>OZ026515.1:35108993-40968993 GCA_964019695.1 Loripinus fragilis
TTGTAACTCTTTATATTCTAGAACCCCCTAAAATTGTACTATAGCAAAAAGTGAAGACTCCGATGAAATTGGCCGCGACATGATATTTCCAACAATGAGGCATTTTGACAAGTGTAGCCTCAGATGAGCCTGTGCAGCCTCCATTTAAGCTTAGAAATCCAAATGAAGTTCGCGCAGTAACTTAACACTCATAGAAATAACTAACAGACAAGCAAAGGCTCTGATCAGTCTGCGCATATGCGTAGACTGATCTGAGCCTTTGCTAGTCGCACATACCACATTGTTGGAAATAGCATGTCATGGCTCAAATGTCGCATAACGCGGCACCTTATCAGGTTTTACTCTGTTTACTAAGACTAAAACGATCTTCAGAGAAAGAATTTCAACTTTAGATAGAAAATTAAATCTATCAGACCCCTTAATCTCAATATATACAATAATCCATCCCAAACTTGATGTGCCCATTGGCGTAGCTCCCATTACACAGCATACGCACGTGCGTAATAAAAATTGTAACACTCAAGGGATGTCACCTAAGGTGGTAAAAGTGATTTTCCATACCTTAAGGAACTGCTCTTAAAGGAAAGAATTCGCTCCCTCTGGGAGCAAATTCTTTCCTTTAAGAGAAGTTCCTATTTTGGAAGGGACGTTATTGTAGAGAATCATTGCTTGATATAGTAGTCTCCCTTTGATGTGCGTAACTTTTTCAGCGTTCTGGCTACGCCATTGGTGCCATATCAGGTGGAGGAACCCATGAGAATACAAAGGGTTAAAGCAAATGAAGTAAGAGAGAGAGAGAGAGAGAGAGAGAGAGAGAGAGAGAGAGAGAGAGAGAGAGAGAGAGAGAGAGAGAATTCAGTGGCAAGTAGTATTTCGAGTTCAGGGGTCAGAAATGCGAGATCTTAATTAAATCAATATGTCGAGTTTTGAAGTCGAAATTACGAGATGGCACGTCGAAAAATCGAATTGAGA
This sequence comes from Loripinus fragilis, assembly GCA_964019695.1. Taxonomy (NCBI): domain Eukaryota; kingdom Metazoa; phylum Mollusca; class Bivalvia; order Lucinida; family Lucinidae; genus Loripinus; species Loripinus fragilis. Next base: position 35,109,966 of record OZ026515.1, read on the forward strand.
AAGAAAAAAAGACATCTCAAAAGTTTTACTTGTCATCTCATTATTTCGACTTCTTAGGGCTGTTTCACATGTACACCGAATCCGAACCGAAACCGAACCGAAACCGAAACGGCCACCGAATTGCATCGTTTCGTTTTCGGCAGACCTTTCACATATGCACCGAATCCGTAGACGAAATGTAGGAAAATGCCTGTATAATTTGGACTAATTTCCCTCTCAGATAGCAGAAATACCCATACAATACAAATTGTTCCATGTCACTGCATTAAGTTCGTGGTCTTTAAAGTCGCTCTGGGTATTGTCCCACAAAATTCTGTAGTCAATAGTATTGTGTTTGTAAATTATCGCACAATTGTCTCGCTGGACAATCCATCAATGGCTTTCATGATCACTAAGTTATTTACAACGCACGTGGTTGTGTATGTTCAGATTTTATTAAAATTACCTGTCGTATTTGCTGAAATTCGGCCACCGAAACCGAAAAAAATAAAATCAAATTCGTGCACCTTTTCGGTTCGGTGTTCGGTTTCGGTTCGGTTTCGGTTTCGGCGCATATGTGAAAGCGCTCATAGGGTTTAAGGCATTTTATTTTTTCGTTTCGGTTTCGGTTCGGTTTCGGTTCGGTTTCGGTGTGTATGTGAAATGGCCTTTAATCCCAAATTCCGAGATATCATATTGGCATCTTGAATATTATTATTTTTTTTATTCCTGAAGTCAAAATTCCGCCTTGTCAGTCTCTCGAAAGTTCGATTATTTTTTAGTCCAGGAATAAACCCTTAAAACCACATTTGGTGGGAAAATGCAATTAAAATATAATATTCAATCAATCGCGATTATGATTCACTTGATGAACGCTTACATGTAAACAGACACAAAAACTACGAAATACAGCTAAATCACCTGTATGATGGATCTATGGGGTCAAAACTGTCGCCTTCGTATGTTGAAGGTCGATCACCCCTGTGTACTATAAATGACTATAAAGTACACTATGGGCCTTTGCAAGAAAACCTTTCTTCATGGTTTGAGACACGGTAAAGATCAATCCAGCCTGCGCAGCTACAGAGACTAGCTAGAATTTTGATTTTTTTCTAATATAGCAAAATTAATGTAGCTTAAATACTGACCAGAGAGCGAATAAAAAAGGCGCAGACAGCCTGCGCAGAGGCGCAGGTTGGTCGCGCATTTGTTGTTCGCCTTTAATGGGACATAGGCAAAAAGCGAAGGCCAAGATCAGAAACTACATAATGCAGTGTCTGATCAGGGTCATCACTGTTTACATGCAATACAATAAGGTTTTCTTACCACAAGTTCCATATTACGTCGAGTGAAGCAACGGCATTAACTCTGCGAGGTACTAATACTAAGTACACAGTAAGGTAGGTTTCAGTACCCAGAAGTCTCAATTAAATTATACCAGTGAGTTAAAAAGGGTTGGTCTGTAAATGAAATTAACCATAATTGTGGATAATGGAATTTCCCACCCTTATCAAATGAACGAACCCATTTCGAATTCAAAGACTTAAATACAATTTATGTCGTTTGAACAAAGTGAATTAGACATAAATTAACTTTCTCTTGCTGGCCATCAGGCAACTTTACGGAAAGGTTTATCTAAAGAATTCTTTTAAGCCTAAGCCTGTGAACAACTAATTGTTTGGTATTACATTTAGACCATAGTTCGGAGGAAACGTAGTTCGACTAGGCCAGATTCGAGATAGCCAACTATTTCTTATAACTGTGATAAACTGTGGTAGATTGGTCTGAAGTAACATTGGTAAGGCATTCAATTTGAAAGGTTCGTTCACTTCAAAGTAAGAAAGACGGCAAAGATCATGAAACGATACAATCAAGTACCACACCAAGGATACCACATGGGAAAGTAATAAAAATACAAAAAACATCACCAGCAAGAGCCAAGAGAACAGCCCTTTCCCAGCAGGTGACCACATGGCAGCAATGAACAGATGCAAAAGCATGAGAAACACAAGACACAAATACACAAATGATCCACAAAAGAAGTACCGCCTTGGAACGCTAATCACGCTTGTTAATTGCTAATTGAATAAATGGTGAAATTATGTTGGTTGGTTTTATACGTAAAGTTGCTGGGGGTTGGGTGGTAATAGAAAGTGTGATAATATAGGTGGCTATTAGGATTAAACTCAGTAATAAGAGACTGCCTCTAGCCAAATCAACTCATTAGTGTGACTTGGAATTTAGCTCTCATTTATATATTTAGTACACAGGTACAGGTATAGATAATCCGACCTTATGACCACAAAGGTCCAGTTAAGCAAAATTTTTGAGCGTTAAAATGCAATTATATAATCTTACCCAGCAATCTAAACAAATGTTTTGGGTGCTCAAAAGAACCGTCTCATCGAGACGGTTCTTTTGAGTACCCACAACATATGTTTGGGTTGAGAAATAAAAAAAAAATTCTGCTAGGCACATATATCTGGAGGCCTGTCAGACCATATGCAGAAAAGTTCACAATCCACTCATCAGCACCTGTCTTTGACCTGCCAAGTATATAGATAAAGTAAGACCATAAAGAAAGTAGCATGGTACCACTCTAAGGCTAAAGTATTTTAAGAGTGTGAGGGTAGAATAGAGTGTTGACAAACGGTAATCCCGAGAGACGTATTTTCTATCCTACCCTCACACGAATAATGGATTCTTTTCGTTGTCATAAATGTTTTTATTTATTTATTTATTTTAAAATAAGCTTCCGGGAGTCCCTGAACTCGCTAAGATGCAATTTCACATGATGGCGTTACTTGACATCCTGGGTACGATAGCAGATAAGATATTCTATCCCAGTGTAAAATCTCAGATATCCTTATCCGATGTGCAAGAAATACCGGTATACGTCTTTGATGGCTTCCGGGTAAGAATATACAATTTTATTCAAATTCTAAAAGTACAATCTTGTAGGTAAATTGTGCAGAATCTGATCAGATGGTTCTGCACTGTTTGCCAATGCCAGTTGCAGCCCGCCAGGAAGAAAATTTGTACTGTTTTCCTTGTTTTTAAATGATCTTACTCGATTTATGTTTGAATTATACGATGGTTTAAACATACGATGAATTTCACTCCCTGTTCGATAATAAAGATGTTGAAGCGTATTTTAAGCTTAATTTGCTTTTGAAAGTGCACGGGATCTGCAAAAGGCTCTTGATGCGATGCAAAGATCAAAGTTAATAGTTCCAAAACTAAAAAGTGTTGTTGTTGTTGTTTTTCAAAAGGTAATAGGCTATGTGCTACTAGGTGTTTTATTTTGTAGTGACCATGTTTTTGATAAAGCGTATCATCTAACGAGCTTTTTGAACCATGTTAGCCCTCTGGCGACTGGGGCGTTTGGATGTTAAGGCCTGGTAATTTAGTTACCCCTCATTTAAAAAAAACAACAAAAAACCCATGTAATTAAGGCTGTTAAGGTCACGGGTGGTAAACCTAGGAACTACCACGAAATTGTGTTAACGCAATTTTGTTCCCAAGCCACATCCGGGACACGTCGTGGTAGTTTCCAGGCCGAAAATTAGATAAAGAAAGGTTGATGTCACTTCATTATTGTTTTATTTTACAGCTAAGAACGAACAATGGTGAAATCCGACAATGTGGTTCAGTGTAAATATGTTTCAGCGTCCCCTCCAGCCCAAAATTTTGTACGAAAAGTTATTTTCTTTCTTTTGATTCGTGTTTCCCCACTGAGCATAGGACCAACTTTCCCCAAAGTTCGACGGATTTTAGCCCATATCTGTCAAAATAAATGGAATTTGATATCATTTGACGACGAAAATGATAAAAAGACTCTCAATAAACGTTCCTACACAGAAAAAAAATCTGAGCATTTACTCGTAAACGATTCATGCCCTGTTGGTCCTGTATGGTAGTTTCCAGCTCATCGTGGTAGTTAAAATGCTATCGTGATAGTTTCCAAGACTTTGTAGGATACGTTTCTGAAGTGGTACAAAACATTTAAGTGGGTGTTTGTTTCGGATGCTAACCCTCGAACTCGTCAATTAATTACCACGGTAAACAAATAAATCACATTTCAACACCATGAAGAAACAAAGCTGAGGACTCAACTAATTCAATGTGATGCGTGACAGATGGAGATCATGCCCTGTACTGCCAAACAACACCTCTGGAAATCTAAAGCAAAAAAAGGTCATCAGTTGACCCAGGTGAAACAAGCGCATAGACGAAAAAATGATATAAAAATTGCGTCACTCGCTAAGTTGTTCCATGTTCAGTCAACTTTAAGGTAAAATGGCACTGCCCAAAGTATTGTTAGTACTGTACTTGCGCTTCAGAAAAAGGGGAATATCCTCGGTTTGGGTCACTTTTCATATACATGTGAGTTCGACGATGAACGGGCATGTTATGTGATAATTAAAAAGCACGTTAATTCAAAAACAAAATATGTGAATATCCCTTCTTTTCATTCTTCTCACCATTTCAATAGCCCACTAAATTAAAATTAAGGCAGTCGACATTTGTTATCTCTGACAAAAGGTTGTTTGAAAAGGTCTTCGTATAAATAAGAGGGGTAGTCAAGGTTCGGTCCGCTCACCCTGTCTTTAAAAAAATGAAGTGGCCCCTGAATAGTGAACATCAGCTGATGCGAACTACTACTAAAATCCTACAAAGTCTTGGAAACTACCACGATAGCATTTTAACTACCACGATGAGCTGGAAACTACCACGCAGGACGAGCGGGGCATAAATTGTTTACGAGTAAATGCTCAGACTTTGTGTAGGAACGTTTATTGAGGGTCTTTTTATCATTTTCATCGTCAAATGATATCAAATTCCATTTAATTTGACAGATATGGGCTGGTGGGTAAAGTTGGTCTGATGCTCAGTGGGGAAACACGAATCAAAAGAAAGAAAATAACTTTTCATACAAAATTTTGGGCTGGATGGGACGCTGAGACATATTTACACGGAACCACATTGTCGGATTTCACCATTGTTCGTTCTTAGTTGTAAAATAGAACAAAAATGAAAGTGACGCCAACCTTTCTTTATCCAATTTTCGGTCTGGAAACTACCACGACGTGTCCCGGATGTGGCTTGGGAACAAAATTACGTTAACAAAATTTCGTGGTAGTTCCTAGGTTTACCACCCGTGAAGGTAGGACTTGAAAAAATTAAATTGGCTAAATAGTCATGTAAAATACAAGAACAGTTAAATCCCTGCAGATATTGATGTGTGTCAAAGTTATTTAGGCCCATTAAGGTGTCATTACGTTACATTTTCAACTACACCCTATAAAAGTATTGAAATTTTGTTAAATAGTTTCATTTGATAACTTTCTCAATAGATAATTTAGATAGAAATAATATGTCTCTGAAAGACAATTTACTGACCATTTCAAAACTGCAAACAGCTTGCTTCTATCACAAAAACTTAAAGAGTTATAAGCAGTTGAACGTGCATCCCTGAAGAAAACGTTATGTAAGGTTAGAATCTTTTTATTTTAAAATACAGCATGCAGGCCTACCTGTATGCTTTAAACACCATATATGAGCATACCATTGATAAGCAAGGCTGAAAGGGGATACTATACATTGTTTCTGGTGTAAAATATCATTTTGATGTTTGATTGCCAATAGGTAATGTATTACACAAACTTCAAGGCAGTCTATCTATTGCTTAATACCCTAAATGATACACCATAGGGTATTTTATTTTATTTCAAAACGTTTATATTTAATAGGTATAAAGATAATAATTTGTCTGAAATGGAATTTATCAGCTCGTATTGAGAGACTGCGTCAAATTGTCAAAGCATATGTGCTTTTGTGAAATAATAAATTTTTGAACTTTTTAAAGCAACAAAATGTTTTTACCAATTGCAATTGGGCAAAATTGTTAGCTTTTAAGCTTCATTAACAAAGAATATTAGAGCTCTCAAGTGATAGCTGAATATAAGTTTATTCCAATGTTTGTCAAAACCGTTCTAGTAACGTATATTACCATATTAGATATATCATAAGGTGCTATGTGTGTCCAAAATGATGTCAAAGACAGTATAAATTGAGTCTGGAATGGTAATATAAGGTGGATTTAGATTTTGTAATACTTATCTGAGGACTGTTGGTACTAGGTTTAATTCAATTACTTATTTAACAGTAACCAAATAATTTTAATGTTACTAGTTAACTGTTCTTCATATTATATGAACATAGTCAGATACACGAAACAGGCTAGTATTCCTTGCATAATTAGGCTTATCTTCAATAATAGAAACTGCTTTTTAACTAATTGTTGTGTTAGAAGTGGTAGCATACAAAAATGTGTGCGAACAATCCAGATAAAATCAAGCATATATAAGTTGGTACAATAAAATTTGATATATGTTACATCAGATACTATCCATTATAAGTGAATGTACATGTAATCAGATACTGTTTAAAGAGTTTGTCTCCAAATAAAATTTTACACTGACATTTTATAAACATATGCAGATGGTGACACATTAGTTATTATTAGCTTTAATGGACTTTGTTATCTTCAGCATAGCTTTCACTGTTTAATGAATAAAAATATTAATCGAATCAACATAGTATTTCTGATCATTTGCTCAAGCAATGTAAACTTTATATGAATAAGTAAATGATTTACAAAGAACAAATATTTCCATGAAATTGGGGGAAAATGTTAATGATGGTGTTTATGTGACAATGATTGCATGTGATAGGATCATATCCACAGAATCAGACCAGTTGTTACTTACGATACCAATTTAAATTTATAAGACTTTATCAGCCAGAATAAGGTCAGACCAAATTTGACCAAGTGCCATTCAAGTTAATGTAAAATGGATTAAACAATGTTATTTTAGCATGTGGGATGGAAAAGTAAAATATATAAAACATGAGATCATACTTAGTTTAATACATTAATGTCAAAGCAGCTGATGCTAATTTCCAGAATACAGAATGTGGCATGACAAAATTATTGCAGGAATCCTCAATGGCAAAGCTTTATATGAATATTAAACTAAAATAATGTGTTGTAAACACACCAGAGATTGCAATCAGGACACAAACAAAAAAATCAACTGTTCTGACAAAAATAGTATTGAAAGGCCACTCTAGTCACTATCAACAGTGTTATCTTGATATACTTACATTCAATATTAACAAAGTACACATTATTGTGTTGATAAGTATCTATGCATTTCTGATTTCCATGTGTCTTATTCCTCAATTATCTCGAAAAGAAATCATATTTCTAGCACAATGAAAAAGATACAATAATTATCAGAAATTTATATTGCAGTATATCTATTGTCATATGTGTTACATTGTGTGTATGATATAGTATACCAAATATTGAAACCATACCTTAGATTTTTTTTGACAGTAGAAAAAGTATGAAAATTATTGCATTTAGATGGAAAAACGTCTGATCTTATTAATGTAATATATAAAGTGCTCAAATGAAGATTTGTTCAGCACATGAGATTTTGGTACTTATCACATATTGGCAAAAGCCTGCATTAATTTTTCACGCTGACGCAGTGGAGCCAGCTGTCTTAAGTCTGGTCTACATCTATACTTAGTGTATGCAGCAGCAAAGGCTCTGATGAGTCTACACATTTACACAGACTAACACGAGCCTTCATTTCTTGAAACTGTGATAAGTATTTATGTGCTGGCTCATTTGATTTATTCTTTGCTTTACTACTTCTAGTTATAATCTATTTAGCTTGATTTGAATTATGCAAATGATTAGTAGAATGTAATTTTGTAACCATGATCATCATTATCATTTGGCATGCTAAATACGAATAAAACAAAATTTCACTGTTAGATTAATTATAATTGACAGAAATAACTCAAAGCAAAATTACCAATGAATGATTTAAGTCCATTCATTTAGTCATATCTACAATACAATGCTAACACTGCAAGGGAGCTTTTCTATGCATTATCCTTTTTAAATATATGACTATCAAAGAACCTTTAGAACAAAACTTATGCTGTCATGTTTCATTAATTCACAAACTTGTATAACCAGATGAGACAGATGGCAAGTGTTATATTCTCCTAAAATATTTGTGTTATGCATGCTACCAAGATAAAGTATATACTGGACATGCTTTAGATATAAAAAAGATTCATTGGGGATATAGCCAATGCTTTTGCATGGTGGGTACCAGATATGGGTCAGAAACCACTATGATTAAAAAAACTAAAGTTTTTGTTCAAAGGATAAATGCCTGTTTTAATTCTTTATTTCTCGATTTTGACCATGCTTAAAATAACTTACAATTTTAGAAATTGTGAGGTAGCTTTCTTCCTTGATTGTTATCAATATAGTTGCAGTAATCAATAGCTGATAGGCTATATATGTATTTTGTTGGCTTACATAATGGTCAATAGATCTTACTAAAATACTACATGCTTAATATCATGTTTCATCTAAATTAAACTGTAGACAGTGAGGAAAAAAGTCTTGCATATACAATGTATCATTTCATGTATAAAGATAAGTAAACACATATAAGTGTAAGACAGATAAGTGATATTATTTAAGCATTCAAGAAATATAATTTAATCATTTAATTAAGCATTTCCTGTAAGTGATGTTCACATATTCGATATAACCATCTTAATTGAAATGGTATTTATGTGCTTTGAGTTCAAGTTTCTTCCTTTTCATCACCCAAGCTTTTGTCAGAATTTAATCCCACTTAAATTTTATGTTAAAAAGGCAATATTTATTCTTTCTTGCATTTATTTGAGCCCTCAAATGGCAGTAATCTACATCCTCTAGCAATTTAACCTCATGTGATGCTAATATTGCACTAAAATAATGTATTTAAAGAAATGTAACGTATGACAGTAATCAAAGGTGCCTAAATTGGTTAAACTTATACTGCTAGTCATTTAATTTCAATTACAAGATTACATTGATATGTAAGAATCAGAAACAATTTGATATACATACTATAGAATTTCCTATTATTTTAGGGTAACGTCTTAAAATCTCCCTTTGCAGGGTAACGCCCCAACCCAGTAAGGGTAACATGCATTATTTTGTGGCTTATCTAATGTGGTTTTAGAAAAATATAGTGTATAAAGTTCACTCTCAGATATAGTTTGACAGTTCATGGTATATTGATAGCACATCACTAAATAGTAGTATATTAGAAAGTAAGTAACGTATATAACTGCAATATAATGACTTAGGTTATTTTGATGCATACTAGCCGTTTGCTGCGTTTAAATAAGTGATTTTAAGGCCATCAGCATGTCGATGAATAAGATTTAGGTATAGGTTTGTATTTGCACAATAGGATTGGAAGCTGTTATAAGGTAACGTAGTTTACATGGCTGTAACACGGTAACACCCCAATTGCCAGAGGGCTAACACGTGTCATTTTGCGTCATATATAGTGTAGTTTTTGAAAATCATAGTGTACCAAATTCCCTTTGGGGGAGGGGGTCTATAAGCAGCTAGTGGTCTAAATGCACTGTGTTTTTTACGGCAATAAAATGACAATGTTCAAACAGCAAGTTGTAGCCCATTTCTTATTTTTGCTAAATATAGATTGTGGGCACTCATTAGAACTGCCTCATTGAGTACTCACAATCTATGTTTTAGAACAGAAAAAAGTATATATCAAATACCACTGTAACTCCCAGTTTTACCATTTGAAAGTGTGTGTGTGTGGGGGGGGGGGGTAGGGGTTGCATCCTTTATGTCGTATACATTAACCTAGAAATGTCGAGAACAATGGAGTTTAATTTTGTTTCTTTGCACTTTACTCATGTTCTAGTATTTTATTTGTGATGACACCTGGAGCACAGACCACCGGTAACATTGCAGTTTATGGCTCTGCCAAGCAATTGGTGATTTATTCATGGTTTCGACTGTAAATCCAACAAAGTTCTGGAGTTTTTCCATGACAGGTGCTTTTTTCTAGTGTAACTGCCTAAATTGAGGGGAATATGCGTGTCTAAGCACAGCTGTTATCATATTTACATGTAGTAACATCCAAAAAACGATTACCACTTTGTAATTTTTTCTATGTAAACTAGCTAACGTTTTATTGAGGAATTTTATTACAACGCACTGGAGGCATTTTTTACGCATTGATACAACGCACTGATGGTTGCCTAGATGTGCCATGGTTGCTGGTGCAGCCTCACCACAGCATTCACTGTTCTTATAAACGGTACATAAATCGTTTTTTGAGCCAGCACATGATATTTCAGTACCAGGACGAAGACTCAGGTGAGCCTGTGCAAATGTACAGACTCGCCAGAGCCTTCTCTGCATAAAAAAATAGAGAGTAGTAATCGTTTTTGGGTGTTATTTCATGGGACTATGATAACATAGCTGCAGCTGTGCTTAGACATGCAGAATTTTCCTGAAGTTAGGCAGTCACAATAGAAAAAAAACACCTGTCACTGTCAAACATCACAACTGTGTCGGATTTGTCGGTCATACCATGAATTAAAACGCCAATTGCATGGCAGAGCCATAAACTGCAATGTTACTGACGGTTTGTGCGCATTGGGTCATCAAAAGTTAAATAATTGCAAGCTTATAAAGAAATCATACAGTCAATAGGCATAGAGTTTGTGGTTTTTGTACGCTGATGAAGGTTCAAGCGTGACTCTGCAAATGTGTAGCCTCACCTGAGACGCTCCAGATCTAGCCCTGTTCGCACTTTGAGAGTGTTTCTGCCTATTTTTTTTCAGATTGGCCCCAAACTTTTTAATTTAATGAGATTGTTTGTCCGTTATGATACATTACAACAGTTAAGAAGCCTCCATGGGAGCTTAAAAAAATTGTGCTTCAACAACAGCAGAATCTAGGGCGAATATTTGGTTCCAGTTAAATGCAATTTTAGCACCCCAGAGATATTGGCTAGGCTGCTGTTTGTTCTAAGGCGGTGATTCTGTTGTTGTTGATTCGTTGTTGATTGTTACTCTCATTACAGGATTCTGTAATTGTTCTATATTTTGTTACTCTATGTCCATTCTTGTTTTGCGACCATCTTGATGGGGAAGAGAGAGAGCTGGCTGCTTTGCTTAGTTTGTCTTCCTGGTGTCTCGTGATTGTTGTGTGGCTATTCCTCTCAGTGCCATGGGTTTGTCTGCAGTTTGTGATTGTGATACTCACTTATTATTTTTGGGTGTCATTCATGCGAACAGCGATGGCTTTGGCGAGTCTACACATTTGCTTGGTCTAGTCTGAGCCTTTGTAACAGTTTAAAATTCTCATGTGGTGACTCAAATGGCGATTGAATGCCATTTTGTGTGAGCAGCGAAGGATCTGGCGAGTCTGCATATATGCACAGGCTTACCTTAGCCTTCGTCACTGTACAAAATCTCTTGTGCTGCCTTAAATGGCGATTTGTGTGCTATTCACGCCAGCAGCGAATACTCTGGCGAGTCTGCACATTTGCGCAGGCAAAGTCAATGGACAATGTAATAAATATCAAGATCTCTTGTGCTGGCAGCAAAGGCCTTTGGTCGAAATATCATGTGCTGGTTGAAATGGCGATTTTTGTAACGTTAATGTGAACAGCGAATGATGTGGTGAGTCTGTACCAGCAACCACAGGACTTCTGTGCAACCATCAATGCGTTGCATCAATGATTTAAAAAATGCCCCCAGTGCGTTGTAATAAAATTTCCCCAATAAAACATTTGCTAGTTTACCAAGAAAAAATACAAAGTAGTAATCGTTTTTTGGATGTTATTTCATGGGAATATGACAACAGCTGCGCTTAGACATGCTGATTTCCCTCAATTTAGGCAGTTACACTAGAAAAAAGCACCTGTCACGGCAAAACTTCAGAACTTTGTTGGATTTGCAGTCCAAGCCATGGATTAAATCACCAATTGCTTGGCTGAGCCATAAACTGCATATGGAACCCGGTTGCACTGCCAATATGGGTGCCCACATGGGTCCCATATAGATTGCTAGCTGGGCTCCAGCCTTAATATGTGCTACATGCGTGGTTTATGGCCAAATACAGAGCGTTCTAGCTCATTTATACAAAGTTCCATTTTATACGGGTGTGGCAAATCTATAGACCTACTCTGCATTTATGGCGTTTTCATTGTTAATAGACACACCGAGAGACACACGCACGTGCATCTGCAAGTGCGGAATCAGAGGGGGGACAGGGGGTCCGGACCCCCCCCCCCCCCCTGGAAAATCACAAGTTATATGGGTTTCTATAGGGAATAAGCTATTGGACCCCACCGTCCCCCCCCCCCCCCTGGAATAAGTTGGACCCCCCCCCCCCCCCTGGAAAATGTTGGACCCCCTCTGGAATCTTAAAAAATGATAGATTTCTTTGAAATTGACCAATTGACTTCTGTAAAATAAGCTGAGGACTAAAAAAACGTTGTCAGAGCTTTTTTGTCAGACTGACTTGAACCCCCTCCCCCTGACGAAAATTCCTGGATCCGCACCTGATCTGAGACGCCCATGTTTTTTTTTTTTTTTCAGATCGCTAGATCCGCCCTCGGATCCGCCGAACTATCATCGATCGTGATGCAATTGCTATAGTTACCATCTAAGCTCGTTGATTGGCTTAATTAGGTGTAGAGTTAAACCAAAGGTTTATACGCTTTATAGAGATTGAACGAAATTTTTTCGGCAATTTATGAAGTAAGTTTGGGTATATATTGGCGATTCAAATATCAGATATAAATAAGCCATTACAAATTCAAAAAATTATTTTTAGCATTAATTGACGGAAAAAGAAATGTGATCAAAATATTTTATTCCGATATTAATTCGTTGAAACAAAAAATCTTAACATACTAGTGACCCTCAAATCTGGTTTGTTGACAAGATGGAGACGTTTCGCGATTCAGCGGAACTGAATATGCATTTCCCGTGTGGAAGAGTGGATCAAATAACGAAAATGTGACGTTTAGAGGATTAAAACTAATGTCGGCCTCAATGCTTATGGCGACAAGTTCGTCTGAAAGCACTAGCAACACAATAACCTGTCCGACATGTGATTTTACAACTACAGTTTCTACTGGATCCCGGCGCACTATTTGCCCGAAGTGTGGTGGCTTTTACAGTAGAGAAGCAGCTGAGAGGCCAGAACCCAGGAGGCTGGCCAGGAATAGAAAGGTAATATTATACATTTAATATTCATACCCAAGGTTGAGTGGTCGAAACCTCGGGTGGTTACCGGTTAAAACCGCCCCATCAATATGCCAAAAAGTGGTCATAGAGAGTTTGAAGATTATGTCACTGTCACATTGTTGGCCTGAGGCTGCGCCAATCACAGGGATACAGACTAACATTTTTTCGACAGGAGTAAGCTGGGCCTCTTAAACAAAATGATTGGGGGCCGAGTCCAAAACTAAGGGGCCCAGGATTCGGCAGAAAATGAAACCCATTTCAACACCATTGCCAAGCATTTGCTTTACTCATAATTGAAGTCAGAGATCCTTATACTCTGCATTCATATTAATTATTTATCCTCCGAGTATGCTTTTTCACGCTACACAATAATCACGCAGTATTGTTTTTCTGTCTCTCGTGCTGTCTACACATGAACTAATGACGTCACACATATGTTTTCAGGACTCTTAGCACTCTACTTTCACTTGCCTTCATCATGTGGAAAATGAAGATTCTACCGATAAAATTATTGCGCAATTTATTCACACAGTGTTATTCAGTCACATTTTTCTTATACCCAAAAGTTTGTAGGAATTAGGTGGCAAATAAACATTTTTTCATTTATCCCAGTTCGTTGACACTTTGTCTGCTGCGTTTGCTGTCCAGGGTTTTTTTTGGCCCGTTTTGACGACCGATATTCGGTCGTGTTCCCAATGCCAAAAAGTATGTTTTTTTCCCAATTTGAATAAGAAAATTCCCAATTCAAGGAACAAAAAAAAAAACGGGAGAAAAAATAACAAAATATCGCCATTTAACGATGTTTATGTTTGTGGTTGAAAGAGCGGGTCCGAACAGTCCGAATGATACAAGGGAAATAACCAAATATTGCAAACTCCCAAACGGTAACGTCCCTTTGCGGCAATTCAGCAGAATTTATTCGAGAAGGTGCCGGGGAGTTTGTAATAAACACGGTTTATTTTACTGGTACCCTACTCTGGCGTATTAATTTAGATTAAACGGGGCACCTTTCTCATAACAAAAAAAGAAAAAGCTTGTAACATATTTTCGCGATGTCGCATAATACGAAATATTACAGAAAGAAACTAAAAAAAACGGAGTCAAGTAAAAAAAATAGATGTGCTTTTTCGTCAGCAAGCATTAGCATCGGAGAATTCTGCAAATATCACCCCCAAACAGACCGAAAAAGTAGAAGCATCGGCCGAAATTGCCGAATCGTCTGCTTCCACAAAAAATTGTCCGTTGACATCCGCTGGTGTACCTTCTCAGTGTGATGACACTCATTCAAATCATGACAGCAGCGATGACAATCAATCGTCTGATGGGTCCCAGAGCACACAAGATACATGTCTAGTTCCAGACCAGCGACTGTTTATGTCATCAAAATATGAATGTAGATACAACTGGTTGTACTACAGTGCAGCAAAGGGGGGCTATTGTTGTAAAATATGTGAGCTCTTTGCCCAAGAATCTGACAATACTTGATATTTTTGTTTTTATTATAGGGTGTGTTTTTTCCCAATTTTGTATAAAACGACGCGAAAATTCCCAATTCTAGGGGTCGGGTCATGTTCCCAAAATGCTGAGAAAAAACCCTGCTGTCATCCCCACTTCCAATCCCCATGACTGTCACGTGGTTATCTATGGCGGTAAAAAAAATATGGACCTCCATGCCTGCCTTAGTTGCTATGTAAAAATGAGAGAAAAGGTGTATTTTTACATTATACTTTGGCTCAGTTGAATCCCCGTTATTTAAATATTTAATTATTTGGGAACAGATCAAATCATATCAATATTACAGCTAGCATCCAGCAAGACGATTGCTAAACTAGAAAGGATACCTAGAACCACACATTAAACCAAGAACTCAACATAAGACCCCACAGCCAATAAAACCAACAAAAAAACAATGAATAAACAACAACAGTCCCACCTTTGAGTTGTGCTGAATCGGATCAATTATTAGTTCTGTAGTATTTGCAACTATTCATGCCCTGTAAAATTTATAAGATACTCTTGTTTATTTTGATCATACTTTTAAAAGTATTGCATGTCTGGCTTCCCATAAAACTAATTTTTGAGAAGTGCGTGATTATTGATGACGTAGACAGCAAGTCGCCATTTTTGTCTGGGATTTTCGAGGCCGGTTGGAGCACCGGAAAAGAGGTTTTCTAAACTTATCATTAGTTATGTGGCGAGGATTTACATGAATAAATGCGAGAATATGCCAGGATTTTTTGTTTGATGTGATTGAATATATCAAATATGCCACCAAGCGATATATGCGTGATTATTGCTTACACTAGGATACCATATTAACAGTGTCGGAATCAGCTGAATGAAAATTTGTAAACTTCCAACAGCTAGTGTCAGATTTGACAAGACTTCATGCCTTTATATACTGTCCTTTTTTCAGGGACAAGCTGGGCCCCATAACATTTAGTTTTAGGGGCCCAGCCCAAAATTTAGGGGCACTGGGCTACTGGGCCCCTGTTAGTCTTTTTCCCTGCAATCACGCATTTATAGTCATGATGGCCCTTTAGAAATGCACTGGTGCGCCACCCGTGACCGTTGGGGCGCTCCCAAATTGACCCAAGAAGTGAATCAGAAGTTGTGTTTCAGGTGAAAACATCGGCTTTGAAAAAAAGTCTTAAAATACCATGCTTTCTCTCAGGTCCACTCCGCTAAAAGACCCATTCATATTCATAACTGGATAACTGTATACTCTGCGCAAGTCCTGTATTCTATTGATAAGCATTTGAAGACCTGTTTACTCCTACGTTTTTTGCGTATTTACTACGCCTTTTTGACTCCAAAATATGCACTACGGATCACTTTTACAGAACTATGCACACAAGAAAGTCCCGATTTTTAGCTAAGTTTTCATTCATTTTGATGTTTAATGTCTGCAATGACCCGTAACCGCATGCCTTAAGAAGAACTATAAACAAGCGAGTGGATTAGTCAAGCTGTATAAGCAAGTTTGTGCCAATTAACACTACCACTGCTCAGGTATAGCAATAGGCTTTGTCATTGATTTCATTTTCAAAAATAACACTTAATTATACCCCCGGTACGAAGTATATAGGGGTATATAGTTTTTGCCTTTTCTGTAATTATGTTTGTTTGTCTGTCTTAGTGTTTTCCCCAGCCCCCAAAAAGGACATGGTAAAGTTTCCAGGAAAAGGGCACTTTAAGCATGTGAAAACAGGCTAAAAGGGCACTTTTGGAATGCGCGGCGACAGGCTAAGAGGGCATTTTTCAGTCCAAGTTCTTAATATAATTTGATATTGTCATATATATAAATTTATGTCCCTTAGCATAATGCAGCTGTTATCTGTCCTTTTTAAATGCAAAATATACTATTTATTTAATTATTATTTAGAATTTTCAAACCAGTTTTAGGACTCCTATTTGAGCACACACTCAATATATTATTATTATTTTTTAATTATTAAAATTTATCAGAATCACATTATTAATATGGGAATCATGTTTTTTTTCAATTGCCAAGATCACTTCCTAAGTTTTTAACAAGACTGCCTTTCTTTCCAGTACTTGTTTTGACAATCTTACTTGTTCCTGGTTCAGATTCACACTTGCTAATTGGATTATTGTCATCAAAGTGATGTGTCAAAATTGCCTCAGGTAATTAGTCACCATTGTAAAAGGATTAACACTTAGTAAACTATTGTAACAGCAGGTGTCTTCCTTGCTAGTTCAGGCTTCAAACTGAAAAAACTGTAACTTCCTTAGTTTTTGTCAGATTTTCATGATTTTTTTACCAAAGTGTAGGGCATTTTATGTCGTTTTAGAAAAGGGGCATGGCGCTGGGAAAAAGGGCATGGCGCTAAAGAAAAAGGGCATGGCGCGGCGCCATGCTAAAACTGGCTAGGGGAAACACTATGTCTGTTGGTTTGTCTGTCTGTCTGTAAACTTTTTTTTTCCGTCAAAGATTTCTCAGCAACTAATTGGGTTAGGATTCTGAAATTTGGTACAAAGCTTGATAGTGATGAGTTGTATTTTGTAACAAAAGAACCTTTTCTGTAATTATGTTTGTTTGTCTGTCTGTTAGTTTGTCTGTCTGTCTGTAAACTTTTTTTTCCGTCAAAGATTTCTCAGCAACTACTTGGGTTAGGATTCTGAAATTTGGTACAAAGCTTGATAGTGATGAGTTGTATTGTGTAACAAAAGAACAGCCACATATTGCTTATCAGTCTCTTTATTTGTTCATTTTTCTTTCTCTCCAATGAAATTTCTGTCACAGATTTCTCAGCTCCTATTGGTGCCAGTGTTTTCAAATTTTGTGTACACCTTCAGGAAGACTAAGTGTACTGTGTAATTGGAAATTAAGATGCTAATCCTCATTTTGCCTTCTTTTTTCAATTTTTCATTTTTTCCTTCTTTCACTCTTATATAATACATATAGACATTTTTTTCTGTCAAAGATTTCTCAGCAACCACTTGAGTTGGGATTCTGAAATTTGGTACAAAGCTTGATAGTGATGAGTTGTATTGTGTAACAAAAGAACAGCCACATACATGTATTGCTTATCAGTCCCTTTATTTATTCATTTTTCTTTCTCTCCAATGGCAATTTCTGTCACACATTTCTCAGCTCCTATTGGAGCTGATGTTTTCAAATTTTGTGTACACCTTCAGGTAGGCAAAGTTGACTGTGTAAATAGAAATTAAGATGGTATCCTAATTTTGCCTTCTTTTTTCAAATTTTCATTTTTTCCTTCTTTCTCTCTTATATAATACATATGGACATTTTTTCTGTCAAAGATTTCTCAGCAACCACTTGAGTTAGGATTCTGAAATTTGGTACAAAGCTTTATATTGAATAGTTGTATTGTGTAACAAAAGAACAGCCACATATTGCGTATCAGTCCCTTTATTTGTTCATTTTTCTTTCTCTCCAATGGAAATTTCTGTCACACATTTCTCAGCTCCTATTGGAGCCAATGTTTTCAAATTTTGTGTACACATTCAGGAAGGCTAAGTGTACTGTGTAATTGGAAATTAAGATGCTTATCCTCATTTTGCCTTCTTTTTTCAATTTTTAATTTTTTCCTTCTTTCACTCTTATATAATACATACATGTATAGACATTTTTTTCTGTCAAAGATTTCTCAGCAACTAATTGATTTAGGATTCTGAAATTTGGTACAAAGCTTGATATTGATTAGTTGTATTGTGTAACAAAAGAACAGCCACATATTTCTTATCAATCCCTTTATTCATTCATTTTTCTTTCTCTCCAATTAGAATTTCTGTCACAGATCTCTTGGCTCCTATTGGAGCCAGTGTTTCCAAATTTAGTGTACACCTTCAGGTAGGCTAAGTGTACTGTGTAAATGAAAATAAAGATGCTAAAGCTCATTTTGCCTTCTTTTTCAACTTTTCCTTCTGTCACTCCTATATAACACATATGGACGTTTTTTGTCAGAGTTTTCTCAGCAACTTCTTGATTTAGGATCATGAAATTTTGTGTACACTTTCAGGTAGGCAAAGTGTATTGTGTAAATTAAAATTAAGGTGCTTATCCTCATTTTGCCTTCTTTTTACAAATTTTCCTTCTTATATAACACATATGGACATTTTTCATCAAAGTTTTTTGTCAGAAACTACTTGATTTAGAATTATGAAATCTTTCACAATTTTGTCTTTTCTCTGAAAGTGTTTCAACCTCTGATGGCTACCGCCGGGGGTATGTGAGCTCACTTCTTGCTATATTTTAAGTAGCATTTGATTGCATATTGTGATTGCAATGGGCTTTGGCTACCTATTTTGTTACCATCACGGGTATAGGGTGTATTTTATTTACAAAGTAATAAAACTGATCTTATAGTAAAAATGATACAATGTGTCATACATATATCATATAAATGTTCTACTTTCCAGCATTATAAATCAGACAAATATTAATGTAGCTTTAATTCCAAAGGAAGCTAGAGAGTCGCACCACACTGGCACAGGGGCTCTCAATGGATCACATTGCAGGGATCTTTTTAATATCTATCTAAGGTTAATTTTGCAGGAAAGGTTGTGCATTGGACGCAGACACTTAGTCAAGACTTGTAGTCTAATGAGCCAATGCATCACACCCACCTTTTCCCCTTACTTCTGTCTTGCCCATATCTTTAAACAGGCCTGTGTAATGTGCAAAAAAATGCAAAATACAGGGGAACCTATGCCCTAATTTTTCTTAGTTTTGGACTTTGTTTCGTTTTTTTTTACCAGGGGTAGCTGATTCAAAGTACTCTTCAGCTATTTTTTTATTGCCCCCTCCCCTCCAACCCCTGAATTATGTTGATTGCGCATATCATGATGGACTACACATAAGTACTAAAAAGTACACTTAACAACAACCTTGACTACACATACGCGTCTTTCAATGTAAACAGGTCTGTCAATGTCTTGGATAAGTCACATTCAACATGCTCTTTTACTTGCAGAAAGATTCCACTGGAAGGCGTGGCTTCTTAAATTTCTTCAGCAATCTCACGCCAGGCAACAATGCCAATAAAGAGCCAAGTGGGTTCAGTGTGTTGTCCAGCTCGGATTCTTCATCGGACAAGTCCAGCAACAAGAGTCCAGAATTACCTCCCATTGATTCAAGAGGCCGTCTCACTGCAGGTTCAACAAACTCACGGAGCACAACACCTCTGTATGCACAGGAACATGTACAGGGCACATCCAGTGTGAAATCTCACAAAAATGCTAAATCTCCAAAGCCACCAAAGGGAGGCCATACGAGTGTTACTATTAATGGCAATGACATATCTGCATTGAATCATGGTGTTACATCCCCTGGTTATCATGACAGAGTTATCTACCCTGTTCGGACTAAAAATTCCAGCCAGCTAAGGTGAGTTAATACTTGATTGATTGAGGCCAGAATCATGATAATGGGTTTTGAGTTTGTCAGACTCTTGTGTCCCTTTGTCAGTGGTTGAATCAGACAATTTCACACATCAGGGTTCCCACAAGCTCTGGAAATCATGGAAACCTGGAAAATCACTAAAAAAAGTTCCATGCATTAAAAATCATGGAATTTGAAATAACCTGAATATAAACATGGAAAAATCATTTTATTTTGTGAAATAATTTGAAGAAACCACCAGAAGCCAGAAAACTAGCTGTCTGACACTTGTGTGTCCGACAGCTAGTTTTCTGGCGACTGGTGGTTTCAAGTTTTAATTATTTCAAGATGCATGCATGGTCTACAAGCATGCTGTTGTTGCTGCATTGCAGGTTTATGCTCAGCGTGGTGAAGATGCTAATAAAAGGGGAGGTTGGGGGCCATGTATTAAATAGTCATGGAAGTTACATTGTTGATCATGGAAAAATCATGGAATTGTGTTTTTGAATTTCTGCTGTTATACTTTGTGGAAAAATTTAACGCTGTGCAAAGTTTGGGTTTTACACAATGTATGGCTAATCTATGCCTCATGGAATTGTCCTGGAATTTCAAACTTTTTAAGGTCAGGGAATTTGTGTTATGTCAGGGTAATTGAAATTTACAAATGTAGCTGAAAATGTTTATATAGCATGTGTTTTCTTACCTTTCTGAAGTCTGGGCCAGATGCCTGTTGAATTTGGGAAAATTTCATTTGAGCCATCAAAATTGGGAAAATTAGATTTGGTCTAAAAGAACTAGATATCCATTTTAAAACCATAATAAATATCAATTGACCTTTATTATTGCTCACGAATAAATGCATCTGAATGTCTGTAAAGACACCAAATATCGCTTCATTAGAAGTCAGCTGATCAGGATTCACAGTCACTGTTTTAGCTCACCTGAGCCAAAGGCTCAAGGTGAGCTATTGGGATTAGTCGTTGTCTAGCATGCGTCTTGTGTTGTTAGTGTCTGTCATGTGACATCCATATAAACTTTTTCTTTAAAGGACATCTTCTGAACCATGGGTCCAAATTTAAAATGATTTCACATGAATGTTCTGCATAATGCCCTTTACCAAAATTACACAAATGGATCCATTCTGCTGAACAAAATGGCTGCCAGAGTTAGTGGAAAATAGAAATCTCTTAAGGGAACCACTGGCTCAAATTCAAAACAATTTCAACAAGGAATACAGATGTCAGATTCAAATAAGTCTGTCTTTTTTCTGAATCCCTTTTGTACATGTATAATCCTTTAATGCTAGTACATTTGTATTGCTGTGTTGCTTTGTATTTGTTTATGTATTGTACAAATAAAATAAATTTTAAACTAAAATAATTTCATAGAAACGTTCCTCATAATGCCTTCTACCAAAATTGCACAAATGGTGCTGCTCCGCTGACCATAGTGTTTGTCAGAGCTAAAAATAGAAATATCTTTACCAACCTCTGTCCTCCTGAACAACTGGCTCAAATTCGAAATGATTTAACAGAAATGTTCCTCATAATAATGCCCTCTACCAAAATTGTACAAATGGTTCCACTACCCTGAACAAAAAAGGCCACCAGAACTAAAGTCAGAAATATCTTTAATACCATCAGAATGAAAAGGGTTAAATATTGATTGTTTTCAGAGATGATGTGAGACTGGCCCGTGAGACAGGACAGTGGAAAGGAGTTCAAGACTTCTACTATACAACGTTCAGCTCATTCTTAGAGATCAACGCTGCTTTCAAAGTGAGTACTCTAATGCACATGAATGAAGAGTTTCAGGATTGTTCCTAAATACAGGATTTTGTGGCTGACTTTGAAGTCCCAAAATTCTTAATCTAATGTTCAAACTTGATTAACTTATTCAAGGATCAGAGGTCTAAGGACAGTTAACCCATTTATACAGAAATAAACCCAAAGCTTTTGTCATCTGCTTGGCTCATCTGTTAATTATCAGCTTAGGTACTGTAAATTTGGAGAATTTTATTTTCGCCAATAGCATTAAAAGACATATTTGCTACGTTAAAAATTGCTAGTATTACATTATTTACCTTCATCAGTAAATGACAAAGTAATTTTGCCATTTCGCAAAAATTTTATTTTCTCGAAATTTTGCATATGTGAAGTTTTTTGAAAATAAAACCCTTGCAAATATTTCCGAATTTACAGCAGCCTATTGGTATATTGCAAACGATATGGACCCGGATAAATATTTTTTTTCTTCCATAAAAATCTAGTCTGAAGTGCACTTGACTATATGCAGCAGACATAAAAAGCATTTTCAGGACAAAACAAAATAGTGACAGGATAAGGGTAAAGCATAAATATAAGCATATTGATTATACTTTCAAGATTTGATTAGGCCATTATAAATAAATTGCTAGTTTTTATAGCCCAGCTTTTAAATAGCGGGGCTATACTTGATTTGAGTTGTCCATCATTGTGTCCGTTATAATTTTGTTTCCGCTCAATATGAACAAATTGATAGAATTTTACCACATTTTGAATATGCATTGATACATACAAGATCTAGTTTGGGATTGTTGCACATCATTTTTTGCACATTTGTGGTAGAGTTATTGCCCTTGAATGATGTCAGAATTTCCTTTCGGCTCAATATCTTAAGAATTGATATAATTTGACCATATCTTGTATGTGCATAGATATTGACAAGATCTAGGTTGAGATTGTTACCTGTCTTATAGCCTTATAGCCTTGCTTTGAAAAAGGAGGGCTATATACTGGATTAGGGTTGTCCGTGTCATAATTTACAATAAATTTTTGTTTCCGCTCAATATCTTTAGAACAAATTAATAGAATTTTACCACATTTTGAATATGTTTTGATACTTACAAGATCAAGGTTGGGATTGTTGCTAATCATTCTTCGCACAATTGTTGTAGAGTTATGGCCCTTGAATGATGTCAGAATTTGGCTTCCTCTCAATATCTTAAGAGCGAATTGATAGAATTTGACCAAATGTTGTATGTGCTTTGATATTGACACAATCTAGGTTGGGATCGTTACCTGTCTTATAGCCCCGCTTTGAAAAAAGGGAGGCTATATTGTATACTGGATTTATCATTCTGGCCAGCATAATTTCGTTTCTGCTCAGTATTTTGAGAACAAATTGATAGAATTTCACCACATTTTGTATGCATTGATACTGACAAGATCTAGGATGGGATCGTTGCACATGATTTTTCGCACATTTGTGGTAGAGTTATGGCCCTTGACTGATGTCAGAATTTTGGTCAGAATTTCTTTTCCACTCAATATCTTGGGAACGAATTGATAGAATTTGTAAATTTTGTTAGTTGATTGATATTGACAAAATCTAGGTTGGGATTGTTACCTGTCATTTTTCGCAAATTTGTAACAGAGTTATTGATGTCAATTTTTCGTTTTCACTTAATAGATTTTGACCAAATTTTGTATGTGCATTGACATTGACAAGATCAAGGTTGGAATTGTTACCTGCCATTTTTGGCAAATTTGTAACAGTGTTATGGCTTGATTGATGTAACATGTTTGTTTCCGCTGAATACTATGAGAACAAATTTATAGAATTTCACCAAAATTTTTATGCCTTTATATAGACAAGACCTACGACGTTATGATTGCTACATGTCATTTTTCCCACATTTGTAACAGAGTTATGGTCCTTGATTCACATCAGAATTTCGTTTCCACTCAATTTCTTTGGAACAAATTGTTGGGATTGCTACCTGTCATTTTTTTTGCTAATTTGTAACAGAGTTATGGCCCTTGATTTATGTCAGGATTTCGTTTCCACTCAATATCTTTAGAACAAATGGGTATAACTTCCCCAAATTTTATGCATTCATATTGAGAAGATTTAGGTTGAGATTGTTATATCTGTCATTTTTCACAAATTTGTAACAGAGATATTGCCCTTGATACATGTCAGAATTTCATTCTTGCTCAATATCTTTAGAACACACGGACATGATTTAACCAAATTTTGTATATGCATTGATATTGACAAGATCCAAGTGATTTTTTTTTACAAATTGGCAGCAGAGTTAATAGTAATATGGTGCTTGATTGATGTTGATTGGGATTGTTATGGACTTGGCCTTTTTACAGCATGAAAAGTGCTGCAGTTGGGCTAATACAGGAAAGTCAGATTCTCTGACAATTCTAGTTGAACTAGGAAATTTTATAGCAGAATTATATGAGTATAGTATTTTATCCCATATAGAAGGTGGCGGGGTAAAGTTTGTGCATTGTCCATCCATCAGTCTGGAACCATATCTTTTTACACACTGCTTCTAAACTAATGGTTAGTACAGTAAAAAAGCTCTTGGCTTTTTGTGTGATGAACCGCATTTTTCTCCAAACATTTCATATCTACGTGTGGCTACTTCTCACAATGGGTTAGTTTTGGTAACATACCTAAAAAATCAACGTAAAGGGTTATTTTTCTGTTGAGATTGAAGCTTTGATTAGGCATGTGGATTTTGATAAGAGAAACTACAGGGGTTTGTCTGAGATTCCATTTCTAACATGCAGCTAATGCTGTTGTATCATGCGATATGGATCATTAACTTGGGATGTTTAATTATTTATGCATTCTGTGAGAATCATTAACAGAAGTCAGATAATCTTCAGGGCTTTAGAAAATGTAGCTTCAACAATGCACTCCACTTTGATAAGTATATACTGGATGCACCAGTAGAATGAGATGGTTTCAGGTCATATAGAGCCCAACACAGCTGGAGGTTGCTAGGCAGAGAAGATACAGCAGATCACAGAAAACATGAGAGGCAATGCAGCTCTGCCTAGGGATTCAATTTGGCTCTGTGTTGAGTGGGCGTTTTCAGGAAGAAAAGTCTGACAGGGAGGATTATTTCTGGCCTGTACAAAATAATAATAATAATAATATGATGATGATGATGATGATGATGATGATGATGATGATGATGATGATGATGATGATGTAAACGATGAAGATGATGACGACGATGATGATGATAAAGATGATCTTTTCTTGTACATCTCTCTCTTGGTGCCATAGAGAGACTATGCTCCAAGACAAGTAGCCGATAAGGACAGCCATTGTTTTAGATCACTGATTATGCCATTGCATTCATGATTGTCATACTGATAACTCACTAATCGAAAGGCACATTATCTACATTAACTGGAGTACAGTGTTTCTTAGCTTGTTAAATTGCCTGACTGTGTCAGTTCATTGATCTGATTGATTCTTCAGCTCCAGATATGGAAGATATATTAGTTCATTTCAATAAAGTGTCATTTACATTTGAGCCGCGACATGTGATTTCCAACAATGTGGCATTTTGACCTGTGTAGACTCAGATGAGCCTGTGAAGCCTCCTTTTAAGCTTAGAAACTCCAAATGATGTTAGGTCTGAAGCTTAACACTCTTAGAATATTTAAGCGACTAGCAAATGCTCTGATCAGACTGCACGTATGTGCAGGCTGGTCTGAGCCTTTGATGGTTGCACATTCCACATTGTTGGAAATCCCATGTTGTGGCTCATTTCATTAAGTGAACAATAAAAGCCATACAGGTAAAGTCTCACCAGAGTTCTGAGTCTTGTTTGTTCACTGAAACAATTCAATATTTCATAGAAATACATGACACCAAATAAGGTTATATTCTGACGGATCCTTGACACTTTGTCTAAACTTTGTTGAAGAAGCTCTTTGGTCAAATGGCCATGGAATTTAGGTTTATTCATTTCAAAACTAATATATATCGCCGAAAGAACACTTCCATGGAATGAACATTTTGTCTAACTTCCTCAAAATATGTCTAAAGTTCGTTGAAACTTGATTTGAGTTAAAAATCTTGTTTACATTTCCCTTAGAAGGGAAGCATTTTGAGGTATTTTTGCAATGGACACTGAGTGCTTGATCGAGAGATGATCAGAGATACCCCTGGAGATTTTATGTAAATATATATAAAGATACCCACACACATATTTTGTGCATGTGCGCAACTATATATAAAGTGTGGTCACAGAACTGATAATAGTGATAATTAAATATATATCCAAAAAATCAATATACATGTACCTGCCACGCTACAGTCAAACACAAACGGTTCCCCGAACTGCCATATTTCTGGAAGATAATTAATATATCAATAAAGAAAATATTTACTAATTCAAAAGTAATACGACAGGCAGGTGTAATCAAATAGGTAAACCAATCAATGCCAGCTTGCTCTTTTTAAAGGGGGGCCTAGGAGACTGATCAGGGTTTACTCTATTTGCCATTCCAACATTACATTCTACACATTTCATCAAGATGAAATGCCAAAACTGACAATCTGGGGTTACCTAATGGTCTTGCTCAAATATTAAGATAATTTACCATATTGATAGACCCACTTAGCGCACTGTTTGCATAATTTTTTCAAATTTCCTCACCTTCTTCTGAAAACAGTCTAAATTGAGATCAGCTGGCTTCACAAATGACTATCTATGACCCCACAAAATATATATTGTACCATCCTACGTAGCTGGGTATAAGGGAAAATCCAAAAAGCTTCCATAGAGGTTGCCGTAGGTTGGCTTTGGTGACCATACATTAAAATGAAACTGTCCATTAAACTATACATGTGACTCTGTGTGTTTTTCTAAGAGCAATCATGGTATCCATTTATTGCTTTATTGTCAAAAAGGGTAAAACCAGAATTACAGTCGAATCTCATAAATTCTAAGTCCTCTATTTCGAAATATCTTGGAAAATATAACCCCCAAAAATAATTAGTATCAGTTTTTACTTAAGAATTGAAAGTTATTTTTCTGCGTTTCACTGAGGTATGAAATGTCGGGAAAATTACATCTAATTTGCATGAAAACCGAAGGTTTTTTGTTTGATTTGATTCTTTACGTCCCATCAACAATCTTTCAGTTAAACAGGGACGGGTCTTCCTGGGTTGAACCAGTACTAAGCTAGGATAAATGTGTCTTGCTCAAGGACCACAACGCAGTGACGCCGGTGAGGCTCGAGCCCGCGGCCTCTCGGTCTCGAGTCAAGCACTCTACCACTGAGCCACTGCGCTCCCTACTTTAACATTTAATGTCTAGGCATGAAATAACTACGGTTTTGTCATCCTGGATAATTAATCAATGACAAAATAGTATAATTATGACTAAACTGTAATTGACAATTTTTTTTAATATAGCTGTAAAAAAGCACATTTAAAATCTGATTTTATCTCTGTTTTGGTAAGACAGCACAGAGGTTGTTATCTAGAGGATGTGATCTCAAAGCGAACATATTCGATTGTTTTCATTTTTGTCAGCCTTTATTTGAAGATAATTTTACCTATGATAACACTGGAGTGGGTGACGAGACCCAAATTGCCGTAGTGGTATGACTACAGTGATTTTGGAATTTTTTGAGGTTTTCAAGGTCTTACTATTATGTTTTCTGTTTGCAGAGAGATCCCAACAAAGATTACAAGAGTACAGATGATCCTGGTCTCAAGTTTGAATTCATCAACACTGTCTATGATCTCATACTGGGTCTGGTAGGTGTCAATTCAGAAAAGTATTGCAGGACAGACTTGATGATTGAGCCGCGACATGTGATTTCCAACAATGTGGCATTTTGATAAATGTAGACTCAGATGAGCCTGAGCAGCTTCCTTTTAAGCTTGGAAACTCCAAATGGTGTTCAGTCAGTAGCTTAACACTCATAGAATATTCAAGCGACTAGCAAAGGCTCTGATCAGACTGCGCGTATGCTAGATGCACATACCACTTTGTTGGAAATCTCTTGCTGCGGCTCATATCCTATATTACAAGAAGTCAACAGGCACCTTTCTTAATACTAAAAAAATGTATTCTGATGGAATTTCCCAAACGAATTGATACAATAAGTAGTGTCTTTTCAACCATGGAACCGTCCCTATATATCCAGGGGTCGCAAGTTCGATCCCAGCCTGGTCCCATACTTTCTTGGAGATTGATCATTAAATAATTTCTACGGTCATTCTCTTCCCTTCTGCTGAATCAGTCAAGAAGGGTTGTGTCAGTTACAAGCATAAGTATGTGCACAAAGTACTGGTTAACTGCTTGTTCAAGCTTGCCCAGGAAAAAGTGTGGTTAGGTGACCTGACTGTCCCGCCAAGACCATAGCTGTTGAGTTGGGACGTAATGCAATAAAATAAACAAACAAAACAAAACTGTCCCAATATGACTGAATTGGTGACTGGGGCATAAAACATCAATTCAAACGAAACAATTAATGTATTTGCAATATTGCATTTTGAGTACATTTTGCTCAGAATAGGTAAAGAAACAGTATTTAAGATTAAGATAAGATTTTGGCATATTGAGCTTTCTTCATGGTTCATATATATTTTGACTGATTGAAATGAAGTGTGTTTCGTATGGTCCCTTATGGACTTATTTGAAATGCTGGTATTAAGTGCCCTTTGAACTTGACCTTTCCTTGGTGGGCTTGACATCTACTTCCATAGTGCTCTTTGGAATTAATAATAGCATCCCAAACAATTGGAAATTTTTGACCTTACCTATCCTAATTTTCGATTTTATGTAACCTGATGATACCTACACAAAGAATTTATTAATGAGCTCTAAGTGCTATCAAAAGCAAAAAATGCTTTAGAAATGATTGTGTCCGAACAAATAGGGACCATATCACGACAAAACCCATCTTATGTGTTTGCAACCAGCCAAGGCTCAAACCAGCTTTCTCCACTGCAAGGACTGTCTGGAACCATCAAAAATTGGATTTGCGGGGAAAGTTTTTAGCTTTTCAGGACAGGGGAATAGCACATTATAAATTCTTGATCACTGCACATTTGCATAATTTTGCTGATCATAACCATTCTTGTTTCATGCTACAAATGAGTAATTAAAAATTAATTTTCTTATTTCCCAACCAAAACATATGTTGTGGGTACTCAAAAGAACCGTCTCACTGAGACGGTTCTTTTGAGCACCCAAAACAAATGTTTAAACTGATGAATAAGCAAATATTTACAAATTTACGCTGAGGCTTTTTGCTTTTATGGACCTATGTTGTATGCATAAATGGCATTGACAGATTATCTCTTGACCTGGCTGCTATACAAGGAGGAGATAATCAATGAAGTGTAATTAGTTCTCATTTGTTATGCAACTGAATTGTGAAAATGCTCATCAAAGCATAAATCTTTATGACCTAGCTACAATGATTAATATATTGATTAGATACCATTATTATAAGTTTTTCAATTGAAATCGAAATGAAAATTGAAACTGATATTTCAGGTCAGAGTAACATTAACTTATATTCAAAGTAAAAGTCATAAATTATTTGAGCCGCTGCATGAGATTTCCAACAATGTGTTATGTGCTACCAGCAAAGCCTCAGATCAGCCTGCGCATACGTGCAGTCTGATCAGAGCCTTTGCTAGTTGCTTGAATATTCTATGTGTGTTAAGCTACTGACTGAACACCATGCTTCAAAGGAGGCTGCACAGGCTCGTCTGAGTATACACTTGTCAAAATGCCACTTTGTTGGAAATCACATGTCACGGCTCATTTACTGTATGCAGCCTGATAAGTACACTGGTCCTTATAATTAAGCACACCATGAGTACTCTATAGGAACTATTAAAACTATATAAAGTCAATCCACTGGTTGGGTGTAGTGACTGTGTGCTCAGATTATGGTTATGGCTGAGGCTTGCGGAACTGCTCTTATGAAGCTGTCATTAGAACTATATTCATTCATTCAATCTGTGGTGTACTTTCACCCTTAATATTTTTTCATCATATGGATGAAAACAGTGTGGATGCTGATCAGCTGGCTTCTGCATCTGGGTACACACCATGCGCGGATCCAGAAAGTTTTGTCAGAGGGGTTCCGACTCTAACAATGTTTTTGTTTGTTTGCTTTTTTAGTTGATGAGGGGAGAGAAAGTGGATTTAAATACCATAGTACTTTAAGTGGAACATGATGGCCCAACATTTAAGCAACTGGCTTGGTAGCTTTGTGATTTTTCAGGGGATCCTGACCAGTATTACTAGGAAATCCTATATTTTTGTGATTTTCAGGGGGGGGGGGTCCGTACCCCCTGTCCCCCCCCCCCCCCCCCCCCCCCCTCCCCCTGGATCAGCATGCACTCTGTTTGTAAAAGAGGGTATAGACTTAAGAATTTTGAAAAAGTTATGAGCTTAGTTTGTTTATTAGATTAAATACAGTACTTATTAATCAAAGTAAACCACTCCTGGAGAAGCATAATGTGGGAGTAGTCTCATAGACACTTTGTTTGCCAAGTGTTCTCTTTGAAAAAAAGCTTTTTATGATCCACATTGTTCTCTGCTTTTTTATTCAGCATTCAGCCTGTAAAACAAGATTTAGCTGAAAATATTGTTCAACTGGCAAGAGTGAAGGCTTATCATGAGTATCCACATGCTCGTATCCATGTGATCTATCTATTCTAACCTAACTGCCATGGACCCTGGACCCTCTCAGTGTGCATGCTAAAGTTCAATTTAGGTTATTAGGTGTTGTTAAAGGGCCTGTTCACTATGATAGGCTTTGCCTATGGCCCTTTGCTTTCAACAGAAAGTGTATGGGGGAACTCAGAAATTGTTTTTAGAAAATGGCCTTTTCACAGATTATGTAATCCCAATTATATGGAAGAGGCAGATGAAGGGCCTTTGACTGGTAGCCCAGCTGGGATAGAGGGCCTGTGCTCAGGGACTTTGATTTTTGTCCAATTTTTGGATAGGTTTCCAATCTTTTAACCCTTTGTATTTTGGAAACCCCTAAACAAGTACTTCTGCAAACAGTGAAGACTCAGATGAAATGCCACATAATGCTGCATTGCATCAGGTTCTACAATGTTTGTAAAGGTGAAAAAGATCTTCAGACAAACAAATACATTTTTTTTAAAATTATAGCCTGACACCCCTAGATATATACAATGGACTATCTCAAGTTTATTGTATCAACCCAGATGGAAGAATCCATAAGTATACAAAGGGTGAAGTGGACAATATTTCCATCCTCTGATGGTGAGCCTCATAAGAAGACGACATCCCTCACTCAACAGTGTCTTGGATTAGACAAGTGGATTCCCTCGCATTGTCACAGACAGGAAGTGCTTTAGCACACACTGACCTGTCGCCTTACATATGGAGCAAACTGGGATTGAGCCTCCATTACCCCCTCATTTTTATTAAAATATATTATGCAATCATTGCTCGCATGACTTAGGGCTATAAATCCGGATAATTTAATGTTGACAAATTATAATGAGAAATGGTCAACTTTCAAAAATTGGACTTTTGCGATTTTTCGTTATGCTTTAAATATAAATTGTGTCACTGCAGCAGCGCGAGAATTGAATGAGATTTAACCAGATATTGCTAGCTACCCATAATTCAAAGCGCGAAATGTGAGAGTCCTAGATGAGATATCGTCAGGTCTTGTGAGAATGGATTTCCTCAGACTCTGAAATTCCAAGATGGCAGCCAAAAGGGATTAACAACTCCTTTTAACAATTATTTCAGATTCAGCTTAACATTTTAGTCAAAACTGTTTGCAAAGGCTATGAACAGAGGGCAAAAGATCACCACTAGCTGGAGAAAGATTTACAAGTTACCGTAAACATGTTTTGTTGGATTCTACATGTTTTTGCACTTTATGGCCTCAATCTCTAAAAGTGCAGAGAATTGATTTTGTTGATTTCTTGTTTCGCATGTATAAACAAGCGCTATCATCATGGTAAAATTCAGATGAATCATGCCACATTATCCCCAATCCTGGATTACTTTATTTGTATAATCCCCAAGCTTTAAGACGCATATAGGAAGTAACATGACCAAACAAAATGGCATCAAAGCTGGTTTTTTTTCATCCACACAATTAATCCATAATGAAATGACACCACTGGATTGACTGGAAATCATATGCTTATATACAGTGCAGACCCTTTATAACATTCCTCATTATAACACAGATTTGGATATAACAAGCAGGCCTTTCGATAAGAGTGTGTACCAAAAAATTAACTTTCTTATTTCTCATCCAAAACATATGTTGTGGGTACTCAAAAGAACCATCTCAATGAGACGGTTCTTTTGAGCACCCCAAACATATGTTAAAACTGATGGCTAAGAAAATATTTACAAGTTTACGCTCAAAAATTTTGTTTATCTAAACCTTTGTAACAAGGTCATGTTGTGGCTCCAAACTTTTTAACCATGGAATTTTACAAAGGAATTATAGGAAAATGACCATAAAATGGTCATTTTCCTGCAATTCCTTTGTAAAATTAGTCTATTGTCCCAAGAATTATAACGATTCTTTTATAACACAGTCCAATCATACGGACCCCCAAAATAGCATTATATGCACTGTAGGGCTAGGATCAACACTGTTTTCATCGACACAATGAATCCGTAATGAAATATCACCACTGGATTGACTTGTACTTACTGTGTGCTTATATGAGCAGAGCATGTGTGCTAATTAGGTGTAATATGGTAAGTGAATGTTTGCCATCTGTGTTTGCTCCTTTATTTCAGCCGCAAGACATACAGAAAGTTGTTCTCAAAAGTATGATAAACAGTTTGCTCAAAGATAAAAAGTGAGTATGTTTGTATAATTATTGCTAACTTCATAAGGCCTAAAAAAGCTGCGTGTTTCAGGTTACTGTGCTTATTTTATTTGCTCCTGACCCCAATTTTTTTAAGCATATATTGAGGGGATTCCCTATTACAAGTAGAGCAAGTGACTTCGTATAGGCCAGTTAAAAAACAAAACTCTAACTTCCATTATAGCTCACCTGAGTATAAAAAGTCCTCAAAGGTGAGCTTTTGTGATGAGTCTTCATCCAGCGTGCATCTTGTGTATTTTTTCTTTAAACGACATCCCCTTCTGAACCACTGGCCCAAACTATAAATAATATCACCTACATGTAAATGGTACCAATGATGCCGTCCTTGACCCCAATCAAAATGGCACAAATCGTTCTGCTAAGCTGAACCAGTGAATGGCCAACAGAGCTAAAAGTAGGATAAATTTCATTAAATGAACCACTGGTCCAAATTCAATTAAATTTACAAATAAAAAGTTCTTGTTGACTTGTTGTTTAGTGTTACTCCCCATTGTGGGAGTCTGTAAACGTTCTATGTTTTGTTGTACGTTACTTTATGTCCCTTCTAGTTTTGCAATCATCTTGATGGGGAAGAGAGAGCTGGTTGCTTTGCTTAGTTCGTCTTCCTGTTGTCTCTTGATTGTTGTGTGACTCTTCCTCGCGGTGCCGTGGGTTTGTCTGCAGTTTGTGATTGTGGTATTTCCTGATCATACTCACTTTCTATTTTTCACCATACTGCCTTCTACCAAATTTTGCTGTACTGAACAAAATGGCATCAGAGCTAAAAATAGAAAAAAAGCTTAAAACAACTTTATTCTTAAGCTCCAGGTATTCTGGTCCAAATTCAAAATAAATTCACACAGTTTTCCCCATAATCATGCCCTTATCCAAAATTGCACAAAAAGTTCCACCAAAATGCATGATAAAATTCCTGGCAAATGAAAATTATTCATCTAAAGCATCATATGAACTAGGGCTCAGGTGAGTGACTCATGCATGGCCTTGTGACCCTCTTTTATAGAATGCTATGCAATAATGCAACAGATGCACAATTATATTGATAAGCTTGAAAAGCTCTTAACATGACACTGGTATGAAATGACAATATTTACAGGTTGTCTGGGAGTTTCACACATATCCTACTGTATGAACTAACATATGGTACGCATTTTATACCATAGTGAGACCCCAGATCAGACTGTTCTTTACTATAACTGCTCTTCTAATCAATTTCGCTGAAAATGAAGATTATAATTGAAAATAGTCAGGAGAAATTGTTTGAGAGATTAATGCATTTATTGTTTGCTAAGGTTCAACAGAACAAAGATGAACTCTTTACCTGCTAGTGGCGACTTTTGTTGTCTGCTGATAACTGTTGCAAGCAGTTTGGACCCAGATCAGGCCCGACTAAAAGTCGGGCCTGATCTGGATCCAAATTGTTTGACATGCTGATGGTGTTCCTAAAAGATATTTTTGAAAATTTTAATTTTGAAATTAATCAAAGGAGAAGAAAAACGTATGCAAAATTACCCAGCATGCAAAGAATTAAGAATATTATTGTCTAGCTATTTAGAATATCAATAGATTCCAAGTATTTTACTGTGACTTCCTGCACCTTGTGGAACTCATCAATAATTCAGTGTATTATGGGGTAAAATGTACCTTTTGACATAATCACACGTACAGAGCAGAATCACAGGACCTTAAATTATCCCTGGTGAAGCCATTTGACCATATTAATGATCAGATACTGAGCAGAATCAGAAAACAGTCTGCACAGGTGAGCAGGCTGATCAAAGTTTTTGCTCTGAATGGTTATGAGTTAATTTAAGCCTGAAAGATGATTCTTTTTACAAAATAATGATCAGTTTCATTGTTAAATGTTGTTCACTGCTTTTTTCTTTGCATACTGGTTAATTGTTCATGCTTTTGTTTGTTGTCTGCCAACTTTTATCAAAGTTAACTTTTCAAAAAATTCTTTCAGGAACACTATTAAATAGACTAGATTGTCAAACAGTTTGGATCCAGATCGGGCCAACATTCTGTCGGCCTGATCTGGTCCCAAACTGTTGGTAAACATTATTAGCAGATGACAAAAGCAAATTTTAGCTCAATCTCGCTCATCAGTTTAAACATGTGTTTTGGATGCTCAAAAGAGCCATCTCATGGAGACATTTTTTTTAGTAACCACAACATGTTTTTGCTAAGAAAAAATGGTTTTCAAATGCATTCTTATCTGGAGGCCTGTAATTACACTCTGACACCTTTCTCATATTGGGCGAGGTAATGTTTTATCTAAATATGGTTTGAAATATTTCTAGCCATTTGTTTATATAATCTCTGTCTGACCTTCAGCTGTTTTCCTTTATTGTTAGCAATTGATACTTGGAACTGTGACAGATCCACAAATGACGGAAGTTTAAAGCACTTAACACCACTATAGCAGAGACAAATCTGTGACATCTAATGATAGGCACATAATGTTTGTTATAGAATGTGAGGTGATTCATCAATTGGGCGCAAAAGCTCATTAATTCAGCGCAGAAAACGCCATCAATTGAGTGCAGGATTTCTTTAGAGTTCAGAAACCCTGCTCATCAATTGAGTGCAAATATTTTGGCCAGTTATAGTTCTCTTTTACATGTTTTTTCTTCAAAGGCATTCATGCAACTCATGCCGGCTCTTAGGCAGCTTTGCTTCTGTACACAGTCTGATGTATGTTCTTTAAGTCTGTTAGTAGCAAACTTGCCTCTGAAGTCATTTTGACCAACTCTGTCCTAATCAGTTTGGTTGGCTTCTGCGTCAAATCATTGAGTATTTTATGGGGCACACATGCTGACATTGCCCGTCCAGGCTTGTTTTTACTACAAATAAGCCCATAACAAAAGAATTTATATAGGTGAGTGAACACTGAATCTGCGCTCAATCAATGAGTATGTTTTGCGCTCAATCGATGACATGTACAAAAATTCATTTGCGCTCAATTGATGATAAGCCGAATGTGAATCACATGACTTGAACTCATTCAAACAATGTAGGCAACCCTTGGAGGGAAATGCAGTTTGTCGTTTAAATCTTTACACTAATATTTTTCAGTGTTTACTGAGAAGTATGGGCCCCCTTATGTTGGCACCACCTTTTTTATCTGTTTATCCCCTCTTATAAAAATTATTTGATATTCTTCATGTTTTTATCTTTTAATTTTAAATCTGTTTTGTCCTTATGCCTTCAAGGAATCATGACAGTAGGATGAATTGGTAAGTATGATTGAGCCATGACATGTGATTTCCAACAATGTGATATTTTAACAAGTGACTATGTAGACTCGGACAAGCCTGTGCAGCCTTTTTTTAAGCTTAGAAACTCCAAATGATGTTCAGTCAGTAGCGTAACAATAGAAGAATATTCATGCGACTAGCAAAGGCTCTGATCAGACTGTGTGTATGCGCAGGCTGATCTGTGCCTTTGCTGCTTTACATACCACATTGTTGGAAATCTCATGTCGCGGCTCTTGTAAATGCTTCTGTCTTGTAAATGCTTCTCCCCTACAGGCCCGTATTGACAACTTTTGTCATCTGCTGATAACCTTTGCAAATAGCTTGGACCTAGATCAAGCTAAGCAAAACATCAGGCCTGATCCGAATCCAAACTGCTCAACACTTTGATGGTATTCCTAACAGATTTTTTGGGGTACAAACTGCTTGGCATGTTTATTGTGTTGTTCCTGAAAGAATTTGATTTTAGAAGAAAAAAATAAGCAAATGACAAAAAATACTCAAAAATTACTGGGCATGAAAAGGGTTAAAAGCCACTTTTTCACAGTAAAAGATTTTCTTCCCCAACATATTATCAAATGGGCCAGCACATGATCATACTGCATAGGTCTAGATTAAAAGAATCTATCATGAGTGTGATGGTGGGATAGAAACATCCGTCCCAAGAATCACCAATTGGCATTACGAGGCTGACCGAGTGATATGATGATTGAGAGGGATGGGTTTTTCGATCCTATCCTCAAACAATTAATAGATTCTTTTTCTTGCTCACCACAAAGCACCACATTTTATATTGGAAAAAACATGAAAAAGGCTTCCAGAAAATCCTGAATTTGCTGAGATACCAAATGGTGACGTCATTTTAACATTACAATGACTTCAATGGATCAACGTGCGGCCAGTGTGCAGCTGTTCGTTTTTTATCTTTACCACGGGCTGGTACGGGTATGTGAGATAGGATTATCTTACATGGGTAAATACAACGGAAATCCTGATCTGGTGTGCAAGAAAAGCAAATTCTTTATGTTTAAAATTATAATTATTTTCATATTCGTTAGTTTAAATATATATTTTGGTTGCTCAAAACAAACATCTCATTAAGATGGTTCTGTTGAGTAAGTACCGACAACATACGTTTTGGATGAGAAATAAGAAAATTATTTTTTTGTTATACACTTTTAACTGAAGGCATATTTACTTCCATAGTTACTTTTTGTAAGTGAGCAGGGATACCAAGCTCGCCTGAACTGTGGCTGTTCCCTAATGCAACAAGTACCATAAGAGTAGGTGACTCACACTGGCTGAGTCCCTGAGTTGTGTCCTAGAGCAAGACACTTTATCCACTGCTTAGTACTGGTTCAGTCCAGGAAGACAGGAAATCATCCTGACATGACTGAAAATTTGTTGACTGGGATGAAAAGTATCCTAACAAACAAACAAAACCTTTGATATTATAAAATATCTTTCATAGAAAGGCTCCCTGAATATACTGAAATGGCAGATTATAATAGCTTTTTTGATTTAAATCAATTAGTCTATTAGATGGACAATCATTAAAACATTTTAACTTGAAATTATTAGTATTTTGTAAGCATTCTGCAAGTTTTAAGATCTGAATTTCTAAAGTTCAGGAGTTTGGAAATTTTAACTGTCACCCATGCTGATACATACACATTATCTTATTAGTAACTTGATCTAACGTACTGTTTCACGTCCAGTGGATTAGCTCATATCATCAGATCACATGAGACGCAAAAAAGGGTGATCTGATGATATGGGCTAATCCATGAGACGTGACACAGTACGCCAGATCAAATTACTATCATAATACCGTAAATGTTCTAAAATTTTGAACACTAAAATTACGAACACCTAAAATTATCGCCGAAATTTTTTTTTAAAAACATCCTAAAAAATCGATCACTGCCCTTTTTCAGAAAAGTGAATTTTTAAAATTACGAACACAAGTTATTTTCGGTGGAAAATCGATGTCCGTTTATCTGTCCCATCTGTGTTCAAGATACTTCTACCGTACAGCACGTGAGCGGTAGCGACATTTGGAAGGTTCCATTCTACTTAGATGGGTAATCTGGCACGTGACGTTCTATTTCGCATGCAAGCGCACGACGTTATACATTATTCAAGGTCACCAGCATTGACGAACTTGATGCACTGACAAGTTCCTGCAACGATTCCGAAACTGCTTTGACTAACCCTATTCACCCAAATGGCTGAGATCATTATTTATTATGACCAAACATTGACCACCAGGCCGCGATTCAGCCCGGGGATTTTAGCTAATTATACGTGAATTATGCATGTTGACACACGCGGAATAGGTGACACATACTTGTTTTTTTGTCTAAAATACCAGCCCCGAAGAGAGAGAGAGAGAGGATCACTTAGGAGAGAGAGAATGAAATAAGTTGAAGTATAGTGATTTGCAACACAAGGGGTCATTTGGTTTCGTGCAAAATGCAGAGAAAATCGTGCAAGTCGCATGTTTTTTTTCTCACGGAGACATCCAATGCGGAAAATAAAGCCACCGTATATTTTGCCTGCAAGAACTTGCACGTGGTCATCATCTCATTTTTATTCACTGTACATTAAATTATGTGTGATTCTCAGGTGATCCGACTGACACCCCCTACCCTCCCCTCCCTTTTAAGCATTTTAAAGGATTTCCCAGTTCGGCAATATGCCCAAGCCGCGTGCGAAACGGAGGGCACTTCTATCATTCTATGCGTGTGCTATTTTCTTGGAACACAGCTCGGACCCGAGCATGAAATCACCATATGAGCTGGTAAAGACCCTGCTGGTACTTATGACAGATGTGATCGGCGAAGGCTCAGGAGAGCATGTGTGTTTGCACCATCTCGTCAGGGTCTCGCTCACTAACAAAGTTTAAAGTGGATGAAGACTCTAGCCAAATAAAAATTCTAGACATCTACGTACGTTGTCTTTAAACTACTTGTCGGTGGTTTTCTAAGTACATGTAATAATGGCTATTCCTATCAATCAAAAACATCAAACTCCTCAAAATGGAACATTTTAACAAACTGTTTAGCCGATCGCGGCGTGTCTGTTTGTCCTCACGAAACTGCACATGGAAGGTCCTACGAGTTCATTACCGGTGTAACGGTCAGTTTTTTCCCCAGTCAGTTTTTTCCCCGGGGAAAGAATGGGCCGGCCCATTCTTTCCCCGGGGAAAAAATTGACCGGTCAGTTTTTTCCCCTGGGGAAAGATTTGACTAGTCAGTTTTTTCCCCACCCAGTCAGTTTTTTCCCCCCATGTTATTTTTTCGGAAAAGGCTTGAAAATGATATATGTGTTATTGTGTAGTTAAATCAAATTAAATATCATTCTGAAATAGCT
The DNA here is from genome assembly GCA_964019695.1 of Loripinus fragilis. Taxonomy (NCBI): domain Eukaryota; kingdom Metazoa; phylum Mollusca; class Bivalvia; order Lucinida; family Lucinidae; genus Loripinus; species Loripinus fragilis. The sequence goes on from OZ026515.1 coordinate 35,149,293, forward strand.
GTATTATAACTCTACCATCCTCAACACAGCACAAAAGTGCAGAGGGTGTAGAAGGATTTGATTATAAATGGTTAGCCTATTCAAAAAACAAAATGAGTATGTTCTTAATTCAAAATGGTTATTTGAATGGGTTAAAGGAAAATCGACCCAGTCTTTCCCCAACCCACTATTTGGAAGAATCAATTCACTAAGATATAATACAAAGGTTGGAACACTTTGGAGGGAGATAACCAATAAACTTTTTGGTTTGAAAATTTGATTATCTCTTTGGAATGAGTCATTCATAAGTCTTCAGATACAGTAAAAGAATAACATTAATTGAAAGACTGAAAGATAAATAGAAAGATCAGAACATTTTGGAGGGGTGAGGGGGGGGGGGCCCAGTCTTTCCCCACCCCACAATTTAGCAGTACAAATAAAATGTTTGAAGACTTGATTCTCTCTTTGGAATCGGTCATTCATAAGTATTAAGATACAGTGAAAGAGTAACATAAACCGAAAGACTACAATTGTAACTGATCAATAGAAAGATCTGAAGATTTTGGAGGGGGGAAAGAATAGGCTGGCCCAGTCTTTCCCCACCCTACAATTACGAATAAACTTTTTGGTTTGAATACTTGATTCTATGCTTGGTATAAGTCAAGAGAGTTCAGATACAGCAAAAGAATAACATAATCCAAAAGTCTAGAGGATAAATAGAAAGATCCCAACATTTTGGAGGGGGGAAAGAATGGGCCGGCCCAGTTTTTCCCCACCCCACAATGTAGAAGTACCAATTAACTTGTTGGTCTAAAAACTTGATCTCTCTTTGGAATAGGTCATTCAAAATTGTTAAGATACAGTCAAAGAGTAACATAAACCAAAATACTAAACAATAAATTGAAAGATCCAAGCATTATGGAGGGGTGGGGGGAAAGAATGGGCCGGCCCAGTCTTTCCCCACCCAACAATGTAGAAGTACCAATAATCTTGTTGGATTGAAAACTTGATTCTCACTTTGGTATAGGTCTTTCATAAATGTTAAAATAGAGTGAAAGAGTAACATACACTGAAAGACGAAACAATCAATAGAAGATCGAAAGATTAAGGAGGGGGGAAGAATGGGCCGGCCCAGTCTTTCCCCACCCTACAATTACGAATAAACTTGTTGGTTTGAAAACTTGATTCTCTGCTTGGTATAAGTCAAGAGAGTTCAGATACAGCAAAAGAATTAAATAATCAAAAAGTCTAGAGGATAAATAGAAAGATCCCAACATTTTGGAGGGGGGAAAGAATGGGCCCAGTTTTTCCCCACCCCACAATGTAGAAGTACCAATTAACTTGTTGGTTTAAAAACTTGATCTCTCTTTGGAATAGGTCATTCAAAATTGTTCAGATACAGTCAAAGAGTAACATAAACCGAAAGACTAAACAATAAATTGAAAGATCCAAGCATTATGGAGTGGTGGGGGGAAAGAATGGGCTGGCCCAGTCTTTCCCCATCCAACAATGTAGAAGTACCAATAATCTTGTTGGATTGAAAACTTGATTCTCACTTTTGTATAGTTCTTTCATAAATGTTAAAATAGAGTGAAACAGTAACATAAACCGAAAGACGAAACGATCAACAGAAGATCAAAAGATGAAGGAGGGGGGAAAGAATGGGCCGGCCCAGTCTTTCCCCACCCTACAATTACGAATAAACTTGTTGGTTTGAAAACTTGATTCTCTGCTTGGTATAAGTCAAGAGAGTTCAGATACAGCAAAAGAATAACATAATCCAAAAGTCTAGAGGATAAATAGAAAGATCCCAACATTTTGGAGGGGGGAAAGAATGGGCCGGCGCAGTTTTTCCCCACCCCACAATGTAGAAGTACCAATTAACTTGTTGGTTTAAAAACTTGATCTCTCTTTGGAATAGGTCATTCAAAATTGTTCAGATACAGTCAAAGTGTAACATAAACCGAAAGACTAAACAATAAATTGAAAGATCCAAGCATTATGGAGGGGTGGGTGGAAAGAATGGGCCGGCCCAGTCTTTCCCCACCCAACAATGTAGAAGTACCAATAATCTTGTTGGATTGAAAACTTGATTCTCACTTATTTAGAAGAATCATTTGGCTGAATGCTTGTTACTTGAATTTCTCCTTGAGATATGTCAATCATGAGTGTTCAGATTCAGTGTAAGAGTAGTTTAAACCAAGGACTGACAGATAAATTGAAAGGTTGGAACCCAATGGAGGGGGGAAAGAATGGGCCGGCCCAGTCTTTCCCCACCCCACTATTGAGAAGGAACATGCAGTTAGCTAAATGCTTTCTTAACGTGAATTTCTCCTTAGGACAAGACAATCATGAGTGTTCAGATACAGTACAAGAGTAGGTTAAACCTTAAGACTGAGAGATAAATAGAAAGGTTACAAAATAATAGAGGGGGGAAAGAATGGGCCGGCCCAGTCTTTCCCCACCCCCTATTTAGAAGAATCATTTGGCTGAATGCGTGTAACTTGAATTTCTCCTTGAGATATGTCAATCATGAGTGTTCAGATTCAGTGTAAGAGTAGTTTGAACCAAGGACTGACAGATAAATTGAAAGGTTGGAACCCAATTGAGGGGGAAAGAATGGGCTGGCCCAGTCTTTCCCCACCCCACTATTGAGAAGGAACACGCAGTAAGTTAAATGCTTTCTTAACGTGAATTTCTCCTTAGGACAAGACAATCATGAGTGTTCAGATACAGTGCAAGAGTAGGTTAAACCTTAAGACTGAGGGATAAATAGAAAGGTTAGAAAATAATAGAGGGGGGAAAGAATGGGCCGGCCCAGTCTTTCCCCACCCCTATTTAGAAGAATCATTTGGCTGAATGCTTGTAACTTGAATTTCTCCTTGAGATATGTCAATCATGAGTGATCAGATTCAGTGTAAGAGTAGTTTAAACCAAGGACTGACAGATAAATTGAAAGGTTGGAACCCAATGGAGGGGGGAAAGAATGGGCCGGCCCAGTCTTTCCCCACCCCACCATTGAGAAGGAACATGCAGTTAGCTAAATGCTTTCTTAACCTGAATTTCTCTTTAGAACAAGACAATCATGAGTGTTCAGATACAGTGCAAGAGTAGGTTAAACCTTAAGACTGAGAGATAAATAGAAAGGTTAGAAAATAATAGAAGGGGGAAAGAATGGGCCAGCCCAGTCTTTCCCCACCCCCTATTTAGAAGAATCATTTGGCTGAATGCTTGTTACTTGAATTTCTCCTTGAGATATGTCAATCATGAGTGTTCAGATTCAGTGTAAGAGTAGTATAAACCAAGGACTGACAGATAAATTGAAAGGTTGGAACCCAATGGAGGGGGGAAAGAATGGGCCGGCCCAGTCTTTCCCCACCCCACTATTGAGAAGGAACATGCAGTTAGCTAAATGCTTTCTTAACATGAATTTCTCCTTAGGGCAAGACAATCATGAGTGTTCGGATACAGTGCAAGAGTAGGTTAAACCTTACGACTGAGAGATAAATAGAAAGGTTAGAAAATAATAGAGGGGGGAAAGAATGGGCCGGCCTAGTCTTCCCCCCCCCCCCCCCCCCCCCCCCCCCTATTTAGAAGAATCATTTGGCTGAATGCGTATAACTTGAATTTCTCCTAGAGATATGTCAATCATGAGTGTTCAGATTCAGTGTAAGAGTAGTTTAAACCAAGGACTGACAGATAAATTTAAAGGTTGGAACCCAATGGAGGGGGGAAAGAATGGGCCGGCCCAGTCTTTCCCCACCCCACTATTGAGAAGGAACATGCAGTTAGCTAAATGCTTTCTTAACCTGAATTTCTCTTTAGAACAAGACAATCATGAGTGTTCAGATACAGTGCAAGAGTAGGTTAAACCTTAAGACTGAGAGATAAATAGAAAGGTTAGAAAATAATAGAAGGGGGAAAGAATGGGCCGGCCCAGTCTTTCCCCACCCCCTATTTAGAAGAATCATTTGGCTGAATGCTTGTTACTTGAATTTCTCCTTGAGATATGTCAATCATGAGTGTTCAGATTCAGTGTAAGAGTAGTTTAAACCAAGGACTGACAGATAAATTGAAAGGTTGGAACCCAATGGAGGGGGGAAAGAATGGGCCGGCCCAGTCTTTCCCCACCCCACTATTGAGAAGGAACACGCAGTAAGTAAAATGCTTTCTTAACGTGAATTTCTCCTTAGGACAAGACAATCATGAGTGTTCAGATACAGTGCAAGAGTAGGTTAAACCTTAAGACTGAGAGATAAATAGAAAGGTTAGAAAATAATAGAAGGGGGAAAGAATGGGCCGGCCCAGTTTTTCCCCACCCCTATTTAGAAGAATCATTTGGCTGAATGCTTGTAACTTGAATTTCTCCTTGAGATATGTCAATCATGAGTGATCAGATTCAGTGTAAGAGTAGTTTAAACCAAGGACTGACAGATAAATTGAAAGGTTGGAACCCAATGGAGGGGGGAAAGAATGAGCCGGCCCAGTCTTTCCCCACCCCACTATTGAGAAGGAACATGCAGTTAGCTAAATGCTTTCTTAACATGAATTTCTCCTTAGGGCAAGACAATCATGAGTGTTCGGATACAGTGCAAGAGTAGGTTAAACCTTACGACTAAGAGATAAATAGAAAGGTTAGAAAATAATAGAGGGGGGAAAGAATGAGCCGGCCCAGTCTTCCCCCCCCCCCCCCCCCCCCCCCCCTATTTAGAAGAATCATTTGGCTGAATGCGTGTAACTTGAATTTCTCCTAGAGATATGTCAATCATGAGTGTTCAGATTCAGTGTAAGAGTAGTTTAAACCAAGGACTGACAGATAAATTGAAAGGTTAGAACCCATTGGAGGGGGGGGGGGAGAATGGGCCGGCCCAGTCTTTCCCCACCCCACTATTGAGAAGGAACATGCAGTTAACTAAATGCTTTCTTAACTTGAATTTCTCCTTAGGACAAGACAATCATGAGTGTTCAGATACAGTGCAAGAGTAGGTTAAACCTTAAGACTGAGGGATAAATAGAAAGGTTAGAAAATAATAGAGGGGGAAAGAATGGGCCGGCCCAGTCTTTCCCCACCCCTATTTAGAAGAATCATTTGGCTGAATGCTTGTAACTTGAATTTCTCCTTGAGATATGTCAATCATGAGTGTTCAGATTCAGTGTAAGAGTAGTTTAAACCAAGGACTGACAGATAAATTGAAAGGTTGGAACCCAATGGAGGGGGGAAAGAATGGGCCGGCCCAGTCTTTCCCCACCCCACCATTGAGAAGGAACATGCAGTTAGCTAAATGCTTTCTTAACCTGAATTTCTCTTTAGAACAAGACAATCATGAGTGTTCAGATACAGTGCAAGAGTAGGTTAAACCTTAAGACTGAGAGATAAATAGAAAGGTTAGAAAATAATAGAAGGGGGAAAGAATGGGCCAGCCCAGTCTTTCCCCACCCCCTATTTAGAAGAATCATTTGGCTGAATGCTTGTTACTTGAATTTCTCCTTGAGATATGTCAATCATGAGTGTTCAGATTCAGTGTAAGAGTAGTTTAAACCAAGGACTGACAGATAAATTGAAAGGTTGGAACCCAATGGAGGGGGGAAAGAATGGGCCGGCCCAGTCTTTCCCCACCCCACTATTGAGAAGGAACATGCAGTTAGCTAAATGCTTTCTTAACATGAATTTCTCCTTAGGGCAAGACAATCATGAGTGTTCGGATACAGTGCAAGAGTAGGTTAAACCTTACGACTGAGAGATAAATAGAAAGGTTAGAAAATAATAGAGGGGGGAAAGAATGGGCCGGCCTAGTCTTCCCCCCCCCCCCCCCCCCCCCCCCCCCTATTTAGAAGAATCATTTGGCTGAATGCGTATAACTTGAATTTCTCCTAGAGATATGTCAATCATGAGTGTTCAGATTCAGTGTAAGAGTAGTTTAAACCAAGGACTGACAGATAAATTTAAAGGTTGGAACCCAATGGAGGGGGGAAAGAATGGGCCGGCCCAGTCTTTCCCCACCCCACTATTGAGAAGGAACATGCAGTTAGCTAAATGCTTTCTTAACCTGAATTTCTCTTTAGAACAAGACAATCATGAGTGTTCAGATACAGTGCAAGAGTAGGTTAAACCTTAAGACTGAGAGATAAATAGAAAGGTTAGAAAATAATAGAAGGGGGAAAGAATGGGCCGGCCCAGTCTTTCCCCACCCCCTATTTAGAAGAATCATTTGGCTGAATGCTTGTTACTTGAATTTCTCCTTGAGATATGTCAATCATGAGTGTTCAGATTCAGTGTAAGAGTAGTTTAAACCAAGGACTGACAGATAAATTGAAAGGTTGGAACCCAATGGAGGGGGGAAAGAATGGGCCGGCCCAGTCTTTCCCCACCCCACTATTGAGAAGGAACACGCAGTAAGTAAAATGCTTTCTTAACGTGAATTTCTCCTTAGGACAAGACAATCATGAGTGTTCAGATACAGTGCAAGAGTAGGTTAAACCTTAAGACTGAGAGATAAATAGAAAGGTTAGAAAATAATAGAAGGGGGAAAGAATGGGCCGGCCCAGTCTTTCCCCACCCCTATTTAGAAGAATCATTTGGCTGAATGCTTGTAACTTGAATTTCTCCTTGAGATATGTCAATCATGAGTGATCAGATTCAGTGTAAGAGTAGTTTAAACCAAGGACTGACAGATAAATTGAAAGGTTGGAACCCAATGGAGGGGGGGAAAGAATGAGCCGGCCCAGTCTTTCCCCACCCCACTATTGAGAAGGAACATGCAGTTAGCTAAATGCTTTCTTAACATGAATTTCTCCTTAGGGCAAGACAATCATGAGTGTTCGGATACAGTGCAAGAGTAGGTTAAACCTTACGACTAAGAGATAAATAGAAAGGTTAGAAAATAATAGAGGGGGGAAAGAATGAGCCGGCCCAGTCTTCCCCCCCCCCCCCCCCCCCCCCCCCCTATTTAGAAGAATCATTTGGCTGAATGCGTGTAACTTGAATTTCTCCTAGAGATATGTCAATCATGAGTGTTCAGATTCAGTGTAAGAGTAGTTTAAACCAAGGACTGACAGATAAATTGAAAGGTTAGAACCCATTGGAGGGGGGGGGGGAGAATGGGCCGGCCCAGTCTTTCCCCACCCCACTATTGAGAAGGAACATGCAGTTAACTAAATGCTTTCTTAACTTGAATTTCTCCTTAGGACAAGACAATCATGAGTGTTCAGATACAGTGCAAGAGTAGGTTAAACCTTAAGACTGGGGGATAAATAGAAAGGTTAGAAAATAATAGAGGGGGAAAGAATGGGCCGGCCCAGTCTTTCCCCACCCCTATTTAGAAGAATCATTTGGCTGAATGCTTGTAACTTGAATTTCTCCTTGAGATATGTCAATCATGAGTGTTCAGATTCAGTGTAAGAGTAGTTTAAACCAAGGACTGACAGATAAATTGAAAGGTTAGAACCCAATGGAGGGGGCGAAAGAATGGGCCGGCCCAGTCTTTTCCCACCCCACTATTGAGAAGGAACATGCAGTTAGCTAAATGCTTTCTTAACTTGAATTTCTCCTTAGGACAAGACAATCATGAGTGTTCAGATACAGTGCAAGAATCATGAGTGTTCAGATACAGTGCAAGAGTAGGTTAAACCTAAAGACTGAGAGATAAATAGAAAGGTTAGAAAATAATAGAGGGGGGAAAGAATGGGCTGGCCCAGTCTTTTCCCACCCCCTATTTAGAAGAACCAGTTAGCTAAACAGGTTTTAAAGTCGAAGATCTCTTTGACATGTCATTCGAAAGTATTTCGATACAGTGAAAGGGTACAATAAACTAAAAGACTGATAGTAAAAGTGAATGGTCTGAACCCCTAAAATTCACAACCAAACAGCAATAAGTATGAGTACTTTTGAGTCCTGTCGCTATTTTGATAGCTGCTTTTTAAATTTATGCAAAGAAATAATAATTCCATTATGATTTTTGAAATTATTAGGGGGGGGGGGGAAACTGACTGGGTGGGGAAAGAATGGGCCGGCCTATTTCTTCCCCGGGGAAAGAATGGGCCGGCCCATTCTTTCCCCGGGGAAAAAACTGACTGGGGGGAAATTCCTGCCTGTTACACCGGTATAATGTTTTCGTTTGTTTGATTTGATTCTTTACGTCCCATCAACAATCTTTCAGTTATAAAGGGACGGGTCTTCCTGGGTTGAACCAGTACTAAGCTAGGATAAATGTGTCTTGCTCAAGGACCACAACACAGTGACGCCGGTGAGGCTCGAACCCGCGGCCCTTCGGTCTCGAGTCAAGCACTCTACCACTGAGCCACTGCACTCCCGACCGGTATAATGTACGCACAGACGCACATACATGTACCAAGAAATAAATTGATTTTAGCACGATTCTGCATCTTGATGAATTTAATATTTACATATATTTAATTTCATGAAATAAGCCAGTTCATGAGATTATGGTACCTGTCGCAAAGCTCAGACGAGCCTGCACGTCCCCGGAAAATCGCCAGCGCCTTAACTGCCCACATACACATAGAAGGAATGTAGATGAAGGTGCATGCCTTAATTTTGGGTAATATAGCCCCACTAAGTGGCTGTGAATTTAAAAACAGTAAAGCCCTTGAGATGGAATTCGCTTTATTTACCACACGTCTATAGACTTAGTTACATGCGAAGATCAGCCTGCGCACCGCACAGTCTCATCAGCACCTGTTTCTAGAACAAAACATTAAACATTTTGTCGGGCCAGATCTGGGCCCAAACTTTCTGCAACTTTAGTTTGTCACAGCCTCTTGGGGGGGGGGGGGGGGGGAGGGGGGGGGCCTCCCAGGCCCCATCCTGCGTCCGGCACTGCTAATAGTATCAGCCGCAGACAAAGAGACAGGGTAATGGTTCACGGACATGTTTGAGATCAAAGATGCCGACTATCAGACCACGTGTTGTTGGTGTAAGACTCCGGTAGCACGCGGCGGCTTTGGCGCACGAAAGCGGACTTAGCACACAAAACATAATTGCCTAGATGTGTCTCCTTTTCATGGGTTTGCATGAAAACAAAAAACAATTTCAATGAACTCGAGCATGAAACGGCGCACTGCATGCATGAAAAACTAGATTTGTGGTACTTGTCTGAATTTTTCCTTTTCTTTGAGATATGAATGTACCCAGCGTATCGTAAGCATCGGCTCATAAATTGAGCCGCAACATGTGATTTCCAACAATATGGCATTTTGACGAGTGTAGACTCAGACGAGCCTGTGCAGTCTGCTTTTAAGCCTACAAACTCCAAACGATGTTCAGTCAGTAGCTTAACACTCATAGAATATTCACGCGACTAGCAAAGGCTCTGATCAGACTGTGCATATGCACAGGCTGATCTGAGGCTTTGCTGATCCCACACACCTCATTGTTGGAAATCTCATGTCACGGCTCAATTATATTATTTCGAGGCATCGGACACAAAGTCGGACATTCGCTTACATGATAAATTCTGCCCCTGATTTGGTTTGGCAAGACGTCAGAGATCTTCTGCATCCAAACTATTTGCAATCTTTGAAAGCAGGTGGCAGAGAGAGAGAGAGAGACTAGCGCTTGCATACGAATCTCTTGTAATCTCGAAAAATTTCATGTATCGGTGCTGAAAATGATACTTGGAGATGTCTCTCGTGCGCATCGGCTTTTGCACGACAAAGTCGGATATTCGACAGTATTGATGCTTTGCATGCTTTCTATCGCATGCCCAAATGTTTAAATTGATGAAACATTATTTCCTGAATTCCATTCGGATCTGATCTGGATCCGAACTCTGACAACGTTTTTTTCCCTTCTTTTTTAAGGGAGAGAGAATCCAAATATCACTAAAAGCGGGCCATCATCGGCCGGCCAGAGAAGCACCTTTAAATGGCGTTTCACTGGCGTGCCGATGATGGCCCAACGTTGAATGCTAGCTTGGTAGTTTTGAGAATTTCAGGGGATCCGGTTCAGTATTGCTAAGAAAATCCATATTTTTGTGATTTTCCAGGGGGGGCGGGGGTCCGGACCCCCTGTTCCCCCTCTGGATCCGCGCATGGGACCGGACAATGTATACGCTTATTGAGATATACTGAAAAACCATTTTATCGTGCGCATCCGCTTTTGTACGACACTTTGCGTACTTTCTATCGCATCAGGCACAAATTTTTAAATTGACGAAACATTCTTTCCTGAATTTCATCGGGTCTGATCTGGATCCAAACCGTTTTTGCAAATTTAAATAGAGAGAGAAAGAGAGAGAGACTGGTAAATGCACATCCTTTCGGGAAAATCAGAGTACATCGACAGATCGACAAGGAGAGAGAGAGAGAGATGTGTGTTCTTTTTGAATTTCGTCAGTTTTGTAACTCCGAGAACTCATCTACGTATTTCAAAGTTTCATGTATATCTTAGCTAAAAAAAAACTGATTGACGAGATGTCCTTGAGTGACTGTTTTACATTATAAACGGCATTTGCGCAGATGGAGAGCAAGCGAAAGCATTTTGGTTTTCAGAAGGAAGAACGAAAGTGCAGCGATTCATCGGTAGTCCGAGGTTAAACAAGTGGACTTTTACGACTTGTTAGTAAATTGAGTGACATAACATGCACGTGCCTGGCTCCCGACTTGGCAATTACCTCACGTGCTGGATATTTTACTGTCTCAGTCCGCAAGAATTTAGCGGCGGTTGAAAAGAAAAATGAGTACCGTAGATAGTGCAGAATCATATCGCCGTGTTTTCAACACGTTTCTACCACATTTTTACATGCATATATACCGATTTTGCTCATGATAAAGACCACTTTCTAAAATTACGAACACTAGCTCTTTTTCTGAAACGTAATTTCTAAAATTACGAACAGCGGGAAAAATAATTATTTTTTAGTGTTCGTAATTTTAGAACATTTAACGTAATATGTTTATTATATACCTTTTTCTGACATTTTTCTGATTTTATACATTTTTTGGTCTTTAATCTAGAAAAATTGCAGGAACCTTTGCCTTCACGTTTCGTTTCTTGACGCTACGACATCATGTTATCCGTCTCTGGTTCCATGCTTGAAATTTACTTTTCGTAACGTTGCAAAAAAAAAAAAACAACAGGTAACAGACGTTAGCCTCGTTTTAAAGGATAGTGATATGGAATCAGAAAACCTCAGTTAGTTGATCTGGTTTTCTGTATCAGATGACAGTTCAAAAGTTGTATCATTTATAGGTATATAATAAAGATATATAGAATAAATACCAAATCAACTTTAATTAATACAGTATATTTTCTTCTCATTTCAGGCCACATTCCAAAGATGATCTCAGGGCATATCTCGTGCTACTACAGGTAAGTGATACTATGTAAAGATTAACCCTTTGTATTCTGATGGATTTTTCCATACAGATAGCCACCATAAGGATGGGATTGTCCATTATATATTTTAAGTGGTCATAGGTAGACATTTCCAAATAAATATGTACTTTAGTCCCCCGATATTGTATTTATCATAGCAAACAGTGCAGGTCCTGATGAAATCCAGCATCATGCTGCATTTCATCTGGTTCTTCACTGTTTGCCAAATTACCCGTTTAGGGGTTTCCAGTATACAAAGGGTTAACCATATTACCAATGATGGTGCAGTACTCCTTTTAAAAGATTACTTTGGCAGACAGTAATATCCCAGACAAGACTTTGTGTTATACACAATGCAAGAGATTTTAGAATATGTTTTAGCGTAAAATGAGAAATTAAGATATATTGATATGCTTCTTTTCTAAAGCTGTTGGTTTCTAACACTGTAATGCTGGTATACTTTTATACATTCTGGTTTGTCTCTCAATGCCCTAGAACCTGTCTACAGGGTTTGGGTCCAGGAAGGACTTAACCAGTCTGCTCAGCTACAGACATTAGCTCGAATATTGGAATTGCATGTCACATGTTTAGCTATTAACCCTTCCACAGTGTTCCCATTCATGTAGAATTGTGCATGAATCATGTGGAAATGGTAAAAATCACGCTTATATTTTGAGGCAATAACGTGAATTCACGTGCGTTTTTATTTCTTAAAAATCTAGGATTTCATCACTTTTTGTTCATTCTGATGTAAACTTGGTCACCTTGGTTTTGTTTGCGAGTTTGAATGACGCTTTGGCCGTTTTTAGCTACATTTTCAAAAGCATTTACAGTGCGCGCCAACTGTCTGTTTATTCGTTGCTAAGCGGTCTGGTACCCAGCTATCAGGCTAGGAAACAGTCATACCAGACGCGATAGCCATAACCAGTATCGGGAGTAAAAGCCAGCACGCTGGCGAACTCCCCAACAGCATTAAAAAGCTGAAAAATTGTCTTGGTAAGCCAATTTAGGCGAAATACGTTCATTCCGTATCGGTTCTTTCCGTTAATATCGGCAATAATTATCGATGGTAAATAAACCACCACGTTGACTATTTTGAGACTAGGAATCAGCAAATAATGTGAAAATGGTAATGTGTTAACAGTTTTCCGTGTTAAAGCAATCATTCAGGAATGTTGTTTTTAGTTTTTATTCATTTCCAAGTCATACCCTCAAATTTCACTTCATACCCTCAAATCTCATACACAGGGGGTATAAAAAAAACAGTATAAAATTTTTGTGGGAACACTGCTTTCAGAAAGCAAATAACAAAGGCGCTGGGCTGTTATTTACATGCAGCAAAGCCTATATGATACAAAACATTGACAAGTGCATATGGTTTTCTTACATGTTTTGCTTTTGTCTTTATACAGAATCCACAGTTTGGCAATGCAACGACGTATGTGATATTTGCACACTTGTTACGACAGATTTCAGCACTCTCTGATCATGACCATCACTATCTAGTCTACTGGATAAGAAAGTAAGTATTTTGGTTTTCCCATGGAATGGTTTAGGTACAGTTCAGCCCCTTTATAACACAAGCCCAATATAACACAGATTTGGATATAACATGAACATGTTGTGGTTCTCAATTTTTTACCATGGAGTTTTACATAGGAATCATAAAATGGTCATTTTCCTATAATTCCTTTGTAAATGTGTCCCTTTATAACACAGTTCACTTCCAACATGGTCCGTGCCATTGGACCCCACATATAGTGTTGTAAAGGGACTACATCGAATTATCTAATATCTTGCAAGAGTTTTTGTTCAAAACTTCAATCATTATTACATCATCAACCATACCCACCAGATCTGGCTATGGCATAGTTCAGATGCCGTAGCAAGAAGAAGCATTTAAGTTTCAATTTTACAAGGTAAAAAAAGGGTGGAAAGGATATTTCTTGCACACCGGACAGACATCTGAGATTTTACCCTGGGATAGAAATTCTTATCTTACACATGCTATCTTACCCAAGCTGTCATGTTAAAGTGGCGACATCATGTTATGTCACATCTGATCATACTCATGAACTTCTGTGAGCCTATTCTTTAAAATAAATGTAAAATTTGATGGTAAGCATGAAAACAAATCAATTATTTGTGTGAGGGTGGGATAGAAAAATCCATCTCTCTTGATCTTAGTTTGCCATCACTTGGCAAGCCTCATGATGCCAAATGGTGATCCTGGAGAGGGATTTTCTATCCCACCCTCACACTCATGATAGATTCTTATATTCTGTGTAAAGTGTTTTTATTGGAATGAATTATGTATGCATTTCTTAATAATGTTTTTCACTTTATTTTGTAGAATTTCCTCGGACAGGTTTCAGACTATCCTGGAAAGATTGAACTGTTTCATATCTATAAGATTGTTTCCACCCAAGCCTCTGGACCTTCCTTCTATGTCAAAGTGCAGCTGGTGGATACCAAGTGCTACTAAAGTGATGGCTTTACTCAGTAAGTTGACATTAGAACCATTGTCTTATCTTCCTAAGTCACTATGATAGGTTACTTTTTTGCGTAATAATCTAATTAATTTCTTATCCATCAGTTTAAACATGTAGAGGGGACTCATTGAGATGGTTCTTTTTAAGAACCTACAAAATATAACTTGGTTGAAAAATATGAAAATTGATAATTTCCACGTCTCATCTGGAGGCCTGTACATATATGAAAATAACAACAATAGAATATGACCACAATCACAAGTCATAGCCCACCTATGGCACCATGAGACTGAGACTTCTTGTGGGTACACACAGCAAATGATTTTGTTGAGAACTGTGAAAATGAATGATTACCTCCTCTTAGTGAAATAAATAAAAGAAAATAGCCAGGAAATCTCACCATGTAAATCACAGTCTACCTATGGCACCAAGAGAAAGAGACACAAGGACAAGAACATATTTACTTATTATACAAATAAGAAAATAAATGTGAAGGGATTTCTGTTTTAGCTAACCTGAACCATAGAGTTAAGGTGAGCTTTTTATGTTCATCCTATGTATGTCGTCTATCCATCCTTCCATCTGTCAGTAAACAAATTTTCATGAGAGCGCATTGGCTCAGTGGTAGAGTGCTTGACTCAAGACCGAGAGGCCACGGGCTGGAGCTTCACAGGCGTCACTGCGTTGTGTCCTTTAGCAAGAACATTGATCCTAGCTTAGTACTGGTTCAACCCAGGAAGACATGTCCCTTTATAACTGAAATATTGTTGATGGGATGTAAAGAATCAAATCAAACAAATAAACAAACTTTCCCTAGAAATCATTTCCAATTTTACTTAAGATCCATAAGGGCTGCAGGAATTGTTCATGGACACATTTAATGTGGTACGCATTGGAAGCATCTCGGTGAGATGCTTCCAATTAGGGAGCACAGCGGCTTAGTGGTAGAGTGCTTGACTTGAGACTGAGGGGCTGCGGGTTCGAACCTCACCGGTGTCACTGTGTTGTGTCCTTGAGCAAGACATATTTATCCTAGCTTAGTACTGGTTCAACCCAGGAAGACCTGTCCCTATATAACTGAAAGATTGTTGATGGGACATAAAGAATCAAATCAAACAAGCAAACAAGCTTCTAATGAGCACTACATTAGATGTTGCTAGCAGTCACTTTGGTTGCTTGCTGATTACCTTTGCAAACAGTTTGGACCCATATTAGGACAGAAAAAATGTCCGCCCTATTCTGGATACAAACAGTTTTAGGCTCTGATAGTATTCCTGAAATAATTTTTATAAAAAGTTAATTTTGAAAAAAGACAGCAAAGGACAAGTTAAAGCGCAAAAAATTACCCAGGATCCAAAGAGTTTAAATATTAATAGGATTTTGGGCTACTACTATATTTCTGCAATTCTGTTTCAGATGCAGCTAACAGCCTCAATTTACCCACTCTAGTCTCTTTTGTGGATTTTTACAATGCAACATTAGATAACCTAGACTTGATGCAGGAATACGCTGCCTGGCAGGACCCCACATCAGCAGGAGGGTAAGCAGTTATTTCCTAAACTGGGCTTAGATATGCTCCCAGTGCTACAGATGAATAATTTCACAAGTAGTAGTTTTTGGCATCTGGGTGGGTGTCACACGAGAATGCTAAGGAAGCAGACTCAAAAGCAAGGATCCATGTGGGCAGGGTGAGGGAAATACCCTGCTTACAGTGTGAAGTAAAAAAACAAGCCAAAAGGACCTCTCTGCCTAGTTAACCCTTTGTGTACTGAAAACCCCTAAAGGGGTACTTTGGCAAACAGTGAAGACCCAGATGAAATGCCGCCAAAAGCTTAGATTTATTATAGATGCTTAAATTTGAAGAAAAGTCAGCCTGCTAAACCATGCCACTTTATAGCTAGCAGCAGTTAGGCTGTGTTTACAGTCTGTTTACATCCCTCCCTGTCATATTCTTGGAAGAGATACAGTTTTACCTCAATAGAACTCTGCCATAGGTCAATGTACCAATTAGTCTAGCATGCCAAAAGAGTACTGTATGGGTGAAAGTTTTCAGGATTTTGGCAGGAAGTGGGGATTTTGTGAGTACTCTGTGGAAAGTCAGGCCCAAAATGATGAATTAGGCATAATATATTAGCTTTGTTGAAGGATTTGATTTCCAAAAGACAGTTAGCCCCATTATCATGAAATAGGCACAATGTGGGCCTCAATACAAGAAAACCGGTTTTTGAGGTTTGCAAACAACAAAGGCGCAGACCAGCCTGCATGTCCGCGTAGTCTGACCACCAGTGCCTTTGTTATTCGCTTATTGGGAAAAATCATATCTTAACTTGCTACCAGCAAAATTTTGATCTAGCTAGTCTTTGCAGCTGAGCAGGCTGGTTTGAGTCATACTTGATTGGAAACCCCAAATGCAGGTTTTCTCATGTTCATCCCATCTAATAGCCTATTGATTGTTCAAGGATTTACTTTCAGAATTTTAGTGCTTCAGAACTTTCACTCATGGACTATCTTTCAGAATAATCTGGCCCTGAGGTTATAAAACTTTTTCCATACTCAACTCAACTGAGCATGAAATTTCAAATGCTCTTAAAAACTAAAATGCTGAAAAATAAAGACCTTGCTTTCAAACTCTCAGATGTTGTATTTATTGTGCTAATAAATGTTAAAATGCCAACAATATATGAGCAGTGTAAATTTCATGCTCAGTTAAAGTTGAGCATGAAAAAAGTTTTATGACCTCAGGGCCTGTACTATTAACAGATAGAATTGCTCAAAAGAGGGAGTTTCAATTATTTGCTCAAATGTGGAACATTGAATCATAATTATAAATTAATATAAATTTGGTTTATTTGTCTGTCTTTTTCAGATTTTCTTTCTGTCAGTATCCATTTATACTAAGTATTTCTGCAAAAAGAAGTATACTTCAGCGGGACTCTGAACAGCAGATGATTATTATGGCAAGGGTATGTGTGTTACAATTTCATAGGAAACAATAGTCATGTGAAATAATTTGCACACTTTTTAAAACTAACCACTATTTTATACCTTCCTAAAAGATGCAAGTAGCTGACGTAGCTTTGGATGTTTTCTGTTAACTTAATTGACAAGAAGATCAATTGGCAATGGAAACTTTTTAGCAGAGATTGTAGACATTTTCATAAGTTTGTCCCATGGCATTCAATCAAACCCTACGTATTCTGATGGATGTGTGTACTCATTGAAGTAAAATTGTGCTTGATACATGTTCAGCTGATGCATCTATTATAAGAGAAAGTTGCTGTTTTGTGACACTGAATATAATTTAAAAAAAATCTTTTCTTCAAGAAAGCACATGAGCCAGCTCATGAGATGAAACCAGCAGATCTGGATCTAGACTTTTAGAAAGAGAGTTTGGTGGAATTTGAAAAAAATGTTGCACACACAGAGGGCTCATTAGATTGAATATGGTAGATTATAGGTACTCATGAAAAATATTGTTTCCTTGATTAATAAAATAGTATCTATTACATATGTTTTTTTTACCAAGAGATATAAAATGGTTCTGAAATATGCCATGTATTCTATAGCTGCGCAGGGCCTTTTCTCTCCATCACCAGGGTCCGATATTAGGCTCCATTCCCAATCCAAAATATCCTCCTTTTTTCCCAAATTTCCTAAAAAAATTCCCAATTTGTAGCTAAAATTTTGGCTTTTTTCGTGCAATTTGGTCCGTTCAGGTATGTAGAAATACCGACACGACTGCCCAACTATCACAACTATCATGCAGTCACAATACTATAATTTCAAGATGGTGGCACCTCTCCCTAAATTGTAATTTTTAAAGAATATTTGAATGATTGATCTTTTGTTATGTGGCCGCAGCTTTCTCTAAGAAATTTCCTATAAAAAGGACCGCTCTGTGAGATATGAAAAATATTTTTTATTTTTATTCCCGACCGACGACTTTTTTTTCAATGTTCATCAGAGACACAGGTCTTTTTCTTGGCCTTATGTAGAACCACCATCTAAATGTACAACAGCAAGTAACGATATAAGGTTAGATGAAGATGCTATTGAAATTGAAACTTCTGAAATTGTTCAACAACAAAAAAGTTGATCTTACAAAAGTATCAAAAGCAGATCAGCTGTTTATATTATATTACAACCCCAGTATAGATGGTTACATAAATTTGTATGATTTAACTCTCTCATATATACATGAATAAATCATGCACATTTTAAGCGGTTTTTTTACTATTTTAACACTTATAAAAAATTCTCAAAATGCCACATATTTTTCCCAATTCAAGCCAGGGGCCTTTTCCCAAAATAGCTGGAAAAGGCCCTGCTGTGATATATACATGCAACACATGATGTCAGGTCTGGGAGTGATATGATACCTTATTATATAATCTATAAATAAACATCATCTGATTGGCCCAGATGCATATCCACTCGAGTCAATATAACTACATACTGCATGGTTTGCTGGACGTTTGCATGGCTTACAGGAAGTGACTTCAGAACGTCAAGTAATTTCGCATGATCCATCCATAACGTCAATGGTTTTAATGGTATAAAATGACAGGAAATGCATAATATACATTTATTTATAATAAAACAATTATTGACTTATGTTTTGGTGGACATTGAGTGTTATTGAACAGTAAACCCAATCATAATGACCTCCGCTCCGCGTTGGTCAATATGACGTTTACTGTTCAATAACACTCAATGTCCACCTCAGCATAAGTCAATAATTGTATAATATATTAAAATTGATTAATTACTAGTGGCTAACATATTTTGTTATACTTTGCTGCATACATGTGACAAAATCTGAACTTTTTCGCTCCAAAAATAATATTTTGAAGTAATTTTAATGCCATATGATAAATAGAATCTAACATTGTGCTCCTGTATTATTAAATTTGTTGCAGAAAAGCTGTAAAATGCTCGACAATCCTCACATTTTAACACTTTCCTCAACTGGTTTAATAAATTCAATTGCACATGAGTACTCATGTAACATCCTCTATGCACATTGTATATCAGAATATTGACTCCATTTATTACAGAGAAGTTTGGTAGCGAAAGTACAACGAAGACAGTTACCAGATGTTGGAATGTTGTTCCTTAATCTCACTGTAAGGAGAGAGCATTTAGTCTCAGATTCTCTCAATGAGGTAAGTATCCATTATTGAGCCATGACATGTGATTTCCAACAATGTGGCATATTGACAAGTGTAGACTCAGACGAGCCTGTACAGCCTCCTCTTAAGCTTAGAAACTCCAAATGGTGTTCAGTCAGTAGCTTAACAATCATAGAATATTCCAGCCACTAGCAAAGGCTCTGATCAGACTGCGGGTATGCGCAGGCTGATCTGAGGCTTTGCTTGTCGCACATACCACATTGTTGAAAATCTCATGTCACGGCTCTGTCACTGTGTGTGATCTTTATGTCTGGACTTGATTATTTTTGTTGAGTTGACGTTTACATCCCAGTCATCAATTTTTCAATCATGTCTGGACATTTTCCTTGGTGAGTACTAATGATAATGATAAAAATAATGTGTCTTTATCAAGCACACGACTCCGCAGGTCGGATTTCAACCTGTAATCTCTTGTTCACAATTCCAGCCCTCGAGCTGCTTTCTCTAGCTTATTTTTGTCGTATTTGAAATGAAACGCTGCATTTTACAGTATCTAGGCCTGGTAAGGCCTGGTAAGTGGTTGTTCAAAGTATTATTAGCTTAATAAAACCAACAGTGACAGATCGATTCCAATTGTTAATTGATAGAAGATCTAATATAATTTAATATTAATTTTTGCAGGAGAGTTACTCGCATATTTTCAACAAAATATCACCATTTTTGCCTAGGCTTTTTATTAGGGAATTTTGGCCAATTCATGTCAAAATTTTACATATCACATATTTACCCTTTTGCCACCAAATGTATAGTGAATTTGAAAAGTCTTTATCAGTGCCAGATTTATTTTTGACATGATGGTCATAGTAAGAGTGTTATAACTTCGCAACTAGTAAAGATATCAAACTCAAATTTGTACTACATAATTATACATTATATATTTCTGATTATTTCATTGGAATATTTTACACAATGTCAAAAATTCAAATTAAAATTTATGGCCTTTCAACACATTTCCATATTGAAAAAATACCTCGACCGCCATTTCATACATCATTTAATTGTCAAATAAATAATAAATATAATTAGTATTATTTGACCGCAAAGACTTCATTTAAATATCATTCCTGTAGATGCTGAGTATTTGTATGTATGTTTTAGCATCTGTTTATTATGTTTATACTGTTTATATAGTGTGCTTCCAATCGAAATGATCATGGCATGTCCCACATGTCAACTCTAGTTCCTGCATAATATTCACTATACCAAACTGGTAAATTATATTTTTCGTATGCATTATCAGACATGTAAAAACTTATCTGTAAAAAATGTGCAGTTTTTTGACATTTCATGCAGTTTTCTTAAGGGAAAAGAAAAATCTCCCATTAGCATTACAAAGAAAATGTCAACAAATAACTCAACCGAATCTGACCCTGAATAATTGGTTTCAAACATCTGTAAGAATGAAAAGCCACCCTAAATTTGTCAACACTTTTCATCTGATTCACTTTCCAGGAGAATTCCTGTGTTATCACTGTCATTGAACAAAATGATAGAGATCACTTGCGAGTTCTAGATGCCATTTTGATTCAGAAAAATCTCAGAAACATTTATTATACTTTGAAAGTTAAATTCTGTTGTCCCTAGGCCCTAGGCCTACTTTCGATTTTGTGCAATATTTTCTGTTTACATGGTGCAGAGAGTCTTTTATGTCCCTTGCAATCTACCAAACTGAGAAAGTTACGTTACAAAGGTACTATACATCGTTGACGAAAATCGCCTATGGCGCTCTCCCTAGCTGTCGACCAAAGTCACCTATATTGTGGGTTTAGGGTTATAAAGACATACTTTAGATGTGCTGTGGGGCTAGATGTCCAAATTTTGGTCTAAGGTCTCATTTCTGCTCACTACTTTGTATTTGTGAGCAGCCAATGCCCTGGTGTGACGGCACTGCTACTCAGTTATGCAATAGGTACCAATATCCTGTGCTAGCTGATTTATGCTTTCAAGGGTCAATAGAATGATGTTTGACTGAAACTTGTTATGATTAATGAAGCTTATTTCAATACTGTATACATAGTCATTTTTATGATGTATAAAATCATTTCTTGTTACAGCTGTTTTGTAGGCCTAAAATGATTGTTTGATTGCCGTTTCCTGCCAACCCAGCTTTTAACTCCACACCAGGCCTTTAGTTAAGATTGCGTACCAAAAAAATAATTTTCTTATTTCTCAACCCAAACATATGTTGTGGGTACTCAAAAGAACCGTCTCATGGAGACAGTTCTTTTGAGCACCTAAAACATACGCTAAAACTGATGGGTAAGAAAATATTTACAATTTTACGCTCAAAAATTCTGTTTATCTAAACCTATGCCAAATAGCATCAGAATCAGAATTTTTTTTACTTTTTATGTCTGACTATTGAGCTAGATGCATTATGCATTTTGCTCAATGGGCAGACATGAAAAGTAAAAAGAAAATCTCATCCCTTGTCTATAAAACAATTAGGAAAGAAAACTCAATCATATTATTGCATTTCATCTCTAACACTGGTGCGATTTCCTTTGAGTTTTTAATTCTGATATTTGTCTATAGAATATTATAACAAGCTTGTTTCTGAGCACCCAAGTTAACGTGCTCATTAGCTTTATTAATATGCAAAAGAAACAGAAATCTACCAACCTACCCATCTCTAAAACTTCCCAGTAGGAAGTGGCAAAACATATAAGTTTAGCACAGCCCTATCTATCCAAATATTTAGGACTTTTGGATCTTTAAAGAGGTTTTTACTGAATTCATGACTTTGCTTTCCTTTCTACTTTGATTCATTTTAGATTTCAAAGAAACAACATGATTTGAAGAAGAAATTAAAAGTGACCTTCACCGGTGAACCTGGCTTAGACATGGGTGGATTGACGAAAGAATGGTTTTTGTTGTTAATCAAACAGATTTTTCAGGAAAACTATGGTATGTATCAGTCCTCCAGATAAGATTGTGTAATTGAAAATAATTTATTTATTTCTCATCCAAAACATATGTTGTAGGTGCTCAAAAGAACTCAATGAGACGGTTCTTTTGAGCACCCAAAACATATGTTGAAACTGATGGGTAAGAAAATAATTACAATTTTAAAGCTCAAAAGTTTGCTTATTTGGACCTACGTATGTGTGGATTGAATCTTACTTTTCAAATATTACTTCTAGAAATGTCCTATCATCATGGGTGAAAGTTTTCAGGATTATTCCTGAATTCAGGATTTTGAGACTGACTTTCCATAGAAAGTCAGCCTCAAAATGCTGAACTCTGCAGATGATAATAGCTTTTCTGATTTAGTTTCAGTTTATCTAAAGGTATTAGACCATTTAACCTGGAATGTTTAATATTTTAGAGGCATACAGCTAGTTTTAAATTCTGACATTCTAAAGTTCAGGATTTTGGAAAATTTTGAACTTTCACCCATGTATCATTTACTCTTTGAGTGCCAGAACCAAATTACTCAGACAGGAGAAGCATGTGCACACAAATGAGCCGTGACATGTGATTTCCAACAATGTGGCATTTTGACTCCGGCGAGCCTGTGCAGTCTCCCTTTACACTTAGAAACTCCAAATGATGTTCAGTCAGTAGCTTAACACTCATAGAATATTCAAGCAACTAGCAGAGGCTCTGATCAGACTGCGCATATGCGCAGGCTGAACTGAAACTTTGTTGGTCGCACATACCACATTGTTAGAAATCCCATGCCACGGCTCAAATAGTCCCAGATCAGACTGCTCTGAGAAGATCTATCTGATCAGGGACTGTTTGCTTGCATTGTTCAGCAAATGAGAAAGAGTGCTAGATTTGAGATTGAGGGGTCACTGGTAAGAGACTCAATGGATTCGCTGTTTTGTGTCTTTGAGGAAGACATTATCCTTTGCTTAGTACTGGTTTGACACAGGAAACTTCCCCACATAACTAAAAAATTGTTGACAAACAAAAAAATTATCTTGGATAGAATAGTCCAGATCACCATCTGGAATAGTCCACTTTAGAACTTCAGGACTCATAAGTGAATCTTCATAGTTCTGTACCATGACCTTTGCTACTGTAATACACCAACAAGAACATACTTTGAGTTTGTGACCTATAGATATACAGAGAAATTTGTATGTAATACAGTAAAAACTGTAAAATGCCCACTCAAAAATAGACAAAACAAAGATCTTAATGACAAATGGTAGCTTAATGAATGCATTATGCGATAATTGGTCTTGAAAACCAATTTTTCGGTCTTTTTGAGAGTGGCCTTTTACACAGATTTTACTGTATAGGCTAATGAGTTAATGTAATATAGGCTAATAGCTAATAAGTAAGTGTTGTATTTCAGGTATGTTTACCTATGACAAAATGGCTGGGGTGTACTGGTTTGGCACCACACCTAGAGAAGATTATCAGGAGTTTAATCTAGTCGGCGTTGTATCCTTTATTGTTACATAACAAGAAGTCTGCGAATCGGAGGTGTAGCCTGTTAAAACTTATGTTCATAAAGGATGTTGCTGATGCAATTTTTTACTTGAACAAAGAGTCGTTTTAACCTGCATGCAAACAGTCTTTGCTCACACTCTTTGTTAAGCAGGATTTCAATAGCAGAGGACAAAATTGAAAACTGAAGTTGTGAATGGCAGTGAAAGTGTTTAAATACTGTTGCATTTAAAAATAGCCAAAGCTCTAATATACAGTACTGTAACAGTCCCTTTATAAATTATAATACACCTCATTAAAACAGGGATTAGGATATTACATTCTTGCTCCCAAATGTTTTAACATGGAATTTCACAAAGGAACTCTAGGAAAATAACCATATTCCTTTTGTAGAATTGTCTCTTTATAACACAATTCACGTATAACACAGTCCATTCCTTTAGACCCAAATATAATG
The DNA here is from genome assembly GCA_964019695.1 of Loripinus fragilis. Classification (NCBI taxonomy): domain Eukaryota; kingdom Metazoa; phylum Mollusca; class Bivalvia; order Lucinida; family Lucinidae; genus Loripinus; species Loripinus fragilis. Next base: position 35,173,152 of record OZ026515.1, read on the forward strand.
TCATAAAGAGACTGCACTATGATAGTTTAGGCCATTCTGAATTCTTCAAAGTAAGTAAGGGTGCAAAGATCAGGAATCAGGCTCAAACACCACTCACCGCCTGCGGAGTCACTATGTTGTATCCTTGAGCAAGACACTTTATCTACTGCTTAGTACTGGTTCAACCCAGGAAGACCAGTCCCAACATGACTGAAAAATTGTTGACTGAGATGTAAAGAATCAAACCACCTAACAAAAATCAAACACCACTGATAATGTTCAAAGTGTGCTCTCATCAGTGTATGTCTGGGTTTTACAACTAATATGTTTAATGTGTGAACAATTTAGAGTTTTTGTAAGACATATTTACCTTAACAATGAATAGCTTATGGGCTTAGCTGTCTACAACAGTATTATTTTGGATCTACGGTTTCCACCGTGCTGCTACAAGAAGTTGTTGAGTCCTCCTGTGGTGCCATACAACAACCCTAGAGCAACAGTTGGAATTACCCGTCTGGCTCTCAATGACTTGAAACTGGTGCATCCTGTATGTATATTGATTTTTCTAACCGTAAACTTATACAAGAATGGTATCCTAGCTCCGAGGTTATAAAACTTTTTCATGCACACCTCAGCTGAACATGGAATTTCAACTCCCCATAAAACTAAAATGCTGAAAGCATGATCAATTTCGTGCTCAGTTGAGTTGAGCATGATTTTTAGCTCACCAGAGCTGAAGGCTTAGGGTGGGCTTATAGTATGGGACTCGAGCTGGCGTCCGTCCGTCCATGCGTGCGTCCGTTCGTCCACACTTTCAAACATGAATATCTCTGAAACCAGCTGGCCAATCATTATCAAATTTCATCAGGAGCACCATTGGGGTGTGGGATTGACTGCATTAGGTTTTGGCTAAGATCGGACCAGAACTCTGGTTTCCATGGTAACAGATAGCTCTCATAGGGTTATAATGGGGAAAATCTTGTGACCACTCAAGCTCTTTCATTTTTGATTTGTTCTTCTTTATTCTTGCAGGTAACAAGGACAACCATAAAATCTCCATAGACTTACAATGGGAGAAATGTTGTGACCACTCTAGTACCTTCATTTTTGGATGGATCTTCTTCATTCTTGCAGATAACAAGACCAACCATAAAAGCTTGGATGGGTTTGAATTTCGGCTAGATTCCATCACCGACTTCAGAGTTAGCTGCCCTTTAGTGTCAGAAAAATTAATGAATAATGTTGTGACCACCCATAATATCTCGTATGGGTTCGAAATTCAGCAGGATCGGTCCAGGGACTTATGAGTTACCTGCCCTTGAGCGTTTGGAAAAATCCCCATAGACTTATAAGGGGAGAAATATTGTGACCACTCTAGTGCTTTCAATTTTGAATGGATCTTCCTCATTCTTGCATACAATAAGGACAACTATTAAAAAACTTGGCTGAGTTTGAATTTCTGCAAGATTCCATCACTGACTTCGGAGTTAGCTGCCCTTGAGCGTCAGAAAAATTAATGAATAATGTTGTGACCACTCTAGCTCCTTCATTTTTCATTGGATCTTCTTCATTCTTGCAGGCAACAATAATTGAATTTCGGCAAGATTCCATCACACATTTTGGAGTTAGCTCCCCTTGAGCATCTTAAAAATTAATGAATAATGTTGTTACCACTCTAGCTTATTCATTTTAGCTCACCAGAGCCGAAGGCTCAGGGTGAGCTTATAGTATGGGACTCGAGCTGGCGTGCGTACGTCCGTCCGTGCGTCCGTCCACACTTTCAAACATTAATATCTCTGAGACCAGCTGGCCAATCATAATCAAATTTCATCAGAAGCATCATTTGGGTGGGGAATTGACCTTATTAGGTTTTGGGCTAGATCGGATCAGAACTCTGGTTTCCATGGCAACAGATAGCTCCCATAGGGTTATAATGGGGAAAATCTTGTGACCACTCTAGCCCCTTCATTTTTGATTTGTTCTTCTTTATTCTTGCAGGTAACAAGGAAACCATAAAAACTCGAATGGGTTCGAAATTCGGCAGGATCCGACCAGGGCCATATGAGGTAGCTGCCCTTGAGTGTCTGGAAAAATTCCCATAGACTTATAATGGGAAAAATGTTGTGACCACTCTAGTACCTTCATTTTTGGATGGATCTTCTTCATTCTTGAAGATTAAAGACCAACCATAAAAGCTTGGATGGGTTTGAATTTAGGCAAGATTCCATCACTGACTTCGGAGTTAGCTGCCCTTGAGCATCAGAAAAATTAATGTATAATGTTGTGTCCACTCTAGCTCCTTCATTTTTGATTGGATCTTCTTCATTTTTGCAGGCAACAAGTAAACCCATAATATCTCATATGGGTTCGAAATTCAGCAGGATCAGACCAGGGACTTATGAGTTACCTGCCCTTGAGCGTTTGGAAAAATCCCCATAGACTTATAAGGGGAGAAATATTGTGACCACTCTAGTGCTTTCAATTTTGAATGGATCTTCCTCATTCTTGCATACAATAAGGACAACTATTAAAACTTGGCTGAGTTTGAATTTCTGCAAGATTCCATCACTGACTTCGGAGTTAGCTGCCCTTGAGGGTCAGAAAAATTAATGAATAATGTTGTGACCACTCTAGCTCCTTCATTTTTCATTGGATCTTCTTCATTCTTGCAGGCAACAAGTAAACCCATAATATCTTGGATGGGTTCAAAATTCAGCAGGATCCGACCAGGGACTTATGAGTTACCTGCCCTTAAGCGTTTGGAAAAAATCTGCATAGACTTACAATGGGAGAAATATTGCAACCACTCTAGTTCTTTCAATTTTGAATAGATCTTCTTCATTCTTGCATACAATAAGGACAACTATTAAAGCTTGGATGAGTTTGAATTTCGCCAAGATCCCATCACATATTTTTATTTTGGAGTTAGCTTCCATTGAGCATCTTAAAAATTAATGAATAATGTTGTGACCACTCTAGCTCCTTCATTTTTGATTGGATCTTCTTCAATCTTGCAGGTAACAAGGACAACCATAAAAGCTTGGATGAGTTTAATTTAACATAGAACCAACTTTAGAGTGTGGAGCTAGCTTCCCTTGAGCATCATAAAAAATCTGCATAGACTTACAATGGGAGATCTGTTGTGACCACTCTAGCACCTTCATTTTTGAATGGATCTTCCTCAATTGTAGGTAACAAGGACATCCATAAAAGTTTGAATGTGTTCTATTTTCCGCCACACCCATCCACCAGCTACAGAGTTAGCTGCCCTTGAGCATCTAAAATATAGCTATATAATGTTGTGACCACTCTAGCACCTTCATTTTTCATTTGATTTTCTTCATCCCTGTAGGTTACCAGGACATACATAAAAGTATGGATGAGTTTGAATTTCGGTCAGATCCCATAACTGACTACGGAGTTAGCTGCCCTTGAGTATCTGAAAACTACTCTATCACCAGGTTTCCAATGCAATTTTTATTCAGATCTTTTTAATACTTGCAGATAACTAGAACCAGCATAATATCTTATGTTTTTGACTTAATTTCTGGTCACTGTTTCAAGTTCAGAGTTATCTGCCTTTGAGCATCGTAAATTATGGTGTCTCCAAACATTATGCTGGCTCCATGGTGAGCGATCGTTGCCCATTGGGCTACTTGTTTTTATTACTTTGGGGTCAGATTGCTGATTCTCATATTTCTTCACAATAACTTCTGTTTTGATTACTCATTGGAATCCTCTTCATTTGAAAAGGTTAAGGGGAGGGGGCATTCTTGCACACCGGATAAGGCTATCTGGGATAGACAATCTTATCTGAGCCATGCTATCTTACCCTGGCTGTCACATGTGGTCTACATACATTGGTTGTATTGGAACTCACACTCATGGTCGTCAAGTGATGTCATTGTTATGTTAAAGTGACGTCGTCATATGAAATTGCATCTTAGCGCATTCAGGGACATCTGGAAGCTTATTCTAAAATAAAAAAAACAATGGTGAGCAAGAAAAAGAATCCTTTATTTGTGTGAGAGTAGAATAGAAAAATCCGTCCCTCGGGATCACCGTTTGTCGTCACTCGGCAAGCCTTGTGATGCCAATCGATGATCCTCGGGACAGATTTTTCTATCCTACCCTTACACTCATGATAGATTCTTATGTTCACCTTTTTGCCCATCCTGATAAAGTAAGACTCAACGCAGCTCAGTTACAAAAACTAGCTAGAATATTGTAAGTTTGCATATAGGAAGTCAACTCATAATGCTTTCCAGAAAGCGAATAACAAAGTCGCTTGTGTGAGGTCATGCACATATCACCATGATATGTAAACACGTTAGTTATAGGCTGGTTGTTCCAACACCTCCCTTGTAATTAAATAATTCATATTATTAGGAAAGCAAGCAGTTTTGGTGTAAGATTACAATTAATATTTGAACAATGATATAAAATGTAAATATAGGATATGAAGTTCAGATTACGTGGATTAACTTATGTGGATAGTGAAAAATAGCTTTGTAATGTCCCTGTAAAATTTGAACTTCACAGACATAAACTAGAAATGTGTCAGGAGCCATTGTATGAGAGAAAAAAGTCTTTTTACAGGACAGGACGTACAGACAAGGGTGATGCTATATGCCCAGCATTGAAAATTGTGTGTGTGTGTGGGGGGGGGGGTAAAAATCCTTATGTTTCTATCATCATGTGCAAGCTAAAACCTTCATTTCAATTCTTAATTTGGGATGTTAAATTAGTTTTAAGTCAGTATTTTTTATGCAGTGCTAATTGGTGAATCAAAGCTGCTTGAGGGTCCGTGGATTTCCTATCAGTTTTACCTTATGTTTTGGGTGATCAAAAGAACCGTCTCATCAAGACGGTTCTTTTGAGGACCCACAGCATATGTTTTGGTTGAGAAATAAAAAAAAAAACCTTTTCATTACGCACTCTAATCTAGGGGCCTGAAACTACACTGATTTTGTCACATGTACTCCTACATGCCATTTTCAACAATCAAATCTCATATGTTCATCTATAACTTTTTACAGGATGTAGCCAAAGGTTTACAAGATCTTTTGGACTATGATGGAAACGTGGAAGATGATTTTTGCTTAACATTCCAGGTAGGTTGAACAGTATCGGAACATGCCAAAAGTTGCCACAATTCTGTCATGGATATCATAACTATGACTCATTTAATAGTGTCGGCAATGACTTGTAACTAGTACACATGGACCACAAAGATCTAACATGAGTGCTCATGTATCATTGAATTTATTGAAAGTGAGATTTCCAACAATGTGGTTTGTGTGACCAGCAAAGCCTCAGATCAGCCTGCGCATATGCGCAGTCTGATCAGAGCCTTTGCTAGTTGCTAGAGTATTCTATGATTGTAAAGCTACTGACTGTACACCAATTGGAGTTTCTAAGCTTAAAAGGAGGCTGCAGAGACACCTCCGAGTCTACACTTGTCAAAATACCACATTGTTGGAAATCTCATGCACTGGCTCAATTATTTAATTTTTTCAGATATCATCAGACCAGTGTGGAGTTGTGAAAACTGTGGAGCTGAAAAGTGGTGGTGCTAATATACCTGTAACAAATGAGAATAAGAAAGGTATTTATCACTGCTCTAACTTATTTCCCTATAGACACAATGTGACCATATCACTTCTCTGAAAAGTGATGGTGCTAATATACCTGTAACAAATGAGAATAAGAAAGGTATTTATCACTGCTCTAACTTATTTTCCTATAAAGACACAATGTGACCATATCACTTCTCACAGAAGACAATTGAAGGTGCTTATAAGAAGTGGGTAAACAAATTAGGAGCTGGTTTCATTACTAAGACATAGTGATAAGCTGAAAATGATTTTGAGAAGTTTCAAATCGTTGGCAGTGTTTCCGGCCAAAATTGCAAATTTATATTATAAATATAATGTTAAAATTTGCATTATTGCTAGTACCTGTTATATGAGTAGATTATAAGAATCTATCATGAGTATGAGAGTGGAATAAAAAAAATCCGTCCAGAGGATCACCGATTGGCATCACAAGGCTTGCCGAGAGATCACGATGGACTGATTTTGTGTTCCCATCCTCACACGAATAATGGATTCTTTTCTTGCTCATCATTAAATACCGCATTTTATGTTTTAAAAAAAGGCAGCAAAAAGCTCCTGAATATGCTGAGATGCAACACGACATAATGACGTCACTTTATCATACTTGAGGACCATGCGCCTGGGTTCCAATAAACCTACGTGCAGCCCTCTTGTGACAGCCTAGGTCAGACAGCATGGGTAAAATAAGAATTTCTGACCCAGGATAAAATATCAGATATCCTTATCAGGTGTGCAAGAAATGTGCTTCTAAACAATTGTGCAGTGGAAATCTAGATGCACTTTACAAATACTTTTAAGAATGAGCTGGCATATTTATTAAATAAACCTTCATAAAATGCATATAGGATCATTCCATTTTGCTGTTACAATTGCCAGAAATAATCACTGAAAGGGGTTAATGGATGGAACAAATTACCAGGAACGTTATTTCTGCACTTTATTTTATAGACCTCAGTTTATAGATCTACAGGTCTCAGGTTTACAAACTGTTTACCAGGATTGCAGGATATGTACAAAATATGAAAGCTGTGCAAGATGCAAGGGATCAGCAAGATGCACAGGTTTCATGTTTTCTACATTTCTTGCTGTTGTACACATTTGAACTTTTCTTTTAATGGTGGATTCTTCCATCCAATTAAGTACAGTTAAGTTTAGACACTCATTTTATATATTTTCCAATGTGTCAGTATGAATTTCCGAATTGCTTGTATTTCTGTGCCCTATGATTGCTGTAATTGTCTATATCTCATATGTGTCTATACTGTTATGTTGAGTCATTTGTTGACATACTGGTTACAAGTTTCCTTATAGTAATGTTAAAGGAGTCTTATTTCTTTATCTAGATATAGTCTATACTAGATCAAGAGTCTGTCCATCAATCCTGCAATATATTTATATGCTTGCCCTAACACTTGGTGCAGTTACTCAATGTACATACACCTTTGCTGCACAAGATAAAATATCTCTAGATAATGTCAGACACGCTTTAAAACCGACATTAGATAAAATTTATGAGCGAAAATGTAGCTATTAATGATCTACAGAAAAACAGATACCACAGGACACCCAGGGAAAACTGGCAGCCGAGTCACATCAGTGTTATAAGTCTTCACACTATACCTGTCTGCGCTATTTTGACGCTCCAGTGTACAGAAGTTTTGATTTGTCATGTTTTTGTTCTTTTTCAGAATATGTGGATTTATATGTTGACTGGATGTTGAACAAGTCAATTTACTCACAGTTCAAAGCTTTTTATCATGGGTTCCATACTGTGTGTGCTTCAAATGCTCTGATTGTAAGTGACCTCAACTCTGTAGATAAGATATATGAGCCTCGACATGAGATTTCCAACAATGAAGTATGTGCAACCAGCAAAGCCTCAGATCAGCCTGTGCATATGCCCAATCTGATCAGAGCCTTTGCTAGTCGCTTGAATGTTCTATGAGTGTTAAGCTACTGTCTGAACATCATTTGGAGTTTCTAAGCTTAAAGGAGGCTGCAGTCTACACTTGTCAAAATACCATATTGTTGAAAATCACGTCACGGCTCATATGGGCACCGACACGAGAAAACCTGTTTTCGGTAGTTTGCGAACAACAAAGGTGCAGACCAGCCTGCGCATCCGTGCAGTCTGATCAGCACCTATGTTATTCCCTTTTCGGAAAGTATCCTTTCTAGACTTGCAACAAGCGAAATTTCAATTTTCTAGCTAATCTCTGTAGCTGAGCAGGCTGGTTTGAATCTCACTTTGTCAGAAACCCTGAAGACGGGTTTTGTCGCATCGAGGCCCATATATAGAATGAATGTATCACATGTCTTCTCACAGAATAGCAAATACACTGCTCAAAATATTTAAAGGAACACCTGATGATTTTCCATAGCTGATAATGTTAACCCCTGTCCAATAGACAAGTAATGTATTTCACTAGACTATAAGGCAGAAATACAGTTTCTTTTGCCATTTGTGCAACGATAGTCAACGTTTTGGATCAGAAAAAGTTTTTGATAAAACAATTGCTGCTTAAGTTCATGGCTTAAATTTTGTAATTTTTAATTTTCTTGAAAATGACCATTTTTCCTGGAACTCTGTAGAATCTTCTGAATTTGTTAATAGCGTAACCTAATGATTTCTGCAACATTGAAAGGCTATTGACTGTAAAGAAATGATGCTGTTGTGCTGCTTGATTGAAACATTCTCTTAAAATTTGGCTTTGAAAAAGGGGTATTTTTAGCAAAATTCCATTTTGACATAAAGGGTTCCATGGAGATTTCTGGAAAGGGATTACTTCATTTTTATTAACAAACATCATCTTTGATGGGTAACTAAACTAATCACAGGAGAAACATATTTTTGCCCTATCAATCCAACTCGTTATGAGTCAGACTATGAGTGACTTTGTATTGTGATCAATGGCAAAATATGCAGTGTTCCTTTAAATATTTTTAGCAGTGTAGATTTATAAGTAGGATAATGGTAAACAAATTAAGAGTTGGTGCCAATATGGAGACATGTTTTTCTCAGTAAAAACAAAATATGGGCCGCGACATGACAAAAACTGTCTTCGGGGTTTCGGACAAAGAGAGACTCCAACCAGTCTCCTTAGCTACAGAGACTAGCTAGAATACTAAAATTTTGCTTGGGGCAACCTTGACTACTATGCTTTCCACATAGCGAATAACAAAGGCGCTGATCAGACTGTGCGGATGGGCAGGCTGTTCTGCACCTTTGTTGTTCGCAAACCTCGCATTGAGGCCCATATAATGTCAACATAATTCAAACTATGGACTGTGTAATATGTCTAAATTGTGTTTCTTCAACAAAAATACAATTTTCAAATTGCTAAACCACTGGTGTCTGTTATATGGTTACAGTTGTCCTTCTTTACAATTGTGTTATCGTTTCAGGTAAAACTAGTTGATCTATAAAGAATTATATATGGGCAAAAAAAATATTTAAAAAATTGTCTATTATTGAGACTGCCTGTTAAAAAACAACTTATATGTTATAAACGGTGTGTTATAAAGGGACTGCTCTGTACACTATCTGATCTGGATCACATGTATCTCAACTTTACCTTGAAATATTGGTATTCCACTTGTAATGAAAGGTCTGTATTTTGTTTTACAGATGTTACGGCCAGAAGAAATTGACATGCTGGTGTGTGGGAACCCAAAGTTAGATATGAAAGAGTTGAAGAAGGTTACTATATATGATGGCTTTAATCCAAATGATCCAATAATAAGGTATGAAAATCTTTTGATCCCTGATATACCGGCCTAAAACCCTAACCAGCCATCTACATTTTATTGATTTTCTTTAAAACCCAAAATGACATGACAACTTTTTTTGCATCAAGAAATAGCCAGACGTGTCATTTACTCTAGACAGTAAAGATATTGAAAAATGTTCAACAGTACATGCAGGCTGCTCCTTTCAATATTGGTATACCCATTTTCAAAATTTGCAAAATTTAGCATTTTGTCAGAATTTGTAAGACATGATTCTTGAAATAACCCTCTTCCACCCCTGCAAAACAATTTCATTTCTAAAGTCATATTGAAATGCTAAAATGAAGACACCCCCTGCATGAGGGTCGATGCTGAAGGTCACTGTCAAAACTTACCTCACCATCCAATGCAAAGTCTTGTAATTTTTGAAAATGAGGGTACCTGTATTCATCAAAGCCTCCCCCAATACAATTTTATGAATTATGCTTAGCTGTTTTGTAGTAGCGCTTACTGATATGCTGGCCTTTTTTGGGAATACAAATGGAATTGATATAGTACTTATATAATTTTGCAGAAAATCAATAGAAATACACATGGCCGACAAAAAACTATAAGTCATTAGCTAATGTTACTGCTTTGTCTCAAATATATACAGTAAAACCTGTGTAAAACGACCACTCTCAAAAAGATCAAAAATTGGTTTTCAAGACCAATAGAGGAGTTTCCCATTATCGGATTTTACCTATATTACTTGACATTGGCTGGCCAGTCCAGCAATTGGACTACTTCCCGTATAAAGCAACATATACTGACTGTTGATCTCACTTTATAGAACTTTATATATACTTCTATATATTGGTTAAAATTTTATTATAAAGAAAAAAAAAACTGCGATTAATAATTGATGAGTCTGACAAGACTGCGTGTCACTAGGGGCATTTATAGTTACATCTGTACACTGTCCACCGAGTGATAAGATACATTTTATTTTGAGCTGGCCCAATTCAATGAGTGCCCGGGGCCCTTTGAAAACAATAAAACCTTGCACACGTGTCTTTAGCACCTCGGCACGCGTGACCAGTCACTTTCTTTGAAGTTGATATGAAGCCCAGCTAGATGTCTACTTATCACATATATGTAAAAGCATCTAAAACGCCCACACAAACTTATCCAGCGGGGCTAGAGGCTGAATCGTCATCTACATCCATAATGTGTGCGTGTGCGCGCATGTGTGTGTGCGTGTGTGTGCAGGATAGTTCTACTAGAAAGACCCTGGTGTGTGCGAGCATCGAAAACTATCGCGAGATTGTGCGCTCTTTAGAGTCTGCTTTAATCTGCGTCGATTTTTATAATAGTTCAAAATTAAAGTATATTTACACTTATTGCATGCATAGTAAAAAAAAATTACAGAAAACTTATGAAAATATTAATTTATCTTTTTTCGAGAATAAGAAAACTTAAGTTCTTAATAGCTAGACTACAGTGTAATGGAATTTTGGTGCGTACTATTAGTGGCCCAAATACATATTCTGTTTGATGAAATTAGACATCTTTAGAAATTCTACCCGAAAATTTTTCAAGTAGCTTAATAATTAAGATCTGTAAATGTTCCCAAATGACTAACTGAACGCGAAGCTATGAAAACAGATACTGTAGTAACACTTTTTTTAATTTTTTATCAACATTCGGCGTTCATACATTTAGATTTACCAAGAGGGATATGAGTTACCCGACATTCAGTTTTGGGGGCATATGCCGTCCCAAATTTCAAAACCTATGCCTTTATGTAATTGGTTATCTACAAATAGGGACCCATTTAAATATTCACTCTTTTCAACTTGAAGTGCTCGGGTTTCAGACATTTCAAAGTGAGCTTTCAGTAAATTGAGCTAAAAGGAGTTTGATTGCAAATAAAATTGAATCAAAAAGTTATAATTCTCCTCTTATCTTACACTCGATCTGATTCTTACAAAAAATATGTGTTTGAATACACAAAAACAAGCGTTTCGTTGAGACGGTTCTTTTGAGTACCCACGAAACATTGCATATTAAGAAATATACCATATTCGGAATCAAATGATTCATATATTCTTTTTGACATATGCGGATGCTTCGATGTACCAGGGTTCGAGCTGTCGAAGTTTTACTCTATTGCTGCAACTTCTAAAAAGTAAGAATAGCGTTTTTGCTTCTAGCGCGAACATGTCCAAATTATTACTTTTACTCAGATGATTTTTGTCTAAAATGAGACGTTTGTCAAAAAGGCAGACAGTTCCCTATTATTTCCGTTGCTGATGAAGGCCTTGGAGAGATGTGTTTCCCCGCGGGTCTACACTCCCTTTTGGAAAAGTTCGCATATATGGCAATATGAAGACATCCTTTCTCGGAAAAGTTCGCATAAAGACACATTGATTTCTGTGATATTTTGGACATTCTTGTTGGCAAGGCTTCGTTCAGCGTAAATAAGATAAATTTGAAATAAAATTAACTCTTTTTGTCATCGTATGTAATTGTGGTACATATAATTTTCATTTTCCTTTTGTTTGGTGTTTTAACCGTAATGAATATAAGTGAAATGCATGCAAAATTAGTAGTAAGTTATTACAGCTTCATATACCGGAAGTAGTCCAATTGTTGGACTGATCAGCCGATATCACTTGATACAGGTAAAAACCGATAATGGGAAAGGGGTCTATTATGACTTTATGTAGGTCAAAAGTATTGCAGAATGCTCCAAGGGGAGCATTCTGCAATACTTTTGACCTTCATTAAGCTACCATTTGACATTTATATCTTTGTTTTGTCTATTTTTGAGTGGCCCTTTTACACAGATTTTACTGTAAAGACATATTCAAGATATAAAGAAGAAGCATGACAAGCTTCTTAAATGGACAACAATAACCTTCTCTTGCTGCTCCAGAAACTATACTTAACAACTAGTCACTGAAAACTTCTTGAGATGACTCAATGCATGGAGCTATGTTTTGAAATTACGCAAATTAATAAACTGGTTGAAAAGAGAAATGTTGATTCAGGACTTTAGTTAAGAGTGCCTACCAAAAAAAAAATCTTATTTCTCAACCAAAACATATGTTGTGGGTACTCAAAAGAACCGTCTCAATGAGATTGTTCTTTTGAGCACCCAAAACATATTTTAAAACTGATGGGTAAGAAAATATTTACAAATTTACGCTAAAAAAGTTTGTTTATCTAAACCTATGTTGATTTATATTTCAGGGCTTTTTGGGAGACAGTATTAAGTATGCCAATCAGTCTACAGAAGCAGTTTTTGATGTTTACAACAGGCAGTGATAGAGTTCCCATTGGTGGGATGGGAGAGATGACCTTCAAGATTACAAGAACAGATGACACTGATCTGTAAGTTCTTAACTCTTTGTAGATGGGAAACCCCTAAACGGGTACTTTTGCAAACAGTGAAGACCCAGATAAAATGCCACTGAGCAGGATCTCTGCTGTTTGCTAAGACAAAATCGTCCTTCAGAGAAAGAAATACAATATTGTTTGTGGGCTTATGACCCACCTCTTTAGGCGACAGATTATTTTTAGCTTTTCTTCTTCCAGCAGCAAAATTGCATCAATTTTTTTAACTTCGATCATTGCAAAGGTAATATGTACAAAAGTAGATAGAGCAGATTGAAGAGAATTCATTGTTTACACATACTCAAAAGATTTCTTCTCATATAAGCAACATCACAAGAGCATGTGAGTTTGATCAGGAAACACTACAATCACACACAGCAGATCAACCCATGGCACTGTGCGAAAGAGCCACAGAACACTGACTGTCAAGACATCAGGAAGACAGTTAAAGCAAAGCAACCAGCTCTCTCTTCCCCATCAAGATGATTGCAAAAATAGACGGACACAAAATACTGAATAACAAAACAAGGACAAAACACAGAACCCCTCATACAATGGGAGCAACAATAAACAATAAATCAACAGAACCACTGCCTTAGAACGGACAGCAGCCTATATATTTTGCAACCAGTGTGACTCTAACTAGCCTAATCAACCACTGAGACTAGCTGGAATATATAAAATAAGGAGTTAAGTGGACAAGTTATTTAATAGTCTGTTGTGCACTCAGTAGGTAGTGAAGGGGACATGGTTTCTTTGTGCAGCAAGTATTTGAAAGACACATCAGGCTAGGCAGATGCCCTGGCTGATCCAAGTCTTTGCTGGGCTAACACGTCATTATGTTTGTTTTGTTCTGCACTTGCTCATATTGTTATGTTTCTTTGCAGACTCCCTATGTCCCATACCTGCTTCAACCAACTGATCTTACCTGTGTACAAGAGCAAGAAACTACTGCGACACAAGCTCGTTCTAGCCATACAAAACACAGAAGGCTTTGGCTTGGAATAAAGATAATGCAATTTAGAGTGTAACATTATGTTGACATGTCTATATAAATGCACAAACACATGAGATTTCGGTACTTCTAAAGAAAGGTCTAGACAAATCTGCGCAGTGTTGTTAGAGCTTTCACTGCTTGCACACACAAACAGAATGGAAATATACTGACACACACATCCAAAGCAAAATGTATAATGAGAAAAAAATGTAATTAGAAAAAGAGGGCTGACGAAATAAGTGTATCATTCAGATATTATGGGAGACGTGGGCTCAATCAGGTAATGATTAAAAAGGAATGATTGGCTGACAAAGCAATGCTTTCATTTTCACAAATCTGTTTTCTATCTTTTGATAAAATAGTGTTTTAATGGATGTAATGATATATGAACTATTTGACGTTCTCTGATTTTGCGTTAGAAGTATGGATCAGTATAGAAACTATTTGGCTAAAACTTAACATATTGCCTCATAGGATAGTTAAGCTTGCACATTTAGCACTTATCCTACCAGTCAGAACTTTTGTCCTCTGCTCTTCTAATCTGCTTGTGTTCTTAGGTAGCATATATTGCAAACAATATGGACCCAGATCAGACTGCTCCCAATGGGAGGAGTCTGATCAGGGTTCATAGTGTTTGCCTCCATGATTAAATTTAGTCTTAAGTGAACTTGAATAAATGCAGCCAACGTAAAATTCAGACAATTTCTGGACACTAAAATATTGACGGGATAAGGGTAAAATTATGATTTTATGCAGGCGTGTGAAAATACAATGCTATACAGATCTGACCTGATCCCATTTCATTATGAAGAACATGATACTAAGAAATATGATTCTGTTCTTACGAACACAATAGAAAGGCAGAAATTTCCATTCATATTGTTCAAATAGGTTAAATTATTTTTTAACATACAAAATAAACTGATAAGCTATAGTCCGATTTTTAAGCCATTAAGTTGGGTTTGATTAATAATTTTGTACACATGTTTTAAGGAAAACAGTGTGGATCCTGATCAGCTGGCTTCTTAGAAGCCAGCTGATCATGATCTAAACTGTTTAATAGAGCTAGATCATAGTTTTCAAAAAGAGTAAATTTTTGGCCATTTGCTTGTCCCTGGGCAAGTATTAAATTTTACTATTTCCATTGCCCAACTTTATGCATATCATTTTCTCGTGAGCTGGCCAAATACCTTGTGGTACCCAGCTCACTTGTCTCACTGTGATCTTCACCAGCTCATAAAAATTAAGCAAAGAGCATAGATTTAGATAAACAAAAAATTTCAGCTTTAACTTGTCAATATTTTCTTACCCATAACTTTTAGCATATGTTTTGGGTGCTCAAAAGAACCGTTTCATTGAGATGGTTCTTTTGAATACCCACAACATATGTTTTTGTCGAGAAATAAGAAAATTATTTTTCTGGTACACACTCTTAACTGAAGGTCTGAAAGAATAGGCAGTTAATCTAACTCAAGTCTCACTAGAGCCTTACCTGCTAGCATTCCCAAAGTATGGAGAAAGTTCTAAACAAAAACTAAATACTTCACCCTTTTAGACCGCAGTACATGCTTGTTTAAAGATTTAATAACACTTGTGCAGCAAGGACCAAAATCTCAAGTGCCTCGTTGTGAGAAAACTTATTTTTGTTGCATACAAACAATGACCCAGACCAGCCTGTACATCCACAGTCTGATCAGCACCTTTGTTAATTGCTACCTGCAAAGTATAATTAAACTTGCTTTAAGCAAAATTTCAATATTCTAGCTAGTCACTGTGGCCAAGTAGGCTGGTTTGGCCTAACCTGGTAACAAACCTTTAACCCTTAATGCGCCAATCGCAAAAAAAGTTGTCTGCTTTACTCGTCTGCTGAAATGTTTAAGAAGCCTCTATGGCAAACATTGCGGACTCAGATAAGACTGCTCCTATAGGAGCAGTCTGTTCTGGGTCCATGCTGCTTGCTTCTATACTTAATTCGTTAGTAATGTTAGGCAATTATTTGCAGCAGACGACTTCAGCAGACAACATTTTTAGAAGCATTTTTTTCTTGGCACTTTAAGGGTTAAGAAGGTTTTCTAATTTATGCCAGTGCATGGCAAAACTAACAAAATAAATCGACACATTCAGATCAGTCATCACTATGTACTGGATGGTATGTGAAGGGCCCATATGATTACATCATGTGGACAGCAAATAATAATAGTCACTGTGGTCAAGTAGGCTAGTTTAAGCCTTACCTGGTAACAAAACATGAAGACAGGTTTTCTCACTTAGAGGCCCATATAATTTATGCCAGTGCAAGGCAAAACTAACAAAATAAATCGACACATTCAGATCAGTCATCACTATGTACTGGATGGTATGTGAAGGGCCCATATGATTACTTCATGTGGACAGCAAATAATAATAGTCACTGTGGTCAAGTAGGCTAGTTTAAGCCTTACCTAATAACAAACCTCGACAGGTTTTCTAACATAAAGGCCCATATAATTTGGGCCTCGTCGCAAGAAAACCTGTCTTCGGGGTTTCTGACAAAGTGAGACTCAAACCAGTCTCCTGAGCTACAGAGACTTGCTAGAAAATTGCAATTTTGCTCATAGCAAGTCTTGATATGATACTTTCAAAAAAGCGAATAACAAAGGCGCTGATCAGACTGCGCAGATGTGCAGGCTGGTCTGCGCCTCTGTTGTTCGCAAACTTCTGAAGACAGGTTTTCTCGCGACGAGGCCCATTTGTGCCAGGGCATGGCAAAACTATCAAAATGAATCAACACATTCAGATCAGTCATGGATGGCATGTGAAGGGCTCATATGATTACTTCATGTGGACACTGGACAGCAAATAATCTGATCCTCTCCGGACACAGATTACAAAGGTTTTGCCACAGGGTTCCCACACGCTCTGGAAATCATGGAAAAACCTGGAAAATCACTAAAAATAATTCCATGCATGGAAAAATAATGGAATTTGTAAAAAAAAACCCTGAATAATTATGGAAAAATCATGGAATTTTGTGAAATAATTTGACAAAACCACTAGTAGCCAGAAAACTAGCTGTCGGACACTTCCGACAGCTAGTTTTCTTGCTACTGGTGGTTTCAAGTTTTAAGAATTTTAAAATGCATGCATAGTCTACAAGCATGCTGTTGTTGCTGCATTCTGCATTTATGCTCAGCATGGTGAAGATGCTGCTTTAAGGGGAGGTCGGAGGCTGTGCATTAAATATTGACGTAAATAACATTGTTGATCATTGAAAATCATCGAATTGTGTTTTTGAATTTCTGTGGGAACCCTGTGCCATCCACTGACTGATTTATAACTAGAGCTCTGTAAAATGGTGAGCTGAAACTTATGCAGTTAACTTTTAATTAGTATCTCACAGTAAACGAGCAGTATCACAGAAAAGGGTATGTAAATGTATATGAGGGCAAGATCAGCAAGTGTCTTTGTAGTCTCAGGACATATGCGGATCCAGAGGGGGGACAGGCGGTCCGGACCTCCCTTGAAAATTACAAAAATATAGGGTTCCTTTGCAATACTGGTCCGGATTCGCTTTAAATCACAAAGCTACCAATCCGGCATTCAATGTTGGGCCACCATCGGCCTGCTTAAATGGCGTTTTGTTGGCGGGTCGATTATGGCCCGCTTATAGTGGTATCTGTTTGGATCTTCTCTCTCAAAAAAAAGTTGGACCTCCTCTGACAAAACAATCTGGATCCGCGCATGCAGGACCTTAGATTTTTGCCACATAATAAGGTTGTAATGCGGAAAAAAAAAGGAAACGGGTGAAGCCAAATTCTCTAAATTCTGTTCAATGGCAATATAGTAACAATGAGATATCTTAAGTACACTGTGCTGGTGGTTTAATCAGGAAACAGGAATACACTGTGTGGTAGGCTATGTGTTACATTCTTATATACACTAATATTGATCAGCAGCTAGACATACATTTTAAACTTTTTCACTGTCACTATAAAATCGACATGTTGACTGTCACTGTAAAAGAGACATGTTGAGTATGTGTGATGTATTTTAATTTTGCAAGTATACAATAAAAACAGATGCAACTTTATTTCAATAGTAGTTTATCACCAATATTTGATTGGGCTAGGTTGATAAGCTAGGCAGGCTGTTATTGATCATTGCTTATAACATCTACATTAAGGTACCTTCAGAGATGAATCTAGCATGTTTGATTATAGAAATCATGCAAAATGCTTAGAATTAGCTAGAGGATCTAACATGAGTGCTCATGTTTTATTGAATTTAACAAACTGAGTTGGGGGAAAATGATAAAATGCGAGGCTTGTCAAGCATTTTATAGTTTTTTCGCAACAAGTTTAATAATAATTTTAATAGTACACGAGTACGAATTTCAGATTCTATTTATGATGTTAAAGTTACTTTGATATCACATTTGATGTCACAAAATGGCATGAAAATATTACGATTTTATCATTTATTTTTGATCATGGCTTAATGCAACTACGCTTACAAGCCTATCATGATGAAAATTTATTCTACTTTCTTTCTCATAAAAATTCTGGTATTAAAAGGAACTTGAATGGTCTGATGTTGGCATTAATCGATCTGGGTCATACTAATAAATCAATACCAGCAATATCCTGTGATTGAGCGACAATGACAAGCAAAACTAGTAAGGAATAGTTTTGTACAGTGGTCACAGTTGCAGTGAACATGCAAACGAAAGTAGTCTTATTAAATTTAGCTGTTAATTTATAGGCAAGCTGAGGTAAACTCGACTCTCTGCCATGAAAGGCACAGATCAGACTGCTCATTGATGCATCTTGATCAGGGCCTTTGTAATTGTCTTTCTGAAAAGAGTAACATCAACACTTAATGCATCTAAATTTCAAGATGTTGCAAGTCTGGAAGACAGGTTTTCTTGTGGTGATGCTCGATTGATGTCCCGCTTTATTAGTCAAATGGGAATTGGGACCACATCTTAAGTTTCATCTGACAGGGTGGAGGTTATGACCAGTAAATCCAGTTGCAGTTTTGACCATGACCCAGTCACCATATGGCTTTAGCCTATGGTGGGATGTTGAATACAAACACAAATCAATATCTGGATTCATCTCTGTACCTTTTCTGTTGAATCAGCTCAAATAAGTATGTGCTTTTCTGTTGTTGTTGTGTTTTTGTGATAGAAATGCAAATTATCTGTGATTAATTGTTACCTATATTTATTGTTATTATAGAGATGTATACAAAACAAACAATAAATGTTTGAGCCTTACCATACTACTGTCGTGCCAACCCAGAGTGACAGTGACGTATGTTTTGTTTACAATTGTTAAGTAAAACATTAACTTGTTTACATCAATTGAGCTTAAGCGAATCGATAGATCACTTTTGTATTAATCCTATCTTGCCAATAGGATTAACACACAAGTGATCTATCGATTATAGGTCCCTGATACATTTGTAAACAAAGCATGACCTCACTGTCACTCTTGGCTGGCAGGACAATAGTTTATTCAGACACTTTTATCCATAGAAAAACAGCATTTTTTTCCCCATTTCTCCATGAAAATCTTTGTTGTTTTGCTAATCTTGTCTTAATGAGACACAATGAGTATGGTGAATGTAAATGTTCACTTTTCTCTTATTGTTCTAAAATTAACTCTTAATGCGCCAATCGCAACAAAAGTCGTCTGCTTTTCTTGTCTGCTGAAATGTTGAAGAAGCCTATATGTCAAACAGTGTGGATCCAGATCAGACTGCTCCTATAGGAGCAGTCTGTTCTGGGTCCACCCTGATTGCTTCTATACTTAATTCGTCAGAAAAGTTTGGCAATTATTTGCAGCAGACGACATTTTCAGATGCATTTTTTTCTTGGTGCTTTAAAGGTTAAATGTTGGTTATCAGTGCTGAAATTCCACAAAATGCTTGTCAGAAAAACAAACAGGGAAGAACCTGATCAAACTGCTTCTTAAGAAGCAGTCTGATGTCAGGTCTGCACTGTTTGTCTATGCCGTTTTGACAGGTAACAAATGTTCGAAATTTTAGAACATTTACCGTACCAACAATATAGTGTGTGATCACAGTTGCCTCATGGGCATTGGTTTGATAAAGTGGGCAAAATAAGTTGAGCCCCATGTCAATTTTTTCCGAAAGCATAATGTTAAAGTTCCAAAGATTAGTTGTTTATTTCAAAATTATCTGAATTAAATGAAAATTCTGAATCAACTCAAGTTAGACAACAAGATCTTAGGGTTTCAATTGAAAATACCAATTGATTTTCAATATATGCTGAATTTTCCAAGAGTACCCACATTTTTGCCAATTTTTCTATAGGTATGATAGGGAAAGAAATGGGACATTTACTGAAATATGTGAAGCTCTATGGAAATTTAATCAATATAAGTGAAACCCAGCACATGTGAGAAAAACATTGCTGCTACTTCCCTGAAAATTGTATGCAAAAATCTTAATTGAGTAAAATGCTATGATAAACCAAACATGAAAGTTTTTGGCTTCCATATATGGGAAAATTTCAACTGGGGCTTAACTAATTTTGACCAGTTTAGTTGTATAATTAATCCTATCTGGAAAAAAGTGAACATGATTCAATGTTTTGAAGTGGATTTTGAACCAAAAAACAATATGGGCCTTGACAAGAGAAAACCTGTCTTCGGTATTTGCGAACAACAAAGAGGCAGACCAGCCTGCACATTTGTGCAGACTGATCAGCACCTTTGATATTTACTTTTTGGAAAGTATCATATCTAAACTTGCTACAAGCGAAATTTCAATTTTCTAGCTAGTCTCTGTAGCTTATGAGACTGGTTTGAGTCTCGCTTGGTCGGAAACCCAAAGACAGGATTTTGTCGCCTTGAGGCCCATAATTATGTAAGTTGTATTGTTGCAGAACTTAACATCTGACAAAGTTTAAAGTTTGGTGGTATAGCTCAAATGTTATATTGCATACTGTATATGCATATTTGTATTGCTGTTAAGTAGAAAAATCTGTTCTGAAACAGTTCTTAGTGGCAAGAATTTTCGACAGATTTACTAATTACAGAGTTTTTAACACTTTTTGAGAAAAAAACATTTAAGAAGCTCCGACGATAGGCGTAAAAATGCCATCTTCAATCTCAACAGTTTGCATTGTAATGCAAGCTGGCCCAAGGTTATGATTTTTTATGCTCAGCTATGCACGAAATTTATCCTGCTCACAAGTGTTAAAATGCCAACAATTGTTGGCATTTTAACATTTATTAGCAAGATAAATACAGCATCTGAGAGACTTAAAGCAATAAACTTCTTCATTTGTTGATATTTTTGTTTTAATGAGCAGTTGAAATTTCGTGCTCAGTTGAGTTGAGCATGAAAAAAGTTTTATAACCTCGGGGTCTGTTGAGCTTGAAGATGGCATTTTCTTTTTAGATGGGTGCAGTGTATGCTCCCAGTACACATCTGGAAGCAGGGCCACCATCGGCCCGCAATTAAAATGGCGTTTCACTGGTGGCAGGATGGGTTCAGTGGATAATGTTGCTCCCACCCAGACTGTTCTATACAGAACTAGAAAATCTTTTAAATGTGTGTTCGGTTAAGGTCCAAATATTTCAATAATTTGTTTTGAAAAATGACATTATTTTGTCTGACAT
This sequence comes from Loripinus fragilis, assembly GCA_964019695.1. Classification (NCBI taxonomy): domain Eukaryota; kingdom Metazoa; phylum Mollusca; class Bivalvia; order Lucinida; family Lucinidae; genus Loripinus; species Loripinus fragilis. Next base: position 35,194,487 of record OZ026515.1, read on the forward strand.
AGAATCTATTCTTGTTCTAGTTTTTTTTTTTGCAGAAAATAGGACTTTGTATCTTATTTGTATTTCATTTATGTTACTATTTATCCTATGTTACTATTTATCCTCATACAAAACACATTTTGTTTTTACCTTTTAGCAAAAGGAAAAAAAATACAGTATTCATTTTTAACTATTATTAATTAAACATTGGCCGATTTCTGATTGCTTAAAAGGCAAGAATCAGCATGGTAAATGCTCTATTATTTTGCATACTTGTTTCATGAGAAAAAAAAAGGCTGGTCAAAAGTGTTAGAAATTTTAGAACAGTTACTGTACTTAGGATATTTTGAGTACACTCGAAAGATATCCACTCTCAAGATAAATCAGTATGCACAAATAAAACCTCTGAAAATCATTGAATTAAGACATCATTGGAACCGTGCCATGAGAAAACCTGTTTTTAGGTTTTAGCTCCTCTCCACCTGCTCAGTTACAAAGACTAGTTAGCATTGGGTGACTGTGCTAAGTACACTTGACTCTTGTTAATTCGAAGTCAACAGGACCTGAGTTTTCAAAATATGAGTTAAAAGAGACATGTAATCATAAAATTGATCGATTTATTTTTTTTCTATCAAAAGACATGTTCTTTGTAATAAAGGAATCATCTCAGTAGGATGTTTCTAAATAGGCGCCCACCTATCATATTTTATTGATAGGAAATGGTCAACAATCTAATGTATCCAAAATTTACCTAAACTGATCAATAATCTCTTGAAAACAGTGTAGATCCAGATCAGTTGCCAGCTAATCAGTATCACACTTTTTTCATCCACACAATGAATCTATAATAATGAAATGAAATGGATTTACTGGAAGTCAGTTCATATGCGGAGCGCAGTGGCTCGGTAGAGTGTTAGACTGGGGATTGAAGGGTAGGTAGTCAAGAATCACCGCCGGCGTAGTCACTGTGCTGTGTCCTTGAGCAAGTCACATTATCTGCTGCTTAGTACTGGTTCAACCCAGGAAGACCATGTCCCAACACGACTGAAAAATTGTTGACTGGGACATAAAGCATAAAACCAAACAAAACATACAGTTTTCGGATTTAAGTTATCAAGAGTACATAAAGATTGACTTAACGTACGTGCGATAAATACTAAAATCTCAAGAACACAACCTAAGCAGTAAACATCAATGGTGCAGATGAGAATGCAAGGATGCACAGGCTGATTTGCACTTCTGTTCTCATTTAGCATAAGCAGGTTATTCTCATGGCATGACCTAATTTATTTCCGACCAACATACCTCATAAGAAAATGGATTTTACTAAATTTTTTTGCAAAACAGTGCCAGGAGCTAGTTAGTATTTATATAATTTAATTAAATTTTTTTTTGTAGTCTTATATACTTGCATTTAAAATTTCTGAGTAGAGCTGGTCTTTGCTTAGAAATTCACTAAGACCATGCAAAGTTTTTGTCTATATTTAGCATCCAACCCAGATCCCAAAACCTGCCTACCTCACTAGATAAGACATTTTATAGGTCTTACTCTGAAAAGGGCAGTCATCTCCGCAGCAAATGATAAAATTGTTGTCTCTTAATTTTCATGATATTTCATGCGACTTTTATTAAAATAGCACAATTTAGCTTTAAAAAAAGATAATTTTCCTTGTAAAATTTGATGTTCTACCAAGTTGGCGAGCCACTGTTTGTGCTTAATTGAATACCTTGAAGTATGAATTCTTAACTCCTTAAAACCATACAATGCACCTGCCAGCGGATGTTAAACCAAGAAAAAACTTTGGATGGCCTCGAAGGCAATACAGTATGTGTTCAAAAGTGGTAGAACAGGCGGGTCCTTTCTACCATCTAACTTGAACTAATATTTCTTTTAGTTTTGTATGATATTTTTATCTTTTGGTCTGGGAATAGTGTGATTTTTTCTTTCATTCTAAATCACCCTTTATTTAGTTTATTGCACAGAAAAGTATTAGAAAAAAAATATCTATTAGCCTACAATAAAAATTATATTGCAGTAAAACCTGTGTAAAAACCGCCACTCAAAAATAGACAAACAAAGATCTTAATGACAACTGGTAGCTTAATGATGGTCAAAAGTATTCTGCAATACTTTTGACCTGCATTAAGCGATAATTGGTCGTGAAAACCAATTTTCAATCTTTTTGAGAGTGACGTTTTACACAGGTTTTTATGTATCATCATTATATTAAGTTATAGATACTCTGCATAATATAGAATATTTACATGGTCTTTATATAATGAACTGTTGAAAGTGTTGGTGGGATATTTGCACCATTCACAGCAGGGGGACAGGATTTCTCTGAAAGGGGATGAGGGTATGCCCTTAACAGTGACAGTTACAAAGATGACCATCATGTTTAGGCTCATTAGATAGTAACCCTTTGTATACTGGAAACTCCTAAACAGGTACTTTTACAAACAGTGAAGACCCTAATGAAATGCTTCATCAGGATCTACACTGTATGTGTTGGTAAAAAAGATCTTCAGACAAAAACCATTATTTTTTTGAAAATTATAACCTGACACTGCTAGATATGTACAATGGACTATCCCAAGTTTATTGTATCAAACCAGAATGAAGACTCCATAGTTATACAAAGGGTTGAATTAATATAAGAGCTACCTTGTGAGAAAGCCAAGAAAGAGGCATTTACATCCAGTGAAGACTCGGATTCTTTAGATACTGTGGGTCCTTATCTACCCAGAGAGTGCAAAGAATGATCAGATTAGATGGATGGCTAGACTGATTGGCGTCTTCCTCATTGGACATATCTGCAACTTTGTCATTTTGTCAAAAGGCAGTTCATATTCATGCAATGGGTGCCTCTCTTCCCCTTTACTGAATAGCTGTTTCTCTGCAGCCTCTGAATCTGCCAACATTTTTCCCCATGTCACTTGTGAAGCTAGATATATAAAAGCTACAATATTTATCAACTAGTGCTGTTTTACGAGGTTGTTTTTGACTTCACTAATATCGCTTTCTATATTAGTTACACAAATCCGTCCATGTAGATAACTTACTTGTTTGATAACTTACATCACTACATACATGTGTGTTGAAAATAAATGTTTGAAATGATTTTTATTTTATTCTCATTTTATACTGAGTTACCCTATTGCTTTGGGTCTGATAACTACATAATACTATAATTATGTATACCCAGAACAATTATTGCTTGTACATACTTATTCTAGAAATTTCCCAAGATTTTAAGACATCTCTCCTATACATAAATCCAACACATATCAAGGCTGTTCCGCTATTTTAGTCTCGGGGAATTTAAGACCCATAATCGAAATGCATATCAAAACTTTCATAAAATTGATAAAAAGAAAACAAAAACAGTTGACAGCTCCGAACACGTTAGTCTGGTATTTAGGAAGATATCCATGAAATACAGTATTAAATCTGACCATTAGAACATTTCAAATACACTGGATTCAGAGAGTAAGGCATGTTTATTTTTTCTTATAATTTCCTATCAAAACCTGTTTCGAAAGCTTAGAAGAAATGTCTCTGTAAGATTCTTTTAAGCACATGTTTCTTGATTTTTTTTAAGCATATGCTTCTTCTAAAAACCAAAACGTGGTTTAATAGGAAGTACTAAAATAATCATTTTTGTGTCACAGGGAAGCATGGCACAGGGTTCGCACATGCTTGAAAAGTACTTGAATTTAGAGGGCTTTCTTGAAAAGTCCTTGAAAATTAAATCTGCCTTGAAAAGTACAGGGAAATCACTCAAAAGCCTTGAAAAGTCCTTGAATTCTACTATTTTCTGTAGGACTTAGCACTGTTGATAGAGATCAAAATCAGTATAGAATTGTTGTGCTTTATTTGGTGCAGCATATGCTGCACCAAATATAGGCACAACAATTTTATAGTAATTTTCTAATACTTATGTCTCCATTATCTCAGTCTAGCATTTCTGAAGTCTTAGATCAGTATTTTTCATTATCTTCTAGTCCTTGAAAACTGTAGGAGAGGCTTTTAGAAGTCCTTGAAATGTCCTTGAATTTTACTCAAGCTTGCCTGTATGAACCCTGATGGCAGACACATGGGAATCATGTCATGGTTTGTTAAATTGGTTTCTGGATCATTCCTACAAAATTGAGCCGCAACATGAGATTTCCAACAATGTGGTATTCTGACAAGTGCAGACTCAGACGAGCCTGTGTAGCCTCCTTTTAAGCTAAGAAACTCCAAATGATGTTCAGTCAGTAGCTTAACACTCATAGAATATTCAAGCGACAAGCAAAGGCTCTGATCAGACTGCGCATATGCGCAGGCTGATCTGAGGCTTAGCTGGTCGCACATACCACATTATTGGAAATCTCATGTCATGGCTCAAATTACATCCAGTTGAGCCAATACTAGATAGACCATGATGTGTTGCAGAGTATATATCAAGATATGAGGTGGGCAGTAGTGGTAGGGTCTTTGAGATTAAGATCAAAGGGTTACTGGATCAAGCCTCACCAGAGGCACTGTTGAGTCCTTGAGCAAGATAATTTATCATCTGCTCAGTACTGGTTTAACCCCAGAAAAGAAACGGCACAACTGAAAAACTGTTGACTGGGAGGTAAAGCTTCAACTCCAACAAATATCAATTTATATTCATGCAAATTCTATAAGAATTATTTGCCGTTTGAATCTTGTAAAACATCTTAGGTACATTTACAGATAGCTCTTACAGTCTCAGTTTCAATTCCCGGCTTCACCAGTCTGTCGGATGAGACTTTAAGCCTTGGCCCATCTCCATATGACCCTAGCTGTTGGTTGGGGATGTTAAATACAAACACAACAACAACTCTTACAGTCTATCTCCATAATAATGTGCACTGCTTGGCATCAAATGTCTTGATATCTTAATGTATTTGCTCAGTCATAGAGGGTACGAGTTATCCCAGTTGCAACTCCGGTCCAGCCACAAGCTTCCTCGGAGATTATTCTCTATCACCTTTGATTCAAGTAGGGTACTTGTCAGCTACAAACACAAGTATGAATACACTATAGTACTGCCGAGGAACCAGGCCAGAAACAGTGTGATAGCTGACTAAAAAGTAGTTGAAAGCTACCTAAAACTTCAACAAACCAACAACAAAGGCATAGTTATATTAGCCTCCACAACAATACACTCTGACCAGTGTCTTTGTTATTCTCTTTCTAGAATATAATATGGGCCTTGACACGAGAAAACCTGTCTTCGGGGGTTTGCGAACAACAAAGGCGCAGACCAGCCTGCACATCTGCGCAGTCTGATCAGAGCCCCTTTGTTACTCGTTTATTAGAAAGTACCATATCTACCTACCAGCGAATTTTCAAATTTCTAGCTAGTCTCTGTAGCTGAGGAGAGTGGTTTGAATCTCATTTTGTCGGATACCCCGAAGACAGGTTTTGTCGCGACGAGGCCCATATAAGAACTATACTAGCAGGACTCTGTAGCAGAGAGGGCAGCCTTGTGCCTTACCTAGTATTAAATCCTAAAAAAAGATTTTCTTGAGACAAGGTGAACCACTATATGTCCCCGGCCTTCGACAAATAGGGGCATGAAGTCTTCTGAAGCTTGATATAATACATGTAATCCTAAAAGCAATTCTTTTGCAGGAACTCCAGATTTAAAACAAAGCAAATTCATTGAATGACTAAGGGTTAGTTTAGAGAAACGTGTTAATCACAAAACATAAATCCCATTTCTCCAACCCCTAAGTTCACCTTGGGTATCATTCAGATCATAACAAAAGCCTGAAAACTATGTCATCAAAATTTTGGTAAAAAATATTGACAACTGACTTAGTTATTGCTTAATTTAAATATTTGACCTTTGACCCTGCCTAAGGGGTCAGCATGTGATGTAAAATATTTGACACTGTCATGCTTATCTAAAGGCACTGGGCAAGCCTGTAGTGAGAAGCTGTCAGATAATAGCTTTGGGAAAATGTGAAGTTCAAAGCACAAAAAAAGCCAATATTGCTTTTTCATTTTAATTGCCTATTCTAAGTCAAGGGCAATAACTCAAGTGTTAATGGGTCCATTTTGACGAAACTTACAAGATATCAACTGCTATGGTACTCAATCATTTATACCAAGAAGAATCCAATCTGGCTAATAGGTAGTGAGATATGGTTCTGGACGGACGGATGGACTCACACACGGACGACGCCAAAACTATATCCCTCTGACAATATTTCATGCAAAACAATTTGTGTAGAGCACAGTGGCTACGTAGAGTGTTAGACTGGGGATGGATAGGGGTATAGTGTGAGCCTCACTGCCTGCGGAATCGCTGTGTTGTGTCCTTGAGCAAGACACTTGGTTCAACCCAGGAAGACCCATCCCGATATGACTGGAAAATTGTTGACTGGGACGTAAAGAATCAGAAGAAAAGAAACAAGACACATTTGTCAAATTTATATCCCCGGACAATGGGTTACTTTAGAGAAACATGTAAATCACAAAACATAAATCCCATTTATCTAGACCCTTAGTTCACCTTGGATATCATTCGAATCATAACAAAAGCTTGCCATGTATGTTTTAGTGCTATCTGACCTTTCGATCCAACCAAGAGGTCAGGGGTGTGTGTAAAGTCAATGTTTAGCTTGCATGTTGGTCTACACTTCTTTCACTTTAATTTGATTTGCACCATTACCACTTTCAGAAAAAAATATTTTTTTTTACCCCACCCCTTGGGTTGAGGGTGTGTGTATGGCCAGATATTTGCTTTCATGGTGCTCTATGCTCATTTCCCTTTAATTTGATATGCAAAATGACTTCTTTCAGAAAAAAATGGTTTGACCTTTTGACCCCTTCTCGGGGTCGAGGGTGTGTCTGTGGGCAAAATATTTGCTACCATATAGCTGCATGCGTAGTCAGCTTTAATTTGATATGCAGCATGACCGTATTCCGAAAAAGTTCAACTTTGGCCATGGCCCCACCCCCTAAGTACACCCCAGGGGATTGGACCCAGGCCTTCAGAATAAATTCCTGATTGATATGTGTCATATCTATTGCTCCTCTGTCTGCATGCAACATTTCAGCAAAAAATAGTGACAACTGCCTTAGTTATTGCGAAATTTAAATATTTGACCTTTGACCCCTTAGGTAGGGTCAAAGGGGTGGGGTAAAATTTTTACACTGCCATGCTTACATACAGGCACTGGGCATTCATGGTCTATAGTGACAAGTTGTTAAATATAATAGCTTTGAGGAAATGTGAAGATACACAAAAAAGCTAATAAAGGGTTTGCATTATAATTGCCTATACTAAGATAAGGGCAATAGCTCAAGTATTAAGGGGTTGATTTTGACGAAATTTATAGGATATCAAGAGTCCATGGTAGTAATCATTTATACCAAGAATGCATCAAATCTGACCAATAGGCACTGAGATATGGTTCCGGACAGACAAAAAGTGTGAACGGACAGACAACGCCAAAACTATAACCCTCGGGGGATGAAAAAAGCAAGGTTTTTTTGAGAGCATATTTTATTGAACTTCAGTAACAATTTTTCATTATACTTTTCATGAAGATTGTCCAGATTTTTAACTGGCAACTTCATGCCATAATGAGTTTTTATTTCATTCATGAAATTCCTAAAATAACACAAAATGGTTATTCAAATTCATGCTGAATATTTTTATGTACTGCACTCCCCAATTTTTTAAGCATGTATTTTCAATCAAATGGGAAAACAGTGTGGATCCTGATCAGATGGCTTCATCACAAGCCAGCTGATCAGATGGCTTCATCATCAGCCAGCTGATCTGGATCAAAAAACAGTGTTTTCAAAAAGGATAAAAATATAAAATATGTTTTTTTAGGATTTTGTACTGTTTTTGAGATATAGATACCAGTGTGTGTGGGCATGCCCTATAACAGAGTTCGTACAGGCAAGTATGAGTAAAATTCAAGGACTTTTCAAGGTCTTCTAAAAGCCTCTCCAACAGTTTTCAAGGACTTAATGTTAATGAAAATACTGATCTAAGTGTCAAAAGTCTACTCCAGAAATGTTAGACTGAGATAATGGAGACATTAGTACCGGAAAATTAGTATAAAATTGTTGTGCCTATATTTGGTGCAGCATATGCTGCACCAAATATAGGCGCAACAATTTTATACTTAGCCAGGTCACTATCAACAGTGCTAAGTCCTACATTAAATAGTAGAATTCAAGGACTTTTCAAGGCTTCTGAGTGATTTTCTACTACTTTTCAAGGCAGATTTAATTTTCAAGGACATTTCAAAATGGCCCTATACATTCAAGTACTTTTCTCCAAGCCTGTGCAGACCCTGTATAAGTTTTTTAGTTATAACTTTGTAGTAATGCACACTTATATCTAAATATAAAACATTTTAAAGTCTGAAAATGAATAAATTTGTGAAATTTCTTCACTGTAGCCTGTTCTAGAGACCCTTTTTGAAAAAACTACCAGAATACCAAATTTTTTAAACAAAACACTGCACCCACATAAATAATGGAACAGTCTGCTTTACAACTTTTTTGGCACTGCGGGGACCTAAATTGAGGCTTAGCACATATATCAAGAACCTGGACATTTCTTAGTTGTCCAAACTGACTGTTATTGTTCTTTTTGTTGAAACTTATAACTTTCGAGAGAGAAAAACTCACATAGAAAAGTAAATTATTTATAAACTTTGACCGTTAAAAATTGTTAGCACAACATTAGCATGTGATGACAAGAGTCGGCACAAATTGGTTTCAAAAGTGGTTCTGCTAGTTAACCCTGCACAACCACACAGCCTGATCAGTACCTTTGTTATTAGCTTTCTGACAAGTATTAACTTGCTACATGCAATATTTCAATATTCCAACTTATCTCTGTAGCTAAGCAGGCTGGTTTGAGTCTTACCTGGTGGGCACCTCTAAGACAGGGTTTCTCCTGACTAGGCCCAGATACAAATTCACATATCAAGGCATTTGAATAATACAGTGCAGTCCCATTATAACACTATGTTTGGGGTCCATAAGAATGGACTGTGTTATAAGTGTATCGTGTTGTAAATGGACACTTTTAAAAAGGAATTATAGGAAAATTTTATGGTCATTTTCCTATATTTCTTTTGTAAAGTTTGTGGTCAATTTCCTATAATTCCATTGTAAAATTTCATTGTCAAAAAATTAGGGAGCCACAACATGACCCTGTTTTATCCAAATCTGTGTTATAAAGGGAATGCACTGTACTATGGTGGTTAAGTTTTGGACTCGCATAAAGCACAGGAGTAAAATGATAAATTCCCATCGGCTAGTGTTAATTCTTTCAAAAAGTCCTTACTGCCGAACCTAGCCGAACACATATCACAGCTATAAACCATCGGGACATCATGCTGTGCCACAATGTGACTAGATAATAGGAAAGTGGAAGGAAAGCATTCATTACACTCCGAACACTTCACCACATTTTTATCACCATGAATACTTCTGTGTATAGTCAACAAGTTGTCATTCAAAAACATCTTTTTACATTCATCACAGTGGAAGTTCTCTACAGTTTCATGTCTTTCAATATGTTTATCTAGATTAATTCTGCTTTCAGCATTAAATAACAATCCACAAAATGGGCAATTTATTCTACACTTTGTGCTTTCCATTTCTATACCAACAAACTCGTCATACTTCCTTTGAAATGAAACTTCTTCAGTCTTTCTGCATGCCTTATAATCAACATTGTACCTTAAATATTTGTTTGGAGTTCTCGCTATACTAGCACTTTCTCCGTCTCTGCCATGTGCAATTTCCTTCAACTCTTTATTCATGTTTCCTTTTTCTCTAGATCTTAGTGATATATCAAAATGTCTTACTTTTGCAGACTCAATATTCCTTAACTCATTTTCAGTTATCATACTTGGTTCCCCTTTACAATGCTGAATGAGTTTAGGTGACACAGTCTTATGGTAAGTCACACTTTCTGTTGGCGCTGCTTTGGTATTGTTGGTTTCTCTATCCTGAAATAACTTACTAGTAGGTAAAACTTTACTTCTCTGCTCATCAAATGCATTGTTGTTTTTACTAGGAGATATTTTCAAATTACTATGGCCTATGATGCTTACATCAGTTTTTCTCATAAATCCTTTAGTCTTACCTCTTTTTCCTGGCCCCAAAATATGTTTTGCTAGTTCACTTTCGTTTGAAGGATCGCTAAGAGTATTATCTAAAGCCTGAGGTTTTCTTTTACCACATTTTATTGAAACACCCTCATTACTGTTGCCTTCATTACTGTTGCCTATAGCTTCAGTTGTTCTCAAATCTTTACATGAAGGCTCATTATCCATATGCTGATCTTTAGTCTCCTTCTTAACCCTGTTGCACTCAGATTGGCCAAAACTCTGTGGAGTTTTGGTCAATCTGAGTGCAATAGGGTGACTGACATAAATATGATTTTTCTTCATCAGAATACCTTTCTGTTTCTTACGAGTCACATAATCATCTGCAGTTGCTCCTTGCGACTTTATTAAACAACCTTGATTCTTCATTAGCAATTTGTTGCTTTTCTTTCTAAGATTTCTGGCAACTATATGCAATTTGCTGTTTTTCATTATTGGTTTACTTTTGGGACTTCTGGCTTCTATATGTAATTTGCTGTTTTTCATTATTGTTGGTTTTGTTTTCTTTGAGTAACCTTTCTTATTTGAAATTATTTTTCTCTCATCTTTTCCTAATCTGCTTGAAGCTAAGTTAGTGTTGATGCCTTCAATTGTTGTTTGCGCTTTTCTTGAAGATTTCACTGAGGCTTTAACACCCCTTTTATGAGCAATTGTTAGATCACTGTTTCTGGCTGATGCTTTTGATCTTTGATTGATACCAGAAATCTTGAGTGTTTGTTTCTGACATTTGCTAACTGTAGGCGTTGTCTCTAAACACTCTGATCTTGTACTAGATCTCTTTGAACTTGGTTCAGGACATATGCTAGCAGTAGACAAGGTCTCTAGGCACTTTGATGTGATATAGCCAGTAAATTTGGAGGTAAATTTTCTTTTTCTAGCAGACCTTCTTACAGATGCTGGTCCATCTTCTATAATTTCATCTTTCAATACTATAGAACAAGTATTATTGTCGTCTTCATTCCTAGATGTATTTGATCTGATTTTCTTATCTTCAGCTCTATTTTGTATTTCTGCATCTAGTTCAAACTTGGGTTCAGATTTTTCTGAAAAGTTAACAAAGAAAATGAAATATTAACCCTTTGATATCTGGGTAATTTTGCATGCTTTCTGTCATCTGCAGAAATATAATAATCTTAAAATAACACATTCGATGATGTGCCATTGCAAATACCATGCTGTTAGCGTTTAACCCTCTTAAAGAGGCTCTGGGTAGTGTTGAAAGGGGGATCAAAATGTGCTCTTGCAAACCCACTTGTGTAAATAAGAATGGAATCATTTGAGAAAGCAGACATGGAGCATCATAGATTCATAAGTGAAAGTTCAAAATTTCTAAAATCCTGAAATTTAGAAATTCAGAATTTAAAACTTGCTGTAAGCCTCCAAAATATTTTTTAAAAATCCATGTTAAATCGTCAAATACCTTTAGATAAACTGAAACTAAATCAGAAAATATTCATTTATATTCCATAGGGAATAATGTTAAACACATATGATAAATTAACTCTATTTCAATATTTCGGCCAAAGGCCTTTTTCAAGAAAAAACATGCACTTTAGTATCAACTACATAGTCTCTGTTCCACCATTTTGAATTTGTTTATATTGATGTATGACATCAGGGCTCCGAGTGTTGTGTTGTCATGCAAATAAGTATGAGAATACAAATTTGGGTACTTGTAAGCATGATGGATTTCATGCCTGGTAAGGGTGAGCATGAAACATGTATTTTTTGCCACTTTTACGGGAAAAGCGGTGCGACGTCGTGGCGTTACGTTCATGTCCATCAATATAAACAAATTCAAAATGGTGGAACAGAGACTATGTAGTTGATACTAAAGTGCATGTTTTTTCTTGAAAAAGGCCTTTGGCCGAAATATTGAAATAGAGTTAATTTATCATATGTGTAAATCAGAAAAGCTATTATAATTGGCCTATTTCAGCATTTTGAGGCTGACTTCTCATGGAAAGTCAGCCTCAAAAACCTGAAATCAGGAATAATCCTGAAAACTTTCACCCATGTTAATTTGATCCAGGAGGCACATTTTGAAGCAATTATTTTGAATCCGGAGTAATGGATCAGATGTTATATAAAGAATTCTATTTTTAGCCCTGATGGCTATTTTGTTCAGCAAGTGGAACTGTTTGGACACTTTTGGTAGAGGGCCATTTGAGAAGAATTTGTGCGAAATTATCTTTAATTTTCAGGGCCAGTAGGTCAAAAGTAAATTTCATTTAAAGAGAATTTTCTATTTTAAACTCTGGTGGTCATTTTGTTCAGTGGAGCACAACTGTTTGGGCAACTTTGGTGATGGACTATATATGTAGGGTATTCACTGCAATGAGGAACAACTCATCTGAAATTATTTTGAATTTCTGCCTGGGAAACAGTTCAAGAGATGTTAAAAAAAATTCTATTTTTAGCTCTGGCACCCATTTTCTTCGGCGGATCAGAACCATTTTGGGTAATTTTGGTAGTAGGAGAAACATTTGTGTGAAATTATTTCAACTTTGAGCTAGTGGTTTAGATTTGGGCCTTGACACGAGAAAACCTGTCTTCGGTGGTTTGAGAATAACACAGGCGCAGACCAGTCTGCTCATCTGCACAGTCTGATCAGCGTCTTTGTTATTCGCTTTTAGGAAAGTATCATATCTAGGCTTGCAACAATCGAAATTTCAAATTTTTAAATAGTCTGTGTAGCTGAGGAGATTGGTTTGAGCCTCACTTTTTCAAAAATCCCAAAGACAGGCTATGTCGCGACAAGGCCCATTTCATTTAAAGATTTTTCTATTTTTTGCTCTAGTGGCCATTTTGTTTGGTGGAGTAAAAATGCTTAGGCACTATCATTAGAGGGTCTTATATGAGGACTATTTGTGTGAGATTATTTAGAATTTGGGTCAGTGTCTTAGGAAGAGATGCTTAAAGAAAAAATTTTACAGGTGAGGCAGGATGCATAGCAGACAAAACTGATCGCAAAAGCTCTCCTTCCAGCACTTTGCTCTCAGGTGAGCTAAAAGTGAGTGCTTAACATAGTTTTAAAAAAAAACTACATTGTTTGGCTGCTCAAAAGACTCTTTTGAGAACCACTCTTTTGAGTACCCACATGTTTTGGTTGAGAAATAAGAAATTAATATTGATTTGGGTGAGGCTTTATGCAATTGTTTGTAATAATTGTAGTCTTGTTGCATCATTAAAAAATCACAGCCCTAATAGATTTGAGTAATTTTCAGAATGCAGAGCTGCCAAAACTCAAAATTTTAATATCGCCGTTGTTTCTTCCAGAATATATAGAAAACATGAGTCACTAACTGGATTAAAGAAATCTCACCCCACCCACCCATTGTGTAAATGACCGTGGTATATGCATGAGTAATTATAGCTAAAATTTGCCACATTCAAGTTACCAATACCCTAGCTAGTCTCTCTTGCTGAGCAGGCTGGCATGAGTATTATTAGACTGGCAATCGTCCAAACAGTAGAATTTTTTTCGAGATCAACACATCATACTAAGAAGAAATCATCCTCTCTAATTGCACTTTAACTCTTTAAAAACTATTTGGACTGGACCTATGTGATTTAGAACCTACCTTCATGTAGGGTTGGTTGTCAATGCTGTTGATTAATAACAGCTTTATAACTGTAGTGGAACCTGACTTAGGTCATACCCCCTATAACGTGTAACCAATTTGTTTCGGTGCCTTATCTCACAAAAATACTGTCAGTGGGTTAATATATCTCCAGATAAAATGAATGAATGACCAGATTGCTTATTTCTTCCATATCCCTATATATATATATATAAAAAAAATCAGAGAGAAATAGAAGCACGTATTCGACAGTTCACCATCTTATCTATGGATGTGAATGGACATTCCTGCAAACAGTTTGGAATGACCCAGATCAGGACCGACATAGCTTCGGTCTTGAACTGGATCAAAAACTGTTTGACACTCTGATACTTTTTTATGATAATAATAATAACAATAATGCAGGCTTTCAAGAGGGCCCTACTTTTCCTATTTTTCCTACTTTTCCCTACTTTTTTGATCTGCTCCTACTTTTCCCTACTTTTTCATGAAAATGCCCTACTATCCCTACTTTTTCACTCTAAAATGTCATTTACACATAAAAAATCCAGATTTTTTTCCTCGCTCGCTCGGATTTTATAAATCAACTTCTATGTCCATTCGGGGAGCGCGCTGCTTAACACCTCAATTTTTAATGTTTAACCTAAAAGTGTCTCTGTTTGGCTAGTACTATTGTCACAGTTATTATCCTGCTAATTAAATCTTAAATAACTTATTTCAAACAGCTCATTGTGATGAATTTTATATTTGGAAAAGCCCTTCTATCCCTACTTCTTTACACCGATACTCCCTACTTTTTCACTACTTTTCCCAAAATTTTATCCCTACTTTTTCCCTACTTTTCTTTTGATGGGCACTTGAAAGCCTGATAATGACCACAACAACAGGCAGACAGATGGATGGATGGACGGACAAGCGGAAAACAAAACAGCTCTATTAACATTCGAGCCCTAAAATGTGTGGAGACATGTGTTACTAAAAATAGTAACGAGCTGATACTGATCGTGAGTCCAAACCCATAACAGCCTGCTCACATGAACTCATCCGCCCTCACGTAAACCAATATTGGCCCTCCTGTGCACCCATATCGGCCCTCCCACGCACCCTTAGGGCCATGACATCATTTATGTCGCTGCGATGTAAAGAACTGCGCATAAGCATGTAATAAAAGTTTAATACATTGCTGCCGCTGCGTTAACGGGCCGATATCCCTTGTAACTCCGCTGTGGCCATGTATTTATCCCTAAGCCTGATTGGGCTGAAATATTACCTTTTTATCACCTCAAACAGGTGAATTGTGATTTTTGCAGTCACCTTCATTCTTTATTAGAGTTTGTATGCATTGATGGTGTTTAAAGTCCAAGTGCTTGATACAAAACTAAATTGGCTCAAAGAAATGCTTAACGTTATCAGCATTTGAAAATAAGGGCTTAAATATGTGTGATGCCTGCTGTTTTCTGAGCATCTAACATCAATTCATACACTTTTTGAAAATTTCACGACAAATCACAGCTAAAATATTGTCGTCAGCTCCAGCACTCTGTTATGTCAGAAAAAAATATAAATTGGCAAAATCTAAAACACAGCTATCTTGCACCCTGAATATCAAATAGTTCAGAATCAAAAGGAGATACCTATGTTTAACTGCTGAAAACCTTTACAAACAATTTGGACCCAGATCAGGCCCAACAGAACATCTAGCCTGATTTGGATTCAATCTGTATTGTCTGATAGTATTCCTGATATATCTTTTTGAAAAAAAAATCAGCAGAGGAGAAAGAACATGCAAACATATCCAGTAGGCAAAAGAGTGCAAAAGGTACAGACCATTTAATGGCAGAGGTTGAAATATGATTAGTCACTGAACATTTACTCTGTCCTTGCTTTGCAGGTTAGCAGTATATTACAGTTATTCTTGTCAGGCAATGATAACAGTGTATCAATCAGAATCGCTTTAAACAAGTCCATTCATTTCTCTTCAGATTCTTTGAAAATTCAGTAGGATAGGTATTCGAGAGTTTCTTGTTTCCATGAAAATTTTAAATCTAATTGAATGGACTGCACAAGTCTAGCGTATTATGTGAAGCTAAACCTTTAAAAAGTTTTGATTATGACAAAGCTCAAATATTTACCATTTTCTTTGTGCTTCATTTTCAGCATTTTGCTGACTTTTTCCACCTCCACTATCTGACTTGGGTTTGAATCATTCTGAGCTCTCCTGAAATTATAAACATGAAGTCAATGAATTCAATTTGCAATTTCATTGACTCTATAGCTATCAAGTGACAAAAATTCCACTCGTCCGCACATAATTACAAGTGAAATCTAGAAAGGACGAGTAATACTTCTCAAAGCACTCCTCCTGCAGGATGAGTGCTTTGGAAAGAATTACTCGAGAAAGTCATATTACATATTACTCCCTTATGTTCTTTATTGCATGTGCTTTTAAAGGACAAGTTCACATGTTTGCAGAACGAGTGAAAATTGTAAGTCATTCGTCCTGCAGGAGAAGTGCAAGATTTAAATATTTTTGTCCCCTGGTTATAATTCCCTTTGGAATTATTATCTGGAATTAAATAATAAACACGAAAATACAAGGTTGCTTTTTCAAAGGACAAAAAAAATTGCCCGACATAAATTCTAATTTTTCTGGCAATATTAAAGTTTAAAATTTCATTAACTACCAAACTTAACCTAAAAAGATGCACATGCATACTCTTATAGGAGCACAATGAGTACTTTACGGATTGTTTGCAATATTTTAACTTTTGAAGCCAGCTGATCTGGATCTATAATGTTTTCAAAAGCAGGTATAAAATTTTGTTTTGTTTGTGTTTAATGTCCCACAGACAGCCAATGCCGTATGGAGACAGGGCCAAAGCTTACAGTCTCATCCAACAGACTAGTGAAGCCAGGGATCAAACCAACAATTCCTGATTTTTAATGTGAGCTGTTTATCGACTACACCAGGGCAGCTCCTATTAAATTTTGTAAATGTCATGAGCACAGGGCATTTAATAAGTTGAATACTATATTCAAGAACTGTACGACAAGACCAGACAATCACAGACTGTTGCACCTTTAATTTTGGAATAGATAGGCATAAGTAGTGTTAATCCAGATAAGACTGCTCTAGTCTGATCTCTATCTACACTATTTGCCAGTTACATACGTCAGTATGTAGTCAAATCAACTTATTTAAATTCTAGGATGGGCATGAAAACAAGTTTTTTTTAATAAATAGTAGTATATTATGCCTATGTGACTTTTCCACAAAATTTCATTTTATCCTAACAGATCATAAATTCATCATAAAATATACGATTCTTTTAAAATGTATGTAAATTCTTATCTTTCCCAGGTGCTCCTACCCAGGAATATGTCAAGTGACATCATCGTTTACAGTTATGCTAAAGTGATTGCATCATGTTATGTCATGCCTCGGCATATTCAGGAACATCTTGGAGCCGTTTTAAAAAAAAATGTGGAAATTTAATGTGAGAGCAAGAAATTTAAATTATTATTTGTCTGAGGATGGTACAAAATAATCTGTCCCTCTGAATTACTGTTAATCATCACTCGGCAATTCTTGTGATGCAAAACAGTGCTCCTCAGGAAAGATTTTTCTATCCCACCCTCACACATAGATACTTATATTCCCCGCAAATCCCCTGACCTCGATAAAAAATTAAAATATGTCTTGATCTATTTCCCTACTGTATATAACCATGAAAAGATTTATAACATCAATTTCTGACTTTGTCAACCTTGCCTTTTGTTTTTTTATACTTCTGATTCATGCTTTTATGGAACATTAAACTAGCAGGGCCTCTGAAGGTGAACAGACTGTTTTCGGACTTAAGGGTGTTTTAGGTGTTATGGTCTTTTTCCTGACTGTTACAGATAGAACCTTATTTTCAAACCAAAGGTTTCTTTGCACAGTTCATACATGCTCACAAACACCTTACCTCTGGCTACTACTTGTCCCACCACTGTCAACAGTTTTATCAGCTTTAAGATATTTGGTCTTGTATGGGCTTGCACTTCCGAGTTTCCTTTTCTCAAACTTGGCAACTGGTTCATTATTCCAATCTCCAAAATTGGTCTTCATGCTAAGATTATCATCTTTATTTAAACCTTTTGTTTCATCAAGGCAAACAATTTCACCATCCGCAATGGCATCAACCTGCCCATCAGATTTAACTTTTGTATTATCAGTAGAATCAGATTTTACTATTATCTTCTCCTCCACTTCATCGTTTTCATCCAGATTTATTTCCCAAGGTATTTCTTCCGCCTTCATAACATTCACAGTTTTATCCGCAACTATAATTGTTCTTTCATTTTCTAATTGTTCTGCATCATTTGCTTTCTCTTGGTTTGTATCAGGAGCGAGATACACTGACACTACACCTGTTTCACCAGTGATTTCTGATGTTAGTGATACATCTCCTGTTGTGCTATCTCTTCCATCAGGAATAAGTTGCTTACTGTTTGCGTCTTTGTTACTAAGGCTTCCTATTTCAGTTTTAATCACATTGTTCTCATGCGCTGTCTCAGCATCCTTATAATACCATTTACTATCCTTGGCTTCCTGATTGACATTTTCATCATAATCATACCATTTGGGTCCTCTAGAACATCTTTCATACATAGACTCCCATTCTTCTTTTATTGTTGGATTTTTCATTAGCCAATAATTCAACTCTTTTACTTCCTGGGCAACCCCTTTCACTTCACGATAATCATCTGGTGTGAGACCAAGGTTAGCCTTTACTTCACCACTGACACTCTTTGGTTCCATAAATATCTTTAAACAAATGTCTGAAACATCATCTGATCTTGCAACATAATTACTAGGTTTTTTATCCAAGCCACGACGGCATCTACATATTGGACACTGTTCAAGAAAAGCTTTGATATGAACTGACATTCCATGCCAGTAGAAAGCTTCAGTTGCAAGGTTGTTCGTTTTATTCATACCATTGTGCCTACCACTTTCATCTGCATGAAAAACTTTCATGATCTTCTTCTTCGTCTCTGGTTCATCATCATGTATCACTCTGGCAACATACAACATTTTCCCCTTTTTAGAGAAAACACGGTATAGTTTATTATTGATAATCAAGAAGTGGGTCTTCACTTGTGCCAGTCCATTTATCTGACCTGAAATAATATTAACCATTTACTCAAAATATTTAGGCACCTGGCTTTGAGGTTATAAAACTTCTTTCGTGCTCAACTGAGCATGGAATTCATCATGCTCATAAATGTTAAAATGCCAACAATTGTTGCCATTTTAACATTTATAAGCATGATGAATACAACATCTGAGTTTGAAAGCAAGATAACTATTTATTTCCAGCATTTTAGTTTTGTTGGACAGTTGAACTTTACTTTAAATAATTGAGTTATTGCCGTCGTGTGGCTGTTATTGTTCTTTGTTTCTTCCTCGCAGTGCCGTGGCTTGGGCTGTGATTGAGGCATTACCTGGTGATACTCACTTGAAACAAATCTTTACACTAGTTGAATTTGGTAGCATAGTTTTAATTCAATGTTTTTTTCGGCAATTTTGATTGGTCCCTGGCAAAATCTTACACTTCGATAAAAAAACCCACTTGTGAATATTTGGGCCTCGACCCAAGAAAACCTGTCTTCAGAGGTTTGCGAACAACACAGGTCCAGACCAGCCTGCGCATCCGGGCAGTCTGATCAGTGCCTTTGTTATTCGCTTACTCGAAAGTAGCATATTTAAACTTGCTTCGAGCAAAATGTCAATATTCTAGCTAGTCTCTGAAGCTCAGAAGACCAATTTGAGTCTGGTTTTCCAGAAACCCCGAAGACAGGTTTTGTCACAATGAGGCCCATTTAATATCTGTATTGATTTAATAGTGATAAGAATCACAAACTGTACATAAAGCCTCAAACCCAGGTAATGTTGTGTCCGAGATCAAACATTCACCAGTTCAAATATAGTTAAGCATGTTGAGAGCTCATATGAAAACCCATGTGAAAACCCTTACACCATACATGTTGGTGCATCGAAAAAGCAACAGGGAATGACGAAAATTAATTGAATGACGAGAGGTAATCTGACGCCAATAACACACACACCGTCATTGAAAAGAAATGTAATTGAATTACTGTCCAGGCTACATCAACAATGAAAGGTTTCAATGCAGTTTGATGCATCAAAACAAACTTTTTAAATTTATGTTTACTAATGCGGAGATCTTAGACAGGACTTGTGAAGGTAAGTGATTTTTAAAACCTGTGGATCCATGGTAGGGATTAAATCTAAATGGTCTTCAATGAGCCCAGCAAGCTGTACTTGACAAAAGAAAACAAATCCAAAATAAAAGGAGTTGAGTTGAGCTCATACTCACATATTTGCTCCATAAAGAATGCCATTTTTCATTATAATTTAGCAAAACAAAGTTTTGTTCAAACTGACAGAATTTTCAAGATGGCTGCCCCATCAATCCTGGATAGCTGTTACAACTTATTTTCCTTCAGCAGGCTTAAACATTTTAAATATAGTCATCAACCCTTTACAAATGTGCTGTTTTGTTCCAAAGTTGGAACTATAAGGAATGATTATGAATTGTTATTTTTGTAGCTTTTATCGATTTGATAACTCCGGCAAATCACTCTTTAACCTTACATAAAGACCTTTGGGCTTTACTCAGTTTGTGAGTGATTCGACAGTTCCATATCAATAAAATCCACTAAAATACAATTCATTCCTATAGTAATAGTGGCAGATCCATAGGGGTTCACTCAAACCCCACTCCCCATGCCCAAATTTTAAATATGCATTGAAAATGAAATAATTTAGGTCTCAGTGAGATATTAAAGAAAAATGAGATGAAATCAGCAAAGTGAACCCCCCACACCTTTATATATATATGAACCCCCTTTCCAGAAATCCTGAATCTGCCCCTGAGTAATATACCTTTTTATTAAAACTGCAAATCAAATCATGAAATGGCTTACATACAAGCTTAAAGCTTACTGTCAGATCCTGAATATATTAACATTGTATAAATTTGTCTACATGCAAATTATCTGAATAAAATATCGTTTAAACCAAATCAAAAATATATGTTTATCCATTGAAATCAGATGACAGGGCTTGAAAATTCTACTCGTCCGTTCGCCAAAACAAGTTGAAATTGCCATTGACAAGTAATCTTTTTAATCTGCTCGTCCGTAAGGGTGAGTGAAAATTGTTTTCAGGAAATAAAGAAATTGTGGTCTGTGCCGTAGAAACAGGAAAGAGTCATACACACAAAGGAACTTGATTTATTTTATCTGGAAACATAGTAATTAATTCGTTAAATTCAGTAAACCAAATGTGTAAACTACGGTTGTCCATAGAATTGCTTTCCACCAGAATGAGGCAGACAGTGTATCACACTCAATATCCGCAGAGTATTTTCTAGGAAAAATTATTGGAAAAAAAAACAGAGATGTGCTTGTTTTTCAAGCAGAGCGAGGGCTCTACAGGACCTGATGACAGCAACTTTGGGCCAAAACAAGGTGGTGGGGATAGTGAAAAAAACATTAAGCAAGATGCCCAAGAAGAAGAGTAGGACTAAAAGGCAGCGAGTTTGAACGGGGAGCAGGATGGAATACTGTGAGGTAACAAGTGCTTTATTTTGCTAAATTTGTCTTAAATGCCCTAAACAAATATTCATCACTGTTTAAAACAGTTTTTATATTACTTCAACACTTTCTATTACCCTCCCTACAGTATGAAATGAATGGTAAAAACTAATTGCATGTATTTGGTCAGATTTTTGGTTTAAAAATATTCTGTGGCAATTTGATGTAGGACAAATTATGCTGATTTGTTTGGACAAATCTTTTTTTCTTCTTCACTGAATAACCTCCAATGATTTCTTTTATTGATTTAAACCCACAATGAAACTGTACCCATTTAAAAGAGGTCCTAAAATACTAGCACTATACCAGGGCTTCAGATAAGCCTGCGTACTGCGTAAAATACGAAAATATTTGGCAGGATATGCATTTATTTAAATTCTTGCGCGTATCATGTATGAAAATCAAAATAAGCATTAAGCAATTATTGTTTTTTCAGAGCGTAATCTCCGAAATGTTATATTTCGTTTCTTGTTTACAAGCTTGGGAAAAGGAAGAGTAAATCCGAATTGGTTTTCCTTAGGGCATGTTCATTTGATTACGGAGACATCGCAAATCTTCATAACCGCATTCTAAATATAGCAAGAAGTGAGCAAAGCTCACATACCCCCGGCGGTAGCCATCAGAGGTTGTAACACTTTCAGAGAAAAGACAAAATTGTCAAAGATTTTATAATCCTAAATCAAGTAGTTTCTGTGAAAAATTTGATGAAAAATGTCCATACGTGTTATATAAGAGTGACAGAAGGAAAAATTGAAAATTTGAAAAAAAGAGCAAAATAAGGATTAACACCTTACGGTAATTTTCATTCACACAATACACTTTGCCTACCTGAAAGTGTACACAAAATTTCATAATCCTAAATCAAGTAGTTGCTTAGAAAACTCTGACAAAAAGCGTCCATATGTGTTATATAGGAGTGACAGAAGGAAAAATTGAAAAAGAAGGCAAAATGAGCTTTAGCATCTTTATTTTCATTTACACAATACACTTAGCCTACCTGAAAATGAACACTAAATTTGAAAACACTGACTCCAATAGGAGCAGAGAGATCTGCCACAGAAATTTTCATTGGAGAGAAAGAAAAATGAATAAATAAAGGGACTGATTAGCAATATGTGGCTGTTCTTTTGTTACACAATACAACTAACCACTATCAAGCTTTGTAACAAATTTCAGAATCCTAACTCAAGTAGTTGCTGAGAAATCTTTGACAGAAAAATATGTCTATGTGTACTATATAAGAGTGAAAGAAGGAAAAAATGAAAAATTGAAAACAGAAGGCAAAATGAGGATGAGCATCTTAATTTCCATTTACACAATACTCTTTGCCTTCCTGAAGGTGTACACAAAATTTGTAAAACACTGGCTCCAATAGGAACTGAGAAATCCGTGAAAGAAATTTCCATTAGAGAGAAAGAAAAATGAACAATTAAGTGACTGATAAGCAATATGTGGCTATTCTTTTGTTACACAATACAACTTATCACTATCAAGCTTTGTACCAAATTTCAGAATCCTAACTCAAGTAGTTGCTGCGAAATCTTTGACAGAAAATATGTCTATATGTATTATTTAAGAGTGAATGAAGGAAACAATGAAAAATTGATAAAGAAGGCAAAATGAGGATGAGCATCTTAATTTTCATTTACACAGTACTCTTTGCCTTCCTGAAGGTGTACACAAAATTTGAAAACACTGTCTTCAATAGGAGCTGAGAAATCTGTGACAGAAATTTCCATTGGAGAGAAAGAAAAATGAACAAATAAAGGGACTGATAAGCAATATGTGGCTGTTCTTTTGTTACACAATACAACTCATCACTATCAAGCTTTGTACTAAATTTCAGAATCCTAATCCAAGTAGTTGCTGAGAAATCTTTGACAAAAAAAAAAGTTTACAGACAGACAGACAAACCAACAAACAGACAGACTAACAAACATTGGAGAGAAAGAAAAATGAACAAATAAAGGGACTGATAAGCAATATGTGGCTGTTCTTTTGTTACACAATACAACTCATCACTATCAAGCTTTGTACTAAATTTCAGAATACTAACCCAAGTAGTTGCTGAGAAATCTTTGACGAAAAAAAAAGTTTACAGACAGACAGACAAACCAACAAACAGACAGACAAACAAACATAATTACAGAAAAGTAAGTAAGTAAGTAACGACTTTATTTAGTGAGGGTAACCCAATTGACGAATCAATCTTCCTTGGGGCCCTCAAACATGAGGAAAATACATATATCCAACAATAAAGAACACCCACACCCCACACACATATACATATGGGCCATGACGTAAGAAAACCTAGCTTCGGGGTTTCCAACAAAGTGAGATTCAAACCAACCTGGTCCGCTACATAGGCTAGCTAGAAAATTGAAATTTCACTCGTAGCAAGTCTAGGTATTGTACTTTTCAATAACAATGGTGCTGATCAGACTGCGCAGAAGCGCAGGCTGGTCTGCGCCTTTGTTGTCTGCAAACCCCCGAAGACAGGTTTTCTCGCGTCGAGGCCCTATAATAAAACAACAATGAATGCTAGATGACCCTCTTGCTGGCTATGCAAATTAAACATATTTACCTTTTAACCAGAATTCACAGTTTTGAACAAAGGAATTTAGAGTCATAGAATTTTTTATATCAAGTGGAATGCTATTCCAAACTAATGCACCTGAGTACGATAAACTATTCTTAAACAAGTTAATTTTAGGCTTGGGTATCAGAAAATGTTTATTACTTACTGATCGTAAATTTAAGGTTGAGTTACTGTTCGATTCTCTCATTTTGAATAAATCAGTCAGATATTCAGGCGCTATATTATTCGACACTTTATACATTACTTTTGCTTTCTGTAGAAACACACTCTCAGAAAATGACAACATGTTTAGGCGATTCTGAGCTTCTTCTAAATTAGAGTATTCATTTCTTAATATAAGCTTACATGCTCTTCGTTGCAATTTAGTTATTTTATCTGTATTAGAACATGTAGATGATCCCCAAATAACGGAACAGTAATCAAAATGAGGGCGAATATACGCATTATAAAACAAAAGTCTGTCTTTAACTGATAGGTATGAAGAAATTTGAGACAAGAGCCATAAATGTGTGGACACCTTCTTAACAATGTACTTATAATGCGAATCCCAAATTAAATTTTCATCTATATTTGCACCTAAAATTTTATCACCTTTAGTAAGTTTAAGGTCTATATTATTGCACTTTAATTTGAATGAAGCATCATTTAAATTGCATCTTTTCTGTCGACTGGTAATGAACATGACCTTAGTCTTATCAGTATTTATTAACATTCCATTTTCTTTACACCATTGCTGTAGCAGTACTAGAGATCTTTGAAGATTGTTTTCCAATACTTGCTTGTCATATTGTATATCATATATTGTAGTATCATCTGCATACAAGTCAGTTGACGCTACAATATTTTGAAGTTTAAGAGGCAGATCATTTATAAATATTAAAAACAAAAGTGGTCCAAGAATAGACCCTTGTGGAACGCCAGAAGTTATGTTTTCAGTATCAGATTTTGAATGCTTAATGGACACTTTCTGTGTTCGCTTAGATAAGTATGATTTAAACCAAGATAAAGCACTTTTCCCACATTTATATATTTCAAGTTTCTTCAAAAGAACAGCATGATCTACAAGGTCAAAAGCTTTTCGGAAATCCATCATTACACAACCAACAAATTTACCTTCATTTATTGCTTTTAGCCAAGAGTCAATCAAAAGGATTAAAGCTGATTCAGTTGAGTGTCCAGCTCTGAAGCCGCTCTGTTTTTCATGTAGTAATCTATTATCATTAAGATAATTCATGAATTTCAAATGGATCCATTTTTCCATAATTTTTGAAACAGTGGGCAATATCGAAATTGGTCTGTAGTTATTTACATCTTCTTTTGGTCCAGTTTTGTGAATGGGTATAATATTTGCTGTTTTCCAAACATTTGGAAAATTACCGAGTGACAAACTTTTATTGATAAGGAATGTAATACTTGGGGATATTATTTCATAAGAAAGTTTTAATATCCTAGGACCAATGTCATCCAGACCTGTTGATTTCGATATATCTAAATTGAGAATATATTTTCTTACAAATGCTATATTTATTTCTGGAATACTAAAAGAAACATTATTGTCTACTTTTGAATCAACAAACTTTTTTATATATTCAAAATTAGAGTCATGTATTGGCTCTTTTAGTTTTGAAGCCACATTGGCGAAATATTTGTTGAAAGCATTAGCTATCTCTACATCACTAGAAACAAATTCATTATCAACATTTATGCCTAGAATATTTTCTTTGGATTTAGATTTTTTACCAGCTCCTAATTCCCTAAATAATTTCCAAATTGAGCTTGGGTTATCCTTACCTTCTTCAAGTTTTGTCTTATACATTGACTGTTTTGCAGATTTTATCATTGTAGATACTTTATTTCGTAACTGTTTATAGTCTTCAATGTTACCATTAATTTTGCATTTATTTCTTTCTTTAATAGTATCAAGTATATCTGGGTTTAGCCAGTCTGGCTGACGCGATTTCTTAACTCTATGTTGTTTTATAGGAGCATATTTATTGACTATTTCAAGAAATAATGAATTCCAAACCTGGACCATATCATTTACATTGGTAAAATTTTCAATAATTTCCCAAGGCAAAAACTATATACCCCCTATATACTTCGTACCAGGGTATAAATATAGACCAGTTAGAAAGGAAACACGCGTTAGTCTCTGGTGGATCAATAGTGTAGCTTGCGGAAACAATCGGAAACCACCAACTTTCTTTTACTTTCGGTTTCACAACACGCTGTCTGCAAAATGCAAGCGAAGAAAGTTATACAAATTCAAGCCATCCAGGCTTGTTTGCTTTCTTTTAAGAAAGTACAGTAATTTCCTTTAACATTTCTGAAATCCAGCCGCTTTTTCTTTTTAGAAAAGTGATTAGACAGGTGATGTGCATTGTGAGAAATTAATACACAAAATCCAAACAAGTACTGGCTTCTACAAAAGTCAGTCCTATCGTATTTCAGTCTGTCTAATGATTTATGAGAATAAATTCATTCAGATTAGGTTTTCTTGAACTTTTAAGTAGCTGTGTATATAGTTCACATCCTATATATTTTGATGATTTCCACTCAACCCCTCACTCACTGACCCCTTCCCAAAGTGTACAAAAGTCACCAAAATGGGACACGGTATGCTGCAATTGGCACCTTATTTTCCAAACCCACACCCCATCTCCCCATTGCCTCTGTCGTATTTCTGCAAAACCAAAAACCTACTATGCCAAAAAGAAATTCAAATTCATTATCTTAACTATTTGCTTTCTTGTGCCCAGGAAAACAAGCACTAAGCCCAGACTCAAATAATCAGCGTGTTGAAATAGCTTTGTTGTTTCTTTGTGTATGTTTTTAAGACAAACAGTCAGTACTCCTTAAAATTAGTTGTTACTCCTTTTTTTACAAAATGGACAAGTACAGTACTCTTTTGAAAATAAAGCTTATCTAAAGCTCTGCTATGACAAATGTCAAGTAATATATAAGTTATTCTTCCGAAACCACATTTTTGATAACAGCACGGGCAACAACTCTATCAAGTGTTAAAAAAAGTTGCCCATCCATAATCACAGAAAATTCATGCCCTCAATCTGATTCAATAGTTTAGTCAAGTTTGAAGATGGATATGGGTTGATATTTCATATAAATAGTCTAATGACTTATATAAAATAGCAACCCTTATTTGCTATTTAAGAAATGCTACAAAATTTGAAAATGTCTACTTCAAACTCTAGGTGGTGCTTAATAAGTTAAACATGTCAACTCACCTGGTGTGAGGTATTTGGGGTATTCATTTGTTCCAATAATTTCCTCAATCAGTCGACTGTTGTGGTAGATTTTCTTTCTTGGCAACATCTAAAAACAGAAGGAGGGTGTTTACATTGGAGCCATGAGTTAGGCTTCAATGTTTACAAAAATTTGTAAACGTTTATACAAAGTCCCAAAAATGAAACCATTCTATTTACATGAAAATTCTGTATTCAATTTTTTCATTGTCACTTATTTTTGCAGATTAATAAAATCTTCAATATTTTTTTTCCTAAAAAATTCTTTGTAAAATGTACCTGGTGCAAACATTTGAAATAGTTTGGCTAGGCGTTGTGATAGGACTCATTTCAAGTGATTGCAACACATTTGCAACATGCACAGATTCATTGGTGTAGCTCCCATTTCGCAGTATATGCAGGTGCGTAATAAAAATAGCAACACTCAAGGGAGCTCACCTTATGTGGTAAAAGTGATTTTCCATACCTTAAGGAACTGCTCTTAAAGGAAAGAATTCGCTCCCTCTGGGAGCAAATTCTTTTCTTTGAGAGAAGTTCCCATTCTGGAAAAGGACGTAATTGTAGAGAATCATTGCTTGATACAGTAGTCTCCCTTTGATGTGTGTAACTTTTTCAGCGTTCTGTCCACGCCATTGTCATTAGCTTAGCGACAGTTTCTGTCTTCACCTTTAGATAATTCCAACTGCAGTGTGTAACAGGTTGACATGCATAAGGCATAATCAACATACTCAAACCCCAACATTCGCCAGCATGGCCAAAATAAGATCAATCCAAGGACTGATGGGGAGAAGTAGACTGGTATCAGACCAGTAAATAGAAAAATAGTAAAATATGTGCACATACATATACAAGCCTATACATCTCTGAAAAAAAATCTCTGACTGTCTTATTTACTACATTCTGAGCAATGGGGAAGTATCAAAGTATCATAAATTTATCTCTGTAGTAGTTATAGAACTTTCAGTTAGATGTCTTAATACAGGGCCTGAAGACAAGCTAATGGGGAATTTAAGAAACATGACATTGTTTTATACCACAAGCCTTTACATGTGTGTCCAGCAAGTATCAAGATGTGCCTCCTAAACATAACTAATCAAAATGCATGAATATTGCTTTATTATGCTTTAGTGCTTGTTATCATTTATTTTAAAGTGCTATCATATTGCATATTGCTTTATGTCTATTAATGTCTGTATGCTGTGTTAATGGCTCTCGTTTGTGATGTCTAATTATGACGTTGTCACTCCCTTTGGTATCCTGGGTCAAGTGAGGTGCTTGATTGTATCGATTCCTGATCTTTGCCCTCTTTCTTACTTATGTATATATGTTTTATAGTGCATGCTGTGATACGTTTCTTAAATTACTTGTTTACATACATATATAAAAATGAAAGCCTTAACGGGCTTATGTTGTATGCTACTGAATAGTCGTAAATTCTTTTTAAAAGATTCTATGTCTATAGCACTCGGGTGCTGTGAATAGAGATAATCTTCAAGTGCTGAATATATAAAATTGAATCTTCCTCTCCTAATTCATAGGTTTAGTTAAACAAAAATTCTCAGCGTAAAATTGTAAATATTTTCTCACCTATAATTTTTAGCATATGTTGTGGGTGCTCAAAAGAACCATCTCATTGAGACGGTCCTTTTGAGTACCCACAACATATGTTTCAGTTGAGAACTAAGAAAACTATATTTCTGGTACGCACTCTTAACTTAAAAGGCCTGCTTATTAGCATAAATCATTTGCTGTAGAAACTTACCAGAAAGATAACATGAAGTACCTATTCAAACTGATATGAGATTTTGGTGTAAGTTGTTTTATGGGGTGGTTGGGGGGGGGGGTCGGTTTAACTAGGTTTTGGCACTGTAATAGCTGATGAGTTGATTGAAATTAATGATCAATCTAGACCTTTGATGATATAAATGGGCCAAGACGCGAGAAATCCTGTCTTCGGAAGTTTGCCAACAACACAGGCGCAGACCAGCCTGAACATCCGTGCAGTCTGATCATTGCCTTTGTTATTCGCTTTTTAGAAAGTACCATATGTAAACTTCCTACAGGTGAAATTTCAATTGTCAAGCTAGTCTCTGTAGCTGAGGATACTGGTTTGAAACTCGCTTTGTCAGAAACCCGGAAGACAGGCTTTGTCGCGACACAGCCCAAATAATCCTTACTGTTTCCAACATCTGTTTGTTCTGTGGATCTGTTCCAGCTTCACCTTCAAGCACAACACTTATATCATTAACTCTTCTAGCTTCGTAAGTTTCATTCTGTCCATAATCATCACTGGAGATGTTTCTTCCAGCAAGTTCTGTAACTATGTCTTCATCTCCCACTCTGGCTGCATATATTATCTTCCCAGCAATATCTGACTCCCCGCCTGACTCCCCACCTGACCTCAGACTCTGTTGGTTGACCATATGAGCAGAGACAGAACGATTCAGAGCTTCCACCTCATTCTTTATCTGTTTTATAGTAGTTATGGATTCACTTGGTCTAAACTTACTCTGTATATATTTAACTTCATCTGAGAGTCTGTCCACCCTCTCTGCTCTCATCTCTTTCTCTGGAGACTGGACAGACCCATTTAGATTATCCTTTAGAAAGCTTTCTTTTTCTTTGTTCATGGTTTGTTTCAATACACACAGTCGGCATGACCGAATGAACATGCGTACATGCTCTGTCAATCCATGCCAGAAGAAGAACTCCTTAATCTGTGAGATAGTCCTGTTAATACCAGCATGAGAGCCAGACTTGGTTAGATGACAGTCATTGATAATTGTTAGCTTTAAGTCAGCTTGATCATCATGAATCAGCCTAAGTAGACGAAGAGTTTTCCCTTTCTTTAATCTGAAGTATAGGTGTTCATCAATAATGATGTAGTTATCTTTGACCTCACGTAATGATTGCTTCTGGTCTGCAAAAAAACAGAAAGTAATGTAAGCAATCATAGCTAGGCGGTTAAGAGCCAAGATTGTGCTATTCCGGATACAAGCATGAAACTTTCCACACTTGTTAAGGTTGGTTAGCTGATGATTTTTAGATATAGAACCACTTCGACAAATTTCCTCTGCGCATGCGCAATGCAAAATTCACTTCTGTTATAGAAAATGTGGTCTCACTTGACTACTCAGACCAATATCACGCTTAGGGATGTCTGTTACAACGCAAGGTGGTTCTGGACGACAGTGCGTTACAGGTTCCGGACGAAATATTCCTAAATATAGGTTTGTGTTATTGAATGTGTATCGTTTTTGGGAGACTTAAGACACAATAAACCGCAAGCATCTTATTTTGTCTTTGTATATTTGTCCGCGACACATATCTGAACTTATTCAATCCTGTAGAGCATGGCTTCTATATCCAGTTAACGCGTATATGATACATTATTATTCTTGAAACTGTATTTTAATACTACACATGTCCTCATATCCTTATTTAGTACTTTCAGTTTCGTTTTCTTTGAACATTTTATGACCTGATGTTATTAGACATTGCATTGTCCATCACATAGACCAAGAAAGATTTTTCTTATGAACCCGCTTGCTTTAGACGAACGCGTTTTTAAAATCAAAATGAATGTACTGCAGTCATTTTTCCATGTTACAGATGTGTAACGACTGCAGATATTTTGTTACAGGTTATTGTCGACAGCGTAGCAGGTGGAGACGACAGTGATGGATTTATTAAATATATATTACACTGAAGAATCTTCTGTTTTGACTGAGGGTGAAATGTCATTTACCCTGTATGCGAATAGGAATATGGCGGATACTCAGATTATGTACTGTTATTTCGAGCGGCACACGACTTGACATTGTGACCTTGTGCTTAGCGTGTCAGACTTTGGAACCAGAGGACCAGGGTCGATTCCAGGGTGGGCACTTAAAACAAATTGTTTTGTTTGTTTTTCTTTTGCTTTTTTCCTCTTGCAATGCAAAATTACTTCATACAAGAAATATTAAATTATATATTAAAATGACAAAAATTACACTCCTTAACGTTTTATATTGAATTATCCTTGAAATAGTGGGGGTTGGGATAACTTTAGCCCTCATGCAAGATAATTAGTCTGGTGACCCCCATTTTTTTCTAAAATGTCAAATGATAGTCCATGAATAAGATTTTAATGTCAGATTTTTTATTTTTTATTTACTCTAAAAATCGAAATCCTTTTATGAGGGAATAACCAAAATATATCATGCAGTACTTTGACATGGCTTGGGAAAACAAATACATTTTTACATTTTCCAGAAAGCTTGAGGTCATGAGCAATAATCAAAATTAAAATTAAGAAGCTGGATGAAGATTACAAATATTTTAGATTAATATTAAGGACTTGGATTTGTTTCAGAAAATTTGTAAAATGCTGAAAATTCCATGTGAGATTATGAAAAATTGAGTCTGGTGACATATCCTTTGTATTACATAAATTGACAGTCCATACATAAAACAAACTGTATGCGAACAAGTAAAAAGATTTTAATGTGGGAAGTATTACCTGCAATTGCCCTCAATAAGCTCCAGGTCCGACAACGTGTATACATGGTCGAATAAAATAACGTTTTAAGCTCACCAAAGTTGAAGGCTCCGAAGTGAGCTAATAGTATAAAAATGACTCCAGCCTCCATCCGTCTGTCTGTTCGTCAATATTTTCAAACATCTTCTTTGAAACCCAACTGTCAATCGAATTTCATTGGAGACTCCTTAGGATGGAGGGACGAAAGTTATTCAAATGATCTTAAAATGCATTTAAGCCCCTACCCCGTTGCTTAGGCTTCTGTCAGTTCTTAGGCGGTGATTTTCTTGTTGTTGATCTATTACTTAATGTACTTCTCATTATGGGGGTTCTGTGTTTGTCTTTGTTTTTGGTATGCATTACTTTGCGCCCTTCCTAGTTTTGCAATCATCTTGAAGAGGAAAAGAGAGCTGGTAGCTTTACTTTTATTGTCTTATGGATATCTTGTTACTGTAAATGTTCAGTGGCTTTTCCTCATGATATAGTGGGTTGGTCTGAAGTTTATAATTGTTGCATTTCCTGATCATACTCACTAACTTCTTGGTCTTGTGACCAAGATGCCGCCTTGCTCAAATAAGGTAAAACCCTTTTAGATATTCTCTGGAACCAGAAGACTTAAATGCCACCAATCCCATATATTGTATTAACCTTTAAATTCTTCTGATTACCCGGGGCTTGGTATGCAAATTCGATGGGAGGTCGCACAATGCTTAACTACTTCTTCATGCGTTAAATAGGCTTCAGAGCAGTATTTACATCTAGTCAAGTGTTCATGAAAGAAAGAAAAATGTCGTCTCACATCTGTTACAGAAAAACTGACGTCGTCTATTGCCTGTTACACAGTCGTCTCTAACCAGTAACATTAGAAAAATGAAATTTTGAGGTTTTTCAGTTTTCTTTTAAGAAGGACATGTTAAAATTGACATAAAAATCATGCGAGATCTATTGTCGGACCATTTATGCTTATTTCATGATGAGAACGCAAGTGATTAATCGCAAATTACACATTTCTGAAGTTTCTTTTCTAGTCCAGAGTTTTACAATTTAACTACAAATATCTATGGTGTTTGTACTTCTGATGTCGAACTTACAAACACTAATATGACAGGAATTATTTTAAATAGCCAAACACACTATATTATCATATTCTGCGACGTCTGTGTGTGTTGCCTCTTTCCACTGTCGTCCAAAACCCTAAATCTGTCATCTAAAACCCGTTACCTGTCGTCCAGTACAGGTAAGCAGTCGTCATAGGCCCGTAACGAATTGTCGTCCAGAACCACCTTGCGTTGTAACTGACATCCCTAAGCGTGAATATTTGCGTTAAACATGGTTAAAAATCGACCCACTATCTCTCTAGATGTCATAAAAGATATAAACAAATATATTTTAAAATAGTTTCCAGAATTACGCATGCGCAAACTAACTAATACTTCCGGTTATCTCGTTTAATGTTATCAAAACAGTAGAAACCATTGAATAAATGGAATACTTATATCTTTTGACTGGAAAATAAATGTGTTTCTGCACAATCATTTATCCTATAATTTTTGCTGCGCATTCATTCACGCTAAAGAGCCACTGTACTAGCACAGTGCAGTCATTGTGGGTCGGTTGCAGTCGATGAGGGCACACACTATATTACTTTGGTTTACTGTGATCCATTCTATGAGCTAGTTCTTTACAGCAATTAATTTCCAGGATGATGCTTTCAGTAGCAATTATCACATAGGTTTTGTAGTCCATTCTGGGACAATTGGAGCCTTAAAATCCTCAAACTAGCCAAGTACCCGCCAATTTCTGGATAGCAAGGTTGGTTTTTTATGTGTACGAAATGTGTTCACAGATTAATGAGACACTATTTTAGTCATTAGTTATGATTAAATGGCATCACATACTGGAGAATACAAATAAGTGAATGATTAGAATGTTTTACATATTTCTGTTTATTTTTTGTGAAGTTGCAAACCATTTTGTAGCTGTATGCAAAATTTGAGTAGTCAAGGGCGTTGTACTAGTAGTCGAGGATCTAAATATAATCAATTTGTATGCAATCTATGACCCGGTCACTGGACCAGAACAGCCGATATATGTAGTACTATGCGGTCAGTTTGAAAGTAAGAAAGGGGGTAAAGATCAAGAATCGATACAATCAAGTACCACACCTGACCCAGGATACCAAATGGGAAAGTAACAACCACCCAATTTAACACCACAAACGAGAGCCAAGAGGTCAGCCCTTTCCCAGCTTGTGACCACAAGGCTGCAATGAGCAGATGAGAAAGCATGACAAAAACAATACAGAAATAATACAAATGATCTACCAAAGACGTACTGCCTTGGAACGGTCAGTAAAAGTATTTTACTGGAGGGTTTAATCCAGTTTCACTTGAATAACTTTCAAAATGACCTGCCTTCAGATTTCGAACTTTTGCGCATTAAAGCACTAATGGGAACATGCATGGTTATCCATGGTTTATCCATCATGTTCTTGAATGACTGCATACCGTAACGTTACTTCGACTGTAACTCATGTTCTGGAGTTTTCTGAAGAGTATTTGACTGCCTTTTGGACTAATGTCCATGCATTGTTATGCGCCCTTTTTTTTTGTTACTTGGCACCTGGGCCAAGATGACAAGATCACGTTGATCTTATATACTAACGTATACATTTTCAAAGTGACATTTAACCAAGAGAGCTGGCAATATGTGTCATATTCTGTATAAAAGCTGATATGACACAGCCTTCTCAAAGGATTTTCAGTTATTTAACTTTACCAGTTTTAAAAACAATCATCAATTTACAGACATGTAGTGTTCAAAGTTGCCACCACAGACATTGGAGAGCTGTATTTTCTATTTCTGCAACCTTGAAGACAGCCATATTTAACAAGATCAAGAGAAGATATTGATACTTGTGGTATGGTTATTCACAGTGGACTGTACATTCCAGTGTCTAGTTCTATCTATCACAGTTTGCTGGACTTGTTATTCATTTCCCCTGTTCTAGTACTGACACTAACACATGAGCCTTGATATGCTGATTTAAAATGTGCTGGTACAAAGCCACCTCTCATAAGGGCTGTCATTTCATCGAACAAACCTTTTTGGTAAACAAATGTTCTCTAGCCATGTCTATGTTCATGCAGGTGCTTGCGTGTTCTAACATACAGTACTGTGATGAATCGTTCAATGGTGCAGAGGTAATGTGTAGGTCACTTTTCAGGGAGATAGTTCATTTTTTTACAAAATACCCAGTTACAGCTGGAAAGCTTACCCACCATTTTCCACGAACAAGGAGAAAGGGTGTTTTATTGCAACCTGTGAGTGAATGAAAAAAGCAAGACAATTTGATTTCACAGCAAGGATAGCCGGTGATTTTTGCCAACATCGCAGTTCATCCACTCACAACTGTTGCACCATAGGTATGACCAGAACTACTACATCAGTATCAACAGCGCAACTGCATATTTTCTTGCTAGGCCTTTTAGCTGCTTCTGTAGCACGAGCAAATATTATTGTATCTGCCTCCTCATGCAAACAAGGCGCAAATGAAGGCATACCACAAGCTGGACACACTTAGACCAAGCTTTTTCTCCCCTAAAATGCAGGGTTCTCTCTAGAGTATTGTCGCACTCTCCACATGCAACAACTGATCTCAATCTGTGGTTATTGTTTCTTAGTTGGCATATCTTATGTCCAGGAAACACAGTTGGAAAGATAAAGAAATAGTTTATTGTCATCTTCTCACAAGAAATCTTCCCAGTTTTTCTGTACGACAGTTATTTGATGGCCTCCTCGTTTTTCCCTTGTTAATGCTCGTTTGTGGTGTCCAACTGTGATTTTGTCACTTTCCCTTTGGTATCCTGGGTCAGGTGTGGGTCTTGATTGTATCGATTCCTGATCTTTGCACCCTTACTTACTTTAAACTGTCCGCCTAACAATTGCTGTACACTAAATCCACTCGATCAACTGCACAAAAAGTGGATATTACGTAACGTTTTAAAACATTGTTTGTATACTGCACACTGAACAGTGCTAGCCCCT
This sequence comes from Loripinus fragilis, assembly GCA_964019695.1. Classification (NCBI taxonomy): domain Eukaryota; kingdom Metazoa; phylum Mollusca; class Bivalvia; order Lucinida; family Lucinidae; genus Loripinus; species Loripinus fragilis. The sequence continues at coordinate 35,230,316 of OZ026515.1, forward strand.
ACACCTTTAAGTATCTGAACAACGGAGGCTCCATCCAAAATGACAACACTGACTCCAAGTGAGAAATCTTTTACAGGAGGACCAAATGCCTCGAAGCCAGTCAGGAGCTTCACAACCAAAACTATGGGGCCTACCAGGCACCCCCCCCCCCCCCCCCCCAAAGAAAAAAAAAATGTTATCATACTCACATAAAATAGACTTGCGTAGACTAACTGATGTTTGGTATGGTTCGTTTACGGGAAGTGAGACACTTGAAATATACATATACAATTCACTGACAGTTTGGAGACAGTCCATCAACAGACAGTGATATGAGGTCTGTGAGCTCAAGCACTGCAAAATATATATGTCTGCCTACCTGTTTGTCTGTCTGTCTGTCTGTCTGTTTGTCTATCAAAAAGGTATATTGCCCTCGGCCAGTGACCTATATATGCTCTGTCACTGCCTTGGATTTAAACATAACTTTTCAGAGACGTCCCCAGGTCTAAACAATCCAAATTGGTCAACACAAAGAAAATATGAAGTGGTGACTTTGGACCACCCTGGTAGCTCAGGTGGTGAGCGCGTCTGTCCAGTATTCCAAGGGCTTTGAGCTTGAGCAAAAAAAAAACTGATTGCATGTCTGCTTGTCTGTCGGTCACAAGCCTACTATCCTCTTTTCTTAAAACTTGACTTTTAAGTCTAATAACAATTTTATATATGTTTAGCTAAGACAGATTTTTTTGTGAAAGCTTATACTTGTAAATAAAACATCCAGTTAAAAGAAACCAACTGCGCATGCGCATCAAAACAGGTCTATAGGTCCCTATATCATGTATTGAAGACATGGTTTGGTCCTTTGATAGGGGCATAGGGGTTTTGCATAGTTTACAATAAAAGAGAAACAGAATACCATCTTTGTACAAAATTCAAATTTTATGCGCATGCGCATCACTTAAAGAATAAAGAGGACTAAACTACAAACAATTAACATCAGTTCTGCCACATTTTATCATTCTACAGCCAACATGACCCCTTCTTTAAAGCCGAATTGTAAGAAAGCTCTATGATAACAGCCTAAAATCAGAAAATGCTTTGCGCATGCGCAGTAGGCATTTCCCAATGTGGTTCTATATCCTATTCTGCTTAGTCAGTCATGGTCTACAACTGTGCCAAATTTCATGCTTGTATCCGGAATAGCACAATCAGCCCAAAATTTGGCTCTTAGCCGCCAAGCTAATCACAACAAAAGTTGTCTGCTTTGGTCATCTGCTGAGATGTTTTAGAAGACTCTCGGACAAACAGTCTAGACCCTGATCACACTGCTCCTGTAGCAGCAGTAGTCTGAACTGGGTCCATACTGTTTGCCTCTATGCTAACATTAGTCAATATTGTTAGCAAATTTATGCAACAGATGACTTAAGCAGATGACATATTCAGATGCAATTTTTGCAGGCAATTTAAGGGTTAAAAGTCTGTTTTTTGTTATATATGAATCCATAGCCCTTCCATGGGTGAAAGTTCAAAATGTCAAAAATCATGAACTTTTCGAAACTCTAATATTGGAACTTGCAGTATGCCCACTAGATATTCACTATTATAAGTTTAAATGGTCAAAGTTCAAAAATGTCAAAAATCATGAACTTTTCGAAACTCTAATATTGGAACTTGTAGTATGCCCACTAAATATTCACTATAGTCCTGCCGCAATAATAAGAAACACGAAAATCTGGAATATTATTTTACTACTTGCATTTTTCCGAACAGTAAGCTCAAATCTGGATTTAGAATTTCCTGCAGTGTCAGAAGAAAATTGTTTGAAGAATCTACTACCACTGCACTGACCCCTAATCTCTTGGGAATTTCGACATTTTTAGGCTTTCCGAAAAGCGGGGGAATTCAAACGGTGTAACAGCCATGTGACAGCCTATATATCTGTACTTAAATTTCTACAGGTAAGTGTCAAAAGCATCACACATTTTAAAATCGTGATTGCTTTGTACATGCCAGTTTTATTTTTAAGCATTGCCATTCAGTTGATAGTATCGATTCAATCAGCGTAGACAAAGATCCAACTGATCCAATACAATCAGTTGGATCTGGGTAAATACTGTTTGCTATGTTTATAAGGACATTTTCTACTAAAACAGTGTGATGTGGCTATTATGGACAGTTTTAAAAAACAGTTTTTACAGTGGTAGATGGCCTAAACATTATCAACTACATATGTGATTTTATAGTCAATCATTCATTTTCTGAAATTAGTTTATTTGAGCTGTTTACATACATTATTTCAATGGTAACACTCAAGTCAGGGATAATCCTGGACCAAAATGATGATGGACCTTTCAAATGGGCCAATGGCTCATTCACATACATGAAAATGACATAATTTTAATGGGCCTTTTGAAATTCTATGGACCCTTTGCAAAATTTGACGGGCCCAAGAATCCTTAATAGATATATTAGAGCATAATTGACATGAGATTTGAATAGCTTATATATGGGGCCCGGCCAAAAATAAAGTCCATTTTAGCAGAACAATAATAGTTTTCTCGCAAAATGGATAAGGCCTATCCCAGGATTATCTTTGTCAAGCGTCATATAAGTGGAATAAAATACCTAAATTCTACCATCAGAATTATTAGAGCAAAAATTAACCATAATACCAGGCAATAATTTTGTCAAATTACTGCCTGAAATGATTTACAATTATTGAATGCTCAATGTGATATAAATTGAAATCGTACATCTAAAGTCATTTATTCTCGATTCTTATTTATGCAGCAGTACTTTATATGTACGATACACTCATGCTATACTGAACAAAAGAGAAAACGCTACACTACAATATTTTATATTTAGTGAGAAAGTATTTACTAAAGCTTAATAATGTTTTCCAGACATCGAGCTAGCGATTCGTTGAAACTCCACCATTTTGTCTCTTTTGATGTCTGAGTTATGTTCCTTTTTGTGTTTAAAACTTTATACACCGAATTTCGAAATTGTGCATGCGCAAAAAAGATTGTTATGCTTATCAGAATTCGTCATACTTGTGTTGCATTACTGTCTTATCACTTGAAACAAGCTCAGAAATCAAATTTCGAATTTATCAAATTTGTAAAAAAAAATTGTAAAATGTCTCCTTTTGACAAAATCAAATAGGTAATATTAAATATTTGGTAATCTTCGATTTATCACGATTATCGATAATCTTCTTTCTTTGGCCAAATTAGGTAGACCTATCAGCACATTGTTCCTACCATTTCTCGACAGACTAAAATGCAGCAACACATTGAATTTCCTATGGAAATTTCAGTGATAAAATTTCAAACTTGGCCAATTTGATGAAAACCCCGCTTTCTAAGGTTGCTTTTCTAAACGATAAAAACACATTTCAGGTTGCCACATGTCTAAGACTACCATTTCGTTCAGTCGGATCTAATTGGCAGTGGATTTCTGAAGGCCTAAACTGTGTGAGATTTCTGTTCAAATTTGTAAACTTAAAAATTGGACCCCTGTTTAAATGACTTGCATGTATTTCCTCGTGACAACATCCATAAGCCTTTAACTTTTTGCATAACCCAGTCTTTGAACATTCGGATACACTTTCATTTGCTTTACTGGCTTGCATCATTTTGCATATAAATGGCAAACAATTCAGTTGTAGCGTTTTCACTTTTGTTCAGTATATAACTTACACAGAGAAATGACATTGAATGGTTCAGTCAACCGTTGCATATTATTAATAAACTGGGTCGGTTTATATCCATTCTATCAACAGTAATACTCCCCCGTTGAAAATACAAAAATATGCCAAAATTCCATCTAATTACAGAAAAACATAGAAAAAACACCACGCTAAAAATTTTGTCAAAAGATACTGCAGCTTTTTCTACCCGCATATCGAAAAGTTCACAAGAAAATAACGTGAAAAGATGCACTTATAGTCGACTTTTCACGTTTCTTATTAATGCGGCAGTACTTTATTATAAGTTTAAATGGTCAATTGTCTTTAGACAGACTGTATATAAATAAGAAAACCTACTAAAATCTCCCTAATTCAGCATTTTAAGGAAAGTCAGCCTAAAAAAACCTGAATTCAGGAATAATCTTGAAAACTTTCATGCATGCCCTTCAGAAACGAAAACTCTTCTTTAGCCAATAAATGGCAATTCATTTTCTATAGAACAAAATGCCTCTGGTGAAGCTCCAGCTGTGGACTTCTGGATCTCAAAAAGTGCACTCTACCACTGAGCCACTGCTATCCTATATGGAACTCAACGCAACAAAACCGGTCTTCAAGATTTCTGGCAAAGTGAGACTCAAACCAGTCTCCTCAGCTGCAGAGACTAGCTAGAAAATTAAAATTTCGCTCAAAGAAAGTCTACATATGATATTTTCCAATAAGCGAATAACAAAGGGGCTGATCAGACTGTGTATATGCGCAGGCTGGTCTGCAACTTTCGCTGTTCGCAAACCCCCGAAGACAGGTTTTCTCGCATTTAGGCCCATATTGTATCGAAAGCTTTTCAGGAAAGGAATAACAATTTACTGTAAAACACTTATTTTTGGCGAGCATTTTTATTTGGTTCTTTTGGTGGTATAAACTAAATCGCCAAAATATGAGACAGCTAAATACATTTTCGAATTCAGTTACATAATAAGCAATAAATGGACATGTATCCTTAGTATGTTGTTATCAATATCAATAAACCAACTGTAGAGTCTGCTTCAACGTTCAGAAAGCCAAGTCTTAAAAGGGGCTACTATTAAAGGAAAGAATATGCTCCCCATTGGGAGCATATTCTTTCCCTTTAAGAGTAGCCCCAATGAGAATAGAAAATAACTTTAAAGGGCATTAAATTAAGAAATCGCCAAAATTAAACTATGTCAATATATTAGTATTTTAGATTTACCAAATTTTGATGCCGCGAATATTTTAGTGTTTTACAGTATCTTAGTATCTATAGTATTATTTATCCAAGATCTAAGAATCCTGATGCTAAAATAAAATAGCATAAAAGTCACTCATGGCAGATGGAACAGGCAATTATCTATAACCTACTTTGAGAATATTCTGGCGGAAACCTGTCATACATTAAATAATCATAGATTGTCCTAGTAGAGTTGTACCCTCGCCAGTTGGGACTCATCTGAAATTTAAAGTGGAAACCATCATATAAACCAAAGCTTCAGATCAAATGCTAATTCTTAAAACAAAAGTGATGGCATTTTATCTTATTTTTCTGTAAAAACCAGGCCTCCAGATAAAAGGGTGCGTAATTGAAAATTAATCTTATTTCTGATTCTAAATATATGTTGTGGGTACACAAAAGAACCATATGAATGAGAGTTTATGTGATGGTTCTTTTGAGCACCCTAAACAAATGTTAAAACTGGTGAATAGGGAAATATTCACAATTCTATGCTGAAAATGTTGTTAATCTGGACCTATGGAGAGCCATTATATAAACCAAAGCTTCAGGTAAACAGCAGATTTTAACAAAAGTGACATTTTATCTTTTTTTCTGTAAGAACATTTGTTGTGGTGCTCATTGGAAGCATCTAATCCAGACACTTCAAATGAAAGTGAGTACCCAATATTTAACACCGTGTACACCAGTAACTCCTAAATGCGTTCTTTGGCAAATAGTGAAGACCCAGATGAAATGCCGCATAATGCGGCATTTCACCAGGGTCTACACTGTTTGCTACACGATAAAAACAATCTTGAACAAAAGAAATACATTTTTTTATGTGGAAATTATAACCTGTGACCCCTCAGTATATACAATGGACCTTCCCACGTTTATTGCATCAAACCAAAAGAAAGAATCCATTAGGGCATAAAGGGTGAATTTACCCTTATTATTCCTAATCAGATATTGTAAACCCTTATCGGACTGCCCCTGAAGGAGTGATTTGATAAGGACCTTAGGTTTCACACTTTTTTACCTTTCCAGCTCTACCAGTGTTCTGCTGAGGCTGTTTGTTTGCGCCATTATAAACCACATAAAGTTACAGAATGTGTGAGTGTGTGTTTGTGTTTGACATCCCACCAACAGCTAACTTAATGGTTATATGAAGATGGGGCCACAGCTTAGTCTCATCCGTTAAGACTGAAGAAGCAGGGTATCAAACCTGCAGCCCCTGGTTTATAAGGTGAGTGGTTTATCCACTACATCAGGATGGCTTCAAATTTCAGAATGTACCACATGGCTTGGCTTCTCTGGGATATTCATTATCCCAAGAAATGACAGTTCCTTTATGTTTTATCACTTTTCCCTTGTTCTACCATATTTTGATGACATGGGAATTTGTGCCCTCTTTCAACTATCTAGCGGCGACTTTTGTCATCTGCTGATAACCTTTACAAACAGGCGGACCCAGATCAAGACCAACCCAGTGTCGGTCCTGATATGGATCAAAACTGTTTGACACTCTGATGATTTTGAAATAAATCAGCAGACAAAAAAAACGTGAAAATTAAGCAAAAAAAAATATTGAACTGTTTCTCAGGCCATTTTTTAAACAGATGCAGCAGGGGGCGTTTTTATTTTTCCTTTTTATTCAGGAACTAAACAGATGCGGGAACATTTTTTTTTGAAACTCTGAACAATATTTTTTAGAAGTTGTGCTTGTTATGGTTAGTTGAAGCTCTTCTAATATTACCAATGTCAGGCTATAAAATGGATAGAGAAAGTATCAGCTCATCGAGTAGATTTGATTTCATCACCAATGTTTAAAACTTACACTGTTGGAGCTAGATAACTAACAAAAACAGTGGAAAACTTCGGTCGCATAAAACCGGAAATGCAAGCGAGAGTAATTAAACAACACGACATTACCCACAATGGACCACAACGTCTGAGTGGAACTGCATGAACGTTACCGATAATGATGGTTTGAACTGGAAATGCCGTTTTTATTTCACTTTTATTTTTAGAAAGCGATAAAGTCATAATGTGGGACTTTTCAAACAGATGCCTGAGAAACAATTCCATTTTTATTTTTGTGGCCTTACCCAGTAGACAAAGAATTAAAATTTGTTGACTCAAATGAGCCGTGACATGGGATTTCCAACAATGTGGTATGTGTGACCAGCAAAGCCTCAGATCAGCCAGCGCATACGCGCAGTCTGATCAGAGCTTTTGCTAGTCGCTCGAATAGTCTATAAGTGTTAAACTACTGACTGAACATCAGTTGGAGTTTCTAAGCTTAAAAGAAGGCTGCGCAGGCTCGTTTGAGTCAAAACTTGTCAAAATGCCACATTGTTGGAAATCACATGTCACGGCTCAAATATTCTTCAAATACTTATTAATAAGGACTTACCCTTGCAATACTATCAGCTGTAAATGGTTGGATATTAACCAAGTTGTCATTCAGTCCATATTGAGCTTCTTCTATCTCATTTGGTATCATCCTCACTGTTTTCTTTTGTCTTTTCACAACAGAAGGTACATAAACTGTCTCAGTCTTTGAAAGCAGACCATCATGCCTTGCACATGTCTCTAATGCAATTTCCTGTGCAAGATTCTGTTGTCCAGCAACTACATCTTTGGCACTTACTATTATCTCAGGTCCATCAGTTACCAGAACTCTTTCAAGTCCTACAGTTTTAGTTCCTACCAGAGGAGTAATCTCATGATCTGTACTGGGCTCAACAATAGCCCTGTTCCCATCATCATGAATGGCTAAAACTTGCTCATTGTTTGAGTTCAGAATGGCTAGACTCACAATCTGTTCAAGATCATGACTTTGTAAGACGCCACCATCCTCCAGCTCAATCACATATTCAGTGGTATTATCTGGGACGTTCAAGTTCTCCATTTCTGGACATTAGCAATATCCAAACTTCTGGTTCTTTGACTTCAAAAATATCAACCGGATACTGGGAAGTCAATTATAGCCCTTTCATACTGATACAGAGACAATCTTCTAATACCTGAAATTGAAAAAAAATGAGGCAGGCCATCAGATTTTGGTCCTTATCATACATGACTGTGATAAGTTCTATTAACCTTTTCGAGACTGGAAACTCCTAAACAGGTACTTTGGCAAACAGTGAAGACCCAGATGAAATGCCTCATAATGCAGCATTTCATCAGGGTTTGCACTGTTTGCTAAGACAAAACCAATCTTCAAAGGAAGAAATACAATATTTTTAGGAAATTATATCCTGTCACCCCTCAATATATTGCATGGACCTTCCCAACAATATTGTATGTAGTTTAATGGAAAATCCCATAGGTCCTAAATGGGCTAAGTAGTTGGTAAGTTTCTCAATACAATGTCAAATCAGAAGATTGTCAAATCGGAAGATTGAAGATTCTTTTTATAGAATCTGCATTTAGGTGCCATAGCTTTACACATTATATTATTAAGGTCAGTTTCATTTTAATGTTTTGTGATATTACTACCAGGTAAATTGGAAGCACTTAATTCAGTAAATGTTCTAAAATTTCAAACTTTTCTCTTTCTGCACTGAAATTCAGAATGGCAAACAGGGAAGACCCTGATCAGAGCCGCATAAATGGCAAACAACAACTAGAACAGAATACAGCCGGTAAACCAGAGATGAGGCACAAACAATAATGCACCAGTCATTCGTAACCATACTTCCCCCAGCCCTGGGTCATGGTGGGGGAAAGCCAGGCAAATATACCATGTTTTAATTTTTTGTATTGTCCCATAGTGACAGTGGAACCAAACATGGCCGCGGAATGAGAAATCAAGGGAAGAAAACAGTGACAGAGGCAGACTTTATGTTGCAAAGTAATCACATCCTGTTGACATGTAGGTGCCTTAAAAAGCCGTAAAAAATCAACTCCAATTCTATTGTTTTGTTTGTTTGATGCTTGACAATGCATCAAACCCTGTGGGTCATTAGCATCAGACGGTATTAAATTAAACATGATTTGGATGGAAAAAGTAAAAAAATGTAATTTATGATTATGAATGATGAGTTTGTATCATGACATTGAGTTGCAATATGATTGTTGACAGGAAAGATCTGCAGACAGACTGCAGACATGGGAGGCTAGATGGGATATGGAGTTTAACTCCTCCAAGTGCCAGGTCGTGAGGGTGACATCCTCAAGGACCCCTCTTCAGACCCAGTATATACTGCATGGAGGTGCTGGAGGCTGTCAGCAGCGCCAGGTACTTGGGGGTGGATATCTCCAGCAACCTCAGCTGGAACACTCATGTGGACAGAATCACAGCCAACGCATACAGGTCACTCTGATTTATTAAAAGAAATATCAAAACTAAGTCCCCTCAAATCCAAGAAATGGCTTATCAATCCCTAGTTCATCCCCAGCTGGAGTACGCTTCAGCAGTGTGGGACCCCAATACCAAAGATAAGATCCATAAAGTAGAAATGGTCCAAAGACGTGCAGCCCGGTGGACCTTAAGTGATTACGCCAGGACGACTAGTGTCACTTCATTGCAGTCTCAGTTGAACTGGCAGACCCTTGAAGAGAGACGATCTGTGGCCCATCTCTGCCTCTTCTATAAACTTTTAAATGGCTTGGTGGCTGTGCCTCTTCCTGACTACATGCAGCCCACACATATGAATTCCAGGTATTGCCATTCTATGAAATTCCGTCAAATTTATACTGGCAAGGACTACTATAAATACTCCTTCTATCCACTGGCCATTGTCCAGTAGAATGCCCTCCCAACCAATGTTGCAGTTGCTCCAAGTCTTGAGATCTTCAAGGAAGCAGTTTGACAACAGCAGAATCACAAACCCTAGACAGTACACCGGTCTGTGGAAACACCCCAAACCACCTCTAAACCATCCCAAACCACATTCTAGACACCCAGAATTCAAAATTGTGATACAGATAGTAACATTAATTGAGGAATAACTGGACAACAGGGGGCAAAACTTAGGGTGCAAACTGTTTTGGTGTCAAACCGGTGAGTAAATTACTTCCGAGTTCGTAGGGTGCTTAAATATTTCTTTAAAAAACAAACATGCTCTTTTGCCATATGTTATGTCTGCATTGAGGACAGTTGGAGACACAAACTAGGCATCTTCTAAAGATTTTGTGTGTTTACTCATGTTTGAGTAGAATTTTCTGCTTCTTTTTGGGACTATACTTTGTCTGGAGATGGTGACAAAATACTTGCAGTAGTGGATCTGCCCTGTGTTTACTGCTGTAATTTTCGTCCATTAAAGTGATCGACAGTGATTTTTGAAAAGCACTGTCTCCGAGTCCGATACCGGACCCCTAGACTACGGGGCTACAGGTCCCGTACCAGACCCCTAGACACTGATTCTAGGTTTCCGGTATCGGACCCCGAGCCACGCCTATGAGGATGGTCTCGGGGTCCGGTAGATTGTGAAACAACTACTGACAAGTCTAGGGATACGGGTCCGTACCTGCATGTATATGTAGAAACAGTTATTTTACCAACAAAAGCTCAAGTTGAACTTTCACGTACTTTGCTTCGTCCTCCATCTTTGATCCTCAAAGGGAAACCAATCTGAATTTACTGTCATGCGTCACACTATTCAAACAATTAAGCTTATACAAAAGGTATAAAAAAAATAACGGTAAAGTAAAAAAAAGAACTTAACTAACCTGTAACAAATCAATTATCTTCTCAACTTTAATCAAAGGAACCAATTAAACTATATATATATATACTCGTTGGCAGTTGATTAGTGAGATGAGTGAGCAGTGTCAAATAAGCTTACATAGTCTGTAGTGTAACTTCATTATTCAACTATAGCTTTCAAAGAGACTCACTACTGAGACAACGGCAGTGGATCTTACTGGTATCTTTTGACATTCGGACATAGCTTTATAAGACTCTGAGTCTTTTTTTGTCTTTTTTTAAACAACTGATATGGTCCAAAAAGGAAATGACTTTTTAGCATAAAGACAAACAGTGTTGAACAAGATCAGACTGCTCATACGATAACAGTCTCATCTGGATCCACACTGTTTGCTAGAGAGACGTTACAAATGGATATCCTAAGGTTGAAGACTCTATCGCGGAAATGCATCTAAAATAATGACAATGATGAACAAAATCAGACTGCTCCTATGATAATAGTTTGATCTCGGTCCACTCTATTTGCTACAGAGACGTAACAATTGGATCTACATAGGTTGAACGACTCAATCACGGAAATGCATCTAAAATTTACGTCTGCTGGAGGTATCTGCTACATGTAAATGCTTACGCCAATGGCTAATTTCGCCGTATACCCTGATCAAACTGTTTCTAGGAGAGCAGTCAGATTTGGGTCCAAACTGTTTGCTACAAAGACGTCTTACGGACAGACAAACATTGCGATTCCGGTTCAGGCTGCTCTTAGGATAGTAGTTTGATACGGGTCCACACTGTTTGCTACAAAGACAGCTTATGGGTCGTTATGTCAGGTGCTTACGTCAATGGCCAATATCCCCGTACAGACAAACTCATGGGACCAGGATCAGACTGCTTCTATGAGATCTGGGTCAATATTGCTTGCTTCAAAGACGTCTTTCAATAACAAACTAGTAGACGGCATATGGGTCTTTATGTAAGGAAAATGCAACTTATGCTTACGTCAGTGGCTAATTTCTCCGTACAGACAAACATTGCGGACCTGGATCAGACTGCTCTTAGGAGAGCAGTTTAATCCGGATCCACACTGTTTGCTACAAAAACTGGACTGGAATAATCTAGCAGAACATAAATGGCGTTTCGCTGGCGTGCTAATGATGGCCCAACATTGCTGGCTTAGTAGCTTTTTAATTTTTCAGGGGATCCTGATCAGTATTGCTAAGAAACCCTATATTTCTTATGATTTTTCAGGGGGAGGGGGTGTCCGGAGCCCCTCCCCCCTCTGGATCTGCGCATGAATACGCCCAACTGATGTTAGATCCCTATCATAAATTTCTGAGCACCACATTTCGTAGAGCTAGATAGTCATATATAGCCGTTTTGTTGTGAATAACGTCCTGTGCTTTTATGCTTTTACCGAGCCACCATCGGCCCACGCGTTTGGCTGGTGTTCGACAGTGGTTTGATTTTGTGTGCTTATTTGGTGTAAAGCTTTTGGGTGCTCAAAAGAACCGTCTCATCGCTGTGAATAACTTCCTGTGCTAGCATGTTTATCAGGCCAAAAACGGCCCACGTTATTATTATTGTACGGACGGGCGGACAGACAGACAGATATGTGACCAATTAGCCGGTATGAAAGCAATTAAACAATGCACATGCAATCACCGTTTGCTTACTTCAATGAAAGTGCAAATTGGTAATAATCAAGTAGACAGATAACAACAATAAATTAATAAGAACATTGAGACAAACATCAATTAAAGAACATCAAACCCTACGCCAATTCACTGATGCAATAGTAAGTTCCCCCTGACATTAATTACCTTTATTCAAGACCTTATTGAAAAATAAGGATAAGAAAAATAAAAGGAATAAAGTAAGACAAATTATATCAAGTCATGTTTTTTTCACTCTTCAGGGCTTCCATTAACTTTCAAATCCAGGAAGTCCAGACTTCCTACCCTTGAAATTTGGAAGTCCCATTGAATTTTTTTGGAAGTCCCACTTTTTTTTCTGTGATACCGTCGCGGTGTGGCGGATTGTCAAACTTGCTTTGAAAAATAAGATAAATATTTCAGAGATCATTCTTTGTTCCTTACAAGATAGGTAGGGTAGGGTAGGGTAGGGTAGGTTTAGGTATGGTAGGGTATGGTTAGGTTGGGTAGGGTAGGTTTAGGTAGGGTTAGGTAGGGTAGGGTAGGGTTGGGTTGGGTAGGGTAGGGAATGGTAGGGTTGAGGTAGGGTAGATAGATAGATTTGTTTGGGAGGGTGTTTCTGTAGCAATTTTTATTTTAAAAGCTTGTACTTATTTGTGTAACAATTATTTTTTATAAGCTTGTACTTAAACAGAATGAGATCATTCTTTGTTCCTTACAATGCATAGATAGGTAGGGTAGGGTACGGTTAGTTAGGGTAGAGTAGGGTAGGGTAGGGTTGTCTAGGTAAGGTAGGGAAGGGAAGGGAAGGGAAGGGTAGGGTAGGATAGATAGATAGATTTGTTTGGGAGAGTGCTTGTGTAGCAATTTTTGTTTTAAAAGCTTGTACTTATTTTGTGTACAAATTATTTTTTATAAGCTTGTACTCGACATCGTAAAAATTGCAAGAAAACAACATTCGTTTTTAATATGTTGTATGTTCGTTGGTTAAGAGCCTGTGTATAAGGAGCGTTCAAGTACTAAATTATCGCATGCACTGGATCTACAAAATTAATTACGACGCAGAAGTGTAGAGTTTATAAAAAGTTATTTCACAAGCGTGCAAAGTGTCACGTCGGCACTTCAAACAAAACGGATAGTGATTGGGCTGTTGGCCGTTTCGCTTTATTGCTCAGGGACTGGACGTCCGTCTCGCGGGAATGGTTTCTAAGGCCGTTGTCAAGATGTGTCGATGTAAAATTTCACACCTGTTGGATGACACGCTTACATAATTACGCTTCCGACTGAAGCCTACACCAGGGATTTTTTTTGTGTCCTCAGGGGCCGAAATTCGGCCCCTTTCCCAATGGGATTTAGGTGACTTTTTTCCCAATTTGAAAAAAAAATCCCAATCTCAAAAAAAAAAAAAAAAAAAAAAAAAAAAAAAAAAATTTTTTTTTTTTTTTTTTTAGAATTTTCATTCAGTCACCACACACTCACAAGCTACGTGATGACAATCTACTAGAATTGCATCCTATTTTCCTTCAATATAATGGCAATAGTATGTGTAATAGCTAATTTTGTTTTTTTTTACTGCCCAAAAATGCTGTTCTTGTTTGTTTAGAAAATTTCCCAAAATAGTGGTTTACCGCGCTAATTTTCCCAATCTGAAAGGCCCTGGGGCCCCTTCCCAAAATTGCAAAAAAAATTCCTGTACACGTAACACTGGCTTCAATAAAACTCTCGAAATCAGTCAAGTGGGACGTCCTAGCCTGGTCAATAAACAAAATAAATGAGTTTCCAATACGAAGGCGGGACATAAATCACGTAATCTGGTAAATGTGGGCGTGTTTTTTCTGCAGACAGGACGTCTCGATATCCATTTTCGGCCGTACTTAGGAATTTTCAGAAGTCCGTGGTACGTCTTTGATGTGTAATTTTGGCATACGCTGCCGATTTTTGGACGTAATATACGGCGTACGTCCGCCTAACGGAAGCCCTGCTCTTGTCTGTTAAAATTCATATACCTTTTGTACAAGCTTATACTTGTTTGAATAGTGTGACAGTAAATAGGCTACAGATGATCAAATATGGCGGACGAAGCAAAGTGAAACTTCAACACGAGTTTTTGTTGGTAAAATAACTGTTACTACACATACGTGCAGGTACGGACATGCATCCCCGTATCCCTAGACTTGTTAAGTAGTTTCACAAACTACCGGACCCCAAGACAGTCCTCATAGGCGTGGCTCGGGGTCCGGTACCGGATCCGTAGCCCTGTAGTCTAGGGGTCCTGTACCGGAAGCGGAGACAGTGTCTTTATGAAAAACTGAATCGGTGATGTATGGGTCATTCATTGTCATTTCAAGTGAGAAATGGATTATGTTTTCAAATTATCTACTGCTGGAAGCCAAAGAGTGTTGTGGAACATGTGACATTCTCTTGAAAAAGTGCATTTTAAATTGTTTAGATGGGCCAAAATTTCACCAGTTTGACACCTTTTGGGGCGAACTGGTTTAGGGGCGAAACGTCAAGGATTCGACGACTCGCTTGGAGCAGAGTAACCAATTGTCTAGAAGCTGTCAGAGAATGAAAGATATATCACGGAACCATAATGCATCTTTTTTGTTTGGCTTTGTTTTGTCTATTTGAACGTAAATACGGGCGAAGATGACATCGATCTTATTCTCTTGGCTATTTTCAAGGGAAGCTACTCCGGGCGATTACACTTTAAACGTCCCCAGGTCAAAACGTCTCCGATTCAAAACGTCTTCAGGTCAAAACGTCTGATTCAAAACGGCCGTGTACCGTGAGATGACTAAGCGCTACTCTCTGAATGTGAAAATGAACTGCAACTTATGATAAATGTAGTTTAAAGACATGCAAAACAGGACCATGCAACTATACAACTAGATAAATCCAATGCAGTCCTACTGAACAAAGTAAGTAAGGATGCAAAGATCATGAAGCGATACAATCAAGTATCACACCCGACCAAGGATACCAATGGGGAAATGACAGACTCACAGTTATCTATCTTCCTGTACACCTAAACCGCCGAGGAGGACATAAGGTGGTGTTCCGGTATATACCAGGAGCTAAAGGGTGTTAAATGGAATAAAAGCATAGAAAAAAGTGGGTGAAATGAGTTTGTACAGTGCGATGGAAAGTGTTAGTAAAGTTAAAGGACAAAACAGATGCTGGTATCTATGGAGTGGAGTGGGCTTCCTGGCAAACAGCTGTACTGAACTGTGCCAAGGTAGGCAGGGTGGGGATGTGGTATGGTAGGGCGTTCAAATGTATTATTGTCCGAGGAAAGTAGATGTATTCGTAGAAGTCTTTTAGTGTTGTGATCTGTCAATGCCCCATCAGGTGATTTCTTGAAGAAGGGCGGGTGTTCTGGATCAGGTAGTCAGAGGCAGGAATGGTCACAAGGTCGTATGTGACCTTGTATATGAGGACCAACTCAAACGAGAGCCAAGAGGTCAGCCCTTTCCCAGCAGGTGACCACAAAGCACATATAAACCGATGCGCACAAAGGCATAGCAAACGCAAGACAGAAAAACATAAAAGATCCACAATAGAAGTACCGCCCTGGAACGGTCAGTAAAATATTTTATTAGAGGGCTTAAACCGGTTTCACGGTGCCAACCTCACCCTTAATTCAGATGTGGATCAAGACTCATAGATATTTGGTTTTGCATGAAAGACCCCTAACTTATCAATGCATCATCTCCAAGAACATATAAATCAAGATATAACAAGGAGATACGTAAAGCAAAGATAAGGACTCAACAGTTAATAAAACTGAATACCGGAGCAAAAGAAAGCCAACAGGTAAACCCCGTAGAGCCCGACAAACAGCCAAATGCCTTAGGCCTCTACCATCTCATCAATAGATAAGTCTTTAAGTTGGAACCGTCTTAGAGTCTGAAGTCCGACCCACCGGCGTGCAATTAAAGACAAAAGCAAAGTTGCCAACAGTGATTGGGTTGACCACCAAGCATGCAGCCTGTTGCAATACATTAATGTTATAGCCAATCTTACGGCAGCACTGAGGGGACATGTGAAAAAAAAAATCTATCTCGTTCCCACGACATAAGATCTCGTGCCCACGACATAAGATCTCGTGCCCACGACTTAAGATCTCGTGCCCACGACATAAGATCTCGTTCCCACGTCATAATTATCTCGTTCCCACGACATAATATCTCGTTCCCACGACATAATTATCTCGTTCCCACGACTTAATATCTCGTTCCCACGACATAATCCGCCAATCAGGTAAGCTTATACTTTTAATGGCTTTATGATGGACGCCATGCATTCTGAGACTGTGGCTTATTGGATCACTAAATACATTAATAAAGAATTATGTTACAGAATATATACAGTATGTATTGAAACACGAACATTTGATTTGTTTAAGATTAAGACATCTTCAACTTCAAAGAAGAAACTATCACTGCGTACACGCAGCTGTTAATTTCATACAATGACAGCTTTCTGGATCAGGACAACTTCATGGCATCGCATGATGTGGTCACGTTGTAATGAATATATGGAATCAACATCAAAATGAAAGATGCTAGATTGATACTACACTATTTGGATCCAGCCAGGATAGTTTCGAGATTCGTGAGGCAAAATTAATGAGGAGATGTGTTCACCATGCGTGAAGACCAAAGTTCATTTGGCATATATACGGTTTGTGTATCAATGGGTGCATATGTGTATTTACTCGCAAAATTATATGGTTAAATGTTTATCAGACCAACAACGACCCAAAAATCATTGGTGGCTACTTTTTAGATGTTAAAGGTAATGGTGGGTGCCCTCTAAAAATAAGGATGGACTACGGAACAGAAAACGGACATGACAGTTCGAAGGCGGTACTTCTTTTGTGGATCTTTGTCTTACAAGTGTTTGTTATGTTTTCGTGCGCGTCTGTTTTTTATGGCTTGTGGTCACCTGCTGGGAAACGGCTGACCTCTTGGCTCTCGTTTGTGATGTCTAATAGTGAGTTTGTTACTTTCCCATTGATATCCTGGGTCTGGTGTGGTACTTGATTGTATCGATTTCTGGTCTTTGTCCTCTTCCTTACTTTTATGTATATGTAGCAGTAGTTCAAACATTTCTAAGACGCATCGATCCTGATGATGGCAGACCATACATATATGGTATAAGTACAAGTAGCCAAATACTGAGAGCTGGTGGGGATATTTACGAAAGGAACACATGCAATTTTTGACTGAATTGTTTAAGCACCTACTGTTCTAGACATCGGGAGTTTCACTGGAGACATTTTGGACAGGAATCTTGTATTGTTCTGTTTCAAATCAATAATTTAGATGAGGTTTACAAATCACAAATATATAGAGTTTATTTACTGTTTATGATGAATGCTCAATATATTTCGTCAAGTGCGGTGAAAAATCAATATTATCATGAGTGCGTAGCACGAGTGTATCTGCTGATATTTTCACAGCACGTTTGGTATTCACCAAAAAAAAATATCTTAATTTTATGCATTTTATACTCAGGAGAATTAAAAAAAGCAAACTTAGCTTTCTGGTCGTTTCTTGTCTGATTTTGTAGTTTCGAATAACATTGGGTTTTCACCATAGTTTACACCTAGAAAATGGCTTAGAAGAACATTTTAACGAATGAAGCTAAGGACGTCAGCCTTTTAAGAAAGTCTTTCAAGTGCACAGGGCTAAGGATTGGCGTAATGTGCAAACTAACGATAGCCCAGCCAAAAGATGACGTCATTTGCTTTGAAATTGACATCATTATGCCGGTAGTGTTATGTCTGAAAAATAATTTTCATTAAGAACCGTTTTGAAAAAGTTCCAGTCCCAGAATTAATTAAAACAAATTGTTTGGCTACAGTGAAAAGATATGTAGATGATATTTTTTGTATACAATTTTAAAGCTTAAAATATTTTTTGCACTTATGAGGTCATACCTTATCATACATGATGTCGTATTTATGATGACATTTCATAATGTGCATGTCTTCCAAAAGTGAAACTACAGGAGTCAGAGTCTCTTAATATCCATCGCAGACTGCACATCCATGTGTTGCAGCCACCTGTGAAGTTTCCTGACGTCGTTCCAAACGGTAGACCAAGAGACTGAGGCACCTGTCTTGTTAGAGATACCTTGCCTTTATATGACGCATAGGCCTATGAAGTTGCATGCTATAATTTCAAATGTACTTGAAATTTGATTCGGGAAAGGCTCACAGACCAAGGAGATGAACCGCTGGTATGAAAGACCGGTGGTGACTTCATACTTCACACTTTGAAACAAAAACTCAATTCAATCAATGGAAGACAACGGAAAGTGACAATATACAGTTCATACTCCATGGTTCGTACTTAACGCTTCTCACTTCATACTTCAAAGTTTACCCTTCAAACATTACTCTTCAGAAGTCACACTTCTCACTTCATAGTTGGGATATCATACTTCACACTTCATTGTTCATACTTCATAGTTCAGGCTCTACACTCCACGCTTCACACCTCACAGTCTCAAATCCTTAAACACGTGACTGTAACGTATTACTGATTAACATGTTGAGTGTTTTTGCTATGGTACGTTTGATAAAGTGTGAAGTATGAAGTCTGACATGTGAAGTCAGAACTATGAAGTGTGAAGTATAAAATGTGAATTGTGAGCAGTGAAGTGTAAACTATAAAGTATGAACTGCGAACTTTAAGATGTCACTTTCTGTTATCTTCCATACATAAAATTACGTTTAGTTTAGAAAACTATGAAGTGTGAAATAAGAGTGCTCGTATGAACTTAGACCTTTGAAATGAAGTGTCACTCTCTCTTTCACACACACACACACACACACACACACACACACACACACACACACACACACACACACACACACACACACACGTTTAAGAAAACTATGAAATGGTAAGTAACACGTCTGAACTGTCAAGTATGAACTCATCACTGGTCTTTAGTAGTTTTTATATTTAATGCTTCAGTTGATTCCATTTTTTCTTTCAGTCAGTACCATATGTGCGCCCAACGCTATGCACACTGTACCCAGTCTATGTAACAGTGAAGATCACCATTTTGTCAAGCTTCATCAGATGACATACAATTATGTGCAGAAGAAGCAGAATTCCGCCCTATCATTCCATGTGACGAAGATATATACTCTGCATGCATATCCATTATGAAAGATAAAAACTGGGTGCCAGCATCTGATGCCCAAGAAGCAACATACATATTATCAGCTTAAACAATTAAGGAA
Source organism: Loripinus fragilis (assembly GCA_964019695.1). Taxonomy (NCBI): domain Eukaryota; kingdom Metazoa; phylum Mollusca; class Bivalvia; order Lucinida; family Lucinidae; genus Loripinus; species Loripinus fragilis. Next base: position 35,249,786 of record OZ026515.1, read on the forward strand.
ACACATTAGGATTTCAACTGCATAAAAATATAGAAAAACAAATCTTCCAGTGAAATGGGTATTGGTCAACTATTTTTAACATTGAATTTTATTTGAAGAAATATCAAATATTTGAAGAGAATCGTGGCCTGCGGTTTGAGTCTTTTTGGGTTTTTTCCAACGTTTACTGAAAAGGATAGGTTTAAAACCAAATCACGAACGTAAAGAATGATGACAGAAAACCTTGGCTGTTTGCTACTTATATTAAGCAAATGGATTAGCTTTGGAGGTCACTTAATGGTCTTAAATGTTCAGATCATTATGACAAATTATCAAGGATGGTCATGCTTAATACACAATGCTTAATACATTCTGAAAAAGAATTATGTATACAAGTTAAAGGAAACAACATTCTGTGATTTACAGTAGAAATACCGACCTCTTGTGACTGGGGCTTGGGACTATGGACAGTAGTACTGATAAAAGTGACAATCATCTATTGATGAGATGGTAGGGGCCTGATGCTTTGGCTGTTGTCAGGCCCACCGGTGTTTACCTGTTGGATTTCCTTTGCTCTGGTATTCAGTTTTATTTACTGTCGAGTATTTATCTTCACTTTATCTCCTTTTTATATCTTTATTCATATGTTCTAGGTGACGATGCATTGATAAGCTAGGGGTCTTTCATGCAAACCAAACACCTATGTGTCTTGATCCACATCAGAACTAAGGGTGAGTTTGGTGCACCGTGAAACCGGTTTATGCCCTCTTGTAATATATATTTACTGACCGTTCCAAGGCGGTACTTCATTTGTGGATCATTTATGTTATTTCTGTCTAGTTTTTGTTCTGCTTACGCGCGCGTCTTTTTATTGATGTCTTGTAGGCAGCTGATGGGAAAGGACTGACCTCTTGGCTCTGGTTTGTGATATCTAATTGTGAAGTTGTCATTTTCCTAATGGTATTCTGGGTCAGGTGTGGTACTTGATTGTATCGATTCCTGATCTTTGCCCTCTTTCTAACTTGGAGTAGTAGTACAGATCTCCAGTGACAGGTACTGGAACACAGGATAGTAGAAATGATCGCTAGCATAAAAAAACATGTACTGGGATTCATAGCATTTCACCGACCTCTAGTGACAGGTACTGGATCTCAGGGTAGTGTATTGACCTCTAGTGGCAAGTACTGGAACTCAGCTTAATAGTACTGTCCTCTACTTGCAGATACTACGACTAATAGTAGTAGTACTGACATATTGTGACGGTAACTGTAATTAAGTGTATAAGTACTGGCCTATAGTGACAAGTACTGGGACTCTTGGTAGCAGTACTGACCTCTAGTGACATTTACTGAACTCAAGGCAGTAGAACTTACCTCTAGTGACAGGGACGGGGGGCTCAGTACAATAGTACTGACATCTCATAACAGTTACTGTGACTCTAGAAAAAGTGACAATTAATGAAAGGTACTACGATTCAGGGTATTATACTGACCTCTAGTATCAGGTTTGGGACTCTTGTACTGTCTTCTAGTTAGAAGCATTGGGAATCAGCGTAGTACTAGTAGTTTCAACCTCTAGTGACAGGTACTTTGATTAAGAGTAGAAGTGCAGGCCTCTGGTGACAGTTAGAGATCTGAGCAGTAGTTCTGAGCCTAAAGACAGACATTGCCTCTAGAGTTATTAGCACTGTCATCTTGTGACAACTTATAGTACTCTTGGTAGTTTACTTACCTCTAGTGGCAGTTACATGTACCGGAATTCTGGGAGGTAGTTTTGAACTCTGAGGAAAGTACTGGTACTTAGTTTGTTAGTACAGACCAATTGTGGCAGGTACTGGGCTTCAGGGTAGTGTATTGACCTCTAGTGACGGTAACTGGAACTCTGGACAGCAATATTGGCTGCTAGTTGCTGGTATATGTACGCAGGCTATACGTACTGACCACATGTGACATGTACTGATATCTAGGATAGTGTAATGACATCTAGTGACATGTACTGAGACTCAGCGTAGTGTACATTAAATATCTGATTTTTTGCACTCTAAAAGTGGTGCCACTCACTAGGGGCAATGGCAGGCAGATCAAAGGCAAATTTTAAGGAGGTGATTATGAAATGAGATCCCATGAAGGGTTTATGCTCTTTGCCTCTTCCTCATGATGCCGTGGGCTGGTCTATAGTGTGTGATTGTGGCATTTCCTGGTCTAGTGACAGGTCCTGAGATCCAGGGCAGTGTATTTACATCCAGTGACAGGTACTGCGACTCAGACTCTAATGGTAGCTACTGGAAGTCTGTACAGTAGTGCTGACCACTTGTGACAGGTACTAGGGCTCTGAAAAGTGTTCTCCTATCTAGTGACAGGCGCTGAGTTACGGGATAGTGTACTGACAACTAAGTACTGGAGCTCTAGACAGTATTTGTGACCTCTTATGGTAACAAGGGTATTAGTACCGGCCATTACAGTGTCTCAGTGTAGTGTACTGATATCTAGTGACAGGTACTGGGACTTATAGTAGTAGTATGAACCACCTAGTGACAACGAAAGGAACTCTGAGCAGTAGTACTGACCGCTAGTGTCATGTGATGGTACTCAGGGTATGAGTGCTGACATAGACTAGCTTCTAGTTTGATTAAAAATAGTTTGATTTTTTTTTCTGTAAAGTTAGAAACTGTTTGGCCCTTTTTGATAGCGTGTCTACGTTTTACACACTTTGAGTTAAATTTATGTTAAAATTTAGACAACAGAGTAGAGTTGCCATGTGGTGTGCGTCTTAGATTTTATAGATTTCCCCGTTTGTAGATATTTTCATTTTAACGCCTAGAGGCTAGGTTAGTGCTGGCCACTTGTGACAGGTACTGAGACTGATGGAGAGTCCTAATATCTAGTGACAAATACTGGAAATATAGTGACCTCAAGTGAAAGGTACTTAGACTCAGATGACAGTAACTGGAACTCTTGGCAAATGTATGTACCACTTATGACAGGTACTGGTACTCCAGTCATAAATTTTCTGCTGTAATGACAATAACTAGAACTCTATGCTGACATCTGGTCACAAACGCCAGTACTCATTCTGTTAGTACTGACCTTTGCCTGTAGTGTGTGATTGTGACATTTCCTGGTCAAACTCACTTTTTGAGCAGACACGTCAATCGCTAATGACAGATACTGGTACTCAGGATGTTAATACTCGCCACTTGTGACAGGTACTGAGATTCAGCTGTAAAACATCTAGTGACAGATACTGAGGCTCTGAGTAGATCTTAAGTGACAACTATAGTGTACTGTAACTCAGGATGGTATAAGTACTATCCTCTTGTGACAGGAACTGTGACTCAGGGTAGAATACTGACCTCTTATAAAAGACACGTGCACTACTATATTTTAAACCACAATTCCAATACCTGTCACCAGATGTCACTACTACTGCTCAGAGCCCTAGTAATTGCCACCTGTGGGCAGTACTACAACACGGGTCCCCGTAACTACCACTAAAGTCGTTAGTACTGACTAGTGCCCAAGTCCTTGTCTTCATCATGAAAATGAAATATATAAATAAGAGTTTCAATCGGTATTGCACGACCCTTGGGTCTGCACTTTAATCACGATGTGAGTCTGTCTGTCCGTCCATCCGACCAACATTATCTAACCACTGGCATGTGTAACAGTCATTTTTGATTGATGAGGTTTGCTGAGCATCATATCGGTCCGTTGTGGTCAGTTAGTGAAAATACTCATAATTCCTGAACTGCATGGTATATTTGATTACTTATACATTTTTTTTTAAATTGGCAGGGAAAATGAAAAAGAAAAGAAAATATATAAAGAAAAAATATTGGTTGTGCCAGGATTTGAACCACTGTGCGCCAGGCTGTTGGATTACAAGAAGGCCTCCTAGACCACCACATATGAAATAAACACTAGAGCAATTTACCTATATACCCTTTACCTGTACTCCTCAGATTAAAATTGCACGACCCTTAAATCTGCACTATGTTGCATGAACCTTGGTTAACTCGTCAGATTAAAAAAACATGACCCTTGGGTCTGCACTATATTGCACGACCCTTGGGTCTGCACCATAGTCACTATGTGAGTCTTACAGGACTCTTGGTCTGCACTATAATCTTGTACGACCCTTATGATATACACCTTAGAGCAATTTACAAATATACCCTTTACCTGTACTCGTCAGATTAAAATTGCACGACAATTGGTTTGCTCATCAGATAAAAATTGCAGTGGAAGTCTAAATTAACTGTAAAAATGCAATTTCAGATAAAACCAGTAAACTATGACTTTAATCATATTTACTTTATTGCAGGCTTTAAACATTAATGAAAGAGAAGTTATTGCTTCTCTTATTGCGTGTTCTTAAGACGAAGGAACTAGTTGCGAGCATAAATAGCGAGAAGGTTTGACACAATGGAATAGAATGGCACTAAAATGTTGTTATTTTTCCATAGCATGAATTTAATATAAATAATTTGTATTGTTTTCTGCCAAATTCAAGATATTTGCAATAAAGCATATATATACATGTTAAATGACTACTTGGAAGAAAACAAATCTAATCTTTATTGTAAAAGTTCTTTCCAGATAAGGGCTTGTTTAGAATGGCCTACTATGCCTCTTGTCGATAAATGTTTAGTGTAATTGATAAGAGTCTAACACTGTGCTCGTTTGGATGCAGAAAATCACTTAGTTAGTCAGGGTTTTTTTTAATTTAAACAAAATAATTGTATTACTTTGAAATAATAGTTTCAAATAGTTCAAATACCATGATAATGTTAAAAATCACCCTACACAAGAATCGTATTTGTAAGTAAGCTGCATGACATTCTTTGGTGACATCATTTTATGCATTTGTAAAAACACAATAGAAACTAACAACTGAAGAATGTATTTCATAAAACAAGTCATAATCACCCATAAAGACCGGAACAATTTTAATATGTTGGCATAACCGTCGTATTCATATACTGGGTTAGGATGATGAAATTTAAGCCATGGAATTTGGTCAAACCCAAAAAAGGGTATGGTATCTAATCCTTTAACAAATCCTAATCTGCAATCCATCTGATTCCTCTGAAAGAAGAAAAAAGGCAATTAGACTTAAATAGGGAAAATTGATATACGAGGGTCATCCAATAAATAGCAGGAATATCCTTATAATGTAAGTTAAACATCACAAATATAACCAATATGTGACATAACTTGTTGTGCATGCAACGATATATCCTAAAGTTTGGTGGAAAGTGATGTCGCTTGTTGCTTACCAACGAAAACATGGTATAAAAGCTAACCAGTCCAGATTTCTTAAAATGGTTGCCATGGTTACTGGCACGTGCAGATCAGTTCCATAAATAATCTATTTTATAAACTACACCATAACGTAACTATTCTGTAAAACTCATTGACTTTTATTAAAAAATGTCAAATTGGCAGGTACGTTAAAAGTAAAAAAAACGTCAAAAAAAGCAAAATTGTGGCATCAGAAATGGGGGTAGGGGTCATGAATTGACCCTTAAATTATCGTTCGTCGGTATAAAAATTTTGAATCACCCTTAAATTATTAAATACATTCTATATTATCAAACAATATCTTTAAAAAAAGTACATATCAATTGTGACCCTTGTTGCCTAGCGAAAGAAGAATATAGAATATACAAATAGTCAAATTTCGACAATTGCGTGGTTGCTAGGCAACCATGACTAACTGGGACATGTAAATGGCCAATTAAACTAGAATGAAGAAAATGGCAAACTATGTACAGATACATGATACAAGCTAAATGGCGGACTGCATTTCTTTAGCATGAGATTTTTGTATGGAGAAAATCAGGCCAGGTTAGATTTAATTTCATTTTTTCGTTGCTAAGTAACAAGCGACCTCACTTTCCATCAACTATTTGGATATGTTGTTGCATGCGCAACAAGTTATGCCATATAATGGTTCCATTTGTGATGTTTAAATGGTAAGAACTCTTTCATTATAAGGAAATTCCCGCTATTTATTGGATGATCCTCGTACGAGGGATGTTCCGAAAGTTATGATCCTGGCGTGATATCTCTGTTACCAGCAATGCAGCTTGGCTGAAAATTGTACCAAATGAATATATATTCTTTTTCTATCACCGCTTTACAAGTATTATGTAACTTGAAGGAGCGACCGGAAATCTACCCCAAAACAGTCATACCTTCAATGCACTGACCTATCAAGCAGACTGTGCATATAAGAGACCTCATAGTTCAGACAATAGCAGTCTCAGTAATTCGTTTTCATGGCAGCTCAATATTCATTCTTAAGCCAACATGTCCTTCCATATGGCGAACTTTCTATATGATCTGGGTTTCCTAGGCACTTAAATGTATGGCTATGCAACTGTCAGATATAATCAATTTTTGACCACTTGAAGTTTTGACCGGCCCAAACTGCCATAACAACAGCTGTATTAAAGGTAAAAAAAAATTCAGGCAAACTCAGATGAACTTACTTTTGTCTTAAGTAATTATGAATAGTCAGTATTGCCGGAGACTGATAGTAACTCACATAAAAAAATTCAAACAAGACCACAAATTAGGTCAATATTCGGATGTACAAAAAATTGCAGGTGTATATCTAAAAATAAAACCCAATCAATTGTCCAAAGGTGCACTACATCGTAAAATGATGCAATATGGGATTTAATCGAGCACAAAACATTCATCTGAAACCAATAACAATTTTGAAAATTCTTATTTAAAATCAATCATTTTTTTTAAAAAAAAAAACTTTTTGTGGCTTTTCCATGGGTAGAAACCAGTACTGGGCCGGGAGGGTTTATGATTTGTGTGTTTATTATATGACGGAAACTTTTTACAATAAGATATTTTGTAATCAAAATAATATTGGTCTTAAATGTTTTGCCAATATTAGTTTTGGCATGTTTTAGTCCAACTTGATAGACTAAATATAAAATTCTCAGAAATAAAAATTCTGCAATGTATTAAAAATGAGGTGGTTGTCAATTTCAATGACGTCATAAGAATTGCGCATTGTGCTATAAATATTGATTTGACACGACCTGTCGCCATTCTAACATTTGCATTGACATTATATGTAATAAAAAGTAAAACTACAATGCAGGTTTATTTTGTGGTTTTAAAGATGCCAGGCTTGAAATATTCAGATTCAAATATTATTATAATTCTATAAAATGAAAACGAGTGGGCGATATATAATATGCTGTAATTATAAGACGAAACAGTTCAGCTAGAAAATATTAGCATCATTATAAAGGTAAAAGGACAGTTCTTTTGAATGGTGCATAGTATGCCACTCAAAAATGTCTCTGGACAAAGCTTCAAGGTAAAGATCTGAGCATTTGGAACGTCCCTCGTAAAATATTATGTCATGAACACTCGTATTGGGTTCTGGCAGATAGCAGAAATCAATTTAAACTGATGCAAGGGGACTTAGATTGACACTTGACGCCTTATCTACTACTAATCACAAACAGGTACTATGAAAACGAATATGGCATGTACAAAGAGCTACGTACATTAAGGGGCTATTTTAGGCTAAAATGAAATAGTGTTTCACCAATTTCATCCCATTAGCCCAAGTGTAAAAGTCTGGAACTCCTTCGACTTTACCGTTAAAGACTATAGTAACAAGAGGGCCCATGAGCCCAAGACCACTCACCTGAATCCTTTTCAGGAGAAGATGATGTTTACCACAAAATATAAATCACATTCTCCAACACTTAAGTCCATCTTGGATATCACTCAGATTAAAACCAAAGCCTATCAAGTTCAATCAAATTATACTTATCTGCACAGTTTCAATGTCTGGCATTTTTACCCAACCCAAAAGGCCAGGGGTGTGCATAATGTCAAACATTTGAATGCCATAATGTGATGTTCACCATAACCTTCTTCAGAAAAAATGTTTTTACATTTTATCCCCATAAAGGAGCAAATGATGTGTAAAACGGCAGAACATTTGCGTGCATGGTGTCATATGCTTCATACTTATTGATTTGATTATGCAACATGACTTCTTTCAGAAAAGAAAACAAATCAACCTTTTGAGTGTATGTGTAAGAGTAAAATATTTGCTAATATGATATTGTAAGCTGCTTTAATTTGATATGCAACAGGACCATATCCTGAAAAAACTAATTTTATTTTACATGGGGGGGGGGGGGGGGGGGTTGGACCCAGGGGCAGAATTTGAAAAAAAATCTTATCTGGGGCTCTGGCGGCCCTTTTTTTCAGCAGAGTGGAACCATTTGTGCAATTTTGATTAAGGGCATTATCAGAAACAATTCTGTGAAATGATTTTGAATTTGGACCAGTGGTTCAAATAAAAATGTCATTAAAAGACATTATTTATCTAAAGCTCTGACAGCTCCAATTGTTTGGTGGAGCAAAACCATTTGTGCAATTTAGGTAGAAGGCATCATGAGGAACAATTCAGTGAAATTATTTTGAATTTGGACCAGTGGTTCAGGAGGAGATGTCGTTTAATGGTATTTCTTATTTGGAGCTCTGTCGGCCCTTTTGTTCAGCCTAGTTAAAACATTTGTGCAATTTTGATAGAAAGCATCATGAGGAACAATTCTGTGAAATTATATTGAATTTGGACCAGTGGTTCAGAAAGAGATGTCATTTAAAGTTATTTCTTATCTGGCGGTGGCTCCTTTTACAGCGGAGTGGAACCATTTGTGCAATTTTGGTAGAGGGTATCATGCAAGAGGAACAATTCTGTGAAATAATTTAGATTTTGGACCGGTGGTTCAGGAGGAGATGTCATTTAAATATATCTTATCTGGAGCTCTGGCGGCCCTTGTGTCCGTTGGAGCAGAGTTATTTATGCAATTTTGGTAGAGGGCATTATTAGAAACCTTCATGTGAAGTAATTTTTAATTTGGACTAGTGGTTCAGGAAGAGATGTTGTTTAAAGAAAAAGATTACCGACGAATGGACGCACGATGCACGAAGACCAATCAGAATATCTCACCTTGAGCCTTTGGCTCAGGTGAGCTAACACAAATGGCCACCAAAATAGGCTAAAGATAGGAAAGTGACCTTTTTGAGCAAATTCCAGACAATTGACAGAGAAATCAACATATAGCACTGACAAGCAAATACCAAAAAGATATTTAAACTGATGATGAGTATTATCACAAAACACAAGATATTTAAAGTTTTTTTTTTTGTATTTATCTGCTGATTTCCAATTCTTTAAACATCCCTCTCCCAAAGCCTTAAATTTGGGCCCAAATGGCAATTTCTCCATTTTAAGCCTATTTCGTCAGCCACTTTGTTTCCATAGCAACGGTAATAGTTAAATAAATGCCAGAATTTTACACTTGGGTTATTTGGCTGTTGTCAGGCCCACCAGGGTGTACCTGTTGGATTTCTTTTGCTCTGGTTTTCAGTTTTATTTACTGTTGAGTCCTTATCTTTGCTTTATCTCCTTTTAATACGTTGATTTATATGTTCTAGGAGATGATGCATCGATAAGTTAGGAGTCTTTCATGCAAACCAAACATATTTGTGTCTTGATCCACATCTCAATAAAAGGGTGAGGTTGGCACGCCATGAAACTGATTTAAGCCCTCCAGTACAATATTTTTTACTTACCATTCCAAGGCGGTGCTTCTTTCGTGGATCATTTATGTTATTTCTGTCTTGTTTTTGTTATGCTTTGTGTGCGTCTGTTTATTGATGCCTTGTGGTGACTTGCTGGGGAAGGGCTGACCTCTTCGCTCTCGTTTGTGATATCTAATTGTGAAGTTGTCACTTTGCCATTGGTATCCTGGGTCAGATGTGTTGCTTGATTGTATCGATTCCTGATCTTTGCCCTCCTCCTTAAATTTTAATCTTCTAATAAACCATTCAGAAGAAATTGGTGAAAAGCAACTTTTTTTTTGCTCCAGATGGGGCAAAATTAGCCCCTAAATGCACTTAGCTCTTTTGTAGGTTATATCTATTTCTAAAGTGTCCATATTTTCTAGATTATGCGTTGTGTCATTTCGCGTTGGAAGAATTTAACTTCTTCTTGTAATAATGACATTCTGTCTCATTATGGTCGTAAAAAACGCTGAGCGAGGCAGAAAGCAGAATAAGTCAGTGCTAATGGATGTGATGGTTGTGATATAGTTCACGTTTAGAGGTCAGTGCCATGAGGGATTTGCTTTAATTTTTTTTAAAAAGGCCACATAAAAAATATCGCACATCTTAGACATGGATGCTGGGCCAGACTTTTAAAAAAATATTACGACCAGGGTGTTGTTGTTTTCATTTTGACAGACAGACAGAGGAAAGAGCGAAAGCCTGAAACTAAAAATTCAGGACAATTGACCAAATTCAATTTTCAGAAAATTTTATAAATATATGCATCTCTTCCGGTGATAAATTCGAAATTGATGCCACAAGAGCTATCAAACTCTTAAAATAGAAAAAGTAGGCCCATATTTATTGTATATTTTTACAGATACACACCTACTTTTCAAAAAAAAAGTTTGTGACTAGTTCCTGTTATTGAGGTTTATTCCAGCTTGGCGATGTAGTGTCTCTAATAAGACATCCACGAACCTGACCATGCAAACTTTGCACATTGTGTAGCCTAGATTGAGCTAAAATAACTCAGGACACCATTTAATTTCAAGGGCTTTCTTGTTTTTCTTAAACTTTGGAAATGTTATCAGGATATTATGTCTTCCAGGGCTTTTATATCTGTAATTATACATGTATTAGGTTAGCAGGTTAATATGTTTAATCTTATATTGACGTCTTTTCGCCTGGCGTTATTTTCTCAAGTTTCGTTTAGCGTTATTTCATTTTTTGCAGGTGTTATTTCGTCTTTTCAACTTACGTCTTTTCACTTGGCGTCTTTTCGTTTTATCGCCTGGCATTATTTGGTATATATACATATACCGTAAAAATAAGTGTAACCACCATTGTTTGTGTCTGTGGCCTTTAAATTGATTCAAAACTATATTCTGTGCTATTGTATTGATCCTGATAATGACTCCAACAATAACGGGTTAAAATATTAACCATTTATCACTTTCAAGTTTTTTATTAAATGTATAAGTTATACCAAAAGGGATTGAATGTAGCTGCCATCTCTTTTGATCTAAACTCACACGTATTGTGCTCAGTGTAAGTTTAGAGAACACAAAATAAAGAGAACCTACAACATTTGGGTCAATTTTGAGGGGACACCCGTCATTTTTCTCAATATAACTACAAATGTTTGGAGAACATAAACTAAAAAGATCCTACAAAAGTTGGGTCAATTTGGAAGGAACCACCAGTCTTATTTCTCAATATAACTACACATGTTAAAACCCTATTCTTGGAAAAGATAGCTAATGAGCCATCCCATGACATTTTGGTACTTATTGACGAGCCAACCTACCCTGTTCATATATACATACAACGTATGGAAGTAGATGAGTGAGATACAGACCAAAAGCTGAGCATCTATCCACTTTGGATAGCTAGGCATGCTGTGACTTTACACATCAGGTGTGATAAATAAGTTTTACTTTCTCATGAGCAACAACGTTAAAAATTACATTATCTTTGGTATCCGTTATGTATGTCGCTTTCCATTTCTATACCAAAGCACAGTGGAAGCCCAGATGCACTTTAACAGTTTCAAAAATAAGCTGACACAACATGTTAGACTGGTTCTCTCCCCTTAATAGCTTGTCAGCATATTAAGACAGGTAACTACTAGCCACCATTGCGCCTACGTATAGCATATACACTGACGTCATGAGGGACGTGGTATTGGAAAATACCCTTGACATAAAGTGCATTTTTAAACAATCCATTTTATCAAGTTTATTTTGTTCTGGGAGTTTATATATTTTTTCTTTACCTTAATTATCAATTTATAGCAACTGAAAAAATCTGAGGTTTTAGGCCCCCAGGGGTTTTGGGGAGCTGGGGAGAATGGCTATTTATTTTCAGGGAGCTGGGGAGCACTGGTAATTATTTTAGGGGAGCTAGGGAGCAAGCTTATAATTTTGGAGATATAGGGAGCCTTGTCAAAAAGCAACTCTTAAAATAGAAAAAGTAGGCCCATATTTATTATATATTTTTACAGATACACACCTACTTTTCAAAAAAAAAGTTTGTGACTAGTTCCTGTTATTGAGGTTTATTCCAGCTTGGCGATGTAGTGTCTCTAATAAGACATCCACGAACCTGACCGTGCAAACTTTGCACATTGTGTAGCCTAGATTGAGCTAAAATAACTCAGGACACCATTTAATTTCAAGGGCTTTCTTGTTTTTCTTAAACTTTGGAAATGTTATCAGGATATTATGTCTTCCAGGGCTTTTATATCTGTAATTATACATGTATTAGGTTAGCAGGTTAATATGTTTAATCTTATATTGACGTCTTTTCGCCTGGCGTTATTTTCTCAAGTTTCGTTTAGCGTTATTTCATTTTTTGCAGGTGTTATTTCGTCTTTTCAACTTACGTCTTTTCACTTGGCGTCTTTTCGTTTTATCGCCTGGCATTATTTGGTATATATACATATACCGTAAAAATAAGTGTAACCACCATTGTTTGTGTCTGTGGCCTTTAAATTGATTCAAAACTATATTCTGTGCTATTGTATTGATCCTGATAATGACTCCAACAATAACGGGTTAAAATATTAACCATTTATCACTTTCAAGTTTTTTATTAAATGTATAAGTTATACCAAAAGGGATTGAATGTAGCTGCCATCTCTTTTGATCTAAACTCACACGTATTGTGCTCAGTGTAAGTTTAGAGAACACAAAATAAAGAGAACCTACAACATTTGGGTCAATTTTGAGGGGACACCCGTCATTTTTCTCAATATAACTACAAATGTTTGGAGAACATAAACTAAAAAGATCCTACAAAAGTTGGGTCAATTTGGAAGGAACCACCAGTCTTATTTCTCAATATAACTACACATGTTAAAACCCTATTCTTGGAAAAGATAGCTAATGAGCCATCCCATGACATTTTGGTACTTATTGACGAGCCAACCTACCCTGTTCATATATACATACAACGTATGGAAGTAGATGAGTGAGATACAGACCAAAAGCTGAGCATCTATCCACTTTGGATAGCTAGGCATGCTGTGACTTTACACATCAGGTGTGATAAATAAGTTTTACTTTCTCATGAGCAACAACGTTAAAAATTACATTATCTTTGGTATCCGTTATGTATGTCGCTTTCCATTTCTATACCAAAGCACAGTGGAAGCCCAGATGCACTTTAACAGTTTCAAAAATAAGCTGACACAACATGTTAGACTGGTTCTCTCCCCTTAATAGCTTGTCAGCATATTAAGACAGGTAACTACTAGCCACCATTGCGCCTACGTATAGCATATACACTGACGTCATGAGGGACGTGGTATTGGAAAATACCCTTGACATAAAGTGCATTTTTAAACAATCCATTTTATCAAGTTTATTTTGTTCTGGGAGTTTATATATTTTTTCTTTACCTTAATTATCAATTTATAGCAACTGAAAAAATCTGAGGTTTGAGGCCCCCAGGGGTTTTGGGGAGCTGGGGAGAATGGCTATTTATTTTCAGGGAGCTGGGGAGCACTGGTAATTATTTTAGGGGAGCTAGGGAGCAAGCTTATAATTTTGGAGATATAGGGAGCCTTGTCAAAAAGCAAAAAATAAGGAAAAGCCTCCATTTTGTTTGATTTTTTAAAAATTTCTTCTGCTTCTGGGGGGCTATCCCCCCCACCTGGTAAATTCTAAATGTATTTATTTTCATGCTAACATGCTTATGAAGATTGATCTGAGAGAGAAATATGGTAATTAAGTTTTCTTGTTGATTTTTTTCCTTAAAATTGTTGATTTTTAGGTTGGTAATAACATACTTTGGGACGCCCCAAATTGCCCCAGATCACACCATTTTTGTCAAATATTTTCCGGGGGAACATGCCTCCGGACCCCACACCCCCTTAGCAACAGTGTGACTACACAATGTTACGGGGCCACCTGTACACCTACTATATTATTATCTTTTTAAGTAATTAGCCCTTTTAAAGGAATTTTTGAAAAATGCTTATCAGATATATACTTACTTGATTTAATTGAAGTTAAACAAGCATATAGCCGCTAATAAGCAATTGTAGAAAAGACTTTTTATAGTTTAATGCTTTCACTAAAGTGTCTAGAAAAATCTAGTTTAAGCTATTGGTAAAAACCAGCCCCTGTTCCAAAAACGAATGGTATGTCTCTAAACCTCCAAGCCTTCTCTACCGCGTACAGCAACAGCATTTTAATTAAGGATGGCCTCATATAATTCATTTCATTGAAATTAATTATATGTCATGCATTCCATGGCTTTTATATGTCATGTATTTCATGGCAAAGACCTGTCTTTACATATATAAGACAAACTATTAAGTGATCATTTAGCCATGCGCTCTTATATAGCTTCATAGTTTTTAAGTATGTGATTTTAATTCTACGGAAAGATAAATACATTTTAGGGAGAATTGGCTTATATTTTTGAGGATTTGGGGAGAAGCTGAACTATTTTTAGGGATTTGGGGAGCAAAGGCAAATACTTTTAGGGAGATGAGGACATTATTTGCAGGGAGACGGGGAGATCAATGCATTATTTTCAGGCAGACCCCCCCCCCCCACCTGGGGGGCCTCAAGGTTTGTGTTGTGAAATCTTTTCTGGAGCATGCGCAGTCGCATGAGTTGGATTCTCTACTTGTAATTAAACACACGTTACCTGACCCTAGATGGGTAGATCTTGGGGAGGGAACCAGACTAACAACATGTTGAAACATAATATTACCCATTTGACGATATCGCTACTTTGCTGTTTCACTCTTTAAAATAGTACAAAATCTTTTTAAGTTTGCACGGATTTCAAATTTTGTACAAATGTGAAATCTGTGCAATTTCGAGCAGATTTTTGAAAAAAATTCATTTGAGTGTAATCTGACCGATTGCATTACATGTAGCGGGTGTCCCAAAACACATGAAACGTTTTGAAAGTCTTTTAAGATTTGACTCCACAGAGATAAGTTGCTTATTGATTCACGTACTATACATAGAAATTGTTAAATGCCATATTCCGACTTGATTTTATTTTATGACAATGCAAGGTTGAGATTTTAAAAAATGGGTACTAATTTTCTGTTTCACAAAGTTTTTACTTCTTTGGCTATATATCTATTAATTCTTGTTGCAGCATTTTATTGATATTCATTTCTTGATGCTTGCTCTTGTAAAGGTATATTTTGTCTACACTTTTTTGTTATAGCTTTTGTCTTTCTTAGTGTTCCTCAAGTTTTATAATCAAGACTCAAATTATTAACCACCTTGTTCAGAATGAGTATTTTAAAGACCTTTTAGTTTTACAAAATCAAGTCTGTTTCCATGGTAACCAACACGCTGTTATTTTAATGTCATGTAAAAATACTGAAGAGACTGCTCTTGTATATGGCCCAAGCCATTTAGACGAAACAGTTGCTTTAACTAAATGTATTTACAATATCATTAGGTGTGCACTTATTGTTACCCCACCCACTTTTCTCTATAAAGGCCGTGAAACCGGCTTAAGCCCTCCAGTGAATATTTTACTGACTCCAGTGAATATTTCACTGACCATTCCAAGGTGGTGTTTCTTTTGTGGATCGTTTTTGTTAGTTATGCTTCATGTTGATGTGTGTTATGCTGTCGCGTCTGTTCTGTGTAGCCTTGTGGTCACCTGCTGGGAAAAGGCTGACCTCTTGGCTGTTGTGTGTGTTGTGTTTTGTTACTTTCCCAAATGTGTCCTAGTCTACATTTGAATTAAGGGGGAGGTTGGCGCCGTGAAACTGGTTTAAGCCCTCCAGTAAAATATTGTACTGAACGTTCCAAGGCAGTATTTCTTTTGTGGATCTTTTATGTTTTTCTGTCTTGTGTTTGTTATGCCTTTGTGCGCGTTTGTTTATTTGTGTCTTGTGGTCACCTGCTGGGAAAGGACTGGCCTCTTGGATCTCGTTTATGGTGTATAAATGTGAGTTTGTCACTTTCCCATTGGTATCCTAGGTCAGGTGAAGTGCTTGATTGTATCGATTATTGTTCGTTGCACCCTAACTTACTTTAAATAGTGAACAATTTCATAACAAGTAACGCATTTTGCCTAAAATATTACGTTTATGCCTATTTCAGTTCAAAAATCATTTAAATTGACTCATTTGGTGACACCATATATGACGTTACCAGAAATATGCTGTTTACAGAGGATAGTGCTAGCAATGCCTTGAAATAATTTTTTGGCATATATTATTTTATATTAAGGGTATTTAGGTATGCCAAGCTTAAAGGTTGGACTTTTATTCAAATTTAGAAACGTTTCATACCTTTTGGGACTCCCTGTATATAGCCATAATTTAAAACCAATTTTTTTCTAAAAAAATGCTAGACATCAAAAACGACACAGGCACTCCAATAGTTGCATGGCTTGCTAAAATCTGCAATTTTGACAGATCATTCATTAAATTTTGCAAATTTTTCAGTATATGATGCCGTACATGACAGAACGAATGCAATGAAATATGCGCCCAGCGAATATTCAGAACAACTTTTGCATGAACCCAGATAAATCTAAGTGTACACTAAATGGGTACAGGTAGTTACAATTGTAAGGAATTAGTGTTTTCCATGCACTCAGAAAAAGCATTCGCTGGTTAGACAGGTCATTTTGTTGGTTTTGGCATTCACTGTCTGTTGCAGAAGGCAATGTGTACAGTCTAGTTTTAACCCCATTTCCCAGAATTAACATGTCGTCTGTTTTCTCATCTGCTGATGTGCTTAAGTTGCATTTATTGCTAAAAATATGGACCCATATCAGACTGCTCCTAAGGTTAATGGCGTTCATATTGTTTGCTTCCATGTTTAAAGTGGTTTTAGAGTCGTTTAAATATATGCAGCAGACATAATAAGCAGATGACATTTTCAGGACAAAACATATCATGAAATCAGAAAGGAAAATCAATTGAATAGATCAACCAGAAGATGGATCAGTTTGATTGGACCCAAATTGATATTGAGTTGCGTCACCCTTTTAAATTCAGATCAGCTCTTGTATGGTAATGTTTATAATGTAGATCGTTTGATCCAGCATATGTTAGAACAGTTCTTAAATAAATCAACAGCTTGTTTAACATGGCAAAAAGAACTTACCTTTTATATATCTAGCATTGTTATCTAACACATTGTAGGCCTACCAAAAATGGCGAAGGTCAGTAATGGCTCATTTTCATTGGATAAAGATGTCGTGGGAACGAGATAACTATGTTGTGGGAACGAGATATTATGTCGTGGGAACGAGATATTATGTCGTGGGAACGAGATATTATGTCGTGGGAACGAGATAATCATGTCGTGGGAACGAGATCTTATGTCGTGGGAACGAGATCTTATATCGTGGGAACGAGATAATTATGTTGTGGGAACGAGATCTTATGTCGTGGGAACGAGATAAATATTTTTTTTCACATCCTTTTATATATATATATATATATATATATATATATATATATATATATATACAGCGGGATATAGTGAATCAACTGAGCCGATAGATGCTGTAAACATTTTGCCTCTAGCGAGATTCGAACCTACGACCTCGGCAACACCGCCTAGCACTACACCAGACACCGACGCTACCAACTGCGCCACTGAGACATCCCCAAAAAAGAATGTTCAGGAAGCGCTGGTATTGACGACGACTGATGCAGTACACGTCGTATATTGGTTCTTTTTCAATGGATGGTATCTTTTTCGTTCGCAAGTGAAAGCCTGATGGATCCATATATATATAAATAATATATATAAAACGGAAGTATGATCACAACACACAAGTCGACACAATATTGGAGGTGACGACAAGCCTATAGGGCTTACTCATTCATTCTACGTTAACTTGGCCAATTGTGAAATCAGAAAAGTTGAAAATCGAATACTTTAGAATTGATGTATGAAGTTTGTATCTGACAAAATAATGTTTTAATATACGGAAAACAAACTTCAGTGTACCCAAATAAAGCTTTTTTGAAAGAAAAATATTGACGTAAACAGGTGTGCTATCTACACAACGTAAGATACGTTACAGTATATATAAGGATAAAATTCTCAGTGTAGTTGAGTATTAGAGAATGCAAACTATGTGTTTTAAATACCCTCGTGAATAATGTATAGCTAAATAATAAATGTTTAATAATAGTGGTCTTCATCATGTGGTACTGCGCAAGAGATTCAATGTCAAATTGAAAGAAATTATTTTTTATTAACATTATCTCTTTTTAATCGATAAAAATCAAATATCCCTTTTAACACATGACATTTTCGTATAATTTCAAAGTTGCAATGTTATATGATTATATCAATTTGGTTTCATACACACTATGTATTCTATATAACCACAATAAGCATTCTGAAAAACAGATCATTTTGTAACGATTCTTACACATATGGCGTCTTGTCTGTTTATACAATGTACATCCATTTTATGACATACCCTGAATCATCCTGTTTGATGAAATTGACTAGTAGTGAGTCTAGTACAATAACTGATGAGAAATGTTTATCCTATATATATTAAAACAATCAATTCAAAACCAGCAGAGCACACAAAACAGATAGGGTGCATAATTGCAGAGTAAAAGCGGGATTTATAGAAAATGATGTAAAATATTATCAGTTATCCATGTGAATCAGAACAAACACAAGCTAATTCATAAACTATTATTAAACTATCCAAAGTCAAACAATTAAAACAATCACTCCAACGGTCATTCCAGCAAGTGTCTACAAAGAGATTGTAACGTATCTTATGCTTTCATCTCAAAAGTCACTTTGATTATTTCAATATCAGATTTTGATACCCTAAACTGGCGCTGACGCTTTCCAGTTGCAATATGTTTGACAATGCTACACATAATTTCAACATGAGTCGCAAATTAAGGACATTATCTAATCGGACGTTGAGTTACATTTGCATTTACATTTAAATAGGCTATTTTACACTCTTTTAAAACTAACGTGAAATATAAAAGATTCATATGAAGAAAATGGGTTATTTTCATTTCACTGACAAGGAAATATTGTGACGAAAGACAACATCACTTTTAACCAGCCATGACATCTTTTGCGACACTATTTTCTAAAGTTGTGACTTCAGATGACAGGAAGCGCTGATTTCATAATATACGTTACAAAAACATAAGATACGTTATGCAAAATAATCTGAACTCAAAGAGCCCAGCATAATATTTTTGAAACAAAATATTCACATGTGCTATTAAATCAATTTTATAACAAAATATGACTGATTAATTCTTGCTATGACAAAATATTTCATTTTTGTTTTCAATAAGATACGTGACTTTTCATAAGATACGTTACGCTAAAAGGATCTGTTGTAGACAATGTTTTCTTTTTTCAAATTGAACAAAAGGTCATTTGTTTGGCTAATTGTTTTTTAGACTTTCGTATTTCAGATAGTTTCAAATGCTTCATATTGTACAATATAATATTTTCAACGATAATGTACCTTTGTTTCTCAAAGATATGTGATTTTGTAAAATTCAAAAGCTCCAAATTGTCCCGCTTCATAACCTTAAGCTATAAGTAAAAAATAGTGCCCAGTGCTTCTGCTGACAATATAAATAACATAGCACATGTGAATACAGGGGTACACTTGATTTATCAGCATAGAGATGCAGCCTTCTAATCAAGCGTCACGTATCTTATTTTAACGTATCTTATTCCAATAAAATGTTAAGTCCATTTTAGCCAGGTTTAACTAGTGTTCCATGAATGCTTTATTACTTTCCCTTAAGTAAACATTTGGCAGTATTGTGCGTGCAAGGGTTAGGGTAAAGCTTTATAAATGCATGTAAATCCAATTTTCAAGCTATTCCCTCTCTTTTCATATCAGATTGTATAGTTATCATGTGACCAACTATAAGTATTCAAACTAGAAAAGATTTTTAACAGTGACCACAAAAACATGAGTATTATTTTTCGAATAAGTATGGTATAGCCACTGATGTCATTAGTTTTGAATTCGAAACTGAGTAACCTCTCCCCCCACCCCTGTATTATGACATGCAACATGGCAAATTATAACAACGAAGCTTGACATCAGCCCCATTGGACCCACACAGGCTCAATGAGTAGCTTGGTACAGTTTTGTGTGATGTGTGACACGGCCATGCTCAGATGGTAATGTGCTGTCGCTATCTATTATTTTAGTCCACAAAAAGGCCATGGTCTGATTCTGACGATTGTTCTGGGTGCTCAAGAGGACCGTCTCACTGAGACCGTTCTTTTGAGCACCCACAACGATATCGTATCTGGAGGCATGCCGAAACATATACGGGCTTACTTAACTTTTACGAAATTTAGCCTGGTCGGCCCAATCAGGCAGGCCAACTTCGGCATGCGCAAATACTGGCCATCGCCTGGATTCCATTAGCCCGACATGATTGAAAAACTGTTTACATATGGTCGGAAAAACCGTACTACAATAACACAGAATGCATTTATAAAGGTAAATACACACTCAGAGTACACAGTGGTCAAATATTTAAATAGGTACGTGACCTGGAAAAAGAGTACTATTACGGTGTTTCTCGTGATTCAAGATAATGTCGTCTGCTTATTATCCAATACATGTTCTCAGTACTTTACGCAATAGCACAAGACAAAATATGTTAACTATGAGCGTAGCAGTCTTATCTGTGCTCACCTTGAACAAAATGTCGATACTAAAACACATTAGCAGATGCTAAAGCAGACGACATTTTTCTTTCTTCACCAATGGCAGGATCTGGAGTCTTGAGGAAGGGTCAAGCAATTATTATGAAGTGCTCTCAAATTCTGAAACCCCGGGGGTTTAATTTACCCGCATGTACCAGGCTTTTAGCTTGTACCAGGAGGTTATTTTTCCGTTTAAGTTTTAGATGTGTGCCAGATAGCATATCCTTTTATAAATAAAAGTCTGATCCTGAAATTTGATAATTCGAAGTAAACCCATGCCATGTTGACTTTGACTGAGCTAGCTGTACTTGCTTTGACCCTTCATGCACGATTCCAGAATGCATAAACAGGAAAGACCCAGACGGGATACAATTTATTTGAGGCAAAAAAACATTTTTAGACACGCAAACATCTTACTTGACAACTACAACCTGTGGCACCTTGATACACGCAATGGATTATTCCAGGTTAGCCCCGGGAGTGTTAAAACATTTTGGTGTTTTAATCTATACTGACAAGCAGCGGGGGCCCGGATGGAATGCTGCATAAGTCGGCATTTCATCTGGACCTGCGTTGTTTGCTAAGAATCGGATGGTCCCATGTTAGGACATCGGCGTGTACCTAAGGAATGGTCCATATGAGGGAAGGGAGATAATAATTCTTACGAGAAACAGTTCGCGCCCACTTTTTCCGTATTTAATATACTTTTCGCTTACTGTAAAGGCGGCAACTTTAATATTCATACCTGGGCGTGGTTCGGCTAATCCAGCTGCTGAGGAAGGGAGATCAGGTTTTATGTGTAATTTGGTAAAGAGGTAATAAGCTTTTTGAGCCGCGCGTGCGTACGGTCATTTCATGAAAGTCCTGACCGTATATCTATTAGTTCCTAGAGCGCATATCACAAAAGTCGCATGTTCTTGTTGTATACTGAAACATTTTGAAGCTTCTTTGGCAAACAGTGTGGATCCGGATCGGGCTGCTCCTATAGGAGCAGTCTGATCTGGGTCCGCAATGTTTGCGTCTATGCTAATGTTGAACAATGGACGGACACTTTCAAATGAAATTATTTTGATGCATTTAAAATTTTTAATAATTACTGCCTTTACTATATGTAAGGTATTATGGTACATGTACAATGATACAATACCTTTGAGTGGAGTCACGCTTCACTTTCGGTGCCGTCTTTACAGTAACCGAAATGTTCTACAATATACATGCAATTTATAATTCAAATACCAATAAAGATGTTAAGTATTTCTTAACGCATTTATCTAACCATATTCCACTCAGGCTGAATGCTATTGTACTTCTCAATATATATAAATATAAATGGTTAATTGTTTGAACATGATGTCCTAACGTCTTTGACAAACCATAATTCACTCTGGCTGATCACGGCTCTATGGAGGTATGGTCACTCGGAGTGTAATGTGTAACTATTGAAAGCTCATGTACTCCTCAATATAATTTATTTTGTACTACAGTGAAATGGTTAAGCATTTGATCATGATGTCATAACGCCTTATCAAAACCACAATTCACTCTGGCTGACCATGGCTCTATGGAGTTCTGGTCGCTCTGAGTGTAATATGTAACTACTGAAAGCTCTCGTACTTCTCAATATAAATGTACATTTGTACTACAGTGAAATGGTTAAGCATTTGATTGTGATGTCCTAACACCTTACCAATCAGGCTGATCATGACTCTAAGGAGTTCTGGTCACTTTGAATGTAATTTGTAACTATTGAAAGCTCATGTACCCCTTAATATACATTTATTTTGTACTACAGTGGCACGGTTAAGCATTTGATCATGATGTCCTAACGCCTTATTAAAACCATAATTCACTTTGGCTGACCATGGCTCTAAGGAGTTCTGGTCACTCGGAGTGTAATATGTAACTATTGAAAGCTCACATACTCCTCAATATACATTTATTTTGTACTATAGTGTCACGGTTAAGCATTTGATCATGATGTCCCAACCCCTTTGACAAACCATAATTCACTCTGACTGATCATGGCTCTATGGAGTTATGGTCACTCGGAGTGTAATTTATAACTATTGAAAGCTCTTGTACTGCTCAATATACATTTATTTTGCACTACAGTGAAATGGTTTAGCATTTGATCATGATGTCCTAAGGCCTTATCAAAACCATAATTCACTCTGGCTGATCATGGCTCTATGGAGGTCTGGTCACTCTGAGTGTAATATGTAGCTATTGAAAGCTCTCGTACTTCTCAATATACACGTTTATTTTGTACTACAGTGAAATGGTTAAGCATTTGATCATGATGTCCCAACCCCTTTGACAAACCATAATTCACTCTGACTGATCATGGCTCTATGGAGTTATGGTCACTCGGAGTGTAATTTGTAACTATTGAAAGCTCTTGTACTGCTCAATATACATTTATTTTGTACTACAGTGAAATGGTTAAGCGTTTGATCATGATGTCATAACGCCTTATCAAAACCACAATTCACTCTGGCTGACCATGGCTCTATGGAGTTCTGGTCGCTCTGAGTGTAATATGTAACTACTGAAAGCTCTCGTACTTCTCAATATAAATGTACATTTGTACTACAGTGAAATGGTTAAGCATTTGATTGTGATGTCCTAACACCTTACCAATCAGGCTGATCATGACTCTAAGGAGTTCTGGTCACTTTGAATGTAATTTGTAACTATTGAAAGCTCATGTACCCCTTAATATACATTTATTTTGTACTACAGTGGCACGGTTAAGCATTTGATCATGATGTCCTAACGCCTTATTAAAACCATAATTCACTTTGGCTGACCATGGCTCTAAGGAGTTCTGGTCACTCGGAGTGTAATATGTAACTATTGAAAGCTCACATACTCCTCAATATACATTTATTTTGTACTATAGTGTCACGGTTAAGCATTTGATCATGATGTCCCAACCCCTTTGACAAACCATAATTCACTCTGACTGATCATGGCTCTATGGAGTTATGGTCACTCGGAGTGTAATTTGTAACTATTGAAAGCTCTTGTACTGCTCAATATACATTTATTTTGCACTACAGTGAAATGGTTTAGCATTTGATCATGATGTCCTAAGGCCTTATCAAAACCATAATTCACTCTGGCTGATCATGGCTCTATGGAGGTCTGGTCACTCTGAGTGTAATATGTAGCTATTGAAAGCTCTCGTACTTCTCAATATACACGTTTATTTTGTACTACAGTGAAATGGTTAAGCATTTGATCATGATGTCCTAACGCCCTATCAAAACAATATCCACTCAGGCTGATCATGGCTCTATGGAGTTTTGGTCACTCTGTGTGTAATTTGTAATTATTGAAACCCATGTTCTCCTCAATATACATTAATTTTGTACTACAGTGGCATGGTTAAGCTTTCGATCATGATGTCCTAACGCCTTATCAAAACCATAATCCACTCTGGCTGGCCATGGCTCCATGGAGTTCTGGTCACTCTGAGTGTAATATGTAAATATTGAAAGCTCACGTACTCCTCAATTTACATTTCCATTGTACTACAGTTGCACGGTTAAGCATTTGATCATGATGTCCTAACGCCTTTGACAAACCATAATTCACGCTGGCTGATCACGGCTCTATGGAGGTATGGTCACTCTGAGTGTAATATGTAACTATTGAAAGCTCATGTACTGCTCAATATACATTTATTTTGTACTACAGTGAAATGGTTAAGCATTTGATCATGATGTCCTAACGCCTTATCAAAAGCATAATTCACTCTGGCTGATCATGGCTCTATGGAGTTATGGTCACTCGGAGTGTAGTATGTAACTATTGAAAGCTCATGTACTCCTCAATATACATTTATTTTGCTGTTCATGGCTCTATGGAGTTATGGTCACTCTGAGTGTAATATATAATTATTGAAAGCTCATGTACTCCTCAATATACATTTATTTTGTGTTTTTAATACATTTATACAATCATATCCCACTCAGACTGGTTAAGGCTATTTGGAGTTTTCGCCACTCTGAGTGCAATATGACTCCAAATTGAAAACTCATATACATCTAAATATATACGGTTATTTTGTTTAACAATGAAATGGGTAGAAATTGGAACTTTGTGTTTTTAGCTCATTCATGCAACCATATCCCACTCAGACAGGCTACTGCTCTTGGGAGTTTTGGCCACTCTGAGTGCAATATGAATCTAACTGAAGAAAGCTCCTGTACATCTCAATAAGAACGGCTTTTATACATCTCAGTATATATTATTATTTTGCTAAACAATGAAACGGGTAGAAATTAAAACTTGATGTATTTTTTTAAAAACACACTCATCCAACCATATCCCACACAGACTGGCTAAAGGTCTTTGGAGTTTTGGCCACTCTGAGTGCAATATGGCTTTTACTGTTTTCTCAATATATATGGTTATTCAGGTTTACAATGAAAGTGGTAGATATTGGAAAAAAAAGTTTTTAACACACTCATAAAACCATACCCCACTCAGACTGGCTAGGGCTCTATAGAGCTTTGACCACTCTGAGTGCAAAATGACTCCAACTGAAAGCTCGTGTACATCTCAATGTATACAGTTATGTTGTATTACAATGAAAGGTGAAGCAATTGGATATCAGTGTTTTTAACACATTCATGCAACCATATCCCACCCAGACAGGCTTAGGGAGTTGTGGCCACTCTGAGTGCAATATAACTCTTACCGCTGAAAGCCCTTCTACTTGTCAATATATACGGTTTACAATGAAAGTGGTAGATGTTGGAAAACGTGCTCTTAAACACACTCATGAAACTATATCCCACTCAGACTGGCTAAGGCTCTATAGAATTTTGGCCACTCTGAGTGCAATATGGTTCCAGCTGAAAGGTCTTGTACATCTCAATATATACAGTTATTTTGGTCTATACAATGAAAGGAGGAGAAGTTGAAACTTTGGCGTTTTTTGCACATTTGTGCAACCATATTCCACCCAGACTGGCTAAGGCTCTTTGGATTTTTGGCCAGTTTGAGTGCAATATGATTCCAACTTATGAAAATTCTTGAAACTCTTACTATATATTGTATTCCGTTTTTCAATGAAAAGGGTAGATATTGGAAAATAGTGTTTTTAACACGGTCATGAAGCGATACCCCACTCAGACTGGTTATGGCTCTTCAGCGTTTTTGGCCACCCTGAGTGCAATATGACTCCAACTGCCGGAGTCTGTGCAATATGTGCCAATTTATATATGCATCTAAGCAATAACGCACAGTCAACGTGATTATATTATTTTATAGAAAAAAATACACCTACCTAACTTGTGAATCTGTTGAAACAGATAAAATGGATGTCTACGCAAAACGCACGAAATGCACTTTCCCACGTCGTGGCTCAGATGTAAATAAGTTTCACTACTGGTACAACCCACAATGAATCTGTTTGGCGATAATCCGTATAAAACATGTAATTTTAAGAACTTTATCCAAATTAGGAAATACTACACGAAACATTACTATACATGTGTGACACGTGAACACTTTCTGTACAGTACAGTGCACTTAGTATGCACTGAAGCGTGAAATAAAAATACTACCATTTATACAAACTTATTTTGACGGGTATATGACACACGTAAATTTTTGAGCCACGCCATGGGAAATTGTAATAGTACTGCAATTTAGTGGTCTTTTCTCTATGTTTGGTTACAGTTTTTTTTTAGGAAATATAAGTAGCAATAAGCTCATATACATAGATGATAAATAAATATGACTCAAAAACAAATTTATTAATACTTGATGCGCGCAGGGCTATGAGTTTATGCCTTTTACTGCACGGAGGATAAGCGGGTACAAAGACAGGCCTGTGTTTTAGCGCAGATTCGCCGGAACCTTCTCGGACTGAATGTACTACGTGTGGGAACAAGCACGGACTGGGAAAAGACGACTGAAAGAAAAAACCCACACGGAGGATAGGCTTTATTTCTGTGCAGTCATGGTCATTTTCCCATAGGTTCTGCCCATATCAACATATTTTAGCAGGGTACAAATACGTCAACCGGAAAATGATATTTCTTCTGGTAAGGATACTTTCTGTTCTCTCTTTTCTTCTTTCTTCCTTAACTTATAACTTTTCTATATCTGGATATTTACTGCTAAACATGCCTTATATCACTGGAGTAAGCCAAACGGTTGAGTACGAAGAGATGGTAAGACAAACCATGTATACATGTGGGGCCCATGTGGCGGTGAGATTTGGAATTGGAATACCTGTAAGTGTTCATGTCTGACGATATATTTATATTTTCCCAGAATTGTCAGGGGCTAGCTAACATGCAAAAGCGAAGAGATCTTTTCCATTTTGTTAAGTCCAAAAAAATATAATATTATATGTTTGCAAGATATACATCTTGAAAGGAAAATTGAACCATATGTAAAATCTGAATGGGGATATCAAGTATATATGAGTCCATTTCGTAGTAATCGACGGGGGGTAATGATTCTTTTAAATAATAATTTTGATCAACAAGTTGAAAGTATAAAAACGGACCCAAATGGAAATTATTTAATTCTTAACATGACAATACAAGGTAAAAAAGTTACATTAGTTAATATATACGGACCAAATGAAGACAACCCTCAATTTTATCGAAATCTGAAAGAAAAATACTCCGAATTTGACAATGAAATTTTAATTATTTGTGGGGACTGGAATTTTGTACAAAACCCTGAAATTGACTATTACAACTATTTGCATATTAACAACCCTCGTGCCAGAAAGGTAGTATTAGATACCATGGAAGAAAATAGCCTTGTCGACGTTTGGCGATTATTTAATGAGGATGTAAGGGCATACACGTGGAAGAGAATGAACCCAGTGAGGAAACATGCACGACTTGATTACTTTTTAATCAATGAAACCTGCTTAGAATATGTAAAGGACACTAGTATAAATCCTGGATATAGAACGGATCATTCTTCCATTTTGTTAAAACTAAAATTTATCAATAATGAACGGGGTCGTGGCTACTGGAAATTTAATAACTCTTTGCTAAAAAATAAAGACTACGTAAAATTAGTGAAAGATACAATTCAAGAAGTTATAGATACATATAAAACAAATGATGAACAAGATATTAGTAATATAGAATTTAACATAAATGACCAACTATTCCTTGAGACACTTTTAATGATAATCAGGGGTAATACTATTCAGTTTAGTTCCTTTAATAAAAAGAAAAATACAGAAAAAGAAAACAAATTAGAAGCAGATATAAAGAAATTAGAAGAAGAAATAAGTTCGAACATAAATAATATTGATGACGAAAAGCTTGATACATTAGTGCAGAAGAAAAATGAATTTATTGAATTAAGAAATAAAAGAATTGAGGGAGTTATGCTACGTTCTCGAAGTCGATATGAAGATCTCGGGGAAAAGCCATCAAATTATTTCTTTAATTTAGAAAATAGGAATTATAATAATAAAGTAATGAATAAATTAGTAAATGAAAGGGGGGAAGAATTTTTTGAAACTAAAGATATTTTAGGATGCCAAAAAGAGTTTTATCAGAACCTTTATTTTAACCATACAAATATTGATGAAACACCACTACATGACGTTTTAGGGGAAAATGCTAACAAATTGTCAGATGAAAAATCAGCCTCACTTGAAGGAGAAATTTCCTATACAGAAATAGCGAACGCCCTTAAAAATATGAAAAATAACAAGAGTCCTGGTTTAGATGGTTTTACAGTAGAGTTTTTCAAGTTTTTCTGGGTTGATATTGGGGCATTTATTTTACGATCAATTAATCATGGCTATAGAAATGGATCTTTAAGTGTTACACAGAAGCAGGGGTTAATAACGTGCTTACCAAAGCCAAATAAATCAAGGTTAAGTTTGAAGAACTGGCGTCCAATATCACTTTTGAATGTAGTATATAAATTAGCATCATCAGTAATAGCTAACAGAGTTAAGCAGACATTACAAGACATAATTCATGAAAATCAAAAAGGATTTATAGCAGGGCGATTTATAGGTGAAAACATAAGATTAATTTATGACGTTTTATTTGAAACAAAACAGCAAAATATACCAGGTCTAATTCTTTCTATAGATTTTGAAAAGGCATTCGACACAGTTTCTTGGAAATTTATCTCAAAAACATTAGATTATTTTAATTTTGGCGAATCAATTAAAAAATGGATACACATTTTCCAGAAAGGAGCAGAAACGAGTATTTTACAGAATGGTTTCATGTCCGAATTCTTTCTTTTAAAACGTGGCTGTAGACAAGGTGACCCACTGTCACCATATATATTTCTTTTATGTGCTGAAGTTCTTGGACAAATGTTAAGAAAAAATATTAATATTAAGGGAATAGTCATAAACAATAAAGAAATGAAAATAAGTCAATATGCTGATGACACACAAATACTTCTTGATGGTACAGAACGATCACTGAGAGAAAGCCTTCAAATATTGTCAAAATTCTATAAATTATCAGGATTAAAAATAAATGAAGAAAAAACCAGAGCGATATGGATAGGTGCAAACAGTAATTCAAATGATAAGTTATGCAACGATTATAAATTAGATTGGACTCAGGGGCCAGTAAAGATACTAGGGGTTACTTTTACAACTAATGTTTATGATATATGGACTTTTAATTCAGTGGAAATTTTAAACAAAGTAAAATCAATGTTAAAGCAATGGTCAAAACGAAAACTTACGCTTTTTGGACGTATAACTATCATAAAGTCACTGGCGTTATCAAAGTTTGTATCATTGTTTGTGTCATTACCGAATCCACCTGCAGAGCTTATCAAGGAACTAGAAGTTATTTTTTTCAAATTTTTATGGAATGCAGGCCCTGATAGAATAACCAGAAAAGTTGCTATTAAAAATTTATCTTCGGGTGGATTAAGAATGCCCCATATATATTCTTTCATTAAGGCTTTAAAAATATCTTGGTTGAGGAGAGTAATCCAACAAGCAAATAATACAACCTGGCACATTCTCAACCCAATTGATTTTAATAAAGTTTTATCGTTAGGAGGAGAATATGCAAGGAGCTTAGCAATAAATCTAAGAAACCCATTTTGGAAAGACGTTTTGATCAGTTGGGCTGACTTTTGTAGAGAAGTAAAATCAGAAGAAATTAAATCTATCCTCAGTGCACCATTATGGTTTAATTCACACCTAAGAAATGGAAACAATTTGTATGTGAAAAACTGGGATAATAAAGGAATAAAAACCATAGGTGATATTTTAGATAACAACGGTAATTTCTACACTTTTGATACGTTAAAAGAGATATATGGAGTAAGGGGTACTTTTTTAAACTATGAAAACATTTTACATAAAATACCAAACCAGTGGAAAAATTTGATAAACGAAAACAGAGTATTCATATATCAAAATAGGTATAATATTACTTGCAATGTATTTGTGGCATACCTATTAAAAGACAAAAAAGGAAGTAGAAGATTCTATGACATATTAGCCCATGTTGACGAAATGAATGTAACACATAGGTGGGGAAACCAATTTGGAAACATAAGCGATAAAGAATGGAAGTTGTATAATTATTCAATTAAAGACATAAAGGAAGTAAAACTAGCTGATTTTCAATATAAAATTAACAATAAAATTTTAGTGACAAACTCCTTTTTATTCAAAATCAAGAAGATAAATAATAATGGATGTTCATACTGCAATGAACATAGTGAAACTATAGAGCACTTGTTTTTAAATTGTACTAAAGTAAAAGACTTTTGGAACAGCCTCAAGGATTGGTTAAGCAACAACTGCAATATAACTTTGCATTTAGAAGAAAAGTCTCTTATATTCTCATCACAAAAACCCAGAAGCATAGAAAATTATATTCTTTGTCTAGCAAAATATTATATATATAAGAACAAGTTTACAAGGAATACCTTAAGTATTCAAAATTTTATGTCATTACTTAAAAATAAATTTATTAGTGCAAAATACATTGCAAGTATATATAACCGGTTTGCAAAGTTTATGACCAAATGGTCAAAATTATATAACTATTTTACTAATACTTAGTATGTAGGCTGCGCCCCTGACAAAATATAGAAGATACCAGATGCAGAACAACAACATTACCACCGAACACATGGGCATTCACTTTGTTACAGAACTGTGTGTGTATGTTGATGTTGTTTTAGTTCTTTTTTAATTACTGCCGTGCCAGCCAAGAGTGACAGTGACGTCACGTCTTGTTTTAAAGCTATTAGGGACTTGGAATCGAAAGATCACCTGTTTATTAATCCTATCCACAGGATAGGATTAATACATAAGGGTTCTCTCGATTCGCGTTGGCTCAAGTGGATTGTACAAGTTAATGTTTACTTAACAATTGTAAACAAACTATTTCGTCACTGTCACCTTTGGTGTGCACGACAGTACATACTCTTGATTTAGAGATTTCCAACAACAATGTTCACACGGTTATTTTTGTAAATCTGCCATAACTACATGTACGTTAGTATTCCCAGAATAAACTGATTGTTTTCTTGTAATATCCAGAACAGAATGTTTTATAATTATATATATCCTAAATTCTTCTCCCCTTCTTTCTTCCTTTCTCTCCTTTCTACTAACTAGTTAAGTGCTAAGAAAAGAATGTTAATATATATTAGAGCTAAATAGTTTTGTAATAGAAGCAGATAGTAGGTAGCATGTGAAAATTTTGATTATGTTGTAACTATAAAAATACTATATGCTAATAAAGAATTATAAAAAAAAAAAAAAGCTTTATAATAGACTAAAATGCACTCGAAAAACACTGTCACGTATCTTACCAAAAAATTTGGTGTTTTGTATCCTGGATGAAACATTTGTATTTGTTTTTATTAAGATAAATCACAGTACGGTTTTGTGGTTTAAATCTTTTATACTGATATATTAGCATCTAAAATAATCAGTTGCATACTAAAAATAAACAGAATTTGGACATGCTAAGACCCAGAAAAAGACTGTAACGTATCTTACTTTAAAAATAGGGACAAGTTATTATATATAATTTTTCATCAAAATTTCTATATCTGAAACAGGTAAAGAGTATAGACAGTCTATTTAATCGTATCTTAGGTTTGCACAAAAAACTATTATTTTGATAAAATACCTGTAAATGGGCCTATAAAATAACTACTTTTGAAGGACATAAACCAGGGATACGAGAATTTGGAAGATTTAGAAGCATTGTCTATTAAAAAAATACATTTTTCTATACATAATCTAAACTTTTTTTTATGTAAGAAACCTCAAACAGGTAATATATGAGTTATACAAAACCCAATGCCTTAACATATCATGCAATAAGAATATTTTACAAGCGTGGGACAGTGTATTTTCATATTTTAACCATTTAACGTAGAATGAATGTACTATCCTATCACCGATTGGATCAAGTACGTTATCAAGTACGTTATGATGAAGACCTAGCGCATATGTTACTTGAATGCCCAGCTTTCATTCACCAAAGAAAACCTATATACTCAAACATCAAGAATCAAGTTATTAACTGCATTGGTGCCCCGCATGGGAGAGAGTTGTTTAACAATAGAGATAGCTTAGTGAAACTTATACTAGATTTCTAACGCTATTCTATCATAAAATAGAAGCCAGAATATCGTGAAATACTGGATACAAGTACAGAATTAAGTGACAGACTTCACGTCACAAGAATAAACAAGCTGTGGAAGTAATAATTTTATTAGATTTGAGAGAGACTTCATGCCACCGAACCTCAGTTGAAAAAGGCGAATTCTTCTGATACTGAAGCCCCGTTTTTTACTTGGACTTTTTCATAACGAATGGCATTGTTTCATCTAAGATTTATGATAAACGGGATGATTTTAATTTTGATAGTGTAGATTTTATTTTCTTGTCCTTTGGGATCATGGGTTTCATTGTGGAACTTTTAAACTATTAGAGGGTCACTGATGAGGCCTAAAAGGCCGAAACTAGCTAGTCCGGCTCAGAAAATTTGCACACTCAAGTTTCATGTTTTTGGTTCATTCTTTGCTTCCAAAGAAAAACCTTTTTAAGAACATATTTGACTGTTACTCCCATTGTGGGATTCTGTAATTGTTCTATGTTTCGTTAAGCGTTACAGTTTAGTGTCCATTCCAGTTTTGCAATCATCATGATGTGGGAAGAGAAAGCTGGTTGCTTTGCTTGGTTTGTCTTCTTGGTGTATCATGATTGTTGTGTGGCTCTTCCTCACGATGTCACAGGTTTTCTGCAGTTTGTGATTGTGGTATTTCCTGATCGCACTCACTTGCTATTTTTGAAGGTCTTTGCCAGTTTTTATAGACTGGACTGTATATAGTATTATGAATTTATAAATAAGCTCTTTTAAATAACCTTTTAAAATAGTTATGTGCTCAAGAAGATAGAAGATACAGTAATATTGACTCTTGATTCCTAGTGTTCCAGTGCTGGAAGTTCATACGAACCAACGAATTTCAAAAACTTCCCTAAATTTTATCAAAATTTGAATGAATTTTTTATCAATTAATTATTTATTCTGACTTTGTTTTGTTGTTCTTGTAAAAAGTTTCTATTTGAAAATGACACTGCAGCTTACATCATAGTGGATAACCAAGATGATAGCACAATTCTCATCTTCTATTCTGTACTCAAAGGGGCTAGTCCACTATTTGTTGGTTGCTTCTATCGAACACCCTCAAAAGATGATCCAGAAGTTTGATACAGTCTACAAGTTCACCAGCATGATACTGCTCTTCCTAACATCATACTTAATAGTGATTTCAACGCACCGAATATCAGTTGGGAAATCTTATTATTGCGCCCAAATTTAAATTACTCCACGACTCTTAACAACACTATGCTGTACTTTGTTAGTGTTACCTTCCTGACCCAGATGGCAGAAACGCCCACTTCAACTGAAAACACACTTGACCTGACTCTGACATTCACTCCTGACCTTATTGAAGACCTGGCCACTCACCCAGGCTTGAGTGATCACTGTGCAGTAACTGGTGTCAATCCACTTAAAGCCACCGATGGAATTACTTACTCAGACAGTTCGACCATAGCCATCATACTAAACGACCAATTCTCATCTGTGTTCAACAAAGATGAAGACACTAGCACAATTAAAGACACTGGACCAAGCCCCATCAATTACAGTCAACCATAACAGAGTGCTGAAGCTTTTTAGAGGTTTGCAAGCGCACAAAGCGACAAGCCGCGGTGAGATTCCTGGAAGGTTACTTAAGGAAATTTCAGCTGAGATTGCCCCAGTACTTACTGTCTTCTTTAAGCCAAGGAGTGATCCCAAATGATTGGAAAACAGCTAATGTGGTACAAGTCTTTAAGAAGGGAGAGAACCGACCTGAGACTACCGTCTGGGTTCTTTGACTTCCGTCATGTGCAAACTTCTTGAGCACACTGTTTGCAGTAACATCATGAGACATGCTGATACCCATCGTATTCTCACAGATGCACAACATGGCTTCAGGAAGAGGCGTTCATGTGAAACACAGCTGCCCCTGACCATTCAAGAACAGGCGAAGAACATCGACAACAAAGGCCAAGTCCACATTATTATTTTGGACTTTTTAAAGGCCTAAGATAAAGTGCCGCACAAGAGACTACTACACACGATACAACATTATGGCATCTGGGACAATGTGTACAGATGGATCCAAGACTTCTTGAGTGACCGCTCACAACAGGTTTTAATCGATGGCGTATCCTCCAAGTCAGCCCTAGTACAGTAAGGGGTACTCCAAGGGAGTGTTATCAGTCCGTTATTATTTCTGTTTTACATTAATGACCTTCCAGATTGTGTGTAACTGTTATCAACCTCCAGATTATTCGCTGACGACAGCGTCCTGTACAGGCCTATTATGACAATGGAAGGTGCCATCAAGCTACAGGAAGATTTGGACAATCTCCAAGAGTGAGAGAAAGATTGGCTGATGGAGTTCCACCCAAAGAAGTGCCAAGTCTTGCATGTAACCAGCAAGAGGAACCCTGTTAGGGATGACTATACCATCCATGGAGAAACTCTTGAAGAAACAGAGGGTGCTAAATTTCTTGGTGTCAACTTGCACAAGTAATTGGGCTGGAACAATCACATTGACCAGGTGTCTATGAAAGCCAACTCGACAAGAGCTTTCCTCTTAAGGAATATTCGTCAATGTCCAAGACAAACCAAGGAGCTGTGCTACCAGACACTTGTCCGCCCTGTAACAGAGTATGCCAGTATTATCTGGGATTTATACACAGCCAACAACATCAGGAAATTATAGATGGTACAGCGTAGATCAGCCCGCTTTGTCATGGGTGACTACATATACCACAATTAGCGTCATAGAAATGCTGAACCAGCTCCAGTGGCCAACATTATAAGAATGACGTGCACAGGCAAGAATTACCATGGTGTATCGCATTGTGCATGAATTGGTAGAAATCCCAATAACTCTGCTCATCCCAACAGCGCCACTACGAGGCCATGATCAGAGGTTTCTAGTTCCCTACGCCATAACCATGGTATACCAGAAGTCCTTCTTGCCTGATAGTATTCACTTCTAGAACAACCTTCCACAGTCTGCTATTGACTGCACTACACTGGAAAGCTTCAAGCACCAGGTGCAGTCCATCCATTACCGTTAGATGCCCTCCAGATGTTTAAACTGCACTGTATTTTTTTTTATCTCACTGATGACGCCTTTACACAGCACAACAACTACAGTACGACAATACGCCAGAGGCGGACATTACTTCAGAAGAAGAAGAAGAATAACTTACAGCGAGACCGTGACCGCAAAGAGGCACAAGACACCTGATCACTACGTCTTTCAATACAGAAAAGGGGACCTCGATGGGATTAAAAGGGATAAGGGAGAGTTTGGGCGACTTTTCTATCTGAAGACCCCTTCAAGAAATCAGGAAATGAGAAGTGGAACCTATTCATGGAAAACTTGGTGAATTCCGTGAAGATAAATATTCCCCAGAAGAGGTTATCTTCCAGATAGAATCAGCCCTGGATGACTTCTGAAGTCAAGAGGCTCTGTCGTAAGAAAAAGAGAGCATGGTATGCCGGAAAAAGAAACAGAAATAGCCACGCCTAAAAGATATCAGAAACTCTGCAAATTGGTTAAGGAATCCTTAGAAAACGCACACAAAACCTATGTCGACAACATTTGCAACGCAAGCATTAACGTTTTATTCCTACATAAAACAGAGGAAATCTGGATAAAGCAACATCCCAGTTCTTAAGACTAACGGCAAACTTGTCAGTGAACCTGCTGAGATAGCTGAAGCCTTAAACTCCCAGTACATCTCACAGTTCATGAGAGAACCGACTCAAGACCTTCCAAATATAGACGGCCAACGGTCCAATCCCTGTCAGATATTGTTTTCACCAAGCCAGGCATTGTAAAGCTTCTGAGTAAACTAAATCCTGCCAAAGGATTCTCAAGCTGGCATCAATGGAGATTGCTCATATTTTGTGCATCATCTTCCAGCAGTCATACAACACTGGCCAAGTTCCTCTAGACTGTCAACAAGCCAACGTTAAAGTTGTCTTTAACAAGAGTGACAAAACCAACCTGACAAACTACTGACCAGTTTCCCTGACCTATATCATCTGCAAGACCAGGGAACATGTAATCTACAGTCAGATCATGAATCTCCTAGACAGTCATCACATCATAGTAGAGTGCCAACATGGACTCCGCTCAAACCACTTATGTCAAACTCAACTGCTTAACACAACAGAGGACCTGTCACGACGACTTGATCTTCATTAAGACAAGCCACTGATCTTCAGTAAGGTTTTTGACACTGTAGCTCACCGCAGACTGCTCCATAAGATTCATCATTATAACATCACCGGAAAGACCAACGTGTGGAATAAGTCATGGTTGTGCAACCGTCAACAGAGAATTGTCCAGTCCTTTCAGGTGTGCACCAAGGGACAGTCCTTGGCACTCTGATGTTCCTGCTTTATGTCAATAGTTCTTTGTGCTAAAGTTTCCCCACAGACTTAGATCAAGGTGTTTGCTGATGACTGCCTACTATACAGGACCATCAACAGTAATGCGGATGAAAGACAGCTTCGACAGGATTTAGACACCATGGTTGAATGGTTCAATACCTGGTTAATGAGGTTCATTGCTGCTAAATGTCATCTACTCAAGTCACCATACAATAGAAATATGTCTCAACTAAGTACAACATAAATGGTTCCCAACTTCAAGAAGTCAGCCATAAGCCTTACCTCGGTGTTGAGTTATCACCAGACCTTACCTGGAAAACCCACATCTGTAAGATTACTAGTAGGGTCAACAGAATACGCAACATTCTCAGATGGCATCTCTTTTGCTGTAACCAGGACGTAAAAGAAAGAGCTTTCACATCACGTGTCCAATCACACTATTATTACTCATTTTCAGTTTGGGACCCTTATTATAAATACGATATTTTAACCTTAGAAAAAGTTCAACTAAAGGATGCGCGTTTTGTGGCTGGCATTTATTCATACGTCAATGCTTAATGATCCCCATTGACCTCCACTACAGCACAGAAGAAAAGTAAAACGTCTTGCAGCCTTTTATAAAGCAACCAATAACCTGTCACCAGTCAACATTTCAGATTATGTCGCTACCTCCTCCAATCGCACAAGAACCCACGATTTAGGCTACATACAGCTTCATACTAATTATGAACAGTATAAAAACAGCTTCCTGCCTCGGACTTAATGATCCCCATTGACCTCCACTACAGCACAGAAGAAAAGTAAAACGTCTTGCAGCCTTTTATAAAGCAACCAATAACCTGTCACCAGTCAACATTTCAGATTATGTCGCTACCTCCTCCAATCGCACAAGAACCCACGATTTAGGCTACATGCAGCTTCATACTAATTATGAACAGTATAAAAACAGCTTCCTGCCTCGGTCAATTAGAGAATGGATCGCCCTTCCACCGAACCTAGTGCATGCGGCATCTGCAGATAAGTTCGCTGCTTGTCTGCAGAATCACACAGTCTAGACAGAACAACCACATGTTTTAAACTGTAATACAGCGTTTTTAGTCATGTTGATGCCCGTGATGCTGATGCCCTGGGCAGTATTAAAGTAGAAATAGAAGTCCGTTCTCCTCCATGGTCCCATACTCTAAAGGGGTTGTCCGTTCTCCTCTATGATTGTTGCGACACCCTCATGACTGAGTGTTTTTGCGCGAGGTGCGTGAGGATAAAAGTAAAAAAAAATGGCTGGTGACCCGATTTTTACACGAAGTCTTATAATATCATTGTTGGTGAAAGGCTGACTTGATCTTTGTAGGGAAGAAAGTACATACCATGAAATGATTATTCATCTATGGCAGTTATTTTTAGTACGTTATGTTTATTTTTTGCACTTTTTCATTAGTTTTGAATATGATTTTCACGTTGACGCTGCAAGAATGATAGTTAAAACGCGAGAAATGTTAAGAAATACCTGAGTCGATGGGTTAAAAAAATTAATGTAGCACGATACCTCTTCTAGAAATTTTTGCACCAGGCATGTATGATACTAGCTATTTAAATATGCAGCATTTGGGCTCAGAGCATATTTTTTTTTTGTTCTGATTCCAGCAATCCTAACTAAGCTAACTAAGTTCGACTTATTGAGGTTTTGGTGTAAGTATAATAATGTTTGACTGATTGATCGATGATACTAATAGCCAGTCGAAGTTACCGGCATTAAAAGGACATTAGATCGCATTGAAATCGGAAATAATAACTTAAATAGTCCAGTATATATCAGATCAATTTTGTCAATACTAAAATATCACAACATTGTGTGATCTCCGGGGTTTTATAATTAAGTCGATAGCTATCAAGTCCTTGTACAAAGTTAAAATTGATTGTAGGTATTGTAGTCAATACATTCTGATACTACCGTATTAAAACCCTGCGATCTCAGTAAATAATGTTTTAAAGCCAGTATCAGCTATGGCGGAAGAACGTACAAGGGCATTAATTAATCATTTGCCCCAACAATGGGCAGATCAAATTCTTCCTGGTAGAATGTAGTGAAATATACAGAATCTTTGAAGGCACTATATCCGTTAAAATGAGCATGGAAGCGATTGAACTACAGTAAAACCTGTATAAAACGACAACTCAAAATAGACAAACAAAGATCGTAATGACAAATGGTGGCTTCATGAAAGTCGAAAGTATTGCAGAATGGAGCATTCTGCAATTCTTTTGACCTGCATTAAGCGATAATAATTGGTCTTGAAAACCAATTTTCGTTTTTAGAGTGGCCGTTTTACACAAGTTTTATTTTTTGTGATACTCCAAAAGGGAGTTGTGGGTCAGGGGATTGATTGGACATTTATTTCAGGGAGAACATGTAGGGGGATCACATGTCTAGACTAGGAGGACATGGTAATACATGTAATTTGGGGGGTTGGGAATTTGTGATATATGGGCCTAACCGTGAGAAAACCTGACTTTGTTGTATGCGAACAGCACAACCGCATCCGCGCAGTTTGATCAGCGTCATTGTCATTGGCTCCCTGGACAGGTTTATATATAAATTTGCTTCATGCCAAATTTCAATATTCTTACTAGTCTCTATAGCTGAGCGGACTGGTATGGTCGTGAACCCCAAAGACCATATAGAGTTTGATTCAGGCCATTAGGGGGGTCTCACTGAAGAAAATTTAGATATAGCTTTCAGCCACATATGACTATGAAGAATCGATATCCTAAAACAGCCAGACACAAATGCATATTTGTTTGATATCAATTTGCTGCATACATCTACTAGAATCGACCATTTTGTATATTAGATTGTACAATGTATATTAGTTGAAGAATCATAGAACAGTCTATCCCTTAACTCTTTGTATTCTGATGGATTTTCCCATACACATTGATACAAGTATGGGACTGCCCATTGTGTCCTTAAACGGGTCACAGGTATAATTTTCTAAACTATGATGAAGCTTGTTAATCTAAGCAAACAGTGGAGTTCTTGATGAAATGAAACATTGTGCTGCATTTCATCTGGGTCTTCACTGTTTCACTATAAGTACCCGTTTAGAAGTTTCCAGTATACAAAGAAATTTTTGTTCGTCATTTCTATAGAAAATAAGGAGTTTATTCATAATGCACATTTATTGCTTGTTGTTTTTGTCTCGCAGAGAATTTTAATTTATTTATATTTTCAATACAGCACCATGCAGGGATAACGTACACATTTTAAACGACAACTATGAGCGATTGCGTTTACTGGTCGATAGCTTTAATTCAGCATTTGTTTTGATATAATCCCAAAGTCAGGTCATATTGTATCATTCAAATCATAGATTTATTTCGACACAAGATTATGACATGCAATGTTGAATAATAAGAGACCATAAACTTAGTTCAACACAATGGAAAAAGTGCAAAACATTCTTGGGCCCGTCGGTAAGTTTTGTTGATGTCTGTTGTGTGTTTGGTCCTCAGTGGTAATAAATATGACATTATGTGATAATATTTTGATCTGGATATAGTATTATGTAATGCAGGGCAAAAATTCCACTATTTTGAAAACAATAATGAAGTTGACGGTATAAGCTAGCATAATATTATTTATAAGAAGTCAATGTTAGATGTATTACATTTATTAGAAATAGATTAAGATAGACTGTTGCAAGATATAGTGCGCACTTTTTGGTTGATATCATATAGTAACTGTCGTAAAAAATATCATGGATCCAATTATTAAGAGATATTCTCGATTACAAAACCTAAACTACACATCGAAATTGGCCATAAAGTGCTGCAAGATATC
Source organism: Loripinus fragilis (assembly GCA_964019695.1). Taxonomy (NCBI): domain Eukaryota; kingdom Metazoa; phylum Mollusca; class Bivalvia; order Lucinida; family Lucinidae; genus Loripinus; species Loripinus fragilis. The sequence continues at coordinate 35,290,386 of OZ026515.1, forward strand.
GTCTTTCAATCTATGAAATTTTCGTGGCGTGTTTATGTGTTAATCGTCGTTCTCGGTAATCGTCAATCGTAATAATAATAATAATAATAATAATAATAATAATAATAATAATAATAATAATAATAATAATAAATGATGCTGGCTTACAGTTCATGGTTTATTTGAAGATAATCTGACGAGTGTACCTTTGATATGAAGAGAGCGAGATGAGTGTCCCTCTATTTGAAAATAACCTGACGTTCGTCCCTTTGTAAGTAGGGAACCAGATGCGTTTCCTCCACTGTGATTTGAAGATATTTTTGATGAGTGTCCCTTTGATATGAACTGAGAGCGGGATGGGTGTCCCTCTATTTGAAGATAATCTGGTGTTTGTCTCTTTGTATGAAGAGAACCAGATGCGTGTCCTCCACTGTGACTTGAAGCTAATCTGATGAGTGTCCCTTTGTACATATGAAGAGAGTGAGATGAGTGTCCCTCTATTTGAAGATATTAATTGACTTTTTGGTTACTGTAAAGGCGGCAACTTTAATATTCATACCTGGGCGTGGTTCGGCTATTTCATCTGCTAAGGAAGGGAAATCGGGCTTTATTTATACTTTGGTAAAGAGTTAATAAGCATTTTGAGCCGCGCAAACGTGATTACATTTCATGAAAATCCTAACCGTCTACACACTGAACTCACATTTATTAACCCTTAAGCGCATAATTACAAACTGTATGTTTTTGTCGTCCACTAAACTATTTGAAGCCTCATAGATAAACAGTGTGGACCCAGATCAGACTGCTCCTGTAGGAGCAGTCTGATCTGGGTCCACAATGTTTGCCTCTATATGGCTAGTATGTTAAATAGACATTTTCAAATGCTATTTTCAGCTGTTACTTTGATGGCGTTTTAAGGACTAAATAATGTCTGAGGTAATGGCGCAAGATGATACAGTTACTTTTGAATAAAACCACGCCTCATTTTCAGCTTTTAGCTATGTCTGAGGTTGGCCAGTCCTAATTACGCATTCACGAGGCGCCGCCTTTACAGTAAGCGAAAAGTCAAAGAATACTCTGATGATTGTCCCTTTGTATGAAGATAACCAGATGAGTGTCCTCCTCTCTGATTTGAAGATAATCTGATGAGTGTACCTTTGTATGAAGAGAACCAGATGCGGGTCCTCCACTTTGATTTGAAGATAATTGATGAGTGTCCCTTTGATATGAAGACAGCCAGATGAGTGTCCACCTCTATTTGAAGATAATCTGATGATTGTCCCTTTTATATGAACGAGCGACATTACTGCCCCTCTATTTGAAGATAATCTGGTGTTTGTCCCTTTGTATGAAGATAACCAGATGAGTATCATCCACTGTGATTTGAAGACAATCTGATAATTGTCCCTTTGATATGAAGAGAGCTGTATGAGTGTCCTCCTATATTTGAAGTCAATCTGATAGGTGTCCCTTTGATATGAAGAGAGCGACATGAGTGATCCTCTATTGGAAGATAATCTGGTGTTTGTCCATTTGTATGAAGAGAACCAGATGCGTGTCCTCGTCTGTGATTTAAAGATAATCTGATGATTGTCTCATTGGTATGAAGAGAGCTCGATGAGTGTCCCTCTATTTGAAGATAATCTGGTGTTTGTCCCTTTTATATGAACGAGCGACATTACTGCCCCTCTATTGGAAGATAATCTGGTGTTTGTCCATTTGTATGAAGAGAACCAGATGCGTGTCCTCCTCTGTGATTTAAAGATAATCTGATGATTGTCTCATTGGTATGAAGAGAGCTCGATGAGTGTCCCTCTATTTGAAGATAATCTGGTGTTTGTCCCTTTTATATGAACGAGCGACATTACTGCCCCTCTATTGGAAGATAATCTGGTGTTTGTCCATTTGTATGAAGAGAACCAGATGCGTGTCCTCGTCTGTGATTTAAAGATAATCTGATGATTGTCTCATTGGTATGAAGAGAGCTCGATGAGTGTCCCTCTATTTGAAGATAATCTGATGATTGTCCCTTTTATATGAACGAGCGACATTACTGCCCCTCTATTTGAAGATAATCTGGTGTTTGTCCCTTTGTATGAAGATAACCAGATGAGTATCATCCACTGTGATTTGAAGACAATCTGATAATTGTCCCTTTGATATGAAGAGAGCTCGATAAGTGTCCTCCTATATTTGAAGTCAATCTGATGTGTGTCCCTTTGATATGAAGAGAGCGAGATGAGTGTCCCTCTATTTTAAGATAATCTGATGATTGTCCCTTTGTATGAAGAAAACCAGATGAGTGTCTTCCACTGTGATTTGAAGATAATCTGATGATTGTCTCATTGGTATGAAGAGAGCTCGATGAGTGTCCCTCTATTGGAAGATAATCTGGTGTTTGTCCCTTTGTATGAAGAGAACAAGATGAGTGTTCTCCACTTTGATTTGAAGATAATCTGGTGTTTGTCCTTTTGAAATGAAGAGAGAGCGAGATGAGTGTCCCTCTATTAGAAGATAATCTGGTGTTTGTCTCTTTGTATGAAGAGAACCAGATGCGTGTGCTCCACTGTGACTTGAAGCTAATCTGATAAGTGTCCCTTTAATATGAAGAGAGCGAGATTAGTGCCCCTCTATTTGAAGATAATCTGATGTTTGTCCCTTTGTATGAAGATAACCAGATGAGTTTCATCCACTGTGATTTGAAGACAATCTGATAATTGTCCCTTTGATATGAAGAGAGCTCGATAAGTGTCCTCCTATATTTGAAGTCAATCTGATAGGTGTCCCTTTGATATGAAGAGAGCGACATGAGTGATCCTCTATTTGAAGATAATCTGGTGTTTGTCCATTTGTATGAAGAAAACCAGATGAGTGTCTTCCACTGTGATTTGAAGATAATCTGATGATTGTCTCATTGGTATGAAGAGAGCTCGATGAGTGTCCCTCTATTTGAAGATAATCTGGTGTTTGTCCCTTTGTATGAAGAGAACAAGATGAGTGTTCTCCACTTTGATTTGAAGATAATCTGGTGTTTGTCCTTTTGAAATGAAGAGAGAGCGAGATGGGTGTCCCTCTATTAGAAGATAATCTGGTGTTTGTCTCTTTGTATGAAGAGAACCAGATGCGTGTGCTCCACTGTGACTTGAAGCTAATCTGATAAGTGTCCCTTTAATATGAAGAGAGTGAGATGAGTGTCCCTCTATTTAAAGATAATCTGATGTTTGCCCCTTTGTATGATGAAAACCAGGTGCGTGTCCGCCGCTTTGATTTGAAGATAATCTGATGAGTTTCCCTTCGATATGAAGAGAGCGAGATGGGTGTCCCTCTATTTGAAGATAATCTTATGCTTGTCCCTTTGTATGAAGAGAGCGAGATGCGTGTCCTCCGCTTTGATTTGAAGGCACTCTAATAAGTGTCCCTTTAATATGAAGAGAGCGAGATTAGTGCCCCTCTATTTGAAGATAATCTGGTGTTTGTCCCTTTGTATGAAGATAACCAGATGAGTTTCATCCACTGTGATTTGAAGACAATCTGATAATTGTCCCTTTGATATGAAGAGAGCTCGATAAGTGTCCACCTATATTTGAAATCAATCTGATAAGTGTCCCTTTGATATGAAGAGAGCTCGATAAGTGTCCTCCTTTATTTGAAGCTAATCTGATGATTGTCCCAGCTCATGGTATGAATACATCTGCGCGAGTCCATAAAAGCAAGCATACTTTAATGTCCCTCTATGCACAGGCTTAGGAATCTTCCATATCTGTCTTATACCATATTTACTCGGATATAAAAAGCACAACTGTCATTGGTGACCTCTTGGCTCTTGTTGGTGATGTTTATCATAGCTCCAGATAAGGATTGGAAGCAATTGGGTATTTACCCACCTCTTTTTGGTTTAATTGGGTATTTCAAATTTTAAATTGGGTATTTCAAGTTTTTGTATTGGGTATCCATCTGAAAGCAAATAGGCAATGAAACCGGGCCTGCGCTAGTTTCTCCTGATTATTTTTTTTATTTACTTTCGGTTTCACTTGATTCTTGATTCACTTTCAGAAAGCCCACTGACAATACTGCTTTAGTACATCTGAGACCGCTATTTCCGACTTATTTCAAAAATACAATGTATTTATCAAGTCATCTTTGATTCTTCAAACCTTCAACGCAGTATTAAAGTTGAGTTACTTCTGTACGAGACGATAATATTCGTTTGCTTTTTCGCCATTGTTATCGTAAAGTGAGATGAATGTCGTTATTGTGTAAATATTGGGTACCGCTAAATAGCGATAAGAATGTTCCTGGACTGGTTTACAATTTAATATACTAGATTTTGCACCATGCCGTGCATAAATTTGTACCCAACAATGGCCAGTGTTGTATACAAAAACGGCAATCGCAAAGCGTCATACGCTATGAAAAAGTTCTGAATTGAGTATCAAGAATTTTTATTGCGTTTTTGTACGCACAGAAATTAATTTTATTGCGTTTTTGGGTCCAAGCAATTGCGTAAATACGCAATACGCAGCCTTATCTGGGGCTATGGTTTATTGTATTTTTGATACTTTCCCATGTGGTGTCCTGGGTTGGGTGCGGTGCTTGATTGTATCGTTTCCTGATCTTTGCCATCTTTCTTACTTTGATTATCAGAGTTGTTTTGTCTGTACTGAGTGGCGGCCCTAAAAGTCTCCCCGCACTTTCATTTAATGCTCTTATTATTCCAATCCTCAGGATACATTAATGTATTGTATCAAACTGCATGCTTGGTGGCCAACCCAATCACGGTTGGCAACTTTGCTTTCCTCTTCAATTGCACGCCTGTGGGTCGGACTTCAGACTTTATGACGGTTCAGACTTAAAGACTTATCTATTGGTGAGATGGTAGGGGCCTGATGTTTTGGCTGTTTTCAAGCCCACTAGGGTTTACCTGTTGGATTTCTTTTGCTACGGTATTCAGTTTTATGTACTGTTGAGTCCTTATCTTTGCTTTATCTCCTTTTTATATCTAGATTTATATGGTTTAGGAGATGATGCATTAATAAGTTAGGGGTCTTTCATGCAAACCAAACATCTGTGTGTCTTGATCCGCATCTGAACTAAGGATGAGGTTGGTGCACCATGAAACCGGTTTAAGCCCTCCATTGAAATATTTTTACTGTCTGTTCCAAGGCGGTACTTCTTTTGTGGATCATTTGTGTTATTTATGTCGTGTTTCTCATGCTTTCACGTCTGTTCATTGCTGCCTTGTGGTCACCTGCTGGGAAAGGGGTGACCTCTTGGCTCTTGTTGGTGGTGTTTATTGTATTTCGATACTTTCTCATGTGGTGTCCTGGGTCGGGTGTGGTGTTTGATTTTATCGTTTCCTGATCTTTTTCATCTTTCGTACTTCCAATGCTGCCCTAGTTTGGGCTTCCCCCTTTCATAATACCCTGCAGTCACTATGTCTTAAATATTCATCACATTTGAAAGCTCATACTTCACACAGTTTTTGATTTAAAGTGTATCATAATTTCCTTTGTTTACAAGTCTTTATAATTGTTTGACTAATTTTCGTCTTTCGATTATTTCAGCTACTGTTAGGGTTCAAACATGGGTTTTCACGCATTAACGTACGCCAGGTCTCCAAGGAGATGTTAAAACCCGAGGGTGAAGCCCGAGGTTTTAGCCTCTCCCGCCTGAGGGACCTGGCAAACGTTAATGTATTGAAAATCATGTTTCATTGCTATTATTGCATAAATTAACGAAACGTTCATCACAATTTGCGAAAAATATTTTGTCACCATTTCACAGACAACACGTGGTTGGACGCTTTCAGTCAATATCCACCTCCCAGAGCCAGTTTAAGAGCGTTAAGCGGATCAGAATAATGTAAATTTGAGTATATTTAAGGTACAAAATCCATACACCAGCAGCACGTGAACTGTCTTGTTAATACATGGTCATACATGGGTTTGTGATCGTTGAAACATGGCTGTTAAATGCATGTGGTACGGATTTTATGCAATATATGAAAGTTTATGCATACCTGTTTTGATAGAGAGGTGAATAATGCATAGGAATTCATTATATATTTGAAATAGCAATATGCTCTTTCAAAGCAGCATGTAGCAACTTGTAGAATGCAGACCAGATAAGACTGACAGTATACGTTACAGGTGTTTCCCGTATTGGCAGAGATAGTAACAGTGAGTTTCGTAACCCTGTATATAGAGAGACTCTGGTAGAATCTGGCTCAGTGGAATCGCCGATATCACTTCCAATGTACAGAGTTTTTGCATTGCCTTTTTTTGGTTAAAACCATATAAAGTTTATACACACAACATTCATTCTTCCCATTTGAAACTATTTTAGAAGCTTCAGCGTTGTCTCTGATTTAGAAGCTAGATGCGTTGTGAAGAAAATTCAGGCTGTTATTTTTCTGTAGGGATCTGACAGTAGTCGGATGAGTGTCGTCCAATTTCATTATCTTGGTTAACAATTTTTTGAGCATTACATGAGCTGCGTTTGCGTATATAAGACGGATATCGTGAATTTATAGGCGATTAGACACAAAACACATTCACATCAAAATGTTGATTGGGGTCTATAGATTCACTTTGAAATCCATGGACTTAAAGTTACTGTCGTTGTTAGGGCAAATAGGTATGGTACACTTAAAGGCATATGGCACAGTTCACGATCGGTGTACAACTGTACAACAAACAGAAAATATGTCTCATACATTTTTTGACTGTCAACAATCCACCATTGTTCTAGGAGCCTCTGCGTTCCATTCGAGAAGCCTAGGCGTTTCTCGAGAAGCCTTTGCGTTTCCGTTGACCAGTGTGATGGTTTTCCAAGCACGATAGATACATACATAACACAGGATAGCAATGGATTTTTTTCCTTGGGGTACAACAGAACTTAGAGTTTGAGATCTGACCCCATTAAATAAAAGATTGCTACAATTTTTAACGATTTCGCACTAAAATGACATTTGACCCAAACCCACATCATGCCCTATGATGCCGTTTGCTAATATAGCATGGCCTGATGGCTGTATTATCAAAAACAGCAGATTTAGCATGACTTTTAATCATGATTTTGTATGCTTAATTGATAAAACGGTAAAATCTGAAGTATATAATCAGTTGACCTTTGACATAATTATGGGGCTTGGGGGCATTTCCAGACTTGGCACCCACCCCTATCCTCTTAGAACATATCAAGATACACTATGAACATGTATGTCAAATGTACTCAAAATGCCAACATAATTTATTTCAGGCTACTCTTTTTATACTAATGAATTGATAAAAGCACCTCGTGTATCAAGGGTCATAGGGTAGAATTTCCAAATTAAGATGTGCATTTTAACAATATACTTCGGTCCCTAAAGATTGTTTTATATTAGCATACATTGCAGTCCCTGGTGATCTGCTGCATTTTGTGGCATTTCACCTGGGTCTTCACTCTTTGTCAACGTTTCCGTTTACTAGTGGTCTCCAGTACACGGAGGATTAAGCATACACAAAGTACGAATGTGGATGAAGACGTCTCACCCCTCTGAATACATCAGCATGGGGGTTAAAGGGGGCTTTTGCTTATTAAAGAAACTTGCGATAGCCATTGGAATTTGTATTCTTTATCTATGCATTTCATGTTAGTTTTATTAAAGGAATATTCAAATAAAAACATTCGTGTTGGTGTTGTATAGAATGTTAGTTTTAACTCATTTTCTCAGATTATTTTCTCCCTGTTGCTGGTTAAAGCAGATTTATATACATACACTAAGTACTGGTTATTGCTAAGCAGAAACATGCCCAGTAGCAGTATGGCAGGATAACTGGCCGTCGTCGTATTACTGAAGTACTGTTGAAAGCTATGTAAAACCCAAAATTAAAGAATATGCATGTAAAATTATATACAGGAGTGTATGCCGTGTGTGCTATATATGCCCCGTGCGCAGGGACCGCGGCACACCGACACAATAACCGAATAATGATACAGGAGTGTTACTATGTATAGTCCTACAACGCTATTTTGGCTATGTTGACATTCTGTATTTACAATAATATTTACCAATAACAAAGTTATTTTTAACTCAATATTTTTAGAACAATTAGTGTATAGTTTTATATTTAAAATGTAATATGCACATGCCAATCACAAGAAGATATTCGTAGCATAGTGGATGCATCGCTTGTCCACTGTAATGGAAATTGCGAGTTCAAACCCCGCTGTCGTTACTTGTTTTTTCTGGCTTTTTTCCAATTTTTATTTATATTTTCACTTATTGGTTTATTGATACAATTGTTTGAATAAAACTCATAATCAATTCCAAATTATTTCTGTTGCTGAATAACTCTTTAATTACAGCAACAGTCCATACCCTATTGAGTTGGGGCTTTCCGTGGCATCTCACATATGTGTTTTCGTGTTTGCTAATGTATTATTGAAGGGACACTTTGTATAAATGTTAAAACTATTGACCAAATATGATTAAAGGATACAAATGAAAATATTACAGAAAAAAAGAAAAAAAAACATTGATGGGATTCGAATCTGCGCAGAGTGGACAACGTAGATTTTCTTCTGGCAGCGACTCTACCTACTGAGCTATCAATGCTGACAACAAATAGTTTTCAAAACCACACCTGATTTCTGAATATGCCACCCAAATGTTTTGATTTCAATGTTTACAAACAAACAAAATGTAAACATAGCCATAATATCGTGGCAGCACTATATCAATTTATTCTTAAAAGGAACGCCACCACAACGGTGTACAAATTGACTGTTGTCCATTTGTATTTTGAGGTTTAAAATCATTGCAACTTGTATCAAATGACCAACCATATTTGACCGTTACATAAAAAGGTATTGAGTCCGCCAGAAATCGTTTGCATTGATAAATGTGTAAGTCCGCAAAGCAAACTTTATGAGAGTAAAAGTGCGAACAGTTATTTTACCGCCAGTAAAACATGAGTTGTGTGTGCTCCAAAGAACCGCCTCACCGAGGTTTTTGAGTACCCACAACATATATTTTGATTAAGAAAGAAGAAAATTTATCTTGAATTACGTACTCTTATTTAGAGGTCTGAATTATTCCCAAGATTAATCTTAATATAAAATAAATACTGAAATCGATACATAATAGAGTCTTAACTTTATAAAAACATAACCCTATTAAGGAGTTACTGTCGTGCCAGTCAAGAGTGACAGTGGTGTCATGTTTTGTTTACCAAGTTATCAGGCCTTATAATCGATAGATCGCTTGTGTATTAATCCTATCCACAGGATAGGATTAATACACAAGTAATCTATCGATTCACGTTAGCTCAAGTGGAGTGTACATTTTTGTTATACTTAACAATTGTAAACAAAATAATACGTCACTGTCACTCTTGGTTGGCACGACAGTAAATACAACCACAGTAAGATGTTGTCAAAACATTTGGGTTCATGTATACCATGTTGACATAATCAGTTTGTTAGATTTCTTTTGAAGTTCGTTCATTTCTGGACCAGGTTACTTAGATTTTCGATAGTTTTGTTAATCAAGTGACCGTTCAACTATCTATCTTTACGACAGATTCTCCTTGTAAATTGGCACGTACTTAAATAATAATAATAATAATAATAATAATAATAATAATAATAATAATAATAATAATAATAATAATAATAATAATATGTATAAAAACAATTGTGTTTTTAATATAGATTAATGATTGACTAGTTAAAATGTGATGCGAGCACATACATATATCCGGCTTTTAGCTACAGTAGTCGAAGCTTGGACAAATGAACCAATAGTGTCTTATTTTAATAGTGATAATACTTGTGTCCAATGGCATATGTTATTGGTGTATTATGTTTGCTTCTGTCACTGATCTAATTCAGGTGTAAAGTAATACGGCCTAAGGGAAACAACCTAAAGTCATAAACGATGTCTGTTCTAACAGATAACGTTTGTGTTAATGAAAGACATTTCTCAAAATAATATGGAAGTTCCAGACATTTTTTTCATATATCTATCTAAATATTGTCATTTCCAACGTAATTTGATATAAAGATTGAAAACCACTAAGACAATTTAATAGGAAGTTAATTTGTACGCGTTGGCTATGCGTTTTTTTTAATAATCCAGATTTCAGTACGACCCTAAGCCCAATATCATACTTTCTGTATGCAAGCAGCAAATGTTCCGACACGTTGGTTCGTATATATGAGCATTTGCTGGACGTTACAACATTTCATGAGCTCGTCCAAATGTGGAACAAGAAACAAAGTCATACTAACAACAACAGAATGATAAAAAAAAAAAAATATGAATTAAACCGTAGTTTACACTTTTTTGTAGCTGGTAATTTATTTTATTGGGGAATATTGCCATAATTGGGAATATATTGCTATAATTTTCCATAAAATATCCATAACGGTCTAATGTAATTTTATTTTGTGTTGTGAGATAAAGAAAATCATCATCGATTCAAGGCTCTTGTAAAAAATCATTTGAGCCGCGACATATGATTTCCAACAATGTGGCATTTTGACAAGTGAACACTCAGACGAGCCTGTGCAGCCTCCTCTTAAGCATTTAAACTCCAAATTATGTTCAGTCAGAAGCTTAACACTCATAGAATATTCAAGCGACTAGCAAGGGCTCTGATCAGACTGCGCGTATGCGCAGGCTGGTCTGAGCCTTTGCTGGTCGCACATACCACATTGTTGGATAGCTCATGTCACGGCTCATTTTATGATGCGTCTGAGCCTGCGGATTGTTTTCATTACTTAGCAGACTACAAATTAGTCAGCTTTCCTCACTTTCCGACCATATGTGGATTGGAATTTAAAGTGGATGTCACCGCAAGACGATCCACGTAAAATACAAAGGCTTGGTGTCACCGAAAACATGAAACACACGAGTAAATGTCGTCTTCGGTAAATTTTATGTGGTGCTTCAAAGTCCAAAGAGTCACAATGCTAATCTGTCCAAGTATGCCAATGCCAGTGTAGAGTATTCAGTCTCTTTTTTTGCGCAAATTCTTGAAGGCAGTAGCTTTGATGTATGCCGTCTGTATGTGAAATCGTAGCAACATAAATCTGGCCCCGAGGTTATGAACTTTTTTCATGCTCAACTCAACTGAGCACGAAATTTCAACTGCTCATAAAACTAAAAATACCGACAAATAAAGAAGTTTCTTGCTTTAAGCCTCTTAGATGTTGTATTCATCGTGCTAATAAAAGTTAAAATGCACACAATTGTTGGCATTTAACATTAATGAGCAGGATAAATTTCGCGCTCAGCTGAGTTGAACATAAAAAAAATTATAACCTCGGGGCCTGAAGTGAGGCATTTTTTCTGTGCTTTTAAGGATTGATATCGACATAACGGATGTGGTAAGGATTTTATGTGGATTTTATTAACGCTTCTATACTGAACAAAAGTGAAAATGCTACACTACAATATTGTACATTTCGTGAGAAAGTTTTGGGAAAACGTATTTCATAAAGCTTAAAGCTGCATACTCTGTAACTATGAACATTTTTCGAAAAATTTTATTTTCTTTCTAAATCATTTGTAAAAGTAGAATTAAGCTATGTTTTCACAAATAAAATGTTCAGTACAGCTGAAAACTGCATGGAAAAGTGAATTATCTTATCAAATAGGTGTATTTTTCTCTTGTTGGTAATTATTTGCGTCCCTCCAATAATTATAGACCGTTGAATTTTAACATAAATGCAGTTGTTTTGATAGTGATAACTTGTTAAGATTTACGAAAATGGTAAAATGTTTACCTGAATTTGAGTATTTTTAATGTGTTCTTGAAAAATAAAAACATTATTTTTAAAATTAGAAGATCAAAAGTTACAGACTATGCAGCTTTAATAATGATTCCCAGACATCCAGTTAACAATTTGTCTCTTTTGGTGTCAGAGTTATGTTCCTTTTTGTGTTTAAGCTCTATTCATTGAATTTTGCAATTGCGCAAGCGCAAAAACAGATTGTTATGCTCATCTGAATTGGTCATAATTGTGTAGCATAAAAACTCAAGAAAACTGTCTTATCACTTGAAACAAGCTCAGAAATAAATTTCGAATTTATCAAATTTGTAAAAATGTGTAAATAATTATTGTCTCCCTTAGACAAGAACAAATAGGGAATATTAAATGTTAAGTAATCTTCGATTTATCACGATAATTGATAATTTTCTTTTGTTAAATCAAGCATTGTTCCTACCAGTTTTCGACAAGTAATGTCCTCAGACTCAGATGCAATAACACATTGATTTTCCTATGGAGACATCAGTGTTAAAATTTCAAGCTTGGCAATTTGGTGCAAAATCCGTTTTTCTAAACGATCAAAACACACTTGTGATAAGTCCTTCACATCTCTGGTTGTCACATGTCTAGACTACCATTTCGTGCAGTCGGATCTGGTTGGTAGTGGATTTCTGAAGGCCTAAACCGTGTTAGATTTCTGATGACAAACAATTCAAGTGTAGCGTTTTCACGTTAGTTCAGTATATGATTAGTAAAGTACACTGTACAAAATAAGCGCAATTTACACTTAATTAGGTGGTACTGTCATGCCAACCAAGAGTGACAGTGATGTAATAGTTTGTTTACAATTGATAAGGAAAGCATTAAATTGTACACTCCCTTTTTGCTAACGTGAATCGATAGATCACTTGTGTATTGATCCTTTCCTGCGGATAGGATTAATACACACGTGATATATCGATTCTAAGTCCTTGATAACCTTGTAAACAAAACATGAAGTCACTGTCACTCTTGGCTGGCAGGACAGTAGCTGAACTGCCTAGCCTTTCAACTGCTTTAAAAAGCTAAGTTCTGTTCACGTGTTATTGAAGCGGAGAATAGCTAAAACTATAACAGGAAGAACTATTTTATCATTTATCACTGGAGAAATGTTGGCATCAATTTGTTTTTATAGTAGGAGAGTATGTTAACGTTTATACAAAAGCTCAGCTGCCCCCTCTTTTGGTGTTAGCTTACACTTATTTTTACGGTGGAGTAAAGCATTTTATTTTATTTCTGTTGAGGTGTGTGCTGAAAAATACAATGCAATCTATTATTATTATTATTGTTATTAATGAAGCTGTGTCAAAGCAGCACGTTATGTATCAATTTGTGTAGCCATCCACCTACTACTGTGGTTCCATTTTCAGTTTAATGGAGGTGTCAGACATGCTTTCATATCCTTATGTATAATATGAGCACTATCGCATGAGTCTTCTCTGCTCGTCTATTCATTAAGTACACAATTCATATGTTTTATTTCTTTTATTTTCTGGCCTTAAGGGGGCGTTAATGGGCTTTAAAGATGTCGCATCTCCATTATATCTAACACAGAGACAAACTCCGAGTATTCTGCTTTCCATCTTCGTCAGAGGAAGCAATGGAAGTAGTACTGTTGACTTCCAAACAAATCTATTTGCCTTCTTCATTTTTTTATATTCTGATCCTTGGGGAATATTAGACTCTGGCAGAACCAAAACACCGTGCAAGCTCGTACTAGGGGCATGAGAATTATTGCACTTTCCATTAAATCTCATAAACAGACCCATTGAAAACGAGTCTGGTTTGTTCAAATCTATTTCGGAATGGGCAGTTTTCAATATTATTTAAGCCATGCCGCGAGAAACCCTGATATTATTGCATGCGAACAACAAAGGCGCATACCAGTCTGTGGGTAGTATTTAGCTTAACTGAATACATGCAAGTTTTCAGTATTCTGCCTCAGTATTTCAGGCCCCGAGGTTATATAACTTTTTTCATGCTCAACTCAGCTGAGCACGAAATTTATCCTGCTCGTAAATATGTCAAAATGATTTTAACATTTATCAGGTTAAAATGCCAACAATTGTTGGCATTTAAACATTTATCAGCATGATAAATACAACATCTGAGAGACTTAAAGCGGGAAACTTCTTTATTTGTCGGTATTTTAGTGTTTAAGAGCAGTTGAAATTTCATGCTCAGTTGAGTTGAGCATGAATAAAAGTTTTATATCCTCGGGGCCAGTAGTTTAGCAGGATGAATTAAGTCTTACCTGGTCGCATACCCCAAAGACAGGTTTTCTCTCGACGAGGCCCATTTTATAGTTTTTTTAAAGTATAACTTTTTTTCAAATTATTTATAGGAAATCAATTTATAGTAAAATGATGTATATTGCAAATCTCACAGGGTGATCAAGGCATGTGCTGCATGTTCTAAGCTTTTTATCCCTCTGCTGTTTACATTCTTTTCGGTATGAGAAAAGTATTTTTGTAAATAACAAAACATAACTTAAATAGATTACAACGGAGGCCTATCCATTTAAAATCTTTTAATCGCTTTGAATTGACTCAAAACAGATTACTTTATAAATAGACACTTTTTTGTTTGCCTTTCCACAATGTTCTTGTTCAGCTATATCAATTGAAATCTATACAGGATGGAACCCAATGCTTTTAATTAAGAGCCCATTACTGTATTTGCTTAAAAATTAAATTATGGATTGGAATACTTTTAAAGTAATAGGAATGATGAGGGTAAGCGATTTTTGTTCCATCTAATTTACTGAAAAAAATGTCAATAAACCACAATCAGTAAATTATAATATTTTAGCAACCCTGCTTTTGTTGTAGGTAGAGATCAACTTGGGCATCCGCGCAGTCTAAGTTCGCTGCTTAGACACAATACTATAAATCTAAATACACACGCTATATCAAAATGATTTGGAAGTTTGAGTACAGGTAAAACCTGTCTAAAACGGCCACTCAAAAATAGACAAAACAAAGATCTTAATGACAAATGGTAGCTTAATGAAGGTCGAAAGTATTGTAGAATGCTCCCCTTGGAGTATTCTGCAATACTTTTGACCTGCATTAAGCTATATTTGGTATTGGAAACCAATTTTCAGTCTTTTTTTTAGAGCGGCCGTTTAACACAGGTTTTACTGTATTGCTTGATCACAAAAACAAGCCAGTATAACCAGCTAAAGCCACAAGTACAGATCAGCCCATGGCACCCAGAGGAAGAGCCATTAGAACACAAACAAAGCAATAATTCAATTAAAGTAAAGCAACCAGCTGTCTCTTTCTCTGCGAGATGTTTGCCAACTACTAAGGACACAATGAAGAGCATCACATAAATAGGACCTGTCATTTGATTATGTTATACTGGATTCTGGAATTTGAGTGACATTTGAAGCTCACCTAAGCGCTGCAATGTGAGCTATTGTGATCAGTCTACACCCGTTTTGATATCGGAATGACATCTCCTCCTGAATAAATAGTTCGACAAAATACCCACGTAAATATAGACTTGTTGTACGAGGTGTTCGAATGGGGTACCACTGGCTCAAATTCAATGTTCCCCATAATGCCCTTTATTATATACTGACGGACTTTAAAAAGGAAACACTTGGATAGTAGCTTTAATTTATGTCGCGAAAAAGAAGGTAAAACAATCATTTTGATTGTATGTTAAAGAGTGTTCATTTGTTAGTAGAACATGAAAATCTTGTCCAATTAAAATGCATTTAACGCATTAAAATGTAATTTTTTTTAGATAAGGGTCAACTGTTTCATGTGACAAAATGTTATAAGCGAAAGATTCCCTATTTCTTTTAATCAAGAAACACGACAACTATCAATTTTATGCCCTGGACTTTGTTAGTCGTCTAGGAATCACTCTCGTATTGATTGGCAGGTCTGCGATACAGCTTGTTTGCGTATTTGACATTTGTCTGTTTATACCCTTTAGTTTGATGCCTTAAAGGTCTTGTGAACCTTCAAAGAAACTTTTTAAACTCATATTGATTGAAAAGCCAGTAATGAGAGAAACAGAATGTCGAAAGCCCCATCAAAAAAATTCAAAATAGTTACCAAGTTATGAAGGTTTCAAAATTTAATTAGATAAAAATATGCGAGAGGCTCATATGACGTCATTTATGCTTTTTTAAATTATTAAATTTAATATATTTCATTTATTTTAACATTATTTAATATTTTATTTGCTGAAAATAATTCAATATGATCAAATACAATATTTGCACATAAAAGCTTAATTGTGCTGTTTTTTCATTGCTTAGAAATCCAACAACATAAAATATGACATTTTGAAAAAATCATCTCAAAACAATAATGTGGACGGGGCTTATATGCTAATTTGCAAAATTTTAAAACTTGCACAACTTTTGACTCAGTAGGAATTTAAAGATGGTGTTTTCAGCATTTTGGTTTTCTCATCACTGTCATTTAAATCATGAAGAGTTCCAAAAATGTTTTTGAAGGTTCACAAGACCTTTAAATCTCCTCTACTTAAGACCTGTTTCAGTGACTAAATTCACACGAAGGAGTAACGTTGTCGAGTTAAGTTGTACAAATAAAACTTAAGTGCTGGCTGAAGAAGCCAACTCATGATGACATCATCGAAGTAAAGGAAGTTTCCAAACAACGTTCTTTTGAAGGGTATAAAGGGAAGTTGGTGTTGCGTTTATAAAGTTCGTCAGTATATAAATGCGCCAACCAGTGAAATGGCCACCAGAGCTAAAATTAGAAGAACGACCACTGGACCAAATTAAAAATAATTTCACACAGACGTTCCCTATGATGCCCCCTTCCACAAACGGTTCTGTTGCGCTTTGACAAAATGACCACCAGAGCTACACTTCCACCAAACGCTTTGAGGCGTGACTGTAACGGTAAATGCATTGAATAAATCGAGGGTCATGCCTTAGAGGTCGTGGTAGAAGTATAAATCTAGAATTATTTTTCTTCTGAACTGCCGCACTTTCTTGTCCGCTCCACATCTCCTGAACCCTTTGAAAAAATTTCATTAAACTTTAGTCAAATGTTCATCTCAGTAAGACGGTGTGCAGAACCCATGACTCAGCTATGCACACTCAATGTCAAGGTCACAGTTCAAGGTCATGTGATTTACCTTCGAATTTCGTGTCCGCACCATGTCTCCTGATCCCTTCGAAGGAAGGTCAAATGTTCATCTCAGTGAAACATTTGCAGAATCCATGAGTCAGCTTTGCAGATTCAAGGTCAGAATCACAGTTTAAGGTCATGGGATTTACCCTTGAAACTCATGTCTGCTAAAGGTTCATCTCAGTGAGACGGCGTGCAGAACCCAAGACTCAGCTACGCAAACTCAAGGTCAGAATTGAAGGTCAGACTGTTTAGCATTTCGTGCATGTTCCATATCTCCTTTACCACTGTAAGGATTTTATTAAACTTTTCATTCAAATGTTTATCTCAGTTGCATAGTGTGCAGAACCTGTGACTCAGCTATGCAGACTCAAGGTCAAGGTCACAATTAAAAGTAATGGGGATTAGCTTTTAATTTCGTATCCCCTCCATTTATTCTTGGATCGAATCCAGGACACTATGATCCATAGTTGGAAGCACTAAACACTCGACCTCGCGGTCGCTTCTACAACCAAAGATTCCATCTGACGGTCATCGGCGGGAGATTTAGTTGTCCTTCTGTTCAGACTGACTTGTTGTGATTTATGGAAATTGGTTTCAATTATTAAATTTTGTGATATCCATTTTGGATATTTATTAATCGAGTTTGGATACCAAGCGAGTTTCGTGCATTATATGGCGTTTTTGGCCAATTAGAAGTTACTTTTTTTTTCAAAATAGGCAGTTGAGCTTTCACCCCTTTTAGTGTAAACTTACAATTACTTTCCTACTGAAACAACTTGGAGATCATTATTTATCGTACAAGATAACGTACTTGATTATCGGTGATAGGATAGTAAGCTTTTAGGCTTGTCTTCACCGCCAATATTGTGTCGTCAAAAATAGGTGTATATGTGCTCAATCCATACATGTATATGTTGCCTTATATGTGTCACTCCAGTGCTAAACATTAATCATTTCTACCTGCTGCTGTTGTAGTTATACTCCAGATCAATGCAATCAATTTAAAGCAGTTGAAAGGTTACACCAAGACGTCACCAGCTTGGTGTAAAGTTACACTTATATTTTACAGTGCATAACACCGTGCCATTCTGTTTTACATCGTCTGCACTCTATAGGGTTACTTTGTGGCCCACTCCTTAGGCAAAGCTGTACTCTAGGATTTCTGTCATCATGCTTATTTTTGCTTAGCTTTAATATAATTGCAAACATTTTCGACCTGATAATTTATAACTGGCGAGTGGGCAGATGCCGATTAAGATCGCATCGGTGGTTCCTGGACATTTCCATTTAATATATACTGACGTCAACTAAAAACGCCTCACTCACTATCACTGATTTCTCAGCGATGATATACAAAAATGAACAACCACATACTGCTTCTTTATGTAGAGGCTGGGCGATTTGGGGAAATGGCTTTAATTTGATATGCTGGTGGCGGATGACGTCACACAGGCTCAGCGTACACATGACGGCATTATGCATCAATCGCTTATGATTTCAATTTGAATTTGCACCCAATTTGTGCCGTTAATGTTTTGCTAAACAATGAACAAATTTTGAACATTTTTTTCAAACAGTTGTACTTGCGAGTAATAACTTTATGAAAGTATGACGTCATATTAAAGACAAAATATAAGCTTGCCAATAGTCTCGTTTTGCTTTAAGTAATGGAAACAATGTTAAGGGAGTACATTAGGTAATGTAAACAGATTATGCCTACATAAAATTACGTTAAACATTTAAGATGAGCTGTAACGCCTAAAGACTGTTTTACAATGGTAAAACACGTTTTTTCTAGTCAACGGATTGTGTCTGGAAACAAAGCAACTGTGGCTAAAATCTTGTGTCGCACGAAACTGGTGACCCCTGTCTCAAACCGAGGTCGTTTTCTCAACATCAAACATTCTTTCAGCAATTTTGTTTTCATGAGATACGCTTGACTGATAAGATGTTATAATGAACTAAAATTCATAACTTTAGTCTGATCGGTATAAGAGATATTCATGCTTACTTTTTGATAGACGTTTTTTTCTTGACATCAGTATATCTAGTATTGTACCTGCTTTGAGGAAATGTCATTAAACTCGGTAAGAAGAGTTTGGAATCTGGGTTTGAGGCATTGCAATATCAAATGGTCATCAATCACTCGATCAATTCACCGTAAAATAGGTTTTGATTATTTCGAAAACACAAGCCAACTCGTGTATCGCAAACTATTCGCCCTCACATAGTCGTGTAGTCTTGTTTTGGATCAATAGTGGTACCCTGCTAATCAGACTAGCAGTTCGTTTGCGTAGTCTGATAGCGGTCTCCGCTTTCAATGCGTTTTCATTTGACCGGGATTTTGTGCGAATACCTTCGATTCAACGTATGATCAATATAATAAATTATTATACAGAATACTTTTGTTGTCCAAATAATTGATACTTGAACAAATCGGATTCGAATGGCCACATTCCAACAAAACTTATCTTGATATTGAGCTAGAAAATATGATAAAGAATTTAAGTGTCTTCATTATAACGACCTTCGTTTAATTTGTGGCCGAGATAATTTCGTATTTTCAATTCAAATATTATGCATTATAAAATGACAACGCAACTCTTACGTCCATTTAATAAACATACACTGGTCTTGTGCTAGTCAGCGCTACAGAACCACTGTACTCGAACAACGCAGTCATCGCAGGTTGGTTGAAGTCGATGAGGGCACAAAATATACCATTTATAGTGTAGAAACTACCTGGCTGTTAAAAAGGGTAGTATTTTGTCAATAATTTTACTTCTGAAAATATTCTTCGATGAGTCCTTAACAAAATTTATGTGAGTTAAGCGATAGTGGATACAGGACTTGAGTTATATAAAAAAGGTGATATTTTTATCAAAAGGATGGAAGGCATTTTTGTTAATGTTTCGAACTTATGCTTACTTTAGATAATGTGCAGAACATCAGTACTTTAATGTGCAAAATTTCGAAATATGAGAGCAGAGCAAATTGTAAGTTATTCAAGCTTTACATACTGTACGCATAGTACTGCATATCGGGTGGGCTGGCCCAGTGATCGGCTCATCATATCTTCATACAAATCGATTATATTTGGACCCTCGTCTACTGGTACAATGCCATTGACTACTCAAATTTTGCGTACAACTACAAAATGGCGTGCAACTTCGCAAACGATAAACATAAATATGCACAACTTTCTATTCCTTCACTTATTCGTATCATTCATAATGTGATGCTATTAAATCATACCTAGTGCCATAAATATCGCACACATTAGTCTGTGAACACATTTCGAACACATAAAATCCCTCTGGCTAGCCAGATATTGGCTGGTACGTAGCTAGTTTTAGAATTTAAAGGCTCCGATTGAGCCAAGCGGACTACAGTATCTTAGTGATAATTCCTTGTAAAGAACTTGCTCATAGAATGGATCACAGAAAGCCTAAATATACTGACGGGCAAAAGATACACTACATGCAAAATTTTTGACAAATTACCCAGAAGGAAATAAAATTAGCGATTACAGTTGAAATATTCGCCAACATGCCTGAAAAAACAAAAATCGATAAATTTAAATAATCCTGATGCTTTACTCAAGGCTCTGGTCATGGTAGGCTCGTGTTTGTTACCCACATGTCTAACATGACAAAATTCTAATGTAGCATTTCTTTTGCCCGTCAGTATAGTTTATGTTGTGCCCTCGTCGACTGCAACCAACCCGCGATGACTGCGCTGTTCGAATACAGTGGTTCTCTAGCGTGTAGCCGGGGATAAGCAACATTCGATTTATGAAGAAATAAATTAAAGGGCCATAAGCAAGGAAATACACCACAGATGTATGTTCGTTCTCTATAAAATCATATCGAGCAGGTTCGTCTGATTTTGGTGTAACTTTTCATCTGTTTTAAAAGCTGTGCTCTGTTCGCTTATGTTGTATTGATCCGGATAATAAGTGAAACAATAACAGGTAGAAATGCTATAACATTTATCAATGGAGTAATTTTGCCCTAAAGTTGTTATAGTAGGAGAGCTGAGCTGCCACCTCTGTTGGTGTTAACAGTGCTACAGTACCTTTTTCACACCTCATTGGACTCGTTCGATTTTTAGGATAAGTATTGTCGAATATTTAGGGTAACCAGGCTTTATCAACAATAGCGATCTGTATAGATTACCCTTCTGCCACCGGATAGCTAGTGTCGATTTCATAAAATTAAGTTTTCAATGAATTCCTGTGGAAGTAACTACCATACTTAAACCAAAATGAAAAAGATCGTGACACTATTATTTTGGCCATCGTCGCAAAAAATCTTAACATTGTTGCTATGCGAACAACAAAGGCACAGATCAGCCTGCGCATCCGCGCATTCTGATCTGCGCCTTTGTTATTCGCCCTCTTGTTAGTATTATAGCTAAACCTGTCACGTGCAAAATTTCATTATTCCAGCTGGTTTCTTGAGCTAAGCAGGCTGGTTTGAGAAATACTTGATCGCAAAACAGGAATACACGTTTTCGCGCGACGAGCACCATTTTAATGTAAGTAAGTAAGTAAGTAAGTAAGTAAGTAAAGACTTTATTTTTTGAGGGTAACAACATTTAGCGCATACATAAGTACATACATGTAATTACTAATCTTCCATGATGCCCTCAATAATGTAAAACCACCGTGGACACCCCAATGAGCATTCTCCACAAATGCACATTAGAATTTGATAAGTATACGAGTATCTTTCTTAATCAACTGTCAGTGATGTGCACGACCCGTGATGAGCACTTTCACTAACTGACCACGGGCGGACGGACTCACATAGTTATTATAGTGCAAGCCCAAGGGTCGTGCAAGATTATAGTACAGAGCCAAGGGTCGTGCAAGGCTCGCACAAGTATTATAGTGCAGACCCAAAAGTGGCTCGAATCCAGGCGTGACAAGCATTTCCTCCTATTTTTTTCCTTTTTTGTCATTTTCCTGCCAATTAAAAATGTATAAGTTTGCAAAATTTGATGGGTTCAAAAGTTTAGAGCATTTTCACTAAAATACCTTGAATGGCCAAAATGATACTCGGCAAAGCAAAATGGTGACCGTTTTGCATACAAGTGGCTGGACAAATTGAATGGTTGCAAAATGGGTTCAAGAGTTATGAGCATTTTCACTCACTGACCACAACCGGTTGAAATGATTGTCATTCTTTGTTACACATGCTAGTGGCTAGATAATGTTGACAAGCATCTGTATGCAAAACTTGATCAAAGTGTACTATGTGGTTCAAGAGTCATGAGCATTTTCACTAAATGCTAACGGACGGGCGGACTCACATAGTGATTAGAGTGCAGACCCAATGGTCGTGCAATTCTTCTAAGTTTCTACAGGTGAGCTGGTAGGTGTTAGACTTAATTGCGTCCACTAATTTTTTTTGAGCGCTCTTGAGACAAGCAGTATGGTAGCACAGGTCTTAAATTTGGTAAAACAGATCTTAAATTTCAAAATACACACTGGTTTGACGGGCACATTCAGACTGAATATTGCGAAGAAGCGATCACAAACGTACCTTATGTTACATCGTTACTTAAAGTCAGATGTGACGTTATAATGCGACGTCCTGTTGTAAGCTTGTGGACCTGTAACAGCGTGGACTTTAACAGCGTAACAACAATTGTATCTCGTATAGAAGTTCACGGGAGCTTGATTAAACGGCCCAACATCCAGCTTTAAATGCGCCAAGGAAGTAACGTTTACAACCGCATCATCAGTATACGTCATAGCCATGGAAATGGAGACTTCGCGCAACTTTTCTTTATTTTTTCTTCCTTATATGCGCAAACCGTTTTTAGAAAATCCTCGTAGTTGCGGGAGTTCCAATGACGAATATGGATATATACCAAATAAGGGATCATTTCTGTAGTATCGTTTATAAATTCCTAAAATTAGCTGAATATGTTTATATCTGTATAGGCAGAATCAATCTAGCACTGATTCAGAAACATGGGATATTATAATAAATTGTTCAACATGGGATATTATAATAAATTGTTCAACATTGGATATTATAATAAATTGTTCAACATGGGATACTATAATAAATTGTTCAACATGGGATATTATAATAAATTGTTCAACATGGGATATTATAATAAATTGTTGTTTCTATGGAATAGTTTGTGATATAGGTGGCTGCCCATTAAGCACGTAAAATATGGCCACTATAGGTCCACCAGCGAAACGCCATTTAAATGGCGTTTCGCTGGTGGGCCGATAGTGGCCCAAGATGGCATGCTGGCTGAAATGGGGCTACCACATGCGATAGTCTAACCGATCTCTTGTGTATTCTTAAAATAAATGAGTTGATTGATGGCATGTTCTATACTGGATACCGTACACGAGAACTTTGGAAAACAGTGCAGGCACAAATTATATGCTGCGGATTTTAGCATATCATATTGGTCTGCACTTTTTAACAAAACTAAAATATTTAGGGACAAAATACAAACTAATTTGAAAACCTCAACACTGTTCTGTGGACGTAGAAAAGGGGATTTCACCGTCAGGCTGATTCTGGCCTTTAATTGCGAACATTGCCGTTATACACTTAGGTTATTGGCGATATCTTCGCGTTTTGTAATCTTCCATATGCGGATAAAATAATCAAATTTTATCAGTTGTCCTCTAAATCGAAGTAGGGGAAAATTACATTCAAAATACCCATTTAATTTAACAGCCATTCAGAACGTTATTTTTTTTTTTTTTTTTTTGGATTATAATGATAAGCATTTCAGCGTCATAACCCTTTTAATGCTTTGAATCTTCTGTAATTTAACATGTTCTTTGTCGTCTGTGGGGTTTTTCTCATTAAAAACATTGAAAAAGAACACTTTTAAATACACCATCAGAGTGTCAAGTAGTTTTGATCAGGCTAAGGACCGATGTTTCTCGGGCCAGATCTGGTCAAAACTGTTTGTTCATGTGCGGATCCAGAAAGTTTTGTCAGAGAGGCTCCAACTTTGACGTTTTTTTTAGTTGATGAGGGTAGGTAGGATCCAAATGCAACCATAAACGGACCATCATTGGCCCGCCAGCGAAACGCCATTTAGATGGCGTTTCGCTAGCGTGCCGGTGATGGCCCAACATTGAATGCTGGTTTGGTAGCTTTGTGGCTTCTCTGGGGGGTCCAGACCAATATTGCTAAGAAACCCTATATTTTTTTTATTTTTCGGGGGGGGGGGGGGGGGTCCGGACCCCCTGCCCCCCCCCCCCCTCTGGATCCGCGCATGTTGTAAAATTATCAACAGACGACGAAGCCTCCACGAGCGGGTAAAAAGGTTTAAGGCAGTTGAGATAGTCATATGAAACATCTTATCTTGGCCCACACAATTTGTCTACGTAATATTCGTTATAATAAGGGTTAACATCGCCGTGGAGGGGGAGGGGAGGTGGGGGAGTACAGGGTTGTTACTGATGTTCATCACCACTTAGGGGGTTAGTTCAATTCGATAAATAATCTGGTCATTCCTCTAGCGTCTGAAAAAATGGAAGATGAGCAAACAGTGCAGACCCAGTTGAGATGCCATCTGGGCACGAAGGCTTTGCTACCATAAAAGTATTGTTCAGTAATTGGCTGAAATTCCCAACAAACCATAAAACGTATATAGCCACTCCAAACCCGATGGAAATTTCTGTTTGGCAAGACTGGATAAAGTAAAACTTCAATAACTCATTCTCGATAAATCGAGATACCCGCTAAAGTTGAGTTAGAGTTTGTATAAACTGAATACAGCTTATAGGCGCTATTTCTGAGCTGGTTGTCTAATAGTTTTTCTATAAAAATATACGTTGTGGGTACATAAAAGAACCGTATATTTTGGTTGGAAATAAGGAAGTTCTCTCATGATGTTTTTTTTTTTATAAAATACTATTTATAGAACAATATTAGTTCGAACTAATGGTGATTCGAAAAGATGAATCTGGTCCCATTGACTTCGAGCTAACGAGAGTCTAACGTTAGCGTAAAATGATGAATGCTGATCAGAAATGCCCATAATCGCCATACATTGTCATTGAGATTCATGGATTTCATCGAGTTGTCGTCAATGTAAGCTATGTCAATGTAAGCTATAATGAACTGAGATAATGTCGGTTTTCGATTTTTTGTTATACAGATATCAATTGAGATAACAAAAATTCAATTTTGGACAAGATTGAAACTTATAGGAGTATAATAGTTGGAAATTATTTCAATTGAAATTGTGCAAACTATTTGGATAGGACCACAAACGTTTTGGATAGGACCAGTTGAAGGGTGCAGATTTAGGGCAAATAGATATTTGGAAATATAGAATTCGCAGAAAATGGCTATTTCTTCAGTTCAACAATTATCAGCGCTGCAGTACCCGTGGCATGCCAAAAGGTATCCGTATAATGATGTTTAACGAAATCTATCTATCTATCTATCTATCTATCTATCTATCTATCTATCTATCTATCTATCTATCTATCTATCTATCTATCTATCTATCTATCTATCTATCTGTCTGTCTGTCTATCTATCTATCTATCTATCTATCTATCGTAAGGAACGAAGTGGACTTAGTACCCTTGGCTTGCGAAGATGCCATCTATCCGAACATTGACTGATGTCTGAGGGGCCAGTTTCATGTCATTTTGCTCAAGTTGGTCGGGGCATAGTGTTCGTCTGAAAACACTGTTGGAATATTCCTTAAACTTGCAACAGATGGCGTTTTCAAGTCTCATCTTTGCCCTAAGAAACCCCAAACCAGAGGACATAAGGTCCTGAAGCGCTTACCTGGCACTGAGTTACAAGGCTTCCTAAATTTAAGGGTGAACTAAGTCAAGGTCATTCTACTGTCATTTGAGCAAACTCCGAGGCCCATTTACAGTAAAATCTGTCCTAAGCGGCCACTCAAAAAGATGACCAAAAATTTGCTTCAAGACCAATTATCGATTAATGCAGGTCAAAAGAATTGCAGAATGCTCAAAAGAGCATTCTTTTTGAGCATTCTGAAATAATTTCGACCTTCATTAACCATTTGTCTTTAAGGCCCTTTTTTGAGTGGCCACTTAAGACAGATTTTACTGTACCTGGCGTATCATACCACACTGTGAAATACGTGCAAGTTAACGCCAAAATAGGAGGCAAATAAGCTCAGACTAAGTAGACTTATTTTTTCGTGAAAAATCCAAGGTCATTGGCGTTTTGGTCTTGCCCAAACACCCATTAACCTTCATCATATAAGGGAAAATACTGAACCATGAACTAAAGGGTAAAGTCCGGTAAATTCGGACATCAGGTAAATTCGGACACACGTTTGCAAACAGTGGAAATCCAGATGAGACGGCTCCTCATCAGGATTTTCACTCTTTGCTTAGTTAATTTATTTTTTATTCCAATAATTGAACTATGAAACATATTGGCTGTCCGAATTTAGCTGTCTGTCCGAATATACCCGGCTTAACCCTAGCCCACGATGATCTGCTTTTATTTTGAGGCCAAACAACCAGTCATACTAGACAATTATCACAGACTGACATGTTCATACAAGGTCTTCAAAATAGTGTAAATTGAGAGAAATTTTCGCGAGAATTTTATTTTCGCGAATAGCGTTAAAACATCTTTGGGTTGTTAAAAATTCGCGTATATGGCATGATTTACCTATATCAGTAAACGACAGCGTAATTTCGCCATTTCGCGAGGGTTTTACTTTCACGAAACTGCGAAGTTTCGCGAAAATAAAACCCTTGCGAAAATATCTTATAATCGCTGAAAGGTTTCTCCATTGCAAGACAAAGGGAAGCTATACTGAGGGGAAAAAGTTTAGCAATATACTTTGAGGATTCACAGTTTAGAAGAAATAGGACTTTTAATTTCATGGTGTCAAAAATATATGTTGACAAACGTTCTCGAGTACGATGACATTAACAGGTTGACATTTCACATAATGTAAAGTCTGGTTTTATGCCCCCTTGCTAAAACAGCTTATCTGGCATTAGTGCGAATAGTTTTCGACTAAAAAATTCGTTTTTCTGTCCAATGTTTAGATCCAAAAGCAAGAAAGTAAAAAACGGTTTGAAACTGAATGTTATGTTCATCCTTTTCATACATTTCTTAGTTGAAAATCGTGTTTTTTCCAAATTACCTCCCTTTCAATTGAATAACGTTTGAAATTAAAATGCTCAGCAGATCAAATCCTCACTATGAAGTCGGATTTTGTTTCTTTTGACCACTTGTAGGTAGCCATAAGGTCATTTTCAAACAACTGACATGTTTTCGAACCTGCCAATTAAAAAGATCTAATGCTTCAAGGATCACCTATGGGAAACCCCATTATAAATAATTGCTAAACTTTTTTCCCTCAGTATATTTAGGGAAGGCTACTCATCATTAGTGGTCCGATTGGGCCCGAACTCAAAAATGTCCGAGATTGTATGTCTTCCCAGACAAAGAGTTTATACCACTCAGGGGAGATGCCTGCTTAGGCCAACCTAAAAAACATTTTTGTTTCCCTTACCCGACCCTGTATGAGTCTGTCTGTAGGGAAAATTATGGTTTTTTTAACTCCTCAAATTGGATACTCATTAAACTTAATTGCATACAGTAAAACCTGTCTTAAGAGGCCACTCAGAAAAAAGACAAAAAATGTTTGTTTTTTCAAGACCGATTATCGCATACTGCAGGTCAAAAGTATTGCAGAATGCTCCCAGCATTCTGCAATACTTTTGACCTGCATTTAGCGCCCATTTGTCTTAACGAACTTTGTTGTGTATATCTTTGAGTGGCCATTTTTGGCAGGTTTCACTGTATAGGCCTACTATGGGCAATGCAATTAAATACACAAACAATTTGCTAAGATAACACTGTTGACATTGGACAATTCTCTAATTTGCAATGAAATTAAAAAAAAATCTTGGCTGAAAACTGAAATATTTTTTTGAGTAGGGCCTTTTTCAGGGTCGGTCGGATAAGGGGAAACAAATAATTTTTTAATCTAGGCCTTAGTCAGTGCTCTGATCTTAATATTTGCTTTGATTCCAGGGCCAAAGCGAGACCAGTTAAGATGCTACGTGTGTCTACCCCATGCTCTGGCTCTCTGACCTCAGGTGTAAGACAAGGAAGTCCAATAAACAAGGAGGAAATTCGCAGGCAAGTCGTGGGTCTAGCCGAACAGTGGGACAGCGACATTATCAGTGATACAAGGCTAGATCTGAGCCCAAACAGCTACATCACACATTTTCATGGAAATTTCCGAAGACACGTGACTCAGCATAATGTGAATGAGAACGGTAGTCCAGGAAAGGACAATTTACCCAGTGTTCGACCAAATCAGACGGAGCATACAAGTTCGTTTCCACACAGCGCACAAATGCCTCAGTTTGAAACACGCGACGCGTCAAGAAACGCTGTTAGAAAATCAAAGTCGGGTATGAATTCAGGTTCAAATATGAAGCCTAAAATAGTGAGATTCAAAATGGAAGACTTCACTATAGGGAAGCAAAAGATGTCAATTGTGAAAATAACGGATGTTAGTCAACAAAATGGTAATGATAAAAACGTTGCTGAGCAGCCGTATGAAATCAAAGGAAATGCCATATCTCTACGGAAAGAGGGGTTAAGGGGTCTACTAGCATACAAAGATTTATGTACCGAAAATGAAAGGAGACAAAACTCTTTACAGTCCTCTCTAAAAATATTCCGACGAAGGATTAAACTGAACCAAGAAAAATTTATCCAGCCAAACGAATCAACGAAGGAGGACTATGTAGTCCATACTGGATCGCCTTACCCAGACCGACTCTCACCAGTGCTAAACGAAGACGAATCTAACTCAAGACCCATATCTAGCATGGAACATGTTCGAATCTTAAGATCAGCTCTACAGAGTAAGCGGGCTGGTGGTCTTATAACGAGACATACAGATTCCATGGATAATGGTGAAAGTAGTAAAAATATCAAATGCTCATACAGATTACCCGACAACCCAAATTGGGGCAAAGAAGTCCATTTCAAAGATATCAAAGACGATATTATACCGAATGTAAAAACATATGTTCTAGAAAATGATAAAACTAAATCAAGATTGAAAAAGGGTAACGTTGAAAATTCTGTAACACTAAATTCTCATAATCTAGGGGTACATAATTCTATAACGACAGTGGATGAAAAGAAAGTTAAACTCGGTGATACTGAAGTAGGATTCGACCCTAGGGTTCTTAACTGGCTAGAGGATGCGTATTTGAATCTCAAGTCATACAAGAATGTATCAGTACCTATAGACGAGATTTCAGATAGCTTAGGGTCAACAAAAAGGAAAACGTCGGGGAAAAGCTGATACATTACATAAACAAGTCAATTTATTGGTTACACACTATTATCATATGGACTTTGTCGCGAAGAAAATATGTCTGCAGGATTTGCGACCAGGTAAGGGTCAAAGCAGCCTGCTCAGCTACAGACATTATCGTAGCTGAGCAGGCTGCTTTGACTCAAATGGTCGCAATTGAGACACTTGCTAGAATTTTGAACTTTATGTGCCAAGATTAGTTTTTGTCATTTCCAGAGAGCAAATAACAAAGACAATGATCACACTATGTGGATGCGCAGGCTGGCCTGGGCCTTTGTTCTTCACTTGCAATTAAATCAGATTTTCTCGCGATGAGGCCCAGTTATAATTAGGTAATAATGAGCCAGTGCATGAGATTTCCAACACTGTGGCATTTTGACATATGTAGTCTCGGACGAGCATCTGCAGCCTCCTTTTAAGCTTAGAAACTCCAAATGTGTTCAGTCAGTATCTTAACAATCATAGAATACTCAAGCGACTAGCAAAGGCTCTGATCAGACTGGGCGTATGCGCAGGCTGATCTGAGGCTTTGCTGGTCGCACATACCACATTGTTGAAAATCTCATGCATTGGCTCGTATAACTGAGATGTGTAACGAGGTAAGGAAACATGTCCTCCCATGTCGAGTTTTTTTAATATCTGAACGGCCACCTACATTCACGTTGTAAAGCTCTGGAGAGAAACAAATGATGCAGGGGCTCGCCTAAGCTTTCCCTGGGAGATCATTTTGCTATGCGGTTGCTATTAAGATAAAGAGTGGAAATGAAGTACTGACAGACGGACATACACTCAAACCTCGAAAGAAAACAAGCAAGTGTGCATTTATTGCATATTGTCTAAACAAATTCTAACCTAAATTTTGCTGTCTTACATATTTCCGGGCGATTCATATATAAATATTACCTCAAGTTACAGTTAAACCTGTCTTAAGTGGTCACTCAAAAATAGACAAAACAAAGGTCTTAAAAACAAATGGTAGCTTAATGAAGACCGAAAGTATTGCAGAATGGTCTTTGGGAGCATTCTGCAATACTTTTGACCTGCATTAAGTGATACTCGGTCTTGAAAAACAATTTTGGGTTTCTCTTTGACTGACGCTTAAGACAGGTTTTACTGTATAAGTATTTATACCATGACTGGGAAATGCTATAATCACAGACCACAAACCAAATTTTGATATCCAGACGGAAGAGACACATAAGTACAAGAAAACCAACCAGATGTATACATAAGCAAATAATTTATTCATCAGTTACCTCTCATATTAGCTGCATTGTTGCACACTGACCTGATAAACGTTGGCTATCTCACAGCATGTGTCTTTATCCGGTCATGATGACGTTGCACTTTTTGAATGAAATCGACACAAAAATCGATAATTACGTCATAATCGCGAGTTTGAAGAGTGAACCAATGGGTACACTGATGACTAGAATACCTGACTCTCGTCTTTTGATATCAAGTTTACCATGCGCGGCTTCGAGAATGCATGTAAAATTGCTCGGCAAGCCTTGTGATTCCACAAGCATTCTCGAAGCTTTGCCTGGTAAACTTGATATCAAAAGACACTCACCTAGTATTCTCTATGCAAACCAGTCCTGCATCCATCGTAGCCTGAAGGAAAATGAGTTCAGTAGTCGATTTATTGAAGGTCCACTGCGCTTTTGATAAAATAAATATAAACATTCACCCTTATCTTGCACTTGTCCTGCAAGTCACTTCATGTTTTGTTTACAAAGTTATCAGGGACTTATAATCGATAGATCACTTGTGTATTAATCCTATCCACAGGATAGGATTATTACTCAAGTGATCTAACGATTCGTGTAGTGTACTCGTCGGTGTTTCTTAGCAATTGTAAACAAAATATTACATCACTGTCACTCTTGGTTGGCACGACAGTAGATATATTTTGCCTTACTCTCCTTCCCTATTTTCACCCAATTAACTATAAGGATTTCAATTATAACAATGTTTTACAAGCAGTGTGAAAAACAGTGTGGGTCCTGATTAGCTGGCTTCTTAGAAGCCAGCTGATATAGATCTACACTGTTTTCGAAACTGAATATATCTGAAAACAACTGGACAAGGTTTAACGAAGCAATAAACAGCACCAGGTTGGCATCAATCCATTTGATTTCTTATTATTGTTCAAATCTATCAAATATTAACATTTTTACATCCAACAAAAATAATCAAATAAACACTCGACACCATAGATATGAGCATCAAAAAGAATTTGGCCATGCAAAAATAGATATGCGTTTACCAAAGAAAAACAGCAGGCTTACAGATTGGAGAGTGTATTTGAAAATTATTTTTCTGATTTCTCAACCAAAACATATGTAGCAGACACTCAAAGCAACCGTCTTGGCGAGACATTTATTTTGAGCACACAATACACATGTTAAATCTGATGGGTAAGAAAATAACCATAAAATTACGCTCAAAATCACCATTATTCTACTAAATGATCTGAATTATCAATAATGATCAATAATCATACTTACTATTTATTGACTTTTAAATCAGACGACAAGTACTCAAGTTTAACAGATATACCTGACAAAAAAAGAAACGCACCACTTAGAACTGTTCGACTCCCAGGAAGATCACAAGTGATAGGCCAGTTTAGTTTATATCAGTTCAAAGGTATGTCATGTACTGTTGCGTCACACGTCTTTTGCAATCTGGCGTCGAAATTGTGTTTAAGAAAATTGGTCATGAACAAAGTGGGTGTCATATTGTAAAGTCACAGGAAATAAGCGTTTTTATAATGATCTCTTGCATGATAAGTTCGAGCAATTGGAATCATCTCAGTAGACCAAAATGTACCAGGACACTTATTCTTTGCAAATTCTATCTTTAAATTCATCATACGCGATAATTGATCGCTAAGTACCTCATGTATTGTGACTACCCTTTGGATAATTATTCCACACTGGAGATAAATTTAAAAATTTCAACATTGTTTTAATCAATTTAAACGGCCCTAACTGATGAAAATGGATTTTTGAATTACAAAAAAAGCATCAATAAACACATTGGCTGTCTCACATCACAACATATCTTTTTCATACTTGCAAATGTAAAACATATTTGGAATTCCATGCAGACAGTGGCGTTGAATAAACGCTTCCAAAACTCGTTTACCATTCACCTTGATGTGTTTTGTGCCTACACAGGGAAAGTACAGATACTCCTCTAAGTCGCACTCAAGTTTTAGTAAGATTTGATCAGAAATGAATATTTCATGACAATTAACATTTTCGTATTAAAAGGATATCTTAATGGGGAAATCGTAGTGGTGCGTTTCTTTTTTGTCAGGTATATATTGCCATAAACTGAAGCAACATTTAATCAGTACACGAATTTCATGCTCTGCAGGAAAAAAAAATACTTATTTAAATTGACTCCCATAATGTAGCAATAAAGGCATAAAAGATGAACAGTTGGTGATTTCATTTTCTAATCTCAATACACCATGACTTGTTCATATTATTCAGTGACATCAAGGCTACTGCATTTCTCTTACATTCATCATACTGTGTGAATATTTTTAGATTTTACCAGACTGTCCATTAGTGGCATTGCCTAACCCTTAAAGCGCCAATCACGACTGCAGCAGACGACAAATTTTGGGATATCTTTCCCAATTTTCGACAAAAATATGTATGATATTGCATGAGAATTGTCTGCTAGCAGACGATTCTAATGAAATATCATGCCTTATTTGCTATTTTTGAAAAAGCGGCAACATTTTAAATTGTCGTCTGCTTCAAATTATAGGTGGTGCTTTAAGGGTTTACTTTTCAGGACCCTTTGTTCTTTTCATCAGACTGATTTGTTTGTTTGCCAAGAATACCCTTCATGTCACATCTATTTGTAAACTTGCAGTATTGACATTGCTATGTTTTTTCTCCGGGGTATATTGTAACATGCTCATGAAATGGTCATACAATAAATACCTTCACACATATATCACCAGTCATTTGCAGGATTCCAATTAAAACAATGGTTTACAAGCAGAGTGGAAAACAGTGTGTGGATCCTGATCACATGGCTTCTGAGAAGGCAGCTGATTTGTATCTACACTGTTCTCAAAACAGGAATTATCTGGGTTAAAATGGACAAGGGGACTAGACTGTGCTACTATCAAATATGAACATTTTCCACCCAACAAAAAACAATCAACGAACGTTTGATATCATTTATAGGAGCATTAATTAGGGTATTGATGATGCAAATAATAGAAATACGTTCAGCACAGAAATAAACATGTTTTTTTTTTGTTTTGTTTTTTAAAAATGGCATTATATAATTTATGTATAGTGTACCATCATTATTCTAATAAATGA
Organism: Loripinus fragilis; assembly: GCA_964019695.1. NCBI lineage: Eukaryota > Metazoa > Mollusca > Bivalvia > Lucinida > Lucinidae > Loripinus > Loripinus fragilis. The sequence goes on from OZ026515.1 coordinate 35,324,002, forward strand.
TAAGAATTATCAATTTTCATATAAACAATTCATTTGACTTTTAAAATTAGGCGAAAAATGCACAGTTTTAACCGATATATTGCCTTAAACTGATGCAAGCGGTAATCAATACATGAATTTCAAGTTCTGTAGCACAAATTTACTTATTTGAATTGGTTTCCGTAATGTATCAATGCATAAAAGATGAACTATTGGTAACTTCATTTTCTAATCCCAATACACCAGGACTCGTTTCCCTGTACACATTATTCAGTGACATTGGTGCCACTGCATTTTTCTTAGATTAATCACACTTTGTTGGTAAACACATAGTTCTTGCTTCTGTCACAACAGTTTGCAGTCCTGAATAACCAGGAAATGGCAATGAATATGCTAGGTTGGGATCTGAACTGTTATTTCGCTTCTGATTTGTGGCGGTAGTTTAACTAGTTTTAATGTGAATATTAGAGATTATGTCAGATTGTTCATCAGTGTTATTGACTAACCTTTCCGGCTCTTTGTCTTTGACATCAGAATGCACTTTCATGTGTTTATCAAGATTACCCTTCTGGGCACATCTATAATCACAGTATTGACACTTGTACGGCTTTTCTCCAGAGTGTATTCTAACATGTTCACGCAGTGATTTCTTGTCATAGAATCCCTTACCACATGTATCACAGAAATGAGACCTTTCATTATTATGTCTTTTCATATGTTTCCTAAGGCAATCCTTCAGTCTGAATGACTTAGGGCAAACAGTACAATGAAACAAAGGACCAGTTTTGTGACAAAATGGAATGTGTTTATTCTTAAGAGCAGCTTTAGTCTTAAATGTTTTCTGGCATATGCCACACTGGAATGGTCTTTCATCACTGTGTGTTACTTTCTTGTGGTAATTCAGATTATAGATAGAGACAAACTTTGTATCACAAATATCACATTCATATGATTTTGTTCGTTCCTTATGAATGTTCTCTGTGTGATAGCGAAGATTTACTTTGGTGTAGAAACCACGACCACATATTTCACAGATACATGGGCGCTCATTGTTGTGTGACATTAGATGAACTGTCAGCTTAGACTTTTCTGTAAAAGCTTTGCCACAAGTATCACATAAATATGGTTTCTCTTTGTTGTGAAATTTTAAATGCAAAAGGTAGTGAGAATAATATCTCGCTGTATATCTTTTGCCACAGTATGAACAAAAGAACACGCAAACACCATCTTTCTTGTGCTTTTTTAAGACGCTTGCATATTTAAAAGTAAAGTCGCATTCATTACAATGAAATTGTCCTTTCAAAGCACTTTTACGTGCCACAGTGATTTCAGAACTATTTAGAGTTTTTTCTTTTAATTTTTGTGAAGTCACTTGTTTGTTTTCACCCCCTTTTAGTTTTAGTGGCCATAGAGCTTGCTTTGAATTTATAACAGATGTTTTCTCTTTATGAGACATAATATTTGCAGATTCAGGGAGAGTATTACAAGAATAGCCACCTTCTTTTTTGCGAGGAATACTATCATCTTCTGATAAACTTATTACATGTGTATTACTGGTATCTGAATTAGCTCCATGAGTATTATCTTGAATGACTTTGGTTTGGAGTCGCTTAGGAATACTATCATCTTCTGATAAACTTATTACATGTGTATTACTGGTATCTGAATTAGCTCCATGAGTATTATCTTGAATGACTTTGGTTTGGAGTCGCTCACTTGACTTGTCCTTGGAAACATTCTTCTTCACTTTTTTTAAATTTATTGCATCACTTCTATCACCAATGCTGGTATTGGTTCCTTGTCTATGCTTTGGCACACAGACACTGTTTTCATTTACACCATCTAATACGCCAGGTATTTCAGAATGATATGCATGTAAATGGGAAATACTTATAGGTTTTGGTTTATTTTCTTCATATGAGACCTCCGCTTTGACTTGATGGGCTTTGTTGTTGTTTTTGTTGTTGACGAAGGTAAACCCAGGGACTGCAGATTTCTCCTTTTCACTTTCACCAGTTACCATATCTGATAAAATAAATTAATGCAATTTGTAAACATTTCTATGGCATACATTTTAGTCAATGCAAGACATTTAAGTCAATGTAAGATGAAACAAACAAAATGAACTGTGTGTCTTTTCTGGTTTGAGGTTTTACATTCCTATCAACAGCTAAAGTCATGTTGAGACAGTCAGTTCACCAATCAACATTTTTCCTGGGCAAGCTTGACTAAATGAATAACTAGTACTTTGTGCACATTTACACATTCGCTTGCAACTGACAACAACTCTTCTTGAATCAGTGGCTGTAGAAATTATTTCATGATCGATTTCCCTGAAAATATAGGACCAGGCCGGGATCCAACTGGTAACCCCTGCATCTGCAGTCAGACTTACTACCGAATGCACTACCGGGCCCAGTAGAGTGTGCATGCAAAAATAGTGGGTTCTAATTTAAGTTAACAATTGAACAAAGAGTAAAAACTCTGAATTGACTGGGTTTGGCTGTAAGTTTTGTTGCTTTCACTTGAAGACATCAGGCCTAGAGGTTGTAAAGCTCAAGTTCATTCTCAAACTCAAATAAAGCACAATGATTCATTGCGCTTTATTTTGATTATGATTGGCTGCTTGCCGACATGTGTCTGCAAGCAACCAATCATTGCACTTTATTTTGAATTTGAGATTTACTCAAGTTTTATAACCTCTAGGTCTGTTTTATCTCCAGATCTTCATGCTCAAGAAACAGTGACATATTTCTGTCACTTATTACTGTATAGCACATGAAGTTGAATATTGTATTTTCAAGGCATGCCCTGTAATCAAATATCCTTTTATTTTTTTTATAACTGTAGAGCTTATTTAATCTGTAATTTGTTGCCTGTTTGTGATGAAATACAATGCTTTGAGTGCAGAATGTGAATAAATGCTGTTTTAATTGTAGAAAGTATTATATAATGTAGGATATTTGACAAGATACCATTTCTGCAGAAAATGCTTTTGTAAACAGAACAGGACATGTGGTATTCTAACAAATATGGGTAGAAACTAAGTTCAAAAACTACATGTACATCTAATCTACATTTTCAGAGCAATTGGGTATTTCTAGATTTTGTTGGGCTCAATATAATGTAAAATTTCTTCTTAACTCTGTAAATTGCTTTAAAAAAAATATGTACAAATACATAGTATTTGTCAGTGGTTCATCAAGAAAATTACCTGACGCGCATGCTGTCTTGAATATCCATCCATGTAGAGCAAACAATTCCTTGATCGCATTTTCCTTCTCATGTGTAACATAGATCGTCAACAGATAGGTTTCCATATCGGTCACAAAAGTTCACTCTATACTGATCCACTTACTGAAAAAATAGTTGTTATACGTCGTAAAGAAAAGTGACTATATGGCATATGTGAACCTGCACCTGTGAATGTGCATACTCACAGTCTTCGCTGTTGTATGTAGAAAATGCCTAGTGTCATCACAAATACAATCACTGCAAGCTTATTTATAAAGAAATCATTAAGTCAACAGATGTAGATTTTGTTTGTAACCTTTTATGCCATTTTACACCTACACAAGTGCAGAATTAGCATGGACAAGGCTGTTGCAGAAACCTCCAGTGCTTTTACATTCAACAGGAGCACATGCTATTTATTTCCTCATCCCTCAGTTGAATGAAGTATTGCTGTCAGTTTACCGATTATAATTTGCCCATTTTTGTCCATGATTGAACTGCTTAAGAACAGTTAAAGAACTTTGATCTTTGCTGTCTGAAACAAATAAATATTACAATTTTGGTTTCTGAGCTGAATATCTGAGCAAAAATATGAGTATTTCCAAAGAGGGGTGTCAGAAAATGGGACAATTCATATAAGAATGATGAAAAACCGGGTCAGTCATATACTTTTTCTTAGAAAAAGGGGGCTTATCGTATACCTGGCAGTGCTGAAAAAGGGGGCTATTGGCGCCTCACAGCCGTACTATGTCATATATCGGTAGTTACACCCCCTCCCCCCTGGTAGATGTCTTTGGTAGAGCTCTCAGTGGTTAGCGTAATAGCCTCTGGTTCCAGGTTGGATCCCCCCTCGCGGCGAGAAAATTTTGTAGTCCGAACACACTTTCTCGGTTTCTGGACATCTCGGTCCCTAACAAACTCGGCCCCTGACAAACTCGGCCCCTAGCAAACTCGGCCCCCACAAACTCGGCCCCTAGCAAACTCGGCCCCTAACCAACTCGGCCCCTATATAATGTACAGTTGCTGTTTTTTTTGCACAAAACGCATTGTAACTGGTGTCTAAAGTGGGGGCTTTAGCTGTTACATCTTTTGTCAGAAGTGACACCTTTATTTTTGCCTTTTATATGCGAGCTGCGTCGGGTTACCTCGCCGATCTCGATAGTCCTGTTTGCTGCATCCAATATATATTACATTCCACATATAATTATCGTTCCGATATAACGCTAATTCCTTTGCGAAACGGAAATATTTGGAAATATTCGTAAAAGAAATTGAATTGTGCACAGTAAAACCTCGGAAAATTGAACTCCGATTTTTCGAAATACCCCCTAATTCAAAATAAATTTCGAACACATTGGAATCAGAGAATATAGGGCCTGTTTATGAATTATTTAAAATATTATGTTTTGTGTGTGTGAAAGAAACGTCTCCCAGGGACGTTTCTTTTATGCACACACTATATTTGCTTGATAGTGAAAAACACTGATAATAATCATTTTTGAAAGTATAAATTTTTATATTTTTCTCCCTATAGGCTAATTCGAACTCTCGATATTTCAAAATAAAATCTCTAGTCCCTATGACTTCGAATTTCCGAGATTAGACTGTATATAAAAAAAATGTCTAAAATTATCCAAGACTGGTATCACCCATTCGATTTCCCCATATGTAGGCTTTAATCTCTGAACGGTGGTTGAAAGTTCTGTCAAGTGCATTTGCGCAGGCTCGATTGAGCTTAAACAAGTGCGATAAATCATCATAACAATATCACTCATTCGATTTTCACATGTTATGTATGATGCTCTAGCCAAAACATGATCTTTTTTTATCCGAGGAGCGGTCCAAAACTCTCCCGACTCTGTGCATTTGCTGAGGCTCGATCATGAATGCTTTAGCTTAACCAAAACCCAGATCACCCATTCGATTTCCGCATATGTAGGCCTAAGCTTTATCTACAGAATGGCGGTCGAAAGCTCTGGTTTTCTCGCATCGAATTCTCAACATCGAGACTGTCCCGGGTATCATGTAGAACGCTCATGCATGTTTGAGTAAACATACCCGAGTATTCGACTGAACCTTTCTTTCACAAAAATGGACAGCGTGACAGCGTCAACATCATAAAGTGCCAATATCCATCACAACATGCATTATCTGCATACGTTTTTAATGGGCACTAAAGTGTTTAACCAATGATTCGCATGTATAATGAAACTAGCCAGCCTCCTGAACCATATTTCGATTGGGGGCCGAGTTTGTAGGGGTCGAATTTGGTCCCCGAATATATGGGGGCCGAGTTTGTTAGGGGCCGAGTTTGTTAGGGGCTGAGTTTGTCAGGGGCCAAGTTTGTTAGGGGCCAAGATGTCCCGGAATCGCTTTCTCTAGTGTCATTTGTAGGGATGACACTAGATAATTAGTGCATCGTCCTTCGGATCAGGACGTTAACTGGATGTCCCCTGCTGGGGTTTCAATAAGATTTTTTGCAAGAGGCCAGTTTTAGACGGTCAGATTTTAAGCTTTTATACTGATTTTAATGCTAGTTAGAACATTTGAGGCTGCCAGAAAATGGTTTGAGGCAGTCAATTTGGCCTCCAGTCTCCTCTAAATGAAAAGTCACCCATTGTGCAGGTTAAAGAATCATACGACTTGTAGGATGTCATCCTGCAACCCGGGGTGTACATTGTACACCTGCCGATAATGCTCAAAAGCGAGCGCTAGGCAGTGTATAGAGAAAGAAAGAAAATACAAAACTAGGAGCCTAAGAGGGGCGGGAGGAATGTGTATTGGGGAGAAACAATCCGGATTTGGAGGAACTGATGGATATGTGAACTCCTCAGTCAAATTTTTGTACAAGCAGGTGTGATAAATATCTCAACTCACTCTAAATAAGCTGAAACCTAGAGCTTCCTCGTAACAAATTTGGAAACCGGAAGTATGTAACCGGTCGCTTTGATTAAAGTTGTGTAGAACCATTTTCGATTAGAACGTTGAGACTGCATTACGTCCCTTGATATATCAAAGCACTGAGAATATTAATCAGTGGAACGATTTCTGACAATCAAGTGAGCAGGTGCTAGCTAGATCACGGATTGTTCTCTCATCGGGTCGCGAGTATAACTCTTCTTTGGGTGCGTTTACTAACAGGAATGGATCGGAACGCACCGGAATGGACCTCCATAACCAGAACGGACCTCAAAATTCACCCTAAAAAGCATGTTTTAAGTGTACTTGATGAGAAATTTTGGCTAAGTAATGCAAAATACCAAATATCTTCGGTGTCCAGACAGCTTTAATGCAAAAAATGTTTTCTTAAATAGTTTCTGTTTTACCCTGATATTCTAGTACCTTACTACTTAAGGCTTACTTACACCAGTCACCTATAAAGTATGAATATATGCAATAAAGATCACTGCATTCCTTTTTCATAGTATATGCATATTTCTATTGTAGAAAAATCATTTTGGATGCAGTGATTGTCAAAACACTCAAATAACGATGTGCTGTACCAGCAAACATGTATATATTGGTCCCATATGGACTATTTATGTGGGGCTATCCAGATATGTCTAACTGAACAACCCATATCTTGGCATATGCTTGACTTTTTGTAAAGACCAGGGACTCTCATGTGAACATAGGTATGGGACTATAATGTACACATCTGCCATTTGATCAGACTTATTTTTAGGCACTTATTTCTATAGAATGTGCATCTTCAATATGAACTGACACGATTTAAATGGGTCATACGTCAACCATGTTACAAACCACTGACGGTGCACATATGCACTTCTAAAGGTGAAATATCATTAGAAACTGAAAATTCAAGATAAATTATGGTAAAATAATAATCTTAGTTGCATAAAACAAATAAATTTTGATATCCATTCCGGTTATGGAGGCCCATTCCGGTGCGTTCCGGTCCATTCCAGTGCGTTCCGGTCCATTCCGGTGCGTTCCGGTCTATTCCTGTTATTATACGCACCGCTCTTGTGTCTATTCTATATCATGGGAAGAAACACAGTCTAACGAGCTTGATCTGGTTTAGTGCGCTACATCTCGTGATATAGAATTTAATTATAAAACATGAGCCGTTCCTAGAGAAAATATGTCTTAGCGACAATGGTATAACTAGTTGAAGTCTATATTTAGCTGTCTACCTCTTGGAATGATGATAAACGGGACGCAAGATAAATTATGTTATATTTAGTGTTCTGGCTGACAAGTGTCGTTGTTTGTAAACGTTTAATCTATCTATCTATCTATCTATCTATCTATACTAGTTCGCTCAAACTTGAGCATTACACCAGGGAGTGCGAATTTGGAAATTTTGAATTAAAAAACAAAAACAAAACAAAAAAACAAAACAACACAAAAATCATTATACGCAACAAAAACAGGTTTCCTCATGGTACATGTATTGTTTTTCTTGGCCGTTGCACGTATGTTTTTCTTGGCCGTTGCAAGAATGTTTTCTGATTAGCGAATTTCGCTGCTAATTTTTACCGATTGGCGAATTTTGAAGGTTAAGTTTACAGATTAGCGCATTGAGTATAAAAATATTTACACTTTACTGATTTTTGCCTTTAAAAGTTACTGATTACTGATACTTATCCAAAATTTTACTGATTGTTGAGGTTGAGAATCTCTCCTATTTTCTTTCAAATTAACTTATTATTATCCTATCTAAAGTACTATAGAAGGCCCTTAAAAATGAAGTTTTATAGCACCACAGCGTTTTTATATCCTATTCTTAGCACTAGTGGACCTTTGATAATCAAGTTTTAAAGCACCTTAACCTTTCTCAGGTTATTGTCTTCGTTTCAGTGCCAATAAAACCTTTGATACTAGGTCTGAGATACTACACACAAAAAAATATAAATTATCATTACTGCTTTCTTGTCACAGCATGGGATAACAAGTAAACATGCACATTTTCTTAAAAGTTTGAGGTCATAGGCAGTAATTTAAGTTAAAAGAAAGAAGCTGGCTGAAGATTACAACCGTTTTAGCTCGATAAATAGGACTAGTGTTATTATTTTATATTTCTAGAAAATTGGTCAAATGCTGTAAACTTCAATATGAGATTCTGAAAAAATAACTTGAAAACGGTGACATATCCTTTTTATTTCATAAATGGATAGCCCATAGCCCATGCATAAAACAAACTGTATGCAAAGTATTGAAAATATTTTAATATGGGAAGTATTTAGTAGCATATGTCCTTAAGACAGGTTTTACTGTATAAGTGTTTATATCATAACTTGGAAATGCAATAATCACAGTCCACAAACCAATCTTTGACACCCAGAAGTAAGAGACACATGTGTACAAGAAAAACATCAAGACGCATTCAGAGGCAAGAAATTTATATGCAAACCAGTTCTGAATCTTGCTTATCAGGAAAGTGAATTCAGTAGTTGATTGATACAGTAAGACCTGTCTTAAGCTGTCACTCAAAAATAGACAAAACAAAGGTCTTAAAGACAAATGGTAGCTTAATGAATGCCGAAAGTATTGCAGAATGCTCTCTTAATTTTGCAATACTTTGACCTGCATTAAGCGATAATCGGTCTTGAAAACCAATTTTTTGTTTCACAGTATTTGCATGGCCTTTCTCCCGAGTGTATACTAACATGCTCACGCAGTGATTTCTTGCCAAAGAATCCCTTACCACATGTATCATCAGTCACTTGCATGATTTCAATTATAATAACATAGGTTTAGATAAGCAAAATATTTGAACGTAAAATTGTAAATATTTTCTTAGCAATCAGTTTTAACAGATGGCTCAGCCACAATCAGCAACAAATTTTGTTTCATCAGAGGTCAACAATAAAGTTCTTTCAATCCACTTTTTGCATGCATTTTCGCGTTCTATATACTTGATACTGTCTTAAACCAGTTAGTGTTATAGAGTAACTAAAGTACTAACTCGCACATTTATAGTTGAAAGAGGATGTTGTAAGGAAAAAAGGAGACAACATACTATCATAATATGAGTATATTTTTCATTCAAAATATATCCATACACTCAAATGTTCTTATATTTTGAAGGGCACCACATGTGGAACATTGTAGTATCAAAACAAATGTTGTGACGTACATTTTCATGTTTTTTTTTCTGGCTAGTGAGTTGCTATAAATCTCTTTTAAAGGAAAGGTTCTATTTACACAATACATAATGAAAAACTAGAGCATACAAGCTTTTGTTTTTTATTCTATGTCGTCTAGTTGTAAAGTTGTAGGGTTTCATAAATGGTCTCTGAAACTTAGCCAAAATGTCTACGGACAGGACATTAGTTACATGTTTCAAATAAAATATTGTTAAGCATACGTGATAATTTCTTTTTTATGTTTCAAAAAAAAATAAACAAAAAAGTAATATCGCCAAAGGATACATTTTACATGACTTGTTTTAGGAGTGATACTGAATCACAACTATAAGCAGTATACAGTTTTTCTTACAATGAGCTTGTTATATGCTTCTGTGTTGCAGACAAAAGTGTGTAAATTCTTAAGCTTTGTTTAAGAGGAATGCTGAGAGACTATATCAAGAGGACAAATAGCAATGAAGGTCATTGACAAATTATGTAGGGTTTTTTCGAATCAGCACATAAAGGGAGTTCAGTGGTGGAGATTTCCACTCGAGACCGAGGGGTTGTGGGTTCGAGCCTAACCGGTGTCACTGTGTTGTGTCCTTGAGCAAGACATAAATCCTTGCAAAATACCGGTTCAACCCAGGTAGAAATGTCCCGACATCACTGAAAAATTATTGACTGGGACGTAAAGAATCAAATCAAACAAAAATCAGCGCATAAAATGGTAAAAAATGCTTGAAAGTGCTGTTATACTTTTTCATCTTGATAAGTACTATTTTCAACAAATAATTACATAACCATTTATCAAAATGATCAGAATATGATATCAATTTCCATACAAAATGACTGTCTGCTTTCTTATGCAGGTTAAATCATTAAACTATATCAACTTGAACCTAAATGGCATAAAAAAGATCAAATCGTCGCTTCAGTGCTATAGTGTTCTAAGTGACATTTTGGTCAAAAATGAGTTATGCATACCGTTGGAAAGGGAATCAAATGTTCTATCTACTGGTGAAGGTTTCATTGTCCTCCCTGTAAACTTAAAATCGCTGTGCTTTTCTGTTCTATCTACAAAAAGACAATTTCGTTCAGTGCTATAGTGTTCTAAGTGATTTTCATCCAATGCCCAATGATGATTATGTCACGTGACTTGGTGAGTCCAGTGTCATACTGTTCTATCTACATAAAGTCACTTCCCTTGGAGAGATTGCTAAAATGGCACTTACCTCCCTTACACAAATTTAAAACCTCCCTTACACAAATTTAAATTTCCTAAATTGAATCTGTTTGTCGGTCCAATGACAAACTAATGACTATATCAGCTACTTTTAGCTCCAATTATTCCGCTCAGTCAAAAATATAACGTAAATTGATCCATGGACAGAAAAATAAGCTATAGAAACATATTACCTCCCTTACACATATCTAAACTGCTTTAATTGAAGTAATTTGTCGATGATATTACAGTTCAATGGTTAAATCTGCTACTTTTAGTCCAAATAATCAGTTCAGTCTAAAATATTACACAAATTGACCCTATTGACCGAAAAAATAACTGTAGAAACAGATTACCTCCCTTGCATAAATTTTAATGATATAATCCGTGTGGTTTGTTACTGTGATGCCAAATAAATGACTAAATCTGCTACTTTTACGTACAAATAATCATTTCTGTTCAGACTAGTATATGAATTGACTCCATAAACAGAATAATAAGCTGTAGGAAAATATAGAACACTATAGCACTGAAGGCAGAAGGCGACTTTTAGGGCATAATGTTCTATCTGCAAATTGTAAAATGCCCGTAAATTCCATATTAAAGTAAAATTATCTTCAAACTTAGGTCATTTACACTGTATGTATATATTTTAACCCTCTGGTATGATCCAAAGGTCTGTGATAAATAAGGCATAAAAAATCAGGATGCTAAAATTTTCAGACTCATTTTTCTGAAAACTTGTGCAATGGTAGATAGAGCACTATAGCACTGAAGCGACGAAATGTCTACTTTTGTTATGAATTACCCAAATTTAGGGAGTGCTAGATAGCACAGCACACTTAACCAATGCAGATATTTTTAGACTCCAATTGGATAAGTGCAATGTGAATAAAACAAACCAGTAAATGAGTTTGTATAACATTAAGTATGTCAAGATACAAATACGTTTCCCCTTTTTTATCTGCAGCTCCTATTGTAATTAATTAAATGGTCAAAATATTGTCCAGTCCGTAGACACCCTTGTTTTTATTGAAAGCTTTGAAAGCTTAAGGTGATCTTTATGTTTGTGATACAAGAGGATGCAAAGACTAAGTATAAATATGAATTAGAAGGATTGTTTGCGACAGACAGGATGTATCAGTCTTTGAATATAAAATTGTCTTGACAGTAGATGTGGCTTATCAGTACATGCAAACACTTTATGAATATTAAGAAGAGAAACTACCAAACCACTGATTAGATTGGTTTATTTTCTGATTTTAATGATTACTTTGAATCACACCTAGATTTTGTAAAAAGAAAACAGCATTATTTCTGAAATGTTTATTTCTCACTAGTTTGAGAGAAATTATGCAGTTTTCTTTCCAAAATCTAAGTGCAATTTAAAGAAGTCATTTCAGAGGAAAACTATGTTCCCCTAACCGCAATTTGACTCATTAACCATACTTTCTGTTCTTTATTGTGTCACAATGACCCATCAATTATTATTAAGGGAGAGCATTCACAAACAAAATTTTGGTCAAACTTTGAAATTAAAAAGTGCTGTGATTACCTGAATATAAGGTCATGGTAATTAAAATCTAATTAACTCTTTTCTGTCTCCAAACAATGTATCTATGCAAGTTTGGTGCAGAATAACACACTGATTCAGAAGACAGCTCAGAAAAGGCTGAAGTTACAGTTTTATAGGATGTGGATATTGAAATGAGGTGACCTTAAAAGTTAGGTCAAGGTCTCCAAAATCATATCAAATCAACATTTTGCCACAATGATAACATACATTAAGTTTAGCCAGAAAACTTTGTTCAAATCAATATAATTATATCACATAAAAAGCTATTTTGGAAAAAAATTGACATTTCAAAGTGCTGGTGTGACCTTGACAATAAGGTCAGGGTCACCAAAATCTAATCGACTCTTAACTCTCTCCTAACAATACATCTATGCAAGTAAGGTTTAAATTGAACAACTGGTCGTAAGAAAGTCTGTGGAAATGGCTGATTTACACTGTCTTTATAGGAGGGTGACCTTGAAAATTATATCAGGGTCACCAAAATCTAATCAACTCGTATTTTCCTTCCAACAATGTATCTAAGCAAGTCTGGTAAAAATCTCTCTACTCTACTGGTTCAAATTATGGTGCAGGGAAACCCTATTTTGGACATTTCAAAGTGCCAGTGTGAACTTAAAATTTAGGTAAAGGTCACCAAAATCTAATCAACTTTTTCCGTTTCTCAACAATGAATTAATGAGAGTTTGGTCAAAATCAGTCCACCAGTTCAGAAGATAATGCATGGTAATGAAAACAAACGCCGACAATTTTGGACATTGCAAAGGCCCCTGTGACCTTGAAATTAAGGCCAAGGTCACTAAAATCTAATCAACCTTCCTCTTTTCCCAGCAATGTATATAGCCAAGTTTGGTTAAATCCATCATCCAATTCAGTTCAGAAGATAATCCACAGAAAATGAAAGCGGACACCAACGCCCATGGGATCTGCACCAAAAACAATAAATCCCCCCACGCGGGTAATTATTATAATATAAAAAAATAACAGATGTGATTTAGACTGAATTAATACTAGTGTAATTTTGCTGCTAAATATTCATTTAAATATTAGTGTCTACCTAGGGACAGGACGCATCAACGGACAAGACATTTTTGCATTCAAAGACACCTAAACCTTTTCTTTTGCAAACAATACTTCTATTCCATATGCGAATTTATTCCTTACACCCACTTGTATCACACACATTAACATGACCTTTCTCTTTCAAAGTCTTCTATAAAAACAAGAGTGTCTACTGACTGGACATTTTTGGACCATTTTACAACATACCAGCCGAATGAAAACTGTATTTTTTTTGTTTCCTGAGATACGTAATGTTATACAAACTCATTAGCTGGTATGTTATACTTCATAATTCACTAAACCAATTGTATTTGAAACATGTTTGCTATGATTAAGGATGCTGTGCTATCTGTTTCTTCTTAAATTTGAAAAATGTATAACAAAGTAGGCATTTGGTCTTTTAGATGCCATTTAAGTACTTATCATGATGTGCACTTTTAAAGAAATGGGTATGGAGTTATTTGTTAAAAAAAACAGTTATTTTTCCAAATGAAACAACATAACAGCATTTTTCAACCATTTTTGACCATTTTAAGCTCTGATGCAAAACCATGTTCTGTCAATGATGTTCAATACTATTTGTCCTCTTAAAGCAGTCCCTTAGCACTTCTCTGAAACAAAAAAATAAAGTGTTTTCACACTATTTTCTGTATCACAGGAGCATATAACAAGCTGTGGGTACAAAAAGTGCGTCTGATTGTGGCTGAGTCGATAAGTTTTGAGTACCCACAACATATGTTTGATTGAGAAATAAGAAAATATGTTTTGGTAGGCACTCTTAACTAAAGGCCTGTAACAGTGATTTTAAGGCAGAGTGGAATACAGTGTGTGGATCCTAATCAAATGGAATCTGAGAAGCCAGCTGATCTGGATCTGCACTGTTTTTAAAACAGGAAAGCCACTGTATTTGTCTTAGATTCATCATACTGTGTTGGTAAACCTGTATTTCTTGCTCCCTGCATACCAGTTTGCGGTCCTGAATTATCAGAAAATGGCAATGGAAATGATAGGTTAGGCTCTGGATTGTTATTTGGCTTTTCTGGCACTTTGACTTTGTCATCAGAATGCGTTTTCATGTGTTTACCAAGATTACCCTTCAAGGCACATCTATAATCACAGTAATTGCACTCATACGGCTTTTCTCCCGAGTGTACCCTAACATGCTCACGCAGTGATTTCTTGTCATAAAATCCCTTACCACATGTATCACAGAAATGAGTCCTTTCATTATTATGTCTTTTCATATGAATCTTAAGGTAATCTTTCAATCTGAATGACTTAGGGCAAACAGTACAATGAAACAAAGGACCAGTTTTGTGATGAAAAGCAATGTGTTTTTTCTCAAGGGCAGCTCTAGTCTTAAAGGTTTTCAGGCATATGCCACACTGGAATGGTCTTTCATCACTGTGTGTTACTTTCTTGTGGGTATTCAGATTATAGATAGAGACGAACTTTGTACCACAAATATCACATTCATATGGTTTTGGTGGTCGTTCCTTATGCATGCGCTGTATGTGATAGCGAAGATTTACTCTGGTGTAAAAACCACGACCACATATTTCACAGATACAGGGGCGCTCATTATTGTGTGACATTAGATGAACTGTCAGCTTAGACTTTTCTGTAAAAGCTTTGCCACAAGTAGCACATAAATAAGGTTTCTCTTTGTTGTGATATTTTAAATGCAATTGGTAGTTAGAATAATATCTCGCTGTATATCTTTTGCCACAGTATGAACAAATGAATAGGCAAACACCATCTTTCTTGTGTTTATTTAAGGCGCTTGCATATTTAAAAGTGATGTCACATTCATTACAATGATATTCTCCTTTAGAAGCACTTTTACGCGACACAGTTATTTCAGAACTGTTTAGAGTTTTTTCTTTTAATTTTTGTGATGTCCCTGGTTTGTTTTCACTCACTTTCAGTGGCCATAGAGCTTGCTTTGAATTTATAACAGATGTTTTCCCTTTATGAGACATAATATTTGCAGATTCAGGGAGAGTATCACAAGAAAAGCCACCTTCTTTTTTGTGAGGAATACTATCATCTTCTGATAAACTTATTACATGTGTATTACTGGTATCTGAATTAGCTCCATGAGTATTATCTTGAATGACTTTGGTTTGGAGTCGCTCACTTGCATCACTTCTATCATCAAAGCTGGTATTGGCTCCTTGTCTATGCTTTGGCACACAGACACTGTCTTTATTTACACCACCTAATAAGCCAGGTATTTCAGTATTATATGCATGTAAATGGGAACGACTTCTAGTTTTGGGTTTATTTTCTTCATATGAGACCTCCGCTTTGACTTGATGGGCTTTGTTGTTGTTTCCTTTGTTGATGAGGGTAAACGCAGGGACTGCAGATTTTTCCTTTTCACTTTCACCAGTAACCGCATCTGATAAAAGAAATTGATATATATATAAGCTGTGACATGAAATTTCCATCAATGTGGTATGTGCGACCAGCAAAGCCTCAGATCTGATCAGAGCCTTTGCTAATCGCTTGAATATTCAATGACTCTTATGCTACTGATCGAACATGTTTTGGAGTTTCTAAGCTTTAAAAGAGGCTGCACAGGCTCGTCTGCGTCTACACTTGTAAAAATGCCACATTGTTGGAAATCTCATGTTGCGGCTCATTTATTGTAAACATTTCTATGGCATACATTTAAGTCAATGCAAGACATTTAAGCCAATGCAAGACAAAACATACAAAATGAACTGTGAGTCCTTTCTGTTTGTTTGGTTGGTTTTAGGTTTAACGTCCCTATCAACAGCTATAGTCATGTCAAGACAGTCAGTTCACCTATCAACATTTTTTCTGGGCAAGCTTGACAAAGTGATCAACTAGTACTTCGTGCACATGTACACCTTCGCTTGTAACTGACAACAACCCTTCTTGAATCAGTGGCTGTAGAAATTATTTCATGATCAATCTCCATGAAAATATAGGATCAGGCCGGGATCGAACTCCAACCCCTGCATTTGCAGTCGGACTTACTACCGACTGCACCACGGGGCCCAGTAAAGTGTGCATAAAAAAATTGGTTCCATTTTAAGTTACCAATTGAGCAAAGAGTTATGAAAGTAAGAAAGGAGGCAAAGATCAGGAAACAATACAATCAAGTACCACACCTGACCCAGGATACCACATGAGAAAGTAACAAAAAAACAATAAACATCACCAACAAAACCCAAGAGGTCAGCCCTTTTCCAGCAGGTGACCACAAGGCAGCAATGAACAGACGCAAAAGCATGATGAACACAAGACACAATTGATCCACAAGAGGTGCAACTGAATTCACCGGATTTGACTGTAAGTTGTAAGACATCTGTTTCCTCTCCAGATCTTCATGCTCTAGAAACAGTGACATATTTATGTCATTTATTACTGTGCAGTTAAACCTGTCTTAAGAGGCCACTTAAAATAGACAAAATAAAGGTCTTCATGGTAAATAGTAACTTAATGAAGGTCTATAGTATTGCAGAATGCTACCTTTGGAGCATTCTGCAATACTTTTTACCTGCATTAAGCAATAATCGGTCTTGAAAACCAATTTTTTGGTCCTTTTTGAGTGGCCGCTTACTATATTACACATGAATGTTGATTTTCAAGTAATTTGTTCCCCGGATAGTGATATGAAATACATTGCTTTGAATGCAGAATGTGAATAAATGCAAAAATAGAATAATAAGGCTGTTTTAATTGTAGAAAGTACTATATAATGAATTGATAATGTTCGATATTTGACAAAATATCATTTCAGAAAATGCTTTTGCAAACAGAACAGGACACGGGGTATTCTAGCATATATGTGCACCAACTAAGTTCAAAAGCTACATCTACACCTTATCTACATTTTCAAAGCAGTTGGGTACTTCTAGATTTTGTTGGGTTCAATATATGTAAAATTCCTCCTTAACTCTGTTAATTGCTTTCAAAAGATGCGTACGAATATATAAGTGGTTCAACAAGAAAATTACCTATTGCGCATGCTGTCTGGAATATCCATCCATGTAGAGCAAACAATTCCTTGATCGCCTTTTCCTTCTCAAGTGTAACATAGATCGTTAACAGATAGGTTTCCATATCGGTCACAAAAGTTCACTCTATACTGATCCACTTACTGAAAAAATAGTTGTTATATTTCGTAAAGAAAAGTATGCATTACAAACAAATGGCACAATCTCAAACCACGTGCACGCACACTTTTAACAGCCAGCTTTATTCCTCAGACTTCTAAGGAGAAAAAGAACTGCACAATCGGACCAAACACATACACCCTTTTCACACACCCCACACACAAACCATAGTAGCAGCCATGCGCGCATCCAGAAAGTTCCAACTTTGACAACGTTTTTTTGTGTTGTTTTTCAGTTGAAGGGAGTATCCCTTTAGTTGATGAGACGATCCAAATTCTCGGGACCGCACTTCCGGTTAGCAACAGTTGCCAAGGCTCGCCGAATATGACAACGACGCCATTTTGTTTTCTATCGATATTTTGATTTTTGCGTTTCCCGCACGATAATCTTCATTAATGGCCAAATCATAGTTTGCACTAGGTTGCAACAATCATTACATTATAAAAGACAAGAAAATACCGAGTTTTGGCTTCCCAAATAATAGTGACAAACACTCAGAAATATCGATCTTTGCAGTCACGGCAGGCACTAAATGCCAACAGTTACTTTAAGCAATACCACTTCAGTACTGATATGTATCAAGCATAGAAAATAAAGCATACACGATTTATCTGAATAATAATAATAATAATAATAATAATAATATCTCAAAGGATTCTGTCATATGAGGATAGATAGATAGATAGATAGATAGATAGATAGATAGATAGATAGATAGACAGACAGACAGACAGACAGACAGACAGACAGACAGACAGACAGACAGACAGATATCATGTCCCATCTCAGCTGCAGATATGACTACAAACCATATCATGTTACATCTCAGCAGACTGCCCTCTGTAGATATGCTCGCAAACTGGTGCATCATGCTTGCAAAGTTTAAACTTGTTTTATCACTAAAGTGTCGAACAGTTCGGACCTCGATCAGGCCAGACATTTTCAGACCGGACAGAATGTCAGGCTTGATCTTGTTCCAAATTGTTTGAAAAGGTTATCAGCAGATGACAATGTCATGTAAAGGTTTAACGCAAAGTTAAAATAGATCGGTTCAACTTCAACTTGTCATAGCCTCTAAAGTGTCAAACAGTTTGAACCCCTATCAGGTCTGGGCAGAATGTCAGGCCTGATCTGGGTCCAAATTGTTTAAAAGGGTTATCAGCAGATGACATTGTCATGATGTAAAGGTTTAACACAAAAATAGAATACATCGGTTCAACTTGTCATAACCTATAAAGTGTCAAACAGTTACGACCCCTATCAGGCCTGAACAGAATGTTTGGCCTAATCTGGGTCTTAACTGTTTCCAAAGGTTATCAGCAGATGACATGTCAGGTAAAGTTTTAATGCAAAAGGTAAAATACAATGGATTTGACCCAGAGTTGTCAGAACCTGGAAAAACAATTTGGATCCTGGTCAGGCCACTATGATTGTTTTCCCAGACACTATGTACACATTTAGGGATACCCAGGGGGCGGGGTCAAAATTGATAACCTTTTCTCATATCTAAATTTTGTCACAGCATCCAGTTGATCCAAATATTGCATGCGCTGATCAAGAGGGGGGGCAAGGGGCCCGGAACCCCCTGGAAAAACACAAGTCATATGGGATTATATAGGGAATAAGCAATTGGATCCCCCTAGAAAAAGTTGGATCCCCCCACCCTGGAAAAAATGTTGATGCCCCTCTGGAACCTTGGAAAATTATAATTTTCTTTGAAATAAACCATTGGCATTCTGTAAAATAAGTGGAGGACTACTAAAAAAAACTAAAAAACCGTTGTCAGAGATTTTTTGTGACAGATGGACCTGGACCCCCCTTACCATCCACCCCCCCCCCCCCCCCCCCCCCCCCGACGAAAATTCCTGGATCCGCGCATGCCTTGATACAAATCTTGAGCTATTGTTGCTTCATCTATGCTGGAATGCCATATACATGTAATAATTGCTGGGGACTTTTCTTGAAAAGGATAGCGCTTATGACAGGCTGTATATTGTACCAATTAAAGGTGTTGAGTGTCAAACTTGGAGGTGTGATGTGTCAGAATTCAGAATCAAAATAGTCATTTATCTATCTGGAATTTGATAATATCTCAAGGTATATGGAATTTAAAGACCATTTTAATGTGTTAAAGCTCCTAAGATATTAGAGACACACATTTCTTTCACGTCTAAATGATCGCAAACCGATGGCCGTTCAGCCCACCCACACCCGAGTTTTTTTCAATAATTTGTGAAAAATTGGTGCTATTTATTCAAAATAAACTTGGCGGGGCAAAAGACAATGTTTTCCCTTCGAAATAAGCGCAGGCTGGTGAAAAAATCGGAGAATTTGAATAAATACGGCCCATTTTTCATCATTTTCCCGTTACCCGTAATGTTAGAATTCACCGTTCACCTCACCGCGGTACATTTGTTTACCTGTGTCGCTAAGGCTGTGACGTCACGGCGGTCCCGAGAATACCATTTAAATGACGTTTCGCTAGCGGGCCGATGATAGCCAAACATTGAATGATGGCTTGTTAGCCTCGTGATTTTCTAGGGGATCCTAACCAGTACTGCAAAGAAACCCTATATTTTTGTGATTTTTCAGAGCGGGGGTAGTCTGGATCCCCTGTCCCATCTCTCTGGATCCGCGCATGGTAGCAACAAACAAAGATCAGGTCGCAACTGAATCACGACCTTAACCCGGACAGCAGCCATTGCCATGTGTGAATGGGAGGAGGGATTGGGACAAACACTTTAAAAATGAGCGGTGGCTTTAAAACCAACGCATTCCAAACCACAGATATATTTTAAATGAGGTCAAGGACAGCCAATCTTAATTGGCTCAGGAATTTCCCATAGTTATTATCACCTACCTAACGAATTTGATTGTTGTGGAGATCTGGTCAATGAATGATGATCACTTGATGAACATCATGGGCGGATCCAGAGGGGGACAGGGGGTCCTTCTTAGCAATACTGGTCCGGATCCACTAAAAAATCACAAAGCTACCAAGCCAGCCTTCGATGTTGGGCCATCATCCTTACTTGCAGTGTGGTACACATTTGTTCTTGAACCATAGCACAGTCCGCATTGATGATTGTAATAGATCAATATGAAAAACAATTTGCCTCCTCCTCTTCAGTGAGGGTACATAAAACTGAATAGTCAATGTGGGTTGGAAAACACAGAATTACTTTTCTGAATTGTAATAAAAACACCCTCGTTGTAGACAGACTCTAAAAAATTAACCCATTTGATTGGCACATCCCTATCTACACTAATTAGCCATCTTAGAGAAAATCGCTGGCATGTGAAAAGTAGGTCAAGGTCGCCGGGTCACAGTGTGTGCTAAAGAGTAAGCCAAGGAAAATTTCTACGCAAGGATGGCACAGCTACCACTGACACAGAGAAATGCCCTTTTCCACATAGACTTATGTCAAAGTCTCAATAGCAAGAAATGTAGGTCATTGGCTCAAGGACACAATGAAAAGCTTTTGTAAAAGGTAAGCAAAACGTATACCTGTTGACTTTATGATTTCTTTATAAGCTTACATCTATTTTATTTGTGATGACACCGGGTGCACAGGTCCTCGGTAACATTGCAGTTTATGGCTCTACCACGAAAATTTTGAACCCCCAAAAAGGGCCCAATGGCAGGTTGGGTATGAAAGCCATGACCGTGCCGCGCTGCCGTGCCGAAATCTGCCGCGCCAGAAATATATTTTTTCCTTTCCTGAAGCACTTAGAGGTGTAATTCCATATTTTTTTTTTGTTCTATCATCTGCAAATAGTATTATTAACAATTGCCAACACAAAATTAAATTATTTCTACCGAAATAATGATTTTAATGGCGATTTGACATGTGTCAGGGGTATGAAAGCCCCTGCCGTGCCGTGCCATTTGCGTAAGTGGCAGTTAACCATATTTTTTTAACAGTCGATTACTGGAACATTTGTCCTGGGTGCATTTTTACTAGAAATCATGACACTGATGATTCTTAGAGGGTGTTTAAGGCATGCAATAGAATATATTAATAATGATAACGCACACACTCAATAGGCCCTTTTTCATGCGTTGTTATAGCTGGACAATTATCTGGTCAGTTTAACTTGTTCACAGTCCGCTTGCATCATAATCAATGGAAATGACGCCTTTTCTGAAATTTAGAACAAAAAATGAAACTTCGAAAATAAATTATTTTTCTGCTTTGATGGTGCGTCGTCCATAGTGCAGTGGGGTTCCCACAGCCTATTACATGCTTTGGGAAATATTACTGTGTTTATAGTCCATCTCCGTATGATGTCATTGATGCCAGCAAACAAGACGATTACCTGCACAAATACAGGATTTTTTATTATTTAACTGAACTCTATTTTTTCTTAGTCCTATGTGAGCTTCATGTCTTGTAATGTGATAGAAACCATGTTATATTGTATACAAACAATATACTATAAAGGCTCTGGCGAGACTACGCATATGCGCAAGCTCGTCTTAGTCTTCATTGTGAACTGACTTATGATGTACATGTATGACCATTGAACAGAACTGAGTTTTATTTGAACGCCGGTCGGCTATATAGCTCGCAAGGAATACAATCTACATCTTTCGGAGAAGGTGGGCTTAATTTTCTAACTTGCATATCCACTACCTTCAGTAAATAAGCAGTAAAGGCTCTAACGAGACTGTGCGTATGAGCATTGGCAGATCCAGAAGGGGACAGGGGGTCCGGACCCCCATGAAAAATCACAAAACTATAGGGTTTGCTAGTAATACTGGTACGGATCTCCTGAAGAATCACAAGGTTACCAAGCCAGCATTAAATGTTGGGCCATCATTGGTACAAGAGCAAAACGCCATTTACGTAAATGGCGTTTGGCTGGCGGGTCGATGTTGGCCCGCTTATGGTGGTATTTGGATCATCTCTCCCTTCATCAACTAAGAAAAAACAACAAAAAAACATTGTCAAAGTCGGACCCCTCTGGCAAAACTTTCTGGATCCGTGCAAAATGTACAAACTCGTCTAAGCCTTCACTGAGATCTGACTTATGATGTACATGCATGATCATTGAACAGAACTGAGTTTTATTCGAACTCCTGTAGGTTATATAACGGGCCCTTGATTATATTATGATGCAAGCGGAACGTGAAAACAATTTTAACTGACCAGTTAATTGTCCAGCTGTAACGACGCATGAAAAAGGGCCTATTGAGTGTGTACGTTATTATTATAATTGAAATATTCCATTGCATGCCAAAAACACCCGCAAAGATTCATCCTTTCCCACATTTCTAGTAAAAATACATCCAGGACAAATGTTTCAGGAATCAATTGTTAAATTGGCAGTTGTTAATAATACTATTTGCAGATGATAGAATGAAAAAAATATAGAATTACACCTCTTTGTGAACAGGGAAAGGGAAAATTTATTTGTGGCGCGGCAGATTTCCGCACGGCAGCGCGGCGCGGTCATGGCTTTCATACCCGACCCCAATGAAAATATCAGAGTCACCCTACTGTGGGCTGGACGATCCGGATTAGGACGGACTGGTGGAAATAGGAAGATAGATAGATAGAAATGTGACTCCTCAGTCAAATTCTGATACAGGGATGTATACTTGCAGGGATTAGCTTCTTATCTATTTCATCAAAATTATTGCCTACGCGTAAATCGGGTATACGCCGAGATAAATACCTTTCTGCCGCCATTTTCAAAGAGGCTGTTCATAGCGATGATTCATAGGAAAGTTTGATGTTAAAACCGTGAATATTCAATATATGTGGAGAAAATTCTTACGGAATTTACGAGAATAAGTTTTTAAGTATATCTCATATGAGTTATGTTGGAATAAAATCCGTGGATAATGGTTAATTTTCGTGTTATTTTGGACAGATTGCGTTGTTTACAAGCCGCCATCTTGAAAATGGTGGATATTAGAATTTTAATGAGCTACTTGTCACTTTAACTGTGGCAATTTGAAAGGCTCAATGAGTGTAATTCTTTAAATTCCTAAACGTTGATATATTTGTCCTAAGTTTGCATTTTGTAGAATATCGTTATATTGCAAACTTTTGTTGCAGAGACCATATGAAAAAGAGGCAAAATGATAACTTTTCGTACTACATCTGTTTATTCTATACCATTGAAATTGTCGGTTGTAGAGCTAATTGATGTGAGTAGATTTGATATACTTAACACTTGATAAAGAGACTAGCTTGAAAATTGAAATTTCACCTGCAGCAAGTTTACAAATGATACTTTCCAAAAAGCAAAAAAAAAAGGCACTGTCAGACTGCGCGAATGTGCAGGCTGGTCTGCGCATGTGTTGTTCACAAACCCCCGAAGACAGGGTTTCTCGCGTCGAGGCCCATATTATAGCTGTATTTATGATCCGTGCAATAGTGAATGAACTGCATCCCACGTTTTTTTTTGTTTTGTTTTTTTAAATTCTCATCGAAAGTTCATTCTCTTTTGTTGAATAGTTTTACATTTCATTTGTTTTACCAAGCGATGTTTGGCTAATTAGCGCTCATAACCACGGACGTATATTGGGGGGGGGGGGGGGGGGGGGGGGGGGGGGGGGGGTAAATTTAAGATCCGTCAAAGGACACCGATAAGATGGAAATCCTTGGTTCATTTCTTCCGCGGAATTAATTTACTTTTTACCGGAAAAACATCGTGTTTGGTATCAAATTGCAGCTTAGAAGCTTCTCCATAAAACGGTGCTAATCTTTCAGACCTATCGCTTCTTACCGAGATGCTAGGGGCGAAGAAACACATGCCCATACACATGCGCATCTCTTTCTCGTTAAGTGATTCGTCACTTTATCGGAAATTGCCTGCCGCATACGGTAACAAGTCGTTTCGCCCCAAGACCAGTTCGCCCCTAGTCGTTTCGCCCCTGGTCGTTTCGCCCCAAATTTGATGCCTTGACGTTTCGCCCCTACACCCTAGTCGTTTCGCCCCACTTTATTTTTTACCCTAGTCGTTTCGCCCTTCTATTTTTAACCCCTTTAAAATGTTATACACTTCATCAAGATATTTTAAGCATTATTAAAATATGATAATAATTTAATTTTAACGATGAACACGCTTCAGTAATAATTTATTTTAACAATGAACACGCTTCAGTAATAATGATAGCAATTAAGCCTTGTGGAACCCAGATCTATCTCTTTTTGTATATCAAAACCCATCTGATCAGGATCCACACTGCTATAAATTATTATCTGATAATTGGTAAGGTGTAGGCTCGAGGATGCAGGTGTCCATGAAAAAAGTTTGGGAGGAGTGTAGTGCATAAATGTAATAAGCATGACTAGGATAAACCGTGATAACAAAATGCAATCCTACCAAAAAAAGGCCTACTAATACAATAATTTTATATTCCTTTCACCTCTGCGCCAATACGCAGGGTGGCAGAGCTCTGCTCATTGCATTAAGAAAAGGGACTGATAAACCAGTTAAAGTAATTGGACGTTAATTGTCTCTAATTAAAGTAAGCGGCCGGATAATCTTTAATCTGTGAGTCATTAATGGGATTAAGACTAGGGTGTCGAAAACACACACCAATCAATCAGCTGAAATTAAAATTTTATTGATCAATTAAACTTCGATATGTCGGTGACGTGCTTTGACTTCGTCGGTGAACGTACGTTTGTGCGGTATGTCCTCCGTATCTACAATGTTTATCATGATCCGCTAATGTTTAAATAAAGTATTTCAGTAATTTAATGTATATCCTGACAGGCAGTGTAGACAGTCATGACGTGTGGCAATATGCGATATGTCATCCGTATCAACATTTTGGACTTCAATTTCCACACAAGTTATAATCTTAAAGAGTGTAAGGTATGGAAAATATACCACGCATTGGCTGAAAACATAGGCATCACGCCAGCTTCCAATCGTGTGCCACTATCGGCCCGCCGGTGAAACGCCATTCGAATGGCATTTCCCTGGCGGACCGATAGTGGCACGATTTTACATGCTTACTGGGAAGTGGGCGGGCAATGGGCTAAGTAATGAGTTCATTAAATGGTTTGATCCTTTGATTTATGCCGCGGTTCATTCTTCATTAAGTCGGACAAGATCAGCGACGTTTGACGCATGTTTTAGACTGCTTATCCGGATGTTTTCGCTTGCAAAAACGTTGATCTTGGAGAGCAGGAATATACGATCCTGATATAAATAAGTAAAAAATTGCAGTTTTGTGGAAATTAATGACCAACGTAGGTCAAAGGATAGACGGCCTAACTGTTGTCTATGATGGATGTTTGTTTGATTGTTTGCAATTCGTGATCGTGAATTAAACTGATGAAAAGTGTTATCTTATCATTATTTCGTGTATAATTATCGTTATTCGTTTTACCCAAAACAATAAACAATTACCTACTCCTAAGAAATTCTACCTTGCAGAAATTAGTAACTAAACCATAACATGTGCATTTTATACAAGTTTATTGCTGAATAACATTGATTCATCTACTGAGCCCATGTTGATCGCATATAAAACGTATGGATTAAAACGAAATTAGACCTAACTTTATATAGCCAAGTAGACGGATGGCTGAGAATGGGTTTGCTCCCCCGCCTAGGGAATTTTGCAGACATATCCTATCTTGTAGAGAATTGAAAGCCGAGTCTTTTAAGAGATGTTTGCACTCTGTGCTCCGGGGCGTTAGTCTGTAAGAGCCTGTAACATACGTTACTTTATCGAATTAAGAAAAAGTAAATTGAAAGTTTGGGCTAAAAATTGAAGACATTAAAATATTTATTTTTAAAAATCATTTATATAGTCTGCATACTGGATATCTTAACTACGTATGACAGCCATTTTAACAAAATTGCAGCTTCCTAAGGTGTCATATACGTTACATAAATCAGATAACCCATTAAAATTTGCAAGTGTGGCTAACATCATTTACATTCACAATCTCTCTGTGTGTTTTGCAAGATGTTATTAACCATGGCTGACTAGCTTATGCAATTGGCTAACAGAAAAATTAAAGTTTGTTTCCCTGGCTTAAATATTTTTTCTGGAATAAGCAATTAAACAACCCTACCCCACCCAGTTTTAAGGTGAAAAGTTTGGTATTAAAACTTAAGTAAAAATAGATAAATAATATTTGCAGTTGATGAATATGTTTCATTGTTTGGGATTCATTTGCTTATATGAAAAGACTCATAAATCTGCAAGTTTGTTGCAAAAATTTGAATATCAGAGGCTGTAGCATATGTTACCTGATGTAATAAATGGGCAAGCTCATTGTCTTTACGTAAAATTTGCCTAAAAATGTTTTAATCGCCTCGAGGGAATTTTGCAGACATATTCCTTCTTAAAGTACAACTCAAGCTGCATCAAATAAGGGATGTTTGCACTCTCTAAGTTGGGGCGTTAGTCTGAAACAGCATGTTACATGCGTTACTATATCAAATAAAGGAAATGTTTTTTTGAAAGTTTGAGCTAAAATTATAAAAAAAAACTGGCAGCTGCTTGATATCTTACATTGTTTAGGGATTTTAAGCTGGCTTGTATGATAAAGACTTATAGATCTGCTAGTTGTCACCAAGTTTTAAAGATCAGAGAGTGTTACATATGTTAACGTGATAAGTAAAATCATCAAACAGTATTTTGACATCAAGCTGAGTAAGGGCCTGCTCCATCCTAATCCCCTTTGGAATTCTGCAGACATGTTACATCTTATGTAACCATTCAAGGTGCATTTAATAAGAAATGTGTGCACTCTGTAAGTCGGGGCGTTGGCCTGTAACAGCTTGTTACATATGTTACTATATCAATTTGAGAATAAGAAATTTGAATGTTTGAGCTACAGAAAGAAGATATTAAAATTATGTAATAAGTTGACATTCTTATAGTCTGCATACTGGATGACTTTACTACATATGGAAGCTGTTTAACATAAATATGGCTAACTGTGGTGTTATGTGCGTTACATGAATCTAATTATAATTTAAAAGCCATAATTGTGGCTATCGTCATTTACTTAAACAACTACTATGACTTGGTTTCAAACTGTTTTATTGGGTTTTACAATTATATACTCAATTGATGAATAGGAAAAACCAAGTTTGCTTTTCTATCTTAAATATATTGTCTTATAGGAGCTAATACACAGCCCTACTCCCAGTTTTACTGAGAAGCAAATTTTGTTATTAATGTTAAAGTAAAACACATGAAAGCGAATGCGGCGTGTGGATATTTTACATTTTCTTAGTCTGTCTTGCTGATATATCTGCAAGATGTCATTAAGTTTAAGATCAGGACACTTAATGTGTACTTATAAGTCTTTGGTGCCAAAACACTGCAAATTATTTTCATATTTGATTATCAAGCCCATGGACTGTTGTTACAGATGTTATCAATGACCTTTTGGACACATTTCCTAATACTGTGCATATAATGCTAAATATAGAGCCACAAATAGAATAGATAGTTTTACATTTGTACAAGGCAATACAATAAATGAAATGGTCCAAACTAATTCTCATCCATTCAATACCCATGTTCAACGTTTGTGGTTGTCTGCTTCTGTGGTAATCATAATTATCACACGCCTCCTTGCTACTAGTAGAACCATCCCACAATATTTCAATCATTTACTGTTATAAAATTTTACCACCAGTCCACTCAAAATTGATGAGCCATTATCAACTTTCCAATTTTGCCATTCACGGCTTGGAACATTTTGAAACTGATATGAATTCCTAATAGTTGGCTCTTTGAGTATGTGTTTCAAGTGATACTCTGCAAGTGGGAGAAAGACTAAAGCTTTACAAGGAGGAAAATTATGCCATTAAAAGCAATGAGTACCTGGACTGATGTACCTTGATATTTCTGTGATAAAGAATCATATCTTAGCTGGTTAACTTTTATAAATTTAGCATTTCCATTCATGCAACAAACATATTTTCATCTAATAATGTCTCTGTACTTATTATCTTTCCCCAAGCATTCAAAAACTTATTTGAAGTCTTAGCACTACTGAAGTGCTGAAACCAAGGTAACTCTTTCCCTTCAGATGAACAAACTAGATGTATCACAGCAGGTAAAGCAATCAAATGCAGGATGAACAGAATGCAAATTAGACCCTTTCACTTCAATGATTCACTAAGTTTCTAAGATAAGAGTGCTTATTAAAGGATGTAACATATATAACTCGTCATAATAAATGAGCAAGGTCTTTGTCGTGACATCCTTTTTGATTACACAGTCAGAGGCAAGTGTTTTCAATTTCAGTGTTTTCAATGGATCATGAAATGGGGCAACCTTATCAACTTGTTTACTCTGTATAAATCTTCCATAGAGCATAATATAGAACTACTGGTTATCCTATTCCACCCATAGTCCACTTTCCTTCTTTTGAATGCAACAGCTACTGATATGGCTGCAAAAACTGAGAAATCAAAGGTTTTACATCATTTTAAGGCTTGCTTCAATGTACTGACATCAAAAAACAACCAGCTGCAAACATAATTGATGGCAATGTCCAACTTCGTGTTCTTTCTCATTGTTTCAGACGGTCTGCCAAAACCATCAAGAGTCAACATTGTAACTAAAAAAAGCTTATTGGTATCCTGGGTCAGGTGTGGTACTTGATTGTATCGATTCCTGATCTTTGCACCCTTACTTACTTTTATAAAGTTCTTTGGGCGTAGCAAAATACTATTGATCTAAGACATGAGGACTTAAGCACCAAAGGGCTGAAAGGATTCCATGGCAAATGATGCAAAAAAGCAGCCTATCAAATTTCTGTTTGACCAATGTCAGAAATCTTAAAGTATTCTTAGAGGTACACGGTAGAGACATAGCTTTTGCAAAATCAGAGCAAAGTTATCATTTGACTAGCACGGATTCAGAGGCAGCTGCAGTAAGATTGCTCTTGCCCCTTCACAGGAAGAGACATATATCAGAGTCATACTCCATTGTCTGCATATATGTCAAATGGCATTAAAGTAAGTAAGGGTGCAAAGATCCATATTTTATCAGGTGTTTGATCCCATGACACTGACATGCTGTTTCTGCATTTGAAGAATGCTAAGGAGTCAAGTTATAGCTGAGTCAATTTGTTTGACGCTGGCACTGGCCATACACAAAAAGAAAATTAAGTCTTTTGATGGCAAAAGAGGAGGATCACACCAAATGCTTATATAAGTGATGTTTGTCACAATTACCAATTTTAAAAAGTAATCTTAATGTAACAAATATAACACCATAGGAATCTGGATATTTGTTAAAAACACTTTCTTATGTATCGAAGGTATTCAGCATGCAAACTACATGAATAATTCAAATAAATAGATAGTTTTATGTCTTCTTTCTGTTTCTCAGACTTTCAATTCATTTATTCTTAAATTGATATGGTAACATACGTAACATACAATTACAGGCTACCCCCTGGTTAATAGAGTGCAAACATCTCTTATTTGATGCAGCTTGAATTGTTTTTAAGGTAGGATATGTCTGCATAATTCCCAAAGGGGTGGAGAGGAACAGGATTGTACTCCGTTTGCAGTCCTAATTCTATGCCATGATTCCACTGGTTGTGATGAAATGGGTGATTATTTTGCAATAGAAGCAGACACAATGATAGACATTGTGAGGGTGACTTGAATAAAGATTGTTTTTGAATAATTGTATTGAATAGGAATATTTATTAAATTGTGTCATTGAAATGAGAACTATTATTTTCTATCTATATGTCTATACATTTTGATATTATAGGCATTAGGAAATACATGATAAAAATTATATATAACATAGGTAACACAATTCCATGGGCTTGTTATCAGCAATGACTATAATTACTAGGAATAAGGCACCAGAGGCTAGAGTTAAATAGGAAAACATGTGAAAAATAGTATTTTTTCTGAAATATCATCTCTTACTTCCAAGACAATTTCCTTGCTCATTCATTATGCCATGTAACATACGTTACATACTTTAATAAATGCTCTGATCCTCATGTCAAACTTGCAAATGTATGATTCTTTATTGCATTAGCAAGACAGTGCCAAAAATGTAAGATATCCACGAGCATCAAATATTTTCATATATTTTTCTTCAATAATAGATGCCAAAATTGGATACTTAAAATTGGGGGTAGGGTTGTTTAATAGCTCATATAAAACAATGTATTTGACATAGAAAAGCAAACTTTGTTTTTTCTATTAGTCAAATGAGAATTTTAGTAAACTAAGATTAAAAACACTTGTAAAAATGCACAAATTGTCTGTAAAATGAAGGATTTCAACTTTCAAAAGGGAAATTTAATCTATGTAACGCATATAACACCATTGAAGGCTGTAATTTTGTTTGAAATGCTGATTTTATGTAGCTTGGGCATCCAGCTTGCAAACTACATAAGAAATTTGAATAATTAGATGGTTTAATGTATTCTTTCTGTAGCTCAAACTTTCATTTTGATTTTTTCCTTAGTTTGTTACAGTAACATATGTAACAGGCTGTCAGAGACTAACGCCCCGGAGCACAGAGTGCAAACATCTCTTAAAAGATGCGGCTTGAAATTTTCTTCAAGATAGGATATGTCTGCAAAATTCCCTAGGGGGGGGAGCAGGACCTTTTTTAGCTCGAAGTCTAAAGCTGAATATATCCGAAAACATCTTTGTCACGAGAAGTTATATGATTGATATTACTTTAGGTATAATCGCATATGCAATAAGTATTTTAATTCTCATGAACCGGCACAATAGCTTTATGCGAAAAAAAACGTCCACATAATCTTTATCCAGCCAATAGAGTTGACGATTTTAACTGTTAAACTACATTACTATTGGCGTAAAACAATGCAAATATATTTGCACTAACTATTAGATTTCAACAAAATAGGTTGATATTTCTTCTTGGAGCGAATCGACCAGGGGCGAAACGACTAGGGGGCGAAACGACCAGGGGCGAAACGACCTGGGGCGAAACGCCGCTAGGGCGAAACGTCTAGGGGGCGAAATGGATCTGGGGCGAAACGACCCGGATTCCCGCATACCTGGATTTCAGCGCGGCAAAGATCGAATAACGATTATCGGTAAATCTATTATTGTTTCCAGTCCAGGTAATATAACGTCCATGTCTGATACAATCAGGTGTGATAAATATCTCAACTCACTCTAAATAAGTTGTAAATTAGTGCTTCGTCTAATAAATTTGGAAACCGGAAGTATATAAGCGGTCGCTTTGATTAAAGTTGTGCAGAATTGATTTTGATTAGAACGGCGATACTCAATTACGTCCCTTGATATATCAAAGCACTAAGAGTATTGGCGGAACGATTTCTGTCAATTCTTTGAGCAGAAAAAGCGAGCCTTTTTTAATTCCCTCGCTGCTAGACTCCTCGGGTCACGAGTATTACTCATGGGCATATTCTATATCAAGGGACATAATGCATGCTAACGAGTTTGGTCTGGCTTATATTGCGCTACGTCCCTTGATATAGAATACAATAACAAAACATGCATGATATGTCACATCCCGATCGAGATGATCGGTGTGTACTTTACGCACTCGGTGAATACACTGGTAGTTTTCTATTATCCTTACGTATTTTGGTGAATTTTTAACTCGCTTTATCTTTAAAACTACTGAAAATTTGGTCGGGTATGAAAGCCATGTTGTTGTTGTTGTTGTTGTTCGTAGAGCTCCGCCGCTGACTTATCGGCGCACCCGGATAAACCGGTAAAAGGGGGATAATGGATTAAAATGTTCTACACACTAAATGTCACCAACACCAATGTACAATATAACACAGTAAGTACATGTAATCAATTGAATATGTCTTCCAACACCACAAGAAGTTCTATGTACAAGAATGAGCTTTTTCAGTTTTAAAAGTCTCAAACACCGTCACCTGAAGTTCTATGTACAAAGTGAGCTATTACAGTTAATTTTGTGGGTTTTGAGATCGGATTGATTTGCACAGCTGCTTATGCGATGGCCAATCTAATCTCTGGCAGTCTTTGCTACAATAGCTGGAGCTTTTACAGCCTGTACAGCGACGTAAAGCTGTCAAACTTCCTTTTTTCAAACAAAGTGTACACACAATTTCCGAATCATAACATTTATCCACTGAAATACTAGAATGCTCAACTGCAGCCTCTGCAGACAGTTTATTTAAATCCGATTGAACTTGGGCTGTGAAAAGTGTGTTGACAATGCCCCCTTCAATGGTTAAATATCTGGAAGACTGAGAAACATCAGATTTACGATCCAAGCAGGCGAAGTTCTCTGACTCTGACTGGCTGACCACAGAAAATTGTGGACTGGCTACCGTCTCTGTTTCTTGCAGCTGGTATGACTTAGAATCATCAGATGTATGATCCAAGCAGCTGGAGTTCTCCGACTCTGACTGGCTGACCACGGAGGACTGTGGACTGGCTTCCTTCTGTGCTATGAGTCGGTAGTGCAAAGCGAGGTTCTCTGCTCTTAGCTGTCTGGGTATTCGCATACGTTTCCAGAACTCTCTTCGCCTGGCATGGTCCCTTGCCACTTGAGCTGGGGATTTCTTCTTTGGCTTCGGTTGTGCTAGCTGTACATCGAAAGAATGTTCACTCTTATCCGTATGTTGACTTGCCCCTCGAGCTGAAGATTTCTTCTTTGGCTTCTGTTGTGCTAACCGAACATCGGAAGAATCTTTAAGTTTCTTATCCTTTTGTTGACTTGCAGATCCAGAAGCATGAGAAGATTTGTTTTTTTCTACGCTTTCACCTTTTATTTGGTAGCTTGTCGTCGGAAGAAAATTCTCTCTGATCCTGATGAGTTGCTGTTCCTCGGGCGGAAGCGCAGTTCTTCAATGGCGTCGATTCTCCATTCTTGGCGGGAAATTTGGTGATGAGAGAAAAATAATTCCTCTTACGTATAATTTTATACGAATAGCGCTTTTTCCCTCTCTCAAGAATGCAGATGACTTCTAAAAGGTCATCTGGCATAAAATTGGTAGAAGAACCCTCCTTTTTATCCATATTTTAAAGTTCCAAAATCCCCCTTTGAAAATCGCGTGCGACATCTTCGAGCGCCATCTACATCATGACCGCAACATGACCGCGCCACACTGTGCTGCCGCGCCGAAATTTGCCGTGCCAGAAATAAATTTTCCCTTTCCCCAATTCACAAAGATGTGTAATTCCATAATTTTTTCACTCTATCATCTGCAAATAGTATTATTAACAATTTCAAATAATAAAATACATGAGCTTTCCCGAAATAATGATTTTAATGGCGATTTGACATGTATCAGAAGCATGAAAGCCCCTGCCGCGCAGTGCCGTGCAAGTTGCGTTGGTGGTTGTTTTACCGCATTTTTTTTAACATTTGATTACTGAAACATTTGTCCTGGATGAATCTTTACTAGAAATGTGGGCAAGGATGATTCTTAGTGGGTGTTTTTGGCATGCAATGGAATATATTAATAATAATCATGAATAATAACGCACACAGTCAATAGACCCTTTTCATGCGTTGTTACAGCTGGATAATTAACTGGTCAGTTAAAATTGTGTTCACGGTCCGCTTGCATCATAATCAAGGGCCTATCATTAGATTAATAATCAAGAAACCTATATATTCTTGATCAGTAATAAAACCAAGAGCTCATTAAAGATGTATGCGCATACCTTTAATCTTATCAATTAGTGCGATTAACAGATTCTAACACAATCTTTAATGTGGCTGCTTGTATCAGTGACCTATATATAGGTCACTGTTTGTATGTAATTATTATTTCATGCCTGTTGTATATTTGTTTGATTGGTTGTGAGCTGTCTTATGGTTATGCCTGAATAAACTTTATGTTAATAAATATGTTATGTTTAATCATTCTCTAGAAAGAAGTTTGTGAACTTAAGCGCGACATTAGTTTGTGTTACTCAGAATCCTATAAAACCTATATGAATCTCGCCATAGCCTCTACTGCTGGTTTATACAAGATGATAAAATATCAACCACGTTGCACACCTTCTCCCAAAGATGTAGATTGTATCCTCGCGAGCTAAATAGCCTTCGAGAGTTCAAATAAAACTCAGTTCTGTTCAATGGTCATACATGTACACCATTAGTCAGTTCATATGGTGAAGGCTCAGACAAGTATACGCATCTTGCGTGGGTCCAGAAAGTTTTGCCAGAGGGGGTCCGCCTTTGACAACGTTTTTTTTCTTAGTTGATGAAGAGAGAGATGATCCAAATACCACCATAAGCAGGCCAACATCGGCCCGCCAGCGAAACGCCGTTTAAATTGCGTTTCGCTGTCGTACCAATGATGGCCCAACATTGAATGCTGGCTTGGTAACCTTGTGATTTTTCAGGGGATCCGGATGAGTATTGCTAGGAAACCCTATAGTTTTGTGATTTTTCAGGAGGGGGGGGGGGGGGGGCGGATCAATGGTCATACATGTACATCATAAGTCAGTTCACAGTGAAGACTCAGACGAGCTCGCACATATGCGCAGTCTCGCCAGAGCCTTTATAGTATATTGTTTGTATACAATATAACATGGTTTCTGTCACATGACAAGATATGAAGCGCACATAGGACTCAGAAAAAAAGAGTGCAGTTAAATAATAAAAAATCCTGTATTTTTGCAGGTAATCGTCTTGTTTGAGCACTGGCATCAACGACATCATTTATGGATGTACTATAAACACAGTTATATTTCCCAAAGCATGTAAAGAACACTATTCGTTGTTATCCACGTTTCTAGTTTAATAAAATACATGATACTCAAGGCAGCTAATTTTCAGATAACTGGAAAATGTACTAACTAATGCAAGTGGCACGGCACGGCGCGGAAGGGGCTTTCATACCCTTGACACATGTCAAATCGCCATTAAAATCATTATTTCGGGAAATGTAATGTATTTTTATTGGTGATTGTTAATAATACCATTTGATGATGACAGAGCGAAAAAATATGGAATTACACCTCTTTGTGCTTAAGGAAAGTAAAAATATATTCATGGGGCGGCAGTTTTCAGCGCGGCAGCAGAGCACAGTCATGGTTTTCATACCTGACCTGAAAATTTTGCGCTAGAAATTTCAGGATCTATCTAGAAGAAAATTTGCTTTCGATAAAGCCAGTGTTTTATAAAATAATCGGTTGTATTCATGGATAAATTATTGATTAAAAAATCACGATTTTGAATAAGCATCTGGCATTGTGGTCACTAAGTAATTCGGCAGAGCTCTTCAACATGAAATTAGATAAAGCCTAAAATACCCGAATGACTTAGGCATCAGGGAATAGTTTCGAAATTGGGATTTGGCGAATTTCAATATAGTCTAGTATAGGGGTCCAAAATAGCATATTTTGAATTTAAAATATTGATATATGAGCATATTTCAGCTTAAAAGCCTTGTAGGGTGGGTATTTATACATGTTTGAGTGAAATACGAAACTAAAATTTCATATCATACAGCCCTGCTTGTGGTGAAGTACATTGCATCTGCTGCAGTAGGCAGTTGTTTACAATGAGCACCAAAAGTGTCCAGTTTTCCGAGAGATTTTGCCAAAAAGCTAATTGGTTATGAAAGTGTCCCCTTTTGATTTTGAATATTGTGTAATATTGAACTACAGACTGAAAGTGAGTGATAGGGCTGGTGATGTGCAGGTAACTTTCGTTTTCCATATAAGTTGTGTTGGTGTCAGTGTATTTTCACTATTGAAAAAGTGTTGATGGGGATAAAACTAATACTCCACTGGTACCTAGTTTTGGGCCATAGGGGCTTTGTTTTTAATTTGCCAGTTTTTGACTGCTGTGGGGAGTAAGGCAAGGTAGGAAGTGAGTTGATGTGCTTATTTGTGGAAATGATATTAGTTTAAAAAAAAAGTATGTGGCCGCGGGGCAAAAGGTCCTCAAAAGAACCGTTCGGTCATCTCTAAACAAGAGAATGGGCCGTTTCTATAGAAAACATGTCTTCGAGGTTAGCCTCAATGGCAGGACTAGTAGTTGTATACATTTAGTTCTTGCCTTCTATAATGATGATAAATGGGATGCAAGATAAGTCATGGTATATTTATAAGCAGTTGCAGTTGCTGTTCATAAACGTTTAATCATCGTATACAACAACAAGAACTCAGCGGACCTCGATATCACACCTGCATTGAGCAAAATAATCACAAAGCAAAATAATTACTATCAGAGGACCTTAAATTTATAAAAATTACTTAAAATGCAAACAGTACATCCTCTTTCTATGCATGGTCTAGACCCTTGTGTCAGAACAGCACAAATATCTCAAAGTCATTGGAGAGTGAAATGTAGGGAAAAAAGGTGCATGCTAGCAGAGTTTATTATACCTCACGTGAATTTCCCGTACAAAACTACCATAGACGAATGACTGATATTTTAGACTATCACCGGTGACCCGCTGCTATGGTGAGACGAATACTGTCACTTGTTTGCCATAGCAGCAAGTGATAGTCTAAAATATCAGTAAGGTCACGTGATGAGTAACACCAATGCGCGTACCGGTCGTTCACGTCAGGACACGCTTATATCCTCTAGTGCGGCTGTCACAGTGTTGAACTAATTTGGGGCCAATATAAACTAATCCATGCTCGTATTTGATCATTGTGCAACGGTTGAATATAAAGGAATGAAAACTGCTGTAGTTACAGATAACATGTACACGAAACCCACACCATCTAAGGATCTTGGATGGAAAAATGGTCTAAGTTCGACACCCCAAAAATGAGAAAATATTCATGAAATGTGCACAAAATAGGAGGTGCACATCTTCAATGTAAAATAATCATTATACAATGGTTGAGTAGATAGGAATGAAAACTACAGATTACATAAAATAGGCACTCCAAAAGTGTTGCTGACAGATAGAGTGGATCCACTACTAGACATGCATTTCGCCTAGGCGACGCAGGTAAAACGTGAGCATTAAACTAATGAATTTTCAACAATTGCCGCATTATAAACATTTATACATAGGTAGCAAATTTTTATGACTTATACCCGAATATGTATGCATGAATATGTTGGGTATAAAAATCCCAGCTGCACATCTGTACCAATATCAAGCCCAAGATACGCTGGGAGCGTAGTCTCCAAACATAAATCATGACCCCGCCACTAAATTTTCTAAATTCTACCAATGTCCTATACATAATAGGGATCCCATGCTATCGATCCATATTCAAGTACTGAACGCACTAACGATATATGTGCTGTTCTGATACAAGGGTCTAGATCATGCACAGAAAGTCGATGTACTGTTCGCATTTTAAGTAGTTTTGATAAATTTAAGGTCCTCTGATAGTAAAAACATTGCAGTGGTCTAACGCTAGATTGTTTGCAAATGGTGCCCTTGTCTATAGGACCATCCAATCAATGGAAACTCAACCATTAAATATAGATCATAGTGACTTACTTTTATGTTGAAGGCAAACACCAGGTCATAGATAAGAGGTTAATTACGCTATAACATACCTGATCATTTATTCAGATATGATATATGGACCTGTGATTGTCAGTATGTGTTCACATATTTCTCTCAGTGTTTGTTCACATATTTCATCCAATAAATGGCAAATACTGAGTGTTGTTTCTTTTTGAAGATAAAAAAGAATGATATAAAATTGCCAGCTAAGGTCGGCACGCAAAATGTACCGCTATGCTATGCTATGCACTACAACTTGTGGCCTACATGTACGAGAAACTACGTTTAGTATTTCAGACGAAATACTGAAAGCACCTGGTTTCAACTCATGGAAATGACCGACTTAATGAATACTTGCATGTGAGACATTTAGCAGGACATTTGCAGTTATAATATTCGTGGGTATAAAAGACCACGGAAATCAAAATCCGCAAATTTGTATCCTTATTTTTTAAGCTAAAACTGCAGAAATTGTCACCGGGAAAATATTCCTTTAATTAACGGTACTGAACAACTATTCAAGATTGTCATGTTAGTAGATCAGAAAATCACTGAACTATATCTATATTTTCAGTCTGTGACATTTATTTGAAGTCAAAGGGCAGGTTACTTCCTAGTCTGTGGTCTGATAATGCCCAAACTCTATTTTGTCCAAGATTAAATATCTGCACTGATTATCTGCAGGCTTCATAAAGTTACAATTCAAATTAAATAGGGCTTGGCCAATCAAATAAGATTTTTAGTACATGATTGCAGATAATTCCATAGTTACCGATTCCACATTGCCAAAAATTCAAACATGTCTAATTGCGAGTTTGTTACTTTCCCATTGGTATCCTGGGTCAGGTGTGAAACTTCATTGTATCGTTTCCTGATCTCTGCCCTCTTTCTTACTTTGATTATCAGAGTTGTTTTGTCTGTGCTGCGTGGCGGCACTAAAAAGTCTCCCCACACTTATATTTAATGCTCTTTTTATTCCAATCATCAGGATTAGAGATGGTGCATTGATAAGTAAGGGGTCTTTCATGCAAACCAAACATCTATATGTCTTGATCAACATCTGAACTAAGGGTGGGGTTGGCCCCGTGAAACCGGTTTAAGCCCTCCAGTAAAATATTTTTGCTGACCGTTCCAAGGTGGTACTTCTTTTGTGGATCATTTATGTTATTTCTGTCAATGTGTTTGTTGTGCTTTCGTGCGAGTCTGTTTATTGTTGCCTTGTGGTCACCTGCTGGGAAAGGGCTGACCTCTTGGCTCTCGTTTGTGATGTCTAATTGTGAGTTTGTTACTTTCCCATTGGTATCCTGGGTCAGGTGCGGTACTTGATTGTATCGTTTCCTGATCTTTGCCCTCTTTCTTACTTTGACCAAAAATTATGGCTATCTTGAGTATCTTCTAAGTTTCATTAAGTCACAATAATAATGAATCAGCTTTGTTAGTTTGTTTGTTTGTTTTGTTGCTTTACGTCCCAAGTCAACAGCTATGGTCATGGCGGGACGGTCAGTTCACCTAACCACACTTTTTCCTGGGCAAGCTTGAACAAGCAGTTAACCAGTAC
This sequence comes from Loripinus fragilis, assembly GCA_964019695.1. Classification (NCBI taxonomy): domain Eukaryota; kingdom Metazoa; phylum Mollusca; class Bivalvia; order Lucinida; family Lucinidae; genus Loripinus; species Loripinus fragilis. The sequence goes on from OZ026515.1 coordinate 35,363,281, forward strand.
TTCGTGCACATACTTTAGCTTGTAACTGACAACAACCCTTCTTGAATGATTCAGCGGAAGGGAGAAGAATGATCGTAGAAATTATTTCATGATCAATCGCCACGAACGTATGGGGCCGGGCCGAACTCACGACCCCTGGGTCTGCAGGTAGACTCGCATCTGTTGCCAGACATGTTACCGACTGCGCTACGCGGCCCGGTTCAGCTATGTTAGGGACGAAGTCAAACATGGAATATTTAGCACTCGAAAGCAAGTAATTTGAACAAAATTGTACAATATGGGCAAATGTGAACCTCATCAAGATTTTATAGATGTCCTTGTTATCAGCAAGTTTGAACAAGCTTCTATGCCCGAGACAATATTCTCAAGGCCAAGTAACTTCGAAGTGAATTGCCTAACCCAGCCAAAATTTGAAATGGTATTGAGATTTTATGACTGTCTGGGATAATCAAAATTTATGGTGCTACCCCTGGAGCAGTACTTCACCTATTATAAGTCTCTGTCGCCTATTTGTTTCCATGGTAATTTCAATTTCGAGCCAATCTGTCCCAAACTATATGTTTACCCCAAAATACTTCACATAAAATTTGATTAAATTTGGCTAAATGGTTTTGGAGATACTAGTGTTTGAAAGTAAGGCTGAACGCAGGCCACAGATGCCAGTTAAAGAACATTGTATATAAAGTAAAACCTGACAAAACCGACCCTAATTGAAACAACTGTTGAGAATCAAAGCACTGATCTGTGGGCGTAGCTCTGACAGGTGCATAAAGGGCAATGCATGTCTGCATGTGAACCGCCATTATACAACACAGTTTTTTAAAATTGCAAACATTGGCATTTATGCAATATTTGATTAATAAAACCAGATATCAAAATGATTTATTAACAATTTTAAATACACTTCATATCAATTTTATTCTGAAAAATAAAAGGTTATGTATTTCATGTGGTTAGTAACTTAACAGTAATTAGTAGAACTATTTATTTCAATCATCCCAGTCGTCTTTCCCTCATCTAATAGACCAGATAATGCCATTTTAACTTTGTTACATTTTCCCGTAATTGTAACAAGCCAGCCCAATATTATGCTCCAGAGTAGCATGATGCGTGGTTTGTCAACTGAATAAGAATTATTGCAGCATGATTATGCTTCCGAACTCAGTTACTGGTGCACTTAAGGTTTTCGCTGTTTTACAATGGAATGCCAGTGTGGTTTCATAAATTGAAAAAGCAAGCTCAAAAACCAATCCTTTGTCTGTATTCAGTAAGAAAATTTTGTTGAGGATTTCATTTCAAAATAATCCCTACAAAAGTAAGTACCCCAAAAATTGACAATCAAAATTTGGTACCAGTTACCAAAGCATCACCTACAAACTGATACATTTATCAAGACTTGAAATGTTAAAGTGTTTTATGCTTATGGAAGACTTCAATCTTTGCCTCAAAGTAATATGCATCAGTTTTTGTTTGCTTTAGTTTCCATTTCTCTAACAGTTGCATTTAAAAATACTTGTATCAAAAAAAGTTCATTTTGGTGAACATTTTGATGTAAATTCAAATATGGGATAAAATTCAAAATCTTTAAGCAAAAAAGTCAATTTTCGTGTTGTATTATTTTTTTTTTGAAACAAACTTTCTATTTCTGCAAGCAAAATTGATGTGGAATGTTCTAACTGCTTGCTTTGTTTTGTTTGGTTTGGTTTTATTCTTTACGTCCCAGTCAACAGCTATGGTAATGTTAGGTTGGTCAGTTCACCTAACCACACTTTTTCCTAGGCAAGCCTGACTAAGTGGTTTACTAATACTTCATGCACATACTTTCGTTTGTAACTGACAACAAATCTTCTTGAATCAGCGTAAGGAAGGAGAAAGGCCATAGAAATTATTTCATGATCAGTCTCCATGAAAGTATGGTAACAAGCTGGGATCGAATCTCGCAACCCCTGGATCTGCAGTCAGACACTCTAGCTAACTGCTTGCTACCTGACTACCATGATAACTGGTATACACCTGACCAGTAACTGGGTTATTCAGCATAACACAAGCTCCAGTTTGCCTAAAGTAAGTGAGTATGATCAGGAAATACCACAATCATAAACCGCAGACAAACCGATGGCACAGCAAGGAAGAGCCGCTCAACAATCACGAGACACCAGGAAGACAAACCAAGCAAATCAACCAGCTCTTTCTTCCCCATAAAGATGATTTTGAAAAATAGAATGGACATAAAGTAACATAGAACAAAACATACAACAATTAAGACTCCCACAAGGGGAGTAACAATCAACAACAAAGTTTACTTTGAAAATTGTTTCATTTAAGGCATAGCCATAATCATGTTCAACATACCCAACTGCGTTCAGAACATTGTAAACATCCTATAAAATGCCACACATTCTCAAAGCAATACGGTTCAAACATCTTCCAAGCCCAGGTTACTAAATTCACATTGTTGTTGTGATATGGGCCTCATCACAAGAAAACATGTCTTCGGGTTTCTACCAAGTAAGACTCAAACCAACCTGCTTAGCTACAGAGACTAGCTAGAAAATTGAAATTTCACTTGTAGCAAGTTTATATATATATACTTTCCAATAAGTGATAACAAAGAGGCTGATGAGACTGTGAGGAATTGCAGGCCGGTGTGTGCTTTTTTTTGTAAATCCTGAAGACAGGTTTTCTCAGGTTGATGCCCATATGATACATATCAGTTAACATTTCGTTAAGAATCTTTGACCAGAGAAAAAACAATGTTGGATGTTGAATAAAAATAAATTTATTTTTAAATTAAAATTGGAAAATCATTCAGCAAACTACTATCTTTCATTCTCATTTCTATTTATGGGCAGTTTGAAATAAATAAAAAAAAGCAACAGCTGTTGAGTGCAATCATTCAAAAACGAGTGCAGTAGCTCAGTGATAGAGTGCTCCACTTAAATTTGGGGGTCACTAGTTTAAACCTCACCAGAGGCATTGGCGTAGCTCCCATTACACAGGTTACGCACGTGTGTAATAAAAATAAAAGCAATCAAGGGAACTCACCCAATGTGGTAAAAGTGATTTTCCAATACCTAAGGAACTGCTCTTAAAGGAAAGAATTCGCTCCCTCGGAGAGCAAATTCTTTCTTTTTAAAGAAATTCCCATTTTGAAAAGGGACGTAATTGTTTAGAACCATTGTTTGATACAGAAGTCTCCCTTTGATGTGCGTAATTTTTTCAGCGTTCTGGCTATGCCATTGAGAGGCAATGTGTTGTGTTCTTGAGCAAGATACTTCATCCTCAGTTTAATACCCATGAGAAGAACAGACAAGGTGAAACCAAAACAAAACAACGATCCAAATTTTGTTGTGCATTTGAATACCCTCCATATCGATACACCATGGCTTATTTTTAACATTTTAACAAGTACAAATGTAGTCTTAAACTGATGAACCAGAGGTATCTCAGAAAGTGTGACAGAATCATGGTAAACAGTGTTTACCATGATTTTTAAGAGCAGTCTAATCTGGTTCAAGCTGCTCCGTCCAAATGCTTAGGGTTAATATGGTTAAATTAATGCAAAGAAACCTTGAAGGATGTCAGTTATTCCATTTACTAGAGAGTCCATAGGTTTAGATAAACAAAAAAAATCAGCTGAAATTATATATATTTTCTTACCCATAATTTTAGCATATGTTTTGGGTGCTCAAAAGAACCGTCTCATTGAGACGGTTCTTTTGAGTACCCACAACATATGCTTTGGTTGAGAAATAAGAAATTTTTTTTTCTGGTACGCACTCTTAACTAAAGGCCTGAGAGACCAAATTATAAAGTACCAAAATTACAATTTTAAGATTCTGTATCATGTGAGGGTCCGAGTCCTCTAACCAATACAGGTTTAGTTCTAGGTGAGCCCCAATTGTCAGTCATTCGCAACTTAGATTTTCTTATCGTTTGATTAAAACAAACACATGCCTCACTGTGAGAGTTATTTCAAGTTTTTTTACGAATTGATATACTCTTTTAAAAGAATACCAAATAAAGTTAACAAGAAGGTGTTAGCCAGAATTACACTGAGCATCACGAGGAAATACCAGTTAGAACACACCAAATGGTCTCTTAGATCCATAGTCAGAGACTCACCTCTTCAATGACACTTTTGATATCATCTTACTTTTGTATTACACAAGGATCCAGAAAGATTTGTTGGAGGGGGTCTGACTCCGACAAAGTTTTTTCAGTTGACAAGGGGAGAGAAGATCCAAATACCACTATAAGCGGGCCATCATCACTCGCCTGAGAAACGTCAATTAAATGATGTTTGGCTGGTGGGACAATTATGACCCAACATTGAATGCTGGCTTGGTAACGTTTTGATTTTTCAGGAGTTGGGGGTCCAAACCCCTTGCCCCCCACTGGATCTGTGCATGTATTTGTGCATTTAAAGTGAAAGTGGCTTGCTTCTCTTGTTTCTCGAATCATACATCATTGCACATGTAACACATTGCAGTGCAGTTCCTTTGTATTACACCTAGTTATTACATGGAATAGGATATATCACAGTCATGTTGTGGATCCCATTTTTTACCATAGAATTTTACAAAGGAATTATAGGAAAATGATAATAAAATGGTCATTTTCCTATAATTCCTTTCTAAAATTGTCCCTTTATAACGTGATTCACTTATAAAACAGTCTATTAATATGGACAAAACATAGAGAATACTAGGTGAGTGTCTTTTGATATCAAGTTTACCAGGCAAGGTTTTGAGAACGCGTTCTCAAAGCCGAGCATGGTAAACTTGATACCAAAAGACACAAACCTGGTATTCTAGTTATCAGTTTACCCACTGATCCACTCTTCAAACTAACGATTATGACGTAATTTTCATTTTTTGTGTTGATTCAGCGTCATAAGCTACGTCATTCAAAAAGTGCAATGTCATCATGACCTGATGAAGGCACATGCCGTGAGATAGACAATGTTTATCAAGCAATTCGCAACAATGCAGTTAATATGAGAGGTAACTGATAAATAGTGTTATAAAGGGACTGTACTGCACTCAATTTGCAGCTTCTGCTTCAACAGTCAAATTGTAGAGCTGATCAGCAAATTTGAACGCGTCCTGTACACCTTCACAAGCTTCTCTCAAGTAGGATGGTATGGAATCTACGCCATAGTAAGCCCCTGCTATTGCTCCTGCCATCGTTGCTATGGTATCAGTGTCACCACCAAGTGACATAGAATAGATGATGGTTCTCTCATACCCACTCCTGTCCTGTATAAATAGACACAAATCAACTGGGTTACCTGGCATTACCATCCATTTGCCTACACCCCAGCACAGAGTACATAGAATCAGCTTTGAAAAAATCATTCTATTAAGCTCAGCTTTTGTAACAGACTCTGCCTTAATGTTCTGATCCGATCTAGCCCAAAACCTCATGCAGTCAATCCCCCACCCCAATGATGCTCCAGATGAAATTTGATAAAGATCCTCCACCTGGTCTCAGAGATATATATGTTTGAAAGTGTGGCCTTCGGCTCTGGTGAGCTAACAAATGTAATATATGTCTACATGTTTTATATGACTCTCTCGCCATTACCATTAAAACTGATTAAAGTATGGCTAGATAGATTCATTTATACACTTTTATAGACATCACCAGACAGAAAACTGATAATTTTTTATCACCAAAAATTCATAAAACCTGCATATTGCCCAAAAAGGGTAATTTGACCTTATTGTCCTACCCGAGTAAACCCAGGTTTTATGGGGTGGATAAAAGCGGTTGCATAATATCGTGCCAATCATGTAGACTCACTTGTTTTTGCTATATCATGTGAATCATCTGATGACTCACATATAATATCAAGTCTAATTTGGTTTCTTAAGGTAACAATTACATATTCTCAAATATCCCCTGTTGCCAATTTGTGGTTGCGCTCAAGTGATATGAAAATTATAACTGCAGGTCTTTGATTGGCTTGGTTTAAACAATATTTATTTCATAACTCAATACATTTGCATACACAAAGTCACAGTATGATTGGCTTAGTTGGTCTAAGAAAGGAATACAAGGGTTAATAAAGTTGTACCTGCAGCTCTTTGATTGGCTTAGTTGGTCTTAGAAAGGAATACAAGGGTTAGGCAAATTGTATCTGAAGGTGTTTGATTGGCTTAGTTGGTCTTAGAAAGGAATACAAGGGTTAATAAAATTGTACCTGCAGGTCTTTGATTGGCTTAGTTGGTCTTAGAAAGGAATACAAGGGTTCATAAAGTTGTACCTGCAGCTCTTTGATTGGCTTAGTTGGTCTTAGAAAGGAATACAAGGGTTAATAAAGTTGTACCTGCAGCTCTTTGATTGGCTTATTTGGTCTTAGAAAGGAATACAAGGGTTAATAAAGTTGTACCTGCAGCTCTTTGATTGGCTTATTTGGTCTTAGAAAGGAATACAAGGGTTAGGGAAAATGTACCTGGAGGTCTTTGATTGGCTAAGTTGGTCTTAGAAAGGAATACAAGGGTTAATGAAATAGTACCTGCAGCTCTTTGATTGGCTTAGTTGGTCTTAGAAAGGAATACAAGGGTTAATAAAGTTGTACCTGCAGCTCTTTGATTGGCTTAGTTGGTCTTAGAAAGGAATACAAGGGTTAATAAAGTTGTACCTGCAGCTCTTTGATTGGCTTAGTTGGTCTTAGAAAGGAATACAAGGGTTAATAAAGTTGTACCTGCAGCTCTTTGATTGGCTTAGTTGGTCTTAGAAAGGAATACAAGGGTTAGGGAAATTGTATCTGAAGGTGTTTGATTGGTTTATTTGTTCTAACTAAGAAAGGTTGGGCTTCAGGAGGAGTGTGTAATTAAAAAATGTCTATTTCTTATTTTTCCAAGTCATATGATTTTGGTGCTCAAAAGAACCGTCTCAATGAGACGGTTCTTTTGAGCACCATAACATATGTTTAGCCCATTTAAGCCTAGCGTCCTTTTTGAGGGACATAGGCAAAAGATTCAGACACAGAAAAGATGCCACAGAATGTGGCGTCTGATCACTGTGATCAGGGTCTCCACAATTTGCTTACAGAATGTTCTATTAAAATTTGAATACAAATGAAACATACCACCCATCTACCCTTAAAATAGAAATGGACTGACCCAATTGATTAGAATGGGAAATTCCATAATGCTTAAATGGGTTTAGCTGACTGATAGGAAGATAATTTTAATTTTACACTCAAAATGTATCCTTATCTGGATCTATGGAAAGGAATACAAGGTTTAAGAAAATTGTACCTGAAGCTCTTTGATTGGTTTAGCAGATCTAAGAAAGGAGTAGACAGCTGTCGGTACAGCTCCTAATGCTGAAATATCTGTTCCAAGATTCTCCTCTATCTCTTCTATGCTGGGAACCATCTCTTGCTTGGCATATTTCCGAATCTTCTCCAGTTTCCAGCAGTATGGCATTGACATCTTGTTGTATTTATCATCACTGCAATTAAAGGAATTCTGTAATCTTTTGATTTAAAGTTTACCAGGCTAGGTTTTCAGAATGCTTGTGGAATCGCTGGGCTCTCCAAAGCGATTCAACATACATTCTTGAAGCAGAGCCTGGTAAACTTTAAATTAACCCTTAAAGCGCCAATCACGGCTGCAGCAGACGACAAATTTTACCACATCTTTCCTAGTTTTCGAAAAAATAAGGTATGATACTTCATGAGAATCGTCTGACGGCAGACGATTCTCATGAAATATCATTCCTTATTTGATATTTTCGAAAAGGCGGCAAAATTTGAAATTGTCCTCTGCTGCAAATTTTAGGTGGCCCTTTAAGGGTTAAAAGATACAAACCCACTATTCTATTTATCATTAAGACCCATTAGTACACTCTTCAAACTGGCAATTATGAGGCCATTATTAATCTTCTCAATGATCCAATGTCATTGATGTCATTCAAAAAGTGGAATGTCAGGCCTAAAATAAAATTTGATCTGTTTCCCCTTACCCGACCAATCCTGAAAAAAGGCCCTGCTTCAATTTTCAGTCAAGAACTTTTTTTTTTAATTTCATTGCAAACTTAGAGAACAGTGTAACCTTTTAAAATATTCTTAGCAAATTGTTTGTGTATTTCATTTTATTGCCTTTAGTAGGACTATACAGTAAAACCTGAAGGTTAAATGAAGGGCGAAAGTATTGCAGAATGCTCCCAGTATTGAAGAGTGCTCTCTGTGAGCATTCTGCAATACTTTTGACCTGCATTATGCAATAATCGTTCTTGTAAAAAAAACTTATTCGTTTTTTGAGTGGCCTCTTAAGACAGGCTTTACTGTATACAATTAAGTTTAATGGGTATCCAATTTGAGAAATTAAAAGAAAAAAAATTCGGACCAACCAACCCATACCGGTAAAACAGGGTTGGGTAAGGGGAAACAAAAATATTTCTAAGGTTGGCCTAATATTGATCTGATAAAGATAACTGCAGTGAGATAGACAATGTTTATTAGATCAAGGTGCTATAATGCAGTTAATATGAAATGCGACATAGGCACAGACACTCCTGCAAATTGGTGCAGTCTGATCACTGCCTTTGTTATTCGCTCTCTATAAAAAGTACAAAAGCTAAACTTGCTCAGCGAAAAGCTCAAATATTCGAGCTAATCTCTGAAGCTGAGAAGGCTGGTTTGAGTCTTACTTGGTCGGAAACTTAAAGACAGGTTTTGGCATTGCAGTCCAAAATAATACCTAATATCTTCCTATTCATCAGCTTGTTCACCCTGGGGACAATTTTACCAGGAAATTATAGGAAAATGAACATATTATAGTAATTTTCTTATAAATCCTTTGTAAAATTCCATTAAAATCATTGGGAGCCCCAATATGACCATAATATATCCAAATCAGTGTTATAATAAGGTGTGTTATGAAGGGACTGTACTGTACCTGCTTTCTTTATCTTTATCACAGTTATCTGCCTTCTCATCAGCTTGTTCACATTGATCTTTAGCATCTTCTGTCTTATCTCTTTCACTTTCTTTATCATTTTGTAGTTTAGCACTTTCTTCTTCTAATGGCTTCAACTTATCAATTAACTCATCTATAAAGTCATCTGTGTCCAGTTTTTGTGTTCTCAGAGCTAATTCTACAGCATAACACTGTAGGATTGCTCCCTGAACAGCCTGTGTGTGAGAATGTGTTATTCGAGTGATGGTTTCAACTATTTCCTGGAATACAAATACAATACAAGAAACATATACGGTAAATAAAATGTTCTAAAATTTGAATCATTTTTCTCTTCTGTTCTCAAACAAATGTTGGTAATCAAGGGTGGAATTCCCAAAATGCTTGTCAGAATAGCAAACAGAGAAGACCATGGCCAGATTATGCTCTGGGTCTGCTCAGTTTGTCTTGGGTTTTGGCAGGCAACTAGTGAAATTTTAGTAAATGTCATGTTAACCATCATCATGCTGGATATTTTTATTTATGTGTAATACAAAGTCTCCAATTTTTATCCAATTTACTTGCAGGATTCCAGTTATTATTGTAGCCTTAATTAACAAGCAGAGTGGAAACAGTGTGGATCCAGATCAGCTGGCTTCAGAGAAGCCAACTGATCTGGATCTACACTGTATAGTGGAAAACAGTGTGGATCTTGATCAGTCGGCTTCTAAGGTGTGGTCTTTGTAAAAGTATTATTGAGGGATTGTGTTTGAAATTAAAAGATAAAACGTTTCATGTAAAAGAAAAAATGAACTGCACTGTAAGAAATGTCCTTTATGTATTAATATGTAATGGATGTAAAGAGTATTACATAGGCCAGACAGGTGATAAATTACAGAATAGAAAAACGGTACATGAACAACAGATTAGAGACCCATCAACGAGACAAATGCCTGTCAGCACACATATAGACAACTGTTGTAAAACAAAACCAAAGTTTTCCATATTTCCCTTTTATAAATTCCAAACTGATGATGTTTCAGCTAGGTTAGCCAAAGAACGATATTTTATTGATGTGTTTTCACCAAAACTAAACATGTTTTGATGACGTTACTAATTTAACGTACGCTGTGTACACATGTGTACACATGTGTACGCATATTTTGTTAATGACGTTGCTTAGAAACTACACATATTTCGACGCCATTAATGTTCAACATATTTTGATGACGTTACAAATTTAGCGTACACATGTGTACACATATTTTAATGTTGACGTTGCTAAGAAGCAACACATATTTGACGCCATTTATTGCCCTGAAGATAGGAAACCGGTTGGCAATAATAAAAATAGTTAAAAAGTCATCCATGTGCTTATGTTGTTTAATTTTTTCTTATATATATATATATATATATATATATATATATATATATATATATATATATATATATATATATATATATATATATATATATATATATATATATATGAGCGCGGATCTGACAAAAGGGCCCTTTGGGCATTTTAGCAGTCAAAATTTCAAAAACGTCTGAAATTTCAAGATTTTTCATGTTCTTACAATGGAGGCAAATTGCTTCTAACATGTAATACGAAGGCGCAAATAGTTCTGATAAAATTAAGTGATATGCATAATGTATGTTGCCATGGCAACAGCTGTGCATATGGACTATACATTACCTTTAAAACAGGGTACCTCATTTCAAATGCTTTTGTAAACACGGGATGAGCGTATGTGGGCTATTTGTGCAGTCTATGCAATTGCATACACATCAAATCTACAGAAACAAGGAGCATTCTTGAAATATTGCTCCTAGAGTCATTGTTTTAGCGTCATATGTTAACACAATGCTGTTGAAGTCAGAATGTCATTAACAACGTTAAGTGACGTCATGTTTAAAATGCGTCATCTTTACGAGTTCAAATGCTCATATCTTTGTTATTTGTAAAGATAATCTCTTCAAATTTTCTGTATTTGTTCACAACAGTTAGCTCTTTCTTTCTCTGTAAATATCTTACTTTTGACTTCTATTGCCAGACCGTCCCTTCTGTCAGATCTTGGCTCATATGCATTTTGGTCAGGTTTTAGGCGGTCGCTGGTTGCGTTGGTCAGGAAGTCACTCATGAGGGGCTAAATTACATTGAAATTGCTCGAGAGTGTCATAACACGGTCCCTTAGTACCAGAAGTTGCTTAGGTTGTGTCGTTTAGGTTGGTCTAGACTGTACACTGTTTTCCACTTCCTACTGGTAGGTTTTTTCAGATGGGTAAGTCGGTAGCTATTTTTATCATGATGTTAATCAACAAGTCAACTTGGGATACTCAGAAACATATTACTATAGCCAAATAATATATGAAACATGCATGGATCTAGAAAATTCAGCCACTGGCGTTCCTGAATTTTTTTTTCATAATGTATTTCACAGAGGGTCATAGGGACCTACCTCGCTAAGGGGGTTCCGTACCAGTATTTCTAGGGAAACATATAGCAACTTGTGATTTTCAGGTGGGGTCTGGACTCCATCTCCCCCTCCCCTCTCTGGATCCACGCATGATAAGGGAAGCACATAAGTTTTAGTAATGAAATGGTGAAACATAATATGGGTGTTTTGACTAAGAAATGTTATCTCAGAATGAGATTTTTTTTTACTTTTTATGTCTGCCTATTGAGCAAAATGCATACTTGCATTTAACTCAATATAAGAGTAAGGACATGAAAATTAAAACAAAAATATCATTTTGTTTAAATAACATTTTTAGGGTTTGGAGTAAAGGCTGGGTAGGTAGGCAACAGCCTTTTTTGAACATTTTTTTATTCTATGCCCTAGAAATCTTAAGTTGTATAGTGTAGATAACCTCATTAACCCATTACCTCATAGAGACGCTTTTTAATGTTTTTGCAAACAGAGCAGACCCAGATCGACCCAGATCAGGCAGCTCTTGTAAAAGCTGCCTGATCAAGATCTACTCTGTTTGCTTTAATATGGAAATATAACATAGCTGATCCTACACAAGCGGAACTGACAAGTATCTCTTTGTGCTATGTACCAACATGAAAGTTTATTTATATAATTATTCATAGTGGGTGGAGCCTAGCATAAATATCCATGAAGGAAACGGTTAAGTACTGATCATGCACTTATAAGAGTAGGCATGCTTATTAGTTCTAATACATTAATTACCTTCAATTTAAGAAAGTTATAGGATTTTCTGTTGGCGAAAAGTGCTGCAGGAGAAATTCTCATGGCTCCGCCATTTCCATATGAACCTTTTCCATCAAACTGCTTTGCTGCCGGGCCAAATATGTCACTGCAATTATTTTCTGATAGAAGCTTAAATACTGTTACCACACCTGATCCATAGCCTCGATCTGGTTCCTTGTGATACTCCTCTGCAAACCTGTAACAGATAGGCGCTCAAAAGAACCATCTTATTCTTTCTGAGACAACATATGTATTGGTTGAGAAATTGAAAAAAAACAACATGCAGTTAGCCCTTAAAGCGACAATGACAACAAAATTTGTCTGCTTTTGTAATCTGCTGAAATGTTTTAGAAGCCTCTAGGACAAACAGTGTGGACTGGACCCAGATCAGACTGCTCCTAAAGAAGCAGTCTGATCTGGTTACAAATGTTTGGTTCTATACTTAAATTAGTCTTTAATGTTAGGTAATTATTTGTAAACAGACAACTTCAGCAGATGCCATTTTCAGATGCATTTTTGTAGTTGCTTTAAGGGCTAGGTAAGAATCCTGAATTCTAGAATAATCCTTAAAACCTTCACGGAAGGGCCTATTTACCTCTGGCCACCATTTTTACATGGGCGATTCACCCATGTAAAAATGTTGGCCAAAGGTAAACAGCCCCTATTTAACTCTTCATGCCGTCTCAGCATGCAGTCCTTATGATGTATGCATAATATAAATTTAATAATAATTTGTCTACTGATTCACTAGGCATTGTGCAATTCCATGTAACCTTCATGCAACTCAGGTTTTGTTGTCAAATACTAAATGACAACAACCAGAACTCTGGGGATCATTAAAACACAAACTTTATACATGTACAGAGAAAGCAACTACAGTAAAACCTGTCTTAAGCGACCACTCAAGAAGATGACCAAAGATTGGCTTTCAATATCAGTTATTGCTTCATGCAGGTCAAAAACAGGCTACAAAGCAATCAGAAAAATTACTTTTGGCTATTACACCCATAATATGTAAGGCTACAAATCTATCAAACAAAAATACCTTTTGGCCATATCTTTTGAATTCAGGTCATTGTTGGCAATAAGAGAGGCAGCAACACTCCTAGCCATAGCTGTGTCATCAGTAAAGGGATACACAATTTTCTCTCGTGATTTCTTTCTTGGACTCACATCATCTGTCGATCTGTTTCCATCTGAAGAAAAAATCACACCAGACATATTATACACAATGTGTTACATAGTTCCAACATTTGTACTGCAAGGTTCTGTGTTTTACAATGATTGACAGCAAAAACACTACAAATGAAGCGTGTTTAATAAGTTATTTTCAGCAACAAAAAATATTCTTATTTTATTAATATATATGTAATTACATAAATGATCTGATCTGCAAAAAAACTAGTACCTATAACAAAAGACTTTTTTATACATGGAATTTGCCTTTAAATATGGAATTTGAGAATTTCTAAAACATAATTTAACTTTTGAAACACAACTTTTGGCTACAATATGGCATGCAACTGTCTTAATTTTTAATATATAGATTAGTGAAAAATCATACACAACTGAAATATTTTGTAATTCATCTTTTTTTAAAGGGTGTATGACGCACAGGTTCAATGCATTTTCGAATTCAACCTGTGCGTCGCACATCCTTTTGAAAAACAAATCTATTTTTTTCTGTCAAATATATGTAACTGGTCTCTTATACATAGAAAATTTAAGTCAGTTTCATACCATATTGCAGCCAAACGTTGTGTTTCAGGAGTTAAATCATTTATTAGAAATTCTCAAATTCCATATTTAAAAAGGCTATTCCCATATTTAAAAAATCCTTTGTTCTATCAAGGTAAAAAATTGATATACACGAACAATCAATTATTGCCATTGCAATGACCAGACCTCCAGATAAGAATGCAAAATTATAAATTATTTTTCATATTTCTCAACCAAAACATATGTAGTGGTGCTCAAAAGAACTGTCTCAATGAGACGGTTATTTGAGCACTCTAAATATATATTTGAACTGATGGGTAAGAAAATAATTACATTTTTACACATAAAATGCTGCTTATCTGGACCTATGAATGAATATTGTGGACAGAACCTTTCTCTATTGCTAATGCCTAAATGGTCTTGTGAATTAGTTATTAATGTTAGGCAATGATTTGCAACAGACAATTTCAGCAGATGTCATTTTCAGATGCATTTTGTGAATTTCAAGACCATTTAGGGTAATGTACAGATAATGTAATCATGTATGACACATAGTAAACTGTCAGGCTGAAATAAATCCTCAAAATTTATAATTGTCACAAAAATGCTTGAACATATTGAAAGACATGGTGTATTAGAATTTAAAATGAGCAGTTCCCAGAAAATGATGTGCTTTACAACCTACAGTTTCAAAGAAAAGAGCATGCCTTCATACAGCAGAGCAGGCAGATATGCACTGGGTGGGTGGGGGGATGTGTAACTACCTATATATATGACATAGTACGGATGTGCATGCCCAAAAGCCCCCTTTTCAGCGCCGCCAGGTATATGATAAACCCCCTTTTTTAAAAAGAAAGTATATGAAAGACCCTATATTCTGATGTTGGTATATGAATGTCCCAAATTTTCTGACACCCATGTATATGCACATATTTTTCGTATGAAAGGGTATATCAATTCAAAGGACAGTATATGAATAAGTCAACTTTCTGTGAAATGAAATATAGCATAAGAATGGGCTGTTTTCAAAGGCCAGGTATATGATTGGGGTTGGTTTCAAATACCGTATTAATATAAGTCACGATTAACAATTCCTATAAATTTCTCTTGAATTGGGATGGATCAGACAAATAATCTACCCATTCTAACTATCAAAACACTTATCAGCAAAATGCTAGCTGTCAATCTTGTTATCTTCAAATTGACACAAATGATTCAGACAAAACTGCATGTACGCATATTGCAATAGACTTAAAAAAAAGAATAAAGTTAAAAGAATAGTGCAGAGCACTGCACTGTCCTTATTAGTTTAATATTTCACACTATAAAATTATAAAATGACATTGAATGGAAAACATTTGTTTTTCAGGTGACACATGCACTTTCAGCTGATATATTCGGAGCAGCACTTGACTGGTTAGGCCTACATCTTACTCAATATGGCTCTGTCTATCATCCCAGGCCTTATGCATGTTATACGGACCAAGTTATTCTATACCAGAAAGGCTTGCTTTTTCAGCCTAAAATGACCTTTTAAACAACATTATACAAGGAAAACATGCCAAAAATCAAGAAAAATCTCTAAAAGCCTGAAATCCTGCAAATGCCTGAAAAATATATGAGGGTCTGGATGGGGTATAATGATTAGTGAATAATGGTCCTTTTTAATAATGAATAGTGAATAATGAGTCAAAAAATAATGAATAGTGAATAATGAGGGCCTAAAAAATAATGAATAATCCTATTTTTTTAATGAATTGAAGAAAAAATTAATGAATAGTGAATAATCAGATTTCTTTGCCACCTTTCTTACTTTTAATGAATAATTGGTCTTATTTTAATGAATAACCCAAAATTTTAATGAGATGAAAAATGGGCTAAATTTTTAATGAATAGTGAATACCAGACCCCCCCCCCATCCAGACCCTCATATATGGGGCTCTCTGTGTAGTTTCCCACCAATGTTGTGTTTAACCTCGTTACCTGCTTTTATATTTCATCTTATCATATGATCTTCTTTTAAAAAAAATAAATTAAAAAATTTAGCAGTACCCGACATATATTATTCTCACATGTGTCGACGTGATCATGCCAATAACAGAAGGACTTGTACTTCCATCTTCATTGACTTCACTTTATTTCATGTTTTTCTTGCGACTAGGGCTAGTTAGGACTAGGACAAGAGTATAACCAGCGGAAAAAAAAAGTCATAGAATAAGCTTTTTCTCCTCCAGTTTAGAGAGAGCTATCTATCTGCTATACTGGCAGGGATCAAAACTGATCATTACGCCAGGGAGTGCTACTTTTGAATTTGAAAACTTGGCTTGACAATATAAAGCTATGTAAAAACTCGGCCAAAAGTGTTTTTATAATCCGAAAAATGTTCCCAGGAAAAATAGGAACCGCCGATCACAGGCGCATGTGCACTGACACAAGCTTTACCCAATAATACTCGGAAGAGGGTTCGGGATTATAAAGAGATAGATAGCATACCATTTTTTACAAAGTCAATACTTATAATCCAATGTATTTAAAAAGCGTCTGTTGATATTGATGAAGTTTTTGTATGTTTTCATGTGAAATCTATCTAAATATGAATTACCAGATTCAATTTTACGGACAAGACCAAGAACCTTTTCAGTTCCTATATAGGTACCCCACAATACTTCAAATACTGCCCCTACACAGTCTCCTACAACACCACCAACAACAGATCCTTGGAATCTGTGCAGTAAGGAAGCTGCCATGTTTGATTTGTTCTATTTGCTTGTCTGGGATTTGCCCTGAATATGTAAATCGAGTGGTCTCGGACTCGAATGTAGGGCCTACGCTGCGTTGTAGATTTTGAAAATAGTATAGGGGTTTTGCAGGGTGTTTTTTTGCCTATTACACCATTACATTGAATGAGCATATAGTGCAAACACAGCTAGTGAATTGTTCTAAAAGGTAAAACTTGATATAAAAATCTGTCTAATTAACTTCATACGGTCCGAAGGTAAAGAAATACAAAAGCATCTTATCAAAATTGGTCCTTTTACTTTATTACTTGTGTTTGCCGGTCAAAATATATTATATACATATGTACACAACAGTGACTGACCTTGTGAATATATATATATGAAATTAATCCTTCAATTCACATAATCAATAGATTTAACCACGTACAGTCACCTTTATAAATGACAAACTTCCTCACACGAGAGAAGCCGCCAAACCGAAGGTCTGCCAAACACAAAGCAAGAAAGGCAAGGAGGAGGAAACGGTGTATTTAACCTAGCTGTTGAGTATTGACCCTGGAATGGTGTTTATCGATCTACTATAATTTGTAGTCAATTCAGGGATACATATTTTAACTGCATGCGACAGACTCAAGCCTAACATAATGTATGCTAGAACCATCCCAGCATAAACTGAACATCTGTATATACATGTACCTACACACAAAATTCAACAAATAAGCAGGGATACTCCTAGCCCAAAATGATGATGGGCCCTTAAAATGGGTCAATGGCCCATCTCATTCAAATACATGCAATTTCCAAATTTTAATAGGTCATTTGAAATTTTAATGAGCCCTGCACAATTTGCTGGGCCCAAGAATCCTTAATACCCACAGTAGAGCATAATTGACATGAGATTCGAATAACTTGTATATGGCGCCCAGCCAAATATAAAGTCCATTTTAGCAAAATATTAATGGTTCTCTCACAAAATGGATCAGGCCCATCCTAGGATTATCCCTGATTAAGGCAGCTAAAAAAATAAATAAAAGGGAACCTTCGAGCTACATGACTTAAACCAGTGCTTATAATTTGGCAATAAGAGAGCCCGGAACTTCCCAAAGCAAAAACTTTAGTCTGACTTCCCATATTATAAATACTCTGTGACTGGGAATCTCAAAATCCTGCTATTTTTCTTGTTCCAGGGTGTGGGAAGAATTCCATATCCATCAGTAATTGATGAGCCATGGATATTTCTGGACCCCCTGTTTTGATTATGATTTTGTGCACTGTAACCAGATGACAGAAAACTATCAAGCCAACCAGATTGCTGGACACCTTGACAATGGCCTACCATTAGAAAGTGTGTAAGGGGAAGGCCCTAAGGGCAGTAACAACTGTAACTAAGCGAAAGCAAGCAAATGAAGCATATAAATTATAAAGCAGCGTAAGCAATTAAACAATAAGCTGAACATGTGACTTACTTGTCTCTGAATTAACTTATCCCTCAAAAAAGGTGGGGATTCACTATTAACAATCATTTCTGAAATGAATAAATATATGTACAATTCCTATATCTAATATATTCTAATATCAAACCACCCTGAAGTGGCACATCCTGCGTTTTGGATCAGAATTTTGACAACTCGCAAGCTTGCTCAAATCCTAAAAGATTCACTGCGGCCTGATGAGCGTGACCACCCATAACGTACTGGGTGAACAAGCTCCAGCCCTTAGGGAGAACTTATTCCCTAAAAGGGAGGACTGGCCCCACAGGGAGACATGCGCCCTAATAAACTTTTCAACCTTCCAGCTACAAGGGTAAAATGAGAATGACTCGGGCTAGAGTAAGGCCCTGTCCCGAGATAAGGAAAAATTTTCTAGTGCGCACAAAGAGCACAGCCAATCAATTTGAGCGTCTCATACTAGCGGACCAATAAACGACTCTGATAGTCATACAGTGACGTCAGATGGCGCTAGGGCGGAGACATTATTTGTACCTACGAATAGAACAGAACAGAACAGGAAAATTATACACCGTGTCCTCCAGTTAATTACTAGCTATGAAACATAGCTTCACCATGGATGGGTCAGCCTGAGTGCCTTACCATGGACAAAATTTTACACACAGCGATGGTGAAAGATATCAGCTGGGAATGTTTTAAGGATCGATGATACATTGCCTGATTTAGCCTCTTATACAAGATGCAACGTTCAAAATTCCTTCTACTTACAACAAGAAGACAATCGTACACGAGGTAGTAGAGGATTCTTCAAGTAGAGAATTAACAGTGAGGTATATTCCCTCGTAATATCCCGGAATGGAACAACCTACCAGGAAACGCCATAGCTGTTGCTTCATTGGAAATGTTCCAGGCATGTCTAACTAGTAGACTTATCCAAAAATTGAATATGACCAGGAAATGCCACAATCACACACTGCAGACCAACCCGCGGCACCGTGAGGAAAATACACCGAACACTAGCATACAGCCACATGACAGCAAGACAAAGCATCCAGCTCTCTCTTCCTCAGCGAGATAATTGCAAAGCTAGAAAGGACACTAAGTACTGCATAGCGAAAAAAACAAACAGGCAAACACAAACCCACTGATCACAACGCCTGATCCATCCAACACCATGACCTGATTGTAGATATTTGGCTGTTTTCACAACAGTTTGGGGAACTCTGTTGTTTTACCCCTCATAACCAGTCCCAGAGGACCAATTACTTCCAGTGATGACCCCTGGGCCCAGTCTTTAACCAGGAAGAACACATGGCGCCATGAGGAAGAGAAAAAGAACACAGACAACCTCAATAAAATGAAGGTAAAGAAGCCAGCCCTCTTTTCCTCAGCAAAGATGATTATATTGCTAAGTTAGAAAAGACACCAAGAAACTTGAGGAATGCATGACTGGCATTCTTTGACATTGAAAATGGGAATCCCCCTAAAGAGGAATGGCGATATACTTTTGCTAATCTACAAAAGGTCTGAAAGATAAAGCCAGTTTACCAACAGATGATATTATCCCATTAACTAGCTGTGGTGGGAATCACCACTCGGGGGGCATTTTGAACTCCAATTGCAGAAACAGATATCAACAAAGGTAGCTTCTTCCCACAGATGATAAGAGATTTAAACGCTCTCACAGAATCTAATTTGCGCGTCTGAAATTGTAGATGGCAGTGTTGCTACGTTTATTTCTCTGGTAGGAGCTAGGGACTACTTTTCCCGATTACAGGTCCTGGAGAAAGAATGTCAGTATTGGTGTAAATTCAGTAAATATCCGGATTCTGATTGTTCCCAGTGATGCCTCCATGCAAGCTAAACAATTCAAT
The DNA here is from genome assembly GCA_964019695.1 of Loripinus fragilis. NCBI lineage: Eukaryota > Metazoa > Mollusca > Bivalvia > Lucinida > Lucinidae > Loripinus > Loripinus fragilis. The sequence continues at coordinate 35,383,193 of OZ026515.1, forward strand.
TTTGTGTTTTAACAACAACGGAATCTAAATTAAATACTAGTATATTGAAGCTCTCCCAATGTCCTCGGCTGCCGTACGTTTTAAGGCGGCAAAGTTTTATGCTGTCAGCTACAGTAAAACCTGTCTTAAGCGGTCACTCAAAAATAGACAAAACAAAAAATTTAAAGACAGATGGTAGCTAAATGAAGGTCGAAAGTATTGTAGAATGCTCTCTTGGAGCATTCTGCAATACTTTTGACCTGCATTAAGCGATAATCAGCCTTGAAAACCAATTTTTGACCTTATATACATTCTTATTGAGTGGCCACTCAAGACAGGTTTTAATGTATTATTGTTTGGTGTTTGGTCCAGATTCTGTGATATGGTTCTTTGTATTCCTTCAATCTTGTTTTGCAATAATATCGCCTGGTTGTTTAACTTTACATGTATTATTGTTTATTGTTTGGTCCAGATTTTGTGAAATGGTTCCTTGTGTCCCTTCTTTCTAGTTTGCAATAATATCGCCTGGTTGGTTTACTTAAATTGTATTCCTTTTATGAGTGTGTCTTTGTGAATATTTTGGTCCTTGTTTTATGATGTGGTTTTGGTGCCCTTTCTAGTTTAGCAATCATCTTGCTAAGGAGAAGAAAGCTGGTTGCTTTACTTCATTTGTGGTTTGGCTGTTCTGCTTTGTCTCTTCCTCGCAGTGCCACGGGTTGTTTACTGTCTCTGATTGTGGCATTTCCTGGTCATATTCACTTGCTATTTGTGTTCTGACGTCTCTTCCTTACGCTGCCATGGGTTGATCAGTGATTGTAGCATCACTTCTCAGCCCTATCATTTCGGACGTATTCTTCTAGGATAAGAGAATAATTAATCAGGTACGAGTGGTTTGTAATAACCTCGTTGCAAACCTGGAGGACAAGTACTATTCAGGGCTTGGCACCCACAGCTATCACTACTACAGAGAAACACACTTTATCGCAAGGAATAATGACAAAATCACAGGAACGTTAAATGTAGTCAAGGTCACTGGGTCACAGTGCGTGCTTAAGAATAACAGGGAGGATAATTACTATTTGAGCCGTGACATGTGATTTCCAACAATGTGGCATTTTGACAAGTGTGCAGCCTCCCTTTAAGCTTAGAAACTCCAAAGAATGTTCAGTCAGAAGCCTAACAGTCATAGAATATTCAAGCGGCGAGCAATGCCTCTGATCAGACTGCGGGTACACGCAGGCTGATCTGAAGCTTTGCTGGTCTTACATACCACATTGTTGGAAATCTTCATGTCGCAGCTCATACAAGTTTTGGCACTCACAGCTATCAATGCTGCAGAGAAACACACCTAAATGTTAACTGTTGACAGATGGAATTGGAACTATGTCCCACCTGGTTAAAAGCAGGTGCAACAAAAATGACCACAATCCTTCACTCAAAATAGCTGCTATCTGGTTATTGTATTTTGGGCATGCTATTTATTATAAAGTGACAGTATAAAACAGGAAAATGATTATCAAATATTTTATTGCACTTTTGAAGACATATTCATACAATCATATAATGAGACAAAAACAAATCTCAAATGTGTATTTAAATATAGGATCAGTACTTGCTATGTGTTTTCAGATAAGAGGAATGCAAAGTACAGCATGATACCCCACCACTGTGTTTGCTTTGTCAACATTCTTATAATACTAACAACTATGTATAGTATATTAAATAATAGGTAACTGATTGAAACTTTGTTAATAATTATTCTTGTATGTCCCAATTCACACCTTGTTAGTAATTACAAATCTGTTAATTAAACCTTGTCAGCTAAACTCAGATTTATCTTTTTTGAAAACACTGTAGATCCACATCAGCTGCCTTCTAACAAAGCCTTCTAATCAAGATCCACACTGTTTTCCACTTAGATTGAAAATACACAATGACAACAAGAATGTTGCCTGTGCAGGTTAACAGAATAAAAAATGAGTGGGTGTGTAGTACATACATATATTCAGCATGGCAAGGGTTAACATGAGATGCATATACATTCACATTGCACTCCAAATGTGACAAGGTTTCTGGTAGTATACTGCTAGATCATCAGATCTGTATTCTAAGTCTGGAATAAGAGGCTATCAGCTAGGGTACCGTAGGCCTCCAGATAAGAGTGCAAAAATGATTTTTCTCTCAACCAAAACATATGTTGTGGGTAGCCAAAAGAACCGTCTGAGTGAGACTTTTTATGAGCACTCAATACACATTTTATTTGATGTGAAACAACAAGTATGGGGATGTATAAATTAATGTTTTTTCGGGTCTGCTTGCCAAAACTTAATCTGGTTAGGCGTCAGTGGATTGATGCTACAATTTTATGTCATGCGCATGTAAAGGATACAAGCCTACATCCGAAATTATAATTTTTGATTCGTACATCAAGCAAAAGGTTCTTTATGATGAAAAACGTTGAAACCGTCCCAGAATGATGCCCATTTATGCAACGTTTCTGTATTCCATTTTGACGTTAAAATGCTCTTTTTCAGTTTCTTGACTTGTCAGCGAAACTGAATGGAGCATTCAAGTAATATTTTTGATGTTAGAGTGGCACAAGCACCTGGAAGAGTTCCCTTAGTCAATCATTTGAAAATGTCTTCTATGGATAGCGTTACTGTCTACAGTTAGCCAAAAATTCTGGTCAACATCACTTTTCATGAAAAAAAATATGCAGAGACCAAACGACCTCTGACGGTGGTAGAGGGAATCACAGTGTATCGCTTCCTATAATTTTGATAAAAATTAAAGTCGATCAAATACTTCGATCTTCATATATAAGCTCACTGTTGGTCTCTATTTTATGATTTTGCATTTGATTTCCTATTTGCATAAATGTACGGTTTTATTTTGGTGCTAAAGTGGTCACTTTTTGTATTATACATATAGGAAATAGAAAAATATTTTTAAAACATCATTCCCCCGCAAGTCACAACTAATCCTTTTGCACGTAAGTGTGTTCTCATATTTTACATAAGATATGTGAAAAGCTAGCTGAGACTCTGGGGGGGAGGGAATGATATCCCACAGCCCAAAATGAGACGTCTGGGCTAGCCGAACATTAGCATTAGGATTTTTGGTGAGCTCTCTTGAAAATCTTTTTTCCAGTATAAGGAAATAATTAGTACAAGTAAGCTTCCTTTTCATAACCCATTAGTCATGGAATATTACAACGTTTTAGCATATTTTTCTTTAGATTATGAAAATTGTCCTTTTGCTAAATTCAGTTGGTAGATTATTTTGCACATATACTGTATCTATCCAATACACATAACTACATGGCCACTGACTAGGTGTACTTTATGCATGGATGAATGGTTATGATACACTGCTGCATAATATTGTACCGGGTAAATACATTGTCATCAAGGTTGAATATGGACTACAGTTGCACTTCAAAATATTTCTGAACAAATCAGATAGAAAACATAACACCAAAAATAATCATTAAAATGCTCATGATTTTGGACTTTAAAATACTTTCACTGTGATTTGTAATCGAGTATTGATGATATAATACCCTTACATGTGAAAATAATTGATTTCTTAATGTTTTGGTGTAGTCAAATTTTGCAACCCCTACCCCCTTTGGTAGTGTCTCCTGTTTTGTCGTAGGCATCTGCCTGTCCAATTATAACCTTAATTCTTTCTTAATACATCAAGCGTCCTACCAAAAAGGATACCAGTGATATCTTATGCATAGGAAAGTTTTGGGAAGCATCTGAAAATTAGGCAGATACCCTATCAAAGAGTCAGAGGTCCTTTTATAAACTTGCCTTACCCTAAATTGCCTTTCTTATGGCACTCTCTTAAACAAGAACACCCTTTCACAATGAAAACAGTACTGTTTTTGCCTTGTAAATGCGATTAGAAATTAACTTTTCCCAAAAAAAGGGCAGTGTTGTTTTTTTAGGATGTTTCAAAAAATATTTTCAGCGATAACTTTAGGTGTTCGCAATTTTAGAGTGTTTGAACTTTAAGAACATTTACCGTATCAATTTTAATACCTGTGGTTACGACACCCCAAGAAGTGATTTCATATGATAAACAAGAATTTTAAAGAGTTTACTACTTTTCCCACTCACTGTTGTTGTTGTTGTTGTTGAGTTGTGGTTTAACACTTTCAATATCACATTTTAAGATAAACAAAATCTTTGAGCATAAATTGTAAATATTTTTGTTACCCATAAGTTTTAACATGTGTTTTGGGTGCTCAAAAGACCCATTTCATTGATACGGTTCTTTTGAGTACCCACAACATGTTTTGGTTGAGAAATAAGAAAATTAATTTTCTGTTATGCCCTCTTAAAGGCCTGAAGATGGATACAGGTAAACAGGTACTTTGGAAAACAGTCAAGACCCAGATGAAATGGCACATATGCTGCATTTCATCATGGTCTACAATCTTCAGGGAAAGAAATATATTTTATAGCAATTTTTACTGACAACCCCTTAAAATACAAAATGGACAATTCCATACTTATTGTTTCAACATGCATGGGATAACCCATCAGAGTGAAAATGGTTAACATTGCTTTCAGGGTATATTCTAGGCAGGGGGATTTGGGGATCCCCCCCCCCTAGTTTTTGAAAGATCCCCCCTAATTTTAAGAAGAAGGGGGATATTTTATATAGGCAAAGAAGGGAAAATATCAAAATTTAAGTAAAATGCTCAATATTCTATAACAATCCCCCTGGTTTTCAAATCCGAGAATAAACCCTGAAGCCTTTCAACAATTATTAAACATATCATGACAGTCGGTTATCTACACACACTGTTTTTACAAAGGTTCCTTAGTAGTTAACCAGTACTTTGTGCATTCATACTTCAATAAAAAAACAACTGCCAGATAGGAGATAACTATATCTACAAATATATATGACCCTATCTTGGTTTGATCTCACAATCCAACTACCAATATTGCAGTTGATTGAAGTCATTCCATTCCAACTCACAGTTCAGGCCCCCAGATAAGAGTGTGTAACAGAAAATTATTTTTCTTATTTCTCAACCAAAACATATGTTGTGGGTACTCAAAAGAATCGTCTCGATGAGAGGGTTCTTTTGAGCACCCCAAACACACGATAAAACTGATGGATAAGAAAATAATCACAGTTTTATGCTTAAAAGATTGCTTAACTGGCCCTATGTCACTATCAACTTGGATAATAATATGCAGGCTGATATCATTCTCTGCCCACATTGCCTTAACCTCAAATAAATTATAAGAAACATTTGTTTCATCCCATAGGAAAATGGTACTTATATGGTTAATGCATAAATTCATGAGCATTTATCAAGTAAGGTCTAGATATGCCATCTTGCCAGAGCCTTCACTGCTTGCATACTCAAAGTATGGATGTAGATAAAGACTCGGGTCCAAATTAAGACCTATAGCCTCACTGAATATGACAGGGTGGGCATTCATTCGAGTTTTCAATGCATATGCAACAAACATCAAAACCTCATGAGCTGTCTCAAATGGGCCTCGACACAAGAAAACCTGTCTTTGGGGGTTTGCAAACAACAAAGGCGCAGACCAGCCTGCGCATCTGCGCAGACTGATCAGCGCCTTTGTTATTCTTTATTTGGTAAGTATCATATCTAAACTTGCCACAGGTGAAATTTCAATTTTCTAGCTAGTCTCTGTAGCTGGGGAAACTGGTTTGAAACTCGCTTTGACGGAAACCCCGAAGTCAGGTTTTCTCGCCTCGAGGCCCAAATGATGTTGATAATATACTAATAACCTTGCAGTTTCTCCAGAATGCAAACTGGGAATATCATTGCATAAGGCTTTCTCAATACTATAGCCCCTTGAATTATAAGCTTCTGGGATATACAGAATGAATAGAAAATGACATTTTAAGATATCAAAAAAGCACAACCATATCACCCATAACTGCTGGATTTAGCAACACTGGCAAGTTGCGCACATCATACTTTCATGAAACTCAAACGCATTCCATTTATAAATCATTGTGCCCAAAGTGAAGATGCATTGTGTAGATTGGGCGGATGCCCACGGTCAACTGTAGAATCAGCACATGGAGATTCATTCTTGCTACCTTCCTGGTCTGTAAGGTCCAAACATAGTCTTAAGAATTTTCATAGCTCCTTGCCAAACCAGTGATGCTCTTCCAATGTTTGCCATTAGATCTCCTGGAAATAATTGCACAGCATTTGATAAAAAGAACTCACAGCGGTTTAGAATTGAGTTTTCTTAATTCTAATTTAGCACCAACCGTTGGTCTTAAATCACAGACAAACAATTCTTATTTAAGACCAACGGTTGGTCCCATCCTCAATTGAAAATTAGGTCTTTAACGTTTAAAACTCTCAAAATGCAATGTTTTTAGTGTTAACATATACAGTAAAACCTGTGTAAAATGGCCACTCTCAAAGTGACCGAAAATTTGTTTTCAAGACCAATTATCAATTAATGCAGGTCAAAAGTATTGCCAATGGGAGCATTCTGAAATACTTTTGACCTTCATTAAGCTACCATTTGTCATAAAGATCTTTGTTTTGTCTATTTTTGAGTGGCCATTTTACAAAGGTTTTACTGCATTGTGAATTCAACTACATACAGAACTTGAGAAGATCTTACACAAGTGGTCAGGCATTCAATATGTACATTTACCTTGTCAGGATAAACTGCATTGTAAATATGTTGTTTCATTTTTGGTATCATTTTTTTTGTGAAAGTCATATACTTGTTTTGGTCTGTGTAAGGGAAGTAATATAATCGTGTTTAATCCCTGCTTTGCATTTTATCGTTTATGCTATCTAGGTGTTTGTTTTAAAGACATTGTTGTCTAATTAATAGTAGATGAATCAGTTAGTTGTATATTTTCACCGAAAGGTTATGCAAGATGGTTGGTGTCTTGGTTCGATGTTTCATAAATTTTAATTGATAAATTTGACTTATATATAGTCAATTTTAATAAGTTAATAGGTTTACAGGCGCGATACTAAATCCCGGCTTCCCGGCGATGACAAGTGATATAACGCTCTTAAAACACAGTGCACGAAACCCGAAAAACGAATTTAGTTGTAAAAAAAAAAGCATTCTGCCCTGTTGACGCGGATGATAAAAAAGACAAGGTCATACGTAGAAGGTCGAAACGCTATATCTCCAATCTGGTTCACAGTCTGTACGATGCTCGCATAGTTCAGCTAGGCTGAACACATACGGTTCAGACAGGCAGGCTGAAGCCCATACGAGTTGGCGCTTCATAACGTTATATGCTTGGAGCATAACGTTTATAGATTGAGCCAAGCTGAACGCATGCGTAGGTTTGGAAACATCCTAACCAGGTTATGAGCTATTGTCTAAGACAGGCAAACTAAAGCCCATACAAGTTGGTGCTTTATAACGTTATTGCTTGGAGCATAACGTTTAAACTCATATAAGTTGAGTTACGTTCCTAGCACTGAGGCTGGAACGTGTTTCAAACCAGGGGTTTGAAACGATTAAGTTTAGAGTTAGTATAAAATTGCTCAGCGCTATTGTAAAGCTGAGAATACCTCCAGCCATCTTGCTGGCGTTGCGACCATAGTTGATTTATATTGTAGGGTCCCATGCCAAGAATTTGTGTTGATCATTTATGATCGTATAGCTCATGTTATGAGCGTTTTGTCTGTACATATTACTGTACATATTACTGACGTTTATAGGCTATATTAGTCTTGGGTTTTCATAGTTCATAATTCATATGCTGAACTTTGGCTGTCCAGCTAAAGACATTGTCGCTTCATAGCACGCCCATTATAAACATTGTTCAGGCGTCGTCATAGGGCTCTAACGACAAGGTTATAGCCAGACCTCACCACCAACCTGACATACCTCGTCCCAAACTGAAAATGGTATAAAAATAGCTATTTATGTTCATAATGAGCCTTTTTCACTACCAATTTTATACAGAAAGATAAATTAGCATTCAAATTACCAAGATTCCACTGTAAAGAATATCAACCTTCTATACACTGTAATGTTTATCATTTATACCAATTAAGAATGCAAGAATGGGTACAGAGATAGGGCTCTGTTTAGATTTTTATACTTATTGTATATGTGTTAAAGTTTAAACTTTCAACCACCAGTAATTTAAATTAAAAGTAAGTCATTATACAACATAACTGAAAAACCAGATTATTTTTAGTATTTCCTATAACATATGTTCAGTGCGATCAAAAAGTAACGGTTCACTGAGACAGTTTCTTTAACTCTTTGCCTCCTGGGTAATTTTTCATGCTTTTTGTCATCTGTTGATTTTTTTCAAAATCAACTTTTTTTAAAAAAAGTTCTTTCAGGAATACCATCAAAGTGTCAAACAGTTCAGATCTAGATCAGACCCGATATTTTGTCTGGCCTGATTTGGGTCCAAACTCTCTGCAAAGGTTATCAGCAGACGACACTACGAGGCAAAGAGTTAAGCATCCAAAACCTTTGCTTCGATAGGAATTATTTTTAAATAACCATAAATACATGTACGCCCTATTCTCTGAATCCAATTCCAAATGCAATTCAAACAAGTAAAATTTGTCAAATTTATATCCCCCGACTATGGGTTATTTTAGAGAAATCAAAATATAAATCCCATTTCTCCAACCTCTAAGATCACATTGGGTATTATTCAAATCATAACAAATGCCTGTCAATTATATCTAAGTGCCAACTTGTTTAGTTCAACAAAATATACTTATCTGCAAAATTTCAATATCTGACCTTTCAACCTGATCCTAGAGGTCAGGGGTGTGTGTTGGGTTATAGGTGGTCTACACTCATTTCTCATTAATTTGATATGCAACCACTTTCAGAAAAAAGTTTTGACCTTTTTGACTCTACCCAGGGGTCGAGGGTGTGTGTAAGGAAAAAATATTTGCTTGTATGGTGTTCTACACTCTATCCCTTTTAATTTGATATGCAAAGTGACTTCTTTCAGAAGAAACAAATATTCTGACCCCACCCTTGGGTTGATGGTATGTCTGCGGGTAAAATATTTGCTACCATGTTGCTGAATACTGATATGAAAAAGTTGATTTTTGTCCTTTGCCCAATCCCCTAAGTCCTCCCAGGGGGTCAGATCCAGTCCTTGAAACTAAAATCCTGTTTAATATGTTTCATATCTAACTTTCTTCTGCCTGCATGCAGAATTACACGAAAAATATGGACAACTAATTTAGTTATTGCGAAATTCAAATATTTGACCTTTGACCGAGGCTAGCTAAGGGATCAGGGGGGTGGGGTAAAAGTTTTGACACTGTCATTTTATCAACAGGCACTGGGTAATCATTATCTATACCGGGAATGTGGCAGATATAATAGCTTTGGAGAAATAGAAAGTTCATCTCAGGAAAACAAAACATAGCTTTTGCATTATAATTGCCTTTTCTAACTAAGCCAAGGGCAATAACTCATTGGCAAATGGTAATGGGTAGAATTTGACGAAACTTATATGATATCCACTGTCCATGGTACTAACCATTATTATCAAGATTGTATCAAATCTGACCAATAGGTACCTAGATATGAGTCTTGACAAAACGATCTACAGAATGGGAGACACCAAAACTCTATCCCTCTGACTTCGTCAAGAGATAATAAGAGGGAACTTACTTATCAGAGTTCCAATTATTAAGTTTTTACTATATTGTTTGGCATTTTTTTGACTGAATGTTCTGAATAAATAATAGGAGCGGTGACATGAGATTTCCAACAACGTGGTATGTGCGACCAGCAAAGCCTCAGATCAGCCTGCTCATACACAGTCTGATCAGAGCCTTTGCTAGTCGCTTGAATATTCTACGATTGTTAAGCTACAGACCGAACAGCACTTGGAGTTTCTAAGCTTAAAAGGAGGCTGTGAAGGCTCACCTGAGTCTACACTTGTCAAAAGGCCACATTGTTGGAAATCACATGTCACGGCTCAATTATATAATGGCTAAAGCCTAAAACAGCTAGGTTTAATTACTAACCTTTGTTAGCTTGAAACGCTACCAAATATACACATGTAGCAACTACTGCAACTTTGACAACAGTCTTCAAATTCACAAATGGCAGTTTTCTGACAACCATGGCACCAAACTTTTTAATAGACTTAATTACTGAAGTCTCTTCTGAAAAAGAAGACAATAATATTTTTTGTGTGATCTGTACAGGTCTGTTTACATAATTGCAAGAATGATATGGTTTTTGTTAAAATGTACAGTTCAGTTCCTTTATGACACTATATTTGGGGTCCATGAGAAGGGGCCATGCTATAGGCGAATTATGTTTTATTATATGACGTTGCCTCTGGGATTGATATAACGCCATGCATCAATTGGTTTACAGATTTTGATAATGTTGTGTATTGACGCCTGTAATAACATAGCATATATACATGGCAAAATCTTTGCGTTTTCACACACAAAAAAGGTGATTTTTCACAGTAGTTTTAGGGTGATACGTGTATGATATTCATGCTCCTGTATTATTGAATTTATTAAACTTGTGAAAAAGCAATAAATGTGAGGCTCGCTTAATAAATTTAAGATCCTCCATATAAAGGAACAATTTTACAAAGGAATTATAGGAAAATGACTATTTCATAGTACAATTTTACAAAGGAATTATAGGAAAATGACTATTTCATAGTCATTTTCCTATAATTCCTTTGTGAAATTCCATAGTAAAAAACAATTTGGGAGCCACAACATGACTGTGTTATATCCCTATCCGTGTTATAACAAGGTGTGCTATAAAGGGACTGCACTGTATGATCGTACTGCAACATATACAATTAACACAGGTCTGATTTCATTGTTTTGTTTCAGCTGACAACATAAGTGTCAAATTAACTGTTTGCATGGGAAATTTTTCAGTTTTTGTGGTCTACTATTTTTTTTCAAATTTAACTTTCTCAAAATATTCTTTCAGGAATATCATCAGATTTTCAAATTGTTAGGATCCAGATCAAGCCTTACATTTTGTGTTGTATTGTTTGATCTGGGTCCAAACTCTTTGCAGGCAACACTAGCAGGAAAAGATTTGAAAAATACCCATGTCCTTTTCAGCAAATAGATATGCCATACACATCTTTTTTACGGCCAGTTGCTGCTGCCATTTTTGACGTCGGTGGACAATAATTGTTGCTGTTGTTGATATGGTGAGCCTTGCCAACCCCTAATGTTCTGATGGTGCTTGTAAATCTTATCCTCACAATTAGATTTATAAGAATATTCTGAATCTAGAAGTCTTAATTTAAGTGCAAAACTCCTTAAACAATGTTATAAATACATGTATCACAAACTCCATTAAATGATGATCTTCAAGGGCCCACAAACTGTTAAGGAGGTTAAATATTTTACTTGTTTGGAAAAGTTCAGACAAAGGAAATAGTGGTTCATAATGTATTTCTTATCAACATGATCAACATTTACTGTTCATCTAGCATATGGACAACATTCACAATCATGACTATTACATGTATTCTTTTTTTTTTTCATTGGTGGACAATAGTACAGCACTGTTTTAACCCATATATATGTAAGCCTAGCAGCCGTTTTGTGGGACATCGGCAAACAGTGCAAAACCAGATCAGATGCCGCAAAATGCAGCCTCTGATCAGGTTCTCTACTGTTTGTAAACAGAAGTTTGTTTTAAAATTTGAATAAAATGAAAAATACCACCCAACAACCCTAAAATTGGAAATGGACTCATTCAATTAATGGGAAAATACATTTGGAATAAATGGGTTAAAAAAAGTGAACTATAAATTTGAAAATGTTATGCACAAAGTGTGCTTATTTGGTTGAATAGGGTAATACATTTTCATATACTGCAGGGGTGCGGAAATAGCAAAATTTTATGCTTGCCCAGGGACAAGTAAAATGTTCATAATGCACTTGTCCGAAGAAAATCTTACTTGTCCCAAAGTGTGGATAATGCACAAGCAACTTAGTTCTGCCCTAACTGTGCTGTTACCAAATGTAAACTTTTTCAAAACAGTATGAAATCAGATATAAACTCAGTTGAAAACAGTGTAGATCGAGATCAGCTGGCTTCTGAAGAAGCCAGCTGATCAGGATTCACACTGTTTTCCAAACAACATGTAAGTTTAAATAATTAATCCACTTCACAGTACAATATTGAATTACCTTTATTTATACTTTCCTAGGACAAGTAAATATAAAATTCTTAGTTGTCCTGAATGAAATGGGCCTTGACATGAGAAAACCTGTCATCGGGGGTTTGCGAACAACACAGGCGCAGACCAGCCTGCGCATCGGCGCAGTCTGCTCAGCGCCTTTGTTATTCGCTTTTTGAAAAGTATCATATGTAAACTTGCTACAGGTGAAATTTCAATTTTCTAGCTAGTCTCTGTAGCTGAGGAGAATGGTTTAAAACTCCCTTTGTCGGAAAAACCGAAGACAGGTTTTGTCGCTACGAGGCCCAAATGGGACCAGGTTGGACAAGTGGGGCATGGTATCTCCACAGCCCTGTATACTGTACCCAGGGCTGTGGAAATACCATGCCCAACTTGTCCGACCAGATCCCACAGGACAAGTCGAAAATTTCTATTTACTTGTCCTGGACAAGTACAATGTATAAAGTTAATACAACTCTGTATTTTATATTTTGATTAATAATTACTAGCTCACATCTTGCATTGAAAACAGTGTGGATCCTGATCAGCTGGCTTTTTCCGAAGCCAGCTCATCTGGATCTACACTGTTTTCAAGAGAAGCCAGCCGATCAGGATCCATACTGTTTACAAGAGTTGATATATATCTGGTTTCATAGTGTTTGAAAGAATAATTTGCTTAGGAACTGAAAGGTATTAGCTAGTTTTTTTTTCTTTCGGACAAGTAAAATTTTCTATGGACAAGTACATTTTGGCTTTTTACTTGCCCCTGGACAAGTAGAAAATTTTACTATTTCCACAACCCTGCTGTACCAATGTCTTACCTTCATTAGCTATTAATTCTTCTTCCTCTTCTCTTAATCTTTCAGCAGAACTGCCCTTGCTGTTAGCATTTGGTCCTTTCAGTGTGTTGGTGTCCCTCATAATTGTCTCTATCATATCAGTATTTAAATGTGTATAAGATGTCAGAAACTGTGTGGCAACAGAGTACTGTCCTTGTGGTACTAAAACATGAGTGACATATAATACAGCAACATCCACATATCCATATTTTGATGTATTGTCCACACTTTTTAACCATATGCTGGCTATTGCAAAACACTTGGGGTACTCCTTTACTTTAGCGTGTAGTAAAATGCTGAAAAAAAGAAAATTGAATCAGAGAGACACAAAATACCTAAGACATGACTTAGAAATATTCATAATTTTTCATGCTCACTCAAAACACAAGACATTTAAATTTGAGAAATGAGAGATCAACTAAAAAAAACAATAACTTTCGGCAAACTGAAATCTGGGAACTTTATGCATAGACTATAAGGATAGGTTCAGAAAAAGCTTCAGATACTCCCATTCTCAAAAGAACTTTCTCTGTTCACTTACACATAATATGGAAAAAGATGAAGTTTATAATAGACCAAAACATGAGGATAAATGTGCTTACACATTTTAACAGGACTCTCACACCCTTTTTTGGGAATGGGGCCGGGGCCTACGGAATTGGGGAAATTAGCGGCTTTTTGACTAAAATTGGGAAATTTGACATCGTCCTTATGTATGACGTTTCCATTACTAGATTGATTCCAATAATTAAACTTACCTTATTGTACTATGAGAAAAAGGAGAGAAAGAAGCAAGTGTGATTGTATTCTATAATTCTGTGAAATTGTAAATATGTAACAATATGTTCTGTATTTGTATTATATGAAATAAAGATGGAGAACAAAAAAAAATTTTTTTTTGCCAAATTGGGAATTTTTTGTCTGGAATTGGGGAAAAACATACTTTTTGGCATTGGGAATGGGGCTGAATTTCGGCCCCAAAATCAGGTGATCGAGAGCCCTGTTTAAGAATGACTTTACATATATGTGATCAGGAACATTTTCACATTTTGTTTGGGGGAGCGAAACCATTTGTGCAATTTTGGTGGAGAGCTGTATAGGAAACATTCCTGTGAATGTTTAAAATTTGGACCAGAGATTCAGGAGAGATGTTGTTTAAAGAAAAGGTTTACGCACAATGAACGATGGACGCCAGACAAAGACTGATCACAATAGGTCGTCTCAAGCTAAATATGTGCCTGGCTTCCATACGAAAGGACAAAATGGCAAACAACTTGAAAAAAGGAAGATAGACTTATGGTTCTTGTGCACAAAGCTAACACTACACATTATTCCTATGTATCTATGAAATATATATTATACTCAGGACTTTAGTTAAGAGAGTGTAACGAAAATTTAATTTTCTTATTTCTCAACCAAAACATATGTTGTGGGTACTCAAAAGAACTGTCTCAATGAGACGGTTCTTTTGAGCACCCAAAACACATGTTAAAACTGATGGGTAAGAAAAAAATTACATTTTTATACTAAAATTTGTGTTTATCTAAACCTGTGATACTAAAATAGGAATTGAATATTTTGACAGGTAAGGAGAAGGTTCATATTTAGTTGTCCTATCATCTGATATTAGTAGTACATGTACCAATAACTTGGTACATTTTGTCCATAAGAAAATGCTTAATGTTCATCAAAATAACTTAATAAGTTAATAATTATTGAGCCATGCCAGTGCATGAGATTTCCAACAATTTGGTATGTGTACAGCCTTTGCTAGTTGCTTGAGTATTCTATGATTGTAAAGCTACTGACTGAACATCATTTGGAGTTTCTAAGCTTAGAAGTAGACTGCAAAGGCTTGTCTGAGTCTACACTTGTCATAATATCAAATTGTTGGAAATCTCATGCCGAGGCCATAAAGATCTAAACAACTCTGAGGAGCTATTTCAGGTTTTTGGTTTGAACTGCTATCAATTATAAACATAATACATATGAGCCACGATCTGTGAAAACCTGCCTTAATGACATTTAGGACTTTTTATGTAAAAATCATTTGAAAAACACCAAAAAATAAGAAATTTGACATGTTCCAATATTGTCTTAAAACCTATTCAGATGGATAGTAGAATAAAATTGGCAATTATTTCTGATTAAATTTCTTTGTTTTCATGCCATATGTTTCCATGGCAACAACTCTACTGTAGCAACTGTCAGAATTTTTAAAGTATGGTCAGTCGTTTTCAGATCATGCAAACTTAAGGCAAAAATGAATCAGTGTCAACTTTTCTGCGAATTCTATTGCACACATGCTAAGGATAACAAAAAAGTAGGTTAGCAAGTAATAGCATGTTTTTCGTGCACCCGACAAACCCGCAAATCAGAAAGTTAACTTTGACGTCATTAGTAACGTCATGACGTTTCTGACGTTGCGTGTTAAAGTTAAGACAGTGTATAGTTTCAAAAGACCATATTTCCATAAATAATGGAGATAACTTCATAAAATTTGCAGGATAAATTCTTTACACTTCAAAAATTAAGTGTGTACAATTAACTCAAATTTGACGACTTTGTCATTAAGGCTGGTTTTCACAGATTGTGGCTCATATATATGTATGTGCAAACACTGTAGGTTCTTGTCAGATCACATTGATGAGCAGCCTCATTTGAGCAGTTGCTGGTTAATGGAACTTACATAAGAGCTGGCTCAATTTGATTTATTACCTCTTTGCCTACTAGGTAATTTTGCAGACTTTTTTGTCGTCGGCTGATTTTTCAAAACAGAGATCTCACTAGGATTTTGAAAACAGGGGACTCAAAGCCCTCTTTGCCAAAAAATGTGAGTCCCACCGTACAAAAGTATACATGTATAGCCTCCTTCAAAAAATAGGAGTCCCAGCACCAAAAATGGGAGATGAGGAATGCAAATCAGCAGTAAGTTGGAGCTTGGTCAAAATCCACATTTTTGAAATATTCTTTCATGAATACCATCAGAGTGTCAAACATTTTGGATCCAGATCAGGCCCGACGTTTTGTCGGGCCTGATCTGGTTCCAAAGTGTTTGCAAAATTCTTTGTTTTATTTGATTCTTTACGTCCCATCAACAATCTTTCAGTTAAACAGGGACGGGTCTTCCAGGGTTGAACCAGTGCTAAGCTAGGATAAATGTGTCTTGCTCAAGGACCACAACGCAGTGACGCCGGTGAGGGTGTTTGCAAAAATTATGAGCAAATGACACTAGTACTAAGATAAAGAGTTAAACAAATTGACTCAAATCTCACCACAGTCTGATAACAGCACTTGGACATCCTTCTATTCCACTGTAAACATTTTGTATGTATGGTAATACGTCCTGCCAGCTGTTTAACTCTGCAAAGGCTTGAATGCACAACAAACATAGGCTTTCAATGGTTTCTTGTGCACTGTAAAATATAGAGAATAACAGAACTAGTAAAATACAGTATGGTAAATGTTCTAAAATTTAGAACACTTTTCTTCCTATGTTCGCAAATAAAATGTTGGTTATCAGGACTGGAAGTCACAAAATTATTGTCTGAATAGCAAACAGGGATGACCCTGATCAGACTGCTTCAGTCTGGTCTGGGTCTGCACTATTTGTCACATGGATAACCCTCATCAGACTGCTTCTTCAGAAGCAGTCTGCTTCTGATCTGAGTCTGCACTGTTTGTCTATGCCTTTTTGGCAGGCAACTAGTGTTCAAAATTTTAGGACATTTACCTTACACAAAAATATGATAATTATTGAATACATCAAATTGAGAAATAGGAAGCTTTTTAAAATGGCAGTGGCTCCTGGCTTAAGATCAGTATCACTACCCTCCCATAAAATTTGTTTTTCATTTGTTTCTCATTGTAGTGATTTTGTGGCAAGGGTACCAATAGGGATATGATTCTGCTGTCAGTTGCAATGTTTCGATAAGGTCACAGAAACTAGCAGCAAAGTTTTGCATACTTTTTAAAACTTCTGTGGTGAAGGATTTCTCTGCAATAAAAACCTAGTGGTAAAAGCACAATTATCTTGCAGCAGGATTTTCTTTCGCTACATGTAAGAGTGTGACCATGTTTTTATGCTCACCTTTTGGCTAAAATTCAAAATTTTCAAACTTTAAATAGTAAGGCATTGTCTAAGCAGTGCAGAGAGCTCTCACTAGGATTTTGAAAACAGGAGTCCTAGAGCCCTCTTTGCCAAAATGTGGGAGTCCCACCATATAAAAGAATATGGCCTCCTTCAAAAATTCAAAAAATAGGAGTCCCAGCATCAAAAAGGGGAGTTCATGACTGCAAATCACCAGTTAGTGAGAGCTCTGGTGCACGTCTCTTGGGCCTAGGATAAGGCATGAGAAAAAATGTCAAATCCTTGCTTGAAGCCCCAACAGTAATGTGCTTTATGGTTTGTACCTCCGGCTGGACTGCCGCAAGTTGACAATTAGCTCAAACTCATCATAACCCATGTAGCTCAGCAACATAGGCTTGCCGAAAGAACTATACTACTTAGTTTCAATAGTTTGTGAATTGGGAACTGGGGCTTATCATAGTACTTTCAATTTGAGCCCTGGGTTTACATTGACATTATATCATGCCTAAATATATGTTATTACTATAAATATTATTGGTTCAAATGGTAATCAGGTGAGGGATTAATGGCCACGGTGGCCCTCTTGTTTAATAAAGAATATTGCAGATTGAAAAGGATGTCATGGGATTAAAACACAGTAATTGGTATATAATTTTTTAAAAGAATTCACAATAGATATATTTATTAAGATTAAATATAAATTTTCAAGACTCATTTGTCATATTCAAACTCAAAACCTTGAGCTTAAAATGTCATTTAAATGCAGTTTCCTAAGGCCAAATAAAAAAAATCCAGTGTTTAGGGTAACTCGACCCTACCTAAATTTACTGGTGTCAGAAACATTGAAATTTTTTCAGGTTTTCTGAAAAAATATATAATTTTATAATTTTCATAAAATTATATTTTTTACCTGAAAAAAAAATAATTCAAAAAAAATATGTGTGCCTACCCTAGGCCAAATAAAAAAATAAGTGTGTTTCGGGCAACAGATCTGAAAATTTTAGGTAGGGTATGCACACATATTTGTTTTCCGGAAAAAAATATAATTTTATGCATTTTGTAAGGTATTTCGCCTTATAAATGCATTAAATAAAAATCCCAGAAAACCTGAAAAAAATTCTAGGTTTCAACAGTAAATTTAGGAAGGGTCGGGTAACACAGGTATTTTTTTATTCGGCCCTACCTAAAATTTTCAGACCTGTTACCAGAAACTTTTTAGACCCGTTGCCCTAAACACACTTATTTTTTTTACTTGGCCTACGTAAATATTGGGTTGCTTGGCTCATTTGACATTATATGGAATTTCAACTTTACTACTATCTTTGATAAAAATCACATGGTCAAACTTATAATCATATGGCCAATAAGCCAGAATGAAAGCAATAATTTAAACATTGTAAAAGTCCATTGCTTTCTCAGGAAGCGAATTATGTTCACATGAAAAAAATATTGACTTTTTTTTATTTTGCAAATTTGTACCTCCAGATATGGATCAGATATGTACCCATCCAAAGTCTTAGATAGAAATCTTGTAAGTACTTAACAAGGTTTTTATCTGAAATTATTCTGGTAGGATTATCAAAAACAAAAATAGTACATGTAGTAGATACTTAAATTTTTATTTACCCGATATGACTGTGTATTTCCAAAGGCAGGGACTAGGGATATAGATCCATACACCTAGCCTTCCATGCAAGGCAAACAGATCCGTATTCCCAGCACTTTACTAGTATAGTAGCCAGGATACAGGTATGGTTATTACAAGTTCTGACCAATTCTTGCAGGTTTAACTGTTCTCTTATTAAACAATTAAGTGATTTTATTTTGCCTATTTTACAGCAGAATACAGGCTGCTTCCCTATCCGAAAAGGCCTGTATTTTCCCAATTTTGGAGATTTTTTTCCCAATCTGAGGATTTTATTGGGATAAATTCAAAAGGCACAGGTTGTATCCGCAAAAAGGCAATAAAATCACAGAGCTGTATTAGCTGGCTTTTTACAGGGAAGCATAATTACGTTTGGATAATGTTGCCAAGTTAAGCAATGGAGAGTTATGTTAGTAGCTGGATGGGTGATCCAGGGATTGGAGTAGGGGCGACTTAAGGTAGTTTGCACTCATGGCCAGTACCATCATTTACAATATTATTTTGCAAAATATGTCAAATCTCACTATTCTGAGGTCACGTCCCTAGTTTTTTCTATATTTTTCATTAGCGGAAAAATATATAGAGGATATTTACTTTTTTGAGGTGAATACCAAATATATTTCATCGAGTAAGGTGAAAAAATCAGTATTTTTCACGAGTGTGCAGCACGAGTGAAAAGCTGATATTTTCACCACACGAGATGAAATATATTTGCTATTTGCCAAAAAAAAAGTAAATTTTCTTTTTGTACTCAACGGAAATACATAAAGCACAACCTAACTCTTTCCTTGGTCGTTTCTCGTTCGATTTGATTTTTACAGTGTGTTTATTGGGTATAACATAAGAAAATGGCTTAGAATCATATTTTAACAAAAGAAATGTAAGAAATCAGCATTTAAAGAAAGTCTATTGAGTGTGCCTTAGGGTAGGCGTCACATGCAAACTGGCGCTACGCCAGGTCAAACAGTGACGTCATTATGTTTGATATTTACGTCACAACATGCGTAGCATTATTTCTGACAAATATCCTTCACTTTAAACCTTTTGATAAAAAATCCCAGTCCCAAAATTGCCAAGAAAGCCTTGTTTTGTTACAGTGAAAATATAAATCGTATCAGTCACTAGTGAAAAAACGATATTTTTTCAATGTAGCGAAATACCAATTTTACTCACATTTGATATGCATTGAATTCACTGCTCATGATAAAATAAATAATAGACACCGTCTCACAGAACAATTAAGACTCACCAGGTCATCACATAATTCCCAGCACTGCAGGCCCCAGACATATAGTGACGTCCTGAAGTATTCTTATTTCCACAGGGCTATTCCCCATTGGAGTAGTCTGTCTCCAACTGTGGTCGCAGCTGATCTAGACCACAGAGGAGTTCAGGGCCCTTGTTTAAATGACTCAGCCAGAGGTTTTGTTTTTTTTTAACCAAAATTTAACACTCACCTCTGACAATGATCAGATATTGATTGCCAGAGTAAAGATAGAAATAAAAAAAAAAGATATAATAGGAAAATTCTGAAATTTCCCCACAGAAATTGGCATGACTTCAGAGCACCCGGATAGCTCAGCTGGTTGGTGGTGTGTGAATAGAGAGGTTGCAGATGACATCACACACCTTGAGTAATCTTTCTTGCTGGAGACAACCAACAATGTTTTCTACTCTATCGTTATGTACTTTGATCATATTTTTTTCCCTTTATCCCTCGGTAAACTAAGATGAAACCTTAATTATTCAATTTCTAAAACCCTCATAATTAAACATATTGAAGTTCCATTTCTCAGACTATTTTTTTATCACTGCGTAATCATCTGATAAAAATGATTAAAATTGTGTACATACGGTAAATCTTGTATTAGTTCGTACAGTAAAAAATAATTATTTTTCTCCGTGTACGAACTAATAAAAATTATTTTTCTGAGAAACGGCACTGTACGAACTAATAAAATGAAATTCTGAAGATCGATAAAACGAGGCCAAAACATGCGAAATTTGCCAAAGAGGGAGGAATCTCTGTGTATCCTTTTAGCCTAATCACAGATTGGATGTCTGATTAGTATTTTCAATCAAACTAACATTCTTAATAGCATTGTGAAAGATTGAAAATAAACAACCAAACATAAAAGTCGCGATAATCACCTACTGTGCCGTTTCAACCAATTTGTTTTCCGCTAAGACTCAAATGCAACGTGCCATATACCCGACGATATCACCCGTTTATACTTTACGGAAGGGGTGTTTCGTTGTAGTCATACACGTCGGACTCGTTCTATGACAATTGTCTTGATTGGAATCACAACACAAAAAATACAACTTCTGTCCTACAACGTAAGGCTGACGTATATCGCAGCTTTCGTTTTGGGTCAGCATGTAGATTCTTAGTTTCTTAGAACCCTCGAAAATGCAACACAGAAGTAGACAAGACAATATTTTTATGATCTGTGCGTACATTCAGTCCGACAGCTTAGACATACGCATGCACTCATTTATTGATGTGCAGTGCGCGTTCCGAATGAAAACTAAAAATGAAAATAAAAGACTTCCAAATGTGAAATATGAACAACTGGAACGAATGAGAGTAGTACATTTCTATGAGAGTAGTACAATTTTCTGTCTCCGTATTGTAAACAGACCCACAACTTACGTTTTTGCGAATGCTTACTCCATTTTAAGCACCTATATTTCTGCATAGGTTGGTTCGAGTCATCATCGCGACGTCGTATTCCGTTTCTTGTGGCGACTTAACATGCTCAGCTTGCTCGCACACCCCCTTTCATGTTAGCATTCTAAGATTATGATAACGGCAATCAATGTAGAACCAGATTCCTGCACTTCGTCATCTACGATGGCTTGATCATGGAAAAGCCATTACACGAGAAAATCTATCTTTTGTGATTTGAGGCCCGGTTACACAAGGTGAAAATCGGATTTCGCAGGGGATATATCATACTGACTCTTTAACAGCCAAAAACATAGTTGGGTGCACATGCTAGTCTTTGCACTACTATATCCCGTGTATACCACGCTATCTCGTGTAGCTGGCCCTCCTGAACAGCAGGACCTATAGATCCGACAGCTCATTTCCGTTTTAGTCGTCGTTGGGTGGTATTTTTCATTTTTATTTAAATTTTGATAGACCATGATTCTGTAGATTAGCAAACAGTGGCGACCCTGTTCAGACGCCTCAGAATTCTGATCTGGGCCACTGTTTACATGTCGTACAAACAGGACGAACGGCTTAGCTTAATATGTCATGTACATTTTCTTGTGTCAAGGCCACCACGTGCGACCCTAAACCCTAAAACAACACATGGCCGGAATTGAAGTGAGCGGTCTCTTTGATCTTAAGAGAATCATGCTGTCTTTGCCTTTGACGCCAGCTGATATAATTAGCAGACGTTTTGTGAATTGACCAGCCCAGCAAATATGTCTGCCAAATAAAATGTGAATTCAAACGGTTTGAAACTCTGATATTGGCGGAGACAGAGGGGGGCAGGGGGTTCGGACCTCCCCTGGAAAATAATAAGTTGTCCCATTTGTTTCTTAGAAGAAAAACTGGAATTGTCTGGATCCGCGCACGCATGTCTGACGGTGGATTTTTATTTATTTAGCTATCATACTTTCTAGAGATAATTGAAAGGACTGCGCAGATGCGCAGGCTGAACTGCGCCTTTGTTGTTTGCATATGACAAAGTCGAGTTTCTCGCGGAATTGGGTAAAAAAAGCAAGTTGCAATTTAAATTTAGTCATAAACGAGACGCTTTTTTGAACATTTTTTTTTTCTTATCTGAAAGCAAACAATTGTTGCGGTGTTCATTGGTGTATTGTACACAGCCACCGCCTAACTTTAGACATGCACCTTCATCTACATTCCTTCTATGTGTACGTGAGCAGTTATGCCCCTGGCAAGACTGTGCGGATGTGCAGGCTCGTCTGAGCCTTCGCTGGTCGTATGTGTGAGAGGTACCATAATCTCATGAACTGGCTTGTTTCATTGACAGTCGATTGTAAAGCATAATGCAGAGACATGCAAAAATCAATTTATGTCTTGGTTTGTGCGTACGTGTGACGATCCACAGGAATCATTTAATGTGTTTAATCTTTTAGCCAGGACCCAGAATACAATTTTATGAGACGCCGCGCTAGGCTCATCAGTGTCGTCTTTGTTTGATAAAAAGTTCCATCGGATATTTATTTTATTACGCTAATTGCGTGCGCGTTTTGGTGAACTTAGAAAATGATCAAACTCGTTCGCATATTTAAAGCACAGCTAATTAGTGGGAGTACGTAGATGTCTAGATTTTTTCGGCCTTAGTCTTCATCCACTTCAAAACTTAGAGTTAGTGAGCAGCCAGACCCTGACGAGATTGCACAAAAGCACAGGCTTTCCTGAGCCTTCGCTGCATTACATTTGAGATATGGTTTCATCATGCTCGGATCCAGTGATTCAAAAAAAAGATGCATGTGCATTGCGTAGAAGTTCTCCATGTCGCACACACGCGTGTGTACGTTCTCTTGATTTAATAGTCGCCAGGAGGAAATAACGCTAAAATAAGCTGTGGATTTTGTTCGTACTTGGATTCCCGATTTGAGAATATGACACAGAGAGATCAGAAAGGCTCAATGATCAGTGTCACGTTCACACTCAAGTTAGGACAGTGTGTGAACACGCGCGTGGTTGTGTACATGTATTTGAATTTTGTCATGACTGGACAAAATATCTCCTATGATGGCGACAAATGCGTGCTGATTTGCATCAGTCCGACGTTCATTGAACCTAGCGTTTATCAGGGAATAAAAGTTTGGCATGCATCTGGATGCACGTTAGCGACACTGACGATCGCACTGACACAGGCGAAATGTGGCGTGCTCGACGGAAGGAAAACGAAAGTATCGTAGACAGACACACTGATTAACCAAATGACGGGAAAAAACGGTGTGTACGAACTATTAAAAATTACAAATTGAAAAATGATCACTGTACGAACTAATATATGACATTTTGAGCTGACGGGTCACAAATAATTTATGGTGTACGAACTATTCGAGTGTACGAACTAATACAATATTTACCGTAACCCTGATTATTGTCTCCAATACGGTGGATCAAGAAAGAATAATCTTACAAAACTTTGGCCTATGCAACCTCTCAATTCAGCTTTTACCAGCTTGATACCTCTTCAGGGCAGCTTTGAATCTCTCTAGAATCACTAGCAGAAATATTGATTAGTGAAAAAATTATCAAATTGTTCCTGCAATGGTATGTACCAATGATTTGACAGTCACCTTGCAGGTTGTGGTGGTTTCATAAGGAAATTTTCCTGGCCGAAGTCGAGAACTGCACTGGCTTTCCTCCACCACTAGACAGTCGGCGTCTTAGAAGCAGAGTTGCTTAAGACTAATGTCTATCTCTCCAGTAAGTTGGAGATCTGAGAATTTAGATTCATTTAAATACTCCACAAAGAACGACAAAAATGCAATTTTCATGTTGCCTCTCCCTTGGAAATCTAAAAAATGTGAGGCATGGACCCATTAAAATTAAAACTCTCCTTAATAAAACCCATTGTCTCGCTCATGGGCGGAATCCCTCCACCTGCTATTACTAAAAGCAAACGTCCGAAAATGAAGTACACCCGAAATAAATGAAAACCTGCTTACAAATCATCTTCTATGTGGAGTTTTGCAAATGCAATACCGCTGTCACATATCCGTTTGCATTCTTTAAAATCTCTCAAAAGTAAGTGGTCAGTGGCTTTCTCTTTATATTGATGCAACGTTGATAAAACGGTTGAAGAAACCAATAAATTCGAGTTTGTGTTCGTTGGACAGAGTTCGCTAGCCGCCATGTTTACATCATGTGACCTTATCATAAAAACTCCCCAGGATCCGTATATCAGGAACTTCTCTTTCTTTCTTTCTATCTTTACTGGTTCGATAAAAAAAAAAACACACAAAAAAAAAACACACACACACAAAAAAAAAAAAAAAACACAAAAAAACACAAAAACTTTTGGCTGAATTTTTGTTTAAATAAGGAGTGCAATGTAGAAAATAGTAAAAACTCAGCCAAAAAGTTGTTTTTAAATCCAAAAATGTCCTAAAATTGTCCCCGGAAAACAGGACCGCCATTCACTGGCGCATGCGCACTCCACCTCGTGCAAGCAGCCACGCACGCGCGTGCATGCATGCTAGCGCACATACATGTACATGTAGACGAATGCATACGAACCCACCAGGGGACCCGCAGGTACACATACGCACGTACAGCAGTTACCTGCCAAGCACACTGCCTTCCTCCCTGCAGGCAGGCAGAACTTCACATCGTGCACGCAGGCAGGCAGGCAAGCACGCGCGCGCGTGCTTCTTCTTATTCTTCTTCTTCCCGTTAAAGTGCAAAACCGGTGAATCCAGCATTGTCGCACTGTCGATTAAAACTATGTACATGGCGAGTGGCCCAAGACTGGTTAAAAGCAGGATAAAACAGGATAAAAACATCTTGGAGTCTAGGGCTGTGTAGCTCAGCTGAAATCCCTGCCTTGAAGGCCTCTAGGGGCTCAGCATTTGTCAGTTTTCCGGCAGCTGGTTCCACAGTCTGATATTTGGCGAGAAGAAGGAACACCCAGGTGAACCGCATGTATAGATCTCGGAGGGTGTTGGCTATCGGAGGTAAACAAAGATTTTTTGGGTTGGACATGGTCTGTATTGAGACGTTTTTGTTTCATTTAGAGTCCTTTTGAGGGATAAGAACAACAGATAGGTCGATAGTATACAGAATGATGATAACTCTGAAAACATTACATGTTTGGGAACTTAATCTGTTCGAGTTTAAATTGCATTTGAATTCGGAAATGCAGTAATTTGGACGAATATTTCGAATTCATCAGTTAATATTCATATCTATTATTTTATTTTTACTTTATTCACAGCCACCGCTGGAATGTATAACCTCTCTTTGGAATGAATCAGTCAAATACAATTCAAAAATATATGTAAAACATTTATTTATTTGCAATTTCATGACGGTGGTATCATGTTTATGGGTAGCTTTCCGTTCGGAGGTATGTTGGGTAGCTGTCGGAGGGAAGGCATGTGCATGTTAACATTGATTACGGAGAAGGGCAAATTGATTATGCTCATTAAATAAGCTCTCGCATACGGAAACAAAAGTGTAACACACAAACACTTTCAAAAACAAGTGGTTCGATTGGCGGGGAACATATCAAAGGAGAAACAAGCTTAAATAAACCAATTTGTTAGAGTTTTTGTTCAACACTGAATGGGTGTTTTTGTGCATTAGTTTGCTTTGTTTTAGCCTACATATCTATTTAGCCCTTTGCATCACATTAAAGTAACAGTGCAGTAACATAACATGCAAAAACATTACACTAAGAAATGGACACATACCTTTTTGTGAAGGTGACGGATCAAGTAGCTATGCAATTAGTATACCAGATGTTTAGACGAGCACCTGTACGGTCTAATCAGTCTTCACTAGATGCATAAATTTAACTCTCTCTTTCTCTACTCTCTCTTCTCTACTCGCACTCCTTCTCTTCTCTCTTTTTTCTGTACTCTCTCTTCTCAACTCGCTCTCCTCTACACTCTTTTCTCTATTGGCACTCATTCTCTACTCTCTCTTCTCTACTCGCACTCCTTCTCTACTCTGTCTTTCTCTAATCTCTCTTCTCTACTCGCACTCCTTCTCTACTCTCACTTTCTCTACTCGCAGTCCTTCTCTACTCGCACTCCTTCTCTCTACTCGCACTCCTTCTCTACTCTATCTTCTCTACTCGCACCCCTTCTCTACTCTTTCTTTCTCTACTCATACTCCTTCTCTACTCGCACTTCTCCTCTGATCGCACTCCTTCTCTACTCTCTCCTCTCTACTCGCACTCTTTCTCTACTCTTTCTCCTCTACTCGCACTCCTTCTCTACTCGCACTCTTTCTCTACTCTCTCTTTTCTACATGTACTCCCACTACTCTCTCTCTTTTCTACTCGCACTCTTACTCTACTCGCAATCCTTCTCTACTCTCTCTTTCTCTACTCTCTCTTCTCTACTCGCATCCCTTCTCTACTCTCTCTTTCTCTACTCGCACTCCTTCTCTACTCTCTCCTCTCAACTCTCTCATCTCTATTCGCACTCCTTCTCTACTCTCTCTTCTCTACTCGCACTCCTTCTCTACTTTCTCCTCTAATTTCTCTACTCGCACTCCTTCTCTAATCTCTATTTCTCTACTCACACTCCTTCTCTACTCTCTCTTACTCTACTCGCCCGTCTTCTCTACTCCCTCTTCTCTACTCGCACTCCTTCTCTACTTGCACTCCTTCTCTACTCGCACTCCTTCTCTACTTTCTCTACGCTCTCTTCTCTACTCACATTCCTTCACTACTCTCTCTTTCTCTACTCGCACTCTTTCTCTACTCTCTCTTTTCTACATGCACTCCCACTACTCACACTCCTTCACTACTCTCTCATTCTCTACGCACTCATTCTCTACTCGCACTCATTCTTTACTCTCTCTACTCGCTCTCCTTCTCTACTCGCACTCCTTCTCTACTCGCACTCCTTCTCTACTTTCTCTACGCTCTCTTCTCTACTCACACTCCTTCACTACTCTCTCTTTCTTTACTCGCACTCTTTCTCTACTCTCTCTTTTCTACATGCACTCCCACTATTCACACTCCTTCACTACTCTCTCTTTCTCTACTCGCACTCAATCTCTACTCGCACTCATTCTCTACTCTCTCATCTCTACTCGTATCCCTTCTCTACTCTCTCTTTCTCTACTCGCACTCCTTCTCTACTCTCTCTTTCTCAACTCTCTCATCTCTACTCGCACTCCTTCTCTACTTTCTCTACGCTCTCTTCTCTACTCACACCCCTTCACTACTCTCTCTTTCTCTACTCGCACTCTTTCTCTACTCTCTCTTTTCTACATGCACTCCCACTACTCACACTCCTTCACTACTCTCTCATTCTCTACGCACTCATTCTCTACTCGCACTCATTCTCTACTCTCTCTACTCGCTCTCCTTCTCTACTCGCACTCCTTCTCTACTCGCACTCCTTCTCTACTTTCTCTACGCTCTCTTCTCTACTCACACTCCTTCACTACTCTCTCTCTTTCTTTACTCGCACTCTTTCTCTACTCTCTCTTTTCTACATGCACTCCCACTATTCACACTCCTTCACTACTCTCTCTTCCTCTACTCGCACTCAATCTCTACTCGCACTCATTCTCTACTCTCTCTTCTCTACTCGTATCCCTTCTCTACTCTCTCTTTCTCTACTCGCACTCCTTCTCTACTCTCTCTTTCTCAACTCTCTCATCTCTATTCGCACTCCTTCTCTACTCTCTCTTCTCTACTCGCACTCCTCTACTTTCTCCTCTCAATTCTCTACTCGCACTCCTTCTCTAATCTCTACTCGCACTCCTTCTCTACTCGCACTCCTTCTCTACTTTCTCTACGCTCTCTTCTCTACTCACACTCCTTCACTACTCTCTCTTTCTCCACTCGCACTCATTCTCTACTCTCTCTTTCTCTACTCGCACACATCTCTACTCGCACTTCTTCTCTAGTCTCTCTTTCCCTACTCTCTCTTCTTTACTCGCAGCACTCATTCTCTACTCTCTTTTTCTCTACTCTCTCTTTTCTACTCTCTCCTTTTTTTACTTGCACTCATTCTCTACACTCTCTTCTCTACTCGCATTGATTTAAACATATTTTATTTTTCTATTTTAAATTGACAAGCAAGACATATATACATACAATAGCAGTCTATAGGATTGGAATGAAAGCTTAGAGCTTATAGATTTCTTTTCCCATTCCTTTCGCATTCCTTCTCTACTATCTCTCTCTCTACTCTCTCTTCTCAACTCGCACTCCTTCTCTACTCGCACTCCTTCTATTGTCTCTCTTGTCTACTCGCACTCCTTCTCTACTCGCACTCCTTCTCTACTCTTTCTTCTCTACTCGTACTCCTTCTCTACTCGCACTCCTTCTCTACTCGCACTCCTTCTCTACAAACACTCCTTCTCTACTCGCATTCTTCTACTCGCACTCCTTCTCTACTCGCTCTCCTTCTCTAATCGCACTCCATCTACTCCCACTCCCACTACTCACACCCCCTCAACTCGCACTCCCTATACTCGCACTCCCTCTACTCGCTCTTTCTCTACTATCTCTTCCTCTACTGGCTCTCTCTCTATTCTCTCTCTCTCTCTCTCTCTACTCGCACTCTCTCTACTCGCACTACCTCTACTCTCGTTTTTCCTCTACTCTCTCTTTCTCTACTATCTGTCTCTCTCTCTCTGTCCATGTCTGTCTGTCTCTCTCTCTCTCTCTCTCTCTCTCTCTCTCTCTCTCTCTCTCTCTCTCTCTCTCTTTCCAATGTATTTGGTAATTAACTTAAACTATCATGAGCATTTCGGGAATATAATGAAATGAGTGTTCGACTCCCATGTTCAGTCCTCCTCTGTCAAATTCCAAGTATGTCATCCGATGGTAAAGAACTGTAATACCGGCTATTAGCAGGAAAATGTAATAAGGCCCGGTAAATGTGAAAACTTTTAACACTAAATGTAATAAGGCCCCGTAAATGTGAAAACGTTTAACCGTAAACGTGAAAACAAATATACCTAGTTGCGACGGTAAATGTGAAACCTTTTTTATATACACATAAACAGTGATTATCATAAGCAACTATAAATTGCGAAGACTGGCATATAAGGTGCTTTTTTCTCAATGCTTCAGCGGATCATTTGTGTCGAACCGATTGGGGGGGAACAAGATTGTCAGAGAACAGGGAAATAAATAAAACATGAAATATGGAAACAAGTAAATATTTAAGAAGAACAAGGGAACATATACTTCCTGGGACAGCCTCTATTATACCGATTACGCAGGTTACGCACGTGCGTAATAAAAATACTTACATTCAAGGGAGGTCACTTAATGACTAGCCATACAATAATAAACTGCTCTTAAAGGAAAAAAATCGCTCCCTCTGGGAGCAAATTCTTTCCTTAAAGAGAAGTTCCCATTTGAAAAGGGATGCAATTGAAGAGAATCATTGCTTGATCCAGTAGTCTCCCTTTGATGTCCATAACTTTTCAGCGTTCTGGCTACGCCGTTGAGCGGAGGACAAGTGTATTGATGCCACCACCAATTTCGTGTTCACAAAGGGGCTCTTAAATGGTATGGAAAATTAACATGGGAGTCTGTCCACGCTTGGAATTTGATAAAATTATGTTATTTAATTGTCTGGGGTATGGCTTTTATATACTGAGGGAAAAAAGTTAAGCAATATACTTTTAGAAGAAATAGGACTCTTAATCTCAAAGTGTCAAAATATATGTTGACAAACGTTCACGAGTACGATGACATTACCAGATTGACATTTCACATAATGTAAAGTCTGATTTTATTCCCTTTTGCTAAAACAGCTTATCTGGCAAAAGTGCGAATAGTTTCCGACTAAAATTTTCATTGAAACTTGCATAATTATAGATAATAGAACAAACATCACAACTATAAAACTATAAAACTACTAAACTTGATCTGTTTAAAATATATTGTACCCAAACTCTAAATGAGTAACAGCTAGTTCACAATCCGATTGCCCATCTCTTTCTGAAAAGGACGTCACCCAGGTACAATTATTGAAGTAAAGATAATTTAAAGCCGTACTGCAAATAGTTGCAGAAAGATCTAATTAAACATTCGATTTTACAGAAATGGGAAGCTACATGTATCTGCTTTTATAAGTACAAATATATAACATGTTACAAATACATGTTGTTTTATGCATATGGAAATCGCTAGAAACAGTGTTTTTAATTGCCATTTGTCGCCAGTCGGGCGACAAATGACAATCGAAAAATCGGGCGACAAATGGCAATCAAAAACCCTGTTTCGAACGATTTTTGATCTACGTTCGTCGATAGTATTAACTTTTTCGATTGCCGGTTATCCGGTGTGAAACTTTTAAATAGATCTTAAAGATATACAATTCATCTTTATTGCTTCTTACAGAATGACAAATGAGCCGCAACATGTGATTTTTCAACAATGTGGCATTTTGACATGAATAGACTCAGACGAGCCTGTGTAGCCTTCTTTTAAGCTTAGAAACTCCAAATTATGTTCGTCCAGTAGCTTAATATTCATATAATATTCAAGCGACAAGCAAAGGCTCTGATCAGTCTGCGCGTATGCGCAGGCTGGTCTGAGCCTTTGCTGGTCGCACATACCACATTGTCGCTAGAAACAGTGTTTTTGATTGCCATTTGTCGCCAGTCGGGCGACAAATGACAATCGAAAAATCGGGCGACAAATGGCAATCGAAAACCCTGTTTCGAACGATTTTTGATCTACGTTCGTCGATAGTATTAACTTTTTCGATTGCCGGTTATCCGGTGTGAAACTTTTAAATATATCTTAAAGATATACAATTCATCTTTATTGCTTCTTAAAGAATGACAAATGAGCCGCAACATGTGATTTCCAACAATGTGGTATTTTGACATGAATAGACTCAGACGAGCCTGTGTAGCCTTCTTTTAAGCTTAGAAACTCCAAATTATGTTCGTCCAGTAGCTTAATATTCATATAATATTCAAGCGACAAGCAAAGGCTCTGATCAGTCTGCGCGTATGCGCAGGCTGGTCTGAGCCTTTGCTGGTCGCACATACCACATTGTTGGAAATCTCATGTCGCGGCTCAAATAATATTGCTTTAAAAGATGCCATCGTGGGGGCTTGGGCTGCTAGGACCTGGGCCCGAAATTACACTGCCTCCTAAAAGTTAAGGAAGACTTACTGAGTTACTTACTTACTTAAGTATTGATTTATCAGGATGCGAAAAATAACGTTTAAAACTGATTAAAATCAAAATAGTTTCATTTTTTTCTCTTGATCACAATGTTATCTTTGACCACAAGTACTGCACCTATCTAGGCAATTTATTTAGCATGTTGAAATATCAATACTTAACTTAAGTTTTCCTTAACTTTAAGGAGGCTTTGTAATTCCGGGCCCTGTACTACTATGTAAAGTTTAAAAACGTTAAAAGATAAAATAACAGAACGGATTACCACCGAAACTGCAATATCTTCAATATTTTACGGATATTTGTTATATGGATTATTTTGACCACCTATACAAATATGCAGTGAAAATCCAGATAAGTTTACATGTATACTAATACTTTTAAGAATGAAGTGACAACATACCAAAACGGTAAATTGCTTTTAAATACGTGTGGTATTTTATTTTACTGTCGCAATGGCGAAAAGAGTACAGCGATAAAACGTATGCAAACTGTACAGGGTTCAGTATTACGTTGTTTTTTTTATCTTATTCTTAACATCCAAGTAAACAATTTTTCAGCTATGTCGGCGCATTCAACTAAGATTAAGATGCGCGGATCCAGAGATGGGTGGCAGAGGGTCCTGGCCCCCTCCCTGGAAAGTCGGAAACCTTTAGGGCTCTTTAGCAATACTGGTCCAGATCCCCTGGAAAATTTAAAGCTACTAAGCCAGCATTCCATATTGGGTAATTATCGCCCCGCCAGCGTTATGCTGTTGCGCTGATGATGGTCCGCTTTTAGTGGTATTTTGATTCCTCACTCCCTTCATCTAAAGAAATGTGTCTGTTGAGTTAGACTTCCTCTGACAAAACATTCTGTATCCGCGCATGATGAAGTGATGATAACATCACATTAGCTTGCCCATTCGGGAACATTTGGTATTTTTGTATAAGTATGTGCATTTTCTCACTAAAATTTTTCAAAATCGAAGAAAGCGTATCAGTGCAAAGCTAGATGTCGGTACAAGAAATGGGCACACCCTATGTCGCATATGAAAATAAATAAATAAAGAGGGTGGGCGGGGCGCAGTAATGTGAACCTGCATTTAGTAACCCTGTTGGCGCATTTTGTTAATACACTGCGTTGCCAGGTAAAAAAATGGGTATAGATCTGGCACTTGTTCTTACCTTCCTTCAGGGACCATCCCCTCGCCACCCCCACCCCACCAACCTTGCTATTATATTCCCTTCCTAATTCAAGCATACTGATTTCACCTTAAATGTATCAGTGCAGAATTAAAACACGTTTTCCCTGACCGACTAGACCAGGGTTCATACAGACAAGATTGTGTAAATTCAAGGACTTTTCAAGGACTCCTAAAATACTTTTCTACTGTCTTCAAGGACTGAAAACTTAAGAAAAATACTAACACATTTACACGTTAAAATTCTACGCTGGAAATGCTAGAGTCCATTACTAAAGGTATAAGTTCAAGAAAATTAGAATAAAATTGAGGTGTCTAAATTTGGTGCAGCATATGCTGCACCAAATAAAGGCACCACAATTTGATACTATTTTAGGTCTCCAAAACACTGTTGAATCCTCCTGTAATTGATAGAATTCAAGGACTTTTCAAGGTCTTTGAGTGTTTTTCAAGTACTTTTCAAGGCAGATTTAATTTTCAAGGATTTTTCAAGACACTCCTGTATATTCAAGTACTTTTCAAGCCTGTGCGAAGCCTGTAGACAAAACATGCATGCCCCTGACTGAAGATGAGCGCTTTTCACAACACTTAACAGCTGCAAAACCTCTCAATTTGTTTTCTGAATTTCGTTCCCAGGTAGTCTTCCATTTGTAGCATTTTTTTTGCAACTTGGCACGCTTAAACTATATCAGATTCAGGCACTTAGTGTGTGGCAGTATGTATCAATCTCCGAAATCAAAACCACTGTCACTCCGATAGCAAGCATGCCAGCCGTCAAGTAACCTCTGCACATTTTGCTAACCATCAAAATGATATGACCTAATGCAAATTTCAAATATTGATATTTAAATAGCATTTTGGGGGCATGGCTCTTTTATATCATGCAGGAGAATGATATAGAATTGTGGCGGTACATGCAATTTGTGGCAAAGGTTGGTGTAATTCCAGCTATGATCAAAAGAATAGCGTTTTTTCATTGAAAATATTGCAATTGCCATTTGAAAAGTCGCCCTGGGTACTACGGACATATATCAAAAGCATTTAACACATTCCGAGTCCTTATCATTCAATAAAGAAGCAACCTGTTTGCTGCTTTCGTCTCCAAGAAACTCTCTATAAGAAATAAAAATGGATAAATACAGACCCTGTCCATCCATATTCTGTTTGTTTACCTCCGGTAGCCAACACCCTCCGAGATCTACACATGCGGTTTACCTGGGTGAGGAATCTTTGTATGTATTGGTCCCGCAGTATGGGATTCTGCACTTGTACTGGTGGCCTCTTGTAGCAGCAGGCACACTGAAGCACGCACATACATACCCGTACATGTAGACGAATGCATAACGAATGCATACGAACCCACCAGGGGACATGCAGGTACACATACGCACTGCGCTGCCTGCCTGCCCACCGTAACGCAAACTCCTCCTTCATGTTTTGACATAAAATGTTCATATTTGGCACACTGATTGCCTATGGTGTGCAGATGACAATAGGCTATTCCGATTACCAATATGACCTTAAAGAAACCAACATGCCAAAGACGCATCTTCAAGTTCCAGAAAGCTGACTATGATGGTTTTAAGCAAGAACTAAAGGACCTGACACCATCTTTCCTCGAAAAGGCCAACTCCCTGGATATTAATACACTGTGGTTTGAATTCAAATCTACCATCCATCGGCTGATGGAGAAATATATTCCCACTAAGACACTACGGGGGAAAAAGAAACCGAAACCATGGATCACCAAAACCATCAGAGCCCTACACAGGAAGAGGAACAAGCTTTATAAGAAGCAAAACGCTACAAAGAAACGCAAGGACGGTGACCATTACAGAAGCATAAAGGCTAGAGTTCAGAGGGCAGAGCGCCAGGCTTACTGGCAGTATGTAGAAAACCTGATAGAAATAGGAGATGAAAATTGTGAACAACGCCCTGGGAAACAGAAAAGATTCTGGTCCTATATAAAAGCCCTACGGAAAGACAACAGTGGGGTTGCACCACTCAAAGAAAATGGGAAGATGCATGCTGATCCACTTGACAAATCAAACATACTTAACAGGCAATATGAATCTACATTTACCCGGGAAGATGAGACGAACATTCCGCAGCCTGAAGGACAGCCATATCCACCTATGTTAGACATAGAGATCAGCAGAGAGGGTCCTGAAGCTACTCACGAAAATCAACCCCAACAAAGCATCAGGTCCAGACATGATCCCTGCACGTATCCTAAAAGACTTGGCAGAAGAATTGGCTCCTATCCCCACAGAAAGTTTTAGAAGGACCTTGGTTGATGGAGAAGTTCCCGTGGATTGGCGTTCAGCAAATGTCACAGCCATCTTCAAAAAGGGTGACAGATTCAAGGCCAGCAATTACAGACCAGTCTCTCTAACAAGCTTGTGCTGTAAACTCCAAGAACACATCATCGTCAGTAGCACATTAAAGCATCTAGAGCACCATAAGATTCTGACAGACTGTCAACATGGCTTTAGAGCCCGTCGAAGTTGTGAGACACAGCCAGTAACCCTATGCCACGAAATTGCTGAAAGCCTCGACAAGAACAAACAAACAGATATGATCATCCTAGATTTCTCGAAAGCTTTCGATCGCGTTCCTCATCAACGCCTGCTGATAAAGCTCCGCCATTATGGGATCCAAGACACAACCTTCAAATGGATAGTCATTTCTGTCATCAAGGAACCAGCAAGTGGTAGTAGATGGAGCAACTTCAGATAAAGTACCTGACATCAGTGGAGTGCCTCAAGGCACAGTGCTAGGCCCATTGCTCTTCCAACTATTCATAAATGACTTACCGGCCTGTGTAGAATCCAAGACACGACTATTTGCTGCGACTGCATTGTTTACAGGAATGTGAAAACCATCCAAGACTGTCAAGCACTCCAGAATGACCTCTACAAACTCACAGACTGGGAACGGAAGTGGGGTATGTTATTCCACCCGGACAAGTGTAACACCCTCAAACTTACAAGGGCAAGAAATCCGCTGACGTTCACCTACAGTCTCAAAGGCCAGGACCTGGAAGCTGTCAACACAGCCAAATACCTAGGAGTGGACTTGTCCAATAACTTATCATGGAACAGCCACATAGACAGAACTACCAAGAAAGCCAACAGTATGCTGGGATTTCTGCGAAGGAACCTACGCGTAAACAACAGTGATACTAAGGCTGCTGCTTACAAGACACTTGTTCGACCAAACCTAGAGTATTGCGCATCAGTATGGAGCCCATATACAGCGGCAGGCAAACGAAAAATCGAGATGGTGCAGAGACGAGCAGCAAGGTATGCTACCAACCGCTACCACAACACAAGTAGTGTAACAGACATGCTGCAGGATCTGGATTGGGAATCACTAGAATCAAGGAGAGTCAAAATACAAATGACCTTACTCTTTAAAGTAATCCAAGATCTAGTGGATATACCAGCCTCAATCTATCTTACGCCTGCAAGTACTCGGACAAGAGCCAATCACACGCAGAAACTTAAACAGATTTCATCAGTCAGATGCCTACAAGCACAATTTCTTCCCTCGAACCATCCCAGTTTGGCCACTGTGGCCGAGGCCCCTGACTTGGTATCATTCAAGCAGGGGCTCTCCACTCTTACATTTTAAGCTAGCGTAGGGGGCAGTCTGCAAGTAGGGTCAGAGGGTTCTTAGAGCTGTGCCGGTTTGGCGACCATACCCAGTGGCAGTTACTGTAGCCGGATTGGTCTTTTTACCCAATGAAGACTCCGAAAAATCAGACGGCAAACTTTTATCTTTTTCTGCCTTTCTATCAACTGATTTCTGTCTTTCCTAAATTTCCCTCTTTCCATTTTCTACCGCCACAGAGACATACTAATCAAGTGTGATTGTCGTCTCTTAACGAACAGATACAGATTAAAGTCAAAGGCCATGGTCACCTAAACTTAAAATCTGTCATACACTGTCTTATGCATGGCTTGTAACGCGATCCCTCTTTCACTTTTTTGACCGAGGATGTTCATATCTGACACAATGATTGCCTATGAGGTGTACAAAACAAATAGCTATTCAGGTATCCAATATGACATTGGAGTCAATGGCCAAGGTCACATATAATAAAATCTGTTTTAAGACTTGTAACACGATTTCCACGGAGGATGTTCATATTTGGCACAATGGTTGCTCATGGTTTACGTAGATAACAATAGGCCATTCAGATAGCCGATAGCCGAAAGGTGAAGGTCACTTCATTAATGACAGAAAGAAGCGACGTCTATGGATAATTAGATTTTTGCTCAGACAATAATGTTGCCGTCTTACGGTGGACAATTAGCGTTATGGGAATGAAAACAATTATGTAATAGTTATACCATGGGTTGTCCATCTGTACATGGATTATCTCCCGTACAGGTGGGCAACCATGGTATAACTATTTTATACCACCTACATCAGTGTAGGCCTTGCACATAGAGATACTTTGTGCTAAAGTTGGTAAGGGTGGTATAAATAAAGGTGTCGCTCTTATCCAGGGAAATGTTTGAACTGGCGATAATAGGGAGGTGTCACTCTTATGAAGGTGGCCGATTCGGCAGGTCCAACTGTATACTTAAAACCTGTCAAGTATCTTACGGCTCGTATCGCAACCCCTCCTTCATTTTTTGACCTACAATGTAGGATGTTCATATTCAACACAATGATTGCTTATGGGGTGTTGAAAACAATAGGCCTTTTAGATCACCGATGTGACCATGGAGTCAAAGGTCAAGGTCACATATACTTAAAGCCTGTCTACAGCTTGTAACGCGATTTCCTCTTTCAATTTTTGACGGAGGGTGTTAATATTCGGCGCAATAAAGATTACAACAAAGGTCTCGGAATGCGGATATACCTTAGGGTCAAAGGTCAAATATGATCAAAATATGTCTTATTGCTCGATAACTGCTTTAACTTTGGAGTCATAGGTCAAGGTCAATTACGTTTAAAATATGTCTTACATCTCATAACGCGAATAACTCTTCCATTTTTACTGAGGGTGTTCATATTTGACAATAGTTGCATATGGTGTGTAGATTACA
Source organism: Loripinus fragilis (assembly GCA_964019695.1). NCBI lineage: Eukaryota > Metazoa > Mollusca > Bivalvia > Lucinida > Lucinidae > Loripinus > Loripinus fragilis. The sequence goes on from OZ026515.1 coordinate 35,421,011, forward strand.
ACGAAAGTTCCAGATCACCGATATGACATTGGAGTCAAAGGTCATATATACTTAATATCAGTTTTATAGCTTTTAACTCCACTTTCGTTTTTTGACAGAGGGCGTTCATATTTAGCAGAAATATTCTTATAGAAAGGACATAAACTTTAATGGTGATGGTTTAAAGCTCATCTGCACAATGATACTGGGCACATGCCCATCACAGAATTTGAGTCACAAAAAAACCTTCCTATTATGTTTCGTGTTAGTATCGGCAACGTAACGCCACAAGCTAATGAAACAAGTAAAAACTTGCAGCTTCTTAGAGACCAGCTAGAACGAACAAGGAACCAGCTAAAAGGTAAATAAAAAAAAACTCCTTGGGAGGACACTGTGGAACTTCAATTATATTGATTGACTAGGCTGTTGTGCCAGAAAATGGGGTATGGGATTTCAACCTAACAATTGCAATATGATGCAGATGACAAGGAAACGGACCAAACAGGCCAACTTAGATTAAATACCTCGGAGTAACAATAATTACAGAGGATTTGAGATGGAAATACGTTAGCAATATTTGCACAAAGGCAACAGGAACCTTGGTCTTCTAAGTGGAATTTGTATTCTTGTTGTTTACGGTAATCGGTTAGTTCTTACTTTAAATGAGAATAACTTATTCTAATATACTAAATATTTACCCGGGAATATTTATTTTACAAGGTAAAGCAAGTTGCAAAAGTGATGTTAAAAGTATAACTGATCTCTCAGTTTCTCTTCTTACAAATATACAAATGTAATTAGATTGATATTAAGCAGGAATGCATTAAAGACACCATGGGTCCGCTTGCAAGCGACTAGTTCGTCTAGTCCTGCAGTGTGCAGGTTCGATTTGGGCCCCCAAGTCCACCAATCGAGGAACTAGAAAGTGTGCAAACGCGCGTTGCCAGATTTGTAACGAGTATGAAAGAGTATGATTGTCCTTGACTCATACCGTTAGGAATCACCACTAAATGGCTCATACTGCAGGAACAGATATTTATAAAGGCAGCTTCTTTACGCATACTATTGTAGGTATTGGAACCTAGCAGAGTATATAATTTGCTAGGCTAAAATTACATAAGAATGTGTTGCTAAGTTTATATAGTTACTTCTCTGGTGAAAAGCTATCCACTAGCTGTGAAGTATCGTAAACAGGTAAGCTACCCATATGCAAACTGTCAGGTACATCACTTCATGGTAAACTTATCTGGTGCCAATTCAAATTGGTGGAAATTGTAGGAGATATTCGTACAGTCAGACGGACAGAGATAGATACGTCCTGTGCAATAGCTTGGTACATCCCATGTTCTTGATCAAATTGGCATATAACATTCTTGCAGTTTCAAATTCAAAATTTAGCTTAGCCATTGAAATGCTAACTGATTCAAAAGATGCCATTTTATCGCTAATTTGATAGTTGTTTAATCTGTTTATGCGGAAACATGCTTATTCAAATCATTGGTCATCATAGTTTCGCTTTGACAAGTTAGGGTTCTCATATTTTTTTCATTGTCATTTTGAGATTCTGTTACTGTCATTAAAGTAAATTTTGCTTATTCAAAACGACCCCACATCAAATATTCAAAGTGGACTTTCAATTTTCTCTTCAAATGTCCACTGTCCAAGTTGTACTTCTCCACGTGTTTGAACTGGTGGCAGCTGATTTCAAAAATATATACTGAACACAAAAAGAAACATTATTATATTTAGATTTAATGATTGTTTTCTCCCAGCTGACACAATTTTTTGCCATTTATTATGGCTCAATAAAGACATGTATTGAAAGCGCCGAAAATGAATATCACAACAACAGTTTCAAAAGTAAAGTTTACAGATAAGTTTGAAATTAGAGGGGGTCAAAAGTTGAAGGCCCTATTTCGAGATTCACTTTATTGGCCTCAACTTTGATGAAATGACTAAACAGTATTCACTACTGTCCTACCAGCCAAGAGTGACAGTGATGTCATGTTTTGTTTACAAAGTTATCGTAGACTTATAATCGATAGATCGCTTGTGTATTAATCCTATCCTGTGGATAGGATTTATACACAAGTGATCTATCAATTCGCGTTAGCTCACATGGAGTGTACAAGATATGTTTTACTTCATAATTGTAAACAAAATGTAACGTCACTGTCACTCTTGGTTGGCCCATCAGTAGGCATGATCTTCACACTTATCAGACACAGTATATCACTAAGTGGTAACAGGGCCACTTCAAATGCAAACGTTTCTGCTTGGAATATTGTACATTAGTTCATTTAAGATATGTTTTTTTTTTCAAAATGCATTGAAGATGTCATAAAAAGTAAAGTAATGTAAGCATGGGTGAAAGTTCAAAATGTCCAAAATCCTGAACTTTTGAAATTCAAATTTTAAAACTTGCAGGATGGCTACAAAAATGGATAATTTAAAGTTAAAATGATTAATTGTGTTTAGATAATCTGAAAACTAATCAAAGAAGCTATTATAATCTCCTTAATTCAGCATTTTGAGGCTGACTTTCTATGGAAAGTCAGCCTCAAAATCCTGAAAACTTTCACCCATGTGTAAAAAATGGATCAATTTGATCAAATCAATTGGCAGAGAAGCATTGCCTGGAGCTGGATGGCTAATATCCAGAGCTTGAAATTGAAAACTCATCGAAATATGTAGATAATTAAGTTAAAGAAATGCATTAGGTTTAATTGCAAGTTAGATAATCTCAAAGTGGCAAAATGTTTGACCTTTAATTTCTTCCAACCGTGGAATGAATGGCATACTGTTTGTACTGTTTTAGATTGATGACTATCAGTAAAATTATGAAAAATCAAAACCAATGCCCTTGTGCATGCGCATTGCGCGTTTTGCACTGCTTAATGCATTTTCAGTAGCTGTTTGAATTTTCTGTCTTGAATGATGGAACAAGTAAACCACTTAGTGTATATGGTTGCCAGATATCTATCAAGCAATAAAAATGTATAATAATGTTTTTTTGTTTTGTTTGTTTGATTTGATCCTTTACGTCCACTCAACAATCTTTCAGTTATGCGGGACGGGTCTTCCTGGGTTGAACCAGTACTAAGCTAGGATAGATGTGTCTTGCTCAAGGACCACAACGCAGTGACGCCGGTGAGGCTCGAACCCGCGGCCCTTCGGTCTCGAGTCAAGCACTCTACCACTGAGCCACTGCGCTCCCATAATAATGTTTTAAGATATTGTTTTGGAGTTAAAAACTTAGGGACAATGTGTGTAACATTTCTTTCTTTTGCTCAGTATAATTGCAAAAATTGAAAAGTACACTATAGCAATGGGGGCATGTAGAGAAACCTTTTTCCTGCATCATCATTTGTCATAGCTCACCATGCCTAGTGATGCCTTGGGGAAGAATTTTTCTATTTACCCCTCATCACAGTCATAATAGATTCTTGTACTAGTATTCCAGTCAACAATACATGTAAATGAGAAAAAGAACCCGAGACACTGCTGGTTAAACTCATTCCTTTTATTATAACAAACATTATATGAAGAGCATTTTCTAACAAGGTAAATAGAGATATTTGTTCAGACATTATTATCTTTCATAACAAAATAAACATTTATAAATAGCTTTTCAACTTCTGAAAATGAAAAGAAAACATGAATATTGGTGAAAGCTGAAAATTGAGCTTTAGAAATTAAAAAGTTTAACTCAAAACTTGAAGTATGCCTAAAAAACTAAATAATTTAAATTCAAATGGTTTTATATTTAGACAATCTACAAAGCTATTCAGTTAGCTATTTTAAGCAGTATAATTTAGTAATTTTGAGGCTGACTTCTGTGGAAAGTTGGCCTAAAAATATAGAATTCAAGAATAATCCTGAAAACTTTCACTGATGCATGAAACAGATCACAAGACAAGCTGTTTTCAGAGTTTATGACATGGTTAGAATCTAACTAGAATGCTTAACTATTATGAGTTAGAATTTTGGAAAAAATGAAAGTTCCAATTGTAGCAATAATACTATTTGAGCAGCAAACGATAGCACTGAATAGACTTTATTAATAGGCAGGCTGATCTGCAACTGTTGTTCCTATATAAACCTTGCCTCGAGAAAAACTGCTTTTGTCACATTTGCACTAACAAAAGTGCAGATAATCTGTGCAGGCTGGCCAGTATCTGTGTTATTCACAAATAGCTTAACCTTCTACATGCAAATTTTTACTATTCTATCTAGTCTCTGTAGATGAGCAGACTGTAGTGAGCCTTTTCTTGGTGGCAACCCATGAGTACAAGGATTTCTTGTGACGATGCCCACAAAAACTACATAATTCGAGCCGGTTTCCAGGAAAAGCTACAAGTTGGCATGTGCACCCATCAAAGACTCAGATCAGCCTGTACATCTGCAAAAACTGATGTGTCTTCTATGGGCATTCTATGGGTAACCAATGGTCCAATGTTTCTTCAGGTGGATAACTAAGAATCTGATCAGAATGTATGGATATGCAGACTGATTTAAATCTTCCCTGTATGAACATGCCAACTTGTACCTTATGCTGCATACCATCTCATATGGCATAAACAAGTTCCCTCATGACTTGGGCTCACTCACAGGAGCTTGAAATTCGATCCTTAAATCACCCCTATAGCCTCATAGCCAAAAGCTCACAATGTCATTACGTAGCAATGACCAGGAGTGAAACTAAATTTCAGGCACCTTTGAATCGCCGTTACCAGGAGGTTTTGGCGAAAACTGAACATCTAACCATAAAAACTATGGCAACAGGTCATGCGAGGCATGGATAACTTTTTCTGACATATCACTGAGTCAAAATAATGAGCGTTTGAAAATAAGGAAAAAATAACGATAGCCATTCTGGCTCCAGTATCCGGTTTGACGCAGTGAATCTGAGCCTTCGTCACACTTGGAGAAAATTCATTTCAAAACTTACAAACTCTTCAACCAAAAAATGAAACAATCAGTTAAATGTGTTCAGAATATTAAATAAATCAAACCCTTACATTTACTTATTACAAAAAGTTCTGTTTTTCATAAACTTTGCAGAAATTTAAAACTGAAACTGTTGTTTTTCAAAGCTCGTGTGACGTTGACGTCGTGCACGATTTGGCGTACAAAGCGTAACGTCAAGTTATAGCGTCTTGGGGCTTACTCCGTAGATGAAAACATCATTGTCTCATTGTTTATGCCCTAACAAATAGGTTTCCCAGTACTATATCGACTTAAAGTATACTTGAGACATTGTCCTGTTTTGTCTTAGCATCGCCATCTTGATCATAAGATAGAAGAAAAGTTATCGAACACTTTGCCGTTGCCGTCGCAACATTCACTGCCGATTGACCGGAAACTGGAGCCGGAATGGCTACTGAGAGCTTAGTTTCACTCCTGGTCATTACTACGTAATGACACTGAGAGCTTTTGGGTTTGAGGCTATATAGGTGATATAAGGACCGAACTTCAAGCTCCTGTGGCTCACCTTACTGTCCTGCCAGCCAAGAGTGAGAGTGACATCATGTTTTGTTTACAAAGTTATCAGGGACCTATAATTGATTGATCACTTCTGTAATATATCAATTCGCGTTTAATAGCGCAAGTTGGGTGTACATGTTAATGTTTACTTAAAAATTGTAAACAAAAAATTATGTCACTGTCACTCTTGGTTGGCATGACAGTATCTATACACAACAAGTTGCTTACAGTATTATATAAATGTTCTCAATTTTTAACACTTTTCTCTTTCTAATTTCAAATAAAATGCCAGTTACCAGGCCTGCAATTCTTAAAATGCTTCTCTGAATAGTAAACAGGGAAGACCCTGATCCGACTGCTTCTTCAGAAGTAGCCTGACCTGGGTCTGCCTTGTTTGTCTAGGCCTTTTTGGCAGATAACTAGTTTTCGAAATTTTAGAGCATTTACAGTACAATGATTATGGTCAACAGTAAATACTTGCTTTAGAAAAATTTAATCCTTTTTATACTGATGAGCGCTTCCATCTGGTTTGTAAAAATAAACTTTGGATGGTTCCTTGAATATATAAAGAGATCATAGGTTAGAATCTTCAAACTATAAAAGGTTTTTGAACAGTTCCTGAAGATTGTCTTTATCTTATATACAGTGTGGTTCTTCACTGTTTGCAAAAGTTCCTGTTTATGGGTTTCAATGATAATAGAGTTAATATCAATAATGCCAAAATGAAAAAAAATATCTGTTTACAAACTTCCAACTATCTCTATTTTTGACTGCTAACATTAAAAATTATAAAGTATTCTTTGGGGATTTTCCAATCAGCCACTTGGCTTCCCATTTAACTCTATACAAAAATCATTCTCCAACATAGCAATCTTTTATAACCTTAAATTTCAATGCAAAAGTAAACATAAATATTTTTTTCTTAACCTAAGGTAAATGTTCTGAAACTATATCAGGGACCAAATTTTAGATGAGAACCATTTAAATTTCACTATATTTATGGGCCAGTGCACAAGATTTCAGTACTTATTGCATATGCACAAATGCCTCTAAAAATTGCCAATGTTGATGTATACAGCAATGTTAGAGGTCTAAATTTTGGTCTGAGTCTTCATCTACATCCATTCTTTGTGTATGCCAGCAGTGAAGGCTCTTACGAGACTGTCCGTATGCGTAAGTTCATCTGAGACTTTGCTGCTGGCAGATGTGATAAGTACCAAAATTTTGTGTGCTGGCCCATATGTATAATATGGTTGGAAAAATAATGCAATGTATTTATAACATTATCTTAATGAAGGAGTTTCACATACATATTAATACAAGAAACATGGATTTGTCCATTTTGTATATTTAAGGGGTAACAGATCAAAATTTCTAACCTTTTAATATATTTCTGTCCCTGAAGATTGTTTTCATCTTGGCAAACAGTGCAGACCCTAATGAAATGCTGCATTATACGGCATTTCATATGAGTCTTCACTGTTTGACAAAGTACCTGTTTACCAGTATCCAGAATGAAAAGGGTTAAACATTGTGTAACAAAAGCAAGTTTACATGAAAAATAATTATGATGAAATTTCATGAGATATGCTGCTATTTGGTGCTGCTATTATGGGTATTATCCTTTAATACAACATTATTTGCTTTGTTTGAAATTCAGTGCTCTGGCAAATTCCAACAAATCAAGTTACTATAAATAGACTTAACAAGAGGGCCAAAGTGGCCCTGAATCGCTCACCTGTACTATGTGCACCAGCCTTGTTCAGTGGAAGGTAATGATTTAAACCATTTGGTGGTGGGTAATCAAGCTGGTCTCTTTGAGTGCATAACAAGACCCTACCCCCTCCCCCCATCACACACAAAAAATTTCTACATACCAAATATTAAGGCTCTAGTCCTTGTGGTTTCAGACAAGAAGGTTTTTTCATGTTTTCCCTAGATGGGCCTCTGCGAAACATGTAACCCCCGAGCAGGCCAATTTGTGCCCCAGGGTCTAAATTTTATCATACTTGGAAGAGGTCAACTAGGTGATGTCTTGTCCTCCCTATATAATCCTATATAAAACATGTGACCCCGGGGCGTGACCATTTTTGACCCCAGGGTCATTATTTGAACAAACTTGGTAGAGGTCCACTTGGTGATGCTAAATACCAAAAATCAAGGCTCTTGGCCCTGTGATTTCAGAGACAAGAAGATTTTTTCACATTTTCCCTATATAAGCCTATATAAAACATGTGACCCCCTGGGTGGGGCCATTTCTGACCCGAGGTCTATAATTTGAACAAATAAATACCAAATATCAATAGTCTAGGCTTTCTGGTTTCAGACAAGAAGTCTTTTTCTTGTTTTCTCTATATAAGCCTATGTAAAACATTTGACCCCAGGGGCAGGAACATTTTTGGCCCAAGGTCTATAATTTGAACAAACTTGGTAGAGGTCCACTAGGTGAGGCTACATACCACATATCAAGGCTCTAGGCCTTGTGGTTTCAAACAAGAAGATTTTTTCACATTTTCCCTATATAAGCCAATGGAGAACATGTGACCCCTGGGGGCAGGGCCATTCTATATAATGTGAACAAACTTGGTAGAGGTCCACTAGGTGATGCTACATACCAAATATCAATAGTCTAGGCCTTCTGGTTTCAGACAAGAAGTTTTTTTTCACGTTTTCCCTATAAAAGCCAATGTAAAACAATTGATCCACAGGGCGGGGCCATTTTTGGCCACAGGGCTATAATTCTAACAAGAATGAATCAAATCTGACCAATAGGTACTGAGATATGGTTCCTGAAAGACAAAAAGTGTGGACGGACGGACGCACGGACAACGCAAAAACTATATCCCTCCGACTTTGTCGGGGATTGCAAACATGGAAAAGGTCCACTAGGTGATGCTACATACCAAATATCAAGGCTCTAGGCCTTGTGGTTTCAAACAAGAAGATTTTTTCACATTTTCCCTATATAAGCCTATGTATAACATGTGACCCCGGGGCCGAGCCATTTTTGGCCCCAGGGCTATAATTTGAACAAACTTGGTAGAGGTCCACTAGGTGATGCTACATACCAAATATCAAGGCTCCAGGCCTTCTGGTTTCAGACAAGAAGATTTTTAAAGTTTTCATCTTGAAAATCTATTTTTAGCCTCTGTGACCTAGATATGCAACTAACCAAAACCATTTTGGTAGAGGGCCACTCAAGGATCATTTGTGTGAAATTATTTCAAAATTTGACCAGGGGTTTAGGAGGAGTTGTCATTTAAGTTAATTGTTAACAGACGACTACGACGGCCGGACGCCGGACGAAGACGGATCACAAAGCTCACCTTGTCACAACGTGACAGGTGAGCTAAAAATATCAAGATACAGCAAACTGTATCACAATATGAGCCGTGACATGTCATTTCCAACAATGTGGCATTTTGACAAGTGTAGACTCTGACGAGCCTGTGCAGCCTCCTTTTGAGCTTAGAAACGCCAAATGTTGTTCGGTCAGCAGCTTAACACTCATAGAATATTCAAGCGACTAGAAAAGGCTCTGATCAGACTGCAGGTATGCGCAGGCTGGTCTGAGGCTGTGCTGTTCGCACATACCTCATTGTTGGAAATGTCATGTCACGGCTCATATGTTTCACAGAAATAAGACATCACAATATTATGACATATCCATTTAATCTCTCAACCCTATTCCAAATCCTTGTTATAATGGAAACCCGTAAATGTGTACTTTGGTGAACAGTGAAGATCTAGATGAAATGCCCCAGAACAAGGCATTTCATTAGGTATTAGCCTTCACGGAGAGAAATAGGAAATTCTGACCTGTAACACCATTTAATTTATAATGGACAACTCTATCCTTTTTGTATCTATCTATATTTAGAAAACACATCACAGGTTTAGATAAACAAATTTTTTGAGCGTAAAATTGTAAATATTTCTTACCCATCAGTTAAAACATATGTTTTGGGTGCTGAAAAGAACTCACGCCGGTGAGGCTTGAACCCACGGCCCCTCGGTCTCTAGTCGAGCATTCTAACACTGAGCCACTGTGCTCCTCACTCTGCTTGTAAATCACAAATAAATATTGCAAAGTTTGTAGGGGAAATTATGGTAACTCCAACAGGTTTTCATCTTTGCAGTTATCTGATGAGCACATTCCTGATTCTGTAGCTCATGGGGCGTCTGGTATCCTGATAGTAGTGGAAAATTGGTTTCCACTACTATTAGGGTACCAGATGCTCCATGTTTCAAAAAGGGATAGATCCAGGTTATGTAGGGACGGATCCAGGATTTCTGGAAAGGGGATTCATATGTATAAAGGGATGGGGGTTGGCTTTGCTGATTTTATCTCATTTTTCTTAAATATCCCATGAAAATAAAATAATTTGGTCTCATTGAGACCAAATTATTTCATTTTTATAGGATAAGGGGGCAGGGAGAGGGGTTTGAGCCAACCCCCTGAACCCCCTCTGGATCTGCTACTGGTTATGCAAGACAAGGGTTAAGCTTTCCTTTAAGGTTGAAGTTAGGATCAACATTTTTTAAGGATGTTCAGTCCAACAAAATAAAAACATACACTTATCTGTCAAGCAAATGACAGACATAACAGGATAGAACTTTGATTATAATGAAAAATAACAAGAGTAAATAATAAACAATAGGATCAAATGTCTCTGGTTTCTTACTTGAGCACAACTGGAGAAATCTTAACTTAGAAAGTTGTTGTGAATGACTTCATGTGACCCAATTTTAAATTACAATAAAACATGAAGTCAATCATGAACTCATGTACGAAAATATTTGAAACAAATCCGGATTGCACGACATGCAAGACTTTCTCTATATTCAAGTTTGCTTTTGACCCCATATACAGTGAGCCACTTTAGTTACGCACCACTTATAAAATGTAAAATTTCTCGGTAAAGAAATGTGCTATTTTTGAGACTACCAACGTAAAGCGCATCTATATTTGCATTAGCCATTGAATTTTCATTGTGATCAGATCAGAAACAAAGGAGAAAATGGATTTAAAACTGCAATACCCTCAAAACACCATTTCACATTGCATTATCTCGAATGAAACTCAGATCTCATTGCACTTTTTTCAGGGTTGAATTTCTGCTATGTCAGATATGAGAGCCGATTTATTCTTGGCAATATCTAAGACTGGTATGTGATTGTTAACTTCATAGTTTTTTTTAATGTTTTACTATTTCGGTTCCCAGCTGACCAAGTTTCGAAAAAAGTTGGTTTTAGTACTTTTTTTAAGTTAGTTAAAATGTCGTATGATTCTGAGTAAACTAGTTATCAAAACACTTCTTCTATTATTTCATTTAAAACAACCATGTATCCGCCATTTATTTTCGTTAAAAAAATTAATGGATTTATTGACGTTATGGTGTTGACGTTAGTGATGACGTCACTACTACCAAGACTATAAGACGTGTCAATGATAAGATGTTTTAGTGTTTTGATACTTCTATTGTGAGTGGAAACTCAACGAGGTTGATCCTTGTGATAATGATGTGTGGAGATCCAGTGTGAGATCTGCCATGCGTGCAGCAAGCCAGCTACCTGGAAGGGAGCCCACGGATGTGGATGACGCTCCTGCAATTCACATTAATATAAATGAGCCGCGACATGAGATTTCCAACAATGTGGTATGCGGAACCAGCAAAGCCTCAGATCAGCCTGCGCATACATGCAGTCTGATCAGAGCCTTTGCTAGTCGCTTAAATATTCTATGAGTGTAAAGCTACTGATTGAACATCATTTGGAGCTGCTAAGCTTAAAAGGAGTCTGCACAGGCTGGCCTGAGTCTACACTTGTCAAAATGCCACATTGTTGGAAATCACATGTCATGGCTTAAATGCTGACAATGACTGAATTGTTTGCCTACAAGTGTCTTTACCCAGTAGTCAAAGAGTTAAATAACTGTCTCAGAGTTGTACGTGCAAAATCTCTCATGATAAGAAACAATGAAAATAATTAAGAAATACACCCTCTAATTTGATTCCAGTGTATCTTAAATTTTTCTGATTTTGAACATTTATAGAGTAAAAATTAACTTTAAATGCATACAGGTTTAGATAAACAGATTTTTTGAGCGTAAAATTGTGAATATTTTCTAACCCATCAGTTTTAACATATATTTTGGGTGCTCAAAAAAACTGCCTTATTGAGACGGTTCTTTTGAGTACCCACAACATATGTTTTAGTTTAGAAAGAAGAAAATTAATTTTTTGGTACGCACTCTTAACTAAAGTACTGAAATGTATTTGGAAATATTCAGTTAAAGGATGGTTTACTCACTAAAAATTTTCACACATTCACATACAAATCTACTGTGTATGAAAAAGAACAAAAGTGTGGCAAAAACTGTTTTAAAAAAATCAAAACAATTCTTATGAACACTCCAACAAATGTTTTCATTATTTTTCAGCTTAAAATCTCGTCCATTTTCTTATCCAATAGGTAAAACATATATTATAGGTGCTCGAATGTACCATCTTAATGAAACAGTCCTTTAGAGTACTCACAAAGTATGTTTTGGTTCAGAAATAAAAAAAATAAATTGATTTAGCTCTTAAAACTGTAGGCCTGAATTAATAGAAAACTGTCACCATTTTTTCCAGTTTTTCATTATAACATTAATCTTCTGGCTCTTGTCCTTGACTAAGAAGATTGTATTAACAACAATTTTGCAAACATGAAAAGTGTACTTGGTATTGTGAAAAGTAAATTGGGTACGAGGGTTTGGAGAAGTTCAGTAGTGACAGTTAAGAGACAAATACTACATCAATCCTACACAATATCATTTAATATATCTGACAGCAAAGTGTTTAATTTATTTCATCATATGAAACAAAATGGAAAAATAGGATATATTTTAGTGGAATGGAAAAGAAAAAGCAAAGATGTGAGATAGGAGGTAGGGTAGGGGTGGAGTGGGCGTGTCAACCATATCAAATTCTTCATATTATATGACAAAGAGCATGTTGTGGTCTTGCATCTTGGAATCACACCTAATATATAAATGGTACCTGGTCCTGAGGTTATAAAACTTTTTTCATGCTCAACTCAACTGAGCATGAAATTTCAATCGCTCATTAGAACTAAAATGCTGAAAAACAAAGACTGCTATTGTTTTCCAACTCTCAGATGTTGTATTTATCATGTAAATAAATGTTAAAATGCCAACAATTAATGGCATTTTAACATTTATGAGCAGGATAATTTTCATACTCAGTTGAGTTCATCATAAAAAATATTTCATAATCTTGAGGCCTGATAAAGTACAACTTGCAGTTTTTCTGACATCACTCATTTATCAAGCATTATTTTCAGATGAAATTAACTCTTAAAGCGCCAAGAAAAAAATGCATCTGAAAATGTCGTCTGCTGAAGTCGTCTGCTGCAAATAATTGCCTTACATTACTGATGAATTAAGTATAGAAGCAAACAGCATGGACCCATAACAGGCTGCTCCTATATAGAGCAGTCTGATCTGGGTCCACACTGTTTACCATGGAGGCTTCTTAAACATTTCAGCAAATGAGAAATGCAGACGACTTTTGTTGCGATTGGCACATTAAGGGTTACTTGTAAACAAAAGTTACGGTAGATGTTCTAAAATTTCAAACACTTGATACCTGCCTAAAAGGCTAAGTCGAGAAGCTGAGACCCAGATCAGACTGCTTCTGAAGAAAAAGTCTGATCAGGGTCTTCCCTGTTTGCTATTCTGACAAGTATTTTGTGAATTCCAGCCCTGATAACCAGATTTGAGAACAGAAAGAGGAAAGTGTTTGAAATTTTAAAACACTTACTGTAAATAGTCTCTTTACCATCTGCTCAAAGTCAAATATGAATCACGACATGAGATTTCCAACAATGTGGTGTGTGGGACCAGCAAAGCCTCGGATCAGCCTGCACATAACATGCAGTCTGATCAGAGCTTTTGCTAGTTGCTTGAATATTCTATGAGTATTGAGCTACTGATTGAACATCATTTGGAGTTTCTAAGCTTAAAAAGAGGCTGCACAGGCTTGTCTGATTCTACACTTGTCAAAATGCCACATTGTTGGAAATCACTGACAGACTTTAAAAACGCAGCACTAGCTTCCTTTTATATCTTTCAAAAGACAGTTGAATGTTAACTTCTTTTGCTTCAATGATATCATCATGAAGTGGCTTCTTCGCTCAACATTTAAGTTTTAATTGTACAACTAACTCGACTACATTATTGCTTCATAAAAATTTAGTCACTGAAATATTTCTTAAGTAGCGGAGATTTTAAGCGTACACCTAGATTAAAGTCAAAAAAAGCAAACCTGCTGTATCGCAGACCTGCCAATAAAAATGAGAGTGATTCCTTGATGACTAACAAAGTCCATGACACAAATTTGATGCTTCTCTTGTTTCTTGATTTAAAGAAGTAAGAGATCTTTCACTGATAACATTTTGTCACTTGAAACAGTTGACCCCTATCTCAAAAAGTTTACATTTTCAATGCTTTAAATTAATTTTAAATGAACAAGTTTTTCATGAGTTACTTACAAATTAACACTCTTTAACATGCAATCAAATTGATTTCTTTGCATTCTTTTTTTGAGACATAAATTAAAGCTGCTATTAGGGTGTTGTGTTTTCAAAGTCCGTCAGTATATGACAACATACATACAGGTTTACTTTCAAATCATCGAAGTTAACAAAAAAGTGATCTCCAACACATAACAGGTTGCACACCCTTTGATGATCACAATGTGGTCAAACGTGCTCTTCTAACCCTCTGATCAGGGAAACTGGTTTTCATTGTGGTAAATTATGCCATTTCAAGTTTTTAATGCTCAATGTCTTAGAGCAGGTAGTTTTTGAGGGTCACTTTGAATTTTTTATTCATAAGGTTTTCATATATACATTAAGTGCCTTCTGTACAAACTATTATGTGCCAACTCAAAATATGATCAATGGTATAACTGAAAGCAAACACCTACAGTGACCTTAAAAGCTTTAAGTATATCAATTTATGCAATAAACATTTTGAAAGTAGACATTTGTGCCAGTTCACAAGATTTTTGGTACTTATCTAAATGCATAAAGTCACTCTATAAAGCTGAATATGCAACTACCGGTATCTAGTCCAATTTTATGACACTCTACTAGATTTTTTTTGATATAATGCTTGAGATTGCATGTGCATCTTCTCTCTGACAGCAGAAGATTAATATATAATATCAAATTTTATTTGATTTCTTGAACAAGGATAAGATAAGAAAATGTTGTCAGCTGCAAAATAAAACTTTGGTGATGTTTTATGGGTTTAAAGTTTCCTTTTATAATAGTTGTATGGTATAAAAAATACAGCCATTGATCCTTTTTCAAAATTATTTAGTACAGTAAAACCTAGGTAAAATGGCCACTCTCAAAAAGACCAAAAAATGGTTTTCAAGACCAATTATGGCTTATTGCAGGTTCCACCTTCATTAAGCTACCATTTGTCATAAAGGTCTTTGTTTTGTCTATGTTTGAGAGGGCGTTTTACACAGGTTTTACTGTATGTTCTCAAAATAACTCATTAATTACTGAGACAGGGATGCTACCAAATCAGTTGTATCCAACATATCCACAAAGGGCCAGTGTCACATGTTGTAGTCATTTGGTCCAGTAATTGAGATTTTAGTTCTTATCGCATATGCGCCCCAAAGCATCCATTAAATGCCGATGCTTACATATTCATGGGTGAAAGTTCAAAATTTCCCAAATCCTTAACTTTAGAAACTAAAACTTTAAAACTTGCAGGATGCCTACAAAAATGAATGATTTCAAATTTAAATGATTGTGTTTAGAAAATCTAAAAACTAATGATAGAAGATATTATAATCTGCCTAATTCAGCATTTTGAGGCTGACTTTCTATGGAATGTCAGCCTCAATATGCTGAATTCAGGATTATTCCTGAAAACTTTCACCCATGCATGATATCCAGAGTGGTAAGAGGTCTAAATTCTGGTCTGAGTCTTCATTCATTTACTTCAATAATTTGTGTATATAAGCAGCGAAGGCTCTGACGAGTCAGCGCATATGCAGACTCGCCTTAGCCTTTGTTGCTTGCCAATGCAATTAGTCTAAAAACCCCAGGAAACGGATCATTTATATTATATCACAGGCAATAGGACAGAACCAGACAAATCCTCAGCTCTTCTTTAGGACTTCCTGTCGGCATATGGGACATGTTGCATTTCTCTGAAAGAAGAAAATAGTACTTTAAACCTGATTTTACTAAGAGAACCATCGGTTCAGATAAGGATAGTTTGTGCACCTAAAATTGCGTTTATTTCCTTACTCATCAATTTAAACATGTGTTTTGGGTGCTCATTGAGACGGTTCTTTTGAGTACCCGCAACATACGTTTCGGTAGAGAAATAAGAAAAATAATTTTTCAGTACGCACTCTTTTCTGGAGTCCTGGAGAACCAGCAAATAAGCTTTCGGTAAAGATCTGCCTGAGTCTGTTAAGCTTTTACAACAGATCTACTTGCTTAAAATAGGTTGTAGCCAAATTCAACTTCCATTGCAGAATGTTCAATTTTCACTCATCCTGCAAACACATGCACTTGTCCTTTAAAAGCGTATGCAATAAAGAACATGAGGGAGTAATATGTATTATGACTTCCTCGAGTTATTCATCCCAAAGAACTGGTCCTTTAGGACAAGAGCTGTTGGGATAATTACTCTTCCTTTCTAGATTTCACTCGTAATTACAAGCTGACAAGTGGAATTTTTTTCCCTTGTATATGTAAAAGGTGAAAAATGCTAAACACCTTTACCCCGGCTTGGGATTGACCCGCGTCGCCAGGTCTAAAATCAGACTCTCTACCACATTGCCATAAAAGCCAGCTTGTACAGCAAGGTCGTAAAAGTGTTGATAAACTAGCTCTACTACACATTCGCAAATCAAAGTACAGCTATATTGAACTGTTACTTATTTATCTTCACAAATAGATCACAGTTAATGTTATATGTTTTGGTGTATTTAAAAAGAGCTTCCACAAAATATACACATGTGAACTATCAAAGCTTTAGATTCAGTAGTTCTAAAGGTACTGCCATCATTATAAAGTCTATGCACCCACAGACACACCAAGACCAAATTCTAGCAATATGTCCAAACCTTTGATATTTTGGGGAGGAAAAGAGAATTGAGATTTGTGCATGCTACACAGCCTGGTTGGACTGCACAATTTATTACAGAAAGTATTCTGTGTAACTAGTCTTACAGAAAAAATTGCCTACTTACTTTGAGCCATTCTTTTATACAGTCTATATGATATTCATGTTTACAGGCCAACAATGCCAATTTTTCACCACTCTTGTAAGCTGTCAGACAAACCCTACATTCGTCTGTGTCTTTATCACCTGGTCTTTTACGATAAGTTCTTGTTGGAAGTTTAGCTAAGTCTTCTTCCTTCAATCCACGAGGTTTAACATCTCCTAGCCTCTCAGCTAACTCCCACAGGGCCTGAATCAAAATAGTTTAGGATATAAGAAACTAGAGAAGCTAAAATAGATTTTTCTTACCATAATAGGAATAAAATACACATGATTACAGTAAATAGGAATAAAATACACATGATTACAGTAAATAGGAATAAAATACACATGATTAGAGTAAATAGGAATAAAATATACATGATTAGAGTAAATGTTTAAATCAAGAAAAAAAAATTTAGAGAACTTTATAGAAAACTGATTCACAATTTTTTTGAGGCTTTCACATATTAAATTTATCAAATAAGTTCAGGTGATTTCTACTTTTTTCCCAGGGGCTGGAATTCAGTACATTTTCAACCAAAAATAGAAACCTTATTTTCCCAACAGCTTGTGCTTTTTTTTAACTAGAAAACAACTACTCCTGAACCCTGAATATGAAACTGACATTTGCAGAAAGACACAAATATTACCAAAACACTTCAAAGCGTGTAATATGGCATATCACAACCTAATTACCTAGTTTTGATGATAAATTTTGTTTCCATTTACTACATTGTCAATATTTTTTTCCCTTGATTTCAATATTTTCTCGATATTATCCCCCAATTAAGGCCTTGGGCCAGCAGCCTTTTCGCAAACTAGATTGACAAGCCCTGGAGTTAGAAAATTAAAAGTATTGCTAATATGCTTTAGAGCATCTTATAATTCTTCTTCTATTACCAATCAGATCTAACAAAAGTTTGAATGGTCAACAGCTTTCAGAAAAATGAAAATAAATCAGAGAAGCTGTTTCAACATGCCTAATTCAGTATTTTGAGGCTGAATTTCTATGGAATGTACCCCAAAATCCTAAATTAAGGAATAATCCTATAAACTTGCATCCACCCAGTTATAAACGCAGGGGACAAAAATTCCACTCGTCTGCTCGTAATTACGAGTGAAATCTAGAAAGGAAGAGTAATTCTTCCCAAAGCACTCGTCCTATAGGACGAGTGCTTTGAGAAGAATTGCTCGTCCTTTCTAGTTTCACCCTAAATCTGAGGGTGAAACTAGCATTTTATGAGTATTGACTGTGAAATCTTTTTGTCAGTATTTGGGATGCAGTTATGAATTTGACTGGGTAGATATCATTTTAACAGTGATATAAGGAACTTTTTAAGTCATATTACATATTACTCCCTTAAGCCCTTTATTGGATACACTTTTACAGGACAAGTACATGTGTTTGCAGGACGAGTGAAAATTGTAAGTCACTCGTCCTGCAGGACAAGTGCAATATTGAAATATTTTTATCCCCCTGAAAAGAATACCACTTACCTCATAATCTGATGCATCAACATCATCAGGAATTAGCATGCCTGGATGACGTCCCATCAGCAATAACATCAATAGGAAAGGATCTCTCTGAAAATTAATACTCAAACTATGACTAAACTACATCCTATTGCACTCAGGGTGGCAAACTTAAAAGTATTTTTGGCCATACTGAGTGTAACAGGATTATATTAGCTCCAGTTTCATTGAATATTGAAATTCCACTTCAGATTTCTTGCCAGTTCAGTTTCATTGTGATTTATCAGTGCGAGGATTTAACCTGCACCCCATGAACAAGTGATTTACTCACTAGACCATCTTTGATATCCATTTTCTTTCCAAAGTTTTTTTTATTTTAGAATGGCAAACATATTAAAAGAAATACTGCAGCAAAAATCTGTTTTTAAGTACAAAGAATGATGCTTAATAACAAGTCATAAGTCACCTTGGTTAGGGGATTCTTTTATGCAACGTTTTTCAGTTAATGTTTTGTTGAAATACAATGATCAGCTTCCAGACTTTTTCAGAACAAAAACGCAGGAAGTTCTTCACTAAAACATTTCATAGGTCCAGATTTATGCGCGTAAAATTGAGGATATTTCATTATCGCCAGTTTTAACATTTGATTTTGGGTCGTTTGTTGTCTCCATGAGACATATTTTTTTTTGTATCCACAACATATGTTTTGATTGATAAATTTATAGGAAAATTAATTTTTAATTAGGCATTCTTATCTAGAGGCCTGAATTCTTATTCCAAAACTTTATATTTGAATATTCATCTGTTTCTTTATTTCATTACATTAACAAAAGTAACCTTATTTCATAACATTCACAAAAGTAACCTTATTTCATAACATTCACAAAAGTAACCTTATTTCTGTACATTTACAAAAGTAACTCTAGTTCAGTACATGTACAAAAGTAACACAATTATTCTATCACAAAGTTCAATAGCTTTTTATGGAATTAAACAAGTCTATGCTAAACACTTGGATTATAATGTAGTTTCTAAGCCTGTTGTGTGCTAATTCAGGTGAACATATTAAATGAGCCTCTATGAGAGATAACCTTTGCCTTCTTCTTTACTTTTGTTGCATGCAAACAAAGGCTCAGACCAGCCTGCGCATCTGCAGTCTGATCAGTGCCTTTGTTATTCACTATGTGGAAAGTATGGTAGTCGAACACGCTCTATGCAAAATTTCAATATTCTAACTAGTCACTGTTGCTGAGCAGGCTGGTTTGGGACGTACCTGGTGGGAAACGCTGATGATAGATTTTCTTGTTTCACGGCTCATTTAACTCTTAAAGTGCCAAGAAAAAATGCATCTGAAAATGTCGTCTGCTGAAGTCGTCTGCTGCAAGAAATTGCCTAACATTACTGACAAATTAAGCATAGTAGCAAACAGCATGGACCCAGAACAGACTGCTCCTATAGGAGCAGTCTGATCTGGGTCCACACTGTTTGCCATAGAGGCATCTGAAACATTTCAGCAGACAAGAAAAGCAGACGACTTTTGTTGCAATTGGCGCATTAAGAGTTATGATATGGATTTACATAACAGTAAAGATACATATAGTGTAAGCATAGTTCATGGACAGATAACAACATACCATAATATTGATAAAGTTGTCTTCTCTTGACATATCAGTAGGTGATGAGACATCAAGCACCATTAAATCAGGCTCTAATTCACCCTCAGGTATACTGTCTGGGTCCACAGGTAGAGGCAATGTGGCTAGAAATTAGAAGTTTGGACAATAGTACTTCATAATATCAGGTTCTTACAGGAAAAAATCATGGACTTTAAAATGAACTTTCCAACAGTTTTCAAAGACTATATGTAGATATGGTGGCAAATAAGAATGACCTTTATTATATACCTATAACTGATACGACTTAAGAACTGTCTGTTTTCTGGCCATCTGATACAGAAAGCCGGATCAACGAACTGAGGTTTTCTGAATCCATATCACTATCCTTTAAAACAAGGCTAACATTGGTTACCTGTTTTTGCGGCGACGTTACGTAAAGTTAATTGCGAACATGGAACCAGAGACGGAAAACATGTTGACGTGACGTCAAGAAACGTAACATTAGTGCAAACGTTCCCGCACTTTTTCAGGATAAAAACCCAAAACAGGTTTTAAAATCAGAAAAAAATGTCAGAAAAAAGGCATATAATAAACATATTATCAAAATAGTAACTTGATCTGGCGTACAGTTTCACGTCTCATGGATGAGGCCATACCATTGGATCACCCTCGACGCTACGCGTCTCGGCCTTTGTGAACAGTTTGGACCAACAGAACGTCTGACGTGATCAGGATCCAAACTGTTTGACACTCTGCTAGTGCTCCTGAAAGAATTTTTTGAAAGCTAATTTTGAAAAAAAAAAAATATGAAAAATTACCTGGCAAGCAAAGATTTAATGCACCTGTTTTGCTTTCATTTGTCATAAGCAGATTTTCACATGATGAGGCTCAGTTGACAGATATATCATGCTAACTATTTCATCAAAGGTCCAATTAAGCAAACTTTTGGGTCGTAAAAATGTTACTTTTCCCTAGTTATCAGTTTACACATCTGTTTTGGGTGCTCAAAAGAACCATCTCAATGAGGCAGTTTTTTGAGTACCCACAACAAAGGTTTTGAGAAATGAGAAAAATAATTTTTGGTTTCATCCTGGATTTTCTTAAAGAACTCAGCCTTCTGTGATTTTTTATTGTTGGGAGTTTTTATTATTCATAACAAGATTAGTAGACAAAATAAAACAAGCATGAAACATGTTTTGGAAATAAAAATCAGAAGTTATCAATTTTACCCTTTGTGTACTGGAAAACCCTAATTGGTACTTTGGTAAACAGACAGGACCCAGATGTAATGCCGCAAAACATGGCATTTCATCAAGGTCTGAACTGTTTGCTACCATCAGTGCTCCAGATAATTTAGATTACCATCAGTACCGGCACTGATCAAAATGAAACTTGATCCGTACCAGCTATTTTCAATCCATACATTAATATTTGAAAATTTCTACCTGTGACCCCTTAAAAATATACCATAAAATGGGAAATGTTCATGTCGTCCAATTTTCGCGGTATTTTGCGGTACGTCGTGAATGGCGAAAATTAAAATCCGCGAAATATTTTCCAAGTTGGACCAATTGTTTATTTGCCTTTATACAGAACAATAATTGTGTATTCATTTGTGTTCATAAAACATCGCTTTTCATAGACTGAACATCGTAGTTTACAGGTCAAGATACATGTTTACTGTTCATTGAACATGACTAGGTCAATCACAGCCATGCTCATGAGCGTTCAACCATTACACAATAGACGCTTGGACAAGCTGGAAAGATAATTGATTAATTACCCTTAAATACACCTGATAATTTATTCAGACATTGGCATGTGTTCACATATTTTGCAATATATACCCGACAAAAAAAGAAACGCACCACTACGATTTTCCCATTTAGATCTCCTTTTAATACGAAAATGTTAATTATCATAACATATTCATTTCTAATCAAATCTTACTAAAACTTAAGTGTGATGTAGATGAGTATCTGAACTTTCCCTGTGTAGGCACAGAACACATCAAGGCGAATGGTAAATGAGTTTTGAAAGTGTTAATTGAACGCTACTGTCTGCATGGAATTCCAAGTATGTTTTACATTTGCAAAGTATGAAAATGATATGTTGTCATTATGTGAGACAGCCCATGTGTGTATTGATGCTTTTATGTAATTCCAAATCCATTTTCATCAGCTAGGACCATTTTAATTGATTAAAACAATGTTGTAATCATTGCGTGTTTTGTAAGATTTATCTCCAGTGTGGAATCATTATCCAAAGGTTAGTCACGATACATGGGCTACCTAGAGTTCAATTATCGCGTGTGATGAATTTAAAGATTGGATTTGCAAAGAATAAGTGTCTGTGTACAATTTGGCTTACTGAGATGAATCCAATTGCTAGAACGTATCCAGCAAGAGAGCATTATAAAAACGCTTATTTCCTGTGACTTTACAATTCGACCCCCACTTTGTTCATGACCAATTTTCTTTAACACAATTTCGACGCCAGATTGCAAAATATGTGTAACACAGCAGTACCTGACATACATTTGCTCTGATATAAACTAAACTGGCCTATCACTTTTGATCTTCCCGAGAGTTGAACAGTTCTAAGTGGTGCGTTTCTTTTTTTGTTGGGTATATCTACAATTTACTTTCAAGCTTGTTCAAATAACTATTAAATAAACGGTACTAAAAAGTGAAAGTTTCAAACATTCGAAATGACAAAATAAACGCACACTTCAAACATTTTGCAGGGCGTTTAACGTCTAGTTATAATTTTCGTTGGCACAAAAAACCGTGAAAATTAAAAACCGCGAATATTAATCCTCATGTTTTTGAGGCAAAAAATGCGAAAATTTGGCGACGTGAAAATATTCCATTTTACGCTATAATAGACCATTTCATCCTTATTGTATTTATCTGTATGGAAAAATCGATCAGAATACAATCGGTAGAGGTAGCTTTTGTCATCCCTACCTTGTCTTGGGCCCAATCCAGGTCGGTCCAACATTGCAAGTGGTCGTACATGAGGGGCAACTGCAGCATCTTCAGGCTCAATTGTCTGAGGAATACCACTACCGACCACCAGTCTTCTCAGTCGTGGCTGGTATCTCTGTCTGGCTGGATTCACTCGTACTCCTGGTAGAGAGTCCTCTATACTGTTGGAATTATCAATCCCTGTGGCTCCCTCTTCATTTGAAGGGGACACTCTACTTCTTGGGCCTCTACTTGCTCTTACTGGTGATCTGTAATTATACAGAGCTCTAGATGAGGTGGCACAATGGCATTTCATTAGCTTTAGTTATTTTTGGAATCAACATTGAAAGTTTAGTTGAGTTGAGGAGTAAAAAAAACTTGAGATTTAAGCTTTGTAACAGGACTTTAGTTAAGAGAGTGTACCAAAAACTAATTTTCTTATTTCTCAACCAAAATATATGTTATGCAGTGGGTACGGTAAATGTTCTAAAATTTCGAACACTCTAAAATTACAACACCTAAAATTATCACCGAAAATAATTTTCAAAACATCCTAAAAATCGAATACTGCCCTTTTTCGGAAAAGTGAATTTCTAAAATTATTTTCGGCTGAAAATCGATGTCCTTTTATCTGTTTGTCCCATCTGTGTTCGGTATACTTCTACCGTACAGCACGTGAGCGGTAGCGACATTTGGAAGGTTCCATTCTACTTAGATGGGTAATCTGGCATGTGCCACTCTATTTTGCATGCCAGCGCGCGACGTTATACATTATTCAAGGTTACCAGCATTGACAAACTTGATGCACGGACAAGTTCCTGCAACGATTCCGAAACTGCTTTGACTAACCCTATTGAGTATCCACCCAAATGGCTGAGATCATTATTTATCACTGACCAAACATTGACCTTCAGGCCGACTCAGCTAATTGTACGTGAATTATGCACATTGACACACGCAGAGCAATTCTCAATAGTGTGCTGTGACACTTCTTCTTTCTTCTAAAATACCAGCCCCGAAGAGAGAGAGAGTTGCGGAAAATGAGATGATCACTTAGGCGAGAGAGAATTAAATAAGTTGATGTACATGTATAGTGATTGCCGTGGACGTTTGCAATATAAGGAGTCATTCGGTTTCGTGCAAAATGTAGAGAAAATTGTGCAAGTTGCATGCTTTTTTTCTCACGGAGACATCCAATGTGGAAAATAAAGCCACCGTATAATTAATATTTACCGACATGCCTGCAAGAACTCGCATGTGGTCATCATCTCATTTTTATTCACGGTACATTACGTTAACTTAAGGCTTAAATTATGTGTGATTCACAGGTTATCCGGCTGACACCCCTACCCTCCCCTCCATTTTAAAGGATTTCCAAGTTCGGCAATATGCCCAGGCCGCGTGCGACACGGAGGACACTTCTATCATTCTATGCATGTGCTCTTTTCTTGAACACAGCTCGGACCTGAGCATGAAATCAACTTGCACGTAGCTCCATATAAATGGGTGTTTAGACGGCATGATTTAGTCGTCCTGACAAAATCATACATAGAAGTACTCTGGTCAGGGTTTATAGTGTTTACTTCCATGATAAGATCTCCCATGAAAAGCACTTGCAGCAGGTTAATAGGTAGACATCATTTTCAGGACAAAATACTGGCATGTTTAGGGTTATCTCTTTTATCTTGCTCCAAAAGCAATTAACCCCAGTGGCCTCAAAGCTGATTGGCTAATTCGCCATGATTTTGTAATGGCAAATAGAACCAGTTCTATCCCCCATGACATGTCGTCCTGACTCTTGGAATCATATACGACTCTGTAATAGCAGTGTTTACACGAGCTGATTTGTAATGTATGACTAAATCAGGCTGACAAAATCATTCCGTCTAAACAACCCTTAAGGCTGGTACTTATGACAGATGTGATCAGCGAAGGCTCAGGAGAGCATGAGTGTTTGCACAATCTCGCCAGGGTCTCGCTCACTAACAAAATTTAAAGTGGATGAAGACTCTAGCCAAATAAAAATTCTAGACATCTACATGTACGTTGTCTTTAAAATACATGTACTTGTCGCGGTTTTCTATCGGCGGTTTTCTAAGTACATGTAATAATGGCTACCCTGTCAATCAAAAACATCAAATTCCTCAAAATGGAACATTTTAACAAACTGTTGAGCCGATCGCCATGAAGCTGCACATGGAAAATCCTACGAGTGCGTACGCACAGACGCACATACATGTATCAAGAAATAAATTGATTGTAGTACGATTCTGCATCTTGATGAATTTAACATTTACATATTTAATTTCATGAAATAAGCCAGTTCATGAGATTATGGTACCTATCGCATATGCGAGCAGCGAAGGCATCCGCTGAAAATCGCCAGCGCCTTAACTGCCCACATACACATAGAAGGAATGTAGATGAAGGTGCATGTCTTAATTTTGGGTAATATAGCCCCACTAAGTGGCTGTGAATTTAAAAACAGTAAAGCCCTTGAGATGATCGCGAAATCTCGGAATTCACGTCTGTAGATGTATGTACCCCGACTTTGTTACATTCGAGGATCAGCCTGCGCATCGCACAGTCTTATCAGCACCTTTGTTTCTAGAACAAAACATTAAACATTTTGTCGGGCCAGATGGCCAGATCTGGACCCAAACTGTCTGCTAAATTAGTTTGTCACAGCCTCTTTGGGGGAGGCCCCATCCTGGGTTCGGCACTGCTAATAATAGTATCAGCCTCAGACAAAGGGACAGGGTAATGGTTCATGGACATGGTTTGAGATCAAAGAAGCCGACTATCAGACCACGTGTTGTTGTTGTTTTAAGACTAGGGTAGCACGCAGTGGCTTTGGCGCATGAAAGCGGACTTAGCACACAAAACATAATTGCCTAGCTGCATCCCGGGTATAGGGTGTGTAGCTGTGTCTCATGGGTTTGCATGAAAAAAAACCAAAAACAATTTCAATGAACTCGAGCATGAAACGGCGCACTGTATGTATGAGATCTAGATTTGTGGTACTTGTCTGAAATTTCCTTTTCTTTGAGATATGAAGGTACGCATCGGCTCTAAGCAAATATATCATAAATTGAGCCGCGACATGTGATTTAGACTCAGACGAGCCTGTGCAGCCTCCTTTTAAGCTTACAAATTCCAAACGATGTTCAGTCAATAGCTTAACACTCATAGAATCAGACTGTGCATTTGTGCAGGCTGACTGGTCCCACATACCATATTGTTGCAAATCTCATGTCACGGCTCAAATTTATTATATTCTTTTGAGGCATCGGACGCAAAGTCAGACGTTCGCTTACATGATTAATTCTTGCTATGCCTGTAGCCCCTGATTTGGTTTGGCAAGACGTCGGAGATCTGGATCCAAACTATTTGCAAACTCTGAAAGTAGGTATGAGAGAGAGAGAGAGAGAGAATATCATGTATCTGTGTTGAAGATGCTTCTCGTGCGCATCGGCTTTTGCACGACAGTATTGATGCTTTGCAAGCTTTCTACCGCATGCCCAAATGTTAACTTGACGAAACATTCTTTCTTGGATTCCATTCGGATCTGATCTGTATCCAACTCTGACAACGTTTTTTTTTTGTCTTCTTTTTTTAAGGGAGAGAGGACCCAAATGCCATCATCGGCCCGCCAGCGAAACGCCTATAAATGGCGCTTTGCTGGCGTGCCGATGATGGCCAAACGTTGATTGCTGACTTGGTAGTTTTGAGAATTTTGAGAATTTCAAGGGATCCTGCTAAGAAATTCTAAATTCTATATCTTTGTGATTTTTCGGGGGGGGGGGGGGGGGGGGGGGGGGGGGGGGGGGGGGGGGTCCAGACCACCTGTCTCCCCTCTGCATCCGCGCATGGGACCGGACAATGTGTACACTTATTGAGATATACTGAAAACCCATTTTATCGTGCGCATCGGCTTTTGTACGACAATTTGCGTACTTTCTATCGCATGCACAATGCTTTAAATTGACGAAGCATTCTTTCCTGAGTTCCATTCGAGTCTGATCTGGATCCAAACCGTTTTTGCAAATGTAAATAGAGAGAGAAAGAGAGAGAGAGACTGGTACATGCACATCCTTTCAGGGAAATCAAAAGTACATCGACAGACTGACAAGTAGAGAGAGAGAGTGTGTGGGTGTTCTTTTTGAATTTCGTCATTTTTTTTTTACTTTGCTAAAAATTCTCATCGACGATATGTCTTTGAGTGACTGTATTACATTATAAACGGCATTTGCGCAGATATGGAGCAAGCGCAAGCGTTTTGGTTTTCTGAAGGAAGAACGAAAGTGTAGCGATTCATCGGTAGTCCGGGGTTAAATAAGTGGACTTTTACGACTTGTAAGTAAATTGAGTGACATAACATGCACATGCCAGGCTCTGGTCTTGGCAATTACCGCGCGTGCAGCACAGTAAATTGCTGGACATATTACTGACTCATCCGCAAAAATTTAGCGGCGGTTGAAAAGAAAATTAATTAGATAGCGCATAATCATATCGCCGTGTTTTCAACACGTTTCTACCGCATTTTTACCTGCATATATAGTTTTTGCTCATGATAAAGACCACATTCTAAAATTACGAACACTAGCACTTTTTCTGAAACATAATTTCTAAAATTACGAACAGCGGGAAAAATAATTATTTTTTAGTGTTTGAAATTTAAGAACATTTACCGTACTCAAAAGAACCGTCTCAATGAGATGGTTCTTTTGAGCACCCAAAACATATGTTATAACTGATGTGTAAGAAAATATTCAAAATTTTACGCTAAAAAATGGTGTTTATCTAAACCTATGTGTAACCACGAGATTGTCTGTTAATCATGAAGTGTTCTAAGCCCCAAAAAGCATGTCAATTCAATTATTTGAAAATTGATTTCTTTGGTTGAACACAACATCTAGACTATTTTTAAAAAAAATGCCTTCAAACAGCTTAGTATTCATTTCTCAGTTTTTCTGGACAGGCTTACCCCAAAATGGTGAATAACTGTTACTCAACTGTACATCTAATTGCCAGTGTCTGGTAACTGTTCTAATTAAATGATAGCTAAGAATAGAACAGCTCTCTTTGAAAGAATAATGCTGGACCAGAGATTTGAACTTGCGACCTCCTAATTATAAGTTGGATATCTATTTGACTGCACTAGCTTGCCCAGCACACAGGGACCAGTCCAGTCTTTACAGTATGCAAAACACTAATGTGTTTATTTTATAGCCTGTTTCAGTAAAATTAAACGAGATAGCATATTGTTAAGCTGGACTGGCCACAATGGCCCAGCATGTGTTTAAATTATAATAAGCCATCTTATGACAACAAAGATGCTGATCAGCCTGTCTGATCAGTGTCATTGTTATTTTCTTCTTAGATAGAACTATGGCTACATGTGCACTAAACCAGACTATAATGTATATATCTAGCCAATGTAGCTAAACATATTTAGTTCCTACCTGTCCTCGAGGTTATGATTTTTTTAAAATGCTCAATTCAGCAGCGCATGAAATTTCAACTACTCATCAAAGATAAAATCATGAAAAATATTTTTTTTACTGATGTATTTATCCTGCTAATTAATGTTAAAATGCCAACAATTGTTGGGATTTGAAAATTTATGAGTAGGATAAATTTCATGCACAGATGAGTTGAGCATGACCTCAGGCCCAGTTATAAACCCAGTGGATAAGATTTCTGTTGAGTCCCATATTTAAGCAAGAATACCTATTAGGGCCTCTTCTTGGCCTGTCTGTAGTTCGACGTGTCAATCCTGTGAGAGTTGTCTCCTCTGTATCAGAATCAGAATTGCTTGATAAACGTCTGAGCCTGCTGGGAAGAGGGATTCCCTCTCCCATGGCTGGTGTAACATTCTCACTACCATCATCATCCAGCTGTTAATAAAAATTTATTATGCCAAATTATTTCAGCCAACCCATGGTACATGTATTCATTGCTTATGCATGGGTGAAAATGGAAAATTTCTCAAATCCTGAACTTAAGAAATTTAAAACTTAAATGTTGCAGTATGTCAATAAAACTAAATAATTTCAAGTTTAAATCATTTCAAGTTTAAATGGAGTAATTGCAGGCCTCCAGATAAGAATGTGTATTGGAAAATTATGTTCTTTATTTCTTGTCCAAAACATACATTGTGGGTACTCAAAAGAACCGGTTCAATGAGACAGTTCTTTTGAACACCCAAACCACATGTTTAAATTGATGGGTAAGAAAATATTTACAGTTTTACGCTCATAAAATTTCCTTATCTGAACCTATGAATAATCCTGAAACTTTTTGCTCATGCAAAAACATTAAGTCATTTATGAAACCAGCAAATCTGTACCGCTAGAGTTTTTTTTTTTTCCTTTGATCCTTCATCTACTTTTATCATATGACATCGCTTATGGGATTGTTATAACACCATGTACTATGAGATATTCAATGAATGTGGTAGGTATGTATTGTATTGACAGGCTGTGATATGCCAAATGCACAAAGTGTTGCAAACAAAATTATCTTCCACTGAAAGTTGAATTTTAAGTGGGTGGGGCTCTATCTCAAATTATCCTAACACATTTGCTACATTTCTACTCTAGTTAGGAAATATATCAGCATTCTAACAGAGTTGTCTCTCTAAGCTTAAGCACAAAAGTCATGAAGTGACTCATGAGAATTTGGTATTTATCACACAAGTGACCAGCTGAACCTTAGATAAGCCTTCTAAACACACAGTCTAGCCAGAGCATGCAAAGAACATAGATGTAGCTAACAACCAGACCAAATATTATACCTCTAGGCCCACTTGATAGCTATGTATGTACAGTAAAACCTGTCTTCAGCGACCAATCTCAAAAAGACCAAAAATGGGTTTCAAGACCAAGTATCCCTTAATGCAGGTCAAAAGTATTGCAGAATGCTCCAAGGGGAGCATTCTGCAATACTTTCGACCTACATTGAGCTACCCATGGCTTTAAGACATTTGTTTTGTCTATTTTGAGTGGCCGCTTAAGACAGGTTTCACTGTACCTTCAAAGTGTGAGCTTATATGAGCCACGATTTGTGAAAACCAGCCTTAATGACAAAGTCGTCAAAATTTAGTTAATCTAGGAAGTGTTAAGAAATAATCCAGCAAATTTTATGAGGTTATCTCCATTATTCATGGAAATACGGTCTTTTGAAATTATACACTGTCTAACCTCACGGGTGGGCATCAGCGGAACTACTGTGAAATCGCGTTACCGTAAATTCGTTCCTTCGTCACATCCAGGACCTTTTGTGGTAGTGGCATCGTCACAGAAAAGCCTAACAAAGGTAGGTACTTTCGCTTGTTTTGATTTTTGTAAAAGGAGCATTGTAAAAATCCGGCAATGCTTTTTCATGTAGATATGATTCACCTTGCTAAACAGGCCAAACGCGATGTTGAAAAAAACTTTGTTTTGAGATGAGAACCGTAACCAAATCGAACCCAGAACGGGATTTCTTCAGTTTTATGTCAAAACGAAGAAAGTATGCAGATTTTTTGCCAGTTTTAGCTCAGAACAAGAGCATTTAACACGTGGCATGTAATAACAGCCCTTATTCATCCTTCGGACGTTAAAAAATCGAACCAATCATGTTCTATGAAAGAATAAATGCCAAAGTTTTCAGGCGCAGTATCGCCTTCGCGGTAGTTTTAACATCACCCTCTTGTTCCCTCGAGTTTTTTTAAACATCGTGTTTGGCCTGTTCAGCAAGGTAAACCATATCAACATGGAATAGCATTTTCAGATTTTTACATAAGTAGCTCATTCTTTTACAAAAAATCAAAAAAAGCGAAAGTACCTACCTTTGTTTGGCTTTTCCGTGACGATGCCACTACCGCGAAAGGTCCCAGATGTGACGAAGGAACAAATTTACATTAACACGATTTTGCGGTAGATCCGCTGATGCCCTTCCGTGAACCTTTAACATGCAACATCAGAAACATCATGATGTCAAAGTTAACTTCCTGATTTGGGGGTTTGTCCGGTGCATGAAAAATATGCTATTTCTTGCTAACATGCTTTTTTTATTATCCTAAGCCTGTGTGCAATGGAATTTGCAGAAAAGATGACACTGATTCATTTTTATCTAAAGTTTGCATGATCTGAAAACAACTGACCATTAAACTTTAAAAATTCTGCAAGTTGCTAAGGTAAAGTTGTTGCCATGGAAACATATGGCATGATAACGAAAAAGTTTAATCATAGATAATTGCCAGTTTTATTCTACTACCCATCTAAATAGGTTTTAAGGCAATATATAAACATGTCAATTTTCTAAATTTTTGGTGTTTTTCAAATGATTTTTACATAAAAAGTTCTAAATGTCATTAAGGAAGGTTTTCACAGATCACGGCTCATATATATGCAGTGTCTATTCTAGGAAGAGCAATAGGGGTATTCCCCACAAATTTTTAGAAGGAGGATGATTATTTACACATACTGACCTACAGAAAAAACCTGTCATAAATTTCAATTTGGTAATTTTGATTTTTCATTCTGTATGCCCTAATACTGGTCGGATTCTGATGAAATAATGAGCATGTATAGCAAAACTAAGGTGCTCAAGAAATCAAGTTTTAACTTTATCATGCACATGCTAAATACTGCTTTATGGGGACGTCAATGTAAAACTTTGAATGGCTATTCCTTGGTGAATAAATGGGATAATTTGTAATTTTCAATTGCAACGGAAACAGCAGACACCAGAAAACAGTGCATCTAAGAAATGGTAAGAACTGGTTAAGTATTGACGGAGATAATCGATTTTCCATATCAAAGTTATGTTTTCAAATTTACGTCATCCTCAGCTCTCCACTGAGGACAAACATTTGAAACTTTAGAGTGGCAATTTGTTTGGCAATCTCCAAACAATACTTCCAACTTGGTTCACTCTTTCTAGACACTCAAGCTTCTTGCACACTGTAAATTATCTGAAAAAGTATGAACGCCAGAGTGACATCGAACGTTGGTGACTACAATTACAAATTTCATTTGCTAAATGTTTTGATTGAGATGTTTGTCATGGCCTATAACCAAATTTTAAATCTTAACCGAATTAATAACGTACCTGGGACCAATTAAAAATTGTCGGGTTTCTTTTGTAGTTGAGTATATATAGACAAAGAAGAGAAAACATTATAAAATTTAGTTTAAGTAAAATGCTCACATTTCACTTCAACCCCCCACCCCCTAAAAATACACAGTCATAACACAATCAAAGTAAAGCAACCAGCTCTCTCTACCTGAAGCAAAATGATTGCTAAATTAGAAAGGACACCAAAAATCACACAGGAGTTCCATGCAACCACCAAAGTGGCATGTGTTATTCACTGATGACTCAGATTAGCCTGGACATCAGTCTTTGGTGTGCGCTTTATGTGCAGTCCAGGCCCCCTAGCAGACAGTCATGAATTTAAAGTTTTTTTTATAAAGGCTATTTTAGGCAAAGTAAAGGTTATTTCATTGAAATTCTAACAAAAATAAAGAGCAAATCAATGTCAAATTTTCGTGTAATATTATCTGATCCTGATCTTTAAATCCCTGCTATGATAGACAATGTCATGGTACGGGTACAGAAAATCCTTAGGTAACAAATATATAGCCATCTTAACACAAATCAATAGATTTACTCTGATGTTAAATCCTGAGTTGAAAACCTTACTGAGCAGTGTTGGATTGAAAAATAAATCACATTCCTAGTCTGGAAGGGGGGGGGGTCTGGCTCCTCCCCCGGAAATTTGAAAACCAAGAAAGCAGGAGAAGCCATCTCTTGTCATTTTTTATGGGCAATTTTACCTTCAGTAAGTGAAGAATTTCAGAGGATGTTGCTCCCATTTATATTGTATGCCCTTTTTAAATAAAGATTAAGAAAGATATACATATATCTGCATTAGTCTTTTTCGTGTGTAGATATCACTGTTCAGATTTGACAACCTAAGACTTAAACATTTGAAAATAAGCACATTTCACGAAAGTGAACCCTGTTCACCCGAGCCCCAAAAAAATTGAGCCCAGAGTTCAACGGATAAGCCCAGCCAAGCTTTTACAAACCACCATTGCAGTTGGTAGTGCGTCCAGCCTACTGTTCAGGAGTTTTGCAGGTTCTATTCCCAGCTCTGACACATTCTTTCACTAGTTGTCAATTACTGGTGAAAGATGAGCATGGAGTTCATGTGAAATGATTGGGTTAAGCCAGGCTAGGAAGTGTGATTAGGATAAACCAGTCATTCTGACATGACCGCTGCTGTTTAGCATGGATGTAAAGCAAGAAAACCCTGAAAGAATTTATATTTACCCTACCTCACTCTTTTTTTATTGCTGCCTTATCTGAAGCCCCGGGAAAACTGACTATCAGACCACTATACAGCCACCCTGGTGCAAGAGTTGGGTAGACAAAATAGTCTGAGGATGAATACAGCTTTCTGAAAAACTAAAGCTGTCATAGACATTTTTGTCGACATACTTATGGTCTATTTCTTCTGTTCAAATTGATCTTGCAAAAATTAAAGGTTTAAAAATTAAAATAAAGGTTATTAAAGGTTTTTCAGCCAAATAAAAGGTTTTAAAGGATTCCAACCAAAATAAAGGTTTCTAAAGGTTTTAAAGGTTCCACTAGGGGGCCTGGCAGTTAAAAAGACCCATGGTACCTTCAGGCAGACAGGGAATTCTTGCACACCGGATAAGGATATCTAAGATTTTTGGGATAGAAAATCTTATCTTACCTAGGATGTCAAGTAACATCATCATGTGAAATTGCAACTAATCGTATTCAGGGACTTCTGGAAGCTTATTTTAAAATAAATAAAAACAGTGGTGAGCAAGAAAAAAAATCCATTATTCGTGTGAGGGTAGGATAGAAAAATCGGTCCCTCTCGATCACCGTTTGTCATCACTCGGCAAGCCTTGTAATGCCAAACGTCGATCCTCGGGACGGATTTTTCTATCCTACCCTCACATTCATGATAGATTCTTATATACTGATCTGATTGAATGGATACCAAGGCTAATTTTTCTTTGCTAGGCTCACTTACCACTTGATTTTGTCAAGAAGTGGCTCATTTGTTAATAAAGTTTATTTTACCATACCTCTTGAATTCTTGCTGTAACACCAAACAAGGCTTCCATATTTCTCAATGGTGTAGCACTCATTGGCCTTGCTCCTGGTCGACCTGGTGGCATGAACATTGAAACCTAGAAAACACAAGAAACCTGCTGCAGAGATAAGCTTCATAGTATTGTATCCTGATGGGTTCTTCCACCTGATATGATACAATAAACTTGTGATAGTCCATTGTTCATATCTAGGGATGTCAGGCTATAATTTAAAAAAAATGTATTTTGTCTGAAGGTCTTTTTACCTTTACAAACAGTGTACACCCTGATGAAATGCTGCATTATGCAGCATTTCATCTGGGTCTTCACTGTTTGTAATAGTATCCATTTAGGGGTTTCCCGTATACAAAGTGTTAACTTGGTTTTCTGAAATCGTAAGCTTGAGGTATAATTTTTTTGCAGCTGCTTTCATGCTATGACCTTTTATTGTTGATCTTAGAAAAAAAAAAAACATATGACCTCCACAGCTTTTCCAAAAGGTTTCATTTATAAAGAGAAAAAGTTCTATTTATAAAGAGTTCCTAGTTTTGCTGTGATTAGATGAGCAAATGCAATTAGCAGAAGCTGTCACAGGACAACATAGCTCAGGGAAAATTTTGTATCATTTGTTTCTTAACTTGTATTGAGGTGTTATGACAAGTGACTGATGCATGACATATGTTGATAACTTGTTAACATAACGGAAATGCCAAGAACTGTGCATAAAAGGGTAAAATGCACCAATTTCTCTACACCATGTAAATTGTATTGTAAGTTCATTGTCTAAAACATGTAAAATATGTAGCATGAATGTATCTATTACCTGATTTTTGTGTCTTTCTTCTTCCTGTAGTCTACGAGCTAAATCTGCATCCGATTCTGCCTGTTCTGCATAAAATTCCTCCTACAAAAGATGGAACTACAGTTGAACTTTGATGGCTCGAATTCGTCGGGACCGTCGGTGCGAGTTCGACCCATCCATGTGTTCGAGCGATACCTAGCCTTACAATTTTCAAGTTGGTTCATGTGTACTTTATGTCATCACGGACAACACATTTTTTATCGACGAAACTTGCAAACTGTCACTGATCAATAATCCTTTGAACGCTAGAGTTAAAATGTTAAGCATATGAACCTGTTGAAAGTAAATACATTTATCAGCATGCGCATATGCGCAGGCTGATCAATGCATTTGCTATCGAGTAAGCTGTATCGTCTTCTTGTGGGTGAATGTTCCTGTTTATGTGTCGCTACAGTTTATGTTCGGTTGTTTATCGTTTCCTTTAGAACAATAAAAGAAAAAATAGTTTGTTTCTAATTTTTTATTCACAATGTGCAAGTTTCAATTAATAACAACGGATGAAAACATGACAAACTCCCCAGGATGTTTACAACAAAGACGCGGATCAGACTGTACCGCCGCACAATCTGATGCCTGTCTTTATCCAGCCAGGCATGTTTTACTCATTTTGACTCACGAATTCTTGATTACAAAACATCTCATTGTCTTTAATCATTTTCGGCCGCCCTACTAAGTGGTGACAAGTGAGAATTTACTCAAATCTTTGATCTGATAAAGTGCCGCTAATTGCTTCACACGCTCCGCTCGTCAGTTAGAAATCATCATTGTCACGGAGCGCTTATGAAAATAATAATGAAAGTTAATCAAGCGTGTGACTGATTCATGTAAAGAAATATTTGGTTCGAGCCATCATAGCGTTTTTACATGAAAAATCGCCCTGCGGACTGTGCTTTGAGTTTGAGAGTTCGAGCCATCGCTGTTCGAGCCTGGGGTTTATTTTAACAATAAATGTATTGGGGAATTGCCGGTGTAACAGGCCGGAATTTCCTCCCAGTCAGTTTTTTCCCCGGGGAAAAAGTAGGCCGGACAATTCTTTCCCCACCCAGTCAGTTCCCCCCCCCCCCCCCCCCCCCGAATAATTTCAAAAATCAAAATGGGATTATTATTTCTTTGCATAAATTTCAAACGCCGCTATTTAATTAGCGATAGGTCTCAAAAGTACTCATACTTATTGCTGTTTGGTTGTGATTTCTAGGGGTTCAGACCATTCACTTTTACTATCAGTCTTTTGGTTTATTGTACTCTTTCACTGTATCTCTCAGTCTTTAGGTTTAACCTACTCTTGCACTGTATCTGAACACTCATGATTGTCTTGTCCTAAGGAGAAATTCAAGTTAAGGAAGCATTTAGCTAACTGTATGTTCCTTCTCAATAGTGGGGTGGGGAAAGACTGGGCCGGCCCATTCTTTCCCCCCTCCATTGAGTTCTAACCTTTCAATTCATCTATCAGTCCTTGGTTGAAACTACTCTTACACTGAATCTGAACACTCATGATTGACATATCTCAAGGAGAAATTCAAGTTACAAGCATTCAGCCAAATGATTTTTCCAAATAGGGGGTGGGGAAAGACTGGGCCGGCCCATTCTTTCCCCCTCTATTATTTTCTAACCTTTCTATTTATCTCTCAGTCTTTAGGTTTAACCTACTCTTGCACTGTATCTTAACACTCATGAATGTCTTGTCCTATGGAGAAATTCAAGTTAAGAAAGCATTTCGCTAACTGCATGTTCCTTCTCAATAGTGGGGTGGGGAAAGACTGGGCCGGCCCATTCTTTCCCCCCCTCCAATGGGTTCTAATCTTTCAATTTATCTGTCTGTCCTTGGTTTAAACTACTCTTACACTGAATCTGAACAGTCATGATTGACATATCTCAAGGAGAAATTCAAGTTACAAGCATTCAGCCAAATGATTCTTCTAAATAGGGGGTGGGGAAAGACTGGGCCGGCCCATTCTTTCCCCCCTCTATAATTTTCTAACCTTTCTATTTATCTCTCAGTCTTTAGGTTTAACTTACTCTTGCACTGTATCTGAACACTCATGAATGTCTTGTCCTAAGGAGAAATTCAAGTTAAGAAAGCATTTCCCTAACTGCATGTTCCTTCTCAATAGTGGGGTGGGGCAGACTGGGCCGGCCCATTCTTCCCCCCCCCCTCCATTGGGTTCTAACCTTGCAATTTATCTGTCAGTCCTTGAGTTAAACTACTCTTACACTGAATCTGAACACCCATGCTTGACATATCTCTAGGAGAAATTCAAGTTTTAAGCATTCAGCCAAATGATTCTTCTAAATAAGGGGTGGGGAAAGACTGGGCCGGCCCATTCTTTCCCCCCTCTATTATTTTCTAACCTTTCTATTTATCTCTCAGTCTTTAGGTTTAACCTACTCTTGCACTGTATCTGAACACTCATGAATGTCTTGTCCTAAGGAGAAATTCAAGGTGAGAAAGCATATAGCTAACTGCATGTTCCTTCTCAATAGAGGGGTGGGGAAAGACTCGGCCGGCCCATTCTTCCCCACCCCCCTCCATTGAGTTCTAACCTTTCAATTGATCTGTCAGTCCGTGGTTTTTTACTACTCTTACACTGAATCTGAACACTCATGATTGACATATCTCAAGGAGAAATTCAAGTTACAAGCATTCAGCCAAATGATTCTTCTAAATAGGGGGTGGGGAAAGACTGGGCCGGCCCATTCTTTCCCCCCTCTATTATTTTCTAACCTTTCTATTTATCTCTCAGTCTTTAGGTTTAACCTACTCTTGCACTGTATCTAAACACTCATGATTGTCTTGTCCAAAGGAGAAATTCAAGTTAAGAAAGCATTTAGCTAATTGCATGTTCCTTCTCAATAGTGGGGTGGGGAAAGACTTGGCCGGCCCATTCTTCCCCCCCTCCAAAATCTTTTGATCTTTCTATTGATCAGTTAGTCTTTTGGTTTATGTTACTCTTTCACTGTATCTTAACACTTATGAATGACCGATTCCAAAAAGAGAATCAAGTTTTCAAACCAAACATTTTATTTGTACTGCTACATTGTGGGGTGTGGAAAGACTGGGCCGGCCCATTCTTTCACCCCCCCCCCTCCAAAATGTTCTGATCTTAATTCTATTTATCTTTCAGTCTTTCAGTTTATATTATTCTTTTACTGTATCTGAAGACTTATGAATGACTCATTCCAAAGAGATAAACAAATTTTCAAACCAAAAAGTTTATTGGTTATCTCATTCCAAAGTGTTCCAACCTTTGTATTTTATCTTAGTGAATTGATTCTTCCAAATAGTGGGTTGGGGAAAGACTGGGCCGATTTTCCTTTAACCCATTCAAATAACCATTTTGAATTAAGAACATACTCATTTTGTTTTTTGAATAGGCTAACCATTTATAATCAAATCCTTCTACACCCTCTGCACTTTTGTGCTGTGTTGAGGGTGGTAGAGTTATAATACAGCTATTTCAGAATGATATTTAATTTGATTTAACTACACAATGACACATATATCATTTTCAAGCCTTTTCCGAAAAAATAACATGGGGGAAAAAACTGACTGGGTGGGGAAAAAACTGACTAGTCAAATCTTTCCCCGGGGGAAAAAACTGACCGTTACACCGGGACCGACTAACGAGTTCGAGCGATCCCTGGTGTTCGAGACAGGCGAGTTCGAGCGACCAAAGTTCGACTGTAATTATGTTCCATGAGTACCAAATGATTCCTATATGCTATAAGATAAATTCAGAGTTTGTAGGAGACATTTGGAGCAAGAGACCCCTAAACTTGTTAAGGTCCTTATTGATCATATATTACAACTTGATCATGAATATGGAAATGACATTGTCTGCACATGCGTTGATATGAAAGATCGACCTGTCTGCTATGGCACATCACTGCTGAAAATGGGTTTTGTGTTAATATGCAATATGCATTGCTCAAAACATTTACATGAAAAAGTAGCATGGGGCGAACCGCTATAAATAATCTATCTTTGGAGACATCAAGTCACCTTTGATAGCCAAACCATAACAATGATTGGTACAACAGTATTTAATGACAGAATGATAAGGTTTTCTTCATTAAAACATTTTTGACATCTTTCTGCACATGGCCAGATCATAGAAGCGGTTTTAGTGACACATGATTAAGCAGAATGATAAGATTGAATCAACCAATCGGGCTAATCACATGACTTTGTGACGCATTTGTTAAACAAGTATGTCACATGTACCCACAATGCTCAAATCAGATAGGTCAGTATGCGATAGCCATGCCACCTGTTGGAAGATATTGATGGAAATGGTCAAATGGAATTGGAACATTTTTTATCAGGATTATCAGAGTAATTAAGAGTGAATGAGTCTACTGTGCTTTATATCGTTCCAGGAATATCAAAAGAGAAACCCATCCTACATTGTACCTGTAATTGCCTAGCTAGTTCTTCATCTTTATCCAAGTCATCATTCTTGGGCAGCTTGGTATGAGCTTCATCTTTGGATGTGCTGAAGGTTCTACTGGAACTTACTTTACTATCGCCCTTTGTTGTCTTAGGTTTCACGGCCGGCTTTTTGGACATGATGTGAAATAACTGAAAGAAAAAGGCTAAATCAACCTTAATACATGTACCTAGACTGGCTCCCGTCGTCAAACTTAATTATGCATACTCAAAAGTATTTTTTTCATTGATTTCTCAATCTAATGATGGCTGAGTATGTTCTAAGGGCTGAAAGAAAAGACAACTCTGATGGGAAAACAATGTTTGGATTATTTCTCTTGGTCAGAACATCCTTATTAAATCAATGAACATACGACAGGGAGCCAGTCTAACATGTACCATGCTCAACCCAAAAACATTATCTTCTAAAAAAAGTGTAGGTCTTTGAGAAGCCAGCTGACATGGGTGAAAGTTCAAAATTTCCAAAATCCTGAACTTTAGAAATTCAAATTTTTAAACCTGCAGGATGCCTACAAAAATGAACAATTTCATGTTTAAATGAATAATTGTGTTTAGATAATCTAAAAATCATTCAGAGAAGCTACTATAATCTCCCTAATTCAGCGTTTTGAGGATGACTTTCTATGGAAAGTCAGCCTCAAAATCCCGAATTCAGGATTAATCCGGAAAATTTTCACCCATGAGCTGATCTGGATTCACATTGTTTTCTGCTCTGCTTGTAAATGCAAGCTAATGTCACTTGAATCCTGCATGTTAATCAGCTAATGACTAGAAAGGAACCAACTGCAGTACATTTGTACATAAAAGTATTCAGCATGGTTCGGCTAGGTTAACAGGGATAGTTCTGGTTCAGAATACCAGGAGAGAAAATATCTCATTTAGCAAAAACTGATGAGAAATTATATGAATTTTCAGTGAGTTTTGTTTGTTTAATTTGATTCTTTCCGTCCAGTCAACAGTTTTTCAGTTATGTCAGGATGGGTCTTCCTGGGTCGAACCAGTACTAAGTTATGATTAATGTGTTTTACTCAAGGACACAACACAGTGAGGCTCGAACCCACAACCTCTTGATCTCAAGACAAGCACTATACCACTGAGCTCCCTACAATTTCAGTGAGTCATTTTAGCAAAATTCTTAACTGAATTACATTTTTTATGATTTTTACTCCCATTAAGCCAATTTCAAAGAAAACTTTGGACCAAAAAATGAGAGAATCTCAATTTCTGGCACTCTAAAATGGTGAAAATAATCCCTGGTTCAACATTATCTACATTGTATTGTTTTACATATACTAGAAACCTGTACTTTACTTTGACAATTTCACAAACGTCTGAATATGACATCCTGTGCTATTTGCTAAGAATAATGTATATATCCATGAGACAGATTACAACAATTCCTATGGAGGAAAATAAGAGGCTAACTTTGGATGAAAGTTCAGAGGTGAGCTCAATAATGCGAGAGCTCGCCGGGCGCTCGTTGACTGGTACCTATCTATATTCGTTATGTGTAAAGCCTGACATCAGTACAACGAGCGCTAGCAAGCGCTGGCATCATTGAACTCGCCTCAGATAATATGCTGACCCATAGATCTCAGTGATGGTTAATGGTTAATCGTTATGGCTCAGTATTTTGCTGGCTGAACATTTTCCAAACAAAGTTTGTTGACATTTATGTCCAGCATCCCACAGGAAATGGTTCTAGATCCATTGCTATTTCTTCTATATAATACATGTATAAACAATCCACCACAGGAAGCAGTAGTTAAGCTACTAGACCTTGATATTTTTGTCAATTTTACTATTACTTTTTATTCGGTAATTAGCACATGTATAATTTGATATCATACAGCTAGTCTCATCTCTTCTCTTTCACATCCTCACCTTGTCACATATGTTCATATTATTGCTAAATGATACCAGACTAGTGGCTTGGCTAAGTAGAGTTTTAAAGCACTCCTGTTTGCTGATGACAGTCTCCGGTACCTCAAGGTAGCACTGCAGAGGGACTTGGGCAGGCTCAAGCATTGGGAAGAAGATTGGCAGATGTTGTTTAACCCCAGCTAAGTAATCAGATTCATATATCATAATCCGATCGGTGCAGGGGCATCATACACATCAGTGGGCCCCTTTCCAGGTAAATGGCTAGCTGCAAGCATAGCAGTTCTCACACCTGACTAAAAGAAATCATGTTGGAGCCACCTATCAGATTCACTGCCATAATCTATCATTTGGCGAGGAAGTGAAATACCTGGATCATAACAGAGGACCTCTGTTATGATCCAGGTATTTCACTTCCTTGAATTTGAATGTTTGAATAATATCACGATCATACACGCATTT
This sequence comes from Loripinus fragilis, assembly GCA_964019695.1. NCBI lineage: Eukaryota > Metazoa > Mollusca > Bivalvia > Lucinida > Lucinidae > Loripinus > Loripinus fragilis. The sequence continues at coordinate 35,462,618 of OZ026515.1, forward strand.
TAGCATGTGATGTTGCATACTCTATGCAAGCTTGAACCTTCCCTGTGTTTTACAACTTGTCAGTTTATGTCATCATTCATGAGACTTCATGTCACATTCTCCATGATGTCAATTTCACACGCCAGAAAGTAGGGTCATGGTTACCAGGGATTAATCACCTTCTTTTCTCGTAGAGTGGAAAGTTTTAGCATTTTTACAGAGAGTAATTATTGTTAATCACTTTCAATGAATACAACTTGGAAATTTTTCGCAAGATAAAAGCAATCATGTCTAAAAATGTGGCTATGAGGCGGTAAAAATGCATAAAACCACTAAAATAACAAAAAAAAGCAGTTGAGAAAACTTTATTGAAATCAAGGTTGGGTGGAATTCATTAAAATGTACAGTAATAGTTGATCTGTCAGTGCAAAAACTGTTAAGTCCCTGCCGGTTAAAATACCACATTTCAGTCAAAATTAGCATTTAAAATGTGAAAACTGTATGAAATGAAATGTGCCATCTGTTAGTTACTCTTTGCCTGCAAGTATCCCCTGCTGATAACCTTTTCAAATAGTTTGGACCCAGATCAGGACTGACAAAATTTTACCTGATCTGGATCCCAACTGTTTGACACTCTGATATGGTATTTATTAAAGAAGTTTTTGAAAGGTCAACCTAGGATAATTATTTGAACAAACTTGGTAGGCCCTATATCCCCAATGCAACATACCAAGTCCAAAGGTCATCGGCCTTTTGGTTTTGAAGAAGAAGATTTTTAAAGGGTTTTTACCATATATGGGCATGGCGACCATCTTGGTCATGTGACCAAGACCATTAATTTTGAACACACTTTCGTTCCTGCGTCCTAAGGCGTCTCCATATAAAATTTGAGTTCAATTGGCCTAGTGGTTTCAGAGGAGAAGATGTTTAAAAATGTTGACAGAAGCCGGACGCCGGACGGACGCTGGACGGACGCCGGAGTCACTGGTAAACTATTAGCTCACCCATGAGCCTTCGGCTCAGGTGAGCTAAAAATTACCTGTTGAAAGAAGAGTTAATTCAGGCGCATGAAATATTAGCAATAAATATGTTGTCTTGATTTACAAGCATCAGATTAGGAAAGTGCTAAATTTGACAATTTATGCCACAAAATGACCCTACATAGAATTTACATCTTCAATACCATTTTTGAAGCTGGCAACGGATATATGGACTGTTGCAGACCTTCTATGACTATATTCACACAATTGCACAGAAAAGCTTGAATGAGTAGATCAGAAAGAACGCTTTCAGTAGCAACTGAACAACATTGACAATTATGTCTGAAGGTCAGAGAGGCATATACAATTGTATGCCTGTGATTTAATTGATATGAGTCAATACAAGTATTGACCACCTATTTGCCAAGGCTGGGCAGCAAATTCCACCTTTACCAGTGGCCTTTACCGGCGTGTAAAATAATGTTCAAGTGGCAAATACCGGCAAATATAATTTTTAGCAGATACCCAGGGCTTCAGATTTTTTTCAAGATTGGTGGGCCGAAGTGACCCATGCAGCAAAAAATCGTGGGTCATTTTCTGAAATGATGGGCCCAAGCATATCAAACTAACCATGGTTGACATTTGAGTAGTATACTCCACATACACACTGACACAGACACTTCAGGGATACAGACTAACCTTTTTTCGCCAGGAGCAAGCTGGGCCCCTAAAACAAAATAATTAAGAGCCCAGCCCAAAACTAAGGAGCCCAGGATTCGGGCGAAAACTAAAAACATTTCAACACCATTGCCAAGCATTTGCTTTACTCATAATTGAAGTCAGAGGCCCTCAAAATCTTTATTTCTCTAATTATTTACGATATTAACTGTATTTGGAATTAGCTGAATGAAGATTTGTAAACTTCCAACAGCTAGCGTCAGATTTGACAATACTTCAAACCTTTACATACTACACTTTTTCAGGGGCAAGCTGGGCCCCTAAACAGCCCAAATTTTAGGGGTACTGGGCTACTGTATGTACAATGTATATTGACTGCTGATTATATGTGGTAAACCCTGTCTTAAGTGGCCACTCAAAAAATAAGACCAATTATCGCTAAATGCAGGTCAAAAGTACAGGGTTTTACACCAAGTTGAATGTTTGGGGGTCCTTGGGACTCAACTTTGAATATGATGGGGGTCCCATCATTGAAATTGGGGGTCCCATCTTTTTAGATAAGCTTCGAATTTTGGAATGTAGTACATCCTTCCATGAAGGCTCAGTGTTGTCCGCAGGTCAGTTTTGGGGGGCCATTTGAAATTTTTGAGGGCCACATATTACCATCAGTGAAACACAATCCTATACGCTTTTTTTTTACAAAAGCTGAACTTGCCCCTATAATATGCAGGGACCAAGCTAGCCCTTAAATTTAGGGAGAAGAAGTGACTAATTCTCCCTCCAGGACAAATAGAGAGAAGTTTGAGAAAATAGAGAGAAGTGATAGATTGCTGCATCCAGAAGACAGAAAAAAAAACAGGCTCTGATCAGACTTTTCTCTAATTGAGATAAAAAAACACACACAAAAAAACAGTCACTGATTAGACTGCTACTTGCTTTCCGTCCTGAGAAATTTGGTTGGTAAATTTGAAATACACATGATCTTGCTGTCATTGAATTCTATCTATCTGTCTACAAGTCTCCACTTATCTGAAGTCTCTGGTATCTTTGATCTATTGCCGACCTGAGCCTTTCCAAGTGAAAATGTTACGTAATTCGGCATATACAAAAGAAAAAAACTGTCAAGATACTTGCCCTTCACGCTTGAGCGGTCGGCTGAGTTGTCAGTGATATTCACACTATGAAAAAATCAATACACAAAGGCAGTGATGGACAAATCAGTATACGTTTTCCATGCTTTTTAGCAGAGCGGACCTGAGAGAAAGCATGATATTTTACGACTTTTTTTCACGGCCGGTGTTTGCACGGATGTTTTCACTTCTCGTTTACCTACGAGGTCAGTGCAGCAGTCTAAAACAAGAGCACCTGTCCTATTTAATTATAGATAGCCTGTAACTATGGGAAAACCGGAATCGTTACGAAATAACTTTGGAATTTGGGATTTTAATGAAAGGCACAGCAAACACATCTGCGTCCTGCGTCCGCTGGGACGCAGGTAAGGTGAATTGGCGGGTCCTACCTAATGATTTATGCGTATAAGACGCAGGATATTGCGTCCTGTAAAACCCTGAAAGTATTGCAGAATGCTCCATTCTGCAATTCTTTTGACCTTCATTAAGCTACCATTTTTTATTAAGATCTTTGTTTTTTTTTTTGAGTGGCTGCTTAATTACATGATTTACTGTATTGACAACCTACATGTACTTTCTGTTTTGTGGAGTTCATTGACTCGCTGTCAGGCGGATTTTTTTTATTAAAGTGAGATATTTCCACAACAAAAAAGGATTGGTCCACTAGGCCCACTGCCTTGGAAAGTGATGGGCCATATTTTGAAATCATGGGACAATGACCCAGGCCCACCATAAAATCTGAAGGCTTGGATACCCCAGTAGAAGAATATCTGTTTTTAGTGATTTTTAACCTGCAATTTTTCATAGCATGTTTCAAACATTGTTTGAGCCTCATGACCTTGTAAATAGCACAAGTACAATCATGCTCTAGAGAAGGCCCTGTACTTTTACTGAAACAAGAACTTTAAGAAGAGCCTACAAGAGCTGAAGAGGATTTTCATGAAACAGAAAGTCCCCAACATAGTCGAATTGGCAGCCGGGCCAGGGATCATTTCTCGGACCATACGGAACCTATTAAGAAAGCAAACAATTATGATTAAGTCTCACCAAAATTTAACTTCCGACAAGATAACACATTAAAATGTAGGATTTAAAACGAAACAGAGAAATCCTGTTTGTTGACCTTAGAATCAGGAACCGGAAGTGCTTGGTATATAAACACAGGGACTAGTTTAAACTCCCCAGACTTAAACTCCTCTCGTAATGGTTGACAAACTCCCCACAGTGGTGTACTTCCGGTTCAGAGACCTTCAGAATACACCACTGCCGAAACCCAGCTGAATATGTTGAAAATTTCAACATGGGGCTATCTGCAAACTCTGCCTGTTGTTTTTCCGTTCAATTTAATTCAATGATGGCTAGTCTGTAATTTCAATCCATCATTTGCACGATTCTGTGATTTATGTGAGAAATATTTACGAAAATGTAGACGAACTATAATTTTGGCAGGATTATTTGGTAGTTATAAGGCAAAGCTAGCAACGGGCACGTGACTGTCATGTGACTTCTAAGATGGAAGTTTGCTGACCGCGAAGAACAAGCGGAAAAGAAATGATTTAATTGATGTTGCAGATTATAAACAATCGGCTTATGTCAGCAAGTTATTAGGGGGGGGGGGAGTTTTCCCGGGGATGGGGTTCCTACGGCTCATTCCTATAGAAACCCTTTATCACTTATGATTTTCCAGGGGGGGGGGGGTCCGGACACCCCCCCCCCTCTCCATGGCTCCGTTCTTGCATACTCAAAGATGGAGCGGGCCTGAGCAGTAGGAGTTTAAACAAAGCTGTTAAATAAGCATCCATTTACTGAGGGCTAATATTCAATAAAAAGAGATGGTCAGGACCCCTCTCCCATGGAAAAACACAGTTATTGGTTCTTATAGGAGAAGCAATTGCCCCTCCCCCACACACACATGGGGAAAGTTGGACCCTACTGGAAAATGTTGGACCCCCTCTGGAAATTATAGTTTTCTTTGAAACATTGGACTCCCAGTAAAATTAGCTGAGTCTAAAAAATAAAAAATCAGGGCTAGTTTTATTGTCAGATAGACCTGACAAAAATTCCTGGATTTGGGCATGCATTTTTCTATAAGAAAAAAGAACAACTATACTGACAGGCAAAAGAAGCACTACAGTAGAATTTTGTCAGGTTAGACATGTGGTTCACAAGCTGCACCAGCTTACCACAACAAGAATCTTGAGAAAAGCATTGAGGTTATTTGAAGTTATGGATTTTTGTTTATCTGGCATATTAAGTTATCTGCATGAATATTTTAACTACTGTCACTAATTTTATTTCTTTCTGAGTAAGGAGCGCAGTGGCTCAGTGGTGGCACAGATTCTGGTGGTTGAGTCCTTGACTCGAGACTGAGAGGCTGCGGGTTGGAGTCTCACCAGCGTCAATGTGTTGGTTCTTGAGCAAGAAAAATCAATCCTAGCTTAGTACTGGTTCAACCCAAGAAGACACGTCCCTACATAACTGAAATATTGTGCATGGGACATAAAGAATCGAATCAAACAAATCCTCTGAGTAATTTATCAAAACTTTTGCATGTGGCGTTTCTTTTGCCCGTCATTATATAATGTATGAGAGGACTTCTGAAACAATTTAGGACTCATATTTGGGTTCATTCTTTTAAAATTATTCACTATTTTTTTTAATTATTTAAGAAAATTCAAACGAGAGCTGTTATTTCTAAAAAAACAACAACAACAACCCTTTCTTGTCAGAAAGATCCAAATGTGACAGTAAATGCAATTTCAAACTGAAATAATGGTGATTTCTGGGGTAAAAATCCAATAAAGACAGGGATGTAGAAATAGTAAAATTTTCTACTTGTCCAGGGACAAGTAAATGGCCATAATGTACTTGTCCAAAAAAATTTTTACTTGTCCGATAGTACAGATAAGCTTATACCTTTCTGTGCTTAATCATTTTACACTTTCAAAAAACGTATGAAACCATGGAGATATCAACTCTCTTGTAAACAGTGCAGATCCAGATCAGCTGGCTTCTAATGAAGCCAGCTGATCAGGATCCAACCTGTTTTCTATGCAACATGTGAACTCATAATAATTAATTAAAATAGGAAATACAAAATTTATTAACTTTATAACAAATTTTGCACTTGTCCAAAGACAATTAACTTGAAATTTTCAACTTGTTCTGAATGAAATGGGACCAGGTTGGACAAGTTGGGCATGGTATTACCACAGCCCTGAATAAAGATATCTAGCTAATGCAGTGAACTATTGCACAACCAAACCATCATTTGTGAAAAAGTTAATATCATATTTAAAAAAAAACCAATGTCATATCCAATCACATGGACAACTTCAGACCTAGACAAAAACAGCTGCAAAGTTGTTTTTTTTTTTTAAAAAAAAAAAGATCCAGGTAAAACTGTAGGAGGATTTGCATTCACAAGATATCCAGTGTATATGTGCTTTAAGCCCCAAAATAACTATAAGTTCATGGTAAAAATGACAAAAAATGAATCTGAGGATTACATCCTAAAATCATGCACATCTTCAGATCTTGACAAAAGCACCTGCAAAGTTTCAAAAAGATCTGGTTAAAACTGTAGGAGGATTTGCATTCGCAAGATACCCAGTGTCTAAATTTCAAAGAAACTATAGTAGTTATGGTTTCCAACTGTTTGTAGCTTAAAATGTGTGCCATTTATTTATTTTTAATCATGTTTTCATCCCTGGTATCTGGTATTTTCTATATCATTAGCTGTACCAACAGTTTACATTTGTTCATGTCTGCCTCAGATATTCTCAATACTTTCAAGGGCTTATATGCACAATAAGCCATATAGAGATCTTAATAGTTATAGTATCATTATAAACCTTGATCTATTTTCTTTTCAGAATAAATTACTCAGTCTTATGAAGGTACATGTAACTAAAGTATCAATCAATCATTAGTATTTTAATTCATCTACTAATGACCTTAATATCAGTGAAAACTGATGACAGGTAGGTCAAGACTATTGAGGATGAGGGGTAATTCTAGAAAAAATCTCATTCAACCATATACATGCCTTAATTAGGTTAAGAGTTAAAAATATGTGTATTTTGTTAAAATTTAATGAATTGCTTTTTCTCAACCAATAAATATGTTGTGGGTACTCAAAAGAACCGTCTCATTGAGACGGTTTTTTTGAGAACCCACAACATATGTTAAAACTGATGGATAAGAAAATATTTACAATTTTACACTAAATTGTTCTGTTTATCTAAACCTGTGCACCCATAAAAATAAAATAATTTGAACTAATTTTGTGAGATCTTTTTCCCACTGTAATGAGTTCAGTGTGATATTTGCCAAAGAATTTAGTCAGAATTTCCAACTGTTTGTCAATCAGCTGCCTGGATTTATCAAACACTACCACCATCTTTATCTGTTTGTTTTTTAAAATACAATTTAGTGCCAGTTTATTGTTTTCTAATAAATGCTTTTTTTCCCGTTTTTTTTTAAAAACACATCTGAGTTGATTAACAATCAAGTTTGTACAGAGACTGGTGCTTCTTTACCAGTATTTTAAAGTCCTTGTATAAATTTAGTATAGTGACAGTACATCTTTGATGAGAAGACCTCAGTTCCAATCTGGCCATTGCAATGACAAAATAAATTAATTAGAAGCATCATAAAATGAGCATTCACCTACAGTATCCATGATTAGGGCCATCATATTGACATGAAATGCATGACCAAAATGTTTTCTACAGGATTTTCCCTAAACCAGTGAAAACCCCAACCTTCTACTTGCATCTACTCTATACCCCCTCCCACCCCAAATAAATAGTCTGAGATCCCCCACCCTCAATTACCAGACATACCAATTCAAGCTCATTCCTAAAAATAAACATTGAGTCCCTGGTGACCTTTTTTTGCATAATGACAGTTGTGGTATGTATTAGGAGATAATTAAAAAAATCATTACAGAACAAATTAAGTGTCTCCACAATATTATTTTATGAAATCCACATAATTCAAAATTTTTAACCTTAAAAAAGTAGGCATAGCCCATGTTATAACAGAGAACCCCATCATAGGACTATAAGCCCCACTGTATAAAATTAAGGATAGTAAACTTTTACTTTAACTTTAAACCTTTGTGTACTGATGACCCAGGGGGTTTCTCTTATATTTTCATACATACGTAGGCCCGGGTCATTTTTTGGGGTTCAAAATTTTAAGTTTGAATATTTTTTTTTTGATATGAAGATTTGCGGATAATATTTTGGGGTTCGTCACAAAATTGGACTACAATTAGGCGTCATTTCTATGCATTTTAGGGTCTTTTCTTAAGGTCAAGGTACAGAATGGGGATATTTTTGGGGTTGTTAAAATTTCAAATATTTTTGGGGGGTGCTTGAAATTCCTGATATTTTTGGGGGTGAACTGTAGATGCTGGGCGCGAGCCTACGTATGAGGAAAAAATGAGAGTACCCCCCCCCCCCCCTCCCGGATTGATCATACATATTGAATTGATTCATTAAGATTGAGGTTATCCATTATACATAAAGATGTAGAAAGGGTTATAATCAGTATTTCCTGAATTTGATTTAAAAAAAAAACACCCTAAACAGGATTTCTGACACTAGCTGTTTGCATGGGATGCAAAGTATCATTTGAATTTATTCCACCACTTTTATTTTACTCTTTGCAGGCTAGATATTTTATCATGGTTTTTTTCATCTGCTGATTTCTTTTTTTAAAAGAAAAAAAAACTTTCAGGAATAGCATCCCGAAGCAGGATTTCTGACACAGTGGCTGTTAGCATGGAATGCTAAGTATCATTTGTATTTCACTTTATTTAACTCTTTGCATGCTTGCATACTGCATATCATTTTTTTTATTCATTTGATAACTTTCTTGTCATCTGCTGATTTCTTTTTTAAAAAAGTCTTCCAGGATATTATCTGCAGTGTGAAACAGTTTTGATACAGATTCAGCCTCACATTTTGTTGGGCCTGATCTGGGTCCAACTTGTTTGCATTTGGATAACAATAGAATATAAAATTTGCCCAGGCTGGCAATGAGTTAAGGATAAAATCAACCTTGTATATATTGTTAGTATACCTGAGCCAAAGGCTCCTGGTTGAGCTTATAGTATACTAATGACTCTGGCAGTATCCCGGGGCTAGTGCATCAGTAGAAACCTAAATTAATCTAAGCTTTCCATGTCACCTTACCACTTTAAGACTATAAACAAAATGATTTTACCTAACTAGCACATTATGCTTTTAAACAAAGGGGAAAATTTTAATAGAGTTTGAATGTCTTATCCAATTAATTGGAGATACAGGTATTTTTAACTCATAAATTAATAATTTTTGATTTTTAATATGGCACGGGTCACATTTATCAGCTTACTCTGATATTCAAGGATGGACAAAGTTGACAAGTTTGTCTATGAGAAAATGGTATATGGAAATCAGATGTGAAGGCTTTAATCATTCCTACACTATGCCCCCCACACCTGACTGGGTGAGCCCTTATCTATCAAAAGAAATATACATGGTGCCTGGGGCATGATGTATATTGAATCCTGCAGTCATATATGAACAGAAAATATTATATTTAGAATACTATGAAAATTAAAACTCCATATTGATGAGTGAGCCAAATGATCAGGGTCTACATTTTCATCATCAACACATTTATATCATATCAACTAATAATACTTAAATTTTAACACTGTACTAAACTGGAAATCAGAACCTGACATATTCAATAAATTGCCAATTACTCAGTATGTGTCTTATAAGGTTAATTGTGGTAGTCTTTTGAAAGGTATTTAGTCCCAATCTGGACATGAAGATTCTTTTGTTGATGTAAAAGGCCACAAAACATTTCTAAGACTAAACTGAAAATGCAACTATATTATTATTTACCTAAATACATGTATAATTGTAAAAAGAATCTCACATTTTTGTGGGTTTAGACAAACAAGTCACGATCCTGTAGCTTATGGATAGAACTGCCTGTTCTGTTGCTTTAAATAAAATGTCTTAAAAACTGTTCCCCTATATATCCGGCCCCAGGGGCGTGCCTGAGGGAAAAATCAAAGTACGCAGGGGGTGGGTATGGACGTTAGGAAAAAATATCAAAATATGAAATAAATGGTGGCTTCTCCTGCATTTTCTGAACAAACACCGACTTAATTGTTTCCAAAACAAAAGAGAAAAACAGTCAAAATCCTATTGCTTTGGTTTAGGATTATTACAAAATCGGTTTACTTGTAATGTAAAGACCTAACCCGGGTGAGGCATGTTTTCATTGCATTTTTCGCGATTTAAGACGTTTAATTTTTGGACATTCAAAAATTTAAGTACGCAGCTGCGTACTTTGCGTATACGCAGGCACGCCCCTGGGCCCCCAATGTATTCTTATGTTCATTGTTTCCCAAAATCTGTTCCTCTGAAATTGCTGCCTAAAATTCTATACTAGAGAGGGAGAGGACTCACAAATACATGTAAGCTTAGACTAGCCTGTTTGTATGCATACAGTGACCAGTAACACTTTCCATATCTATCTATCTATCTATCAACTATCTATCTTATCTATCTATCAAACCAACTATCTATTTAATCTATGTATCTATCTATGTGATGATGTTTGCTCGTCACAGTAATTGGTTGAATCGAAGACAATCTAATCAAGACAGCTTTTCTTCATTATTTATTAGGGTACTGCTCTCGATCCGTGGGCATGCATACTGCCTACTGGGTCCGAGACAGCCTGGGTGTGCTAATTTCGGAATTTGACTGTGTTTTGGACTAAACGAGGCGTGTTATAAACTCCTCTGTATCAGAAATAATCAAATATGCAAGCTTGACTAATGTTTAATCTTTAAACTTCAAATATTTCGCAGAGAAAAATGTGAAGCGGCACAGATGCTATCCGAGGCCGCCATCTTTGTTTAACAAGTGTTGTCAAGAACGCACGTGAAGCTGGCCGTTTTCGCTAGAAATCAATCCGCCTACGTACTATTTATGCGTGACCTCGGGGTCAAATGACGCATTGCGGCAGTGGTCAATTTCTACAGGAAGTTGCCACTGTTGGGGAGTTTGAATGGTTGAGCGACTCTTCCTCGGGGTGCTATGGGGTTGGTTGTCTGCGGTTTGTGAATGTGGTATTTCCTGATCATATTCACTTACTATTTGTGATGATGCTCAACGGAGTTGGCCGAGGGGTACTTCCATATTTCATATTTTGCGTAGACTTAAGATAGTCTGTGGACGCTGGTGACGGCCATGCAACGAGTAATGTTTGAAAGGGTTATCAGCATGTAAAGGTTTAGCGCAAAAATAAAAAAAAACATCGGTTCAACTTCACATTGTTATCTGCTGATAATCTTTGAAAACAGTTTGGACCCCAATCAGGCCTGAACAGAATGTTGGACCTGATCTGGGTCCAAACCGTTTGCAAAGGTTATCAGCAGATGACATGTCAGGTAAAGTTTTAATGCAAAAGGTAAAATACAATGGATTTGACCCAAAGTTGTCAGAACCTGGAAAAACATTTTTTTATTTGATTCTTTACGTCCCATCAACAATCTTTCAGTTATATAGGGACGAGCCTTCATGGGTTGAACCAGTACTAAGCTAAGATAAATGTTTCTTGCTCAAGGACCACAACACAGTGACACCAGTGAGGCTCGAACCCGTGGCCCTTTGGTCTTGAGTCAAGCACTCTACCACTGAGTCACTGTGCTCCCATTAAAACTTTCAAAACAATTTGGATCCTGGTCAGGCCACTATGGTTGTTTTCCCAGACACCATGTATACATTTAGGAATACCCAGGGGAGGGGGGGGGGTCAAAATTGATAACTTTTTCTCATAGTTAACTTTTTTCACAGCAAAATATTGCATGCACTGATCCAGAGGGGGGAGGGGGGCAAGGGGCCCCGACCCCCCTAGAAAAACACAAGTTATACTGGATTCAATAGGGAATAAGCAATTGGACCCCCCCCCCCCTAGAAAAAGTTGGACACCCCCCCCCCCCCCCCCCCCTGGAAAAATGTTCGAGCCCCTCTGGAACCTTGGAAAATTATAATTGACTTTGAAATAAACCATTGGCATTCTGTAAAATAAGTGGAGTACTACTAAAAAAAGAACTATAAAAACATTGTCAGGGATTTCTATGACAGATGGACCTGGACCCCCCCCCCCCCTCTGACGAAAATTCTTGGATCCGCGCATGTCTTGATACAAATCTTGAGCTATTGTTGTTTCATCTATGCTGGAATGCCATATAATAGTTATTACTTGGGACTTTTCTGGAAAAGATTAGCGCTTATGACAGGCTGCATATTGTACCAATTAAAGGTGATGAGTGTCAAACTTGGAGGTGTGATGTGTCAGAATTTAGATTCAAAATAGTCGTTTATCTATCTGGAATATAATAAAATCTCAAGGTATATGGAATTTAAAGACCGTTTTAATGTGTTTAAGCTCCTGGGATATTAGAGACACTCATTTCTTTCACGTCTAACTGATCGCAAACCGATGGCCGTTCACCCCACCCACACCCGATTTTTTTTCAATAATTAGTGAAAAATCGGTGCTATTATAATCAAAATAATCGTGGCGGGACAAAAGACAATGTTTTCCCTTCGAAATAAGCGCAGACTGATGAAGAAATCTGTGAATTTGAATAAATACAGCCCATTTTTCATCATTTTCCCGTTACCCGTAATGTTAAAATTCACCGTTCACATCACCGCGGTACATTTGTTTACCTGTGTCGCTGAGGCTGTGACGTCACGGCGGTCCCGAGAATTTATCTTTTTTCCTGGTAGGGGTGGGAGGGGGGCTATCTAGAGATACCATATCTCTAGACCTTATATATAGATGTAGAGGTGCGATAACGAAAAAAATACAGCGTATGTGCGTTGATGGTCTTGATAGCTCAGGTGGTTTGAACTAAAGACTGTTTCTACCGAGTCCCACCTCGGGTGGCTCAGTCAATTCCACCCCTCACCTTTGGTTTAAAAAAGTAAGTGAGCACGATCAAACACTGCAAACCAGAGGAAGAGCCACAGAAAACTAACAGTCACAAGACATCAGGAAGACAATTAAAGTTAATTTGTACTCTCTATTGCAAAACTAAAAAGGACACTAAGTACTGCATAACAAAACAAGGACCAAACACAGAACCCCCACAAAGATAAGATAAGAAAATTTATTAAAAAACGGCATGACAGCACATAATAATTTTAACCCGGATGAGCTTTTGGAACAATCTGAGCAACCGTTGAATAAAGAATGTTTCAACAACAGAAACACCGCCTAAGAACGGACAGCAGCCTAAGCCACTTGGAGCTTATTTGCATTTAACTGGTACAAAATTTTCGCCCAGGCTTTGTTGTCACATCCCGGTTTTACTTTGATAATGGCGCCAGAAGGAATTGGTTAATGGGTCCATACAGTGGAAGAAGGTCACCTTCAGAGCTGATTTTTCTCATAAAAAGTGAAAGGGAGACGTGTAGTATCTGTTAGGTGATTTAGACAGGATTGCCAATGTAACTCAGGTGGTTTGAACGACCAACTATACATACATGTAGTGTCCCTTTGGTTGTCGGTTTGTCCAACCTCGACCGGTATCCCCTCCCCATACCCACTAATTTTACTGTATATAGCAGAAATGCGGACCCGCTCTCATGCAGACCCGCTTAAAAACTAAGCTAGTTCTTTGTGAGCTTTTCTTTTTTTATAATGTTGTGCTCAGGTTGCAGCAAGTTCTTGTACAACTCTCACACTATCCTTCTAGCACCAACTTTAAGCAATATTCTGGATGAAGGCTTAGACTAAAGCTTAGACTGCCTATAGCCCAGCAGGACATTCATGAATATTCATGCTAGGCTCCACCCACTATGAATAACTATACTTAAGGACTTTGAAAACGCATCACCCAGATTAAATCCTTCATTTTACAAACCCTGATAATGTCAGCGAGATAAATGTTATTGCATATCATAGTCTGACTACCTTGTAGTGTGTCCTAGAAAATTCATGGTTGTAAATTTAAATTAAGGTATTGAAAAAGCATCCGTTTTAAGACAGGGGTGGTCGATTTTGAAGGACACAAATTCAGCTGCAAGTTAACACGCGTTAGTTTTGATTCCTGACTCAAAAGATTTGCGTCCTTTACTTATTTCACAATTACACATTCATCATTGAACGATTAGAAATGAATTGACAGTTCGGTATGCTCAAAATTATACCCCTTTAAAATTATCGACATACCCCACCCACCCTAATTACTACTGTCTAGTAATAAATTTCAACGTCTTGGGCCTTTCAAAGTTTCGATTTTTTTACGTCCGGTTTTATTGGAAAATGCTTAGGGCATACACAAATGACAGATTAAGTATAAATTACGCTTGTATCACGTGCCTTTTGTATTGTGCAAGTGGCGTTAACGTAATTTTTTAAGACGTTCTCGATCACATGACAGCAGATCTCCTGCCATGATTTACATCAAAACGTCTTCCCAACATGACTGCCAGTGTATGTAGTCAATATCAGGAATGAACGCGCGTGTATAAAGGTAACTTATGGAGATGTTTCTAAAAAGGAGCTTTAAATTGATGTTCAAATTTGACGTTTATTTTCGAAATACTAAAGTTATCAATTACTTTTAATTAGAAAAGGCCTATAAATTCTTTTGGTGACATGGTATCATATACGTCACGGTTTAAACATAAAAATAATCAAAAAGCTTCATCTAACTGTGCAGATAGGTGCTGGATGCTGTATGTGCCCATGTGACGTCATCAGCAGCGTCGCGTGATAGTGCAGTCAAATTAACGACTGATTCATACCAATTCTGAGTTGCATATTAAAACCTGCGAGTAACTTTTCAATCGCATGTACGGTTTTCAAGAAAAGTGCAAAAATATGGTGATGCGTTTTCAAAGTCCTCTAGTATATATAAATAAACTTTCATGTTGGTACATAGAAAAAAAAATACTTGTCAGTTCCACTAGTGTAGCATCAGCTATATCATATTTACATAAGTAAACAGCGTAGACCCTGATCAGGCAGCTCTTACATAAGAGCTGCCTTGTAAGAGCTGCATGACCTGGGTCTGTCCTGTTTGCAAAAGCGTTAAAAAGTGTCTCTATGAGGCAAAGGGTTAAAGTCTGGTTTAACGTACACAGTGGAGCCTTTCTTTGCACCCTTACTTACTTTAATGAGGACTGCCCTGAACTCTTCTGATATCTGGGTATTGGCCGCAGAAGAAGAACTACGATGAAAAAACTAAATGTGAAGAAATTAGCAAATGTGGATGGGTCAGTTTCAATATGTCACAAAGGTTTTGATCAACCTAGGATCAGCGTTTGAACAAATTTTGTAAGGTCCATATCCCTAATAATACATATCAAATCTAGTGACTGTTCATTAGTTCCGGAGATGAATACTTTGCAAAACGTTTACCCAACACAGCTTTGTGTACCCAGTGGGCCCGATAAAGCCCTCCAGTAAAATATTTTACTGATCGTTCCAAGGCGGTACTTCTTTTGTGGATCTTTTATGTTTTTGCTGTCTTGTGTTTGCTATGCCCTTGTACGCGTCTGTTTATATGTGCCTTGTGGTCACCTGCTGGGAAAGGGCTGATCTCTTGGCTCTCGTTTGTGATGTATTACTTTGAGTTTGTTACTTTCCCATTGGTATCCTGGGTCGGTTGTGGTTCTTGATTGTATAGATTCATGATCTTAGCACCCTTACTTACTTTGATTATCAGAGTTGTTTTGTCTGTGCTGCGTGGCGGCCCTAAATAGTCTCCCTGCACTTTCATTCAATGCTCTTATTATTCCAATCCTCAGGATTGTGTCTACAATCTTCTTCCATTATTCCTGTTCCTGGATACCCTCTATGTCTAGTACCGCATTTAAGATCACTAGACGACCGTTTTTCATACCCCGTTGTATAACTTCTGATTTCTATATCCCTGTGTACTTGTATTAGCCGTTTGGATTATCGCTTGCATTTGTTATGCCTTCCTTTGCTTTTAAGGACGCATATTAATACTGGCTTGTCATCTTAATAACCGGTGTGTCGATTGCTTGTCTTGGGATGGTACTTACTCACACAACTTTAATCATAAGAACTAAATTAACAAAACTACATTTATCTCCCATTAGTTTACATTCGGCGTCCTTTGTTCGTATTCCTAGTTCAGTTAACAATTTTCGGGATATGATTCCTACCATTAGGTTATCTCCTGTTGGGTCACCTATTATCATGAAGTACACTAAACCATTTAATGCATTCAAAAGACGCGGAATGTATCCTTACGTTTCTAAGTGCAATGCCAAGAGGTGTGTCTGTTGCACACATTTATGTACTAAAACTACTATTACATCATCTGTAAATGGAACGCATTTTTCCATAATCAATAATAATGATATAGACTGAACTTCATCTGATCAGATTTATGTGATAACTTGAACTAAAATTAATTGTGGAATGCAATATGTTGGACAAACTGGTCGATCCCTTAAGACAGGTTTCGTGAGCACATTCGTAAAATGAAAAAGCCTAAAAAATTTGACACATTTCTTGATCGCCATTTCGAAAGTAATGGTCATTCACCTAGTAAAATTGTAAGTCAACCTGTTGAAAAAAAAATATATATGGCCCAATTTCATCAACTAGATTAAAAAATATAAAGAGACATGAAATTGAACTAAAATGGATTATATTTTTGCAATCGCCTATACCTTTAGGCTTTAATGATAATATATATACCATGAAGGTAAAATTTCTAAAATGCCAGATTTTGATGTTTTTTCTGTTTTGGAATGTAAAAAACGTAAAAGTAGATCTCATGGTAAACGTAAAGGCAACATAAAGCGCAAAATTTGTACTGAAAAACGCTTAAATACTTCTTTAAAGGATCTTTCTATAGCTTTAAATAATCATGGTCAGCATGACTTATTTTCATTTTTAAGTTCTTCACCTATCTCAGTTTTAGGTAATTTAGAGTTAGAGGCTAATAAACTTTACTATAGAGCAAACAAATGATATAAAGCAGCACTTCTTACAAGGTGTTATGTTATGTTCAACATTTCCTTAGTCCTTATATCGATTCTGAGGTCAACCATAAACGATATTTTATCAAAATTCCATTCATTAACAAGGGTATGGAGTTTATTGATTTACATAGTATCCTTACGGATAATTTAGTGATTTCATCTATTCCAAATTACTTTAATAATTCTGAAACGCCTATCATTTGTTATAAATATAAAAAAAAAACAATTAGGTCTACTATATTTAACTTTAATAAAATTGTAACTGATATAGATATAGATTCTAATACTCCTGACTCCTGAGATTGTCAAAATTCTAATTATCTATATCTCGCTGCAGGGCATGTGATTACAGGTAATCTAAATGTCATTGCTGACGCAAGAGTTCGCAATATTATTTCTAAAGGTCCTTAATATAGATTTCCCTCTAATATTGATTTCCCTAAATGTCGTAGAGAGATCGCTGCTTCTTTAAATGGCTTTAGTAATCGTTGATGCAAACTGGAAAATGTTGAACCTGATGCCTTGAAGAAATGGAAGATTAACATTTTTAAAATTATTGATACTCGTATTTCATTTTCTCTCGTAATACACATCTTTTACCCCTTAAACCTCAATCTTCTTTTCGTCACCTTAAACAAGGTATCCAGAATTTTCATATGAATTATGTTTTTGGTTCCAGCAGATAAAGCTGCTAACAATGTTGTAGTTGTTTGACGATTGTATTATATTAATACTCTTAAGTGTGAGCTTCTTGACACTAATGCCTATAAACTGCAGCCTTCTTTGAGTGAGAGGGTGATTGTCGATGGGCATGGTTGTCATACAACCCTACATTTCGGTGTCAAAGCTAAAGAAAATCAAGACAAAGTTCCTACGTTGTACTGGTTACCTAAACTCCCCCCAAAAAAATCTATAAAGCAAGATTTATTGCTAATTCTAGTTCTTGTATGACAACAGAACTCTCTAAATTGTTAACCTCGTGTCTTACAGCTGTTAAAAACATGTTATCAAGTACTGTGAAAAGGTATATGAGAGATCCGGTAAAAACCTATTTTGATCTGTTAAAAATTCAGGTGAGATTTTAGATAAACTTAAAGCTAGAGATTTCAATGCGACCAGTTTATCTACTTATGATTTTTCCACTCTTTACACTACTTTACCTCATAATTTAATTAAAGATAAACTTATTGATCTGATTGAAAGAACCTTCCAGAGAGAAGGCTTTCCTTACCTTGCATGTAATGACAGAAATGCATTTTTCACTTCGGAAAAATCTAAAAAAAAATCATGCATGGTCATGTCAAAATTTATGTGATGCGCTGACATTTTTGTTGGACAACATTTTTATTCCATTGGCACCAAGCTGTATAGACAAGTAGTTGGGATTTCTATGGGCACTAAGTGTGCTCCCCTGGTTGCCGATTTATTCCTGTTTTGTTATGAGAGGGGCTTTATGATGTCTCTTTCTGATGATACGCAGGCTGATGTTATTGATGCGTTTAACACGACATCCAGATATTTGGAAGATATTTTAAATATTAATAATGTTTATTTTGACAACATGGTAAGTCAAATATACACTTCAGAGCTCCAACGTAATAAAGCCAATACCTCCGATACCGAAGCTGCATTTTTAAGACTTGCATTTGTCTATTTCTAATGATATAGTTTCTACCAAAATTTATGATAAACGTGATGACTTTGATTTTGAAATTGTCAATTTCCCATTTTTAGATGGTGATGTTCCTCGCTCTACATCCTATTGGGTCTATATCTCTCAACTCATTCGTTTTGCTAGAGCATCTAGCTATATTACTGACTTCAACACTCCCAATAAATTGTTAACCCAGTAACTTCTTAAACAAGCCTATCCATATCATAAACTTCCCAAAACCTTTTCTAAATTTTATAGACAATACTATGATTTGATATCTAAATTCCAAGTTGGACTTAAATCTCTCTTGCGCCATGGACTTTCGGAACCTGAATTCTATGGTGACTTGGAGTATAAATTGAAGAAGATTGTTGGCTCTAATAATTTTTCAGCGCAGTTCATTAAAATAATTTCCCATTATAAAAAGATTGGCTATAACATTAATGTATTGCAACAGACTGCATGCTTGGTGGTCAACCCAATCACGGTCGGCAACTTTGCTTTCCTCTTTGCACTCCGGTGGGTCGGACTTCAGACTCTATGAAGGTTCCGACTTAATGGCTTATCTATTGACGAGATGGTATGGGGCCTGATGCTTTGGCTGTCTGTCAGGCCCTCCAGGGTTTACCTGTTGGATTTCTTTTGCTCCGGTATTCAGTTTTATTTACTGTTGAGTACTTATCTTTGCTTTATCTCTTCAAAGTGAAGCATAGCCCACAGATGAACTTTAACCTTTGGTACTTTTTATATATCAACTATCTCCTTGTGTTTATCATACCTAACAATTCTAATCGCTTAAGGTAGTGCGGGACCCATGTCAAAAGATAACCTTACTTTTACTTAAAAGTAAGAGTGTAAGAGTTATCGTTCCTGAATCTTGTTTTTAAAAGAGAATACTTATTTTCTAAGACGGTAGATATTATTCTCCCCTGACAACTCTTTGATGCTTGAAACGTAATTCTGTAAGTATTTTGCTTTCACAAAAAGAAGGAATGCAAGTATTAGCTTTTAAAAACATCACCCAGAGTATGAAGTCATTCAGTATTAGTTGCGGACCGTATAAATATACATACTATATACATGTCTCGGTTGCTATTTCTGCATGCTGCCACTAACCTAAGACCCACCCCCACCCCAAAAAGGGGGGGGGGTTGTAGACGTGCACATGCCTTGTATGTGACATTCTCATGTTTTAGGTCCCATGGAGGTACATGGTCACTAATGTTTTATGGAGAAATGACGTAACTGTTTCAATTACCTTATCACACCGGATAGGCAGCAATAAAAAACAGTCTAAACAATCGATGAATGCTGATAACAAATTGCTAGAAACAGTGTTTGTGATTGCCATTTGTTGCCTATCGGACTACAAACAACAATCCAAAATTATGTTACAATATTTAACTACGTTCGTCGATAGCATTAACGTTTTCGATTGCCGCCTATCTAGTGTGTTTTGATATACTGAAGACGTAGCCAAAACAATCTGATACAAGGGCTAGGAGTTATTTCATGTTTCTGTTGAAAAAATTATTTTGTTTCGTTGCATGTTTCATGATAATAAAATGGACATTTCTGCATACATTTTAATAAAATTAATAGGAACTGCATGTGCCTGAAAGGAAGATATATGACAATATAACATTCTTTTCTGTATATAAATGGTTGGCAAGCATGGTACAGATGCGCGGATCCAGGAATTTTCATCAGGGAGGGGGGAGGGTCCAGGTCAGTCTGACAAAAAAGCCCTGACAACGATTTTTTTAGTCCTCAGCTTATTCTACAGAAGTCAAATGGTCAATTTCAAAGAAATCTATCGTTTTTCAAGGCTCCAGATGGGGTCCAATTTTTTTCTAGGGGGTCCAACTTTTTCCAGGGGGTGTCCAATTGTTTATTCCCTATAGAAACCCATTTAATTTGTGATTTTACAGAGGGAGTCCGGACCCCCTGCCCCCCCCCCCCCCCCTCTCGATCCCCACTTGGTGCAGCCCTCACAGCTTCATGGTTAAGGCTACTGTACATTATCTCATTTGGGCTTGGCAAACGTTAATAGACAGAAGAATGTATCATCCTTTTATTGTTATATACCTTATAATAAGTGTTTACTATAGAAACTTGAGGTGTTTCAATCGCTGACAATTGTACATTTTATTTAATAATGTGTTATATTTTGGTTGATCGTTGACCAATCACTGACCGCGGGCTTTATTTCCGATAAAACCTTAATTGCCATTTCAACCTGCTCACGGATATCCTCTGCGAGTTAAGATACCGTCGCTTATGCTTTATTGAGAAATGACCAAAATATTCAATTATCATAAGATACGCTACTTTATTACATCGGATAGGCGACAATCGAGATCGATGAACGTGGATCGCAAATCGCTAGAATTTTCCATTTGTCGCCAGTCAGGCAAACAAACTGCAATCCAAAAAGTCTGTTTCTGACGGTATTTGATCTACGTTCGTCGATAGCATCAACGTTTTCGATTGCCACCTATCCGGTATGTGTATTGATACAATGAATACGTAACCAAAACAATCTGAAACAAGAGCTAGGAGTAATCTACATTTTTCAGTCATGTTTCTGTTGAAAAAAAAGTTTGTTTCCACACCGGATAGTGAGCAATCGAAAACACTCTTAACCATTGACGAACGCGGATCAAAACTCGCTAGAAACAGTGTTTTGATCGCAAAGTGTCGCCTGTTCGATGAGTGATGGTAATAAAAAAAAAACTATGATTCTAACTATTTTTGGTCTATAATCGTCGATAGTATTGATGTTTTCGATTGCGCCTATAAGGTGTGGTTTTGTTGTATGCTTCACTATGTTAAAGTGGACATTTTTTTTAAATGCTTTTGCTTGAAAGGAAAGTATTCTAGAACTTTTTGGATACTGTAAAGGCGGCACCTCATGACTGCCTTATTAGTCTACTTTAGACATAGGTAAAATCTGAAAATGAGGCGTTATAACTACATTCGAAAGTGTTTGTTTATTGTTTAACATTAGTATAGAGGCAAACAGTGTGGACCCAGATCAGACTGCTCTAGATGAGCAGTCTGCTCTAGATCTACACTGTTTGTTTAAGAGGCTTCATAATATTTCAATAGACGATAAAACATACAATTGTGTTGTAATATACGCTTTAAGGGTTAATAAAAGTGGGTTCAGTGCATTAACGGACAGGACTTTCATGAAATGCACGCAGACCTGCGCGGCTTAAGCAACTTTTAAACGCTTAACCAATGGATAGAACCTGATTTCCATTCTTGAGCAGTTGAAATAACCGAACCACGCCCAGATATGAAAATCAAAGTTGCCACCTTTACAGTACCCAAAAAGTCCTATAATATATTACAATGACAATATAAAATTCCTTTCTGTATATTAACGTTTGTCAAGCCCTTGTGCGATAATGTGTTGCAGGCCTCACCGCTGTGTGGTTCTGGTTGCAACACATCACATTCAGGCTTGCCAAACATTAATACAAGGAAAAGAATGTTTTATCCTCTTATTGCATATTTGTAAGTCTATTCTTTAAATGATATTTAGATCTATGCATCAAGAAGAAAGCTATAATTTTTAGCTTTTATCTACATAAATCCTACGTGTAAGAAAGCATTAAAGTATCAAGACATGCTATAGCCAAGCTTTAATGAGAATCATAATGTAATGTGCTGGGTCACATATGCTAGGTATCCTAGCCTAGTACTGGTTCAACCCAGGAAGACCCGTCCCGCATACCTGAAAGATTGTTGAGTGGACGTTAAGAATCAAATCAAACAAAACATATGCTAGGTCAAAATCTTTTTTGTCACTTTCTACGCCCATTTGTCAGTGCTTAATCAATAATAGCTATGTCTCCGCCCAGTGATATACAATAGGGCGTAGACAAACAAAAAATTGGTGGAAAGGGGAGACAACACTTATTGTAGTCTTTATTTTTTTCACGATTTTTCAGAAAAGTCACCAAAACAAAAAAACGAGCACGGTGACACATATTTTTTATTCAATCATTAGATTCTTCATGAAAATATCTTTGTAAAAATATGTTTTTTGTTGTTCCAGTTACATTCTCTGATATGTTTATTTTGAATATTAATGTTTTTTGGGGCATTAATTCGTTTGACTTAATTAGGATTTTGCTTAATAAATTGTGTAAATACATGTTATTTCACTATTTTTTGTTTTTATTTATATCTCTGGTGTGAGTAGTATTTGTTCTGAAAAAAACTGTATTGCGTTTCTTGTTAATTTGTTAACAAAATCTGTATTTGTTTATTTCAAAAACCTGCGATTTTGCAGTTTTTGACATCAAATAACTTTTAAAAAAGAACGGTGAGGTATTGTTTTTTTTGTCTTAGATTATAAGTATAAGTCTATATTATAATATATTAAAAGATAAAACACTTTTGGACATATGCCGGTGAGTCCCCTACTACCTTAACTTGCTCGACAGGAAATATTGAAACAAGAGGGTCAAGGCCATGCAGGATCACTCACCTGCGTACTGGTTCAGATGATAGGTATTAAAATAATTTTCCTATCTAGAGTGTTGGGAGCCATTATGCTTAACAAAATGTAGTTGTAAATTATTAGGAATGGAAGTGTAATTTTTGCCAGGGCACACCAGTAATTTTTTTATTGCTGAACAGCTGTTTAGAAAAGACACCTGTATAGTTGTCCCCAGAATACACATTACAGGAGCTTTAACAATGTTGAACAAATCGTATTAAGTCGGACCCAAAATTAGGCCTTTAGGTTTTAGTCCCACTATATAGCTAGGCTTGCATTTATGCCATAAGTATCAAAATCTCATGAGCTGGCCCATGTCTGTTCATACTGGAATTGGGTTAGATGTCTCCCACGACCCCTATTTGGTGTAAGATCCAACAAAAATCAAACTGAAATTATAGTGATTTTTTAAGTAAAAATCGATATCATATAGAGCAAAGTGCAGTAAACTATTGCACAACCATCTTTTGGGAAAAAAGTTAATTATCATACCTGGGAAATGTTTTGAAAATTTTACATAGCTTAGCGAAAATGATATTTCTATGGCCTATATTTCAACAGCCGGAATTATTGAAGGCTGTCAGATTAAGTTTTTGGGCTACGGAGGATACAATATGCCGCACATGAATAATGTCAATTTATTTCTGAAAGCAAGTTTGCCCTTTTGTTTCAGCTTACCACAGAAAACAATTTTGGGAGGCAAAACATTTAATGAAAGAATGGAGCATTCACAATGAATGAAGTTGGAATTTAGGCCAGCTTATAAGACTTTGGTGCTAATGGCATTGACAAGCAGCAAAGGCTCAGATGCATGTGTGTAGTACATGGGTGAAGGTCCAAACTTTCCAAAATCCTGAACTTTCGAAACTCCGATCTTAAAACTTGCGGTATGCCCACTAATAATTCTCAATTTTAAGTTTAAATGGTCGATTGCTTTTAGACAGACTAAATATGAATCAGAGAACCTATTATAATCTCTCCAATTCAGCATTTTCAGGCTGAATTTCTATAGCTTCAAGATCCTGAATTCAGGAATAATCCTGAAAACTTTCACCCATGGCAGTATGGCTAGATAAATAAGACCATTATATAACGCTACAGATGTACACATGAATGGAAAAATGGATGCAAACTCAGTTAATCACACCCCAAACAAATGTGGTGAGGGGGGAATTTGGGTATAATTAAGCTAATATTTCTTTCTCACATCACAGAGGCTCTGTATGAAATTTGCCTTTGATCAGTTAAGCAACTTCAGAGACCTGTATGTTTATATAGTACGGATGAAGGACCCATGGGTTAAAATCCTGATACTTTTTTTAGTCAAGAATCTTGCAATTCAAATTCTTGAACAACCTGTATATTTGGTTTGTTCAAGCTGTTGATTCTTTATGTCCCAGCCAAAACAAATTTCAGTAATGTCTGGACATTTCCTGGGTTGAATCAGGATTAAGGGGAGGATAAAGTGTCTTTCTCAAGGACACAACACAGTGCTCCAGTGAGGCTTGAACCAGTGACCACTCGATCTCAAGTCAAGCACAGTCTACCACTGAGCAACTGCTCTAATGAACAACCAGTATATTAGAATAGTATATCTAGGATAAAAGACACTTAGTCCTTAGAATCTCAAGTCCTGGAACAGTGACACCAATATATTCCTTATTCAGAATATTTGGAGTGACTTTCTGTGGTTTAAGTCTGAAAACCTTGTCCCATGAAACCCAGAGGCAACAGTGAAATTTCAAACATGTTTTATACCACTGTCTGTTCCCATCCAAAATTTCATGGGTGAAAGTTAAATATTTCCCAAATCTTCAGCTTTATCAATTCAAATCTTAAAACTTGCAGAACGTCTAAAAAAACTAACAATTTCTAGCTAGGCGGCTAAGAGCCAATATTGTGCTATTCCGGATACAAGCATGAAACTTTCCACATTTGTTAAGGTTGGTGAGCTGATGATTTTTAGATATAGAACCACTTCCACAAATTTCCTCTGCGCATGCGCAAGGCAAAATTCACTTCCGTTATAGAAAATTTGGTCTCACTTGACTACACAGACCAATATTTGTGTTCAGCATGGCAAAAAATCGACCCACTATATCTCTAGATGTCCTAAAAGACATAAACAAATATATTTTAAATAGTTTCCATAATTACGCATGAGTAAACTAACTTATACTTCCGGTTATCTCGGTTAATGATGTCAAAACGGTAGAAACCATTGCATAAATGGAATACTTATATCTTTTGACTGGGAAATAAATGTGTTTCTGCAAAATAATTAATATTTTTTGCCACGCATGAATTCACGTTAGAAAGCCACTGTACTAGAACAGTGCAGTCATTGCGGGTCGGTTGAAGTCGATGAGGGCACACATTATATTACTTTGGTTTACTGTGATCCATTCTATGAGCTAGTTCTTTACAGCTATTAATTTTCATGATGATGTTTTCAGTTGCAATTATCACTTAGGTATTGTAGTCCATTCTGGGTAAATTGCAGCCTTTAAAATCTAAAACTAGCTGGATAGCCAGTGGGATTTTTATGTGTACGAAATGTGTTCACAGATTAATGAGAAGCTATTTTAGTCATTAGTTATGATTTAATGGCATCAAATAATGAAGAATAAGTGAATTAATAAAATGTTTTACATATTTCTGTTTTTTTCTGTGAAGTTGCAAACCATTTTGTAGGTGTACGCAAAAATTGAGCAGTGAATGGCATTGTACTGGTAGTCGAGGGTCTAAATATAATCAATTTGTATGCAATCTATGACACGGTCACTTGACCAGAACAGCTGATATATGTAGTACTATGCGTACAGTATGAAACTAAGAATAGGGGCAAAGATCATGAATCGAAATCAAGCACCACACCTGACACAGAATACCAAATGGGACAGTAACAATCTCAGAATTTAACACCACAAACGAGAGACAAAAGGTCACCCTTTTCCCGGCAGGTGACCACAAGGCAGCAATGAGCAGACGCAAAGGCACAGAAATAACACAAATGATCCACCAAAGAAGTACCGCCTTGGAACAGTCAGTAAAAGTATTTTACTGAAGGGCTTAAACCAGTTTCACTTGTCAATAACTTTCAAAATGCTCTGCCCTCAGATTTCAAACTTTTGCGCATTAAAGTACTAATATTTTGCATTTTATCTAAACTAAATAAAGTAAGCATATATTCCAGAACATAAACAAAAATGGCTTCCATCCTTTTTTCAGGAAAAAATATCAACTTTTGGCATAACTCAGGTGCTGTATCGACCAACGCTTAACTCACATAAATCTTTGTTAATCAGATACACAGCTGGATATATAAGTGACAATAACAAGCACAGAATATGTTCAAAGTTAAATATTGACAAAATATTACCCTGTTTAACAGCCAGGTACGCTTAAACGGTATATTTTGTGCCAACCCCTCGTTGACAGCAGCCAACCCGCGAAGACCATGCTGTTCGGGTACAGTGGTTCTCTAGCGCAGCATTTGACATGAATGAATTTCGTTTTTTATTCTGGGGACATGCATGGTTTACCCATCATGTTCTTGAATGACTACATACGGTAATGTAACATCGTCTGTAACTCATGTTATGGAGTTTACTGAAGAGTGTTTGACTGTGTTTTGGAGTAATGTTCATGCATTGTTATGCCTATATTTTTGGTTACTGAGCCAAGATGACAAGATCACAATATTCTTATATACAAACGTATACATGTTCAAAGTGACATTTAACCAAGAGAGCTGGCAATATGTGCCATAATCTGTATGTAAGCTGATATGTCACAACCTTCTCAATGAGTTTCATTTATTTAGCATTACTTATTTTAAAAACAATCATCAATTTACGGAAACGTAGTGTTCAAAGTTGCCACCACAGGCACAAAGGGTCGTACACTGGAGAGCTGCATTTTGTACTTCTGCAACCTTGAAGACAGCCATATCTCACAAGGTCAAGAGAAGATTTTTGATACTTGTGGTAAGGTGGTCTACAGTGGACTGTACATTCCAGTGTCTGTTTCTATACATCACAGTTTGCTGGACTTGGTAATCATTTCCCCTTTTCTAGTACTGACCCTAACACATGAGCCTTGATATGCTGCCTTTAAAATGTGCTGGTACAAAGCCGCCTTCGTAAGGGCTGTCATTTCATCGAACAAGCCTTTTTGGTAAACAAATGTTTTCTAGCCATGTCTATGTTCATGTAGGTGCTTGCTTGTTCTACCATACAGTACTGTGATGAATTGTTCAAATGTGCAAAGGTAATTTGTAGGTGACTTTTCAGGGAGAGGGTTCATTTTTACAAAATACCCAGTTACAGCTAGAAAGCTTACCCACCAGTTTCCACGACCAAGGAGAAAGGATGTTTTATTGCACCCTGTGAGTGAATGGAAAAGCAAGCCAATTTGATTTCACACCAACGATAGCGGGCGATTTTTGCCAACCCCACAATTCATTCACTCATAACTGTTGCACAACAGGTATGACCAGAACTACTATAGCAGTATAAACAGTGCAACTAACAGCGCAACTGCTTTTCTTGTTATGCCTTTTAGCTGCTTCCGTAGCACGAGCAAATATTCTTGTATCTGCCTCCTTATGCAAACAAGGAAGCAAATGAAGGCAAATCGCAAGGTGGACACACTAAGATCAAGCTTCTTTTCCCGTAAAGTGCAGGGTTCTCTCTAGAATATTGTCGCACTCTCATCGTGCAACACCTATCTCAATCTGCGGTTATTGCTTCTAAGTTGGCATATCTTATTTCCAGGAAACACATCAGTTGGAAAGATAATGAAATAGTTTTTCGTCATCTTCTCACAAGAAATCTTGCCAGTTTTTTTGGTACGACAGTTATTTGATGGACCAACCCGCCGGTGGATGTCGTTTCCCCTTGTTAATGCTTTTAAACTGTCCCCCTAACATGTGCCGCACACTAAATCCACTTGAACAACTGCACAAAAAGTGAAATTATGTAACGTTTTTAAAAACATCTTTGGTATACTGATCACTGAATAGTGCTACCCCTACACCTTTAAGAATCTGAACAACAGAGGCTCGATCCAAAATGACAACACTGATCTTTTACAGGGGGGGGGCAAATGTCTCAAAGCCAGTCAGTAGCTTCACAAGCAAAAACTATGAGGCATATGAGGCACCCCTCCCCGCCCCCCCCCCCCCCCCCCCCCCCCCCAAAAAAAAAAAAAAAGTAAAATTATCATACCCACATAAAACAGAGTGGCGTAGACTAACTGACGTTTGGTATGGTTCATTTACGGGAAGTGAGACACAAATATACAGTTCACTGACAGTTTGGAGTCAGTCCATCGACAGACAGTGATATGAGGTCTGTGAACTCAAGCACTGCAGAATAATATATGTCTGCCTACCTGTCTGTCTGTGAGTCTGTCTGTTTGTCTATCAAAAAGGTATATTGCCCTTGGCCAGTGACCTATATAAGCTACGTCACTGCCTTGGCTCAAACATAACTTTTTCAGAGACGTCCCCAAGTCAAAACAATCCAAATTAGTCAACACAAAGAAAATATGTGGTGGTGACCTTTAGACCAGACTGGTTACTCAGGCTGTGAGCGCGTCTGTCCAGTGTTCCAAGGGAGCTTGAGCAAATAAACGTATTGCATGTCTGTCTGGCTGCCACAAGCCTACTATCCCCTTTGCTCAAAACTAGACTTTTAAGTCTTATAACAACTTTATATATGTTTAACGTAGACAGAGCTTTTTTTGTAAAAGCTTATACTTGTAAATAAATAGGGCTTTGTTTATCGTCTAAACAACATCTGGGTAAAAGAAACCAACTGTGAATGCGCATCTAAACAGTCTGTAGGTCCAAATATTGAAGACATGCTTTGGTCCTTTGATTGGAGCATTGGGTTTAGCGCAGTTTACAATAAAAGAGAAACAGAATACCATATTTGTACAAAATTCAAATTTTAAGCGCATGCGCAGCAATTAAAGAATGAAGAGGACTTAACTACAAACAATTAACATCAGTTCTGCCACATTTTATTATTCTACAGCCAGCATGACCCCTTCTATAAAGACAAAATGTATGAAAGCTCTATGATAACAGCCCAAAATTATAAAATGCGTTGCGCATGCGCAGTAGGCATTTCCCAATGTGGTTCTATATCCTATTCTGCTTAGTCAGTCATGGTCTACAACTGTGCCAAATTTCATGCTTGTATCCGGAATAACATAATCAGGCCAAAATTTGGCTCTTAGCCGCCTAGCTAATAAAGTGGAGAAGCTATTAGGTCTGCTTGATTCAGTATTTTAAGGCTGACTTTCTAAGTCTTAAAATCCTGAATTTAGAAACAATTCTGAAAAGTTTCACCCATGAAACCTTGGTTATTAGTTTGATTTTAAAAACAATTGTCCTTAAAGAAAACTCTGAACACTCTAACTAGAATGCTCCTTCAAGAACATGCTGATCTGGGTTTTGCAGCTGTTCTGTCGTATGGAGGCCAACCAATATCATACATTTTATAATAAATACAAAAAGTCAGCATAACACTGGAATGCTTTATTTGTCTTGTATAATGTAAGCAATGGAAGCACAGGAATATAAATGAGCAATGTGCTGATTATCGTATTTACCATAAATATTAAGACACCTAAACCAATAAAATTTGAACAAGCTAATTTAACAACCTTATGAGACACGTAAAAGCTAGCCATAACATGACAAATAGTAGAAACCCTGATCACACCCCTCTTTTAAGAGCGGTCTGATCTGGGTTAACACTTTTTGCAAAGGCATTTCTGTCCTAATATTTAGAATAAGCACGGTAATAAACCTAAGGCACAGCCTTTTGATTGCACAGAAAAGATTAATGTAGGTAAATGTCTATAAAAATATATATACTGTAACAACCAAACAAGACATGTCCTCTGTAACCAACACATCTTTTTGCCATTGAGAAGTTTTCAAATGTATAGCTGATGCAGGAAAAAAAATAAAGGTGTAAATGGGACACTTGCATTATCTAGCACTATTTTTGATTTGAAATATCTGGTACTATTTTGATTTGGAAAATCTGGTACTAATTGTGGTTTGAAATATCTGGCACAAGTTTTGGGTTGAACTATCTGCCACTGTATTTGAATTGAAATATCTGGCACTGCTTTTGATTTGAAATATAACAACTGGAATGTACATATTCAACTCCGCAGAGGTGAAATCCGTTTTTGGAAAATACTGCTGACCAATGAAACATCTCGTTGAACTTATGAGCTCTTTTATATTTTTGCTGCGATAAACCATCTCAATTTTTTCTATCTTGCTTGACTTTTCCCTTGTCCAGCTCAACCCAAATATATACTCTTCTGAAAAGCAGTGTAGATCCAGATCAGCTGGCTTCTGAAGAAGCCAGCTGATCAGGATCCACACTGTTTTCATTTCATTAATGATTCCATTGCAATAGGCATTATTTAGTAACTGATCTGAATCGGAAACAGAAATGGACGAGACATCTCAAAATATTCAGCAGGATAAGGGTAAAGAAGCAACAGTCAACAGTTCCCTTATGCTATGCTATAATACACAAGATCTGGCCCCGGGGTTATAAAACTTTTTTCATGCTCAACTCAACTGAGCACAAAATTTCAACTGCTCATAAAAACTGAAATACTGACAAACAAAGAAGTTTATTGCTTTAAGTCTTTCAGATGTTGTATTTATCCTGCTATTAAATGTTAAAATGCCAACAATTTTGGCATTTAAACATTTATGAGCAGGATAAATTTTGTGCTCAGCTGAGTTCAGCATGAAAAAAGTTTAACAACCTTGGGACCTGGCTATCAACAATCTGTCCTTCAGCTGCATCTGCCCCTGTTAAAGCATTCACTGGTGTGCTCCCTACTTAGAGGGATCTGGTGTGAATCTCAAGTAGGACTTCCCAGAAGGCACTTGTTTCACCTCGAAACCTTTTGGGAACAGTTTGGTGGCTTCATCTGCGCTCAGTGACGGGACAACCATACATTTATCACCACTCTGAAAGAATAAAGGTAACACTCATTTTACAAGTTAGCAGCTTTTTGTGTGTAAAAATGTTTTCATTTACTTATCTATTAGTTTAAACATGTGTTTCGGGTGCTCAAAAGAACTGTCTCATTGAGACAGTTCTTTTGAGAACCCACAACATATGTTTGGTTGAGAAATAAAGAAATTAATTCTTAATTACACATTCTGGTCTGACTCTATACTACAGGCCTCGTAAAAGCAAGACTATACGGGCATCAACGCAAGAAAACCAGTCTTCGGGTTTGGGGGCAAGGTAAGCCTCAATTCAACACTAGCAAGTATATTGAAAACATGATTGTATTTAATAAAGGTAATATACTTTACAGACAGCAAGATCTGAATTCAATGATGCGATGGCTGGTCTGCCCTCTTTTTGTTCACATACAATAAAATCAGGTTTTCTCATGACGAGGCCCATAATTCACGGACATTTCAAGGAACAGAGAAATATATGTTTTAATATACTGATGGGAATCAAATATTAGCGTTCAAACGTCAACCTTTAGGACTTTTTTTTTTAATAGTCATTGCCACATCAGGTTCAACATATCTAAGGAGTATAATGACTTTGGCTTTGACTGTATTCAAAAAAATCAACTTTTCAAAATTTCCTATTTAAATGCATTAGGAAGCAAATTTTACCTTGATGTAAAATAGGTCAAGGTCAACCTAGGATCATCATTTGAACTACCAAATGCTACATATCGAGTTCCAAGGTCATCAGCCTTCCAGTTCTGGGGAAGATTTTTAATTTTAAAATGGTTTTTAACCATCAAAGGGCATGGCAGCCATCTTGGTGATGTGACCAGGACCATTTGAACAAACTTTGGTAACAGAGCCATAAGTAGTCTCTATATGGAATTTGAATTAAATTGGCCCAGTGGTGTCAGAAGAAATGATGTTTGAACATATTGACAGACTATTAGATGGATGGTCGGATGACAAAGTCAATACACTATTAACTCACACATGAACCTGTAACTGTATGTACACCAGACATGGGGTCGACTACATAATCTATTACAATCACAATAACTTTGGAATTTCATGATTACTGATTACAATTGCAATTGCTTTTTTCAAATGTAATCAATTACATTGCAAAGTAATCATGATTACTAAATATGATTACTTTTGAGTGATAAATTAAATGCATGGCTATATATTTCATTTCTACCTAAAGCTACAAGGCTGACTCAATGACATCAAGAACAAAACAACAGTATAAAGAATCAGAAGCCCAATACTTTTCTTATAGCATGGATGACAAATGCTCATCTCAATGACCTTAAATGTATTTTCAAGTTATCCCTTATAGTCAAAACAACCATATTTGATAATTTCAGTAAGATTATAGGTCTTTTCCAGGGTTAACCTAAAGATTTGACTATTTTATCATAAATAACACATTTTCATGTGTTTCAGATTTATGCTACTTTTAAAGGAGAAGATAATCATTTCAAATATCATTCTATAGTAATGTAGTTCAAAGAAACAACACAGTGACTCCATTGGCAGTGAGTCTAGATCTAGCAACCCTTCAATCAAGTACACATTAAATATAAATTTCTAACTCAGTGTCCCTTTGATATTGTACAGTAAACTATCCAAGGCTGTCAGTAGTGTACAAAAGATATACATACTTTCCAATTGACGGGTGTTGCTACTTTTTTCACCATGGTCAACTGTAGAGAATCCACAACTCGCAAAATTTCACTGAAAGAAAGAAACAAGCATTGATTGGATTTAATATGATTATTGAAGTTCAATCAGGTTTTTAACTTGCACTTAAAATCTATAGAAAATAAAATAGGTATAATGTTTTACATATCTCCCAAAATTAGCTATAACTGAATTTCAATTCTTAGCTGTATTAATATATGGGCCTGGGAGGAGCCCAGTGGCTCAGTGGTAGACTGTAGAGTGTTCAACTGGAGACTTAAGACATAGGTCCAGATAAGGATAGTTTATGCACCAAAAATTGCATTTAGTTCCTTACCCATCAATTTAAACATGTGTTTTGGGTGCTCAAAAGAACCGTCTCATTGAGACGGTTCTTTTGAATACCCACAACATATGTATTGGTTAAGAAATAAGAAAATAATTTTCCAGTTAACACTCTTAACTGGAGGCCTGTGAAGGGCGCTGATTCAAACCTGACATTAGAGGCACTGTATTGTCATTGAGCAAGACACTACCTTCTGCTTAGTACTGGTTCAACCCAAGAAACGTTCTGACCTTACCAAAAGTCTTGTCTGGGACATAAAACACAAGACAAACTCAACATATGGGCCTTATTTTAAAGAAAACCAGATGTTGTTGTATGCAAACAGAATAGACACTGACCAGCTTGCTCAACCAGTCTGATCAGTTTCTTCAGAATTCTCTGGAAAATAGCTTATCTTGGCTTATAATAAATTTTCTAGTTGGTCTGTGTAGCTGCATGAGCAGGTTGGTTTCGGTGTCACCTGATCAAAAATACCGAAGACAGGTTTTCTCATGACGAGGTCAGCTCATATCATACTAACCATCATGTAATTTGTAATATTATTTTATGCCCCAATGAGTTAATTATCATGATACAGTATTTATCATGATTATTATTTTTTTTATTAATGGAAGTATTGGAACAGCCACACCATGAATGATTGTACTTGTGGTTATTTCAAGTTATATCACAGGTTTAGATAAACATTTTTTGAGCGTACAATTGTGAATATTTTCTTACCCATCAGTTTTAACATGTTTTGGGTGCACAAAAGAAACGTCTCATTGAGAAGGTTCTTTTGAGTACCCACAACATATGTTTTGGTTGAGAAATAAGAAACTTAATTTTGTGGTACACTCTCTTAACTTAAGTCCTGTATATCATTGCATATTGTCCCAATTTGAGACATCATAATACTAGAGCTTGTGGTTATCTTCAATGAAAAAAGTCAATAAGCAATGCTTATTAGATACCCCCCGCACAGTAAGAGTCAGTGAAAAAACTTGGCAAGTTATAGTTCGAACAAGAAGACCTTAGTTTTGATAAGAAGATTTCAGTAGAATCTGTGCAAACAAAAATTATAAACTCCTTCATGCATATGTTCAATGTGTCTACATTGTATCCGCAAAGTATCAAATTGCTCCATCAAAAGCTGTAGTAGGAGTTGATCGGCCCATAAAGGCACTATCCATGCATATACAAAAGCCATATAAGGGAATAATTGTCTAAGTTCTCACAGTTGTCATTTTGTCAAAATTATTTTTTTGTGAACCAAACTCCTTCATGCATATGTTCAATGTGTCTGCATTGTATTGGCAAAGTATCAAATTGTTCCAGCAAAAGCTGTAGTAGGAGTTGATCAGCCCATGAAGGCACCATCTATGCATATACAAAAGCCTAATAAGGGAAAAATTGTCTAAGTTCTCACAGCTGTCATTTCGTCAAAAATTATTTTTTCTGAACAAAACTCCTTCATGCATATGTTCAATGTGTTTAAATTGTATAGGCAAAGTCTCAAATTGTTCCATCAAAAGCTGTGGTAGGAGTTGATCGGCCCATGAAGGCACCACCCATGCATATACAAAAGCCTTATTAGGGAGAATTGTCTAAGTTCTCACAGCTGTCATTTTGTCAAAAAATATTTTTTCTAAACCAAACTTCTTCATGCATATGTTAAATGTGTCTACATTGTATAGGCAAAGTATCAAATTGCTCCATAAAAAGCTGTGGTAGGAGTTGATCGGCCCATAAAGGCACTGTCTATGCATATACAAACACCTTATTAGGGAAAAATTGTCTAAGTTCTCACAGCTGTCATTTTGTCAAAAATTATCTTTTCTGAACTAAACTCCTTCATGCATATGTTCAATGTGTCTACATTGTATAGGAAAAGTATCAAATTGTTCCATCGAAAGCTGTGGTAGGAGTTGATTGGCCCGTATATGGCCTATAATAGCATAAGCACAAAGCACTATATTAAAAGCCATTTAGAACTACAAAGGGAAATAACTCTAATAGAATTGGCCCCTAGCCCTTACTTTTTTGTCTCAAGTATTTGTTTTGCATATATGAACATGTTTGCAAGGTTTGATGAAAATCCAGCAATGACTCTTCGAGTTATTAAGGAAAAAGCACTATATTAAAAGCCATTTAGAACTACAAAGGGAAATAACTCTAATAGAATTGGCCCCTAGCCCTTACTTTTTTGTCTAAAGTATTTGTCTTGCATATATGAACAAGTTTGCAAGGTTTGATGAAAATCCAGCAATGACTCTTTGAGTTATTAAGGAAACAAAGCGTTACGGATGGACGGACGGACGCACGGACGGACGGACAACGTGAAAACAGTATACCCCCTACAAACAAAGTTTGCGGGGGGTATAAATATCACAAGAAGAGACAACATGACCAGATATCAAAGTATATCATACATGTCCTGTGATAAGTTCTGCCATTTTCTATCATCCAAGTGCTTAAAAATAGAAACACATTTGTTTGCCTCTACACTGATATCTTAATTTTAACCCTTCAATGTTCTGCTGAATAAATTAATATGGCACATTCACTTCTGTTTACAGCCAATTGAGTTGCCAATTTCAATTAATACATGTAGTGGATTCTGAGAAAAACAGTGCAGATTCTGATCAGCTAGATCTACAGTTTTCTAGATGGTATAACCAAGTTCAGCAGAGCAAGTGTTTAACTATGTCCTTAACCATGAAACCAGGTAAGGGATGGGAATGAACATATTCTGATTGTGGACCATGTGTGTAATATTGTCAGAATCTGAACTGAGATACAGGAGATATGGAGCTATATGTGACATTTGACCTCAAGCTATGACCTTGACCTTGGGACAGGGAGACTGAAAGGATGTCTCAGTAAGGACATGCATTCGAAACAGACCAAGGGTTGAGTAGATACAGAGTGGGCAAGAATGTGTGACATATGGATGCATAGACAGACCACTCTAACAGAAATAATTTATTTCCCCAAAATAAACTTGGAAGGAGACGTAAATAACCATCTTTTTGTTGTTTTATTATAACATGGGCATGGATAGATGGTCAAAATTGAGGGCTTTTTTTCAAAGAAATTACAGAATGTATTGCATTAAATTACAGGATAATTACCGTCTACCATTGGTCATTGCCTTAACTTTATGTGTATAATTGCCCCTTTATGACAGGTTTCACCTGCTGACATTTGTCCTCCTGAGCAAATATGCCATATTCATTTCGGGTTTTCCAGCCAGTTCAAGCACATGATTTCATTGTTACAGTGGATTCACAGGCCACATTGAAAAACAGTGATGATCCTGATCAGCTGGCTTTTTGTGTTATCCATTCTGTATTAAGAAGACCCAGCAAAACATCTTGATCAGCTGATCTGGATCCACACTGTTTTCTTGAAAAAATACCAATCTATTTCTACTACATCAGCCCCTCTTTGAGATTACCTGCAGGTTCAATGGGACAATGGTCAGAAAGACATTTTCAAAGTTTCCCAAGCAGGAAGTACAGTGTCAAATCAACATGAAGTTACAAAAATGTTGATTCAATAAGGATTGAGAAGGGTCATAAATATTGCGTGCCCACAATTTCAATAGGCAAACAGGGGCTTTTTTCTCGCGTTGCACCTCCTTTGTCAACTTGCTGATAATAAATTAAGTATATACTGGTTTTAAGTCAATATAAAAGTTCAAGGTAAGGTTAAACAGGATAAGAGAGATAGTTTTTACACCATAATCATCTCAAAGTTTGATTATTATCTAGTAAAGGCCTCTAGAAATAAGTAGAGGAAATTTCTAGTCTCTGCAGCTAAACAGGCTGGCATGAGCCTCACTTTGTCGGAAACCCGGAAGACAAGTTTTGGCACAACGAGGCCCATTTAATATTGGGTAGCCCATAAACTACTTGAGTATACTTACTCAAAGTTTCTGCCAGTAGTAGCTGGGTACAGCATAGACAGCTTCAGTTTATATTCAGGTCCAACAATGAACACCTGGAAATAGATATTAAAAACTCTACAATACAGAGAGAGACCAGAGTAATATGTTGGGATTTATCTAATGGACTTTCCTTAACTCATAAAGCGCCACCTATAATTTGCAGCAGACGACAATTTCATTTTTTTCTGCTTTTTCAAAAATAACAATATGGCATGATACTTCATGAGAATCGTCTGCTGGCAGACGATTCTCATGAAATATCATACCTTATTTTTTGGAAAATTGGGGAAGATGTTGCAAAATTTGTCATCTGCTGCAGTCGTGATTGGCGCTTAAAGGGTTAATAATAAACATAGGTTGTGGACATCAATTTAAACTGACTTGAAAAGGCAGTTCATATAAGCATACAATGGAAGAATTTGTTTTACCTGAAAGAAAGCCCAGGCCTCTAGATAAGAGTGTAATCAAAAATTAATTTTCTTATTTCTCAACCAAAACGAATGTTAAAACTGGTGGATAAGAAAATATTTACAATTTTACAATGAAAAAATTGGCTATCTGGACCTATGAAGCCACTTAATGATCTTGTCTTATTTTATTGTAAACACGCTGAATACCTTTGTTGTACTCATTAATGTCAAAAATACAAGATTCAAGCAGGGTTTTGTAGTGTAATATTTGATTCAGTCCTAAGGTTGATGTTTGTGACCGACATGAAAAAGAGGGCGTGAACTTCTACAGAGAGCCACAAGAAACACTAACCATCAGTAACCATGTGTTTGAATGCTATTATCCATGAACTCTTTGCATGCCAGTTAATTTTTGCATGCTTTTTTGTAATCTTGTTAAAAAAGTTTGTTCAGGCAGGATCTGGGTCCAAACTGCAAAGGTTATCAGCAGACGAGAAATGTAGCCATTAGCAGATAAAGCGCTTAACTAGATAAATCAGTAAACTACAATGAAGACCAGACTATATGCTGAATATTGCAACCATTCATTAGGATCTGCAACGACTGCTAAGACAAATACAGGGGATGAACCAGATGGAAGAGTCCATCGGTCAAGTAAGGGTTAAACCGATCATAGAGAGTGATGTTTGCAAGCCCAGTCTTTAAATGCTCACTGCTATTGTTGACAAATCTATTTCTGCTTGTGTTTTTGAAAGCCAGGATATATCAAACAGTGTGAACCAAGATCAGACTGCTACATAGGGAGCAGTCTGATCTAAGTCAACTCTGTTTGCATACAAGGCAAAGTACTATTTGTTGTTGAGGAGAAAACCTGCCGTATGCAGTAAGTGTTACTTTAACCCTATGTCGGCCACAATTTTTTGTCCTGAAAATGTCATCTGCTTTATATATCTGCTGCATATATAAGTGCATTTGACTTCAGACTACATTACAACATGGAAGCAAACAATATGAACCCTGATCAGACTGCTCAAGGGAGCAGTCTGATCTGGATCCATATTGTTTGAAACATAGGCTACCTCAGAACATTAGCAGGCGAAAGGAGCAGACAAGAAAAGTAGTGACTGGCAGGCTAACGTTTAACTTAAACTGGTAGATAACATCCCTCAGATTTAAAGTCTGTTACATGATCCTACATATTTACACTGAGTAAGTAAAAACAAGTTGCATACTGGAATGTTGTTGGGACAAAATTTGAATTCCTAGTCATATTTCATATGACCTGTTTGATAAATATTTTTTTCTTTACCTGTCAACTGAACAATCAAGACCGTCACATGATCTGTGACATTCATTTGAAGTCAACCATTGAATAAGTTAGGGTGGTTGGTTTCTATAGAAAAACCCACATCCGCATTACATAGTTTTAAGTATGGCAAGGATGTTCCAATATAAAAATGGTGACTTAACTTTTATTTCTTCGTCAAAACATGTTGTGGTGCCACAACATACACACATTTTTCATATAGAGCTTAGCAATATAGTAATGTTGGTACCACTCTTACCCATTCATATCAAATGTCTCTTTTCTAATGAATGCAATGGGCAGCTTCTATGGGATTATAAGATGAGGATGAAAAATGCAAGACATACTTAGAAATGGTAGCCAGCAACCTATTTTACAGAAGTGTAAATTGCAATCATTAGGCTGCATCAGTCAACAGATAAGTCTGATGCCAGAAACACATGCAATTTATTTGACTTTGTGCTGTGATCTCCCTACTGATAGTTTTGAAAGTAAAATAGAGCTGCAAACTAAACATTTGTCATGATTCTAGATCTAAGACTTAGAGGCTGGTTTTCATCACAAACACAAAGACAGGTTTTTGTTTGTTTGAGTTGATGCTTTACAACCCAGTCAACAATTTTTAGTTATGTTTGGACAATTTCCTATCTTCCTTGGTTGAACCAGTACTAAGAAGGGGATAGAGCGTCTTGCTCAAGGACATAACACAGTAGCTCTGGTGAGTCTCGACCTAACAACTCTTTGATCCCCAGTCTAACACTCTACCAACTGAGACACTGCATGAGCTCCGCTAAAGACACGTTTTTACATGACACAGGTCATATTTATAAGGTAGACATTAGACAGGCTCTTATCTAATGAAGAGGACTAGAGTCTCCTTACAGACTGCCAATGTCATTAATTTTACCAGTACTGACAGTAAATAAATTAAGAAAACTGAAACTGACTCAGCATAATTTCATTCACTACCTTAACCCTTATACTGCCAATATTGCTAGTCCTGAAAATGTGTCGCCTTATTACATCTGTTGCATATTCAACATAGATCCAGATAAGGAAATTTTATTCGCGTAAATTTTCAATTATTTTCTTACCCATTAATTTAAAACATGTGTTTTGGCTCAAAAGAACCGTCTCATTGAGACAGTTCTTTTGAGTACCCACAACATATGTTTTTGTTGGATGAGAAATAGCTGATTTCATAGGCCTTCCATACTTTTCCGGATTTCCAGCAGGACTCAAGTCACATGTTCTTATATCATATGAATTTCTCAGCCAATCGAAATTTGTTCCATTACCACAAGACCGAGCAGCCTGTGCTCAAGGCCAGCATCAAAACACCAAACTTATTTCTGTTTTGTAAGCAAACAGGCTTGTATCTATTGCATATGAAGTGAGGATTAGTTGTAAGGGGCCACTTAGAGCCGCTGTGTATGTTTATTGTTACCTCAAAAACCAATTTTATGTTTTTCAAACAGCACCGTGGTTGTTTACATGTTGATGACGTCAGTATTTAGTACGTCACAGCACCGGTCGGTGATTATGTAAACATTTCACCATTTGAAGAATGACTCAAAATATCGTCAAAAATACCATTGGTAATGTGACATCGAGCTATCAAGTCAATCTAGCGATAGAAATTCCTAATATAACCCAAAACTACATAAATTCGCCTGTTTTCACTTGTCGACATTGGGTATCTGCAACGCTTAGGCCAAAGTGAAATATATGTGTGGTTCCTTTTTCATGCCAAGAAAATTTAGGTTAGGTGGAGGGAAACTATTAAATTTTGTTATAACATTTAACAAAGAAAATAGTGACAAAAATTTAAAAAGTGCCCATTTTTGGTATTTTTTTCTCCAAAGACCATTTTAATGTTTAGGGTAGGGTTAAAAAAATTAGGGTAGGTAGGCAACAGGAACCACACATATATTTCATTTAAGCCTTATTTAAATATACGTCACGTTGTTGGGAAGTTTTTTTGATTGGCCAGATATTTTTCTAATCGGGGGTGCTCCGAGCTAATCGGAACATGTCGAGAAAACTCGGTATGAAATTAGCTATAAAGAAAATAATTTTCCAATATGTACTCTTATCTGGAGGCCTGGTCAACTTACTCCAGGCTACTTTTACCATGGAAGCAAACACTATGAACACTGATCATGGTCCATACTGTTTGCAATATAGGCAGAGGACAAAAATTCCACTCGTCCCCTCGTAATTACGAGTAAAATCTAGAAAGGATGAGTAATTCTTCCCAAAGCACTCGTCCTGTAGGACGAGTGCTTTGGAAAGATATACTCTTAGGAAATCATATTGCATATATCACCCTTATGTTCTTTGATGCATACACTTTTAAAGGACATGTGCATGTCTTTGTAGCATGAGTGAAAATTGTAAGTCACTCGTCCTGCAAGACAAGTGCAATATTGAAATATTTTTGTCCCCTGATAGGCTACTAAAGAAGGTAAGAAGATGAGAAAGCACACAAGACAACAGTTGTTGTGAATGGTGAGAAAAGGGATAATCAAAACAGTTTACAGTACACAAGGACTTATAATTACCGAAGCTTGTAAATTACGGAAACATCATTTTCAGCACTCAGCCTTGTAGGGTCTCATTTTAACCTCCCTTGATGTAAACCCTAAACCATTTTTATTCTGATGGATTATTCCATAAATATTGATACAATAAAAATGGAAGTGTCCATTTTGTTGCCCGTCAAAATTTCTATACAAAGATGTATTTCTGTCATCGAAGATTGTGTTTATCTTCGCAATCAGTGCAGACCCTTATGGAATGATGCCTTACAATACAATATATAAAATTTGGCCAGAATTAATCATTCCGTTCAAGAGATAGCATGTGGAATGCTAGACTGGTTAAAATTTGATATTTCAAAGTGTTGATGTGATCATGACAATAAGAACAAGGTCACCAAAATCTTATCAGCTCTTTCCCCCTCCCTCCCAACACCCCAACAATGTATAGATTCAAGTTTGGTCAAACTCTACTCACCGGTTCAGAAGATTATACTGCGAGAAAGGCTGATTTTATAGTCTTTATAAGATGGTGACTTTGAAATTTAGGTCAAGATCACAAAAAACTAATCAACTCTTCATTGTGTCACTTTGATACAATATGTAAAGTTTGGCCAGAATCCATCTCTCCGTTTTAAGATATAACATGAGTGAACGCTATCCTAGTCAAATTTTGATATTCCAAAGTGCTATTGTGACCTTGAAAATAAGGTCAAGGTCACCAAATCTAATCAACAATTTCCCCGATCCCAACAATGTATAGATTCAAGTTTGGTCAAAATCTACCCATTGGCACTGGTTCAGAAGAGCATAGAACGGGAAAGGCTGATTTTTACAGTCTTTATAGGATGGTGACCTCGAGCGTGTTGAGAACTAGGTAACAGGCACCAAAATCTAATCAACTCTTCATTGTGTCACATTGATACAAGTAACAATATAAAAAGTTTGGCCAGAATTCATCATTCTGTTTAAGATATAACATGAGGTAACACTATTTGGGTCAAAATTTGATATTTCAAAGTGCTGTTGTGACCTTGAAAATAAGGTCAAGGTCACCAAAATCTACAAACTTTTTCTCCCCTCCCAAAAACGTATCTACGCAAGTCTATTCAAAATCCACCCACTGGTTTAGAAGATTATACTGCGAGAAAGGCTGATTTCTACTGTCTTTATCAGGGTTCCCACAAATTATAGAAAGTAAAATTCCCTGACTTTTCCCTGACTTTTCACTGACCAAATTCAAATTTCCCTGACCCAAAATATCGGCATTTGTCCAGTTTTGT
This sequence comes from Loripinus fragilis, assembly GCA_964019695.1. Taxonomy (NCBI): domain Eukaryota; kingdom Metazoa; phylum Mollusca; class Bivalvia; order Lucinida; family Lucinidae; genus Loripinus; species Loripinus fragilis. The sequence goes on from OZ026515.1 coordinate 35,505,143, forward strand.
GGGTATTCTATGAGGACGGTTAGTGAACAAACAGCAGTTTTAAGCAAATATTACTGTATAGTGATACAATTTATGATCCTTTTATCAAAACTCTTCAGCTGATTTTTTGTCCTCTGGTGATCTTTGACTTACACTCAGTTCTAAAATGCCTAACTTTACTACCAGAGAACAATCTGTTCTGCAATTGTCAAATTGTAATATTGTTAATTTCCAACATAATACATGTACTGAGATGTAGATGGATTGGCCTATAAGTGCATTATATAACTTATTAAAAATGCCCTGTAACCACAACTTAAAAGCAAACAGAACGAAACTGGCTAGCTATATATTGTAATTTAAAATTGTCATTTTGCCACTGACTGATATTTTAGCACCAGGCTTCTTCATACATTTAGAAGCATCATGTGTCTATATTGCTAAAACAAAGTTTCAAAGGTGTGGTAGCAGATTTTTGCCTGTTACCAGAGGCATAGCCCCACCATATTGTGAAAGGGTAACTAAATGAAGCTGTCAATTTGTCAATAGTTATATAATTTTGTACCCAAATAGTTATATGGCAAGCTCAGGGATTGCCAAAATCAAATGATGCAGCATATCCCATGCACCAGGAGGAAAAGCAAACCACATATAAACAACATAGAGTAACAAATAATGACCAAGATTCAAGCAGTTTCATCATTTGCCTCAATCCATAAATGAACCATCATTATAGAACATAACATAACATTTTATATCAAAAAGCAAGCTGAGAAAACAGCTGCCATTTCATAAAGACAAGGATTTTCAACAACCAAACTTCTTCATGAAAATGCTAGTTGTTTCATTGGCGTGTACTGCTGGGTGAGTAGAGTAAGTTCAGTGTAATAAGAGAAGCCATTCACCTATTAAAACAAACACAGGAAAACTTTTCCCAAGTATTCAAAGCTGCCAATCTGTCAATTATATTTTTTCAGCAAACTTCTTCATACAAATGTTAACTGACCATAGTGTGAAGACAAATGTGCCATATTACTCCATCAAAAAACTGATCAACATGCAAATAAAAGCTTAGCCCCTTTCAGTATAACCCTTATTAAAAGATAATTTAACAAAGCATTCATTTTGCCAATACATACTTATTTTTAAAAGTAAAATATGTTGTATTACTGAGTTGATCGGCACTGTCTCTCTGCATAAGCATACTCTATCAGGATTTACAAAGAGAAATAGCTCTTAAAACAATTGGGCCAGACCCCTTACTGTTGTATTACAAGTGTCTTAAGCATATGAATATATTTGTGACATTTGAAGAAAATTTTTAATAAGCTCTAAAAGATAATGACATTAATTCTTTAGAAACAAAATGTCACAGACAAATGGGGGGACAGAAAATGAGAAACATTGTTTCCCGATAGATGCAGTTTTCAGTCCCTATCAGAAATGCTTATCCATCTTCTGATGAGAAAATATATTTTCCTAGATTACAATTATACTATTTTGTTGATTTTACATTTTCGTACTCTAAGCAGCATTATTCCTAATATCAGTCAAGTGATGGGTGGTCCAGGGCTCGAAAATAGGACTCGTCCGCTCGTATTTACGAGTGTCTCAGGCTGCAGGGCAAGTGAATATTTTGATATTTCTAGTGAAATTAAAATTTTCCCCATGTATGCCAATAAATTTTGTGATGCAGGGCAAGTGCCTATTTTCAGATATTTCGAGGCCTGTGGTCTATATCATATTTTGTCTAAAAGTTTGGACATCCCCAAGAATTTAGACACATTGATCTACTAATTTGAAGAGTAATTATTAACATTCAAAAATGACAAGTTGTTATCATGAAATTCCCTGACTTTTCCCTGACTTTTTCCAAAATTTCAAATTTCCCTGACTCAAATCAAAATTCCCTGACTTTTCCCTGACCTTGAACTTTTTTCATTTTTCACTGACTTTTCCCTGACCGTGGGAACCCTGTTTATAGGATGGTGACTTTGAAAATTAGATCAAGATCACCAAAATCTAATCAAATCTTTATTGTGTCACAATGATATATAATATATCAAATTTGGCCAGTATCCATCGTTCTGTTCAAGAGATGCGGAAAAGCTGTTCTGGTCAAAATTTGAGATTTCAAAGTGCTGTTGTGACATTGAAAATAAGGTCAAGGTCACCAAATCTAATCAACAATTTCCCCCCTCCCAACAATTTTGTATATATGCAAGTTTGGTCAAAATCCACCAACTGGTTCAGAAGATAGGGTGCTGAAAAAAGCTATGTAGACACGGACGTGGACGCCCATTATATTAAACTAAAGCAGTAAAACAGCTAGAAGCACTATATCAGCCTGAATCCGTATTTTATGGCTGACTTTCCCCTGTGACTTTCTATATGGGAAGTCAACCTCAAAATCCTGAATGCAGGAATGATCCTGAAAACCTTCACCCATGGTGCTGTACATACCGCTCTGCAAGTCAGTGGCATCCCAGCTTTATCCTTCTCATCTGGGTCTAACATCCCCAAGTCAACTGATAGTTTTCTGTCAGGATCAGCAATAATTGGAAATCCAAAATCTCCCTTTCCACCATTGAAAGCCACAATGTCCTGAATAACAACAAAATAACCATATTCTGATTAACCCGTATCCTGCCAATATTTTGTCCTGAAATTTCAAAATGTCTGCTTTTTATGTCTGCTGCATTATATTCAAGTGCACTTCAGACAAGATTTTAGCATTGAAGCCAACACTATGAACCCTGATCAGAATGCTCCCTTGGTCAGATTGTTTCAATATCACCTCCCAAAGAACATTAATGTGTATGCTGCACACAGTACTTTGTGGGTTGTTAACATTCCTAGCCAATCACAGCAGTCTAATTCCATTATTAATACATGTTCTTCACCACAAATTTACTCTGATTATTTGGACACATTTACATCCTCGGTTGAAATCACGCTTTAACTCTGATTATTTGGACAGATTTACATACTCAGTCGAGATCACGAAGACACTAATTTTATATACAAGTATATAAAAAAATTTAGTGCCATAAACAACATTGGTCATCGTTAAATGCAAACATCCCCCTTATATAATGATGATCATTTGAATTTTTGGATACGTCGAAATAAACGTCTATCCCTTAGGACTTTGTTTACAAGATTCTCCTGTAGTAATATCATTAGATTTAAACTAGAATTGTTTTTCTACGAAAAAACAGATGTCTCCCCCCTTTTGGTGTCAAAAGCATGAGTCATTAAATATAATTTCTAACAGAAACATTAAATACAATTTCTAACAGAAATTCTAGTCGTTTCATGCAGACAATCAGCTCGTATTTAGTAAAGATATCTGTCAATGTAGTTAACTATTGCACAATCATAACCTGGTATAAAATAGTCATAGATAATTGTTTTGTGATTAACAAAGTTCCAAGGGAAATAAATCAAAGAGTATAAATGACAGAGTTACTGTTCATGCACTCTGCATGTCGACACATGTTGGTTGATACATGTATAAAGTTTCATGAATATAGCGGTTTTCAAGTTATAGAGCGGACACGGTTTTTGTGATGCACAAAGTTCCAAGAGAAATAACTCAAAAAGTATAAAAGGCAGAGTTACCATTCCTGCACTCTGCACGTCATCTAATGCTGATTGATAATTGTGTAAAGTTTCGTGAATATAGCTTAAGCGGTTTTCAAGTTATAGAGCGGACGCGATTTTTGTGATGCACAAAGTTCCAAGGGAAATAACTCAAAAAGTATAAAAGGCAGAGTTACCATTCTTGCACTCTGCACGTCATCTCAGGCTGATTGATATTTGTATAAAGTTTCCTGAATATAGCTTAAGTGATTTTCAAGTTATAGAGCGGACACGATTTTTGTGATGCACAAAGTTCAAAGGGAAATAACTCAAAAAATATAAATGGCAGAGTTACCATTCTTGCACTCTGCACGTCATCTCATGCTGATTGATATTTGTATAAAGTTTTGTGAATATAGCTTAAGCGGTTTTTAAGTTATAGAGCGGACACGATTTGTGACAGACAGACAGACGGACGCCCGCGGAAAAACAATATGTCTCCCGACCCTAAAGGGGGGAGACATAAATACAGTAGTAAATATGTGATGTGAATGGTTCCTTCTAATCATCATCTTGACCTGCCTTTAGATAGTCCAGGGCTGGCAAATTAACAAATACTGTATGGTGAATTTAATAATTTTCATCTACTTGAACAGCTGTGAGTGAGCATGGTGGGCAGATGAGTGGATTTTTCCAGTCCTAAATAATGCAACCCTGATCCATTGACGTTTTGTTTGCTTGTTCGATTTAATTCTTTACGTCCCATCAACAATCTTTCAGTTAAACAGGGACGAGTCTCCCTGGGTTAAACCAGTACTAAGCTAGGATAAATGTGTCTTGCTCAAGGACCACAATGCAGTGACGCCGGTGAGGCTTAAACCCGCGGCCCCTCGATCTCAAGTCAAACACGAGAATACCACTGAGCCACTGCGCTCCCTATCCATTGACATGTTAGGATCATACGAGTATGTAAATTACCTTTTCCCATCCTTTGTGGTCTTCTACTGAATCAACAGAAAGAGCAATCAGCTTGACCCCTCTTTTGGTGAACTCATTCTTGAGCTCATCAGCTTTTCCAAGTTCTGTGGTACAAACAGGAGTGAAGTCGGCAGGATGAGAGAACAAAATTGCCCAGCTGAAATAACAGAAAACCTTGTCACTTTCAAACACAGTAAAACCTGTCTTAAGCGGTCACTCAACAATAGACAAAACAAAGGTCTTAAAGACAAATGGTAGCTTAATGAAGATCGAAAGTATTGTAGAATGCTTTCTTGGAGCATTCTGCAATACTTTAGACCTGCATTAAGCAATAATCAGTCTTGAAAACCAACTTTTGGTCTTCGTTTTGAGTGGCCGCTTAAAACAGGTTTTACTGTATCAGAAGTTAAATACACCCTTTCGAACTTCAGCATGAAATATCTTGTAATGTGCAAGGTCTACACTGATGTACTTATAGGTGGTATTATAGTTATATATGAGCCGCGGCACGAGATTTCAAACAATGTGGCATTTTGACAAGTGTAGACTCATACGAGCCTGTGAAGCCTCCTTTTAAACTTAGAAACTCCAAATGACGTTTCGTCAGTACCTTAACAGTCATAGAATATTCAGGCTACTTGCAAAGGCTCTGATCAGACTGCGGGTATGCGCAGGCTGATCTGAGGCTATGCTGGTGGCACATAACACATTGTTGGAAATCTCATGCACTGGCTCATAAGTATTACCATGTTTGTCCACCTGTACAAAAGATAATCCACTTGCTAAAGCTCATGGATTATCTCCACGTATAGGCAGGCAAACCATGGTTTAACTATTACTTAACCCTTGACGGATGAAATTTTTCAAAGTTTCATACAGTGAAGCCAGGATGGTACATCAGGGGCGTACCTACATGTACGCAAAATGCAGGTGCGTACAACTCAGCCCCTCAAGTATAGTGTTTTAAGCTACATAATTTGTTTTTTGGAAGAAAAAATGCAACTAATTGTGATAGTTGCGTGTCTCTAGAGCCAGATGTGTGGAGGTGACCACCTATGGGTAATATAAAAATGGATTATAACTAAAATAATAAAGAGACCATTCCAACAGGGATGGAACATTTCACTTTGCATTAATGGGGTCAACTGTGATTAATATTAACAAAATGTTATGATTAAGGATTAAGCAGAGAATAAAAGGAAAATTAATTATGTTATGATCTATGGTTGATTTGATCAAAAAGGACCATGTCAAACTACTTTTAACATTATGCTTATAAAATCAGCCATACACTTCCTACTCCAGAATTTAATACTCTATATTATATATGTACTAGACTACAATATGAAATAAAATAAATGCTTGTAAAGTTGTGCAATGAGCATTTTACAAAGGATCATTTAAAATTATTCAAGCATTTCTGTCACTTTAAAACTGTCATAATTATTCTTGTGCACTCCAATTGTAATTCAATATTGCACATTTCTTAAAGATCTAAACTAGTTTTTATACCATACATATTTTTCATAAATTCATAAGACCTTTGCTTAATTTTCATCAGTTGCATATTCTAAAATTTTACCGAGAACACATGAGAACATGCAATGTAGCACATAAGCTTAAGTCTCAATCATGAGACTTGATAGTCTTCACTGTTTACACGAAAGTAGATCATAGATGACAGCAGACAACTAGATTAACTTGACTGCTAAGTTTGCTACGCATGCAGGTTAAACTAACTCAATCGGCATTAGTTCCATTTTCTAGTGGGCTGGCTTGAGATAACAAAAGCCAGCCCACTAAATGAAAAGAAACTGGAAACTATTTTGTTAAGCTCAGAAGCCCCCCCCCCACCCCATAACACATGGCCATATCATATATAGATGTCTTTAATGCATGTGCAAACCTGGAATGTTATCTTTCGTAACATTTAGCCCTTTGTTTTCCGGAAACCCCAGTCTACACTGTGTTTAAAGGTAAAAAAAAAGATATTGAGACAAAAGAGTACATTATTTTTTTTTTAAAATTAGAACCAGACACCCCCAGATATGTACAATGGACTATCCCAAGTTTATTCTATCAACCCAGAAGGAAAAATCCATTAGTATACAAAGAGTTAATCACAATCAGTTTTATTGTCTGGGTCTCTTGATTGCACTTTTCATTTCATTTTTTAAGTAACTAATGTTTGAAATATTAACTCTGAATGCTGGGGATTTTTTCATTTTTTTGTTCTCTGAAGATCGATATTACATTTCCCAAATCAGTTGTTTTGTCAGGCATCATCTAGGTCTTTAGCTAAAACTGTTTGCGATGACAAATTTAGCCACATTAAAATGAAATTAAGTACTGTATTTGGTACAACATATGTTAAAAACAAGTCTAGACAAACCAGGGCCTTGTACCAAGACATGATACATGTGACAATACAAACATTAAGATTTCTCTTTATCTAGCCTTGTTACAAGATGATACATGTACATCATATTTAACCCTTAAAGCACCAGCCAAAAAACTGCATCTAAAATGCCATCTGCTTAGTCGTCTACTGCATATTTTTACTAGCAATTTTGATGAATGTTAGAGGCAAACAGTGTGGGCCCAGATCAGACTATCTGATCTTAGCCCACACGGATTTACCAAGAAGCTTCTAAAACATTTCAGCAAAAGACAAAAGTAAATGACTTTTGTTGTGATTGACACTTTAAGGCTTAAGCCCTTACCATGCTTAACCCTTATCCTGCTAATATTTTTGTCCAGAAAATATTAATTACATCTGCTGCATACATTCAAATCCACTCCTGAATATTGTATCAGGGCTCCAGATAAGAGGGGGGGGGGGGGGTAAAGGGTATTTCAGCATTGATTTTTTGGAATTCGGCATTGAAAATTAAATTGAAGGGTGAAAATACCCTTTGCAGTTTGAGGTTTCAGTGCTGATATTCAATTTATGTGGTGAACTCTTATTCTTAGTTAGAAAAACTAATTAATATACACCAATTGTTTAAATCTTGGAAGTTTTCCTAAAAACGCAACATGTATTTTATACAAGCAACTTTTCTTTAAAATATGTTAAGCAAATATTTGGTCTTTTTACAAGGCTTTGCATTTTCTGCATTTTAATATTTTAAATATGGAGTAAATTACTCATTGAATTAAAAAGTAGGGGGTGAAATACCCATTCGTCCAAATCCTTATCTAGACCACTGTTGTATCATGGAAGCAAACACTGTGAAAATAGTGAGTATGATCAGGAAATGCCACAATCACAAACTGCAGACAAACCCATGTCATCATGAGGAAGAGCCACACAACAATCACAAGGCACTAAGAAGGCAAACTAAATGATCAGACTGCTCTGATCTGGATCAATATTGCTTGCAATATAGGCCACCAAAGTACACTTGTAAGCAGAAGAGATAACAGACAACAATTGTCGTTAACAGCAGGAAAAGGGTTAACATTTTGCATGTTGGGTAATTGTTCATGCACTTGTTGCCATCTGCATTATGATAATGTTTTCTTGATCTAAAGCGTACATCAAGCATTTCGTTTATCATGAAAGACTTCGAGAAGTTTCATAGCAAAAAAAACAAAGTAGAAGAATTATTCCTAAATAAAAAGCCCAAAAGAAGAAATTCAATTTATTCAAATAATGGTTTGCATAAACATTGAGTATAATTATAATGTAATTTGTATACATTAACTCAATTTGCATAATACCTTTCAACGACCATTAACACACCCTAGTACACCCGGGATGCAACATTATTTTTTACAGCGCAGATTAGATGCAAGCACACATGTTGCATGAGAAAATGGATTGTCTCAAGTTGACGTTAGTTTTTCTTTTGCTGACAAATATACAAAGAGTTGGGGGTTAATACTTTGCAGAGGAACACAGTGAACCTACCTCTATATTTCACAATATGTTGTAGTTAAAATAGCATATAATCTGCGCTGTAAAAACTAATGTTGCATCCCGGGTATATGGTGTGATAAAGGGGTCAATAGGTTCACAGATGCAAAGATGCTAATCAGGGGCGTCACCAGAGACTTTATCATGTTGAAGCCCACCATAAAAAATGAAGAATTAAAGAGATAGTTGACCTTTATAGTTACAATGTTGTTGTTGGTTGTTGTTGGTTTTGTTGCTTTACGTCCCAAGTCAACAGCTATGGTCATTGCGGGACGGTCAGTTCACCTAACCACTCTTTTTCCTGGGCAGGCTTGAACAAGCAGTTAACCAATAATTCGTGCACATACTTTCGCTTGTAACTGACAACAACCCTTCTTGAATGAAACAGCGGAAGGGAGGAGAATGACTGTAGAAATCATTTCATGATCAATCTCCATGAAAGTATTTACTTTTCAGATAGCAAATAACAAAGTTGCTGCTCAGACTGCGCGGATAAGCAGGCTGGTCTGTGCCTTTGTTGTTGGCAAGCGAAAAAGTCCGGATTCATGCTTTGAGGTCCATAATGATGTTGAAGCCCTGGCTTCCGCCTGGCTACGCACCTGTGCTTGAATTTATGACTGTCACTTTGTCTGATGCTTAGCGACATTTTCTTAAATTTCATCCAAAAACTTCAAATGTTCAAACAAATTTCACAAAGTTGGCACAGCTTTTAGTTTGTCCAATTTGCGCCCGAGGCATTTTTAAGGGGTTCAGGGGGACCCTCCCTCCCCACCCCCCACCCCCTTTAGAGACAAAACTATTTCATTTTCATTGAGAATTTTCAGATAAAACGAGTAAAATTAATAAATGTTCAGCCTCATCAGGTATAATTAACTAGTAAGCAAGAAAATTCCTGGAGGGAACATTACACCCTGTAATTATATAATACTTCAATGCGAATATATACGGTATTTTTGCCGGTACAAATTGGACTCCAATAAAACCTGTAAATCTGCCTAAATAAAATATGACAGCTCATACTAAACACATAACATAATGGACATACCTATCTTTTCCAACCCATTCATGGAATTTAATTTTTCCATGCGTTGTATCCGCCTCAAAATTTGGAAAAACGTCGCCCAAGTTGATACCCATGATTTTCACTGATGTTGACCACGAATTCACTTCGACAAGCCACGCCTACCTTGTGTATCCGCAATACTTCGGAAATTTTCGTAAATTTTGGCCACGAGACAGTTCATCGACAAGATAGTTCACTGACATATTATATTTGCGCTGAAGAATTTGAAACTTCTCCGACAAATTTCATATTAGTCCAGTCAATTTACTTGAAAATTTGACCAAACCTCAAACAAATTCCTTCAGAAAAGGTTTTTAGATTTTCATGATCCAAAAGGTCCATAGATTAACAGGAAAAAAGTCCTCAAAAAAATTCGCAGGCAAAATGCATTTTTTCAGGGGTCAAAAAAGGGGCCTTTCAAGCAAATATGTGAAAAATGATATTTTTGTGTTTGTTTATTTTTAATTCTCTAGCAATATTCTTTTACATTAAAATTTTGAACTTAATTTCTTAAAATATTTATTTGACACAATGTTAAAAAGGTACCAGAAGAAAAAAAGGAAATATTTTCATCGCCAAATGCATTTTTTGGGGGCAAAACCTTCAAAAAATAAAGAAAAAATGTCAAAAAAATGAATTTTCGGTATTAATCATAAGCATGTGTAGAATATACCCTAAAAATGTATTATCATTTTTATTATAAAGAAGATAGCAAGATGCAAAGTCAAGAAACCAACATAAATTGTACCATTTTAGGGTTGAAGGAGGGGGCAGGTTGGGGCAGGATGGGGGAGGGGGCACAGTCCTGAACGTTTGAACATAGTGAAAAAGAGATTTCTTAGCTTAAATATGTATTTATCAAACTTGTTTCACCTTTTCTTTAAGTAGCTCAACAGTCTGTAGATGCAAATACAATGCTTAAATATGTTACCTGAAAATGTATTCTGTATAAAATGTTTTTTTCAGTTTGTTTACTTGTTGTTTTAGTGGGTGGACGGGGTTGGAAATCATGTAAAAGTAGAGAAAACAAATTAAACTGTGGGCTAGATAGTCAATTCCTCACACCCACTCACCCTAGTGATGCCGCAGACATATCTATATCTTAAAGGGCAATCATTATGCGCAGAATAATTGATAATTGCTCTGTTAGCAACTCATAGCCTGTTACATACGTTACCTAATTGAAAGTGTCAAAAATCACTCCTGACAGTTTTGAGTATAACTCAAAATAGTTATATAAGACTTTATCTTTATTAAAAGTATGCATGTATTCTATGTATTTAACATTTTAGCTACAAATGCAGGCTTTTAGAAAATAATGTTCGCTTCCAGTTGCGTGGTGTACGTAACATAATTTAACATATCGTCTAAATATTTCAATGTTGGTGTCATGTAAGTCATTTGTGTTTGCAAATAAATTTTGTAGTATTTGAAATATTTGTCAAATGAAGTGACAAGATAAATAATTTGTTTTGTCTTATTTTTAAATAATGTTTTGGGTTCTGACATTATCAATGTATCTGTAATGAGCTGATAAGCACCCCTTACCCTAACCGACTTTACCATTTATATGGTAAACCATTACAACCAACTAGATGTTTTTCATTTTATGCTGCGTTTTCTGTAATTATGACTAAAGCTCTACAAAATAGCAACACTTCCACCCATTGTTGTCGGGTAGAGGACTCAATATAATAAATGTAACTTACGTTACATGGCGTAAATCAAGAATCAGGACATGAAATCCCTTATCACATATGAATTTGCTCCTAGGGAGATCTAAAACAAAGTTTTACATAAAGTAGAAGTCATTTCTGTGTTGGATTAAATGTGTTTTATCTGGTGAGGTTATGTTGTAATGACTGTCACAATTCATTTCCTATAGTCAATATTACGTCTCCCTATATGTGGCTTTACAATTTCTTTACACTGAAATGACCAGTGATAGTTTTTGCCATCGCTGTTTGGCAAGATCGTATCAAAATTTAAAACAAAAGTCATACAAAGTATTCTTACATTATTATTAATGATTTTATTATCCATCTCTGTAACGCATGTAACAAATTGTCTTGTTATTGATTTCTAAAAAGCAACAGTTCCCTTGCCTAATTAACATTACCACCCCAACCCATCCTAAGGAAATGTGCAATCTTATCCTACCTTAAATAGCGATTGTTGGTGTAGTAAAAAGAGATGTCATCTGCCTGCTTTTGGTTGTATATATAATTACACTATTCAACTTAGTATAAGTCATTTGATCGTATGTGGTATATGCTAGCTATAAGCAGTTAGACAAAACCAATATTATAAGGATGCCTATGATCTAAAGATTTGATATGTTACTTACAACGGAAATTCTTAGAACCTGAGTTTGCTGTTTAATGCAGCAACTAACACTGCCCCTGAATACTGTAATTCTGACTAATATTGCTAAGTAAAAAAAACTATACTCTTGTGATTTTTTGGGGATATTTTAGCAAATATCTTGACTGACAGAATTACTTGTCTTTTAGTATAAACAATGTATGTGGTTTCATCTTTAAAGGGGACATATTAAAGTTCTAAATCCAGTAAAATGTGGAAGAAAAAGGTACTAAGAGCTAAACATATCATTTTTTGTGGAAAAAAAATAAGAATATCTTCGCTAATTAGACCGTTGATTAATAAGTGCCGATAATTTATTATCCTGCTTATCTCCCTTGATTTCCGTAGCGGCGAGTCACTTCCCTTGGATTTGTGACGTCACAAGGGCAGTTCGTCCGATGACTGTGTATTGACTGTATTGTCGCAGTGAATAATGCAGCACGGATGTCGCCCTTGATAGCGATTTAAATGATGTTTCGGGGTGGACATTGACGAGTATAACCCATTGGCTACTGTAACACACTTATCAATATTCCAACGAGTTCCTCGAAAGTTGAAGACCCGTTGAAAACATAATCGTAGGCTCACATCGGCAGCCGCCAATAGGGCATAATAAAATCGTATGTCTTTGTTAATCAAACCCCATTTTATATAGATTCTAGGTCTACTATATTTGTCTACATGACAAAATGCTCAAGTTTATCAAATACAAAAAAAAACGGGTGACGTTGTCGTATCACACCGGCATGCGACAATAGCGAACGCATTGATTAAAACTTGATCGGCGACAACAACGTTTTCTATTTTCAAAAGATGATCGTGTTCCGCAAAATATATTGTTATCGATTGCAAAAAATGTAATTTTGCCATCGAAAACGATATTTTTGACTTTCGGAAACGCAGTTTTGCGTTTTTTAAGAACTTGGAATCAGGATCGCCGGGCTACATGTATGTACGAGCCTACTCAGTAAGTTCACTGACTTGGTCACCGATTAGTTTTTTTTTGTTTTTTGAATTTATTATTGTCTGTTATGTCGCATTAGTTTTTCTTTCTTCCTTTTTTGACCACTTGCCCATCGGAATCATTTTACGCATTTCTTGAGACAAGACGCTTTCAATGAGCCCATTGACAAATTATAGCAAGCTCATGCGATTTTCATTCTTGCACCGAGGGATCAGACGAGCTTGCGCATATGCAGTATCGAAAGGGCCTCCTCCAACAATATAGACATAAAGTAGAGACCCATCCAGTATCCAAGATCGGGCCACTATCTGCCTACTGGCGGCGTCGATGACGACTCAGGCCCTTAGCCCCACTAGATGGCTGCGCAACCATGTATGAAGGATTCCTTTACGAAAACCAAAACTGTGGCTTTGGGCGCATGTCGACCCGAGGATTGTACATGCAGATTGACAACTTATTGATTTTAGTTGCACGTGGCCCAGGAATTCTACATGACAAAATGCATGTCATATCAGACTCGCCATTTAGTCACCGAAATCAAAGAGCATATTGCGTGAGCATCTGCTAAGTTCAAATCCTGATGCAACACAGATCCCGGTTTTTATATTTTCTACAAGAATATAAACTATTAATGCGTTCATTGGAAGCGTCTCGCAAGACGCTTTCAAAGAACGCAGAAAAGGCGAGCTCATGAGATTTTAGTACTACCAATAAAGTCCAAAACTCTTGACAGTTTCTGCCACCCTCACACACAGATAACTTAGGTGCATAGTCCGTGATGAAGAAGCAGAGCAAAATTTAGCCGCTCTGCTAGGCTCTAGCCCCACTTAAGATGACTGCGCAAGCATGTATATATAAATAATGTCTAAAAATATGCGGTAAGTGCAAAAATTCACGAGCCGGCTTTGAACTCTCTCTCTCTTTTTCTCTCTCTCTCTCTCTCTCTCTCTCTCTCTCAAAATTAACTGATGCCGTAATGAACACTCACCTCAACGAGCCTACATTATCTTGGTGCGCCATGCATGAATGTTTTAATTTTCGGTGATTAAACATGGGCGGTCCCAGAGGAGGGACAGGGGGACCCCCCCCCCCCCCCCGAATAAAATCACAAAAATATAGGGCTTCTTAGCAATATTGGTCAGGATCCCCTGAAAATCACAAAGTTACAAAGCCAGCATTCACGGTTGAGCCATTATCGGCCCGCCAACGCCGTTTCGCTGGCGGGCCGATGATGGCCCGCTTATCGTGGTATTTGGATACTCTGTCCCCTCATCAACTAAAAAAGTTTATAAAACAAGAAGTCAAATTTGGACCCCCAATGACAAAACGTTCAGGATCCGCGCATGTTAAAGACTGGACAATTTTAGAGCCATATGTACAGACTGATGAATCCCCGCTGGAGTTTTACCCACAATGCAAAATTCGAATTAGGGAGCGCAGTGATTTTATGGTAGAGTGCTTGACTCGAGATCGAAGGATTACGGGCTCGAGCCTCACCTGCGACACTGCTGCGGTTTGTGTCCTTGAACAAGACACGTTAATCTCTTCTAAGTACTGTTTCAACCCAGGAAGACCAACCTGACATGACTCAAAGAATCAATTCAAATAAACAAACTTCGTTTAACACATACGCAACGAAGGACTGAAATAATATTTATGACTCATTTCATTGCAAAATTAAACTGCCGTTTTTATTGCTTGAATTGACGATAGCTCGATGTTCAGGTTTACAAATGCTTTCACGACTGTTTCATGCGCATAGACGCGTAATCGTTTGAATTCTCTCGGAGATTTCCATTTTCTCTGAACCGCTAAACTAGATTAGGTCGTAGGGCATTCAATTCACCAAAACACAAAAAATCTATTTCTATTTCCAAAAGCTAGCCTGTAATGGGCGTTTAAACAACTTTACACCGCCTCTATCCCCCATTAATTAAAATTTCACACACGAAAGCTGTTATCATGTCCCTGGTTTCCCTCTAACTTAAGCAAAAATAAGATATGGTACTTCATCATGCAACCAGACAAGGGTTGGCTCATTCATAAAATTAATCAGATTTGAAATTACCATGTTAATGTTTTATGTGTTTTGCAAGCTACTTAACAGGGGCCTGGTGATGTTTGAGAAGGCCAACAGGGCAACCCTTTGTAAATAAAGCAAACCTTACTTTCAAACTTACTAACTCAGCAAAGAGATGTGATTGGTTCAAGTTAATGCATGTTATGCCATACTTACTTGTCAATGTGACCATGTGTAAAACATTTTTCTCTTCTGTTGGGATAAAACGATGCATAAAATGAATGTAACGATGCTGATATGATATAAAAATGTAAATTGACACACACCTGACCTAATAATGTAAATATGAGAAGTAAACCATATATTACACATGTTGTTGTCGCAAATAATCTTCATTCTCTTTTGATAAATTATCTACATGTTCACGCCAAAACGGCTTCTGAAGGAATTAGTTTGACGTCGAAATGTAGATTGACTGGACTATATTGTATTTAATATTGAATGTCTCAAGATACATATTATATCTTTGCCATGTTGTTGTTGTACAGATGTTGTACAGGGTCCACCCACAAGTGGATCAACTCATGGCTCTCTGGGCACACTCAACAAGTAGCATTAGATGGTCAAGCCTCAGATCCAGTCCCAGTGTTGGGGCCCCCCAGTGGTTTTGGGGATCTGGGGAGAATGGCTATTTATTTTCAGGGATCTAGGGAGTACTGGTAATTATTTTAGGGGATCTGGGGAGCAAGCTCATAGTTTTGGGGATCTAGGGAGCCCTGCCAAAAAAATAAAAGAAAAGCCTCCATTTTGTTTGATTTTTTAAAATTTCTTCTGCTTCTGGGGGCTAGCCCCCCAGACCCCCCTTGTAAATTGTAAATGTACTTATTTTTGTATAACATGTACATCTAAATTGACCTCAGGGGGAAATATGGTAATTAACTTTTGTTGTTATTCATTTATTAACCTTAAAAATGTTGATTTTTAGCTAGGTAATATACTTTAGAACGCCCAGATTGCACCAGATCGCACCATTGTTATCAAAATTTTCCCGGGGGAGCATGCCCCCCCCCGACCCCCTAGCACGAGTCTGGCCTGGCTGCGTATTGTTACAGTGCTACCTATGCACCTGCTATGTAATCCTCTTTTTAGATGGTAAGCTCATTTTTATAAGAAAAAAATAAGAATGCTGATCAAATATATACTTATTTGATGAAACTGAAGCTAAACAAGTGTATAGGGGCTAATAGCAATTGTAGAAAATTTTATAACAAAAAAAAATACTCTCACTTTGTCAATAAAAAAATCTAGTTTAAGCTGTTGGAAAAAAATCAACCCCTGCCCCCCCCCCCCCCCCCCCCAACCAGAAAAACAAATGGTCTGTCTCCGCCATGCCCACTCTACCAGGTACAGCAACAACATTTTAAGGAATGGCCTTTGATACTTTGAGCCATATACCATGCATTTCATTGAAATAATTATATGTCATGTAATCTATGACTAAGCCCTGTCTTTACATGTATAAGGCAAAAAATTAAGTTATCATTAAGCCATACGCTCTTGTATAGCTACATAGTTTTTAAGTATGTGATTTTAATCCTATGAATAGATAAATACATTTTAGGGAGAAATGACTTATATTTTTGGGGATCTGGGGAGAAGCTGGTCTTTTTTTAGGGATTTGGGGAGCAAAGGCAAAATACTTTTAGGGAGCCGAGGCAATTATTTTCAGGGATCTGGGGAGATCAATGCATTATTTTCAGGGATCAAGGGAGCACTGACCCCCCTGGGGGGGGCCTCAGTGTTATCCTGTGTACCCCTACGACCAGGTTTAGGACCGATCCTGTTCTTTCTATCTGTACTGGTTCGCTCATACATGAGCATTACACCAGGGAGTGCGAATTTGGAAATTTTGATAAAATAAAAAACAAAAACAACACAAAAAACAAAACAACACAAAAAAACACAAAAAAACTTTTGGCTGAATTTTTGTTTAAATAAGGAGTGCCCTAAACTCCTCTGTGGACTGGGTATTTGCCACAGAAGGAGGCAGACTATTCCAATGTGGAATAGTTCATGGGGAATAAGGAATTATTCAGGGCATCACTGTATGTCTGGTGTCTGCGGTATTGAGCACTATGTGATGACCTGGTAGTTTTCAAACTGTGAGCAGGGGTCATATACTTGTCTTTTTCAATAGAGACTGCTCCACAATGAATCTTGTGAAAGAGAAGCAAGGAGGACTGGTCCACCCGGGCCTCAAGAGATGGCCTTTCAAGCTCATCAAGCATTTCACCGACACTACTTGTGTTTCGCCATCTCCTGCAGGTCCAGCGGGCTGCTGCCCTCTAATCTGAAGTTTCGAGTGAGGGCTCCAAATGGGTGCTGCATACTCTAGTCTAGGCCGTACCATAGTTTTGTATGCAACTTCCTTTGTACTCCTAGGTGCAAAAGCCAAATTCCTGCGAAGGAAACCAAGTGTCTTAGTTGCTTTGGAAGAGATTTCTGAGACATGCTGACCCCAATCCATGTTATCTGTAATGGTGATACCAAGGCATTTTGCCGACTGAACATTTTCCAAAGTTTGATTGTGTAGTGAGTAGTCAAAAAGAATTTGTTTGTGATGCTGATGCCGAGTCACTCTCATTGAGTGACATTTGGCTACGTTAAATTTCATTTGCCAATCGGCTTCCCACTGTCCTAAGCTGGTGAGGTCTTCTTGCAAGGTCAAACAATCCTGACGTGAATGTATATTCCTATACAGGACACAATCGTCTGGGAATAGGCGAACAGAAGACCTGATGTTATCCGGCAGATCGTTTATGAAGATGAGGAACAGGACCGGACCTAGGACCGATCCCTTGGGCACACCAGATAGCACTGGGACTGGATCTGAGGCTTGGCCATCTAAAACAACTTGTTGAGTGCGCCCAGAGAGCCATGAGTTTATCCACTTGTGGGTGGATCCTCTAATCCCATAATATTCCAATTTGTGTAATAGCCTCCTGTGTGGAACCTTGTCAAAGGCCTTAGCAAAATCCATTATGATTAAATCTGTCTGTTTGTGCCCACGATTCACAGCCCCATCCAGGTTGCTGATGATGTCGTGTGCAAACTGGACCAACTGGGTTTGGCAAGACCTCTGTCTTCGGAAACCATGCTGACAGTCAGCAAGTATGCTATCTAAGGCTAAGTGTTTGTTGATGTTGCTGACTAAAATATGCTCTAGGGTTTTGCAGCAGATGCATGTGAGCGACACCGGCCTGTAGTTAGCAGCATCGTATTTTTCACCTTTTTTAAAAACCAGAGAAACATTTGCTTGTCGCCACTCATCTGGTACCTCGCCCCGAGCTAAAGACTCATTGTAGATGAGTGCCAGTATTGGAGAGATCTCATTGCTACACTCTTTAAGTACTCTGGCATTCAGTCCATCCAGGCCAGAGGCTTTATGAACATTTAGTCCGTCCAACAGTTTGGCGACCCCTTTCAGGTCAACTGTTTTGTCCCCCATGAAGGAGAACGGACTAGCCCCTTTCGAGTGCGGGTCAGAGTCGTCTTCACGTGTGAAGGCTGATTGGAATTGCCTATTTCAAATGTTGGCTTTTTCCTTAGAATCTGTCTTAAGAATTCCGTTTTCTCTGAGTGATGTGATCCCATACGCGTCTTTTTTAAGTGATTTGACAAATGACCAAAACTTTTTAATCTTTTTAGGTTTGGGAGTGTCGGGATCTGAGCTATCGTTCTCGAACGTAGATATATAGGAAACGTATAGGCATCTCTCAGTACCTTCTGAACATGTGCTCTGAACCGCTTGTAATGAATCTTGACATCAGGGTTCTTTGATTTGCGAGCACGAAGGTAAAGCTTATGTCTCTTTTTCACAAGCCGTTTGATCGTTGCATCGATCCATGGCACAGAGTATTTTGTTTTGGTCTTTTTTGATGGAATAAACCTTTCTAATTGGTACCAATTTTTCACACGGTGTGAAAATTGCGAAATGTGAAATTTGCGGTTCAACAGTGCTTCTACAAGTTGGAATAAAACACAAAGTCATTGCTTCTTATTCTTGAGTTTTACTTCATGTTGTGTCCCTTACCTCGGCTGTAGCTGTAAGCTGGTTTGACCAAGCTTAAAAAGTGTCCTCTAGCTCGACTCATGCTCAGCAAACCGTTGTCTATCAAAAATGCTGTCACGCATGGCATTGGTTAGACAATGTTGACATGCATATGTATGCAACATTTGACCCAAATATACCATGTGGTTCAAGAGTTATGGTGGGAAAGGGCTGACCTCTTGGCTCTTGTTTGTGATGTCTAATTGTGATTTGTGGTATACAGGGTCAGGTGTGGTACTTGATTGTATTGATTCCTGATCTTTGCCATCTTTCTTACTATTATTATGAACATTTTTGCTAACTGACCACGGACGGACAGACAGACTCACATAATGATTTGATCCAAATATAGCATGACCATAGTGGTTCAAGAGTTATGAGCATTTTCGATAATTGGTCACGGACTGATGGAATACTCTCACAGTAATTATAGTGCACACCTGCGGGTCGTGCAATAAAACCATTTTGCATATGAATGCAAAATTTGGTCAAAAATATATCATGTGTTTCGATAGTAATGAGCATTTTTGCTAGTGGACCACGGACGGACGACTGAAATTCTTTGACAAATTCAGACAAGGACCCTGGGACTTAAGTTGGCATTAATATTTTAGTGCGGTATTGGCGTTTTATTTGTGGCTACGCAGTCTTTTTTTTTATCTTGTGTCATCTGATTGGATGTCTGAGCAGGTGTAAGTGAATTGTGCTTCTAATTTGAGAGGAAATCAGCCCGGGACCAAACGGGATCAAAAACTCCATTTGTTTATGGTCACATGACCAAGATGGCACCACGCCCATACAAGGTAACTTTAAGCCCTTTAAATCATCTCTGAAATCAAAAGGCCAGTGGGTTTGGGACATGGTATGCGTCATTAGGAATGTGGGCTTTACCAAGTTCTAACCAATGATGATTCTAGGTTGACATAAACCTACTTTACAAATACCACCATGCCCATATATGGTAAAACACTTAAATATTTTCTGGAACCTAAAGATCAATGACCTAGGGACTTGGTTTGTAGCATTAGGTCGTTGGTCTGTATATCTCATTTGAATATTTGACCTTGCAAAATCATGTTAAAATGATACGCCTAGATTAACCATGATCTGGTCAAGCATTGTTAAAAAGATATTGTGACTAAATAGTAGACCCAGATGGGCAATTCAGGTTGTCTAGTTGTTCTTTTCTCTTTCCAAACGGACAGTTGTCTTTTATGGGAAGAGGTGGACGAATGGGAAGAGGTGGACGGTACATTTTACGAAGATGAACATTTTAACATTTTTCTTATCTGTTGTATGAGGTAATTGTGTGTTTGTTTCAAAATCAACCTTCATTTTTGAAAAGTCACAGCTTGAGCCTAGGGAGTTAGGGTAAAGTCAGGTTACTTCGGTCATTAGGTAAATCAAGACATACATAAATCCAGATGAAATGGCTCAAAGCAAGCCATCTCGTCAAAATTTCACTTTTTGATAGTTTATTTTTTATTACAATATTTAAAATATGAAACAAACAAGGTCGCTGCCCGAATTTAGCTGACCGTCCATATTTGCCAGACTTTACCCTAGAATACTCACTGCATATTTACATTTTGATCGCCGAAGGAGGAGGGATATTGGTTTGGTGTTGTCCCTCCGTCTTTCCGTCCGTCCTTCCGATTTCTCCGTCCGTCCGCCCATCCGCCTTCCCGTCAGCAGCCATAACTAGGTAAAATATCGATGTAAGTTCATGAAACTTATACTTAATATATATAACCATCGTGAAATTATGCACGTGAGGTTTCATTGGGGTGTCGTCTTTTATAGCGGAGTTGTTGCCCTTTGATTGCATAAATTTCAATGATCTTTTCCATCCTCAGCCATAACTGGGTAACTAATGGATGGAATTTCATGAAATTTATACTGAATATATATGACCATAGTGTGGTTATGTATGTGAATTTTCATCTGGGTGACATTAGTTATAGAGGAGAAATCGCCCTTTGATTGCCTAAATTTCAATGATTTTTTCGTCCGCATCCATAACTAGGTAACCAATGCATAAAGTTTCTTGGAACTTATAATGGATATATATGACCATAGTGTCGTTATGCCCATTAAGTTTAAATCAGGCTGTCATCAGTTTTATTTTGGTCTATTAAAAATTCAGGTAAAATTCTTAATAAATTGAAGTCTAGAGTTTTTCTAGCATCTGGTTTGTCTACATATGATTTCTCTACTCTCTATACTACATTGCCTCATAATCTAATAAAAGAAAAAATAACAGAATTAATTGAACAAACATTTAACAGAGAGGGCTCACTTTATTTGGCTTGTAATGGTAAAAATGCCCTTTTTACTTGTGAACAACCTAAACGATATAAATTGTGGTCATGTCAGAAAATGTGTGATGCGTTCCATTATCTTTTGGACAATATATTTATAAGATTTGGCTCAAAATTATATAGACAAATTATCGGTATTCCAATGGGTACTAATTGTGCTCCTCTTGTTGCAGATTTGTTTTGTTATGAGAGAGACTTTATGTTGTCTCTGTCAGACAATAATCAAGCTGATATTATTGAAGCTTTTAACTCTTCCACCAGATATTAAGATGACTTACTTAATATTGATAATCCTTATTTTGAACAAATGGTAGGTCAGATATATCCCACTGAACTTCAGTTAAATAAGGTGAATTCTTCTGATACTGAAGCTCCGTTTTGTTTTTTGACTTGAACTTGTCAATAACAAATGGCATAGTTTCTTCTAAAATTTATGATAAACGGGATGATTTTAATTTTGAAATAGTAAATTTCCCATTTCTTGATGGAGATGTTCCTCGCTCTCCTTCCTATGGTGTATATATTTCTCAGCTTATTCGTTTTGCTAGAGTGTGCTCTAATGTTGATGACTTCAACAACAGAAACTTATTTTTAACTGCTAAATTATTAAAACAAGGTTATAGATATTATAAAATTCGAAAAGCATTTTCTTAATTCTACCACAGACACTCAGAGTTAATTGTTAAATACAACATTGGGTTAAAAACTCTTCTGCAACAAGGCATATCAGAACCTATATTTTATTGTGATTTAGTCTATAATTTCAAACGAATTGTTGGAAAACCTAATTTTAGTGATTAATTCAAAAGGATAGTAAACCTTATATAAGGATTGAATATAATTTGGATATCATGCGACAGTCTGCATGCCTAGTTTTAAACCCAATCACGGTTTATAGCTATGGTTTCCTCTTTAATTGCACGACGGTGGGTCATGCCTCAGACTCTATGACGGCTCTGACGTATAGCTTTAATCGGTGGGTTGGTGCCTGATGCTTATCTGTAGCTGGACCCACCGTGGCTCAACTTGAGGTTTTCTTTAGCTCCGACTATCTGTGAGTCAAGAGCCATTTTCTTTGTTTCATCATGGAGTGTTAATTTGATTAGAGTATTTTCCATGATGATACATTGCATTAGTTAGATGGCCTCCATGCGAGCTGAACATTTCTTGTACTTCAACAACAGCAGAATCTAGGGCGAAGATTTGGTACCAGTAAAATGCATTTAAGCCCCTCGGTGGCTTAGGCTGCTGTCCGTTCTAAGGCGGTGGTTCTGTTGTTGTTGACCTTTTGTTTATTGTTACTCCCATTGTGGGAGTCTGTAATTGTTCTATGTTTTGTTGTACGTTACTTTATGTCCATTCTAGTATTGCAATCATCTTGATGGGGAAGAGAGAGCCGATTGCTTTGTTTAATTTGTCTTCCTGGTGTCTCGTGATGGTTGAGGGGCTCTTCCTCGCGGTGCCATGGGGTTGTCTGCAGTTTGTGATTGTGGTATTTCCTGATCATACTCACTTACTATTTTAGAGGAAATATTGCCCTTTGATTGCATAAATTTTAATGTTTTTTTCCGTCTTCAGCCATAACTATATAGGTGACCAAGGGCTGCTGGAATTTCATGAAACTTACTGGATATATATGAACGTGTTGTGGTTATACATGTGCAGTTTCATCAGGGTGTCATCAGCTATAGAGGAGTTATTGCCCATTGATTGCCCAAATATCAATGAATTTGGTGCGATGCACATGAATATTCATTCCGATGATATTATAATTGTTAATGTGTGGAGGTATAACGTTTTCTGTCCCTATATAATCGGGTAGGCAAGGTTCATTTTGGAATATTTCCCTTATTTGAACTCTATTTGAGTGGTTATTGACAGGGCTGTTATGTGCATATTGTATGCTTTTCATATTTTTATGTTTTTCCCTTGATACGTGGGAATTTTATTTCTGAGCTGTCTGTTCCTCCCACACATCTTGTAATATTTAATAAGTTCCATCCTTACAGTTTTCCCGCCCGCTAGTGAGGTCTGTGCACACACTAACTTGGCGGGAACTCTTTTGTTATATGTTGCTTTGGTCGCTCAGACGGTTTGCAGTCGAATTGAAGTTACTTGTGGGTCGTAGTTGAGCAGGTCGCTGTTGTATTCTGTGTTCTGAGCCGCTTCTCCGGCAGGGGATTTTGTCATGGTTTCGCCTGGTGCCTGAATATTGAGGCATTATGTCTACGGTTTACTCTGTATAGTAATGTGTCGATGGCTACTAGATACGCGTTGCTCTGGTGGATGTGTAACCAGAACTTTGGGTGATGAAGTTAGACAGCCATCACTACTGCCGTCAAAGACCAAAATGGTTGCTTCAGGATGCTGCACTGGTGTTCTTGTTAATACATATTGATACAGTGAATGATGCAGCAATTAATTACGTTAAGTAAATTAAATCCAAATTCATTCTAGTACGAAAAAACAACAACAAAAAAACATATAAAAAAAAACAAAAAACAAAAAGAAAAAAACAACAACAGCAAATCTCATTGACTACTTACTCATCCAATACCAACCCAGCCTTTACGTTTCGGATAAGGGCCAGATGTGACTCCACTACAAACGTATTACTTCAATGTCTTTTTTTTCAAATCATATTTTTCATTGGTTACACATTGCTTTGAGTTTCATCCCCCCTCAATTGTTTGTGATCAATTATCGTCCGTTGTGGTTCGCACTTGCCTGGGGCTCATCCATCATTGACACCGTAGTGTGATGATGCATGTGAAGATTCATGAGGATATCATCGGGTGAAGAGAAGTCATTGCCCTTTGATCGCCCAAATATCAATAAATTTGGTGCGAAGCACATGAATATTCATTTCGATGCACATGACTATCCATTAGAATGTCCTTAGATAAACAGGAGCTATTGCCTTAATTTCAATGAAAAAATCTCGCATAATTTCGGCGCGGGATATCAATTCGTTATCGAATTTGCTTGTTTATACTATTGATTTCAATTGATATCTTACACACCGTACAACCGACTGTTTTGACGACAGATTACAGTTTCGACGACAGATGCCGATAAATTTGGAAGGGAAAGGGTAGGTGAAGATTTTTCGTTTGCTAAATTCAACAAACGAATCTGTGCCCCCTACTGGCAATGGAGAAGGTGCTAACTGTTTGGAGATACTGCAGCAGCAATCTGAGCCTATTTCACGCACAAATGAGCTTTTTATCAGCTTTCAACACCTGAGTTTCAAGAAAATTATATAAAAACCAGCTTTCTGCTCCAGCTGAACGTCTATGAAACAAAATAT
The DNA here is from genome assembly GCA_964019695.1 of Loripinus fragilis. Lineage (NCBI taxonomy): Eukaryota > Metazoa > Mollusca > Bivalvia > Lucinida > Lucinidae > Loripinus > Loripinus fragilis. The sequence continues at coordinate 35,529,757 of OZ026515.1, forward strand.
ATTATAATCACTTGGTCACACTAAAACTACAATTATTCACCAGCATTTATGTAAAGTTTGGCCGCAAAGTTCTGTTTTATAACCGACCTACATGTCCATGAGGAGACCAGGTGTCTGAAAAAATGATGTCTTGGCTGACAGATCACTTCTTCAATGGATGTAGTCGACGACAGATGAGAGATTTCAAAGGATAACATCAACGACAGCTCTTTATATCTGTTTCGTCTCTGAAAAATAACTTATTGGGACTTGTTTTTGTAGGCAATTTTGGCGTGGAAATTATCTGTCATTATTGAAGAATGTCCTAGTTACACTTCAACATCATTGAAATATACGATGCATGTTTGGTTTCACATAAATGTTCCTCTAATAAACCTTAGAGGCCTGACACCCTTTTTGCTGATTTGTGACACATATTGAGAAGTTAAATTATTGACATCAATATATACTGAGGGACTTAAGAAACCCACCGTTTAATATTCACTGTCTCTTCAACATGGTTAATTTGAGAATGTTTTCTTTATCATTTATTATCCTCTTGCACAATGGATTATGATTTGCCATAATTTCTACTTGCTCATGCTGTACATTCTGATGTAATACTGACGTTAGTGTTATTCAACAATTGGCGCCTGACAAATGTAAATTTGATTCAATTTGAAAACAAACACTTTGAGTTGGTAGCCAGATGTCTTATCTAATGGAAAAACACAAAATGTTTAAGAAATAATCGTTTTATTACACTCCCACTCGCAGTGTTTCTTTGCTAACGTCAGTCTTAAATTTTCAAACAGCAATAAAAGGCGGATGACGTTCGCACTTGTCACAATACTTTGTCTTTTATGCAACTGATTGAGGAGTATCTGTTGGCAGAAAAAAAGATTTTGATTATTCCTGATCCTTAGGATATAAACGGCCAATTACACCAAAAAGTAATGAAGTCTGTAGACGAAATGAACGTGGCCAGAGGCCTAAAACTTCATGGTTTGATTTTGTCTTTCTCTTGCTTTCGAGAACGAACATCGTTTTGAAAACTTTTCTTTCGTTCATAATGGAAGGTATTGGTACTCTGTGACTTTTTAATTTGAGTTGCCTCAGAATTATCGTGACGTCACGGCGATCGAAAGCCACAGCGTTTCGATTTTCTTATTAAATGCAAGCTGAATGACGGAGCTTGACAATTTCATTGTTCACATAATCAAAATATTAAATTTTTGGCATAAATGAGCATTTAAGCAGGTGGTGCGTTTCTAAAGTCCTTCAGAATATTAGTGTTTATACAAATAGTTGCTCAATATTAGTCACAAAACAGAAAAAGAAAAAAACGTGACCTGCATCTGTGTAAAAACAAAAACAATTTTTTTTTTTATTAAATTATGCGGGCCTTGACTCAAGAAAACTGATCAGCACCATTGTTATAGTGCTTTAGAGTATAATATCTAAACTTGCTACAGGTGAAATTTTAATCCTCTAGCTGGTCTCTGTAGCTGAGGAGACTGGTTTGAGTCTCACTTGTCGGAAAACAGCAAGGGCGGGTTTTTTTTGCGTCAAGGAGAGACATTAGCCAACAAGCTTATTTTGTTTGTTTGATTTGATTCTTTACGTCCCATTAACAATCTTTCAGTTATGCAGGGACGGGTCTTCCTGGGTTGAACCAGTACTAAGCTAGGATTAATGTTCTTGCTCAAGGACACTATGCAGTGACACTGGTGAGACTCGAACCCTAGGTCTAAAGCCAAGCACTCTATTGATATGTGAAAACAACGGTGCAAAGCAGCTGTGCGGTAACCACAAATTTAATTTGTGCTTTTGTTTGCAACTTCAAAGTTCTAGCTTTATCCTGAGGCTATATAACTAAAAGTTTGTGTCATGTCTTTTCTGAAACCCAGCAGAAGGGGTTTCTCAATGATTGTCAATGAAGCTATAGATGTGTAAATGTACAATGAGATATGGATGATTTTTTTTGCTGTTGTTGTTTTCTTGTTACCGCTCATGGTAAACAGCTAAAGTCATGTCCCAGTGGTCTTCTATCCTGATCAAACTTTTCCAAAACAGCCTAAGCATACACAGTTCAACAATAGCCAGTACTCAATGCTTTTACCAGTGCCTGGCAGCTAGTTTAAAGATGTAAGGTCTGGGAATACCCAAATCCAAATCATGATATACTACCTATGGCGTTATGCTTTGCAGTTCAGCTAAATATGCTACAACTAGAATATGGATTATTAGAGGCACGTTTATTTGAACCAAACATGCATTATATATTTCAATACTGTTTATGTGTAACTAGGGCATTCTTCAATAATGACATATAATTTCCACACCAAAGTTGCCTACAAAAACAAAGCCCAATACGTTTTTAAAGACAAAACAGAAATGAAGAGCTTTCGTCGATGTTATCCTTTGAAATCTCTCATCTGTCATCGACTTCATCCATTGAAGAAGTGATCTGTCGACTGAGACATCAATTTTTCAGACACCTGGTTCTTCATGGGCGTGTAGTTCGGCTATTAAACGGAACTTTGCGGCCAAACTTTACATAAATGCTGGTGAATAATTGTAGTTTCAGTGTGACCAAGTGATTATAATATTTTTGTTTCCAGGACGTTCGGCTGGAGCAGAAAGCTGTTTTTTTATGCAATTTACTTGAAACTCAGGTGTTGAAGAGCTGATAAAAAGCTTATTTGTGCGTGAAATAGGCTCAGATAGCTGCTGCAGTATCTCCAAACAAACTTCTCCATTGCCAGTAGGGGCCAACAGATTCATTTGTTGAATTTAGCAAACGAAAAAATCTTCACGTACCCTTTCCCTTCTAAATTTATCGGCATCTGTCGTCGAAACGGTAATCTGTCGTCAAAACAGTCGGTTGTACGGTGTGTTTTAATAGCCTCCTAAATTATTTGTTAAGGCGACTCGCACCTTAAACTACGCCCTATGAGTATGGCAATCGCAGATCAAATACCAATGCCGCATAATTTGCGGCTTTTCATCTCGGTCTTCATCATGTTCACTGATTGAAAAAGTACCCGTTTAACTTTAAGGCTCCAATGGTTCTTTTCTAGTGCTGGGACATTGAAGTAAAAACATATTTATAAAGTATCTAGTGTATTGATATTCGATATAAATAATTCATCAAATATCGATCATGGGCTATTAAAGAGGCAAGTGCATGTAGGTTCTTAACCCTTAAAGTGCCAAGAAAAATGCATCTGAAAAATGACGTCTGCTGAAGTCGTCTGCTGCAAATAACTGTCTAATATTACTGACGAATTAAGTATAGAAGCAAACAGCGTGGACCCAGAACAGACCGCTCCTATAGGAGTAGTCTGATCTTGGTCCACACTGTTTGTCATAGAGGCTTCTTAAACATTTCAGCAGACGAGAAAAGCAGACGACTTTTGTCCGAGACTGTGTGCTGGTAGACTATGTTCATTCAGCTTTCGGTTTAGACGCTTATCCCTTTCCCAGTAAGCATATAAAAGACGGGATATCATTGAGGGACACTTTCTTATGAAACTGATCTATTTCGTAACTAGGCAGTTTCGTTCGCATTGCATGTTAGTGGGTGATTAGCAAACGTCCAATGTAGATATGCACGACTCAGGCTTCAATCATCCTCGGCAACCCAGGCAAGAACGCTGCAATAGTTACGCACATCAAAGATATACTACTAAACCGAGCAGTGATTCTCATCTACAAACTGGAGACCTCTCTTAAAGGATAGAATTTGCTCCCAGAGGGAGCGAATTCTTTCCTTAAAGAGAAGTCCCTTTTGGTATGGGGAAATACTATTTCCACATTTGGTAAGTTCTCCCTAATGTGCTCAAAATACATTATGTACGTGCGTAATGTGAGGTACGCCTATGCAAGGTTTGACCGATTACGTACGCTCCTAGGTAACTGAGTGTCGTTTCAACTGTATACATGTAGCTGGCATAAGACACGTTTACAGCACGAAATAAAGAACAGACCCACAAAATATTGGCCATACTAAACAATATGCATCAAGATCATTATGTACCCTATCGATTATCGCACGACCCTTGCTCCTGCACTATAATTACTATGTGAGCCCGTCCGTCCGTCCTTTACCAGTTAGTGAAAATCGTCATAACTCTTGTACCTTATGGAATATTTCGATCAACTTTTGCATACTTATTCATTTTATTATTGTACAGCTTCTGATATGCAAAACGATCTCGGCGAAGCCTAGTCCTGAAAAATAGCAGTAGTCAACTCAAATTCAATCTTTCAGTTCGGCATCCGAACGCTGCTTCCGTACGGAACCCGCTTTCGTACGGAGCCTTTTTCAGAACGACTATTCGTCCACCTTGATAGATATATTGAAACACTCAGTTCGGCTCCCGGACATTATTTAATACATAGAGTTTCATTATAATTAGCGTGGGTCGTGCATATTACTGTCAGTAACTGGTCCGCTGATGATTGCTAGAACAATTAACAGTTAATGGTAAAATGATGTTGAAGAAGAAGAAGAAGAATAAGAAGAACATCAACAACAGCAGCAGCAGCAGCAGCAGCAGCAGCAGCAGCAGCAGTAGCAGCAGCAGCAGCAACAACAACAACAACCAAACAACAAATTTAAACAGATGAAACGGTTCATATGGATCTACCGCCCGCCTGCTTTTTGCAGACTTGTTTTCATAAAAACGGGCAAAGCGGTTAAATCTGTTATGGTGACGCAGCTCTTGCTGTCTAGGAATATTCAAATCCATTGAAGGTGAAATTTCTTTTGACACTGCTGACTGTTGAGGAATACACCTGTATTGATCACTAGATGATATAAACAAAGTTGTGAAGATATATTTTACCATTATCAGCTAGCATCATGGGTTCTTGTGCCAGTAAAGGAATGATGAAACAAATGTTGAAGGGAGATGACCACCCTGGGAAAGGGCATGGGCACGGTCACGGGCGTAGGGGATCTGGAAGTTCACACGGTTCGCATGGGTCGCATGGGCATGGTCACGGACACGGCGGTGGAGGAGGGACGAAATGTTTCAAAAAACTTCTTAAGTAGGAAAAATTGGATGCTAGTATAAATATATATTCATATGACTTTGTGTTATAAACAAGACGAATGCTGTGTACCCTTCACGGCATCTTTAGAACTAGCTAATGTAAAGGAAAACTGGTGCTAATTCTCAAAATGGAGGAACCAAAATCAAGAGATTGTTTGGAGACGGTGAGAAAGATAATATGGATGTGTTGAATCGTCTAGCTGACTGCATAAGAAACACAGCCAGTGAAACATTTGATCTGAATTCAGTACAAGCAGCGCAAAGATTATCATCAGCCATTTTTATATTGTAAGATGAAGTCAGATCCGATAGTCAGATGGAGTTGTATTCGTGGATTATCTTAATTCGTGACACACCTGATGGCAAACCATTATATTAACTTTTTGGTACAGACGGAATCTTCCATTTTCTTGGATTGAATGGAGTTGTGATGGTTCAATATATACTTTGAGGGGTCACAGGTACGATTTCCACCCCGACACCACTAAACTTCCGTTTTTTTTTGTTCCTTAATATTGCGTAAATGCTACCAAACAGTGCAAACCCTTCCGAGATTACACATTTTGTGGCATCACATCAGGTTCTAGACTCTACTGATTATTTGTGTAACAAACAGTATGGTAAAATGGCATTTCTTTCGACAGTCAGTGCAGGACATTGTATTGCTATACTCGATATACTCAGACAATACCTCACGAACATGAACACTGTTGTAGTGCCATATGATATGATTGTTTTCTAAATACGTATATGTTTAACATATATGGGCCAGCTCATGAGATTTTGGTACTTATCGCAGATGTGCGTCCATCTAGTAGTGATACAACTGAGGCTTCATCTATGTCCCTTCGTCATGTGTGCTCGCGGTGAAGGCTCTGGCGAGACTGCGCGTTTGCACAGGCTCACTTGAGCTTTCGCTGCTCGCAAATGCGATGAGTACCTACATTTTATGTGCTGACTCTTGTAAGAAATTGAGGTTGAACCTCATTATGCTTTTGAGAATTTCTAAGCCCTCCATACCCGATGTGATCTTTCTATGAACGAAAAACAGGGAAAACTTCTAAATATACCGAGTTTACCCTGGATTTTCGGACTTCCCAAGTCATCTGATAAGTTGACTTAACTGCTTTTATGAGACCCTGATCAGACTGATTTTAGGAGCACGGAAAGTCAAAATTCACTAGGTCTGTATTATAAACTTAATGTCACTGGGTCCTGACTGTCCGATTATTTGAAGTAAACACGGATAGTTTTGTTCCTTTCTAATTTGATGTTAATAAATTAATGTTACCACTGCAAATCATGTTTTCATTAATATACGTGCTCGTATGCTGAACGTTGGAAGAAGCTGAAGGCTTCAAATGTGTTTTCGTCGTTTATTGTGTGTTAGAATCGAAATAGATCAGCTCTATTGCGTGAATTGTTGAGTGATAATTCATTGTTTGTCGGTCAGTTGTACGAAGATAAATCACTCGCGCTACGCGCTCGTGATTTGATCTCCTTTTCAACTGACCTCCAAACAGTGCATTATTACTCAACAATTCACTGCCATATAGATAGCTTTATTTCCTCCTCTCAGGAGAGCACTTTATAATACAATAACTTTATACATAGAAATACAAACGAGATAAGTACATGTATTTGAATTGTGTGTAAACGGCAAAACAGTATGGACCCGAACTAAGTCGCTCTATATGGAGTGATCTGATTCTGGCCCACACATATTCAATATATGTAGACGACTGGCCTTCCTGTTCAGTTGCGTTGTCACTTACTAGCGAGATTGACAACAATTAAACAGAATTCAAGTGACTTATAATGGTGCTTCTCTGCTCGATGAGCGCAGACATGTATGCAAGAAACCAGAAATCATGCTGTAAAGACTGTCCACATTTTCTCTAGCCATAACATCATTCATATCATCATGATTCCCTAGAAGGATATCAAGTACAAGCTTTTCACCTATACTTGCTATTTTTATGTATACATTAACACCTAAATTGTTCCAAAATTTTAACCACATCTTATATCGAACATGTCTTATGTCAGCATACCTTAGACATCTCAAAACAATATGTTCAACAATAGTATCAATTTCATCGCCATATGCCGGACAGACTGACCTTGGAAAGCAGTTTTAAAAAAGCAACCAAATTCGTTGAATGGCGGATTTGCAACACGGTAACAAGTAAATTACTTTTAGATAGCTCCCAAAAATTAATAGGCTCAATATCTATATATGTGCAGTCTGAAAAAGCGAACTTAAGCTCGATTCGAAGTGGGCCCTAATCGGAGGAAATGTACATAATTTTGAAACCTGTTCAAAATTGAACATTATTTTTTTTATTTTGTATATTTCACTTGCTGTATACATAATTTAAGCCGCAACATGAAAATTTCAACAATGTGGTATGTGCGACCATCAAAGCCTCAGATCAGCCTGCGCATACGCGCATTTGCTAGTCACCTGAATATTCTATAAGTGTTAAGCTACTGACTGAAAATCAACATGTGTATATTAATGCGGACTGTAGTTTACATGAATTACTGATACCCCGGCATCCAATTTAGGTTACCTTGCACCCCCCAGGACAATTTTTCATGGGTGCAAAATTGTTCATTGGGACCCCCTGGAGGGGAAACGAAGGTGTCCTCAAAAAAATTTTGGTTTGGGCTATGTGAAATTGCATTGTTTCTATGCCAACCCATAGCGAATTTGAGAAGGGGGTCTGCCTATAAAATTACTCATATCTCAGCTGTTACTTATTCTAGACTACTAAACTTAATACCAAATTAAAGCTTAGACATATGCCTATTATCCCCTTGTTGCATATGGACATTATCTAATTTGCATATTCATAAATATTTATGAAAACATTAAAAATGTGTTTCACGAATGGGGGTATACGTACAAGATCAATAATATCTCAGCTGCTTTAAGTCACAGAGTACTAAAATTTGTACTAAAATAAAGCTAAGACATAGGCCTTTCATTCCATGGTCAAATATTTAATGTACCTTATTTGCATAATTTGCATATTCATGAATATTAATAAAAACGCAAAAAAATAAGGGAAAATCATTACAAATATAAATAGGCTGATTTCATACCAATTTTGTCATTGTTGCATGTTTTATTATTATCAATGTTACAATTTGACAGTTCCAATCATCCAGTGGTCCTATATGAATATTATCTCATTTGAATATTCATGAAAATGCATGAAAACTTTAAAAAATGAGGGAAAATCACGTAAAAACTATAAGCCTAGGGGAGGGGTTAAGGTACGATCTATTCTGCACTCCTAGGGCCTTTTAAATTCATGCCAAATTGTTCAGTGGGACCCTCAGAATGTGAAATGAAGTTCTCCTCACAAGAAATTAGGTATGGGCTACGTGAAAATGTGTGGTTTCCATGGCAACCGCTTATATGATTCTTTCGATTGGGGGGGGGGTAGGCCTTCAAATTCAATCATATCTAGGGTTCTACATATCCTAGAGCACTAAAATTGGTGTCAAATTAAAGCTTTGACACATGTCTTTTTTCATTTAGTGGTCCTATATGAAAATTATCTCATTTACATATTCATGAATATTGATGAAAAGTTTTGTAATTAAAGAAAAATTCTTAGAAAAATTAAGGGATGTACATATAAAATGACAAATATTTCACCTACCATGTGTTCCAGTGTATCAAACCTAGTGCCAATTTAATGCTTAGACATTGTACTTTTACCATAAGGTATAATATGAAAAATATTTATCATGAATATGCGTGTATTTTAATGTAAACAGAAGAAATAAAAGAAAAATTGCAGAAAAATCAAGGGGGTGCACTTCCAAAATTACTCATATCTCAGTAGTTAAGTGTCCAATGGTGCCAAACCTGATTTTAAGTCAATGCATAGACACAACATGTTTACCAAAGTGGTCCAATTTATAACACATCAAATTAAAATTCTCATGAATATTGATGAAAACTTGAGAAATTAAGAGAAAATACAGGAAAATTAAGGGGGAATAGCTACAAAGTGATTCATATCTTGGCTTCCAATTGCCCAATAGTAACTAGTTTGGTACCATATCAAACAGCATAATCCTAAGTAAAATTGAGTAAAAGAAACAAAGTATAAAATTTATAACAGTTGAGATATGAGGAATTTTGTAAGTACACTGCTATCAATTTGTATTCATTTTTACTTGTATTTTTAAAGTTTTTATTAATATTGATCTTAAACAAATTAGTTAATTCTTATATCTTCCCACTAGGTAAAACTGTTATGCATAGACTTAAATTAAGGATATTGTTTGCTACTCTAGGGCAATTAGCAGCTAAGATATTGGTAATTTTGTAGGTATACCCCATTCATTTTTCGGCGATTTTTCTCTTTATTCTAATGTTTATATTAATGTTCATGAATATGTAAATGCGACAACTGGCAAATATTACCATTGAGATAAAGGGCTGTATCATAGCAATAAGTTGGTACCTTGTTTGCTACGTAAGGGCTATAAGCTGCTGAGATATGAGTAATTTTGTAGGTATATCCCCATCATTTTCAAATATTATTCTCAAAATGCTCATGGTTTTATCAATATTCATGAATATTATAATATGACCATTTGAAAATTTGATAATTTATTAAACATACTATTGTCTTAGCATTAGTTTAAAACCAATTTTGGTACTCTAGGGCGCTTAGCAATTGAGATATTATTAGATTTGGAAGTACACCCTCTTGAATTTTCCGCTATTTTTCATTTGTTTCTTCTGTTTTAATTAAAATTCATAATTATTTATGTTAACTATTTATCAAAGCTGAACTTAAGGTAAAAGTATTATGTTTAAGCATTGACTTGGCACCAAGTTTGATACACTTGGACGCATAGCTGCAGAGATATTGGTAATTTTATACATACACCCCTTAATTTTTCTGAGATTTTATCTCTCATTTTTAAAGTTTTCATTAATATTCATGAATATGGATATTAGATAATTTGCATATCTAACTACCAAATTAAATTGCTATGTCCAGGGAATAGTTTGGTACCATGTTTAGTAATCTAGGATGAGATGTTGTTAAGATATGAGTATTTTTTGTACGTATACCCCCAATCTTATCAGTCGGAATAATAGGTTGCCATGGAAACCATGAAATTTCAAAAACCCAAATAGCATTTATTTTTGAGGGCAATATTTTTTTAACATTTAAGAGGTCCTTTTGGACAAATTTATGCCCATAATAAAATGTCTGATGTGTTCAATTCAGGTCTGATTACCCCCGTTGCATACTATAGTTTACCCATGCTTTTTTTCCATCATTTTAAGATTTCATTAATATTCATGAATATGCAAATGAGATAATATCATATAGGACCATGAGATAATTTTCATATAGGAACACTGGATGAAAGAACTTATCAAATTGAATCACTGAGGATATAAAAACTGGCAACAATGGTGGTTTGATGATGTTTTTGTGCTGAAATATGTTATTTATGTTGTTGTTTTTTATGATTTTACTTCATTTTTGTAGGTTTTCATTAATATTCATAAATATGCAAATTAGATGATTACCAAATCTGACCACAAGAAGAAGGACATGTGTCTAAGCTTTAATTTGACACCAATTTTAGTGCTCTAGGATATGTAGATATGATTGAATTTGTAGGCCTGCCCCCCAATCGCAAGAATCATATAAGCGGTTGCCATGGAAACCATGCATTTTCACATAGCCTATACCTAATTTCTTGTGAGGAGAACTTCATTTCACATTCTGAGGGTCCCACTGAACAATTTGGCATGAATTTAAAAGGCCCTAGGAGTGCAGGATAGATCGTAACTTAACCCATCCCCTAGGCTTATAGTTTTTACGTGATTTCCCCTCATTTTTTTAAGTTTCATGCATTTTCATGAATATTCAAATGAGATCATATTCATATAGGACCACTGGATGATTGGACCTGTCAAATTGTAACATTGATTATAATAAAACATGCAACAATGACAATATTGGGATGAAATCAGCCTATTTATATGTGTAATGATTTCCCCTTATTTTTTAGCGTTTTTATTGATATTCATGAATATGCAAATTATGCAAATAAGGTACGTTAAATATTTGACCATGGAATAAAAGGCCTATGTCTTAGCTTTATTTTAGTACAAATTTTAGTACTCTGCGACTAAAAGCAGCTGAGATATTATTGATCTTGTACGTATACCCCCATTCGTGAAACACATTTTTAATGTTTTCATAAATATTTATGAATATGCAAATTAGATAATTTCCATATGCAACAAGGGGATAATAGGCATATGTCTAAGCTTTAATTTGGTATTAAGTTTAGTAGTCTAGGATAAGTAACAGCTGAGATATGAGTAATTTTATAGGCAGACCCCCCTTCTCAAATTCGCTATGGGTTGGCATAGAAACCATGCAATTTCACATAGCCCAAACCAAAATCTTTTTGAGGACACCTTCGTTTCCCATCCAGGGGGTCCCAATGAACAATTTGACACCCATGAAAAATTGTCCTGGGGGGGTGCAAGGTAACCTAAATTGGATGCCCGGGTATGAGGGTGGCATTCCTTCTGCATGTGTTCATTGTTCAACTTTATTGAAACAGAAGAGGGTACATGTAATAAACTGAATCACATAAAAATGAGGATTTCTAAATATTAAATCGGAGATCAAATCATGACAAAAGGATGCCTTTTACCCTCTCTTAGCACGCACGATTCAATTTGGCAAGGGCATCTTGTGTATTCTGTATTTTTCCACAAACCAGTCGCTGTTTGCCCATATATACGAGAGGAATTCAATATGCCGTTTGCGTGTCTTTATTACTTATCAAACTACATATTCTAAAACAACATGCCTTAAACGCGTCTGATTTTTTTTGATTTTTTTTTTAATTTTTGAGGGTGGGAGTGGGGTAGCCTGTCAGACTAGATATATTATAATGTTAGCTGAAGCTTTGCCTTAATAGCTAGAAAATTGAGAGTACACTCACACCCTCAACCCTGAGTATTCTTCAAATACTGACCTGACTCAGTGATAGTGATGCGTCAAATACGACAGGTCGATCTTCGAAAAACATGACACGCGCATGCAATGGTGCCTGCGCAACTATCCAATGAGCTATAATCGGGTATCTTCATGTTCATATATAATTTATGTGTGGAATAATCGAACTCACCCCCACACCCCCCCCCCCCCCCCCCCCCAAATAATATAAATTTTAGCATGCCCCAACATTATTCCCCATTCTACTATGGCATTTTTGCTTCATGGCTTAATTTAATGGCAGATGTAATATGTATTGGAGAAAATTTCATCACAGAGCACAATTAAGTGTACTAGTAAGTTGGAACTAAAACAAGTGTTAGATAAAATTGAAGGCTTTTAATTCATTATTGTTGTTTCCATTATGTTTGCAGTCAAAACAATATCACCGAGACCGCAACAATAGTTGATATTTGTAGTGACCCAAATAAAAAGATGCCTTTAGAGGTGACCCTAAAATATCCGCTAAACATACCAACTTCCAGAAACTGGAAATGTTCTTTTTTTTTCTGACCCCCCCGCCCACCCCCCCCCACCCGACCAAAATATTGAAATTTAAAACTTTGAACCCCAAAAAGAGGCATAGCCAATATATGCATATATAAAAATAAGAGTACCTGGGGGAGGATGTCACCTGAGGGAAGAGTATGGCGCATGCAAATTTAAAGAATCACTTGGCGCCTATGTAATAGATACCGCATTTTAATCTACCTATCCCTTGCGGCCTATATAAAAACAACTCTTTGTGGCTTTTCCATTGGTAGTAACCAGTACTGGGCCGGGAGGGTTTATGAAATGTGTGTTTATTATATGACGGGAGCACCCGAAGGCTCACCGAAAGTGCCTATAAATGGGACATTCGGCCGAGACACCATACAACGCGCTGCACTCTTTGTAGTAACAATACATATAAATGATATTTCATAATTCCATCAAATCGAAATGGTTTAATCTCCAGGCTGGTCGGCCGGAGTCTTTTTACTGGGTGCACAGTTGGTTTGAAAAGGCACCGGCTCATTTATGATATAACCACGGCAGTTCCTTTCTGATGGGTGTGGTTCATTTAATGTTTATTTTGACTCCCAGAATGCACGCTGTTTATCAAAGTAACCTGAATCAATGCCATAATTGCTTACCTTCGTTCAACTTGAGGCATAGATATTCAAATGACTTTGTACGTAATGAATTCAAATTATACGTATTTTTTTACTATCTTCGAATGAAAAGTATACTTGAATAACCTTTAATGACGTTTTCGTGTGTTGGGGGTTTTGTTTAAAAACTTGCATATGAGCCAGTGCATTGAGATTTCCAACAATGTGGTATGTGCGACCAGCAAAGCCTCAAATCAGCCTGCGCATACGCGCAGTCTGATCAGAGCCTTTGCTAGTCGCTTGAGTATTCTATGAGTGTTAAGCTACTGACTAAACATCTTTTGGAGTTTCTAAGTTTATATGGAGGCTGCATAGGCTCGTCCGAGTCTACACTTGTCAAAATGTCAAATTGTTGGAATTCTCATGCCGCGGCTCATATGTTCCCATTTTCGGAATTTCCATACGTATAATATCACACAGGGTCAACAACTGTCAACATCAAATGGTGCATTAAGATCACAAATCCCCAATACTTAACATGCTGAGCTCAGACTTATACCCTCCTTACCAACTTAAGCACGAAATATCTCGTGATGTGCAAGGTCTACACTGATGTATGTGGTATAAAATAGTCATACCATGATTGTCTATTTGTACGTAAGACAATCCACTCGCTTAAACTCGTGGATTATCCAGCTCCACGTACAGGACAACCTATGGTAAAACTATTATATATTGATTTATATTCTACTTTGAAAACAATGTTGATGCATATCGGATGGCTTGTCAGCTGATCAGGGTCCACACTGCTACTTCATGCTAATAACTGGAATGCTGTAAATTTAGTTCGAACATTTAGCATGTGGTACGCGTTTTATGAGGACGCATCTATATAGACGAACATCAACAGCTCATCCACACAGTATCACATGAATATTAGTTGTTCCCACACTAGAAACTTGTTCCAGATCAAAGCTCACCATGTATATTGTAAAAAATATAGTTTAACCCTTGATGCGCCAATCGCAACAAAAGTTTCTGCTTTTCTCGTCTGCTGAAATATTTAAGATGCCTCTATGGCAAACAGTGTGGACCCAGATCAGACTGCTCCTATAGGAGCAGTCTGTTCTGGGTCCACACAGTTTGCTTCTATACTTAATTCGTCAGTAATGCTAGGCAAATATTTGCAGCAGACGTCTTCAGCAAACGACATTTTCAGATGCATTTTTTCTTGGCGCTTTAAGGATTAAGCTAACACCAAAAGAGGTGGCAGCTGAGCTGCTACCCATTTTGTTGTGAACGAACAAATGCTATCCTACTAAAACAAAATTGTGGCCATTATTTCTACAGTTCTAAATGTTTAAACATTTCTACCTGTTATTGCTGAAAAAGATACTCGAACAGTGATGACAAACAAGTTAGAAACGACCAAGTTCTACAGTGCAATTATATTATATTACTTGACTTTTCGCTTGCTGTAAAGGCGGCGCCTTAGGACTAGTCAACCTTAGGCATAGGTAAAAGCTGAAAAGGAGGCGTGGTTTTATTCAAAAGTAACTGTATCATCTTGTGCCACAACCTCAGTCATTATTAAGTCCTTAAAACGCCAGCAAAATAACTGCATCTGAAAAATGTCTATTTAACATAAGCAGGGAGGCAAACATTGTGGACCCAGATCAGACTGCTCCTACAGGAGCAGTCTGATCTGGGTTCACACTGTTTATCTATGAGGCTTCAAATTGTTTAGTGGACGACAAAACACACCCATTTTGTGATTATGCGCTTTAAGGGTTATTTAGGGTTAATTAATGTGAGTTCAGTGTGTATACGGTTAGGATTTTCATGAAATGCACACACGTTTGCGCCAAAAAAAGCTGATTAACTCTTTATACCAAATTATAAATAAAACCTGATTCCCCTTCCTTAGCAGATGAAATAGCCGAACCACGCCCAGATATGAAAATTAAAGTTGCCGCCTTTGCAGTAAGCGAAAAGTCAAGTAATACAGTGTAGTGCGTTTAGAAACAGTTGAGGCAGGTGTATTATTAGAGTCACTGTGCAATCTCATTAAGCTTTATCAGTTCATGCGCTGTAAGCATCCATTAGGGTAGCCTAAGCAAAGCACTACCAATGAAAACTTAGAGCCCATGCCCATGTGAACTGATATGACACCTACCTCAGCTGGTGCTCTACATGGCTAAAATAAAAAGTCACTGCAAACTTTCACGAATATCAACAATAAATCTAATGTATTTAGCAAAAATCTTTATAACAGTTACGAGGGTCATTTGGAAAGTTCTTAGCATGACTTCATAACTCCACATTGCGTTGAAAAAATGCTGTCGAATAATACATTTTCGGAAACTAGAAATCAACGGCTACTTGATGGTTTATTTTTTGTCGAAAAAGATCTTGGCGTGCACGTGCAGCGCATGCTCAAAATGAGTAGGGGTTTATATACTGGCGGAAATTTTAAGCAAAATACTTGGAAAAAAGTGAAGGGAAATAGGGGACCTTTTTGCGATCATGATTCGACAAATTAACGATTTGGTGCCAGCTTATTTTTTATTAAAATAAAAAATGCGATCACTTCTTGCACGACTACCACCTTTACATTAGAAAAATGTTGACTAATGGAGAAATGATAAACTTTCAAATATGGAACTTTTTTCGATTTTTCTTTATACTTTTACTACTGTGTCACTACATGAACACGAAAAAAGCCTATTGAGTATATGTTTTGCTTTATTTATAGCCAACAATACATAAAAATCATTTCGTCGTGCAAAATGTGTGTTTTTAATAGTTCTGTATTCAAGAAAAATTTTCCTTATAAAACTATCCCTACATTTCAAAAAGTGGGTGGGGTAACTCAACCCCGAATATTTTGTCGATGACATAAGAACTTGTCATGAAATTACGTTAACCATCATAAAAATTGATTGATTTCTACTCTCAATGTATTTTTACTTTTTTGTTTGCCACTGTTTTCAATTGAAATGAACCAGAACGTCAACTCATAGCTAAACTCATTCTACCCATTGGAAGATTTTTAGAGTTATCTCCCCTTTGTCTTGGTTCAGATTTTTAGAGTTATCTCCCCTTTGTCTTGGTTTACAAAAACGTTTTGGGTTTCAATACAAAGAGCATAAAGTGTGCTTGACAAAAATACCAACATACGGCATTCTAAACTACTGTCGGTTATATATTTTCAAAAAATGTGCATTGTGACATGCGGATTTTTATACGTAAAAATAGACGCATTGCTTTGCTTTCTAAACGGCTTTGTTTTTGCTGTTCTGGTATTTAGTTATTAGAAATATCCAAATCGGTTATCAATTGTATAATCACTGTTCCAGATTGTGGCCTACCAAATGGTACAAAATTATTTTAATTCATGAACTATTCTTAATGTTCTGCACATTATTCCAAAGATAAAAAGTTATATTTTCCGCTGAAATTTTGCATTTTCCAGTATACAAACAGTACATGTATTCACAATAATATTTTTCATGTTTGCATCATAAAATAACCATGAAATTTGTGCTATAACAAAGAGGAAATGTAGCCTTTTAAAATGATACCAAACATGATAGGGTTTATAATTTGGTTGCTGAAATAAAAGACCATGCTAAGAACTTTCCGAATGCCCCTCGTACATTCTTACTATCAAAAAATAATATATAAATGGGAAACATTTAGTGCTTTAGGTTTAAATTTATCACTCAGCTGCTTAAGTTTCTTAAAAAAAAAACTCGCCTCTCTTTGCTGTATTATGAACATTCCAGGAAGAAGTGGATTTCATTTTCAACTGATGTTGTACTGCAAACAGTGCAAACTCGGTTCTGCCTAGGGATGTTAGAATATTTTATGGACACTTAGAAGAAGTTTTTTCAAAGTTGATCTGTCTGATCTGTATTTCAAAAGGTCTGAAAAATTCAATGCTTACATGCTCTTGTAGTGTTTGGTCGTTAGATCGAGTTTGCATGTGGTTAACGTAAGTGTGAACTTGTGTAGCAGGATCTAATTGCATGTGAGAAAAGCCAAGTTTGTTAACTTTGTCTATAATTTTCATTGTCCATGAATTTGTGTCTACGGTACCGTATCAAATCTTGTTAATAAGAGTATTATCGGGTGATAAAACTCGGATTTTCACTTTCAAAGGCAGTCTGTTTAATTCTGCTCTGCAAACTGCATTAGTTGATTTATAATGTATACCAAGAATTTCTTTTATAAATCTTATAGATTCATATGGATCAGAATCTTTGAGGGACAAGTCAACTCCCCAAAGTTCACTACAGTAAAGAATAAAAAAAGATACTAATGCATAGAAAAGTTTTTCGAGCAATATGCATGGATTATCAAATCCAATACATTTCTTTATTTTAAATAGGTTTTTCTTCCCTTTTCCATCAGTAGAGAGGATGAAGCATTAATATTGCCATTATATCTTATGGTCACTCCTAAATAACAGTAAGATTTAACAGTTTCCAAAGTAAAGCTTGACTCTTAAAATTGTTCATATAAGACTTTACGTTTAAATTAAATACAATTACTTTTAATGTTTCGTGGCTAACATCCAATTTCCAATTAGTGCAGAATTCTTTTAAACAGTCTAAAGACTTTAATTTGTAGACCTTCCTCTGAGTCAGATAATAACATCTGCGTAAAGTAAAGAGTATATTGACAAACCATTAACCACTATGGGATCACATTCTGATATATCAAGACACCTTATAAGATAATAAATGAATATGTTAAACAACAGAGGACTGGGAGCATCTCCCTGTTTTACACCACAAGTGGATGGAAATGCCTCAGTAATTCCACTTGGTAACTTAATCCTGCATTAAGTAAATGTATCTTTATACATGAAGTGTATAATTTGAAAGCGTTTTGTAGGTATAATTCCAGCCCCGATTAGTGTGTTATTTGTTGACCGAAATTAGGCACTCTACCACGTCGCCATAAAAGCCGGCTTGAACAGCAATGCCACGTGTTGATAAACTAGCTTTACTACAGAAGCAAGTACAACACAGGAAGCTTGCATGATTCCCATCAACAAACACACCAAACAAATGCAGTGTTGTCCTCCTTGTATTATTGTATTTATCTAGACAGTTTCGGTTATTAAGTTGACGCACCATTGCAGTGTACCTTCCAAAACAGGTATTTTTATGCCCAATATGATTTAGGGTATAACGGTTATTATGTAACACAAACGACACCTAAGGTATTAAATCGTTTATACTTAACGATAGCAAAGATGTCAAACCTATGGAGCATTTTCATATTTTTATAAATGAGATGGCTTAAGTTTTCTGTTGTTGTTGACTTTTGTTTATTGTTACTCCCATTGTGGGAGTCTGCAATTGTTCTATGTTTTGTTGTACGTTACTTTATGTCCATTCTAGTATTGCAATCATCTTGATGGGGAAGAGAGAGCTGGTTGCTTTGCTTAATTTGTCTTCCTGGTGTCTCGTGATGGTTGAGCGGCTCTTCCTCGCGGTGCCACGGGGTTGTCTCCGGTTTGTGATTGTGGTATTTCCTGATCATACTCACTTACTATTTTCTAGTTATATAATGAACATTCAATTACTCTTTTTCGAATTTAATAGGGAAAAAAATGTAACAAACCTTCAACAGATTAAGGCCAGATGTTACAAGTAGCAAACATATTTAATGCCAGACACCAATAATTGTCCTTTAAGACAGACCACCAAGTCTGCAAATTTCCTTGAATGGATATGGTTAATTATCATCTGTTAAGGGAGCTCTTATTATATTAATTGTTTTTTTTTTATAAAAAATGTGTTATATATATATGTTTCAGTGGTGGGAAATAAAACCCACGGATACTCACACAAAATAGTTCTTATACATTTGTACATATACTTGTAGTTTTTTTGTTTCAATAAATTGATGCAAAATGCTAAATTAAAACGATAAAATAATCATCTCGTCTATTCAAGGCAGATGTGTCTGTAAACCCATGCGTAAAGACGTATAAATGGTCATAGTCAACGTATTGTAACTTCAGTTACATTTGTTAAGTCATAGACACAAAACTCAAACAACTTTCAATCAACCTAGAAACAAATGATCTGCGATAATCCTGAAAAGAAGGGGACTGGCTGTTTTGGGGAATAAGTTTAGCAGCAAAAGCTTCAAAGTACACTGCTTCTTTTTCTTGGTACCAAACTTATCATTTAAAGCAGAAATTCAGACAATGCTCATAGTATGATTGCTATTGATTAACTCGAGAATTTGGTACTTATGGCATCACCGAGCAGCAAAGTCTTAGACGAGTCTGCACAAAAGCGCAGACACGACAGAGCATTCGCTTCTCGCACACGATATATGGATGTAGATGGAGGCTCAGACCAAAGTGCAGACCTCTAGCTTTGATGGATACAACATTATAGAGATAAGTACCAACATCTCGCATACTGGTCCAAATGCCACTGTCTTTGTAGTTCTTTATCGTAGGCTCATTTTTTTGCACATCAAAGTAAACATACATAATAATATGTAAATATTATGTGGGCCTCGACGCAATAAAACCTATCTTCAGGGTTTCCGACACAGTGAGATTGAAACCAGCCTGCTCAGCTATAGAGACTAGCTAGGAAAGTGAAACTTCGCTGGTAGCAAGTCTAGATATGATACTTTCCAATAAGCAAATAAAAAAGGCGCTGGTCATGCGCCTCTGTTGTTCGCAAACCCCCGAAGACAGGTTTTCTCACGTCGAGGCCCAATTATCGTAAAGATGCACAAATGTGGACATATTGCGCATGCGAACGAGGCTTATGATATTGGACACTATGAAAGTACAGATAATGTACTTATTATCTTGAACCTTTTAATCATACACATCTAGTTTTTGAACTTTCTATGTTTGCATAATGCATGAGATATGACGTACAACATGGGACATTCTAATGTATTATGTGCTTGCAAGGAACATCGCAATATCAGTTTAAGTTGTTAGGCTATATATATCCCTTTAAATGGCATCATGCAGTTATGCGTCATTGAAGACAAACCTTTTTGAAGGACCCTCACAAAATTAACTTATGTTCTGATGCCACAGAGCAGGGCCGTATACTGACTAAGAATGCATATTATGAGTGACTTAGCATATTAGGAGTAGGATCTGGCCAATGTTTAAAAAAGCTATAGATATAAGCTTCCAAATTTAAAGATAGTAACAAATTTCTTCTTTAAACAGCTATTTTATACCATTATCTTGGAAGTACAGCCAATTCGTAGCCACTTGAGCCAGTCGTAAATGGCAACGTGCAAATTGTACGTGTTTAGGAGGAGAAAAAACATGAGGAAGACGAGAATATAAGAACAAAAGAGGCGAAAAATAGAAATGAACAATTTTTAACCCCGTGAGCATGTTTTTTTTCTTTTATACCATATGTGGTTATGTGTAACCAGTGAAAACTCAATATGTCCGCTTTTGTTTTTATTCAAAAATTCTAAAATGAAATACTGTGTTACCAAAAAGTCTGTAAGATTCCCTTCCCTCACCCCGCCCCAACCCATCCGCTCTTCGATGTATAAATGGCCCATCTGTGCAATGACCTATATAGCAGTTAGGGGGCATTTTTAAGTAAATACAAATGTATAGCAAGAAATAGTATCAACTCATACGAGGAATACTTTCTTCTTTGGTCTTAGGTCAAAGGAAAATAGTCATCATTTTGAACTCTTACAAGGCAGAATGAAATCATCATTGTATACTCCCATTGTACTTTGTGTAACGTGCATCTCACCTTTCAATATGTACATTGTATACATGACGCATGATAGCCTATCGTCGGTCATCGGCGAGTTCACTTAGTTGGATTTCGGACAAACATATAGAAGTGGCAATTTGTTATGCAGTGAAAATACAGTAAGCTATCAGTGATCAAATCCGGGTAACTTTAAGTACCCTTTTAAGCCGAAATTAATTTGGAATACATTGGATTCAGTTCAGGTGGCGTGCATCTGAACAACTAGTTTCAAATTGTCAATGAATTTTTTGTGATTTATTGTCTATAGACAAGCTACTGATTATTCAAGTGATAACGCTGGCTCCGTGAACTTCGAGTTAACGAGAGTCCATTTTATTGGGTTTTTACTGTACACTAATGCATTTTATACGACTTTAGCTACTATGGAACTAGGTTCACCAAACCAAACTGGAAAGTCTTAGAATGTGTACATTGGCATGCAGCGTAGGCCCAGATACATGTAGAAAGCGTTAACTGGTCTTAATCTGGCATATTAGCTAGATAGACATTTTTTAGGGACAGCAATGCAATTCTTAGCCTGATACATAATCATAATTGGGCCATGTCGCGAGCAAATCTGATTTTACTGCATGCGAAGAATAAAGGCAGAGACCAGCCTGCGCGCATCCCAACAGTTTATCCAGCGGCTTTGTTATTCGCTTTCTGCAAATCATAAGAGCTAAACTTACTTCGTGTCATTTAAATATCATAGCTCGTCTTTGTTACTTAGCAGATTGCCAACTAAAAGCCAAATACAGTGTCCA
This sequence comes from Loripinus fragilis, assembly GCA_964019695.1. NCBI lineage: Eukaryota > Metazoa > Mollusca > Bivalvia > Lucinida > Lucinidae > Loripinus > Loripinus fragilis. Next base: position 35,551,514 of record OZ026515.1, read on the forward strand.
CATTGTAAACCGAGATCACATTTTATTTCTCGAAATCGTAGGCTGATCGCACAAGTAGTTTAGGAGACCAACTTGAGCTCGCGATCAATCTCCCCACCCCATCCGAAACCTTACTGTTCTGTAATGAAAGGTAGGCGAATTTTGATTGTTGGGATTACAGTGACATAACCCTTCTGCTTTTGTCGTCCGCTGAAATGTCGTAGAAGTCTCTTGGCCAAACAGGGTAGACTAAGATCAGACTGCTCCTTTTGGATCCTTTTGGAACAGTCTGATATGGGTCCACACTGTTTGTCGCTACACTTAAATTAGTAAATAGGCAGCAAATAAGTGCAGCAGGCGACTTTAGCAGACGACATAATCAGGTACATTCTTTGCAGGGTTAACATTACAAGACCTACTTGGTCAATACATGGACAATGTCAGCTCTGAAAGTGTTCTTCTTCATTGCCCTGCTTGCAATATGTGCTTCATGTCAGAGTATCTATGAAAATAAGAATTACCAGGACGTAATGACCAATGCAATACATGCGTACGAGAAATATCTGAAACGAGGCAATGAACACGAAGAGAATATTCATGGAAAAATTCCCTCAAGTCTTTTGATGGATTCTACAGGAAAAGACGTCAGAGCACGAGCCGCACAACTGCTAACAAGTGATGGGGTCGGTGCACCGGTGGACTGGCGGTTTGACGTTAGTGATACATGCCTTAATCACACAGAGATGGTTCTAGAGGCGCTGGTGTCTGGTGAAATGTGGGCTCTACAGAGTAAGTCAATGCCATTTTTACACTACTTTCATTATGTTTATGAAGCAATACGAGGGCTGTTCAAATATGAATGCAAGTAGCTTCATAACTATCGTCACATATACGCTACGACAAAATGGTGTACGTTTCTATAAAGGATTATATGTCACCTTTATACTAGCACCAGACCTAAGAAAAATACAGTATACTTATCGAGTTGTAGCCCTTTGAATGAGGGTCATTTTAGTATAATAATAAACTCAATGCTTCGAACATACCAATGATATAGACGAGCGTATAATTTTTCGATAAATTGGTGATTTTTATTTTAAATTTTTAAGGAAGTATCCCCATATACTAATATAATGATTCTGTGTAAGTTGCGAAAATCCGACATGGTTTTGTTAGATTATACCGAATCGTTTTCACTAAAGTCTCTTTAAGTTTGCAAATAAATGGTAAACAAAACACCACCTTTCAGTTTTCAGTCAATCTTTTCTCTAACAAAATGTACGAAGTAATATTTAAACTATTTTAAACCCAAAGACAATATGTTGATCGCTCATACTGAGTTGTGGCTACAAATCATAGAAGGATAATGGGCTATTTTTATACGCTGAAAATCATTTTATTAAGTAAAACTGCCTTAAGTGAAGGAGTTATAGAACTTACACTTATTTTTTGTTGCCATAGCAATGCGGTATTAATCTAAATTTTAACAATAACTTATAGTTTTACCAAAATAGGCGTTATTTACAATTAAATTACTCACCTGGTCTTGATGACTAGACAGATTGAACATATCTTAATTAATGTAAACACGTCATTAAGAAGCAGTAAAATGCTTGAAAAATGATACAAAATGTGATAACTCTGTAAATAGAGGACGGAGCATTTTGAAAACTTCCTTATGACATATTAAGCATGTTTTAAGCAAAACGCAAAGAAAAAAAAAACAGCGATGTTCATTTCTGCATCACCAGTAGATAACTCAAAACGACATTTATCATCAAATTAATGACGTCACAAACGTGCCTGTTTAATCGAGATTGAAACAAGATTATATAAACTATTTCCTGCAAGCAACGTTGTCAATGTACCTTAAACTTGCATCTAAAATTTGGTGCCATTTTGTCTCAAACTTACAAAGATATGACACTATATCCGCACATGTACCAAAACGTGTATGGCAATTTGCTTCAGAAAAACTTCAGTATACAGGAATGGCTTTTATATAAGCGTCTGTAACTCGAGACATATAGTGAGTGTTTCTTTATGTTTGGTGCCATTTTGAAGGCGACAAGTAATTCTTTTCAGAAAGGTATGACATTTTGTCGTAGCATATATGTGAAGAAAGTAATGAAGCTACTTGCATTCATATTTGAACAGCCCTCGTACACCAATTGAAACGTATACAATGATCGCCATAATTTGCACACACCAGCCTGTGCATGCGGTGGCAGCGATTATCCCCCCGAGCTAGTATGACAAAGTAATAGTTAATTACATTCAATGTTCTGGTCACAGACCTGTAAATGTAAAAAGGGCAGTGATTGGCTCAAAAGGTGGGTGGAAGCTCAGCACAATATTTTTAAGTTGTAAGGTGTTTCATGATTGGTCAATAATAAAACTAGAAAATATATTGTATTTATTAGAGGGGTCTATCTTTGCTGTGCTTTATGGAACAACATCTCATTGCTTTTGTTGATTTAGTTTAGTGGTGTGGCTTAGAAAAAAGGACCTTGCATTCTGGTATTTTTTCAGTAGAATTTTCCTCTCATGTTGGGTGCCCACCTTCAGGGGCCAAAAAGTGGCAAAACATGGCGGTCACCAGGGTATCTCATTCTTGTTTTTTGATTGAACTAGGTCCAATCTGTAACTCTATGGCAGCCTCATTGTGATTGAAGAGTTGTGAGGACTACAGCCTACTTAAAAGCTATAATGGAGGTCTATGGAAAAACAATTACAGGTCTGGGCCCTAAAGAAGAATATCAGGCCTGTTATATTGGATACCTCGGCTGCTATGTATGTGACATGTAATATGTTTTTGATGCATTGTTTTGATTTCAGCAAGTCCAATAATGATTTGAGCTTTCAAAAAGTTCACTTTTTTTAAAACAAAATCATTAAGACTGCAGAAAAAGAGCCTTATTAGTAGGTAAGGGTGATGATTGGCTCAGTTTTGCACTACATATTGGACTTGAAGCATGTGAGTTGCACTTCTGCACTATGAGGCTATACTGTAAGCATACTTTCATTTATCGGAAACTCTTTGGTTCCCAAATCAGAGCATTTGTGTTTTTTATTGTTATGCTTGAGCATTTTTTTGAGTATGTGTTCTTGTGATTGTCAAAATATGGTAAAAAAGGCCCTTTCGCAAGTTTGCGTAAACTGCAGTAGTGGTCACTTTATGGAGTTAAATGCAATTTAGTTGAAAAGTGTTTTAATGTGTTAAACCCATATTTAGATGCTCGTTTGTTGTCATGTGCCTTAGTTGAACTCAGAGATAGCACAAGAGACTGTCATATTACCCAATATGACATTGACCTTTGACAGATTGACCTTTCAATTGAGCAACAGTGTAGAACAACTTGGAAACCTGTATGATATTGCACTCTCCATTTTGTAAAGTAGAACATTTGGGTCAGTTTGGGTTGATTTGTTGCCCAAATTGACCCTTGACCTTATTGATGACCTAGACCTTGATAAGAGGGGCCATTTCAGATGGATATATGTATGCGTATTAGTCCTTTATAATCTTTACTATTCAATACAGCAACTTAAATGTCACTTTGAAAAAATGTCATAATGAAACTGCAACAGTATACCAGTTCACAGGCATGATTTTATCAAACTTACAGCCTGCCATTTGTAAAATAAGTATTTTGGGCTAGTATTTTTTAAACTTTGTCAATAATATGATGTTTTCCTTGACCATTTTACCCATTTTACCTCAATTTAAGACAAATAGGTCATTAATTGTAGAAATTGTACCTTTTTGACCAATAAAATTGCAAAGTGACTTTGACCTTTGACCTCGATAATTCCTTTTCACTGACCTTGACCTTGCAGCATCCTGGCTGTAGTATTTTTTTCTCCAGCTAGGTCTCAGGAAAAAATGTAAGCGGTCAAAATGCCATGTTGGTGAGCATAGCCCCTCTGCATGGAAACTAGTTTTGCTCTTCACCCCCTCTGGCTGTTACATAATATTAGCTTTTGTCACTTAAATTAGCAAAAATTGCTTTTTTTAATGAGCTTTTTATGTGATAAGAGGTTGATTTAATGTGTAAAGAAAGTATTATATGTCCCATAGCTAGGAGCAAGTGATTTTGGCCTTGTTAATGGGGGTGGGTGGGGTAACTCTACATAAGACTCATGCTGGTAAAGCACATTTATCTTTTTGGTATAGTATATTGTAAAGTGGTGTTATAAGCATATAAACTCAGAAAAACAATTGAAGGATATTTCGATTCAGTCCCATCTCTGACATCCAATACAATAAAAACTTCACTAATTATGCATGCACTTCATAGTTCCAGACATCTGCAATCAAAATGGATGCTTTATTTTAGTCACGCTTCAATTGTTTAAGTACAATGCAAATCCAAATAGTTTAACCCTCTGTACTGAAAAGTTACAAACGTTCAAAAATGATCGAAACCCATTTTTATCGTTTGTATTCCATAATGACTGGCTCCAAAATTATCGCTGGTTCTCCCTCTAAACAATGGCACCTAATTTTGAAGCTGCTGTAAGTGTTTTATTGCAAATTGGTGGTCAAATTTGTCGGGGTATGCCATATCAGGGTACTTTTGTTGAAGGAGTTGTCCCATTATTAGGGGAAATGACTGGTAAATTGGTGTTAACTTTTGTCTGTGGTCGGAATTAGAACATAAGCAATGACCTGGTAAAGGTTTTAGCAAAAATTGAGAGCGCTAAATTTTTTGCCTATGAACTTTGGGTAGAGAGAGTCGGTACATTTGGTGCAGCACTGTATCGTAACCAATGACCCATGAATTTCAATGTGCATTTTGGTGAATTGCATAGTGATAATTCTATCAATGACAAAAATAATTTGTTTGAAAATTATATTCGCGAATGTTATTAAGTCAAAAGAATTTTAATATCCTTCAATTGTTCTTCTGAGTATATGAGTTAAATTTAAAGCATTTCTGATATATAATAAAAAAGATATAAGAAAATGAATATGTTCACTTTTCCTTTTCATTATTTTGCTGTACAATGAGTTTACCAGTAACATGTGTAGGGGGGTAGGGTTGTTTAAAGGGTTCCCTAGAATAACTTTGGGGTTAATGATGCAAACAAACAATATAAATGTGCTTTAAAATGTTTATTGGTTTGAATTAAACTATTTTCTTGGTCCTTTGTCTGAAATGGGTTATGGCTTTTAGGCCACAGACCTTTAAATGTAAAAAGGGCAGTGATTGGCTCAAAAGGTTGGTGGAAGCTCAGCACAATATTTTTAAGTTGTAAGGTGTTTCATGATTGGTCAATAATAAAACTAGGAAATATATTGTATTTATTAGAGGGGTCTATCTTTGCTGTGCTTTTTGGAACAACATCTCATTGCTTTTGTTGATTTAGTTTAGTGGTGTGGCTTAGAAAAAAAGACCTTGCATTCTGGTATTTTTTCAGTAGAATTTTCCTCTCAAGTTGGGTGCCCACCTTCAGGGGCCAAAAAGTGGCAAAACATGGCGGTCACCAGGGTATCTCATTCTTTTTTTTGATTGAACTAGGTCCAATCTGTAACTCTATGGCAGTCTCATTGTGATTGAAGAGTTGTGAGGACCACAGCCTACTTAAAAGCTATAATGGAGGTCTATGGAAAAACAATTACAGGTCTGGGCCCTAAAGAAGAATATCAGGCCTGTTACATTGGATACCTTGGCTGCTATGTATGTGACATGTTATATGTTTTTGATGCATTGTTTTGATTTCAGCAAGTCCAATAATGATTTGAGCTTTCAAAAAATTCACTTTTTTAAAACAAAATCATTAAGACTGCAGAAAAAGAGCCTTATTAGTAGGTAAGGGTGATGATTGGCTCAGTTTTGCCCTACATATTGGACTTGAAGCATGTGAGTTGCACTTCTGCACTATGAGGCTATACTGTAAGCATACTTTCATTTATCGGAAACTCATTGGTTCCCAAATCAGAGCATTTGTGTTTTTTATTGTTATGCTTGAGCATTTTTTGGAGTATGTGTTCTTGTGATTGTCAAAATATGGTAAAAAAGGCCCTTTCGCAAGTTTGCGTAAACTGCAGTAGTGGTCACTTTATGGAGTTAAATGCAATTTAGTTGAAAAGTGTTACATGTGTTAACCCATATTTAGATGCTCATTTGTTGTCATGTGCCTTAGTTGAACTCAGAGATAGCACAAGAGACTGTCATATTACCCAATATGACATTGATCTTTGACAGATTGACCTTTCAATTGAGCAACAGTGTAGAAAAACTTGGAAACCTGTATGATATTGCACTCTCCACTTTGTAAAGTAGACATTTGGGTCAGTTTGGGTTGATTTGTTGCCCAAATTGACCCTTGAACTTATTGATGACCTAGACCTTGATAAGAGGGGCCATTTCAGATGGATATATGTATGCGTATTAGTCCGTTTTAATCTTTACTATTCAATCCAGCAACTTAAATGTCACTTTGAAAAAATGTCATAATGAAACTGCAACAGTATACAAGTTCACAGGCATGATTTTACATAACTTACAGCCTGCCATTTGTAAAATAAGTATTTTGGGCTCGTATTTTTTTAAACTTTGTCAATAATATGATGTTTTCCTTGACCATTAGACCCATTTTACTTCAATTTAAGATAAATAGGTCATTAATTGTAGAAATTGTACCTTTTTGACCAATAAAATTGCAAAGTGACCTTGACCTTTGACCTCTATGACCTTGATAATTCCTTTTCACTGACCTTGACCTTGCAGCATCCTGGCTGTAGTATTTTTTTTCTCCAGCTAGGTCTCAGGAAAAAATGTAAGCGGTCAAAATGCCATGTTGGTGAGCATAGCCCCTCTGCATGGAAACTAGTTTTGCTCTTCACCCCCTCTGGCTGTTACATAATATTAGCTTTTGTCACCTAAATTAGCAAAAATTGATTTTTTTTCACAAATGAACCTTTAGATTAGAAGTTGATTTAATGTGTAAAGAAAGTATTATATGTCCCATAGCTAGGAGCAAGTAATTTTGGCCTTGTTAATGGGGATGGGTGGGGTAACTCTACATTAGACTCATGCTGGTAAAGCACATGCATCTTTTTGGTATAGTATATTGTAAAGTGGTGTTATAAGTATATGTGAGTGAAATTTAAAGCATTTCTGATATATAATAAAAGAGATATAAGAAAATGAATATGTTCACTTTTCCTTTTCATTGTTTTGCTGTACAATGAGTTTACCAGTAATATGTGTAGGGGGGTAGGGTTGTTTAAAGGGTTCCCTAGAATAACTTTGGGGTTAATGATGCAAACAAACAATATAAATGTGCTTTAAAATGTTTATTGGTTTGAATTAAACTATTTTCTTGGTCCTTTGTCTGAAATGGGTTATGGCTTTAGGTCACAGACCTGTAAATGTAAAAAGGGCAGTGATTGGCTCAAAAGGTGGGTGGAAGCTCAGCACAATATTTTTAAGTTGTAAGGTGTTTCATAATTGGTCAATAATAAAACTAGGAAATATATTGTATTTATTAGAGGGGTCTATCTTTGCTGTGCTTTTTGGAACAACATCTCATTGCTTTTGTTGATTTAGTTTAGTGGTGTGGCTTAGAAAAAAGGACCTTGCATTCTGGTATTTTTTCAGTAGAATTTTCCTCTCATGTAGGGTGCCCACCTTCAGGGGCCAAACAATGGCAAAACATGGCGGTCACCAGGGTATCTCATTCTTGTTTTTTGATTGAACTAGGTCCAATCTGTAACTCTATGGCAGCCTCATTGTGATTGAAGAGTTGTGAGGACCACAGCCTACTTAAAAGCTATAATGGAGGTCTATGGAAAAACAAATACAGGTCTGGGCCCTTCTAGCTAGTCTATAATGCTGGACATTATCAGTCGTTCACAAAAAGGACTAATGACTAACAACCACGATTCCATACATTTACAAGACTGTAAGTGAGCGTAAGTTAACACAAATAGAGATTGTAGCTGAGCTGCAACCCCTCGTAAAAACTTACACTTACTTTACTACTAAAACAACTTAAGACCAATATTTCACCAGTGATATATATTGAACATTATTATTCAAAACGTCGGACCTTATCTTGTTCAAAGCTGTTGGACACACTGATGGTATTCCTTAAAATATTTTTTGAAAGTTATTTTTACTTTGAAAAAGAAAAAGAAATCAGCAGACGACAGTAAAACATGCAAAATTTCTCACCATGCAGCGTTAACGGTTGAACCTACATGCACTAATGTCTGGAGATGATTTTCAGTGATTGACGCTATGGGTAAGCCATCAAGTAACCTCTTGTCTATGCACACTAAATGGCTTGGTTCCTATGACGAGTGTATGAAACTGAAGCCCATGGTCAACATGTCAGGAACAATGGGAACACCGTTCTTGGGGAAATACTGTGTAACTTCTTTCAAGACTACGAAGGTATACCCTGCATATTTTTCGATTTCTGATTTTTCGATATCACGATTGAGACATTACATGAGTGAGAGCCCTTGTGAAATCGGCATGATCCCAGACCACGAATTAATTAGGGCGCAAAGTCCTAGTATGAGTAATCAGGATTTGAGATATCGAGGTATTACCTGTAATTTGCATATATCATATTATGCAATTAGGGTTTTGGTGATTTTTTCAAGGACAGCGTTTGTCCAACATCATACGTGAACTACAGTTCACTTTCAATTCCTTCGGGCTCAAACCACTGATATCAAAGAGTAATATTTATATATTTTTATATTCGTAGTAACGAGAATCTAATTTATATTGTCCAGGCCCAATGATAAGAGGATCTTTTTTTTATATGAGAAGTAACGACTGAGAGTAACGAGAATTGTATTGATATTGGCCCAAGGCCCATATATCTTAAGAGGGTGTATTTTTAAATTTCATTCGAAGTAACGAGATTCTAGGCCCCTAAATAAGAAGGTGTAATATTTCATATTATATTGGAAGTAACGATAATCTAATTAATATTGTCCAGGCCCTTATATAAGAGGGTATACTTTTCTCAGGCAAAAATTGATGTCGGTACTCAAAATACCGTCTCAATGAGATGGTTCTTTCGAGCAGCCATCTGATGGATTAATATATATATTCACACTTTTACGCTCATATTCGAGCCAGTGCATGAGATTTCCAACAATGTGGTATGTGCGACCAGCAAAGCCTCAGATCAGCCTGCGCATACGCGCAGTCTGATCAGAGCCTTTGCTTGTCGCTTGAGTATTCTATAAGTGTTAAGCTACTGACTGAACATCATTTGGAGTTTCTAGCTGCAAAGGCTCGTCTGAGTCTACACTTATCAAAATGTCAAATTGTTGGAAATCTCATGTCGCGGCTCATTTGTTAGAGTTTGACCTACGCACGATTGTATTTCAGTTCATTGCAATATTTCCACCTGGTATAGAGATAGATGAAGGGTTTTGCGTACCAGATACATGTACAACCAGAGATACATTTTCCCTTGTGTACGTAAGTAAGTATCTTTCACATATGAGCCGTGACATGTGATTTCCTACAATGTTGCATTTTGACAAGTGTAGACTCGGACGAGCCTCTGCAGCCTTCTTTTATGCTTAGAAACTCCTTGTGGTATTCAGTCAGTAGCCTAACAATCATAGAATACTCAAGCGACTAGCAAAGGCTCTGATCAGACTGCGCGTTTGCGCAGGCTGATCTGAGGCTTTGCTGGTCGCACATACCACATAGTTGGAAATCTCATGCACTGGCTCAATTATTCTACTTTCCCTTATGGTCACATGTATAAGTGCATTTTCCCTTGTGTGTACATACTCGAGTACATTTTCCTTGCGATCTCTTTTGGTATACAGTTGCATTAATTTTTCTTTTAAAACAAACTGTCGCCGACACAATTCGTTTATTAAATGGTCTTTGCGGCCAAACTTTACAGAAATGCTGGTGAATAATTGTAGTTTTGGTGTAACCAAGGCTCTCCGTCATCAGCAGGGCCCCACAGATTCGTTTGTTGATTTTAGCAAACAAACACTCTTCAAAACCTTCCCTGCAAAATCTAGCCGCGACTGTCGTCTGTATACAAGAAAACAAAATTGCGGCAGGCGAATCAGTAGACATTTCGACGGGCTTGAAAATGCTACTGTGTTATAGTGATATGCAACAGGGCGATCGATTCGGGATTGGATGGGGATATGTAATGGGACAACAAATGCAAAACTTAGTTCACAATCTTTGCAACTGGCTAACACATCCCCCGTCATACTCATTAATAGACGGATGTGATTTGTTCGTCCAAATATATTTAGAAATTATACTTATTAGCTGATTTTTTTTCTGCTTTCAGTGGCATTTGTATTGGGCATAGACACCACAAACATGAAACCACCTACTGTTTGGTGCCAAGAACGACATCTTGAGATGAGTGCAAAGGCAACTGCAGCTATGTAAGTGTACTCCTCCTGAGCCCTCTGGCCCGTTTTGTACTGATAGATTTTTCAATACATATTGATGTCATCTGATACCTATGATAAGGGATCAGAGGTTTGTTTTTCAAGTAATTTTCTAATTCTGTCCCCGATGATTGTTTCCTTCTTCCCTGTTTGAAAAAGTTTCCAGACTGCAATGTAAAATATGCGTAAATTAACACCTAAAGATGTGTGTGGCTGCAACCCATTTACGCGTAATCTTATACTTATTTTTCTACTAAAACAAATTTAGGCCAACATTTTTCTAGCGATAAATGTTAATCGTTGTAGTTACTTTCCTGGTCAATACAATCTACCTTAATGCATATTTTAAGCAGTTGAAAAGTTACACTATTAACAATGGTAGTTCAGCTGCCATCAAAGTCGGTGAAAATTACACGTCTATTTTACAGTGTAGTGATCGCATATGCTAAAATGAGTTATTTAGATATTAGATCTTTGTTGCTTTAATTTTCTCTCTTATTAACTATTTAAAATTCTATTCTGAGAAACACAGGGAAAGGGTTACGTAGTTTGGGGATGTAAATACGTTCTTTGCTGTGATGCATTAATTACTCATTTAAGCTGAATGGAATTTCGCAATCTTATCAATTAGACCAGTCCATTTGCGTGTAAAGTGTTGTTAGGTGGTATTTTTCATTTTATTCACATTTTAATAAAACATTCTGTAGCAAACAATGGAAATCGTGATCAGAAGGCGCGTTCTGTGCCGTCTGGTCTGGGTCTTTATTGCTTGCGTGTGTCCCAAAGGACGCCTGGCTTATATAGGTTAACGCACTTCTATTATAGTGTTGTAGGTTTGATATTCGTGTCAGTGATGATGATTGCTACAGCGTATGACGTCATCGTGATAAGGTGGATAAAACACAAACAGGCAAAGTTCCAAGGATACTCGGTGAGTTTCCCAAAGCAGACATAGGAGCTACCTCACAAAACAACCAATAATGACTAGTGTACCATCATTGACTTAATCAGCTCAGTTTCATCAGAGTATTTGATTTGTGCTCAGCAGGTTGCCAATGCACTAACATATTATCTGTGGACAGCGAATGGCCTTGTCAATTTCGATGGCGTCGCTCATGAGATACACAGTGCTGGAACAACGTTAAACCAACGTACATACAATTGCTTGTCATTGATTAGACAATATTCAAAAAGTGCATGTTTGCTCGATTCATCTCTCGTCTTCTGCAAGATGATTGCTAATCTAACCAGACCCAAATTACCACTTCACAAAATCAGCCCTAACCTTCAATAGGAGTAATGGAACAATATATTTACGAGGGATGATCCAAAAGTTCTGATCTTTAACTTGTATCTTTGTCCAAAGGCATTTTTAGAGGCATACTATGCACCATTCCAAAGAACTATCTTTTACCTTTATAATGATGATAAAATCTTCCCGCTGTACTATTTCGTTTAATAATTTCAGCATAATATATCTCCCACTCCATACTGCTGACCTGTTTTAAAATAATCTTTCAAGCCGTGCATCTTAAAACACAAAATAAAACTGCTTTGTATTTTTACTTTTTATTTCTTATAATGTCCATTCAAATGATAGGATGGCGACAAGTGGTGTCGATTCAACATTTAAAGCACAATTCGCAATTCTTATGACGTCATCGAAATTGACAATTACGTCATTTTAATACACGGCAGAATGTTATTTTCCGGGAATATTCTATTTTTGTCTATCAAGTTGGACTAAAAACATACCAAACCTAATATTTGCAAAACATTCAAGACTAGAATTAATTGATTACAAAGTGTATTAATCTTAATTGGAATATTGTAAAAAGTTTTATTTTTTACCAAACAAAACTGATTGATTTTAAATGAGAATTTTCAAAATTGCTATTGGTTTCAGATGGATGCTTTATGCTCAATTTAATCCCTTATTGCACCATTTTGCCATATAGTGCACCTATGACCAATTGATAGGGTTTTATTTTAGACATGCAAATTTGAGAACCACTGAATATTTTCTTATTTGTAGACTCGCTTTAGTTTTATTATTTGGGTTACTATCAGTCTCCAACCATACCGACTAATCATAACTGCTTCAGACAAAAGTCAGTTCATCTAGCATTTACCTCAAAAACATTTACATTTAATGCAGCTATTGTTACGACAGTATGGGCTGGTCAAAACTTCAAGTGGTCCAGAATTTGTTTATAGCTGACAGTTGCATAGGCATACATTCAAGGCAGGGCTGTGTATTGACAAAGAATATATCTTTATTTGATACAAGTTTCAGACATATTACATTGCTGGTTACTATGATATCACGCCAGGATCAGAACTTTCGTAACATCCCTCGTATTAAGGATTCAACTCATTTTTTTTCAATCAGATATTAGCCCGTGTTTTGTCCGTTTCTAATTTGTTGTTCGTAAGTCTAAGTATTTGTAACAAAAATATCTTTAAAAATATATTCAGCGATTTACTTACTTATTAAAATTTGAAAAATAATGATATTTAAATCTCTACCAAAGTGAATTCAATGTCTGGAGTTTATTTGCGTGCTGGACATACAAAAACATGTGTAAGGATGAGATATAGAAGATTTAAATTTACTGCTATTACCAAATACACAGTCGATTGAAAGAAACATAGTCACAAAGGAGACTCTAATTTAGTAATAGACTATAGGTAGTTTTTATTGGTCAAAACTTGTGAAACAGACTATGGCAGACAGTATGTCTGGGACCCACTTCGAATCGAAATAAAGTACTCATTTAAAAGTTCTTACGCAATAGATGCGCACGCACGTTTACAACCAAATGGCTACAGTTGGAACTATTAGTTGGTTGGTAAGTAAACAAAAATAATAGCCCTGTATGCTCCACTTCAATTCTTCATCGTAGACAAAAAGGATATTAAAAATTGCATAGCATATTCTAATAATCAATTACGAATAAGTGGGACCAAAAATAATGCTCAGCCTAGTTTATTTTGTAAAAACAAATCATTTTGAGGCTACTGACAGGTCTTGAACCCATCTTGCTAGTTAGGTTTAGAGAAGGGAACCAGCCTATCTACTAGAGTAACGGTGCTCCGACCCGCCGTTGATCTCTAGTAGTTTAGTGAGGTCGACCTAGTAGCGACTATCAGTGCCCGAATCAAACTAAAGTTACTATAGTAGGGACTATAGTTCGTCTATAGTTCGATTCAAAGTATGCCTGGCTTTCTTATCACGATTCAAAGTGTAGTTGCATTGTAATAAGTCTGTAGGTACCCGAAAAACCGTTTTCTAAATCTCAACTTGTACAACAAAAAACTTGTTTATTTAGACAACCTATATAAAGAAATTGGATGGCAGACCCTGAACAAACGACGACACGATACTAAAATTACCCTCTTTTATAAAATTTATCATCAACTCACACATGTATACCTGTCTTTCTTAATTCCACAGCAAGTAAACGCTACTTATCATCACTATCTTAGGAACTCAAATGACATTCAAATCATCAAGTGTACCACTAGCCTCTTTCACAATTCTTTTCTTCCACCGACTCTTAATCAATGCAACAGCCTGCTAGTTGAAGTAAGGCAGCTAAATGCTCTCTCATCATTTAAAACTTTCCTTAAGAAAGATCTTCAAACTGTCCCAACTTATTATTACTGTTGTTCCAGGAAAGCCCAAATCCTTCACGCATGATTACATACAGACTACAGTTCTTTAAATATGGACCTCTTTCACAAAAAATATTACTGAATTCCCACTATGTCGATGTGGAAGCATCGAAGATACAGAACACCATTTCTTTCACTGCAGATTCTACCAGGGACTCACTCTTTTGAATGCCTGTACAACTTACCAGAATCCTTCCCTAAGTCTCCTTCTCTTTGGCAGTTCATTACTATCACTTGAAGCAATCATTAAATCTCTGGAACAAGTTCGCAAGTATATACTTAACACCAAACGTTTTACCTAATAAAGCATCACGCTACCTAAGGGCGATATATACATATATAATACAGGTTTTCGACCTTACAATTGGTCTGTGGTGTCTACTCTTATCCCCCACTCCTTCCCCTGCCCAAAAATAGTAAGTGAGTATGATTAGGAAATACCACAATCACAAACCGCAGACAACCCTGTGGCATCGCGAGGAAGAGCTGCTCAACCCAAGCAATATTCCTAGCCTTTACGATGATGTTATCTTTTTTTCTAATTATTGTATTTATTCATTAGGTTTTCACAAAGCTGTATGTTTTCTTTTTTTCTTTTCTGTACCTGTACTCTTTATGTTTTCAAATGAATTATCCACCGCTCAACATGCTAAACTAATATTCAACTTGTGCTAAAGCACACCAAATACATTGTGATAGGGAGAAGAACTATATAAGCTTTGCCTTCGTTCTAGTCCTTTATATTGTTTACAGATGTATGTATGTATTCTGTAATTATTTGTGTGTTATTTCAAATAAAGCATGTTTAAACTAAACCTTTTTGTAGCAGGTGTACTCAAAATTACAATTTAAGATAATTACTGACTGGTGAATAGTCTAGGACAATGGCAATATTAAACATCTAGCCACTGAAAAAAAATATTCTCAAATGATTATTATTGAATCAACATAGACTGGATATTAAAATGAAATATTCATTTAACTTTCTTTTGTTGAAGAAAATGTATATTAAAATTAATATCAAGTTGACAAAATTGAAAGCACACGTGCCCCTTTGAGTGTATGTTCACTGTGATTCCAAACTGGCCCTGAAGTCATAAAACAGCTGAGCACAAAATTTATAAACACAACATCTGAGAGACTTTAAAAGCAAGACACTTCTTCATTTGGCGGTATTTAATGAGCAGTTGAAATTTCGTGCTCAGTTGAGTTGAGGATGAAAAAAGTTTTATTACCTCAGGACCTGTTTTAGACAAACATATTTTTTGCAAGCCCATGAGATAATGGTACCTATCACATGTGTAATACCATACTTTATCCCTGTTCTTTCTGATGTCTTTTCCAATACATGTTGATAGAATAATATGGAATAGCCTTTTTGTATTGGAAGATACCACAGGTAGACATTACTAAATTTTGATGCATTTCTGTCTTGAAGACTTTTATTATCCTTGCAAACGATGAAATTATGTGGCATTTCATCTTGATTTTCAATGTTTGCATTACCTATTAACGGGTATCCAGAATAAAAAAGGATTTATGTTCATGCTGACTTATTCAATTGGGCTGGAGGTCCACATTTGGATTTATTCTTTAACAGGAAAATTCAACAACAAAACACACTCAAATGTTTGACATCTATAATGAGATAATTCATAGATCAGGTAGGAATCTTTCATGCAAACCAAACATCTATGTGTTTCAATCAGAACTTAGGGTGAGGCTGGTACCATGCAACTGGTTTATGCCTTCCAGTAAGAAGATTTTTTACTTACCTTTCCAAGGGGGTTCTTCTTTTGTGGATCGTTATTGTTTGTTTTGTTGCTTTACGTCCCATGTCAAAGCTATGGTCAAGGCGGGACAGTCAGTTTACCTAACCTTAGTTTTTTTCCTGGCCAAGCTTGAACAAGCAGTTAATCAGTACTTCATGCACATATATACTTTTGCTTGCAACTGACAACAATCCTTCTCGAATGATTCGCGACAGACTCGCATCTGTTGTCAGACACGTTACTGACTGCGCTACTCTGCAGGTGTGGATCATTTTTTGTTTTTTATGCCTCGTGTTTGTCATGCTAGCTTGTTTGTTCATTGCAGCTTTGTAGTCACCTGCTGGGGACGGTCTGGCCTGTTGGTTCTCTTATATGTTATGTTTATTGCGATTTTGTTACTTTCCCGTGTTGTGTCCTGGGTCAGGTGTGGTACTTAATTGTATCGATTCTTGATCTTTGCCTCCTTACTTACTTTCTTTGTTGGGTATATAATTAAAACTTATGGACGATTCTCCTTTCAGAAGTTGCCTGATGATACGAAACATTTAAAACAAAATGGTATTGGCCATAGTTATGGCACTACAGACATGAAAACTCCATTAGAGACTAGTTTTGGCCTTGATAAGAGCAGTGTTGTGTCACACTCTCGAAACGATGTGGGAAGAAATGGCACGGACCTCAAAACGACAGAAAGCCCATACCAACCAGGTATTATATCTGTGACCATTTTCCCGCCAAATACGACTTCTCGTCTGCTCCTTTCATCTGCTTGTTTTCTTAGGTAGCTTATATTGCAAGCAATATGGACCCAGATCAGACTGCTTCAGTGAGCAGTCTGGTCCAGGTTTATATTATTTGCTTCCATGAAATTTTTTATAAGGGCAGACAACATCTTCAGGACAAAAATTTACAAATGTAGGCATGCTAGGGTTAACGTTTTTCTTACTTTTGTTAAAGTATACTATGTGTTCTTTTCAAACATATCAATATATGTCGTTGCCAAGGTTGATCTTTGAATTTTAATCATGAAGTATCTAATGTTGTACTTGATATTGAAAACATTGTTTTAAGATGCAGTTCTGGGACTTTGCTATTGTGCATATACATGTATAATTGCATGCTGTTTTCACTAGACGTTGCTTTCATAATGGACAGATCGTCGCCCAAAAATACAATGCCTCCTTAAAGTTAAGTACTACCTTGATAAAAACAAAGTACTTGTATGTATTCTGCCAATCACAATGGCATCTATATGATACTATATGTACTGCAATGAGTCTGAGCTTGAATGAACATTTTAAATATCATGTTGAAATTTCAATACTTATCTAAGGAGGCATTGTAATTCTGGGCCCTGGTACATTACATGTTTATGAAATGTAATTAGTCAAATCATATTTCGGAGGTTACTAGTTATTAATGAATACAGCATAATATGAGCAGTTTATTTTTTAACTTATACCTGTTAAATGCTGTCTATACTTAAATATTAGTACATGTTGTTTATTCTCCTTTCGATGAATGCTATTCCAAAAATATTTTCAGGAACTCTTGAGAATTTACTGCTATCATTTTCCGTCTACACTAATGCCAGTAAGTTATTGAACACTAACCAATCTGCGGGAACATTGACAGCGGTCAACGGAATCAGGTTTGTCAGCATGACCTGGGTTGTACTTGGACATTCATATGCTTTTGGACTACAAACAGGAGGTTCGTAGATAGTTTGAAATTTGATCATTAATTAAAACGTACCAATTGTTGTGGATACTATATCAATTGGTCAAAGGAAGTCAAGCCACGACTATAATGTTGGCATATACTTAATACACAAGCTTACAGATTTGTTTTATCATAACGTTTTGCCAAATTAAGATTTTTGCGTAAAAATCAGCGAAGTAGCAGTATTGTTCCTTCTCAGCATAAGCTAGATTCATTTTTACTGATTACATTTAATTTCCTATTGAGCATCACCCATTTCAGCATTTGTCCCATTTCATTTCTAATTGTAAATCGTCAAAAAAGTGGGTACACAAAGAACATTTAGCACATATCGAAAGGCAATCAGTTTTTTTTCACTTAAAACGTTATACAATATCACATAAAAAAAACTGTTGTATAACCTGAGTTTAGTTCCAGTTATCAATTGTTTTAGATATTTTTGAAACAAACAACTAAAGTAAATTAATTTAAGCCCCCCTCTTATGGCGTTCTAAGTTGGAGGTTTTGTTGTGGTTTATTCATTGTTTATTGCAATCATCCTGCTCTGGAAGAGAGAGTTGGTTTACTTTTATTATCTTCTGAATTTCGTTTCAGTGCTATCGTTCTTTGCCTCTTCCTGACGGTGCCATGGGTTGGTCTATAGTGTGTGGTTGTGGCATTTCCTGGTGGTCATATTCACCTACTATTTGTGAAAATTAGTATAAAGCCTGTGGCAAAAAGCTGATATGATGTTCAACTTATTTTGACCAGTTTTGTTACATAGACCCCTTAACCCTTTTAATATGTACCTTGTGATAAGCCAGATCATCACATATATCATCGCCCCTTTGTCAATTGTCTTTTTGTCGTATAAGGATCATTGACGGTTTGGGCCTTATACGCCTATTTTTCTGATTCCCAGAACGCTGTATTTTAGCTTTTGGTGAGATGCATGTAGTATCAGTGCAACAGGTGAATCTGATGACGAGAGCCAGCTAGCAAAATATTTTCAAAATTCCTATACACTCGAGAGATATGGCGGGTAGAAAGGGGAGGGGGACTGAAATTTTATGACCATGAAAAGTGATTTAAAAAGTGATTTCTGCACTTTTTCTTGATTTATTTGGTATGCATGGTAAAATCTATTGAACATATTATATGCAGAGTAATAAGGAATCAAGATAATTGATGAAATTGTTTTGAAAAACAAAATATGTTTTGTAATAAAATGATTTTGGGGTGATAATTTAGAAGTTACCTGTACATTTTTGACTACATGTACCGTAAATAATGCAAAACTGAAAGCTCAACAAAAAATAAATATTTTTGAAGGAATGAAAGTGTCCCATTTAGCATTGGAAAGTAAAACTGATTCTAACTAGATCCTTTGAATATTACTTTTGCTTTGTTTAAAGGGCATAGCATGTCGAAATGTATTTAAAGTGTCCGAATATTTATGGTATACATATTGCATGTATATCCAAGTTAAAAGCTACCTATATGAGATAATATATTATACATGTACCTGTTATAAATCTTTGCATGCCAGCGGAAAATTTTGTCGTCTGCCAATTCTCTTTTGCAAACAGTTTGAACCCAGATGAAGACTAACTGATTGTCAGTCTTGATCTGGATCTAAACTGTTTGAAACTCCAATGGTGGTCCCGGGTGGTTTATTTGAAAAAACTTAATTTTAGAGAAAGTCAGCAGACGAAAATATAAACATGAACAATTCCCTAGCATGCAAATAGATAAGTACAGGACGTTTGCAAAAGAATATGTCATTAAAATAACAGTGAGCTTTTTTCTTATGAAAAAAATGAATAAACCTTGCTAATTCTACTTTTAATCTTTATGTACTTTATATTAAACTAGCACAGAATACACAGTAATTTAAGAGGTTGGTTCTAGAGAACTTCATTACTGTCAATCATTTCTTATTCGGTAGAAAAGGCATTTTATGTGCTTATGCCCTGGGTTTTTGGGAAGCTGAACAACTCCCCCCCCTTGTGCGAACAAGCCACAATCATAAAATGTGTGAAATATGGTAACACTTATACAGGCAAAAGCTTTTGCTGGCACATCGGGGGTGGGGGGAATAATATTTTAAAAATGTTTTCTGATTTCTATCTATGTTAATGTAAAACTGATGGTTCTACCCAAAATTTTACATTTTGAAGCGTTTAATATCGAAAATGGATTTCACTGCCACAAAGTACTCAGGTCA
Source organism: Loripinus fragilis (assembly GCA_964019695.1). Classification (NCBI taxonomy): domain Eukaryota; kingdom Metazoa; phylum Mollusca; class Bivalvia; order Lucinida; family Lucinidae; genus Loripinus; species Loripinus fragilis. Next base: position 35,571,282 of record OZ026515.1, read on the forward strand.
GGGTAGCTTCACGGTGAAAAAGGGGACGATTGACAAACTTTTATTTTTACTGAAAACCATAGGCATTTACCCATAGCAAGTGTCAATGATCCTTTATATTATAAATATGGACCGACTTCATATATGCAATAACCTTTGGTTGATCTCTTTAAATTGGTGCTTTTCATACAGGCAACAGGCGAGGGTGAATTATGGTTGTCATTTTAGATCCTGACTGGAGAACTAGATATAAAGCTTCACATATCGGTTTTAAGAATATAATATAAGAGCATTTGCATGACAAAAACACACATTTGACTCAGCGCCTAGCTTAGACTTAGAATAGACTGAGCATCTGTACAGTCCATCCATAGTCTTTTCTGTGTGATAAATGGATATCTTAAGACCTAACCATTCTTCATGCATGCACCAATGACTCATATCAGACATGCCAGATGTTCAGGCTGCTCGATATTAGTAATTGTTGGTTTTGCCATGCACAGGCTCAATTATAAAATTATGAACTCTACAAATTCTAAAGGTTTTTTCAAAACACAACGCGGTAATACAAAATATGGTTGACATAATTGATCACATACAATCAAACCTGTGTAAAACGGCAAATCAAAAATAAATCTTAATGAAAAATGGTAGCTTAATGAAGGTCGAAAGTATTACAGAATGTTCCCATTCCGCAATACTTTTGACCTGCATTAAGCGATATTTGGTATTGAAAAAACAATTTTCGGTCTTTTTGGGCGTGGCAGGTTTACACAGGTTTTTCTGTACGTACATAACACAACAAATTCTGAATACTTTGTAATGCCATGATTGAGTCTTAAATTTGCACATGAATAAAACAAGTTTCGTCGGACACGACTTAGGCCATTTTACTTTAATTTACAAGACTAGACGTATGTATTACAGAAAATGTGGAAGACTTCTTGCCAAATAATTTGAAGAGATTTACATTTCAAGCAGTATCCAACGCTACAGTGTCTGTAGATACGTTTTTCGCATTAAGGTGAGCTTTTGTTTAAGTTGAAACTTTATACGACTCTGTCAACACTTTATTTTAGACATGTAGGGTAGTTTCCTGGGTTGAACAAGTACTGCACAGAGGAAATAGTGTCAAACTCAAGGACACAGCAGTTCCCCTGGTGAGGCTCGATTTAGCGACCCCTCGATCTCAAATAAAGCACCCTACCACAGTGTCACTGTATTCCTCCTTTAGGATTTGCAGTTTAGAAATAATTCAGCTAAACGCTACATTCATATATTACTTATGTCATACCATTATGCAACCATTCAAAGCCTTATAAATCATCTCATGAAAATTTAGTAATTACCACGCTTGCATGAATTCACTCCTTAAAAAAAGCATACAAAGCTAGCAAGCCATGCTCTAGACTAATCAACATATGTTGATTGGCTGGCTTCTGATTCCACACAATTACACCATATTCTTGATAATATTGTTCACACTGGATCAACTGAAACTCACAAATCATATTGTCAAAAAAACCCATAAACGTTTAAGTGCCCACTAGGAGTATGTGCTCACAATAGTTTAATAGTATTAATGCAATAAAGTAGTAGGTACGATGTATGACGACATGATAGAATAAATCAAATGGCTTGTGTGTTCAGAAAAGACTCAGATCAGCTTGTTGATACATCAAGTCAGATCAGTTTTGGCTGCCACACGAGTTCTACCCTTTATGCATACAAGAAAACGTAAAATATTTCTTGGCTGGTCTGAGTCTTCACTGTGCACATCTTTAATTTTGTTGGTCTGGAAAAACGTAAGTAAGTATGACTAGGAAATGCCACAATCACACACTGCAGACCAACCCACGGCACCATGAGGAAGAGACACAGAATAAGAGTATCCTTCATATGTATTGTTGTGGGACAAGGAAATCCCATCCGAGGACCAGAATAATTCGTCAGAAACGAGGCTCTGCCGAGTTTCTGACGAAATTATTCAGGTTTGAGGGTGGGATTTCCTTGTCCCACAACAATACATCATGATGGATACTTTTTCTCACCATCTTTTTTACTTTTAAGGTTTTATATGAATTATGTCAGTTCCGCATATTTTTTTAGACGTTTGCGTTTATTTTAATCTAGAAAATAAGTTCACCAACGAATTTTCCAGATGCAGAAAAGGGTGTAAACATAGTTTACCACCTAAAAACTGAAGCGAAGTAGCATTCCACGCGTCTGTTTTGTTTTATTAGGGTTTGAAACTAACGTTGGTATCAGTATATATTGACAAAGACGTCGTGGCGCCAAACTGTGTCCATAACGTACATCACATTGTTGTTGCATTTTAGTGACGTCAGAAATGTTTATGACGTCATTTAACAATGCGAAAATGGCGGACGCACTAAATATTGCCGTTTTGATATTTCTACATAATATTAAGGCGAGAGTTGCTCTGAAAACAGCCTAAATTTTTATAATTTGAAGTCACGTGGATGGGATAAGCAGGTCATGTGGATGGGATAAGGAAATTCCGCACGGCGTTTTGCCTATGGAACAGCTTGACTTGAGTGATAAGTGGGCAAGAACACTAAATTCCACATGACTTAATAGGCAATTAAAGTAAAGCAATACTGTAAATTTCAGCGGTTTGCTGGTCTCATTTTTGTCCCTTAAAGAGATGAAGAAGAGAGATGGACCACGCTACTTCAAGTGGGGAATGTTTTACTTTCACAGGTTCTGGAGGTATACGTAGTAACCATATTAGCAGCATAAATCTATTATTTTGTCATAGACAATTATTGTTTTTACACACATATCAAACATGACGTTTACATATATGTGTGATAACTTGGATATTTCATAAACATATTCAATAATTTGCATTATATTATCCAAGCAAAGATCACAGTCAAATTACATTTCATAAATGTCATTGAATAGTCTTTATCATGCTATGGCGTCATTTGTAAAATAACTAAAATGCAAGTTAATGAATATGTTGGGACAAATATGTGGGTTTCGTTTCAAATAACAAAAGAAAACCTAATAAATAAGCTTTTTTCATAACTTTTTTTTACATATCCAATTTTGCACACATATATGTAAAAAACATGTTTGTTGCTAAATTTAGCAACACACTTTAAAGTTTTTAGAATTTGAATTTGACGCAATATTTCTACACCATGGAGGTGCATTATCAGACATAAATATTCCAAAATTATTTTGCAAGACTATTGCTTCTTAAAAAACTTCCAGACTTTGGTTAAACAGCAAAATACCACCTTTAAGATGTTTTTGCACACTGACGGTAATGACATCAAAAATAGCTAGGCTTTGACTTATTCATTTGTTTGCTTAAATGTTGAGTCTAGAAGCGTTTAGAATTAAGCAACTGACCGTTCCAAGAGGGTACTTCTTTTGTGGATCATTTGTGTTATTTATGTCTTGTGTTTGTCATGCTTTCGCATCTGTTCATTGCTGCCTGTGGTCACCTGAAGGGAAAGGCTCTCATTTGTGAAGTTTAGTTGTGTTTATGTCACTTTCCCATGTGGTATCCTGTGTAAGGTGTTGTAATTGATTGTATCAGTTCCTGATCTTTGCCACCTTTCTTACTTTGACCACCCTGGCCATGGAAAATAGTACTACTATGCTACGAATATCTCCTTGTAATTGCTGTGTGTATATTAATTCTAAAATTGATAAATATGATTGTAAATACAGAAAGTCAACAAAGACAGCTTATCACTGTGGACCTATACTGCCCTATTACATATATTGTGAGCTAATATGTTTCCAGGTTATAAGTGACCCCCGTTTTTCTTTTTTTAAACAGTTTTAAATTGAACATAGAAGAACAGCACTTAGCATGTGGATTTAAATGCACACCGCGTAACTAAAACTTATTTTTGGGAGACGCCCTTATTTTTAACTGAAACCCCAGTCCCCTGTACAAAATAATAACTTAGTTGTTTTTGCCTGTGAATATACCTATGTGCACCCAAATAGATACACGTGATATATTTGCATTGCTACAATGATATGTACTAGCCTACAGGACTATCTATATCAGATGATTCAACGAAAATCTATTTCGCAAACCTTACTCGTCATCATTTTGACACACACACGCACGCACACACGCAATTAAAAAAGTCTATAGGGTTCCTAGACCGTGATGTGTTGAAAGCAGGCAAATATAAGGCTTAAGCATGAAACATGCATGTACATGTAGCACCTTCGATTTCAACTCATTGACTCTTTTTGCCTTCGTGGTAATTTGTCATGGTTTTGTCGTCTGCTGATATTTTTTTTCAAAATCAGTTTGTTTCTTGCTGTTGTTTTTTCTAAACTGATCTTTCGGGAATATCAGTAGAGTGCCAAGTAGTTTGAATCCAGATCATGCCCGACGTTTTGTCGGGCCTGATCTGGGTTCAAATTGTTTGCAAAGGTAATCAGCAGATGACACTAGTAAGTAAAGGGTTAATGACGACAATTCAGGCAACTTAGAGAGTTGACGAGAAATAGCGAATTGGGAATATACATTAAACTTAAAGAGCATCAAATATTTGCCTGCTAAAGCTATTTCGCTGATAAACTTTGTCAACAGCCGAAGGCAAGTTCAGGTTAAAATGTTTGGCATTATCTGGATCCATACTGTTTGATAACCTACTTGTATTCCTGAAAGACATATTTTAAAAAAACAAGTATCTCGAAAGAAAATTCAGCCATTATTTAAGGTTCAGACATACTGTTACTTGATTCGTTTTTTTAACACAGGCCATTTCAATGCATCGGCTTTAGATGTACAGTGAAGTTTATGAGTCAGTATAAGTAGTGAATCATAGCTTAATGCACGAAGATTGGGCCAGTTAAGCAATTTCAGTGTGAAGTTGCGATTGTCTTTATCAGTTTAAACACGTGTTTTGGGTGCTCAAAAGAACCATATCATCGAGACGGTTGTTTTGGGTACACACAACATATTTTTTGTTTGAGAAATAGGAAAAATAATTCTCTGATACGCACTCTTATCTGTGGGACTGACGAATTACCTCCACTGACCTGTATAAGCCATGTTTTATTTATATCGCTAGGTTCACTTGGGGACTAATTCAAAGAAGAGCAGAAAAAAACACACCAAAATTCCATCTAATCCCAGCCCTATACAAAAACTCATATTAATGTGAAAAAAAAATTCAATTACGCGGTATATATCTAAATTCATTTCTCTAATTATTTTCCAATTAGAATCACCATTAAAGAGTAATTAGCAAAACAGGGGGGTCGCTTAAGTCCGTCCTGGAAACACTATGGTAAGTGACACTGGTGTTGCTTAATGATGTAACATATGTTATTAGTCGGGGAACCAAAGTCGCGTATCGTACAAAAACACACAATTTTTGCACCTGAAAGGTATACGGCTGGAATTTTGTATACTGATAGTCTAAATAGTGCTTGATATGAAACCACTGTAAAGCAATGCGACCAGAATTGCATTTCGTTAAAAAAACAATTTTTGTATGCCACATAGGTCATGTTAAGCAATCTATCATAGCACAGAAATTGTGATGTTTCCCCTATTATGAATAGGTTAAAGAATGTGCCTTTTGTCTTCAAAAGAACCGTCTCATTTAATAGGTCCATTTAAATACCCACAACATATGTTTTGGTTGAGAAATAACAAAACTTATTTTCCATTACGCATTCTTATCTGGTGGATGGGTATAAGAAGCCGTTTGATTGTTAGATAAAACGTTATGCAAGTCGATCGAGTCTGCTATACAGTTGTTTCAGATACACCATGGAATTACCTTTGCAACCATACGAAATCCAGCTGTATACCTTTCGGGTGCAAGGGTTAGCATTTTTTCTACCTTGTATAACAACATACACGTGGTTAGTTTCTAACCAATAAAAAGGTGTTAAAAGGGGTAAGAGCATTAAGGTGCTAAAATGGCCCCCTTTGGAGCAAAAAACTGAAATTTGCTTTTCACAAATTTCGTTGGATGCGTTTATTAGAAGAATGGATGAAGTGTAAAATTTCGGCATTTATTTAAATTTTACCGTTTCTATGGTAACAAAAATGGCCGACAAAATTGGCATAAAATAGAGAAATTGCCATTTTTGACCAAATTTAAGGCTTTTAGAGACCGAATTTTCAAAAATTAGATATCAGCACAGCTAAATACCAAAATATTCTTTTAATATGTTGTGTGCCATGATTATTCTCATCATCTGTTGAAATATCTTTTTGGTATTTGCTTGTGCTCTATGTTAATTCGTCTGTCAAATGTCTCCAATTTGCTCCAAAATCAGTTTGACGGCCATATTTGTTACCATAGCAACGGTAAAAGTCAAACTAATATCAGACTTATACACTTGAGTCATTGTCCTAATAAACCAATAAGAAGAATTTTGGTGAAAAGCGAATTTCTTTTTTTGGCCTCCTAGGGGGGCCAAAATAGCCTCTTAATGCACGTAGCTCTTTTATACTTATTCTTTCTATAAACACAGTACATCTTTTGATGATTAATATAAGTTCTTTTGTTGTTTATTCTTAACAGTAAAACTTCTGCTAAATGCTAAATCAAATTACTCAAGCAGAATATTGGTTCCATGAAATTCGAGTTGACGAAGGTAGACTAATTTAATTTCAGACTGACGCCGCCTTATATGCTCTTTATGTTGATGTATGTTCCTCTATTTAAACATTGGAGTGATGGTCCAATGTGGCCACAAGGTGGGTTGGAAAATAAAGAATGTGAAGAAACCTGGTGGACAAATCTCCTTTATATCAACAATATTGTTCAATCAAAGACCCAGGTGGGTATATAGGAAATACGACACTCACATATCATATGAGCCACGACATGAGATTCCCAACAATGTGGTATGTGCGACGAGCTAAACCTCAGATCAGCCTGTGCATATTTGCAGACTGATCAGACCATTTACTAGTCGCTTGGATATTCTATGAGTGTTACCTACTGACCGAACATCATTTGCAGTTTCTAAGCTTAAAGGGAGTCTACTCTTGTCAAAATGCTACATTGTTGGAAATCGCAGGTCGCGGCTCAATTAAGCTTACTGTGAATTACTGAGGAAGAGATTGCAGGTTGCTTTGCTTAATTTGCTCTTGCATGATAAATGTGTCTTTTTAAGTGTACTTTTGAGCATTTAGCACATGCTATTTTGGTGCCTACTCCATTTACAAGCAACAAGGGATTAGGCGAGCCTGCACACATGCACTGGCTTGCCTGCGCTAATGCTGCTTGCACACATATTAACACTGTTTAGATAAAGACTCGGACCAAATTAGAGTTCTAGCACACAGGATACATTCAATTTAGTAAAATTTCAGAGAACATAGATTATTTGTTAACACAACGTTTTAGCCTACATTGGCCTTTGTCGGGTGTAATATACTGAAAAAGAGTGAAAATGCTTCACCTGAATTGTTTGCCATTTAAATACAAAATGATGCAAGCCAGTAAAGCAAATGAAAGTGTATCTGAATGTTCAAAGACTGGGTTATGCATAACAGTTAAAGTTCTACGGATGTTGTCACGAGGAAATACATGAAAGCCATTTAAATGTGACAGGAGTCCAATTTTTCAGGTTACAAATTTGAACAGAAATCTCACACAGTTTAGGCCTTCAGAAATCCACTGTCAACCAGATCCGACTGAACGAAATGGTAGTCTAGACATGTGACAACCAGAAATGTGAATGACTTATCACAAGTGTGTTATGATCGTTTAGGAAAGCAATCTTAAAAAGCATAGGTTTTAATTAAATTGGCCAAGCTTGAAATTGTATCACTGAAATCTCCATAGGAAACTTAAATTGTTGTTGCATCTTAGTCTGAGGACATTGCTAGTCAAGAAATGGTAAAAACAATGTGCTGGTAAGTCTGCCTGATTTGGCAGCAGAAAGTAATCGAAAATCGTGATAAATTGAAGATTACCAAACATTTAATATTCCCTATTTGTTTTTGTCAAAGGTAGACAGTTTTCAAATTTTTACAAAATCGATAAATTTGAAATTGATGTTTGAGCTTGTTTGAAGTGATAAGTCAGTTTTCTTGTGTTTTAATGCAACACAAGTATGACCAATTCTGATAAGCATAACAATTTTTTTGCGCATGCGCAATTGCAAAATTCGGTGAATAAAGGTTAAAACACAAAAAGGAACATTACTCAGACATCAAAAGAGACAAATTGGTGGAGGTTCGACGAATCGTTTGCTGGATGTCTGATATGCTTTAGTAAATACTTTTGGCCCAATACTTTCTCATAAAATGTAAAATATTGTAGTGTAGCGTTTTCACTTTTGTTCACTATATAAACAAATAGCTAGAAAGGTACATCGACGTCACATGACGTCATTGACAACGACGTTAAATACAAACACGTCAGTTGGCACAAGAAATCAAAATAAAGGATCGTTACAAGATATAAATTACTGACAGAGATACAAGTGTCATGCACTGGATCAATCGGGAAAGTCCGGCATAATTCAAGAATCAAAAAAGCTTGGGGTGTACATAAGGCGCATTACGTGTAGTACTATGTATGAAAAAGCTCCATTTTGATAGCTGGAACTGGTGTAGGGACATTTAGTTCTGTAGCATGTGAGATCAGACCTGTTAAAATCCTTTTATCTGATTACCCAAACAGTTTAATCAGAATAAATGAAGTTTATGTATTTTTTGCTATAGCGATATTTTCATGAAAAAAACATAAACTTCATTTATAACCGTTTGTTTTGCTGTAAGCACTCTTGTTATGTGTTGGGGTGGTTTCTGTGACGTCAGCGTCACGTTATGTAACGTCACCGTCATGATATCAAAGTAGATACTCGATGTACATCCTAATTCTGATTCCACAGAATTCCACGGAATTGGCCGAGGCAGTTCCAATTGGCACTGGATGTGTTAGCATAGTTATTTACAGTATCATTTATTTTTTTTAATGTTTATGGGGTGTGATCAAAAAGTTCTTGGCCCGATCTGCTTAGGTGAGATTCAATGAATTAAAATCTTTGTCAGTTGTCATTTGATCTAATTGAAGGACATTTGGAGTGTGAAAAGCATGCAGTAATGCTTGTTTGCTTATTTAAAACACTTTTAAGAGAGGAGGGTGCGGCACATGTGCAAAATGGAGAAACTTGAACTCAGAGCGGTTATCAAGTACTTCTGTAAGAAAGGAATGCCTCCCAAGGAAATTCATGAAGGCTTAATGAAAACCCCTGGGGAGGAGTGTCCTTCTTATAGCACAGTGAAACAAAAGGACAGCAGAGTTTAAGAGAGGGAGAGAAAGCATTGAGGATGATGGATGGTCTGGCCACCCCAAAGATGCCACTGCTGATGCAAATATCAAGATCGTGCACACCCTGGTTATGTGTGATAGGAGGCGAGACCTGCGAAGCATAGCCAGTGAAGAGGGCATAAGTTATGGGGCAGTACAATCAATCCTAACCAACCTTTTTAGGTATGTCAAAGGTTTCAGCAAGATGGGTGCCGTGAATGTTGACCAATGATCAGAAAAGGAATCAGCTCAATATTACTAGGTATCTCCTGTCTCGCTATGAAGATGATCCATGGAGATTTTATCCCAAGATTAGACATTGGTTCACCACTTTGGCCCAGAGTCAAACATGCAGAGCAAACAATGGAAGCACCCTGGCTCACCCTCCGAAGAAATTTAAGAGGGTTCATTCAACAGGGAAGGTGAAGGCCTTATTATTTTGGAATAGTCAAGGGGTGATCATGCTAGAATATCTTGAGCAAGGTCGCATGACAAACGGTGCATATTATGCAGGTGAATTGAGAAATTGCAAGGAAGAGGCAAGGAAAACTTACTCGTGGTGTTCTACTCTTTCAGGACATCACATATGTCAACACTTCACAAGTTTTTATGACTGCTGCGACTGAATGTGTATTTGAAAGCCTTCCTCATCCCCCATATTCTTGTGATATGAAATCCCATCTTCGTGGTTTACAGTATGGAAGCAATTTTGGCGTCATAGAGGCAGCAAACGAGTACTTGGGGGACCAGGAAACGACCTTCTTTTTGAACGGATAAGAAAGCTCGAACAGAGATGGGCTCAGTGCATTGCCTTGAAAGGAGATTATATTGAAAAGTAATGGTCAAATTTTCATTCCCTGATAGCCGGAAGTACAAGGGGCCGAGAACTTTTTGATCATCTCGTACATACTAGTAATCAATTTTTCAGTAATGTCAGGAATTGTCATGGGTTGAGCCAATGCTAAGCATAGACTATAGTGTCTGGATTAAGGACACAAGAGTGTGCCTTAGGTGAAGCTCGGACTGAAACAGCGACCCTTTGATCTCAAGCACTCATTTTAACACTGATCCCCTATACGCTCCTCATTTAAAGAAATAAGTGAGGCGTTTGCTCATAGGCGATACGTGCCAATATTGCATGTGCTGGCTCATATGTTATTGTGTCTCATGTGTAGGATACCATAGGATTGTCCGAGATATGTGATTGTGGAGTTCCCTGGTCATATTCAATATTTTGTTGTACCAAATGTAGAAGATTTGTGACTGAAAACTAAAAACTTGTCATAAATGCTAGCATTGCTTTGCGCCAGCCACCAAGTGTTATTATAAATATGGAAATGTGATATTTATTGCTCAAAGGACCAACAAAGAACAACAACAAATTCATGTAAATAACTACGTCGAAACAAATAAGGAAAATAATCAGCATTTAGCGTAAAATGGGTGAAAAACCCCAAATTCTTTAATGTATGTGAATTCTATTCATTCTCCAGTGGCTTACATTTTTAATTTCATTTTTATGTTTACAGAACAATAGCTGAGCTTTAGCTGACGTGCATTGGAAGTATGAGACTTCCTGATAGCATATCGACAACACAACAGTTGAGCCATACCATAATAAATAGAGGATCTTACATGAGTGTTCATTTATGATTGAAATTATTAAACGAGTTAAGGAAAAGATTACTTAATGTGAAACTTTGTTGAGCATTCTATCACATTTCACAATAAGTTTAATAAAAACAATATTACAGGACCACACACTTTAATGTCTGTTTATCAGATGACACTAAATTTACAATGAAATTGTGGTTTGGATGTGTAAATTTCAAGATATGCCACATAAATATGACTTCTAGGCAAAATTTAATAACATTACCAAATATTAACAAACTAGCGTATCATCAATTTCATATATGACAATATTGCACTTTCATTCGCGACGTCATATGATAAAACCTCTTCCTACAAAATGCACATATCAAAGACACAGATATGAAATGCAATTCATTAAATATATGAATTACCTTTATAAAACATTATCTGGGTAATCAAATAGCTGTTGGAGCTATATTTCATTAGAAAGATGCAAGCATTAGCTAGTTGCAAACCTGAACACAACATATTTTCCAGTGAGGCACCGATGATGCCAGGAGTCTGTTAACTAAACAAACCTATCGATCTGGTAGATACTTTTTAAGACTATCTTTTTTTTGTTTTATTTCGATCCATACATTATTCAAGTTACTCATGTTGACCATGCCAGTTGCAATTATGATGAGTTATCATTTAAACATGTATTTAAACTATTTTTAAAAACAAATACAATTTGAGCCTCTATAATATTCTATTTTATTATAAAACAAGTGCAGTTGCGTCTAAAAAGACCACAGTATCAACTGAGAGCAACTGTTTAGTTATTGTCCCCAATGAACAGCCATCGTCTGATTCCATTGAGTTGATATCAAGAGAGTTAGAATTACTGAATTTATTTAGTGTCAATTTGGTTATCTATAACATTCATATGTTTTAAATTACTTATTTCTGAACCTGCCCTGTTAAATTATGTCATTGCTAAGATAGCCATTCTCACCCAAGATGAGACATGACAAACAATCTGTTATGTTTACTATTAAAAGTCTGATCCCTACCTTTTATCAAAGAAGTAAGTGAGTATGATCAGGCAATAACACAATCACACACTGCAGACCAACATATGGAACCATGAGTAAGAGCCACATAACAATAACAGTCACAAGATATCAGGAAGACAATAAATTAAGCGACCAGCCCTCTCTTTCCCATTAAGATGATTGTTAAACTAGAGAGGACACAAAGTATTGCATAACAAAACAAGGAACATACACAGAACCTATCAAATTGGAAGCAACAATAAACAATGAATCAACAAGAACAGAATTCAGATTTCATCGTTATGTTACTTAAGATTCGCAACATTTGGGGATATATGTCTTAGTGAAAATTTATTACATATGACTCATGTCTAAACATCCAAGCTTAAAAATAAACATAAAGTGAAGTAATCTTACAATTTTTTCTTAAACTCTTGTTTATCACAAAATAAATTGTGCTCTTTTTAATACATTACATTCCGTTTCAGTGCATGGGATGGAGTTGGTACCTGGCTAATGACATGCAGTTCTATATCCTAAGTCCACTTATGTTGATACCACTGTACTAGTAAGTTTCAGAATAAGAACAATAAATGCTAAACTGTATCACTAGTTATATAACATCCAAATATATTCCACTTTCAATAGAATGCCAAAGGTGTGCCTACTTTTTAAGTGGCAGACATCGATTTTGAGGTAGCATACACGCATGTGAACGAAATATCACGAGAGAGAGAGAGAGAGAGAGAGAGAGAGAGAGAGAGACTGCCTAGCTAATCTGTAACATGAAATATATATGTAATTGAGAGAACATATAATTTAGTGCAATGCATGTAGAATAGAAATTTGAAGATGGATAGAATATAATCAAATAATAAAAACAAATCTTTCCTCGCAGTGCCGTGAATTGGTCTGCAGAGTGTCTTATTGAGTGATTCCTGATCATACTCACTTACATTTTTAGATTTCTTTGACCTTTGATATCCTTACAGTGTCTAGTATAAAACGTTAGTTTCACTGCAGGTGATATGCCTTAACATATGTATTATCAACCATATACTATGTTATAATTGTCATAAATGATAATCCAACAATTCTATTACATTTGATTCTGAGCACTAGAAGTTTGAAATAGCATCAGAGAAGGTCAATATTAGTGCTTAATTGTACATATGTTATATGCATGACGGACATGGTATTTCTTATTTGCTTTTAATGTGGCCAAATCTTTTTCAGTTCTTCTTTTCTAGGAGGGCTGTCGTGTTTGGTTTTTGTCCTTATCAGCATGATCTCAACAGGAGTAATATCTAGTGCAAATGATATTGGTGTTGCAACACTCTTACAGGCGTTAGTATATTTGAAATGATCAAGTTAGCTTTTACAGAATAAAAAATCTAAAATAATCTGGAACATGTGAGAGATCATAAGCTAAGTTCTTGTCGTTTTATTGAATCTGTCGTTGAGAGTTAACAGATAGTAAAACAGCTATCATGCCCTTAGTACCAGCTTAATCACAGCTTAAGCACCATTCTGCATTCTGCCACTATCCATTATTCTTGAAGGACCAATACATGAATAAATATCAACACTATATCAATGTACGGGGATACGTTCTATGATCTCCATGAGGTATACTGACAGCTGTTACAACCTATCAATATTTTTTGAAAACAAAACAAAACAAAGATTATTCATGAAAATGGGAGAATCTACTCTAATTGAAAAATAAAACAGACTCAGATTCTTTCAGTTTGTACATGGAGCTCATGGAAAGTGCAATAACTCTCACAAACCTAGCACTGGTGTTTAAGTGGTTTTCTGCTTTCAATTAGAACAAATGTTTAGAAAGGACCAGGATATGTAAATATTAACACTATGTCAAGTCTCGTTTTTCAGTGTCCATAACTGTCAAGGGCATAACCACACATGGACCATTTGACTGGTTGTGCTAATGTTTATATTGTACATGTATAACCATGAACAGTTAAGGTTAATGTAATGGTGTGTAATGTTTTTATTATTTGAAAACTTTTCTGCAATATGGCATATCACACCCAGTATTTTATGGTGATTAAGTATAAATTCGAAAGGATTATGTGAAAGCTTTCTTTTCCTGATCACTTTAGAAAAATAATAAAACGTTATAAACCACTAGGTTATAACATGGAAATTATATGACAATCGAATGTGACTATTTAAATATTGTTGGCTTGAGGTGTGATGATGTCCTAAGCTGGACCCACCTTGTCTCAACTTGTGCTCTCTTGCTTTCTTTAGCTCTTGCTGCATGTGGGTTTTATCACTGTTAGTTAATTTGATTTAATTATTTCTCCGTCATGATGCATTGAACATGTTATGTATCTCTATGCCAGCTAACTAAAGAAAGTGTTTGATCAATAGCATATATATAAAACCACAAAGTGGACGGAGCTGCTGTCCATTCTACTGTTTGACGGTGATGCTGCTATTGTTACTTCTTTACTTGTTGTTCACAGTTGTCCCCATGGTTTGCGCTCATTATGTGTTTAGTCCTGGGTTTGTTATTCAATTTGGTTTGTCCTTTCTCGTTTGGCAATTATCTTGCTGATACAGAGAGCTTTCCAGTTCCTTGTTATTCCTGGTTATATTTCTTTGATTATTATATAATAAGAATGGGAATGAGACATTTTCTTCATTTATTTGTTAACTGATCTTTAAAATTTGAACGTTTAAATTTGCAATTTATTAAATGTAGATATTAGTATACTGTATGCTTTAGTTAGGACCATTATTCTATCAGGTCACTGCAAATTAGTGTTTCTTCATGGTCATTGAAACAGATTTTTTTATCGTATAGTAGGTATTGTACAATTTTAAGAACGTGTCTTCTTCAGGGCATCTTTCGACAAAATATATTACAAACCGTGGTGTCGTGTAGGACCATATACAATAGGGTTCTTTGCTGGCTACATATTGTATAAAACTGACTGCAAATTGAGGATTCCAAAGGTAAGACAAATTAGCACATTCTATCATAAATAAAATGTACTTATATAAAGGTCTTATCAATCGCGATGAGACTTCAAATAAATGTTCACATTCTATATTCTTAAACAAAAACAGAGAGATAATGTAAAACCCTGCAAACATTTTGATATATTTTTCATTTCAGCTCCAATGATAGGACGAAGGTGCCCATTATTAATTCTCTGAAGAGATTTGATATATAGAAACATAAAATGTATTATATTATGAGCAAAACAGACCCCTCTCACCACCCATTTAATTATTTTCATTGTTTTTTTGTGCATAAAAATCAGGATGCATTTCTTAATTATACATCAGATATTTATGGTTAAATCTTAATGTTTGTCGTTGGTAAATGTTATAAGAGGTTATTTAGAACATTATTGCTCAGTGACCTGCATCTCTTAAGCACGCTTATCACAGTAACCATATAATTGGTATGGCATAACATCATAACCTATTAGGTATACTTTAACGGTAAGTAGAACCTGGTATAAACGCTATCTAGATTGATATATTTTCTTATTTTACCTAGAAAACATGTTTCGTGCGCTCAAGGGATGAATTATATGCAAAAAAAAATCCACAATACATTATTTGATACTAAATGCATATCCAAGCATCAATGACCCAAAGGAGGTTGTTCATCTTTGCAGTCTCACCAGAGTTTTCTCTACTTATTCTGATATAGAATTGTGCAGTGGAAATGCAGTGAAGAACAATAAACTTCTTAAATCCATGTGCATATGACAGGTCTGCTTTGCTGTCGCAATATTAAGAAAGCCCAGAAGTAGAGCTAAGAACTTATGTTTAGTCTGAGCAATTATCTAATTCTATACCTGACATTCACCAGCAGGGAGGGTTCTTGCTAGACCACGTTAGCACATATTTATCTGCAAAGGATCATTGACACTTGCTATGGGTAAATGCCTATGGTTTTCAGTAAAAATAAAAGTTTGTCAATCTTCCCTTTCTTCACCTTGAAGCTACCCTGACCTGAGTACTTTATGGCTGTGAAATCCGTTTTCGATATCAAATGCTTCAAAGATGTAAAATTTTGGGTAGAACAATCAGTTTTACATTAAGATATATAGAAATCCGAAAACATTTTTTAAAATATCATTACCCCCCGTGTGCCAGCAAAAGCTTTTGCATAAATATGTGTTCCCACATTTTACACAATGTATGGAAGTGGCTTGCTGGCACAAGTGGGGGGGGGGGGGAAAGATGCTCAGCAGCCCAAAAACCCAGGGCCTAAGCCCATAAAATGCCTTTTCTGCCAAATAAGAAATTAATGACAGTAATGAAGTTCTCTAGAACCAACCTCCTAAATTGCTTTGTTTTCTGTGCTAGTTTAGTATAAAGTACTTAAAGATTAAAAGTAGAATTAGCAAGGTTTTATGCATTTTCTCATAATAAAAAATCTCACTGTTATTAAATGACACATTATTTTGCAAACGGCCTGTACTAATCTATTTGCATGCTAGGGAATTGTCCATGTTTTTATTTTTGTCTGCTGACTTTCTTCAAAATTAATTTTTTTTTTTTAAAAAATAAAACACCTAGGACCACCATCAGAGTGTCAAACAGTTTTGATCCAGATCAAGACCGACATTCTGATGGTCTTCATCTGGGTTCAAACTGTTTGCAAAAGGCCATGGGCAGACGACAAAATTATCCACTGGCATGCAAAGAGTTATAACAGGTAAATACTTTAGTGTTCAATATATTGTCCCATATTGGGATATACGTGCATATGTATACCATAAATATTCGGACACTTTTTTACATTTAACATGCTATGCCCTGTAAACAAAGCAAAAGTAATATTCAAAGGATCTAGTTAGAATCAGTTTTACTTTCCAATGCTAAATATGGGACACTTTCATTCCTTCAAAAATATTTATTTCTTTTGTTGAGCTTTCAGTTTTGTATTATTTACGGTACATGTAGTCAAAAATGTACAGGTAACTTCTAAATTATCTCCCTAAAATCACTTTATTACAAAACATATTTTGTTCTTAAAAACAATTTCATCAATTATCGTGATTCGTTAATACTCTGCATATGGTATGTTCAATAGATATTACCATGCCTACCAAATAAATCAAGAAAATGCGCAGAAATCACTTTTTAAAGCACTTTTTATTTTCATGAAATTTCAGACCCCCTACCCTTTCTACCCTCCATAACTCTCGAGTGCGAAGGAATTTTGAAAATATTTTGCTAGCTGGCTCTTGCCATAAGATTCGCCTATTGCACTGATACTACATGCACCACACTAGAAGCTCAAAAGCAGCGTTCTTGGAATCTGAAAAAATAGGCGTATAAGGCCGAAATCGTCAATGATCCTTCGCTGCTCGCCTATGTGATAAAAAATGATAGTCCTATGTGTTGACATAAATATATACTCAGAAAAACATTTGAAGGACATTTAGATTCAGTCGGATCTCTAGCATTCAATACAATAAAAACTTTACTAATATGCATGCATTTCATATTTCCAGACTTCTGCAATTAAAATTATTGTTTTATTTTAGTCACGCTCCAATGGTTTAAGTACAGTACACATCCAAATGGTTCAACCCTCTATACTGAAAAATCACATACCTTCAAAAATGATGAAACCCATTTTTATCGCTTGTATTCCACAATGACTTGCTCCAAAATCATCGCCGGTTCTCCCTCCGAAAAATGGCACCTAATTTTGAAGCTGTTGTCAGCCCTTACTACAAATTTGTATTCAACTTTACCGGGGTATGCAATATCCGTGTATTTTTGTTGAAGAAGTTGTCCCATAACTAGGGGCAATGACTGATAAACTGGCGTTAACTTTTGTCTGTGGTTGGAATTAGAACATAAACAATAACCTGGTAAAGGTTGCAACAAAAATTGAGAGCGCTAAATTTTTGTTTAGGGTCGGTACATTTGGTGTAGTACTGTATCGTAACCAATGACCCGTGAATTTCAATTTGCATTTTGGTGAATTGTCTAGTGATAATTCTATAAATGACAAAAATAATTTGTTTGAAAATTATATTCCCAAACTTAATAAAGTCAAGAGAATTTTAATATCCTTCAATTGTTTTTTCTGAGTATATATTAGCCGTTTAAATTCAGTAAATGAATATATCCTTAAAGCAAAACTTCATTATGAATATGTGGATTAAAATACAAATGTAACAATATTTAGGAAAGCTTAGAGAATAGGATAATTGACATTTAAGACATTGGTATTTACATGGATGGTGGTTGTATGGGTTACTGTTTAATGCATTGAATACATGTATATTGTTTTGCTGTTAGATAGCTGTGCTGTTTCAAAATAATTTTATCACACCTTTAAAAACAACGAAACAAGGCAATTCATATTTGTTTACGGATTTATTATGTTGGAACAACTATGTTTTGAAGCTATTTAAAACTGTTAAAAATCGCCTGAAGATGTTGTCTGTTATGAATTGGTATGTAGACAATCGCTAAGATGCTGTCTTGTATAAATTACATGTATAACCTTTTTTTCTATATAGTTTTTTTCTACATTCCTTTATAAGTAGTTAAAAGCTCCATTGGTACTATTTTCCAGTTTCCCACAATTTCAGACGACAGTACTTCGATAGTTTAAGTTTGAATTCCTATTCATTTAGCTTGTTAATATATTGAAATAAAGACAGTTATACCCCACCTTAATTTATAGATATGTTATTTGATTGGCGATGGCTGCTTTTTAACACGTCTAGGTAGGCTATATTATAAGATTTGGTTTAACCTTTTGTACACCGGAAACCCCTAAATAATACTTTGGCAAGCAGTGAGACACAGATGAAATGCTGCAAAATGCAGCATTTTATCAGGGTCTGCTCTGTTTGCTAGAAAACAATCTATCTTCATAGTAATAAATGCAATATGTTTTGGAAGTTTTATCCTGTGACCCCTCAATATATTCACTTGACCGTCCTAACTACACGTAGCTATATGGAAAATTCCACTGTTCTGAAAAGGTTCTGAAAAGGTTCAAGGAACTTCACTATATCATATTTTTACAAGGTGTGGATGACAGATTTAATTTTTGTAGATCTACAAAACTAACCATAGTTTCTTTATTTCAGCTGTTAAATATTGTTATATGGCTTGTAGCAGCAGGTCTTGCCATTCTTGTATTATATGGACTATGGGATCCTGACAACATGTATCCTGATTTAAGCAAGGAGGTTTCCGCTTTATACAATGCCACTTTCAGGAATGTTTGGGCTGCCACTGTTGTTTGGGTTGTGATTGCTTGTGCTACTGATAATGGAGGTAGGGGGTCAAAAGGACTGAACTCAAAACATGTTTTATAATTTTAATTCAAAATACCCTCACCCATGCAATTTTAACCAATACATTTTATACATTTTGAGTAAATATTTATTAAATATACCTTGAGAGAGAGAGAGAGAGAGAGAGAGAGAGAGAGAGAGAGAGAGAGAGAGAGAGAGAGAAGGGGGGTTTATACAATATATTTCTTTACCCATTAATTTGCATATGTTGAACTATCACCTTTGTCTGGTTTACTTCTTTGGACTGGTGTTAATCTGCATCTGTTTATTGTGATTTTAGTAATTCTCGCATATTTGTTGGAATTAGCCTTAATTGTATATTGGTACATATTTATAACTGGCACAATTGTGGCGTTTCATTATACCTCTCTATGTTCTACACAACATTATTACCTTTACTTTGATATACAAATGTAAATCGAAAATAATGTTATCTGGTCTTATGAAATATGTAAAACGATATAAGCTACACGTAACTTATAAATGTTGTGTTCTTCACAAAACATACCAAGAGTATTATTATAACTATAATTATTATTAGTCATCTGGTCTTGGTTATTGTTAATTTAAAAGTAATTGTAGAATTGGGTCCATTTTGATTGAAACTTTGACATTTTATTATTGATGTTTGCAATAAAACTTTCACATCGAAATTTATTTTGCTCTGGTATTCAGTTTTATGTTTTATCTTTCCTTTATTTCCGTTTTATATCTTGATTTATATGTTCTAGGAGATGATGCATGGATAAGTTAGGGGTCTTTCATGCAAACCAAACATATATGTGTCTTGATTAACATCTGAATTAAGGGTGAGGTTGCCAAACTTGAAATAACACCATGAGGTACACCACAGGCGACACAGAATGGGATCAACAATGAACAAGCAACAACAGAATCACCACCAAGCTGCATCCAGAAAATATGATTATATTAGGGTAAAATAATCGGAATAAGGTCTTCTGAGGCTCAAATGATCTTATGAGTATCATTGTAGATTTACATGAGTAAGAAGCTTCTTTGCTTTAACAGAATACCTAAAAGCTAAATTGCTAATGCTATTTCAGGTCTGTTAATTTAACATATATCCTGCCAAGGTATTTGTCCTGAAAATGTTGTTGGCTTAATAGGCCTGCTGCATAATTCAAATTTTAACCATGAAAGCAAACAATCTGAGCCCTGATCAGACTGCTACTAAGGGAGCAGTTTGATCTGTGTTCATATTGTTTGAAATTAAGGCTTTTAAAGAACATGAGCAGATTAGAGAACAGACTACAATTGTCATGAATATCACAAAAAGGGTAAATACCTTCTAATGACACGGCTTGCACATTCACACTTGTATGACTGATTTATTTATTCTGTAAAACCTGTCTTAAGCATCCACTAAAAATTAGCAAAACAAAGATCTTAAATATATATGGTTGCTTAATGAAGGTCGAAAGTATTGCAGAATGTTCCCATTGGATGATTCTGCAATACGTTTGACCTGCATTTAGCGATAATTTGTCTTAAAACAATTGTTGGTCTTCTTTTTGAGTAGCCGTTTCAGACAGGTTTTACTATATATATTTAGGATGGATCAATACATTGTTGTCTTGGAAGGGTGTTATACCATTGTCAAGATTAACCTATTGTGCCTATCTCATTCACCCACCTATTATATACACGTACTTCTACAGCAGAAGAAATTTGGTTTATTTCAATAACATTGAGATGGTAAGTAACAGTAAAACCTGTGTTAAACGACAACTAATAAAAAGACAAAACAAAGATCTTAATGATAAATGCAAGCAAACCCCGTGGCGCCGAGAGGAAGAGCTGCTCAACCATCACGAGACATCAGGAAGACAAATTAAGCAAAGCAACCAGCTCTCTTGGAGCACTCTGCAATAACTTTGACCTGCATTAAGCGATAATTGGTCTTGAAAACCAATACTAGGTCTTTTTAGAGTGACCGTTTTACACAGGTTTTACTGTATCTGCAATTAACTCATTACATGCTGTGTAATTTTGCATGCTTTTCTGTCTTCTGCGGTGTTTTATTAAGAATCAAATTTGTCAAAAAGATCTTTTAAGAACACTATAATCAGCAGATGGCAAGAGTTGCTACCAACAGGCTGAGAGTTGAAGCAGCGGGAAAACTGTTATTTATCTTCTTATATTTTAGCACAAAAACGGCGTGCTGTTCCATGTTTATCCAATTTTCTGCCTGCTTACAGAACATTACTGTTAAGAAACAAGACGGTTCCGACTTAAAGATTTATGTATTGATGAGATGGTACGGGCCTGATGCTTTGGCTGTTTGTCTTGCCCAGCAGGGTTTACCTGTTGGATTTTTTTGCACCGGTATTCAGTTTTATTTACTGTTGAATCCTTATCTTTGCTTTATCTCCTTTTTATACCTTGATTTATATGTTCTGGGAGATGATGCATTGATAAGTTAGGGGTCTTTCATACAAACCAAATATCTATGTGTCTTGATCCACATCTGAATTAAGGGTGAGGTTGGCACCCTGAAACGGGTTAAAGCCCTCAAGTAAAATATTTTACTGACTGTTCCAAGGCAATACTTCTTTTGTGGATCTTTAATGTTTTTTTTCTGTCTTGTGTTTGTTATGCCTTTGTGCCCGTCTGTTTATATGTGCTTTGTGGTCACCTGCTGGGAAAGGGCTGACCTCTTGGCTCTCGTTTGTGGTGTATAACTGTGAGGTTGTCACTTTCCATTGGTATCCTAGGTTAGGTGTGGTACTTCTTTTTTCGATTCCGGATCTTTGCACCCTTACTTACTGTGTCCCGTCATAATCAAAACTGGGTGTTAGTTCTATTTTTGACTGAATTACAACCTGAAAACTAAAATGATTTAAATCAGAATACAATACTCCCATATTTGGATCATCAGACTTATATGCTGATATATAATGTAATGTAACATAATTTCATAAAGAATAACATGCCTTCAAGAGTGAGAGCCACGAATGTCATAACAGGTGGTACACTGCTGATACGTCATTATTCTATTTTTCAAGAACAAATTCTGCTATCAAACAATATAAGCTGATATATATTTTGTCATTATGTTCAAAATGTTGTTATGGCCATGATTAAACAACGTTGCTAATTATATTATTAAATTGGTTTATCAATTTTATTGCACACCCAGATGCGACGACATGTGATACATTGTAGTATTTGCATGATCTTGGCATGTGATAGCACACATGCTAACTAGACTGAGCAAACAAATGAGCTGGTATAAATAGACTTTTCGTTTACAGTAAAGGTGGCAACTTAAATAATAATATCTGGCGTGACTCGGCTATTACATCTTCTGAGGAAGGGAAATCAGGTTTTATAATTTGGTCAAGAGTTAATAAGTTTTTGAGCCTCGCAAACGTGCGTGCATTTTAAGAAAGTCCAGACCGTATATGCTTTGACCTAACATGTATAAACCCTTAACGTGCCAAGCACAAAAGTAGTATGATTTTTGACTGCTGAACGCTTTTGGAGCCTCTTTAACAAATAGTGTAGATGCAGATGTGACTGCTACTGTAGGAACAGTCTGATCTGGGTCCACACTGCGTCTATACTTATGTTCAACAATAAACAGACACTTTCGAATGTAGTTATATCTGCTGGCGTTTGAAAGTTTAAATCGTTACTATCTTTACTACCAGAGTAGTATGGTACAATGATACAGTTACTTTCGAATACAACCACACCTCATTTTCAGATTTTACCCTTGTCTAAAGTAGACCAGTCCTTATTACGCATTCAAGAGGTGCCACCTTTACAGCAACCAAAAATTTCAATAATATGCGATTGTGTTGTTCTTGGATGGCAAAATCATTCAATTCAATATAGTGGTAAATTGGTTCATTTATTTCAATTTCAGGTGTATCTTTTTTGTGGAAATATAATTCTTTCGTTCTGTGGAGCATTTATCCTCTCAATGGCGTTCGAGGCCCCTATGATGGGATTAGAGAAAGTATTGCTTGGAAAAGGGAAGAAAACCTAAATATGAATATATACGTTGACAATACTGTTGATCAATGTAACTTATTGTTAACTTATATAAGAATAAAACTCTTTATCCTTTAATCTTTATTATCTTTGATAGTAATCTTAGAATCATAAGATACACTTACGGACGAATGTGTACGTCAACTTATATTGCGCTTCTGATATTGTTGAAATAAGACTTTTACTGTCGTGCCAATCAAAAGTGACAGTGACTAATACTTTGTCTACAACTGTTAAGTATAAAATATTTAGATCAATGCTTCCCGTTTAACATTGACTTGTGTACTAATCCTCCGTGCTAACACTTGAGCTAACGGGAATCAATAGATCACTTGTGTATTAATCCTATCCTGAGTCCCAAAAACTTTGTAAACAAAACAGGACACAACTGTCACTCTTGGCTGGCAGGACAGTAACCATTATGAAATTTTCTAGCCAATGTATTGTGTTTACATAAATCTATACCTGAGTAATCCAAATTACCTTAAAAACACAAATAGATTTGACAGTATGTTGTTACAACCACATTCATAGCATTTCTATGAAGCAACTATGTAGAGAATGAAGAAAATGGAATATTATTAGTCACATATACATAAAAAAGCAAAGCAACCAGACCAGTCCGAAAACTTTGGCTCAATTCGAGAATCAAGCCTCGGATGTATATAAGGGGTAGTACGATGTATGAAAAAGCTCCATTTTATTAGCCAGAACTGACATAAGGAAAAAAAAGTATTGTAACATCTGGGCCCAGTCCTATCAAAACCCATTATTATGATTACCTGAAACGTTTTATCAACACAATAAATGAAGTTTATGTTTTTTTCAATAAAATATCGTTTTTGTGATATTTTATTGAAAAAAACATAAACTTCATTATAACCAATTGTTTTGCTGCGAACACACTTGTTATTGTGTTGGCATGGTTTCTGTGACGTCAGCATCCATTCCACAGAATGCCACAAAATTGGTTGAAGCAGTTTCGATTTCAACCAGACCTCTCTTTCTCATCGAGATGATTGCAATTATACATGAACAGACATAAAACATGACATCCTAGTCTTTAGCTTCAGCTGCCAGTGGATCATACATGCAATAAGTGCAATTATCAGTTTGCCCTAGTACAGTTGCTACTGGACGCATAACAAATAACTTCTGACAAATATCATAAGGACGCAATGGAAAATTAATACTTTAAATTATGAAACATTGAAGTTGTCTCAAATGAATGGATAAAAAAAATAAAGTTAGCCTATTTGAGCCGAAATATTCTTGATGTCATATAGCTGTGAGTGTCCTGTGTGTCTTCCTCGCGGTGCTGTGGGTTGGTCTGCTGTGTGTGATTGTGGTATTTACCGGACATACTCGCTTACTTCTTGAGGTTGGGTCATAGCAAGTTAAATTGATTTGAGTGTTTCCCTGTGGTGATGCATTGTACAAGATAAGAAGCATCCACGCGAGGTACCCATTTTTTGTGCTTAAACAACAGCATAATCTAGGGAAAAGATTTGGCTGGTAAAATATGGGCCTCGACGCGACAAAACCTGTCTTTGGGGTTTCTGAAAAAGCAAGACACAAACCACTCTCATCAGCAACACAAACTAGCCAGAAAATCGAAATTTCGACAGTATCAAGTTTTTTGCAAAGCCCCGAAGACAGGTTTTCTCGCGTTGAGGCCCAAATTATCTTAAAGCTCCATCCCTTGCTGGCCTGGGCTGCAGTCCATTATAAAGCCGCGATTCTGTTGTTGTTGATTCATTTTTTTTGCTGCTGCTCCCAACGTGTTTGGGGTTTTATGCTTGGTCATTGTTTTGTAATATATTTCTTATTGTCTTTTCTAGTTTCTTTTGGTACTTACATGTATCACCTGGCTACAAGCGAGCAAAGACGTAGACAAGCCGTAGCCATTGCGCAATCCCACTGGGGCTATCACTGCATACAAAGATCAATATTTCCTTTTCTAGTCCTACTCTACAGGTCAGAATGCGCTTTTAAATTTTGATCTTTTCTATCATGTCTTGATTGTCATATGCTAAGATAATGTGAGGGGTTATTTTTACGAAGAAGGATATGCTTACTAGGGAATCATTTTCAAACACTCTTTGAGTTATTTATTTTCTCTTTATTATAATAAAATATTGGTGTATTGGATCTATATACATGTACAATTAATGCTAATACTACACTAGTCGCTGTCAAAAACAGGAGCTTCAGACAACAGTGCAACAAAACAGCATGTTTATATCGTTGTCAAACTAAGGTGGTTGTCTTTAGCTTCAGCTGCCTTTAACTAAGCTTAAACACTGTTATTCAATTTTGTTATATGGAGTCGCATCTTGGGTGTAATAAAGGCATGCTTTAAACACAATAATACATAGAGGATCTTACATGAGTGGTCATGTTTCATTGAATTTATTATACAAATTGGGGAAAAAGAGATAAAATGCGAGGCTTGTTGCGAATTTTAATAACTTCAATAATCCAAGAGTACAAATGCTAGATTATTTTTATCATATGACCCTCAAATTAATTTGAAATCGAGTTTTTGCGTGTAACCGCTAAGATCTTGCCATGTATACGCAACGTTATTACGACCGTCTTAACATAACCTTACCAAATCTGTAAACAAGTATTGGTTTATCAATTTTAATGCATGGCTTTATATCACTCCCAGACGCGACGTAACATGATAAACACAATACTATAGTCTAGTTAATTGAATGGGCAAATTATTTACTAATAGGTAACTTATTGCAGCGACGCACATAACAACGTCACGTTTACTTCAGACAAATTTTGGCAATTTCTTGCCAAATACTCTGATTTCAAAGCGATTTAAGTGTCATATGATAAATCGCTCTCACTTTTTATTTAATTTATTAAGCTCGTTGGAATGAAAACTGCTAATGTGCACATCAGAGTTGATCATATCATTTTCTTCCAACTTCTTTAATAAGTTCAATACTTATGAGTAACTGTGTTAGATTCTCTATTGATTTCATTGTTTAAATATTTTTATATTTAGCAATGTAATCTTTGTATATCTGAAATGAGTAAAAGTGATACTTTCACAAGTGAAAAGATATGGTATTTTCACAAGATAAAAATAACAATATAATGATATTTTCCCTTTAGTGAATTTACTTTGGATGACCTGTGCTTTCTTAGTTCTCTAAGTCCACTTTAGATTTTCAAACGCTTCTCACTTTCTGATATTAAGTGAACAAAAATTCGAAGTGTGGTTACTTATTTTCTTGCATATCAGATTGGGGTATATGTTGTTTTACCTATGTAAGAAAATTATATCTCACATACCCCGTACCAACCCGTGGGAAAGATAAAAATCGAACAGAAGGACTTTATTGTTATGTTTAAGTGACTTCATTATTATGTCACGTTAAAGCATATATAAAGGAACCTCTGAAAACCTTTTTGGGAATATAAAAATGAGGTATTAAATGGTGAGCAAGAAAAAATGCATTAATTGTGCGAGGGTGGGATAGAAATGTCCATCCCTCGCGATCACCATTTGTCATCACTCTGCACGCCTAGTGATGCCAAACAGTGATCCTTGGGACAGATTTTTATATCCCAACCTCACACTTATGATGAATGTTTATAGTATTGCTGTTAATGGTACTAAAGTTTAGCTCTTCCTTTGCGTATTTTATCTTCGGCTCGCCCTGCTCTAGTGGGTTTTGAACAGTGATGGAAGTTCAAATATTTATAATTTCGCTTTGAAATTGAATAAAATAAAAATATATCAAGATTTTGTCATGAAAATGACATGTATTTTATCTCTTAAAGTGAATAAAATACATTTCTCATGAAATAGTCATTTTCTCTTCACTTGATATCATATGCTATCCATAAACTTGAATATCCTCTTTATTTGTAATGATAATTTGAGTAGGTACATGTAAGAAGACTACGAACGTTAATCAGGTAACATGTATTAACAACAATAAAAAACATTGCTGTAGATAACTTGAAACCCCTAAACGAGTACTTTGGCAAACAGTGAAGAACCAGATGAAATGGAGCATTATGTTGCATTTCAACAGGGTCTGCACTGTTTTCAATATATTTCAAACAACCTTAAGGGACAGAAATACATTAAAATTTAGAAAAAATCTACCTGTTTTTGTTTATTTTTTTGTCAACAGCTAGGGCCATGGGGGACGGTCAGTTCACCTAACCAATTTTTCTCATATGTGAGGAATCCATACCAATTCTTCTCATGTGTGAGGAATCCATACCAATTCTTCTAATGTGTGAGGAATCCATACCAATTCTTCTAATGTGTGAAGAATCCTTACCGATTCTTCTCATGTGCGAGGAATTTGTATCAGGTCTTCACATGTAAGAGGAATTGGCACCAATTCATCACATGTACACGTAAGAGGAATTGGTACCAATTCTTTGCGTGTAAGATGAATTAGTACCAGTTATTCACATGTAAGTGGAATTGGTATCAATTCTTCACATATGTAAGAGGAATTGGTACCAATTCGTCATCCCCAACAAAAACATGTCTGAGGTGTGACGAATATTTACAAATTCGTTACACTTCATAAATTACAAACAAATTGTTCACATATGTGAGGAAATGGCATCGATTCTGCACATGTGTGAGGAATTGGTACCAATTCTTCACACCCCAGAAGAAGTTGCACCAGTTCTTCACTGGTATAATATAACACGTCAGAAATGAGCAACATGAGACTTTTGAGCACACATTTTAGGCCACAAAATTTTTCCAAATTGGCCATACGTAAAGTTCACATTTGTCAAATGTGATGCATTGGTTTCAATTCTTCTTATGGGTGTGACATTTACAAAATGATAACTTTACAGTTCAACACAGCTCCATACTCATTGTGCCAATATGTATGTGAAAGGCAATCAGAATATAAAGTTCAACCTGAAATTTTTTTCATTTAGGGGATAACTGTATTCAAAATTTTCATTGTCGTATATACGGTTGGAAATTTAGTTTGGCAAAGCGGGAGTGGAACGTATATCCGATATACTTCCCCAAATGAAAATTTTGCATGTGGTTATCCCCATTCTAATATGCTTCAACAGTCTTGTCACAAATTGGAGCGTTGCAAGCCGCATTAAGCCGCACAAAGGTGTATGTCATCCAATAAAATGTGACGTAATTAATGACGTTAAAATATTTCTGGCAGTATATGGCAGGATATACTGTCGCAAAATTTTGACGTTATCCAATCAGACGTCGCGTTACAAAAGAAAGTGCATTAGAATTGATTTTATGATTCTCTATTACGAGTATGTTGGCTTATTGTCCGTTGACCTTTGCTTTAATGAAGGAACCGTATGTAGCAAAGAACTTTCTGTTTATGCCATCAATATCCGCAATGCAATCATATGTAGAGATTAAAAGTGGTAGATATCTTTCGTCAATAAAGTTTTCTAAGTCGTCATAAGATATATTCAGGAAATTAGTGGTATACGCAACTCCCAGCTTGCACTGCGTGTCACCATGCCCATATTGACCACCAGCTCCAGGATGTCCAAACATATTCGTATTCTGGAAGAAAAGAAAACATGGGCCAGACTTCAGAGGCGTACCTACATGTACGCAAATACGTATGTACAGGAAGTATAGGATTTTTTACTTATAGTAAAATCTGTCTAAAGCGGCCATTCAAAAATAGACAAGAACCCCAATCTAAATGACAAATGGTAGCTTAATGAAGGTCGAAAGTAATGCAGAATGCTCCAAATGAGCATTCAGCAATACTTTTGACCTGCTTAAAGCAATAATCCGCCTTGAAAACCATGTTTTGGTATTCTTTTTGTTTGGCTGCATAAGACAGTTTTACTGTACTTAATTTGATTTTTGAAGAAAAATGCAGCTTATAGTGTTTAGGTGTGTGTCTTGATCTCTGGGGGCTGGGGTGGGGGGAGGTAACTACTCTATATGACATAGTGCGGATGTGCCGCCCGAATAGCCCCCTTTTTCAGTGATGCCAGGTATACCATAAACTCCATTTTTATAAGCAAAGGTATATGACTGACCCAGTTTTTCATCATTGTTATATTAATGGTCTCATTTTCTGACATCCCTGTTTGAAAATACTCATATTTTTGCTCAGATATTCAGTTCAAAACCAGTTTGTAATATTTATTTGTATACTTTGTTTACAAACAGCAAAGAGGGTATATAAAAATCAAAAAACAGTATACGAATATGTAAACATTTTGTTCAATCAAGTATACGAATAGGTCATTTTTCGAAGGCCAGGTATATGATTGGGGTAGGTTTAAAAACACTGGCCCGCACTCTCGTACCAAAATTATGTTCAAGTTACCCCCCCCCCCCCCCCCCCGAGACTTGATGGCTCATTATAGCCCTTTGTAATGCCCTTAAACCTTTTTCTGCCACAGAGCTTCACCCCTGGTCCCAAACAGGGGGAATACACCCAGTCCCCCTCAAGAGTGCGTACTCTATAAAATGCCTCAGGAACGCAGCTGCCACTTTATGAGATTTTGGTACTTATCGCATATGCGCAAAAAGCCTCCAATAAACGACTATGCTGACGTATTCAATGGAGCTAGAAGTCTACAAAGAGGATCTTAAATGAGTGTTCATGTTTTATTAAATTAATTGAACAAGTTGGGGAAAAGAGATAAAATGTGAGGCTTGCCAAGCATTGTATCTCTTTTTCACAACGAGTTTAATAAATTCAATAATACGGGGGCACAAATGTTTGATTCTATTTATCACATAACATTAAAGTTACTTAAAAATCACATTATTGGTGTGAAATCGTCAAGATTTGGCCATGTTTTATGTGTGTAATGGTACATAAAGTACATGTGGATTTCGACTGCATAATCATATGGGCCTCGACGCGACAAAACCAGCCTTTGGGGTTTCCCACAAAGCCAGACTTTGTACGTATTCTAGAAAAGGACATTTACAAAGAGAAATGCAGCCGATGGTTTGAATATTTTTTACACCACTTATAAAACTCATTGGGTAGGACAGGTCTTCATGATGACACCACTTTTATTTTATTTTATCATGTAATCTGCTATTATCTGACATAGATATAATCTTATTATAATTGTTCCCTATTTAAAGATATACTACGCGAAAATAGTAATTAATATTGAATAGCAAATACAAAAATAGTGATTACTATTGAATGGCAATTACTCGTATTAGCTATTCAATATTAATCACTTTTTTTCGCGTAGTATATCTTTAAATAGCGAAAATAGTGATTAATATTGAATAGCAAATACTCGTATTTGCCATTCAATATTGATCATTATTTTCGCGTGGTATGTCTTTAAATAGCGAAAATAGTGATTAATATAGGATAGAAAATACTCGTTTTTGCTATTCAATATTAATCACTATTTTCGTGTAGCATATCTTTAAACAGCGTACAAATATATATCACTCTCGTATTTGCCACTATTTTTGCATAGTATATCTTTGAATAGCGTACATTTATTTTTGGAAAGAACATGGCTGTCTAATTGTAAAATAATATCTGATTACATGACATAGTGTCATCCTACCTGATCGACATTGTCATTTTGAATAACAGGCATGAGCATAGTCCCCATTCCTCTTTGCACATGTATACCAAGCATCTGATCAACGCCTTCCATCTCAACATTTTCCAAGGCTTGAATCACCTTTTCGGACAAAACCTGTTGTCCTTCATACTGTCCACCATTAGCCAAGATGCCATATAACTTTGCTACAGATTCAGCAGTTCCACAACCATGGCTAGATCCAACAGGCAACTTTCTTCCCTCTCTTTTGTTCATATGCTCATCTATCTGACAATGAAAAGTATCATTTCAGTAGTAAGATATATTTAGCAGTCATAGAGTTGCCGACGTTGTTCAGAAAATACTAATAAATGAAGAAATTCAAGTCATTCCTATGAAATATTTAACTGATAAAATTGTAAAATACAACAATACAGTATATAGTAATGTTCTTATTTTGCCAAGAAACAATTATTCATGCTCTCATTGGAGCTTAAATGAGTACTTAAACGTTTTTCATGCAATCAAAAAATTGAAGTAACATAATATATATAAGTTGAACATGATTGTAATTGAAATGCGACTTTACATGGAATAGTTTCCACAATAAGGTTTATGCCGTTATTATATACTGAAGGACTTTAGAAATGCACCAATTGCTTAAAGGCTAATTTATGTCGAAAATTTAATATTTTCATCATGTGGTAAATGAATTTGACAAGTTCCATCATTTAGCTTGCATTCAATAAGAAAATCGAAACGCTGTGGCTTATGATTGCCGTGACGTCGCGATAATTCCAAGACAACTCAAATTCAAAAGTCACAGAGTACCAATACCACCATATTGAACGAAAAAAAGTTTTCCAATCGATGTTCGTTCTCGAAAGCAAAAGGAAAGATAAAATCAAATCATGAAGTTTTAGGTCTCTGGCAACGTACGTTACGTCTACATGACGTCATTGCTTTTTATGTATTTGGCCGTTTATATCCTAAGGATCAGGAATATTAAAAAAAATATTGCCAACAGATTCTCTTCAATCAGTTGCATAAAAGACAAAAGTATTGCAACATGCGCGACCGTCACCCGTCTGTTATTGCTGTTTGAAAATTTAAGACTGATGTTAGCAAAGAAACGCTGCATATGGTAGTGTAATAAAACAATTTTTTCTGAAACCTTTTGTGTTTTTCCATTAGTTAAGACATCTGGCTACCATCTCAAAGCGTTTGTTTTCAAATTGACTCAAATTTACATTTATCAGACGACAATTGTTGAAAACACTAACGTCCGTATTACGTCAGAATGAACAGCATGAGCAAATCAAAATCATGGCAAATCATGGTCCATTGTACAAGAGGATAAAACATTATAAAGAAAACATCCTCAAATCAACCATGTGGAGGAGACAGTGAAAGTAAAATGGTGCGTTTCTAAAGTCCCTCAGTATATGAAATTAATCTTATTTGAGTAAATAGCAAATCGGGAGATACTTTAGAATTTTGTTTCAACATCAGTCACATTCGTTGAGTAACACATTTTCTAGAAAAATCACATATACATGTAGATACTGCTCTATATTTTGATATACTCCATATAAGTTGAAAGCAATTTGCAAGTGAAATTTATTTCAAATGCAAATAACATTGATTGAATTCAATTATATATTAGCATAAACTGTTACGATGCACAATAGATGGAACAACAGAATCAGTGATGGTTGCGTATACGCACAAATACGCAAAGGTTTAGGTATGCACCTGGTCACCTATTCGAACCATGATATGGTACCTTTTCTACTAATAGTCTCAATAAAAGGTGGGTTTGTCTGAGATGGAATTCATTGTGTCTATATTTATCAACGCTTGCACGATTTCCTTACTTATCTTGAATATCTTGGAAATCTTGTGCATTTTTCAATATATAAAGGATGGAATTTCCCATTCTTGTTAGGGGACATTTTAAATATACCGTTGAAAGGTTTGATATAGAGACGCTATTCATTATTATAAAAGGTACGTGAAGTTATATATATTGTTACTGTGTTGAAATTGTACATGACAGGGCGATGGCGATTAGCCAGAAATAACAGCGTAGGTGGTGTCATTGTATATTAATGTGTTGTTGATGTTATCTTAGTACATAAAGTACTGAAAAGTTTTTGCTAGTTGTGTGCATTATTTTTCCCTGGTAGCATCGTCATCGCATAAAGGAATTTTCCAATAAGATTTCCCCTCTTCCTTCCTGACCGGCTTTATGTCGTAACAATGGTGTCAGAAGTGGGATTTTTGAGGTTTTATTGGCAAATTTCTCTGCTGTGACGTTGCTACAGGCACACACTAGTAGTTTTTCTTGACAAAAAGGTTGTGAGTGTCAACACACAGTACTGATTGCATGCGTTCCCCTGTGATGAAGTGCGACACATGTAAATAAGTCATCACATAACATTCTGAGGGGACCCATACTTTCTTGTTCTGTGGATTGCCAGTAGGGTATAAAACCCAAGGAAATTTGTCAGAGTTTAATAATTAGACTTGTCCACCTTTATTTGACCCATATAATTGTGTATTGGCTTATGCCCTGTATTCCTATTAATTAAGGATACTGATGTGGAAAATTTCATATCGTTTGAGGGTACTAATAATTTAAATCACCTCAGTGACGTCATAGTGTGTGACGCCACTCAACTGATTTCTATTATTAGAAGAAGTCCATAAGATGATTATTTTAGTCAATTATTATGTCTTGCTATGACAAGTGACTGTTGACTTGACTGTAACGCGTTGATATTAATATCGCATAGGTATACATTTCTTGACGTAAATGCGAGAAAATGAATGACGTTTTTTAGTCAAATACGTTCAGTGAAGGCCTATTTAAGGTTGATATATATCCTAGGCACCTTTCCGTGGTGATCTCTTATACGTTGTACTTTACGTTACTCATATGTAACGTCATTAAAATCCCTAGTAAAATTATTAGTTTACCAGCGCGAACGTTGGTTAGCCCATACCTATTTTAAAGGGACAAAGCGAACCCTTATTTATTTTCAACAGTATAGTTGACTTATACCATTCCCAACAATAGGCTAAAATGGATAAACATATTTCATTAGCACAGGAATTAGGATATGAAGGGCAAGAACTAAGGGATTATCTTAAGAGGCAACAAGATTTAGAAAGGGAGGAAAGGTTGGCCCAAAGGGAATATGAAAGAGAGAAAAGGGAGGCCGAGCAAAAAGAGAAAGGTCGGGAATTAGAAAAAATGAAAATTGAGGCCGCACGTAAGGATAAGGAATTGGAAAAGTTAAAAATTGAGGCTGCGCGCAAGGATAAGGAAATGGAAATGGAAAAAGAAGTTGCGCTAAAAAAATTGCGGCCTAAGTGGAACTCAAAAAAATTGAGGCCGAGACCACTTCACATCCCTGGGGGCCCAAAGAGAAGAGTTCAAATCCTAGGAGTCCCAAGCTTCCATACTTTGACGAACATACGGATAAGATGGATAGCTATTTAACTAGGTTCGAAAGTTATGCCTTGTCAAATAAATGGGACCCATCTATGTGGGCATCAAACCTAAGTGCATTATTAAAGGGACGTGCTTTAGAAGTCTTCGTTAGGCTTTCCAGAGATGACCAGTCAGATTATGGTCAGATTAAGGAGGCTCTGCTTACTAATTTCGACCTCACCGAACGATCTTTTCGTAAGAAATTTAGGGATTGTAGGCCCGAGAAAGCCGAAACTTTCAGACAATTTAGCGGTAGGCTAGCGAGCTACCTTGATAAATGGCTAGGTTTGGCTAAGGTCGAAAAGACCTACGAGGCCGTTTGTGATTTTTTGGCCCGAGACCAGTTCCTTGACTGTTGCAGTCATGAGCTCTATTTGTATCTCAAACCTAAGCCGTTTAAAGTCCTGGGTGAGTTAGCCCATGAGGCGGATTTGTTCGCCGATGCGAAAGGGGGTGTTCCTTTGTGCGTTTCAAAAGGGCAACATGAAAGTAAGCGTGTAGATAAAGTCCAGCCTAAGGTAGAGCCCAATCAAGATCAAAGGCCTGTTGTGAAATGTAAGATTTGTGGTAAGCCCCATCCCACCTATAAATGTTGGAATAACCCTGATAACAAGAGGGTGGCATCTAGTGCAGAATTTGATTCCCAGTATACTTATAGGGGAGATAACTCAAATTGGGGTCAGGATAGAAATTTTGGTCGCAGTGACCAGCGTGACGATCATTATAACAACAATTACAGGACCGACCATCAGGTCAATTTTTGTAAAATTGAAAGTTTGGAGGTAGGAAAAGGTCAAGCTGAGTTAAGTTCTCCTCATTCTTCATCAGAAGGTTTACCCCGTAAGGATAGTAAGGCACTTGTCATTTCCCACGGTAAAGGTTGCCGACAGCAATTTGTACCGTAAATGGTAAAGAGATCAGAGTTTTGAGAGATACAGGTTGTACGGGGGTAGTTGTTAGAAGTTTAGTTTCTGATGGCCAGATGTTAAATAAGCAGTCTGGTGCGACTCTTATTAACAATTATAATCAGAGATGTCCTATGGCCCGTATTAATATTGATTGTCCATTTTTTAGAGGTAATACGGATGCATTGTGCATTGATTACCCAGCACATGACTTAGTCATTGGAAATATTGAGGGGTCCAAATTTCCCGATATGACCCATTGTTTATCAGGGGTAGTCAATAAGAAGAGGTCAAAGAAAAGTAGAAAGGATAGAAAGGTCAAGGTGGCAGATAAGTTTATAAGGCAGAGCAGGCAAGAATTGGTATTGAAGCAAGCGTCAGATATAAAGTTAGAAGAGATTAGAAGAAGGGTGGAGTCTGGTAGTGTGACTAAAAGCCGCAGTTTCTCTAGTGGTGAAACTAAGTTCATTCGTAGGAATGGTTTAATTTATAGGCATTTTAAGAAGAATGCTAAAGTTTCACTTCAATTAGTAGTTCCTTCTAGTTTGACGCATAGCGTTATAAATTTGGCCCATGAATCAATAAGAGTGTTAAATCATAGAGGCAGAAAGGAAACTATATCTAAGGTCTTAGAAGAATTTTATTGGCCCGGTGTTTGTAGGGAGGTAGCACAATTTTGTAGATCTTGTGCCATTTGTCAAAGGACAAATCATAATATAAAGGTCGCAAGTACTCATTGTTGTAATGTACCCCAGAGAAACATATCCTCTAAGGAGGCAGTAGTTAGCCGTACAAGACGGACTGAAAGCCAGACAGAACGACGACGTTCATATGGTAGTGGTAGACGTTGCCCAATACCATATTATTGGCGCAATATGACTGAGACTGATAGCAGTAGTCGGTATTAGCATTAAAGGTGTGCCACAGTGTAATGACCCAATTGTCTCGGATTGTTGACCTATATTTTAACTATGATAGCATAGTAGTAGTCACATAGGTGTACTTTTGACGTGAGGAGTCACGAATTTTATTTAAGTCATGACGTAGGACGGTAGACTGTTGACGTGAGCAAGTCACGATAATATATATCAGCAACAGAGGTTAGCTGCAACGTGAAGATTCACGGTAATTTATTTGCGCAAAGATTGTATTATGGAGGAAGTTATTAATAGGGATACTTAGCATAATGATATGTAACATATGGATCTTTGCAAAAGGTATTGGCTATTAAGCCTTATATACTAAATGTCATAAGACATAAAACTTCATTGAAAGTTAAAGGGGTAGAGCCCCATATATATAAAGAAAAGTTAAAGGGGTCCAACCCTATATTTATGTGTTGAGCATTAAAGCTTCAACAATACAGGTCTATGATTGTGGCAATCCGAGGACAAGACAATGTGGGGGCAGACTATCTTTCCAGGTAGTCCGCCATTTAAGTCGCACGTGTATATATGTTGTATTATATATTTATTCTGTATTACTCCTTCTTTTCTACATCGTGTATCGTAAGAAAAAGTCATTCCTTTTTCTCCCAAAAGGAAGGGCCTTTGTTACGATGCAGAATAGATGGAACAACAGAATCAGTGATGGTTGCGTATATGCACAAATACGCAAAGGTTTAGGTATGCACCTGGTCACCTATTCGAACCATGATACGGTACCTTTTCTACTAATAGTCCCAATAAAAGGTCGGTTTTTCTGAGATGGAATTCATTGTGTCTATATTTATCAACGCTTGCACGATTTCCTTACTTATCTTGAATATCTTGGAAATCTTGTGCATTTTTCAATATATAAAGGATGGAATTTCCCATTCTTGTTAGGGGACATTTTAAACATACCGTTGAAAGGTTCGATATAGAGATGCTATTCATTATTATAAAAGGTACGTGAGTTATATATAGTTACTGTGTTGAAATTGTACATGACAGGGCGATGGCGACTCATGTTATTGCATTGAATCGCGATGTCTCTAGCTTGTCACATTGTATTGAAATAATAAGTCACTTGTTTTCTATTTTGTCGTCTGTTGAATCGGCCAGCATTCCGTGTATGAGTTCTTTCGGGTGTTATCAATAACGTCCCGTTTTTTCGGTGAAAATAGCGATTGTTACGCACTTGCGTATGAAGCTACGCACATGCGTAATGCCTAAAAATCTGCTGGGACCCTTCTTGCGGCTATAGTAAAAGCTGTCCGGATGGACTCGTCGGGTTATTTCGAACAAAAGTAGTCACAGGCCATGTCGGGCCTGCACTTAATGCTGAAAGATTTACCAGGGACCGATAGGTGAAAAACAATTTTAGCAGCTAGATTTTAAATTGTTGTGATTTTATATTGCGTTGTTGGAAAGAGGATTTAACTGCCAGTGATAGTCGACTTTCTGTAGCGACCTGTATGTGTCACCTCGAGTTATATCTGACGCATATAAGAATAAGGGTTAGGTGCATACACTACAACACACTTACATAAATAAGGTGATAGCTGACATGTATGTTTAGAGGTTAGGTAGGTGTAATGTTACACCAAAGTAAATGTAAAAATATTTGTTACACCAAAGTAAATGTAAAAATATTTGTTACACCAAAGTAAATGTAAAAATATATTGTACGGTTTTACACACATATAACAGCAGAATGTAATCTCTCAATATTGATGTAAATATGTTTGCCGAGAGGTCATAATTAGTTGTTTACAACTGATACCTTATACATGTACGAAATTAGCGCGTGGGCAGGGTGATGTCTGTCATTAACGTCCTAACGTTACGTCGGCACCACACTGTTCAACCTTTTCCTGGAATTTTAAGAGAATTGGTATCAGTATTTGTAAACCTCGGAACTATCTAGATAAAGTGACCTTGAAGGGAAAAAGGGCCAGGGGATCTTGATGTTTCGGCTGCGATAGCGTCTTAACCAGGGTGACGTTACGACAGTGTATAGGAAATTTTGTTACGTATGGGTATGTTCGTTTGGCATAAGAGGTATTGTTTAGCGCTGACATAGGCCAGTCACTAAAAATACTTCTCTATTATATAATTTTGAGTGTGGATATTAAGAAGAGCCGATCCATCCTAACCGCATGGGAGCCGTTAGCCATACACCCACGGGTGAGGGCTAATCGCGCGCTTATAGGGTTAGGCTGTAATTTAAAAGAGTAAGACCACTGAAATTATTTCTATTTTTGTGAACTTCAAACGAACAACTCCATTATTGACGCAACAGAGTGATTCTGAGATTCTAAAAGTAGATTGTTTTTTGCAGAATCGTCTCTTGTGTCCCTTCCTACGTTGGAGGCTGAATGTTGGTGAGCCGAATGATTATTACCTGAGGGCACTTATTAGCTTTCCCCCTCAGGCCACGACCAGCGTGGATCAGGCCCAATCGTTACCACGTAGAATAGCCCGAGTTGGGAGCCAACCGGCTTGAATTGTTATAAGTGAATCTGACATCCCAACGTGGGATACGATCAGGAAGAACCACTTATATTAATCCTGACGTCTAGAACGACGATTAGTATTACGCGCAAGAAATACTAGGCGAAACCAGTGACGACCAAAGTACAGGCTCGATCACCTCAGCGCCGATGGTCTGAAGTAGACAAGTGCGGCTAAGGAGACATAGTGTTCGCGGGACGCGTATAATCTTGAGATTTCTCGTCAATACGAGAACTGAAATATTAAAGGGCCCAATTTTTTTTCCTATGAGAACTTAAGCTATATGTTAATCATATTCTTTACGTCTCTTATTTCTGACTATTTGACGTACATCTAGAGCAGGACACTCCAAGATTGATTCTAATTGAAATGATCTTGGAGTGGCAACTTGCTCTAGTATAGGATGGTCAATTAGCCAGAAATAACAGCGTAGGTGGTGTCATTGTATATTAATGTGTTGTTGATGTTATCTTAGTACATAAAGTACTGAAAAGTTTTTGCTAGTTGTGTGCATTATTTTTCCCTGGTAGCATCGTCATCGCATAAAGGAATTTTCCAATTAGATTTCCCCTCTTCCTTCCTGACCGGCTTTATGTCGTAACATAAACATTAAATTATTATTATCATACTGCGCTTAAATTAATTACTCTAAAATCGAACTTTTGGCTTTAAAACAAAACTATTGTGTCATTAGTAAACGTGGCATTGAAATGGGCGTCATTAGACCAGGCTAAGCTGCTTGTCAGATTGGTCAAAATCAGGTGTCCGTAGAATTTTTCATTGTGTTATCAACTCATATCTGGATACAGGTTAAAGCAAAAGACAAAGTCTGTTGTTTGAAACCCTTTGGGTAATTATATGCTGAAGCTTTTCAGAAAGCAAAAAGTTTGGTACAGAAGCACTTTTATTCGAACCAGCCTCAGAAAGTGTCAAAAAAGCCCTTTTTTAAGCGTTATCAGTTTGCACTCAGAAATTTAAAAAATTTCATCTTTGTTTTATCATTTTATTATTCAGTCCACAACTAAAAAAGCAATCAAACACTATGAACAGGTAACTCCCCATTAAGCAGGTCTTTAAATGAACACAATCGATAAGGTAGAAATGAGATTATTCTCATTTTGACCAAACTACTCATTCGTTATCAATTCCTGGTTTTATACCACACGTCATTTATTTTAGCTATCCAAAGGAAAATAAGGCTGAGGATTCAAACAATTAATGCAGATTGAATCAAATTACTCAGAATAATAAGGATAAACATGTCCCTGCCTTTTATAGAAAATCGGGTAGTCTTAATGGCAAACGAAAATATTCAGACACATTTTTGTAGTGTCCGTGACATTCAAATATCTTGTCAGCATGACTTGGGACTGAAAAGTTTATTTGTTCCACTCACAATGCTTCCTCCTGTCCACTTTGATTCAAGCCATGAAATTTGTGGTCTTTGTTTGAGATTTTTTGGAAGCAAATCCTTAAATGTAGTGTCCGTGATGGCTGTAGTGTCCTTGACAAAGACATGTAATATCTGTTCAGAGTGGTTAAATATCAGGATAATTTAAAAAAAACCTGCCTAAATTCATGCCAGGGCCATATGTTAATTTGCAAAATGAAAGTAATTTAAGAGTTTAATTGGATATGATTTTTTGTCTTGCTGTGTGTGTTTGTTTTAGACACCAGATAGTATAATTCTCACATAAGTATCAACACTGCAATATGATTTTGATATTTATACTTCAAACTTAAGTTATTCTATATCTGAATCAACTTAGGGCATTGTTTATGCTTAAAAATGGCCTTTGCACGGTTTATTGATACATATTCA
The DNA here is from genome assembly GCA_964019695.1 of Loripinus fragilis. Taxonomy (NCBI): domain Eukaryota; kingdom Metazoa; phylum Mollusca; class Bivalvia; order Lucinida; family Lucinidae; genus Loripinus; species Loripinus fragilis. Next base: position 35,611,740 of record OZ026515.1, read on the forward strand.
TTTGCCATGGACACTATAGAAAAACCAACATTTCACTGCAAGTACAGGTAAGCAAGTTATCACTGATGTCAATATACATATATCGTCTATTAAAGGCCTTGTTAAAAATTGGCAGTTCACAGAGGTGAACAAAACCTTTGAAAACAATTTTGGTAAGAGCATATTGTTAATGTTTGTATATGGTTCTGTGCTGAAGTCCTTTGAATGTGACTTTCGAACAAGACATGAGTGTTAATTGAGAGGTGTGGAAATGTTTTGCCTCAATTAAAGTAATAAAATGAGTAATTTAAAATGTTTCAACTTTTGATTTTCATTCACATTGATGCTTTTCTCAGATTTGACTTTATTTGGTGATTACGAGGGCTGTTCAAATATGAATGCAAGTAGCTTCATAACTTTCTTCATATATATGCTAATACAAAATGTCATACCTCACTGGAAAGAACTTTTTGTTGCCTTTAAAATGACACCACACATAAAGAAACACTCACTATATTTCTTGAGTTACAGACCCTTATATAAAGGTCATTCCTGTATACTGGAGTTTTTCTGAAGCAAATTGATATGTATGTTTTGGTACATGTGCGGATATAGTGTCATATCTTTGTAAAATTTTGACAAAATGGCACCAAACTTTAGATGCAAGTTTAAGCAACAATCCTGAAGTTGCATGCAGGAAAAGGTGTATATAACCCTGTTTCAATCTTGAGTAAACAGGTACGTTTGTGACGTCAATAATTTCATGATAAACGTCATTTTGAGTTATCTACTGGTGATGTAATAATAAACATCGCTTTGTCGTTTTCTGTGCGTTTTGCTGAAAACATGCTAAATATGTCATAAGGGAGTTTTCAAAACGCGCCGTCCTCTATTTACAGAGTAATCACATTTTATATCATTTTTCAAGCATTATTCTGCTTCTTAATGACGTGTTTACATTAATTAAAATATGTTCAATTTGTCTAGTCTTCAAGACCAGGTGAGTAATTTTACTGTAAATAATGCCTATAGTGGTCTAACTTTAAGTTTACGTTCAAATTTAGAATAAAGCCGCAATGTTATGACAAAAAATAAGTTTAAATTCTATAACCCCTTCACTTAAAGGCATTTTGACTTAATAAAAATGCTTTTCAGTGTTTAAAAATTACCCACTATCCATCAATGATTTGTAGCAACAACTCAGTATGAGCGATCAACATATTGTCTTTGAGTTAAAACTAGTTTAAATGTTGTTTCGTGCATTTCATTAAAGATAAGTTTAACTGAAAACTGAAAGGTGGTGTTTTGTTTACCATTTATTTGCAAACATAATGAGAACTTTTGTTAAAACGATTTGTTATAATTTAACAAAAGCAAGTCAGATTTTCGCAACTTGCACAGAATCATTATTTAAGAATATGGGGATACTTCCATAAAAAAATTCAAGAAATTTCACATGTTTATCGAAGAGTTATACGCTCGTCTATATCACTGGTATATGTTCGAAGCATTGAGTTTGTTAGTATAGTAACGTGACCCTCATTCGAAGGGCTATAGCTCGATATGTAAACTGTATTTTTCTTTAAGTCTGGTGCCAGTTTAAAGATGACATATGGTCCTTTATAGAACCGTTTACCATTTCGTCGTTGTATATATGTGAAGAAAGTTATGAAGCTACTTGCATTCATATTTGAACAGCCCTCGTAGAACAAAGAAGTGCCCATAACGTTTAGAAATGAAATGTAATTTGGATCAAGTAGCTGATGAAAATGTGATATTTACTGACAAAAAAAGATCTCTGAGTCTCCTAGATGAAGATTTTTTACACATCTTAAAGACTGGCAAAATTCGATTTTAAATCTTTATGTAAATTAAAATTAAGCATAACACACTTAACACAGTGATCCTTTTTACAATAACTTCTGACAGAAATTCTTAAATTGAATGAAGACCTTTGTAAAACAAAGAAAATTGTAAATATATGAGTATTTTTTGCATTGATGAACTTTAAATACAGCTATAACTATTAGCAGTTATAATATCCCATTTTTCAGTAGTTTTAGACCAATGTGTGCATCGTTACAAGTCAAATAAAACAATATGAAAACTTAATTCATTTTTAGTGTAGTGTCTGTGACAGTTAAATGCTATGGTTTTAAGTCTGTATGTTCATGACATTGCCCAAACAAGGAAGAAACACCATCAGGTTTTAAGCCTTTAATGTCTTTTTATATTGGTTTTAAAACTTCTCAACCTCCATTATTTTTTTATTTCAGCTCAAATAAATGAGATTATATGTAAAGATAAAGGTTATTTTTAAAGTAGTATCTTATCCATAAGCATGTTAATTATGCAATCAGCAACTTTTGTAACGTTGTTTATTATATTAAAACTGTGCACTTGTCTATAAATGGAACCAGCAATATTGGTAGCAACATGTTATATTTATAAGATGTAAATGCATAAAGTGTCCTATACATAGATGTACACGTAGTTTCTGTGACGCACAACTGTTATGGCAAAAAGTGTCATTTACAAAAAGTTTGGCTGAAAACTTAAAATAAGCATAGTGTTTTGTGGGTATAGCCATAGTTATGTGACTTAAATTGAATAAGTCATTAAATGCAACCATAAAACAATGTTATGATAACTACAAATACAATATATGCAAATATGTGATAAGGAGATTCTAATAAGGTCAGAATGAATACCTGATCCTGACTGCTCCGCGTTAAAATGATCCTTAAATGTTGCGGTTTATTTATTGTTATTGTAGTTTGTTCCATTCCATTTAGTTTGAAAACTGCATACAATGATTTGACCTAATAATGAACTTACACTATTCAGATGATAGTGTTAGCTGTACTTGTAGTGTCCCTGACGCGTAACAGTTTGTTGGGAAAATGCCTTCATTGCAGAAATCTGAAGCACATGTACCCAAAAGAACACAGTTTCAAAATAGATATATGTTCAAATATTGAGAGAATAATGAAGATTTAAAACAAACCCTCTTGTAATCTACTAAATAAAAATTGGAATATAGTAACATGAAAATACTTGAAGAGACTGATCTTTGTGAAGTCTCTGAAATATTCAAATCGCTAGACTCTGTTGAAAAATACACCCAAATTTTCAAGTTATCCTTCTCATATTTTCAATCTAATAAACACCCATACATCTAACTGAGTTTTCTCTAATGTTTTGAGGCCTCAGAAAGTATTTATAACACCAGTACGTAGTGTCCGTGACAGTTAGATGGTATGTTCATCCAAACGAGAATTGAGAAGAAGCGCATAGAGTCTAAGTCATTACTGCTCCATATATTAAGAAACAAAGATGTGAATATATTTACAGTTTTCTGAAACTTTTTGTTGTCCAAGTGCAAGGTTCAATGGACACCTGATCTTGACTGACCCGTATATATATTAGATCTTACATGAGTTATCATGTTTTATTGAATTTATTAAACGAGTTGAGGACAAGAGATTTAATGTGAGGCTTGCAAAGCATTTTATCTCATTTTCGCAACGAGTTTAATACATTCAATAATAAAGGCACACGGATGTAAGATTCTATTTAACATATGACATTAAACGTATTTTAACATCATACTTTTGGCGTAAAACGTTAGGGGTTTGCCATATGCGTAAAGTTAAAAGCGTCATTTCAAAACGTTTCACGAAAATTGGCAAACCAGTAGTGGTTTAACTATTTAATGCATGTTGTTTTTTCACTCCCATACGCCACATCATATGATAAACATATTTATCATATGACGTCGCGTCGTGGAGTGACATACCGCCATGTTTTAAAATCTATAAATCTCAAGTGGTTTGCAGATTTCGGTAACGTTATTAAATGATGCCCATAATAATGTCGCATATATATGGTAAAATCTAGATGTTTTCATACCAAAAACATGAGTACATGATAATTTAAACGTCATATATTAAATATAATCTAGCATTCGTGCCCCTGTATTATTGAACTTATCTAACTCATTGCACAAAAGTGATAAAATGCTCGGCAAGCCTCACATTTGATCAGTTTTCCCCAACTCGTTTAATAAATTCAATAAAACATAAGAACTTATGTAAGACTCGCTATTTTATGACGCCTGCTGTTCAATGCATGGTGTAATTACACTCATAAGCGCGACAACATATTACATTATGATACATAACTGGTAGATTGTAGGTCATTGAAACGTTTCTCTATGGGATACACATCCGTTTCCCTATTGGATACACATCACAATAAGTTAATTAGTATTGCAAGCAATACAGAAGTACCCTATTGGTGATTCCTCAACACTTTTTGGGTTATAACAGGATTCAATATTTCTTTCCAATATTTCTATGTTTAAAATATCGTAACACACATAATAACTAACACTAACGCACCAATATTATATTGATGGAAAACAATCAAGATGACTATTCTTTGTTCCAGGCTTTTCTTGTTCCTATATGCATGACATATTAGATTCGAATGTCGGTGAGTTTTAACAGAGATTCCACTATTAATTCATATAAAATAAGGCCAGTTAAGAAACTTTTTATAGCTGTAAATTGCGATTATTTTCTTATCCACCAGTCTAATTATGTGTTTTGGTACTCAAAAGAACCGTCTCATCCATACGGGTATTTTGAGTACCCAAAACATATCTTTTGGTTAGGAAATAAAAAAAATAATGTTCAGCTAATTACTCTTATCTGGGGACTGATTTTACTTATTCATTTAATAAACAACTACAAATAAAACAGAAAATATGCATTTTTTGGATCATACTGCCTGAATGTCCAAGGGTGATTTGTGTGCCTGATTTCTCTGCAGGTATTCCTTGTTCGCAGCTTTAAATGCTTCCTCAAAGAACTTCTCTGGGTCGAAATCTTTTTGTATGGTTTGTATTTTTGCTCCCCTGTCGAAAATAGCTTCTGGCATACCGATATAAAAATCAAGACCTAAACAAAAAGTGTCATAAGGTGTTGGTTTCATATCCACAATTCAAAAATAAAACGCACCTACATGTAAGAGTTATAGACAACAAACATGTTAATCAAGCGCATAGGACGTTCGTACCTAATGTGTATTAAGTCACTCTTAAAGTATGCTTGGGCAGCTACCTAGTGAGGATAGAGCCTAATTGTTAATCTGGGCCTTCGTTCGTTTTCATTATTTACGTAATACAATGGGTGAAGGTTTTGATGAGACTGCTTGGATACGATAAGCATGCGCTGATCCAGAAAATTGTGTTAGAGGGGGTCAAACTGTGATGTTTTTTTTTTGTATTTGTTTTTTTTTATTTGGAAGTGTTATTGTTTCTTAAATATATACTCAGAAAAACAATTGAAGGATATTTAGATTCAGCCACATCTCTATCATTCAATACAATAAAAACTTTACTAATTATGTATGCGTTTCATAGTTCCAGACTTCTGCAATCAAAATTGATGTTATATTTTAGTCACGCTTCAATTGCTTGAGTACAGTACACATCCAAATGGTACAACCCTCTATACTGAAAAGTCACATAGGTTCAAAAATGATTGAACCCCATTTTTATTTGTTGTATTCCATAATGACTGGCTCCAAAATCATCGCCGGATCTCGCTCCGAAAAAATGGCACCTAATCTTGAAGCTGTTGTCAGTGTTTTACTGCATATTTGTGGTCGACTTTGCCGGGGTATGCCATATCCGTGTATTTTTGTTAAAGAAGTTGTCCCATTATTAGGCACAATGACTGATAAATTGGTGTTAACTTTTTTCTGTTGTCGGAATTAGAACATAAGCAATGACCTGGTAAAGGTTTCAACAAAAATTGCAAGCGCTAAATTTTTTGCTTGTGAACTTTGGGCAGAGAGGGTCAGTACATTTGGTGTAGTACTGTATCATAACCAATGACCCGCGAATTTCAAATTGCATTTTAGTGAATTGCATAATGATAATTCGATCAATGACAAAAATGATATGTTTGAAAATCATATTCCCAAATGTGATAAAGTCAAAAGAACTTTAATATCCTTCAATTGTTTTTCTGAGTATACAAAAACAGAATAAATATTTTGTTTATATCAGAAATGAACTGCAAAGCAAATAGCCAAGGGTCTCCCAAAATCCCTTTGTCTGTGCATAACTGACGTCATAAAGCGTTAGTATATTTAGAAAAAACATATAACTGTTTTTGTGCCTCTTAACAGGTGTTGGGATTACTGCAATGAAAATCATGTCAATCTGGTTTTATTATGTTTTCCCCATGTGGTTGATTTACAAAAATGTACAACAGCAACTTTTTATAACATAGGGTAGGACAGCACCGGAAGTTGCACGGTACACGTTTTAATCTATATATATATATATATATCAATATGGTTGCTGACGAACGATCACATATATTTTGGGCTATGCAAAACAGGAGGAAATTTTAAAATATATTAATAATCGTAATTTTAACAGGCATATGATCCAGCACTTAACTGTGATTATTTTGGTATATTGATTGTTGTTTACAACTTGGTATACAGAAGCTTATATTATAATAATTATTATACTTGCCTATGATTAGCGTATGCACGAATACTTTTGATGATGCAAAAGTAAATTTGGCTTGGCAAATACTTATTTACTCATAGCGAAGGAATCTGAACAACTCATTTGGCTATACTAATTGCAAACTTAAAATATCATGATTTTGTCAGTGTGCTTTATCATGTTTTATTAAAAGAAATATATCTTTATTGAACTAAACGCTATTGATGTAAATGTTATTTCAATTGATAGATAGAAGCTAGACCTTTTAGAATATGTATACTTATAGTGCCTTATATTCTATATTTGTAAAGATATAACCCAGAAGACTCCCTCGTATCAATTGGTTGTGTTCTTCATTAAGCTAACTTAAAAATCTATTCAATATTTTTCTAATGGTGCCATTTATAATCTAAGTACTGGTAATACTCAAAGGCTTACCTAGTGGCTTTGCAAATTCATCCTGAAAATATTCTGACAATGTCCTTTTCTTTGGATCAACCCTTCGAACTAGAGCGTCAATATATAAGGCGAACGTTACAGGGTGGTAGCCAAACTTTGTTCCTGTTAAGAAATGTATTTAATAACAATTACTTCATTACCCATTTCATATTTGATTAACGAATGCTCAGTTAGTAACTAATCTGCACATCCATATATTTTGTTCTCACACGCAAAAATGCATAATGACAAAATCAAAATGTCTAGCCCCAGTGGATAGCTACATTTATCACATGACGTCATGTCTCGGAGTGATATAACACCATGCGATAAAATAGATAAGCTTCTAGTGGTTTACAAATTTTGGTAACATTATGTATTGACGGCCATAATAACGTCGTGTATATAATGGCAAACTCTTAGTGTTTTCACGCAAAACGCGATTTCAAAGTAGTTTTAAGGTCATATGATAAATAGAATCTAACATTCGTGCCTCTTTATTATTGAATTAATGTTTATTAAACACGTTGCAAAAAAGAGATAAAATGCTGGACAAGTCTCACATTTTATCTCTTTTCCTTCACTCGTTTGATAAATTTAATAAAACATGAGCACTCATATAAGATACTATATGTTCATTTGCAAGTTTCAGTATTAAATTCACATATACCCCATAAGTACATTTCCCACGTAATTTAGTTGGGTTGCCACAGTTTAAAATAGAACTTAAAATGCACCACTAGCTATCCTTTATATTTAACACAGAAACATCATTTTGATGTGATCTAATTGACCATTAGATACGGACAATTTCACAAGTAATCCGACCACTTCACTCTTTAACATATCTGCAGAGCTAGGAAAGCTGCCTAAAAGTTTGAATTTTACTTTTGTTGTGCTCTCTATTAAGTGAATTACCATAGTGCTAATAAGACTTGTAATACATATGTGAAGACTGGTATTTGATGTTCGCATAAAACAAAAAGGGTGTTATTCGTGGCTCACTGTTTAGACTCTTTATTTTACATCTTGATATGAGTTTATCATAGCAAACTATATGTGGGGCTGCATTCTCGGACATTTAATGTGCGCTTGAGCTGGTTGACAATGTACCTATTTACGGGAGTCTTGTATAAAAAAGGTTGAGCTAATATACATTATCATTTTAATTAATAACAATAAAACCCTATACAGCCTACTCTCGTTTACTCAAAGTCTAATGAGATAATGCAGTTCGGCATAATTATGTTTAAGGACACTCTCGCCATTGAAATCTGTTCAATACTTTGCATACGGTATGTTTTATGCATGGACTGTCAATTTATAAAAATAAAAAAGATATGTCACCATGCTCAGTTTTTCATAATCTCATATTGAAGTTTTCAGCATTTTAATTATTGTTCATGACATCAAGTCAGTTCTAGAAAATGTGCAAATTTATTTGTTTTCCTGTGCTTTGACAAGATACTTGATGATATAATTTGGTATTTCCTAAAATTTTGATGTGATAATATCATAGCAAACAATACAAGCTCCGTATGTGGGGCTGCATTCTCAGGCGTCTAATGTTGGCTTGAGCTGGTTGCCAATGTACCTATTTAAGGGTGTCTTGTATAAAAAGGGTTGAACTAATATACATTATCATTTCAATTAATAACAATAAAACCCTATACAGCCCACTCTTGTTTACTCGATGTCTAATGAGATAATGCAGTTTGACATAATTATGTTTAAAGACACTTCCACCATTGGAAATCTTCAATACTTTGCATACGGTATGTTTTATGCATGGACTGTCAATTTATGAAATAAAAAAGATATGTCACCATGCTCAGTTTTTCAAAATCTCATATGGAAGTTTTCAGCATTTGACCAATTTTCTGAACATATGAAAAAATAACCTAAGTCCTAAATATCAAACTAAAATAGTTGTAATCTTTCTTTAAAATTTAACTATTGCTCATGACATCAAGTCAGTTCTAGAACATTGGCAAATTTATTTGTTATCCCAAGCAGTGACAAGATACTTCGTGATATATTTGGATATTTCCTCAAAAATTGGATTTATTTTTAGAGTATATTATATATAAAAAAATATCTGACATTGAAAATCTTATTTTTTTTTTTATTTCATGGACTATCGTAATATATACCTTTTAGAAAAAAATGGTGGTCACCACACTAATTATATTTCAGGAGGGCCAAATTTAACTCCATCCCTAAATATGTTGTCTAAATTCAATATACAGCGTTTCAGGAGTGGCAGTTTTTATCATTTTTATAATTCCATTTTTCTAGTATGAAGTAATTCAGTATTAAAATGCTAAAACGGAAGAAAAATACACTGAGAATAAGTGCCCACAAGGGAATCGACCTGGTCCTCTGGGTCCATAGACCAACACGCTAACCACTAGGCCAGGAGGCATGACATTCAAAGCTCGCAATAATCATACACGGAAAATGCATGCATTTATTCCGAGTTATGGCTTCTTCCATATTTGTGACCAGGCTTAAATTGGAAAGTGGTCTTGGTCATACAGCCCTACATTTTGGTGTCAAAGCTTAAGAAAATCAAGACAAAGTTCCTACCTTGTACTGGTTAGCTAAACTCCATAAGTCCCCTATAAAGCAAGATTTATTGCTAATTCTAGTTCTAATACAACAACAGAACTTTCTAAATTGTTAACCTTGTGTCTTACAGCTGTTAAAACATGTTATCAAGTACTGTGAAAAGGTTTTTGAGTGATCTGGTAAAAACCTATTTTGGTCTATTAAAAATTCAGGTGAAATTTTAGATAAACTTAAAGCTAGAGATTTCAATGCGACCAGTTTGACTACTTATGATTTTTCTACTCTTTACACTACTTTATCTCATAAATTAATTAAAGATAAACTTATTGATCTTATTGAAAGAACCTTCCATAGAGATGGTTCATTTTACCTTGCATGTAATGACAGAAATGCAGTTTTTACTTCGGAAAAACCTGAACGTTATCATGCATGGTCATGTCAAAATGTATGTAATGTGCTGACCTTTTTTCGGACAACAGATTTATTCAATTTGGCACCAAGCTGTGTAGACAAGTAGTTGGGATTCCTATGGGCAGTAATTGTGCTCTCATGATTGCAGTTTTATTTCTGTTTTATTATGAGAGGGACATTATGATGTCTTTGCAAAACATTTCTAAATTTTATAGACGACACTATGATTTGATATCGTAATTTCAAGTTGGACTTAAATCTCTCTTACGACATGGACTTTAGGAACCTGAGTTCTATGGTGACTTGGAGTATAAATTGAAGAAGATTGTTGGCTATAAAAAAATCTCAGCGCAGTTCATTAAAATAATTTCCCATTATAAAAAATTTAGCCATAACATTAATGCATTGCAACAGACTGCATGCTTGGTGGTCAACCCAACCACGGTTAGCAACTTTGCTTTCCTCTTTAATTGCACTCCCGTGGGTCGGACTTCAGACTCTATGACGGTTCCGACTTAAAGACTTTTCTGTTGATGAGATGGTAGGGGTCTGATGCTTTGGTTGTTTGTTGGGCCCACCAGGGTTTACTTGTTGGATTTCTTTTGCTTCGGTAGTTCAGTTTTATTTACTGTTGAGTCCTTATCTTTGCTTTATATCCTTTTTATATCTTGATCTAAGAGATGATGCATTGATAAGTTAGGGGACTTTCATGCAAACCAAACATCTATGAGTCTTGATCCACATCTGAACTAAGGGTGAGGTTGGTGCACCATTAAGCCGGTTTAAGCTCTCCAGTAAAATATTTGACTGACGTTCCAAGGCGGTACTTTTTTTGAGGATATTTTGTGTTTTTTTCTGCCCTGTGTTTGCTATGCCTTTGTACGCGTCTGTTTATATGTGCCTTGTGGTCACCTACTGTTAAAGGGCTGACCTATTGGCTCTCGTTTGTGGTGTCTAACTGTGAGTTTGTTACTTACCCATTGGTAACCTGGGTCAGGTGTGGTACGTACTTGATTGTATCGATTCCTGATCTTTGCACCCTTACTTACTGTGGTACTGAGACACATATTTAAGGCGCATTTAATTTACTTTAGAAAATGTCAGAACGTCAACCTGACATAAGAGTATCAGAATTCGTAAATGATCGAACGACAGGGGAAGTGAACATTCTGAGTTATCTGACGTAGGAATGGTGCGCATGGGATTTAGCGTATATGTCTTTAATCAAGAGAGCGATTATTTCTTTATTTCCTATCAAACTAAGACCAAAGAATAATGTGATAGAAAGTAAGAGTCAATGATACGCTCTATTATAATTCAGTTTATCATAAGTTTAATGCGATTTTATGGGTACTTTGGAGTTTTTGAGGTTCTACTGTATTAACCCTTTGTATACTGGAAACCAAATAAAGGAGTGCTTTGGCATACAGTGAAGACCCAGATGAAATGCTGCAATGTGTGGCCTTGCATCATGGTCTGCACTGTTTGCTAAGATGAATACAATCTTCAGGGACTGAAGTACATACTTATTTGTTTTGTTTGTTTGATTCGATTCTTTACGTCCCATCAACAATCTTTCAGTTAAACAGGGACGGGTCTTCCTGGACCAGTCACTTCTTGAACCAGTACTAAGCTAGGATAAATGTGTCTTGCTCAAGGACCACAACGCAGTGACGCCGGTGAGGCTTGAACCCACGGCCCCTCCGTCTCGAGTCAAGCACTCTACCATTGAGCCACTGCGCTCCCACATAATTATTTGGAATTTTCTACCTGTGACCCCTTATCATATATGACGGACAGTCCCATCCTTATTGTATTTATCTGCCAGAATACAAAGGTTACGATGTATACGTGTATGTGTATACAGAAACCTGGTGTCCACCAAGGCTCCTGCTCAGCCATCCTCTTTTCAAGGCGTCGATAATCGTCTAGTACCTCACTTACGTTCCATATACCATCCAGGTTTACAAGACCAGCCTACAAAGAAAAATAATTTACTGTCCTGCTAGCCAAGAGTGACAGTGACGTCATGTTTTGTTTACAAAGTTATCAGGGACTTAGAAACTATATATCACTTGTGTATTAGTCCTATCCGTAGGATAGGATTAATAGACACGTGATCAGACGATTCGCGTTAGCTCTAGTGAAGTGTACACGCCAGTGTTAAACTTGGCAATTGTAAACAAAGTATTACGTCACTGTCACTCTTGGTTGGCAGGACGGTAAGAGCAATATAATAACACCTCACCCAGTGCATGACAAACCCATCAAAAGGAACAGAGTCTTGGGCTACTCGAATATAATAGAACGTTTTGCTCTCTGTAAAAACGGTAACTTTAATATTCATATCTGGGCGTGGTTCGGCGATTTCATCTTCGAAACAAGGGAAATCAGGTTCTGTCTATCATTTGGTGAGGAAATAATAAGTTGTTTGGGCCTTGCAAACATGCGTGCATTTCATAAAAATCCTAACGCATACCCACTGAACTCACACTTATTAACCCTTAAAGCGCATACTCACAAAATGTATGTTTTTGTCGTCCACCAAAATATTTGAAGCCTCATAGACAAACAGTAAAGACCCAGATCAGACAGCTCCTGTAGAAGCAGTCTAATCTGGGTCCACAATGTTTTCCTCTATTTTTATGTTAAATAGACATTTTCAGATGCAGTTATTTTGCTTGAGTTTTATGGACTAAATAATGTGTTTTGCGTCTATACTGAGGTAATGGCGCAAGATGATACAGTTAAAAACCACGCCTCATTTTCAGCTTTTACCTATGTCTAAGGTTGACCAGTCCTTATTACGCATTTCAATCACAACGGGCTCCCAAAAACACTCAACACATCCCCACTTTGTTTAAAGTTAAAGTCTTTAAGGGTTGGTCTGCTCCTAAACTGATTATCCTCAGCCCGATGAAGCCCACTAAGTACCAACCCCTAATTTTATAGGCACACATTGCCCATTTAAACTACCGCAGGTCTGTAATTGCAAAGCAAAATCAATCTTTAAATTACAATAACTATTCAAAAGCATGTCAATTAAACATAGACAAACGAAACGACAATAAGGTTGTAAAGGAGAATATGCGAGCCTTGTAATTATCACTCGATATTTCCTTTATTCATGCGCAGATGCTGAAAAATCACAAAAGTATAGGGTTTCATGGATCTCCCGTAAAATCACAAAGCTACCAAGCCAGCATTCAATGTTGGGCCACCATTGGCCCGCCAGTAAAAAGCCATTTAAATGGCGTCTCACTAGTAAGCCGATGATGGCCCGCTCATAGAGGTATTTTGATCCCGTCTCCCCTCTTCAACTATATAATAATAATAATAATAATAATAATAATAATAATAATAATAATAATAATAAAAAGCAGTCAAAGTAAAACCCCCCATGAAAAACTTTCTGGATCCGCGCATGTTTATTTTCGAGGTATGAACTAAGTCAAGAACATTTCAGCCTGAATATGCTCGTTCCAGCTTTTTTCTTTATATACATGTGTATTATACATTGTTATATGACTGGAGAGAATCCTGTCTCCTGATTGGCCCAATTTGTCATCATAAATCACTATGTCTACCTGGAAACTGGTCTTAACAGGTCCACAAGTTAATATTGCATGAAAACCAGCTTGAACTAGTTTCCAGAAGTTAATATTTTTGACACTTCTGCAATATTACCCTCTAGAGAGCTAAAAATAGCATGATAAGTGTGAAACCAGCATGTGCTGCATGAAATTGACATGATTTGCTGTTTCACCTCCCAACAGGTAAATTAAAGACTTTCATGAATTTTTACAACAGTTTTTTTTAGCTTTGTTTGAATAAACAGACTGTAAAACAGTTTTATGATAACATTTTATATTCCCCATTAAGAGAATTAATATACGTTTGAAAATGCAAAATACTACATTAAAATATTTAAAAAAAAATTGCTTAAACTTGTGAGAAAGTCCTTAGATTGAACATGTCTTTAACAACAAAATTTAAGTGAAAGTAGCAGTAGCAAAATTTTCATTCTTAAATGAAAAGTCATATAACAAAACAGTTATTGACTTCAATTTCGGTAGACATAAGGATTTATCTACCCTTAAAAGTGATATTCACCTCGGCCTAGCGGCCTCAGTGACTTATCACTTTTTCAGGTAGATAAATCCTTATGTCTACCTCATTGAAGTCAATAACTGTATAATATTAATACAATTAAGTATCAAGGTTGCAACAAAAGTTGACCTTACACACAACAAATGTGCCGGGCCGCGTAGCGCAGTCGGTAACGTGTCTGTCTACAGATGCGTGTCTGACTGCAGATCCAGGGGTCGCGAGTTCAATCCCGGTCCGGTCCCACACTTTCGTGGAGATTGATCATGAAATGATTTCTACGGTCATTCTCCCCCTTCCGCTGATTCGTTCTCAGTTACAAGCGAAAGTATGTGCACGAATTACTGATAAACCGCTTGTTCAAGCCTGCCCAGGAAAAAGTGTGGTTAGGTGAACTGACCGTCCCGCAATGACCATAGCTGTTGACTTGGGACGTAAAGCAACAAAACAAACAAACAAACACAACAAATGCATTTAGACATTTATTGCTCTACTTTTGTCGTCTGCTGACAACCTCTATACACAGATTGGACCCAGATAATACCAACGGGCCTGATCTAGATCCAAACATTTTGTCATAAATCCAATAATCATGAAAGAATATTTTGAAGAAAAATAACTTATTTTAAAAAAAGACAGCATCGACTACAAAATCATGAACAATTCACCAAATGTAAAGAGTTAACAAGTGAGTATCAGAACACGACCAACGAAGTTTGAGCCAGGTAGCACAGTATAAGAGCAAACTTTAATTTTTAAAAAGTTATAATTGTAGGTAAATCGCACATAAAAAGCTATCACCACCCGATTTCTACGTCAGACCACTGTTTGAATTTTATATTACCCATGCCATGATTAGCTGCGTTTGTATTTGAAAATACCTTAGAGCTTCGTGATAATGCGTATCCCCTGGCTGTCCAAGTGTGCAAGATTGCATGTTCTTGCATATATTATCAACATATATTGCGTGCATCTTGACTGATAGAGGATCTTACCTGAGTACTCAAGTATCATTGACTTTAAAACAAGAGTTGAGGAAAAGAGATAAATTTCGAGACTTGCCTATTAGTTTATCGCTTTTTACAACGAGCTTAATAATACAGGAGCACGAATGTTAGATAGCATTTACCATTTAACGCTAAAAGTAATTTGGCACTGCGTTTTTGATGATCAACCCTTAAGATTATGCGCGACGATGTTATAACCGCCATTGCAATATGGGCATCGACGCGACAAAACCTGTCTTCGGGGTTTCCGACAAAGCTAGACTCAAATCAGTCTCTTAGCTAGAAAAATGAAATTTCACCTGTGGCAAGTTTGGATATGATACTTACCAAAAAGCGAATAACAAAGGCGCTGATCAGTCTGCGCGGATGAGGAGGCTGGTCTGCGCCTCTGTTGTTCGCAAACACTGAAGACAGGGTTTTTCGCGTCGAGACCCAGTCATTATGCTATGTAAACCGCTAGTATCACTCGCATACGTGACGTCATGTGATAAAAGTGTTTGTTAGTTACCATGTGGGTCAGAGATCTAACTTTGTATATTTCCATACTTTGTGTAAGCGAGCAAACAAGAATCTGGCGAGACTGCACGGTTCTTTAATGATCGCCTGTGCTGGCTCAATTTTACTTACACTGTGTACTAGAAATTGCGCTAGTGTAATATTTTCTTTTCCGTTCTGTGCAAATTCTGGCCAATATTTGCTAATCTTTTCTTGATAATCAAGTAGACCTCTGAAACAAAATATTGCCAAATACAGTTTACAAGATATAAATGCGTAGTTATTAAGTCAGTATATGCATATGAAAATAAAGTAAGTAATGGTGCAAAGATCAGGAATCGATACAATCAAGTACCACACCTGACCCAGGATACCAATGGGAAAGTGACAAAATCACAGTTAGACACCACAAACGAGAGCCAAGAGGTCAGCCCTTTCCCAGCAGGTGACCACAAGACACATATAAACAGATGCGCACAAAGGCATATCAAACACAAGAGATAAAAAAACATAAAAGATCCACAAAAGAAGTACCAAGGACTTACTGGAGGGCTTAATTATTCCATACGCTACAAATATACCAGTGCAAACTTCACTGTCACATTCAAAAAGGATTGAAGCAGATGAAGGCTCAGACCAAGCATAACTGTACACACGGACAAACATATTTACAGACAAACACTGTACCTTTATGATGTGTACCGCTTTTGCTTCTCCTGACTCATTATAATACAATTTAAATGACGCTAAGAATCATGTTCCATAGAGGACTACAATGCATTACTCGTTACGAAGAGAAAG
The DNA here is from genome assembly GCA_964019695.1 of Loripinus fragilis. Taxonomy (NCBI): domain Eukaryota; kingdom Metazoa; phylum Mollusca; class Bivalvia; order Lucinida; family Lucinidae; genus Loripinus; species Loripinus fragilis. The sequence goes on from OZ026515.1 coordinate 35,628,081, forward strand.
CTAAAAGAACTGCCCAAAACATAGGTTTAGACGCAGACAAACCAATTACCATTAGAAACATGGCGGGCTTGGCGCAGCCAAATGCTATATGGTATCATATTTGACTGTATATAAATATGTTTTACTGTTTCAACATGTAAAAGCTGAACATTATGCTGATAATTTCCAGATAAAAACAAATTAATGCAATCAGAAATTAAAAAGCAAGAATACAATCACCTCATTTTACCTCAACCAGATATTTACAATGGTAACGAGAACAAACAAAGTTGTGATAATATACTACGTTTAGAAAGCGTTGACAAATATAACTTAATGCAGAAGGAATTTGAAAATAAGCAACACCAATTACATTATACAATTCAGGAAAGTTTTCAGTAAACAATTCAGCAAAATGTATCTGAACATTGGAGGTATGGGGCTGTTTGTATAAGGATACTTATATTCAACTCTGTCATGCTGAAAGATGATTCATACAGAATAAAGGCTAGATATTGACAAACAGAGCTAAAAGAATAACTCTGATAAATTCTAGCCGAGACAGCAACATGAATTGTAAATGGAGATTATGGATTGCTTTGCACAAAAATGCAAAAATTGTTTGAGCTATTACAATGAAACATCAACATACAATCGTTTTTGCCTGAAAAACAGGAAACCAGAAAATCAGAGAAAAATTCAGTTTGCAAATACTCATAATTTACCTCCCAATGTAATCTAGACTCAATGCAACAGACACATTGGAAAGACATCGAATTAATTTTTGTACATTCGGAAATTTTCGCGGTCATTTTATTTTCGCGAATAGCGTTAAAAGACATATTTGCCTAGTTAAAACTCGCAACTAGAGCATGATTTACCTACATCAGTAAACGGCAGAATGATTTAGTCATTTTGCGAGGGTTTTAGATGAAATACAATTTGACAGTTATTCGCTTTAATGCTTAAAATTGTGCAGGATGCAACTGATATTTACTTCCACCATTTTGATGAAATATGTACTATTGTATCTCTTGTATTCTCTTGTTGTTTACCTATGTTGTAAGCCTGAGACTAGTTTAAATAAACTTCTAAACTTGTAAGCTTGTAGTTTCATGAAGTTTCGCGAAAATAAGCCCTCGCGAAAATTTACAGTAGGGTATATCTTCTAAAATAGAATCTATTTTAATTTAATGCAGAAAAAAATGTTGATTGTCATAGTATTTTATATCATTTGATAATTTATAGCTTATGTACATTCACTGAAATATTTTCTTTAAAATCCCTCGTTAATTAAAACTAGCATCTACTAGTTTCATGTAGATTATGAAACAATTCCTAAAATAATATGAATAAAGATCCTGAACAAAAACAGACCGAGAACTGCCATAGGTGGTTTGGTGTATAATGCATTATTTGTCTGGCCCACCGTCGACCATGGCCAACTTAAGATTTCCCTTAGCTCAATTAAGAGCCATTTTCTTCGTTTTATTGTAAAAAGTTCATTTGACATGATTGATATTGTTTTTAAACTACTTGTACACAACCGTGTTTAAATCATGGATAATGTGTAGTATACCACGCTTACCAACTTTAGCACGAAATATCTCGTCATGTGCAAGGTCTACACTTGCGTAGGTGGTATAAAATAGTTATACCATGTTTGTCCATCTGTACGTAAGATAATCCACTCGCTAAAGCTCGTGGATTATCTCCACGTACAGGCAGACAAGCCATGGTATAACAATTACTTCACCTGTCCACAAGCTGGGCAACCACAATAGCGGACACCGCTTTTGTGGATGAATAGAAAACACCCAATGTATCTTTCTTCCATTGTGTCCTCTTTTCAGGATCAGCAACTCCACCCCACAGATTTACAACAAGTTGGCCTGTAAATAAAATCGATATATCAAACTTTGGATGGATCCCCTATAAGGCAGATAAACATCTTCAGTTTTTGAGACCAGGGTAACACTGACGACATCTAGAAGACTGAAAAATAGATGTGAAGAAAGCAAAATTGAAAGGCGCTGATCAGTCTGCGCAGATGCATAGGTTGATATGCACCTTTTCTGTTCATACTTTCGTCGAACCGGCGTGACTCAAATAGAACACTTTTAAAAATGTGAATGTTAACTGTAAAACTGCAATATTTTTTATAATTCTGCAAATAGCATTGACTATGGTATTCATTGGAAGCGCCTCGATTAGAAGGTTTGATACCAAATTGTGTTTCTCTCACTCAGCAGGACCTTAGTTAAGAGTGCGTAACGAAAAATTAATTTTCTTATTTCTCAACCAAAGCATACGTTGTGTGTACTCAAAAGAACCTTCTCAATGAGATGGGTCAACAGTTGTTAAAACTGATCGGTAAGAAAATATTTACAATTTTACGGTTTTTTTTTTGTTTATCTGAACCTGTGTAAATAAATCTCAGTTAAAACAGGTACTGGTACGTTCAATATTTTTGTTTGTTTTTGTCCAGGGGGGGGGGGGGGAGTAACGCTAATAAAAATTTGATACCAGAATTTGTCTGTAATGTATAGGATGATAAATGCACTTATACTATGATGATACCACAGACTGCATTGCAAAGAAAACAAATGGTAATAGACAACGTCTGACAATTGATCCGTTGAAGCCCTTCTTAGAAATCATACAACTCATGAGTACTTTTTGGCAAGGATACATCAACTGATGAAGAAAATGAAGCTCTAATTCTTAAAGTACAAGTCTAAAAGATTTGTTCATTGAGTTGATACATATTGGCATACCGTATTGCTTTCCACTTCACTTCTATATAACATGATAAGATATCCTCTATTTACGGTAAAACAATCCAAAGACTCATTTTGGTAGAAGCAGATAAATACACATGATAGGTTCTCGGTCAACAGCTCTCTCTCTACTCTCTCTTTCTCTCTCTCTCTCTCCCTCTCTCTCTCTCTCTCTCTCTCTCTCTGTTTTTTCTCTATAATGAAATATGCATGTATTACTTTATAACTTTCTGAGCGCGAGTTTCATTGAAGCTTTATAAGCTATTCACATATATTGTACAACTTATACCTGAAACAGGAAATGACTTTCATTTAAGCTTTAAGCTTACTGTCAAATCATGTATCCATTGACAATGTATATATTGCATGAGTGTAGAATATTTCAATTAAATATTGTTTAAACTAATTGATCCGTAATTCAATCATTTTTGCTTGACTATTGAGGTCTTATAATGTAAATCTTCTTTATATTGCAGTCATTACCTTTGTAGTATGCTGCAAAACTGCCACCTTTTTCAATACCATTTTCACAGTTTAGCCTGAAAAATTGAATAACAAAAATAAATAAATGACATAATAGTGACCAAACTTTAGTTAAGAGTGAGTAACGAAAATTTAATTTTCTTATTTCTCGACCAAAACATATGTTATGGGTACTCAAAAGAACCGTCTTAATGAGACGGTTCTTTTGAGCATCCAAAACATATGTTAAAATTGATGGGTAAGAAAATATTTACAATTTTACGCTGAAAATGTTTGTTTATCTAAACCTGTGCATGATAATACACACACAAAACATTGTAAATGAAAAAGAAAAACAGATTTGGTTCAAATTTCAAACCATTTTAATGATGAAAATGTGAAAAACGGTTAAACAAAGTATAACGCTTGATACTTGATGTATCCAACTTACTTGAATGCCTCAAGGACTTTCTCAAACCCTGGTGCCACAAAACATTCTGGATCCATCTCTATTGGACTGAAATGATAAACAAGTTGTCCTTTGCTGATAGTGTATACCTTTTTCTTTTATGTGAACGTAGGAAATGTAGTATGAGAAATAGTAATAACAGTCATGACACTTTATATGTAAGAACGCATTGTCGGACAGGGATCCGGAACCCCCCTGGAAAATCGTAAAAATATAGGGTTTCTTAGCAATACTGGTACGGATCCCCTTAAAAATCACAGAGCTACCAAGCCAGCATTCAATGTAGGGCCGTCAAGTTATCGGCACGCAAGAGAAACGCCATTTAAATGGCGTTTCGCTGGCGGGCCGATGATGGCCCGCTAATAGTGGTATTTTGATCCTTCCTCCTCTCGTCAACTAAATAAACAAAAACAAAAAAAAAACGTTGTCAAAGTTGGACCCCCCTCTGACAAAACGTTCTGGATCTGCGCATGGAACGATTCGTTCTATGATGCTATGTTAGAAAGATTCGTTCTATTGTATTTGGCCGTGTACTACGGGTACTGCATGAATACAGTTGAATACTACGATGAATAGGTTGCTACTGAATATCATTGGAAGGACAGTCCTTCAACATTCTTTACATTAAGAAGACATTACACTTGGGACCTTATTGGAGACAATTCTATTTGTATCAAATGATGGTTTGGATTGAAATACATCTGTCATCATACTAAAACATAAGCTTTAAGCTAATATTTGAAGTGACTGTTTAAATCAATCTCATTTGGTCTAAACTTATCAGCTTTGTTTTAAATGCTTAAACTTAATTCATTGTTATTGTTGCGTAACTTTATAATGGCAATGATATGATAAAATGTAAACTTGTTGTCAAAACCCAATATTAAAAGTGTAAACAGAAGAATGAAAAGGGTATGTGCCCTAATTATTCGAGTACCTTGACTCCTTACTATATCTGTCCTATTTTTTACAAGTTAATTGATGACCTTTTTAAGTGTCTTTAATTTTGTGACAGAATGGAAAACAGGGTAGAGCTTGATCTGGACTTAAACTGTTTGTTAAAGTAAGAAAGTCGGCAAATATCAGGAATTAACACAATCAAGTACCACACCAGACCCAGGATACCACATGAGAAAGTGACAAAATCACAAGCCTGCTTGTCTGAATATTTGGGGGAATTACAGTAGCCTCGTTACTTTTTGATCCCACCTTATCTGACACATTGTCTAGCGCATGATATTTTGATACTTATCGCATATATCCTAAAGTCTCGTTTTAATGCATGCGAGGCTAGAGGTTTGAATGAGCTTGAGTATTCATCTATATCCATAATTTGTGTATGAGATCGCAAACTCACCTGAGCCTTCGCTGGTTGAAATCATTACCACAATCACGTGTACTGGCTTTATTATATAGCACTTAATTATGAAATTTTCGATGTTTGAATGCAATGAATTAGTCGAAAATTGTTTTCCCTTGTTTTGCTATGCTCCGATAGGTAAGTAGCCGTGTTAAGAAACCACGAGAAAGTTGAGTTTAAGATTTGAAATAATCATTTAGCTGTGGAACGACTGACTAGACAGACGTGTTTTATCGAGAAGAACTATGTCGTTAGATAGTACACTACGGACAGTGAATAACGGACATGTACAGAATTGACATCGGTGGAAATTTGAGGGAACTGTTGTTTGATCCAGCAGAAGTTCAAAAGCCATAGGCCAAAGTATTGGTTATTCTGATTCTGTTAATCAACGTATGTGGGGTGGGGCAGGTCAGGCCCCAGGAACATTTCTTGAACAGAGATACACACACACATCGGTGCACCAGCTTTGGTTCCTTTTGAGCTTATTCAGACATAACAGTCGTACAACGAGGTATCGTCGGAACTGGTTTTGCTTGTAGTGAGGCGAACAGCATCGGAAGAAAATGCCCTTTCACCAAGAACGAACTACCAGAGAAATGAGACCTTCTCTATGGAAGATTCAAAGCCCATGGAATTTTAAGATGAGTATTGCATTTTTCATTTTGAAAAAATGAATAAATAATTAAAATCTGAACGGGGCCAACTATCATATTGATTTTGGCAGGTTCAAGACAATCCAAGTTGGGTGAAATTCAATACCATAAAATTATGTCTGATTTTAAAAGAAGGTTCATTTGTACATGAAGCAGTTTATGATATTTTGGAAAAGATCTGATTTAAAAATGTGAAAATGTTTTGTTGTAATTTCAATAAATGCTTCAGTTCAAAATAATGGCAAAAGAGGTTGCTTGATAAAGGTTTTATACCAAGAGCTAGTTTGAAAATGTTTATTGGGGCCAGTACATATTTTGGAGTCGCTTGGGACCGTTTTGAACTCTGTGGGGTTTTCTTTTAGCATACCTCAAGACAGATTGATAAGGGAAAGTCTTTGTTGCGAGATATACGCCAGTACTGGGTGGATCCCTGTTACGAAAGATGCCAGCTTTGTGGCGTCAAAATATTATATGAGTATAGTTATAGGATCTGTTTCGCAAATTATGACAAGGTACATTAGTATTGACATAAATAAGGCGAGCCCATGAATTTTCTTCATTATGGTTTCCCAAGAGAGCCTTAAACTGTATCCTTCTGGGAAAAGACAAGTTTCCTCAAATGTACTTAGTCTTCATATTCAATAGACATATTGATGTGTTTGTACGTTAAACGAGATGCCGTATGGCTCCTGTGCTAAAAAAGCTTTAAAATTTCTGATTGAAGTGGTCGTGTGATGTATATTAGAGTTTTACAGTCACTAAATCAAATTTTGAGCAAGCATAGTGCAAATGCTTCACAGAAATTGGCATAGTACATAAAGGATATATTAATCCAGAATTGCAAGATTTAGCCATGCAGTTTTTTCAGATTTTCGTCAGGCATACCATTTATTTAAAAATCGTTTGGCTGCCGTGGATATTTTGGATAGAGTAGATTATTTATCATACGTCTCAGAAAGATATGACTGAGGGTTATCTTGTGATATGTTAGGCTTGAGTAAGCGGGGAGTTTTAGAAATTGAATATTTTGTATCAGAACAAGATACTTAATTGGCATTTTAATAATAATAATAATAATAATAATAATAATAATAATAATAATAATAATAAAATGTAGCGAACGCATTTACGTTTTGTTGTAGGACTAGAATGTTTTGTACTTTTTATCTCACCTATTACTTTGGTCACTAGAATGTTAAGAAAAGCGGAGAGGTGCAAGGCTAAATGCGTTTTATTATTTCCAGAGTGTAATCGGTCAACCTTTGGCATAAAGAAGGAAACATGCATTCTTTCATAGAACATTTGATGTATTTGCCTAAAGAGAAGCAGGTTTACATACCATACTTAAATGGGGTTGATATGTTTCGTAATGCAAATTTAACATCTAATACGGGTTATACTTGTAAAATGTTGAAGACAATGCGTGGTAGTCTCGCTTCGTTAAGCGGTTATGGGGTATGCCTTAAAAAATTGCTATTGGCTGTTTTTGGCGAATAGGTTGTATGGGCGGGTATCGGCTCATTCTATAAATTAAGCATTTAACACATTTGTTATACTTTTATATTTTTGAAGCCATCGTTTAGAGGTTGTCTCGCTTCGTTAAGCGGCTATGGTGCATGCCTTTCTATTTGCTGGTATCGGCAATTATGTAGTATGTGCGTGTATCGGCGCATCAACATTCAGCATATTTGTTATACTTGTAAATATTAAAGACATCGAGTAGGAGTTGTCTCGCTTAGTTAAGCGGTTATGGCGTATGCCTTTATATTTGCTGGTATCGGCGAATAGGTCATGTATGCGGGTATCAGTGCATATGGCTAAAACATTAACATGTTATATGTTGTTATACTTTTGATTTTTTAAAGATAATGTGTAGGAGTTGTCTCGCTTTGTGAAGGGTTTATGGCATATGCCTTTCTATTTGCTGGTATAGGCGAATATGTCTCAGTGTGTGCGGGTACCAGTGCATATGGTTTAAAAATTAACATATATGTTGTTATACTTTTCAATTTTTTAAGACAATGTGTAGGAGTTGTCTCGGTTTGTGAAGGGTTTATGGCGTATGCCTTTCTATTTTCTGGTATAGGCGAATATGTCATGTGTGCGGGTATCAGTGCATATGGTTTAAAAATTAACATGTTATATGTTATACTTTTTTAATTATTTAAGACAATGTGTAAGAGTTGTCTCGCTTTGTGAAGGGTTTATGGCGTATGCCTTTCTATTTGCTGGTATAGGCGAATATGTCGTGTGTGCGGGTACCAGTGCATATGGTTTAAAAATTAACATGTTATATGTTATACTTTTTAATTTTTAAGACAATGTGTTAGAGTTGTCTCGCTTTGTGAAGGGTTTATAGCGTATGCCTTTCTATTTGCTGGTATCGGCGAATATCGGTGCATATGTTTTAAAATAGCCTACTGTTTTTGAAAATACACACTGATTATTAAAATGACTGACTGACGTTAAGGTAGCTTACAAAGAGAAGACCAGGATTATAATTCCTCTGAAGTGAATTCTTATCTGAATCTGCTCTTTGAAGCGATTGTGTTATTCAATATTTGTATACCTACGGCGACGTTGGTCTGAGAGGTAATCGACGTCGATATAACGTTTGTTTGAGACGTCATGAGTCTGCTTAGCGTTTGCGTGCATTTGATAGAGTGAGGTGAACTGGAAACGGTACAGGGGCTATTTAGGGTGATAATACGTTTATTTTTTTCAGAGCCTTGCAGTTAAAATAGAGAAGCTACTTGGCGTCACGGCGGACAAGGGTCTCCCTGCTATCTGAGTTACTCATAAAGAAAGAGCTGATAGAACGAATGCATCCTATAAACGAGGATTTAACCGTTGAAGAAGTTATTGACTTGAAGTAAGGATGTGTTTGCCACCTCGGTGTGTCATATGGCTTTATATATTAGTATATCTCATTCAGTCTGCTAATACTGAATTCAGAGTCCCTTAACAAACGCATATTACAGTATTAAGGGTGATAGCCTATTCGGATCGAACTGTTAAAATTGAAATGCAGCGAGGTGGCGTTTAATAGTGTATACATACATGAGTATGTTTATTATATTGTCTAATTAGACAGACAAATACAGAGACGGTACATGGATTCTAATAGCAAGAAATAGTACAATAATTTTCCGTCTTTGAAACTGGAGTGATATTTCCTATGGGCAAATATTGCCAACGATTCAGATATTTAAATTATTTCTCATCTGAGTGCAACCAAAACTGGTAATAGAGTAAGCAAAGAAAAAAAAAAAAAATGTCATATAGTAAAATGAAATATTAGATCTTGTAACCACAACACTGGTTTGAATCAGTACTGTTTGCACTCATTGAGATCTGGTTGTGACTGATGTATTCATGACAGATTTTTCAAGCGTCAAGGTATAGATCAGCCATGGACGGTTATATAAAGACTCCGTAGACGAAAGGTTAATAGTTTCTCAGTCATTTTGAGCTTAATAACAGTATTGCAACATTTCAGCCCGTTCTTTTAGCTTCAGTCGGTCGGTAGTTCCAGCGGCTTATACCAAAAAATAAGATTTTTGTTCTTGTTGTATTTATAGCTATCGGAGGTGGTGTTGCAAGGGAAATGAAATTTTCGATGTTTGAATGCAATGAATTAGTCGAAAATTGTTTTCCCTTGTTTTGCTATGCTCCGATAGGTAAGTAGCCGTGTTAAGAAACCACGAGAAAGTTGAGTTTAAGATTTGAAATAATCATTTAGCTGTGGAACGACTGACTAGACAGACGTGTTTTATTTAATCTGCATGTATATACATGTAGTATGCGATAAGAGGGCTATAGGCATTAAGGTATTGGTTTCCTGTATATAGTAATGCATGCATCCTTCTTATCGTAGTTCAAAAGTCTGTAGAGTGTTCTGTCCAAGGGGCTGTTATGTGGTAGATAACTATGTATGCATTTAGATGTTTTAATAAACATCAAGAAAAGTTTCTTATGAAAGAAATGGAAAAGTTTACGGAAAATATAAGGTTCAGTCGGTCGGTAGTTCCAGCGGCTTATACCAAAAAATAAGATTTTTGTTCTTGTTGTATTTATAGCTATCGGAGGTGGTGTTGCAAGGGAAATGCAGTTATCGTTTTTATCGACTACATTTAAGCTGTAGTTTAGCTTCATATTTTGCGTTATAATCAAGTTTATGTTAACTATTTTAAGACCAATTGAAATTTACATAAAATGATACAGTTAAGTCAGGATGGTCTATTGTATTTATTGAGGGCTTACAGGTTATAATTTCCAAAAATATATTATATTTTTTTCTCTGTAGATCAGTTTAGTCTTAGCAAACAGTCAAGACCCTGATAAAATGCCGCCTTAAGCGGATTTCGTCTGGGTATTCACTGTTTACCATACTACCCGTTTAGGGGTTTCCAGTCCTCAAAGGTTTAAGACTGTAAATTTGATAACGCAAACAGTACGTGATTTTTTTTAAAAAAGGAAATAAAACTAGTACAATAATATGCTTACCTTTATTTCTTTAGTTGAAGATCTTTAATCATTTGGCCAAGTGATATGAGAAAATAAAACTACTCTGTGTTATCAGTCAATGTTCTTTTCCATGACCCTAGTCCACTAAATTATGTCAAAAAATAGCGTGGTTATTGTATTACCGGTATTACAACATTATGGATACATGCATGCCATTAAGGGACTATCATCATTTACCTCAGTCAAAGCAACCAGCTCTCTACTCCCGGGCCAATCTGAACTGCCTCGGCCAATTCCGTGGAATCAGACCTCGGATGTAAATCGAGGATCTACTTTCGATAACGTGACAATGACGTCACAGAAACTATGCCAACACAATAACAAGTGTGATTGCAGCGAAACAAACGGTTATAAATAAAATTAATGTTATAACAATAAAATATCGCTATAGCGATATTTTATTGAAAAAAAAAACATAACTTCATTTATTCTGTTGATAAAACGTTTTGGGTAATCAAAATAATGGATTTCAATAGGACTGAACCCACATGGTAGAGTACTATTTTCCATACGCTAGTTCTGGTTAATAAAATGCAGCTTTGTTCATACATAGTACTACACCCAAGGCTAATTATCGAATTGAGCCGATATTTTCCGATTGCTCCCAGGCAAGATGAAAGCAACACTAGAAAGGACACTTATAACTATATCACAAAACAAAGAAGCAATAAAAATATAACACACACAATTGGAGCGATAACAGACAACGAATAAACAACAACAGGCACCAGCCTAGAAGGAAAGGCAGCAGAGGCCATCTGGGGACCCAAATTGATTTTACTGTTGAGTCCTTATCTTTGCTTTATCTCCTTGTTATATCTTGATTTATATGTTTTAGGAGATGATGCATTGATACGTTAGGGGTCTTTCATGCAAACCAAATATCTATGTGTCTTGATCCACATCTGAATTAAGGGTGAGGTTGGCGCCGTTAAACCGGTTTAAGCCCTCCAGTAAAATATTTTACTGACCGTTCCTAGGCGGTACTTCTTTTGTGGATCTTTTATGTTTTTGTTCTGTCTTGTGTTTGCTATGTCTTTGTGCGCGTCTGTTTATATGTGCTTTGTGGTCACCTGCTGGGAAAGGGCTGACCTCTTGGCTCTCGTTTGTGGTGTCTACTGTGTGATTGTCACTTTCCCATTGGTATCCTGGGTCGGTGTGGTACTTGATTGTATCGATTCCTGATCTTTGCACCCTTACTTACTTTACTTGCCAAATTTTCGATCCTAGATTGTGCTGTTGTTAAAACACAAAATAATGTTTAGCTCGTGGGTAGAGGCTCCCTCACTCATGCAAAGAGAAACAATCGAATCACATCAACAAAAAATGATGAAACAAAGTAAAGGTATCTTAACTCACAGGCAGTCAGAGCTAGAAAAAACACTAGTTGAGCCACTGTGTGCCCAGCCAAAGACAAGCATCAGGTACCAGCCCATCAATAGACGTGTTTAGCCAGGTCATCATTCAGTCGAAAGCCTGGCACACCGTCGTGCAATGAGAAAGGAAAAAGTAAGTGAGCATAATCAGGAAATACCACAATCAAAAACTGCAGACCAAACAACGTCACCGCAAGGAATAGCTACCAGACCTTTACAGTAACAAGACATCCAAAAAACAATAAAAGCAAAGCAACCAGGTGACTCTTCCTCGTCAAGATAATTGGAAAACTAGAAAGGACATAAAAGAAATGCATAGCAAAACAAAGACCAACACAAAACCAACACAAAACCCCCACAAACCTTGGGAGGTACATTAAGCAATAAATCAACAACAACAGAACCACTGCCTTAGAACGAACAGCAGTCTAAGCTTTCGGGGTGGGGGGTGGGGGGGGGGGGGCTTAAATGCAATATAAATTGTTATTGGGTTTTCCTGGCTCTCGTTTGTGGTGGATAACTGTGAGTGTGTCACTTTCCAATTTGTATCCTGGGTCAGGTGTGGTACTTGATTGTATCGATTCCTGATCTTTGCACCCTTACTTACTTTTATAAACAGGCATGCAGACAGTAACATTATATTAGAGCTATATCCCACTCTTTTATAATGCTTGATGATCTTTTGGAATTGCTAAGAAAAAAAAAGGATTACCAAAGAAGCTTTTGAATATGTAAATAAATCACATAAAACACTGGCTCTGATATGCCCTATTGCATAAGAGTTTTAAAAATTATAGCATTCTATTGGACTAGTACAAATAAGGATTGACTAACGACTAAGACTAAAGTTTATGACTAAGGAATGGTGGCGGGTTCAACTTATACTTAACAACATTTCAAAACACAGCAAATTTGCTACATCGCCAGCTTCTGCTCGTGTAAATAAGAGTCCAAACCTCAGTATCATTAGTTCCAGTGTATTTCTTTGATTAATTTACATGTTTATTTGTAATTTTGATTGAAACAAATATTGATGGAAACTAGATCCGCCTCTCTTAGAAAATTATTCATGCGCATACAATGACGTATATTCACTGTTACGGATAGTTGTACTCGTCTAAAGTTACAAACATGTTCAAAATAAGAAAACGAAATAAGAGACAATTAATACAACAGACTCTGTGGTCTAGTGGTTAGATGAGCTGACTCCTATACGTGTGGTCGCTGGTTCGATTCCTACCTAACATATATTTTTTTTCAAGTTTTTTTTTCTTTGAGCTTTACGTCCGCGTCAACAAATTTTCAGTAATGTCGGGACGATTTCCTCTTTTCATAGGTTGAACCAGTAGTAAGCAGTGGATAACGTGTGTAATATTGACTGCGCTGGTGGTGAGTCTCGAACTGGCATTAGCCTTTCGATCCTCAGTCTAACGCTCAAGTGGCTTTTTTATTTGTTCTTTCACTGGGACTGTCGAATGTGCGTATGTACATGTAGTCCCAAAAATAATGCTTTATATGATACCACATAATAACATTATATAGTTTTAGAAACACTTTGGGATGTCAAAAAGACCTGTTTTTCACCACACACTGGTGGGACCGCTGGTGCAATCTTCAATGTGCTTGGCTGCCAATTCAGAGACCCCGTCTTGGTAGAAATTTGATCTAAAATAGTTTCTATGGCCATCCTTTCCCCTCCGCTGTCTCAATTAGAGCAACGAAATAGTGGGCACTCAATATTGATTAAGTATGGAACAGTGTAGATCGGTTAATCCATTTATGCCTACTGGAGTCTTCAATCCATTTAAACAGACTGGTCGATCTGTAATTATATGGTCTTTAGTTTTGCTTTATCACTTTACAGAAATTGTTGTATCATTTAAGCAAACAGCGTAGACATTATCAGACATTATTTCATTCACCATCGGCCTTGTGTCTATGTTGGATCTGCACTGTTTGTCAAATTCCTTTATACAATCTATTGGTGCTAGGCATTATTGGGCTTTTAAAATGACTGTGTTCAAATAATGTCGAAATGTCTTTTTTGTCTGCGCTAATGGTTTACTCATCAGTCAACGATCTATCAGTCATATCGGGACGTTTCATAAATTTTTGGGTTAAACCAGTTCTAAGCAGAACATATAAAGTGTCTTCTTAAAGGACACAACACATTGGCCCTGTTGAGCAAGTGGCCATTCAGATACTACTCTTGGTTATATCGGCGATCTGCAGTTAAAACTATTCAACTTATGAGAAGTCCCTAGGGAAATATATACCACCTGACTCGGCCAAAATCCAGGGGGTAGTGTATTCGAGCTTTAACCTACAAACGTCTCCGCAATAACATCTTCAGCCCAAACCCCAAATCAAGCTGAAACCGTCCAAATAAGCACTCGGGCGGCGACACCCATATGGACGGGAACCCCACTAGCCCTGACATGCACCCTCTTTGGTAAATGATTGCCAGGCTGTTATAAAGGCAATAGAAAATAGAAATAAGGTTAGAGAAGCCTGTTTCTGTATTCTCTGCAGCTCTGAACAGCTGAGATCCAACTACACCAACACGACTCTGGCTGAACAAGAGCTCACATGCAGTCTTACCCGCACCTTCACACCTTTCATCACTGCGTCTGTCAGACAGGGAGTCAAAATAGTCCTTGCACACCCGAAACCTGGGCCCAAACAGTGCCTTGTATACAATATCCCTGGTATCCATTGGACAAGTCAAGTTTAATCGAAGGAAACCCAGTGCACGCACCAACACAAACGCCGACACTATTTTTTATATGCTAGGCGAAGTGATGTAGTTGTAAATAATTTTCGTTGATATGTTGGGTATGGAGATGCACACAAACACGTGAGTGCGTGTGTTTGTTGGTAGGGAAAGGGGAGGGGGTTGGGATTGAGAACCCATACTTAGACTGACCTTAGCAGTCGCTGAGAGTTATCGAAATATCGGTTATAGACTTCCTTTCGACTACGGTTATCTGGCTTCTTCAGTTTGTCAGATGCGGCTTTAAGCCATGTTGACCTAAGCTGTTGACGGAAATTTACGCACGCACGCACGCCATCCGGTGTGAGGTCACTTACATCTGGAAAGATTACCCTAAACATTTCATTAAAATGCAGCAGTTTAATTCACGGTGGCCAGGGTTAACTTGTGGTCTATGATTGCATCATTTCCTGGTCATACGCACTTTTTTGAAACACATGACATTTCGAACACACCTTGCTCTCACGTTTCCTTTTGTAGGATAGCTCTTCTCTCACTTTATTGGTTTGAGTGTAGGAAGTGTTAGTAAAACGACCAAATTATTCGCAGGCATTAATATCTCTTTATCTACTATTGGCTCCTAAATCCGTATTTTGGCAAACAGTGCAGACCCAGATGCGGCTTTTGATCAGAGTCTACACTGTTTGCTAAGACCAAATCGATCGTCAGTGAAAGAATGCATTTTTTCCGAAATATAACTTTTGGCCCCTCAATATATACAATTGGCCATCGTTTATTGCGTTAAATTCCGCTAATATATCTAACTTCTGAATAATTATATTGCTATGAATCATTATATTGCTAAATAATCATTAAATATGGTATTATATATATGAAACTTTTTTTTGAGTTATTGGAACTCTTTGCCCTACCCTAGGAGAAAAGTAACCGTGATAGTCGAGTTGGGTGCTGGCTTGTCACACACAGTAAAGCCGTACTTCTGTCAACAATCTTCTACTTTGGTAAATGATTGAAGCCGTTGTTTTGGGCAATCAGAACGTTCGTGATCACCGCCTTATTGGAAGAGCTGTAATTATTATAACAGAAAAGACAGGGTCTTCTTGAGTTACTTAATTTTGAATTAACCCAGAAGCCGTATGAGTAAGTTTGTCTCTCTATCCTATTTCGATTTAGCCGAGTTGTTCAGGAAGTCGATGTTTTCCATTCATAGAAACAAACCAATGAACCTGGATATTTGTCTGTAATTTAAGGCTCCGATAGACTGGCCATGTTGCTTATCACGGGGTGTAGCATATTGTGATTTAGAGGTCCACCGTTTTGCTTTTTTTCATATCAAATTTGAATGAGTAGATGTTGTCATATATTTGAGCTAATGCACGATTTGGAGACTGCTATGTTACATTACTAGTATCTTGAAATCTCGACTGAATATGTGTGGTGCTCTAAAAACTTCAATATGCAGTTTTGTGGGCGTCTAATAGTTCAGACATACATCGATACATTTATATACTTTTTACCTATGTAACAAAGATCAAATAATCTACAAATCGTTCACTAGTAAATATATACTCCTCAAAATAATTAAAGGACCAAGATTTTAGAATGCGAGTATAATTAGCTCAAACATTTTGATTCTGTAAAACTTGGCCCAAAGCTTTATATTCTTTATGCTCATAAGTCAAGATTCATCATTACTGATTTCCATGCCTAATTCTGCCATAACTGTGTCTCAAATGCACATACCCTCAAAAACACACTTTAAAAGGCAGTGGGTGGGGTAAAGAAATTCTTCTGTGGTCATTCGAGTAGAATGAAATCGATATCAAATTAAACTTTGTTTTGAACAAAAATAATCTTCAAACAATTTAAGTATACTGGAAAGCAAACATTTTCAACCCTGACAAAGGATTTTTGACATTGTTTTGTTTTCTGAAAACAATGTGTGTACTTGGCCATCAAGAATCAGATTTTCAATTGTTATTAGTGGCCTTTGACTGTTGCAAATTGTTTAAAGATTGTCACAGACGAACGCCAAAACCAGTTGTCTAAACCTATAGTCTGGCCATTACGCCACATTCGAAAGGGGCAATTTTCTCTCACAGGAAGAGGTGGATGGTATAGATGGGATTAAAACACCATACACTCATGTGAAAACAGAAATTTGAGCTTTTAAAAGCATTTTTGATTCATTTCATGCAATTCTGAGGTCCATGAATCACACACAAAAATTGACATTCGAATGCATTTAGGTCAAGTTTTAAAATGACAAAAAATCCTTGTTAGTAACATTTTCTACCATTTTCTTTTTGCCGTTTCTCTTGGCAATGGGCTTAAAAGATGTCCGAAAAATTGAGGCTAGATCGTAAAATTGGTTTTCAAAATACGTTCTACACAAAATGCACCAATGTTATAATTGATAGCATTGGTCCTTCAATTATTTTGAGGAGTATAAAACAAGACCTATCCAAACAAATTTAATTTTAATAAAACAAAAACAGTTGACTCCTAGCACACAAACGTTGCACCTCGTGTTACATCATAAGTGCTAGTCGGACAAATGGTTTTGCAAAGGCAGATTTTCCTCCAGAAAGAAGGTAGATACTCTGAGCAGTTAGGTACTGCAACACGTTTTACATTACCCGACAGTACCTATGAAAGTTAAGTCTCATTAGGGAGGTAAACTTAGGGTACCTATCCATCCTCTTTTAGTTGAATGGCGATCGAACTAACATCGATAGAATAAATCTGTCATTTTAAAACAGTTGGTCAATCATGCAGTCGCTCGAACTACTGTCGTGCCAACCAAGAGTGACAGTGACGTAATATTTTGTTTTCAATTGTTAAGTTAAGCATTAACTTGTACACTCCACTTGAGCTAACGGGAATCGATAGATCACATGAGTATTAATCCTATCCTGATTAATACACAAGTGATCCATCGGTTATTAGTCCCTGATAACTTTGTAAACAAAACATGACGTCACTGTCACTCTTGGCTGGCATGACAGTAAAAGTGGATAGAGAACACTATCCTTTAATAATAGCTGTTCTTTTAAATCCCTATCAGTATGTATACTTGACAGCTAAAGAAACGCATATTATTCAATATCCATTTGATACCAGGAACCCTTATCAAATTTTACCCTAAATGATATGAACATGTTTGAACGTACTCAGGCGTTCGTTCCAGACCATTTTATTTGTCATTACACAGATACTTATTAATTTTGGTTAATTAATGCAAAAAAACGCAAAACAGTGTCGTACATTGGAAATGGCATGATTTGAATCCGATTTCATTGCGTGTCATGAGAACACAATGTACAGACAAGAATACATCATAAAACTTTTAAATTCACTGCTGTAGAAATTATACTGCAAATCAAAAAATCTTCGTTTTTTGCATTTTTTGCATTGGTATTGAAAACCACTGGAATCGTTGGGGTGTAAGAAAAGCTGGCACAGTATGATTGATGTCAAGTAAGATACTGTCCAACAGAACCGTTTCAAACAATTGTTTGGACCCTTTCTTGTCTTTTTAAGCACACTTCCAGTAAATTGTCAGATAATGTAAGTGGGTCACAATGGTTCACCTTGAAGAATGAATATCAGACAAAATAACCTTCATAAGTATTCCGTATGTCAAGATTATCACGCAGAGTGATTTTTATTCAAATCCTTTTGGTGGTTTTATGCATACACCATCTCGAAAGTTGCCTTTATTATGAGCTATTTTATTACGCCTAGAGCTACGCCCCTTTATTATCATTATTCTAATTAGCCATCCATTTGTGATGCATTTGATTATACACATGTTCCATACATTAGTTATACCTTACATATCATTAGATGAGTATTTAAACCCTAATTTATAAACTATACCAAATATGCAAAATATGCGTTTCTTTTGCTGTTCAGTATATATAAGCCGTCCAAATAGTGTCCGTCATGAGGCTCAAACCCATTACCACAAGCCTACGAGTCGTGTTTGCTAGCCGCAACACTATAAAGGTTGTAGCACGTAGCTGTCGCTTTTTTATGTTTAGATTCATTTGCCGCTTCAGTACAATTAGTTACACAGTGCACACTATTATACACAGTGAGTTTGGTTTTTAGTCATTAGTCGATAGTCGTTAGTTTCATCCTTATTTGTACTAGTCTATTTGAATATCATCTCTTAGCATCTGCAGTACAATTTAGAAAATGCTTTAATAAGGTTTATGATTTTGATAGCCATGTTTAGTAAAGCAGTCAAAATGTGTTTTTGGACACATGAAAATTAGAATATACTCTCACCTTTCGGATAAGATGCTAAACATATAAAGAAGGAGAGCGAGGAACATCTCCATCCAGAGTGTCATTGCAAGACTTTACCTCTCTCTGGTACGTTATTAATCAAAAACCAACACAGTTATCGAACTATATATATATATATATATATATATATATATATATATATATATATATATATATATATATATATATATATATATATATATATATATATATATATTCAAAAAATAGCTCACTGCATTTAAAAAGAAATAAATGAAACTTAATATCAAATATGTGACAATTTAGTGATCCACCCATAGTTTGACACTATTAGTACAGTACGGGAGTTTAAGAAACATTTGGTATTTGTACTAATTGAAGTAACATTGGCATTACATCTTTGATACCATATCCTAGGTTCTATGACCTTTTTCAAACCTGTTAAATTTCAGAAAACGTTGATATATTAGTTACGATACTTGAAGAATTGTCTTCAAGTAAAGCTCAAACTAGACCACTTGCCAATATAGAGAGACTTTCCAAAATCTTAAATCTATTTTGCGATATATAGGGTCTTACACGAGTGCTCAGGTTGTATTAAACTTATAAGAACAAGTTGAGTAAATCGATAAAATGCGAGGCTTGCCCAGCATTTTATCAGATTTTGCAACACGTTGAATAAATCAATATAGACCACTAGTTTTTATATTCATCACATGCAATAAAAATTACATTGGAATAATCACATTTTTTGGCGTGAAAAACGTTAACATTCTGTTATTATGTAAACAACATTGCTATGGACGTCATTATCAAGCGTTGCAAATTATATTAGCCACTAGTGTTTTATCAATTTTATTAAATGTCGTTATATCACTCCCAGGTGCGACGTCATGTGATACAGTGTAGTAAGTTCATGCCCTTGGCATGTGATAGCACATGCGCAGATTAGATTGAGCAAACAAATGTGCTGGAAACGATTGTGTTGTTCACCTATGGCCAAACCATACACTCAATTACAATAGTTAGTTGGTTCATTTATTTTAATTTCAGGTGTTTCTATTTTGTGGAAATATTATTCTTTCGTTCTGTGGAGCATTTATCCTCTCAATGGCGTTTGAGGCCCCTATGATAGGATTAGAGAAAGTATTGCTTGGAAAAGGGAAGAAAACCTAAATATGAAAGTATACTTTGACAATACTGTTGATCAAAGTAACTTATTGCTAACTTATATAAGAATAAAGCTCTTTATCCTTTATCATTTTTGATAGTATTTTAATAACCATATAATGCACTAATGGAAGAATGTTTACGTCAACTTGTATAATTGCATAAAAGCAGTGTCGCACGCTATTAACAGCCATGTTTTAACCGGCAAAAGCCCATGTATTAATCAGGCAATTCACGTGCTGTTGATGCACAAGTTTTGTACTTTACATATACGCATTCTAGGCCATCACAAAATTTGACGTTATCAACAGTAGCATGAATAGAAATGAATGTAATTTAGTGACGTTAAGATGACGTAAGTCTTTGCCCAGGAACAGGCGCTTTCAAAACCTACAAATCCTTCATGCATTTGCGCGTCATTATAGTAATACAAAATGAACTTTTCAAAGCTTTTTTCCAAAGTTTTCAAGTGACAAAATGACTTTTTGCAATAGTAACGAGCAAACGTGGTTTTCTGATACACTTACATCTGCTAGACCCCTCGGTGGTCGTTAAAGCCCTCACCTTTCATTCCACCCATGGGGTCCAACAGATGTTAATGCATAGAAAACATCTTTGATCCCTATATTTTGTTTATGACATCGTTGAAATAACACTTTAAATAGAGGATCTAACATTCGTGCTCATGTATTATTGAATTTATTAAACGAGTTGGGAAAAAGAGATAACATTTTATCTCTTTTTTTCGCAACAAGTTTAATAAATTCAATAAATCAGGAGCCCAAATGTTAGATTCTATTTAACTTATGTCGTTAAAATTATTTTGAATTCATATTTTGGGCGTAATACCAATATGGTTTTGCCATATGCGTGACGTTAAAAGCATTATTTCACGTTTCCCGAAAATCTATAAACCACTAGTGGTTTATCGATTTTAATGCGTTGCGTAATTTCACTCCCAGAGGCGACATCATAAAATAAACCATTATTAAATCTTTTAGCCAATGTATTGAGTTTAGATGAACATTTCAGTTTAAAATGCAAATACATGTGACAATATGTTGCTACTACCACATTCATAGCATATTAAAAATAAGCCGAAACATTCTTGATGCCATGTGGCTGTTATTGTTCTGTGTCTTTTCCTTATGGGTGCCGTGAGTTGGTCTGCAGTGTGTGATTGTGGTATTTCCTGGCCATACTCATTACTTCTTGAGGTTGGGTCATAGCAAGTTAAATTGATTTGATTGTTTCCCTGTGGTGATGCAATGTATAAGATAAAAAGCATCCACGCGGGGTATCCATTTTTTGTGTTTAAACAACAGCAGAGACTAGGGCGAAAATTTGGCCGGTAAAATATGGGCCTCGACGCGACAAACTCTGTCTTTGGGTTTTTTAAAATAGCAAGACACAAACCACTCTCATCAGCAACACAGACAAGCTAGAAAATCGAAATTTCGCCTGTAGCAAGTTTAGATATGGTGCTTACCACCAAGCGAATAACAAAGGCGCTGATCAGACTGTGCGGATGCGAAGGCAGATCTGCGCCTTTGTTTTTCGCAAAGCCCCAAAGACAGGTTTTCTCGCATCAAGGCCCAAATTATATTAAAGCTCCACCCCGCGCTGGCCCAGGCTGCTGTCCGTTATAAGGACGTGATTATATTGTCGTTGATTCATTTTCTGCTGCTGCTGCCGATGTATGTTGGTGTTTTATACTGGGTCACTGTTTTGTAACATATTTCATATTGCTACAAGCGAGCAAAGACATAGACAAGCCTTAGCAATTGCGCGATCTCACTGGGTACATCACTGCATCAGATGTGCTTTTAAAATTTAAAAGATCTGAACCTCCATGTTGTGAATGGCACATGCCAAGATAATGTGAGGGGCTACCTTTACAAAGTACTAGCTAAGCAATTTCAAACATTCTTTGAGTCATTTTTCTTCTCTTTATTATAATGTAATATGGGTGTATTGGATCTATATACATGTACAATTTAATACCAAAACTACAGCAGTCACTGTCTAAAACAGCAGCTTCGCTTCAAAACAGCAGAGCAACAAAACAGCACGTTTATATCGTTGTCAAACTAAGGTGGTTGTATTTAGCTTCAGCTGCCAGTGGATTAAAAATTGTTATCAGTCTTTAACTACTAGTAACCTTAAGCACTGTTATTCAATTATGTCATATAGAGTCGCATCTGGGAGTATAATTAAGTCATGCTTTAAACACAATAATACATAGAGGATCTTATATGGGTGATCACGTTTCACCGAAATTATCATACAAGATGGGGAAAAAGAGATAAAATGCGAGGCTTGTTGAGAATTTTAATAAATTCAATAATACAGGAGCACAAATGTTAGATTATATTTATCATATGACCCTAAATTTAATTTGAAATCGCGTTTTTGCGTGTAAACGCTAAGATCTTGCCATATATACGCAACATTATTACGACAATCTTAACATAATCGTACCAAAATCTGTACACCAGTAGTGGTTTAACAATTTTAATGCATGGCTTTATATCACTCCCAGAACCGACGTATCACAATAAACACAATACTTTACCAGTTTATTTAATGGGCAAACTATTTACTAATAGGTAACTTATTGCAGTGACGCACAAAACAACGTCACATTACTTCAAACAAATTTTGGCAATTTCTTGCCAAATACTCTGATTTCAAAGCGATTTAAGTGTCATACCAGTTTTTATTGAAATTATTTAGCTCGTTGGAATGAAACTTGACAATGTGCGCATCAGAGCTGATTATATTATTTTCTTCCAACTTCTTTTATATAAATTCATAAGTTCAATACTTATGAGTAACTGTGTTAGATTCTCTATTGATTTCATTGTTTATTTATTTTTTATATTTAGCAATGTAATCTATGTATAACTAAAATGAGTAAAAGTGATATTTTCACAAATGAAAAGATATGGCATTGTCCCAAGTTTAAAATAACAATATAATGTTATATTCCCTTTAGCGAATTTACTTTGGATGACATGTGCTTTCTCAGTTCTCTAAGTCCTCTTTAGATTTTCAAACTCCGTTTACTTTCTTGTATTAAGTGAACAAAAAATCAAAGTGGGGTTACTCATTTTATTTCATATCATATCGGGGTTTTAGCTGTTTACCTATGTAAGAATATATAAATATATATCATGAGTGTGAGGGAAGGATAGAAAAATCCGTCCCAAGGATCACCATTTGGCATCACAAGGCTTTCCGAGTGATGACAAACTGTGATCATGAGGGACCAATTTTTTTATCCTACACTCACGCGAATAATGGATTATTTTTCTTGCTCACAACTGTTTTTTATACTTTAAAATTAACTTAGAGAAGTCCCTGAATACGCTAAGATGCAATTGTACATGATGACGTCACTTAAACATAACAATGACGTCACTTGACGACCAATACAACCAATGAATGCAGCCCTCACGTAACAGCCTAG
Source organism: Loripinus fragilis (assembly GCA_964019695.1). Lineage (NCBI taxonomy): Eukaryota > Metazoa > Mollusca > Bivalvia > Lucinida > Lucinidae > Loripinus > Loripinus fragilis. The sequence continues at coordinate 35,651,341 of OZ026515.1, forward strand.
GTAAGATAGCCTGGGTAAGATAAGATTGTCTATCCCAGGGTAAAATCTCAGATATCCTTACCCGGTGTGCAAGAAAATTCTATCTCACATATCCTATACCAATCCTTGGGAAAGATAAAAATCGAACAAAAGGACGTTGGAAGACAAGAGACGTTATTGTTATGTTAAAGTGATGTCATAATGTTATGTCACGTTGATTTAAGGATATTAAGGAACTTCTGGAAACCCTTTTTGGAAGATAAAATTACATACGAGGGTCATTTTTTGGTATAAATTTTACATCATAGCGCTTAGTTTGGTCAAGATATATAGCTTTGAATAGGGCAAGAAAAGGACACTGGTCGAAATCCATGCCATTTTAACCACGCAGCAAGCAGGAAATTAGGCGCTGTTTAGTTCCATCCGCTATGGTGATATAAGAATTTTTCAGGACAATTTTTCTTTTGACATCAAAATTAATTATTCAAACACTAATCGTAGACGAGTGCAGCAAAACTATAAGACTGCTGTTGGCTGTTCTATAATAATTTAAAAACACCCATCAATATACCAAAATAATCACAGTCAAGTGCTAGTTATTATGTCTGTTAAAATTACTATTATGAACAAATTTTAAAATTTCTTCTGGTTTTGCATAGCGCATGATACACTCAATCATTCGTCAGCAGTTATATTGATGTATCGATTTAAGCGTGTAACTGGCAACTTCCGGTACTGGCATACCCCCGTGTCATGAAAAGTGGGTGGGGTAAATCAACCCCGCGTAGAAAACACAATTACAATAGGATCTGCATAATTTTCTTATTGCAGTAATTTCAACACCTGTTTAGAGGTATAAAACAGTTTTAATATATTTTCTAAGTATTGTAACGCTCCATGGCGTCATTTATGTACAAAAATAAGGTATTTTGGCACCCCCTAGGCTATTTATTTTGCAATTCATTTCTAATAAAACAAAAGCATTAACTTTGTTTTGGGATAAAAGTTACCACAACACTTCCATCTACTATATAAGCAAGAAAAATATAATTCTACTTTACAGCTAACATATTAAGCCACATTCAAAAGCCCGTATCCAACTCCCACTTGTGTCAACTTTTTACAATGCCTACTGTCCACTTTGCTGAGGTTCCAAACAAATCTTCCATATCCAATAATTGCTGCGTATTTGCTAAAATGTTGATATAGTATTGTAGCACGTGGTGTTCTTGATCTGCAGCCAAATTTTCAGAAGTTGTGTATGGCTATGGACCCATTTTCATGCAATTATTACTGACGTTCTGTCAGAGACTAAGTCCATAAATGTCATATTTCTACCATATTTCCAGTGTGCGATATATAGGTATGTCTTTGACTCTTCGATGACATTAAAGTAATGCATTTTGAAATAATTTTAGCTTGCATATATAGATAAAAGCTCAATCTTTCCAAATATATGCATGATGTATGCATTTACTTTCGCCGTTTTCATTAAATCTACCTCTCTACGAACTAAAAAAACGTCACTTGTATAAAATGGTGAGCAAGCAAACAAATGCATTAATCGTTCGAAGGTGGGAAAGAATTGTTTGTCCCTCGCGATCACCATTTGTCATCACTCTGCAAGTCTAGTGATGTCATACAGTGATCCTTAGGACGGATTTTTCTTTCCCATCCTCACACTCATGATGATTTTTTTCATAGTATTACTGTAAATGGTACTAAATTTGTTTAGCTTTTTGTTTGCATATTTTATCTTCAGCTCGCCCTGCTCTAGTGGGTTTTGAACAGTGATGGAAGTTCAAAATAACTTTAATCTTGCTTTTAAATTAAATAAAATAAAACGAGATCACGTTTTTATCTCTTAAAGTGAATAAAATACATTACTCATGAAACAGTCATTATCTCTTCACTTGATATCATATGCATGCCATAAACTTGAATAGCCTCTTTATTTTTGATGATAATTTGAGTAGGTACATGTACATGTAAGAAGACTACGAACGTTAATCATAATACATGTATTAAACAATAACAACATTATTGTAGATTACTGGAAACCCCCAAACGGGTACTTTGGCAAACAGTGAGGAACCAGATGAAATGTAGCTTTATGCTGCATTTCAACAGTGTCTGCACCGTTTGCTATATATTCAAAACGACCTTAAGGGATAGTAATACATTAAAATTTAGAAAATTCTATATGTGACCCCTTTAAATACGTTATGGGCTCTGTTGAGCTGTAAATTTCACACTTCGTAAATTTCACTCCGTGATGAAAGGTACCCATTTCTCATAGCTTGTGAAGAATTGGTAACTATTCGACACTTATTTCAACCAATATTTTTCATGTGTGAGAGAAATATGCACTTAGTCATATTTCATGTATAAATATCCCCAAAGCTGATGCATTCTGTATTCAATTCCGACTCTTCACACGCATACCATAGTTGGTAGATGCAGACAACTAATCCAGATTCTTCACATTTGGTACAGATGCCTCCCATGTGTGAAGTATTGGTACCAATTCCTCTCATGTGTTAGAAATCAGTACCAATTCTTCTCATGTGACAGAAATCAGTACATATTCTTCTCATGTGTGAGGAAATTGGTACCAATTCTCTCATGTTTGAGGATTCGGTACCGATTCTTCTCATGTGTGAGGAATTTGTACCAGATCTTCGCGTGTAAGAGGAATTGGCACCAATACATCACATGTACATGTAAGAGGAATTCGATTCTTCATGTGTAAGATGAATTGGTACCAATTCTTCACATGTAAGTGGAATTGGTATCAATTCTTCACACATTTAAGAGGAATTGGTACCAATTCTTCACACCCCACAAAAACAGGTCACATGTGTTATGAACAATTACCAATTCTTAACACGTCATAAATTATCACCGAATTCTTCACAAATGTGAGGAATTGGCATAGATTATGCACATGTGTGAGGAATTTTTACCAACTCTTCACACCCGAGAAAAGGTCGCACCAGTTCTTCAAAGGTGTAATATATACTTACCAATTCTTCTCACGTCATTTAAGCACAAGTTTTAGGCTACAAAATTTATCCAAATTGGCCATACGTTAAGTTCTCGTTTGGCAAATGTGACTCATTGGTCTCAATTCTTCTTATAGATGTGACATTTACAAAATGGGTAATTTACGGGTCAACACAGCACCATACTCATTGTGTCAATGTATAAGTAAGGTTAACCTGTAACTGTATTCAAAATTTTCATTTGGGGAGGAATATCATCGGATAAATGTTGGGAAATCACGTTTTAAGGCTCCGTTCAAGCGTCACCGTAAACTAAATTTCTGAGCTGGCACTGCATGGTAAAACTAAATTTCCCAGCTGGCACTGCGTGTCACCATGTCCATATTGACCACCAGCTCCAGGATGTCGCAACGTTTAGTTTTAGTAAAACGTGATTTCCGAAAGTATATCTGGCGATATACCTCACCAAATGAAAAATTTGCATTCTAATGCCCTTCTACAGTCTTGTCTCAAATTGAAGCAATGCAAGCCGCAAAAAGCCGCACAAAGGCGTACGTCATCTCACAAAATGTGACGTAATTAATAACGTCAAATTATTTCTGACAGTTTATGGCAGGATATACTGTCTCAAACTTTTGACGTTATCCAATCAGACGTCGCGTTACAAAAGCAAGTGCATTAGAATTGCTTTATGATTCTCTTTTTACGAGTATGTTGGCTTATTGTCCATTGGCCTTTGCTTTAATGAAGGAACCGTATGTAGCAAAGAACTTTCTGTTTATGCCATCAATATCCGCGATGCTATCATATGTAGAACTTAAAAGTGGTAGATATCTTTCGTCAATAAAATTTTCTAAGTCGTCATAAGATATATTCAGGAAATTAGTGGTATACGCAACTCCCAGCTGGCACTGCATGTCACCATACCCATATTGACCACCAGCTCCAGGATGTCCAAACATATTCGTATTCTGGAAGAAAAGAAAACATGGGCCAGATTTCAAGGGCGTACCTACTGTACATGTACGCAACTACGTGTGTGCAGGATGAATAGGTTTTTTAGTTACAGTAAAACCTGTCTTAAGTGGCCACTCAAAAATAGACAAGAACCCCATTTAAATGACCAATGGTAGCTTAATGAAGGTCGAAAGTATTGCATGATGCTCCTTTGGAGCATTCTGCAATACTTTTGACGTGCATTAAACGATAATCCATCTTGAAAACCATGTTTTGTCTTTTTTGAGTGGCTGCATAAGACAGTTTTACTATATTCAATTTTGATTTTTGAAGAAAATTGCAGCTAATAGTGTTTAGTTGTGTGTCTTGATCTGGGGGAGTGGGGGGGGAGGTAACTACTTATATATATTATAGTAAGGATGTGAGGCCCAAATAGCCCACCTTTTTTCAGCGCTGCCAGGTATACGATAAACCCCCTTTTTCTAAGAAAAAGTATATGACTGACCCAGTTTTTCATCATGGTATATGAATGGTCCCATTTTCTGACATCGCTGTTTGAAAGTACTCATATTTTGGCTCAGATATTCAGCTCAGAAACCAAAATTGTAATATTTATTTGTAAACTTTGTTTACAGACAGCAAAGTGAGAATATAAAAGTCAAAGAACAGTATAGGAATATGTAAACATTTTGTTCAATCAAGTATATGAATAGGTAATTTATTTCGAAGGCCAGGTATATGATTGGGGTAGGTTTCCACAAAATGGCCTGCACACCCGTACAATTATGTATCACTCTTGTATTTGCCACTTTTTTCGCATAATATATCTTTAAATAGCATAGACTTATAAATCACTTGTTTTTGGAAAGAACATGGCTGTCTAATTGTAAAATATTATCAGATGATCACATGCTATATGGTCATCCTACCTGATCAAAATTGCCATTTTGAATAACAGGCATGAGCAGAGTCCCCATTCCTCTTTGCACATATATACCAAGCATCTGGTCAACGCCTTCCATTTCAACATCTTCCAAGGCTTGAATCACCTTTTCGGACAGAACCTGTTTACCGTCAAACTGACCACCATTAGCTAAGACGCCATATAACTTTGCTACAGATTCAGCGGTTCCAGAACCATGGCTAGATCCAACAGGCAACTTTCTTCCCTCTCTTTTGTTCATATGCTCGTCTATCTGACAATGAAAAGTATCATTCCAGTAGTAAGATATATCTAGCAGTCATAGTGCTGCCGACGTTGCTCAGAACATACCAAAAAAAAAAATTGAAGAAATTCAAGTCATTCCAATGAAATATTTAACTGATAAAAGTGTAAAATACAATACAATATATAAGAATGTTCTTATTTTGCCAAGAAACAATTATTCATGCTCTCATTGGAGCTTTAGTGAGCACATAAATATTTTAATGCAATCAAAAATTGAAGTAATATAATATAAGGTGAACATGATTCTAAGGGGAAATGCGACTTTACATGGAATAGTTTCTATAATAAAGGTTTATGCCAGTATTATATGAAATTAATCTTATTTGAGTAAATAACAAATCAGGATATTATGTAGAATGTTGTTTCAACATCAGTTACACTCATTTAGTAATATCTTATTTCCAACTTTTTCTAGAAAAATCACATATACATGTATACACTGCGCTATATTTAGACATACTCCGTATAAATATGGTAAAATCTAGATGTTTTCATACCAAAAACACGAGTACATAACAATTTTAACGTCATATATTAATTAAAATCTCGCATTCACGCCCCTGTATTATTGAATTTGTTTAACTTGTTGCAAAAAAGCGATCAAATGCTCGGCAAGCCTCACATTTGGTCGCTTTTCCCAAATCGTTTAATAAATTCAATAAAACATGAGCTCTCATGTAAGGTCCTCTATTTAATTATGCTAGATATTCAATGCATGGTTTTATTATACTCATAAGCGCGACGACATATGACGTTATGATACATAACTGGTAAGTCGTAGCTCATTGAAACGTTTCCCTATGAGACACACATCCGTTTCCCTATGGGATACACATCACAACAAGTTAATGAGTATTGCAAGCAAAACAGAAAGTAAGTAAGGGTTCAAAGATCAGGAATCGATACAATCAAGTACCCCGCCTGACCCAGGATATCAATGGGAAAGTGACAAACTCACAGTTATACACCACAAACGATAGCCAAGAGGTCAGCCCTTTCCAAGCAGGTGACCACAAGGCACAAATAAACGTGCACAAAGGCATAACGAACACAAGAAAGAAAAAAACGTATAGATCCACAAAAGAAGTCCCCTGTTGGTGATTCCTCAACGCTGTTTGGGTCATAACAGGATTTAATATTTCTTTCCACTATTTCTATGTTTAAAATATCCTAACAAACATGATAACTAACACTAACACACCCAAATTATATTGATGGAAAATAAGCAAGATCATGGCTATTCTTTGTTCCAGGCTTTCCTTGTCCCTATATGCATCTTATTCATCAGTCTAAACATGTGTTTAGGGTGCTCAAAAGAACCGTCTCATCGAGACGGTTCTTTTGAGTACCCACAACATACTCTGAGCAAAATTTCTAATTGGTCGCCTTACATTGATATGACAGTTTTGAAAGTAAGATTCGGTTATACAAAATGCATGCTTATATATCAATCAATGCCTTGCCGAAACTCTGCATGCCATATCATTTAAAAATGACTGGTCCGTCTTCCACAGACGAAGCTAGAGTAAAGGTACCCTCATTTCAAAAAGTCACATTTGTTTCCTACAATATGAAATATTCCACAGAGATGCCATCCATTTGAATTTTGTTTGTATGAAAATGTTTCTTACTGCCGTGATTAAACTTAAACTGCACATTTATAGGCTAAAATTCATATCAATGTTATTAGCGCTTGATCAGAAATAATGAGTTTAAAAAGTGACCAATTAGCAGTTTTGTTCAGTTTATGTTTTGGTTGGGAAATAAGAAAAATAATTTTCAGCTACGCACTTTTATCTGGGGCCTGATTTTACTTATTTATTTCATAAACAACTACATAGATGAATAAAACAGAAAGTATGCATGTTTTGGATCATACTGCCTGAATGTCCATGGGTGATTTGTGTGCCTGATTTCTCTGCAGGTATTCCTTGTTCGCAGCTTTAAATACTATCTCAAACAACTTCTCTGGGTCGGAATCTTTTTGTATGGTTTGTATTTTTGCTCCCCTGTCAAACTGAGCTTCTGGCAGACCGATATAAAAATCAAGGCCTAAACAAAAAGTGGCATAAGGTGTTGGTTTCATATCCACAATTCAAAAATAAAACGCACCTACTTGTAACAGTTACACAGTCGTATACGTGATATCTTGTAGACTTTTTTGGTTGCAGTATAGATTTTCAAGGATGGCGGACGTGAGAGACAGCAAATCGTGAGTGCATTTTCATTTGCAAAATATGGCATGTTTATTTACACCCAGCGGCCAGTTATAGATGCTAATTCGCTAAGAAGAAATGGATTTTATAATTTTCCTATTCTCTTTGCGCACTTTGATCTGTTAAGCAAGAATTTGACAGAGAGAAGTAAGTGACTTGAAGAAAGTGAAAACGAAGTAGAGACCCTACAGGTTATTTTGTCATTTTGTCTTTTTAACAGCAAATATTGCGATTCTTTTACTAAATACCATACGTCCAGTCCTTGAAACTCACCCTCGAGTCCTGAAAGACTAGGGAAACCGTCTTGGATGATGATATGCGAATTTCAAGGTATTGGCCATGATATCGTGTAGACCATGGCTCTTTTCCGTGGTGTATCGTGAAGACACAAGTAGTTATTTGAATTATGTGACAGTGTAGACATGGGATATGTAGATACCGTGTAGATCCATAAAACTGGCAATCATCATAATGAAGTAGTTTATCTGATCTAAGCAACCCATTGTTTTGGAAAGCTAATAGTTTGAGACTTTGTGGATATAAACTCTAATAGACTTGGTTACCTCTCATACTGATCTGAGCCTTCGCTGCTTGGATATTCCATTTAAGCTTAAGTACCTTAACCATAGGCCCAAAATGAACATAAACTTATAGCTGGATTTTGACCAAACTTTAGGGTTACCATTCTACACGTATATAACGTCTCAATTTTGACAGAATACCACACCATAGGTTTGTATGAAAAAAAAAAGAATCTTAAATCAATTTTAACACACAAGATAGGCGCCGCCAGGGTTAAAAATATTAACTCTATGTCTGCTAGTATCTACTCTGTTGGTAACCTTTGCAAACGTATTGGAAAAATAAGGTTCTACTAAATATTAACCTTATTTGTCCTAATCTGATTTCAAACCATTTATTTCTTGATGCTTTTCTTGAGTTTTCGAGAAAAAGGAATAATTGGAAAATAGTAAATAAAACGATAAAGCATAGATGATTCTACATGCTAAATATCAAAGCTGTATGCCCAGTTGTTTAATACAGATTGTTTTAAGGTTTCACTTTTTATGTCAATGTTAACATAAGACCAATTTTGACAACAGAGGCATTATTCCACCAAAGGGGCTCTTGCATGTTTTGGTAAATTAACATGGGAGTCTGCCCACGCTTGGATTTTGATAATATTATGTTATTTAATAGTCTGGGGTATAACTTTAATATTTATGGTGCGTTTGAGTTTGTATGCAATTCCATTGCTAATTTATGACGTCATGAATGATATTACTATAATATCTTAGGGTACCCAGTTATAATCATTTCTAAAGTAATTGACATATCATGTAACGGCCAGAGAAATGTTTTATCAAATAGCTATATCATTGATAAGTCCGTTGTTACTTAAAATGGCTTTGTATGTATTAGGATATTGGGTGGGCATTCATTTTTATAGCATGGTAGGCCAATTTTCGACTGTATATTTTGTATTCAGTCAAATTTGGAATTCGCAGACAACCCCGTGGCACCGCGAGGAAGAGCCCCTCAACCATCACGAGACACCAGGAAGACAAATTAAGCAAAGCAATCAGCTCTCTCTTCCCCATCAAGATGATTGCAATACTAGAATGGACATAAAGTAACATACAACAAAACATAGAACAATTACAGACTCCCACAATGGGAATAACAATAAACAAAAAGTCAACAACAACAGAACCACCGCCTTAGAACGGACAGCAGCCTAAGCCACCGGGGGGCTTAAATGCATTTTACTGGTACCAGATCTTCGCCCTAGATTCTGCTGTTGTTGAAGTACAAGAAATGTTCAGCTCGCGTGGAGGCCATCTAACTAATGCAATGTATCATCATGGAAAAACACTCTAATCAAATTACTACACCATGATGAACAAAGAAAAGGGCTCATGACTCACAGATAGTCAGAGCTAAAGAAAACCTCAAGTTGAGCCACGGTGGGTCCAGCTACAGACAAGCATCAGGCACCAACCCACCGATTAAAGCTTTACACCAGAGCTGTCATAGAGTCTGAGACCTGACCCGCCGTCGTGCAATTAAAGAGGAAACCATAGCTATAAACTGTCATTGGGTTTAAAACTAGGCATGCAGACTGTCGCATGATATCCAAGTTATATCCAACCCTTATATAACGTTTTACTATCTTTTTGAATTGATCACTTAAATCAGGTTTTCCAACAATTCGTTTGAATTTATAGACTAAATCACCATAAAATAAAGGTTCTGATATGCCTTGCTGCGGAAGAGTTTTTAACCCAATGTTGTATTTAACAATTAACTTTGAGTGTCTGTGGTAGAATTCAGAAAATGCTTTTCAAATTTCATGATATCTATAACCTTGTTTTAATAATTTAGCAGTTAAAAATAAGTTTCTGTTGTTGAAGTCATCAACATTAGAACACACTCTACCAAAACGAATAAGATGAGAAATATATACACCATAGGCAGGAGAGCGAGGAACATCTCCATCAAGAAATGGAAAATTTACTATTTCAAAATTAAAATCATCCCGTTTATCATAAATTTTAGAAGAAACTATGCCATTTGTTATTGACAAGTTCAAGTCCAAAAACGTAGCTTCAGTATCAGAAGAATTTGCCTTATTTAACTGAAGTTCAGTGGAATATATCTGACCTACCATTTGTTCAAAATAAGGATTATCAATATTAAGTAAATCATCTAAATATCTGGAGGTAGAGTTAAAAGCTTCAATAATATCAGCTTGATTATTGTCAGACAGAGACAACATAAAGTCTCTCTCATAACAAAACAAAAACAAATCTGCAGCAAGAGGAGCACAATTAGTACCCATTGGAATACTGACAATTTGTCTATATAATTTTGAGCCAAATCTTATAAATATATTGTCCAAAAGATAATGGAGTGCATCACACATTTTCTGACATGACCACAATTTATATCGTTAAGGTTGTTCAGAAGTAAAAAAGGCATTTTCATCATTACAAGCCAAATAAAGTGAGCCCTCTCTGTTAAATGTTTGTTAAATTAATTCTGTTAGTTTATCTATTATTAGATTATGAGGCAATGTAGTATAGAGAGTAGAGAAATCCTATGTAGACAAACCAGATGCTAGATAACCTCTAGACTTCAATTTATTAAGAATTTCACCTGAATTTTTGATAGACCAAAATAAATTTTTACCATTTCTTTCATAAACTGTTGTGCAATATTTAATAACATGGTTTTTAATTGCTGTGAGGCCAGAAGTCAAAAGAATAGACTACTCAGTAGTTGTACATGCACTAGAATTAGAAAAAAAAGGCGACTTATAGGGCCGTTTATGAAGTTTAGGTAACCAGTATAACGTAGGAACCTTGCAATGGTCCCCATCAACAAACAACCCAAACTTAGCTGCCATATGGCATCGATGCCTATCAACGATTGACGTCTCATCAAGCCTGTTATGCTCATATGTTTTTGCAGTGCTAAGTTCTTGCTTTAGGGTGTTAATATAGTATATTTTTCAAACGACCACAACATTGTTAGCAGCCTTATCTGCGGGGGCCAAAACAAACTTCCTATGGAATTCCTGGATCCCTTTCTTCAAGTGTCTAAAAGTGAATTTAGGTTTAGGTGGTAAAAGATCTAAATTGTTGCAATAAAATGATATTCTACTATCAATAATTTTAAAAAATATTTAGTTCCCAACTATTTAAGGCATTAGACTCAATTCCAGAAAAATATTCCTAATTTGCCACACAAATATATATATATATATATATATATATATATATATATATATATATATATATATATATATATATATATATATATATATATATATATATATATTTAGGTTCTCCATCTTTATTTCATATAATACAAATACAGAACATATTGTTACATATTTACATGTTCACAGAATAAAAGAATACAATCACACTTGCTTCTGTCTCTCCCTTTTCAAATAGTACACTAAGGTAACTTTAAATGTTGGAATCAATCTAGCAATGGAAACGTCATATATAAAGACGATGTCAAATTTCCCAATTTTAGTCAAAACGCTGCTAGTTTTCCCAATTCCATGGGCCCCGGCCCCATTCCCAAAAAGTAGTGTGAGAGCCCTGCTGCATCCTGAGGACTTATCGTGATGTAAATAATAATAGTAATTTAAGTAGAGTGACAAAATCTAGAAGCAATCCACTTAGTGATTTTGCATACCTAATACCAAGCATGTAATGCATTTTGGTTTCAGACAGGAAGATACTTAAAAGTTATCTCTAAATAAAACTATACAAAATATGTGACCTCTGATACCTGTAGCCCATAGTAATAACATGAACAAACTTGATAAAGTACCACTACGTGATGCTACTTACATGTACCTAATATAAAGATTATATGCCTAGCAGTGCGATTAACACTTTCTCTGCCAAATGCAACTGTAGCCAAATTTACCTTTTACTGCCAAACGCGACTATAGTCAAAAGTTAAAAGCACAATTGATAGCTGTCTATTTTTAACCATTATGAGGGACGCAAATCTTTGTTCTTTATTTCAAAATGCTCAGGGGACATAATAATATCATATATGGAAGTATAGGCTATTTTCTGTACAAAAATTGAACTTACAAAAATATTTGTAAAGTCATTTGATTTCGCGGACGTCAAAAACAGGGAAAACTTGTCCAAGGGAATGACATACAGGACGCATTAAGCCCTTCATACGCTAAATTTTGATTTATTTCTGACAAAACAATATTATAGCATGGTTAATACTTGGTGTAGATGTAATTTTTATCTCTTTTTTGCATAAAATAGTTGTCTATAGGCATTTTTCATAATTACAATACGGTTTCCAAATAGGCCACCAACAGTCTCGTGACTATTTTTTATTATTGTTAGTTCAAATGAAAGTTTTCTTTATTAGCAACAATCAGTGAAAGTTTCACAGCAAAAGGTTGAATGGTTCTGGAGATACTTTGTGTTGAACCTATATACCCTCAATATTCAGGAGTCCTTGAAACATGCTTGGCACTGACGTTATTGGTTTTTTGAGGTGCTTGGCAGCAAAAGTGTAAAAGAGATTTGTTTTATGTTTTGCCTATATACAGCTGTAAGCCTGTGTAAAACATGTGACCCAAGAGTGGGGCCATTTTTAAATCAGGCGACATTTAATAAACTTAGTAAAGGTCTACTAGATGATAATACATATAAAATATCAAGGAACTTTGCATGTAGTGGTCCAGATAAACATCAATGTAAAAATTGTTGGGGTGTGCCTTTTTTGTCCCGGGCCATTATTTTAATAACTTCGTAGAGGTCCACTGGCAGATGCTATATATCAAATATCAAATATCAAATATCTAGAGCTTGAGGTTTCAGATAAAAATATTTGCTTATGTTTTCCCTCTATAAGCCTGTGATAAGCACATGCCCTCTAGATTGGGTCATTTTTTGTCCCAGAACCATAATTTGAACGAACAATGTAGAGGTACACTAGGTAATGCTTGATGCCCAAATTTAAGGGTTATCTAGGCATTGTTTTGTATTTTTTTATATACCTTTTAATCTGATGTGACCTAGACATGCAATTGACTGTAGCCATACAAGCAACTTATGAAGGTACTGTATAATTATCATTTAAGTCAAGTTTGGTCAAAATACAGCCGTCAGTATTCATTTCAAACAATTGGCTACAGTAGATCAGTATGAGAGGTAACCAAGTATGTTAGGGTTTGCATCCATCTAGTCGGATGATATTGGCATTCTAAATACAATGAGTAGCTTAAATTAAACAAAATGCTTCATAAATATGGCCAGTTTTTATGGATCTACATGGTATACATAACTTGTGTCTACACTGTCGCATAATTCACAAAAACTGCTTGTGTCTACACGATACACCACGGAAAAGAGCCATGGTCTACACGATATCAAGGCCGATTTTTCATACTCGAATATTATCATCCAAGACGGTTTCTCTGGGCTTTCACGACTCGAGGGTGAGTTCTAAGGACTGGGCTTATGGTATACAGTATACGAATCGCAATATTTGTTGTTAAAACGACAACATGACAAGAAAACCGACCTGGTCTCCGCTTCATTACCATTTTCTGCAAGTCACTCACTTCTCTCTCTCAAATTTCTGTTTAACTGATCAAACTGCGCAAAGAGAATAAGAAAATCATAAAATCCAACTTTTCTTAGCGTAATAGCGTTTATCACTGGCCGCTGGGTGTAGATAAACAGGCCATATTTTGCAAATGAAAGTGTACTCACGATTTGCTGTCTCTCACGTCCGCCATCTTCGAAAATCTATACTGCAGCCAAGAAAAAGTCTACACAATATCACAGTCGTATACGTGAGTTATAGGCAACAAACATTTTAATCAAGCGCATGAGACGTTCGTACCTAATATGTATCAAGTCACTCTTGAAGCATGCTTGGACAGCTACCTAGTGGGGATAGAGTCATAGCTACTGTCGTGCCAACCAAGAGTGGCAGTGACGTTATACTTTGTTTACAATTTCTAAATTAAACACTTACGTGTACACTTTACTTGAGCTAACGAGAATCGATAGATCACTTGTGTATTAATCATATCCGCAGGACATGATTAATACACAAATGATCTATCGATTCTAAGTCCCTGATATCTTTGTACACAAAACATGACGCCCCTGTCACTCTTAGCTGGCAGGGCAGTAATTGTTTATCTTTTCATTATTTACATGTACGTAATGCAATGGGTGAAGGCTTTGATGACACTGCTCGGATACGATAAGCATGCGAGGATCCAGAATGTTTTGTCAGAGTGGGTCCAACTTTGATGGATTTTTGTTGTTTGTTATTTGGAAGTGTTATGGTTTCTTTAAGCCCAAAACAGAATAAATATTTTAGTTTTTATCAGAAATGGACTGCAAAAAAATAGCCAAGGGTTTCCTAAATTCCTTTGTACATAACTGACGCCATGAAGCGTAAGTATATTTAGGATCAAAACTTATGACTGTTTTTGTGCCTCTTAACAGATGTTGGGATCATGCGCTAAAAATCATGTCAATCTGATTTTATTATGTTTTCCCCCTGGGGTTGATTTACCACAGCCATCTTTTATAACAGGGGGTATAACAGCACCGGAAGTTGCCCGGTACAGGGTTTAATCGATATATCAGTATGGATGCTGACGAATGATCACATATACTATGGGCTAATCAAAACAAGAAGAAATTTTAAAATATATTAATAATCATAATTTTAAGACGTATATGAACCAGCACTTAAAGAGACTAAGTCTGTAACTTTGAACATTTTTCGAAAAAAATGTTTTTTCTTTTTAAATCATTTAAATATGGAATTTAGTTATGTTTTCAATAAATATGTTCAGTACAGCTGAAAACTGCAAGGAAAGCGAATTATCTTATTAAAATAGGTGTTTTTCTCTTATTGGTAATTATTTACGTCCCTCCAATAATTCTAGACAGTTGAGGTTTAGCATAAATGCTGTTGTTTTGATGGTGGTAATTTGTTAAGATTTACGAAAATGGTAAAATGTTTACCTGAATTTGATTATTTTTACTGTATTCTTGAAAAATAATATCTTTATTTCCAAAATTAAAAGATCAAAAGTTACAGACTATGCAGCTTTAACTGTGATTATTTTGGTATATTGATTGGTGTTTTCAACTTGTTATAGAGTTTATATTATAATAATTATTATACTTGCCTATGCTTAGCATATGCACATATAAGGTTGATGATGCAAAAGTAAATTTGGCTCGGCAAATACTTACTTTACCATAATAGTAAAGGAAACTGAACAACCTCTTTTTCTATGCTGATTGCACACTAAGCATGATTTTTTGTCAGTGTGCTTCATCATGTTTTATTAATGGAACCTGTATAATACGACCTTTTGTTTACTGTAAAGGCGGCACCTCATGAATGCGATATTAGGACTGTTCAACCTTAGACAAAGGTAAAAGCTGAAAATGAGGCGTGGTTTTATTCAAAAGTAACTGTATCATTGTTTTCCATTAAACCAGTATAGACGCAAAACACATTAGTCCTTAACACGCCAGCAAAAAAACTGCATCTGAAAATGTCTATTTAACATAAGCATAGAGACAAACATTGTGGACCCAAATCAGACTGTCCTATAGGAGCAGTCTGATCTGGGTCCACACTGTTTGTCTATCAGGCTTCATATATTTTAGTGGACGCCAAAAAACATACATTTTGTGATTATGCGCTTTAAGGGTTAATAAATGGGAGTTCAGTGTATATACGGTTAGGATTTTCATGAAATGCACACCCAAACAACTTATTAATTCTTCACCAAATTATAGATAGAACCTGATTTTCCTTGTTCAGCAGATAAAATAGCCGAACCACGCCCAGATATAAATATTATAGTTACCGCCTTTACAGTAAGCGAAAAGTCTATTAATATCTTGACTGAACTACACGGTATTGATGTTAATGTTGTATCAATTGATAGATAGAATCTAGACCTTTCAGAAGATGTATATCGTAAATTTTATATTTGAACCGCGACATGAGACTTCCAACAATGTGGTATGTGCAACCAGCAAAGCCTCAGATCATACGCGCAGTCTGATCAGGTCCTTTGCTAGTCGCTTGAATATTCTATGAGTGTTAAGCGTATGACTGAACATAATTTGGAGTTTCTAAGCTTAAAAGGAGGCTGCATAGGCTCGTCTGAAGCTACACTTGTCAAAATGCCATATTGTTGGAAATCACATGTCATGGCTCATTTACAGAGATATAACCCAGAAAAGCCCCTCATATCCATTGGCTGTGTTCTTCATTAAGTTTATTTAAAAAAATCTATTCAATATATTCCTCATGGTGCCACTTATAATCTAAGTACTGGTAATACTTTAAGTGACTTACCTAGCGGCTTTGCAAATTCATCTTGAAAATATTCTGACAATGTCCTTTTCTTCGGATCAACCTTTCGAACTAGAGCATCAATATATAAGGCGAACGTTACAGAGTGGTTGCCAAATTTTGTTCCTATTAATATAAATGTGTTTAATAATAATTAGTTCATTACCCATTTCATATTTGATTAACAAATGCTCAATTAATAACTAATCTTCACATCCAGATATTTTGTTCTCACACGCTAAAATGTATAATGACAAAATAAAAATGTCTAGCCCCGGTGGATAGCTACATTTATCACATGACGTCATATCTGAGAGTGAATAACACCATGCGATAAAATAGATAAGCTTCTAGTGGTTTACAAATTTTGGTAACGTTATTTATCATATACTTATACTAGTATTGCCCTTGATACTAGGCTTTTGGCCCAACCGTATCCACGAGTCAAATAGAGCTGTCCAGCCCTGCGATCCAAAACTCATGTAGAGGGCTGATACGGGGGCTGATACCAGGGCTGATATTTTTCTGTCCCGCCCTCCCCAGCAGTTGATCTCGCCCTGGAGAAAAATAGGGAATATCTAGAAAGTGGACGTATTCTTTTTATATTTTTACCTGATTCCAAACAAAATCGCGCTGAAAAAAAACGTTTAAACATTGAAATATCCATTTTCTTACACCGAGTATCTCCATACAAAATGGCGTCAGCGTCAAACTTTCGAACGTCATGACGCCACAACAATGTCAAAGAGGTGCGCAACGTTTTCGCGAACGAAAGGATCAGCGAAATGATCAGTCAAGGCCGCTCTGTGTGCTGAGGCTGATAAAGTCACTTAATTTAGTGATTGTTTATTAATGTGCTTCAAAATATAGAAATTAATATATAATTTCACAGCTTTTTTACACGCATAAGTATATGATAAAAATATCATTACACGGTGTTTTTGATCCCAGCCCTGATCTCGGCCCTCGGACAGTATCAGCCCTCGCCCTTGGGGCTCAGGCTGATACAGTCTACTCGGGCTGAGATCAGGGCTGGGATCAAAAACACCGTGTAATAATCTATATGTACTGACGGGCATAATAACGTCGCGTATATATGACAAACTCTTAATGTTTTTTCACAAAGACGCGATTTCAAAGTAGTTTTAGGGTCATATGATAAATAGAATCTAACATTCGTGCTCCTGTATTATTGAATTAATTTTTATTAAACACATTGCGAAAAAGAGATAAAATGCTGGACAAACCTCGCATTTTATCTCTTTTTCCACCACTCGTTTAATAAATTCAATAAAGCATACGCGCAGCCTGATCAGAGCTTTTGCTAGTCGCTTGAGTATTCTATGATCATTGTTAAGCTACTGACTGAACACCATTTGGAGTTTCTAAGCTTTCAAGGAGGCTGCGGAGGCTCGTCCGTGTCTGACACATGTCAAAATGTCACATTGTTGGAAACCACATATCACGGCTCAATTATGTCTTTAATCAAGAGAGCGATAATTTCCTTATTTCCTATCAAACTAAAACCAACGAAAAATTTGATAGAAGGTAAGAGTCAAAAATACGCTCTATAATATTTCAGTGTGTCATAAGTTTAATGCGAGTTTGTGGGTACATGTACTTTGAGCTACTATATTTGGATTGTTTGAGGTGCTACTACATGGGCCTGGTCGTGAGAAAACCTGTCTTTAGGGTTTCTAACAAAGCGAAACTCAAACCAGTCTCCTCAGCTACAGATACTAGCTAGGAAATTGAAATTTCGCACGTAGCAAATTTAGATATGACACTTTTCAAAATGCGAATAACAGAGGCGCTGATCAGACTGCACGGATGCGCAGGCTGATCTGCGCCTGTGTTGTTCGCAAACTCCTGAAGACAGGTTTCTCGCGCCGAGACCCAATTGTTAACCCTCTGTATACTGGAAACTCAACAAAGGAGTACTTTGGAATACAGTGAAGACCCAGATGAAATGCTGCAATGTCTGGCCTTGCATCATGGCCTGCACTGTTTGCTAAGATGAATACAATCTTCAGAGACTGTAGTACATACTTATTTGGAAATATCTACCTGTGACCCCTTAGAATACACGATGGACAGTCCCATCCTTATTGTATTTATCTGTATGAGAAAATCAATCAGAATACACAGGGTAAGATATATGTTATTTAACTTTTTGGCTACTGTAAAGGAGGCACCTCATGAATGCGTAAAAAGGACTGGTCAACCTTAGACATAACAAAAAGCTGAAAATGAGGCGTGATTTTATTCGAAGGTAACTGTATCATTGTACCATAACAGTAATAATTTAAACTTTAAAACGCCAGCAAATAACTACATTTCAAATTGTCGGTTTGTTGTTTAATATAAGTATAGACGCAAACAGAGTGTACCCATATCAGACTGCTCCTATAAGAGCAGTCTGATCTGGATCTACACTGTTTGTTAAAGAGGCTTCAAAATGTTTCAGTAGACAACAAAAACACTTACGACTTTTTGTGATATGCGCTTATGGGTTAATACATGTGAGGTCAGTGATATACTGTCAGGACTTTCATGTAATGCACGCACGTTTGGGGTACCCAAAAAGCTTATTAACTCTTTACCAAATTATAGATAAAACCTGATTCCCCTTCCTTAGCAGATGAAATAGCCGAACCACGCCCAGATATGAATGTTAAAGCTGCCGCCTTTACAGTAAGCGAAAAGTCTATTAAGACGTGTAAGTGTATACAGTTACCTGGTGTCCACCAAGGCTCCTGCTCAGCCATCCTCTTTTCAAGGCGTCGATAATCTTCTAATACATCACTAACGTTCCATGTACCATCCAGGTTTACAAGACCAGCCTACAAAGAAAAATAATCTACTGTCCTGCCAGCCAAGAGTGACAGTGACGTCATGTTTTGTTTACACAGTTATCAGGGGCTTAGAATCGATATGTCACTTGTGTATTAATCCTATCCACAGGATAGGATTAATAGACAAGTGATCTACCGACTCGCGTTAGCTCAAGTGAAGTGTACACGTCAGTGTTTAACTTAGCAATTGTAAACAAAGTATTACGTCACTGTCACTCTTGGTTGGCAGGACAGTAAGAGCAATATAATAACACCTGACCCAGTGTATGAAAAAAAAACATCAAAAGGAACAGAGTCTTGGGCTACTAGAATATAATAGAACGTTTTGCTTTCAGTAAAGGCGGTAACTTTAATATTCATATCTGGGCGTGGTTCGGCTATTTTATCTGCTAAACAAGGAAAATCAGAGAATTTCTGGATCCGCGCATGCTTATTTTTGAGGTCTGAACTGAGTCAAGAACATTTCAGCCTGAATATGCCCCTGCCATCTTATTAACAAGCTTTATTATACAATATTAATACAATCAATGTTGCAACAAAAGTTGACCTTAAACACAACAAATGCATTTAGACATTTAAAGCTCTCTTTTTATCGTCTTCTGATAACCTCTATACACAGTTTGGACTCAGATCATACCAACGGGCCTAATCTGGATCCAAACTGTTTGTCATAAAGACAATAATTCTGAAAGAACATTTCGAAGAAAAAACCTTATTTTTAAAAAAAACAGCAGTCGTCTACAAAAGCATGAAAAATTACACCAAATGTAAAGAGTTAAGTGAACACGGCCAACGAATACCCCAATCACAGGTTGGCGGTATAAGAGCAAACTTTAATTTTTACAGGGTTATAATTTTAGGTAAATCGCACATAAAAAGGTATCACCACCCTATTTCTACGCCAGACGACTGTTTGAATTTTACATTAGCAATGATTAGTTGCGTTTGAATTTGACAACACCGTGGAGCTTCGTGATAATGCGTGTCCCCTGGCTGCCCAAATGTGCAAGATTGCATGTTTTTGCATATCTTATCAACATATTATATTGCGTGCATCTTGACTGATAGAGGATCTTACCTGAGTACTCAAGTATTATTGACTTAATTAGATGAGTTGAGAAAAAGAGATACATTTCGAGACTTGCCTTCCATTTTATCGCTTTTTACAACGAGCATAATACATTCAATAGTACAGGAGCACGATGTTAGATTATATTTACCATAATTTGACATTGCGTTTTTGATGTGCAACCCTTAAGAGTTTGCTTCATATACGCGACGATATTATAACCGCCATTGTTATATACCTTATGAGTGTTTACTATAGAAACTTGACGTGTTTCAATCGCTGACAGTTGTACGTTTCATCTAAATTTAACGTGTCGCAATGCGACAGATCACTGTCCGCGGGCTTCAATCCCATTACAACATGGCAGCAGAGGGCTGCAACGCCGTTACAGCCCGCTCAAGGACTTCGTCTGCAAGTTAAGATATATCGTCGCTTATATTTTATGGAGAAATGACCAAACTATTTCAATTACATGTACCATAAAATACGCTCCTTTATCATATCGGACAGGCGGAAATCGAAAACGCTCTGAACAATCGATGAACGCGGTTCACAAATCGCTAGAAACAGTGTTTTCGATAGCCATTTGTCGTCAGTCAGGCGACAAACGGCAATCAAAAACTCTGTTTTTAACAATCTTAGATCTGCGTTCGTCGATAGTATTAACGTTTTCGATTGCCGCCAATTTTAAGTATTTATTGAATATAGGCCCCAAAACAATGGCAACTAGGAATTTACTGTCGGGCTACAAACGGTAATAAAAAAAACTCTGTTTCTAATGATCTTAGATCTACGTTGTCGATAGTAAAAACGTTTTTGATTGCCGCATATCTGAAAGGTTTATTGAATATAGGCCTACTGAATACGTAGCCAAACCAATCCAAAATAACGGCTACAAGGAATAATTTACTGTCGGGCTACAAACGGCAATCAAAAACTCTGTTTCTAACGATCTTAGATCTACGTTTGTCGATAGTATAAACGTGTTCGATTGCCGCATATCTGAAGTGTTTATTGAATATAGGCCTACTGAATACATAGCCAGAACAATCCGAAACAAGGGTTACTATGAATAATTTAATACATTTTTCATATTTCTGTTGAAAAAAGAAATTTGTTTCCATACCAGATATGCGGCAATCGAAAACTCGTAACAATCGACGAACGCGGATCAGAAATCGCTACTACCAGTGTTTTCGATTGCCAATGGTCGCCAGTTGGGCGACTTATGGCAATCGAAAAGTCTGTTTCTAACTATTTTTGGTCTACGTTCGTCGATAATATTGACGTTTTTGATTACCACCAATCCGGTGTGAATTCGTTGTACGCTTCATTATGTTACGGTGGACATTTCTGCATACAATTGAATAAAATTATTTGGAACTATTTGTGCTTGAAAGGGATGTATATAACAATGACGATATAACATTCTTTTCCGTATATTAACGTTTGCCAAGCCCTCGTGTGATAATGTGTTGCAGCCCTCACCGCTTCGCGGCTCGGGCTGCAACACATTATCACACTCGGGCTTGGCAAACGTTAATATACGGAAAAGAATGTTTTATCCTCTTATTATCATTGCAATATAGGCCTGGACGCGACAAAACCTGTCTTCGGGGTTTCCTATCAAGCTAGACTCAAACCAGTCTCCTCAGCTACAGAGACTAGCTAGAAAAATGAAATTTCATCCGTGTCAAGTTTAGATATGATACTTACCAAAAGGCGAATAACAAAGGCGCTGATCAGTCTGTAAGAATGCGCAGACTGGCTTGCGCCTTTGTTGTTCGCAAACACCGAAGACAGGGTTTCTCGCGTCGAGACCCAATCATTATGGTATGTAAGCCACTAGTATCACTCGCAGACGTGACGTCATGTGATAAAAGGGATTGTTAGTTACCATTTGGGTCAGAGGTTTAACTTAGGTCTGTTCCTTTATGTATTTCCATACTTTGTGTATGCGAGCAAACACGAATCTGGTGAGACTGCGCGTTTGCGTTACTTGACTCAATTTTACTTACACTGTGTACTAGAAATTGCGCCAGTGTAATATTTTCTTTTCCGTTCTGTGCAAACTCTGGCCAATATTTGCTTATCTTTTCCTGATAATCAAGTAGACCTCTGAAACAAAATATTACCACATACAGTTTACAAGTTATAAATGCGTAGTTATTTAGTCAGTATATTAATATGAAAACAATACTTATTCCATACGCTACAGATATACCACTGCAAACTCTTTGCCACATTCAAAAAGGATTGAAGCAAATGAAGGCTCAGACTAAGCCTAACTGTACACATGGACAAACATGATCACAGACAAACACTGTACCTTCATGATGTGTACCGCTTTTGCTTCTCCTGACTCATAATACAAATCAAATGACGCTTAGAATCATGTTCCATATGGGACTACAATGTATTAATCGTGACTAAGAGAAAGCTAAAAAACTACCCTAAACATTGGTTTAAACGCTGACAAACCAACTACATTAGAAACATGGTATCTGGTATCCTAATGGACTGTATATTAGTATGTTCTACTTTTTCAACATGTAAAAGCTAAACATTATGCTGATGGTTTTTATAGATAAAAAACAAATTAATGCAATCAGAAACTGAGAAGCATGAATACAAAAATTAAGCAATCACCTCATTTTATCTCGACACATTTACAATGGGAGCGACAACAAAGAAAGTTTTTATTTATACTACGTTTAGAATGCGTTGACAAATATAACTTAACGCATAAGGAATTTAAAAAAAGCAATACCAATTAGAACAACATTGGAGGTATGGGCCTGTTTGTATAAGGATACTTATATTCAACTCTGTAATACTGAAAGCTGATTCATACAGAATAAAGGCTAGATATTGACAAACAGAGCTAAAAATATAGCTCTGATAAATTCTAGCCGAGACAGCAACATAGAATGTAAATGGATATTATGGATTGCTTTGCACAAAAGTGCCAAAATTGTTTGAGCTTTTCCAATGAAACATCAACATCCAATTGTTTTGGCCTGAAAAACAGGAAACCAGAAAACCAGCGAAAGATTAATTTGCAAATACTCACAATTCACCTCCCAATGTAATCTAGACTCAATGCAACATGCACATTCACAGGGCTTCAGTGGTAGGTGATTGAATTAACAAATGTACATTCGGAAATTTTCGCGGTGATTCTATTTTCGCGAATAGCGTAAAAAGACATATCTGCCTAGTTAAAAATTTGCGACTAGAGCATGAATTACCGCGAAAATAAAACCCTCGCGAAAAATTTCCGAATTTACAGTAGGGCATAACTTCTAAAATAAATTCTACTTTAATTTAAATGCAGATATAAAATGTTGATTGTCATAGTATTTTATATCATTTGATAATTTATAGCTAATGCACATTCACTGGATTATTTTCTTAAAAATCCCTCGTTAATTAAAACTTGTATCTTCTAGTTTCATGTAGATTATGAAACAAATCCTTAAAGATAAAATGAATGAAGACCCTGACCAAAACCTGACCAACTGTCATAGGTGGGTTGGTGTATGATGCATTATTTGGCTGGCCCACCATCGACCATAGCTCAACTAAAGGTTTCCCTTAGCTCAGTTAAGAGCCCTTTTCTTTGTTTTATTGCAATAAGTTTATTTGACTTGATTGATATATTGTTTTTAAACTATATATATACTTGTACACAACCTTGTTTATATCATGGATATTATTTACTCACCTGTCCACAAGTTGGGCAACCACAATAGCAGACACCGCCTTTGTGGATGAATAGAACACACCCAATGTATCTTTCTTCCATTGTGTCTTCTTTTCAGGATCAGCTACTCCACCCCAAAGATTAACCACAAGTTGGCCTGTAAATAATATCGATATATCAAACTTTGGGGGAGCGCAGTGGCTCAGTGGCTGAGTGCTTGACTCGAGACCTAGGGACCGCGGGTTCGAGCCTCACAACAATGTAACAATGTTGTTGTTTGTTTTTGTCCGGGGACAAAAAAGGAGTTACGCTAGCTGGTTAAATCATTCAAAGAGAGCATAGATACGAGAAGTTGTCTGAAATGTATATTAATATATTGATAAGATGATAAATGCATTTATATTATGATAATATCACAGACATCATTGCAAAGAAAACAAATGGTAATAGATAACCGTCTGACAATTTATCCGTCATTCAATCAATTTTGTTTGACTATTATATTCTTATAATTTAAACTTTCTTTATATTTGCGGTTATTACCTTTGTAGTATGCTGCAAAACTGCCACCTTTTTCAATACCATTTTTCACAATTTAGCCTGAAAAACGAATAACAAAAATATATAAATGACATAATAGTGACCAGGACTTTAGTTAAGATTGAGTAACGAAAATTTAATTTTCTTATTTAATTTAAACTTTATTTCATTTGTACAATACATAAATACTTTCAAAGCAAAATAGTTATGCTATATATAAGCATTATACAAACGGGATTCAGAATGAAGTCCGAAGACTTATTCGAATCTGTATCCCTCAAATGTTCAATAGCTAAGATGATGTGATTATCTTCGTATTCATGCAATATACAAATACTATTTTGGATCTTTATAGTAGCCATTAGTTATAATATACAGCAACGATTGCATATCGCTCCACGGGGATGGAACTTAGATTGTTGTTGTTGTTTTTTCACACAGGTTCAACGCGCGATAACAGGATCAAGCAGCGCGCTTCGTTTTGTAGCTCATTCTATCTTATACTACGATAATGTGGAAGCATAATTATACGTCTAGCTCAAGTGCTTGGCTCGTAAGGCAAAATCAATTGTTTGTGTAGGGATATAAAAGTGAGTAAGTAAATGCAAAGATCAGAAATCGTAACAGTAAAGTATTGCACCAGTTTCTTCACGCAGATGATCACTAGGCCGCAAAGAACTGCAAGAAGGCAAGAACAGGAACAAACACGAGGCGTAAGTGGCTGAAGAGATCGCAAATGCATTATGTGTTAGAAAATAAGTTGTTGTTGTTGTTGTTGTTGTTGTTGCTGGGTCAGAAGCGTTTAGTCTTCAAGATAAATTCTTGAACTGCAGAAAAAACAGTTTTGTTCTCTAAATCTGATAAGTTAGCATTTCCATACAAGAGTACATTTAAAGTAGGCTGACAGTAAGTGGTGACTGTGTTTAAGAGTTCTTCACGCAAGTTTTGGAAGAGATTACAATTTAGGAGGTAGTGCTCAGTGTCTTCAATTTCTCAACACTCACAAAGGGATCATTTATGATGTTTTTTGAGAATAGATTTTGATGTAGAGAAGAACAATTAAGTCGTAGGCGTGTATGGTGTACTTGGCCTAGTCTCTTACCGCAATAATAGTATTGGGGTGGCTTTTTTATGTCTTTGTTAAGTTTGTGTTTGAATGCGGTGATAGAAGGCGATGTTTTTGTTTCTTCAGGTAATCTGTTCCAGGCTCGTGTAACTGAGGGCAGAAAAGAGTGATAGTATTGTTGTGATTTAGCAGGAATAGTTTGAAGGTCTGATTCATTGCGTAATCTATATCTTGTTGTACTACCGACAGTCGGAGGTGCAAGAGATGAGAGGTATTCAGGGGTCATTTCATTTTGCATTTTGTAAAAGAGGACAAGCTTTGATTTTTGTCGTCTAGAAGCAAGGCTTTCCCAGCCAGTTTCAATGTAGAGAGATTGTAGTGATGTTAGTTTAGTGGCTCCTGTGACAATGTGGGCAGCTTCGTTCTGGATTTTTTCCAGGTCATTTGATTCATATTGAGTGCAGTTGTCCCAGACTACATTGGAATATTCAAGAAGGGATCTTATAAATGAAGTATATATTATTTCTAGTGATTATCTGTCAAGCTGAAACTTCAGCTTACGCATGATGTTTAATCTAAACCAAGATTTGGCCTTGACATGGTCAATGTGAATTTTCTTATTTCTAAACCAAAACATATGTTGTTGGTACTCAAAAGAACCGTCTCAATGAGACGGTCCTTTTGAGCACCCAAAACATATGTTAAAATTGATGGGTAAGACAATATTAACAATTTTACGCTGAAAATGTTTGTTTATGATAATACACACACACACAGCATTGTAAATGAAAAAGACAACATATTTCGTTCAGATTTCAACGATTTTAATGATGAATATGTGAAAAACGGTTAAACAAAGTATAACGCTTGATACTTGATGTATCCAACTTACTTGAATGCCTCAAGGACTTTCTCAAACCCTGGTGCAACAAAACATTCTGGATCCATCTCTAGTGGACTGAAATGATAAACAAGTTGCCCTTTGCTGATAGTGTATACAGTAAAAGCTGTCTTAAGCGGCCACTCAAAAAGAAGACCAAATTGGTTTTCGATTATCGCTTAATACAGGTCAAAAGTATTGCAGAATGCTCCAAGGGGAGCACTCTGCAATACATTTGAACTTCATTAAGCTACCTTTTGTCATTAAGATCTTTGTTTTGTCTATTTTTGAGTGCCCGTTTAAGACAGGTTTTACTGTATCCTTTTCTTTTATGTGAACGTAGGAAAGTAGTATGAGAATATAGTAATTACACATGACACTTTATATGTTAGAACGCATGGGCGGACAGGGATCCGCCCCCCCCCCCTTGAAAATCCCAAAAATATAGTGTTTCTTAGCAATACTGGTCCGGAACCCCTTAAAACCACAAAGCTACCAAGCCATCATTTAATGTAGGGCCGTTATCGGCACGCCAGAGAAACGCCATTTAAATGGCGTTTCGCTGGCGGGCCGATGATGGCCCGCTAATATTGGTATTTTGATCGTTCCACCTCTCATCAACTAAAATTAAAACAAAAAAAAAAGTTGTCTATGTTGGACCCCCCTTCTGACAAAACGTTCTGGATCCGCGCATTGAACGATTCGTTCTATGATGTTATGTTAGAAAGATTTGTTCTATTGTATTTGGCCGTCTACTACGGGTAGTACATGAATACAGTTAAATACTACGATGAATACAGTTGCTACTGAATATCATTGAAAGGACAGTCCATCAACATTCTTTACATTAAGAAGACATTACACTTGGGACCTTATTGGAGACAATTATATTTGTATCAAATGATGGTTTGGAATGAAATACATCTGTCATCATACTGAAACATAAGCTATAAGCTAATATGTGCAGTGACTATTTAAATCAATCTCATTTGGTCTTGACTTATCAGCTTTGTTTTAAATGCTTAAACTTATATCATTGTTATAGTTGCGTAACTTTATAATGGCAATGATTATAAAAAAATGTAAACTTATTGTCGAAACCCAATATTAAAAGTGTAAACAGAAGAATGAAAAGGGTATGTGCCCTAATTATTCGAGCACCTTGACTCCTTGCTATATCTGTCCTAATTTTAACAAGTTAATTGAGAACATTTTTAAGTGTCTTTAATGTTGTGACAGAATGGAAAACAGGGTAGAACTTGATCTGGACTTAAACTATTTGTTAAAGTAAGAAAGTCGTCAAATATCAGGAATCAACACAATCAAGTACCACACCAGACCCTGGATACCACATGGGAAAGTGACAAAATCACAAGCCTGCTTGTCTGAATATTTGGGGGAATTACAGTAGCCTCGTTACTTTTTGATCCCACCGTATTAGACACATTTTCTAGCGCATGATATTTTGGTACTTATCGCATATATCCAAAGGTCTCGTTTAAGGCACGCGAAGCTAGAGTGTTAAATGAGTCTGAGCATTCACCTATATCCATAATTTGTGTATGAGAGCTGCAGAGGCTCTGGCGACTTAGGTGTATTTTCGCAAACTCACCTGAGCCTTTGCTGGTTGAAACCATTACCACAATCACATGTACTGGCTTTATTATAAAGCACTTAATTATGCAGTCATTATTTTTATCGACTACATTTAAGCTGTAGTTTAGCTTCGTATTTTGCGTTATAATCAAGTTTATGTTAACTCTTTTAAGACCAATGGAATTTGTCATAAAATGATACTGTTAAGTCAGGATGGTCTATTGTATTTATTGAGGGCTTACAGGTTATAATTTCCAAAAATATATTATATTTTTTTTTCTCTGTAGATCAGTTTAGTCTTAGCAAACAGTCAAGACCCTGATAAAATGCCGCCTTAAGCGGATTTCGTCTGGGTATTCACTGTTTACCATACTACCCGTTTAGGGGTTTCCAGTCCTCAAAGGTTTTCCAGTCCTCAAAGACTGTAAATTTGATAACGCAAACAGTATGTGATTTTTTTTTTAAAAAAGGAAATAAAACTAGTACAATAATATGCTTACCTTTATTTCTTTAGTTGAAGATCTTTAATCATTTGGCCAAGTGATATGAGAAAATAAAACTACTCTGTGTTATCAGTCAATGTTCTTTTCCATGACCCTAGTCCACTAAATTATGTCAAAAAAATAGCGTGGTTATTGTATTACCGGTATTACAACATTATGGATACATGCATGCCATTAAGGGACTATCATCATTTACCTCAGTCAAAGCAACCGGGCCAATCTGAACTGCCTCGGCCAATTCCGTGGAATCAGACCTCGGATGTAAATCGAGGATCTACTTTCGATAACGTGACAATGACGTCACAGAAACTATGCCAACACAATAACAAGTGTGATTGCAGCGAAACAAACGGTTATAAATAAAATTAATGTTATTTCAATAAAATATCGCTATAGCGATATTTTATTGAAAAAAAACATAACTTCATTTATTCTGTTGATAAAACGTTTTGGGTAATCAAAATAATGGATTTCAATAGGACTGAACCCACATGGTAGAGTACTATTTTCCATACGCTAGTTCTGGTTAATAAAATGCAGCTTTGTTCATACATAGTACTACACCCAAGGCTAATTATCGAATTGAGCCGATATTTTCCGATTGCTCCCAGGCAAGATGAAAGCAACACTAGAAAGGACACTAATAACTATATCACAAAACAAAGAAGCAATACAAATATAACACACACAATTGGAGCGATAACAGACAACGAATAAACAACAACAGGCACCAGCCTAGAAGGAAAGGCAGCAGAGGCCATCTGGGGGCCCAAATTGATTTTACTGTTGAGTCCTTATCTTTGCTTTATCTCCTTGTTATATCTTGATTTATATGTTTTAGGAGATGATGCATTGATACGTTAGGGGTCTTTCATGCAAACCAAATATCTATGTGTCTTGATCGACATCTGAATTAAGGGTGAGGTTGGCGCCGTTAAACCGGTTTAAGCCCTCCAGTAAAATATTTTACTGACCGTTCCTAGGCGGTACTTCTTTTGTGGATCTTTTATGTTTTTGTTCTGTCTTGTGTTTGCTATGTCTTTGTGCGCGTCTGTTTATATGTGCTTTGTGGTCACCTGCTGGGAAAGGGCTGACCTCTTGGCTCTCGTTTGTGGTGTCTACTGTGTGATTGTCACTTTCCCATTGGTCGGTGTGGTACTTGATTGTATCGATTCCTGATCTTTGCACCCTTACTTACTTTACTTGCCAAATTTTCGATCCTAGATTGTGCTGTTGTTAAAACACAAAATAATGTTTAGCTCGTGGGTAGAGGCTTCCTCACTCATGCAAAGAGAAACAATCGAATCACATCAACAAAAAATGATGAAACAAAGTAAACTAAGGTATCTTAACTCACAGGCAGTCTGAGCTAGAAAAAACACTAGTTGAGCCACTGTGTGCCCAGCCAAAGACAAGCATCAGGTACCAGCCCATCAATAGACGTGTTTAGTCAGGTCATCATTCAGTCGAAAGCCTGGCACACCGTCGTGCAATGAGAGAGGAAAAAGTAAGTGAGCATAATCAGGAAATACCACAATAAAAAAACTGCAGACCAAACAACGGCACCGCAAGGAATAGCTACCAGACATTTACAGTAACAAGACATCCAAAAGACAATAAAAGCAAAGCAACCAGCTGACTCTTCCTCGTCAAGATAATTGGAAAACTAGAAAGGACATAAAGTAATGCATAGCAAAACAAAGACCAACACAGAACCCCCACAAACCTTGGGAGGTACATTAAGCAATAAATCAACAACAACAGAACCACTGCCTTAGAAAGAACAGCAGTCTAAGCTTCCCAGGGGGGGGGGGGCTAAAATGCAATATGAATTGTTATTGGGTTTTCCTGGCTCTCGTTTGTGGTGGATAACTGTGAGTGTGTCACTTTCCAATTGGTATCCTGGGTCAGGTGTGGTACTTGATTGTATCGATTCCTGATCTTTGCACCCTTACTAACTTTTATAAACAGGCATGCAGACAGTAACATTATATTAGAGCTATATCTCACTCTTTTATATTGCTTGATGAGCTTTTTGAATTACTAAGAAAAAAAAAGGATTACCAAAGAAGCTTTTGAATATGTAAATTAATCACATAAAACACTGGCTCTGATATGCCCTATTGCATAAGAGTTTTAAAAATTATAGCATTCTATTTGAATATCATCTCTTAGCATCTGCAGTACAATTTAGAAAATGCTTTAATAAGGTTTATGATTTTGATAGCCATGTTTAGTAAAGCAGTCAAAATGTGTTTTTGGACACATGAAAATTAGAATATACTCTCACCTTTCGGATAAGATGCTAAACATATAAAGAAGGAGAGCGAGGAACATCTCCATCCAGAGTGTCATTGCAAGACTTTACCTCTCTCTGATACGTTATTAATCAAAAACCAACACAGTTATCGAACTATATATATATATTCAAAAAATAGCTCACTGCATTTAAAAAGAAATAAATGAAACTTAATATCAAATATGTGACAATTTAGTGATCCACCCATAGTTTGACACTATTAGTACAGTACGGGAGTTTAAGAAACATTTGGTCTTTGTACTAATTGAAGTAACATTGGCATTACATCTTTGATACCATATCCTAGGTTCTATGACCTTTTTCAAACCTGTTAAATTTCAGAAAACGTTGATATATTAGTTACGATACTTGAAGAATTGTCTTCAAGTAAAGCTCTTGCCAATATAGAGAGACTTTCCAAAATCTTAAATCTATTTTGCGATATATAGGGTCTTACACTAGTGCTCAGGTTGTATTAAACTTATAAGAACAAGTTGAGTAAATCGATAAAATGCGAGGCTTGCCCAGCATTTTATCAGATTTTGCAACACGTTGAATAAATCAATATAGAGCACTAGTTTTTACATTTATAACATGCAATAAAAATTACATTGGAATAATCACATTTTTTGGCGTGAAAAACGTTAACATTCTGTTATTATGTAAACAACATTGCTATGGACGTCATTATCAAGCGTTGCAAATTATATTAGCCACTAGCGTTTTATCAATTTTATTAAATGTCGTTATATCACTCCCAGGTGCGACGTCATGTGATACAGTGTAGTAAGTTCATGCCCTTGGCATGTGATAGCACATGCGCAGATTAGATTGAGCAAACAAATGTGCTGGAATTCGATTGTGTTGTTCACCTATGGCCAAACCATACACTCAATTACAATAGTTAGTTGGTTCATTTATTTTAATTTCAGGTGTATCTATTTTGTGGAAATATTATTCTTTCGTTCTGTGGAGCATTTATCCTCTCAATGGCGTTTGAGGCCCCTATGATGGGATTAGAGAAAGTATTGCTTGGAAAAGGGAAGAAAACCTAAATATGAATGTATACTTTGACAATACTGTTGATCAAAGTAACTTATTGCTAACTTATATAAGAATAAAGCTCTTTATCCTTTATCATTTTTGATAGTATTTTAATAACCATATAATGCACCAATGGAAGAATGTTTACGTCAACTTGTATAATTGCATAAAAGCCGTGTCGCACGCTATTAACAGCCATGTTTTAACCGGCAAAAGCCCATGTATTAATCAGGCAATTCACGTGCTGTTGATGCACAAGTTTTGTACTTTACATATACGCATTCTAGGCCATCACAAAATTTGACGTTATCAACAGTAGCATGCATAGAAATGAACGTAATCTAGTGACGTTAAGATGACGTAAGTCTTTGCCCAGGAACAGGCGCTTTCAAAACCTACAAATCCTTCATGCACTTGCGCGTCATTATAGTAATACAAAATGAACTTTTCAAAGCTTTTTTCCAAAGTTTTCAAGTGACAAAATGACTTTTTGCAATAGTAACGAGCAAACGTGGTTTTCTGATACACTTACATCTGCTAGACCCCTCGGTGGTCGTTAAAGCCCTCACCTTTCATGCCACCCATGGGGTCCAACAGATGTTAATGCATAGAAAACATCTTTGATCCCTATATTTTGTTTATGACATCGTTGAAATAACACTTTAAATAGAGGATCTAACATTCGTGCTCATGTATTATTGAATTTATTAAACGAGTTGGGAAAAAGAGATAACATTTTATCTCTTTTTTTTCGCAACAAGTTTAATAAATTCAATAAATCAGGAGCATAAATGTTAGATTCTATTTAATTTATGTCGTTAAAAATAATTTTGAATTCATATTTTGGGCGTAATACCAATATGGTTTTGCCATATGCGTGACGTTAAAAGCGTTATTTCACGTTTCCAGAAAATCTATAAACCACTAGTGGTTTATCGATTTTGATGCGTTGCATAATTTCACTCCCAGAGGCGACATCATAAAATAAACCATTATTAAATCTTTTAGCCAATGTATTGAGTTTAGATGAACATTTCAGTTTAAAATGCAAATATATGTGACAATATGTTGCTACTACCACATTCATAGCATATTAAAAATAAGCCGAAACATTCTTGATGCCATGTGGCTGTTATTGTTCTGTGTCTTTTCCTTATGGGTGCCGTGAGTTGGTCTGCAGTGTGTGATTGTGGTATTTCCTGGCCATACTCATTACTTCTTGAGGTTGGGTCATAGCAAGTTAAATTGATTTGATTGTTTCCCTGTGGTGATCCATTGTATAAGATAAAAAGCATCCACGCGGGGTATCCATTTTTGTGTTTAAACAACAGCAGAGACTAGGGCGAAAATTTGCCTAGTAAAATATGGGTCTCGACGCGACAAACTCTGTCTTTGGTTTTTTTTTTTTTAAAATAGCAAGACACAAACCACTCTCATCAGCAACACAGACAAGCTAGAAAATCGAAATTTGGCCTGTAGCAAGTTAAGATATGGTGCTTACCACCAAGCGAATAACAAAGGCGCTGATCAGACTGTGTGGATGCGAAGGCTGGTCTGCGCCTTTGTTTTTCACAAAGCCCCAAAGACAGGTTTTCTCGCATCAAGGCCCAAATTATATTAAATAGACTTCGAGCTAAAAAAGGTCCTGCTCCCCCCCCCCCTAGGGAATTTTGCAGACATATCCTATCTTGAAGAGAATTTCAAGCCGCATCTTTTAAGAGATGTTTGCACTCTGTGCTCCGGGGCGTTAGTCTCTGACAGCCTGTTACATATGTTACTGTAACAAACTAAGGAAAAAATCTAAATGAAAGTTTGAGCTACAGAAAGAAGACACTAAACCATACTATTATTCAAATTTCTTATGTAGTTTGCATGCTGGATGCCTAGGCTACATAGAAGCAACATTTTAAACAAAATTACAGCCTTCTATGGTGTTATATGCGTTACATAGATTAAATTTCCCTTTGAAAGTTGAAATCATGACTAGCATCATTCATTTTACAGACGATTTGTGCATTTTTACAAGTGTTTTTAATCTTAGTTTACTAAAATATTCATTTGACTAATAGAAAAAACAAAGTTTGCTTTTCTATCTCAAATACATTGTTTTATATGAGCTATTAAACAACCCTACCCCCAATTTTAAGTAACCAATTTTGGTATCTATTATTGAAGAAAAATGTATGAAAATATTTGACGCTCGTGGATATCTTACATTTTTGGTGCTGTCTTGCTAATGCAATAAAGAATCATACATTTGCAAGTTTGACATCAGGATCAGAGCACTTATTTAAGTATGTTACGTATGTTACATGGCATAATGAATGAGCAAGGAAATTTTCTTGGAAGTAAGAGATGATATTTCAGAAAAATACCGTTTTTCACATGTTTTCCCATAATCCTAGCCTCTGGTGCCTTAGTCTTAGTATTTACAGTCATTGCTGATAACAAGCCCATGGAATTGTGTTACCTTTGTTATATATAACCTTTTTAATCACATATTTCCTAATGCCTATAACATTAAAATATATAGATAGAAAAATAATAGTTCTCATTTAAATGACACAATTTAATAAATATTCCTATTAAATAAAATTATTCAAAAACAATCTTTATTCAAGTCACCCTCACAATGTCTATCATTGTGTCTGCTTCTATTGCAAAATAATCACCCATTTCATCATAACCAGTAGAATCATGGCATTGTATTAGGACTGCAAACTGAGTACAATCCTGTTCCTCTCCACCCCTTTGGGAATTGTGCAGACATATCCTACCTTAAAGAACAATTCAAGCTGCATCAAATGAGAGATGTTTGCACTCTATTAACTAGGGGGTTAGCCTGTAATGGTATGATACGTATGTTACCATATCAATTTAAGGATAAATGAATTAAAAGTCTGAGAAACAGAAAGAAGACATAAAACTACCTATTTATTTGAATTATTCATGTAGTTTGCATGCTGAATACCTTTGATACATAAGAAAAGATTTTTTAACAAATATACAGCTTCCTATGGTGTTATATGTGTTACATTAATTAAGATTACTTTTTAAAATTGGTAATTGTGACAAACATCACTTGTACGCATTTTGTGTGATCCTTCTCTTTAGCCATCAAAAGACTTAATTTTCTTTTTATGTGTGGCCAGTGCCAGCGTCAAACAACTTGACTCAGCCAAACTTGAATCCTTAGCATTCTTCAAAAGCAGAAACAGCATGTCAATGTCATGGGATCAAACACCTGATTAAATATGGGTTTAATGCCAACAATGGAGTATGACTCTGGTATATATCTCTTCCTGTTAAGTGACAAGAGCAATCTAACTGCAGCTGCCTCTACATCCGTGCTAGTCAAATGATTACTTTGCTCTGATTTTGCAAAATCTAAGTCTACCATGTACCTCTAAGAATACTTTAAGATTTCTGACATTGGTCAAACAGAAATTTGATAGGCTGCTTTTTGCAGCATTTGCCATGGAACCTATCCAGTCTTTTGGTGCTTAAGTCCTCAGGTCTTAGATCAATAGTATTTTGCTGCGCCCAAAGAACTTTATAAGTTTTCTTTAGTTACAATGTTGACTCTTGATGGTTTTGGCAGACCATCTGAAACCATTTCTGTTACACCTTGAAAGTTATCTGGTATAAGAGAAAAAATATGAAGTTGGACATTGCCATCAATTATGTTTGGTTGTTTTTTGATGTCAGTACATTGAAGCATGTCTTAAAATAATGTAAAACCTATGATTTCTCAGTTTTTGCAGCCATATCATTAGCTGTTGCATTCAAAAGAAGGAAAATGGACTATAGGTATAATGGGATAACCAGTAGTTCTATATTATGCTCTATGGAAGATTTATACAGAGTAAACAAGTTGATAAGGTGCCTCATTTCATGATCCATTGAAAACACTGAAATTGAAAACACCTGCCTCTGATTGTGTTTTATAAAAAGGATGTCAATTCAATGCCCTTGCTCATTTATTATGACGAGTTATATATGTTACATCCTTTAATAAGCACTCTTATCTTAGAAACTTATTGAATCATTGAATTGAAAGGGTCTAATTTGCGCTCTGTTCATCCTGCATTTCATTGCTTTACCTGCTGTGATACATCTAGTTCGTTTATCTGAAGGGAAAGAGTAACCTCGGTTTCAGCACTTCAGAAGTACTAAGACTTCAAATAAGTTTTTGAATGCTTGGGGAAAGATAATAAGTGCAGATACATTATTAGATGAAAAATATGTGGGATGCATGTATGGAAAGGCTACATTTATAAAAGTTAAACAGCTAAGATATGATTCTTTATCACAGAAATATCAAAGTACATCAGTCCAGGTACTCATTGCTCTTAATGGCATAGTTTTCTTCCTTGTAAAGCTTTAGTCTTTCTCCTACTTGCAGAGTATCACTTGAAACACATACTCAAAGAGCCAACTATTAGGAATTCATATCAGTTTCCAAATGTTCCAAGCCATAAATGGCAAAATTGGAAAGTTGATAATGGCTCATCAATTTTGGGTGGACTGGTGGTAAAATTGAATAACAGTAAATGATTGAAATATTGTGCGATGATTCTACTAGTTGCATGGAGGCGAGTGATAATAATGATTACCACAGAAGCAGACAACGACAAACGTTTATCATGAGTGTTAAATCGATGAGAAATAGTTTGGACCATTTCATTTATTGTATTTTCTTGTAAAAATGTAAAACTATCTTTTCTATTTGTGGCTCTATATTTAGCATTATATGCACAGTATTAGGAAATGTGTCCAAAAGGTCATTGATAACATCTGTAACACCAGTCCATGGGCTTGATAATCAGAAATGAATATAATTTCTAGTGTTTTGGCACCAAAGACTTATAAGTATACATTAAGTGTCCTGATCTTTAACTTAATGACATCTTGTAGATATATGAGCAAGACAGACTAAGAAAATGAAAAATATCCATAGGCTGTAATCGCTTTCATGTGTTTTACTTAAACGGTAATAACAAAATTCGCTTCTCTGTAAAACTAGGAGTAGGGTTGTGTATTAGCTCCTATAAGACAATATATTTAAGATAGAAAAGCAAACTTGGTTTTTCTTATTCATCAATTGAGTTTATGTGTGTAAAATCTTATAAAACAGTTTGAAACCAAGTCAGTTTGAAACCAAGTCATAGTAGTTGTTTAACTACATGACGATAGCCACAATTATAGCTTTTAAATTATAATTAGGTTCATGTAACGCACATAACACCACAGTTAGCCGTATTAATGTTAAACAGCTTCCATATGTAGTAAAGACATCCAGTATAAAGACTATAAGATTGTCAATTTATTAGGTAATTTTAATGCCTTCTTTTGGTAGCTCAAACATTTAAATTTCTTATTCTCAAAATGATATAGTAACATATGTAACAAGCTGTTACAGGCTATCGCCCCGACTTACAGAGTGCAAACATTTCTTATTAAATGCACCTTGAATGGTTACATAAGATGTAATTTGTCTGCAGAATTCCAAAGGGGATTAGGATGGAGCAGGCCCTTACTCAGCTTGATGTCAAAATACTGTTTGATGATTTTACTT
Source organism: Loripinus fragilis (assembly GCA_964019695.1). Lineage (NCBI taxonomy): Eukaryota > Metazoa > Mollusca > Bivalvia > Lucinida > Lucinidae > Loripinus > Loripinus fragilis. The sequence goes on from OZ026515.1 coordinate 35,688,766, forward strand.
ATCACGCTAACATATGTAACGCTCTCTGATCTTTAAAACTTGATGACAACTAGCAGATCTATAAGTCTTTATCATAGGAGCTAGTTTAAAATCCCTAAACAATGTAAGATATCCAACAGCTGCGAGTTTTTTCACACTTTTAGCTCAAACTTTCAAACTACATTTCCTTTATTTGATATAGTAACGCATGTAACACGCTGTTTCAGACTAACGCCCCAACATAGAGAGTGCAAACATCCCTTATTCAATGCAGCTTGAGTTGTACTATAAGAATGAATATGTCTGCAAAATTCCCTCGAGGAGATTAAAACATTTTTAGGCATATCTTACGTAAAGACAATGAGCTTGCCCATTTATTACATCAGGTAACATATGCTACAGCCTCTGATATTAAAAATTTTGCAACAAACTTGCAGATTTACGAGTCTTTTCATATAAGCAAATAAATCCCAAACAATGAAACTCATTCATCAACTGCAAATATTTTTTAACAATTTTTACTTTAGTTTTAATACCAAACATATCACCTTAAAACTGGGTAGGGGTAGGGTTGTTTAATTGCTTATTTCAGAAAAAATATTTAAGCTAGGGAAACAAACTTTAATTTTTCTGTTAGCCAATTGCATAAGCTAGTCAGACATGGTTAAAAACATTTTGCAAAACACACAGAGAGATTGTGAATGTAAATGATGTTAGCTACACTTGCAAATTTTAATGGGTTATCTGATTTATGTAACGCATATGACACCTTAGGAAGCCGCAATTTTGTTCAAATGGCTGTCATACGTAGTTAAGATATCCAGTATGCAGACTATATGAATGATTTTTAAAAATAAATATTTCAATGTCTTTAATTTGTAGCCCAAACTTTCAATTTACTTTTTCTTAGTTTGATTAAGTAACGTATGTTACAGGCTCTTACAGACTAACGCCCCGGAGCACAGAGTGAAAACATCTCTTAAAAGACTCGGCTTTCAATTCTCTACAAGATAGGATATGTCTGCAAAATTCCCTAGGGGGGGGAGCAAACCCATTCTCAGCCATCCGTCTAAAAGCTCCACCCCGCGCTGGCCCAGGCTGCTGTCCGTTATAAGGACGTGATTATATTGTCGTTGATTCATTTTCTGCTGCTGCTTCCGATGTATGTTGGTGTTTTATACTGGGTCACTGTTTTGTAACATATTTCATATTGCTACAAGCGAGCAAAGACATAGACCAGCCTTAGCAATTGTGCGATCTCACTGGGTACATCACTGCATCAGATGTGCTTTTAAAATTTAAAAGATCTGAACCTCCATGTTGTGATTGGCACATGCCAAGATAATGTGAGGGGCTACCTTTACAAAGTACTAGCTAAGCAATTTCAAACATTCTTTGAGTCATTTTTCTTCTCTTTATTATAATGTAATATGGGTGTATTGGATCTATATACATGTACAATTTAATACCAAAACTACAGCAGTCACTGTCTCAAACAGCAGCTTCGCTCCAAAACAGCAGAGCAACAAAACAGCACGTTTATATCGTTGTCAAACTAAGGTGGTTGTATTTAGCTTCAGCTGCCAGTGGATTAAAAATTGTTATCAGTCTTTAACTACTAGTAACCTTAAGCACTGTTATTCAATTATGTCATATAGAGTCGCATCTGGGAGTGTAATTAAGTCATGCTTTAAACACAATAATACATAGAGGATCTTACATGGGTGATCACGTTTCACCGAAATTATCATACAAGATGGGGAAAAAGAGATAAAAATGCGAGGCTTGTTGAGAATTTTAATAAATTCAATAATACAGGAGCACAAATGTTAGATTATATTTATCATATGACCCTAAATTTAATTTGAAATCGCGTTTTTGCGTGTAAACGCTAAGATCTTGCCATATATACGCAACATTATTACGACAGTCTTAACATAATCGTACCAAAATCTGTACACCAGTAGTGGTTTATCAATTTTAATGCATGGCTTTATATCACTCCCAGAACCGACGTATCACAATAAACAAAATACTTTACCAGTTTATTTAATGGGCAAACTATTTACTAATAGGTAACTTATTGCAGTGACGCACAAAACAACGTCACATTACTTCAAACAAATTTTGGCAATTTCTTGCCAAATACTCTGATTTCAAAGCGATTTAAGTGTCATACCAGTTTTTATTGAAATTATTTAGCTCGTTGGAATGAAACTTGACAATGTGCGCATCAGAGCTGATTATATTATTTTCTTCCAACTTCTTTTATATAAATTAATAAGTTCAATACTTATGAGTAACTGTGTTAGATTCTCTATTGATTTCATTGTTTATTTATTTTTTATATTTAGCAATGTAATCTATGTATAACTAAAATGAGTAAAAGTGATATTTTCACAAATGAAAAGATATGGCATTGTCCCAAGTTTAAAATAACAATATAGTGTTATATTCCCTTTAGCGAATTTACTTTGGATGACATGTGCTTTCTCAGTTCTCTAAGTCCTCTTTAGATTTTCAAACTCCGTTTACTTTCTTGTATTAAGTGAACAAAAAATCAAAGTGGGGTTACTCGTTTTATTTCATATCGGGGTTTTAGCTGTTTACCTATGTAAGAATATATGAATATATCATGAGTGTGAGGGAAGGATAGAAAAACCCGTCCCGAGGATCACCATTTGGCATCACGTGGCTTTCCGAAAGATGACAAACTGTGATCATGAGGGACCAATTTTTTTTATCCTACACTCACGCGAATAATGGATTATTTTTCTTGCTCACAACTGTTATTTATACTTTAAAATTAACTTAGAGAAGTCCCTGAATACGCTAAGATGCAATTGTACATGATGCCGTCACTTAAACATAACAATGACGTCACTTGACGACCAATACAACCATTGAATGCAGCCCTCACGTGACAGCCTAGGTAAGATAGCCTGGGTAAGATAAGATTGTCTATCCCAGGGTAAAATCTCAGATATCCTTACCCGGTGTGCAAGAAAATTCTATCTCACATATCCTATACCAATCCTTGGGAAAGATAAAAATCGAACAAAAGGACGTTGGAAGACAAGAGACGTTATTGTTATGTTAAAGTGATGTCATAATGTTATGTCACGTTGATTTAAGGATATTAAGGAACTTCTGGAAACCCTTTTTGGAAGATAAAAATGAGGTACGAGGGTCATTTTTTGGTATAAGTTTTACATCATAGCGCTTAGTTTGGTCAAGATATATAGCTTTAAATAGGGCAAGAAAGGACACTGGTCGAAATCCATGCCATTTTAACCACGCAGCAAGCAGGAAATTAGGCGCTGTTAAGTTCCATCCGCTATGGTGATATAAGAATTTTTCAAGACAATTTTTCTTTTGACATCAAAATTAATTATTCAAACACTAATCGTAGACGAGTGCAGCGAAACTATAAGACTGCTGTTGGCTGTTCTATACTAATTTAAAAACACCCATCAATATACCAAAATAATCACAGTCAAGTGCTAGTTATTATGTCTGTTAAAATTACTATTATGAACAAATTTTAAAATTTCTTCTGGTTTTGCATAGCGCATGATATACTCAATCATTCGTCAGCAGTTATATTGATGTATCGATTTAAGCGTGTAACTGGCAACTTCCGGTACTGGCATACCCCCGTGTCATGAAAAGTGGGTGGGGTAAATCAATCCCGCGTAGAAAACACAATAACAATAGGATCTGCATAATTTTCTTATTGCAGTAATTTCAACACCTGTTTAGAGGCATAAAGCAGTTTAAATGTATTTTCTAAGTATTGTAACGCTCCATGGCGTCATTTATGTACAAAATAAGGTATTTTAGCACCCCCTAGGCTATTTATTTTGCAGTTCATTTCTAATAAAACAAAAGCATTAACTTTGTTTTGGAATGAAAGTTACCACAACACTTTCATCTACCATATAAGCAAGAAAAAATATAATTCTACTTTACAGCTAACATATTAAGCCACATTCAAAAGCCCGTATCCAACTCCCACTTGTGTCAACTTTTTACAATGCCTACTGTTCACTTTGCTGAGGTTCCAAACAAATCTTCCATATCCAATAATTGCTGCGTATTTGCTAAAATGTTGATATAGTATTGTAGCACGTGGTGTCCTTGATCTGCAGCCAAACTTTCAGAAGCTGTGTATGGCTATGGACCCATTTTCATGCAATTATTACTGACGTTCTGTCAGAGACTAAGTCCATAAATGTCATATTTCTACCATATTTCCAGTGTGCGATATATAGGTATGTCTTTGCCTCTTCGATGACATTAAAGTAATGCATTTTGAAATAATTTTAGCTTGCATATATAGATAAAAGCTCAATCTTTCCAAATATATGCATGATGTATGCATTTACTTTCGCCGTTTTCATTAAATCTACCTCTCTACGAACTAAAAAAACGTCCCTCGTATAAAATGGTGAGCAAGCAAACAAATGCATTAATCGTTCGGAAAGAATTGTTTGTCCCTCGCGATCACCATTTGTCATCACTCTGCAAGTCTAGTGATGTCATACAGTGATCCTTGGGACGGATTTTTCTTTCCCATCCATTTTATCTTCAGCTCGCCCTGCTCTAGTGGGTTTTGAATAGTGATGGAAGTTCAAAATAACTTTAATCTTGCTTTTAAATTAAATAAAATAAAACGAGATCACGTTTTTATCTCTTAAAGTGAATAAAATACATTACTCATGAAACAGTCATTATCTCTTCACTTGATAGCATATGCATACCATAAACTTGAATAGCCTCTTTATTTTTGATGATAATTTGAGTAGGTACATGTACATGTAAGAAGACTACGAACGTTAATCATATTACATGTATTAAACAATAACAACATTATTGTAGATTACTGGAAACCCCCAAACGGGTACTTTGGCAAACAGTGAGGAACCAGATGAAATGTAGCTTTATGCTGCATTTCAACAGTGTCTGCACCGTTTGCTATATATTCAAAACGACCTTAAGGGATAGTAATACATTAAAATTTAGAAAATTCTATATGTGACCCCTTTAAATACGTTATGGGCTCTGTTGAGCTGTAAATTTCACACTTCGTAAATTTCACTCCGTGATGAAAGGTACCCATTTCTCATAGCTTGTGAAGAATTGGTACCTATTCGTCACGTATTTCAACCAATATTTCAATGTGTGAGAGAAATATGCAGTTAGTCATATTTCATGTATAAATATCCCCAAAGCTGATGCATTTTGTATTCAATTCCGACTCTTCACACGCATACCATAGTTGGTAGATGCAGACAACTAATCCAGATTCTTCACATTTGGTACAGATGCCTCCCATGTGTGAAGTATTGGTACCAATTCCTCTCATGTGTTAGAAATCAGTACCAATTCTTCTCATGTGACAGAAATCAGTACATATTCTTCTCATGTGTGAGGAAATTGGTACCAATTCTCTCATGTTTGAGGAATCGGTACTGATTCTTCTCATGTGTGACGAATTTGTACCAGATCTTCGCGTGTAAGAGGAATTGGCACCAATACATCACATGTACATGTAAGAGGAATTCGATTCTTCATGTGTAAGATGAATTGGTACCAATTCTTTACATGTAAGTGGAATTGGTATCAATTCTTCACACATTTAAGAGGAATTGGTACCAATTCTTCACACCCCACAAAAACAGGTCACATGTGTTATGAACACTTACCAATTCTTTACACGTCATAAATTATCACCGAATTCTTCACAAATGTGAGGAATTGGCATAGATTATGCACATGTGTGAGGAATTTTTACCAACTCTTCACACCCGAGAAAAGGTCGCACCAGTTCTTCACAGGTGTAATATATACTTACCAATTCTTCTCACGTCATTTAAGCACAAATTTTAGGCTACAAAATTTATCCAAATTGGCCATACGTTAAGTTCTCGTTTGGCAAATGTGACTCATTGGTCTCAATTCTTCTTATAGATGTGACATTTACAAAATGAGTAATTTACGGGTCAACACAGCACCATACTCATTGTGTCAATGTATAGGTAAGGTTAACCTGTAACTGTATTCAAAATTTTCATTTGGGGAGGAATATCATCGGATATATGTTGGGAAATCACGTTTTAAGGCTCCGTTCGAGCGTCACCGTAAACTAAATTTCTGAGCTGGCACTTCATGGTAAAACTAAATTTCCCAGCTGGCACTGCGTGTCACCATGTCCATATTGACCACCAGCTACAGGATGTCCAAACGTTTAGTTTTAGTAAAACGTGATTTCCGAAAGTATATCTGGCGATATACCTCACCAAATGAAAAATTTGCATTCTAATGCGCTTCTACAGTCTTGTCTCAAATTGAAGCAATGCAAGCCGCATAAAGCCGCACAAAGGCGTACGTCATCTCACAAAATGTGACGTAATTAATGACGTCAAATTATTTCTGACAGTTAATGGCAGGATATACTGTCTCAAACTTTTGACGTTATCCAATCAGACGTCGCGTTACAAAAGCAAGTGCATTAGAATTGCTTTATGATTCTCTTTTTACGAGTATGTTGGCTTATTGTCCGTTGGCCTTTGCTTTAATGAAGGAACCGTATGTAGCAAAGAACTTTCTGTTTATGCCATCAATATCCGCGATGCTATCATATGTAGAACTTAAAAGTGGTAGATATCTTTCGTCAATAAAATTTTTTAAGTCGTCATAAGATATATTCAGGAAATTAGTTGTATACGCAACTCCCAGCTGGCACTGCGTGTCACCATACCCATATTGACCACCAGCTCCAGGATGTCCAAACATATTCGTATTCTGGAAGAAAAGAAAACATGGGCCAGATTTCAGGGGCGTACCTACTGTACATGTACGCAACTACGTGTGTGCAGGATGAATAAGTTTTTTAGTTACAGTAAAACCTGTCTTAAGTGGCCACTCGAAAATAGACAAGAACACCATTTAAATCACCAATGGTAGCTTAATGAAGGTCGAAAGTATTGCATGATGCTCCTTTGGAGCATTCTGCAATACTTTTGACGTGCATTAAACGATAATCCGTCTTGAAAACCATGTTTTGTCTTTTTTTGAGTGGCTGCATAAGACAGTTTGACTGTATTTAATTTGATGTTGAAGAAAATTGCAGCTAATAGTGTTTAGTTGTGTGTCTTGATCTCGGGGAGTGGGGGGAGGTAACTACTTATATATATTATAGTAAGGATGTGCGGCCCAAATAGCCCCCTTTTTTCAGCGCTGCCAGGTATACGATAAACCCCCTTTTTCTAAGAAAAAGTATATGACTGACCCAGTTTTTCATCATGTTATATGAATGGTCCCATTTTCTGACATCGCTGTTTGAAAGTACTCATATTTTGGCTCAGCTCAGAAACCAAAATTGTAATATTTATTTGTAAACTTTGTTTACAGACAGCAAAGAGGGTATATAAAAGTCAAAGAACATGATAGGAATATGTAAACATTTTGTTCAATTAAGTCTCTGAATAGGTAATTTATTTCGAAGGCCAGGTATATGATTGGGGTAGGTTTCAAAAACTGGCCTGCACACCTGTACAATTATATATCACTCTTGTATTTGCCACTTTTTTCGCATAATATATCTTTAAATAGCATACACTTATAAATCACTTGTTTTTGGAAAGAACATGGCTGTCTAATTGTAAAATATTATCAGATGATCACATGCTATATGGTCATCCTACCTGATCAAAATTGCCATTTTGAATAACAGGCATGAGCAGAGTCCCCATTCCTCTTTGCACATATATACCAAGCATCTGGTCAACGCCTTCCATTTCAACATCTTCCAAGGCTTGAATCACCTTTTCGGACAGAACCTGTTTACCGTCAAACTGGCCACCATTAGCTAAGATGCCATATAACTTTGCTACAGATTCAGCAGTTCCAGAACCATGGCTAGATCCAACAGGCAACTTTCTGCCCTCTCTTTTGTTCATATGCTCGTCTATCTGACAATGAAAAGTATCGTTCCAGTAGTAAGATATATTTAGCATTCATAGTGCTGCCGACGTTGTTCGGAACATACAAAAAAATGAAGAAATTCAAGTCATTCCAATGAAATGTTTAACTGATAAAAGTGTAAAATACAATACAACATATAATAATGTTCTTATTTTGCCAAGAAACAATTATTCATGTTCTCATTGGAGCTTTAATGAGTACATAAATAATTTAATGCAATCAAAAATTGAAGTAATATAATATAAGGTGAACATGATTCTAAGGGGAAATGTGACTTTACATGGAATAGTTTCTATAATAAAGGTTTATGCCATTATTATATGAAATTAATCTTGTTTGAGTAAATAGCAAATCAGGATATTATGTAGAATGTTGTTTCAACATCAGCTACACTCTTTTAGTAATATCTTTTTTCCAACTTTTTCTAGAAAAATCACATATACATGTATACACTGCGCTATATTTAGACATACTCAGTAAAAGTTGAAAGCAATATGCAAGGGATGTTTATTTCTAATGCAAATAACATTGATTGAATTCAATAATAAAACATTAAATTATTATTATCATATTACGCTAAAATTACTTTAAAATCGAGCTTTTGGCCTTTAAAACGAAACTATTGTGTCATTAGTAAACGTGACACTGTTATGGGAGTCATTAGATCAGGCTAGGCTGCTTATATATAGAGGATCTTACATGAGTAATCATGGTTTATTGAATTTAATCAAACGAGTTGAGGTAAAGAGATTAAATGCAAGGCTTTCCGAGCATTTTACGAGTTCAATACATTCAATAATACAGGAGCACGAATGTTAGATTCTATTTATCATGTGACATTAAGCTTATTTTAAAATCATACTTTTGGCGTTAAATGTTAGGGTTTTGGCATATGCGTAACGTTGTTAACCTAGTGGTGTATCGATTTAATGCATGACGTTATTTCACTTCAAAACACGACGTTATATGAACACCATATTTATCATATGTCCCAGACGCGACGTCATTTGATAAACATATTTATCATATGACGTCGCGTCTGTGAGTGACATACCGCCATGTTTTAAAATCGATAATACACTAGTGGTTTGCAGATTTTGGTAACGTTATAAATGATGCCCATACTAACGTCGCATGTATATGGTAAAATCTAGATGTTTTCATACCAAAAACACGAGGACATAACAATTTTAACTTCATATATTAAATAAAATCTAACATTCATGCCCCTGTATTATTGAATTTGATTAACTTGTTGCAAAAAATCGATCAAATGCTCGGCAAGCCTCACATTTGATCGTTTTTCCCAACTCGTTTAATAAATTCAATAAAAACATGAGCTCTCATGTAAAATCCTCTATTTGATTATGCTTTATATTAAATGAAAGGTTTTATTATACTCATAAGCGCGACGACATATGACATTATGGTACATAACTAGTAAGTCTTAGCTCATTGAAACGTTTCCCTATTAGTCCAGTCCCGGTACAGTTTGACTGGGACAAAATTCAAACAGAAATGAAACCTATTAAATGGCTAGGACAAAGGCTTAGCATGCACAGAAAAAAAGTCCCAAGAAAAAAATTAGATCGAATTGGAGATATTTTGGGTTAAAAATTGAAATTTTGATGATTTTTGGGGTACATTTTCCCTAGCTATTTACTGCTTCAGTAAAAGCCGAAAGTGTGCCATGCTTGTGAATTTTGTGTCTTTCTTACATATGTTTATGATTGTTATCGTCACTTAAACCCCATTTCCGCTAAAAAGTCTGTTTTTTTAAGGAAAAATAGAAATTTCACACCTTTTTTAATAAAAAAAATGCTTTACAGAGTTGGTACATTTTATGCAACAATGCTATTTCTATGAAATATACATTTTATCATGTAATCACAAACACAATATAAACTATTTGATATGTATATGATAATCTATGGTAGCACATATGCCTATTAAACAGTATTTAACCTATTTAATGAATTATATATTGATTTCATAAACATATAAATAGTCTGGCCATTTACACCTGGCCTCTTCTTAATGAATGTGATGGTATGATTCAACCCATACAGCTCATGGGATCATCAAGGAACTCAAGCCCCCATTACCATGGCAGGATGACAGTCTTCAATGGGGGTCAATACGTATATATTAGCATAAACATGTACAATAAAAATTTTGGCATGCTTAAATATTGCACTTTCCATAGAAATCAAATTGTGTAGCAAACACAATTAATAATTTATTTTCCTACACACGTTGACTTATATGCATTAATGTTTTAGATTTGCCATCCTCCATCGAAAAGCATGCCATGATTTTGTATAAGTCTTATGACCAGTTGCTGCAAAGCATGACAACATATCTCTAACGGTTTGCAAATGTAGCATCCAATTTCCAGTCCTTTCAGCTTTAATGAATTTTCTCAGAATCCCTAGAATTTTATTGTGCTTTAATTCACAGTTTTGAGTTACTGTCCTTTTACTCATATCTTCTAGCTTTGCATCTAGCAACTGTACAATTTTTTAACATTTTCATCTGACTCCACATCAGCAAGATCTACCTCATGTTTTATGAGATTGTCAAACAGTTTCATGGCTTCTTCTGCCACTGTATTGGAATGCATGAGTACTGCTTGTTCATTAATGTCAAGAGTAATTATAGCATCACTTCTTTAATCCATTTTGTGTCTGTCTTGAGCTTGGTCAATTGATTCTTCTCCATTTATATCTACTGCATTATTATTAGATTTGTTGATATCAAATATATCTGCTGCAATCAACAAGTATATGTGCTCTTATTGCTCTAGCAATTACCTTCCCATTATGCATATGGGGTACAGTGTTCTCAGCATATACTACTGAAAGAGAACCTTTAATACAGTTTCTGTCATAATAAGCCCAATGCTATCAAGAAATTGTATTTCCGTGTATAATCCCCCAAGACGCAAAACAATATTCTTAAATGTGTTGTGCCTTCATCCAAAGGGGCTGATCAAATGCTAAAACATGTGTCACTCCGTATTGCAACAAAGTGTAGCATCGAATATATGCATGATGCTTTTGTAGGATCCATGTCTATCATTGGCAGAAAAGTTATTAAAGATTGACCAGGATATTTCCCATGATGAACCAGTAACATAGTACAATTCCAGACTGGAGCTGTAGGGTAAAGCAGACATGATAACTTCCAAAGTGTATCAGTGTTCCTAGAATTATCATCTTTGCTAATTTCTTTCCATAATTAATATTGAACCTTTCAACATTCTTGTAAAAGTGAATGCCAACTTTGGCAACTGCAACATCCTCAGCTGTTACTTCTACACAGAGAATCATTCTTGATGTACATTTAATACCAGGAGCGACAGCTTTTATCATTCCCATACCATGGAATGTGTTTAGACCATCAAGAGTTTGTGTATTGTGATCTATATTTTCTGCCGTAAACTGTAGAAACTGGCCCTACATTAAGCAAGGAGTCTCAGAGGTTGTGAAACAGCAGCACTTTACTGATACTTCTGGACGTTTTGATACGATGAAGGATCTCACTGCTTGCATGATGGCATGGCCGACGGCTGCATGTTTTAATTGTGTGTTCTTACCAACAAACGTCTGTATCAGTAGTATTTGAAAAACTCTGGCAAATAAGCTTAACGTTTTTCAGGAGTCGATATACCTTCAACAGAGGGGTGTATATCTTTTCTAGTCTCTACCGCCTTTATGTCAGTCTCTATCAGCTTTGCTGCAGTTTCAATAACTCTTAACTTTTGCATTCCAGGGCCTTCTGGTTTAGGCAAACTATACCATTTTTGAAATATATTAGAAGCAATGCTTCTAAGAGTGATTATGTTTGGCTTCTCCTTCATTTCAGTAATTATAACTTTCACCAAAATAATCAAGTAATCTCCTTTTCATGTGTTTGAAGCTAAATGGGTTTTCACAAAGCTGGCCCATTTTTGTTATTAAATCATGAATTGTAAGTTGTTCGTCGTCTTTTTTCAGTAAATAATTTACAGCTTGCAAAAAAGGCATCTTCTCGTTTAATATCAAACATATGACCAGATACAGTTTTTCTGTTTGTAGAAAGTGGTTCATAACAATCTTCTACAACATTTGTTGTATAAGCAAATCTCTCGAGTACTCTATGCGAGCAAGGACCTCATTTGCCCAAGTGTATTTCGTCTCTACGCAATTTGCTTTTAGTTCTTGTTGGAAAGAATCCGATTTTACTTTGTATGCAAGATGTTTCTCTGACCTTTGTGACTCAGCTTTAAACATAGTTTTGCAGCAAACTAAACATTTAGTGTCATAGCAGAAGGCTGCAAATCCTGATCTAAAACCAAGACTAACTTTATCAGATTAAGTTACCTTTTGGTTTATAAGCATACTATATTCATCAAAATTTCCCACAAAATACTCAACTTTGCCTCTCCATATTCACCTTACTTGTGATATTTAATTGTTGTTGAATATTTCTCAATCTTATATGGCTGTAACGTAGCTGTAACTTTGCCTGAAATGTGTCACCAAGGACCGTATCAAATTTAAAATGAGTACCATAATGTTCGAAATGTACAGCATTGTAGATAATATTAATCTTTCATTTATTTTACTTTTGCGTGTTTTTTGCGTATATTTGCGCATTACTCAGGTTCAATTTCAGTATCATGTGGACAACAATCAGGTACACATCTACGTGTATCAATAAACAAAAGTGCGTATAACTCGTTGCCATCAGTAAAGGGTCTCTAGCTACTTACTTGGATTTTTGGAAGGAAAATTCGAAGCATGCAGTATTCATTTCGTGTCTTTGAGGCTAATTTAAGTCCCGTGGAATGCTCTATGCTATTTTCCGCCAGGGCTTTGCCCAGGGGGGGGGGGGAGGGGTTAACCACAGATCTCAATCTAAGTGCGTATTCTATTAAATACTTCAGGTACGCCAATGATAAATGATAAATGTTGTTATTTAATTCTATCCAGGCTAAGCTCGGCTTTTTGTTCTTTAGCGTGTATGCAATGCAGTGTCGACATTGACTCAAAATTTGTCATTTGCTGCTTTTATTCTAACAGATTAATTTTTCAAATGACAAGGTTATTCTTTATTCATTGATATTAACATTGTATTAATATTGCACTAAGGTTTCACACTCTTGCTATTAGCACGCTTAAAATGTTAATCCCTAATGCTCTCAAAGGGCTATTTCAGTACGAAAATGACGTGAATAATCCGAAAATATGGATATGTTTATAACTTTCACCATCAATATACGTAGAAAAAGTACCTACTGCTCAATAAATGTATTTGTTTAATTCATAATTTGCTAAAATAGCATATTTTAAAGGATTTTCAGAATTCACCAAAAGTAACAAAAAAGCAACTTTAAACCCAAAAATAAAAAATCCGACCCAATTTTTTATCTGGGACTTTTTTCTGTAATAGCTGAGTGTTTTCCCTATTCAATGCTGTATGATTCATTTCTGTTCGAATTTTGTCCGGGTCAGGCCCATATTTGATTTACCTGGACTGGCCTATATGGGACACACATCGGTTTCTCTATGGAATACACATCACAACAAGTTAATGAGTATTGCAAGCAAAACAGAAAGTAAGTAATGGTGCAAAGATCAGGAATCGATACAATCAAGTACCGCACCTGACCCAGGATATCAATGGGAAAGTGACAAACTCACAGTTATACACCACAAACGATAACCAAGAGGTCAGCCCTTTCCAAGCAGGTGACCACAAGGCACAAATAAACGTGCACAAAGGCATAACGAACACAAGACAGGAGAAACGTATAGATCCACAAAAGAAGTCCCCTATTGGTGATTCCTCAAGACTGTTTGGGTTATAACAGGATTCAATATTTCTTTCCAATATTTCTATGTTTAAAATATCCTAACAAACATGATAACTAACACTGACACACCAAATTATATTGATGGAAAATAAGCAAGATGGCTATTTCTTGTTCCAGGCTTTCTTGTCCCTATATGCATGCCATACATATTACATACACATTAGATGTCGGTGAGTTTTAACAAGATTCCACTAATAATTCATAGGGCCAGTTAAGCACCTTTTTATAGATTAAAATTGCGATTATTTTCTTATCCATCAGTCTAAACATGTGTTTTGGGTGCTCAAAAGAACCGTCTCATTGAGACGGCTCTTTTGAGTACCTACAACATACACTGAGCAAAATTTCTAATTGGTCACCTTACATTGATATGTCAGTTTTGAAAGTAAGATTCGGTTATACAAAATGCATGCTTATATATCAACCAATGCCTTGCCGAAACTCTGCATGCCATTTCATTTAAAAATGACTGGTCCGTCTTCCACAGACGATGCTAGAGTAAAGGTACCCTCATTTGAAAAAGGTCACATTTGTTTCCTACAATATGAAATATTCCACAGAGATGCTATCCATTTGTATTTTGTATGTATGAAAATGTTTCTTACTGCTGTGATTAAACGTAAACTGCACATTTATAGGCAAAAATTCATATCAATGTTATTAGCGCTTGATCAGAAATAATGAGTTTAAAAAGTGACCAATTAGCAATTTTGTTCAGTGTATGTTTTGGTTGGGAAATAAGAAAAATAATGTTCAGCTACGCACTTTTATCTGGGGCCTGATTTTACTTATTTATTTCATAAACAACTACATAGATAAATAAAACAGAAAGTATGCATGTTTTGGATCATACTGCCTGAATGTCCATGGGTGATTTGTGTGCCTGATTTCTCTGCAGGTATTCCTTGTTCGCAGCTTTAAATACTATCTCAAACAACTTCTCTGGGTCGGAATCTTTTTGTATGGTTTGTATTTTTGCTCCCCTGTCGAATTGAGCTTCTGGCAGACCGATATAAAAATCAAGGCCTAAACAAAAAGTGTCATAAGGTGTTGGTTTCATATCCACAATTCAAAAATAAAACGCACCTACTTGTAACAGTTACACAGTCGTATACGTGATATCTTGTAGACTTTTTTGGTTGCAGTATAGATTTTCAAAGATGGCGGACGTGAGAGACAGCAAATCGTGAGTGCATTTTCATTTGCAAAATATGGCATGTTTATTTACACCCAGCGGCCAGTTATAGATGCTAATTCGCTAAGAAGAAATGGATTTAATAATTTTCCTATTCTCTTTGCGCACTTTGATCTGTTAAGCAAGAATTTGACAGAGAGAAGTAAGTGACTTGCAGAAAGTGAAAACGAAGTAGAGACCCGACAGGTTATCTTGTCATTTTGTCTTTTTAACAGCAAATATTGCGATTCATTGCGAACCATAATTTGAACGAACAATGTAGAGGTACACTAGGTAATGCTAGATGCCCATCTAGGCATTATTTTTTTTATATACCTTTTAATCTGATGTGACCTAGACATGCAATTGACTGTAGCCATACAAGCAACTTATGAAGGTACTATATAATTATCATATAAGTCAAATTTGGTCAAAATACAGCCGTTAGTATTCATTTCAAGCAATTGGCTACAGTATGTAAGCTTAAATGGAATATCCATGCAGCAAATGCTCAGATCAGTATGAGAGGTAACCAAGTATGTTAGGGTTTGCATCCATCTAGTCGGATGATATTGGCATTCTGAATACAATGAGTAGCTTAAATTAAACAAAATACTTCATAAATATGGCCAGTTTTTATGGATCTACACGGTATACATAACTTGTGTCTACACTGTCGCATTATTCACAAAAACTGCTTGTGTCTACACGATACACCACGGAAAAGAGCCATGGTCTACACGATATCAAGGCCGATTTTTTCATACTCGCATATCATCATCCAAGACGGTTTCTCTGGGCGTTCACGACTCGAGGGTGAGTTCTAAGGACTGGGCTTATGGTATACAGTATAAGAATCGCAATATTTGTTGTTAAAACGACAACATGACAAGAAACCGGTCTGGTCTTCGCTTCGTTTCCATTTTCTGCAAGTCACTCACTTCTCTCTCTCAAATTCCTGTTTAACTGATCAAACTGCGCAAAGAGAATAGGAAAATCATAAAATCCATCATTTTCTTAGCGTGATAGCGTTTATCACTGGCCGCTGAGTGTAGATAAACAGGCCATATTTTGCAAATGATAGTGTACTCGCGATTTGCTGTCTCTCACGTCCGCCATCTTTGAAAATCTATACTGCAGCCCAAAAAAAGTCTACACAATATCACAGTCGTATACGTGAGTTATAGGCAGCAAACATTTTAATCAAGCGCATGAGACGTTCGTACCTAATGTGTATTAAGTCACATTCAAAACATGCTTGGACAGCTACCTAGTGGGGATAGAGTCATAGCTACTGTCGTGCCAACCAAGAGTGGCAGTGACGTAATACTTTGTTTACAATTTCTAAATTAAACACTAACGTGTACACTTTACTTGAGCTAACGAGAATCGATAGATCATTTGTGTACTAATCATATCCTGCGGATATGATTAATACACAAATGATCTATCGATTCTAAGTCCCTGATAACTTTGTAAACAAAACATGACGCCACTGTCACTCTTGGCTGGCAGGGCAGTAATTGTTTATCTTTTCATTATTTACATGTACGTTATGCAATGGGTGAAGGCTTTGATGAGACTGCTCAAAAACGATAAGAATGCGAGGATCCAGAAAGTTTTGTCAGAGGGGGTCCAACTTTGACGTTTTTGTTGTTGTTTGTTATTTGGAAGTGTTATGGTTTCTTTAAGCCCAAAACAGAATAAATATTTTTGTTTTTATCAGAAATGAACTGCAAAACAAATAGCCAAGGGTTTCCTATATCCCTTTGT
The DNA here is from genome assembly GCA_964019695.1 of Loripinus fragilis. NCBI lineage: Eukaryota > Metazoa > Mollusca > Bivalvia > Lucinida > Lucinidae > Loripinus > Loripinus fragilis. The sequence goes on from OZ026515.1 coordinate 35,705,541, forward strand.
ACATAATGACGTCATGAAGCGTTAGTATATTTAGTAAAAAAACTTATAACTGCTTTTGTGCCTCTTAACAGGTGTTGGGATTACTGCAATAAAAAAATCATGTCAATCTGATTTTATTATGTTTTCCCCCTGGGGTTGATTTACCACAGCCATCTTTTATAACATGGGGTATAACAGCACCGGAAGTTGCCCGGTACAGGGTTTAATCGATATATCAGTATGGTTGCCGACGAATGATCATATATACTATGGGCTAATCAAAACAGGAAGAAATTTTAAAATATATATTAATAATCATAATTTTAAGACGTATATGAACCAGCACTTAAAGAGACTAAGTCTGTAACTTTGAACATTTTTTGAAAAAAATTCTTTTTAAATCATTTGTAAAAATAGAATCAAGTTATGTTTTCTATAAATATGTTCAGTACAGCTGAAAACTGCAAGGAAAAGCGAATTATCTTATTAAAATAGGTGTTTTTCTCTTATTGGTAATTATTTACGTCCCTCCAATAATTCTAGACAGTTGAGTTTTAGCATAAATGCTGTTGTTTTGATGGTGGTAATTTATTAAGATTTACGAAAATTGTAAAATGTTTACCTGAATTTGATTATTTTTACTGTATTCTTGAAAAATAGAATCTTTATTTCCAAAATTAAAAGATCAAATGTTACAGACTATGCAGCTTTAACTGTGATTATTTTGGTATATTGATTGGTGTTTTCAACTTGTTATAGAGTTTATATTATAATAATTATTATACTTGCCTATGCTTAGCATATGCACGTATAAGGTTGATGATGCAAAAGTAAATTTGGCTTGGTACATACTTATTTTACCATGATAGTAAAGGAAACTGAACAACCTCTTTTTCTATGCTGATTGCACACTTAAAATAGCATGATTTTTTGTCAGTGTGCTTCATCATGCTTTATAAAAAAAACCTGTATGATATGACTTTTTGGTTACTGTAAAGGCGGCACCTCATGAACGCGTAATTAGGACTGTTCAACCTTAGACAAAGGTAAAAGCTGAAAATGAGACGTGGTTTTATTCAAAAGTAACTGTATCATTGTGCGTCATTAAACCAGTATAGACGCAAAACACATGAGTTTAGTCCATAAAACGCCAGCAAAATAACTGCATCTGAAAATGTCTATTTAACATAAGCATAGAGGCAAACATTGTGGACCCAAATCAGACTGTCCTATAGGAGCAGTCTGATCTGGGTCCACACTGTTTGTCTATCAGGCTTCATATATTTTAGTGGACGACAAAAAGCATACATTTTGTGATTATGCGCTTTAAGGGTTAATAAATGGAAGTTCAGTGTATATACGGTTAGGATTTTCATGAAATGCACGCCCAAACAACTTATTAATTCTTCGCCAAATTATAGATAGAACCTGATTTCCCTTGTTCAGCAGATGAAATAGCCAAACCACGCCCAGATATAAATATTAAAGTTACCGCCTTTACAGTAAGCGAAAAGTCTATTAATATCTTGACTGAACTATACGCTATTGATGTTAATGTTGTATCAATTGATTGATAGAATCTAGGCCTTTCAGAAGATGTATACCGTAAATGTTATATTTGAGCCGCCAACAATGTGGTATGTGCAACCAGCAAAGCCTTTCAGAAGATGTATACCGTAAATGTTATATTTGAGCTGCCAACAATGTGGTATGTGCAACCAGCAAAGCCTCAGATCAGCCTGCGCATATTCGCAGTCTGATCAGATCCTTTGCTAGTCGCTTGAATATTCTATGAGTGCTAGGCGTTTGACTGAACATAATTTGGAGTTTCTAAGCTTAAAAGGAGGCTGCATAGGCTCGTCTGAGGCTACACTTGTCAAAATGCCATATTGTTAGAAGTCACATGTCATGGGTCATTTATAGAGATATAGCTAAGTACTGGTAATGCTCTCAGTGACTTACCTAGCGGCTTTGCAAATTCATCTTGAAAATATTCTGACAATGTCCTTTTCTTCGGATCAACCTTTCGAACTAGAGCATCAATATATAAGGCGAACGTTACAGAGTGGTTGCCAAATTTTGTTCCTATTAATATAAATGTGTTTAATAATAATAAGTTCATTACCCATTTCATATTTGATTAACAAATGCTCAATTAATAACTAACTAATCTGCACATCCAGATATTTTGTTCTATCACACTAAAATGTATAATGGCAAAATCAAAATGTCTAGCCCCAGTGGATAGCTACATTTATCACATGACGTCACGTCTGAGAGTGAATAACACCATGCGATTAAATAGATAAGCTTCTAGTGGTTTACAAATTTTGGTAACGTCATAATAACGTCGTGTATTTATGATAAACGCTTAATGTTTTCACGCAAAGACGCGATTTCAAAGTAGTTTGAGGGTCATATGATATATAGAATCTAACATTCGTGCTCCTGTATTATTGAATTAGATTTTATTCAACACATTGCGAAAAAGAGATAAAATGCTGGACAAACCTCGCATTTTATCTCTTTTCCCACCACTCGTTTAATAAATTCAATAAAGCATGAGCACTCATATAAGATCCTGTATGAACATTTGCAAGTTTCAGTATTAAATTCACACATACCCCATATGTACATCTCCCACGTAATTTGGTTGGGTTGCCACAGTTTAAAATAGTGCTCAAATACACAACAATTTACTTGTGTTGTGCTCTCTATTAAGTGAATGACAATAGCGCTGCTAAACCTTATTAGCCAGTGCATGAGATTTCCAACAATGTGGTATGTGTGACCAGCAAAGCCTCAGATCAGCCTGCGCATATGCGCAGTCTGATCAGAGCCATTGCTGGTCTCTTGAATATTCTATGATGGTTAAGCTACAGATTGAACACCATTTGCAGTTTCTAAGCTTAACAGGAGGCTGCAGAGGCTCGTCGGAGTCTACACTTGTAAAAATGCCAAATTGTTGGAAATCACATGCTGCGGCTCTAATATAATACAGATGTGAAGACTGGTGTTTGCTGTTCGCATAAAACAAAAATGGTTCCTCGCTTATACTCTTTATTTTAGCCCAGGCATGTGGTTTCCAACAATTTGACATTTTGACAATTGTAGACTCGGATGAGCCTCTGCAGCCTCCTTTTAAGCTTAGAAACTCCAAATGGTGTTCAGTCAGTCGCTTAACAATCATAGAATACTCAAGCGACTAGCAAAGGCTCTGATCAGACTGCGCGTATGCGCAGGCTGATCTGAGGCTTTGCTGGTCGCACATACCACATTGTTGGAAATCTCATGCACTGGCTCATTTTATATTTTGAAATGAGTTTATCATAGCAAACAATACAAACCCTTTATGCGCGGCTGCATTCTCGGGCGTCTCGAGCTGGGCGGCAATGTACCTATATACGGGATTCTAGTATAAAAAGGTTGAGCTAATATACATTATCATTTCAATTAATAACAATAAAACCCTATACAGCCAACTCTCGTTTATTCGAAGTCTAATGAGATATGCAGTTGGGCATTACGTTATGTTTAAGGATACTTCCACCATTGGAATCTGTTCAATACTTTGCATGCGGTTTGTTTTATGCATGGACTGTCAATTTATGAAATAAAAAAATTATGTCACCATGCTCAGTTTTTCATAATCTCATTTGTAAGTTTTCAGCATTTGACCAATTTTTTGAACAAATGAAGCAATAACCTAAGTCCTAAATATCAAACTAAAATAGTTGCAATCTTTCTTTTAAATTTAATTATTGTTCATGACCTCAAGTCAGTTCTAGAAAATATGCAAATTTATTTGTTATGCCGAGCCATGACAAGATACTTCATGATATATTTTGGTATTTCCTCATAAATAGAATTTGGTTTTAGAGTATATTATATATAAAGAATCTGACAGTGAAAATCTTATTTTTTTTTATTTCTTTGACTATCATAATATATACCTTTTAGAAAAAAGGGGTCACCACACTAATCATATTTCAGGAGCGCCAAATTTAACTCCACTCCTAAATATGTTGTGCATAATTCAATATACAACGTTCAGGAGTGACATTAATTGTCATTTTTATAATTCCATTTTACTAGTATAAAGTAACTCAGCATTGAAACGCTAAAAAGGGAAAAGAACTACACTGAAAATAAGTGCAACCAAGGGAATCGAACTGGTCCTCTCGGTCAATAGACCGTCACGCTAACCCCTAGGCCAGGACGCCAGGCTTTACACTTGGAAAGGGATTTTGGTACCGAGACACGTATTTCATGCACATTTAATTTACTTTAGAAAATGTCAGAACGTCAACCTGACATAAGAGTATCAGAATTCTTAATGATCGAAAGACAGGGAAGGTGAACATTCTCAATTGATTTCTGAGTTATCCGACGTAGGAATGGTGCGCATGGGAATTAGCGTACAGTAAACCCTGTCTTAAGCGGCCACTTAAAAATAGACAAAACAAAGGTCTTAATTGAAAATGGTAGCTTTATGAAGGTCGAAAGTATTGCAGAATTTTCCCGTTGGAGCATTCTGCAATACTTTCGACCAGCATTAAGCGATTATCAGTATTGAAAGCCAATTTTTGGTGTTCAACAGAGTGGCCGCTTAAGACAGGTTTACTGTATATGTCTTTAATCAAGCGAGCGATTATTTCCTTATTTCCAATCAAACTAAAACCAACGGATATTTTGATAGAAAGTACAAACTCATAAATACACTCTAAAATATTTCAGTGGTCATAAGTTAAAAGCGATTTTGTGTGTACATGCACTTTGAGGTGCTACTATATTAAAACCCTAAAAGCGCCAATCACAACAAAAGCTGTATGCTTTTCTCGTCTGCTGAAATGTTTAAGAAGCCTTTATGACAAACAGTGTGGGAGCGGTCTGGTCTGGGTCCTACCTGTTTGCTTCTATATTTAAATTTGTCAGTAATGTAAGGTAATTATTTGCAACGGACGACTTCAGCAGACGTCATTTTTCAGATGCATTTTTTTCTTGGCGGTTAACCCTTTGTATACTGGGTACCCAATAAAAGAGTACTTTGGCAAACAGTGAAGACCCAGATTGAATGATGCAAAAATGTGGCCTTGCATCATGGCATGCACTGTTTGCTAAGATGAATACAAGCTCCAGGGACTGAAGTACATACTTATTTGGAAATTTCTACATGTGACCCCTTAATATATATGATGGACAGACACTTCCTTATTGTATTTATCTGTATGAGAAAATCAATCAGAATACACAGGGTAAGATATATACTATTTAACTTTTTGGCTACTGTAAAGGCGGCACCTCATGAATGCGTAAAAAGGACTGGTCTACCTTAGACATAACTAAAAGCTGAAAATGAGGCTTGATTTTATTCGAAGATAACTGTATCATTGTACCATAACAGTAATAATTTAAACATTAAAACGCCAGCAAAATAACTACATTTCAAAGTGTCTGTTTATTGTTTAATATAAGTATAGACGCAAACAGTGTGTACCCAGATCAGACTGCTCCTATAGGAGCTGTCTGATCTGGATCTACACTGTTTGTTAAAGAGGTTTTAAAATGATTCAGTAGACAACAAAAACCTACGACTTTTTGTGATATGCGCTTTAAGGGTTAATACATGTGAGGTCAGTGATATACTGTCAGGACTTTCATGTAATGCACGCACGTTTGGGGTACCCAAAAAGCTTATTAACTCTTTACCATATTATAAATAAAACCTGATTCCCCTTCCTTAGCAGATGAAATAGCCGAACCACGCCCAGATATGAATGTTAAAGCTGCCGCCTTTACAGTAAGCGAAAAGTCTATTAATACGTGTAAGTGTATACAGTAACCTGGTGTCCACCAAGGCTCCTGCTCAGCCATCCTCTTTTCAAGGCGTGGATAATCTTCTAATACATCACTAATGTTCCATATACCATCCAGGTTTACAAGACCAGCCTACAAAGAAAAGAATCTAAGAGCAATATAATAACACCAGACCCAGTGTGTGACAAAGCCATCAAAAGGAACAGAGTCTTGGGCTACTACAATATAATAGAACGTTTTGTTTTCTGTAAAGGCGGTAATTCTAATATTCATATCTGGGCGTGGTTCGGCTATTTTATCTGCTAAACAAGGGAAATCAGGGAATTTCTGGATCCGCGCATGCTTATTTTTGAGGTCTGAACTAAGTCAAGAACATTTCAGCCTGAATTTGCCCCTGTCATCTTATTAACAAGCTATATTATACAATATTAATACAATCAATGTTGCAACAAAAGTTGACCTTAAACACAACAAATGCATTTAGACATTTAACGCTCTCTTTTTATCGTCTTCTGATAACCTCTATACACAGATTGGACTCAGATCATACAAACGGGCATAATCTGGATCCAAACTGTTTGTCATAATGACAATAATTCTGAAAGAACCTTTTGAAGAAAAAAACTTATTTTTAAAAAAATCAGCAGTCGACTACTAAGCATGAACAATTACACCAAATGTAAAGAGTTAACAAGTGAACACGGCCAACGAATACCCCAATCACAGGTTGGCGGTATAAGAGCAAACTTTAATTTTTACAGGATTATAATTTTAGGTAAAGCACACATAAAAAGCTATCACCACCCTATTTCTACGTCAGACGACTGTTTGAATTTTACATTACCAATGATTAGTTGCGTTTGAATTTGACAACACCGTGGAGCTTCGTGATAATGCGTGTCCCCTGGCTGCCCAAATGTGCAAGATTGCATGTTTTTGCATATCTTATCAACATATTATATTGCGTGCATCTTGACTGATAGAGGATCTTACCTGAGTACTCAAGTATTATTGACTTAATTAGATGAGTTGAGAAAAAGAGATACATTTCGAGACTTGCCTTCCATTTTATCGCTTATTACAACGAGCATAATACATTCAATAGTACAGGAGCGCGGATGTTAGATTATATTTACCATTTAACGCTAAAAGTAATTTGACATTGCGTTTTTGATGTGCAACCCTTAAGAGTTTGCTTCATATACGCGACGATATTATAACCGCCATTGCAATATAGGCCTCGACGCGACAAAACCTGTCTTCGGGGTTTCCTATAAAGCTAGACTCAAACCAGTCTCCTCAGCTACAGAGACTAGCTAGAAAAATGAAATTTCATCTGTGGCAAGTTTAGATATGATACTTACCAAAAGACGAATAACAAAGGCGCTGATCAGTCTGTACGGATGCGCAGGCTGGCTTGCGCCTTTGTTGTGCGCAAACACCGAAGACAGGGTTTCTCGCGTCGAGACCCAATCATTATGGTATGTAAGCCACTAGTATCACTCGCAGACGTGACGTCATGTGATAAAAGGGATTGTTAGTTACAATTTAGGTCAGAGGTTTAACTTTGGTCTGTGCCTTTATATATTTCCATACTTTGTGTATGCGAGCAAACAAGAATCTGGTGAGACTATGCGGTTGCGTTACTTGACTCAATTTTACTTACACTGTGTACTAGAAATTGCGCCAGTGTAATATTTTCTTTTCCGTTCTGTGCAAACTCTGGCCAGTATTTGCTAATCTTTTCCTGATAATCAAGTAGACATCTGAAACAAAATATTACCACATACAGTTTACAAGTTATAAATGCGTAGTTATTTCGTCAGTATATTAATATGAAAACAATACTTATTCCATACGCTACAGATATACCACTGCAAACTCTTTGCCACATTCAAAAAGGATTGAAGCAGATGAAGGCTCAGACTAAGCCTAATTGTACACATGGACAAACATGATTACAGACAAACACTGTACCTTCATGATGTGTACCGCTTTTGCTTCTCCTGACTCAAAATACAAATTAAATGACGCTTAGAATCATGTTCCATATGGGACTACAATGTATTAATCGTCACTAAGAGAAAGCTAAAAAAACTACCCTAAACATTGGTTTAAACGCAGACAAACCAACTACCATTAGAAACATGGTATCTGGTATCCTAATAGACTGTATATTAGTATGTTTTATTTGGTCAACATGTAAAAGCTAAACATTATGCTGATGGTTTTTATAGATAAAAACAAATTAATGCAATCAGAAACTGAGAAGCATGAATACAATAAATAAGCAATCACCTCATTTTATCTCAACACATTTACAATGGGAGCGACAACAAAGAAAGTTTTTGTTTATACTACGTTTAGAATGCGTTGACAAATATAACTTAACGCAGAAGGAATTTAAAAAAAGCAATACCAATTAAAAACATTGGAGGTATGGGGCTGTTTGTATAAGGATACATATATTCAACTCTGTAATGCTGAAAGATGATTCATACAGAATAAAGGCTAGATATTGACAAACAGAGCTAAAAATATAGCTCTGATAAATTCTAGCCGAGACAGCAACATAGAATGTAAATGAAGATTATGGATTGCTTTGCAAAAAAGTGCCAAAATTGTTTGAGCTATTACAATGTAACATCGACATCCAATCGTTTTGGCTTGAAAAACAGGAAACCAGAATACCAGAGAAAGATTCAGTTTGCAAATAATCACAATTCACCTCCCAATGTAATCTAGACTCAATGCAACAGGCACATTCACAGAGCTTCAGTGGTAGGTGATTGAATTAACAACTGTACATTCGGAAATTTTCGCGGTGATTCTAATTTCGCAAATAGCGTAAAAAGACATATCTGCCTAGTTAAAAATTTGCGACTAGAGCATTATTTACCGCGAAAATAAAACCCTCGCGAAAATTTCCGAATTTACAGTAGGGCATAACTTCTAAAATAAATTCTACTTTAATTTAAATGCAGATATAAAATGTTGATTGTCATAGTATTTGATATCATTTGATAATTTATAGCTTATGCACATTCACTGGATTATTTTCTTAAAAATCCCTCGTTAATTAAAACTTGTATCTTCTAGTTTCATGTAGATTATGAAAAAATTCCTTAAAAATGAATGAATGAAGACCCTGACCAAAACCTGACCAACTGTCATAGGTGGGTTGGTGTATGATGCATTATTTGGCTGGCCCACCATCGACCATGGCTCAACTAAAGGTTTCCCTTAGCTCAGTTAAGAGCCCTTTTCTTTGTTTTATTGCAATAAGTTTATTTGACTTGATTGATATATTGTTTTTAAACTATATATTTACTTGTACACAACCTTGTTTAAAACATGGATATTATCTACTCACCTGTCCACAAGTTGGGCAACCACAATAGCAGACACCGCCTTTGTGGATGAATAGAACACACCCAATGTATCTTTCTTCCATTGTGTCTTCTTTTCAGGATCAGCTACTCCACCCCAAAGATTAACCACAAGTTGGCCTGTAAATAATATCGATATATCAAACTTTGGGGGGAGCGCAGTGGCTCAGTGGCTGAGTGCTTGACTCGAGACCGAGGGACCGCGGGTTCGAGCCTCACAACAATGCAACAATCGTGTTGTTTGTTTTTGTCCGGGGACAAAAAGGAGTAACGCTTATGAAAATAATATGAGAAGTTGTCTGAAATGTATGTTAATATATTGATAAGATGATAAATGCATTTATATTATGATGATATCACAGACATCATAGCCTGGGTCCAGTCGTCAATATTTTGGCAGTATTTTCTAATGCTAATATTCTAAAAAATAAGAGAATAAAAATATACCACATCAAAGGTATCGGTTGTCCGTTATTGATTTCGATTAATACTGTCATTTTTGACCAAGGAACGGAAATATAAACAAGAAGAAAAAATGACCAGACTGGAACCCAGGCTACAGACATCATTGCAAAGAAAACAAATGGTAATAGATAACCGTCTGACAATTGATCCGTCATTCAATCAATTTTGCTTGACTTTTATATTCTTAAAATTTAAACTTTCTTTATATTGCGGTTATTACCTTTGTAGTATGCTGCAAAACTGCCACCTTTTTCAATACCTTTTTCACAATTTAGCCTGAAAAACAAATAAAAAAAATATATAAATGACATAATAGTGACCAGGACTTTAGTTAAGATTGAGTAACGAAAATTTAATTTTCTTATTTCTAAACCAAAACATATGTTGTTGGTACTCAAAAGAACCGTCTCAATGAGACGGTTTTTGAGCACCCAAAACATACGTTAAAATTGATGGGTAAGAAAATATTTACAATTTTACGCTGAAAATGTTTGTTTATGATAGTACACACACACAGCATTGTAAATGAAAACGACAACATATTTGGTTCAAATTTCAAACCATTTTAATGATGAAAATGTGAAAAAAGTTAAACAAAGTATAACGCTTGATACTTGATGTATCCAACTTACTTGAATGCTTCAAGGACTTTCTCAAACCCTGGTGCAACAAAACATTCTGGATCCATCTCTATTGGACTGAAATGATAAACAAATTGCCCTTTGCTGATAGTGTATACCTTTTTCTTTTATATGAACGTAGCAAATGTAGTATGAGAAATAGAAATAACAGTCACTACACTTTATATATAAGAACATATGGGCGGACAGGGGTCCGGACCCCTTCCCCCATGGAGAATCGCAAAATATATAGGGTTTCTTAGCAATACTTGTTCGGATCCTCTTAAAAATCACAAAGCTACCAAGCCAGCATTCAATGTAGGGCCGTCAGGTTATCGGCACACAAGAGAAACGCCATTTAAATGGCGTTTCGCTGGCGGGCCGATGATGGCCCGCTAATATTGGTATTTTGATCCTTCCTCCTCTCGTCAATAAAAGCAAAAACAAAAAACAAAAAAAAAAAACGTTGTCAAAGTTGGACCCCCCTCTGACAAAACGTTCTGGATCCGCGTATAGAACGATTCGTTCTATGATGCTATGTTAGAAAGATTCGTTCTATTGTATTTGGCCGTGTACTACGGGTACTGCATGAATACAGTTGAATACTACGATAAATAAGTTGCTACTGAATATCATTGAAAGGACAGTCCATCAACATTCTTTACATTAAGAAGACATTACACTTGGGACCTTATTGGAGACAATTCTATTTGTATCAAATGATGGTTTGGATTGAAATACAGCTATCATCATACTAAATCATAAGCTTTAAGATAATATTTGCAGTGACTATTTAAAGCTGCATAGTCTGTAACTTTTGATCTTCTAATTTTAAAAACAATGTTTTTATTTTTCAAGAACACAGTGAAAATACTCAATTCAGGTAAACATTTTACCATTTTCGTAAATCTTAACAAGTTATCACTATCAAAACAACTGCATTTATGTTAAAATTCAACGGTCTAGAATTATTGGAGGGACGCAAATAATTACCAACAAGAGAAAAATACACCTATTTGATAAGATAATTCACTTTTCCATGCAGTTTTCAGCTGTACTGAACATTTTTATTGTGAAAACATAGCTTAATTCTACTTTTACAAATGATTTAAAAAGAAAATATTTTTTTTTCGTAACTTTATAATGGCAATGATATGATAAAATGTAAACTTGTTGTCGAAACCCAATATTGAAAGTATAAACAGAGGAATGAAAAGGGTATGTGCCCTAATTATTCGAGCACCTTGACTCCTTACTATATCTGTCCTAATTTTAACAAGTTAATTGAGTCTTTAATTTTCTGACAGAATGGAAAACAGGGTAGAAATTGATCTGGACTTAAACTGTTTGTTAAAGTAAGAAAGTCGGCAAATATCAGGAATCAACACAATCAAGTACCACACCAGACCCAGGATACCACATGGGAAAGTGACAAAATCACAAGCCTGCTTGTCTGAATATTTGGGGGAATGACAGTAGCCTCTTTACTTTTCGATCCCACCTTATCAGACACATTGTCTAGCGCATGATATTTTGGTACTTATCACATATATCCAAAAGTCTCGTTTAAGGCACCCGAAGCTAGAGGTTTAAATGAGTCTGAGCATTCATCTATATCCATAATTTGTGTATGGGATCTGCAGAGGCTCTGGCGACTTTGTGTATTTTCGCAAACTCACATGAGCCTTCGCTGGTTGAAATCATTACCACAATCACATGTACTGTAGGCCACTGCCTGGATATGGGTTACTTCTCCCCAGGGGGAACTTTCAATGTCTTGCAAAGATTTTGCAACATGTTAGCCTTCTGACAATGGCAGCGTTAAGCTGTAACAGCCTGTTACATACATTACCCTACAAAATATTTGATAAGTAAAATTATTTTAAAGACTTCAGAAAAGAGCAAAAGATAAAAAAAGATTTCCAAATTGGTTATATTTTCTAAGTAAGCTATTACTGGGCCCCATGTATTGACATTTGAAAACAAATATAGTCACCCCTAATGTAGTGTATTTTACATTTTTTCATTGAACCCAAAAATGATAAATGAATCGAATATAGTTTGTCTTAAATTTTATTGAAACCAGTTTATGTTCATTAATTTGGTATTGTATTCAAATGTTTTTATTTATCTTTTCAAAACTGCAAGCATTACGTTTCTATCTTACATACTTTTTGAGTTATTAGATGTTGAACATGGTAGCCCCATATCACGCAAAAATGTAAAATGTAATTCTCTAGGCATTGCGCTGGCTATAGATCCCCTCCCCCCAGGGGGAAATTTGAACACTATGATTTCCAGATACAACATTATATAAACCACAAAATGAAATATGTTAGCCCTCTAAGAGTGGCAGCGTTAGCGTGTAACATCATGTTGCGTACGTTACCCGCAAAATAACATTACATTTTCCTGATAATGTCTCCAACATGACGTATTCACACTTTTTTTTAAGTCTGGCACAGGTTTAAGAACTTCTTATAACACAGTTGAATAATTTTAGCATTTATTTCATAAATGTCTTGAGTTTTTGCCCATGTACATGTTACTTAGTGTTTCATATGTTATTTCCAAGTATCAGTATGGCAGTTATTGACTATATACATGTATTACATCCCTCATTGAATATAGCAAATCCATAAGACTGCTATTTAAATGTATTGAAGTTCCTAATTATGGTGTCTTAAACTATTATACAGCTCAGGTTATATACGTTACTCTCCAAATACCATTAAACGTTCAAGATAAGGTCTCCAACACGACCCGCCTGTACTTATTTGCATGCTGGCACGGATCCATATACTTCTTTTTACTCTAGCTCATTTGCCGAGGAAGTAACTCAAAACATATAACCCTCTTTTTTATAGATACATCTTATATAGTTAACATAATACTCAAGGAAAGTTAGTAACATACTGTGCAATATGGGAGTAACAACTTAATAGATCAAAAAAAAAAAAAATCCATCAGGTAGAAGTTATAGAGCTGTTTCTTGCCAAGCTAGCAACTCTTCGTATATTATGCAAGGGTTTAAAGAATTTTCCAATACAACTTATTTATCCTCTATCAGATTCATCTTGCAAGGATTTAGCAATATGCTAGCACTCTGATAATGGCACCATTACCTTGTAACAGCCAATTACATATATTGCCCATCAACATCTTTGATAATTTTAGTAAATGACATGACTTCTGAAAAGTGCAAACCATAAGGTAAGATTTCCAAATTGGCTATATCATCCAAGTAAGCTATTTTTGCATCACATACAAGGACCTTTGAAAACAAATATACACCCCAAAATGTTACGTATGTTACACTTTTTCATGATTCCTATATAAATGATTTATAAAACTAATTTAGTTTGATATTTTTAAATGTGAATGTGCTTACTAATTCATTTTGTATTAAAGATGTTTATGCACCTTTTGGAAACTGCAAATATTATTATGTTTCTATCTTTTATAAGGTTTGAGCTGTTGAGTTTTGAACATGGTAAACCCATATCACACAAAATGTGAATTATAATTCTGTGGCTCTTTTGTTAGGGTACAATCAAGCTTTCTTTCACCCAGAGGTACTCGATTTCTTTCTCATTTATTTTCCACACATTGCGTCCATATCTGGAAAACCTCACTTGTTTCATGGGAAAGACTTGATAGTAAAAAGATCAATCTTTGTATGTACATCTTGAGGACAGAAAAGCAGGGTGGAAGTTAACTCATGTTCATGTCATTTGAAACAGTCAGTATATGTGCATGGCTTTGGTACATTTTCAGAAACATGTCGTACTGCAGCTTATTTACATTTACATAAATTGCACATGTTATCATAGTGGCTTCATGTCACTGATGAGTGCCTGGAGCAGTTCTTTGTTTGCTTTTCTGCCATGCTTAGAATGTAGATGAACTAGTGGGGAGGGGTTCTCTATCAGTTAGATAGGAGCAACCTTTCCATGGTACTAGCACATTGGCACATTGTTAGTGTCAATCTGTTAAACAGTGTATGACTGCAGATCTATTCCCTCATATTCTGGTCAATATTGTTGACATTCAGAAGGAGCACCTTTAGTTACATACACCAGTGTTGAACAAAACACCAAGGTTATCCTCTGCGAGAATGTTTGTAAGACTTTATAGACTGCTGCTTATACATTGTATATATGTATCAGTGACAAAACCAACATGTTCTGCCTTTAGTGCCTGGTTGAATACTGGTTCCATAAGATCTTTGAAGGTTTATGCTCTGTCGTATGGCATTATCATCAAATTTATGTGTAGCACTACATGACCAATATAATGTTGGTTCAATGTGTGATTGCAATCCATGCAGAAGTTTGGACTTGTCAATTTGGGTGGAAATTCTATCAGGAGTTGACAGTGACCATGGTACAGGTCCCAGAAGGTACAGCAGTGTCAACTCAAGGGCAATATTATGTCCAATATAAAGAAGGTCATGCCGACCAAAGACGCTCCTTTAAGCTCTCATCTGGCTGATTACATTTTGTAAATTGGACAATTTGTTCTTGACCTCGCAAGCCTAAAAACTTTTTTAGCTTGTAGCATTTTAGGGGGTTGTGAAAGACAGATTTTCAACTAAATGTGAGTCAATGAAGTCTGCAACAGTCTTCCTGCCAATGCCATCAGTCTCAATAAGATCCTTAGCTATGCCATGCTTAGCAGGAACACCGAAAGACAAAAAGTACGGGTTCATTGTCTTCAAAATTAGAATTAAAAGGATTGGTGAAGCCAGAAACCGCCTCTAGTACTCTGACTGAATATTTCATTTTAATGCATTGAGGAGTTGTTTCAATATATTGAGCTCTGATGTGATGAGTAATACACCATTCCATCTGTAGTACGAAGTGTAGTTCTAGCTGCTGAAGCCTATAATACCTCTTCATTGTTTGCTTGATAGTTATGTCAAAAGCAGTTTTCGCAGAGAACTAATGATTGTGACACACTAAATCCATTTTGTTCGAGAATTTCTTTGCATCTGCGATGTTTATCACACAAATTAATAAGTGTAATCAGTTACACATGTACATATTGTGCGTAGTTGTTGTGATCGTGTGCAATGAACATTGGGAACAAGGCATACAGATACAGCTGACATGCAATTCAAAGTTGTTTTCCTTGTAGCCCTAAGCAGTGCCAACACCATCTGAATTATATCCTTATACCTGGCCCAGAACTGAGCTATTTTACAGTGACTGTCTTTCAGAACTTCCAATTTTTGAATGCATGGTATCGACTGTTTATGTGAGCAAACAGCGAAGGTTGATAGATCACATAATAATAATAGTTTAAGTCACCATAAATTAATAAGGAACTTCAATTTATTTCAGCCTTATAAATTTTCTAAACTCTCTAACAGACTTTATACATGTATTGTCAACATCTGCTATACAGATACTCAGAATAACTTATGTATCATTTGGTAACACACATAACAGTTAAAGCTCAAGGCATTTATTAAATGAATATTAAAATTAGGTAAACCTTGTTAAAAGAAGTACATAAACCCGTACCAGCATGGAAATAGGTATAAACAGGGCTTGTTATAGACATTAACTTGAATGTTAAATGCTATTTTGAGGGTAACATACGTAACAAGGGCCTGAAAAATAGTGTAAATGACCATAATAAAGAACCTTGAATTATTTAAGCAGCAGTCTTATCGATTTACTATATTCTGTGACAGATGTAATACACGTATAGTCAATAAATACCATACGGATACTCGAAAATAACGCAGGAAACACTAAGTAACGTATACAACAGTAATAACTCTAGACATTTATAAAATTAATGCTAAAAATATGTAACTGTGCTATAAGAAGTTCATAGACCTGTGTCAGCATGCAAATATGTACGAACATGTCATGGTTGAGACATTATCAGGGACGTTTAATGCTATTTCGAGGGGGTGTAACGTATATAACGTGATGTTACACGTTAACGCTGCCACTCTCAGAGGTCTGACATCTTTTATTCTGTGTCTTATATAATGTAGTTTCAGAAAAATATAGTGTACAAAATTCCCCCTGGGGGGAGGGGGGTCTATAGCTAGCTCAAGTCCTACTGGCTTTATTATATAGCACTTAATTATGCAGTCATCGTTTTTATCGACTACAATTAAGCTGTAGTTTAGCTTCATATTTAAGTCAGGATGGTCTATTGTACTTATTGAGGGCTTACAGATTATAATTTCCAAAAATATATCATACTTTATTCTCTATAGATCAGTTTAGTCTTAGCAAACAGTGCTGGCCCTGATAAAATCCGCCTTAAGCGGCATTTCGTCTGTGTATTCACTGTTTACCAAAGAACCCGTTTAGGGGTTTCCAGTCCTCAAAGGGTTAAGAATTTGATAAAGCAAACAGTATGTGATTTTTTTAAAAAAGGAAATAAAACTAGTACAATAATATGCTTACCTTTATTTCTTTAGTTGAAGATCTTTAATCATTTGGCTTAGTGATATGCGAAAATAAAACTACTCTATGTTATCAGTCAATGTTCTTTTCCATGACCCTAGTCCACTAAATTATGTCAAAAATACCGTGGTTATCGTATTACCGGTATTACAACATTATGGGTATACGCATGCCATTAAGGGACTATCATCATTTACCTCAGTCAAAGCAACCAGCTCCTTACTCCCAGGCCAATCGGAACTGCCTCGGCCAATTCCGTGGAATCAGACCTCGAATGTACATCGAGGATCTACTTTAGAAAAAGTGACGCTGATGTCACAGAAACCATGCCAACACAATAACAAGCGTGAAAAAACAGTACTTAATTTATTCTGTTGGTAAAACGTTTTGGTTAATCAAAATGATGGATTTTAAAAGGACTGAACCCACATGGTAGAGTACTATCTTTCCATACGCCAGTTCCGGCTAATAAAATGCAGCTTTTTTAAACATAGTACTACGCCTTACATACATCCGAGGCTAATTATTGAATTGAGCCGATTTTTTCCGATTGTTCCCAGGTAAGATGATAGCAAAACTAGGAAGCACACTAAGAAATATACCACAAAACAAAGAACCAATACAAATACAACACACACAATTAGAGGGAAAGCAGACAACGAATAAAAAACTGATGCATGTTGCACCACCTTAGAACAAACGGCAACGGAGGCCACCTGGGGGCCAAAATGAATTTTACCTGGTAAATCTTCGCCCTAGATTGTGCTGTTGTTAAAACACACACACAAAAAGTTTAGCTCGTGGGAAGCTTCCTAATTCATGCAAAGGGATACAATCGAATCACTTTAACAATACATGATGAAACAAAGTAAAGACATCTTAACTCACAGGCAGTCAGAGCTAGATAAACACTAAGTGAGCCACTGTGTGCCCAGCCAAAGACAAGCATCAGGCACCAGCCCATCAATTGACGTGTTTAGTCAGGTCATCATTCAGTCGAAAGCCTGTCGCACCGTCGTGCAATGAGAGAGGAAACCATAGATAAAAATAGTGAGTATAATCAGAAAATACCCTCGGGGTGGGGGGTGGGGGTAACTACCTATATATGACATATACCAAACCAAGTTCTAATCGGTCACTTTACATTTTTACGCTTGTTCAGTAAGTGAAACATAGGGTATACTAAATTCAAGTTTTTTTAAATGAAGCAATACTTTGCCGAGACTCTGCGAGTTATTTCATTTAAAAATGACGTGTACTTCTTGCACGGACGAAGTTAGAGAAAAGGTACCCTCATTTCAAAAAGAAACACTATTTGTACGATATTAACCATAACTCAGATCCCTCATCAATTATCGTTTTTGTTTGTTTGAAGAAATTACTGGCTATCGTGATATAAGAAGAATAAACCTCAAAAGTTTTGTTTCCATCGAGCTCGTCGGTTTTGCTACTCAACAACATAAGACAAACACTTTTAGCAGGTTAATCATTGAAACTCAATTTTAAGCTGGCAATTTACATAGAGAATTTGCACTGCTCTGTACGCTTTATTATCAGCGACACGTCATTGAAATTTTCAGTGATTGATCATTATTAACAGACGTCACCCATCTACTTTGAGAACTGAAAAAAAAACCCCAAAAAAAACCTAATGCTACCAAATCGATTTTTAAACTCTCACATTGAAACCGGAAGTGTACAGAAGTCGTAAAACTTAAATCGACAAAAATGGGCTAATCAAGGTTTACTGTGCTTGGCCTACAGTGTTCAAATAAAATTAAGTGCATTTTACCAATTTTACCAGGAGCTACTGGTGAATTTCAGAAATCTCGAAAATTTTTGAAAAATGCAACATTTCTAAAAATGCATGAAAAATCTACCATAAGCAAACTTTCAATTGTTTGGTGTTTTTTTATGTCAGACAGACCGGTTTGCAACCAACTTAACGTCAAATTTATTTGAAAAAAAAACTACTCTCAAAACCATTTTTTCTTAGCAAAAGTCGATTTTTACATGTTTAACACCAAGAACGTTGAAGTATTACAAAACTGTTAAAACACTGCTAAACGTTTGCCAAATAAAATGCACATATATGGGCCAAAATTCATTTAATTTTATTAGCGTTTAGTCAGAAATAATGAGTTTGAAAAGTGACCGATTAGAAATTGGTTTTAGTATAGCACGGATGTGTGGCCCGAATAGCCCCCTGTTTCAGCGCTGCCAGGTATACGATAAGCCCCTCTTTTCTTAAGAAAACGTATATGACTGACCCAGTTTTTCATCATTGATATCTAAATGGTCCCTTTTCTGACACCCCTGTTTGAAAATACTCATGTTTTTGCTCAGATATTCAGCTAAGAAACCAAAATTGTAATGTTATTTGTAAAAACTTTGCTTACAGACAGCAAATACGGTAATAAAATCAAACAATAGTATAAGAATATGTAAACATTTTGTTCAATCAAGTATATGTATAGGTCATTTTTTTCGAAGACCAAGTATATGATTGGGTTAGATTTCAAAATATTGGCTCGCACACCCATACCAAAATTACCTGCGAGTTACCCAAGTTACCCCCCCCCCCCCAGGAAATACCACAATCACAAACTGCAGACCAACTAGCGGCACCGCAAGGGAGGGCTACACGAACTTTACAGTAACAAGACATCCAAAATACAATAAAAGCAAGCGACCAGCTCTCTCTTCCTCGTCAAGATGATTGCAAAACTGGAAAGGACATAAAGTAACGCTTACCAAAACAAAGACAAACACAGAACCCCCACACACATTGGGAGGTACATAAATCAGTAAACAACAACAATAGGACCACTGCTTTAGAACGAACAGCAGCCAAGCTACCGGGGGAGGGACTTAAATGCAATATTAACCGTTATTGGGTTTATAAACAGGCATGCAGACTGTCACATAATATAAATGCTATATCCCACTCTTTTATGGGACTCGACACGAGAAAACCTGTCTACAACACAGGCGCAGACCAGCCTGCGCATCCGCACAGTCTGATCAGTGCCATTGTTATTCGCTTTCTGAAATGTGTCATATGTAAACTAGCTACTGAGAAATTTCAATTTTCTAGCTAATCTCTGTAGCTGAGGAGACTGGTTTGAACATCGCTTTGTTGAAAACCCCGAAGACAGGTTTTCTCGCGACGAGGCTCTTATAATGCTTGATGATCTTTTGAGATTGATCAGGAAAAGAAGGATCACCGAAGAATCTTTTGATTTTGTAATCACATAAAATACTGGCTCTGATATACCTTGTTGCAGAAAAGTTTTCAAAATTATAGCATTCTATTTAAATGTCATCTCTGAGGATCTGCAGTTAAATTTAGAAAATGCTTTACTAAGTTTATGATATTGATTGCCTTTTTTTAGTATTTCGCAGTCAAAACATATGTTTTTTGTTGGAGTCACGAACATTAGAATTTACTCTCACAAAACGAATAAGGTGTGAACATGCACACCATAAGAAGGGGAGTGAGAAAGGTCTCCTTCCAGAAATGAAAAATTTACTATTTCAAAATTAATAATGCTCGTTTATCATAAATTATAGATTAAATTTTGCCATTTGTTATGGACAAGTTCAAGTCTAAACAGGGACTTCAGTATCGAAATAATTTGCGTTGTTTAACTTAAGTTCTTTGAGATACGACTAAACATTTGCTCAAAGTAAGCATTTTAAATATTCGGTTGGTTATCTTAAAGTAGAGTTGGATGTTTCAATAAAGTCAGCTTGATCATTATCAGAATGAGACAACATGAAGTCCCTCTCATTACAAAACATATACAGATCTATATAAGAACCCATTGAAATGCCTAAAATTTGTCCGTACAATCCAAATCTAATAATATTCCCTCCAAAAGAGAACGGTGAACAGTTCAAACTTTCTGACATGACCACAAATTATGTTGTTTGATCCAGAAGGTAACATTTCTCATTACAAGCCATTAAAGAGAGCCCCTCTATTTAAATTATTTTCAATTAAATTTGTAAGTATTTTTGCTTTGGTTTGATTATGAGGCATTGTAGTATAGAGAGTAAAAAAAAAAATCATATGTAGACACACTAAATTCTAGAAGACCTTATGATTTTAATTTATTAATAACCTCAACTGAATTATTGAAAGACCAAAATATATTTTTACCATTACTCTCATAAACTTTTTCACAATATTTCATAGCACGGTTTTTAATCGTGATGAAACATGGAGTTAAAAGTATAGACAGTTCAGCAGTAGTTGAGTTCGCTATACAACGTGATTTATGTGGTCTTTTATGAAGTATCTCGAAAAACTATGACTTTTGTATGTAGGTCAAATCACTGACTGTTTTCATTATCCGCATTTTCATATGCATTTCGTTCTTGGCTCCTTAAGGGTTAACTTACCGTGATGAAAAATTCGCATGGAGGCCATCTAACTTATGCAATGTGTCATCACGGAGAAACAAGACGGTGAATTTGTTGCTGTTGAGTCATTGTTTCTTTTTGCTCCAATTGTTTGTGCGGATTGTGAGTTTGGTCCTTGTTTTGTGATGTATTGGTGCCAGTGCATGAGATTTCCAACGATGTGGCATTTTGGCATGTGTAGACTCGGACGAGCCCCTGCAGCCTTTTTTTAAGCTTCGAAACTCCAAATGGTGTTCAGTCATTAGCTTAACAATCAAAGAATACTCAAGTGACAATCAAATGCTCTGATCAGACTGCGCGTATGCGCAGGCTGATCTCAGGCTTTGCTGGTCGCACATACCACATTGTTGGAAATCTCATGCACTGGCTCATATTGTAATTGCAACTCTATTAAACCTGCAGATAGTCTTGGCAGGCATGAAATTTCCTTTCTAGTTTTGACATCAGTTAATTTTGTTGATTTCGCTATGCACTGTCTCACATACAGTTAAGCCACTTTCAAAAATCCCCAAAATGGTTTTCAAGACCGATTATAGCTTAATTCAGGTCAAAAGTATTGCAGAATGCTCCATTCTGCAATACTTTCGACCTTCCCTAAGCTACCAGTTTTTATTAAGACCTTTGTTTTGTCTATTTTTGAGTGGGTGTTTTGCACACTCACTCAGGTTTTACTGTAGTTGTGATTGTATTTTAGGGCCTTCGGAAATTCAAAGTATTGAGTTTGGATTTATAAGTACCACATCATAACAATATCAGCTGTTTCTCAACAAAACGAGTATGAAGAAGACAAAAAGAACATGTCTCAACTATGACATCAACTCTTAATTCGTTTGCCCCCTTCTTATTCTAATTATCTTGTTATCCTTTGAGAAGCTGCATTTATCAGTTACCACTCATACTAACTGCATTATTGCACGTTGACCTGATAAACGTTGCCTATCTCACGACAAGTGCCTTTATCAGGTCATCATGACGTTGCACGTTTTATATGACGTCGCCAATGACGTTGAATCGACACGAAAATCGATAATTACGTCATAATTGCTAGTTTGAAGAGTGAAACAATTTGTAAACTGATAAATAGAAAAGTGACATTTTTCGCGTCTTTTGATATCAAGTTTACCAGGCTCGGCTTCGAGAACGTATGTTGAAACGCTATGCAAGCCTCGCGATTCAACGAGCGTTATTGAAGCCTTGCCTGGTAAACTTAATATATAAGACAATCACCTAGTATTATCTATTGAAAAATGTAGAAGTTATGTATAATTTAGTGGAAAAAAGTTTTTTTTTTCAATTTAAAATACATAGCAACAAAAACTTTTTTAAAATTTTGACTTTCTCTGTGAGGCGAGGAACTACATCCCAAATTTAACGACTTTTCACACAAAAGTTCCAAATCTTTTGTTGTTTAGATTGGCTAGTTGTGTTCGTCGATTGTCCAAACCATCCAATAGCGTAGGTTCACGTATCTACGACAACACTCTGAATCTACAATATGTGTGAAATGCGAAACGTGCGTGGCACAAAGTTGTGAGAACTTGTGACCCAACCCCATTTCTGTATAAAATTTGACAACAAAATATGTTTAAACTATATGCCGAATGTGTTACAATAGAAGCTACGAACAACAGTTCTGGGATACTAACATCCCCTTACAGAGGACGTTATTGTAAAGCAAGTTTCAAGTTAGCTGATGGACAGGTTAGTATAGATATACAAAGTTAAACTGGCACTCATTAATCTTCGACATCATTCGGTCACGTTCGGTACATCATTCGGTCACGTTCGGTGTGTATTAGCTATTTTAATTGATTGATCTATGGAACAAGTATCTTGTAGCAAGGTGATCTGACAATGCTGAGGCAGTGGTGTAGTGGTAAGACGATTAACTCATGTTCCGGATTGCGAGGGTTCGATTCCCACTGGGTATAGTTATTTTAGGCATCATTTTTAAATTTATATACTTTTTGAGTTATGATCATATTGTTTCTTGTTTATTTTAATTTTGATGGATAGTTGACATGATGTCTGTTTTCAAGACTGATAAGAGATTATTCATGATCGGAAGCTGATGGCGATGGATGTAAAACTCCTGCACATTGTTTCTGATAACAACCTCAGCAATGTGGGAGCGCAGTGGCTCAGTGGTAGAGTGCTTAACTCGAGACTAAAGGGCCGCGGGTTCGAGCCTCACCGGCGTCACTGCGTTGTGGTCCTTGAACAAGACACATTTATCCTAGCTTAGTACTGGTTCAACCCAGGAAGACCCGTCTCTATATAACTGAAAGATTGTTGATGGGATGTAAAGAATCAAATCAAAACAAAACCTCAGCAAGGCCGTCCAATGGTTTGTATTGTCTCCGTTTCGAACGTTGCGGCGACGAAAGTGTACCGGTTTCTCAAAGTTCTTTTCGTTCTTGGAAAATGGTTCTTCTGCTGACCCCTGTTGCATGAAAAGTATGTTGAATATATGATGAGCTGTCCCGCCCTGAGTGTTTCTCGAAGTAGTTTGAAACATTAGCTACGAGAAACTCGTCTTTAGATTTTAAATGTTTTAAAAGATTTCTCAGTAGACATCATAGTTCCTAATTAATATAATGCTTTAAAATGAATTCTATTAATTTACTTTTACACGTAAGTTTTGTAAAAATCGTGCAAGTCATGATTTAAGATAAAAAAAATGTAAATATTTTTTAAAAAAGAAAATTGTATGTCGTGAGACTCGCTATCTCAACCTTGACAGCTATACGCTCTATCCAAATGGCTAAGCGGGAGAGTGATGGATACAGGATAAGAAAATACTTCACTCTGAAATCAATACTTTTCATAATGTTTGCAAATCTAAAATTAGTTTTACGGAGTTATACGAGTTTATACGGCATATTCATGAGTGCCAGTTTAACTTTGTATATCTATACAGATAATAATAGCCTCTATGCTATTTAAATTGATAAACTTCATGCCACAATATGAAATGTATGAAAATGTGTATTTGCATTATATAAATCCCGTCGGCTCTAGCGTGAGTGTCAGTGTAGGCTTTTGTCTGCGTTCTAACGTATGAACTGTTGGATGGGTTTTAACCAAATTTCTACAGATACTTTTACACAGATACAGTCAAAATGATTGATTATAATTCTATGGCCTTGCCCTATTTTTCATGATCACCAGGGTCATATAACTCTATGAAAAAGCCTTGTCTACACTCTATCTTCTGAACAAATGGCCTAATTGTGATGAAACTGCCAGTTACATTATTGGGAGTACCCCAATAAAAAATATTTTAGTGACATTGACTAGCTTTTTTAGGGCACCTGGGTCATATAACTTATGAAAAGGCAATGTCTGCACTCTATCTTCTAATCTAGTACCAGACTTAACTAGTACAGGTTCATCAATAAATGATAAGAGTTTGGTGACTTAGTTTGGTATCCCTACTCTTCAAAGTCACCAGGGTCAAACAACTATGAAAAAAACGTTGTCTGCACTCTATCCTTCGAACAAAAGTCCAGATTGTAAGCAAACTGGCACATATACATACTTTGGAAGACCTTAATAAATAATAAGAGTTATGTGACCATGACCAAATTTTTAAGATGACCAATGTCACATGACTCTATGATAAAATATTGTCTGGACTCTAACTTCTGAACCTATCTCCAGATTTTAGACCATCCCAGCACACATGTATTATTGGATAAACGGCTTTAATATATTAGAGATTGGTAACCTTGACATATCTTTCAAGGTCACGAGAGTTTTTAGTACTATGAAAAGCATTGTTTGCACCCTATCTTCTGAACCAAATTTTGACCAAACAAGTACAAATACATAATTGAGACAACCTCAATAAATGATAAGAATTTGGTGGCATTGGACTAATTTTGAAGGTCAACATAGTCCGCTATGAAAAAGCCTTGTCTGCGCTCTATCTTCTGAACCAATGGCCAAATTTAAACTTATCTTAAACACATATAATATTGAGCAGTTCTCTATAAATGTTTAGAGTTAGGTAACCTTGATCAGATTTTCATGGTCACCAGGGTCAGATTATGCTATTAAATAGCCTTGTTTGCACTCTTTTTTCTGACGCAATGGCCTAATTTTAACCAAAAATGCACAAACATTCGTTGGAAGAACTAGAAATGATATTTTCTCATTTTAAGCGTATTTCAAATGTCTATTATGTAATAAGAGGATAAAACATTCTTCTCCGTATATTAACGTTTGCCAAGCCCGAGTGTGATAATGTGTTGCAGCCCGAATCGCGAAGCGGTGAGGGCTGCAACACATTATCACATGAGGGCTTGGCGCACGTTAATATACGGAAAAGAATGTTATATCGTCATTGTTATATACCTTCCTTTCAAGCACAAGCAGCCCCAAATAATTTTATTCAATTGTATGCAAAAATGTCCACCGTAACATCATACAAAGTACAACGAATTCACACAGGAAAGGCGGCAATCGAAAACGTTAATATTATCGACGAACGTAGACCAAAAATAGTAAAAAACAGAGTTTTCGATTGCCATTAGTCGCCCAACTGGCGACATTTGGCAATTGAAAACACTGATTGTCGCGATTTCTGACCCGCGTTCATCGATTGTTCGTCAAGAGTTTTCGATTTCCGCATATCCGGTATGGAAAAAAGTTTTTTTTTTCAACAGGAACATGAAAAATGTAAATTATTCCTAGTAGCCCATGTTACGGGTTGTTTTGGTAATTTAATCAGTAGGCATATATTCAATAAACACTTCACATAGGCGGCAATCGAAAACGATAATACTATCTACGTACGTAGATCTAAGATCGTTAGAAACAGAATTTTTGATTGCCTTTTGTCGCCCGACTGTAAATTATTCCTAGTAACCCCTGTTTAGGATTGTTTTTGCTACGTATTCAGTAGGCCTATGTTAAATAAACACTTCAAATAGGAGGCAGTCGGAAACGTTAATACTATCCACGAACGCGGATCCAAGATCGCTAGAAACAGAGCTTTCGACTGCCGTTTGTCGCCCGACTGGCGACAAATGGCAATTGAAAACATTGTTTCCAGCGATCCGCGTCCATCGATTGTTCAGAGCGTTTTCGATTGCCGCCTGTCCGATATGACAAAGGAGCTAATTTTATGCTAATTGAAATAGTTTGGTCATTTCTTCATAAAGCATTAGCGACGATATATCTTAACTTGCAGACGATGTCCTTGAGCGGGCCTTAAAGCCCTCTGCTGCCATGTATTAATAGGAATGAAGCC
Organism: Loripinus fragilis; assembly: GCA_964019695.1. NCBI lineage: Eukaryota > Metazoa > Mollusca > Bivalvia > Lucinida > Lucinidae > Loripinus > Loripinus fragilis. The sequence goes on from OZ026515.1 coordinate 35,731,930, forward strand.
CGCGGACAGTGATTTGCCGCATTGCGACACGTTAAATTTAGATGAAAAGTACAACTGTCAGCGATTGAAACACGTCAAGTTTCTATAGTAAACACTCATAAGGTATATAACAATAATTGTTAAAATGACTAAACGACCCTTTTCTCAGATCCGTGCTCAATTTCATTCAAAGAGTCACTAGTGTTTCAATGGAATAACAGTGAAATATTTACCAGTGGTAAGTCACCTGTATTTTATTCACCCTTGCCAAGTAAATTCTTTTGTAACTCTTTACTATACCGAGGGAAAAAAGTTTAGCAATAAACTTTGGGGATGCACAGATTAGAAGAAATAGATCTTTTAATCTCAAAGTGTCAAAAATGTATGTTGACAAACGTTCGTGAGTACGAGGACATTACCAGGTTGACATTTCACATAATGTTAAGTCTGATTTTATTCCCCCTTGCTAAAACAGCTTATCTGGCAATAGTGCGAATAGTTTTCGACTAAAAGTTGCATTTTTCTGTCTAATGTTTCGATACAAAAGCAAGAAAGCGAAAAACGGTTTAAAACTGGATGTTATGGTCACCCTTTTCGTACAGGTTTTTGTTGAAAATCGTATTTCTCCAAATTACCTCCCTTTCAATTGAATAATGTTTGTAACTAAAATGCTAAGCAGATCAAATCCTCACTATGAAGTCGGATTTTGCTTCTTTTGACCTCTTGCGGGTAGCCATTAGGTCATTTTCAAACAACTTACATGTTTGCGAACCTGTCAATTAAAAAGATCTAATGCTTCAAAGTTCGCCTATGGGAAACCCTATTATGAATAATTGCTAAAAATTTTTCCCTCAGTATATTTCCTAACAGTTGAGAAGGTTATCAGCAGACGCTTATAGTCGCAGGTAGCAGGCAAAGAGTTGAATCGTCAGGGACCCTGATATTTATCTAATCATATTTTAGCGCAAACAGGATGTGCTGTTTCTTGAAAATCTAATTTTTGGCCTGATTACAGGATATTATTGTTAAAAAATGTAAGAAGTTGTCCAGTCATAATCTACACTGGGTATTATTTCTTTCTTTGGCTGAATGTTAGTCTGAATATTTATGTGTTTTATATCAGAATACAATTCTCCCATGTTTGAATCATCAAATATGTATGCTAAAATGAAATGTAATTCAACATAATTTGAGCTGTGGCATAAAATTTTCAACAATATGGCATTTTGACATGTGTAGACTCGGACAAGCCTCTGCAGCCTCTTTTTAAGCTTAGAAACTCCAAATGGTGTTCAGTCAGTAGCTTAACAATCGTAAAATACTGAAGCGACTAGCAAAGGCTCTGATCAGTCTGCGCATATGCGCAGGCTGATCTGAGGCTTTGCTGGTCGCACATACCACATTGTTGGAAATCTCATGCACTGCCTCATTTCATAGAGAATACACTTTCTGCAAGAGCTATGAGTGTCATTGCAAGACTTTACCTCTCTCTGATGCGTCATTAATCAAGAACCAACACTGTAATCGAACAATACTCAGAAGAAAAAGTTTAGTCAGTATTTATGTTTTCTCATAAAATCAACAACACTGGATATATCATTGTCAAATTGTATACATGAGTTGTATTATCGTACCTTTACATGTACATGTTTATTGTGTGATAAATAATGCCTCTATTAGACTGTATCAACCAAATTTCAAAATGCACGACGCCCACGTGCACGTGCTGCGGTAAACCGGCAGGGTTATTTTCGCATATGCTGTTTGCTATTGAAAGAGAGTTATTCCTATTGCAATTATTCGGAGAAAATTATTCAGTGTTAGCAAGCTTAAGTCGCCGTCCAAGCTATCGACAAATTACAGAAATACAGCGTTTGGACGTTTTGAAGCAGGTGCACGTGCTGCTGACGTGCCACATAGTTTTGGATGTAATGCAAGATTAATTTATTGTCTGCAAACATGTTTTCGACAGTCTGGCAGTAAAAATAACAAACCTCCGCCAGGGAGACCACGGATAACGACGCCACTTGAAGTTAGGGTCATAATGACGTCAACATGACGTAATCGCTTCATGACCGCTCGGAAACTTCTTAAACGTCTTATACATGCCACAGGTACGAGAATTTCCGTCTATACTGTCAGAAATCGTCTGAGGGGTACATCACTGATTTTGAGTTTTGAAATTTGAATTTTGATGTGAGATTTTGTTGAAGAAAATGGGTTAATTTTCAGAATGTTTTGTTGAAAATGTTTACATTTATAGGAAATTAAATGAATTTCATGTTGAGTAAGGTTTTTGTCATTAGCCCACGACCCGCCCACTTCCTTTTGTTTTCATCCAATCAGTTGCACGAAAATGACCATATTCAGCATGGTATATTTTCCATAACCCACACTTTTGTGAGACTCATTCTCATAACTTGATAAGAGGAAATTGCAGTCCAAAATGTTAATTTCACCAAATTTATTTTTATTTTTAGAACCCTAAATAAAACTGTGATAGAAATATTGACACAAAATGATGTAAATTTCAAATGGTAGCTGTTTCACAGAAAAGTGGCGACTGCAGAAAACATCGACCAGGCTGCACATGTGCATTGAAGCCTGGTCAGAAATTACACTGCTTGTTCCAAAATGCTTTTTTGAAAAAGACAGCATGACCAAACGGCACATGAATATATACACGCTGATCTGAGTGTCTCTACTGTTTGACAATCAGGGTAAAATGCACAATCAGAGGGGACTGATCAGCCTATACATCTGTAATGTGGGATCAATTATTAAAATGCTTCCCGGATAATTTTGAAAAAAAAAACAACAACCCTAAAATGCTGCTATTAAAATCCATTTGTCCCATGTGAACGCACCCATGGCTAAAAAAGAAATGAGACTCCTAAACGTAATAAAGCAAAATGCTACATAATGTGTACATTTCAGGATGTGAAATCAACACAGAAAACAGCTGGGTCAGGGCTAAATAGGTTATACAATGTTTTGTGTTTGTTATGGAATATACACTCGGGAGCTCTGCTCCCTCGTATATATTCCATAACCAACACAAAACATTGAATAACCTATACATATTGAGACTGTCTAGCAAAATATTGCACACAGTGTCTGTACTGACTAAACTTTTTCTTCTGAGTATATATGTATTCAAAAATTAGCTCACTGCATTTAAAAGAAATAAATGAAACTTAATATCAAAATTGTGACAATTTATTGATCCATCCACAGTTTGACACAATTAGTACAATACAGGAGTTTAAGAGACATTTGTTATTTGTACTAATTGAAGTAACATTGGCATTACATCTTTGGTACCATATCCTAGGTTCTATGACCTTTTCAAACCAGTTAAAATTCAGATAAAACGTTTATATATTAGTTACGATACTTGAAGAATTGTCTTCAGGATATGTGACCAAGTAAAGCTCAAACTGGACCACTGGCCAATATAGAGAAACTTTCCAAATCTTAAATCTAACTTTGAGATATATAGGGTCTTACATGAGTGCTAAAGTTGTATTAAACTTATAAACATAATCACACCACAATCTCGCCAGAGCCTTTCAAGCTTGCACATTTTTAAACACAACTTGTAGGCATATTAATTATCAGATCAAACAAGAACAGCCATAATGGCTTGAACACTTTTTGAACCATAAAATACTAATGATGGCTGTAGTTTAAGCTTGAGAGTGTTTATCAAATACCAAGTCTGGGCGCATAGTTAGGATGACATTTTTTAGTCTCCCTATAAAAGGTAGGTAAACCATGTGTAATCAATAGAATCACCTTAATGTGATATCTCTTATGATATAACACACATGGCGTTTGAAACAAAGAAAGGAAAAATTGCATAAACAATCGTAACTACATATGGTTATCTGGAGCTATGGAAGTTTTGTAACAAATTCAAGTGGCAATTTAACCATGCTAAACGAGTCGTTGGTGGTCGAACCAATTTTAGCAGATGGCATCGCGTCTGGGGATGATATAAAGCCATGCAATAATATCGATATACCATTGTCACTAGTGGTTTGCATATTCTTTAGGTTACGCAATGACGTCTATTATTATGCTGTGTAAAAGATGACAAAATCTTGACGTTTTCACGCCATTTTTGTTTTGAAATTAACTCTTAAAGCGCCAATCACGACTAGGGCAGACGACAAATTCTGCAACATGTTTCCCAGTTTTCGACAAAAATAAGGTATGATATTACATGAGAATGATTCTCATGAAATATCATGCCTTATTTTTTGGATATTTTTAAAAAAGCGGCGAAATTCGAAATTGACGCCTGCTGCAAATTATAGGTTGCGCTTTAAGGGTTAATCATGTTTCAAATATTGTTTGTTAGTTGTCTTTTTTCAACCCTTAAAGCGCCAGCTAGAAACATCTTCATTTGAAAATGAAGTCTGCTTAATTTTTCTGCTGAATACATTTGCAAACGTTTTAACTGATGTAAGTTTAAAGGAAAACAGTATGAAAAAATCAGACTGCTCTGGTCTGGGTCTACAATTTCTGTTCAAGAAACGTCTAAACATTTCAACAAACAACAAAAGCAGGCGACTTTTGTTGTGATTGGCGCTGAAGGCTTAATTCGGATAATTAACCTTCAAGTATTTGACTTCTATTTTATTGTCATTTATATTGCTTTTGCTTTCATGAAGGAACCGTATGTAGCAAAGAGTTTTCTGTTTATGCCATCAATATCCGCAATGCAATCATATGTGGAATTTATAAGTGGTAGATATCTTTCATCAATAAAATTTTCAAAGTCGTCAAAAGTCAGATTCAGGAAATTACTGGTATATGCAACTCCCAGCTGGCACTGCGTGTCACCATACCCATATTGACCACCAGCTCCAGGATGTCCAAACATGTTCATTGTCTGAAATAAAAGATGATGTGAGCAGTATATAAGCCCTTAATCCGCCAATCGCGACAATAGTCGTCTGCTTTTCTCGTCTGCTGAAATGTTTAAGAAGCCTCTATGGCAAACAGCGTGGACCCAGATCAGACTGCTCCTATAGGAGCAGTCTGTTCTGTGTCCACGCTGTGTCGATACTTAATTCGTCAGAAATGCTAGGCAATTTTTTGCAGCAGACGAGAAAAGCAGACGACATTTTCAGATGCATTTTTTTCTTGGCGCTTAAAGGGTTAGATCTTGGCCTGAGTCGAATTCTACAATCATTTGGGCCAGGATATGACAAAAGGTACCTTATGGTTTTGTTCATCAAAGTCTAGTAAATGTTGCCCCGTTAATGTACTATCTCTTAAGAGCATTTCCTGAAATTTGAAGCAGTTATCTTCAATATTGACGAATATATGGAGGTTTGAAGCAACATTTGTAATCCAGTTTGGAACATTACGTCAAGAAGAACGTTAAATCTTATATGACGTCAGAGTGCTGGTCTCCAGTTCCTTGTTGGTTATTTTTGACCCAGTATAAATATCTAACAAATATAATGTATTCATAAGCGATGTATATGAAATAAAAGTAAATACATATGAAAATGTATGAATTTATACTTTCTAAGAATTTTCGTTGTATATCTTCAAGAACATGTAGCATAAAATTAGATAATATTATACCTTATTTGGTAAGAAACGGCTGGCATTGCTTAATACAGTATCTGATCAGATGGTATATTTTAATCATACCTGTTCAAAGTTTCCATTTTGAACAACAGGCATGAGTGTCGTCCCCATTCCTCTTTGTACTTGTATACCAATCATTTGATCAATGCCTGTCATCTCAACATCTTCCAAAGATTTAATTGCTTTTTCGGACAGAACCTGTTTACCTTCATACTGACCACCATTAGCTAAGATGCCATATAATTTTGCTACAGACTCAGCAGTTCCAGAACCATGGCTAGAACCAACAGGCAACTTTCTTCCCTCTTTTTTGTTCATATGCTCATCTATCTGACAATGGAAATATCATTTTAGTAGTACTTTTTGCGACGAATTAATACAATTGTCTATAAAATTAGAAACAAAAAATTAAGTCAAGATGGTCCATTGGATATATTGATGGATTAAAGGTTATAGTTTCTAAAAATACTGTATTTCTATCCCTGAAAAGCATTCTACAACATTTTATCTGGGTCTTCACTGGTTACCCGCAGTACCCGTTTAGGGGATTCAGATCTTCGTTAGTTAAAACAGCCATCATATAGTGTTGTCGATATGATCATGACATACACATAAATGAAGAAATGCAGGTCAGTCCAATAAAATATTTTACTGACAAAGTTTGCTCAAATTTCGTTGTGTTGTACTTTCCAGTACGGGGGATACTGCAGTAATGTATCTCTCAAACTGAATACAAATGATCTCATTCAATAATTTATTAAAATATACATTAGATTCTTGTTTATCATACGTTTCTAAAATTACCTATAAACCAAGTTCTTGGCTTAAAAATGACAAGATTGCAGCATAAGTAAACGTAGTGAGGGTGAGGTTGGCGCCGTCAAACATGTTTAATTTTTTACAGACCATTCCAAAGCGGTACTTCGTTTGTGGATCCTTTTTGTTATTTGTGTTTAATGTACAGTATGTCATGCTGTATTGTCTGTTAATTGCAACCTTGTGGTCATCTGCTGGGAAAAGGCTCTCTTTTTGTGATATTTTGTGTGTTTTTGTCACTTTCCCACATAATGGCCTTATTTTGTCTTTTGTTTGGCCTTAGTCGTTCATATGTGCATGGTATACTAGGTTTTAATGCTGTTGAATTTAAACAGATCACAATATATCTATTCTTTTTGATAAACGTGTGAATGAATGAAACAAAAGTATGCATTAATAGACTTTTCGTTTACTGTAAAGGCGGCAACTTTAATATTCATATCTGGGCGTGGTTCGGCTATTTCATCTGCTAAGGAAGGGAAATCAGGTTTTATTTTTAATTTGGAAAAGAGTTAATAAGATTTTTGAGCCGCGCAAACGTGCGTGCATTTCATTTAAATTCTAATCGTATACACGCTGGGCTCACATTTATTAACCCTTAAATCGCATAATCACAAACTGTATGTTTTTGTCGTCCACTAAACAATTTGAAGCCTCATAGATAAACAGTGTGGACCCAGATCAGACTGCTCCTGTAGGATCAGTCTGATCTGGGTCCACAATGTTTGCCTCTTTGCTTATGTTAAATAGACATTTTCAGGTGCAGTTATTTCGCTGGCGTTCTAAGGGCTAAATAATGACTGAGGTAATGGCGCAAGATGATACAGTTACTTTTGAATAAAACCACGCCTCATGTTCCGCTTTTATCTATATGTCTAAGGTTGACCAGTCGTAATTACGCATTCATGAGGCGCCGCCTTTACAGTAAGCGAAAAGTTAAAGAATATAATTTTTGATCTTACTGCCTGCATGTCCAATGGTGATTTATGTGCCTGATTACGCTGGAGGTACTCCTTGTTGGCAGCTTTAAATACTTCCTCAAAGAACTTATCTGGATCAAAATCTTGCATGATTAGTAACTTCGTCCCCTTGTCAAAGAGAGCTTCTGGTAGGCCAATATAAAAATCAAGCCCTAAAACAAAACAAAAATAGTATCACTATTATATTGGTTTCATCTTTGACAAGTATAGTCAAATAATAGAACATGCATATACCTGCATGTACAGTTATAAACGAGAAATATTTTGGCCAGCATACGTGACTTTAACTCGTAATGAAATATGATAAGTCACTCTTTTAAGGGGATATATCTTTCAAAAGTTCTTACTTGCATTATTTTTTCCTGTATAAACCGAAATTGTTTTTTTATCAAGGAGTCAGATACCTTTGGCCACATTGTTTATGAACATTTTTTTCATCTCAAATAGATCACTTTACGCCCCAACATACAGCTTTTGAGAAATCAGCAGCATGCTTATGAGTCTTTTTAGAGTTACTTTCTGGTTTGATACCGTTTGCAATATTGTGCCACACTGGGTGAACTTTAGAAAAAACAAGTTGCATGAACATGAACTACAATTATCCGATTACAATAAAAAGAAGCATTTTTGCCCAAATGTACTCATTTCTGGTAGAAAAAAACACACATAAATTTCCAATTTTTGCTAAGAATTTTCATGTAAAACTGAAAAAAATGTTGATAATACCAGAAATACATACATTTGGAACAAAATACTTCTATATATTGAGGTAAGATAATTGTTCTCATTAAAATGACTCATTATATTCAAACTATGAAAATGTATTTATCGAATAAGATAGTAAAGATTAGGCTTAGGAAGCAATCCTGACGTACTCCACCTTTGAGGTGGTACCTGTCTCTAAATTTCTATGTCCCAAATCTATAGTTTTGTTTATTTCCATGATTTGTCATGTAGATTGAATCCAAAATACCATAGGCATTATATTAATACCACGAAACCATTTGGATAAATTATAGTTTACGCTTTTCTAAAGAAGTGATTTTACAATTTCAATTTTTTTTCAAAAATTTACAAAACATTCGACATTCAATTCAAAAGATAGATGTGTTCTAGTCTTTGTCAAGATATAATGTCATCACAAAACATGCCATATATATCCTGCTGATCTGAGCCACATTTTATGAAAATTAAAAACTGGTAACTTTGTCATTTCCTACCGCTTATGGATATAGGTCAGTTTTAAAAAAAATTATCAATTAGTTGAAATGAATCAATAACTTTATAGAAGGAGGTTGTTTTTAAATCTATTTCCACTTTTCTTAAAGAAAGGCATGTTTAGACAATTTCAAATGATTCAATGGCCGGAAATGTCGAAGGTCATGGCCCCATGCCATTGCAGTATGGGCCAAGACAATGTGTATCACTTCCTCAAGTCCTGCATGATATTGTTTAAGAAACATAATATTCTAACAATAAACATGTGAAAACAAGAAGACCAAATATTTCCTTTACATCCCAACTGAACTAGAGTAACCACATTTTGGTGCCGTGACCAGGATAAAGTGTAACAGAGCCTTATCAAAGGTATCATAGAACAAAGCTTTACATGAATAAGTGAGGTCCAGAAACGAAACTGTATGCCTGGAATAAACAGCCAGCTAAAGTATAATGTTGCTATTTGATGGAAATCGGCATCAGTTTTTCAAAACAGAATGGACAGAGAAAATTTAGGCATTAAATTAGCCATACCTTTGAAGCCAAGAGGTCTCTGTGACCAAAATGGTTAATTTTAACCAATAGGTTTGACAGGGGTTATTCTTGTGAACCAGGTTCATTAATGAGGCTTACAATTACATGTATCAAACCATAGATATAAGGTTCTTCTTCTGTATGAACTTACTTGTCATAAGGTTTCTCTACTGTATTAATTAAAATTCTTGATAATGTTACATATTAAGTGTAACATTGGTTAGATGTAGTTTTAATGTTAGATTCTATATGTGTTAAGTGCAGGTGTCACCATATTGTACCATTTTGGGTAATATTATTGTGTAGGCACTTCATTAAATAAGAATCCTGGCACTTAATATCAAAGACTATTGTTTTTTCTTTTTCCAATCCATAATAGGGGAAAACACTTAACATATCAACTTCTACCAATAAACGCACTAGCATGATGATTCAAACTAAGCAAGTATTCAAGTACTTTTTACACTGAAACATACCTTTTTTGTATTTTTTTCATTTCGATAAATTATGGCCATGTGTTTACATCAAGTTAAAAAAATATGGTACCGGTCCTTGAATTTCATGAAATTTGGTCTACATATTCTTATCATATATTGTTGTTTTTTTTAATGTTGAAATGGTATCTTGACAAAGACCGCAATGTGTAAAAATTTAATTTCAATTTTGACTGAGTACAAAATATACAGTTGAAAATTGGGGTACCATGTCATAAAAATGAATGCCCATGCGTTACCCGAATACATACAAAGCCATTCATAGTATCAACGAACTTATCAATGATATAGTTATTTAATAAAACATTTCTGCGCCCGTTACATGATATGTCAATTACTTTAGAAATGATTATAACTGGGTACCCTAAGGTATTGTAGTGATATCATACATTACGTCATAAATTAGCAATGGTATTGCATAAAAACTCAAATGCATCATAAAAATAAAAGTCATATCACAGACAATTCATAAACATAATACTATCAAATTCCAAGCGTGGACAGACTCCCATGTTAATTTCCCATACCATGTAAGAACCCCTTTTATTTATTATGCTCATTAAACTTTTTGGATAATCAGAATAATCGATTTTAATAGAGATGAACCCACATGCCACAGAACTTTTTACCATATGCCAGTTACGGCAAATAAAATGGAGCTTTTTGGTACATAGCACTACGCATAATGCTCCTTACATATATACCCAAGTCATGATTCGATTCTCAAATTGCGGCAGACTTTACCGAGTGTGTGTGTGTGTGTTTCTCTCTTGGTGCTAAAGGATAAACTGCTATCTGTGATTTCCTGGTCATATTCTCTTGGTTTTAACTTAGCCAAGGTATATTTGATATAATCTTCTCGGCATCTTATGATTTGAGCCGTGACATGTGATTTCCAACAATGTGGCATTTTGATATGAATAGACACAGACGAGCCTGTGCAGCCTTCTTTTAAACTTGGAAACTCCAAATTGTGTTCAGTCAGTAGCTTAACAATAATAGAATACTCAAGCGACTAGCAAAGGCTCTGATCAGACTGCGCGCATGCGCAGGCTGATCTGAGGTTTTGCTGGTCGCACATACCACACTGTTGGAAATCGCATGCACTGGCTCATTTATAACCCAATACATTTTTGGTGAAACTCAAAGTATTACCAAGTGGTTTTGCAAATTCATCTTGAAAATATTCAGACAATGTCCTTTTCTTTGTGTCCACTTTTCGAACAAGAGCATCGATGTATAAGGCGAATGTTAGCGCATGATATCCACACTTTGTTCCTATAAATTAATAAATGGGTATAGGAATATTTGACAATACTCATATAGTTCATTACTTATTGCATAAGATCAACGAAAGTCAGTGAATTATGAGAAAATTCATTAATTTCACTCATATAAAAATGCTTAAGCCCGGTTGATAGATACACGTTTGAAGGCTTCAATATCTAATTCACGCATTTGCCATTTACATTTTGTATATATTTCCGCTAAAATATTTTGTTGTTTGCAATAGTGCATAAAATAAATCATAAACCACTCTCTATATTTAACACAGAAAGATCAATTGGACTAAGGCTTGAAAAAAACCCTGCCTTTGGGATTTACAATGGGTGAGGCTGAATCTGGTCTCTTCAGCTGACAGCTGGCTAAAAGTTGAAAAGTAGCATCCCATTATAATGCTCTTTATTAAAAAATTACAATATTGCTGACAGTTTATTTATGAAATATGAGTTTATTATAGAAAACCGTGGATACAGACCCAATGTATATGCTTGTATACTTATTGGGACTGCATTTTCGGTCATATACTATTGGTTTGCACGTTTTAGTAATGCACTTTGAAATATTACATTTGAGCTAGCGAGTGCATGAGATTTCCAAAAATGTGGTATGTGCAACCAGCAAATTCTCAGATCAGCCTGCGCATACGCGCAGTCTGATCAGAGTCTTTGCTAGTTGCTTGAGTATTCTATGATTGTTAAGCTACTGACTGAACACCATTTAGAGTATCTTAACTTAGAAGGAGGATGCAGAGGCTCGTCCTAGTCTACACATGTTAAAATGACACATTGTTGGAAATCTCATGCACTGGCTCATTTGGAGTTATCGAGGTTCTACTGTTTTTAGATAATTTCATTTTTCTATCATTATCAGTATCAACTGCTTGTTGTAGAGTTATCAGGTTTGGTAGTAGAACAAGCAGTAGTAGTAATACTAGTAGCAATAGAGATTAGTTAGCTGTACAATAAACTGTCAATATGTAAACCTGGTGTCCACCATGGCTGCTGTTCAGCCATCCGCTGTTCAAGGCGGGGGTAATCATCTAGTATTTCACTTAGATTCCATGTACCATCAAGGTTTACAAGACCCGCCTACGAAGAATAAATGAATAATAATGTAAGAGCGATGTCAATAACGTTTAAGCCAGTGTATGGCGAACAAGGACCTGGGTTACTCGATTTTTAGTCTAGTCAGGATATGTCTCGCTGATAACCTACTAATGCCGTCTTTTGATAACCATGATATTTACAACAAACTCACAAAAGCACCCAACAAACTCCAAGCCTGGTCAAAGTTCGTACACCTCTGAACCGGCTGTCTCTAAGGTATGGTCTTCTCTTAAAATAGTTTTCTCCAGCCCTGTAAACCCCATTCAGCCCCTTTATCATAGCACAAAAATGCATATTTTATGTTTTACACAAAAGGCATTTGATTTTTGCAATACTTTTTTATTTCTGATTTGAGGAAACTGTGTTAACGATGAAAGTTACAGGGAAATCTTAGCAAAACGGTCCCAACATCCTTAATTCAGTTAACTGTGCGCTTAGATGCACTATTTGAGAATATAAAGCAAAGCGCAAACAGAGTCAAATATGTCAGTCAAAAAGTTAAATTGCACCACCCTAAATAACTAACTAAGGTCCACTTCGAATTGAACTATAGTTCCTATAGTTATAGTTCCTATTGTTCCTACCATAGTAACTATAGTTTGATTGACTTGGCAACCAACTAAAGTTGCAACTTTAATCGTTTGACCATAGACATAAACGCGCATCTGTTACGTCAGAACTTTAGTAAGAACTACAGTTCGATTCAAAGGCGTTCTTAAAGCGCATGCTTTAAACAAGTGGCGTCATCTCAAAACCGTCCATTTTGGAGCAAAAGATTAAGAAAAAATGGCACGTCTTGCTAAATCAGGGAGTTTGTACCTGCACTAGGTCACTATCAAAGTAGATTCTGCATATGCACGTCAAAGTATAGGTATGCAAACGACAGTTTAATGTTATACATAACCATTGAATAACAGTTTATTCCCCGCTTATGAATATTCTTTTGAGATGACCCCTCTCTTTCACGCATCTATGAAAATAATGCATGTCTATGAAAGACATAGAAAAATTGGCTAAAATCAGTTTATCTATGTACACAAAAGTATGATTGTGCCCACAAACTTCTGATTTTTTTGAGAAATTGGCGCTAACTTTTTTCTACAGATTTTATCTCAAACATATTTGCTAAATCAAAAAAATCCCTATAATCAATGAGAAAAAAACATAGAACATTAGTTGTATGTTTAATTTGTATTTTAGCATACATTTATAATACCATTCATTATCTGAGCTTGCATGATAAGAAGCTACGTGATAATATGTAACCTATGATTGTCTACGTACGTCATTTAAAGTTATTATGGCTGCATGCTCTTGCATATTTAATCAACATATGTTTGATGCATATTTACTGATCAAACCATCAGGATTTAGATCAGCGTCCGTGATAAAGGTGCTTATCACATACAGTTAAAGTCATTAATGTAACAGAGGACTTTACATCAGTGCTCAAGTACTATTGAGATCATCAAATGAGTTGGGAAAAAGATATAAAACGAGAAGCTATATACTCCACGCTGTTTTAACCACCATATTTCTAGGTTACCAAATGAGCCAGTGCATGAGATTTCCAACAATGTGGTATGTGCGACAATCACAGCCTCAGATCAGCCTGCGCAAACGCGCAAACTGATCAGAGCCTTTGCTAGTCGCTTGAGTATTTTATGATTGTTAAGCTACTGACTGAACACCTTTTGGAATTTCTAAGCTTAAAAAGAGGCTGCAGAGGCTCGTCCGAGTCTACACTTGTCAAAATGTCAAATTGTTAGAAATATGATGCCGCGGCTCATTAATATGATAACCACTATTTTCACTCCTATAGTTCTCAAGTGGGGACAGAGATCGGGCTGCATTGAAGTTATTAATATTTAAAGTACCTGGCTGGCTCATTTTAACTTACACTGTGTACTAGAAATTGCGCCAGTGTAATATTTTCTTTTCCGTTCTGTGCGAATTCTGGCCAATATTTGCTAATCTTTTCCTGATAATCAAGTAGACATCTGAAACAAGATGTTAAGAAATACAGTTTACAAAACAGATAGCTTTTTTGCTCAGCTTACGATGAATATTACTCGTGCCAAGGAGGGAGCCCCCAATAATGGGACCCGCTGTTGTAAAGGCAGACACTAGAAGTATTGCAATTTAGCTCAAAATGCTAATACAGTAAAACCTGTGTAAAACGGCCACTCTCCAAAAGACTAAACATTGGTTTTCAAAACCTATAATTGCTTAATACAGGTCAAAAGGTTTAGCATTCCGCAATACTTTTGGCCTTCATTAAACTACTAAATAGTCGTAAAGATCTCTGTTTTGTCTATTTTTGTGTGACCGTGTTATGCAGCTTTTACTTTACGGTATTCGATGTGATTATATATTGTTAAATAATAATGCAAATCAAAATGTTTGTTTGATTTGATTTTGTAACGTCCCAGTCAACATTTCTCCAGTAATGTCGGGACTGGTCTCTGTGGGTTGAACCAGTAGTAAGCAGCGGTAAATGTGTCTTGCTCAAGGCCATAATGCAGTGTGCATTAGATAACTTTGCCACTTTTGAATATGCAGAACTCTGAACACGGCTATTACCACGAACACCATTGGAACGTGTTTTATTGCATATAAACGCAATTATTATGACATATATACACGACAATATTGTGTGCGTCATTACGAAACATTACTTAATGTGAAAACCACTGTTATTGCATATTAAGAGGAATATTTTAACCGACACAAACCAATGTATTTTACAAGGCATTTCACATACTGTTAATGCAAGGCCTATACAGTGTCTGGGGCGTCACAAAAATTGACGCCATCAACAAGTGACTATAATTTAGTGACATCAGCTTGACGTAAGTCGATACTCTTAAACTAGCGTATTTAAAACTTTTGCATCTTTCATGCATTCGCGAACGTTTTTTTCCCCAAAATTCTCGACCAACAAAATTAACATCAAGACAGGCTTCATGCATTATACAGGTAACCCAAACCCCATAAAATTCCATATAAAGCTAGAATTATTTTTGTATAACTGTAGAATTTTCTTAATTGTTAACGTGTCGTCTTACCGCTATCAACAACAGGATTTGTCATGTTAAGGTGTGAAATCTCCCTAAAATTCGTTAGTGAAAAGGTCAATGTTCAAACTGTGAATTTTGAAATAAATTTTGTGGCAATGAATGGGCATACATATGAATTATTCAAAAAGCATATATATCGATTTTCAAACTGAGGGAGAATGGAAGATAAATACAGCTTAACATTACTACTGCGAAAGGTGCATTTTGATACAATATAATTTTTAAGGGGTAAAATGCATGTTTTTTATCGATTCTGCAACTGTATTTTACTATCAAAGAATGTAAAATAGATACACCTAACACTATCTGGTTCGATCTGTCTGATCAGTAACCCTGTGCACTATTTAAGCGAACAAAATGCAGTTATTACCAAAAACAAACGGGGACGCTTCATAGTTTTTCGTACTAAGTATGTTCCCCACCATGACCCAGCTTTCCACTAAAATATATTGTGTAAATATATTACCTTTTAAAGGATTTGCTCGGTCAAGGTAGGGAACATGTTTTTATACAGAACAAATGAAGCATCTCCGTTCGGAAGTATTAAATGCACGTTGCACGCTTAAATCGTATACTGATCAGACAGGTCGAGTCAGGCATTCTTAGATGAATTTATTTGATATTATAAAATGGTAAAACATAGTTGTGGAATCAATCTAAAAATACTTGCTTTTTGGGGGATGAAGCCCCCCTTGTAGCAACATAGAACCTATTTATGCAGAAAATCTCTTCACCTATTCAAGCCAAGTACTCTTTTGGGGTCTCGGATATTCAGTACTTACAATATCTATGTTGTGTTTGATCGATAAATCTTCACAGGTTTGAAACACCCGAAATAAATATGAGGTAGCAATAACATGCGCTTTCGGGCGTAGACTTTGTATGAGCACACTTATCGCTGTACCTACATGTATGGCAAATATGCATGTGCGTGCAACTCTGCGCAAGTATAGATTCTTAAGGTATTTAATTTGATTTTTGAAGAAAAATGCAGCCAACAGTATTTACTTGTGCGTCTTGGGAGCTCTTTTTAGCCCTGTTACATGCTCCGAAACCATTTTTCCATCCGAGGGCTTCATCCCCTGACCCCATATAGAGAGTACCGACAGACCACTTTTAAGGTAGGTATTCTATAAACTGCCTCGGATACGCGCCTGAAGGTACTATAATCAGAATCTTTAGAGTCACACTGGGACAAGAAAGCGTTGCCAGAAAAAAGTCAGCAGATGACAAAAACAATCGAATTGTCAGTTGAGAATTCTGTGAAATTGTGTGCTATTGTCTTTGGTTACCGTGTAAATGCTTTTTATGATGGTGGCCTCTCTTCACAGCCAATAACCTTTGTGCCTTTGTAATTACTTTGACCTCCCCAACTGCCTACCAATCAAAATTAATAGCTTTGCTTAAAGTAAAAGTACATTTGCCTACACCCTCATTAACAGTCACCTTCATGTAAGTGCCAAGGGCCCTCTTGTCTAAGTTATGAGATTTCCAAAGACAAACCATTTTCACAACAACATATATATAAAAATGTTAAATGTTATGCCTAATTTCTTTGGTTATTACATGTTAAATAAGCAACAACTTCTTATTCAACGGCATAATTAACGAGTGTAAGGCAGACAGCAAAGATAGTAAGTGAGTATGATCAGAAAATACCACAATCACAAACTGCAGACAACCCGTGGCACCGCGAGGAAGAGCCGCTCAACCATCACGAGACACCAGGAAGACAAATCAAGCAAAGCAATCAGCTCTCTCTTCCCCATCAAGATGATTGCAATACTAGAATGGACATAAAGTAACGTACAACAAAACATAGAACAATTACAGACTCCCACAATGGGAGTAACAATAAACAAAAAGTCAACAACAACAGAACCACCGCCTTAGAACGGACAGCAGCCTAAGCCACCGGGGGGCTTAAATGCATTTTACTGGTACCAAATCTTCGCCCTAGATTCTGCTGTTGTTGAGGTACAAGAAATGTTCAGCTCGCATGGGCATGGAGGCCATCTAACTAATGCAATGTATCATCATGGAAAACACTCTAATCAAATTAACACTACATGATGAAACAAAAAAAAAGGGCTCAGAAATCGATACAATTAAGTATTACTTCTGACAAGGGACACAATATGGAAAAGTGACAAATCACACAAGGAAACATCACTCACAAGAGATCAGAGAGGTCAACCCTTACACGGCCAGTGACCAAAAGGCTGTAAGGAACATCAAAACACAAAGGCAAAGGCAAACGTGAAACAAATAACACAAAAGCACTGCCTGGAATGATCATTAAAAATCACTTCCATTATATCTTGGCCTGATTATCTTTTTTAAAGATATTTCTTGTTAGTCTTTCAACTAGTATAGTATCAAAAGTAGTATATTTATCTCCGCTTTGCCCACGGAAAGAAAATCCTTAACTATATTTTTGAATAATTTATATGTATGTTCATTCATATTCACGACAATTATTGCAAAAACCACAGTTTGAAAATTTGACTTTTTCTCAAATGACTTTTAGGGAGATTTCACGCCTGAATAGGAAAAATTCTTTGTAATTTAAGCCGTGTTTGCAGTATAACACAATGACTCAGCGTTCGCTAAGTGTTTCGAGATATTTTGATATTCGTTGACACCGGATAAACGTTGCAGAACGGTCGCATACGTTGTTGTTCGCACAGTGCTTCAAATAATTTAGTGCATGTACAATTTTTTGACGTATGCCAACGAACTGCCCATAATCAGAGTGCTCGTTCACCGAACGCAACGTGAACGGTTTGTGTGTCGGCTATACGTTAACGGCTCGTTGCTGAAAGCAATTTGAACGGCTTGTTCGTCCACAGTAGCACAACGGCTCGTTACCTCAACGGTGGTATTCTTCCAACCGAATTGTATTCTTGTGTACGCATCGATATGTAAACATGATTTTGCTCAATCAGAAAATAAACTACACGAAAGAGTAAACAAATAGGTTTTATCGAATGTATTGTTCATAGAATCACAAAATAACAGTCGATAACATCTGGGACAGACTTGCGCCAGTAATTAGCCTCTTGAATAGGCCACTTCCGGTCACCTTTAATATTAAATTACATAGTAGTTCTTAAAGTATACCATTGTGAGGCATACAAAGAGGACAAAGAGGTAGAAGTCAAATATGGCAGTTATTTGAGACTGTTATTTTATAAATCAAATACGAACAAGAATGGAGTGCAGGTTATGTGACGGGAAGTTGTTAAGACATCTGTAAAACGAAGAAGCCAACAGCACTGCATAATTATACAACATAGTCTTGTTAACAAGACTCAAGTTGTTAGATGTTTTCAACTCTTTTCGAATCCGCGATAATTTTAAGTGGAAACATGGCCCTTTGGTTGAGAGGGTGATGCTAGTATAGCACGAGGTGGCTACTAACGAAGGCACTGGGCTTCGTCCTTGAAACAGGGGAATACATTGTTTTGTGAACTTCTTGTACACAAAGTTATTCAATGGGAATTACGAACACTGTGTGTTCAGTAGTGTTCTGTAAAAAATTACCTGTCAACAAGGTGGGCGACCACAATAGCCGACACTGCTTTTGTGGATGAGAAGAAAACAGACAATGTATCTCTCTTCCATGGTGTCTTCTTTTCAGGATCAGCTACTCCTCCCCACAGATTTACAACAAGATGACCTGTGAAATGTATCAGTATATGAGCCACAACTTGAGATTTCCAACAATGTGGTATGTGTGACCAGCAAAGCCTCAGACCAGCCTAAATTTACATGCAGTCTGATCAGAGCCTTTGCTAGTCGTTTGGATATTTTATGAATGTAAAGCTACTGACTGAACAACATCTTTAGTTTTTAAGCAAAAAAGGAGGCTGCACAAGCTCGTCTGAGTCTATTCATGTCAAAATGCCACATTGTACAAAATCTCATGTCGCGGCTTATATTAAATTATCCTCCAGTGAAGTACATTAGATGAGTTTCCTACAGAGCAGTTAAAAAAACATTTCTACAAAAAGATAACACTGACACTGGAGAAAAAATATTTAGCTAAATACTTTCAAGAAACCAAAACTGAAATGCGCTGATCAGTCTGCACAGGTACACAGGTGCACAGGCTCATCTGTGCCAGCTGATATGCGTTTTTGTCTGTTCAAATTGTCACTGAGACAATGTTCAAATGATATATTTCAATGTAATTGCCAAATATAAACAAGAAATTTTGTTAAAAAAGATATTAGGCTGCATTTCAATTTAGGAATTCGTTTTTGTATGTATGTATGGCTGTTTCTTACACTTATAAACTTGATAACCTCTCAAGAAGAGCATGTCAACGGCATCTGTGTTCAATATTAGAGGGTTTGTTACATGTACTGCTTTATTCTAAGTTCGACAGCGTAAGTGACTTGTGTCTACATATTATCATAGCATCAAAATAAATAAAAATGTAAATAAATCATTAATATCATATACTGCTATACTGTAACGCAGAACGTACTATTATCAAGTGACCCTACTTTTTGCGGCAATTTTGTAACATTTAACACGTTTTAAAATAAAAACAAGATGCTACAATGAATATTAACTTGAGTGTTAACATAACTTTTTAAATTATATAACTGTCATGAATATTTATTTCATATCCTTGCCTCCTAGTGTCGTCTGCTGATAGCATTTGCAAACAGTTTGGATCCAGATCAGGCCAAATATTTTGCTTGGACTGATCTAAATCCTAGCTGTTTGCACTCAAATGGTATTTTAAAAAAAATCAGCCAACGACCAAAACGCATGCAAATTACCCAGGGGGCAAAGAGTTTAACCGAAACAGGCCACAAATACAAAATCACAACACCTTTAAATATCTTGGGATAGTTCCTTCAACCGTAAGTGAAGCCTCAAATGCAACGATAAAAAAATGAAATTTGGTCAACGGTCAGCAGATGATGTTTAACATTATTTGGAAATATAATGAAACTGAAAATAATGGATTAAACAAAGTGTAATAAAGTTTTAGTAAAAATGGGTGATTTTCATGATTCAATATTTTTCTATTCAACAGTGACCTCTGCAATAAATAGCTGTATACAATTAGGTGTCTTTTTTATGTTCTAAGAAGAAAAATGCAGAAGTAGGGCTGTTTTCAGTCTGGGTCCCTAGATTTTCATTAATTTTCAGTGATCGCTGTAACAAAGAAAACATTTTTAAGGACAGTCTGGTTATTTACCAATGTGTGTTAGAAGGAAGGCTAATATTCAAACTTTTGACTGAATCTGATTGGTTGAAATGAGGTGAAAGTGATATCAATAACGACTGCATGCAGCCAAAATGGTAAGTGAATATGATCAGGTAATACAACAACCACAAACTGCATACCAATCCACGACATCTCGAAGAAAACTGTGATATTTTTAATTATTGTCCTAGTTGATAGAATTGACTATGGGTTTTCAATGGATGCATCATGATGATATTGCATAGCTAATTAAAATAGAATTTGCACCAACTTTGTTTTCTTTACAGATTAAGATCAGGTACTGGTGCGTTCACTTGTCTATGGTTTGTCATAAATAAAAGCGTGATGCAAATGACGATCTGGAAAACCGAAAGATGACAAATACGATTTGAATTGCAACAATGATGATATCTCAGACATACATGCGTTGACTGCATTGCATAGAAAACACATTGTAATAGACAACCATCATTTTTGTCCCTCGTTGATTCAGTAGTTAATCTTAATAAAACACCTTTGCTTCCTGACCTTTGATTGCCATGCAATCATGCCTTTTACTGCGGAGGTCTGTTAAATTAATTCACCAACGTTCTATGCATTGCAGATATTACCTTTGTAGTATGCTGCAAAACTGCCACCTTTTTCAACACCATTTTCAAGGTTTAGCCTGATAAAAGAAAAACAGAAATATTTAAATAGATGACATAAAACACACACATATAACAATAAAAATAAAAAGAAAAAAGTACGAATATCAAACCCTTTAAAGCTGCGTAGTCTGTAACTTTTGATCTTTTAATTTTAGAACTAATGTTTCTATTTTTCAAGAACACAGTAAAACACTAAAATTCAGGTATACATTTTACCAATTTCGTAAATCTTAACAACTTATCAGTATCAAAACAGCGGTATTTAGGTTCAAATAAGCTGTCTATAATTATTGGATGGACGCAAATAATTACCAACAAGAGAAAAACACACCTGTTTTATAAGATAATTCACTTTTCCGCGCAGTTTTCAGCTAAAGTGAACAGATTTATTGTGAAAACATAACTTAATTCTACTTTTACAAATGATTTAAAAAGAAAATAAAAAATTTCGAAAAATGTTCAAAGTTGCAGATCTAGTCTCTTTAAATGATGAAAATGTGAAAACGGTCAAAAAAGATTTAACGTGGAATACTTGAATATCAATTTTTAACTTACTTGAATGCTTCAAGGACTTTTTCAAACCCTGGTGCCACAAAACATTCTGGATCCATCTCTATAGGACTGAAA
Organism: Loripinus fragilis; assembly: GCA_964019695.1. Taxonomy (NCBI): domain Eukaryota; kingdom Metazoa; phylum Mollusca; class Bivalvia; order Lucinida; family Lucinidae; genus Loripinus; species Loripinus fragilis. The sequence goes on from OZ026515.1 coordinate 35,753,538, forward strand.
TAACAAATACGTTGTTCTTTAACCAATTAAGCTGAATGGAATTTTCATCTCTTCTAAATTAGATTATCCATTGATTTAAATGGTTCTTTGGTAGTAAGTTTCAATTTCATTCAAATGAAAAGAGTATATTCTGTATGAAAGCAGTGCGAAACCGATTCAGATGCCATAGAATGTGGCGTCTGATCAGGTCTGCAATGTTTGTCTATATCCAATTAAAAGCGCGTTTGGCGTGTATGGTTTAATGATATTGTATATTCCTGTTATTTAAAAGTAGGTAATGTTGTTTGTGCAATGGTAAATTGTAATAACACTGTCACGATGATTCGTTCTTCGCCACTTGTGTTAGAACGATTCATTGTATTGTATTTGTTCGATGGAAGCCTTGTGTCCAGATGAATACAGTTGACTAAGTGTTTTTTTTCCGTAAAAATAAAATTGAAAGAACAGATCATCGATATTTGGGGTTCGGTTAATTTGTGCTAACACTTTGCTATCAGGCGAAAGGTTTTTGACTGAAATTTACTGACTCAAAGTTCTAACGCAACTCAACTCGTAAAGGGCCAGAATTTTATACAAACAATTGCTGTATGGCAGTTATGTTGGAAATAATGCTCAACTAATCTTGAGAATCTTTATCGCACAGAGAATACGTTGTCTGAATTATGGTTCTGTGAGCTGTTGTCTGATTGGTCAAAAACTCATTTTGTGTCTCAGGACCTTGTGGGTGGTCATAAAGTTAAAACGTCCGTATTAAGGGCAATTGCAGGTAATGCTTCCCACATTAAAATCTTTTTCATTCTTTGCATACAGTTTGTTTTATGTATGGACTGTCAAATTATGCAATAAAAAGGATATGTCACCACGCTCGATTTTTCATAATCTCACATGGAAGTTTCCAGCATTTTAACCTTTTTCTGAAATAAAACCCCAGGTACTTAGTATTAAGCTTAAATATTTATAATCGCCATCCAGCTTCTTTATTTTAATTTAATTATTGCTCATGACCTCAAGCTTTCTAGAAAATGTGAACAATTATTTGTTTTCCCAAGCCGTGTCAAGATACTGCATGGTATATTTTGGTTATTCTCCCAAAAAAGGATTGCGATTTTAGAGTAAAACGGCTGACATTAAAAGTCTTTATTTATTGTTTTTATATCATGGACTATCATTTGAACATTTAGAAAAAAAGAAAAAGAAAAAAATTGGGGGTCACCAGACTAGTTATCTTTCAGGAGGGCTAAATTTAACCCTATCCCCACAAACTTCGAGGATAATTCAATTTAAACGTTAAGGGGTGTTATTATCGTCATTTATATAATTCCATATTTAATTTTAATTGTTTGAAGTAATTTTGTATTACAAGGCGAAAAAAGAAAAAAAATGTAATAAGTGTCTAACCGGGAATCGACCCTGGTCCTCTGGTTCAAAAGTCTAATCACTAGGCTAGCCACTAGGCCACGATGTCAAGTCATGTGCGGCTCTAAAAAGTATCGGCCAGATTTGTATTTTCATACAGGGTTTAATTTACGTTGTTGATGTCGCCTGTTCTATTTTTCTGTATTTTTTACTGAAACGATCAGTTCTGATGAAGGGTCAATAGTTATTTTGGACACATTTTATTTACTTTTTTTCTGTCAAGAAAATGTAGAAATGTCCACCTGACAAAAGGACATCTGAAAACTGTATTGATTCGGAATCGAAAATGATCGGAAAGACAGGACCCAGACAACTTTTCCTGTTTCTCGACGCAGGAATGGTGCGGACGGTATTTATCCGAAATTGCCCCCTAACCCACACTCTTATGCTAGGCTAGTAAAATGAGGGGTATTGCTTGATTATTGTTCTGTTGAATTTAATAAAATTAAGCGTCAAGTTTAATCAAATGAGATTTGAGCGTTTATTGCCAGGACAATCATACAACTCAACGCAAAATCAATATCGCGTAAATTCCCCAAAACGAGAAATCATTGAAAGAATGATAACCATGTGTTACTTCTGCTGCTTAGAAATAGCGAGGAGCAAAAATGGATAGAAAACTACCGACGCAGCTTCATATTCACTCTGACAATAATTCGAAACTTCCTTTGAAAAAACATTAGCTCAATTCTGAGTAAATCCTTCTATTTATTGGAAAACAACGGGATCTGACGCCTAGCCGAATCAAGGAAGAAGAATTTATCGCTAAAAACTTTAAGTTTTTCAATAGAAATTCCCAAAATCAACTCAGATTTCATGATGCCGAAATACATGTCATATATCGAATATTGGATATTACAATGTATTTCTTTTTTTAGCCACCTTTCAACAATGAAATGATTTGTTTCTTAAACAGTTTGAGGCATATTGTTAAAACTAAAGTAAGTTTCGATGCCTAAGTGAATGAACTTTTGTTTAGCCGAATCAATCGGCCTTGCGTTGGAACTTGGCTGAGTATATATCTTTTATAAAATTAACAATTAAAATGCAATGCCTTTTTATGATAATCCCATTTGTTCTTAGATAATGCGCTTTAATCTAAATGTTTAAACTTGGACTATGGTAATAGTTGAGCAATTATTGCAATGCTTGCATAAAATGCAAAATTGTTGTGGAGACAAATATCGATAGTTAATAGTAGAACGAATAATATCATACTCACCCTAATCATCCAAGCTTATCGACGCTTTACTATAATATTCCTAATTTCAACTAGATGATTGAGAATTTTTTAACAGTTTAAACATTTTGTCAGAATTCAAAACAGGGTAAAACTAGTCCAGTGTCTGCATTGTTCGTTTAAACCTGCCTGTTTTAATTTTTATGGCATTACAGTAATCTCACCATTTTGATCCAATCATATCAGACACATGGGTCAGTCCATGTGATTTAGGTATGTAACGCAGATGCACAAAAGTCTTCTTTCAAAGTCTAAGCCAGGCTACATGATTAAATGAGTCTGAGGTTTTCTTATTCCAAACGCAATTATAATACATTAAACTATCTACATATATCAGTAAGAGTTATTGCCCATGTGTATTATTTTACCATTGTTTTGTATGGAAAAAACTGCAGTAAAGAGGGGGTGGACAGGGGGGCGGGGGTACGGGGATAGAGGGTGCGGATTCGGGGGTAGAGGGTGCGGAATCGGGGTAGAGGAGGCGGGAAGCGGGAGTAGAGGGGGCGGGAAGAGGGGCAATTGTTGGCGGGGGTCTTGAAAAATTGGAGGGCGAAATTGCTTTTTTTACTAGAAAATTCATAAAAATGATTCATAACGATACCCTTTAAGACTTTTAAGTCATATAAGGGCCTAGAAGGACGCAGTTCACTTTCGAGTCTTGGTTTGAGTAATTTCGGGCGTCTAAAAAGTAGCAAACTTGATCGATTGTTTCTGTCCATATTTATCAGTCTCCGTATTGGATTGTGTCCCTTTGCTTCTCTTCCTCTTTGAAATGCCGGTTGGAATTTACACATTTAAACGGCGTTTAGCTGCCGTCGATAACTATTTTATTTATTTCGTCAGGGACGTATATATAGCTACCGCTTACGCAAAAACGCATTAGAGTACGTATTAAACCGAAACTAGTGAATTATTATATGCCGTAATACGTATACAAAGTGTGTGTAGAAAAGCACTTCTAATCTGCCTAAATCCAATTGTGGCAGGTGTTTCCAATTGTGACAGGTGTTATCATGTTTATGATGGCATTACTTTCTTTGAAGGTTCGGCACCCAAAATCGAAGTAAAAAAAGAGGCCCTGATCTTTTAAAGATTTTATATTGTACACCACTACCTAGATTGTGTTATATCGTGGCGCGCGGACCGTGATGCTGCATTTTCATTTTGTGGCGTCTCATCAGTAGAAATGGTGTCGTGCATTACTACTCTCATCCTTACGGCGTCTCATCTAGGTTATTCATCAGCATACGCAATTTTTCAGTGCAGACTATTAATTAAAGGCAAGTTGCGTCCCTGTCCGCGCTAGAGAATGACTTTTGTAAAAAAAAAAAAAAAAAAAAAAGGGTTCACCGATCTTATAAGGCTGACCTCCATGGTATGCCAGTGGTTTGATCTGTCAACATATCGATAAATGGCGTATTTCAAAGAGACTAAGTCTGCAACTATGAACATTTTTCGAAAAAAATTCTTTTCTAAAAATGGTGTTTGTAAAAGTAGAATTAAGTCATGTTTTCTCAATAAATCTGTTCACTATAGCTGAAAACTGCACGGAAAAGTGAATTATCTTACAAAAACGTGTTTTTTTCTCTTGTTGGTAATTATTTGCGTCCCTCAAATAATTATAGACGGTTAATTTTTAACATAAATGCTGTTGTTTTGATACTGATAATTTGTTAAGATTTACGAAATTGGTAAAATGTATGCCTGAATTTTAGTTTTTTTACTGTGTTCTTGAAAAAAAGAAACATTATCTCTAAAATCAAAAGATCAAAAGTTACAGACTATGCAGCTTTAAAGTGACATTCACAAGAATCAAGTATTGAGATTCGTGCTCAAAAGAGTTAGGCCTACACCCTGCAATGTTCATACTAGAATCTATTTTTCCACAAATGTGAAAGAGTTTTATGAAGGTTCCTTAGAGCATATATCTCGCCAACTCAAAATCATGCATATGAACCCTTCCTTGTCTCCCTTATAGTTCTTCTAAAACAAACTTTTTACAAGAAAAGTAAGTGAGTATGATCAGGAAATACCACAATCACAAACTGCAGACAAACCCATGGCACCGCGAGGCAGAGCCATACAACAATCACGAGACACCAGGAAGGCAAACTAAGCAAAGCTGCAAAACTAGAATGGACATAAAGTAACGTACAACAAAACATAGAACAATTACAGAATCCCACGATTGGAGTAACAACCAACAATAAATCAACACCAGCAGAATATCCTAATACTTATACACTTTTGTAGTCTGCTGATAACCTTTGCAAACAGTTTGGACCCAGATCAGCTTCTATCAGGCCTGCTCTTGATTCTGCCGCCCTGGTCTTGATCCAACACTTTTGGCACTCTGATGGCGCCAGGTATTCCTGATTTTTATTTTTTGCGAAAAGATAGCTTTGAAAACAAATCAGCATACCAAGTATGCAAAAAGAGTTAATCGACACTCATTTTTTAAGAGCAGCGCAAAGCATGTACCTGTATTAGTAAGGCAAAAAATCAATATTGTTTTTGCCCTTACTTCTTCAATATCTTCAATATGTTAAGAGGTCAATAGGTTGGCAAACTTTTTTTTATAAATTTTTGTATGAAAAAAGTAAAACAAGATTCCTTTAAAAAGTCTAGAAAATAGACCTTAATATCCCAAAAAGGCTCAAAATTGAGTAGGCGTCAAAAGTGACCATAAACAAGAGGTAGTATAAATAATGTTTCCTTTGCTGGTTCTAGAAAAGACATTGATCTGGAGATAGTCTGGTTCTTTGCCTACTGAGTAATTCTGCATGAAAATATGACAGCTGAGTCTATGGTGAACCATTCTTAGTTCTTCACTTACATATATACGTTTTAGTTCTTGAATAAGAACAAAATTTTATCAGGGGGAGGGAAAAATCTGATAGGGGGAGGGAAGCGGGGGAGAAGGGGGAGGGAAGTGGGGGAGAAGGGAACGGGAAGTGGGGGGAAAGGGGGAGGGAACTGGGAATGAGGTACCCCCCTGTCCACCCCCTCAGTAAAGTGAGTTAAAGCTCAATAACTTGAAAAACGTATAAGCTAAATTGGACGGAAGTTATTCTGAACCATTACTATATCAAACTGAGGGTCAAAAGTTGTTTCTGTCACATTTTCATTTTTTCAAACATGAGTGATGGCCCTTAATGCTAATATTTACATAGAAAATGGGTCTAAAATCGAATTTTCACCTTTAACTTGCTAACAAAGGATCAGATTTCAGTGAAAGCATATACAATATATTTGGTTTAATACATCTTTACACCTGTTAACTTAAATAATATAAAATGTTGCATCAAACATGAGTGCCCTTGATTTTGCATTTTTAGGTGAAAAAATCATTAAAATAGGCCTTAGTAATGCATCAATGACCCGAAAATAGTGAACAAATATTGAATAACCCTACTATTTTGATATAGCTCGATAACGTCTGCGATTGTCTTTATATATCAACAACAGAATTGTATGTTTGCAACTGTTTGAACAATAATTATTATTATCGCTATCATTGTGCCGGAGCAGATAATCATTGAAAATAGTGAGTGGGGTAACAATATATATTTATTTCTTAAAATAAACTTTCTTTTATCAATCAGTATTCTCAAAACTAGTTTCTACACATACATATATCATCAGAGGATTATTAAATCTGTTTGGTACGTTGAACTTAAATACATTCCTTTTTATACAGTTAAAAAGTTACAAAATTGAAATTGTGTATTACATGGGTAGGGATAATAATCAAGAAATATCTCTTTTCCTAGGCTGTGAAAATTGCTGAAATTTCACACTGATTTACCTTACCTAATGATGTTTATGATATACAAGTTTCACAAAATCTTTTATTTTGAATTGCCTAAATTATTTGAATATTTAGTTATCGAACGTAAAAATGGCAATAATTTTGATTATTCTTTTTGATGAAAAATTGGTCGTTGTAGATACAATGGCTAGATTCACATCAATTAACCTTCTTAAACCCCTTTTCTAGAACAACATATAAACATTGTTATTACAGTCACGCTTCAAAGTGTATTTTATTTATCTGTAACAATTAACATATTTCAAATTGATTTTATAATCAACTACTCGTATTCCTGGTTTCGTAGCTTGCTAATCTGATGTAGTGCTTATTGCGTTTGTCAGAAATAACTAGAAATTGTGTTTTTGAAACACTGTGTCCCCAACCATATGCTTGTCCATAAGGATGATCTCACCAGGTAATCTACTCATCATCCATCTATCAGCTGACCAAATCGGAGGCTACTAGCTGTAGTGATTTTCAAGATTTATCTTTGTTTCAAGTTTCTATGTGCAAATTTGCAAAGGGCAATAAGCAGTGAAATTTTCACCTGGTAATCTACTTATTATCCTCTATCTGCTGTCCAAGTTTGACGCTCCTAGCTGTAATAGTTTTGAGATATCAAGCTTGCTACGTCCAAATTTTCAAAGGGCAATAACTCAAAAAGATAAAATCACTTTTTTTATATTTTCACCAGGTCATTTACTCATAATCCTTTAACTGCTGACTAAGTTTGAAGCTCCTAGTTTTTGTACTTTTTGAGATTTCCTAATTACAAAATTAAATTTGCAAAGGGCTGTTACCAATAAGTTGCAAAGGGCAATAACTCGAAAAAATACACAAATTTTCTTAGATTTTCACCAGGTAATCTACTTATTATTTTCTATCAGCTGTTTAAGTTTTAAGCTCTTAGCTTTAATATATTTTGAGATATCTAGCTTCCTATGTCCAAATTTTCAAAAGGCAATAACTCAAAAACAAAGAAACAAACTTTATTTTAAATTTTTTCACCTGTTTATCTAGTCATTATCCTCTATCTGCTGACTAAGTTTGAAGCTCCTAGCTTGAAATATCTTGTAAAAAAATTATTAGGATCCTTTAAAGGGGCATAACTCCACTAAGGGAGATAATTTGGTTTTAAAAAATACGGGTCAACTATTCTTTATGACGAATATATTTTTGAAATTTCAATACTGTAACTTAATTTTTGTAACGGACACACAAGGGGACGGACGGACGGACAGAATGACGTACCTACTACTTTATGGGTTGCACCCCGGAATTTGTAAAATTTCTCCCCACAAGTATGCACCCCAGTTTTTAAACAATCTAGGGTGCAACCCACTAAAAGTCTAATTGTGTTTATTCCTGGATAAATTTCATGTAACGGACACACAAGCGGACGGACGGACGGACAGAATGACGTACCTACTACTTTATGGGTTGCACCCCGGAATTTGTGAAATTTCTCCCCACAAGTATGCACCCCAGTTTTTAAACAATCTAGGGTGCAACCCACTAAAAGTCTAATTGTGTCCATTCCTGTATAAATTTCATGTCATAGATAGTTCAAATTTAGATAAGAAAAAAGAAGCCCTTTGATGTACGGGGCAATACTCGTAGGGCGTTTGCAAATTTTGACCATAGGGGTGGTATTCATTGTTGGCTGCAACCCATACCAAAGTGTCCATGTCAGCCGTTGGACATGTCCAGCCTTCGACAAACTTGTCCAAAAACCAAAATGGGATGCACCCCCCTTTCATCAAATGTGTCGATTTTACCTTATTTACATTCATTTAAGCATGTTGTTTTGAGGGTGCACCCCACAATGCAAAATCATCTGGCAATGTACCATATTCTATACTACATACCCCACAAGGTTGCTCTGGTTAGAGCGGAAGGACGGACGGGACAAGCCCAAAAGCAATATGCCCCTTCAACTTTTTTTAAAGTTGGGGGCATAAAAAGAAATCAGTACATAAATATGCTTACCCTTATTTCTACAGTTTAAGGTCTTATATATATAAAGATAAAACTACGCTGTGTTATCAGTCAATGTTATTTTCCGTGACCCTAGTTCACTAAATTATGTCAACAAAACCGTTAGGTTACAAGATACAAGATTTTTTTTAAAGTCGGCATTCAATTTTAACACATCAAGGCTATTTTACCAACATTTCGTTACAGGTATAACAGCATGTTATAGTATGACAATAAGCATGATAAGAGGGTTAAATCATTTACATTTAATTTAGTAGGTGGATGTGGTAAATACTAAGCAAGTGCGTCTGAAATGCAAGCCCTAACTAAGCTATGTAATTTCACAAACCGGATACAATAGTGATGTCAAATAAGATTGAAAATCCAAAATCTGACATTTAATAAGCCAAAAGAGGCCTTCCTTTTGAATATTTGATTAGAATTCCTGTTATTTTATGAAGGCAAAATAACTTAACTGTACAGAGCCCCTCCCAAATCTACTATATTAAATGAAAGATTCCATAAAATGTAAAGTTAAAACGGGCCAGTGGAAACTAGTTATTCTGTTGATGCAAGTTGAATTAGAGCTATTCTACTATGCAAAAATATGCTACTTACTATTTTACGTCCAGTTTCGATCGGGTTTGCAAAAGTTTGAACGGTTTTATAAGTGCTTTTATTTTTAACCATTTGCTTGAAAATGTTTGTGTCTTCTTTAATTTTATAGGAAAGCTGACATAATTATACTCAGAAGAAAAAGTTTACTCAGTATTTATGTTTTCTCATCAAATCAACAATACTGGAAATATCATTGTCAAATTGTATACATGGGATGTATAATTGTAACTTTACATGTATCCGTTTATTGTGTGACAAATAATGCCTTAATTAGACTGTATCAACCAAATTTCAAAATACACGATGTGCACAAGCTTCAGTAAACCGGCAGGGTTATTTTCTCATATACTGTTTGATATGGAAAGAGAGGTGTTCCTATTGCAATAATCCGGTGAAAATTCAGTGAAAGCAAGCTTAAGTCGCCGTCCAGGCCATCAACAAATTACAGAAATAACGAGTTTTGACTTTTTGAAGCAGGTTTACGTGTTGCTGACGTGCCAAGCAGTTTTGGATGTACTGAACAAACAATTTATAGTCTACAAACACGTTTTCGACAGCCTGGCAGTAAAAATTACAAGCCTCCGCCAGGGAGACCACAGATAACGACGCCACTTGAAGTTAGGGTCATAGTGACGTCAAACTGACGTAATCGCTTTATTGCCGTTTGGAAACTTCTTAAACACCTTAGACATGCAACAAGTACGAGAATTTCCGTTTTTACTGCCAGAGGGGCGCTAGACTGATTTCTGTGTTTTGAAATTTGAATTTTGATATGACCCCTTTGTGTAATTTTGATGAAGAAAAGGGGTATATTTTCAGAATGTTTTGTTGAAAATGTTCACATTAGTACGAAATTAAATAAATTTCAGGTTGAGTAAGGTTTTTGTTAATAGTAAGACTGTCTTATAAAATCATTGCACACAGTGTCTGCACTGACTAAACTTTTTCTTCTTAGCATATTACTGACACAGTTTGTGCATTACCTTTCGGCAGAGGCATATGCTTAATACTTGTATAAAGTCAAGAATTGTTCTGAATACTTGTAGTGGCTGGAGTGGATTCATAGGGACAATATAAACATGTACAACTGATATCTAAATATATTTAAAAAACAGCAACTGAAACCCAGCAGACTCTGTTTTGTAACTTGAGATTTTCTTCAGCTTTGATTAACTGTGAGTCAAATGTCATTTTCTTTAGTTGATCATAGTGTGTTTTTTATAAGAGTGTTTCTCCATGATGATACATTGCAATAATTAGAAGGCTTTCGTGCGAGCTGAACATTTCTTGTACTTCAATAACAGAAGAATCTAGGGCGAAGATTTGGTACCAGTAAAATGCATTTAAGCCTTCGCTGGCTCAGTCTGTTTTTCGTTCTAAGGCCGTGGTTCGGTTGTTGTTGACTTGTTGTTTATTGTTACTCCTATCGTGGGGGTTTGTAATTGTTCTATGTTTTGTTGTACGTTACGTCATGTCCATTCTAGTTTTGCAATCATCTTGATGGGGAAGAGGGAGCTGGTTGCTTTGCTTAGTTTGTCTTCCTGGTGTCTCGTGATGGTTGTGTGGCTCTTCCTCGCGGTGCCATGGGTTTGTCTGCAGTTTGTGATTAGGGTCTTTCCTGTTCATACTCACTTACTATTTTTGTAAAGTCGAATTCTGATATGAACACACATTCCTTGTAATTATAACCCTTTTCATTCATATGGATCTCCCCGTACATATTGATACAATAAACATGGATTTGCCCATTTTTATACGTGTGTCTGAAGCGGTCACAGCTCAATGCACTATTGCCCCAGGATGCACATTTCTTCTTCGTCATTCAACTAATCATAGTACTAGTCAGGAAAAAAAATCAGAAAAGTTAACAAGTACAGGCATTTTGTGAAGAAAAGAGTTTGACACCTTGATTAGGGGTAATTTGGTATGCTGAATCCGAAAACCAATGTTGGCAAGCTGAGAAATGACGTCTTAATGGCCTAATTTGCATATTTTCAAAATGGCCGCCAAAAATCATGGAATTTGACATTTAACTGAAATATTTTATTTTTTGACAATGTTTTTGTATCCAAAATCATTTGTTTTATGTCCTAAGATCGTTTTACCATTAGAGTACATGGTTTTGGCGGCAATTTACATATTTATACCAGGATATAACCGTATTCATGGTAATAAGTGTCCATTTAGTCTATAAAATCATTATATAAACTTGCCTTACTCAGTATCCTGCTTTTTAAATGTTAGTTTTATTCATAGTTTACCAGCTTTTCAAGTAATAAATTAGAAAGAAACTTTGATAATCAGCAAGTTGTTTTGTTTCAAAATAATTATGTCATAATGTCCATGCCCAAATATATGGTACATTTTGTATCTATAAAAATAACAGCATGCTCATTCCTTAGTACCCTAGGGCCTAATTAGTCCAACCTTGCACGATCAGGAAAACTTTTAATGTGTCAAATTGTTTTGGAAGACCACCTAAATGGGGAATAATTGCCCTAAAGAATAAACCTATTTGAGCTATGTGAAATCGCATGGTTTCCATGGCAACGCATAATGCGCTTCTTAAGAATGGGGATGTCCATACAAAAGTACTCATATCTCAGAAGCAACTCATCCAAAACTTTTAAACTTGGTACCAGCTGAATGTAAGACATAGGAATTTCATCCAATATTCAGATATGCAAATTATCAAATTTGAATATTCATGAATATTAATGAAAATATTAGAAATAAGAGAAAGATCGTGAAAATTAAGGGGGTGTACATGCAAATTTATCCACATCTCAGCTGCTTACTAGCCTATACTACCAGCCTTGTTACCAATTTAAAGCTAATACATATCATGTTTACTTAATGGACCAATATGCAAATTATCTAAAAATTGTATTTATGAATATTAATTAAATATTAGAAATGAGAATAAATTAGAACAATTAATAAAATGTACATGCAAAATTACTCACATCTCAGCTGCTATTTATCCCAGATTTCATATTCAGTTACTTTCTAAACTTGTTCCCAAATTAAAGTCCAGAAAAATTTCTATAATAGTGTTTTTTGATATGCAAATTATTTTATTTGTTTATTAATGAGTATTTTTCGTTTTCATTTTTTTTTTTAAGTTTTCTATGGTTTTCATCAATATTCATGAATATGTTTGTTAATTGATTGTATATCTGACCATTGGAATAAAACACTATGTCTCAGCCTTAATTTGATACTAAGATTAATTGTCTAGAACAATTTAAAGATGAGATAGGAGTAATTTTAGAGGTAGACCCCACTAATTTTTCGACGTTTCCTCTCTCATTTCTAATGTTTAAATTAATATTAATAAATTAAGAAAAAAATGGATAATGTCACATAATGGCTATTGAGTTAAGTAAAATGTTGTAGCTTTAAGTCGGTACTAAGTGTGGTAGTCTAGGAATATTAGCAGCTACGATATGAGTACTTTTGTAGGTACACCCCCTTAATTTTATTGCCATTTTTCTCTCTCTTGTCTAACACTTAAAATTAATATTCAAGAATATAATCATAAAATGATTTGCATATCCGATCATGGCATGAAATGTGCTATGTCTTAGCATTTATTTGCCGCCAAGCTTGTTAGTCTATGACAATCAGCAGATCAGATATAGGTAATTTTGTAGATATACCCATTTTAATTTTTCTGCAATTTTTCTTTCTTTGTTTAATGTTTTTATTAATATTCACATATATGAAAAAAAGATTTGCATATCAGACTGTTGTGTTAAAGTACTATGACTCACCTTTCATATGGTACCGATTTTGGATGTTTAGAATAATTAGCAGCTGACACATGGGTTATGTTATATGCACACCCCTTTAATTTTCTAACATTTTTCTCTTATTTCAAATGTTTTCATTAATATTCATGAATATGCAAATTAGATCATTTGTATATCATACTATTGGGTTAAAGTGTAATGTCTCAACTTTTATTTGATATCAAGTTTGGTAGACTAGAAAAGTTAGCTTACATTTAGGTAATATTGTACACACCCTCCTTATTTTTTCTACCATTTTTCTCTTATTTCTCATGTTTTCATAAATATTCATGACTATTCAAATTAGATTATTTGCATTTCGTACCATTGGATTAAAGTACTTTGTCTAGGCTTGATTTGGTACCGAGTTTGATAGTCTATGATAACTAGCAAATGACATATGGGTAATGTGTATAGGTACACCCCCTTATTTTTTCTACGAATTTTCTTTAATTTTTATTTTCTATTAATACTCATGAATATGCAAAAGCAAAATTTTGCATATCAGCAGATTGAATAAAAACTATGTCTGGGCTTCAATTCGGTACCAGGGTCGGTAGTCTAGGATGAGTTGCTGCTTAGATACGAATCATTTTGTAGGTACACCCACTTTCTTTAGAATCATATTGTGTATTTTCACATTATGGGGGAAGGGTAAATTGTTCTAGCCAGTTTTTTCTTTGCTATTTAGCGACCATTATGTTTCACCAGTAGCTGACAGCTTGTTTTCCTTGAATTAGTGGAAGAGAGAAAAAAATCTATGAAAGTATGTGCAACACGCAAGTGTCAATCTTGGATCTGCTTGCAAATGACCCAGCTACAGTGCCCGATGGGTTGCCATGGACACCATGCAATTTTATGTAATCCAAATAGGTTTATTTTCGGAGACTTTATGAATTTTTGGTATTTAGTGGTCCCATTGAACAATTTCGCATCCATGATTAACTGTCCTTGGGTGCAAGGTAAGTCAAATAAGCCACTCCCCCTCCCGAGGTGTGTGTGTGGGGGGATAGTTATTCCATGATTTTACCTCTATTTTTACTTTCATAAATACTCATGAATATGCAAATGATATAATTTTATTACATGACTATTGGATGAAAGGACTTGTCAAATTGTATCACTGATGATATAATAACATGCAACAAGAACAGTTTGGGGGCAGAATTCAGTTTATATTTGCTTTTTATAATTTTCCCTTATTTTTCTGAAATTTTCATCAGTATTGATAAATATGCAAATTAGATAACTAATCTGCATATCAGACCATTCAATCAGATGAAAGTACTATATCTAAGCTATAACTTGCTAGCAAGTTTAATAGTGTAGGTTGAATTGCTGATGGGATACGAGTCATTTTGTAGGTACAGGCCCACTTTCTTTAAAATCGCATTAACCCCCTCCCCTAGCTGAACCTTACAGAGTTTTGCTTAAATCGCTATATTTTCCTGCAAACAATAGTGATATCATTGTGGTGCATTTTTAAAAGTTCTTATTTTAATGAAATCATACCTGACACATTTGGGCCAGATAATATGCATGGACTAAACCTGAAAAACCCTTAACTAAGTAGGAAGCAAGAATTTTAGCTCAAGTTGTCTCCCCTGATTACCCCTTGGTCATATTTTAATTCTACATGCATAAATTGATGTCAGTGAAGATCCCCAATCATGAGAAGATGCTTTTGGATTGATTTGTACCAGTTTGGCATCCTTAACATGTTTCTCTACAGATTTGTATGGATTTTTTTTAAATTTGGCGGCCATCTTGGAAATATGCAAATAAGATAGTGAAGACGCCATTTTTCAGCTTGCCAACATTGGTTTTTGGATTCAGCATACCAAAATACTCCTAATAGGCATCTCAAAACCTTTTCTTCACAAAATGCCTGTACATGTACCTTCTTAAATAAGCGTCTTTTTCTGATTTTTTCCTGACTATACGGAGATGCATAGATAGCTATGACCATTCAAAAAAAAACTGGCATAAAAGTGGTTTTATTATCTAAACAAACCTGGAAAAGACAATGATTTGTAGCAGCAATTACTAGCTAAATTGTTGCGCGACGTCGACAAGGTGGTGCATTTCTACGGCGCTCTCATGGCGCTTGACGTCATAGGCAACGGTATAGTATACAGTTTTTTCATGCCTGTTTTGTAAATAGTCAAAATTATTACCCAACCGTCTATATACGGAGTAATTGTCTATTTTTTGCTATGTCATGAGTCACTGAACTATTCCACCGGTCAATATATTTGACTTTTGACAGGCACTATACCATGGCCTGGTTACCCGCTTTTCTGTTAAATGCTCACAGGTGCTTATCGACATACGCGACAACGACGCGCGTACGGTTCGTTTATGAAAGGAGACCTTATGCAACAATGGTGAAAATAAGGCATGGTTAGGCAACTTTAAACTCCAATACCTCCGTTGTTTATGGTCAGAAACATAAAGTGTGGATACTCATTTTCATAGTTAGAACGAGCGGAACATTTTGAGACCAAAATTGAGCAGATTTGGTGAAATTTTATGTTTTGCAACAAAACCGTATCGTCTACAGCAACTCCGTGCAAGAAACGCTGCTAAGTATTTCATCAAATGGATTGGATAATAAAACAGTTATTTTATGCCTGTTTGTAGTATAGTTAAACTATTACCACTCGGTACCGTGGACGACCTGGTGCACTTTTGCACTCGGCCTTCGGCCTCGTGCAATAGTGCATCAGGTCGTCCACGGCATCTCGGGGTAATAGTTTTGACTAAACTACAAACAGGCATTAAGTAACTGTGAAGTATTTGTTGGCACTATATCATGGCCTGGTTACCCGCTTCCCTTTTAAAACACACATGCGCTTATCGACACGCGCGACAACGATGCGCGTACGGTTCGTTTATGAAAGGAGACCTTATGCAACAATGGTAAAAATAAGGCATGGTTTGGTAACTTTAAACTCCAATTACTCAGTTGTTTATGGTCAGAAACATAAAGTGTAGGTACTTTTTTTCTTAGTTAGAACGAGCGGAACATTTGGAGACTAAAATTGAGTAGATTTGGTGATTTTTTTGTTTTGCAGCAAAACCGCATCGTCTACAGCAACTACATGCAAGAAACGCTGCTAAGCATTTCATCAAATGGGTTTGGTAATAGAACAGTTATTTCATGCCTGTTTGTAGTATAGTCAAACTATTACCCTCGGTACCGTGGACGACCTGATGCACTATTGCACGAGGCCGAAGGCCGAGTGCAATAGTGCATCGGGTCGTCCACGACTATACTACAAACAGGAATGAAATAACTGTATACTATGCCCCATGCATACATGTTTAGCTCAATGCACTATTGCCTGAGGCATAAAGGCCAAGGGCAATAGTGACTTGACTGTCCGCTGTACCAAGGGGCATAATTTTAACTATTCTACCAAAGTGATATGAAATAACTGTTTAATTACCCAACCGAACCTGACAAGACAATGATTTGTTAGCAATTACTAGTTTAATTGGTGCACGATGTCAGCAAGCTCATGACGTTCCTCGTCACTCTCAAGAGGTTTGAGGTCATCGGCCATTGTATAGTCAAAACTATACCACCCTGATTTTCCATTACAATTACATTGATGGCATCACCAGCATGGTATAGTCATAATTGACTGGCTGGTGACGTCAAATTAATAGTGTTCCGTGTATGTCGTTCCGCCATGTGCCAATGTTGTACTATATAGTTTGTGCAGATCGCAAACACTATTTCATTGCCATGTATATAGGGGGTAGGGTAATAATGAAATCTACACCACTCTGGTTTCCCATAGCAGTTCCATGGATGATGTCAGCAGCATGGTATAGGCAAAACCATTGAAAGCTGGTGACGTCATATTAGTAGCAATACGTGTATGTCGCCCCGCCACATGCCAATTAAGCTATGATTTGTGCATACATCAAAAACTATCCCTTAGCTCTGTATATTGTGGGTTGGGTATTGATAGTAAATGCCTTGTACTTCGAGGCGAGCGTTCACTGGTTTCAGCCACATCCATCTCAGTGTTTTGGCATTGTCACAATTCCATAACAGAATTGTGTTTGTGTGATTATCAGTGTCTTTGTTGTTCACTGCTTAAATAGTAAAGGAAAAAAACAACAACTAGTTCTTTTCTGGAATGGAGGAAGCGAATTAAGGCTGTTTATTGTCCCCGCCTCATTGGAAGCCAAGACATCAAAATAACATTAAAAATGGTAATTGAGTATGATCAGGAAATACCACAACCACAAACTGCAGACAAACCCGTTTCATCGCGAGGAGGAGCCACACAACAATCACAAGACACCAGGAAGACAAATAAAGCAAAGCAACCAGCTCTCTACCCCCATTGAGATAATTGCAAACCTAGAATCGACACAAAATAACGCTCAGCAAACCATAGAACAATCACAGAATCCTACAATGGGCGTAACAATCAACAAAAATCAACAACAACAGAACCATCCCCTTAGAACGGGCAGCAGCCAAAGCCATATATAACCTTATTTTTGCATTGCTTTATTTGATAAATGATCCAAGTGTTTTACTTTTTATTAACTTGACTTGCATTGTGTTTGGTTACAGAAAATGTCTGCAAATATTGGCTGAAATAGAGAAAATCACGTTATTTTGAGTTCAAATCTGGAGGTTTAACAGGCAAGTTATCATAGAGCACAAGCAAATATAAATAAAACTATATATTTAAATGGCTGATAAATGGTAACACCATACATACAATCTTGAAACACCTTTTTTGGTATTTAGCTGTGCAAGTGATATCTAATAAAAAAATGTCTAAACTTGCCTAAATTGTGGTCCAAAAATGACATTTTCTATATTTTAGCCAATATTGGCGGTCATTTTCTGTAACCATGGCAACCGTTAGAACCAAATCAATATGAAATACAAAAACACTTGGGTAATTCATCAGATAAAATAATCCAAATAGAATGATGTAAAGTACCTTTCTTTGAGACCATAGATAACAAATTTTATCTGGACGGTCTGGTTTGTGTGTTACCTGGACTAGAACACAAGGACACCCTAAATTATCCTTATAGCTGTAGGTGTCCCTTTTTCACAAATAATCTTATTTCAAGAAGGTGACTGCTTGAACATGACGAAAATAAAAAAGAAGCTCCGCTTGATGCTGAATAGACCAAAACGCCATCGGGAACACTGTGGAGACTACTCTCAGTGTGTCAATGAAACATGTATGGGGCTGGTCAATTTGAAAGCCATAGTTCCTGCTTACACTAAACCGTGACGTGTGATTTCCAACAATGTGGCATTTTGACAATTCTAGACTCAGACGAGCCTGTGCAGCCTCATATTAAGCTTAGAAACTCCAAATGATGTTCAGTCAGTAGCTTAACACTCATAGAATATTCAAGCAACTAGCAAAGGCTCTGATCAGACTATGCGTATGCGCAGGCTGGTCTGAGCCTTTGCTCGTCGCACATACCACATTGTTGGAAATTACATGCTGCGGCTCATTTAAGACTTTACAGTGCTGATCAAGACCATAACTACTGTGCAAGAAAATGCCTTCCAACTGTAACTCCTTCTTAAGTAAAGCCTTATGTAGTTTGCACACAAAATATAAAAAAAGCATCACACCACAGTCTAGCGTGAGACAAAATAAACGCCAATTGATAGAGCTACGTGAGATATCTTATTTGATTTTACATATAAGATGTCTGATAATGCTTTATAAGATATCTGATATGTTAAATGAGATATCCTGTATGCTATGTGAGTGGAAATTGCGTGTGAGTGCGTGTGAGTGCGCGTGCGTGTGCGTGCGTACGTAAGTGCCTGCGTGGTCAAACGATGGCTGGTTGCCATGCTTTAACAAAAAGGATTGATTATGCGTAACCTTAAGCAACGTACTCTATTCTGTAGGCTGTATTAAAATTGGAACCAGGAAACGTCGAAGTATATACTTTCGCCAAGATCTGCTTAAAATCATTTTTTTTCAGAAATTTTCTCACAACACAAGTTTCACTTCCAACTGTTACAACTTTCAAATGCTTTGAGGCCACACGATGACTCGTGCATGTGAAAAATGAAAGAAATGTACCCCAGATCAAAATTCCATGACTTGAAAGTTGGTAATTAACAAGAAATCAACAAAATGCCATACCTCCTGATCGCTATTCAAATCTATTCCTATACATAACATGCCGGATACATTAACATAATTGAATTCTATAGTCCATTAGGCATACAGCATATTTTTCTATGTAGTATTAACACCAACAAAAATGAAAACATTTACCACTTCCGCTGTTTACAGGCATGCCGTCGCCATTTTATTTCAAAAAATAGGCGTATGAAGTACCGGCAACACGCGTAAATACCGGCAAAGTGATGCATACATTTACCAGTATGACTTAAGCCAAATGAACTTAAGCAACACTAGCCAATGGTCGGGTCCATTTCCTACATGAGGGTTGTATGTTTTAATTTGTACTGTTTTTTTAAGATCATTATATACTATTGCCATAAAGCTAGGCATATTCATTTTGATAACGCCACTTAGGTTTTAGAAACGGTAAAAACAGAAACTTTTGAGAGATACCCAAAATTATTGTGGTTGACAACAATAGCACATTACCAGCGATTTGATAAAGAAAGCCGTGGAATATCTGACTTGTTTATAGGCTGCAAACACCTTAGAAAAATTACCCATCAATTTTACAAAATTCAATAAAAACAGCATGGAGGCCAAGAGTTAACAAAACTTTTACAATAAGGCTGCGATAGTTGTAATTTCTTCAAAACTTTCTCTTTGGAGCATACACTTTCAGGATCTGGTGTAAAGAGTCACTAAATGGCTCATAATAATCCACTACTTCCGGTTTATGTTGTGTATAGCCTTCACACTGTCGAATAACAACTTGACACATTTTCATCATTAAATTCACTGGGTACGTGCTTTCAAGACATGAAATCCTGTCCCACTCATGCAGTAGAGTCTAGCAAAATTCACAATGGTTTTGATACGGCGGGTTCCCGGTTCAAAACACGTCAGCCGAGCTTGTCCCACACATGTTTGATAGGGTTCAAGTCCGGCAACAAGCTCAACCGTGGAACCCTAGCGATGTTCTGTTGATTTTCGTATTCCTCGATGATGCGAGTACAGGGAGGTCTTGCAATGTCATCTCGGAGCACCATGTTCTGGCCATCTAGCGAGTCCAAGGGTGACCTAAAACCAGATTCCAGGAGTTCATCCTGATGCTTTTTGAGCGTTTAAACTCCCAGTAAGCACCTTTAACTGTATCAGGTGGTCGTCAAATAATGCACCACATACCATAATGCTTCAGTAACACTTCCTTGCACTAAAGGATCAATGTAGATCGAATCTGTTTTGTAATACTGCCACTCACTCTATGTTCTTTCAAAGTTCTGCTTACAACACTCTAAGACACGTTTAATACCCATTGCAATGTCATCTTGTTTCATACCAGCGTTCCTAATGGCAATTTTACACAGTCTGTCCTCTTTTTTCTTTGTAGATTTATCCAACATACGCGTTTAAGGCTATATCATGACTCAACAGCAAAAGAAATTCACTTTTGCATATCAACTCCTTGACAGTACTGTGTTGTAAGCTTCCCGTTCATGGACAGTAGTTAATGAAACTAATCGAACTTATCCAAATTTTGTAGCCAAAATACAAGTGTACATGCCGAGTAAAACCCAAAACTCAAATTATTTTTCATTACTTCGAAAATCGGGATCGTATAAAAATATGCTTAAACTTTATGGCAATAGTATATAAGCAGACTGCACAGAACGTGATCAGACTCCGCGTTATATAGCGTTTGATCTCGTTCTTTGCTGTTTGACTATGTCCGATAAAAGAACACTTGCCTTATAGTTAATCTGTTGTATGCGATTGTAGCATTGCCTTGTTATACTCACTTACTTTTTTAACCTGAAATTATTTCATGTTATTTTCTCCCTCTCTTCGATCGTCCGAAAATAAATATTGTCTTTTCTAACACTCTAAAGGCTAGATCTTGTATTGCAAACCAGGTTCACAATTCAAAAACTACTCTCTAGAGAAAATGAAACAAAACACATGTTTTGAAATGCCGCTTCTGCTTCAAATTTTCGACATAACTTTTTATTTACTTATGATAAGTACAAAAACAAATTCCACATATACAACAAATTCTTCTCAATTCTTATTGCTCGTCTTGCCACACGTCTGTCAATCATACCAGCCTGAAAAACTTAGAAATCCTGTTCAAAAAACGCTGTTTTCACATATCTCAACACTTCAGAAATATATCCCAATACGCTCGTGCTCATAGTATTGCTGTATTTACCTTAATCTGCGAGCGGGCTACCCAACCCTAACTCCCTGTGGGAGGGGGAGGTAGGATTTTCCCATGCTCTGACCAGCAGGACGTTCACACAGAGGAATGTTCACAAGCTAGAATTTTAAGCTTTTATATAGAACCTCAACTCCATGCTCCCGTCCCAGGAGTGTTTACTCACTCTTTAATTATGTTTACTCTGTTTTGCCAAAAATTAAATTCTTAAAACCACCAAGGAAAACTGAAATGCTTTATCCAAAAAACTACGTATAACCGAATTTCTTATATTATAAAATGCATATATCCCCCTTTTTAACATGCTTAAGAACACTTATGATCCTAGAATACCGTATATACAGGTTAAGTTAAGACATACATTTCCTGCTATTCCTGAAACGCATAAAATCGGTACTTGTCCACTAAATTATTCTTGAAAACAACTCGATACAAATGATGACCCAGAGACCATCTACCAACTCTAACAGTCTATGAATATTTAAACTTTATAATAAACTTAAACATTCATAAAACGGAGTAAAGAATGCAAAAAGAGTCTGATATGCTTATAATATACTGGTTAAATGAAAAAATTTGACGAGCAAGGAAAATATAATACCTCGTACAGTTCTGTCTGAAGCAAAAACGTCGACTGATATCGATACGTCTTGATTTTCCTTATATAGCATGCTTCCTTGAACACAAGACTACTGAAAAGCGTGACTTAAAACTATAATTACAAACATATCTCCAGAATAAACGTTTAAAACCAAAATCCCGTGATAAATGCTTTAGACTGAACAATAATATCACAAGAAAGACCGACCGAAAAGAAATGAATTTCTCTTGGTTGCATTGGTTGGATAAGCTCTGTTACTGTGTCGTTCCCTTGTTAGGATCACCTTTTTCTTTTTGACGTTGTTTCATTGTTTGACTGTACTTAGCATTGCATAAAGCAGCACTTTTGTCCATTGTCATGTCCCTCTCTGACTGTTTTGGCAGCTTTCTATCAAACGTGGGTCATCCAATAAGTTCTGACAATGGTCTCATATCTCAGAATCAATTATTGAAATAATTATTCTACTACTCACTGTATGAGGCCATGTGTGTTGCCTATTCATGTTTATAATACAGTTTTTATTACAACCTGATCTTATGCTATACAAATTTGTAAACATCACTGTGATAGCCACTGGTCACGAAACTCACATTTTAATGGAGTAGAGTCAGTTAAATATGCAGTATGTTTCTTAGGAAAGTTACATTAGTGGTTGGCGATGTTGTCGAAATACACAACTGACCCATTAAAGCAAATACCACAATGACATTAACCTAGTTACTTTGAAAGTTCTTGGTTCTAAGACATTAGCAGAAAATTACTTTTTTGCCTCACATTAAGCATGTAATATAAAATGGTATAATTTGAACACTTAAAAAAGCCATTACGATCAATTGACGTATTAACAGATGCATGGTTTGATTAACCTTATCTATAGTCTTCTTAACACGCAGAAAATAATTATAACTTTCACTACCGCCCTGATAGCTCAGTTGGTAGAGCGTCCGCTTTCGGAGCGGGAGGTCGTGGGTTTGAATTCCGGCCGCACCATACCAAAGGTGTAAAAAATGGTACTAGCAGCTCCCTTGCTGACGCTCGCGTAAAAGGGGTTGTGCAAGGATGATAGAGTAAGGCAGGTAAGTATCTGTTAAAAAGATATTGTTATGTCGCGATAAAAGCTCTACAGAGCTTATGTTATTTGTTTCAAATAAGCGACGTTAAATAAAGCTTCTTTATCTTTATCTTACACTAAATGCTACATACCAAATATAATACACTATAAGTAAAACCTTTTTTTCTTAAAATCAGTGATAATTATGATAAAAACCCTGCTTACACCACTGTCGCAAGCTAAACCATTATCTATGACGTTCAGAATCAACATATACTAGGCCAAAAAAGAACCGCCGCATAAAAACATACATAGTATATGGAGGTTCTTTCACCAATCTCTCGCAAACGATTTGTCACAGTTTGAGCGTTGATTCTTGGAGTATGAGTTCCTGGGGTTGCCCTTGCTATCATTGTCATCGGACGAAATTGATTCAGCAGTTTAAACCTACGTTTTTATCGATCTTGACGTCGCGTCATTAGGCGATGACGTCATGAATGAGCACGGTCTGACATTGTTCCAATTTGTCAGAAACGTTTCCTAAAACGTTAAATCATCCCTGCATGGCATCGGCATTGTTGGGCTATCACCGATGTCGTCACGTTAGCTTGTAACATTCTTATCGCCTTTTCGCGTCAACATGTGTCCGTTTTGGCATCGTAAATTAGCAATGTGTAACTTTTAATTTTAAAGTTTTAAAAAATGTTTTCAATCAAATTGGATATTAGACTAGTGATTTCAGTAGTTATTACATGTGTAAATCTAAATAAAATGAATGTACACGTGAAAAACTTGAAAATAAAAAGACAGCCATTTCACTTGTTTGGGTTGACAGAGCTCAATAAAACAATGGGAATAATGTGTGAAAGGAATAGTAGCGAAACATAGATAGCAGATGAAATTTTGTAACTCTCATTTAACGCGCAATATTTTCAATCTTTGTATGCGGCGTTTCTTTTTTGGCCTAGTATACATAACGTTTTTATTTGTCTTTATAAAACGTTTAAAGAGGAGTTTGTAATTTCTTAGATATTTAGGCATTTATACCGCATACAGCAGTAATCAGAGAAATATATACTAAAACCAAGTTCTAATTGGTCACTTTTCAAACTCATTATTTCTGACCAAACGCTCATAAAATTGAAATGATTTTTTTTGCCTATATATGTGTATTTTAATGGGCAAACGTTAAGCAGTGTTTTGAACAGTTTTCTTTTACCTCAAAGTTTTTTTGGTTAAAAATGCAATATTCGACATTTTTTAAGAAAAAATGGTTTTGAGAGTAGTTTTTTTTATAAAATTGACATTCAGATTGTTACAAACTGGTCTGCTTATGGTAGACTTTTTACGCATTTTTATGAAATGTTGCATTTTTCATATTTTTTTGACATTTTTGAAATTCACCAGTATTTCCTGGTAAAATTGTTAAATGCACTTGATTTTATTTGAATACTGTAGGCCAAACACAATGATTAACCTGCTAAAAGTGTTTGTCTTATGTTGTTGAGTAGCAAAAACGACGAGTCCGATGGAATCAAAACTTTTGAGGTTTATTCTTCTTATATCACGCTAGTCAGTTACATCTTCAAACAAACAAAAACGTTAATTTGTGTTATGGTTTATATCGTAGAAAAAATGTGACTTTTTGAAATGAGGGTACCTTTTCTCTAACTTCGTCTGTGCAAGAAATACACGTCATTTTTAAATAAAATAACTTGCAGAATCTCGGCAAAGTATTGATTCACTTAAAAAACATGAATTTTGAACTGGCAATTAGGGTAGGGCATATTTCTCAGGGTAATATTAACATCTACACCTATTGATCAAGTTACTGCTTTGTTTACATTATTGTCATTTCGTCTGCTAAAGTAAAATTGGTAGAAGGGATAAAGTGTTGACACCACTGTGAAAGATAGGATATAAACATTACAAGAACAGGCCTGCAGTGGGAGAAAACTAGCACATTTGTTAAACATGGACAGTAAGTTCTACTGAAAAAAAGTTTCTAAAACGTTTGAAACAAAATTTAGAAAACGTCAATGTTCACGAGCGGTTTGGAAAATGTGGAAGAAATGTAAGGACTGATAGGGGGCTATAAAAGGTTGTTAAGACTAATAGAAGGAATAATTTGACTGAAAAACAAGTGAATACAAAATAGTACACCACATAAACTGTCAAACATAATTATTCAGAGTCGGTCACATTTTAATAAATAATTTAGAAAAGAGGTAAAGAAGACAACAACCAGTGCAGCTAGAAAATAAAATAAAACGGTGGGCCTTTGCAAGATCGCATATTCACTGGAAAACTGAAGAAAAGTGGGTCTAGAGCTATATTTTAAGATACAACCAAACAAGTTTTAAGCAAAGATGAGCGTGTTATGTTTAGCGAACCAATAGGGAAAATGGAAACCCAGGTGTTTAGGGGTTTTTGTTTTTCTAGCTCTGCTGTCTGTTCATTGCAGCCTTGTGGTCACCTGCTTGGAAAGGGCCTACCTCTTAGCTCTCTTGTGGAGTGATTTTTTATTGTGCATTTGTCACTTTCCCATGCTGTATCCTGGGTCGGATGTGGTCCTTTATTGATCGATTTCTAATCTTTGTCTCCTTGCTTACTTTAGCAATGAGTAGTCTGTTCCTCTGTTGAGTGTGATGTGATAGGTGTATGAATCTTTGGGCCCGTTAAAGGAAAACTAAATTCTAGAAATTATACTGAAGTGCTTGTTGAGCATATGTGGCCAGTAATCGCTATACTTCGACCTGGCACAATCTACATTATCCAGGTAGATAATGCATCTGATCGGTGCATACCTCCCAGGAGACCACAGAGTGGAAACGGGAAAACCAGATTCTTAGACCTGGCCTCTACAGCCTACAGACATCAATATAATAGAAAATTAGTTGAAAACTTCAAAATGTAAACTGCAATAAGAGTACATGAAATGAAGTCTAGACAGGACCTAATTGCACATGTTTTGCAAATTTGGAGAGTATTCACACTAACATTAAAAAATCACTTTATCAGCAATTACCAATGAGAATGAGGACAGTCCTGACAGCTAAAGGTTGTAAAACTAAGGATTGAAAATTTGAAGTATGTGCCATTTTTTGCGTTATTGAAAAGTTATTGCCACTTAACTGATAAAAAGTTCTAACACTGGTGGCCATTTTGAGGACATTTTGATACCTGACTGTATAAGCAATGTCAAAGAAGACCTAAATATTATGTTTAAGCATAAAAGGGTCAACATCAGAGAGACAAGTGGATGGAATTTTGCGTTTTGTGCTTTCTGTCCTATCTAGACTGGCAATCATCTAGTTGTTAGAGAGAGGGATTGTTTCCTGCTTGTCATTGTTTATATGTATTGTTTGTGTCTCGCTTCCTAAGGGTTCTATAGATTGGTCTTTGATCTTTGGTTGTTATTTTCCCTGGGCACGCTATTTTATCTCTATCATGGCCATTCTAACAATTCCACGTGCCTTGTGGATGTGTAAATGTGCTTATTTCAAATTGATCACAAATATGTGTATCATTCATGTTATTTCTGTCGTTTGTTTGTTATGCTTTTGTGCACGTCTGTTTATTGTTGCCTTGTGGTCACCTGCTGGGAAAGGTTTGACCGCTTGGCTCTCGTTTGTGATGTCTTATTGTGAGTGTGTTACTTTTCCATTTTGTATGCTGGGTCAGGCGTGCTACTTGATTGTGTATCGATTCCTGATCTTTGGCCTCTTTCTTACTTTTTTTTCTAGAATGGAGATTATAGACTAAATAAAGTAAGGAAAAATACCTCAACTCACATGTGCATTATTTTTATTTATTTTGACTTTTCCAGTACTCGAAATATCTAAATTGTAAATTGTAAAACGAACGATAGTTTAAGTTATCATTAGTTTGTCAAGAAACAGATAGCAAAATGGTACTTCGATTTAAATGGTATTTTGTCAAAATAGTCTACAATTATTGCCTTTTCATTTCTCAACTCAAACACATTTGAACAAAGACATGAGATTTCCAACAATTTGGTAAGTGCAACCAGCAACGCCTCAGATCAGCCTGCGCATATGCGCAGTCTGATCAGAGCCTTTGCTAGTCGCTTGAATAATCTATGAGTGTTAAGCTACTGACTGACTAAATATCATTTGGTGTTTCTAAGCTTAAATGGAGGCTGCACAGGCTGGTCTAAGTCTATACTTGTCAAAAAAACACATTGTTGGAAATCAAATGTTACGGCTCATTTTGGTTACTGAGAAGAAAAAGGTTTTGGTTTGTAGCTTCTTCCACTTCGCACCTAAATTTGGGTCTGGTCGTGAGAAAACTTGTCTTCGGGGTTTCCCATCAGGTCATACCAAAATCAGCCTGCTAAGTTACAGAGACTAGCTAGGCTAATGAAACTTTGCTTGAAGCAAGTTTGATATATACAACAAAGGCGCTGAACAGACTGCGTGGATGCGCAGGTTGGTTTGTGCCTTTGTTGTTCACAAACCCTCAAAGACAAGTTTTCTCGCGTCGAGGCCAATTTATCACAGATAGCAGTTAAAGGTTTATGATTATATTAACTATTTTTTGCTCTTCCTAACAAAACTTTTTCAAGCCCCATCATCGGCGACTCAAACGCAAGTGACAGGAGAAAACCAACTGCATACGACAGACAGAGCATCCCGCAAAATAAATATGCCTGAAACAGAAAGGAAAACAAGCCACTTGAAAAGTCAATTTGGGCCAATATCATTCTTGAGAACTACTGTACTCCAACAGAGCAGTCATCGCGTGTTGGTTGCAATTGATGAGTGCACAGAATAGTGTACCTATCTGATTAAAAAAGGTAACATTTTGGCCAATATTTTACTTCTGAAAATATTCATCGCTTAGTTACGTATGAATCCATCTGCACACCTGCTTAACTACATTTATGTAGGTTGAGTATCATAGTGTACAGCGCCAGAATTATGCAAAAAATGTGTTGTTGTTTTTTTTTCAGAAAAAAAATATGAAAGGAACGTTTGTTTATGTTCTGTAAATTATGCTTACTTTCGATAAAATGCAAAATAAAAGGTCTTTAATGTGCACAAAGTTCGAAATCTGAGGGCAGAGCATTTTGAAAGTTATTCGAGCTTTGCATACTTTAGCCATAATTCCAGATTTTGAGTGTTTTGGACCAGTAGTCGAGGAGCTAAATTCAATCAATATGTTGTAAAAATGACAACCCGAGCACTTGGTCAAAACACCCGATATAGAGAAATGTGTAAAGTTTGAAAAAGTAGAATAATTTTCAAAATACTCTGGGCTCATATTTTAAACTTTGTGCAATAAAGAACTTTTATTATGTAGTTTAGCTAAAGTAAGCATAATTTACAGAACGTAAAAATCTTTTATCTTTTTTTGAGGAGAACCTCCCCCCCCCCCACGCTTTTTGGCAAAATTCAGGCGCTGTATCGACTATCGCTTATCTCACATATATCTTGTTAAGTAGATACACAGCTGGTTTTATAAGTGACAATAATTAGCTAATCATATTTTCAGAAGTAAAATATTGACCAAAATATTACTCTTTAAACAGCTAGGTTCACTATTTTGTGCACTCGTCCACTGCAACCAACACATGATGACTACACTGCTTGAGTACAGGGTTCTCTAGTATGAATATAGAAAATCTAAATGCTTTGCATGTTTGGTTAATTTTACATGCTTTTGTTGTCGTCTGCTGACATTTCTCAAAAATAAATTCGTTCAGGAACATTATCAGAGTGCTAAAGGTTTGAAATTAGATCAGGACCGACGTGTTCCCGCCCTAAATCAAAGCTTTTTGCAAGGGTTATCAGCTGAGAGTAAATACTAAACGCAAATAGATTAAATAGCTTGTTTAATATGTATACATGTAATTAACATTTTTACAGTGCTCTCAGAGAATTGATGTTAAGAATGTTTTGACGTTAATTGTCTTAAATTTTATTCTTCTGAGCCGTCTTCTACATCAGACTTTGTGTGTGTTTGCAGCAAGGTTCTTGCGTAACAGTGGATGCCCAGAGTCAACTGAGCCGCTGTTGTTTGCAAATGTGATCAGTACCAAAACATCGTGTGCTGACTAAATGATATAGTAAGACCTGCCTTAGGCGGGCACTCACAAATAGACAAAACAAAGGTAAAAAAGACAAATGGTAGCTTACTGAAGGTCAAAAGTATTGCAGAATGCTCTCTTTGAGAATTATGCAATACTTTTGACCTGCATTAATTGAAAATCGGTCTTGAAACCCATTGTTTTTTTCACTTTTTTAGTGGCCACTTAAGATAGGTTTTAGTGTAGTAAAAACGTTTTATCACTCATCAAAATCTTGTTGGCCACCATCATCACCTTGCATTAAATTACAATTTTTCCGTTCCATTAGCGAAT
This sequence comes from Loripinus fragilis, assembly GCA_964019695.1. Classification (NCBI taxonomy): domain Eukaryota; kingdom Metazoa; phylum Mollusca; class Bivalvia; order Lucinida; family Lucinidae; genus Loripinus; species Loripinus fragilis. Next base: position 35,782,795 of record OZ026515.1, read on the forward strand.
CTAGAAAACTCCGCTGACGACGTTTCTTAGTCATCAACGTATTTTACAGTATTTCAAAATAGTCCATATAGACGGATGGCTGAGAATGGGTTTGCTCCCCCCCCCTAGGGAATTTTGCAGACATATCCTATCTTGTAGAGAATTGAAAGCCAAGTCTTTTAAGAGATGTTTGCACTCTGTGCTCCGGGGCGTTAGTCTGTAAGAGCCTGTAACATACGTTACTTAATCAAACTAAGAAAAAGTAAATTGAAAGTTTGGGCTACAAATTGAAGACATTAAAATATTCATTTTTAAAAATTATTCATATAGTCTGCATACTGGATATCTTAACTACATATGACAGCCATTTGAACAAAATTGCGGCTTCCTAAGGTGTCATATGCGTTACATAAATCAGATAACCCATTAAAATTTGCAAGTGTGGCTCACATCATTTACAATCACAATCTCTCTGTGTGTTTTGCAAAATTTTTTTAACCATGTCTGACTAGCTTATGCAATTGGCTAACAGAAAAATTAAAGTTTGTTTCCCTAGCTTGAATATTTTTTCTGGAATAAGCAGTTAAACAACCCTACCCCTACCCAGTTTTAAGGTGAAATGTTTGGTATTAAAACTAAAGTAAAAATAGTTAAAAAATATTTGCAGTTGATGAATGTGTTTCATTGTTTGGGATTTATTTGCTTATATAAAAAGACTTAAAATTCTGCAAGTTTGTTGCAAAATTTTTAATATCAGAGGCTGTAACATATGTTACCTGATGTAATAAATGGGCAAGCTCATTGTCTTTACGTAAGATATGCCTAAAAATGTTTTAATCTCCTCAAGGGAATTTTGCAGACATATTCCTTCTGATAGTACAACTCAAGCTGCATCGAATAAGGGATGTTTGCACTCTCTATGTTGGGGCGTTAGTCTGAAACAGCGTGTTACATGCGTTACTATATCAAATAAAGGAAATATAATTTGTAAGTTTGAGCTAAAATTGTGAAAAAACTTGCAGCTGTTGGATATCTTACATTGTTTAGGGATTTTTTAACTGGCTCCTATGATAAAGACTTATAGATCTGCTAGTTGTCATCAAGTTTTAAAGATCAGAGAGCGTTGCATATGTTAGCGTGATAAGTAAAATCATCAAACAGTATTTTGACATCAAGCTGAGTAAGGGCCTGCTCTATCCTAATCCCCTTTGGAATTCTGCAGACAAATTACATCTTATGTAGCCATTCAAGGTGCATTTAATAAGAAATGTTTGCACTCTGTAAGTCGGGGCGTTAGCCTGTAACAGCTTGTTACATATGTTACTATATCAATTTGAGAATAAGAAATTTGAATGTTTGAGCTACTAAAAGAAGACATTAAAATCATCTAATAAATTGGCATTCTTATAGTCTTTATACTGGATGTCTTTACTACATATGGAAGCTGTTTAACATAAATACGGCTAACTGTGGTGTTATGTGCGTTACATGAACCTAATTATAATTTAAAAGCTATAATTGTGGCTATTGTGATTTAGTTAAACAACTACTATGACTTGGTTTCAAACTGTTTTACTATATTTTACAAACATATACTCAATTGATGAATAGGAAAAACCAAGTTTGCTTTTCTATCTTAAATATATTGTCTTATAGGAGCTAATACACAGCCCTACTCCCAGTTTTACAGAGAAGCGAATTTTGTTATTACCGTTTAAGTAAAACACATAAAAGCGATTACAGCGTGTGGATATTTTTCATTTTCTTAGTCTGTCTTGCTCATATATCTGCAAGATGTCATTAAGTTTAAGATCAGGACACTTAATGTGTACATATAAGTCTTTGGTGCCAAAACACTAGAAATTATATTCATTTGTGATTAAGCCCATGGACTGTTTTTACAGATGTTATCAATGACCTTTTGGACACATTTCCTAATACTGTGCATAAAATGCTAAATATAGAGCCATAAATAGAAAAGATAGTTTTACATTTTTACAAGAAAATACAATAAATGAAATGGTACAAACTATTTCTCATCGATTTAACACTCATGTTAAACGTTTGTCGTTGTCTGCTTCTGTGGTAATCATTATTATCACACGCCTCCTTGCAACTAGTAGAATCATCACACAATATTTCAATCATTTATTGTTTTTCAATTTTACCACCAGTCCACTCAAAATTGATGAGCCATTATCAATTTTCCAATTTTGCCATTTATGGCTTGGAACATTCGGAAACTGATATGAATTCCTAATAGTTGGCTCTTTGAGTATGTGTTTCAAGTGATACTCTGCAAGTAGGAGAAAGACTAAAGCTTTACAAGGAGGAAAACTATGCCATTAAGAGCAATGAGTACCTGGACTGGTGTACCTTGATATTTCTGTGATAAAGAATCATATCTTAGCTGGTTAACTTTTATAAATGTAGCCTTTCCATACATGCAACCCACATATTTTCATCTAATAATGTCTCTGCACTTATTATCTTTCCCCAAGCATTCAAAAACTTATTTGAAGCCTTAGTACTTCTGAAGTGCTGAAACCAAGGTAACTCTTTCCCTTCAGATAAACGAACTAGATGTATCACAGCAGGTAAAGCAATGAAATGCAGGAAGAAAAGAGCACAAATAGACCCTTTCAATTCAATGATTCGCTAAGTTTCTAAGATAAGAGCGCTTATTAAAGGATGTAACATATATAACTCGTCATAATAAATGAGCAAGGGCATTGTCGTGACATCCTTTTTGATTACACAGTCAGGGGCAAGTGTTTTCAATTTCAGTGTTTTCAATGGATCATGAAATGAGGCACCTTATCAACTTGTTTACTCTGTATAAATCTTCCATAGAGCATAATATAGAACTACTGGTTATCCCATTCTACCTATAGTCCACTTTCCTCCTTTTGAATGCAACAGCTAATGATATGGCTGCAAAAACTGAGAAATCATAGGTTTTACATTATTTTAAGACATGCTTCAATGTACTGACATCAAAAAACAACCTACTGCAAACATAATTGATGGCAATGTCCAACTTCATGTTCTTTCTCATATACCAGATAACTTTCAAGGTGTAAAAGAAATTGTTTCAGACGGTCTGCCAAAACCACCAAGAGTCAACATTGTAACTAAAGAAAACTTATAAAGTTCTTTGGGCGCAGCAAAATACTATTGATCTAAGACCTGAGGACTTAAGCACAAAAGACTGGATAGGTCCGATGGCAAATGATGCAAAAAAGCAGCCTATCAAATTTCTGTTTGACCAATGTCAGAAATCTTAAAGTATTCTTAGAGGTACATGGTAGAGACATAGATTTTGCAAAATCAGAGCAAAGTTATCATTTGACTAGCACGGATGCAGATGCAGCTGCAGTTAGATTGCTCCTGCCACTCCACAGGAAGAGATATATACCAGAGTCATACTCCATTGTATGCATATATGTGAAATGGCATTAAACCCATATTTAATCAGGTGTTTGATCCCATGACACTGACATGCTGTTTCTGCTTTTGAAGAATGCTAAGGATTCAAGTTTGGCTGAGTCAAGTTGTTTGACGCTGGCACTGGCCACACATACATAGAAAATTAAGTCTTTTGATGGCAAAAGAGGAGGATCACACAAAATGCTTATAAGTGATGTTTGTCACAATTACGAATTTTAAAAAGTAATCTTAATTAATGTAACACATATAACACCATAGGAAGCTGTATATTTGTTAAAAAATCTTTTCTTATTTATCAAAGGTATTCAGCATGCAAACTACATGAATAATTCAAATAAATAGATAGTTATATGTCTTCTTTCTGTTTCTCAGACTTTCAATTCATTTATTCTTAAATTGATATGGTAACATACGTATCATACCATTACAGGCTAAACCCCTAGTTAATAGAGTGCAAACTTCTCTTATTTGATGCAGCTTGAATTGTTCTTTAAGGTAGGATATGTCTGCACAATTCCCAAAGGGTCGGAGAGGAACAGGATTGTACTCAGTTTGCAGTCCTAATACAATGCCATGATTCTACTGGTTGTGATGAAATGGGTGATTATTTTGCCATAGAAGCAGACACAATGATAGACATTGTGAGGGTGACTTGAATAAAGATTGTTTTTGAATAATTTTATTTAATAGGAATATTTATTAAATTGTGTCATTTAAATGAGAACTATTTTTTTCTATCTATATGTCTATATATTTTAATATTATAGGCATTTGGAAATATGTGATTAAAAAGGTTATATATAACACAATTCCATGGGCTTGTTATCAGCAATGACTGTAATTACTAAGACTAAGGCACCAGAGGCTAGAGATTAATAGGAAAACATGTAAAAACCGGTATTTTTCTGAAATATCATCTCTTACTTCCAAGAAAATTTCCTAGCTCATTCATTATGCCATGTAACATACGTTACATACTTTAATAAGTGCTCTGATCCTGATGTCAAACTTGCAAATGTATGACTCTTTATTGCATTAGCAAGACAGTGCCAAAAATGTAAGATTTCCACGAGGGTCAAATATTTTCATATATTTTTCTTCAATAATAGATACCAAAATTGGATACTTAAAATTGGGGGTAGGGTTGTTTAATAGCTCATATAAAACAATGTATTTGTGATAGAAGGGCAAACTTTGTTTTTTTCTATTAGTCAAATGAGTATTTTAGTAAATTAAGATTAAAAACACTTGTAAAAACGCACAAATTGTCTGTAAAATGAATGATGTTAGTAACTATTTCAACTTTCAAAGGGAAATTTAATCTATGTAACGCATATAACACCATTGAAGGCTGTAATTTTGTTTAAAATGTTGCTTTTATGTAGCTTAGGCAACCAGCTTGCAAACTACATAAGAAATTTGAATAATTAGATGGTTTAATGTCTTCTATCTGTAGCTCAAACTTTCATTTTGATGTTTTCCTTAGTTTGTTACAGTAACATATGTAACAGGCTGTAAGAGACTAACGCCCCGGAGCACAGAGTGCAAACATCTCTTAAAAGATGCGGCTTGAAATTTTCTTCAAGATAGGATATGTCTGCAAAATTCCCTAGGGGGGGGGGAGCAGGACCTTTTTTAGCTCGAAGTCTAATATGTCTAGAGGTAAAAAATCAAATACCCTTATCCCTTAAGCCTCTATAAAATCCTCTATGTTGCTGTGTTAGTAGCGAATTCTCCAATAAGCCTATATTTCCTTTTCACAAACGCAATGACTCAACCAGCATACCTTGGACCACCAGCGGCACAGCATATTGCTGTAGGGCCGATAGATACCTGGTTTCTGGGAAGTTTCAAAATCTGATTAGCTTAATCAAATGCACTTAAATTTAAATCATTGTCTGAAACAAATTAGTTTGGTTTTCTGTGTGAGCTTTTGCTGATTTATATGACATGTATAGACTGGATGTTCCCAAAACTATAACATTATTTGCTATAAAATTACTTGAACCAGTATAAACGGACTGGTCACTTTCGGAAATATAAAGTTATGTTTTTGAGGCTTGTTTTAACGCTATTTTAAAATACTACAGCCTATGAAATTGATTCGGAACATGCACGAGACTAAACAAAGTTTTCCTGGTATGGAAAATTGAAATATTACAAGCTACAGTAAATAAAAGTGAATTTTTATCATCTTCTATGTTGACTTCTGACGAGTTTCAGCTAAAAGTGCCGAAAGTAGCTCAAAAGGATACCTTGGTTTCTTGCTGATGTTCAAAAAGACAGATAAACTTTCAATAAATATAACAATACAGTCTTAAACATAATATATGGAACCATTTTTTTGAAGAAAGATCACAAATATGCAGAGAAATATTAGAGATATGATTATTTAATCTTCATTATACGTCAGTTTTGAAAGCTAAGCCTCGACAACGTATTTTTAATACGTTAAACTGTATGTCAGTTATCAGTCCGTATATCGTGTGTCTGAGAAAATTATAAGGTGCTTTAAAGTGTATGTTCATGTTTTTGAACATTTTACTTAAATCAAAAATAAATATTTCATAATGTACTTATTTATTTTTCATAGATCATCCCCCATCTGCTAAGTTAATTATGGCAGTGTCATTGCCTTAATCTGAACATCTGGAAGCTGCCATATTACAGTAATGGACATTAAAAGATGGACATTAACCTCTATTTCAGGTCAGCTAAATGACTCATGGAATCACCTTGCTAGTGGTTCCATACATTGTTTCATTTCAATATTGGATAATCAATATTCTGTTATAATAACAATTATCAGTCAGATTAATGCAAATTAGAATGTTATGACTATTAAAAGAAAAGTATTTTGTTTTTCAATAAGTTTCAGCTGATTTTGCTATGTCTTATTGTACCCAAAATGAAGAAAGCTGTTTCAAAATATGTCATCTGCTATAGTAATAATTAGTGCTTTAAGGGTTGACTTTTAGAAATAACTATCAAACCCTGGCCCATGTATCAAAATATAGTCATCAATGTACACACCACTTAAAATATTACTTTGAAACATTGTTAATTTGTGTCATTATCAAGGATTTAAGACTTTGGTCTGGTAGTGTGTAAGCAGGTCATAGTGATTCCAGTCCACTTGTTAGGAGCTCAATGACCTGAAAATGGCTAGGCCCCCAGTGCCCACTGAAAGTAATTAATTACAGGCTAATTAAAGGGACACACATTAAATGAATGATTATTCCTACCATACTCTAAGCTCTATAATAAATGCATTTCAAAAAGTGTGATTTTTTTCCTTTAAGAGCAAAGATACATACCACTTCGAGGTCAGTAAAATAAACCAAAGCCTTCCTACTAGAAAAATAGAAAATTATAACCACTGGATGGACTAGATATGCACAATAGGTTAATCTTGACAGTGGTATAACCGCCTTCCAGGACAACAAAGTATTTATCCAACCTGCAAAAATAATGCAAAACTGTTTACTATAATAAAACTTGATTACATTTCACGCAATATTGAACATATTAATCGGGAAAAAGAAATTTAAATATATAATGTTAAGGAGACCATCCAGTTCCCTAGTCACTAGCCGAATTCAATTATTGCACTGCACTTTTAAGAAGTCTCAAGTTGCCATATGATTAAATTGTACAGTGATTATAATGAATGTTTTGCGTGGCATACTAACACTAGTGGTAAATGATACCCAATTGCAGCACGTTTTTTTCTCATGAATTCAAAGGATCATTGACACTTGCTATGGGTAAATGCCTATGGTTTTCAGTAAAAATAAAAGTTTGTCAATCGTCCCTTTCTTCACCTTGAAGCTACCCTGACCTGAGTAGTTTATGGCTGTGAAATCCGTTTTCGATATTAAATGCTTCAAAGTGTAAAATTTTGGGTAGAACAATCAGTTTTACATTACGATATATAGGAATCCGAAAACATTTTTTAAAATATTACCCCCCCCCCCCCCCCCCGTGTGCCAGCAACAGCTTTTGCATGTTTATGTGTAACTATATTTTACACATTATATGGAAGTGGCTTGCTGGTACAAGGGGGGGGAAAGATGTTCAGCAGCCCCAAAACCCAGGGCCTGAGCCCATAAAATGCCTTTTCTACCAAATAAGAAATTAGTGACTGTAATGAAGTTCTCTAGAACCAACCATCTAAATTGCTTTGTATTCTGTGCTAGTTTAATATAAAGTACTTAAGATTAAAAGTAGAATTAGCAAGGTTTTATGCATTTTTTCATAAGAAAAAATCTCACTGTTATTAATTGACACATTATTTTGCAAACGTCCTGTACTTATCTATTTGCTTGCTCGGGAATTGTTCATGTTTTTATTTTCGTCTGCTAACTTTCTTCAAAATTTAGTTTTTAAAAATAAATCACCCGGGACCACCATCAGAGTGTCAACAGTTTGGATCCAGATCAAGACCGACATTCTATTGGTCTTCATCTGGGTTCAAACTGTTTGCAAAAGGCTATTGGCAGACGACAGAATTATCCACTGGCATGCAAAGAGTTATAACAGGTAAATACTTCAGTGTTCAATATATTGTCTCATATAGGGATATACATGCATCTTGTATACCATAAATATTAGGACACTTTAAATACATTCAACATGCTATGCCATTTTAAACGAAGCAAAAGTAATATTCAAAGGATCTAGCTAGAATCAGTTCTATTTTCCAATGCTAAATGGGACTCTTTCATTCCTTCAAAAATATTTATTTCTTTTGTTGAGCTTCAGTTTTGTATTATTTACGGTACATGTAGTCAAAAATGTACAGGTAACTTCTAAATTATCTCCCTAAAATCATTTTATTACAAAACATATTTGTTTTTAAAACAATTTCATCAATTATCGAGATTCGTTAATACTCTGCATATGGTATGATCAATAGATATCACAAGATCTACCAAATAAATCAAGAAAACGTGCCGAAATCACTTTTTGAAGCACTTTTTATTTTCATTAAATTTCAGACCCCCACCCCTTTCTACCCGCCATAACTCTCGAGTGCGTAGGAATTTTAAAAATACTTTGATAGCTGGCTCTTTCCATTAGATTCACCTATTGCACTGATACTAAATGCACCACACTAGGAGCTCAAAAGCAGCGTTCAGAAAATCAGAATCAGAAAAATAGGCGTATAAGGCCCAAACCGTCATGATCCTTTCCAAGCAGAGTAAAGTTCTATAGAAATATCGCTTATTATTCCACAATAAAAAAGGTGACGTAGAGTTAAAAAGTATGACTAGATTAGCTTAAAGACATGACATTATTGTGGTCTCTGGTTATAATCAGAACGTATGATATTGTGTTTGAGTTATGATCTCTCTCTCTCTCTCTCTCTTTCTCTCTCTAGCTCTCTTTCGTATGTTATATTTGAGGTACAATGTATGTCAGTATAATCTAATTCATCTTCATGGTTTGATATAACCTGTGTATTGATATTAATTCAGAATATAAGGGTAAATGGTTAAGCATGTATAATCATATAAATGTGTGTATGTGTGTTTCAGCCTGCCAGAGACTTCTTTATCCCGTTGTTTTGTGTATCATATTGGAATACACACAACTCACAGTATTGCAGGCCCCAGACATATAGTGATGCCCTGAAGTATTCTTTTTCCCAAGGACTATTCCTCATTGGGATAGTCTGGCTCCATCTGTGGTCGCAGCTGGGACCACAGAGGAGTTCAGAGCTTTCATTAAGATGACTCAGCCAAAAGCTTTTTTTTTCAAAAATTCTAAAACACTCACCTCAGATAATGATCATATATGATCGCCTGAGTAAAAAAAAATATAACAGTGTTTACCTCCGTGTCCTGTTGCACATGCAACTATTACCCAACATACAGCCATTGCCCAGGCAGTTCTGCTAGTTGCGTTATAAAAAGCCATCACACCAACTGATAATTTAGGCGATCCTGAAGGGTCATAGAGGCCATACAGAACCAATAACGCCACAGCTGTAGCTGTTGCCCATCCTAGTAAGTTAAGAACCTGAATGAAAATAAAATAATGCACGAATCTATAAGAGAAAAACCACAGGAGGGTACTCTTATTTTTTTCTTCATACGTTGGCTTGGGCCCAGCATCTACCGTCCACTCCAAAAAATAACAGGAATTTCAAGCAACCCCAAAATAACCTCTAAATGTAGTCTAATTTTGTGATGACCCCAAAAAATATCCATAAAATTTTCAAACCCCAAAAAGTATTCATTTTTCTGAAACCCCCAAAAAGTATTTAAATTCGAAATTCTGAACCCAAAATAATGATGACCCGAGCCTACGTATGTATGAAAACATCCAAGTACCCCCTGGGAGAAAAACATGAGTATAAAGCAACACTGAACACATGTATGCATTGAATTATCCCTTAATGTGCCAATCAAAACACAATTCGTCTGCGTTTGTCATTATTGAAATGTTTTTGAAGCCTCTCTGACCAACGGTGAGGGCCCAGAATGGACTGCGCATAAAGGTACAGTTTGATCTTGGTTCACGTTATTGGTTTTTCTTCTTGAATTAGAAGCAACATGTAGCATTTGAGAGTCTTTACTTTCGTGAATAGCGCAAAAATAAAAACCTCTCGAAAATTACCGAAATTACAGTAGCTAAGTATCCAAGCAGCCATCATTGAGACAACCACGACTCCAATTAGAGTGTACTGATGTCTAGGTTGATTTGAATCTTCTCATGATACACAGCCACATTGTTGGTTTATTTCATGGCACAGCTCATCGGCCTAGTTGCGACAAAACCCGTCTTCAGGGTTTCCGACAAAGTGGATTCAAACCAGTCTCCTTAGCTACAGTGACTAGCTAGAACATTGAAATCTCGCTTGAAGCAAGTTGAGATATGATACTTTCCAGTAAGCGAATAACGAAGGCGCTGTTCAGTCTGCGCCGATGCGCAGGCTGGTCTGCACCTGTGTGGTTCGCAACCCTACGAAGACAGGTTTTCTAACGTCGAGGCCCAATTATTACAATGTTTTAATGTTATATGACAAGGTTCTGATAGTGTGTCAAAATAAGCTTAAAAAAGTTGCTGTTTTTTTTTCTAAAAAGAAATAATTACTGTCAAACAGGATACTCAGAAGTCTTTCTATGGGAAATAATAGAAACGTTTAACCACATGCCTCCATGGTATTCTCCAATTCTTTACTATAACACCCTAGTAAAAATCACAGAAACAAAGAAACATTCAAACGTTTTATAATTGTTTATGATATGGACAGGCAACAGCTTTTGAATGCATACTGATTATTTTTAAAGAAGATGACAATGATATCAGCATTTTTCATAGAATCTTAGAACTGACTGTGGTAACAATTCATGAATCTATCAGTTTTGTGGGCCTCTACCAGTTGTAAATGTGTGCACTAATAAGTTCGAAGTACTTCAATCTGCCTTCTATGATTAGCATTGTACTAGTTATGATTAGCCAACTTCGTATTTCTGCCTATATAATTACCTTTGGTATTCTTAACTTGCATTCAGTTTTATAGAGAACGTATCCAGTAAAGAATCCAACTACATATGGACCTATACGACACCAAGGCTTGACATAAATTTCAGCAAATGAATTCCTGGAAAATAAATACACATAATGGCACCATTGTCCTTCAATAGCGATATGTCAAATAAAAACGTGACCTTTATTGGAGCTATTTTTTAGGTTACTTGTACAAAATTCGTTCAATGTTCTTATAACAGTTGTGTCAAAGTGTCGCTAGTTTGAGAATGATCAGAGGTTTTGTGTTGTGTCCTTGGTCAAGACTCTTCATCCCCTGATTAATAGTTGAACCCATGAAGACAGGAAATCTCCTAACATGACTAGAAAATGTTGATAAGGATGTAAATATCAACAAACTTAAAACTTCAAGATAATGCGTTTTTATACTCCTCTAAAGTGTTTGATAAATTAGCACGTTAACAGACAATCCCAACCTTATATAAACGCTAGCACACGTTAAGGGACTTATTACATGTAGACATGCTGCTAAAGTTAAGGATAGTCTTCGGAACTTGAAGTATCGCTATATAGCATTTACTGTTAACATACACAAAATAAAGAATAGTTGTTTTGTACATGGTCAAGCAAATACCAATTACATTTCATATTGTATCGTGAAAATATCAGCATTGATATCTTCCTTTGCATTCGTGAGAAATATATGTCCCCCATATATTGGATGAAGTGTATTTGGTTTTAAACCTCAAAAGTAAATATCCTCTCTATATCCCATCAATATTATCTCTTAGATCGACAACTTAAATGAGCAAAAATGAGTTTTAAAAGCCCATTTGTAGGTAGATTTTAATCATAACATAAGCTTATGTTTCATTTTATATCTTGTGGATGAGAACTTAACAGAATGAGCATTTTAAAGTAAGAAGAAGCTATGCTCTTTGCCATGACTTACTGAGATTTGCAAATTTACTGAGAAAAGGTAAAATACTTCAACTTACCCTCCATCAAGCAGACCTCCTATATGATCATTTGCTGAGATAACGCCAGTTGTAATAAAGCATATTAGAATCAATACTCCACACGATAGAGCACCCAATAAAGTGGAACTGAAATGTATAAAGCATAAATCATAACTCTAAAGATAGACTGGCTTCAGTCCTTAAAACAATTTTACTTCAATGTGTCATATCATATACTTGTAGCCAGTCTTAATCTGATGGCTCTGTTTTAAGGTCCTTAAAACAGAGCCATCAGAGTAAGACTGGAGCCAGTCTACTCTAGAGATGAACATTCAAAATTAATCTCAAAATGGAGGCAATGCGCAGGTCCATCTTATCAAAGTATTGGAGTAAAATATCAAGATTGTCATATTAGTCACAACTATGATTGTTTAAAACAAGTGCATTATTGGAGGTATCAATTATTGAAATATGTATTGTAAACCGCCATTGATGATAAAAATATATAGCCTTCATTTATACTATTAGACTAAGTTCCATTTCATAAAAAAGCAAAAAGCCTACAGACAAAATAAAAGTGTTATGTTCATGATATGCGTTTATATAACCCTTTATTTGATTACATGCTTCAATATTAACATACTGTTATCCGATGATTTGGTCAGTAAAATATATTTAAGTGATCAAGTGTATCTTCCTCATGCTATCATTGGATGGTCTATGATCCGTGAGTATGGCACTGCCTTGCTATATTCAATTGTTTCTACATCATTTAATATCTCATCTTGGAACTTTATTCATAGAGGATCTCACATGAGTGCTTATGTTTTATTGAATTTATTAAACGAGTTGGGGAAAAGAGATAAAATGCGAGGCTTGCCGGGCATTTTATCTCTTTTTCGCAGCGAGTTTAATAAATTCAATAATACAAGAGCACGAATATTAGATTCTATTTTTCATATGACAAATACTTTGAAATCTGATTTCTGGCGTAAAAACGTTATAATTTTGTCATTATGTACGCAACGTTGTTATGGACGTAATAACATTTCCCGTAAATCTATAAACCACTAGTGGTTTATCGATTTTATTGCATGGCGTTATTTCACTCCTAGGCGTGACGTCATATGATAAACCAAATTCTATCTTTTCAAACAGAGAAGACAAAATGAATTGTCTGCATTGCCTATGTTCTTTTTTTCAAGCTTTTACCTAGAACATTTACTTACTAGAACAATGGTATTAACATCAGTGGGCTCACGATGAAGAACTGCATGTCATTTGCTAGATACCAGCTCCAAGCCATACACTGAAAATGATAAAACATCCAATGAGACAAGTTTTAAGAACACTTAACTAATGTTTATGTGATCAGATAATCTAAAACATATCTACTTAGTTAAAGAGAATAGTAAGAATCTTAATATTTGTGTGCAGAAAGTTTAGTTTCTGTAAGTGACAAATGAAGAAAAGACTTAAAGAAACACTGGAAACTGTATGGGTGAACATTTGTTCTTTACACTCAAAAATAGTATTTTTATGTCACAACATATATAAGTCACGTCCTTAGATCTCATGAGGTGTGGTACTTATCGTATATGCCAGAAGTTAAGGCTGCAATAAGCCTGAACATTCATATATTCTCATCAGTTTACACACACCCACACATACACACGCATGTACGCACGCACACACGCACGCACACAGCAGTATATTAGGTCAATGTAGCGTAGGAAGGTTGGTGCTAGATAACAAAAACTAGATACCATTGTTCTCATGATTATTAATATATTAAAGGTGTAATGACTATATGCACAATACCTAATTGCCATTTTACAGCAATCAAGAATAGTCGATACTGGATGGTAATAAACCACTAGTCTTTGTTCAATTCAAACAATGTGGTTTATAACGCCTAACTATATTTGATATCATTGACTCTTTAAACTTAAAGTCTAACAGATTGATTAGCCTTAATTCACATAAAGAAATACACCAAGGCTCAACTCATAATTGGGATTTACAGAAACAATGTTGTTGTATAGCTACAGTCATTGTTTCATAATAAATCCATTTAGGATGTAGTAGATGACTTTTATGCAGCTCTTAAAATTAAAAACAACAACTCACAAGCGCATTCATTGGTATCAGAACTAGAAATGATGTTTATGAAACACTATGCCCCAAACCGGTTGCTTGTCAAGAAGGGTTCATAACACAAGGATAATCTTAAGTTTTAGCTTCTAGCTATACAACTTATCATCCTCTATCAGCTGACCTAATTTGGACTAAAATAAAAAAAAAATCACCCAGTAATCAGCTGACAAAAGTTAAAGCTGCTAGCTTTAACATGTTTTGAGATATATGTATCTTTATCAAAGTTTTCAATGCCTAAATTTATCAAGGGAAATGAATTACAAAAATGAAATGACTTTTTTTAAGTCTTCACCAGGTAATCTACTCACCATCTTCTATTAACTGTCCATGTTTGAAGCTGCTAGCTATAATGATTTTTGAGATATTTTGAATACAAGTTTCCAATGCCAAATGGGCAATATCTCAAACTAAGAAAGATAACTTTTTTTTAATTTTGACCAGAAACCTAATCATTATCCTCTATCAGCTGACAAAGTTTTAAACTACTAGCTGTAATAGTTTTTGAGATATATTGACTACAATTTTTCAATGCCATAATTTGCAAAGGGCAATAACTAAAAATTTTTTTTTTTTTAAATTTTCACCAGTTATTCTTTTTTTTTTTTTTTTTTTTTTTTTCCCGTCTGATAATTTATTCAGTATTGCCCTGTAACAATTAAACCTTGGTAGCCCAGGGTAGCATACCAAGATTTTTGATCATGCAACTAGCTCATTCTTTCTACCTTAAATACAATGACACAATGACATGAAATATATATATATACTGATGATAATCATACAATGGTAATTATGGTATACTTACAGTAACGAAAAAAAAAATATATATATTTATTGTGATCAGTCTTGCGGGGTTGCCTTCATAGTTGTTTTTGATTGCATTGTGCTATAAATAATCATTATGTGGGGTGGACTGTTATTCTCAATTTTTTATCATTTGATACCTATAATTATGTATAAAATTCTTGCTTAACAGGATTACACTATTAACCATTGGTATCGGTACCATTTTTTTTGAAAGTTTTCAATATCATTATTACTTAAAGCAATCTCTCTTTGAGCCTGATAGAATGTCTTAACATATGATTTATAAACTTTAAAATTCATTGCACATTTATTATTTCTGCACATGTATATATAGTATGTGACTATTAACATTAAGAGCTGTATTATTTCTGGCATAATGTTTGGATAAAGACTTAAGATAAAACTTTTTTCATTTAGGTCTAATATAATTGATCTATATTGGAACTGCTTTGTTAACTCTGTAATGAATGCATTTGTGTGTGAACAGTTCCAGAGCAGATGTGAAATGGTTTCATTTTCCTCTCCGCAAAAAGTACATTTGGGATCATCTGAAATATTCATCTTATTTAATAAGTGGTTGGTCGGTAGTATCCTATGATTGATTGATGTTTGGAACCATCTAAGTTTTGTGCACTTTGTTAGCTGATATGGTGATTTATAGATATATCCCCATGAATGATCTGGTATTTCATATATTTGATTCCATTTAATTTTACCTGTAGGGATTTAATCGTTTTTATTCAAAATTAAGTAGATATTCTGTGATCCTTTTTTCTGTTTTTGTATTACCTCAATTAGTGGAGGGAATATTGGTCCTTGTTTCTTTTCAATTTTTACCCTATTTTCTTTCATGAATTTTGTTATGCATGCAATAACGCCTGTAAATTGTATGAAATTTGATTGTACCCCTGTCTCTTCCACAAAATCCTCATATTTGATAAAGTTACCATTACTATCCATTAAGTCAGTGATATATTTCACACCATTATTAAACCAGGATTTATAAAAGAATCCATCATTTGCAATATGAAGGAATTTATTATAAAAGATAGGTATATGGTCAGCTTTTCCTTTTCCATTATCTACCTCCAACACAGTTTGTAGTTTTAATAGGGCTTTTAACACGTCCTTCCAAAATGCATTTTTAAGACTAGTTATGATATTTTTTACATAATCTGAGCCGCAGGAAAATAGTGTGTTCATAGAAATCTTGTTTTTTAATAAATAGTTGCCATTTGCTATCATCCTGTAACATTCTTCTTATCCAAGTTATTTTAAGTGCCTGCTCAAATGCAAATAAATTCACCATCTTTAATCCTCCTTCAAAATATTGTTTAACCACCACAGACTGTTTTATTTTTGCTCTGCCTTTCCACAGGAAATCATAAAATAGCGTATTAATTTCTTGTAAAAGTGTGATTCCAGGATTGGGTAAAGCTATCAAAAGATGAGTAATTTTTGGCAGAAGAAGTGATTTTATGACTGTTATTTTCCCTAATGGACTAAGTGCTCTTCTTTGCCATAGTTTAATAGAATTTTTTAAGGTTTGTATCTTATTACCGTAATTTATCCCGATTATTTTTGTTAAATCCACATCAAAAGTAATCCCTAATAGTTTAAACTGACTAGTACCCCATGATAGTTTCCATCTGGTTTTAATTGAGTGTGTGCTATATTTTTTGACCCTATCCAAACTACTTGTGTTTTATCAAAGTTTGTCTTAAGGCCGGAGATATTGGCAAAAATGTCAAGCTCATTTAATGTTTCTTCTAGTGATGTTTGTGAACCATCTAGATAGGCTGATGTATCCTCAGCATATTGTGAAAGTTTTATTTCTGTATTGTTGATTTTGATACCTTTTATATTTTTATTACTTCTTATTTTTGCAGCTAAAATTTCTGCACATAATACAAATAAATATGTTGATATTGGATCACCCTGGCGACATCCACGGCCAAGCATGAAAAATGCTGATAAAAATCCACACTGTGTGACTGCAGAACATGAGTTTTTATAAAAAGTTGAAACCCATTTTCTGATAGATGGGCCAAAGTTAAAATAACCCAGGACTTTATCTATAAACCTCCATGATAAGGAATCAAAAGCTTTTTCGAAATCAATTAGTAGCAATAAACCAGGGATATGTTGCTCTTCTGTGTATTGCATTATATCATACAGAAGTCTTGTATTTTCCCCTATGTATCGACCCTCCATAAATCCAGTTTGATCAGTACTTATTAATTTATTCATAACCTTTTTTACTCTGTTTGCGATGGAAACAAATGCTATTTTATACACAGTATTTAAAAGGGTGATAGGGCGCCAGTTTTTAAGAAAATGTCTGTTTTTGTTCTCTTTTGGTGTGCATATAATTAAACCCTGCTTTTGTGTAATAGACAGTTCCTCTTGCATATACCCATAATTTATTGCCGCAACAAAATGTCCCAAATCTTTCCAAAATACTTTAAAAAAATCAGCTGAAAATCCACTTGTACCTGGGCTCTTATTATTTTTCATATGTTTTAATGTTTGACCTGCTTCCTCTATTGTTAACATTCCCTCTAAATTATTGGCCTCCTGTTGATCTTATTTTGGAATAGTAGTATTAAGCATATGCGTATCCAAATCAATATCCCAAAGATTATGGTCTTTACTTGTATACAAGTTTTCATAATATTTTGCCGTTTCCTTTAAAATTTCTTCTTGATTAGTTATGAGAACCCCATTTTCTTTTTCTAGAACATTAATTGTCTTACTTGTATAATTGTTTGTTTCCAAATTACAAAAAAACTTTGTTGGTTTTTCACCATTTTCGATAATGTTTGCTCTTGACCTTATTAGAATTCCTTGCATCTTATTTTCACGTATTTCCTTTAATTGCTGTTTCATTTGTTCTAGTTTTGGGACTGATTCTTCTTCCAAATTATCTTCTTCTTCTTGAATTTTCTTAATTAACTCTTGTTCTGCACTATTCATTGCTTTTTTCTTATAACTTGATTATGATATTGATTTTCCTCTAATTTCCATCAAAAGAGTTTCTAAAAACAATTGATCATTTATCAAAAATTGTATTTCATCATCTGGTATGTTTTCAAGATTTTCAAGATTATAAATTGGCAAAGAATATTGCGTTTTAATATCCAAAATTTTTGACCGTATTGTTTGAAGATATTCCGGATCTCTTAGTAATGAATTATTGTGTTTCCATAAGGATTTACCATGTTTAAAATCATCCATTGCAAGCACTAATGTAATAAAAGAATGATCCGACCTATAGCCTGTTTCGATCTGTGTTTGTTTTACTGTACTAATTAAATTCTCTGTTAATAAAAAGAAATCTAGTCTTGCTTGTTTTAGAGGATTTTTTCTTCTCCATGTATACCGCTTGGCAGAGGGGTGTAACTCTCTGTAAGCATCAAAGAGATTATTTTCATCTATGATTTTGAGTATGCTATCCCTGGCTTTAATATTGTTTACATGTTTGTAGTTAAAATAATCTAAGTCTGGGTCTAATACAAGATTAAAATCTCCGCAAATTATGTAGGAGTCGTTTTCTAAGCTTTGTATATTGCTAAATAGATCCCTAAAAAATAGGGTTATCTTTATTTGGCCCATAGACTGTTGCTAAAGTTAATCTTTTATTGAATATACTTAAATCCAGGATTAGGTAATTTCCTTCAGTATCTTGCTTAACAGTGTGTATTTTATAATCCACATTTTTTGCAAAAAATATTGCTACACCTCTTGCGTTTGCTTGGGCGGCTGGGCTAAAATAGCACTTTCCATCCCATCTATTCCTTATGTATATTTCTTGACTCTCTGTAAAATGTGTATCTTGTAGACAACAGATATCAAAATTTTTATTTTTAATGTACTGGAAAACATCAATTTGTTTTTTAATTCCACCCAGTCCTTGGGTATTATATGAAAGTATTTTTAACTGTCATATTTTAAAAAATCTGCGGAAGTTGTAAATTCACACAAGTTAACTTAAAAGATTGAATGGCACACCCTGCATGACTGATACAAAATAGAGAAAAATAAAGGAAAAAATGAAACAAAAAAATGCGTAGACACATTAAAAGTCTACAACTACATATTCTTGGATTTTACACAATTATTCCTTTTAAATAAAGTAAATTCATTTTTAATTTACCATATTCATCTCTCAAATCTCACATGCTCTTATAAGTGCCAATCTGCTGATGGTTATCGTCCTTTATTAAGAAAGATCGAGTTTATTGTGATGTTGAAAGACAATGAGGATCCAGATCAACTGTTTTCGTTTGAAGTCAGCTGATCTGGATCCACACTGTGTTTAAGTCCGGGTATATACTTTTGTATAAAATTACTTGTGCAGAGCTTTATAGGGTTGGATATGGTTTATTGGTCACAATGACTGATATGAACCCTATATACACTATGGTTCTTTGATATAATATGTACAGTAGTCCATGATGCTACAATTAATCTATACTGTAAATATTTAGTTAAGAAGATTACAATTTGAAATTCCAGCAGTTATGGTACTTCTTGTTAGATGTATCTAAATCTTTTTATCCAAGAATAGTTTACTACTAAGCAAACCAATGCAATCAAACAATACACTAGAGCTTTCACTAAATCTAGACCAAATATATACTGACGGGCAAAAGCAACGCTGCAATAGAATTTTGTCTGGTTATAAATATGGTTCACATACACGAGCTACATGAGTTTACCTTCTGAGTAATTTATGGAAAATTTTGCATGAAGCGCTTCTTTTGCTCTTCAGTATATCTTTGTAACATCAACAGGTGCAAGCTAACTCTTATTTTTGCAAACAAGAGGTCAACCAGCACCGGTTTTCAATGAAATATTTGCTTCTCTAATGCTCCCTAGGTCCCATCTTGTCGAAACGAAACACAAGGGGGGATCTCAGGAGTCCAAACTTCTATTTTATGTATATTTTGCAAATAGTCAAGAAGCAAGCTCTTGTACTCAGAAGGGACATTATGACCATTCTGGGTGCAGAGTGTCTTCTGATGGGTTAAATGTATATTTAATGGATTTATGCCACTATGTGTGGAGAGTGCATTGTTTTGCTTATTACCAATATCTACTGCTTGTCTGGGTCTGGGATAGTAATTACCAAAAGCACAGATCCTAATCAAGCTATTCCTTGTATGAATTGCTTGGTCTGGGCCTGCACCTTTTGTTAAAAGGTTGGGAACAACAACTTATGGAATAAAAATCTCTGAGCAGAATATTAGCCTAAATTGCCAGATGTTGTTTGTTTTAGTCATCTTTTACATGTAGTAGCATGACATTATTGGAGCCTGATCAGACTACTCCTAATGGAGGGAGCCTGATCTAGGCCTGCACTGTTTTGCCATAGTTTGCAAGAACAAGTTAAAATTATGACATGAACAATTTAAGGTAAACATCCCTGATTTACTCTAGTTGGTGCCAATAAATTATATATGGCAAGAAAAATTTAAAAATAAAAAACTTCTCTGATTTCCTCCCAAGGGCTCCAGTAAATGCTGTTTGGTCAGGTTGGCATTAACAAATTATAATTATGGCAAGAACACTTTAAAGTGAACATCCTAAGGGCTCTAGTTAATGCCTGTTAAGTACAAATCCGGACCAAGCTACTCCTAATGGGGGGGGCCTGATCTGGGCCTGGACTGTTTGGCGATGGTTGGCAACAATAAATTATAATTATGGGAAGAACAGTTTTTGGTTAACATCTCTGATTAACTCATAAGGACCCATGGTTAGCAACAATAAATTATAATTTAGGCAATAGCAGTTTAAAGTAAACGTCTCAGATTTACTCATACTCTGAGTAACTGCTGGTGAAATACAGATCCGGATCAGGCTACTCATAATAGGGGAGCCTGATCTGGGCCTATACTGTCTGGTCATGGTTGGCACCAATCAATTATAATTATGGCAAGAATAGTTTCAAGTGATCATTTCCTAATAATGATTATGGCAAGAACATCTCTGATTTACTCATAAGGACTCTAGTTAAAGCCAGTGAAATACAGGTCAGGACCAGGCTACTCCTAATGGGGTAGCCTGATCAGGGCCTGTACTGTCTGGTCAGGGTTGGCAACAATAAATTATAATTATGGCAAGAATAATTTAATGTGTACATCTCTGATTTACTCATAAGGGCTCTAGTTAAAGCCAGTGAAATACAGGTCAGGACCAGGCTACTCCAAATGGGGGAGCCTGATCTGGGCATGTACTGTCTGGTCATGGTTGGCAACAATGAATTATAATTATGGCAAGAACAGATTAAAGTGAACATCTCTGATTTTCTCATTTGGGCTCAAGTTCATACCATAGAAGTACAAATCCAGACCGGCTACTCCAAATGGGGGAGCCTGATCTGGGTCTGTACTGTCTGGTCATGGTTGGCTACATTAAATTATAATTGTGGCAAGAACAAATTAAAGTGAACATCTCTGATTTTTTCATTAGGGCTCTAGCTAATACCGTAGGAGTACAAATCCAGACCGGCTACTCCAAATGGGGGAGCCTGATCTGGGCTTGGACTGTTTAGTTATGGTTGGCAACAATAAATTATGATTATGGCCAGAAAAATTTGAGATGAACATCTCCGATTCATTTATAAGGGATTAAGATAATGCCAGTGAAATACAGATCCTGACCAGGCTACTCTTTAGTAGGGGGGCCTGTACTGTCTTGTCATATTTGGCAACAATAAATTATAATTTTCGCCAGAATAATCTAAAGTGAACATCTCCAGTGAAAATACAGGTCAGGACCAGGCCTCTCCTAATGGGATAGCCTGAACAGGGCCTGTACTGTCTGGTCATGGTTGGCAACGATAAAATACAATTATGGCAAGAATAATTTTATGTGAACTTCTCTGATTTACAGATTTTCTCATTAGGGCTCTGGTTAATACCATAGAAGTACAAATCCAGACCGGCTACTCCTAATTGGGGAGCCTAATCTGGGTCTGTACTGTCTTGTCATGGTAGGCTACATTTAATTATAATTATGGCAAGAACAAATTAAAATAAACATCTCTGATTTACTGATTTTCTCATTAGGGCTCTATAGTTAATACCATAGGAGTACAAACCTAGACCGGCTACTCCTAATTGGGGAGCCTGATCTGGGTCTGTACTGTCTGGTCATGGTTGGCTACATTAAATTATAGTTATGGCAAGAACAAATTAAAGTAAACATCTCTGATTTACTGATTTTCTCATTTGGGCTCTAGTTAATACCATAGAAGTACAAATCCAGGCCGGCTACTCCTAATAGGGGAGCTTTATCTGGGTCTGTTCTGTCTAGTCATAATTGGCTACATTAAATTATAGTTATGGCAAGAACAAATGAAAGTAAAAATCTCTGATTTACTGATTTTCTCATTAAGGCTCTAGTAAATACCATAGAAGTACAAATCCAGACCGGCTACTCCTATTGGGGGAGCCTGATCTGGGTCTGTTTTGTCTGGTCATGGTTGGCTACATTAAATTATAGTTATGGCAAGAACAAATTAAAGTAAACATCTCTGATTTACTGATTTTCTCATTAAGGCTCTAGTTAATACCATAGAAGTACAAATCCAGACCAGCTACTCCTAATTGGGGAGCCTGATCTGGGTCTGTACTGTCTGGTCAAAGTTGGCTACATTAAATTATAATTATGGCAAGAACAAATTAAAGTAAACATCTCTGATTTACTCATAAGGGCTCTAGTTGAAGCCAGTGAAATACAGGTCAGGACCAGGCTACTCCTAATGGGGGAGCCTGATCTGATCTGTACTGTCTGGTCATGGTTGGCTACATTAAATAATAATTATGGCAAGAACAAATTAAAGTAAACATCTCTGATTTACTCATAAGGGTTCTGAAGCCAGTGAAATACAGGTCAGGACCAGGCTACTCCAAATGGGGGAGCCTGATCTGGGTCCATACTGTCTGGTCATGGTTGGCTTCATTAAATTATAGATATGGCAAGAACAAATAAAGTGAACATCTCTAATTTTCTCATTAGGGCTCTAGTTCATACCATGGAAGTACAAATCCAGACCAGCTACTCCTAATGGGGGAGCCTGATCTGGGTCTGTTCTGTCTGGTCATGGTTGGCTACATTAAATTATAGTTATGGCAAGAACAAATAAAGTAAACATCTAGTCAAAAACATAGAAGTACAAATCCAGACCGGCTACTCCTAACGGTGGAGCCTGATCTGGGTCCATACTGTCTGGTCATGGTTGGCTACATTAAATTATAGTTATGGCAAGAACGAATTAAAGTAAACATCTCTGATTTACTGATTTTCTCATTTGGGCTCTATAGTTAATACCATAGAAGTACAAATCCAGACCGGCTACTCCTAATGGGGGAGCCTGATCTCGGTCTGTTCTGTCTGGTCATGGTTGGCTACATTAAATTATAGTTATGGCAAGAACAAATGAAAGTAAACATATCTGATTTTCTGATTTTCTCAATACCATAGAAGTACAAATCCAGACCGGCTACTCCTAATTGGGGAGCCTGATCTGGGTCTGTACTGTCTGGTTATGGTTGGCTACATTAAATTATAGTTATGGCAAGAACAAATTAAAGTGAACATCTCTGATTTTCTGATTTTCTCAATACCATAGAAGTACAAATCCAGACCGGCTACTCCTAATTGGGGAGCCTGATCTGGGTCTGTACTGTCTGGTCAAAGTTGGCTACATTAAATAATAATTATGGCAAGAACAAATTAAAGTGAACATCTCTGATTTACTCATAAGGGCTCTAGTTAAAGCCAGTGAAATACAGGTCAAGACCAGGCCTCTCCTAATGGGGTAGCCTGATCAGGGCCTGTACTGTCTGGTCATGCTTGGGAAAGATAAAATTAAATTATGGCAAGAATAATTTTATGTGAACATCTCTGATTTACCGATTTTCTCATTAGGGCTCTGGCTAATACCATAGAAGTACAAATCCAGACCAGCTACTCCTAATGGGGGAGCCTGATCTGGGTCTGTACTGTCTGGTTATGGTTGGCTACATTAAATTATAATTATGGCAAGAACAAATTAAACGTCTCTGATTTGCTCATAAGGGCTCTAGTTAAAGCCAGTGAAATACAGGTCAGGACCAGGCTACTCCAAACGGGGGAGCCTGATCCGGGTCTGTACTGTCTGGTCTTGGTTGGCTACATTAAATTATAATTATGGCAATAACAAATTCAAGTGAACATCTCTGATTTTCTCATTAGGGCTCTAGTTAATACCATAGAAGTACAAATCCGGACCGGCTACTCCTAATTGGGGAGCCTGATCTGGGCCTGGACTGTTTGGTCATGGTTGGCAACAATAAATAATGATTATGGCCAGAAAAGCTTTAGCTGAACATCTCTGATTCATTCATAAGGGATCTAGTTAATGCCTATGAAATACAGATCCGGACCAGGCTACTCTTTAATAGGGGGGGGGGGGGCTGATCTGGGCCTGTACTGTCTGGTCAAATTTGACACAATAAATTATAATTTTGGCAAGAATAATCTTAAGTGAACATCTCTTATCTACTCAAAATGGCTCTAGTTAATGCCAGTGAAATACTAATCCAGACCAGGCTACACCCGATAGGGGAGCCTGTTCTGGGCCTGGACTGTTTGGCAACTGTTGGCAATAATAAATTATAATTATGGCAAGAACAGTTTTATGTGAACATCTCTGATTAACTCATAAGAGCTTCGGTGAAATACAGGTCCAGTCCAGGCTACTCCTGATGGGGGAGCCTGATCTGGGCCTAGACTCAAGGGCTCACGTTATTGCCAGTGAAATACAAATCCCGACCGGGCCACTCCTTTTGGGTGAGTCTGATCTGGGTCTGGGCTGTTTGGCCATGGTTGACAACAATAAATTATGATTATGGCAAGAACAGTTTAATGTGAACATCTCTGATTAACTCATAAGAGCTTCGGTGAAATACAGGTCCAGACCAGGCTACTCCTGATGGGGGAGCCTGATCTGGGCCTAGACTCAAGGGCTCAGGTTATTGCCAGTGAAATACAAATCCAGACCAGGCCACTCCTATTGGGGGAGCCTGATCGGGATCTGGGCTGTTTGGCCATGGTTGGAATTAATAAGATTATGGCAAGAACAGTTAAATGTGAACATCTCTGATTAACTCATTGGGGCTCTACTTGCCAGTGAAGTACAGACACTAACCTGATTACTTCTACTTGAGAGCCTGATCAGGGTCTGGACTGCTTGGTCATAGTTTCTAAAAAAATTTTTTATCTGATGTGAAGCTCCCTTATAATGCTGTAAGATCTATTTAAAGAATGTAAATCTTGAAAGCTATGAGAAAATCTTACCTTCCTTATTTCATTTTCCAATGAGATATAAACAGAATATAGAACAAAAAAACAACAACAATGTCCTATTATTTCCTTTCATTCCAGCACTATCACACATTTGTTAAGACAAACTGTCTTTTAATTTCTTGTTATTTTCTGTAGTCTTCATTGGAGTGATAATTCTGTCTGTACTAAACATTATCAAGTTGTTTTTTTGCTTTTAGAACTTCATTTATGTTCGAAAATAAGTCAAATTTATGCTTTCTGCCATCACTCGTTTTCCCATAGATTACACCATTGAAAAACCAAGCTGACTCTATTTTTTCATGGCTTAGGAGTCTGTTAATTAGCTCAGTATTTCTTCTGGTCACATCATCTACAAGTTTATTTCCCTGTTGTTTCATTACTCTTCTTTGTCTCATCAAGCGTGTCTTCACAGTGGTGTTTCTGAGTTTGATCAAAACAGGTTTAGGTTCATGTTTCGAGGGAATTCTATGTATAGCCACTATATCTGCTGGGTCCAGGTCCACATTTGCCTTCTCTTTGACCATGTTGATGACTACTTCTTTTAATTTATCCTCTGTCTCGTCGGCCATATTTTTTACTCCCAAAATCTTTGTATAATTTTTTCGCGAATACTGTTTATTGTAATTGCTTTTTTCTATCGCATATTGGGTGTTTTCTCTTTCTTTTTGTAATTCTTTTTCCATCTTATCCAATTTATCTTTGATTTCACTGTTTTCATACACCATGTAATCTAGTCTATTATTAAGTTCTGCTGTCTTCTCTTTTAATTGTTCTACCACTTGCTTTTCAACTAGTAAGATCAGTTTAGTTTCCATCTCCTGTATTACACTCTTTACTGTCTTAGAAATGAAAGATTGTATATCATCCTTAGTCATAAGGTTTTTTATTCCATCCTTTGTTTCTTTCATCTCTTCTTGGAGGCTAGTTAGCTGTTGATGGATGAAGGAGAGTTCCTCCATGCTGGCTTCAGAAACTTCAGAAAATGTCCTTTTTTGCATTTTACCAGCAGGCTCCTTTTCTCCCTTTGACAGTTTTTCTTTCTCTTTTGAGAAAACCCCTTCAGTATTGTGTTTACTGGCCAGTGCACTAGCCTTTTGTTTCTTTTGTTCCTTTTGTGAACTCATTGCTGACTCAGGTCAAAATCAAAACCAGTCTGCATTTAAGAATGAATTAAAGCTCCTTTGGGTGAGTAATCTTAATCCTTTTTTACAGGTAAACAGGTGTACAGGTATAAAATGGCTACTTGCTCACTGATATAATATTGAAACTTCAATTTTTCTTCTAACCAATAACTTTTTTATTTCTAAACGAATTGTCTCAAAATTTCACCAGAATGTTCTTATTTTGTTACTTTTCAAGTATATCCACAAAAATGAATTTTATCAACACTAGTACATCTTTAATTGCATAAAAATCCAAGAGCAAATTAACTCCACTGCATGCTACTTAAACACCCTCAGGCTTCACCAGTTATTCTACTTACCATCTTTTGTCAACTGACCATGTTTAAAGCTGCTAGCTGCAATAATTTTCCAGATATCTTGATGACAAGTTTCCTATGCCCAAATTTGCAAAAGGCAATAACTTAAAAAATATAATAACTTTTTTATGTTCACCAAGTTATCTACTCATTATACTCTATTAGCTGACCAAGTTTCAAGCTAATTGCTGCTATAGTTTTCCAGATTTCTTGATTTCAAAATTTCATTATGACCTTTTAAAAGAGATATAACCCCACAAAGGGAGATAATACAGACTAAGAAAAAAATAAGTGTCAATTATTTTTTGATGAGGAATCCTTATATGAAGTTTTAAAACTTTATCTAAATAAACTTTGAATGGACGCACGGACGGAAGGAGGGACAGACGGACGCACGGACAAGCCCAAAGTAATATGCCTGTTCAACTACTTTTCCAAAGTTGGGAGCAAAAAAATAACATTAATTGTTTAATTAATCACTATATGCGCTTATATGTACAATTCACTCTTGCAGTACATCAGTTTCTTTTTTGCAAAATATTTATTGCACATTTCCTATTTGCAACACAAATTGATTGAAATTCTGTTTCAGTGAACCTAGAATATTTGATAAGAGAAAAAAGAAAACAAATTCTCAAAGCGAAGATATTCAGGAACCTCTAGCTAAAAACCCAAGCTTATAAACACTCGACCAGGTGTGATATTCCAGATTATCACAAACGAATATTCCTGTTTGACGCTAAAGGCACTACTGTGAAGTCAACCTTCGTGAATGTCCTATGTCATGCAATTTGCGAGAAATCATGTTCCCACAGCAATAACAGTACAACCATTAGCTTTTAATAAGTTTATGTATAGTAGTAATTACATACTATGCATATAGAAGGATTTTTCACTTACCATTTTATTTGGATCTACCAGATTGTTTATATATAATAGATTTTGCCACCATGAGCTTTCACATTCGTTGATCTCAATGCCTTTCTGTGGCCACAATGGTCCGTTTGACCAGTACTTGATTAAGGGCACATAGAACATCAGGAACAACATATATGGTGGTGTTAGTCTAAAAATGTTATACAATGGTATATAATCAGCTCTATTACACCTTTAAACGTGTACAACTAAACAAAATGTAAACATGTGCATTTTTGCGTATGTTTTATATTGTGTACATTTTCTACCCTTTTAAAAGCGAACTAGAATTATTCAATACACTTAAAGCAATTCAGTTTTTAACAAGTTGTCAGTTCATTTTCAAAAATTAAAGTTAAGTTCACCTGGATGTCTGCTGCACACTAAGCATATAATAGATACCAGCGACTAGGCTATTTTGAACATTATATTCAATGTAGAAAGATTGCAGTTTTGTTGGAAAAGATAGTGATGGTAACATCGTCAGAGGGATTCAACAAATTTAAATATTTCACATTACCTTTTGTGTCACATCAGTTTGATAAGTATCCTGTTGAGCTGGAGGGGTTGTGGGAAAAGATGAGTGTATACTTTTCAAATTTTACCATTGCTTTTATATGTCTTATTGGTTTTCTTGCGTACTTAATTTCTTTCTCTTGGTCAAATAAGTTTGTCTGAGAACCTTTTTATGATATTTTCTGGCCATATTTACTTGTTTCTATAGATATTGTCTGGCATGATGACCATATCAAAACTAAATCATCAGTATGTCAACATATTAACTAAATTAAACAACAACATTTGACATTTTTTTTGTCTGACTGTTAAAGTGTTTTGTAAAATTTCAAAAACTTTCAATCAATTTAGGACCATCATCAAATAGAACATTTATGTTTCTGCTATGTAAAGGAGACAGGTTATATCACTGCAGGATACGACTCAAAAACAAAAAAATAAATAAAATAATATAAAGCCTATCTTTTATCTTCAGTAAAAAACAATCATTTTACAAGTGTACCAATTAAACCTTTCCCCGCTAAACCAGAATTTATTATTTTTTGAAAACAATGTAGATCCAAATCAGCTGGTTTCCAATAAAGCCATCATATCAATATCAACAGTGTTTTCGCTCTTATTGAAAACATATACATGTACTTACATTGGGAATGTTGCAGGTTTACAGTAAATAATTTGGTGATTGCAAAGAGTCTTGTATATAAAATGCTAAGCATGAAACAGGTTAATATTTACCTCCAGAATCTATGAAAATAAAACAGTCCCCATTTAAATTTTCCAGCTCCTCCTCGCTTCTTCATTTCTTTCAAAGACAGAAATGATACTAATAATCCACTGCAATAATATGTAAACATGATTATTAGTTGAAATTTCTCACTACGATATAAGTATGAACAAAAAACTGTTATGGTGATGACACGAAACAGCCCAATATATTAGATGGTTTTCACTGGTAAATTGTGAAGTCTCTTAACTTTCACGTAGAAAAGGTTGTAAAACACGAAACATATTCGTTTAAAAACCATTTCTAAGAGAACTGCAATGCAATCGTTTCCGAGATGGCATTTAGATAATTTGAAATAATTTTTTGCAAAATATATTTTAGTTATTATTATCTCAGTCACATATATTTCATTTACACCCAGCCTTAAAGACTTATTATATATGTACCACAGCACGTAGACTGTCTAAGGTTTGGTTCTCTGAAGTAAGATACCAAAAACATTAAGAGACGTCTCAGTCAAAAAGCCCAAAAATGGGTACAGCTCATCAGAGAAATCGCAAAACAACTCTTTTTTGACGAAAACAGTCGAAATCATACTATTTTCGGTCAATACAAAGAAAATGTGTAGTGATTTTAATCACCAGGATGTCTCAGGTGGTTAGAATGCCGGACCCGTGCTCCAAGAACTGTGAGCTTGAGCAGCAATATCTATGTGTCTGCCTGCCTGTCTCTTTGTTACAAAATTCTCCTACTTAAACGACAGGTAAAACTTATTAATGCCCTTAGATCCCTCTGATAGAGTGATGGTTATTAAAATTTTGGCAGTCATATCGCAAAACGAACCAAGTGGCATGTGTGCACAGCAAAGACTAGCCTGGGCATCGGTCCAGTCTGATAAGAGTCTTTATTATCCACATGAAACTACTGCGGATGCTATGTTTCTCTATGACTTCACAGTAAGGCTCCTATCTAAGGTGTTTGACCAGGCGGATCTTTCTTAACTGGATTCATATGTCATCTTTCCAGAAATCATACACAGAGAGACCATATCGGTCTACTAGCTAAATCTCATTCAAAGGGTATTTCATATGTAGGCTGCTAGTGGCCCGAAATAGCATGTTAAATAGCCCTTGGGGTTGTAACACCTTTTTTCTTTTTCCTGCATAACTCAACTGAGCACGAAATTTCAACTGCTCATAAAAACTAAAATACTGACAAATAGAGAAGTTCTTGCTTTCAGTCTCTCTCAGATGTTATATTTATCAAGCTAATAAATGTTAAATGCCAACGATTGTTGACATTTAAATATTTATGAGTTGGCTAAATTTCGTGCTCAGCTGAGTTGAGCAGAAAACATTTTTGTAGCCCCAGGGGCTGATTATATAGGTTTCATATGCACTGGCGTGTGTGTTACCTTAGAGTAAAGAAAGTATCAACGGAAACAGTGGCGTTACTGATAGCCTGGAAGGTGAATCTCTTCATAACCTCTGGTATATACGTTGCCAAATTTTCTGAAGAAACAATTGTAACTCATATAAGCTAAATGTAGTTTGCCACTCATATCAAGTGAACAAGAACATTTCCATTTAAAGGGTTGTTGGGTGGTATTTTTCATTTTTATTCAAATTTTAATAGAACAATCTGTATGCAAACTGTAGAGAATCTGATCTAGGTCTGTCCTGTTTGCCTATGTTCCATAAAAAGGACGCCATGCGTATATTGGTCAAAGTTACATTTGGGCCAGGACACAAGGTACTTATCATTCTATGCGCAAAAGTCTCATTTAAAAGTCCGTACTGACGTAAACAGCAGGCCAAGAGGTAAAATATATTTATTTTTTTTTTGGGGGGGGGGCCCTCCTTTAATTTATACTTTGTATAATATTTGTATAATACTACTCAAAACAAGTTATGCAACAGTTATAAACATATAAACATGTATTTTTTTTACTGGTGGAAAAATTGAAACTAATTTACATTTAGAGCAACCGTTTTATTTATTCACATCGACCTGGAAGTGTTGTAGACGTGGTTGTGAGTTTGGTCCAGAAGTTTCTGGAAGAGTCCAAAGAGAGTAACCCACTAAATATGATTTGAATAAGCTCATGTTTGAGCAATATTGCCTTTAGCCAATCATTATGGATGATAACATGCAATGTTTTTGCCAAAATGACCCATTATGTGGGAAATATTGGTAGCTAAACTTAATTTTGGAAGATTGACCATTCCGAAAATTGTATTTTTGGTGGTAAAAAATGGCATATTGCACCCAAACATAAATGTTTTACTTTCTTGGATAGAATTATTCTTCTTAACTCCCAAATATTAAATTTGAATGCACAACTAATTCTTAAGTCCATAAAAGGAGTGGTGTGCGTTATTTTAGTCAAAAATGCAATTTACCAATTTGACACTAGCTCTGTTTTAGTGATTAATTGTAGCTACACACAGAGAGTAAGTCTTTCTAATGTATTTGCTGCAATTTGCTGCCAAAACGAAACTCTAACGTTGTGTCAGGCCTCAAATATAAGTGTATACATGTACAACGGTTACCAACAGAAGACAGCATAGACAAAAGGGTCAATGAAAACAATCAAGTTACAACCATACAAAGGATCCAAACATGTCATCTGCTGTTATTCCTGCACTTATTTTGTACAGTCTTTCCAAACAGTCGTTAGTTTAGTATGCATAAACCAGGCTTTGCATCTATCATATAAGAATTACTTGGTTTTGATTTAGCTCAGTTAAGATTAAGAGACTTCAGCTACTATCCGTTTTAAGGTGATGATTCTGCTGTTGTTTAATCAATTGTTGTTGTTGATCTATTGTTTAATGTGCTTCCCATTTTTGTGGGAGTTCTGTGTTTGTCTTTGTTTTATTATGCATTACTTTGTGTCCATTCTAGTTTTGCAATCATCTTGAAGAGAAAGACACAGCTGGTTGCTTTGCTATTATTGTCTTGCAGATGTATTATTACTATAAATATTTTTCCTCACAGTGGCGTGTGTTGATCTGCAGTGTGAGAATGAGATATTACCTGATCATGCTCCCTTACTTTTTGTTGTTTCCCCAATTTTTGTGTGTGGTTTGTGTTAGGTCCTTGTTTTGTTTTGCAGTACTTTGTGTCCTTTCTATTTTTGCAATTATCGCGCTGGGGAAGAGAGAGATGGTTGCTTTATTTTTTTTTTTACTTTTTAGTGTTCTGAATGTCATTTCGTTGTAATCGTTCTTTGACATTTCCTCATGCTGCAATGGGCTGGTCTGTAGTATGTGATTGTGGTATACTCACTTATAAAATAATAAATATATATTTAAATGTTTGTGTTTTATTACTAAATGTCACTTTAGACTCAGTGATAAACTTTGCCCAAAGCTTTAATAACTTGGAAGGAGCCAGGCTTGTGCTTCCACTGTGTCACTAATTGGCTTTACTTAATGCTGGCTGCCTTAGGGGTTATAGCCATGATTTCCACGGGAAAGATAAAAACACGAACAACTGCGCGCTGGTAGCACGTCTATCCGTGACGTCATTGTATTGTTAAAACTACTTCACCATGTCACACCTCAGCGAATTCAGGATTTTCTGGTAGTCTTTTTTTTTAAATCTTTTTCATGTTTTCCAATATAAAAATAGGTACTTAGTGTTGAACAATGAAAGGAATCCATTATTCGTGTAGGGATAGGATAGAAAAAATCCTTCACTCAAGATCACCAATTGTCATCACTTGGCAAGCTTCGTGATGCCAATCGGTGATCCTCCGCACATTTTTTTCTATCCTATCCTCACACTCAAGATGATTTCTTATAGTATCTTCCTCTGAGAGCCAAATATGTCTGTGGTCTGTAATGATGGCATAAATGGTCATATTCTCAAGTTTATTTAATCTATTTAAGCTGGACGCGATTTCCCTTTACTAACAATTTGGCCTGTCCATTTCAGCTTTAAGGGTTGTTGGGCTGTAATTTTCCTATTCATTCAAAATTTAAAGGAACATTTTGTAAGCAAAAACCTGAGACCCTGATCAGACGCCCCAACCTGCTGCGTCATATGACGCATTCTGTGGCGTCTGATCTGGGTCTGCACGGTTTACCTATGTCTCACAAAAAGGACGCTAAGCTTAAATGGGTTAATAAATTCGTATGAACTATTGAAAGGAGACGACCTACCTCCTGATTGTAATCCAAATGCATAGACGTGGCCAAGAATTACCCAGGTCATGCTGACGAACCTGATACCATTCACTGCACTTAGTGTCCCCGCCGGCTGGTTGGTACTTAAAATCTTCGTTGCATTAGTGTAGATAGAAAACGATAGAAGGATTCTCAACATTGTACCTATAGATAAGACATAAGCCGCGACTTGTGATTTCCAACAATGTGGTATTTTGACAAGTGTAGACTCAGACGAGCCTTCGCAGCCTCCTTTTAAGCTTCAAAACTCCAAATGATGTTCGGCCAGTAGCTTAACACTCATAGAATATTCAAGCGACTAGCAAAGGCTCTGATCAGACTGCGCGTATGCGCAGGCTGGTCTGAGCCTTTGCTGGTCGCAAATACCACATTGTTGGAAATCTCATGTCGTAGCTCAAATATTTTACCATTTTCGCGCCATTCGAGAATAGTGTTAGCTGCTCCTATCGTCTGCTTATATCCTTAGGTAGACTATATTACAAACAATATGGACCCATATCATGCTTTAAGAGCAGTCTGATCTGGGTTCATAGTGTTTGCCTCCAAGACCAATGTAGCCTGAAATGCTTTTTAATATGTGCAGCAGACCTAAAAGGCAGACGACACTTTCAGGGGGATATGAGCTTAGTCTTAAGTGAGTAAGACTCAAAGTATTAGTGTTCACGATCATAGCACTACATATAGTTATTATACAAATATCTCAATATGGACAAATACTTGAAATTATGGTCGCATATGCGTAAAATCCTTTAACATACTGACGTATTCAGATGGGCTAGGTATCAGTCCTAATCCTAATATGCATCGGAACTTTCTGTATAGGAATCGCGAAGGATCTGTTGAATCTGCACATTTATGCTCGCTGAAAAAAACCCTACGTGAGATACATTTAAAATATGTCAGTTTTTAAAGAAGGTAGAACTTTGTCAGAATTATTATTTAGAGCATACCTTACTGTATCGTAATTGTACATGCAGCCCGCCTCTTAACTGGCATGCAAAATTAATAAAAAAAAATCATATTTTGGGCAAAATTTCTAGTTAAATGTAAAATAGTTCAAGGCAAAACTTTGACTGAACAAAAAACAACTATGGAATCTAAAAAAAGCATCTCACAGAGACGTTCTTCTAAAACACTCAGAATATATGCTTATGTCGATGGAAAATACTTTTAACAAGTTCATTAATATGCCATTTAGTCTGATTCAAACATATTTCAATTGAGTCGATATACATACTTTGGGTTCAACGTGCTCAAATGTATGAGGTTTTACTTTACCTTGTGGTTCGGAATTTGCCTTTTGCTTCTGTTCTATATTTATTTCTATTGCTTTGTCTTTCGTCACAGCACCATTTGCAGCCCCTTTCTGTTCAATCCTACCATTCACGGGATCAGTACCTGTAGCTCCGTAATTGTGCCCAGTTCCATTCGGTTTCAACGCTGCATCTGTTCCTTCCAGCACCTGGATATACCAAATGAGCCACCAGATAACAGCTTGCACACGGATAGTTCACAATGTGGCGGATCTTGAGGGGGTTCAGGGGGTTGAGTCGAACCCCAGCGCCAGTTTTTGAAAATCCCATGTTTTGAATATCCCATAAAAATGAAATAATTTGGTCTCAATGAGACCAAATTATTTTATTTTCATGGAATATTTATGAAAACTAAATAAGTTCAGCAAAGCTGACCCCTCCTTGACACGCCTGAATCCCCTTTCCAGAAATCCTTGACCCGCCCCTTAAATTTCATGCACCAAACCATAATTTAAATCTGAATGCCCCACTGGCGACATAATTGCGTGTAATTTAAGACACTCTCACGATAGTCGTGTGACGTTCGTGCGATTGTCTCACGACGTTCGCCAGAACGTCGCTTAGTTTTATTTACTCGTAATGTAGTTGCGATGTGTCTCATTTATGTCGCAATTGGTTCACAAATCAGTCTAATTTAATTCACAAATATGTCGTGTTACAAAATGATAATGATTAATTTGCGAGGTGTCGGCGACAAGTTCGCGACGGGTTCCCGCCACTGGCGATGTCTTTGTGACTATTTTGCGAGGAATTTTGTCGCATAAATTTTTTTAAACTGTTCAAAGTTTTCGCGACCTTTTTACGCCACTTTGCGACACATGCGGGATAATTACGAATCACTGGCGACTGTTTAAACACTGCTTTGCGACCCACTCGCGATGCCAATCCCCAGCTATCGCAAAACAGTCCCATTCAAGTTGAAGAGGGGCTTTAGCCCGGAACATATAGAAGGTAAATATCAACTTAATAACATTTATATAGTATAAAAAGCTGTTCTAAACACGAAAAAAAAAACATCCCCAATATGCAGGTCATAGAAAGAGACACGTATGTATTTGCATGTTGATCTCGTCTCGCTTTCTTCAAACAGGCGAAACATGCACAATGCTGTTGATTGAGGTAATGATTGACCAAAAAAAAAAAAAAATAGACGAGCCATTTAGCTAGTAACTAGACAATGACAAAATAAACAAGTATTCAAAAATTGATGAAAATATACCATGTGGTTCAAGAGTTATGAGCATTTTTACAACTGACCACGAATTGACGGACTCACATAGTGATTTTTGTGCACACCAAAGGGTCGTGTAATTTAAAATGTGTACCTCGTACTTGTAAAGTTCCTCAGTTCTTAAGGTTGGTAACCATTGTAATACAATGACATCATAAAGTGTGGCAGCCGCAATCATCAACCCGAAGAGGGACAATATCACACTGAAATACAGTAAAAATTGCTTATCGAAGCCTGCAGTCAAACCTGTGTAAAACGGCTACTCAAAAATAGACAAAACAAAGATGTTATAACATATGGTAGCTTAATAAAGGTCGAAAGTATTTCAGAACGATCCCCTTGGAGCATTCTGCAATGCTTTTGACATGCATTAAGCGATAATTTGTCTTGAAAACCAAATTCCTGTTTTGTTTTTAGAATGGCCATTTTACCGTGTATTCTCTTTTTTGAATTAAAGTCAGCTCACATCTCACAGTCCAAAGAAACCAAATAGTTTAGCCCATGTGAGTGTGGTACAACGCAAATTCATGTAAATTGAATGCTATAAGGTTTAAAGCTTCCGTTCAGATCATTTTCATTGCTATATGCAATTATTGTACCACTTGCATCATTTATAGAAATAAAATAAAGTTTAAACTAAATTCATGTATGCATAGGTATCAAGAAATAAAATATGTTTACTTTTTTGTCGAAACATCTTAATATTCTTAACCCCTTCTCATTTTTATAGAGTATCTTATGCATATTATTACAGTGGGTATGGAATGGACTAATTTGTATTTTAAGGGGTCGATGATCGAACATATTTCTATAAAATGCTGTATATCTATTCTTGAAGACTGTTTTATCTTAGCAAATAGCGCAGACAACTTGTCCCCCACCTCTGGGTCCGCCCATGATTTACGTCTCTAGTCCACTAAGGTGCATTGTATTCATGTTTACAAGTGGTATTATGCATGTGCAATAAGTACATGTAGATAATTCACATGAACTAGTCTAATAAACCTTATCCCTCCTATTTGTGTCTGTTTTTTTACGCCTGCTGCATATATTCAAATGCACCTCAGACTAGATTTTATCATTGGAGCAAACAGTATGAAACCTACTCAATCAGATTTGGGACCATGCTGCTGTAATTTAGGCTACCTCAGGACATAAGTAGACGAGAAAGCAGACGACAACACTTGTGACTGGCGGGAAAAGTGATAACATTATTGTTGGCAAAGTCTTACTTACATAACAACAATAGCTTTGGCTGTATAGTCCAGGCTTTCGAACTGGCATATGACAGGATCTGCTGGCGGCAAAAATGATGTGTTGAATGGTAATAGACTGATTACTGAAATAAAACAAGCGACAGCATTGCAAAAAGGCTAGACTTTAGAATCAAGACTTTAGAATCTATCCGCCACTATTTGTTTGGTACGCTTGAATATACAATGCATGAAAGTTATGTATTAAGAATAAGTTTGTAGCAACTTTAATATATATCATATCTGCAAAACTGAGAGTATGTGTCAGAATAACTGGCGGACAGATTCTAGGGGTGCTCCATGTATAAAGCGTATTTTCATCTGATACTTTTATAATTATTCCAAACATGCGTACATCGAAACTATGTAAATTGGCTTGTATAATTCAGGTATAAAGAGAGCTATGTATCAGTTCCTTGTCAGTCCCATTTTTCCTACAAAATCGGTATCCAAAATGAGATCGGAATAAAGCAAGAATATGCGTTTGACTTTTGACTTCGTACTACAGTGAATAGGTCGAACTGTAGAGGGGTCTAACTCTGGATATCGCATCAGATTAGACCGTTTATGTTATTATACAACTATTGCATACCTTTCCGTGCAACAGTCAAAACTATCACCCCGAGGTGATGTGGATGAACCGATGGCACTGTGTGAATGCACATGCTTGTCTGCGTCTGGGTTACTCACCAATACGATACATGCCAGTACCAAAATGTTTTGACTGGGATATAAAGCATCAACACAAACAAACAAATGTTCAAATTAAGTAAAATTTTTGGTGCTTTGTGTTTGGTCCTTGATATGTTTATAAGGACTTAGTGTCCTTTCTAGTTTCGCAATCACCTTGCTGAGGAAGAGAGTGAGTTGGTTGTTTTACTTTAATTGTGTTGTGCAACTCATGGTGGTCTGTGTCTCTGCCGTGAGAAACCGTGCTTTGGTCTGTGGTTGTGTGTTTTTTCTGGCCATGCTCGTGTTTGCTTTTGAATAAATAGAACGTAGGTCAATTATACATTCGTAGGCATTGTAACGTATGGCTGAGACAAATTCCAAGGACACCAACGAGGCTGAAAAACTTTCTACATAGATGCTAAGACAAAAACTTAAGCGAATAAAATATGAGTGTAAGCTATTGTATGGTACAGTAAAACCTTCGGTGTGTAAAACTGCCACTAAAACACAAAACAAAAATCTTAATGACAATTGGTACCTTAATGAAGGTCGAAGCAATAATTGGTCTTGAAAACCAATTTTCGATCTTTTTGAGAGTGGCCGTTTTACACAGGCTTTTTTGTTTACTTTAGGTCAATTATACATTTGTAGACAGTGTAACGTATAACTAAGACAAATAACAAGGCCACCAATGAGGCTAAAAAGCTTTCTACACAGATGCTAACTTTAGACAAAAACGATATTCAGAGAATGAAATATAAGTGTAAGCTATTGTATGGTTTGTGCGTATGTATGGGAAATAATCCACAAGCCTTAGCGAGTTCTTATCGCACCAGCATGTATTAGCACTTTGTGCATTGTGATATATTTGATGTAACATTAGACTATCAATAAAAGACGCAATAATAAATATTATTATGTTTGGAAATGATAGCCTGTGACCCCTCAATACATACAATGGACTATCTCAAGTTTAATGTATCAGAAAAGAAAGAAGAATCCATCAGTACATAAAGGGATAATATGGTATACACATACATGTGTTCATAAGGGCAGCAGTATCTTCACTACTACAGCTGTTGGGAACACAAACGCCAATTGTCAAGTCCACGCCGCCCGATGGATTAGTTGCAGATGGCTAAAACAAAAAGTAAATGTATAAGTAAGTCCATACCAGCAGTTTGTTAAATGTGTATAACTTCAAGAAGGTTACGAAATATGAAACCTGTGCATGTTGCACAGGTTTCATATTTTGTAAACTTCCTGCAATTGTAACAACACAATATAACTACAACAAGCAAATTAAGTAGAAATATTCTACATTAAATGTAATGGTATTTACACTTTATGCTACACCAAGTAGCTCATAAGGGAGTCATGAACTCTTGGCTACCCATATGAAATGTAAACGGAGGCTGTTGATCAAGGTTACTAAAATCTAACCGATTTTTGGTTCTTCCAACGAATGTATTTGTGCAAGTTTGATTAAATGTGTATGACAAAAGAGTGCAAGCAAGGCTTTTTCACAGCATAATGTGATCCTGGTGACCTTGAAAAACTGACCAAGGTTACCAAACTCTGAAATTAATTGAGAACTTCCCAATAATAAATCTGGCCATTGGTTCAGAAGATAAAGTGCAGACAAGGCTTTTCATAGCGTTATAGGACTATCTTGACCTTCAAAATTAGTCCAAGGTCACCAAATTCTAATCATTTATTGAGGTCTTCCCAATTATGTATTTGTACTAGTTTGGTCATAATCGGACCTTTGGTTCAGAAGATAGAGTTCAAACAAGGCTTTTACACATAACTCTATGACCCTGGTGACCTTGAAATATATGTCAAGGTTACCAATCTCTTATTGTTTATTGAGGTCTATCCAATAATGCATATGTGCTAGGTTTGTCAAAACCTTGATATTGGTTCAGAAGATAGAGCCCAAACAATGTTTTATAATATATTCATACGCACCTGGTGATCTTAAAAAAAGATCAAGGTCACAGAACTATACTTATTTATTTGGTCTTCCAAAGTATGTATATGTGCTAGTTTGTTTAAAATCTGGCCATTGGTTCAGAAGATAGAGTGCAGACAACGCTTTTACATAGTTGTATGACCCTGGTGACTTTGAAGATTAGGACAAGGTCACCAAACTCTAATCATTCATTGATGAACCTGTAGTAGTTTGGTGTACGTTGGCTTTTGGTTCAGAAGATAGAGTGCAGACAACGTTTTTTCATAAGCTATATGACCCAGGTGACCTTGGAAATTAGGTCTAGGTCATTAAAATATATTTTATTGAGGTTCTCCCAATAATGTAACTATGATCGTCACAATTATGTCATTTCTTCAGAAGATAGAGTGTAGACAAGGCTTTTACATGGTTGTATGACCCTGATTACTTTGAAGATTAGGACAAGGTCACCAAACTCTAATCATTCATTCAGTAGTTTGGTGTACATTGGCTTTTAGTTCAGAAGATAGAGTGCAGACAACGCTTTTTCATAAGTTATATGACCCAGGTGACCTTGGAAATTAGGTCTAGGTCATTAAAATATATTTTATTGAGGTACTCCCAATAATGTAACTGTGATCGTCACAATTATGTCATTGCTTCAGAAGATAGAGTAGAGACAAGTCTTTTTCGTTGTTGTATGACCCTGGTGACTTTGGAGATTAGGACAAGGTCACCAAACTCTAATCATTCATTGATGAACCTGTACTAGTTTGGTCTACATTGGCTATTGGTCCAGAAGATAGAGTGCAGACAATGCTTTTTCATAAGTTATATGACTCAGGTGACATTATAATTAGTTCAAGGTCACTAAAATGTATCTTTTTGAGGTACTCCCAATAATGTAACTGTAACAGTTTCGTCACAATTAGGCCATTTGTTCAGAAGATAGAGTGTAGAAAAGGCTTTTTCATAGAGTTATATGACCCTGGTGATCTTGAAAAATAGGTCAAGGCCATGGAAATCTAATCAATCATTTTGACTGTCATAAATAAGTATCTGTGGAAGTTTGGTTAAATCCATCCAACAGTTCATAAGTTAGAGCGCAGACAAAAACCAACACCGACGCTTACGCTTGCGCCGACTGGATTCATATATTGCAAATACACATTAACATACATTTGATATAGTGACATGAAGTAAATCCATTCAAATAGCATAGAGGCTATTATTATTTGTACTTACCTGTCCATCGGCTAACTTGAAACTTGCTTTACAATAACGTCCTTTATAAGGGGATGTTAGTATCCCAGAACTGTTGATCGTAGCCTCTATTTTAACACATTCGTCATATGAACCTAACCAGATTATCTTGTAGTCTAGGAGTCCACTAGGTGGCTTACCCATGGCGTCAATCACTGCAAAAATATGAGTTGAGCCGTGGCATGGGGTTTCCAACAATGTGATATGTGCGACTAGCAAAGCCTCAGATCAGCCTGCGCATACGCGCAGTCTGATCAGAGGCTTTGCTAGTCGCTTGAATATTCTATGAGTGTTAAGCTACTGACTGAACACAATTTGGAGTTTCCAAGCTTAAAAGGCGGCTGCTACAGCTCGTCTGAGTCTACACTTGTCAAAATGCCACATTGTTAGAAATCTCATGTCACAGCTCAGTTTATCATTAAACGATGCGATGCCTTATAGAGACATGTCAACATCAGATGTTGCTGACAATGCTGTAGCTGGTTGCCACAAAGTGTTACATACTTGATTGTTGTGAAAATTGGCCAGTTTTGTTCGTCGATTGTTCAACCTATCACCTCGCATGGTACTTGATTGTATTGATTCCTGATGTTTGCCTTCTTCTTACTTTTATAACTCGTATTGATACATTATATTCTTACTGGTTAAGAACGTGTAACACACAGGGCAACAAAACATAGGTAGTTACCCTGTAATGCTACCCTCTGACGTTTTATTTGAAAAGTTTATGATACATTGTATTTCCTACAATGAAGCTAGATTATGGAAAGACATGAAAGTTGTGGTTTTCCATTAGTTCCTCTTTGACACATATGTATTGTCGTCAACAACCAGACAGCCAAAAATATGACATAATTATGACCAGAGAACATTCAAACCTTGATCAGGTACACATATAGCCAATATACATATATGTTTACTTGAAGTAATTACATCATTGTGGTCTAGATGGGTTTTTGTGCGATAAGAAATGGCTTTGCCAGACGCAACCAATCGCCGTATTTAAGCCATATTGAAATTAGGACCTCTTGCAGACAGCGGGTCCTATCGAATAAAATATTTTGCCTTAAGTACGAATTTTAATTTTTGCACAAATTGCCACGTTAGTATTTGAAACTCTGTATTTTTCATGACATATATGCCAAAGCGAGACTAAGTCAAAACTTGAGAAATTCGCAACCAAACATGATTGAACGTATGATGGTCACATCTGCCTCGCACGTTTTGCATTTCACCAATATCGTAGCTTCAGAGAGTTGTCGTTAATAAGTGGACCTACGCGGCTGGATAGGTTAAACATTCGACGAACATAACTGGCCAATTTTAACAACAAAATATTTGGAACATTTTTGCGAAAAGCGGTTCAATTTGGGGTGTCGTTTCTCGCTTAACATAGAAAGTCAACATTTTCGAACGCTGTGTTGGTGTGTATTTTTGATAATATGAATCCGCCGTAGCTCCGCGTTACTACTGGTCTGATAGTTCAATGTACTGTTGTAACAAGTATATTGTTTTACAAATAGCTTGGTTTACATTACGCATATTTATCATGTGACGTCGCGTCTGAGAGTGAAATAACACCATGCAATAAAATCGATATACCACTAGTGTTTTATAGAGTTACGGGAAGCGTTATGACGCCCATAACAACGTTGCGTACATAATGACAAAATTATAACGTTTTACGACAAAAATGAGATTTCAAAATAATCTTAATGTCATATGATAAATAGAATCTACCAGTCGTGCCCCTGTATTATTGAATTTATTAAACTCGTTGCGAAAAAAGAGATAAAATGCTCGGCAAGCCTCGCATTTTATCTCTTTTCCCCAACTCGTTTTAAAAAATTCAATAAAACATGATCACTTATGTAAGATCCTCTATATACGAGGGCTGTTCAAATATGAATGCAAGTAGCTTCATAACTTTCTTCACATACATGCTACAACAAAATGGTAAACGTTCCTATAAAGGACTATATGTCACCTTTAAACTGGCACCAGACCTTAAGAAAAATACAGTATACTTATCGAGTTATAGTCCTTTCAACGAGGGTTACGTAAATTTACTAACAAGCTCAATGCTTCGAGCATATACCGGTGATATAGACAAGCGTATAATTATTCGATAAACAGGTGAAATATCTTGAAATTTTTAAGGAAGTATCCCTATATTCTTGTCTAATGATTCTATGAAAGTTACGAAAATCTGACATGCTTTTGTTAAATTACAACGAATTGTTTTTACTAAAGTCTCCTTACGTTTGCAAATAAATGGTAAACAAAACACTACCTTTCATTTTTCAGTTAAACTTATCTCTAACAAAATGCACGAAGCAACATTTAAACTTGTTTTAACTTAAAGACAATATGTTGCTCGCTCATATTGAGTTGTTGCTTCAAATTATTGATGGATAGTGGGTAATTTTTAAACGCTGAAAACCATTATTATTAAGTAAAAAATGCCTTAAGTGAAGGGGTTATAGAATTTATACTTATTTTTTTGACATAACATTGCGGCTTTATTCTAAATTTGAACGTATACTTTAAGTTTGACCACTATAGGCATTATTTACAACAGAATTACTCACATGGTCTTGAGGACGAGTCAGATTAAACATATATCAATTAATGTCAACAAGTCTTTAAGAAGCAGAAAAATGCTTGAAAAATGATATAAAATGTGATTATTCTGTAAATAGAGGACGGCGCGTTTTGAAAACTCCCTTATGCAATGCTTAGCATGTTTTCAGCAAAACGCAAAGAAAACGACACAGCGATGTTCATTATTACATCACCAGTAGATAGCTCAAAATGACGTTTATCATAAAAATTAATGACGTCACAAACGTGCCTGTTTACTCGAGATTAAAACAGAATTATATACACTTTTTTCTGCGAGCAAAATTTGGATTGTTACTAAAACTTGCATCTAAAATTTGGTTCCATTTTGTCTAACACTTACAAAGATATGACACTATATCCGCACATGTACCAAAACGTGCATTGCGATTTGCTTCAGAAAAACTTCAGTATACAGGAATGGCCTTTATATAAGGTTCTGTAACTCGAGCAATATAGTGAGGGTTTCTTAATGTTTGGTGCCATTTTAAAGGTGACAAATAGTTCTTTCCAGAAAGGTATGACATTTTGTCATAACATAAAAGTAAAGAAAGTTATGAAGCTACTTTCATTCATATTTGAACAGCCCTCGTAAAATTGTTATTCTGAACAAGATATCTTTAACAAAGGTTAGATGAAAACGTAGGTTTGTGGGATATGGTAGGAGATGCAGATGAATTGTAACGTTAACCTTCCGCGAAAGGAACACCCATCTGATATTTAACTGAACACCTAAAAAGCTTCCTTTCTATGTTAAGTCATACCCATAAATGGTTCGGAAGTGATACCAGCAGCTGCTTTGGTCACGCTTAAACCAGCAATAACACTAATTTGACACTCAAACTTGCGGAAGTTTTATATTTTGAGCCGGTACGTTACTCATGCATCTTAAAGATGCATAGTTTGTAGCCTTTGATATATTCATTTTGGAAAAAAAGTTTCTATTATTCAAGAATACAGTAAAAAAAAAACTCGAATTCAGGTAAAGTTTTTACCATTTTCATAAATCTTAACAAATTAGCACTATCAAACAACAGCATTTACGAGGGTCATTTTTTATGTTCGTAGAATCGGGCTGTATCTCTACAAATATAGAATTTACGGTACCATAAGTAAATATATTTTGAAAGGTCAAGCTTTTGTCTATCAACTGATATAAATTTTACATCATTAGCGCTTAGTTCGGTCAAGATATATAGCTTTGAATAGGGCTAATAAAGGACACTGGTCGAAATCAATGCAATTTTATCCACGCAGCAAGCAGGAAATAAGACGCTGCTAAGTTCCATTCGCTATGGTGATATAAGCATTTTTCAAGCCGATTTTTCTCTTGCTTCACCAAAATTAATTATTCAAACGCTAATCGTCGACAAGTGCAGCAAAACTATAAGTTTGTTGTTTGCTCTTCTATAACAATTTTAAAACACCCATCAATATACCAAAATAATCACAGTCAAGTGCTAGTTATTTTATCTGTT
Organism: Loripinus fragilis; assembly: GCA_964019695.1. Classification (NCBI taxonomy): domain Eukaryota; kingdom Metazoa; phylum Mollusca; class Bivalvia; order Lucinida; family Lucinidae; genus Loripinus; species Loripinus fragilis. Next base: position 35,827,611 of record OZ026515.1, read on the forward strand.
AAAATTACGATTATGAACAAATTTTAAAATTTCTTCTGGTTTTGCATAGCACATGGTATACCCAATCATTCGTCAGCAGTTATATTGATGTATCGATTTAAGCGTGTAACTGGCAACTCCCTTTACTGGCATACCCCCATGTTATAAAAAGTGGGTGGGGTAAATCAACCCCGCGTAGAAAACACAATTACATCGGATCTGCATAATTTTCTTATTGCAGTGATTTCAACACCTGTTTAGAAGCGCAAAAACAGTTTAAATGTATTTTGCTAAATATAGTAACGCTCCATGACGTCATTTATGTACAAAATAAGGGATTTTAGCACCCCCTAGGCTATTTATTTTGCAGTTCATTTCTAATAAAACAAAAGTATTAACTTTGTTTTTGGATGAAAGTTACCATACCACTTCCATCTACCATATAAACAAGAAAAAATATAATACTACTTTACAGCTAACATATTAAGCCACATTCAAAAGCCCGTGTCCAACTTCTACTTGTGTCAACTTTTTACAATAAAGGTTTATATGCCTACTGTTCAATTTGCTGAGGTTCCAAGCAAATCTTCCATATCCAACAATTGGTGCGCATTTGCTATAATGTTTTTATAATATTGTAGCACGTGGTGTCCTTGATCTGCAGCCAAAATTTCAGAAGCTGTGCATGGCTATGGACCCATTTTCATGCAATTGTTTCTAACGTTCTGTCAGAGACTAAGTCCATAAAATGTCACATTTCTACCATATTTCCAGTGTGCGATATATAGGTATGTCTTTGCCTCTTAGAAGTTATAAAGTAATGTATTTTGAAATAATTTTAGGTTGCATGTATAGATAAAAGCTCAATCTTTCCAAATATATGAATAATGTATGCATTTACTTTCGCCGTTTTCATTAAATCTACCTCTCTACGAACATAAAAAACGTCCCTCGTATGTTAAAAATCAACTGTCTAGAATTAGTGGAGGGACGCAAATAATTCCCAACAAGATAAAAATCACATGTTTTTATAAGATAATTCACTTTTCCATGCAGTTTTCAACTGTAATGAACATATTTATTGTGAAAACATAATTCTATTTTTACAAATGATTTAAAAGATTTTTTTTCGAAAAATGTACAGATCTAGTCTCTTTAACAAATTTTGGGCAAATATAACGGTTTCGATATTTAATAATATTTCAAAATATTATTATCGGTTCATTTGATGTAACTGGAGATCGGATATCATTAATACTGCCAAGTCACTATTGTCACCAATATGTAGCGCCAAACCACACTCTGACTTGTCCCCATGGAATCTTGGAAATTCATGCGAAGTACACTGGCGTTCTTCGTTAGCAATTTCTAGACGTAAAATGACCAGAAACCATAGTTCAAAGCGTTCAATATGTACATGAAATATTGTCAGATCTCACGAGAATGACCAAATCACACGATTGCCACAATTATCATAAGGCGGGAAAGAAAAAAACTTATTACATTTGTAAATATTATAATGCTTAGTACATGTGCTGTGCAAGAACGTTGACTGTGTACACAGGCAAAGAAGAGAATCGAGGAAGATTAAGGCCAAATATCAATCAAACGTGCTAAGCTACAGAGACCATCTAGCAAAATAATTGAACTTTTAAACTCTCCAGAGAGCTTGGTCTGATTTTTTGTTGTACGTTTCTAACTCAGTTTTATTCGCGGGTCGTTTAAGAAATAAATTCGATTTATGGAATGTTCATGGAATCATGAACACTTCGGGTCTCTTGCAAAGTATGTGAAGCCCGAAGTATTCATGATTTCATAAACATTCAAAAAATTGAATTTATTGTTTATATTTAGATTTTATTATAGATATCTAAACATAAAAATAAATTTAATTTTGAAATTAAATCAGTTTTGTATTTAAAATATAATCGTATTAACGGTTTAGTCGGAGTGAAAAATGGAAAAGCGGAACAGCCAGCTTGAACACGGACAGCCAATGGAGCAAACAAGAGGCTTGTTTGGCACTGGCGTGCGACTCAGGTGTGGCTCACTGTCAATCACAAAACCAGTATCACTTCTGGCGAATGAGTTCGATGTTCGAAGCGTATTGTACGGGCAAGTGAGCTTGGCAGCTGTCAATCAAATTTGTGTAATTCATGAGACTATGAACGATTGCAAAAATCTAAATATTCATTAAAGGATTGCTTCGAAAATGTAAATATATGAACTTGGCCATTAGTCCTATTTGATAACTGTCCGTGCACGTTTACAAATTCTTTAAAGGTCATACAATTGGTAGCATTGTCTCATGTACAGCATTTGTGTCCATTACTCACAGCCCAGACATAAGACTACCATCACAGGCACAAAAAGATAATGCTTAAAACACAGGTACAAAAAGGCAATGCTTAATAGTACAATATTAGGTCAATAAACTGTGCAGCGAGGTTTACATTTTACTGTCACTGAGGCACCGAGGAATCCTAGACACTTTAAAATATTAAAAGTTCATTGGCTTTCAGAAAAAAAATCACGAGAGCGATAATGGGCTGATTCAGTCATTCAAAGATGGCACATGACACGCACCATCTGATGTGATATTGGTATAAATCACATAATGCGGAAAAAAACATTGTCCAACTTCCATTGATGAGGCTGGTTGTTACATGTATATGAAATATTAAAAATATTTAAAAAAATCGATTTGGCGTTGGAAGTGTGGGTTAGTAATATACTAACCCACACTTCCAACGCCAAATCGATTTTTTTAATATTTCATATATAATTTGGTGTCCGGATTGCACATGCAACGCATAAAACTGGGATTTAGAACATGCTTCATGCAAAGTTGTAATATTCTAACTAGTCGCTGTTGCTGAGAAGGCTGGTTTAAGCCTTACATTGTTAGATATCCCGAAGACATGTTTTCTCGCGTCGCATATAGTCTCATACATTTGTGACGTGATTTATCATTACTGTGAGATAACAATAACATGAATAAGTTACCGTTTATGATGTAAGATGCATAGTTATGAAACTGTGCATTTGAAAGTCACATGTACGTATCAGGGAAGGTTCTATTAATCATGTGATTTTAGTACTGTGCACATGCACTGTAAAATTAGTGTAACTGTACACAAAATTGTGTGTCAGATTTTGATATACACGTGTAACCTTTCATCTGCTTTAAAAGCTACGTTCTGTTGAATTGTATTGGTCTAGAGAATAACTTATGTACATGCAGAACTGTTTAAACATTTATCACTGGAGAAATATTCCCCTAGGTGTTTAAGTAGGAACATAAGTAGGAACAGAGGTGTAAGTTTACACCATAATAATTGGCAGCTCAGCTGCCACCTCTTTTGGTGTTAACTTACACTCTTTTGTATAGCGTGTAAATGCACATTAAATATGGTAAGATAGTGCGAACTATAAATAGAGTCAATGAACTACCAATAGGTCTATGGAGAGGGTCAATACCTTCTCAGTTTATCAGTGTATCCGCTTTTGGATTGCAACACAGCTGCTGCTGTAGGCATCCAGCTTATCAGACCATTGATGGCTAGCCATGATGTGGAGATGAAGGTCCAAATATTGCGCTAAGCCTTTACCATCTATTATGTGTAATAGAATTGCAAGATGCCTTTTAATCTTTTTTAAACATATTGTCAACTCATTCTTATATGATTTGTTACATACATCTGGATTTCTACCGTACTATTATATAAAATCTACCCACATAACGGATGTGGGCTAATTTGGAGCATTGCATTTTTATTCAAGGCTGTACAGTTCACGTAAAAAAATCCTGTTCTGTTCTGTATTTTGTTCAAAGTAAAGCTTTTTTTTAGCTTACCTAAGCCGAAGGCTTTCGGTGAGCTTATAGGATGGGACTCGAGCCGGCGTCCGTTAGTGCGTCCGTTAGTGTGTCCGTTCACACTTTCAAACATGAATATCTCTGAGACCAGCTGGCCGATCATAATCAAATTTCATCTAAAGCATCATTGGGGTAGAAAATTGGCTTCATTAGGTTTTGGGCCAGATCGGTTCAGAACTCTGGTTTCCATGGCAACAGACAGCTCCCATAGGGTTATAATGGGGAAAATCTTGTGAGCGCTCTAACTCTTACATTTTTACATTGGATCTTCTTCATTCTTGCTGGTAACAAAGACAGCAATAAAAACTTGGATGGGTTAAAACTCGGCAAGATTTGACAAGGGATATCCGATTTACCTAACCTTGAACGTCTGAAAAAAATTCCCATAGACTTTTAGTGGGAGAAATGTTGTGAGCACTCTAGTCCTTTCATTTTTGAACGGATCTTCATCATTCTTACAGGTAACAAGGACAACTATTAAAGCTTGAATAAGTTTGAATTTCTGCCAGATTCCATCACCAATTACTGAGTTAACTGCCCTTGAGCGTTCGAAAAATGAATGTATAATGTTGTGAGCACTCTAGCACCTTCATTGTTGATTGAATCTTATTTATTCTTGCATGTAACAAGAACAGCTATAAAAGCTTGGATAGGGTCGAAATTTAGTAAGATCTGACTGGGGTCTGAGGAGCTGGCTGCTCTTGAACGTCTGGTAAAAATCACCATAGATTTATAATAGTAGACATGTTGTGAGCACTCTGGTACTTTCATTTTTGAATGGATCTTCATCATTCTTGCAGGTAACAAGGACAGCTATAAAAGCTTGAATGAATTAGAATTTATGCCAGATTCAATAACCAATTACTGAGTTAGCTGCCCCTGAGCTTTCGAAAAATGAATATATAATGTGGTGAGCACTCTCGCACCTTCATTTTTGATTGAATCTTATTCATTCTTGCATGGAACAAGGACATCTTTAAAAGCTTGGATGGGTTTGAAATTCGGCAAAATCTGACCTGAGTTTACGGAGTTAGCTGCCCTTGAACGTCTGAAAAAATCTCCATAGACTTACAATAGGAGAAATGTTGTGAGCAGTCTAGTGCTTTCAATTTTAGATGAATCTTCATCATTCTTGCAGGTAACAAGGACAGCTATAAAAGCTTAAATGAGTTTGAATTTCTGCCAGATCTCATCACCAATTACTGAGTTAGCTGCCCTTGAGCGTTCAAAAAATGAGTGTATAATGGTGTGAGCACTCTAGCACCTTCGTTTTTTATTGGATCGTATTCATTCTTGCAGGTAGCAAGGACAGCTGTAAAAGCTTGGATGATCAGCAAGATCGAACATGGGTCTATGGAATTAGTTGCCCTTGAACGTCTTAAAAATTTCCACAGACTTTATAACGGGAGTAATGTTGTGAGCACACTTGTGCTTTCATTTTGGATGGATCTTCATCATTCTTGTAGATATCAAGGACAACGATGAGTTTGATTTTTGGCCACACTTGACCACCTACTATTGAGTTAGCTGTCCTTGAGGGTCTAAAATATAGTTTTACAACCGCGCAAGTAGCAAGTTAGCAAAAGCACATCTGGAGTCGCTTCATCGCAAGACCACCGGGTCAGATTTCAAAGTCTCGCCGAACAAGATACGGCGTATAAGTGACAAGCTCGTCAAAGTAAAAGAAACCGCAATCCATATTTAGCAACACCAATTTATTTGAACATTCCCGCTTGTAGCGAGTAGGTGGGGCTAAACGGTTGTCAAAAAAACATGATCATTTAATCAGCGGTTTTTAACATTAATGTGCCGCACCGTGGCAAAATAAACTGTCCGTTTGTGAGCACGACGTCGAGAGGTACAGGCTGATCGGGATTATTAAATGGGCACTTGATAGCTATTTAAAGGACCTTAAGCTTTCCCAATGCAGACAACATAGTGTAACAAGACCCTTGGGCACCAGGCTGATCCGAGTCTTCCGTTAGCGCACATATCATAGTTTCGTTTGGTGCGGGCCCCAATCCCCCTCTGGATCTGCACATGGCTAGCTACGAAATTTCAACAAACGGCAGCCAATGCAGTGCTGACATTGTACCTCCCGTAAACCAATCTGGTGAGGATGTCGCGGCGAGAGCAGGCGTCACTGTCAACCAAGCCATCTACAATCAAATGAACTGGTTTACACCACTGTATTATGGATTTGGAGGTTATAATACGCTCCAGGACCTCCTCTGTAAACTGTAAAATAAGTTGAGGACACAAATAGAAACGTTGTCCAGGCTGTTTTCTGGACCCCACCCCCCTGACAAAAAATCCTGGGTCCGCGCATGGAACCTATGCTATCCTAAAATATCTGTAGTGATGCTTCTATGGTATAGGATTGATGGAATCGCACGAAAACTCTATAGTCAGAACGAATAAAAATATGCCCTGCGTCCAAATGCTTTATATTTAAATAGCTAATTTCCTACATGCCTGTTTAGTTGAGCGTAACCTACAAACATGCGCGGATCCAGAGAGGGGGGCAGGGGTCCGGACCCCCCACCCTGAAATATCACAAAAAAGGGTTTCTTAGCAAAAATAGTCTCGGTAAAAAAGCAGCAAAGCCAGCATTTAATGTTGGGCCATCAAATTGCTAATTTCCTACATGCCTGTTTAGTTGACCGTAACCTAAAATCATGCGCGGATCCAGAGAGGGGGACAGAGGTCCGGACCCCCCCCCCCCCCCCGAAATATCACAAAAAAGGGTTTCTTAGCAATACTAAAAAAAAAAAAAAAAAAAAAAAATCCAGCTGTTAAGTTTTTAGACTTAAATTTTCGCAATAACTTTTTTGTCTTCAATTTTAGCAAAATGTGTTCGCGATGAAAGTTGTAGAGAAGAATTTCCGCCAACTTCTCCAAAAGGTCTTGTGCTTGTGGCGCAAGCAGATTTTTGTGTATATAGATGAAGATTTTGCAAAAAACGGAATTCGTCCTAAATTTCTAAGTCTTTTATTGACAGGTATAACTCGTATAGGCGTGACAGAAAGGGGTAGTTTCAAAAAAATATTCGGAAGCGGTGCATATCCCGTTCTTCAAAGGCTGTGCATAACATAAAACTGCCGTTAACATGCTCAGAATTTACTGTGCATATACAGAATCAACTTAGAGCAGGCTCATTTGTAGGAACAACGACTGGGTTATCGCAGGACGTGCAATTTTTCTCTTACGCACGTGCTATGAAATGAACGGTTTTGAGATGACCTTTCTAGCTTAACGCACGAGCAAATCAGGCGCGATTTCTATTATATTTGAACAAGCCATCCATCGATTTAGTAATTGAATTAGGGCGGTGCAATGTAACTTTTTGACTGACATATTGGACTTAGTTTATTTGCGCTTTGCCTAAAATGTTCAAAGAGTGCATCTAAGCACAGAGGAACCTGCAGCATCTAGGATGTTGGAACCATATGGAGAAGTTGGCGGAGATGTTCCTGAATACTTTTCATCGCGAACACATTTTGCTAAAATTGAAGATAAAAAAGTTATTGCGAAAAATTAAGTCTAAAAACTTAACAGCTGGAGTTTTTTTTTTTTTTTTTTTTAGTCTCGATCCCCTGAAAAATCAAAAAGCTGCAAAGCCAGCATTTTCTTGTCCTTTGGGATCATGGGTTTCATTGTGGAACTTTAAAACTGCTAGAGGGTCACTGATGAAGCCTAAATGACAGAAACTAGCTAGTCTGGCCCAGAAAATATGCACACTCTAGTTTCAATTCTGTAATGCAGTATTTGCTTCCAAGGGATACCCTTTTAAGAACATATTTGTTTGGCCATCATCCACATTTAATGGCGTTTCACTGGTGGGCCGATCATGGTCCGCATATAGTGACATTGGATTCTTTCTCCTCTTCTCCACTCATGAACAAAAAAACAACAATGTCATACATGTAGTTGGACCCCCTCTGACAAAGCTGTCTGGATCCGCGCATGACAAATATTAGTTTGGTTGACCGTAACTACAAATATCGGCAATTATTTCCTACGGAAGACATTTAATGGTTATACCATGGGTTGTCCGCCTGTACGTGGAGATAATCCACGAGCTTTAGCGAGTGGATTATCTTACGTACAGGTGGACAAACATGGTGTAACTATTTTATACCTCCTACATCAGTGTAGGCCTTGCACATCACGACATATTTCTTGCTAAAGTTGTTAAGGGTGGTATAATGTTTTTTAACCATCGACGCAGATATTTCTTTACATTTCTCGCGTTTTAACTATCATTCTTTCATCGTCAATGTGAAAATCATATTTAGGACCATAGATCCAGATAAGGAAATTTTAAACTGTGTTTTGGGTGCTCAAAAGAACCGTCTCTCATTGAGACGGTTCTTTTGAGTACCCACAACATATGTTTTGAATGAGTAATTTAAAAAAATAGTTTTACAATACGCACCCTTATCTAGAGGCCTGTTAAACTAATGAAAAAGTGAGAGAGAAAAACAACAGCAAAAACATATGTCCTTTTTTCCGTCAGCTAAGAGCACGAGCGTGTGCCAAATATGGGAATCGTCACATAACAGGGTTTGTCCAATCACATGAGAGAAAATGGGGCATTGACCCGCCTACGTGTAAGACACAACTGTCAATCATCTTTGAAACCGGCGCAGGATCACCTGATAGGCAGTTCGACAAGTAATCTAACTGTCTTTGATTTCTGACCGCACACTGAGAAACTTACCGTTTGAGACGAAAATAGTTGGCCGGCGCGTCTTTGTTTCTTGACAGTGACATAATTCTATGAACCGATCACAGAAGTCGTTTTGCTAACTTGCTACTTGCGCGGTTGTATAATGTCTTGACCATTCTAGCGCATTTATTTTTCATTTGATCTTCATTCGTGTAGGTAACCAGGACATACATAAAAGTATGTCACTGACTATGGAGTTATCTGCCCTAGAGCATCTGAAAATATAGTTTCACCACGTTTCCTCCGCAATTTATATTTAGATCTTTTCAATACTTGCAGATAATCAGACCTGGCATAATATCTTGAGTGTTTGAATGGTATTCCTGATCACTGTTTCAAGTAACTTGAGAGTTACCTGATTTTGAGCATCCTAAATTATGGTGTCTCCAAACAATATACTGGCTCCCAGGTGAGCGATCGTTGCCCATTGGGCTACTTGTTTAATCAACATATCAGTTTTTTTCTGCTTAACCGCCGAAGTTATAAAGTTTTTTCTATGCTCAACTCAACTGAGCACGGAATTTCAACTGCTCATAAAACTAAAATACCGACAAATGAAGTCGTTTCTCTCATGTGTTGTATTTATCATGCTAATAAATGTTAAAATGGTAACAATTGTGATTGTCATTTTAACATTTATGAGCAGGATAAGGTTCATGCTCAGCTGAGTTGAGCATGAAAAAAGTTTTATAACCTAGGGGCCAGTCCTCAATGTTTGCACAAATTCTTAATTTGTCCCTCCTTTTCATTAACAAATTTATTTGTCTAGGAAAAGCGATATAATCCCATTGCGGATAGAGCGAGTGAAACTTTTACAGTTTCAGATCAGCTAATTTTAATTGCGTCGATCAGCCTGTTGGGATGCTAAGGCTGGGTGCTTCTTTGTAGCTATTGAACTGATGTTCGGTTTATGTCTGTTTTATGAGGGGTTTTTTTCACGCGATGTGGCCCATGTAACGTTATATGCACCCTTCATATCGGAAACTATTGGTAATATTTGCCATAATCAAGTACTTCTTAAGTTCAAATAACGATGAGGCGATCAGAAGAGTTCAAAAGACGGTACGGATAGTAAAATAGTAACACTCACGTACCCATGTGATGTATTCTTAGATGAGTCATACATTATGAATCAAAATCAACACACTTTTTAAAAAATAGAACCATGGACGTTATATATATATGCAAGTATACATCCCTGATAGAACCGACGATTCGTTAATGTAAACTTTGCGCAACATTATTAATGCTATTAAGAAAGAAAACTTGAGAAAATATGAGGTTTCATTTAGAATGGGCATCTCGTTTGCTAGGCAATCAGGTTTTACACAGACTTAAACGCTATGCACAACAACGACAACCCAGTAAACACGTAAAATTGGGCAGCTATCGGCCCACCAGCGAAACGCCATTTGGATGGCGCTTCGCTGGCGGGCCGATATTGGCCCGTGATGGGATGCTGGCTCATAAGTATGTAAATCATCTGTATTGTCAAAGGTGTGTGAAGAAACAGCATCATACGCCCGTCACTTTTGGAATAGCATTATGAGCTGACCACGTGATGAAATAGGAACCTGACCATTTCATAGGATCTTATTAAAGGGGACGGCAACCCTGGTAATTACGCTGTTTTATATGAAAGATCTTAATAAACCATGAATTTTGATACCAGTTTCATCTAAATCGGTTGAAAATGTGGAAGTTGTGGGTGTTTTTAATATTTGCAAATGCACTGTAATGGAAGCGGTCAAATTTAAGGCTTAGTGACGTCATACAGCCTAATTCAATATGCGTAATCGAAATAAAAGACAAACTAATGGATTATTTGCATTAATCTTTAATAAAACATTTTCCTTGTGTATAAAACTGCGTATCTGCTGAAAGACAGATGATTTGATATTAGTGATAACTAAAAATTAAGTAGTTGAAAAGTTCTGAAAACTAATTAAATATTCAAAATGGCGGCTAAATGTTGGCAATATTGAATTCTTTAAATGCCCAAAAATTGCCCATTTTTCAACCGATTTTGGTGATAATTGTACATGTATCTAAATTCGTGGTTCATAGAGCTCTTTCTGATCAAAACTACTTATCATTAGGCTTGCTGTCCCCTTTAATATTGTAAAATGCTCATGAACAAGAGTTAATTGAAAATGCCTCTGGGTTCATAAAACTATCACAGGGTTTTCATAACATTTCTCTTATATCAATTATGATATCTTAAGCTATCTCATACCTTTAAGGTACAGTAAAACATGTCTTAAGCGGCCACTAAAAATGACCAAAAATTGGGTTTAAGACCGAACATCGCTGAATGCAGGTCAAAGGTATTGCGCATTCTGCAATACTTTCGACCTTCATTAAGCTATCATTTGTCATTAAGAGCTTTGTTTTGCCTAATTTTGAGTGGCCGCTTATGCCAGGTTTTAATGTATAGAGCAGATCTAACAAACTTTGAATATAAAAGTGAATAGCTTAACTCTCCATATATAAAACGTCATGGTATTTCATCGACATTTTAGCGGATTCATCAGATTTTCTCTTAACGACCGACATGGTTATTTCACAGATTTTATTCAGCGTTTTTTCCCATCGCATATCGTGACTTTCCTGTGAAAACTCACCAAATATTTAACCAACATATTACCAACACTTTCATGACGCCTGTCTCCATTAGTGATGGTTTGGAGAACCTTATGGAATTACTGAATGAAATTCAATTAATCAGGTCTCAAGTTTATTCATTTTTCATGCCCAACTCAACTGAGCATGAACCTTTTTCTGCTCATATATGATAAAATGCCAACAATTCTTGGCATTTTAACATTTATAAGCAGGATAAATACAATATCTGAGTGTTTTGAGCTTGGAAATAATTATTTTTCAGTATTTTTAACCTTCTATGAGCAACTTAAATTCCATGCTCAGCTGAGATGAGAATGAAGAAAGTTTTTTAACCTCATCATCATCTTCCATAACTGGTTCGTTGTAAATAGAAATAAATCAGACTCAGTTCTATAAGCTGTGCTCATACAGTATTAACCCTAAACCCATCCATACAAGTCTAGCGTCCTTTTTATGGGGGAATCGGCAAACAATGCAGACCCAGATCAGACGCCGCAGAACCCGGCGTCTGATCAGGTTCTTCACCATTTGCTTACAGAATTTTCTATAAAGATTTGATACCACCCAACATCCCTTAAAACGGAAATGGACTGGTCCAATTGATAAGAATGGAAAATTCCATTCGGCTTAATTGGGTTAAAGCACCTACAAATGACGTTTACTTATTTACATTATTGATTATGTAAGTAAAGAGGCAACCAGTGTGTACCCAGACAAGACTGATCATACAGGAGCAGATTGGTCTGAGTCTACTCTGATTGTTGATGGGGCTTCGTAAACATTTAATCAGACGACACATTTGACGACTAAGCTTATGCCACTGTCGCGTTATATGAGTACATTCTTGCAAAGTATGCACAGTCATGAATGAGGCAACATGATAAAAACAACGTAAATTTTTACAGAACTAATGATTTTAAGATTTAACGTGACATACTTTAAGCTTATAAAACAGATTAAAGTAGGCCACCGCGAATACTCAGATAAATCTGCGCATGCGTGCAGTCTAACGCGAAACGCCATTCGTTGGTGATATACATGTAAGTGGCCCGGGATTGTATACAAGCGAAGTTTACAAGTGATGTTTTTTGTTTCATTTGATTTGATTCTTTACGTCAGTCAACATTTTTTCAGTCATGTCTGGACGGATCTTCATGGGTTGCACCAGTACTAAGCAACGGATAATGTGTCCTGCCAATTGACGCAACGCAGTGCCTCCCGTATCCATTGATATGTACAATTGACCATCCTCAGGCTAAGTTCATATGGGGGTATACATTTTTTCGAAATGTGCTTTAGGTCTTCGAATTGCTCGAACCTAAATTTACACGGGTATTCCATGTGTGCGATGCCGTACTTCAGAAATTATTTAATCTAGTACTATGTCAAATAATGCAATGGCATATACAAAATTACGCTCAGCTCTGGCAACATAAATCCTTTTATCTCTTATGGAATTTGCCACCCTTATCAATTTGACGAATCCATTTTGAATTTAAAAGTTTGCTGGGTTTCGTTCAGTTTTAAAAAGTACATTCTATAAACAAACAGTACAAAACGTGATCAGACGCAGCGTACTGCGGATGCTAGACTAGTATGGGTTAACAAATGCTATATGCATGCTACATTCATTCAGAATTCTAGATAGAATTACTAGCTTAGATCTGGTGACATTGTTTAATGCAAAAATACTAGAAAAAAATACTTACTTCTGAGAGCCCATTGTTGCCTTTCCACCAGGGCTCGGAGAAACATCTCAGTATGGTTAAGACACGTGGAAGAAACTTCGTACGTGGGACCGGTAGCCAATGCACCATTTCTCAGCATCTGTTCTGCTTGCTCGATGACATCATTATGAGAGTCTTCTAGTATCCTTGATACACGTGCTTGCCTTACACCGTCAGCTGTTCTGGCTGGAGAATATTTCCCTACATGCTGAACAGCTTTCACAAAGTCAGGTTCCACTTTAAATTCCTCTCCATATATACAACATGTACACACTATAACTGTTACTGTGAGGACTATTAATCGCGGACTTAACATGTTAGTGTGCTAATTATGGTCTTGTTTATATATGTGCAACTGTCTTGGTTTTGCAGAACTCTTTTTGTTGATAAGTTTAAACTATCACTATATGGTTACCTATCGCAACGATACGAGAGTAACCTGATGAAACAATTAAACAAGGACAATATAATACCATAAAGGTATGAACACTTATCTTTTATGGTGAAATATGGTTTGATTAAACTGCTTAGCCTATTAATAGACACACCGTCATGTCCACTGGATAAGATAAAGGATCATACACCTGTTAAAGCTGCATACTCTGTAACTTTTGATATTTTTCGAATTTTTTTATTTTCTTTTTAAATCATTTGTAAAAGTAGAATTAAGTTATGCTTTCAAAATAAATCTGTTTACTACAGCTGAAAACTGCACGGAAAAGTGAATTATCTTATAAAACAGGTGTGTTTTTCTCTTGTTGGTAATTATTTGCGTCCCTCCAATAATTATAGACAGGTAATTTTAACATAAATGCTGTTGTTTTGATACTGATAATTTGTTAAGATTTACGAAATTGGTAAAATGTTTACCTGAATTTTAGTTATTTTACTGTGTTCTTGAAAAATAGAAACATTAATTCTAAAATTAAAAGATCAAAAATTACAGAATATGCAGCTTTAACTGGTGGTAGGGTTAGTAACTTGGATACTGCACTTATTGGTGGCTAAAACTGAGAGAAACCCATCAGTTGTGTCAGACTTTGAATTGTCCTCACTAAGTATTAGTTATACCATGGGTTGTCCGCCTGTACGTGGAGATAATCCACGAGCTTTAGCTAGTGGATTATCTTACGCACAGGTGGACAAACATGGTATAACTGTTTTATACCACCTACATCAGTGTAAACCTTTCACATCACGAGTTATTTCATGTTTAAGTTGGTATGGGTGGTATAAATTAGTATTAATCCGCCCGTTCAAACTGATGCACATTTTATGTGGAATTGCGAGGAGGGGAGATTAGGCACACTGTTGGTATGAGTGTCTTCAAATACTACAATGTACATAGAGCTGATGTTTGTGGATTGGTAGGGCCACAGTACGTACCACATTAGCTCTTTCACACCAAAATGCATAGCGTGACAATTAAATTGTGTCGACGCAAATTTCCATGTACTTGGCTATTTGTACAGAGAGCATTATGTGTTAAAATGCCTACAAATCCTATAATTTATAAGTTGACCCTCGCCGCTAGAAAATCTGTCTTCGGGGTTTCCGACTGTGAAAGACTCAAACCATCCTGCTCAGCTACAAAGACTAGCTGGAGTATTTGAATTTTGCATGTGACATGCTTTCCAATAAGTGAATAACAAAAGACCTTATCAGACAAAGCAGGCAAAGCAGAACAACAATAGGGTGAAAGACATTTTCAACAAGATCTGATCGCAACAACGGAAGTTAATATAGAGTTACAGACAAACGAAAGCCTATACTTTCATTGTTGTTGTTAGGGTAACAATATATTTTACCTAAGACGTTATCCCCTGTTCGTTTTCATCCGTAGTCGTTTCACCATATTCTTCACCCTTAGTTGTAATATCTTGCTCGTTTTGACCCTACACCATTTCCTCCTTGTAGTCTCACCCACTATCCCAAACCTAGCTCATATCACTAAAATGTGATGAACTCGAAAAGTGTGGAGTGGTAGGGTATGGTGAAGATTAATGTGTTTGTTTGGGTGATGGGTGGCGCAGTGTGTATTTTGTACCCCGAAGTTTCATGCTATAGCAGTTTCGCGCTGGTCAATGTAAACGCACCGGTGGTTGCTACAACGAGCTGGTTGTTGCTTTTTACAGCACCGGTGGTGGCGTAAAAGGTAAAAAAAAATCTATACCTGTTGACTTTATTATTTATTTATAAACTTGCATTTATTTTATTTTTGACGACACCTGGCGCACAGACCACCGGTAACATTGCAGTTTATGGCTCTGCCAAACAATTGGTGATTTAATTCATGGTTTGGACTGCAAATCCAACAAAGTTCTGGAGTTTTGCCGTGACAGGTGCTTTTTTCTAAACAACGCACTGATGGTTGCACAGAATTCCTGTGGTTGCTGGTGCAGCCTCACCACAGCATTCACTGTTCTTATAAACGACACATAAATCGTTATTTGAGCCAGCACATGATATTTCAGTACAAGGACGAAGACTCAGGTGAGCCTGTGCAAATGTACAGACTCACCAGAGCCTTAACCGCATAGAAAAAATAGAGAGTAGTAATCGTTTTTGGATGTTATTTCATGGGACTATGATAACATAGCTGCAGCTGTGCTTAGACATGCAGAATTTCCTTAAGTAAGGCAGTCACAAAAGAAAACAGCACCTGTCACTGTCAAACTCCACAACTGTGTCGGATTTGTCGGTCAAACCATGAATTAAATCGCCAATTGCATGGCAGAGCCATAAACTGCAATGGTTCTGACGGTTTGTGCGCATTGGGTCATCAAAAGTAAAATAAATGCAAGCTTATAAATAAATCATACAGTCAATAGGCATACGTTTTGTGTTTTTTGTACACTGATGAAGGCTTAAGCGTGACTCTGCAAATGTGTAGCCTCACCAGAGGTGCTCCAGAGCTAGCCCTGTTCGCACTTTGAGAGTGTTTCCGCCTATTTTTCAGATTGGCACCAAAACTTTTAATTTAATGAGATTGTTTGTCCGTTATGATACATTGCAATAGTTAAGAAGCCTCCATGCGAGCTTAAAATTTTTGTGCTTCAACAACAGCAGATTCTAGGGCGAAGATTTGGTACCAGTAAAATGCAATTTTAGCACCCCAGAGATATAGGCTGCTGTCTGTTCTAAGGCGGTGATTCTGTTGTTGTTGATTCGTTGTTGATTGTTACTCCCATTACAGGATTCTGTAATTGTTCTATATTTTGTTACTTTATGTCCATTCTTGTTTTGCAACAATCTTGATGGGAAAGAGAGAAAGCTGGCTGTTTTGCTTAGTTTGTCTTCCTGGTGTCTCGTGATTGTTGTGTGGCTATTCCTCTCAGTGCTATGGGTTTGTCTGCAGTTTGTGATTGTGATACTCACTATTTTTGGGTGTCATTCATGCGAACAGCGATGGCTTTGGCCACATTTGCTTGGTCTAGTCTGAGCCTTCGTCACAGCTTAAAATTCTTATGTGGTGACTCAAATGGCGATTGAATGCCATTTTGTGAGAGCAGCGAAGGATCTGGTGAGTCTGCACATTTGCATGGGCTTACCTTAGCCTTCGTCACTGTACAAAATCTCTTGTGCTGCCTTAAATGGCGACTTGTGTGCTATTTACGCCAGCAGCGAATACTCTGGTGAGTCTGCATATTTGCGCAGGCAGTCATTGGACAATGTAATAAATATTAAGATCTCTTGTGCTGGCAGCAAAGCCTCTTGGGAGTATGAACGTTTGCACAGGCTCGCCTGTGCCTTCTATACAGTATCGAAATATCATGTACTGGTTGAAATGGCGATTTTTGCAACGTTTATGTGAACAGCGAATGATGTGGTGAGGCTGTACCAGCAACCACAGGAATTCTGTGCAACCATCAGTGCGTTGTATCAATGCGTCAAAAATGCTCCCAGTGCATTGTAATAAAAATTCCTCAATAAAACATTTGCTAGTTTACCAAGAAAAAACCCCAAAGTAGTAATCGTTTTTTGGATGTTATTTCATGGGATTATGACAACAGCTGCGCTTAGACATGCAGATTTCACTCAATTTAGACAGTTACACTAGAAAAAAGCACCTGTCACGGCAAAACTCAAGAACTTTGTTGGATTTGCAGTCCAAACCATGAATTATATCACCAATTGCTTGGCAGAGCCATAAACTGCAATGTTACCGGTGGTCTGTGCGCCAGGTGTCATCACAAATAAAGTAAATGCAAGTTTATAAATAAATAATAAAGTCAACAGGTGTAGGTTTTTTACCTTTTACGCCACCACTGGTGCTGAAAAATGCAACCACCAGCTCGTTGTAGCAACCACCGGTGCGTTTACATTGACCAGTGTGAGTTTATGGCAAGTAACATAAACATTTTAGTTAGGGTAGGGTATGGCAGGACGGGTTAGGAAGTGCACCCTTACCTACCTTATGCGGTGTGATTGTGTGGTGGGGAAAGGTAGGATTGAAAGGGTGGGATTTTGTGCTGTATGTTGTGATGTGGTGGGTTTGGGTGGGTCTCCTTGGAAGGGTAGGATAGGGTGTGGTGTGTTGTGTTGTGTTGTGTGCCCTAACCTGAATGAATTGGGAGGGGTGGTGATAAGTGAGTGGACAGGGTAGGGTGTTTTGCAATGTGTTAGATTTTGGTGGGTGTGGTTTGGTAGGGTATGGTATGGTAAGTACCTCGCCCTACCCTGAAAAGATTATGGGGATGGTATGATGTGATGGTGTAAGGCAGGGTGTGCTGCGATATGTTAGATTGATTAAGTTTATAAATTCAAACGAATTGTTGTAAAGCCTACTTTTATTTAAAACTTAATGCGCCAATCGCAACAAAAGTCGTCTGCTTTTCTCGTCTGCTGAAATGTTTAAGAAGCCTCTATGGCAAACAGTGTGGACCCAGATCAGACTGCTCCTATAGGAGCAATCAGTTCTGGGTCCATGCTGTTTGCTTCTATACTAATTTGTCAGTAATGCTAGGCATTTATTTGTAGCAGACGACTTCAGCAGGCGACATTATCAGATGATTTTTTTTCTTGGCGCTTTAAGGGTTAAGTATAATAAGACGTGATAAAAAGTAGGATATAACACGTATTTAAATAAGTTATGCGACAGTTTGAAACCTGCTATGATTTTATCCTTAATTGCATGACAGTGGGTCAGGTTTCTAACTCAATGACGACTCTGGCCTAAAACTGTCACCGGTAGGTTGGTACCTGATGATTGTCTTTGGCTGGACCCTCCGTGGCTCAACTTAAAATTTTCTTTATCTTTGGCTGTTTGTGAGTCAAGAGCTCTTTTCTTTGTTTCATCATAGTATGTTTGTTTGATTTGATGGTTTCTCTGCGATGACGCATTGGATGAATTATGAAAACTTCATGCGCGCTAAACAATTTTGTGTTTTAATAACAACGGATTCTAAGGCGAAGATTAGGCTGCTGTTCGTTCTAAGGCGGTGAGTATGTTGTTGTTGATTCATTGTTTGTTGTTTCTCCCATTATATGTGTTTTTATTGGGTCCTTGTTTTGTGGTGTGCTTCATGGTGTCCTTTCTCATTAGCAATCATTTTGCTGAAGAAGAGATGCCCAGGCTGATCTGAGTCCTCGTTTGGGCTTACTAATTTTGTTGGTTTTGTCATGTCATTTCATGGCTCATTTGATGCTTTACCTTATGTCTATATATGATAAGTATCATCATTTTATTTACCGACATAAATCTAGCTACAGTAGTACCTCTCTATTTGGATGTGATTGCATAAGTGTATTTCTTTGCCCTACAAATCATTTAAACTTGTAACACGCATGGGTCATTTGATGTCTTTTTTATATAAATAATAGTACTACCTGGTACCAAAGTCATTTATTTTTTGCAAGCCTCTGATCTTATCAGTAAGTAGATGGATAGTATATTCTATATTGCTAAACCAATATCTTTTTCCCCATTGTTATGTAGTATCAGACTACAGTGACACTTTTCCGGCGAATCAACCGGGTCTTTAGGACAACCAAATATTATGCTATATCAAAGAAAGATCAACATGCCTATTTTGGGTCTTGCGCTTGTGGTTTGAAACAAGGTATATACAAGTGCATGCATGTAGGCATAAAATAACATTAAAACAACCCAAAATGCAACAAACAATATCTTCCAATCAAGTTTATTGTGTCAAAATTCAATAACATAATGGTTATATACGAGGGGTGTTCGAAATGAAATGCTTATTTCTATCTTGAGACCTCAAATTTCAAGTTAGCCAAAATCCCCGTGGCTAGAAATGCAAAATAACCACTTCCTGAAGGCGTCACGGTACGCTGATTTGGGCACAGTAATAAGGTACTGATGAATAGCAGAACCAAGTGCCTGTCAGGACTGGTATTTTCGCCCAGCAAGGAATTATTTCAATTTTGGAAACATAAAGAAATCACATAAGGCAAGATCTACAGAATACGAGAGGTGAGGCAAAAAGTTACTGTTTCATTCTTCAAAACGCCATAACTTTTGGGGAGGTATGAGCAGGGACATTGCCAAGTAGAAGAGGGATATGTTTGAAACCAGTGACAGGGTGTCGTTTCTGATAATATTTTTGTTGGCTTCTCCAGTACTATGTCTTTGTAGTACTTTCCGGTGATGTTTTTGCCCTTTTCCACAGGCACTTTTATTGCGACTCCTTCACCAGAGAAGAAATTGCATACCAAACCTACCTTGCACTCAAATACCGTTTGGCAACAATTGGGCGTTTGCTGTGTTTAGTGGCCCAGGTCTTATTACTTACCTTTCTGACGTGCTCAAAATAATAGAAAAAAGTTTCATCACCTGTGACGACATTGGCAAACTGCTTTTTGTCACAAGTTTGAAACATTTGAAGCAGCTTTTTGGCCACTTTGTCTGTTATGCTCATCAGTCAACAGATGTGGCACCCATCTTTTTTACATTCAAATGCTTCTTCAAAATAAGTTGAACCGTTGATAGTGATATGCCTGCTTTTCGTGCAATATCACAAACTAAAAATCTAGCATCTCCTTCAATCATTTCCTTTATTTTTGAAGCGATTCCTTAAGGAGATGCAAATTTTGGCCTACCTGATTTTGGTGCATTTTTGATGGACTCTACACCAGATTCAAATTTGTTTTTCCAGTGCCTAACTGTGTCATAAAACACAAGACGGTCCTAAAGTAGTAGAAAGTTCAGTCATCAGCTGCTTCAAAGAACAACTACGTTTTGAGCGAGCTTTGATGTAAGCCCGTATTTCATCTTTCTGTTCGACGCTTCTGCCAACCATTTTTACTACAGTGGTCAATGACTGCGTGTATTAATATTGCAAATTTCATGTCTTACATTTAGTTTTATATGTGCATTTATACACCGTTGTGTAGACCTTGAATAAACCCAGATAGGTATATAAAGGTTTTTATCGTGTCCCACGTGGATATCGAGATATAGGACGATAAGCAATTCATTTCGAACATCCCTCATAACTAATATAGAATATAAAGAATAACTTTTTCAAACTTTGATTTTTTTAAAAGTATTCTCAAATATACAAACACTGCAATTCCTGTTGAAATGTCGTAGCACTTATTACTACAAAATTTGGTTTAAGCATGGAACAATTATTTTGAGAAGGTCGAGGAAGTTATTGGCTTTTACAGGGCACTGAAAACTGTAGTTCATACTTATTAGCCCCTCTATTCCTCATAGATGTGTTGTGGCTAGGATAAGAGGTTACAAATGACAGGGACATTACATTTACTCTGTCTTTCGCACTGCTTCATGGAAACGATTGTTGGTAATTTGGAGACTTGTATTACTAATCGGGTCTTAGTGAGTGACACTGAAGTATGTGGTGATGTTGGGATTGGTGGGAGGGGGGGGGGGGGTTCGGACATTTCTCAATGCAGAAAACGAACACTCCAGCACATATAGCCGCACTGTGTGAGGCAAACCTTAAATCTGTTGGACTGCTGTTGACCTATCCAGAGTTTTCAGGCTGGGTGGCTAACTCAGATTTTAGTTCCTTTCCAAGAAATAAAAAAAACAACAACACCAGCACTTTTTAAGGCAAACTTGTTATGAAACAGAGCAAACATAAATACTAATAAATAACAAAAAGAAGAAAATTTTGGATCGGGCAAAATGAGCTGTCACAAGAGATTTTGGCATTGTTTGTCCTCCCTATAACACCATTTCAAACGCCCAACAGTCATTCAATCTGGCCATTTCTTTGTGGTTTTGTTTTTATCTGAAGCCTCACCTCTTTCCGTAGAAGCGAAGGCTCAGGTGAGTCTGTGCGGATGCGTAGGTTTATTTGAGCATTCGCTGGTCGACTATGCAATAAGTACCAAATTCCCATGTGCTTACTAAATGGTGGGTCGGTCGGTAAGCAGCAGTGACAATCTAAAGCTCATTCTGTCTCTGCCTCTTAATCCGCTTCTTGCCAGTGCTCCCATTGATTTGGCTTTTCCTTTTCTGTATATGATGCACTGGTAGGTGAAGATAGCAAATAAAGAAGTGTCCACCCATGGTTGAAAGCGATAAACAAAATCTTACACCTCAGGGGTGAGGTAAAATTTTAATCACTGGCAGGCTTATCTACAGGCACTGTGTATCATAGTCTATAGTGAGAAGATGTAATAGTTTTGGAGAAATGTGAAGTTTATTCCACAAAAAAGCCACTATAGTTTCTGCTTTAGCCTAAACCTAAGTCAAAAAGGACCATGACTCAGTCAAAAGTTTGCAAAATATCTCCAAATTTAAACTTGACCTTTATTTTATAATGCTTTACCTTTATGTAAAATTTAACTGAAATTGTTGCATCCCATCAAAAGTTATTGACCGGAGACCACAATTTAGCTTAAATCCAAGTAAAAAAAGGGCCATAACTTACTGAAAAATTTGCGGATTACCAACTTTTTCGAACTTGAAATGTATTTAATGATGGTTGACCCTTCTGTAAAGTTTGAATGAAATAGATGCATAATTCAAAAGTTATTGATTAGAAACCAATAGCACGACAACGCGGACGATGATGACGACGTCGACGATGCCAAAGACGACGCCGCCAACGGAGACATGATCCCTATGTGTCGACCTTGCTTCGCAGGCGACACAAAAATTGTGCGACCTGATACATTCTGAGCGTTCCAAAGTGCGTTATTATCAACCTAAAATCATCAATTTTAAGTATAATAAATCAACAACAACACAAATTGTTTGCCATATCTTTCTACAATATCAATCAGATCATATTCATGTTAGTACGAAAATAAATACAATTTTACATAAAACAAGGGGGTCTGGAGAGCAAGAGCAGAAGCATTTCCTTTTTTAAAAATAAAACAAAATGGAGGTTTTTCCTTTAAGTTGAGACTTTTTAATTTATATTTTACTTTCTGCCAGGGCTCCCTAAATCCCCAAACCTATGAGCTTGTTTCCCAGCTCCTAAAATAATTACCAGTGCTCCCTAGCTCACTGAAAATAAATAGTCTTTCTGCCAAGATCCTGAAAACCCATGGGGGGGCCTCAACAAAGAAAGCTGAGTTCCCGTTAGTAGCTATAAGACCTATTTTAAGTATACGTGACCTTGGCCTTTTTTTCGGGCTCAAGGCTATATTTGTATTCTCAAACATTTTATGTACACACCAGCTAAATGTGAACACCCTTCGTAAAAAAGTAATTCTTTTTACGAGGCGTATGGCAGATTTTAAACATATTAGACCTTGACCTTTGACTCCAAGGTCATGGCACGTATCTGAAACGTTTGTTCTAATTTACACACATAAGTAATCATTGTGCCAAATAGGAACAACAATGAAAGAAAAAGTTGCGTAAAGAGCACTAGAACAATTTCAAGTATATGTGGATTTGACATTTTACTCAAAGGTTATATTTGTGATCCGATGCCATCTGATACACATTTAGCATTCATTTTCTAAATATGAACATCCTCCATAAAAATGAAAGATAAATTCACGTTACCAACTCAAATCAGATTTTAAGTATATCTGACCTTGACCTTTGAGTCCAACGTCATGTCAGTCTGCCAATACTGTTGTTGAAATTTACACACCTTCGATATCATTGTACCAAATATTAAGAGGAGTTCGCGTTACGATCTGTAGACAGATTTGTAGTATATGCGCCCTAGATCTTTGAATCCAATGTCATAATGGTAATCTGAAACCTTCGTTGTCATGTTGTTGAGATAGACAATTTTTGTGAACAAATTCGGTTCATACATGAAGGCGGTATTTGGGGAATGAGTTAATCCTGACTAATGGAGGAACAAACAGGTGGGCATACGGACATATAGACGGACAGATGGATGGATGTTACCGTTTACAATATTAAAGAAAAGTGTGATTAAAATATATTTAGAAAGATTGTAGACCAAGACCAGTGTCTGTACTTTGCCTTTATTTAAAGATTTCAGCAATAGTAAAAAATATAATTTGAAATTCTAATATGTTAAGAAGACCAATATCTGTTTGATCTATACGAGGCTTGTTGAATTATGAATGCAATAGTCAAGGAGCTAAATTTTTGAAAATTGACTTGGCACAATTGTTCAGCCAGAAAAGGTTTGACTTCAGGAATAGTTAGAACTACCCTTCCACAACATTTCTAGACACGTCGTACAGTCAAATTGTGGTAGCAGTTTTTCAGGGGAAACCATTTTGTACACCTACCCCATTTTTACTATAAAAGACAAAATTGCCACATTTGAATACGAAATGGTATCCAGGTGGTATCCAGATGGTGCATACAGTCGTTTTTTACTGCCAACCCCTCGATAAGGACCTAAACAATAATGAAAATAAATTGTTTGCACCCAGAAGCACAACTTTTAGGTTATAAATGTCATTTACGTTACATCTTCAATTACACCTTATAAAATCAATTACTTTGGTCAAAGTTTAATTTGATAAGCTCTTTAATGGGTATAAAGACTTTACATACCATGTTTGGAAAAAAAAAACCTGACTGTTTCGAAACTGCATACATCTTGTGTCTATCATAATTACTTTAAGAATTATGAGCTGTTGAATGTGATTACCCCAAATAAAATGGTGAATATGGTTAGAGCCATTTCACTTAAAAGTTAGCATGTAATACCAGCTGCTGACTTTTTAAACCATAATTGAGCATTCTACCGATACACGATAGTAAAAAGCTTTACCTAACTGTGTTTCTGGTGTAAAGTTTCATATTTTGAAGCTTAAATGACAATATGTAACGAACATTACAAACTTTAAGACTCCCTATATATATTGCTAAATACCTTATAGTATATGCCATATGGTATTTATTTTATTTCAAACCAGTTTTGTTTTAAATTTATAACAAGACACCAGTTTGTCTTAAAATGATTATCAGTTTTTATTTAGTTACTATATCTATAAACATGTACATTAGCAATAAAGCAATTCTTTGAAGTTTTCATTTCGACAAAATATAATTTTGATTTGTCCAAAGTAAACGATTCTAAAACATATAAACAAAGAAATTGATTGCTCTTTAGTAGTAGTAGTGGAAGAATACATTCCATTTCTGTCAAATTTATCAAAGTAACATATATAACCATATCAAATATCACCAGGTCCTATGTTTTTCCAAAATGTTATCAAAGACAGTATATGATTGGGCCCCGAAAAGCTAAAATACTAAGGATGTAGAATTTTGTATATTTATCACAGAAGAAAAAACACAATTAAGTTTTATTGAAGTCTAATCAGTCATTTGAAAATATTTTTATGTACCCAGTTTACCATTGTACACATTATACAAACAAAGTTAGTAACATTTTATAGGTTAGAACCTTGTATATTACCTAGGTTAATTTCCCATAGAAAACATGCAAATTACTAAATGTTTAGAGAGATGGTACTATACTATTTTTCTTTGCTTACATTTCAGACAGAATCAATTACCTAAAAGTTGGTAGGATACCATATATATATATTACAATGTATGTTATGCATTATACGTGTCTGTATTTTTTTAGAGAGAATGTCTAAAAATCAAGTTGTATACTGACATTAATATGCATATGATGTCACATTACTTGTTTTAATTTTAAATTGATTTTAGTTTATTTTCAGCATACCTTTTATAGTTTATTTAATGAGTTCGTTAGTACCTATGATCATTTGCTAAACTAATATCACTTTATAACGAGAGGTTTTATATAGAAGAAACATTTCCCTTCAAATGGGTAAAATCAGTTATAATGGATGAAAACGATCTCATGTGATATGATCATATCCGAGAAACACAGGTTAATTGCTGCTTAAGAAATGATTTTAAACACATACGACATTATCAGTCAAGAGTTATGTCAGGCTAAATAAGACATTGTGACACTCAAGTAAGTAATGTAAAATATACTTTAAGATATTGGATGGAAAAATAAAACGTTTAAAAACATGCAGTCATGAGATCTTACTCACTTTTAGCAATCAATGCTTATATAAATGATGCTAATTTTCACTATGCAAAATGTGGCATGGCCAAATTATTACAGGAGTCTTGTAAACATAACTCTTGATAACAAAACGCTATATGTATATAAATATAAGAATGAATACGTTATATAAAATCAAAATCAACACAGCTTTTGAAAAAATATCTTGCTTCTTCAGATAGAAAAAATGCATTACACATGATTAGGAAATTATATGAAAGAACAAAACATATTGAAGGTAGTGATTTATAGAGACATACAAACACTTTGTGCAGTCTAGTCTTTGACATCAATGTAAGACTTAAATGCAATGCCTAGAAAGGATGCATGAAAGTATATATGCATGTCATATTTGCAATGCATCCTTCCAAAAGAAACTATACTTCTATTACTTTTAAAGGTAAGTTTCAATCTGAGAGGTTGATAAAGCAGTGACTCTATTGTTGTATATGTTATGTGATATAATATACAAGATTTGGAATATCTTATCTTTGATATGTTCTTTGACAGTAGCACAGGTATGAATTTCGTTACCATAAGATAAAAAAAACAATTGCTGAATTCTTTTAGGTAATTAATACATGCTCAATTGCAGTTTTGAACCACCATATGCGATTGTGGTACCTACCTCACATGGGTAAATGCACCGTTTAATCCCCCCATGCTGATGCAGTGGAGCTAGCGTTTGTCTCCATCTACATATACAAGCAGCAAATGCTCTGATGTGTATAATGATATATATTTAACAGGCTTGTATGAGCCTTTCTTGCTGAACAAAAATCAAATGCGCTCACTAATTTGATTTTTTTATTTACGTTACTATTGATCATCAATTTAGTTTGATTTGGAACATACAAAGGATTAATGGGATGTCATTCTTGCATCAATGACTGTGTCCTCATTTGACATGCTGAATATCGTAATGATTTAATATGAACAAATTTCACGTTTAGACTAAGTCTTATTGATAGAAATAATGGAAAACAAAGTAGCTTCATAACTTTCATCACATATACGCTATGAGAAAATAGCATACCTTCCTGGAAAGAACTATTTGTCGCCTTTAAAATGGCATCAAACATAAAGAAGCACTCACTTATTACTCAAGTTACAGACGTTTATATAAGGGCCACGCCTGTATACTGAAGTTTTTCTGAAGCAAATTGCAATACACGTTTTGGTACATTTGCGGATATAGTGTCATATCTTTGTAAGTTTGAGACAAAATGACACCAACTTTTAGATGCAAGTTTAAGAAATATTCACAAAGTTGCTTGCATGAAAATGTTTATATAATGCTGATTCAATCTCGAGTAAATAGGCACGTTTGTGGCGTCATTAATTTTATAAATAACGTCATTTTGAGTAATCTACTGGTGATGTAATAATGAACATCGCTGCATCTTTTTCTTAGCCTTATGCGGAAACTATGCTAAATATGTCATAAGGGAGTTTTCAAAACGCACTGTCCTCTATTTAAAGAGTTATCACATTTTATATAATTGTACAAGCATTTTTCTGCCTCTTAATGATGTGTTTACATTGATTAAAATATGTTCAATCTGTCTTGCCCTCAAGACCAGGTGAGTAATTTTATTGTATATAATGCCTATAGTGGTCAAACGTTTAGTTGAACGTCAAATTCAGAATAAAACCGTATTGTTATGAAGAAAGAAAATAAGTATAAATTCTATAACCCCTTCACTTAAGGCATTTATGACTTGATAAAGATACTTTTCAGCGTTTAGAAAGTACCCACTATCCATCAATTATTTGTAGCAACAGCTCGGTATGCGCGATCAGCATATTGTCTTTGAGTTATAACTAGTTTTAATGTTGCTTCATGCATTTTGTTAGATAGAAGTTAAACTGCAAACTGAAAGTTGGTGTTTTTTTTACCATTTATTTTCAAAAATAAGGAGACTTTAGTTAAAAACGATTCGATGTAAATAAGCAAAAACATGCAGGATTTTTGCAACTGTCACAGAATCATTTAATAAGAACATGGGGATGCCTCTTAAAAAAAATCAAGAAATTTCACCTGTTTATTTTTGAATTATACGCTCGTCTATATTACTGTTATATGTTCGAAGCATTGAGTGGTTAGTATACTAGAATATCCCTCATTCAAAGGACTATAGCTCGCTAAGAATACTGTATTTTTCTTTGAGTCTGGTGCCAGTTTAAAGGTGCTATAAATAGTCCTTTATAGACATGTATACCATTTTGTCATAGCATATATGTGCCAAAAGTTGTGAAGCTACTTGCATTTATATTTGAACATCCCTCGTATGAAGAAAAGAGTCAATATGTATAAAAAGAGTTTATATATACATGTATTTAGCTGATAAAGAAACGCAACTTTAACTTTGAACATAAATTACACTGCAACTTTTCACAGCTTTCATGATAGTCAAGCTTAATTAAAGATTGGCTATTATGTGGCTAATCGTTAGTTTGCGTTTTGGAATTGAAGAGTTAACGAGTAAATGAAGGCTGATAATGCCATACCCCTTACAAGTAGGAGGAAAAAACGCTTCATGAAAATTGTATATTTTGAAAAAAATAAACAAATCGAAACGGTGTTTGTGAGGCTCAGTTCGCTTGCTTTAGTTTATGTTTGTAATCTTATTCAAAATCAATATTCCAATGTCTACAAACGCCATTTGTCGTAGTTTATGGCATATTTCTCTAAACAGTTTTATCTTGATGGGGAAGAGAGAGCTGATTGCTTTGCTTAATTTGTCTTCCTTGTGTCTTGTGATGGTTGAGCGGCTCTTCCTCGCGGTGCCACGGGGTTGTCTGCAGTTTGTGATTGTGGTATTTCCTGATCATACTCACTTACTATTTTTTATGGTGCATAAGTGTTCTAACATTGGCTAAAACGTAACGGCGTGCTTTATATTGGCTAACGTAAATCAAGTTTAAAACAGTTTAAGAGCAAACCAGTGTCGTTTTAATTCAAAGAAGTAAACCACTGGGATATACACGTTATTCATATATAAACTCGAACGCAATGGTATTGATTAAATGTCCTTTAAGGTCCTTTAAAACGACATATTTTGTATTGAAAAACTATTGTCAGCAGTTTATCACTAACGCCAATACGTAAGGTGCACGTCTAATGCAACGTGTATATTTTAATCTTGAAAAGGGACAATAACGTTCTCAAGAGTAGTTCTACGCTCAGGTACCCAGTAATACTAGTTTGCTTTAGCTTTCAATAACAATTAAATTGATTATATTTTGAATGTCAAAATCAACGCCGTTTTTAGTTCTTCTGCTGTGACTGCTACTCTAAAACGAACATATAAAGGACAATGATTAAACTTCAAAATTAATTTAATGTTTTAAATATTTACCTTGACGTCCAAAGAGGTGTTTTATATGTTTTACGTTTAATACTCAATTTCACTAAACGTGTTTACATTATTGGACTCGAACTGTCAGGAATATTGCATGTTATCAATTGAAACATTTAATGTAAGAATTTCTTTAGACTGCAAGAAAATATAGTAGTTTAAAAAAAGTTGCGATGCTTTTTCTATTTGGTATATGATCATGTAACGAAAAAGTTATCACAAGCTTTTAACAGTGGTAGTGCTTGACTCCATACCGAGGGGCCGCAGGTTTGAGCCTCACGGACATCACTGCGTTGTTGTCCTTAAGCAAGACACATTTATCCTAGCTTAGTACTGGTTCAACCCAGGAAGACCCGTCCCTGTTTAACTCGAAGATTGTTGATGGGACGTAAAGAATCAAATCAAACAAACAAAACAAAACGTACAAGCTTTAAAATGGCACATAACAATCTAACACAGAGATTCATGTTAACTGTTCTTCTCCTTTCCAAGCAACACCTTTTCTAAACCCATCATTGGTGACTCAAATGCCAATGAAACAATGAAAGCGACGCCATAGGATAAACAAAGGAATCCACAAAAGAGTGTACTCTGAAAAGAAAAGGTGAAAATGCGTTACTTTCAGAATATAGTGTACATTCTGAAGTCAAATCTAGTTAACCATATTCATTGTGATGACTTTTCCCAAACATATTGATACAATAAGTATGGGAATTTGCATATTGTGCTGTCGAATTTTTTACATTATGACGCATTTATGTCCCTGGATATGATTATAGGTTGGTAAACAGTGCTGACCCTGATGAAATGCCACCTTAAGCGGCATTTCATCAGGGTCTTCACTGTTTGCCAAAGTACATGTTTACCAGAATAAAAAGGGTTAAGCCGAAGTTCATATGACAATTTATTATATAATCTATAATAAAACATCTTCTGATTGGCTCAGATGCCTATCAACTGCCGCAAATATAACTACATATTGCATGGTTGCCAGACGTAACGGTGCAAAGCACCCAGCAAGAGGTAATATTGCATGGCTTACGGGAAGTGACTTCAGAACGTCAAGCAATTTCGCATGGCCCGTAATGTCAATGGTTTTAATGATCTAAAATGGCAGGAAATGCATAGCAAACATTTATTATATAATAAATATAAATAATAAATTTTGGTAGAAATGGAGTGTTTTTGAACAGTAAACTTAATCATATTAACCTTCGCTCATCGTCGGTCAATATGACGTTTAGCACTCCATGTCCACCTCAACATAAGCCAATAATTTTATAATATATTACTCGGAATTATCAGTATGTTTGTGTTAAAATGAGTTGATCAATTAACATAATTAAGACACCTAAGCTAATATACAATACTTGACTATTGGGGCATTGGACATGATGTAATGTCGACCTTAGAATACCTATATTGACAGAGGTGGAGCCGAGGTAAAGGTAAATATTTGTATTCTCAGGTCGGCATCATATCATGTCCAATGCATCAATAGTCAACAATTGTTTATTATATAATTTCTCTAAAAAAATGGAGTAGGTCTTGAACTGTCTCGAAATTCTTTTTTTTACATGATGACTCACTGATTTCATTCAAATAAAAGAGTAATGAATGCATAATTTATTTGTACTTACAACTGCTGACAGTAGAACCCAGATTAAATGCCGCATAATACGGCATTTCATCAGGGTCTACACTGTTTGGTAAGACAAAAAAGATTTTCAGAGAATAAAAATAGAATTTTATATAAATAGTAACATTTGACCACTCAAATTATGCAATGGACCATTCCAAATTTATTGAATCCATTCAGAAGGAGGATACATTAGTGCACAGGGCTGTGGGTTTTACTTTATCAACAGCACAGTCTTAGATTACCTGTATGTATATACAACTGACATACAGTTAAGCATATTGTACTTCCAATATGTTCTGATGTTCTAACATAAAATGCTTTTTACATTAGTCTACCATACTTATTTGGAGTCGAAAACCGAAATTTTGGGTTTTAGTCAGGAAAAAAATCAGAAAAAGACGTTTATTTAAGAAGGTACAGGCATTTTGTGAAGAAAAGGTTTTGAGATGCCTATTAGGGGTATTTTGGTATGCTGAATCCAAAAACCAATGTTGGTAAGCTGAAAAATGGCGTTTTCACTATCTAATTTGCATATTTCCAAGATGGCCGCCAAATTGAAGAAAAATCCATAAAAACTGTAGAGTAGCATGTTAAGGATGCCAAACAGGTACAAATTAATCCAAAAGCATCTTCTCATGATTGGGGATATTCACTGACATCAATTTAAGCATTTAGAATTAAAAATATGACCAAGAGGTAATCAGGGGAGACAACTTGAGCAAAAAAACTTGCTTCCGACTTAGTTAAGGTTTTACATGATAGTCCATGCATATTATCTGGCCCAAATGTGTCAGAAATGGTTTCATTAAAATGAGAACTCTAAAAAATGCATCACAATGATATCACTATTGTTTGCAGGAAAATATAGCGATTTAAGCAAAATTCTGTAAGGTTCAGTTGGGGGAGGGGGTTAATGCGATTTTAAAGAAAGTGGGCCTGTACCTACAAAATGACTCGTATCTGATCAGTAATTCACCCTACACTATTAAACTTGCTAGCAAATTATAGCTTAGATATAGTACTTTCATCTGATGGAATGGTCTGATATGCAGATTAGTTATCTAATTTGCATATTCATCAATACTGAAGAAAATTTCAGAAAATAAGGGAAAATTATAAAAAAAGCAAAATAAACTGTATTCTGCCCCCAACCTGTCCTTGTTGCATGCTATTATATCATCAGTGATACATTTTGACAAGACCTTTCATCAAATAGTCATATAATAAAATTATATCAATTGCATATTAATGAGTATTTATGAAAGTAAAATAGAGGTAAAATCATGGAATAACTATCCCCCCTCCCCCTCACACACACCTCTGGAGGAGGGAGGGGGCCTATTCGACTAACCTTGCACCCAAGGACAATAATTCATAGATGCGAAATTGTTGAATGGGACCACTAAATACCAAAAATTCTTATTGTCTCCGAAAATAAACCTATTTGGATTGCATAAAATTGCATGGTGTCCATGGCAACCAATCGGGCACTGTAGCTGGGTCATTTGCAAGCACACCCAAGATTGACACTTGCCTGCTGCACATACTTTCATAGATTTTTTCTCTCTTCCACTAATTCAAGGGAAACAAGCTGTCAGTTACTGGCGAAACAAAATGGTCGCTAAATAGCAAAGACAAAAACTGGCTAGAACAATTAACCCTTCCCCAATGATGTGAAAATACACAATATGATTCTAAAGAAAGTGGTTGTACCTACAAAATGATCGTATCTAAGCAGCAACTCATCCTCGACTAACAACCCTGGTACCAAATTGAGGACCAGACATAGTTTTTTATTCAATGTGCTGATATGCATATTTTCGATTTTGCATATTCATGAGTATTAATAGAAAATAAAAATAAAAAAAAAACTCGTAGAAAAATTAAGGGGGTGTACCTATACACATTACCCATATGTCATTTGCTAGTTATCATAGACTATCAAACTGGGTACCAAATCAAAGCCTAGACAAAATACTTTTATCCAATGGTATGAAATGCAAATAATCTAATTTTAATAGTCATGAATATTTATGAAAACGTGAGAAATAAGAGAGAAATGGCAGAAAAATATAAGAAGGGTGTGTACAATATAACCTAAATGTAAGCTGCTAACTTTTCTAGACTACCAAACTTGTTACCAAATTAAAGTTGAGACATTACACTTTAACTCAATAGTATGAAATACACATTATCTAAATTGCATATTCATGAATATTAATGAAAACATAAGAAATAAGAGAAAAATGTTAGTAAATTTAAAGGGGTGTACGTACAACATGACCTATATGTCAGCTGCTAACTATTCTAAACTTCCAAAAATGGTACCAAATAAAAGACGAGTCATAGTGCTTTAACACAATAGTCTGATATACGAATCTTATTTACATATTTGTGAATATTTATGAAAACATCAAACAAGGAAAGGAAATTGCAGAACAATTAAAATGGGTATATCAACAAAATTACCTATATCTCATCTGCTGATTGTCATAGACTAACAAGATTGATAGCAAATAAATGCTAAGACATAGCACATGTTTTGCCATGATCGGATATGCAAATCATTTTATGATTATATTCTTGAATATTAATTTAAATGTTAGAAAGGAGAGAAAAATGGTAATAAAATTAAGGGGGTGTACCTACAAAATTACGCATATCGTAGCTGCCAATATTTATAGACTACCACACTTTGTACCGACTTAAAGCTAAGACATTTTACTTCACTCAATAGCCATTATATGAAATTATCCATTTTTTAAATTTATTAATATTTATTTAAACATTAGAAATGAGAGAAAAAACGTACTAAAATTAGTGGGGGTCTACTTCTAAAATTACTCCTATCTCTTCTTTAAATTGCTCTAGACAATTAATCTTAGTATCAAATAAGGCTGAGACATAGTACTTTATTCCAATGGTCAGATATGCAATCAATTAACGAACATATTCATGAATATTGATGAAAACTATAGAAAACTAAAGAAAAATTGAAAACGAATCAATAAGGTTATATCTTCCAAAAATACTCATTAATAAACAAATTAAATAATTTGCATATCAAACAACACTATTATAGGACTTTTTCTGGACTTTAATTTGGGAACAAGTTTAGAAAGTAAGTGAGTATGAAATCTAGGATAAATAGCAGCTGAGATATGAGTAATTTTGCATGTACATTTTATTAATTGTTCTCTAATTTATTCTCATTTCTAATATTTAATTAATATTCATAAATACATTTTTTAGATAATTTGCATATTGGTCCATTAAGTAAACATGATATGTATTAGCATTAAATTGGCACCAAGGTTAGTAGTATAGGATAGTAAGCAGCTGAGATGTGGATAAATTTGCACGTACACCCCCTTAATAATCACGATTTTTCTCTTATTTCTAATATTTTCATTAATATTCATGAATATGCAAATTTGATAATTTGCATATCTGAACATTGGATGAAAGCCCTATGTCTTAACATTCAGTTGGTACCAAATTTAAAAGTTTTGGATGAATTGCTGCTGAGATATGAGTACTTTTGAGGGGACATCCCCATTCTTAAGAAGCGCATTATGCGTTGCCATGGAAACCATGCGATTTGACATAGCTCAAATAGGTTTATTCTTTAAGGTAATATTTTCCCCCATTTAGGTGGTCTCCCAAAACAATTTAACACACATTAAAAGTTTCCCTGATCGTGCAAGGTTGGACTAATTAGACCCTAGGGTACTAAGGAATGAGCATGATGTTACTTTTTATAGATACAAAATGTACCATATAATTGGGCATGAACATTATGACATATTTATTCTAAAACAAAACAACTTGTTGATTATCAAAATTTCTTTCTTATCTATTACTTGAAAAGCTGGATAACAGTCCAAAATCGTGCTATAGATAAAACTAACATTTAAGGCAAGTTTTCATACATGTATAATGATTTTATAGACTAAATGGACATTTATTACCATGAATACGGTAATATCCTGAAATAATTATGTGAATTGCCGCCAAAACCATGTACTCTAATGGTAAAACGATCTTAGGACATAAAACAAATGAACACTGTCAAAAAATAAAATATTTCAGTGATATGTCAAATTCCATGATTTTTGGCGGCCATTTTGAAAATATGCATATTAGGCCATTAAGACGTCATTTCTCAGCTTGCCAACATTGGTTTTCGGATTCAGCATACCAAATTACTCCTAGATAAGGTGTCAAACCCTTTTCTTTACAAAATGCCTGTACTTGTTAACTTTTCTGATTTTTTTCCTGACTATTTCGGAAACATATTCATTGACTCAGAAGAACAGGATTTCTGGGTTAACTCTCAGTATGCAAAATGCCAAACTTCGATGCTGTGTACAAACAGCGAATAGGTAAGGGCTAAATTTTTCAGACTATTTAGACCAATGTTCCTTCTAAGTTGATACAGCAAAGTTTGACATGTCAGACGATTTGGTAAGGAGCATTTTAAAAGCCAAAATGTACAAATTTTGTTCATGAAATGTGTAAGTGAAATGCAATTTATTCTATAGTTTTGTTATTTGACTGTTTAATCTGTCCCCATTTGCTGCAAAATATTGCTTTGGCTTGCGAGAAAAATCGTTGTGGCATTTACAGACGAAAAGATCCAGGAAACAGGATTCCTAGCCACTATCCTAAATGCAGCCTAGTCTCAAAGGGCAAAAATTCGTCATTATTTAAACCCATTCGAAATTGCCAGAGACATACAGCTATGCAGGTGTGATTTAGCATGGTTGATTATCTGCAACATTTGACAGACAGTCAGCTAAATCATTCCCAAAGTTTAAAGAAAATCAATATTTTGGTTTTTGGAGGTGTTTTAGTAGGTATAGTTCTCACGTTCCTATGACGTCATCAGAATTTTCATAGTTCTATATTACTATCTTTTGATAAAGTGAATAACATTATTTTTTAATGAGCAATAGATAATTTTGTAAAAAATTATATTCTGGTAAAAATTAGCAACACAATCAAAATATGCTTAACTTTATGTTAATTGTATATGATGAAATAGCAAAGCTTGTAAATTCCGTGCTGATGTCACTCACTGGTTGAATTTACAGCGAATCATGCAAAGTAAGAAAGAGGGCAAAGATAAGGAAGAATCGATACAATCAAGCACCACACCTGACCCAGGTTACCAATGGGAAAGTGACAACGTCACAATAATCCATCACAAATGAGAGCCAAGAAGCCAGCCTTTCCCAGCAGGTGAACACAAGGCACCAACAAACAGACGTCGATGAAAGCATAACAAAACAAGACAGAAATAACATAAATGATTCACTATTTCATGCTGATAGCACACATGTTATCCAAAGTTTTCTATGAAGTCTTTTTAGTAACTTATACTCAATTGGAAACTAGAGGACCTGGCGGTCCTGAAGCGCTCACCTGATGGTCCTGAAGCGCTCACTTGATCTCCTTAATAATGTTAAAATAGGCCAAGATCAACTACGGCTTATAATGAAACACATTTCGTTTTATGGGGGATGCTGTCTTTTTGATCAAGTGACTTAAAACAATCTAATGAATACTCCATCAAACAGCCCAGTGACATATGAGGAAAAGATGTTTAGAAAGGTATGTGACAGTCCATATGAGTGGCTTTGGATAAAAAGTCACAGGTCAACTGGACATTTGGTACTTATATACGCCATTTTCTCATTAGGTTTAACAGTTCTTGCAAGTATTATGATTTCGTCTTATACAGTTATAGAAAAAATGAACATTTCAAGACTTTTCCCATATAAATGCATTAGAAATCAATTTGACCTTGCCATAATGTAGGTCAAGGTCAACCTAGATTCATCATTTGTGCATCTGGTAGGGCCCACATCCCCAATGATACACACCAAGTCCCAAGGCCATTGGCCATTTACATATATGAGCATGGTGGCCATCTTGGTCATGTGACCAGTACAATTGGCATAAATTTTGGCTAACCTATCATTAGGAGTCTTCATATAAAATTTAAGTTCAATTGGCCATAGTGGTTTCTGAGGAAACTATGTTTTCATGTGTTGATGGGACTGCAATATGTGCGACCTTGGCTGAAAAGTTAAAGGTCAACTTTGACATTTGAAACTTATTTATAGCCATTGTCTCATAAGGTTTAACATATCAAGTGAGAAAATGACTTTGGCTTCAACAGTATTCAAAAATAAACTTTCAAAAAATTTCCCATTTAAATGCATTAGGAAGCAAATTTGACCTTGACGTTTAGCAGGTCAAGGTCAACTTAGGATCAACATTTGAACAAACTTGGTAGGCCCCACATCCCCAATGCTACATACCAAGTCCCATGGTCACCAGCCTTCTGGTTCTGGAGAAGAAGATTTTTAAAGGGATTTTATCATATATGGGTATGGCAGCCATCTTGGTCATGTGACCAAAATATTTTGTATAAATTTTGGCTAACTTAGCATAAGGAGTCTTCACATGATATTTTATTTCAATTGTGCCAATGGTTTGTGAGAAAACTATGTTTTTATATATTGATGGGACTCCAATATGAGCGACTTTGCTAAAAGGTCAAAGGTCAACATTGACCTTTGGTACTTATTTATAATAAGAAGCCAGCCTTTCCCAGCAGGTGAACACAAGGCACCAACAAACAGACGTGCATGAAAGCATAACAAAACAAGACAGAAATAATATAAATGATTCACTGTTTCATGCTGATAGCACACATGTTATCGTAAGTTTTCTATGAAGTCTTTTTTTAGTAACTTATACTCAATTGGAAACTAGAGGACCTGGCGGTCCTGAAGCGCTCACCTGATGGTCCTGAAGCGCTCACTTGATCTCCTTAATAATGTTAAAATAGGTCAAGATCAACTACGGCTTATAATGAAACATATTTCGTTTTATGGGGGATGCTGTCTTTTCGATCAAGTGACTTAAAACAATCTAATGAATACTCCATCAACTCCATTGTCTCATTAGGTTAAACATATATAGAGAGAATAATGACTAAGGCTTCTACAGTTTTCAAAATAATCAACTTTCAAAAAAAATTCCATGTAATTGCATTAGGAAGCAAATTTAACCTTGAGGTTAAATAGGTCAAGGTCAACCTAGGATCATCATTTGAACAAACTTGGTAGGCCTCACATCTCCAATGCTACATACCAAGTCTCGAGGTCATCAACCAGTCCATACATAAAACAAACTGTATGCAAAGAATTAAAAAGATTTTAATGCGGGAAGTATTTCCCGCAATAGGGCTTATCCGGCAGTGCTGTTTACACAGGTATCAGCTACTA
Organism: Loripinus fragilis; assembly: GCA_964019695.1. Classification (NCBI taxonomy): domain Eukaryota; kingdom Metazoa; phylum Mollusca; class Bivalvia; order Lucinida; family Lucinidae; genus Loripinus; species Loripinus fragilis. The sequence goes on from OZ026515.1 coordinate 35,865,302, forward strand.
CACACAGCTGCATTTGGGTACAAGCTTTCAGTTAACCTCATAGTTTTTCTATGGAATTAATCTGAATTCCTTTGTTTATTTCAATATTTACACATCTTTAACCTTTATACACTAATAGATTATTCCTTCTGGTATGATTCAATAAACTTGGGATGGTCCAGTGTATATATTGAGGGGTTACAGGTTATAATTTCGAAAAAAAAGTATTTATTTCTCTGAAATGCGTTTTGATCTGAACCTGATGAAATGCCGCACCATGCAGCATTTCATCTGGGTCTTCACTGTTTGCTAAAGTACGCATTTACATGTAGTATTCATTAACAGGGTTAAATGTAGTAATCTCGGCAATAATTACCATAGAGGTTCATACATATGTACATCGTACTCCCTGCCATCGTAACAATTTTAGAAAGATAGAACTTCAGAGGTGTCATTTTCAGTTACCAAAAGAAAGTTGATCTTGTTAGCTCTGTGGAAATTGTATAAAGTTAAGTATTAAGGTAGACCCTGATGGTTAAATTATAAGAAGACCCATGCGCGGATCAAGACAGTTTTTTTCAGAGGGGGTCCAACTTTTTTTCTTTCTTTTTTTAAGTTGATGAGGGCAGAGAGGATCTAAATACAACTATAAGCGGGCCATCATCGGCCCGCCAGCGAAACGCAATTTCGCTGGCGGGCCGATGGTGGCCCAACATTTAATGCAGGCTTGGTAGCTTTGTGGGTTTACAGGGGATCCGGACCAGTATTGTTAAGAAACCCTATATTTTTGTGATTTTTCAGGGGGGGGGGGGGTCCGGATCCCCTGTCCCCCCCCTCTGGATCCACACATGAGACCGAGATGAATTAATTTCTGAAGGATAAATTACATCTTCCAAACTAGGCCTTTATTAAAAGCGAAACACATTATATTCTAAAATATGAAATCCAATAGTTTTTAACTTTTAATTTTGCATGTTTTTTTGGTTGTCTTTTTATTTTTTTTTATTTTCAAATTCAACTTTTTCGAAGATTTCTTTCAGAAATATCATCAGAGTGTCAACATTTTGAATCCAGATCAGGCCCGAAGTTTTGTCTGGTCTGATCTGGGTCCAACAAAATAAAGATAGGGTGTTTTAATTTTTGATCATACAGGATGTATGTAGGATGGTCTTTCTTATCACTATTGAGTTGATAATGAGGTCTTGCAGAGGCTTTAATCCAGGATCTATACTGCTCAAGATTCACCCAAGCCTTTGAAAATCTCCACCTTGTGCTGTTATTGACCAAAGCAACTGTCACCATTACTTATATTACCCCAAGAGCACCTTTTTGTTTGTATTGTACTTTTTAATATTATTTAACAATTATGCCCACAATAAACTCTCCAAATTGATTTAAATGAGATAACAGTAAAAGAATTTGACCTATTCTCCTAGTGTAAAGCAATAGAAATACAGCAGCATCTGGGAGAGCTCGTACCCTACAGGTAATATCTACATACAGCATATTGACTGCCGGAGTATCCCTATTGCCCTTAACTGACACCATTTGATGTATGGTATTGCTTTGTATCACAATCAAATCCAAAGGACATACAACAGACAGATCAAGTGGGCCAAATAAGAAACATGTGTAATTTACACAAAATATAATTTATAGCAAGTTTCTGCATAAAGCATTAATTTAAGTTTCTGCATATATTAACCCTTTCGGACCAGAGACCCTTAAACGGGTATTTTGGCAAACAGTGAAGACCCAGATGGAACGCCGCAAAACACGACATTTCCTCTGTGTCTGCATTGTTCCCTAAGACAAAGTCTATCTCCAGAGATCAAAATACAATAATATTTGGAAATTATAACCCTTTGACTCCTCAATATACATGTTTACAATGTATAGGATATATACAATCCTAACGTTATTGTATCTAGCATTATTAAAAATTTCATTGGTCTGAAAAGGGTTAACTAAATTCACGTATCCGTGTGATAAACCTATGCTGAAAATTACCATTTCCATATCTGAGTAATAAGCCTCGTTCATATGCACAATATACACCCCGGTGCAAATATCCCCCCGGGGTGTAAATTTGCACCTGGGGTAAATTTGCACCTGGGGTGTATTTTGGTCATGTGAACGGTGCTTTATAAAAATGCACCCTAGGGCAAATCTGCACCCGGGTGCTAATTTGCTCCACCTTTGTAGGTGGTGCAAATTCGGTGGAGCAAATTAGCACCCGGGTGCAGATTTGCCCCTAGGTGCAAATTGTGCACATGAACGCAACTTGTTATCACATATGTACAATTTAATCTTAGATTTTGATAAATTACCCATCTTTTCTATATGAACATGTACATTTGTATGTAAATAAACTATATAAATAGTCTCTTTATCAAATTTAAGGTCATGGCTTCTCTCTGTAGTCACTACTTCATCGGCTATGCCGGGTTGCCACGCAGAACAACTGGAATTTCAGGTGTATGGGCTTCGATTTGCACGATACTATTTCCAAATAACATCTCTTTCTAACCTCAGCAATAGAAATCATAGTTTGCCAGAACCTTGGCGCCATTCACGAGTCCATGTTATCTGATGTACACATCGGTGAAAAAATCACCCCCTACATAATAACGGAGTGACCACCTTGACGATTCATATAATCAACGTGATGTTTAGACATAGCAATAATTAAAATATATCTACCCTCTATCTTACACCCCCCCCCCAATTTGGGAATTCAAACCTCTTGTAGCCATTGATAACCTCGGTTGAGCCATTTCGCTTCGGAATTTAACAGAGTTTTAGAAGAGAAGACAAAACCCGTTTCACACATTCACAAGACGTTTATTTTGCAATTAGGAAGAGGTTCTCAATTGTTCAGCTCTTCGCAGTCCTTAGTCAAACTGTCACCGGCAGACCATCGTGTGGTTCAATTGAAACAACGCACACGCGCATTCCGTTGCAGCTATTTGCCCAGTTTGTCGCAGAGCTCGTGACAATCGGAAGCCATGGATCATCAGTACATGTATAAGTTTCAAGCACTACGTTCGAACACCTCTATTGGCCAGATAGTCATATATTTAGTTAGTACTGCTGCAACAGCTTCTAAAAGTGCCATTTATGCGCCAGTCATTTGTATCCACTGCTCCCCCACCTACGGGGATGGGCGGCGATAATGGTTTCACTTTCCAGAGCCCTGGTATAAGCGCCGCCTGTGGGGACAAGCTGATGATAACAACCCTGCTCTTTGCCCAGCCCTACACAACAGAAAATCCCAGCAGGGTAGGTGTCCCAATGTTATACCCCCACACTTCCCCAGCACTGCGGGGAAAATCAAAAAGTAATTGTTCAGCACCTTACCCCGGCTTATCCACGGGTATCCCCGTAGGTGGGGCCGAGGATACAAATGACAGGTGCATTATCCTCTTTAAATATTGTATAAATAAACAAAACAGATAAAACCAAATGGAGTTGCATTTTTCTCACACGACGGTATCTTGAACTGACTAATAATCGAAACATTCTTCACATCGAATTTCTCCTTAATGTAAAACTGAAATATTTGTGATATGTTTAAAGAGCAAATCCAATAACATATGAACGCAATTTATTGACATATGAACGCTACATAAGGGGGTGCAAATTTACTCCCGGGTGCAATTTTGCACCCGGGAGTAAATTTGCACCAGGGTGCAAATTGTGCATATAAACGAGGCTATAGACATGTGTGCGATGACATGAGATTTTCAACAATGCAGTATGTGCGACAAGCAAAGTCTCAGATCAGCCTGTGCATGTGCCAGACTGATCAGAGCCTTTGCTAGTCACTTGATTATTCTATGTTAAGCTACTGACCAAACATAATGTAGAGCTTATGAATTTAAAAGGAGGCTGCACAGACTGGTCAGAGTCTACACTTGAAAAATGGCACATTGTTGGAAATTAGGGTAAATTCGGGTAAATTCGGAATTCGGGTTAATTCGAGCACACATTTGCAAACAGTGTAAATCCAGATGAGACGGTTCCTTATGAGCCGTCTCATCAGGATTTTCACTGTTTGCTTAGTTAATTCATTTTTTATTCCAATATTTGAAACATTAAACAAAATAGGTCGCTGTCCGAATTTAGCTGTCTGTCCGAATATACCCGACTTTACCCTACATGTCGCAGCTCAACTATAACTTACCATTTCTATGTCTGAGTAATAGACAAGTGTTCGTCTGCTCATGTAATATACTAACATAACTACTGGATGGACGAGGTAGGCACAGTAGGTCAATCGGGATAGAGGAATAAGGGCCTTCCAAGACAACAGTGTGTTAACCCAACCTGTAATTATAACGATTTATTGTCAGTCACATTGTACCCTGATGTTCGCCAAAGATACACACAGCAAACATGCAGACGTCGTCATAACGAAAATCCCTGATGTTTCAAATCATTGTTAGAAGTGATAATAAACTAAGTCCCTACATTAATGTATAGCCCATATAAGCCTAGTACCTTAAACAGTGCAAAACAAGATAGGTAACATCTGATCAGGTTCTGCACCGTTGATCACTGTTTGCTTATAGAATGTACGTTTCAAATTGGAATGAATTTGTAACTTACTAACCAACAACCCTTAAATTTGCAATGAATTCGCCCATTTTAAGAAATTTGGCTCAGTATATACATGACCTGTTTGCATTTAAAGAAACATAATGTGGCTATCAATATGGCAAAATATCCGTGGCAAATGTCTATACTGTAAAACACTTATATTTGAGACGTGTCATGAGATTTCCAACAATGTGGCATTTTGACATGTGTCGACTCAGACGAGCCACTGCAGACTCCTTATAAGCTTAGAAACTGCAAGTGGTGTTCAGTCAGCAGCTTAACAGCCATAAAATACTTAAGCAACTAACAAAGGATGCGCAGGCTTATCTGAGCCTTTGCTGGTCGCACATACCACATTGTTGGAAATCTCATGCACTGGCTCATATTTGGTGGATATTTTTATTTGGCGCTATTGGCGGTAAACACAAAAATTGCTAAAATATAGATCGCGAAATAGTTCCGCAATAAGCAATAAATTGACACACATTTTAGTGGACACTGTACCTAAGTTTTAAACGGAGAGTATGTCTTAAATAGGACCTACTATTACACGAACGAGTCTTTCCTTTAATGGTAGCCGTTATGCAAATAGAAAAAACTTAAAATGGCATTAAATTGATAAATGCCAAAATCAAACTACGCAAGTATGCCAGTCTTTAAAAATGGCAAAATTTGATGATGTAAATACTCAGCGGTTTACAATAGAACGTAACATTTTGGTCGAACCATAATATACTGAAGGACTTTAGAAACGCACCAGTTGTATATTCAATGACTCTTCCACATGGTTGATTAGAGGATGTTTTTTTATCACTTTTTATCCGCTTACACAATGGACCATAAGTTGCCATAGTTTCGATTTGCAAATGCGGTTCATTCTGACGTAACACTGACGTTAGTGTTTTTCAACAATTGTCGTCTGACAGCTGTGAGATTAGTTCAATTCAAAAGCAAACACTTTGAGCTGGTAGCCAGATACTTTAACCAACCAAAAACAAGAAAAGTTTCGGAAATAATGAAAAATGATCGTTTAATTACACTCCCAGTAGCAGCGTTTCTTTGCTAACGTCAGTCTTAATTTTTCAAACAGCAATAACAGGCAGATGACGTTCGCAAACGTCGCGATATTTTTGTCCTCTACGCAACGGGTTGCGGAGTATCTTGTTGCACTAAAACATTTTGATTATTCCTGTTCCTTAGGATATAAACAGCCAATTACGTCAAAAACAATAATGACGTCACATATACGAAATGAACGTTACAAGAGGCATAAAACTTCATAATTTGATTTTGTCTTCTCTTGTGCTTTCAAGAACAAACATCGGTTTGAAAACTTTTTGCGCTCATAATGGAAGGTATTGGTACTCTGTGACTTTTTAAATTTGGGATTTCTCAGAATAATCGCGACGTCACGGCAATCATAAGCCACAGCGTTTCGATTTTCTTATTGAATACAAGCTAAATGAAGGGGCTTGTCAATTTTATTTTTCACATAATTAAAAAATTACATTTTGACAATAAATTAGCATTTTAGAAGGTGGTGCGTTTCTAAAGTCCTTCAGTATAGTACTTATCGTGAATGTGTAAAGGTACTCTTTTAATGTGCATGTAAGGTCATCTAGATCCTTCATTTTAACCTGTGCTTCTATATACTTCCATACTTTGTGTATCGAAGTAGCGAAAATTTCTGGTGGGACTACGTGGATACTCAAGTCCATCTGATCCTTCACTGATAATAAACCCATATAATTAAGCCTATCGATTTTTGTGGCAAACAGTGCAAACCAAGATCAGATGCTGCAGAATGCGGCGTCTGACCAGGGTGTCCACTGTTTGCTTACAGAACATTCTATCAAAAGTTTGATACAAATAAAAAATTACGCCTAACAACCCTTAAAACAGAAATGGACTGGTCCAATTGATAAGGGCAGGTAAGTCCATTTGGCTTAAATGGGTTAAGTAGTAACATCACATGTGCTGGCACATTGTAAAAATAGTGAAACTCCATAGTCATATCTTCACTTATGTAAAACCTATACTTTATACTTACCTGCCAGCCAAGAGTGATAGTGACGTCATGTTTTGTTTACAAAGTTATCAGGGACTTAGAATCGATAGATCACTTGTGTATTAATCCTATCCACAGGATAGGATGAATACACAAGTTATCTGTCGATTCGCGTTAGCTCGAGTGCATTGTATAAGTTAATGATTTACTTAACAATTGACAACAAAATATTACGTCACTGTCACTCTTGGCTTGCACAACAGTACCTACCACCATATCCTGTTGCACATGCCACGATCACCCAACATACAGCTAAAGCCCAAGCAGATCTATGTGTCGCATTGTAAAATGCTGAAACTCCTATACTTAGATGTGGCGTGCCTGAAGAATCATATAGACCATATAGAACCAACAGTGCAATCGTTGTGGCTACTGCCCAACCAAATAGGTTAGTAAGCTGAAAAATAAACATAAAGGTTATGGGTCACAGTATACAACATGTGAGCAACAATTGCACAACTCGTAACTGAGAAGTTTTGGTGTGCACTATATTCATTTTGTCAATCTGAACTGCCTCGGCAATTCCACGAAATTCTGTGGAATCAGACCATGGATGTACATCGAGGATCTACTATAATAATGCGGGTAATAACGTGACACCCACCTTATATAACGTGAGGCTGACATCACAGACACCATGTTAACACAATAACAAGTGTGATTGCAGCAAACAAACGGCTTAAATGAAGTTTTTTGTAAATTCAATGATAGAGCTCATCGACTTTATGATGCAGCCAGTAAAATTGATTTAAGCCCCCAGTGGCTTAGGATACTGTCTGTTCTAAGGCAACTGATTCATTGTTTTATGTACCTCACATTGTTTGTTGGGGCTTTTTGTTGGTCTTCATTTTGTTATGCATTACTTTGTGTCCTTTCTAGTTTTGAAATTATCTTAATGAGAGAAAGAGAGAGCTGGTTGGCTTGCTTTAATTGTCTCTTCTTGATGTCTTGTGACTGTTAGTGTTATGTGAACCTTCCTCCCAGTGCTGTCGGTTAGTCTGCAGTGTGTAATTGTGGTATTTCCTGATTATACTCACTTTTTGACTATGGTTGTATCTGAGGTTGGCCTAGTAATGAGAAAACGTGTCTCTGGGTTACGAACAGGTTTTTCAAACTAGCGGGCTCACTTACAAAGTTTAGCTAGAATCGTGATAAAGTAGATGTAACAACTTTAGCTATAGCACTCTACAAGTAAATAATTCAAATTGTACAGACCAGACTGTGTGAATGTGGAGGCTTTTATGCATGCATATTTCTTGTTCATATACAAAAACAGTTCTTTATGTAAAATAAGGATACGTTTAAAAATAAATATACATGTTATCATGTGCCCTGTTTAATATGGTGGATATTTAATACCTTATTGAGCTTTATTTTACAATCTGTTTTATAGAGAATATATCCAGTAAACATTCCAACAACATAGGGTCCAATACGGCACCAGGGTTTAAGATATACATCTGCAAAGCCATCTTTCCTAAAGTTAAAATAGCAAAGTTCATGTGATACCTAATCTACTTGGAATGCAGATATATAACTGTGTGTATGTTAATTCTGCAAATAAAATTGTATATCAACATGCTAAATATTTGAGGGATTGTGTATCATGTAGACTTAAAAACAAATACTGCTGCAAACTACAAAGTCTGTAGAACTTAACCTGTACGTTAATAATAAATCAATCTTCTTTCTACATATTAGTATAATCCCTTTTAGGGTTTGTAGTTTCTCAGCTTAAGTAACTAGAAGGCTATCGGGTGCAGGCTGATATGTGGGATATGAGGGTCATTAGTTTTTCATGATCATGCCCTATCAACCAGATAAATACTTCTTTCCAACAGTGAAAGTTATCTCTGTTTCACAAAATATCTCCATTTTCAGATGAATATAAATATGTGATATTTTAATGTGGCAACAAGATGGACATACATACAAATTTGCAATCTTTGATAAGGACATTACAGAAATTTAAAAACAAATGGGAAAAGAACATACGCTTCCATAATTCCTGCTCCAAGATTATCTGATGCTGAGATTGTTCCTATTGAGATTAAACATGCCAGCAGAAAGAAACCACATGATAGGGTGCCAAGTAAACTGGAACTAAATACAAAAAACAACACTTAGATAAGTACCTCTTGTATACAATTAGGGACCTAATTTAGCATCAAAGAGTTAAGCAACACAGGGTACCGGCTGGTTAGAACTTAATACTTGAGAAGTGGCTAGTATAATATATTTATGTCCATCGTCAGCTGCGCAGCTGCTGTCTGTTCTAAGGAAGTGAGTCTTATGTTGATAGTTTTTTGTTAATTGTTGCTCCCAGTATTTGTCTGTGTTTAATGATTAATCATTATCTTTTTGTGATGTAGTTGTTCTAGTTCCTTCTCCATTATTTATTATTAATTGCTGCTCCCATTGTTTGTGTTTGTTTTGTTAAGTCCTTGTTTGGTCATGCAGTAATCTGTGGCATTTAAAGTTTTGCAATCATCTCGCTGGGGGAGAGAGAGGGTTGTTTGCTTTACTTTTTGTGTCTTCTTGATGTCTTGTGTCTGTTATCGTCCATTGCCTCTACCTATGTATTGGTATGCAGTGTACGATTATGGCATTTCCTGGACATTCTCAATTACTTTTTGCCATTGATCTCACCAAGGAAGAGCGAGAGAAGGATTTATTAATGTATTAATTCATTATTGTATTCAAGCTTTTATTTGTGTGTCTTCGTCTGTGTTCTAGTGTATATAAGAATAAGTGACACGAGTTGGTTTGTTTGTTAGTTTGCTTTACATCCCAAGTCAACAGCTATGGTCATGGTGGGACGGATGTGCAAGCTGGTCTGCTTCTGTGTTGTTTGTAAACTCTGGAAGACAGGTTTTGTCACGTCAAGGCCCACTTGATATCAGCATTCTTTATAATTATCCCTTAAATGACGTGGCAATGGTTGCATTTCCCATTAATTCCCATCACCAATGTAACCAAGAGTGGTGATTTCAACTTATGTAGTATATCACTATTTCTGAGGAATACCTATGGACCTGTGAAATATTGCATGTTCAATTGATTCTATGAACTGGCTCAGTAATTTTGTTTGATATGATTCTTTACATCCTATCAACAATCTTTTAGTTAAACAGGGAGGGTCTTCCTTGGTTGAACCAGTACTAAGCTAGGATAAATGTGTCTTGCTCAAGGACCACAACGCAGTGACGCAGGTGAGGCTCGAACCCGGGGCCCCTCGGTCTCGAGTCAAGCACTCTTCCAATGAGCCACTGCGCTCCCTGAACTGGCTCAGTGAAGTGGAGTGTGTTGTTGTCAAATATTGAATATTCTCTCTATGTTTGAAGTTTCCTTTTTTTCAGATTATTGACAATATGGTTTGATGTAAACTGCCTTTTATATTAAATGTTAAAGATTTATTTAGATGTTTGAAGTACTAGCTTGTTTAAATGTCAGTCATGTAAAAAATGAACCATAGGGTAAATGCACCTGTTAAATCCACAGATATGAAAAGGGATGTTTCATTATGCAAAAGAAGTTACTTACTAAAATAGTGGAATCAACATCAATGGGCTAACAACATAAAATTGCATATCGTTTGCAAGATACCAACTCCATCCCATGCACTAGAAAAGGCAAAAAAGTTATAATCAGCCCACTCTGTTCATATAAAGTAAAATGGATTAGAACTTTTACCTTCAACTACTATACACTGTGTCCTTACTTTAAGCTCAAAGAAGTTGAAATGCACATAGTCTATGACAAAATATGGTTGTCATATAACGTTTATAAAATTGATATATCATTATTGATTATCTGTCAAAACCAATTCATTGAGATGTATTTTAAGTACTCTTATATCATACCTTCACATGACACAGTGAGATTTTTTTAAATACTAGAAAATATCTTATCAAAAAGCAGTACCTAATACATTCCAATTGTATTAGAAATTAGCAGATACAAATGTGTGTACAAGTGTTTGTGATTGCGCTTCTTCCTCTGGCAGCCATAATTTATATGTGGTCTATTAATGCAACATTCCCTATAAATATTATATATTTGATTCGGATGTCTGTCATATATGAGAGCGGTGTGCCCACAGATATGACAGATATCCAAAACAAATTAATAAGCGTGCCATTTGGAAAAAAATACGAACAATAGTAAAACCTGTGTAAAACGGCCACTCTCAAAAAGAACAAAAATTGGTTTTCAAGATCAATTATGGCTTAATGCAAGTCAAATCTATTGCAGAATGCTCCAAGTTGAGCATTCTGCAATACTTTTGGCATTCATTAAGCTACAATTTGTCATTAATTAATTAATATTTTTGTCAACTTTGAGTGGCAGTTTTACACAAGTTTTACTGTACATTAAGTCGATCTGTTAATGGCTGATGAGGTATTTATTATTAAAAAGTAACATTAGTTTTCATCTGCACGCATCTCACTCTATATTTATTCGTTTATTAATAAATATAATCTCAGAAATAACGGAAGTTCTGTACATATTGTTACCAAGTGTACAGCTATTTCAGCTGTATGGTTACAGGAGGTTATACGTGGCTGACATATTGCATCTTAATTTACCTGATTAAGTGGGTCAACTAGATTATTAATATACAATATATTTTTCCACCAGGTGTCTTCACATTCGTTTTTCTCAATGCCGGTTTGAGACCATAAAGGACCATTTGACCAATATTTGATCAATGGGACATAGAACATCAAGAATAACATATATGGTGGAGTTAGTCTGAAATACAGAAAATAATGTGTTCACAAATATTAATGGGCATTAACTCGACAAAACCTGTCTTCCAAGTTTCCGACAAAGCTAGTTTCAAACCAGTCTCCTTAGCTAAAGAAATTAGCTAGAAAACTGGAATTTCACCTGTAGCAAGTTTACATATGGTACCTTCCAAAATGCGAATAACAAAGGCGCTGATCAGACTGCAGATGCGCAGGCTGGTCTGTGCCTGTGTTATTGGCAACACCACGAAGGCAGGTTTTCTTGTGATGAGGCCCATATTAACCACAAGCATTCCAATGGCGTAGCCACCATTACGCAGCTACGCGCATGCGTAATTAAATATTATTGGAGGTCACCAAATGTGGAAAAAAGAGTTTTCATACCATGAGGAACTGCTCTTTAAGGAAAGAATTTGCTCCCCGATTCTCTCACTCTGGGAGCAAATTCATTCCTTTAAGAGAAGTTTCCATTTTAAAAAGGGACCCAACTAAATAGATCCAGTAGTCTCCCTTTGATGCGGAAAAACTTTTTTAGCATTGTTCAAAAATATTACACGAAGATGTCAAACCACAAGCCAATGACAAACATGTGCACTATGCATACACGAAAAACGAACTATCACATACAATGTATGCCCTGTATTATTAAATATATCGTTATTACTTTCATGAAAATATTGTTAAAATTCATCTGGATTTTCAATGCACTTTGCATAGACAAACACATCTACAGTTACAATGGTTACAAGCAGCTGAGTAGCAGTCCATTGTGCAACGACAGCCATTTTATTTAACTAGAATTCCAAGAACCTGTGTCGCCTGGCAAAACCTAAGTCAAACAATTGAGACATGATCCCTAAATGTCTTTCATGCTTTGCAGGCAACACAAAATTGCCACTGAGTGCTTCATGTAATGCCAGGCTTTACAACACTAAGCGCTTTTTGTGATTCAACTGAGAATAGTCGCAAAGTACCAAGAAGAACGTTTTCGAAACATACCATTGCATTGCAGCAGTAGCTACAAAGCCCTCTGTTGGATTCGCCTTATGCAACGTGTCACTGGTTATATCCTCTGCATCACCATTTATGATATAAACTATTTCAGCCAGACAGGCTATAATCAGAAGTTGATATTTCATATTTTAATTTGATAACATATTCATTGTACTTGCTAATTATCAACTGTTAGATAATTTATATTTACAAAAAAACGTATGTACTAAATTTATCCTAAAAATTCAGACATATAGGAAAGACTAAACGGTAGTCTGATCAAGGTCTTCTCTAGCTGTCATTCCATCATCACATTTTACGCTCAGGTACATCTGTCTGTTTCAAAGTCTTTACTAAAAAGTAGTCTGAAGTGTTTTAGTGAGCATAGTTTTTAAATATGCAAATATAAAGCTAAATTCTGAACATATATACCTCCAAAACCTATGAAAGTAGTACATTCCCCATGGAAATTTTCGGATTCCTCCTCTTTTCTTCAATTCTTTTAAAGTTAGATAGGAAACCAGTAACCCACTAAACAATGTAAAAATAAAATAAAGATATTTTTAAAGCAAGACAGAGAAAATAAAACATTGGTAGCATATTGTTTTTATTATCAATCATAAAAACTATTTAAGCAAACATAATATAGTTCACTGCTTCTATAAGTGATCAAAAATCAAAGTTGAATAAAGTCGAGAATACATAGATCCAGGACATGAGGTTTTGGTACTTATCGTGGCTGCTTACATACACAAAGTATGGGATTATATAACAGAAGGGTCAGTATCAATGAAAAAAAGTCAATAAGCAATGCTTATTAGATACCCCCTGCACAGAAAGAGTCAGTGATAAAACTTGGCAAGTTATAGTTTGAACAAGAAGACCTTAGTTTTGATAAGAAGATTTCAGTAGAATCTGTGCAAACAAAAATTATAAACTCCTTCGTGCATATGTTCAATATGTTTACATTGTATAGGCAAAGTATAAAATTGTTCCATCAAAAGTTGTGGTAGGAGTTGATCGGCCCATGAAGGCACCATCTATGCATATACAAAAGCCTTATTAGGGAAAAATTGTCTAAGTTCTCACAGCTGTCATTTTGTCAAAAAATATTTTTCTAAACCAAACTCCTTCATGCATATGTTCAATGTGTCTACATTGTATAGGCAAAGTATCAAATTGCTCCATAAAAAGCTGTGGTAGGAGTTGATCGGCCCATAAAGGCACCGTCTATGAATATACAAACACCTTATTAGGGAAAAATTGTCTAAGTTCTCACAGCTGTCATTTTGTCAAAAATTATTTTTTCTGAACTAAACTCCTTCATGCATATGTTCAATGTGTCTACATTGTATAGGAAAAGTATCAAATTGTTCCATCAAAAGCTGTGGTAGGAGTTGATTGGCCTGTGTATGGCCTATAATAGCATAAGCATAAAGCACTATATTAAAAGCCATTTAGAACTACAAAGGGAAATAACTCTAATAGAATTCGCCCCTAGCCCTTACTTTTTTGTCTAAAGTATTTGTCTTGAGCGGCTCTTCCTCACGGTGCCACGGGGTTGTCTGCAGTTTGTGATTGTGGTATTTCCTGATCATACTCATTTACTATTTTTGCATATATGAACATGTTTGCAAGGTTTGATGAAAATCCAGCAATGATTCTCCAAGTTATTAAGGAAACAAAACGTTACGGACGGAAGGACGCACGGACAACGTGAAAACAGTATACCCCCTACAAACAAAGTTTGCGGGGGGTATAATTATGAATTGTTTTGTTCCACTGGATAGCTGTACATGCACCCCTAAAGAGCAACTTAAGGCAAGCACGAAAAGAAGCAAAATCACATATACTTGCCCATGTAATATATACACTAAAAGTAAAAACTCGAAAATTCGAAAGCCAATTTTTCGAAATACTCACTTATTTGAAATAAATTTGGACACACTGGATACGCTGGATACCTATTTATAAACTATTTAAATAACTTTCTATAAAACATATTTAGGAACATAAAAGACATTTCTTTTACGCACAAAAAACCGTATGTTTGATAGGAAGACACTAACAACAATTGGGGGTTAATATATTGTGTCTGCTCCCAAAGGTTCGAACTTTCAATTCTTGGAAATAAGAACTCCAGTCCCTAGGAATTTGAATTTACAAGAGTGGACTGGTACTGTATAACCAAACATAATTATTTTGCTTATCCTAACAACTATATCTCAGTATGGTCTCATTTGCCTGGAAATAGTCAGGTTTCAAATTATTGCCAAACAATGACATCAAACCAACAAGGAATAATTTATGAAGAAATTAGTCAGTATGACCAGAATATACGCAGACAAACCATGGCACCATGAGGGTGATACACATAACAATAACAGCTACATAACATCAAAAATACAATTAAAGTAAATTACCCAGCTCTCCCCTCTTCCACAGGGAGATAATTACAACACTAGAAAGGACACTAAATTATTTGCAACAAAACAATGCCCAAACACAAAAGAACCCCAAAGTAACGGGAGCAACAATAAACAATGAATCAACAACAACAGAACCACTGCATTAAAAGGGACAGCAGGCCAAGCCGATGGCCTAATCCTCACCCTAGAGTCTGCTGTTGTTACATCAAGACACCAGAACACACACAAATACATTCACCACAGCAATGCTTACAAAGTATCAATAGGCAAAATGCAAGCTGGGTATCACGCTGAGTCAAAGCATATCCAAAGCAATGCCTACTTCCAGATTGATAAAATGCAATAACCAGAAATTGATTGGACCAAGCAGCATATCCAGTGCAGAACAGAAACAGAAAATGAGCAAGCAAAAAAGAAATAGTTAAATGTAAATTAAAAAAAAAGAAAAAAAAACAATACAAAATTTTCAAAGCCTATCTACATGACAAGGGATGGTCATTATGATGTCTTAAAATGAAAAACACTTAGACTTAGTGTATGACCCAATAACAGCAGACAAAATGACAATCATTAAAATTATTAAAGAAGGTCAGAATTAAGTGTTTGAGAGAACAAATATTGTCCTTGTGCGCTTATCTGTTGTCGTTGACACATACCTACAGCTTTGTCTATATGTGTCAAGCATGTGCAATGTATAGCTCAGTCTTCAAATGATCATTACAAAATACTTTTAGCCTTTTGCTACGATACAGAAGAATACAGGCAGGTTTAGCGGACTCCAGTGTCGTGAGCGTCCACACATACAGACAGTGGTGCTTAGCAACAAGATAATAGTCTGTTTGACCATAATTATATTAAGATTGGGCCAGTTGTTTTTGACAAAATCGTTTAATGTTTTGCCTAAATACATATAGAAAGGAACTGGTCCTGCCTACTGGTGGTCATGTTTTCTTTGTTGGACATGATGCTTTATGACCCAATTATCAAATGTTTATGTTTGAACGTTTCCTGGTTATAACCAGTATTAAGAAAAGGATAAAGTGTCTTGCTCTCGTAAACAACACAGTGCCTCTTCTGGTCAGTCTTGAACCAGTGAACCCTCAATCTCAAGTCTAGTACTATGACCCCAAAGCTGATCCTCTACTGGCAACAATATTTTGCAGGGTTCAGAATAATTTGAAAGCCTCACAAAAGGACATTTAGTGCCAGATTATTTGAAAATCTGCCAAGAAGGAATTGCCAAGTGTTTATAATTGTTACTTACCTAAGAGTGAAGAAAGTATCTACAGAGACTGTTGCATTTGTAATTGCTTGAAAAGTAAATCTTTTCAGCACTTCTGGTGCCCATGTGAGCAAATTTTCTGAAAGAAAACCAACAAACATAAAATAACACGTTTTATAATTTGAAATTATTGTTGTTAGAAGATTCCTTTAACGTTACCCAATCAGTTTTGATACCACCAGCTAGTATATTAAAATTCAGTATTTGCCTATATTGCACTGTTTACCATGATATTAAAGATATATGGTTTGATAATATCTCATGGAATAACAAACAAGCATGTTATAAATAATTACTAAACAGTTGATGCATGATTGAAGACATGCCCTACATGGTAAAATTGAAATTTATTGCTAAAAGTATTCCTACAGTGGAATGGGTTTCCCACTTATGTATACCAATTTATTCAGAACTGTAATATACCCATGCTAATAAAAAAGGCCACCCAAATTATACGTCTTTGTTGATAACAACTGCAGACATGAACATATTATGATACAAAGTTATATATTGTAGTTCATATCTTGTATGACCACCGCCTTTATGAACGCATTCTATGGGCCTTATGCTCGTGCTCAAAAGTAACCTTGGGTTGTACCCACCCCACCCCTTATGGAATGTATTGCCTATTGATCAACTAGCTAGTGTTCCAATCTGCGAAATGTGGCGGCTGGGAAGGGATATGATCATGTACCCACCAGTCCAGATTATCCCAGGGATGGTCGATCAGAGATGGATAGGGACCTGGGAGGCTGGTCAAGGAGTATGACATGGCCAGCTTGCAAACTTGTTCCTTGCCATATTGCAGGTAAGCTGGCACTGTCTTGCTGGAACAGAAAATTGTTTCAAACATTCTGATAGATTGGCACGACATGTGTGTGAAGGCCTCCATCCTCATAACGTTGGCCTGTAAGTGACCCCCGAATTACTATGCAAATTAAACGAACCTTATACGAAGCTCAGGGTGGCCTCCTTTTTCTTAGCATGAGTATATATTCTGAAATTATGTATTTAGGTTTTGTGTCCTTATATATTGATGAGATGTACGCTACTTACCAGCAGTTGCAAGTCCAAAATAGTAGGTGTGGCCTAATATCACCCAGGTCATACTTATAAACCTAATTCCATGCACGGCTGACAATGTTCCTGGAGGTTGATTTGTGCTTAGAATCTTCTTTGCATTACTGTATACAGAGAATGACAGCAATATTCTCAAACCGATACCTGAAGTAAAACATTAAGTGCAGTATATTTTCTCAAAAATTCGAATCCTTTTAAGAACATATTTGTTAGAAATAATCACTAATTCGAATTAAATTTGGAACACAACAGAATCAGAGAAGAAGGCCTATTTTTGAACAACTTTAATAATTGTCTATAAAAATATTATGTTTTCGGCGCATAAAAGAAACGTCTTTTGAGACGTTTCCTTTACTAACCCAAAATTTATATTTGATATAAAAACATGCTGATAATAATCATTTTTGGTGGTTATATATTTTATGTCTACCTCCCTTTAATTCGAAATACTGGCGATTAGAAATAAATCCTCTTGCCCCGAGGACTTCGAATTTACGAGATTAGACTGTATAATGAATGTTTGGTAGAAGCCAGTCCATGTGATTCTGGTACTTATACCCTGCCATGAGCCTACAGTTGCATGTTTAAGAAAGGACTTTACAAATATACATTAATTAGCAAATTTTAATAGATGGGTTAAATTTTGTTAATAACGCAATAAATAAAAAAGGTAAATTGGTGTCATTTATGATGAACCCAAATGATCAAAGTCAGTAAGGGTGCAAAGATCAGGAATCAATACAATCAAGTACCACACCTGACCCAGGATACCAATGGGACCTACATTTGTTTTCATTGACACAAAAATCCATAACTATAACGAACTTTGATGACCAGATTGCCGGGAATTATAAAGTCAATAAAAATTAAGCACTTCATCAAGTTTTCTTAGTGAGCTTATAGGAGTATGTGCACTTATTTGATCGAATGCAGTGGTTAAAAACTTTATTACTTCCAGGTCTACAAAATATGTGTGGTTTAGTTTTATGTCAAAATAACTCTTAGTATTGTCTACTCGGCCAACAATGCTTACAAGAATCATGCAAATTTGGATGCATCTAGTAAAGCTCTCATATAATCACATCAATAAATATCATTGATCCTGATTATTAGACTGTTTTAGTACACAGGCTGGTATATACGCATTTACTGTTCTCTTATAAACGTATGAAGTAAATATGGCTAGGAAAATTAATGCTACAATCACAGAATACAGACCAGCCCACTGTAACATTGGAAAGAGACATAGAACACAGAAAGCCACAATACAATTAAAGAAAAGCAAAGGTCTCACTCTTTTCCTCAGCAAGATGATTGCAAAACTGGAAAGGCACACGAAGCGCCACACCATAAAACCTATATCTCTCATTCGTTTTGCTAAAGCATCTAGCCATGTTGCTGACTTTAACACTTACAATAAATTATTAACCCAGAAACTTCTTAAACAAGGCTATCGGTATCATAAACTTCTCAAAACCTTTTTCTTAATTTTATCATTCATACTATGAGTTGATATCTAAATTCCAAGTTGGACTTAAATCTCATTTGCGCCAAGGACTTTTTTAACCTGAGTTCTATGGTGACTTGGTGTTTAAATTGAAGAAGATTGTTGGCTCTAATAATTTTTCGACGCAGTTTACTTAAATAATTTCCCATTATAAAAAGATTGGCTACATCTTTAATGCATTGCAACAATCTGCACGGTTGGCAACTTTGCTTACCTCTTTAATTGCACGC
This sequence comes from Loripinus fragilis, assembly GCA_964019695.1. Taxonomy (NCBI): domain Eukaryota; kingdom Metazoa; phylum Mollusca; class Bivalvia; order Lucinida; family Lucinidae; genus Loripinus; species Loripinus fragilis. The sequence continues at coordinate 35,884,223 of OZ026515.1, forward strand.
TTGTGGATGAGACTTCAGACTCTATGAGGGTTCTGACTTAAAGACTTATCTATTGATAAGATGGTAGGGGCCTGATGCTGTGTCAGGCCCACCGGGGTTTACCTGTTGAATTTATTTTCTCCTGTATTCAGTTTTATGTACTGTTTGGATTGCATGAAAGACCCCTAACTTATCTATGCATCATCTCCTAGCACATATAAAACAAGATATAAAAAGGAGATACACTACCGCCCATCTATTTGTCCTTGTCGAATTCGCGTTGAAAACGCATTGAAAACGCACGTAAAACGCATTAGTTTTCCAACGCAAATTTCGAAAATCCAATCAAAGCCCACTATCGATACGCGTTGAACTGCAGTGCAACGCAGTTACCTGTTAACCAATCAATAACTCAAGTATAGCAACGCAGTTCAACGTACAATTCGCGTTGAAACACATGGTTGAACAGCCAATCAAAAAGGTTCAAGTGCGTTGCCAGATCTGTTACGTGTAAATCAATGATTATTTCATTATTTAAACCAAGACAACAGCGAAAACATTATCCCAAAAAACGCTTTGTTTATCTTTTCTTTTTCTTTTTTGTGTCAATGGCACTCCCTCATTTTTGGCCATCATTGCGAGATATTTCATGTCAGCTGACTTCACATCCCTTTGCATTTGTTTAACATCGGTTACAATTCCACTATGTGGACCAGTTCATCGTGTTCAGTCCAACCATATCAAACAGGTCCGTGGATCTTTGTTATCAGGCCTAGGGATCAGGTTTCAGAACCTGAACCTGCTGCATTTTGATCAAATAACTGGCTTGAAGTCTTTATCGATCTATCTCTTCTCACTGACTTGATTAAATTTAGGTTTTCAGATGGATAGGCTCCCAGTCCAAGCCTCACAGGAGGCACTGTGTTCGAAGAGAGAGAGAAAGAGAGAGAGGGAAAGAGAAAGAAGGCTGTCTAAACTGTGTCAGAACCTACCTGCCCAGCACTGTGTTGCAGGGGTGCAGGCTGTTTTAGCAATGTCAGAACCTACCTGCCGGGCACCGTGTTATAGGGGTGCAGGCTGTATAAGCGGTGTCGGAACCTACCTGCTGGGCACTGTGTTACAGTGATGCAGGCTGTTTAAGTAGTATCGGAACCTACCTGCGGGGCACTGTGTTGCAGGGGTGAAGACTGTTTAAGCAATGTCGGCGTCTACCTGCGGGGCACTGTGTTACGGGGTGCAGACTGTTTCAACAATGTCTGAACCTACCTGCCGGGCACTGTGTTGCAGTGGTGCAGGCTGTTTAAGTAGTGTCGGAACCTACCTGCCGGGCACTGTGTTACAGTGATGCAGGCTGTTTAAGCATTGTCGGAATCTGCCTGCCGGGCACTGTGTTACAGGGGTGCAGGCTGTTTAAGCATTGTCGGAACCTACCTACCGGGGACTGTGTTGCAGGGGTGCGGGCTGTTTTAGCAATGTCAGAACCTACCTGCCAGGCACTGTAATACAGTGGTGCAGACTGTTTAAGCGGTGTCAGAACCTACTTGCCGGGCACTGTGTTACAGTGGTTCAGGCTATTTAAGCAATGTCAGAACCTACCTGCCAGGCACAGTGTTACAGTGGTGAAGGCTGTTTAAGCAGTTTCAGAACCTACCTACCGGGCACTGTGTTACAGTGGTGCAGACTGTTTAAGCCGTGTCAAAACCTACCTGCAGGGCACTGTGTTACACTGGTGAAGGCTGTTTTAGCAATATCGGAGTCTACCTGCTGGGCACTGTGTTGCAGTGGTGCAGGCTGTTTAAGCAATGCCAGAACCTACCTGCCGGGCACTGTGTTACAGTGGTGCAGGCTGTTTTAGCAATGTCAGAACCTACCTACTGGGCACTGTGTTACAGTGGTGCAGGCTGTTAAAGCAATGTCGGAGTCTACCTGCGGGCACTGTGTTACAGTGGTGAAACCTGTTTTAGCAATGTCGGAGTCTACCTGCCGGGCACTGTGTTACAGTGGTTTAGGCTATTTAAGCAATGTCAGAACCTACCTGCCAGGCACTGTGTTACAGTGGTGCAGGCTGTTTAAGCAATGTCGGAGTCTACCTGCCAGGCACTGTGTAACAGTGATGCAGACTGTTTAAGCAATGTCCGAACCTACCTGCCAGGCGCTGTGTTACAGTGGTGCAGGCTGTTTAAGTAGTGTCAGAACCTAACTGCCGGGACCTGTGTTACAGTGGTGAAAGCTGTTTTAGCAATGTCCGAACCTACCTGTGGAGCACTGTGTTACAGGGGTGCAGGCTGTTTAAGTAGTCTCAGAACCTACCTGCCGGGCACTGTGTTACAGTGATGAAAGCTGTTTTAGCAATGTTGGAGTCTACCTGCAGGGCACTGTGTTACAGTGATGCAGGCTGTTTAAGCAGTGTCGGAGTCTACCTTCCGGGCACTGTGTTACAGTGGTGCAGACTGTTTAAGCAGTGTCAGAACCTATCTGCTGGGCTATGTGTTACAGTGGTTCAAGCTGTTTAAGCAGTGTCGGAGTCTACCTACCTGGCACTGTGTCACAGTGGTGCAGACTTTTTAAGCGGTGTCGGAACCTACCTGCGGGGCACTGTGTTACAGTGATGCAGGCTGTTTAAGTGGTGTCGGAGTCTACCTGCCGGGCCCTGTGTTACAGTGGTGCAGATTGTTTAAGCCGTGTCTGAACCTACCTGCCGGGCACTGTGTTACAGTGGTGAAAGCTGTTTTAGCAATGTCGGAGTCTACCTGCCAGGCACTGTGTTAGGGTGATGCAGGCTATTTAAGCGGTGTCGGAACCTTACTGCCGGGAACTGTGTTTCAGGGGTGCAGGCTGTTTAAGCGGTGTCCGAACCAAGCTGCCGGGCCCTGTGTTGCAGGGGTGCAGGCTGTTTAAGCGGTTTCGGAAGTTACCTGCCGGCACTGTGGGGCTGGGGTGCAGGCTGTTTAAGTGGTGTTGGAAGCTACCTCCCGGGCACTATGGGGCAGGGGTGCAGGCTGTTTAAACGGTGTCGGAACCTACCTACCCGGCAATGTGGGGCAGGCTGTTAAAGCGGTGTCGGAACCTACCTCCAGGGCACTGTTGGGCCAGGGGTGCAGGCTGTTTAATCGGCGTTGGAACCTACCTCCTGAGCACTGCAGGGCAGGGGTGCAGGGTGTTTAAGCGGTGATAGTTCCTACTTCATCAGCAGGTTAGAGGGACAGAACTGGATACTGTTCCACTTTTATTTTAGGACTGATCAGGTGAAGCCAGGGCACATGCAATTGCTTTTGCTTAGGAGTGCCTTCTTATTTCTTTTGAGAGAGCTCTATATAGTTAGAATGTCAACAAGTGAGTTCAATCATTTTACTCATGCAACAAGGAGATTTTGCATCTTATCTCAGTTGACCCAATCTTAAAGATCGAAATTATTTGATGCAAATCCCCAGAAACAAAATTGAATGCAGTGCGACATGTTTTTAATTCATCTGCTTCATGTCGTTGTTTTAAGAAAAATATTTTACATTGGGCACTAAAAGAGACTAATTATAGATCTATATCTGATGATGATCGATGTGATTTTACTGTTATACATTCATTTTTCGGCCTTGAGTATCTCCATTTATTTCTCTGCTGAAAACTCGTGATAGTCGGCTCAAAATATTGATAAATGAATGGAGTGAGACATTTAATTCAAACTGGGCTTTAAAAGCTCAAAGGAAACGGGAATTGAGATTTGCAAGACAAGTCTTATCAGAAATATCCAAACCGAAGTTAAACAATTACAATGTAAACATTGAGCAAGGTCAACTAAATTTTGATTGGTTTACGCATCACTGCGTTGTAACAAAACGATTTGATTGGCTAAAGGAGGAAACGCATATTTTATCGTTGAAACGCGTTGGAGGGCTGCTAATGAATATTCATGAGTTTTGAAATACGTTGATTCGCGTTTCATACGCAATTTCAACTCAACGCACGTACAACTCGTTGGAAACGCACATAAAACGCGAATTCGCAGGACAAATACGCGGGCGGTAGTGTAAAGCAAAGACAATGACTCAACAGTAAATACGAGGGGTGTTCAGAAATTTTCCGGAAAAATGCTATTAAAGCGCATTGCTTTTATAGATTTCAATGAAAATTCATAGATACCATTCATAGCAAGTTGACTGAAATTGAAATTGAGAAAATGTGATGTCAGGCTTATGAGCACGAGGCGCCGCTGTGACGTCACTTCGCTGGAACCGGCCCATCTGTACCCCTGGCCTGCATCTCGGGGCTAAAACTTGTAGGTGTGATTGAATTGATTGGTATTTTTAACGGAAAGTAATGTTACGTCGTTCTTTGAACGTAATATGACGTTTTTATGTTATTCCGCTGCGCTATGTATTCAAATTAATGGGTTTCAGTCCAAAGGGAAGGACTAAAATTCGTCAATTTTTTTAGTTTTTTGTAAATTTTAAATAAAAAACTTATTTTCTTGTCAGTGTTCATCACAATAATTATAATATCAGACTTAACTATCAATATTAGATCTACTGTCCTGAAAAGGATGTTTTTCAAAGTATGAAAATAGTTTATTTTAAAGACTTGACATGCCAAAACAGGCAATGGGTTCATAGAAGTTGAATACTTTGCTTTTTTGACAGTACTGTTATTCGTTTCGATTTAGAACACCATCTGTGCGATATAAATCTTTGAAAGTTTGCATAGAAGATGAGTAAATATGTCGTTAAATATGCATTGAACGCAATCTAAGCTATCACAACATAACAAAATTTTACAAAACATTGAATTTAGTAAAACGTCAAAATGCAACGTAAATTGGGCCGGGCCGGTTCGCGCGATATAGCGTTACCTTGGCGACCACTGTAACGCAGGTAGACAACTTACATCAAGAATGTTGTAACCTAACAACTGCATATGTGTTGCAGGATTATGTGATGTAATTCAAGCTCTATTGATCAAACGATGTAGAAATGGCAACTATTTTCCGCGAACTTTCTGATCACCCCTCGTAAAACTGAAAACAAGCATCAGGCACTAACCTACTTAATAATAAATATTATGTAATTATAAGGTCAGGATCGTAATCGAGTCTAAAGCCTGACCAACCGACAAGCAATAAAAGAGGAAGCCATAGCAGCACGTATTACCATGTCATGATGATCTGAAGCTATTATATTTCATTTCAATAGTGTAGCTATTAAAGCGAACTGACTCAGATTATATAACGTACCTCTGTTGGGTGGCTCTTGATTTACAACATGTTTTAAAATAACTGGTGGTATGGCACTGTCTGGGACACCATTCTGGCATACTTCACTGTCTTCAGAGTGTCGTGAATCAATAGCCCCGTAATTGGTAGCAACTCCACGGTTTGCAACAGGCTCATTTGGTCCATCAAGAACCTAAATTGACATCAATATTGAGCCGTGACATGTGATTTCCAACAATGTGGCATTTTTACAAACGTATACTCAGGAGAGCATGTGTGGCCTCCTTTTAAGCTTAGAAACTCCAAATGCTATTCAGTCATAGCTTAACAGTCATATAATATTCAAGCGACTAGCAAAGGCTCTGATCAGACTGCTGATCACATTGCAGGCTGATCTGAGGCTTTGTTGGTCACACATACCACATTATTGGAAATCTTGTGTCGCGGCTCATATAATTTTACTTCCCATATATATACTACCGACTTAAAGCCACAACAATTTATGTGCTAGGAACTGTGGGGAAAATGATTTCGCTTATTTGTATAAAATATGTCCTTTAAAAGATTATCCTTTGGAAGCAACACTACACCAAATAACTGACAATGTAGAGTGTGCAAGTTTTCTGGGACAGACTAGCTAGTTTCGACCATTTAGGCCTCAAACTGTAACCAAATGAGCCACCACGGATTAGACTTAGGATGATAATAATTACACAGTTTTAGTATCAGCTGAGCATTGTTCAATATACGGTTGACAAATGCGTCATGCTGAGACAACTCATCTACATACAAGTATAAGCTTTTCAAAAAAGCTTGCCATCTTAAAGCACTTAAGTGAAGTGAGTTGTTGTCTACTAGCTGAAAGTACAGCAGCCATTCGAAAGCTGTTTCACGAAAGTGGTCTATTAAATGACACACGAAGCTGCATGCCATCTCCGTATGCTTGCGGAGATGGCGATGAAGTGGGTGTTTCATTTTAGAGTTGTGACACCACGAGACGATTCACACCGTAGGTAATTTTCAAATGGTACACAGCTAAGCCGGTGCTACCATACAGGTTGCAAACTTAGTTATATTTTAGTTATAAACTTAGTGATAATTTCCATCCTATTGTCATCCTATGACAGCCTCCAAGTTGACTATCGCTGAAGAAATTATCCCAGAAACAATTGCTTTGATTGCAAAACACTGTTTCTATTTTGCAATCGCAAACACGCTTACTACATGTAATTTATAATCGAAAACGTTGTTTCAAATTTTGCAATCGTCAATACTGTAACTTAAGTTTATTGATCTGCGTTCGCCACTTTTGTTATGATTTGTTTCGAAAGCCTCCTTTTTAATATGTTAACATACCTCATAGCCTGCCATCTGTTTTCTTATTTTGTCCAGCCAGACTATCATCATGGCATCATATAGTGTTGCCGATACTATTATTAGACCAAAGACTGCGCATATAACACTGAAACACGAAGCAAACAAATTATAAACAAAAAAAAAGCTTATTTATGGCGCAGTCTGTTCTATCAAGCATATACTGTGTATTTATGCAAAATACTCTAATCAAAAATGAGAATGTATTAGATATATTTTACTAGTACTACATTTTCTTTTCGTGCAATACTTACCATGTATTGGCCCCTTGTATACGAATGACTTTTTCCATCTGTATTGATACAAGGGGTATCAAGAGGTCACAGATTAAAATTTACAAATTAGGATGTGCAGAAAGGAATGAAATAGTTGTTTTATTACCCAACTTAGAACAATATAAAATATTAGCTGCCCGATGCTGATATCGATGCGCGTACGGTTCGTTTACATCGATTGGCGTTTGGCCACTTTAAACTAAAGATAACTTCGTTGTTTGTGGTCAGAAACATTGGTGTGGGTACTTGTTTAGCGGAACACTTAGAGGCCAAAATTGGATAAGAGGACATTTTCTGTTTAAGAACCAAACCGCCTCTCCTACAGCAACTCCATTAAAAGTGACACTTCTGAGTTTGACGTCATCAGTGATCAGCGTGTCACGTGACTGTACAACAGTAAACAAAATGTAAGCACGGGAAACAGTTCATCGAAACAGGATCGAACTGGTTGCGCCCGAAAAAATCTATAAAACAGCCAAAAATGTTTAATTACTCTTTATATACATTGTTGTAGTACGTTGGGTAATATTTTTTAGAGGTTACTACACTAAAAAAAACAAAAAAAATCCAGCTGTAAAGTTTTTAGACTTAATTTTTTGCAATAACTTTTTTATCTTCAATATTAGCAAAATGTGTTCGCGATGAAAAGTATTCAGGAACATATCCGCGAACTTCTCCAAATGGTTCCAACATCCTAGATGCTGCAGCTTCATCTGTGCTTAGATGCATCCTTTGAACATTTTAAGCAAAGCGCAAATAGACTAAGTCCAAGATGTCAGTCAAAAAATTACATTGCACCGCCCTAATTCAATTACTAAAGCGATGGATGGCTTGTTCAAATATAATAGAACTCGCGCCTGATTCGCTCGTGCGTTAAGCTAGAAGGGTCATCCCCCGAATATATAAAAAAAAACTGAATAAAAAAGAGCAGCCAGTGAGATTCGAACCTAAAAAGATCTTTGTGGTTTAGTAATTTTCCTCGCTACCACTTGAGCTAACTCGAATCGATAGATCAACTGTGTATTAATCCTGTCATGAAAGGTAAGTCCCATAATTTTGTAAACAAAACATAACGTCACTTCTACTCTTGGCTGGCACAATAATACTTACATAACTACAATAGCCTTTGCATCATAATCCAAACTGTCTACTTGGCAGGTTAAGGGTGTCAAGATGTCAAAAGACGTTGTATTGATGCGTAGCAAACCCATCACTGAAAAATATTTTATTATATAATAATAAATAAAATTGAGCCACGCCATGCGAAAATGTGTCTTCGAGATTTCCGACCAGGTAAGATTCAAACCAGCCTCATCAGCTACACAAACACATTACATCATTGAAATTCTGGATTTAGCAAGAGTGGGTATCCTGCTCTCTAGGCAGCGAACAAAAATGTGCTGATCAGACTGCGCAGAAGCGCAGGTTGATTTGCGCCTTGTCATTAAGCAGGTTTTCGCATGACATGGCTCAATTTTTTTGTAAAATGATTAAACATGTACACCAGAAATCGATATATGCACGCTTACTTGAAAGTAGCACATGCATTTAGTATGCTTTCAATTGTCGCAGGGCACTTGATCAAATGGCTTCAGCAAGACTATTACATGTAAGAGATCAGGAATCAAAACTAGCACTTGCTAACGTGCTAAGTGCTATAGTGTTCCCAGGTTATAAGTGACCCCCGTTTTTCTTTTTTTAACAGCTTTAAATTGAACTTAGAAGAACGGCACTTAGCATGTGGCTTTAAATGCACACCGCGTAACTAAAACTTATTTTTGGGAGACGCCCTTATTTGTAACTGAAGCCCCAGTCCCCAGTCACTCGTCATCATTTGACACACACACACGCACACACACACACAATTGTAAAAGTTTATAGGGGTCCTAGACCGTGCCGTATTGAAAGCAGGCAAATAAAAGGCTTAAGCATGAAACATGCATGTACAAAAGAATAACCTAGTTATTTTTCCCTATGAATATACATATGTGTACCCCAATAGCTACACGTGGTATATTTACATTGCTATGACGATATGTATAATGCCTTCAATGTTTACCGTCGTGAGTTGGCTCCCGGTATCGTTAGTTTAACAGGCGACAGGGCCCAAGGCGACGACAGTAAACATTGGGCTTACAGTACTAGCCTAGAGGACTATCTATATCTGATGATTCAACGAAAATCTATTCTGCAAACCTCACTCGTCATCATTTGACACACACACACGCACACACACACACAATTGTAAAAGTTTATAGGGGTCCTAGACCGTGACGTATTGAAAGCAGGCAAATAAAAGGCTTAAGCATGAAACATGCATGTACATGTAGCACCTTCCATTTCAATTCATTGACTATTTTTGCCTACGAGGTATTTTGTCATGATTTTGTCGTCTGCTGATATTTTTTCAAAATCAGTTTGTTTCTTGTTGTTGCTTTTTCTAAAATAATCTTTCGGGAATATCAGTAGAGTGCCAAGCAGTTTGGATCCAGATCATGCCCGACGTTTTGTCGGGCCTGATCTGGGTCCAAATTGTTTGCAAAGGTAATCAGCATACGACACTAGTTTATGACGACAATTCAAGCAAATTAGAGAGCTGGCGAGAAATAGCGAATTAGGGATATACATTAAACTTAAAGAGCATCAAATATTTGCCTGCTAAAGCTATTTCGCTGATAAACTTTGTCAACAGCCGAAGGCAAGCTCAGGTTAAAATGTTGGGCATTATCTGTCTCCATACTGTTTGATAACCTACTTGTATTCCTGAAAGACATATTTTTAGGAAACAATGATCTCAAAGAAAATTCAGCCATTATTTAAGGTTCAGAAAATACTGTTACTTGAATCGGTTTCTTAACACAGGCCATTTCAATGCATCGCCTTTAGAAGTACAGTGAAGTTTATGAGTCAGTATTAATAGCAGTGAACCATAGCTTAATGCGCGAAGATTGGGCCAGTTAAGCAATTTTATTGTGAAGTTGCGATTGTTTATATCCGTTTAAACACGTGTTTTGGGTGCTCAAAAGAACCATATCATCGAGACGGTTGTTTTGAGTACACATAACATATTTTTTGGTTGAGAAATAGGAAAAATAATTCTCTGTTAGGCAGCCTTATCTGTGGGACAGACGAATTACCTCCACTGACCTGTACAAGCCATGTTTTATTTATATCGCTAGGTTCACTTGGGGACTAATTCAAAGAAGAGCAGCAAAAACACACCAAAATTCCATCTAATCCCAGCCTATACAAAAACTCATATATATGTGGAAAAAATAAATTCAATTACGCGGTATATATCTTAATTCATTTCTCTCATTATTTTTTCAATTAAAATCACCATTAAAGAATAATTAGCAAATAACGGGGGTCACTTAAGTCCTGGAAACACATTAGTAGATTTTCAAAACATTAGGTAGACATTGCTATCACTTGATATTTTAGCAATTTTAAAATACAATTCACTCTCGCAGTAACCAAAGCATACAACATGGCATGAACTGCATTAAAAAGTGAATATTTTTATTATAGCCAGCTTCAAAAGAAGCTTGATAATCTAGATACACACTGGTTCTGTTTACAAGGTAGCCTAAATGTAGATCAGAAAGAAAGACAAAGTATTTCTACACACAATCTATGCAAAATAGGTTTGCACAAAGATTATCAGTTTTCTAAATTTAGTCATATTACTGAGCACGAAAAATAAAGTTTATTTGGCAGTGAAAAGCAAGTCTAGCAAGTGATAAAAATAACCACTTGCTGTTTTCAAACGATCAGTTAAAAATCATAAATTTGGTCCGTGAACTGGTCTGTTAACCTAAACAGCGCCACATATAATTTGCAGCAGACAACAATTTCAAAATTTGGCAGCTATTTCAAAAAGAACAAATAAGGCATGATATTTCATTAGAATCGTCTGCTGGCAGACGAATTTCATGAAATATCATACCTTGTTTTTTTTTCGAAAAATAGGAAAGAAGTTGCAAATGTCGTCTGCTGCAGTAAGTCCGTTAGGTGAAATGAAATAAGTGGCCTAATTAAGGAGTTGGTTGCACCACCCCCCCCCTAGGTACCAAGGTTCCATTATATCATTTTGAAGCTGAACGTGTGCTGAATATGATGCACGATTCTGTCAAGCTGTAAACCTGTGCAGTTATATGTAAACATTCAAATAGAGAGGTATGGTAAGCGAAAAGGTTTTCCACATTTTGTGTACAGCAATTAAAGCTGCATACTCTGCAACTATGAACATTTTTCGAAAAACAGCTGAAAACTGCATGGAAAAGTGAATAATCTTATTAAAACAGGCGTATTTTGTCTTGTTTGTAATTATTTGCGTCCCTCCAATAATTCTAGACAGTTAATTTTTAACATAAATGCTGTTGTTTTGGCACTAATAATTTGTTAATTATTACGAAAAAGGTAAAATTGATACCTGAATTTTAGTATTTTTACTTTGTTCTTGAAAAAGAGAAACATTATTTTTAAAATGAAAATATCAAAAGTTACAGATTATGCAGCTTTAAAGGCAACCTAAAGTATTTTCTTTTTTAAAGTTATTAAATACTCTTATGATGGTAAATATATGCCAGAAATATATTAAAGATATCCTAAAAGATCTTAGAAGCAGCATTTGTTGCTTTATTTTTGTAAACAACAATGACACTTACCATTGGCGGGTGGGGTAATTGACACCACGCCCACTTATATTCATAAACATCATGAAATTTGTAAAATACAATTCTCTGCTAAAATTTATGCACATAGCTTATCCAGTCAAACAATTTTGCATTAAAGCCTAACAAAGAAACACAAAGTGGGTGACACTTTCATCAACTTAACAATTTTATAGACGATTTGTAAATTACCAAACACATGTTTTCCTCTTTTCTTGTTCAAAAACAAAACGTACATACCCTGTTTGAAATATCATGTCTGACACTCAATCAGTATGTCAGAAATATGAATTTAAAATGGAAAAATAATATATCAGCAGAATTTACAAACCTCACCTTACTCTGAAAACCATTTGTCATGCTTTGTAATGGCACATAAACAGTATGAATATACCCTAGTTTGCAAAGATCCTGCTTCAAAGATGAAACTATGCAGACCTTTAGTCATTTAAGTAATCTTTCAAAATAAAAGAAAATATTTCATCATTCATATCTGAATTCATAGCATTTAAACATCTCTTTAATACAGTTTCTGTTATTAACGTTACCTTACTTACGTATGTTCAATATAGATATTATTTTGATAGATTATGTCAAATTATGAATATCAGTTTGCTAAAGTAAGAATATAGATTTTAAAAGCTTTATGTTATTTTATTTTATTAAAGACAAAACATCGCAATGTATTTTAATACATGTTCTGTTGTATACGTTACCTGATCTACTTATATCAAAATATTACTCTTTACTTGCAATAGTTTGATAGATTGTGTCAAATAATGATGAATATCAATTAACCTAATTTAACAAGCCTTAAGTTGATGGATTGCATAGCACATTTTGATAACGTAGTATGTAACAAAAATGTACACGTAATATGTGTATGTAGCGCAATATTTCAAAACAACCAATACTCCTAAACAAACACTGCGACAGTCATTTGAAATGTAGTGGATAATTGAATTTTCGAGATTTTAATATTATCTTTTGTTATGTAACACATCTGTGCACTCATCCAAGTTAGTCTTCCATACTAGAAAAGGTAAAAAAAAGCGATGGCCAGGAACTGGTTCAACCAGAACCAAATTTCTGCCCTCAAAACCAAAATGGGATCGGACTAAGATTGCAAATAGACATAACACAAAGAGGATGTTAACCAAGTCAGCATCTTTCCCAAAAGTTGGTCACTTGGCTTCTTAAACCTTAGTAAATTTTATAATATCATCTTGATACATGGGTAAAATAGCAAAGAAACTGACACCAAAACAACTAACATAGAAAAACACAGCAAACTTGTCACCTTAGGATGGTCATAGATTTACAATTACTGTGTGATTAAATCAATTTATCGTATATCCAATCTTGTCTAGATCCTATTAATAACACCAGCATGCAAAAGCTACCTTGAGGCGTGGGAACCTTTTTGTTCTGCAGAGCAGACATAACCAGATGACTCTTACTGCTTGCTGTAACCATTTGCCTGTTTCAGAAGGAGCGATAAAGACAACTTTGATCATGTTACATGTTTAGCAGTTATTATATTTTTATCCACATCTAAACCACAACTGGCCAAGAAAACGATTATGGATGTATGATAACAACAGCTTTTATTTTGTATTGTCTTCATAAAATAATAAAATAAATGTCATCAATACTTTATTATTTGTTAAGTACGAAAAAACCTTACAGTTATGCATCCTGAAATTCCCCCCAACCTTTTCCATTTTCATTGGGGCTGGTGTCTTTGTTTGAAATGTCATTTAAACACATGTGCATGTAAACATGGGTTGGCCTTGTAAGATTATGCATTTATGTTTCTGTGTGCCTTTATGATATATCATTTATAAATTTTTCAAAATGTCCTCGTTTGCAAGTATTGAAACTAACTCTTTACTAAGTAACATACATCACATTTACATAATATTATAATGAAATGACCAAATTCTTGATCTCAAAGCATATTGCAAGATTTTTCAAGATATTTGGACACTACATCATATGACATTTATCTAAAGCGGTGTAATACTTGTTCTGGTGTATGCACTAATTTGATAACCTATAGCTTGCTGTTTACATTATCACAATTTGATGATGTTATGACATTGACGTAATGAATGTGACTAAAATGTGGGTTATAGTGTTGCCTTAATCATTATACTGTCTCTTACCTATCCATAGATCATTTTAAAATGAAAGAACAAAGAACATAACTATGGTGAGCAATGTTGCATCTTTTTTAAAGTTTTTCTCTGTGAATTCCCATACATATAGCTCTTAAGCCAGTTAAAATGAAATACATACAAGATTATGAATAGGATACATCTGTTTGCATTCCATTGACTCATGTTTAGTGTGATTTTACTATTCAGAACCTCTATGCTAGCCAATGAAAACTCTATTTCATTATAATTATTATCTCCTTTTGGAAAAAGATGCCATTTCACTTGCTGATACGTAAATGGTTAATCTGTTGCATTTCAAGATTATGTTCTTGTAGTGTTTGTTCAGGCAATGCATATTTTGTGGGCTTTGTCATTACCAAATGAACTGTTCTTTAAGCTGGTGCCAATCATCGAGTTGTCACTTATATATTTTGATTTTGAAATCTTAATACAACAATCGTTTGTGATATCACTTTATGATTTGTACAGTCTTAAATGAATATATAATATGACATACCATACATTAAAAAGCATTGATCTGATAAACCCATACAATGAACTATTTAGATAGAATGGCTGGCACCACATATTTACAAAAGAAAGCACTAAATTAACAGCTTTTGGACTGCCTTATAAGTATGGAAGGGTATCGGGCTCATAATTCAAATACGCATTATGCCTTATGCCTGATTCCATTTACAGGTTATGGATGTGTATTATGCTTTATCACAAAGTGTCTGTCAGTTGTATGCATTTTACGTTCTACAAAATGATCGTGGTGATAATTCCATTTGGGTGTTCTGTATCCCTAATCCCTTATTATGCTTTAACACAAAGTGCCTCTCCGTAATATGCATTTTACGTTCTATGAAAAGGGTCGAGGCGATAATTCCATTTGGTTATTTCTATAAAAATATATTTCTGTAATTCGGAATTCGCTTTCTACAGAATGGCTTTCCATATTCTGGTTCACCTGAACTTGCGTTTTCGGGTAAACCTGCTTTTGCCAAACCGCAATACGCTTAAGTCTATTTCGACTACGCAACTAAATTACTAGCTTCACCAAAAATTGCTAAACGCAAAATTAAAATAATGAAAATAATAAATAATTCTGCAGAAGTATTCTTCTCTACTTTTTGTCCCTCATTTTATGGAAAAAACAAAAAAAAAAAAAAAAAAAAAAAAAAAAAAAAAAACACGCAAGACTATTGTCTGCGCATGTCTATACTATCCAGGATTCGAAAAATGCGCCCTATCGGAAGATAATGCACGCGAGACCCGGTGTACAGGTAAATTCTGCCCGTCAAGAGTTATCCTGATTACCCGTGGAAGGAGAAAACAAGTTTGGCTTCCTTCAAAAAAGTAATCCAAAACGTGGGGCCGCAACTATCATTTAAATGTGTCAGCTTTATTAAGATAGAATTTGATTACTTGATTACAATTTAAACTAATATATACATGAATGTAATTCATATTTGGCATGCATGGATCAACAGGAATTTTTGCCAGGGTGTCCCAGGCCTCTAGATAAGAGAGCCTAATTAAAAATAAGTTTCCTATTTCTCAACTAAAACATATGTTGTGGGTACTCAAAGAACTGTCTCAATGAGACGGTTCTTTTGAGCACCCAAAACATATGGTTAAATCTTTGCTAAAACATATGTTGTGGACCCGGTTGTGGATACTCAAAAGAACCGTCTCGATGAGAACGATTCTTTTGAGCACCGAAAACAAATGTTAAAACTGATGGATAAGAAAATAATCACAATATTACGCTGGAAAAATTTGCTTATCTAGACATAATTATACATGTCCGAGTAAATATAAATCAAGCTAAAAAATTCAAGAGAAAAATGAAAAAATGACCCAGACAAAAAGGCATATTCGGCTTAAAATAAGTGGTCCGGCTAAAACCTTTTTTGGCCAAAAAAAGTGGTCTGGCCATGGCCGGACCGGCCGGACCGCCGACGACGGCCTTGTCTTAACTGTTGAGGCCCTCCCGGAGGGGCGAATGAGGGGGATACCTGTTCCTTAGTTGAGCCACGACATGAGATTTCCAACAATGTGGTATAGTTTCCATAAGCAAAGCCTCAGATCAGCCCGCGCCTAGGCGCAGTCTGATCAGAGCCTTTGCTAGTCGCTTGATTGTTCTATGACTGTTAAGCTACTGACCGAACAGCTTTAAAGCTTAATTGGGGACTGCACAGGCTTGTCATAGTCTATCCTTCTCAAAATATCACATTGTTGTGAATCACATGCCCCGCTCAAAGTGTTTATATATTCTTACGAAAAAGCAAGACAATCTGGGCCTAGAACTACAATGTATCCTAAATGTTAAGGAGTACTTAAGTTAAGTATTGATTTTCCAGGATGCGAAAAATAACGTTTCCAAACTGATTAAAACCAAAATAGTTTCATTTTTTCTGTGGATCACAATGATATCTTTGACCATGAGTACTGCATCGGTCTTGGCAATTTATTAAGCATTTAATGTACACGTTGAAGTATCAATACTTAAATTAAGTCTTCCTGGCATTGTAATTCTGGGCCTAGATTAACAACATTTAAACCTCGTCGTAAGAAAACAGGTCTGCTTCTGCTTATTTGTCATGCAAATGAGCTGCGAGGTTACTAGGCATTTGCTTTCGTTACACAGATCATGATTCCTTTAGTAACTCGTATATGGCTGTGCAGTCCAATTTGTGTCATAACTGTTATGCGATAGAGACAGAAGAAAACTGATGTTACTCTACGTTTTTTATCCTGGTTTTATAGTGTAGAGTATCACCGGGACGCAACCGTGGCCCTACCGGCATGTAACCGTGGCTTAACCGCGGCAGCTACCTGGACATCACCGTAAACAACCTGGGTAAGACCGGGGTATACCGGCACGAACGGTGGCTCCACTGTGCTGCACAGTAAGTGCTCCGTGGTGAACCGGGGATCAACCGGCGTCTTGCTATCTCGAGAACCGGGGCTATACCGGGGTAACGTCGGCAAGGTGAGAATGCAATTTATTTTTCATGAAATGTGTCCCGGTGCATCACGGTATACCGGCTGTCCTGCATCGGGATGAACCGTGGCTACATCGGCACAGTGAGAATGGGGCTTAAGAGGCTAAGAAAACGGATCAAGAACCGCTACTGGCTGTTCAGAGACTAGAGGATAGCCGCACAAAAGATCTATGCCTCTTGTCATCATTTATAGCAGCATAGGCGTCTCATACATGTACAGCGTATTGTGTTCAGTCATAAATCGATTTGCGACAACATGAAAAGCCGAAATAAGACTTTGTTGTCAATTGAAACGCGCATTGCAAGAAAGCAAATAACAGCTATTTAGAGAGATAAGAAACTTTGAAAGAGCTAATTTCGCGGATTGAGAAAACCCATAAAGCACATAACATAATGACTAAATGGCATCAAGCGTAAAGGCATTTTGTAGTATGCAGAATGCATATTGCTGAAACGCACTGTCTGTTATAGCAAATAAGAAATACATATTACTGGAATGGAATTATGACAGGGAATTGGGGGTACAGAACACCCAAATGGAATTATCACCACGATCATTTTGTAGAATGTAAACTGCATACAACTGATAGACACTTTGTGGTAAAGCATAATAAACATCCATAACACGTAAATGGAATCAGGTATAAGGCATTATGCGTATTTGAATTATGAGCCCGATACCCTTCCATATATAAGCAGGTATGCTGCCACCATGTAATCTATATGTACATGTATATCATAGCGCTATACTTACAAAAGAAGAGAGAATATATGCACTGTTTCATATGGAAGGGTATCGGGCTCATAATTCAAATACGCATAATGCCTTATACCTGATTCCATTTACGTGTTATGGATGTTTATTATGCTTTACCACAAAGTGTCTATCAGTTGTATGCAGTTTACATTCTACAAAATGATCGTGGTGATAATTCCATTTGGGTGTTCTGTACCCCCAATTCCCTGTCATAATTCCATTCCAGTAATGTGTATTTCTTATTTGCTATAACAGACAGTGCGTTTCAGCAATATGCATTCTGCATACTACAAAATGCCTTTACGCTTGATGCCATTTAGTCATTATGTTATGTGCTTTATGGGTTTTCTCAATCCGCGAAATTAGCTCTTTCAAAGTTTCTTATCTCTCTAAATAGCTGTTATTTTCTTTCTTGCAATGCGCGTTTCAATTGACAACAAAGTCTTATTTCGGCTTTTCATGTTGTCGCAAATCGATTTATGACTGAACACAATACGCTGTACATGTATGAGACGCCTATGCTGCTATAAATGATGACAAGAGGCATAGATCTTTTGTGCGGCTATCCGCTAGTCTCTGAAAAGCCAGTAGCGGTTCTTGATCCGTTTTCTTAGCCTCTTAAGCCCCATTCTCACTGTGCCGATGTAGCCACGGTTCATCCCGATGCAGGACAGCCGGTATACCGTGATGCACCGGGACACATTTCATGAAAAATAAATTGCATTCTCACCTTGCCGACGTTACCACGGTATAGCCCCGGTTCTCGAGATAGCAAGACGCCGGTTGATCCTCGGTTCACCACGGAGCACTTACTGTGCAGCACAGTGGAGCCACCGTTCGTGCCGGTATACCCCGGTCTTACCCAGGTTGTTTACGGTGATGTCCCGGTAGCTGCCGCGGTTGAGCCACGGTTACATGCCGGTAGGGCCACGGTTGCGTCCCGGTGATACTCTACACTATAAAACCAGGATAAAAAACGTAGAGTAACATCAGTTTTCTTCTGTCTCTATCGCATAACAGTTATGACACAAATTGGACTGCACAGCCATATACGAGTTACTAAAGGAATCATGATCTGTGTAACGAAAGCAAATGCCTAGTAACCTCGCAGCTCATTTGCATGACAAATAAGCAGAAGCAGACCTGTTTTCTTACGACGAGGTTTAAATGTTGTTAATCTAGGCCCAGAATTACAATGCCAGGAAGACTTAATTTAAGTATTGATACTTCAACGTGTACATTAAATGCTTAATAAATTGCCAAGACCGATGCAGTACTCATGGTCAAAGATATCATTGTGATCCACAGAAAAAATGAAACTATTTTGGTTTTAATCAGTTTGGAAACGTTATCTTTCGCATCCTGGAAAATCAATACTTAACTTAAGTACTCCTTAACTTTTAGGATACATTGTAGTTCTAGGCTCAGATTGTCTTGCTTTTTCGTAAGAATATATAAACACTTTGAGCGGGGCATTTGATTCACAACAATGTGATATTTTGAGAAGGATAGACTATGACAAGCCTGTGCAGTCCCCAATTAAGCTTTAAAGCTGTTCGGTCAGTAGCTTAACAGTCATAGAATAATCAAGCGACTAGCAAAGGCTCTGATCAGACTGCGCCTGGGCGCGGGCTGATCTGAGGCTTTGCTTATGGAAACTATACCACATTGTTGGAAATCTTATGTCGTGGCTCAACTAAGGAACAGGTATCCCCCTCATTCCCCCTCCGGGAGGGCCTCAACAGTTAAGACAAGGCCGTCGTCGGCGGTCCGGCCGGTCCGGCCATGGCCCGACCACTTTTTTTGGCCAAAAAAGGCTTTAGCCGGACCACTTATTTTAGGCCGAATATGCCTTTTTGTCTGGGTCATTTTTTCCATTTTTCTCTTGAATTTTTTAGCTTGATTTATATTTACTCGGACATGTATAATTATGTCTAGATAAGCAATTTTTTCCAGCGTAATATTGTGATTATTTTCTTATCCATCAGTTTTAACATTTGTTTTCGGTGCTCAAAAGAATCGTTCTCATCGAGACGGTTCTTTTGAGTATCCACAACCGGGTCCACAACATATGTTTTAGCAAAGATTTAACCATATGTTTTGGGTGCTCAAAAGAACCGTCTCATTGAGACAGTTCTTTGAGTACCCACAACATATGTTTTAGTTGAGAAATAGGAAACTTATTTTTAATTACGCTCTCTTATCTAGAGGCCTGGGACACCCTGGCAAAAATTCCTGTTGATCCATGCATGCCAAATATGAATTACATTCATGTATATATTAGTTTGAATTGTAATCAAGTAATCAAATTCTATCTTAATAAAGCTGACACATTTAAATGATAGTTGCGGCCCCACGATTTGGATTCCTTTTTTGAAGGAAGCCAAACTTGTTTTCTCCTTCCACGGGTAATCAGGATAACTCTTGACGGGCAGAATTTACCTGTACACCGGGTCTCGCGTGCATTATCTTCCGATAGGGCGCATTTTTCGAATCCTGGATAGTATAGACATGCGCAGACAATAGTCTTGCGTGTTTGTTTTTTTTTGTTTTTTTTTCATAAAATGAGGGACAAAAAGTAGAGAAGAATACTTCTGCAGAATTATTTATTATTTTCATTATTTTAATTTTGCGTTTAGCAATTTTTGGTGAAGCTAGTAATTTAATTGCGTAGTCGAAATAGACTTAAGCGTATTGCGGTTTGGCAAAAGCAGGTTTACCGGAAAACGCAAGTTCAGGTGAACCAGAATATGGAAAGCCATTCTGTAGAAAGCGAATTCCGAATTACAGAAATGCAGTCACTGTTATATTTTTATAGAAATAACCAAATGGAATTATCGCCTCGACCCTTTTCATAGAACGTAAAATGCATATTACGGAGAGGCACTTTGTGTTAAAGCATAATTAGGGATTAGGGATACAGAACACCCAAATGGAATTATCACCACGATCATTTTGTAGAACGTAAAATGCATACAACTGACAGACACTTTGTGATAAAGCATAATACACATCCATAACCTGTAAATGGAATCAGGCATAAGGCATAATGCGTATTTGAATTATGAGCCCGATACCCTTCCATAGTTTCAATAGTAAGTTAAATATGAATGCTACGTCTTTATGATATCATAATACTATATTTAGACAAAAACTATTTATTTCGCTTATTTGTATGCTTAAAGTCCCAGACAACAATTTTTCAGTTGTGTCAAGACAATTTCCTGTCTTCTATGTTTGACCCAGTACTTAGCAGCAGATAAAGTGCCTTGTTCAAGGATAGAACACAGTGACTCCACAGGTGGTGCGTCTCAAATCAGCATTCTTTCGATTCCCATTCTAATTCTTTACCAACTGAGCCTGTGTGTTCCACCAAAAATCTTATCAAAAGACAAATGGACTCTATGACAGGATGGTATTGGATAACTATTCTAATATTCAATTTAAGCGAGAAAAAAGATGTGAGTATGATTTAATTACTGTTGTTATGTATGTGCCAATTATGATATTCTGTAATACAAACGCAGAGATGTTTTAAAATGACTTTTGTTGATGTCCATGCAAATTGGAATATTGATTTTAGCATAGCAGAGAAGTAAAATGAGTTGAAAATTGCACTCATTAGTAATATTTAGATTACTTTTAACCTGTGACCAAAATAATGTATTACTGCTCACCTGATAGTGTAACGTATTTAACATTAAGACAACCATTTCCTCATTTAGCTATAATAATAAAGGAATAATTATTAGCTTTACCTTTAGCGACACTTATATCTTAAGGTAAATAGTATAAGTTAACAATACTTAAGCAGACAATACTTTTTGCATAAATCAATTACGTAACATAGATAACAAGCTGTCACATATTAATGCAATGCTTTTGACCTAGGTATTATTAGGACAATAAGCTTATGCACTCTTGCAAAATTGTAATACCTTTTTTTAATTTAGGGTGAAGAATATACTTTCTTCTTTAGGCAGTCAGTTTTTGACAGCAACATGCTTTGAAAACGAGCATAAATGTAGTAACATAGTTAATATACAGAAAAAACAAGGGTTCTTGGTGGAATTATTTTTCTATTCTAAACTCAATTTAATATTTATGCTTTTGAACGATCCAGGATATCTTTTAGAAAAGTTTAATTGACTCTTTAAATAGAAAACACATGTCAAAATTATATATGGTTGTTTTATTGTGTTTATATTTTTACCGTACCCCTGCCCTACAAATACGTGGTTACACAATTTCTGCACAGGTTGTCAGGTTGACAACATTGCCTATTGATTTCAGCATAAAATTACCTACAAAATGGTATATAGCAACCTTGGTACCTAGGGGGGTGCAACGAAACTTTTTTTGAGGGTCTCACCTAACGGACTAAGTCGTGATTTGCGCTTTACGGGTTAAATTGAAGCTAAGTGCAGCAATTGCTTATTTACTTTCTTAAATAATGCAGGTACTGATCAGTATATTAAAGTATCTTCTGGCATGCGCTCTGGCCATCGTTTTGTACCATGTGAAGTCCAGATGATAATCATATTAGGTGGACGTACGCACACTTACGTTTGTGGATAAGGAAAGAGACATCATCGCCGTCACAACTATTTGGAACACACACACCAACTGTTAAAGCAATAACACCGGTAGGATTCATTGGACTTGGCTGCAGATAGAATAAATGTCAGGTCTGTATAATATAGAGCCGCAAGAACAATAACAAGTGCATAAAACATGCATGTACTAAATTGGTAAAGTTCAAGGTAAAAGTACCAGTTTTGAATATGTTTTAACTCAATGTATGCTGGGTAAGTCTTCTTCTTGTCGTCTGCTGACTTGTTTTCAAAATCAAAGTGTCAAACGGTTTGAATCAAGATCATAACCAACGTTCTGCTGTTTTGCAATCGTGTGTTAAGAACAGAATACAGTAAAACCTGTCTTAAGCGACTTAATGACAAATGGTGGGTTAATGAAGGTCGAAAGTATTGCAGAATGCACCAAGGGGAACATTCTGCAATACTTTTGACCTGCAGTAAGCGATAATTTGTCTTGGAAAACAATGTTTAGTCTTCTTTTTGAGTGGCAGCTTAAGACAGGTTAAATACACTAAATATACGACACAGCAATAAGCAGAGTTGGGACAAGCTCATGCGGAAATTTGTACAACAAATCATATTTTTTCACGACATGGCGCATTTGCATGTACCTAGAAACATATTTAACCCTTTTCATTCTGGATACCTGCAAACAGGTATTTTGGCAAACAGTGAAGACCAAGATCAAATGCCGCATTATACGTCAGTTTATCAATGTCTGCACTTTTTACTAAGATAAAATAAAACTTCAGAAGCAGAAATATATTACAATTAAGACATTTTGATATGTGACACCTTACAATACAAAATGGACGGATAAGAAAGTATTCATAGTATTTCGGCTACAATATCCCTGTTCCCAACCTATAGACTCTTGCAATGCTGTACGGACGTACAACCCCGTCTGAGTTTTCACAGGCCCCACATATGTGATTTTTTAAACATGAACGATCTTTAAGAAATATATACAGCGGCTTTCAAATATTGACACAATAATTATTGAACAAAAATGGTATTTAACTTTAGCACGAACTATCTCGTGCTGCTGTACAGGGTCTACACTGATGTAGGGGATATAAATAGTAATAGCATGTCTGTCCGCCTGTATGTAAGATAATCCACTCGCTAAAGCTCGTGGATTATCTCCACGAACAGGCAAACAACCCATGGTATAGTTATTACTTAAATCTCTATCAAAACACCAGCGATGTTCTACTCTAGAAATAGACTATGGGTAATTGTTTCATTTTTTGAAAAAGTTTAAGAAACAGACTATAGTCATGACCTCACATGAGCGGTAAAAATGGCATGACAAGTTTCAACACTTAAGAATTAGTATTTGCTTTAGTTCTTTTAAATCATAATCCTTTGGACATTGGCTGAATGAGTTATTTTGTAATTCTGCATGAAATTATGCAAGGCATAAAAAGGTGATAATAATTACTTTCAAATACATGTACTGCCTACATTCGTGATATGTTTATACAGTACCCTGGCATAATGTTCAAATAGAGCGAGTCAGATAGTACCGTGCATTGCATTTGCAATAAGTTCGGATGACAAGAGTATAACACTGGTATTTTGTAAAATTACCCTGGTATTAAAGCTGCATACTCTGTAACTGTGAACATTTTTCGAAAAATTTTATTTTCTTTTTAAATCATTTGTAAAAGTAGAATTAAGATATGTTTTCACAATAAAAATGTTCACTATAGCTGAAAACTGCATGGAAAAGTGAATTATCTTATCAAATACATGTAGGTGTATTTTTCTCTTGTTGGTAGTTATTTGCGTCCCTCTAATAATTATAGACCGTTGAATTTTAACATAAATGCAGTTGTTTTGATAGTGATAACTTGTTAAGATTTACGAAAATGGTAAAATGTTTCCCTGAATTTGAGTATTTTTACTGCGTTCTTGAAAAATAAAAACATTATTTTTAAAATAAGAAGATCAAAAGTTACAGACTATGTAGCTTTAACCGATGAGAATACGATTTTCTAGTAGGTGCGCTGATCATAACATTTTAAGATGTTTCTGATTGGTGAACTATTTGGGTCAAAACTCAAACTATTCAGCAGCTTCTGAATAATGATTGAATATACTCCGATTTCTACATTGGGTAGTCACATTTAACCCTTAAAGCGTCAATCACAACTGCAGCAGACGACAAATTTTAAGACATCTTTCCCAATGTTCGACAAAAATAAGGTATGATATTACATGAGAATCGTCTGCCAGTAGACGATTCTCATGAAATGTCATTCCTCATTTGTTATTTTTGAAAAAGCGGCAAAATGTTTTAATTGTCGTCTGCTGCACATTATAGGTGGCGCCTTAAGGGTTAATATTGGATCATCATGTGCGTATGTGTGTGTCCCAGTGAACTACTGTACTATGTACAGGACGCTAATATAGCATGGTTTTACCTGTCCGGATCCTATCTTGAAGGAAGGTTTACAGTAGCGTCCCTTGTACGGGTGAGTTACTGCTCCTGATATATTCACTGTGGCTTCTATGGCAACGCATTCGTCATAGGAACCCAGCCAGACCAGATGTCCATCCATGATTCCACTGGCAGGTTTACCCATGGCGTCAATCACTAAAAACATCATAAAGTCGAATCTCTATAACACAAGGTTACGACGAAGTACAGAGTATTAGAACCATACCTTTTTAGGGATGTTTTCCTTTGAAAGAAGCTCTAGCGAGAAGGCGTATATTTTCCCTAGTTGACATGATTATTAAAGCTAAATTTTCAAATAGCCCTAATGATTGTAAGATTCGTCTGTTTGGGTAGTTTAATATGGATAGTTAGCATTAGAATAAGTTTCAAAGCGATTCATCATTTACAAAGCCTTGAAAACTTGCGCTTTCTACTCCCACTCCTCATTTTACGTCTTTTTAGACCAGAATTTTAGTAAATCCATTATAGGTTTTCAAAAAGTAAAATACTAAATTATTAAGGATACATTGTATAAATGCCCTTCGTTTCCAAAACTTTGCAGTATTCCGGCTGCGCATGCGTACGAAATATACTTAAAATTGTGATGTTTGTCATTGAAAAGATTAAACTGGTGTCTTTCCGTTTGTTTTTAGATGCTTTCCCCCCATAGTCCCAAGATGCCCTTTGGAAAATTTAACGCCATTATATAAATATACAACATGTGTAAAGAGCGTCTTGGGTCTAGGGGGGAAAGGGGCTGTATAAGCGAAAGAAGACATCAATCATCTGACAAAAATAGACCACTTTGCAAGATGGTAGTTTTTATTGTACATCAACTGTATAAATATATATAATATACTCTATCGTGATAAATGTAGGACGATTGTTTACCTTAGTTTAAGGTGGTAGGGGACCCATGTCAAAAGATAACCTTACTTTTACTTAAAAGTAAGAGTGTAAGAGTTATCGTTCCTGAATCTTGTTTTTAAAAGAGAATACTTATTTGTAATCCGGTAGATATTATTCTCCCCTGACAACTCTTTGATGCGTTGGCAAGTAAACAACAAAATGGCAGAATTGCTAACTTCACGACAAAACAGATCCAAAAAAGGCTAGTTCGCTAAACGGAAGCCAAAGTCGCCGGATGACATGACTGACGAGAACAACAATGATATCGTCGAAGATTTAGAATAGCACATACAGTTGAATGAAGGCCGCAAGATTGTGGAACTAGGTAATTTAGCGGTATAAGTTGAAGATAAGTATTTTGCTTTCACAAAAAGAAGGAATGCAAGTATTAGCTTTTAAAAACATCACCCAGAGTATGAAGTCATTCAGTATTTTGAGGGTTAAAAGTTGCGGACCGTATAAATATACACACTATATACATGTCTCGGTTGCTATTTCTGCTTGCTGCCGCTAATGGTCAATTTCAAAGAAATCTATCGTTTTCAAGGCTCCAGATGGGGTCCAACTTTTTCCAGGGGGTCCAACTTATTCCAGGGGGTGTCCAATTGCTTATTCCCTATAGAAACCCATATAATTTGTGATTTTCCAGAGGGGGTCCGGACCCCCTGCCCCTCCCCCCCTCTGGATTCGCACTTGGAGCAGCCCTTACAGCTTCATGGTTAAGGCTACAATACATTATCTCATTTGGGCTTGGCAAACGTTAATAGACAGAAGAATGTATCATCCTCTTATTGTTATATACCTTATAATAAATGTTTACTATAGGGCTTAACTGCCATTTCAACCTGCTCACGGGTATCCTCTGCGAGTTAAGATACCGTCGCTAATGCTTTATTGAGAACTGACCAAACTATTCAATTATCATAAGATACGCTACTTTATCACATCGGATAGGCGGCAATCTAGAAGGCTCTGAACAATCGATGAACGTGGATCGCAAAATCGCTAGATTTACCATTTGTCGCCAATCAAGCAAACAAACTGCAATCCAAAAAGTATGTTTCTGACGGTATTTAATCTACGTTCGTCGATAGTATCAACCTGTTCGATTGCCACCTATCCGGTATGTGTATTGATACAATGAATACGTAACCAAAACGATCTGAAACAAGAGCTACGAGTTATCTACATTTTTCAGTCATGTTTCTGTTGAAAAAAAAAATGTTTCCACATCGGATAGTGAGCAATCGAAAACACTCCTAACCATTGACGAACGCGGATCAAAACTCGCTAAAAACAGTGTTTTGATTGCAAAGTGTCGCCTGTTCGATGAGGCACGGATGGTGATAAAAAACTATGATTCTAACTATTTTTGGTCTATAATCGTCGATAGTATCGATGTTTTTGATTGCGCCTATAAGGTGTGTTGTTGTTGTATGCTTCACGATGTTACAGTGGACATTTTTAGGGGAATGCTTTTGCTTGAAAGGAAAATATTCACAACTTTTTGGATACTGTAAAGGCGGCACCTCATGACCGCGTTATTCGTCTACTTTAGACATAGGTAAAATCTGAAAATAAGCGTTATAACTACATTCGAAAGTGTTTGTTTATTGTTTAACAAAAGTATAGAGGCAAACAGTGTGGACCCAGATCAGACTGCTCCTAGATGAGCAGTCTGCTCTAGATCTACAGTGTTTGTTTAAGAGGCTTCATAATATTTCAATAGACGATAAAAACATACGATAGTGTTGTAATATACGCTTTAAGGGTTAATAAATGTGGGTTCAGTGCATTAACGGACAGGGCTTTCATGAAATGCACGCAGGCCTGGGCGGCTCAAGCAACTTTTAAACGCTTAACCAATAGATAGAACCTGATTTCCATTCTTGAGCAGTTGAAATAACCGAACCAGGCCCAGATATGAATATTAAAGTTGCCGTGCACCTTTACAGTACCCCAAAAGTCCTATAATATATAACAATGTCAATATAACATTCCTTTCTGTATATTAACGTGTGTCAAGCTCTTGTGCGATAATGTGTTGCAGGCCTCACTGCTGTGTGGTTCTGGTTGGAACACATCACATTCAGGCTTGCCAAACATTAATACACGGAATAGAATTTTTATCCTATATTGCATATTTGTAAGTTTATTCTTTAAATGACATTTAGATCTATGCATCAGGAATAAAGCTATAATTTTTAGCTTTTATCTACATAAATCCTACGTGTAAGAAAGCATCAAAGTATCAAGACATGTTATAGCCATGCTTTAATAAGAGGATAAAACATTCTTTTACGTATATTAACGTTTGCCAAGCCCGAGTGTGATCATGTGTTGCAGCCCGAACCGCAAAGCGGTGAGGGCTGCAACACATTATCACACGAGGGCTTGGCGAACGTTAATAATACGGAAAAGAATATTATATCGTCATTGTTATATACCCTCCTTTCAAACACAAGCAGTCCCAAATTATTTTATTCAATTGTATGCAAAAAATGTTCACCGTAACATCATGAAACGTACAACGAATTCACACCAGATAGGCGGCAATCGAAAACGTCAATATTATCGACGAACGTAGACCAAAAATAGTAAAAAAAAACACAGAGTTTTTGTTTGCCATTAGTCGCCCGACTGGCGAAAATTGGCAATCGAAAACACTGGTTGTAGCGATATCTGACTCGCGTTCATCGATTGTTCGCCAAGAATTTTCGATTGCCGCATATCCGGTATGGAAACATATTTTTTTATAACAGAAACATGAAAAATGTAAACTATTCCTAGTAGCCCTTGTTTCAGATTGTTTTGGCTAATGTTTACAGTAGGCCTATATTCAATAAACACTTCACATAAGGGGCAATCGAACACTGTAATACTATCAACGAATGTAGATCTAAGATCGTTAGAAACAGAGTTTTTGATTGCCGTTTGTCGCCCGACTGTAGATTATTCCTAGTAGCCCTTGTTTCGGATTGTTTTGGCTACGTATTCAGTAGGCCTATATTAAATAAACACTTCAGATAGGAGGCAATCGACAACGTTAATGCTATCGACGAACGTGGAGATCGCTAGAAACAGAGCTTTCGACTGCCGTTTGTCGCCCGACTGGCAACAAATGGCAATCGAAAACAATGTTTCCAGCTATCTGTGATCCGCGCTCATCGATTGTTCAGAGCGTTTTCGATTGCCGCCTGTCCGATATGATAAAGGAGCGTATTTTATGCTAATTGAAACAGTTTGGTCATTTCTCCATAAAACATTAGCGACGATATATCTTAACTTGCAGACGATGTCCATTAGTGGGCTTTTATGTCGTTGCAGCCCTCTGCTGCCATGTATAAATGGCAATGAAGCCCTTGGACAGTGATTTGTCGCATTGCGACACGTTAAATATAGATGAAAAGTACAACTGTCAGCGATTGAAACACGTCAAGTTTCTATAGTAAACACTCATAACGTATATATCAATGAGAATCATAATGTAATGTGCTGGGTCACATATGCTAGGTCAAAATCTTTTTTGTCATTTTCTACGCCCATTCTTCAGTGCATAATCAATAATAGCTATGTCTCCGCCCAGTGATATACATAGGGCGTACATAGGGCGTAGACAAACAAAAATTGGTTGAAAGGGGAGACAACACTAATTATAGTCTTCTTTTTTTTCAGGATTTTTCAGAAAAGTCACCAAAACAAAAAAACGAGCACGGTGACACATATTTTTTATTTAATCATTATATTCTTCAAGAAAATATCTTTGTAAAAATATGTTTTTTGTTGTTCCAGTTACATTCTCTGATATGTTTATTTTGTATATTAATGATTTTTTTGGCGTTTATTCGTCTGACTTAATTAGGATTTTGCTTAATAAATTGTGTAAATACATGTTATTTTACTAATTTTTGTTTTTATTTATATCTCTGGTGTGAGTAGTATTTGTTCTGAAAAAAACTGTATTGCGTTTCTTGTTAATTTGTCAACAAAATCTGTGTTTGTTTTTTTCAAAAACCTGCGATTTTGCAGTTTTTGACATCAAATAACTTTTTAAAAAGAACGGTGAGGTATTGTTTTTTTCGTCTTAGATTATAAGTATTAGTCTATATTATAATATATTAAAAGATAAAACACTTTTGGACATATGCCGGTGAGTCCTCTACTACCTTAACGGTCTGTTTCGCACACATGTTACTGAATAGCGAGCACAGTTGATGATCAAAATAAATTCTCATTCAAATCGAAGTAGATATATTACATGCATTTAGGAAAACCCGTTTTAAATATACGAACTAGCGGGCAAGGGTACATAGACGGCCCGTCTACATGTATTTGTTGAGTGTGCCTAGTGTCTCCAGTCGTAATTTTAACAAAATAAAACGAAAGTCTTATTTAGGGAAATCGCCCGCCTTATCGCTAGAAATTCTTTGACATACGGCTCAATAGCTTGAAGCACGTTCAAGTTATCTTCATGAAACTAAGTATAAATATCAAATAACATTTAAGAAGTTGCATAACTCTTGCATTTATATTTATTGTTTGGTTATTCCTCTTTAAACCTGTTCGTTAGCCCTGTAACTTGAACCCTTCGTTAAATTTCATATAAATATCGATCAACATTTTAATAATTATCATATGCTAACTCGAATTTGGCTTCGAGTAGCAATGCAAAAGAGATACTTGAAATTAAGAATCTTTATTTGATGATCAATTCAGCGTTGGGGAAAGCGTGTCTTGGTGACAACTATATCAATATCCCCAAGCTAATTACTTAAAAGAATAAATACAAGCCTTGTGATCATGGCGCTCTGCATGTCGTTACTTATCGCATTTTCGATCAAAAAAGGTCCATGCGAGGCTCCTTCCGCTTTGTTCATACAAACATATGAATGTAGGTAAAGGTCAGATCAAAATGTAGTAGAGCTCGAGCTCCGCTAATATGTTAGCATGCGCGTTTGAAGTGCGATTAGTACCAAAAGTCGTGAACTGGCAGGTTTATAAGATGTAAACCCGAGATCAAGCACAAGATGGGTTTCGTCAACGTTATGTTTGCTTGTGTTTATGAGATTTTGTACTTTAAGCATACCATAGGCCCAGATAAGCAATATTTTGAGCGTAAAATCGTAATTAGTTTCTTGACCATCATTTTAGACGGTCTTTTGAGTAGGTGCTCAAAAGAACTGTACCCACAGCATATGTTTTTGTTAAGAAATAAGGAATAGGGGAGATCGGGGCAAGATGATCCATTTTTTTTAAATATTTTTTTCCTGCTTTTATGGCTGGATATATCTTATTGCTTTGAAATGTATAATACACTGTCAAGTATTAGCTATAACTTGAGAGAAAGAAAAAACAGACATAAAGTGCACTAGTGCTTGAAACCAACCATTCAAAATGTGTGGTCAGTTTTATCATTTTGCCCCGTGCACGGGGCAAAATGATACAGTACACGGGGCAAAATGATACAATAAGATTTTTCTCATCTCAGATTCAAATATTCAAGACGTAGCACAGAAATAACTATAAACACAATTAAACAATTTATAATGCTATATATATCGCCACGGAAATATGATTGAACACGAGCAGTTTTCTTAATTTTCTGAGTCACATTTGTTACCATTCATGTTTCATGTTTTGCCACGGGGCAAAATGATACAGTTGACCACCCATTTTTAACATTCTGAAAAATGAAATGGTACTTTTCTGACATAGCAGTATCATTTAATTCTCTTGTGATAGGAATAGACAGTTTCGATAAAAAATACCATGAATATGCTTCAAAACAGATAGGCCTAAGAGTCCAATCAGATTATTTCAGACTGTATCATTTTGCCCCAACCACGCAGTATCATTTTGCCCCAATGACCTCTTGTTTACTGTTCTCGTAACAATTCGAAAATACGACACCCCACAATAGTTCTGATTATTTGGAGACATAACAGTATCTATATAGTTCAATTTACACGATACAATTAAAATACATATCAACCACATTTTTCATATTCATAAAATAACTGATACCTTCGACATTTACGTAGGGTGCCTCAAAAGTCAATTGTTTATATAAAAAGCTTAACTTTGCTCTGTTTTGACTGAGCCTTTCTTATGATATGGCGGATTTCAAAATGCGCATTCAGTTTGAGTAAGAAACGTCATAAATGGCATCATCGTTTGAAAAATCGCGCTGTTTCATTTTGCCCCGTGTATCATTTTGCCCCGGTCTCCCCTACGCATTCATATCTGGAGGCCTGGCATATGCGTAAACTCGTTTTAATCATGTGTACAAAGCTACCAAGTAGTTAGAGATACCAGGTCAGGGTATAGCGCTCCTTATCCAACCTAAATGTTAACGGTGTCTTTGTAACATTTCTTTAGTACATGGATTTATTTGTTAGAAAAAACACACAACTTACTTCTTAGGGCCCATTTCTCATAGTCAACCAACGCTGAAAGAAACGTACTGGTATCGTTGAGACAAACGCTGGACACTTTTGCTATGGAATCTTTACCCAAAAGTCCATCCTGTAACCACTGTTCAGCGCACGATAACGCGTCAAAATGAGAATCCTCAAGGAAACTTGAAACCGGTATCTGAGATTCTGTTTGCGAATATTCTGCTATGCGGATCAACGGTGTCATTAAATCAGGTTCGAGTCTTTGTATTTGTCCAAGGGCACTACACACCAATGTGACACAGAAAATAACTTTTATCATACTGAAAGTGTGGGGGAACTATAAATATCCTCTTTAAATATCACACGCTTCACCCTGTCGCCTGCTCATGCCGTCTGATATATTAATGCTTAAAATAAAATATTGATTCTATTGAAGAAAATTCCTCTAAAAGTACACATACAGCAATGATCTGAGAGTATTAAATATGAATATGTGTCAGTTGAAAATGTAAACTATAATAAACTATGATGTGTACCGATTCAGTATGCATAAGATATTTTCAAATGTATACACAAAGAACAGGTAGGGTAAACTCTTTAACTGCCAGTGTCATCTGTTGATCACCTTTGCAAACAGTATGGACCCAGATCAGGCCCGACAAAACGTCGGTCCTGATCAGGATCCAAACTGTTTGATGTTTTTAAATTTTCGTTTTGAATAATTTAATAATCAAAAATATCAGTAACATGAAAAATATCACAGCATGCGAAGAGTTACATGTAGTCCTCAACGTGACAAATGTCAAAAGGTTCGTGGCAGTGCGTGGGATATCATATGATTTTTATTTTATGGTCAAAAAGTCATGGAACAATCTCATACTACTATTTATTAATAGTTTACACTCATCGAGAGCTGAGGTGAAATATTTTTCCAGTTCACTGACCTACAAACCCGTTGATTTTTTGTAAACTGAGATTATTGTGATGTCAGATTTGAATGGACTGCCCATTCTTTGCACAACCACAAATAAATGGCATTCAGATACCTATTTTCTTACTTATTGTCAAATTTATCAGCAAACAATGGATACCCAGATGAAATGCTAAAGAATGCAAGACTAAGTGCATGGTAATCAGGTTCTGCACCGTTTGCTGTTT
The DNA here is from genome assembly GCA_964019695.1 of Loripinus fragilis. Classification (NCBI taxonomy): domain Eukaryota; kingdom Metazoa; phylum Mollusca; class Bivalvia; order Lucinida; family Lucinidae; genus Loripinus; species Loripinus fragilis. Next base: position 35,917,169 of record OZ026515.1, read on the forward strand.
ACAACTAGTAAGACATGCTCAGCAGCTGAAATTGTTTAGAAATTTCAACCAGCTATCCCTTATAATGAATAATAGACCAACTTAACACAATACAAACATTAAAGATAAGGTTTTATTATATAACCTATAAATAGACATCTTTTGATTGGCCCAGATGCCTATCCACTTGAGTCCATAAAACTACATATCGCATGGGCTGTGGGTTTTCCCATTCGATATTAGTTACTAAAAATAGACTTCATAGAAACATTCCATAGCAGGTGTGCTTTCAGTATGAAACTTGCATGATTTGCTGTAAATACAATTCAATGAGTGACATCAGCACGAAATTTACAAGATTTTGTGTTTCATTATATACATGTAATTCAGACTTTGCTGTTGAATATAGTAATCAGCAGAACCCTTAAATGCCTTTGAATTCTTCCTTCTGGGTTGGTACAATAAACTAGGAATGGTCCATTGTAAAATTCAAGGGGTCACAGGTTACAAATTCTAAATAAATTGCAGTTTTTTTCTCTAAAGATCATTTTGTCTTAGCAAACAGTGTAGACCCTGATGAAATGCCACATCATGCGGTTTTTAATCTGGGTCTTCTCAGTCTGCAGTTGTCATTACAAATAAATTATGCATTAAATGGATGACATGTTAAAAAAGAAATTCAATACTATCAACGACATAGTCCATGGCCAAGATTGTGTTGTTGTTGCTTTTTTAATTAGAGATATTATATAATAAAACAATTGTTGACTATTGAGGCATTGGACATGATGTGATGTCGACCTGAGAGTACCAATATTGACAGAGGCGGAGCCGCGGTCAATATTGGTATTCTCAGGTCGACATCACATCATGTCCAATGCCCCAATAGTCAATAATTGTATAATATATCATGGTAAATATCTTATATCACCTTGGTGAGAAAGTGTTGTATGGTAACGTAGACCTGCATTTGTGTAACATCTGACCACAGCATCTAACACAGTACGCATTTGCGCTAGTCAATATTGCTGACCAGAAAATGATAGGTCTGCTACCCTGCTGGATATCACTTGGAAGTTGCTTCGAACTCGATACGAATACATCTCGTTATTTCGATTGACTCTTCATTTGATGCTGAAAGAATGATAGTTAACACACGAAAAATGTATAGAAATATCTGCGTCGATGGTTGAAAAATGTATGGCACGATACCTCATCCGTAGTGAAGATTGCCTATAGTTTTAGGTTACGGCCAACTTCACTTATATTTGTAGGTTATGGCCAACTAAATTCTAATACTGTTTTAGATTTTTTGCATCAGGCATGTATGACACTAGCTACTTAAATATGCAACATTTGGGCGCAGGGCATTTTTTTCGTTTTGACTCCAGTTTTCGAGAGATTTCAACAATCCTGTACCTTAGAAGCATCACTACAGATATTTTGGAATAGCACAGGTTCCTTAAGCCAAGCGCTTTACTGAGCTCAGCTGACCGAAGGCATAACAAAGTATAAACATCCCCCATTTTTTTCTTGTCAATTTCTTTAAAAATTCTAACGTTACTCATATCAAATTTGTCTTCTGTCACTTCGTCGTATATCTTTTTAGAAGATATTTCTTGTAATCACCTAAACCATGATTGCTAATTAGTAATAGTTAATAAATACGCCCTATTCTCTGAATCCAATGTCTTCCAAATTTAAATCAAATTAACTGATACAGTAAAACCTGTGTAAAAAGGCCATTCTCAAATAGACCCAAAATTGTTTTTATGACTAACTATTGCTTAATGTAGGTCAAAGTAATGTAGAATGCTCCAAAGGGAGCATTCTGCAATACTTTCGACCTTCATTAAGCTACAATTTGTCATAAAAGATCGTTGTTTTGTCTATTTTTGAGTGGCCATTTTACACAGTTTTACTGTACTTCGAACTATCTGCATTCGAATCATCGATTTTTTACTGTTGTCATAGGTCATACATAAACAAGCCTTTTTTTGCAAACCAAATGTCTATGTGCCTTGATCCACATCTGAATTAAGGGTGAGGTTGGCGCTGTGAAACCGGTTTAAGCCCTACAGTAAAATATTTGACTGACCGCTCCAAGGGGGTACTTTTTTTGTGGATCTTTTATGTTTTTTCTGTCTTGTGTTTACTATGCCTTTGTGTGCGTCTGCTTATATGTGCCTTGTGGTCACTTGCTGGGAAAGGGCTGACCTCTTGGCTCTCGTTTGTGGTGCCTACTGTGAGTTTGTCAATTTCCCATTGGTATCCTGGGTCAGGTGTGCTACTTGATTGTATCGATTCCTGATCTTTGCACCCTTACTTACTTAGCAATTCTTCCATGTCGTATTTGTCAGTCACTTATTGTATTCATACACATCTCCATGAATATTAAGATACAATCCGACATCACCTGAGCATTGAGATAGCTGATGACGTCCAGCATCAATTTGACATATAGATCGTTCCTTTACTGTCTTTAGAGTACCTGTAAACGTGTTTTAGGAACAAATAGATTGGGCTGCGTTTTTAACTATGATAAATGTTTTACTTTGATACCATTACAAGCCTTTTGTCGTTTCCTGGGCCAGGTTTTTTAGAGACACCGCCCCTTTAATAGTTTAAATGTCATTGCAACTATGTAAATGCATGATGAGTTTGTGCTGTGCTTGTATCATGCAGTCAACTTTGTTCTGGTGATGTCGGACGCCGTCAGCTTTCGTAATTATCAGTTGATGTTGTATTCAATCAGCTATATCTCAATGATCAGGTGAAACCGGACGCCACCAGCTATATCTCAATGATCAGGTGAAACCAGACGCCATCAGCTATATCTCAATGATCAGGTGAAACCGGACGCCATCAGCTATATCTCAATGATCAGGTGAAACCAGGCGCCATCAGCTATATCTCAATGATCAGGTGAAACCGGATGCCATCAGCTGTATCTCAATGATCAGGTGAAACCAGACGCCATCAGCTATATCTCAATGATCAGGTGAAACCGGACGCCATCAGCTATATCTCAATGATCAGGTGAAACCAGACTCCATCAGCTATATATCAATGGTCAGGTGAAACCGGACGCCATCAGCTATATCTCAATGATCAGGTGAAACCGGGCGCCATCAGCTATATATCAATGATCAGGTGAAACCAGACGCCATCAGCTATATCTCAATGATCAGGTGAAACCAGACTCCATCAGCTATATATCAATGGTCAGGTGAAACCGGACGCCATCAGCTATATCTCAATGATCAGGTGAAACCGGGCGCCATCAGCTATATATCAATGATCAGGTGAAACCAGACGCCATCAGCTATATATCAATGGTCAGGTGAAACCGGGCGCCATCAGCTATATCTCAATGATCAGGTGAAACCCGACGCCATCAGCTATATCTCAATGATCAGGTGATGTAGGACGCCATTAGCTATTTCACTGCTTATATGATGTCAGACGTCATCAGTTTTCTAAATAGTCAGGTAAATCAGTTCTCTCACTGCTGAGGTGATGTCAGACGTTCACCGATCATGCCAATGCTCAGGTAATATCCGACGTCATCAGCTATATCAATGCCCAGATGATACAATTGCACCATGAAGGAACGCGAAGGTTGACTGAGCCAGTTCATGGGATTTTGAGGTTTAATGTCCATGCATAAAGTTATTCTTTAACCACGCATGCATGGCTATTTAGTGAGGCTGAAGTCAAACAATTCGGTCTGAGCCTTTATCTAAGTACCTCCCTCGTTTTAGTGTCAGGACAGAAAAGACTCGTATGCATCTTGGCTACTCTTATAAGCAATAAGTATCAACATCTAATAATGCACTGGTTCAAATGTGAAAACAATTGGCCATGATTTACGATGTAAACACATTTTGCCCCACTTTTCTTGAAAAAGTAGCAAATGAGGCATAGATAAGAAAAACGAAAGAGTATGTTATCCTTTATAATTTTCATATCACGTTTAAATTACATTTGAATAGTAAATAACCCTCTGGAATTTCAGATCTAAACAATGATTAATTCAAACAGTGCATCAGGGTCATCCTAGTATGTTTGGCTCGATATTTCATTCTCTTAATTGTCTTGAAACCAATTTGAAGGAAACTCTTTTTGTGGTATGTAGATATTGGCTTTTTCAAAAAAGGACCAACCATTCTACCCAATGAAACTTCTTTCTGAAGCTTTTGCTTTGCCAACTGTTCATTTTGTGTGACCGATTTTAGATTCTTGCATTCAAAAGAGATGCGTGGACCTTCAAAATGTAGCTTAAATCCAAACTCAAAACCGTCAGATAAAAAGGCTGCGTCTGACCGATTTGGGTATTCAACCAAAAGTTGTTTGAGCCGTTCAACATTAATAGGTGTTCGACCTAGGGCCCATATATCTTCCTTGGGAGCGAAAATTTGAGGGGCGAAAGGGACGTGCACCCTGCTGCCTAGGATTGGCTGGCCTGGAAAAATGATTGACATGCCTTGGCTGAAAGTTTTGCTGAACCGGAGAAAACACAGGTGCAGCTACTTGTGTATTTTGCTGATGATTTGGTTGCACAGGGTTAACGGCTGGTGCAGCCGACCTAAATGTAGCATTATACGGGTTGTTTGAAAACCTAGCATTCTTATATGTTGATTGAAATTTAGATTCTTTAAATAGGTTACAAGTACTTGCTGGGTGTTGAACTTTGCATTTAATGCATGTGTGCGAGTAATTACAGTTCACTCTTGTACAAAACCCTTTAAAATTGTATTCGTAACAGGGACCTGTTGATATTGTGCTAGCAGCAAGGTCACCAGATAAACCACAAGATAGCCATAAATGACCGTCAATTGTATCCCATGACCTGCTAGGGTCTTTGGACATGCGCAACCTGAACTGCATGTCATAGTTAGCCCAACGGTGTAATGGATTACTTGATGCTGCACCTCTGATGATTGTCATGTACTTTAACAATTCAGTTATTTTTTCTTTGTGCTTTAATCCAAAAACCATCGTAAAATTAATAAATGCGTCAGTCCATAGCTCTATACTATTGACAGGCACTTTGATTCTTGGTGTGCCTGCCTTTATAGATAACTGGTTATTAATAACAGTTAATGTGCCTGGAGTATCATAACTAGGGCAGAAATTTTGTTTTAGCAATAATGCCAGATCGACATATTCTAAATTCCATATTTTTTGCCTTGTATTCTCAGATATAAATATATCAAAGTCATTGTAGGTACACATAGGTAATGGGTCTAACTCACCCTTTGTGTTATTCATGTGTGAAATGGCAGATTGCACACCTGAGGACAGGGGGGGCGCACTGTCCCTGACTGGTGCCTGTATAATTGCTGGTGGAACCGTCTGGCTAGTGGTGTGATTGGCTGGCGTACTTGTGGCAGCGTTGGGTTCATGGCCCGTATCCTGTGAAGGAGTAGCTATAGGTGCCATGCTGACTGCTTCCGAACTGGTTGAGGGGTTGGGCTGTGTGTCAACATCGTATGTGGTAGTGGCTGACCTGCCACGCTTTGTCTCTACCGCCTTCTGTAACTCTTGTAACCTTTCGGATTTCCTTTTACGAGGAGGCATCTTTCCTGCAACGTAAAACTGTGTTAAAATCCTATATGCAGTGAAAACTCTTTACAGCGACATTCTTTATAGCAGCAAAACTCTTTACAACGTCAATTGTATTTGCACAAATGTACCACTTTAGCTTAAATGCGAATTCAATACAACAGAATTCAGTTTAACGTCAAATTATTTGGGGACAGACAGTGTCGTTGTAAAGAGGGTTGACTGTATATCGTGTGCACCTGTACTTGCACTTTTTATTTTTTATGAAGTGCACAAATGCACCATTTCCTGTTATATGACTCATTTATAAACCAACTGTGCGACCACTTGATTGAATATGGTAATACATTGATCCCAATAATATTTTTACAATGTTGCCTAAAATAAAATAGAGAATAGTGAATAATTCTTCCAGGGACCGATAATATTTGGCTGCAGGGATATGTACACTATGCTAGCTCTAAATAATGATGAGTAATATAAATGGATCAGTGGCCCGAGTCTCCTTCAAATGCACGTAAATTGTACAAATGCGTGTCAACGCAATTGTACCCACTATGTTTAAATGTATCATATAAATGGCCAATGGCGCAATTTCACCCAAATGCGTGCAAAGTTTACAATACCAATTGAAATGCACTTTTCTATCCTTGTGACGCCACTGTAAGGTTGACATTATTATCTCGCATCCTCTTGAAAACTCATAAATTGAATGTATACTCAATAACATTTCACGTATGTCCTGACATTTTAACTGGGAAACATGCTGTTGTAGTTGATCTACTTGCCGCTAAGCAATGGAGTGAACATCATACATACTCCCCCCCCCCATGAAAATCCAAAATTCCGGACCAGCCGTCAATGATCCCGAATCCCCAGTTTTCATAATGAGGGTTATACAATTGTACCTATTCAGACGAGCGAGAAACAAAACGTGATAAATGCTGGCGTGACCCCATACATGTATTTTTCTGTAATAAAACCACTGGCCTCAGTTATTACTTGAACGTGCAGCAGGGCTAATGGTTTGCGTAATGGATGTGAGACGGGGCTTCTGCTGGCAGCGACAATTATAGCCTCTGATAGCATTTAAAGGTTTTTACTGGTTTCGCCATGACCGTCTAAACACTATGTAGCGTGCATCCGCCCCACAATCAACAGATCTGGATGCATTGAGACAATGAGGCTAGCCTGTGTGTGTGTTAAATTGCGAGATCTGTGGATATTCATCCATGAGCTCTGGTGAAAAAAGGGAATTGAGACCAATGCGCTCGTCATCCGATCCTGTCGATAATGCTTTGTAAAACTCATATAATATGAAAAATAAATAAAATGAGCAGCATAAGACGCTGACTTGTTCATTATACATTGTTATAAACCAAATTAAATACTTATCTGCCGCAAATAAGAACGGATTCCTCTTGATTTCTTTTTGAGCGCAAATTCCTGCAGCTGACATCAACCATGAGGTTTAGAAAAGGCCAATTTTACGCATGCGCAATAAAAGGCTACAATCTACGCATGCGCAGTTGAGGCTGGAATGATTCATTAATGTTGTATGGGAGGTAACTCATACTTGTGAACATAAAAAATGCAACAAGAGTTCATTCTCGCAAATGCATAAAGGTTTCTACTATAATAAACAAATTTAATTCCTAATCAGAATGAAATTTCGTTAATTCAAACAGTGCATCAGGGTCATCCTAGTATGTTTGGCTCGATATTTCATTCTCTTAATTGTCTTGAAACCAATTTGAAGGAAACTCTTTTTGTGGTATGTAGTCTTATATAATGGAAAATGAGTTTGGGTTATTAGAAATGAACATTTACAAAAGCCCGTCAAGCTGCTTCAACTACTTTTGGCACAGCAAGTAATATCTGAAATCTGGATTGAAAAAAAATCATTGTTTAAAATTTAATCTAGAACACTGAAAGGTTATAATAATCATGAGTGTGAGGGTGGTAAAATCGTAACTAATTTCTCACTCATCAATTTAAACATGTGTTTTGGGTGCTCTTAAGAACTGTCTCCTTGAGCCGGTTCTTTGGAGTACCCACAAGTTATAGTTTGTTTGAGAAATAAGAAAACAAAGTTTCCATAACGCACTCTTATCTAGAGGCCTGATCATGATGCTTGTCCAGTAATGACAAATGTTGATCAGGATGGACGTATAGAGTTTTCGCCCCACACGCATGTTATAATTTTGTCAATTTTCCTGATGGATCTATTCTAAGGCAATGATTCTGTTGCAATTTGTTAATTACTTTTTGTTGCTCCCATAGTATGTGGGTTGCAGATGTTGTGTCCGGATTTTGTGATATATTTCTAGTTTTGCAATCACCTTGCTGAGGAAGAAAGGTTTGGTTGCTTAAATTTAATTAAATGTACTTTCTTTTTGTGTTTTGTGTTTATCTATGTTCAAATATCTCTTACTCCTGGTGCAATCAGTTGGTCTGTGGTCAGTGGGTGTGTCTGTGAATTTTTGTGGTCATATACTCAATCACTTTTTGATTTACAGAATTTAATATTTAATAAACTCCAAGCGGTTTCTATATAGCTGAGGCCCAACACTTAGTGTTGATGTTACTGACTTGTAATGAAAATACATTTAACTACCGTTTATATGGCATAAAATACTGCTAATGTTTCTATCTATGCCAAAGGGTCATGCCAATGCATGTGAAATGAGATTTTGGCGCGTGTTAAACGAGTATACCTCTACCAGGTAAAATAAGTGTTATCAATTTTCACAAGAGAAACTTGAAAATGCGTCAGCCATGATAAAAGTATAAGAAGTTATTGCTGTCTCTCTGGAGTTTTAGTAATGATGTTTATCATCAGCTAACCTAAGCGAAACACTCAATCATAAGACCTTATGCGCGTCCACATTACACGAGCCTCGTTGTAAGAAGCCTGTTGAAGCCATATGCAAAACACTAAGGCACAAAACACATACACATTGTAGCAGTCTAGTCATAGCCATTGTCCGTTGCCACATTATTTTTTAGTATTATCACATGCATATGGGCTTTCTCATATAATTAGAAAATTGAGCATCAAAAGAACAACTATCAATGAATGATCCGAGTCACTCTCTGTTAACTTTTCTTCTCTCTTTTTAAAAGCACTTTTTCGAGTCCCATCATAGGTGATTCAAAAGCCAGCGAAACGACAAAGGCAGTTGCAAAGGTTAAACACAAATGGCCGCAAAACAGATACACCTGAAAGAAATAAAAAAGAAATATGAGCCGCGAATTGTGATTTCGAACAATGTGGCATTTTGACAGGTTTAGATCCGGACAAGCATGTGCAGCGTCCTCTTAAGCGTAGAAACTCGAAATGATGTTCATGCAGTAGCTTAACACTAATAGAATATTCAAGCGACTAGCCAAGGCTCTGATCAGACTGCGCGTATGCGCAGGCTGATCCGAGCCCTTGCTGGTCGAACATACCACATTGTTGGAAGTCTCATGTCACGGCTCATATATAGAGCAAAAAAGTATGTCGTCTCTCTGAATTGAGACATATAATTTCTATATCTATATGCTTATGATGGAAAGTTAAAAGTCTATTTGTATAATATTAAAAAAGAATTGAAACATACACTCACACAAACTTCTAAGCGGTCACCTAGCTATTCCAAAATTTCGACAAAATTTGTATTCATTTTTGCCTAGTTTTAATTTCATGTTTTGACAAATTGTATTGATAGATGTCATACAAAAAATCATTCCATGATGTTTCACGTGAAATTAATGAAGAACCAAATGCCCGTGTTAATAGGACAAATACATGGTGATTTTAAGGTGACCGCTTAGAACTTTGGGCAAGTGTATAGTTCGATTTCAAAACAATTGGTCGGAAAGACACGTTCTTATTTGGCAATATGTTTTTATATATAGAAAAGCATTAAGCCTTGCAAAAATGTGTTATCACTACACCACTATTTATTTATAAGCCCCAGTGCATGCATGTTTTGATATCAATGTTTGAGTCTGCTGACTTTCAAAAATATTAGATCATATTTTAATGATCGCCATTTTAATATTGTTAACTAGAATAGGCTTACTTGATAGAAGGGCCTATCACACTTATTTGCACTTACATTACTTACGTGCTACACACAATACGCAATCATTGTGATAAATATGACTATCCTTTATGAATTAAATGATATATTGTATATAATATATTAAGAGCCCTAAGACAGATTTTCAATATGTTTAAACTAAACCTTTTTACTCTAAGGTCATATTAGTAATCAAAAGCATTCGTTTACACCTACCCACCATAAGCAATCTTTGTACTAATTATGAACAACCTCCATCAGCATGAAAAAGGAGTTCGCGTCACGAGTTGCTAGACAGATTCTAAGTTTGTCTGACTTTTCATTCCTAGGTCATATACGTGAAATCTCAGTTTTATGCTGCACACCACAGGCAATCATTTTGCCAAATATGAACAACCTCTGTCAAAAACATAAGATGAACTCAAATTACTAGCTGTAAAACAGATTTTCAGTACATCTGACTTTGACCTTTGACTCTAATGCCATATCTGTGATCTAAAAATCTTCGTCGTAATCTACACACTGAAGTAAGCCATTGTGCTAAATATGAACACACGTGATCATAATATGAAAGATGGGTCCACGTTAAAAGGAAAGCAGACTGGTGAACAGATCTATGGGCAGACAGACAAATGATGGACTGATTACAATATATCCAATTTTTAATAAAAATGCAGATATAATTTTAAATTTTTAGCAATCAGGTGCTTCTAAAATATGTTGTGTATACGTTAAACTCACCGCTTCAAAGTCTGAGAATTCTATAAGATTTCTTCTACTGAGATAGTAGGTTTCCATGACTACAGGATGGACTAAATAGGCTGTGTATGTGAGCCTTGACAGAGGTATGATCCCCTTCCAGGACAGCAAAGTATTAACCCAACCTGAAAAAAGTAAATATGGACCATCTCATCACAAAATTGTACATATCCAAAATGCGTAAAATCATTGTTTGAATGTGCATGCGCAGATATTACATAGGTCAATATACACACATTTTGTGAGCGTAAAATTGTGAATATTTTCTTACCCTTCAGTTTTCACATATGTTTTGGGTGATCAAAAGAACCTTCTCATTGAGAAGGTTCTTTTGAGTACCCACAACATACGTTAAGGTTGAGAAAAAAGAAAAGTTATCTTCAATTTCAAACTAATATCTAGGGCCCTGTATTCATTGTGGCTGAGCCTCCACTACGTCTACACTTTGTGCATGTAAGCAGTGAAGTTCCTGAATAGACTGAATATATGCTGCATCATATAAAGTGAATTGTATTATCGATAAAGCCTGCACAGTATACATGACTGACCTAGATCCTAGTTTGCAGTTGTGGCTGGCCCTGTAATTGACAACTCTATAATATGTGGCCAATTGTTGAATATTGTACTCGTACATCCTCAAATGAATGGAATGTCCCATGCTGTAGCATAAACATGTCATGTTAAAAGTTAGCATGAAAGTATGATAGCGAATTATGCTACATTTTTCGGTTTCTTATGCGCAGTTAAAATGTAGTATAATTATGTCCTATATCAATCTGAAGCTAGTTATTTTGCCTAGGTTAAATGGTTTAGATGTGCGTATTCTCTCACAAAAGTATTGTTATTAAACTATTGAGGGTTATCCTGGATCAGGTGTGGTGCTAGATTGCATCGATTCCTGATCTTTGCCACCTTTCTTACTTTTATAGGAATTATACAAAATGAGTTTTCCATTGAATTATACTCATGGGTGAAAACTTATAGAAGTATGCTTGAATTCAAGACTTAGGACTGACTTTTAAAATCAAATTGGTTTAGTGTTAGTAAGTAGTTTTATTATAGTGACATCTGTAAAAAGTGTACACTATAAACATCAAATAGTGTGTCTAATAACACCTAGTCGCATAGTGCCTAAATTCACTTAAAGCATATCATATTTTATACAAAAGGAAGAGTTCTAAGGACAAAATAAGGTGTAGTTCTCTTCTACTATGTACTTTATGATTTGATTAGCTGGTCATAATGTATTTTTAAATAATAGTATTTTCACTTATGTACACTCTGCTATACCTATTTTAATACCTATGGTCGTATGGTGTTTGGTACATGGATTATCTTACATGAGTGCTCCTGTTTTATTGAATATCTTTAACAAGTTGGGGAAAAGCGATAGAATGTGAGATTTGTCGAGTATTTTATCGCTTTTTCGTAACGACTTTAACGAATTTAATAATACAAGAGCATGAATGTTAGATTCTAATTATCTTATGACATTTAGAATACTTTGAAATCTTATTTCTAGGGTAAAAAGTTAAGATGTTGTCATTTTGTAAACAACGTTGGTCAACGTTGTTATGGACGCAATTTCATGACATTACCAAAATCTGTAAACCCCTAGTGGTTTATAGATTTTATTGCATGTCGTTATGTCACCCACAGACGCGAGGTCATGTGAAAAACAGTATTTCAATATATATTACCAGTGATGAGAAATATTGCATGTACCTAATTTCTGCTCAACTTAAGAAAGTGTTGCTTAATCTGTCCGTGTTTTTTATGAAAGTTACAAATATACTTACCCCCATGTCCAGTGGCACAGGCAAGTACTACCCAAGACATTGCTAGACCCCAAGCTGTACGATTCGTAGCATTATAGAAAGCTGAAAGGTCGTTACTAAGTACTTTCATACCAGATGAGTCATATAGTCCATACAAAACAAGCAAAGCTATAACTGCCGCAGTAGCCCATCCAAGCAGATTTAAAATCTGAAACATAAGGGTGTATTATAAGGCTAGAAGTGCAGGCTTTCAAACAGTAGTAAATCTTGGTAACACATGGCCCAAGGGAGGATACATTTACATAGAGGCTATTTATTTTCGTGTGGTGGATACCAAATATATTTAATTGAGTGTGTTGAAAACATCAGAATTTTCACGAGTACACAGCACAAGTGAAAATTCTAATGTTTTCACCTCACGAGATGAAATATATTTGGTATTTACCGAAAAAAAATGATCTTTTTTATTTTATACTTTTTATAGGCTACATGCAATGTCTCTCCCACTGAAAAAGGAGGTGCTGAAAATGCAAAAACGAACATTTGTAGCAAACCCAAATAATTGTGGTACCAAAATATTTGTCACGTTCTGACTAAGAAAATGCATACCCGCACTAGATGTTTTCATTCACAAATAAGAAAGTTATGGGCGTTTGAAGTTCTAAAATGAAATGCATTAAGTGAATGGAAAAGTCACAAGTCATCTAAAAATGCTACAGTGAAAATATAGGCTGATATCAATCACTAGTGACTGATATCATATCATTTCACTAGTGATTGATATCACTTTTATTTGCTTATGATATGCATTGATTTCACTGCTAAGTATAAAATAAATTGAGTTATCAGTTGCTTGTTTTAAAGATACATGTCATTTCTTACAGAATGTCAATGGTTCACCCTGCATCTCTATCAAATCCAGACAACAAACTGCAGGAAAGCTTCATGAACAATACAAGTGTTCAGCATCCAGTCCAAATTACTGAGTAGGAATCAACGTGATGACGTCATACTGAGAATCCTGGATATAAATTGCATAAAGTTGTCAGCAAGAAAGTGTCTCTGTTGAGCATGTGTATTACAACAGGTGCAAACATTACCCTCACAGAATCGTTGCTGCCCACTAAACTTTCCCAGATGCGTACAAGGTGTTCAAATAGGACATAAAAAGGGGGATGGGCGTTTCGTCCTTGACAAGAGCCAAAAGAGGCAAAGGAGCTCAGGGTTGATACATGTAATTGCTGCAAAATGTAATGAGTAAAGTGACAAGGGCAAGAAGTCTTTAAGAACATATTTATCTTGGCACATACCTTCGATAACCAGACCTTCACAACCCAGATTACCAAGTTCATTTGTGCATCTCCTTTTTGAGGATACCAGAAAGTAAGTAAGGGTGCAAAGATCAGGAATTGATACAATCAAGTACCACACCGGACCCAGAATACCAATAGGAAACTGACAAACACACAATTATACACCACCATCAGCCCTTTCCCAGCTGGTGACCACAAGGCACAAACAAACAGACGCACACAAAGGCATAACAAACACAAGACAGAAAAACATAAAAGCTCCACAAAAGAAATACTGCCTTGGAATGGTCAGTGAAATATTATACTGGAGGGCTTTAACCGGTTTCACGGTGCCAATCTCACCCTTAATTCAGATTTGGATCAAGACACATAGATATTTGGTTTGCATGAAAGACCCCCACTTTATCAATGCATCATCTCCCAGAAGATATAAATCAAGATATGAAAAGGTGATAAAGCAAAGATAAAAGCTCATATCTGACTGAGAGGAGACTTCAACCTAGCATACATCAATTCGACTGACAGCAGCACTAAAGGTTCTGCCACAAAGCCAGCTCTATTCAACCACTTAAGTAACAATACCACAGGCAGGTTTCTCCAACAGCTAGTATCTCAACCAACAAGGATTACTCAAAGAACATAAACCACCCTTGATTTGTTATTCTGCAATCGCAGCTCTATTGCCAACATAGTAAAAGTAATACCCCACGTCACAGACCACGAAAATGTTTATGTTTACAAAAGGCATTGAAGCCACTTTGTGCCCATATAAGACACACAGCCACCAAAGAAAGTCTTTTTTTACCAGTAAGTAGACCACGACAGTATCAAGGAAAGAATAAGTACACCCCATATAGATATGTAAGACATGATATAACTTGGTAGGACAAGGGAAAAAATGTTGAAGCTCAAGGTTCAGTGCTAATGCCTGGTTTAATTCTTGTTGCTGTCATTAAATTTACCTTGGGTATTTTGATTTTACACTCTGTCTTGTATAGAATATAGCCAGTGAAGAAACCGACAACATAAGGCCCTATCCTGCAATATGGCTTAAAGTAGATTTCTTCAAAATCTGCGCCATTTCTGAAAAGAAAATTAAAAGGTGCAATGGTGTCTGGATTTTTACAAATATACATTAAATTTTCAATATTGGAAATTAAACCAGAAAAAGAGAAAAACTGTTGTATGATTCTGCATTTTAACTCAGACCCAGTATAACCAGATTGGTCACTGATGGAAATACAAAGATATGTTGTCATGGCTACATTTTAGCGCTATTTAAAAGTACTACAGCCAATGAAATTGATTTTGAATAATAAGTTTTATCATCTTTTAGGTGGATTTCTGATGAATTTTGGCTAAAAATAGCTAAAAAGGTACCTTGGTTTCTTACTGAGAAGAATAAACTCTCAATAAAATAACAATACACTCTTTTGGATAACATAGTGAGCCATTGCGTTTTGAAGAAAAATCACAGATATACAGAGAAATAATGGAGATATGATTTTTTGAACTTAGTCTTTCGTCAGTCTTGAACGCTCAGCCAAGACAACATTTTCCAATATATACCATTGACATAAAATTAAGCATATTGTACTTCCAATGACCAAGAAAAAATTCATTAGTCTACCATACTTATTTTGAGTCGAAAATCGAAATTTTGGTATTCCAAAACTTAATCATTGACCCAAAAGAACAGGTTTTCTGGGTCAACTCTCAGTATGCAAAATGCCTAACTTCGATGCTGTGTACAAATAACGGATAGGAAATGGCTAAGTTTTACAGACTTTTTAGTCCAATGTTCCCTCCAAAGTTGTTACAACAAAGTCTGACATGTCGGACGATCTGGTAAGGAGCTTTTTGAAGGCGAAATGTAAAAAAAAATTGGTCATCAAATGTGTTAGTGAAATGCAATTCGTGCAATAAGTTTGTTATTTGACTGTCTAATCTGTCCAAATTTGCTACAAAATATTGCTTGGTGATGTGAGAAGAATTGTTGTGGCATTTACAGACGATAAGATCCTGGAAACAGGATTCCGGGCCATTATCTCTAGTGCAGCCTAGTCTCAAAGGGCAAAAATTCGTCATTATTTAAACTTATTCAAATTGCCAGAGCCATACAGATATGCCTTTGTGATTTAGCATGGTTGATTATCTGCAAACTTTGACAGACAGTCAGCAAAATCATTCCTGAATTTTGGAGAAAATCAAAGTTTTGGATTATGGAAGTGTTTTAGTAGGTACAATTCTCACGTTCCTATGACGTCATCAGGATTTGTAGAGTTTTATATTACTGGCTTTTGGATAGTAGAACAACAGTACTTTTTAATGAGCAATAAATTATATTTTTAAATGATCTTCCGGTAGAAATTAGCAACACAATCAAAATATGCTTAACTTTATGTCATTAGTTCATACCTGTATGTCAGTGACCAGTCTGGATATACTTGGTTCGAGGTTAAAAATTTCATTTTTAATTACAATAGGTGGATATGACATTTTATCTAAATAAGAATACGAGCTGTGTTGTCTAATTACAAAAACGTGCTATAGCTGTATACTAATATAGTAATTCCACAGTTAAAATAACTCTATATAGCAATTGTTGAAGAGCATGTAGGTTTACGTATTGCCTAGTTGTAAACCGTGTATGTAGGGGTTTATCTTAATACGACCCATATGCTGTTATTCCCCTGTAATAGATTAATGATTAATGTAGGTAGCAGTCACAGGACACCATATCCTGAAATCCTCAAAGGAGTAGTTGTTCATATTGAAAATAAATTTTATGGGTACTCAGTAAAACAGCCCAAGGCTAAGGTCCTCTCCCTTTGTGCTACTCCCAATCCTGATATTAACTAATACAGATAATATGTATCCAGTTTATTGTACATGGAGAATGATCATAAATGTTAGGCCAGGCTTTGTCAGAATGGGATTATGATATGTGTAGAACTCAAGCACTTGCCATGTTCAGATTATACACTGTGCGTTACTAAAATGGTACAACCTTTAATTGAGGTGTTTAAAATAGTCCATACATATCATCCTAATAGACTTCTATATCCCATGTTGTTAATATTATCAACAAAATAAATTTCTTGATTGCAAATACTGGGTTCCCAAAGATACTCTTATTGACTTTCCGTTAATGATCTTGAAATGATGGTACATATCATGTATACAAGCAGCAAAGAACAAGTGAAGCCTGCACGTCCAGTCAGCTTCACTAGGGCCATTGCTACTGTCACACTCAAATTGGCATAAAAGTATTGGCCTTGCTACAAAAGTTAGCATATATGTCTACCAGATGGCTGCACATGTGTATCTAAACAATGATATTATGCATATACGATTAGTATCAAAATATCATGAGGTAGCCAAAATTAATACTCACGCCTGAAACATGTTGATTCCAATATGACGATTACTGGAAATAATTCCAGTAGCAATAAAGGGTATCAGTAATAGTACACCACATGAAATTGCTCCTAATAAAGATGAACTGAAACAAAAACAAAATATACTGAACGAAACTTCTAAACCGCCAGTTACCACAACACATTTTTTCAATATAGCTCATTTATTATTAAACTGTTTGACATGATATTTAACACAGTATATTTGGGCACATGTATCCGTCGATTGAACATAACAAAGTTGGATTCAATAAGGATGTTCATTTATGCGTAACGATAGAGTACTTATACCTGTTTTGCACGTGGCACACGATGCTAAATGTTTTTTTGCCTTGTGTATACTCGCATTTTTATCGACAACTATCGGACAACTTTATTTTATCACAAAAATAACAACGTTTGGGTTGTATGAGTATAAAGTAGAGGGGTCGGGCTGGGGGTTCAATCGAAATAGGGGCCTCGCTGAGACTGATTCATAATTTTTCACAAGGTTTGGCATGTTTTGATAGAGCTGACAGTTTACACCACAACCAGTTGGTCATTTTTCATTTTTGCACTCGAATGACGAGAAAAATCGACAAAAACTGAGTATTGCGTATTTCATAAAATGTCCTGTATAGTCCACCATACTTTGGTGTGGTGATGCACGAATGCTGCATTGGAACGTCGGAAGTGTCGAGATTGATATGCAGTACACGCTTAATGGGTGACCGATGTTTCAATAATTTTGTCAACTAAAAACGTTTCATCGCCATAAACACATTTCTGTGTTCTTTTAGGCCATATGGGCCTCCATAGGAGCACTGAATTGCATGAAAATTGCTACTTTATATTACTAAATCAACACGATAGTGTTCAATAATGTCCATTTACATCACCAGAAAGTTCCAATAATATTGTGGACAAAAACATGTCATCTCCATAAAGCTGTTTTATCGCATATGGGCTTCGATAGGAACATTTTGGATTACCTGAAAATTCCTACTTAATAAAAGCGAAACCCAAAAATGTTCAATAATGTCCATTTATAACACCATAAAGTTGGTGTTTTTCACTTTAGGTCCCTGGAATACTTGATTTTAAGCGATGAGTTCAAATTTTAACGTTTCTGTGAAAATGCAATGGGATGCTGCCTCTATACAGTCTATCAATTGAGCATGTTAATTTCAAATTATGAAAATGAAATTTTGACAGGTTCAGTTTAATTGATTTTTCCATATTGAGTTCAAACTGTAGCCATTTATGTATCATATATGTTAAGATATTAGAGAAAATATTGAGTGGCGGTTTAGAAGTTTCGTTCAGTATATTTAGCGTAACCATAGTTAAGCTATCAAGTAAAACTAGCTACAGCCCTTATGCGGAAGCTACATTTTATCAAAATCTCAATCAATTACTTTTGTACCCAGTATGGTCAAAAGGCATATCACTATTAAAACATATTTAGTGCAAGTATACATATATATTTTACAAGCCAGAATAAACTCAGTTAAAGCATAAAACACAGCTAATCCTTACTTAGCAACTCATTTCATTTTTACAATTCAGGTGCTCCTTTTGTGCCAAAGTATGCTCATCCTATCCTATTCATACTTCTATCTGATTAACGCTGTAAGGAAAGCTGCATGAAAATAGTTGCTTGAAGAACATTCTTAATCGTAGTTTTCAAGTAGCATGTATCAAACAAATTATATACAGCATATGTTTTTGAAAATTGTACTGTAATTCATATGATTAACAAAATACTGTCAATATGTTTTTGTCACATAATTTTTGACGTATAATACTGGTCGATCTCCGTTTGATTAACAACAGGAATTGTTATATGTCTCCTATAAAAGACCCCCTCTGGTTGGCTGAAACTAGCTTGCACTGGTTGTGACAAATCTTGATGTCAAACAGTGATGAGCTAAAGACAGGTAACATCACTGACAGAGAGCTAAAAATAGATTGAACTAAATCTAGCCCAGGTAACATGAAGTTTTGTCACTGCTACCCGAGAGCTAAAAATAGATATTGCAACACTGACTGATTTCTCATGTATATTTCACAGGTAAAATATTTCAATTCAGAATTTGTTCATTTTATGAGAACAGCATTTAACCCATTTATGCCGAATGGAATTTCACACCGTTATCAATTGGAACAGTCCAATTCTGTTTTAAGGGGTGTTATGTGGTATTTTTAATTTTTATTCAAGTTTTAATAGAAAATTATGCAAGCCAACAGTGGAGACCCTGATCAGACGCCACATTCTGTAGAGTCTGATCTGGGTCTGCACTATTTGCCTATGTCCCACAAAAAGGATGCTAGGCATATATGGGTTAAAATGCAATAATTTTGCTTATCTCATAAGAGTTGCAGAAATTTGGGAAGTATATTGTTGAAATAATCTTCCTAGGAACATTTGACGTGAGTAAATTTATAAATATGAAAATAAAAGAGAGACAGTGTCATATAACAAAACAATTGGTGCATTCATTTTCGGTTAACATCAGGATTAGTCAACCCTCAAAAGTGATGCTCACCTCGGATTCGCCTCGGTTAACATCACTGTTCTCGGGTTGACAAATCCTGATGTTAACCTCAAAAGAATGCATCAATTGTATAATGTATGTGGTTAAATGACTCACTAGTATAGAGGTATGAGCATTAAAGGACTCAATACGTAGAATTGCATGTCATTTGCGAGGTACCAACTCCAACCCATGCACTGGAATATATAATAAAACAACAATATTACATCTAAAGCGTCAAGGTTATCATTAAATTATAGTTTGACTAGGTAGGCTGTTTCCAACTTTTTTGTTCACATTTTGGGCTAAAGAACTGGATAACAACCCAGTCTAGGAAAGAATTGTGGTTAGAGTTTCCAGCATAATAAAGATCAAACTGCCAACCTACACATTATTTCTAGCATTTCCGAAACTTGGCTGCTTTATGCAACAATTATATTTAACCTTGTCCGAGGCTTTAGTGTTCAAACAAAGCATAACTGGTGTTCTTAAGATGTGCCCCATATTTGATTTGAATTATTTGTTAGTACAGCGGATGTGCATATTGTATGTAGTTTTTTTAAGCTTTGCTTCCAGTTGATATAAACATCCAGCTCTAGTAACTACTTACTACTAAATGGGCCGCGACGCAAGAAAAACTGTCTTCAGGGTTTCCGACATAGCGAGACTCAAATCAGTCTGCTCAGCTACAGATACTAGCTAGAATATTGAAAGTTCGCTTGTATCAAGCCTGGATATAATACTTTACAATAAGCGAAAGACAAAGGCGCTGCTCAGACTGCGCGTATGCGCAGGCTGGTCTGTGCCTTTGTTGTTCGCAAACCACCGAAGACAGGTTTTCTCGCGGCGATGCCCAAATATGCTAAACCAAGAAAAAGCATGCTTTGAATACAGTTTAGATCCAAATTAGTTTGCTTCTGATCCCAGTGTTCATTACTTCCAACTTAGCCTATAAATGCATGATAATAACTAATAAGTGCAAGATGATTATAAAACAATTTCAGAGGAATGTAGATTAAACAGTAAATAGTGTGATAAAGGTTAGACTGTCTGTTTTGTGTTTTGCTTTTAATTTCACAATTTGCTGTAAGTTTTGATTTTCAAAGTTACAAAATATAATAATACAATGACGTAAAGTTGTAATATTGCAAATGCGCCATTTTACTTTCTATGATAGCTATACAACCTTTGTACTTAGATATTTATAAGCGTTTTATAATCCTAGTATAATTTATAACATTTTGAAAATCTCCAGCAGAGTTAACTAGCTAAACCTTCGGTAGATTGACCACCCCATTGTGTCATTGTACTGTTATACTCATATACCATCCATGATCAATACCAATGCGTTTCACTAATGAAACGAAGTTAACAATTTAATATGGGTCTGGATTGTATGGTGTATCATTATGCAATACAGCTGTGTTTCTGTTGGGATATTTTATTTCAAATTGCAAACCTTAATCTTAAAGTTACTGATTACTAAAATATAAAACAAAATGCCTATGAATCAATAATCAATAAATGGACATCAGTAACCAGTAATAAATTTAACACAACGCTTGTATTGCTAATCATTTAACCTTTACACTGTCTATACAGAAATCATAGCTATATGCCAATTTATACCACCCTTACCAACTTAAGCATGAAATATCTCATGATGTGCAAGGTCTACACTGATGTAGGTGGTATGAAATAGTTATACTATGTTTGTCCACCTGCACGTAAGATAAACTACTCGCTAAACTCGTGAATTATCTCCACATACAGTCGAACAACCCATGGTATAACTATTACATAAACAACTAAAAGAGTTGGGAACATAATAAACTAACCATTTTCGTTTTATCAAAGTTATTGATATAGAGGAGATTTTCCCACCAAGTGTCTTCACAGTTGTCGACCTCAGTCCCATTTTGTGGCCACATTGGCCCATTAGACCAGTATTTCATCAAACACACGTACACCATTAGAAATAACATATAAGGTGGTGTTAACCTGAAAGAAGATACTGTAAATTCAAACAACTTTTCAATAATTGTTTTTTTCGCAAAGAGCTTTACAGACATGATTTATCTACATTAGTAAATGGCAGAGTGATTCTGTTATTTGGCGAGGGTTTTATTTTCGCAAAACTTCGCATCCGCGAACAATTTTGAATTTACATTGTATAACATCACATGAGATTTATCATATAATAGTCCATTTAAGTTATGTGTCAACCGCAAGTACGCAGAAAATGCCTCTCATCTGTGCAGTTTGATCAGCAACTGTGTCATTTAAAGTTTATACAGAATATTAGCTTACTACATCAAACTTCTCGAGATGTTTTACAGTCTCTGAAGATGAATAGATGAAATTCAGTGTTCTTTCGTTGCTAAGTTCCAATATATGTTCTCAAACACGATATCCTTTGGAAGCAAAACATGATATAAAGAATTGCAAGCGTAAAGTTTGCAAATTTTCTTGGTCAGACTAGCTAGTTCCAGCCATTTAGGAATCGTCAGTGACCGTCTGATGGTTTCGAAGCTGCACAATAGAATTCATGATTCCAAAGGAAAAGACAATATTATCTACATTATAGTGAAGGGCAGGAACACGCTTACCGACGCAATATAGTCCTTGTAACTAGCCCAGCTGTAGTGAAAGTAGGTAAGAAGTCAAATATCAGGAATCAATACAATCAAGTAACACACCTGACCCAGGACATACATGGGAAAGTGACATAAAACAAGAAAACATCACATACAAGAGAGCCAAGAGGTTACATATAGCCCTTTTCCAAGCAGGTGGCCAGAAGGCTGCAATGAACAGACAAGAAAGCATGCCAAGCACAAAACATAAATAACAAAAGGGATACACAAAAGAAGCACCGCCTTCGAACCTTCAGTAAAAAATAATTTTAATCGAGGACTTAAACTAGTTTTATGGTGCCAACCTCACCCTTATTTCTGACGTGGATCAAGGAAAAAAGATGTTTGGTTTGCATGAAAGACCCCTAACTTATCGATGTATCATCTCCTAGTAAACGAGATAAAAAAAGGAGATAAAACAAGGATAACCGCTGTAGGCCTAACTACAGACACATCAGACCCTAATCCTCTTAGCTATAGATTAGTCTATAAGTGGGAACCGTCATATATAGAATCTGAGGTCGACCAACCAGTGTGCAATTAAAGTGGAAAGCAAAGTTGTCAACCGTGATTGGGTTGACCACTAAGCATGCAGTGCGTTGCAATACATTAATGTTATAAATAATCTTCTTATAATAAAGATTGTTTTAATAAACTGCGCTGAAAAATAGATAAAGCCAACAATTTTCTTTAATTTATACATTAAGTTACCATAAAATTCTGGTTCAAAAGACCATGGTGCAGGAGAGATTTAAGTCCAATATTGAATTTAGATATTAAAAAAAGTAAGAAAGAGGGCAGAGATCAGTAACCGATACAATCAAGCACCACACCTATTAAATCATAGTATCGACAGTACAATTTAGAAAAAAAAAGTTTTGCAAAGTTTTTGATATTGATAACTATTAAGCTCTTTAAATGTTATCATTTGAAAGCAAAGAATGTACTTAACAACTAAAAGTAAATCTAAGCCACAAAGGTAAGCTCTATTTACAAACTGTCAATGGCGGTAAATCCGCATATATATATCTCTTCTGGACGCTAATTCTATGTATTAGTAAAAGGTGCAGAACACACCCCACATAATATTAACATAGAAAATGATAAAAAGATCCACCAATAATCCATACAAACGAATTGTTTATTGGAAAAAAATACCATTGATAGTTTTTATTTTTGAAATTCTGGGTTATCAACAGAGCAATGGCAGAGTTTAAGATCAAGATCACATGATGCAAACATTCGTAAAGTAAGCAAGGGTGCAAAGATTAGCAATTGATACGATAAAGTACCACACCTGACCCAGGATACCAATGTGAAAGTGACAAACTCACAGTTATGCACCAAAAACCAAAGCCATGAGGCCAGCCCCCCCCCCCCAGTCGACCACAAGGCACAAATCAACAGAAGCGCACAATGGCATAACAAACACAAGACGAAAATTCACAAAAGATCCACAAAAGAAGCTATGCGCTTAATCTATCTGACAGAGTAAACCCATTTATACCTTCTAAACTGGACCTTGATGTTCCATGTGGTAACTGTAATACATGCAACTGACAATAGATATACCTTAAGAAAAACTATTCATTTTCTGTATAATAAGCAACACAACATAAAATTGAACATTTCCAAGATTATGCAGATGTATCAAAACCTTGTCATAGATGTATCTATGGTGAATAATGATTAGGTGTTTAATAGAGTTAAATCAGTATAAAATATACTATGCCAAATATATTTAGCATTGTAATGTATGGGTGAGCCTATCCACCTCAGATCTCAAGTTTCATTGCAGTCATGAAGATACAAGCACCAATCCTTTAACAAGAATTTCCAAACATTTCAGAATTACTAAACATAGGGGCGGTGCTACAGTGACATTAGATTTTAAGCCTAGCAGGTACCGGTGGCATTTCTGATCATTGGGGGAAGCCCAATCCATTATTTAGTGACTGTTTGGTCACTGAAAAACAAAAAAAGCACATCAAATGCTTCAATTTGCTGAACTTCCTTCAAGAAAAAATGTACCAAGTTTTCACATTTTGCCACTTTTACGTTATCGCCGTTAAACGGTGTTACTAGTCGGTATTGATTGAACCACATCAGCAAGTTTAATTGTTTGATGCCTTCCAACACATTAAGACATATATTGTTGAATGAGACATCTTTACTGCTACAGAGCATGAGCTGAATACTAAATCTAACGTAATTGATATCTCACAAATTCGCGTCGCACCATTTTTTAGTAACTTAAGGTTTTAATCAGCTATAAGATGAGTTACATGTACATTGTAAGCCTATGTTATTTTTTTTAAACTGGTTCTCTGTTGAATTTAAACACCAATTGCCATTAAAAGTTTAATCGAATGGTGACTGCATTTTGACATCATTGACTGCAGCTAATGATTTCAACATAAAACCTCTATCACATCTGTCACATAGCCAATAACTTTATATGAGTATGTTGCATGAGGAAAATAAAAGAACACAAAACGAAATCCACATGGGAAAGTGACAAAAATACAATTAAACATCATAAACAAGAGCCAGGAGGTCAGCTCTTTTCCAGCAGGTGACCACAAGGCAGCAATGAACAGATGCGAAAGCATGACAAACACAAAATATAAATAACACAAAAGATCCACAAAAGAAGTTCCACCTTGGAAAAGTCAGTAAAATATTTTACTGGAAGGCTTAAACCGGTTTCACGGTGCGAACCTAAATTTAGTTCAGATGTGAGTTAAGACACAAAGATGTTTGGTTTGCATGAAAGATCCCTAACGTATCCATGCATCATGTTCCAGAACATATAAATCAAAATATAAAAAGGAGATAAAGCATAGATAAGGACTCAATAGTACAGAAAACTGAATA
This sequence comes from Loripinus fragilis, assembly GCA_964019695.1. NCBI lineage: Eukaryota > Metazoa > Mollusca > Bivalvia > Lucinida > Lucinidae > Loripinus > Loripinus fragilis. The sequence goes on from OZ026515.1 coordinate 35,942,084, forward strand.
CCCGGTATCAAATACTCAGTTTTCTTGTTTGGCCAATCATTTATCATGGATGCACAGTTCCTAATCTGTGATAAAAAAAATCATTACCTCCAAAATCTGTGAAAGTAGAACATGCCCCATTGAAAACGTCGGGCACCTCGTCTCTTTTTCATCTCTTTTAATGATAGGTATGATACCAGTAAACCACTGAAAGAGTCACAATACAAATGTCATACAGCCTGTTTATTGTAGCATGTGTAATGCTACTTTGTTAGAAATTGTTTGAACTCTTATTGAAGATTTGCTATTATATCAGTTAAAATAATATTTGTTTTTGGCATATGGGTCAATATAATTCGTCACTAGTGCATAAATCAAAATTTATACATTGTATTTCTAGCAATTCAGCGTTTCAGTAAATTACATGACTGTTAAGAAAAGTATTTTAACAATTCTGGCATACCCTAAACTATGGCATTCCCAATCTCTTTTTACTTGCTCACTCTATTTGGAACGTTATGACATTATCGTTTTAAATATGGAACAACATCTAAAATATAAACTTTTCATTGCGAAGTTCATACTATTTGAACATTATTGTTTTTTTTGTATTTTTAACAATGTGTTATATATGCACAGCACAATGACCTGTAAGACATTTAAAAGGAATCTCAAATTGAAATAATCAACTAAAATTAAATTCTATATTATTGTTTTATTTAAATATTCTTTCATTAAAATCTGTTGTACAGTGTATCCTTTCGTATTTTTAGCCTTGTATCACTGATCAAAAGATACATATCATGTACTAAATCCCAACATGAAACTAACATTGTTAATAGGTCTGATAAACTTTGGATGTTGCGACAAACAACAGGATAATTATAAAGCCATTTGGTCATTAACATATATCGAGGAGGAGATAGTAAACATGATTTGTTGACTTTTTTTTGGACTGTTCTAACATTTACACATTATAAAAATGTACCTGGCCAATGCAGATCAGACTTTGTATATCCATGTATTTCGGAAGAAAATTGAAGTTACTATATTAGTTTGCAAAAATTATTTCATTTAATTCTATGTTATTGTTACACTGAAGAAACAAACAATATGGAAACCCAGGCTTCTGATTGTCGAAATAAATTGTAAAAGGTGTGTCGTGTCGTGTGATTTTGAAGAGTGTAATCTCCATTACAATGTAGTGGGACTGCTCATAAGTGGAAGTGATTACAGCTGCTGCCCTGCCAACCAAGAGTGACAGTTACATCATGTTTTGTTTACAAAGTTATAAGGGACTTAGAATAGATAGATCACTTATGTATTTATCCTATCCACAGGATAGGATTAATACACAATTGATCTATCGATTCGCGTTAGCTCAAGTGAAGTGTAGATGTAAGTGTTCAACTTTGCAATTATAAACAAAGTATTACGTCACTGTCACTCTTGGTTGGCACGACAGTAGGTAATGAACACTACTACCTGAAGATTGATATACAACCATAAAGGTATTATATAATGTATATAAGCTATTAGGATTACGTTTTAAGTCATTCAAGTTATTGCAAAGACAGGCAGCTCGCCTAGTAGTGTGTAAAAACGTCACTTCAATTCCTACACTAAGTGCATATGACATGTGCTGATGTTAATTAAACTATAACTATTCCTAATAATTAAGATAATTAAAATGCTCTTATTTCAACAATACCAATTAACACCACGTATGATGGATATTTCAGTAAGTTTGTATTATTTGAGGTATATATGAAATCACAATCTTCAATCTTCATTATTTCATGTTCATTTAAAACTGTTTGCACTTTCCTTTATATTAGCGTTTTGATTTTAGTGCAGAGATGGATGATAAAAAAGGGTATGATTCTGGTCTTACATACCTTACTGATTGCATGACTTTTTGTTACATGCAGCAAGAAAATAGTCCAAATACATAGTGACCCTTCGATCCCAAGTCTAACACTATCATCTGAGCCACTGTATTCCACGTATTTTTGGCAAAAATAAACATTTTAAAAAGATGATCTATAAATTCCATCTTGAAACAAATTTAAGCCTTTCTTAAATATGCTTGCAGCAGTTACTTCCTAAGTAATTTCACAAAACTGACTCTACATAACACATGCTGTATTAATATGCTAAATCCATTTGGGCATAGTAGATCACAGTATTGTAGAGGAACAACTCAAAGATATTTTTTTTCAAAATAGCATAGAGGTAACTGAAATGTTTGCAAAAAGAAAGACCTATAATGGCTGTGGTGGGCGGATAGGAAATCATTCCCTCAGGAACACATCTTGTCATTACTCAGTGGCATCATTTGGGATCACAGCACAGGAGTTTGAAGTTCATCCCTTATATTTCTCCTGTAGCCTCAAAACTAAAAGCTCACAGTGTCATTACGTAATGGCATTGTAGATTTTGATTTTGAGGCTATGGGAGTAATATGAGCCGTGACATGTGATTTCCAACGATGTGGCATGTTGACATGTGTAGACTCAGACGAACCTGTGCAGCCTCCTGTAAAGCTTAGAAACTCCAAATGCTAATCAGTCAGTAGCTTAACAGTCATAACATTTTCAAGCGACTAGCAAAGGCTCTGATCAGACTGCGCGTATGCGCAGGCTGATCTAAGGCTTTGTTAGTCGCACATACCACATTGTTGGAAATCTCATGCACGACTTATTTATAATGACCAAACTTTATGGTGTTTCATCACTCAGCAGTAGAGTTATACAAACTTTGCACAAGAGGGAAGGATTTTGCTATCTGTCGCTCACACCTTTGATAAGTCTTATATCTTTACCTGAGTACAAAGAATGTATCTACACAAACTGTCGCATTAGAAATGGCTTGAAACGTTAATCGCTTAAACATTTCTGGCAGGAATAATACAGCATTTGCTGAAATAGACATGCATACATATTATTACATGATAATATACGTTCACTCCTTGCATGTTGGGTAATTATTCATGGTTTTTGGTCGTCTGCTGATTTTTTTTAAAAGTTAACGTTTTCAGAATATTTTTTCAGGAACACCACCAGAGTGTAAAACAGTTTAGATCCAGAAAACTGGTAGTTCCAACATTTTGTTGGTCCTGAGCTGCGTCCAAACTTTTTTAAAAAGATCAGCAGCAGACGACAAAAAACGCAGCTTGCAGGCAAAGAGTTATCTTAAAAAAATGCATACATGACAGACACTACATAATAATTTAATGTGGACAGTCAGTACGATATCATGTTGCAGTCACTGGAAATCAGTACCCAAAGGGTACTTATAGGAGCATATGCGGTTCTTATATTGAATGTGGTATAGAATTAATCTTGCTGATGTTCAAAGGTAAACTAGTCACTATGAGCAAAACTTGACTTTTCTGAGCTGAAATAGCTTTTGACACATAAATATGCTCATATAGAAGTAATTTTGTGCACCTGATAACCTTCAAATGGTAATAAAAAGAAAGCAGTGATTAAATATTTATTACTTGAGCCTAGATATATGAAAAGAATGTACTTAAAGTGTCACACACTCATAACAAAGTGGTTGTAAGGTTGCCCAGCACTCCCACTAGGGATTTCAAGAATTTCAGTTCCCTTTGTAAGGCGTGCAGGGATTCATTGATAGAGTGCTCGACTTGACATCGAAAGGCCCCTGCTTTGAGCCTCACCGCTAGCATTGTGTTGAGTCTTTGGTCAAGAAAACTTATCTTCAATGCTACTTGACGTCCGACATGACTGGGGAATAGTTTACAGGAATGTAAAGCATCAGCACAATCAAACAAACTCAATTTCATCCGACGCCACAGAAAGTATGCAATTTTGCATTGTACATGTATGATACGATTGTTGTTTTACAGACATATGAACACATATGTTCCCAATTTCGATACTGTAAATAACTTATAATTTTACGATTCTAAAATACTGACATATTGGCGGAGTTAATTTTGGAAGTTTCTCAATCGAATGCCCTTTAAAGTTATTTTCTATTATCATAGGGGCTATTTTTAAAAATAATATGCTCCTGATAAATATCTTCCTTTTATAGTAGTCCCTTTTAAGAGTGGTTTCCTCTACGTTGAAACATACTCTACCGTTCAAAAGATGGGTTTTGAAAATACAGATACCAACATACAAAGCGTGTGTGTATCTTTTGCTAATTGTGTAACTGAATTTTAAAAAAAGCATTTCAAAGTCTCATATTTTGGCTCTTTTCGTTTCTACCGCCAAAGCGGCAAATAAATATATCCGCCAAATATAAGTGTTTTACAATAGCAAACTTACTTACCCATTGTCCCTGTAGAGAGAGAAAAGAAATATGTGTGTCCTAACACAACCCATGTCATACTAACAAATCTGATACCATTAACAGCTGATAATGTTCCAGGTGGTTGGTTAGTGTTGAGGATCTTTTGTGCGTTAGTATATACAGAAAAAGACAGTAGCACTTTTCCGAGTATTCCTGCAAACACATAATATGTATACAAAGTGATGAGTACCATGCCACAAGTAACAAAACAGTGTCAGTACTAATGAAGACTCAAACAAGCCTAGGAAATTACACAATGTGGTTGGGGCGTCCAATCACTTTCGTTTGAAAAATTCATATAACATATAGACACTCTTCTTGCGCGGACCTAGCGATAGTTGGACCTGGATCCCCTGATAAAACTTTATGGGTCCGCACATGCTCTTATGATTAATGCAAGGAAGAACAATTTAACAACAAGGAAAATTCAATTTTATTGCATTTTTAAAAAAGAAAAGGGTAGAATAGCGTTTACAAATAATCATACTGTACATCAAACATTTTTAAAATTAGATTTAGAATTACCACTTAAAACATAATTCTTTTGAAAGTATTAATTTTCTTATTAAGTTTATCACTATATTATATTATTATCAAAAGAGAAATGGATGCTATTTTTTCTAAATATCATGAACTGGCTCAAAGTTTTTTTACCTGGTTTGTAATTGTTTTCCACGCGTGTATTGAATTTGTTTTGCACGTTTTCGCCAGATGGTTCAGAAAGATGTGTACCATATCCGTTTGCAACGACTGATGGCGCTGTTTTGATGCTTATTTTTTCTTCAGAGGCAACATTGTTTTTGTCGCATTGGTGGACAGTTTCTTCCTCAAGTTTCTATGAAAAAATATGAATGGAGCAAAATTTTGTCAATCAAGTATCCATAACAAATGACTATAATGACATGTATAAATTTGGGTCGGGAAGAGAGAAAACCTGTCTTAGGGATTTCCAACCAGGTAAAGCTCAAATGGATCTGCTCAGCTACAGAGACTAGTTAGGATATTAAAATTTTGCATGAAGCAAGTTTGACGACAAGTGTATAATTTTCATTAAGCGAATAACAAAGGTGCTGATCAGACTGCACAGAAGCGCAGGCTGGTCTGCTCTTTTGTTGTTCGCATGCAATAAAGTCAGGTTTTCTCACGTCGTGGCTCATTTATTATAATTCATTATACAATTGATACATCATTTTAAGGTTAACATCATGATTTGTCAACCCAAGAACAGTGATATTCACCCAGACGAAGCCTCGGCGAACATCACTTTCAAGGGTTGACTAATTCTGATGTTAACTGAAAAAATACACCAATTGTTTCGTTATTTGACACTGTCTCTCTTTTTCTAATTTTCTATCAAGTCATTTTATATACATTTACCCAAATTTGATGTTCATAGTGCACTAAACCTCAGCTTAGTTTCTGAAAGGATTATGGGATGTGCAAAGGAATTGCATTTTTAAATTACTGCTGCCATTAAACGGTAACTGATGTCAGTTTTCTAATATCTAATATTAGCTTTCAGGTTTAAAACTGATGCCAGTTTTCCAATATTTATTTTAGCTGTCTGGCAGCATTAACAACTCTGATGTCTACCTGTCCTGGGCTAAATTTAGTTCAACACTAGTAGAGATCTGTCACAACCCATGAAAGCTTAATTCAGCCAATCAGAGGAGGTCTTTTATAGAAGTCATATAATCCACCAATCACGACTTCAGCATATGACACATTTTGGAACATATTTCTTCATTTATGTATAAATTAAGCCTTGTCATCTGCTGGCAGATGGTATTTTGTGAGGGTTTTCAAATATGAAGGCATCTACCCTCATAAATTTCTTCATAGGTGTGCTACGAAAGAATGCAATACGTTTTTAGAGAAAACTATTTGCCGCCTATACACTGGTATCGGACATAAAGAAAAATGCAGTGTATTACTCGAGTTATACCCCCTTTTATAAGTGTCTCTCTTGTATTTTAACAAACTCAATGCATCGAACATATAGACGAGCGTATAATTATTTGATTAACAGGTTCAACTGTTTGATGTTTGAAATGAATTATCCCCATGTTATTATAAATAGAATCTGTAAACGTTTTAGTTAAACTACAACGAATCTTTTTTTACTTTTAAAAGTCTTCTGATGTTTGTTAATAAATTGTAAACAAAGCACCACCTTTCTGTTTTGATTTAAAATTATTTCTAGCACGACGCAACATGTAGACTAGTTATAACTCAAAGACAATAAGTCTATCTCTCATCCACAAAATATGAATCGATAGTAGAGCATCATTTTAACGCTAAAATTCTTGAAATGCCTTGAGCGAAATGGTTTCTGAGTTTACACTTGATTTTATTTTCATGACATTGCGGTAAATTTGAATTGACCACTGTATACTTAATTAGAACAAACTTACTTGGTTATGAGGACTAGACAGATCGAACATATTTTAATTAAATGAATGTTAACTCGACACTAAGAAAATGAAATATTCTTGAAAAATATACATGTATATTAACTGTGATAACTCTATAAATGGAGAACAGCGTGTTTTGAAAACATCATTATGGCATATTAAGAAAATTTTCAGCAAAACGTAAAGAACGAAGTACAGCTACATGTATGTGTATCATTACGTCATCAGGAGATTACTCAAAATGACGTTTATTCAAAATAAAATGACGTCACAAATGTGTCTTCTTACTTTTTTCTGCAAGCAGCAGAGATGGCTACAAAAAATTGAATCTATTTAAAATTTGATGTCAACTTGTTTTATAATTACAAAGATATGACACTATATCCACACATGTTGAAATTTGCTTCAGGAAAATCTTTATTTTACAGGAGTTACCTTTGTACAAATGATTCTTACTCGAGCAATGTTTTGTATATCTATGTCTAGTAGCGGTTTAAAGGAGGCCAATAGTTCTTTCTAGAAACGTATACCATTTTGTCGTAGCATATATGTGAAGAAAGTTGTGAAGCTGGGTACATTCATATTTGAACACTCCTAGTATACTGAGGGACTTTAAAAACGCACCATTTTACATTCTCTGTCTCCTCCACATGATTAATTTGAGGATGTTTTCTTAATCATTTTTTATCCTATTGCAAAATGGACAATGATTTGCCATGATTTCGATTTGCTCATGCTGTTCATTCTGACGTAATATCGACGTTAGTATTTTTCAACAATTGTCGTCTGACAAATGTGAATTTGATTCAATTTGAAAACAAACACTTTTAGGTGGTAGCCAGATGTCATAACAAATGGAAAAACACAAAAGTTTTCAGGAATAATCGTTTCATTACACTCACACTCGCAGCGTTTATTTGCTAACGTCAGTCTTAAATTTTCAAACATCAATAACAGACGGGTGACGTCCGCGCATGTCGCGATACTTTTGTCTTTTATGCAACTGATTGAGGAGTATCTGTTGGCAACAAAACTATTTTGATTATTCCTGATCCTTAGGATATAAACGGCCAATTACGTCAAAATCATTGACGTCATATAGACGTAATGAACGTTGCCAGAGGCCTAAAACTTCATAATTTGATTTTGTCTTTCCTTTTGCTTTCAAGAACAAACATCGGTTCGAAAACTTTTTTCGTTCATTATGGAAGGTATGTGTACTCTATAACTTTTTGAATTTGAGTTGTCTCAGAATTATTGCGACGTCACGTCAATCATAAGCCACAGCGTTTCGATTTTCTAATTGAATGCAAGCTAAATGACGGAACTTGTCAATTTTATTTTTCACATAATGAAAATGTCCAATTTTTGACATAAATTAGCATTTAAGCAGGTGGTGCGTTTTTAAAGTCCTTCAGTATATATTATTAACGCAGTGGCAACGTTTCAATTTTATTACCCCAGCAGAGTAAATGTCATATGCTTTCATGTGACAGAATTTTTTAGAATATAACTTGTTATACCTTGTAAGAAGGGAGTTGAGCGGTGCTGTTTGGTGATATCCAGTGGATCACGATGACATCATACGCTGTTGCAACAAGCATCAGAAAACCAAACAGGGAGCATATAACCCTAGAACAAAAATAGCAGCGTGTTTTTTTCTTTTATCTTGTAGAAGTCCTGTCTTCATATGACCATTCGTTTCCGCACAGCCTCGTTGTAGTATTACTGTGCGTCACAAAGTATTAAAAACACGTGAAAGTTTGGACCAACAAATTCAATATAATTCTGTCCCGCATTGATTTAGCACATATGCGATAAGGTCAATTATTTAGTAAGGAGCTAGGCCATTGGATATGCCATAACTATTTGTGACTCGGGCATACAGGGTATGTAAATCTTGCTTTGGACAAATACGGCAAATTGGTCATATCAGAAAAATATTTAACAATGGATGCAACAAAATCCCTAGTGAATTCTCTTGTAACATCAAGATTAGACTATTGCAATGCATTGTTGAGTGGTGTACCGAAGACAACTCGAAATAAATTACAAAATGTTCAAAACACAGCCGCGCATGTTGTAACCAAGACATCTCGTTACTGCCACATAACCCCTATACTGAAAGAACTTCATTGGCTACCTGTACAATATAGGATCCAGTATAAAATTCTTACTCATACATACAAAGCACTGCATGAACAATCCCCAGTCTATAATAAAGAGTTACTCCAAGTGTATAGGCCACGTAGAGACTTAAGGTCACAAAATAACCCTCTTATTCTTGAGGTACCAAGAAGCCGTACTGTGTCGTATTGTGACCGCAGTTTTGCTACACTTGCTCCAAAACTTTGGAATTGGGTTAGGGTCTGTAGCACACTCTGTGCTTTCAAACAGTCACTAAAGACACACTTATTCATACAAACGTACGGAAAGTAAAGACTGATTATTTTAGAGTATAACTGAACTTTACATAAACAGAATGACATTGTTTTAAATGTTTTACAGTAATTAGTTACATTGATAAAATGTTTTACTTGCGCAGTTTACAAAGATCTTAAGTGGGTTTTACTTTGTAGTGTGTTTATTTCTTTTGAATTTAAATAGTTTAGTTCATATGAAAATAAGAAATATATAATTTTAAACCAAACAGTGGTAAACTAGTTAACTGTTTTACTGTTCAATTTGTAGATCGAATTGTCTATTTTATTTGTATTTGTGTGTGTTTTAATGTATCTGTGTATGTGTTAATGTATTTTGTGTAAAGCACTTTAGAACGTATGCACATATGATAAAGGTGCTATATAAATTTGGTATAATAATAATAATAATAATAATAATAATAATAATAATAATGTACTGTCTTTTGTGTAGACACAGATCAGGCTTCTTAAGGGAACAGTCTGATCTGTGTCTACGCTGTTTCACCGAGAATCTTCTAACACCTCTCAGCAGGCGACACAAGCAGATGACTTTTCTGGTGGACACTTTTCTGGCCAGCACCCAGAGGAAGAGTCTAAATAACACAGATAAACTGCCAAGTCATAAACATGATAAAACCTGTACAAAACAGTACCAAAAATAAATAGAGACGTCGGATTTTTCTTCATGTCGAGCCAATTAAACGTGATGGCCATATTCTATAGTTTATCCCGACAAAAAACTAAGGCGTTGATCTGATCGTTCATATATACGTGTTTCATATTCACACCGGATAGGCGACAATCGAAAATTTAATTCTATCGACGAACGTAGTTAAAAAAATCGTTAGAAACAGAGTTTTAGATTGCCATTTGTCGCCCAACTGGCGACAAATGGCAATCGAAAACACTGTTCCTAGCGATTTTTGATCCGCCTTCGTCGATTGTTGAAGCTTTCGATCGCAGCCTATCCGGTGTGATATTGCACAAAGCAGCCCGGCAAATATACTCACAGAGCAACAATCGCTTTTGTGTCATAGTCGATCTTCTCTAATTGACAGGTGACTTTCGGTGTATGAAGACTGGTTGTGTTCATTGGTATCAAACTGAGCACTGAAACACCAGAAAACTAATTCATATTCTACCATAACCCATATTGAACATATTTTATTTAATCCCATGTATATAAAAAAAAACCTAAATAAGAAGTCGACAATTAATGAAGACGCTAAGGAAATGTCGCATAATTCATGAGGGCTGCACTGTTTGTGATGATAAAAACGGATCTACTGGACTAAGGTTATTCGGATTTAGAACTTCTAACATGTGACCCCATGATATGTTCAGTGAACCTTTCTAGACAAATCCCCTAAAACCGAATAGAAAAAAGCAACATTTGTATGCAATGTGTTATTGATTGTTTGTGTTGATGCCATACGTCCTGGTCAATTATGTTTCAATCATGTCTTCTTGGCGGATAAAGTGTCTTGCTGAAGGACACAACACAGCATTTGCGGATCCAGAGGGGGTTTGGAGGTGTGTGTGTGGGTGGGGGAGATACTTCGCTTGTACACCCCCCCCCCCCCACGTTTTTAAATGTCCTATGAAATATCCTGTGAAATAATTTGGTCTCCGTGAGACCAAATTATTTCCTTTTCATGGGATATTTAATAAAAAAAAACAATTAGATAAAATCAGCACAGCAAACCCCGCACACCTTCATACATATGAACCCCCTTTCCAGAAACCCTGGATCCTCCCCTGCACAGTACCCCCGGTGAGTCTCTAACCAGCAACCCTTCGATCTTAAGTCTGAGTTAAGCCAATTTACTGAAGTCCTAAATAAGAGGTGTTTTGTAACCAAACATTGACGATAGTTTTTGTCACAAAAATATGGCATATTTCTCCATGAAATCTTTTGTTCTGGATGCTTAATCCAAGTGTCTGATTTGAAAACAAGGCCTAACATTAATAATATTCTCCTTTCATATAAAATTGTTCACTTTAGTTACTTACGAAAAGTGAGACTTTTATTTTGAGTAACAACAGCACATGTGTATATAGGAATTAAGAAATGGGTCAAAAATATGACCTTTGGTCTGGATCAAGTGTTTCTCTCATTTAAAATTTCTAGTGATCTGAAATCGACGGTTATTTCAGTAAATTGTATTCATGAGGAATATACTTACATGTATTTAAAAGTCCCACAGTGTCGTTACTACTACAGCTGTTAGGTACACACACCCCTACAGACAGAGCCGCAGACTAAAGATAGAATGGAAAAAATAAAACGTGGCGCATGTTGATGAATAACAGATATTATTGAGAAAGCATGATTAGTAGTAATGGGTGTCACTATGGCACAATTTTTTAAGCCTGAAAAGAACTTAGAATTTTTCAGGCAAAAATGTATGCCATGGATGACTACCCAGTAAGCTTGAGTGACTAGCTGTGAATAACTTAGTTTAGTTTAGGGGTATTCTTGTTTGGCCTGTGATTGTGATAGTTCCCTGGGCTATCGGGGAATAACTTAGTTTCTGGAGCATGCGCAGTCGCATGAGTAGGATTCTCTACTTGTAAATAAATAGACGTTACCAGTCGTTATATGCGTAACGGAAGTCGAGCTTTCTCAACGAGGGGAACCAATCTAATTAATTCCCATCTTCTCTTCTCTTATAGAGGTTATTTTTTTTTATAAAGACTAACTTTACTCGCATCACAAACAACAGGGTTTCTTATTTGCATATCGCGCATCTATTACGTTACATTAGCGTACTATATTTTTAATAAGGAATTTGGGTTCATGATCTCTATGTATCTTATAGTCTCTTTAGAAAAATAACTTAGATATTCAAGGCTAATCTCTGTAGCTTAGAAATATTTTATTTAGCACAATCTTTCACTTCTCACGACTAGGTCATATAGATTAAACATGACGTCATTGAAAAGCAAGTAGTAGCTTCTAAAAGCGATAACAAGTATAATTTTTCGAAACAATAGATAACTTGGTCATTTTAAAAGTAAAGGTGTGTACTTAGATATGCTAAGTCCAGGCCTCGAAAATAGCACTCGTCCGTTCGTATTTACAAGTGCCTCAGGATGCAGGGCAATCGAAAAATTTTGATATTTCTAGTATAAATTAATTGTTCCCATATATGCCAATAGATTTTGTGATGCACGGCAAGTGCCTATTTTAAGATATTTCGAGGCCTGTAAGTCTGCTTGAGAGTTTCGAAGGATTATACTTTTTCACGTTCTTGCATGGAGTCGTATTTGATAGCTAGTATCAACCTAATGATTAAGTTAGAACTTGTGTTGATATCTTAGATAATCATCATTGGCATGTAATAGAAGTAGGGTTTAATGATTAGATGTTGATGAAAGTGTCCATATCGCTTGAGATGTGGATGCAATGTGGACCTTCACACGTAAAATGTGGATGCAATGTGGATCCCTCACAGTAATGTAGATGTATTGTGGAGCAATGTGGATTTCCACATTTCAAATGTGGATAAATGCAGATATATTGTGGGTCAACATAATGGAGACTTACGTTTATTCTTAGATATATTCGAAATTAATGTGTACCGCCACACTAAAATTGTGGATCAACCACATCTCCACATCTTGACACTGTGGATCCACCACATCTCCATATTTCCACAATGTGGAGTTTCCACACCTACACATTAGACACTTTGACTTATACCCTCTCTTCAATCAATCCTATTTTCTCTTAATCTCTTAAGTTGATAGAAGCATTGTACAATCGTTATTTCAGCTTTCAGAGAGATGTCCCTATCATTATTTAATTTGACATGTTGGCAGGATGATAATCGCTTCACTTGAGGCAAATTTGGATTGAGGATTTTTAATCTTCTATCATTTTCTTTCTTTCGCAATCAGAAGATAATCTCTAAATACTTAACTTCTGATAATCTATATCTTTGGTTCAAGCACCATCCGTCACCTTTGATGGTCATCAAAAATTTTAGCCTTTGCAATTTTAGCTATCCCTCTCTTTACACTGTGAAGTTTCCACATTTACCCGGCAGGTGATCCCACCAGATGCAGACAATAGGAAGGTAATCTTACCTTGGAACAGGTAAGTGATATTACCTTTAGCTTTGGGTATGTGGTCCCAACATCTAGAATGATTATTTATGACAGAGGGCGAGTGAACCTCGCCTAGTTTGGCATGTGATCCCACCAGATACAACCAAAAGAAAAGTAATCTCACCTTCGAACAAGAAAGTGATCTAACTTACATTTAGTTTAAACTTTTATTTCATTTTTGTATAACAACATGTGCACATATAATACAATAACTTCACATACATATCATTTCGAAATACAAAAAAGGGACTTACATTTGTCTTGGGGCAGGTGATCCCAACCCCTAGATTGATTATTTGTGATATAAGGTGAGTGATTTCGCCTAGTTGGTCAGTTGATCCCACAGATGCAGATAATAGGAAAGTGATCTCACCTTCGAAAAGGTAAATGATCGGGTAGGTGATCCCAACCCCTAGATTGATTATCAGTTATAGAAGGCAAGTGATCTCGCCTAGTTGGACAGGTGATACCACAAGATATAGACATAAGGTAAGTGATTTCACTTGTATATTGATAAATAATCTTTGATTGTTAAAAATGGATGTCCGCTGTAGATCCCAATCAAACAAGTGTTAAAGCAGCATGTGTAAAAGATCTGGCCTTGAACCCTGTATTATTGTGATTTGTCCTACTAGCAGATCAGCATTGGATGTATTCATAGGTGTATTGGTTCCAGATGATAGGGCGATCGATGTCCGACGATAAAGGCGCACTTCGAATCGAACTATAGTTCCTACTATAGTAAATAAAGTTTGAATCGAACACCGATAGTTGCTACTATAGTGACGTCAGGAACCTACTAGAGATCAACGGTGGGTCAGAGCACCGTGACTCTAGTAGATTGTCTGGTTTCCTTCTCTAGGCCTATCTATCAGGATGGTTTCCAGACCTGTCAGTAGTCTCAAAATTACAAATAAATCCTAGCTGTTCATCATTTGCGTTCCCACATATTCGTAATTATTAATTAAAGTAGGCTGTGCAGTCTATACGCATCTTTTTGTCTACGATGAAGAATTGAAGTGGGGTAAAAAGGGCTATTTACTTTGTTAACTTGCCAACCGACTAAAGATCCAACTGTAGCCGTGCGCGCGCATCTATTACGTAAGAACTTTAGTTCGATTCGAAGTGAGCCAAAGTTGTTTTGATTAGCGCTCTCTTGTCATATAATGGACCACTTTGGGGGAGCAGAAAAGACTAACAACTAATTAAATATAATAATAAAATTGGTTCCAAAATTTGATTGATTATTGAAAAAATAAAAGAAAGGCGTCAATGACACCATAATAACAAAAATGTAAGTTAGACTCAATTTCTGCACGTAATGAGTTTATGTTATGTGAATGATTAGGGCATAAAATAGTACAGATGATATCAAACATTGTCTTTAAACATGTGATATGAATTAATGATTTTGAATAATTAAGTATATAGACCAACGTGGTCAGCTTGATCCCTAAACGATACAACGTTGCGATGGCAGCTAATGACTTGGTATTTGGGCTATAATCGCACAGGCGACAAGTAAAGGCTTAGACAAGCCTACGCTTCCGCGCACATTCATACCGGAGACTGCGATGCTCGTAACTAACACAAACACATGAAATACAAGAAACGCTAAGGTGAAGCATATAAAAGCCGGCGACTAGGGTAAAGTCGGGTAAATTCGGACATCAGGTAAATTCGGACACACATTTACAAACAGTGTAAATCCAGATGAGACGGCTCCTTATGAGCCGTCTCATCAGGATTTTCACTGTTTGCTTAGTTAATTTATTTTTTATTTCAATAATTGAACTATGATACAAAGTAAGTGGCTGTCCGAGTTTAGCTTTCTGCCCGAAAATACCCGACTTTACCCTATCGATCCGCCAGTAAAAGGCTATTTGAATGGTGTTTGGCTGGTGGGCCGACAGTAGCCCGAAATTGTATGTTGACTGGGATTATGCGGATAATTTATTTTCATAGCTTTTACGCATGCATGCTAACGACTGACAATTAACACATATACAGCAAGTAGCATTATGTAATGGGCTTACCAAAAGTTTTATTTCTATCGCCATAATCATAATGCTTACCTGACTAAGAGGGAAAGTTGCCGTACAATATCTCCCTTTGTATGGGTGGTTTATTTGTCCAGATACGTTCACCGTAGCCTCAATAGCAACACATTCTTCGTAGGAGCCCAGCCAGTGCAAGTGATAGTTCAGTAATTGGCTTGGAGGTTTACCCATTGCGTCCAACACTACAAAATAGGAGGCAAATGGACATATGTTTGCCAAATGAAATCTTCGGCCTTTATTAATTGGATTAAACCAACTCGAATTTAAGGGTTGGTAGGCAGTAATTTACAATAAGAAAAAAAGAACATTTTGCATGCAAACAATGTAGAATCTGGTCCAAAATGGACGCTAGGCTTATATGGAGAAATTGACACACACGCGCGCATGCACGTACGCTCACGCGCACACATACACATTTATAATAACGAGTCAGTACACGAGATGTCGGTACGTACACGAAATGTCGGTGTGTACGATGGCCCAAATGGCTAACTTTTTCCTTTCAGTGACAATTCACAATTCTGAATTCCGAATTCTGAATTCTGAATTCTGAATTCCGAATTCTGAATTCTGAATTTTGAATAACCTTGATAGACGCTTTTATTTACTATATCATACACTTGTGTAAAACGCCAGACAGAATGAATACACCCTACCCTCCAGAGGATTGTACTTAAGGTAGTACGGGACCCATGGAAACGATAACCCACAGTTTTTTATAAAAGTAAGAGTTATCGTTATTTTTTGCCTTAAAATCTACAAGTATTGGCATTCACAAAAAACGTGCTTATCGTTTATCAACACATCTGTATGACCAAGTTTACATTTGGGTCCACGCCAATGAGTTGGCGGAGCTCTATTGTTTTTGGCTTGTCCGTCCATCTGTCTGTCCGTCTGTCTGTCCGTCCATCTGTCCGTCCTTCCGCTGTAGTGGTCACTCTAACTTAGTCATTTTTAATCGGATTTCTTCCAAATATCATATATGGATTGCTTCCATCAACTCTGATTCAAATTCAAATATGGATTTTTTCCGACAAATGATAATCAAGATGGTCGGCAAAATGGCAGCCGTCTATCAGTTTGCATCCATTGTGGTCACTCTTACTTAGTCACATTTAATTGGATTTCTTCCAAATTTCATAATGGTTTGCTTCCATTAAGGTGATGCAGGACCCATGTCAAAAGATAACCGAGTGTTTTTTTTTTTTATAAAAAGAGTCATCTTTATTTATTGTCTTTAAACGGACAAGTATTGGCGTTCACAAAAAAAATCATTTATCAACATATCTGTATGACCAAATATATTTTGACCGTCAGATCCAGTTTGACCCCTCAATGCGTTCCGAGTTAGACTGGTCAGGCAATTCTGGTCAGAAAAGTTAGTATTCATGCGTATTCAATGTATGTACTATTAGCTGATAAATTGTCTTGCCCCATGACACAACACTTTGACTCTGGTGATTCACAAATTAGTAATCCTTCGATCCCTAGTTTGACACTACGAACTGAGCCACTGTGCTTCGTAAGTCCATTATCTTTGTAAATATGACGTCGTAGGTGAGAGGGCTCCCTTTTTTAGCTTGGGTGAAACCCAAGAGCAATATATTGGACACTGTGAGAGCGCTCGCCAAATGCTGGGGCGTGCCTTTGTGCTATTTTTAGCTAGCCAGTGGGGAGTTTTTTGACTGAGACTTATTTTGTATATATACACTGAAGCAAACTTATAAACGAACACATTAAATTTTGTATGCCAGCTCAGAAAGTAAATATCTGTCATACAACATTTTAATTCTATAAATAAATCAAGGATTTGCCAAAACTTTACAACTCATTTCATTTCGAAATGTCTTGTTCGTCTTGCACAGACGAAATCTGAGTAAAGGTACCCTCATTTCCAAAAATAACACTTTTCATAACAATATTTAATATTCCACAGAAACATTACCTATTTGCATATTTGATTGTTTGAAGATGTTACTGACTGCAATGATTTTAATGATGAAATTAAATCAAAAGTTTTTACACAATCGAAATCGTCATTTCTTTTCCGCAATAACATGAAGACAGGCGCTGGCAGCAACTTAATCTAAGAAATTCGGCTTTAAGCATGCACTTTGGGCACAAACTTTGTACTGCTCTGTACACTTTATTATCTGTTGTACGGCATTGACATTTTCAGCAATTATTCATTTTGGTAGAAATCACTGTTCTTCTTTAGAAAAGTAAAAAAAAATCTTTGACAAAAGCCGTCAAATTAATTGTTAAAATTTCACAATGAAACCAGAAGTGTGGAATAGTCAGAAAGATTTATCTCCACAGAATAGTCTGATCGAGTTATGTAGGTTTTCACCTACCAAGTTCTGATAGGAAAAAAGCATACAACGATTTTAACGTGTGCTACTGGCGATTTTCAAAAAAATTTTCGGAAAATGTGATTTTTTTTTCACTTTTTTAAAAATGCGTAAAAATCTGCTGTATAACAAATTCTAAATGTTTGGTGTTTTTTTAAAGTCACCTGGACCAGTGCGTAAACACATCCACTTGGATTTGATAAAAAATGCACCCAAAAATATTTTTCACAAAAATAGTTGATTTTTACATTTTTGAATCAAAAAAATGTAAAATGAATGAAAACTATCCTGAAACACTTCTAAACTTTGGTTCATTGAAATATTCATGATTAGGTAAAAAGTTCATTCAATATTATTGGTGCCTTAGTCAGAAAAAAACGAGTTTGTAAAGTGTTCGTTTATAAGTTTGTTTAAGTGTATGCGAGCTGTGAATAATCTAATATGGCCGTTCACATATGCATGCTTGTCTTAGAATTAACTAATTGCCTTTATGAAAAGAACTAAACTCGTGTATCATCCCTTCTTTACCCATTGCCGCATTGGTAGAATGTTCAACTTGAGACCAAGTAGTCCCTGGTTTGAGCCCTATTGCTTGTTTGTTTGTTTACTTATGTGTTTGTTCGTTTGTGTTTTTCATGGGAGTGATATACTGAATGTACCACTAGTGGTTTACAAATTTTTGGTAATGCTATGTAATGACCTCCGTAATGTTTCCTCGTATAATTATATGGCAACATCAAAGAGTAGTTCTACGCATGGTGACCACCTATGGTAAGCTGTCCACGTGTGTTTGCCTAGTCTGCTAATGTTGCCCAGCAACGAAAGTTGGAACTATGTAACATGTCGAATATGGTACATGTGAACAGCCCAAAAGACGTGATAGCTTTGTAAGAAAGTTCATAAGTCTAGCATGTAAATTCACTGCGCTATAGATAAAGTCTCTTTCTTTATTGGATGACCCTCGTATATAGGCCCTATCTTACAGTGTAACTCTTATGTACTTAATATGCCTTACTGCACAAATTACCATTCTAGACTAGAGTGTACTGGTAACCAATAAACACCCATGCGTGCCTCCTACTTTAGGAACAACCTCTACTCTACAGAGTACCTCAACCCCCATGGCGTATCTTCAGAGAACCCCCACTCTACAGGTAACACCTATTCCCCGTATGGTACTCTGTAGGGTCGGGAGTACCCGCTAGAAGAAAGGTGCCTACTTCAGTAAGGCTATTTAAGCGCTTGCGCAGGAGGTACTCTATGGATTATGCGTTATTCTATGTGCAAAAGGGAGTACCCCGAACTCCACACAAAAACTTCTACTTCACTTAGTATCCCCTATTCTACTGAATAAACCCTTATGTACAATCCTCTGGAGGGTAGGGTGTACTCACTCTGTCTGATTTTATACAAGTGTATGATATATTAAATAAAAGCGTCTATCAAGTTTATTCAAAATTCAGAATTCAAATTTCGGAAATCAGAATTCAGAATTGTGAATTGTTACTGAAATGAAAAAGTGAGGCATTTGGGCCTTCGTAGGTATGTGTACTTATGGGGTTATATATTTTAAAAGCTCTTACTAGCATGAAAATTTTCCTGTATAAACAAGATATTGCAGTCAGATAATTGTAGTTCATGTTTATGCAAATGGTTTTCTCTAGAGTTCACCCAGCGCGTCACAATATTGTAAACGGTATCAAACCAGAAAGTAACTCTAAAAAGACTGATAAACATGCTGCCGATTGCTCAAAAGCTGTATGTTGGGGCGTAAAGTGATCTATGTGAGATGTATAAATTGTTCATACAACAATGTGGCCAAAGATATATGTCTCCTTGATAAAAAAGCATTTTTGTTTATACAGGAAAAATTTCATGCAAGTAGGAGCTTTTGAAAGATATATCCCCTTATCGCATCGGATCGATGAGCAGAGCTAGAGCCTTCGCTGCTCGCATTATTAGAACGAAAAGAGATCAGACCCGAAGACTTTTTGCGATCTTGGTACACATTGTTCCCAGTTAACATATAGTGGGCCATCATCAACCCACCATCGAAACGCCATACTAATGGCACTTCACTGGTGTGCGATATGGAGCCAGGCCTGTTCGCTGTGTAATCGTTTACGGCTTCCAAGTGAGGAAATGTTAAAATAATGATGTTCTGTACACATGTATATTATAAAAAGTCAACTCCTTAGTCATGTTAGTAAAGCTCATGTACATGTAATTAGCTTGTTGGCTTTAAACCTTCGTATTCGAGTACTTTGGCAAACAGTGAAAAAACAGATGAAATGCCTCAAAAAGCGGTATTTCATCAAGGTCTGCACTGTTAGCTAAGATAAATGCAATCCTCTGGAACTGAAGTACGTACTTATTTTTGAAAATCTACCCGTAACCCCTTAAAAATGTAATGGACAATCCCCTCCGTATTGTCTTTATTCTGTATGGAATAATCCACCAGAATACAAAGGGTTAAAATACATGTATACTTGCGTCCTGGCTTTGACTCTGACAAACGGTAGGGTAAAGCCGGGTAAATTCGGACGGTCAGCTTAATTCGGACAGCAACCTTGTTTGTTTCACATGTTTTATTATTGGAATAAAAATAAATCAACTTAAAAAAAAAAAAAAATTAGCAAACAGTGAAAATCCTGATGAGACGGCTCAGAAGTCTCCTCTGGATTTTCACTGTTTGCAAATGTATGTCCGAATTTACCTGATGTCCGAAGTTAACTGATTTTACCTTAACAATGTAAAACTTACTCCTGAATGCCCAGTCTTGTCTGTATACAGCCACACCTTCCAGAAACATCTCTGTATGATTAAGACAAATGTCGCTCACGTTTGTACCAGCTTTCAGCGAACCTAACTTCTCTTCTAAAGCGTGCCCTGCGCTCTTGACGGCATCATCCACGGATTTACTAAACTGGTCTGAGACAAACTCTCTGTATTCTTGTGTTTCTGTATGCAGTGAATCGAAACTCTCCGGCTGAAGCCAGGCATTTGATACCGAAATATTGTCAAGGATGAATGTTAAAGAAATAAAAATTTTGAAAAGTAATTTTAACAAATACATTTCCAACTAAAGATTTAGCTAAATGAATACAATTACACTGAAAACACTGAGCTGAACTTTTGATGTAATATATTGTTTTAAATATTTCAACCTTCGTGATACTTAATAAGTATTTTTTCAATACATTATCACTATATATGTAAAAACACTAATTAAACACATGATTATGATAACATAAGTTTTAACCGATAAGTTGCCTATTTCATGAACTGGACTTCATTATGGCAAAACGACCCTTATCTATTAATAGGTATTAGCGCTCCGCATGTGAAAACGTTGGTTTATTGTCTGTCTTAATACAGATAAAATGCTTGCCTCAGTTGTCCCTTCGATTTCTGAATAATTCCTTGAGATAACCTAACTAATAATACAGTCAAAAGTCATTTGTAGCGGCTACACACAACTACCCATTGCTACTTACTCTGAGTCATTATTTACATATGAATTCCAACAATGTGGCATTTTGACAAGTGTAGACTCAGACAAGCCTTGCAGCCTTCTCTGAGGCTTAGAAACTCCAAATCATGTTCTGTCAGTAGCTTAATATTCATAGAATATTCAAGCGACTAGCAAAGGCTCTTATCAGACTGCGCGTATGCGCAGGCTGATCTGAGGCTTTGCTGGTCGCACATACCACATTGTTGGAAATCTTATATCGCGGCTCATATATATTTAGTTTGCTAAGGGCAGACTGCACAGATGTACAGACTCGCATGAACGTTCTTTGGTCAATTATGCGATAAGTACCCAATCCTCAAACGGCTGAAATCTCGTGTTGATATCGATGAATCAGTAGACTGGTTCTCTCCCTTTAATATCTTGTCAGCATATTAATGCGGCGGAAGTGGAGCTTTATCAACGACGGGAACCAATCTAGATGAATCAGGTCATTATACTTTTTGATGGTCACAAGGTGTGGCTATAATGAGTTGTCACGACCAATAAATGAGTGTTTGGATGCATGAGAAACAAAATAGGTCATTGCTAAGAACCAAGGGTTTCTGGAACGCAGTTTCAATGCGTAAGCAAGATAACGTACATGTAACAAGTTAGCTTGAACATTCCCTTTTCTGCTGCTTCAGTCCAAATAGACTAATAAATGGGTTACAGGGTTAGATAATCAGCATCTTTTCACTTAATCATACTATTTATAAATAAATGTGTTTGTCATAGTGCGTATCTGTTGGTCGGTTTCAAAATATCATCAGCGAACAGTATCACAACAAACGTTAAAGGGACATTGATAATAAAACTCACTAGGTAGACCAGCAGGCCTCAAGGTTATAAAGCTTGAGTACATTCTCAGACTCAAAATAAAGCGCAATGATTGGCTGATTGCGGACACGTGTCCGCAAGCAGCCAATCATTATGCTTTATTTTGAGTCTGAGAATGTACTCAAATTTTTTTAACCTTGAGGCCTTGATAATCTAGATTGTTTCGATTTCAAGAATGATGATAAACTTCTGATCTAAAAAATCAACTTCAGGTGTGGTACTTGATTACATCGATTCCTGATCTTTGCACCCTTACTTACTTTCAGGACTCAACCTGTCATCTCATCTAGTACCTTTAAGCCAGTTTTTACATGTACACATGCAGCTTGCCCTTTCTAAATGAAGATATCTGTGCTTCAGCTCACATGTTGGTGCAAAACTCCAGTGGAGCTATATGAGTCATTATCTGTCCGTCTGCCTGTGTTGCATCGTTAAACAGATTGTTCTACTCCAAACAGAATATCAGATTATCAGGTATTTAGCTTTTTACAACAGAATTTTCTTCTCCGAGCGGGTTATTGGATTAACCAGAAAATTTGCGTAGGCAATAGGGTAAAGGTCATCATATTATGTGAAATGTTATTCGAATAAATTTTAAAGTCGTCATAACAGCCTACGCGACCATCTTGAAAATATCCATGTTTTTTTCTGAATCACTTGCAGAAATTTGGCTGGCAGTGTGTGGGAAGCAGTAAGTCACCAGGATGGTTCACAGTTCTCCAGACGACCACTATGGCTTCCAGTGCAGCTTTCTTGTGCATTACCCGAATTGCTTTTCTGATTTGACTGCAATTCAGTATGTAACATTAGGTCATTGGATAGGTACACATTTGTTCTAGAAGTGACATCCCCGGCGCCATCCAAACAACTCATAGTTTTTTATTCTCAACTGCGTGTGAAGCGAAGCTGACATTTGGTATGGATCATTGGGGCATTTTGTAGACTCGGATTGGTTCAAATACTGGCTTTGAGGTTATAAAGCTTGAGTACAGTCTCAAACTCAAAATAAAGCGCAATGATTGGCTGCTTGCGGACACGTGTCCGCAAGCAGCCAATCATTGTGCTTTATTTTGAGTTTGAGAATGAACTCAAGTTTTATAACCTCGAGGCCAGCTGATCTCTGCCCAGACAACATGACTACCATATATTTAGTGACTCTCTTGATTATCGATTTATTATTTCGTTGCCAGAAAGGTTTGGTTCAAACGGTGACATCAATGGTGACAATACGCCCAACTAAGCAGCCATATTAGCTGTTGTAACGACAGCTAATGTGGTTGCTTTGCTGGCCATCATGAATGTTTTTAAATGTGTTAGGTGACCGACTTGTCAGATTCGACTTTACCATTGCCTGGGAAATCTGATCATCTGATAAGGCCAGCAGTTTATGATTGTGGTATTTCCTGATCATACTTACTTACTATTTTTGACAGATCCAGCTTATAATTTTTGTGGATCAGCATGGAAATATGACGGATTAAATTGGTTCAAACGGTGACATCAATGACGACAAGATGCCCAACTAAGCAGCCATATTAGCTGTTGTAACGACAGCTAATGCGGTTGCTTTGCTGCCCATCATGAATGTTTTTAAATGTGTTAGCTGACCCACTTGTCAGACTCGACTTTACCATTGCTTTGGAAATCTGATCATCTGATAAGGCCAGCTTAGTGCAAATGATGACGCCATAACTTTCAGTAGGACCATCGCTGGGACTATCTTGAATTGTACTTTCGTCTCTTGAAACATTGGTCCGATTTGTTTCAGGTCCATCAGGTTGATAGGTTCAGATTTGATCAAATGCAATATATTCACCATGTATGTTATTGTAAAATTGGCTTCTTCTCTGGTACAGCTCATTGTAGTATGGCCGATGCTTTTTTCTTTGATCTTTGCTGATGTTTAAATCAGACACCCTAGAATAATGACGACGGAGGAGCTTAAAACCGTACTCTAACTTCCAATTTTAGTTAACAACGATGTAGGCGGGAACCTTCTAAATAGCGACAAATTAACCCGTAGGTAAATGTAATATAATTGACAGCTTAGACGGATGCAGGGAAGAGCGAATGTAAATTTCGCCAGGTGTCAGTAACACGTGTTTATTTGCGCCTGTGCCATACTACAAGCTAAATAAAGGATATTTCCTCGGCTTTCGGTGGGCGACGCCCACCTCGCGGTTTAAACAAGAAAGCCTCGGAAAAGTATCCTTTATCTATTACTTGGAGTGAGCTGTAATTGTGTTAGGAATATTTGATTTCAGATTGGTTCAAATAGTGAGGGCACATCATGTAATATGGTGGCAGCTTGAAATCCTAAACCACTTGGTGGATTGAGCTGGACCCTCGAGGCATTTCAGAGATTCAGATGTGTTTCAATACTACCTAACATGACAGCCAATATGGATGTCATAGTGACTATTTAAAAACAAACTAACATATGATGAAATATGTTTAAATGAAAATCGTCCATTACCCACAGTGCTTGTCCGGGTTTGGTTGAAAACTTGAGAGAAATTTGAAGTTCTTGTCAAGGTTTAGAAAATAAGCTAGGAATCCTCTATGCAAACAAACTAAACAACTTGTGTGCCTCACAGCATACTTTTTCAACTATATCACTAGACTAACCTAGCATGATTACCTCAAATTACTGTCCTAAAATAGATTAATTGGTAGGTAAATAAAATACTCTAAATTGAGTCAATTATATTGCATTCAGTTTAATAAAATATATAATTGTTTGTTTTAACCATAATCTACTGACATGCGATACTCTACTACTACTACTACTACTACTACTACTACTACTACTAATAATAATAATAATAATAATAATAATAATAATAATAATAACGATAAAAACAAAAAGGCCCATAATTAGTTACTATATAATAATATAAAGAATTATTTGTATTGAAGTACTACAATAGAATATAGGGTTCGCCTTGCCAACTGAAGATAAGAAAAAAGATTTATCCAATCACATTTTTAAAAGCAACTGAATAGTTTTATGTACCAAGTTAACTTTACATCAACCCGAGTAACAATGCAACAGACCTAAGCCATAAATAAATTCAGCAAACTGAAAGTTCTCAGCATAAATTACCAGTCCATCCAGAGTATATGAGTCGCGGCATGAGATTTCCAACAATTTGACATTTTGACTAGTGTAGACTCGAACGAGCCTCTGCAGCCTCCTTTAAAGCTTTAAAGCTCCAAAGTGCGTCCAATCTGTAGCTTAACAATCATAAAATACTCAATCGACTAGCAAAGGCTCTGATCAGACTGCGCGTATGCGCAGGCTGATCTGAGGCTTTGCTAGTCGCACAAACCACATTGTTGGAAATCGCATGCACTGGCTCATATAGAAACGTGCACTGTTTTATGCTTTGTTAGAACAACATAAGTAAGTAAAGGTGCAAAGATCAGGAATCGATACAATCAAATACCACACCTGACTCAGGATACCAATGTTAAACCTGACATAGTGGCCAGAATGGAGTCTTGGTCGCATAAGGATATCATGGACAACGTAGTATTCCCCTCATCCCTTGGCTTCAATCCCCCAACCCAATTAGAAGGGATAGCCCCCTTGCACTAAAGGGGATGGAGTCTTTATTTTGGTAAGTCAAAGACTTATAGTTACAGAGCAAGCCAATCTTGCTTCAGACTGTAAGCAAAAATGCAAGTCGTTGGAGGGCTAACCCATTACTTATAGCCGCTTACTATCGCCCATCTGAACATGATCAGGTAAGTGCAGAGGAACTTAAAACATCCCTAGCCCTCATTGATCAGTCAAAGTCACATGTACGAATGGGTCCTTGGAGACTTCAACTACCCCAAATTTACATGGGGAGACAACCAAGCTATTAGCAAACAAAACTGTCCAAGTCCAGACATGTACCAGTATTTTGTTTCTACAATAAATGACAACTGAACACACAAGTGGCAATAATATTCTAGATCTCTTTCTGACAAATATCCCCACATTGGTTGATAATGCCAGTGTAGTACCAGTTTTGTCAGCATAATTGATGATTTCAACCCCATTGAAAAATCCCGTCCAAACACCAAGAAACATGTTTCTTGTCTCAAAACTGTAGACAGGACAGTCAGGGTAGTGCATCTCATAAGGAAAATGGACAGGTATGTACAGACAATGTGATGAAAGCAAATCTCCTACACAGGGAAAATGGACAATTTTAAGTTAGCTTAAAACTGCTTAATGGCATCCCTTTTAGTGCTTTTACGCAGGAACTTAAAATTGCGTTGATTTTAAGCACCTATCAGTCATTGTGTGAAAAGCGCTAAAAAGGGATGCCATAAAGTTTTTACGCGTGCGCGTAATGGTGCTTTAATATGCTTTATAGAACGTTTCAACAATAGTTTTAAGCTATGCCATAAGCTTTAACGAGCGACTTAAAAGTGCTTAATATAATTTGATATTGCCTTTTTACGCAGACAAATTTAAGGTGCTTAAACGTATGTTTTACTCTTATGTAGCTATTCTAAAACTAGAAACATTTGAAAATTGTTCACTTATTTCACTTATTTCACTTTCTGACACGTCATCATATGATACTATCTTTGTATTCAATGTCCGTGTACCTCGCTGGAAGAGTTCTTTACCATAAGTTT
This sequence comes from Loripinus fragilis, assembly GCA_964019695.1. Taxonomy (NCBI): domain Eukaryota; kingdom Metazoa; phylum Mollusca; class Bivalvia; order Lucinida; family Lucinidae; genus Loripinus; species Loripinus fragilis. The sequence continues at coordinate 35,968,742 of OZ026515.1, forward strand.
TTCAAGATCTAGTATGAAATTTACCTGCGATCATTCCACGCGGGTAAGACCTTGTGTGACTGTCACTTGTAAGTGGTGAAAAATAAGGGAAAAGTAATGGACGCTAGTTTTAATGAACGTAGTATTTTTTATTCAGAAAACAAGTGTGTGATTTATGCACCAAACAATAATACGTTTAAATGAATTAATGATTGTTTTGCGTAATAGAGCAGTTTCGTCTTTTTTTGTTGTGTTTATTATTTAAATTATATTTCGTTTGTTTATATTTTTCGAAGGCTGATCAGTAGCTAAACGACGAACAAGAGTCGATCGTTGATTCTAAAATAATGAAAGGTGAGTGAAAGGTTAGCTGGCTGCTTTATTTGGTTTCAATTATACTGTATAAAATGTTGACATTAGTATGGTATAAAATAGTCTTGATTAAATATACAAAAATAATAGATTAAGCCTTTTGTGTAGAATATTTTTCTCCCTAAGGGTTTACTTGGTACGAGCCTCTCTCTTTGTTTATCTTTATGAAGTTAATGAACAAAAGATTTTGTATTATTAGAATACCAGTTCGTGATGGGTAGAACTGTATTAGATGATACTAGCAAAACTAAACAGATACCACTAATTCAAATCCTGCATCTTTCATTCATATTCCAATGTTTAACGTCAAATATCTCGAATATACATGTATATGCTGGTGCAATAAACAAGTTATTGTATGGTTTTGCATCTATAGAACTGTTCCAGAGAGGTACATGTACATTGTATACAAAAAAGTATCATATGACGACGCGTCAGTGAGAAAAATAACGCCATGCTTTAAACTCGATAAACCACTAGTAGTGTTACAGCGAATCCAGGGAGAGACCCATACAAACCATTATTAAAGTTTCTTTCAAATTTCTTAATTATCTTCCAATATTCTTTTCAAATTCAATGGTGGGTAGGAAAGTTGACTCTTAACCTTTGAAAGAACCTTAGAGCTGATTTCATTTATCTTCATTTCAATCTCCATCAGTCATTGGTTTACAAAAAACAAGTGTAATAAGTACTTCACATGTGACCGTACAAGGAACCTGTTGGTAATTTAAAAAAATGTCCAGGTTCTATTGCGAAGAGATTATGAACATAGATTTTGATTAAGATAAGAGGAAACTACCAACAAAATCATTTCTCAAATATTCAAGAAGGTTATCAACCTACCCCTAGCCCAACCAAACTTCATTGTCATATCAACACATTGTGATAAGTTAAAGAAACACTTATTAAAATCTTTTCTATGCTTGTCAGTAAACTTTATAATCCTTCAATAATTATGAATGGTAAGTTCGTAGTTTGACAAGAGGTTAGAAGAAACTTTCATACTGGTGTGTATGCATCTCTGTCTGGATTTGCTGTAACATACTTTTGACGTCCATAACAACGCTGCGTACATAACGACAAACTTTTACTTTTTTACGCCAAAAATGAAATTTTAAAGTAATCAATATAATGTCATATGATAAATAGAATCTAACATTCTTGCCTATTTATTATTGAATTTATTAAACGGGTTGCAAAACAGCGATGAATTGCGGGACAAACCTCTCATTTTATCGCTTTTCCTCAACTCGTTTAATACATTCAATAAAATATGACCACTCATGTAAAATAGTATTTTTAAAAAAGCCTGATTCTGCAGTTGATTATACCAGTAGATGTTTTGATCTAAGTAAAGTAAAAGTATGTAAGGGTAAAACAAAGTGTTGAACTATTGCATGTCAAATCTTGTTGATCGCTAGTGAACGTTCGTGCAGGTACAAATGTACATGTAGAATGAAGATAGGCGGCACGGAGGGTTTTGAAAACGTAAGGGAGGCTTTATGACCATATTGGGACATGTGAATAGCTAGCCACGTGAAACATGTATAATCGCAGATAAATATCATATGAGAGCACGACAAGTCCTAGGGACTGTGAACGTGGAAGGATTGACTTCAGAGAAGTCTAAGAATGCTTTCAAATACATTGCTTCGCAGTTGATGATTGCAAAACTTGGAGTTATACATGTCTTAAATGTTCAACGTAGACTGGATAAACACTCGCAGATAAAGCGCAGAACTTCAAATCTTAACCCTTATTAGCCTAGCGTTCTTTTTGTGGGACATAGGCAAACAGTGCATACCCAGATCAGACGCCGCGGAACGGCGTCTGATCAGGGTCTCCACTGTTTGTTTACAGAGTATCCTATTCAATTTTGAATAAAAATGAAAAATACCACCAAACAACCCTTAAAAACGGGAAATTGCATTAGGCATAAATGGGTTAATTTGCGAAAATGAAGGTAGGAGCAATTACATGTAGTATGAAAATGAGTGGCCCGCAGTTTCGAACATGTTCAAAAGCCTGAGACTGTTGTCAAAGATAGCAGGTAGTTTCTCAATGATCTTTGGTCTTCCAACGCGCGTGTATTAATTGACTTTTCGCTTACTGTAAAGGCGGAAACTTTAATATTCATTTCAGGGCGTGGTTCGGCTATCTCATCTGCTAAGGAAGCGAAATCCGGTTTTATTTATAATTTAGTAAAGATTAATAAGCTTTTAGGAACGCGCAAACGTGCGTGCATTTCATGAAAATCCTAACCGTATACACACTGAACTCACATCTATTAACCCTCAAAGCGCATAACCACAAAATGTATGTTTTTGTCGTCCACTAAATATTTGAAGCCTCATAGACAAACAGTGTGGACCCAGATCTGGGTCCACAGTGTTTGCCTCTATGCTTATGTTAAGTAGACTTTTTCCGATGGCGTTTTAAGGATTAAATAATGTGTTTTGTGTCTATACTGAGGTAATGGCGCAAGATGATACAGTTACTTTTGAATAATACCACGTCTCATTTTCAGCGTCTCCTATGTCTGAGGTTGACCAGTCCTAATTACGCATTCATGAACCCATTGTTTCGCATACAACAAAACAACAACATAAAACTAGTTCTAGGTAAACTGTCTTAGGGATTTGGTGACAGGGACAAATACGACTTGATCCAACCTACTCAACATATGCTGACAAGGGCCCAAAATTACAATGCTAAGTTAAGTATTGATATTTCAAAATGTTACATTAAATGTTTAATAAATTGTTAGGATCGATGCAGTACTTATGGTCAAAGATATCATTGTGATCCACAGAAAAATGAAACTATTTTGATTTTAATAAGTTCGAAGCATTAATTTTCGCGTCCAGAAATCAATACTTAAGTCTTCCTTACAGTGTAACTTTAGGGAAGCATTGCGATTTTGGGCCTAGAACGCTAATGTGTGAAGGTTGATCTGTACCTTTGTTGTCTAAATGAAGCAAAAGCTGGTATTCTCGTAAATTGGATACCGACGCGAGAAAACCTGTGTTTGACAGTTTGCAAACAACAAAGGCGCAGATCAGCCTCCGCATCCGCGCAATCTGACCAGAGCCTTTGTTATTTTATCATATCCAGGCTTGCAACCAGCTAAATTTAAATGTCCAGCTAGTCTCTGTAGTTGAGCAAACTGGTTGAAATCTCACTTTATCGGAAACTCCGAAGACAGGTTTTATCGCGACGAGGCCCCAAGCTAATAAATATAGATAATCAGAAGCGCTATGTGCATATAGACTCCCTGCTCTTGCCAGCGATTTGTTTTCCAAATATGGCAATTCTTTGATGTGTGATAAAAGGATAGGCGATGGAAATCGAAGACACTGATCAGATAGACTGGTTGTAAAGACTGATTTGTTTAGTAAAAATGACATATTTTACTGATGTCATTACACAGATGCTAATTTAAAACGGATAGAATGTTGAAAAAATACTTTAAAAATGGCATTAAAATTTTGTAAGTTTTTTTACTGAGAAGTTGTCCTTAGTTTTCATTCATATGACGTCAATGAACTGACATTTCAGAAATGGATTACAACGTGACGTACATGGAATACCTGCAATCAGTGCAAAATTACTTTTATATGTCTTGTATTCCTGTCTTACTGATTTGTGGAACCGCTGGTAACATTATATCCTTTTATGTTTATGTCAGAAAATGGTCCGCTTTCACCATTCCTTTGCTTTTTCTGTCTTGCTCAGATTTATTGTTCCTTTGGTCGGAAAGCATCCTTAAGGCATGTTGGGCTTATCTTGGAGTAGCATTGGAAGCAACGACTATTGGTTGCAAGTTATCCGTTTACATGTTTACAGTAACGTTCTATTCATCAACCTGTACCATTGCATTATTTACCATAATGAGGGTATATTCGGTTGTTCGAGCTCTACATTTCAAATCGGTTTTCACAACAAAGAGAACCATTTATATCACAAGTACCATTTTTGTTTTAACCTTCGCCCTAAACAGCCATGTATTTATTGGTCTGGATACAGTGAGCAGTATAAATGGTACCTTGTTATACAGTACCATGGCCTGTGACTTTTCTGACTCGTACGTAGAAATCTACATGCAGGTCTGGCTATTATTAGATGTGGTGGTGTCTGTGGCATGTCTTGGGACAATTTTAATAGGAAATGGGATCATTATTATCAGCCTTGTTAGACATGCGCACGGCAACACACAAAGTGGGATAAATACCAGGGATATAAGTCAACGACTAATTGCTATCGCCGCCGTGTATTTTCTGACTTACGGACCCAGTATAGCATACTCTCTATTCGTTTATGGCCAAAAAAGAGAAGTTGGTTCGAGTGATGATTGGTGGAAGATGATGATGCTTGATGTCACAATCTTTCCGTTATTTGTCCAGTCCGCCTTTGGATTCACGCTCTACGTCTTGTTAGGCAAAGAAATGCGGGATGAGGTTAAGCGTATAATCTTCTGCTACCGGCGAGAAAATAACAGGAGAGCAATGGTTGCTGAAACAAAAATGTGAACCACATAGAGTAAAATCTGTCTTAAGCGGCCACTCAAAAGAATACCAAAATTGACTTTTAAGACCGATTATCGCTTAATGCAGGTCAAAAGTGCAGGTCGACCTTCATTAAGCTACCATTTGTATTTAAGATCTCTGTTTTGTCCATTTTTAGTGGCCGCTTCAGACAGGTTGTACTGTACTGTAGATGCAGTTAAGAAATCTGGTCGTGAGGTAATAACATTTTCGTTTTTCAGCTCTACTGAGCATAGAATAACCACTGCTCATAATCACTAAAATGCAGAAAAAATCAAGATCATAATTTTTGCCTTAAATCTCCCTGATGTTGCATTTATCCTGCTTATAAATGTTAAAATGCCAACCACTGTAGGCATTTTAACATTGATAATCAGGATTAATTTTATGCTCAGTAGAGTTGAACGTGCAAAAAGGTTTACAACATCGGAACCAGAATGTTTTAACCCTGTTTCATATATGGAATCATTACAGAGTTTTGAAGCACTATTGAAATTTAAGGAAAAGACATAAATGTACTGTGAACTTAGTATAGGTGGCCATAATCCTGACTTTTCGAAACATTTCAATTCCTGGAGTGATTTTTGGCACCTCATAGGGACCTGCAGTGTTTTCTATTACTAAAACTGTTTTAAGTAAAATAAGTAGTATTGAAGCGGGTGACCTTCAGGCGCAGGCGGAAGTACTTGTTATGAAACTGGACGGGGCTGTATCACTAGAAGACCAGACCAGTACCTGTTCCCAGACACGAATGAGCCGCAACAGGAGATTTCCAACAATGTGGTATGTGCAACCAGGAAAGGCTCAGACCAGCCTGCGTATACGCGCAGTCTGATCAGAGCCTTTGCTAGTCGCTTGCCTATACTATGAGTGTTAAGCTACTAACAAAACAGCATGCAGTATCTGAGCTTTAAAGGAGGCTACTCAGGCTCGCCTAAGTCTACTCTTGCCAAAATGCCACATTGTTGGAAATCTCATGTCGCGGCTCAAATGAGGCTCACTTCCAGACAAATATAAGACGGTCTCATAACCCAACCAACAGTTATTATATGGGCCGTGACATGTGATTTCCGACAATGTGGCATTTTAACAAGTGTAGACTCAGACGAGCCTCTGCAGCCCCCTTTGAAGCTTAGAAACTCCAAATGGTGTTCAGTCAGTAGCTTAACACTCATAGAGTATCAAGCAACTAGCATAGGCTCTGATCAGACTGCGCGTATGCGTAGGCTGGTCGGAGCCTTTGCTGGTTGCACATACCACATTATTGGAAATCCCATGTCGTGGCTATTATCATCGTTCAAGCATAACATACAAAGCACAACTTTCAAAAAATACAAGTACCTAGCTACTTTGCATTTGGTAAAATACCTTTAGATAGAATTGGAAACACTTGTACATGTAGTAATCTAAATAATGGTTTATTTAACAACCATCTTCGTGATAATCGCATATGTTGTTGATGCAATGAAATAGAGGATGGCGAACACTACTTCTTTCATTGAAGGAAATACAGAAACGAGCGTAGTCTATTTTTTTTTAAATAGCTAGATACTTATAACTCCCTACCGTCAACTTATTATTAAATGACAAAGACATTGAACAATCAACTTAATATAGTATTATTTAGTGCAGTACACTAATATATATAGAACACAAAACGGTTTGATAATACATGAGCGTATTTCCTATTGATAAGAACGTCTAAATATGAGCCTTGACATGAGATTTCCAACAATGTGGTATGTGCGACCAGCAAAGGCTCAAACCAGCCTGTGCATACGCGCAGTCTGGCCAGAGCCATTGCTAGCCGCTTGAATATTCTATGAGTGTTAAGCTACTGACTGAACATCGTTATGAGTTCCTAAGCTTAAACGGAGGCTGCACAGGCTTGTCTGAGTCTACACTTGTCAAAATGCCACATTGTTGGAAATCACATGTCACAGCTCATTTATGATTATCTCAATACATGTACCCAATACCACTTAGTCCATTTTGTCTTGGGAGCGAGTCTTCTCCTCTGAACTGATGGGGCCCAATAGACTAAGAGAACATGAAAATGGAGTATTTGATCATTAGATAAATTTGTTCTTGAACTTTGGGTGCATTTTCTAAGAATTTACTGCTGCCGAACCATATAGAAACGGATACTTTAACCATTCTCGATATTAAATGAGCCGTGGCATGTGATTTCCAACAATGTGGCATTTCGACAAGTGTAGACTCAGACAAGCATGTGCAGCCTCCTTTTGAGCTTAGAACCTCCAAAAGATGTTTGGTCAGTAGCTTAACACTTATAGTATATTTAAGCGACGAGCAAAGGCTCTGATCAGACTGCGCGTATGCGCAGGCTGATCTGAGGCTTTGCTGGTTGCACATACCACATTGTTGGAAATCTCATGCACTGGCTCAAATGCGTTTCCCTAAAGTATGTGGTATTTGGCCAAAGTAAATAGGCTTTAAAAAATCGTTAAGACGGATCAACTCCTAACAGGGTATATAAGATATAAAAGATATTCAAAAGTGAACAGTTTGATCAGACCATCAATCCGGTTGGTCTGTGTCAGACTGTTTACCTCTGAATGTCTAGATGCTAAATTATTTTATCAGTTACCTCTCATACATGTATTAACTGCATTGTTACACGATGAACTGATAAACGTTGGCTATCTCACGGCATTATCAGGTCATGATGACGTTGCACTTTTAGAATGACGTCGCCAATGACGCTGAATTTGCCACAAAAACGACAAATACGTCATAATCTCAAGTTAGAAGAGTGAACCAATGGGTAAACTGATCAATAGAATACCAGGTTCGCGTCTTTTCAGGCGCGGCTTCGAAAACGCATGTTGAATCACTCGACTAGCCTCGCGATTCAACAAGCGTTTTCAAAGCCTTGCCTGGTAAACTTGGTATCAAAAGACACTCACGTAGTGTTCTTTATCTAATCTGCACTCAAAGTTAATTTATTTTCTTAGTTATATGGTGTTGTTAAAGATGTGTTTTATACATGTAGCTATGTTTTCATGTTTAGATTTAGATTTGTATATGTAGGGGGGGGGGGGCGTCACTAATGTTGCGAGAAGTTATGACCCAATCCCATTGTAATTTGTGGCAATGAAATAAGTACTTTTACCTAAACTAAACTGATAAAATATAAATGAATATTTCGGACACATTTTGTTATTCTTTCGTGTGTAAAAACGCGAGAAAGTCGACGGTAAAAGTATCTGAAAAACTGTTTAGATTCGTATAAATTTTGTAATTATGTATTGCAACAGACTGCATGCTTGGTAGTCAACCCAATCACGGTCGGCAACTTTGCTTTCCTCTTTAATTGCACGCCGGTGGGCCGAACTTCAAACTCTATGACGGTTCCGCCTTAAAGACTTATTTATTGATGAGATGGTAGGGGCCTGATGCTTTGGCTGTTTGTCGGGTCCACCGGGGTTTACCTGTTGGATTTCTTTTGCTCCGGTATTCAGATTTATTTACTGTTGAGTCCTTATCTTTGCTTTATCTCCTTTTTATACCTTGATTTCTATGTTCAAGGAGATGATGTATTGATAAGTTAGGGGTCTTTCATGCAAACCAACCATCTATGTGTCTTGATCCACATCTGAACGAAGGGTGAGGTCGATGCACCGTTAAACCGGTTTAAGCCCACCGGTTAAAATATTTTACTGACCGTTCCAAGGTGGTACTTCTTTTGTGGATCTTTTATAGTTTTTTTTTTCTATCTTGTGTTTGCTATGCCTGTGTACGCGTCTGTTTATATGTGCCTTGTGGTCACCTGCTGGGAAAGGGCTGACCTCTTTGCTCTCGTTTGTTGTGTCTTAATGTTAGTTTGTTACTTTCCCATTGGTATCCTGGGTCAGGTGTGGTACTAGATTGTATCGATTCCTGATCTTTGCACCCCTATTTATACTTTGTAAGTTACAAAAAAGTGGAGAAGATACCCCGATTTCCCAACGCAGGATTGGTGCGCATGGGAATTAGTAACATAAGTCTTTAACCCATATATGCCTAGCGTCCTTTTTATGGGACATTGGCAAACAATGCAGGCCCAGACCATACACCCCAGACTGCGGCGTCTGATCAGGATCTCACTGTTTGCTTGCAGAATGTTGTATCAAAATTTGAATAAACATGAAAAATACCACCCAACAACCCTTAAAACGGAAATGGACTGGTCCAATTGATTAGAGTGGGAAATTCAATTCGACTTAATTGGATTAAACTGGGTCCAATCTGTAGATCTCTATTTGTCAAATTGGAATTTTAGATTTTTAGAACCACAGCATAGATAAAAATAATAATGGGTGTTACTATAATGTCTACTATTTGTGGCGGTTCAGGAGGCCAGGAACATAAATTCATCCCAAAGAACAAGTTTCGTCTCAGTCTTTTTAATTTTAATCTTTGATACATGTACTAGACTAGTGTGTTATGCCATAAAACAGCCTTTATAGTTATATTTTTTTCCAATTCTTATATCATGTATATCATTTCTAGCTTTTTTAACTTAAAACGCGGGTAAGCGAATCCCAGCTAAATATCGAGAAGCGACGGTTACAGATACGTTATTTAACTCTTTGTAGACCAATGGAATGTCCCATAAAGTTTGGTACAGTCAGGTCAGGATGGTCTATTGTACAAAAATGTATATATATATATATATTGAGGGGTCATATTTTAAAATTTCTAAAATTATTATATTTCTTTCCCTGAAGATTGTTTTTGTCTCCCCAAATTGTGCAGACCCTGATGAAATGCCGCACTTTGCGGCATTCCATCTGGGTTTTCACTGTTTGCAGGGTTACCGGTTTAGGGCTTTCTGGACATAATGGGTTAACCTAATACACATAGCGTCCTTTTTGTTGGACATAGGCAAGCAGTGCAGATCTAGATCACTCTGGTGTTTGCTTAAATAATGTTTTATAAAAATTTGAATCAAAATGAAAAATACCACCCAACAACCCTTAAAACGGAAATGAACTCGTCCAATTGATAGGAGTAGGAATTCCATTCGGCTTAAATGGGCTAAGTGTGGTAGAATTTTCCCATTTTGCAAGAGTGTAGTTAAAATAAGATAACATAAAATATCTTATTCTGAATACAATGTACGAAGATTTATATATCGAACAAAAGTGAAAACGCTACACTACAATTATCTATAATTTAAGAGAAAGATTTGGACAAAAAGTATTTACTAAAGCTTAATAATATTGCTCAAACATCTAGCAAACCATTTGTCGAAACTCCACCAATTTGTCTCGTTTGATGTATGAGTTAAGCTCCTTTAAGTGTTTAAAGCTTTATTCACTGAAATTTGCGTTTAGGGCTTTAGTGCTTTAGTGCATTTCATCTGGGTCTTCACTGTTTGCAAAAGTACTCGTTGCAAAGGATTAATGCCATATAAACAATTTCTAAATTAAACTTAACATTAGTCATAAATTGTCATGTTACGTTTGACCATATACATTGATACAGGACCATTGACAAATGGTAATGCATTGTTACTACCGTCACAATTTAACATCGCAAGATATACATGTAAATTGAAATACAGTTTTCTCTTACTCGATGAACAAATGGCGTCCTTTTGAGATAAACTATTTCTGCAGAACTACCCAAGTGTGTGGAAAGGAACACATTTTGGAAAGATCTGCATTTGTCTACGGATTACGTGATATAACGTAACTTACAATCATTATATTAAGTCCACTACACTAAATTGAAACCATAATGTTGTGATTTCGTAAAAATTGAGAAACATATAACATGAAACACAAAAGATAGAGTTCATAGCAAAATGTTGCCATATAAACGTTAGAAAATTTATTTTCAATTATTGGAAGAAGGGGTGATTAAAGTTTTATTAAAGGTATATTATTTAAGATAGTTAAAGTTATTTGAAAGCAAAACGATTTTTATATCACTACAGTTTCCAAATATTTAAAATACTTCATAGAAATATCTACAATATATCCGACAGTAGAGCATCGTTGGACTACTAAGGAGGTAGCGTACATCATTACACAGACCATCAAACATCATTAGACAGAAGAACAAACATCATTACACAGAAAACCAAACATTATTACACAGAAAGTCAATCATCATTACACAGAAAGCCAAAATTTATTACAGAAATCATTACACAGAAAACCAAACATCTTTACACAGAACACCTAACATCATTACACTGAAAACCTAACACCTTTACACAGAAAACAAATCATCATTACACAGAAAACCAAACAACATTACACAGAAAGCCAAACATCATTACACAGAAAACCAAACATCATTACACAGAAAGCCAAACATCATTACACAGAAAGCCAAACATCATTACACAGAAAATCAAAAAGAAATCATTACACGGAAAACGAAACACCATTATACAGAACATCAAACATCATTACACAGAAAGCCAAACACAAGTTTTTAATGCCCTCATTTGTAGCTAATATGATACAGTCTTAAAAATATTCAGTTTATGTTAATTTAGTCTAGTTGCTAATAGTTATACTAAAAACTTTCAATTGATTTTTTTCAAGAATGCACTAATGTAAAGTGTCACTTATTCCCATGTGCAGATTGTATATTGTATTTGTATTCATATGTACAGTGTAGAATAAGTTTTGTTTTGGGTGTTTGTTTTTTTATGTTTTATTGAGGGCCAGTTGGTTGACTAGTTAAAGGTACAGCCCTCTTGAAATACAGTATTTATAAACGAATACAATAAAATAAGTTAGCTTTATTGTACAATTTACGAGTGTATATACAAACATTCGCTCTTAAGTAAGTAAGTAAAGTAAGTAAAGACTTTATTTTATGAGGGTGACTCAGTTGGTATAACCAATCTTCCTTGAGGCCCTCTTAACACACGCATAGCATACATGAAATAACAAGCATGACAATGAATTATTTACAAATACACGTGAATATGAGTGGAAAGAAAATGATGCAAAATTTAAAAAGGGGGGGGGGTGAAAAAATCAACCTTTAATAATGTATGTTTAATTACATTTTGGCTCTGTAAAACATCGAAACTGATTCGGCGGTGGAGGTATGTGAATACAAATATATAAACTAAAGGTCTTTCATCCATGTTAAACATTTTTAACAAAATCACCAATAGTATTGGCATTTCTTATTGCAACTGGAATGCTATTCCAAATTAAAGTACCTGAATAAGATAAGCTGTTTTTAAACATGTTTAATTTAGGATTCGGTTTTTTAAAATTTTTGTTTGAATCTGAACGCAAAGTCATTGTATCTTCATTATTACACCCTTCAATTTGGAACATTTCCGTGATGTAAATTGGTGAAATGCCTTGAGTTACCTTAAACATTACTTTAGCTTTGTTGACGAAAACTAATTCTTCAAAAGACAACATATTTAATTGTCTTCGCGCATATTCCAATGATATATAATCTATACCAAGTATTAATTTACAGGCTCTTTTCTGTAATTTTTCAATTTCATGTAGATTAGAATTGAATGAATTCCCCCAAATCACACAACAATATTCAAAGTGAGGCTTAATATAAGCATTGTAAACTAACACTCTGTGTTGTAAAGAAAGGTATGATTTTATCTGAAACAAAAGCCAAAGGTATGACGAAATCTTTTTTGAAACCTGTTGAAAATGATTTGTCCGTGTTAAGTTGTCATGTATATGGACACCTAACACCTTTTCACAGCTTGTTAATTGCAAATCAAAATTATCATACTCAATTGCCAACTTATTATCTTTCATACATTTTCTCTTTTGTCTACTTGATATTAACATTAGTTTTGTTTTGTCTTGTAGGCGGGATGAGTCGAAGACGAGTTTTCCGCTACAGGAGCGAATATTTGTATAATCACGAGTATTTGACAATAAAATACTTGTATCATGACCAATGAAACAATTACCTTTTAATTAATACATCAGATATTCAAGTCAATTATAAACTCCAAGGGGGGATCCAGGATTTCTAGTAAGAGGGTTCATATGTATAAATGGGTGGGGGTTCGGTTTGCTGATTGTATCTCATTTTTCTTAAATATCCCATGAAAATGAAATAATGTGGTCTCATTGAGACAAAATTATTTCATTTTCATAGGATATTCAAAAATAAGGGGGGCGGGCGGGAGTGGGGTTCGAGCGAACCCCCTCTGGATCCGCCACTGGCTCCACCTTTGAGCGGGCTTGTCAAAATTGATGAACAGCATAGATCAAAGGAATTGCGGCAAAGTCATGGTACAAATAAAAAGATAGCAGGCAATAAATGTACTTTCACTTATAAAGCATAAAACATACAGTTATCAGTGTGAGCCAGACTGTTCATCTTGCATTGTGCTCACTTGGTAGAATTACTACTTTGACTGTATTACTGGAAATATATCTTAACAAGAGTGGTCAGTTATTATTATTAGTTACCTCTCATATTAACTGCAATGCTTCAACTTGCCTGATTAACATTGTCTATCTCACAGCATGTGCCTTTATCAGGTCATGATTGACGTTGCACTTTTTGAATGACGTCGCCAATGACGCTGAATCAACGCAAAAATCGAAGATTACGTCATAATCGCTAGTTTCAAGAGTAAACTAATAAATAGAATACCAGGTTCGCGATTTCACCAAGCATTCTCAAATGACTGGTAAACTTGATATCAAAAGACACTCACCTAGTATTCTCTGTTCATACTTAACGCCAGTAAATACGCAACTTTTACAATAGAACCCTACCTAGATTGAATGCGCTATTTCTATTGTTATCAAATAAAAACATGACTATATGGTGGCGATATCAAAGTAATGTCGTTTTGGTGTTCACATATTCTCCATCAATGATGTCATCATTTGTCATGTTTGTAATTGGTTGGTCTTTATATTGTAAAGGAGCTGTCCTGGGTAAGGTGTGGAATCTCCTAAAAAATAATTTTCGAAAAATTCAAATTTTCAGGCTATAATTTTTCAGTGCAATAATATTCGTGACTATGAATGGACATACATATAAATTATTCAAAGCCGTACTTAATGGTGTTCAAATCTTTCCTTGGTTAGAACAACAGTACATGTAAGTATTTTTGAATAATTTATCTGTGTTCATTCATAGTCATAAAAATAAATGCAAAAATCACAGTTCGAAACTTTGTCTGTTTCACACAAACAAAGTTTTAAGGGACATGTTGCACCCCAACAGGACATCTCCTAGATATTTAATTTAATCTATAAATACGCATTGTGCACCTGTATAGGGAGAAGGCTATTTGAAAGCTCGAGCTTGACTAAGCATATGCATAGCCTCATTTGGATATCTTTTGTCGCATATACGACAGGTACCATTTTCTCAGAAAATGCTATATTTTCTCAATATACTCATATAATGCAATTATCAGTTCTATTAACATAGTTGCATATAGCATGTTGCTACACTGTCTTCTGGTATTTCTATTTGTCGTTTCACCATGGGCTTTATTGCCTATTGTAATTCTATGTTATTATTGCTTCACTACATTGATATATACAGGCATTTAGTTAAGAGTGTGTAACAAACAAAAATCTTTTTTCTCAATAGCAACATATGATGTGGGTATTCAAAAGAACCGTTTCAATGAGACGGTTCTTTGAGCACCCAAAACATATGTTAAAAATGATTGGTAAGAAAATATTTACAATTGTACGCTGATTTTTTTTTCTAAATCGGCAAAGAGTTAAAGCTTCTCTGATTAGCTTTCAGTTATAGTTTCTCTGATTAATTTTCAGTCTATCTGAAGACATTTTATCATTCACAAATTTAAATTATTGGTAAAAGTATTATTGGTATAATTAATTAATACATGGGCGAGAGTTGTAGGATTATCCCCATTCGGAATTTTGAGACTGATCGTCTGTAGAAAGTTAGCCTCAGAATACTGAAATTGGCAGATGATTATAGCTTCTCTGAATAATTTTCAGTCTGTCAGAAGCCAATTTACCATTCACAAACTTACAATTAGTTTTTTTAGTATTTTGAGGTTTGAGTTTTAACTTTAACCCATGACAATACGATAATTTGAGCCATGGGTAAAGATGTGCACCTACATTGAACGAACATCACAGGCGTAGATCTCAGAATACGTATGCGTAGTCTAGGTATGCAGCTTTGATGTTCAATAGTGTCGACATTCAGTGTATGTGTTGATTCGAAGATACCGTTCTCAAAAAGTGGCCGAACAACGGTGCATGCGAGAGGTTTGAGTGATGCACATTGGGGTGATGCACAGTGTCTTCAAACAGGTTGTAATGTCCTACATCTGTAACTGCTCGTGAAATGTTCTTGAATTCGCACTTGTTTGCTTTCGTGTCAACGTACTCAAATATTCTCTGTTTGTGTTTTGTAGTAGGCCTTTTGCGAATTAAATTATCTATCTATCTATTTATCTAAAGAACTCAAGATACTTCTCAGAAAAACTTTTATTGTTGCTTACCTACACTGATGTATTAACTATATGTAATGTGTATACTGTTAACGTAGTTGTATGTTTAATGTTGAATAAAATTTATTGTATTGCATTGACTTTTCTAAGATCCGAGGGCGTATAAAACTCATGTAACTGATTCTTTACAGAAAACAGTCATGCTTTGAGTTGATGCTTAGCGTCCAAGTCAATATATTTTTCAGTTATTATGCATAATTATAAAGACCCACCAGCCTTACCATGTGTAATTATAAATGCCCGCCAGCCAAATAATTCCCAAGACTGTCCCACCTATTCACAACACAAAGCAATCAGTCTAAATTTCAAAATTCTGACTTCTAATTGATCTCAACTCCAAACCTCCATGGAGTATAACACTTTTACTATGCAATCTTGCACACAAATTTTTAATTTGCCTTTATTTTCGAGTATCAGCGACTAAAAGTAGAACTGACTTTCAGTATGGCACCAGCATATAAACTATTACACGAAAAACCTTAGATTTCTTATATGTAAATAGCCTTAGATATTGGAGATATTGGAGGGCAAATGATGAACATTTCAATTTTCTCATTTCGCCATAAAAACTTCTACCCCAGCGGATTTTCAGACCAAAGCCGATTGCTTTACAATTTTATTTTAAAAAATTCTACTTATTTTTCACTTACAATATATTCTGATGTACAATTTATAACGGCTTGCTATCGCCCAAAATCTCCGATTGAGAAAATAGCCAGTCACCTACAGATGACTACAATGCACCATCTTGTAGAAATTTTATCTCTAGACCATTTTTCCTGCTATGTACAAATATTTCCCCAAATGATACCAGTACATTTAATTATGCTCGAATGCAACATCTTGCAAAAATAGTAAGCGAGTATGATCAGGAAATACCACAATCACAAACTGCAGACATCCCCGTGGCACCGCGAGGAAGAGCCGCTCAACCATCACGAGACACCAGGAATACAAATTAAGCAAAGCAGTTTATCTCAAAAAAATTATTTCTATGTCTGTATTTTAGCTCACGTGCTGGTGCGAAATCCGGTTGAGCTATAGTCATCATCGCCTACGTGTCTGTCCGTCTGCCTGTGTGACGCCTACCAAACGATAGAATTCTTTACCGCTGGTGCTGGTTAAAAAACGAAAAACAATTAGATTGACGTCTGGTTCGGCATTGGAAGTCGACAAAAAGGAAAGCAAACTTTGCACTTTTTTCCATTTTGGATTAGAATAAATTTTGTGAGAAAGGCACAAACGTTGAGCTTAAACAAAGACATCGAAATTTCGAAATAGCAAGCTAAGAAATAGATGAGAAGTCATGAAGTCGAACTTTCTGAACTTTCAAACTGATACGCGCTATGACAAACACCATTATTTATAATTAATATGAGTAAGTGAAAATAAATCAAGTACCACATCTGACCCAGGATACCAATGGGAAAGTGACAAACTCACAGTTAGACACCACAAGTTTGAGCCAAGAGGTCAACCCTTTTCCTGCAAGTGACCACAAGGCACAAATAAACAGACGCGCACAAAGGCATAACAAACACAAGACAGAAAAACATAGATGATCCACCAAAGAAGTACAGCCTTGGAACGGTCAGTGAATACATTATACTGGAGGGCATAAACCTCTTTCACTGCGCCAAGTTCCTAAATTCAGATGTGGATCAAAACACATTTATATTTGGTTAACATGAAGTCGTGTGCATAATATTACCCACTGCCATGGTTCAGACCAAATGTATTTTTTACAATAATGACAGTTGAAGTCTGATGAGCTTGCTCTAAAGAGCCAGGCGGTAGGTTTCTATGTCAGCTACCTGGTGACTGTGTTTTGATAGATCTAACTTGTTTGAAACATCAAGCAATTTCACTAAATCAGGAAGAATGAGATAACTTAAAAACTTTTCGTTTTAATACTGATAAAAACATACTATTTATTAAAGGTGAATAACGATTTATAGATTTGGGCTAACTCATGAGATTATGGAATTTGTCATAAATGTCACCCACCCCCTGAACAATCATAAAGCTATAGGGTGTCTTAGCAATACTGGTCCAGATCCCCAGAAAAATCGCAAAGCTACAAAGCCAGCATTCAATGTTGAGTTAACATCAGCCCGCCGGTAATTCGCCATTTCAATGGCGTTCGGCGGCCAGACCGATAGTGGCCCGCTTTAAGTGGTATTTGGATCCTCTCTCCCTTCATCAACTAATAAAATGCACAAAAAATGTTGTCAGAGTTGGAACCCCTCTGACAAAAGTTTCTGGATCCGCACATATTATCTAAACATGCATGCGCAATTTAAATTGTTGCGCTAGCATTTTAAACAATGACTTCATGCATATATACGCTGACCCAAAATGAAAACTTTACATAGTATTCAAAAGTATATACATTGCTCAAAATATTTGAAGGAACACTGCGTATTTTGCCATTGATCACAATACAAAGTCACTCGTAGTCTGACTTATAACGAGAGTTGGATTAATATGGCAAAACATGTTTTTCCTGTGATAAGTTTGGTTATCAATCAAGGATGATGCTTGTTAATAAAAATGAAGTAATCTCATTCCAGAAATCTCCATGGAACGCTTTATGTAAAAATGGAATTTTGTTAAAAAATACCCCTTTTTTCAAAACCAAATTTTAAGAAGATGTTTCAATCATGTACCACAACAGCATCATTTCTGTACAGTCAAAAGCCTTTCAATTTTGCAGAAATCATTAGGTTACGTCATTAATAAATTTGGAGGATTCTACAGAGTTCTAGAAAAAAAATCGTCATTTTCAAGAAAATGAAAAATTACAAAATTTGAGCCATGAATTTAAGCAGCAATTGTTCTATCAAAAACTTTTTCTGATCCAAAACTTTGACTATCATAGCACAAATGGCAAACGAAACTGGGTTTCTGCCTTATAGTCTAGTGAAATACATTACTTGTCTATTGGACAGGGGTTAACATTATCACCTATGGAAAATCATCAGGTGTTCCTTTAAATATTATTAGCAGTGTATTTTAATGATAAATTAATTTTCGGGCTTAAATTTTCCGACTGCCTTATTGATGTCTTTGAAAAAAATATTGGATGAAAATCAGAAATTGCATATTTTTTATGAATAATTCAGTTCAGCGGGATCAAAATAAAAATTCTAAAAACAATTAAAACAATCACACAGCATTTGGAACCAAGAAATTACTGACTGCG
Organism: Loripinus fragilis; assembly: GCA_964019695.1. Classification (NCBI taxonomy): domain Eukaryota; kingdom Metazoa; phylum Mollusca; class Bivalvia; order Lucinida; family Lucinidae; genus Loripinus; species Loripinus fragilis. Next base: position 35,987,325 of record OZ026515.1, read on the forward strand.
TACTCTAAGTGATGTAAAAAAGATCATCAGTAGCCAGTGTGACCTTCATTTTACGCATGCATAGCAGAATACGTCGCCTCCTTGAATTTACGTAACAATGTATGAGCACGTTAGGGATACGTTTGTAATGCTAACAGAGGTGCATATTGGAGTCATTTATTGCATCGACGATGATTGGACCTGACCCTCCGGCCCAATTCATCATATACGTAATTTATGGGGTCTATGACTGGGGATGAAGTAGGCCAAGGTAAGACGTTGACGTTATTTTGAGCATGGAACTGTGTGGTTGTTTACGCGTTGTGTGAGGCCTTGCATTGTCATGCTGAAAACTTTTGTGACCGTTTATTTGCATGAAATGATTAATGATCTTTTGTGCATGGGCCCCGTAAACGCTGAGCAATAATGGTTGCTGGTTAAAACGATTAACGCGACAAGGACGTAACGTTGTCACACGTGCGCGACCAGGTCTTGCACGAACTCTGACAGACCCAGTTCCGTTGTACCGATTCATAAAATTATGAATAGTCTGTCTAGAGCAGTCAAAATGATGTGCAATGTCATTTACCGTAGACCCCGCCTTGAGCACGCCAATAACTTGGCTTATTTTCTCCCTCTCTTTGATCGTCCGAAAATAAATATAGTCTTTTCTAACACTCTAAAGGTTAGATCCTGCATTGCAAACCAGATTAACAATTCAAAAACTATTCTTTAGAGAAAAAGAAACAAAACACAGGTTTTGTTTGGAATGCCGCTTCTGCTTTAGATTTTCGACAAAACAAAGAAATGGGTTTATGTTTAAATTTCTAATTTCTTATGAACAGAAAGCGTTTCCTGAGTTTTTATACCTACGAATATATGTATAATAATTATAAATATTACAAAACCCATCCTTTTCTCAACTCACCCAGGTCTGATAATTAACTTTACTCAGACGCAGGCCTGACAAACAACTGTTCCTTGACCCAGGCCGGATAAATAACTTTTTTCCAGACCAACGTTCCACTGATCTCGGGCCAAATAGTCACTTTTCCTCAGACCAACGTTTTTTGGATCCAGGCCGGATAAACAAATTTCCTCCCATCCAGGCTGGATAAACAGTTTTTCTCAGACCAACTTTTCTCCAACAGAGGGCGGATAAACATCTTTTCTTATACCAACCTTTCTCCAACACAAGCCAGTTAAACAACTTTTCTCAGACCAACCTTTCTAGGACCCAGTCGGATAAACAACTTTACTAAGACCACCTTTTCTCCAACCCAGGCTGGATAAACAACTTTTCTCAGACCAACCCTTCTCTGACCCTGGCCGGATAAACAACTTTTCTCAGATCAACTTTTCTCCGAGCTAGGCCAGATAAACAACCTCTCTCCGACCCAGGCCGAATAAACAACTTCTCAGATCAACTTTTCTCCGAGCTAGGCCGGATAAACAACCTCTCTCCGACCCAGGCCGAATAAACAACTTTTCTCAGATCAACTTTTCTCCGAGCTAGGCCAGATAAACATTTTTTCTCCAACCCAGGCCGAATAAACAACCTTCCTCCGATCCAGGCTGGATACACAACCTTTCTCAGACCAACCTTTCTCTGACCCAAGCCAGATAAACAACTTTTCTCAGACCAACTTTCTCCCACCAGGGTCTGATAAATAACTTTTCTGAGACCAACTTTTTCCAGACCTAGGCCGAATAAACAACTTTCTCAATCGTGCTGGATAAACAACTGTTTGTTTTATCATATAATAATATTATTTCTATAGTGGCCCAAGCCATATTCTCTCTGCGCTTGGTGATTTTTTTTTTTGACCCGGAGTCAAAAGAACACTTGCTTTAACCACATGTTCCTTTTTATACTGAACAAAATAAGAAACACACATTCTCTCTTAACATTCACTTTTACATCTTGACCTTCAAGCTAGAACAAACAGTTCCATTATAACAACATGTACATTAAATACGTTTTGTTTTGTTTCCCATCATTTATCATTTATTATTATGAACGAATCTCAAGCAGTGAAAACACCTTATGTCAATCTGAAAGCAGCATAGGCTGAACTTATTTGAAAAACTCAAATTTAGTTTCATTCAACTTATAAGAAAACGAAATTATTCTCGACCTTACCTTGCATACTAAAACTGACATGATTTAACTAAAACATTCTCTGACCTGAGCCAAAGTAATAATTCCCATCTTGAATTTCCATCCAAGCTACTTCCCTGATCTAACACAACTGCAAATAAGAAACATTTGAAATTACCCTCTGCAAAACAGGAGCGACATAACTATCCTTTTACACATGAAGAAAGCTTAAAGATATCCTGTATCCCATCAGCAAAATTCTTTAAAATGCAGACTAGTATAGCATTAAATGCTCAAATACCTTTCGGCCAAACAAGTATCATCTGAAAAATTCCGGTAAAGTCAACCCCAAATTCTAAGTTACTATGGCTTCTGTGTAGATTCTGCTGTATCTTTCCCCCCAAAACACAAACAGCACTGCATCTTCATATATCGTAATGTTATAACAACTGATATACCACTTATTTGGTAAATGAGTAATATTCCCCCACTAAGACTAGATTCTAAAACATCTGATATACAACTTATTTGGTTCTATGAAAAATTTCCACCCACTAAGACTGGTTATCACATTCTGGATAATATCATTTATGAATCGATTCTGTCTACAGACAGCAACTCATTATTACCGACATAAAATTGAAGATAACACCGAATGAGTATTAAAACATTATACCCTTGAACTCCATTTAAATAGTAAATCATCACTTTAATTGTCAAACGAGTCTGACTAAAATCCCACCTCAGCGCAATTCATTCTAAACGTTAAGGCCATAATGCATATAAAATCTCCACTAAACACCAATCAAATCCATAATTCTGCTTCAAAATTGCAAAATCTATGCATTATGATAACAATTCCCTTTCAATTCATACACAAATAATGGTCAAAATTCATCCCTTATTTAAAACATGGTCTTTTTTTTTTTTTTTTTAACTTTTTGGCCTCTATATTTGAAATAAACTGATATTATAAGAAATTAACCGCATTTCCATTTCTTTCGTTAAATATCAAAAGAAAGATTTTAAATTATAATAGAACTCCCATGCTCCAGCTTTCATACCCTTTGACCCGAACTACTTGACAATTATATGTCATTTTCATCTCAGTAATTGATACCTTAGAAATTAAGACTTATGATCACTATACAATAAAATATACCGAGATAATATACAATGCAAACAAGTTATTTCACGCAGAAAGTCAACAGCGAACAACGCAAAACAGTCATAAGTCAATACGAAGCTATTTTTACTATAAATAAACAAAGATCATTGAAGCGCGACTGAATTTACAATATTGAAAACGCGCATCTAGAAATTGGGATTTTGTTGTTGTTGTTTCGTTAACTTACACCCACCATAATATTTTGACACTAACAGATGTCCCAGTCCGACTGGCTTGTGTTACGCATAACTCATCAATCCCTTGAAATAGAATGATCCAAAGGTCTACTCTCAGTAGTCGTGGTTCATCTATACAGAATAAAATAAAATTCAACTGGAGTCTATTTTGTAGATATTATGGGTAACTGATAACTTTTCCATGTTAATTGTAACACTACATTATCGACATAATGGACTTACTTGTAGACTGATACCATGATCAAGTTTCTTTACACAGACTTGAAATAGAACTTCAACTTGAAATTAAAGCGCGCCTATACTGCTTTGTGTATGAACAGAACAGTATACATATGAACTTCGAATTTTTCTTTTTAATAGCTGAATAAATTAGTTGCGAAATATGTCCCATTTCCAAGATGAACATTTCTTTACCCATACTATTTCAGGAACTACGGCGCATCCTACTGATAAGGGTAGGAGAGTCCATTTGGCTTAAATGGATTAATCTTGGGATTATATTAATCACAAGTTGTATGTTACCCTTTGGTCATTTCTTGTATACTCAACTACAAAAGAAATCTGACAGTTTTTAATTGATCCCAGGATCGTTATTAATTTGGTTAAGATTTAAAATTTGGTCATAGGCCATGACAAACATCTCCATTAAAACAAAGCAAATGAAATTTAGAATGGCAGTCACCAAAGCTCGACGTCCCTCTAGCGTTCATACTTTTTCAGTTAATTTACATTGCACAGGAAGCTTGAGTGTTTAGAAAAAGTAAACCAAATCGGAAGTATCGTTTCGAGATTGCTAACAAATTGCCGCCATAAAGTTTCACAAATTTGTCATCAGTGGAGACCTGAGGATGACGTAAAGTTGAAAACGTAACTTTGATATGGAAAATCGATTTCCTCCGTCAATACTTAGACGTTTCGCAAAATTTCTTAGATACACCGTTTTCTGTTGTCTGCTGTTACCGTTGCAGTTGAAAATTAAAAATTATTCCCATTATTTACCGACTCAATAGCCGTTTAAAGTTTGACGTTGACGTCCCCATAACGCAGTATTCAGCATATGCATGATAAAGTCAAAACTTGATTTCTGAAGCACATTAGTTTTGCTATACATGCTCATTATTTTATCAGCATCCGATCACTATTAGAGCATACAGAATAAAAAATCAAAGTTCCCATTGAAAATAGGACAGATTATATCGGTAGGTCAGTATATTTCGTTTCGACAAGATCAGATCTAAGGATTTACATGCTCCCCGAAAATTACAAGTAACCTCCTTTTCTTGTAATATTTGAATGTCTTTTTGTTTGAATTTAACACACTTATTAACTTATTAAATGTCCTGTTCGTTTTTTCTCTAAAAAAACTGGGCTCAGCCTCCAGTTCATGTGATATTTCGATAGACAATAATTTACTATTAAGATTGTATTTTCTCTGAAAACAGAATCCTGATTTTTACTCAAGTAACTGATATTGGAGCACATATATAGATTCTATAGTTGTTGTGAACAATTTAAGACTTTGTTGTCAAATCATGTATACGTCTTTTGTGACCATGTATGAATCTGATTATTATTTGCATGTGTGTATGACAAGAAACTGTACAGTTTACGTCATTAAGATATATGTTCTGTTATCGTCAATAAATTATATGTTCGGTTCTGTTCTGTTCTGTATTAATATATTAACACAAAAATGGCGTATTTACTTCCATACTTGTTTCTCGATTATGAACACGCATCGTTTTGAACAAAATCGCTATTTTCTAATGCAGTCCTATTTGTTCTTAAAGATATCTTAATTATACCCATGTATAATCCAAATTTGATATTCACTTTGAATAACGTTCAGATAAAAGGACTATAACGTTCAGATAAAAGGACTATCTAAAGCTCAGTCTCCCAAAACAAAACAATTAATCTGCATGTGACTGTTCTGCAAAATTAAACCACTCTAATTTACCCATAAAAATTGAATTATTAACGTGTATCCCTCAAAACTGTTCCGACATGTTGTGTATCCGTATTTGTGCACTGCTTTTAAAACTTACTCAAACTACAAGTCAACCTCATTATCTCAAAGTCCAAAGAAAAGAGGAAATATTTCGATTCATCCGGATTTCGACATACACGTCTTGCAATGTGCATGTACAAATTATGCGCAAGTCCTCACTGGATTCTAATTGTAAATTATAGACGTTTTCGTTTTCTACTTTCGACACTTTTGAAAATAATCTCGTCAAAAAAGACGCTGAAAACACATAAAAACAAACAACTAAAGATGCTGATCGTTTATTTGATGATCCAATCAAAATAACTTGTTGGATACGTATCCGCGTGATTACGATAGGTCAAGGTCGGGTAGTCCATACAAACAGCTGATCAAGTGACATTAAACAAAGGCGACATACATATTTTTACATTGTGACGATTCCTTATAATAATGAATTAATCTTGGCACGGTTAAAGACTGTTGTTTAATGAAAATGTGGTAAATTGGTTTGCCAGTTAAAATGTTGAAAGATGGCCACAAATTTTTGACTCGGCTCAAATAGTGCTTAACGAACGCAAAGCTAGTTTTTGGAACAAAACAAAAATCGATATAACCGAGTTTTTTGTCATACAGTAATAATTTCAAAGCACAAATACATGTACATTGTCCACACAAACAGTGTATTCGAGATACGCAAGTTCGACATGACCTATATCGTTTTTACATGTATATGTAGTTTTCATATATTTGATTGGACAAGAAAACGCATTTAAACCATGATAATCAACTGGAATTATTTCAAAAATGAACTAGTCTGAGTTATGGATCTTGACTTATTTTTTTTTTTTTCAACAAACGTACAGAAACAGAATTATATCTTGCACAATAAGCGTCTCATCATACTTCACAAATTTAAGAAATTCTATCGAAATGTCCAAACGATTTTCACACGATTCTGTGACGAAAATGCAGACAGACGAATGGACATACAAGGGTTGTGCAGCAGTTTGTAATTTTTTTCTTTCTAACTTTTTTACACATTAACGTACGGCGGAAGCAACATCTATATCGAAATGTATAAATATCCATCGAAACTCCTCTCAATTTCCCAAATGATTAACAAATTCTAAAGTACACACATTGTTTTTGACAAAACTGAATGCAGACAGATGAACGGACATATACACGGACGAACTTGGAAAGCAACACACGCATATGCCATTATGTATGAAATTCCTTCGAAATATCCCAAGCAGATTACAAATTCTAAAATAGACCCGATTTTTTGACAAAAAAGAAAGACAGGGGATCGCACATACACACGGACGTACGAGGAAAGCAATACATGTAGTAACTCTATTAAGAGCTCAGTTCAAAAAGAAAAAATATCCCTATCTATATTAATGTTTTGCATAACAAATGTTTTCTCGAAACACGGCAAAGATTTGACGAACAAAAAGAAATACCTCTTACTTTTGTGAAGCAGAAACGTCGACTGAATTAAACATACCTAATAATCCTTATATAGAATCTGCTTAAAGCTCACTTAGAAAAAGCGTGACTTAATACTATATTTAGACACATACTCACGAAATTCATGCTTAAAACATAAAACCTCATGAAAAGTGCTTTAGCGTTAATAAATAACATTGCAAGAAAGACCGACCGAAAAGAAATGGATTTCTTTGATCTTTTGAAAGACGTGCCATCACTATGTGCAAGCGTTAAATAGCAATAATTATTTTTCATTATCAGTACTCAGCTGCAAATATCTTCCTGTCGGTTTTAAAGCTGTAAGTGAACCACCTGTTCCTGGGCACGTGCAACGTTACGGAACACGTTTTTCAGGTGGTGGCGCTTGAATAGACCTTGGATTTGAATAAAAATTGCATAATCGTTATCTGCGACAAAATGTCGATAAGCATGCGTAAATCCTACAACGACATGTATACTGACAAAAAAGCTATTCAAAGAATAAAGTGTAAAGTTTTCATTTTGGGTCAGTGTACAATAAGTTTTGCTAGAGGCCTTAATTTTGGCCTAAACATTATCCTATGTCAAAACTCTCTGTGCGGACAATAAAGGGCTTGTCGTGTTGGTCTGTATAGTTGCGCAGGCTCGTCTGAGCGTTCATAGCTTACAATTGCTAAAAGTACCAAACATCTCATAAACTGACATTTAAATTGATTTCTCATATGACAGTTATTGGTCACTAAAATGTTTTATAATGCCTTGTTTAAATTCAACATTTGAATCAGATGAAAATAAAATTGTTTACAAAGGCGACTAGGAAGCACTCAAGTAATTTTACATAGTGGTGTTGCATCAAGAGTAACAGTCTTGCTCCATCGTATAGTTTTGGATGCCATAAAGACTGACTTAGCGCCTATATGGTGCGTTAATTCCTTATGATTAAAATGAAACTTGAACATTGAATCACTGATCAGCATTTATTTTCTATTGCATTTAACACTATTCATTATGGATATTAGTAAACAGGTACTTCGGCAAACAGTGAAGACCTAGATACAATGCTGCATAATGCAGTTTTCCATCAGGGACTGCATTGTTTGCTTAGATAAAACCATCTTGAGAGAGAGAAGTACATCATTTGATAGATATTTTGACCGACAATCCTTTATAATACAAAATGGACAATTTCATACTTATTTTACCAATATGCATGTAATAAATCATCAGAATATAAAAGGTTAACTTGTTTGTTTCTTCTTGAACTAGACATATAGACGCACTGTATAACTGTACATATAACCATAAATATTGACTTAACATATATATGATAAGGTTAATTAATTATGGATTGGCTAATGCATATCCCATCTTGTTCATCTAATGCTTTCACAGTTGTTTAATTGCTCTTTTTTCTTCGAAGTATAGCTTTTTCCAGGCCCATCATCGGGGATTCAAAAGCCAGTGAAAGACCAAAGGCGACAGCATACGATATAACTAGATGTCCACAAAACAGATATATCTGAAACATACATTAGAAAACGAGTGAGTTTTTTGGAAGATGATATTGTATAGGAAAAAAGATATATCGTTACGACTCTGATATGCAGAGGGGTTGATGACCAGACAATGTTACTTCATGTTCTTTACTTAAAACTATATTTCTTGAAAACGTAACAATTAATGTAGGTTTAATTACTCCAATATCACAATATAATACAACCTCTTACATATATGATCCTTTCTGAATTATGTAGTAAAAAATTCTTGGAAAACATATAGAATATTTATTTTGAATAAATCAAAACAATTATTCTGTGACAAAAAGCATTGGATTGTTTTCATGAAAGAGCAGATACATAAACAGTGCAACCACTTGCTTGATTTGGTGGGGTAGGGGATTCTTGAAAACATGAATACATTATATACACTTAACAGAAGTTCTAAGTAGCCACTTTTCAATTTCTTTTTTTCTGGCTAAGCCCTAGTGATATTGAAATAATTTTTTGCCCAATTATGTGCATTGTAATGGACTAAAGCTAAGCGATGTTTTAGAAGAGTTTTCTATCACTTCAGAATCTTTGGTTTCAAAACTGCAAAAATCCACTTTATGAAGAAAATAAGCATTTAGAGTGCAGTTTTTATCGAATTCAAGTACAGGTGATTGCAAAGTAAGTAGGGTGCAAAGATCAGGAATCGATATAATCAAGTACCACACCTGACCCAGGATATCAATGGGAAAGTGACAAACTCACAGTAGACACCACAAACGAGAGCCAAGAGGTCAGCCCTTTCCCAAACCTGCCTAGTCGACTTGAAAAAAAACACCAAACGCTAACATCTTGCTTGAGACAGATTTTTTATGATTTTTAAAAATTGATAATATTCCAAATTTTCTGAATTTTTTAGAAAATCATCAGCTGCACATACTAAATCATTGTATGTGTTTTATTTTATGTTAATATGTTTGACAAATCACCATGCAACTTGATGAACCCATTTTCTAACGATAACTTTTACTAATAGGGTATCCACTTCCGATTTTAACGGGGAACTTTAAATGTCATTTAATTGGCATTTATTAAAGATTTATTTTAATTTTTAAGCAAAACAGTGACGCCAATTCATAAAAAAGAACCCCTGAAAATTGCACTGCTGTACCGCAGATAATAAAGCATACAGAGCGATGCAATGTGAGTATGCAAACTACCTGGTTAAGCTAATATCATTTGAATAAGTTTTTGACCAGTTGCTGTCTTCATGTTTACATAGAAGGGAAATGGAGCGTTCAATTGTCAAAAAATCGTTTGATTCTTTTCATCTTATATCACAGCGGTTATTAACATCTTCAAACTAATTAAAATATAAATGTATAGTGTATCTAATGAATAGTTTGTATCAGACTAAAAAGTGTGACTTTTTGAAATGACTGTACCTTACCTCAGACCTCGTCTGTGCAAGGCCTACCAGCCATTTTGAAATGACATACTTAGCAGAGTCTTGGCAAAGCCTTGAACCTCCTTGTATAATTAAAATTTTGTGAGAGCGATTTTTACTTTCTGAACGGGAGCAAAAATTGTATGGTGGCTACTTATAACTTCGGTTCAGTGTATTCAAATCAAAAGAGTAGCAGAATGATTTAGAAATTAACAGTTTAAAATTTACTTTTGATCTTGAGTAAAGTTTAATATTTGAAACAAATACACTACCGATTCTAGATCTGTGAAATAGACTTTGGTTCGTCTGCTTAGAAGATATGTGTATATGACGATTGGATGGACCAGGTAGGCGCAGTAGGTCAGCCTCGATAGTGGAATCATTAGTCGCCAAGAAAGGAAAGTATTGATAAATCCTGAAAAAGTAATATTATAAGCTAATGGTAAATGTAGTGCAGCTGTATGTGAGACTAGGTATCTAGTGTTTGATTAGTATCTAGTATACCATTTAAATAAGTGGCTTACAAATAGTCGATGCTTCTTGCAAACATAGTTCCATAGCGTCTTTTTGTATGCAAACGAATATTCAAAATAGAAAACAAGTTATAAAAACGCAATAATAAAATCATATAGCAAAGCGCCTCCTCTTAAATATACTTAAAGCCAAAAGAAACTTTACACTTTGAACTACCGAATATATATTTTTACTGTTTTTGAGTTTAACCAAATTAAATATTGCAGTGAGTTGCTGGTACCCGCCTTAACCAAATTCACGAAGAACAAGTTAGGTAAAATAATCTTATTTCGAATTATCTGTGCTTTTAATAAAATCACAAAATCAGCATTTCTTAACAAAATCCAAAGTAAACCTAGGATTTGAACACGCTATCTTAAGGGCCATCGACTTCACATTAAAAAATACTATAAGACATTTTGTCTCTGGCGTATAGTTTGTGTTTGACAGTCTCTTGAAAGATTCCCATCGGTTTGGAAGAAAAACGGCAAACAATTTCTTATGGGAAACTCCATTGAAAGCATTGTAAAGTTCACAAAAGGGATATGTACGTAAAAACACAACCCTAATTTGTGTTACTCAAAGGGCGATCCAGGCAGATTTGAACTTTAAACAACAATTCAATAGCCTGTCTTTCATACTGATTCTTTAAAATTAAAAAGTGTCCAATTGCAAAGCTACAGTAACACATCAAAGGTGATGCGTTTTTGAAAAGTTTATTTTGCCCCCTTGCTTCTTTCATTAGGGCATTGTGGTTGCATTTATGACAGTAAAAACATGAAATTTAAAAGGTCATATGAATAATTGATTGAAATTTAATATGAATTAAACACATTTAAAATACCATTCACCAATACCCAGAAAAGGTATATATAATAACAGTGTAAAGTTACTTTTGGTCTTAAGTATAAGATAGTTAAATATTTAAATAGTATTTTCCTAACACTATAGGAACAATGGACAAATCTGTTATAGGAATATGGAATTACATCCATACATCCATGCACGAATCTCTCTTCCCCTGCGAGATGATTGCAAAACCAGAAAGAACATGAAGTACTGATAAACAGAACAAAGACCTAACGCTAAACCCCCACAAACAATGGGAGAAACAACAAACAATGAATAAACAACTGCAGAACGGACAACAGCCAAATCCACTTGTGGGCTTATATAAATTTTACTGGCCAAATCTTCACCCTAGATTTTGCCGTTGGAAAACACCAAATTGGTTTAGCTCGCATGGCTGCTTCCTTACTTATGCAATGTTTCATCAATGGGAAACAAACAAATCAATTAACAAGCTGTGACGAAACATTGAAATGGCTCGCAACACATTGACTACCAGAACTAAAGAAAAACCCAAGTTGAGCCAAGGTAACAGCTAGAATTCCTCTTTAAAGCCTTAGTGGGTGCAAAATAAATGGGCGTTTTATGCGCGCTCTATATGCCATAGGTAGGCGGCTGCACTGTGCTGACATGAAACTGTAAAATCACCTTGGGTCCAGCCTCAGACAAACATTAGGCACCGACCCATCGATTTAAGTATTGCACCACAATAAGAATAAACTAAATATATTGGCCATGCTTGTGGACTAAATTGCATGATATCTCAAAAACTTGGAACTTAATTATAAGTCCAGGCATAATTACCTACCTTTCATTCATTGCCTCGCCACCTTTACTAGTCAACTAAATGTTAGAACTATACAATATGGAGTTTTGCAACATAATATTACTACAAATTTACATCAATGTGTCTAGTTTAAACTGAAAACAATTCCATATGAGACATCATGTGTCACATTTGTTATTTAACGTGCTAATTTAATTGACTAAATATTAGGTTTTACAACCAAACTGACAATTTGGAAATCACATATCAAAGCCAAAGAATTAAAGGAAAAACACTTTCTCATTAAACTTAATTTTATTTGTTGCACTCGCAAATTATATCAGATTGAACTTGTAATTAAATACCAAGTTTTAAAATTCTGATAACTGTTTCCTCTGGCGTCTAATGCTAAGTCTAACTATCTGTTGTTGATAGCATTGATTCAAGATGAAACATTGAATATAGACAATCGTTTACTGTGGATTAAACATTTACTATAGAGTTACATGTTTTAAAAATACAGGTGAGAAGTAAAACAAATCATTGTAACTAAATGATATTTTTCATGAGGTTGGTACATGTATCCTGATTTCATAAAAACTCATGCTATTTGATATGTAGGGCGCCCCAGTAATTTGCTCTTAAATTTTCTGTGACTTGACGCCATTTAGAAAACTTCCAAAGTTGCTTTTATATTTTAGAAAAGTAACAAATATGAATATAAATATTAAACCAATGAAATTGTATTAACACCCATTTGGGATTTGAAAACAAATAATGTTTATCACACCTACCTCCATTACCAGTTGCACATGCTACAATAACCCAGGCAATGGCTACACCCCATCCTGTTCGAGCTGTAGCATTGTATATAGCAGATGCAGTATTGTTTAGTTTTGGAACCCCTGATGAGTCATATGTTCCATATAAAACAAGTATAGCGATCGCTGCAGCTAGAAGCCACCCAATTAAATTTATTATCTGTAATAAAATATAAACAATGTGAAATTATGTATAAGGCCCTCCCAGGGCTTTTGGGGAACATGGGAAAATGGAATTTATTTCAGGGGAAGGAGGGAACAAAGGCCAAATAATGAGGGAATCAAGACAATATTTGGGAACCGGGAACATAAGAAAAATCGATTTTTGGGGAACAGACGAACAAGCCATTTTATTTCCGGGGAACAAGATACTAGATACCCTGTGAGGGCCTCCAGTATATCGCTGCTCACAGAATTGACAATTAATATGTTGATAAAGATTTTTTCAACTTATTGTCGATCTATATCCATGATATCATCACATACACAATAACACTTACAATAATGTATTTGCTTCACAAGATGATGTATGAATTGCATTGATATTGTTAAAGGATTTATGCAATTTGGGAAAAGGGTAAGAGATAAACGATATACAAATTGAGGGAGGGAAAGAGAAATAAGGAATAAATAATTAAACAAATTAAAGTGATTCATGAATGATTTTAATTTACCAACCTTTGGTATCTTGAGTTTACAATCTAGTCTGTAGAGAATGTAGCCGGCAACAAAACCAACAATATAAGGGCCTATTCTACACCATGGCTTTACATAGTAATCATCCGCAGCATTTCCACTCCTAAACATAGAAATGGCTTGTGATTAATACTTTAAGCCCTCCAGCCTACACAGAAATATGTCCAGTAAATGCCACGACATTGTACCTACAGTAAAACACTTAATTATAGTGGCCTCAAAATTAAGCAGTATTAGTAGACTGACATTTTGGTGTAGTTTCTCAATCCAAAATACTTTAAAGTTATGATTTATCATCATAGGGTCTCTTTTTAAAGGAAATAATATGCTACCCATAGTGTTTTCTTATCAATATATACTCCTCAAAATAATTAAAGGACCAAGATTTTAGAATGCAAGTATAATTAGCTCAAACATTTAAATTCTGTAAAACTTGGCCCAAAGCTTTCTATTCTTTATGCCCATAAGTCAAGAATCATTATTACTGATTGTCATGCCTAATTCAACCATAACTGTGTCTCAAATGCACATACCCTCAAAAACACACTTTCAAAAGGCAGTGGGTGGGGTAAAAAAATTCTTCTGGGCCAATCGACTAGAATAAAAGTGACATTAAATTGAACTTTGTTTAAAACAGTTCAGCTTACATGCAAAAAATTCTTCAAACTGTTTCAATATACTGAGAAGCAAGCATTTTCATCTCTGACAATGGAGTTTTGACATTGTTTTGTTTTCTGAAAACAATGTGTGTACTTGGCCAGTAAGAAACAGATTTTCAATCGTCATTCTTTGCCTTTGAGTGTTAGAAAGATGTCCCGGCGAATTGTTTAAGGATTGTCACAGACAAACGCCAAAACCAGTTGTCTGAACCAATCGACTGGTCATTACGCCACAGCCAGAAGGGGCAATTTTCTCTCACAGGAAGCGGTGGATGGTATCGACGGGATTAAAACACCATAGAATCATGTGAAAACAGAGATTTTAGCATCTAAAAGCACTTTTCATTCATTTCATGCAGTTCTGTGGTCCATGGATCCAACACAAAAAATGACATTCCAATGCATTTAGGTCACGTTTCAAAATGACAAAAAATCCTTGTTAGTAACATTTTCTAACATTTTCTTTTTGCCTTTTCACTTGGCAATTGGGCGCCAAAGATGTCCGAAAATTTAGGCTAGATCGTAACATTGGTTTTCAAAATACGTTCTACACAAAATGCATCAATAAGATAATTGATAGTATTGGTCCTTCAATTATTTTGAGGAGTATATGTTGTTTTGTTCTTTCAAGACAAAATTTAAACAAGTAAGCTGGACCAAGAGCATCATTGCATCAGTCGTTAATATGCGATAGAATATGCATTCAGGTATCTAAACTGTTTCCATAGGCCATGCCTCATCCAAAAAAACATTCAATACACTGAAATACATTAATGTATTTACCTGGACTATGCACTATATAGCTTCCTTACGCTCATCTTAAATTAAGTTATGAGGCTTCACAGACTTTTTTGGCATTACATTATAACACAATCTTTGAGTCCTTCAGTATAAATGTAAGAATAGGCACCACAAAAAAAATGAAATGGGTCTCGTATAGATTTTGTCTCTCCTCTCCCCCCATCAAAAGACCAGGGGACATGTTTTGTTCTTTCTGTATTGCTTTGTGTATATAAACCCTTGGATTTATTATTTCTTTAAAAACACTGTAGATCCAAACCAGCTGGCTTCTGAAAAACCTATCTGATGAAGATTCACACGGTTTTCCACTTTGCTCCACAATACATGGTTATAAATGGAATGCTGCAGGTTAAAAGGATAATATTTGAGAAGATGTGCAAAACATTTAACTTTTCAGTATGACCAGACAAAGCTTGAGTTCATTCTCAGACTCAAAATAAAGCGCAATGATTGGCTACTTACGGACATGTGTCCACAAGCAGCAAATCATTTCGCTTTATTCTGAGACTGTACTCAAGTTTTATAACCTTGAGGCAAGGGTTAAAACTTATTACCTGTCAAAAACAACATTTGTAGCGAGATGTTCATCACTAGATATTATCCCAGTGGAAATAAAACAGACAAGAAGCAATGCACCACAAGACAAGGCACCCAATACAGCAGAACTGAAAATAAATGAAATAAATACGGATTGGAGTATTATGTGATGTGCCTTTTTATTTACAGTAAACATGTGTAAAATGGCCACTCAAAAATAGACAAAACAAAACTCTTAAGGACAAGTAGTTAGTTAATGACAGTCAAAAAATTACAGAATGCTCCTCTTGGAACATTCTGCAATACTTTTTCCTACATTAAGCGATAATTAGTCTTGAAAACCAATTTGTGGTCTTTTTAGTTACCGTTTTACACATGTTTACTGTACAAAAAAACAATATAAGCTGCTGTAACATGTGTCTGATCTTTGCACTATGGTAAACTTGGATACAGTACTATGAACCGTCTTTTAATACATTTACCTGCATAATAACCTTATATATGTAATCTATATTATAAGGATGTGTGTCATGCCTGCTAATTAAATTCATGCGTTACTTCTTCAAATATATTATTATTTTCACAATCAAACGATTCTTGGGCATAACTTTTCAGTGAAAGCAAACATCAGCTTTCATCTAATTCATAAAAAAAACTATTAGACTGAACATCTTTGAAATTTCTTTACCACATTAGTAACAACAAGCTTGATTACATGTATAGGCATTTATTCAGTACTATTTTATTCAGTCAATCAATACATTAATCAAAATGTATCGCTTCAATGTATCAGGACTAGCTTGTGAAACTATAATAAAATACAACTAATGCAGTAGTTAATGTAAATGGTGCTGGTGCCTAGGCGACCAGTGAAGGCTCAGTGGACATTTTTATTGTCCTACCAGAACTGTGCACAGCTGTTCTTCAACATGGTATATTGGATCTATGTAGTTCTGAGGTGATTAGCTTTTACATTCCAAAGAAGTGTGACAAAGTTGCAAAAACCTTTTCCTACTGATCATTTACAAATATTATAAATGCTTAGATATAAACCCACTTAATATTTATCGCTATGCTTTCCTATTTCAATACACGATGATGATCAACGCCAAAAGCTTTCTTCAGTGTGGTGGTGACTATGTCTTGTCTTTGGCCTGACTAACCATATATATTAGTTATTTTCCTAAGTTCTGACTGCCTCTTCTGTTTTATTAACTTAACAATTTGATGAAATACTTAGCAGCGTTCCTTGAATGGAGTTGCTGTAGACAATGCAGTTTTGTTGCGAAACAGAAAAATTCCCCCCAAACTGCCAGATTTTTGTCTCAAAATGTTCCGCTCGTTCTAACTAAGAGCACCAACACTTTATGTTTCTGACCATGAACAACGAAGTTATTGGAGTTTAAATTTGCCAAACCATGTCTCATTTTCACCATTTTTGCATAACGTCTCCTATCATAAACGAACCATACGCAGAGCGCAGTTTGGTAAGTTTGAATATGACCCCTAGGCATATTTATTTTTAGCCAGCTGTTATGAGTTTTTTTTTACCTTCCGCGAAAGTTAACTAAAGAGCTCTCATAAGAATTGTCTCTAAACCAATTATGTCTGTAAAATTCTATTAATCATATCATTTCACATGGCAAGCTTCAGTAACTTAACTTTGTATCATTTTTATTTTGTTTATACTTAGCTTGTCCGTGCATTTGTGAATATTGAGATCAACAGTATGACGTGTATTCATAATCCAGATATACGCCCACTAGTCATTCCTGACTGTAGCTTAAACATCAGCATCATCATTATGATTTCTAGTCATACATTACTTTGACTTAAACAGCAGAATCATCATGACTTGTAGCATCAGTATGACTTGTAGTCAGAATCAACATATTCCTTCTAGTCATACTTAACTGTAACCCAAAAAGCAGCTTCAGTATGCCTTGTAGTCATAATCCACACATGCCCAGTCTGACTTGTATATGTCCTCAAGTCATGCTTCAGCCCAAACAGCAGCGTCAGTGTGGCTTGTAGTCATAATCCACATATGCTCTAAGTGATACTTGCCTGTAGCTCAAACAGCAGCGTCAGTGTGGCTTGTAGTCATAATCCACATATGCTCTAAGTGATACTTGCCTGTAGCTCAAACAGCAGCATCAGTATGACTTGTAGCCATAATCCATATATGCTCTCTAGTCATAATTAATGGTAGCTCAAACAGCAGCATCAGTATGACTTGTAGCCATAATCCATATATGCTCTCTAGTCATAATTAATGGTAGCTCAAACAGCAGCATCAGTATAACTTATAGTCATATTAAATCGACATATGCCCTCCAGTCATATTCTTTTGTATTTACTATCAACTATAATGATACTAAGGTTAATTTACACATATGCCCTGTAGTCATACAATACTGCATGTGTTTCTAATATTATCCTGTAGTCATACACAACCACATGTACAGACAACCGTAAAAGTATTTAGGTTAATTTACACATATGCCCTGTAGTCAAACAATACATATTCCTCCGCCGAAGTGCATTTAACGATAAATACAGGTCATATTCAAACATACCAAACTGCGCTCTGCGAACCTTACGCTCATCGTCGTCGCGAATGTTGATAAGCAGCTGTGTGTCCAAGCAGGGAAGCGGGAAACCAGGCCATGGTATAGTGCCAGTCAATAGTCAAACATATTGCCTTGTCAATAGTTCAGTGACTCATTACATAGCAAAAAAATAGACAAATACTCCGTATATAGACGGTTGGGTAATAAATCTCCTTCTAGTCTTGCAATCATCAAGTGGAGGTAGACAAGCCTCACTGCTTTGCTTGTTGTATTATTGCTATTGTGTGTCATGCGCAGATTCAGAGTGGGGACCGGGGGGTCCCAACCCCCATCGCAAAGTTATAGTAGTCCGGGCCCTTAGGGACAAAAATAGGTCCCGTTCAAATTGTGTGTCGATTTATGATGATCTTAATCAAAACCTTCAATAAAGTCTTACCTTTAATTTAAAGGTCGTCATCCATCTCAAATCCGCGTCTGAGGCTAGTTATGACGTCATCAATATGGCGACCATAATAAGAAATTGTTCGTTGATAAAAAAAAACTATAGTTTGTGTTGGTATGGTCATATTAAACCAACACGAACGCTTTTTTTAACAGAACATCAAATATTTTAGTCATATGATGGTTAATGTCAAGGCTTTACGTGACTTTGTTAATAAATTATTCATTGATAACTATATTTTGCATGCAAAATATCGTAGATTTCCTATACCTACCCAGCTTATCAGCTGACCAGAAAAGGTGTGTATATTTATGATAACCAAAACACATAATTGGTCAGTTCTCCGTTAAAAATTAAGCTTATGGTGTTCATTAGAATCTCATGATTAAGAAATAATAATAAAAAGTATGCCATAATTATCATCAAATATGCATCTTATCTGTCCAACTCTTGGTATTTGCGCTATCAACAGAACGAAAAATGCGTTCATTCGTGAAAATTAATTTACATCAAGACAATACTAAAATGAATCAATCCCTTTCACAACGAATTTTATTCTGTATTGATGCATGTTTATTTCCATGTTTGTATCACATACGCAGATATTAATTTGCTGGGGTCCAGACCCACCCTTCATTTTTCAGGGTATAGTTTTTGAAATGTTTAACTTTGTCGGGTCACCTTTAGACTGACGTCTGAGAATATTTTGTCTCCCCCCCTCGGGGATTTCGCAAACTTATCCTATCTTAAAGAAAACTTAACCCTTTAAGAACATATTAAAGCTGCGTCTTGTAATAGATGTTTGCACTACATACGCCAGGGCGTGAGTCTCTGACAGCCTGTTACATATGTTACCATAGTAAATTTAGAAAAAAGAAAGTTAAAAGTTTGAGCTACAGAAAGAAGGCTAATTATTTAAATTACTCATATAGTCTGCATATTGGCCTCTTTAGCTACATATAAAAGCTTTCGGAGCAAAATTACAGCTTCCTGCGGTGTTATGTGTGTTACTTCAATTAGATTACCTTTTAAACATGAAACTATTGACAAAAATTATTTACTTGTATAACTGATCTGTGTATTCCAAAATGTTTTGAGTGTTTTGTACTAACAAACTCATATGGCTTAGAGAAAACCAAATGTTTGCTTTTAGACTTTAGATATAGTGTCTTATACTGAGCAATTAAGAAACCCAAAGGCTACACACAGTTTTAAGGAGCCAAATTTGGTAAGTATTATTAAGTAAAAATATATGAAAACATTTGCTGCTGCTGGATATCTTGCATATTTGGGATTGTCTTGCTCATATAATAAAGAATTACAGATTTTTCAGGACTAAAAATAAGATTAAAGCACTTGTTAAAGGCTGTAAGATATGTTACATGGCATAATAAATGAGCAAGGACATTGGCTTCATGTAAGAGTTGATATTTCAGGAAAAAAAAATGAATATACTCTGCATGTTTTTTCTATAAGTCTCTAGCCTCTGGTGCCCTAAATCTTAGGTATTAATTAATTGATGATTATTAAGTCCCTGTACCTTTGTTACAGATGTTATAAATATTATTTTCAATATTTCCTAATATGAATAATACTAAAATATGGATACAACCTAGAGGAACATAGAAAATAATAGTTTCACATTTAATCATGACAATTTAGTAAATGTCTCTTCCTAATGTTAATATTCTAATCCAGTTCTTGTCAAGTCATATACAGTATTGATTACTTCTGCTTTCCTGGTAAAATAATAGTCCTCCTTATCTCATCAAAACCAAAATAATCATCAAACAAGATTTTGACTGCAAGCCGAGTAATGGCCTGTTCCATCCCAAACCCCTTTACTTTAGATATATTCTATCTTATGTAACAGCTAAAAGTGCATCGAATATGAGATGTTTGATCACTGAAAACATGAGTGTTAGCCTGTTACAGCTTGTTACATATGTTACTATATCAATGTGAGAATAAGAAAATGGAAAGTTTGAGCTACAGAAAGAAGGCATTAAAATTAGCTTATCAATGGACACTCTGATAGGCTGCATGCTGGATGTCTTTACTATATATGGCAGTTTTTTAACATTAATACGGCTACATATTATTACTATGTGCGTCACATGAATTCAATTATAATTTAAAAGTGGTAATTTCGGCTGTCGACATTTAGTTTAACAACTGCTCTAAGCTGGTTTCAAACCGTTTAAGATTAGGTTTAACAATCATATACTTAATTGACGAATACAAAAAACAGCATTTGTTTTTCTATCTAAAATATTTGTCTTATATGAGCTAATGCACAACCCTACCCCCAATTTTACAGAGAAGCAAATTTTGTTTTTGCCGCTTAAGTAAAACACATATAAAACCAATTGCATAGTGTTGATATTTTACATTGTCTTAAACAGTCTTGCTCGTAAATCATCGAGTTTCTAAGATCAGGACAAAAAAATTTGAATTCAGTCATAATAAGGCTACCACTTCATGTTTTTAGTACAGGAGTGTTTCCATGCGTTGGCAATGGACAAAATGCATATATATGGTATTAACATGTTAGACGCCATTTTGATGACGTCATCATTGTGTTCTGACACAAAAACAATATGGGCGACATGTTTATTTTAATTATTTACCCCCTAAGATTAAATTTTGTGCATTTCGACTGAAATTGGCAAACAAAATGCAAGAAAGTCCTGATCGCCATAGGCTACAATGGACATAGCGTTTAAATTGCACTTATACAATATAGGCTATTTTGATGACGTCATACTGACATCCAGATGTGAAACCCAGATGGGTGACCAGGTGATTTTCATTAGTTATCCCCTAAAGTTTGATTTGGTAAAGGTCACCATATTTGAACGGGAGTCCAAATCGCCCCTGACTATAAGGTCCCTTAGCAATGCTGGTCCAGATCCAGAAACTCACAAAGCTACCAAGCTAGCATAAAATATTTGGCCATCGTTAGCCCACAAGCGAAACGCCATCTGATGGCCCGGGTTTAGTGGTTATTGGGTCCTCTCTCCCCTCTTCAACTAAAAACATATATATAAAAATCGTTGTCAGAGTTGAGTTGGACCCACTCTGACAAAACTTTCTGGATCCGCATATGTGTGTGTTTATGTGTGTTGTGACTTTTCTGTTTTCTGGTGCCTTCTTCTTATGTCATAAATGTGTCTGTAGTTCTTGAGTGTGGAATTGTTTGATCAAATGTATTTGATTTTTTTAATTATTTAGAGTTTACGTTAGTTGCTGTTATGCCACATAGACTTTGTCAAATTTCCTCCTGTACATTGATATAGTATTTATATTATTGATATTGTATTCGCGTAATGCTATTTAAATAGATCATTTTAGGCGTGATGGTTGTTGCACTTTCCCTTATATTTTGTGATTTGTTTTTATGCTCAATTCAGCTGAGCATGTAATTGATCATGGTCATAAATTTTATAATGCCAACAGTTGTTGGCATTTTAACATTCAATAGCATGATAAATGCAACATTTGAGAGTTTGAAAGCAAGAAAAATATTTATTCTTTCGCATTTTAGTTTTTATGAGAAGTTGAACTTTCATGATCATATCAGTTGAGCATGAAAAACATTTATAATCTCGGGACCTGAGTCTGCTGTTTTCTCGTTTTCCACCAAACTCATTTTTCAGAATATACATGTATAAGACATATTTATGCTCTATTTTTATTTTTATTATTCCAGTGACATGCACAGGTCCTGAGGCGGGGGTGCAGGGGGTCCAGACCCCCATGGAATATCACAAAACTATAGGGTTCCTTAGCAATATTATTTCGGACCCCCTGAAAAATCACAAGGCTACCATGCCATTATTCAATGTTCAATGTTTCGCTGGTGATTCACTTTTAGTGGTATTTGGATTATATCTCCCCTCATCAAAACAACAACGTCAGACCCCCTCTGTCATAACTTTCTGGATCCACACATGAAAGATACTACAGTATGATCATAATGACATTGATTACAGTCTTGACTGCGACAGGTACGTAACATGTCAAGTATGCATTAAAAAAACTCACTAATATAGCGGTATAAGCATGAGTGGACTCAAAACGTAGAACTGCATATCATTAGCAAGATACCAACTCCAGCCCATGCACTGCAATATAAAACAAATACATTAAGATAATTCCTTGTGAGAAATGTTATTAAGCGATAATACGCACACCAAAATAACAAAAGTACTACTTAGAATAGAAATACCTAAACAGGTTTAACCAAGAGGTAAAGGTCATTTTACATGCATTCCCGAACACAGATATACATTCAGTTTGCCAAAATCCCAGACATCAAATATGATATTTTCAATAGGGTGATAAATTATAAACTGCAACTAGATAGCATTTTGTGCAGAATATGTTCGCATACTTATATCTAAAAGTAAAACAGATCGATTTAGACCCGCGAAAGAAGTGTTAATTAGCAAAGGCTATTCATCTGCTTGTCCATATAGCATGTTATTAAGGAATATGAGTTTAGCCAGTTTAAATGAGATGATAGCAAAGACGCTTACATTGCCGATTCGGTTGACAAGATATTGGAAATCACCAAAAGTTTAGGGTTTTAATATATAGTTATGCGCATAAGCTTGTCATTATGAACAGTTGTGTTATTGTTCAATATGGTATTGTGCTAAACTAAGCATTCGTCAATTTAGTTCAATGAGATATGAAGCATAGTAAATTTCCCGTTGATTTAATCAGGCATGCTCTTGATTTGGTGGTTCACTCATTCTAGCAAATAAATACTCGTCTATTGTAAATAGATATTTGTGTTACTTTTATACGAGGTTTAGGATATACACAGGGGTATATATATCTTATATTTATGTAGGCATGTGTCTATATATGGAGTTTAGAAAAGACTAAACCTTTCCCGCTTTTCGATAGTAAAGCCGGAAATAAGTGTCTTTTTGATATGTAGGTATTTGTTAAGCCAATCAAGCAGCTTGATTAAACAACGAGTTGTTGTAAGATTTGAATTGCACGTGATGTAGAAATCAGTTCTAGCGAGCCGCAAGTCCAGTAAACATCAACTTTAAACCACCAAAATGATTGATAAAAAATTAGCATTATTAAGAAATCAAAAATGGTAAATGCTATGAGTTGAATTTGCATTCCAGGTAAGGTCAGACTACCTGCCCCTTATGTTGTTTCAGCACTATTAGATGTTGGACACACGTTTCCTCCCAAATGTGGGGTTTTTTCGTGGGCCATTGCTGGCAATGGAGGATGTGTACCCCATAAAATGTAAAGACTGTGTTTTAAACGTCGAAAGTCAAGTCTTTAGAGACGCATACTGTCCGTCTAAAGATAGAATAAAATGCCATTTTGAAATATCATGTCCCTGTCAATCTAGCGAATAAATGCTCGCCTATTGCAATTAGATATCTGTGTTACTTTTATATCAGGGTTAGGATAGACACAGTGGTATTTAAATCTTATATTTATGTAGGCTTGTGTCTACATATGGAGTTTAGAAAAGACACAAACAGTTACTTTTTCTCAGATAGTTAAAATCTTATGATTCTCTACACGTATATACACCACGTTTCCCTTAAATCTACTAGCATTTAATTTTCAAATCGTACATAGATGTTTTGGTGATACAATTTATTATGTTGTAACATATATTCAAAAACATATATTCAAAATAACTCGCACTAACCTGATTGTTAAACTTGAACAAATTGTTTATGTAAAGCAAATTTCTCCACCAATAGGAGTGGCACTGGTTGTTTCCCCCTTGTGGCCATTGTGGTCCATCCGACCAATATCGCATCAGGCAAACGTAAACCATCATAAATAACATATAGGGTGGAGTCAGCCTGCGATGTAAGATGATGTGCACGATATATTGGAACTAATCGGACCAACAAGCAGCAGAGGCTCAGGCAAATGCTGACTCACTAGAGTTTTTGCTGCTTGCACGAAGTATGGATGTATATGATAGCTCATGCAAGACTTAAGACTCCTAGTTTTTTTTCTGGAAAATATAATTCTATGCCTTTTGAAAGGCATTTCGCCTTTCAAAATGCATAGTTATATATTTTTCCAGAAAACCTGAAAAAATCCTAGGTTTCACCAGTAAATTTAGGTAGGGTTGGGTTACCCTAAACACAGGTATTTTTATTTCGCATTATGTTCAGGCTTTACAGTATATAGTTACAATTCAGATAGGACACAATTAAAAATCTAATGCAAAAACATATACACAATAGATTAGTTGAAGTCTATCACATTGTTAGCAGTAGTAGAATTTACAATTTAATAAACAGATGGATTGGAAGCTGGGTTAGGTATCGTCCAAGGAGTTGTGCACATTTAGCTTATGCCAACACTGAACCACGAAACAATAGCAATAATCGGTATATATTTTATACCGAGTAAAAGGGCTCTGATATTCGAAAGTGAAAGCAAACGATTTACACTGAGTTGATCGTAAAGCGTCATTTGTTTGAATATATTTCATTTCCTCATTCCAATCTTGATTTGGTTTGTGAAAGCCTTACAATAGGACTCTGAGGTGATATTTAAAAAATGTACTTTCAATTTGACAACAGACACTGTGCTACATACATGAGTTTGACTGCATAAAGAAGTGATATACTTATGTTGCCTACCTCCAAAATCGGTGAAAATAGAACATCCCCCATTTAAATTTCTTTGCACCTCCCAGCCTTCTCATCTCCTTAAGTGATAGGTAGGCGACAAGCAAACCGCTGTAAAGCAAAGCAAATCATATTGGGTGTTATCGTCTTTTGGGGCAGTGCACAAGATTTCGGTACTCATCGCATCGGCAAGCAGCGAAAGCTCAGGCGAGTCTGCGCATATGCGCAGACCCGCCAGAGCTTTCACTGCTCGATTACCCAAAGTATGGGTGTAGATACTGGCTCAGACAAAAATATATACATACAGGGAACTGAATTAAAATGCCCCCTCTGATGCGCTCGTACGTCAGCAATTATAACAATAAAATCTTATATTCTATTTATAATCTAATTATCTGAAGTAATTTCCAATGAATCGTACATAATAATAAAAACAAGCGAATTCGACAAGAAATTGATATCCTCTCGTTATGGATGAGGACGCAAAAAATCACTGGAATTTAGGCAATCAAATGGCTATAACTCCTCTATAACTAATGACACTCTAATGAATGTTCACGTGCATCACCACGCTGTACATAGTCATATATATTCAGTATAAGTTTCATTGAATTTCATATACGGGTTACCTAGTTATGACTGAGGACGGAAAAATCATTGAAATTTGTGCAACCAAAGGGCAATTTCTCAGTTATAACTGACGACATCTCATTAAAACTTCACGTGCAATATTCCACTATTGTCATATGTATTCAGTATACGTTTCATGAAATTCCATCTATTGGTTACTTAACTATTGCTGAAGACGGAACGATGGACAGATGGAAAGAATGGACAACGCCAAACCTATATCCCTTTGCCTTTGCCAGTTGATAATAGTAGTAATAGTAATAATAATATAATTTGACCAACGATTTATTAACTTAAACAAACCAGATGTATCCTGAGATAGAGACATTGGAATATAGATGACCTTACAAGTCACTCGTATCCCATCTTTTAACAGAGTTACACACAACTATAGTCCATATAAACTCAATGCGAATGCACTAGATTTATACAAACCTCAGTGGCTTGTGTAAGCCAAAATATCACATAAACTGACAGTAACATTTCAGATCAACTAGTGTCTGATGCAGATGAATGACTCAAGATAACCCTTAGTTCTTAATGTATTCTGGTAAAATAGAGCATACTTGGTCTCTTAATAGTCTCTTACAAACACAGATCTAAATCTGCCATGCTTAAGCTGACACTTGGTCAAGACAGAAGACGATGGGTGGATTGATGCATGTACACTGTAGAGTAGCTAGCTACTTATTGCAATCTAGTTTAAACCATCTTTATGAGGTCTGCTACAAATTGAATATACATGTTAAGATCAAATTGCTCTCAGACTAATAATCAGCAGTTAGTAAGCAGGTTGTTTTAATAGGGTGTACACTTGGCTTGATACAGTTGTTTTATGAACTTATCTTATAAATATTAATTTATTTATTGTGTTAAGTATGTGCCAACACGTTTATGTTAAGAATACCTAAAATTCTATTAATTTGTAGCTACGTAGTCTTTCATTAAGAATCACGAGGAAATAATGAAATAAAGTGTGTAATTACCTTCAAACTTATATTTGAAAAATTCAGAAATTCAGAAATTTAAAATTAGAATTTGTGGAAATGTACAGTTAGCAAAATGAGCCTTGGAGGAAAACAATAGTATCATGATATTAAGTGCATTAATACAAGAAATTGCTAGATCTCTATTTTTAACATTTATAGAACGCACAATAGCATCAAACTCTTTAGTATTTAAATTATGAATACCCATATCAAATTGAACTGGGAGATGTAATTGTCGATGTTTGGTTAAAAAGAATTAGCCGAAAATTGCTTTCACTTGGTAAATGAGAACCACTATGATATGTGGCGCTGTGTAAACAATATTAAATGAATTCAATCAGCCAATAGATGCGACCGATTACACATAAACTGTTTTTTTTTTTAATTTTTAGCTTTCAGCATATCGATATGGGCTAGTTGAATGCATGCTGTTATGGCAATAGGAATCCAAACCAGGATATTTATTCACTAGAATCAGTTTTCCAAGCGATTTATCAAAGTATACGACCAGGTTTGCCAAAATTTGTTTTGCCTTATGATGTTTAAATTGAGAATGGGTGGCGAGTATCTGGCAGGGTATATTTTATGATATATTCATTATATTCTCAGGGTAATCTTAGTCAAGGAATTACTATTCTTGTCGTTTTACTAAATATATGGCAATCTTTGTCAATGTCGTATATTCAGTATTCAGAATAAATTTGCGTTTGCAGTCGAACTAGAACTTTATACAGGTGCTAATCGAATGTTCACGTGAGGAGGAGTCTTATGAGAGAGCGATATTTATTCAAATATGAATACCCATATCAACTTTAACTGGGATATGTAATTTTCGTCGTTTGGTTGAAAAGAATTAGTCGAAAATTGCTTTCACTTGGTAAGTGAGAACCACTATGATATGTGGCGCTGTGTACAACCGCTTATTATTATTTTAAGCGGTATTCAAAGTATACAGAACGTGTTTACCAATAATGTTTTAAAGTCTTATGTAATTTCTTGAATGGCAGCACATCAATGCCATCACAGGGTGTCGGATTGCCATCCATCTCGTAGAGATATTTGTTTGTTTCTTGATTGATTCTTTACGTCCCATTCAACAATTTTTCAGTTATGTCGGGACTGGTCTTCCTGGATTGAACCAGTATTAAGCAAGGATATATGTGTCTTGCTCAAGGACACAACACAGTGACACCTGTGAGGCTCGTAGTGATATAATGCAATGTAGGTAATCCACAGCTTTTTCTCCTCATGCATAGATAGGGAGGATTTTTGCTGGGCGGCGAGCATCTCACACGGGGGTGACCTTGCACTTGTATCTATTTATGTCCATTACTTGACTGTTTGAATACTTTTGAACAGTTAAAATATTGCATTGTGTACACTGCTTGTTCGTAGTTATGCTTCTTAACAAGTAAAGTATATGATATACTTTGCATGCTTGGTGTTTATGGTAAAAAGTAATAAAGTCGGGATAATCTGTCACTTCTTCCGGCTCAAACACACACCATCAGTAGAATATTAATTTGGTTTAGTATATTGAGGAGATAGTTATCTCATAGATGAGCATTGTGGATCTTAAGCAAGTCACGTGAAATGCTGTTCTACTCGTTGAATATATCATATAGTCTGTTGTAAATACAAATGACAGATAAACGTGTGCGTATGGAATAGTCGATAGCAAATGAATATAAAAGAGTATAATATGATAATCCAATACAATAATTAATTTAAGATAACTGACTTTTTAAAGCGGCATGATCGGATCCCGAGGAGGAGACAGGGGGTCAGGACCCCCTGAAAAATCACAAAAATATAGGGTTTCTTAGCAATACTGGTCAGGATCCCCGTAAAAATTACGAAGCTACCAAGCCAGCATTCAATGTTGGGCCATCATCGGCACACCAGCAAATCGACTTTTAAATGGCGTTTCGCTGGTGGGCCAATGATGACCAATTTTAGTGGTATTTGGATCCACTTAGTAACAGAAAAAGAATCGTTCTCAAAGTCGGACCCCTCTGAAAGAACTTTCTGGATCCGCGCATGCGCGGTGTAAATACCTTAACGTGAAGAAAGTATCCACTGAGACTAGAGCATTTTTGATAGCTTGAAACGTGAAGCGCTTTAATACCTCTGGTCCGTATGCACCCACGTTACCTTAAATAAAATAGCATTATTAACTATCATTGGATTCAAATTGCACAACATAAACTTAAACTAGATGGCATTAAGCCCTACACGGAGTCATAAGAATGTAGATGACCTTAATGTATTAGGTTTTACAATTTCAAATTCAACCTAGGATCATCATTTAAACACACTTTGAAAGACCCAGATCCATAATGAGACATACCAAAACGAAAGTGGTTTACCCATTTGTTTCAGAGAATATGTTTACCTAACGTGGCATGAAGACATTTTGGTCACGTGACATGGACAATATATAGTCATACTATGGTTGTCTAATCTAAAGCATCATCATCAGCACTTTATGAAATTCTAGGGCAAAGGTTTGGAACCAGTAAAATGTATGTAAGCTCCCAATGGCTTGCTAGCTGCTGTCCTTTCTAAGGCGGTGCTTCTGTTGCTGTTGTTTCATTGTTTATTATTGCTCCCATTGTTTGTGGGGGTTCCTGGTTTGGTCCTTGTTTTGTTATACAGTACTTAGTGTCCTTTCTAGTTTTGCAATCATCTTGATGGGAAAGAGAAAGCTGATTGCTTACTTTAATTGTATTCCTCATGTCTTGCGACTGTTAGTGTTCTGTGGCTCTTACTCAGGGTGCAGTGGGTTTGTCTGCAGTGTGTGAATTTTGTATGCCCTGATCATTATCATTTGAGCCGCAACATGAGGTATGGGCGACCAGCAATGCCTCAGATCAGCCTGCGCATACGCGCAGTCTGATCAGAGCCTTTGCTAGTCGCTTGAATATTCTATGACTATTAAGCTACTGACTGAACACCATTTGGAGTTTCTAAGCTTAAAAGGGGGTGCACAGGCTCGTATGTGTCTACACTTGTTTGAAATCACATGTCACGTTTTTTTGCTTTTTTTGTACACATTATACCCAATGATGACCATGACGCTGAACTTTTAACGGTAGGTTGGTTTTATATTGTAGTTTATTTCAAACTATACATAGCGAATAAGAAGCCAACTTACTTGCTGCAGGGAGTCCAAACACAAAGGTATGTCCTAGTATAACCCAGGTCATACTTATAAATCTGATTCCATTGACAGCAGTTAATGTCCCTGAAGGCTGTTTAGTATTCAAGATCTTACTGGCGTTTGTGTAGAGAGAAAACGATAAGAGAATCGCTCTGGTTGACACTCCTGTCAATAAGAAACATCAAGTACTGTAATACCTATTTCGTAATTCATATCTAACGTCACAGATTTAAACTGTTTTCTATGGAAATGTTTTTGTGAACACGAGCTGTTTTAGAAATCAATGAACGTGAATTTGTACACAAACTCTGACTCCTATACGGTTTCAAATATACCATATTTGACTTGATACACTTTTATAAGTGCACACTTAAATCTTTATTAATTTGATTTCCAGCCAGTCCCGTTGTGTGATTTCATTATGAATATGCACCCATCTTGACGATAAAACAGTTCGGATTTTAATCCATATAAGCCCAGCGTCCTTTTTGTGGGGCATAGGAAAAACGTGCATACCAAGATCAGACGCCACAGAACAGCTTGGATTTTATTGTAAATCATACCAGCGGGTGCCTTCAAAACGAAAACCTTCTGCTTGTAATCACTAAATGAATATTTCATAAATGAGCAAATACTGCGAACTCCATCCAAGTGTATTGCACTCACAGTACAAAATGGGTTATGAAAGGGTATTTTTATAAAACAAATTCTTAAGTTATTTACTTTTATAAGATATCAGAAAATTAAGATTGATATCATTATCCGCCAAAATTTAAATCTAGTTAGGGTGTTTTGCTATTTCTATACCCAAGAAGTTTACTAGTAATACCTTGATTCCTTTGTATATTGCTGTCGTCAGGTTTGGGACTGATCACATCCATCTGAGTAAGTTCAGCATCTGGTAGCTTCAGTTTAACATAGTCACCGACAGAATAGACCGTTCCAGTTTCCATATTCCCGTTTGGAACTTTTTCCTTTACCGATAATACAAAACATAGCCAATTAAAGCTGAATGAATGATATTAAAAAAATTCAAAAAATATAATAAGGTGCAGATTTTTTGTACATGACAAAATTATCTGATGGACGGGGGACAGTCTACAACTGGATCAATCCATTTCCGTTTTAACGGTTGTTGGGTAGTGCTTTCAATTTCTATTCAAGTTTTTAAGCAAACAGTTGAGACCCTTATCAGATTACACGTTCTGTGGCATCTGTTCTGGTTCTGCTCTGTTAGCCTATGTCCCACAAACAAGACGCTAGGCCCACATAGATTAAGAGGCCAGAGTCCGAGGTTCAATGCACACGCGCAGATTTAGCATATATGAGTGTTCTATGGCTGTTAAGCTACTGATCCGACAGCATTTGGAGTTTCTAAGCTTAAAATGAGGCTGCACATGCTCGTTTGAGTCTACACTTGTGAAAATGCAACAGTGTTGTAAAACACATGTTGCGGCAGGAATATGCTCTCTGCAACAAATACATGGTGTTCTCAACTTATTAAGAACAAATGATAAAAATATCAATTGCAAATTAAGAAATCATAATTGATATTTTCTATAAAATGCCATTTTAATTTACTGCTGTTCTGACATATTCAATGGAGTCCTGCTGAGCCGGATTTATCATTTGTTCAGTGTAGAATCAGATCAGTTGGATTCTGGTAAAGCCAACTTACTAGGAATCACACTGTTTCCTATTCCCCACCTGCATTGTAAGTAAAATAGGTGTTACTTCCCACCAACTTTAGGCATCACTGTACTATAAGTCACTGTGAGTTTGGGTGCAACGGGGTTAATGAGCATTAGAAACAAGTTCAGGCGTACTTTGGTCATTCCAAAATTTTGCTCAGCTGTTACTTGGTCATGATTTATTTTCATACTAGAAGCTCTCCTTTAGCCAGACAGCTCATGTAAGTTTCAGCTAATTCTGTATTGTTTCCACTTTGGGAAATACTTTTTTCAGGCCAATGTATTCTTTGGCCGGAGTAGTAGGAATTTTTAAAAAGTCTCCACAAACTATAAATTATCTGGCGAAACATGGGTTTTCACTGTTTATTTTGTTTCTCTTGAGCTTTTGAACAGGAATAAGTTTTTGATTAATGACCAAGGATATGTCCTATAGCAATTACGCGTGTATTTTGAGCATTAAACTATATAGGAAAATGCATTAGTAAAGTAGGACCTTAAGTGGCAGCTGAACTGCCACTGGTTATAGTGTAACCTTTCAACTGCTTTAACATTTGAGCCGCGACATGTGATATCCAACAGTGGTGCATTTTGACATGTGTAGACTCAGACGAGCCTGTGCAGCCTCATTTTAAGCTTAGAAGCTCCAATGATGTTTAGTCAGTTGCTATCCAAGCGACTAGCAAAGGCTCTGATCAGTCTGCGCGTATGCGCAGGCTGATCTGAGACTTTGCTGGTCGCACATACCACATTGTTGGAAATCTCATGCCGCGGCTCATTTATGTTTTGTTCGATTGCATTGACTATTTACAACAATAGCGCGTAGAAATGTGTCAATATTATTTCTTGAGAAAGTTTGGTTTAAAGTTGTTTAGTAGGAAAGTAAGTGTCAGCTTACACCAAAAGGGATGGTAGCTCAGCTTCCACCACGTTTGGTGTTTTATACAGTATGAATCCATTGTAACAGCATCCAATGGAATCATGCAAAGGGCCTTATTTGAATACAGAATTTATGTGCCAATGGGGACGCTACAAGCTCGTTTTGTGTTGGTGGGAGCTGACTAGGTGATGGAATTGGGCTCAGTCTCCAGTTATTCAAATGCATGATAGAAATGCTATTCAGTATTTGTGGCCAAGACATGTATATTATTATTGTATTTCATTGACTAGAAACTGTTTAGTTTACATCAAATAAATAATATGTTCTGTTCTGTTCATATATTTTTGTAGCAAAAGGAGAATGAATTTTACCTGAGCGATCTGCCTAGTTATTTTTCTTTTCTCCAACCACTGGACTACAATGATGTCATAAGCAGTAGCTCCTGCTATCACCAGGCCGAAGAGAGAGCATATGAATCTAAAACACAGGATTAGATAAACACATTTTGTGGAAGTTAAATTGTACATTGCTTCATACACATCCGTTTTAACATATGTTTTGGGTGCTCAATAGAACCTTCTCATTGAGACAGCTTTTGAGTACCCACAGCATTATTTGTTTGTGAAAAAATGGTACACAGTCCTAACTAAAGGCAGCATGTAAAACATCAAACTTTTCAGTGTAAGTTCGATATTCTTTATAGAGCATGCCTGTGAGTAATAGAATGCTGTTTTAACCCATGTCTGCCAAATATATGCTTTGTCCTGCTGAACCTGGATTTATGCTTCTTTTAAACATTTTAGAATCAGATCAATACTGTTTTAAACTCTGATTGAAAACATGGAATGTAGTTCACAGAAATATTCAGCATGACAGAGTTAAATACAATTTTGTGTAGACATTGTATATTACACTTAAAAATGCCAATTGTCAATTCATATTTTATTCATTTTCTGGAGATCTATAAATCATTCTAAAATTTCATTTTCAGCCCCTTATATGCCAGTATCTCAGTAAACGTAAGCAAAATCATCCATAAGAAAATTACATCCTAGAGGCTTTGACGAATACAGATACTCCCATTTTCAAAAATCACAAGAATTTGCATTAGGTGTTGGGGTAGATTTAACAATTTGACTCAAACCACCAATTGTTACGCGGGAGGAGTGCTGCTTGCATTAATGTCTTTAATAAGTGGTTGGTTTTAGAAATGAAACTGTTTTGCGGAAAACAAATGGATATTTTGGAAAGTCAAGTCTCATAAATTGAGACAAAATACTGAGTTCTGTGACTTTAAAAATGGGGCCATTAATCAATAACGTGGCATACTGCAGTTTAACAATGAACATTTTGTCAACGGTAAATGTCATGTCTGCCTATTTTTGGACATAAATAGAATTGTCAGATTATTTTAGATTTTGATGAAAATCAATAAAATATAAGTGGCGTTTGACATTTTTGCTGAGTGTACCTATTATAGGGGAAAGCAAATTACTGCAGCTGAAGAATGTCTTTTCTTGATAGCTAACGGTGAAGAACTTGGCGTTCTTGTCTGGGTTTTGATTGCTTGCTAAATTTCCATTTACCGATATAAATAGGTTTAATCTGGGTACGGTCTGAGAAGTTTCTATGTTTGCATGCTATCCTATAAAATAATGGTTTATTTATTACTCCTTAAAGTATAGACATATGATATAAAACCTTCTAAGAAGAGCAATAAAGATGGCTCCAGGTCTGAAGGAAATGAGTTATCAAGAGAGATTAAGAGAACTAAATATGTTAACATTCACAATTAATTTATTTAGAGATAAATGAATGACCAAATACATCTACAACCTTTCAATATTAAAGCAGACATTGAGGGTTAAGGCGTATAACTTTGCAACTGTGCTAACTTTAAATTCCGCATACTACAAGCTACAGGCAGGGATGAGCTAAAATCTTGAAAACAAAAACTTGACATAGTACATGTATTCGCAGCCATTCCAAGCGTTCCAAATGAGTTATCATTCCATGGAATGCACCGAAATTGGCTGCTAAATGCAAACTGGTACCGCACCATTCCCTGTGCATTCTGGGTCCGATCCATGTTCGATCCCTGACCAGTCCCAGGGTCAAGTGATTTAAATCTGTACTGCAAGTACCCAGCCTGCGTTCGGTGTCAGGTTACCATCGGCCCTCCAGCTAAACGCCATCCAAATGCCGTTTGGCTGGCGGGCCGATGGTAACCCACTTTGAGATGCTTACTTACAAATAATTATGGCTATTCGTTAGATGAGGCAGTTCTAACAAGCATACATCTTCATAAGGATTTGAGTAAGTTCATTAGATTTTGGGATTTATCGTACAGTGTGTGTGGGTAAAGTCATTATTTGACATACAAGCGCATCTATCTTATTGCAAACCGCATCCATGGTGACCGTGATGTGTGGCAAGCCATGTCAACCCGGGGACATCAACGGTAGCTTGCGACTCGACAGGAGTGAGTGAGTAATCTTAAATTAGCCTAAATTTTAGAATGCACTTCCAACTACACTCCTAATTTGAGTGTGTGAGCAGCTAAGTCTCTGGAGAGATTACGTGTCTGAGTATTTTCTGCCTGCATGCAATGTTCCTAAATCCCATGAAATTTTTATCACATGACGTCACGTCTGGGAGGGATAGAACGCCATGCAATAAATTGATAAACATATTTCATAATGTTACGTAATGACGTCCATTATAGATTTGAGTAAAAGAGATGTCAAAAATGCTAGCCTCGCATTCTATCACTTTTCCCCGACCTGTTTAATAAATTCAATAAAACATGCGCACTCATGTAAGAGACCTACATTGCAACCACAGCTCTAGTATCAAACTCCACATCCATTTGACATGTCACCTCCGGCTCTGGTAAGCCTGATGTATTATATGGAACTAAGCTGATCACTGAAAAAAAAAAATACACATTATTATAATAGCAATTTGATCTGGCGTACTGTATCACGTCAAGTGGATGAGGTCATACCATCGGATCACCCGAGACGCGATCAAATGGTATGAACTCATACACGAGATAAGCGTGCAAAGGCGTTTTGGCTTTTCCGAAACCTCAGTAGGTCTGATTTAATTCAAAATATCTGGAGATCCAGCCAAGTTAGGTGAATATTGAAAATAGATACTTGACTGATAATACAAAATGTAAATATGTATAAGTAATAAATTCAATTTTCGGTCTGCCCATGGTATCATGAATATTTTTGGTCTCTTGCAAAGATTGCAAGAGACCCGAAGTGTTCATGATTCCATGAACAGAAAAAAAATTGAAGTT
This sequence comes from Loripinus fragilis, assembly GCA_964019695.1. Classification (NCBI taxonomy): domain Eukaryota; kingdom Metazoa; phylum Mollusca; class Bivalvia; order Lucinida; family Lucinidae; genus Loripinus; species Loripinus fragilis. The sequence continues at coordinate 36,023,122 of OZ026515.1, forward strand.
ATTCCCTAAAACGTTTCTTGGAGAAATGCAAACAAAGCTTAAGATATGCTTAGTACTTATACTTCATTTTACGTAAACTTGGGTACATGGAAACACGTCCTTGATATACTGTAAATTCGGACTTGCTTGAATTTTTGCGAGGACTTTATTTTCGCGAGCCTTTGCATAAGCGAAGTATCATGAAAATAAACCCTCGCGAAATGGCAAAATCACTCTGTCGTTTATTGATATGGGCAAATCTTGCCTTAGTCGCGAATTTTTCACATCACTAATATATCTTTTAATGATATTCGCGAAATTAAAATTCTCGCGAAAATTTCCGAATCTACAGTATAACAGATCCAGACTTTTTGATTCTCCGGAATGTAAAAAAAACTTACGCATTTTGATAAGTTCTGTAAGATCTTCATTGTTGCAGCTGCTGGGCACGCATGCACCAACACTTAGAGTTATTCCTCCTGCCTGAGTTATTATCTGTTTAAATAAAGACAAATAATTAGGAGCCAGTTCTCGAACGTTTGGTGCATATGCGACCGGCGTGGACCCGGACGATTCTGAACATCCATGCAGTCTAGCCGAAGCCTTAACTGCTCGCATACACAAAGCAAAAATATACATGACGGCTTGAACGAATATTTACTCCTCTAGCCTCATTACATAGCAACGCATGTATGATGATGACTACGTACAGGCCATAAGTAGCAGAGGTTCATGAGCAGGTTCATGCTGAATCGCTATCAAAATGAACCAAATAAAAAAGCCATGACATACACTGCAATGTAAACCAACTAGTTGAAATGACAAAAATGAAATATGCTCTCAGCTAATACTTGGATTGGCATGGATATTAATACAGTCTGATCAGTGTATACTGTGCAGTCAGTGAGCAGCTAAGGATCTAAAGTTCCTTCATATGACAATCAATACCTCTGGTCAAAATTGGCGGATGCCATATTGCCGTGGCAAAAATGTTGATTTTATCATGCAATGGCTCCTTTGGTTTCACATTTTTCATTGTGTAGGCTTTTTCGCGAGAAACCCATATATTCAGCTACAAATAATACATGAATTAAGTATATCAAACTTTTGCATGAAGCTATGTCATATTATAGTCTCCAAATGGCAAATAAACATAGCGCTGAACAGACAGCGCAGATGCACAGGCTGATGTGTGCCTTTATTGTTCGCGTACAGCAGAATCAGGTTAATTTTGTGACGATGCCTAAATTGTAAAAGGTGATCAGTACTACTATTATTCCAGTTTGAATGACAGCGTAGCGAGGCCCCTAGTATCAATGGCATATAAAGAGCGCTCATCTACCCACATATGCTTTTAATATACTGAAAAACTTAAGAAACGCACCACCTGCTAAAATGCTAATTTATTGTCAAAAACATTATATTTTTGTTGTTCGCAAACCCCCGAAGACAGGTTTTCTCGCGTCAAGGCCCATGTGGTTGTCCCAATGTTGTTATTTGAGCCTCGACGCGAAAAACCCTGCCTTCGGGGATCTGACCAAGCAAGGCTCCAACCTGCTAGCTCAGCGACAGAGACAAGGATATATACTAGTCAAAAGCTCTAACCGGCCACGTGTGTTTTTAGCGATTTTCTTAAAAGATATGAGCACTATATTAAGTTCATTTGCATTCCCAAATAGGCCAGCCTATCAGTAAAATATACCAGAAAACGACTAAGCAAAGTTCATTAAATTGTTTTCGGGAGGCTTTGCCGAATACACAGACCCTCAATTTTAAAATTCACAAAAATTTGCACTGGGTGGTGGGGTAATTCGTGACATTTTGGCCAATAGCAACAAGTCACATGCAGATGGAGTTTTCATTTCAGCACTTAAGTGTTCAATATGAGTTTTGCTTTTGAAATGAACCCGTTTCGCCTGTAAAAGGAGGCTATTTCAAAAAGTCATGACTCACAAATTGTGCCAAAATGCGTATTTTGAAAATGGGGGTAACCACTACTAAAATTAGCATCCTGCGTGGACTGTTAAACATTTTGTCAAAATCTTTTCTGACTAGGGTATACGGCACGTCTGGCTATTTCGAGATGCAAAAAGAGTTGTAATGTCATTTTACGTTTTCAAAAAAAAAATAAAATGCAGGTGGCCTGTTAGAACTTTTGACTAGCATAGAATATCTAACATGAGTGCTCCTGTTTTATTGAATTTAATAAACGAGTTGAGTAAAAGAGATAACATGCGAGACTTGTCGAGCATTTTATCGCTTATTCGCAACGAGTTTATTAAATTCAATAAAACAGGAACACGAATGTTAGATTCAATTTACATGTATCATATGACCCAAAAATTACTTTGAATCGGGTGTTTTTGGTGAAAACGATAAGATTTTGCCATATTATAGACCTCAATACATAACGTTACCACTAGTGGTTTATCGATTTTTTTATCATATTATGACGTCGAGTCTGAGAGAGAAATAACGCCATGCAACCACTAGTGGTTTACACATTGTCGGGAACGTTATGAAAAGAAGCTTTTAACGTCGCGCATATGACAAAAAATTAAGTGAGTATGACCAGGAAATACAACAATCACAAACCGCAGACAAACCCATGGCATCGCGAGAAAGAACCACACAACCATCACGAAACGTCAAGAAGACTAATTAAGCAAAGCAACCAGCTCTCTCTTCCCCTAACGTTTACATGGTTTTCATACGATTTCAAAATAATTTTAAATGTCATATGATAAATAGAATCTAACATTTGTGTTCTAGTGTTGTTAAATTTATTAAACTCGTTGCGAAAAATAAATAAAATGCTCGACAAGCCTCGCATTTTATCTGTTTTCCTCAACAATAATAAATGAGCTGATATGACTCCGTTGATGCACAGGCTGGTTTTCGCATGCAACAAATTCTAGTTTTCTCGGATCGTGGCGCATTCATTGTATACCTGTTTTTGTCCCTCAAATGTGAATGATGTTGTGCAGTATCGTCCCCTGTATGGATGAGTTATCTTTCCTGATATGTTGACGATTGCTTCCGTAGCTACGCATTCATCGTAAGATCCTAGCCAAGTGAGGTCCCCCTCCAACAGACCAGTGTGGGGTTTGCCCATTGCATCAACCACTACAAAAATGTAGTTACATTCAACAATGTATGTATTTACACAATTGAAAGGACACAAAAATGTATTCGGTTGATTTTAGAAAAAAATGATTCTCTCTCTCTCTCTCTCTCTCTCTCTCTCTCTCTCTCTCTCTCTCTCTCTCTCTCTCTCTCTCTCTCTCTCTCTCTCTCTCTGCTAACATATTTACAATTTACTTCCAGAACTGTCATACCCCTATGCTATAAAAAGTGGGTGAGTGAAATCAGTCCCGCGTAGAAAAAACAATAACAATCAGGTCTGTACAATTTTCTTATTTCAGTAATTCCAACACCCGTTAAGAGGCACAAAAACAGTTTTAATGTATTTTTAAATATAGTTACGCTCCACAACGTCATTTATGTACACCATAAGGGATTTGCACCCTTAGGCTAATTATTTTGCAGTTCATTTCTAATAAAACAAAAGTATGTATTAACTTTGTTTTGAGATGAAAGTTACCATAACACTTCCATCTACCATATAAACAAGAAAAATATAATACTACTTTGCAGCTAACATATTAAGCCACATTCAAAAGCCCGTATCCAACTTCCACTTGTGTCAACTTTTTACAATAAAAAAATATATGCCTACTGTACAATTTGTCGAGGTTCCAAATAAATCTTCCATATCCGATAATTGTTGCGTATATGCTATAATGGTCATGTAATAATGTAGGACTCAGTGTCCTTTGTCTGCAGCCAAATTTATGCTGTGTATGGCAAGGGACCCATTTTCATGCAAATTTTACTAACGTTCTGTCAGAGACATAAATGTGATATTTCTACCATATTTCCAGTGTCCGATATATAGGTATGTGTTTGACTCTTGGAAGTCACTAAAGTAATGCATTTGAAATAATTTCAAGTTGCATATATAGATAAAAGCCCAATCTTCCAAAATACATACATAATGTATGCGTTTAATTTCGCTGTTTTCATTAAATCTTCCACTCTACGAACATAAAAAACGTCCCTCGTAGATAGATAGATAGATAGATAGATAGATAGATAGATAGATATTCTTAATTTATTCCACATAGGAGAGTATTTTTACAATCAATACATACATAAAAACATGAAAGAACATTTACCGATATATGACTTTTTGGTTACTGTGTAGGCGGCACCTCATCAATGCATAATTAGGACTGGTCAACCTTAGACATAGTTAAAAGCTGAAAATGAGGCGTGATTTTATTCGAGGGTAACTGTTTCATTGTACCATAACACATTAGAATAGACAGTAATTATTCAAACTTTAAATCGCCATCAAAATAACTACTTTCGAGAGTGGCTGTTTATTGTTTTACATAATATAGACGCAAACAGTGTCCTATAGGAGCAGTCTGATCTGGGACCACACTGTTTGTTTATGGGTTTTCAAATGTTTTAGTGGACGACAAAAAATCATATATTTTGAGATTATTCGCTTTAAGGGTTAATAAATGCGAGTTCAGTGAGTATGAAATGCGCGGCCCAAACAACTTATTAATTCTTCACCAAATTATAAATAGAACCTGATTTCCCTTGTTTAGCAGATGAATTAGCCGAACCACGCCCAGATATGAATATTAAAGTTGCCGCCTTTACAGTAAGCGAAAAGTCTAACAATATCAATATAATTCATGTAAGATCATGACAATTAGCATCCATTTAATGCAGCAGTTTTAATGTGATTTTAAATAAGAGCGCAACTTACTTCTTATAGCCCATTGTTGGCCTGACATCAGTGCGTCGAATAATACTTGTAGGTCTTTCAGACAGTTGCTGCTTACGTTGCCGCTTAGATACAGCTTCTTGAGAGCCTCTCCTGCCCGACCAACAACATCGCTGTAGGATATGTGGGACAGACTTGAAAGTAATGACTGTAGATCGAAGCCACCAGATGACAACGGCGAAGAGGAATTGTTAACATTGGAAATTGATGCACCAGAGCCAGGCCTAAAATAAAATTTTATTTGTTTCCCCTTACCCGACCGACCCTACCCAAAAGGGCCCTACCCCAAAAAATTTATTTCAATTTTCAGTCAAGAATTATTTTTTTAGATTCATTGGCAATTTGCAAACTTTGAGAATCGTCCGACAGTGTAATCTTGAAAAAATATTCTTAGTTAGCAAATTGTTTGTGTTTTTAATTTTATTGCCAATAGTAGGACTATTTATGATTAAGTTCAATGGGTAACAAACTTGGGAAATAAAATAATTTTTCGACCGACCGACCCATACCAGTAAAACAGGGTCGTGTAAGGGGAAACAGAAATATTTTTAAGGTTGGCCCCATATGGTAAATTTTGACACAAGGTGCTCGATGTAAGAATAAACAAGCACACCACAGTTGACAGTTTAAACATTCCGCACGAACTCATATCCATGTACATGAGAATGTAACTAGAAACGAAACTAACAAAATAACAAAAGCATGGGGAAAAGGTGTGTTAGCATGGTAATATTCTAGTTAACAACTTAAAGCGGGCCACCATTCGCCCGTCAGCGAAGCGCCATTTGAAAGGCGTTTCGCTGATGTGCGGATGATGTCCCGACACTGTACGCTGACTAGGATACATGTAGCTTTTCCGAGTCTGCTCAGAGAGAAGATAAGGTCTCAAGGTTTGTTCACGAGGACTGCAAAAATTCAGATCAGACTTGGCGAACGACAAGGCTGATTTGTGTCTTCGCTGGAAATTCACATGCTATTTCTTTTGCCATGTGGGCCCCGGATATGGTCGGGTGTTCGGTAATTGTCGTCATTCCTTCAGACACTGTCAAACGTAAAAACAAATATCCTAATCACCCGTCTACATGTAATAGTATTTACTTCTTATTCATTAATCGAAATTTGATTTAATATGTACTTTGCGATAAACATTGACAGGAGTTTTTGATTTTTAACAAGGTGTTCTAGTTTACATATCGGATGCTATCAATTAACTAAAATGTAGTCACAACACAGAAAAAATGCCCATTGGGTGATCAACAGGGCCTGTAATACTGATCCGCATTCGTCGACAGGACTGCGTACATCTTCTTTTCTGCGTAGACCCTGCCTTTATAAGGCACACCGGGATGTCCGGTAGATTACAAATTACTTTGTCTCATATCTGTTATGTACAAATTACTATAAGGACCTTGAGAGATCACGTACCATGACGACAGGCCCCCACCATCTCATAATAACTGTTTATGTAAATTAAGTCTCTGAAAATGCAGTTTATAACACAACGATCACCAACACAGTCTCTGAGCATTACTTTTCTGACCATGAGGCTCGACCCGATTTCTCTATCAAGTCCCTCAGAGTTGTGATATGAATTTCTCTGACAGTACAAATAGTCAGGAAAAAATTCAGGAAAAGACGCTTATTTAATAAGGTACAGGCATTTTGTAAAGAAAAGGTTTTGAGATACCTATTAGAGGTATTTTGGTATGCTGAATTCAAAAACCAATGTTGGCAAGCTGAAAAATGGCGTCTTTACTATCTAATTTGCATATTTCCAAGATGGCGGCCAAATTGAAGAAAAATCCATAAAAATCTGTAGAGTAACGTGTTAAGGATGCCAAACTGGTACAAACCAATCCAAAAACATCTTCTCATGATTGGAGGTCTTCACTGACATCAATTTATGCAGTTAGAAATAAAAATATGACCAAGAGGTAATCAGGGGGGGACAACTTGAGCAAAAAATCTTGCTTCCGACTAAGTTAAGGTTTTTTCATGATAGTCCAGCATATTATGTGGCCCAAATGTGTAAGGAATGATTTCTTTATAATGAGAACTTTAAAAAATGCATCACAATGATATCTCTATTGTTTGCAGAAAAATAAGGCAATTTAAACAACATTCTATAAGTTTCAGCTAGGGGAGGGGGTTAATGCGATTTTGAAGAAAGTGGGCCTGTACCTACAAAATGATTTGTATCTCATCAGCAACTCACCCTACAATATTAAACTTGCTAGCAAATTAAAGCTTAGATATAGTTCTTTCATCCGATGGAATGGCTTGATATGCAGATTAATTATCTAATTTGCATAGTCATCAATACTGATGACAATTTCAGAAAATTAGGGAAAATTATAAAAAAGCAAATATAAACTGAATTCTGCCCCAAACTGTCCTTGTTGCATGTTATTATACCATCAGTGATACAATTTGACAAGTACTTTCATCCAAAAGTCATATATAAAATTATTCATGAATATTTATGAAACTAAAAATAGAGGTAAGATCATGGAATAACTATTTGCCACCCCCCCCCCCCCCCCACACACACACACACCTTGGGAGGGGCAGGGGGCTTATAAGACTACCTTACGCACAAGGAATATTACTCAATGGTGCAAAATTGTTCAGTGGGACTATCAATACCAAAAATTCTTATTGTCTCTGAAAATAAACCTGTTTGGATTACATAAAATTGCATGGTGTCCATGGCAATGGCAACCCATCGAGCACTGTAGCTGGGTCAGTTTGCAAGCAGACCCAAGATAGACACTTGCGTGCCGCACATTCTTTCATGGAATTTTTCCCTCTTCGACTAATTCAAGAAAAGCAAGCTGTTAGTTACTGGCGCAACAAAATGGTGGCTAAATTGTAAAAAAAAAACATGGCTCAGAGAATCTTGCATAGAGCAATTTACCATCCCCCCATAATGTGAAAGTCCACAATATGATTGTAAAGAAAGTGGGTGTACCTACAAAATGATTCGTATTTAAGGAGCAACTCATCCTAGACTACCGACCCTGGTACCAAATTTAAGCCCAGACAAGGTCTTTTATTCAATGTGCTAATATTCAAATTTTCGTTTTTGCATATTCATGAGTACAATGTATTAATAAAAAATAGAAATAAAAGAAAATTCATTGACAAAATAAGGGGTGTACCTATACATATTACACATATGTCAGTACCTAGTTATCATAGACTATCAAGCTGTGTACCAAATCAAAGCCTAGACAAAATACTTTTACCCAATGATACGATATGCAAATGATATAATTTGAATATTTATGAATATTTATGAAAACATGAGAAATAAGAGAAAAATGGTAGAAAGAATAAGGAGGGTACGAAAAACATTACCTAAATGCCAGCTGCTAACTATTATAGACTACCAAACTTGTAACCAAATAAAAGTGAGACATTACACTTAACCCAATAGTATGATATACACATTATCTAATTTGCATATTAATGAATACATATGAAAACATTAGAAATAAGAGAAAAATGTAAGAACATTTAAAGGGGTGTACGTACAATATAACCTATATGTCAGCTGCTAACTATTCTAGACTTCCAAAATTGGTACCAAAAAAGGTGAGTCATAGTTTATCATTATTATTTGGTTATTGTGTCGGTGTGCCGCGGTCCCTGCGCACGAGGCATATATAGCACACATGGCACACCCAGTTTTATGCACCCACTTTGGATTCAAAAAAGGAATTCTGGCTGTATCCTGCCCTTATCCTACGCTTATCTGCTTTAAGTAAAGGTGTGGGGCATTAATTAGTTTGAATTTTGGAAATACTCTAAAACAGGTTTCAATCTTGTGGGGATTGACGTGACAATTTTGTCTGCACGGTGTCACCCTCACTGTTCCTGAAAGTGTAAGTTTTTTATTCCGCCCAGAAGGGCAAGAAGTTTTGTTATCGTTTGTTTAAGTTTGCCGCTGCCCCTAATGGTGAGCTGTAAGTTGATGTATCAAGTGGTGACAACATCCAGGTTCCACTCCGCACTTCCGTCCAGTTCTTGTATACATGTGCTCGCGGGCGGTGTTACTAAGGCGCGGACATCAGTCTACAAAGTTAGCTTTCCCTAGGTCAAGCTTTTGCCTCCTCAATTATATTTTTCTATTTCAGTTGCAATTTTTGGAGCGGGTGGCGAGGAGTCGGTGTTATTTTGTGATTGATGATCCCATGAGAGCTCTCACTTGTTTGCTCCTTAAAAATTTTAACTCCATATCCAAAAGATGGCCATTCGTCATTAGATGACCTATTGTTAAGGGGTTTTAAGCGGGGGATACGGGGCTTATTCCTAGGGGGAAGGGTGCTGCTCGAGTGTGGTGAGTCATAGAACTATAACACAATAGTCTGATATACAAAACTAATTTACATACTTGTGAATATTAATGAAAACGTTTAGCAAAGAAAGAAAAAATGTAGAAAAATTAAAATGGGCATATCTACAAAATTACCTATATCTCATCTGCTAATTGTTCTAAACTTACAAGCTAGGTACCAAATAAATACTAAGACAAAGCAAATTTTATGCCATGATCAGATATGCAAATCATTTTATGAATATATTCTTGAATATTAATTTAAATGTTAGAAATGAGAGAAAAAATGTAATAAAATTAAGGGGGTGTACCTGCAAAATTACTAATATTGTAGCTGCGAATATTCCTAGACTACCACTCTTGGTACCGACTTAAAGCTAATCATTTTACTTTACTCAATAGTCATTATGTGAAATTATCCTTTTTAAGGGCATGCACATGGCGATTTATGCAAGCATTTAGGAATAGATTCGAGTACCGATCTGGATCTGGATGATCGGTACTCGAATCTATTCTTAAATGCTTACATAAATCGCCATGCACATACTGAATACTTAAAAAATGATCTAATTCTATAGTCCTTTAGGCATATGGTATGTTTTTCTTTATAGTATTAACGCCAATATCTACCACCTCCTGTCTATGAAGTACCGACAATACGCGTAAATACCACCAAATCGACGTATGCATGTACCAGTGTGTTCTTGTCCAGTAGTCTGCTAGTGCTGATTTTACCTGTCGTTTCCACTGAAGTTTTGTGGGGTGTTCCTGCATCAAATTCTATTGATAGGAGACCATATTTCAATTTCACCAGGATCATCCTCAATCGACTGAAGAAGCTGCTCGGTTGTTCTTCAAAGAAGACACTGCTCCCCCACCCCCCCCCCACCCCCCCTAATAAGCTGAGGGAAGGTTTGGTTGTTCAGAGTTGGTTATTGAGTAAAGTAGACTGAGATATCTCTTATGGAGTTCTTCTTCCAGTGACAATGCTCCCAGTAGAAGGTGGACAGCGGGGAGAGCTGTTCTGGTTGATAGTAATTGTATTCTTATTTATCAGTCACCCCTAATATTAACTGAATTGTTTCAACATAACCTAATAAACGTTATCTATCTCACGGCATGTTACCTTTATCAGGTCATGATGACGTTGCACTTTTTGAATGACGTCGCTAATGACGCTCAATCAACACAAACATCAAAAATTACGTCATAATCGCTGGTTTGAAGAGTGTTTAACAATGGGTAAACTGATAAATAGAATACCAGGTTCGCGTCTTTTGATATCAAGTTTACCAGGCTCGGCTTTGAGAACGCATGTTGAATCGCTCAGCAAGCCTCGCGATGTCAACAAGTGTTCTCAAAGCCTTGCCTGGTAAACTTGATATCAAAAGATACTCACCTAGTATTCTCTATAAGTAGGTCATCATGGAAGTCATTGAGCATCTTTGTCTCTGTCTCGTTCAGGTTTAATACCTTTATGCTGTAGAGGAAAGTAAGAAAGGGTGCAAAGATCAGGAATCAATACAATCAAGTACCACACCTGACCCAGGATACCAATGAATAGGTGACAAACTCACAGCTAGACACCACAAACGAGAGCCTAGATGTCAGCCCTTTCCCAGCAGGAGACCACAAAGCACATATAAACAGACGCGCACAAAGACAGAGCAAATACAAGACAGAAAAACACATAAAAGATCCACAAAATAAGTACTGCCTTGAAACGGGCAGTAAAATATTTTACTGGATGGCTTAAACTGGTTTAAAGGCGCCAACCTCACCCTTAATTCAGATGTGGATCAAGACACATTGATATTTGGTTTGCATGAAAGACCCCTAACTTACAATGCATCATCCCCTAAAACATATAAATCAAGATAAACCAAAGAGATAAAGCAAAGATAAGGACTCAACAGTAAATAAAACTGAATGCCAGAGCAAAAGAAATCCAACAGGTAAACCCCGGTGGGCCCGACAAACAGCCAAAGCATCAGACCCCTACCATCTCATCAATAGATAAGTCTTTAAGTGGGAACCATTCAAGACACATAAATATTTGGTTTGCATGAAAGACCCCAAACTAATCAATGCATCATCTCCTAAACATATAAATCAAGATATAGCAAGGAGATAAAGCAAAGAAAGATAAGGACTCAACAGTAAATAAAACTGAATACCGGAGAAAAATACAACAGGTAAACCCTGGTGGGCCCGACAAACAGCCAAAGCATCAGGCCCTGTCTGAGTCTGGTCACGATGTATGATTGGTAAATCTTATAGGAGACTTTAGGACCAATACCATTCGTCCCGTGAAACCTGGATTTCAGCAGGCTATACCCAGCACATGTAGCAAGTGATATTCGATCCTCGTTGTTGCGAGCATTCTCCTTCTCCTCCGACCTCAGGAGTCCCAGATGAGTAGTTTCTGATGCTGATTCGATGTGCTTTGACCCCATCTTCCTCTGTCTGTTTTTGTCTTCTGTGATCTTTGAAGCACAACGTTTACACACAATGTCGGTCTTCTGCGGGTGGATGGTATATCTTTTTCCCCTAATTATGAACTGGCATTGGCCAGCATCAAGATTAACTCCTCCAGGTCCTCTGTTATCAGCAGGATATCGTCAGCACAAGCTGGGCAGCCTACGCATATGTAGCCGATAAACTTCCCCAAGCTGTTTCTACGAATCTCTATCATGATACCATTGACATATACCTTATAGAAATGAGTTGATATGATTCCGCCTTGGTGAACACCCTGCAATATTTGGAAGCTGTCTCCAGTTTCATTTTCCAGTTAATCTTAGCTGTCATTTTTTATTATCAGCCAAACTTTCTTGTTTACTCCTTGTCCATATACACTGCTCAAAATATTTAAAGGAACATTGCATGTTTTGCCATTGATCTTAATACAAATATACTCATAGTCAGACTCATAGCAAGAGTTGGGTTGATAAGGCGAAGACATGTTTGTCCTGTGATAAGTTTGGTTACCGACCAAGGACGATGTTTCTGGATCAAAATGAAATAAGCTTTTTTCCAGAAATCTCCATGAAACGTTTATGTAAAAATGGAATTTTGTTGAAAATACCCCTTTTTTCAAAAACAAATTTTAAGGCGATTTTTTCAATCAAACCCCACAACACTGTCATTTCTGTACATTCAAAAGTCTTTTAATGTCGCAGAAATCATTAGGTTATGGTATTAAAAAAAAATCCGAAGATTCTACAGAGTTCCAGAAAAAATCGTTATTTTCAAGAAAAATAAAAATTACAAAATTTGAGCCATGAACTTGAATAGCGATTGTTTTGTTAAAAACTTTTTTGGATCCAATACTTTGACTTTCTTTGCAAAGATAGCGAAAGAAACTGGGTTTCTTCTACCTTATTGTCTAGTGAAATGTATGGCTTGTCTATAGGACAGGGGTCAACATTATCACCTATGGAAAATTATCAGGTGTTCCTTTAAATATTTTTAGCAGTGTATGTTATTCAGTAGTACGATGTGATCCACGATGTCAAAGGCTTTTTTGTCCAACGTAGCCAGGTATACCGGCTTCCTCTGAGTTTTTGAGACATAATCGGCCTCTGAAAGTAGAAGTGTTGCCCCCGGTGTTGTCATAGTTGGTGTCATTGCCTTCGTAAATCCCACTTGCATATCAGTCTGATCATGATTCAGTTCCAGGAGTCGAAGTAGAAGTAGGGTTTCAAATAATATCCCAAACACAGATGTTACCGCTATACCCCTGTAGTTGTCCATAGATTTGGTGTATTTTCCCTTCTTGTAGATAGGGTGCAGTACTCCTGACTTGAATGCTTTTGGTATGTCCCAATTGCTAATGATATCCAAAAATATCACTAGATTCGGTAACCAGACTGACAGTCCATGTTTCAAATGCTCGGATACAAGACCAAATTCGTCTGGGGATGTCTTTGTATTCATTGCCTGAATACTTTTCTTCATTTCCTGTTCTGTAAAAGTTTCAATTTCATCAGTAGAGTTCTTACATATCTCTTCAATGCATGAATGCTGTATTTTATTCAACTGGTAACAGTGTTCATCATAGTTCTCATTTTATTTAGGTGTTGCTAGATACTCAAAATAAACGGTAACTGACCCGCTACATGAGATTTTCAACAATGTGGTATGTGCGACCAGCAAAAGCTCAGACCAGCATGCGCATACGTGCAGTTTGATAAGCGCCTTTGCAATTCGCTCGAATATTCTATGAATATTAAGCTCAAATGCGCCAGTCTGCGACTGCCTCTGGCACCCTGACAGACTTCTAGGAATCTCCGGTGGTAAACAAGATAAGGCAAACATCTGCTCAAGTTATCCCGTTATAACGAGATAGTTAACTCGTTTTTACGAGTTAGTTACTTCGTTATAACGAGATATGTTTTTTTCTTTTTCTAAGTGGACTTTCTAGGCTTTTGTAATATCTAAACTTGCTACAAGCATAATTTCAATTTTCTAGCTAGTGTCTGTAGTTGAGCAGACTGGTTTGTGTCTCACTTTGTCGGAAACCCCGAAGACAGGTTTTGTTGCGCCTTGATGCCCAGATTATAGTAAGTGTCCAATCGGACCTGCCTTGGCCAATTCCGCGAAATACCGTGGAATCAGACCAAGGATGTACATCGAGAATCTACTTTAATGACGCGGGTCATAAAGTGACGCTGACGTTATATAACGTGATGCTGACGTCACAGAAACCATGTTAACACAATAACAAGTGTGATTGCAGCAAAACTAACGGTTATATCCCCGTTCACTTATTACCGGTGTACATTGTATTCCATTTCCTCCAAATGACTGTCGCATGCATTATTATCATTTGAAATGTTCCACCCAATATTGTTACCCATACATTTCTCTCATTTTTAAAGAAAAAGAAGTAGAACTGTCGTTTCTGAGAGTAACTGACTTGCTTTTTGTTTGTGTAGTCCAAAATCATGATGCGGATTCACCGTTATATCATTAGAAAATGATATTTTCATTGAAAATAAAAGAGAAAATGCCGTTGGAAGGTGTGTCTGCTTGTTGTGGAAGATATTTACAGCCTGATCCCTGCTTAAAACTGAAAATTACGTCAACTTTGTCTCAGCACATAGGTCACATTATGCCCAAATATGGATGAATGGTGTATACATAAATAGTTCCACCTCTGTTTTATCCTGTTTGTCTCTGCCCTTTTGGCGCACCCTCTGGTAGGGCACATCCCAAATATAGACTGTGTGATCTGTTTATGATTATGAAACATAGCTGTGATGATATTACGTGCGTCCAAGCACGCTTATACACTGAGCTTAGGATCCAAAAACTTTGTGACAGCTTTTATCCTGCTTTCCAGACGCTGTCCGTAAGGCTATCATTGAAAAGCGGGAACCAGTCCCATTTCTCCATGAGCAATGATTAAATAGGCGCTTGTTCATAGTCGGCATTTCAACGCTTCAGTTTCTTGCGAACGCCTTACAGTCGGGACGCGTAGTGAAGGCGTATGAATATTATCAAACATGCATAGCAACAAAAACGTTCGAATTTTTCGGCTTTCTCAGCGAAGCGAGGAACGACACCCCAAATTTAACCGCTTGTTGCACGTATGTCCCAAATCTTATTCTGTTAAAAATTGGCCACTTGTGTTCGTCGTTTGTTAAAGTTTTCCCATAGCGTATGATTTTTAATCTACGACAACGCTCTTAAACAACGAGATGGGCGAAACAGAAAACTTGCAAGATGGATGTGACTGTAAAAAAATGGTTCACGTTTGATATCAAATTTCTCATTTTTTCGACTTGGTCCCGCTGTGGCATATATGTCATGAAAAAATATAGGGTTTCAACTACCAATGTGCCAATTTTTATCGAAATTCGTTCTGGAGACAAAATTCGTTCCATTATCTTCGAGAGGTCATACGGTCTTCAAACGGTCAAACTTCCAAGATGGCGGAAAACGAGGATTGGGTGCGACTGGCCAAGCCAGTTCATATCGCGCAAAACCAATCTAGACCATAATAAATGTATTAGAATTCAAATAAAAATATAGATCTATTTAATTTATTGGATATCTAGGCCTTATTTACCTCGGATAAATTCATGTTTCACTAATATTCTCGATCAATGCCAACGTTATCTTTCCTGACCGTCTGGTTAATGACGACAACATCGATAAATAAATGACGTAAGCAATCTTTTTTTAGTGCACACGGTATAGAAAGCCGTTCCTGTTGCCTTATTGATTTTACAATCAGGAAATGTCTTGCACTATTCAAATATAACCCGCAGATTGTTTCTATGGGGGTTGATAAAACTTGAGATAGTCCATTTTACACCCAATTATGCACTAATTAATACTTTACAAACTACTGATGAGGCCCTCCCAGGGAGTGAAGATGGTACCTGTTCCCTTGTTCCCCATATTTTCCCTGTTCCCCAATGTTCCCCTTCCCCTCAAAATTAATTGGGCCCTTTGTTCTTCTGTTACCCTGAGATGAATGCTCTTTTCCCCCTGTACCCCAACCCCTGGGAGGGCTTCAGTGATGGACCCCCCCCCCCTCAAATAACACAGACGTTGAATCGACATGAAAATAGTATACCAAAACATATTTGATTTCATTTTCAGAACAGGTTATGTGTAAGTCACAATGTTGTTACAGTCCCTATTATTAAAAGTGACCCAGGGTTTTTTCTCTCTATTTTGGGAACATGACCCAATCCCCAGAATTTGGAATTTTTCACATAGTTTTATACAAATTGGGGAAAAACTCATACCATATATTATAATCAAATCAAACAAAAGTTAGCTAATAAGAACATTTCAACATTATGAATTTAACAGGTACAATTCATTGGGGTACATTGTCACAAAATAGTGACATTTTTTTGTTTCTTAAATTGGGAATATTCTCCTTGATATTGGAAAAAACATACACTTTTTTGCAGTTGGAAACATGACCCAAAATTGGTCTTCAAAATGTGCCAAAAAACCCTGTTTAGTTTATCAGAAATATCTAGAAAACCATTGCATCTGTATCACTATACATACTCTAGACAGATTTACATTGCAAGACAAAGAATTTTCTGGTCTACTGCCTGATTCTTTAAATAGGACGAATACCCATACCCTAATCATATTTTAGTGTTTTCCTGACCCCAACAAATACAAAAGTTATATGATCCAAATATCATATAAACATATGACACTGTGTTTAGGGTGCTCTTTGAGACAGTTCTTTTGAGTACCCACAACATATGTTAGATTAAGAAATAATTCAATCACACATTAATAGTCTTATCTTGGGGATAGGTGCTTTGAGGAGGGAATGCTATAGAAGCTTGGGGTATAAAGTATCCTTCATAATAAGCATACTTAAATTCATTTAAATAGATACATGTCTTTATTGTAAAAGACCTCCTAAATGAAAAAAAATCTACAAATATATTCTTCCTAGAGTTTGGTTTAACTCAAATTATGTGTTACACACCATTTTTTTGGACAAAAACAAACTCAGTTTACTCTTTTATCATCTTAATCCTTTACTTCATAGGCTATATTTAGATCATGACATTATTTTCTATTTTAGACAACATTGAAAAAATTCAAGAAAATTGAAGCTAATTAGTCTTGAATTTGAATTTATAATGGAAAATGGAGCATTTGCTCCAAAAGAGCAAATGCTCCATTTTCCATAATATTTTCAAATACATGATATTTCAAAGGTGTAAAAGGTTAAATCTGGTTAGATCTTTCTCAAATTTGAGACCATAACTAGCTGGCATCAGTTTTTGATTCCTATGGCCAATTTTGGGGGTCTCTGACTCTCAGAAGCACTGTGTAAATCTAACAGATCATTGAAAAAAAATTTAACAAAACAGACTTAATACTGATATAACAGACTTATTCTGCAATTTGCAGTAATTGAAAGTAAACAAGTTATTTTGACATCTAATACTCTCATAGGGCCAGTTAAGCACCAAAAAATTGCGTAAAATTGTCATTATTTTCTTATCCATCAGTTTAAACATGTGTTTTGTGTGCTCAAAAGATGAGACGGTTCTTTTGAGTACCCACAACATATGTTTTGTTTAGAAACAAGAAAATAAGTTTCAGTTACGCAATCTTATCTGGAGGCCTTAAGTCTCTTATAAATATTGGTGATAGATGCTGTGGGGAGGGGGGCTATAGTAGCTTAAGGTATAAAGTACCATATTCTTCATCATAAGCATACTTTTGTACAAATGATGTAACTATTTCAAATATGAGGGAAATTGGTGTTCCAGAACAGCTGGCTTCATTCTGATTAACTGTTAATTTTATAGGAACTTTATTTTGTGTAAACAATCATCAGATCAGTTAACAGCTGATGAAATCTCTCTAAAATTTGAAACCAGTGTTTAATTATACTGTCATCCAGTTTTTGAAGTTCAAGGCCAATTAATGTTTGGGAGTCTGACTAAGATTCCTGTAAGACAGTTAAAAATTCTTATTTTGAATCCTTTATCATTGTTGGTTTATGATAAGAACATGTCTGCTTATTACGTGTATATAGTGGTTGGTATGCTGCAACTTGGAATACATACTTAAACCTCTTTTTATCCAGATTGAAAGCAATCTCAGTCTACACTTTACAAAAATGATATTTATGAGGCCCAGCCAGTGGGGTTTGTGATATGTTACATAATGTTTACCTGCATACATTAGCCTGCTTCCCTTTCCCCAAGAAATAGTTATATTTTCTTACTAAAGTTGTCTTTGTTCCATGCCCCAAGCACCTCATTTTTTTTAAAAAAATAAAATGAAATAAAAAATAAAGCAAAAATATTTTTTTCTTATTTAGGGTTAGGTCTAGTTTGAAGGTTGAATATTGTATGATTCAATATTAATGATGTATTAATTTGGGTCTGGGTCATAATGGGATGCTTTAATCAATAAATTGTATTTTAATTTCATATTTAATAGCAAAGTTCCCACTGACTCTGAAATAAGGGGTATACTGGCTCCCATTTTCTTAGTTTTGTACACCCCAATAAAATGTGAGCTCTGCTATTAGGCTTTTTATAAAATTTACTTTGGGGGGAGGGAGGGAGTTTATGAATGGGTCAACATTCTGTGAAATCAAGTATATGAAGGGATATTTTGGTATATGATTCGGATTGGGGTTGGTCTGAAAATACTGGCTCGCACACCCATACCAAAATTACCCACAAGTTACTCCCCCATGCCCACACCCCCTCCCACCAAAAGAGATTTATACCTTTCTAAAAATGTTCCCTAAAAGTAAAGTTTTTAATTATCAAAAGAATCAATGGTTATTTATTTAAGAGAAAAAGATAAAGTTTAGTAAACAAAAACAGAGATAATCCTTGCCCAAAATGCTGATGGGCCCTTAAAATGGGCCAATGACCCATATATCCCATTCAAAGTCATGCAAATTTCAAAATTTCAATGGGCCTTTTAAAAATTTTATGGGCCCTTTGCAAAATTTGATGGGCCCAAGAATCCTTAAGTTAATATCCACATTAGAGCAAAATTGACATGAAATTTGAATAGTTTATATGGGGCCAAGCCAAAAGTAAAGTCCATTTTCTAAAAGCAATAAAACTTTCTCACAAAATGGATTAGGCCCATCCAGGATTATACCTGCAAAAATAAAGAATATTGGGGAACAGCTAGGGAAAAAGAAGACATAAGAGCAAGAGGAGGATTGAGGGTGGGGTGTAGGTTAGTAGTTGGTGAGGCCTTCCATGGGTTTTTGGAAACAGGGTAAATGGGCATATATTTCAAGGGAACAGAGGAAGTAAGTGCAACTTTTGAGGGGAATAAGCAAACAAAGAAAATGTTGGGGAACATGGAACCCAGGAAAACAAATTTTCGATTTTTGGGGAACAAGCAAGTTTATTTCAGCCCCCCCCCCCTCCCCCCGTGAGGGCCTCGATGGTTAGTGGATAATTCAGCCAAGGTACAGACATAACCATATAGTTCCTTCTGACATTGGGTGAGCCCGGGGGTGAACGGTTGAATGGTCAATGCATGCGCAGGTCCAGATTTTTTGTTCAGAGAGGGGGGGGGGGGTCCAAGCCCGTCGGCGAGAAAACAGCCTTGATTTTTTTCATGTTTGTTTTTGGCTTTTTTAGTCCAAAATTTTCCGGGGATGCCGGGGGGGGTCCAACTATTTACGGGGGGGGGGGGGGGGTCCAAATGCTAATTCCTATAGAATTTGATAGGACTTGTGATTTACTAGGGATGGGGGTCCGGACCCCCTACTCCCCCCCCCCCCTCTGGATCCGCACATGCATGACATTTAAAGACTAAAGAATAGAGTCGAAAGGGCCCGGGAAGAATCGGCAGCCCGGGAAGAAGGGAACATTTAAGAATCTCATTTCAAAGTAACGGGAAAGCCCATTTTCAGGCGAACGAAACGAATTAAAAATGAAATCTGCATACCTAGGATGCACCTCTGAGGCCCCAGAGATAAGGTATTTGAACATCACAGTTCTTCGCCATTTTACAGAAGAATATGTATTGGCATTATTCCTTTAGAATCACATTTTTATAGATAAAACAAATCGATTACAACACGTTTTCTCGTAATATTGTGACGTAAATATGGGACAACTTTGACTAGTGACTACGTCATTTTAGAGCTTTGTCCCGCGTTTATACTCAGCTGAAAGATGGACGGGGCAAAGGTGAATATGTTTTAATTTATTTCATCAAAATCGGTTCTGGAGACAAAAAACGTTCCATTATATGCCAGAGCTTATATTTCATTTCTGTTTTTAAGCGCCTGACGGTGGTGCATTTCAGAGCTTGATTTCATTGCAAAGCAATATATCATTAAACACTTTCAAAAAAGGAAATTGGCGTTTAAAGGTTGCAGAATCTAAATATCTAGCGAGAATACACTGTCATTAATTACAAATTAAGAATAAAGAGCGTTTAAAAAAGGGAATTTTTGGCGCCATTTTTCGGCCGCCATTTTGAGGGAATATTTTGCGTCGCGCATTTTTACAATTTTAAAATACTTTTACTAAAAATACGCTCTTTGCGTTCCTACTGTTAGCACCCGAGAGAAGGTCTTTTTGGAATAGCTCGGCGTTATTCGATCTATTTTTGTACCCGGGCGTACAGGCTATAGGTGCTAAAAGCAGGGGACCAAACAACCAAAATGCATGTTGCACGCACCGTGCACGTGAGGTTGCTCGATATTAAGCCAATCGTGGCCATATTGGAATCCGCAGTACAATGAACAACAAGCTTAACGCCATTGCACGCTCCGTTGCGGTAAATCTCAACATTACCATCATTTGCGGTTTCAGCTGTCCTCTGACTCTTCAATTGCTGTTACAAATATTGCCTCAAGTTGCTAGATTTATCCTCCTTGGTCAGAATCGATTTTTTCAGTTGAACGAGACCGCGAAACACGTGGATCACAGTGCCGCAATGATACATACACGGGTACATATGTAAGTAAATAAATTTCGTTACGATTCGTCGAAGTTTGCGAATGCAGAAATGGAGTTTAGTGGCGCTGGTAATGAAACCAAAATTGTTGTAACCAGAATTCGTGGAAGCGAAAGTGACCGGAGCCTGCAGCTTAGTGGGCTATTGGTCACAGTGTGATATCAATACCCGACCCTTCTCTTGTGGATCTCAGTGGCTCAGTTGATGGAGTTTTAGACTGGGGATCAAAGGGTTGCTAGTTCGAGACCCACTGCCTTTGTGTCCTTTGAAAGGACAAGACATTTTTCACCTGCTGCCTTAGTACTGGTTCAACCTATGACGACAGGGGGAACAAGACAGTTCACCGACAAGACAATTCACCGACACAGTTTTTGAAGACAGTTCACCGACAGATTTGAAGACAGTTCACCGACACTTTTGAAGACAGTTCATCGACACTTTTTTGTCACGTTATTGACATATGGCTCGAAAATATAACTGATTATTTTGAAGAAATATTGATGAGTTATGATTTGAGGTGATATGTTGATATAATTTGTTGAGAAAGCGATATTTTTTGTCTGATTAATGATTAATGGACAGACATTTGATTGCTACATGAAGCTATATTGATGTGATCCTATAGCCAATCGTACACTATTTTTGATGAAATTCGCCAGCAATTTAAAGCATTACCTTTAAATATTTAAAAAGATTTGTTCAGGCCTACCTTTTTATTTTTATATAGTTATTTTACATTAGTGATATAAGACGTATTTTCGCACAGACAACGTAGGCCTAATGATCGCTATATAGGCAGTTGTATGCATGTCTAATAAAATCATGTTGCAATAGCAAATAGGTAATTTAATTAGCTTTATTTTTGCCTTCGTTCATTATAACATCAATATATGATGAAAATTGTGGCATTCCATATAAATACAATATAAAATTTGTCGATGAACTGTCTTCAATTCTGTCGGTGAACTGTCTTCAATTCTGACGGTGAACTGTCTTCAAAATGCGTGTCGGTGAACTGTCCTGTCGGTGAACTGTCTCGATTCCACGACAGGAAATCATCCCAACATGACTGAAAAATTGTTGATTGCCACATAAAAAGCATTAAAAGAAACAACCCAAAACTTCTCAATCCATTGTCTGCACAGGTGCGATACTCTAAGGAAAGACCTATCTGCTATGGCACATTACCACTGAAAAATGAGTTTTGTGTTAATATGCAGTATGCATTACGGTAAATCTTGTATTAGTTCGTACACTCGAATAGTTCGTACACCATAAATTATTCATGACCGGTCAGCTCAAAATGTCATGTATTAGTTCGTACAGTGGTCATTTTCCTATTTGTAATTTTTGATAGTTCGTACACAACGTTTTTTTCCTGTTCATTTGGTCAATCAGTGTGTCTGTCTACGATGCTTTCGTTTTTCATCGAGCACGTCAGTTAACAAACTTATCAGCGGAACAGGAGCGTTACGCCTGCCAGTGCGATCGTCAGTGTCGCTTATGCGCGTGCATCCAGCATTGATGCATGCCAAACTTTTATTCAATGATAAATGCTAGGTTCAATGAACGTCGGACTGATGCAAATCGCGGAGATATTTTGTCCAGTCATGACAAAAATCAAATACATGTACACAACCACGCGCGCGTGCACAAAGTGTCCTACGAGTCTGTGATCATTTAGCCTTTCTGGCCTTTCTGTGTCATAAATATGCCCAAGCGTCTTTTATTTAGAATCACTGGATCCGAGCATGATGAAACCATATCGGCTGGTGTTTATCACAAATGTCAGGGGAGCCTGTGCTTTTGTGCAATCTCGTCGGATAACTCAAAGTTTTGGAGTGAATGAAGAATATAGACACCTACGTACTCCCACTTATTAGCTGTGCAAATGTGCATGCATCAATTTCATTTCTAAGTTTCACCAAAACGCGCACGCAATAAGCGTAATAAAATAACTATATACATTGTATATCCGATGGAACTTTTTATCAAACAAAGACGACACTGATTAGCCTAGCGCGGCGTCCTCATGAAATTGCACATTAAATGATTCCTGTGGATCATCACACGTACGCACAGACGCACAAACCAAGATGAAGGGTGATTTATGCATGCTTCTGCATCATGCTTTATATTGGGCTGTCTATGAAACTAGCCAGTTCATGAGATTATGGTACCTCTCGCACATGCAACCAGCAAAGGCTCAGACGAGCCTGCACATCCGCACAGTCTTGCCAGGGGCATAAATGCTCACATACAAGGAATGTAGATAAAGTTGTGCATGTCTAAAGTTAGGCTTATAGTCCCACTAACACCGCAAAAATTGCTTGCTTTCAGATAAGAAAAAAATGGTCGAAAAAGCCTCTCCTATATTTCAATTTGCAACTTAGCTTGCGAGAAACTTTTTGTATGCAAACAACAAAGGCGCAGATCAGCCAGCGCACCTGCTCAGTTCTACCAATTATCTCTGGGAAGTATGATAGCTAAACCTGCTACATGCAAAAAATAAAAAATAAAATTCTTGTCATACATGCGTGCGCGGATCAAGACAATTGCAACGGGGGGGGGGGGGGGGGGGGTTGAATTGCTTCTCGAGGGAGGTTCGTACCAGCTTTTCTTCTAGGGAACAAATGGCAACTTATGATTTTCATGGGGAGGTCCGGACCCCCTGCCCCCTCTGTCTCCGCCCATATCAGAGTTTCAAACAGTTTGATTTCATATTTTATTTATTTTTTTGCTGGGCCTGGTCAATTCACAAAACGTCTGCTAATTATATCAGCTGACGCCAAGGGCAAAGACAGCATGATCCTTTTTAAGATCAAAGAGACCGCGCACATCAATTCCGGCCACGTGTTGTTTTAAAGTTTGGGGTCGCACGTGATGATGGCCTTGACGCAAGAAAATGTACATTAGTTTACACATTAAACAGTGGCCCATGCGTTATGAACAAGTCGAACAGGATTCATGCGCGAATCCAGGAATTTTTGTCATACGGGGGGGGGGGGGGGGGGGGTCGAGGCCCAACGGCCAGAAAACAGTCTGGACAATGTTTTTTTAGTCATCAACTTATTTCAACTTATTTTACAGTTTACAGAGTGGACCCAATGGTTTTATTACAGAGGGGAGGAGGGGGTCCAACTTGTTCCAGGGGGTGGGGGTGTCCAAAGAAAACCCATATAACTTGTGATTTTCCAGGGGGGGAGGTCCGGACCCCCTACCCAACCCCCCCCCCCCTCTGGATCCGCACGTGGGGTAGCCTGACGCCACTGTTTCCTTACAGAATCATGGTCTATCAAAATTTAAATAAAACTGAAAAATACCACCCAACGACGACTAAACGGAAAAAAGCTATCTCCTGCTGGTCGAGATAGCAAGTGCGGATCCAGAGAGGTGGAAAATCACAAATTATATGGGTTTCTATAGGGTAAAAGCAATTGGACCCCCCCCCCCCTGGAAAAAGTTGGACCCCCCTCCTGGAAAATGTTGGACCCACTCTGGCACCTTGAAAAATGATAGTTTTCTTCGAAATTAACCATTTGACTTCAGTAAAATAAGCTGAGGACTAAAAAAAACGTTGTCAGGGCCTTTTTTGTCATATTGACCTGCACCCCCGCCCCCCCTGACGAAAAATCCTGGATCCGCGCATGGAAAGCAATTAGCAAGGTGTACACGGGATAGCATGGTGTTCAAATAGCAGTGCAAAGACTAGCATGTGCATCCAACCCTGTTTCTGGCTGTAAAAGAGTCAGTCAGCCTCAAATCACGAAAGACAGATCTTCTCATGTAATGGCTTGCGACCGAAGATGATAAAGTACGGGAATCCTGTTCTACATTGATTGCCATTACAGTTAATGGCCCAGTTTCGAATCTTTCCCAGTTCCGAATCACGTCATAGTTTCGTTGCAAACTACACATAAGCGGTAAAATTTAAAATACATATTTTGGTTTTGTTTTGTTGTATAATTATCCCTCTGTATGTGAGTGAAAGCAAATATCTATAAGTTATCTGCTTGGTGAAAATAATTACAATTTCCCCCATGACCCATTTTATGAAGGTATATTTTCACACGTGTCAGTATCTGTTCACTGCATATTTCCGAAAAATGCTTACGTTTGAAATGCATTTTTATCAAACTTTCGGTTTCAGCATGTTTTCCAACAATTATTAAAACACATCCAAGAAAAAAACGGACCTTTTATTGTGTTTTTGGTTCTGTGATAGCCGTTTAATCACTGTCAATGTTTTGCCCAATTTCGAATCAGTGTGTAAACACAACTTTATTTCACGTCTTATAACAATAACGTACACGCGCTCAGCTGTTTGTACAACATAGAAGTCAAAATTATGTGAAAAAGTTTCACGGGCACCATACATGTATGTTCTCTCTCTCTCTCTCTCTCTCTCTCTCTCTCTCTCTCTCTCTCTCTCTCTTAGCAGACGCGGGGATCCAGAAAGTTTTGACTCTGACAACGTTTTTTTATATTTATATTTCATGCCGTTTGAGTTGATGAGGGGAGAGAGGATCCAAATGCCACAAAGCGGGCCGTCATCGGCCCGCCAGCGAAACTCCATTTGATGGCCTTGGTAGCTCTAGAGAACATTAGTGTGAAAATAGTCTAAATTTTAGGGGTATAGCCATGGGACTTTACAGGGGTTGGCGGGGGGGGGGGGGGGGGGCTATGTCTTCCATGGATCCGCGTATGCATGAGGAGTATGCCTTTGTGTGTGTCTGTTGAATTTCTCTGTCTGTCTGTCTATCAGTCTGTCTGTCTATCTAAGTCTCTCTATATGTATATGCCTGTCTGTCTGCATGTCTCTCTTTCTCCTCTCTCTCTCTCTCTCTCTCTCTCTCTCTCTCTCTCTCTCAGCATATGTGGTGTAGACCTAGCAGACCAGGGATCCCGAGCTCGATACCGGGGTAATTCAATTTTTTAGTTGGGACTCTAAATCAGTCCCGTTCCCGACTAACCTTAGCTGTTAGATGCCCATTATCCTAATTATGCATCATTTATCCGTAAGGTTCCACTACATGCGCGGATCCAGAAAGTTTTGTCAGAGGGGGTCCAACCTTGACAACGTTTTTTTTAGTTTGATGGAGGAGTAATTATCCAAATACCACTATAAGCGGGCCATCTTCGACCCGCCAGCGAACCGCCATTTAAATGGCGTTTCGCTGGCGTGCCGATTATGGCCAAAAATTGCAAGCTGGCTTGGTAGGTTGACGATTTTAAGGGGATCGAGACCAGTAATGCTAAAAATCCTATATTTTTGTGATTTTCGAGGGGGGGGGGTCCGGACCTCCTGTCCCCCCCCCCTGGATCCGACCATGCACTACATCCTCCTATGAGTAATAGTAGGGCTAACGTCTTGTTGATTTTCTAGTGCCCTTGGCCCGGAATTACAACGCCTCCTTAACGTTAAGGAAGACTTATGTTAAGTACTGATATTTTAACATGTTATATAAGATGCTAAATAAATTGCCTGGATCGAAGCAGTACTTTTGGGCAAAATATCATTGTGATCTACAGAAAAAATGAAACTATTTTGATTTTAATCAGTTTGAAACGTTATTTTTCGCATCCTGAAAATTCAATACTTAACTTAAGTCTTCCTTAACTCTAAGGAGGCATTGTAATTCCGGGCCCTGGTATATGCCTCACTCCATCACAAGTGGACATACTTGTGTCAGATGATTCCCATGCTTTTTGCCCATCTCAACTATGTATAACAGAGCTTTTACTTGGGTAGAGACCAGAGCCAAATCAGAATTAAGAGTGAGGTTGGTACCGTTAAACATGTTGAAGCTCTCCAGTTTTTCTTTTTACTGGCAAAGATTTCGTCGATCGTCTTTTAAATGTTAAAAATCTGGCCTTTACCCCGTACTGTGGTGTGCGTGCGTGCGTGCGTGCATGCATGCGTGCGCGCGTATGTGTGTGTGCGTGTGGTGGTGGTGGGGTGAAGACGTTATAACCATTCAAACATCTACCATGACCCCGCTATCGGCTACAGTATCACGTGTGTCGACCGCCTGCGGTGTTGGCGGATGGGGCAGTGCTTACAAATGCATTTTACTCTCACAACGCGTGTTGGTATATGCGTGCGCTAAATAACAATGGAAATGAGCAGAGACGTTAAATAAAAATGTCACAAAAACAGAAAAAAAAATACTCCGTAAAAGTGAATGTTAGTGTCTGTATCACAAAGCGATGCGTCAAATGGCAGACAGTGCAGATCCTGATTAGAACGCGCCTCTAGCAGCTATCTGATCCAGTTCAACTCTGCACTGTCTCATATACCAAGTTTACCTGTAAACCTTTCGATCATTAGCCAGGGTGTATAATCGGAAGTATTACTTGCATGTGGTAAAAATGTTCATAGTCTTAGGACGTTTATTCATGTGCGGATCCACAGAAGTGAGTACTGGGAGTCCGGACACCCCCTCCCGCATGGAAAAGCACAAAGCTGTAATTATCTTAGGATTACTGGTTAGAAAAGTACAAAGCTACAGATGTCGTGTCATCATAGGACCGCTAGCGAGGCGCCATTTATATGACGTTTCGCTGGCGGGCCGATGGTTGGCCGTTTTGGTTACTTTCTGTGTCCTTGCAAGTTTACTGCAATGAATACAGTAAAATAATGCGCCAAACTCGTCATTGGAAGTAGTGATTAAGCTAACAATGTCAAAACCTTAATGCAACTGTACTACTGAAGGTAATTTCTTAGAATTTCTAAAGTGATTCGAAACTGGGCAAATGACCCGCAACTAGGCCAATTGGCGACCTACTTCAAAGCCGTGGTATGACACATAGCAGAGTCCGAATGATACAAATTTAGCTTCATTATTTAGGGGAATGATAGTGCTTTGTAATAGTGAAACCGAAATCTTATTTACTCAGAGCAACTATTTGGAATACGCCTTGAAGTAAAAGTGATTCGGAACTGGGCCATTAACTGTATCATAATCTTAGAATGCTAACAGCCTAACACCGAGCTATATTGGGTCCGAGCTAACACGTAAGGGGGTGTGCGAACAAGCTGAGCATGTTATGTCGCCACAAGGAATACGACGTATGATGAAGACTCGAACCAACCAACCTATGCAGAAATATAGGTGTTCATACAAAGCCTTTACATGGAGTAAGCATTCGCAAAAACGTAAGTTGTGGGTCTTTTTACAATATGAAGGCAGAGAAATGTACTGCTCTGATTCATGAGAGTTCTGCATTCCAGTTGTTCATATTTCATATTTAGAAGTCGCCACTTTCATTTTCAGTTTTCATTCCAAATCAATGAGTGTACGCGTACGTATAACCTGTAGGACTGAATGTACGTACATGTATTGTCTTGTCTACTTCTATGCTGCTTTTTCGAGGGTTCTAAGAAAATAAGAATCTACATCATGACCAAAAACGAAAGCTGCGATATACATTGCTCTGTTACGTTGTAGAGCTTGCCGTCGGTAGTGAACAGAAGTTGTATTTTCGTTATGATTCCTCGGACCCAGTGGGTCCGAGTATGATTCCAATCAAGACAATCGTCATAGAACAAGTTCGATGTGACATCTCTTCCGTAAAGCAGGCCTATGTAAAGTTGGCATGTAACCGGGTGATATCGCCGGTATATCGCACATTGCATGTGAGTCGGTTGAAACGGCAATCCGGACTTTTATGTTTGGTTGTTTATTTTCAATCTTTCACCATGCTATTAAGAATGTTAGTTTAATTGAAAATACTGATCAGACATTCAGCCTGTAATTAGGCTAAAAGGATAAACAGAAATTCCTCCCTCTTTGGCAATTTTCGCATGTTTTTGGTCCCGTTTTTCGATCTTCAGAATTTCATTTTATTAGTTCGTACAGTCCCGTTTCTCAGGAAAATATTTTTATTAGTTCGTACACAGCGAAAAATAATTATTTTTTACTGTACGAACTAATACAAGATTTACCGTACTCAAAACACTACGTAAAAAAAGTAGCAAGCAGCACTGAATGGCTATAAATAATCTGTTTGTGGAGACATCAAGTAACCTTTGGTAGCTAAACACTAACAATGATTTGTATTAGTTTACAAATGTACAGTGTTTAGCGACAGGAGTGATAAGATTTTTCTACACTAAAACATTTTTGAAAACACATCACACATGGCAAGGTCAAAAAGCGGTTTCAGTGACATGTAATGATGCAGTTTTTGGTTTAGGCCTACGCATGCAGTGACCACGAGACAGATGTCAGAAGTGCCTGAGGCATGTTCAGGTTTGACTCCACCCGTTACGGAATTGTGTGATGTTAATAATTGAAAATTAAGATATACATGGACCAAACAAGTCAATGACTTTTAGTGGTAGGAGACATTCTCGAGGTGACGTTCCAATGCCAGACAAAATTTTCACCAGCAATTTTTTTCGCCAATAGTTGTCGCCAAATTAATATTTATTGCGCCAAATTTATTATTTCTTTGCATTTTGCGACAATGGCAACCTCCAGCGTGAACCCTGGCAGATTGATGACAAGTTTGAATCAACCAATCAGGCGAATCACATAATTTGGTGACGCATTTGGTAAACAAATATGTCGCATGTACCCACAATGCTCAAATCAAATAGGTCAGTTTGCGATAGTCAATCCACCTATTGTTAGATATATTGCTTCTCTATCTTTTAGTTAAGGCCAAAACTAACTTGGTCAGTGGTCACAGTACACTGAAAATTGGTTCAATCATGCTTCGATGCACAGAACTCATCTTGCTGCTATATTGTTTCTGCTGGGAGGTACTTAACTTGTATCTCCTTGCTCTTTATCATCATGATTTAATCATTTTTAGAAAAAATTGATTGACAAAAAATAAAAAACCAGGTGAGAAAAATCACGAACCATTCACCATATCATCATTACTTGCTGGTTCTGACCATCTGTAAACCAAGAACCAGCAATGATTGTAGGTATGATGAATGGAATTCTGCTGAACTTCAAGAAAACAACCTTACCTAAAAGGCTTTTATTGGTTTATATGAGAAAATACTTTATCAAATTATCACGGTAATATTTTAGCTGCAAGTTGGCATCTTTTCAATAATAAACTTTTAAAAGGCCGAAGCTAGCACTTCCAACTTAAGACACTAGCTGGCGCCTAAAGTAACTGTTTGTGGTTTCTTTAGCCAGGAGAGTTCCTTTGCCGTCTTATTCACACTATGATTATGGCTCCTACAATGCCTTTGAATGTATATTGCATGGCACTACTGACATGTATAATGAGAGACCATAGAATGCAGCTGCTGAAATACAATATACAGTTCAACATAATATCATTTCTCTTTGGCTGTATATTATATTTATAAATTATAGACAAGATCTATATAAATTCTATTGATGAGGAAAATGTCTCAAATCAGACATGCACAGCATCCTATCATGGTAACAGGAGAAGAGACACTAGTCTTAGAATGATCAATTTTGCCAGAACATTTCAGAACTTTGGGTCGTCATGTGTCTAAAAGGCCAGCCCAGCCGTCAATCCATTTTTGCCGTCCCCAAGATTCAAGTCATTGACCATTTTGATGGACGATTTAATTAATTAGGACATTGATAAGTTCATCTGCAAAGTTGGCACAAAAAGAACGAAAATAAATTTTATGGAGCTTGCTAGATAATGCGATAATTTTACAAAAATGTTCATTTTCCATCTAAATTTGTGTAATGCCAATCAATATATAGAGACTTAACTACATTTGTATATCCATGTGTATAATGGCAACAACCAGAAATGGACCAATCCGAAATTCTGAATGCTGAACAAATATTGTCTGCCTTGAAAAAAAGGCTCAATCAGTTAAGTTATTTAACCAGTGGTGTTCACTGATGGGGTTCACTTCCAGATGGGGTTCACTTGAAACCTCTTTTGAGCCCAAATTATTTCATTTTCATTGGGATATTTTTTATTATTTTAGAAAAATGAGGCCATCCTTTAAAAAAATGTTTGCGGTCACCTAGGCCTACTCAAAATTTTCCAGGTCGGAACGTATTTAATTTATTTCACTGATTTTTTTAAAAGACATAAAAAATTTAAGAAAAATGTCTAGAATTATAATAAAAATATTTCTCGGAAATGTTGCGAAACAGACATACTTTTTTTGGTAGGTGGCATTTTGAGTGAGTCTCACACTCTGTCATGTGACAGCAAACAAACATTGATGATTGTTTTAAGGATAGCCTGAGTTAAAATCATCAAATTGATTCCCCCCTGTACATCTGAATCCCTTTCCAGAGGAAACTCTTTACCTACTGGGTAAGGTTATCAGCAGACAACATTGATATGCAAAAAAGTTAACCCTTAAAGTGTCAATCACAATAAATTTTGTTTTGTCATCTGCTGAGTGCTGAAATGTTCAATAGCTCCTCCTCAACCACTGGTCCAAATTTAAAATTATTTCACAGAATGGTTCCTCATGATGCCTTCTTATAAAATTGCACATATTGTTCTGCTCCACCGAACAGAGGGGCTGCCAGAGCACTAGATTATTTAAAGAAATGTCTTTTGATGACATTTCCTCCTGAACCACTGGTTCAAATTCAAAACAATTTCACAGAATTGTTCCTCATGATGGCTTCTACCAAAATTGCACAAACAGTTTCGCTCGGCTTAATACAGGGAAGATTAACTGAAGTCTAAAATTTCGGCATTTATTTAAATTTTACTGTTGCTATAGTAACAAAAATGACCCACAAAGTAGGCTTAAAAATTACCATTTTGGACCAAATTTAGGCATTTGGAGACCTTTTTTAAAAAAATTAGATATCAGCACAGCTAAATACCAAATATCCTTTTAATATGTTGTGTGCGGTGATAATTCTCATCAGCTGTTAAAACATGACTTTAGTTAAGAGTGCGTAACGAAAATTTAATTTTCTTATTTCTCAACCAGAACATATGTTGTGGGTACTCAAAAGAACCATCTCAATGAGACGGTTCTTTTTATAAGCCAAAACATATGTATAAACTGATGGGTAAGAAAATATTTACATTTTTACGCTGAAAATATTTATATATCTAAACCTGTGTAAAATATTTTTTGGATATTTGCTAGTGCTCTATGTTAATTGGTCTGTCAAACATCTAAAATTTGCTCCAAAATGGTCAATTTCCTGTTTTCAGCCTATTTTGGTGACCATATTTGTTACCATAGCAATGGTTAATTTAAAGTAGAATTAATTCAAGACTTTTACACTTTGGTTATTGTTCTAATAAACCAATAAGAACAGATTAGTTAAAACCATTTTTATATTTTAGCCTCATAGGGGGGCCAAAAAAGCCCGTTAATGCATTTCACTCTTTGAACATTCACAATATGTACAGTAAATTTTCTAAAATTTAGAAAATTTCTCTTTTTGTTCTCAGATTACATGTGGGTAAATAACTTATCAAGGCTGGAATACATCAAGTGCTTGTCAGAATAGCAAACAGTGAAGACCCTGATCAGACTGCTACATCAGAAGCAGTCTGATCTGGGACTGCACTGTATGTCTACTGTCTAGTAAGAAAGGCCTTTTTCAAGGGTGTGGAAATATTAAGGTTATCTACTTGTCCAGGGACAAGTAAATGGCCATAAGGTACTTGTCCAAAGAAAATTTTACTTGTCCGAAAGAACAGATAAGCTTAAACCTCTCTATGCTTAAACAATTTACTCTTTCGAAAAACAGTATAAAACCAGATATCAACATTCTTGTAAAAAGTGTAGATCCAGATCAGCTGGCTTCTTCAGAAGCCAGCTGATCTGGATCCACATTGCTTTCAATGCAACATGTGAACTACTAATAATTAATCAAATATGAAGTACAATGAATAGAATTGTATTAACTTTATTCCTTTGTACTTGTCCAAGTAAATAGAAATTTTCAACTTGTCCTGAATGAAAATGTACCAGTCGGACAAGTCGGGCATGGTATTTCCACAGCCCTGCCTTTTTATGGACAACTAGTTTTCAGAGTTTTAGAACATCTACTATATATAGGCTAAATTTAGAGCCATATACATGTTTGTTTCAGGTGACTCTAGCTAAGAAGTCTGACTAAGGACAGAACAACTGTGAGGTGATCAAAGAAGAATGAATTTATATCACAAGTTCAGATGTCCTTGTTATTTAAAGGTAATTACATTGACTTAATAAATCTTGCATTCTGTGTTGTTATTAGTTCTGGGAACTATATAGGTTTGCTCGATTCCTGATGATACCCTCTACCAGAATTGCACAAATGGTTCCTCATTGATGCACAAAAGGGCCACCAGATCTCTAGATAAGAAATATTTTAAACAACGTCTCTTCCTGAACCGCTGGTCCAAATTCAAAATAATTTCACAGAATTGTTTCTCATGATGCCTTCTACCAAAGTTGCACAAAGGCTCTGCTCCGCTGAACAAAGGGGCCATCAGAGGCCTAGATAAGAATTGTCTTTAAACGACATCTCCTGAACCACTGGTCCAAATTAAAAATAATTTCACAGAATTGTTCCCGGTGCTGACCTCTACTAAAATTGCATAAATGGTTCCGCTCCGCCAAACAATAAAGGGGGCTAAAAGTTCTAGATCAAAAATATCTTTAAACTAGAGCTGCAGTCGATGGTAGACCATCGCAAATACCCGCTTTATTACCTATAACCTTTACCTTGGGGTCAAGGTTACACAAAATGTAGCTCAGTACCTTCTACATAATGTGACGTATGCACCTGTGAAGTTTGAAGTTGCTATGTCCAATGGTTGAGGAGGTGTTGCATTTACAAGAAAATACATTATATGACCTTGACCTTGTGGTTAAGGTCACACAAAATGTTGTCCAGTACCCTTCAAATCATATGACCTATGCATCTGCAAAATTTGAAGTTGCTACATCCAACAGTTTAGAAGATGGATTTACAAGAAAGTACATTATATAACCTTGACCTCGGGGTCAAGGTCACATAAAATGTTGCCCAGTAGCATCCACATCATGTGACCAAAGCACCTGCGAACTTTGAAGTTGCTATGTCCAATGGTTCAGGAGAAGATGCATTTACAAAAAAATACATTATTTGACCTTGACCCCAAGGTCAATGTCACATGAAGTGTTGGCTAGTATTCTCTACATCATGTGACCTATGCACAGGCAAAATTTAAAGTTGCTACTTCCAAAAGTTATGAGGAGACGCGTTTACAAGAAAATACATTATTTGACCTTGACCCTAGGGTCAAGGTCACAAAAAATGTCACCCAGTACCCTCGACATTATGTGACCTATGCACAGACAAAATTTGAAGTTGCTACTTCCAAAAGTCTATGAGGAGATGCATTTACAAGAAAATACATTATTTGACGTTTGACCTTGACCTTCAGGTCAAGGTCACACGATATGTCACCCAGTGCCCTCTACATCATGTGATCTATGCATCTACAAAGTTTGAAGTGGCTACGTCCAACGGTTTAGGAGGAGATCCAATTACAAGAAACGTGACGGACGGACGGACAGACAGACAGACGCACGGACGGACGGACAGACAGACGGACGACGGACCGACTTTGGTACGAAATTAATATACCCTATTTTTCTAACGAAAAAGCGGGTATAATGATATCTCCTCAAGGCTCCTGAACCACAGATCCCAATTCGAAATAGTTTCACAGATCTGTTACTCATAATGCCTTCTACTTAAACTACACAAATGGTTCTGCTCCATCGCACAAAGGGCCACCAGAGTTCTAGATGAGAAATGTCTTTAAATCACATCTCCTTAACCAATGGTTCAAATTCAAAATAATTTTACAGAAATGTTTCTTATGATGTCCTCTACCAAAACTGATAACAATATGGCCACCAGAGCTAAAAATAAAAATATCTTTGAATGATATCTCTATAGCCACTGGCCAATACATTATCGTCTCATGAACGAGGATCAAATGAGCGACCCAGAGCCCTAGGGCCCTCTTGTTAGCTCACCTGAGCTGAAGGCTCATGGTGGAGCTTATAGTATACCAGTCACTCCGGCGTCTGACCGTTGTGCGTTGTCCGTCCGTCCACAATTTCAAACATCTTCTCTGAAACCACTAGGCCAATTAAATTCAAATTTAATATGGAGACTCCATAGGACGCAGGAAAGAAGTTTGTTGAAATGGTCCTGGTCACATGACCAAGATTGCCACCACGCCCATATATGGTAAAAAACCTTTAAAAATCTGCTTCTCCAGAACCAGAAGGCCGATGACCTTGGGACTTGGTATGTAGCTTTTGGGTTATGGGGCCTACTAAGTTTGTTCAAATGATGATCCTAGGTTGTCCTTGGCCTACTTAACGTCAAGGTCAAATTTGCTTCCTAATGGGAAAATTTCTGAAAAGTTGGGTTTTTTTTAAAATGTGGAAGCCTTAGTCATTTATCTCACTTGATATGTTTAACCTAATGAGACAATGGCTATAAATAAGTCCCAAAGGTCAAGGTTGACCTTTGACCTTTCAGCTTAGGTCGCTCATATTGGAGTCCCATCAATATATTAAAACAAAATTCATGTGAAGACTCCTTATGATAAGTTAGTCAAAATGTATGCAAAATATTTTGGTCACATGACCAAAATGGCCACCATGCCCATATATGGTAAAAACCATTTAAAAATCTTCTCCAGAACCAGAAGGCCTCTGATATTGGGACTTGGTATGTAGCATTGGACCAAAGTCACTTGGACCAAAATGGCTGCAACCCCCATGTATGGTAAAACAAAATATGTTTTATTATAAGCTGTAGTTGACCTTGGCCTATTTTAACATTATTAAAGTGGTCAGGTGAGCGCCTCAGGACCTTCAGGTCCTCTAGTTTTTTTTATTGTTATCAGTTATCGTCTGGCATGTATCGTTCATCAGTTGTCCTCTCAATAAACTTTTCTTTTAGATAACCTCTACTCCTGAACTACTTGTCCAAATTTAAAATAATCTCCCCATAATGCCCTCTACCAAAATTGTATGAATTGCTCTAGATTTGAAGTCTTTTAAATGATATTTCCAGAAACACTGGTCCAAATTCAAATAATTTCACAGAATTTTTCCTCGTGATTCCCTCTACCAAAATTGCACAAATGGTTCCACTCAAACGGACAAAAGGATTGCCAGAGCTCTAGATAAGAAATATATTTTAACTACATCTCGTCCTGAACCACTGGTCCATATTCAAAATAATTTTACAGACTTTTTCCTCATGATGCCTTCTACCAAATTGCACAAATGGTTCCGCTCTGCTGAACAAAAGGGCCGCCAGAGCTCTAGATAAGAACTATCTTTAAGCAGCATCTTCTCCTGACCAATTGGTTTAATTTCAAAATAATTTCATAGAACTGTTCCTCATGATGCCGTCTACTCAAATTGCACAAATGGTTACGCC
Source organism: Loripinus fragilis (assembly GCA_964019695.1). NCBI lineage: Eukaryota > Metazoa > Mollusca > Bivalvia > Lucinida > Lucinidae > Loripinus > Loripinus fragilis. Next base: position 36,059,150 of record OZ026515.1, read on the forward strand.
CTGATCTAGTTCAAGCATTAAGAGAGTGAATATTTGATGAAAAATTCTTAGCCATCAGTTTAAACATAAAATTCATTTGGGATCTCAAAAGAACTGTTTGATTGAGAGGGTTCCTTTGAGTACCCACAAGAAAAATTTTGGTTGATAAATAAGGGAAGGAATTTTTAATTATGTACTCTAATCTAGAGGCATGTAGAGGAGTTTATACTGTTTTCAGCCTTTCCTGGTTTATGTTATATACACTAGTTATAAATGAAGTAATGTTGCCTGGCATTTACAAGTTATAATTCCGGTTAATAATGTAGATAAATGATCATTCATACTGGAGAGAACTCTTATATGAATGTTTATTTGTACTAAAGAGAACCCTTACACGAATGTTTCTACACCTTGAGCTGGTGAGAACTCTAAATATACTGAGGGAAAAAAGTTTAGCAATTACTTTGGGGATTCACAGTTAAGAAGAAATGGGATTTTTAATTTCATAATATCAAAATTTTATGTTGACAAACTTTTACAAGTATGATAAAATTAACTGGCTGGTTGGCATTTCACATAATATAACGTCTGATTTTAAGTCCCCTTGCTAAAAGAGCTTATCTTGCAATTATACAAATATTTTTCTGCTAAAAGTTTCATTTTCCATTAAATGTTTAGATCTAAAATCCAAAAAGTGAAAACAGTATAAAACTGAAAGTTTTGGTCACCATTTTCGTACAGTTTTAAGTTAAAAATCGTATTTTTTCAAATTACCTCCCTTTCAATTGAATAGCGTTTGAAATTAAAATGCGCAGCAGATCAAATGCTCGCTATGAAATCATAATTTGTTTCTTTTGACCTCTTGAGGATTGGCATCAGCTCATTTTCAAACAATTGACATATTTGTGCACTTGCTAATGAATAAGATCTAATGCTACAAAAATAGCCTATGGGAAAACCCATTATAACTAATTGCTAAACTTTTTTCCCCGCAGTATAGTTATTTATACTGGAGATAGCCTTACATGTATATCATATGATAGATAAACTATATGTTCAAGAAGTGTTCTATAATGATTTTTTGAATCCATATCATTGATGGGAGGGGACAAAATGAATAGTTATAAAAGCATAGGCATGTATTTATATCACACTTGTTGCAAAAGCACCAGAATATTTTGGCAGGGAAATATTATTGTATAGATCATATTGGGCCCAAAAGCATTCCATACATAAAGTTACATTATTTCTATATTTAACAAATTTCAGCTGAATAGATTTTCCAATTCTAATCATTTGGATGAGTCTGTCTTAAAGTTTAGGGTTGTTTGAGGGTATTTATCATTCAGTTGATTTCAAAGTGAAGTAGAACATTATTTAAGATAGGAGTGAAGACCCTGATCAGAGGTTGCACAACATCTGATCTGGGCCTGCATAGTTTGTCTACTCTGTGTCCCTTAAAAAGGAGCTAGGCTTAAATGAGTTAATAATCTTGTGTAATATGACTTTTTATGTTAACACTATTTTTTACTTATAATCTTAGTGTGTCAAAATTTACTTTCAGATATGATTCAGAGATGTTTACTATACAGAGATAGAAAGGATGGAGCTACTACAACTGCAAGCCCCAGAGGCACAAGAAGCAAAATAACACTTTATTATCAAATGATGAACTCTTTGAAGGTTACACTTCATAGAATTGTGACTTTTTTAATTTTCCCCAAAAGTCTTAATCTTTCATGATCTTATCATTGTGTGTGGGGGAATTTGTGTAGCATTTGAAGAAGTCACCATTCAATGAAGTGTTGCATTCAAAGAAGTCACTGTTAGATACAGTGTAGCATGGGTTGTATTAGACAAAGCTCAATAAATAGCATGATCTAATTTATAACTTCGTGTTTTTAATGTTTAAACATTATCAATACAGTAATCTCTCGCTAACTCAAATCCTTCAAACTCAAAATACCCTCTTAAGTCAAAGTAAAGTGTAGGATGAATTCATATTTAACAGACTTTGTTCACAATTATTTTCTATCCAAAACTATGCTGACTTTGCTGTACTTAGAAGGACTGTCTCATTGAGACTGTTCTTGTTTGTGTGTGCATATACATGTGCTTTATACAACACATATCAGTGAGATGAATATTGTATATTCAAACAGCTTGTCTCCATAAGACGGTTCTTGGGTGTACAGCATAGACTTGGATATGTAATAGAGAAAACAATATTGATTAGCTTATACACTGTAATATCCTTTTACAGATCCACTGTTTAAATTCAAGCTACAAATAAAACAATGTGAAAAGTTTGGTCCTACTAGGGACTTTGATTTAATGAGAGGTAACTGTATACTAACTTGCTAAATACCACAAACTGTCCAGACTAAGTATGGTCGACCATTGGTTTAGAAATCAGAGGATGTTGGTAAACAACTCTTAACTGGGCATCTTAACACTGTTGGCATGGTAAATTCTTTCATTTGTAAAATGCTGTAGTTTTTAGCTGTCCTGCTCACCGTGTGCTCAATGTGAGCTTTTAAGAAATGATGTTTCTCTGCACAAGCCGTCATCATAAAAAGTTCTGGTTTGCAATGGCAACTCAAATATCTTCCTATGAAAACCAACAACTGCTGGCTGTATTTGAGAATAATTCAATTCTTATTGTTTCTCTAGTCTAACAATTTAGATTAAGAACTTGACCATTTGTTTGATTCTTTACGCCCCATCAACAATCTTTCAGTAAAACAGGGACGGGTCTTCCTGGGTTGAGCCAGTACTAAGCTAGGATAAATGTGTCTTGCTCAAGGACCACAACGCAGTGACGCCGGTGAGGCTCGAACCCACGGCCTCTCAATCTCGAGTCAAGCACTGAGCCACTGCGCTCCCTACAAACTTGACCAGATTGGGCAAGTGAGGTTATAGGCTAGACACTGAAACGATATTCAAGCTTCTCTGTGGGTCAACTATCACATTTAGTGTGAACGGATTTATAGGCGAGCATATAGTATACCAAAGATTCTGTCATCTGTCTTTCAACATTTTCAAACACTGGGGGAACTCTACTCAGATGTCACATTGAGATCCATAGGATAGAGCGAGAAAAGCTAGTTTAATGGTACTGATTACACATTCAAGAATGCTGCAGGGCTAAAATATGACAAAACCATTTAAGAATAGTTTTCTCTGGAACCAAAAAGGCTATGACTTTTCTCTTTTCAAGATTTTATATTGGTGGCCCCTTTGCTGTCAAACAAGTAGTTGTGCATATATGCCTTGCCTGGCGATGCTCTTGTTGTCTTTGCAATCTCCATGAATGTCCCTGCACTCCATTCCGACATAGTTCCAAAAGAGTACCGCAAGGAGCTATAATTTTTATCCCAAGAACTTTAGGCCAACAACGCCAAGTAAATGGTAGTCCAACAACAGTAAATTGTAGTCTTTAATAATCAAAACAGCATTCCATTACACCTTAGCCATAGGCTCAATATGAACTTATGTGACCCTTTCATGTCCGCCATCTGTCAGTCAACACTTTACGCTCTTAACAACATCCCCTAAACTACGAAGCGTCACAGCAATGTTCATTGGATAGTTCTTAGAACCTATTGCGATTATTGGATGCCGGTCGTCCGTCATGCGTCGTCAACAATTGCTTCGAAGGGCATCTCCTCCTAAACTGCTGATTGGATTTTGGCCAAAAAGTAAATGAGTATGATCAGGAAATACCACAATCACACAATGCAGACCAACCCACGGCACCGTTACAGGAATACTCCTCAATAATTATTCACAATGGTTCCTGTCCGTTGTATATCTAGATCAGATGGGCTAAGAGAATATTTGCGAGATGAAAACAAGAAATCTTCTTGTCTGAAACCACAGTGCCTAGAGCCTGATATTTGGTATGTAGCATCACCCAAGTTTGTTCAAATTATTAGTCCCATATTCGGGGGACTATAGGTTTGCTTGATTCCGTCTGTCTGTCCGTCAGTTACGCTTTCGTGTCCGAGCAATATCTCCAAATAATATTTGAGATAGGCATTCCGAATTCGGTGTGTGGATGCATCTTGAAATAACTGAGTGTCTCGTACCATTTTGGGGTCACTGTGACCTTGATCGTTGAACTAATTTCTAGAATAATCGCGTCCGGAGCATATCCTCTACATTATTTGAGTTAGGAATTCAAAATTTGGTGTATGGATGCATCTTGGTGTGGCAACGTGTCACACACCATATTTGGATCACTGTGACCTTGGCATGTGACCTCATATCTAGAATAATCGTGTCCATAGCATATCTCCTACATTATTTGAGGTAAGAATCCAAACTTTTGATGTGTGGATGCATCTTTGGATGACAGAATGTCGAGTACCATTTTGGGGTCACTGTTGACCTTGACCTCTGACCTCGTTTCTAGAATAATTGTGTCCGTAACATATCTCCTACACTTTTTGAGTTAGAAATGCCAAATTCGGTGTGTGTATGCATCTTGGATTGTTCCTCATAATGCTCTTTACCAAAATTGTACCAATTGTTCGGCTCCGCTTGACAAAAGGAACTCCAGAGCTGTAGATAAGAATTATCTTTAAAACGACATCTGAACCACTGGTTCAAATGCAAATTATTTCACAGAATAGTTCTTCATGTTGGCTTCTACAATAAAAAAATTGCACAAATGGTTCTGATTGGCCAAATTAAGGGGTCGCCAGAGCTCTAGATAAAATGTCTATAAACGACATCTGGACCGCTGGTCCAAATACAACATAATTTCACAGAATTGTTCTTGATAATGCCAACTCACAACTAGAATTTGTGTTTATGAAACACTATGCCCCCAATCATTTGTTTGTCCACCATCCTATCACCAGGTAATCTATTCATCATCCTCTTTCAGTTGTCCAAATCTAAGGCTACTTGTTGTAATAGTACTAGCTGTAATAATTTTCGGGATATCTTTATTGGAAGTTTTCGATGTTCAAATTTGCAAAGGGCATTAACTCAAAAAAATGCAAAGGGCGATAACAAAAAATATGTTTTTTTTTACAAATTTTCACCCCGTAATCTAATCATCACCCTCTATCAGCTTTCAAAATTTGAAGCCCCTAGCTGTAAGGGTTTTTGAGATATCAAGTTTTCTATGACAAAATTTGCAAAGGGCAATAACTAAAAAAAAAAACAGGTAATCTACTCATTATCAGCTATAAGCTGAGCAAGTTTGTAGCTCCTAGCTGTTATAGATTTTGAACTATCCTGATTACAAAATTTCATTATGACCCTTTAAAAGGGGCATAGCTCTACAAAAGGAGATAATCCGGATTAACAAAAAATACGGGTCAGTTATTTTTTGATGAGGAATTCATCTCTGAAATTTCAAAACCCTATTTTAAATTTGAAACAGTTTTTGATATATCAAGTTTTCTATGACCAACTTTAAAAAGGGCGATAGCTAAAAAAAATAAAACGTTTATTTTTTTAATTTTTACCAGGTAATCTATCCCTTATCCTCTATAAGCTGAGCAAGTTTGAAGCTCCTGGCTGTAATGTTTTTTGAGATATCATGTTTTCTATGACAAAATTTGCAAAGGGCAATAACTCAAAAAAAACAGGTAATCTACTCATTATCAGCTATAAGCTGAGCAAGTTTGTAGCTCCTAGCTGTTATAGTTTTTGAACTATCCTGATTACAAAATTTCATTATGACCCTTTAAAAGGGGCATAGCTCTACAAAAGGAGATAATCCGGATTAACAAAAAATACGGGTCAGTTATTTTTTGATGAGGAATCCATCTATGAAATTTCAAAGCCCTATTATAAATTTGAAACAGTTTTTGATATATCAAGTTTTCTATGACAAACTTTAAAAAGAACGATAGCTAAAAAAATTAAACGTTTTTTTTTAATTTTTACCAGGTAATCTATCCCTAATCCTCTATAAGCTGAGCAAGTTTGAAGCTCCTAGCTGTAATGTTTTTTGTTTTCTATGTCCAAATTTGCAAAGGGCAATAACTAAAAAAATAAAATGATTTTTTTTTAATTTTCATCAGGTTAATTACTCATTTTCAGCTTTAAGCTGAGCAAGTTTGAAGCTCCTAGCTGTTATAGTTTTTGAAATATCCTGATTACAAAATTTCATTATGACCCTTTAAAAGGGGCATTACCCCATAAAGGGAGATAATCGAGATAAAAAATATGGGTCAGCTATTTTTTGATGAGGATTGCATCTATGAAATTTCAAAACCCTATCTTAAACTTGTAATGGACGGAAGGACGGGCCGACAAGCCCAAAGCAATATTACCCCTTAACTTTTTCAAAGTTGGGGGCATAAAAACTGCCCAAATGGTTCTCTCCGCAGAGCTAAAGGGCATCCAGAGCTCTAGATATAAAATGTCTTTAAATGACATCTCCTGAACCGCTGGTCCAAATTCAAAATAATTTCACAAAAATGTCCTTAAAATGTCCTCTACCAAAATTGCACAAATGGTTCCGCTACACTGAACGAAGGGGTAACCAGAGCTCCCGATAAGAAATGACTAATAACGACATCTTCTCCTGAACCACTGGTCCAAATTCAAAATAATATTACAAAAATGTTCCTCATGATGCCCTCTACCAAAATTGTTCAGAAAGTTCAGCTTGGCTGAACAACATGGCTGTAAGAGCTTAAGTCTTTAAATCATATCTCTTTACCCACAGACCAATACCTCATGTGTCAGGATTCAGGTGAGCGATCCAGGGCCATAGGGCTCTTTTGTTTATATGAGGATTTTAATGCAAATTTAAGACTATATTGACTCTTTGTGTATGGAACTTCACATTTCACCAAAACTATTATACCTAACAGCTTTTATATAAGAACCAAATGTAAAGCTGACCTTTCACCCAAGGCAGCTCCCTTTGGACTGTCATATACATATCTTAACATCTTTTTCTCAGAAACTACTTGGCTAATTGAACTCAAATTTCATTTGGATTATGCATTAGATAAAACAATATATTGCATTTTGTTTCAGGTTACTTGACCAAAATGGGCACCGTGCCCATATACTGTAAAAACCCATTAAATTTTCTTCTCTTAAACCAAAGGGCAAATTACGCATGCTTGGTCTGTAGCATAAGGTCGTTTTGGTATTTCGTATTGGGGATGTGAGGCTTGTAAGCCATACAAAATATTTTTAAATAATAAGCCTAGGTTGACCAAGACGTAGTTTAACATTATGAAAGAGATCGTGTGACTCAATATCAGGTGAGTACTTCAGGTCCTAATATGCCTTGGTATATTGCATCATCATTTCGTTCATTTCGTTGGAAAGAAGGGTGTGTACGAAAATACTCTCCATTTGATGCAATGAGAAGATATATACTCCAATTATGATCAACAGACTTTACTTTATTTGTAAAATTAGCAAATGTCTATGCTTTACTTACATGTATGGGCATGTCATTAAAGTAAAAAAAAAAATTCCTGTTTAGTACCAAAAAGTCATTTTTTTCTTCCAAATACAAATCTGGATAGTTAAACTTGGACGCATGGAAATAGGTAGTGCCTATTTAATTCATATTAGTTACCATGAAGGAAAGACAACAAGTATTTTCTTCATTAAAACATTGTAGAGTTGACTTATTTTTTTCAACTACATTTTAAAAAAATGGTATACCTTACAAAACAGGCAAAGAAAACATAACAGCCCTTAAAACATGCCTTTTACTGTTATCATTTTGAAGACTACTAATCCATTCTATATAGAAACCCATCACATGTAGAGTTTACTACCCAGATAATTTTCTAGAGTACTGTTTACATATACACCGGTAATAAGTAATTACGGATATTCAAAATATCAGCTTAGGTAGCCCAATATAAATAAAGTTTTCAGCAAGGTAAACTTTATTTCGAATCATTTAGCGTTTGTTTCCATTGAAGGAATGAATAAATAGTTGAACAAGACGTAATTTGTTGGTTTATGTAAAAAAAAAGTTTGTTTTATAAACTGTTAGTACAGTGGTAATTAGTAACACCAGTAAAAATGAAGTTTATGTTTAAATACAAAAATTTCATTTATTCTGCTGATCAAACTTTTCTGATAATCATAATAATCGATTTAAATAGAGCTGAACCCACATGCTACAGAACTTTTTTCCCACACGCCAGTTCCGGCTAACAAAATGGGGAATTTTGGTACATAGTACTACGCATTATGCTCCTTATTTGCACCCTAGTCATGATTCGATTCTCGAATTGTGACGAACTTTCCCGAATGAAGGGCGCTGCAAAGGCTAATAGACGAACGTACCAAAACAGACAGTCTCACTAGATGCTTCGCTGCTCGCATTCACAAAGTAAAGATGTATAGGAAGGCTCAGACCAAACCCGCCTAGATACCGATGCGCGGATCCAGAGGGAGCCAGGGGTCCGGACCCGTACCACCTGAAAAATCACAAAAATATAGATTTTCTTAGCAATACTGGTCCGGACCCCTGAAAAATCACAAAGCTACCAAAGCATTCGTCGTTGGGCCACCATCGGCACGGTAGCTAACCCGCGGCCATTTAAATGGCGTTTTGCAGGTGGGTCGATGATGGCCCACTCGTAGTGGTATTTGGATCCTCCCATCATCAGCTAAAAAATGTTGTCAAAGTTGGATCCCCTCTATCAAAACATCCTGGATCCGCGCATGATACCTACGCATATACATTGTACTATACAAGCGTGGGCTTACATTTCAGCTCATGAAATGGCCCATCAAGTTTACAAACCACAATGATGTTGATTCGCAGAGTAGACATTTGTAGTTGACATGTAACATAAATGTTTTCTCACGAGGAGGCTCATTTTTATATGATTAAGTTATTTTTAATTTTGAAACAGTCACAAGCTTGTGAGAAGGCGCAAGTAAATATGATAAAGAAAGTATGTTATATATTGGCTACCAAATGATAATTAGGTATTAAAAGCATTGAATATCAACACAGACTGGTGAGCTTGTGTTGAAGAAAAGCTTGAATTGAGGCCCATTTGCTGTATCGATATTGGCATTCGGGGACAGAAAAAAATAACAAATAGCCATGATACATGTAGCAGGAGTATCGTTTGATCTGCTGTTTATCATAGCGAATCATGCGAACAACAAAGGCGACAACCAGCCTGCGCTTTCGCGCAGTCTGCTCAGCGCCATTGTTATTCTCTGATCAAGAAGTTAATTATCTAAACAATCAATCAATCATGCTAATACATGTATATGTAGCTAGGCGGGTTGGCTTAAGTCATTTCCAGTCGGAAACCCCGAAGACAGGTTTTTTTCGACGGGGCCAAACGATATTCCATGTATCATTAAATTAAGAGAATGTCCGCTAACAGAAATGAAAAGTGTTTAATCCTGCAAGATCTAAGGTTACTGTTGCCGGTAGAGACCTAGCCCCGAGGTTATAAAACTTTTCCCATGCTCAACTCAGCTCATAAATGTTAAAATACCAATAATCGTTGGCATTTTAACATTAATAGCATAGAAAATTCAAAATCTGGGAGACTGAAAGCAAGATACTTCTTCATTTGTCCATATTTTAGTTTTATGAGCAGTTGAAATTTCGTGTTCAGTTGAGTTGAGCATGAAAAAAGTTTTATACATGTAAAAGCTTGGGACCTAAAGTAGATGTTTGAAGAAAGGAAGAATTTATGAATGAAATACGATTGTGTTTGTTTTTTATTGTTTTAATACAATATTATAAATAATGATTGTCTGCTTAAACCATAAAGTGGCGCTTCATGAGTTTATTTTTCAACCTAGAAACGGTAGATCGTTTAAGTGAATGCCACAACGAAACATAGGCATCTTTGAAGAAACGCAAGAAAATATACAATAGCAAATATATAAAAGGAAAGAAAAACAACAATAAAATCAGGTCAGTACGATTGCAAAACCAGTGGGGACACACATAACTACTCATGGGCGGATTCAGATGGGGGGGCAGGAGGTCCGGACCCCCTGGAAAATTACAAGTAACCATAGGTTTCCGTAGAAATACTGATACGGACACCGCGAGAAGCGATTGGATCCCACATAGTGAGATAAAAAAAATAACAATAATACAAAAACAACGAAACGATCTCCGCCTGACATTTTTTATGAAAACTATATGTGGTTCTTCATAGAATTGACTAGGTCTGCTGACAAAAAGTTTTCAACAGTTTAGGCCAGGACCAGGCGCGAAGAAACATCCATCGTGATCTGAATTCAAAATAATTGACAATCTTTTAGAATTCCTCAACAACATAAAAGAAAAAAAAGCAGAAGAAAAATATCATGTAAATTTCCCAGCGTGCAAAGAGTTAAAGAGGAAACGTTTATAATTATCTACAATATGAGCCGTGCTTGAAGTATTAAGAGCTGTTCACAATTTCCTCCTTTTATTAACTTTTCTGAATAACCATTTCCTCTCAAAAACATCTGAAGCTGGATAAATATGTTCATTCTTTTTTTCAGTAACTAGAAAGAAAAAAAACGAAGCCTGTTGCATCTCGTATGTACACGGTCCTTTATAATTGAGCCGCGATATAAGATTTCAAACAATGTGGTGTGTAAGCCCAGCAAAGCCTCAGATCAGCCTGCGCATACGCGCAGTCTAATCAGAGTCTTTGTTATTCGCTTGAATATATTATGACTATTAAGCTACTGACCGAACATCATTTGGAGTTTCTAAATTTAAAGGGAGGCTGCACAGGCTCGTCTGAGTCTACACTTGTCAAAATGCCACATTGTTTTGAAATCACGTGTCGCGGCTCATACAATTATTCAACTCGACGTTTTTATCAAGTTCATAGTATTTATTGAGGGGGGCATTTAATAGGTTACATGTATAAGTTCCAAAAATGTATTTTGTTCTCTGAATACTGATTAGTGAAATACTTCCCCTTGAACGCCGTGTATCATCTTTTTAAGAGATTTAATACAAAGTCATGTAATTAGACAAAATACATTTTTTGAATCTTTGCAGTGTCTACCAGTGTGCGATCTTTACATTTATGTGCCAGTATTATGACACGATGACTTATGACACGATGACATGTGTTAAATGTATAATGTACACGTAGATGACTTAATACGAGAACGAGGAACATTCCATAGCATATCCAGCCGAGTTAAGTTCACCAATTCGGTCTTTTTTGTGTCCCATCCTTATCTTAGCATGTTAACAGTAGATTTTCTAAAGATTTAATGTTTTTGCCCCAAAACTGCCAAAAAGTGCTGTCCCTTCGTCATAGTATGTAATTTTAAGAATGTATCATGCTCAAATGGTTGTTTTTATAAGCAGTTTTCAGCTTTATTTTATTTACACATATATATACCTTTCATTTAATGTCCCTCATTTGATTGTTAAGTGAAAAACAATTTTTTTTGTACTGATGATTAATGTCCCACAATCTAATGTTAATTACGTAACCAATTTAACCATCTCTCAAATTACAAAACATTATGTTAAGCTCACATCAAACGTCTCTTTGTCAAGAGGATTAATATGTGCATGGACATGGATAGAGAAACATTTGTTCATTTTTCGCAGATGTGAAGATATCTGAGGTTGTCTAAAAATTCTGCAGTTTTGTGAATTACGTTACCCTATATATATTATTTGTATAAGAAGAGGTACAAATATTGCAATTAAAGCCAATGTAAGAACTATAACCTAACTATATAACGAACCATACAAGAACTTTACAAGAAGTTGTTTGCATAGAAAGAAATAAGTGGAAACATAAATTAGTGAATTACGTTTTTTGATTTGTTTGTTTGTTTTGATTCATTACATACCATCAACAATCTTTCAGTTATACTGGGACGGGTCTTCCTTGGTTGAACCAGTACTAAGCTGGGATAAATGTGTCTTGCTCAAGGACCACAACACAGTGACGCCCGTGAGGCTCGAAGCCTCATGCACTCTACCACTGAGCCACTGCGCTCCCAGCGTTTTACGTTACTGTGAATTATGTTACTACAATTTTACAAAAATCCAAATACCTCTCTAAATGCATACACTAGCTGAAACAAAATGTGTATTTTAAATCAAAACAAATCTGTCCCAATCAGTAAAGAGCAATTAAGACCATATTATAGTTGTGTTTTTATTTAAACAAGGCTTTACCTATATGCTCTGGGTACATCAACTCCCCTGTCCATGTCATTTACAAAAATACGAGGGTTAGTCAAAAATAACTGAGCCATACCTTTTAACATTTAATTAAAGTAAAATGGAAACATATTTAAATGATATTTCATCACAGTTATATGTCATCTATTCAATGACCTAATTTATATCTGTTGGTAGGCTTTATATACTGGTTGCTAGGCAACGGAACATGGCATGTCGAGCGGGTGCGTTCACGCTGTAATACATCAATATCTAAGCGTTGCCATGGGAAAGATAATGCCAATGTAATGCTGCATTTACTGTCGTTTGATACCTATTACATGTACCTATTCATTGCCACTGAAAAGAAAACAACTGACCCAAAACTATAGATGCTGTGGTAGTTTGATTTCAGAATTTAGCAAATTTTTACGTGCCACAAGTCCTATGATTTACCCCACCTACATTCATATTAGCACAGTTTTAATAGAATACATAAAATAGTAGCCTAATAATGCTTTTGTTGTATTGCATACACAAACAAACCCTCATAAATATTGAATTCCTTGTTTGGAATAAATGATTCTGCTTCCATGGCAACACAATCCTCATGTTTTTGAAAATTAGTGAAATTTTGACTTATTTTGTTGCTAGGCAACGCATGCAATCAGTGTTCTCCTAAACATTTACGAACCCAGTATAATGAAAAGACAATATGACATATGTTATTAAATTAAATGTCAAATATGACTTTCTCCAAAAATATCAAGCCCATGAGCTTTTTAAAGACATACTGCATATCCCTAGTGGCAGAGATCATGAACACATCGCTCTGACTGACGATCTTTAGTTGCCTAGCAACCATAACAGAAGCTTCATCGGGGTAATTATTTTGGGTCAAAACGTCTATGACATGTTATACTTATAAAGGATAATCACATTTCTTCCTACAATGTGAGGCTAAGATATAATGAGGTAGGGCTCAGTTATTTTAACTAACCCTCGTACTCATTATATCATCACAACTTATGCAAAGAAATCTGTTTGAAAAACAAAATCGAATAGTGTAAATTTCTAAGGGGTTGTTCGTGCGGTTTTTTGAAATAAGCTGGATTTAACATAGGTAACGTAATTTACAAGTAGGTAACGTTATTCACATTCTACGAAAAATGGAGATTAGTCCAATCAAGGGGCCAAAGGCAACAAATCGACGGCCATTATAAGTTTCTGACTTTTTGTTCAATTGTTATTTTATCTTTTTCAAACCATTTTATCTCGTTGCTGCTACCACTGGAGGTTTATTGGTGAGTTTATGTGTATACTTTGAACATAGGCACTCTGGTCCATTCCAGTTGATCACAGTGACCTCGAATGTTCTCGTGACTGACTATGTTGACAATTTCTATGGTTTATATGATAGATAAAATAGTTAACTTGAATTTATAACTTCTTATCTTCAATTGAAGTGAGCAAATTGGCTATGTAAATTACGTTACCATGAACATTCTGCCACTTTTCTGTTTTGTAATATATGTACATGAAAAGGCATTTATTGAAGTTAGATTATTTATTCTGCATTATCTTAGTTTGTAGTGAGCCACAACAAGTTTTCAAATATATGGAATATTTACAATCATTATTCTATAATCATATTTCAAAGTGTTATTCCAACAAGATTAATAAAACAAGATGCAACAGCGTACTTCCAATGTGCAAAGGATGATATAAAAACGTATTAAGCAACACACTAGAACCTGTTATTTTGCAGAAAAATATATGTTTTTACGCAGAAAATAAGACCAGGGTGTAAGGTATGTGAATTACGTTACCGACCTATAGGCACAATATTCTGTATACAAGAATACAATTTATTATTCCCAATACCAAAGAAGAATGTTATTTTTAATATTCATCATCTACTGTTTCAAAACCAGTATTTTTTCTGGTCAACTCTTCAAATTGGATGGATACAATTAAAACAATACTTGCACTCATGGAGTTACAAGTGAATTCCACTGTCAATTCATAACAAACCTGCTTAGACTATGCTGAGAAGCAAAAACATGATATAAATCCTACATAATAGGCTTATTTGATCAACAAGAGATCCAAGTAGAAGTGCATGCTATAAAAGTTCTTAAATGTTTCAGTATTGTAAAAAAAAATATATGTACATGTCTATTTCATCACAGTAACGTAGTTCACATTCAAATTCAGTGGTCCTCTTTGTGGGGTTGAATGAATTGAAATTTTTGGATGCGCACTTTTTTTAAGATATCATTATCTAATTGACCTATACCAATAAGTAAAAAATAACATAAAAATGAAAATCTAAGCCCCAAAAAAAATGTGGGACAAAAATTGACTGCAATTGGTGAACTTTACTCCTTTTGGCTGATTAAGTAGCATTATGATGATGAATTATCAGTCTAGGGACAAAATGCCCCTGTACTTTAAAACAATCACTGCAGTAAATTCAACATATATCAACACTGTGACAGCATGGCTTTCAAAATAAACAGTTTGTTCTACATCCGTAGGCTTGCCTTATCTCCATGCATGTAAAACCTGAGGCCAGTGATCAGCTTTGGATACAAATAAACTTCATTTAACAGTGAAGACCCAGATGTAATGCTACATCTGGCGACATTTGATCAGCGTCTGCATTGTTATCTATTGAATGACCAGCAAAACACGTCTGAAAATGTTGTCTGCTAAAGTTTTTTGCTGTATATTTAGTAATAACATTACTGACTAAATGTAAGTAAAGGGGCAAATATCACACTGATCTTTCAGGAGCAGCCTGGTGATCTAGGTTTAAACTGTTTGTCAAAGAGACTCCCAAGCAGACGATAAAACAGACAAGTTTGGTTGGGTTGATTACATTAAGTGTTGATTTTAATATGTGGTGCCTCAATATACAATGAGCCATCCCATGTAGATGGAATATTCAATTGGAACATAAATGGTCAATAGACTTACCTCTTTTGATGTATGTGGCTGTTTGTCACATACTTTGCTGTTTTTATACAGTAGGAACTTATTAAAATTGAAGTTCTGGAGCAGTCTAGTCTGGGTTTTGATAGAGAAAATAGATTCAACAAAAACAAAGCGAATAAAGATGATAAATATATTATGTTTTGCTGTATGCACGGAGCTATCTTTTGACAGAGTAATTACTAAATTCAGATGCTGAACCCAGTTAAATAAACAAGTAATCTCAGAGTGTTGATAACACAATTACAGGGGAAATTTATGAAGTCCAATCTGAGTTCCTCATAAGCGCTTGTCCCTGGAGTGCTATGTCAAGAATATGATTAATTAACTGCCAATTAGAGATGTATTAACTCTTTGTATACTGGAAAACTCTAAACAGGTTCTTTGTCACACAGTGAAAACACAGATGAAGTGCAACATCATGCTGCATTTCATCAGGCCTACATTGTTTTTTTTAGGTAAAAACAATCATCAGGGACAGAAATATATCATAATAATTGGGAAGGGCATATGTGACTCCTGAAAATACATAGTGGACAATCTTATCTTTATTGTGTTCATCTGTATGGGACAATCCATCGGAATCTCAAGATTAATGATAACACCACGCCTCATTTTCAGCTTTTACCATTGTCTAAGGTAGATCAGTCCTAATTACGTATTCATGAGGTGCCGCCTTTACATTGACCCAATAGCCTTATTATACATAGTCCTCGTAGTCCATCTGTTATCTCTCCCAAAACAGTCATAACTATACTTGAAGCTAGTTGCAATTATAGTTATCATCATCATCACCATCATCATCTTTATCTTAAGCTTGAATAATTGATAATTTCGGTATCACAGATTAGCATTTAAAGAAAACAGCACAAAGTGATGTTAAATATACATGTGAACATGAAATATACATTTACAATACACAGTTGCAATATTCTATGGCTTGCTAACCAATAACAAGGATAACATACACAAACAAAGAAAGTGAGATTCTCTTATTTTCATTATGGCCCTTTGCAATGGCCATATAAGGTCATGTGAGACATATCTAGATAACCACTTCGTAAAATTCTCAGATGAGTGCATGTAACTCGCGGGAATTGAATTCTCGACCACAGAATCTGGAAATTGATTCGACCTAACCATATAAACACGGTTCAAAATAATTAAGCCAGCTCTTTTTAAAACAAGTAATCAGCCAAGAGACTTGAAAACGTCAGTCTGCATGTACCCTTGAATCCATGTTAAGGAAAAAAAGTATGATTTTATTTTGGGTAACCTGGTTTATCTTTATTAAAATCTTAGATAGGTCAGAATACCAAAAAAGCATGCATAGTCAAAATGACACTGTATTCATGACATGACTAAAGGCTTTTTGGTTGTTGAATTTAAAAACTTCCGATTTCTAAATAAAAAACATCTTAAATCTGGTTTTACCTTTTGAATTATAGAAGTAACCTTATTAGCACCGAAAAGACATTGTTCTAACACTGCACTCAAGTGTTTAACAGCAGGTTTTGCTTCATTATAGCAGTACTTTTGCAAGTAGTGCTTAAAACTGATTGTGACTTTAACATAGGTAGAGTTAGGTGGGGCAAGACGCCCAGGAGGGGTAAAACGCCCGTATGCTTGATATCAATAATCACGAAGTTCAGCTAACTGTATCAGTGACTGCGCAGCGTGAGATTCATTTAACCCACATTATTTCTTCACGGGCAGCATACGCTTAAAGCTGCATAGTCTGTAACTTTTGATCTTTTAATTTTTGAAGTAAAGTTTCTATTTTTCAAGAATACAGTAAAAATACTCAAATTCACGTAAAGATTTTACCATTTTCGTAAATCTTAACAAATTATCACAATCAAAACAAGAGCATAATGTTAAAAATCAACTGTCTAGAATTATTGGAGGGACGCAAATAATTACTTTCAAGAGAAAAACACCTGTTTTTATAAGATAATTCACTTTTCCATGCAGTTTTCAGCTGTACTGAACATATTTATTGTGAAAACATAACTTAATTCTATTTTTGCAAGTGATTTAAAAAGAAAAGAAAATTTTTCGAAAAATGATCAAAGTTACAGAGTATGCAGCTTTAATATTTACCTTACACAATTGATTTTTTGATTGTTCGGTTTAAAATCACAATCTTGCATTTTCTCTTACTGTTCACTTACTGTTGGACTCCAATCCCCCATATAATGCATACTTGTGAAATATTTAGCAAAACACAAAATCTCATTGCACCTTCGCACTAAGAACGTATTTGTTGATTATGTTATTGCTACCTATGTGGGACAAAATGCCCATATACCCCGGCATCCAATTTAGGTTACCTTGCACCCCCCCCCCAGGACAATTTTTCATGGGTGCCAAATTGTTCATTAGGACCCCCTGGATGGGAAACGAAGGTGTCCTCAAAAAAAATTTGGTATGGGCTATGTGAAATTGCATGGTTTCTATGCCAACCCATAGCGAATTTGAGAAGGGGGGTCTGCCTATAAAATTACTAATATCTCAGCTGTTACTTATCCTAGACTACTAAACTTAATACCAAATAAAAGCTTAGACATATGCCTATTATCCCCTTGTTACATATGGAAATTATCCAATTTGCATATTCATAAATATTTATGAAAACATTAAAAATGTGTTTCACGAATGAAGGTATACGTACAAGATCAAACATATCTCAGCTGCTTTTAGTCGTAGAGTACTAAAATTTGTACTAAAATAAAGCCAAGACATAGGCCTTTCATTCCATGGTCAAATATGCAACGTACATTATTTGCATAATTTGCATATTCATGAATATTAATAAAATCGCTAAAAAATAAGGGAAAATCATTGCAAATATAAATAGGCTGATTTCATCCCAATATTGTCATTGTTGCATGTTTTAATATAATCAATGTTACAATTTGACAGGTCCAATCATCCAGTGGTCCTATATGAATATTATCTCATTTGAATATTCATGAAAATGCATGAAAACTTAAAAAAAATGAGGGAAAATCACGTAAAAACTATTAGCCTAGGGGAGGGGTTAAGGTACGGTCTATCCTGCACTCCTAGGGCCTATTAAATTCATGCCAGATTGTTCAGTGGGACCCTCAGAATGTGAAATGAAGTTCTCCTCACAAGAAATTAGGTATGGGCTACGTGAAAATGCATGGTTTCCATGGCAACCGATTTTATGATTCTCGAGATTGGGGGGTAGGCCTACAAATTCAATCATATCTAGGGTTCTACTTATTCTAGAGCACTAAAATTGGTGTCAAATTAAAGCTTAGACACATGTCTTTATTCTTGTGGTCAGATTTGTAAATCATCTAATTTGCATATATATGAATATTAATGAAAACCTACAAAAATGAAGTAAAATTATGAAAAAAACAACATAAATGAACATATTTCAGCACAAAACACATCAAACCACCATTGTTGCCAGTTTTTATATCCTAAGTGATTCAATTTGATAAGTTCTTTCATCCAGTGGTCCTATATGAAAATCATCTCATGGTCCAATATGAAAATTATCTCATTTGCATATTCATGAATATTAATGAAATCTTAAAATGATGGAAAAAAGCATGGTCAAACTATAGTATGCAACGGGGATAATCAGACCATAATTGAACACATCAGACATTTTATTATGGGCATAAATTTGTCCAATAGGACCACTTAAATGTAAAAAAATATTGTCCTCAAAAATAAATGTTATTTGGGTTTTTGAAATTTCATGGTTTCCATGGCAACCCATTATGCCGACTGTAAAGATTGGGGTATACGTACAAAAAATACTCATATCTTAACAACATCTCATCCTAGATTACTAAACATGGTACCAAACTAATCGCTGGACATAGCAGTTTAATTTGGTAGTTAGATATGCAAATCATCTAATATCTATATTCATGAATATTAATGAAAACTTTAGAAATGAGAGATAAAATCTCAATAAAATTAAGGGGTGTATGTATAAAATTACCAATTACCAATATCTCAGCAGCTATGCGTCCGAGTGTATCAAACTTGGTGCCAAGTCAATGCTTAGACATAATACTTTTACCTTAAGTTCAGCTTAGAAAAATAGTTAACATTAATTATTATGAGTTTTAATTAAAACAGAAGAAACAAATGAAAAATCGTGGAAAAATCAAGGGGGTGTACTTACAAATCTAATAATATCTCAATTGCTATGTGCCCTAGAGTACCAAAATTGGTTTAAAACTAATGGTAAGACAATATTGTGTTTAATAAATTATCAAATTTTAAAGTGATCATATTATAATATTCATGAATATTGATGAAACCATGAGCATTTTGAGAATAATATTTGAAAATGAAGGGGATATACCTACAAAATTACTCATATCTCAGCAGCTTATAGCCCTTACGTAGCAAACAAGGTGCCAACTTATTGCTATTATACAGCCCTTTATCTAAATGGTAATATTTGCCAGTTGTCACATAATTTTCATATTGGACCATGAGATAATTTTCATATAGGACCACTGGATGAAAGAACTTATCAAATTGAATCACTTAGGATATAAAAACTGGCAACAATGGTGGTTTGATGTGTTTTGTGCTGAAATATGTCCATTTATGTTTTTTTTATGATTTTACTTCATTTTTGTAGGTTTCATTAATATTCATAAATATGCAAATTAGATGATTTACAAATCTGACCACAAGAATAAAGACATGTGTCTAAGCTTTAATTTGACAACAATTTTAGTACTCTAGGATAAGTAGAACCCTAGATATGAATGAATTTGTAGGCCTACCCCCCAATCTCGAGAATTATATAAGCTGTTGCCACGGAAACCATGCATTTTCACGTAGCCCATACCTAATTTCTTGTGAGGAGAACTTCATTTCACATTCTGAGGGTCCCACTGAACAATTTGGCATAAATTTAAAAGGCCCTAGGAGTGCAGGATAGACCCTAACTTAACCCCTCCTCTAGGCTTATAGTTTTTACGTGATTTTCCCTCATTTTTTTAAGTTTTCATGCATTTTCATGAATATTCAAATGAGATAATATTCACATAGGACCACTGGATTATTGGAGCTGTCAAATTGTAACATTGATTATATTAAAACATGCAACAATGACAATATTGGGATGAAATCAGCCTATTTATATTTGTAATGATTTTCCCTTATTTTTTAGCGATTTTATTAATATTCATGAATATGCAAATTATGCAAATAAGGTACGTTGCATATTGGACCATGGAATAAAAGGCCTATGTCTTGGCTTTATTTTAGTACAAATTTTAGTACACTACGACTAAAAGCAGCTGAGATATTATTGATCTTGTACGTATACCCCCATTCGTGAAACACATTTTTAATGTTTTCATAAATATTTATGAATATGCAAATTAGATAATTTCCATATGCAACAAGGGGATAATAGGCATATGTCTAAGCTTTAATTTGGTATTAAGTTTAGTAGTCTAGGATAAGTAACAGCTGAGATATGAGTAATTTTATAGGCAGACCCCCCTTCTCACATTCGCTATGGGTTGGCATAGAAACCATGCAATTTCACATAGCCCAAACCAAAAGTTTTTTGAGGACACCTTCGTTTCCCATCCAGGGGGCCCCAATGAACAATTTGGCACTCATGAAAAATTGTCCTGGGGGGGGGTGCAAGGTAACCTAAAATGGATGCTGGGGTAATAGGGCTGTATGGGCAAAATACCTAGGTTAGGCGTTTTGCCCCTTATGTTTTAAGATACTTGTCTCTTGTCAGTTCTTATGCAAAATGAAGTTATAGAGAGAATTCTACTTCTTTTAATTCCAATGCAATTGTCATAAGGGTATGCGAAAGCAGACCCCATCTATGGAGTAAAGGGCGTTTTGTCCAACCCCAAAAAGCGTTTGCTATGGGACAAAACGCCCTAAAAATAGAAAAACAAAATATATTCATATATTTTGCGCATTGATATATTTTTTGGTTTTAATGTCATATTTCTAGAGGACTATATGAGCATTACACAAAAAGTATAACCTTTCCAAAATTAATCAGAATCTAAAGTTTCTATGAGCAAGATTCCTTTAGGGGTGCGTCCTGTCCAACCTTACTCATGGATCAAAAAAGTATAGACGCTGTTTTGCCTAAAGGCAGAGAACATTGGGTTTATTGTTGACCAGCCATTCAATCGCAAGTTGAGCATGAACAAAGTTGTATAACCTCGGGGCAAGATCATTGCTCATGCACAACTGTTGTAATTTTTACATATTCATTACATTTTCAAAGCAAGTCTTTAATGAAACTTAAGATTTTCGCAACCGTTCATAGCCTATTGAAAGACATAAATTTAATTGACAGCTGCCAAGTTCACTTGCTTCGAACTTCGAATTTATTCACCAGAAGTGACACTGGTGTTGTAATTGACAGCGAGCCGCACCTCAGTCGAACATGCAAATGAAGCCTTTTGTTTGCTCCGTTGACTGCCTGTGTTCACACTGGCTATTCCGCTTTTCCATTTTACACTCCAACAAAACCGTTAATACGATTTCATTTTAAATAAAAAACTGTTTTATTCCTGAATTAGAAATAATTTCTATATTTTAGACATTTATAAATAAGTGTAAATATAAGCAATAAATTCAATCCTGGGTTTGCTCAATGATAGATTATAATTGAATATAAGTGCTAAAAACTTTTAAGAAATAAATTCAATTTGAGGTATGTTCATGAAATCATGAATACTTCGGTCTCTTGCAAAGTTAACGTGAAGCCGAAGGGCTTCACTTACTTTGCAAGAGGCCCAAAGTATTCATGATTCTATGAACATTCCAAAAATCGAATTTATTTCTTAAAAGTTTTAAGCACTTATATAATCAATTATATCTATCATTGAGCATACCCCGGATACCGAATATGTTCTTGAATATTATAAAAACTGGGTAATATCAGTACATTTAATATGTTATCCTTGGACCCTTTCTTGCATTTCGTTTCGACAAGATCGGCCCTTTGGGATACATATTCTGCAATAAAATACTACACATATGAGCCATGTCATGTGATTTCTAACAATGTGGTTTTGACAAGTGTAGACTCAGACAAGCATGTGCAGCCTCATTTTAAGCATAGAAACTCCAAATGATGTTCAGTCATTAGCTTAACAGTCATAGAATATTCATGTGACTAGCAAAGGCTCTGATCAGACTGCGCTTATGCGCAGGCTGATCAGAGGCTTTGCTGGTCTCACATACCACATTGTTGGAAATCTCATGTCACGGCTCATATCATTGTATAAACTTTTTTTTCTAGTACAAGTAAGCTTCGTTTTTTTCGTGTGTGCTTTTTCGTGTTTTTAATTTCGTGTTTGTTTTTTTTTTCCTTTTGTTTTTTATCTTTTCATCTGAACTGTTTTATTATTTATTTATTCATTTATTTATTTATCTGCATTTATCTGCATTCCCTTCTTATTCCCTAATGCTTAGTTCACACCAACGGCGCTTTGATGGCGCTTTAAAGCGGCGTGCAAAGCGGCACCAAAGCGTAACAAAGCTTGATTAAAGCGGCAGGGTCGTAATAGATCGTGGGAAAGCTTGGAGTAAAGCGGGACATTCGGCAAGAGCGCCAAATTTTTTTGAACTGTTCAAAAATTTATGGCGCTCTGTCACGAATTGATTAAAGCGCCGAGAGCGTATCAAAGCTTAACAAAGCACAACAAAGCTCAGCAAAGCTTGACTCAAAGCGTAGGAAAGCTTAACAGAGCTTGGTTCAAAGCGGGGACCCCAGTCTTCACGGTCTGTCACCACTTGACACGCTTCGTTAAGATGTCTCAAGATTTGCTACGATCTGGCATGAAGATCTGACACGAGGTCAGACGCTTTCATCAAGATCTGACACGCTTTGTTACGCTTTCATGAAGGACTCTCACGCTTTCACACGAATTGAGGCGCTTTGATCAAGAATTGACACGTTTTGTTAGGCTTTGTTACGCTTGGCAAGCTTCCTCACGCTCTCTCACGCTCCTTCACGCTCTCCTACGCCTCAAGGGCTAGGATGTAGTTATACAGCAGGGAGACAAACATCATGTCTTCTTCAGATAGATCATGCTCTGGTACATCTGGAATTTCTGGATCTTGTTGTTCTGCCATCGTGTTCTGGAATCAAAGATGCAATGATTTTGTGGATCTGCTGCATCTTTATTTATAGCTCTGGGTCAAAAGCGGCATGAAATCGGCGATCTCGACATTTTCTAATGCGTAACAGAGCTTAACAGACCGTAACAATGCACAACATAGCTTGATAATCGTATCAGAGCCTGATTTAAAGCATCATAGTCGCATCAAAGCGTAATAAAGCGTAATAAAGCTTATCAAAGCTTATCAAAGCGTGATTTCAAGCGTAACATAGCCTCATCAAAGCGGGATCAAATCGTGAGGAAACGTAACAAGTCGGGCAATAATTGGTCCCCAATTCGTATCAGAGCGTATCAGACCTTATCAGAGCGTAACATTACTTAGGAGATCGCGACATTTTTGAAAAAGTAAACAAAAATGACGGCGCTTTGCGCGCTGATTTAAAGCGCGGCATTCGCCGTTGGTGTGAACCAGATATAATAGATATGGATAGCTGAAAGAACATTAAACTTGAGTAGATATACTTTTCTTCAAAAACTTAATTTTGATTCTCTATATATTCATGTAGATTAAACTAAATTAAATATTTAAGCATATTTGGGCATGTGTATAGTACTTTTATTGCGTGCATTTATGAATCTTTTGTTATATTCCCGTATGTTTGACTATGCATCGGATTTACCAATAAAACACATGTTCTGATCTGTTTTCGTGATTGTCTAATTTGAAAATATAATTACATGTATGTGAGCCAAAGTCGCATCAGTCGAACCTGCTTTGTTCTTATTAATGAATTCATAGTGGGTGTGATTCCTTCTGTAAATATCTAAATATGTTCCGGCTTGATGTCAAAGAAAGGTGAGGAGTCACTAGAAGAAAGCATTAATTCATATAATTGAGCCGCGACATGTGATTCCCAACAATGTGGCATTTTGACAAGTGTAGACTCGGACGAGCCTGTGCAGCCTCATTTTAAGCTTAGGAGCTCCAAATGGTGTTTAGTCAGTAGCTCAACACTCCTTGAATAATCAAGCGACTAGCAAAGGCTCTGATCAGACTGCGCGTATGCGCAGGCTGGTCTGAGCCTTTGCTGTACGCACATACCACATTGTTGGAATTCTCATGTCATGGCCCATATATATAATTACCAGATGGGCCTCGACGCGAGAAAACCTGTCTTGGGGTTTGCGAACAACAATGGCGCAGACAAGCGCACTCTGATCAGAGCCATTGTTATTCGCTGTCTGAAAAGTATAGCGGTCGAATGTGCCCCATGCAATATTTCATTATTCTAACTACATGTAGTCTCTGTAGCTGAGCAGGTTGGTTTAAGCCTTAACTTATCAGAAACCCCAAAGACGGGGTTTCTCGCGTCGATGCCATGTATGGGCATTGCGGCGAGAAAATCCGGATTTTTTGCATGCGAACAACAAATGCCTCGACCAGCCTACGCATTAGCGTTTTTATACATGTAATGCATTCGGTGGCTAGTCGAATACCTTAACTTGCTTAATAATTAAAAGAAAATCTACTATGGCTAGTCTAGTAGTTGGCAAAGCTAGTTTGAACCCTGCATCTTCGTAAACCCCAAAGACAGGTTTTCTCTAACTGTGGTCTGTATTATAATGCGACACAAGCTAAGAGTGTCAGTAAAAACTCATCAAAGATATATGATAGAGATGAGTTGTAGATTATACACGGCCATAACGATGTTTGTTATATTCTCTCCGTATGTTAAGTTTTGATAGCTCGAATTGAAGAAAACTTGGAATCCAATGTGAAATTCGAAATTGATTTCTGAGCTTGTTTCAAGAGATTAAGCAGTTTTCTTGTGTTTTTATGCAACACAATTAAGACCAATTTTGATAAGCATAACAATTTTAATTTGCGCATGCGAAATCGCAAATGTCAGTGAATAAAGCTTTTACCACTTAAAGGAGCATACATGTAACTCATACATCAAACGAGACAAATTGGTGGAGATTCGACGAATCGTTTGCTGGATGACTGGGCAACATTTTAAGCTTTAGTAGATACTTTTTGTCTAATACTTTCTCTTAAAATATAGATAATTGTAGTGTAGCGTTTTCACTTTTGTTCGGTATAGTTTTACAGAATCAATCAATTCGAAATGACAACTCAAGAATATACATTCACCCTTTGCACTAGGGTTTTACAAAATATTGTAGAATGGATAATGCCACTGTGGACTCACTGCAAGAAGTGCTGAGGAACATTGATATGAGCCGCGGCATGAGATTTCCAACAATTTGACATTTTGCCATGTGTAGACTCGGACAAGCATCTGCAGCCTCTTTTTAAGCTTAGAAACTCCAAATTGGGCTCAGTCAGTAGCTTAACAATCAAAGAATACTCAAGCGACTAGCAAAGGTTCTGATCAGGCTGCGCGTATGCGCAGGCTGATCTGAGGCTTTGCTGGTCGCACATACCACATTGTTGGAAATCTAATGCACTGGCTCATATTATTTCCATTCCTATTTGCCTCGTTTGCGGAACATTTGGTAACATAGTTTCTTTTATCGTTTATATCAGAAAATGGTCAAATTTCACCATACCACTGGTGTTTTTGTCCTGCTTTGATCTGCTATTGCTATGGATAGATGGTGTCTTCAGCGGATCATGGGCCTATTTTAGACAAGCGATGGAGACGATGAGTTATGGCTGTGCGATATCTGCCTATCTGTACTCGGCCTTGCTTTTGGCATCAACTTTAATCGTAGCAATGTTCACCATATTGCGGACATACGCCGTGGCCCTACCGCATAAGTTTGCTCCAATCTTCACTGCGAAAAGAGTTGTCTATATTGCCTCCATTGTAACTCTTATAGGGTTCGGCATTCAATGTCATTATATAATCGGCATAAGCAATATACATGTACCCCAAAACAATACAAGACTCATGTATAGATTCATGCCTTGTGGATTCAGTTCTGACATCTATTCTACCTTTTACTTTAACTACTGGGTATTAGTGGAGGCGATAGTTATAGTAGTAAGCTTGGGAATAATTGTAGCAGGAAACATTGCTGTTATCATCAGCTTATGTCGACGAAAGGTGTCCAGCAACTCAACAATCGATACATCGGAGATCAGCCGCCGTCTCATCGTAATCAGCACTGTTCAAGTACTTGTGTGGACGCCGTTGATAGTAGTGTTATCAATAATGGGGACAGAATACGACATTGGCTCAAATGAGGAGAGATTATTCATGGTTTTGATAGAAGGATCACTCATGCCTGTACGTATCCAATCAGGATTTGGGTTCGTCTTGTACACTGTCATCGGATCTGAGTTTCGAGCCGAGTTTCGCAAGGCGATATGCTGCAAGACTGGTGAAATATAATGAGCAAAAACCCTTTTTAAGCACCGTACTAATGGGACCTCAGTAACTTATAGGTGCCAAACTGAACATTTGTAATCACGTGTAATTGGACTACGGTATCTAATCTGCTGCCAACTATCAACTTCTGATTCGGACCAAGGTGCTTCATTTGCTGCCAAACTGATCATTGGAAACCGCCATCACATGGGATCACAGTTACCTTATCTGCTGCCAACTGATCGTTCGTGGGACCAAGGTGCATAATCTGCCGCCAACCGATTATTTGAGACCACCTTCTTATAGGATCACAGTACCTAATATGCTGATAAACTAATATGAGCCAGTGCATGAGATATCCAACAATGTGACATTTTGACATGTGTAGTCTCGGACGAGCCCCTGCAGCCCCATTTTAAGCTTAGAAACTCCAAATGGTGTTCAGTCAGTATTTTAACAATCATAGAATATTCAGGCGACTAGCATAGGCTCTGATCAGACTGCGCGTATGCGCAGGCTGATCTGAGGCTTTGCTGGTCGCACATACCACATTGTTGAAAATCTCATGCACTGTCTCAATTATTATGAAACTACCTTCTAATGGGCCCACGGAACCAAATATGTTGCCAAACTGAACATTTGTATCACAAAAATATATCTGCTGCCAAACTGAACATTTGTATCACAAAAATATATCTGCTGCCAAACTGAACATTTGTATCACAAAAATATATCTGCTGCCAAACTGATCATTCGAATGCAAACTGATAATTTGTATCACAAAAATATATCTGCTGCCAAACTGATCATTCGAATGCAAACTGATAATTTGTATCACAAAAATATATCTGCTCCCAAACTGATCATTGGAATGCAAACTGAACATTTGTATCACAAAAAATATATCTGCTCCCAAACTGATCATTCGAATGCAAACTGAACATTTGTATCACAAAAATATATCTGCTGCCAAACTGAACATTTGTATCACAAAAATATATCTGCTGCCAAACTGAACATTTGTATCACAAAAATATATCTGCTCCCAAACTGATCATTCGAATGCAAACTGAACATTTGTATCACAAAAATATATCTGCTCCCAAACTGATCATTCGAATGCAAACTGAACATTTGTATCACAAAAAATATATCTGCTCCCAAACTGATCATTCGAATGCAAACTGAACATTTGTATCACAAAAAATATATCTGCTGCCAAACTGATAATTTGTATCACAAAAAATATATCTGCTCCCAAACTGATCATTCGAATGCAAACTGAACATTTGTATCACAAAAAATATATCTGCTCCCAAACTGATCATTCGAATGCAAACTGAACATTTGCATCACCAAAAAGTATATCTGCTGCCAAACTGATCATTCGAATGCAAACTGAACATTTGTATCATAAAAATATATCTGCTGCCAAACTGATAATTTGAATGCACCTTCTTATGGGACCGCAGTGGGTACTATCTGCTGCCAAATGCTCATTTGAAATCACTTTCTTATGGGACCACAGTACCTTAGTAACTAATTTGCTACCAAACTGATCACTTGAAACCACATAATTGAACAACGGTATCTGTAGAGCGTATTTGTTCTTCGTGTTTAGCCTCAGTTTTGTGATGTGGTACTTTGAGATATTTTTAGTTTTGCAAGAACTGGTCACGTAGCTAAAATTCATTTATATTATAATGATACACATTTTGCTCTTTCTGCATAGATGACATTATTCTCATTTGAACATGTTAAACAATAAAACATGAAGACAGGTAAAAAAATGTACTAGCAAGATTCCCATTTGGCAACACAGATGTTACAAATGTATGATAACCTTGTTTGATACTTGGAATAGATAATATTAGAACTACAGTTTGCATCCGCCTGGTGATGGTTCAGTCGAGTATGTGTGCAATGCATAATTGAATTTATGATCAGCAAACCATTTGTTTGTTTGATTTGATTCTTTACGTCCCATCAACAATCTTTCAGTTATAAAGATACGGGTCTTCCTGGGTTCACCAGTACTAAGCTAGGATTAATGTTCTTGCTCAAGGACACAACGCAGTGACGCCGGTGAGGCTCGAACCCGCGGCCCTTCGGTCTCGAGTCAAGCACTCTACCACTGAGCCACTGCACTCCCTATATCCGCGTGGTGATGGTTCAGTTGAGTATGTGTGCAATGCATAATTGAATTCATGATCAGCAAATCACTAATATACCAGATAAACTTAGATGGTACATTCCTGATAATTTTGGCATTATGGATATCAGACCCCGAGGTTATAAAAAAATTTTCATGCTCAACTCAGCTGAGCACGAAATTAATCCTGCTCATAAATGTTAAAATGCCAACAAGTGTTGGCATTTTAACATTTATAAGCATGACAAATACAACATCTGAGAGGCTTAATGCCCCAGTCACACACACACTTACAGACTCTGCGGATGATACGTAAAGCCCGTCCGCAACTATCCGTTCATTCCGTAACGATACGTATCTCATCCGCAGAGAACGTAACAGTTCGTATCTTATCCGCAACTTACCGCAAGGCACTTTCCATCCGCGCCCAAATTTTGAAAAATATCAAAAAAGTTCTGCGGATGAAAACAACGCAATGATGCGTAACGCTAGGCAAGAATACGTAATTATTCGTATCGTATCCGTATCTCATTCGCATCTAAACGTATCAAAACCTATCTTTCCGCAGTCGACCCAAAGTTGCGGACTGGTACGGTTTCATTCGGGTCGTTACCTTTAGTAACGCTTAGTTACTGATCGCATTCGGCGTATTTTTACCTATACACGCAGATCGTTGCGGATAGTTGCGAATGGCTGATTTCATATGCGGATAAATACGTATTGTTACGACCCCTTAGGTGGATGATGAAGCCCCTTGCTACAGCGCCTCTGGAACAGGAGAGTGAGTCTTCAACTATCGTCTTTATCGTGCCAGACGATGTGTTGAGAATGCCTTTGGCACACTGGTCATAAGGGCTAAAAGAATATCGGGAGAAAGTGTATGAAGAAAAGACTTAATGTCCTAAGATTTAAAACATGGAGATTTTTTTTACATGTGTGTTCGTGTATTATTGCATTTATTAAATGAGGTGAGGAAAATTGATAAAAATGTAAGGCTTTGCCAAGATTGTTATCATTTATCATTAAC
The DNA here is from genome assembly GCA_964019695.1 of Loripinus fragilis. NCBI lineage: Eukaryota > Metazoa > Mollusca > Bivalvia > Lucinida > Lucinidae > Loripinus > Loripinus fragilis. The sequence continues at coordinate 36,088,887 of OZ026515.1, forward strand.
AAATGGAATATAGTTCAATAATTTTTTATCGCAAATGCAATATTCTATTTATGATATGACAAATTTGCATTTGCATGTATAGATAAAAGTCCTAACTGTCAAGAATCTTACCTAATATTGCTCAAAACCCGTCGTCATATAGCAGCCTATGTGTAACTTATTTGTATATTATTTAATCTACAAATGGATTATCATATTATTTGCGTGGCCTCTTCTATTATTGTGTGAAATCTGCGTTTTTATCCGCTGCCTCTTGCTGACTATGTCTGAGGCGTAGGAACTGGCTAGATAAATAGATGACACCCTGTTGAGATGTTAGAAGTTGAGAGTGTGCTTTCTAGAGACAGTGATTCTTATTTGCTGCTTCTTGTTTCCAGGCAAATGTTTAAAAAACAAAAGATGAACAAACGATAGGGTGCAAAGTCTGCGGCCACAATCAGATCAACTAAGTATATGCAACAGTCCGCATCTGAAGGTATCTAATCGCATCTACTCGTATCTAAAGGTAAGGGAAGGTAATGAAAGGGATGTAGTCCGTATCTATTGGTATCTGTCCGCATTGTGTCGGTTTATCGGAACGCATCAATCCGCTGACATTCGCATTTATCCGCAATGCTCCGTTACTACCCGCAACTATAGGTATCAAGAATTAGGCCCCGCCCTCATTTGTCTGCGGACGACTGCGGTTTGATCCGAAACTCTCCGTAAGAGTCCGTAAGTGTGTGTGTGACTGGGGCATTAGGCAAAACACGTATATATAAAGTTAGTTTTATGAGCAGTTGAAATTTTGTGGTCAGTTGAGTTGAGCATGAAAAAAGTTTTATAACCTCAGGGCCAGGCCTCAAGATATGAGTGCGTAATTAAAAAATCATTTTGTTCTTATTTCTCATCTGAACCATATGTTTTGGGGCTCATAAGAACCGTCTCGATGAGACCGTCTCGATGAGACGGTTCTTTTGAGCACCCAAAATGTTTAAACTGATAATAAGAATTAATCATTATTTCACTTTTAGCTTTTTTCGTTTATCTGGACCGATGCATGACCCATAAAATGATGATGCTAGACCTTAAATCAGGCCCCGTTACCAATATAAATAATACTCTTTTTTCACTAAAGCGGACACGCTGTAGATACTAAAAAATTATAACCCTAAGGATAGCTAAGGCTGGTGCTAAATCAGAGATAGAAATCATCACAATTTCCACAAACTTCAGTTTTGTTTCATGTGACAACGATGACGGTAGCTTTAATGTTTCACTTCTTGATTTGGAATCCTGCTTGGAATATCTTACAGTTTTTAGAGTTTTAAGTTATATTTTGTGCCTTATTGTTTTGAATATAACTGTTGTAATGAATAGCTGTTTATAAATGCATATATTTGATGGCTTTTACAATGTGTGATGGATCTGACTATGTTACTGCGTGCTTTTTATTTATTCATGTTGACGGTGAAAGAAAATGTTTTGTATAAGTCATATAACGCCGTTTAATGCATAAAAAGAAGCAAATACATGGTATAGGCACAGAGATGATTAAAAATCATTTAAGCTTTTTGAAACATAATTTAATTTTGAATAATAAATAGGCATCAACTATCCTATTTACTTGAATCCTAAACCATAAATTTAATGGCATTTATGTGCTTTATTTTCAAGTTTTTTCCTTTAAACCAAATATAATTTTGTTGATGTTGTATCTCATTCATATAAGATGTTTTAAAAGACAATATTTTCAATCTAATTTTGAGTTCTTAGATGGTAGTCAATTTCATTTCCACCCACTAGCTGTTTGAACGCACATACACATACCATTGCACAAAATATTGTTTTAAAAGAAAGTAACAGAACTTCCAGGTGCCTAAACTAGTATTATTATTCTGCTATTAAGCTGCATGTAATAAAAAGATCAATCATAATGACATGTAAGAAAACGATGTGCAAATGATAATAACACTATACTAGGAGTTTCCCTATTATCTAATGGTAACGTATTAGACTTAGCTGTTGCATGGCAAATGCATATGTTCATAAAAAGCTAACAGACATCAAGTTTAGTATTATATAAAGTAGCTAAGAAAATCTTAATGTACAAAAATCTCTTTTCACAAGTCTTTTTGCAGCCCATGGCCAAGTAAACAATAGCAATGTATTGAATGTAAGTAACGTATATAACAATTACGTAGGACGTAAGTCATTTAATCTTATTGTCAGTTTGTTTCACTGAATTAAGTTACTGTAAGGCAATAAGCAGATAGTAGGAAATGTGACTCACCTGGTCTAAATTACTTTTCTTTTCAGTAATGTAGCGAATAGCCTACTATGAAGCCTGCATGAGGGTAGCTATGGTTACCCCATAAATAAACATCTTTTGCAAAACTTAAAATTTGTGCAATATCTGTTTTCACACTTCTGAAACACCGAACTAACTGAGGATATAGTCTAAAATTCTGCTACTTTCCGGCCACTTTTTCCATCTTTTGAACCTCTGGATCCCCTACTATTAAGAGGTTGTAACGAAAATATAATTTTCTTATTTCTCAACCAAAACATATGTTGTGGGTACTCAAAAGAACCGTATCAATGAGACGGTTATTTTGAGCACCTTAAACATATGTTAAAATTGATGGGTAAGAAAATATATACAATTTTACGCTGTAAAATTTTGTTTATCTAAACCTGTGAATCAAAATTTGAGACTGGAGCATGATTTACCATCATCAGTAACGGCAGAATGGTCTCGCCAATTTGCGACGGTTTTATTTTCGTGAAACTCTCTGCGAAGTTTCGTGAAAGTAAAGACGTCCCAAACATTTCTGAATTTACAATATTAAAGAATTACCAGTAGGTCTGGCCCCTAGGTTATAAAACTTTTTCCATGCTCAACTCAGCTGAGCACGAAATTTATCATGATAATACATGTTAAAATGCCAACAATTGTTGGCATTTAACATTTATTATCATGATAAATACAACATCTGAGCGACTTAAAGTATGCAACATCTTCATTTATCAGTATTTTAGCTTTAATGAGCAGTTGAAATTTTGTGCTCTGCTGAGCATGAAACAAGTTTTATAATCTCGGGGCCTGATTTAAGGTCTAGCATCATCATGTCAAAATTCTAATCAATACTCATTTATATGCAAAAACGAAAACTTGCATATCAGCACATTAAAAAAAATAACTGTCTGGGCTTTGATTTGATACCAAGTTCGGTAGTCTAGGATGAGTTGCTGCTTAGATCTATACGAATCATTTTGTAGGTACACCCCCTTTCTTTAGAATCATATTATGAATTTTCACATTGTGGGGATGTGAAATGGTCTAAGCAAGCCTCCCTGTGCCATTTTTCCTTTGCTATTTAGCGACCATTTTGTTTCACCAGTAACTGACAAATTGATTTTCTTAAATTAGTGGAAGAGGGTAAAAATCCACGAAAAAATGTGCGACACGCATGTGTCGATCTCGGGTTTGCTTGCAAATGACCCAGCTTCAGTGCCCGATGGGTTGCCGTGTACACCATGCAATTTTATGCACCAAAACAGGTTTATTTTCGGAGACAATGTATTTTTGGCATTTACTCACACATTCATGAGTAATTGTGCTTGGGTGCAAGGTCAGTCTAATAATCCCACCCCTCCCTAGGTTTGTGTGTTGGGGATAGTTATTCAATGATCTTCCCTCAATTTTTACTTTCATTAATATTCATGAATATGCAAATCAGATAATTTGATATATGACTATTGGATGAAAGGACTTGTCAAATGAAAGGACTTGTCAAGTTGTATCACTGATGATGCAATAACATACAACAAGGACAGTTTGGGGGCAGATTTCAGTTTATATTTGCTTTTTTTTTAAATATATTTTTCCCTTACTTTCTAAAACATTTCATCGATATTCATAAATATGCAAATTAGAAAGTTAATCTGCATATCAAACCATTACATCGTATGAAAGTACAATATATAAGCTTTAATTTGCTAGCAAGTTTTATAGTGTAGGGTGAGTTGCTGATGAGATACGAGTCATTTTGTAGGTACAGGCCCACTTTCTTTAAAATCGCATTAACCCCCACCCCAAGCTGAAACTTACAGAATTATAGAGGTCACAGCAACAAGGTGCTTTAGTCCATTTTTCATTATTTCGAGAAAACGCGAAAAACATAATTTTTGGCAATTCTCAAAATATGTAGAGTTTTCTTGCAAAAGTAAACAAGATATGTTTGAAAATAGTGAATTCAGGAGATTTTGCAATGATTTTACTGCTTAAAGTGATAAAAACTGATAAAAACTTGATTTAAGCGATTTGTTTCTGCAACAAGGGACCTAAGTCCAAATTTCATAAAACTTAAAAATTGCATGCAGAAAAGGTTTATGACAGTCCATCAATACTAAATATATGCATGGTAGTGTATGAAAAGCTTATTTCTTACGAGTACAACAGCGAAAACCTGGATAAAACCGTTGATTAACCTAAATACCATAAATATTAACAGATTTCAATGACACAAAAGGTCCTTAGTCCATAGTCTAGGTTTTATGTTGTATAAAATTAGTTTAGCGATTCCATTTCTCCGAAAATAATGTCTAGCACGCAAACGGGTGCTATTTGAGGCTGGTGTGTTATAATAATGATTATAAGGCAATAAAACTTTGAAATAAATCTGAAAAAAAAGTTATGGAGTTGGGCCCTTTTATGCATAAACATCCAATTTTGGACTAAGCACCTTTGAGAACATGATAAAATCCCATTTATTTCAATTTTTAATAGTAATTTAATGATCAAAGGAAGTTTATATGGTGCGGAAATGTTTTTTATACATGGAAAAGAGGCTAACTCAATTTTGACAAAAAGTGGACTAAAGCACCTTGTTGCTGTGACACCTTCAATTTGTTTAAATTGCCATATTTTCCTGCAAACAAAATATTGATATCATTGTGATGCATGTTTTAGAGTGCTCATTTAAATGAAATCATTCCTAACACATTTGGACCAGATAATATGCACGCATTAACATGAAAAAACCTTAACTAAGTCGGAAGGAAGATTATTTGTTCAAGTTGTCTCCCCTGAATACCTTAATTGCATAAATTGACGTCAGTGAAGACCCCCAATCACGAGAATATGTTTTTGGATTGATTTGTACCAGATTGGCATCCTTAACACGTTACTCTACAGATTTTTAATGGATTTTTCTTCAATTTGGCGGCCATCTTGGAAATATGCAAATAAGATAAGTAAAGACGCCATTTTTTCAGATTGCCAACATTGGTTTTTGGATTCAGCATACCAAAATACCCCTATTAGGTATCTCAAAACCTTTTCCTCATAAAATGCCTGTACCTTCTTAAATAAACGTCTTTTCTGATTTTTCCTGACTATTAATTAAGATTTGGGCGTTTATTGCCAGGACGATCATACAACTCAATGCAAAATCAATATCGCTTAAATAACCAAAAACGTGGAAATCATTGAAGGAATGATAAACAAGTGTTACTTTTGCTGCTTAGAAATGGCGAGGAGCAAAAATGGACAAAAAAATTACCGACGCGGCTTCATATTCACAGAAACCCCTCAAATAAACTTAGATTTTTTGAGTCTAGACCCAGTCTTTGTAATATGTTTTCTCCGATTATCTGATGTTTGATCTATTTTTTTACTGTTGATATTTCAGTTGTTTTATTTTTTTATCTTTTATTACTTTTTTTTGCCATTCACCTATTACTTTTCCGCTCGCGTCAGTTGACAGAGGAAAGCTGATAGATATTTAACTTATGTATCTGTACATGAACGTTCTTTCATTTTGTACTTCTTGAATTTTGATTCAATATATGAGCCGTGACATGGTGACGTTTTGACAAGTGTAGATTCATCCGAGCCTGTGTTGCCTCCTTTTATGCTTAGAAACTCCACACGATTCCGGTCTGTAGCCTAAGAGTCATAGAATATTCAAACAACTAGCAAAGGCACTGATCAGACTGCGTGTATGTGCAGGCTGGTCTGAGCCTTTGCTGGGCGCACATACCACATTGTTGGAAATCTCATGTTGCGGCTCAATTATAGTATCTGAGCACGGCTGTTTTTGTTGCGAATGTTTTAACACAATAAACTGTTTAGCCAACGTCAAAAATAAAAACACAATCTCTGTACTGTTCTGTAGCCGTGATGAGTCACTTAGCTTGGATTTATTTAGTTATACGGCAATATCACACACCTTTAACCCGTATATACCTAATCCATTTCTTGTGGGACATAGGCAAACTGTGCAGACCCGAATCGGATGCTGCAGATCTCAACTGTTTGCAACATAATGTTCTATTAAAATTTGAATAAAATGAAAAATAATATCATCCAACACCCCTTAAAACGCAAATGGACTGGTCCAATTGAAGACTGGCCCCGTCTAACTGATAATTAAAAAAAGTTTGCAACTTAAAAACCCACCTAGTAACTGGAGTCCTACTTTCTAATATTCTATCTCTCTGATAGGGCTATCAATTTCAGCTCAGAGGGAGATTATATCAGAGAAAAGTTTGGTTTAGTAGGAGTAGTGTACCTTAAACTCGGGGCCTGAAAGACAGGCTAGTCCAATTGATAAGAGTTGGGAAATCCATTTGGCTTAACTGGTTTAACCAACCCACTACGAAGATATTAATATGAACAAAACAAAAGCGCATGGCAACACGTAGATTTTCTAGAAATGCGACTTGTAGCATCAATATATTAGCTACTCAAATATTGAAGTCAAACTTTTTTTTTATAGTGGCTAATCAAAATATTGAAACGAAAGCCTTTTTTCAGATATATTAATACCGGATATTGTAAATAAAAGCTGTATGCGCCTAGATGCGAGAAAATCCTGATTTTCTTGTATGCGAACAACAAATGCGCTGATCAACCTGCGCATCTGCGCAGTTCGATCAACGATTTTGTTATTCGCTTTCTGGGAAGAAATATAACAGAACTTGCTTAAGTAAAAACGTCCTTTCTCTAGCGAGTCTTTGGTATCTGAGGAAGCTAGTTTTAACCTTACCTCGTCACGAGCCCCAAAGACAGGTTTTCTCGCACTGGGGTCCATATAATATAATGCGGGGCTAGCTAAACGTCAGTTTAAACTCATCAAAGACAGCAACGATTTGATAGAGATTTGTTGTAGGCTACAAACGAACGTAACGATGTTTATTCTTAACTCCATAACTGACTCCTGATAACTCGAAATACCAGTTAAGTTGGAGAAAATTTGGAATACATTGTGAATTCAGATCAGAGTGTGCAATTTCTTAGGCATTTCTTATCAAAAGTTAATAATTATATTGGTGGTGTCTGCCGGACGGACTAGATAGATACTAGTAGGAAACTATAAAAAAATGATAGAGCTGCGTGCATGAGAGGGTTATTTTGTCCCATATATGGCATGGGTGGATCCAGACGGGGGGCAGGGGTTCGGACGCCCTGGACAATCACGTGGCTGTAGGTTTCCTTAGATATACTGGTCCGAACCCCGTCGAAGAGCAAAATAATCTAAACCCACATTCTGCAAGCCACACAATAATGTATGTTAACTCTTTAGCGGTTGGGGCGATACCACGTAATAGCAAATTCTCACGGGAGGTCCGTGCAGCCCTCTATGAAATACGTTGAAAACCAAAAACACAAAAAAAACAATGTCTGGACCGCACCTGACAGAATTTTTGGATCCGCCCATGTATGGGGCCTTAAAATTAAAGTTGCTTTTCACCAAGTTCATCAAAATACTAGCTAAAATGTTAAATTGCGGTATTATTTGGCTTTCACAGTTGCACTAGTTGTAATAGTACAATACAATGGTTGTCGAAATAAGCTGGTCATTTTAGACCAAATTTGCGAGCTTTGACAGAGATATTATAAAGAGCACAAGCAAAAACAAATGTATAATATAATACAAAAACACACTTTTTTTCTTTTTTTCCGTATTTCATTTATTTGTGCTGATACATGGACCTCTGAAGTCTCAAATGTGATAAAAAAAATACATTTCTCTATTTAGCCTGATTTGATGGACTTTTTCTGTGACTTAAGCATAGATGAATTTGAAATAGACATTCTGACTTAAGTGTTCAGGTTTAGCTTAAATGTTTTCTATTTTTTGATACATGTAATGGCAATTATCCCGCTGTGGAAATCTTAACAGCTATACGATTTTCCTCCACTAACAATGGAGTAATGGCCCTTGATTGCAAGTCAAATCTAAATTTATTGGGTGAAGTGGAATGTGATTTCACGAGTGTCTTGTGATTTTTTTGTGAGTAAAAAGCACATCAGTATTTGACTTTCAAATAATACACAATGACTGAAATCTTAATTCGAATTTCGCATTGTCCAAACTATCTCTCATTAAAAATGATAATGATTTTTATTTTAAGTCTTTGGAGTTTTCAAATTAATTTTCTGAATACCTATGCCTTGCTTAGACACTTAAGGCGACTATAGACGACTATAGACTATAGTTACCTATTTGACGAACACTTGTAAATTCAAGTTCAGTGGAAACCCAGGGAAATCACTAAAACGTCAAACCTCGAAAGAACATGTATATTGGCTTCGAGGTCAAACAAACCATTTTCCTACTGTCATAAACATATATAATGCAATGAGTCTGCCGAGGATGTTTGACGTTTGAACCTTTACTTTTTGAATGAATGCTGTCAATAAAGTGAAGCTACAGTAACTTTAATTATTATTTGGAATTTGACCCTAATTCCACTTTAAACGCTATAATCTTTGATCCCTCTGTAAAATCACACTGGTCAATGTAAACGCACCGGTGGTTGCTACAACGAGCTGGTGGTGGCATTTTTACGCACTGGTGGTGGCTTAAAAGGTAAAAAATTCTATACCTGTTGACTTTATGATTTATTTATAAGCTTGCATCTATTTTATTTGTGATGACACCTGGCGCACAGACCAACGGTAACATTGCAGTTTATGGCTCTGCCAAGCAATTGGTGATTCAATTCATGGTTTGGACTGCAAATCCAACACAGTTCAAGAGTTTTGCCATGACAGGTGCTTTTATCTAGTATAACTGCCGAAATTGAGGGAAATCTGCATGTTTAAGCGCAGCTGTTGTCATATTCCCATGAAAAAACATCCAAAAAACGATTACCACTTTCTATTTTTTTTTCTAAGTGAACTAGCAAATGATTTATTGAGGAATTTTATTACAACGCACTGGGGGCATTTTTTGACGCATTGATACAACGCACTGATGGTTGCACAGAAGTGCTGTGATTGCTAGTGCAGACTCACCACAGCATTCGCTGTTCACATAAACGTTACGAAAATCGATATTTCAGCCAGCACATGATATTTCGATACTGTGACGAAGGCTCAGGCGAGCCTGTGCAAACGTGCAGACTCCCAAGAGCCTTCGCTGCCAGCACAAGAGATCCTGATACTTATCGCATTGTCCAGTGACTTTGCTTGCGCATATATGCAGACTCACCAAAGTATTAGCTGCTGGCGTGAATAGCACACAAATCGCCATTTAAGGCAGCACAAGAGATTTTGTACAGTGACGAAGGCTAAGGTTAGTCTGTGCAAATGTGCAGACTCGCGAGAGCCTTCGCTGCTCGCACAAATTGGCATTCAATCGCCATTTGAGCCACCACATAAGAATTTTGAACTGTGACGATGGCTAAGACTAGACCAAGCAAATGTGCAGACTCGCCAAAGCCATCGCTGTTCGCATGAATGACACCCAAAAATGGTAACTGAGTATGATTAGGAAATATCACACTCACAAACTAAGCAAAGCATCAAGCTCTCTCTCTCTTCCCCAAAACAAGAATGGACATAAAGTAACAAAACATATAACAATTACAGAATCCTATAATGGGAATAACAATCAACAACGAATCAACAACAGCAGAACCACCGCCTTAAAATGGACAGCAGCCTAAGCCACTGGGGTGCTAAAATGCATTTTACTGGTACCAAATCATCGCCCTAGCTTCTGCTGTTGTTGAAGAACGAAAATGTTAAGCTCGCATGGAGGCTTCTTAACTTTTGCAATGTATCACAACGGACAAACAATCTCACCAAATTAAAAGTTTTGGGACCAATCTTGAAAACAGGCAGAAACACTATCAAAGTGAGAACAGGGCTAGCTCTGGAGCGTCTCTGGTGAGTCTGCACATTTGCAGAGTCACGCTTGAGCCTTCATCAGTGTACAAAAACCACAACATATATGCCTATAGACTGTATGGTTTCTTTATAAGCTTGCATTTATTTTACTTGTGATGACACCTGGGCGCAGAAACGGTCAGTAACATTGCAGTTTATGGCTTTGCCACGCAATTGGCGATTTAATTCATGGTTTGACCGACAAATTTAACACAGTTGTGGAGTTTGACAGCGACAGCTGCGTTTTTCCATTGTGACTGCCGAACTTGGGGGAAATTTGCATGTCTATGCACAGCAGCAGCTATGTTATCATACTCCTATGAAATAACATCCAAAAACGATTACTACTCTCTATTTTTTCTATGCAGAGAAGGCTCTGGCGAGTCTGTACATTTGCATAGGCTCAACTGAGTCTTCGTCACAGTACTGAAAAATCATGTGCTGACTCAAATAGCGATTTGTGTGCCGTTTATAAGAACAGCGAATGCTGTGGTGAGGCTGTACCAGCAACCATGGCACATCTGGGCAACCATCAGTGCGTTGTATCAATGCGTCAAAAAATGCACCCAGTGCGTTGTAATAAAATTCCTCAATAAAAACATTTGCTAGTTTACCAAGAAAAAAAACCAAAGTGGTAATCGTTTTTTGGATGTTATTTCATGAGAATATGACAACAGCTGCGCTTAGACATGCAGATTTCCCTTAATTTAGGCAGTTATACTAGATAAAAGCACCTGCCATGGCAAAACTCTAGAACTGTGTTGGATTTGCAGTCCAAACCATGAATTGAGTCACCAATTGCTTGGCAGAGCCATAAACTGCAATGTTTACCGTTGATCTGTGCGCCAGGTGTCATCACAAATAAGATAGATGCAAGCTTATAAATAGATCATAAAGTCAACAGGTATAGATTTTTTTACCTTTTAAGCCACCACCAGTGCGTAAAAATGCCACCACCAGCTCTTTGTAGCAACAACCGGTGCGTTTACATTGACCAGTGTGAAAATTGATTATTATTCTTAATAGTTATGAACACGGGATCATTACTAACTAATATGTGTCATCAAACTTTAAGATACAGTAAAACCTGTCTTAAGCGGCCTCTCAAAAATAGATAAAACAAAGATCTTAATGACTAGTGTTTGCCTAATGAAGGTCGAAAGTATTGCAGAATGCTCCCCTTGGAGCATTCTGCAATACTTTTGACCTGCATTAAGCGATAATTTCTCTTGATAACCAATTTTCGGTCTTCTTTTTGAGTGGCCGCTTAAGGCAGGTTTTACTGAATTGCAATATTTTCGGAAATTTTATACAATAGTTTAGATTAATACTTTTTTTTTGCCCTTAGCATAGATACTGTAAATTCAGAAAGTTTCGTGAGAATTTATTTTCGCGAATAGCGTTAAAGACATATTAAAATTCGCGACTAGTGCATAATTTACCTAGCTCAATAAAAGACAGAGTGATTTCGCGAGGGTTTTATTTTTACAAAACTTCTCATCATTTCGCGCCGTCGGTTAATGTCAGAAATTGATGAAACGCTACTTTCATCGTTTGTCTTGTGACAGGGCCATAATAACCTTCTAATGCATGTGGCTCTTTATCCACCCTTGGTTATTTGATCCGGCTTAAGTTGTGCGTACAGAGAAAATTCACCTCCAAGGCTTACTTCGCCTGAAGAAATGTGGGCCCTTGGCTACCCATTGACCGCCCCTTGAAGACTCTGATCAGGCTGTACGGATGCGCAGTCTGCTCTGGGCCTTTGACGGGCGTATATGTCACCTTGTACCTTTTGTTGGACACCAGGCCCCGAGGTTATAAACATTTGTTCATGGTCCACTCATCTGAGCACGAATTTTCAACTGCTTATAAAAGCTACAATACCGACAAATGAAGGCGTTATTTGCTTTAAATATCTCATCTGTTGTATTTATAATACTGATAAATGTTAAAATGCCGACAATTGTTGTCATTTTAACATTTATGGGCAGGATAAATTTCGTGCTCAGCTGAGTTGAGCATGGAAAATGTTTTATAACCTCGGGACCTGGCCCTGAGGTTATAAAACTAATTTCGTGCTCAACTCAACTGAGCATGGAATCTCAAATGCTCATAAAATCTAACATGCTTAAAAATAAAGACTTTTCTTGCTTTCAGATGCTCAGATGTTGTATTTATCATGCTTATAAATATTAAAATGCCAACGATTGTAGGCATTTTAACATTTATGAGCATGATAAACTTCATGCTCAGTTGAGTTGAGCACCAACAATTATTATGACCTCGGGCCCCGATCATATAGTTTCTACAGAACAAACCAATTTGAACTTATAACACAAAGTGAAAACAACCATCAACTGCGCTACGCTACGAGTTTATTCAAGATTGTAAAATGGATGCTGACGTTTTGGACTCGGTACAGGCAGTGATGAGGTACATTGACATGATTTCTATTCCTATTTGCCTTGTGAGTGGAACAGTTGGTAACATAGTTTCCTTTGTCGTCTATATCAGAAAATGGTCAAATTTCACAATACCACTCGTATTTTTGTCCTGCTTTGATCTGCTATTTCTATGGACAGATAGTGTGTTCAGTGGATCATGGTCCTATTTTGGACAAGCGATGGAGACGAGGAGCTATGGTTGTGCTATATCTGCATACCTGTATATGGCCTATTTCCTGACATCATCTTTCACCATAGCAATGTTCACCCTATTGCGAACATACTCCGTGGCTCGACCGCATAAGTTTGCTCCCATATTCACTACTAAAAGAGTTGTCTATATCGCCTCCATTCTAACTCTCGTCGGCTTCGGTATTGAATGCCATTATATTTTTGGCGTCAGCAGTATACATTTTCTCGATTACAATACAACCCTCCTGCACAGATTCATGCCTTGTGAGTTCAGTTCTGTTACCTATTCTACCTTTTACTTTAACTACTGGGTACTAGTGGAGGCGATTGTTATAGTAGTAAGCATGGGGATAATTGTAGTAGGAAACATTGCTGTTATCATCAGCTTATGTCGACGAAAGGTGTCCAGCAACTCAACAATTGATACATCGGAGATCAGCCGCCGTCTCATTGCAATCAGTACTGTCCAAATTCTAGTGTGGGCGCCGTTTATAGTGGTGTCAGTAATATGGGCAGGATTCGACAGAGATATTGGCTCAACTAAGGAAAGATTTTTCATGGTTCTGATGGAAGGAGCATTCATACCTGTACGATTCCAATCTGGATTTGGGTTCCTCTTGTACACCTTCATTGGATCTGAGTTTCGAGACGAGTTTTTCAAGACAATATGCTGCAGGACTTGTGTTATATAAGGAACGAATTCTTTGTAAGCACCGTCTCCGTTGGACCTCAGTAACTAGTAGATGCCGGACCAATCATTTGAAACAACTTTCTAATAAGGCCACCAAATCTAATATACTGCTCAATTAACAATTTGAAACTACCTTCTAATAGAACCACGGTACCAAATCTGCTTCCAAACTGATCATTTAAAATCACGTTCTGATGGAATCGCAGGACCTAATCTGCTGCCAAACTAATCATTTGAAATCATGTCCTGATGGAACCGCAGGACCTAATCTGCTGCCAAACTAATCATTTGAAATCACGTTCTGATGGAACAACAGTACCTAATCCGCTGCCAAACTTATCATTTGAAATCACGTTCTAATGGAACCACAGTACCTAATCTGATGCCAAACTAATCATTTGAATTCACTTATTAATGGAACAACGCTGCCAAATCTACTGCCATACTGATCATTTGAAATCACGTTCTAGTAAAACTACAGTACCTAATCTGCTGCCAAACTGATCATTTGAAATCACGTTCTAGTGTAACTACAGTTCCTAATCTGCTGCCAAACTGATCATTTGAAATCACGTTCTAGTGTAACTACAGTAACTAATCTGCTGCCAAACTGATCATTTGAAATCACGTTCTAGTGTAACTACAGTACCTAATCTGCTGCCAAACTGATCATTTGAAATCACGTTCTAGTGAAACTACAGTACCTAATCTGCTGCCAAACTGATCATTTGAAATCACGTTCTAGTGTAACTACAGTACCTAATCTGCTGCCAAACTGATCATTTCAAATCACGTTCTAGTGTGACTACAGTACCTAATCTGCTGCCAAACTGATCATTTGAAATCACGTTCTGATGGAACCACCGTACCTACTCTACTGCCAATCTGATCATTCCAAATCACGTTCTAATGGAACCACGGTACCTTACCTCTGCCAAACTCATCGTTTGAAGTCAAGTTCTAATGGCACCACGGTTCCCTATCTGCTGCCAAACTGATCATTTGAAATCACGTTCTAGTGTAACTACAGTACCTAATCTGCTGCAAAACTGATCATTTGAAATCACGTTCTAGTGAAACTACAGTACCTAATCTGCTGCCAAACTGATCATTTGAAATCACGTTCTAGTGTAACTACAGTACCTAATCTGCTGCCAAACTGATCATTTGAAATCACGTTCTAGTGAAACTACAGTACCTAATCTGCTGCCAAACTGATCATTTGAAATCACGTTCTAGTGAAACTACAGTACCTAATCTGCTGCCAAAATGATCATTTGAAATCACGTTCTAGTGTAACTACAGTACCTAATCTGCTGCCAAACTGATCATTTGAAATCACGTTCTAGTGAAACTACAGTACCTAATCTGCTGCCAAACTCATCATTTGAAATCACGTTCTAGTGTAACTACAGTACCTAATCTGCTGCCAAACTGATCATTTGAAATCACGTTCTAGTGAAACTACAGTACCTAATCTGCTGCCAAACTGATCATTTGAAATCACGTTCTAGTGTAACTACAGTACCTAATCTGCTGCCAAACTGATCATTTGAAATCACGTTCTAGTGTAACTACAGTACCTAATCTGCTGCCAAACTGAGCATTTGAAATCACGTTCTAGTGTAACTACAGTACCTAATCTGCTGCCAAACTGATCATTTGAAATCACGTTCTAGTGTAACTACAGTACCTAATCTGCTGCCAAACTGAGCATTTAAAATCACGTTCTAGTGAAACTACAGTACCTAGTCTGCTGCCAAACTGATCATTTTAAATCACGTTCTGATGGAACCACCGTACCTACTCTACTGCCAATCTGATCATTCCAAATCACGTTCTAATGGAACCACGATACCTTACCTCTGCCAAACTCATCGTTTGAAATCAAGTTCTAATGGAACCACGGTTCCCTATCTGCTGCCAAACGGATCATTTGAAATCATAAGCTAATGGAACCATGTTGCCAAATCTGCTGCTCAACTTATTCATTAAAACTACCTTCTAATGAAACCACAGTACCTTATCCGCTGCCAAACTGATCATTTGAAATCACATTCTTATGTTACCACGGTACTTAATCTACAGTACATGCACCTAATCTGCTGTAAAACTACGTTCTAATAGAACCACAGTAGCTAATCTCCTGTCAAATCACATTCTAATGAAACCACAGTACATAATCTGCTGCCAAATCACGTTCTTATGGAACCACAGTACGCAGTCTACTGCTCACCTGATATTTTGAAGACGCTTTCTAATGTAACCACAGTACCTAATATTCTGCGAAACTAATTATTTGAATTTATCTTCTAATAAAACCACGGTGTTATAACTAATTTCTTTTAAAGCGATCATTTGAAATCACTGGCAAATTGCATTAGCGAGCAACGAAAGTGCAGCGGAGCCATGTGCAAATTCGCAGACTGGCCAGCTCCTGTGCTGCTCGCATACACAGTATACGGTAAAACCTCGAAATTTCGAACTCCGATTTTAAGAAAATACTCGCTTATTCGAAAAAAATCGAAATACACTGGATTCAGAGAAAAGGACCTATTCATGATATATTTTAAATATCTGCCCACAACAACATATGTTTTAGGTGCGTGAAAGAAACGTCTCCGTGAGACGTTTCTTTTACGCGCCCAAAACTTATATTTGATAGAAAACTGAATAACAAACTATAATAATCATGATAGGGGGTTATATATTTTCTTGTTATATGACTGGAGAGAATCCTGTCTCCTGATTGGCCCAATTGGTCTTCATAAATATCTATGTCTACCTGGAAGCGTCCACAAGTTAATATTGCATGAAAACCAGCTTGAACTAGTTTCCAGAAGTTAATATTTTTTACACTTCTGCAATATTACCCTCTAAAGAGCTAAAAATAGCATGATGAGTGTGAAACTAGCATGTACTACATGAAATTGACATGATTTGCTGTTTCACCTCCCAACAGGTAAATTAAAGACTTTCATGAGTTTTTACAACAGTTTTGTTTTGTTTTGTTTGCTTATTTATCTTTGTTTGAATAAACAAACTGTAAAAATAGTTTTAGGATAACATTTTATACTCCTTATTAAGAGAATTAATATACATTTGAAATTGCAAAATACTAAATTATTATATTTTAATAACAGTTGCTAAAACTTTTGAGAAAGTCCTAAGATGTTAAACATGTCTTTAACAACAAAAGTGAAAAGTAGCCTAGCGGCTTCGGTAAATTATCACTTTTTCGGGTAGATAAATACTTATGTCTACCTCACTGAAGTCAATAATTGTATAATGTCTACTTCCCTATAATTTGACCTATCGGTACTTCGAAAGAAAAGCTATTCGAATTAACGAGATTCGACTGTTCATGTATATTGATAAAGATTGGGACCAAAATTAAGAAATCTAGTTCCGCTTGATACGTTAAAATCTTAGAAGATGACGGGATAGAAAAATCCGTCTAAAAGATCATCGTTTCGCACCACGAGGCTTGCCAAGTGATGGCAAAAGGTGATCACGAGGGACGGATTATTCTATCACACCCTCACACGACTAATCAAAATTAAATACCGCATTTTATGTTTAAAAAAGGCTTCTTTTCTTTCGTTTTCAGAAAAGGCTGGGTGCTGGGACTAATGAGTTTTGTTCAGGCTCCTCCAACAAAATGAAGGAGGGGTCTCTGAAAACTAATATAGTAGCTCGCTAACACATACTTACATGTAGGTCCAAATAAACATTTTTGAACGAAAAGTTGTGAATGTTTTCTTATCCATAAGTTTATCCATCAGTTGGACATATCACGTGTTGGTGCTCTCGTTGAGACGGTGCTTATGAGCACTTATAAAATTGTATGTTAAGTGAAGAAATAATAACATTTCTTGATCACGCAGCAGGAGAAATCTTTTCCACCACTGAACTGAAATATTTACATATTCAGTACACTGTCTTTTTCCATGATTGTACATTGTGTTGATATACTGTTGTGCTTCCTCATGGTCATTGATGTTTTTGGAATTTTCAAATAAACATCTGTTTAACGTTATTTACATGTTGCAATGAAAAATAGTAGTCTTTTTATTATGCATCTTTGTATATCTGTGTGAAATCATTCTTCAAACAAGTATGCGCAGCTATATACACTGAAACGAAGTTATAAGTGGCCACCTTCACATTTTTACGCCTGTTCAGAAAGTATACATCGCTATTACAAAATTTTAATTCCATACAAAAATTCAAGGCTTTTTAAAGACTCTGAAAATTATGCCATTGCAAAATGTCTGGTAGATCTTGCACAGACAAAGTCAGAGAACAGGTACTTTCATTTCAAAAAGTCACACTTTTCACTGTGATATGAAATATTTCTCAGATATGTTATCAATTTATATTTTAATTAGTTTGAAGCTGTTAGGTAAAACGGCTGTGATATAAGATGAAAAAGAATCAAAAGTTTTGTGACAATTGAACTCTCGGTTTCTCTTCTACGTTAACATGAAGGCAAACACTATCGACAGCTTAATCAATGAGTTTTAGCTTATGCAATTTGCATATCGACTTTACATTGCTCTGTACGCCTTATTATCTGTAGCACGGCATTGGAATTTTCACCGGATATTCATTATTAATTTTTAAAACGTCAAAAATATCTTCGGCATATGTCATTTAAATGACCCTTAAAGTTTAACGTTAAAACCGGAAGTGGACACCAGTCTTGAAAGAATAAACGTTAAAACATTGGCTGATCAAGCTGTATTGTGTTTGGTCTAACATGTTTACATAAAATAAAACGCATACAATGACTTTAGTATGTGCAGTTGATTATTTTTGAAAATATTGGAAAAATATTGGAAAATGCGGAAAATGTGTTGTTGTTTTTAAATCATAAAAAATCGTTCATAAGCAAAAATTCAGGGGTTTGATGTTTTTTCAAGTCGGTTAGACGGGTTTGAAATCACCTGTACTTCAATTAGAAAAAAAAACTGCACTCAAAACTCTTCTTTTCTTCGAAAATTGAATTTTGCATTTTTGAGCCCAAAAAATGTGAAGTGATTGGACACTCTTCTAAAGCACCACTTAACTTTAATCCATTAAAATGCAGATATTTGGGCAAAATTTCATTTCAATATCATTAGCGCTAAGTCAGAAAAAATAAAATTGAAAAGTGGCCACTTAAAACTTCGTTTCAGTGGAGCAAGTGGCCTAAGTCAGACTCAGCCTTTCTTACAAAAGTACCTATTTAACGTGTGCGGGTAGAGAATGTTCTCGTGTGCACAGGCTTGTCTGAGCCCTCGCTTATCGCACATGAGGCGGTCCATTGAAACACCAAAACCACCCAAACCTCCACCAAACCACCCCAAACCTCCACAAAAACACCCCAAACCGTCATCAAACCACCACAAACCACCACCAAAGCTCCCCAAACCACATAAGACCAGCCTCCCAGGATATATAAACACGCCTACCACCCCTCCCATACCCCACACACTCTCTCCGGACCAAGACAACCACAACCTTTATTTTTACCCTTTTCGCTTCACACCAGCATTATTTTCATTAATGTGCTGCCAAACAATCTACAAAAAATTAGATTATTAACTATCGTCAAATACCCTACAATCGCCAGCTCCATACATCCGCCATGTTTGTTGTTTACTCTGTAATATCGCAAAATCTCGAGTGCACGCGAGAGTGACCGTGGGAATTTTTTAACGGAAGTGTAAACACTGCTAGGAAAAGTTGATCCTGTCAAAATGAGGCACAAACAGTTAAGTACAGCATATTTAACTTTAGATAGCTTATTTTACTCACTTTTACTTATGTCAAAAAATGCCCTTTCATAACTCATGTGATTTTCTAAATTCCGAAGTTTGGGTAAAATTGAAGCCGGTCGTCTGCAATGTTGACATTTTACGAATGGAAGTCACGTGGTAGCGTAACACAATTATTAGGCCAAGCTATTTTAATATTGATTTTTTGTAGCTTGGGGAACACATTTTTATGACGTTTTTTGTGTGCGTTTCTTGCCCGTTTTTTTTGAGACAAAACCTCAACAAATTCTGCACCAGAACAGATTTCAGAACACCAAGAAGGTCATACCCCACACCACTTTGAGAGACAGGCTGTCCGGTAGAGTGCATATAGATACTTTGCTTTTACACATTAAAACGGTTCTATTTTCCCCAATTTTGTATTTTATGAAATTGAATGTTGTTAAAACCCAATATTAAAACAATGCTTGGCCTTAATTTTGAGTTTTTCCGCGGGAATAGTGTGACGTCACTCACCTGGCAGAAGTAGGTCACACCCAAAATGGCGGACTTCAATTTACCATGTTTACATAAGCTTCTCGTGTCATAGTACGATGTTGGATTGGAGTAAGGATTTATCGCGGTCGAATGCAAAAATGATGTATAAATAAAGTAAGCATATTTAATTGTGCATGCTTCATTTATTTTATAATAAAAATAACCGACAAAGCTTAGCGTGGCGCAGTTTGGTCACCCGAGGAAATATTATTGCATTAACATTTTGTTGGCATGGTAGTATAATTTCCCTATATAGTATAATACATGCACCCAAAATGAATTTAATTTTAAGTGTTTGGTTTCTCTCCAGTATGAACAATATATAATGAGACACATTGATGCTTATTTGGCTTGATGCATTTTATGGGGCTTAGAAAGTTTAAAATGTGTTAAAAAGTGGTTGGCATATGGTATGTGGATGTTTGGAGTGGTTTGGTGTAGTATTATATGGCTTAGGGGCCATGACATACTGTCAAACCATTACATTCTTTCCAGTATAGATCATGCAGTTATGTATTTTTCATTTGGTTTTTTACCCCTGGTGTGGTGATAAGAAAGTATAAAATACGTTTTAAAGTGATTAATCATATGGTAAGAGTATGTTTGGAGGTGGTTTGGTGGAGGTTTGGGGTGGTTTGGGGTGTTTTGGGGTGGTTTTGGGGTGTTTCAATGGACCCCACATGAGGTACCTTTGTAAGTACGAAAATCTCATGGTATTCTCTGACGAGCTGAAAATACTTTTGTTATGCCCCTTCTACATCATACAATTCTAATAGCCCAGTAAACATCTAAAAGCGGGTCACCACCGGCCCGCCAGCGAAACGCCATTTAATGGCGTTTCGCGGCTGGCCGATGGTGGCCAGGCACTGTATACTCGCAGGGATATGTACATGTACAGGCCAGTTAGGAACTCATCTCATCATACATGTAGCACTTGTAAGGTCTGTTACCTGTATAAGGCTAGCGTCCATTTTTGTGGGACATATGCAAAAAGTGCACACCCAGATCAGATGCCACAGAACGCGGCGTCCGATCAGGGTCTTCACTGTTTACTAACATATATTCTGACAAACTTCCAATAAAAATGAAAGCATACCACCCTACAGCCCTTAAAACGGAAATGAACTGGTCCAATTGATAAGAGTGAGGGATTCCATTCGGCCCAAATGTTTTAACCAACCCACTGCGAAGTCATTAATAAGAACACAACTTTATAAGCGTATGGCTATATTTTCTAGGGATGCGAAATATCGCACCAATATATTGGCTACTCAAAATATTGAAACGAAAGATGATGTCTAGTATCAAAACCTTTTTTTTTCAGATATATTGATACCGGATATTGTTAATAAAAGCGATAGGTGCCTAGATGCGAGAAAATCCTGATTTTGCTTTGCGCGAAAAACAAATGAGATGATCAACCTGCGCATCCGCGCAGATTGATAAACGATTTTGTTATTCACTTTCTGGAAAGAAGAATAACAGAACTTGCTTAAGGGAAATTATCACTGCTCTAGCTAGTCTCTGTAGCTAAGCAAGCTAGTTTGAGACAGGTTTTCTCGCACTGAGGTCTATGATATAATGTTGCACATTCAAGCTAAGCGTCGGTTAAAACTTGTTAAAGATAGAACAAATGTGATACAGACAGGTTGTTGGTATTTAACGAGCTTAGTGATGTTTGTTTGTCTCCGTAAGTCGAACCATGATAGCTCAAAATACAACTCAAGTTGAAGAAATTTTGGAATACAATGTGGATTCAGATCAGTGTTTGAACTTTATTTCATGTGCGTACTTACTTACTTACTTACTCTGCTCAGGCTGTACGGATGCGCAGGCTGATCTGAATTTCCGATGGGAGCACATGCCAACTAGCACCTTTTACTTTTGAACTTATAACTCAAAGTGATAACACTCGTCCATTACGCTACGAGTGTATTAACGATTGTAAAATGGATGCTGATGTTTTGGACACGATGCAAGTAGCGCTGAAGTACATTGACATGATTTCTATTCCAATTTGCCTTGTGTGTGGAACAGTTGGTAACATAGTTTCTTTTATCGTATATTTAAGAAAATGGTCAAATTTCACAATACCACTCGTGTTTTTGTCCTGCTTCGATCTACTATTGCTATGGGCAGACGGTGTGTTCAGCGGATCATGGTCCTATTTTGGACAAGCGATGGAAACGAGGAGTTATGGTTGTGCAATATCTGCATACCTGTACCTGACGTTGTTTCTGACATCATCTTTCATCGTAGCAATGTTCACTATATTGCGAGCATACGCCGTGGCTCGACCGCATAAGTTTGCTCCCATATTTACGGCAAAAAGAGTCGTCTATATCGCCTCCCTTCTAACTCTCATAGGGTTCGGCAGTGAA
Organism: Loripinus fragilis; assembly: GCA_964019695.1. Lineage (NCBI taxonomy): Eukaryota > Metazoa > Mollusca > Bivalvia > Lucinida > Lucinidae > Loripinus > Loripinus fragilis. The sequence continues at coordinate 36,111,059 of OZ026515.1, forward strand.
AGTCATTATATTTTCGGTATCGTCAATATACATTTACTCGATTACAACACAACACTCTTGCACAGATTCATGCCTTGTGGGTTCAGTTCTGTTACCTATTCTATCTTTTACTTTAACTACTGGGTATTAGTGGAGGCGATTGTTATGGTAGTAAGCATGGGAATAATTGTAGTAGGAAACATTGCTGTTATCATCAGCTTATGTCGGCGAAAGGTGTCCAGCAACTCATCAATTGATACATCGGAGATCAGTCGCCGTGTCATTGCAATCAGTACTGTTCAAATTCTAGTGTGGGCGCCGTTTATAGTGGTGTCAGTAATGTGGGCAGGGCTCGACAGAGAAATTGGTTCAACTAAAGAAAGATTATTCATGGTGTTGATGGAAGGAGCGTTCATACCTTTACGAATCCAATCTGGATTTGGATTCTTCTTGTACACTTTCATCGGATCTGAGTTTCGAGGCGAGTTTATCAAGACAATATGCTGCACAAAAGCCTTTGAAAGCACTGCCCGTATCGGTCCTTGCTAATTGATTGGTGACTAACTGGACATTTGTTAAAACATTCTTCTTGGATCCAATTATTTAACCTGATGCCAAACTGATTTTTAACATCAAATTATGGAACCACGGTACCAAATCTGCTGCAAACTGAAACATTTGAAATCATCGACCATATGAGATATAAACGAGGATCATTTTTTATGTTCGTAGAATCGGGCTGTGTCTCTACAAATATAGAATTCACGGTACCATAAGTATACATGTTTTGACAGATCCAGCTTCTGTCTATCAACTGATATACGAGAGGCGTTTTTTATGTTCGTAGAGTGGTGAATTTAATGAAAACAGCGAACGAAAATGCATACATCATGTATATATTCGGAAAGATTGAGCTTTCATCAAAACATGTAACCTAGAAATATTTCAAAATGCATTACTTTAATGACTATTAAGATGCAAAGACATACCTATATATCGGACACTAGAAATATGGTAGAAATATGACATTTATGGACTTAGTCTCTGACATAACGTTAGTAACAATTGCATGATAATGGGTCCATAGCCATGCACAGCTTCTGAAAATTTGGCTGCAGATAAAGGTGTCTCAGTGCTACAATATTAAGGACCATTATAGCATATACGGAGCAATTATTGGATATGGAAGATTTATTTGGAACCTCAGCAAATTGTACAGTAGGGATATAAACTTTTATTGTAAAAAGTTGACACAGTGGAAATTGGATATGGGCTTTTGAATGTGGCTTAATGTGTTAGCTGTAAAGTACTATTATTTTTTTTCTTGTTTGTACGGTAGATGGGAGTGTTATGATAACTTTCATCCCAAAACAAAGTAAATACTTTTGTTTTATTAGAATTGAACTGCAAAATAAATAGCCTAGGGGTGCTAAAATCCCTTATTTTGTATATAAATGACGTCATGGAGCGTTACTATATTTAGAAAATACATTATAACTGTTTTTGCGTCTCTTAACAGGTGTTTAAATTTCTGCAATACGAAAATTATGCGGATCGGATTGATATTACTTTTTCTACATGGGGTTGATTTACCCCACCCACAATTTATTACATGGGGGTATGACAGTACCGGAACTTGCCAGGTACATTCTTTAATCGATACATCAATATAACTGCTGACGAATGATCGAGTATATCATGTACTATGCAAAACCAGAAGAAAACTTAGAATTTGTTCATAATCGTAATTGTAACAGATATAATAATAATACTGTGATTATTTTGGTATATTGATGGGTGTTTTAAAATTGTTATAGAAGAGCAAATAGCATGCTTATAGTTTTGCTGCACTTATCTGCATTTAGCGTTTGAATAATCAAGTTCGATGGTGCAAAAGAAAAATCGGCTTGACAAATGCTTACATCACCATAGCGAATGGAACTCAACAGCGTCTAATTTCCTGCTGGCTGCGTGGTTAAAATGACATGGATTTCTACCAGTGTATTTTACTATGCCCTATTCAAAGCTATATAACTTGACCAAACTAAGCACTAATTATGTAATATTTATATCAGTTGATAGACAGAAGCTTGACCTTTCAAAATATATAACCTTAAGGTACCGTAAATTCTATATTTGTAGAGACACAGCCCGATTCTACGAACAAAAAATGACACTCGTACATTTTACATCATTGGCGTTTAGTTCAGTCAATATATTATACAATTATTGACTTCAATGAGGTAGACATAAGGATTTATCTACCCGAAAAAGTGATAATTCACCGAGGCCGCTAGGCCGAGGTAAATATCACTTTTAAGGGTAAATAAATCCTTATGTCTACCGAAATTGAAGTCAATAACTGTTTTGTTATATGACTTTTCATTTAAGAGTGTAAATTTTGCTACTTTCACTTTTGTTGTTAAAGACATGTTCAACCCTCTAAGACATCTATGGACTTTCTCACAAGTTTTAGCAACTTTTATTAAAATATTATAATTTAGTATTTTGCATTTTCAAATGTATATTAATTCTCTTAATGGGGAATATAAAATGTTATCATAAAACTGTTTTTACAGTTTGTTTATTCAAGCAAAGATAAATAAGCAAACAAAACAAAACAAAACTGTTGTAAAAATTCATGAAAGTCTTTAATTTACCTGGGAGTGAAACAGCAAATCATGTCAATTTCATGCAGCACATGCTAGTTTCACACTCATCATGCTATTTTTAGCTCTCTAGAGGGTAATATTGCAGAAGTGTCAAAAATATTAACTTCTGGAAACTAGTTAGAGTCGGTTCTCATGCAATATTAACTTTTGGACTGGTTCAGACCAGTTTCCAGGTAGACATAGAGATTTATGAAGACAAATTGGGCCAATCAGGAGACATGATTCTCTCCAGTCATATAACAAATAGCATTGAATAGGGCATAGTAAGGAAAACTGGTCGAAATTCGTGCCATTTTAAGCATGCAGTCAACAAGAATTGGACGCTATTAAGTTTCATTCGCAATGCTAAAACCAGTATTTGCCTAGCCGATTTTCTTTTGCACCATCAAACTTATTCGTTCAAACGCTAATGATAGACAAGATAAGCATATACCCCTGCATCAAATTTAGGTTACCATGCACCCCAGGACAATTTTTTGTTGGAGCCAAATTGTTTATTGGGACCCCCTGAATGCGAAATGAAGGTGTTCTGAAAACATTTTGGTATGGGCTATGCGAAATGCATGGTTTCAGTGGCAACCCATAGCGGATTTGAGAATGAGGGTATGCCTACAAAAGTACTCATATCTCAGCTGTTACTTATCCTAGACTACTAAACTTAATACCAAATTAAAGCTTAGACATAATCTACTATCCCCGTTTTCATATGCAAATTGTATAATTTGCATATTCATAAATATTTATGAAAAAAATTGAAAATGTGATTCACGAATGGGGGTATATATACAAGAAGACTATCATCTCAGTTGCTTTTAGCCATAGATTACTAAAATTTGTACTAAATAAAAGCTAAGACATAGGTCTTTCATTCTATGGTCAAAAAATTAATGCAAGTCATCATATTTGCATAATTTGCGTAATCATGAATATTAATACAAACGTTAAAAAATAAGGGAAAATCATTAAAAGTTAGATAGGCTGATTTCATCCTAATATTGTCACTGTTGCATGTTTTAATATAATCAATATTACAATTTGACAAGTCACTTCATCCAGTGGCCCTATATGAATATTATCTCATTAGCATAAACATGAATATACATGAAGACTTAAAACAATGAGGGAAAATAACGTAAAAACTATAAGCCTAGGGAAGGGGTTGAGGTACGATCTATCCTGCACTCCTAGGGCCTTTTAAATTCACGCTACATTGTTAAGTTGGACCCACTGAATGCAAAACGAAGTTCACCTCAAACATTTTGGTATGGGCTATGTAAAAATGCATGGTTTCCATTATGCAAATATGATAACTTGCATTTTATACCATGGAATGAAAGACCTATGTCTTAGCTTTCATTTAGTACAAATTAGTAATCTATGGCTAAAAGCAGCTGAGACATTATTCATCTTGTAAATATACCCTCATTCGTGAATCACATTTAATGTTTTCATAAATATTTATAAATATGCAAATTAGATAATTTGGGAATATTGGGCCTATGTCTAAGTTTTAATTTGGTATTAAGTTTAGTAGTCTTTAAAAGTAACAGCTGAGATATGAGTATTTTTTGTATGCATACCCCCATTCTCAAATCCGCTATGGGTTGTCATGGAAACTATGCATTTCCACATAGCCTATACCACAATTTTTTTAGGGCACCTTCATTTCGCATTCAGAAGGTCCCAACAAACAATTTGGCACCCATGAAAAATTGTCCTGGGGGTGCAAGGTAACTTAAATTTGATGCCGGGGTAATAGTGTTTACTCTTCTATAACAATTTGAAAGCATCCATCAATATACCAAAATAATTACAGTCAAGCGTTGGTAATTATACCTGTTAAAATTATGATTATGAACACATTTTGAAATTTCTTCTGATTTTGCTTAGCCCTAGATATATGCGATCATTCGTCAGCAATTATATTGATATATCGATTACAGCGTAATTGGCAACTTCCCGTACTGTCATACCCCATATTATATAAAGTGGTGGGGTAAATCAATCCCAGGTAGAACAAGCATATTTTTGAGACTCGATCAAATCGTTACTTAGCATTTATTTGTCTCTATTATTGTAATACCCTAAATGAGACTTACACAAGTAGTTCCGGTCGAAAGTTACACAGTTTCAGGGCTATACACAGAATCATTTCATGGAAACTGTGTCTTTGACGGTCGAATCGAAATGCATTTTATTATACGATCTGTTTTATTTATGAAAAGATCTATCTAATAATTATTATTAAGATCTATTTATTTTTATTTGTAATTACTTTAGGGTAAAGGAGACTTACACAAATAATTCTAAACTGGTGCCCTTTTATCAACTCAATAGATAGGTAGATCTAGGGGAGGGAACCAGACTACAATAATTCCTCTTAAACTTACACAGACTCTCAGTCTAACTGGCCTTGGGAAAGGTCCCTGGCTAAACGTTTAATATATCCACATATATTACATGTAACACTGAAAACCGACAATTGCCTATTTGGACACCGACATCATAGTTTGGACATCATATTGGTCCTAGTTTTAAAATTCAATGCGAAATTCTTTTATTACAACCAGTTTTATCAAAACACAGACATGCTTTCCGGGTAAAGGGTACTGATATTTTAAAGCGTATTCATTTGATACGGCGACCCAATTATGATGGCCTTAATTTAACCACCACAAAGTGGAATACTCTTTGCCCCAACTTTTTGCATGCTGGTAGTTTTGCAGTGCGGAAAAAATGTGTGGTAATGAGTTAAACCTAGTCAACATTTTTCATTTACGTTGGGATGGGTTGAACCAGCACTAAGTAAAAAGTGGCTGTGTCTACTAGCGTCGTCTGCTGATAACCTTTGCAAACAGTTTAGATCCAGATCAGACCCTAACAAAACGTCGGACCTGATCTTGATCGAAACTGCTTTCCACTCTGATGCCCGTTTGCACGCTTCCCCAATAACGCTTTTTGTTTACCTATACATTTATATGACGTGAAACATTTATCGCAATGACGTTGAGCGCGGAAATTTGGAATTTTGCCTGTCCAAAAACTCTGTTCTGTCTGAAATAATTTAAAATATCTGGAGAACCAGCCATGTTCGGTGAAAATTGAAAATGGACACTTGACTGATAAATATAAAATATAAATACAGTCGAATCTCGTAAATTTGAAGTCCAAGGTACTGGAGATTTAATTTCAAATTATCGAAAATTCGAATTATAGGAAGCTTGTGATAACAGGGACACAATAATTACAAATTGTGTTAGCTTTTATGTCATTTCTTCAACAATTCAGGCATTCCCTTACACTTTTATAAAACTAGTATGAACATTTGTTGATGTAATCAAATCAATTTAAATTTCCATCACTTCATCTCATGAACTATACACTGAATGACTTTAAAAGCGCAAAAAAAATATTATTTTTTTGCACCCAAAATAGTTTAGCCTTCTTTAACAGGTTTAATCGGCTGGGAACGACACTCTGCATCTGTCAATACCTCATGCCAACGTTTTTACAGACAATGGCCACCACCAGCTACACATCGCTAGTTTACTATATCTTACATGTGGCGTCCATATGCATCAATGAAGCATAATATTTAAGAAATAGATCAGCTCCAGCAGTGAATTGTTGAGTAATAATTCACTGTTTGGAGGTCAGTTGTAAAGAAGATCAAATCACTCGCGCTGCGCGCTCGTGATTTATCTTCGTACAACTGACCTCCAAACAGTGAATTATTACTCAACAATTCACGCACTGGAGCTTATATATTTCGATTCTAACACGCAATAAACGACGAAAACACATTCGAAGTCTTCAGCTTCTTCCAACTTTCAGCCATTGCACTGAAGAACTCCCGCCAATACTTAGACTACTTCGCATGCGTTAACATGTAAGTGTAACGTCTTTCAAGCGTAAAAACGACGTTACACCGTCTAACGCTATGAATGCCGTCATTTTCCAGTGACGTCAGCTATCACACACTTTAGCTGTGAATTATTGTCCGATATATCACAGTTTGTAACCGTTGGCTCTATAGGCGAGGTATGTTAGAATATATCATTTGTCATGTAGTCTGTACATATACATGTATAAAAACAATGTAGCTTTAGTTTTATAACTTTATTAATCATGCCACGGTTGTCCAAACATGAATTATCTGGCACAATTGGAATGTTGAAAGCTGGGGTGCGTATTTCTGACGTTGCTTGATATAATATTTGCCATCCTCCAACTAGAAAGCGCCTTAGAGATCGTTATCATGCTTCAGGAGCAGTTAGATATCGACGCAGGTTTACCAAAATGACGACCTGCATTACGATGGCAACTTAGTTTGAGTGTATCGACGATATTTGCATCGACGATATCTGTTCCGACTGGCTACCTTTAGTGCCAGACAAATGGTAGGGCTCTGGGGGTAATTTGTATCCAAATTTTTAATAAAACTATTTTAATACAATTGCTTTAAAAAAACTCCAATTTCTAAACAAATTTCAAACTGCAACTTTAGAATCTAAGGGTATTGCCATTAGATGGACTGTTGCCCAAACATTAGTTATTATTTAGGTATGAAATACAAAACTTGCTCCCATGTTTATGTACTAAACCAATTGTAACCTAAAACATATCTGCCTTGGTTAAAGCTGCTGTGCTATATACAGTGAAGCCAGAGAAACACTTGACATAAAGTGCAACCCATATGCACTAGGCCAGAGAGAGGTGTGCACAAGACTTTGAACTTCATCTGCGACCCATATGCACTAGACTTTGAGAACAATGTGCACAAGACATTCTGACCAAGAGGTACCTGAGAATTCCTTGTGCACAATGAAGTTCAATTCCTGTATAACACATAACACAAGTTACATGTACCGTAGCAGAGTCCTTAAATAGAATGTGTTTCATAATTTGAATATTTTGCATAATTTCATAACTTTGATATTTTTAAAACTTTTTTATGCCCCCAAAGGAACTTTGGGAGGCATATAATAATCGCACTGTCCGTCCATCCGTCAGTCTGTCCATTCCGCTTTCGTGTCCGGTGCATATCTCCTATATTCTTTGAGGTAGGAATTTCAATTTTTGGTGAGTGGATACATCTTGGGATGGGGGAGTGTCGCGTATCATTTTCGGGTCACTGTGACCTTGACCTTGACCTCTGACCTAGTTTTTAGAATAATCGTGTCCGGAGCATATCTCTTATATTATTTGAGGTAGGAATCTCAAATTTGGTGTGTGGATGCATCTTGGGATGGCAAAGTGTCGCGAACCATAATTGGGTCACTGTGACCTTGAACTTGACCTCTGACCTAGTTTCTAAAAACTGCATTGAGTTTGGTGCATATCTCCTATATTCTTTGAGATAGGAATTCCAAATTTGGTGTGTAAATGCAACTTGGGATGACAGGGTGTCACATACCATTTTTGGGTCACTGTGACCTTGACCTCTGACCTAGTTTTAAGAATTATTGTGTCCGGAGTATATCCTTTATATTCTTTGAGTTAGGAATTCCAAATTTGGTGTGTGGATGCATCTTGGGATAGCAAAGTGTCATGTATCATTTTCGGGTCACGGTGACCTTGACCTCTGACCTAGTTTTTAGAATAATCATGTCCAGATAATATCTCTTATAATATTTGAGGTAGGAATCTCAAATAAGGTGTGTGGATGCATCTTCGGATGACAAAGTGTCCCATACCATAATTAAGTCACAGTGACCTTGAACTTGACTTCTGACCTAGTTTCTAGAAACTGGTGCATATCTCCTATATTCTTTGAAATAGGAATTCCAAATTTAGTATGGAAATGCATCTTGGGATGCCTGAGTGTCACAGACCATTTTGGGGTCACTGTGACCTTAACCGCTTACCTAGTTTTAAGAATTTTTGTGTCCAGAGCATTTCTCCTATATTATGTGATGTAGGAATCCCAAATTTGGGGTGGTGATTCCTCTTGGGATTGCGGAGTGGTGCATACCATTTTGAGTCACTTTGACCTTGACATTTACTTCTGACCTCATTTCTTGGTTTTTCAGGCTATATTACAGCTAACTTTCTTCAAATGTGTCTTATGCTAGACCAATTCCTTTGGGGGCATTCGTCACGTGTTTGTGACATTTCTTGTTGTCTTTCATTTATTTCTAGCTGACATGAATGTATTCGAACATTAGCCATTCAATTTAAAAGCTTTATTTTTAACAATGCATATATATATATATATATGTTGTGATATGAGCATATATATAATGATAACCTTTGCAAACAGTTTGGATCCAGATCATGTCCGATAAAGATGTTGGGTCTGATCTGGATCCAACCTGACACTCTCATGCATGTGAATAGAATGGATTTTTCATTGAGATATCTATTATCATATATAAGCCTAGCATCCTTTTTGTGGGACATAGGCAAACAGCGCAGACCCAGATCAGATGCCAAATAACGTGGCGTCTGATAAGGGTCTCCACTGTTTGCTTACTGAATGTTCTTTTGTTTGTTTGTTTTTGTTGCTTAACGTCCCATGTCAACAGCTATGGCCATTGCGGGACGGTCAGTTCACTTAACCACACTTTTTCCCGGGCAGGCTTGAGCAAGCGGTTAACCAGTAATTTGTGCACATACTTTCGCTTGTAACTGACAAAAACCCTTCTTGAATAAATCAGCAGAAGGGAGGAGAATGAGTGTAGAAATTATTTCATGATCAATCTCCACGAAAGTATGGTACCGGGCCGGGATCGAACTTGCAACCCCTGGATCTGCAGTCAGACACTAACATCTAATGAAAAATACCACCAAACAACCCTATAATAGGAAATGAACTCGTCAAGTGTATATCCGAAGGGCAGGTATAGTCTCATCAGAGTACCGGTTACAATTATCAAGAAATTATATATGTGTAATTTGACATTTCTCACCAGCAACAATCCCTTGGACCATTCGACATTCCACTATGCAGAGATCAAAGATCAGGCTAAAATCTTAAGAATAACACTTATCAAAGCGCACACTTGTCTGACCCTTTGTAGTTATATTTAAGTAAGATTTTCGCATGGCTCATACTACCACATTACTAAGAAGGTTTCACTGTTGACTTTAACCCTTAACCCTTTGTGAACTGGAAATCTCATAAAGGGGTAAATTAGCAAACAGTGGTGACCCAGATGAAATGACAGTGGTCTGCTGGTAACCTTTAAAAACAGTTTGGACCCATTTCCAAATCGAATTTATGTCTGTCCTGATCTGAATTCAAACGTGTGTTAAATGTATCAGCAGACGACAAACTAAAAGTATTTTTACAGCATACAGAGAGTAATTACCTAATACAGTAGCAGTCTATAAAGGTCCTGGAAACAATCTTTTGGATTCCTGCACATATTAATCCATATAAGTCATTTTCTGGGACATATGCAAAATGGAGCAAAAATGAAAATACAATCTCTTAAACATCTCTTAAACGGAAATGGGCAGGCCCAATTGATAATAGTTGGACATCCCATTCGGCTTAAATGGGTTAGTGGGAAAACGTATAATCATGGTTAATTCTTAAAGCGCAAATCACAACAAAATTAGTATGCTTTGTTGTCCGCTGATAGGTTTTAGAAGTCTCTTCGACAGCGAGGGACCCAGATTAGAATGTCAATAATGTAAGCAAATACATACATGCATGCAACAGACAACTTAAGCAGATGTAATTTCCAGATACATGTGGTTTGCTGGTTAATATCTTTTGAGTGAACTAACTGCTGTCTGTGATTTTCATGCTTGGATGAACAGGTAACCAGGCGAGGTTTAGACTAAGCTGGCTGCAGGCTACTACAGGTGTCATAAACAGACCTGTCATTATTGTAATAAACAGCTACTTTCATTAAATTTATTCAAGACCCTAGATTTTATTACAACACATACTCTAATAAAATTGGATTAAATGATAGTCCAAAATAGGATTTTTTTTATCCTCAGACACTAAAAATCTAATCTTACATTATAAAATAAAACACAGACCTGAAAGTCTCCCTTCTGTTCAATAAGCCGATTAATTTTTGAGTGGAGATTAAGTGTGAATCAGTGTCAATTAATTTTGAGCAATAAAAAGTGATACATTTAAATCCTGTGAATTATGATTTTTTTGTTTCAAGCCCTTTCAGTTGAATCACTCACTATTTTCGATAAAATCGTTTTATACACACAGAAACGTTAAGGCAAGTTTTTCCCAGCCTCAAATATGTAAAATTTTACGATGAAATGTTGTGTTTTTCAAAATTAGATGGATCCTTAAAATTCAAAATGTGCCAAATTTCTAAAATGGAATCTTCCGATTGAGACTAGAATATTGTATCCTAATGACAAACAATCAATTTGTGGAAGTCAGCAAACAAACAGGCCCTGATCAGATTGCTCTTTCATAAGCAGGCTGATCCTAGACTATTCGTCGCTTCAGTGCTATAGTGTTCTAAGTGTCATTTTGGTCAAAAATGAGTTATGCATACCGTTGGAAAGGGGATCAAATGTTTTATCTACTGGTGAAGGATTCATTTGCCTATCTCTTCACAGGAAGCTTAAAATAGCTGTGCGTTTCTGTTCTATCTACAAAAAGACAATTTCGTTCAGTGCTATAGTGTTCTAAGTGATTTTCATCCAATGGCCAATGATGATAATGTCACGTGACTTGGTGAGTTCCTATCTACATAAAGTAACTTCCCTTGGATAAATTGCTAAAAATTGCAGTTACCTCCCTTACATAAATTTAAATTTCCTAAATTGAAGCGGTTTGTCGGTCTTATGACGAACTAATGGGTATATTGGCTACTTTTAGGTCCAAATAATCCGCTCAGTCAAAACTTATATCGCAATTTGATCCATTGACAGAATTATAGGCTGTAGAAACAGATTACCTCCCTTATACATATATAAACTGCTTTAATTGAAGTAATTTGTCGATATAATTACAAATCAATGGTTAAATCTGCTACTTTTAGGTCTAAATAATCAGTTCAGTCTAAAATATTATACAAATTGACCCCATTGACAGAGAAATTAATTGTAGAAACAGATTACCTCCCTTGCATTAATTTTAAGGGCATAATCCGTGTGGTTTGTTACTGTTATGCCAAATAAATGTCTAAATGTGCTACTTTTAGGTAAAAATAATCATTTCTATTCAGACTAGTATATGAATTGACTCCATAAACATTATAATAAGCTGTAGGAAAATATAGAACACTATAGCACTGAACGCAGAAGGCGATTTCTAGGGCATAATGTTCTATCTGCAAACTGTAAAATACCAGTAAATTCCATATAATGTAAAAATTTCTTCAAATCAAGGTCATTTACACTGTATGTATATATTTTAACCCTCTGGTATGATTCAAAGATCTGTGATAAATAAGGCATAAAAATTAGGATGCTAAAATTTTCAAACACATTTTTCTCAAAACTTGTGCAATGGTAGATAGAACACTATAGCACTGAAGCAACTTATTGTATTCGCACTAGGTTATTTGGCGATGACCCTCCGAGCTTATGGTCTAATATTCGGTCAGCCCTCATCTACATCCCTAATTTATGAATGCAAGCTTCGTCTGAACATAAGCTAAAGACTCAGACAAAAAGTGCTGAATTTCAGGTATGTTCTATCCTCTTGTGATATTACTTATTTTGTTTATAATTTTGAGACATAAAATAGAAGTTATCATGTATGCTTACTAAGTTATATTGAAACAGGTTACTAATGTCCTTTCGGTAGACATTTTGGCTAAATTTCAGAGACCATTTATGAAACCCTATAACTTTACAACTAGACGACATAGAATAACAACCAAAGCTCTCTGGATTTGTTGGATGGTCTAGTTTTTCATTATTTATCATGTGAAAAGAACATTTCCTTTAAAAGAGATTTATAGCAACTGGTAGGAGACATTTCTTTGAGTTTGTATAGAATTTTGTAATTTCACCGGCCTAAAAACCATGAAAATGAACGTCATAACATTTATTATGTTGGCATGATTTTTCATATATTGTGCCTTTTAAAACATAAGAGTATTTAAGTATGGATTTATCTTGAGTGAAAACAATCTCATGTTATGATAGTATGGTGTCTTCTTTTTTCCTAGCAACATCCTCTTTCAACCATAAATGTGCGAGCTATTATTTTCGTTACTTTATAACACAAACTGGTTTAAGACAATAGAAAGTATATAAAATGTGAAAATGCATGCAAAAGTTGATTGAAAGAACTTTATTTTTGACTTCCGGTGAAACAAAAATTTGCTTCTGATTGTGGCTGAGCCGTTTTAGGACGATACTTTAGCCTTTGTTTAGTACTGTTTCACCACAGGAAGACAAGACATCCTGCTTACTTGACTTGGACGTAGCGCTTCAACACAAACAAAAACAATTGTCTATGAAATATACTACTGTTTTGGAATATCCAATCCAAAAGATTTGCGAGTTCAGGAAGTCAAGTGCACACCAAAGCAAGGGAGGAGGCAAAGATCAGGAATCGATACAATCAAGTACCATACCTGACCCAGGACACATGATCGTTGAAGTGTATGAGCTCTGTGTAGGAAGTATGACGCATACTCTAAGAACTAAACAGGAACTCTTTAGAGTATGTATATTCTAATAGGTCGTCATAGTTAGCTTCCAATTGAACAAGGGCAACAACGTGTGATTGCTTTAACCCTTAGTCATTTGGAGGATTTGTCCACTCTATAGTCAGTGGGAGAACCTGTAAAATATATCTCACTTGTCAGATGTTTAGTGCTGTATGCCATATCCTATGGTAGGGAAGAATTCGAACAATCAACAGATGAACTCGAGGCTCATGTATCGTTATACGTTGTCTTCTACCTACAAAAATGTTCTTAGGCTACATGTTTAAGGGCCTTCATACAAATCATCATCAGTAAGTCTGCTCATATATCTTTTTGGCTAGCAAAATATTCTAAGCCGGCATGTTACAAACAATAGACTCATCACACCAATGATATTAAAATCAGTAGCCACTAAATCATCCTTCCAGCTCTGCAAGTGCAAGAAAGGGAAGTGTTGTTGCATCTGTTCTTGTGGAAATCGTAACTTTTGATGCAGTAGGTGTATCCGTTGAGTCTAAAAGATTCTAAGAATCTATAACGAGTGTGAGGGTAGGATAGAAAAATCTGTCCCAAGGATTGCCGTTTGGCATCATGAGGCTTACTCTTATTACTATTTAGGTTATTTACCTTGAAACATAAAATAGAAATACTTAACTTCAGTTGCAACTCCACAAACAGCTCTGCCTCTCAGATCGCCTGCACCAGATACTGAAATATATACTAACATCCCCATCAGGTCCATTGCTTCGATAAAGGGTGGGTGGGTGGGTCGATCCTTCAATATGGCTATCTTTGGCTTGAATGACCAGAGTATATGCACAGGTTTAGTTCTACTTATTTTCATGCATTTCATTAATATCACGGGCTCTCGCATACCAATGCTTTCCACGTGGTAATCAATCTCATACTTGAACTACTCTTACCACGTCTTGACATAACCAAAAACTTACACTGAAGGACTTTAAAAAAGCAAAAATGATTTTTTTTTCACCCAGAACAGTTTTAGCCTTCTTTAACAGATAAAAACGGATGGTAACGACACTCTGCTTCTATCTATACCCAATACCGGCGTTTTTAAAGACTCTGGCCACCACCAGCTATGCATTGCTGGTTTACTATGTTTTGCACGTGGCGTCCCTACGAATCAATGAAGCAAAATATTTTATCATTTTACATGTAGCTTGTAAGTATACAGGTTTAAAAACATAGCAGCTTTAGTTTTATAGCTATATTATTCATGCCACGTTTGTCTGAACATAAACAATCTGGCACAATTGGAATGTTTAAAGCTGGCGTGCATGTTTTTGACGTTGCCGGATATCATAATCGCCATCCGTCAACTATACACCGCCTCAAATTTCGTTACCAGGGTACAGGGACAGTTAAAGATCGACACAGGTCAGCCAAGAACGGCGATTGTGTATCGACGATATTTAAAGCGACGATATTCGTTCTGGCCAGCTACTTTCAGTGCCAGACGAATATTAGGGCTCCAAGGGTAATTTATTTTTTATTTTTTAATAAAAATATTTTATCACAATAACTTAAAACCGTGTCCAATTTCTAGACAAATTTCAAATTGCAGTTTTACAATCATGGGTTTTTGCTATTGGACGGAGTGTTGCTCTAACATTATTTATTATTTTGACATAAAATTTAAAACATGTTTTGCTGACAAATTGATGTTCATTTTTGCCAAATCTCAATAAAATTGAGACATTAAAAGTTAGTATATATTATGAATTTCGATTTTTGCGTTTTAAAAGTCCTTCAGTTTAATGAAACGCATATCAGTCAAATATAAATTCAAGCATTATAAGGGGGCAATTTCCATCACAGCTGAAATGTGCTAAAGTTTTCCTTATATTTAAAGGTGGTACCAAAACTGACCCTTCATACTATCGACCAATTTAATATTACCCACAATTTCAAAAATATTTGAAAAACATATTAACCATCATTTAATGAGATATTTAAACAAATACAAGTTAATACATGAAAGTCAATCAGGATTTCGACCAAAACATAGCTGCCAAACTGCACTGATCAAACTAGTAGACCAGTGGAAAGAATGCATTGACAAAGTCGATATTGTGGACATGCTCTTTATAAACTTTCGTAAAGCTTTTGATGTAGTAGGACACAACAAATTATTAAAAAAAATACAAATATATAAGTTCAGTCCAAATGCCATTCGATGGTTCCAATCATACTTGGAAAATCGCCAGCAAGCTTTAGTAACTGATAATGGTTTATCAGAATATGCACAAGTACTCTTAAGAGTCCCTCAAGGCCAGATACTTGGCCCTACTTTATTTTTGATATTTATAAACGATATACCACTGACCCTTCAATACTGTTCATCTGACTTCTATGCAGATGATGCAACTTTTCATACGCATAATAAAGATATACATACCATCGAAAGCAGAATACAATCCGATTTCAATCCCTCTAAGCTGTTTAGTACCTCAATCAAAATGCACATCCATTATAAAAAAAAACATCCTGTATGACAATAGGCACTAGACAAAGGTTAGATGGCACAGATCATTTAGGTATCAAAACTGATAACATAAACATAAGGTCTGTATCCAACCAAAAACTGATGGGACTTCATATTGGTGAAAATTTAAACTGGAATAATCATATAGACAATCTTTGTAAGGTCATTTCCTCCAAAATACCTCTGCTGCGACAGCTGGCTGAGTATGTTCCCTTGCAAGTTCAAAAACAATTTTATCAAGGATACATCCTTCTGTTACTTGATTTCGGTTCTATCACTAAGGGATCAACAACTAATGCCAATATAGAAAAGTTATCAAAATTGCAGAAAAGACCAGCGCGGATAATACTCAAAGCAGACCTCGACAGATCATCTGTCTTAATGTTTCAGGAGCTTGACCCATCTGTCTTAATGTTTCAGGAGCTTGACTGGCTTTCTGTTAGAAGCAGACTAAAATATAATAAAGCTGTTGTTATATATGTCATTAAACAATATGACGCCCGACTACATAACACAATTGCTTATACCGATGTCCCAGACGCACTCATTAAATCTAAGATCAGGACAAAATGGTACTTTATATACACCTTTAGCACGTACTTTGCTGTATAGTGGTGCATTTTCTTGTTCAGCTCCCAAACTCTGCAACTCATTTCCCGAAGTAGAAATATGTCACCGGAGGGCTTAAACCGGTTTTATGGCGCGCCAACCTCACCCTTAGTTCAGGTGTGGATCAAGACACAAACACAAAACATAGATAACACAAATGTTACACAAAAGAAGTACCGCCTTGGAACGGTCAGTAAAAATATTTTACTGGGGGGCTTTATTTTGCTCCAAGGTGTATGCATATACTAGGATAATCTTGACATTGTACAAATTATGTATTTTGTTCATCTGCATTCTTGTGCCTCACTCTCAGATGATCGCTTCATGACCTAAGGTCCTCTGGTTTGACATTTGTGTGTATCGGACCGTCAGAAATGCTGTATATGCACGACGCACTGCTACATGTACGTCTAGCGCCAATAACCACTATGCTTGCAACATGTACTAAGGCATCCAAAAATGGATGCTACAGCACGGTATAATACGGCGCTAGACACTGCTTGGGTTATGTAAATTTATACTCAATTTTTACGTAGAAATACATCTCTCAGTCTGTACCAGCGACACAACCACGGTGGACACATAATCAGTTCATAATATTTAGCCATTTATGTGGGTCGAATGTGGCGTGTGCATCAAGCACTACAACGTCTGACGGACAGACAGACGGACGGAGGCGATAACCAAATCCCTTCGCTTTTTTAAAAAACAAATGTGGGGATAAAAAAATATGCGCTTCTCATTACAAGCCAAATAAAGTGAGCCCTCTCTGTTAAACGTTCGTTCAATTAAAACAGTTAGTTGATCTTTGGTTATATAATGAGGCAAAGTAGTATAGAGAGTAGATACATCATATGAAGACAAACGAAATGCTAAAACCCTTTACTGAGATTTCAATTAAATAGGAATCTCAATTGAATTTTTTATAGACCAAATAATATTTTACCATTGGTCTCATATACTGTTTAGTCTTACAATATTTCATAAATTGTTTTTAATCTCACGGAGGCAAGAAGTCAATATTATTACTCTTAAGTAGTGCATAAACTAGAATTAGCAATACAATGTGATTTATAGGATATTTTATAAAGTCTAAGTGACCAGTATAACTTATGAAACGTGCTGTGATCTTCATCAAAAAACACACCAAACTCAATAGCATTTTGGGCATATTTTCATTTGATATTGGCAAATACGAGGGGCATTTGGAAAGTTCTTAGAATGTTCTTTTATCTCGGCATACATTTCATGAGGATATTTTAATGCAGACACGACACATTATTGTGAATACGTGCACTGTTTATATACTGGAAAAGGCAAAATTTCAGTGGAAAATATAACATTAAATCTTTTGAAAAGTGTGCAGAACGTTAACAATAGTTCATGAAATGAGATAATGTTGTACCATTTGGTAGGCCAAAATCTGGTTGTTATTTTACAATTGATGACCGATTTAATTGTTTCTAATACATGAAAATAAATACAGGAACAGCAATACCAAAAGCGTCTAGAAAGCAAAGCAATGCACTATTTTCTTTACTAAAATCACTTGTTACATAGCACATATTTTGAAAATATATATCTGACAGCAGTTTAAAATGCCTTGCGTTGGTATTTTTGTCAAGCACACTTTATGCTCTTTGTATTGAAACTTAAAGAAATTTTGTAAACCAGAACAAAGGGAAGATAACCCTTATACGCTTCTTATGGGGCAGAGTAAGTTTAGCCTTGAGTTGACGTTCTGGTTAATTTTAATTGAAAACGGTGGCAAGTAAAAAAAGTAAAAATACCTTGAGAGTAGAAATCAATCAATTTTGTGATGGTTGATGGGATACCATGAGAGGTTCTTATGCCATCGACAAAATGTGAGGGGTTAAGTTACCGCACCAACATATTGAAAAGTAGGGGTAGTGTTATTTGGAATAATTTCTTAAATACAGACCTAGACGAGCCACACTTTTTGTACAACGAAATGATTTTATGCATTTTTTGCTACAAATAAAACAAAACATTTACTCAATAGGCATTTTTCGTGCTTCTGTAGTGACACAATTTATAGTAAAAGTATAAAGAAAAATCGAAAAAAGTCCCATATTTGAAAGTTTACCATTTCTCTATTAGACAACATTTTCTGAATGTAAAGGTGTAATTCGTGCAAGCAGTGATCGCATAATATAATTTTATTAAAAGTTAAGTTGGCACCAAATCGTTAATTTGTTACACAATTATCGTAAATAAGGTCCCCAATTTTCCTTCGTTTTTAACAAATTTTGGCAGCTTAAAAGTTCATCCAGTGTATAAACCCTACTCATTTTGAGCATGCGCTGCATATGCACGCCATTTTTCTAAAAAAAAATAAACCATCAAGTAGCCGTTGAATTCTAGTTCCCAAAAATGTATTATTTGATTGCATTTTATCAACGCATTGTGGAGCTATTATGTCATGCTAAGAACTTTCCAAATGCCCATTTACTTCAAAAGATAATATTTTCGCAGTTTTGAAGATTAATTCAGATATTTCGATTAAAGTTTTGTTTTTCAAGGTGTAATCATAGACAAAACTGCTTCCATTAAAAGGCGAATCAAGGTGGTGCTTCTTTTGTCGATCCTTTATGTTTTTATGTTTCGTGTTTGTCATGCTTTCTTGTCTGTTCATTGCAGCCTTGTGGTCACCTGCTGGGAAGGGGCTGATCTCTTGGCTCTCTTGTGTGTTATGTTTTTTGTGTTTTTGTCATTTTCCCATGTGGTGTCCTGGGTAAGGTGTGGTACTTGACTGTATCGATTCCTGATCTTTGCCTTTACTTACTTCAAACCAGAAAAAAATGTTATTAAAAATATAAGGGATATTACATAGAAATTGGTTTGAGCTTGTTCTTAGTTTCAATATTGTTTTCCCTTTTTTTCTTTTTTTGTAATAATAAAGCTGTTTTAATCGTTAGTTCAGAATTTTTATTACCATTGAAGGCTTGAAACTAATAGTTAATAGCTGACAGAAATTATTTAGCCTTATCACTGGAAAATCAAATGAATTGTGTTTAAGAATCTTGGTCACACAACGCTGGTGCATAGCTAGCCATTTAAGATCAACTAAAAGGCGTAAATTTACAGTGTTTTCAAAGATTCTTGCGTTGAAAACCTCATAAAATATGCATTGAAACACCCAATTAAAATGCTTTATATATTTATGGTAACAACGTTAAAATGGCATCATATTTACAGTTTTTGTATACTAAAAAATCATAAATTCAGGGCTCATTAAAAGACGGTTACTTTTTAATTGAATGCGTTGATATAGGATTTTCATCACCATTAAGTTCCTTATGACATCAGATATTAAGAACAATTAGTATCCCCATTAAATCCCATTAAAATATTAGTTGGATCATTTAATTGCTAAACAATAGATCATTTTAAAGTTTCTTAATGCCATTGGTGGCATTACAATACGAATTACATGCTTAATTTAATGGTCAGTGTTTGGTTTACCATGATTTTGAAAGTAAATAATTGCCATTAACTCAATTGGGGCAATTTTAAAATTTTAATCATGTTTGTGATAATGCTATCAATTCAATGGGCACTTAACATGCAAATGTTAGATGAAAAGCCACTCTATACGTTTTTACTTTCTATCATTTTCATGTCCCCTAGTTCCATAAATTTAATTTTATTGTTCCATTGTGCTCCTAAATTCCAGAAAGGTTTGTATGTTACAATGTTTCTGGCATCATGGAATGAAAAATTGTGTGTATTATAAGGTGCATTTCGACTTGGTCTGATTACTATCTCTGATAGAAGACTTGTCATCAGAATAATTTCTTAAAGTAAGTATGTTAGGCCTGATACATGGATTTAAATATATGAAGCTGTAAAGTTTTGAAAATTATCAACTCACCTTGCAAAGTCTCTACGCATAAATGTAAATGGCATCACTTTGGATGCGTATTTAACTTCAGCGTATCGTCATAACTTGTCATCATCTTATATGCTATCATTTTGAAACTTTGTGTATGAATACTTGATTTCAAAACAACATACAATTATTGAAAATGAGCCGAAACTATGCTTAGATCTACGTACAAAAATATTTTGACGTAAAAAGAGAAACAATTGATAAACTGCTTGTTTCAATGTTTACTCTTTCTGTTTTGAATAATTTACTGGGAACTATGTTAATGCCCCAGCAATACAGTGGTACTTCAGTTCAATTTCATTGTAATTGCAATAATCAATTTAACTTTTAGCCATTAAACATTGTTGAATTAACTATCTTTAATCTAAATGTGTCATGGTACCAATATAAAAATAAGGGTGATATTGACTCCTCTAACTATAGGGGTATAACGTTAACAAATGTCCTTCCGAAAATATTTTCACACATCCTTCTAAATTGCATCAATAAATTGTCCAAAAAACAAGAAAAAATAAATTGTAATCAATTTGGCTTTCAGAAGGCATAATCTACCGTCGAATGTATTTTTATTCTTAGTTCAATTATATCAAAAGTATTAAATACTGGCAATGGCAGTAAAAATGTACCGTGCATTTATAGACTACGAAAAGGCATTTGATAAAGTTGATAGATATTTACTATGGTTCAAACTCCTACAGGAAGGCATAAGCCCAAGGCTTTTGAATATCTTCAAATCTATGTATAGTAGTGTTAAGGTGTGCATAAAATGTATAAGTAGGTTCTCAAACATTATGCAATCAGATGTTGGCTTAAAGCAAGAAGATCCACTGTCCCCTATACTTTTCATGTTCTATATCAATGACATTGTCGTTTGTATCAGCAATGTTGAAATGCTAGACACAGTTGATATTGAATAAATGACCCTGTTTATACTTTTGTAAGCTGATGATGCATTTAGTTTTGCTAAGTCTGCTGAATCCCTTCAAAGTATGTTGAATGATATACATGAGTACTGCAACACGTGGTATCTTACTTTCAATACAAACAAAACCAAAGTTATGGTATTTGAGAGAGGCAGACATTTACACCCTAAAATATATATCTAAATGACACTGAATGAGATGTTGTTTCATTATTCAAAAATCTTGGAGTAGAATTATTTAAACATGAAAACTGGTCGCGCACACAGAAGCATATATCTCAACACGCGTCATACGCTCTTTTCAGATTATATATTGACTTGTTTAATCAAATAACACTAACAATACAAGAAAAACTAAACTTGTTTGACTTATTGGTTGGGTCCATCCTCAACTACGCATCAGAGATTTGGGGTTACCACGAGGCACCAGATATCGAACACATTCATACAAAATGCCTACGTAAAATCTTAGGGGTACGGAAATCTACCAACCTCGAAGCCCTGTATGGGGAAACAGGAAGATACGTATGAAAAGAGTAAGAAAAATGAAAGTAATAAACTAATGGATCAAATTTCTAAGACGTAGAAACTCACTAGAATTAAAGGTTTATAATATGTTAAGAAACGATTGCGACAGAACTGATACATGTATGCAGGTAAATAGCTCGGGGGGACAGGTAAAAAATGAACTTCAAAAATGCGGACTTTCTGAAATATGGGAAAACCAGTTATTAATAGATATACCATCCGACCTCATCAAACAGCGCATTACTGATCAATATAAACAATCCTGGTTATGCAGCTCTAACAGACTCACGACTTATAACAGTATCACAACCAATTTCTCGTTTAAACCGTATTCAAACATGTCAAATCATCGGTTCCGAATGGCCCTTACAAAGTTTAGGGTGTCTGCACACTCTCTAGCAATTGAGACTGGTCGACACACTGGTACCGAAAGAAACCTCCGTAAATGCGTCCTCTGTAATATGAACGTAGTCGAGTCCGAGTTTCACTTCATGTTGGTGTGCCCCTTTTACTCATAATACCGAAATAAATACTTATCAAGATATTATAACCACTGGCCAAATTTACAAAAATTCGAGGATCTCATGTCCAAGCAATCAAAACAGAATATCCAACATATCAGTCGGTACATCCATTATGCCTTCCAAAAACGTACTAACTTTTTAAACTAAGTCAACATACAACGTCTAGTCAACGCCAATGCCGTAACACGAGTATGACATTGACGCCGAGTGGAAATTGCATAGACAGTTTATCCCGTCCCTTCCCATATTACACAAATACTGATGCGAGCCCATATAACGGTAAAATAAGTCGATATACAACCTCTAATCAGCGTCCATGAAGTCACACGACATGACATCGACGTTGATCGTAAATTGATGATGATAGTTTACATGGCTCATTATACAATATTACACAAATAATGATGCGAGCAGCGTCGTCGAATGTGTCTACTCTACTAACTTGTTAAACTAAGTCAACATACAACGTCTAATCGACGCCGGTGCCGTAACACGGTAATGCATCAGTGTTGATTGGAAATTGATTGCATACATGTAGATAGCTTAGTAAGCTTACCGCGGCCGTTTGTACCGTGGATACACAAATATTGATGCGAATAGCGTCGTTGATCATGTCTGTTCTACAAACTTTTTAAAACATTGAGTCTATACAACGTCCAAACAACGCTGATGCCGTAACACGGGGTGACATTAGCGTTAATTGGGTATTGATTACATAGATAGTTTATCTGGTCCCCAAATATTGACATGAGAAGCGTCGTTGAACATGTCTGTTTTACAAAGTTGTTAAATTGAGTATGTATAGGCAACAACGTCTAGTCAACGCTGATGCCGCAACACGGCACAACATCAACGTTGACTGGAAATTGATTATAGGCCAGTAAAGAGTCCGTAACTGAAAATTATTTTTCATATTTCTCAGCCAGAGAATGTGTTGTGGGTGCTCATTGAGACGGTTCTTTTGAGCACACAAAACACATGTTTGAGTTGATAGATGGGGAGAAATGACATTTTACGCTCAAAAATTTTGCTTTACATGAATTATTTGACAGTTTAACCGGCTCTCTCTACATATACGCGGGTCAGTCAAAAATAACTGAGAGTTGGTTAATATCTTTATACTGGGTCGGCAGTTTTGGCTGAAACTTAATGCTCACATAGAATGAACCTTCAGGCTTTATTGCATATAGAAGTTGGCGTCTTATATCATCTTCAATATGGTGTTGCTAGGCAACCGAAGACCGTCTCTCAGCGATGTGTGTTCGCGCTGAGGACTCTTCTGACTAAGCAGCTATGAATTAAAAATCATTTCAAATCTAAAACATATTAATAACGGACCTTTTATCTATCCAATTGTATCAAACAATGTGTTAGCTATGTTTTGAAGATATGTAATAGATAGTAAATACAGTACATGCAATATTCGTTGCCTAGCAACCAAAATCGATGGAAATTCCATTTTTAACTATAACGCCAGATTTTGTTGCTATGGCAACCGTTTATTCCTAGGAATATTGAAGATATGCATTCAGATGTCAAAACCACTTACTAAATATAATGAAATGATCATATGATATGATGCTTAGTTGATAATATCGCTATAAAATGAACCGTAACTGGTGGTTGGGATATATTTTGGGGTGAAATTTTCCGAACATTTAGTTAATTTTCCTCTTATTTATGTAATTAAATTCCTACGCCTCAGCCTCAGTTGTTGCAGTTCACAAAATACATTCACATACTTAATTTGCAACAAATGCACGAGTTGATGTAACTTTAATTTTGTAAAGTGTTTCCATGGCAACGCTATATTCCAGCGTGAACGCATGACGTTATGTCGCATTCTTCGGTTGCTAAGCAACACAAATCTATACTTTACATGGTCTTGTATATTGCATATTCTGACGCAGTACAGTTCGTTGCATGCATGTGTCAATTTCACTAGTGTACGTTAGCCTACGCAAGAGATATGAATCAACTCTCAATTATTTTGACTGACCCTCGTATTATACAAATAATGATGCGAGTAGCGTCGTTGGATGTGTATGTTTACCTCATATTTAAAAATCATCTCTCCAAGTAATATTCTAACTGTTCTC
The DNA here is from genome assembly GCA_964019695.1 of Loripinus fragilis. Lineage (NCBI taxonomy): Eukaryota > Metazoa > Mollusca > Bivalvia > Lucinida > Lucinidae > Loripinus > Loripinus fragilis. Next base: position 36,135,406 of record OZ026515.1, read on the forward strand.
ACATGGAGTTACAATAAGCATATTAAACGGTCTGTTTAGACAATGACTTCAAACCATATATTCCTCAAAAAGGCACAGTACTGAAGATTTGCGGTATTTGTATAATTATGAAGATTGTGTACTCAACCAGCTGCTGAATCAAACATGAGACCCAGCCCCAGCGACATTGGATGAAAGCCGCGTCGACTTACATCCAAAGTTGCCACACCCGTAAAAACATACTATATGTATAAAAAAAATAGGGGAACTTGCCTATCGATTCCCATATATCTTAGGGCTGGTAATAAGTCCCGATTTATTTCCCTTGGTTTATATCACGAATTATATCCAATTGGTTCACACAAATCCCGTGTTATAATCCAATGTGGCAGGCAGTGACGACTTTGGCTGGATTACCCATATGAGCAGTACTGTGAGGTCCTTCAGAGCCGCCAACATTGTGCCAGAATAAAAAAACGATGTTTTCGTGATTTGATTTTTACTATCACTAACTTGCTGAAAAATATTGAGATCATAAGATACATAATCCAAAGAGATTGAGTGACATATGTCAACAAAGAACAATTTCACTGCGACACGTGCAGCTTAAGTTATTTGAACAGGCATTACCATTGGCTAGATACTCATTAAAGCCGACACAATATTCAATCTAAGTTTGTTTACGTACAACTTCGACCAGTGACTAGAATCGCCTCATCGAGTCTGTGGAGTCGGTTCTATTGGACATTCACATTCGGTAATATCTTCTGAATGTGAGTGATGTCGGAAACGCCTCATAGAAGCGCTTTCAAAGGAAGCTTACATTAAGCATCTTTTTTTATTAAAAATGAGGGAGAACGGTCGCCAAAAGTCATTTGGACACCCATTTGTATAGATGTTACCCCTTATTTAGACTTCATGTGACATCTTATCCTTTTGTAAAGGTCAAGTATATATGTTTTTGTGGGAAGATAAATTATTTTGTTAACCATAATGAAAGCTAAATTAATACTCTGTATCTTTAATGCTGAGTAATCTTATGCTATGTTATGTTATTAAATAGCATGCCATTAAAAAGCCTTTTAAGATAAATATAGATTATATATACATGTATACGAAAATAACAGACGTGTGGAAGTCTGATGTGGACATGGGAAAGTCAACGGAGAAAGCGGAGGTTACCCTAATTAAATTCACTACAGTGAAAAAAAACATCGACGCGTTATTTTTCATTTATAAAATACCATTATATCTTTTCATTAGTGAAACTATCGCGTTCGCTCATTTCAGAGACACTCTATTTTCACAGCCTAAAAAACAATATAAATATATGTAAAATAGTTTTTTTTACAATATCTTTATGCAACAGAATATTCAAGAGAGCAAAGTAAAGTCTTGGTATCTTCTGAACTTAACTGATATATTGTGTTCGGTTTCCACAGTTTTATTAAAGAAACAATAAACGGTTCCAAAATATGTATACTCAGACATTACTTATCTCGGTCAGTCTCACCCGATCCTCGAGATTCTGGGCCCGGAATTACAATGCCTCCTTAAAGTTAAGGTAGACTTAAATTGACGAACTTACTTAAATTTCACGAAAAGTGCATTACAATCATTTTCCCTATCTTAAATGTCTCCTTATCTCGACAAAATACTTAAATATTTAAGGTAGCAGCGAGGCTACCTATAAGATTTAACTTTTTGACATATCGATGTACGTAAATGTAAACAATGGCGAACGTCCGGACTTTGGTGAGGCTGCAAAGTCAACGACACGTTTTTGCAGCGTTATTTTGACTATGTTGACATTCTGTATTTGCAATAATATTTACAAATAACAAAGTTATTTAACTCCATATTTTAGATACATGCATTTTATTACATCAAAAATGTTATATGCACATACAAATCAAAAGGTGAATTCGTAGCATAGTGGATTAATTGCTTGTCCACTGTCATAGAGACTGCAAGTTCGAGCCCCGCCACAGTACCATTTCATTTAATTTTTTTTAATTCTATATTTTTATCAATTATTGATTGAGCCGTGGCATGCGATTTCCAACAATGTGGCATTTTGACATGTGTAGACTCAGACGAGCCTGTGCAGCCGCCTTTTAAGCTTAGACAGTCAAAATGCTGTTTTGGCAGAAGCTAAATATTCATAGAATATTCAAACTACTAGCAAAGGCTCTGATCAAACTGCGCGTATGCGCAGGCTGATCTGAGGCTCTGCTCGTCGCACATACCACATTGTTAGAAATCTCATGTAGCGGTTAATTTAAAGATATAATTCATAAGCATTTGCAAACCATTTGCTGAATATCGCTTTACTTGATTGAATCGATTCCTGATCTTTGCACCCTTACTTACTTTAATGACAGCAAACAATGCGTACCCTATTGAGTAGATGCATTCAGAGGCATCTTGCATATATGCGTTTTCGTGTTTGATAATGTCCCATTTGATGGACACTTTGTATAAATGTTAAAACTGTTTTTCAATAATGCTTAAAGGACACATGTGAAAATATGATACAATAAAAATGAAGAAAAAGAAATGAAAGCATTGATGGGATTCGAACCTGTGCATAATGGAAAAACAAATGCATGTTCTGCTGCCATCGACTCTATCTTCTGGCTATACAAGATGATATCAAACAGTTTTCAAAACTACACCTGACTGCTGGATATGCCAGCCTACTGTTTTGATTTCAATGTTTACAAACAAGCAAATGTTAACATGGTCATTAGATCTTAGCAGCACTATAGAAGGTTTTTAGGAGCGATATCGTTTCTCTACCACCACGATAACGTATATTCATACGCGGATCCAGGAAATTTTCGTCGGGTTTGGCAGTGGGGGGGTTCAAGCCCGACTGACTGAAAAAAAGCTCTGACGTTGTTTTTTTCTTCGTTTTTTTGCAAGTCCTCAGCTTATTTTGCAGAGGGAGTCCAGTGATCATGTTTTTTTACAAAGAAATCTATCATTAAATTATAACTTTCCGATATTCCATGGAGAAGGACGGTCCAACACTTCCAGGGGGTCCAACTTTTCCCATAGCGGAGGGGGTCCAATTCCAGTTCACCACATCAAGAAGTCTGCGAGTATTCTATAACTACCCCCACACACACTCCCCCTTAAGCATATGAACAAACTGGAGGATCTGAAGGTCCTGTAGCGCTTACCTGATCTCATTGATAAAATTAAAATAGGTCAATGTCAACTTAGGCTTATTATTGAAACATATTTTGTTTTACCATATATGGGAGTGTGTTTTTTTCATTTGGAATTATCACGTATGCATTGTACATAGCGCGTTCTGGCTCAATTGGCGCCTTTAAATTAACAAATACTAGCTAGTATCTGATAATTAGCCAGTTTCTGGCTTGCCATTGGGAATTTATGTGTCCAAAATGAGTACATGTACGCTATGTAAGTCATTGGTTATGACTCGACATGGCTCGCGAATTAGATGGGTAACCGGGTGCCGTTTGGCAGAGATATTTGTAGCTTATAGCATGGCATCAGTGTTGTACAGCTCAAGTCGGATGAAAATCCCGAATTTACGTAGACCTCGAAGTCTCCCAATTACTGATATTGCTTGGGAGCGCAGTGGCTCAGCGGTAGAGTGCTTGACTCGAGACCGAGGGGCCGCGGATTCGATCATCACCGACGTAACTGCGTTGTGTCATTGAGCAAGAACATTAATTAAGATTGTTAATGGGACTTAAATAATCAAATCAAACAAACAAACAAAACTGATATTGTAAGTTAGGTTCACAAAAACGGCGCATTATAAATGCACATTTAAGATGGAATCTTAACTTTAAGAAATATTGGAGTTAAGTTCGTAAAAGTCTACTTAACTTAAGGAGGCATTGTAATTCCGGGCCCAGTGGTCATTTTCCACGTTCATATGATAGGTCAGCTAAAGGACAATGCTCGATCTAATATGGGAAAACATGATAAACTAATTTTCAGAATCCACATCTTCTATAGACAAAACTTATTTTAGTACATCACATTATTTATCTTGCTTCGATTTCATTCCTCTCTGATGTTTATGAGATGAGCAGCACCGCCGCAAACTGGTATTCAGGTTAGGTACATGTATGATACTCGACACGAGAAACCCTGACTTTGTTGCATGCTGATCTGATCTGTAGTTTGATCAGTGCCTTTGCTTCCAACATTTTGGAAGTTTATTAGCTTAGCCGCGATATGAGATTTCCAACAATGTGGTATGTGCGACCAGCAAATGATCAGGACTTATGCTAGTCGCTCGAATATTCTATGAGTGTTAAGCTACTGACCGAACAACATTTGGAGATTCTAAGCTTAAAGGGAGGAGCACAGGCTCGTCTGACTCTACAAATGTCAAAATACCACATTGTTGGAACTCATTAATTTATTATTTTTCTGTGCCTGCTACACGCAAAATCTCCATATTCTAGCTTGTCTCAGTATTGGAGCAGATAGGATTTAGCTTTAAGGTCGCAAACCTCGAATACAGGCCCTGAGGTTATAAACTTTTTTTCATTCTCAACTCAACTAAGCATGAAATTCAAATGCTCATAAACACCAAAATGCTGAAAAATAATGATCTCTTGCTTTCAAACACTCGGATGTTGTATTTATCATGCTAATAAATGTTAGCATTTTAACATTTATGAGCATAATAAATTGAGCATGAAAAAAGCTTTATAATCTCGGGGCCAGGTTTTCTCGGGACGATGTCCATAATGGTAATTTTGAGATTTAACAACTTTTCTAGAAGGTTGTTATATGACCAAAAAAAACACATTTCTCTTATTTTGAGCAACGTAATAATTTCAAAAGTGATACAATGATATTTGCATTGTTACTTTGAATGGAAGGCTGTGACAAGTACGCGCATCCGTGAGTTGGGTGACGCAAGCAGATTTACTTCAACCATTTATTACGGCTCCGACATTGGCGTTAATGCTGTCATAATAGGAACATAAGTGTCCCCTTAGCATCTCCAACATTATTTTCAAGCATCTGTAAAGTGGGAATTGGCTCCTTTGTAGATTTCCATATGCTGCTCTGATACTGAGATCTTTTGACTCTTTGAAGAAGAGAACGTTTAGTTTTCTACAAACATCTACCATCTTAACCTAGTAAGATTGTCAATGGTTAATCCTGGCTGACAATCAGGCATATATATTGTTCGAGAGCATTCTTAGTCTCGTCTTGCAGTGAGACATGACCAAGTTTCCTGAAAGCATTGTGGGCAGAAGAATCTGCGTTACTGTTAGCCTTCCAACATAATATTTTACATTGCCTGAAATTAATCCATTAATATCAGCAGTATCTACTGGCAAAAGTAACGTTAAGATCTTTGCATGACTTTGCTGATTTAAGCTGATCTAGACCTTAACATATAACCATCGCATCAACAACTTTAATCCTTCCTGTTTGCGTGCTAGGTATATCTCATCCTGATCTTTGACAATAAAGATCATATAGGCAAACCGAAACTCCTTTTTTCAGCTACACACCATAAGCAATTAGTGTGCTAAATATGAACACCTTCCATCAAAATGAAAGAAGTTCGTGCTACGAGTTGTAAGACAGGTTTCAAGTATACTTGACCTGTACCTTTGACTCTGAAATTATATCAGTAATCTGAAAACCTTCTTTGTCATCTAGACACCATATGCAATCAGTGTGCTAAATACGGACACCTTCAGGCAAAAATCAAGAAGGCAGTTTGAAGGGCAGCTATATCCCTAACCACAGAACGACAGAGTGGTGGGACCTCTAGTTGTCGAAGTGACCGAGCGATTAGTGCTCCCAACTGTGGATCACAGCGTCCAGGGTTCAATTACTGCTTTATCGATACAGCACTTCATTGCACTCAGCCTTTCATTATCATAGCATGACTTAAATACAGTTGAAAAGGTCATGAAATACCAAGGCATCCATGTATGTCTTTGGTTGCTGAGAGCAAAAGTCATTAGCTCTATGATTGGTACCATGAACGACCATGGACATGTGTTTTGCGCATTTTCTTTATTTTGGTCAATATGTAACAATAGTTAAATGAATACCCTTCAAGGCTTGGTATGAAGTTATGACCTTGACCTTGAGCACGCATAACGGAGACGTGTATTCTGTACATCTTCTCACTGAAGAAACCATTTTTAGTTTAGCCCATTTAAATGAAACATAATGCAACTCCTTACTTGCAAACATAAAATCAAATGTTCAAATTATTGAACTTCAACTGTGATATTGACCTTGAGTTGGCATGGTTAAAACATATGGTATGCATACAGTCTAATTGTGTTGAATATTTGACTAAAATTATAATCAAAACCCTTCTGACATAAAAGAAGGAATTCAAAGGTTCAAACTCGTGACCTTAAATTGTTACATAGAGCTTAATTAAGCCACAATGATGTCATAAATTTTGCATATCCCCTCACTGAACTGGACATTTCACCTTTATTTTATGAAATAATTACACGCGTAAAAGCGATAGGGTGCGGACATAGAATTAAAGGCTCAAACTTGTGGCCAACACTGGTGACCATGACCTTGTAGTCATTGTTGAATTACAAGCTTCGCACATCTTCTAACTTAGACGAATATTCGACAAAAAAATTAGATACGGGGCGGACACGAAACTCAATGTTCAATCACTTCAGCTGTGACCTTGACCTTTAGTTTGCATGGTTGCGCTATGTGTTTTGAACATCCTCGCACTACGCGGAACGTCTTATCAAAGTGTAATGAAAATCCTTCAAGGGGTTGATGAGATATGGAGCATACGCCCAATTAAAGGCTATATTCCATTTCATGTAACTGTCACCCTGACTATGAGTCTGCGTAATTGAGTCACAGGTACTGCAAACTGTCTCACTGAGGTGAACACTTGACTAAAGCTAATAAGGAATCTTTAAAGTGTTCCAGAGGTATGCTGAGACCAAGTTCTAATCGGTCACCTTACATTTTTACGCTAGTACATATGGTATACAAAATGAAGCAATATTTTGCCCAGACTCTTCAAGTTATTTCATTTAAAAATGACGTTTTCTTCTTGCACGGACAAAGTTAGAGAGAAGGTACTTTCATTACAAAAGTCAAACTCTTTCTATGATATAAAATATTCAACAAAAATGTTATCAATTTACGTTATTTATTGTGTGAAGATGTTACTGACTACCGCGATTTAAGAAGAACAAATTCTCAAAAGTTTGTTTCGATAGTGCTTTTCGTTTTTGCTACACAATAGCATAAGACAAAAATTTTTAGCAGCTTAATCATAGAAACTCAGCTTAAAGCTTGCAATTTACATACGAACTTTGCACTGCTCTGTGCGCTTTATTATCAGCGGCACAGCATTGAACTTTTCAGCGATTATTTATTATTACCAGAGGTCACCGTTCCTTTATAAAAATTAAAAAAACCACAAACATAATGCCATCAAATTGAATTTTAAACTTTCACATTGAAACCTTAAGTGTGCTGTAGTCGTAAAGAAAATATTTATAAAAAATGGACTAATCAAGTTCTACTGTGTTTGGCCTACAGTGTTCATATAAAATAAGTGCATTTAACAGCATGAGCTACCGATGAATTTCAAAAATCTCGAAAATTTTCGAAAAATGCAATACTTTAAAAAATGCGTAAAAAATCTACCATAAACAAAATTTCAATTGTTGAGTGTTTTTAAGTCGAGTAGACCAATTTGTAACCGCATACACTTTACTTTTTTAAACTACGCTTAAATCCATTTTTTTCTTAAAAAAGTGGATTTTTGCTTTTTTAACACAAAAATTTTGGAGTAATAGAAAGCTGTTCCAAAACAACGCTAAACTTTTGCCCAATTAAATGCATATATTTAGGCAAAATTTCATTTCAATTTTATTAGCATTTGGTCAGAAATAATGAAGTTGAAAAAGTGACCGATTAGAACTTGATCGCAGTTTACAAGATTTATGTAGACGAATGCCTTCCCCTCTCTGCTCCAGGTTGGTCGATTTATGAATGTGGAGTTTACTTTGAGAACTGTTAAGCAAATTGTAAATATATTTGACCTTGAACTTTGACTTCAAAGTCATATCGGTGATCTTAAAACTAATGTACACACCACCACTTTTAAGTATATTTGACTTTGACCTTAGATTTCAAGGTTACGTCGATGACCAGATCTGAGACCTTTGTTATAATCTTCGCATAATAGCCAATTAGCGTGCCAAATATGAACACCCTCGGGCAAGGACAATATTGTGTTATTTAAAAGTAGTTTCTATTAATAATCTGGAGCAGGACGAACGCTAAACTATAAAAAAAACTTTGTCTGGCTAAGAAATGCATAATTATGCGTATCAATAGCGCAATGGCCGCCATTTTGATGACGTCACCATTTACCCAGAAGCGGATATCAGATGTGTGTACTGGATAAATTGTTGCTAATGCCTCAAAGTTTAATCTGATATAGGTCGCCGAAAATCGTAACGAAATTTACACGGGGCCAAATTTTGTCCTATTCGACATAGACTACAACGTGGCTCATAGGCCCATGGCCCATAGGCAAGATGGCCTGTTACATTTTAAAGTAGATTTTTGTGTAAATATTATTATGACTAAAATCTGGAGCAGTACTGAAATTAAATCTATTAAAAAAAGGTTTATTTTGCCAACATACTTTGATTTTTCTTAAATACATAGTATTGCGGATTATAATTATGAGATGGCTGGTATGTTGATGACGTCTTTACTCGGGCCAGACGCGGAACTCAGATATGGAAAATGGTTGAAATTGTTGTAAATACCTCAAAGTTTAATTTTAAATTGTCACGAAATTTACACGGGACCATTTGTTGTCCCATTCGACATAGACTAAAAAGTCAATCATTGGAACCGGAAATCCCTTAACGGGTACTTCGACAAATAGGGAAGGCCAGCGAAAATGCAACATAATGTGGTATTTCACATCTGGGTCTGCACTCAGTTTGCTAAGACAAAAAATGAATGCAATAGTTTTTGGAAAGTGTAACCTGTCCTCAATATACTCATGTAAAATGGACCATCTTGGTTTTATTGCACGTAACTTTATGGTAAATTGCATTTGTCTGAAAAGGGTTAAAAGTAACCGTAACATCTTATTATAAATTTTAAAGTATGCCAATAAAATAATAAAAAAAAAACATTAAGGAAGGGGAGTTCATTCGCCATCATTTGACATCAATGTATTAGAGTCCTGCAACGTTAAGCTGACTATGTTGACATTCTGTATTAAAACAATATTTACCAATCACAAAGTTATTTTTAATTCACTATTTTAAGAATACATGTAATACATGCCTTTTATTACATCTAAAATGTTATATGCACATACGGATGAATGCTTGTCCACTGTTCGAAATCGAAAATACATACAGAAACACAAACAAAAATCAAATCAACAAACAAAACAAACAGCAACAACAGCACAAAAGCAACAACTTCACATACGTTGTCTACACGTTGTTTTACTGCATGTAGACTGTTCAGCTTACAGCATAGACCAAGCCCCGAGGTTATAAAGCTTTTTCATGCTCAAATCAACTGAGCACGAAATTTCAACTGCTCATAAAAACCACAATACCGACTAATAAAGATGTGTCTTGCTTTAAGTCTCTCAGATGTTCTATTTATCATGCTTATAAATGTTAAAATGCCAACAAGTGTTGGTATTTTAACATTTATGAGCAGGATAAATTTCGTGCTCAGCTAAGTTGTGTATGAAATAAGTTTTATAACCTCGGGGCCAGACCTTATAAGTGGTGGTTAAAAAGTAGGTTTATTTGAACAGACTATCTACTTTTTATTTCACCACAATCTGGTCGTATGATTGCACTTTATTTATAAATTGTCTACATCAAGAAAATCATACACAAACGCTATCGTTATCCTTATAAGGATATGCTTACTTTCATTCATATAACTGTGAACTGTAAGGAGCACTGGATACAAACTAGATAATTTCTAACGTTACTTCCATGAAAATAGGAATACGAAATATATAAATTAAAGTATACTCTACAAGCGCAACCAAACATTATGGCATCAAGTTCAACTGTTTATATTTTAACAACAGTCATCAGTTGTTTGTTTATTATTTCATCTGTACAATCTCAAAGACTAAGGAATGAAGCTGACATAATGCAAAAAGCACGAAAAGTAAATGAAAGACAGTTATTTCGGGATAAATCTAATTCCAATGTTGATCAGTTCGGTTCCAATCTCCTTCAAGATGCTGGAGATATGGCTAGACGAGCTGAAGAAGCGCTACAAGACGGTATTGTGTCAGATACAGACAGGTATAATGTCAGCATGGCCTGTCTCTCTCAGACTGAGGCGATGCTAGAGGCTCTGATATATGGAGAGGAATGGGCACTAAAGAGTAAGTATAAATTCAGTAGCAGGCCCCTGCATTTGAGGTTGCGGTGGAGGTAGTGGTGTGTGTAGGGGGAGGGGAACATATACATGTAGTGGGCTGAAATTGTATGAAGATATCAATTTTTAGTGCACGTTGCTAGTTGACCCCTTATGACCCATGCCAATTCATGTCGTCAGCCTTTCACGACCAATAGCATGTCAACTACACACGTTTATAAGTAATTAATGAAACTATTCGACAGAACGATCATTTTTGATAAGTAATTGATGCTTCCACAACAATCAGCAACGTTTCTAAAAACTATATGACACAAATAATAGCCAAGGGGGTCGGAAATTTGTATGTCGCCAGTCGTAAATTCCATCTGAACTGCATATTTTAATACACATTCAACATGAATATGGAAAAAAATGAAGTATTTGGCGCTGTGCTGTAGGGAAGACAATAAAATAGTTTATTTCTTTAGTTTTTTGTTTTGTTCTTACATAATTTGTTTTGTCACCAAATCCAATTAATTTACGAGTCCAAACAATAAACCCAATCATCACATATCAAATACATTAGAAATAACTTAAAATTGTCTTTAGAAGATGTGTTATATGTCATATAAACTAATAATCGACTATTTAATTTAATGCTCTTAATAGTAAAAATATGAAAGAAGCCGCTTTTCATACTTTTAAAATGGCAAATAAGCTTTATAATTTACGAGACCTTTGCTTTTGAGCTGATAATGTTTCAATAGAACAACACAGAGTAGATATGATGTTCAGAAATTACAAGTGCTAGATTGTTCTTTACGTTTAAACGTAAATTTAAGTATAAAGTTTGATAGCACAAAGTAAGTAAGGGTGCAAAGATCAGGAATCGATACAACCAAGTACCGCACCTGACCCAGGATACCAATGGGAAAGTGTCCAATTCACAGTTAGATACCACAAACGAGAGCCAAGAGGTCAGCCCTTTCCCAGCAGGTGACCACAAAGCACATTTAAACAGATGCGCACAAAGACATAGCAAACACAAGACAGAAAAGAACATAAAAGATCCACAAAAGAAGCACCGCCTTTGAACGGTCAGTAAACTATTTTACTGGAGGGCTTAACCCGGTTTAACGGCGCCAACCTCACCCTTAGTTCAGATGTGAATCAAGACACATACAATGTAGATATTTGGTTTGCATGAATGGCCCCTTACGGACAATCCCTATCAGCAATGCTTGGTAAACGTATAGATATTTTTTCTGATTTATGAGACCTAACTAACGGGACAAATCCAGCAATATTTGGTTTACATAACATCAATTATATTCGATTTTGCTAATTTTACCATATTTCGTCATTTAATACAATCCTATGTAGTCGTTTCATACGTCATTAGCAGAAAACTCACATATTTTGGAAAACTAGTTCGTGTGTGTGTGTCAAACTATAAATTGAGTTCACAAAAAATTATATAATTATTTGTAGATAGAGTTAATGCTTTTGCTCGTAACACTATCAGGATATGACAACCTGATAGATTTATAAGTGTGTCGTGTGAATGAAGTTCACGCTCTCTGTATGTTCTCATAAAGAAACTAACCGTCTCGTACATTAGACACACATGTCCCGAAAATTAGAAATAAAGGATGTCTCGCAAAATTAGGCATCATTTCTAAAGATAAAAAAGCTTATAATATGTAAGTTGATCGCATTTTCTATTGAGCACTTTTCTATTTTGAAGTGTACCTGATGTCAAGAAATTCATATATTTAAATGGAAACTTTTATTGGCATTTTAATAATTTGACTGCGTATGTTCAATTCATGTATCATTTCCAGTTATGTATCAAATATAAAATTGATATTTTTTTTCATTTTCTGTAAAAATGTAGATATTGTTTTCATTTATGTAATATGCTTTTTTCAATTTATTATTAATATAATAAACCATGACGTCATAGCCTAGTATTTGAGATAAAGCAATTCGAATCAAGATCAATAACTTTTTCTTGGTACATTGGTTATTGTAACAGGTGCAAGGATTTGTCAAGAGAAACATCAGGTCCCAAGGTTATAAAACTTTTTTCATGTTCAACTCAACTGAGAATGAAATTTATCATGCTCATAAAAGTTAAAATGCAAATAATTGTAACAGTTGCCATTTTAACATTCATTAGCATGATAAATACAACATCTGAGCATTTGAAAGCAAGAAAGTCTTTATTTTTTAGCATTTTAGTTTTTACAAGCAGTTGAAATTTCATGCTCAGTTGAGTTGAGCATGAAAATAGTTTTATAACATTGCGGCCAGATTGCAGTGAAATTATAAAAGAAACGTCTGGTATATATTTTACTGCAATCTGATCGTCAATAACCAAAGTATCATAATTGAGGTTTTGGTCTGGTTTCTTATGTGCATTTTCTCAGTCAGGGGCAATGACTCGCCTTTGAAAGAATGACCATGTGAATAAGTAACGTTTAATTTTGCTTTTGATCTTATGCGTTTCAGAATAGTTTAAATGTTATTAAGAATATAGCTTTTTAAGCTATTGAGCGTTTACCTATTTTACTGGCCTACTTTTTCATACTAGACCATGTTTAAATCATACTCAGTTGTAGTAATACTGGTTAAAATTATCATTGCACTTGATATGCCAATTCAATATACCCATGGGCGGATCCAGGGGTGGGGGAGGCACAGGTCCGGACCCCCGGAAATTCACAGGTGGATATAGGTTTTCTTAGATATTCTGTTACGGACCCCCTCGACAACGGACGTCCTTCGAGAAGCAATTAGGCCCCAGGGGTCCAACCTGGGACCTAAATGCTTCTCGAAGGAGGTCCGTTGTGAAATACGTTGATTACTAAAAGACGAAATTTTCTGGATCTGCACATGATAAGTTATAAGTTGTAGATGATATTGATAACCAATATTCAAGTTATAAGGCATTAGGTGTGTATTGTAAGAGTTATGGTTATTGGTGTCACTAGTGACCTTATTCCTAATGAGAATCCCATTGCATGAAGGTATATATGCAAATTTGCAATACAAATGTTTAAACATAGTTGACACCATTATGGGTAGCATAATTTTCGTCCAGTTCTCTGCTTCTGCATTACTATTTTTCAATGCCTATACTAATTTGGACTTTTCCAGTACATTTCAAATATTTCTGCTAATTTGCAATAAAAAAATATTGCAATCTGACATTTTACAGCAATTTTTCAACACCTGATATCGTTTATGAAGATATGGAGCCAATATTTGAGAGACAAAATATCTCCATAGCAACAGCTGTTGACATCATACATACTGATGATGACGTAAATATATACCCTGTACATGTATATGTATCAGGGGCTATTATTTTTTGGGGAAATTATCTTAATTGGACAGTACAGACCGTCGTTTCAGACAATATATTTGGTAAATTTCTTGTTAAGCTGATCTGGTAACTCAGCCATGGCCAGTAAATGTACGCTAAACGTAAGTATAAGCAGTACGATAAATGATACCCATGTCCAATGGCGTAGACAGAATGCTGAAAAGGTTACGCACACCAAAGGGAGACTACTGTAACAAGCAGTAATGCTCTTCAATTGCGCCCCTTTACATATGGGAACTTCTCTTAAATGAACGAATTTGCTCCCAGAGGGAGCGCATTCTTTCCTTTAAGAGCAGTTCCTTATGGTATGGAAAATCACTTTTACCACATTAGGTAACCTCCCTAAATCGCTACTATTTTTATAACGCACGCGCGTAACTGCGTAATGGGAGCTACACCAATGGTGTCCATCTCCAAATCATTCTCTGAACGTCTCCCGTTTACGGTAGTCAATGGTTCAGAATGACCCATTTTAAAATAGTATAGTCATAACACTCAATGTATTACTCATCTACTTTGACCTTGGCATTATTATGATAATGAGCATCCTACACAATCACATGAAAATATGATCAGATCATGATTCATTACTTAAACCCCGCTTAATCTATAGGTTATCAAGTAGGTGATGATATAAATTTTAGTACACTACTTTTGTGATAAGAACAGTTTGTGATTGAGTACATACAAGTGTCTCAAGAAAGCGCCCTATCAATAAACCCACATCACCACCATCACTTTTTTAACACGCAAGCCTTGACCATTGAGTCAGTTTGGTAGTAAGGCACCGAGGTTATCAAACGTTTTCATGCATAACTCAACTGAGCATGAATTGTTTCTGCTAATAAAAGATAAAATGCCAACATTTATCAGCAACCGTTTTGAACGTTTTTATAACCAGGAAAAATACTTTATTTGTCGACATTTTTAGCTTTTATGAGCTTTTGGAATAACATGCTCAATTGAGTAGAGCATGAAAAGTTGTATAACTTTGGGACCAGGACTCATAACATTTTGCGGACGTTGCTCAAAAAGGCATTGTCAGCTGTAATTACACATATACATGTAGGTCGGGAATATATGTCAAACGTCTTACCTACCTAGTTATTTCATAATGAAGATGATGAAATACTTCAAATATTTAGCATAAGAAACTACGGAACCCCCGCAACAACAGCAACGACAAAAACAACAACAATACAATCACGTGGCAATCCGTTCACGACTTCCAATCAACGTCGAAATAGCATTGATTTAAACAGTGAATTAATATCATTACGAAATGGAGCCGACGTTGATCCAACGTTGTTTTCCATCTCGGACTAGTGACAGTAATATGCACGACCCACGTTGAACGTATGCTAATTAGTATCAGGTGTCAGAAGGTAATGTACAGTACGGCCACTCATAAGTAGACAAAACAAAGACCTCAATGAAGGTCGAAAGTATCGCAGACTGCTCCTCTTGGAGTATTCTGCAATACTTTTGACCTGCATTAAGCGATAATTGGTCTTGAAAACCAATTTTTGGTCTTTTTGAGAGTGGCCGTTTTACACAGGTTTTACTGTACATGTATGGAATTAGCAGAATGATTGTGATATCAGGGCTAAACATAATTACTTTAATATTGAGCTTGATGTGAGACACAGTCTTTTTACACACATAAACTTCACACTGAAATTTAGTCTATGCAAAGTAAGTAAGGGTGCAAAGATCAGGAATCGATACAATCAAGTACCACACCTGACCCAGGATACCAAAGGGAAAGTGACAAACTCACAGTTAGACACCACAAACGAGAGCCAAGGGGTCGGCCTCTCCCATCAGGTGAGCACAAAGCATATATAAACAGACGCGCACAAATACATAGCAAACACAAGACAGAACAAACACACGAAAGATCCACAAAAGAAGTACCGCCTTGGAACGGTCAGTAAAATATTTTTATGGACGGCTTAAACAAGACATTATCTCTTAATGCATGTCAAAAGTATTGCAGACTGCTCATTCTGCAATACTTCGACCTCCATTAAGCTACCATTTGTCATTAAGATTTTTGTTTTGTCTATTTTAGTGGCCATTTTACACATGTTTTACTGTATAGTGTTCTGGCTGCGGCCATGCCAATGTGTTATTTTACCATTTGTATAATGCAGTGATCGACGCAATGGGGAAACCTGCAAGCGGTCTTCTGGAAGGTCATTTTACCTGGCTTGGTTCTTATGATGAATGTATTCAGATACAAGCTATCATAAACGACACTGAGCCAATAAAGGGACAATACTGCAGCGCTGTGTTTGGTCAGCAACAGGTGACTATTGCATTAACCCTTTAGGCACTCAGGACTCTTCCTTCTGGTTTGCCCCACCCTGTAGATCACATATTTCATATTGACTTTTATAGAGAACACATTAATCTTCTTCTCTGAAACCACTACGCATAATATAGAGCCCTAATATTTGATATGTAGCATCATCTTTATCTTAAAATCAGCTTTTTCGAAAAAAAAATGTCATGAATAGCATTACTATAGTAGCAAGATCCAGATCGATGAGGCCTAATATTTTGTAGGGACCAATCTGGTTCCCAGCTGTTTGCAAAGGTTATCAAGAGAGAAGACAATAGCATGCAAAGATTATACAATATTGTCAGACATTTCCGGGCTGATTTGAATTATAAACATCAGTACACATGATTCATTGGTGAACCTATTCCAAGATTGCTCGAATTATACAGACCTGTCATAAATGGCAACCAGGCTCATTTGTGTATCTGTTCATTTGTTTTTCTGTGAGCTACTAACTTTGTCCGCTCAACTATTAATCTGATTTGAATCGTTCTTGGTTAAAATGATAATTTTCATTGAGGTTCTTAATCGTGTTACTTTAGTCAACATAATGGGAACCTTTCCATGAAAATTCATAGTGAAACTACTGATCCATCAATTTTTTGCATTTTGGGAGGAGCTATACTCCCCATGGCATTATACTGTATTTGGTAATTTTCGCGAATTTTTTATTTACACGAATAGCGTTCAAAGACAATTAGCGACGTTTACAATTCGGGACAAGGGCATGCGATATCTATATCAGTAAACGCCAGAGCGATTTCGCCAATGTTACGCGTGGATTTTATTTTTACGAAAGTTCGCACATGCGAAGTTTCGCGAAAATAAAACCTCGCGAAATTTTCCGAATTTGTAGTAAACGGTCATTCTCATGTGAGGGCCCCAGGCAGGGCCCTCTTGTTTGTTTATCTGGACCTGTGTTTCAGCAAACAGCGACGCCGTCGGCTGTCATTACCATAGGAGTGTGTGTACCCAGTAGCTGTACCCCAAACGATACTGCAGCCCTTTTAAACACGTGTAAGTCAGACATATCCAACAATTGCTGACATTTTATAAGCAGGGCATAGCTTGCCTAAAATTCAGTGTACGCAATTGTGGGAACATGGTTAATGGTTTTATGAATACAATTCCAAAAAGGGAGTATTTACATAGCGGCGTAAACCCAGATGAAACGCCGCAAACGCGGCGTCCCATCAGGGTCTGCACTATTTGCCATTTTAAGCACATTCTTGGCTACGCTGGACAAAATTAATACTACATCTTACATGAATCAGCATCTCTTTCACTCCTTAATGGGTGCTAAAACTCTTAAAGGGGGTCTTAGAGCAGATGATGCCATCATATATAACTCCTACCAAAATAGGAATTAGACACATTAGAATTGCTTTTGCACTCATATTTGAATATGTATCATTAAAACGCCTTCAGAACTGGGATAGAATACTCCCATATTTATGTTTCAAATGTGTACGCAATTGGGGTTTTGCGTTTATGGTATAGCTACACCCATTATTAGCAGGATAAATGCAGCATATGAGGGTTTTAAAGCAATGATAGTCTTTATTTATTGCCATTTGACCTTTTATGAGCAAAACATTTTCATGCTCAGCTGAGTTGTGCATGAAAAACGTTTTATAAACAATAATTGTCCAGCATGTGAAAAAAAGTTCCTAAATATTGAGTTTTAAAGGTTGAAATGAAATGTTTTTCATTTGTACATGTAGCATCTATTACATGATTCTCTGTGTGTACAAGCAGAGCCCTGTTTATTATGAGGTATAATTCGTTTCTTGTTTACTGTCGTGAGTTGGCTCCTGGTACCGTTAGTTTAACAGGTGACTGGGCCCAGGGCGACGACAGTATACATGATTCGCACTATATTCGTTATACTATTGAATCGAATTAGCTCCTGATTTCTGTTAAGATATAAATTGAAGAATGTCTTTATACCGTTGATTGTTTCATAGTCTCAATTTGGTCAGTCCATCAGATTATTCTACTTATCTTATGAGGCTAATGTTTGGTCTGAAACTTCATCTTCGCCCATTCTTTATGCATGTGAGCAATGAATGCTCTGCCAAGACTGTGCGCATGCGCAGGGTTACCTGAGCATTCTCTGATAACGATATAAATACCAAATGCGCATGCGCTAGCACTTTTGTTTTGTAATTGTAGTGCTCAGTTTACTGCCTGCCAACATATCAATTCCTGATCCAACGGTGAAATGTCAGAAAACCGACTTAGAACTTGACGCTAGAGCCATTGTCACGATGTAAGTACATTTCCTTATAATAAAAAGTATTTAGTCTCGACAAAAAATATGTTTCCTATCGTAAGCTAACAAAGAGCTTATTTAGGGAAAAATGATAAGAAATTTAAAAAAAATCTAATACTTTGTAAAAGGTTATTGCGATTAAACCTGGCACCCTTGCATGCGAACAATAAAGGCGAAACATAGCCTGCGCATCCGTACAGTCTGATCAGCGCCGTTGTTATTCGCTCTCTGGTTAGTGAAATATTTAAGCTGCAGGAGTCAATTAGCCCTTCTATGTAGCTGAGCAGACACGTTCGAGTTTTACTTGGTCGGAAACCCCGAATGCCTGATTTGTTTTGTATCCAATCCCCTTCAAACAAAAACGAAAACAAATAACAAAGAAAAACAACAACATAGCAACAACAACAACACAGAAACCAGCAGTGAAAATTAAAAAAAATCAAGTGAGACATTTGTAAGAATGTAGGCTACCAGACATAAATATTTTCATTTATAAATAGTTATTTCATTTTTCCTAACTATAAAAACGCCTCTAATTTATATGCTAAAACCAAGTTCTAATCGGTCACTTTTCAAACTCATTATTCCTGATCAAACGCTAATAGAATTGAAATGTTTTTGCATATATGTGTGCATTTTAATGGGCAAACGTTTAGCAGTGTTTTTGAACAGTTTACTTTTACTTCAAAGTTTTTTGGGGTTAAAAAATGCAAAAATCTACATTTTTTTAAAGACAAAATGGTTTTGAGAGTAGTTTTTTTATAAAATTGACATTTAGGTGGTTACAAACTGGTCCGCCCGACTTGAAAAACACCAAACAATTGAAATTTTGCTTATGGTGGAATTTTTGACGCATTTTAAAAATGTTGCATTTTTCAAAATTTTTCGAGAATTTTGAAATCCACCAGTATTTCTGGTAAAATTGTTAGATGCACTTAATTCTATTTGAACACTGTAGGCCAAATACAGTAGAACTTGATTAGTCCAATTTTGGCGATCATTGAATCGCGACTTCTGTACACTTCCGTAGAAAAAGTGTGACTTTTTTTGAAATGAGGGTACCTTTTCTCTAACTTCGTCCGTGCAAGAAGTACACGTCATTTTTAAATGAAATAACTTGCAGAGTCTCGACAAAGTATTGCTTCACTTAAAAAAAACATGAATTTTGTATACCCTTTGTATTACTTTCTGAACTAGCGTAAAATGTAAGATGACCGATTAGCAGTTGGTTTTAGTATACTTTTTCTGTATTTTAGAGTAATCTGTTCCATATTTGCACTAGTGATGGCTGCTGGAACGGCCTATGATGTTGTTCTAACCAACTGGCTTATACCGAGAAAAAAGAGCCTTAAACAGTATCAGGTATTGGTTCGATGAATTATTCTATTTATCTTAAATATAAATGTTTGGATGGGCATTAGTACTTTGATGGACACATGTTACACGTTTTTAGACTATAAGGAGCAGATATAATTTTCTAAGCAATAACATCTGGCCCCGAGGTTATGCAAATTTTTCATGCACAGCTCAGCTGAGCACGAAATTTCAAATGCTCATAAACACTAAAATACCAACAAATAAAGAAGTTTCTTATTTAAGTCTCTCAAATGTTGTATTTATCATGCTAATAAATGTTAAAATGCCAACACTTGTTGGCATTTTAACATTTATGAACAGGATAAATTTCGCGCTCAGCTGAGTTGAATATGAAAAAAAGTTTTACAACCTTGGGGCTTTGTAGGTCTCGAGTTTGGTACTGTGCAGATG
The DNA here is from genome assembly GCA_964019695.1 of Loripinus fragilis. NCBI lineage: Eukaryota > Metazoa > Mollusca > Bivalvia > Lucinida > Lucinidae > Loripinus > Loripinus fragilis. Next base: position 36,155,560 of record OZ026515.1, read on the forward strand.
TTTAACGTACCGGAATAAATCATGTGTGATTGCTATTATTGCATAAAGCCATTTTGTTGATTGAACACTTTTTATAGAAAAAAAAGCTTCGAAAAGTTCAATTTTTGTAAATTTATAAAATTCTATAATAGCGAGTGTACGTTTTTTACCCCCCCCCCACCTCCCCCGCAAGTTCCAGAGCGAAGACACGTCATCCTGACGTCACTAAATTATGTTCACTTTTATGTTATTATTTTGTAGTGCCCAAGAAGGCATATACCATTCATACGTACAGTAAAAAAGACGTACATTAACAGCACGTGTTTTGCCTTGTTAATACATGGGTATGTGTTACATGGGTATGTGTCGGTTAAAACATGACTGTTAATAGCGTGCGGCATGGCTTTTTATGCAATATTATAAATGCAGTTTAATGATGATCATACAGACAACAATGTCTCAGTATCAAAGATCGGAGCATATTATACAATTATTGACTAATGAGGCATTGGATAAGATGTGATATCGACCAGATAATACCAATATTGACCGAGGCGAAGCCGAGGTCAATATTGGTATTCTCTGGTCGATATCACATCATATCCAATGCCTCATTAGTCAATAACTGTTTTATTATATAACATTTAGAGAAAGATGTACAGGTATTATTGCACCTGGAAAAAATACTGAACTTATATACACGTTTTGGGACAGACAAGCATTTAGAAGAAACAATGCAACCCTAAATAAGACCACCCTTTTACTATTGCATATATGTTGTGCATGAGTGTCATCATTCAACATTTACAAACAAGAATTCTAACACACTTCGCATGTAGAGCCAATGATAAAATAAGTGTGATATGCCAAACAATAATTCACAGCTTTGAAAGCGCAGGGAAAATGTGTGATAGCTGACGTCATTTGTTACTGGTAAATGACGTCATTGATGGCGTTAGACGGTGTAACTGCGTTTTTACGCTTGAAAGACGTTACAAATACATGTAAACGTATGCGACGTGGTCTAAGTATTGGCGGGAGTTCTTCAGTGCAAAGGCGGAAAGTTGGAAGAAGCTGAAGACTTCAAATTTGTTTTCGCCGGTTATTGTGCATTAAAATCGAAATAGATCAGCTTCAGTGCGTGATTTGTTGCGTTCTCAACATCTTCGATATGAATATTAGCCACGCTTTAGAAAAGCAGAACCAGAACGGAAAAAACAGCAAGGAGTCTAATTTTAGTAACTAATATACACTGGCAAGCGCGCGCAAGCCAGTGAATATGACAATATATTGACTGGCCACGTGAGCGCTCTAAGCCAATGAAATTCAGTCTTTTTTCTTAGTTATATAATAATGTTAATTAATGACTGTACACGTGTACGTTGATACGTTAATACCACGAAAACTGGGACAACCAGCATACCAAATATTCACTGAGACAAAATTATTCCATTTTAATAGGATATTTAAAAACTTGGGCGGGGGTGGGGATCGAGGGAATCCCCTGTACCCTCTCTGGATCCGCCACTGTATATGTGTCCAGCATCATTAAATGTCGTGATTGATCCTTATACTGTTTCTTCTATCAGGCACTACAGGATGAATGCCAGGAAATAACAGCTAGTGGTGGGGCACGACAGTATGGTGCCACCGATCACGTAACTACATACGATGCCAACGGAAAGGTGGTGCTTGATCCATATGTATCTAAAGTTGACATTAAAATAAAAGAGGACACAACACACACTCCAAAAGAAGAAAAGCAAGGTATGAATGAACTACTGTTTGGCTTAGTGGAGTTTTCATAGAGGATCTTACATGAGTGCTCATGTTTTATTGAATTTATTAAACAAGTTGGGGAAAAGAGATAAAATGCGAGGCTTGCCGAGCATTTTATCTTTTTTCGCAACGAGTTTAATAAATTCAATAATACAAGAGCACGAATGTTAGATTCTATTTATCATATGACAAATACTTTGAAATCTCATTTCTGGCGTAAAAACGTTATGATTTTGTCATCATGTACGCAACGTTGTAATGGACGTCATAACGTTTCCCGAAAATCGATAAACCACTAGTGGTTTACAGATTTTATTGCATGGCGTTATTTCACCCCCAGACGCGACGTCATATGATAAATCTAGATCTCGAACCCAGTATAAACGGACTGTTCACTGACGGAAATAAAAAGTTATCTTGTTGTGGCTTTACATGTATTTTAGCGCTATTTCAAAGTACTACAGCCAATGAAAATAATTCTGAACATACACGAGATTATAAGAAGTTATTCCCGGTTATTCCCGGTATGCGAAGTTGAAATATTACAAGTTACAGTAAATACAATTGAAGTTCTATCATCTTTATAGGTTGTTTTCTGACGATTTTCGGCTAAAAGTGCCAACATAGCTACAAAGGATACATGTACCTTAGTTTCTTGCCGATGTTCATAAAGTCGGATAAGCTTTCAATAAATATAACAATACAGTGATATAAAGACAGTATATTGAACCATTGCTCTTTGAAGAAAAATCACAGATATGCAGAAAATAATGAAGCTATGATTGTTTAATCTTTAAAATACTCAGCCTCGTCCGGGTAAACTGGGTCCGAGCCTACATTGACAGAACAAAGTTTGAAATTACCCAAACATGACTTGAAAAGTATTATCACTGAATGATTTTGTTCTCATTTTTAAGTTGTTTTTCCGAGACAAAACATGTTGTATGTTTTCTAAGACTTTTCCTTTTCCAAAAACGGCTATCCATGCTAGTGTGTTAGCAACCCATACAATTCTTAGCATCTTCTTATACATACAAAAATTTGCACTCATTATGTCGAATCGGATTATAAAAACGTTCAGTTATTTTTAGTTATAAACCGTACTTTTATAGGGACAATTTTTATGCCAATGGAATAATAGGATTTTCTATATGCGCGGATCCAGAAAGTTTCGTCAGGATGTCCACCTTTTTCCACATTTATTCATGCGCGGATCCAGAGGTGGACAGGGGTTCGGACCCCCCCCCCCCCCCTGAAAAATCACAAAAATAAAGGGTTTCTTAGCAATACTGGTCTGGATCCCCTGAAAAACCACAAAGCTACCAAGCCAGCATTCAATGTTGGGCCATCATCGCCCCCGCCAGCGAAAGGCCGATAATGGCCCGCTTTCAGTACTATTTCGGATCCTCTCTCCATCTCTCCACTAATCGAAAAAAACGCTGGCAAAGTTGGACACCCTCTGAAAAACTTTCTGGATCTGCGCATGTGTTTTATTCATCAAATTATTTTCCAGAGGGTAGTAGGGGATCTAATTTGCTTCACTATGGGAGCCCGTACCAGTATTCCTAAGACAACCCAGTAAACAACTAAAAGTGGGCAATCATCGGCCCGCCAGCGCAACGCCGTTTAAATGGCGGACTGATGATGACCCATCATTGAATGCAGGCTGGGTAGCTTGTGATTTCTCAGGGGCTCCGGACCGGATTTTCCAAGGCGGGGGACCGTAGTCCCCCACCCTCTGGATCTGCGCATGGTATGTTTGTTCTTTAGTTGGTTAATTAAAATCTTGGTTACCAGGCAATCTTGAATCTTACATTAGTCGCAAATGCTGAGGACGTAATCAGAGCCGCAACATGAGATTTTCAACAAAGTTGCATTTTGATAAGAGTAGACTCATATGAGCCTGTGTAACCTCCTTTTAAACTTAGAAACTTCAAATGCTGTTCAGTCATTAGCTTAACTGTCATAGAATATTCAAACGACCAGCAAAGGCTCTGATTAGTCTGTGTGTATGCGTAAGTTGGTCTGAACTTTTGCAGGTCGCACATACCACATTGTTGGAAATCTTATGTTGCGGCTCAAGTATTTTCTCATGACGTGACTCAAATAATACCTACAAGTGAGTTGTATACTTATTGTTTTTTTTAGTAAGACTTTCGATAATAATTTTTTTATTTTTTTATTCATTATACAATGTACACGGATTTTAGGTACACTGGAAAAGGTCCTCCTGTCATTTTCTGTTTATACAAACGCAGCGAAGATTCTCAACACAAATCAACCTTCTGGTACCTTAACTGCTGTCAATGGAATCAGATTCATTAGTATGACTTGGGTCATATTGGGCCATGGCTATGGATTTGGACTCAGCGCTTCAGGTATGAATATAACGATGTATCACAGAGCTATTGTATGCACACTAGAATAATGTTTAGACCGACAGAAATGCATGGGGTAGCACACGAGGCCCTTGTATTCATCACATTGTCAAGCAATGTAGGCCCACGTGAGTATGCGCATATGCACAGACTCAAAAGAGCCTTCGCTGCTTGCAAAAACAAAGTATAACCAAAATATCGTGTGCTGGTTAAATAAAAGAAACTACTCCAAAATATTCGAGTGTTTTGTACTTATTAAATATTATCATTCATTGAGTGTGCACGTGCAGCTACCTAGCAGCAGGTCCCGAGCATGGAATTTCAACTGCTCACAAAACTAAAATGCTAAGATATAAAGACTTTTCTTGCATTCAAACTCTCGGATGTTGTATTTATCATGCAAATACATGTTAAAATGCCAACAATTATGAGCATGATAGATTTTATGCACAGTTGATTAGAGCATAACATTTTTATAGCATTGGGGCTGAGGACTAGAGGACATATCTATATGTCTCGATCCACATCAGAAATAAGTATGCGGTTGGTACAGTCAAACATGTTTAAGCCCTCAAGTAATTTTCTTACTGACCCTTCAAAGGGGGTGCTTTTTTGTGGATCCATTTTGTGTTTCGTGTTTGTCTTTGTCATAGTGGTTTGTATGTTCCTTGCAGTCATGTCTCTCTTGTGTGTGATGTTTTATCGTGTTTTGTCACTTTCCCTTATGGTATCCTGGGTCAGGTATGGTACTTGATTGTATCAATTCCTGATCTTTGTCTTCTTCCTTACTTAGTCTATTAGTACCCAAACAACGTCATGGTTCTTTAATGCAAACCTATAGGAGATGTAATTTGAGTTTCTGTAGTGCCATCAAAGGTAACAGTGATTGTTAGCTAGGATGTCGTGATCAAAATGTGATTAAATTGCTTAAACTTTATATATGTTAAGTAATATCATGAGCTTGAAGTTAGGCCTATTGAACACCACAACTCTTTTATAAATATATCTATAATTTTAGCATTGCCTCTTGTGGGGTTGGGGTTTGGAGTGGTAAAGTATTCGCGCAACAACATGCTGCTACCTTTTGATTTAATAAAACAGGAAATAGGTTAATTTGATTACATGTCCTCCCTTTGACTGTTCATCTCAGAAAAATAGTCTTAAAAAGTAAACATCACGTGGTTAATGTAGTGTTGCAGAAATGTAAAAAATATGATTTAGAAAGCTTTCACATCAATTTATAATAGCGTAGATCTTTATTTGGGGTTTTATGACAATAAAGCAAGTGGGTATGACCAGGAAATGCTACAATCACATAACAGATCATCCTGAATCATAACTGCCTCCGCCAATTCCGTGGAATTCAGTGAAATCAGACATCCATCGAGGATCTACTTTGATAACGTGACGCTGTCGTTACATAACGTGACGCTGATGTCACAGAAACCATGCCACCATAATAACAAGTGTGATTGCTGCAAAACAAACGGTTATACATGAAGTTTATGTTTTTATTTTGCATTTGGACAACTAAGGGGCAGATTATCCTACACGTTCACAGACTGACCAGTACCTTTGTTATCCATTGTTTTGAAAATATAGTATATATCTGAACTTGATATATGCTAAATTTAAATGTTTTAGCTGTTCTGTGTAGCTTAACAGACTGGTAAAAGTCTTATATGGTCGTAAACAATTAAGGCATTTGTAATGCCCAATTGATCACACAAATATCAGCATTGTGTTTATTACAGAAAATATGGCAACCTTTTTCCCGAAGATGTTAAAACGCTTCACTTTCCAGGCCATTGCTAATGCCACAGTCTCTGTTGACACTTTCTTTACATTGAGGTAAGATTTGTAAAACACTAAGAGCCTTTCAGTTAAATTAACTTAACTTGGAGAATTTTTAAAATACCGTCAACACAGAAAGTACCTTTCTTTTATGAGTGTGCACTCTCCTTTTAACAACTAGGTAAAACAAATGACAATTAATTTAGTCTTAAGTATTAGAATCTTATGAGTTTGTGATTGTATCTCTAACACGATAATTTGTAGTTTCTTTCATTAAAGTAAAGTAAAGATATGTTGACTACGACAAATGATTTCATGATCAGTTAATTAGAATAGTTTTGTACAAGCACAAATTTAAGAAAAAGTAATGGTTTGTGATCGGTTTCGGTATGTAGTCATATCTGAAATACTTCCTTTATCATATGATGTCGCGTCTGGGGGTGTTATAATGACATGCAATAAAATCAATAACCACTAGTGGTTTACAGATTATGTAACGTTAGGTAATGACGTCCATTATAACGTTGCGTAAAAGATAACAAAATCTTGACGTTTTCACGCCAAAAATGCAATTTTAAGTAATTCGTGCTCCTGCATTTTTGAACTTATCAAACTGGTTGCCATAATAGATGAAATGCCTGGCAAGCCTCATTTTTTATTTCTTTCCTCAGCTCGTTTAACAAATTCAATAAAACATGAGCAGTCATGTAAGATCCTTTATCTATTGGTACATTTTTTTGCTTTTATTGATATATATTAGCTTATTAACTCAACATCATAGCTAAAAATGTGTAGGCCGAATTTATTGGGGCTCCTTCAATTTGTTATACTAAAGACAGTTTAATTTTATTTCGCTGACCTCTTCTGCGTAGATAGGTTACTTAGTTTTGTTACGCCTTTACTACACTATAAACGTCACTTTTTGCAGTTACATCTCTCATAACAAACGTTGGGGATTCCAAATGAAAAGGTTACCTCCTTTTATGTGAGTTACCAAGAGAAACAACAGTCTAAATAATCCCTTACAAGTCAAAACAATTCCAGATATAGCATACATTTTTCGAAAACAAAATACACACTTTTGCACCAGGAAACAAAATGAATGTTTTCAAGTTTAAATCTGCTTATTCAGCTTAGCTTATTACAAATACTTGTTAAATCGTTTTTACGATTAGGCTAACTTTTATTTCTGAATGTTAAAGTAATAAATGTCAATTACTTGATTTTGAAAAGATATGTTAAATGTATGTTTAATGAAGTGCAAGAGTGGTGTGATCAGTGCTATGGTCAGATACGCACATTTATCTGATACCTCGCTAGTTGGGTTTGCCAGATGTACTAATATCTTCTTAGCCTTCATATTTTATTCACAGATGTAACATGCAATTTCGGGGTGTTTGATTTTATAGTTTGTACAACACTAAATATTCGCAGAATCAAACTTGTGCAATTTGAAATGAGAAATTGGCGCGACATCATCTTAAAAGGATAAGGGCTGACTGGAACTGTGTTTTGTTCATATTAGTTTAATTTTGGCGGTTACTTAGTTTATTGACCTTAAAGGTTATTTTCTATCTGTATAGAGGTAACTCTTAAAGCAAAAATATGCTCCCTCTCCTTTGATAGAAATCCTATTAAGACGCGTTTTGTGACATGGAAAAGGCATCTACCATTTCAAGGTTGTTCTATTGAAACAGATATATGAGCCTACATACTATGGATGAGTGTCTACCTTTTTGTTTTTGTGTAACCGATTTCGAAACTGCATTTCGTGGTCTCTTATTTTGGCGAATTTTGATTATATTTCATATTGCACCAAATTAAAATACCCACCAAATATAAGTTATTTACAGTGCAACATGGTCCTTACTGATGATGGTCCTGTTCATTTAGTCTTATTTGTATGGTATTGCATAGCTTAAGGAATAGCTAAAATATAGTTGACATCTCTTTTCAGTGGACTTCTGGTCGCCTACTTATCTTTAAAAGAAATGAAGAAAAGGGGAGGAGCAAAGAACTTCAACTGGGGAATGTTTTATTTCCATCGATTCTGGAGGTAAATTGAACCCATAACTGAGTTGGAAAAATCAAGTAGACGTTTCACGTGAAATATCAAGCCTATTTTTTCTGAAAATTAAGAAAAAACATCACAATTTCTTTTGTCTGCCGCAGTCGTACTTGGCAGTTTATGAGTTTAATATTCTTTAACTTTCGTATAAATCGGAGTTTCCAGAGTGTTTTAGGCCTTTAGTTAAGAGTGCGTAACAGGAAATAGTTTTGTTATTTCTAAACCAAAACATATGTTGTGGGTATTCAAAATCCGTCTCACTGAGACGGTTTGTATGAGCACCCAAAACATATGCTTAATATTATGGGTAAGAAAATATTTACAACTGTACTCTGAAAAGTTTTGTTTATCTAAACCTGTGGACCGTCACTCTTTACTGCGTTCCATAGAAAAAATAAAAAAAAATATCTCTAGGACATGAGTTCAAGAAGGATGAAGAAAGGATGAACAAGGATTTTTTTTAAATATAGGATCTCACATAAGTGCTCATAATTATTATATATAAATACAGTTATACAGGAGCGCGAATGTAAGATTTGATTTAGGAAGCGTCTATTTACAGTTGACTGTCAATAGCCAAAAAAACGTTAAAATGGCTATTTACAGTTGACTGTCAATAGGCAAAAAACGTTAAAGTGGCTATTTACAGTCAACTGTCAATAGCCAAATAACATTAAAATCAATAGGAAAAAAACGTTAAAATGGCTATTGACAGTCAACTGTAAATAGCCATTTGAACGTTTTTTGGCTATCTACTGATCAATCAGATATTTCAATGATGTTGACTTAATATTCGAATACTCGATGAACATTTTCAAGTATAGATGATAGATTTGTGTTTGTTCCTTTGGAATTGAATTCTTCAGATGGTAAATGGGCCATGTCCATTAGTTTGGGGTACTTTTCGCATGCGAAAACTAGAAATACAAAATATACACGAACTTGTGCATGCGCACAGACGCTCCGTAGCCATTGCTATTTGCGCGCCCAAGGTGATAAATGTTCACATAATAAAGACAAAGATTTTCAAAGAAATGAGTCACGTGATAGGCAATCTGACTTATTGCTCATAAGTTTTTCAAGATAACCGATGATTATTTGCTTGGAAAGAGTCATTCCAATTTTGTGATCACTCTTTATCGGTCCCGTATTGCAACTTAGGTCTCTATACAACATTTCCCCTCATATTCAAATCAAAGTAGCTGGTTTTCTTTAAATGTAATGTGGCTGGTCGTTATCTGTGTCTCTTCCTCGTGTTGCCTTGTGTTGGTCTGCAATATGTGATTGTGGCATTTCTTGACCATATTTTGGAACCAGATTTCTATTTTGTAGCACGTATTCCCCAGTTTTTCAAACAAGAATGAATAGTACATAACCATATTAAATGGACTTACCATTTCATTTCTATTTCATTTTGAACCTCTGTACTCGAACAGCACAATTATCGCGTGGTGGTCACAGTCGACGAGTAGGAAAATGGCGTGCTTATGTGCACCTTGCTGTTAAAAAAGGAGGTAAATTTCGGAAATTATTACTTCTGAGAGTATTTTTTGCTGATTATTGTCACTAATATACCCAGCTTTGTATATGCGTAACAATACGTGTGTGGGTTAAGCGATAGTCAATGCAGCGCCTTAATTATAGAAGGAATGTGACTACTCTATCTTTTTGAATTGATCACTAATATTAGGTTTTCTAACAATTCATTTGAATTTATAAACTAAATCACCATAAAACATAGGTTCTGATATGTCTTTTAGCAGAAGAGTTTTTGTATTTAACAATAAACTCTGAGTGTCTGTGGTAGAATTTAGAAAATGCTTTTCGAATTTTATGATATCTATAACCTTGTTTTAATAACTTAGCAGTTAAAAAAAAGTTTCTGTTGTTGAAGTCATCAACATTAGAACACACTCTAGCAAAACGAATAAGCTGAAAAATATATACACCAGAGAAATAAAATCTTATTTAAAAACTCTACTATCTTTATAGCAAGTCGTTTTTCAATTAAAATCATAAAGACCAGTGTTTTTAAGGATTAAGATAAGACAAAAAGCCCCAGGGTTTATTTTCACACCTAATCATCGAATATCACCGCGTCTCGAAATCTTCGGAAATTCACCAGCTTGAGATGGGTGAAGTGTATGAATATTTTACCTGTTAGAAAATTTCACTGTTGGACATGGCGAAACTATGGCGTGAAACTCGGTCCGCATTTTTTTTTTTCAAAGTTATTTTCCATCTTCCACCATTAAAACTTGTAGCTCATTCAGATATTGTAAATCATGAGAAACACCCATAAATGTTGTATAAACAAGGGTTTTCAAATTTAATACCAGGCAGCGCGCACGTCACCATCTAGAGTACCTGATTGTGTCATCTCTGACAACCTATCCAAACAGTTTGTGCCTCTGGAACAAACTGTTTGCCACAATGTGTTGAATTAACCTCGAAAGTACTTATAATAAGACATTCCAATAGACAATAAAAGCCAATAAGGATACAACATAATATATTCTTATGACAAAAGATGGTGTAGTACAAACAAGTAACATGAAATACAATCATGTTCACAAGGACTTTTTTGGGGGGAGGGGGGGCGAGATATTGAGAGAAATCATTGGCCAGGATCATAACACAACTTTGGCCAGGATTGATGTGAGCATATGCTCAATCTGGTCATGGTCATTGTAATCTTCTAAGGGCATAGGGAAACAATATTCGATAGCAATTGTTAATATTGCATCAACAGTACGTCGTCGAAAATCATCAAAATACAAAACAATGAGTTTACGGACAGACTGCACACGTGTACATTCTGCTCGAGCCAATGATGCCGCCAAAAGTAATTAATAAACCTAATTTAAGTCTGTCTCCTGAATAAAGGTTGTCACACCTCATAATCCTGCACGTGCCAAGCGCCACGGGAGTTTTATTGCCTCCCGGTGAAGTACACTAATCCTGTTTATCCGGACAGATTAAGCTTTTCAGTGATACATAAGTGAAAATAAAAATAGATTATATGAAAAGATTCTCTTCTATTTATACTATATATACTAATAAAATCTTCTAATATCACATACACCGCAACCCCCCCATCCCCAACCGCCCCCCCCTAAAAATGAAAATATTTGTTTATCTCAAATTAAAAAAAAATAGTCTCAAAAATGTGCAACATATTTTGCACATCTATGCACACGTTTCATATTTTGCAAATTTTTGAGAATAAACATTTTTTAGCAAAAGCCTTTTCCCGAATTCACGGGTGTAAACTTTACAAAATATAAATAAATTTCAACAGGCCGGAAAGAAAAGTAATAATGAAAGAAGAAAAGAAAAAAAATCAAAGGCTGACTCAATGAAGAGCATGTTGAGAATGCCACTTGGATCCTCTCTTCGAGACATCCATACTTTGTAGAAGGGAGTAGAGAAGATTCTGACGAGTCTTTGCATATGTTGACATGCCTTCGCTTCCCATGCTCGAAAATGCGTTAAGTATAAGTACCGAAATCCCTGTAGTGGCCCTCGTACACATACACATAATTTTGCAGACTGGAAATGATTGCCAAACCCGTGGCTGTCTCATGACAACTTACATGTACACAACATCCACAAGCAGTATAGATCAGAATCAGACAGCTCCCAAAGGAATGATATGTTATAATCAGATCACTACTCACTCTTGTTTGATATTTAAGAAGTATACTGCAGAGCAAACTATAAAATTAGTCAAAAGAACGGTAACAATCTCCCATCATGAGTTTGACGAATAATTGAGTACGTGTTAGACCCAGATGAGATGTCTATTAAAGTAAAGTATTATAAATTGCCAACAAGGAGCCTATTTTGGATCTGTGATACCAAAGAGTTTCAATCCAGATCTGGACTGATATTTTTTAAACAAAAAATAATGTTAGGAAGCTCTTGATTAAGTGCTTACCAAATCTTTGCAATTAGTCTGTTTAATTTCTTGATTTTGCAATCATTTAGTTTTTTTTCCACTTTCGGAGTTGGAAGTCGTTGATTCGAAGCCGCATCATTATGAAAAAAATGCTTCAACAAAAGCCAAAATAGGATTTCACCTAAATAAAGGGATATAACCAATAATTTCCCCTGTATCCCAAATAGATAATGGCACTGACTGTCATTAGCCAAATAACGTTAAAATGGCTATTTTTAGTTGACTGTCATTAGCCAAAAGACGTTAAAATGGCTATTGACAGTCATCTGTAAATCGCCATTTGAACTTTTTTGGCTATTGACAGTTTACTGTAAATAGCCATTTTAACGTTTTTGACTATTTACAGTTGACTGTAAATAGCCACTTCATTTGATTTATCACGTGACATTAAATGGGAGCGCAATGGCTCAGTGGTAGAGTGCTTGACTGGAGACCGAGAGGCCGCGCGTTTGAGCCTCACCGCCGTCACTGCGTTGTGGTCCTTGAGCAAAACACATTTATCCTAGCTTAGTACTGGTTCTACCTAGGAAGACCCATCCCTGTTTAACTGAAAGATTGTTGATGGGACGTAAAGAATCAAATCAAACATACACACGTGACATTACAATTACTTTAAAATTACATTTTTGGCATAAATCTTAAGGTTTTGTCAATATTAACGCAGCACCATTATGGACCCCATTACATAACTTTACTAAATATATTAACATTTACAATTTATTTCCTAACATTTACAATTTATTTACTAAAAATAGTAACGAAATGCTTAGTTACCCGGGCTGATTCTGCGTGTGATTCCAAATCCATTACAGCCTGCTCATGTGAACCCATATTGGCCCTCCTGTGAACCAATATCAGCCCTCACATGCATCCTCAATGTCATAGATGACGTCGTTTACGTCGCAGCGACGTAAAGAATCACGCGTTAACATATAATAAAAAAATTAAAACATGGCCGCTGCTGCGTTACTAGGCATATCGACCCTAAAGGTCCTTTTGAAAATAAGGAGACACCAGGCCCATATATCTAGTAATGTGATTGTGCGTTAATTTCTAATCAATCATAGACGCGACTTTATATGATACGCATTGTTAATCAAAATATGAGCTTGTTTGTCTATATTATGCTCATTTGTCGCTTGCATGCATCAAAATTAGTTTTTCTGGTATCGTGGCTTGTATGATAATGATTTTACAATTTAAGACAACAAATATTTGTATAGTTATAAATTGTTAATGTATCATTTAAAGAGGTGTATTATAATTATTTATTAATTTTATATTATTTCAGACTTACACCGCCATATATGCTTTTCTTGATGTTTTATTCGTGTCTAATGATATACTGGTCAGATGGTCCACTCTGGCCCACTGGTGGCATGCAAGGAGAATATTGTGAAACTGCCTGGTGGAAAAATCTCCTTTATATCAACAATTTAGTTGGTACTGATAAACAGGTAAATAATAGAGCTTTTTTCTAATTTGAGCCAAATCATTACAATACCTAGTATCTAAGGGTAAGAAAAGATCAGATAGGTTGATATCTAATTTAAGCCAAATGTTAGTCTTACATGGTCACAAAACCCACAATGTTATTATGGCACATGATGTCATAAGCATATACATAAAAAATTGTAAAAATAAAATCTAGTTTTAACATGTTGTAAAGCAATTTTGGCATTACTTATGCAAAAGTATTCTTATGAGATTGAAGTTAACCTTTATCATAAACATTATTCTTTTCTTGAATTGCTTTTGTCACAACTTATTATTGTTTTAAATCAGTTAGATAATCTTTTCCCCCAAAGACTTCTGTTGTTGTTGATTCATTGTTTATTGTTGCTCTCATTTGTTTGTGTGTGTGGGGGGTGGTATATTTTAGTTGTGCAATACTTGATATCGTTTCTAGTTTTGCAATCATCTCGCTGAGGAAGAGAGAGCAAGTTGCCTCACTTCAATTTCTTTTTGAGCTATTAGGATCAGTCAATGTCTGTTGTTTCCTTTAAATGACAACTCCTCCTATACCACTGGGTCAATTTTAACCAAACTTCACTGAAATTATCCTTAGGTAATCCTCTACAAAAATAGCTAAAAGAAGAAATTCGATCCATCGAAAAACATGTTCGCCAGGGGCCGTGGCTTATCGCAGTGAGACAAACTTTAAAGACCTTCACCTCTGAAACCGGTGGTCAGAAATCAAAATAATTTGACAGAAATTATCACTGGATGACTTTTGACAAAAATAGCTAAATGAATTTAATTTGTCAAAAACATGGTCACCAGGGGGCGTGTCCAGTTTCTCTTATGTACTTATGTAAGATACTTTACACATCTTCTTCTCTGAAACCAGAGTTCAGAATGAAAAATGATTTGGCAGAAATGGTTATTAAGTGAACCTCTAAAAAAATAGATAAAATAAATTTGTTCCATAAAAATTATGGCCGCCAGAGAGTGTGGCTTAACATGGTAAGACAAACATTAAAAATCTTCTCCTTCGACACTTGTAGTCAGAATTCAAAATAATTTGGTCGAAATGGTCACTGAAACCAGTATGATCAGAATTGAAAACTATTCGACAGAAATGGTTATCATATTAGCCACTCCTACAAAAATAGCTAAAACGAATTTGTCCATTTCTAATGATATTGTTTCTACCAACATTTATGATAAACGTGACGACTTTGAATTTGAAAATGGCAATTTCTCATTTTTAGATGGCGATGTTCCTCGCTCTACATCCTATGGAGTCTATATCTCTCAACTCATTCGTTTTGCTAGATCATCTAGACATGTTGCTGACTTCAACACTCGCAATAAAATGTTAACTCAGAAATTTCTTAAACAAGGCTATCGGTATCATAAACTTTGCAAAACCTTTTCTAAATTTCATCGACGATACTATGATTTGATATCTAAATTCCAAGTTGGACTTAATTCACTTTTGCGTCAGGGACTTTTGGAACCTGAGTTGTATGGTGACTTGGTGTATAAATTGAAGAAGAATATTGGCTCTAAAAAATTTTAGCGCAGTTTATCAAAATGATTTCCCATTATAAAAATATTGGCTATAACATTAATGTATTGCAACAGACTGCATGCTTGGTGGTCAACACAATCATAGTGGCAACTTTGCTTTCCTCTTTAATTGCACGCCAGTGGGCCGGACTATATCATGGTTCTGACTTAAAGACTTATCTATTGATGAGATGGTAGGGGCCTGATGCTTTGGCTGTTGTCAGGCCCACTAGGGTTTACCTGTTGGATCTCATTTGCTCTGGTATTCAGTTCCATGTACTGTTGAGTCCTTATCTTTGTTTATCTCGTTTTTATATCTTGATTTAAATGTGCTAGACGATGATTCATGGATAGATTAGGGGTCTCTCATGCAAACCAAATATCTATATGTCTTGATCCACATCTGAACTAAGGGTGAGATTGACGCTGTGAACTGGTTTAAGCCCTGCATTAAAATATTTTTACTGACCGTTCCAAGGTGGTACTTCTTTTGTGGACCATTTGTGTTATTTATGTCTTGTGTTTGTCATGCTTTTGTATCTGTTCATTGCTGTCTTGTGTTCATCTGCTGTGATTGGCTGACCTCTTGGCTCTTGTTTGTGATGTTTATTTCTGTTTTTGTCACTTTCCCTTGTGGTATCCTGGGTTTAGTGTGGTACTTGATTGTATCGATTCCTGATCTTTGCAGCCTTTCTTACTGATCTATCAAAATACATGGCCACCAGGAGGTGTGGCCTATTTCCCCTATGTACATATATAAGAAACTTTAAACATCTTCTCTGAAACCAGTTGTCAGTAAAGGATTTGGCAGAAATGGCTATCAGATGACCCATTTCATAAATCGCTAAAAGAAATTTGATCCATCAAAAACATGGCCGCCAGTGGGCGTGGCCAATTGTGATAACGAAAACTCTAATAATCTCATCTGTGAAACTTGTGGTCAGAATTCAAAATAATTTGGTAAAAATCGTAACTGAACGGCCTTTTAACAAAATACCTATAAAATGAATGTGATCCGTCAAACAACATAGTCACCAGGGGGCATGGCCAGTTTCCCTTATATGCTGATCTCGTGTGAGCAATTAAGGGTCATCTTAGCCTTCTTGTTATCTTAGAATTTGTATGTCTCTTCCTAATGGTGCCATGGGTTGGTTTACAGTATGTGATTGTGGCATTTCCTGAGGAAAAGAATGGTCACATGAAATACCCCACGCCTAAATTATACGGTTCTGGAAATAGCATGCAATGTTTTCCAAAATATTAATTTTCTTAGGTGCGCTGAATGTCAGGTTTTAAGGTTTAATTACAGCACAATAGTACAATAGTCAACTGTACATAATTATAGTCACACTCTCAAAATTGGGGCTGATTGAATAGAAAACTGTCCGAGGTGGACTTGTTGATGCTAAACTATTTTTATTTGTAAGTCCACAAGAGTACAGATGATTACAGGTATCCATTCCTAGTTTTATCCATGTTATTAAATTCATTGCAAACATTGCACTATATTTAAAGACAGGAAGGGTATAGAGTTCACACAATTTGTCATGTGATGTATTGTTTTAGTGTCCATATCCATGTCATTAATCTATGTTGCAAAAACATTGCAATAGATTTAAAGACTGGAAGGGTATAGAGTTCACACAATGTTGTCATGTGATGTATTATTGTAGTGTATGGGATGGAGCTGGTACCTCGCCAATGACATGCAGTTTTATGTGCTGAGTCCAATTATGCTGATACCTCTGTACTAGTAAGTAATATTCATATGTTATTAAACAGACTGACACAAAGTCGCAGTCAGCAACCTTAGGTCTCGCCCTTTCTATAAGACCAACAGTTGTTTGAGTTTGAAGTATTTGATCTCTCAATATTATAAAAATAGTAAGTGAGTATGATCAGGAAATACCACAATCACAAACTGCAGACAACCCGTGGCACCGTGAGGAAGAGCCGCTCAACCATCACGAGACACCAGGAAGACAAATTAAGCAAAGCAACCAGCTCTCTCTTCCCCATCAAGATGATTGCAATACTAGAATGGACATAAAGTAACGTACAAAAATACATAGAACAATTACAGACTTCCACAATGGGAGTAACAATAAACAAAAAGTCAACAACAACAGAACCACCGCCTTAGAATGGACAGCAGCCTAAGCCACCGGGGGGCTTAAATGCAAATAAAACCAAATAAAACAAGACTGCAATCGTTGGTACACAATTGCAAATACCCACTTTTTAACTTTGTCCTTGACCTTGGGGTCAAAGGTACTCAAAATGCTGCCAGAGTACCCTCTACATCATGTGACTTATGCACCTGCAAAGCTTGTAGTTGCTACGTCCAACAATAAATGAGGAGATGCATTTACAAGAAAGTACATTATTTGAGCTTTGGCCTTGGTCAGCATCCTTAGGTCAAGACCTTTCCATTAGATCGACAATTGTTTGAGTTTGAAATACATGCATTTGATCTCTCAGTGTTATAAAACCAAATACAACTAGACTGCAGTCCATAGTACACCATCCGCAAATACCCGCCTTTTAACCTATAACCTTGACCATTATATAACATATCCTTTATATGAACTATCTACTACCCACACAATTGTATTGAAAAAGGAGATACATTGAGTGAGTCCTGATGGTGTTAATCAATCTCGAAATTACTATATAACTGTAATCATCCATTCACTCAGACAATCTTTAAACCTCTAGCCCAGATAGTTACGTCAAAGTGGGAATTTCTTGGCGCAAATGTGATATGTTCTTAACTATCATGTTCTGTCCAAAATATATTTTCTCATTGCAGCTCTCCAGTGCTAGGATCTTTATCATGTTTATCTTTGGTGTTGATCAACTTTATCTCAACTGGAGTAATTTCAGCTAGAGATGAGCTTGGAGCCAGTCTTCTAGCTAAAAAGTAAGTAGATTCCATATTTTGCCGTCAAGTATATATAATTACATAAGGATTAAGGATGTCATAGAATCATCAAATCAAATAGAGTGTTTATATATGCAAATTGGTTTGGCAAACTTAGGGAAAACAACTTAAGTACTAAAATACAGATTGAAAGACTTTGACAGATAACTCCAGAATTCTGGAACCCAAAGTTAATGCTCTAAATAGAGGACAGCCCGATTTTATATTCATTGAATGAATGAAACATGATTAACAAACTACCATCATCAAAATAGCTATACATATGACCAATAAATGATTTAAATACATATCCTTGTCAGAGAAGCAAAATAACCAAATAAAGGTGAGCATTGTCGCAAAACACCTCGACCACATTAAACCCAAAAGCAAAACCAGCAAAAGTCACAGAACCGAGATAGCCATATGACAGCAAAAACATAACCCAAACAAAGCAATTAGCCAACGTTTGAGAATGCAAGAGTTTAACAGGTGAGTATGGCCAGGATATGTTACATTCGCAAACCACAGACCCACTCATTAAACCATGGGGAAGAACGATAAAAAAATGATACACACAGGATATGCACACATAAAAGCCAGACTACAAGTTATTAAATAAAGCCACTGGCTCTCTCTTCCACAGTAAAATGCTTGCAAAACTGAAAGGACAAAAAGAACTAGACCACAAAACAAGAACATAACACAAAACCCAACACAAAATGGTGTCAACAACAAAATTGAGCAGCAACATGAGATTTCCAAAAACGGCATTTTGACATTTTTAGATGCAGATGAGCCTTTGCAGCCTTCTTTGAAGTTTAGAAGTTTTAAATGCATTTCGGTCAGTAGCTTAAAGTCATAGAATATTAAAGCGACTAGCAAAGGCTCTGATCAGACTGTGCGTATGCACAGGCTGGTCCAAGTCTTTGCTGATCGCACATACCACATTGTTGGAAATCTCATGATAAACCAACAGCAAAAGTATTTCTATTCGTTGGCTTAATGCTCAATAAGTTTAATATATAAGGCTCTTAAACAATATTTCAAACAGCAAGGAGAATTATAAAAAAACAATCTAATATGAATGTCAGATGCATAGTTTTTTCGTATTATAATGGTAAGTGATTGCCAATTTCATCTGGTGAAATTATCAAGTATAAACAGGAACTTTAATAATTTGATACCATTTATAACGCATCCCTTTTGTTAAAAATTTAGTGGTAATGAGAACATGGATGACGTCTACATTAAGCCTTGGTGTAGGATAGGACCATACGTTGTAGGATTCTTCGCTGGATACATACTCTACAGAACAGAATGTCGACTAAGAATACCAAAGGTAATTTATAAAACTTCGCTTAGCCCTCATTCAACTGGACAGTGATTCTGCTACCCCCATGGCGATCACAGATTTTCTCTAAAATTATGCGAAATTGCCGCGGAAGTGTAGACAAATAAAATATTTGGGCGTTTGAGCCTTCCAGTACACGTCCAATACGCCTCTACTACGCTTCCTTTAAACCCCCATTCAACTGGAGGGGATTCCGCTGTGATTCGAAACTTTGTTCAAAATGACGTATATCAAAGCAGAAACGGCAAGAGCGTAGTAGAAGGGCAGTAGAAGCGCCAAGGTTGTAGTTGTAGCGTGTGTTGCTGCCGAGCCACTGATGGCCCGCTAATAGTAATGGTATTTGGATCCTCCCTTCCCCCCCCCCCCCCTCATCAACTTAAAAAAAAATAAAAAACGTTGTCAGAGTTGGACGCCCTATGGGAAAACTTTCTGGATCCGTGGCTAGAGTGTTAGGTGAGTAAGTGTCAGAGAATAGAAGTACAAACAAATGGCGTTAGGCTGATAAACAGGGGACCAGCGCAAACCTTACTTATGCTGTAAAACTTATTATTTGTGGCATCAACTTCTGTTAATTTTAAAATACTGACATATTGGCAAAGTTTAACTTAGGCGGTTTCCCAATTTTTGTCCTTCAATTGAACAGTCTATTCATTCAAATGGGTTACTCTTAAAGGAAAACATACGCTATCTATAGGGAGCATATTCTGGGATACTCTTAAAGGAAAAAATATGCTCCCTATAGCGAGCATATTCTTTCCTTTAAAAGTAGCCCTTTTTAAGACGTGGTGACAGACTCTACTGTTCGAAAGTTGGTTTATCGAAACATATTATACATATAGCAACATACTTTGGATACATGCCCATTTATTGCTTATCGTGAAACCAAAACTAAAACTGTATTTCTCTGTCTCCTATTTGACGATTTTTTTTTCATACCACCAAAAGCACCAGATATTAAAAACCCACCAAATATAAGTGTTTTACAGTAGCCCAAAACGCAAACTCTCTATTTACTTGATGTGACACAAGAACAGTTGTTGCAACCTATAAATAATCTGGTTAAACAAATCCTTCTGAAATGGAGAAAATCAACAAAATTTGAAAACAGAAGATTGGCATCATTGGAGTCTTTTTATGAGAGTTAATGGTAATCATAACAATTCACATGTACCCTAGCACTGACTTAAGAGGATTACTGCTTTCTGCAACAAACCAATAGTCTATAAGGAACAGAAATTGACAAAACTATTTTAAAACTTTTCATCAATGTACAGGGAGACCTCTATACCGATAAAATACAGCTATTTCTACCTCTAAATAATCTGGGAAAATGTATTCTCCTGAAATCGAGAGAACATACAAATTTTTCAGTTTCCTGGAGTCCGCTCATGAGAGGTAATGGAAAGTGCTTATGTCTCCTAGCACGTGTTTAAGCAGTAGTCTGCTTTCTGCAAGAATCCACTTTTTCAGTATACAGTTGTATTAGCATCAGTCACATTTCACCTGTTATTATGGAAGCGCAGTGGCTAAGTGGTAGAGTGCTTGACTCGAGACAGAAGGGCCATGGGTTCAAGCCTTACCAGCATCACTATGTTGTGTCCTTGAGCAAGACACAATAATCCTAGCTAAGTACTGGTTCAACTCAGGAAGACCCGTCCTGACATAACTGTAAAATTGCTGACTGGGACATGAAGAATCAAATCAAACAAAACAAACAAAACCTGTTTTTTGCATACATGTATGCTGACAAGCTTGAAAAAGGACAAATATAGTCTTTTTTCTCACAGAAGACTCATTCAAACACATTTTAAATGAACACTTCCAAAACACGTGTCCACAAAACACAATGCATTGCAAGCGGTGATATGGTAAATATTCTAAAATTTCGAACACTAGTTACTACACCAGTAGGCAACCAGAGCAGACCTAGATTGGACTGCTTTTAAAAGTACTCTGATCAGGCTATTGTTACAAGCATTTTGTGAATCCCAACCCTCATAACCAATATTTTAATCAGAACTGAAAGGTAAAAGTGTTCAAAAAGTAAGATTATTAACAATATTTATCAGTTACCTCTCATATTAACTGCATTGTTGCACGTTGCCTGATAAACGTTGTCTATCTCATGGCATGTACCTTTACCAGTTATTATGACGTTGAACTTTTTGAATGATGTCGCTTATGACGATGAGTTATTATGACGTTGCATTTTTTGAATGACGTCGCTTATGACGATGAATCCATACAATAATCGAAAATTACGTCATAATCGCTAGTTTGAAGAGTGAAACAATGGATAAACTGATAAATAGAATACCTGGTTTGTGTCTTTTGATATCAAGGTTACCATGTTCGGCTTGAGAACGCACGTTGAATCCCTCAGCAAGCCTCATCATTTCAACAAGCATTCATGAAGCCTGGCCTAGTGAACTTGATAACAAAATACATTCACCCAGTTTTCTCTCATTCTATATATACACATTTGTATCTATATATACACATTTGTATATATTTCAGATTCTTAACTTTGCTGGATGGTTCACTGCTACAGCAATAGCACTTCTTGTATTGTATGGTCTCTATGACAAGTCGGGGCTCCCTACTCTAAGTGTTGGAGTGTCAGCATTTTACAATGCTACAAACAGAACTGCATGGGGGCTTGCAGTGGCATGGGTTGTTGTTGCATGTGCAACTGGTAATGGAGGTAGTATATCAGTTGTTATATTATAATTATTTACACATTAGATAAATTGAAAAAGGAATTTTGATTAGAATATATTTACCTTCCAGAGTATCAATTTATAGTATATTTTAAACATTTTGCCTCGCAAAGTCTTGAGAAATAACATAAATCTGCTTGTTCTTATATTTTTATAATTGTTTACTGAGTATGCTTTATAAAAACATGATAATTTAAAAATACCATTACATTACATTGTGTCTGCCTAAGCAAGTGATTTCCCTTGAGTTTATGAATATTTGAAACTATCATGGACACGGCACAAGCCTAACCCAAGTACAGTCTCAGACTCAGAATAAATCACAATGATTGGCTGCTTGCGGACACGTGTCTGCAAGCAGCCAATCATTGCGCTTTATTTTGAGTCTGATGTCCGCAAGCAGCCAATCATTGAACTTTATTTTTGAGTCTGAGAATGAACTCAAGTTTTACAACCTCGAGGCATTGTGTTGTGTCCTTGAACAAGACGCTTTTTCCTATGCTTAGTAAAGGTTCAACACAGTAGACAGGAAATCAGATAAATCAGTGCAGGACAGGACAAATAACAATTTTTCCATTTTCTATTGTAGGTTTTATAAATACACTTTTGTCTTGGAAGGGTATTATTCCATTGTCTCGACTGACTTACTGTGCTTATCTGGTCCATATTGTGGTTATGGATACATACTTTTTAAGTAAAAGGTCATTGGTATATCTCACGGATCTGGAAGAAGTAAGTATGCAAACTCTTTGTAGTTTATCCCCTTTGAAACCAATGGCATTTTCCATAACGCTACATACAATAAAGTCAGGATGGTTTACTGTATATATTGAGGGATCACAGGTTATATTTTACAAAAATTATTGTATTTCTTTCTCTAAAGACCGATCTTAATAAGCAAACAATGCAGAGCTTGAGAAAATGCCACATTATGCAGAATTGCATCTTTGTCTTCACTATTTGCCAAAGTATCCTAAACAAAGTACCCAATTTAGGGGTTTCTGGTCTTTAAGGCAGAAAGCCTGGCCTGCAGGTTATAAAATTTGAGTAAAGTCTAAGACTCAGACTCAAAATAAAGCGCAATGATTGACTGCTTGTGGAAAGGTGTCCGCAAGCGGCCAATAAGAGTGCTTTATTTTGCGTCCAGCGCAATGATTGGCTTCTTGCGGACAGGTGTCCACAAGCAGCCAATCATTGTGATTTATTTTGAGCCCAATGAGGCTTATGCTTTATTTTGAGTCTGAGAAATAACTCAAGTTTTATAACCTTGAGGCCAGTACCCTGGAGCAGGCTTCAATATGAGACACTAAGTAGGTGGAGCTTAACTACTGTCTGATTAAATTGTACCAATGGCTTGCTTAGGCTGACACACAGCATAGTCACTGAACTGATAGGACCTGTCAACTATAATCCAGGTTTTAGCACGAAGCTAATCAAATCAGAGATAAGCTCCTGTTAATATTCACAGCTGGAGTGCAATGAAGAAAGTGATGAAACTGAAGGAAATTCTGCCTTATATACCAACTCCTACCTTTAAATGCGTTAATAAATTGCTTTACTGTACATGTTTACTTTTTTATTTTCATTTTAAAATTTTCTCAAAAGTTGACACGTTTTTTATGTATAGTCTTACCAGTTTATTGATGTTCGTCAGGTCAAATAGATGTATTAATTCACCCCAACTCATTCATATAAGCTTACAGTTTCCTGTTTAATCATGGTTCATGATTCTGTAGACACCTAACTTTCCATGTGTTAATGTATAGATAAAATATCATTTAAACAATTCCAAGTAAGTATGCTCTACTGTTTTTTTTTTTGATAAAGTAGTATATGTATATATTAGAAACGCAAACAATATTTTATATCTACAGTATTTTTTTTATAATTTATTATGTGCTGTTTATCCTTCCTTCTTAGTCTTGTTATCATACATTGTATATAACTAAATATAATAACTATCAACCTACTGCTTGTACCAAAGAAGTCTGTTGTTCTTTATAAGTTCATACATTACTTGGCTGATGTGAACAACTACCAAATAATATAAAACATTTAGGATTAAACAAGTCAGTGAGTATGATCAGGAAATAACACAATCACACACTGCAGACCAACCCACAGCACCGCCAAAAAGAACAATAACAGACAAAAGACACCAAGGAGACAAACAAAGCAGAGCAACCAGCTCTTTTTCCCATTCTAGGTGATTGCAAACTAGAAAAGACACAAAGCACTGCACAACAAAACATGGAACAACACACTATCCCCACAATAGGAGCAACAATAATCAACGATTCAACAACAACAGAACTACCGCCTTAGCACGGACAACAGCCTACACCACAGGGGGTAGCTCAAATGCATTTTACTGGTATCAAATCTTCGCCCTAGATTATGTTGTTGTTAAAACACAAATTTTGTTTAGCTTGCATGGAGGATTCCTAACTGTTGCAATGTATCATCACAGAGAAACAATCTAATCAAATTAACACACTATGAGGAAACAAAGAAAAGGGCTCATAACCCACAGATACTCAGAGCTAAAGAAAACCTTATGTTGATCCACGGTAGGCCCAGCTGACGACTAGCATCAGACACACACCAGCCACTGTTTGCCAAAGTACACATTTAGGGGTTTGTTGTCTTAAATGAATTAATCATGAGCTTTTTTAAGCTTTTATGTCAATATTTTACATGCTTATTTTCATTTAAGATATTCTCAAAAGTTGACTTGTTTTATATGTATAGTCTGGCAAGTTTATGACTATTTGTTAAGTATACTCACTGTGGCTCAGCTGGGTTTTCGTTATCTCTAACTATCTGTGAGGGAAGTGCCTGGTACTTTGTCGCATCACAGTATGTTAATTTGATTTGATTATTTCCCTGTGTTATGTTGTTGTTGATTTATTGTTTACTGTTGCCCCCAATGTTTGTGTCTGGGGGAGAGGGCCTGTGTTTGGTCCTTGTATTGTAATGTAATACTTGGTGTCCTTTCTAGTTGTGCTTAGTGGTTTCATTTTTTTAAATTGTGTTCTTGCTGTTGTGTGGCTGTAAGTTTTATGTGTTTCTTCCTCCCTTTGCCTTTGGTTGGTCTGTTAGACGTTTCGAGATTCTTTCTATAGCCATCTTAACAGATGTTTTGTTTGAGAAATAATATGTGGATTACCATCATTTCAAACAAAAGTTGGGTTAATCATATAATAATAATAATAATAATAATAATAATAATAATAATATAATTGAGCAAGTGCATGAGATTTCCAACAATGTGGTATGTGCGACCAGCAAAGCCTCAGATCAGCCTGCGCATACACGCAGTCTGATCAGAGCCTTTGCTAGTGACTTGAGTATTTTCTGATTGTTAAGCTACTGACTGAACACCATTAAGAGTGTCTAAGCTTAAAGGAGGCTGCAGAGGCTCGTCCGAGTCTACACATGTCAAAATGCCACATTGTTGAAATCTCATGCACTGGCTCAATTTTGATGTTTTGTTCTGTTTCAGGTCTATCAATTCTGTGGACATCTGGTTATCTCATACATTGTAGCGTTTATTGTCTCCTTATCCTTCGAATCACCGATGATGGGTTTAGAAAAGGCTATTCTAGGCAGAGAAAAGAACAGTTAACAACAGCAAACACTTTGAGCCATTTTAAGATAATATTCAGGGCATGAGATTTCCAACAATGTGGCATTTTGACATATGTAGACTCAGCCGAGCCTCTGCAGCCTCCTTTTAGGCTTAGAAACTCCAAATGGTGTTCAGTCAGTAGCTTTACAACCATATAATACTCAAGCGACTAGCAAAGGCTCTGATCAGACTGCGCTTATGTGCAGGCTAATTTGAGGTTTTGCTGGTCGCACATACCACAGTGTTGGAAATCTCATGCCGCGGCTCAATTATATCATAAATTTTGACTCACTGGTTATAGAATATTTGTTAATTATTTTATTTTGATTCTCGATTTTACATATATAGTTATACGACCTTTTCAAGTTAAAAACACACGTACATGTAGGTTAGTCTTATGATAATTACATACTGATTGAGGCATACTCCTTATCCATTTGTATCTAAATTAAATAAGTTTTGTCAAGTTGTCTCTAATGCGAAACACAAATTCAAAGAACCTTTATTTTAAGATAATATTTTTGGAATTAAATTTGCTTCCAAAAATATGAGTTCGTCAACGTATAGTATTACTCTGGCCTCAACCAAAGAAAACCTGTCTTCAGGGATTTGTGAACAAGCAAAGGTGCAGACCAGCCTGCGCATCTGAGCAGTCTGATCAGCGCCTTTGTTATTCGCTTATTGGAAAGTATCATATCTAAACTTGCTACAAGCGAATTTTCAATATTCTAGCTAGTTTCTGTAGCTGAGGAGACTGGTTTGAGTCTCACTTTATTGGAAACCCTGAAGACAGGTTTTGTCACGTTATGGCCCTCTCCATTATTGAAATGTTTAGTTTGAATGATTAAACACTTTGATTGAGAACTATTGTTTCTTGTTGCCTATAAATGAGCCATGACATGTGATTTTCAACAATGTGGCATTTTGACAAGTGTAGACTCAGGCCAGTCTCCGCAGCCTTTTTTTTAAAATTAGAAACTACAAATGTTGTTCTGTCAGTTGCTTAATATTCATAGAATATTCAAGTGACTAGCAAAGGCTTTGGTCAGACTGCGCATATGCGCCCGCTGGTCCTAGCATTTGCTTGTGGCATATAACACACTGTTGAAAATCTCATGTTGTGGCTCAAACGTGTTAAAAACTAGATTAAAATATTGAAAGAGTGGGCATATGAAGCATTGTCTGCTATTTTACAACCTCCCATTTCTGACAAGAATTGATTAATAATCTAGAAATATTTGACCATGCATGTATTTTATATGTGTCAACATTTGCTGGACCCTAAGAAAGTTAATAAATAAACATGAAGCGTCTTGGCTGAGTGCCAAGCAAGTGTTGATAAAAAGGTCGAATATTGGTTTTATCATATTATTATAGGATTATATCACACTGCTGGCACAGCTAAGTAACCACATTCATTACTTCCATATACTGTATGCATATATGTACAGTGTATACACCCACATTGAAGGTAGAATGTACTGTTTTTGGCCTACCAGGTTGGTGTAAGCGTGAGCATTGGTATTAGGATTGATTTTTATGCGACTTTATGACATACATGTATCACAAGAACCAGTTTGCAGGTTTAAGCCTAACTTGCCTAGATATAACTCTGATTCATAATGTAGGAATCACACGAGACTTATTGTGCATTAACATTTGCCAGGTCCCGAAGAAGCTGTTTAAACACAATGTGTCTAGACAAGGTGTTCAAACATTTTCAGCGTTATTTCAACAAAAAAAAACTTGTGTGATCGTTATTTGTGCATATATAACCGGATTCCATCCAAAATGGCATAGTAAACGTCGCTTAAGGCCTCCTCACACATAGACGAAAACGACCCAACGTCATCATGCGCATACAGACGAATAGGACTAAAGCCCAATTCGTTATCGTTCGTAAAAGTACGTTCTAAGTCGTTGGTGATGTTCTCGTGGGTGCGTCTGCATTTGCTTGTGATCGCACAATTAGCGTTGTTTGTCGAAAAAATTTTTGCATGTTTAAAAATTTCTGACATATAAATGTTCGTCACAGTTATTCGTAACGATTCGCTTCAATACGTTTATCAATCGAAAGTCTTCGTCAACATACGTTAGAGATCGCAGCTGTGAACAAATTTGCATATCGTGGTCAGCTTATTTGCATATCTAGCAAAAGATGATGATCAAGAGACGCATCTCTGCGATGATTTGCGAAATGAAGCGAATATCTGCGCATTGAAGCGTTTTGAATCCGACGCTTGAAAGTCAATTATAACGTTCGGAAAACGAACGGTATGCGCTTACATACCAATCAATGCGTATTGTACAAAATGTAACTACAAAAAACGAATTGATGCGAATTCAACCGTCCCTACGACGTTTTTGATCCAAATCCAACTTATAGTTGATGAGGGGAGAGAGCTATTAGTGGGCCATCATCGGCCCGCCAGCGAAAGGCCATTTGATGGCGCAGCATTGAGTGCTCACTTGGTAGCCTTGTGAATTTTAGGGGTTCCGAGTCACCTTATAGCGTTGTGATTTTACAGGGTGTGTTTTTTTGTTTGATTTGATTCTTTACGTCCCATCATTAATCTTTCAGTTAAACAGGGACGGGTCTTCCTGGGTTGAACCAGTACTAAGCTAGGATAAATGTGTCTTGCTCAATGACCACGACGCAGTGACGCTGGTGAGGCTTGAACCCGCGGCCTCTCAGTCTCGAGTCAAGCACTCTACCACTAGGCCACTGTGCTCCCTTACAGGGTGTGGGGGACTGGATTCGCGCATGTTAAACACCCTCAGATGAGGACAATGTCTTTGTGTGTGCCTATTGCATTTCTCTGTGTGTCTGTCTATCTGTCTGTCTGTCTGTCTGTCTGTCTGTCTGTCTGTCTGTCTAAGTCTATACATGTATTTGTCTGTATGTCTGTCTGTCTCTTCCCCCTCTCTCTCTACATATGTGGTGTAGTCCCAGCAGACAAGGGTTTACGGGCTCGATACAGGGCATTTCAAGTATTTTGTTTGGACTCTAAATCCCGTTCTGGATAAACCTTAGCTGTAGGAAACCCATTAGCATGGTACTAAATTATGCATTATTTATCCGTAACCACTACCCCCTCGCCTATGAGTAAAAGTGGGCCGAATGTCTTTCTGATTTTCCAGTGCTCTGGTATCTGCCCCACTCCAGCACAAGGGGATATTCTTGTATCGGATTAAGCCCTGTTTTAGCACAACTATGCATAACAAAATTTTTACTCAGGCAGAAATCAGAGCCATAGTAAGTAAGGGTGCAAAGATCAGGAATCGATACAATCAAGTACCCCACCTGACCCAGGATACCAATGGGAAAGTAGCAAACTCACAGTTAGACACCTCAAACGAGAGCCAAGAGGTCAGCCCTTTCCCAGCAGGTGACCACAAGGCATATATAAACAGACACGTACAAAGGCATAGCAAACATAAGACAGAAAAAACATAAAAAGATCCACAAAGAAGTACCGACTTGGAACGGTCAGTAAAATATTTTACTGGAGGGTTTAAACCTGGTTTAAAGGTGCACCAACCTCACCCTTAGTTCAGATGTGGATCAGACACATAGATGTTTAGTTTGCATGAAAGATCCCTAACTTATCAATGTATCATCTTCTAGAACATATAAATCAAGATATAAAAAGGAGGTAAAGCAAAGATAAGGACTCAACAGTAAATAAAACTGAATACCGGAGTAAAAGAAATCCAACAGTTAAACCCCCGCAGGCCCGACCAACAGCCAAAGCATCAGGCCCCTAACATTTCATCAATAGATACGTATATAAGTCGGAACCATCAAAGAGTCTGAAGTCCGATCCACCGGCGTGCAATTAACACCAATTCTCTGTAACCATCGAGCCTAGTAACTGTTGTTCACGCATAGTCTCAGATTTTGATGAAACTTTCTATGATTGTTTTTTTTCATGCCAAAACACGTAAATCATACATTATTCCTTCATTTTCATATCCGTTGTCATGGTAACGGGGTCAATAGTTTTTGGCTAAAATTTGTCAGAAAATCAATGAAATTCAGCGAATTTTGGACTGTTATATCTTCTTTAATAGATACATGTTAGCTTTAAAGCTGTTTATTAATTGGAGGAATGGCCTTTGTTAGTATCAGAACGTTAATGTTTAAAGAATTTCTGGTCTCTTTCATATCTAAGTTCTATCTGAAAGGTGGGTGGGGTAACACAACCCCGAAATGTGTTGTTTTTTTTGCTCTTTTTGACAGCTTATATCATCAAGGGCACGACAGCTGGGCACATTATAGGACTGACATGAAATTAAATATAATCCCATCTTTCAAAAATAAAAATAAAAGTTTTGGGAAGTTACCATCTTCTATGTGTTTCCATGGAAACAAGAGGTACACCGTTCCGAAATGCATGTTTTGAATTTAACAAATATTTATGAAGTGTGTAATTCACACAACTTCCAGACTGTAACAATGAATAAAAGAAAATGTAACGCTACCATTTCTCTGCCAATATCTCTAAAACATATTGTTATATGACTGGAGAGAACCCTGTCTCCTGATTGGCCCAATTTGTCTTCATAAATCTCTATGTCTACCTGGAAACTGGTCTAAACCTGTCCACAAGTTGATATTGCATGAAAACCAGCTAGAACTAGTTTCCAGAAGTTAATATTTTTGACACTTCTGCAATATTACCCTCTAGAGAGCAAAAAATAGCATGATGAGTGTGAAACTAGCATGTGCTGCATGAAATTGACATGATTTGCTGTTTCACCTCCCAACAGGTAAATTAAAGACTTTCATGAATTTTTACAACAGTTTTGCTTTGATTTGTTTGCTCATTTATCTTTATTTGAATAAACAAACTGTAAAAAACAGTTTTATGATAACATTTTATATTCCCCATTAAAAGAATTTATATACAATTGAAAGCGCAAATTTCTACATTAAAACATTTTGATAACAGTTGCTAAAACTTGTGAGAAAGTCCTTAGATGTCTTAGATAAAAGGTTAAACATGTCAGCAACAAAAGTGAAAGTAGCAAAATTTACATTCTTAAATGAAAAGTCATAGAACAAAACAGTTATTGACTTCAATTTTCGGTAGACATAAGGATTTATCTACCCTTAAAAGTAATATTCACCTCGGCCTAGCAGCCTGGTGAATTATCACTTTTTCAGGTAGATAAATCCATATGTCTACCTCATTGAAGTCAATAATTGTATATTATCAGAGGCCCCTATGGGGGTTTGATTTTGGTCATTTTAGGGGCGCAAGGGGGGCAAAAATTAGATTTTTTAAAAAAAAGTCAAAGCCTTTTCACAAATTGAAATTAATTGTACCAAATATGTTTTGAAATGTCATATCTACATTATACAATTGTAGTTAAAGAATTAAAAATCTCATTTATTTTTTCAAAATGTGGAGATGATTCAACACTTTTATGGGATTATAATTCCAGTAGGCACAGGTTGGAAACAGGACAACTCGCCAAAAAAGATAACCAATGACGGGTAGTCTCTGGTATACCGGGTGCATTGTTGTTTAGGGGTTGCAAGTGACGCCTGTGCTAAGGCACACGCAATTGACTTTCCTTACAAGCTTATTTCTTGCCTTTGAGTAGTTAAAATATGATTCTAATGCTCTTGCTTTTGTAACGCGACGTTTGATTGGATAACGTCAAAAATTTGCGACAGTACGGGAGACCGGGGCAAAATGGTACACGGGGCAAAATGAAACAGCGCAATTTTTCAAACGATGATGCCATATACGACCTTTCTTACTCAAACTGAATGTGCATATTGAAATCCGCCATTTTATATGAAACGCTCAGCCAAAACAGAGCAAAGTTTAGCTTGTTATATAAATAATTGACTTTTGAGGCACCGTTGGTAAATTTGGAAGGTATCAGTTTTTTTATGAAGGTGAAAATTCTGGTAGAAATATATTCTTAATTTATCGTGTAAATTGAACTATATAGATACTGTTATGTCTCCATATAATCAGAACTATTATGGGGTGTCGTATTTTTGAATTGTTACGAAAACAGTAAACAAGAGGTCACTGGGGCAAAATGATACAGCGTGGTAGGGGAAAATGATACAGTCTGAAAATAATCTAATTTGACTCTGTTTTAAACTTTTTTCAAGATATTCTTATCGAAACTGTCTATTTCTATTACAAGGAAATTTAATGATACTGATATGTCAGAAAAGTACCATTTCATTTTACAGAATGTAAAAAATGTATGGTCAACTGTATCATTTTGCCCCGTGGCAAAACATGAAACATGTAGGGTAACAAATGTGACTCAGAAAATTCAGAAAACTGTTCGTGTTCAATCATATTTCCGTGGCAATATATAGCATTATAAAATGTTTAAATTGTGCTTATAGTTATTTCTGTGCTGCGTCTTGAATATATGAATCTGATATGAGAAAAGTCTTATTGTATCGTTTTGTCCCGTGTACTGTATCATTTTGCCCCGTGCATGGGGCAAAATGATACAGCTGACCACACATTTTGAATGGTTTGTTTCAAGCACTAATGTCACTTTATGCTTGTATTTCTTCCTCTTAAGTTGTAGCCAATACTTGACAGTACATTATACATTTAAAAGCAATAAGATATATCAAGTCATAAAAGCAGGAAAATAATATTTAAAAATAGTGGATCATTTTGCCCCGGTCTCCTCTATATCCTGCGATATACAATTTTGCGTACATAATGCATAGAAATGAGATTTTAAAGTAATCTTAATGTCATATGATAAATAGAATCTATCATTCTTGCTCCTGTATTATTGAGGTTATTAAACTTGTTGCGAAAAAGACATAAAATAATGGACAAGCTTCGCCTTTTATCTCTTTTCCTCAACTCGTCTAATAAATTCAATAAAACATGAGCACTCATGTAAGATCTGCTATGTAAATAATAAAGTATTCTACCCCTTTTGGGCGCCAGAAAAAGATCAAAATAGATTTCTAGGGTATAAGGATTTAGAAGGTATCTTATAACTTTATCAGGGGACTATATTATTTCAATATTGCACTTGTCCTGCAGGACGAGTGACTTACAATTCTCACTTGTCCTGCAAACACATTCACCATCCTTTAAAATAATATGCAATATTTTTTTAAAAAAAAAATAAGGGAGTAATATGTAGTATGACTTCCTTGAGTAATTCATCCCAAAGCACTCGTCCTACAGGACCAGAGCTGTGGGGAGAATTACTCGTCCTTTCTAGATTTCACTTGTAATTACGAGGCTACAAGTGGAATTTTTATCCCCTGTTGATGATATTTTGTTGTGGAAATTGTGCATAAATTGCAATTTTAATTTCAAAGAATCTTACAATCATAGTAAATTACTTATAGTTTTTAAAGGAGACAATTTAAGGTCACTACTGACACCTGGGCATTTTTTACAAAATATGAATTTTCGTCATTTTTTGTAATTCTCTATTTTGCATTATTAATAATAATATAAAACAATAAAAGTGCAATGTCACCTTTTAGTCTTTGAACTATGGCTCTTCAAAGACATGCATTATATGTCCTTTTCTCCAAAAAAGTTCAGGGCCGAAGTAAGAAATAAACATGCCTATAATATGGTAGCTGTCTACTAGCTGATGATTATGGCATATTGTGAATTATTGCATCAGAAAGGTTTAAGTTTACTTGAAATACTATGACGTTTATTTGAAGTGAATCTAGCCATTGTTTATTAATGGATCACATTTTTCATTAAGAATAATAGTTAAAAAACATACTGCCATTTTTACGTAATATTCATATACATGTATGCAAGGCAATTCAAAAAAATAGATTTTTATGTCATAATCATTATTATGCTGAATTAGTCTGAAATTTGAGCAATTTTCACTGTCTAAAAAAAGAGATATTTTTTTGTTACTACCCCTACCTACCCCTTGTAATGCACAATTTCAAGTTTGTAACTTTCAACTGCATAGCAATAAATTTACTTTCAACAGACCAAAAAAAATGAATAATGCTTTGATGCTGTTTGTATGTGCAGAAACTAGTTTTGAGAGGATTTTCTAATAAAAAAAGTTTAACTTAAGAAATAAATATATATTGTAGCCCCACCCATTTTTTTCAATGATTATCTGCTCTGGTGCAATTGACCAGATGAAATGGCCCAAACAGTTGCAAACACATAATTCTGTTGTTAATTTATTTTTATAGACAATTGCAGAAGTCATCCAAATATGTCAAAATAGTAGTGTTAAAAATATTAATTCAACATTTTGGGGACATTGATGCAATCATAAGGCATAATTTTATGTTTTTTTGTCATCTCAAAATGCATAATTTAGCGAATTTGTATGTTAAAACTCATGTTTGGTGCAAAAATTAGATTAGGTAAGTTTTAAAACAGATGTACAGACGTATCAAACCAAACATTTTGTATATGCTTTTACTGAAATCTAATCCTTAGAAAGCAAGTTATTGGAGAAAATTTGATTTTTGGCACATTTTCTATGTAAATATTAGCTTTAAAGGGCATGTTTGAAAAAAGAAAAATATGGCAGAAAGAATTTCGATCTATAGTTTTACATAGTTATGGTTCAGAACAGCTTTCATGCAGCTTAGCTAATAAGTTTTCAAGTAACTGAACTTTTACTCACTTTACTGCAGCTTTCTCATACAAAACAATGGCAAAATATTAAACAGGGGCAGTACCTCTTGCTGAAATGTGTGGAGAGTTTAATGCATTATAATTGCATCTGGCATACTAAGCCCGTTTATCTTAGTAACTTTCAGATAGATACGATAACAAATAATGAAGTTATAAGGCAAAATGTGTTCAGCCATGCAAGAGTTATGGTTATTGGTGTCAGCTGTGACCTTAATAAAGTGCTCAACAAAGCCTCGTATTCAGTTATCTTTCCCCAAATTTTCTTTAATTAAGTCAACAATGTATGAACTTCCGTATAAGAATCTTTATTTATGCATATTTTGTAGATCTAAAGTGTTTTATTTCAATCAGTGAAATAAAAACTTGCAATTTATGTAAATAATTAGGTACTTTTACCCTTTTGGGCCCATAAAAGGGTTATAATTAGATTTGCTGGGCTTAATGTAAGCTTCTCTTTGGGATTATGCTAAAGCAACAAATGTTTATGCTGGTATTGATTATTACCATGTGATATGGGAATATAATGTTTTAACTATTACAGTGTTGATGTTTTTTTTTATTTTAATGGACTCATTTTTGTTGCCATGATTACCTCCAGTAGATATTATCATCCCATTTCTTTTTCTATCTCATGAAATTTCACACTCAATGCTTTAATTAAGCATACACCAGAATGTCAAATTATCCGCACAAGCTGTCTGCAGCTAATCAAAAATGCAAAAAAATATGATTTTGAGGGGTAGGCTTACCCCACCCACATTCAATCGATTTTGAGCCCCTTCGGGAGCCCCTCCTGAGATTTACAATTGTTTTTATTCTTTTATTACAATTGTTTAATGTAGACATGCCTTTTCAAAAAAAGTTTGATACAATTAATTTTATTATGTAAGAGAGCTTTGACTTTTTTCATTAATTTCTTAATTGGGGCCTCTGATAATATTTTTATAGAAATTGGCAGAAAAATGGTAGCTTAACACTTTCTTTTGTTCAGTGTTACAGTCTTGCGGTTGTGTGAATTTCACACCTCATAAATATTTGTTAAAATCAAAACATGCATTTTAGAACGGTGTACCTCTTGTTTCTATGGTAACACAAAGAAGATGGTAACTTCCTTAAACTTTTATTCTAGTTTTTGAAAGATGGGGTGATATTAATTTTCATGTAAGTCCTATAATGTGTCTGGCTGTCGTGCCCTTAATGATATAAGCTGTCAAAAAGTGCAAAAAACGACACAGTTCGGGGTTGTGTTACCCCATCCACATTCAATCGATTTTGAGCCCCTTCGGGAGCCCCTACTGAGATTTACAATTGTTTTTATTCTTAAATTACAATTGTATAATGTAGACATGACATTTCAAAAAATCTTTGATACAATTAATTTTATTATGTAAGAGAGCTTTGACTTTATTTCAAATGATTTCTTAATTTTTTTGGCCCCCTTTCGCCCCTAAAATGACTAAATCAAACCCCCATTGGGGCCTCTGATAATATTTTTTATAGATATTGGTAGAAAAATAGTAGCTAAACACTTTCTTTTGTTCAGTGTTACAGTCTGGCGATTGTGTGAATTTCACAGCTCATAAATATTTGTTAAAATTAAAACATGCATTTTGGAACGGTGTACGTCTTGTTTCCATGGTAACGCATAGAAGATGGTAACTTCCAAATTTTTTTATTCTAATTTGTGAAAGATTGGGTAATATTAATTTTCATGTTAGTCCTATAATGTGTCCGGCTGTCGTGCCCTTAATGATATAAGCTGTCAAAAAGTGCAAAAAAAGACACATTGTGGGGTTGTGTTACCCCACCCATATTCAGTGTTAATTTAGTCAACAAAAACTTTTCAGTCGGGATGATATGAGGTATGATTTAGATAAGTTTAAGTTAGAATTACCAGACAAAATGAAAAATATTGTGAAAGAAAGGCAATATAAATGGCAATTTTGCAGTGAAATTATTGACTTTTAAGGTAATTTTGGTTGATTTTTGGCCAAAATATTTGGAAGCCGTTGCCATGGCAACGGAAAGTAAAATGAGTGAACTAGCATTAAATTTCTCGGTTTTACCAAGGATGAATCATTGTCAGCAATTTTTAATAAAATCCGAGATCGAGCGTCAACAACCTCTATTATAACAGGTTCAGTAGTTACAGAGAATTGTCCGGGGTTTACCTGTTGGATTTCTTTTGCTCCGGTATTCAGTTTAATTTACTGTTGAGTCCTTATCCTTGCTTTATCTCCTTGTTATATCTTGATTTATATGTTTAAGGAGATGATGCATTGATAAGTTAGGGGTCTTTCATGCAAACCAAGTATCTATGTGTCTTGATCCACATCTGAATTAAGGGTGAGGTTGGCGCCGTTAAACCGGTTTAAGCCCTCCAGTAAAATATTTTACTGACCGTTCCAAGGCGGTACTTCTTTTGTGGATCTTTTATGTTTTTGTTCTGTCTTGTGTTTGCTATGTTTTGTGCGCGTCTGTTTATATGTGCTTCGTGGTCACCTGCTGGGAAAGGGCTGACCTCTTGGCTCTCGTTTGTGGTGTCTTCTGTGAGTTTGTCACTTTCCCATTGGTATCCTGGGTCAGGTGTGGTACTTGATTGTATCGATTCCTGATCTTTGCAACCTTACTTACTTTGATGTTAAAGAGGAAAGCAAAGTTGCCAACCGTGATTGGGTTGACCACCAAGCATGCAGTCTGTTGCAATACATTAATGTTATAGCCAATCTTTTTATAATGGGACATTAATTTAATGAACTGAGCTGAAAAATTATAGGGCCAATAATCTTCTTCAATTTGAACACCAAGTCACCATATCAGAATTACGAGTAATACTTGTTGAAGCTTTCCAGTACATGTATTTCTTTTGCTGACAGTTCCAAGGCGGTGCAGATATTGTTGATAATTTTTTAAAGGATCATTGACGGTTTGGGCCTTATACGCCTATTTTTTCTGATTCCCAGAACGCTGCTTTCAAGCTTCTAGTGAGGTGCATGTAGTATCAGTGCAATAGGTGAATCTTATGGCAAGAGCCAGCTAGCAAAATGTTTTCAGAATTCCTACGCACTCGAGAGTTATGGCGGGGAGAAAGGGGAGGGGGTCTGAAATTTCATGAAAATAAAAAGTGCTTTAAAAAGTGATTTCTGCACATTTTCTTGATTTATTTGGTAAACATGGTGATATCCATTGAACATACCATATGCAGAGTATTAACGAATCACGATAATTAATGAAATTGTTTTAAAAACAAAATATGTTTTGTAATAAAATGATTTGGGGGAGATAATTTAGAAGTTACCAGTACATTTTTGACTACATGTACCGTAAATAATACAATACTGAAAGCTTAACAAAAGAAATAAACATTTTTGAAGGAATGAAAGTGTCCCATTTAGCATTTGAAAGTAAAACTGATTCTAACTAGATCATTTGAATATTACTTTTGCTTTGTTTAAAGGGCATAGCATGTTAAATGTATTTAAAGGGTACGAATATTTATGGTATACATAAACATGTACATCCCTATATGAGACAATATTTGTATTGATGTTTCAAAGATAGATGAGAATCGTTGTAAACAAACACTGGCGAGTTTACTTTGTTTTTGGGCTTACAGGTAGTCTCACTTTATAGTTATAATGAACCTACCACAGAATACTGCATATGCACGTGGTAGTGAATAGGTCACCTTTAGCTGTTTATAAGAAATATAGAATCACCTCATTACTATGCATCTTTGAAACAATAATATAGAAACACTAACGTATTTACCTGTTATAACTCTTTACATGCCAGTGGATAATTTTGTCGTTTGCCAAAAGCCTTTTGCAAACACTTTGAACCCAGATGAAGACCAACAGAATGTTGGTCTTGATCTGGATCCAAACTGTATGACACTCCGATGGTGGTCTTGGGTGTTGTTTTTTTAAACTTAATTTTGAAGAAAGTCAGCAGACGAAAATAAAAACATGAACAATTCCATAGCATGCAAATAGATAAGTACAGGACGTTTGCAAAATAATGTGTCATTTATTAACAGTGAGATTTTTTCTAATAAAAAATACATAAAATCTTGCTTATTCTACCTTAAATCTTTAAGTACTTTATATTAAACTAGCACAGAATACAAAGCAATTTATGAGGTCGGTTCTAGAGAACATTACTGTCATTGATTTCTTATTTGGTAGAAAAGGCATTTTATGGGATTAGGCCCTGGGGTTTTCGGCTGCTGAACATCTCCCCCCCCCCCCTTGTGCCAGCAAGCCGCTTCTATACAATGTGTAAAATATGGTAACACATATACATGCAAAAGCTTTTGCTGGCACACTGGGGGGGATGATATTTTAAAAATTGTGTTCGGATTTCTATATATTTTAATGTAAAACTGATTGTTCTACCCAAACTTTTACATCTTTAAAGCATTTAATATCGAAAACGGATTTCACAGTCATAAAGTACTCAGGCCAGGGTAGCTTCAAGGTGAAGAAAGGGACAATTTGCAAACTTTTATTTTTACTGAAAACCATAGGCATTTACCCATAGCAAGTGTCAATGATCCTTTATATTTCATTTAATGCTGTCTTCACCTGGAAATATATATGCTAAAAACCTGACCTATACCCTGTACTGTGGTGATGTGTGCGGGGGAGGGGGCGCAATCAAGGCGTTGCTAGTCTAGTATTGAACGGATGTGGGATTGCCGTTCCTGAAATATTCGGAGCTAT
The DNA here is from genome assembly GCA_964019695.1 of Loripinus fragilis. NCBI lineage: Eukaryota > Metazoa > Mollusca > Bivalvia > Lucinida > Lucinidae > Loripinus > Loripinus fragilis. The sequence continues at coordinate 36,194,534 of OZ026515.1, forward strand.
TGGTGAAGATTTGCGATGATGCGTTTACGTTCGTATCTCTGCGCACCAAATCCTATCTAATCGCTCCTTATCTTTAATGGGCGCAAAAAGTATTGTTTGCGCGAGCAAACGCATTCTAGCGAATAACAGTTAGTGTTCGTAAACCATTCACGACAAATAGTTCTTCATCGTCAAATTTTAAGATTATGTAACAAATTTTCGAAAAATTCGTTCAGAATTCGCTTGAATTCACAAATTTACTCTATTCGCAAGGCTTCGTCGAACGGATTCGTTTATGAGTGAGGAGGCCTTAAAGATGCATAGTCTGTAACTTTGAACATTTTTCGAAAAATTTTATTTTATTTTTTAAATCATTTGTAAAAGCAGAATTCAGTTAAGTTTTCACAATAAATCTGTTCACTATAGCTGAAAACTGCACGGAAAAGTGAATTATCTTATAAAACAGGTGTGTTTTTCTCTTATTGGTAATTATTTGCGTCCCTCCAATAATTATAGACAGGTAAGTTTTAACATAAATGCTGTTGTTTTGATACTGATAAGTTGTAAAATATTAACGAAATTGGTAAAATGTATACCTGAATTTTAGTTTTTTTACTGTGTTCTTGAAAAATAGAAACATTATTTCAAAAATTAAAATATCAAAAGTTACAGACTATGCAGCTTTAAAACAGTAAAAAATCCTATTTCTTACATTGGATTTTTCTCTAAAAATGGCGCCAGCTTTTAAATATTCGAAAGTAATAATGTTGCCATAATGTCACAGCCGCATGCACGCTTTTCTTTTTCAAACAAAAACTTCAGCAGAATGATTAATCCGGACTGCAACTCTTTCTCAAGTTAAATCATGTCATCAACTCGTGGCACGTTTGAAGCTTGAAAACAAACCCATGATCAAACAGAACATGGAACATCAAATTTCGTTTATTTGATGATGGCTTGGATCAGCTATGCGGCATTTATGCAAGAATGAACAGTTGATCTCACTTTGGTGTCATTGTGTTAGTTTTCAAGGTCACTGTTGGACATATATTGCTAATTTATACCAACTCCTGGTCGTGTATATCCTGAACTGCTCGATGGGTTTCAAGAAAGGTCACTTTAATACAAACCAGTACAATGGAGAATTGGTTACCATTTAGTATGCCAAATTAAATGATAGTGTAGTAAAATGAATGTTTTGATCAGCTTAATCATTGTTTTCGGGTTTGTTTGTTTGTGTTGATGGTTCATGTGTGGATCCAGAGGAGGACAGGGGTATGGACCACACTCCTGGAAACTCATAAGTGACTATAGGTTTCCTTAAAATACGGACCTCCCAATCAACTTTGGTCCAATTGCTTATCGAGGGAGGTTCATACGGCTCTCTGTGATTTACAGATTTTGGCCATGTCATTAAATGACGTCCATAACATTGCGTACATAATAACAAAATCTTAATTTCTTAATCTTAATGTCATATGATAAACAAAATCTATCATTCATGCTCTTGTATTACTGAATTTATCAAACTGGTTGCGTTAAAGTGATAAAATGCTCGGCAAGTATCGAAGTTTATCGTTATTTCTAAACTTGTTTAATTTATTCAATGACATATAAGATCCTCTATATAATTATGAATTTATGCAAACGCGATAAGTAAAAAAAAGAAGACAAGGATAGAGTTTTAGTAACAAATTACATTAACATAAAAATGAGCATGATCTTGAAATGCAAGAATCTCTGATTATGGACCAGCCCACATGGGCAGATCCAGAGAGGGGATAAGGGATCTGTAACCCGCCTTGAAAATCACTAGTGGCTATAGGTTTTCTTAGAAATACTGGTAAGCCCCCACCCCCTCGAGATGCAATTAGACCTCTTAATCTAAGTGCTTGTCGAGGGAGGTTCGTACCTCCATTTGAGAAATATGTTAATGATTAAAAAAAGACATGATTGTAATACTATAAAGGACACAATACAAGGACACAACAACCTCACACACAATAGAAGCACCAATGTGCAATAAACAAACAACACAATAATAACTGCCTAAAAGGAACAGTAGTATCATAAGATCAGCTATAATATATCTTACAGGCTTAATGCTCATCCTATATTCTTCTGTTGTTAAAACACACATATGTTGTAGATAGCATAGAGGCCCCTATTTAATGCATAATCACATGGGGATGCAATTAAATATAATTAACTGAGATGAAATAAAGAAATGGCTCTTAACTCAACAAACGACAGGCCAAGAGAAATACACTAGTTGAGCCATGGTGGACCCTGCCAATTACAAACATCTGGCACAAGGCCAATAATTCATAACACTTGATCAGAGTTGATCGGGTAACGAAGGATATTCAACGATTCTTCTGAATTAAAAACAAGTTCATGTCAATAAGACAAGTAATGCCAAACGTACATATATAACCAATGGTACCAAGAAAACGATATGCATTCTACTAGAACAGAGCTGAACTAAGAAACTGGAAACCTCTCAAGTAAATAGGACATGTAATGCCATATTCACATAAGTGTGTGTTTACCTTATGTTCCAGCATGAAGGTAAACAAGAACAAAATAGAATAAACAAGCTACATAACAAGTAACACAGCTACAATTAAATAGGACATGTAATGTCATATTCACATAGTCGTGTGATCACCATGTATACCAGTATGACGGTAAACAAGGGCAAAATAGAATCAACATGTTACAATGTACATATCAATTTTAACACAGCTACAAGTTAATATGACATGTAATGCCATATTCACATAGTCGTGTGCTTACCATGTATACCAGTATGAAGGTAAACAAGAACAAAATAGAATTTTCAAGTTACATATCAATGAAACAAAGCTACAAGTAAATAGAACATGCAATGTCATATTCACATAATCGTGTGCTTACCATGTTTACCAGCATAAAGGTAAACTAGAATAATATAGATTCACCAAGTTACATAACAAGAAACACAGCTACAAGTAATTATGACTTGTAATGTCATATTCACATAGTCGTGTGCTTACCATGTGTACCAGCATGAAGGTAAACAAGACAAAAACAAAATATAATCAACACGTTACATATCAATCAAACACAGCTACAAGAAAATAGGCCATGTAATGTCATAATAACATTGTTATGCGCTTACCATGTGTACCAGCATGAAGGTAAACAAGAACAATATAGAATCAACAAGTTACACATCAATGAAACACGGCTTCAAGTAAATATAACATGTAATGCCATATTCACATAGTCGTGTTTACCTTTGATATCAACAAGAAGATATTTAAAAATATAAAAATCTATAATATTTTTAAAAATATATAATGAGTGTGAAGGTGGGATAAAAAAATTTGGTCCTTAGGATCACCATTTTGACATCACCTTGGCGTAAATAGGTGCTTTATAAACATGTATTCACAACTATTTAGTGTGCTCTACATCCTCTGATGGCTATATAAAAATCATCAGTAGGTTAAATATGTTATTTACTTACAACTGGTCTTAGTTAAACAGCAAACATTATGACTAGGAAATGCCACTAACACAGACCACAGAACACATACTAACCCATAGCACCATGAGGAAAAGACACAAAACACAGATACCCACAGGGCAGCAATAACACAACGAAACCATCTCACTCTTCAGCAACAAGACGATTGCAAAACTAGTTATATGAGCTTTGTATCATAAAATAAGGTCCACACACAAAACTCCCACAAATAGGGTCACGCGCAGATCCAGAGGGGGGTACAGGGGGTCCAGACTCCCCTGGAAAATCACAAAAATATATGGTTTCTTATCTATGCTGGTCCATATCCCCTGAAAAATCTCAAAGCTACCAAGCCAGTATTCAATGTTTGGTCATCATCGGCACGCCACGGAAACACCATTTAATGGTGTTTTGCTGGTGGGCCAATGATGGCCAGGTTTTAGTGGTACCATGGACCCACCCTCCCTTCATCATCGAAAAAAATCTTTGTCAGAGTTGGAACCCCTACGACAAAACTTTTTCGATTTGCGCCAATCTCACCATAGGTTGTTATTTAGTTTTATTAAAACCTTTAGTGGAATGATTGTTAATGAAACTGCGCTTGTAAATAGAGACAAAAATAAGACATACATTGATTTATTTCTACATTATAACAAGTAAACCCTGTACTATAATTATTGTTATAGTGTATTGTAAAATAATTCAAATTGAAAGTTAAAAAAAGGTCTAATACTTTGCACTGTTAAGGTTCTTTGAGTGAGTAAAATATACTACAATTATCCTTACTGCATTGATAAATTAAGCGATCAAAAGCATGTTGAGAAAATAATACATTTGATGTTACATGTGCGTTGTTCTTACAATCAATTACACACACCCATTACTTTATCTGCTGCTATAAGTGCTGGTTTAACCCAGGAAGTCCTGTCCAGACAATACTGATGGTGTTCCTGAAATACTGTTTGTTGACTGGGACATAAAGTGTCAAAACAAACAAATCAAAATAAGATAAGTATTATTATTTGGGCCTTGACGTGACAAAACTGGCCTTCGGGGTTTCCAACATTGTGATACTCAAAACAAGTCTCCACAGCTACAGAGACCACATAGAGTATTGAAATTTCACCTGTAGCAAGTTAAGATATTGACCTTAACGCGAGAATACCTGTCGCTGGAGGTTTGCCAGCAACAAAAGTGCAGATCAGTCTGCACATTTGAGCAGTCTGATCAACGCCATTGTTATTCGCTTAATAAAAAGAATCATATGTAGACTTGCTACAGGCGAAATTTCAATTTTCTAGCTAGTCTCTGTAGCTGAGCAGGCTGGTTTGAATATCACCCGGTCCATGTAATACTTTTCCAAAAAGGGAATGACAAAATTACTGATCAGTCTGTATGACAGGGTTTCTCTCCCGGAGGCCCATTTACATTATTTACACATTCTGCATATACATCAGGCCACAAGATTATAAAATGTGAGTACTGTCTCAAACTCAAAATAAAGCACAATCATTGCGCTTTATTTTGAGCTTGAGACTGTACTCAAGTTTTATAACCTCGGGGCCAACTCTTGTTGTTACACTGTTTTAACTTTTAATCCCTGTCATGTTCTGAAACTTATATAGGTAAAGTTTGATATTAGACAAATCAAAGAGTGGACGAGTCTACTAAGTAACATGGGAAATGATTACCATATTGTGACAGTTATTTCTAAATTAAATTCATACTGTTTGTACTATAATAGAAGTACAACTACGTACTAGCTGGTAGGATATAACGTGTTTTTCATCCCGATTTCCATTTTACATGCTACATGTACACTATGGATTGCCAATCTTTAATCCATTTAAAGTCAAAATTTACCTACATTAAAATGATGTGACCATTCATAGCCCCTGCTTTTCCCTTGTTTTGTTAGGCTCTATATTTCATACAGACAATGTCTTGAAAAGGGAGTGGTTGGCAGTATAAAATTCATCAAACATTAAGCACATACATCCATCAGACCCTGACTTTGTGGCTTCTATGAGCTAAAGTGCCACCTTTAAGTTCCGTACTATGTAAGTTTAAACCTTTTATAACCAACCTAAAAATTTAGAGATCAAAATTCAATAGGATATTGGTGTAAACTAAAGCATTATATTATATTTACATACATTAGGAAACACAACCACAGCAATATTCTACAGTAACAGTAACTGTTAAGTCAAAAACTGAAGTGTAAGTTTTATAACAGTGAAGAATCAGTGGGACTGGGCATCTGCACTGATTTGCATGACATTCCTTGTTAAAATTAACATCAATATCACAATAACAAAATGTGCCTCGACGCGAGAAAACCTGTCTTCAGGGGTTTGTGAACAACAAAAGCACAGACCGGCCTGCCATCCAAGCAGTCTGATCAGCCTCTTTGTCATTCACTTATCAGAAAATATAATATCTAAACTTGCTACAAGCAAATTTCAGCAGGCTTGTTGGAGCATGACCTGGTTTTGAAACCAGGTAGGCGGGTTTTCTCACGCTAAGGCCCACATTATAATTGAGCCAGCACATAGTTTTGGTATTTGTTACATTGTTCAACAGCGAAGGATTGGTGAAACTGTGCAAATGTATGATAGTCATAATAAAGCATCAATTTTTCTTCAACCCTCCTTATATAGCCTTTTCAAGTCCCATAATTGGTGACGCAAACGCCAGAGAAGTGATTAATGCAACCCCATAGCTGAAGCATATGTATCCAAATACATCCATTAGCTTTTCTTTGATCTTCCTAATAGAGCCTTTTCAAGTCCCATCATTGGTGATTCAAACGCCAGGGAAGTGATAAATGCAACGCCATAGCTGAAGCATAAAAATCCACAGAAGAGGAGGGCCTGAAATAAAAGTCAAATTGTATATGTTAGGGTAAAGTCCGATACATTTGCATAGACAGCTAAATTCGGGCAGCCACCTTGTTTGTATCATAGTTCAATTATTGAAAAAAAATAACTAAGTAAACAGTGAAAATCCTGATGAGATGGCTCAGTCTCATATGGATTTCTACTGTTTGCAAATATTTACCTGATGTCCGAATTCACCTGACTTTACGCTAACCCTTTGGAGAACAATGGAAGATAATTACAGTAAAGTCAGGATGGTCCATTACAAATATTGAGGGATCAAAGGTTATAATATCCTTAAAAGTATTATATTTTTTCTCTGAATATAAAATTTGTCTAAGCAAACAATGAAGACCCTGATGAAGTGTCACAATATGAAAAATACAAGATGGCGGACAGGCAAAATCGCGCGTAATGACAGCTCTCAATTTTTATTTAATTTATCAATTTCGGATGTGTTTTATTGCATTATTTTGAGACAATGAGTCAAACAATTGATCAGTGTGAGGTTGGAGGTGTAATGGATCAGGATATGGATCAAACTTTAGAATATTCAGTGGAAACTAGTAATCAGTTTGCCGCACTCAATGAGCGCGGGCAGGTGGGGTACAGAGACATAGTGAATGATGAGAACAATCCAAATAAAAGGAAACGATGCAATACAGGTAGTACAAACATTGATTTTGACAATTTTCAAACGATGTCCCAGGATGATAAGCTAGGTGCTATGTTTGCAAAACTTTCAAATATTGAGATAGCTCAAGCTGAAATGAGATCTACTCAACAGCAGGTGAACAGAACAACCGACCGTTTAGAGCGCACAATACTGCATGTAGATATTAACACATACAGAAATCAGTTGTTGGCATATAAATATTTAGATCTTGAAACACGATTTCGCGAGAAAAACATTATTATGTACGGACTTGAAGAGAAAGAGCGTGATGGAACCAGGCTTGCTGTTGTGTTGCGTGACTTTTTCTCAGAATTTCTTGGCTTGGAGGATGACGATCTTTATATTGTTTATGCCCATAGATTAGGCCGTGTTGATAATAATAGGAGACGGGCACCACGACGGCCGATATTGTGTTCTTTTAGCCACTACTCGGAAGTTGATCTAGTTATGAGTTTAACCAGACGGCTCAGAAACACTGGGTGCGCTATAGATAGGGACTATCCACCCGAAATAGCTGCAGCGAGAAAAAAACTTTGGCCTGATGTGAAGCAAATGCGCAGAGACGCGAATACAGGTGATAGCATTCAGTTGAAATATCCAGCAAAGATTGTCCACAATGGACGGACAGTGAAGGATGCATTTCCACACTGGGAGGAAATAACTAAGTCAAATATCGGAGCAGATTTCCAATATATAGGCAGTGCAGTTCGACCTCAAATTCGGATGAATCAGCCAAACGAACCACCGACTCCGTGTAATGACTTGGTCAATATTGCAACTAATAGTGTAACATCATTTTCTGTTCCCGACCAACAAGGCAGATCCACGAACGGTCGAAATATAAGTTTACAGCGATCGGTTGACAACATGAATACGGAAACAACCCAGTTCAGAGTTCCCCAAGTACCATCACAACCGGTCACACACAGTGTTTTTAACTCTCCATGTGTATCAGTCGCTGTCAATGGGAACCAGCTGTCACGCCCACAAACCCCTTATATGGCAAATCAACAAAATAATAAAAATGACTTACCAACTGAAAATTCCAATCAAAACAATGAATCCCAACATTCACAATCCTTATTAGCACATGTCAGTAACAATGTTCGAAGTTCAGAATCCATTAATTCCAGCGTCACAAACAGAATGCAAAATAATATGCCACAAGCTAATTCACACATTTCACGCCCAATCGGCCAAATCAATGTTGATACACGTGACCGATCTCAGTCTGTAGAAAAGCATGAAGAGCGGGGGCGGCCACGTAATTTATCCAAAAATAGCCCTGCGAAGGCTAAAAGTAGGTCGCGAAGTGTAAAATCTCGTGGTAGCAGTATAACCCGTGTTGGGGGAAAACCGAATGTGCCGAAAAGTGTGAATGAGCAAATGGCTCAGCAAAATATCTAGGACAGCCAGGACAGTGCAGATAATGATTGTCTAAGGTCTGACCAATATACTGATCAAACAAAACACACGAACATTAGATTTGCTTTGCTGAACATTCAGGGATTAATCACAAAAAAGTTTAATAAGTTACAATCAGATTACCTTCGCCGAGTCTTTAAAGAAAATGACGTTGTCTGTTTCACAGAAGTATGGGGAGATCCGTCCCAAGTTTTTGATTACGATGGTTTCACATTTTATGAACTCCATAGGGTTGAAAAGAAAGCAACAACCACGCGTAATTCTGGGGGTGTTATCATATACGTAAGAAACAATTTCGTTTCTAGCGACACACTGTTCTTAAAAAGTAGTGAATCTCACGTGTGGTTAAAACTAAATAAAACAGTGCTTGGTTTTGAAAACGATGTTTACCTATGTCTTTGTTATATACCCCCATCAAATTCTAGCAGGCAGGGTTTGATTGATACCTGCGTATACGACGAAATTCTACAAAATATAGTTCATATTAAACACATTACAGCTGATGCTTGTAACTTTATTATATTGGGGGATATGAATAGCAGGATAGGTCAACATTGTGATTATGTGACTGAGGACTATGCTACCCACATGGATGTATTACCAGATGATTATGTACCTGATCTAAAAATACCCCGTAAATCGCAGGACAATACTGTTAACTCAAATGGTCAGCTTTTATTAGATTTTCTCAAACAGTCAGGTTTGCGGATTGCAAATGGGCGTGTTTGTGAAGATCGTGATGTTGGTGCATATACATTTGTGGGTAGCAGAGGTAGCAGTCTGGTAGACTACTGTATCGCAAATGTGGATTTATTTGAATTGTTTGTGTCATTTTATGTCCATGACCCCAATCCCCTCTCTGATCACTGTCTTATTGAATTTTCGTTGTCTTCAAACATTGATCTTGAGACACCTGTTGAGTGCGATAATGATGGCAGTAATTTTCAATATTTCAAGTGGAGCAGTGAGCATAGAGAAGAATACAAGGCCCGCATATCGTCTGGCATATTTAAAGAGGAAATTACGTCATTAATGCATGAGGTTGATGATGCCTCATGCGAGAATGATATAAATTCCTCTATTTCATCATTTTCTGCCTTGCTAGATACAGTCTGCACACCACTTTTTGGTAAGACATCGCATTCAACTTCAACCAAAGACCGTGATCAGAAGAAGACTGATTTTGAATTTGATCATTTATGTGCTGACAAAAGAAAACAGTTTTATCATAGTTTAAACATATTTCGAAAAAATAAAAGTAGTGAGAATAGACAACAAATGGTTATGGCTCGCACAGAATATAAAAATTCTGTACGGAATTTTAATTACAATAAACAACAACAAAAAAGTATAAAGTTATTAAATGCTAGGTACAAAAATGCAAAGGAATATTGGAAACTCCTCAAAGACTCGGTCACACGCCAAACAAGTAAGCACCCTTCTGCAAATGATTTTGACGAATATTTTAAAGCAATCAATAATCCTGATAGTCATTTTTTTCAACCAGATGATGATATTTTATATTTTAATGAACGTTTCTTAAACTCAGAAATTCAAATTATGTTTGATGAATTAAATTGCACAATCACAGTACAAGAAATAAATAAAGCAATAAAAAATTTGAAAAACGGACGAAGTGGTGGCCCAGATAGGTTTTTGAATGAATTTTTTATCCATGGTAATACAGAAATGGTATCATACTTACATGTGCTGTTCAATAAAATATTTGATCTTGAATATTTTCCAGAATCATGGAGTGAGGGTTTTATTGTTCCACTGCATAAAAAGGGTTCTCAAGATGATGTCAATAATTACAGGGGCATAACACTTTTAAGCACTTTAGGTAAATTGTTTACAAGTATACTAAACAATAGGTTAAAAACATGGGCAGAGGAATATCACGTATATGTTGAGGCTCAGGCAGGCTTTCGGGCATCAATGGGCACAACTGATAATATTTTTGTTATGCACGGAGTAATTAATCATTTATTAAATAAAGGGGAAAAACTTTTTTGTGCTTTTGTGGATTTTACTAAGGCGTTTGACTATGTTGTTCGAGAAGTAATTTGGTATAAATTGATTAAAATTGGGGTAAGGGGCAAAATACTAAATATAATTATGTCAATGTATAAACATGTTAAATCAAAAGTGAAGATCAATAATAGTATAAGCATTGGATTTGAGTGTAATCTGGGCGTCAGGCAGGGGGAATGTCTGTCGCCATTTCTTTTTGCTATGTACATCAATGACCTTGAAGAAGAATTTCATCTAAAGGGAAGTGAGGGTATAGATTTGGGAATGCTAAAGATTTTTCTATTACTTTATGCAGACGATATCATCATATTTGCCTCATCAGCAGTAGAACTTCAAAATAATTTAAATATTTTATCAGAATACTGTGAAAGATATAAACTGGTAGTTAATACAACTAAAACAAAAATTATGGTATTTAGGCGAGGGGGCTTTTTATCACAAAATTTAAAATTCTATTATAATGAAACAGAAATTGCCATTGTGAATACATTTTCTTATCTTGGTATTGTTTAGTCTACGGGAGGATCATTTTCAGCATGTCAAAAAACATTATCAGGACAAGCCTTGAAAGCTATATATAAGCTTAATAGCTACCTTTATAATTTCACTAACATTAGTATAAGACATAGACTCGAACTTTTTGACAAACTTGTGACACCAATAATGAACTATGGAAGCGAGGTATGGGGGTTTTGTCATGGAAAACAAATAGAAAGAGTTCATATGTTATATTGTAAACAACTTCTTGGCGTAAAAACCTCAACCCAAAATGATTTCATATATGGCGAATTAGGTAGAACAAATTATTATACACGTAGAATTTATATTATAATTAGATATTGGTTGAAGGTAATACACGCTGAGGAACATAAATATATCAAAAAAATATACAATGTGATGCTAACCGATATCAACGATAGACCTAATATCCAAAATTGGGCATCATTAGTCAGAAATACATTAAGTAATCTTGGTTTCTTTAATGTTTGGATTGCCCAGGGAGTGGGAGATGTAAATATTTTTCTAAGTGTTATTAAACAAAGATTAAGCGATACCTTTGTGCAAAATTGGTAAGGTAGAAACATAATAGTATATCTAAATACACAGTATTGTGTTATTTGACGTAGAAATTTGTATTTTTGAATGTTTATGGCGATCAACAGTAAATGCTGGTTTAAATGAAATCTTGAAAGATATTGATAAAAGTAAAACATAATTAAAGCATAACTAAATTCAGGGAAAAGACGAGAGGTCGTGCGTCACGACATTTTGTCAGTTCCTCTGAATTAAATCGGTCTAAATACAGAGCCTTATAGTTTCTACACTGTCCGCCATGCAGATACTTAGTAAACATGTTTATATATGATTATCTGCTCAAGGGCCTGTATGGCCTATTGCAGATAATATTTGTTTTGATTGTAAGGTTAATGGGGGATGGCCTCGACCCCTATTGACCTATTACGAGGTTAATAAAATTCTTATTCTTATGTGGCATTTCATCTGCGCTTTATTGTTTGTCATTGTACCTGTCTAGGGGTTTCAGTCCTCAAAAGGTTAATGAATAATGCGAATATTACTTAAGAACTGGTTGCTAAGAATTCGCGTTTGCAAAGTAAATGTACTGTTTAGATTGTTTTAATTTAAAATGACTTCTGAATTCAGTGTTTTAATTGATGATTAACACAATATTTGTTATAATATCGTAAAGTTTATTTTAATCTTGTATAGACTCAGCACCCAAATATATTTCAATGTATGTACAAATAATCAACTACATGTAAATCCATATGATTGCATCACTTTAGATAGATACATTACCTTTTTTCAAACAAATGGCTATTGGTCACAATCATAACTTTAATCTGCCGCTTTGCATTTATTACTTATTTAATAGTTTTGATTTTAGAAATAAGCCTTAGAAACAAGTCATGTCATGAGAAACGTGAATTGTGTTTAAATTTTTGATCACTATTTCATTATGATATCGAACAAAATGTTGGCGATTAAAGCTGGAATTCATAAAATGCTTGTAAGAATTAATTATAGCAAAGATGGAAACCATGATCGGGCAGCTTTTCCAGAAGCAGTCTGGTCTAGGTATGCACTGTTTGTCTAGGTCTTTTTAGATCAGTTACCATATGTGTACTTATTACATATGCAATCAGTGTATACTCAGCTGAACCTGTATTTCCATGCAGTCTCAATAAAACGTTAATTACTGCTCATTTATGCAGAGTAGGGACATAATTAAAAAATTTGGATAAAACATAAGACATCTGTTTGTCTGAAGTTTGCGATTGTGGTATTTCCTGATCATACTCACTTACTAATTTGGCACATTGGTTGCTGCTAATACATGTTTGAATAGCAAATATTTCGCATACAGCCAAATGCAGGAAAGTATGACGACAAAGTGCACAACCACAAATTAAAGTACAACCAATGACAACACAAAATAAAAGCGCAGCAGGCGTGCAACATACCACGCCACGGGATATTTTCAATGTTTTTAACGTCAATCAAGGGCTATAACTCTGTACTTATTTGTCAAAATTTACCCATCTGCAATCTCAGAGCACTCCTTTACAATATCAACTCTCATACCAAGTTTGAAGAAAATTGGTAAAGGAATGCTAAAGACAGAGAGTGAAACCAATTTATAACGTCAATCAAGGGCCGTAACTCTGTTCTTTTTTGCCAAAATTTACCCATCTGCAATCCCCAATATCAATTCTCATAGCAAGTTTGAAGAAAATTGGTTTAAAGATGCTCCCAGCAGAGAGTGAAAACGATGCGCTGACGGACGGACAGATGTACAGACGGGCAGACGGATGGACGGACACTCGAACGCAATTTTTGAATGGAGGGTATAACATAATAACCTGCACTTTTTAAAGTGGTGGGGTATAAAAAGAGCAACAAAACACTGACAGCCACACAGCATCACGCCAAACTTAAAGCCAACCAGCCATCTCTTTCTTTCTTGGCAAGATAATTGCAAAACGACAGGGTGATCCAAAATATATATGAATAAATAAACTCCATAGCAAAATGTTATATACCGTTGTAAAGAGAAATGGCATTTATTTCTCTCATGAAGAGCATACTTGAAGATGATGACGTCGTAAAGTCATATATAACGTCATCAATTCTTGTTTAGTTTTCAAGATGATGACGTCAAATCAGAAGGTTGCATAAGTAGTTAAGCTTCATGTTAGAGAAAATCTCAAGTTTTGTCATACCCATGGTGCAGAAAATATATACTGAAATGACAGGGTCACAAAGCTTCAAGTTCGTTGCCTCGTTAATGGATTTCAAAAGACTGGGTCAGTTGAGGATTGTCAACAAAACAACAGTGTCACTTTTTAAAGAGGCTTTACGTCATTAGAGCGCAAAATAGACGTTACATTGCAATTACTTTAGAATACAACAAAACTTAGAAATCTCTGGTCTTAGTAGCATATTGATATTTTAAATCGAGCACTGTATTTAACAAATACAATTAAGATGCCAAAATGGTATCAGATATTTTGGATCACCTTGTATAAAGAAACCTGTCCTACAATTGACATTACCAGTACTCACCATATTAAAGGTGTAAACTATGCTTTTAAGATAATACCCATTTGATGATTAACGTGAATTGATTTAAGCCCCATGGTGGCTTTGGCTGCTGTCAGTTCTAAAGCGGTGGCTCTGTTGTTGTTGATTTGTTGTTTATTGTTACTCCCATTGTAGGAGTATGTAATTGTTCTATGTTTTGTTGTACGTTACTTTATGTCCTTTCTAGTTTTGCAATCATCTTGATGGGGAAGAGACAGTTGATTGCTTTGCTTAGTTTGTCTTCATTGTGTCTCGTGATTGCTGTGTGGCTCTTCCTCGTGGTGCCATGGGTTTTTCTGCAGTTTGTGATTGTGGTATTCCCTGATCATACTCACTTACTATTTTCGATATGTGACAACATCACGTCCTAATCATTTTAATTAGAGCCGCGGCACGAGATTTCCAACAATTTGACATTTTGATAAGTGTAGACTCCGATGAGCCTCTGCAGCCTCCTTTTAAGCTTAGAAACTCCAAATAGTGTTCAGTCAGTAGCTTAACAATCAAAGAATACTCGAGCGACTAGCAAAGACTCTGATCAGACTGCGCGTCTGAGGCTTTGCTGGTCGCACATACCACATTGTTGGAAATCTCATGCACTGGCTCTTATTTTCCATCAGCATTTAAATTGTAAATGTTGGACCTGAATGCAAGCTTTTAAATATCAGATATGCTTTGTCATAAGAAAGCTCAATTTTGTTGTTACAAACAACAAAAGTGTTGACCAGCCTGTGCATCTGCACAGGCTGGTCAGCACCTTTGTTATTTGCCCTTGGGAAGGGATTGACATGTAACAAGCAAGTATTTAATGTTCTTATCAATCTCAGCAACTCAGCAGGCCGTTTTGAATCTGCCATGTTTGCATAATGGAAAATCAGATCTTCTCAGGACAAGGCTTATATTATTTTACCTACCACTTGAAGATCTGTAAAGTAAATGAGTTTTCTGAGGCTCAGTAGAACAAAGTACATAACTATAGGATGAACCAAGTAGGCACAGTACGTCAGTCGAGAAAGAGGGATAAATGCCTTCCATGACAGCAAGGTATTCACAAACCCTAAAAAATAAAGAAATCGTCAAAGTAGATCTTAAAGGCTTTACCTTAAGAAAGGTGACCTTTGAACATATGTTAGAATGATTTGCACTTTCAATGCATTTAACAGGTAACACCTATCTACAAGAGGTGTTTCATGTTTATTTGAACACATTTGAAAATGCTGTTACTCATTTATTTCTCGTAATATTGGGTAATAATTGATTTCTATGGGTAAGTCTGATCTCTAGAAATACGCAGTCATCAGTAAAATAGTTCTTTTGTTTTATATTCTGGTTTGAAACAGTCTCTGAAGATGAGTAGTCAAATTTTAAGCGTTTAAAAATGCTGTCTGAAACGAAATGAAATAAATCTTTCTCGAACAATTTCTTTAAAAGATATTAAGTTTTTCTCTTGGAAACTTTTATATATTGTACATAGATAATTAAAGTTATTCTGTTAGAAAATAAAGCATTCAAATGGGATGTTTACTTTTTAAAATAGACTTGAACATCAAATTTTAGGGTATACAGTTTCCATAGCAACACTAAATTGTATGAAAATACTCAAATGAAATATTCGGTGATTAGTTTTATCGGTAATAGATACTTGAAATATCTAAGAAATTGAGTGGGCTGTGAGTTTTGAGAATATGCTTTTCAAACTCTACCAAGACATATTTTATACATAAGATACATGTACCCATTTGGGTACTTGTATGGAAGAACTTATTAAAGTAAGTAAGGATGCAAAAATCAGGAATCGATACAATCAAGTACCACACCTGACCCAGGGTACCAATGGGAAAGTGACAAACTCACAGTTAGACACCACAAACGAGAGCCAAAAGGTCAGCCCTTTCCCAGCAGGTGACCACAAAGCACATATAAACAGACGTGCACAAAGACATAGCAAACACAAGACAGAACAAAAAACATAAAAGATCCACAAAAGAAGTTCCGCCTTGGAACGGTCAGTAAAATATTTTACAGGAGGGCTTAAACCGGTTTCACCGCGCGCCAACCTCACCCTTAATTCAGATGTGGATCAAAACACATAGATATTTGGTTTGCATGAAAGACCTCTAACTTATCAATGCATCATCTCCTAAAACATATAAATCAAGATATAACAAGGAGATAAAGCAAAGATAAGGACTCAACAGTAAATAAAACTGAATACCGGAGCAAAAGAAATCCAACAGGTAAACCCGGTGGGCCTGACAAACAGCCAAAGCATCAGGCCCCTACCATCTCATCAATAGTTAAGTCTTTAAGTCGAAACCATCATAGAGTCTGAAGTCCGACCCACAGGCGTGCAATTAAAGAGGAAAGCGAAGTTGCCAACCATGATTCAAAGCCCAGTTTCCAAGCAAAAACATGCACACATAGGCTGTTTCTCATTTTAATAATAGACTGAGTGTGCCTCTAAACTAAAAAGAAAATTTCAAACTTAAATACGTATTTTATTAGAAGATACATCCGTTTTAGCTCTTAAAATCAATTAAAAGGGAGTAGGGATGTATTTCTGGCCACTGTGTTTTGGCTATGCTTTAAATAACCCTTTTGTCTATTTGGCAATACCAGGGGCACATATAAGCAAAATTTGTTTGTTTTATTTATATGCAACCGCAAAAAATGAAATTCAAATCTGTTCAAATAAACATGAAACAGGTCTCGTAATGTATGAGATCCCATGTTTTCTTTTAAATAATAACGAGTATCTGCAATACATATTTAGAAAGAAAAAAAATCAAAAAGATTACTTTAGTAAATACCAATATTAAATTGTTTACATAAAATTTTCATAGGTTAATAATTCAAGTTATGTCATAAATATAGTCAGCCTCCAGACATGTATGAACACTTGTTGAATAGGACTTAGTTGGTCTTCCTGGTGTATTGTGATGGTTGTGTGGCTCTTACTCGCGGTGCCATGGGTTTGTCTGCGGTTTGTGATTGTGGTATATCTGGTCATACTCACTTACTATTCTTAAATAAACAATTAACAACAAAAAATGTGCAACTTTTAAGCTTAAACATGGTACATATAGAAATGGCTGATCTTTGTTTTCTTGGTAACACGCTTTATATTATTTATAGATGTCCTAAATCCATATAGCTGGCACTGTTTACAGTTTACTTCGTGGCTGTATATTGACATGTATGTAAATTTCCTGCCCAAATTATTTAATGATCAGTTTAGTTGAAGTCTGTATATTACCTTACCTTCATTTCCTGTAACACAGGCAACATTCATCCAACGAAAAGTTTAATTTCTGGCTGTATGATAGCACTTACCTCTATGTTTTGTATCAAAAACACAAACTACCATCATCTAGGGAAAATATAACTGTAACTTCAGAAAATTTCACCAATAACATTAAAAGACATACTTGCCTAGATAAACAATCACGACTAGAACATGCTTTATCTACATTATTGACGACTGAGTGATTTCGCCACTTTGCTCGGCTTTTATTTTCAGTAAACATAGCAACAACGAAGCTTCATGAAAATAAAGCCCTTGCGAAAATTTCTGAATTTACAGTAGTTGCTGGTTATACATTTACACTAGCTTTTATTTCATGTAACACAGGTACCATATATTTTCTATTGTCTATAGCATGATATGCCTATTAAAATATGTTGTTTTTGGTTGTACATCAACACTGGCTCCCTTTTGTAGCACATGCTGTAGTAACTCAAGATACATTAAGCTTAACACTTACCTCCATTGCCTGTAGCACATGCTACAATTACCCATGAAACCGCTAGACCCCAGCCAGAGCGGCTTGCAGCGTTGTAGACAGCATTTAGTGTGTTACTCAATTGGGGAACTCCAGTATCATCATAGAGACCGTAGATAACAAGTATACCAATAGCTGTGGCGACAAGCCAGCAAAACAGATTGAGAATCTAAAACAAAACATGCCAATTAATTTTAGCAACAATTCGATTTATGGAATGTTCATGGAATCATAAATACCTCGGGTCTCTTGCAAAGTAAGTGAAGCCCAAAGGGACAAACAGACAAAATTGAATTTATTGCTTCTATTTAAATTTACTTACAAATATCTTAAATATAGATATTATTTACAGTAAAGGAAACAAAACAGATTTGCATTTAATATGTAATCGTATTAATGGATTTGTTGGAGTGTAAAATGGAAAAGTAGAATAACCAATGTAAACACAGACAGCCAATGAGGCAAACAAGTGGCTTGTTTTGCATTTACGACTCAGGTGTTAACGGCTGTCAATCACAATACCTGACTCACTTCTGGTGAATAAAGTTGATGCTTGAAGCGTATTACATGGGCAAGTGAGCTTGGTAGCTGTCAATTATATTTATGTCTATAACGATTCGAAAAAAATAAAGATTTATTAATGGCTTGCTTTAAAAATGTAAATATACCTACCTATACATGTATAGTACTTAAAAAGGATAGAAGAATGTATTTATAGATTCTTTAAAACATAATAAAAAACAGAACTAAAGAGACATCAGTGTTTAGTCCAGCATTAGAGTAGCTACATAAATTTGATTTGTTCATGATACTCCATTTGTACCTAATGTCCTCATTTTGTACCATAGACAAACTGTACAGACATAGATCCAACAACACATACCACAACGTTAAGCTGGTGTCTTCGTTATTTGTCAAGTAAAACTGTATCATAAAAAACATATATTTCGTGGAACAATGCAGCACTTACTCACAAACTGATAGTTAAAGACTAATAATTGGCAAATCTTTATCACATATTGAGAACAGACATTCAAATGAAAACTGACAAATAATCAATGATGAAAATGAATAAAAGTATTTAATGTAAAGATATTAAACTTATCCAAATACAAAAGACGCCTTAAGCAGATGAGTTTTTCTCACACAAAAAAATGTGGCTTGTGTGTGCTTATAGCTGTCTTTGGAGTGCGATCATTTTTTTCAATTTTAGTCTTTCAAAAATAGTAAGTGAGTATGATCAGGAAACACCACATTCACAAACTGCAGACAACCCCGTGGCACCGCGAGGAAGAGCCGCTCAACTATCAAGAGACACCAGGAAGACAAATTAAGTAAAGCAACCTAAAAAGTTGGTTAACGGCTTAGCTTTCTATCAGCTGGCATTTTATTGTATAGTTACTGAGAGCTGTTATCGTTTGTTACTACCACTTATGACCATTGGGTGATTATCCAGATGCTTATTCTGCTTATATTCGTAAATATGATAACTTGCACTCTATCGTAGGTACTTACAGTTTACAGTTGATTCGGTAGAGACTATGATAATTATACACTATATCCACTGCAGTTTGAATTTGAATATGCTTTTGTTTATGTTAATATATACCAAATAAGAGAAAAAAGGATTGGTCAGTATTAGATTATATTTATTTTATAGCTGATTCAGAATAGTCTTCGCTTGTAGCTGACTTTGCGTGGAGTGTGATTTTAGTTGTTAATGTAGAGAACTTAGTTAACTCTGCGTTATCCTTTTCATATTCTCTGATCAAACTAAGTTCTGTAGGAGCATTATTTTGCTATATACCCACAGTAGCCTTTGTTTTTAAATGGTTATACAGAAAACTTGATTTCATATACCACTTCAGAATTAAGGATGAGGTTGGACCAGTAAAATATTTTACTGACAGTTCCAAGGCGGCACTTCTTTTGTGGATATTTTATGTTTTTTTCTTGTCTTGTGTTTGTTATGCTTTTGTGCGCGTCTGTTTATTTGTGCCTCGTGGTCACCTGCTGGGAAAGGGCTGACCTCTTGGCTCTCGTTTATGGTGTATAACTGTAAATTTGTAACTTTTTCATTGGTATACTGGGTCAGGTGTGGTACTTAATTGTATTGATTCCTGATCTTTGCACCCATATTTACTTTAAATATATATCCATGATACTAATGGCTTGCAGTTGAATGTAAAACAAGTAATTAATACTATACCCTTGGTATTTTCAGTTTGCAGTTGGTTATATAGAGAACATAGCCAGCAAAGAATCCGATAACATATGGTCCAATACGAGCCCATGGTTTGTCATAAATGGTGTCGAAGATCTTGCCTGTCCTGTAATTCAGAAGTATATATACCACTTTTTACCATTTATCATCTGGGGCCTCACAAATTCATGATGTTTGTTAAGGATTCTAGGCTTTTGTGTTTAAGTTAAAAGTTACAGTCTTAGAAGGTTATAACAATTTTGGAGTTACTTCTGAGGTAGCATTTAAAGAAACATAAAGTAAGTTCCCAGCTAGCAATCTATATGTGACCCATATGGGACCTATATGGGCACCAATATGGGGAGTGCAACCAGGTTATATAGTCCGGCCAGTTAAGGGAGACTGGGTGGTTCTTAGCAAAGACACACCCTTGGACATTTCCATATAAAAATCGGTAAAACAGAGTGGGCTTATCCACCTGTGAAACGCTTTACAGCTGTAAACCTGTATAAACCTGTCGTAGTTTTGAGCTCATTGTGAGAAAAAGGCATCGCGAATTAATTTGGATAACAAGGAGACTGACTAGTCTAGATATATGCGCTCTGACAATGTTTCAAAATTTTAACTATTCAAATTATAATACTGAATTCGAAAATAAAATAATGGTCCTCAATGAAAAGATAGTACTATGGATTAAATACTTAAATTGGTCAGAACATGAGATGATGGTTCTTATTACATCGGCCTGTGGCGAAGGCTCTGACGAGCCTGCATGTACACATGACCTCGCCAGGGCTTTCGCTTCTCGCATAAACAAAGTATGCAAGTTGAAGAAGACTCCAAACACTTTTTAGACATCTAGTCTCTCTGAACACGCCAGAATAAGCGATTATTAGAGGCTTTTCGGAATGCATAAATCCAAATCTCATGTTTGTATGCCCTTTTCTCATGATCCAGATACTTAACCATTGTCCGGCTGCATTCTAATTGGTGATTTATTATTATTTGTCAGGCTTAAAAATTAAACCAGTTTTGCCATACAGACAGAATTTGAAGAATGTGCAAACCTACCCTCCCCAAAAACTTTCACAACTTATCCATCCCGGTAAATGAAATGCAGCAGGTCCCCAGCATCATACTAAAGATAAACGTTTACCAGGCATGCTAACGTATAAAGTTGGTCACCTTTGTCGTCTGCGCTTCAGTTGGTTGCACGAGTAAAGCGTACATAGGCTATTACACCCGATTTACTGTAGACTAGTCTTATTTGACAGTGTATGACAGTGCTCTATCTGACACGCCCAGTCTCTGTTAGCTGGTCGCACTATATATGAGACCTATTTGGGCTGGCCCATGTAAATAATTAGAATAAATAGTAGAAGCAAGGGCTGATCCAATATTTCTTGATAGGGATTCAAATTTACAAAGGGGGGTTCGATTTGAAAATTGTACCTGATTATTTGATATTTTATGCTGATTTCTATTCCTTGTGAAAATGGAGTAACTTTGTCTCAAAGGGGGGTTCAAGTGAACAACATAAATCCCCTCTGTATCTCTGTAGAAGCCAGTCATGCATTTTAAACAAGTTAATAAATTTAAATAATATTTTGATATCATTGCTTTTTTCTTTATGTGGATGTTATGTGGGACCAATATGGGACCCATCTTGGCAACCCGCATATCTTTGCTTTATCTCCTTGTTATATCTTGATTTGTCTTTCATGCAAACCAAATATCTATGTGTCTTGGTCCACATCTGAATAAAGGGTAAGGTTGGCGCCATGAAACCGGCTTAACCCCTCCAGTAAAATATTTTACTGACCGTTCCAAGGCAGCATTTCTTTTGTGGATCATTTATGGTTTTTTTTCTGTTTTGTGTTGGCTATGCCTTTGTGCGTGTCTGTATATATGTGCCTTGTGGTCACCTGCTGGGAAAGGGCTGACCTTTTGGCTCTCGTTTAGGGTGTCTTCCTGTGAATTTGTCACTTTCCAATTGGTATCATGGGCAAGATGTGGTACTTGATTGTATTTATTCCTGATCTTTGCACCCTTACTTTCTTCCTAAAATATGTGAGGTTTAAGATACATATTACGTGCATGGTAATAATATCCACTAATTGTAATTTTTCTCTTGATTTACAATAATTCAGTAGAATTCTGAGTGCACTTTTCCTGGACTGTAAAAATTGGCTGATGGCGTGCTTAGAGATTAACAATTTAAAAATGCATATGATGACTACATTTGCTGTTACAACCACGGAAAAGTAGATATACAGAATATGAACTGGTGTGCTTGATGGAACAGGTTTTACTTTCATTTTTACAGATGAACATATTAATGCAATGGGCTCTACTGGCAATGCATAATTATACCTTTTTTGAGTACTAAGATGTTTAAGATATTTTTCTCGCTATTTGGAATGTCTCAAATTTTTGTTTCACAATTTTCAATCCATACTTAAGATATTGAAGGTTTTACTACTTATGCACAAAATAAGTAAGGTAAGTAACCTCTTTTAAACGCCAATGGTGACGTATCCAGTAGGCATATAGGTCTAAAAATTGGTATGAGCGTTTTTCTTGCTAAATAAGATTGTGTTATCATGTAGCAAGAACCAACATCTCATGTGCTGGTCCATGCAACTATATTTATTTGGAAGCCAGTTTGTACTAGTAGTGAACATTTTCGATTGCATTCACAGGTCACATTTACAGTAAAACCTGTTTATACGAGAAACGTAGCAGTGCAAAGTTGATTTGCAAAGTTGATATGAACAACATAAATCCCCTCTGTATCAGAAAACTCTAAAAATTGGTTTTAAGACTAACTATCGACTAACTTTCGCTAAGTGAATGTCAAAAGTATTGCACAAGGCTACAATGGGAGCATTCTGCAATATTTCTTATATTCATTTAACTGCCATGTGTCATTAAGATATTTTTGTCTTATTTGGAGTGTCTATTTACACAGGTTTACTGTGTGTTATCGATATTGGTCAGGACCAGCTCACTGTGTCACAGTTGATTTTTCGTGTGAATACATATGAAAATTTATCATTATATATATACTTAAAGCCAAAAGTAACTTTACACTTTGAACTACTGAATATATCTTTACTGTTTTCGAGTTAACCAAATAAAATATTGCAATGAGTTGCTGGTACTCGCCCTAAACCTAATTCACGAAAAACAACTTAGGTAGATTAATCTTCTTTCGAGTTATCTGTGCTTTCATTAAAAACACACAATCAGCATTTCCTAACAAAATCCAAAGTAAACCTAGAATTTGAACACGCTATTTTAAGGGCCATCGATTGCCCATTAAAAATACTGCAAGACATTTTGTCTCTGACGTATAGTTTGCTTTTGGCAGCATCTTAAAGTTGGTTTACTTTGAAATTATCTCCCTTTGAATTAAAACAATAGTAAACTTTAGTCCCAGCTGAAAGCTTTATCTCAGATGACATTTGGATTTTTTATCAGCGATTTGTTGGGACTTCTGCCCTGAGTATGTGACAAGATAATCTGATAAAAATTCCCATCGATTTGGAAGAAAAACGGCAAACAATTTCTTATGGGAAATTCCATTGAGAGCACTATTAAGTTCACAAAAGGGGTTATGTCCGTAAAAAGACAACTCTAATTTGTGTTATTCGAAGGGTGATTCGGGCTGATTTGGACTTTAAACAACAATTCAATAGCCTGTCTTTCAGACTGGTTCTTTAAAATTAAAAATTGTCCAATAGCAAAGCTACAGTAACGCATCTAAAAGTGATGCACTTTGGAAAAGTTTATTTTGCCCCCTTGCTTCTTTCATTAGGGCATTTTGGTTGCATTAATGACAGTAAAAACATGAAATTAAAATGTCATATGAATAATTGATTGAAGTTTAATATGAAGTAAACACATTTAAAATACCAATCACCAATACTCAGAAAAGGTATATATAATAACAGTGTAAAGTTACTTTTGGCTTTAAGTATATATATACACAGAACCGAAGTTATAAAAGGCCACCTACACATTTTAGCGCCTGTTCATAAAGTAAACGTCGTTCTTACAAAATTTTAATTCCATAAAAATTCAAGGCTTTTTCGAGATGCTGAAAATTATTCCATTTCAAATTACTGGTAGATCTTGCACAGACGAAGTCAGAGTAAAGGTACCTTCATTTCAAAGAGTCACACTTATTACTGAAATATAAAATATTCCTCAGATGTGTTATCCATTTAAAATCTAATTAGTTTGAGCTGTTTATAAAAGCTGTGTTATAAGATAAAAAAGAATCAAAAGTTTTGTGACAATTGAACTCTACGTTTCTCTTCTACGTTAACATGAAGGCAGCCACTATCAGCAGCTTAATCAAAGAGTTTAAGCTTTAACCATTCAATTTGCATATCAACTTTGCACTGCTCTGTAGGCTTTATTATCTGTGGCACCGCATTGGAATTTTCAGACATTATTTATTATGAATAGGCTTCCCTGTTTTATTTTAAAAATCGAAAATATCTTTGGCATATGCTATTTAAATGACCTTTAAATTGCAGAATAAAACCGGAAGTGGACATCAGTCTTGGAAGAATAACTGTAAAAAAAAGGGCTGATCCAAGTTGCATTGTGTTTGGTCTAACATGTTTACATAAAATAAAACGCATACAATGATATAAGTATGTGCATTTGATTATTTTCGAAAATATCAGAAAATATGGAAAATTGACTTTTTTTAAAAAATCATAAAAAAATCGTTCATAAGCAAAACTTCAACGGATCAGTGTCTTTTCAAGTTGGCTAGACAGGTTTAAAATCACCTGTACTTCAATTTGAAAAAAAATGCACTTAAAATAAGTAGGGTGCAAAGATAGTTCACAGGTTTGCTGTGTGTTATCGATTTTTGCATTTTTGAACCTAAAAATTGTAAAGTGATAGAAAAATCTTTCAAAGCACCACTTAACTTTAGTCCATTGGAATTCACATACATGTATAGGGTAAAAGTTCATTTTAAAAACATTAGCGCTAAATCAGAAGAAATGAAATTGAAAAGTGGCCACTTAGAACTTCGTTTCATTGTAGATACATGTTTATTACGAGTATGCTAAATCATCTTATTCATTTATACCAGTATATCTTTCAGTACTTACTGATCAAACATTAGATTTGGTGGTGAATGGTCTCTATAAGATATGTAACCAGCAGATCCCCAACATACTGCAAGCAAAGCACCACAGGACAAAATGCCTAATGTTGTTGAACTGAAACAGGGCAGAAAAATACTTTAATGTTATAGCTGATCCAGGTTCAACTATATATAACGGGACAAGCTTTCAATTTGTATGACATTATTTTGGACCAATAAGCAATTTCAACAGGGTATGGAATGTTTGCTGTAATAAAAAAAAGATTCATCCACCATGCTACAAAAATCCTTGCGATTGGTATGCGCATACTACATTTTAATACAATTAAATGCATGTATGGTTTTAAAAATAGTGAATTATACTAAAACCAACTGCTAATCGGTCACCTTACATCTTTACGCTAGTTCATCAAGTGAAGCGTAGGGTATACAAAATTCATGTTTTTTTAAGTGAAGCAATACTATGCCCAGACTCTGCAAGTTATTTCATTTAAAAATGACGTGTACTTTTTGCACTGACGAAGTTATAGAAAAGGTACCCTCATTTCAAAAAGTCACGCTTTTTCTACGATATAAACCATAACACAAACAAACGTTTTTGTTTTTTGAAGATGTTACTGGCTAGGGTGATATAAGAAGAATAAACTTTAATAGTTTTGATTCCATCAGACTCGTCGTTTTTGTTTCTCAACAACATAAGACAAACACTTTTAGCAGGTTAATCATTGAAATTCAGCTTTAAGCTTGCAATTTACATAGAGCTTTTGCACTGCTTTGTACTCTTTATCATCAGCGACACCGCATTGAAATTTTCAGCGATTATTCATTATCACCAGACGTGACTGTCCTTCTTTGAAAATTGAAAAATCAAATATATAATGCTACCAAATCGATTTTTAAACTCTCACATTGAAACCAGAAGTGTACAGTAGTTGTAAAACAATATTCACCAAAAAATGGACTAATCAAGTTCTACTGTGTTTGGCCTACTGTGTTTAAATAAAATTAAGTGTATTTAACAATTTTACCAGAAAATACTGGTGAATTGGACAGATCAGTTTGTAACTATCTAAACGTCAATTTTATAAAAAATAAAACTACTCTCAAAACCATTTTTTCTTTAAAAAATTCGATTTTTGCATTTTTAACCACAAAATCTTTGAAGTAAAAGAAAACTGTTCAAAAACACTGCTAAACGTTTGTTCATTAAAATACACATATATAGGCAAAAAATCATTTCAATTTTATTAGCGTTTGGTCAGAAATAATGAGTTTGAAAAGTGACCAATTAGAACTTGGTTTTAGTATATAAATTAAAAAAATGTTATTGAAAAATATTATTGTAAATATAGAATGTCAACAGAGTCAGCATAATAGCATGGTCTATACCAATGTGTTTGGAGGTTTTGTGTGTGTACCTGGGTTTCAGACATATGCTGCTAAATACTTTATTTGTAGCTGTGTTCCTTGGCTATAACCGGCAGGGTATATGGTTTTCTGATTTTTATTTCCAGGAGCACCAGAAGACTCACCAGCAGTGGTTCTGGTTTTAAAGCATCTCAGAAGACGGAGCTATGGCTTAACGGCTAAATAAATCCCACATAAAATCTGTTCAATACTTTGCATATTCTTTGTTTTACGGATGTACTGTCAGCTAATAAAATAAAAAAAGATATGTAACCATGCTCAATTTTACATAATTTGATATGGAAGTTTTAAGAATTTTGACCATTTTCTTAACATTTGAAAGAATAATCTTAGTCCTAAATATTAAGCTAAAATAGCTTTAAATCTTTGCCCAGCTTCTTTATCTTAATTTCAGTTATTGCTCATGACCTCAAGTTTTATTTTAGAAAATATGGAAACGTATTTGTTATGATCCCAAGCTTGGACAAGATATTGCAGGATTGATTTTAGTAAATCCCCAATATAGGATTAATGAGGGATTTTTAGCGCCAATTATATATTGAAAAATCTGACATTGTTAGTCTTAAATTTTTGTTTTTATAACATGGACTATTATTTTCCCTTAAAGAAAAAAGGAATAAAATTCGGTATTCAACAGCTAATTTTCTTTAAGGAGGGACAAATTTAACCCCTCCCCAACAAATTTAGGGCATACGTCGATAAAAAGTGAACGAATGATGTTTGACCAATTTTATAATTCCATATTACTAGTTTGAAGTAACTCAGCAATAAAATGCTGAAAAAACACAATGTAAAATAGGTGCAAACCCAGGAATCAAGCCTAGTTCTCTGATTTTACAGTCTGACACTAATCGCTAGGCCAGGACGCCAAGTCATTTGTGACTCGCAATTATTGCATTTATTGAGTAGATTAGTTTTTGGACGCAGAAAATTCGCCATATATGCCTTTAAGCTGTCCAATATTGGAGAAAACAGACAATATACTAACAAAACCACAACAAATTTGCACTACCAGCCTCTTTAAAGTTAACTACATAATAAAACAACTTACTAGTAGAGTGGAATCAGCATTAGTGGACTCAATACATAGAACTGCATATCATTAGCTAAGTACCAAGCGTGACCCATACACTGGAAAAATAAATCAAATATATATCAGCATCAATGAATTGATTTAACCCACAGCAATGCATGTAAATAGCTAATTGCTTACATGGGCAAGAGAGATAATACTCTGTTCATTGGAGCTACTTCAACTTATATTATTCAAAAATTTCAACCTCTTGTAATAATTGTATTTAAACATTACAACAGATGGCGTTGTGTTGCATGGATCAGCAGTTACTCATAGTGTGCTAGCAGTGTAAATAATATACAAACATCTGGTGTTTTGTGGACTTTTGTGATGTTTACAATCGGATCAAGGGATATGGAGAAAAATGCATAATACAATATGGACCTTGTCGCTCGAAAACCTGTCCTCGGGGTGTCCAACAAAGCGAGTTTCTAACCAATCTCCTCAGCTACAATGACTAGCTAGTAAATTGGAAATTCACCTGCAGCAAGTTTACATTGCATTAGTCAGATGGCCTCCATGCGAGCTGAACATTTCTCGTACTTCAACAACAGCAGAATCTAGGGCGAAGATTTGGTACCAGTAAAATGCATTTAAGCCCCCCGGTGGCTTAGGCTGCTGTCCGTTCTAAGGCGGTGGTTCTGTTGTTGTTGGCTTTTTGTTTATTGTTACTCCCATTGTGGGAGTCTGTAATTGTTCTATGTTTTGTTGTACGTTACTTTATGTCCATTCTAGTATTGCAATCATCTTGATGGGGAAGAGAGAGCTGATTGTTTTGCTTAATTTGTCTTCCTAGTGTCTCGTGATGGTTGAGCGGCTCTTCCTCGCGGTGCCACTGGGTAGTCTGCAGTTTGTGATTGTGGTATTTCCTGATCATACTCACGTACTATTTTTTACATATAATACTTTCTAAAAGCGAATAACAAAGGCGCTGATCAGAATGCGCGGGTGCACAGGCTGGTCTGCACCTGTCTTGGTTGCAGACCCCGAAGACCCGAAGACAGGTTTTCTCGCGTCAAGGCCCATATATTGTACGAGTAAACACAATCAAGTGGGTAAGATGTTTTTTTTATTTAATGGACACACATTTTCAAAGAACCCTTTATGAACCCCTATCATGTCAATATTTTGCCTATATAATATCGTCTGCTTATCACATTTGCTAAATAAATTCAAATGCACTCTGTAACAATTTGAATCAACGCACCAAACTGAAAAACAAAACAAACAGACCAGTTTGTTTCTAAGGGAGCAGTCTGATTTAGAGTCACATTTGTAACAAAGGCTGGCTACCAAACAACATTAATAGATGGGAAAACAGATGAAATATATCATGAATTGCTCGAAAATGAATTCCCTGTCAGCAATCAATGCCGAGTCACCATCTGCCCAAAAGTGAAATGCCATTCAGATGGGGTTTCACTAGTGGGCCTATGGTGGAAATGGCGTTTCGCTGGCGGGCTGATGGTGGCCCATTTACATATGCTTACTGGGGATTAATATTATTTGGAGACATAATAAAATGTTCTTACCATATCTGTTACAGGAAACAGATTATTGATATATAAGAGATTCCTCCACCAGTATTGTCCACAGGTTTTGCTGTCAATTCCCTCTTGAGCCCACTCTGGTCCATTATACATATATTTACTTAGACACACGTAGAACATCATGAATAACATATAGGGTGGTGTCAGTCTGAATGAGAACAAAGAGGGCAAGCATAAATGAGTCTTCGTTATGCTGTATATCATATATGTTTTAAGTAATCGTACATGTGTGTGTATATGTATACATGAAACGTATGTATAGATCTATCAAACTTAAGCTAGATTTCGTAAACGGGTGTGGTCAAAGAATAAAGGAACAATATTGCTGTAGTTTGTTTGCTTGTTTGATTTGATTCTTTACGTCCCATCAAAATCTTTCTGTTATATAGAAGCGGGTCTTCCTGTGCTGAACCAGTACTAAGGTAGGATTAATGTGTCTTGCTCAAGAACACAACACAGTGACGCTGGTGAGGCTCGAACTTGTGGCCCCTCAGTCTCGAGTCAAGCACTCTACCGCTATGCCACTGCTATTCCCTATACTGTTTTAGTATACGGCAGTTAAATTAGCATGCTTAGGTCAATATAACAGAGCAAGGAATTCCTTGGAATTGCCCTAGATATACTTTATGAATATTTGGGGTGGGGCAAAGATTCGGAATGTTTAGGTAACCTGAAATATACATCTTTCGTTAACCTAATTACATACAGAGTTTTGATAGATAATCTGGAAAAAACTTTGCTGGTATCACCCTTACCAACTTTAGAACGGAATATCTCAAGATGTGAAAAGTCTACACTGACGTAGGTGGTATAAATTAGATATACCATGTTTTCCACCTGCACTTAAAAGCTCGTGGATTATCTCTACGTACAGGCGGACGATCCATGGTATAACTATTACTTATACCATGTTTTGGTCAATTTGATTACGTGCTTTGACTGGCTCAGTTTCTTCAAAACCCTTGGCACTTATCATGCTTCATATTTTTGGGCATAGACGCAGGGCAACCTGTCTTAAAGTTTTTAACAAAGTCATATCCAAACCAACCTGTTCAGCTGAGAGATTGCCTAGAATATTGCAATTTTGCTTGGATGATAATTTTCATTTAAGGAATAACAATGGCACTGATCAGACTTCGCTGATGAGCAGATTGGCCTGCATCTTTGTCGTTCACAAACTCCAAAGACAGGTTTGAGAATTTGTCCACTTTCCATTTGTTCGCACAAACACTGTCTCAATAAATTCGAGGCTGCTGAATTCTAATATTGTATGTTCTTTCAACTTCTGAAGTATCCGTTTTCCTAGATTATTTATGGCGACAAAGTCCATATGCACTGCACCAGTTTCAAGTTTTGTTTTTTGTTTGATTTGATTCTTTACGTCCACTCAACAATCTTTCAGTTATGCGGCACGGGTCTTCCTGGGTTGAACCAGTACTAAGCTAGGATAAATGTGTATTGCTCAAGGACCACAACGCAGTGACGCCGGTTAGGCTCGAACCCGCGGCCCTTCGGTCTCGAGTCAAGCACTCTACCACTGAGCCACTGCGCTCCCCCAGTTTCAAGTAAACACTCAAATAATGTTTCATTTATATGTGATATGGGTAAACAAAGCATACGTTCTAATCAGCTGGATCCTCAGTATTATCTATACCTTACCCTAAATGGTAAGATCTGGGATTCAAATGTTAGGGTTAAAGTTTTGCTTAGTCTAAAAACAATTGTATGAGAGTGCTATTTACTGGCCATCTTGATTTGGTTTGGTAAAATTGGTTGTTTATTTACAGTTTATATTACCAAAACCTTACAGGAAGATTACAAAAATGAATTTATTTTTTCAATTCCAATGGCGTAGCCAGAACGCTGAAAAATTGTTTGCACATCAAAGGGGAACTACTGGATCAAGCAGTGGTTCTCTTTTAAATTGTGTCCCGTTCAAAAATTGAAAATCTCTTAAAGGAAATACTTTGCTTTCAGAGGGAGCGAATTCTTCCCTTTAAGAGCAGTTCCTTATGGTATATAAAATCATTTTTGCCGCATTAGGTGGCCTCCCTTGAATGTTACTATTTTTATTACGCACGTGTGTAACTGCGTAATGTGTGCTACGCCAATGAATTCCACAGTGTTATGAAAATTTAATGTCCCAAAAGTCTTTCGCCATTTATCTTACTCAAAGAGCCGACAGAATCATACTTTTGAATTTCGTAGTAATTCAGAAATAGTATCCCATAAAGCTATCTGTTCCTGATGCTGTTGAGTTTACTGTTTTCACTATTTGCCATACGACATGTACTCGCGGTTCCAGACATCAATAAGTGAATGAACGAATACCTACCTCCAAAACCTGTGGAAGTAGAACATGCCCCATTGAAACCGCTTTGCTCCTCCAAGTTTCTTCATCGTCTTTAAGGATAAATATGACACCAGCAGTCCACTAGAAAACAAAGATAAAAAACAGTAAATTATTGGTCCAGATTAACAAAACATGTGAAAATAAAACTCTGAATATTTTTGTATCCACCAGGGTCAAATATTACAAAGCTTCCTTGAACGCAAAGACGGCTTAAATTAAGTATTGCTATTTCAACATGTTACATTAAATGTTTAATAAATGCCAGGATCGATGCAGTTCTTATGTTTAAAGATATCATTGTGATCTACAGAAAAAATCAAAACTATTTTGATTTTAATATGTTCAAAACGTAATATATCGTATCTTACAACTTCAATGCTGAGCTTAAGTCTTCCTTAACTTTTAGGAGGCATTGCAATTTTGGGCCCAAGTACCGAGGTTATTAAACTTTTATTACGCTCAGCTCAATGAGCACAAAATTTCAACTGTCATACATATTCAAATAACAACAAATAAAGAAGTTTTTTGCTTTAAGTCTCTCAACTGTTGTATTTATAATGCTGATATAAGTTAAAATGCCAACAATTGTTGGCATTTTAACATTTATAAGCAAGATAAATTTCGTGCTCAACTGAGTTGAGTATGAAAAAAGTTTTATAACCTCGAGGCCAGTTTTAGCATCTGTTCTGGGTGCTGTGTCTTATTGAGGCGGTATTTATAAAGACCAACAACAGAAGCTTTGGTATTATTTTTATCATGCACTTTTAACGAACGTCCTGGTAAATGCATGGTATGCCATATACACCAGCATCCAATTTAGGTTATCTTGCACCCACCAGGACAATTTTTCATGGGTGCCAAATTGTTTATTGGGACCCCCTGGATGCGAAACGAAGGTGTCCTTAAAAAAATTTGGTTTGGGCTATGTGAAATTGCATGGTTTCTATGGCAACCCAAAGCGAATTTGAGAAGTGGGGATCTGCCTACAAAATTACTCATATCTCAACTGTTACTTATCCAAGACTACTAAACTTAATACCAAATTAAAGCTTAGACATAGGCCTATTATCCACTTGTTGCATATGCAAATTATCTAATTTACATAAATATTTATGAAAACATTAAAAATGTGGTTCACGAATTGTGGTATACGTTTAAGATCAATAATATCTCAGCTGCTTTTAGTCGTAGATTACTAAATTTTGTACTAAATTAAAGCTAAGACATAAACCTTTTATTCCATGGTCAAATATGCAACTTATCATATATGCATAACTTGCATATTCATGAATATTAATAAAAACACTAAAAAAATAAGAAAAGTCATAGGTTAACAATAGTATGCAGCGGGGTAATCTGGCCTAAATTAAACACATAGGACACTTCATTATGGGTGTACTTACAAATCTAATAATATCTCAATAGCTAAGAGCCCTAGAGTACCAAAATTGGTTTTAAACTAATGCTAAGACAATAGTATGTTTAACAAAATATCAAATTGTAAAATGGTCATGTTATAATATTCATGAATATTGATGAAACCATGAGCATTTTGAGAGAAATACTTGAAAATTAAGGGGATATACCTACAAAATTACTCATATCTCAGCAGCTTAAAGCCCTTACGTAGCAAACAAGGTGCCAACTTATTGCTATGATACAGCCCTTTATCTCAATGGTAATATTTGCCAGTTGTCTTATTTACATATTCATGAAAATTAATATAAACATTAGAATAACGAGAAAAATCGCCGAAAAATGAATGGGGAACACCTACAAAATTACCAATATCTAAGCTGCTAATTGCCCTAGAGTAGCAAACAATATACTTAATAAAAGTCTATGCAAAACAGTTTTACCTAGTGGGAAGATATAAGAATTAACTAATTTGTTTAAGATCAATATTACTAAAAACTTTAAAAATGCAAGAAAAAATGTATACAAATTGATAGCAGTGTACCTACAAAATTACTCATATCTCAGCTGCTATAGATTTTATACTTTTTTTCTTTTACTCATAAATATGCATATTAGATGATTGACAAATCTGACCCGTGAAGAAAGACATGTGTCTAAGCTTAAATTTGACACCAGTTTTAGTGCTCTAGGATAAGTAGAACCATAGATATGATTGAATTTGAAGGCCTACCCCCCAATTACGAGAATCATATAAGAGGTTGCCATGGAAACCATGCATTTTCACGTAGCCCATACCAAACTTCTTTTGAGGAGAACTTTGTTTCACATTTTGAGGGTCCCACTGAACAATTTGGCATTAATTTAGAAAGGCCTAGATTGTAGCTTAACCCCTCCCCTAGGCTTTTAGTTTTTACGAGATTTTCCCTCATTTTTATTAAGTTTTCATGCATTTTCATGAATATTCAAATGAGATAATATTCATATAGGACCACTGAATGAGTGGACCTGTCATATTGTAACATTGATTATATTAAAACATGCAACAATGACAATATTGGGATGAAATCAGCCTATTTATATTTGTAATGTTTCCCCTTATTTTTTAGCGTTTTTATTAATATTCATGAATATGCAAATTATGCAAATATAATACGTTGCATATTTGACCATGAAATAAAAGGCCTATGTCTTAGCTTTATTTTAGTACAAAATTTAGCATTCTACGACTAAAATCAGCTGAGATATTATTGATATTGTACTTATACCCCAATTCGTGAACCGCATTTTTTAATGTTTTCATAAATATTTATGAATATGCAAATTAGATAATTTGCATATGCAACAAGGAGATAATATGCCTATGTCTAAGCTTTAATTTGGTATTAAGTTTTGTAGTTTAGGATAAGTAACAGCTGAGATATGAGTAATTTTGTTGGCAGACCCCCCTTCTCAAATTCACTATGCGTTGCCATAGAAACCATGCAAATTCACAAAGCCCAAACCAAATCTTTTTTAAGGACACGTTCGTTTCCTATCCAGGGGGTCCCAATAAACAATTTGGCACCCATGAAAAATTGTCCTAGGGGTGCAAGGTAACAATAATTGGATGCCGTGGTAATACGTTGAATTGGTCATTGATAGTAAAATAGAATCCTTTGGCAATATGTATTACATAAACTCTTATCTTGCCAACATTTTATCTTGCCACGATCGTCTGTGGTATATATGAAAATGCACAATAGAATACACTTACAACAGAATAAAACACTATGAACCCTGATTTGACTGATACTGCGTAGTCTGATCTGGATCCATACAGTTTGTACTGAAGGCTAGCGCTGTATATAAGTGGCTTTTGTTATAAATGGTGAGAATAGTGTTAACCATTGGGTTATATTTTGCTGATGTCCAAGCTCAAATCAGTTCGAATTTATCAGATTTTGCGGACAAACCTATATCCCAAAACAATATAACAGTCCCCAACAAATACAAATGCATTATAAGCAGACTTTACAGAACAGCATGATACAAAAAGTTTGTAGGCAGAATTAGTAGGTCAGATTAAGCCTTGCCTAGAGGTTGTAAAAATGTCATGCTCAACTCAAATGAGCATGATACTCTGCTCATTGAATTTATATGCCTTATATGTTGCAGCATTCTAACATTTAATAGCAGGATGAATACAACATTCAAGCGTTTTAAAGAAATTTCCTTTTTATGATAGAATTGAGCATGAAAAAAGTTTATTACTTTTAAAACCATGGGACCTGGTGTGAAACAAGTAAACTAGTTATCTAAGTATAACTTGATACGTTCATTGCCTGAGGCAACCTACCTTAGTGTGAAAAATGAATCTACAGAAGGTGTGGCATTTAGAATGGCTTGATATGTAAACCGAGTAAATATGTCTGCAGAGTAAGGGCCAACATTTTCTGCAAAAATAAGAAAGAATAATAAAACAGGAATCTTATTCTATTTAATAAATTGTCATTACAAAAGAAGACTCAAATTATAAATTTCTGATAAAATTATCACTAGTATATGACGTCGTGTTTGGTCGTGGATAAAAATCTGTCAACAACAATTGTTTTATACATTAAACAACGTTATGTGATGGTGGCGTTCTGGAATTATAAGTAACTGATTTACTGCACTAGCTCTTAAAGAGACTACATCTGTAACTATGAACATTTTTCGAAAAATTCTATTTTAAGTTATGTTTTCACAATAAAAATGTTGGGTACAGGGGAGAACTGCATGGAAAAGTGAATTACCTTATAAAAACAGGTGTATTTTTCTCTTGTTGGTAATTATTTACGTCCCTCCAATAATTCTAGACTATTGATTTTTAACATAAATGCAGTTGTTTTGATAGTGATAACTTGTTAAGATTTACAAAAATGTTAAATGTTTACCTGAATTTGAGTATTTTACTGTGTTTTTGAAAAATTAAAACATTATTTCTAAAATTAGAAGATCAATAGTTACAGACTATGCAGCTTTAAATGAATTAAATGTTTTGCATGACTGAAGCAATTACTATTTCAAAAGAATTGGTCTAACCAGATTGCCAATGCATCATATAGGTATGAGCTTCGAATTTTACCAGCAAGACGACTTGAAACGTTTGGACAGAAGGAGTTTTGTTAATGTCGATACTACTGTTGTACTTTGGTGTAACGTCGTGACGTAATGACGTTACAGCGTTTTACGTAACGTCAGTTGCTAAGTAGAGATATAGTTGATACGAAACCATTATAACAGTATCGTGTTTAGAATCGTAATTAAATGATATTTTGGAACTCACAATCTGAGTTTGTTGTTTTTGGTGTTATTCCATATTTGGGAAGAATCGTCACAACAACACCGTTCCAAACAGAATGATGCAGTGTGCCATAGTAGGTCATATACAATTTGAGCCTCGGCGCCTGAAAACCTGACTTTGGTAGATGCAAACAACAACATGGCAGACCAGCCTACTATTCCCCGCAGTCTGATCACCTTGTTTTTTGAAATCTGAAAATTCCAATAACCCAACTATGTCCTTGTAAATTTCAATAATCTGGCAACTGTTGGTAACTAATCAGGCATGGGTGAGCCTTACTTAGTCAGAAACCGAAAAGACAGGTTTTCACGAGTCGGGGTCCAGATTATGTCAAAGCAGTGTGTCTTGTAGTAGTATGTCTGGTAGTAGAGACCCTAATGCACACCCAATCATGATGTCAGATCAGTATGACAGTCAGTAGAAACCCCAAAGTCTGCCTTATCATGATGGTTAATATTTGGTTGGTTACTTTACGTCCCAGTCAACAGCTATGGTCATGTCGGGACAGTTGGTTCTTACAACCACGCATATTTTCCTGGGCAAGCTTGATCGAGCGGTTAACCTGTACTTCGTGCACATACTTTCGCTTGTAACTGACAAAAACCCTTCTTGAATCAGTGGAAGGAACGAGAATAACCCTATGAATTATTTCATGATCAGTCTTCACGAAAGTATAGGTACCCGGCCCTGATCGAACTTGCTAACCTAGACAGTATGACAGGCGCCAATTTATGATGTTAGATCAGAATGACTGGCAGCAGAAATGCAAAAGCATGCCCAGTCATGTCAGATCAGTCAGCTGACTCACAGTAAAAGGCAAATGACACACCCAATAATGATTGAGCTGACACAATGTTGAAACTTATCACAAATGTCTCTAATAAACGTCTGTGCAGACGTATCCTATGTGGCTAGAGTTAGTTTATTTAGTCTGATCCTTCATCTACATCAAGACTTTTTGTTTGTAGCAGTGAAGCCTCTGATGATACATGTGCATACTCACCAGAAGATTCGCTTGCTTGAAATTGAGATAAGTAAACTATTCTTATGCGCTAGATTTTACATGTATACACAAAGATATCATACCAGCATGAGGTACAGAGAATGCAATAACATGTCCTAGTATGACCCAAGTCATACTTATAAACCGAACCCCATTGAGTGCTGTCAATGATCCCGCTGGTTGCTTTGTATCTAAGATCTTGGCAGTGTTAGTGTAAATGGAGAAAGCTAGAAGAGCCTTGGAAACGGTCCCTGAAACAAATTTGTAAAACAAAATGATGCTACTACTCCCACCCTATTATGAATTGGACCAATCCTTTTCCATTTTTATGGTTGTTAGGTGGTATTTATAATTTTAGAACATTCTGTAAGCAAACTGTGGAGACCCTGATCAGACGCTGAATTCTGCGGTGTCTGATCTAGGCCTGCATGTTTGCCTGTGTCCAACAAAAAAGATGCTAGGCTTTAATGGGTTAAAAGAGTACAGTTGTTTAGTGGTATAGTGTTAGACTAGGGATAGTAAAGTCGTTACTGTGCTGCCAGCCAAGAGCGACAGTAACCTCATGTTATGTTTACAAAGTTGTGAGGGAATTATAATCGAAAGATCACTTGGGTATTAATCCTATCATCAGGAAAGGATTAATACACAAGTGATCTATCGATTCGCGTTAGCTCAAGTGAAGTGTACACTTTAGTGTTTTACTTAGCAATTGTAAACAAAGTATTATGTCACTGTCACACTTGAGTGGTACGACAGTAGTTCGACACACACTGAACAGAGGCAATGTGTTGTGTACTTGAGTCATACAATGTATCCTCATCTTAGTTTTATAGTGATTTGACCCAGGGAGACAAGAAAACGTCAGAATATGACTGAAAACATTTGGACTGAGACATAAAGCAGCAAATCAAACAAAAACGTCCAATCTATGATATAATTATTACTAATAAAGGCAGGCATGTCTGGTAGTGTCTATAACAAATAGCTACAAATTAAATAATGCTATCCATTCCTGTTAAGACAACTCTTGACACTCAAACAATTGTCTAAATGAGACACAAAAGGCAATTTTAAGTTAATGACAAAGATAATTTTAATTGTATATTTAAAAAAAACTATGAGGACACATAACTAAACGTTATTCAAACTATTGAAACGATGTATACACATAAATAAACGCCATTTAAATGTTATAGCTTTGTTTTCGGTCGAACCTTCTAGTGGCCATTATTTACCTGGTTGACTGGGTGGAATTGCTTCTTCACCAGTCTCTGCTTCTATTGGCATGTAAGGTATATGCTTATGCCTCTTTTGAACCCATCAAAACTACTTTCTACATTTTTTAATCATTTACTCTGCCATTTTATTTTTGATCGAACCTTATAGGGCCATTATTTACCTGGTTGACTCGGTGGAGATGCTTTTTCACCTGTCTCTACTTCTTCAATAACTTTTCCATTGGCAGGAAGGGTATATTCGTACGCCTCTTTTGAACCCATTACATTGCTTACTACGTAATCATTTACTCTGCCATTTTGCTTCTGAAAAAAATAATGTTATATAAGTAGCATGTGTCGAACCAATGTACATACGTAACTCCCATTATGCAGTACGCACATGCGTAATGATAACTGTGCGCACTCAAAGTAACTGATCTAGTGTGATAAAAGCATTTCTTTTTATCACAAGCGACTGCTATTAAAGGAAAGAATTTGCTTCCAGAGCTCCCAAAGGGAGAATTTTCTTTCCTTTAAGAATAGTCTCCATTTTGAAAATGAATACCACTGCTCGTTCTAGAAGGTCTCCTTTCAATGCGTTCTGGCTAGCCTTTTGCTTATAGTTTAATTACAATCGTTATTGAATAATATGTTAATAGTATGTTCCAAAAGAGGTGCATTCTAGACTTCAAGTCCAAAATACAGTTGAGCACGCATATTTAGCATATTTGACAAAAATTAAGGGAATTCAGAAAAGAAATGTAACGACTTTAAATAAGCTACAATCAGCCATTCCCTGTGGTGACCATACTTTGATGTACCAAAAGTATTTAAACTAATTGTGGCAAGGCATTTGCCAATCGTCTGCAGAATCGTTTTCAAATTCGATCATTGTCTGTAAAGAGGAATTTTCTTAAGTTTTTTGAACTAAGGCTCAGGAACATTTGTCGCCTGAAATATCTATTGGTCAATATAAAAAAAAATCTGGCCTTATGATAGACATGGTATAAATTGTGTTGGATGATATTTGCATATTTCAATAATCATGAACTCATCCTAATGACCTATTAAATCCATTATAAAAATCCTTCCTTCACGCATTCTTTTTCAATCAACATTCTTTTTCAATCAACATTCTTTTTCAAACAGATTAATCAATACAGGAAAATGACAAGCATTACTTTTGTAATAAATGTCAAATCCAATAATTATTAATCCTGGAATTTATGAAATCCTCGAATTATTTGAGTTATTTTTTCACGATTTCTGGCTTTTTTGGTCGCTTATGATAACCCCCTGAAAATTTAAATATTATCAGGTGATAGTATTTTTGTAAAATTGGGAACTGTGTCTATTATGAAGCGGAGTCTTGGAGTGGAGTATTGGCATGGAGTGGAGTCTTGGAGACAAACTTTGGAGTGGATAGCTAGTCTTAACTCAGACAAAGCCATGCCATATTTTATAGAATATGAAAATATTTGAGGTATGGGTGTATATATCCTATCATAATGGATAGATTGATATTTGTAGGACAGCTCAAATAACACTTGGAATAGTGCATGACATAAAGATTCCTTTCGTCACAAACATCTGATTGCAGATCAAGGGGTTATGCATTCAATCCCAGCCAAGTCCCATACTTCCTTTGAGAGTATCCATGTAATGATTTATACAGCTATAGTTACAAGCAAAAGTATGTTCACAAAGTCTTTGTTAACCGTTTAGTCAAGCTTGCCCAGAAAGTAAGTGAGGTTATGTGTAGTGACCATCCCAACATGACCATAGCTGTTGACTGGAAACGTTAAGCATTAAAAAAAAGTTTTTTTTTCTTGTCAATGTGGCCCAAAATATTTCATTTTTTAATACAAAAGGGGGAAGACGGAGCACATTGGCTTATCCCAAAGCCTACATTTAACACTTATTATTTATGTTATGTTAAGTATGTTGGTTACTACGGAAGGCAATAATAAGGAATCAACAAAATATTGTACCACACCTGGCGCAAAACCTGAATAACAACATCCAGTCTGACACAGGAATAAAAATCTTAAATCATTCTTTAATTCTGGAGTGACTCTTAAAAAGATATTTGGGTGTGGAAAATCTTGCATTCTTAATAGTACCCTCTCTGTTCAGATCAATAAATCTGTATGCCTGGTTGTAAACCCAATCATGGTTTATAACTATGGTTTCCTCTTTAATTGCACGACGACGGATCAGGCCACATAATCAATGACGGCCCTGTAATAAAGCTTTAATCTGTTGGTTGGTGACTGACGCTTGTCCTTGACTGGGCCCACCGTAGTTCAACATGAGGTTTTCTTCAGCTATGACCACGAGATGTTGTTTTTGTTTTATCATTTTGTGTTAATTTGATTAGATTGTTTCCATGTGATCACAAATTGCATTAGCTAGGAGGCCTCCATACTAGCTAAACCATTTTTTGTTTAACAACAGCAAAATTAAGGGTGAGGATTTGGCGCCAGTGAATGCATTTAAACCCTCCACATGGTAATGTAGGCTGCTGTCCATTCTAAGGCGGTGGTTCTGTTGGTGTTGCTCTATTGTTTATGTACCTTCCATTTTAGGGGGGGGGGTCTGCATTTGTCTTTGTTTTGGTAAGCATTACTTTGTGTCCTATCTTGTTTTACAATAATCTTGCTTAAAGTGACTAAGCATTTGAACATTTTTCGATTTTTTTATTTTCTTTTTGAATCATTTGTAAAAGTAGAATTAAGGTATGTTTTCACAATA
Organism: Loripinus fragilis; assembly: GCA_964019695.1. Taxonomy (NCBI): domain Eukaryota; kingdom Metazoa; phylum Mollusca; class Bivalvia; order Lucinida; family Lucinidae; genus Loripinus; species Loripinus fragilis. Next base: position 36,235,887 of record OZ026515.1, read on the forward strand.
AATTTGTTCACTATAGCTGAAAATTGCATGGAAAAGTGATTTATCTTATAAAAACAGGTGTGTTGGTAATTATTTGCGTCCCTCCAATAATTATAGACTGTTAATTTTAACATAAATGCTGTTGTTTTGATAATGCTAATTTGTTAAGATTTACGAAATTGGTATAATGTATACCCGAATTTTAGTTTTTTTACTGTGTTCTTGAAAAGTAGAAATTAACATTAGTTCTAAAATTAAAAGATCAAAAGTTACAGACTATGAAGCTTTAATTGTTGTTGTTTTTTTCGGTGTCTTGTTACCGTAAATTTTCTTTGGCTTTTCCTCACGGCTATGTGGGTTGGTCTGGAGTGTGTGTGATTGTGGTATTTTCTGATCATACACACTTATTTTGTATCAGATGTCACTGGTAATGAGATGCGTGTAGAAGTACGTTGGTGCAGAAAGAAGACGTGTATAATAATATTAAATCAAGTGGCTTGCCTCCTACCTCAGCAATTGTTGGTTGTTTAGGTACATTGTTGTCGAAATGTGTCAGGTAAACATCATATAATGTAGCTATTGTCATCACGACGACAAAGATTGAACAAATGGCTCTGAAATCATCAAATGATATGCATCAGGCTTTCAAGTGTCCTTCAGCGAACAAATAGGGAAAAAGTAGTGATAACATATTCTAAAAACAAGGGATAATCGGTGTAAAAAAGTAGGGATAGTAGGGCTTTTTAAGTACAAAATTTAGTTCAATTTGTTAGAAAAACACACTAAATAAGCAGGATAATAGCTATGACAATAATACTAGCAAGAGAGACATTTTTGGTTAGAAATTAAAAATTTGAGATGTTTAGCGGCCTGCTCCTTAGAAAATATAATAATTCATAAATAAAATCGAAGTGAGCGAAGCGAACGACGAAAATTTTCTGGTTTTTATCACGTAAATGACATTTCAAAGTGAACAAGTAGGGATAGATAGGAGGGCATTTTCAAGAAAAAGCGGGGAAAAGTAGGAACAAAACAAAAAAGTAGGGAAAAGGAGGAAAAGAAGGGCCCGCTTGAAAGCCTGTATACATGTATCAAATAATTGTATATACTTTAGGACAATATGGGGAATCTATATGGCATTTTCTTAACATAAATTTACACTAAAACCTCGAAAATTTGAACTCCAATTTTTCGAAACACTCGTTTATTTGAAATAAATTTTGGACACAATGGATTCAGACAAAAATGTATATTTATAAACTATCAAAAACATTGCACATGTGTTGTGTGCGTAAAAGAAACGTCTCTCTCTAAGACGTTTCTTTTACGCATACAAAGCATATGTTTGATACGTAAAAAACTGATTGGGGTGGGGGTACATATTCTTATGGGGTGTGCGTTAAAGAACAACACTCCGTGAGACGTTTCCTTCACATATACAAAGCATATGTTTGATACAAAAAAAACTGATTTGGGTACATATTCTTATGTCTACATGTTAAGGGCAAAATGTAGTATAATCTCTTTTATACCACCCTTGCCAACTTTAGCATAAAATAGGTATCTCATGATGTGCAAGCTCTACACTGATGTACGAGGGCTGTTTAAATATGAATGCAAGTAGCTTCATAACTTTCTTCACATATATGCTACAACAAATTGGTGAAGTTTCTATAAAGGACTATATGTCACCTTTAAACTGGCACCAGACCTAAAGAAAAATACAGTGACCTTATCGAGCTATAGCCCTCTGAATAAGGGTCACGTTAGAATACTAACAAACTCAATGCTTCGAACATAAACCAGTGATATAGACGAGCGTATAATTCTTTGATAAACAGGTGAAATTTCTTGAAATTTTAAGGAAGTATCCCCATATGCTTAATAAATGATTCTGTGAAAGTTGCAAAAATCCTACATGCTTTTGTTAAATTACAACGAATAGTTTTCACAAAAGTCTCCTTATATTTGCAAATAAATGGTAAACAGAACACCACCTTTCAGTTTTCAGTAAAATTTATCTCTAACAAAATGGACGAAGCAACATTTAAATTAGTTTTAACTCAAAGAAAATATGTTGATGACTCATACTATGTTGTTGCTACAAATTATTGATGGAAAGTGGGTATTTTTTAAACGCTGATGCTTTTTTATTTAGTCAAAAATGCATTAAGTGAGGGGGTTGTAAAATTTATACTTAAGTTTTTTGTCATAACATTGCGGCTTTATTCTAAATTTGAACGAAAACTTTAAGTTTGACCACTATAGGCATTATTTACAATAAAAATACTCACCTGGTCTTGAGGACTAGACCGATTGGACATATTTTAATTAATGTACACAAATCATTTAGAGGCAGAAAAATGCTTGGAAAATGATATAAAATGTGATTACTCCATAAATAAAGGAGTGCTCGTGTTGAAAAATCCCTTATGACATATTTAGCATGTTTTCACCAAAATGCAAAGAAAACGACACAGCGATGTTAATTATTCCATCACAAGTAGATAACCAGTAGATAACTCAAAATGACGTTTATCATAAAATTAATGACGTCGCAAATGTGCCTGCCTTAAAACAGGATTATATAAACTTTATCTTGCAAGCAACTTTTGGATTCTGACTTCTACTTGCATCTAAAATTTGATGCCATTTTGTCTAAAACTTACAAAGATATGACGCTATATCCGCACATGTACAAAAACTTGCATTTTAATTTGCTTCAGAAAAACTACAGTATACAGGAATGACCTTTATATAATGGTCAGTAACTGGAGAAATATAGTGAGTGTTTCTTTATGTTTGGTGTCATTTTAAAGGCGACAAATAGTTCTTTCCAGAAAGGTATGAGATTTTGTCATAGCATATATGTGAAGAAAGTTATGAAGCTACTTGCATTCCTATTTGAACAGCCCTCGTATGTGGTATTAATTAGATATCCCATGTATGTCCATCTGTATGTATGATAATCCACTCGCAAGAGCTCGTGGATTATCTCCATGTACAGGCGAACAACCTATGGTATAACTAGTCTTAACCACTTTTAATATAGTATTTTCTCATGTGCTGGGCTGAATATTTGTTTTAACCGAGTTAATTATACAGTATTTTCTCATAATTTTATAGAATTTCCTCATGGGATGGCCAGAATAAAATCTTTTCTGTGCAAAAGTGAAACTTTTACTCACATCGCAACAATAGCTTTTGTATCCAGTAAAATCTCCTCTTGGCAAGTAACTTCAGGCTCCGGAAGCGAGGATGCATTCACTGGTATTAATTTAAGAACTGAAAAAGACAGAAATGATAGACTACTTCAATTGTGCTTTAGCTCAGTGATTTTCTATCAGTCTATCTTAGCTCTTACTATTTATCTCCCTTTTAATATAAGTTGTATTGCAGTTTGGACGGAATATGGACATTTCGTCTCAAAACTGTCTTTAAGGTAGTACGGGACCCATGTCAAAAGATAACCTTACTTTTACTTAAAAGTATGAGTGTAAGAGTTATCGTTCCTGAATCCTGTTTTTAAAAGAGAATACTTATTTGTAAGACGGTAGATATTATTCTCCCCTGACAACTCTTTGATGCTTGAAACGTAATTCTGTAAGTATTTTGCTTTCACAAAAAGAAGGAATGCAAGTATTAGCTTTTAAAAACATCACCCAGAGTATGAAGTCATTCAGTATTTTGATGGTTAAAATTTGAGAACCGTATAAATATACATACTATATACATGTCTTCTGCATGCTGCCACTAACCTAAGACCCACCCCCACCCAAAAAGGGGGGGTTGTAGACGTGCACATGCCTTGTATGTGACATTCTCATGTTTTAGGTACCATGGAGGTACATGGTCACTAATGTTTTATGGAGAAATGACGTAACTATTTCAATTACCCTATCACACCGGATAGGCAGCAATAAAAAACAGTCTAAACAATGGATGAATGCTGATAACAAAGTGCTAGAAACAGTGTTTGTGATTGCCATTTGTTGCCTATCGGACTACAAACAACAATCCAAAATTCTGTTACTTACAATATTTAACTACGTTCGTCGATAGCATTAACGTTTTCGATTGCCGCCTATCTAGTGTGTTTTTTATATACTGAAGACGTAGCCAAAACAATCTGATACAAGGGCTAGGAGTTATTTCATGTTTCTGTTGAAAAAATTATTTTGTTTCGTTGCATGTTTCATGATGATAAAATGGACATTTCTGCATACATTTTAATAAAACTAATTGGAACTGCATGTGCCTGAAAGGAAGATATATGACAATATAACATTCTTTTCTGTATATTAACGTATGGCAAGCATGGTACAGATGCGCGGATCCAGGAATTTTCATCAGGGGGGGAGGGTCCAGGTCAGTCTGACAAAAAAGCTCTGACAACGATTTTTTTAGTCCTCAGCTTATTTTACAGAAGTCAAATGGTCATTTTCAAAGAAATCTATCGTTTTTCAAGGCTCCAGATGGGGTCCAATTTTTTCCATCCTGGGGGTCCAACTTTTTCCAGGGGGTGTCCAATTGCTTAAATCCTATAGAAACCTAATAAGTATTTAATTTGTGATTTTCCAGAGGGGGTCCGGACCCCCTGCCCCCCCCCCCCCCTCCGGATCCGCACTTGGTGCAGCCCTCACAGCTTCATGGTTAAGGCTACAATACATTATCTCATTTGGGCTTGGCAAACGTTAATAGACAGAAGAATTTATCATCCTTTTATTGTTATATACCTTATAATAAGTGTTTACTATAGTAACTTGAGGTGTTGCAATCGCTGACAATTGTACATTTTATTCAATAATGTGTCATATTTTGGTTGATCGTTGACCAATCACTGACCGCAGGCTTTATTTCCGATAAAACATGACTGCAGAGGGCTTAATTGCCATTTCAACCTGCTCACGGATATCCTCTGCGAGTTAAGATACTGTCGCTTATGCTTTATTGAGAAATGACCAAAATATTCAATTATCATAAGATACGCTACTTTATTACATTGGATAGGCGACAATCGATAAGGCTCTGAACAATCAATGAACGTGGATCGCAAATCGCTAGAATTTTCCATTTGTCGCCAGTCAGGCAAACAAACTGCAATCCAAAAAGTCTGTTTCTGACGGTATTTGATCTACGTTCGTCGATAGCATCAACGTTTTCGATTGCCACCTATCCGCTATGTGTATTGATACAATGAATACGTAACCAAAACAATCTGAAACAAGAGCTAGGAGTTATCTACATTTTTCAGTCATGTTTCTGTTGAAAAAAAAGTTTGTTTCCACACCGGATAGTGAGCAATCGAAAACACTCTTAACCATTGACGAACGCGGATCAAAACTCGCTAGAAACAGTGTTTTGATTGCAAAAAGTCGCCTGTTTGATGAGTGATGGTCATAAAAAAAAACTATGATTCTAACTATTTTTGGTCTATAATCGTCGATAGTATTGATGTTTTCGATTGCGCCTATAAGGTGTGGTTTTGTTGTATGCTTCACGATGTTACAGTGGACATTTTTTTTTGGAAATGCTTTTGCTTGAAAGGAAAGTATTCTATAACTTTTTTGGATACTGTAAAGGCGGCACCTCATGACTGCCTTATTAGTCTACTTTAGACATAGGTAAAATCTGAAAATGAGGCGTTATAACTACATTGAAAGTGTTTGTTTATTGTTTAACATTAGTATAGAGGCAAACAGTGTGGACCAAGATCAGACTGCTCTAGGTGAGCAGTCTGCTCTAGATCTACACTGTTTGTTTAAGAGGCTTCATATTATTTCAATAGACGATAAAAAGATACGATTGTGTTGTAATATACGCTTTAAGAGTTAATAAATGTGGGTTCAGTGCATTAACGGACAGGACTTTCATGAAATGCACGCAGACCTGCGCGGCTCAAGCAATTCTTAAACGCTGAACTAATGGATAGAACCTGATTTCCATTCTTGAGCAGTTGAAATAACCGAACCACGCCCAGATATGAAAATTAAAGTTGCCACCTTTACAGTACCCAAAAAGTCCTACAATATATAACAAGGACAATATAACATTCCTTTCTGTATATTAACGTTTGTCAAGCCCTTGTGCGATAATGTGTTGCAGGCCTCACCGCTGTGTGGATCTGGTTGCAACACATCACATTCAGGCTTGCCAAACATTAATACAAGGAAAAGAATGTTTTATCCTCTTATTGCATATTTGTAAGTTTATTCTTTAAATGACATTTAGATCTATGCATCAGGAATAAAGCTATAATTTTTAGCTTTTATCTACATAAATCCTACGTGTAAGAAAGCATCAAAGTATCAAGACATGCTATAGCCATGCTTTAATGAGAATCATAATGTAATGTGCTGGGTCACATATGCTAGGTCAAAATCTTTTTTGTCATTTTCTACGCCCATTTGTTAGTGCTTAATCAATAATAGCTATGTCTCCGCCCAGTGATATACATAGGGCGTAGACAAACAAAAAAATTGGTTGAAAGGGGAGACAACACTTATTATAGTCTTTATTTTTTTCAGGATTTTTCAGAAAAGTCACCAAAACAAAAAAACACGAGCACGGTGACACATATTTTTTATTCAATCATTAGATTCTTCATGAAAATATCTTTGTAAAACTATGTTTTTTGTTGTTCCAGTTACATTCTCTAATATGTTTATTTTGAATATTAATGTTTTTTGGCATTTATTCGTTTGACTTAATTAGGATTTTGCTTAATAAATTGTGTAAATACATGTTATTTCACTATTTTTTGTTTTTATTTATATCTCTGGTGTGAGTAGTATTTGTTCTGAAAAAAACTGTATTGCGATTCTTGTTAATTTGTTAACAAAATCTGTACTTGTTTATTTCAAAAACCTGCGATTTTGCAGTTTTTGACATCAAATAACTTTTTAAAAAGAACGGTGATGTATTGGTTTTTTTGTCTTAGATTATAAGTATAAGTCTATATTATAATATATTAAAAGATAAAACACTTTTGGACATATGCTGGTGAGTCTGGTACTACCTTAATAGTAACAACAGCCTTCCCAAAATAACACACACACACACACACACACACACACACACACACACACACACACACACACACACACACACACACACACACACACACACGTACACACACACACACACACACACACACACACAAATAAAAAAGATAAGAAAGTTTCATCCCTTAGTTGCTTATGTCAAAGGACCCATTAATAATGTTCGAAATTTTCACCTTGCCAAAAGCTGATGCACAAGTCAAATGGAAAACAATTTGGAATACATGTATGAGACATCAGACAAACACTTAAGATGCAGTCTAGATGGCTCATATGCAACATATATTTTGTTTTCTTTGTTTCAATACATCCAGTAATCATTCTAGACACGTAGGAATGGGTCTTCCTTTGGTTGAACTAATACTAAGCAGAGGATGAAGTGTCTTGATCAAGGACACAACCAAATGTCTCTTATGAGGCTCGAACCCCTCTATCTTGAGTCAATCACTCTACATCTGAGTCACTGCCATCCCCACAACATCTCAAGCGGTATCAATAGCCATCATAGGCTTAGCTCACATTACGTGTTTACATGTGCGCACCTGTATGTGTAATTCATAGCAATATTCATACCATAGTAGGGACTTCTCCTTTATTGAGGAATTATTAAAAGGGACGCGCATATAATGATAAGCGAAGTTCTTATCAGTAGTCTCGCTTTGTTGTACATTGTACATGGCTATTTCACTGAGTTTTCTGGTTATGGTTTTTGTCATTCTGTAGAACTTGGTAACAGTATTAAGATGACATTAGCAGAATTAAGATGACATAACAGAAATAATTATAGTATTCGCACGTTTAAAAGTCTTTGTTCCTGTCTCAACTAGTGTCAGCACTGTGCTATCAGGAACACAAAACCCTTTCTGATAGCTGAACATTGAAACATGGTTTTAGAATTGAGATAAAGATAAAACATATAGCAGTAATCAAACATATACCTGGTTCAACTAAGGTCAGCATGTCTTTACTAGCACAGCTATCAGGAACACACATCCCAATCTGAATTGCTGGCTGCTGGCCATTCTGAAATAAACACAAATATTCTGTGTGCAAGAATTCATACAACGATGGGGCTAAACGACATTTAGCTTTTTTGAAAAATTAATAAATGTGCATATTCTATCCGTCATAACAATAACGATCGGTCTCAATCGAAACGCTTTATTTTAGGGAGTGCATCTGGTAACCTTAACTGTAGACAATAAACAACATTTAATTCGTACATATGCTTAGCTGCGTGTGGTGATTTTTTGTGGCGGACCGTAGGTCCGACACAACTAGTTAAAGTTAAGAAACTAGTGGGCAATAAGAAATATCTGACCAGTTCATCAATGTTCATTGGAAAAGTAATTTCATATTTTATTTAGCGATCTCAAAGGCCAAGGTCAAGCGTGTAATAAAAATCTACAGTCCAGTTCAAATAAACAATCATATATTTTAGAAAAGTGAACATTATGGCATTACGAACGTTAAACATGTAAATAGTGAAAAAATACCCATAATTAAAGTAAAATACTTTTTTGGACTCTGGGATATTCAGTATTTACTATTATTGTGTTTGATCGATAACTACCATCGATATAAACAAGAATTATAAAAAAAAGTCAAACGAAATATGGGTTTTTCCTTTAATGTGAGATTATTTAAATTCATGTTTTACTTTCTGTAGGACTTCCAAAATACCCCGAACTATGAAGCTGCTACCCAGATCCCTGAAAATAACTACCAGTGCTTCCCAGCTCCCTAAAAACGACAGATAGCTATTATCTCTGATCCCAAAACCCCTACGGGCCAACATCCAGACCCTCAGTTATATCCAATGGCTCTTTCAATGAAGGGCAGATTAAGTCGCGCTTGCATGGTTCCAATGTATTGCGATAGCGTTTATAGCACTGCCTTTGTTACCATGAGTTCTCACTGGGCACTAAAGCTTCTAATCCCAATGCTGCAGCATTTATGTTGTTTTGGTGGTCGAAGCTGACTGGAATATTTACGTTAAGATAATACCAAGCTTCTGTAAAAGTACCCATCCATTTTATCTCCGCCACTTATCTTTTTATAAAGATATTGCTTGTTATTAATCTTATAGGTAATTATATTTGTTTGGCGACATAGCTGTCAGATTTTATTATTGATTCAATCTTCGTGTACAGGAAACAACAATATCAAGAATTGTTATATGACTCCTATTAAAACCCTTCTCTGGTTGACTAAAACTAGCTTTCACTGGCTGTGACAGAGGAAGATATGCAACATTGATGAGCTGAGTTAAGCCCACTAGAAAGGTAGACATTAATTGGGCCGCGACGCGAGAAAACCTGTCTTCGGGGTTTCCAACAAAGTTAGATTCAAACCAGCCTGCTCAGCTACAGAGACTAGCTAGAAAATTGACATTTCACCTGCAGCAAGTTCACATATGATGCTTTCTAAAAAGCGAACAACAAAGGCGCTGATCAGACTGCGCGGTTGCGCAGGCTGGTCTGCGCCTGTGTTGTTCGCAAACCCCTGAAGACAGGTTTTCTTGCGACGAGGCCCAATTTATGTCAGTACAGACAGCTAAAAGAATTTGAGCTAAATTTAGCCCTGGGCAGGTAGAAATGAAGTTGTTGACAGCTAAAATAGATATTGGAAAAACTGATCTAGGAGATAGCATGATCTCTAATGTATATTTTAAAGGTCAATGTTTTGATTTAGGAATATGTTTATATCATGAGAACAATAATGTAAAAAATGCAATTATTTTGCACATCTCATAAAGGTTTAAGAAATTTGTAAAGCAATTGTGAAATAATCTTTTTATGTGCACTTTGAACATCTGGCTTGAGTAAATTTATAAGTATAAACAGACTTGATATAACACTAGGAAAAGAGAGACAGTGTCATATAACAAAACCATTGCCTTGGTGAACATCGCTCTTCTCGGGTTGACAAATCCTGATGTTTACCTCTAAAGAATGCATAAATTGTATAATGTTAACAGGATTAAACACCATTTAGATTTCAAGTATAAAACAATTGGACTTCAGACTCTATGACGGTTCCGACTTAAAGACTTATCTATTGGTGAGATGGTAGGGGCCTGATGCTTTGGCTGTTTGTCGGGCCCACTGGGATTTACCTGTTGGATTTCTTTTGCTTCAGTATTCAGTTTTATTTACTGTTGAGTCCTAATCTTTGCTTTATCTCCTTTTTATATCTTGGATTTATATGTTCTAGGAGATGATGCATTGATAAGTTAGGGGTCTTTCATGCAAACTAAATATCTATGTGTCTTGATCCACATCTGAATTAAGGGTGAGGTTGGCGCCGTGAAACCGGTTTAAGCCCTCCATTAAAATATTTTACTGACCGATCCAAGGCGGTACTCCTTTTGTGGATCTTTTATGTTTTTTCTGTCTTGTGTTTGCTTTGCTTTGTGCGCGTCTGCTTACATGTGCTTTGTGGTTACCTGCTGGGAAAGGGCTGACCTCATGGCTCAGGTCTGTGGTGTCTAACTGTGAGTTTATCACTTTCCCATTGGTATCCTGGGTCAGGTGCGGTACTTGATTATATCGATTCCTGATCTTTGCACCCCTACTTACTTTTACTGTTGCATACCAACACTTGGTGTCATTTTAACATTTATAGGCAGGATAAATTTCGTGCCCAGCTGAGTTGATCATGAAAAAAGTTTTATAGCCTCAGGGCCAGGTGAATTTAATATAAGCTTCTTGGGTTTTCACTGACCAGCTAGGAAAATGGTGATTTATTTGTAACCAGATACATGAAATTCAAGATATATCTAGTTGTTTCTCAACCCTTTGTATACCAACTGAATCTTTCCTATGGTTTAATACAATCAACTTGGGATAGTCCATTGGTCACATTTAGGGGTGTCAGGTTATAATTTTCAAACAATATTGTATTCTTTTGTCTGAAAATATGTTTACCTTTACAATGAAGAGCCTGATGGAATGCAACATTATGCTGCGTTTCTTTTGGGTCTTCACTGTTTGTAAAAGTACCCGTTTAGAATTTCCCCTTATACATAGGTTTAATTCGTTTTTTCGTGCAATTTACGTAAAATTAATAGAAAATGTATTTCCGAGAATTTGATTATGATGAAAAATGATACTTTTGTGATATTTAAATGTTTCTAATGTTGTATGCAGAACTGATATACTGCAGAGGCTGACCACACTTATTTAGTGCTAACTGTTTTTAGCATCCTTGGAGGCTAATGATCAAATTGAATTCTTTAAGCAAAGAGGCTGTACGCAATACTATAAGCTTAGGATAGCCTATTAGACATCTCTATGGGTGTCAAGTTATAAATTTAACAAAAAACAATAATTATTGTATTTTTGTCTGAAGATTTTTTGACCTTGACAAACAGTGTAGACCCTGATAATATTGCATGGTGCGGCATTTCGTCTGGGTCTCCACTGTTTGTAAAAGTAACCATTAAGGGAATTCCTGAATACAAAGGCTTAATGTTCACAATGTGTAGAATCGATACGTACCACGGGTGGTAACTGTTTGATTTTGAATGAAGATAGGCAATATCGCCCTTCATATGGAAATGATATTGCTCCAGAATCGTTGACCATAGCTGTTATCGCAATGCACTCGTCAAAGTTGCCCAGCCATTTGAAGTTTCCATCCAATAGTCCACTCGGAGGTTTTCCAGTGGCATCAACCACTGAAACAGATAAGACAGGTTCATTTGTTTGTATCATGAGAAAAGTCCGTATTTAATTAGTCCCCTACATGTTAACTATAACCCTTTATCGGGAAGAGTCGGTTACCATCCAATTATTACATGCACTACACAGATGTGTTTCCGACCAAAGGCATGTATGTTATGTAATCATTGCACATTATGTATAAGCCTTTTATCTAAATAAACAAGAAGGCAAAGACCAGGAATCGATACAATCAAGAACCGTATCTGACCCAGGACACCACATTGGAAAGTGAATAACACACACACTAAAACATCACATACAACAGAGCCAAAAGGTCAGCCCTTCCAAGCAATTGACCACAAGTCTGCTATGAATATATAAGAAAACATGACTAACACGAAACATAAATAACAAAAATGATTCACAAAAAAGCACTGCCTTATAACGGTCAGTACACTTATAACCAAGTGAGTATGATCAGGCAATGCCGCAATCACAGACCACAGGCCAAACCATGACACTGCGAGGAGGAGACCCAAAACACTTATAGTCACTTGACACAATTTAAGTATAGTAGCTAGCTATTTCTTTCTCCGTGACTTGAATTGTGCGGCGTTTTATCTAGGTCTTCACTGTTTGTCGTAATATATGTTTTCAGGTACCCAGTGCATTGGCGTAGCTCCCTTTACGCAGTTACACACGTGCGTAATAAAATGGGCCTCGTCGCGACAAAACCCGTCTTCGGGGTTTCCGACAAAGCGAGTTTCAAAACAGTCTCCTCAGCTACAGAGACTAGCTAGAAAATTGAAATTTCATCTGTTGCAAGTTTACATATGGTACTTTGCAAAAAGCGAATAACAAAGGCGCTGATCAGGATGCGCGGATGCGCAGGCTGGTCTGCGCCTGTGTTGTTCGCAAACCTCCGAAGACAGGTTTTCAGGCGTCGAGGCCCAAATAGTACTATTCAAATGAGGTCACCTTACGTGGTAAAAGTGATTTTCCATAGTTTAAGGAACTTCTGTTTAAGGAAAGAATTCGCTCTCTCTTGGGGCAAATTCTTTCCATTAAACATTTCGAAAAGGGACACAATTGAAGAGAATTACTGCTTGATCCAGTAGGCTCCCTTTGATGTGCGTAACTTTTTCGGCGTTCTGGCTAGAATGATAATGGTTTACAATGGTGTGACACTTGCAACATAGACAAAAATCATCCAAACTTTCATCGAAAAAGTGTTGTGTTTGATGAGTGCCATATAATCCCATTTGAAAGCAGGATGGTGTTAAACAGGTGCTAGTAGAGTCGTGAGACTCGTTTCATTTTCCGTTTCGAAGGGTCCGATCTTTTAGATTGTTTACTACATTTGTGTCATAGGCTGGCGCAAATTAGTATACCCCTCTGTGATGTAAAAGTGAATCGTCATTGTTAGTTAAATGATCATCAAATATTTCATGTATTGACATCAAAACAATTTGAGACAGCACTTGAGATATTGGTACTGTCTTGCCAGCCAAGAGTGACAGTGATGTTATGTTTTGTTCAAAAAATTATCAGGAATTTATAATCGATAGATCACTAATGTATTAATCCTATCCACAGGATAGGATTAATACAAAATTTATCTATCGATTCGCGTTAGCTCAAGTGGAGTGAGAAAGTTAATGTTTTACATAGAAATTGTAATCATAATGATACATAACTGTCACTCCTGGCTGGCACGACAGTACATGTACTTATCGCGTGTGAACAATAGCCTACTTTAAACGTCCACGCTGACGTATCGAAATGGACTAGAGACATAACTTTGGTGCGCTTCTTCATCTAGATACAATCGTTGAGTATTCGAGCAGCGTCGGCTCAGGCGGTCTGTGCATTTGCACTGACCCGACTGAGTCGTCGTTCCTCTAATCTGATTAAAACCCGATCTAGCCACAGATCGGTGGCTAGATCTGACACCGACCCGTAAACGTTCGGCGGACATAGTAAGCGTAGATCGGGCTTTAATCAGATTGTTGTTCATCGACAATGTTGATAAATATCAAAATCTCATGTGCTGGCTCGATTAACGTGTGTGTAGTTATCCGAAGATCACTCGAACACACATATACAAAAAGTAACCTCCTCCGGGGGCATAGCTGGCCTACAACTTAATGTGCGCTTTTGTAGAATCAAGGTTAACGTATTTGTGCATTTGCTTCCAATGGCTGCAGGTACATTGTACAGTTTTCAAACTGTTACATATGTACCATCCAAATGAGACGTAGCTCAGCACGCGGCCTCGCATCAGTCTACGAGTGTTGTTTGCCATTATAACAATGCAGTTGCGTATTCAGATGGGGTTTAGGGGGTACTCCCCGCCTTATTTTTAAATATCCTATGAAAATAAAATAATTTGGTCTCAGTGCGACCAAATTATTTCATTTTCATGGGACATTTAAGAAAAATGAGATAAAATCAGCAATGCGAACCCCCAACTTTATACATATGATCCCCCTTTCCAGAAATCCTGGATCCGTCCCTGCAATGGAAAAGATTCAACTCATGATCCGAGATCTCATTCGTTTATTAATTCAAAGTTCTCAATAGCGTGTATAGGAGGACAATCCCACATTATCCCTGCCACCATTCTCCAAACAGGTTTTGTATATGTATCTTAAACGTTCAGAAAACTACATAAACTGATATATAGAAGCATCTCATATGTTCAGTTCAAACGTGTGCACACGTTCGCCTTTGCCAATACGGATTTATGCTTTTTTGAAACAGTGTAGTTCCAGATCAGCTGGCTTCTGAAAAAGCCATCCGATCAGAATCCACACTGTGTTGCTCATTGATTGAAAATACATACAGTGCTAATAACCGGGGTGCCGCATTTTATTATCAGGATAACAATTGGGGAGGAGTGTAGTATAAAATATCAGCATGACAAACGTCAAAGTAAGGGATGATACTTACTTCTTAAAGCCCATTGCTCTCCTCCCACCAAGGCTGCCAGAAAAGTTCCAAAGTCCTTCAAACATGCGCTGGATACTTCAACAGACGGAACACCCTGTTGTACAGCACGAGAAGCACGATCAGTGATGTCATCTACCGGATCCTCAAGAATCTGTGACATTATATTTTGTATCTCATTGTCTTGTTCTGCTTGCGTCAGATTAGATTTGACGTCAGGTGGTGGTAGCCATCGTTCATGCTGATTTCCGAATACTTGACCAAAAGCAGTTGGCGGTGAACATACCGCGTAAATGGCTATCCATAAGAATGTGTTACGATAAGTCATTGCTAACAAAAGTATACTTTGTTTGCCTAAACAATTGTTTGGAGCAATGTGTTATATATTTTACACTGTCTACAATGTTATATTTTACAGAAGCCAGATTCAGTCTATTCCTTTTTTTACTACAACTTGTTACTGAAACAATACGTTAACCCTTAAAGCGACAATCGCAACAAAGTTCGTCTGCTTTTCTCGTCTGCTGAAATGTTTTAGAAGCGTCTATGACAAACAGTGTGGAACCAGATCAGACTGCTGGGTCCACCCTGTTTACTTCTATATTTAAATTTGTCAGTTATGTTAGACAATTATTTGCAGCAGACGACTCCAGTAGACGTCTTTTTTAGATGCATTTTTTATTGGCGCTTGAAGGGTTAATAATGAAGCAAATTTTTTTCTCATTGAAATAAATTATTATTATGTTTACTTGTTCTTTCCTTATTTTTTTATAATGTTAATGTGTTTAAATGTTTTCCAAACTTTTATATTTTAAACTATATTTCTTTGAATCTCTTATATTGACATTTTATTTAGATTCCCCAAAATCCCAGTGCCACTGCTGTTCAAGTATCACACTCTCGAACTTCTAAAATCTATGATTAATAGATTTCGTAGATTGAAACACCAGTGTCCACAAAAAGTGACCTTCTAAAACTAAAATTGTTTACTTATTTTTACCACTGTTAAATAGCCATATGAACAAAACAAGCATGTACGCAAGAAGAGTAAATCCGAAGTGAAAATTCTGGTTGAAACGGTTGCTACGAGCTATAAGATTTATGGGACTGCATTTAACCCTTTGAAAACTAGAAAAATCCTAACCAAAATACCGGGTTCCTTTGGCAAACATTAAGACTCAAAATAAAATGCCACACGACACAACATTTATTTTTTTTGAACTAGAAAAATAGACATCTCTCTACACTGATCATGATCAACTACGCATTCAAATTTAAAGAATGAGCTGATTGCCAATCATAATAATGGGCTCGCCCAAATATCGACCATGTGGACGAAACTTCTGACACCATATCATCACCTGAAGATGAAGATGATTCCATGACTAAATATAGTATTACTTGACTTTTCGCTTACTGTAAAGGCGGCAACTTTAATATTCATATCTGGGTGTGGTTCGGCTATTCCATCTGCTAAGGAAGAGAAATCAGGTTTTATCTATAATTTGGTAAAGAGTTAATAATCTTTTTGAGCCGCGCAAACGTGCGTGCATTTTCATGCAAATCCTAACCGTGTACACACTGAACTCACATTTATTAACCATTAAAGCGCATAATCACAAAATGTATCTTTTTTGTGGTCCACTAAACTATTTGAAGCCTCATAAGTAAACAGTGTGGACCCAGATCAGACTGCTCCTGTAGGAGCAGTTTGATCTGGGTCCACAATGTTTGCCTCCTAGACATTTTCAGATGCAGTTGTTTTGCTGGCGTTTTAAGGACTAAATAATGACTGGGTTGTGGCACAAGATGATACAGTTACTTTTGAACAAAACCACGCCTCCTCTTCAGCTTTTACCTATGTCTAAGGTTGGCTAGTCCTAATTACGCATTCATGAGGCGCCGCCTTTACAGTAAGCGAAAAGTCAAGTAATATTAACCATTTGTCTGAATTCTATATACTATGATCGCTAGAGAGCATAGAAAACCCACAAAGATCTAAGGCATGCTCCTATTTGTCCCATACATAAGCATTTTCACCATACATAACCTTTGCAATAATGGAGCAAAAAGCATGAGACACAATATTTCATATTCAGTCTATTGGAGAAGTAATGGAAATTGATGTATATGTGAAAAACAAAAACGCAGATCCTGCGCAGTCTGATCATCGTCTTTGTTTTTATTATGTCTACATAATAATAATAATAATAATAATAATAATAATAATAATAATAATAATAATAATAATAATAATAATAATAGATAAACCTTTGACATTCACATTTTCGAATTTTTAGTGTCACTAAGTCTCTGTAGTTGAGCAAGCTGGTTTAACCCTTAAAGCGCCAATCACGACTGCAGCAGACGACAAATTTCACGGCATCTTTCCAAATTTTCGGAAAAAGAAGGTATGCTATTTCATGAGATTCTCATGAAATATCATGCCTTATTTGTTATTTTTGAAAAAGCTGCAATTTAAACTTGTCATCTGCTGCAAATTATAGGTGGCGCTTTATGGGTTAAGCATAATCTCATCGCTTATTCCGTAGCTCGATTTTCTTAAGACACGGCTTATCTCGGAGTACCTCCTAGCATGTAGTGGTGCTCAAAATCTGGTTCTATTATTCTATTTTTTGACCCCGAGATAATGGTCACCTTTTGGCATAAGACTTTTTCATGATATATGATATATGATATTTCATTTTCATTTCCAGTCATATTATCGAGTGCTTTACCTTAGAAAATATGGTACACTGTTGTCTATTATTTTTATTTGAAGTCTTCATATTAACATGATTAATGTCGTATGTACATTTTATTTTGAGCGTGATAAAAGTGTTTCGTCTTGTTCATGAACTGACCACTGATAGTTACCCGGTTAACTGATGATCATCTATGAATTCCTTGGCATTCACTAATTCTCACTGACAACTCCATATTAGTCTAGCATCATTTTGTGGAACACATGCAAACAGTGCAGACAAAACTCAGACGACGCAAGACGCATTGTTTTCTAACAGAATGTTCTGTTAAAATTAATTTAAAAAAAAACACACACATATAAAATACCACCCAACACCCCTAACCTTGGGATAGGCGTAGGCATGTCCATTAAGCTTAACCCTCAAAGCGCCAATCACAACTGCAGCAGACTACAAATTTTCAGACATCTTTCCAAATTTTCGTAAAAAAATAAAATATGATATTTCATGAGAATTGTCTGTCAGCAGACAATTCTCATGAAATATCATGCCTCATTTGTTATTTTTGAAAAAGCAGCAAAATTTGAAATTGTTGTATGCTGCAAAATATAGGTGGCGCTTTAAGAATTAAACGCATTATTACATGTCATATTCTGCAATAGCACGGCCATAAAACATGTAAAATAAGAGATCATTGACTCACAAATTACAATTTTAATACTTTCGCTAGAACGAAAACGCATGTTGTTGTTGTTGTTGTTGTTGTTGTTGTTGTTGTTGTAGACATACACATGTATGATAACATCACACCTTTCCATTGGCAGGATGTTTTAAGTTGTTTAAGCGCATTTACGTAGTGTATGGATGCTTTCATCTGTACATGTAACCGACTTCTTCTTCTTTCAGTCTATGGTCAGGATTCTTAATATCATGTACTGTTGTCCAGCGTAGGGAAACGAGGCAACCTCTTCTCTTCATGCAAAACAGTTAAAACAAAAGGTGAATGAAATTATTAAAACAACGAAAGGCAGCGTCGTCCATTTAGAATCTGAGAGTCGGCATATGCTGCCCAAGGTTGACTCTGAACTCCTCGATAGTTGGGAAGTCTAGGACTACAGCAAGGAAAAGATGTCATAGAAGCTGAGGGCATTTGATAGTACGTTATCCAAACTTTTTGCAAAGTCCAGGCCTCGAGGTTATAAAATTTGAGTACAGTCTCAGACTCAAATAAAGCGCGATGATTGGCTGCTTGCGGACACGTGTCCGCAAACAGCCAATCATTGCGCTTTATTTTGAGAACGTCCACCTGGTCCTTTCACGATCATAGTGTCTACTGGTGATGCACTGAATGGTGGCGATGGGTTGTATAACTACAGGTCATTTATACATGTTGTATTTGTCAAGATGTTAAATCATCGATATGTCGCACGGTGTATGCATGAATGATATGTTCCTTGCAGACTACAGAGGTTTGGGAGACAGGTCGATAGTTGGATGGTAAGTGTCACAAAAAGTCATGCGGATCCAGAGGGTGGGGGCAGGGGGTCCGAACTCCCCATGGAAAATCATAAAGCTATAGTGTTCCTGTTCCAGATTCCCTGGAGAATCAAAGCTACCAAGACAGTATTCAATATAGGACCATCATCGGCCCGCTAATGGAACACCGTTTAAATAGACCATCATCGGCCCGCTAGCGAAACGTCATTTGATTGCGTTCCGCTGGTGGGCCGATGATGGCCCGCCTTTAGTGTATTTTGATCTCTAAACATCAACTTAAAAAAGAGAATAAGAAGCATGTCAGAGTTGGACCCCTCTGAAAAACTGCCTGGATCCGTGCATGGGTGTTTACGGGGATACAATAAGAGCCTCTTTAAGTAGCTTCTTCACTCCGATTGGATTGGTGCCGATGATTATGTAATCCATCGATGAGAATGAGCTTAGACCTTTATCTGGGATGTTGACTCTGTCTTCTTCTTGTAGACGGACTGGTATTGTCGGTTGGGGAGTTCTGCCTGTTTTGTGGAGTCGCTGCAAGGCTTTGTGATAGGTACATGTGCCTAAGTTCGTCACTTTTTACGAAAGTTTGCACCGTTTGACCATTATGCAATTTACTCGTAATGGACAGCGCCAGCTACTGGCAAAACACTATGTAAGTATGAAGAGCCTCGTTGATATTTAAGTTGTTTAGGAAAAATAATCATTTTCTGATAAGCAATATATTGACCAATGCACCCAGGATATCCGCTGACCACTTCGCAAATTATCACGACACGTACGGGTGATAGATAACCCTACCATGCCGAAAAGACATTTCGTTCCTGATCATGCTTTTAATCACATTGAAATGGACATTAATTTATAATCAGACATTATTGATTATAAGTTTGGTTGCTGAAAAAGGCGTTTAATTGAGCACAGTGTAGACCCAGATTAGATGCCGCAAACGCGGCATCTTATCTTGGCCTACACTGTATAGTAAAGTCCCATTTGTGGCGCACTATGCTTAACGGGGCTATCGTATCCCAGCGACGCAGAATTGTTATCAGTGAAAACAGATTTAAAGTCAAACGTTTAGCAGGTGACTCGGTGGTATTTGTCCACTGCTTAACATAATAGATTATTGCATCTTTAGCATAGGATACCAGCCAATTTCATCAAAGTTCAAACATCGCATTTTCGTCGAAAATATTCGTAATATCCCAGTTTTTAACATTGAAAGTGCGATGTTTGTACGACGAAATAATTGAGCCTTGACATAAGATTTCAACAAAGTGGTATGTGCGACTAGCAAAGGCCCAAACCAGCCTTTGGCATACACGCAGTCTGATCAGAGCCTTAGCAGGTCGCTTCAATTTCTGTGACTATTAACCTACTGACCTAACAGCATTTGAAGTTTCTAAGCTTAAACGGAGAGGTTCGGCTGAGTCTATTCATGTCAAAATACCACTCATGCCGCTCATAAGTTTGATGAATCCTGCATTACTTTTACACTAGTTGATGCATTGAAAAGTATGATATATTGACGAGCCGTTTTCGATTACTCACCAATGATACATACAGCTTCATGTCAAAAGTCTTCTGACCTTTTTTTCTTCTCGAAAGTCTTTTTACATTTTTACAATTTGCAGCGATTGGCTTTTTGTGTGGGGAAAAATGGCTAAATTAAGGTATCTGTATACATGTACTAAACGAATTTGAACGTCATTCCATATATGTTGTGTAATTACTTGTGACGCTAGATCGTACTTATATGAGCCTGGGCATCGATTCAGTCTGATCAGTCTTCTTTATCCGGGGGTAAAAAGGGTACACAGAGGGTAATGCATAACCAATTATATTTTTCACCAAAATATCGTTTTTTTTTTCTATTATTCTAAATTAATAGATTATGGCATTGGGGAAATTATGTCATTTTCCTGTTTTTTGCGGCCGTGTTCCTTGGCTGTACCAGTACTGGCCGGGTGGGTTTATGGTTTGTGGTTCTTTTCCAGGAACTCCCGAAGGCTCAACCGGCAGTTGTTCTGGTTTTAAAAATTATGTCATTTTCCACAGTTCATACATGTGTATATTGTTATTATTGATAATTTTATTGAGTCTAAATGTAACACAGATTTATTAAATTTTATAATTAAACATTGTTTAAGTCTGACTGAAAAATGCAGGATGAGTTGTTCCCCTTGAAAACGTTAACGAAGAATGTTACATAAAAGGTTATTCTTTTTTGCTTTGAAAGGAATTCAAGGGATTCAAGTATTGGTGTGGATTAACCCTTAAAGCGTCAAGAAAAAAAGCATCTGAAAATGTCGTCTGCTGAAGTCCTCTGCTGCAAATAATTGCCTAACATTACTGACAGATTAAGTATAGAAGCAAACAGAGTGGACCCAGAACAGACTGCTTCTAAAGGAGCAGTCTGATCTGGGTCCACACTGTTTGCCATAGAGGCTTCTTAAAGATATCAGCAGACGAGAAAAGCAGACGACTTTTGTTGCGATTGACGCATTAAGTGTTAAGTATCCGAAATATCTTCTTCCACATTATGCTTTTACAGCTCTTAAAAGAAGACGTTTAATTTTCTTAGTTTATACACGAAAATGACTTCAAAAACAAAAGTGAAAGTAGAAAATTTTCATTCATAATTGAAACATCTAAAAGTTTTACAACAAGACAGTTATATTTAACGGCAGTGCAATTTTACAGTTTAACAATACTCTTGCTTGCATTATGCTTGATTAAAATCCAGTGGCGGATTTTCTGCTCTTCAAAGTAAGTAAGCTGGCAAGCGAATCAGGAATCTATACAATCAAGAACCACACCTGACCCAAGACACCACATGGGAAGTGACAAAACACAATAAAACATCATATATAAGAGAGCTAAAAGGTCAGCCCTTTCCCAGCTGATGGTCACAAGGCTGCAATGAACACACAAGAAAGCAAGACAAACACGAAACATAAATAACTAAACAGATTCACAAACGAAACGCTGCCTTGGAACGGTCAGTAAACATGGTAAAAACACTTTTTTGTGGTGGGCTTACACTAGTTTCACGGCACCAACCTCATCCTTAGTTCGGACGGGAATCAAGACACATAGATGTTTGGTTTGCATGAAATATCCCTAACTTATCCATGAATGATCGTCATAGAGCATATAAATCAATTCATATAAAACAGAGAGAAAGCAAAGATAAGAACTCAACAGTAGGGGCATAAAACTGAAAGAAAAATCCAACAGGTAAATCCTGGTGGGCCTGACAACACCCAAAGCATCAGGGCCCAACCATTTAATCTATAGATAAGTCTAGTGAAACCGGTTTAAGCCCTCCACTGAAATATTTTACTGACCGTTCCAAGGTGGCACTTCTTTTGTGGATCATTTGTTCTCGTATACTTTGTGTTTGTCATGCTTTTGCGTCTGTTCATTGCTGCTTTGTGGTCACCTGCTGGAAAAGGCTGACCTCTTGGTTCTTGTTTGTGATGTTTAATTTTGTTTTTGTCACCTTCACATGTGGTATCCTGGGTTAGGTGCGGTACTTGATTTATTGATTCCTGATCTTTGCCGTCTTTCTTATTTTAAGCTGGAACCGTCATAGAATATAAAGTCTGTCCCACCAGCAAGCAATTAAAGTGGAAAGCAAAGTTGCCAAAAGTGATTGAGTTGACCACCTGGTTGTGAAGCATGTAGTCTGTTGCAATACATTAATGTGATCTTTTTATAATGATATTATTTTAAAAAACTGCGCTGAAAAATGATCAGAGCCAACAGTCTTCTTCATCTTATACACCAAGTCACAATAGAACATAGATTCAGAAAGCCATTGGCACAAGAGATTAAAATTCAAACATAGAATTTAGATATCAAATCATATTACCGGCGATAAAATTTTAAAAAAAAGGTTTCGCTAATTTGTTATACCTATAGCCTTGTTTAAGAAATTTCTGAGCTAACAATTTATTGCAAGTGTTGAAGTCAGCAACATGGCTAGATGCTCTAGTAAATCCGGTGAGTTGAGAAATATAAAGTCCATAGGATGTAGAGCGAGGAACTGGTCGCATTGAAATCTCTAGCTTTAAGTTTATCTAATACTTACCTGCATTTTAATAGACCGAACTAGATTCTTACTGGATCGTTCATTTACCTTTTCACAGTATTTAGCTTATGTTTTTGACAGCTGTTAGACATGAGGTTAACAATTTAGAAAGTTATGTTGTCGTACAAGAACTTGAACACGCAATAAATCTTGCTTTCCGTTTAGGTTACCAGTATAACGTAGGAACCATGTCTTATGTTTCTTTAGCTTTGACACTAAAATGCAGGGCTTTATTGAAACCATGTCCAACGACAACAACCCTCTCACCCAAAGAAGCCTGCAGTTTATAGGCATTGGTGTCAATAAGCTTACATTTAAGAGCATCAATCTAATACAATCTTCAAACAATCTATCTATCTATCTATCTATCTATCTATCTATCTATCTATCTATCTATCTATCTATCTATCTATCTATCTTAAAGTGTTTAGACTACGCATACCATTCACACATGTTGTAAAATCAACCTGTCCTAGGAAATGACCAAAATAAGCCTCACGGCTTACCGTCAGATCCTACTTCTTTGATATTGTACTTATGTAATTGTGATTGATCAAATAAAATACTGTTTAAACCAAACAATTACAGCATTGTTTGTGGCTTTAACGAAACAACTTTCATATTAAAATCCTGGATACCACGTTTAAGATGACGAAAAGAAGATTTAGGTTTCGGGGGTAAGAGATGAGTATTACTAGAGTAAAATGACATGCGAGTATCAATAATTTTAAAAACGTTAATCCTCTTTTCCTTCAAGGCATCAGGTTCAACATTTTTCGTTTACAACAAAGATTACTGAAGTCATTTCTATATTTAGCGAAATCAATATTAGAGGGAAATATATATTTAGGGCCATTAAAAATAATATTGCAAACTCTAGCATCAGGAATGTTATTTAGATTACCTGTTAATCACATGCTCTACAGTAGAATAGGAATAAGTAGAATTTTGATAATCTCAGGAGTTGGGAGTATTGGAATCTTTATTCACATCGGTAACAATTAATTAAAGTTGAATATAGTACACTTATAGGTTTGTTATATGTATAGCAAATGATAGGAGTTTCTGAAACATTTAAGTAATACGGAACAGAGGAAATAACTGATTTATCTTTAAAGATACTATGCAAATTGATAAACTGCTTACCTTTTTTAATGAATAGAAATTTGATAAAATGACGTTTATGGTTGACCTCAGAATCGATAATCAAAACCAAGTAACTACGACCAGGGACATAATTATCACCCGTAATAGAACATCATATGCCAGCTAAAGAAAGTAACACGAAAACCCAGTTAACTGACAAAAAAAAACATAGTTTATCTAGCACAGTTTGAATAGCAGTTTACTTATACATGCTTTAACTAGCACTATACATAAGAACAGTTTAACAAATTATAAACACATGCACAGTTTAACTAGATCAATTTAATTAAACACAAATTTAACTAGTAATTTGCATTTTATGACAAAGAGCTTTGCAAGCAGATTTAAATAACATACATACATTTAAGCTAGCAATTTACGTATACACAGGTTAACCAGCAATTTATATTTACACATAAGAACAAAGCCAGGAGTACGACAAACTCTCATTTCTTCTTGGAGATGATTGTCAAACTATAGGATACAAACACTAAATTACAAACAAAGGCCAAATACACATAGAGAGAAGCAGATAACAAATAAAAGGCAATCACAGAAGCACAGCGTAGCGATAGTCTGTTTATATAGAGTTTTAGTTACTCTATGTATTTTCAAAGATAAACAATCATTTATCAAATGGGCCGTACTTGTCCTGACGATCAAAATATAGTTGGTCATGGAGATTTGTTAGTAAAAGGGGAGAAGGCTTTTTTGTGAACGCCAATACTTGTATGTTTAAAGCCAGATAATTAAGATAGCTCATACTTTAATAAAAACGCTAGGTATTTTTCCATGACTGGGGCACTATCTTAATTTATCACGAAACTTATAAACTTTTAATGTAACTTATAATTGTTTTTATGTAGCAATGGATTCATCCTTCTGGTTTGATACAATAAGTTTGGGATGGTCCATCGAGTGTTCACAGGTTATGATTTCCAAATAAAATTTCATTTTCTCTGAAGATCAAAGATAAATGAAACGTCTGCTTACACTGTTTGCCAAAGCACATATGAGCCGCGACATGAGATTTCCAACAATAAGGTATAGGCGACTAGCAAAGCCTCAGATTAGAGCCTTTGCTAGTCACTAGAATATTCTATGACTGTTAAGCTACTAACCAATTAAAACTACTAAGCATATAACCAATTATTATACATGCTCTGCAAAGTGTTGCATACTTATAAAATGGTCAAGTGTTAAACAAAGAGGATCTTACATGAGTGATCATGTTTTATTGATTTTATTGAACGAATGAGGAAAAAGAGATAAATTGCGAGGCTTGTCGAGCATTTATCTCTTTTTCGCAACGAGTTTAATAAATTCAATAATACTAGAGCACGAATTTTAGATTCTATTAATCATATGCCATTAAGATTACATGTACTGTGAAATCTTATTTCTGCCGTAAAAAGTTAACTTCAGTATGTACGCAACTTTGTTATAGACGTCATGACGTTTCCCGAAAATCTATATACCACTAGTGGTATATCGATTTTATTACATGGCGTTATTTCACTCCCAGACGCAACGCCATATGATAAATACTTATAAAATAGAAAATGTGTTAACATTTTAATTTCTGGTGTTTCTGGATGTTCTTTTTATCGACATAAATCCAGGCAAGCCAAATTTTTTTACAGGATAAAGTTGAAAGAGTACATCGATATTTATTATTTTGTTCTGAATTTTAAACTCTTGACCATTTTGATAACAGGGCCGAAAACTTTATATTTGCTATATTCCATGTGTTTGTTTTGTTTGTTTGATTTGATTTTATTCTTTACGTCCACTCAACAATCTTTCAGTTATGCGGGACGGGTCTTCCTGGGTTGAACCAGTACTAAGCAAAATAATGCTTATATAATGGTTGACATGCTTCATAGCATCACTAGCAGATGCTAGTTGACTAACTGTAAAAGCTTTATAAGAAAACAGAGTTTGACACAATTTCATGCATAGTCCCTGATTTTAGCATGTTTATTAATATTGAGATGCATATGGCCAAACAGTATAAATTCGTCGATTATACACTGAGCAAAGTTTCTAGTCGTTCACCTTACATTTTTACGCTAGTTTTGAAAGTAAGGTTCGGTTAAACAAAATCCATGCTTCTATAAATAAACCGAAGCTTTACTAAGACCCTGCATGTCATTTCGTTAAAATTACTGGTACTTCTTGCACAGACGATGCTAGAGTAAAGGTACCCTCAATTCAAAAAGTTACATTTTTTCTACAATATGAAATACTCAACAGAGAGGCCATCCATTTGTATTTGTGTTTGTTTGAAGTTGTTCCTGACTGCTGAGATTCAAGACGAACGCTTTAAATGATTTGCTTCATTCGGACTTCTCGTTTCTGTTACGTAATAGCATGAATGCACACACTATTTTTATTTCAGCAGCTAAATCATAGACATTCAGCTTTATGCATGCAGTTTACATAGGAAGTTGGCACTGTTCTCTACGCCTTATTATCTGCGGCATGGCATTGTAATTTTCAGAGTTTATTTATTACCACTTAACGTCACTGTTATAGCTTGGAAATTGAGAAAAAAATGCAAAGTGTCGTCAAAATGATTTTTTTTAAGTTTTGCTTCCAAATCGGAAGTGCACATCAGCAGTGAAAAGTTTGTCATCACAAAATGGACGAATCATGTTATATTATGTTTGGCCTGTCTTTTTCAGATAAAATAAAATGCAAACAACAATTTTAGCACGAGTTAGCACGAGTAACTAATGAATATCAAAAATCTCGAAAATGCGATATTTTAAAAATTGCGTAAAAATCCACTTTAGTCAAAATTTCAAGTGTTTGGTGTTTTTGATGTCGGCAAGCCCGGTTTATTACCAACTGCACTTGAATTTGATGTAAAATTTCACTCAAAACCATTTAATCGAAAAGCATATTTTTGCATTTTAAACCAAAAAGTTGTGGATTGAAAGACAACTTTTGTGAAAGACCGTTAAATTTTTGCCTCATAAACGGCACATAATTAGGCAAAAATTCATTTTAATGATTTTAGCGCTTGGTCAGAAATAATGAGTTTAAAAATGACCAATTAGAAATTTTGTTTAGTGTAATGGCATACTTTCCAACTGTATGTGAGTTTATGCAAGTAATAATTTATCCGTAGTAAATGCTCTATACTATACCATGTGCAATTTGCTCACTGAAAGTTGGTTAGATTGACATTATTGCATACCATATATAAAAACATGCATAAGCTCAACGAATATGGTAAACCTGATATCATTTATATGTTATATAGTCTACAATGTACAGTTTATTTGTCTTAGCTCATTAAAATATAGTTATTTGTGTTATTTATGTCTTGTGTTTGTCATGCTTTCGCGTCTGTTCATTGATGCCGTGTGGTCACCTGCTGGGAAAGGGCTGACCTCTTGGCTCTTGTTTGTGATGTTTAATTTTGTTTTACCACTTTCCCGTGTGGTATCCCGAGTCAGTTGTGGTACTTGATTGTATTGATTCCTGATCTATGCCGCATTTCTTACTTAGATTGGCATTATTGTATACCGTATATTATATGACACGTATAATTAGCATGCATTAGCTTACTACAATATGGTTAGAATGACAGCATATTATATGTTTATTAATCCACCATGTATACCTTATTTGCCTTAGTTATTATAAAAATGGTTATATTGGCATTATTGTATACCGTATATAAATTGCCATGTACAATTAGCATGCATTCGCTAACTGCAATATGGCTATACTGACATGTTTTATATGTTATATAATCTACCATGTACACTTTTTTACTAACTAAAAGATGGTTCGATTGGCACTATTGTATATGATATAATCTACCCTGCAGAATGTATTTGCATATTCTCACTGAAAGATGGTTAAATTGGCAGTATTGCAAATGGTAAATAATTTACCTTATATAGTCTATTTGCACTACCTCACTAAAATATGGTTACATTGGCAGTATTGTATATGGTATATAATCTATCATGTATAATGTATTTGCTTTAGCTCATTGAAATATGGTTATATCGACACAAGTGTATATGGTATATAATCTATCTTTTAAAATGTACTTGCATTAGCTCATTGAAATGATTATATTAGCAGTATTGTATTTTGCGCATTCTCTATCTTGTACAATTTACTAAAAGATGGTTAGATTCACATAATTGTATATGGTATATTATACAGTTATTTTATGCCTGTTTGTAGTATAGTCAAACTTTTACCCCGAGGTGCCGTGGACGACCTGATGCACTATTGCACGAGGTCGAAGGCCGAGTACAATAGTGCATCAGGTCGTCCACGGTACTGAGGGGTAATAGTTTGGCTATACTTCAAACAGGCATGAAATAATTGTTTTATTACCCAACCCATTTGATGAATTACTTAGCAGCGTTACTGAAATGGAGTATCTGTTGACGTAGCGGTTTTGTAGAAAAACAGAAAATTTCGCCAAATCTGCTCAATTTTGGTCTTAAAATGTTCCACTTGTTCTAACTAAGAAAACGAGTATCCACACTTTATGTTTCTGACCATAAACAACGGTGTTATTGGATTTTAAAGTTGTCAAACCCTGTCTCATTTTCACCATTGTTGCATAACGTCTCCTTTCATAAACGAACCGTACGCGCATCGTCGTCGCGCATGTCGAGAAGCGCCTGTGTGTTTTAACAGGGAAGCGAGAAACCTAACCTTAGTTCAATAATGCGAGTGCTCGCCGAGCGCTCGTTGATTGGTACCTATCTTTATTCATAACGTGTAAAGCCGGACATCAGTACAACGAGCGCCCGAGAGCGCTCGCATTATTGAACTTGCCTCAGGCCTTGGTATAGTGCCAGTCAATAGTCGAAATTATTGACTGGTCAATAGTTCAGTGACTTGTGACATAGCAAAAAATAGACAATTACTCCGTATATAGACGGTTGGGTAATAAACTGTACAATGTATACATTATTTCCATTAGCTCATTTTAATATGTTTATTTTGGCAATTGTATATATGGTATATAATCTACCTTTTACAATGTACTTGTTTTTGCTCATTCTAATATGGCTATATCCGCAGTATTGTGTATGTCATAAAATCTACCTTGTTTAATTTACTTGCATTGGTTTATTGAAATATTGTTATACTGGCAGTATTATATATGGCGTGTTCTCTACCATATACAATTTACTTGCATATGGTTATATTCGCAGTATCCTCTACCTTGTACAATTCACCTGCATTAGCGTATTGAAATTTGGTTACATTTGCAGTATTGTATATGGTATATAATCTACCTTACCTTGTACAATTTATTTGCATTAGCTCATCAGAATATGGCTATATTGGCAGTATTGTATTTTGCTAATACTCTACATTGTACAATTTACGAGCATTAGCTCGTATGATTATTTTGCCAATTTGAATATGGCGTATAATCTACCTTGTACAATTTATTTGCATTAGCTCTTTGAAAATGGTTTTATTGGCAAGAGTGTAAACGGAGGTACCCTACCTTGTATACTTTACTTGCATTTGCTCACGAAAAGATGGTTAGATTGACATTATTTTATACGGAGTATACTCTACCTTATACAATTTACTTGCATTTGCTCACTAAAAGATGGTTAGTTTGGACTTATTTGATATGGATTCTACACACTCTTGTACAATGTTTTCGCATTTGCTCTCTAAAAGATTGTTAGCTTGGAATTGTCGTATATGGAGTATACTATACCTTGTACAATTCACTTGCATTTTCTCACTAAAATATCGTTGAATTGCATTATTTTATATGGAGTATAAATCTTGTACAATTTACTTTCGCCTGCTTAATAAAAGATGGTTAGATTGGGATTGTTTTATGTGGAGTATACTGTGTACTCTACCTTGCACAATAAACTTGCATTTGCTAACTACGAGACTCAACTTTGTTTAATTTACTTGCACCTGCTTAATAAAAGATGGCGAGATTGCGATTATTGTATATGGAGTATAATCTACCGTATACAATTTACTTGCATAAGCTCATTGAAATATGGTTATATTGACATTATTGCATATTGTATATACATGTAATCTATCTCGTACAATTTACTTGCACTAGTTCAATAAAAGTTGTAAGAAACACATTATTCTAGATACATGTGGTACATACTATACAATGTACACTTTACTTGCAATACCGCACTAAAATATGGTTATATTAACATTTTTCGATATGGTATATAATCTACCATGTACAACTTAATTGCATTTGTTCGCTAAAAGATGGTAGAAGGACGTTTTTTTCTGTATGGTACATACATGTAATCTACCACACTTAACTTGCAATGCCTCACCAACAGATGGTTAGATTGGCTTTATATATGGTATACAATTTCACTAAAAGATGATTAGATTGGCATTATTATTGGTAGATTATTTGATATTTACAGCCAGCTTACATTGTACTTTCATTAGATTGTCATTATTGTTAGTAGATACACAGTTCGTTAAAATCATTCGCTCTATTTTATAACCGATGCATATGTTACTTGTATGTATGTTTTTAAACTGCACATTTATTCTACGTTGTCTTCTGATATATGTTGTTTTGTAAACATCGGACAACCATTTATCACACTTGACTATTTTCAAAACGCCCTTTTTAACCATACAGAACACTATACGAGGGATGTTCTAAAAGAATTGCTTATTACTATCTGGAGACCTCAAATTTCAAGTTAGCCCAAAAGTGCTCATTTCATGCCATCAAAGAACTCCCCGTGGCTAGAAAGGCAAAGCTTCAGCCAATGTAACCACTTCCTGAAGGCGTCAAGGTACGCTGATTTGGGTACAGTAATAAGGTACTGATGAATAGCAGATCCAAGTGCCTGCCAGGACTGGTATTTCCACCCAGCAAGGAATTATCTCAATTTCGGAAACATAAAGTAATCACATTGGACAAGGTCTATGGAATACGGGAGGTGAGGCAAAACAGCGTCGCTTTTTATAATATTTTTTGGCTTCCACAGTACTATGTCTTTGTAGTACTGTCCGGTCATGTTTTTTGGCCTATTCTACCGGCGCTTTTATTGCGACTCCATCACATGAGAAAAAAATGCATACAAAACCTTCCTTGCATTGAAAGACCGTTTGGCAATTACTGGGCGTCTGCTATGTTTAGTGGGCCAGATTTTATTGCTAACCTTTCTGACGGGCTCAAAATAATTGACCCAATTTTCATCACCTTTGACGACATTGGCAAACTGCTTTTTGTCACAAGTTTGAAACATTAGAAGCAGCTTTTGTGCCACTT
Organism: Loripinus fragilis; assembly: GCA_964019695.1. NCBI lineage: Eukaryota > Metazoa > Mollusca > Bivalvia > Lucinida > Lucinidae > Loripinus > Loripinus fragilis. The sequence continues at coordinate 36,267,272 of OZ026515.1, forward strand.
TAACCCGTTGTCTGTTTTGCTCAACAGTCAACAGATGTGGCACCATTCTAGCAAAAAAAACTTTTGGACTTTAAAAAGCTTCTTCAAAATAAGGTGAACCGTTGATAGTGATATGCCTACTTTTCGTGCAATATCACGAACTGTAAATCTGGCATCTCCTTCAATGATTTCCTTTATTTTTGAAACGATTTCTTTACGAGATGCAAATTTTGGCCTACCTGATTTTGATGCATTTTTGATGGACTCTACACAAGATTCAAATTTATTTTTTCCAGCGATTAACTGTGTCATAACACACACAAGGTCCTTAAGTAGTAGAGCTGCTTCAAAGAACAACCAAGTTTTGAGCGAGCTTTGATGTAAGCCCGTATTTCATCTTTCTGGTCGACGCTTCTACCAACCATTTTTACTACAGTGGTCAATGACTGCGTGTATTAATATGGCAAATTTTATGTCTTACATTTAGTCTAACATGTTTTTGTTAGTTTGATTGATTTGATTCTTTACGTCCCATCAACAATCTTTCAGTTATATAGGGACGGATCTTCCTGGGTTTAACCAGTACTAAGCTAGGATAAATGTGTCATGCTCAAGGACCACAACGCAGTGACGCCGGTGAGGCTCGAACCCGCGGCCCTTTGGTCTCGAGTCAAGCACAGTCTAACATGTATATTTATACACCGTTGTGTAGACCTTGAATCAACCTAGAAAGGTATATATTGGTTTTTATCGTGCCCCACGTGGATATCGAGATCTAGGACAATAAGCAATTCCCTCGTACGTTTGGAAGCTAGGGCAAGTCAGAGTGACCATCATTGCTAAAAATAGAAAACATAGGCACCTGATTGACCGAATAATTATTCATGCTCTCATCAAATATCATGTATACATTTTGAAGTAACTATGTATTCTATTTATGCGGATATAAAATTGAGCCTCATCGTGAGAAAGTCTTCCTCGTGTATGCGATCCGGTTACCCTCAAACAAATCTGTCTAGCTGCAGATACTAGGAGGAGACTGAAATATTTGGTTTTTGGAAATTTGTAAATGTTTTTAAAATAAAAACAAAGCAACCTAATAACTAAGGAACTGATCAGTCCGCTCACGTGCACAGGACGTTCAGCACCTTTGTTGTTGTTCGCAGAGTAAAATGCATATTTTCTAATGATCAATATCATTTTGTATACTTATTTTTTATCACTGGGAGAAAACTGTATCTTTGATAACAATTACTTGTGTAATTAATGACTAGCCTTCATCAAGTCAGGTGTATCAACGACCCACCCGCCCATAATCTATGATATGGCCACGAGTTAGGAAATGGCACCGATCAGCACAAAACCAAACCAGGCCCGAGGTTATATATTTTTAAGTTCAGGCTCAACTCAACTGAGCACGAAATTTCAACTGCTTATCAAAACTAAAATACCAACACATGAAGAAGTGTTACTTTAAGTCTCTCAGATGTTGTATTTATCATGCTTATAAATGTTAAAATGCCAACAATTGTTGGCATTTTAACATTTATGAGCATGATAAATTTCGTGCTCAGGTGAGTTGAGCATGAAAAAATATTATTACCTCGGGGCAAGGCCCTCCACGTAACAGTTTTAAAACAACCAATGGAAAACCGTTCCATAAATAGAGCAAACAAAGCAACCACCTCAGAACAAGCAGCAGCCAACCCACTTCTTGACAAACGCCAATGCTGATATATCTAGCGGGACCAGAGGTTTAATGTTTCGTCTGAGTCTACATCTACATTCATCCTTTGATTATGCGAGCAGCAAAGGCTCTGGCTAGTCTGCACATTTACGGCGGCTCGCTAGAGTCTTTGTTGCTCGAACTTGTGGAACGTATCAGAATGTCATGTAGCATATGCTTATTCAAAAACGTCTTTTTGTGTCTAAAAGCCATTTTTGAATATTTACATTTCCACTGCGAGTCTTTAAATGAACAGTTACATTTGAGATGTGGTTCATATCTTCATGAACAAATCGATTTAAGCCACACCCACACACGCGCCATTTGAGCGGGTTAACGTCAAGTCCATCCAATAACGTTGCTTGTTTACTGACGTTTGCGTGACGTTGAACACGTATCGCCATGACACTAAGCGCGGAAATTTGGCGTTTTGGCTATTCCAAACCCTACGTTTTGTCTGATCTAATTCAAAATATCTGGAAAAACAGCCAAATTAGTTGAAATTTGAAAATTGATACTTGACTGATAATATTAAATGTAAATATAAGTAATAAGTTCATTTTTTGAAATGTTCATGGAATCATGTATACTTCGGGTCTCTTGCAAAGTTAACGTGAAGCCCGAAGCCCTTACTTTATAAGAGACCCGAAGTATTCATGATTCCATGAACATCCCAAAAATTGAATTCATTTCTTAACACACTCTTTAGAAAGTGGTGGTGAGTACTTGTATGTATCATGACAAGAGCTGAGATTTCAATTATATCTATTTAAAGAAATTTTAGACAAATGCCTTGGGAGCCGTGTATGGTCATCAGATAACCGGGTAACATTATCAGTAGTGGCACTTTCATAATCAAGGTCAAAAATATTTGGCCATACTTTTGTGAAAATCTGCATACGACATATATTATAAATAGTAGACTATAACTGGAACATATGTAATAATGATACTATTTGAATTTTTTGTAAGCCTTCGAGATAAGATTCAAAAGAAAGCTGAAAAATGAAAATAAAATACAATGGCAGTCTGAGAGTCGGAGCACTGTTTGTTTTAAAGAATGGTCAATGACTGGGGTCAAAAAGGAGGGGACGAGTAAAACGGGTCTCCAGAAAAGAGCAAAATCATCATGCCACACTATAGGGGAACGAGAAAAGAAGTTTTCCGAGTTCGGCTTGAACCTACATAGGAACCCCTACTTGTCCAGCTACAGAGACTAGCTATGATTTTGAATATTTGCATTTAGCATTGTTCTTCAATACTATATAGACAGCGAAAAACAAATAATTTTTTATGCTTATCAGACTGCGCAGATGCGCAGACTCATGTTCGCCTTTGTTGTTCGCATCTTAGATTCCCACCCAATGTTGCTCACACCGAGAAGGCGGCATTCGAAAACGCTCTGGACAGTCGAAGAGAATGAGGGAAAAAATCACGAGAAACAGTGTTTTCGAATGTCAAAACAAATGGCGACAAATGACAATCAAAAATTCTGTTTCTAGCGATTTTTTGTCTACGTTCGTCGATAGTATTAGCGTTTTCGATTGCTGCCTATCCGGTATATTGTTACACTAGCACATACGTGTATTGAATTTATATCTAGACTATTGGTGGTACGCTAAAACTTCTGGCTGGCTGATCACGAATTTCGTATAAAGTAGACACTCTCACAAACTTGCACTTCCTTCCAGAGTCTTTTTCTAAGATGTGAAACCTGGTACATTTGTGATTTTGCTTGCCCACAAGTACGTCGTCTCACATTCGTGCTTGTATATACATACATGTATGATTAAGGGTATGTAAGCGTCGTCCTTTCCGAGATGCCTTTTTGTGGACACCGATGTTGTGTATGGGGAATCTGTTTATCTAATATTCGGCCATTTCATCAGTGCGAAAACTTTAATAGCTTTGGACAATGGGATTTTTTTCAAGGTATACAGAGCATAAAATTGCATGAAGATAAATGAGGAAAAAATGTTAAAAAGGGTAAACGTAGGAAAACATACAAAACTGACAAAATAACGATAATTTCCACTGAATAGTCAAGGAAGCATTTCTCTGTCCGAAGTGTTGCCGAAAAGCGCGATACGGTAAATGTTCTAAGTTTCGACATTTTTCCTTTTCTGTTCGCAAATAAAATGTTATTTATCAGGGTTGAAGGTTCCAAACTGCATGTATGGATAGCAAACAACGTCGACCGAGATCAGACTGCTTCGAAAGAAGCAGTCTGATCTGGGTCTGCGCTGTTTGTCTATGTCTTTTGGCAGGCAACTACATGTACATGTAGCAAGTGTTCAAAATTTTAGAACAATTTTACCGTCTTAGCTAAAACAGGTTATATAAACGACTGCATTCTATAAGAAAAACAAAATATAAAAAATAAAAGAACAGAGTAGAAAAAACATTCAATCAATTAAACCGCTGTTTGACCGGGACAACCAAATATAAATTGCCAAAAATGGCTTATTATAAGGTAATCTTATGGATGACCATTTGCTCAATATGTTCGTCACACAGTGCTAACGGTCAAGTGTTGGGCAATCCTCATAATAATTTGGTACGTAAATCAAATCTTACACAAGCAAAACTTGACATGGAGATTCAAGAAGTTATGTCTCAGATCCTAGAAGAACCGGAAGATGGTATCACGGACCGTGCGTCAAGGGCTGTACAGCAGGGACTCCCGTCGTTCGACGTCAACGACGCATGTTTGAAGGACTTTGGGACTTTTCTGGCCGCCTTAGTGGGAACAGAGCAATGGGCTTTAAGGAGTAAGTATAATTATCTAGTAATTAATCTATAAAACGGATCCTTCAGAAATAGAGAGGACCTTAAAAAATGAAAACGGCAGACTCGGTTTGATCGAGTTTTTCCTGAGAACTACTGTAAATTCGGAAATTTTGGCGAGGGTTTATTTTTTCGAAACTTCGCAGATGCGAAGTTTCGCGAAAATAAAACCCTCGCGAAATGGAGAAACGACTGTCGTTTTCTGATATAGGTAAACCATGACCTAGTCGCGCAATTTTAATGTAAAAAAATATGTCTTTTAGCGCTATTCGCGAAAATAAAATTCTCACGATAATTTCCGAATTTACAGTAAGTACAACAACTCTCCCAGCTTCAAGCATCGACCTACTGGTGTTTTGCTTGGTTCTAATGCTGTTGATTCATTTTAGTCGCTTCCATTCATTGTGTGGGTTTTGTGCTTGGTCCATGTGTTGTTATGCAATACTTGGTATCCTTTCTAGGTTTGCAATCATCTCGCTGAGGAAGAGAAAACTGGTTGCTTTACTTTAATTGTCTTCCTAAAGTGGCTATTGGTGTTCTGTGTCTCTTCCTCGTGGTGCCGCGGGTTGGTCTGCAATGTGTGATTGCGTTATCTCCAGGCCATACTCACTTTTGTCCGTCAGCTTAACCATTTTTGTCCATCAGGTTTGATACATGAGCAAAGGGCTCCAATATTAGAATTCCAAGCTATGGTGTACTTCAGTCTCTGATTTTTGTATAATCTAAGCCAGCAGTGTAGACTTTGATAAAATGCCGCATTATGCGCATTTCATCTGGGTCTACGCTGTTCACTAAAAGCCCACATAAGGAGCTTCCAGTAAACCTATGTCAACAAATGAGCGCTATGGATCAGTTCGATTTGAGATCCAGAGGACCCATTTTGAATACCAATAAGGTAATGTGTTGTAGCCATGAGCAAGTCATTTGATCCTCGTTTTACCCCTATTCCACACAGGCCCCGAATCCAACGAATTGACACGAATTGACAAATATTTGGATTCGTGGCTGAATCGTACTCAGTTCGTGATGGTCTTAACTGATTCGCATAGTCCGTAGTGAGTTCTTGCAATTCGTAGGTCTATCGGGAATTCGGCTCAAAAGATTTGAACTGTTCAAAACTTTGGCCACGAATTCCCCGATTCGAAAAATCCTGCTTGATTCGTACCAAATTCCTAAGGCATTCTTGGATATCGTAACTGAATCGTAATCGATTCGGGGGCGTTTTTGCATTGTTTTGGGCATTCGTAGCTTCTCTTAGCTCATTCGTGGGGAATCGGGAGATTAAGCCAAGCAATAAAACCAAGGAAGAGATAGCAGAAGGATTTTCCCTAAGGTTAATTACCCCGTCTCGCGCATGTGAGCAGTCCTAGAAGTTGAAACAGATTTGGCGGATTCTGGAGCACAATTAGGATCAGTTAGTAGCTCCTGGCTGGCGATTTTGCCAATGGCGAACTGCCATATTTTTCCAAGTCAAAGAGTCTGGGTCAGGGCCTCTCGACTTTAACGTAGTTGTTTTCTTCTAGCTATATAACAAGCCGTTTTCAACACTCAAATTGCAGGATCAATTCTACTGCTGCTTCACGAGGAACATTCATTTTGGAACTGATGTCCCGAAGCATGTACGGGCCTTTTTATAGCTATCGTGAGAGAAAATCTCGCGAATTGTGTCGAATCGTCGCGGATTTTTGTTAATTCGTGCCCAATTCGTGCTGCATTCCGCATATCCTTAACTGATTCGTAATTGATTCCTTAACTTTCGTGCAGCATGTTCTAATGTTATTTTCTAATCGTAATGAATACTTGCGCGATTCCAGCCGAATTGAGCCAATTCCCCCGAATATTCGTAACGACATCGTATCTGAATCGGGAATGACTCGTAGCTCACCACGATTGGAGAAAAAAATTAATGAAACCTCACGAATTCCCCCGAATAAGAAAAAAATCAATTCGTGGCGATTCGGGCGATTCGTGGCCTGTGTGGAATAGGGGTATAATTATGGTACTGGCTACCACTCTGGAACTGGCCTTAAAATGACCATAAACGCTTGACACAGATGTTGGACGTCCAACAACGCGAACAAAATCGATGCATATTGACGAACAACGTGGCATATAGCAGAACCAAGCTAAAGGTCTAAAATTGGTCTGAACATTCATTCTGCTTCCATCAGCTATGTATGTCTGGTAGGACTGTGCGGAGGGGATCACTGCCAAAACCTCATATGCAGGCTCATTTAGGCTTCCTGTGCAGATCTCAAATTCTCTTCTCTTAATTTAGCAAAATGTATATATCATCGAAAAAAACAAGCCATAATTATATCAACAGTTAATATACGTACATGTATTGCATTCAATAATTTTGAAAGGATCTAATTCAAAATTTCCCAGACTTTCCATTTGATGAGCTAAAAATAGGAACTGATGAATTCAGCCTAAAACTGTTACATGGTTTAGCTGTTTGAATATTGCCTTATTGCTCTATATCTTGGAAAGTCCCAAACTTTGGTTGAAGAATGCATAATACCACTTGAGATACTTTATGTTTATTTAGCTATCATAGAATAGCTGTACATTGGAAAGGGCAGTACATAATTTCCAGTGATTCATGACAAATGCCGTCTGCTTATTATCAACTGTCGGCTTATATACTTTGTAAGTAGCCTATATTGAAAAAAAACATGATTCCATATCAGACTGCTCCTAAGGAAGCATTCTGATCTGTGTTCACATTGTTTGCTTCCAGGATGAAAGTAATAAAGAGTGCATTTGCGTATATGGTGCCATGCGCGGATCCAGAAAGTTTTTGTCAGAGGGGGTCCAACTTTAATAACGTTTTTATTCTTCTTGATTATGAGGGGAGAAAGGGTCCAAATACCACTATAAGTGGGCCATCATCGGCCCGCAAGCGATACGCCATTTAAACGGCGTTTTGCTGGCGTGCCGATGATGGCCCAACATTGAATGCTGGCTTGGAAGCTTTGTGGTTTTTCAGGGGATCCGGACCAGTATTGCAAAGAAATCTATATTTTTGTGATTTTCAGGGGGGCTCCGGACCTCTTGATCCATCATGTGCGAAACATGTGTGAAAGTTAGTAAGGGTGCAAAGATCAGGAATCGATACAATCAAGTACAACACCTGATCCAGGATACCAATGGGAAAGTGGCAAACTCACAGTTAGACACCACAAACGAGAGCCAAGAGGTCAGCCCTTTACCAGCAGGTGACCACAAAACACATATAAACAGACGCGCACAAAGACATAGCAAACACAAGACAGAACAAAAACATAAAATATCCACAAAAGAAGAACCGCCTTGGAACGATCAGTAAAATATTTTACTGGAGGGCTTAAACCGGTTTAACAACAACCAGTAGAGGTCTCAGAAACTTGTTTATGATGATGTGAATGGAGAATAATCAGAATGAATGCATGTATTTGATCCAGCGGCTGCGCTATTCTAATGTTTAGCAATACTATTACACTCTCTTCCTTTTCACCAATTTCCTATTCGTGAAATTCTTCCTCACCCACCCACCCCCCTCACACCCAACAAAGACAACAGCAACAACAAAAACGAAAACATTGTTGTCCGTAATTATACTCATATATAAATCATCTTTTCAGTGATTGACGCCATGGGGAAGCCGCCAAGTGGACTTATGAATGGAAACTTAAAATGGATAGGCAACTTTGACGAATGTATTGCGATAAAAGCTATGGTCAATAATTCTGGAGAAATATCATTTCCATATGGCGGGCGTTATTGCTTATCTTCGTTCGAACTGAAGCAGTTACCAGCTGTGGTATGTTTACCTTACATATATTTTAAACGTTAGATTTTTGGTAAGACTTTACTTAAGGAATCTTCTAACGCATACAGTAAACTATTTACTACAAACGCTTAATAATGTTAAAAGCATTCAATTTTCTGTTGTTAAACAAAAATTCAATATCATTTGCATCATGTGTGAAAATTTCAAATCAATACCTTGGGTATTATGCAAAATACAGCTTATTTAATCTGAAAGGGTCAAAATCGGAAGTCACAAAAATTGGAATTTACGCTCAAGTCTGCATTTCATTGAGGCAATTTTAATTTCATTTGGCATGCTGAACAATGGAAAATTTCATTTTGTAATAAGAAATGCATGAATTCACGGTGGGTTAGGCGTCAGACACAATCTTGGCAGAAACTGTTCATTGGTGGGCCATTGCCTGGTGTTTGTCTTTGGATGTAGCTACCGTGGCTCAACTGGGGGAGGGTTTATTTTAGATCTGACTGTCTGTGAGTTCAGAGCCATTTTCTTTGTTTCATCACAGTAATAAGTTGATTGTTTCCCCGTGATGATACATTGGAATAATAAGGAAGCCTCCACGCGAGCTTAACGTTTCTTTTGTTTTGACAACGGCATAATCTAGGGCGAAGATTTGGTCAGTAAAATTAATTTAAGCCCCCCAGTAACTTCGACTGAGCGCTCTAAGGCGATTTGTATGTTGTTGGTGGTTAATTGTTTATTGTTGCTCCTATTGTTTGTGTTGTATTTTTGTATTTGGTCCTTGTTTTGTTGTGCAGTACTTAGTGTCATTTCTAGTTTTGCAATCATTTCGCTGGGGTAGAGAGAGATGGTTGCTTAAAAATTGCTTTTGATGTCATGGGACTGTAAGTGCTATGTGTCTCTTGCTCGCGGTGCAATGGGTTGGTCTGCAGTGTGTGATTGTGGTATTTCCTGGCAATATTTACCGACTTTTTTCGAGCAATTTTGAACTGTTGAAATATAAAAAGTACACACTGTAAGTCTCACCAGCAGGAATCTGCTGCTAGCTAGCAGAATAAATAGTTAACCATGGCTTCCTGCTCACCTGATCTAAAGTCAATCGAGCACATATGCGATGCGATTGTCAGGAATAATTTGATTACTTGTGTGTGCGCATTGTCCGTTCACTTTTATAGACGTAGAAGATAGAAGTTGAATGGGGTTTTTTTTCTTATTTTATGAATAATAGAAAAAACAGACTGACTTACCTTTGGAAATGAATCATGTCTCATAAATCCATGTTACTAAATGGAATACATTTGACAAATTTCTATTCTGTTTTCGGTATTGATTTGTTTGAAAATTAATAGTAAATTTGCGACTTTCTTTTTTGAAGTTTTCATCTCAAACTTCAATATTTTAAATACGATTAGTCAGTTTTCTCTGAAAATAGCCATACATTACCGGAAAACATTGTTCTTATTTATTCCAAAATATTTTTTATTGAGAAATTCTAGTTTTCAAGAAAATGCCAAAACAAAAGTGTATGCGTTAGAAGATTCCTTAGGTGTAGTAAGACCCACCTTAGGCTGCAGTAAATATCCTCGAGTGAACATTTAATTGTTGAGACCAAAGTGTCAGTGGCCCACTTCGAATCGAACTAAAGTTCCTACTATAATATTTACATAATAGGTGCGCACGCACGTTTACACCCGAACGACTGCAGTTGGAACTTTAGTTAGTGTAAACAATATTTTATTCAAATATATAAAGTACATCGAGATACAACAGATACATCATATATACAATACAATACATTTGAAAGGGATACAGAAATAAGTCTAAGACTTGTTTGAATCTGCTCCCCTAAAGGAATCATCTAAATAACATAATTTGATTAGCAGTTGATTTCTTGATGATGTTTCCAATTGAATTATATGTAATTACATTTTATGCAGATAGTAGATGAAACTAAGAAGTGTGTGTGTGTGTGTGTGTGTGTGTGTGTGTGTGTGTGTGTGTGTGTGTGTGTGTGTGTGTGTGTGTGTGTGTGTGTGTGTGTGTGTGTGTGTGTGTGTGTGTGTGTGTGTGTGTGTGTGTGTGTGTGTGTGTGTGTGTGTGTTCTAGGAGATAAGATAGAGAGAGAGAGAGGTTTCCACGGTATCGACCTTATTGGATAAGAAAAAGTGCCATTATATTGGTAGTTAGTTCTCAAATCGTTTTGAATGGGTGATAAACTCCTGAACAGCTTTGAAGATAATACAAATGGTATTGCTGTTTAAGCTTCGTTCACCGTACAACAGCACGTTAAGAGTTGGGACACAGTGTCTTTGAACCTTTTCTAGCATAATTTGACGCTGGGCAGTGAACCTTGGACATGAGAAGAGGAAATGCTGGACGTCTTCAATTTCGCCATATGTACAGAACTTGTCTTGTATGATGTTTTTACTGAATTAGGTGTAATGCAAACTGCTACAATTTGTCCTAATTCTAGCATGAAGTATCTGTTCGTTTCTTCTGCCAGTGAGATAATGATAATTTGGAACAGGTTGTCGCGTTGACATCTTCTTTTTGAAAGAAGAAACTGATGGACAGGACTGAACTGTGTTACCTAGAGTATTCCACTCACGTATGGTTGAGGGGAGAAATGAATTATAGTACAGTTGGGATTTAGCGTCAATTGTTTGATATTGTTCGCTGTTTCTTAGTGGATACCTGGACATGGCACCTACAAGGGGAGGAAGCAATGAACTGAGATATGCTGGAGTTAAGTAGTTGGTCATTTTATAGTACAGAGTCAATTTATGTTGCCTTCGTCTTGAGCTAAGAGTTTCCCAGCCAGTTTCTTTATACAATTCTCAATGGATACTAATTTGGTTGTTCCAGTCACTATCCTGGCAGCTTCAAGCTGTATCTTCTCAAGTTCGTCTTCCTCATACTTAGTAATATTGCACCAGACAACGTCAGCATATTCTAAGATTGGCCTAATAAATGCCATATATATAGTTTCTAGTGCTTTTCTATCTAAACGAAATTTAAGTTTACGCATAATGTGAATTCGCTGCCATGCTTTTGTAGTTATTAATTGTATGTGCTTGTGCCAAGTACCACTACTTTCAAATGTTACTCCTAGATGTTTGTGACTTTCGACTTCTGTGATAACTTGATTATTCATAATTACAGGTGGGTGAACAGGTTTATTTAACTTACGAGACAGTAGTATGTATTCAGTCTTATTTGGATTAAAAGATACCAGCCATTTCTCAGCCCATGCAGATATTCTTACTAAATCCTGATTAATGGTTTGTGATGCTTCTTCTGGAGAGTCAACAATAATATAAAGGCTAGTATCATCTGCAAAAAGACGAATAATTGAGTTGATATCTTTTACAATATCATTGATATAAATAAGGAATAAAAGTGGTCCTAAAATAGAGCCTTGGGGTACACCCGCATTTATGCTTACCCAGGTGGAGGACCCCCGGGTAAGACAACCCTTTGTTTGCGATCGCTCAAGTAGTTTTGAAACCATCCTAACAAGGAGCCACTAAGGCCTACAGATTTAAGTTTTGATAATAATCCCTTGTGCCAAACACGGTCGAATGCTTTGCTTATGTCACAAAAAACTGCCTTTTCTTCTAAGCCATCATCCAATGCCTTTGAGAATGTATTGTAGATATCAACTAGTTGATTGCTGGTGGAATCGCCAGGGACAAAGCCTGATTGCAAGGACATTATAACATTGTTGGCACTAAAAAAGTTAAAGACGTGTTTATGAACTATTTTTTCCATAACTTTTCCCAATGTACTAAGTAATGATATAGGTCTGTAATTTTTACAGTCCGTAGGATCATCTTTTTAAAAACTGGCGTAACATTAGCTTCTTTCCATGCCTTAGGTACTTTGCTCAATGATAAAGATAAGTTAAATAATTTAGAAAGAGGATGAGAGAGTTCTGAAGAACAAGTTTTAAGGACATAGTTATTTACATTATCTGGTCCAGACGCTTTTCCCGTTTGTAGTGTTTCTAATATGGATTTAACTCCAGTAGGATTTGTTACTAATTGTGTCAAATTGTTTGGGTTTGATTGAATGATATGTGGTAATTCCTTGCCAGCATCATTTAGATCAGATTGTGTTTTAAAATATGAATTAAGCAAATTAGACTTTTCTTTGTCATCTGTGTATATTATATCATTTTCTTTTAGGGGTGTGGGTGATGCTTTATCTTGAGTTGATAAAAATGATTTTAAAGTCTTCCACCAATCTTTACTGCTTAAGTTATGGCTGGAAGTTAGTTTATTTGCTAGATTGTCAAAGTAGGTTTTTTGGAGGATCGTAATAGTTTAGTTGTGTCATTTCTCAGTCGTTTATATTGGTCCCAGTGTTGTTGTAATTGTGTGCGCGTAGCTTTGTCATAGGCTCTTTTACGTTTTCTCATTAATTTTCGTAGTTCATTATGCATCCATGGAGTTTCAGAAGGACGTACACTTGCAATTTTGTTAGGTATGCATTCACTGCTTAGTTGAAATATGTGGTCCGTTACGTTTTTGGAATATATATCAATGTCTTCATTTGCGAATGAGTTCCAGTCAGTACTTGAGATTCTCATAGTCCCCATCTTTGTACTTCCATATATGCCTTTTAATTGATTTTCTATGGGGTTTTGTAAATTTAAACACACTAAATATAGGACAATGATACCGAATTTCTTGGTTTAGGAATGGATCGCCTACACCACTTAAGAGAATGCTGTTGGGGTTAGAAGTTAGTATAATATCAATTAAGGAAGATGATCGCTCGGTAAAGTGTGTATGCTCAGTTATAATTTGGTGCAAATCATATTGCCGACAAATATTATTGATTTTACCAGAAGAGACTGCCTTGTTCAAATCAAGATTAAAATCTCCTAAAATAATTATTTCAGGTATATCAGTATCTCTTGCAAGATCAATAGAGTTTTCAATGTTATTTAAGACGATGTTGTCTGAATTTGGGGGACGATAAAACGTTCCGATGAGAAGACGCTTACTTGGCAGTCGGATTTATATCCATACGCATTCTAATTTGAGAATTTCCAAATCGTGACGCCTAATGCAAGGTATTTCACTTTTAATGTAAACTGCAACACCACCATGTCCATCTCCAGGCCGGTCTTTACGAAAAGGTGATCGAAACCCATTTATTTGAATATCTGAATGTGTAGTGTTATGGGTAAACCAAGTTTCCGTAATTGAAATGACATCCAAATTTTGTTAATTCAGTTTCAAGGAGGTCAATTTTATGAACTGCACTTTGTACATTGTAATGAACAATAGAAAAATTATGTTTTATTATGTCTGAGGTTTCATTTGTAATGTCAGATAAAACAGAGTCAGAATCAGCTCTGGGTCCTGGGTTAAGTTTTATATCGCCAGCACGTAAGAGCAGCATTCTTAAGAAAGTATAGTATTCGAAGACGTTCAAAGAGCCAACACCCTTCAATTTATGGTGTCTACAGTAGTGCAATCCTGTTCTAATTCTATAAGTACAAATGTCAACCCCAGTCATCTTTCAATATGCAATAGTATGAGTAGATATAATGTAAAACAAGATTGCAATAACATATAGAGACCAATGTGTGCATCTTAACCATAGAGTAAATGATTAATGCGGAGAAAGAGAGTTGATGAGATACCGTGGAAGAAAGTGGAAAAGCTAATGTAAGAGAAAATAAAAGGATGTAACAACAGTGTATAAACATGTTCGAATTTAGATTTGGATTGAAACTAACAATGGTTAATAAGTTATGCTTGGTAACATTTCACAGCCTGAGCGATGTCTAAAGGAACATTTAGCACCTGGGGATGGGAACAGTTAAACTAGCGCAGCACCGGGCCAAGACTCCATTGACTTAATGATTTGAAGATGGATTATTTAGGGCCTGATGGGGGCATCGTCCGGTGCAGCCCTTGAAAAAACCACTCCAATACCCAGGTTTAATAATGTATTCAAATGGTCTGCAACGCCTGCATTTCACAGCAGCTTTAGTTGGTTGCCAAGTAAACAAAGTGAATAGCCTTGCATGCCCCCTTTCAATTCTTCATTGCAGACAAAAATGATGTTCATATACTGCACAGCCAACTCTAAATAACAATTACGAATAATTAGGACCGCAAATAGTGCACAGTTAGTAAATATTTTCTAAAACAAATAATTTTGAGGCTACTGACAGATCTTGAACCCATCTTGTTAGATAGGGCTAGAGGAGGGATCCAGACAACGATGCTATTACCCACCGTTGATCTCTAGTAGAACTATAGTAGCGACTATCGATGTTCGAATCAAACTATAGTTACTAAAGTAGGAACTATAGTTCGATTCGAAGTGTGCCAGTTTCATTGCTTTGTGGACCTCATCGCTAGAAAAACTGATTTCGTGTCACGCAAATAACTAAGTCGCAGATCAGCCTGTTCTTCAAGGCAGTCTGGTCAGCGAGATTGTTATTCGATATCTTAAAAACCAGAACACGTCAAATGACAAGATGCAATTTTCTTTTTAGTCGATAGTGGACCATAATATTATTCTTGTTTTATGTTGTTGATTTTTTTATCGCAGAGGGTACAATGGTACAGTAAAGCCTGCTTTAAAAAAGACATAACAAAGGTTTTTTTTAAAAAAAAATGCAAAACGGTAGCTTAATGTAGGTCGAAAGTATTGCAGAGCATTCTGCAATACTTTTGACCTGCATTAAGCGATAATCGGTATTGAAAACCAATTTTGGGTGTTCTTTTTGAATGGCTGCTTATTGCAGGTTTTAATGTATAGTAATGAATGTGTTTCTTTCAGAATGGTCAGAAGCCAGCCCTCTCGATCGGAATATGTGTACCTGATAGCTGTACCAGTAAAGACATGCTTACTCTAGTTCAAACTGGTAAATCTATACCACTCTATGTTGTTCAAAATGCTTGTGTCACTGCCCAGTTATGTTAACACCCCGAGAGAGTGGCTTTTAATACTCGCCTGCCTTCGGTTATTAGATGAAATTATAAAGTAAGGAAGAAGGCAAATGCCAGGAATCGATACAATCAAGAACCACACCTGACCCAGAGCACCATATGTCAAAGTGACAAAAACACACACAAAAAACTTCGCACACAAGATATCAAACCAGCAGGTGACCACAAGGCTGGAAGACAAGACAGTATGACAGAGACAACACGAAACACACACACACGCACACATACGCACACACACACACACACACACACACACACACGGATCCACAAAAGATGCACCGCCTTGGAACGGTCAGAAAGAAAATTACTGGAGGGCTTAAACTTGCTTGACGGTACGAACGTCACCCTTATTTCTGATGTAGATCTAAGACGCATAGATGATTGATTCGCATAACTAAACTGAACTGCGATTCTGAAATTTTGTTAACTTAGGGACTTAGGAATGATAATATGCATGGGTGATAATGGACCACCGTGTTCCTTAACGGAAACTCACGTAATAGCATCATAGGTCTAGTGAAACAAAATAATGGAGCGTAAAATTGCAGATATATTATTTTAACATGTTTTGTGAGTGCCCATAACATATGTTTGGGCTGTGAAATAAGAAAAATCATTTTCATTCACATAATCTGACATGATGTTTCCAGATTATTGCGACCGATAGTTCAAAGGACGTAAGTATGCCAACATCTTAAAAGATTGTACCGGTGCAATACGATGAGTTTTGATATATAAACACACATTCTCACCAGAACCTCCATTGCTCTCTCACATATAGCAGTAAATGCTACTTTTGTATTATGGTGGATTTATCTATACAACTAAATGCAATAATGATGGGATTGCCAATTATATATTTCAGGGTCACAGGTAGAAATTTCCTCATAATATTATACTTTAGGAGAATCGTTTTTATATTTGAAAACAGTGCAAACCCTGACGAAATTTCATCTGGGTTTTCACTGTTTTTCAAACTACCCGTTAGGGATTTCCAGTAGACAAAGTGTTAATGCTCAGGCCACAATATAGGCATCTGGTCCCATTAGATACAAGGTTGTTGCAAATGCATGTGGGTATATAAAATAACCTACGCATGTGCGATGAGTACCAACATTTTATAAGTTGGTCCAAATAAGTATTCGTTGTCAGGTTGTGGCTGTGTAAGCTGCTTAAATTGTGGACAGAAATCACCAAAAGTCACATCTTTCTTATACACACCACCCTGCAGATTTTCACCTCCCGTCACCACACCGGATAGGCGGCATTCGAAAACGATCTTAACAATTAAAGAACGCTGATCAAACTACGCTAAAATAGTTTTTTCGATTGCAATTTGTCGCCAGTCGAGCGACAAATGACAATCGAAAACTACGTTCGTCGACAGTATTAACGTTTTCGATTACCGCCTATCCGGTGTGATTACAATTCAACTACAATGTTACTTAGATTCTATTACTGTCGTGCCAACCAAGAGTGACAGTGACGTAACACTTTGTTTTCAATTGCTAGGCAAAACACTAACGCGTACACTTCACTTGAACTAACGCGAATCGATAGATCACATGTGAATTAATCCTATCCTGAGGATAGGATTAATACACAAGTGATCTATCCATTCTAAGTCCCTAATAACTTTGTAAACAAAACATGACGTCACTGTCACTCTCGGTTGGCAGGACAGTAGTAGTGGAAGTGGTGGAAGTTGTGAAAGTAATATTCTTTGTCTTTCTTACAGTTCTAGGTATAATCCCAGTTAACGCCTCGTCACTTCCAAAGCCTTCAGTAACCAGTAAAACCTGCTTAAAACAACCACTCTCAATCAAGTACCACAACTGACCCAGTAATATTCTTTGTCTTTCTTACAGTTCTGGGTATAATCCCAGTTAACGCCTCGTCACTTCCAAAGCCTTCTGTAACCTGTCAAGAGGAGATTTTACTGGATACGAAAGCTATAGTTGCCATGTGAGTACAGTAAAACCTGCTTAAAACAGCCACTCTCAAAAAGACCAAATAACGGTTTCAAGACCAATTATCGCTGAATACAGGTCAAAAGTATTGCAGAATGCTCCCCTTTGAGCATTCTGCAATACTTTCGACCTGCATAAAGTGATAATTGGTCTTTAAGACCTTTGTTTTGTCTGTTTTTGAGTGACCGCTTAAGAGAGGTTTAACTGTTATAGTTTATGTTTATTCTTTATCAATTTATAGTAGTAGTGAATTCCGCCATCTGGTTTGAAACAATACATTGGGATGGTAAATTGTATGTATCAAGGGGTGACGAGTTCTAATTTTCAAATGAAATTGTATTTCTTTCTCTGATGACCATTTTTGTCTTAAGGCCCTGTCACACTACGACGTATAGCACCAACGTATGCCGACGTATGAAAAATTCATCAAGTACGTTGGTATACGCTGAGTACGTTAGAAATAAGTTTTAAACACGTTACTAATACGCTATAGTACGGTGGTATACGTTGACATACGGCCAAGAGGTCCAACATTTTGTGCATCCATAAAAATAACAGCGTATGCGAACGTACTGTTTCTATACGCTAGGCATACGCTAGATGTACGCAGCAGGTAAGTTATGCATACGTTAAGGTACGTTAGCACCAACGTATGCGGACGTATGAGAAATTAAGCAAGTACGTTCGTGTACGCTGAATACGTTAGAGATAAGTTTTAAACACGTTACAAACACGCTACTGTACGTTGGTATACGTTGTCATACGGCGAAAAGATCCCAAAATTTTGTGCTTGCATAAAAAATCTTCAGCGTATTCCGACGTATTGCTTATAGGTTAGGCATAGGTTAGATGTACGCAACGGGTAAGTTATGCATACGTTAAGGTACGTTAGCACCAACGTATGAGATACGTTATCAATACATTACGAGCACGCTACAGTACGTTGGTATACGTTGCCATATGACAAAATGGTCCTAAAATGTTGTACTGTTTTATACGTTTGACATAAGTTAGAAGTACGCTACATGTAAGTTACGCATACGTTAACGTACGTTATATGTACAATTCAGCATACGTTAGACGTTCGTTGTGCATAAGTTTCAAGAACGCTAGCGATACGCTGGGCATACGCTTTTATACACTGATACAAGTATAAGTTGTGTAACGTCGGGAATAAGTTATGAATAAGTTACTCATAAGTTAGATATACGTTCTATGCTCGTTTCGCGTACGCTTTGCATAAGTTCAGAGAGAGGCTTCCTCTGATTTTTTAATTAGATTTCAGCGTATGCCAGCGTACTAGATATATATTTCATACGTCGGCATACGTTGGCTAAAACGTTATAGTGTGACAGGGCCTTAAATATGAATGCAAGTAGCTTCATAACTTTCGTCAAATATATGCTACGACAAAATAACATACGTTTCTATAAAGGATTATATGTCACCTTTAAACTGGCACCAGATCTAAAGAAAAATACAGTATACTTATTGAGTTACAGCCCTTTGAATGAGGGTTACTTTTGTATACTAACAAACTCAATGCTTCGAACATACCAGTGATATAAACGAGCATATAATTCTTCGATAAATCGGTGAAATTTCTTGAATATTTTAAGGAAGTATCCCAATATACTTATATAATGATTCTGTGAAAGTTGCGAAAATCCAACATGTTTTTGTTCAATTACATCGAATCGTTTTCACTTTTGTCTCCTTATGTTTGCAAATAAATGGTAAAAAAACACCACCTTTCAGTTTTCAGCCAAACTTTTTTGTAACAAAATGCATGAAGCAACATTTAAACTAGTTTTAACTCAAAGACAATACATGTTGGTCGCTCATACTGAAACGTTGCTACAAATCATTGAAGGATAGTGGGTAATTTTTAAACGCTGAAAAGCATTTTTATTAAGTCAAAACTGCCTTAAGAGAAGGTGTTATACAACTTATACTTAATTTTGTTGCCATAACATTGCGTTTTTAATCTAAATTTTACCAAAATATGCATTATTTGCAATAAAATAACTCATCTGGTCTTGAGGACTAGACGGATTGAACATATTTTAATTAATGTTAATACGTCATTAAGAAGCAGAAAAATGCTTGAAAAATGATATGAAATGTGATAACTCTGTAAATAGTGGACGGAGCGTTTTGAAAACTTCCTTATGACATACTAAGCATGTTTTAAGCAAAGCGCAAAGAAAAGGGCACAGCGATGTTCATTAGTGCATCACCAGTAGATAACTCAAAATGACGTCTATCATAAAATTAATGACGT
The DNA here is from genome assembly GCA_964019695.1 of Loripinus fragilis. NCBI lineage: Eukaryota > Metazoa > Mollusca > Bivalvia > Lucinida > Lucinidae > Loripinus > Loripinus fragilis. The sequence goes on from OZ026515.1 coordinate 36,286,773, forward strand.
CACAAACGTGCCTGCTTACTCGAGATTGAATCAAGATTATATATTTTTTTCCTGCAAGCAACTGTGTCGATATATTTTTAACTTGCATCTAAAATTTGGTGTCATTTTGCCTCAAACTTACAAAGATATGACACTATATCAGCACATGTACCAAAACGTGTATAGCAATTTGCTTCAGAAAACGTCAGTATACAGGAATTGCCTTTATATAAGCGTCTGTAACTCGAAAAATATAGTGAGTGTTTCTTTATGTTTGGTGTCATTTTAAAGGCCACAAATATTTCTTTCTAAAGAGGTATGACATTTTGTCGTAGCATATATGTGAAGAAAGTTATGAAGCTACTTGCATTCATATTTGAACAGCCCTCGTATATTTTTTAATATATGAAAACTCAATAGATGAAACGCTGGAAAGGTGATTAAATGCGAGGGGCATTTGGAAAGTTCTTAGCATGGCCTTTTATAGTCTGGTGTAGGGACTCGATTTTTTAAGTCAAAAATACACCCATCGTTAGAAAGGATAAAAGTGGTCTCAAAATTTAGCTAATTATGTCTGCTTTCAATATCCGCCTGTTGACACTTCGAAAAAGTGTAGCGTCATAGTGTAAAATGGGCAGATAACTCTATACCATGCATGTCGGAAAATTGCCAGTTGTCATTTAATTGATAAATTCGACACGTTTTCATACTTTTTAAACCCCAAATGATAATATTTTTTGAAAGTCAAATTAATTCTAAGGTGACTTATAATTCTAAAAAATCATTGAGGTCGTTTTGACGTTAATGACGTCACGTTATGTAATTCAACCCTCCAAAATCGTTAAAATAATCGTTTTCACATTGATTCCTGAGCTGGATATTCCTTATTCTATTTTTTTTTTAATTATCAAAATAAAAATTGTCTTAGCTTTGCAAATGTATAAACGGTTGATTCCTACTAGTTATACGCAAAAAACTATACCGCTTTAAAGGTACCGACCACTTTGCGGACAACCGCAATATTTGACGTGTTTTCATAAAAGACAATACTTGGAGATGTCAACCCTCCTGCATAATAACGCCAAGTAATAAATATTAAAGTAAAGGATATGCCGTGTGCTATAAAGACTCTCGTAGGCATCTCGTATTGTCGTTACAACGTTTCTGACTTCAAGCTACGATGAAAGAATAACGTAACTTAACCATTAGTTACATAGCGTAACGACAGTTAAAAAAAACAACCTAAAACAAATTTCAAAGCAGCCTTCCTGTATTTGCTTATTTATTGGAATATAAAGCATATGAGTGATGACTTCTCGTAGAATTACTAAAATGCCATAGAGCGAGCACCATCATACAGGGTTTACTGATTTTGACCGAATATGTGCGTATAATATGACGTAACACAACTTAATTTAGTAGCCTGTAGTAAAATAAAGTTGAGCATCGTTAAAATATGCTTTTCTCGTTTTGATTGAAATTTGAAGGGGATAGTGCATTTGGTTCATTATATACTATTCGTTTAATGATCTGTCCGCATAACCGTATGTCTGTCTGTAAATACGCATGCGCTTACGTCCGTGTTCATTGTTCATCCGGATCCCCTAAATGCGGAAACAAGTTGTCCTAATAAACAATAAACCTGTTTGGGCTATGTGGAAGTGCAGTTTCCATGTCAAACACTAATGCGATTTTCAAGAATAGGGCTGTACCTACAAACCCATTCATATCTCAACACCTACTTATCCTAGACTACTAAACTTGAAACCAAATTAAAACTTAGATATAGGCCTTTTATCGCATAATCAGATATGTAAATGATATTTTTGTATAATTTGTATATTCATGAATATTAATGAAAAGGTTAAAAATTATGAGAAAATGATGAAAACATTCAGCGATGCATTTACATGTAGTTATCCCATATAGGTGATTCAATTTGGCAAGTCATTTTGCACTGCGGGGGAGTGGGTATTTAGACCTACCATGAACACCAAGGAAACTTTCGTACGGATGCCAAATTGTTCAATTGGACCACCAAATTGCAAAAAAAAAAAAAAAAAAAAAATAAACTCGTTATGTTAAAACACATGGTTTCCATGCCAATCAATAATTAAAAGCAATTCTAAAGAATGGGGTTTATCTTCAAAAATACTCATAGCCCACCAGTAGCTCATTCTAGGATACAAAACCTGGTACCAAATTAATGATATGTCATAGTGGTCAGATATGCAAAGTATAACAGTTGAATATTCATGAATTTAATGAAAACATTGGTAATGAGAGACAACAATTAGAAAAAGTCAAGCTTGTACCTACAAAATTACCTATATATCAGCTGCTAAATATCACAGACACCAAACTTGGTATTAAATCAATGCTAAGACAAAACGTTCTTACCCAAATGGTCCGATTTTCGAAGCACATAATTTGCATATTCATGAATATTAATGAAATAATTTGAAATGAGGAAAAATTGCAGAAAAATAAGGGGTGTACCTACAAAATTACTCAAATCTTATTTGCTAATTGATCTAGAATTCTAAAACTGGCAACAAATGCTTAGTTAAAGCACTCTTATCCACTGGTCTGATATGCAGAGGATCTAATTCTTATATTCATGAATATTCATGAAAACATGAGAAATTAGCGAAAATTGTAGGACAATTTAGTGGTGTGCCTAGAAAATTCTTATATTTGCAGTTGCCCATTGCCATAGAGTACTAAACTTGGTATCAAATAAATGCTAAGGCAGAATCCATCTACATAATGATAAGATATGTAAATTATCTGATTGTCATATTCATGAATAGTAACGAAAACATTAGAATTGAAAGAAAATCATAGAAAAAATAATGGGGTTTATTTACAAAAATACTCATATATCAGCCTCCATTTATCACAAACTTCAAAATCTGGCACCTAATCAAAGTCTAGATAATTATTTTTTCCATTATTTGGTAGGCAATTTATCTAATTTAAAAAGGTATGCATGTTAATCAACACATTACAGAGGAAAGCAAAAATTGCAAAAAAAGGGTGAGAACCTACAAATTTTCTATTTTCTCAGCTGCTAATTGCCAAAGAGTACTAAACTTGGCACCAACACTATGCTAATTTGCTAAGACATAGTCTATTTAACCAAGGAGGTAATATGCAAATGCTCTTTTTCTAGTATTTATGAATATTCATGAAAACACGAGAAAATTGGAGAAAAGGGTAGGGTTGTACCTAGAACATTTCTTATGTCTCAGTAGCTGATTGCCCTAGAGAACCAACCTTGGTACCAAACACATCCTAAGATACAAACCTTTACCTAATGATATGCTATATAAAATTATCTTATCATAATATTCGTGAATATTAATGAAAACATTAGAAAAGAGAACATTGTGGAAAAAATGAAAAAAAAATAATGAGGGTGTACCTGCAAAACTACTAATATCGCAGGTACCATTTATTACAATCTTCAAACTTGGTACCTAATTAAAGCTAATGTAATTTTCCTTTACTCTGTTATTTAATACGCTAGTTATCTGATTTAAATATTCATGTATGCTAATGAAAATGTAAGAAAATAAGAAATATTCGAAGTCAAATTAATGATAGTGTACTTACAAGATCACTAAGATCTCAATTGCTAATTATCTTACTACTAAACGTTAATAATATAAAACCTGATATGTCTAAGCATTTATATGGTACCAAATTGAAAGTAGAGAACACCTAGCAGCTGAGATATAGCTAATTTTGTTAGCACACCCCTTACATTTTTCTACGTTTTTCCTTCTTATTTCTAATGTCTTCATGAATATTCATGAATATGCAAATTAGATATCTTGATATCAGATCATTAACTAAAGTTGCCATGTCATAGCATTAAGTTTGTATCAGGTTCGGTTGTAGCAGATAATTAGCAGCTGAGATATATTTACTTTTGTAGGTACACCCCATTAAATTTTCTGAAATTTGCTCTCATTTCTATTGCTTTCATTAATAGTTATGAACATACAAATTAGAACACTTGCCTATTTGACCAATGAGTGAAAGGTATTGAAAAATTGTCCAAGGGTGCAAGGTTATCTAAGTTGGTCACCAGACTATTTGTCAAGGAACTATTTAGATATAGTTTTTAATAACCAATAAAATTACAGATGTTTGACCTTCACCCCTTTTGAATTTCGAAAGATGGATTAAGGCAAGATAAAAATAGCTATTATTCTTATTACAAACATTAAATTGCATATATGGAAAAAACATATTGCATCGCACAAAATAAGTTCATAAATGGGTAATGCAAGATTGCATTAATTTATTTTTCCTCATAAATTTCGAATATCATAGTATCGAGTTATCTTCCCATTTACAATATGACGCTACACTTTTTTCGAAGTGTCAACACCTGGATATTGAAAGTAGAGATGGTAAGCTTTAACTTAAGACCATTCTCATCCTATCTAATGATTGGTGTACTTCTCTCCTTATATAGGGCTTATTTGGACTTATGAATACACTTCAAATATGGCAGATTGCTCGCAAAAGGGTTGGTATCTTTCAAGCGATATAACTTTCTGCCTATACACAGTAGGAATCAAACTTTTATATTTTTGCAAAGCTAAGACATTTTGGGGTTTGATAAGTACAAATATTTGACAGAATATTGAATATCCAGCTCAGGAATCGATGTGAAAAAGTTTATTTTGACGATTTTGGAGGGCTGAATTACGTAACGCGACTTCATTAACGTCAAAATAACTTCAATGATTTAAATGAAAATATGAGTCACCTTAAAATAATTTTACTTTTGAAAAATGTTAACTTTTGGATTTTGATAAGTATGAAAATCGTTTAAATGACTGTCTTGTAACTTTCTGACATGCATGGTATAGAGTTATCTGCCCATTTTACACTATGACGCTACACTTTTTCGAAGTGTCAACAGGCGGATATTAAAACTAGTGATAATAAGCTTTAATTTGAGACCATTTCATCAATTTTAAAGATGGGTGTATTTTTCTCCTTATTTAGGGCATTTTTGAATTTCATACCCCAGACTATTATCTCAGTAACTGATTTCCAAACCCTATTGAGTTTGGTATCATTTCAAAGAACTATCTTTCTTCTATGTTATGGCACAAATTTCATGAGGGCATTATAATGCAGACACGAAAAATGTTATTGTGTATACATGTACTAATTGCTTACTGGAAAACGCAAAATCTCAGTGGAAAATATAATATTTTACCTTTTGAAAAGTGTGCAGAACATTAACATGACCAGAGTAAGTTTAGCTTTGAGTTGACGTTATGGTTCATTTCAATTGAAAACAGTGGCAAACAAAAAAAAAAACAGTACCTTGAGAGATGAAATCAATCCATTTTGTAATGGTTAACGCAGTACCATGAGACGTTCTTATGCCATTTGACAAAATGTGAGGGGTTAACTTACCCCACCCACTTCTTGAAAAGTAGAGGTAGTGTTATAAGAATAATTTTCATGAATACAGAACAAAACAAGCCTCACCTTTTGCACCACGAAATGATTTTATGCATTGTTTGCTACATTAAAGCAAAACATATACTCAATAGACATTTCTTGTGCTCCTGTAGTGACACAACTTATAGTAAACGTATAAAGAAAAATAGTAAAAAATGTCCCATTTTTGAAAGTTTACCATTTTTCTATGAGTAAACATTTTCCAAATGTAAAGGTGTACGTCGTGCAAGCAATGATCGCATAATATAATTCAATAAAAATTAAGTTGGCACTAAATCGTTAATTTGACAAACTCTGATCGTAAATAAGGTCCCCAATTTACCTTCGTTTTTTACAATATTTTGCTTAAAATTTCAGGCAGTGTATAAACCCTAGTCATTTTGAGCATGCGCTGCACGTGCATGCCTAGTTATTTTTCGACAAAAAATTAACCATCCAGTAGCCGTTGAATTCTAGTTCTTAAACATTTATTATTTGATAGCATTTAATCAACGCATTGTGGAGTTATGATGCCATGCTAAGGACTTTCTAAATGCCCCTCGTAATGACATCAAAATGAAGAACGCCTGCACTAAAGTAATGCTGATGGTGACTCCTCGCATCATTTGCACGACGCTAGGAGTGTAGAAGAATGCAAATGTTTATCACACAATATGTTTATGTTTTTTTACAAAACAATAACCATTACAAATTAGAAAAGATGTAACCCTTCATCTTATTTGAAATAACCCAAATTAAGGTTTGCATTATAAGTTATGCACTCATCTTATAGAAAGGAGAAACAAAATATAGAATATATGCACGTATTGTATGTAAACACTAGTTAATGTCCAGCCAAATATAAAATTTGACACGTGTCTCATCGAAGGCTGAGATCAAACTGCGCATTCTCGCAGTATGATTGGTTTAAACATATTTTATTTGTATACTTTGTACATACACAACAAAGAAAGACATACAATAATATACAGTATACAAATGGGATTCAGAAGAAAGTCTTCAGACTTATATGAATCTGTATCCCAGACACAGAAGCGCCCACTGAGTGTTATTGTATACCCAAAGACAAGCAGTGACACAATGAATGCATCCCCTATTTCGTAATGTCCAATGGACCACATATAAGCCTGCCGCACCACAGAGCAGCCAACTATTTTGAAAGGTAGAAAGCATTGCCTAAAACATAATTCCAAGGAGGAGGCAGAAACGGCCAATGTGTCTGCTAAAAAGAGTTGATGCAAAAGGGTAAACGGGACCTAATAGGGATCTCGACAATATGAAACTATGTTTTACAGATAAACCATACAAATATGTTCTTAAAAAGGTTATCCTTTGGAAGCAAAGAATGCACTAACGACCTGAAACTAGAGTGTGCAAATTTTCTGAGCACACTAGCTAGTTTCGGTCATTTAGGCTTCAAACCTGCAAAACTTACAATATCTATAATGACTGATTTTATTTATTTTATATTTTAGAGCTATCTGTTCAATCTTTGCTGTCGTGATGGCAATAGCGACCTTATATGATGTTTACCTGACACATTTTGACAACAATGTATCTGTACCTAAGCAGCCAACAGCTACAGAGGTAAGGAAACGCGACAAAACTAAAATGAGCAGGCTGGTCTGAGCCTTTGCTGGTAGCACATACCACGTTGTTGGAAAATCTCAGGTCGCGGCTCAAATGTGATGTGTTTATGTAAAACTTCTTTATGAGTTTGTCTACACACTCTGAAATTTATCTGAGTTAGGACCTTTTTAATCCTTTTCAGACACATGGAATTCTCTGTACAGCTACACACAAAACAATCAGAATGGTCCATTGTATATATTGAGGGGTCGTAGGTTATAATTTATAAAAAATATCGTATTTCTCTGACGATCGATTTAGTCTAAACAAACAGTGCACACCCTGGTTAAATGCCATATAATCCTTTCATCTGGGTCTTCACTGTTTGCCAAAGTACCCCTTTAGGGGTTATTGTCTTAAATGGGTTATCCAACATTTATAAGGTGTTGTAACACTTGAAGTTTAGTGCATTGTATCCGTTAGACGGCTGGGGATGTTTGATACTGACCGCAAAGCATTCGTTGTGGTTATACAATTTTCTCCAGGCGAACGGTTGCTTTCTTTTAAAGTAGGAACAAAAGTAGAAATGTTTTGTTGCACTTTGGCAAAACGGTCGTTTCTGCATTTACCATCCTTCCAAAATACATGCTCATGACCTTCCTGCGTGTTTTATTTCCTTTAAGCCCACTGATTGACTTAATTGCGTCTGATTTTTCTTTTATTTTCATTTCGTGTTTGTGTACTGTCTTTGTAAGGTTCTGACAATCAGAACGTTTACCATAAAATGCCTTTTTGGCAATCATTTTTTTCTAAAGATAACTATATCACTAATTAGGCAATTTTAGAAAAAGAAACTTGTATTGGATTTAAATGAATAATTTAAAATAATGTGTTACATGCCGTTCAAGTGCAATTGTCTCGTCAGTTCCGCTCTATGTGGTTGAGACTGCTTTAGAATGATCAAAATGATCAGAGGTATTACTGTTGCCTTTCATATCTACATTTCATTAGTTCCTTATTTAGTTAATGTCACAAGATCAACTTCTAGGATGAATATATACATCAATAACTATATATCGTTATTCCTAGCCTGCCTGGTGCCTGGCAAAAAGATGGCATTTGGGAGGTAATGTGACAAATTGAAGTGTCTCATAAGTCAGAAATGGCTTGCCCTTTCAATAGGGGTGACACTATAATAAACAAGCACTTTTTACTTCTTTATACAAAAAGGAGTACGAAATTATGGCTTTTCATATTAAAGATATTAAACGCCATGAATTGTACAAAATATGAATTCTGTGAAATTTTGCAACTAATTTACTTCCTAGTGTGAACAGTAAAACAGAATAAAACGGTCACTCTCAAAAAGACCCAAAATTGGTTTTCAATACCAATTATCGCTTAATGCAGGTCAAACGTATAGCAAATGGTCATCTTTTTCAGAAGCAAAATGGTAAATTAAACGATTACGTTGTAAACAGTGTGATGGGTTCAAAGGAGGCGTACGAATATACCTTACCCGCCAATGGAAAAGTTATTGAAGAAGTAGAGACAGGTGAAAAAGCAATTCCACCCAGTCAACCAGGTAAATAATGGCCACTATAATGTTCTGTCACAAACAAAATGGCAGAGTAAATGATTAATGAATGTAGTTAGAAGTGTGATGGGTTCAAATGAGGCATAAGAATATACCTTACATGCCAATAGAAGCAGAGACAGGTGAAAAAGCAATTCCACCCAGTCAACCAGGTAAATAATGGCCACTATAATGTTCTAACACAAACAAAATGGCAGAGTAAATGATTAAAGAATGTAGTTAGCAGTGTGATGGGTTCAAAAGAGGCGTACGAATATACCCTACCAGCCAATGGAAAAGTTATTGAAGAAGTAGAGACAGGTGAAAAAGAAGCTCAACCAATTCAACCAGGTACGAGATGACCTCTCTAGTAATTGGCAATCTTACAGAAAAAGTAATGTGAATATCTGTGCCACCAGCGTACTAGCAGAGAGCTGTATGGACATCAAATTATTGATATACAGTAAAATCTGCGTAAAACGGCCACTCAAAAATAGACAAAGCAAAGGTCCTTATGACAAATGGTAGCTTAATGAAAGTCGAAAGTATTGCAGTATTACTCCCCTTGGAGCATTCTGCATACGTTTGACCAGCATTAAGCGATGATTAGTCTTGAAAACCAATTTTTGATCTTTTTTGAGAGTGGCCTTTTTAAACAGGTTTCACTGTAACTCTCTTGTATTATGCACGTACACAATCTGCCATATACATGTAGTGACTAGTATATGTGATGCCAGGAAACAACATTTTCATTTATTAAATATAATATCCTCAGAAATATAAAACCTCTGCAACTAATCAAAGTGAGCTAGCTGTCTATCTCAATGATCTCATAAACTTGCGCATTGTGCCAGCGCAACCTGTTGTCTTTTTTCATTAGAAAGGACAAAATGAGTAACACGCAATAAGCTGAAGGGGATGTTGCTTGCAAAAGCTCTTACTTGTCTGCAAAAGTTTCCTGTAAGAACAAAAATGGCCATTTTGTTAAGGAGACGGATACCTTTGGCTATATTGTTGTATGAACAATTTATACATCTCACACAGATCACTTTACCCAACATACCGTTTTTGAGTACTCAGCAGCGTGCTAATCGGTCATTGTTGGTTACTTCCTGGTTTGATACAGTTTGCATCACCGTGACACGCTGAGTGAACTTTAGATAAAAACATTTACATGAACACAAACTAGAGTTATCCGACTACAATATGTGAAAGTGTTTTTGCCCAGATGTACAAAATTCTGGTAGAAAAATATATTTTTCCAATTTATGCTTATAAATTTTCAATGGTAAAATTCAAATATTGTATATAATACCAGAAATACATACATTTGGGTCAAAATACTTTCATATATTATAGCTGGTTAACTGTAGGTCTTGTTCATGTTAGTACTTATATCTAATATTCACCCTGTAAGCCACAATATTGCAAACTGAATAAAACCAGGAAGTAACTCAATAAGCACTCTGCTGAGTACTCAAAAAAACTGTATTTTTGGGCGTAAAGTGATCTGTGTGAGATGTATGCATTGTTCATACAACAATATAGCCAAAGGTATCCGTCTCCTTGACAAAGTGGAAATTTTTTGTTTATACAGGGAACTTTTCATACAAGTAAGAGCTTTTGAAAGCAACATCCCTTTAAATACAGCCTCATGTTGTTGCTCTCTGGACACAGCAATGAGGCAAAGATTAAAACTTTCGAAATGATCCTCGCACTTACCAACGTAATGTTTGCTTTTCGGAAAAGCTATGTTATGTATACGCAATGCATTAAGAACTACAACTTTATCTGTTTTCGAACCTATCAACTGAGACGGCACTGTTATATTTGCTACCAAAGATTCATACAAAAGGACTCAATAATTATCTGACAGAAACAACCATAATATTTGATACATTAAAATCTCTTAGGCAATGTTATTAACCTAGTGCTCTGTCTTTGTTTTTACATAACTATATGGCTTTGCCCTTGGTCTTAAACCTCTCCCTGGAGACCTGTCAAACATTAATGCATGACTATTGTGATGCAAACTGGTACACATTTGTAAAGAAATTTTGAGTGATTATCTAAAAGTAGCTGAGTATGATCAAGCAATAAGCCATTAATGCATGTCATATGGTAGCTTGCCCCTCAACTAAATGGCATTTCCTTGTAAATCCAATGTTTCAATGTGCTGGCTATTAGACCGAGAGCCCGCAATAGGTTTAATCAAGCGGTTGAGGTCAAAAGGTTTGAAGGTGTGTTGTTATGTAGAAAAGTGTGCTGAATTCAAAAATTAAACTCTTCAAAACATGGGCTGGTACACAAAAGTGCTATGCGCAACGGAATACCCCAGGGGTAGGCAATATCTCAAAATAGCGCTAAAATGGGGGTATCCTTGTAGTTTTATAATTTAAGCCATGTAATATTAGTAGTAGAATGCAAATTTGGCAGCAAACAATATATAATGATCAGTGTTCAATATGAAGAAGAAAAACACATGCCAGTTAAACTTTCAAACTATCAGATGATTTTTAATTTGTTGAAACTAGAGCAGATTTATAACTCAATCTTATGTAATACAATGGTTTTGTCATCAACAGTTATTATAGTTTCAAAAATGATAGAGTATGGCTAAGAAATGCCACAATCACAGACTGCAGGCCAACCCATGGCATCGTGAGGAAGGGACACAAAGCTGGCATAAGTCTGACCAATGGTCTCTAACAATAGTCTCACCAGGGCTATCACAACTTGGTTATAGGAAGTATGGACATATACCCTAAATAGGAAGCAGTAGCATCATTAGGCTTTCCCAATTTATTTCAGGAACCGTTTCCAAGGCCCTTCTAGCCTTTTCTATCTACACTAACACTGCCAAGATCTTAAATACGAAGCAACCAGCGGGATCTCTGACTGCAATCAATGGAATCCGGTTCATAAGTATGACTTGGGTCATACTGGGACATACTGTTGGATTTTCTGCTAGTTCAATTGGTAAGATAATTATGATATTTGCAATTGTCGAGGATCAATCTGATAATAGACCAGTATCAGATCAGTAAATATAACAATAGTCTCACCAGGGCTATCACAAATTGGTTATAGGAAGTATGAACATATAATAGTAGCTGTACAGAATCAAAACAAAACTTAGACCATCCCAGGTTCTCTAGATAGTTTCTCACTGGGAACGTAGATGACTATAGAGCAGCTTTCTTGGTGCGGTTTATATAGAGAATCATACATGAGTGCTCATGTTTTATTAAATAAAATAAACGAGTTGGGGATATGAGATAAAATGCGAGGCTTGTCGAGCATTTTATCGTTTTTTTCGCAACGAGTTTGATAAATTCAATAAAACAGGAACACGAATGTTAGATTCTATTTTATGACATGACATTAAAATTAATTTAATATCACACTTTTGGCGTGAAAACGTCACGATTTTGTTATCTTTTACGCAGCGTATAATGGACGTCACAAAGTAACGTTAAGAAATCTACAAACAGCTAGTGGTTTATCAATTTTATTGAATGTCGTTGTATCACTCCCAGACACGACGTCATATGATAAAGTATATTTAAATCTTATTTAGCAAAGCACACACTCACACACACACACACACACACACACACACACACACACACACACACACACACACACACACACACACACACACACCATACAACAACATATTTTCTATATTTGTAACGATGAGTTTTCATAGATTTGATGAAACGTCTTATGGACAGAATAAGCAGAATAACTTCATTGGTAAATTTTGGTCGAGGCCATTCTCCATTAACCTTACAGTCGATCCATATAACGTAACATATCATCCTAAATGATACTCTGGTGTAAAAACGTCTAAACTGAAAGAGAGACGAAAATCCTATAGTTTTCTGAGCGTTTATGTTTGAAATGCGCAAACTGTTAGTAAATACGTAAGGCCACATGTTAAAACGCCAACTTACAAAAACTCAAATATTCCAAGCATATCCCCTATACTAGGGCCTTCATATATAAATATAACTACCATGAAAATCTGGGCAGTCTTTGGTTATCAGACGATGGGTACACATGTTCAGTAATAATTTCAAGGAAACATTTTATTTATTGCTAATGCTGCTCTTACACATTTACGAATTGGCTTGTGAATGCACGGCGTATCTGGAATCTCTTAGAACGCCACAGCAATGACATAGCTTTGAACGCTTACGTAGCTGTTAGACTGCACAATCGCCTCATTCACGAGGGTTAGCAAAGGTGCCGCGATTTTTAAAGCAGTTTTAAAAAATCGCCGCACGTTTGTAGCAGCTTCGTTTCACCTTACATACGCCACGCGTATGAACTTAACGTAGCTTGAACGCAGTATGATCGTAGCTTGATCGATTGAAACGCAACGGCAACGCAGTAAGTCTATCTGCATCAAGCTAAGATCGTACTATGTTAACGCCGCGTTACTTTTGTTCGTACGGCGTACGTGTGAAGTATATATGGCAAATCGAAGCTGCCACGAAAGTGCATGGTTCACTTTTTTAAACTGTTTAAAAAAATTGCCACGCCTTTGCAAACCCTCGCGAACGAGGCAATCGTGCAGCGTAACAGGTAAAGTAAGCTTTCGATGCTATGGCGATGCCACAGCGTTCGTTGTAATTCCAAATTATGCCATAGGTTTGGCATATAAAGTTTTGTCACGGCATACCTATGGCGTACCTTTCTTATCCATAGCAAATCGGATGTGATTGAATGCGCCATGCAAACGCCATAGATACGTTGCAGAAGCGTCACACACACCTCGTACATGTACTAGGCAGGTATACTTTGCGATTGATTAACGAATATATTTTTGGCGAGATTCGCGGTTGATACACAATAGTGTAAAAGAAGCATAAAGAACATCTTGATGTAGTGTTCAATTATGTGATTTTTAGATGGAATTATATGTATATGCAGCAAAAGTAATTCTTAATTGTTGTTCAGGAAACACTGATGTGAGGTTTATGTTTAGAAATCATTTGAGAGCATCTGTTTATGTGCAGTCTCAATATTGCCTTAGCTCCTCTCAAACACACATTATGAAAACGGATGAAGGTAAACATCAGAAGGAACACTTTTGTGGATACATATTACCCACCGTTATTATATGAGCAGGCCAATATATTTTTCTGGAAAAAAAAGATTAACCTTTTATATACTGGTGACTCCTAAAAGCGTACTCTGGCAAACAATGAAGACCAAGATTAATGTCCGTATTTCATCAGGGCCTTCATTGTTTTGCTATGACAAAAAGAGTATGTAATACATTTTTTGGAAATTTTAACCTGTGAGCCCTAGTTATATATAATAGACCATCGGCAAAAATTATTGTATCTAGGCCTAAGGAAGAGTCCATTTAGTGCATACGTAATAGTTATACCATGGGTTGTCCGCCTGTACGTTGAGATAATCCACGAGCTTTAGCGAGTGGATTATCTTACGTACAGGTGGACAAACATGGTATAATTATTTTATACCACCTATATCAGTGTAGACCTTGCACATCATGAGATATTTCATAATAAAGTTGGTAAGGGTGGTATAAAAGGTTAAAACAAATGGAATGCTGCAAAATGAAGAAACTGTTTACCTCTTTATCTGATTGTGTCATCAAAAACAATTTGGATCCAAATCAATCACATCAGACCTGATATGGATCCAAACTGTTTGACACTCTGAAGGATTTTGAAGAAAATCAGCATTCGACACTTTTGACAAGTCAAGCTTATTTACCCAGCCTGTATATTAATGTGATACTTGATTTTTGTAATCTGGCGTTTTAACATGTGGCCTTGAGTAACAATTTGCTTTTTAAAACATAAACGCTCCGTCGTTCAATTTAATGGAACAATAGAACTAGTCATAAATTTGTTTGAAAAGCCTATGCAGAAAACCCATTTATTGAAGAAAAAAATAATATGGTGCTTTTATGCCAGTTTGGTCATAATATGTTCATGGATTAATGAGTTGGAGTTCAAACAATTTCTTTTTCATATAGCTATATGACCATGTAGACATTAAATGAAGTCAATGTCACTAAAATGTCATTTTTTTAAGGAATTCTTGGTTTAACCATATTTATTCATCTTTTTTACATACATATATATTACAAACAAAAAAGATGAGGATTAGAATGAAAGCATACAACTTATATAGTTCTCCTGCACAATTTAGCTGTAAAGTATAACCAGAACTGTTTAACTCGCAAAGGGATTTCTTAATGATATATCTGTGCTAGTTTTGCTAAAATCTGGCCATTGACACAGTAGATAGAGTGCAAATAAGGATATTTTGCATCGTTACATGTATATTATGATTATGACATTGGAAATTGGTTAAAGGTCATTAAATATTACCATTGAATGCTACTGTTCTAAATGAGTATCTGTACACGTTTTGTTATAATCGGCCTTACGGTTCATTAGTTGGAGCGCAGACCAAAATCTACACCAACGCTGACGCCATCGCAATCGAGATACATACAAAAACAAAATGTTCACTCACCACTTTGATGGAGGGGAGGGTGTTGAGGTTGGTGGGCACAATACAACACGCTTTTTTATATTTGCATAACAGCTATATCTCAAGATTAAATTTCATGAACAGTGTCTGTCCAACATTAATAATAGGCTGTCTATTCTATACGTTGACAGCTTATCTTGAGATATCTCATTGGAATATATTGCACAAAATGTAGTTGCATAGAAGTTGAAGTTACGAGTAGGGTGTATTTACCTATTTTGTTCAATTTTATAAGAGATATTCTATTTAAGATTGACTCTATGGAGCCTACTAAAATTTCGTATTAAAATGCACATTATTATTTATTCTTGTCCTGCGTGAAAAGCTAAATTAATGACCAGCATGATCAAATAAATATAATGCAATCTTGTTTTATCTTTATTCTTACAGAAAATGTTATGCAATTCTCATATGACGTGTACACTCGGTTTACATATCAAGTAATTATCAACGCTACTCCTGCTGTAGACTCATTTTTCGTACTAAGGTCAGTTACGCAGTTTTATACAATCAAAGTAGAAATTTTGCGAGGGTTTATATGTGTGTGTATACCTGCGTGTATGTATGTTGCGTATTTCTCAACATTTTATAATCTTCTCATTAATACAGTATGGATACATGAGCTTATTGAGCGCATGGAAGAGATATATACATAGTTGTACATCCATTTGTTTAAGCATAAAATACCACATTCATTTGATCATTGTGATTGTATTATATTTAGATTGTATGCTTAGTTATTAAGTACTCATGGGCCAAATTTGGCTTATTGTGCTATATTTCTGAATAAACTTGTATTAACCCTGAATGCGCCAATCACAACAAAAGTTGGCTGCTTTTCTCGTCTGTTGAAATGTTTAAGAAGCCTCTATGGCAAACAGTGTGGACCCAGATCAGACTGCTCCTATAGGAGCAGTCTGTTCTGGGTCCATGCTGTTTGCTTCTATACTTAATTCGGCGGTAATGTAAGGCAATTATTTGCAGCAGACGACTTCAGAAGACGACATTTTCAGATACATTTTTTTCTTGGCGCTTTAAGGGTAAATATTACCCTTGAAATATGGAGAAATCACTCTACCATTCACTGATTTAGGTAAATCTTACTCCAGCCAAGAATTTTCAACCTCAAAAATATGTCATTGTTTCGCTATTCACAAAATTGAATTTTTCATGATTTTTTTTTAGATTTAAAGTACTAAATCACTGGAAAGTGATAAGCATCCAGCACCTGTCAAATCGAAAGTTTTCAAATACTTTTTAAAATTGGGCTTGGGCTTGAAAATCCCACCATGTAGTTTCCAGTAAGATGTAGCTATTTTATCGCACACTAGATTGGGATTTCTGTTGTTTTACCCATGTGAGATGATGCTATCTCACATACCTATACCAGCCCGTGGGAAAGATTTAAAACAAACAGCTGCACGTCGTCCGCACGTTGGCCGCACCTCGATCTGTGACGTCATTGTAATGTTTCAGCTACGTCACCATGTCGCATCTCAGTGTATTCAGGATTTCCTGGAAGTCTTTTTCATGTTGTTGTTTTTTTGTTTTGTTTTTTTCAAATATGAAAATTAGGAATTTAGTAGTGAGCAAGAAAACGCTAACATTATTCGTGTGAGGATGGGATAGGAAAATCCGCCGTCGCGATCGCTGTTTGCCATCACTCTGCAAGCCTTGTGATGCCAATTGGTGATCCTCGGTACAGATTTTTCTATCCCATCCTCACCATTATGATAGACATTTATATTTGCTAGCTGATAACAGAGGGGGAAGGAAATACAAAAAACATACGGAATATAGTGAAGGCACATACAGGGAGTCATTTTATGGTAAATGTGCAGTACTAACAAAACACTCATGACATAAAGGAAATGACACAATTCCAGACCCCATCAACCCAAAGCGCCATTTTAAGGTTTTTTAGGTATTCATAATGTTGATTTCAATAAACACGCTGACAGTATTTATGAACGACTGTGTTACTATATGTATGTTTGTTGGTATCTGGTGCCAATAAAAATGTGGGAAACAAACGAACTGAATGACTGTGTTACCAGAGATTTACATAATTTCTATACTGTTGAAATTAAATTGATTCACATAATTAACGTCACATGTCTAAACATAAAGGACTTTGCGTTACTAGCTGAAAGACAGATTTTGCCATACAAGTATATGTGACCTTGACCTTTGACATCAAAGTCAGATCGGTAATCTGAATAGCCTAATGTTGTTTAAATTCCATAAGCAATTATTGTGTCAAATACATACATCTTCCATAAAAAAATGAAAGATGCACCCGCATTACGATCCTGAAGGCAGATTATTATCACATGTGAACACGGTTCTTGATTCCAAGGTCATATTGGTGATCTGAATAGCCTAGTGTTTTAAACACTCAATAGCCAATCAGTATGCCAAAAATAAACGCCCTTGTTCAAAGTTACGAGTTTTAATGTATGGTATGAATAGCTTATTTTAATCTACACCTATAGGAATCATTCATGTGCCAAATATGAACATCCTCAGTCAAAATATGAAGGGGTAAGCATTACAAGAATTCACAATTGATGGACGGACAGGTGGAGGGATTGATGGAACCAATTACAATATATCCAACTATTTTTCAAAAGCTGGGCCATAAATACGCAATATGTTTGTTTCAAAGAAACCTAAACACATTTATTGCTAGAATTCGTTCATTCTAAATTGCTAATTATTATGATAATTTGAAAGAGCATCAATATTTATTTTCCAGCGGATTGCTTGTATCATACTTATCCTTGAGAGAAATGAAAAAACTTGGTGGAGCCAAACGCTTCAAATGGGGCATGTTTTATTTTCACAGATTTTGGAGGTAAGTATCTGTTTAAAGCCCCTGCACACTGGTAAATGTATACGTCGATATGGTGGTATTTACGCGTATTGCCGGTACTTCATAGACCGGAAGTGGTAGATATTGGTGTTAATACTATATAGAAAAACATGCCATATGCCTAAAGGACTATAGAAGTAAATCATTTTAAGTATTCGGCATGCACATGGCGATTTATGTAAGCATTTAAGAATAGATTCGAGTACCGATCGTACTCGAATCTATTCCTAAATGCTTACATAAATCGCCATGCACATACTGAATACTTAAAATGATCTTATTATATAGTCCTTTAGGCATATGGCGTGTTTTTCAATATAGTATTAACACCAATATCTATGAAGTACGGCAATACGCGTAAATACCACCGAATCGACGTATACATTTACCAGTGTGCTGTCCCACAGACTTTTTGACTGTGTTGCAACCTCTCTGTGACTAAAATGAATGACAATCATAAAAAGGTTGCAGAGCTCATGGTATGGTTTTACAAGGGTCACAAAAGGCTGCAGCTAGATCGCGGACCAAAATCAGCTGCCGCAAGTCTTTTGAGCATACACAAAAGACTAGCCACGACTGATTTCGATTGCCGATTCATTGCAAATGTTTTCTAGAAGTCGCAGAACACTTGCCTATCATTAGCCGATCAGTGCAGACCGATTTCATGATCACTTTGGCTCTGAAATATTCAGCAACTAGTCAGCGACTGATCGAGGACTTGTGGCGGACAGGTTGCAATGCCAGCGTCAACAAAACCTGACATCATTTCACCACAAGCATTGAAAGTGTTTGTATTATGGGATATAGAGGTGGTCAAAAATAGAAAGCAGCAACAAAGCAGATGATAAATATTACTACCGAAATTCAGACATCTGATTCTGATGATGAATCTCATTTGTACTAGAGACGAATTGAGAAGGAAATATCAAATGCTGAAAGTGTAAGCTCAGAGCTAGAAGGTCCCAGCAGAACCATCACAGTCATAACTGCAGCGTTCTGTTTTGTTGCAAGCGAAGCAACTGTATCGATTGTGCTTTCTTGATGGCAACTTTCACAAAAATAATAATTTTTCCAAACATTTCAATTTAAAAGAATGATGGTAGAAAAGCCTCTAACTCGATCGTCGCTGACGGTCGTTCATTACTTTAAACTAGTGGCCCACGAGTCGCTTATCAATCGCCAACCAAACGCTGATCTGTTGCCGGCCCACCGCTCACTGAATGCAAACTGATTGCTGAATTTGCGGCGACTGGTCGGGGACTGATTGGTGACTGGTCAGTGATTGATCGGCGACTGGTCAGCGTTCATTCTAGTAGTGGAAAATTAGTTGCAATTGTTGCAGAGGTTCACAAGTTAGTTGCAAACAAAATCAGTCGCTAAGAGGTCGTGCCGTTGTCGCAAGCTCTGTAGCATATTTAACGTAAGCATATTTGGATGGAGTAACTAATTTTTACAAGACTGTTAATTTTTGCAAAACTATTTATTGCCCATCAAAATGTACTGTTTTTCTACTATCCAAAAGTCAGTCAAAAGTCAGTAATATCCAAAAGTCAGTAATATAGAACTCCTGGTGACGTCACGGCAACACGAGAATTGTACCCACGAGGACACACCCCCAAAAAGCAAAAATGTGATTTTCTCCAAAATTGAGAAACGGTTTTGTTGACTGTCTGTCAAAGTCTGTCAAAGTCTTAAGATAATTATCCCAGGCCTGCTATGGCTCTGGCGATTTCGAATGGGTTTAAATAATAACGAATTCGTGCCCTTTGAGACAAGACTGTATTTAGGATAATGACTAGGAAATCTGTTTCATGGCTCTTATTGTATATTGCATCATTTTATAGACATTAAAATACAAAATAGGCAATTCCATACGTATTGTATCAGTTCGAATGGGATAATCCATTTGAATGAAAGGGTTAGATAATGGCTTAATATATATATGATTGTTGCTATTACCATCATGTGTGGATCCAGAAAATAACGTCCATGTGGGGTGTGGGGGTCCTGACATTTTTAAAGGCATCAACGTATTTTATAGAGGGCCAAACAGACCTCCTTCGAGAAGCATTTTGATCCAAGAGGTCCAATTGGTTCTTGAGGGGGTCCGTACCAGTATTTCTAAGGAAACCTATAGCCACTTGAGATTTTCCAGGGAGAGAGGTTCGGATCTCCCCGTGTTGGATCCGCACATGATTGTATATAATGATACTTCCTATTCTACAGGCTGACACCTCCCTACATGCTGTTTATGATGTTCTACGTGTGCCTAACTAGATATATGTATAATGGACCAGGCTGGGTTCAAGAGGGTTTTGACAGCAAATCCTGTGGAAAATACTGGTGGAGGAATCTCTTATACATCAACAATCTGTTTGGTGTGCAGGATATGGTATGAATCAATGGCGTAGCTGGAACGTTGAAAAGTTACGCACATCAAAGGGAGACTACTGTATCAAGCAATGATTCCCTACAATTATGTCCCTTTTCAAATTGGAACTTCTCATAAAGGAAAGAATTTGCTCCCACAGGGAGCGAATTCTTTCCTTTAAGAGTCGTTCCTTGTGGTATGGAAAAAAATTTACCACAATAGATGAGCTCCCTTGAGTTTTACTAGTTTTATTACGCACGTGCGTATACTGCGTAATGGGAGCTACACGAATGTGAATAATCTCAAAATTCAGCTGAAATATATAGATTAGCACATGATTCTTTACTTATTGCATTGTTGATGGCAGACAGCAGATGGCAAGCACAAAGTATGGATGTAGGACTCAAAAAAGATAATATCAAGTGTGAATAAAACTGATATTTTCTAAAGTGAAAAAATATCATTATCAGTTCACTAATGAGTCATACGATTTATATCATTTCGCTACAAAGTAAGTAAGGGTGCGAAGATCAGGAATCGATACAATCAAGTTCCACACCTGACCCAGGATACCAATGGAAAAGTGACAAATTCACAGTTAAGACACCATAAACGAGAGCCAAGAGGTCATCCCTTTTCCAGCAGGTGACCACAAAGCACATATAATCAGACGCGCACACAGACATAGCAAACACAAGACAGAAAAAAAAACATAAAAGATCCACAAATGAAGTACCGCCTTGGAACGGTCAGTAAAATATTTTAATAGAGGGCTTAAACCAGTTTAACGGCGCCAACCTCACCCTTAACACAGATGTGGATCAAGACACATAGATATTTGGTTTGCATGAAAGACCCCTAACTTATAAATGCATCGTCTCTTAAAACATATAAATCAAGATCTAACAAGGAGATAAAGCAAAGATAAGGACTCAACAGTAAATAAAACTGAAAATCGGAGCAAAAGAAATCCAACAGGTAAACCCAATGGGCCCGACAAACAGCAAAAGCATCAGGCCCCTTCCAACTCATTAATATATAAGTCGTTAAGTCGGAACCATCATAGAGTCTAAAGTCCAACCCACCGGCATTCAATTAAAGAGGAAAGCAAAGTTGCCAACCGTGATTGGGTTGACCACCAAGCATGCAGTCTCTTGCAATACATATTAGGGTTTTTGATAAATCTGAGATTCTAGGACAGATGTTCTGTATTGAATGTAAGGCTGATATGCGGCTATCAAAATTGGGAAAAGCTTAAACTGAAGATTTCAAAACATCATATATCTCATTATCCATTTCTGATTTATCTGCACAGTGCAGTTCCTTTTAACCGCTATATTTCACCATGTTGCATGCAAACAGCAAAAGTAAAGGGCAACATGCGAATTGTCATAGTCTAATGGCATATAGTGAGCTGGCTATTTTGTAAATTCAAAGACAGGTTTTCTCTAGACAAGGCCATATATATGTAAGTGGGGTGGGGGAGGTTCACCTTTTCGGCAGGGCGCAACATCAGCTTCTTATGTATCTAAATAGCATTGGAAATATAATGCAGATTTAGATCGATCAAGATTGATGATATGCAGGAAATGGTATGAAATCAGAATAATCTCAAAATTCAGCGGAAATATATAAAATAGCACATGAATATTATACGATTATTTGCTTTTGAGACATTAGAGATGATGTGATGTCGACCTGAGAGTACCAATATTGACCGAGGCGGACCCTATTGGTATTCTCAGGTCGACAACACAACATGTCCAATGC
The DNA here is from genome assembly GCA_964019695.1 of Loripinus fragilis. Taxonomy (NCBI): domain Eukaryota; kingdom Metazoa; phylum Mollusca; class Bivalvia; order Lucinida; family Lucinidae; genus Loripinus; species Loripinus fragilis. The sequence goes on from OZ026515.1 coordinate 36,308,955, forward strand.
CTCAATAGTCAACAAATGTTTTATTATATATTTTTTCTAAACCAAAAAGCAACAACAACAACAAAATCTTCGCCATGGACTATGTCTTGGACACTCTTGAATTTCTTTTTTTACACGATGAAAAACTGATTCAATCAGTTGAAAGAGGAATTAATGCATACTTTATTTGTAATTACCCCTGCAGACAGGGTAGATCCAGATTAAATGCCGCATAATGTGGTATTTCATCAGAGTCTACACTGTTTGCTAAGAAAAAAATGATCTTCAGAGAATTAAATCTGTTATTTGATTTAGAAATTGAGGCCTATAACCCTCGAATTATACAATGGACCATTCTGAGTGTATTGCATCAATACAGAAGGAAGAATTCATTAGTTCATTTAATATGCTCAGAAGAAAAAGTTTAGTCAGTACAGACACTGTGTGCAATGATTTTGTTAGACAGTCTTAATATCGACAAAAACCTTACTCAACATGAAAATTATTTAATTTCTTACAAATATGAACATTTTTAACAAAACATTCTGAAAATATACCCCTTTTCTTCAAAAAAAATTGCACAAAGGGGTCAATATTAAAAAACTTTAAATTTCAAAACTCAAAAATAAGTCCAGGGCCTATCAGACGATTTCTGGCAGTATAAATGGACGGCTTAGGTATTTAAGACGTTTCAGAAGGGCAATGAAGCTATAACGTCATGTTCACGTCACTATGACCCTAACTTCAAGTGGCGTCGTTATCCCTGGTCTCCCTGACGGAGGTTTGTCATTTTTACTGCCAGACTGTCGAAAACGTGCTTGCAGACGATAAATTGTTCGTTCATTGCATCAAAAACTGCGTGGCACATCAGCATCACGTGTGCCTGCTTCAAGAAGTCAAAACACGGTATTTCTGTGATTTGTCGATAGCCTGGACTGTGACTTAAGCTTGCTGACACTGAATTTTCACCGGATTATTATAATATGAACAACTCTCATTCAATATCGAACGGTATATTATACAGTTATTTCATGCCTGTTTGTAGTATAGTCAAAACTATTACCCCGAGGTGCCGTGGACGACCTGATGCACTATTGCACGAGGCCGAAGGCCGAGTGCAATAGTGCATCAGGTCGACCACGGTACCGAGGGGTAATAGTTTGACTATACTACAAACAGGCATGAAATAACTGTTTTATTACCCAACCCATTTGATGAAATACTTAGCAGCGTTCATTGAATGGAGTTGCTGTAGACAATGCGGTTTTGTTGGGAAACGAAAAATTTCACCAAATCTGCTCAATTTTGGTCTCAAATTGTTCCGCTCGTTCTAACTAAGAAAACGAGTACCCACACTTTATGTTTCTGACCATAAACAACGGAGTTATTGGAGTTTAAAGTTGTCAAACCATGCCTCATTTTCACCATTGTTGCATAACGTCTCCTTTTATAAACGAACCGTACGCGCATCGTCGTCGCGCATGATAATAAGCGCCTGTGTGTTTTTAACAGGGAAGCGGGAAACCAGGCCCATGGTATAGTGCCAGTCTATAGCCATATTTATTGACCGGTGGAATAGTTCAGTGACTCATGACATAGCAAAAAATAGACAATTACTCCGTATATAGACGGTTGGGTAATAAGAGAAAATATCCCAGCCGGTTTACCGCAGCACGTGCACATCGTGTATTTCGAAACAGTCTAATAGAGGCATTATTTATCATACAATAAACAGATACATGTAGAGTTACAATAATACAACCCATGTATACAATTTGACAATGATATATCCAATATTGTTGACTTTATGAGAAAACATAAATACTGACTAAACTTTTTCTTCTGAGTATAGTTCTGATTATTATTATATTCAACAGCAAAAATTCTGAATTATATGTATATGATGAAACACCAAATCTTTTGAATCTCCTGCTGCTGTCACTCACTGAATTGTATTTACAGTAAATCATGCAAGTGTCATGCTGAAAGCACACCTGTTATGGAAAGTTTCTATTAAGTCTATTTTTAGTAACTTATATTGAATGGAAAAACCCCACAGCCCGTGCGACATGTCGTTATATTGACTCGAGAGGATCGGCATCTGGGCCAATCAGGAGATGTTTATTTATAGATTATATAATAATATACAATTGATGTATTCTTTTGAGGTCGACATCAGGATTTGTCAACCCGAGAACATTGATGTTCACCAAGGCAAAGCCGAGATGAACATCACTTTCGAGGGTTGACTAATCCTGATGTTAACCGAAAAAGAATGCACCAATTGTTTTGTAATATGACACTCTCTTTTCCTAGAATTATTTAAAATATTTTCATATTTATAAAATGTTTGTGGTCGTGTTCCTTGGCTATAACCAGTACTGGCCAAGGGGTTAATGTTTCTTGTGGTTTTTGTCCAGTAGCACCCAAAGGCTCAGAAGACAGGGCAACAGCTTAAAGTCTCATCTGACAGACTGGAAGAAGCCTGGAATCGAACGTGTTATCCCTGGTTTACAAGGCATCGGCTTCTCCCCTACACTACGGCTCAAGTCAAATGTTCCTAGTGCACTTTCACTAGGAAGATTATTTCAACAATTAACTTGTCAAATTTCTGATACTCATATGAGATATGCAAAATAATCGCATATTTTTAATTACTGTTCTCATAAAATGAATAAATTCTGAATTAAAACATTTTACCTGTGCAATATACATAAGAAATTAGTCTGTGTTTCAATAACTATTTTAGCTGTCAGGCAGCAATGACAAAACTCATGTCACCTGGGCTAGATTTAGTTCAATCTATTTTAGCTGTCTGTCAGCACTGACATAAACAATGTTAACCTGTCCTGAGCTCATCACTGTTTGACATCAAGATCTGTCACAACCAGTGTAAGCTAGTTTCAGCCAATCAGAGGAGGTATTTAATAGAAGTCATAAAACAATTGATATTATTAAACGAGTTGGGGAAAAGCGATAAATGCGAAGCTAACTTTCTTGCAACGAATTTGATAAATCCAACAATACAGGAGCACAATTGTTAGATTCTATTTATCATATGATTTAAATAATTTTGTAATCACGTTTGTTGTGAAAACGTCAATATTTGCCATATACGCAACATTGTAATGACGTTACCAAAATATTTATTAATACATGATAAAAGAGGGTACCATTCAAATAAGTGAGTTATATATTTGTGTCTGTGAAATACAGATGTAAATATCTCCAGTTATGTATCTCCTGAACAAATGGCGTCTGTTTTAAACAAAAGTCGTCTGTATTAAATTGCATTGCAAACACGCAATTCTGTTTGTCTAACCAAGATGACACTTTCATTCTATTTTCAAGTTAACATATAATTTTGCAAATACTAACGATCCAGATGAAATGCAGAAAATGACGACATTTCATTAGTGTCTGCACTATTTACTAAAATAAAAACAATCTTATAGGCAGAAGTTGGGTATAAAAGGCAAAATAGGCTTCTGTTTTCACACTTAATGGATTATAGTCAAGCTGAGAACTCATCCAGGAGCTCTTTAGGCCATATGAGCCAGTGCATGTGATTTCCAACAATGTGGCATTTTTACAAGTTTAGACTCAGACGAGCCTCTGCAGCCGCCTTTTAAGCTTAAAAACTCCAAATGGTGTTCAGTCAGTAGCTTAACAATCATAGAATACTCAAGCGAGGAACAAAGGCTCTGATCAGACTGCGCCTATGCACAGGCTGATCTTAGGCTTTGCTGGTCACACATATCACATTATTTGAAATCCCATGCACTGGCTCATGTCTCTAATCACTGACTATCTTATACAGGTAATAATTTCTCTGCCGTGGAGTAGACGATTCCTGTCTTTAAGGGAAAATACATAATATGAGGAAAATTTGACCTGCGCCCCTTAAAATGCTCAATGGACTTTCCATACTCATTATATCAATATGTTTGAGAAATTTCATCAAAAATGATAAGGGTTAGTCTGATTCTTCTTTGTATTATAATTTTAGTGTATGGCACATGGTTGGTATTTAGCGAATGATATGCAGTTCTATGTATTGAGTCCACTGATGTTGATTCCACTCTACTAGTAAGTTGATCAGAAGCAAATTTACTGTCCTGCAAGCCTAGAGTGGCAGTGACATCATGTATTGTTTACAAAGTTATCAGGGACTTTTAATCGATAGGTCACTCGCGTATTAATCCTATCCGCAGAATAGGATTAATACACAAGTGATCTATCGATTAGCGTTAGCTCAAGTGAAGTGTACATGTTAATGTTTTACTTAACAGTTGTTAACAAAACATACGTCAATGTCACTCTTGGTTGGCACGACAGTAGCAGCAGAATGTTGTAAATATTATTATAATGAAGGACAATCTCAGACTAACATGGGTGGGTCCAGAGGTGGGTACAGGGCGTCCGGACTCCCCTCTTGGAGATTCATAAGTGGCGATAGACTTTCTTTGTAAATTCTGGTACGGATCTCCTCGAGAAGGAGTCAAATTGATTCTTGTAGGAGTTCCGTACGGCCCTCCATAAAATACATTGATGTCTAAAAAACACAGGATCCCTTGCCCTCTTTGACTGAGTTTCCTGCTTTTGCATATGAGCAATGAACCTAAGCAATCATTAGTTGAACCGCGGCATGAGATTTCTAGCAATGTGGTATATGCGACCAGCAAAGCCTCAGATCAGCCTGCGCATACGCGCAGACTGATCATAGCCTTTGCTAGTCACTTGATGATTCAATGCGTGTTAAGCTATGAAGAAATTAACACCAGAAATGAAATCTGTACTAAAATGGATAGAAAAATCCGGCGACAAAGATCTAAACTTGACTAAAATATATACCAATCGTTTGCAGGAGACCAAAGACATCCAACTCCAGATTTTTTAATATAAATGCTTAATGCGAAGTAAATTAAAAGTGCTTAATGCTTAATGCGAATTATTCCTACCAAGAAATATCTTTGAAATGTAAAATTGGAGAGACAGTTTTATGAGAATTCTGTACAATGGAAATAGAAATTATAAATCATCTTTTTGGGGAATGTAATTATGTACAACATTTTTTGGCAAACCTGGCGTCGTGTTTGCTGAGATATAAAATAAAAAAAATGAATGCATTTTAACCTAAAGTATGTTACTTTTGGTATCAAAAAAGAGCACATTGCATAGGTACCCAGGTCGAAATGTTCATTATATTGTTCAGAAAATATTTCACATTTAAAAACAAATGTCTTAAAACTTAACCAACATTGGCACATTTTAAAGTGTACCCTTGTCAAAGAGTAAATGCTGAAAAGTATATCAATTTTATAAAAAATAGACTTGCCCAAAGGGACGGAAAGTGGGCGAAACTTAAATCATTGATAGATAACAATGCATAAAAAAGAAAGGTGACTCTCTCTCTCTCTCTTTTTTAACTCCTTCTCCCTCTCTGTTTTCTCAAACTCCTCATGTTCTCATAAGTTGTTTTTGAAACCACCTTGTAAAGCCTTGTAGAGCTTTGAAAAGCGAATATCAACTAGTCATACATTAAATGGGCCTCGTTGCGAGAAACCCGGTCCTGGGGGTTGCCGACAAAGCGAGTTTCAAGCCAGTCTGCTCAGCTACAGAGACTACCTAGAAAATTGAAAATCGCTCATAGCAAACCTAGATATGATACTTTCCGAAAAGCGACTGCGGATGGGCAGGCTGGTCTGCGCCTGTGTTGTCCTGAAACCTCCAAAGACAGGTTTTCTCGCGTTGAGGCCCATATTTATCAAGACTTGATAAAGTGTATACCTTTGCAATGGAAAACAATGCATGTATAGAATATGTCTCAGAATTGTTCAAGATCTCCTTTTCTTGCTGATACATTAATACAATGCTAACTAAAGTAGCCTATCTGTCAGGACATGTTTTGATGGGAGGAGACATATATATCGAGAATACATCTGGACACGTTTTATTCATAATCTGATACCTAAAGATCCATATTTTGTATTATGACTACAGTATACATGTACCTGTGTATTGTAAAATGTATTGTGCTTGTAAATGTTGTTAGACGGATGGCTGAGAATGGGTTTGCTCCCCCCCCCCTAGGGAATTTTGCAGACATATCCTATCTTGTAGAGAATTGAAAGTCGAGTCTTTTAAGAGATGTTTGCACTCTGTGCTCCGGGGCGTTAGTCTGTAAGAGCCTGTAACATACGTTACTTAATCAAACTAAGAAAAAGTAAATTGAAAGTTTGGGCTACAAATTAAAGACATTAAAATATTTATTTTTAAAACTCATTCATATAGTCTGCATACTGAATATCTTAACTACGTATGATAGCCATTTGAACAAAATTGCGGCTTCTTAAGGTGTCATATGCGTTACATAAATCAGACAACCTATTAAAATTTGCAAGTGTGGCTAACATCATTTACATTCACAATCTCTCTGTGTGTTTTGCAAAATGTTTTTAACCATGTCTGACTAGCTTATGCAATTGGCTAACAGAAAAATTAAAGTTTGTTTCCCTAGCTTAAATATTTTTTCTGAAATAAGCAATTAAACAACCCTACCCCTACCCAGTTTTAAGGTGAAATGTTTGGTATTAAAACTAAAGTAAAAATAGTTAAAAATATTTGCAGTTGATGAATCTGTTTCATTGTTTGGGATTTATTTGCTTATATGAAAAGACTCATAAATCTGCAAGTTTGTTGCAAAATTTTTAATATCAGCGGCTGTAACATATGTTACCTGATGTAATAAATGGGCAAGCTCATTGTCTTTACGTAAGATATGCCTAAAAATGTTTTAATCTCTTCGAGGGAATTTTGCAGACATATTCCTTCTTATAGTACAACTCAAGCTGCATCGAATAAGGGATGTTTGCACTCTCTATGTTGGGGCGTAAGTCTGAAACAGCGTGTTACATGCGTTACTATATCAAATAAAGGAAATGTAGTTTGAAAGTTTGAGCTAAAATTGTGAAAAAACTCGCAGCTGTTGGACATCTTACATTGTTTAGGGATTTTAAACTGGCTCCTATGATAAAGACTTATAGATCTGCTAGTTGTCATCAAGTTTTACAGATCAGAGATCGTTACATATGTTAGCATGATAAGTAAAATCATCAAACAGTATTTTGACATCAAGCTGAGTAAGAGCCTGCTCCATCCTAATCCCCTTTGGAATTCTGCAGACAAATTACATCTTATGTAACCATTCAAGGTGCATTTAATAAGAAACGTTTGCACTCTGTAAGTCAGGGCGTTAGCCTGTAACAGCTTGTTACATATGTTACTATATCAATTTGAGAATAAGAAATTTGAATGTTTGAGCTACCAAAAGAAGACATTAAAATTATCTAATAAATTGACATTCTTATAGTCTTTATACTGGATGTCATTACTACATATGGAAGCTGTTTAACTTTTATACGGCTAACTGTGGTGTTATGTGTGTTACATGAACCTAATTATAATTTAAAAGCTATAATAGTGGCTATCGTCATGTAATTAAACAACTACTATGACTTGGTTTCAAAATGTTTTATTAGATTTTACAAACATATACTCAATTGATGAATAGGAAAAAACAAGTTTGCTTTTCTAACTTAAATATATTGTCTTATAGGAGCTAATACACAGCCCTACTCCCAGTTTTACAGAGAAGTGAATTTTGTCATTAGCGTTTAAGTAAAAGATATGAAAGCGATTACAGTGTGTGGATATTTTTCATTTTCTTAGTCTGTCTTGCTCATATATCTACAAGATGTCAGTAAGTTAAAGATCAGGACACTTAATGTGTACTTATAAGTCTTTGGTGCCAAAACACTAGAAATTATATTCATTTCTGATTATCAAGCCCATGGAATGGTGTTACAGATGTTATCAATGACCTTTTGGACACATTTCTTAATACTGTGCATATAATGCTAAATATAGAGCCACAAATAGAAAAGATAGTTTTACATTTTTACAAGAAAATACAATAAATGAAATGGTCCAAACTATTTCTCATCGATTTAACACTCATGTTAAACGTTTGTCATTGTCTGTTTCTGTGGTAATCATTATTATCACACGCCTCCTTGCAACTAGTTGAATCATCACACAATATTTCAATCATTTACTGTTATTCAATTTTACCACCAGTCCACTCAAAATTGATGAGCCATTATCAACTTTCCAATTTTGCCATTTATGGCTTGGAACATTCGGAAACTGATATGAATTCCTAATAGTTGGCTCTTTGAGTATGTGTTTCAAGTGATACTCTGTAAGTAGGAGAAAGACTAAAGCTTTACAAGGAGGAAAACCATTAAGAGCAATGAGAACCTGGACTGATGTACCTTGATATTTCTGTCATAAAGAATCATATCTTAGCTGGTTAACTTTTATAAATGTAGCCTTTCCTTACATCCAACCCACATATTTTCATCTAATAATGTCTCTGCACTTATTATCTTTCCCCAAGCATTCAAAAACTTATTTGAAGTCTTAGTACTTCTGAAGTGCTGAAACCGAGGTAACTCTTTCCCTTCAGATAAACAAACTAGATGTATCACAGAAGGTAAAGCAATGAAATGCAGGATGAACAGAGCGCAAATTAGACCCTTTCAATTAAATGATTCACTAAGTTTCTAAGATAAGAACGCTTATTAAAGGATGTATCATATATAACTCGTCATAATAAATGAGCAAGGGCATTGTCGTGACATCCTTTTTGATTACACAGTCAGAGGCAAGTGTTTTCAATTTCAGTGTTTTCAATGGATCATGAAATGAGGCACCTTATCAACTTGTTTACTCTGTATAAATCTTCCATAGAGCATAATATAGAACTACTGGTTATCCCATTCTACCTATAGTCCACTTTCCTTCTTTTGAATGCAACAGCTAATGATATGGCTGCAAAAACTGAGAAATTATAGGTTTTACATTATTTTAAGACATGCTTCAATGTACTGACATCAAAAAACAACCAACTGCAAACATAATTGATGGCAATGTCCACTTCATATTCTTTCTCTTATACCAGATAACTTTCAAGGTGTAACAGAAATTGTTTCAGACGGTCTGCCAAAACCATCAAGAGTCAACATTGTAACTAAAGAAAACTTATAAAGTTCTTTGGGCGCAGCTAAATACTATTGATCTAAGACCTGAGGACTTGAGCACCAAAAGACTGGATAGGTTCCATGGCAAATGATGCAAAAAAGCAGCCTATCAAATTTCTGTTCGACCAATGTCAGAAATCTTAAAGTATTCTTAGAGGTACACGGTAGAGGCATAGATTTTGCAAAATCAGAGCAAAGTTATCATTTGACTAGCACGGACGCAGAGGCAGCTGCAGTTAGATTGCTCTTGCCACTTCACAGAAGGAGATATATACCAGAGTCATACTCCATTGTATGCATATATGTGAAATGGCATAAAACCCATATCTAATCAGGTGTTTGATCCCATGACACGGACATGCTGTTCCTGCTTTTGAAGAATGCTAAAAGGATTCAAGTTTGGCTGAGTCAAGTTGTTTGACGCTGACACTTGCCACACATACAAAGAAAATTAAGTCTTTTGATGGCTAAAGAGGAGGATCACATGAAATGCTTATAAGTGATGTTTGTCACAATTACCAATTTTAAAAAGTAATCTTAATTAATGTAACACGTATAACACCATAGGAAGCTGTATATTTGTTAAAAAATCTTTTCTTATGTATCAAAGGTATTCAGCATGCAAACTACATGAATAATTCAAATAAATAGATAGTTTTATGTCTTCTTTCTGTTTCTCAGACTTTCAATTCTTTTATTCTTAAATTGATATGGTAACATACGTATCATACCATTACAGGCTAACCCCCTAGTTAAAAGAGTGCAAACATCTCTTATTTGATGCAGCTTGAATTGTTCTTTAAGGTAGGATATGTCTGCACAATTCCCAAAGGGGTGGAGAGGAACAGGGTTGTACTCAGTTTGCAGTCCTAATACAATGCCATGATTCTACTGGTTGTGATGAAATGGGTGATTATTTTGCAATAGAAGCAGACACAATGATAGACATTGTGAGGGTGACTTGAATAAAGATTGTTTTTGAATAATTTTATTTAATAGGAATATTTATTAAATTATGTCATTTAAATGAGAACTATTATTTTCTATCTATATGTCTATATATTTTAATATTATAGGCATTAGGAAATATGTGATTAAAAAGGTTATATATAACATAGGTAACACAATTCCAAGGGCTTGTTATCAGCAATGACTGTAATTACTAAGACTAAGGCACCAGAGGCTAGAGATTAATAGGAAAACATGTGAAAAACAGTATTTTTCTGAAATATCATCTCTTACTTCCAAGAAAATTTCCTAGCTCATTCATTATGCCATGTAACATACGTTACATACTTTAATAAGTGCTCTGATCCTGATGTCAAACTTGCAAATGTATATTTCTTTATTGCATTAGCAAGACAGTGCCAAAAATGTAAGATATCCACGAGAGTCAAATATTTTCATATATTTTTCTTCAATAATAAATACCAAAATTGGATACTTAAAATTGGGGGTAGGGTTGTTTAATAATTCATATAAAACAATGTATTTGAGATAGAAAAGCAAACTTTGTTTTTTCTATTAGTCAAATAAGTACTTTAGTAAACTAAGATTAAAAACACTTGTAAAAATGCACAAATCATCTGTAAAATGAATGATGTTAGTCACGATTTCAACTTTCAAAGGGAAATTTAATCTATGTAACGCATATAACACCATTGAAGGCTGTAATTTTGTTTAAACTGCTGCTTTTATGTAGCTTAGGCATCCAGCTTGCAAACTACATAAGAAATTTGAATAATTAGATGGTTTAATGTCTTCTTTCTGTAGCTCAAACTTTCATTTTGATTTTTTCCTTAGTTTGTTACAGTAACATATGTAACAGGCTGTCAGAGACTAACGCCCCGGAGCACAGAGTGCAAACATCTCTTAAAAGATGCGGCTTGAAATTTTCTTCAAGATAGGATATGTCTGCAAAATTCCCTAGGGGGGGGGAGCAGGACCTTTTTTAGCTCGAAGTCTATGTATGATGGTGTTTCTGAAATAAAACAATTAATAAAAAAAAAAACACTCAAATAAAACAATTAATAAAAAAAAACTAAAACTAATGTAATGCATCATCACAGAGTATATCAATCTCATCATATTTACACACAATGATAGAACAAAATACACACATAGTCAATGCCAAAGTAAAAAAAAAACTTTGGTGGACCCAGCCAATGACAAGAAACATGCACCAACCAATTGGAGATTTTGAGATTTGAAATGCTATTTTAACTTACCTATCAGCCGTTTGAGTACCAATAACATAATATTATGTTTAGATTGAGATATAAAAGTCGTCTACTTTTATCTAGAGCATGCGCGGATCCAGGAAGTTTTGTCAGAGGGGATCCAACCTTGACGTTTTTTTAGTATATAGTTTGATGATGGGAGGAAGGATCCAAATACCACTTTTAGCGGGCCATCAACGACCCGCCAGCGAAACGCCATTTAAATGGCGTTTCGCTGGCGGGACGATGATGGCCCAACATTGAATGCTGGATTGGTAGCTTTGTGATTTTCAAGGGGATCCAGACCAGTATTGCTAAGAAACCCACTATTTTTGTAATTGTCTAGGGGGGTCCGGACCCCCCGCCCCCCCCCCCCCCCCCTGGATCGGCACATGTAGAGGCATGTTGTAAATTTTCTTTTCCGTTTCAGTTCAACAGTATTTGGTGTTTTAGTCTGTGGTGTTTTGTTGGCAGTGTGTTTTGGTTCTGCTGGTTACATATCTTATAGGGACCATTTACCACCAAATCTAGTGTTTGATCAGTAAGTGATAAAAATACAGTAAACTTCGTAAATTGGAACTCGGATTGCACCAAATACCCACATTCAAATTTAATTTCGGACACAGTGGACTCAGAGAATATGGAATATTTAAAACTCTTTTTATACATTTTAATAAATTTCTCTATACAGAACATGCATATATTGTGTGCGTAAAGTAATGTCTGTCTGAGACGTTTCTATTACACACACAAAACATTGTTAGATGTTAGATAGAGACAAACGTCTTTTGTTTTTGTTTTTTTTGGGGGTGGGGGGTATATACGTATTTATTAAATCATAATGTAAACTACAATATGGTTGTTATTTGTAGTGCGATTAAACAAACATGTGTTTTGTTTTAACAGAAAAACAAAACAAAACGTCAATCCATTGTTTTCTTTGTCCTGGTTCTTTGTCTAACTTGTGCTTACAACCAGCAAACAAACCAGCTGAACAAAACCAGCTCCACAATCATACATGGTTACATATCTAACAAACAATATCGCGTTATAGACATATATATTCTTGCTAGACTTCTCACATAATTGAAATGAGTTGTTATCTAAAGGCGTGAAATCTCCCTTAAAGTCATTTTTATGCCCCCAAAGGAACTTTGGGAGGCATATAGTAATCGCACTGTCCGTCCGTCCGTGTGTCCGTCCCGCTTTCGTGTCCGGTCCATATCTCCTATATTCTTTGAGGTAGGAATTTCAAATTAGGTGTGTGGATGCATCTTGGGATGGCAGAGTGTCGCGTACCATTTTCGGGTCACTGTGACCTTGACCTTGACCTCTAACCTAGTTTTTAGAATAATCATGTCCGGAGCATATCTCTTATATTATTTGAGGTAGGAATTTCAAATTTGGTGTGTGGATGCATCTTGGGATGACAAAGTGTCGCGTACCATAATTGGGTCACTGTGACCTTGAACTTGACCTCTGATTTAGTTTCTAGAAACTGCATTGAGTCTGGTGCATATCTCCTATATTCTTTGAGGTAGGAATTCCAAATTTGGTGTGTGGATACATCTTGATATGGCGGAGTGTCGCCTACCATTTTCGGGTCACTGTGACCTTGACCTTGACCTCTGACCTAGTTTTTAAAATAATTGGTCCCGAGCATATCTCTTATATTATTTGAGGTAGGAATTTTAAATTTGGTTTGTGGATGCATCTTGGGATGACGAAGTGTCACATACCATAATTGGGTCACTGTGACCTTGAACTTGACCTCTGACCTAGCTTTTAGAATAATCGTGTCCATAGCGACCTAGTTTCTAGAAACTGCATTGAGTCTGGTGCATATCTCCTATATTCTTTGAGATAGGAATTCCAATTTTGATGTGTAAATACATCTTGGGATGACGGGGTGTCACATACCATTTTAGGTCACTGTGACCTTGACATTTGACCTAGTTTTAAGAATTATTATGTCCGGAGCATATCTCTTGTATTCTTTGAGTGAGGAATTCAAAATTCGGTGTGTGGATATATCTTGGGAAAGCGGAGTGTCATGTACCATTTTTGGGTCACTGTGACCTTGACCTCTGACCTAATTTTAGAATAATCATGTCCAGAGCATATCTCTTGTATTATTTGAGGTAGGAATCTCAAATTTGGTGTGTGGATGCATCTTGGGATGACAAAGTGTCGCATACCATAATTAAGTCACTTTGACCTTGAACTTGACCTCTGACCTAGTTTCTAGAAACTGATGCATATCCTATATTCTTTGAAATAGGAATTCCAAATTTGGTATGTAAATGCATCTTGGGATGCCTGAGTGTCACAAACCATTTTTGGGTCACTGTGACCTTGACCTCTGACCTAGTTTTCAAGAATTATTGTGTCCAGAGCATATCTTCTATATTATTTGATGCAAGAATCCCAATTTTGGGGTGGTGATTCCTCTTGGGATGGCGGAGTGGTGCATACCATTTTGAGTCACTTGACATTGACTTCTGGCCTCATTTCTAGGAATTTGGTGCTATATTACAGCTATCCTTCCTCAAATGTGTCTTATGCTAGACCAATTCCTTTGGGGGCATTCGTCACGTGTTTGTGACATTTCTTGTTGAAAAAGTCAAATTTTCAGGCTGTTATTTTTGGAATAAGTATGAATGGACATACATAAAAAATATACGAAAACATATTTTAATGGTGCTCAAACCGAGGGCAAAGGTGCGACTAATACGGTTTAACATAACTATTCTAAAATTGAATTTTGATACTATATCAGTTGAAGGGCAAAAAAGTAAGGATTTTTTTTTAATTCCACAACTGCGTTTTACCATCAAAGAATGAAAAATAGATTTATATAACAATATCTGATTCAATCAGTATAATAGGTATTCCTGCAGCCTGTACACTGTTTAATCTTGCAAAAAAAAAGTTAATAACTCCAGCTGTAAATAGACAAATGGGAACACTTCATTTTTGTCGTATAAAAGTATTTTCCCAACCTTGACCCAGCAAATCATTAAATAGGTAAAAGCCTTTAATGAATTTACAAAATATATGTCAGTAAGAAGCTGGGTCAAGGTGGGGAACATAGTTTTATGCGAAAAAATGGAAGCCTTCCCATTTGTGTATTTGCAACAGGAACTATTAACTGAATTTAGCACGCTTAAATAGTGCGCATTCATAATGAAAAGAAAGAGACAGATCGAATCAGATATCGCTAGATAAATCTTTTTTACATTCTTTGATGGTAAAACAGATTTGCAGAATTCATGAAATATCTTACATTTTACCCATTCAACTGTTATAGTGTCTAAATACAATTTTCAGAGTAGTTGCATTAAGCCGTATTTATCTCCCCTTTTCCCTCAGTTTGAATACTCATTAAGTATTTTTTTTAATCATACATATGTATGTCCATTGACAGTTACGAAAGTTATTTCAAAAATCACAGCCTGAAGGCTTAAGGGAGGATTCACGCTTTACTTTAGCACAAATTAAAAAAATATTATTATACAAAATTATCTAGTAAGCAAATATTAAAATATTAGTTTAAAAAGAATTGATTTCTGAATTGAAACAATGCATGTTGTTTCATTGTTTTTTCATCAAATATGTATCTCAGCAATGTATTGTTTGAAATAACACAATGTATTCCATAATAAATTAACACTCACATATAAGTCCATCTATTTATTGCATGTTTTATTATTACAGAAGCGGATTATCTTTTGACAGTTATTACGACAAACCATGGACTCGTATTGGACCCTATGTCATTGGATTCTTTGCTGGCTATATTCTGTACATTACTAACTGCAAACTGAGGATACCTAAGGTATAGTAGAAATAACCTTCTTCACATATTTACTTCAAAATGTAAATACCAAAGGTATGGTATATATTAAACTGAGAACTGGAAACACAATAAAGGATTAAAATGCAGATTTTTAGCTTGCACTGGATGACGTAAAACATCTGATGCTTTTAAGCCCTTTGGGCTTCACAGATATGTAAAAAAGCTAACGTTTTGCATCATCTGAAAATCTGAATTTCAACCCTTATATTTACATATTATACTATCATTCATATAAGCTTAATTATCTTCCACCCAAATCCGCTGGTTATCCTAGTAAAATGAAATATTTTATTAGTAACAGAGGTGTTGGAACAGCCAACGAGCGAAAGTCCTGCACATAATGCCGTGGCGATACGTTAATGACGTCACACAAATGTTGATAAACAAAGAAAGGTATTGGTTTACGTTGACGTTACTCCACCTAGGGGCGCGACCTAGACTACGTGACTACTCAATGTTTTGCATCAAAAAATGCAAGCAGCTAGGAATTGTGGTGTCATCGAAGGCAGCTACATTGAGAATGTAAATATAGGCATATAGTACACATGACATTCTTTCATTTCAAATTGCAAAATCAACATCTTCTATCTTCACAGATTGAAAAGAATATATTAAGCTATATTTAAAAAATCAAGTTAGTTTGATTAGGGAATACCACATTCACACACTACAGAACAACCATTGGCACCGCGAAGAAGAGCCACAGAACGGTTACAATCACAAGACATTAGGAAGACAATTAAAGTAAAGCAACCAGCTCAGCTCTCTCTCTTCCCTTTAGGATAATTGCAAAAATAGAAAGGACAATGAGTATAGTATAACTAAACAAAGAACAAACACAAAACCAGAACCCAACAGATGAAGTAACAATAAACAGTAATTCAAATACAACAGAAACCCCACATTCGAACGGACAGCTTTGAAAAAAAAGCAACAACAAAATTAACTTCATTTATAGTGTTTGTGGACTGTTTTGCTGCAACCGAACTGACTAGGGGGTATGAGAATTGTTGTACTTTCCATTAGTTTTCATGAACAGACTCAATAAAACCGAGTTGGCTCCTTTTCTTATAGTGTAGGTTCTCTCTATTTCTCAGGGATCCGCTTTTCCAGATTATTTAGAGGTCGCAACAGCTGTGTTGTGCCTCGTGGAGTTAGTACAACTTCTCCTTGTACATTGATATAGTGTTGATATTTTTTTTCATATTCTAGTCCTTCTGGAATATTGGGTTCTGGCACAAAAGCTGAATATTGCTTAAACCTGTGCTAGAGGGCGTGAGAATTGTTGCACTTTCCATTAGTTCTCATGAACAGACTCAATAAAACCGAGTTTGCTGTTTTTCTTATAGTGTAGGTTCTCTCTATATCTGAGGGATCCGTTTTTCCAGATTACTTAGAGGTTGCAGCAGCTGTCGTTGTGCCTTGTAGAGTTAGTAAAACTTCTCCATGTACATCGATATAGTATTGATATTTTTTCATATTCTGGTCCTTCAGGAATATTGTGTTCTGACGGAAAGTGGAATACCGCTTAAGCCAGTGCTAGGGGGCGTAAAAATTGATGCACTTTCCATTTGTTCTCATGAGCAGACTAAAAAACCCGAGTTTGCTGTTTTTCTTACTTGTAGGTTCTCTATTTACTAAGGGATCCGTTTTTCCAGATTATTTTGTCATATAGACCTTCTATGTACATCTGGGCTGATTTTGCGATAGTTTCAACTGTATGGCTGTAGCTCGGCTATAGCTATGACCTTGCTTCTTAGCGACTTCGCTTGGGGAAATCGCAATTGCAATAGTAGCAATAGGTATAACTGAGCTTAAATAACTGTGACTACAATGACATCATTCAACCTTTAAATCCAGCAATTGTTGGACCACGCTCGCCCCAAGATGGCGACCATGGGAAGATATGATGAAAAATGAGATATAAGAACTGCATAATATTTCTGATATTTGTTCGACCTGAGTGAACTCAATTAACGATCGACCTGGAGTATCATTTCAAAGAAAATGATGAATTACCATAATGCTTATGTAATGTTAGCTTTTGTGATCGTTTAAAATCGGTTAAAACACGGTATTGGCGCTGATTTCAATTTTTCATGTTATATCTATGCTACAGATGAACTGTGCCACAAAGGAACACTTTATAGAGTTATGCAGAAAGGCATTGTCAGATCTTGTTTGCCTGAAAATTTCAAGCTGCTAACACTTCCCGTTTTGGAGATATGGTCTATAATGTGCTTCAAAAATGGCCATTTATAAGCGTTATGCTGTCTCATTTTGAAAATCAAACCATTTAAAGTCCAAATTATTCGTTTTTAAGTATTAAATATTGATACAGTGCTATTAGCATCTTATAAAGACACTTATCTTCTACATTTTGCAATTTGAGTTAAAGAAATTGGTAAAAAGTTGTGGATTTTCTCCTCAAAGTCCTAAAGATAGTATTTTTATAAAACTGCAAGAACGACACTAATACACTGTACTATACCCATGATTATACAAGACATATATTAATTTAAGTAAAATTCATTTCCTTTATATCATTAAAGACTAAAGTTTCCAAAAAGTACAGTTTGCATTCCAGGCTAGTCCAACGCTTAGCACCATAAAACATTTCTGTCCGGAACATAAAAGTAATTTTTTGTAGTGACTGTAACCGTGACAATTAATGAAGCGAAATCTTGAAGATTTTCAATCTCAGAATAACTTCCTTTTAATATTTTATGTCATTTAACTTAAATATCAGATAGACAAAGTTTCATTGTCATGACAATTGGACTTTATGAGCAATTAGCATCAGAAAAAAGTCACAGACACTACATGGAACATTGGACCAGATTTAAGTAATTTGACAAAAATATTTTTATAGTTGACCTTTTGGACTACTGTAACTACTTTGATGTCTTTAAAAATGGTTTACTGTATTCAGAAAATGATTTTAAGCATTGAGATATACTCCTGGTAAAAGTTAAGAGAAGCAATCTGATAGATGGCAATTTATGACAAATTCAGCCAATGGTTGTTGTAAACATATGCTTATATTTTGCATCTTTAAGTGTTTATCTTCTTTGTTTGGCCTCTCATAATGCTAACCAGTTTCTCCTATTGTTGTTTCAGAGAAAAATAACTGCAGATATTTATATTTTTGCTCTTATCTTGCATGTTATATCTTATGTGTAGTGTCCGTAACCTATTAACAGGCAGAAGTAAAAGTAGAAAATAATTTATATTAATGAATATTTTCAAAAACAAAGACTAGTTTTAGGTAAGATGTGTAAAAATCAATGTAGAAAATGATAATATATTATCGTATCTAGTGCTTTATTTTTTACCTAGTGAGACACTCATCAGCACCAGTACTGTGCTTTAGCCTAATATAAACAAAAACAATGGCTTATATCTCGCATGCTAATCTGGTTCGCTAAGTAGCACAAGAATAGCCTATTAGGAGCTGGGTTTTTTTTTTGGATTTGTGTCCTCGATACCACCACTATGGTAAAGGGCAAATAGGTCTGATTCTAAGAACCTTATCACCATGCACACAGTACTATCTTAAATCGAAAATGATTCCTAAAGTCAGCATTTGTTAACTGGTGATTTACATTATCTGAATACCCCAGCTTCCGCAGGATATGCTGCTGGCCGAGGTTGAGAAAGCGGAAAATCAAAGCTATTCTGTTCGATACATGCAAAAGCTCTTCATTTAACCTTTTTCTTTAATAGAATTACGCACAATAAAGTTAGGATGGTCCCTTGTACATGTATATATTGAGGGGTCAATGGTTATAGCTTCCAAAAAACGTGTTTTTTTCTGAATCTAAGCAACCAATAAAGGTCATGATGAAAAAGTGCGTCAGAGCCTCTACAGCGTTGCAGCAGAACATAGATGGTTTGTACTGAAAATGAAAAGGCATGAACACTTCCATATTGTTGGCTACTTTAGTCAAGGGCCCAAGGCTACAAGTGTTCGCTCCATGACATACAAAGTCGACAGCTGCACGTTTATCTATTGTTTTCTGACGTCACAGTAGCCGCAACTATAGCCCCAATGAAGTCGGCCATGGCAGCCGCTATAGCTGGATGAGAAATACTGACAAATCAGCAAGGTTGTATCAAAACCAGTCTTAAAAATCTGTATTACCTACTCGTCATTTAATTGGTTGGTTATATCAGAGGGAGATTACATGTACAAACAAGTTAAGGAAGCATGGTAGCTCAGTGGTTAGCGCCTTTGCCTCTGATGCTAGAGGTCCCAGAATGAATTCTCGCTCGCGGCGACGAAAATTTCGGTGTCCGAATCTACTTTCCCTAGTGTCATTGCAGGGATTACATAGATAAGTGCGCTGTCCTTCGGATCAGAACAGTAACTGGATGTCCCAAGTTCAGGAAAATTAATGCCTTGTGTAAGTTAAAGAACCCTATCGTAATTTTGATATGCTCACTTGTAGGCTTTCATCCTGCAACCGGTAGTGTGCAAAGTACTGCTGCCGATAATACTCGTGAGGGTGTCAGGCAGTATATAGAGATAGAAAGAAAAAGTGAACAACAGTCACAATAGCCACAAGCCAACCTAGCCCCGAGGTCTGATTCCACGGAATTGGCTTTAATTTATGTCTCGAACAAGATGGCAGAACAATAATTTTTGATTGTATGTTAAAGAGCAATCATTTGTGAGTAAAACATGGACAACTTGTCCACCTAAGATGAAATAAACGCATTAAAATGTAAAGTTGTTGAGATAGGGGTCATCTGTTTCATGTGACCAAATGTTATGAGTGAAAGATTCCATACTTCTTTAAATCACGAAACACAAGAAACATCAAATTTGTATCAAGGACTTTGTTAGTTATCGAGGAATCACTCTCATATTGATTGGCAGGTCTGCGCTACAGCTTATTTTCGTACATGTCGTTTATCTGGGTTTACCCTCTTATTCAATAGCTTAAAATCTCTTCTACTTAAGACATGTTTAAATGACTAAATTAAAACGGAGCAAATAACGTCGTCCAGTTTAGTTGCACAATTAAAACTAAAGCGTTTGCTGAAGAAGCTAGCTTATGTTGACATCGTTGAAGCAAAGGAATTTTACATACAACTGCATTTTGAAAGATATAAAGGGAAGTTAGTGTTGCGTTTTTAATGTCAGTCAGTATATGTTTTGTTCTATTTTAGATTCTCAATCTCCTTGGATGGCTTGTTGCCACAGCGATAGGCATACTTGTTATATATGGCCTGTATGATGAGTCCGGAGCTCCCCACTTAAGTAATACGCTTAATGCGTTTTACAATGCTGCACATCGCACTGGCTGGGGCCTGGCAGTGGCTTGGGTAGTTGTAGCCTGTGCTACAGGAAACGGAGGTATGAAATGACATTTACCTTTAACCTGAAAATTGTCTTAGGTGATCATAGCTATTGCTAAGGGGAATAAAGGGAGGCCTTGCGAAATAACTATGGGCTGAATCTTTTCTTGAAAAGCATGGTTTGTACTATTTCAAAAGGAGGTAAGTATTGATGCAGAGCCATTCACTGAATTGCGTCTTTATGTTATTTTTGTTTCATGTCTGTAATGCTGTTTTGTTTGTTCATTGCAGCCTTGTGGTCACCTGCTGGGAGAGGGCTGACCTTTTGGCTCTCTTGTGTGTGATGTTTTCTTGTGTTTTTGTCACTTTCCCATACGGTGTCCTGGGTCAGGTGTGGTATTTGATTGTATCAATTCCTGATATTTGCCTTCTTCCTTTCTTTGGATGACCACAGCCCGTTCAACTAGAAATGGAGATAACAGTGACATGTGACAATCAACAAATTGTTTTGCATATCATGAGTGTGAGAGTGGGAGAGAAAAAACAGTCACAAGCATCACGTTTGGCATCACGAGGCTTGCCAAACGATGACAAATGGTGATCGCGAGGAAGGGGTTTTTCTATAAAATCTTTGCACAAATAATGGATGTTTTTTCTTGCTCACTGTTAAATATTGAATTTGTATGTTAAAAAGGCTTTCAGAAATCCCTTATTGTAGCGCTGAGAGCGAGATATCACGATGATGTCAAAACAATACAACAACAACACTTGTCTATTGACGTCCCACTGCTCATTTTCTATCTTTCCCACAGTTTGGTACATTTGGGTACGTGAGATAGAATTTTCTCAAATGGGTAAAACATCAGTAACTCGGATCTGGAGTGCAAGGAACTATCTTTATAGAAACATCAAGTGAATTGATTCGCTGGTATTTAATAGTCTTGGCCACTGGAAACGTAGATAATAGTCTGACACACAAAATCAAAGTCTTGACTATTTTTACATATATGGGGATATTCTATCTCGCATCGCCCATACCAACCTGTGGGGAAAAACAGCCAAAAGTTAGAAGACAAGTGACGTCTTTGTTAAAGTGACATCAGCGAATTTTACATCTCAGCGAATTCAGGCAATTCTTGAAGCTTAAATTTTTAAATGTGAAAATATGGTTTTAAAGATGAGCAAGAAAAATCCATTATTCGTTTGAGGATAGGATAGAGTAACTTATCCCTCTGCATCACATTTTGTCATCAGGCAGGACATACCGCATGATGACAAACATTGATTATCCATACAGATGTGATGTCTCAACTACCCATCTGTATATGTGTGCAGTTAAAACTCAGGCTTGAGCTTACTAATCAACTCTCTTTTTTGTTTTATCACAGTATGCTTATTAGGGAGCTCTAATGTTTTTGCCGTGTCCATCTGTTTGTCTGTCCATCTGTCCGTGGTCACTCTAACTCAGTCATTTTTATCAGATTTCTTCCAAATTTCATATATGGATTGCTTCCATTTACCTCCCCTTCAAGTTCTAATACGGGTTTTGTCCGACATCCGATAACCAAGATGGCCATCAAAATGGCCACCACCTATCAATATTCGCTCATAGTCACTCTAACTCAGTCATTTTAATCAGATTCCTTCCAAATTTCATTACTGAATTGCTTCTATATACCTTTCATTCAAGTTTGAATGCAGGTTTTGTCCGACATCCAATAATAGAGTTGGCCGACAAAATGGTTGCTGCCTATCAATGGCCGCTGTCGTGGTCACTCTTACTTAGTCATATTTTATCAGATTTCTTTCAAATTTCATATATGGATTGCTTCTATCAAACTCTCATTCAAGTTTGAATATGGATTTTGTCTGAAGAACGATAACCAAGATGGCTGACAAAATGTTTGCTGCCTATCAGTGATCACTATCGTGGTCACTCTAAATTAGTCCTTTTTTATCTGATTTCTTCCAAATTTCATGTATGGATAGCTTCCATCAAACTCTTGTTCGAATACAGGTTTAGTATGACGAACGATAACTAAGATGGCCAACAAAATGGCCGCTCGTCTGTACGTTTGCACTTGTGGACACTTGTAGTCATTATCACCCAATTTCTTCCAATGGCTCCCACCTATTAGTTTGCACTTGTGGACACTCTAACTTAGTCATTTATCACCTAATATCTTCCAAATTTCACATATGGACTACTTTCATCAAACTATTGTTCATGTCTGAATATTGGTTTTGTTGGATGAATGATTATTGATTTGGTTGTTTCTATATGATTATTAATTGCATAAGTTTGGGAGCCAGCAATTGTGTGCTTTAACAACAGCAGAATCTATCGTAGAAATTTTGCAAGTAAAAATAATTAAACGCCCCTAGAGGCTTCAGATGCTGTCCATTCTAAGGCAGTGGTTATGTTGCTGTTTTTAACTATCTATTTGTGCTCCCATTGTTTGCGGGAGTTTAGCTGTATGTCCTTGTTTTGGTTTGCAACAATTACTTTCCTTTTTAGTTTTGAAATCATCCTGCTGGGAAACAAGGAGATGGCTACTTAACTTTGATTGTCTTTTTATGTCAGGTGGCTGTAATTGTTCTTTCTCTCTTCCTCGGGCTGGTTTGCAATCTGTGATTGTGTCATTTCCTGGTCATACTCTGTTATTTTGTTTTATTTATCTGAGGTTTTTATAGCTCATGTGGCTTTAAAATATATTTAATTCAAAAAAATGAAGTTTTGGTTTTGTATATGTTTTTTAGTTCACCTTCTAATGAAACCTTTTGGTGTTCCTGTGTTATTCCAAAAACTATCAAGACAAAGGCAATACACCTTTTATTGTTTTGTCATATTTATGTTCTATTTCATCAGGCATGGGTTGAAGAAATCAAACCCTCTGGACCAGTTTATTGCAAACACAGCTAAACCTTGAGAGACGAAGTTTTCTATCACATCCTCACACACATTATGGATGTTTTTCTTGCTCACCATTAAATACTAAATTTTCATATTCAGTGAAGGGTCCTAGAACTTCCTGAATACGCTTAGATGCGACATAACATTATGACGTGCCTTTAACATAACAATGACGCCACTCAGGTCTTCAGACGTAGAGCAGGGTTTTGTGATAAACTTTCAAAAGGATGAAAACAGCGGTAATCCCAATCTGGTGTTCAAGAAAAAAATTCCTGTACCTGAGTGAAATACCAGAGAGCCTTAACCCTTAATGCGCCAAACGCAACAAAAGTCGACCGCTTTTTTCGTCTGCTGAAATGTTTAAGAAGCCTCTATGACAAACAGTGTGGACCCAGATGAGACTGCTCCTATAGGAGCAGTCTGTTCTGGGTCCGCGCTGTTTGCTTCTATACTTAATTTGTCAGTAATTTTATGCAATTATTTGCAGCAGACGACTTCAGCAGACGACATTTTCAGATGCATTTTTCCTTGGCGCTTTAAGGGCTAATTGGGTAACTGTTCATGTTTATTGTCGTTTGTTGATTCTTTTTTCAAAATCAACTTTTTTGAAGAAAAAAATCTTCCAGCAATACCATCATAGTAGCAAACGGTTTGTATCCATGACGTTCTGACAGCCTGAACTGGGTCCAGACTGTTTGCAAAGGCTATGAGCAGACGACACCCAGTAGGCAATGTAAGATATAACCTGTCAACCCAAAAGGTGAACAGTCATCCGAGAGGATAACATTCAAACTAGGGTTTCTGTTAACTTTGACTAAATCACTTATTGGATGGTTTCTCATTTTCAGGGTTTGTGAATACTTTGCTTTCATGGAAGGCATTTGTTCCATTGTCGAGACTGACTTATTGTGCCTACTTGGTTCACCCAATGGTCATGTACTTCTGCCTAATGAGCATGCGGAAACTTATGTACTTCACAGATATTCAAGTGGTAAGCATAAACATTGGAAGCTAATGTCCATACCTGATTCAATGATATAAGGACATTGATTAATTACACTTACACCCACAAAGCAACTTTACACTTTAAACTACTGAATATATCTTAATTGTGTGTTTTTTTTATTTTAACCAAAAATCAATATTGCAATGAGCTCCTAGCACTTGCCCTAAAATTATTCACGAAAAACGACTTAAGCAAATTAATCTTCTTTTCGAGTGATCTGTGTTTTTATTAAAATCACAAAATTCACCAAATCCCAGGTAAACCTGGGATTTGAACACGCTATTTTAGGGTCCTCAATTGACCATTAAAGCACTGCCAAACATTTTGTCTATGACGTATAGTTGGTTTGGGGCAGTATCTTAAAGTTAGTTCACATTGAAAGAATTACCGTTTGTATTAAAACACTAGCAAACTTTAGTCCTTGGACAGATGGTTTTCGCATGCAAATATAGACTTAAATCGGAATGACACGAAAGTAGGTGATGTGAAATTGCAATGTTTACTTTATAATCTGGCGACGTCAATCATGTCTTAGGTCACTTGAACGTTACTTTATGTTAACGTAACATCAGTTGGTTGGTGATAGTGAAAAAATAGGAAATGAGATGGCGCCATTGATTGTTTGGCCTAGCATAGTAGTTAAATGCAAATAAATCTTTTATTAGAACTCATAATTGAAATTTGTTTATTGTGGTGTATTCCATAATTGGGGAAATCGTCACACCAAAAATGGTAGCAGAGAGAGGTTTAAACTTATGTTTAAATTAACAGCCTTGGGGCAATCATACTGGAGTCATTTGAAATCGCGAGAGTAAATGCCAATGATACATGGCATTAGTTGGAGCTTATGAAGAACAAGGTATTAGCCAAAGTGAGAATTACGCGTTTAGTTAACAAACTACCGTTTTATAGGGAAGAGCTAGATGTATAGGAAATACATAACGCTTACAAGAAAATAGAAACCTGTTTTAAAGCAGTTTTTAAAGTTATGAAATCACTTTCTGACTTCTACATTCGAATGAAAGATTTGCAGAAATAAAAAGGGTGGTTATGTAAATTGGGAAGGTTGAAGAGAACTTTATCATGGCAGACCAGAAAACCAGAAAACATGTGACGTTCAGAAAAGCTAGTGTGTCTTTAGGAATGAATCCAAAGGAGATGTCTAGCGATCATGATATGCATGAAACAGAGTGCATGTTGACAGAGGATACTATTTTGCAGAGACAAGCATGGGTAGGAAATACTAAGATTACTAGTAAGATCCATAAGTCAAAACCAGTATCAAACGTTTACATGAAACTACAAGCTGGCAATGATTCGCAATACATCAATCTGGTGGGTAATAGTGTCGCCGATTTGCCACGAGCAATAATTTGTTAGTTAATTATTCACAAAACCTTAGAAATCAACAGATTTTCATAGAAAAAAAAACATCAGCTTTTGGCGGGGAGTGTCGCGGAAGTGCCGCGATTTTCGCATGTACATGCGAATCAATTATGTTACATTTGGTTAACTTATAATTACTGACGTAACGTCGCGACGTTGTTGACGTTGACGTCGTTGCTAGGGGGAATTAGATAGAATAATAGTGGCAAGACAGAACAGCAATCAGGCATACAAAAAGGTGAGGAAATCAGGCAGCCGGTCTACACGGAAATTAGGAAACAGTGCAAATAGAATATAGAGCAATCAGAAAACAGTGCGAGCAGCAGAACAATCTGGATGCATAACAGACGGCAAATAGAACAATTAGAAAACACTATCAGGATTTGGGGGAACAGAAGTTAACAGCAACTCCATCATAGAATAAACGATTGTAGTATGTATGTTTTCTATGTGGCAATGAAAATACATTTATTGTTTAAATATTAACTTATTGATTCGAATTGTGTTCGTTTATTTTGTTCGCCACATAATATGTCGCGGAAGTGCCGCGATTTTCGCATGTACATGCGAATCAATTATGTTACATTTGGTTAACTTATAATTACTGACGTAACGTCGCGACGTTGTTGACGTTGACGTCGTTGCTAGGGGGAATTAGATAGAATAATAGTGGCATGACAGAACAGCAATCAGGCATACAAAAAGGTGAGGAAATCAGGCAGCCGGTCTACACGGAAATTAGGAAACAGTGCAAATAGAATATAGAGCAATCAGAAAACAGTGCGAGCAGCAGAACAATCTGGATGCATAACAGACGGCAAATAGAACAATTAGAAAACACTATCAGGATTTGGGGGAACAGAAGTTAACAGCAACTCCATCATAGAATAAACGATTGTAGTATGTATGTTTTCTATGTGGCAATGAAAATACATTTATTGTTTAAATATTAACTTATTGATTCGAATTGTGTTCGTTTATTTTGTTCGCCACATAATTGGCGCCGAAACCCGGGAGACTTACGAACAGGGACTAAATCATTACTCATGTGCAATTTTCAATATGAGAACGGATATCTTAACAAAGCTGTCAACAAACATGAATAGACAATATTGGGGATTCATCAGCAGAACTGACCATCGCCTCCCTATTGCACCATGTCGATTTTGCAATGTAGATCACTGGAATGGCAGTTGTACAAAGTATAAGACAGCTGATGCGAGAAAACAGGTTATAAAGCATAGTTGTTATATCTGCCTCAAATTTGGCCACAGAGCTTTTGAATGCAGAATTTTTAAGTCCTGTTATTACTGCGGACAAAAACACCATCACCATAGAAGTCTTTGTCAAAAGAAGTTTGGAGCATTTAAAAATGATAATATTACGTGCAATCTAAAACATCTTATAGAAATACAGGATAAAAAGGACAGACATGTTAAGGGCACGGGACAGGTTATAGTGCACAACGATGTAACTACAAAAATTCCTAGCTGCCAGCTACAAGTTGTTGACTCCGCAGATGATGTTTACAGACCACAAACTAATATGGAAGTTGAGTTTGCCCTAACTATACAGCATACTCAGTCTGAGCTAGAAAAATATAAGAAAGAAAACGGAATACTGAAACAGACTATATCTCAGCTCAAAACAGAGAGAGAAAATCTACAAGTGACTGTCAATGAACATGCAGAAAAAAATAAAGCAAAAGGAAGTAGAAATATTACAGTTAATGGAACGAATTGACAGGGTGGAAAGTAGAATTTACAGTGATCAAACTGGTTTTGGTAGAGCACAGAACACCACAAGTTGTTTAGGAATAGATACGCCAAAATTGAAAAATATGTTTGAAAATATAGGGTCATTAAATGAAAACAAAACACAGCCAGGGAACGCCAAAAGAAAATCAGTTATAACTGATTCGGGAACAACTACATGTTACAGTGAAGCTGCGTGCTTGGAGGACGATAAACATCATATCATCAAACAGGACTTTGACTCAATTAATGAAAAGCTAGTTCATAATTGGGCAAAAATGTTAAGCATTATGACACAAAATGAAATATTCTAATTGTAAGTCAAAGACAAAGCTCGAGTAAAACCAGCTTCAAATACAATTTTAACATAATAACAATACGAACATATTCTATCATATTAACGCCAAAAAAAATCATTATTTTTTTTGCGCTGGGGAGTGTCGCCGATTTGCCACGAGCAATAATTTGTTAGTTAATTATTCACAAAACCTTAGAAAAACACGTAGAAAAACAGAGCATTTCAAGGTGATTCTGGCAGGAAGCAAATATAGGGAAACATATCAACGAAAGAAATGAACCAATGCCATGAAACAGAACGAAAATCATTGCAATATAGATGTGTTTCGTTGAACTCAGAAATTAACTGAAACTAGAAAAGCCCAAATGTTGTACAGATACAAACTGGACGTCAGTCTCATGCACCTACTGATCATCCGCCGAGTGCAATTAACAACACGAAACAAAAGTACGCTTGAAGCAGAGAAACGAATGATCATCAACAAGCATCAGCTGGTATTTTGGTAGATACATAGAGGATCTTACATGAATGCTCATGTTTTATTGAATTTATTAAATAAGTTGGGGAAAAGAGATAAAATGCCAGGTTGGCTGAGCATTTAATCTCTTTTTTGCAACAAGTTTAATAAATGGTGCCACAAGCAGCATAGTCAGTGATATAATATTTATGTAATTATTCTTTTCAGTTGAAAGTACTATTTGTGGTTACATTTTTACAGAACATTTATTTTTTTACGAAGAACTATCCTACGATTTCGTATGAAAGTTTGGGTACCTAGGCCAGTCATTTTAGCCAATATTTGGGTCAAACCTACCACTAATTGCTACAGAAACGAAAAGTGCATTCTTGAAATATATAATCCTATATGCAACTCAGAAAAAAAGTCCTCAAATGTTGCATGATGGGAAATCTATTTTTTTTTCCATATGAGTCAGGCACCTAAATTCTGCAAAAAATCTGTGTTACTATTGGTAAATAAACATAGTTGGTATATACAAGACACTACAGTACCTAGCAATATGCAGTTCATGAACAACAGAATACAAGAACTTTAAGAAGGCTTATTTTATGTGGTGTATCATATCTTTTATAAAAGTGGCTAACCAAATATCAGCGGGTGGGTAAGATTACTCCACCATATCATTTCAATGGTACTGTAATCAACCAACTTCAGATTTGTATGATTGGAAACTCTAGCTATTTACAATGAAGAATAAATTTATAAATAACATTACTGCTATGGATATGAAGCCACAATCATTTTGAAAAAAGAAACTCCATCAATCTAAATGAGCCAGACAAACATTACGCAAACATGTCCGTGTGATATACTGCAATATTTTACGGCTGTAAAAATGATAATTTTCAGATAGTTTTCTTATTTTTGCTCAAAACATAGATTATGGGTACACTCTGAGGCGGTTCTAATAAGTACTCACAATCTATGTTTTAGAGCAAAAATAAGAGAAAATGTATACTCGTGTAAACCCCAGTTATACTATGTGAGCCGCGACATGAGAAAGCAGGATTTCGCATATGCGAAAACAAAGCCGCAGATCAGTTGTGCAGTAACTGGGTCAGTTTATGTCCATTCTACCAACAGTAATACTCCCCTGTTGAAAAGAACCAAAACTATGCCAAAATTCCATCTAATTACAGAAAAATACAGCAAAAACACCAAGTTGAAAATTTTGTCAAAATGCTGCAGCTTTTTCTTTCCGCATATTGAAAAGATCAAGAGAAAATAACGTGAACAGGTGTACTTAAAAACGATTTTTCGTGTTTCTTAGTTATGCGGCAGTACTATAACAAGAACCGTCGATATTATCAAAAAAAAAAAAAAAAAAAACTTTTTGACAAACTACTACCGTGTCCGATGGCCAAACCTATCCCAATTGTAGGGTTTACGTTGATTTTGTCTTATTTCTATTATTTATCATTCCAGTGAGCAAACAGTGAAACCTTGATCAGACGCCGAGCGATGGAGAGCTCTCCAGCGTCTGATCAAACTCTGCATTGAGGTTATGTCCTTAAATATGACGCTATAGATTATGTGCGGAGCTATAGAGATGGGGACAGGATCTTCCAAAATAGCCTAGTGTTTATTATTTTCTGTTATTCATTTGATAATAGATATATTCTTTCATTTTTAGGAAATCATTATTCTCTGACATTTCAATTTTGGCTCTTTATTAATGGTAATCAACATCAAACCCCAATATGTCGTTCGCAAAATTTATTGTGATCCCTTTTCCCATGTAATGGATAGATGTCAGTTTACACGACAGTTGCAGCAACTGCGAATTAGTTTTAATACACGAAGCATGCACAATAGCCTTTACTTAGCTGAGCCGAGCAAATATGATTGCGCATGCGCAGTGGCCGCTATGTTTACCTTTTCCATACGTCCACTTTTTCTACGTTACACTGTCATTCCTTCGTGGGAACCTCCGGTGCCATTTCTCAGTTTCCTCCGCCATGGGAATGTAGTAACATTCGGTGCGGTTTCCTATGGTAGCGTAATCTGTTTATATGTTTAACAATTCATAGCTTTAAAAAATGGCTAGCTGAAGTTTAGGCCTATATTATTGTATGTTTTCTTGCACACTGTATGTCTTTTGTTGTTGTTTTTATTGTGTTTCTTTCTGTCCTCTCAGGGTTGTCCAGGTTCATTTGTCATAATTTCTGGTAATTAACATCTGATGTGTGATTACATCATATTCTTTTCTCGATTTTTCGCACAACAACCATGTGCCTGTAGTTACAGTGGTAGCAAACTATAAAGACTTCCCCCTGTCTTGGGCAAAACCGTTGTCTTAGCCATGGGGCTGACTTTTGACAGGTTTCCTTTTGGACAGATCATATGTGGCTCTGTTCAAGAAGTATGATAATGAACACCTTAATATGTTAATATAGTTAATAAAGGTATCCCGATGATATACATCATTAGTGTTGCATTCAGCAGACTTAAAAATGGGATTGTATGATAGATCGGACAGGCCAGATAAGCATTTCCCTCTACCAATTGGCATAGTGGTCACCAACATTAGATAAGGCAATATGCACAACAGTTCATCAGACGAAGAAAATTGTATTCAGGGCACTAGTGACCAACATTCCCGATATTCAAAACTTTGGTACTAATTGTGCTCCTCTTGTTGCAGATTTGTTTGTGTTTTGTTATGAGAGAGACTTTAAGTTGCCTCTGTCAGACAATAATCAAACTGATATTATTGAAGCTTTTAACTCCACTTCCAGATATTTAGATGACTTACTTAATATTGATAATCCTTACTTTGAACAAATGGTAGGTCAGATATATCCTACTGAACTTCATTTAAATAAGGCTAATTCTTCTAATACTGAAGCTCCGTTTTTGGACTTGAACTTGTCAATAACAAATGGCATAGCTTCTTCTAAAATTTATGATAAACGGGATGATTTTAATTTTGAAATAGTAAATTTCCCATTTCTTGATGGAGATGTTCCTCGCTCCCCTTCCTATGGTGTATATATTTCTCAGCTTATTCGTTTTGCTAGAGTGTGTTCTAATGTTGATGACTTCAACAACAGAAACTTATTTTTAACTGCTTAGTTATTAAAACAAGGTTATAGCTATCATGAAATTCGAAAAGCATTTTCTAAATTCTACCACAGACACTCAGAGTTAATTGTTAAATACAACATTGGGTTAAAAACTCTTCTGCAACAAGGCATATCAGAACCTATATTTATGGTGATTTAGTTTATAAATTCAACGAATTGTTGGAAAATCTAATTTTAGTGATCAATTCAAAAAGATTGTAAAACGTTATATAAGGGTTGGATATAACTTGATTATCATGCGACAGTCTGCATGCCTGGTTTTAAACCCAGTCACAGTTTATAGGTATGGTTTCCTCTTTAATTGCATGACGGTGGGTCAGGCCTCAGACTCTATGACGGCTCTGGCGTAAAGCTTTAATGGGTGGGTTGGTGTCTGATGCTTATCTGTAGCTGGACCCACCGTGGCTCAACTTGAGGTTTTCTTTAGCTCTGACTATCTGTGAGTCATGAGCCCTTTTCATTGTTTCATCATGGTGTGTTAATTTGTGTTTCTCCAAGATGATACATTGCATTAGTTAGAAGGCCTCCATGCGAGCTGAACATTTCTTGTACTTCAACAACAGCAGAATCTAGGGCGAAATTTTGATACAAGTAAAATGCATTGAAGCCCCCAGATGGCTTAGGCTGCTTTGTGTTCTAACATTATTTTATGTCCATTCTAGTATGCAATTATCTTTCTCGGGAAGAGAGAGAGAGCTGGTTGCTTTGCTTAATTTGTCTTCCTGGTGTCTCGTGATGGTTGAGTGGCTCTTCCTCGTGGTGCCATGGGGTTGTCTGTGGTTTGTGATGGGGTTTTTCCTGATCCTGCTTACTATTTTTGTATAGGGAAGTATTGACCACTGTTCCCACGACGGAGGTAGCTTTATACAGAGCAGTAACGACCACTTTTCCCACCACGGAGGCAGTTTTATACAGAGCAGTAATGGGCACTGTTCCCACCATAGAGGTAGCTTTATACAGGGCAGTAATGGCCACTGTTCCCATCAGGGAGGTAGTTTTATACAGGGCAGTACTGACCACTGTTCCCCAGAGGGAGGTAGCTTTATACAAAGCAGTAATGGCCACTGTTCCCACCACGGAGGTAGTTTTATACAGGGCAGTAATGCTGTCTAATTACTTATTAGAGACATCTAACAACTGATTCTTTCTTTTATCAAGATAAAAAACGAATCTTTTTTTAATTAAAAACCTTCTTCAGAAGTGAGATCAAGCTGTAAACCTGATCCTTGCTATCTTATTCGTAGAAATGCTTCGATAATCGCCCAAAAAACGCTTTGTACAAGTATATTCAATTTTATGATGACACTAATGTGTTTCCGTACTTTTAAAATTCGAGCGTAACATATTTTAATAATATGAATAAAAAAAATAATTCCTGCAATTTAATATATATTTCATATTTTCTTTCTGATCGCTATGATTCGTGACGATTTCTATGTGATATGAAATAAAATAACAATAAAAGTGGTGCGAGAATTATAGCCACGAAAATATGTGACACCAGGGAATATTGAGCTGAGTTTTCTCTTACAAACGCACTGGAGCGTCAGTTGCCTTTGGGCGATGATCAAAAATACGTTGATCGGCAAAAAACTACTCAAAGATAATTACCTGTTTGTTATGGTCAGAGGAAAACTGCGACAAAGATTTTATTCGAGTCGTCTATACAACCGGAAGCGTTTCCTAGGGAGAGAAAGTACAATCTACGCCAATCTACGGTGGACTTACAGGGCCGCCACAGAAAGTGTTGTATGAGGAGTAGATTAAGGTATTATAATATCGTTTCCTTTCAGATATTTTGTGAGGACTTTTAGTGTGTTGTAGATGCCATGAGAAACTTTCGCTCAGGCACAAAAAAGTTTCTGTAGCAATTAGTGGTACCCCAAAAGCTATTATGACTGGCCTAACCCCCTTGTAAAGCATAATTTGACCTAGGGGATAGGTATCTCTGGGTGCTGTATTTTCCATTTGAAAGAATGAAACATTTAAAGACTAATTGCTTCAAACACTCATATATAGACCCTAGAAAGACTGATACTTGTTGCTAAGTTACCATGTGAATTCATTCAGTAATTTAGATTTTTGGGTCAGGGGTACAAATACCCCACCTACCCCTAATATGACGATGAATAAATTAGGAAGATGTCAACACATCTTGTTCACAGCTCACGAGTATAACATATTAGCACCATTATCACCAAAAATATATAGAAAATAAGCAATATCTATAGTCATGTAAAAAAGGAAGAAGTTTATAACACACATCAAATTTTCAAATTGTTTCAGAAATCAGGGGTGGTCGAAATGAATAACACCCACAAACTCTAGATGATATTATTTCTACATTAATCTAGCATCCTTAAGTAGAAAAATAGCAAATAGTGATATGTTCAAAATTTCAGATAATTTGAATTCCTCGTTTTCAAATTATACAAATTTTAAATGTACTTAAATTTTTACAACTGAAACAACGTTTGCCATTTTGGGAACTCAATTATGGCCACTGAGTGTACTTAGATTTTTGTTACTCGTAGGGTGAGTCGGGCTGATTTGAACTTTATACAGCTATTCCATTGCATGTCTTTTAGACTCTGTCTTAATGATTGGAAATTGTCCAAGCTCAAAGTTACAGTACCACATCAAAAGTGTTAAAGTTAATTTTGCTCCCTTGCATGTTTTATTAGGGCCTTGTTGCATTTATGACACATCAAAACCATAAAATTCTATTTTCTAATGAATGATTGATCAGACTTAATATGAAGTAAACACATATAATATATCGATCACCAATACTGGGAGAGGTATATATATAATAATAGTGTAAAGTTACTTTTGGTTTTAAGTATATATCAGACGAGAAACAATATAATCACTGTAAAGCGCTTCGAATTTTACTTTACAATGTAATAAAATTACAATAATTGTTGGGAAAACAAAAAGCAAGTCCAAACGCTTAAATGGGACATTTACGATAAATAAATATTCTCAAATTAGTCAACAATGTTATGCACTGGATTGAAGCAGGCGTCTTGAGCAATTTAAACGACATTTTCGAGGCTCTATGGGTTTTGGGGAGCTGGGGAGAAATGCAATTTAATTTCAGTGGGATAGGGAGCTCTGGCAATGGTTAGTTTAGTTTAAACATATTTTATTGCCAAATATATACAGCAACGGGGTTGGGTCACAAGTTCTCACAACATTAGTTACGACCCTTCCCCTACATTTTAAACATACATAATAGCTAATAAACATGGCTATATATATACAAATGCATTTGTGTTATACACACCTAATTAACAAAGCAAATAAGTTAGGAACATATATTGGAAACATATCAGAATAAATAAATAAATGAATAAAAATAAAAATAAATAAATAAAAAAAAGATAAATAAATAAATAAGTAAATAAATGAGTAAATAGTAGACAGAAAGAATAATATGAGTATACAGAAGTAAATAACAAAAATAACTATGTATATTAAGTATACTAAAGACAAATGAAATAGGATGATACAATAGTAAGTAGATAAGTATATATTAATGTAAGAAATATAATAATGACTATGAAAAAAAAAATAAAAAAAAAATGCTAGACTGCTATTATGACTACCCCATGGGCTCAACAATAATACATAGTTTAGTTGGTATTCTGTACATGTAACCAAATAAGGTTAAGTAAAGACTTGTTCTCATGGGGTAAATAGCAGTCAAAGAAAATAATTGAGATAAAAGAGTACATAGTCAAAATACAATAAAGCATTTCAAGTAACAAATAGAAAGACATAATATATACATCAAGCATTCTAATAAGATTTATACATGATATATGGTTTTTGGTGGAAGTGTACCATTCTTGGACGGTATTCTTAACATTTAATCAAATATTTTGTGTTAAGAGTTAAGTACAGCAAAACCTTGAAAATTTGAAACCCGTTTCTTCCAGCTACTCAGTACTCACTGATAAGATATAAGATTCGGACACGATCAATTGAGGAAAAAGGAGCCATATTCTAAATTCAACTTTAGATACCATTGCACAGAGATCCAGATAAGAAAATTCTAAGAGCACAGAACTGTAATTATTTCAATTTCAACATGTATTTTAAACATGTGTGTTGGGTCCTCAAAAGAACTGTCTCATTGAGGCGGTTCTTTTGAGTACCCACAACATGTTCTATATGAGAAATATAGAGAATTTAGTTTCCAATGTGTATTCTTATCTGGAGGCTTGTGTCGAACAATTCTCTAGTCCCCCTGGACTTCAAATTTACAAAATTTGACTGTATTACTCTTATCTTTAATCAACAATAAGTGTGACATAATGAACTTTAGTTTGAATTGTAATTGCATACTGTAAGTTGCGGGTGCTCAAAGGAACCGTCTCAAAGAGATGGTTCTTATTGAGCACTCACAACATGTGGTAAAACTAATCGGTAAAATTCAGGGATCAAATTTAGCACTCGCTAACTTACTAAATGCTA
This sequence comes from Loripinus fragilis, assembly GCA_964019695.1. NCBI lineage: Eukaryota > Metazoa > Mollusca > Bivalvia > Lucinida > Lucinidae > Loripinus > Loripinus fragilis. Next base: position 36,344,866 of record OZ026515.1, read on the forward strand.
GTAGTTTTTCCCAAAAAGCAAGTTGAAATTACTGTCACTTGCTATTTTTAGTAAGTGAATACAAGTCGTTATCACATCAACTAATTTCTATTTATTCTATGCTATACGTCATCGTTTAGAGTTTTGCTAAAAATAGCATATCGATATCCCATCGGCCGTGCAGTCCCAGATAAATTGTTTAAAGGATTTGAGAAGTAATTTCAATACAAATATAAATAAATAACATAATGAAAGAGGATCCGTTTATTATAGACGCCTGGTTGAAATAACCGACCCAGACCGCCAGCGAAACGCCTTTCGAAAGACGTTTCGCCGGCGGGCCGACGGTGGCCCGCCTTAACATTATCTGGGGACTGGATTTTTAATCTTACATCTAATTTTAGCACAAAGCTACACTGTAGAATATACTCGCTTCAAGGACACTCAAGGGAAAAGGTCCCTAAAATTTATGCGGGACACTGCAGTTTCCCGATCTCGAGGACGCCCGCCTCCCCAAAATCGTCTCGTACAATTTTAAAGCGAAAATCACATCACTAAAGTCTGTGAGTCACATGACCGGAGTTTGGCATTCGTCCCAAAGATGACCGGTAAAGGCCCAGACGAGACTGCGCATCCACGAAGCCTCGACAGGGCTAAACCGCTCATTCACCAAAAGTGTGAGCAGAAGAGAGCTTTGAGCACATGAAAGTAAGCTCAACAAACATATTTATACATTAATAGCATGGGACCGTACCAACACCCACCCACCGGCTCAACAATTAATTGGAGGGACAATTAGTCATCTGAGAGATTCAGTTTGAAGGGAATATCATCCATGAAGTTTATCACAACAGGGGATGTTTCCTGAGTCTTTTTAACTAAGATCTTTCCATTGGATGTCCAAAAGCTGTTGATCTTTCTTGATTTCCTAAGTTCGAGTAGTGATTTCACTACTCCGTGGTTGAGAGTGGTTAGGTCCTCGGTTACGAAAGTCCTATCGCTATGACCTTTGAGCTTGGTTTTGTTAGCGAAGATTTTGGTTTTGGTCTTATAGCTCGAAAATTTAACAATTACTTGGGGTGTACGGCCTCTTATTTTTCTTCCAATTGGATGGCACCTTTCAACGTCTTGATCATTGATTTTTTTCTCCATTTGACATCATATTATCGTTGATGAAACGCACAACTCCGTGAATCATGTCCTCTTCTTTTTGACTCGTGTCGATCGTTAAGTTATTGAAACGAAGGGAATTGCGCCTACCATATTGTTCTAAATTATTGACATTTATTTTCATTGAGTCTAATTCAGAACATAGGAGTCTATTCTCAGCTTCTAGCTCAGTAATAATCTCTTTATTTACACTCAGCTGCCTCCCTTGTTCCTTTATCTTCTCTTGTTGATGTTGTATTTTCATATCTTGTTTGTTGACACTTTCTTGCAATTTTTTTGTTTGTCTCTAATAATGGTTGTAGAATGCTTGTTTTCAAACTTTCAATGGCGGATGCTACCGACGACTTTATAGTCTCTTGGATCAGAGGAGCCATCATATCAGACAGAACTGGGGTGATACTTTTACTAAATGTGGTATCATTCAGTGTCATTTTCAAATTATCTGAGAAGGTTTTTGGTGGGAGTTTTCTCTTATCCTTAGCTGTCAATTTGCTGATATCAGGTAGCGAGTTTTGTTTTTTCATTGGATTGTCTGTTAGGGGCGAACCTTTCCGCTTTTTATCTGGAATGTATTGACTTAAAGATAGTGAACTATCATCCAACTCGCCCTGCTCACTGTCACTACCGCCTCTGTACATAGAAATGCTGGCCATATTCACTTGTGTTAGATAATTCTATAATTCAATATACAATATTCAATATTACACTATATAGTGTAAGAGTATGTGTTACTATGGAATGTTATGTTCATTCAAGTTCCCAAGATTATTCATTCATTCATAAAGACCGTCGTTCACAACACCGTTAATTTCACGTGATCTCACATTCCAAACAGTTTGAAAATTTCACTCACCAATTTGAAATCCATAAATGTCCTTTAAATCCTCCTTTAAAATCACACATTGTCACATATTTTTGTTTATAGTCCCATATATCACTACATATTCATTAAAAAATCAAGAAAATTAAAGTTGGGACAAGGAAACCGTCCAAATTTTGTCACTCCCACCTAGCGCGACTACACCATGTTTACCGCCATTATTCGAAACAATGGCAATGGTTTTAGGGGAGTTGGGGAGCAAGCACAATATTCTTTTGTAGTTTTAGTAAGCACCTCCAAAAAACATGGAAAATTATTTTTATGGATTGGGGTAGATCAGAGAAATATTTTTAGAGATCAAGGGAGAACACTACCCCTGTTGGAGTCACATTAACAGTTGCATTCTTTTGGCGCTTCAAAGTACTAATATAATGAACATCATGCGCCGATCCAGAAAGTTTTGTCAGAGGGGGTCCAAATTTAATAACTTTCTTTTATTTATTTATCTATTCATTTTTTAGTTGATTGGGGGATAGAGGATCCAAATACCGCTATAAATGAGCCACCATCGGCCCGCCAGCGAAACGCCATTAAACTGGCGTTTCGCTGGCTGGCAGATGTAGGCCAAACATTGAATGCTGGCTTGGTTGCTTTGTGATTTTCCAGGCGATCCGGACCGGTTTTGCAAAGAAACACAATATTTTTGTGATTTTTCAGTGGGGGGAGGGTCCAGACCCCCTGTCCCCCCTCTGGATCCCCCATGTATAATGAACATGTAATTATTTTTAATTTCAGAGTTTGCTCTTCTGTGGATATCTATGCATCGCCTATGGTGTTGCCTTCGTCACTTCTCTGGCGTTTGAATCACCAATGATGGGACTCGAAAAGGCTATACTAGGAAGATCGAAGAATAGTTAATGCATTTATGCAGATACCAGTCGCGGATCCGAAAGGGGCTCAGAGTGTTCACTCAATCCCCCCTGGACGTTTTAAATCCCATGAAAATGGAATAATTTGGTCTCAGTAAGACCAAATTATTTCATTTTCATAGATATTTAAGAAAATGATATAAAATCAGCAAGGCGAACCCCCCATTTTTACACATCTGAATCCTCTTTCCAGAAATCCTGGATCCGCCCCTGGGATACTTATGTTTCAACTATATAGTGACGTTGACCACCTCTCTCGCGTTTGAATCACCAATGGAAGGATCAGAACAAAACTTTATTAGGAAGATAAAACAAATCAGTGTTCAGCATGGGGTACCAGTGGCCGTGTGCATACAGTGCAGTTTGAAATCAGCTTTTGCAGGCATACAGTCCAATCAGAGTCTTAAGAGAAGCTGACTGTAACCATCAAGCATTTCATGGAAACTAAAAAAAATGTTGTTTTTTTTCTACCAATAATGTTATATCTGTATTAACATTTGTGGGTGGGGTAATGAAGCCTCATAATTTCTATTATTTTCGTTGTAACAAACCCTAAGTCAGCCAAATAACCATTCTCAGAAGCTATATGACATTAAAATATTTCCATATAATGGTAAAAAGTCTCAAATTAGCACAGAAAATCATTCTAGATGTTGAAATGCTAGTGTTTTTTAAATCAAAATTGTTAGCATAGGTAAAGTTGCGGGGCTATCAATTGTCTATTTGAAGAGAATTACACCTTACTATTATTGGTAATGCTTGTACCCAAGTTCTTCTTATAAGTTTTAACCCCATTTTCTTTCGATGTGATTAGACCTTGGGAATTATAAGTGGACAAAATTGCGCAATTTCTTAAAATTCAAATATACTCGACACGTACCTCGTATCTGTTGCCATGGTAACGTAATAAAATATTTATTGGCAAAATAGATTTTGTTATGATTAACAATATATACATGGCTGTATAACATAAGATCATCAAGGAGTTAAGCGGGATTCCTTGTTAAAAACAAGCAAACAGGCTAGTTTACCTATTCCCAACCACTGTTGTCATGGCAACAGTGTTTACCTCGATATTTCAAAAACAGCTAGACATACTTGAAAGATTCATTTAAAATCTTCATAATTCGCCAAGGGCTACTTCTGGTGGAAAAATAAACAAAATCAAAAATATTGGCTTTATCCATGTTTTAATGGACCAATGCTCGATGGTTACAGTCAGCCTCTCTTTAGGTCTTCGTCTTATGAGTTGTTGAACCGTTGGCTACCCAGAGAGTACATATCGAATGCTTTGATCAGACTGGGCACACATGCCAAATTGAGCCGTAGCATGGGATTTCCAACAATGTGGTATGTGCGACCAGCAAAGCCTCAAATCAGCCTGCGCATATGCGCAGTCTGATCAGAGCCTTTGCTAGTCGTTTGAATATCTTACAAGTGTTAAGCTACTGACTGAACATTATTTGGAGTTTCTAAGGTTAAAGGGAGCTGCACATGCTCGTCCGAGTCTACACTTGTCAAAATGCCACATTGCTGTAAATCACATGTCACGGCTCATCTGTACCTTTTGTTGAACAGTGAACACTGACACACGACGATTTATGTCTTTGCTTTAACGAGAGACAGTAAAATAACTGATAATTGCCATGCTTTCTTGTTGTTCATTGCAGCCTTGTGGTATCCTGCTGAGAAAGGGTCAACCTTTTCGCTCTCTTGAATGTGATGTTTCATTGTGTTTTTTTTTTTCATTTTCCCATGTGGTATCCTGGGACAGGTGTGGCACTTGATTGCATCGATTCCTGATATGTTCCTCCTTACTTACTTTCATGCAATCTACACTAGTCAGATTAAGCATATGTATGCAATGAACCATCACGTGTAAGAATATGCAATACGAGTATACGAGTCGTGCATAGAATAGATTAATGTTGTTAAGCTACCAAAGAATGTACAATATTGCCATGCGTTCATGCTAGAAAAAAAGCATTGCCAAGGAAACGGGGTGCACGGCATAAACTTTTGCATATGCTGCAAAGAGAGTATTTGAATATATATTAGTCAAATGCAACAATTTCAATTGAGGCTTTGGATTTATTCCACAAATTATGGAAATTATAAATGAGCCGTGACACATGATTTCCAACAATGTAGCATTTTGACATGTGTAGACTCAGACGACCATCTGCAGCCTCCTTTTAACCTTATAAACTAAAAATGGTGTTCAGTCAGTAGCTTAATAATCATAGAATACTCAAGCGACTAGCGAAGGTTCTGATCAGACTGTGCGTATGCGCAGACTGATCTGAGGTTTTGCTGGTCGCACATGCCATATTGTTGGAAATCTCATGCACTGGCTCATATAATTGAATTTTCGAATTTTTACCTCACTCACCGATAATGGTTCATTTCAGAATTTAAATTATCCCCAATGACGTGTTTTGAAATTGTTTTTAATATCTGGATGCATATCTTGAATATCCTCTGGAATAAAATGTTGCCATTGCAACACAATCCGCCGATATTTGTTATAAATATAATTCCCATTGATTTTGAATTCTAGACAATACAAGATCAATGTTCTTGAATACTTTCACTTACTCTAATTGAAAACATTGCTAGCTCATTGTTTGATACAACTGATGCAACTGGCATGAAGAAAATTCCGTTAATATACTGTTTCAGATATGAAATGATTTTAAATAAACAGCTACTGTCCTGCCAGCCAAAAGTGACAGTGACTTCATGTTATGTTTACAAAGTCATCATGGACTAATAATCGATAGATCACTTGTGTATTAATCCTATTATAGGATATAATCGATAGATCACTTGTGTATTAATCCTATCCTAGGATATAATCGATAGATCACTTGTGTATTAATCCTATCCTTAGGATAGGATTAATACACAAGTGATCTATCGATTCGCGTCAGCTCAAGTGAAGTGTACTACTTAGCAATTGTAAACAAAGTATTACGTCACTGTAACTCTTTGTTGGCACGACAGTACTTAGATTTTTTGGTCAGCTTTAACGCACATCGCGGAGAGTCTATATGTATTATCAAGCTATTAGGTCACTGTATAGGTTGCACCTTACTATTCATTTCTGGACATGGTTCGACTATTTCATCTGCTCAAGGAGGGATATAAGTTAATATTAGAGTTTACATGGTTAAAAAGTTGTTTTAGTCGCACAGACGTGTGTGCATTTCATGAAAATCGTGACTGTATATACGCTGAGAATCTCATTTGTTAACTCTTAAAGCGCCAAAACAACAAAGATCGTCTGCTTTTGTCGTCTGCTTAAATGTTTAGAAAGTAAGTAAGGGTGCAAAGATCAGGATACAATCAAGCACCACACCTGCCCCAGGATACCAATGGGAAAGTGACAAACTCACAGTTAGACACCACAAACAAGAGCCTCCTCGGCGAGCAGTCTAGATCAAGATCAGATTGCTCCTATGGGATAAGATTGCTCCTTCCTCAATACTTCCGTGACATATTTGGATGCAGTTATGTTGCTGGCAATTTAAGGATTAAATAATATGCTTGGTGTTTAGTGAGGCGTATAATGATACAGTAATACTTTTGAATAAAACCACACCTTATTTTCACCTTTTACCTATGTCTAAGGTAGACCGGTCTAATTGCGCATTCATGAGGTGCCGCCTTTATATTGACCCAATAGCCTGATAACACCAAGTTTCAGCAAAAAGTATGAACACAGTCTACTCTAAATTATTTTTGACTGTCCCTCGCATTATGAATATATTTTCCTGCAAGTTTCCTGGGGCGAATTGTTTCAGATGAAGATTATCATGTGAAGTGTTTCTTTATTAGTACGAGGGACGATCTTAAAGTTCTGATCCTGGTGTGATATCTCTGTAACCAGCGATTGAACATGCCTGAAAAATTTACCTAATAGTGATGTATTCTTTTTCTATACACTGCTCTGACATGTTTGATGTAACTTGAAGGAGCGACAGGAAATCATTTCCCAAAACAGCCATGCCCTCAATGCACTGACCTATCAAGCAGACTGTGCATGTTCGGAGACGTCACAGTTTAGACAAGAGCAGTCTCAGCATTTCAATTTTTTGGCTGCTCGATGTTCATCCGTAAGGCAATATGATCTGAAGATATGGCGAACTTTCTATATGATTTGAGTTTTCTAGGCCCTTGAATGTATGGCTATGCAACTGTCAGCTATAATCAAATTTTGGACCTCTTGAAGTTTTGACCAGCCCTTATTGCCGTAACAACAGCTGTATTAAGGTAAAATTTGTTTTTGGCAAACGAATATGAACTGACTTTTGTCTGAAGCAATTATGAATTATCGGTATCGTCGGAGACTGATAGTAACCCAAAAAGAAAATTAAAACGAATCTACAAATTAGGTTAATATTCGGATGTACACGAATTTGTATGTGTATGTCTAAATATTAAACCCAATTAATTGTCCAAAGGTGCACTATATCGTATAATGATGCAATATAGGATTAAATTGAGCACGAAGCATCCATCTGAAACCAAAAACAATTTTCAAAATTCTTATTTAAAATCAATCTTTTTTTTTTTTGGTAAAAATAGAATTTCAACAATATTCAACCAACGCCATCGCAAAAAACTTTGAGTTTAAAAATGCATGGCAGAGTCTGCTGTTAAAAACACTCTCTATACATTTTTAGAAGAACCTACAATGAACATGTTGTTTATAGTCGGGGAACCAAAGTCGCATATCGTGCAAAAACACACATTTTTTGCACCCGAAAGGTATACGGCTGGAATTTTGTATACTGATAGTCACAATAGTGCTTGATATAAAACCACTGTATAGCAATGCGACCAGAATTGCATTTCGCGGAAAAATGCATTTTTGTATGCCACATAGGTCGTGTTAAGCAATCTTTCATAGCATAGAAAGTGTGATGTTCCCCTTATCAATAAGTTAAAGAGCGTGCTTTTTGTCTTCAAAAGAACCGTCTCATTTAATAGGTCCATTTAAGTACCATCAAAATATGTTTTGGTTGAGAAATAACAAAACTAATTTTCCATTACGCACTCTTATCTGGAGGATGGGTATGGGCAGCCGTTTGAATGTTCAATAATGCAATATTACACTATTAAATGCATTTAAAAGAATGGACAGTCATTTGTGCACCAAAATAATCTTCTTAGGGACATTTTGTCATGATTACAAGTACTATGCGGTTACATTTCTGCATCTCAGGCGGGGACAGACAGGTTTTCCATGGTGATAGGATAATAGTTATGCGAGTTTTTATACTTATTTTACCACTGTTTAATGAAATTATTGTTTTCAGTAGATAAAAATCCCCTTGGGCCCTACTATGAGCCTCTGTTTCAAAGCTGCTGTAAATATGGAAGATAAACAAGCTTTAAACCTTGATAAATCACATTTATGTGTTAAACTGCTCTTAAGTTGACCAGGTATTTAACTACGCACCCGCTGGCATGAACTAAATTACTAAGTATCAAATTATCGTGGTTTCATTTTTTTACTTTTCAGCTACCTTTTCTAGTTTGCCGTAGAAAATAAAATAAATTATCTTATATTATGTCCCAAACGTCTGTCTAACTGTATGGAGTGTTTAGTCACATTCAATTTAAAATTTATTTATTTATGTAAAAAATATGCAATTCAGACCACTTCAGCGGGAAGACAAAAGTGAACAAGTAAGCACACATTTTTTTACGAGATATGCTTTCAAGCGATATATAAATAATTATCAAATATATTTTAGGGCTATAAATGCAGTTTTAACGAGAAATGAAGAAAAAAATCTATAAATTTAATTTCAAAATGGGGGTGCTCTAATCAACATGCTTTAAAAATCAATAAGTAGTGTTCTTAGATGACCACCACTGCTTCTGAGGTCGACGCCGATGTTGTACTATTACATTAACTCAATATTTTTCAATCCAGAACTGTTTTGATAAAAATATACAACATTTTGAAAAATAATATTTTGACATGTTCTTGCTGGGCTTCCGTAGAAAGTTGACTGCTCTGGCGTTATGCAAGTCGATCGAGTCTGCTATACAGTGGTTTCAGATACACCATAGAATTACCTTTGCAACCATACAAAATCCAGCTGTATACCTTTCGGGTGCAAGGGTTAGCATTTTTTCTACCTTGGTTCCCCGACTATTAATTTTTGCCGCGATATTTACGTGTTAAATAGCCATCTTAATGCTTGTAAAGTTTGGTGAGAATAGGTCCCTGTTTTGCGAACATTGGTTCCAGCTTTTATTCTTTCTCAAAAACAAGTATTGGCTTTTACTAAAGGAAGTGCCTTATTGAGATTGGCCAATCATTCTTGGTTCCAGGAATTTTCGTCATGGAGGCAGGGGCCAACTAAGAACAGCCCTGACAAACATATTTTTTTCTTAATCCTAAACTTATTTGCTTTTGCTTTTATTATATTAAAGAAAATTCCATTTAGGGATCAAAAATTGTCCAGAGGGAGGGGGTAGCTTTTTCAGGTGGGATGTCGAATTACTTCCCTTAGAAACCTAAAAAACTTGTGATTTTATTAAGGTGGTGGGGCGGTGGTGCCTGTGCCCCCCCCCCCCCTCCCTTCTGGATTGGTGCATGTCAATTGTTTGCATACGAATAATATACTGAGGTGGAATTATCCTATTGACTTATATCCATTTTACCACTGCAAACAAATCAAGTTGATATTTTAGCTTTTGATAAGTATTATAGATAAACCAAAGCAATAGTAGGCTAATTGTTTTACTTACTTATTTACACTACATTTTTTGCCAACTTCACACAAAATTCGATCCATACGGCCAGAATGTCTTATAATTATTCACATTGGGCATAAATTTGAACACTTTCGTGTAAGTGAAAGTGTGATCGAGCATGCCACATAAGCTGTTTACTGGGAAAGTAGAAAGTTTACAGCTGCAAGAACAGAAGACAAAGCCCACCTTGCATAATGAAATGGTAGCTGAACGAAAGGTTAACAGACTACGTGATTACCCAGGCCTCCAGATACGTCATGCAGGAGTGTTTAAGAATCAAAATAAATTAATGTAGATATGCATATGGTCAATTCAATAGAAACGCCTTATGGAGACGATTCTTTTAAGCGCCAACATTCAACCCTTCTTCTTGCAAATTACTGTTGTCTGTGCGTTCTTGCAGCATCCTCATGGATCAATCTATTTCTAAATTTACAAAAAATCTACAAGGATCTATGTAGCTTACCTACATGTGTAAGAAACCACCCAAACTCCTTCTCCAAAGAATAAAAACAACAAAAAGAAAACAAACAAATAAAATACAAAACATATATATTGTTTGTCAAAATTGACCCGAGACATATGAATATTCAATGACCTTTTACTCAGTCTTCGTGAATCTTCGTAAAAGTGCGCTTTAGATTGTTGTACAATTACTAATCTGAATTAACTTAATCACAATTCCCCGATAGCCTAGTGGATAGTCGAGTGTTTTTAGCACTCAAAAGATGTGGGTTCGAGTCCAATAGCATTTTTTCATCTTTTTTTTTATTTGCTTGTTTCTTTGCCTTTATTCTTGATTTTGTGAACAACTGGATACATTTATTTGAATTTGGCATGCGTTTATGTAACAAATTCAGCACCGTGAATAATTTCAATAAGCCTACATGTGATTAACTCTTTGCACGCTGGATATTCTTTTGAGACTTTTGCTATCATCTGACTTTTAATCAAAATTATTTTATTAAAAAGAAATCTTACAGGAACACTATCAAAGTGTCAAATGGTCTGTATCCAGATCGGAACCGACGTTCTGTTGGTACTGAACTGTGTCCAAACTATCTGCAAATGTTATCAGCTGACAAGGAAAGAGTAGGGGACTTAGGGAATAATGAATACAAAAGCGGCTAAATACAAATGAAAGATGTAAAGCTCATCACAAGGTGACGTAAAATATACGAACAATATTAACTTAAAAAAAAAGCACTTAGACAATTATATAAAAGAAAGGTTCCGTTCCGGGTTTCGATCCAGGTATGCTTGATTTGTAAGTAGTCAACTAACCACTAGGCTATCAGACCATTTGCATTAACGAATTGACATTATATTCATATTCTCCGTAAAAGCGTGACCAAGGTCGGAGAACTCCACGAAAACGCACGAATATCACAAAGATTTTGGCGAAAATTAATCAGTCTAAGGTCAATTTTGGCAGACTTTACTTAGTGAATATCTTATGTCCTCTCATAAACTGGGTAAAACATTTATGAGCATTAACCGCCCCAGTATAGCATGATATTTCATGTTAAAGTTTTTCTTGTAAACAGTAAATTCAGAATTTTTCGTGAGGGTTATATTTTTGCGAAACGTCGCTGATGCGGACATTCAAGCAAATGTAACACTCGCAAAATGGCTGAGTGTAGGCCCCTGTGTCGGAGTTTGGGCTCCCATGTGCATTTTTGGTAAAAGTGATTCATATCAATTTTCAACTAGAGAAATATATGCAGTTTAAGAAAAAAGATATTTTCATTTTACTTGCATTATTAACGTGACGTCACAAAATGGGGTGCTGTCTTTTTATAAGAATGAAAGAGCTAATGTGTGGTTGTTTTATTTACACCTAAATAATCATATTTTTGATGTTTGCTGCATTGAAATGGTTAAAGGCGTCTATTGAAAGACTAAAGTGAAGAATTTATTCAATATGGATTTCAATTTTACGTGAAATTGGTGTTGATTTGACATCATTGTGCAGGGAAAACACATGGCGTACAAAAATATGATTCTGGAAATATGTGTGCCTTGCGACAAAAATTAGATTTTAGCATAGCTGAATGTTTCTGGTTAAGCTTTTCAAAACAAGTTAGCTCTCTGGCGGTTGGGGCGTTGGCTGTTACTGCGTGTTAAGAACGTTGCCCCACATTTTTGTAAACAAAAAATTGTAATCATTCATATAATATACAAGAACATTACATTCCCAATGGATATTTATGTTTATAAAAGTTATTTGGGTCCATTATAATGTAATTTATGTTACTTTTTAAACTACTCTCTATAAAATAATTGGAATTCTGTTAAATAAAATCATTTGATAAGCTTCTCAGTAAGCTTCCATGTTTTTAATACATGTTCCAAAAGACAAGTAATGGACCATTTCATAACTGCAAACAGCTTGTTTTTATCACAAATACTTTAAGAGTTATAAAGTGTTAAATATAATGACCCCCAATAAAACATTGAAAAACTTTCCACTGCCATTTCATCTTACCATACAGCTGGCTAAAGCAGGATGAAATTATTAAAACGTAAGCCTTCAAACCTGAGTCTCTAACAGACAGAAAAAAAATCGATACAGACTGATGTATTGTTATCCCTTTATGTACTAATTGAATTCTGCCTACTGGTTATAGGTGGTACAATATTGCTGGTCAATGTCTTTTTATTAAAAAAAAGTTGCATTTCTTGTTTGGACATTGTATTTGTATTAATAAACAGTGAAGACCCCGATGAAATGCCGCATGATGCGCCATTATATTTGGGTCTTCCCTGTCTGCCAAAGTACACATTTAGAAGTCAATGGTATACACAGCGTAAAATCAATAACCTATTCGAAGATTTTATGACCATCATTTGCTTTCACTTCGTGCAGTGGGTAGTTTTTACTTCGTACATTAAATAGATAGCAGTCGATTCTACTGCTGCAGTTTCTAGTTCACTGCTATCAGGGGGTTCAGTCATATCAAAATCGAAAAAACAGTTCAGTCTGAGATTTCTGGAATTGTAGGATCATAAGCCTCTCGAGGTTCTGGTGAAAAAAATATTTAGCAAAGTTATTTGAATTCGAAACGGGAAGATAAAAGCTGTGGATTTTCGCTTTTTTTACAACTATTCCTCTATAAGAATGCGTGTCTTACGCTCCCACGATAAACTGTCATTGTTTTTGCACCATATTATGACATGTATGAATATATCAAAGGAATATAATGAGATCCACGGCGAAAGAACAATACTAACTATAAGAAAACATGCGAAAATAGCACCCCCTCACAAATTTTGGCCAAAACTCTCGATTCTACTGATTCAGTCGATTTTACTCATTTTCAAGGGCAAGTGAATCGATACTGTGACAAAGCTTTCATGAAACTTGGTCATGTGTCACTGAAACGACGGGGCTAAGAATGCGCTCGAACAATATGAGCCGCGGCATGAGATTTCCAACAATTTGACATTTTGACATGTGTAGACTCGGATGAGCCTCTGCAGCCTCCTTTTACCCTTAGAAACTCCAAATGGTGTTCAGTCAGTAGCTTAACAATCATAGAATACTCAAGCGACTAGCAAAGGCTCTGATCAGACTGCGCGTATGCGCAGGCTGGTCTGAGCCTTTGCTGGTCGCACATACCAAATTGTTGGAAATCTCATGCACTGGCTCATATATATGCCTGATTGTCAGCCAGGATCAACCGCTGACAATCTTACCAGGTTAAGATGGAGGATGTTTCGTAGGAAACTAAAAGTTCTCTTCTTCAAAGAGTCAAAAGATCTCAGTATCAGAGAATCATATGGAAATCTACAAAGGAGCCAAATCCCACTTTACAGAAAAGAATGTTGGAGATGAAATATGACACTTATGTTCATATTATGACAACATTACCTCCAATGTCGGAGACACGGCGTTAGCAAGTCATAAATGGTTGCGCGTCACCCAACTCACATAAGCGCGTACTTGTCTGAGCCTTCGCTCTTCGCCGACGTGTTATTGAAATCACAACAGCTGACTCATTTTAGCAGTAACTGTTGCTTAAGACCCGAGAAATATTTAACAGAAAGCAAAAATACGAAATAGTAAAAGACTTTAATAGATGTTCGCAAGCCTTTTCATTAATTCATCAGCTATTTTGTTTCGCCAGCGCGACTTTTCATTATGTTAGTTTTGCGACTATAGAGCTAATTACGGCTTTGCTTTGATGTTAAGATTAGCAAATCACATTATTATAAATGGTTTCTATCTTTATACAAAAAAAACATTCAAAGTAAGTATAAACGCAAACCAACATAAACCCACCCTAGGTAAAAATGCATGTGTCATTGTATTACTTTTAAAATCATCACTTTGCTCAAAATAACAGGAATGTGCTTTTTTTTCTGGTCATATAACGACCATTTAGAAATGCTGTTACATTATAGACATCGTCGCAAGAAAACCTGGCCCCGAGATTATAAAGATATTTTCATGCTCAATTTATCATGCTCATAAATTTTAAAATTCTAACATTTATTAGAATGATAAATACAGCATTCGAGAGTTAGAAAGCAAGAGGTCATTATTTTTCAGCATTTTTGGTGTTTATGAGCATTTGAAATTTCGTGCTCAGTTGAGTTGAGCATGAAAAAAGTTTATAATCTCGGGGCCTGTATTCGAGGTTTGCGACCTTAAAGCTAAATCTTATCTGCTCCAATACTGAGACAAGCTAGAATATGGAGATTTTGCGTGTAGCAAGCACATAATACATGTAATAATCAACAATGTGGCATTATGACGTGTGTAGACTCAGACGAGCCTGTGCATCCTCCTTTTAAGCTTAGAATCTCCAAATGCTGTTCGACTCATATAATATCCAAGCAACTAGCAAAGGCTCTAATCAGACTGCGCATATACGCAGTCTGATCTGAGCCTTTGCTGGTCGCACATACCACATTGTTGGAAATCTCATGTCAGATAATCAACTTCCAAAAATGTTGGAAGCAAAGGCACTGATCAGACTGCAGATCAGATGAGCATGCAACAATGTCAGGGTTTCTCGCGTCGAGTCTCATAAATGTACTTAATGACCTGAGTACCAGTTTTGCCGTGGTGCTGTTCATATCATACAACATCAGCAAGGAATGAAATCGGAGAAAGATAATGTGGTGTACTAAAATCAGTTGTGTCTTTTGAAAATGTTGATTCTGAAAATTAGTGTCTCATGTTTTCCCATATGAGATCGAGCATTGTCCTATAGCTGACCTATCATATGCTTTATTCGGAATTAATGTGTAAAATGGCCAGAATAGCTTATCTCGAGGATCGGGTGAGATCGAGATAAGTAATGTCTGAGTATACAAAATTTGGAACCGTTTACTGATTCTTTATTAAAACTGTGGAAACCGAACACAACATATCAGTTAAGTTCAGAAGACATTTAACAGGTACCAAAACTTTACTTTGCTTTCTTGAATATTCTATTGCATAAAGATATTGTAAACAACTATATTAACATTTTGTTTTATATTGTATTCTAGGCAGTGGAATTAGAAAGTCTCTGAAATGAGCGAAAGCGGTAGTTTCACTAATGAAAAGATATAATGGTATTTTATAAATGAAAAATAACACGTCGATGGGTTTTTTTTTCATTGTAGTGAATTTAATTCGGTTAACATCTGCTTCCTTGACTTTTCCATGCCCACATCAGACTTTCAAAGTCTGTAACTTTCTTATAAGTGAATACTAACACTAGATGTGGGTATCAATGTTTTAATAAAACCACGAAGAACATTTTTGGTACAAGTTTGTCTGGCTTTTGTAACAACTCGTTGCGTATCTGCAGCTCGCCATCAGTGTTTGCAGGCAGATACGTTATACAACATCATCAGGCTAATAATTATGACGCCCTATCCTAGCAGGGTACACTGCACTTAATATTCATTGAATCTGGCCGGAGAGCATATTCTTTACATTAGAGCTAAGATAAAGTCATTTTTCAATATTTGTTGATTGACAGGTGTTATGGCGTGTTTGATTAAAAGATGCGAGTCATAGTCCGTTTTCATGGAGATGGCAAAGGTGTTTAATTCCAGTACCAGGTTGATACTAGATGGGTTTTGGTTCTTGGACCCCCTTGAAGTGCTTTCTAAATTTGGAAACCTGCCGTTGTCTATTGTCGTCTATGGTAAACCTTATAGTGGAGTGCAACCAGCAGGCACGTGACGTCAAAATAACGTCATACCAACGTCGATGTGACGTCATGACGTTAATACAACGTTGTTTAAGGTTGTGTGCCTGCTTTTTCAACCAAAACGTAATAATATTATGTATTCGCTCAAGGAGACGGTTCTACATGTATTGAGCTCCAAATTGCAATTTTAACTTATAGATAAGGATAAAATGGCATTTTACGCTCAAAATATGCTTAACTTCACCTATGATTATTATTACACGTTTTTCAGCTTAGATGGATAGCCAAAACGCTTCAACAGACCATGGCTTTAGTAAATACAACGATATATTACTTTACTTTTCGCTTACTGTAAAGGCGGCGCCTCATGAATGCGTAATTAGGACTAGTCAACCTTAGGCATAGGTAAAAGCTGAAAATGAGGCGTGGTTTTATTCAAAAGTAACTGTATCATCTTGTGCCACAACCTCAGTCATTATTTAGTCCTTAAAACGCCAGCAAAATAACTGCATCTGAAAATGTCTATTTAACATAAGCAGGGAGGCAAACATTGTGGACCCAGATCAGACTGCTCCTACAGGAGCAGTCTGATCTGGGTTCACACTGTTTATCAATGAGGCTTCAAATAGTTTAGTGGACGACAAAAATATACATTTTGTGACTATGCGCTTTAAGGGTTAATAAATGTGAATTCAGTGTGTATACGGTTAGGATTTTCATGAAATGCACGCACGTTTGCGCGGCTCAAAAAGCTTATTAACTCTTTACCAAATTATAAATAAAACCTGATTTCCCTTCCTAAGCAGATGAAATAGCCGAACCACACCCAGGTATGAATATTAAAGTTGCCGCCTTTACAGAAAGCGAAAAGTCAAGTTATACAATGGATCCTCAACATAAGACACGCCAAGCGTACAAGTACCATTAAACTTTGGGATCATAATATTAACAACATGTTCTATACTGTGCAATAGTCTTGCTTTATATTGAGCCAGTGCATGAGATTTCCAACAATTTGACATTTTGACAAGTGTAGACAAAGACGAGCCTGTTCAGCCTGCTTTTAAGCTTAGAAACTCCAAATGGTGTTCAGTTAATAGCTCAACAATCATAGAATACTCAAGCGACTAGCAAAGGCTCTGATCAGACTGCGCATGTGCGCAGGCTGATCTGAAGCTTTGCTGGTCACACATGCCACATTGTTTGAAATCTCATGCACTGGCTCATATAATACATGGATGTCGGAAACTATCATTTCAAATTCGCTTTGTTACATACAATTTGTTGGCAAGCTACATACTCTTCGAATTCATGATTATACTACACAGCGTCGCTATGCTATTCTTTGGTGACCTGTATCATAAACAGATATACGATTCAAGAACATTCTTTTCTTGTGCATTGGTAGCAACATTGTGGAGCTCTCTGTGTGCCGTCACCGTTGAAAGATTGGTGGCACTTACGATACCTTTGCATTATAACAGATACGTCACCAAAACTACCCTATCGATTTCCGTTGCTTGCCTGTGGACAGTAACTATATTACCTCCATCGCTTACCTATACAATAACTGGGGTGAAAGTTTGTGGTCAACATCACTACATTTCATGTGACATGCACGCTCATTTCCAATCAACCGCGCTTGTTATTATATCATTTCTGCTTCTGTATGCTCTTATTATATCAATCTCATACATCAAAATACTATCCATTATACTTCATCATCATAGTCTTGGTAGGACGCTCAAAGATAATACTAAATACCTGGCTGATATTTCAAAGAAACAAAAGTCGACAGACTCAACAAAAACCGTAGCTGCTGTTATATTAGCATGCATATTGTTTCTTTCTCCAATTTTTGTTCATGTTGTTCTGATAGAGTTTAAACCGGAGCTTTGGGGACACAAGTGGAGAAGTATATTCCAGGTATTAGACTTTGTCGGTATTCAGTTAAATACATATGCTAACTTATACTTGTATGTATGTAAATTCAAAGAATGCAAGATGCGTTTTTATTTCATTTTAGCGAAATTCAACGGGAAGTTCAAAGCAAAAGCTGACTCTTTGTATATTGAGGTGTTTGATATTGTTGTTTTGGAGAAAAAGCGTGGGGATATAAAGGCAGTGGCCGATTCTACAATGTGAAATATGACAAGTGCATTAAGTGGAAGTTCGAAACAAAATCCAATAGCTACTTGGACCAGAATATGCGCGGATCCAGAAAGTTTTGTCAGAAGGGGCCAACTCTGACAACGTTTTTATAGTTGATGAAGGGAGGGTGGATCCAAAATACCACAAAAAGCGGGCCATCATCGGCCCGCCAGCGGAACGCAATTTAAATGGCGCTTCGCTGGCGGGCCGATGTAGCCCAGCATTGAATGTGTGATTAGCCGTGTGATTTTTTCAGGTAATCCGGACCAGTATTGCTAAGAAACTTTATATTTTTGTGATTTTACACGAGGGTCTGGACTCCCTGTCCCCCCTCTCCATCCGTGCTACAGAGCGTGGGATTTTGGTTCTTATCACATCAGCGCAACCGCCACCTTTAAACGGCAATGCTGACGTATCCAGCGAGTCCAAAGATTGGTTTAAGTCTTCATCTACATCCAGACTTTGTGGATCCGACCAGTGAATGCTCTGGCGAGAATGCACAGTTTCACTGGTTCGCGTAAGCCTTCGCTGCTCAACAATGGAAAACAGTACCAGCATCTTATTTGCTGGCCTGTACCGTAACGTTGTTTTAACCCTTTGTATTCTGACATATTGATACAATAAGCATGAATCTGTCACTTTTGCACTCTAAGGGTCACAGGTAGAATTTTCTTTTTGATGTTTTTTCTGTACCTGCAGGTTGATCAAACCTTAGCAAACAATGCAGACCCAGATGAAATGCAGCATTATGCTGCATTTCATCTTAGTCTTCACAGTTTGCCAAAATACCGGTTTAGGGGTTTCTAGCATACAAAGGGTTAATCCAATGAAGTTTGGCTACCAATAAACGGGTACTTTGGGAAACAGTGATGAGGCGTCGCATTATATGACAATGCATCAGGGTCTACACGGGTTTCTAAGGTTAAAATATTTAATCAGAAAGAAATACATTATGTTTTAATTTAATCTGTGACCCCTCGATATATACAATGAACCCTCCTAACTCAACTGTATCGGACTTTATGGAAAAACCCATTGGTCTACATGGTGTTAATGTGGTTTTACGGACGTCCTTTTACGTCCTTTTTATCCTTTTTGTTGTCGTTATTATTGTTGTTGGTCTTTTGTATTTCATAATAAAGTATTGGTTGTACGAAAGTCAGGAGATCAAGAGATGGCTTCATCAGTCGGGGACATACCTTCTATAAGTTAAAATATATATCACTTAAGGAAGTTAAAATTGTGCCTTTTAAACAATAATTTCTAAGTGATGCTACAGAAAGTAACTTATTGAAGTTATATCTGAAATTATTTAGGCCAAGGTCAAATTGCAAGCCGTCAACAATATAACTTATTCAGGTTAAAAAAGTAGCTTATTTTCTGAACTTCAATGACCTCGCGTACTTATTTATAGACGATGCGTACAAAATTTTATTACATAATCGTAAAGTTATGTAATAGGTCTTTCAGATAAAATTACCCACATGACCGTGAAAATTGCGGTAACTCGGGAATATGAAGATGAAAAAAGACAAGTTCACTCAAACAGGTTACTTTTGTTTTTTTTGCAAAAAAAGTCAACTGCTTTAAGTGATATATTTTTTAACTTTTTGAGGTTATGCACCTGACTGTTCATACGAGTACTTTGCAGTTCCGACTTCACACTTCATAGCTCCTTAGCTTCGTTTCAGAAAATTCCTGATTTTCTCTCATCACGTAGTCATATGCGATACACGTGGTTTATGCAGCTCAATGATTACCTTGTTTATTTGCTTGGTTGTAAGACTGAAATAATGAGCCGCCAATAGTGTGATTACGCAAATGCAAAGGCTCTGAAGTGATCGCGTAAATACTAGTAACAAAGGCTAGATCAATCTTATTTTACAAGCATCAAATGTCTAGCAAAAATGGAACAGTAATGTTTCCTTGTTTTGTTCAACAGCTCAAAGAAAGACAATTGTAAGAGACTGCAACAGAATGAAGATAGTCATGTTCAAAATCTTCTTAAGACGCTGATCACCACACCACAAATACAATTGAACAATGTGTTATTAGGCCCGGCCTCGCATCTTTTTTTACCCATTTTTTTACCAGTAAAGCTGATGGAATACTTCGTTAACTGAAGACTTTTGTATATCTATCCAAGCTTAGTACTATGTCAACCCAGAAAACATCCTGACATGACTGGAAAAATTGGGAACATATTGAAAACAGGACATAATGCATCAACCAAAACAAAACAGATTTCATCTACCCTGAGATTCACTGACCCAAACACTTTAATATGTCATCGCGAGTAAATTGTTTACAATTTCTCTAGGCCCAGTCCCAACCCATCACTAGATCCGCTATCAGACCCCACCCTGATTTTGGGAGACTGATGAGCAGCTTCTGACATATAGCACAGAATTATTAAATATATTTCTGGAGTGAGCTTATTTTTGCTTTGACCAAACGTTAGTCGTTAACCCTTAAAGCGCCAAGAAAAAATGCATCTGAAAACGTCGTCTGCTGAAGTCGTCTGCTGCAAATAAAAGCCAAACATTACTGACGAATTAAGTACAGAAGCAAACAGCGTGGACCCAGAACAGACTGCTCCTATAGGAGCAGTCTGATCTGGGTCTTATAGGAGCAGTCTGATCTGGGTCTACAATGTTTACCATAGAGGCTTCTCAAACATTTCAGCAGACGAGAAAAGCAGACGACTTTTGTTGCAATTGGCGCTTTAAGGGTGAAGAGATGGTTGTGGAAGAGCCCTAGTCTACGTCGCGTCTAACTATGTTTTCTTTATCTGGAATTACCATTGAGCATGTTTGATGTCAATACGAAGCTACATGTTAGCAAATTAATTAAATCTTATGAACAGTGGGGCAAGGGCATTTGTGGAGCAAGGAACAGAGAAACTTAAGGTTTGATTTTGAGGAATAAGATAACACAAACAGGTGCCCGCTGGGAAGTCCACCATATTTTATTGGAATTCAACATTTTGTGGACCGGACTAAAGCCCAAAATCGTCATCATGGGCTCACCTGGCATTGTGTGGGGCTGTTATGACATGTTAAGAAACTCAATTCCTTTGATAATTTTATGCTAAAATGTCACCTTATCTTATAAAACAGTATGATTATTCATTGATGTTTATCTAAAGGAAATGATCGTTACATAGAACAGAAAAGAACAGAAATTTAATTAGGGCATAAACTATACAGTTTCTAGTCTATCCTATTATTTTTAACATTAAGCAGTATTGGTCACATGAGGCAAATATATATGTATCAATCTTTGATCAAAGACATTAAAATAGCTAATGTTTTTCATCATCCAGTACAAGCTTAAATATGAAATTAAATCCTTAAATATTCTCTTTGAACTTATTGGAGCAATTACGTCCAAAACAGGCCCGAGGTTACAAAACCTTTTTTCAAGCTCAACTTAGCTGAGCACGAAATCTATCCTGCTCATAAATGTTAAAATGCCAACAATTGGACTAACGTCACTTTTCTAACCGTTGATCCGTCTAACGTCAAAATACACCAGTAAGCCAGATTAGAAGTTAAGTGGGCTGATATGATATATATTTTAGGCACATATATATGTTCTGCGATGCATATAAAATAAACGTCTATTGACAAACTGCAAGTTTATCTATTTACACGGTTGTGTTAACTGTTCTTTTTCCTGCCTAGCAGGGCCTTTTCTAGACCCATCATCGGTGACTCGAATGTTAAAGACACAACAAAGGCAACTGCATATGCCATAACAACAGTCCCTAGGAATAGATAGATCTGAAAATAATAAAAATACATACTGTAAATTCGGAAATTTTCGCGAGAATTTTATTTTCGCGAATAGCGCTAAAACACATATTTTCGACGTTGAAATTCGCGACAAGGGCGTGATTTACCTATATAAGTAAACGACAGAGTGATTTCTCCAGTTCGTGAGGACTTAATTTTCGCGAAACTTCGCATATGCGAAGTTTCGCGAAAATAAACCATCGCGAAAATTTCCGAATTCCCAGTATACAAGCAGTGTGTGTGTGTGTGTGTGTGTGTGTGTGTCACTTAACATTAATTTGCCTTTTTAAAGTTACCCTCTTTCCTCATTGACTTTACCTATTTACAGTAAAACCTTTCTTAAGCATCCACTAAAAATGAAGATCAAAACTTACTTTTCTATACCGAATATCCCTTAATGCAGGTCAAAAGTATTGCAGAATGCTCTCTGCAGTACTTTCGACCCTCATTAAGCCACCATTTTGGCTTTACGACCTTTGTTTTGTTTATTTTTGAGTGGCCGCTTAAGACAGGTTTTACTGTAGTCTTTTTATTGAAATGGTGATTTCATTCAGACATATTGCGTTCCGCAAATGATCATATTTTAACTATGAAACGTTGACACAAATGATAAGTCAAAAATGTTCTGCACAACTTCTCCCATTCAACGTTCTTAAGAAACCTATATGAATCTTCCTACAGTCACAAACAGATGATATTGAACTTTCAAAACCTATATTAGTATCATAATTATATTAACCCTTTAAACCCAAACGAATTTGCCTACCCTGATTATAATGACAAGCGCATTATCAATTTCCAATTTTAGGGGTGTTGGGTGGTATTTTTCATTTTTCAATTGGAACATTCTGTAAGTAGACAGTGAAGATCCTGATCAGACACAGCATTATGTGGTTTATCATCTGGGTCTGCATTGTTTGCCTATGCCCCATAAAAAGTACGCTATGCTTATACCAATGCTTCCTTGACAGACAAACGCACTCATTTGCTTGTATCTACATTTTCGTATGCCAATAAGCTTCATGGCAAATCAGACCGATTTAACTGTTTACCATAATTACATTAGTTTAATCGAATACTGTCGTGCCAACTAAGAGTGACAGTGACGCATGTTTTGCTTACAATTGTTAAGTAAAACATTAATTTGTACACTTCACGTGAGCTAACACGAATCGATAGATCACTTGTGCAGTAATCCTATCCTGTAGATAGGATTAATACACAGGTGATTTATCGATTATAAGTCCCTGATAACTTTGTAACCAAAACGTGACCTCATTGTCGTTCTTGGTTGGCAGGACAATAACTAATAAAAGCGTTTGAGTAGCAACTGATCCGATAAGTCTGTGCAGAAAGAAAGGTTAGTTTGAGCATTGGCTTCTTGACTATTCCAAATGTACCATATTTTCATGCGCTAGCTATTTATAAATAACACACACATACTAAATTACCTCTTCTAAATCAGAGAAGTATATCAAAGACCGTTTGCTTCTGTCAAAAACATCCAAGACTGGGAGATGAACGAGATAAGCGCAGTAAGTCAGACGTGACAGAGGTACAAAAGCCTTCCATGACAGCAACGTGTTCACAAAACCTAAAGTAAAGTACTAACATATAAGCCGCGACATGAGATTTCCTAAAAATGTGGTATGTGCGATCAGCAAAGGCTTAGATCAGCCTGCGCATACGCACAGTCTGATAAGAGCCTTTGCTAGTCGCTTAAATATTCTATGATTGTTAAGCTACAGACCAAACGGCATTTGGAGTTTCTAAGCTTAAAAGGAGGCTGCACAGGCTCGTCTGGGTCTATTCGTGTCAAAATGCCATATTGCTGTAAATCACATATATCACCGATCATTTAGAGAGAAAAAAGGACAGACAGCGTCAGCAAAAACCATGCAAAACCTAAAATAGCTGGGGCAATGGCATTTATTTATTAGATTCATTTGTTGAACAAGTCCCTTTTCTAATCGAGCACCCCTAGCCCAACTCTCCCTCAACGTATTTGATAATATGGTAGTCTAATAATAATATACTCATTTTGATAAGAATGCCATTGTATAGGCCAATTTTGACCTCAGACGGATCAAAGGTCAGACGAGTCTACTTAGGAGCACGAGAAAGGTAAATAAGATTGTAATGGTTGTTTTCTCATCAATCACTATCGAAGTAACAAAACTTCCAATAAATACGTAATGACATGACCAATTCAACATCTACAGGCTTAGTCGAGCGGTCTACGTCTTAAATTGCAAATATTCCGTAGAGAGTTTCAGAGTTATAATGCCTGAGTTCGAGTCCCAAATATTTTTTTTTTTCATTTTAGCATATACATTGTATTTTTGTTCTTCGAGAAATCTTGAATTTCTAATGCTTTACGCGAAGGCTTTTTTTCTATTTGGCGTGTGCTCAATTCATTCGCAAACGAATCTATTTCATTCGTCGCAAAGCAAACACCATCCCGATGCAGTGCAGATGCAAAAGATTCATAACAAAATGGGCTGACAATATCACTGAACCAGACAAAGGAAAGACTTAAACCAAGGCATGCGTACCATTGAGCGGATGATGAAGCGTGACCCGAGACTAAAGAGAAGAAACCTGAACGGTCTGGCACGCAAGAGGGCCCAACTGGACGACTTTGAAGTACGTTGAGCATGTTTTGTCAGTAGACCGTGTATAGAAGTTAAAGGAGATCGCGGCAGAGGAAGGACATGAGCCAGTGGTGGTTGATCTTGCGCCAGAAACAGACTACAGCTCCGATACTGACACTGCCAGCGAGACTGGGGGCATATGAAATTAAATGTATCTGAAAGTTAATAAATTACGAAATAAAATACATGCCATGATGAAAAAATAAAATATAAAAAAGCTAAAACTCACGCACGCACGTACACACATACACACGCACGCACGCACACACGCACGTACGCGCGCATTAAAAGTAAAAAAAAATGTCTGACCGAGACTCGAACTCGCATTGATTTCTTTCACCTTATAAAACATAATATATTAGTGTAATGCTGCTTACCTACTGAGCTACAGAGAACGTTGACTAAAAGGTTGAAAGTTACCTATATAACGTTTTATGCATTATGTAAACACCAATGGCACCGCTTTATAACGGTTTCTACCCGTTTCCCCTTGCACGTGCTGTAAGTTCGAATGGTCTAATCTTTGATCCGTCTGAGTTCAAAATTGACTTTTAAGAGTAGAGTTACGTAGTTGGTCATGTTATGGTACTTTAATCACTTGATTGAACAAATACAGGTTTTTCTCTCATACTTATTACTGTAAATCTGTTTCGTCACCCTAATCTTATCGAGCACAGACGCTAAGCTGTTCAAAGCCATAATAGTAAAATCGAAACAAATTCATGTTCAAATGAAATTCACGTAATATTTAACATGGATTTAACTGTAAATATATGTGCTATGATATATCCAATGTAAATACGTATTTTTAATGTTTAATGGTTTAAATGCAATTCTTGTTGGTACCAGATAGAATGCAAAATAACGCTCACACATGTTTGTTTCAGTAGCGTTTACAAAGGTTTGTTTATTTGCCTATATATTTGCTAGGTTTCTAGGATGAACCTTTTGAACGTTTTATCTAGCGACATAGTGTCCAAAAAGCATTCTTGGGACCGAGCAAACGTAAATGCATTGAACATGCCAGAAACCAGTACAATTAAGCTAAATTAAACCAAAGTATGGTTATGTATAAATGATGTTTTCTGTGTAATTTTAAATCAACGAAAACCACATTACATGTCATACATTTCTCCCAAACCTAACAGGGCATATCCCGCTAATATAATTTGTCCTGAAAATGTTGTTATGCCCCCGCCATGGCAATGGCTGGGGCATTAAGTGTTACCCCTGTCTGTCCGTACGTACGTACGTACGAACATCTGTCCAACAACGTGCGCTCTCTAAGTCGAATACTTTTGATCTGAATTTTATGAAACTAAGTCACATTGTTTGGTAACATGATGTCATAATGGTCTATTTCGCACCATGTTTTCAGTAGTTATGTCCCTTTGTTTATAAAAATTCACCATTTGAAACGATGTCCACTCTCTTAGTCGAATATTTTTTATCAGAATTTTATGAAACTTAGTCACATTGTTTTTTTGTTTTGTTTTTTGTTGTTTTTTTTGTTTTGGTTTTTTTGTTTTGCATTTTTTTACATTTACATATTTAAACATTTTCTTACATATTATCTACCTATTGGGGCTATATCTATATACATATTTCTCTGGTTGTTTTAATTCTTTAAGATATATGGGGGGGGGGGGGGGGGGGGGGGGGGGTTGGGGGATGCTCAGCTCAAGTAAAGATGGTACCTATCGCATGTGCCTCGCTCGTCGCAAATGTGACAGGCTCCAAAATGACAAGAACTGCCCCCCTTAATACATTTTGTTTGTATCGTGATAATCATATTGACTGCCACATATCCCACAACTCTGAGAAAGAATAAGGGAACTTACGTTACATCAGTAAGTTCATTACCTTTCAACAAAACATAAATATTCTTTATTCTATACATATATGATACTAAAGTCGTGTCCATAGAAGACGTCTGTTAAAATAATTCGCACAGAGCTGTCGTGGCGATCTCTTTAAAGCCCTTCTTTTAAGCGCAGTATATATTTCCTGTGCGACATTGGATAAACTATTAATATGCAGGTGTACACGGCTTACAGGTTATTGTTCACCCACCCGTGAAAATGTTTTCAAGATTATACATGTCTAAAGCTACCTGAAATCAAAGTGTGGCTATGTTTTAGTCTGCATTATGTGGTGGGGGCACGGGTAAAATTTTGTGTATTTGCTGTGTTGATTCATTGAATATTGGATTTATAATATGTTGCTGAGCTGTTTGGAGTGAGAAGCTGTCGGTGCATACGTTGAGTAGTCTGCTGAACCTATGAAATATGGAGAACTATCGTAAGTCGGACCCGCCGTGATGTGTGGAGCCTGCATCGACTAGATATTATACAGTACCTCCTGTTTCAAAGTTAATGCACGAGACATTCACTTCGATAAGATACCGGTGAGTACCAGTATTAAATTACGGTATATACAAAAAAATAAATACGGACAACTTTCGAAAGTCGGGCCAGTCCACTATATAAGCGGCCTGCAGCGGCAAATATTATGCAGTATGCTCAACACATTCACGTTATGACGATACCGGTGCATAGTTTATATTATATTACATCATATACCAAGAAATACGGATCAGGCCAGCCTAATAATGCTATTAAATTACCGCATTTACTCCAAGAAACCGGAGCTATATCGAAAGTCGGGCCAGCCCACAATGTAAGTAGCCTGCTGTGACTGAATATAATTCCAAATACTCGATACATTTACATTGCCGAGATATAGTTTAGTATTATACTGATATTTAATTGTCGCATATAATTGAGCCGTGACATGAGATTTCCAACAATGTGGTATGTGCTACCAGCAAAGCCCCAGATCAGCCTGCACATACCCGCAGTCTAATCACAGCCTTTGCTAGTCGCTTGAATATCCCACGAGTGCTAAGCCACTGATTGAACACCATCCGGAGTCTCTCAGCTCAAAAAGGAGGCCGCATAGGCTCGCCCGAGTCTACACTTGTCAAAATGACACACCGTTGGAAATCATGTGCCTCACATTCTCTCGGAAATATGGCCAAATACCAATAGTAGGGCCAGCCTGATGTGTTAGAGGCCTGCAGCGATTAAACATTTTGCAGTATGTCTTATTTTAAATACAGGTACTGCAGTCCCGATATTATGGCCATTTTTTCACTTTCTACGGCAAAATATTTTCAGTTCTAAGTAAGTATCAGCGACTGGTCCCGCGGTCACAGGTTTTACCCTTTCGTACGTCGTCATATGTTTTCGCCCCAACAGACAGTGTACATGCACATTTTAATTTTCGTCAGCTTTTGTCATGACATGACCAATGTCCGAAAATAGCCTTACACGCACAACTGTCCAGTGCCTGATCTGTTTTCAAAAATCAAAACATGGCACGAGAAACAATTAAATTATACTTTAGCCCAGTCATCGGACAGGCTTAATACTCATTAGATTGCTCAAATATGACACATTAGCTCAAGCCGTCACAGATATAGACATGTACCCGCTTTGAAGTTGTTCAAAATAGATCAATAGAATTCGCCGACCGCGGTCAATTATGTAATTTTACAACACACTAATTTACAACTGCATGTGTCACACACGTGGACCAAGTGATCAAACAATCGATGGTTTTTAAATTAAATGGAGATAATTAACGTCAAAACGGTGGATTAATTGGGGACACATTCAGATAAAAAGGTAAGTTAATGACTGTCTTTTTCTTTTGAAATGGAATCGAGTTAGGCGTTGTAAAATACACTAAAATTGATCAGCGGGACCAATTTTTCGTAACGAGTTATCAGGTTTATTGACTTAGCCGTTGTCGAGATAAACGTTGTGGAATTGCAATAATATATAGGGGAAAATACCGGGACCGGGCCATCGAGTCGAGATAAGCGATAGTATTGAGTTATGCATAGTTGAGTTAACGAGAGTCGACTGTACTGGAAACATTCTCATTGCCAAGATAGCGTTGAGTTTTCTACTGATATATAGCCCAAGGAATATTAATACAATTCGAAAATCGGCAAGCTAGCTGTGTTAGCAGTCTGCAGCGACTAAATATTTTGCAGCCTGTATTATTTTAAATGATCAAGCTAGTCACATGAAGAATATAACGTTGAGTATTCTAACTATATTAGTTTACCGCATATATATCCCAAGAAGTCTGGACAGAAGTTAAATGCCGGGCCAGTCCGCTTTCTAAGCAGCTATAGTATAATAGGTCATATTCAGATGTATTTAGCAAGGACATACAAATAATTCCTCAATGAATTTTCATCTTGATAAGAAAATAGAATACTGCTATCATTTAACGTCATATTTAAAGTAGATACTGCTGATAGCCAATTGTTTAACAGATTCCAAAACTGCTTCACTTCCTCACATTCCACAAAAAGATGAAAAATAGTTTCTGGCTGTTGATGACAATATTCACATAGATTATCATTGGTTTTATTGATCCTATATAGGAATGATTTTGTTACTAGTATTTTGTTTGTAATTTAACTAATTTTATACTGGAAGTCCTTTAATATTACTTCATTTAAGGATATTATTACTGAATGATATTTTTTCCAAGTTTGTTCATTTATATTTATACCCACCTGTACCCATTTATTATTGTGTATAAAGCATTTAGGAGACAGCATTGTATCATACATTCGCCTACAACCTTTCTTATCCTTTAGCAGCTCTTGCACATAAATGTTAGTTTTAACATTATGTCTATGTAGTACTATTAAAATTCTATTTTCTCTTAAGATTTCCTTCCAGGCATTCGGTATTCTCCTTATTAGGGTTTGGAAGGCTAAGAAAGTCCCGCTTATATTATATATGGTTTTTAAAGCATCAAACTGATAAAAGTTACCATGCTCGTCAAGTATATCCGATACATACCTTATTCCTTTCTCAAACCAATTATTTATGCACAAATTTTCCCCATTAAGTAAGTTTCTATTATACCACAAAGGTGAGTCCAAAATATGGTTTATGGTTTCAATTTTAACATTGTTACAGTAAACAAACCAAGTTTGTAGTATTTCTTTCCAGAAAGGATTTTCTTTGTCCTGTTTGATGTTGTTAGCATATTCCTGACCTAGTGAGAGAAACTTTTGAAAATCTATTTTTGACAGAGCATACCATGAATTATTTTCAGAATTAAGTATAACTCGTCTAATCCATGAGATTTTTTAAAGCTTTAATAAAAACACGAATATTTATCATTCGCATACCTCCTACACTAAGATCTTTAACTATTAGATTACGTTTTATACGGTCAGGGCCTCCATTCCAAAGAAACTTAAAGAAAAGTTTATCGATAGTATTTATAAGGTTTCCTGGGGGATTTGGTAAGGCTAAAAATAAATGTATGAATTTTGCCAATGCTAGAGATTTTATAACAGTAACTCTGCCAAAAAGCGTCAATTTTCTTCTAGCCCACTGTTTTATAATATTTTCTACTTTATTTAGCACATTATTCGAATTGAAGTCCCAAATATCAAACACTTCTGCTGTAAAGGTTACTCCAAGAATTTTGAAAGGACCTTGATTCCAGTCTAGCTTATACCTTTGACATAATATATTATCTGAATGACTATGGGATCCAATCCAAATGGCTTTTGTTTTTTCCACATTTATCTTTAGAACAGACATTTTGTGGAATAAGTCTAAATTCAATAAGGCTTTGCTCAACGATTTTTCGGACCCATCCAAGAATACTTGTGTATCATCAGCATATTGGCTAAGTAAAAATTCTCTATTGTTTATATTTATGCCTTTTATGTTTTATTATTGCGTAACATTTGTCCTAAGATTTCTGCACATAAAATAAAAATATAAGGTGAAATTGGATCTCCCTGTCGACATCCTCTTTTTAATCTTAAAAAGTCTGAAATAAAACCAATCTGAATTATACATAATTCAGATCCATTTTGAAACAGTTTAATCCAAGAAATAATTGACGGTCCAAAGTTAAAATATTTCAAAACTT
This sequence comes from Loripinus fragilis, assembly GCA_964019695.1. NCBI lineage: Eukaryota > Metazoa > Mollusca > Bivalvia > Lucinida > Lucinidae > Loripinus > Loripinus fragilis. The sequence continues at coordinate 36,375,280 of OZ026515.1, forward strand.
TTCTATGAACTTCCAAGAGACTGTATCAAATGCTTTTTCAAAATCGACAGATAGAATCATGCCTGGTATATTTTGTTTTTTTTTGTTTCAAACAAAACATCATAAATAAGTCTAACATTTTCCCCAATATATCTTCCTGCAATAAAACCTGTTGGTCCTCATGTATGAGATTACTTAATTGCGTGTTAATTCTTTAACTAAGTCACATTGTTTAGTACTATGATGTCTTCTTCAAGTTCGACAATGGTCTATATCGCATCATGCTTTCAGTAGTTATGGCCCTTTGTTTATGAAAAATCATCGTTTTAAACTTTGTCCGCTCTCTAAGTCGAATAGTTTTGATCAGAATTTTATGAAACTTCTTAAACAAGGCTTTCTGTTACATAAATTTCGCAAACATTTTCTAAACTTTATAGACGATACTATGATTTAATATCTAAATTCCAAGTTGGGCTTAAATCTCTCTTGCGCCAAGGGTTTTCGGAACCGTTGGAGAAGATTGTTGGCTCCAATAATTATTCAGCGCAGTTCATTAAAATAATTTCCCATTATTAAAGATTGGCTTTAACATTAATGTATTGCAACAGACTGCATGCTTGGTGGTCAACCCAATCACAGTTGGCGACTTTGCTTTCCTCTTAAATTGCATGCCGGTGGGTCGGACTTCAGACTTTATGATGGTTCCGACTTAATGACTTATCTATTGATGAAATGGTAGGGGCCTGATGGATTTCTTTTGCTCCGGTATTCAGTTTTATTTACTGTTGAGTCCTTATCTTTGCTTTATGTTCTTGTTATATATTGATTTTTATGTTCTAGGAGATGATGCACTGATAAGTTAGGTGTCTTTCATTTAAACAAAATATCTATGTGTCTTGATCCACATCTGAACGAAGGGTGAGTTTGGCGCCGTGAAACCGGTTTAAGCCCTCCATTAAAATATTTTACTGACCCTTTAAAGACGGTACTTCCTTTGTGGAATTTATATGTGCCTTGTGGTCACCTGCTGGGAAAGGGCTGACCTCTTGGCTCTCGTCTGTGGTGTCTAACTGTTAGTTTGTCACTTTCCCATTGGTATCATGAGTCAGGTGTGGTACTTGATTGTATGGATTCCTGATCTTTGCACCCTTACTTACTTTGTTTGCTATTGGGTGGGTTGTTTTTGTTGTTGTTTTTGCTGTTGTTGATTTTGAGTTGTTTTGCTTTGTTTGGATGGGGGGAGCTACTATGTTGGGTGTGCAAGAGAGAATAATTAGACTGAGCAAATAATCTTACTCCGCAAATTGGCTTGGAATGTTCTGGTTCTGGTCCAGAGAACAGTAAACATTTGGTAAAAGTTTCCAAACTTTTTATGGTAAATGGGTCCCTACTTTCAGTTTTGTTCAAATTTGGATATTCTCATAACTATTTATTTTGTAGCGTATATGCATGCATACGACTGGATTAAGAGGCGACACGAGATATCAAAATGGTGTGTGTAAAAATTTATCAGTATTATGTATGAGACTTGTAATAAAATACTTAATTTTGACATATTCTGAAATAAAATTGAGTTTTGAAAATGTTGGCTTCCTAGACTCACATATTTTGTATATTTGTATAATTATTTTAATTTTGTTACCATGTACTCTAGCATTGAGTGTATTATGCATGTGAGTGGTTGACATATGTGTTTAACTCTTTCACATCCAAGCTTTTTCTGCTATGGAAGTCACATATGGTCTGCGCATTGGTTGTATTGAAAGTCATGCGCATGATCGCCAAGTGACTTCATTGTAATGTCAAAGTGACGTCATCATGTAACGTCGCATCAGCATATTCAGGGAGCTCATTTTAAATAAAAGATTTGGGACTGAAAGGTGAACAAAAATGAATCCGTCATTTGTGTGGGGCTGATAAGTGTCATCACTCTGAAAGCATCCTGGTATCAAATGATGATCATCGGGAGGGATACTTATCCACTTTTTACTCTTACACAAATGTATGATAGATTCATATTGCATTGTTCCTAGCATGGGTAGTAGAGAAGGATAACATCATATTGATATCAATACATAATGTAACCCACTTAAGCCAAATGGAATATCCGCCATTAACAGTTGGACCAGTCCATTTCCGTTTAATGGTTACTGGGTTATAATTTTTCATATTTTGATAGATAGATTTTTCATATCATGTTAGCAAATAGTGAAGACCCTGATCAGACGCCGCGTTCTGTGGCGTCTGATCTGGGTCTGCACTGTTTGTCCATGTCTCATAAAAAGGACGCTAGGCTTATATGGGTTAATTATATGTTATAATGTTGTCCAACGTTGGCTTGTAAGCTAATGATAATTGAGCCTGTGATCAGTCAAAATACCTCCGTGTCCAGTAGCACAAGCCACAATAACCCAACATACAGCTAGACCCCAAACCGACCGATGCATGGCATTGTAGAAAGCAGCTACGTTATTATCCAAATTAGGCACACCAGATTCATCGTATAGACCATATAAAACTAGCAATGCTATAGCAGTAGCTGAAGCCCATCCAATCAGGTTGAATATCTGTAAATAATAACATTACGTATAGACACTGGTAGATGTATACGTCGATTTGGTGGTATTTACGCGTATTGCCGGTACTTCATAGACCGCAAATGGTAAATATTGGTGTTAATACTATATAGAAAAACATGCTCTAGCAAATCGGATGATTTGAGAAGTATAAACTCAATAGGATGTAGAGCGATGAACATCACCATCTAAAGATTGGAAATTGACAATTTCAAATCCATTTTGCTTTCTTCGCAAGCCAAGGGTACTAAATCCACTTCGTTGTCTTTGCAAGCCAAAGGTACTAAACCTACTACGTTTTTTCGCAAGCCAAGAGTACTAAATCCACTTCGTTCCGTATGGAACGAAGGGGATCTAGTACCTTTGGCTTGCAAAGATGAATGCAGCATTGTTTATTATCAATTTGTTCTAATTTTGGTGATAAATTAAAGAATAATGAACAAACATGTTTGATTCTCTGTAGAAAGTATACCTTAGGTATCTTTATTTTACACTGTGTTCTGTAGAGTATATAACCCGCAAACATGCCAACAGCATAGGGTCCTATTCGACACCAGGGCTTCACGTACATCTTCTCGTACTGGTCAGCCAAATTTCTGTATTTGAAAACAAGAGAAAGACAATCTTCATGAATAACAATATACAAACAGTATGTAGATCTTTTTTAAATTTTTGAATGCTGGTAATTTTATATTTAATGACGTCCACAAGTTAGTTTACATTAGCATTTTTGAGGAAAATTCTTTCAGAAATACCTTTCTTGTGTCAAACAGTTTGAATTTGATCTAGGACTAATTTAGGAAAACATTTGGTGCTGCTAAATGCTATAGAGGCTCCCAGTAGCTTCCGCTGCTGTCGTTTCTTTGGCTGTTTATTCATTGTTTATTGTTGTCCTGATTGTATAAGGGAGGTTTGTGTTCAGTTGTTGTTTTATTATGCAGTACTTAGTGTCTTTTCTTGCTTTGCAATCACCACAGTGGGGCAGAGAGAGCTTGTTGCTTTGCTTTACTTGTTTTCTCGCTATCATGTGGCTGTAAGAGTTCTTGGTCTCTTCCTAGTAGCGTCTTGGGTTGGTCTACAGTGTATGATTCCGCATTTTCCGGGTCATACCTGCTTGCTTTTTTAGCATATTAGATGGTTCTAATCTATCTGTAAGCATTTGTCTCAAAAGTATTAAATAGTCTAAACAGGTACATTGTTTATTAAATTTAAGTATCAGGTTTTCAAAATTATAACAGAATCCTGTATAAGTGGTATCAGAATTGATTTAATTGTCTTCTGTTATGGGTTTTTGAAACAAGACACCTATCTACACAGACTTGTAGAATGATCTTGATTTGTAATCATCAAGTTTATATACATATATTGGTTTTGATTCAAAACTCAGATATCCTTCCACGACTCTTGTACTCGAATGAGAGAAAACTTCATTACGAATTTGTAGCCCATCAAATACAGCCTAGACTGTGTTGAAGTACAGGGTGGTTCGATTTTTTGTTTGTACCCTTATTGTCATGAGTTAGTCGTTTGGCTGCTGCTAGTCACGACGACGACAAAATACCATCTGCTGGTGTCCATATTGACCATATAAAACCTCTGTAGCAAACTGTGTGGTCCCACATCAGACTGCTCTTAGAAGAGCAGTCTGATCTTGTTCCACACTGTTTGCCTGTAAGCTATGCCTCTTATGTAAGTAACTAAGTGCAACAGAAGAACTTGGCAGATGACACTTTATGTGAATTGTTTCGTAGCAGGTGAAGGGCTAATTCAAGCGCTCCATACTTACTTCCCAAACATCATATTGGCTGAAAAATTGTTTGTACTTGAAATCACACCTGATGAAATAATACTGACAAGCAAAAAGATGGAACAGGATAGTGATCCGAGCCACTTAGAACTGAAATGCACAAAAAGGACCAATCAAATTAAAGTAATCTTAGATGCAAAAGATTTAAACATTGAGCACAATAACCAAATATCTGGTCCCGAGGTTATAAAACTTTTTTCTTGTTCATCTCAACTGAGCACGAAATTTCAACTGCTCATAAAAACTAAAAAACCGACAAATAAAGACGTATATTACATGTTTGGCGGGTAAATACCATGATTTATCAAGCAAATAAAACCCGTAATTTTGTTTTTGTCTAGAAAGATTTATTTCCTCTATGGAAATAAATCTCTTTAGCCGGAACTCCTTTTTCCTGACCACAGGTGACCCAAGGCATCGATGAGATGAAATGCATGTCTTATTCATTTTCGTTTTATTATTTACAATTTTTAAACAAGCATAACGCTTCTCTGTACGTTTGACGTCACAAACATTAACAAATGACGTCATTTGCACATGCGATGACGTTGCATAACGTTTCTGTCTTCCAACACTGAAACTGGAGGATCGAGGAACAAAAACGAAAACTTCTAGAAAATCAGAATAAATTTATTACCAAAATGTTCGTTACGATCTAACTGAGAAAATGACTACCCACACTTTATGGTTTCGTTCACTTATAAAAAAGTTACAGACGTTTGAAATTCTGAGGTGGACTCGATGAAGAAGATTTCCAAAATGGCGGACTTCCAGGGAACAGCTAGCTGATGTATTTCTACTCGAGTTAGAATTAGACATGTCATGATCCCGCTAGTTTTACCACATCGAATACCGTAGTATTTTCTTGATTTGAGCAAGCAGTTCAAGCAGAATACATGTAATATACAGTTTATTAAATCGTTCCATTTAAAATATGGAATTTATAAACCTCTGGAGGTTGTAAATCCGATAAAGAAACTCGTGCGCAAGCGCACTCGTTTCTTTATCGGATTTACCACAGCGCACTCGTTTCTTTATCGGATTTACCACCTCCCTCGGTTTATAAATCCCATATTTCAAATGGAACGATTAATAAACTCAATTTCTTGCTTTGAGTCTCTCAGAGATGTTGTATTTATCATGCCTATAAATGTTAAAATGCCAACAACTGTTGGCATTTTAACATTTATGAGCAGTATAAATTTCATGCTCAGCTGAGTTGAGTATAAAAAAGTTTTATAACCTCGGGCCAGGCTATGAATAAATATAAATGCAGTACTAACCGCATAAACAAGCAGCGCGAAATCATGTGATAGAGCCTTTGCTCCTAAAGCAGTGATTTATCAATACAGTAAAACCTGTCTTAAGCAGCCACTCAAAAGAAGACCAAAAATTGGTTTTCAAGACCGATTATTGCTTAATGCAGGTCAAAAGTATTGCAGAATGATCAAAGAGAGCATTCTGCAATTCTTTCGACCTTCATTAAACTACTGTTTGTCTTAAAGACCTTTGTTTTGTCTAATTTTGAGTGACCGCTTAAGACAGATTTTACTTACTTAGACCTGGCTTTGCTGGATATATCAGCATAGGTGTTGATAAGTGGTATTTGCGCAAAAATGTGATAAGTATCAAACTTGCGAGTGCTGGCACATATATTTGATAAAATAGTTATACACTATGCACTATAAGTTTAGCAACTGTTTTGTATGGGTGAGCCCATCCACATCAAATCTCAAGTTTCATTTCTTGTCATGAAGATACAAGCGGCAAACATCTGACAAGAATTTCAATTTAAAAAATACCGAATTACCAAACGCAGCGGCCATACTAAAAGGCCGTAAAATTTTAAGACTATCGGCTAACGTGGATATTTCTGATCATGGGAGGAAGCCAAAAACATTTTCAAGCGATTGTTTGGTCACTGAAACCAAAAAAGCATAGCAAATGTTGTAATTTTCTGAACTTTCTCAGATAAATAAAGGACCTTTTTTTTCAGAATTTGACGTTTTTATTAATGTGTTTACATTAACGCCTTTAAACGGTGTTTCTAGTCGTTTTTTCTTGAACCACATTGATAAGTTAAACTGTTAGATGCCTACCAACACATTCAGACAAATATTGTTCACTGAAACATCTTCATGGCTATAGAGCACGAGCCGAAAGATAAAAGCTAACGTCACTGTTATCTCGCAAATGCGTCGCACCATTTTGCAGCAACATGAGGCTTTAATCAACCAAAAGATGAGTTACATTGTAAGCCTATGGCATCTTTGAAAACTGAGTCTCTGTTGAATTGAAATGCAAATTAACATTTGAAGTTTAATCAAATGATGACTACGTTTTGACGTCATTGATGGCAGCTGATTTTTTCAACATGAAATCTCTATCACATCTGTCACATAACCAATAGTTTTATAGGCGTATGATGCATGAGGAAGATTACCAAACGAAAATCACATGCTTATCATTTTAGCATTACTTAGAACGGAAGTGATTTTTACTTACTGACCCCTCCTGCAATTCTTGCTCTCCCCAAATGCCTATTTAAAGGATGGCGTCTGTAAATTCGTGGTTTCATTTGCCAAAGATCCTGTTCTCGTCATTGCAATTAAAATTGTTCAATATTGCACGAAGATGAGCAAATAAAGATGCAAAACATAAAAAAATTGCTAGACTTATTGTGCTTAGTATAAAAACAAAGCTTTAAATTATTCTGGATGGTGGTCATTGAAAGAAAGCATCTGCATAAGAACTGCTCAAACCTGTTCAGTATTTATTATCTATCACATTTTGTTGAGGGTATGGCGTGCTAAACATCGAAATGTTATATGACGTAGAAAAAAATCATAATAATTAGATATTTAAAGCTGCATAGTCTGTAACTTTTGATCTTTTAATTTTAGAACTAATGTTTTTATTTTTCAAGAACACAGTAAAAAAACTAAAATTCAGGTAAACATTTTACCAATTTCGTAAATCTTAACAAATTATCAGTATCAAAACAACAGCATTTATGTTAAAATTACCTGTCTATAATTATTGGAGGGACGCAAATAATTACCAACAAGAGAAAAACACACCTGTTTTATAAGATAATTCTTTTTTCCGTGCAGTTTTTAGCTATAGTGAACATATTTAATGTGAAAACATAACTTAATTCTACTTTTACAAATGATTTAAAAAGAAAATTAAAAAAAATGAAAAATGTTCATAGTTGCAGACTTAGTCTCTTTAAATCATACTGCATAATCAAAGAAATGTGTTTTAGTTCTAAATAGTAAGTGAGTATGATCAGGAAATACCACAATCACAAACTGCAGACAACCCCGTGGCACCGCTAGAAAGAGCTGCCCAACCATCACGAGACACCAGGAAGACAAATTAAGCAAAGCAATCAGCTCTCTTTCCCCAATCAAGATGATTGCAATACTAGAATGGACATAAAGTAACGTACAACAAAACATAGAACAATTACAGACTCCCACAATGGGAGTAACAATAAACAAAAAGTCAACAACAACAGAACCACCGCCTTAGAACGGACAGCAGCCTAAGCCACCGGGGGGCTTAAATGCATTTTACTGGTACCAAATCTTCGCCCTAGATTCTGCTGTTGTTGAAGTACAAGAAATGTGCAGCTCGCATGGAGGCCATCTAACTAATGCAATGTATCATCATGGAAAACACCCTAATCAAATTAACACTCCATGATGAAACAAAGAAAAGGGCTCATGACTCACAGAGGCTCATGACTCACAGATAGTCAGAGCTAAAGAAAACCTCAAGTTGAGCCAAAACAAACGAAATGAAGGATTTTTTGAGCACCCAAAACTATGTTTAAACTAAAGAATAAGAAAATAATGGCAGTTCTAACCCCAAATATTTTGTTACTATGGACGAGATATTTATATAGCTTTAAACGATTTTCAAGAAAAGGTGAATATAATTGTAATTGTTCTTGATCGTACATCCATCAGTCGGTCATACTTGACACGTGAACTCCTCTTTTCTTGTTTGCTTACCCAGCGAAGACAGGTTTTCGCGCATCCAGGCCCATTTCTTCATAATTTTTATGTAATATATTATAATTTGGTATCAAAACCAGTCATTGATAAAATATATGTTTCCTTTGAAAATGATTAATACAGATTTGAAACATACGCTTAATATTACAACAAAAATGCAGGTAAAACTAAATAACAAACAATTGAAAATATGTTGTAGAACGATTTTACTTAATAATTTTAAATATAATTTATTATCCAGATAGAGATCAACACTCTTTTCATGCATCCTGTATATCCATTGGAAAATAAATATTTATCGGCGAAAATTTGCATGGTGGAAAATAGGGGTGGGTAAATTAAAACATTAACATTAGAACATTAAACATGTTAAATCCTTACTAAAACAATGGTATCAGCATCAGCGGGCTCAAGACATAGAACTGCATATCATTCGCCAGATACCAACCCCAGCCCATGCACTGAAATGAAAACATACACTCATCTCTAACATTAACACAAACTCAGATTCTATACTTTGAGTAACAAGAAGTTTGGGCTAAAAGGCATTTATCTGTAAATAATATAATCAAAATGAAATTTTATATTTCCTATAAAAATATATAGGCCTTGACGCAAGAAAGCCTGATTGTGTTACAAGCGAACAACAAAGGTGGAAAACAGCCTGTGCCTCCATACAGTCTGATCAGTGCCTTTGTTTTCCACTCAATGCAAAGGATACTATTTATGCTTGCTTCATACAAAGTTTCATTATTCTAGCTAGTTTTTGTAACTAAGCAGGCTGGTTTTCGAATGACCTTGTTGCTAACCCTGTAGACAGTTTTTCTCACGTCAAGGGCCATATTGTGATGAATTGTTTGATTAAAAACATCATATTGGCTTCGTTGCGTAAACTCCTGATTCTGTTTCATGAGAACAACATAGGCACAGACCAGGCATATATCTTAATATGCTACATGTATGCTAGTTAGTTTCAGTAGCTGATCAGATACATTTGGGTATTTACTAATTAAGCATCACATAGACAAACTTCTCACATCAAGCCTATATCATATGTAAAGATTCTGCAGTAAAACTGGTATTTCCATTAATGTCAATATTTACAAAGAAAACAAGTCTTAAATCATATTTTATTCAATACGTTGCTCACATAAACTATTTAAGCCAATGAAATTTTCTTGTCGATAGGACCAATCCATTTCAGTTTCCAGGGTTGTTGGGTGGTATTTTTCTTTTTTATTCAGATTTTATAATAACATTCTGTAAGCAAGTGTTGAGACCCTGATCAGACACCACGTTCTGTGCCATCTTATATGGGCCTGCACTGTTTTACATTGGGAAAGATCAGATCGAGGTACAAAATCCCAGAGGTCTTATAAATCTCCACATCGGTTAAAAATGATATAAAATGTGGTATCAGACAATAGTTACTGCCCTTGAGTTTACTATTTAAGTGAAAACAATCAACAAAAAAATCATCACTGCATAAAGCTTTTCAAACTAATAATTCACAATATATCATAAGCATTTGTTGCTTTGTTAACTTTGTTGAAGGGCATGTTTCTATCTATCATTTGTCATTATCATTTTTATTTGAAAAAGGAGCCTATAAGACATGTGTTTGTAATGCCTTAAACACTTTCTATTTTAAAAGAGGAGTTTCTCACTTTTCTCATTTCTGAAAATCTTAGCTTTATATAAGTGCATTATCCTCTTTTAGACGCTATTCAGAGCTTACTGACCTGAGTTCAACCTCTCTTTTTATTAAACCCAGTATTTCCTAGTACCATTTCATGTGATTTCTCTTTTAATAGTGTGCGATTTTCTTTCCTGTTTTCTTTGTTTTATATGTTTATAATTAAGTCTAGTTTTACAACCAAACATAGTCAATCTGACACTCAATATTAATAAATTTGAAATCAAAGTATGAATGTATATTAAAGAATTTGAATATTCATAATTGCCATCTTTTTCTAATCATAATTTTGATAGATCTTAAATATTTAGTAACCATCAGTTCTTAATACATGTTATCTAAAACTGTCTTTAGTGCATATCACAAATGTTACACACTTTTTCATTGGCTAGAAAGGCATCCTGTGGAGGTCGCTATTCTGTCCAGACCAGTCCATACCACGTTAAAGTGCCCCCTATGGAGATGACTGGGAGAGTGTTGCAGAAAATGACGATTAATCACAAATGTAACATTTTTTTTTTTTTTCACTTTGCTTAAAGGATATGTGTTTTTTGTCGGCATTAAGTCCTTGTGTTAAAGAATTATGGACATAAAGCATATTTACTGTAAAATCCTACTTATTTGGACCAATATGTTTGGACAAACAGCGCTTACCAAAATCAGACTGATTCAGATCGATACAGTTTAATGTGGGTCTACACTGGTTATGAATTATGCATCTTTTTGGATTTTTAGTGTTAAATTGCGAGTGAATTTGCAGTTTCCACACGTTTATTCTAAAGTACTCAACAGTGATCTGTGGAATTATAAAATTCTTTGATGCCACCTCAGACAATTATAGAACCAAAATAGTTTGTCTCAGACTCAAGGAAATTGCATTTCTTCAACTTCAGTTTAAAGTCACGCTTTTGCAACCTATCAAAGATTGTGTCCAAGTGTTGTAAATGATCATCTAAAGTCAAACTAAAAACCAAGATATCATAAAGGTATGCTATAGCAAAATCTCCATGACATTGCAAAACTACTGACATCAACTCCTGAAACACTGCAGGAGCATTCAAAAGACCAATAGCATCACATTGAACTTAAAGTGACCCTGACGACAAGCAAAGATTATCGTTTTCTTGGCTGACTCATTCATCAAAACCTGCCAATATCCACGCTTTAAATCAATGGAAGTGAAATATATTTCCTTCCCCAGCAAAGCCAAAATGTCATTGATTACAGTGAGAGGAAAAGAAACTTTCTCTGTCACCTGATTCAGTATTCTTAATTCAACACAAAACCTTTTTGAACCATCTCTCTTATCAACAATCACAACGGGAAAGCTCCATGGTGACTTAGATCTTCTAATTACTTTTGCTTCAAGCATTTCTTTCCTAATGTTCAGAAGTGTCTGATAAAGTCTTAATTTTATTAGATCATCATTCCCTGCATCAATTTTTATTTTGACTGTGTCAGTGTAACCAAGTTCAGTGTCCTTACCAGCAAAAAAAATCAGAATTCCTTGAAATGAGGGGTTCTATCTTGTGTATATAGTTATCAGACACATGTAAGTCCTTCAAATCCATCCTGAAGGATAGTCTCGTTTTTTTTCTTTGTTAGCTTACCCAGATCCAAACAAACCATACACAGATGCCAGTGGAATGTGTATTGGTGCTTGTCTCACACATAATAAATATGTTGATAATGACAGTTACTATGTGTTGAAGCATAGAACAAAGACCGTATGCTTATGAAATAGTGAGGGTCCCTTTCAATGAAAGTGATGAAAATTCATACATTGAAATTATCCATAACAACTCTAGTACTGATCGATGGCTTCATTTTTATTGATAAAGCAAATTACAGAAAATGAAGAAAACTTATTTTTGTATGTAGATAAAATCAAAAAGTTGCCCAGGTGTCATTTGTGATCTTAATTGATCTAATGATTGCTTTCAAATAATCATTCACTTATTTGAAATGGTAAAATGTATGTAGGCTACTTTGTGTTATTTGATCAAGATGGTGGCAGGTTAACCATTTTTCCATGAGTTATGACTTTTGTCATCTGCCCTCTCTTCTACTTATGTGCTAAGGTCGCCTATATTGCAAACAATATGCACCCAAGTGCAACTGTCCTCAAAGAGCAGTCTGATCAGGGTTCATAGTGTTTGCTTTCATGACAAACTCTGGTTTAAAGAAGTGTTTTAATACATATCAGACATAAAAAAACAGATGACGTTTTCAGAACAAAATGTATTGGTAGGTCAAGGGTTAAACACTTAATATTTGTGGCATCAAATTTTGCCATTTAAAAACACTGACATATTGGGGTAGTTTAATTTTGATGGTTACTCAATTAAGTGCACTTAAAAGTTAATTTTTCTCTTCTTTTTGAAAAGAAAAGTAACACCTTTTTAATATGTGGCTTTCTTTACGTTGGAACATATTTTACCATTCAAAAGTTGATTCTTAAAATACCAATACCAGCAAACTGAGTGTGTGTATAAATTTATTACTTATTGTGTAACCTAACTCAAAACTGTATTTAGTAGTATAATATTTTGGCAATTTTTGTTTTTACTGCCAAAAGCACAAAATAGAAATACCCATCAGATATAAGTCTTTTACAGTGCCAATACACTTATCTGAAGTTTACAAAACAACACAGCAACTGACCTGCTTTCCAACGTCATATAGGTTGTTAATATATAGCATATTTCTCCACCAGGTATTTTCACAGTCTTTTATCTCAGTGCCCTGTTGAGGCCACATGGGACCATCAGCCATGTACTTCAAGAGACACACATAAAACATCAGAAAGAACATATAGGGAGGTGTCAGTCTGAAGGAAGAAATATAACAGACTACCCATTATATAGATGATCTTAAATATACATTAATGTTTTATTGAATTGATTAAATGAGTTGAGGAAAAGTGATAAAGTGCCAGGCTTATCAAGCATTTTATCTCATATTCCCAAAGAGTTTAATTAATTTAAATGATAAAAGAGCACAAATGGTAGATTCAATGTTTCATATGACACTAAAACTACCTTGAAATTGCTAGTTTTTGGCGTGAAAACGTTACGGTTTTGCCATATATATGCTACCTTGTCATTGAACTCATTACATAACGTAAAGTAAAAAGCAATTAAATATTACCATTAAATGCCAAAATAACAGACAGAAGACCAACCCACTACATTGTGAGGAAAATACACAAAACACAGAGAGCCAGAGCACAATTAAAGAAAAGCAACAAGCTTTTTCTCTCTCTCTCTCTCTCTCTCTCTCTCTCTCTCTCTCTCTCTCTCTCTCTCTCAACAAGATGGTTGCTTAACTAGAAAGGACACCAGGAACCACACCATAACCATGGATCCAACACAAAACCCACACACCCCATTGGAGCATTAATTAAAATGAATGTATGACAGCAGCCTATGCCAATTTGGCTTATATATATTTTACAGGACAAATCTTTGGCCTAGAGTCTATAGATGTTAAAACAAGAACCCAGAACACAGATTAACACAGAAACATACATGAGTACAAGAATGTAATTAAAGCAAAGCAACCAACTATCTCTGTCATCGAGATGATTGCAAAAGTACAAATACTATTTATTTTATTACAGGCCTTTAGTTAAGAGTGGTAATAGAAAAATAATTATCTTATTTCTCAACCAAAACATATGTTGTTGGTACTCAAAAGAACCGTCTCATTGAGACGGTTCTTTTGAGCACCCAAAACATATGTTGTTGGTACTCAAAAGAACCGTCTCATTGAGACGGTTCTTTTGAGCACCCAAAACATATGCTGAAAATGCTTGGTAAGAAAATATTAACAAATTTACGCTGAACTTTTTTGTTTATCATCTCAACCTGCCTATAAATGAAACAAAGTACTTTATCACAGGACCAGGACAAAAAAATCATGAAGTTACAACAACACAATCACCACCTTAGAATGGACAACAGCGACAGCAACAAGGGGGTGGCTTAAGTATATTTCACTGGCCAAATTTTCGCCCTAGATTCTGCTGGGGTTTTTTTAAATGAAAATTGTTTAGCGCACATGGATGTTCCTAACTTCTGCAATGCATCATAGAAACGATCAAATTTATTTAACATGCTTAAAGGTTCAAGCCTAGGGTAGGGTGATCGTGACTAGGACACTCTTCGGATTCTTCCTCTTATACCGGCTTACAACACTGATTTATTAAATTGGGAATCCTTTGTACATGGAGACTATTACCTAATCTACAATTTCCGCACGGTTCTTTCCATCAATATGATATAATATGGATATAAATCGCAATAATTAAAGGCAATTAAAATGAACCGTCACTCGGACGCTGTGGATCATGATTCGGACACATGTGGATCGTGATTCGGACACATTCAAAAGATAGATTTTGAGTCGGACGACAGACACTATAGAGACACTCGAGCTACGGTAAATACAAAGTATCATAGATTCTTCACCGTTTGAAGTGATAATTATTTATAAATGTTTTTTTTCTTTTCTGTGTTTGTAATTAAAACCTACCTTGATATGCCGTGCCATTCGATTCATTTTAACCATTTGTAGATCAATCACGGATCCTATATTACCAATTTATAGGATCCATGGACCAAGTTTCAATACAGTAAAGTCAGGTTGGCCCGAGACTCAGATGTTACCAAAACATATTATACATGCATTTCTTTCTCTGGATATCGAGGTCATCTTCACAAACAGTGCAGACCCTGACGAATTGCTGTATTTGGTTGCATTTCGCCTGAGTCTACACAGTTTGCAATTGTACCTCTTTCCACAAAGGGGTTATCCATTATTCCTTTATGGGGATGGAGATAATGCATTGTCCTGTTTATACCAACAGGCACTGGGCAGCATGTGCGGATCCAGAGGGGGGACAGGGGCCCGGACCCTCCCCTTACAATCACAAAAATATAGGGTTTCTTAAATGGGATTTCCAACAATGTGGTATGTGCGACCAGCAAAGCATCAGTTCAGCTCACTCATACGCGCAGTCTGATCAGAGCCTTTGCTAGTTTCTTCAATATTCTACGAGTGTAAAGTTACTGACTGAACATCATTTGGAGCTTACAAGGAGACCGCACAGGCTCGTCTGAGTTTGCACTTGTCACAATACCACATTTTTGGAAATCGCATCTCGTGGCTCATTTCCCCCGGTAAGCTATTATATGTTGCAACATATCATTATAGGCTATCACTGCCCATACGCGGATCTAGAAAGTTTTGTCAGAGGGGGTCCAATTTTGAAAACATTTTTTTAGTTTGATGGGGGGAGGAACGATCCAATTAGCACTAAAAGCGGGCCATCATAGACCCGCCAGCGAAACGCCATTTAAATGGCGTTTAGCTGGCGGGCCGATGATGGCCATACATTGAATTCTGGCTTGGTAGCTTTGAGATTTTCAGGGGATATGTGAAGTAAGCTAATATGCATATGTTCTATAAATGCCTATTCAAGGTATAGGCTCAGATCAACTCTTCATGGATATCAAGGATGCATCAAATATGCCAAATTGGGTACTGACGGACGAACGGATGGCGCCAAACTATATCACTCCGACTTCGTCAAGAATAATATTCACATTTGACCAGCTCTTGAGATTTTGGAACTTATATGCATATAATATAATGGTTTTTAACGTGCATGGACAGTTATGCATTGGGGCTAGAGGTTATTTAACAATTTCTATGAGGGATGCGTTGTGGCTCAGTAGTAGAGGGCTCGACTATATATTCACGTGGGACGCTGACTTGTGTCCTTGAGAAAGACACTCCGTCGACTCGGTACTGCTTAAGTTCAGGTTCAACCCAGGAATATATCCTGAAATAACTGAAAAAAATGTTGACTGGGACATAAGACATCTACTCAAAGAAACATATTCTATATTACAGGTAACAGCTTTTAGATAATGAAAATAAAATGCTAGTTTAGACATGATTTTTTTTCGATAAAAAACACACCCTTTGTTGCAACGGTGTATTTCAGCTTCAGGTCGTTGGAAATCCTGCCACAGGAGTTAGTGAGCATGTAAAGGTAAAAAAGGTATGTTTAGCTACATGGACCAGCTTCACTCTTGAATTTGTCAACGTAGCAAGTTTATACAGATATATTATTGCTTTCCAACGAGATATTAATGAAGGTGCTGATCAAACTGCAGCGAGATTAGCCTAAACAAATGGGTTTCTCATTATCTTGCAGTATATAGAAATCACTATATATTTTTTTTTAAACTATCATCGAGATCTTTCTGTTAAAATAATAACACAATCAACCACATATGAAACAATTTTGTCTACGTGACCCTTACACGCTAGCTTTTAAGCCCTACAACCATATACTTGTTTCAGTTGTTTGTTTTAGGCTTGAGTTGCTTTGATAGCTTTCTTTTTATTCTTTCCTTTTTGATCTGTTCAACCAAGAGCTTTTTCTCTCTAAGTAAAGCCTGTTTCTTTTCGCGCTCTGCTTGCTTCTTCTTCTTTTCCTCATTTTTTTTCTTTCTCATTTGCGGCATGGAGTTTCCGTTGGTATGCTTCGTCAGATGTTATAACGAAGAAGTTTTGTTGTTTCTTTAGTTTAGTGTTTTTCTTTGGCGCCGGGGGTTCAATTTTTGGGAAAATGCTTTTGGCGGTCAAGGACTGAGAAGCTCCAAGTAAGTCCATAACATTGTCTATCTGACTGGTCCCAAGTAATCTGGATTTGTAGAGCTTCCAGGTGGAGAAAATAGAATCGTTTTTAATGTCCTTGCCACTGACAAGCGCTGCTGTATAGGATAGTAGTTTCTGCGGTGTTAGCACAGATTCTACTATCTCAAGCGCTTTACTGTCTGGACATTCTGATATATTGACAGCTGATGCAGAGTTGGGGCGAGTTTCTTGTGGGTCTGGTGCCGATGTACCTGCTTCATTTACCTGGACTTCTTCATCTAGAATAAGCATGTTATTTTTTACAACGACTGGAAGGTCCAGGTATGGCTCCAGTGGCTCATCATACTGTACAGGTATGGAAAAGCTGAGCTCAGAAAGCACGGTATCATCTGCGGCAGAAGCTGTCGTTGCGTCAGTTGGTTCTTCCAGTGATTCATCTATAGAATTGCTGGTACCAACTGATGATACGTCTGATAAATCTACCTGAGTACCTAATGATGGAGCTGTCTCGGGGTGATGTATAAGACCCACTTTCTCATTGGATGGTGCTGAGAACAACTCTGAGGGCTTGTAGGCTTCGTCTGGTATGACACTAGGATCAAAGGGATAAATCCCAGTTGCCTTAAATCCAGCTTTAACGTTAGCGGGTGTTAAGGCATTTGCCCAAGCCCTGCCAAAAATTCTTAAGAACTGTCCGTGGCTAACAGTGACACCAGTGGCATGTGTGAAATCATCAACCTGATTGTTCCAAGCATTTTTCAGTGGTTTGAACACTGTTCGATCAAAAGGCTGAGTCCAGTTGCTGGTCTTGCTAGGTAACTCGACGATAATGATATTGTCATCCCTGGCAAGGGTAAGGAATTCGACATTGTTGTGCGAGTTATGACCATCGCAGACCAGCAACTGTGGCCTTTCAGGGCCAATGCTTGGAAGAAAGGTTTGGGTGAACCAGAGTTTTCCTATTCCATCCTTGGTCCACGCACTGTCGGACACAGAAAAATTAGCTCCCTTGAGTGGCGACTGACTGTCAATTGATTCAAGGTCATAGCCATGAAGCTTCTTTTCTGTCTTCCCCGGAATTATTAAATGCGCCGGTATTACTCTACCTTCAGCATTACCACAGGCGATTACAGTAATCATCTCTCTAGAATCAGATGACTTCCCATAAATGGCATTTGAGCCTCTTTTTGCTAAAACTTTTCCAGGCTTATGGGTCATGTTAATGCCGGTCTCATCCATATTCCAAATCCTTGCAGGTTTATTGAGCAAATCTGCCTTTTCCATGACTCCTTTAAGCACAGAGAAATACTTCGCTATTCTCAAGCGTGTCATGGCTTGGTGTCTCCCTGATGATGTAGCTTCAGGCGTCCTTAGCGAGAAGGATGGGTTTCGCGTTTTCAGTCGTCTCCACCACATTTGTGATGGTCTGCTCTTCTTAAAACCTTTGCTTCTTTTTTCAGCCAGTAATGAAGCATATTTCAAGACAGTTCTCTTTGTAAGTCCTACTCCCTGTTCAGCGCGTTGTTCTGCTGTTTCCACCAGAATAGCTTCGTCCTCCTTGCTTAAAATTGGCTGCTTACCCCAGATAGCACTGTGCTCCACTTTCCCTGTGATGCGATTCGAAAGTGATAATCTGGGTACACCATGTATCTTCGCAGCATTCCTGATGGAGGATCCTGATTTCACTTCTGCAATGGCTCTTGACATCGCATCATGCGTATAAGATGGTGTGCTTTTGCGAGTCGATCGAGTCTTTGTCTTCGCCATCCTGAAGAGTAGACAAGGTCAGAGCATAGAAGATAGAAAAAAGAACAGAGAACAAAAAGCAGAACAGAGCATATAGTACAGAGCAGAGCACAGAAAAAAAACACAATGCAGCGCACCAAGAAAATTAGATAGAGGTCCGTTTATAATTTAAAACAATTCAGAGCAGGATATTGTAAGACCGGAACGGATATGATAAAGTTATTCGGGCAATGTTTCTGTATGCTAGGAAAGTGATTAAGGGAGAATATTGGAGCATAGCAAAGTAGTGTGTTATAAGGAATGATTAAGATGCACGAAATAGGAGTGTTGGGAAATATTTATGAAACTTCTCCAGAAATGAATATAGGGCGAAGATTCGGCCAGTAAAATACATTTAAACTTTAAAGCTACCCAACACCCCGATGGCTAGGTTTCTGTCCGTTTGACGGCGGTGGTTCAGTTGCTGTTAGTTCACCGTTTGTTGTTGCGCCTATTGATGCTTAAGAAGTGTTTAGTCTCGGGTGTTTGTAAAGCAAAATTTTATCTCTTTAAAACTCTTTACTGGGATAGATAATTGTTATACTTTGCTTGTGTTCTTGTTTCTGAATAAGTTGTCGTTTGCGAAACATCGGGATGCTGTATTTCCATTGTTTGCTCTTTGCAGGATCATGTAATTAGATGTTCCACAGCTATAACTGTATTAGGTTCAAAGTAACTATCATAAAACAACAACAACAGCAGCAACGACAGCAACAACAACAACAGCAGTGAGTGCCGTTCGCGTCATAAGCTGATATCTCATACACAGCCATCTATAGTAGTGCTAGCTATCAAGCATAAGGTCACCCTACTTCAGCTACTGCCAGACTATGTATATGCATATGTGTATCGATGGGCGAAGGCGAAGGTCAGGCGACTGGGCGAAGGCGAAGGTCAGGCGAGACTGCGCTGATATACACTCTCACCAGAGCATTCGCTAATTATCTAGGCTGCTATTTGATCAAATACATGTGCACGTATCCAGATGGTGGAGTGGGTCCGGACCCAATCATCAAAAACTAAATGTTCCTTAGCAATAGTGGTCCCGACCTCATGAAGCTACAAATGTACCAAGCCAGTATTCAATGTTGGACCATTATCGGCCCGCCCCTAAAAATGGACCCCCTCTGGACAAAATGGACAAACAACTTTATATAAGACAGCAGTGAAGGCTCTGGCGAGTCCGCGCCTTTGCACAGGCTCGCCTAAGCTTTTGCTGCTCAGTCACCGATGCTATAAATACCAAAATCTCGCTTATCTCCTTATTATCAATTTAACTTCGTGCAAACTTTTGAAACCTGAGGCACTCAAGTTTATGCAGACATATGTAAACTCATTCCACGTACAGAGATCAAATTAAGACATTCTAATGAAGTAACAACAAAGCTTACAAAAATACACAGCTTGGATTTTTTTTTTCAATCCATTGAATAAAAGTCTGCCTTAATTGCATCTGCGATATTAAGCAGATCTTGAAACAGAAAGTCATATTCACTATGATGTGCTGCCCACTTCTTAACAAATATTACAAGGCAGTCACACGTGCAATAAAATTCCCCACATATGCATGGCGATGAAATGAAATTTTCCGATAAGTAAGCACAGAGGAAGGGGTATGAGATGCAGAGGTTGTAAGTTGTGTTGTATAGAGATGGCATCAAAGGAGAGTCAAACAAACCATCTTTGAAGAATTTCTCAAATAATTCTTCTTTCAGTACGGTTTGTATAACGGAATTCTTCAGTCCCAGCTCTCTTCTTGTCAAATGCGGGATAATCGACATGGTCAATTCTGTTACAAAAAAGAAGAATACGTCGGTATTGATAAGAACTTAACTGGATTTATTTTGTAAGCTGATACTTGTGAAGACCAACAATTTCTACATATTTGTTATACTGGAAGTATGACTAACATCTTTACACGCACTCGCTAGATTTATATGTTCTAGGAGATGATGCATTTATAAGTTGGGGGTCTTTCATGCAAACCAAACATCTATGTGTCTCGATCCACATCTGAACAAAGGGTGAGGTTGGTGCCGTGAAACCGGTTGAAACCCTCCAGTAAAATATTTTACTGACCGTTCCAATGCGGTACTTCTTTTGTGGATCATTCATGGTATCCTGGGTCAGGTGTGGTACTTGATTGTATCAATATTCCTGATCTTTGCCCTCTTTCTTACTTGCATTGCAGGCAACCTAATGCTCTCTAAGCGGACTCGAATATTTAAGGTAATAAATTTCATAGGTCCAGATAAGGAAATTCTATGAGCGTAAAATTGTAATTATTTTCTTCCCCACCAATTTAAACATGTGTTTTGGGTGCTGAAAAGATCCGTCTCATTGAGACGGTTCATTTAAGGGTGCTGAAAAGATCCGTCTCATTGAGACGGTTCTTTTAAGTACCCACAACATATGTTTTGGATGAAAAATTAAGAAAATAGTTTTCTAATACGCACTCTCATCTTTAGGCCTGGGTATGGAAACAGATACTTAATAACCTTACAGTCAGGGATAACAAGAAACAAAAAAGTCTGCACATGTTTTTTTTTCTTGTCAGATGGTTTGAATGTACCCCGTTCGCGACAGACATGGGGCGAATTACTTTGGAAAGTAATGCATTGAATTAGCATTACTTGCCAAAAATGTGCATTGAATTAGCATTAGCATTACTTGATTTTGAAAAATTAATGCATTGAATTAGCATTATTTAAGAAAGTAATGCATTGAATTATGCATTACAGCATGCCCATTCACGTACTGCAGTACGTAATTCACGCACAGAAACGGTCATGCACGCACTTATCATTTGGTACCTACGTGCAAAAACGTAGAGTAATTTTTGTGCACGCATAACCAGTGAACGTTGTGTGTGAATCTCATGAAATTTTCAAGAAAACAAGTCCAGTTTTTTTAGAATTATCGGCTCAGATTTACCGCTGACTGGTATCTTGCATTGATAGTAAACTGTTCAGTATAATATAGCAAATCTCGGGCCACAGTCAACCACGCTTCTAGTAAAGTCAATATTGATTGGTTGTCTATTACTACTGAACCAAGCAGCATTACGCTTACATATGCCATGTTAAGTGGACAGGCAAAATTAAAAGTACAGATGTGTGGAAGAAGAAAACTTGATAAATTGCTTGACACGTTTCAGAGCTTTAATTTAAATATAGGAGTAACACAATCTAAGAGGTATGTGACATTTTACTGTATTCTATTTTTCAAAAATCATCTATCATTCTGAAGAAGAGGGTGATCTGGATACGTTTGTTTACATTTTCCGTCACCCCTCCCACTCTTCTTCATTCTGTCTTTACCCAAAACTTTCAAAGGCTAGGGTTATTGTGGTTGGGGGTGAATGAAACCGGGCTTACGCCCCTAGGGGAACCTATGCCCAAATTTTTCTCAGGTTCGGACTTAGTTTTTTTTGCAGGGGGTGGGGTGGTTACTTGCAGGGCTCATTTATTAGCATTTTCACAGCATAATGATATCACTGTTATACACATCTAAATGATCTGATTTCATGGCCTCTATACGTTTACTATGAAAAAACAGCTCTAAAATATGTGTACCCTCAAAAATGAACATGTACCCCCAAATGGAAACACCAGGGGGTACATGTACCCCCAAACAGAAATATGAGTGGGCATGCTGCATTACTTTCATTCACGTAAAACAGAATCCTACAATACTGTTAACTCTCACTGAACAAAATATGTGCATACCGTAAACATGTTAATTTCGCATATAGATATTTTATATATACAAATATTTCAAATGAGCCACACTGGCTACAATATGCATGTTTTTTTAGTGAATTTCATATTCTTGTCAGTAACATTTGTTGGAATTTCATAATTTTTTAGAAATTGGAGATATAGCAACCCCAGTGATCATATTTCATTGTATATTATTATTATTATTATTATTATTATTATTATTATTATTATTATTGTTATTATTATTATTATTATTATTATTATTATTATACCACTGTGACGCTTTCCAAAATAGTTTCTTATTTGGAAGTATATTTTATGGGAGGAAAATTATAAACAATTTGAGTCTCTTGACTGGATTATCCAATCAACAAAGTGCAGGCTGTATCTTAATCCCTAATCTCTTATATTTTTGACCCCAATATATTTACCCTGTAGCAAAACTGACCACAGAGACACACTGTTAGTGTCTGTGGCCAAGTGTAAAATGTATGAACAGAACATTCAAGTGATAAATACCCTCATTGTGATCAAAACAATTCACAGTTGTTTCTTTGATATTGAATTGTAACAAATTCACACCATTCAAAGCTCATTTAATTAGCTTTAAAATGCTTTATAGATTTTAAAAACATTTGACTTAAATAAAGTGGTATAAAATACTCTACTTTTCAACACTTTCTAGCTGTATTTTCACTATTCTAGGTTCATATGGGATTGCCAGTAACTGTAAGCTGTTTTACTTTATTGATATAAAATCAAAACCTTTACTTGCAAGTTTCACAGATCAGTTTGCATATTCCATAGTCAAATAAGAGTCATTACAAGCAAGTTGAATAAAAGGAAACTGTGAATGGAAATAACTTATGGAAACACCCCCTTTTGTTGTGTATCTCATTTTTTTTATTGTGCAGTCTGTATATGGCAAAGTTTACGTTAGACAGTAATTCAAAGTAATGCAGTGAATTTTGACTAAAGTAATGCATTGAATTAGCATTTAAGTAATTCAAAAACTGGTGAATTAATCATTACCTTGAATTACTGGAAAAAAGTAATGCATTATTAATGCATTAGCATTAATGATTAATTCGCCCCATGTCTGGTTCGCGATCAGCAAAATCTCGGATGAGTCTGCGTTTCTACACAGACTCAAAAGAGCCTTCACCTTAGACAGATCTACATTACAAAGTAAGGAGGTATATGATTGCTCAGATTTACAAATAGACCTCAAAGACCACTTACCTGTATACCTCAGTTTAAAGAGTGGCCGTGTACATGATTACAATCGTAGAGAACCCAAGAGCTCATTAACGCCTATTCATCAACGACCATTGGATGAACTTGCATTTTATTTTGTGCTTAGGCCTATGCTGGTGCTTTCTGTCACAGTCAACATTTTTCAGTTATGTCAGGGCCTTGTTGGTTGAACAAGAACCAAGAACTCTAAAAGTGTGTGCCCAAAGACTTCAGTGAGTCTCGAACTAGCAACCCTTCGATCCCCAGTATAATTCTGGCAAAACATGCTCTAGGATCATCATCAGCTTTCTTGTCACACATTTCTGAATGTCATTATCTGCACAGTTTGTGGCGCACTCGAGGTGGTGCAAGCAAAATTGGTTATATGAGTTTTTGCCCATTTATACAATTACACTTAAGGTGATATTGAGTCGGACAAGCCTGTCCGAGTCATTATCCATAGAAAAATCCACGTGTCCGTCTCATTATCACTATACGGTTTCTAGTTTCGATGTATTTATGGAGCAAATCAAACAAAAAAACATAGATTTATTTGTATATCCGAGAACACCATATACCATTTTGACTTTAAAAACGGATTTTGTGAAAAAAAATACACCTACATGTAATTACTCACCTTCCAAACTAAATGAACGTTGGTTCTTTATTATCAATATTTAGTGCGATTTCGAACTTGAACTAGTCCCGCTTTTAAAACTTTGTAGCAAAGACGGATGTTACCTCATCATATCAAGGGGCACAACCTTGATAAATTTTATCTTTGTTCTTTGTAAACCGCAGCACAGCCGCATGCTATTATGAGATGATCTCGATACAGAGAAGCGCAAAAATAGTGTCCGACTCACGATACCGTCCGAGTTACGATCACCCTACCCTATTTCAGTTTAACTTCTGGTCTTTATTCTATCGTCAGATGCGGTTTTATCTACATGATATAGTGGTTACCCCAATTCTGCCTAAAGGTGGGCTAAAGTATCTTGTTGCATTTATCGCTTCAATTTAAAAAAAGATAATCAAACGTTATAAAAATTGGGATATAAAATGAATATTATGCGACAGCCTGCATACCTGGTTATAAAATAACCCAATCACAGTTTATATATTTCTCTTAAAATTGTATGATGGTGAGTCAGGCCTCAGGCTAAATGCCGACCCTGACCTAAAACATTTTGTTGGTGCCTGATGCTTGTCCTTGGCTAGGCCTGCCGTGACTCAACTTGGGGGGTTCTTTAGCTCTGACTGCATGCCCTTTTCTTTGTCGCCTCATATATAGGTCCTTACTCCAATTTTGACGTTTCGCAACAAAGAGTCTAACTTCCAGAAATTCTTTTCTTGGTTTTTATTCAAAGCATTAGTGCCTTTTGGTAACATTTTTCACCCTTTAAGCTGCAAACAGCAATTTTTCGTTTGAAAGATAAATTTTCAAGTCAAATGGAATAGCTTTTATTATTTTATACGACTATAGTACATTCGTATGGCATTGCTGTCCAAGCTGGCTAGTAGAGTGACACCTAGCATGTTAGAGGACCCCTGATCAATCCTCAGCTGGGGGCAAAAGTTATATTTTTTCACCTTCTTCAGCTGGGGATTGAATCTGGGCTGCCAGGTCCCAAATCAGACACTCTTCCACATCGCAATAAATGCCGGCTTGTACAACAAGGACGTACAATTGTTAACCCATAATAAGCCTTGCGTCCTTTTTGTGGGACAAAGGCAAACAGTGAAACCCAGATTAGACGCCACAAAATGTGACGTCTGATCAGGGTCTGAACTATTCTATGTTCTATTAAAATTTGAATAAGAATAAAAAATAACCCCCAGCAGCCCTTAAGACTGAAATGGACTGGTTCAGTTGATAAGAGTTGGAAATTTCATTGGTTTAACACTTAACCGTTCCAAGGTGGTACTTCTTTTGTTGATCTTTTATGGGGTTTTTTCTCTCTTGCGTTTGTAATGCCTTTGTGCGCATCTGTTTATATGGGCCTTGTGGTCACCTGCTGGGAAAGGGCTAACCTCTTGGCTCTAGTTTGTGGAATCTAACTGTGAGTTTGTCACTTTCCCATTGGTATCCTGGGTCAGGTGTGGTACTTGATTGTATCGATTCCTGATCTTTGCACCCTTACTTACTTTGAACTTAGCTCTACTACATACCTCCAGAATCTGTGAAAGTAAAACATTCCCCAGTTAAATTTCTTGGCTCCACCTGTCTTGTTCAGTGCTTTAAGACCAAGGTAGGCAACGAGCAGTCCACTACAAAGAAAACAATACAGGGTTATTTATGATAAGTTGACTAAATAATTTGAAAAATAATAAGTGAGTATGATCAGGAAATACCACAATCACAAACCGCAGACAACTCCATGGCACTGCGAGGAAGAGCCAGCTAAATCCTGGTCCAAAGGTTATAAATAGTTTACATGCTCAGATCAACTAAGCATTAAATTCAATTTGCTCATTAAAGGTAAAATGATAAAAATTTAGTATTGGTTTTATTGAGTTTGTTCATGAGAACTAATGAAAAGTGCAACAATTCTCACGCCTAGTACCGTCTAAAGCGGTAGTCTGCTTTCAATCAGAACACAATATTGGCCCACTTCGAATCGAACTTAAGTCCCTACTTAGGTTTTTACGTAATAGATGCGCACGCACGTTTATACCCGAACGGCTATAGTTGCAACCTTTAGTTGGCTGGAGAGTAAACAAAGATAATAGCCATGTATGCTCCACTTCAAATCTTCATCATAAATAAAAAGGATGCGTATAAACTGCACAGAACTGCCACCGGAATTTTTTTGCCAAACCAGTTTTTGGCAAAATGACCTAGTACTTTTAGTTGACATAGAAAGCTAAAGTGACTTATTTCCAGTAGAATAGACCCTACTGAGGAAATTCTATAGGTTTTTGGCTTAAAACCTGTAATGACCTAGAAAATATTCCACGACAAAGGTCAAAATCCCCGCGGGGATTTGCAAATCCCCGCGGGGAAAATATTTCCCCGCGGGGATTTTTCACCATCCCCGCGGGGATTTTTTCCCCGTGCGAAAAATTTCCCCGCGGGGATTTTCGAAAATTCTAAAACTCATCTTTTTATTCAAATATGACAAGATCTCATGTTAATGGTGTGTAAAAATGAATGTCCACCAGTAATAACAATTTTTCATTTTTCCCCGCGGGGATTTTTCCCCGCAGGGATTTTTGGAGAAAAAATCCCCGCGGGGATTTTTAAAAATCTGTTTAAGGGTCTAAAATCAAGCTTAGGTTCACTCTTGCAATCTGTTTGACACATTTGAGTATGTTTCAAGTATATATTAACATTTTTATTTTCCCCATGGGGAAAAATCCCCGCGGGGATATTTCCCCGCAGGAATTTTTCCCCGCAGGGATTTTTCCCCATGGGGATTTTTTTCTGCACAGTATTCATCCTTAGAGGATTTTATTCAATGGCAAAGTATTTTTTCTGCATTTATTCACATTTATATTGTATATGGTATGGATCCAGCTCAGTTGCTGCATGTTGTAGTGAAGCAAGCAGGTAAACTGTATTTTAGATTTACTTGATCACAAACCCAAAGACAGTTTTTCACATTATGCTGCCCATATACCTGTATTCACAGTAAAGCTGCACCTGTTAGGGCCACCTGCTTGTTCCATCTCTTTATTCATTTTGCAAAGAGTTTAGATCCAGAGCAGGCCCTACATCTCAGGTACAGATTACAGGATCAGGATCCAAGCTGTTTGATATTGTGGTGTTTTTTTCTGAATTTGCTTGGGCATAGTAATAAAACTAATATTGTTAATATCAGCTAATAAAAATAAATCATTTGTCTTCTTTAACAGTTTATGTTAAATAGTTGAGAGGTTATATGAGTTTAGCATTAGTGTTGTCTGCTGATTCTTCATGATTTAACTTCTTCAAAACAAATTCAGTCAATATCAATAGAATGACAAACAGTTGGATTCCGACTTTGTCTTAAGGGATAATTAGTAGGTTTGTTTTGACATGCACAGTCAAACAAACCGTGCCTCCTTTAAGCAATAACAGTTTGAATCCAGATCAGGCCCAACAATGTGTTAGACCGGATCTTCGTCCAAACTGTTTGCTTAATATTTGTTTATCAGCAGACAACATTAGCGGATAAAAGGTCGGAGAGGCGATATGCATATGACTTAATTACTGGCAATAGTACAGTGTACTGGGCCGACCGGATTAGTACTCTATGTGCCAGAATAACCACCTAAAACAAGAAAACTGGACACTTTAGAGTACTCCACAATAAATCAAGCTATACAAATATTTACACCCATGTAGGCAGTGCTCCACCATCTTGTTTTGGAACTAAAAAATCACCACCCTCTACCACCTGACCGCCCCCGCCCCCCTTCAGATTTTTATATTATGCTGCCTAATAACTGTATTTACTGTAAAGCTGCACCTGTTAGGACCACCTGCTTGTGCCATCTCTTTATTCACTTTGCAAAGAGTTTAGATCCAGATCAGGCCCTACATCTCAGACCTGATCAGAATCCAAACTGTTTGACATTGTGGTGGTTTTCCTGAATTTGCTTCGGCATAGTAATAAAACTAATATTAATATCAGCTAAGTATACATAAAAAATTCCTCTTTAACAGTTTTTGTTAAATAGTTGAGAGGTAACATAATTTTAGCATTTGTGTTGTCTGCTGATTCTTTATAAAATTACTTTTCAAAAATTCAGTAATACCAACAGAAAGTGAAACAGTTTTGATCCGGATCAGGCCCAAATGAAATATGTATTCATAATTTTGATGACTTTTTGGCCATATGCTACACTACAAACTTCGCCACGCGTAGAAATCATATAATAATTATATGATTCTTATATAAAAACTTTCATATAATACTTGTTAAAAAAGGCAGCCGCATGCGGATCTTATAAAACAGATTATATTATTCTTATATAAGAATGATATAATTTTACGTAAATTGAAATACACACGATAATCAGATGATACTGATAATCATTTTCACATAATAATTATATAAAAAATTATATGAAAATCATATCATTGCCCTTTTATATAAATATTATATATGTGCCTTTATATAAATTTAGCCGCATGCGGATCTTATAAAACAGATTATATTATTCTTATATAAGAATGATATAATTTTACGTAAATTGAAATACACATGATAATCAGATGATACTGATAATCATTTTCACATAATAATTATATAAAAAATTATATGAAAATCATATCATTGCCCTTTTATATAAATATTATATATGTGCCTTTATATAAATTTACATAAAAAAGGCAATCACATGTGAATGATGTGTAATGCACAGTATATGAAACTTACATAAAAATGTTTACAAAACTTAATTCACCACACATGAATACCACATGTATTAGTTTACTTATAAATCTTATATGACTAATTTTGTGTAATAATCATATAAGAATCCAGGCCTCCTGTATGAACTTCTTTATTGTTCAGCATCTCAACAGCCAAGCCTGAGGTTGTTTCTTTTTTGGTTATTTTTTCATGCTCAATCAACTAAGATTGAAATTTCAAATGCTAAATGAAATGCTGATAATAAAGTCTTTTCCAAACTCTTAGATGTTGTAATTATCATGCTAATAAATGATAAAATGAATTTGTAACATTTATGAGAATGAATAATTTCATGCTCAATTGAGTTGCGCATGAAAAAAGCTTGATAACCTTAGAGCCAGGTTTGTAGGTAGAATAAGAGCAGTTTCTACTGTACCAGTTCTTTTGTTTTAGATAGGTATTTAAACAAACCTATTGCAGTGATGCACGGATTACAGACAAAAGTCCTCAAAATTTTGAATGGAGATATGGGGACAACATTGAACCATGCAATAAAATGATGATATCACTGTCAGACTGATAAAGTATAAACATTACAAAAACAGATAACAACATGTATTTCGATCTTCTAATTTTTTTTAATATAACAGCAAAGACATGTTATAATGAAATACATATATATATAGCAGGAGTGAAATTCAAAATTTTCCAAAATCCTGATTTTCAAAATTCATATAATAAAATTTTAAAACATGCTGTATGCTTATGACAAAGTATTAACAAATTAAAGCTTTAAAGGTCAGTTATCTTTAGATTTAGTCTGAAAACAAATCAAAAGCAATAATAATCTAGGAATTCAGCATTTTGAGGCTGACTTTCCATAGAATAGAAAGTCAGCCTCAAAATCCTAAATTCAGGAATTATCCTGAAAACATCAGAAATGGGGCGAATTAATCGTTAATGCTAATGCATTATTAATGCATTACTTTTTTCCAGTAATTCAAGGTAATGATTAATTCACCAGTTTTTGAATTACTTTAATGCTAATTCAATGCATTTCTTTAGTCAAAATTCACTGCATTACTTGCATTACTTTGAATTACTGTCTAACATAAGCCTTGCCATATACAGACTGCACAATAGAGAAATGAGATACACAACAAAAGGATGTGTTTCCATAAGTTATTTCCAATTACAGTTTCCTTTTGTTCAACTTGCTTGTAAAGACTTCTATTTGACTAAGGAATATGCAAAATGATCTGTGAAACTTGCAAGTAAAGGTTTTGATTTTATATCAATAATGTGAAACAGCTTACAGTTACTGGCAATCCCACATGAACCTAGAATAGTGAAAATGTAGTTAGGAAGTGTTGAAATGTAAGGTATTTTATCCCATTTTATAAAAGTCAAATGTTTTTAAAATCTATAAATCATTTTAAAACTAATTAAATGAGTTTAAATGGTGTGAATATGTTACAATCCAATATCAAAGAAACAAATGTGAAATGTTTTGATCACACTTGATTGTTCTGTTCATACATTTTGACACTTGACCACTGACACTAACAGTGTGTCTTTTAGGTCAGTTTTGCGGCAGGGTAAATATATTGGATTCAAAAAAAAATAAGAGATTAGGGATTAAGATACAGCCTGCACTTTGTTGATTGGACTATCCAGTCAAGATACTCAAATTGTTTATTTTCTTCCCATAAAATATACTTCCAAATAAGAAACTATTTTGGAAAGCTTCGCAGTGGTATAATAATAATATACAATGAAATATGATTACATTGGTTGCTACATCTCAGTGATACTCCCTCCAATCAGTGACCTATATTAGAGTGACTGGACACTTCATTTTTCAGCCATATGGGTATGTCCTGGCATGTGTCACGTGACTAACGCCTGGTGCGCCTTTTATCATACACACTCAAAATGGCTATGCAGCTTGTGAAACCGCTGCATTTATAGGTACATTAAAGAGCGTACTTCGTCGTAAATATTGCTTATTGGTAAATATTGTTAATAACAATCGAAAAAACATATATGAAATATTGCTAAATGCTTTGTTTCTGCAATGTAAAAACTAATCCGATTGAGTTATGACCGTGTAAATATCGGCCGATTTTAAAAAAGTTGCGGAAATCGGCAAAAGTGGCTTCAAAAATACCTCTTTCACTCTGACAAATAAAGCTTTAAACATGGCTATATCTGTGTCTCGATTTATCAATATTCATAAACTAAGATGTCCAATGATTCATAATTATCGGAATTTTATAATTTTGGTGTTTATAAAGGTGTTAAAAAATTAGGTAAACAATAGAGAAATTACGCTGTGTATTCAAAAACAGCGGTAAAAGCCAATAGTGTAGATAAATGATATCGAGTTTCCCTCCTTTACCTGTGTAAGATACACGACAGTGTTATTTGAGTTGAGTATTGGTATTTTATTGGTGTTTCTAGTCACTCTTATATAGGTCACTGCTCCAATTTTCAAAAAAATTATGAAATTCCAACAAATGTTACTGATAAGATTATGAAATTCACTACAAAAAGTGTACATATTGTAGCCAGTGTGGCTCATTTGAAATATTTATATATATAAAATATCTATATGCGAAATTTACATGTTTAAGGTATGCACATATTTTGTTCAGTGTGTTAAAAAATGTGAGCGGCCTGGGCTTCAGAGTTAACAGTATTGTAGGATTCTGTTTCATGTAAATGAAAGTAATGCTTAATTCAATGCATTACTTTCTTAAATAATGCTAATTCAATGCATTCCTTTTTCAAAATCAAGTAATGCTAATGCTAATTCAATGCACATTTTTGGCAAGTAATGCTAATTCAATGCGTTACTTTCCAAAGTAATTCGCCCCATGTCTGGAAAACATTCACCAAAGGGGTAGGCATGGTAGGAGAGGCATAACTGACTTTAATATTGTCTATTTGTATTGTATGACACTATCTTCCTTGTCTTTAAGAGTCTACCGTATATCTTCCTACAAAAGTCATTCCAAAAATTAGAGCAGGTCTTCTGTCTAAATAATTTCTTCTGAGCTACCAAAGATTTCTGAAAAAGAATAAAATAATAAACATTATTTAGGAATATTATATTGACTTTATCATCGATGTATAAACTCTTACCAATCACTTGCAAACTTAAAGCCCTTCTGGCTTCACCATTAATGATTGGTTAATTGATTAAACAGAGAGTTAAAACATCTAACAATTCACAACTAGAGAACCATAGGTTTTGAAATGCTGAATATGACACAAAAACAAAAGAATTTTGATTTTCTTGACCATTTTCTAGCTAACATTTTTGGGGTCTAGAAATTCTAAAGTCATCTGCTTAGTACATCTGCTGCTTATATCAGTGTATCATAGATGCAATTCTATGAATCCAGATCAGACTGCTTCAAAGGGAGCAGTCTGATTAAGGTTATTGTTGCAATACATGTATATTATGCCACAAAGTACTTATAAGCAGAGAAGTAAGAGCAGAATGAGTGTGAAACTGAGGTCATCCAATTCAGAATGAGACTTTCTATAGTGAGGAGAATTTACATGCTAGACTTATGAAATCTTGTACATACCTAGCATGTCCCTTTGTTCACATGCTAATTTTCCAGGTGATAAATATCTTCAGTTTGTGTTGATAAGCAACATTTAAAAGAAGACTAGGTAAACATAAATGGATGGCTTAAACTTGGCGGTAATCATGGCAACAGATTTAGATATATGATATATTTTTCAATTGCTCCTGTAATCTGTCCTTAACCCCTACCAGAAAAGAAACATTTCACAGTGTACACAAACACAATTTATAACTATTAACATGGAAATAAAGTGGCATTTAATAAGGGTCTACAATGTTTGTTTAGATAAAAACAAAAATACATTATTTAAGTAAAATTGTGACCAGTAACCCCTTGAAAACAATTCCATATTTATTGTATCAATGTACTCTGTACAATTTACATTCAGTTTTTAAGCGAGTTTTTATTTATTTTTTTTGTAAAAAGTTATCATAAAGTAATCACTAAGTAATCATGATTGCATGCTATTTAGCAATGTAATCAATTATATTACTATTAGTAGTTGTATTCATAAAAATCCATGATTACAGATTAATTAATGATTACTGAAAAATTTAATAAATTACAAGTAATCATGATTACAGATTACAATTAACCAAAGTCTGTTGCACTTTGTTGGTGTAGACCACATGCTCTGTGTCCTCTGTTCTTATCTACACTATTTGCCTATGTCCCACAAAAAAAGTAAACTTTAAGAGTTTTCCTACTATTTTAATTCCAGCTGATGACCTTTGCAAATAGGATGGACCCAGATCACGCCCAACAAAGCCTTGGGCCAGATTTGGACCCAATATGTTTGATAATCTCAAGATCTTTTTGAAAAAGATGACTTTGAAAAAAAAACAACGCAGACAACCAAAAGGCATGCCATATTACCCAATAGGTGTACGATCTGGGTCTGCACTGTTTGCTTTTAACCCTCAAAAAGGATATTAGGCTTACTTTGGTTATTTTGTTTGTTTGATTTGATTCTTTACATCCCATAAACAACCTTTCAGTTATAAAGGGACGGGCCTTCCTGGGTTGATTTGTCTGTTTGTTTGATTTGGTTATTTATGTCCCATCAACAATCTTTCAGTTATGTAGGGACCGGTCTTCCTTGGTTGAACCAGTACTAAAGTAAGAATTAATGTGTCTTGCTCAAGGACACAACGCAGTGACGCTGGTGAGGCTTAACGCTTGGCCACTCAGTCTCAAGTCAAGCACTCTACCACTGAGCCACTGCGCTCCCGATTATGTTGGTTATGGCTGTCTACTAGTGTTTTCTGCTTGTAATCTTTGCAAAAAGGTTGAACCAAGGTCAGGCCAAGCAAAATGTCGGGCCAGATCTGGATCCAAACCAGTCAACATTCTAATGGTAGAGACCTTCATCAAACCCCACATTGTGTATTTCTGATCTGGGGCTACACTGTTTGCATATACCAGTTGGAACCAGATCAGGCCTGACCAAACAAACAGATTGGACCTATGATCTTGATCCAAACTTTTTGCGAACTGAAGGTGGAGACAACGCATTCTGTGGTATCTGATCTGGTCTACGCTCCACAAAAAGGATATCAGGCTCACATTTTGTTAACTCTTTGCCTTCTACACTAATGTCATCTGCTGATGGATTAGATCAGACAAGACAAAACAATTGGTCTGATCTGGATCCAATCTCTTGGACGCTCTAAAGAAATTTTCGCAAAAGATGACTTTGGAAAAAATCAGGAGATGACAAAAAAGCATGCAAAATTACAATAGACAGATAGTTTAAAGGAGTTCTTTGAGAAAAAAACCCACATCTTTTATATATTGAGATACTTGTTTTACTTTGTTGCATACATTTTGTCATCTGCTGACTTTTTCAAAACCATCTCTTTCGAAAAATTTCTTCAGGAACACCCTGAGAGTGTCAAACAGTTTGGATCCAGATCAGGCCCAACACATTAAATGTCATAAAATAGTCAGAAAAGGTGCCTGGTTATTGACACTTGTATACTGTATACTGACTTAGCCAGGTGTTTTACGTAAATCATTCAGGAAAACTATGAGAGTGTCAAACAGTTTGGATCCAGATCAGGCCCAACACATTAAATGTCATTAATTTGTCATAAAATCAAATCTAGTTGTGCCTGGTTATTGACCACTTGTAATGAGCTGTATACTGACTTGATCATGTGTATAACATAAATCACATAGCTAATATGTTCAAAGCCCCAACAGAAGTTTTTTTAAACTAGAGTGCAGTGGTCTAGATAAGGATTTGGACCAAAGGGTATTTCACCCTCTACTTTTTAATTTAATGAGTATTTTACTCCATATTTAAAAATCAAATTGCAGAATATGCAAAGCCTTGTAAAAAGACCCAATTATTTGCTTAACATATTTTGAAGAAAAGTTGCTTGTATCAAATGCATGTTGCATTTTTAGGAAAACTTCCAAGATTTATAAAATTGGTGTATATATATTAGTTTTTTTCTTACTCAGAATTAAAAAAATCACCACATAAATTTAATATCAGCACTGAAACCTCAAAATGCAAAGGGTATTTTCACCCCTCAATTTAATTTTCAATGCTGAATTCCAAAAAATCAATGCTGAAATACCCTTTACCCCCTCTTATCTGGAGCCCTGTAGAGTGGATTAGGTTTGATGACTTCAGAGTAAGGTGCTTGGAGTACACCATGTATTCTCTGCTCAGCCGCCTGCTGGTTTCTTTGAACTACTCCCATTTCATTATTGTCGTATTTTTTTGACCCTGAAGTTCAAAGGTAGTGACCTATGCTAATTTTATATAGGACCTGTTATTGAAAGTTTTCGCCAAATATACTGGAATAAATTAGGTTTTCTAAAATTCAATGTATCATAACAGTAGGAATTTGACAATATTGTCCGCTGTGGTGTAGTGGCCTAAGCCTTGGACTCTTATTATAGAGAAGGCAAGTTCGAATATAGCAAGGAGGGTTTTTTTCCAGTAAATTACTTTCTATGTACCGACATAACGCAAAACTCTAGAAAAGCGTGAACATGCTTAATTTTTGTGCAATCGTGTATATGTACACGTGGTTACACATGTAGTGGCTAGTGAAATCGAGATTGGTTGACCGACATTCTTGATTTACTAGCAACTGAAGTGTTATCCTGTGTACATTAAAAAAAACAAAAACAAAAACAACATCATTTTCTCGCTTTCCTGTGTTTAGCGCATACCATCATCATTTGCTCGCTTTCCTGTTTTTAGCGCAAACCGTTCCTAACAGGAAAAAATTAAAGAAACGCTCCTTGTGATATTCGTACTTACCTGCTATGTGCTAGGAGTCCTGCTCCTAATCCACTACACCACTGCGGAAGATCATATTGAACTGTTACTTATATCAGATTGTCCATTTCAAAAAAACAAATTAGTTGTGTATATTCGGCGAAAACTACCGATAACAGATCGGAGATAAAATTAGCATATGCCACACCCTTTGAACTACAGGGTCAAAAATATATGACAATACTCATAGTTTAACATTTGCAAGGGTTTTTAACACTTTGGCATCTAGTGCCATCTGCTGATAACCTAAAAAATGCAAACAGTGTGCATCCTGATCAGGCTCGACTGATCTGGACCGAAACTGTTTGACACTCTGATGGTATTTCTGAAAGAATGTTTGTAAAAAAAATCAGCCGATGACAAAAAAGCAAGCAAAATTACCCAGAGTACAAAATGGACACATATTAAATACAAAATCACAACTTTGGTGCAATTCACTTTTATTCTTATTTTTTCTCATAAAACAATTTTCTTTTTCCAGCTGTTAAAACTTTATGATGCTATGCGACCACATTATATGCATGGATGAAGTGAAAGAAATTTACCTACCCCAGATCAAAATTCTAGCACTTAAAAGTTGGTATTTACAAGAAACAAATAAACCCTGACAGACCCTCTTGATCGGTACTCTAATCTATTCCTAAATGCTTACATAAATCACCATGTACATGCTGAACATTCCACAACAATTGAATTCTATAGTCCCTTTGGCATACAGTGTGTTTTTCTATGTACATGTAGTATTAACACCAACAAAAATGGAAATACCTACCACATCCGCTCTATGTGCGTAAATACGGGTCACAACATGTCTCCCATAATAAGTCTATGGGGATTTTTCCAAAGCTCAAGGTCCTAATGGTTGGATCTTGGCGAATTTCAAACCAACAAGAGATTTTATGGTTGTCCTTGTTACCTGCAAGAATAAAAATGAAAGTGTTAATTCTGATATAATTATGCTCCCTTATAGTCTGGGTCTTGTCATCAGTTTTTACTACCAAAATTGAATCACCAAACCATTTAAAATGCTTTTAACTCCACATCATCTGTGATGGATTATCGCACACAAATTGATTGTCTATTTTGTATGTTAAAATTTCTAAAAAATTGTGGACGGACACCGGAGTGACTTGTATACTATTAGCTCACCAGCGGCAAATAGTCGTCTGCTGCTGATCTTTTCATACAGTTTGAACCCAGATCGAGCCAGGCAAAACATTGGACCTGATCTAGATCCAAAATGTTTTACACTGCATGTCCCTGCTGAAAGATTTTTAGAAAATTTCATTTTAAATAAGTCAACAGATGACAAAAAATCATGAAAATTACTCAGCAAGCTGATTAGTTTATGCTCTGTTTTAACCACATTGACCTACACAGGGATTTTTTCAACCTTTTTGGGAAGGGGCCCTAGGGCCTTTGCTTTGGGAAATTTCGGCATTTTAACCAAAATTGGGAAATTTTCTTCATTCATTTTTATAGTATTTTCTTAAACAGGGACGCTTAAACTGCATTGAATCACTCTAATTTCTGATCATATGCTTTATTTTGAAAAGTCCATTGAAAATGAAGGCAATTTGTAATCTATATTGATTTACATAAAAATGACCTTCTGATTGGGAATTTTTTTGTTCAAATTGGGAAAAAAATGTAGGCATTTGCCATTGGGACAGGGGCCTTATAACGGCCCCTGAGACACCCGAAAAAAATCCCTGCTACAAGACTATAAACTGATTCTTTGCATGCAGGGGGTGGAGAAGTGAGTGGTGGAGTAATTTTGTTTTCGCTGTCATATGCTTGTTAATGGTCTGTTTATAAGTTTTCTCGGTATCTTAGATCCTGATTACAATAAACATGGATTTGCACATATTGTATTTGAAGTAGTTGCAGGTTGGAATCTCTATAAACTCTTTGCATTCTGGGTACATGTAATTGTTTATTCTTTTTCTTTTGTTGTCATCTGCTGACTTCTTTTTCTTGAGGTTTTAAGTAGCATCTAGTTCCTGAAGATTCTACATTTTGATGATTTCCACACAACCCTCACCCATCCACCCCCACCCAAAGCATACAATTTCAGCCACCTAAAGGGGACTCATAATGCTCCAATTGGCACTATTTTTCCAAAAATTATTCGTCTCTCACACCCTACCCCATCCCCATTGCGGCTTAGTTGTATTCCTGCAAAACCCAAAACCTACTGATGCAAAAAAATGCCAAAGAGAAATTAAATACCATACTGTTTACTTTCTTGTTAATGAATAGCCTAGGAAAACAAGCAGTAAGCCCAGGCTCAATTGAAATAATTACTTTGTCTTTCTTGGTGTATGTTTTTAAGACTCATAAAAATTTCTCGTTACACTTTTTTTTAAAAAATGGACAAGTACAGTACTCTTTTGAAAATAAACTTATCTAAAGCCCTGTACATATATGAAAAATAGATAACTCTGGACATTATTATTATTATTATTATTATTATTATTTTATTATTAATCATAGTTAGCTCTAAGGGCACAGTGCACTTTTAGGGTGGAATACAGCCAATATTTGATCAGTATGATAAAATTTGAAAGTGGACATATAATAAGTTACCTGGCCATAATGAGATATAATTCGCGACATCTGTGTATTTACCTATTTGTAATTTTTTGATTGCAGATACTGTAAAAGTATAGATAAGAAGCTACTTATATACTTAGATTAATATAAGACTATATACTCAATATGAAGGACAAGTTTCAAACAACCAATTTTTTTTTCCTGTATAAATAGGTTCTGTTAATTTACAACAGGTAAAGGTTGAAAAATATCTTGAAATCAAGTCTGTGTAGTAAGTAGATTTCTCAGCAGGACAAGGGTAAACCATGGCATGACTTTAACAATTTCCTTGCTAGCAGCAGCTTTTGTCATCTGCTGATAATATTGGAAAACAGTTTGGATCCAGATCAGGACCAACAGAATTATCTTGATCCAAACAGTTTGACAACTTGATTTTGTTCCCCAAAGATATTTTGAATGAAAGAAGTCAGCAGACGACAACAAAATCGCAAAACAGTATGCAGCATGTAAAGATATACATAAAAAAAATGCTTACTTTTTCTCCTCTTTTGTGTTTTGTCCAGCAATTTTAGTTCCTTGCTGAGCATTAGCATATTATGTTTACCAAGGTCAGAGAAGTCTGGTCAGACTTTACAGGACTTGACATTCGCAAATATACAAAGATGTGGGGGAGGGGGTTCGCTTTGCCGATTTATTTCATTTTTATCAAATATCCTGTGAAAATGAAACAATTTGGTCTCACTGAGACCAAATTATTTCATAGCATATTTTAAAGTGGGTGTAGCGGAGGGGGTTCAAACAATACACTCTGGATCCGCCACTGAATACCACCTTAGTGATCACACATTTCAGTTTTAAATGAAATCCACGACCCTATAATTTACTATTACCACTTTTTCACCTTGTAAGCAGTTTAAATTAGACATTTTAGTGTCCAGGCTAGTCCTGATCCATGCTCAAATCAACTGAGCATGTAATTTATCATGCTCATAATGTTAAAATGCCAACATTGTTGGCATTATATTTATTAGCACAATAATAACAACATCTGAGAGTTTAAAAGTAAAGCATTTTTTTTTCGCTATATTTTGTTGAAATGTTGTAAAGTTGTATTTAAATTCTGAAAATGCTGCCTGCTCATTATGTCTGCTGCATTGATTCATATGCATTTAAGACAAGTTTTATCATGGAAGCAAACACTATGAACCCTGATCAGAGGAGCCGTCTGAAATGGGTTCATATTGTAATAGAAGCCACCAAAGTACATCAGCAGATAAAAAATCAGCCAATATTTGAGCCGCTACATACTTTATACCATAAGCTCCAACTTCAGCTCTGACTAGTTCCAGAAAAGATGTTAAACAACTGGTATATTTTCAAATTCTTCAAAATGCAGATATAATTTTTTTTACTCAGTGATAATTCTGCTGTGATCCTTTTTTCAAAGGTCTATTGGTTTTACAACCTCAATAGCTTCCTGTAATTTAAATAAATAAATACTCGTTTTTGACAGGGGCCACATTTCCTAGTTCCAAGGATGATTTCTGTGCTTGTGGTTAGAACTGTACATGATATTTCCAAAAATGTGGTATGTGAAACCAGGGAAGGCTCAGACCAGCCTGCCCATATGCACAGTCTGATCAGAGCCTTTGCTAGTCGCTTGATTATTCTATGAGTGTTAAGCTACTGACCGAACAGCCTTTGGAGTTTCTAAGCTTAAAAGGAGACTGGACAGGCTCGTCTGAGTCTACACTATTCAAAATGCCACATTGTTGGAAATCGTGTCCCGGCTCATTTATCATAAATAGCAGGAAAAGGGTTAGCTCTGTATTATTTCAAACAACTGACCATTGATCTTTTAATTTTATCATGTTCAAATGATTAGAAATTTTCTGTTGTCCGTCCATCATTTCATTGATTATTTTATTATGTAGTATTAGGTAGCCTTGCTCCTTGTATTCCATTTAAAGGGGACGGCAACCCTGATGATAACTATGTTTTATATGAAAGATCTTAATAAACCTCGAATTTTGATACCAGTTTCGTCTAAATCTTTTGAAAAATTTGAAAGTTATGGGTGTTTGAATATTTTTGAATGGACTGTAATGAAAGCGGCCATAGTGTAGGCTTAAGTGACGTCACTCAGCCTAATTAAATATGCGTAATCAAAATAAAAGACAAACCAATGGATTATTTGCATTTATCTTTAATGAAACATTTCCCTTGTGTATAAAGCTACATAATGCTGCATATTTGCTGAAACAATGATGATGTGATAGTAGTGATAACTAAAAATTTAGCATTTGAAAAAATTCTGAAAACTAATTAAATATTCAAAATGGCGGCTAAATGTTGGCCATATTGAATTTTCTAAATGCCCATAACTTGCCCATTTTTCAACCAATTTTGATGATACTTGTATCAAAATTCATGGTTCATAAAGCTCTTTCTGATAAAACATACTTATCATTAGGGTTGATGTCCCCTTTAATGTGTATGCCCGGTATAAGCATATCAAACAAAAAGGGACCCAACTCTTTTAGTGCTGTATTTATGAAATTGAATCTTCCAAATGATGATCTGAAGTAATCTGTCTTGTTATCAATAAATAATTTGCTGAAGAAAGCAAAGACATCTAGATAACATGTTTAGATAAACAAAAATTTTCAGCGTAAAATTGTAAATATTTTCTTACCCATATTTTTTGCGAATGTTTTGGGTGCTCAAAAGAACCGTCTCATTGAGAGGGTTCTTTTGAATATCCAATTTCTTGTTACTCTTTACATAAGGCCTGAGATTCTGAGGAAGAATAAAGTCTACCAAAGTACATAATATCAGTTGAGATAGTTGAGCAAGCAGACGGCATTTGTAGAGAATGGCAGAAAATGGTTAAGGCCATTTTTGTTTAACCTTCTTATTGTGTGTGTGTACTCTTGTATGTCTGTGTTGACTGTATAAAAAGATACAAGTGAAAGATAGGGGTATCCATTAACCTATTGCACATGAAATGAACTCAATGCATGTTGTTTTGGCCTTTCATGGGTAGTATTAACACTTTGCTTGCCAGCGCAGTTCTCACTAACTCCAAATTTGGATTATTTTACTCCAACTTTTTGATTCTGACTCCAACTTTTTCTAAAGTGCCAATAGAAAAGATTGGTAAAACTCTAAATTTTTCTGGCAAACAGCAATTTTACTCCTATTGTCAAAATCCTAGTGAGAGACTGCCAGCGGCGAATTTTGTCATCTGCTGATGATCTTTGCAGTTTGGACCTAAATCAGGCCCGCTAGAACATTGGGCCTGATCTGGATCCAAACTGTTTGACACTGAAATAATTATTTGAAAAAGTGAATTTTGAAAAATGTGAGCAGAACACAAAAAAGCATGAAAAAAAAAAACAGCATGCAAAGAGTTCATTTGAATCAGAATCAAATCTACTGTTTGGCGAAACAGAGTTAACTTTGTGTAGAACATGGGAAAAAGTTTTCAGGAAAAATAGAAAGTTAGACTCAAAATACTGAAGGCTGTAGCAAGACTGCGTACACAGTACTACACACTGTGCAGATAAACTCTCACGCCATGGATGTAAACAAAGGCAGATACATACAGACTCGAATGTAGGACAAAACATCCCGGGACAAAACATCCCATGCCATTTTTTGACACCCCGGACAAAACATCCCGCATCGATTTGCCACCCCGGACAAAACATCCCATGCAGTTTTTGTCACCCCGGACAAAACATCCCATGCCATTTTTGCCATCCCGGACAAAACATCCCATGCCATTTCTGCCACCCCGGACAAAACATCCCACACTTTGTTTAAAGTCTATGAAAGTGCATAAAACATCCCATTTAGTTAATTGTCACTATTATTAATATTCTTAATGTACCATACCTATTGAAATGATTGGAGATCAAAGGTAGATAGATAATTAGACTAATTAGACATATGTTTCCCAATTATAATAGTTTGTTTGACTCAAACTGTAAAATGATTTCTTTTAAGATGTAATTGGCTTCTTAACACCCAAATTTAGTTGTTTGTCACAATAAGATATAATTATCTTTTATTTACACTGTAAAACTGCCTTTCAATCAATTTAAGATCTTGATTATATCATTTGGACAGTCTTACTAGGGCTTTCACTGCTAGTACATGTAACAGTAGGTGAAGGTCTCAAATAAGACTTATCCTGAAGGAGCAGTCTGAGTGTGGGATGTTTTGTTCGGGGTGGCAGAAATGGCATGGAATGTTATGTCCGGGGTGACAAAAACAGCATGGGATGTTATGTCCGGTGCGACAAAAGCAGCATGGGATGTTTTGTCCGGGGTGGCAAATCTTTGTGGGATGTTTTGTCCGGGGTGGCAAAAAATGGCATGGGATGTTTTGTCCCGGGATGTTTTGTCCGGCTCCCATACCCTACAGACTCCTATAGGATTATTGATTTTTTGAGGTTATAGGTCATGTCAGTTACCTATATTAGAGTGACTGGACACTTCATTTTTCAGCCATATAGGTATGTCGTGGCATGTGTCACGTGACTAACGCCTGGTGCGCTTTTTATTGTACACACTCAAAATGGCGATGCAGCTTGTGAGAGGTACTTTAAAGAGCGTA
Organism: Loripinus fragilis; assembly: GCA_964019695.1. Taxonomy (NCBI): domain Eukaryota; kingdom Metazoa; phylum Mollusca; class Bivalvia; order Lucinida; family Lucinidae; genus Loripinus; species Loripinus fragilis. The sequence goes on from OZ026515.1 coordinate 36,418,202, forward strand.
CTTCGTCTTTAATATCGCTTATTGATAAATATTGTTAATAACAATCGAAAAAACATATATGAAATATTGCTAAATGCTTTGTTTCTGCAATGTAAAAACTAATCCGATTGAGTTATGACCGTGTAAATAACGGCCGATTTTAAGAAAGTTGCGGAAATCTGCAAAAAATGGCTTCAAAAATACCTCTTTCACTCTGATGAATAAAGCTTCAAACATGGCTATATCTGTGTCTCGATTTATCAATATTCATTAACTAAGATGTCCAATGATTCATAATCATCGTTATTATATAATTTCGGTGTTTATAAAGGTGTTAAAAGTTTAGGTAAACATAGAGAAATTACGCTGTGTATTCCAAAACAGCGGTAAAAGCCAATCGTGTAGATAAATGATATCGAGTTTCCCTCATTTACCTGTGTAAGATACACAACAGTGTTATTTGAGTTGAGTATTGGTATTTTATTGGAGTTTCTAGTCACTCTTATATAGGTCACTGGTCATGTTTACAGTGCACAATGTGGAGTACTGTACATGTGCAGGCTTGTCTGAGCCTTCACTGGCAGCATATGTCAGGCCGTGTACCAAAAAAAAAAAAAATACTTTTCTTATTTTAAAACCAAAACATATGTTGTGGGTACTCAAAAGAACCGTCTCAATGAGACGGTTCTTTTGACACCCAAATCATATGCTAAGAATCATGGTAAGGTGATATTTATAATTTTACGCTGCAAATTTGTGTTTATATAAACCTGTGATATGTTATATGTACCAAAACCCCATGTACTGGCCCATATTATGAGTTGAATGTTTCAAGGTGTGCATGTGTAATAATTATGATAATAAACTTTTCCTGCTAGATCTCATTGTTGTTTATTCTTGAATTGTATTAAGGCACTAGGCTGAAGCTATATAAAAAAAATTGACATACCTTAAAAAAATATTTTGTTGAAACAGGCCCATTTTTTTTTTAAATTTATAACTTCCAGGCTTGATCTGGATCCAAACTATTTGCAACAAAGAATTAAACATCTGAGATCAGTAAATAAGCATTTATTAAAAAAAATAGTCTCAGATCAGCATACTTTAAGAAGAGCAGTCTGATCAAGGACTATTTTTATTTGGTTCTCTGAACAAAATGATATATTCAAAAGGTAATTCCAGGACACTTTTTTCTTAAAGGACATGACTTGAAGATTTAACTGTTAGTGGCTTCTAATCTGTATCTACCCCATTTAGTTAAAGCTAGTATGTGCATTTCAGTAATAAACCTGAAAATTCTGTGTTTATTAAGTCAATAGGTGATAGCAACTCACCATGTGGTCAAAACCTACTATTTGTTGTCATGGTAACAACAAAAACATCCTTCAATTTAGATGAACAATAAATGTCCAGACCAATCTGGTCATGCCCACATTAATGTTTTGCGGTCTGCTGACTTTTTAGAAATTGACTTTCTCAAAAATATTTTTCAGTAACACTTTTAGAATGACAATCTGTTCTATAGTAGATTATTAAGACAGAAGATAGAAAGATCTTTTTCTATCATTTGTTTTCAAGCTTTTTTCATGCTTTTTTATTGTCTGCTGACTTTTAGCATTCAAAATTAACTTTTTAACAAAATTTCTTTCAGGAACACTATCAGAGAGTCAAACGGTTTGGACCCAGATCAGGACCAACAGTCTGCCTCCTATATAATTGTTCACAAAGGTTATCAGCAGATGACAGAGGTGGCTAAGCACTAACAAGAATAGGTAAAATGATACGAGTTGTTATTTTTAGATCCAGAAAGAAACGAACTGTCCATCCTATTCTATTCTTTATATAGTTCTTATTTCAAACTGCCCAAATTGACATGAGACTGATTAATTTTCGCCAAAATCTTGGTGATATTCGTGCTTTTTCTTGAAATACTCCGACCTTGATCATAAACAGTATAGATCCGAATCAGCTGGTTCCTGAAACCAGCTGATCAGGATGCATATTGTTTTCTACCCTGCTTGTTTTGTTTGTTTGTTTGTTTGATTTGATTCTTTACGTCCACTCAACAATCTTTCAGTGATGCGGGATGGGCTTCCTGGGTTGAACCAGTACTAAGCTAGGATAAATGTGTCTTGCTCAAGGACCACAACGCAGTGACGCTGGTGAGGCTCGAACCCGCGGCCCTTCGGTCTTGAGTCAAGCACTGTAATACTCTCTGATGGTGATCATGAAGGAACTATATAGTAAATTAATTTAGAAAAGACAGCAGATGACAAAATACTTTAAAATTTTCCTGGTCCTGAAGCCAGCTGATCAGGATGTATATTGTTTTCTACTCTGCTTGTAAATGCATACTAATAAGTGGAACCCTGCAAGTTGGTCAGATATACACTGCTGAAGTTACTCTTTGCCTGAAATTGTTGTCTGCTGATAACCTTTGCAAAAAGTTTTGGAACCAGATCAGGACCGACAAAATATTCGGCCAGATCTTGATCCAATCTGTTTGACTCTCTGAGAACAATATAGTAAATCAATTTTAAAAAAAAGACAGCAGATGACAAAAATATAAAAAAATTCCAGCAAGCAGAGTAAAATAGAAATGGATGCTTGTCTCAAGATAAATATGGTTACTATATAATAAAAAATGCACTTGTGTAAATATCAAATTAACCCTTGTCCTGCTGAACCTAGATATATCCCGTTTTTAGAAACACTAACAGTGTGGATACTGATCAGCTGATCAGGATCCACAGTTTTGCATCCAGTTTACGGTCTTGCCAAAATTTAGCTATTTTAAATTCCACACAACCCCCTCCCAAAGCATACAATTTAAGCTACCTAAAGGGGACTCATAATGCTCCAATTGGCACTATATTTTCCAAAAATTCTTCATCTCCCGCATCCTACCCCCATCCCCATTGCGGCTTAGTTGTATAACCAAAACCTACCAAAGAGAAATTAAATATCTTACTGTTTACTTTTTTGTTAATGAATAGCCTAAGAAAACACGCAGCAAGCCCAGGCTCAATTGAAATAATTACTTTGTATGTTTTTTAGACGAACAGTCAGTACTCATAAAAATTTCTCGTTACACCTTTTTTAAAAAAATGGACAAGTATAGTACTTTTTTGAAAATAAAGCTTATCTAAAGCCCTGTATATATATGAAAAATAGATAACTCTGGACATTTCCATTATTTTATTACTATTATTATTATTATTATTATTATTATTATTATAGTTAGCATTGAAGAGTTAGACTATAGACAAAGTGCACTTATAGGGTGGAATACAGCTAAAACTTGATCAGAGACAGTATGATAAAATTTGAAAGTGGACATATAATAAGTCACATGGCCATATTGAGCTATAATTTGCAGACATCTGTATATTTACCTGTTTGTGATTTTTTGATCGTAGATAGTGCTCAGCAGTACAGGGTTAAACAATTTAATTTGATCGTTTGTGTAGAATTGTTGTTTTTTATGTGTGTACATATTAGTTATTTTGAGGGCCTCATGGAAGATTACTTGTACTACTAAATGTTGTCACCCTCTTTAAATAAAGACTTTACTTACTTACTTAAGACTATTAAGATAATGTCAATTCTTAAATCTATATGGTCTGATAGCCTAGTGGTTAGTTCACAATTTGAAAAAGATCACCCAAACCTGGATCAAATCTTTGGGTGGGAGACATTTTTATGACTGTCCAATGTATGCATTCTTTTTAAGTCAAAGTTGTTCATATATTTTATGTCACCTTCTGATTATCTTTACATCTTTTCATTTGGATATTCAGTATTAATTCCCTCGGTTTTATTCACTCTTTCTTTGCCAGAGGCTACTTTTGTTGCCTGCTGATAGTCTTTGCAAACAGTTTGGACCCTGGTCAGTACCGACAAAACATTGGTCCTGAACTGGATACAGACCGTTTGCCATCGTCTGATAGGGTTTCTGTAAAAGTTTATTGAAAAAGTTGACTTTGGAAAAAAGTCTGCTGATGACATAAAAGTATTAAAATGACCCAGCATACAAAGTGTTAATTACATGTGAGCTTATATTGAAATCATGCACTGTGCTAGTTGTAGTTGATAAGATTTTTATAGTTATTATATATACTTAAAGCCAAAAGTAACTTTACACTTTTAACTATCGAATATATCTTTACTGTTTTTGAGTTAAACCAAATTAAATATTGCAAAGAGTTGCTTGTTCCCGCCCTGGCCTAATTCACGAAAAACAACTTAGGTAAATAATTTTTTTTTCGCGTTATCTGTGCTTTCATTAAAAGCACAAAATCAGCATTTCCTAACAAAATCCAAAGTAAACCTAGGGTTTGAACACGCTATTTTAAGGGTCATCGATTGCACATTAAAAATACTGCAAGACATTCTGTCTCTGACTTATAGTTTGTTTTTGGCAGCATTTTAAAGTTGGTTCACTTTTAAATTATCTCCCTTTGAATTAAAACAATAGTAAATTTTAGTCCCTGCTAAAAGCTTTATCTCAGATGGCATTTGGATTTTTTACCAGCGATTTGTTGGGACTTCTGCCCTGAGTATGTGACGAGATAATCTGATAAAAATTACCATCGGTTCGGAAGAAAAACGGCAAACAATTTCGTATGGGAAATTCCATTGAAAGCATTTTAAAGTTCACAAAAAGGGGTATGAACATAAAAATACAACTCTAATTTGTGTTACTCGAAGGGTGATCCACGCTGATTTGAACTTTAAACAACAATTCAATAGCCTGTCTTTCAGACAGGTTCTTTAAAATTAAAAATTGTCCAATTGCAAGGCTACAGTAACACATCAAAAGTGATGCGTTTTGGAAAAGTTTATTTTGCCCCTTGCTTCTTTCATTAGGGCATTGTGGTTGCATTTATGACAGCAACAACATGGAATTTAAAAGGTCATATGAATAATTGATTGAACTTTAATATGAATTAAACACATTTAAAATACCACTCACCAATACCCAGAAAAGGTATATATAATGACAGTGTAAAGTTACTTTTGGTCTTAAGTATATTATCCATTTGTGCACAAAATTTAAAAAAAAGACTTAAAGAGACTAAGTCTGCAACTATGAACATTTTTCGAAAAAAAAATCTTTTCTTTTTAAATCATTTGTAAAAGTAAAATTAAGTTATATTTTCACAAACTGCATGATAAAGTGAATTATCTTATTAAAACATCTGTTTTTTCCCTTATTGGTAATTATTTGCGTACCTCCAATAATTATAGGCAGTTAATTTTTAACATAAATGCTGTTGTTTTGATCGATACTGATAATTTGTTAAGATTTACTAAATTGGTTAAATGTATACCTGAATTTTAGTTTTTTTTACTGTGTTCTTGAAAATTAGAAACATTATTTCTAAAATTAAAAGATCAAAGTTACAGACTATGCATCTTTAACAAACAAAATAATGAAAAAAGACTAAAAAAAAAAAAAAAAATGAAATAGAACCAGATTTGAACCCACATCTTTTGAATGCTAAACACATCCTGTTAAATGTACCCATTAAGCTATCGAGAAATTGTAGAATTCTTTCATTCATACGTATTACAAGTAATTGTACCACAATCTAAAGCTCACTTTTTACGATGATTCCCGAAGATTGGATGAAAGGACAATGAAAATTCATATGTCTCGGGTCAATTTTGACAAACAATAACTATAAACATAGAACATTACAAGATATAAATAGATATATAATGTACATCACACAAAGGGGGTTCATAATATATTAAGGTGTGGGGGTTCGCTTTGCTGATTTTATCTCATTTTTCCTAAGTATTCTATGAAAAAGAAATAATTTGGTCTCACTGAGACCCAATTATTTCATTTTCATAGGACATTTAAAAATGGGGGGGGGGGGGGGGGGAAGGGGAGGGGGTTCGAGGGAATCCCTGAAACTCCTCTGGGTCCGCCACTGCTTGATCATTTAAACCAGAAAGATCTTTTTTAAGTTGTTGAATGCTTTTCATGCTTTATGTAGTCTGCTGACTTTTTTTCAAAATTAACTTTTTTCAAACACTAATTATTAGAATGTCTAACATTTTGGACGCAGACCAGGACTGAATTTCAATAAGTGCTGATCTAGGTCCTAACTGTCTGCAAGGTGATTAACAAATGACATTGTCTGATAAAATGGACTTGACCTAGACCTTCATTGCCTGTGTATTAAACAGGGCAATGGTAAACCTTCAAAAATTGGACTTTTTGTGATTTTTCTTTATGCTTTAACTATGAATGCTTTAACTCTTAGCATGATTGATAATTTTGTTCATGCTTTTGCTGTTGTCTGTAAGCTGCTCACCCTTAAGTTAATCTATACCCCTTATGTTCTTTCATACTTTAAAAGACTGTCATGTTTTTATTCTTCTGTGGTGTTACTCACACAAAAAAATGCTGAAAGATCGCAAGCATTTTACAAAAGTTTTAACTTGTAATGTATGAATAATAATTTGTTTAAAGGGAAAAAACATCAAAGTTTTACACTAATGATAACATTATGTGTCCAGTCTGATCTGGGTCCAAACTGTATGTCAACCCCTTTTTTGGTGGAGCAAAACTGTTTGTGCAATTCTGGTAGGGGGCATCATGAGGAACATTTCTGTGAAATTATTTAAAATTTGGACCATTGGCTCAAGAGAAGATGTCATTTAAAGACATTTCTCATCATGAGCTCTGGCAACCCCTGTATTAAAGTAAGTATGGGTGCAAAGATCAGGAATCAATACAATCAAGTACCACACCTGACCCAGGATACCAATGGGAAAGTGACAAACTCACAGCCTGACACCACAAACGAGAGCCAAGAGGTCAGCCCTTTCTCAGCAGGTGACCACAAGGCACCGGGCCGCGTAGTGCAGTCGGTAACGTGTCTGGCTACAGATGCGTGTCTGACTGCAGATCCAGGGGTCGCGAGTTCGATCCTGGCCCGGTCCCATACTTTTGTAGAGATTGATCATGAAATAATTTCTACGGTCATTCTCCTCCCTTCCGCTGATTCATTCAAGAAGGGTTGTTGTCAGTTACAAGCGAAAGTATGTGCACAAATTACTGGTTAACCGCTTGTTCAAGCCTGCCCAGGTTAAGTGAACTGACCGTCCCGCAATGACCATAGCTGATGACTTGGGACATAAAGCAACAAAAACAAACAAAGCACACATAAACAGACGTGCACAAAGGCATAGCAAACGAAAGACAGAAAAAACATAAAAGATCCACAAAAGAAGTACCGCCTTGGGACGGTCAGTAAAATATTTTACTGGAGGCCTTCCAAACTGTTTGCATAGAACATCAGCAGATGACAAAATTATCACTAGCTGATATAGGGGTAATTTACTTACCCTTTTTATTAAGCAAGCAAACAAAACAGACATCTTTGCTCCTAAACCACTGTCACAAATTATGTGGGGTACATATCGGCTTTTGTGCTGATCCTGTTGGCGTTGTGAGTCCATGTCACCATCTGTGTAGCTTAGAGGGTGTAGCTTCTGTTCCGCACATTTTCTGCAAAACCAATGATAGAAACATTGTTCAAGCCTCCAGATAAGTGAGCATATTTGAAAATCATATTTCATTTTTCTAAATATAAACATATGTTGTGCCAACGTGGGTACTCAAAAGAAGCGTCTCAATGAGCCGGCTCTTCTGAAACACAAACCACATAATTATTCTGAAAAGGCTCAAATTTTTGTTTATCAGGGCCTTTGATAGTTAGGAGGGTAGGGGGAGGGGTATTAGGTTTGAGTTCAATTCATTAACCTTAATTTCAAGGTCAGATCAGCACTTTGAAATGTCTAATTTTGACCAAAATAAGAATTCCCCATGTTGTTTCCAAATGAATTGAGCTGAATTCCTGCGCCAATTGTAAATAATTTCACACAAATGATCCCCTTAACTCTTTTTAGACCAATAGAACATCCCATAGATTTCTATAAAATGAAGTTGGGATTGTGCATTGTATATATATTAAAAGGTCACAGGTTAAATTTAAAAAAAAATAAATAAATTAATGTATGGCCAAAAAATGGAGGAGCTTTAACAACAAAAGAACAGACTTGAAATTCTATCCCGAGACATTATCAAGCTCTAGATAGATAAATGACTATTTTGAATGTGAATTCTGACATTCTCACACCTCCAAGTTTGACACTCAACACCTTTGGTACAATGCAACCTGTCATAAAAGCTATCCTTTTCAAAAAATGTTCTCAGCAATTTTTATATGGATTTCCATATGAAGCAACAATATCAATACATGCAGGGTCCAAGAATTCTCGTCCGGGAGGGTGGATTCAAGGTGTATCTGCCGATATATTTTATATAAGTTTAATTTTCCATGGTTCCAGAGGGGGTCCATCAATTCTTCCAGTGGTAAGGATGGTGTCCAACTTTTTACAGAGGGGGGGGGGGGGGGGGGGGTATCCAGGTGCTTAATTATTCCCTATCTAAGCCCATATAACTTGTGTTTTTCAAAGGGGTCTGGTCTCCCCTCTGGATCCAAGCATGCAATACTTGGATTATCTGGATGCTGTGACAAAAGTTAGATATTTGAAAAAGTTATCAATTTTGAACCTCCCTGAATACATGGTGTCTGGGAAAACAGCCATAGAGGCCTGATATTGGCCTAAATTAAAATTTTATTTTTTTTCCCCTTACCCGACTGACCCTGTAAAAAGTCCCTACACAAAAAATTCTATAACAATCTTTTGTTAAGATTTTTTTTTAAATTTCATTGCAAACTTAGAGAATTGTCAATTGTAAACAGTTATCTTTAAAATATATTCTTAGCAAATTGTTTGTTTTGTTTGTTTGATTTGATTCTTTATGTCCCATCAACAATCTTTCAGTTATAAAGGGAAGGGTCTTCCTGGGTTGAACCAGTACTAAGCTAGGATAAATGTGTCTTGCTCAAGGACTACAACGCAGTGACGCAGGTGAAGCTCGAACCCGCGGCCCTTCGGTCTCGAGTCAAACAAATTGTTTGTGTGCAGAAAAACCTGCCTAAAACAACCACTCTCAAGAAGAGTAAAAATTGCTTTCATGACAAACCATCACTTAATGCAGGTCAAAAGTATTGCAGAATGCTCCAAGGGGAAACAACAATATTTCTAAGGTTGGCCTAACCCTTATGGTTCTGACAACTTTAGGTCAAACCATTGCAGTTTACCCTTTGCATTAAATCTGTAACGTTTACAACAGTTTCGACCCAGATCAGGTCCGGCATTCTGTCTGGGCCTTATCAGGTTTTAGACTGTTTGACACTTTTGAGCTTATGACAAGTTGAAGTTGAACCTATGTATTTTAACTTAGCAAAAAACATTTACATGACATTGTCATCTGCTTATAACCCTTTCAAATAATTTGGACCCAGATCAGGCCGACATTTTGTCCAGACTTATCGGGGTTCAGAATGTTTGGCACTTGAAAGGATATGACAAGTTGGAGTTAAACCGATGTTTTTTTAACTTTGTGTTACATCTGTACATGACATTGTCATCTGCTGATAACCCTTTCAAACAATTTGGACCCAGATCAGGCCCAATTTCTTGTCCAGGCCTTATCGAGGTTCAGAATGTTTGGCACTTTAGAGGTTACGACAAGTTGAAGTTGAACCTGTATTTTAACTTTCCGTTAAATTTTCATGTGACATTGTTATCTGCCGATATCCATTTCAAACAATTTGGACTCAGATCAGGCCTGACATTCTGTCCTGTGTATTTCCTCTCTGCATAGAAGCTTTACCTGAAATCGTCATCTGCCTTTAACCTTTGTAAACATGATACATCAGTACATAGAACAGTCTGCTGAGATGTAACATCATAGACCAGCTCACAACAGAAACTCTATCTACAGAGGACATTCTGCTGAGAAGAAACATGATACACAAAGTTTGTAGCTCTTATCAACAATGAGCAGCCTGCTGAGATGAAACATGATAAACAGGTTTGCAAATCTATCTACAGAGGGCAGTCTGCTGAGTATAGTGTGATACATCGGTTTCCAGCCATATCTACAGAGAGTAATCTGCTGAGAATTAATATGAGAAACCGGTTTACAGAGGGCAGTCTGCTGAGATTAAACATAATATAACAGTTTGCAACTCTATCTACAGAGTGCGGTCTGCTGAGCTGAAACATGATACACAGATTGCAATTCTACCAACAGAGAGCAATGTGCCGAGATGAAACCTGCTACACTGATTTGCAACTCTACCAACTGAAAGCAGTCTGCCAAGTTGAAACATGATACACCAGTTTGTGATTTAATATTTATTTTATTTTTGCAACTGTAGTATCCACAGAGGGCAGTCTGTTGAGATGAAACATGATACAACTACAGAGGGCAGTCTACCGGGCAGAATAGCATAGTCGATAATGTGCTTGCAGGGGTCATGAGTTCGATCCTGACCCGGTCCCATACTTTTGTGGAGATTGATCCTGAAACAATTTTTACCATCATTTTCCCTTCCGCTGAATCATTTAAGAAGGGTTGTGGTCAGCTACAAGCGAAAGTATGTGCACGAAGTACTGGTTAACCGCTTGTTCAAGCTTGCCCAGGAAAAAGTGTGCATGGTTAGGTGAACTGACCATCCAACAATGACCATAGCTGTTGACTGGGACGTAAAGCAATAATACAAACAAACAGAAGGCAGTCTGCTGAGATGTGACATGATAGATGGCTTTGCAGTCATGAATATCTACACTCCTTGTGAAGACCACATTTATGAAATTGAGCTACCCAAAGAAATTGACATAAAAAATCAATAGTGTATAACAACCCATACTGTACTCACTTTTCATTGAAAGTTCAGGATATTTCAGTGACTAATCTATCTATCTATCTATCTATCTATCTATCTATCTATCTATCTATCTATCTATCTATCTATCTATCTATCTATCTATCTATCTATCTATGTGCACTGCCACAAACATATCTGTACTGAAATGGTCTTTTAAAATTGTTGTTGCTTAACTGTTGACATTTAGTGTCTATATACGAATTCACGCAACACCAATGTGACTGCAAAGATCGATATTTCTAAGCGTTTGACATAATAATTTGGAGCTAAATTCAGCTAAAGACCTGTATTTTCTCGTCTTTCATCATGTTATGATTGTTGCAGCCTACCACAAACTATGATTTTGCCATTTTTTGAAGGTTATCTTGAGGGAAACACAAAAATCAAAATATCGATAAAACATGTGCTTTTCATATTCGGCAGTACTTGACAACCACTGCAAACTGGAAGTGCGGTCCTAAGAATTGTTTAAATGGATACAATGACACATAGGAAAGCTCCTGTTTTAAGGATACAGTAGTTTGCTTTAATAGACTCTTTTCACATTGTTACTGCGCATGTGCCTAAGTGTCTCGTTCCGCGTTATCTCCACGAGAAAACACTTTAAGGGGCAACCTTTATACGGCTGCCTTACAATACACAATGGAATATGGAAAACAATTTAAAAAAAATCGCAAATAAAGATTTGACAAATAGCAAAATTAAAGGATAAATGTTACAAAAATAAGCGATTGATTACAATATTCTGAATATTTGAGATCAGAAAGATATCTTTAAGCATATCCACGACTGCATTTTTTCCAAATGAGCGGGTGCATTACTGTGTTGGTCATACATTATAACATACACTGTATCAATTATTTCCTCAATTATTTCCTTCCATACTATGCGTTTGCGAGCAGTGAAGAGTCTGGTTAGCTTCATGTTTATTCAATGTATACATGGTCTATGATTACATTCCACACACTTGGCCTCTAAACAGGGTCTTTCTAGTTAAAATAAGTGGTAAGATACATTTTAAAGGCCATCCTGCGAGAAAGCTGTCTTGCTGGTTTCTGACTGAGTAAGTCTCAAACCAGTCTGTTCAGCTACAGAGACAAGCTAAAAATGAAATTTTGCAGTAAGCAAGTTCAGATATTATACTTTGCAACAAGTGAACAATAAAGGCGCTGATCAGACTGCGTGGATACGAAGACAGGCCTGCGCCTTTATTGTTCGCATGCACAAAAATCAGGCTTTCTCGCGTCGCAATCGAGGCCCATTTTAATATCTCCCACTGTGCATCCTATCCTTTAATCCTATGCCTGGGGCCCTTTAAAAGCAATAAAAGCACACGTGCCTGGCACGGGTATGATTGATTTATGAAGTGATTCTCTAATTTGTACTTATTATCACATATACGTAAAAGGCGCCACACAGTCTTAACCAGTGGACTGGTGTTTTAAAAACATAGATATGAGTCTTCATCTACATCCATAATTTGTGTGTGCGAGCAGCGACGGTTCTCCCTAGCCTGCGCATAAGCGGATATTGTGTAGAAATGATGTCATTTAATGGGTATATGATTGGAGGTAATTACTGTTCGATTTCCACACTTATCGCATATGCTTAGTCATTATGGCCATACACGCAAGTTTATTTGGTAGCATGCAGTACCCTGCGTGCGCTACTGCCTGCTTATCTAGTGGGGCTGGAACCCTTAGGTCTGTTTTTTGTCTGAGCCTCTGTTTACCACATGCACCGTCTTTCTTTATGTGCACTCAGACACAACATTGGATCCGATGTGTGTGCGAGCAGCAAATGCCCTGGTGAGACTGTGCATTTGCCCAGGCTCGTCTGAGTTGTTGATAGTCGCATTTATAACAGACTCGTGTGTCTTATTAGTTGGTATGTGTTTCAAAAAGTTTTTGCGATTTCGTGCCTGAAGTGGAAGCGATTTCATGCCTGACGAAGCAGATTTTAGCTCGAGATCAAAGTACATTTTGCACTAAATAAAGCTATAAATACTGAAAATTTATAAAATATGTAAATGAAAACACTAATTTATCTAATTCCTAGAAAAAGATATCTTATTCTATCAGTGAAAGGCCAAAACAATCGGCTTATAAAGCATCACTATGTGTTTTGCCAATGTAACTAATGATCACTAATAAGCAATCTGCCCCTTCATTTTCAAAAACGGCTTTATCGATTTTTCAATTGAAGAGCGATTGCTAAGGGAGATAACAATGTGAAAGGGGTCTATTAAAAATAAAAAGTTATCGATGTGAAATTCCGTATCAGGCCTTGTGGCACTATCTTCTCCAATGTAAACCTCTCACGATGTACTATCCTGCCAGCCAAGAGTGACAGTGATGCCACGTTTTGTTTACAAAGTTATCAGGGACTTAGAATCGATAGATCATTGGAACAGGATAGGATTAACACGTTATCTGTCGATTCGCATCAGCCCAAGTGGAGTGTAAAAGTTAATGTTTTACTTAACAATTGTAAACAAAACACGACGTCACTGTCACTCTTGGCTGGCACGACAGTAGGTTAAGTGACTAAAATGTAAAGTTTCCACAAATGTAATTAACATATAAAACATCAGGCTTACTGATTTTGAATCTTTGAAATCATTTTAGTGTAGATCTATCTGTCAAAAGATGAAAATTAAAAGGGTGGACATTTTAAGTTATTTTAATTAATTAAATGCCTAATCTAATTTAAGCTTTTTGCTAAGCTTCCAAAGTGCCACTATAATCCATAGTTCTTATAATTTTATAAGCGTAAATTTGGTATGATTTTTCTTGCCAATATCAAGCATGTGTCTTCTTAGGTGCTCAAAAGAACCGTCTCAATGAAATGGTTCTTTTTTGTATCCACAACATATTTTTTGTCTCACCAATATTAAAAATGTGTTTTGGGTGCTCGAAAGGACCGTCTCATTGAGACGGTTCTTTTGAGTACCCACAACATATGTTTTGGATGAGAATTAAATGGAGAAAATGGTTTTCCAACGGGCTCTCTTATCTGGAAGCCTGAATAAATTATAGGTGTATTATATACAGCTGATAAGGTCTGCTCTCCTCTGATCGACCTCATCTTTTGGTCTATCTGCGCCCTATCTAGGTTTCGTCTTTCGCCTAAGAGCCTTGAAACCATGCAGCCTTTATGGTGATCAGGGTCTCTTGAGCCCCTTTTATCCCACTTTTCGAGTTTCATCAATTCCTTCCCCTTGATAGATCGCAAAGAAGGATCTCTTATTTATATGCTCATAATATATATTTTAAAAATAGAAAATATACTTGTACAGTCTTTCACTTTGTGTGTCGGTAAAATAGCCTTGCCGGCTTATGTTTGATATGTTAAAATTGAATGCCGACTTTAAATAAAGTTTCTTGTATCTTGGTAGAAACTTTCTTTTCAAATTTTAATCTTGACAGGCTAGAGGCCTTGAGTGCCGCCACCCTTTACAGCAGACATTTAGCGGAAACGACAAGCAGAATGAATAAAGCCAATGGACTGAGCACGAACTGCTGTGGGGACGAAACGCAACATTTTTTTTCGCTTCAACAGACGAATTAGGAATGAAACAACGCGATCTGTATGATTTCTTACCTCCGAAACATTCTTTCTCTCTTTTTCTGCCATTGAATACAGATGACTAGTTATTTAAACAAAAGAAAAAAACATTTTCTGTGGCACATTTGTTCGTACACACATTTTGCTAAGTCACGGTCCAACCAAGTATCGTCTTTTACTAAAAGTAACAAAGAAGGGAAATATCAGGAATCGATACATAATCAAGCACCACACCTGACCCAGGATACCAATGGGAAAGTGACAAATTCATAATTAGACATCACAAACGAGAGCCAAGAGGTCCCAGCAGTGACCACAAGGCATCAATAAACAGAGGTGCACAAATGCATAACAAATACAAGACAGAAGTAACATAAATGATCCACAAAAGAAGCACCGCCTTGGAATGAACAGTAAAATATTGTAATTGGAGGGCTTAAATAAAATCTCTTTAGAGAATGTGAGTAAGAGCAAAATAAACATTATATAAAATTGTTCTGTGTCCGGATCCAGAAAGATTAATTAAGATTAATTAAATTGTTATCATACCAAACTTAGGCATGGATCCAGGAACTCTAGAGTTTAAGTAATTTAAGTCTGGAAGTGTTTGTGTGTGTGGGGGGGGGGGGGTATGTAGGACCGATCCTGTTCCTTACTTTTATAAATGACCTGCCGGATAACATAAGGTCTTCGATCTGTGGCCAATCATTGGCAAATGAAGTTCAATGTGGCCAAATGTCACTCTATGAGAGTGACTCGGTCATAGAGTGACTCGGCATCAGCATTACAAACAAATTCTCTTTGATTAATCCCTTCACAAGAAAACTTTGGAAAAGTTCAGTCAGCCAAATACCTTGATATAACCATCTCTGATAATATGGATTGGGGTCAACACATTTTAGAAATTTCTTCCAAAGCAACTAAGGCACTCGAATTTGGCTTTTGCAACTACGAGTACTATGGAAGTTGCATACAAAACTTTGATTAGGCCTAAACTAGAGTATGCAGCACCTATTTGGAGCCCTTACTCAAAGCTTCAGATTAATCAGGAAGAGAAAGTTCAGAGGACAGCAGCCCGCTGGACATGCCGGAGATGGTGAAACACAGGTAGTGTCGGTGAGATGCTCGATGTGCGTGAGTGTCATCTCTCGCGGCTTGTAGGGATCGGTTCTCCCTTCTCCTCTTTCATAAGATACATTGTGGTGCTGTGTCTATAGAAAAAGACAAGTACCTGACCCTGCTCACATTTTGAAATCTACCAGGTCATCAAGCAGTGCCCAATGTTGTAGATACCAGACATACAGTTATTCCCTGAAGATTTTTTTTCCCGTGGACTGTTCCACAGTGGAATAGTTTTTCTCCTTCTGTGGTCAATTCCCAGACCACTGAGGAGATTAGGGCACTCCTAAATTAGTAAAAAGCACAGCCAACAGATTCTTTTTTCTTTTTTTCTCAAAATTCTAAAATTTGCGTAATGATCAGTATCGATTGAGCAAGTGTCTAAAGAAAAAAAAAGAAAGGGGGGCGGGGGTGGTCAGGTGGTGATTTTTAGTTCCAAAACAAGATGGTGGAGCACTGCCTACATGGGTGTAAATATTTGTATAACTTGATTTATTGTGGAGTACTCCAAAGTGTCCAGTTTTCTTGTTTTAGGTGGTTGTTCTGGCACATAGAGTACTAATCCAGTCGGCCCAGTACACTGTACTATTGCCAGTAAATAAGTCATATGCATATCGCCTCTCCGACCTTTTATCCGCTAATGTTGTCTGCTGATAAACAAAATATTAAGCAAACAGTTTGGACGAAGATCCGGTCTAACACATTGTTGGGCCTGATCTGGATTCAAACAGTTATTGCTTAAAGGAGGCACGGTTTGTTTGACTGTGCATGTCAAAACAAACCTACTAATTATCCCTTAAGACAAAGTCGGAATCCAACTGTTTGTCATTCTGTTGATATTGACTGAATTTGTTTTGAAGAAGTTAAAATAATGAAGAATCATCAGACAACACAAATGCTAAAATCATATTACCTCTCAACTATTTAACAAAAACTGTTAAAGAAGACAAATGTTTTATTTTTATTAGCTGATATTAACAGTATTAGTTTTATTACTATGCCCAAGCAAATTCAGAAAAAAAAAAACACCACACTATCAAACAGCTTGGATCCTGATCCTGTAATCTGTACCTGAGATGTAGGGCCTGCTCTGGATCTAAACTCTTTGCAAAGTGAATAAAGAGATGGAACAAGCAGGTGGCCCTAACAGGTTCAGCTTTACTGTGAATACAGGTATATGGGCAGCATAATGTGAAAAACTGTCATTGGGTTTGTGATCAAGTAAATCTAAAATACAGTTTACCTGCTTGCTTCACTTCAACATGCAGCAACTGAGCTGGATCCATACCATATACAATATAAATGTGAATAAATGCAGAAAAAATACTTTGCCATTGAATAAAATCCTCTAAAGATGAATACTGTGCAGAAAAAAATCCCCATGGGGAAAAATCCCTGCGGGGAAAAATTCCTGCGGGGAAATATCCCCGCGGGGATTTTTCCCCATGGGGAAAATAAAAACGTTAATATATACTTGAAACATACTCAAATGTGTCAAACAGATTGCAAGAGTGAACCTAAGCTTGATTTTAGACCCTTAAACAGATTTTTGAAAATCCCCGCGGGGATTTTTTCTCCAAAAATCCCTGCGGGGGAAAAATCCCCACGGGGAAAAATGAAAAATTGTTATTACTGGTGGACATTCATTTTTACACACCATTAACATGAGATCTTGTCATATTTGAATAAAAAGATGAGTTTTAGAATTTTCGAAAATCCCCGCGGGGAAATTTTTCGCACGGGGAAAAAATCCCCGCGGGGATGGTGAAAAATCCCCGCGGGGAAATATTTTCCCCGCGGGGATTTGCAAATCCCCGCGGGGATTTTGACCTTTGTCGTGGAATATTTTCTAGGTCATTACAGATTTTAAGCCAAAAACCTATAGAATTTCCTCAGTAGGGTCTATTCTACTGGAAATAAGTCACTTTAGCTTTCTATGTCAACTAAAAGTACTAGGTCATTTTGCCAAAAACTGGTTTGGCAAAAAAATTCCGGTGGCAGTTACAGCCTATTCTAATAAATAATTACGAATAAATGGGACCGCAAAATGATGCACAGCTAGGATTTTTGTTTGTAAAAACAAATCATTTTGAGACTACAGACAGCTAAGGAAGCCATCTTATTAATTAGGTCTAGAGGAGGGAACCAGAAATGCTACTAGACTAACGGTGCTCTTACCCACCGTTGTTCTCTAGTAGGTTCGTGACGTCACTCTAGTAGCGACTATAGATGTTCGAATCAAACTTTAGTTACTATAGTAGGAACTATAGTTTGATTCAAGGTGCGACATTATCGAAGGAGCAGAACATGAAAAAAAAATCAACACTTTATCGCTGCACGGGGAAAAGGTTTACCAACTCTACACAGAAACAACGACAGGGTTTTTAGTGTTTCATTCCATTATAAATTCTAGTCTGAACTTCACTTGAATATGTGCAACACACGTAAAAAGCAGACGACCTTTTCAGGGCTGAAAATAGTGGCGGATTAAGGTTAAACTGCACGTATTCTTACCTCAGAGTAAAGAAAGTGTCTACGGAAACGGTTGCATTTGCTATGGCTTGGAAGGTGAATCGTTTAATCATCCCAGGTAAAAATGTTGCCACATTCTCTGGAGAGGGAGATAAATAAAATAAATTTATTATAAACATAGAGGATCTTACATGAATGCTCATGCTTTATTTTGAATTTATACAGAGAACCCTTGAGAGAGAATAGTTATCAGACATACTAAAACGTTCAATCTATTTTGTGTTTATTTATCAACCATTTTTATTCTGATAGGTTTTTCCATACATTTTGATACAATAAGTATGGGACTGCCCTTTGTGACTTAAAGAGGCCAAAGGTAGATTTTCTAAATTATGATGTATGTTGGATGGTTGTTTTAAACATAGTAAACAGTGCAGACCCAGATAAAACACAGCATTATGCTGCATTTCATCTGGGTCTTCACTGTTTGCCAAAGTACCCTTTTAGAGGTTTCCATTATACAAGGGGTTAAACAAAATTTGCAACTCAATCTTTAATTTTGGCTCATGTAAAGAACAAAACGCTAGGTGGATGCTAATTATTTATGGTGTGCACTTTTAAAATTAATTGCTGAATCAGCTGCTTTTTACATCAATGATTTATGGCCAAACAAAAACAAATAGATTTGTAGCAGATCCGTTTGCGCTAAAAATGTCCATACAGCATGCCATTTGAAGTCATTAATTTTTGAAACTACCTCGTATCAAGACAGAAGCAAATTAGCAAGAAAAAGTGTTTAAACTTACCTGCAATTTGTAAAGAATCTCCAAAGGTGTGCCCCATGATAACCCATGTCATACTGATAAACCTGATTCCATTAATAGCAGTAAGTGTTCCTGGTGGTTGGTTAGTATTGAGAATCTTCGCTCCATTCGTATATACAGAGAAGGATAGAAGAACTTGAGCAAACAATCCTTTAAGTAATCAAGTAAATAGAGGATCTTACACAAGTGCTAATGTATTATTGAATTCATTAAACGAGTTTGGGAAAAGATATAACGTTTTTGACGGATCAAATTTATTTTAGTAATTTTCGCAGAGGTTCACCTAGTGGCCATTTCTACATTTTTTTCAATTCTGACCACTGGTTTCAGAGAAGATTTTTTAAAGATTTCACATAGGTTCATAATGGAAACACGCCACGCCCCTGGCGGCCATGTTTTTTGATGGATCAAATTCGTATTGCATATTTTTGTAGAAGGTAACACAGTGACTATTTCTACCAAATTATGGAATTCTGACCACCGGTTTCAGTGGAGATCTTCAAAGTTTTTGGTACCATGATAAGCCACGCCCCCTGGCGGCCTTGTGTTTTGATGGAACAAATTTGTTTTAGTTTTTTTGTATAGGGTCACCAAATTATTTTCAATTCTGACCACTGGTTTTTCAAAGTATTCCCATAGATACATAATGGAAACTGGCCACGCCCCCTAGCCGCCATGTTTTTAATGGTTCAAGTGTGCTTTAGCTTTTTTGTAGAAGGTCATACAGTGACTATTTCTACCAAATTATTTTGAATTCTGACCGCCTGTTTCAGAGGAGAAGATCTTCAAAGTTTTTGGTACTACGATAAGACACACCCCGGCGGCCATGTGTTTTGATGGATCAAATTTGTAAAGTTTAGCTTTTTTGTATAAGGTCACCTAGTGACCATTTCTGCCAAATTATTTTCAATTCTGACAACTGGTTTCAGAGGACAAGATTGTTCCCATCAATTTGATTGCAAAACTAGATGGACACAAAATACTGAATAACAAAACAAGGACCCACAAACAATGGGAGCAACAATAAACAACAAATCAACAACAACAGAACCACCGCCTTAGAAAGCCACTGGGGGCTTACATACATTTTACTGGTAAATCACAAACATTGTTTAGCTCGCATGGATGAAAATAATCATTTGGGGGGGGGGGGGGGGTAAAACGCCTATGTCTACCTCTGTATAATTCAAACTACTGAAAATTCCAAACTTATCATGTAGTCCAGAGGACTTCGAATTTACAAGTTTGACTGTAGTTGGTTCTTATATTGCCATCTCAAGAGATGTTGGTACTTATATCACCAGAGTAAGAGAGTTTGCACTTATCGCATACAAGACTAGTGCTTTAAACGTACATGCACATCTACATAGTAAACAGTCTGGAAAACGGATCCTTCAGAAATACAGAGAACCTACAATATTAGAAAACAGCCGACTCGGTTTTATTGAGTCTGTTTATGAGAACTAATAGAAAGTGTAACAATTATCACGCCCCTAGCACCAGCTTAAGCGGTAGTCTGCTTTCCGTCAGAACCCAATATAACTGAATGACCAAAATCTGAAAAAAAATATCAACACTCATGATATCGATACACGGGGAGAAGTTTTACCAACTCAATGCAGAAGCAACGAAAGCTGTTACAACTTCTAAATAATATGGAAAAACGAATCCTTCAGAAAAAGAGAGAACCTGCAATATTAGAAAACAGCAGACTCGGTATTATTGAGTCTATTCATGAGAACTAATGAAAAGTGCATAACGATTCTCACGCCCCCTAGCACCAGCTTAAGCTAGAGGTCTGCATTTTAGACTGAGCCTTTCTCCACTTTCATATTTTTGTATGCGAACAGCGAGTGCTCTGATCCTTGGCTGTGGCAATTCAGTAATTACCAAACTCGTGTATTGTGATTCAATCTGAACTGCCTCGGCCTATATCGAAATTCCATGGAATCAGACCATGGATGTACATCGAGGATCTACTTGATAATGCGGGTCTGAGCGTGACGTTGACGTTATATAAAGTGACACTGACGTCATAGACACAATGTCAATACAATAACAAGTGTGATTGCAGCTATAAATGAAGTATATGTCTTTTCAATAAAATATCGCTATAGAGATATTTTATTGAATATTCAAGAACTTCATTTAATCTGTTGATAAAAAGTTTGGGGTAATCAGAATAATAGATTTTAATATTACTGAACCAAGATGCTTAAGTGCTATTTTTCCTTACGCCAGTTCCCCCGAACAATATGGAGCTATTCCGTACATAGAACTACATGTAATGCGCCTAACATACACCCGAGGCCTGATTCAATATTCGATCTATGCCAGACTTTACCAAATAATTGGGATTGTGACATAGATAAGTTTCAATTTAGCTAACTTACCTGGCTTACATGCTTCCTTCTTCTTCGTGACATCCCTGTCTTTCGTTGCTAGTTCATCATCTACACCATTAGGTAAATCTACTGCACTAACAACGGGAGAGTTGTTTTCATTTGAAGCAATTTGCTTTTCTGCACTGAACGGGGGTACTCTCTCACTCTCACCTGGCATATTCTGGAACAGAGATGGTATATAGGGTAAAGTCGGGTAAATTCACACGGTCAGCTAAATTCTGACAGCGACCTTGTTTGTTTCATATTTTGATTATTGGAAATCAATTAACTAAGCAAACAGTGAAAATCCTGATGAGACGGCTCGCAAGGAGCCGTCTCATCTGGATTTCCACTGTTTGCAAATGTATGTCCGAATTTACCTGATGCCCGAAGCTACCCGACTTAACCCTACACCAGCATTTTAAACATCTTATATATTCATTATTGTAGCGAAGAATAACAAAATTGTTATTTTTGTATGTCCTACAATGTATTAGCGTCTAACAGAAACATATTTGGTATATGGTTTTAGCTAACAGTATGATAGCTTGTAAAAAATATTATTTTTAGACTATTACCGTTTTGTTACCGTACTGTTTGCTGTAGAAAGTTTAAAGGGTTTCTAGCGATAATGCGGGCTATTTCCCTAAAAAATATGTTTGTTTTATATTTTGGAATGGTCGCTTTATATGCTTTACGTATTCACCAAAGACTCAAAGACCAGCTTTTCTTGATACAGATGTTTATAAAACCAGTGAAATTCAGGTCCATAAATGTAGATGATCTTAATATAATTGGTTTGTTTTTTAATGTCAATACTGTTGGAATATCAAACACAAATGCATATGTTGTGCCAGACTATCAAACAGCTTTTTCTTCCACGTGCATCAGCGTAAAACTAATTTTCAGGCCATATAGCCAATGTTATACCTACCCAAAAGATAATTTTGAACACAGTTATCACATATATTCCGTGAATCAGTAGCATGCTTCTGAATACATAATTATTTGAAATGTTCTCTTCATAATCTTTGAGGACAATATGTTTAAGATTGATTGAGAGATTAGAAACAAACCGTATCATCTTGTATCTTTTCAGGTATTTTGTTCAGCCAATGTGTAATCACTATGTCATAGAGTGTTGCTGTTAGCATGAGTAGACCAAAAACTGAAGTGACTATTCTGAAAAGAAATAAATACACATGCATATAGCCTTGAACTGCAACAATCAAAGCTGGTGTACAGAGGAAAATATTATGAAAAGTATTTTATCAATGTGAAAATATAAACATTTTGAAAGCATAACTAACGCATATGAATACTCGGGAGAGTTTGGATTATGTGACTTGGGTTTCAATCTAAAAAAGGGAGCCCTCGCACCCACGACGTCATATTTACATGTGGACGCAGTGGCTCAGTTCAGTTGGTAGAGTGTTAAACAGGGGATCGAAGAATTGCTAGTTCGAAACTCACCAGAGTCGCAGTGTTGTGTCCTTGGGCAGGACGCTATAATATCCGCTGCTTAGTAATGGTTGAAGACAGGAATCTGTCCCAACATGACTAAAATTGTTGATTGGGAGGCAAAGCATCAACGAAAACACACAAAACAAATGGACATAGACCAGATCACTCGCTGATCAATTGTCACAAATACTGATAAACAAACACCAGAGATTTCGCCCACAATACGACAAACCAGACAGAAAAAAAACTTTGCTTGACAACAGGAACAAACAGGACTGCATCTGCATCCATTGACTCTCTAAGATATCAGTAACTTCATATCTTGAGAAATTGGGACATGAAAAAACAGACTTCTATGCAGATCTTATAAGCACTGGCGCAGCACCAACGTTAAACAGGGGATGCGTCAACCCTTCTTGTTCGATGGTGCGTACTCTGGGGAGTTTGTTCTCAGATTCTGTTTCCTGTGAGCTTTCTTTTTTGTCCATAGTTAAATATATTCTTTTACTCTCAGAAACCAGAAAACATTGTCAGATAATGCAAGAACGATGTATAAGGTGAAAACAGACTGGAAAACAGATGCATTGATCAGCCTGCACGCGAGTGTCAGGCAAATCAAGTTATTTGCTTACCCTTAATACTTTATCACGGCCTCCAATCTCGACCTTCTTCTCCAAAAAGAGCAGAACGTAAAGTGAGGCGAAGGCCCTTCCGGGAAGCAGGCAGCGGGCAAAACAATGGAACACGGTAAGTTGTGTTGACACATTTTCAATCATAAATAAATTTTCAGCGCAAAACTCGAAAATCTAAGAATGCCATGCTTCGGGCAATTGTTCAAGCTATCCGTAGAGCATGCTGTTTGCACATTTGAACTTAGTTTGTAAGCGTGAGAGCTTTTCTCCCGTTGCACAGTTGTCCAAGAAACGGTGGTTCCCGCATGGTTTTGCCTTCTAACCAAACGTATAGTAGCGTTTGGACCCTTATTCATACTACCGAGGCCCCTCCACACCCATGTTGTCCCAAATGCAATTTTTCGAGATATTTCAATGATAATTGAGTGATTTAGAGCCAAGTTTCTTTAGGAGCAGGAGGCGAAGGGCAGGAGAAGGAGGCTGGGAGAGGAGAAGCAGGCGGCGATGATATCAAAATTTGCATTGATTTTGCTTATTTTTAATAATATACTTATCCAATCTATATCAAACTTGCATGTATGAATATTTCAAACCATTTAAATAAATCGAAATTACTTCGCTTTAAATGCCACCACCAACGTAATGTGTGGTTCACTTTTTTTCTCATTGGAATCATGTAATGCTCACAGATTAGTGATACTTGTGTATTTCTCCCTAAGTTCTTGGGAAAAGGATTATCAAAAATCTCAGACTGGGTCGAACCTCTGTTTTATACCCACCCCCTCTCAAGCTTTGATTAAGAGCAACAATTACTGATGGTGCGAAATACTTAGACGCAGAAAAAAGAGGAATTCAAACATAGTGTTCCTTGAAATTTGCACATCGGGGCGCCCCACTGACCGTTCTACGAGACTCCTACGCCTATAAATCATAAATAGATAGACTCTTACTTAAATCAACATAATTATTAAATATTTAAACACATCTTTTTACCGATGGGGGCCTACAAACCCATTCTTACCATCAGTATTTAGGTAGACAATTGCAAAATAAACCCATTTGGTTTACTTCTAACAGTTTCGATAATTGCCCAATTATTAATTTATACGTTTAGTTTGTTTAATAGGCGTTTAGTTTTGTTAATTAGCGAGAACAATAATGTCCAATCACCGACCCTATATTGAATAAAGGATCCATGGTCCAATTAGCTAGTTAATTAGAACACGCCGTTGGCGACAGCGTGAACTAAAATACTACTTATTATTGGATGTGTCTTTTTCCCTCTCTGTTGATGAAATAATGATTTATTTTTTTATAAGAATTGTTATTCTGTCTTTTTAATTTTCTCACATCAACCAAGTCCGCATTCTTAACCTTCGCTGTAAAGAAGTCTTAATTTCATACGTAGAAGTGAAGACCTTGTATACCCGAGATTGGCAAACTTAGTCCAGATCTGCGCAGTATGCAAACTACATGAATAAAATAAATTTAATAGATGGTTTAATGTCATGTTTTATTTAAATGGTGTTTCGCTAGTGGGCCGATGATGACCCGTTTCTACTCTCCAAAATATAAGTACATTTAGTAGACATATATAGACATGCAGTCGTTGGTGTTTTCTAATTGATTGTGCGAGCAAGGAAAGCTCGAAACGAGCGCTATTGAGCATACAAAACAAAACTATACATTTAGGCCAACCTTAAAAAATATTGGTAAGCCGTGCTCCTACCTTCCCACCCAAAACAGACCCTACCCCCAAAAAAATTATTGCCTTTCTGAGAATCTTTATTATTTTTTCTCTAATTCTGTAAACAAACTCGTCTTCAAAATCATTAAAAGCTGTATTTGAATATTGAAGAAAGGTTACATTGATTGTTATTGTATGCATTCTTACCTTTGGAAGCGTAGACATGCAATGGACGGTGATTTATATTGCATGTGCGAGCACCAAAAGCTTAGGCTAGTCTGCGCAAATGCACAGCCTCGCAATAGAGCATTAGCTGCTCACTTTCAAAACCTAACTATACAGTGGCTTTATTGCATGTGCGAGCAACAAATGCCCATTTGCGTAGTCTCGTAAGATTATTTGCTCTTCTCATAAAAAAAAACGTAGTCGACATGCAGTTGTTGGTTTTGAATTTCTAAAAAAAAACATCTACCCAAACTGAAATGCACGGCAAACAAATAATTATATTTTTAAGGATGGCCTTAGAAGACGTAAATACGCACATTAAGAAGACGTAGACACGCAATGGACGGTGATTTATATTGCATGTGCGAGCAACGAATACGCATTTGCGCATACTCGTTAGCGCATTATCTACCCCAATTAAAAACTTAAGGACGTCTGGTAGATATATACATGTAATCGATGGTGGGGTTTTATTACACGTGCGAGCAACAAAAGCTCAGGATGCGCAGCCTCGCTAGAGCCTTAGCTGCTCACTTTCAAAACATAACTATACATTTATAAGTGGAAAGTGGCTTTATTGCATGCGCGAGCAACTAATGCCCATTATTATTTGCACTTCTCATTGAAAAACGTACACGACATGCAGTTGTTGGTGTTTTGATTGACTGCGCGAGCAAGGAAGGCTCAGGGGCGCAGTCTCGCTAGAGCCTTCGCTACCCCCATTAAAAATAACTATAGATTTAGAAGACGAAGACATGCAATGGACTGTGATTTATATTGCATTTGCGAGCAACGAACGCGCATTTGCGCAGTCTCGTCAAAGCTTTTTCTACTCCCATTAAAAACATAAGTACATTTTTTGTTGTTTGTTTGTTATTGTTGTTTTGGGGGAGGGGGTATTCGTACTTTGGTGAGGAGGGAGATATGATCAAAATACTACTACAAGCGGGCCATTTTCGACCCGCCAGCGAAACGCCATTTAAAATGGCGTTTCGCTGGCGTGTCCATGATTGGCCAATATTAAATGCTTACAGATTTTCAAGGGATCTGGACCACTTTTGCTTAAAACGGATATAGTAGTAAATAGTTTCACGGCCAGGAGATTTTTTAATTGTCTCCAGACGTATTTGAAATGAGACTATTAAAATGAGTTTGTCCGTTGGTGAAATGAGGGGGTACTTTAACTTAATGAGCACAACTCCCCCCTACATGTTTTAGTACGATCTTTTTTAAACTTCACAGATGTTTTGTCCATGGACTGAGGATGTGCATTTGGTTTGGTCCATTATCGTCAAATTATTTTTTTTCACTTTTTTCGACTTGTGAACTTGTACATTATGCCAATCTCGGATACAATGTGTATTTATTTATGAGCGTAACTCCTCCGATAATTTGGAAACTTCGCAGATGTTTTGTATATGGTCTTAAATGTGCAGGTGGTTTGGGCATGATCCTAAAACTACTTTCCACACGAGACCTTTCACTGCTCGCACATGCGAATTATAGGGTAAAGATATGTTAAACAAGAAATATCTTTAAAAAAGATATTCAGCGGCATTCAAAGGAGAACATACATTTAAAGTCCTGTTGTAATTGTAAGATATTTTATGCACAATAGATTGGTGTTAGATATTGATTGATTGGATGAGATGAAAATTGAAGGTTGCCAACGTGAAAGTTTGACTCAAAGTATGTGAACGATGTCTTTTGCAGATCAAAGGGATACAGTGTATTGTAAGCCTGTTGTATGGACACAGTGAAAATTTGTAATAAGTCCGGAAAGTCAGTTGGTGGAGGATTTGCATTGTAAAGGAGAAGTGCAAGTTTAAGCATTGATCTCATTACGTAGGTTTCAAAGCCCTTGTTACACTATTGCAGTATTATAAGTAGTTCGTAACTAAGAATGTTTGGAGTTATGGTATATTTTGTATATTTCATGTTTAATATTAAATATAGGGATTAAAAGTAGAATGTGAAGTGGGAAAAACTTTTAATACAAATGGTAACTGGAAGTCACTAACTATGAAAGCACCTGATATGTTTAACAAATACAACACCACTTGAGATCAGTGTCTAAATAAGTAAATTATATACACTTGAAAATAATACAGTTTTAGTCTCATTAATAATGATATCAATCTGGCATAGATCGTTGTATTTATATACATGGGTAGGCTAATTATAGTTACTTCAAATAAACTTGGTGGCAGAACATACCGAAATATACCGGAAAGTCGCCGATGGCGACACGTTTTTTGAGACAACTCGTCGACAGATTTTGAGACAATTCGGTGACACTTTACATGTATGAGACAACGCGACGACACCTGTATTCTTAGTGAGGCACCGGAAGGGTTTTTAAGGATACAGATATATTGGCCAAAGCCTTAAAGGGATATAAAGAAAATCACATACCTATAATCAATAGGTTAAAAAAGTGAACATTCGGTAAGTTTGGTAGGTTCGGCCGAATTCGGTTCGGTTACAGCTTTTAGACACAACCGGGTGAAATGGGCAACCAGGGCTTAGCCAGATACTACAAAACAAATAGCCCCAACATCTTTCAAACAAAACAGTGGCGGATCCAGGGGGGGGTGCTTTGGGTGCTTCAGCACCCCCAGCTGAACCCATTGTAAAAAAATCTTAACCTACCTTTTTTCTTGTCGGTGGACCGTAGGTGCCTTTTTGTGTGTTTTGTGTGCCCAGTTTAAAAGTCAGCACCCTTGAGATTAAAACAGTTGTTTATTGCCTAATTTCCCAATCAGTGGTGAGCGGATCATCTGACATGTAAACTCTAAATTTGGACAGCCTTATCTTCATGTCAATGCGAAAAAGGGAACTTCTAAGTATTTTACATTTTGTATAACGGCCGGCGCAAGACTGTTTTAAATACAAGTGTTGAAGACTGGTAAAAAATGCAATTTGTTTTTTTTCCAATATTGATTATGCGCTAAAAAGGAAAGTAAGTAGTTTGACAATATTTCGTATGTCATGTATATTTTCACGTGTCATGGCTAATGACACGACACACGCGACCCTATGGAATACCCTGATCTGTTCTGAAATTATGGTCTTTTTTATCAATTGGTGTTCTAGCGCCACTGGTGGTCTAACTGTGTCACTGGCTCTCACTGCCTTTGCCGACGACTGATAACATAAGCAAACAGTTTGGAACCAGATAAGGCCTGAAAATTTGATAAGGTGTCAAACGGACTGGAGGCTGACATGTTCATGAAAGTTATTTTAAAAGAAGTTAATATAAAAATATTTGGATGACAAAAAACGTGAAAAAACACACAGCATGCAAAGCTTGTTGAACCGCAACCCATCGGTCTTGAGTCAAGCACTCTACCGCTGAGCCACTGCGCTCCCAATGCTTTCAGATTTGACTGAGCGAGCCAAGAGGCTTGGCAGTTGAGTACTTGACTCGAGACTGATGGGTTGCAGCGCACTCTGATTTGGGTCATCTAAGTTTCACATGTTATCGAGAGCCTTCGCTGGGCAACATTGATTTGTCCAGCAAAATTATTTGACTTAGCACACGAGATTTTGATACATGTGTAGCGAGCAACGAAGGATCATGCGAGTCTGTGCATATTGTGTGTGCACGCGTGTGCCTGCTGTTGGTTTGATTTTGTTTGATTTGATTCTTTACGTCCCATCAACTATCTTTCAGTTAAACAGGGACCAGCCTTCCTGGGTTGAACCAGTAAAACTAGGATAAATGTGTCTTGCTCAAGGACCACAACGCGGCCTCTCGGTCTCGAGTCAAGCACTCTACCCACTGAGCCACTGCGCTCCCTTCTCCTCTGTGGAATGTGCGTTCAGACAGTTCACTCCTCCAGTTCAGCAACATTTTTATGTTTGAAATTGATCACGAAATATATTTTCTACACTCATTATCAATCTGGTTCAAAGAAGGGCAGTTGTCAGTTACTGACAAAAAACAAGGCTTTTACTATCCTGTGATCAAACAATGGTAGATGGGAGCACATAGAAATAATGTCTACTACCTTCGCCACCTTTTATCATCTGAACTAAATGGGGACTCGGTTAAGTAACAACATTGTTAGCTCACCCGGCAAAAGGCTCATGTGAGTTACATGTATTTGTATGCCAGTCCGTCATCGTCTGTTCATGTTTTCAAAAAAGTATACCTCTAAAGCCAGACAGCAGATTCATTCACAGCTTGTATTTTAACATGCGGCAATATGTAGTGTTCCCTATACGTAAACCCTACCAACTATGCCCCTGGGGTTTCTCTGAAATCATTAGACAAACTGCTCAGGCGAGCAATATATGCTCATTGAGCCTCTTGCTTCTATGGGTCACAGTTCTGATTTGCACTAGTAATGTATGGATTAAAATAGTGACCCCGATGTCCGCATATCAAGCACCCCCAGCATTAGTGGTCCTGGATCCGCCACTGCAAAAGGTGATTATGTTGAACAGGCAGTTCAAGACAGAATGGAATTCTTTTAAACAGGACCCAAAGAAAACTGCTGCGATTTTCTTGAAATGTGACGCCGGTGAGGTTCGAACCAGCGGCCCTTTGGTCTTGAGTCTTTCTAGAAAGAAGTTTGTGAACTTCAATAAGGCGACATTACTTTTTGTTACTCAGAATCCTATCAAACCTATATGCACAGTCTCGTCATAGCATCTACTGCTGGTTTATACAAGATGATAAAATACTAAATACGTCGCTCATCTAATGAAACTAGCTAGAATATTGTTATATTACAAGATAGATAACGTTCGTACATCATAAATTTGTTCACAGTGAAGGCTCCTCAGACGAGTTCTCGCATCTTACACGAATCCAGAAAGTTTTGCCAGAGGGGGTCCGACTTTGACAACGTTTTTTTCTTAGTTGACGAGGGGAGAGACGATCCAAATACCACCATAAGCGGACCAACATCGGCCCACCAGCAAACGCCATTTAAATGGAGTTTCACTGTCGTACCGTTGATGGCCCAACATTGAATGCTGGCTTTGTAACCTTGTGATTTTTCAGGGGATCCGGGCCAGTATTGCTATAACCCTATAGTGTTGTGATTTTTCAGGGGGGGGGGTCCGAACCCCCTGTCCCCCCTCTGGATCCACCCATGCGAATATGCACAGTCTCGCCAGAGCCTTTACTGCTTGCTTATTGAAGAGTTAGAAAATTAAGCACACCTTCCTCGAAAGATGTAGATTGTATCCTCGCGAGCTATATAGCCTACAGGAGTTCGAATAAAACTCAGTTCTGTTCAATGATCATGCATGTACATCATGTCAGATCTCAGTAAAGGCTCAGACGAGTTTGCACATTTTGCGCGGATCCAGAAAGTTTTGCCAGAGGGGGTCCGACTTTGACAACGTTTTTTCGTGTTGTTTTTTCTTAGTTGATGAAGGGAGAGACTGTAGTACCAATGATGGCCCAACATTTAATGCTGGCTTGGTAACCTTGTGATTTTTTCAGGAGATCCATACCAGTATTGCTAGAAAACCCTATAGTTTTGTGATTTTTCAGGGGGGGGGGGTCCAGACCCAATGCCCCCCCTCTGAATCCGCGCATACGCACAGTCTGGGTCCAGACCCCATGTCCCCCCTCTGAATCCGCCCATGCGCATACGCACAGTCTCGCCAGAGCCTTTACTGCTTGTTTACTGAAGGTAGTGGATATGCAAGTTAGAAAATTAAGCACGCCTTCTCCGAAAGATGTAGATTGTATTCCTTGCGAGCTCTATAGCCTACAGGATTCCGAATAAAACTCAGTTCTGTTCAATGGTCATACATGTACATTTACATCATTAGTCAGTTCACAGTTAAGACTCAGACGAGCTTGCACATATGCGCAGTCTCGCTAGAGCCTTTACAGTATTTTGTTTGTATACAATATAACATGGTTTCTATCACGTCACAAGACATGAAGGGTACATAGGACTCAGAAAAAATAGAGTTCAGTTAAATAATAAAAAAAAAATCCTGTATTTGTGCAGGTAATCGTCTTGTTTGCTGGCATCAATGACATCATACATGGATGGACTATAAACACAGTAATATTTTCCAAAGCACGTTATAGGCTGTTGGAATCCCAATGCACTATGGATGACGCACCCTCAAATCTGAAAATAAATTTGTTTTCAAAGTTTAAGTTTTGTTCTAAATTTCGGGAAAGGCGTCATTTCCATTGATTAAATGCTCTCGCATTCAGTAAACAGGCAGTAAAGGCCCTGGCGAGACGGTGCTCGGACATTTCGGCCTAGGACATTTCGGCCTAGGACGTTTCGGCCTGGACATTTCGGCCACGGACGTTTCGGCCACGGAAAACGCCGAAGGTGGACGTTTCGGCCTAACCATAAAATTTTGGGTTTGGGATGTGTGCATGCATAAATGTGTGATGCATTTCATAATCTTTTGAAATCAAATATGCATGTGAATACTTACAGTTGATTCAAAAATGCATGATATGTTACAGCAATAAATGATTATGAAATACCTGTATTAAGTACCCATTACCTGAATTAGTTTATATTTTTGCTTACAACAATTCTCGTGTATCTTTGAATCAACTGTACATAACAATTGATGAATGTTAACTACTTTCATGCTGAACCCCCGGCTGAACCTTGGTTTATCTTTTTTCTTCAAAACACTGCAGATCCATATCAGCCAGCTCCCTACCTGATCAGGATCCACACTGTTTTCATCTCTGCTTGTAAATACATGCAGTTTAATAACTGATAAAAAAATTGGTAGAAATACTATGTATAGTAAATAAGATTATTCAGTTAATTATTTCCTAAGAAATGCATCACACATTTATGCATGCACAAACCCCAACCCAAAATTTATGATTTGGCCGAAACGTCCACCTTTGGCATTTTCCGTGGCCGAAACGTCCGTGGCCGAAATGTCCGGGCCGAAACGTCCGTGGCCGAAATGTCCGTGGCCGAAATGTCCTACATTCGGCGAGACTGTGCGAACGTTATCTATCTTGTAATATACCCATATTCTAGCTAGTTTCATTAGATGAGCGACGTGGTTAATGTATAAAGTTTATCATCTTGTATAAACCAGCAGTAGAGGCTATGGCGAGACTGTGCATATGCGCAGACTCGTCTTGGTCGACACTGTGAAACATATGACGAAAAACCGTTGCTAATGTGGTGGGTGTTTGCAAAAAAAACAAAGGCGCAGACCAGCCGACGCATCGGCGCATTAGCTATGCTTAAATAAATAAATAAATAGATAAATAAATAAATAAATAAATAAATAAATAAATAAATAAATACTAGATTCTGAGTAACACAAATTAATGTTGAGCTCATTGAAGTTCACAAACTTCTTGTTCCAAATTCTTTGGGCACTAATTGATCAGATTAGATTCTTTAATGAGCTTGTTCGGTTCTATTATTGATCAAAGTCAAGAATAACATTCATTTAATGATGGTCCCTTGATTATATTATGATGCAAGCGGACCGTGAACAAGTTTAACTGACCAGTTAATTGTCCAGCTGTAACAACGCATGAAACAGGGCCAATTGAGTGTATGCGTTATTATTATTAGTATATTCCATTGCATGCCTAAAACACCCACTAAGAATCATCCGTGCCATGGATTCTAGTAAAAATGCAGCCAGGACAAATGTTCTAGTAATCGACTGTTAAAAAATATGGTAAACTGCCACTAACGCAAGTGGCAAGGCAAGGCACGGAACGGCACGGCAGGGGCTTTCCTACCCCTGACACATGTCAAATGGCCATTAAAATCATTATTTCGGTAAAAACTAATGTATTTTTGTATTACGCAATTGTTAATAATACTATTTGCAAATGACAGAATAAAAAAAAACGGAATTACACCTCTAAGTGCTTCGGGAAAGGAAAAATATATTTCTGGCACGGCAGATTTCGGCACGGCAGCGCGGCACGGTACCGGCTTTTATACCCAACAAATTATAGTCCATTTCAATGATCATAGATAGCAGACTTGCAGCTGTAAGATTGTTTCGGATTGGTGGATCATTAAGATAGTCCGTTTCAATGAGCATAGATAGCAGACTTGCAGATGTAAGATTGTTTCTGATTGGTGGATAATTTAGAGTAAAGTCGATTATAGACAGCTCCCGCTGAAAAAGATATTAGGTATCTTGTCTAATTTGATAGTCCGACATGACTGAAATACTTTAAATCTTAACTTAATTTAAAGGTTTAGTTCAACCCCCGAGGAGTCATGTATCTAAACAAACAATGTGGACCCAGATCAACTAGCGTTTCATTTCACTGTTTGCTTTAAGCTAGTGTGCAATGCGTCACTATGGCCAAACAAAAATATGCGTGTTTCAGGTTACATTCAATATTAAAATTGTGACGGTAGGTAGGGAACTATCTTTCAGTTTGTTAAAAGTTTTTACATGGGGAAGATGGGGAAACAATATTTAAACCATGACAGGAGTTCGCGAACAACGAAGGCGCAGATCAGCTTGTGCATCCTTTCAGTCTGATGACATGGGTGAAAGAAAGTTTTCAGGATTATTCCTGAATTCAGGATTTGGCGGTCGACTATCCACTTTCCACAGAAATCCTGAATGAAGTAGATTAAAATAGCTTTTCTGATTTATTTTTAGTTTATCTTAAGACATTTTATGACAGCTAAAACATGGAAGTATTGATATGCTTGTTTTAAGATTTGAATTTCAAAAGTTCAGGATTTTGAAATTTTTTGAACTTTCGCCCATGTGATATCCCTACCTCATGACAGTCTTGGGCTACATGCATTTCGAAGAATCAAGATACTGAACAAAACCAAAACTGTCCTATGAACTAATTCCCTCGTGTGCATGCTGCCTTCTTCACTCGGTTTGAATGGTCAAACTGACGTGAAAATCGGTATCCCAAGAGATAGGTCCAGAAAATGGTAACAAAATGTCCTTACCTGTAAATGACTTATTAATCCATTAATCCGTTATTTTGATTTATTAACACGACGCCTGGCTTGTTTTAATTTTCCGCCAATCAGCAGCCATATTTGACGATAACTACTGTCGTGCCAACCAAAAGTGACAGTGATGAAATATTGTGTTAACAAATTGTTAAGTAAAACACTAACTTGTACATACACGAATCGAGAGATCTCTTCTGTATTAATTCTATCCTGCGGATAGGATAAATAAATAAGTGATCCCCTTATAACTTTGTAAACAAAACGTCGTCAGTCACTCTTGGCTGGCAGGACAGTAAAGTAATATAAAATGCAGTTTTCTTTTGCATATTCCGAGGGTGCATGCTTCTATGACATTTGGTCGAAAGAATTTTTTGTCGATACGGCGTTTGCTCGAATGCGACATACAGTCGATACGATGTTTTATTAGTTTTGACGTTCAATCGACTGCGTCATATTTCTAAAACTCGTCCAAAAAATTGACCGACATGAAAAAAACTCGTATGTTTTTCAAATTTTATTTCTTAAGAAATTTCTCAACTCATTAAATGCAAACGTACTCGACGGTAAGATCCATCGATTCAAGATCGTATGTACAACCAAAAATCGTATCGACCAAAGTATTTTCGACAAAATGTTGTGTATCCTACATGTTGAGTCTACTCGGTAGAAGCGCCTTGGAGAGGCATTTCTTAGGAGAGCCCACAGCACAGAAACACCGCTTATAAAGTTTGACATGATCTTTGACGTCTGAGGTTGAAACATTCTTTGTCGGCTTCAAACTTCAAAGCCAAAATCGCCCTTGTGTATAAATGAAAGGCCCTTTCATGTATGTACGTGAAAAAAAATGCAGCGATTGAATAACATACATGTATATCTCGGACAGGGTCTTCATCGCTCACAAGTGACAGATTATGCATGCTTTTCTGTCGTCTATTTTTTTTTTTTTTTCAAAACAACCTTGAATTTTTCAGGAATACTATCAAAGTGTCAAACAGTTTGGATCCAGATCAAGCCCGACATCTTGTCGTGTCTGATCTGGGTCCAACTTATTTGCAAAGGTTATCAGCGTCCGACACTAGTTAGTAGGCAAATATATGCGATAACTGCAAAAATTTCATGAGCAGGTCCAAATATGAGGATGGTTTTCAAAAGATTGATCATCTTCGCAAGCCAAGGGTACTAACACCAGGAACGAAGTGGAGTTAGTACCCTTGGCTTGCGAAGATGAAGACTGATGTGTACAATTACAATTGATCATTTGCTCATTGCAAGCGTCTCTCGAGACAAGACTCATCCGTGTACTTGTCGCATTTGCAAGCAACGAAGGCTCAAAATGGGCATGTGCACACGCACAGTCTCCCCATGTGCGGATCCAGAGGGGGGTAGGGGGTCCGGACCCCCCCCCCCCGGAAAATCATAAGTTATATGGGTTTCTATAGAAATTAACATTTGGACCCCCCCCCCCCCCGGAATATGTTGAAAATGATAGTTTTGTTTGAAATAACTATTGGACACCCTCTGTAAAGTTGAGGACTAAAAAAGTTGTCAGAGCTGTTTTCTGGTAGTCGGGCCTGGACCCCCCCCCCCGGCAAAAATTCCTGGATCCGCGCATGCCCCCACCTCATACAGAAACACAGTAGGGAAGTCACCACAGAGCCGTCGCCCATACCACCCCAGATCATGCAATTTTTCATAAATCTTTAAAGAACCAACCACAACAAAAGGTGTTTGCTTTCTATGCACGGAAAACATTTTAAAAAATGACATTATATCTCGACTTTTACCGTCTTTGCTGCGTACTTTTGTATCTGCAAACTGGGGTTCCACAGATACTCTGTAGCAAGGTGTGTTGACATGTATGTATTATTTCAAGAATCGGAGATAATTGAGCCGCGACATGAGATTTTCGTGCGACCAGCAAAGGTTCAGACCAGCCTGCGCATACGCGCAGTCTGATCAGAGCCTTTGTTAGTCGCTTGACTATACTATGATTAAGGTACCGAAGTTGGAGTTGAGCAGAGTCATCTGAGTCTGCACTTGTCAAAATACCACATTGTTGGAAGAAATCGCACGTCGCAGCTCGTATGTAGTGGTGAACTTTGGCCTCTCGCTATGACCTTGACAGAGGATGTCTGAAAACTTGTCTCAAGAAGGTGGACATCTTTGTGAACTATTGTGTAGAAGCAGACAGTGGAAAGCAGAAAAATTCTGCACATGGGACCTTTGACCTCTCGAACTGACCTAGACACTGAAGCACCAACTCTGACAGCGTTTTTTTTAGTTGATGGGTAGAGAGGATCCAAATACCACAAAAAGCAAAACGCCATTTAAATGGCGCTTCGCTTGCGGACCAATGTGCTCCTACATTGAATGTAGGCTTGGTAGTTTTATGATTTTCGGGGGGGGGGGGGGTCTGAACCCCTGTCCCTCTGGATCTGCGCATGCTGAACAGTAAGACATCTGAAACCCTTGTTTTGCACGTGTTTTCGTTGCGCCGTGCAAGAGCCCGATATATTTTAAGAATCAAATCCGATGACGTCCTCGGTAATCCAGGTGTGACCCATCATTCATCCCAGTTGGTACGGAATGTAGTGGGTATGGAACGGGTCACGACTCACGCCTGGGTTAACGAGGATGACTCCATGTCATACAGCTGATTTAAACGAGTGCAAGCGCTGAAAATGAACAAAATATAATACCTATATAAGCAAATGTGCACAGGTTTCATACTTTGTACATTTCCCATCGTTGTAATGACAAAAACGACCGACTCTGGTAAGATCGTTCTAGTTTTCCACTACTTACGCAAGTACAATATCGCAGGCAATCATGTTCGTTATATTTATTGTAGGATACTTACCGTTTTTGCGGGAGTGGCGGTCCGTATTTTGTATCTTTTAACATTATTTTACATGCATATTTTCCATCTTCATCGAGAAGGGCAGCTCTCCGTAATAGAATCAATTTTTAAGTATAATAGAAACGTACTGACCGTTGTTCAGGCGAGCTCAAATGTGATACAGTGGATTTAGAGATCAAGGAGTGTTTGGTGGTTATTGAAACACACAGAAAACATGATATGAAATACTGAAAAATAATCATTCTTGTGGGAGATTCTCTTTTGTAACGCGTATGCACAATGCGGCAGCGCAAAGGACTCCTTTACATGCTCATGCTAATCAATTCAGCGTGACTAGAAGTCTAAATTTTGGTCTTGCATCTTTTTTTTCTGCAGTATAAATACAAAAATCTCATGTGCTAAAAGGTCCATTCTCGTTAGTTCGCTGCGTGCACGGATCTAGAGGGAGGGGGCACAGGGCGCCCCCCCCCCCCTGGAAACTCACATAACTATATGGAACCACCGTCTTCTGAATACATGGGTGAACATTTTCAGGATTAATCCTGAATTCAGGATTTTGAGGCTGACTTTCCATAAAAAGTCAACCTCAAAATGCCGAATTATGCAGATTATGACAGTGTCCCTGATTAGTTTTCAGATAATTTAAACACACTTGATCATTTAACCTTTTGTAGGCATCCTGCAAGTTTTAATATTTGAATTTCCTAAAGTTCAGGATTTAGGAATTTTTGAAATTTCACCCATGTGAATATGTTGTGGTTACTCCTTAGAATCGTCGCTTCCATGCGCGGATCCAGAAAGGGGGTCAGAGGGGGTCCAACTCTTGACAACTGTTTTTAGTTGATGAGTTGAGAGAGCATCCAACGCTAGCGACATTTTTAATTTTCCAGGGATGCTAACGAACCCTATAGCGTTATGACTTTCGAGGGGGTGGGTGGTTGGGAGTCCCTGTCCTCCCTCTAGATCCGCGCATGTCTTCAATGCGATTCTAAACATCAAAATTATTTTAAATGGGAAATTTTTTTTTCATTATATTACGTGGTCAGTAGATTGAGAATTTTGGTTAATACGGTAGGGAACTCGTGTACAGCATTACACTACGACATGGCCTTTTTCTGATGGTGATTCTGCACGTGGCCAGGTGTGCCTACGTGACTCAACGCACGTTGCCAAACAGTGGACAGTTTATGCGCTCATTGGAAGTTTCTGCAACAGACAATGTAGAAGAAAATATTCCTGAATATGCTATGCTCTCTCTGTCACGCATTGTAGTCGCCAATCAACTGCTTTTTGCATATAATTGGATGTCTTTTCAGTGTACATGTAAGACGAATGACCTCACCTCCAAGCAAGGTAGTGAAATAATTAGTCACAAGTTTCTGAGCTTACATGCAAACATAGAGATTATGAGCATCGCTTGTCAAATAAATTAAAATTACAACTTGGCGATAATTGTGGATCATGGATTATAATTAGAAGATAAAAGAAAACACTGAACAATAAATGTACATAAATTGTATTTATTTTCTGCATGTATGGCATCTCTATTGATTAATCTATTTTACAGTTGTCAATCATTCGGACGTCACAAGCCAGCAGTTTTATCATACAGGTAAAAATGTTGACCCGCGGTGTGGTTGCGGTGGAATTACGGCGGGAAAAATCCTTCCCGCGGTGGAGACTTGCACGGAACATCGGGTGGGGTTGCGGTGGGCTAAAAATCCTTCCCCACTGGCTTGGGTGGGTCTGTGAAAAACCACCGGAGCTGTACTGTAGATTGGATAAGTATATTATTAAAAATAAGCAAAATCAATGCAAATTTTGATATCATCGCCGCCTGCTTCTCCTCTCCCAGCCTCCTTCTCCTGCCCTTCGCCTCCTGCTCCTAAAGAAATTTGGCTCTAAATCACTCAATCATCATTGAAATATCTCGAAAAATTGCATTTGGGACAACATGGGTGTGGAGGGGCCTCGGTAGTATGAATAAGGGTCCAAACGCTACTATACGTTTGGTTAGAAGGCAAAACCATGCGGGAACCACCGTTTCTTGGACAACTGTGCAACGGGAGAAAAGCTCTCACGCTTACAAACTAAGTTCAAATGTGCAAACAGCATGCTCTACGGATAGCTTGAACAATTGCCCGAAGCATAGCATTCTTAGATTTTCGAGTTTTGCGCTGAAATTTTACTTATGATTGAAAATGTGTCAACACAACTTACCGTGTTCCATTGTTTTGCCCACTGCCTGCTTCCCGGAAGGGCCTTCGCCTCACTTTACGTTCTGCTCTTTTTGGAGAAGGAGGCCGAGATAGGAGGCCGTGATAAAGTATTAAGGGTAAGCAAATAACTTGATTTGCCTGACTCTTCGCGTGCAATAGCTTAACTATAGACATGAGTGACAGTAAAACGTGGATGACGTGACAGACATTGGGTATACATGCAATTTATTATTTTTTCTGACCAGATACGTGTTTAATTCGCACGCATTGACGGGTGAAACTGGACCTGATGGTCAAAATATACCTGAGGCGTGTTCAACAATGTGAGCACTCGGAGTGCTATCCAGTGCTTTCTCTCTGAACGCAAGCGCTTGCCAAGGTGCTTAAAAGCGCTCGCGATTCAAGTCGATAGGTGTATCGCCCAAAAATCCAAGATGGCTACCAAAACAATTATGGATTTCCGTTTTCGTGCACGCAATATTTTCAGATTCGATTTTCGGAATGACGATGTTTGTTTCATTGCGTGGATATATGAAATGGAACAGTTTTATACCCAGGTCACACATTCACATCACCTGGTTGGCTCCACTACGGATCAAATCCCATGGATGATCCCGGAAATGAAAATTTCCGTAGTCCCATGCGGTTGCACAACGCAAGTACTACTACGTATGATTACGGATGCAATACGGAAATGTACTGACTAATACGGATTGCCACGGATGATGCAGGATCGTATCCGTGGCTAATCCTGCGCCAAATCCGTGAATGTGTGACATGGGCATAAACTGAAGGTTGGAAGGTGTTTCGCTTTGAATTCCAACGAATGGGGATTTGATTTGTAAGTTACTGGGCGCAGCCATTTCCTATTGGGCGAGCGCTCGCTATCGATCAACAAAAATGAATGTAATGATCACACTGACAAGCGATCGTTAGAGCGCTCGCATTGTTGAACTCGCCTCTGGTCATACATATGTGTTGATAAACGAGAAGTATGTTTTTTGTGAACGCCAATACATGTACGATTTAGCTCTAGATGAGAAAGATCTTTAAGTGACATGTCCTCCTTAACCCTCCTGAACCACTGGTCTAAATTCAAAATAATTTCACAGAAATATTACTCGTAATGCCTTGGTCCAATACTGCACAAATGGTTTCGTTCTGCCAAACAGAGGGGCCAACAGAGCTCTAGATAAGAATTGTCTTTAAACGGCATCTCCTCCTGAACCACTGGTCTAAATTCAATATTATTTCACAGAAATGTTCCCCATAATGCCCTCCTCCACAACTGCACAAATGGTTAAGCTCCGCTGAACTAAAGGGCCGCCAGAGCTCTAGAAATATATTAAAATGACATCCTCTCCTGAACCACTGTTCTAAATTCAAAATAACTTCGCAAAAATGATTCTCATAATGCCCTGGTCCAAAACTGCACAAATGGTTCTGTTCTGCTGAACAAAGGGCCACCAGAGCTCTAGATAAAAAATTCTTTAAACGGTACCTCTTCTTGAAACGCTGGTCCAAATTCCAAAATAACTTCATACAAATGTTCCTTATGATGCCCTCTACCAAAAATTGATAAGAAATTTCAGCTGAACAATATGGCCACTACAGCTAAAAATAGAAATCCTTGATTTATATCACTTTAGCCACAGGCCAATACATCACCTCTTCATGTACCAGGATTCAGGTGAGCGATCCAGGGCCCTAGAGCCCTCTTGTTTCTAATAAATTATGACTTGTGAGAGAAAATAAATCTTGAAAATAAAATAGTCATAGCATGACAATAAAATGGAAGGTGTGCTCAACAAAAACCTAAATCAGCCTCAAAATGTACCCTTTTTTCAAAGTCTATCTCAAATAATAGTGCAGGCCTCAATCTCCCTTCATATTGTTAGTAAACACTCTGATCA
This sequence comes from Loripinus fragilis, assembly GCA_964019695.1. Classification (NCBI taxonomy): domain Eukaryota; kingdom Metazoa; phylum Mollusca; class Bivalvia; order Lucinida; family Lucinidae; genus Loripinus; species Loripinus fragilis. Next base: position 36,459,303 of record OZ026515.1, read on the forward strand.
ACCTGGACAGAAGCTCCCAGACTGATTGTTTGATATTTTGCTAGACGCACTTATCATTTGTTGAATTATGTCCTGCAGCGTATATTATAAAATACTCACATGACAATAATTGACTTAGTATCCAGTTTCAGATTCCTTAACTGACAGTTGACTGTTGGATTAGCAAATCTTGATGTATTCATGGGTAGTAGTGTGCTTAATGCTGCAACAGAAGAACATTGTGCTTGCATTCAGCATTCACACAACAAACAATACCGTCAGTATAAAAATTGAACTATGTATAGATGTTTCAATATTTTGTGTTGGTTATAGAATATATACGAGGGAGCAGAGCTCCCAAGTGTATATTTCATAAACGAACACAAAACATTGTTTAACCTATTAAGCCATGATCCGGCTGTTTCCTGTGTTGCTGACAAGCCCCTACTGTTTGTGCATTCTACCCTGATGCGCAATTATTGAAGACTCACTCAGAGTATATATCCATGTGCTGTTTGATTACGCTGTCTTTATCAAAAAGCATTTTGGGACAAGCAGTGTAATTTCTGACAAGGCTTCAATGTACACGTACAGCCTGGTAAGTGTTTTCTGCACTCGCCATTTTTCTGTGAAACAGCTAAAATTTAAAATTTACTTCATTTTGAATCAGTATTCTTATGACAGTTGTCTTTAGGGTTATAAAAATAAAAATACATTTCGTGAAATTATTATTTTAGACTGCAATTTCCTCTCATCAAGTGATAGGAGTGATCTAAAAATTGTGTGAGGTATGAAAAATATATCACGCTGAATATTCTCGCTGAAAATAAAAGGAAGTTGGTGGATCATGGGCTAAAAAGGGTTATTGGGTGAGAACATTGGGATCATACATGTTTATTCGTGCATTAATATGATGACGAGGTCGTCAGGCCAAGTGTTCAAACATCTCCAAAGGCAACAGGCAATTGTAAATGCAATGAAACAAACGTGTATGATTAATAATTATACAACAGCAAGTGTAAATGCAATGAAACAAACATGTATGATTAATAATTAAACATACAGAAAGTCAATCGCAATGAAACAAACATGTATGATCAATAATCATACAAGCAGCAAGTGTAAATGCAACAAAGCAAACATGTATGATTAATAATCAAGCACACAGCAAGTGTACGTTATTGCAATGGTACAAACATGCATGAGTGCAACAAAAGAAACATGTATGATTTATAATCATACATGTTTGTTTCATTGTATTTACACTTAGCATAATTGCAGAGATAACCTGAGCACGACCAACATCGTACTGGAAACGCCGCTAAAAATTAAAATGTTCATTTTCTTACACTTGATCATTCTATACAAAATGGAGTCTGCTTGCATTATTCCGCAAATCATCACTTCGCCACAGTGTCATTGTCATGCGAACAAAATATTAGGCAAAATGATCTGCCTGAGCCCCATTACTTTCTGGGTTATGTAAACAAATCAGGGTTCATTTTAAGTATGACCAAATTATCACACAAGTTCAAACAGCATGTGAGCCTTATGATTTGAACATAGATTTTCGTTCAATTTACAATGGTTTCAAACACCTATGCGTTTAGGTATTTATGCAAGAACAACGATTCCTGGTGTATCCATGGATAGTAGTGTGCTTAATGCTACAATGTAATATCATGTGATTGTATTTAACATTTACTTAACAAACAATACATTCTACAATAATTGAACCACAAATTGTCTAGGGTGAATATTAGACCTGTAAATAGATTTGAACAAACGTCTGTCCTATCCAATGCTAGGATTAGCCGCTGTATGTTATAATACGGTGTTACTATATTGCTTACTCTATATTTCTTTGTACTTGTATTAGACTTAGTTATGTGCTTTGGGCTTTAATAAAACTTTCATCGATGGGCTTGTGCCTGATGCTTGTCTTTGGCTAGGCCCACGTGGTTTTAACTTGAGGTTTCCATTAGCTCTGACTATCTGTGAGTCATGAACTCTTTTCTTTAATTTCATTATAGTGTGCTCATTTGATAAGATTGTGTATCTGTGACGATGCATTGCATAAGCATAAGATAGATAGACTCCATGCGTGCTTTTTAGACGTATTTTGTCAGGTATTCATCTAAACACATGAAAATAAAATGTTTGCAGGATAAAACTTGAGACGAAAGTGTTTAGATAAAATTCAAGTCTAGAATATTTCATTGTTTTTGGTAAAAAGTGTCCCTAACTTTTGACCATTGCAATACCTGTAAATGTCTTACACACACAGTATATCTGTTCTTCAGTCTGACCTGTCATAACTAAATACTGTATACATGTCATTGGATATTATGCTACAAGTTTTTACAAAATTAGTGATTTGATGAGTTTTTATAATAATTTAGATGTTGAGCATTTTGACAGCTTTACCACGCCAACCCCCACCCTCACACCCACCCCTTGATCAAGCATGCTATTTTATACTATGTGTGCAATGTAAAACTAACATTGTATGCAAAATGAATAAGTTGACTGGGGGCAAATAAAAACATTTCTATTTCCTATATGTTGTAAACAGTAACAGAGTTTTCAATCCATATTTTTTAATTAGTACTGTCCAATGTGAAAAGCATTTTTCAGATAATTCTAGAGCTTACCCAACTACCTTTTCCATGGAAAAATATTATTCTTTTTAAACTTTCATCAGGCCATTTTGTGGGCAATCCTTCATTAAGACCGTGTGTAAGGTTTTTGCCTTAGTTATTGTGTTATCAGGGTTAGACATAATTACTGTAAATAAAACCTGTGTAAAACGGTCACTCAAAAATAGACAAAACGAAGCTCTTAATGACAAATGGTAGCTTAATGAAGATCGAAAGTATTGCAGAATGCACCCCTTGGAGCATTTTGCAATACTTTTGAACTGTATTAAGCGATAAATGGTCTTGAAAAACAATTTTCTGTCTTTTTGAGACATGTTTTACTGTACTATCAAATTTGAATTGAGACAGTTATTCGATTTTAAAATTTTGCACAAAATGAAAATATTTTATATTATCAAAATATCCCTTCATTTGATTCAGTCAATAATTGTTTTCAGACCAGAACATCCTGAATATTAGTGATCTGGAGTATCTGAGCACTTACTTGTATTGAGAAGTGCAATTGTATCATTATTGCTGCAACTATCTGGCATACATAGACCAAGCTTCAAACCCATACTAATTAGACTAATATCTGTGATCTAAAATGAAAGGAAAATTAATATCAAAGTGAAAAACCGGATTTACTTTACAAATACTTTCAAGAGTGAGCTAATGACAGGCTAAAAAGGTTAATGTCTTGAAATGCATGTGCTTGTCACACACATGGAAAATATATAAAATTTTAAGTATGTGCAGTATACAATGTGCACTTTTTAGCAGGCTGATTAGGTGTTAACCCTTAAAGTGCCAATCACAACAAAACCAGTCTGCTTTTGTCATCTGCTCAAATTTTAGAACCCTTTTTGACAGTGTCGACCCAGATCAGACTGCTCCTACATGAGCAGTCTGATCTGGGTCCATATTGTTTTTGAGCAGTCTGACCTGGGCCCACACTCTTTGCCTGCTCCAAAAGGAGCAGTCTGATCTGGGTCCACACTCTAAGTCCCTGTATTTACATCGATAGTCAAATAGTGTTAGCGAAAATATGCAGCAGACAACTTAAGCGGGTCGCTTTTCAGATGATGTTTGCAGGCGCTTTAAGGTTTAATGACTTGACTGCCACTTCGTCTTATTTTTAGAAAGGGTAAAAACGATGGGCCAGAAATCCACTAACACGTCTATAAAAAGCAACTCGCATCAAGACTTTTTTCAGTGTTTACTGTAAATTACAATTTCCTACTTTGCGATAGGGCTCCCGATGAGATGACCTCTCACTTTTTTATGTATCTATTTACCATTTGAATACTATATGAATCTACCATGATAGAAAAATCCGTCCCGTGGAACACCATCTGGCATCACGATGCTTGTCAAGTGATGACGAACGGTGATCCCGAGGGACGGATTTTTCTTTCCCACCCTCACACTAATAATGGCTTCTTTTCCTTGCTGACCATTGACTTTATTTTAAAATAAGCTTCCAGAAGTCCCTGAATACGCTGAGATGCATTATTACATGATGACGTCACTTTGACTGAACATTGTCGTCACTTGACGACAATGAGCGTGAAATGAACAGTCTTTGTTGATGAGGACCATAGCCAGCTTCCTACGTTATACAAGTTACCTAAACTCGATAAACGGCACTATAAGTCACGTTTTATTGCTAATTCTAGTTCACGTGAAAACTACCGAGTTGTCTATTCCTTTGACTTCTTGCCTTACTGTGATTAAAAACCATGTCATTAAATAAAACACAACAGTTTACGAAAGGAATGGTAAAAATTTATTTTGGTCTATAAAATATTCAGGTGAAATTCTTAATAGATTAAAGTCTAGAGGTTTTCTAGCATCCGGTTTGTCTACATATGATTTCTCTACTCTCTATACTACATTGCCTTATAATCTTATCAAAGAAAAACTAACGGAATTAATTCAACAAACATTTAACAGAGAGGGCTCACTTTATTCGGCTTGTAATAATAAAAATGCCTTTTTTACTTCTGCACAACCTAATCGATATAAGTTGTGGTCATGTCAGAAAATGTGTGATGCTCTCCATTATCTTTTGACGATACATTTATAAGATTTGGCTCGAAATTATATAGACAAACTGTAGGTATTCCAATGGGTACTAATTGTACTCATCTTGTTGCAGCTTTGTTTTTGTTTTGTTATGAGAGATACTTCATGTTGTCTGTCAGACAATAATCAAACTGATATTATTGAAGCTTTTAACTCCACCTCCAGATATTTAGATGACTTACTTAATATTGATATTCCTTATTTTGAACAAATGTTAGGTCAGATATATCCTACTGTACTTCAGTTAAATAAGGCGATTTTTTTTCTGATACTGAAGCTCCATTTTTGGACTTGAACTTGTCAATAACCAATGGAATAGTTTCTTCTAAAATTTATGATAAACGGGATGATTTTAAATTTGAAAGAGTTAATTATCCATTTCTTGATGGAGATGTTCCTCGATCCCCTTCCTATTGAGTATATATTTCTCAGCTTATTCGTTTTGCAAGAGTGTGCTCTAATATTTATGACTTCAACAACAGAAACTTGGATATCATGCGACTGTCTGCATGCCTAGTTTTAAACCAAATCACGGTTTATAGCTATGGTTTCCTCTTTAATTACACGACAATGGGTCAGGCCTCAGACTCTATGGCGGCTCTGACGTAAAGCTTTAATCGGTGGGTTGGTGCCTGATGCTTATCTGTAGCTGGGCTCACCGTGGCTCAACTTGAGGTTTTCTTTAGCTCTGACTATCTGTGAGTCATGAGCCCTTTTCTTTGTTTCATCATGGTGTGTTAATTTGATAAGAGTGTTTCTCCATGATGATACATTGCATTAGTTAGACGGCCTTCATGCGAGCTGAACATTTCTTGTACTTCAACAACAGCAGAATCTAGGGCGAAGATTTGGTACTAGTAAAATGCATTTAAGTCCCCCGGTGGCTTAGGCTGCTGTCCGTTCTAAGGCGGTGGTTCTGTTGTTGTTGACTCCTTGTTTATTATTGCTCTCATTGTTGGAGTCTGTAATTGTTCTATGTTTTGTTGTACGTTACTTTATGTCCATTCTAGTATTGCAATCATCTTGATGGTGAAGAGAGAGCTGGTTGCTTTGCTTAATTTGTCCTCCTTGAGTCTCGTGATGGTTGAGCCGCTCTTCCTCGTGGTGCCACGGAGTTGTCTGCGGTTTGTGATTGTGGTATTTCCTGATCATTCTCACTTACTATATTTTATCTTTAACTGCTAAGCTATTAAAACAAGGTTATAAATATCATAAAGCTCGAAAAGCATTTTCTAAATTCTACCACAGACACTCAGAGTTAACTGTTAAATATAACATTGGGTTAAAAACTCTTCTGCAACAAGGCATATCAGAACCTATATTTTATGGGGATTTAGTTTATAAATTCAAAAGAATTGTTGGAAACCCTAATTTTAGTGGTCAATTAAAAAGATTATCAATTCTAACACACCTCGCCTATATAGCCAATGGCTAAACTCAGTGATTTATTGGTTGATAATTCACTGCACGGACTTGGCATGGACCAACGTGACGTCATTCAGTCGCCAGTTTGATTTTCATGGCTTCATCTATCACAATAGACGGCGTAACGTCGTTTTCACAACTACTTGACGTTCAAAATGTACGTAAAAATACGCGATTCAGTCTGAACAAGAGTTGCGGGAAATTCTGACAGTCTGTTTAAGATGGTTGAATCGTTATAGATTATGAAGGATTCGTTCATATTTTTAATCTTTTTGTGTTTTAGAATCGAAATAAATTCGCACTGTCAGTGATTTGTAGCTTGATATATCACTGTCTGTCTGTCAGTCGTAAGTGGATAAACCATTCTCGCTTTGCGCTCATGATTTATTCACTTTAACGACTGACCTCAAACCAGTGATATATTAAGCAACAAATCACTGCAAGCGCGAATCTATTTCTTAAACGTTATATAAAGGTTGGATATAACTTGGATGTCATGCGACAAACTGCATGCTTGGTTTAAAACCCAGTCACGGTTTATACATGTAGCTATGGTTTCCTCTTTAATTGCACAACGGTGGGTCAGGCCTCAGATTCTATGACGGCTCTTACGTAAAGCTTTAGTCAGTGGGTTGGTGCCTGATGCTTATCTGTAGCTGGGCTCACCGTGGCTCAACTTGAGGTTTTCTTTAGCTCTGACTATCTGTGAGTCGTGTACCCTTTTCTTAATTTCACCATAGTGTGTTAATTTGATTAGAGTGTTTTTCCTTGATGATACATTGCAATAGTTAGAAGGCTTCCATGCGAGCTGAACATTTCTTGTACTTCAACAACAGCAGAATCTAGGGCGAAGATTTGGTACCAGTAATATGCATTTAAGCCCCCCCCCCCCCCCGGATGGCTTAGGCTGCTGTCCGTTCTAAGGCAGTGGTTCTTTTGTTGCTGACTTGTTGTTTATTGTTACTCTCATTGTGAGAGTCTGTAATTGTTCTATGTTTTGTTGTACGTTAATACTTTATGTCCATTCTAGTTTTGCAATCATCTTGATGGGGAAGAGAGAGCTGGTTGCTTTGCTTAGTGTGTCTTCCTGGTGTCTCGTGATTGTTGAGTGGCTCTTCCTTGCGGTGCCATGGGTTTGTCTGCAGTTTGTGATTGTGGTATTTTCTGATCATACTCACTTACTATTTTTCAAGTATTTTACATCCTGGCTAAGATAAGAATTTCTGACACAGGCTGAAATCTCAGATATTTTTGTACGTTGTGCAAGAATAGTGAATTCTTCCATCTTGTTTGTTACAATGAGCCTGTCTGGGATGGTTCATCGTACATATTAAGTGGTCACGTGCTATAGAATTTTCCATATATATATTAAGTACTTGAGTCCACGGATATCGTTGTTTTAGCTAATAGTGTGCGGCATTTCACCTAGACCCTTAAGGGGGTTTCCCGTATACAAAGATCTTTCTAAAAGCTGCACTTCTAAGGTTGTCGTGTTCCCATATGCAGGCTTCCCAGGACTTTAGTTAAGAGTGCGTAACGAAAGTTTAATTTTCTTATTTCTCAACCAAAACATATGTTGTAAGTACTCAAAAGAACCGTCTCAATGAGACGTTTTTTAGCCATCCAAAACGTATGTTAAAACTGACGGGTAAGAAAATATTTACGGTTTTACGCTGAAAATTTTGTTTATCTAAACATGTGCTTCCTCAATTTGATTGGAAAGTATTAATGCCCTATTCTGCATCCAATGTACCCAAATCGGTATCCAGCAAAAGGTACGAGTTGGCATGTGCGCCCATCAAGGACACGGATCAGCCTGCGAGTCCTCGATGGGCGCTCTAAGGATAGTCAATGGTCTAAAGTTTCTTCAGGCGTAAAATTAACAATCTGATCAGACTGTTGCTGTACTCACATGTACCGGCTCAACTTATCTATTTTTGTATATTTACCGCTGGTTGAGCAAACGTTGCAAGACAGTATCTTCCCTTGAACGGATGCGATATTTCGTTTGAAGTGTTCACCATCGCTGTGATCGCTATGCATTCATCAAAACCACCAATCCAGCTCAGATGACCGTTCAACACACCACTGTGAGGCTTACCCATAGCATCAATCACTAAACCGAACAAAAAATAGAAATAATTAGCCCGTGTGTTAAACATAATTAGTAGGTATGCAAATGACTGAGGGTTTTTAGTCACTTAAACTGAGGTTTGTTTTTAGACGAAGTCTTATGATAAAGGCTGACTCCGTATGGGAGAAGAACATGTCATGAAATGGTTATTGAGTTATTTATTATATATAATAAGCGATTTATAAATTCATTAGTTGTATGAAATGTTTATTTTTGCACTTTTTCATTAGTTTTATACATGCTTTTCACGTTGATGCTGAGAACGCGAGAAATGTCAATAAATATCTGCAAATATGTTTGATTTTGCGGCGCGAAAATTCTTCCGTAGGGAAGATTTGTCTATATTTATAGATCACATACTAAACTGTTAAGGTACATGTATAATGTCGGGCGTAGAATTTTGACAGTAAAACGTCCTCAAGTAAAAACGCTCTCAATCGACTTAAAAACGCCCAAACGAGCCTCACATTAGTCAATGTGAGTTTTAGCTACATCATAAAGGAATTACTATGATTTCAGGCACTGCCTTATGACAGACATGACAGAGATAGTACTAAATCACACTGTCCATCCTTCCAGAGCATATACTTTTATTAAAGGTAGGAATCCCAAATTCGGTATGTCGCTTCATCTTGGGGATTCAAAGTGTCGTGTACCATTTTTGGGGTCACTGTGACCCTGACCTTTACCTCTGGCTTCAGTTCTAGAATAATCGTGTCTCCTATATTATTTGACGTAGGATTCGCAGATTTCGTGTTTGGATGGATATTGGTGTTGTTGATTGTAGCGCACTAGTTTTGGGTCACTGTGACCTTGACCTCTGACCTCTGTTCTATTAAAATCGTGTACGGAGCATATCTCCTATACTATATGACATATAGATCCCAAATTTGATTTGAGGGTACATATTGGGGTATTGGAATGTTGTATACTGTTTTAGGTCTCTCTGGCATCAATTCTTGAAAAATCGTATCCGCAACATATCTCCTACATTATTTGAGGTAGCAATCTCAAATGTCGTGTGTGGATGCATCTTGATGTTAGATATTGTAGCGTACTATTTTGGGTCTGTGCCCTTGACCTCTGACCTCAGTTGTATAAAAATCATGTACAGAGCATATCTTCTATATTATATGACATAAAACTCCCAAATTTGGCATGTGGATGCATCTTTTAGCCGCGGTGTGCCGCCTACTGTTTTCGGGTCACTTTGACCTTGACCTCTGGCTTCAGTTCTAGATAGGTCTAGCCCGGAGCATATCTGTTTTAAAGTTATTATTTGAGGTACATGTAGAAATCCAAAATTTGGTGTGTGGATACATTTTGGGGTCGCGGAGTGTCGCATACTGCTTCAAGGTCACTTTGACCCTGGCCTCTGGCCTAGGTTTTAGAAAAAAATCGAGGAAAAGGTATGTCCAATGTTGTTAAATAACTTTCCACAAATGTCTTGCATTCGTCATGTAACTGTGACAAATACTGTTTGCAATAGACTATAATTGGTCAGGCATAAGCCCGAGGCTTAAAATCCAGCAACATAAAAAAACTGGAGGCTTGAGCAGGACATTTCTCATCATTTTCATTATCACCGTCCAAATGCAAACACTGTCAGTCTGAGATATTGTATACTCCTCAGGACTATTGCAGCTTGGAATGTAATTAAAACAGAAATTGCCGAATATGTACTGTAAATATAACATCTCACAAGCCACTGAGCCAATTAAGCTCATCTTCCTGGGCTTGAGGACACAAAAGTTTGCATACATTGCCCAAGTTACATCATCAAGATGGCCGCCACAACCATAATTGGTATAAACCATAAACCATACATATCCTGTGTTTGACTCTCATGCAAGAGATGCCTTCTGTAAAAATAGCATATAAAAGTCAATATAGGCCTATTTTTTTCTATTCTAAGGCCAACTAGTTCTGTGGTCTTGGCAGCCTGAATACATGTTCGCTAAGAACGAGGAGTGATTTGAAACTTTTTGGTTTATACATTTGAAAGCAATCAACTAGGCAATTAAAAAGGAAAATGTATTTTATTGGTGAAATTATTTCTATTCGGAAATGCTCGGAGCTAATTGGAACGTGTCGGGACAATTCGGTATGAATCAGCTACACAGTTGTTGTCCCTATAGTACGCAAGCAGATCTACTAAATAGGTGAATAATTTTAATAATACTGTACGCATTGTATGATACCAAAAGTCTCGATAATGAAGGTTCCGCTTTTAAAATGTTATCAAAAATGCAAAAAGGCGGAACCTTCACATTTAATATCGACATTTAAAGTCAACCATTTTTGTTTACTTACTTCGAAATGCCCAATCTTGCCTTTCTACAAGCCCTTCAAACAATAGTTTGGTATGGTTTAAGCACAAACTGCTAACATTATAGTCTTTCTGAACCTTTGCTAGACCTTGCTGTAACGCTTGTTCCGCTCGGGAAGCAATATCATTCTTCATCTCTTCCAGCAACTCAGAAAATAGTTCCACATAATCCGAGATTCCACCGACATTTTCCAGCTTCTCCAGCGACCGTCCAATCTGAAACGCTCGATTCATGGCGTCCTCATTTCTAAGAATATCTCCAAATGTCATGGACACAATGGGCAATAAACATAAGAGTGTTCTTCCAATTGCGCGATTTGAAAAAGCACCCATTTTATATAAGTGAACACTTTACAATGTGCAATTTGTCGTTGTCCTCCTGAGTAATGTATACCTTAGCTAAAGTAACCGAATAGAAACATTTCTATTATTCATTTTTATATTTATAATCAAGGGATTAGTGATCAAAATTTTAAAAAAAAAAAATATATTGTTGCTAAATACCATTTCTATGATAAATAGTGAAGACCCAGATGAGATGCCGCGTAAAGCGGCATCTCATCTGGGTCTACACTTTTTGCTGATGTTCAATATTTGGATGCAGTAATGGGTAAAACATTGAACAAGGCTTAAGACAACTGAAATTCTGAAATATTTCTAAAATAAACATTACAAACTCTCAAGAGCCAGAGTAGCAAAATTATTGTCGGTGAAGGGCTGATGCGGTGCTTCAATTCAACCAAAGATGTTTTCACTAGTGGCTTTTATTCTGCTGTTCTGTGTTTCTGTTATATACGACCATGGAATTCATAACTGATAACTAAGTTGTGCAATAGTCATCCATGTTTACAAACACATTAAACCCTTAAACTTTATCTTTTATAACTTCATCTACTTGCACTAAGGTCTTTATACTTTCATAAATATACGGCTAGATAACTTGAAAATGATAGCTCGATGTCACCTGTTAAGGTCGAAATATTTTGGCATGCGCGAATCCAGAAGGCGAGTGGAGGTCCGGACCCCACCTGAAAAATCACAAAGCTGCCCAGCCAGTATCCAGCGTCGGGCCATCATCGTCCCGCCAGCCAAACACCATTTAAATGGCGTTTCGCTGGCGGGCGGATGGTGACCCGCTTTGTTTACCGATAATAATAATAATAATAATAATAATAATAATAATGATAATAATTATTTCCATTTACATGGGTTTTACAAATACAAAAGCAATACAAAAACATAATTCATAAGCAATAGATATGTACAGCACTAATAGTGCGTCCATTGATGTATTTATTACTAAGCAGGAACATTCTACTTGATAACATGCATACATTTCAATGCAAAAGTAAGACATTGACACTTTTGATAATCTGTAATGAGATTCCTGATATTTATTTACACTAAATAATTCCTTATGCAAGGTCCAATGAAATTTCAATTGCGGCTATGGTTCACGTGTCGTCAGCATTCAGCTCAATTAATACAACTGAGTCTATTCTTTACTCTAACAAAGAAAACAAACACAGTTTGCATGTTGGCGCTTTTTAATGTGAGCAAATGAGCAGCGTGACATGGAAGGACGTAGACCTTGATGAGATCTATTTTAGAAGTGCTTGTAAAGCCCTGCCAGTAACACAGCTTACGTAACCCTTAGATCTTCTCATTGCCGAAGTACCTGCCGTCCAGCCCACATGACACCAAACTTTCTATTTTTTGTTTGGCGAAAACTTGCTGTGATTTTAAACAGTGCAGTATACCACATAGCAATGACGACGTGCAAATTAACACGGCAAGATCTCTGGCTCGAATCTATACAAAATTTTGTGTGTTGCTCACGTCTGTGAAGCCGCCTTAGAACTGATTTTTCACGACACTTCGTTCACAAATACCTCATTATTCTCAGTCCGTGCATGACGACTGAGTAATAATATACTGCACAACCTTTGTTAATGCTAGTACCGACTAGACAAATATTCTGCTCTATTCGATGAAACGAGCAGAATGTTAAAGGTTGTTCACGTAAACGACAGTCGCTACTAAAACCTCATGTCTGAGCTATATAATATAATCAGAGGGCAGATTTTCTGAATGATTTTCCAAGCTGTATTGTCTTTTTGTAAAATATAATTATGTTCTTTGGAAAAAAACAGCCGATCAAATAGTGAATAAGAACGAGTAATGAAATGTTCCTTTTGTCACTCGATCAACATAGTTTGTGTATGACTATAAGAATGCTTAATATGCAGTTTTTATTTGTGATGTGTATTTCAATCGTCGAGCGTTCAGAAGCACAGCCCGTTGTCCGGAATGTACGCTTAAATTGTTGCTGTTTACTGTAAAGTATGTTATTTTTCTATATAATGCCCATCTTTCAATTTTATTGAAAGAGAAATCTTAAATAAACAGGCTATATATTTATGCTCCCGAAAAGATCTGTAACATGGCTAAGCAACTAAGAAAGTGACGCTTTTCCAACTCGTGTCTTACTTTCTACGTCCCGTCACAAAGAACTCAAACATAGTTTTCAAATACTATACAGAATACTTTGTAATCTAAGTGTAGTTCTATTCTGATTTTTTTTTACTAGAGATAGATCGTTGATATAGGCAAACACCTTGAAATATTGGCAAAAACTACAGATGCTGCATTATATTCTACTAAAAAATAGGGGTGTTATATGGGTTCAGGTCCTCTTTGTAATTGAATACAATTACCTGGAGTTAGCCCAGTTAAGCTGAATGGAATTTCAAACTTTTATAAAATTGAAGCAGCCCTTTTCCGTCGCAAGGGTTTTTGGATGGTATTTTTCATTTTTATTCAAATTTTAAAAGAACTTTCTATTAGCCAACAGTGGAGACCCTGCGCTGTTTTCCCATGTCCCATAAAAAGGACACTAGGCTTATGTGGGTTAGATATTATAACCCTCTCGTATGGTGATAGGGTAATCAGATTACTTGCTACCTTCTTTGGCCTCTTAAGTATATAGGTTACTTTCACTTGACTCATAAATGTATGACATTATTTTTATCAAATGGTATAAACGTATCACTAAAGAAATACTACATGTTAGTCACTGTGACAAATTAAATTAGTCATCTTACCTTACTGACAGCAACATGTTTTTGAAGTATTTCTACGACACCAAGACCCCCATACTGGTGACATATTGTCCATTACACCTACTGGGTAATTTGCATGCTTTTACTTTGTCGTCTACTTATTGTTTTTCGAAACTACTTTCACGAATGCCATCAGTGTCAAACAGTTCCGATCCTGATAAGGCCTGGGCCAGATCTGGGTCCAAATTGTTTGCAAAAGTTACCAAGAGACGATACTACATGAAGAAGGTAAAGAGCTCAGCAGAAACAATGTGCCCGGGGACTGTTGAAATGTGGTAGGAATGAACTGAATCATCAATCGATGATTCTAATGCACTTGTAAATGCAACCGCGACGTCTGATTGGATAACGTCATAAATTTGCGACAGTATATCCTGCGATATACTGTCGGAAACCCGACGTCATTACGTAACGTTGCTTTTCATTGGTTGACAAGTGAATATATGCAGCTGGCAAGCGGTTTTATGCAGCTGGCAGCCGCTGGACATATAGGCGCAACAAAGTACATTTTCACTGTCTTTTTGAAGGGAAATGTTAATAGTGCATTAGAATGGGGATAACCATATTCAAAATTTTCATTTTGGGAGGTATATCGTCGGATATACGTTCGGAAATCACGTTTTACGGCTCCGCTTACGCGTCGCCGTAAAACTAAATTTCCGACCGTATATCCGATGATATACCTCCCCAAAAGAAAATTTTGAATACAGTTATCCCCTAATTTGTCACGTTTTTTACTACACTCAACCAAATTGCCAACCATCCATTTGCTTCGACCAAGGATAGTTCAATAAATCAATGCTACAATCATAATAATTATACAGAAGAAAGCTCAGGTGATCGATGCAGGATCACTTGGTACTCATGTTTAAGTCATATCACAACGTGCATTTATCGTATCATTCTGTTATTAGGACGTCCGTTTATCCTATCACTCTGGCATTGTGACGTTTGTTAAATATTACACTGTTATTGGAACGTTTGTTAAACATATCAAACTGATATCGGGACGTTCGTTTACCCTTTCACAATGTGTTCAGGGCTTTCTTTAATTCTATCACACTGTTATCGGGACATTATTTAATCCTATCACACTGTTATTGGGACGCTCGTTAATGCTATCACACTGTTATTGTGATATTTGTTTATCCGATCACACTGTTCCTGTGAAGGCTTTTCGTAGGGGTTTACGGATGCCCAAGTCAAGTTCATCTCAGCACTGAATAGCGATAATTACGAGGGGGGTTCAATATGTAACGAAAACCCATTCATAACTCCATCCACAAACGCGTTAGGATTTAATGTCATTTGCCAAACGAAAGATCAAAGCGTCGCTGTTATACTGGTGCATAAAACATTATTTTATCTTTCCAAATCCAATATGTTACAGGCTTTTTAAAAAGCACACTAATATACACTGCATATATTTTCCTCCAAATTGCAGAGACTCATTTTAACAAAGGTAGAAAGGCATGCTGTATTTTCTAAAACAATCATTTAATATGCATGAATCACACATCCTTAGTTTTCTGACTTATTTCCCCTTAATCTGCTATAACGATACAAACTTTTGACCGGTACCGATGTCTCGTGCAAACGGTTTTAGTACGTTACCCCCTCTTACGTTGACGTCGTTTAAAGCAATGGACGTAACACTAAAATGCGTATGGTTCTTGAAAATCGGAAATGTGGCTTTGTACCAGGAAAAGGCAATTTTGATTGTATCGAAGTTTCAGTAAACACAGTACATAGGCAGCAGACCAGCTAAACTGAAACCAATGTCTAGGGGTATCTCATCTGAGTGGTATACCATTTTCGTTTCCTATAATTTTATTGTCTGAAATTAGCCAGCCAGATTATGTACATGTTAATACGTGTAGTAATGTCCAAATAATGCATCCGGATGCAAACATCGATGAAACGCGGTATTTTGTCTGATCCATTTCAGTGTTAGCCAATGATGGCATTCTTTTAAGTGATTTTCTTATTTCAAATGACGTACTTGGGGGTACTTTATGAGTGAGATTAAATATGGAATTTTCAAAATCGGCTTTATTACTTGCAAATGAACATCGAAGCGACCAGAAAAAATGTTACAAAAGATTTTCGTATGAATTTTCGCTATGTATTCGTTCACGCAAAAACGACTCTGTCAATGGAATGCCAGAAAAAGTAGCATCAAGGAGGATTTTAACCAAAATGACAGCTTCAGTATTTCATAGATTATGAAGCAACTTCAAAAATTTTTGCAGGTATAAATCTCCAATATATGGATATTTACCACACGAAGAAGCAGACTGAAAACATCACTCGTTCATGTAGTTATCTGCTTTTGAAAACATTGTTTTATTTCATATCGCAGTGTACTTCAGCGCCCTATCTTGAAAGTGGCTTGTGTAAATTAGATAATGAGCTGGACAACTGCAATGTTAGAGATATGTAGCCAAGAAACAGACCTTTAAATTAAAGTAATTACGAAGTGTTGAAATATAAAACTTTAGGATATACTGGGCTGTTTTCATTACATATTGAACGCCCCTCGTACATCAAGAATTTTCAACTAGCGTTATAGTTCGACCAGATAAGAAAGACTGGGCGGTTCTTAGCTAAGATCCACCCGTGGACATTTCCATTTTAAAATCGGTAAGACAGAGTCTATTTATTCACCTGTGAAGCGCTTTACACCTGTATACCTGTGAACTATACCTGTAGTAGTTTTGAGCCCTATTTTTTAGAAAAAGGCGTTTCGAATTAATTTGGATAACAAGGAGACTGACTAATCTAGATATATGTGCTCAGACAATTTTTGAAATATTAACTATTCTAATAATTTATCTTACTGAATAAGTAAATAAAATAATGGTCTGCAATTAAATTTTAATCACACTTACGTTTCACTATAAATTCATCAGCACACGAGATGATGGTTCTTGTTACATCGGCGTGTGGCGAAGGCTCCGACGAGACTGCATGTATGCATGCCCTCGCCAGGACTTTCGCTATTCGTATATACAAAGTATGCAAGTTGAAGACGACTTTGAACAACTTTTAGACATCTAGTCCCTCTGGACACGCCCAAATGAGCGAATGTTAGAGGCTTTTGCGGATATGCGATAAGACCAGGCCTAGAGGTTATAAAACTTGAGTACAGTCTCAAACTCAAAATAAAGCGTAACGATTGGCTGCTTGCGGACACGTGTCCGCAAGCAGCCAATCATTGCGCTTTATTTTGAGTTTAAGAATGAACTCAAGTTTTATAACCTCGAGGCCTGATCTCGTGTTTGTATACCCTTTTCTCATGATCCATATACTTAACCCTTGTCCCGCTGAATTCTAAATGGTGATTGATTATTGTCTCCAGCTTAAAAACCAAATGAGTTTTGCCATACAGACAGAATTTGAAGAAGTTGCAAACCTACGCTCCCCCGAAATTTCACAATATATCTATCCCGGTAAATGAAATGCAACTTCTTATAGACGGATGGCTGAGAATGGGCTTGCTCCCCCCCCCCCCCCCCCTAGGGAATTTCGCAGACATATCCTATCTTGTAGAAAATTGGAAGCCGAGTCTTTTAAGAGATGTTTGCACTCTGTGCTCCGGGGCGTTAGTCTGTAAGAGCCTGTAACATACGTTACTTAATCAAACTAAGAAAAAGTAAATTGAAAGTTTGGGCTACAAATTAAAGACATTAAAATATTTATTTCTAAAAATCATTCATATAGTCTGCATACCGGATATCTTAACTACGTATGACAGCTATTTGAACAAAATTGCGGCTTCCTAAGGTGTCATATGCGTTACATAAATCAGATAACCCATTAAAATTTGCAAGTGTGGCTAACATTATTTATATTCACAATCTCTCTGTGTGTTTTGCAGAATGTTTTTAACCATGTCTGACTAGCTTATGCAATTGGCTATCAGAAAAATTAAAGTTTGTTTCCCTAGCTTAAATATTTTTTTCTGAAATAAGCAATTAAACAACCCTACCCCTACCCAGTTTTAAGGTGAAATGTTTGGTATTAAAACTAAAGTAAAAATAGTTAAAAAAATATTTGCAGTTGATGAATGTGTTTCATTGTTTGGGATTTATTTGCTTATATGAAAAGACTCATAAATCTGCAAGTTTGTTGCAAAATTTTTAATATCAGAGGCTGTAACATATGTTACCTGATGTAATAAATGGGCAAGCTCATTGTCGTAAGATATGCCTAAAATGTTTTAATCTCCTCAAGGGAATTTTGCAGACATATTCCTTCTTATAGTACAACTTGAGCTGCATCGAATAAGGGATGTTTGCACTCTCTATGTTGGGGCGTTAGTCTGAAACAGCGTGTTACATGCGTTACTATATCAAATAAAGGATATGTAGTTTGAAAGTTTGAGCTAAAATTGTGAAAAAACTCGCAACTGTTGGATATCTTACATTGTTTAGGGATTTTAAACTGCCTCCTATGATAATGACTTATAGATCTGATAGTTGTCATCAAGTTTTAAAGATAAGAGAGCATTACATATGCTAGCGTGATAAGTAAAATCATCAAACAGTATTTTGACATCAAGCTGAGTAAGGGCCTGCTCCATCATAATCCCCTTTGGAATTCTGCAGACAAATTACATCTTATGTAACCATTCAATGTGCATTTAATAAGAAATGTTTGCACTCTGTAAGCCGGGGCGTTAGCCTGTAACAGCTTGTTACATACGTTACTATATCAATTTGAGAATAAGAAATTTGAATGTTTGAGCTACCAAAAGAAGACATTAAAATTATCTAATAAATTGACATTCACATAGTCTTAATACTGGATGTCTTTACTATATATGGAAGCTGTTTAACATTAATACGGCTAACTGTGGTGTTATGTGCGTTACATGAACCTAATTATAATTTAAAAGCTATAATTGTGGCTATCGTCATGTAGTTAAACAACTACTATGACTTAGTTTCAAACTGTTTTATTAGATTTTACAAACATATACTCAATTGATGAATAGGAAAAAACAAGTTTGCTTTTCTATCTTAAATATAGTGTCTTATAGGAGCTAATACACAGCCCTATTTCCAGTTTTACAGAGAAGTGAATTTTGTTATTATCGTTTAAGTAAAACACATGAAAGCGATTACAGCGTGTGGATATTTTTCATTTTCTTAGTCTGTCTTGCTCATATATCTACAAGATGTCATTAAGTTTAAGATCAGGACACTTAATGTGTACTTATAAGTCTTTGGTACCAAAACACTAGAAATTATATTCATTTCTGATTTTCAAGCCCATGGACTGGTGTTACAGATGTTATCAATGACCTCTAATACTGTGCATATAATGCTAAATATAGAGCCACAAATAGAAAAGATAGTTTTACATTTTTACAAGAAAATACAATAAATGAAATGGTCCAAACTATTTCTCATCGATTTAACACTCATGTTAAACATTTGTCATTGTCTGCTTCTGTGGTAATCATTATTATCACACGCCTCCTTGCAACTAGTAGAATCACACACAATATTTCAATCATTTACTGTTATTCAATTTTACCACCAATCCACTCAAAATTGATGAGCCATTATCAGCTTTCCAATTTTGCCATTTATGGCTTGGAACATTCGGAAACTGATATGAATTCCTAATAGTTGGCTCTTTGAGTATGTGTTTCAAGTGATACTCTGCAAGTAGGAGAAAGACTAAAGCTTTACAAGGAGGAAAACTATGCCATTAAGAGCAATGAGTACCTGGACTGATGTACCTTGATATATATGTGATAAAGAATCATATCTTAGCTGGTTAACTTTTATAAATGTAGCCTTTCTATACATGCAACCCACATATTTTCATCTAATAATGTCTCTGCACTTATTATCTTTCCCCAAGCATTCAAAAACTTATTTGAAGTCTATGTACTTCTGAAGTGCTGAAACCGAGGTAACTCTTTCCCTTCAGATAAACGAACTAGATGTATCACAGCAGGTAAAGCAATGGAATGCAGGATGAACAGAGCGCAAATTAGACCCTTTCAATTCAATGATTCACTAAGTTTCTAAGATAAGAGCGCTTATTAAAGGATGTAACATATATAACTTGTCATAATAAATGAGTAAGGGCATTGTCGTGACATCCTTTTTGATTACACAGTCAGAGGCAAGTGTTTTCAATTTCAGTGTTTTCAATGGATCGTGAAATGAGGCACCTTATCAACTTGTTTACTCTGTATAAATCTTCCATAGAGCATAATATAGAACTACTGGTTATCCCATTCTACCTATAGTCCACTTTCCTTCTTTTGAATGCAACAGCTAATATTATGGCTGCAAAAACTGAGAAATCATAGGTTTTACATTATTTTTAGACATGCTTCAGTGCACTGACATAAAAAAACAACCAACTGCAAACATAATTGATGGCAATGTCCAACTTCATATTCTTTCTCTTATACCAGAAAACTTTCAAGGTGTAACAGAAATTGTTTCAGACGGTCTGCCAAAACCATTAAGAGTCAACATTGTAACTAAAGAAAACTTATAAAGTTCTTTGGGCGCAGCAAAATACTATTGAATTAATACCTGAGGACTTAAGCACCAAAGGACTGGATAGGTTCCATGGCAAATGATGCAAAAAAGCAGCCTATCAAATTTCTGTTTGACCAATGTCAGAAATCTTAAAGAATTCTTAGAGGTACACGGTAGAGACATAGATTTTGCAAAATCAGAGCAAAGTTATCATTTGACTAGCACGGATGCAGAGGCAGCTGCAGTTAGATTGCTCTTGCCACTTCACAGGAAGAGATATATACCAGAGCCATACTCCATTGTATGCATATATGTGAAATGGCATTAAACCCATATTTAATCAGGTGTTTGATCCCGTGACACTGACATGCTGTCTCTGCTTTTGAAGAATGCTAAGGATTCAAGTTTGGCTGAGTCAAGTTGTTTGACGCTGGCACTGGCCACACATACAAAGAAAATTAAGTCTTTTGATGGCTAAAGAGGAGAATCACATGAAATGCTTATAAGTGATGTTTGTCACAATTACCAAATTTAAAAAGTAATCTTAATTAATGTAACACATATAACACCATAGGAAGCTGTATATTTGTTAAAAATCTTTTCTTGTGTATCAAAGGTATTCAGCATGCAGACTACATGAATAATTCAAATAAATAGATAGTTATATGTCTTTTTTCTGTTTCTCAGACTTTCAATTCATTTATTCTTAAATTGATATGGTAACATACGTATCATACCATTACAGGCTAACCCCCTAGTTAATAGAGTGCAAACATCTCTTATTTGATGCAGCTTGAATTGTTCTTTAAGGTAGGATATGTCTGCACAATTCCCAGAGGGGTGGAGAGGAACAGGGTTGTACTCAGTTTGCAGTCCTAATACAATGTCATGATTCTACTGGTTGTGATGATTTGTTTGTTTGTTTGATTTGATTCTTTACGTCCCATCAACAATATTTCAGTTATATAGGGACGGGTCTTCCTGGGTTGAACCAGTACTAAGCTAGGATAAATGTGTCTTGCTCAAAGACCACAACACAGTGACGCCGGTTAGGCTCAAACCCGCGGCCTTTCGGTCTCGAGTCAAGCACTCTACCACTGAGCCATTGCGCTCTCGTCTGGTTGTGATGAAATGGGTGATAATTTTGCAATAGAAGCAGACACAATGATAGACATTGTGAGGGTGACTTGAATAAAGATTGTTTTTGAAAAATTTTATTTAATAGGAATATTTATTAAATTGTGTCATTTAAATGAGAACTATTATTTTCTATCTGTATGTCTTTTTATTTTAATATTATAGACATTAGGAAATATGAGATTAAAAAGGTTATATATAACATAGGTAACACAATTCTATGGGCTTGTTATCAGCAATGACTGTAATTACTAAGACTAAGGCACCAAAGGCTAGAGATTAATAGGAAAACATGTGAAAAACAGTATTTTTCTGAAATATCATCTCTTACTTCCAAGAAAATTTCCTAGCTCTTTCATTATGTCATGTAACATACGTTACATACTTTAATAAGTGCTCTGATCCTGATGTCAAACTTGCAAATGTATGATTCTTTATTGCATTCGCAAGACAGTGCCAAAAATGTAAGATATCCACGAGCGTCAAATATTTTCATATATTTTTCTTCAATAATAGATACCAAAATTGGATACTTAAAATTGGGGGTAGGGTTGTTTAATAGCTCATATAAAACAATGTATTTGAGATAGAAAAGCAAACTTTGTTTTTTCTTTTAGTCAAATAAGTGTTTTAGTAAAGTAAGATTAAAAACACTTGTAAAAATGCACAAATCGTCTGTAAAATGAATGATGTTAGTCACGATTTCAACTTTCAAAGGGAAATTTAATCTATGTAACGCATATAACACCATTGAAGGCTGTGATTTTGTTTAAAATGCTGCTTTTATGTAGCTTAGGCATCCAGCTTGCAAGCTACATAAGAAATTTGAATAATTAGATTGTTTAATGTCTTCTCTCTGTAGCTCAAACTTTCATTTTGAATTTTTCCTTCGTTTGTTACAGTAACATATGTAACAGGCTGTCAGAGACTAACGCCCCGGAGCACAGAGTGCAAACATCTCTTAAAAGATGCGGCTTGAAATTTTCTTCAAGATAGGATATGTCTGCGAAATTCCATAGGGGGGGGGGGGGAGCTGGACCTTTTTTAGCTCGAAGTCTATTAAACAAAAAGAACAAAAGATTAAGAACTGTTGTGATAAAATGTTTCCTTCCTTAGGATGGCCCTTGGTCCCAGGCGCTATCAAACCAGTGTGTGTGTATGTGTGTGTGTGTGTGTGTGTGCGTGCGTGCGTGCGTGCGTGCGTGCGTGCGTGCGTGTGTGTGTGTGTAAAATGGTGACGATTCCGGAAAAACAATCAATACACACTTCCCGCGAATAAGTAAAAAATTCATTGAACTCAACGACCATTAGGCGTCAGCTCCTGCTTTGTTGTAGTTCAGGCGTAATAATTTCTGGTTGTTTTTCCTTCTCTGATTTTCCTATTCTACTTCTGGTCCACTGTTTGTCGAATGTGTCATCCAGGTAAGTTCAGAAACCTTATCAGCATCATACACGTTCTCAGTGTGGTCTTGTTTCAAAAATAGTAAGTGAGTATGATCAGGAAATACCACAATTACAAACTGCAGACAACCCCGTGGCACCGCGAGGAAGAGCCGCTCAACCATCACGAGACACCAGGAAGACAAATAAAGCAAAGCAATCAGCTCTCTCTCTTCCCCATCAAGATGATTGCAATACTAGAATGGACATAAAGGAACGTACAACAAACCATAGAACAATTACAGACTCCCACAATGGGAGTAACAATAAACAAAAAGTCAACAACAACAGAACCACCGCCTTAGAACGGATAGCAGCCTAAGCCACCGGGGGGGGGGGGGCTTAAATGCATTTTACTGGTACCAAATCTTCGCCCTAGATTCTGCTGTTGTTGAAGTACAAGAAATGTTCAGCTCGCATGGAGGCCATCTAACTAATGCAATGTATCATCATGGAAAACACTCTAATCAAATTAACACTCCATGATGAAACAAAGAAAAGGGCTCATGACTCACAGATAGTCAAGCTAAAGAAAACCTCAAGTTGAGCCACGGTGGGTCCAGCTACAGATAAGCATCAGGCACCAACCCACCGATTTCAATCCTGAACAAAATATTTACATTCTCAATGTAGCTGCCTTAGATGAAACCATAATTCCTAGCTGCTTGCATTTTCCGATGCAAAACATTGAGCAGTCACGTGGTCTAGGTCGCGCCTCTAGGTGGAGTAACGTCAACGTCAACCAATAACTTTCTTTGTTTATCAACAATTGCGTGACGCCATTCGTGTATCGCCACGACGTTATGTACTGGAATTTCGTTCGCTGGCTGTTCCAATAGCTCCGTTACAAATAAAATATTCCATTTTTTTCAATTATATCAGCGAATTTTGGTGGATGATAATTAAGTGTATTTTTTTATAAATATAAAATGTAAATATAAGGATTGAAATTCAGATTTTTAGCTTGAACTGGATGATGCAAAGCAGTAGCGTTTTAATGTCTCCGAGAAGCCCAGTGCAAGCTAAAAATCTGCATTTCAATCCTTAATTACATGCTGGGTCCTTCTCATTCCCTGTTAGGGCATCTGTAGCCCTGACATATTGAAGGATGCCATCTTCCTTACGAAAGTACTGTACTGTATATAAAATTCTAATGCACTTGATTTTGTTACGCGACGTCTGATTGGATAACGTCAAAATTTGCGACAGTATATCCTGCGATATACTGTCGGAAATAGTTTGACGTCATTGATTACGTCACATCTCGTAGAATGACGTGCGGCTTTATGGGGCTTCCAACGCTCCAATTCGGGACGAAACTGCAGAAATGCATTAGAATGGGGATAACCATATTCAAAATTTTCATTTTGGGAGGTATATCGTCGGATATACGGTCGGAAATCACGTTTTACGGCTCCGCTTGCGCGTCGCCGTAAAACTAAATTTCCGACGACCGTATATTCGACGATATACCTTGCCAAATGAAAATTTTGAATACAGTTATCCCCTAATTGGAGATAGAACGTTTGAGAGGTAAAATAGGTGCCTTTTAATTTTCTGTATCTCCTGATTTTGATGCTAGAGTCAAGCTCATAAACTAAATATGCAACTTCATAGTAGGTTGTTTGAAATAAAGACAAGTCATATGCTTTGTTTTGTTTTGCCGCCCTTGTGCAATGTCCAAGTTCTTCCTAGCTACGTCATGAGCAGTTTTCAAGGTGGTCTCAAGATAAGCCACATAGCTTGCTTCTGTTACCAATTAATGTACCCTACTCTTACGCTTATACAGCACACCAATAGGTTGCATTGTTTCCGAACCGAACATCAATATAACTTAGGGATCTTTCATGCAAACCAAGTATCTATGTGCCTTAATCCACATCTGAACTAAGAGTAAGGTTGGCACCGTGAAACGGCACCAGTAAAATATTTTTGCTGACCGTTTCAAGGTGGTACTTCTTTTGAGGACCATTCATGTTATTTCTGTCGTGTGTTTGTTATGCTTCTGTGCGCGTCTGCTTAATATTGACTTGTGGTCACCTGCTGGGAAAGGGCTGACCTCTTGCCTCTCGTTTGTGATGGTCTAATTGTGAGTTTGTTACTGTCCCATTGGTATCCTGGGACAGATGTGGTACTTAATTGTATCGATTCCTAATCTTTGCCCTCTTTCTAATATTGTCTATGCGCAGTCGAACATATAGTGCTGGCTATTTGTTGAAGACGTACATCCAAGTATCTTCGGTCTGCTGTCTTTTTAAGATAGCGTCTAAAATATTACGGAATGGTGCGGTTATATCATCAGCCGACACATCGAAAGGAGTGGCTCTAGTTTTGGCAATCTCCAACAAACCACACAGGGACAAACAAAGATTTTCATCAAAGTGTCTTCCATGGTCTCTATGGATTTGTAAGTGGGTCATCCAATAAAGAATGAGACTTTTTCTATAGTACAGTGAATTTACATGCTAGACTTGTGAAATCTCCTTCAACGCTAGCGTGTCTTTTTGGCTATTCACATAAACCATATTCGTCGAGTTACACAGTTCAAACTTTTGTTGCTAGGCAACATTAGAAGACTAGGCAAACATCCGTGCTCACTATAGCTGGTCACCATGGCAGCAGGTTAAAATGTATAGTTTATTTTTCCATGATTACTTATACATGCTCATGCAATCTATCTATAACCAATAGCAGAAAGTAATATTTCAGAGTCTTGAACTGTTACTATGGAAACAAAGCTTAAAAAAATCAAGTTTTTAAGAAAAAACTGGTATTTTCCACTGACCTCACGACTTATAACGTTAATATCAAATAGTTGAAGGCAATTTTAGTGAACAGGGTTCTGTTCATCTATACCTAATTAAAATCAGCTGCACGTAGTGAAACATTTTGTGGGATATCCTTCACTAACATAGTTACCATAGCAACACAAAGTAGAGTGTTTATAAAAAATCAAGTAAATCGGTTGCTAGGCAACCAAAATAAAGGTTATGCATAATAAGTTCTTCTTTCATTGCATTTTATGTAACACTAAGATTGTTCAGTAGAATAAATGGTAACAATAGGTTAAATTCTACCAATGAGCGAAAACAAATGACGTTGGTTTACCGTGGGTATGCAAAAAATAGTGTGAACGTGGCCATGCATCTTCAAGTCCTTCCACAAAACATTCCATTACTATGGCAACTGATCAATCACAAGCATATTTTTTATATTCCTGAATTGCTAAGATGTTATTCTTTTAGTATGGTGAATTTTATCTAAATACACACACAGATTTTCTAACTATGAAGAAAGTCTCATTCTTTATTGGATGACCCTCGTATAAGGCAAAGAAACTGATTGATGAAACCATCTACTAGTCACTTAGCGGCCAATTCTGCAAATGGGACTAATATATAAATATGAACATGTTCCATTGGGAAACCACCATAAACCCTTTTATCAGTTCTACTCTTGCATGTCTATCTAACTTCTTATTAACGTTGCATACCTTACATGACTGGACAAATAGATAACAGTTGAGCCGTGACATGAGATTACCAACAATATGGTATGTGCGGCCAGCAAAGGCTCAGACCAGCCTGCGCATACGCGCAGTCTGATCAGAGCCTTTGCAAGTCGCTTAAATATAATATGAATGTTCAGCTACTGGCTGAACAGCATTTGGAGTTTCTAAGCTTAAAAGGAGGCTGCACAGGCTGGTTTGAGCCTGCACTTGTCAAAATGCCACATAACTGGAAATCACATGTCACGACTCAGTTACTGGTGCAACCATACCAAATGAATCTTTGTTTCAGCTTCTTTAGTGTTTATCTGACCCATGTGACCAGAGAGGGATGTGTCATGACACGTTTTCATGACCTCTTTATGAAGACATTTTGATACAAACAGTAGGGGTCGTCACTATGATTGCGTCTCCCACAGGTTAAAGAGGACACCCTGTTGTATTGTACGTTGAGGCAGACATAGCCACCAATGTTTTACAGCTGCACTGGAAAGAATGAAATCACTTTTTGATGGGTGTTCATTCTCTAACCTCTTTGAACAAAATGCAAGTGGTATCGCAACATCTACTTCATCATGGAACGTCAACCATTGCTTACCAGCTTGCTTTAAGAATGTTCACCTACTAAAGGGCAGTGATTTCAAATCTTTGCCTGCATTATACATGTATCAGTCACAGAGATGGCATCTGATATCCTGGAGAAACCATCCCCATGCTGCTGTGTCAGAAATATGATTCTTGCACACCGGATATGGATATCTGAGATTTTACTCTGGGAAGGAAAATCTAATCTAACCCATGCTATCTTACCCAGGCTGTCACGTGAGCGCTACATACATTGGTTGTATTGGAACTCACGCACAGTGTCGTCAAGTGACGCCATTGTTATGTTGAATTGACGTCATTATGTGAAATTGTATCTTAGCGTATTCAAGGACTTATGGAAGCGTATTTTAATTTTAAAAAAAACAGTGGCGGGCATGAAAAAGAATCCATTATTCGTGTGAGGGTAGGATAGAAACATCCCTTCCTCTGGATCACCGTTTGTCATCACTCGGCAAGCCTTGTGATGCCAAACGGTGATCCTCGGGACGGATTTTTCTATCCTACCCTCACACCCATGATAGATTCTTATAATAATCCTTATGTCAAACTGACCAAGTTTTTTCAGCCATCGTGCTAGCTGTCCCTGAATATTCTCTATAAAGTGAAAAATCCATGCCAGAATTATACATCACTTGAAAGTTTATTGCATTTTAAAAAAAAGGGGTTGTTAAGTTTGATAGGCATAAAATAACAGTTTTTCCAAGAGAAAAGGGTATCAGTACTAAATAAGAGAATATGTGTAAATGGGTGTATGTTTTTCTTTTAAGAAATTGTATATTTCTTGACTTAACACAAAACACATTGTATTTGTTTCTAATTCTTCTCAGTTATGTACGGAAGCCCTGGAGGGACATTTTTACTTATTACTTATCACTTAATACTTACTATTTATTACTTATCACTTATTACTTACTACTTATCACTTATTACTTACTACTTATTACTTATCATATCATTTATCACCCATATAACGGCGGGAAACCCCATTGTACATTCCCTGTAGTAGCCGTAGAGTACCGAAGCCCTTACTTACTTGTTAGCAGTAGTAGTAGTATTAGAAAAAGTGGTGGTTGTAGTAGTCGTAGAAAAGTAGTAGTAGAATAGTCGTAGCTGTTGTTATTGCTGTAGTAGTAGTAGTAGTAGTAGTAGTAGTAGTAGTAGTAGTAGTAGTAGTAGTAGTAGTAGAAGTATTAGTAGTAGAAGTAGTAGAAGTAGTAGTAGTAGTAGTAGTAGTAGTAGTAGTTGTAGTAGTAGTAGTAGAAGTGGTGGTAGTAGTAGTCGTAGAAGTAATAGTAGAAGTTGTAGCAGAAGTAGCAGTGGTAGTAGTAGTAGTAGTAGTAGTAGTAGTGTAAGTGTAGTGGTAGTAGTAGTATATGTGTTGCTGTTGCTGTTTTTGCTGTAATAGTAGTAGTAGTAGTAGTAGTAGTAGAAGTAGTAGTAGGAGGAGGAGTAGTAGTTGTAGTAGTAGTAGTAATAGTAGTAAAACTAGTATTATAGAAAAGTGGTGGTTTAAGTAGTAGGAAAACTGGTTGATATTGATGTTGTTTGAAGTGTATAAGTAGAATAGTTATATTAATAGTTATATTAATAGTTTGTAGATGTTGTTTGATGCTGTAGTAGTGTTGTTGTAATAGTGGTGGCGGTGGTGGTTGTGGTGGTTAGTAATAGTAGTATTTTGGTTATAGTAATGACTTTTTTGCTATCAAATATGACTTATTTGCTATACCTTATGGCTTATTGGTTATTACTTAATACTTATTAGTTATTACTTAATACTTATTAGTTATTACTTAATACTTATAAGTTATTACTTAATACTTATTAGTTATTACTTAATACTTATTAGTTAATTCTTAATACTTACTAGTTATTACTTAAGACTTATTAGTTATTACTTAATACTTATTAGTTATTACTTAATACTTAATACTTATTACTTAATACTTGTAAGCAGCAGTAGTAGTAGTAGTAGTAGTAGTAGTAGTAGTAGTAGTAGTAGTGGTAGTAGTAGTAGTGTATCAGTAGAATAGTTAGAGGTAATAGTTTGTTGATGTTGTTTGATGCTGTAATAGTGTTGTTGTAATAGAAGTGGTAATAGTGATGGTATTATTACTACTACTATTCCAACAAAACTACTACAGCATCAAATAACATCTACAAACTATAAACATAACTATTTTACTAATATACTACTACAACATCAATAACAACCCGTTTTTTCCTACTACTCAAACCACCACTTTTACTACTACTACTACTACTACTACTACTACTACTACTACTACTACTTTTACTACTACTACTACTACTACTACTACTACTACTACTACTACTACTACTACAACAACAACAACTACTACTACTACTACTACTACTACTACTACTACTACTACTACTGCTGCTGCTGCTGCTGCTGCTGCTGTAGCTTCTACTACTACTGCTACTGCTATAACAACAACTATTACTACAATAAAATCAGCAACACCAACTACTTCTACTACTACTACTACTACTACTACTACTATTACTACTACTACTACTACTACTACTACTACTACTACTACTACTACTACTACTACTACAGCAAACACAGCAAACACAGCAACACCAACTACTCATATACTACTACAACAACTACTACTACACTACTGCTACTACAGCATACACAGCAGCACCAACTAAATATATACTACTATTACTACTACTACTACTCATACTACTGCTGCTGCTGCTGCTGCTGCTGCTGCTACGGCTATTACAGGGAATGTGCAATGGAGCTTCCCGTCATTATAGGGGTAATAAATGATATGGTCAGTAATAAGTAATAAGTGATAAGTAGGAAGTAATAAGTTATTAATAATAAGTAATAAGTAGTAAGTAATAAGTAATAAGTAGTAAGTAATAAGTGATAAGTAATAAGTCAAAATGTCCCTCCAGGGCTTCCGTAGTTATGTAATACAATCTATAAACTTACAAAATGATAAGCCTGATGCAACATCCCAACTAGGATACATTCCACTAAGCTTGCTCAGTCAAATTTGCTAAAGTAACATATATAATTATGTATATAGAAATATTCATCATGATTATATATTTCATGTATTTGTCTCAACTGTTTTCCATATACAACTGAGCATGAAAACCTAAAACAAATTTAGATATTTGCACATTTTTTCTTTTAATTGAACAAAAATCTAATAAGCTATTTAAAAGCAACCAAAGCTTTGTGTCGAGTCTATTCACACTTATCACATTATATAAAATAGTAAATAACACATTTGTTCTATCAAACCAGGTTCATTTACGATAAATTATCTTAAAACTTCTGATATGATGTGTGGATGTTGGAAACTTTGCTTATTGTTGCTACCATTGGTTTTGGGATTTTTTTTGTTGAGCCCTTGTTTTCTAATTAGTTTCTAGTTCAGCAATCATCTTGACAAGGAAGAGGGCACAGGGCCTGATTTGTTTTGCATGCAAACAACAAAGGTGCAGACCAATCTGCAAATCAGGATCAGCCCTGGTTATTTGCTTTCTGGAAAGAAAAAATGCTTTACTTGCTAAATGCAAAACAAACTCAATATTCTAGCTAGTTCAATTTTTAGGAAGCCCCCAAACCAGCTTAACAACAACAGAATCTTTGGCGAAGATTTGGTACCAGTAAAAGTAAGAAAGAGGGAAAAGATCAGGAATCAATACAATCAAGTACCACACCTGACCTGGGATACCACATGGGAAAGTGAAAAACACACAATTAGACATCACAAATGAGAGCCAAGAGGTCAGCCCTTACCTAGCAGGTGACGGCAATGCATCAATTAACAGACACGTGCGAAAGCATAATTAACACAAGACAGAAATAATATAAATGATCCACAAAAGTAGCACCGCCTTGGAACGGTCAGTAAAAGTATTTTACTGGAGGGCTTAAACCGTTTTCACGGCACCCCAACCTCACCCATAGTTCAGATCTGGATCAAGACACGTAGATGTTTGGTTTGCATGAAAGACCCCTAACTTATCCATACACCATCTCCTAGAACATATAAATCAAGATATAAAAGGACATAAAGCAAAGATAAGGACTCAACAGTACATAAAGTGGAATACTGGAGCAAAAGAAATCCAACAGGTAAACCCTAGTGCTCCTGACAGCAGACAAAGCCTGAGGCCCCTACCACCTCATCAAAAGATAAGTATATTCTTAAATTTTAAGCCCCCAGTGGCTTAAGTTATTGTCCCTTCTAAGGTCGTGGCCCTGTTGTTGTTGATTCATTGTTTATTGTCACTCCCATTGTTTGTGGGGGTTCTGTGTTTGGTTTTTGGTTTATTTTGTAGTGCTTAGTCTCCTTTCTTATTTTGCAATTATCATGATGGGGAAGAGAGAGTTGGTTGTTTTCCTTTAATTGTCTTCCTGATGCCTTGTGACTGTAAGTGTTCTATGACTCTTCCTTACCGTCAGCCTACGAAATTTCTTAAAATAGGCACTTGCTCTGCATGACAAAAATAATGGCATATATGGGAAACATTTAATTTTCGCTAGAAATATCAAAATTTTCACTTGTCCTGCAGCCAGAGCACTCATAAATACAAGCGGACGAGTGCTTCTTTCGAGCTCTGACTAATGGTGCTGTGGGTTGGTCTGCACTGTGTAATTGTGTTTCCTGATCATACTAACAGTTTTAGCTTTATTTGAGCTATCTAGGTTGTAAACATTAAAATGTTTCTCTCATGACAGACCCAATGCTACATACTCTTTCTAACCCAATGTCCACATACTCATCACTTTCATTTTTATGTTTTCCATAGTTTGAATTCCAAAGAAATTGAATATAAAAACATTATTACCAAGCAACTATTGGTTATTTTAATTTCACGACATAAGATAAATTTTTGAACTAATGATTAGCCAGATTTATCCAATTTGAAACCAAAATGAAACAAAGGCTCGAATTTTTTTGTACTAGACACCCATATACAATATTGGTTTATGGTGGTGAAATATCAAGTACTCATTATTTTGACTTATTTATTTGTTTGTTTGTTTTTTTTTTGTTTTTTTTTTTGTTTTTGTTTGTTTTTTTTGGGGGGGGGGGGGGCTGTGGTGTCGTTATTTAACACAAAGTATTGACAGAGCACCCAAAATACATAGTTTTAAAGAATATTTCTCTTTATACCATCTTAAAAATAAATCTAACCAACCCTGTAATAACACTGCAAGTGTCATGTAAAATCTTATTTGATAATATAGATGTTATTTTATTACAAACCATTTAATGACGCGCCATGTACCTTGATACTGAATTGCAGTTTAATTGTATTAAGAAACATTTACATTTTTATAATTGTTGCCTTAGATGGGACCCAACATTTCAGCTGTTTGCATTTCCTGGTGCAAGCATTGAATGATCACATGAACAGGCATATGCCTAAAGGCAGGCTAATTTTAAGGTCTGTCAATAGCGTTCTTTGTTTGTCGGTGTTTGTCTGACGTTATTAACGTATCGCCATGACTTTGTTAACACGTTTTTTGCTGCTTGACTGTTCCAACACCCCATTACAAGTAAAACAACTCACTTGATAAGGGTAAAAAGTGGCATTTTTGGTGTAAGATTTATGGCATTTTTGATTGATAATAAACTGCAAATATATAAAATAAAATCCAGCTTTATAACGTTGACTGAATGATGACAAATATTAGCTTTTAAATGTCTCCTAGAAGCCCTTCTGGCTTCAAAGACGTTAAAAGTATAAAAAAAATCATAGTCCAGTGCACGCTAACAATATGAATTTTAATTATTAAATCTAGCCTATGGTCATGATAAGGGTAAAGTAAATACTAAATGTTCCATAGGTTTAGATAAACAAAAACTTTTCAACATAAAATTGTCAATATTTTCTTACCTATACTCCTTAGAATATGTTGCTCAAAAGAACCGTCGTTGCTCAAAAGAACCGTCTCATCGAGACGGTTCTTTTGAGTACCCACAACATATGTTTTGGTTGAGAAATAAGAACAATATTTTTCTGGTACGCACTTTTATTTAAAGGACTGGATTTTGGTACATATTGGTGTTATTTATTAGAGGCAAAGCTTACGGATACACTGAAACATATGAAATTTGAAGGATCGAGACATTTTCCATCACAAGCCTCAAAGCCATGTGTATTGTTTCAGTGAATTCAGCAGATAGAAATGAATAAGTTTTCATGTAGTTTGGTGGGGTAAAGTGCTAAAATAATAATAAAAAAATACACTCAGCGAGTAACCAATTTTAATCATATTTATTTTTATTCATTTTTTTTATTAGTTGTATCTGGCAACAGCTGTATGAACATACCATGCACACTCCAAATAATTGTACACCTTAAACCCTTATTATAACAGGACATTTCACAACTTTTGCGACGGCTAATAGAAAAAAAGGTATTGCTAAATTTCTTTGTCATTCAAGATCTCACAAATTTATCCACCAAACATGTTGTTGTGCATAGGTAGACGGTACATTTATGAAAGTACAATGTTGACATGCCTGTAAAATGGTCAAGAAAATAAGCAGATTAATACCACCCTTACCGACTTTAGCACGAAATATCTCGTGATGTGCAAGGTCTACACTGATGTAGGTGGTATAGAATAGTTATACCATGTTTGTTCACCTGTACGTAAGGTAATTCACTCGCTAAAGCTCGTGGATTATCTCCAAATACAGGCGGACAACCCATGGTATAACTATTACATGTTATCAAATATCTCCATATAAACCCAGTCAACAATTTCTCAGAAACATTTGAGTATCTAATGAGGTGACTAAAATTAAAAAGACGGCCAAACAGAGTAGTCTCTGGGAGTCTGATTTAGA
The DNA here is from genome assembly GCA_964019695.1 of Loripinus fragilis. NCBI lineage: Eukaryota > Metazoa > Mollusca > Bivalvia > Lucinida > Lucinidae > Loripinus > Loripinus fragilis. Next base: position 36,493,085 of record OZ026515.1, read on the forward strand.
TCTGCAGTATTTGTATAGATCTTTAATCAGAGTAAAGTAAAGGCAACTTTTGTATATCTGTATCATACCTGGCCCTGAGGTTATAAATTGCTTCATTTTCAACTCAGATGAGCATGAAATTTATCATTATCATAAATATTAAAATGCCAATAAACATTCACTAGCATGATAAAGACAGCATCCTCTGAGAATTTGAAAACAAGAAAAGTCGTTATTGTTCAGTTTTTATGAGAAGTTGGAATTTCATGCTCGGTTTTATAACCCCAGGGTCATGTTTTGGTAATCAAAAGGGACATCTGATGATATTTTTGAGTAACTGTCAAACGATTTCTGGTGTTGAAGCAAGGATGCTGATTTAGAAAACGAAGAAATTGTCTTTCTGGACACATGATTGTTTTTTGTGAAGCATTCTCTGTATCAGCTAATCCTTATTTTACTAATAAATTCTTCCATCATGTGATATACAATTATACCACCTTTACCAACTTTAGCATGAAATATCACTTGATGTGCAAGGTCTACACTGATGTAGGTGGTATAAAATAGTTATACCATGTCTGTCCACCTGTACGTAAGATAATCCACTCGCTAAAGCTCGTGGATTATCTCCATTTACAGGCAGACAACCCATGGTATGACTATTACTTAGCTCATGACCCGCCCACTTCCTTTTGTTTTCAGCCAATCAGTAGCAAGAAAAGGGCCGTAGTCAGTGTGGTATATTTTCCATGACCCACACTTTTGTGAGACTCATTTCCATAACTTGATGAGAGGAAATTGCAGTCCAAAATGTTAATTTCACCAAATTTCTTTTTATATGTTTAGAACCCTAAATAAAACTTAGATAAGAATATTGACCCAAAATGATGTAAATTTCAAATGTTAGCTGTTTCACAGAAAAAGGGCGACTGCAGACAAACACTGACCAGGCTGCACATGTACATTGAAGCCTGGCCAGAAATTACACTGCTTGTCCCAATATGCTTTTGATAAAGACAGCATGACCAGACGGCACATGAATATACATGCTGATCTGAGTGTCTCCACTGTTTGAAAATCAGGGTAGAATGCAAAAACGGTGGGGACTGATCAGCCTATACATCTGTAACGTGTGATCAATGAAATGCTTCCCAGATATTTTTTTTAAAAATCTCACAAAAATGCTGCTAATACAATCCACTTGTCCCCATGTGAACGCATCCATGGCTAAAAAAGAAATGAGAGACTCCTAAACGAAATGCAGCAACATGCTACATAATGTGTACATTTCAGGACGTGAAACTATTACAGGAAACAGCTGAGTCAGGGCTAAATAGGTTATACAATGTTTTGTGTTTGTGATGAAATATACACTCGGGAGCTTGCCTCCCTCGTATATATTCCATAACCAACAATGTTTTGTGTTTGTGATGAAATATACACTCGGGAGCTCCCCTACCTCGTATATATTCCATAACCAACAATGTTTTGTGTTTGTGATGAAATATACACTCGGGAGCTCCGCTCCCTTGTATATATCATAACCAACACAAAACATTGAATAACCTATACTAAGCCCGGGAAAGTTCACCGTACATATCAAGGGGTCACAGGTTAGAATATTTGAATAAAGATCATTTGTAGTCTCTAAAGATTATTTTTATCTTAGCAACAGTGCAGACCCCAATGAAAAGTCGCGCACATTATGTGGAAATGTATCTGGGTCTTCACTCTTTGCAAGAGAATCAGTTTAACTGTGTTTCCAGTATACGAAGGGTTAACTGTTTTTTCCTCTTCCCAATAAAGCCTTTTCCAGTCCCATCATGGGAGACTCAAACGTCAGTGACACAATAAATGCAGCAGCGTATGACATCACAAGAACTCCAGCAAATAGAAACGTCTGAAATTTAACCAATGGCAGTTTAGTACTTATCACACACGCGTACTCATGCATTTACCGATAAAGCACCACCTATAAGTTGCAGCAGACGACAATTTAAAATTTTGCCGCTTTTTCAAAAATTCAAATACGGCATGGTATTTCATGAGGATCGTCTGCCAGCTGGCAGACGATTCTCATGAAATATCATTCCTTATTTCTTTCAAAAACTAGGAAAGATGTCACAAAACGTGTCGTCTGCTGCAGTCGTGATTTGCGCTTAGAGGGTTAATCCTATTGCAATCAGAAAGGCCGAAACTCTGTACAGTTTTGGCCTTTCTGAATGTAATAATGTAAAACATGCACGCTCCGCTATCTAGTGGAATCAAATACTTGAAATTCAGACCGAGCCATTTGTATTTACCCAAACTTTGAGTATGCAAGTAACAAAGTCTCTGACGATATTGTATAGATGTACAGGCTCGTTTGAGCGTTCGCAGGTCGCTGATGCAACACTATACATTTCAACAAACTAAAGTACATCACTTTAATATATCAAAATAATTCATAGCATGGCTGTCTGATAAAATTTTGTCTAAAGGTGTTTTATATTAAGTGACGTTATGTAACGACTTCCATAACAACGTCGTGTTGTAATGACACAAGCTTAGCATTTGCACGCCACACACAAATGTAAGGTGAATTTAAAATAATTAGCGTGATATGATAAATAGAATCGAACTTCGAACTTCTGTGCTCCTGTATTGTTGAATTTATTAAACTCATTGCGAAAAGCAATAGAATGCTTGTCATGTGTTTTATTAATTTTTCGCAACCAGTTTAAAATATTAAATAATACAGGAGCACTAATGTTAGATCCTCTATGTAGTAAATTTGCAAGAAAAAAACCAACACTGAAATTGCAAAGTTTAAATGGCCATCTCTCCTGAGCCTGTCCACATATTTTTTCCTTTGTTACATTAGTGCGTTTGAAGAATGTATACAACATTCATGCTTATTTTAAAATTTGCAATTTTTTGAGTAGGCACATAGTTGATACGTAGATTTATTACATGTAAACCTACCTGTTCTAAGTCCGTGAAATAGACCAATGATCGTTTACTAAGAACGTATGTGTAAGTAACTATTGGGTGAACAAGATATGCACAATAAGTCAGTCGTGACAGAGGTATCAGCGCCTTCCAGGAGAGTAGTGTATTCACAAATCCTGTAAAATAGTAATATCTGAAATACATGACTCAAATCTTATACAATTTGTACTTAATTCAAGTCAATGATGAGATACTATTACGTATTGCATATATACACATCGTCAAAAGTTAAGCTCCAACCAAACATTTTTAGTGACAGGTTTTATGTATAATTTTCTTCAAAAGAACAAAACATTTGTGAATATTGTTAGCCAAGTATTTCCTTGGTCTGTTAAACCTGTCATTTGATACTTTTGATAACATTCAATGTGTCCTCCAGGCACCAACCCTATTTTGGGGGTTTACCCATAAAAGCGTCATGAGGGACCCAAAGTGTTTCCTTTGATTTCGTATTAACGCGAAAATATATTTGACCTATTTTTCAGACTATTGCCAAAAGGATTCTGGCGAACTCCACGTATCTTACCAGTTTGAGAGATAGTTAATCACGTGTTTATAATTTTTGCGTTTTCACTATATAACATGCCATTCTATACATTTCCATACTTTTTGCTCTATCAAAAAGATATGCATCTGCGATTGGCAGCCAGATAACTTGTTTGGTTTTGTGACACTAACAATTTTCATCTCATAGTGGTATGAAAATGCCAAAAAGGGACAGTGAATAGGGACATTATAGGGGTAAGTGTGCATTTACCATGTCTAGTCGTTAATGCTTATCAAATCAATATTTGCTGTAAATTGTCACCACTTTATCTAATTCCATAAATATAACACGCATAAATTTATATTTAGAAGGCTTCAATGTTTTTCTCCTAAGTGTTTAGGTGGTGCTTAACTTTTGACGCTGAGTATATAATATGAAAGGACAACCAACCACAATTTGATCTGAGAGGATAGCACAGTATACGGTATTTCTTGTGAGTCCGGGACTCGTGTGAGTATAAAAAGTAAGGAAGGACGCTAATGTCAGGAGTTGATACAATTAGTATTACACCTGACCCAGAAAACCTTATGGGAAAGTGACAAAATAACAAGAAAACGTCACATACAGAAGCGCCTTGAGGGTCAGCTCAGACTCGAGGCCGTCACAGTGTATTTCAAAGTGGTCCAACGGAGGAAACCATCGAGTGCCGAAGGTATGAAGGGTGGAGAGCACTAGAGGGGTTCATTCCACCTTATCATTAGGGCCCCTCCCCCTCCCCCCCCCCCCCCGAGATTTTGTTTGATTTTAGCGCTTCTATGTTCGTTTTTAACGGGTTTAAATATGTTTGGGACTAGATTGCAGTCGCTTTGGATCATGTTTTTTGTTGTTTTTTTGCTAGAGTGGAGTGAAAAACCAAATGCTGGACATAATCCTTTTGAGACAGTTACGATTTTCCCTTTTTTCTTCGGTATGTTACCTTGACAAGTGTCTCCGCAGGTATTTGTCAAAGTACTTTTAGCACTGATCCTTGCGTCCTGGTTTCGAAAAGATATACACTATAGCGTCTTTTCAAGCAGGCTTCATCTAGATTTTGACTGTGCAACTTTCCTTGACGACTTCCCTTGTTGGTGACAAAAGGTGAGATCATTGGCTTCATCGTAATGAAGCCGGGGCCTTATGTCGAACCACGACGGTTAAACACTTCTCTGTCCACATTGTCCAGGCTTATTTAAGGCAAATGAACGTTGAAGCAACCGAACACAGTTGTGCTAAATTGGTACAAGCAGGACTTGTATATCCGTAACGGAATAGACATGGACTCACGATGCTCATATATTTATAAATTCACATCGTTTTAAACATAATTTTTACGCCCGATATGTTGTTTCATTTAGAATCATTAGAAGAAGAAAAAAAGCAAATTGTCAATATGAGGCAAACAAACCTGGATCACAGAAATTATCATGACTGATAAATGAGTCTCAACATGAAAAAACCCCGTCTTTAGGGTTTTCGACCATGCAAGACTCAAACCAACCTGCTCAGTTACAGAGATTAGCTAGAATGCTTCAATTTTGCTTGTAACAAGCTTATCAATTATACTTTCCAGAGATTGAACAACAAAGTCGCTGATCAGATTGCGCGTCTGCGCAGGCTAGTCTACGCCTTTGTTGTTGAAATGCAACTACCGTAGGTTCTCCCGGGACACGACCCATAACCCATATCTCTGTGACTGCTTGTTTTAACACCTTGGCAATGTCTATTAATGACATGCGCAACGTTGGGAGTGTTTCAGTCAATTGTCACGTGGAAAGCATACTCGGCCAAAATAGTGGGTCCAGCAAATGCTGCACCTGCCGGACCGGCGACGATGGCCCTTCGCCCCTTTCCAAACAGATGACCACAAGGCTGCAAGACACATTCAAGGCAATATGTCAACAGCGAACACAAATAAAGAAGTACCGCCTTGGAACGGTCAGTTAGAAAATTACTGGAGGGAAAACTAGTATGGCTAGTTTAAAAGCTTTGAGTAAAATAATCCTGCAAGCTAGTTTTAAAGGCGCTCGGACCCTTGAACGGAAGTTCCTATTGGATACCATGAGGATTTGTAATTTGAGCAGCGACATGTAATTTCCAACAATGTGGCATTTTGACAAGTATAGACTCAGACGAGCCTGCACAGTCTCCTTTTAAGCTTGGAAACTCAAAATGATGTTCAGTCAAAAGAAAATTCAAGCGACTAGCAAAGGTTCTGATCAGACTGCGTGTATGAGCAGGCTGATCTGAGTCTTTGCTGGTCGCACATATCACATTGTTGGAAATCTCATATAGCGGCTCATTTAAAAGGCGGAACGATGCACGTGGCAGTTGGCGTTTGGCTCAAGACGTTATCACGTCGTGACGTACCGTTATAAGAATTGTGACGTCACGTCATGGGGGTCACGCAGCCGCTTGCATGAAAGAGCTATCACTACCATTCAAGCTCCTAGTGATAGAAAAAATCCCTCAGTCTTATGGCTAAAATATGACTTTAATATCAACGAAACTGCCATTTTCGCAATTCACTTTTACTTTTTGTATTTTTTCATTGCTAATGATGATCACGACATATTTTTCAACTGTAGAATTAGGTTCTTAGTTCGATCTAGATTGGTTCCCCGTATCAACTCCATATAGATACCGGAACCGGGCGATTTCGAAAATATTTTCTATTCGTATTTGAAGATGAATAGGCGTGAATAGAACAGAACAGAGCCTCTCAAGTCGTAAAGCAACCAACTCTCGTGTTGCCCCGCTCCGCGGGGCAACACTCGTTCGTTGGTTGTTATAAAGCCTCCCTTTAAACATGGATGTGAATGTACAGCTACTTTATTAAAACGAAGAAAGTTTTGTGTTCTTCTTGTTTTTTCCAACAGTTCCTATATAAAAATTAATTCTTATAGGATTTAAGATTGCAAAACTAAAAAGTCCAAATTATATTGTCAATGTAGATGAAGAATTAGATAAAAATTAAGACACGTAGCTCCAGACAGAACAGACAATAAAAGATATGTGCGGTTTAAGAAGATAACAAATTTATGGCCCATACGATTGGTTTAAATTGAATTGGCTTTGTTATCTTTTAAACGTAAAATACAACTTTGGGTATGGCTGTTGTTGAGCTCCTGGTATTAACCTTTATTATCCTTTTCAATACGATGGTGGTAAAGCAGTGATTGCTCTGATGAGCGATCCTTTGGTCTTTATTGGTCCAATATGCATGTCCCCTATGCCAAACAACACTTACAAGGTATCAAGGGATAAATATTTCTTAAACTTTTTTGTCAATAGAGTCATATTTTTTCTTCAATAGCATGTTTTTCTTCTTGGAAAATGAAACCTATTTTCCACTTTGTCTAACCTATTTTCTACTCGAGTGAAAGATCAGATATAACCGAATGAGTTGAACTATTCGTCATAACAGGGTAAAGAACACTGGAACCAGTTTGCGGTATATTGGTACTTACCACATGTGTGATCATTAGATGCTCAGGGAAGCCTGTGCTAATGCACAGTCTCACCTGAGCCTTGGCTGCTCGTGCACATGACGTTAATACATACATAAATGCTCAGGCAAATTAGGCCTTTAATCCCACCAGAAAGCTGAGTATACACGTTTAAAGAATAACTTTTACGCGTATGCGATTAACACTAAATTCTCATAAACTTTAACAGAACTGCATCTGCAAGCATAATTCACAATATTCCCTTCCCTTTAACCCAATGGCGTAGCCAGAACGCTGAAAACGCTACGCACATCAAAGGGAGACTACTTGATTAACCAGTGATTCTCTTAATTGCGTCCCCTTTCGTAATGGAAACTTCTCTTAAAGGAAAGAATTTGCTCCCACAGGGAGCGAATTCTTTCCTTTAAGAGCAGTTCCTTTTGGTATGGAAAATCACTTTTACCACATTAGGTGACCTCCCTTGAATGTTACTATTTTTATTACGTACGTGCGTAATTTGCGTAATGGGAGCTACGCCAATGTAACCCTTTTTATTCGGGAAACCTGCAAACAGGTACTTGGGTAAACAGTGAAGACCCAACAGTGTGTGATATTTCATCAAAATCTGAATTTTATAATCAAGATATAAAAAATTCTATGATAATGAAAAGGGTAAACATCTACAGTCAAAATTGTCTAAAACGGCCCCTTTCAAAAAAGACCAACATTGGTTTTTGGCTCCAATAGGAGCATTCTGCAATTCTTTTGACCTTCATAAAGCTACCATTTGTCATTAATATCTTTGTTTTGTCTATTTTTGAGTGGCCGCTTAAGACAGGTTTTACTGTAGTTCACAGGCATGATCACGTTTATTACAGTGGTTGTATATGCTGTATGGAAAACAGTGTAGATCCCGATCAGCTAGTTTTATCAAAAGATCAACCACATATATCTGGAGTCATCAGAATAAGTGTGAAATGTAAGCACAAACCTCCGTGTCCCGTAGCACATGATAGGATTACCCAACATACAGCTAAACCCCAAGCTGATCGAAACGTTGAATTGTAGAATGCAGATACTTCCACACTAAGATGACTTTCACCAGATGAGTCGTAGAGACCATATAAAACAGACAATGCTATACCAGTGGCCGCTATCCACCCCAGCAAATTAAAAACCTGAAATTATAAGGGACACATCTCTTCAGATTCTTGCTTTCATCATGTGTTTCATGGGTGGATCCAGAACATTCCGACAGGGGGGGCTGACAAGGTTGGGGTTTTTTTGTCATCAATGTATTTCACGGAGTGCTGTACGGACCTCCAGCGAGGGGGTTTGTACCAGAATTTTTAAGGTACTACAGTTACTTGTAATTTTCCAGGAAAGGGGGTCCAGACCCCATGCACCCCTTCTGGATGCACCAATGTGTTTTAAAGCTTCAACACAAGACCTGTACCTGTGATTTGCGACCAGGTATAGCCTATAAGAATCTATCATGAGTGTGAAGGTAAGATAGAAAAATCTGTCCCGTGGATCTCTGTCTGGCAACACGAGGCTTGCCAAGTGATGACAAACAGTGATCCCAAGGGATGGATTTTTCTGGCCTACCCTAAAACATTAATGGTTTCTTTTTCTTGCTCACCACTGTTTTTATATATTTGTTTCAAAATAAGCTTACAGAAGTCCCTGAATACGCTAGGATGCAATTTCGTAGGATGACGTTACTTGACGTCCTGGGTTAGATAGCATGGGTAAGATAAATAGAATCCATCATTGGTGTTCAGTGGGGACAGAAAAATCCCAACCCGAGGGCCCACCGTTCCAGTGGGAAACGAGGCTTGCCGAGTTTCCCACTTAACGGTGGACCCGAGGGTTGGGATTTTTCTGGAACCACTGAACACCAATGATCGATTCTTTTTCTCATATACCACGACCGTACGGTACAGTACTGTGTATTCTAACACACCTCGCCTATAGAGCCAACGGAAACAAACTGTGATATATGGTACAATAATTCACTGCAAAAGTGTGTGATAGCTGACGTCACTGGAAAATGACGTCATTCATGGCATTAGACGGCGTAACGTCGTTTTTACGCTTGAAAGACATTACAATTACAGGTAAACGTAAGCGACGTAGTCTAAATATTGGCGGGAGTTCTTCAGTGCAATGGCGGAAAATTGGAAGAAGCTGAAGACTTCGAATGTGTTTTCATCGTTTATTGTGTGTTAGAATCGAAATAGATCAGCTCCATTGCGTGAATTGTTGAGTAATAATTCACTGTTTGTCGGTAAGTTGTGCGAAGATAAATCACTCGCGCTGCGCGCTAGTGATTTGATCTTCTTTACAACTGACCTCCAAACAGTGAATTATTACTCAACAATTCACTGCTGGAGCTGATCTATTTCTTAAATATTTGTTGGTGACGTCACTGAGATCGATGTTTACATCGTCATTGACGCGCGCTGTACAAATGAATAAACAGTGCATTAAACAATGAAAAAAATGGTTATTTCATCAAAATGGATTTACAAGAACTAGCTTATCAGCCACAGTAACTCGAGTAAGTAATTTTGTTGAGGAAAATGTGTGTGTGTGGTGTGTTTTTACATCGTCAAGGCTCCCCGTCCCGGTGGATTCAGTCAGTCAATGCCCAACACAACAGGTTGAATATGTCAATCGCAATGCACTCAGCATGTTCAAAGCATTGAATAAAGGTTGTAAGTAAAAATGCGCAGTTTTACTTTTAAACCAAGTTGAAGGCCGACTTAAATCGCTGAAAATTCAACATAGAATTTTTTCCTGACTGACAACAATTCAACTTTCGTTTTCGAAAGAATACAGTCATGCACCAAAAATGTTATCTCACATTAGCAACCGGCCGCGTGTGGCTTATCTCGTATTAGTTACGCTTATCTCACATGGGTAGCGATGTGGGACAGATTTTTCCGACAGCGATCTAACATAGGGATCACTAGATCTCGCATGCGTTGGTATGTGAGAAAAGATTTTCTATCCCAGGATAAAATCTCAGATGTCCTTATCCTTTGTGCAAGAAAAAACTTCCAATCCCAGGGTAGTATCTCAGATGTCCTTTGCTGATGTGCAAGATAAGACTTTCTATCCCTGGGTAAATCTCAGATATCCTTATCCAGTGTGCAAGATAAGACTTGTATCTCAGGGTAAAATCTCAGATATCCTTATCCGGTGTGCAATATAAGACTTTCTATCCTAGGGTTAAATCTCAGATATCCTCATTCGATGTGCAAGATAAGAGTTTCTATCGCAGGGTAAAATCTCAAATATCCTTATCCGGTGTGCAAGATAAGAATTTCTATCCCAGGGTAAAATCGCAGATATCCTTATCCGGTGTACAAGAAAACATCATCCTGCTCAGCTACACAAACTAGTTTGATAACTGGACTTTACAAAGAATTTAACAAAAAAAACGTTGAGAAGAGTATACCTGTAAAATATATTTTAACCCCCTCACTCAAATGTTGTTGTTTGTTTATTGTTTATGTATTGTTTGTTGTTGCTCCCATTTTGTGTGAGGGTGTGTTTTATCTTGGTTTTGTGATATAGCTCAGTGGGTCCTGACAATGTTTTTTTTCTTTTTAGTCATCAACTTATTTTACAGAGGGATGTACGCCGTTTGAACCTCCATCAAGAAGCAACTGGACCTAATGGGTCAAATTGCTTCTGGAGGGTGGTCCGTAACAGCAATTATAAGGCACCAAATAGCCACATTGTGATGTTTCATTTTCCAGACCCCCTGCCACCCCGACCCCCTTTGGATCTGCCCATGTTGTGTCATTTGATTTGTAGTTTGGTCTGTGATCTGTGATTGTGGCATTGCCCACTTACTTTTGTTAAAATCTGTTATGATATTGACCGAATCATATTAGTAAAAATGCACATCGATTATCTGCTTGTTTATTCGAGAGATTCAAAATGCAATGCGTGGAGTGCAATATAATAAGACTAGAAACATCGGAATCGAGAGTAAAATATGTAGCTGCAAATTACATAACAGCAATTTTAACTTCCTAATATAAGTGTAGTATTTCCAAGGAGGTAGATAATTACCTTAGGTATCTTTAATTTACAGTCCGTCTTGTATAACAGGTATCCAACGAAGAAACCAACTGCATATGGTCCTATTCGACACCATGGCGTTATATATATCTTGTCAAAAAATCCTTCCCTGGAAACAAAGCAAATCTGACTGTGTGCCAAACTACAGCTAAATGAGTACAAAACGGCACTTTTCACAATCTTTAAAAAGGAGATAGATACAATGCCATTAATTAAAAATCAGCATTTTACCTATGGCAAGAAGCATGTGATTATTAAAAACGTCCTGATTGCTTTTAAGTTTAAATTCCTCATAGACTGCCAGAATGGCTTTGTGTTTTTCTAAGCATTTTTAGAATATCTCTCCATAAGTAATTGTCATTTTCATTATTACAAAGGTGTTAAAATATATACAGAGAAAGTAACCACAAAAGTACCATTTCAGGGTTAAAGGGGCACCAGGGGCATATCTTAATAACTTCAATATAGTGTAAAGTTGATTTCTAAAGCTTAAATAGATATTTAACATTTGTATTAAATTTCTCAACATCTCAACAGTTTTAAGATGCAAATTAAATGCTTAAACATGTTAAAGATCAACTGAAGAGGAAGAACACAGTATTTAATCAAATACTTCAGACAATAGCAGCTATTGTGAGTAACATATTGTTAAAAAAGTAAAAAATCGAATCCGTTCAAAAAAGTTATGCAAATTTGAATTTCAAACTGGCAAGTTTTGAAAAATAGATTCCAACCCTTAATGCAACATTTTGTGATGCCATATGAGTTTTAAAATAATTCAATAAATTTAAATGTTTGCAAAGGCATTGAAGTAGTCAAACTATAGTGTGATTTTCTTTGAAAAGACGAAGATTGATCTCACATAAATGGCTTTGTTTATTATAAATTTCATTCATTTTAACTTTCTGCTTCAAATTCAAATTAAGATAGAAATTTAAATCCAGTTTTACCATGCACTTTTATTTTTTAATAACACAAACATTAGTAAATTTTATTTTTCATATTTTGATTGTTTTAAACATAAAAGAATGACTTCAAAACAAATCGGTTTAATGAAATAAATTTGAAATTATTTACTATTTATTTTAAATTCTATTTTCTGGCTTTTGCTCAAACTTACAAAAACACTTTGACAAAGGGTAATCTGGGCAAGTAAACACTTTGCCCGATAGAAATGCATTTGTTCAGTTTAATGTTTTATTCTTCTAACTTTTGGAACAATACCTTTGTTAACGTGTTTGTCTCTCATCTATTTTCGAATATTTCATTTTATTCTAATAACTAATGTACCAAATAAACCTCTCTATTTTAGTCAAGCACGTCTTGTACATGCCAATTTTTTTATGCTAGACTGTAGGCTATTGTCAATACTCACGCTCCTGCGTTAGTTGTAAAGTTGTTGGCACTTGATATCACAGCTGTAGATATTACACTAACGAGTAGGAAGGTAAGACAGGCTAAAGAGCCAATCACAGAAGAACTGAAAAAATTAAAGTAAGTTTCAAAAATCTTATATCATATGTCTAAAAATCCAAGATGATATAAATCACATGACAAAAGCAACGCATAGTCGCCCCTAAACATTCATTATTCGCTGAGACAAGATAAAAGTTCAGTCCAACTTCTATACATCTAGCTTCTCAAAAGTAGTTATTTAAAACAATTATTTTAAACATTAACAAATGCACCCATGTCGGTTATTCTGGTAAAACTATACATACATCATTGTTCTGATTCCTCCATTAACCCTTAAAGCGCCAAGAAAAAAAAAATGCATCTGAAAATGTCGTCTGCTGAAGTCGTCTGCTGCAAATAATTGCCTAACATTATTGACGGATTAAGTATAGAAGCAAACAGTGTGGACCCAGAACAGACTGCTCCTATAGGAGCAGTCTGATCTGGGTACACGCTGTTTGCCATAGAGGCTTCTTAAACATTTCAGCAGACGAGAAAAGCAGACGACTTTTGTTGTGATTGGCGCATTAAGGGTTAATAACATAATTAATAAGCCCCTTGGAAGCGTCTTTAGACATGGTGATTCCAATGAGCACTTAAATAAATATTTTTCAGAGAGACCAAAGCCTGTAGATGCACAGAGCATGTAAATAGCTACATATGAAGGTTGACTAATTATTTCAAATCAATACATAGAGAATATTAGGAGTATTTTATATCAAGTTTACCTGGCAAGGCTTTGTCTTGGCCCTCATTTGTGGTGTCTAACTGTGAGCTTGTCACTTTCCTATTGGTATCCTGTGTCAAGTGTGGTACTTGTTGTATCGATTCCTGATCTTTGCATCCTTACTTACTTTGAGAAAGCTTGCTGAATTTCGAGGCTCTGCTGGTAAACTTGATATCAAAAGACGCAAACCAGACATTCTATGTATCAATTTACCTATTGGTTTACTTTTCAAATTAACAATTATGACGTAATTACCTATATATGACATCGAGGTCATTCAAAGAGTTCAACGTCACGTTTACCTAATCAAGTAAACTGCTGTGAGATAAACAACGTTTATTAGATCAACGCTCAACAATACAGTTAGTATGGGAGGCAACTGTCTTTTTGGGGGTAGATGAAAGAATAGCTTAACCCAAATGGAACTCTTAATGCATCCTGCTTTTGCCGTAACCTATTCTACAATTCTATTATTGTTGACTTGGGTTGAAAATAAATGTTAAACATGTTTAGTATCCCATTTCTTTCTGAAACAACCGATCTCCTCCTTTTGGTGAAATTATAACAACTGTCTCAAAAGTAAAGACAATAAAAAAAATTGTACCAGCATTGAAGATATGATAATCTAAACTTTTTGGATTTTCTTTAACTGTCATGCCTACTGCAACAATCACTGCCATTTTAAATAAGTGTGCAAATAGTCACAATTTAAACCAGAGAACATTGTAAAAAATCTTTTCATATTTAATTTACATAAACCTCTGTTTATTGAAACAATACCTACCATGTGAGAAATACCTCAAAACCACATAGATATAGTATTTATTTTGGTAACACTTTAAGCGCTTTGGTATTCTGTTTTTACTATCTAAGCTGGTGTCTACTTTAATATTGCAGTTTCAAATGCACTGCATATACAAGTCAACAATGTTGCAGCTAAATGTTTTTTGTTTCTCAAAATACTTTTATGTTGTCTTGTTAATTGTTTTCTCTATATGGTGACATGCTCATTACTTTTGAAATGACTCTCATATATTTTTGGAATACATGTAAATTAACGAGCCAGTTCGTGAACGTTTGGAACTTATCTCATATGTTAATATTCATTATCATAATATGACGTTGCGTCTGGGAGTGAAATAACGCCATGCAATTAAATTGATAATAACCACTAGTCTATAGATTTTCGGGAAACATTATGACGTCTATAACAACATTGCGTTAAAATGACAAAATTATAATGTTTTTTATGACAGAAGTTAGATTTCAAAGTTATCTTTATGTCATATGATAAACAGAATCTAACATTCCTGCTCTTGTCTTGTTGAATTTATTAAACTCGTTGCGGAAAAGAGACTAAATGCTCGGCGAACTTGGTACTTTTCTCTTTTCCCTAACTCGTTTTATAAAATCATTAAAACATGAGCACTCATGTACGATCCTCCATTTCTTTAAAAATGCATACACAGCTATCAAGTGATGCTAGAAGTCTATGTATTCTTCTTTTTATCCTGTCTGTGTATATGTGAGCAGTGATGGCTTTGGCGAGACTACGCAGACTCGTCTGAAACGTGTATGCTGATCAATGCGATAAGTATCAAATTCAAATGAACTGGCTAAAAATGCGTTCTTTGCTGTTAATAAAAAGAATGGTTGTGTGGTACTCATTATAATATCATCAACGAGGCAGCTCTATGTAAACCTGGTACATGGTAGCTTTATTTTTACTACTCTAACTGGTCTATTTAGCTGAGCAGGCTTGTCTGATTAAAACTGTCTTACACTTACTAGTAAAGTGGGATTAACATCAGTGGACTTAGAATATAAAACTGCATGTCGTTAGCAAGGTACCAGCTCCATGCCATGCACTAAAATACATATATAAAATGAAGTTAGCCAGAAAATAACTGTGCATATATTTTTTTTCATAATTATGCATGCGAAACTATTAAAGTGGACTAGCTGTCAACTTTATGCCTCCATCATCGCCCGCCATCTACTCTCAATCTTAACGTTGCCCTCAAGTGTCACTTTGAGGCACTTCAACAAATTCAAGGGTTGGAAGCAATTACTATCTATGAACAAATTTTAGCAGATGCAAGTTTAACCACCCCACTAGTTTATGAATTGAAACCAAACACATGAAACTGCATGCAAATGATAAAAATCGATAGATAAAGTAAAGAAAGGTCTGCCTGAAGACTTTTGGACCATCAGAACCTAAAGTCGCCAATGAGCAAGTCCTAAAGAGGGCCATAGAATCCTAATGTCGTCATGTATTGTCAGACAACATTGACTTGATACTAATTAATTTGAGCCAGCGAATGTGATTTCCAACAATGTGGTATTTTGACATGTGCATACTCGGACGAGCCTCTGCAGCCTCCTTTTAAGCTTAGAAACTCCAAATGGTGTAAAGTCAGTAGCTTAACAATCATAGAATACTCAAGCGATTTGCAAAGGCTCTGATCAGACTGCGCGTATGCGCAGGCTGATCTGAGGCTTTGCTGGTCGCATATACCACATTGTTGGAAATCTCATGCACAGGCTCAAATTTTTCTACAGCATGTCTTATTTAGGAACGATCGTTTGATTAATCCAATGCTTAACCACAAAAAATCGGACAGGATGGCGGTGCCCACAGTGATGAAAATATGACATTACAGCAAACCATATTCATAACAATTCTACAGCAAAATAAAAGTTTTTGCTGAAAAAAAATGTATAGTAATTTTCTACAGCATGACTTAAGAGGTGATATCTTTTTCATCCTAAAATGTAGTAAATTTCCAACTCCGAAATGAAATGCTGGTTAGGTTTGATAATAAATGCCAACATTCAAAACTTTAAATGTATACACAAAGATCTAGAAGTGACATTTAGAAATGTGTTATTACAATTTAAAAAAGGCATATAGCTACTTGACCTTAATACCCTGGATTCGCACAGTACTTAAATACTAGTTTGTCCAAATAATGATGGTTCTAATTGGTTTAATGCATTTTTTCTTTTTCATATTTCAAATACATCCTAAATTGAAAAGGGCACGTGATGCAAAAACGTGTATAATTTAATGAAAATAGCGTTGCTCTGGTGAGACTGTTGAGTGAAAGGTCTGTCAGAAGCTTCACCTTTCATCAATAAATAGAACTTACATTACATTTATACCATGCATGATTTCTAAGATATGGATTTCAAATTTACCAAAATATTTTATGAGACTTCTAGTGCAATGTTACCTAAATGTTAAACAGGGCTCACCCTGCCATTAGCCATTGTAGCCATTTGATACTAACAAATGTAGAGTGGCTACAAATATAAGTCATTGGCTAAAAGTACAGTCTAGGTGGTTCAAAAATTACATATTTGCAAAAAAGTGGATTTTCATCAGCTTTGGGATCAGGATTTTCAAATATTACTTTTATTTTTCCTTCACACTTTACTATTGTGCCATATTTTACTCTTTTTCAATACCATCCGGGTGTCAAACAGTTTGGATCCAGATCAAGCCTGACATTTTGTCGGGCCTGATCTGGGTCCAAACTGTTTGCAAAGGTTATCAGGAATATCAGCAGACAACAAAAGTCACCCCTAGCGGGTAAAGAGTTAAATACAAATACTATTAATACTATACTTTCTGGCTAAAACCTTGGCTAAAGTTAATTTCATTTGGCTTCAACTGTTTCTATTTGGCTAAAGTGTTGGCCTCAACAAATTCGGAGCCAGGGTAAGCCTCGTGTTAAATTTCGATAAATTTATGTACATATGAAATGGACTACTGCATGGCAAATCCAATGAGCTGTGTTTGCCTCCAGCGAAGATTCAAACAGCCTTGGCCATCTATCTAGTCTGATAAGTGTTCATTATCTATACAAAAACACTGATGAGATGGATACCCAAGATGAACTGAATATTCGCATGCTACATGTTTCATTTCATTCGTATTGTCACTTCGTGGCTCAATTATAAACAGAACCAATTTTAAAAACTATAAGAAAGTTTGACTGTTCCAAACACTTGAATTCTCACAGGTTCATTACTTTAACGGAAACGCAGTTTTCAAATTGCACAATAATCTATTGATGTGTTATTCTGCAAACTTGATAGCCATGGCACATATTTGTTGAGGATGTGTATGTGTCTTTTCTTAACAACATCGTCAAATAGAGGTTTCATATATTGATTCGACCTTGCCTTATCTTCTTTTATATTATGTAATACTGCCGCAGCACAGTCTCCTTTCAGTTTCGTCAATTTTTTTCCAGAACGATCATATACAGCTACCGCATTTGAGCTATTGCACATGGGAGAGTAATCTAAAAGCAATTAGAATAGAAATGAGCAACGCTGATGGTTTTGAACATTTTCAAAATTCTGAGACTGTGATCAATGATCGCTTGTAGTCTCTCGATGATCTTTTATGGTCTTATGACAGGTTTATGACCAGTCACAGTTGGTATATATAATATGATGGTAGCGTCCCATATACATAGTGTGCACTGTGTGTACACTTGCAATGTTTAACATCAGCTTGATCCTACTATACTAAATGCTTTGATACAAAGAAGCCTGATACATTCTATTACTTTGTTTATTTCCGCTAGTTCATGATATTTTGGTATTTTGCATAGACAAAAGCCACAGTCAGACGAGACAGGATTTTTTTCTCATCTAAACCGAATTTTTTATGACTTTTTGTCGCCTGCTAATTTTCTTCAAAATTGCTTTATTTCAAAAATATACAGTAAATCCTCGAAAATTCTTTAACGCACCCAAAACATATGTTTGAAAGGGAACTTGATAATTATCTTTTGTTTTCTTTTAAGGGGTGGCTATATTCTTACTCCTACCTCTATCTAATTCGAACTTTCGATACTTCGAAGTAAAATCTCTAGTCCTTAGGACTTCGAATTTACGAGAATCAACTGTATATCAAAAATACCACCAGAGTGATAAACAGTTTGGATCCAGATCAGAACCTGGGCATCACCCTAGTCGGATCTTATAGTCTGCCTTCAGTGGGAAGGTAAGGGATAGCTACTGAATAATCATGGGGACAATAAAAACTCTAATTAGAATGAGTAGATATCCAAGCTGATCAGAGTCTTTGCTGGGCGTACATGCCATTGTGTTTGTTTCAACATACTCGGGCTCATTTAAATTTTAATTTACTGCATGCTGGATAATTTTTCATGATATTTGTCATCTCCTTTTTTTCAAAATTATATTTTTCGAAACATTCTTCAAGGAACACTTTCGGAGTGTCAAATGGTTTGTATCCAGATCAGGACCTACCTGATCTGGGTCCAAACTGTTTGCAAAGGTTATCAGCAGATGACAATTGTTGTCACTAGCAAGGAAAGTTTTAAATTTAACTGCCAAACCTAACCATTTGTTTTGGTTCCACCAGGTTATTTACATAAAGTAAGTTTCTCCACCAGCTGTTACTACAGTCATCTACATCTAAACCTTGGGGCCACATCGGACCGTCCGACCAGTACTTCATTAGGCAGACATAAAACATCAAAAATAACATGTAGGGTGGTGTTAGCCTGAAAAATATAGGTACTGTCGTGCCAACCAAAAGTGACAGTGACGACATACTCTTTTTACAATTGTTTAATAAATCACTAACGTGTACATTCAATTGAGCTTACGCGAATCGATAGATCCTTTGTGTATTAATCCTATCCTGTGGATAGGATTAATACACAAGTGATCTATCGATTCTTAGTCCATGATAACTTTGTAAACAAAACATACGTAACTGTCACTCTTGGCTGGCAGGACAATAGTAGTATATTGACAATATTTCAATAGGCAACCAAATTTATTTTACTCAGTACTTATTTTAATGCAGAAATTTACATTTCATCGGTTCTGTTGCATATTACATGTAGTAGGACATTTTCTGATATATAACATAAGTGGACTAAACTCTATAAATAGAAAAAATGTTTGTTTATTGTACTAAAGGGCTCCTGAAAATGACACCTTCATTAGTTTATATACCATTGACATAAAGTTAAGCATATTGTATTTCCAATGACTAAAAATAGTAATAATTCTGATGTTGTAACATAAAATGCTTTTTACAAAAGTCTACCATGCTTATTTTGTGCTGAAAACCCAAATTTTGGTATTCTGAAACATATTCATTGACTCAAAAGCATGGGTTTTCTGGGTCAACTCTCAGTATGCAAAATGCCAAACTCCGATGCTGTGTACAAACAACGGATAGGAAAGGGCTAGGTTTTTTCAGACTTTTTAGACCAAGGTTCCCTCTAAGTTGCTACAGCAAAGTGTGACATGTCAGACGATCTGGTAAGAGTTTTGAAAGCAAAAATGTACAAATTTTGGTCATGAAATCTGTTGAGCTAGTATCTCACTGGGACGCCAGAAAATGGCGACTATTTCGAGACTAATTTGGCGACACGTTTTGGCGACAAAAATGCAACATTGCAACCATTTTCACATTGCGGTCACACCATATTGGTGATTAAGACATATTTGCGACAGTCTCACAAATGTCATACGATTATCGCACGAATCATTGGCGAATGTTGCACGACATTCTCGCGACATTCGTGCGACATTCACGAGACACTCGCACGATGTTCGCCCTATGAAATTGCTAAAATTCATTACCATCGACCGCCTCACAACGTTCTCAAAAATGTCGCGCGAAGGTCGTGCGACAGTCGCACGATGGTTTTGCGAGAAATGATAGACCAAGAAAAATAAACATTCTAGCAAGCATTGAAACTTCCGACTAGGAAGGTACTAGGCTGATGGGAGGAACTAGACGGCTGGAAGGAACTTGATCGTTGGAAGGTGTCACGCTGCTGGGTTGTGTTGGGCACATCAATGGTAGCAAAACACTGTGTGGTGCCTTGAAGTTAACTCGCTTTAACTGAACAGTTGTTGTAGCCCAACAAGCAGCTTTAGAAAGTCAGTCGAGAAAGCACATGCTTTTATGGCCAATACGTATGGCATAATTAGCCCAATCAAATCAAAATTACAATGCGTTCGGATGAGCCCCGTCCTGCGAAAATCTTTTAATACATTTACGCTTATAACAAAGACACAGATCAGACTGCACGGATGCGCGTTCTCAGAATCAGAATCTTTGTTGTCAGTTGCTGTGATAATTTGTTTAAGGGTTCTGTATGCCAAATTCAAACTTTAGAAGGGCTTCTGAGACTAAGCAGGCTGTTTGAGTCTAACCAAGGCACAACAAAATGCCTTTATACTGTAATAAAAACAGTAAACATTTAAGTAGGCCTAATAAAAAATCAAAAACTATCCTCTCAGATAGCAGAACCACTTTCAATAACTGAAATTAGTCTAAACAGTATACATGCACATGTAATTAAGCCTAATCAATACGTACATCATCCTCATATGCATATGGAACAATATCAGCTGTTATCGATTTTATCTGCCCAATTATCTCCCTTGAAAATTGACCATTTCTACAAGTTACCTGTTGAAATCTGTGGCATCGAATTACACAGAAAAGTATACAAACCTTTAAATAAATTATTAATAACTAAGCTATAATTATTAAGTTGTCATTATTTTATAAGTTATCAAAGAGAAAATTTAATGTTTTATCTTTTTAATGATATCAACAAATATATAACTTAATATTTAGTTTTGTCAAATTGCTCATCTTTTTAACTGATAAAATCCCATTCATTTCTAGGTAAACTGAATGAAAATCCCGGGTTCTCCCAGTCTGTAGGATGAGACTTTAAGTCGTTGCCGATCTTCTGAGACGCTTTAAAACCAGAACCACTGCCGGTTGAGCTTTCAGGTGTTCCCGGACATAAAACCACAAAACCATAAATCCACCCGGCCAGTACTTGTACAGCCAAGGAACACGGCCACAAGAAAATTTGAATGAAAATGCCCTGTGTGAGAATTTTATGAGCCCAAAATAATCATATTCTGATATTTTCTCGATGTTTTATAAGTTATGATTTGTATCTCTATTATCCAACAATATCAACCATTATAAGTTTCACAGAAATAAATTACATTTTAGTTCTGTCATTTTAGGTCAAAAATTGAGTTTAAGCGCATTCTTGCCAGAGCGGAGAAAATGTCTAAGTTCTAATATTGTGGATCTGTAATGCTTCAGTGCTGTTCAATATGCTTGCTTAGATAATGTTGAGAAATCTTAACAGCATTTTAAAAGAGAGGGGAAATTGAGCTGATTGGAAGACATGATTATGAAAAAAAATCTTAATTTTAGTAATATGTAAGAAAATAACAATAACCATAACTTATCGCTAAAATAAAAAAAAAATATTTCAAGTTGCTTCAATTTATCTTTTAATTTTTATCGTAGGTTTAACTATTATTATTATTATTATTATTATTATTATTATTATTATTATTATTATTATTATTATTATTTAACCTATTTATTTGCCTATTTATAGCAAAAGAAATTTATTTGAAGACAATATTCGTACTCATATTCACACTGGATAGACGGCGATCGAAAACATTTATACCATCGACGAACGTAGATCACATATGTTTGAAACATAGTTTTCGATTGCTATTTGTAGCCAACTTGTGACAAATGGCAATCGAAAACACTGCTTTTAACCAGTATTTATCCGCGTTCGTCGATTGTTAAAAGTGTTTTCGATTGCCACCTTTCCGGTGTGATTCCGGTGACAAACAACTTTGAGACGCTCATAGCAGAATATGCAATAATTCCAGGTGCCAGATAATCCCTGGGGCTAAATGTCTTATCTTGGTCCTAACAAAATACTGATTTTATGGTTTTGACCGAATAAACGACTCTGAGTGTCTCCTAAAAACATATGCATAAATAAATGGTGGTGTATCAGATGCCCAGGCTGATCACAACAGCGTTCATGCACTGTAAACCCATCTTACTAGTTTTGTCATGCGTCGTCTCGTCAGGGTCTTTACTGTTCAGTATAACAACCTTTTTCTGTCATACTACCAAAACTGACACTTCATGCTTCGCTAATAGTTTCGTTTGAAATTCAACTATTGTTTAGGTTTTTCAAGTACAGTAAAAGACATGATGAAGCATTAACAACAGGGTAGATCCAGAAACATCATAACAAGACATCTCTCCCGGCATGTATTGTTTACAATATTGAACATCAAAATAAATAGTTAACTAATAATTGAGTTTTAAGTGCAGCAAAGGTTCTAGTGAGACTGCACAGTGCTGTCTGGCATGAACCATTGCTGTTTGCGTTCCATATGTCTCGGCTAAAAATTCCCAGAGGGCATAGATTCAGACAAATCCCTTCACACCGAGCTGATCGGGATCAGTAAGAACTAGAACGTACTGACCAAAAACTATAAAAGGTAAAGGTATTTCAACAGCAATGGGGCTAATCAGACTGTGCTGATAAATTCTTATGTGCATATGTTGTTCGCATATGTTAATCTGAAAAGTCATGCTTATAGTAGCCTCTGGGCAGTGAAGACAAGAAACTGCAATATTCACAGACTGACCTGCTCCATTAATGTACGTTGTTCAAGTATGGTTAAAGAATCTGGCAGTCGTTTTATAATGTGGTCATTTTCTCATTGACACTGCGGGAACTCAGTGGGAGTTCGCTCATCTGTGTTTAAAGTGCGAAAATAGCTGATAAGATTTGGCCTAAAGCGACTTCTCGCATTTTTCTGTCTGCATAAAATTCCTGTATTATATTTTATTAACTTTGAAGCGAAGACGCTGAACAGACCTTTTGTCAAACCTCGGACCCAGTCTTTACAGATTTCAGCTGATTTTATTTTCGAAAAAATGTACAGTGTGGATCCAGATAAGGACCAAGCATAGTTAAGCTCACACCATATCGGTCAACATTCCTGATAATTCGTTATATGATTATCTTTGATAAATTATCCGCTTGTCCATTCTCAATTTTCAATGCTATGGGTACATGTGCTCAAAGAACTGTCTCAAGGAGACGGTTCTTTTGAAAGCCCAAAGCAAACCTTAAAACGTTGACTTAAGCCTCGTTTATATGCACAATTTGCACCCTGGTGCAAATTTACTCCCGTGAGCAAAATTGCACCCGGGAGTAAATTTGCACCCCTTATGTAGCGTTCATATGTCAGTAAATTGTGTTCATATGTTATTGGATTTGCTCTTTAAACATATCACAAAAGTTTCAGTTTAACATTAAGGAGATATTCGATGTGTTTATTATTCAATTCAAGATACCGTCGTGTGAGAAAAATGCAACTCCATTTGGTTTTAGGTCTCACAGTACTAATGCTTTTTCCTATATAGTTTAATGCTCAAAATACACACGTTATTTTTACAGGACATCTCTTTGATCATTAATCAACACTCATTCCTGTTCAAAAACTCAAGAGAAACAAAATAAACAGTGAAAGCCCAGGTTTCGCCAGATTGATTTTCTAAAATATTTTAGAGTTTGTGGAGACCATACTTTTTTTTAAATTTCCTGCCACTCCCGCCCAAGAATACACTGACCTGGAAAAATACTTTTCCCAAAGTGGAAACAATACAGAATTAACTGAAACTTACAGGAGCTGTCTGGCTAAAGGAGAGCTTCTAGTATGTAAAATAAATCATGACCAGGTATCAGCAGAGCAAAAATTGGGGTTGACCAAAGTACGCCCGTACTTGTTTCTAATGCGCATAAATCCGATTGCACCCACACTCACGGTGCCTAATCGTACAGTGATACCTTTATTTGCTTTATTTATTTTTACAATATTTAAAGAGGATAATGCACCAGTCATTTGTATCCACGGCCCCCACCTACGGGGATAGCCGTGGGATAGCCGGGGTAAGGTGCTGGACAATTACTTTTTGATTGTCCCCGCAGTGCTGGGGAAGTGTGGGGGTATAACATTGGGGCACTTACCCTGCTGGGATTTTCTGTTGTGTAGGGTGGGGGCAAAGAGCAGGGTTGTTATCATCAGCTTTTCCCCACAGGGCGGGGCTTATACCAGGGCTCTGGAAAGTGAAAACCCATTATCCCCGCCCATCCCCGTACTGATGATCCATGGCTTCCGAATGTCACGGGCTCTGCGACAAACTGCGCAAATAGCTTCGACGGACTGCGCGTGTGTGTTAAGTTGTTTCAATTGAACTGCTAGTGACAGTTTGACTTAGGAATGCGCAGAGCTGGACAATTGAGAACCTCTGCGTATAATAGCAAAATAAACGTCTTGTGAATGCGTGAAACGGGTTTTACGTCCATGGTAAACATGTAGGAGTCTTTCATGCAAACCAAATATCTATGTGTCTTGATCCTCATCTGAATTAAGGGTGAGGTTGGCGCGCCGGTAAACCGGTTTAAGCCCTTCAGCAAAATATTTTACTGACCGTTCCAAGGTGGTACTTCTTTTGTGGATCTTTTATGTTTTTGTTCTGTCTTGTGTTTGCTATGTCTTTGTGCGCGTCAGTTTAATTGTACTTTGTGGTCACCTGCTGGGAAAGGGCTGACCTCTTGGCATTCGTTTGTGGTGTCTATCTGTGAGTTTGTCACTTTCCAATTGGTATCCTGGGTCGGATGTGGTACTTGATTGTATCAATTCCTGATCTTTGCACCCTTACTTACTTTGTCTTCTCTTCTAAATCTCTGTTAAGTTTCCGAAGGGAAATGGCATCTACAATACTGATACGGGTAAACTTCAAAATGTTACATTTTGGAAAACATCATTATTTTAGTTTTCTGTTCCTTCTCATATAATAGAGATGTGCCCCATTGTTCTGTTTTGTTCTTAAAGAATAGTTTGTTGCATGATCACTCCAAACGATAATCTTTAATCATAATTGCTGTCGTTAACACAAAAAAGTGGTCCTGCTAAAACCTTTTTTGGCCTAAAAAGTGGTCATGGCCGTACCGCCGCCGACGGCCTTGTTTGGTGAAGCTGTGTTATTTCTAAATCACTGCGGATGCGCAGACTGGTCTGCGCCTTTGCTGTTCTCAAACCCTGAAGACAGTTTATCTCACATCGTGACCTATATTATTTTTATGAACATTAAGAAATTCAGTACTCAAGTGCTTATGTGCTGTTTTAAGACTCAATTCAGAATACACGAATATTGGACAAACATGTATTTCATTTGGAGATGAAAAACCCTTTTCTTGTTTTCAATCAGATGCATGCATACTCCAATTTGAAACACATTTAAAAAGCACATTTTATGTTACATAAATGAAAATTCTATCCAACAATTCTGGTAAAACATTGAGATGGTATAATTGGGTACCCACTTAGGCCTCTTTCGTCAGACAAATACCATCGATACCTTGACTGAGATACAATCGATTTCTCGATATAGTCGCCGCGGTGTAAGGGGGACAATTGACTTATCGATTATCTAGGTGATCAAGAACCATAAGTGACCTGTTAAGCCGGGCAATAGTTCTATTTGGAAACTATCCTCTCAGATAGCAAAATACTTGAAAACTGAAATTAGCCAAAACTGTAAACTTAAGTATGCCTACAAGAATCATACTAAGAAGGAACTATTATCTCAGATAGGAGAAACACTTTTAACGAACCTTTAGCGATACAATTGCGTGTAATTTAAGACACTCGCACGATAGTCCTGAGACGTCTCATGACGTTCGCAAGGACGTCGCTTAGTTTTATTTTCTGGCAATGTAGTTGCGAAGTGTCTCATTTATGTCGCAATAGGTTCGCAATTAAGTCTTATTTATCTTGCAAATGCATCAAGTTCCGAAATGATTGCGACTAAATTGCAAGGGGTCGGCGACAAGTTGGCAACGGGTTGGGGACAACTGCAATAACTTTGCGACTATTTTGCAAGGAATTTTGTCGCATAAAATTTTTGAACATGTTCAAAATTTTCGCTACTACTTTGCGCCACTTGCGAGGAAATTACGAATCACTGGCGACTGTTTTAAGACTGTTTTATGACCCACTTGCGATGTCTGTCGCCAGCTGTCGCAAAACAGTCGCAGTCCAATGAGATAGGGGCTTTAGTGAAATGCAATTCATGCAATAATTTTTGTTATTCGACTGTTAAATCTGTCCCCAATTTCTGCAAAATATTGCTTGAGATGTGAGAAGAATCATTGCGGCATTTGCAGACGACAACATCCAGGAAACAGGATTCCTACCCATTATCCTAAATGCAGCCTAGCCTCAAAGGGCAAAATTTCGTCATTATTTAAACCCATTCGAAATTGCCAGAGCCATATAGCTATGCCACAGTGATTTAGCATGGTTGATT
Source organism: Loripinus fragilis (assembly GCA_964019695.1). NCBI lineage: Eukaryota > Metazoa > Mollusca > Bivalvia > Lucinida > Lucinidae > Loripinus > Loripinus fragilis. The sequence goes on from OZ026515.1 coordinate 36,519,556, forward strand.
ATCTGCAAACTTTGACAGACAGTCAGCAAAATCATTCCCAAATTTCGTAGAAAATCAACGTTATAGTATGTACAGTTCTCACGTTCCTATGACGTCATCAGGATGTGTTGAGTTCAATATTACTGCCGTTTGGATAGTAGAATAACAGTACTTTAAATGAGCCATAGATAATTTTGCAAAAATGATATTCTGGTAAAAATTAACAACAAATCAAAATATGCTTAACTTTATGTCATTAGTAAATATATAAGAAACTTTGTTTAATATCCAGGTCAATAATCTTTCAGTCATGTCCTAACGTTTTCCTATGAAGGTAAACTATCTTGCTTGTGGAAACAACACGATACAGGCAGTGATATTTGAACACATGACCGCTTGGCTCGAGTCAGACACTCACCAACTAATCTGTGGTACTCCTCATATGAAACTTTGAAATATATTATAAATATACAGGAATGTATGTAATTGAATATTAAAGAGTTAAAGCTGCTATATTTTGAAAAACCTTATAACGCAATCAAATGGACTCCTTCCATTTTTAGGAAAGATGTGGTGGGGTTTTGAGCCCAAATATTTAGGGTAATTATGGTTGTTAGTTTGATTTGATTCTTCACATCCCAGTCAAAACCTTTAAGTCATGTCTGGATTGAACCAGTACTTAGCTGAGGATAAAGTGTCTTACCCAAGGACACAATGCAGTGTCGTTCTGGTGAGGTTTGAACCCTCAACCCCTTGATCTCCGGTGAAGAATTCTACCACTGAGCCACCGGGCTCCTCTTTGGTTGTTAGACTGTTTAGAATTATATGCTACATGTATTTCATGTTCCCAGCAGCCACTTCAGTCAGTGCCAAGCACGTTGAAGGCAGGCCACCAAGGATGTGATAAAAATAAAAGAAAGTGAGAGAGAGAGAAAACAAGAGAACGACTAGTTGGTCAAAGTAATAGACCCTGAATGATATGGATGCCTGACGTTGTTGACTTGGAGTCAAACATTGCTAACAAAGTCACAGTAATTTAATTCGTTCTTTCATGCTTTATGTCCGATATTGTCATGGTCCTCAGACCAACCAGTGTTTATAGTAATTGTTTTGTTGCGTTCAATATAAGTGAGGTCTTGCATGGGAACGTGCGTTACATTCTATTTTGACACACCTAGCCCACACAGTCTGTTAGAGGGTATATAACACAAAGGATGGATTTATGGACCTATCAAACATGCAAACATAAAAGCTTTTTCATCTTGGTCATTCTTGGCATTATCTCGTAGTATGTTGTAGTATACTAAGGGCGCTTTTGCTTAGCATGCCTTCTTGGACACAAAGCTGATTCGAGTCAATGTTTCATCCGCAGAAAAACTTAACAAAACTTGAAAATCATGTCAGACCTTCATCAGAACACATAAACTGAGAGGGTCCATCAAATGTGACGGGCCTGGAGGGAACATACTGATATCTGCAGATTTAAGCATACCATAAAATGGACCACGACGCGAGAAAACCTGTCTTCGGTGTGTCCAACAAAGCGAGTTTCAAACCAGTCTTCTCGGCTACAGAGACTAGCTAGAAAATTGAAATTCCACCTGTAACAAGTTCATATTATAATTCTTTATAAAAAGCGAATAACAAAGGCGCTGATCAGACTGCGCGGATGCGCAGGCTGGTCTGCGCCTGTGATGTTCGCAAACCCCCGAAGACAGGTTTTCTCGCGTCGCGGCCCTAATAATGGAAGAAATTACCAAGACTTGAATACAGAGAAAAAGAAATGGTCAAAACACTTGAGGCCTACAACATTTCAAGCAAAGGGTACAGTCTTTGCAGCTACGAACATAATGTAAATTAAGCCTTAATAATATCACCAACAACATATGAGCTGCGGTATGAGTAAAACAAAAATGTGACATTGTGTCATGAGGAGACTAAAGCCTCGTTTATATGCACAATTTGCACCCTGGTGCAAATTTACTCCCGGGAGCAAAATTGCATCCGGGAGTAAATTTGCATCCCTTATGTAGCGTTCATATGTCAGTAAATTATGGAAAGCTATGACTGCCTTAAGGTAGGTATCAGCATATTGGTAGGTGCATTTCATATAATAATGGGTTTATTTCGCATAATAATGGATGCATTTCATATAATGATGGGTGCATTTCATATAATAATGGGTTCATTTCGTATAATAATGGGTTCATTTCGTATAATAATGGATGCATTTCATATAATGATGGGAGAATTTCGTATAATAATGGGTGCATTTCATATAATAATGGGTTCATTTCGTATAATAATGGATGCATTTCATATAATGATGGGTGCATTTCATATAATAATGGGTTCATTTCGTATAATAATGGATGGATTTCGCATAATAATGGGTGCATTTCATACAATAGTGGGTTCTTTTTATAGAATAATGGGTGCATTTCCTATAATAATGGGCGCATTTCATATATTAATGGGTTCATTTCTTATAATAATGAGTACATTTCATACAATAATGGGTTCATTTCGTACTATAATGGACGCAATTCGTATTATAGTGTGATCATTTCGTATAACAATGGGTGCATTTTATATAATAATGAGTTCATTTCATACGATAGTGGGTTCATTTCGTTTGATAATGAGTTCATTTCGTATAAATATGGGTTCATTTCATATAATAATGGGTGCATTTTGTGTAATTATAGGTTAATTTTATATAATATGGGTTGATTTTGTATAATAATGGGGTCATTTCGTTGAGTAATGCGTTATTTTCGTATAATAATGGGCACATTTTGTATAATAGTAGGTGTTCAAGGTGTTTTAATAGGTATTATCGCTATAGAAGCAAGCCACTTAAACATAATAAGAGGCGTATATTGCATAACAAGTGCAGGTCATAGAATAATAAGCGTTTTCAATATACATGTACCATCGGGTCAATTTTGCATAATAGCATGTGCAAATTATACTATAATAAGTGGTTAACACAATATAATGGGTAGACCGGTTCCCAGTCATACATGCTTGAGAGAAGCGAAACTGAACCGGAGCCAGTCTATATGATGGATTATGTGTTAGGGACTCTGGGGTAATTTATTTTCCTGTATCATTATATGGTCTTTTCGTCACCGCTAGTCCTTTTTCCTATGTGACCGGCCCTGTCTGGTCGTTCTTAGATATTTTGGCACCTTAAAGACCTAGTAAATGACTGCTTATGTACATGCACTAGTTTTGTTTAAACTCCTACTGCTCAGGTTCACCATAGGAATGGGGTGGTATTGTTTGTCCGAACCCCTCCCCCCTACCTGGAAAATCACAAATGATAAAGCATTTCTTTAGGAACGAGTCTTAAGAACTCGATCCCCGAGAAAAATTCCCCCCCCCCTTGAAAAATTTTAGTCCTAGGTCCGCCATTGTATGCACTCACGATCAGTTAACATTTTACTAAAAAGTGACCAAAATACCAAGTGTAACCTGCTTGACCATGTTGATTTTCCAGATCAAAAAGATATCGCACTGCGTAAGCTTCGTAAGAATGGAAGCTAGCTGAAGTGAAACAGAAATCTCGAAGCGAATATGATAAAATCATTGATGTCCTTGCAGATACAAATGTATATAAACAATCGCCTTATGGAACAGCTGTCCTTAAAAATGCCTCTTCTTACAAAGCTTACGCAATGCGATATTTTTTCTATAAAAAATAAACAACTATAGTGACACGCAAAATAAGTGCTACAATAGAATTGTGTCAGGTTAGACATGCGGTTCACAAGCTGCACCAGCTTACTTGAAAAAAGCATTGAGGTTATTTGAATTTAAGGAGTTTTGCTTGTCGGGCATGTTAAATATACATGGATATTTTAAAAATTACTGTCACTAAGTTTATTTATTTCTGAATAATTTATTGAAACATTTGCATGTAGCGTTTCTTTTGCCCATCAGTACATAAGGTAAAAGAGGCTTTCTGAAACAATTTAGAACTTACGTATATATGTTTTTTTTTTTAATTATTTACAATTTTTTAAAATGGTTAAAACAAATTTAAACTAATAGTTGTTTTTCTAAAAAAACAAAACAAAAACAAACAAACTAGACTTCAGACGATGGTACACCATCGCAAATACCCGCTTTTGAGCTAACAAAGGCATCTGCAAAGTTTGAAGTTGCTATGTCCAACCGTTTAGGAGGAGTTGCATTTACAAGAAAGTACATTATTTCACTTTTGACCTTGGCCTTAGGTCAAGGGCAAACACTAAATGTTAGGGAGCGCAGTGGCTCAGTGGAAGAGTGCTTGACTTGAGACCGAGAGGCCGCGGGTTAGAGCCTCACCAGCGTCACTGCATTGTGGTCCTTGAGCAAGACACATTTATCCTAGCTTAGTACTGGTTCAACCCAGGAAGAACCGTCCCTGTTTGACTGGAAGATTGTTGATGGGACGTAAAGAATCAAATTTTAAAAAAAACACTAAACGTTGCCCAGTATCCTCTACATCATATGACCTATGCACCTGCAAAGTTTGAAGCTGCCATGTCCAACGGTTTAGGAGAAAATGCATTTACAAGAAATATTTGATTTGACCTTGACCCAAGGTCAAGGTCACATAAAGCATTGCCCTCTACACCATGTGTCCTATGTACCTGCAAAGTTTGAAGTTGCTATGGCTAATGGTTAAGGAGATGCATTACCAAGAAAATACATTATTTGACCTTGACTCCAAAGTCAAGAGGGTCAAGGTCACACAAAATGTAGCACAGTATCCTGGACTTCATGTGTGACCTATGCACCAGCAAAGTTTGATGCTGCTACATCCCACGGTTAAGGAAAAGATGTATTTACACGAAAATACATTATTTGACCATCATACAATTTTGCCCAGTACCCTTGACAACATGTGACCTATGCACCAGCAAAGTTTGATAATGCTTCATTCTACGATTAAGGAGAAGATGTATTTACAAGAAAATGCATGATTTGAAGGTCACATGAAATGTTGCCCAGTGCCCTCTACATCATGTAACCTATGCACCTAGAGAGTTTGAAGTTACCACGTCAAAAGCTTTAGGAGAAGCCTTTACAAGAAAAATCAATATTTGACCTTGATCTTGGAGTCAAAGTCACACGAAATGTTGTCAAGTACCCTCTACATCATGTGACCTCTTCAGCTACAAAGTTTGAAGTTGCTATGTCAAAAGGTTTAGGAGGAGATGCATTTACAAGGAAATTCAATATTTGACCTTTGACCTCCGCCTTGGGGACAAGGTCACCTGAAATGTTGCCCAGTACCCTCTACATCATGTGACCTATTCAGCTACAAAGTTTGAAGTTGCTACGTCTTACCATTTAGGGGGGCATATATTTACAAGAAAGTACATTATTTGACCTTGACCTTGGCGTCAATGTCATACAAAATGTTGCCCAGTGTCCGCTAAATCATTTGACCTATTCAACTACAAAGTTTAAAGTTGCTACCTCTAACGGTTTATGAGGAGATACATTTACAAGAAACGTGATGGGCGCAAGGACGGACGGAAAGGTGGACGTACAGACAGACGGACGGACGATGGACCAACTTTGGCACAAAATTAATATATCTTTTTTTTCCAAAGAAAAAAGCGGATATAAAAACAACAATGCACCCTTATGCTAATTTGGGACTTTGGGCTGTGATTTGTACTAAACGAGGCGTGTCATAAACTCCACTGCATCACAAATAATCAAACATGCAAGCTTGACTTAAGTTTATTTTTTATAATTCAAACTAGAATGCACAGTGGATGGGGCGCCATCGCAAATCCCCACAAAAAAGTTTTTAACCCACCAGCACCCCAAAATCCCGCCCCTGGGGCATGACCTCAACAACAGAATAAATATTCTGCTCAATAGGTTTTCTATCTTTTATTGTAAGAACGCACACAAAGTTTGGTATAAAAATCTTAGAATTGACATGGTAGCCGAAATTTAATGATATTAGACCTTTTGACCTCACCCCAAGGTCATCAGTTTGACCATAGGGTGAAAACTGGGGCATGACCCAGGCAACAGAATAAAAATCTCTTCTGATATGTTTTGTATCTTTCATTTGTGAGAACAAACACTAAGTTTGGTATAAAAACCTTTGAAAATGACTGTAATTGAAATTAAATGATATTTGACCTTTTGACCCCTCCCCAGGGGGCGGGGCCAAAAAAGTTTGACGTTGCGTTCATGTGAGTAACTCACACACCAAATTTGGTTGAATTTCGTCCAATGGTCTAGGAGGAGATAGCATAACGGACAGATGGACAGACAGACGGAGGCGATTACAATATCCCCTTTGCTTTTTTAAAAAAAGCGTGGGGATGATTATTCGCAGTCAAAAAAAATGAAGCAGCACATATGCTATCCGAGGCTGCCATCTTTGTTTAACTAGTGTTGTCAAGAACGCACGTGAAGCTGAAATCAATCCGCCACCGAACTATTTATGCGTGACCTCGGGGTCAAACAACGCATTGTGACAGTGTTTAATTTCTACTGAAAGGAGGTTGCTTCTGTTGGGGAGTTTGAGAGAGATAGAGAGAATGAGAGAGATAGAGATAGAGAGGGAGAGAGATCTTTAATGGTAAAACGGCCACCCATGAAAAAGAACGAGGCTTATAACCGACTGTGGTCTAGAAGGCGACTTTGGCTACGCTTTTTACAGAGTCTATCCTTTACATAGATCTTAAAGGTGCGAAAAAATCAGAGAACAACCGGACAGGGCCTGTCATGTAGGAAAAAAGAATAGTGGTGACGAAAAGACCATATACTGAATGATACCAGAAAATAAATAATCCCAGAGTCCCTAACACGTGAAACCACTGGTTCCGGTTCAGTTTCGCTACTCTCAAGCATATATGACTGGGAACCGGTCTACCCATTATATTGCGTTTACCACTTATCATAGTATAATTTGCACATGCTGTTATACAAAATTGACCCGATGGTATATTGAAAACGCTTATTATTATATGACCTGCACTTGTTATGCAATATGCTCCTTTTTTATGTTTAAGTGACTTGCTTCTATAGCATTACTACCTATTAGCACACCTTGAACACCGACAATTATACAAAATGCGCCCATTATTATACGAAAATAACGCATTATTCAACGAAATGACCCCATTATTATACAAAATCAACCCATTATTATATGAAATTAACCTATCGTTACACGAAATGCACCCTTTATTATATGAAATGAACCCATAATTATACGAAATGAACCCGTTATTAAACGATATGAACCCAATATCGTACAAAATGAACTCATTATTATATGAAATGCACCCATTGTTATACAAAATGATCACACTATTATACGAAATGCGTCCATTATAGTAACAAAATGAACCCATTATTGTATGAAATGCACTAATTATTTTAAGAAATGAACCCATTATTATATGAAATGCGCCCATTATTATAGGAAATGCACCCAGTATTCTATGAAATGAACCCATTATTATATGGAATGCACCCATTATTGAGCGAAATCCATCCATTATTATACGAAATGAACCCATTATTATATGAAATGCACCCATTAATATACGAAATTTATCCATTATTATACTAAATTACCTATTATTATATGAAATGCACCCATTATTATATGAAATGCATCCATTTTTATACCAGATGAACCCATTATTATATGAATGCACCTGCCAATATGCTGATACCTACCTTAAGGCAGTTATAGCTTTCCATAGTAAATTGTGTTCATATGTTATTGGATTTGCTCTTTAAACATATCACAAATGTTTTAGTTTTACATTAAGGAGAAATTTGATGTGTTAAGAATGTTTCGATTATTATTCAATTCAAGTTACCGTCGTGCGAGAAAAATGCAACTCCATTTGGTTTTATTTGCTTTATTTATTTATACAATATTTAAAGAGGATAATGCACCAGTCATTTGTATCCACGGCCCCCACCTACGGGGATATCCGTGGGATAGCTCGGGTAAGGTGCTGGACAATTACTTTTTGATTGTCCCCGCAGTGCCAGGGAAGTGTGGGGGTATAACATTGGGGCACTTACCCTGCTGGGATTTTCTGATGTGTAGGGTGGGGCAAAGAGCAGGGTTGTTATCATCAGCTTTTCCCCACAGGGCGGGGCTTATACCAGGGCTCTGGAAAGTGAAAACCCATTATCCCCACCCATCCTTGTAGGTGGGGGAGCAGTGGATACAAATGATTGGTGCATAAATGGCACTTATAGAAGCTGTTGCAGCAGTACTAACTAAATATATGACTATCTGGCCAAGAGAGGTGTACGAACGTAGTGCTTGAGACTTATACATATATTCACCGATGTGTACATTTTTCCCTAGAACAATTATCCACTGGAACGCCCTCCCTGCCAACATACCGACCCTTCCCACCCTGGCACAGTTTAGCGGTGCTGTCTGCCGGGTAATTCATGTGTCCCCCTGAATACCAGCTTCTGTTTTATCTTTTACCTATACTAAAACTCCTTCTCGCACTGTAAAAACTCATCTCACCACTCTTTTCTATCACTTTGTTTCAACTAACCCCTTCAGCACTTGGTATTCCGGAATACCCGTCTGACGTCCCCCTCGGGGGTTAAGACGTAATGGAAGATAGATAGATATACTGATGATCCATGGCTTCCGAATGTCGCGGGCTCTGTGACAAACTGCGCAAATAGCTGCAACGGAATGCGCGTGTGCGTTAAGTTGTTTCAATTGAACTACTGGTGACAGTTTGACTTAGGAATGCGCAGAGCTGGACAGTTGAGAACCTCTTCGTATAAAAGCAAAATAAACGTCTTGTGAATGCGTGAAACGGGTTTTACGTCCATGGTAAACATGTAGGGGTCTTTCATGCAAACCAAATATCTATGTGTCTTGATCCTCATCTGAATTAAGGGTGAGGTTGGCGCGCCGTTAAACCGGTTAAACCCTCCAGTAAAATACTTTACTGACCGTTCCAAGGCGGTACTTCTTTTGTGGATCTTTTATGTTTTTGTTCTGTCTTGTGTTTGCTATGTCTTTGTGCGCGTCAGTTTAATTGTACTTTGTGGTCACCTGCTGAGAAAGGGCTGACCTCTTGGCATTCGTTTGTTGTGTCTATCTGTGAGTTTGTCACTTTCCCATTGGTATCCTGGGTCGGGTGTGGTACTTGATTGTATCAATTCCTGATCTTTGCACCCTTACTTACTTTGACTTCTCTTCTAAATCTCTGTTAAGTTTCCGAAGGGAAATGGCTCAACCGAGGTTACCAATGGCTACAAGAGGTTTGAGTGCCCAAATGGGGGGTGGGGGGGTAAGATAGAGGGTAGACATATTTTAATTATTGCTATGTCTGAACAACACGTTGATTACATGAATTGTAAAGGTGGTCACTCCGTTATTATGCAGGGGGTACCTTTTCACCGATGTGTACATCAGATAGCATGGACTCGTGCATGGCGCCAGGGTTCTGGCAAACTATGATTTCTATTGCTGAGGTTAGGAAGAGATATTTTTTCGAAAATAAAATAGTGCAAATCGAAGCCCATAGACCAGAAATTCCAGTTGTTCTGCGTGGCAACCCGGCATAGCCGATGAAGTAGTGAATACAGAGAGAGAAGCATGGCCTTAAATTTGATAAAATGACTATTTATATAGTTTATTTTCATACACATGTACATGTTCATATATAAAGATGGGTAATTTATCAAAATCTAAGATCAAATTGTACATATGTGATAACAAATTGCGTTCATGTGCGCAATTTGCACCCCGGTGCAAATCTGCACCCGGGTGCTCATTTGCTCCACCGAATTTGCACCACCTACAAAGGTGGAGCAAATTAGCACCCTGGTGCAGATTTGCACCGGGGTGCATTTTCATAAAGCACCGTTTATACGACCAAAATACACCCCAGGTGCAAATTTACACCCCAGGTGTATATTTATACCGGGGTGTATATTGTGCATATGAACGAGGCTTAAGATGAACATAGGTATAAACTCAATCTAATCAGTATTCGCTGTCTGCATGGAGTAAGATTTGATACATCGTTATCCACTGAGCGCACAGCGAAGACTCTAATAAGAGTAGGCGGATGTTTTGTCATGTCATTACAGTAAAACCTGTGTAAAACGGTCACTCAAAATTAGACAAAACAAAGATCTTAATGACAAATGGTAGCTTAATGAAGGTCGAAAGTATTGCAGACTGCTCCTTCAATACTTTTGACCTGCATTAGGCAATAATTGGTCTTGAAAACCAATATTTGGTATATATAAAAGTGGCCCTTTTACAAAGGTTTTACTGTATTATACTTTCCAGACATGTATACTTGCTACTCACCTCCAAAATCTATGGAAGTAAAACATTAACCAGTTGAACTTCTTCGCTCCTTCTCTCTTTTTCATTTCTTTTAAGGATAGATAAGCTACAAGCAATCCACTGAAACAGAATTGACTTATATCAAGCGATTTTACTTCTTATAAAATGTACATGATTCATGTGTGATAAGTTTACCAATATGTCGTTGGGAGATTGCTGCTTCATTAAATGACTTCAGTAATCCTTGGTGTAAACGAAAAAATGCTAAGTTTCATGCATTGAAGGAATGGAAGATTAACATTTTAAAAATTAATGAAACATGTGTTCCATTTTCTCTCATAAAACAAATCTTTTACATTGAATGCTAAATCTTCTTTTCCTCACCTAAAACGCGGTATCCAGGATTTTCATACGAAGTATGCTTTCAGATAAAGCCGCAAACAATGTTGTAGTTGTTTTACGATTGCAATATGTTGATACTTTAAAACGTGAACTTATTGCCACTATTGCCTTTAAACTGCAGGCTTCCTTGAATGAGAAGTTTGTTGTTGGTGAGCATCGTTGTCATACAGCCCTAACATTTGGTGTCAAAGCTGAAGAAAATCAAGACAGGCTTCCTACGTTATACTGGTTACCTTAACTCCATAAACATCTATAAAGCTAGATTGATTGCCAATTCTAGTTCTTGTACGACAACAGACCTTTCTAAATTGTTAATTTCTAGGCTAACCGCAATAAAAAAAAACATGTAATTAAGTACTACATAAAATTATACGAAAGACTGACTGACATTTCTGCATTGTCTTACCTTAGTGTGAAGAAAGTATCCACAGATACAGTGCCATTAATGATGGCTTGAAAGGTAAAACGCTTAAACATCTTTGGACCATAAGTTGCCATGTTATCTACAAATAAAACGGAGTTTATTTTAGTAGTTGGCGGAAGATAAAAAAAAATAATTGCCATTAATAGCAATCAACCACCGAGTGTTGCCCCGCGGAGCGGGGCAACACGAGGGTTGGTTGCTTTACGACAAGAGAGGCTCTGTTCTGTTCTATTCACGCCCATTCATCTCAAATATGAATATAGACTGGTTATCTCCCTTTAATAGCTTGTCAGCATATTAAGACAGGTAACTACTAGCCGCCATTGCGCATACACATTGACGTCATGAGTGACGTGTATTGGAAAATACCCTTGACATAAAGTGCATTTTTCAAACAAGCCGTTTTATTAAGTTTATTTTGTTTTACAAAATTATCAAATTATAGCAACTGAAAAAATACTGAAGTTTGTGTTGGAAAATCTTTTCTGGAGCATGCGCAGTCGGATGAGTAGGATTCTCTACTTGTAATGAAATAGGCGTTACCAGTCGTTATATGCGTAGCGGAAGTGGAGCTTTATCAACGAGGGGAACCAATCTAATATGAATAGAAAATATTTTTGGTATCGCCAAGTTCCGGTATCTATACGGAGTCGATACGGGGAACCAATCTAGATCGAACTAAGAGCCTAATTCTACTGTTGAAAAATATGTTGTGATCATCGTTGACATTGGAAAAATACAAACAGTAAAAGTGAATCGCGAAGATGCCAGTTTTGTTGATATTAAAGTCATATTTTAGCCATAAGACTGAGGGATTTTTTTCTATCACCAGGAGCTTGATCGGTAGTGATAGCTCTTTCATGCAAGCGGCTGCGTGATCCCCATGACGTGACGTCACAATTCTTATAACGGTACGTCACGACGTGATAACGTCTTGAGCCAAACGCCAACTGCCACGTGCATCGTCGCGCCTTTGAAATAAGCCGCGACATGAGATTTCCAACAATGTGATATGTGCGACCAGCAAAGACTCAGATCAGCCTGCGCATACACGCAGTCTGGTCAGAGCCTTTGCTAGTCGCTTGAATTTTCTATGAGTGTTATGCTACTGACTGAACATCATTTTGAGTTTCCAAGCTTAAAAGGAGACTGCACAGGCTCGTCTGAGTCTACACTTGTCAAAATGCCACATTGTTGGAAATCACATGTCGCTGCTCAAATTACAAATCCTCATGGTATCCAATAGGAACTTTCGTTCAAAGGTTCCGGCACCTTTAAAATAGCTTGCAGGATTATTTTATTTCCCTTATACTCAAACCTTTAAACTAGCGATTCCAGTAATTTTCTTACTGACCGTTCCAAGGCGGTACTTCTTTATTTGTGTTCGCCGTTGATATATTGCCTTGTATGTGTCTTGCAGCCTGGTGGTCATCTGTTGAGAATGGGGCTAAGGCCGTCGTCAACGGTCCGGGAGGTGCAGCATTTGCTGGACCCACTTTTTTTGGCCGAGTAGATCTATGCTTTCCACCTTTATCTCGTTTCGGTTCTTTTTTCTTTGAGCTTACCTCTGATTTTATTTAACCGTGAACCACTCCGAACGATGCGCATGTCATTAATAGACATTGCCAAGATGTTAAAACAAGCAGTCACAGAGATATGGGTTATGGGTCGTGTCGCGGGGAAAACCTAAGGTAGTTGCATTTAAACAACAAAGGCGCAGACCAGCCTGCGCAGACGCGCAATCTGGTCAGCGACTTTGTTGTTTAATCTCTGGAAAGTATAATTAATAAACATGTTACAAGCAAAATTTCAGCATTCTAGCTAATCTGTGTAACTGAGCAGGTTGGTTTTCAGTCTTGCATTGTCGAAAACCCCGAAGACGGGTTTTCTCATGTTGAGACTCATTTATCAAAGTCATGATAATTTCTCCGATCAAGTTTTGTTTCCCTCATATTGACAATTTGCTTTTTTTTTCTTCTAATGATTTTAAATGAAACAACATCACGGTGTAGCATCGACTCCGGAACTTGCTACCAGTTGAATCGAATGTCAACACAGACATGGCATGTAGTGGGGTGTGTCCCATCGAAAAATGTTTGTTTCTGCATTGTTTAAAACCGTTTTCCACCTCATTTTCAATGCCAAAATAATGAGCATTTTGGAAATCATGTTCGGTATAAGTTTTATTTGTAATGATCTTGATTTGACTGATATATTATCAAAAACAGAAAACGCTTTGAGTACGGCAATTTACCAGTCCGAAGTACGGCAACTTGAAAAAAAACATTAAATTTACAGTACGGCAATTCGCATCGACATGTTTGTCCGTGAAAACTCCCCAAACCACCCAAATCACCCTAAACGAACACCAAAATCAGCCTCTCCAGCTTCAAACAACCCCATGTCCCAAACACACCACACCAAACACCTCAGCACCAGATATGGGCCAGCACACGACACTTTGGTACTTGTCGCATATTCGCAAAAGTTTTATTTAATATGCTGACGCTGACGTAGATCTTATGGAGACTTACTTCTATACCTCCATCCATTTGCATTGTGTATGCGAGCTCGAAGCTGCTTCGAAATGCGAGCAACAAAGGCCCTAGCGAGACTGCGCGGATGCACAGGCTAGTCTGAGCGTTTGGCTGCTCGTAGTACCCAATATCATGTACATACGTAAGGGTGTAAATGGTGATAACTGATTAGCGAATTATGGCCATAAAATTAAGCGATTAGCGAATATTGGCCCTAAAATTAACGATTTGGCGATTTTAGGGTTAATTTGACCAAATAGCGGAATGTTTTAAAGTGCTAGTAATTAGCGAATTTCGGCCTAAAATTTAATGATTAGTGATTTTTGGGCGAAATATACCAAATATCGAAATGACGCGTTTTCGATGGAAAAAAGTTATTCCAATTCGTTTTTACAATAAACCGTTACTGATAACCGATTTTGGGGGCTATATTTTTACAGATACTGAATTTTGGGTCTTAATTTTTCTGATTACTAATTTTTAGGTGTAAATTTTACTGATCAGGTCATTTTTGTTCGTAAATTTTACTGATTAGTGATTTTTGGGTCTAAATTTACTGATAAGCGATTTTTGAGCCCAAATTTTACTGATTAGCGACTGTCGTGCCAACCAAGAGTGACAGAGACGTTATATGTTGTTAACAATTGCTAAGTATATAGTACAATGCTAGAACAATGTTAAACATTAACTTGTACAGTACACCTCACGTTAGAAGATGCCGTTTTAATCCTATCCTGAAGGTTGCTCTCACTGTCACTCTTAGCTGGCAGGACAGTAAATTCTATTTGGAAAGGCTGGTTTAATGTGGTGGTTTGGTTAATTTCTTCAACCGTTAGTGGATAGTTGAACATAATATTTCCACTCCTCTTATTACAAATTGTAAAATTAAGCTGTACTCTCGATTTCGACTTGAATTGTATTGTTAGTGCATCGAGATTAGACACCCAGTATGAATTGTTCAGCGTAGACCAAGCTTTTTTGTAAAAGTTTAAACTTGTGTTAGTAGTTATGCCCAGGTCACACATTTACGGATCATCTCGCCGGTTCCACTACGGATCAAATCCCACGGATGACCCCGGAATTGACAATTTCCGTAGTCGGATACGGATGCACAACGCAAGTACTAATACGTACGATTACGGATGCAACACGGAAGTGTACGGACTAATACGGATTGCCACGGATGATGCAGGACCGTTTCCGTGGCTAATCCTGCGTCAAATCCGTGAATTTGTGACCTGGGCATAAGGGAAATAATTAAGTGATAATACGAGCCGAAGCCCACAAGCACAAAGCCAATTGAACTCAAACTTAAATCGAGTTCAAACGACTCTGGTTACACCAAGACGAAAACCACATAGGCGTAGCTAGGAAGCTTGGGGGGGTGTTAAGCCTCAATACTTGTGGGGGGCATGATGTTTAAGGAGAGGGGTCCAACTTTTACTTCTTTGATAGGGGACACTGTTAGCGTGATGACATCGGGCCACCAGCGAAACGCCATTGGATTTGCTGGCAAACCGATGATGGCCCAACATTGAATGCTAAGTTGGCAACTTTGTGATTCTTCACTGGGCCAGCATTGCAAGGGAATACTATATTTTTGCGATTTTCAGGGGGGTCCAGAGACCCCTGCCCCCTCCCCCGGATACACGCATGAATACCTGCAACATTTTCAGTACAATACAAGAGGGTCCGTGGAAGCAACCCCAAACCTCCACAAAACCATATCGGACCAGGCTCAACCGCAAACTAACCAGCACGTATTCCATACAATCTCACGACCAGGATAATCACAACCTTTAAAGCAGACTTTTGCGCATCATGCGTGGGCCTCTCACAGGGCGATTGGTTTAAACATATTTTATTCATTCTCTTTTATACAATAAGCATAGCACTAATAATATAACAAAGCAGTTGAATGAATCAACGCATAACGCCGTGATAAAACAGGGCGATTAATACAAGTACTATAGTTTTTTTTCCGTTAGAAAAAAGAAACTGGTAAGGGACCTAAGCATATGGGCCCCTCTGTGAAATAAGCAGACGAAAAAAAGTGAAAATCTGGATCCGCGCATGCGCAAATGCGATGAGCACCAAACCCTGGTGCACTTAGACGTACATGTTTGCCCAGTGTTTGTGTGTGTGTGGGGGGGGGGGGTACTCTCATTTATATTTTTTACATGAAAATCCCCCAAAATATTGAAATTAAAAGATTTTGAACCCCCAAAAATGGTCTGAGCCTACATATAAGTGCGAAAATATCAGAGTCCTCACCCCCCCCCCCCCCCCCCCCTCCCCCGGCAAGTATGTTAGTACACGAGGCAACGGTTTGTCGAAAATGTTTCATTTTTTTGGGCAAGTAAAGGGTTTGTTATTGAGTTGGTGTGCTGGAGTGTGTGATAGAACAGGGAAAACTGAAGTCAGGGTTGGTGGTGGTTTGGTGTTTTAATGCTGACCCATAAAATAACATTTCCGATTTCATCACAAATCATGTTTTAAGACGTCACTTTTCAAAGTCACGCTCAGTATAGTAAAACCCGGGAACATCTGATTGAATACTTTCACAAATTTGTACTATGTATCCATGATAGACCATACTGGCCCTATTGAATCATTACGGACATTGGTTTGTTCCCAACGACAGCTTCTTCGATTAGAATTCAATCATTTTCAAAATAAGTCGCCGTACTGTTCACTAGCAAGACGCCGTCCTGTGATTCTGTGTTGTGTCGCAAATTGCCGTACTCAAGTCGTCGGAAATTTCTCTTGATTATATCCAGCTCCGTTAGTTTTTGGAGAAAACTTTTGCTTCAATATATACACTATTGATGTCAATACATATGCATAATAGCGGATTGAATTGACATGCTCCATTTACATGATTACAGGGCGAGTTTTGAAGCTGACATGATTTTTCGCGGTACCAGGCAGCTACAATTACAGTAAAAAAGTCAACTAAAATCACTTTCATATCATTGTTGGGTGTATATTTCAAAGATAAATATGTTCAGATAAAAATATATCCATCTTAACGCATAACGCCGTGATAAAACAGCATAATTACAACTTTTTCTTACCGTCGTCATGCCTGCCATTTGTTTATAATCGATAAAATTGGTAGCAAGTTCCGGAGTCGATGCTACACGGTGAACATATCGGGCGTAAAATTATGTTTAAAACGTTGTGATTATAAATGAGCATCGTGAGCCCATGTCTATTCCCTTACGGATATACAAGTCCTACCTGTTCCAATTAAGCACAAGTGTGTTTAGTTCCTTCAACGTTCATTTGCCTTAAAGAAGCCTGGACCATGTGGACAGAGAAGTGTTTAACCATTACGATGAAGCCAATGATCTCACCTTTTGTCACCAACAAGGGAAGTTGACAAGGAAAATTGCGCAGTCAAAATCTAGATGAAGCCTGCTTGAAAAGACGCTATTGTGTATACCTTTTCAAATACAGGACGCAAGGATCAGTGCTAAAAGTACTTTGACAAAAACCTGTGGAGACACTTGTCAAAGTAACATGCCAAAGATAAAAAGTGAAAATCGTAACTGTCTCAAAAGGATTATGTCCAGCATTCGGTTTTTCACTCCACTCTAGCAAAAAAAAATGATCCAAAGCGACTGCAATCTAGTCCCAAACATATTAAAACCCATAATAAACGAATATAGAAGCGCTAAAAATTAAAACAAAATCTCGGGGGGGTGGGGGGGGGGGCTAACGATATGGTAGAATGATACCCCTCTAATGCTCTCCACCCTTTCATGCCTTCGGCACTCCATAGTTTCCTCCGTCGGACCACTTTGAAATACACGGCGACGGCCCTGAGTCTGAGCTGACCCTCAAGGCGCTTCTGTATGTGACGTTTTCTTGTTCTTTTGCCACTTTCCCATAAGGTGTTCTGGGTCAGGTGTGATACTAATTGTATCGATTCCTGACATTTGCGTTCTTCCTTACTTTTTATACTCACACGAGTACCAACTCACAAGAAATACCATATACTGTGCTATCCTCTCAGATCAAATAGTGGTTGGTTGCCCATTAGGTGTGCCTATTTCATATTATACTAACCTTGACGTTGTTTTAATTGCAGAAGCCTGATAATTGGATATATATGACTTTAAGTGATGTTATATTGAATTTTAATAAGGTGGCGTATTATGATGGTTTTTAAATGCTTTCAACAGGATCAAAGCATTTTGTATTTTTAAAGAACAATATCACTTTTATGTTATTTACTATCAAAAGAAAGCTGCGTAACTGATCTTAGCAACTTTTTGATATGAATTCAATGCTACTTCTTGTCTAAACTCGGTTTAGAAATTGTGTGGCACCAGTTCACAGTTCCTGCTTTTAAACGTAGTTTTAGGTACTACATTGCTGTGAGAAAGTCATTACTAAAGACCTCCTCTAATTTCTCCAGCAGGTTCTGTGGCAGTGCGTGCATCTAGCAAAGCCCTGATATCATAAAAAAGTCAGAAAATTCAGAAATATGCTCACAGACTAAGTCCAGTTGACGATGATTGACACATAAAATACATCAATATTCATCGATATGCTTCACGTCTCTTGAGTCTATTTTTAAGGGAATATCTCTTTCAAAATCTCTTACTTGCATGGATTTTTTCCTGTATAAACAAAAATTGCTTTTTATCAAGCTGTCGAATACCTTTGGCCACTTTGTTGTATGAACAATTTACACATCTAACAGAGATCACTTTTGCCCCAATATACAGCTTTTGAGCAATCAGCAGCATGCTTATCAGTCTTTTTAGAGTTACTTCCTGGTTTGATACCGTTTGCAAAATTGTAACACGCTGGGTGAACTTTAGAGAAAACTATTTGCATGAACATGAGCTACAATTACCTGACTTCATTATTTAGAAGTATTTTGACCCAAATATTATGTATTTCTTATATTATTTACAATTTTTTTATTTTGACCTTGAAAAGTTCATACGCAAAAATTGTAAATAAATATTTTTTCTAACAGAAATTTGTACATTCTGGGCGTAAATACTTCAAAAGATTGAGGCCGGATAATTGTAGTTTATGTCGATGCAACTGGCTTTTCCTAAAGTTCATCCAGCGTATCACAATATTACAAACGGTTTTAAACCAGATAGTGACTCTAAAAAGACTGATAAGCATGCTGCGGATTGTTCAAAAGCTGTATGTTGGGGTGTAAAGTGATCTATGTGAAATATATAAATTGTTCATTCAACATTGTGGCCAAAGGTATCCGTCTCTTTGATAAAAAGCATTTTTTGTCTTAACAGGAAACACTTCATGCAAGTAAGAGCTTTTGAGAGTTATATCCCCTTTTATTAATTAACTACTCAGTATTTAGCACTTATACAGCAAAATGTGTCGGTGTCATATTTGTGACGTTTCTACATTCATATAGTCACCTTGGACTATATGGACTTCACCTTGGACTATATGGACTTCACCTTGGACTATATGGATTTCACCTAGGACTATACAGAAATCCATGCATCTAATTGGTCAGAAGCTCAGTCGGCTCAGTCACGTGAGAGCGCTCTCCGTGGGAGTTTATAAAGGTCAGACCAATTTTTGATTTCGGTAAGAAATGCAGAAATAGAAATACAACAACAACAACGCCAACGTTTTTGAGTTGGGGACATTTTGACTTGGGGACGTTTCGACTGTACACTCAGTAAATCAAGTCCGCCCTTGTTGTAGGGAAGATTTTCGGACAGAACTGCCAGAAATGGTGATGACATGATGCGAATTTTAGCAGATTATTTAAGCCGCTATGAGCTACTGATAGCGGAGAAAACAGAATCCGTTCTCGAAGAAGTAGAGGGACACACGATGTTTCCCATTCCACTGCCACTAGAGGATGGAAGACCGGATGGAACTGTTTCGGACGACACTAGTTATTCGAGCGTTCACAAAAGTGAAAGATTCGTACCAGTCTCTTCAGAGGACTGCGATCAATTTTTGTCAGCAAATCTTAACAAAACACTAAGTACAAAACTAACAGTGATGTCAATTTGTTCTACTTAAAGACAAAAATCTGAGATGAGGAAAATACAAGACATTCCACCAGTTGAGTTGGACAGTTTACTATCAGACTATCTTGGTATGTAGCATAAAAGGCCTAATCTAGCTAAATTGCACTCTACTGGACACAATTGATTTTGAAGGTTTATGGGGTCTATTCGCTTCTTAATTATTTCTTTGCAAAGTCTGTCAAGTCCCCGATAAAGTGCAAGTATCTTTTTTCAAACTACGCCGTTGCACTCTGGGACAGTGGGACTCTCCTCCTTGAATTAAATGTTAATTTAACGGTTTCTCAAGATTTTTTATGCCTTTTCAGTAGTTTCAATGATAACTAATAAGAATTTCCTAAATCTGAATTAGTTCGCCGCATATTTACTGTCAATGAAAGTTAATTAATAAAAATGCCATTAATCAAGTGATTTCGTATTGGTTCAGTTACAGGTCCTTGGTCAGCTGTATTGGTCCTCGGCCTTCGGCCTCGAACCAATACAGCTCACCTCGGACCTGTAACTGAGCCAATACGAAATCACTTGATTAATAACATAATAATAGTGCTCTTTACTTGAATATTAAATGTTTTGATAACAAGTTAGAATAAAAACGATTCTTTGTTATATAAAAAATGTCCTCAAATATTACCAGTCCTAGTACACATGAAAATAAGGATCGGCAGGGGTTGGTAAGGGGGCTGGGGGACCTGAACCAGTGGCAACTAGTTATCAGTTCTGGGAGCGTCGTTCCAAGGCAATGGTCAAGCAAGCTTATGTTATAAACCCACGTTGTGACGTGCAATATTTTCAATAGCGCATGGATGTGGCAAGCACGATGTAATGTCATTTCCACAATGATGCCCCATTACAAATCAATCAATCTTCACGTGAGTATGGCTATGCCCACAAAAAGACACAATAAAGGTGAGACCTTGGTAACAAGACATTATTAGCATGTTATTATTATTTCATAGTTGAAATTGGGCATTTCTACGTCCATTTATAATCGTTTGGTTTAATCGACATTACAACTTGATTTATGTTTTATGATTTCATACCTGCGTCAAAAGTATGAATCCAATCGTTTCTAACGATATCGGGCAGTGATCAATTTTCGGAATATGTACACCATGAAAATAGTAACTGCCACTGATCTTGGAGTGCATTTTAACTGCTATAAAGCTATATTCTGTTCAATGGTTTTGACCCACAGAATAACTACAACAATAACAGGCAGAAATGTTAAAATTTATGCTTGGCAAATGTTAGCCTTAAGTTATAATAGTAGAAAATGTTTTTTTTCTTTAATGTGGGCGTGTTTATCGCCAGGTCAGTGTTTAATTTTCCAGATATACGGTGTGCAGCCACGCTTTATAATTTCCCACGAAATTCTCGCCAATGGGAATAACCACTCCCAAATATTATAATGAAAATATTGTCATTGCCAAATACATTCCCGGAGGGCGTTTCAATGTGTCAAATTGTCTTAGTCTGCCGGCGCATTTCTCAATATCATGATTTTTTTAAGCCGCCGTTCTAATAACATTTTAGATCTAAATTATTCACCAATCAGAAGCATTTTTAAATTGTAATATTCATCACACCTACTGAAAAAAGATGCTCTCATTGGTTGATACTCAGAATGTCCATACAATCTATTAAACATGAAACTAAACTTGAAAACATACATGTAAATGGCAGAGAACCAGTCTGTGCACTGGGTCTAATAAAAATGCAAATTTATTAACGACCTCATCTCGAATATAGGTCAACCCCCGATGTCAGTATTTGTAAATTGCTGTCACTATCATTGTTACATGCCTTGCACACAGTAAAGAAGTGCATTATAGAATAACCCACTCAATCCGAACGGACTTTACAGTAATATCACGTCATTTAAATAAAATATTTGTAACTTTTCCAATTCCCATATCTGGACATGATTATAGTCTGTTTCATATATTTCGACAATAGTCTTTTTTGGCCGTTATACGGTTATATTCCCAATGCCAAAACGTTTCTTTTCTCCTATGTTCGGATAAAAAAATCCCTATTTCAAGTTGGAAAATATCAAAGAAAAAATCATCGTTATGTCGAGTAAATTGTGTTTAAAATTGTTTGTGTATTTGGGTTCCAGTTCGGACATTTTCAACCGACCGACTATCGGCATATCAGTCGTGCTACTACGATGTAAATCCTCTCGTTGCATTATAAGGGCCCAAGGGTGTTGCGCTCTCTAACGATCGGCATGTCAGCCGTGGTTTACTTCTTTGCTTCAACAGGTTATTTTCCCTGTAAGTACAACAATCAATTAAAACTTGTTCTCCAGATACATAAAAAGATAAATACCAACTAGCTGATACAATTAGGTAGCTTAATTTCGTACATCTGTGTGTAAGATTGGAGATGGAAATGATAAAAGCTAGATGTTATTTTGACTATCTTAACTGTCTCTTGTCTATCACACCTGAAGGAGCTGGTACTTTGGTGTAAGCTTCTGTAGTACCAAGTGCCCCATCCCACTTCTTCAGTTGTTCTAATTAATTCGCATTTTATGTTGGCTGGGGAAAGGGCTGAGGTGAACGGAAAGTCGTAATGTATAGGGGAACCCCTGCCATATGTTTTTTCAGTGTGTTGACTTAGTCATGTTCATGCTCAAATTTGTTTAGGGTGGGTTTGAAGAATCACTTTAAGCAGTCAATAGGAAATCTAAGCCTACTCTGCGCTTTCAAAATGCTTAGCTGTCGGAATTTTCGTGGGCACACGACCCCATGTACCCTCAAAAAATTGTGCCCTCTTCATTTTGCCCTATGTACCCTCAAAATATGAGTGGTAGCCCTGGTAATATTCAACATTGCGCACTCTCATATAATACATCATGCAAGTTAACAGTACAGCTAAACTCAGATTAAATATGATGTGTTTTATGATTAGACAATATAGCTAACAACACTAAAAATTCTAAATTGTAGGCGTTTTCGCGCTATAATTCCCAATTCCAGGGGTATGTGTCATTGTCCCAAATGGTGAATATAAACCATTGATTTCTAAAAAAAAACTTAACAAGTGAATTTAATTTGTTCCATTACAATGGCGTCAAATTAATCGCAAATTTGCACGTAATCTTTTGGTTCAGGCGATTGAGCTTGCCCTAGCCGGCATATGCATTTTCTTACAAGAGCAGTGTAACTATACATATATATAGGTAAAGTCTCTTCTATCAATTACGAGTAGTTAAATGGTCACATGTGCGGATCCAGAGGGGGGATAGCGGGTCCGGACCCCCTCCTGGAAAATCAAAAGTTCTATGGGTTTCTAGAATTAACATTTGGACACCCAGCCCCCCCCCCCCCCTGGAATAGATTGGACCCCCCCCCCCCCACGAAACCTTGTAAAATTATAGTTTTCTTTGAAATAAACCATTGATAAGCCACTGTAAAACTGTAAAAGTTGAGGACAAAAAAGACAAAAAACGTTGTCAGAACTGTTTTCTGGCAGTCCTGGCAAAAATTCCTGGATCGGCGCATGGGCCAGTCAGCATCCAAACTCGGGCCACTATCGGACTGCTAGCAAAATGTCATTTGGATGGCGTTTCAGCGCCGGGCCGATATTGGTCCGATTGTACGTGCTTACTGGGTGTCGATCAGTTTTGAATCCTACATGTATTTAT
The DNA here is from genome assembly GCA_964019695.1 of Loripinus fragilis. Taxonomy (NCBI): domain Eukaryota; kingdom Metazoa; phylum Mollusca; class Bivalvia; order Lucinida; family Lucinidae; genus Loripinus; species Loripinus fragilis. The sequence continues at coordinate 36,542,918 of OZ026515.1, forward strand.
TCCTTGATCCTGGCTATGTTCTTCTCTGGTGTTCGGTTTGTTTCAATGAACGTTTAATTTTACATTAATTTATTGTCAACACCCCCACCCCCCCCCCATTTTCTTAAAAACTAAGGACTTAAAACATTGTTCCCAAACCCTTGCTGGTGAATGCCTAAAATTAAAAAAAAATTCGGATGCATATCGCTCAGCGAAAAGAGTTAAATGTGCACAAAACCAAGCGAAAGAGAGGCAGAAACAGGACCACAACTTCGCTGGTTTTAGATTCCAGCATGCAAAGGGGTAGATGGGAATTTCGTCTAAACCAGCGAATTTGGTGGCGTAGATCGTCAATATTTGAGAGCCGCCGAATATCTTTTTTAAAGATATTTCTTGTTTAAGATATCAGGAAGCTGGTACTGGCACATAACCTGCTGGAGAAACTAGGGGAGTCTACATGAGTAACTTTCTCACAGTGAGGTAGGACCTAAAATGACGAATAAAAGCAAGAACTGCGAAAAACAGGTGCCACACAATTTCTGAACGGAGTTTAGTTATATAATTTTGTTTCTTTACGCCTCATCAACAATCTTTCAGTTAAAAAAGGACGGGTCTTCCTGGGTTGAACCAGTACTAAGCTAGGATAAATGTGTCTTGCTCAAGGACCACAACGCAGTGACGCCGGTGAGGCTCAAACCCGCGGCCCCTCTGTCTCGAGTCAAGCATGTCTAGTTATAAACAATCACAAAAATGTACTTAAAACGAACTTGTCCCTTGTTGTTTTTTTTTGTTGTTTTTTTAGTCTAGACTCTTTACGTCCCAGTCAACAAATTATCAGTCATGTCGGGAACAGGTCTTCCTGGCTTCCTAGGTTGCATTTCTTTACTGTCTGATTGTAAGTGTCACTTTAATTTCTGATTTCCTTTTAACCACCATAAATGCAATTCCCTATTTTTATACATGTACAATATTAAATGTGTGTACTTCAAAATCAAACTGTCACAGAAATGCACAAATTCGTTTGCTCAATGAAAATATACATGGTTTCTGATGTCAGGTTTTGATAGTACAATTGCAGGTTTTCGACGTATCAATCTGACATAATTGGCATTAGAATGTCCAAAATATAACCAACAATCCAAGAACGCCAATTTGGTTGGTTGGTTAGTGTATAGCGACTTGTGAGTTTTAAGCGTCAAACGGTGTTAGTATAAATTTGATTTGGATATAATACTAAAAACCAAAAGTAACTTTACACTTTGAACTACTTAATATATCTTTACTGTTTTTGATTTAACCAAATTAAATATTGCAATGAGTTGCTGGTACCCGCCCTAAACCTAATTCACGAAAAACAACTTAGGTAAATTAATCTTCTTTCGAGTTATCTGTGGTTTCATTAAAAGCACAAAATCAGCATTTCCTAACAAAATCCAAAGTATACCTAGGATTTGAACACGCTTTTCAAGGGTCATCGATCACCCATTAAAAATACTGCAAGACATTGTGTCTCTGACGTATAGTTTGTTTTTGGAAGCATCTAAAAGTTGGTTCACTTTCAGATTATCTCCCTTTGAATTAAAACAATAGTAAACTTTAGTCCCTGCTAAAAGCTTTATCTCAGATGACATTAGGATTTTTTATCAACGATTTCTTGGGACGTCTGTCCTGAGTATGTGACAAGATAATCTGATAAAAATTCCCATCGGTTTGGAAGAAAAACGGCAAACAATTTCTTATGGGAAATTCCATTGAAAGCGCTGTAAAGTTCATAAAAGAGGGTATGTACGTAAAAACACAACTCTAATTTGTGTTACTCGACGGATGATCCGGGCTGATTTGAACTTTAAACAACAATTCAACAGCCTGTCTTTCAGACTGGTTCTTTAGAATTAAAAAAAATGTCCAATTGCAAAGCTACAGTAACACATCCAAAAGTGATGCACTTTGGAAAAGTTTATTTTGCCCCCTACCTTCTTTCATTGGGGCATTGTGGTTGCGTTTATGACAGTAAAAACATAAAATTCAACTGTCATATGAATAATTGATTGTCATATGTATAATATGAATTAAACACATTTAAAATACCACTCACCAATACCCAGAAAAGGTATATTTAATAACAGTGTAAAGTTACTTTTGGCTAGGTATGTAATGTGACAATAAATTATTGGCAAGACACATACTGTTAAAATCACTAAGCTTTTTACATGATTTTATTTTATCAAAAGATTGTTTTCTTTAAAACAAAATATATATATCGTATAATAGCCGTTTGTTATCCCCACGCTCCTTACAAAAAAGCAATGGGGATATTGCAATCGCCTCCGTCTGTCTGTCTGTCTGTCTGTCCATCTGTCTATTCATCCCTCTGTCCTTACGTCTGTCACACTATCTCATCCTAAACCATTGGACAAAATCCAACCAAATTTGGTGTGTGAGTTGCTCACATGAATGGGGCGCGCAACAACACATTTTGGCCCCGCCTCCTGTGGCCCTGGGGAGGGGCCAAAAGGGACAAATATCATTAAATTTCAGTTACAAATTCAATTTTAAATACTTTAACCAAAATTTGTGTGTCTTCTCACGAATGAAGATATAAAACATAAGATATCAGACATGATTTTCATCCCGTCGCCCGGGTCATGCCCCAGGGGTTGGACTTGAGGGGTACAGGGGTTGGAGGGTCAAAAATCATTATTTTCTGAAATTCAACCAAATTTGGTGTGTGAGTTACTCACATAAATGGCACGTGCAACGGCGCAATGTGTTTGGTCCCCACCCCCTTGGACCCTGGGGAGGGGCCAAAGGGTCAAATATCATTAAATTTCAATTACAAAGTCAATTTTAAATATTTTAAACACAAATGAAAGATGTAAAACGAATCAGAGGAGATTTTATTCCGTGACTTGGGTCATTCCCCAGGGATGACTCTTGGGTGCTGGGGGTCAAAAATTAAATTTTCTGAACATGGTCATGTGGCATATCAAATTAAAGGGGATGGTCAGTAGACCAGGATACAATGACAATTTTTACCCTAGGATCAAACTGGTGACCTTTGGGTGGGGTAAAAAGGTCAATACCATTAAATTTCATCGAGAGTGTGGGGATTGGCGATGGTGCGCCATCGAATGTTTTCTAGTTTAACTAGGTAATGTGTATTCCTTACTTCTTATCTGTGAAAAATCGCCTCATCCCAAAAGGAAGTGCACAGCAAACGATACATAACAACCAGCTTATTAAGATTGTTCTTCACCTGGTATCAAGTATAAATGTTTGACTCTAGTACGACATACTAGCATTTGAGCCAAACCAACTTTTTCGTTTTCTGATGCATCGACCAACTGATTGACTTAACCACCAACAATTGGCTTTATCTCGTTAGGTTTGTTCCCTATACTGTTATTCCATGAAGTCTGCCATTCTTAGACATATTTATTTATAAATGGTTTAAAATTAGAAATAGGAATTTTAAAATGCGTTTGGTCTATTGCAAGTGAAGCCTTTGCTTTCAATACTAAACGTAAATCAGAAAGAAAAATATTATTTTTATAATCAGAAATTCTTATAAAGACACGAGCTAGATCCACTGCTTTTGCTTCAGCAGTGAAAATAAAAGACCCATCAGGAATAGTCATTATATCGCAGTGCTTGTCTGATATACATGCAGCGAGCATGACCTATTTCTATGTCTTCTTTTGACCGATCAGTATAAACTTGTTGATGATCCTTATAACGAGTTTGTAGTTTTTGAAGCCATCTTGTAATATAAATGGACTTATATCTTATTTTTGTCCAGAGGGTAAATTAAAAAGAACTTTAAACACCAAGCTGGACTGTTTGGTATACAATATGTCTCAATATTTTGTGGCTTGATATTTGCAAATGATAAATTTGGTGAAACTCCATAGCCAGATGATTTAATAGATATACAGATCAACATAATTTGGTGGGAATAAAACTTCGTGAGCAGGATTGGGTGGGCTAGCAGCAAGTCTTATAACATATTATAGAAAAGATCCTCTGTGCGTGAATATAATGATGACTCATCTTAAGCCCTGATAATTCATACCGTCAAACATTTACAGATATGATTTTATTTCAGAACCATAATATAATACAGCGATAGCCTACTATAGTATTGCACCTCAAATGGAACACAGTTTTTCGTTTTTAAAAATTTACATAAAGGGTTCTTCAACCAAAAAATTTGCATGCGCATAGAAATAGCAAAACCCTAACTAGATTTAAATTTTGGCGGAAAATGATTAATCTTACTGCTCTGATATCTTGTAAAAATAAATAACTTTGTATTTGTTGGAATGAAAATACCCGTTTAGTACCCATTTTTGTACTGTCGGTGCAATACACCTGGGATAGATATACCAGTATTTGCTCATCTATAAAATGTCCATTAGAGATTACAGCAGATGATTATCTTGTTGAAGGCATCAAAATTGAGCGTCTTCCGATGCATTCCAAGTTGCTTTTATAGGTCTACGAATAATGGCCTTTCTTTGGGTCACTATTTTTGTGACACAGTTGGAAACATCTGAAACATTATTGAATAGGCTGATAAATGGCAACGCAAGCCAATATGTATATAGATACATATAAAACCACTAAAGCCTAGTTATAAATTTTCTTATATTAATATGTACATGGCTTAATGTTCAACCGATAGTCATTGATCCGTTTCGCTCAAGGTATTAGAGGGGAATAGTATTTGGTCTATAACATTAAGCATGTTAAAATGCCATCCTACCACAGCATTTATGAAAACGCATGCAAACTTCAAAAAAAATATTTTTGATTGGGGTTTTTGGTTTAAAAATATGTTTCCAATTAAATTTAAAATTCGCATTTTAGATCTAATGTTATTGCCAAAATCCAGCGTTCCATTTGAAGGGCAATACTACAGTAATTTAGACTGATAAAGCTTTAGTAGTGTAGTTCAGTTTGCATCCAATGGAAAATGTGATAGGAATTTTAATTATTCAATGTTTTCAATTTTATATGGAGTATAAAACTGAGTTTTTATCCAAAAAAAAAGCCAAGGAATTTTTAAAAATTCCTCAAAACTGGATTAGGTGACCCATATTCAGTAAAACCTTGAACATTCGAACGCCGATTATTCGAAATACTCCTTAATTCGAAATAAATTTCAGACACAATCGGTTCAGAGAATAGGGGCCTATTTATGAACTATTCTTATAACTATCTGAAGAAAACATTTGTTTTGTGCCAGTAAAAGAAACGTCTTCCTGAGACGTATCTTTATGCACGCAAAACATATGTTTTGATAGGGAAAACTGGTAATAATCATTTTGGTGGTTACATACTTTAATATCTATAATTCGAACTACTGATAATTCGAAATAAAACCTTTAGTCTTTAAGACTTTGAATTTAAGTGATTCTATTGTAAATGTAACACAGTATCATCTTGATGCTTTCTTAACTGACAGATGTACACACTGCGGTTGTGTTGTAGTTTTGATTTGGAAAATTAAAAACCATTGTTGCCCAATTTTCAATTATTACTTAAGTTTTGCTGGAGTTGCCATGATTTTTGAATGATAACATATACAAAAGTCGTCAACGTAAAATAAGAAATCATTAAGATTAACTTAGCATTTTACAATATAAATAATTTTGATGTAAAAAAGGGTTGTAGACAGAACACCTCCTTGAGGTACACCTTTCTCAGTCAGACAAAGAGGAACCAACTCGACTTGCATGGTGCAGTCTGCAAGAAAACTTTCAATAAACGCCACTTTTACCATATAATAGACAGACATAGACGAATCCTTCTAACTATATAATGGGAAAGAGCCATCATAATAATGATAATATCATTATTGGTTTAAACTTTATTTCTTTGTATAAATGCATTACAGCAAACCCATTATGACTGCCCATTCCTATTATATAGTTAGTAGGATTATATGTATATTTATGGACCAATAAAGGATGAATGAACTTATAGAGACTAATTGAGCCTTATCGTGAAAAGGCTTGATTTTGTTGAATGCAAGTAACAGACACAGCCACCTAGTGTGAGTACTACCTTTAAGTTTGCTATGTACTAGCTGTGAAGTTAATAGCTAATGCTGTGACATGCAAAATATCAATATTCTAGCTGAATTATATAGCTGAGTAAGCTGGATTGAGTAAACTTTTGCTGCAAGCACCAAAGACATGTTTTCTTGGAAGCCCTTTATATAATAGTGACTCCTAAATACGCAATTTGGCAAAGGTGAAGTGAAGACCCAGATGAAATGACGAATGATGCGGCATTCCATCAGGTTCGGTTCTACACTATTTGATAAGACAAAAACGATCTTCAGATAATAAATACAATTTTATTTGGAAATTGTAACCTTCGACACCTCAAAATATACAATGGACCATCCTGCGCTTATTGTACTAAACGCGAAGTAAGAATACATTAGTGCATAACGGGTTAAGAGGCCCAGCTGAGCCAGCTCTTATAATACTCACCACATAGGCGACAAGTGAATGCCAAGACGACCTTGTGTATGCAGACAGTATTGTCAGATCTTTCCTGCTCACACACCTATGGCATTAACCCTTAAAGCGCCATCTATAATTTGCAGCAGACGACAATTTCAAATGTTGCCGCTTTTTCAAAAATAACAAATAATAAATGATATTTCATGAGAATCGTCTGCTGGCAGACGATTCTCATGAAATATTATTCATTATTTCTTTCGAAAATTAGGAAAGATGTTGCAAAATTTGTCATCTGCTGCAGTTGTGATTGGCACTTTAAGGGTTTAAAAGTAAATAGAAGTTCATTCCAAATAAAGAAAAGCTAGCGCCACTGAGAAGGTTCACGTTGAAAAATGCCCTAATGCCAATATGGTAATGTTATTAAATTGGCTGGGAATCCCTATGAGATAGGAATAATAGTATGATACCTGCAATAACCATTGAAGACTGAAAGGAATGTCCTAGGATCACCCACGACATGCTGATAAATCGTATTCCATTGACGGCCGTCAATGTACCTGATGGTTGTTTGGTGTTGAGAATCTTAGCACCATTAGAATATACAGAGAACGACAGAAGAACTTTACCCAGTCCACCTGGAAATACCAAGAACATTCTGACAATCAATGGGCGTAGCTGAAGGTGTGACCAATGTGATTTTGTGACAATGTCAAACTAATATTTTCTTCAAATGTGACATGTCTCACCAATAATTTAGCTGCGCAAATGCGCCAGAGCTTGGGGTGGTTTTGGTACGTATGTCTGAGGATTTTACAAGGATTCCATTTTGTGGGAATTAATTCTTTCCATCTATGCTAAAAAATGTCACACAATGTGTCGCACCATTGTCAAAATTATTGATTTTTACCCTGCCATAAAGTTTAGTTTTTATTATTATACTTTAATCTAAAGACTAACTCATTCCTGTTCACGGTAGTCAATGTTTCCGAAAACGAAAATTAGCAGCATAAGAATACAGAGTGGTTATTAAGGTTCCTAAAAACAAGAAAATAGGATGGTTTGTGTTCTGGAATGTTGATTTTTTTTCTTGTCACTTTCACCCTTTTACTGTAAAAGACTTATATTTAGTAAAATATTTAATTTGGCCCTATTGACAATATAAACGAAGATCGCCAAAATAAAATACCGTTGTGAATTTAGCAGCACAGTATGAAATAAATGGACACTCATGTATTATGTGTTCGCTACCTGTATAAATAAAAAAACTATAGACTGGAAGTTTTTATTTCCTTATGGAGTCAAAATATAAAAAGAGCAACTCTGAAAGGGAAGAATTTCCGAGGAGAGCAAATTATTTTTCTTTATGAATAGCGTCTATGAAAATAGAAAAAAAATCTTGAAAGGTCCTCAAATAAGGAAAAAGCCAAAATCAAACAACGCCAAATTGTCACATTCCTAAAATCCCCAAAATTTGATGCCGCGTTTATAAAGTGTTTCATATAACTTGTTATTTATGTTTGTTTTGTTTGTTTTTTATTGCCCTTTTTTGTCATGTTTTTTCCCTTTTCTTTAGAACAAAAGCAATATTAGAATTCATGGAGACGATATTCAATTATCTAATAGCAGAAAAAATATAGCATAATTATATTATTTACCACTACCAAAGCAACCACAATTTTCATGTGGCGGCAAAAATAAACGACGTGCATATTATGCACATTGTCAACTGTTCACATACCAAGTTTCATTAAGCTAGCTTGAATAGCTTTTGAGTTATCTCGGGATCCATATGTTTTTGCAACAATTTGACTTTTTCTGTTACCATAGCAACCACAAACTTAAGCAAAGTCGAAAATAAAATGGCATGCATAATCAACACATTGCCACCTGTTCACATACTAAGTTTCATTAAGCTATCTTAAAAAGTTTCGAGTTATCTCGGGATCCATATGTTCTGCAACATTTTGACTATTTCCGTTACCATAGCGACCACAATTTTCAGATCCAAATATTAGCGGAGAGATGGACGGATGGGCAGAGGGACGGCAAACCTATAGTCCCAACTGGTGTCACTTTTAAGTCAGTTCATGAGATTTGGTGCTTCGTATATGCAAAAAAGCCTCATTTAAATACCCAAGCTGACGTATCCAACCAGGCTATATGTCTAAATTTTTGTCAGGGTCGAGCTACATTCATAACTTGAATCTACGAGCAGCGAATGCTTTTGCGAGCCTGCGTTTTTCATCTTATAGTAAGTGAGTATGAACAGGAAATACCACAATCACAAACATTTGTTGCTCTACAATGCGATAAGTACCAAAATCTCATGTTCCAGCTAGAGGGCCATCTAGCATTCATTGTTGTTTTATTATAGGGCCTCGACGCGAGAAAACCTGTCTTCGGAGGTTTGCAAACAACAAAGGCGCAGACCGGCCTGCGCTTCCGCGCAGTCCGGTCGGCGCCTTTGTTGTTCGCTTATTGAAAAGTACAATACCTAGACTTGCTGCGGGTGAAATTTCAATGTTCTAGCTAGCCTATGTAGCGGACAAGGTTGGTTTGAATCTCGCTTTGTTGGAAACCCCAAAGCTAGGTTTTCTCACGCCATGGCCCATATGTATATGTGTGTATGGTGTGGGTGTTCTTTATTGTTGGATATATGTATTTCCTCATGTTTGAGGGCCCAAGGAAGATTGATTCGTCAATTGGGTTACCCTCACTAAATTAAGTCGTTACTTACTTACTTATTTACTTAATTTGGTTACCTGGTCGTGATATTTGATCTTCCATGGTTTGTTCAAGTGAGGTGTCTCTTCCTACTTTCATTGTATCCACATTAGATATGACAACGGTGGGAGGTGTTATACTTTTTTCATTAGATGGCTTCAGGCTGTTATTTGTGCCATATTCTTTCTGATCCGTGAACGCTGTCAGCTTTTCGCATTCATCATTAAATGATGTCAATTTATCACGGTCCTCCTTAAGAATCTGTAATGATATTAAATGCGAACATATGAAAAAAATTAACGTAAAGGCTGATTGAGGGGCCCACCGGGATTTACCTGTAGGATTTCTTTTGCTCCAGTATTCAGTTTTATTTACTGTGAGTCCTTACCTTTGCTTTATCTCCTTGTTATATCTTGATTTATGTGTTCCAGGAGATGATGCATTGATAAGTTAGGGGTCTATCATGCACACCAAATATCTTGATCCACATTTGAATTAAGGGTGATGTTGGCGCCGTGAAACCGGTTAAAGCCCTCCAGTAATATATTTTACTGACCGTTCCAAGGCGGTACTTCTTTTATGGATCTCCTATGTTTTTCCGTATTGTGTTTGTTATGCCTTTGTACACGTCTGTTTATTTGTGCCTTGTGGTCACCTGCTGGAAAAGGGCTGACCTCTAGGTTGTCGTTTGTGGTGTCTAACTGTGAGTTTGGCACCACTTTCCCATTGGTATCCATTGGTCATATATGGTACTTGATTCTATCGATTCCTGATCTTTGTACCTTTACTTACTTTGCTGTCGTTGTTCCGTATTGTGTTTGTAGACATCCTCGCCGCACATAGAAATAGTGTTGATATTTTATCATAGTCTGGTCCTTCAGGTAATATTGGGTTCTGATAGAAAACAGAATACCACTTCAGCTGGTGCTAGGGGCGTGCGAATTGTTGCCATTTCCATTTATTATCATGAACAGACTCAATAAAATCAAGCCTTCTGTTTCTAACTTGGATATCAGACTCTGCTGTTTTCTAACATGGGTAGCATGCAACAGTCTGCTCTGCATGCCTGGTTGTAATACCAATCTAGTATATAGCTATGGTTTCCTCTTGAATTGCACGACGGTGAATCAGACCTCAGACTCAATGACAGTCCTGATTTAAAGCTTTTATCCGTTGGTTGGTCCCACCGTGGCTCAACCTGAGGGTTTTTTTAGCTCTGACTATCTGTGAGTCATGAGCCATTTTCTTTGTTCCATCACAGTGTGTTGTTTCTCTATGATTATGCATTGCATTCGTTAGGAAGCCTCCATGCGAAATTAACAATTAGGAGTTTAACAACAACAGAATCTAGGGCAAAGATTTGGGGCCAGTAAAATGCATTAAGGCCCCAGATGGCTTAGGCTGCTGTCCGTTCTAAGGCGGTGGTTCTTTGGTGTTGATACATCGTTTTATGTACTTAGAATTATTTGTGGGGGTTCTGTGTAGGTCTTTGTTTTGTTATGCATTACGTTGTGTCCTTTCTAGTTTTCCAATCATATTGACAATGAAGAGAGACATGGTTGCTTTGCTTTAATTGTCTTCCTGCTGTATTGTGACTGTTAGTGCTCTGTGGCTCCTCCACGCTGTGGCATGGTTTGGTCTGCAGTGTGTGAGTGTGGTATTTCCCAGAGATGGGGTTCTTTAAATAGTAATTGTTATTCATTGTTATTTTATCACATTTTCTAAAGTAATTGCTAATAATTGTAATTCAGACACTACTGTTATTACAGTTATTGAATGTAATTAATTACAAGGAAAAAATGGGAGTAATTAAAAATTACTCTCAATTACTTTTTAATTTCGTTTCAGATCAATTACGAACTTCAGGTACTTAAGATTATCATAGATACTTAAAATACTGCTAAATGTATTTAATTATAGGGCACAGTTTGAAAGGCAACCTTCATGTCTTTCATAGGGTCTCACAGAATGTTTCAAACACTTTTTGAAAACAGTTATTCTCTGGCATTTAAGCTATTTTTACAAAAGAATTTCCATGGTTTATCTTACACAGTTGTAATACTCTTATCAGGCCAATGTGCTTTCATAAACTTTGTTCTGCGGTGAGCTACTAGTTTGAGAACATAGACAATTAACAAATGTCCATACATAAAAAAATCTGTATTTTCTCTTGTGTGATCAACTACAAAAACAACAAATAACAACTGAATTTGTATATTTCATTTCATTTAAGCTGCATCACTTGACATGCTAATACAAGAAATCCTCAAAATAAAGTAAAGTAAGTAAGGGTGCAAAGATCAGGAATCGATACAATCAAGTACCACACCTGACCCAGGATACCAATGGGAAAGTAACAAACTCACAGTTAGACACCACAAACGAGAGCCAAGAGGTCAGCCCTTTCCCAGCAGATGACCACAAGGCACATTAAAACAGACGCATACAAATGCATAGCAAACACAAGACAGAAAAACATAAAAGATCCACAAAAGAAGTACCGCCTTGGACAGGTCAGTAAAATATTTTACTGGAGGGCTTAAACCGGTTTAACGGTGCACCAACCTCACCCTTAGTTCAGATGTGGATCAAGACACATTGATGTTTGGTTTGCATGAATGACTTATCAATGCATCATCTCCTTGAACATATAAATCAAAATCAACCTAATGGACGTGTTTAATTTAGAATGCCAAGGTTATTCATATTTTTAAAGGAATTTTTAACTTTTCAAGTATCTCGGAAGATACAAAATCTGTTGAAGATCCTTAATTAAAGCTGCATAGTCTGTAACTTTTGATCTTTTAATTTTAGAACTAATGTTTCTATTTTTCAAGAACACAGTGAAAAACTAAAATTCATGTATATATTTTACCAATTTCGTAAATCTTAACAAATTATCAGTATCAAAACAACAGCATTTATGTTAAAATTAACTGTCTATAATTATTGGAGGGACGCAAATAATTACCAACAAGAGAAAAACACACCTGTTTTATAAGATGAATCACTTTTCCGTGCAGTTTTCAGCTATAGTGAACAGATTTATTGTGAAAACATAACTTAATTCTACTTTTACAAATGATTTAAAAACAAAATAAAAAAAATCGAAAAATGTTCATAGGTGCAGACTTAGTCTCTAAAGTGGCAGTGAAATGTAATTGTTATGTAATTAATGACACTGGACAAAGTAATTGAATGGAATTAAATACTTTGCTCTTAATCCACGCAGTTGTAATTTGATTAAACAAATTCCAATGTAATCGTAAATAATTAACTACTTTTCAAAGTAATTGACCCAAATTCTGGTATTTCCTGATCATACTCACTTACTTTTTGGTAGGTTCTCTCTATATCTGAAGGATCCGTTTTTCTAGATTATCAATGACTGTCAGTAGTAAATGGTTTATTTGCAAAATGTGCTACGCAAATATATTGAAAATTGAACTAACCCATAATCACACATAAAAAGGAAGGGCGCTTTGTACTCACTTCATATTTTGGTTCTTTCGTAGTTCTTCTAGTCCACAAGTTAACTAGAATGATATCATAAATTGTTGCAACAGCCATCAGAAGACCAAATATGGAGCAAATTACTCTGCAAAAAGACATAATTTGTGTATGTTTATGCTAGCTCTTTCAGCGCAAGCTATATACTGTACTCAGCATTAGCAGGTTTCTTTTTACCCTTAAAGTGCCCGCAAGAAATACATCTGAAAATGGATTCTACTTATGATTCTTCTTATGTCGTCTGACGCATACATTTACAAACAGTATAACCTTATAATTATGTAAGTATAGAGGCAAACAGTGTGAATACAGACAAAACTGCTACTGGATTTACACTTTTTGTCAAAGAGGCTTTCAAAACTCAGCAGATGATAAAACCGACTGGCTCTTTAAGGGTTAATACGACTTGTCATTGTGCCGCGTGGAGTTAGAAGAACCGATATAGTATTCTTTTTTTCATATTCTTGTCCTTCGTGAGTTGAATGCAGAATACTGCTAAAGGCGGTGCTTTGGGTTTAAGAGTTGTTGTTTTTCCATTAACTCTCATGAACAGACTCAGTGAAACCAAGTCGGCTTTTTTCAGATTATGTAGGTTCTCTCTATTTCGGAATGATTTGTTTTCCACATTATTTTGAAATTAATTTTGTCAATTATCTATTCAATGACAAAATGTAAGCGTAAAATTGACCGTCAAATCCATTAAATACATGTATGTACCACCTGACACATTGTGTATTGACTAAGTTATTATCATTGAATGCAATAATAGGTTATTACTTCAAGTATGATTCAATTTTGATGGCACTTACTAAATGCTGTTCTCGTCCATCAAACAATTTGAAAATAACTTAAGGAAGTTACAGTCAGACGGCTAATTAATACTACCCGATGCATTTATTTAACCAATTTATGTTTTAAATATGTTGTCAGCGCATTCTTGAAACTATTGGTAAATTGCATCTTCACAATTGCAAAGAATGGTATAATCTATTCATTTCACAGATAAAAGTGAGTTGGCAGTTTTTGATGTAGAAAAAGCAACTTTGACGGAACCACAGTCCGCACTTTGAATATTCTCGACATTTAAGCTTTACAGGGAATGTAATGGCAGTCTCCGTATCAGCAGAAACACTCTTAATGTGGCTACCCCACTTCTTATCAGCAAATTTATTTCCAATTATGTGAGCAGTGATATACAGTAAAACCGGTGTAAAACGGCCACTCTCATAAAGACGAAAAATTGGTTTTCAAGACCAATTATCGCTTAATGCAGGTCAAAAGTATTGCAGAATGCTCCAATCGGAGCATTCTGCAGTACTTTCGACCTTCATTAAGCTACCATTTGTCATTAAGATCTTTGTTTTGTCTATTTTTGAGTGGCCGTTTTATACAGGTTTTACAGTACTCAATTTTAAATCTTCAAATAAAACGAGAAGGAAATGTACTTATGATATACTCACATTGTGACGATGGCTTTGGTATTGAGGTCTCCGTTCCCTTCTTGACACGTGACCAGAGGTTTAGGAAGAAAGGTAGCATTAAGAGGTAGTAAACCGAAAACTGTAAGTTGAAACAATAAATTTGGAGGATGCTGAGCTAGATGTATATTGATAACCTTACCCCCAATGTTATAACACTTGTTTCATGCTCTAATCAGGTGAGCATGAAATATATTATGCTAATAAATGTTGTTGGTATTTTAACATTTTAGCAGGTTAAAGATGACATCTGAGAAATTGATAGCAAAATATATCTTTGATTTTTCAGCATTTTAGTTTTAATGAGCAGTTAAAATTTCATGCTCAGTTTAATTGAGCATGCATTTTTTTCATAACCTCGGGTCCTTGACAGTGTATTTCTTGCTACAAGTATTGAAATGAAACGAAAGCACCAAGAATTAATCATCTTGGTATATGATACTAGTAATATCAATTTTATCACAAATGCAATATTAAGCCTGAATACAACATTTTGTAGCGTGTTACTTCAGGTCAGTACAGTAAAACTTGTGTAAAACGGCCATTCAAAAATAGATAAATCAAAGATCAATATGACAAATGGTAGCTTAATGAAGGTCAAAAGTATTGCAGAAAGCATTCTGCAATACTTTTGACCCGCTTTAAGCGATAATTGGTCTTGAAAACTTTGTGGACTATTTGAGAGTGGACGTTTTACACAGGTTTTACTGTATACTAAACTGTTGGTTATTTTTCAGGCTAACACCACCCTATATGTTATTTTTGATGTTTTATGTCTGCCTCATGAAGTACTGGTCGGACGGTCCGATGCGGCCCCAAGGTTTAGACGTAGATGGCTGTAGTTAGTCTTGAAAACCAAGTTTCGGTCTTTTTGAGAGTGGTCGTTTACACAGATTTTACTGTACAGAAAATATAGCTCTCCATATCATATCCCGACCTCATTACCAGGTCACTTTATCATCAGCCCTAATAGCAGAACAGTATCTCATTATTCAAACATTTGCGGGGACGCCAGTGCATATGCAATGAATCTACAATTAAAACCACATCACTGAATTTATTAATGTTAAGTTATTTACGATTTCCCGTCAGCATTGACACCATATCCTATTGACTAAATTGTTGCCAAAATTCTACACGGTATCACGCCTCATTTTATAACATACTTTGTGATAAGGTTCTTTTCAAGTCACTGTTCTTACTAAATGGATTAAGAGTTTGATATTGCGGACAGCTTTTACAGCTAAATGTGACCAATCCACTTAGAAAAGAGACGCAATTGGAGAGAATCACTCCTTGATCCAGTTACCCCCCATTTGATGTCCGTAACTTTTTCATCGTTCTGGCTACGCCATTGACATATATGCATGCGTAAAGTCAAAACTTTAACATGCATGCACATTTATCTAGTGGGCCAGATTCGGGTCAAACTGAAAGTCAGAGCCTTTATCTACTTTCATACCGTAATGTGTGCTATACATGAAGCAGCTCTGGTATGCATGCTCGTCTGAGTATTGCGATAAGTGACAAAGTTGAAAAGTCTTGTCTATATATACTTACATGTCTGTGCAAGTTTTGTAGTGTCGTTAGAATTACAGCTGCTGGGAACACACAGTCCAATTGATAACGTAGCTGCAGCTGCTCCTTCCTGAAAGTATATAGAAAATCTTACACACGAGTGCTCATGTAAACGAGTTGGGGCAAGAGATAAAACGCGAGGCTCTGTCGAGCATTGTATTATTTTTAGGAAAGAGTGTAATAAACTCAGTAATACAGGAGCACGAATGTTTGATTCTAACATATGGCATTAAAATTACTTTGAAATCGTATTTTGGGCGCGAAAAAGTCAATAACGTTACTTCGATTTTAGTACAATGCGTTAAATCACTCCTAGACGCGCGTCTATCGCACATATGGCGTAACTCGATTTTAAAATTTACAGATAATCCACTATCAACTCAAACTTCCTATAACTGAGTCCCTCCCAGGGGGTACCTGTTCCCTTGTTCCTCTGAAATAAATTGTCTGGTTCCCCTGTTCCCAAAAAATCGAAAATTTGTCTTCTTATGTTCCCTGTTCCCCAATATTGTCTTTGTTCCCCTGTTCCCCTCAAAATTTTACCTTTGTTCCCCTGAAATAAATACCCTTTCCCCGTTCCCCAAAACCCCTGGGAGGGCCTCATAACTCAACGTGAAAGTGTTTCCTTTCTGCTGAGTGATTGCGATATAACTGTTACAGCAATTGGTTTGATTTTCTTTCTCTTCCTTACTATGTTGCCCTAGCAGCTTCCTACTGTTTCTTTTACAAAATACTAGTATACCAAAGGGTCAATTCACGCGTCATGCCAATAGATATATGATAATGATAATTATGCGATAGAATCCACTTTCCCGCATCCGCGCATGTGAGATTGATAGTATCGACAGAAAATGCGAGGAAGAAATGGATTAACTTTGTACTTGATAATACCATCTCCTGATACAGAACTTGGCAAACAGATTGTGTCCTGCCTGATTTTGCTCCAAACTGACAAATATTCTGATGGTGTTCATGAAAGAATTTTTCAAAAAGTTGATTTTGAAAAGAAATCAGCAGACGACAAAAATCATGCGAATATACTGAACCACACTTCTAACGCAAAATCAAACTGGACCTTGAATATTACATACATATTGGTTCATTCATTGTAATGCAATTTTATCAAAAATTAAAAACTTATTTATGAAAATGAAAGTAGAACTTCATCAGTCACTCACTCCCTTTTAATCATAACCTGATTGGGTGAAAGTCTGCAATAACCACTGAACGGTACTATGATTACAGAAAGACCTCATATATTAATTTAAGTTACATTCCTGAAACATTTTGCGTTGGAAGTGTGGGTCAGTATATATACAGTCAACCCATTTAAGCCTAGCGTCATTGGACATCAGCAAACAGTACGGAACCATATCAGACGCGACAGAACGCGTTGTCTGACCCGGATCTGCACAATTTGCTTACAGAATGTACTTTCAAAATTTAAATGAAGCTGACAACCCTAAATTCGAAATAGATTCGCCCAATTGATAAGGTTGGGAAATTTCATCTGACATAAATGGGTAAATGTATGGTGTACAGTACCTGTTGTGGTACAATATTGGCTGTACAGTATCGTCCTGTAAACGGTTGTTCTATCTCGCCAGATATGTTAGCTTGTGCCTGTACAGCGAGACATTCATCATAGGACCCCAACCATCTAAAATGATAATTCTTTAAGCCGCTCGGAGGTTTACCCATAGCATCGATCACTGAAAGCAAGAATAGTAATATCATTAGCTCATCTGAGCCGAGGGCTTATGGGTGAGCTCATAGTATACCAACGCCTCTAGCGTATGTCCGTCGTCCGTCCATCAGTCAACATAACGTCAAGGCCTTTGCATCATAATGCATTGAAAACTGTGGAAGCCAAAGAAATTATTCTCACCAGACAGTCTAATGAGACAATGACTATAATTAGGTCCCAAAGGTCAAGGTTAACCATTGACCCTTCTAGCCAAGTTTGCTCATATTGGATTTCCCATCAAAATATTACAACACATTTTTCCCAGAAATTATAGGCCATTGTTATATACCTTATGAGTGTTTACTATAGAAACTTGACATGTTTCAATCGCTGACAGTTATTCGTTTCATCTAAATTTAACGTGTCGCAATGCGACAAATCGCTGTCCGCGGGCTTCAATCCCATTACAACATGGCAGCAGAGGGCTGCAACGCCGTTACAGCCCGCTCAAGGACATCGTCTGCAAGTTAAGATATATCGTCGCTAATATTTTATGGAGAAATGACCAAACTATTTCAATTACCATATAATACGCTCCTTTATCATATCGGAAAGGCGGCAATCGAAAACGCTCTGAACAATCGATGAACGCGGTTCACAAATCGCTAGAAAGAGTATTTTCGATAGCCATTTGTCGCCAGTCGGGCGACAAACGGCAATCAAAAACTCTGTTTTTAACGATCTTAGATCTACATTCGTCGATAGTATTAACGTTTCCGTTTGCCGCCTATCTTAAGTGTTTATTGAATATGGGCCTACTGAATACGCAGCCAAACCAATCCAAAACAATGGCTACTGGGAATAATTTACTGTTGGGCTACAAACGGCAATCAAAAACTCTGTTTCTAATGATCTTAGATCTACGTTGTCGATAGTATAAACGTTTTCGATTGCCGCATATCTGAAAGGTTTATTGAATATAGACCTACTGAATACGTAGCCAAACCAATCCAAAATAACGGCTACTAGGATAGATTTACTGTCGGGCTACAAACGGCAATCAAAAACTCTGTTTCTAACGATCTTTGATCTACGTTTGTCAATAGTATAAACGTTTTCGATTGCCGCATATCTGAAGTGTTTATTGAATATAGGCCTACTGAATACATAGCCAGAACAATCCGAAACAAGGGTTACTATGAATAATTTAATACATTTTTCATATTTCTGTTGAACAAAAAAATTGTTTCCATACCAGATATGCGGCAATCAAAAACTCTCTTAACAATCGACGAACGCGGATCAGAAACCGCTACTACCAGTGTTTTCGATTGCCAATGGTCGCCAGTTGGGCGACTTATGGCAATCGAAAAGTCTGTTTCTAACTATTTTTGGTCTACGTTCGTCGATAATATTGACGTTTTCGATTGCCACCAATCCGGTGTGAATTCGTTGTACGCTTCATTATGTTACGGTGGACATTTCTGCATACAATTGAATAAAATTATTTGGAACTGCTTGTGCTTGAAAGGAAGGTATATAACAATGACGATATAACATTCTTTTCCTTATATTAACGTTTGCCAAGCCCTCGTGTGATAATGTGTTGCAGCCCGAACCGCGAAGCGGTGAGCGGTGAGGGCTGCAACACATTATCACACGAGGGCTTGGCAAACGTTAATATACGGAAAAGAATGTTTTATCCTCTTATTGAATTTCATATTTCATATGAAAATTCCTTAGGGTAGGAGAACAATATATATAAATGGTTCTAGTCATATAACCAATATGGCCACCATACCCATATATGGTAAAAGCATTTCAAAATTCTTTCTCTTTGAAACCAAAGGCCAATTATCTTGGGCCTGGATATATAACATTTGGGATGTGAGTCCTACCAAGTTTGCTCAAATGATGACCCTAGATTGACCTTGACGAACTTTATGGCCGAAGGTAAAATCTGTCTTCTTAATCATTTTAATAGGATTAATCTTGATATATTGACTTTTTTATTAATTTTGAAGGCATTATACATAGTATATGGTTAACCTAATACGGCAATGCATATAGATAAGTACCTAAGGACAAGTATTACATTTAACTTTTCGGATAAAAGTCACACACTGTCGTCAATATATTAAAAAATATTTTTCTCAGTAACCACAAGGCCAATTGAACTCAAATTTCATATAGAGCATCCATAAGATGAGAATTTGCTAAAATGACTATGTGGTTTAGGTCACATGACAAAAATGGCTGACATGCCCGTTCAAGGTCAAATTCTTTAAAAAATCTTCTCTGGAACCAAAGAGTCAATGACACTGTTTCTTGGTTATTTATTGGTTGCAGCATTTTGAATGTGGGCTCTACAATGAATTTTTGACTAGTGGTCCTAGGCTGACCTTAATCTACTTAACGACAAACTCAAACCATGCGCGGATCCAGAGAGGCAGACAGGGGGTCCGCCCCCCACCCCCCCTGAAAATAACAAAAATGTAGGGTTTCTTAGCAATACTGGTCCGGGTCACAAATGCTGGGTCATCATCGGCACTCCTGCGAAACACCATTTAAATTGCGCTTCGCTGGTGGGCCGATGTTGGCCCGCTGATAGTGATTTTTGGATCCTCCTTTCCCTAAATCAAAAAAAAAAAGAAACGAAAAAAACGTTGTCAAAGTTGGGCCCTGAATCCGCGCATGTCAAACGTATCTTTACAGGAAAACCTTGAAAATATTTTTTCCGATAATTCTTAAAGCAAAAGTCATAATACTTTAGGCTATGAGCTACTAAGGGTTTTGCTCCCCCAAGGGGGACTTTTGTAGACTATGTTTTTCATAAAGCGTATCATCTAACAAGCTTTTTGAACATGTAAGCCCTCTGGCGGCAGGGGCGTCTGGGTGTTAAAGCGTGTTTATTACGTTACCCGTCATTTTTTAAAAAAAAAAAAAAAAATTATGTAATTAAGGCTGTTAAGGTAGTACTTATACAGTTCAAATTGGCTAAATAGTCATGTAATTTATAAGAACAGTTAATTCCCTGCAGATATTGATGTTTGTCAATGTTATTTAGGCCCATTATGGTGTCATTTACGTTACATTTTCAACTACACCTTGTAAAATCATTAAAATTTTGTTAAATAGTTTCATTTGATAATTTTGTCAATACATATTTTAGATTAAAATACATGTCTCTTAAAGACTATTAACTGACCATTCCAAAACTGCAAACAGCTTGCTTCTATCACAAAAACTCCAAGAGTCATAAGCTGTTGAATATGATGACCCTGAAGAAAACGTTATGTAAAGTAAGAATCTTTTCATTTAAAATACAGCATGCAATCCTACCTGTATGCTTTTAAACACCATATATGAACATTCTATTGATAAGCAAGACTGAAAGGGGATATTAAACATTGTTTCTGGCGTAAAATGTAATTTTGATGTTTGATTGCCCATATGTTATGTATGTTACATTAACTTCAGTGCGTTCTATATATAGATTTATACCCTAAATGATACATTTATTGGGCATATTAATTTATTTCAAAACTTTTTTGTGTGTTTAATAGATATAAAGATAATAATTTGTCTGAAATGGAATTCATCAACTTATATTAAGAGACTATATCAAATTGTCAAAGCATATTAGCTTTTGTGAAATAACATATTTTTGAACTTTTTTTTATTTTTTTTTTTTTACCAACTTGGCAAAATTTATAGCTTTTAAACTTCATTTACAAAGAATATTAGAGCTCTCAAGTGATAGCTGAATAAAAAAAATATATTCCCATGTTTTGTCAAAACTGTTAAAGTAACGTATATTACCATATTAAATATATCATAAGGTACTATGTGTGTCCAAAATGATGTCAAAGACAGTATGATTTGAGCCTGATATAGTTATAAAAGGTGTATTTAGATTTTGTAATACTTCTCTGAAGACTTTTGGTACTAAGTTTAATTCAATTACTTAATTAACAGCAACCAAATAATTTTAGTGCAACCAGTTAACTGTTGTTCATACTATACGAACATAGTCAGTAACACAATACAGGATAGTATTCCTCCTTGTATATGCATGCTCATCTACAGTAATTAAAACTACTTTGTAACTAAATGTTGTGTTGGATGTGGTAGCATACAAAAGTGTGTGCTAACAGCCCAGATAGAATCAAGCATATAAACTAGCCAAAAGTTCTAATCGGTCACCTGCATTTTATCAATTTTCATCAAAATGTAAAATGACATGACTACTCCTTTTGCATTTCGAAATGACATGACTACTCCTTTTGCATTTCGAAATTGACAGACGTGTCATGTACCCTTGGCAGTGAAGACATTGACAAAATGTACAACAGTACATGCATAATGCTAACTTGAATAGTGGTACCCCCATTTTTAAAATTCGCATTTTGGCACAATTTGTGTGCCATGACTTTTTGAAAACACCCCATTTCACACGTAAAACATTTTCATTTCAAAAACCAAACACATATTGAACACTAATGTTCTGAAATGAACACTCCATCTGCATGATAATCGTTGCTATTGGCTAAAGTGTCAAAAATTACCCCACCATCCAATGCAAATTTTTGTGAATTTTGAAATTGAGGGTAAGTGTATTTGGTAAAGCCTCCCGGGTACGACTTAAGAAGTTTTGCTTAGTCGTTTTCTGTTCTGGATGGCTGATAGGCTGGCCTATTCGGGAATGCAAATAAAATTGATATAGTCCTTATAGCTTTTCCGAAAATCTGTAAAAACACACGTGGCCGGTTAGAACTTTTGACTAATATATAAGTTGGTACGGTAAAATTCGATATGTGTAACATTAGATACTATGCATTATAAGTGAATGTATTCAGAAACTGTTTAAAGAATTTGTGTCCAAATAAAATTGACATCTTATTTGCATATGCAGATGGTGACACATTTGTTTATTTTAAGCTTTTAAATGGACTTTGTTATCTTCAGCATATCTTTCACTGTTTAATGAATGAAAATGTTCATGAAATCAACATAGTATTTCTGATCATTTGCTGTAAACTTTATATAAATAAGTAAATGATTAACAAAGAACAAGTACTTCCATCAAAATGGGAAAAAATAAGTGTTAATGATGGGGTTTTGCGTGACAATGATCGCATTTGATAGGATCATATCCACAGAATCAGGCCAGTTGTTACTTACAATACCAATGTAAATTTATAAGACTTTATCGGTCAGAGTAAGGGCAGACCAAATTTGGCCAGCTGACATTCAAGTTAATGCAAAATACGTAGATTTATCATATGACGTCGCGTCTTGGAGTGAAATAACGCCATACAATAAAATCGATAAACAACTAGTGGTTTATAGATTTACGGGAAACGTTATGACGTCCATAACAACATCGCGTACATAATGACAAAATTATAACGTTTTTACGCCAGAAATCAGGTTTCAAAGATTTTGTCATATGATAAATTGAATCTAACATTCGTGCTCTTGTATTTTTGAATTTATTAAACTCGTTGCGAAAAAGAGATAAAATGCTCGGCAAGCCTCGCATTTTATCTCTTTACCCCGACTCGTTTAATAAATTCAATAAAACATGAGCACTCATGTAAGATCCTCTATTTAAAAATGTTCTTTTAGCATGTGGGATGAAAAAGTAAAACATATATAACAGTGCTGAGATCTTATTTAGTTTTATAAATTAAGGTCAAAACAACTGGTGCTAATTCCCCCTATACAGAATGTGGCATGACCAAATTATTGCAGGAATTCTCAATAGCAAAGTTTTATATGAATATTAAGCTAATAGAATGAGTTGTAAACTCACCAGAGATTGGAAAAAGGACACTTTCAAAAAAGTCAACTGTTCTGACAAAAATAGTATTGAGAGGCCACCCTAGTCACTATCAACAGTGTTACCATGATAAACTTACATGCAATGTTAACAAAGTATCTATGATTTTGTTGATAAGTGTCTATGTATTTCTGATTTTCATGGGTCTGTTTCCTCAATTATCTCCAAAAGAAATCACATTTCTTTCACAATGAAAAAGATATAATGAATATCAGATATATTGCAGCGTATTTATTGTCGTATGTGTTACATGTGTGTATGATATAGTATACCAAATATTGACACCTTGTCTCAGACTTGTTCTTAGACAGTAGCAAAAGTATGAAAATTATTGCATTTAGATGGAAACAATAATTGGTGATCTTGTTTAATGTAATATATAAAGTGCTCAAATGAAGATTTGACCAGCATTTGAGATTTTGGTACTTATCACATATTGGCAAAAGCCAGCATTAACGTTCCATGCTGACGCAATGGAGCCAGCTGTCTTAATTCTGGTCTACAAATATACTTAGTGTATGCAGGCAGCAAAGGCTCTAGTGAGTCTACACATTTACACAGGCTAACATTTGCCTTCATTCTTGATGTACCAAAATCAAATGTGCTGGTTCATTTTATTTATTCTTTATTCACCTGTTTTAATTCTTCATTTTTCGATTTTGGCCATGCTTAAAATGACTTACAATTTTAGAAATTGTAAGGGAGCTTCCCTTGATTGGTATCAATATAGTTGCTGTAATCAATAGCTGATAAGCTATATATGTATTTTGTTGGCTTACAAAATGGTCAAGTGATCATACTAAATTACTGCATGCTTAATATCATGTTTCATCTAAATTGAACTATAGACAGTGAGGAAAATGTCTTGCATATACAATGTATCATTTCATGTATAAAACAATTAAACATATTTAAGTGTAAGACAGTTAAGTGATATTATTTTAGCATTTAAGAAACATGATTTGATCACTGAATTAAGCATTTTCTGTAAGTGATTGTTACATATATTCGATAAAACACTCTTAATTGAAACGGCATTTTATTTGCTTTGAGTTCAAGGTTTTTTTTTCCTTTTCATCACCCATACTTTTGTCAGAGTTTAATCCAACTTGAATTTTATTTTAAAAAGGTAATATTTATTGTTTCTCTTATTTATTGAGCCCTCAAATGGCAATCACCTACATCCTCTAGTAGTTTAACCTCATATGATGCTGATATAGCACTAATGTAATGTATATAACAGTAACAAAAGGTGCCTAAATGCGTTTAACTTATACTGCTAGTCATTTAATTTCAATTACAATATAATATTGATATGTAAGAAAAAGAAACAGCTTTTATATATATATTATAGGATTTCCTATTATTTTAGGGTAACGTATTAAACCCTGCTTTTGCAGGGTAACGCCCTAACCCATAAAGAGGTATTATGCATTATTTTGTGACTTATTTTATGTGGTTTTAGAAAATTATAGTGTATAAAACTCCCCCTCAGATATATTTTGGCAGTTCATGGTCTAGTGGAAGCATAACACTAAATAGTATATATTTGAAAGTAAGTAACGTATATAACTGCAATATAATGGACTTATTGTGTATTGATGCATACCAGCTGTTTGCTGCGTTTAATTTAGTGATTTTAAGGCCGTTAGCATGTTTATAAATAAGATATAGGTATAGGTTTTTATTTGCACAAGTGGATAGGAAACTGTTATAGGGTAACGTAGTTTATGTTGATGCTTTAAGTCCCAGTCAACATTTTTCAATCATGCCAGGATACTTTCCTGTCTTCCTGAGGTTAACCGGACCAATACAGGTAATAAGCAGTGGATACAGTGTTTTGCACAAGGCCACAACACATTAACTCCGGTGAGTCTCGAACTAGCAACCCTTAGATTCTCAGTCTATTGCGCTACCAGCTGAGCCACTGCGCTCCGCTCTGTGCGTTGCTAGTTAAAAACTATGTCATGTTAGGTAAAAACTAAACAAAAATCTTTGTCTCAAGAGCAAATGGGCAAATCATCATAGATTTTGGTATGTAATATTAGAGACATAGGCCTTACAAAAGATTATTAAGTTGATCTTGGCATTATAAAACCTTATTTAGGGCATCATCAATATTGTAATATAAACTTCCGAAAAGTGAAATTTGAAATATTCTTGGGCGGATACAGAGTGGGGGAACAGGGGTCTGGACCCCCTGAAAAATCGCAAAAATATAGGGTTTCTTTGCACTACTGGTCCGGATCCCCTGAAAAATCACAAAGCTACCAAGCCAAGCTACCAAATGCTGGGCCATTATCGGCTCGCCAGCGAAACGCCATTAAAATGGCGTTGGCGGGCCGATGATGGCCCATTCATAGCGGTATTTGGATCCTCTATCCCCTCATCAACTAAAAAAATATATAAAAACTTACTCCTCACTGCCCAGTCTTCCCCAGCTGACAGAGCCATAAACAGTGTTTCTGTGTCATCCATGCATGTACTGCTGACATTGTACTCGTCCTGTTGGTCCGCACCCAGGAGCCCGGTGTTCAATGCATCTTCTGCACGGGAAGTGAGGTCTTGTTTTGCTTCTTCGGTTAGGAGAGAGCGGAGTTTCTCCAAATCCACTTCAGATGGTGCCTTAAGTGCCCTTGCGGCATCTCCTTCATTGCGTAGAACCTGGGCTTCCGTGTACAAAATAACTAGAATAAATACTATAAACGTTTTAAACATGTCTGCTGTCAGTCACTGTATTGTTTATCTGGTATCTAGCAATCACTATATTTATGTTTTTTCGTATAGAATGTTGTGTCCCCTTTTGTCAGATGTATGTATTAAATTTGATCATACAGTTAAACTGGTATATGTTTCTGTTTCTGTTTCTGTTCGTTAAGAGACTTCTTTCAAACTTGAACATTATGTCTTGGATATTAAAGCAAATATTAACCCTTAAAGCGCCAAGCACAACAAAATTCGTCTGCTTTTGTCGTCTGCTGAAATGTTTAAGAAGTCTTTCCAACAAACAGTGTTGACTCAGATCAGACTGCTCCTATAGGAGCAGTCTGATCTGGGTCCACACTGTTTGTCTCTATACTTAACTTTGTTAAATAATGTTAGCAAAAATTTGCAGCAGACGACAAATGCAGACGGAATTTTCAGATGATTTTTGCTGGCGTTTTAAGGGTTAAATTTCCCAGTTGGTGTGACTGTGATAAGAGCGAATTTTAACAGCACATGAAAACAAATCTGCATAGCGCTCCAGCAATGGGACCTCTGTAAATGACATATACCCATATGTGATGTCGCAATATGCGGCATCTCATCAGGATCTGTCTGCTTACATTTTCAAGTCATGTTCCTCTAACAGCTTATTTTGATAACTATACCATAGTTCTGGAGCCCCTTTTAGCCCTTAAGGCGCCAAGAAAAAATGCACCTGAAAATGTCGTCTGCTGAAGTCGTCTGCTGCAAATAATTGCCTAGCATTACTGACGAATTACGTATAGAAGCAAGCAGCGTGGACCCAGAACAATAGGAGCAGTCTGATCTGGGTCCACACTGTTTGCCATAGAGGCTTCTTTACAATTTCAGCAGAAGAGAAAAGCAGATTACTTTTGTTGCGATTTTCGCAGTAAGGGTTAATATAAAGAAGAAAATGACTAGTCCAAGCAGATTGAATTATTCTATAAGAAATAAAGGGATTCAGAACACACTTTCCCGCGAATAAAATATATCATCCTAACCGATTACACTTAACAGTGATTATGAAATAAATCACATGAGCATTAGGTGTTATACTTATCACTCTGTTCAAATAAACACATGTTCCGATATCTTAAAACATATATAAATAGCTTAAACAATATAAATAATATACTTAAGTCCAACTACTGTCGTGCCAACCAAAATTGACAGTGACAAAGTATTTTGTTTTCAATTGTTTAGTAAAACACTAACGTTGACACATCAATTAAGCTAACGCGAATCGATAGATCACTTGTGTATCGATAGATCACTTGTGTATTAATCCTATCCTGTGGTCTATCGAGTCTAATCCCTTATAACTTTGTAAACAAATCATGACGTAACTGTCACTCTTGGCTGGCAGGCCAATAGCAATAACAAATATCATTTTTCCTCTTTTAATTGTTTTACAAGAAAGTATTAGGGCCAACCTCGTGCCAGTGTTACTTATCGCATACATGCAAAAAAAAAAAACAACAAAAAGTACATGGTTGACCAGGAAATGCCTTAATCACACACTGCAGACCAACCCAAGGCACCCCGTGGAAGAGACACAGAACATTAACACCCAATGCCATCAAGAAGACAATTAACCCATTAAAGACCGGAAACCCCTACAACAGATCCACTGACTTAGTACGGACATGTATTATCTTGCTGGCTTTATAGTCATCATTGAGTACATGTACCATTACCATGTGGATTCATAATGACCCTTAAGTACATGTTCCATCACAAGGAGGCTTTGTTGTGACCCTTGAGTACATGTGCCATCGCTAGGAGGCTTTAAAGAAGCTGTTTTCAAAGCATGTTTACACAAACTGTGCACTTCAGTGACCTTTAATCCTGACCTAGGCAAATAATGCTTCCTTAAAGTTACGGACGACTTAAGTTAAGTAGTGAAATTTCAACATGTTACATGAAATGTTTAATAAATTGCCTGGATCGATGCAGTACCTATGGTCAAAGATACCATTGTGATCTACAGAAAAAAATGAAACTATTTTGATTTTAATTAGTTCGAAACATTAGTTTTTACATCCTAAAAAGCAATACTTAACTTAAGTCTTCCTTAACTTTAAGGAGGCATTGTATGTTTGAGCCCTGGCATGTAGTTACACTAACACTATCACTATGCATTACTTCCTAACCAGTCACATGCAGTTTTATTGTTTGCTGCTGATTGACTTTTTCGGAAATCCGGTTATGCGCACTGCAGATTAGTTGTCTGACATTGCTAAAAATATGCGGATGATAACGCAACACGGCTGCCTGTGTTGAATAAATGCAGAAACTTTGATTTGGGACGATATATTGTAGGATCCGCTAAGGCCAAAAAAAAATTATGTGTGTTTACGGTTTGCCGATCGACCCTGTTTTATAGCTGCCGACTGTACCATTTTTTCTCCGAAAATAAAAAAAACAAACGAGTACGTTGTCCGGCCCTGCTCGATAGTCCTTCGAAAACTTGAAAATTTTCAATATTGATTGTTCCAGTTTATAAATTGACCTACCTGGTTGTTGAAGTGTGTATTTCACACTCACCCCTTATTAAAACTCCAATTAGCATTATTTTAAAACAGTAATACTCGGAGATCAACTAAACTAATATATTCCCGTAAACACAAAACTTGACACGGTATTTTCTGTCAAATCGACTATTTGACTGCTAGCGGCTAATTTTGTCGTCGCAAACAGTTTGAACCAAGATTAGAACGTCAGGGCTGATCTGGGTCCAAGCTTTTTGAGACGCCGATGTTATCCTGAAAGGTTATTTTGATAAAAGTAATGCAGAAAAATATCTGCAGAGCCGAAATATTATTCTCCCTTTGAAGTTTTTGAGTCATCTTTAAGTACCAACAATGAATGAAACCGCAACTCGGCTGGTCTGGTCATTGAAAGTTGCAGCATGTATATTTCTGATGCAACTCACTGATTTACCCTTTACCTGCTAGTAGCTCTTTGCATGCTGGATAATAAGTTTGCATCAGCCAGAAATCAAGGACTCTCTATTTAGTTGGTATAGAAAGTCCCTGGCGGATATTTAGTTTATTTACCTTTAATAAGCATGCAATAAACCATCATGTCGGTCTTGCATAATACATGTATGTATTGATTTTCAGTCTGATTGTGTATTAAAGACGTGTCCGGTCATGTCAAATTACGTAATGCTGAATTTCTCAGGTCAGCTCGATACAGAGCTTCAGATAAGTTGGGAAAAGCAAGATAATTTTTTGTGTATTTGAAATGTATTTACAATCTTGAAATCGGTTGGACCCAAATGTGGCCCAACATAGTGTAGGTCCTGATTTAGATCCAAACTGTTTGACACTCTGATAGTGTAGCTTGGAGATTTTTTTATATTTTTATTAAGGCAGTGGCTAGAGGTACGGATCCGTACCCCTAGCCTGGGAGGCTAGGGATACGGATCCGTACCCCTAGCCTTGGAGGCTAGAGGTACGGATCCGTACCCCTAGTATATTCTACCATGTCAGGCTACAGGTACAGACATATAAACCTGATGAGAAATTCTTAATTATCATGAAGATAAGTGTTAGAAAATACCTTGTTGTTGTGTTATGAAATACCCGTCCAGTAAGTCGCCATTTGCAATGTGGGATAACTCTGTATAGTAAATATAAAAACGAGACACGAATTCGGAATTGGGACAAGTGGTGCGGGATTTATGTTGTGTTTTTGTTGTTATTATTATTATTATTATTATTATTATTATTATTATTATTATTATTATTATTATTATTATTATTGAATCAAATTAAAACTTGTTATTCATGATTTGTTTTTGCTGTTTTCAATTTCGGTTTGTGTCATTAGCGAGGGTGCGAACAACATTCTGTGATTAATTAGTCGGCGTAACGCACCACAAAAAACATCTTTAAACTTAAAAGAACAAATTACAATGATTGGCTGATTGTTTTAATGTCCAACCACAAAGACATCAGAAAAACTTAAGAACTTACTTAATTAGCCTAATCCGTACAAACAGTATCTAGACCTATAATTATGCCTATAATAATAACTTTTTGATGTAACCGCCTAATTTACGCTAACACCAAGAAAATTATGTTCAGTCTCACTTTGTCAGAATGGCTCAAATGCTGAACATAGGGAAAAAGTTTGAGGACTTTTCCTCTTTAGAATTCGAAATTGCCATCTAAAAACTTAATGAACGTCTGAAGTATTATGAGATATCATTTCATTGTATACGCGGTGGCAAGAACTTTAAATCCAAGAGTACAGGAATGAGAGAACAGAGGTAATCTATTTATCTTTTCGTTTTGCAGGTCGAGACAAGTAAACCCAGCCAGCACACTATGTCGGACCCACATCGGTCCGCCCACAAAATGCCATTCAAATGGCATTTCGCTGGCGGGCCAACCCTGGCCCGCTTTTTATGTTTAGTTTAGATATAATGCGTAAATCAACTATTATATTTTCAGATAAACATATTTGGTGCTCAAAAGAGTCTTCACGATGAGACGGCTCTTTTGAGCACCAAAAACTTACGTTAAAACTGATGGAAAATACAATTTTACACACCACCCGTCCGTCTGTCCGTTGGTCAGTCAGTACAATTTTATTATGTGTTTTCATGCTTAGAAGTAACATAAGTACCTTAAGGATCTAAAAATATTAAGTTTGCCCATACGTCTAAAGGTCCTACGAATAAATCCAGGCAGCACACAATGTCAGACCAATATCGGTCCGTTTAGTGGGATATAATATAATGCGTAGATCAATTATTCTCCAGTCATTTCAGACATTATAGTTGGCGCTAAAAAAAGTCTTCTCGATGAGACGGTTCTTTTGAGCACCAAAATCAACGTTAATTTAGAAAATACAATCTATCTATCTATCTATCTATCTATCTATCTATCTCTCTCTCTCTCTCTCTCTCTCTCTCTCTCTCTCTCTCTCTCTCTCTCTCTCTCTCTCTCTATTCTTCTTCAATTATTGATACTATCACAAAAAGTTAAGAAAGTGGTTTGGGATGGTTTAGAGGTGGTTTGGGATGTTTCCACGGGCCCTGACAGGTCGTATCATTTCACAACAAAAACAAAATTCCTTTAGAGGTTAATCTTCCTTTTAAATAATAATAATAATAATAATAATAATAATAATAATAATAATAATAATAATAATAATAATAATAATAAAAATTATAACAACACAACATAAATCCCGCACCACTTGCCCCATTTCCGAATTTGTGTTTCGTTTTTATATTTACTATACAGAGTTATCCCGCATTGCAAATGGCGACTTACTGGATTGGTATTTCATAACACAACAACAAGGTATTTTCGAACACTTATAATCATGATAACTTCTCATCAGGGTTATATGTCTGTACCTGTAGCCTGACATGGTAGAATATACTAGGGGTACGGATCCATACCTCTAGCCTCCCAGGCTAGGGGTACGGATCCGTATCCCTAGCCTCCCAGGCTAGGGGTACGGATCCGTACCTCTAGCCACTGCCTTTTATTAAAGTCAGCAGATGACAAAAATTCAGCATATAAAAGAGTTGGGCAGGATTATTTAAGGAGAATTATAACAGTACTTTTCTGCTTTAACTCATATCTAGCACATCTATCACCTCTCCCTGATTTCTCATTCTATGGAAAGGACTTCTCCCTAAAGTTGATGGCCAGCTTGGTCCCTGATTATAAGGTCACCATAATTTTAACAATGAACTACTATTTTTATGGTATATTCTAAATGGATCTTACTAACCCCTTGTCTCCAAGTGGTGACTTCTGACACCTGATAACCTTCGCAAACAGTTTGGATCCAGATCAGGACCCACAGACCTTGACCCTGAACTGAGTCTGAACCATTTGACACCCTAATAGCGTTCCTGAAAGTTTTTTTTAATGAATTGTAGGAACTGTTTTTGGAAGCTTTAATAGAGTATAGATTGTGTTTATGTGTGCGTAGGGGGGGGGGGGGGGGGGTTCGTCCGGGACAGTTTATGTCTATGTTGTAAAATTCATGGGGGGGATTATGTCCACGTATACAAATTTGAGCAGGGGGGGGGGGGGGGGGGGTTGTTCGGGGGATATTGTCCTACACTGAGCCACTGCGCTCTCAAACATTTTAATTATCCTCATCGGGAGAGCATGCGGTACTTGAATGTTTTTACAACTCATAGATGTGTAGCTAGATGCGTAACTGGTCTATCACAAGCTTAAAATTCTGATGTCATTTGTATTAAAAACAATAAAACAAAGTTCGAAGTTTGAGATTTTTTTTATTTTCATTCCGACTGGAAGTTTTTGAGCGTTTTATTTTTATTTCCACCTCCTAGCCTATGTTGAGCAAGAATTATCCAGAGAACCAGAAAAAAATGGCCTAACCCTTACACACAATTTACGATCTAGATATTGAAATTTTATTATAATTTTCTTAAATTTCAGAGAGATTTAGCCTTGGCATTTTCAAATGTGTATCATATGCAAGCGGACATTCCACGTGATATTGTGATTTCCTAGCCAGCAAAACAAACAAATACTGTCTGTTGCAAATTTTGTGGAGTTTTAACAAGGATGAACAGTATGAATAAAGGTTATTATGCACGCGCGGATCCAGAGGGGGGGGGATAGGAAATCACAAGTTATATATGGGTTCCTATAGAAATTAACATTTGAACCCCCCTCCCCGTTCCTGGAAAAAGTTGGACCCCCTGGAAAATGATAGACCCTCTCTGAAATAAAACCATTGGAAACCCTCTGTTAATAGGTTGTAGACTACACAAAACAAACCTGGGAGCGCAGTGGCTCAGTGGTAGAGTGCTTGACTCGAGACCGAAAGGCCGCGGGTTCGAGCCTCACCGGCGTCACTGCGTTGTGGTCCTTGAGCAAGACACATTTATCCTAGCTTAGTACTGGTTCAACCCAGGAAGAACCGTCCCTGCATAACTGAAAGATTGTTGATGGGACGTAAAGAATCAAATCAATCAATCAATCAAACACAAAACAAACCAAAAAACGCTGTCAAGTCTGTATTCTTGCCGTCGGGTATGGACCCCTCCCTGATAAGAATTCCTTGATCCGCACATGTTATGTATACTTTTACTGGCCCTAGTCCTGAAACATTGATATATCTTCACATTCAATTCGTACTGATTAAAATGGTATTTTCAGCTACCGTTTTTGTTATACATGTAACTTTTATGTAGACTGGCCCCAGTCCTGAAAAATCGATATATCAGAGAAATCCTCATACTCTAACAAAATTACTGTACCTTCTAAGGCTGCCAGGAAGTGTCATTTAAATGAAAACGCAAACTGAATATGAAAAAATGTTCTGCTATATAAATGTTTCAGGATAGCAACACTGGCCCCAGACCCGTTTGTCTAATTTTGATAGAGGATTTCTGTCCGAAATTCCATTGAATTTGAAACAGAGGTTCAGGAGGAGATTTCTATTTTAAGCTTTGCAGGCCATTTTGTTCAGTCATGGGGAAAAGTATGTGAAATTTTGAAACGATTTTAAGCCCTCCAGTGCTTTTCTTACTGACGTTCCAAAGCAGTACTTCTTTTGTGGATTTGGGTTTGTCTTGACATATTGTCGAGCCTGTGTCTTGCAGTTTTGTGGTCACCTGATTGGAAAGGGATGATCTCTTGCCTCTCCCATGTGTGATGTTTTCTTGTTTTTCATCACTTTCCCATTCGATGTCCTGGTTCAGGTGTGGTACTTGATTGTATCGATTCCTGATCTTTGCATTCTTCCTCACTTTGGCAGAGGGCATTATTAGGAACATTTTGTGAAATTATTTCTATTTCATTGGAATTATTTTGAATTTTCATATTTCTGATCTCGAGCACTTCTTAGGATGCACATTCATGACCCGGTTTGTGCAGTCTAGCTCTTATATTCATATAAATGTTTTAATCTTTTTTCTTCCCAATCATTTTTTTCTCAATAAGATCAGACTGTCCCATGAATTGAATCAGTACCAAGCAGAGGATTAAGTGGAAAGCACACAACACAGTAGGAGTATCTCCGGTGATGCTCTAATCACCAACCCCATTATCTCAAGTTTATCATTCTTACAATGAGCCGCTGTACTCCCCTGATTTAATATTGAATAACAACAAAAGTAGTGCGAAATGGCCAAGAACTATTCTAGAAAAGTTCTAGAATTTTCTAGAACTATGGTCAAGAACTGCTCTGAAACTGTTCTAGATATGTTCTAGAATGTTTATGGGACAGATGTAGAACGTTAAATGGGACAAATTTGTTCTACAATTAATCTAGCCAAGGTCTAAAGATTTGTTCAGGTGAAGTTCCAGAAAAATTGTAAAGATATTTCCTAGAACTGTTATAGAACACTTCAAATTTGTTCTAGAACAGTTCTGGAACAAATCTTTAGAACTTTTATGTAGAACATCCCTCAAAAAATGCCCCATTTAACGTTTTAAATATGTCTCTGAATTTTTCTAGATTATTTTTAAAATGGTTCAAGAACAATTCCAGAAATGTTATAATGGTTTGTTCTAGAACTGTTCTAGAATTAACCGTGGTCTGTTCTATAACTGATCTAGAACAAACCATTATTATTATTCTGGAACAATTGTAGAACACCCCTCAAAAAATGTCCCATTCAACGTTCTATAAATGTCTCTGAATTATTCTAGAACATTTTAAGAATGGTTCCAGAACAATTTTAGAAATGTTCTAATAGTTTGTTGAAGAACTGTTCTAGAAGAAACCTTGGTTTGTTCTAGAACTGTTCCAGAACAAGCCTTTAGAAACTTTCTGGAACAATTGTAGAACACCTCTCCCAAAGATGTCCCATAAAGGGTTCAATAAATGTCTCTGAATTATTCTAGTAGATATTTCAAATGGCCATGGTCAGGAATGTCATTGAGCAGAAGGCACATTTCCCTAGCCCTAGTAGATCATTTGGAATTATGATTCTGTGAGATGCCACTTTATTATATCTGAAATACTGTTAACAAATTTGGTTTAAACCCCAAAAAACTAATACCAAAGTGTATTTCATGCTCATGCAGGTGACTCAATACAAATAAATAAACATCAAATGAGGAATAGTTATTATTGAAAAAAAAAACATAACAGAGGCCCTACGTTGGCCTGAATGTTGTCAGATGTCGCCACCCTGTTACCCCACCCATTTCAAAACACTGCCATGCATTTCAGCTTGGAAGGCCGCAGTAACAATTAACATTAAAAACTGTGTCTCAGGCCTACTCACTGTCTCCGACAATATACTACTATCATGTTTGCCATCTAAAAGTTGCTAAACAAATATTTTGGAAGAGCCTCCATATTATCCCTCCAATTCTGGCAGCCGTGTTTTCCCATCATCCATCTGGCTATGACATGCTTGTTCTAGAAATTTTCTAAAATGTTCTAAAAATGTTCGAGAACTTTTGAGAACATTTCTAGAACTTGTTGGTTCTACAAAAATACTAAATAAGTTCTAGAACTTAATTTGAATAGTAAATGGAAAACAATTCTTTAACTTATCTTCCCTTTGAGAAGTTCAAAAATGTTCTAGAATTATCAGTATATTTTTACAATTAACTAGTTCCAAAAAGTAAGACAAATGTTCTAGAACTTTATTTGAATAATTTTCAAAAGTTTCTTTCAACTTATTTTGTTCTTGAAAAGTTCTGAAATTGCCTAAATTATTATTAAATCATTTGTAGAACTTATTGGTTCTTGATTTGTTCTTAAATGTTCTAGACTATTTCAAGAACAGTTTTAGAATAAAACAAGTTTTAGAAGGTGTTTGATTTGTTCTAGAACATATTCTAGAACAGTTGTAGAACAAGAGTTCTAGAACAAGCATGTTTACCTGGTTAAGAACAGTTCTAGAACAGTTCTAAGTGTTCTAGAACAGTTCTACTACTAGAACACCTCCAATTTTTAGAGCAAAATTTTGCAGGGGATAGTCTACACAGATACCTGCTCTGATCTGAGCGGTGAAGTTTCAATGTGATTATTGTATGTTTGAAGCTTGTGATAAGGATTCCTAGACTGGTATCAGACCAGTAAATAGAGTAATAGTAAAATATAAAGCATTCGCCTAATCAAACACTACCTCTGTGTGCCAGTTTACACTGAATGTGTATTTTGGTCAATGGGAGTTACAGAGCTTTCGGTAAGCATAACCTGAAGCCCCAGCATAGGGGTCATAATCGCTCCGATATGATAAGAACGCATGCGTAATTATTAAACAAAAAAGTGAATCTAAATGTAAATTTTGACTCGGACAATTCAAAGATTGGATGAGACTAATTAGTAGCATGTGTACAGTTACTCAGAAGGTTACAGTTATTTTAAATCGAATAGCTACTTAATGTTTTACTGACATTGAACAGAAAACTGATACTTCACCCATCTTTCAATTTTATGTGTAACTTAATGTACTTATCTCACTTTTGAGGTTAAAATTTATCAAAACTTGAATACTGCATCTTGGGTGGTTTCCTAGGAATTAATAAGGCAGTAATTCATGAGGAAAACTGGGCAAACCATCCTTTTAAAAGGAAACTTTATATAATTTTTATTTTATTATGTTTGTATTAGTAGATTGGTATGCCACCCATTAACATTTACATACTTTTATTTTGCGAAATTCGCACTCAAGTGACCTTTAACCTTGCATGGACATATGCTCAGTTATTGTCCAGGCAATGTAATACATTCAACAAGTATCTTAACATTTAAAGCGCCACCTATAATTTGGAGCAGACGACAATTTCGAATTTTGCCGCTTTTTCAAAAATAACCAATAAGGCATGATATTTCATGAGAACCGTCTGCTGGCAGACGATTCTCATGTAATATCATACCTTATTTTTGTCGAAAATCGGGAAAAATGTCACAAAATTTGTCGTCTGCTGCAGTCGTGATTTGCGCTTTAAGGGTTAAGTACATCTTGGATATTGTCAGTGAATTAACCCTTAATGCGCCAATCACAACAAAAGTCGTCTGCTTTTCTCGTCTGCTGAAATGTTTAAGAAGCCTCTATGGCAAACATTGTGGGCCCAGATCAGACTGCTCCTACAGGAGCAGTCTGTTCTGGGTCCACACTGTTTGCTTCTATACTTGATTCATCAGTAATGCTAGGCAATTATTTGCAGCAGACGACTTCAGCAGACGACATTTTCAGAGGCATTTTTTTTTCTTGGCGCATTAAGGGTTAAACGGATGTGATATAGGCAGGAGATGACACAGAAAGGAGTGTTGTTTTGTCTATTATCTTGTTAGTTTGCACCAGTTGACATTTGACCTATTTCTGAGTCCCAATGACATTTCCAGACTTGGCATCCACCCCTATCGGTTTTACTACACATTTATAAACATATTTAGCATGGATACCAGATTCTACTCAATTTTGCCATCAAAAGCAAAAACAAGCCTCTTTTGTTTAAACAGACAACCAACTATTAAACATTGATACATTTCATTTATGAGTTGAATTGTTCTTACGTTGTCCATAGTATTTAATTAACAAGCTAGCTGACATGGACTAAATTATTAAGTATCAAATTATCGTGGTTTCATATTTTTACTCTTCAATTACCTTCTCTAGTTTTTCATAGAAAACAAAATAAATTGTGATAAATTATACCCAAAACGTCAGTCTAATTGTATGCAGTGTTTAAACACATACAATTAAGAAAATATTTATTTATGTAAAATATGTAATGCCGACCTCTTCATTGGGAGGATAAAATGGAATATGTAACCACGCAAAATTTTACGAGATGTGCTTTCAAGCAATATAAAAATAATTATCAAATACATTTCTTGGCAATAAATAGAGGATCTTACATGAGTGCTCATGTAATATTGAATTTATTAAACGAGTTGGGGAAAAGAGATAAAATGCGAGGCTTGTCGAGCATTTTATCTCTTTTTCACGAAGTCATATGATACACGCAGTTTTAATGACATTTGAAGCAAAGAAATCTGTAAATTTAATTTCAAAATCGGGGTGCACTCATCTACATGATTTAGTATTATTATATGGCCACCACTGCTTCTGTGGCCTACGCGGATGTTTTATTATATAAATTCAATATTTTTCAGTCACGATACTTTTTGATAAAAATGTATGACATTTTCAAAAATAGTATTTTCCGATGTTATTGCTGGGCTTCCGTAAATAATGAACTGCTCCAGTGGTTTCAGGTACACCATACCTTTGCAACCATACAAAATCCAGCTGTATACATTTCGGCTGCAAGGGTTAGCATTTTTCCTACTTTGGTTCCCCGACTATTGACAAAAATAAAATATTTTATTAATATGTCAAATTTCATGATTTTGACGGCCATCTT
Source organism: Loripinus fragilis (assembly GCA_964019695.1). Taxonomy (NCBI): domain Eukaryota; kingdom Metazoa; phylum Mollusca; class Bivalvia; order Lucinida; family Lucinidae; genus Loripinus; species Loripinus fragilis. The sequence continues at coordinate 36,581,269 of OZ026515.1, forward strand.
AAAATATGCGAATTAGGTCAATAAGACGCTATTTCTCAGCATATAGACATTGGTATACCAAATTACGCCTTATCAAAATGTCAAACCCCTTTCTTCACAAAAAGCAAGCTGTGGTATAGCAAGCCATTTCATTTGAAAGCAGTAATTAACACCATGATTAACCGCACAGTTTTCGCAATGTAAAGCTTTTTACATAAAGGATCTTACATGAGTGCTCATGCATTCTAGGCCGTCACAAAAATTGATGTCATCAACAGTAACGTGCATAGAAATGAACGTTATTTAGTGACGTTAATATGACGTAAGTCTTTGCTCTGGAACAGGCTTTTTCAAAGCCTACGAATCCTTCATGCTTTTGCGCGCACTTATAGTAATACAAAAATAAACATTTCGAAGCTTTTTTCCAAAGTTTTCAAGTGACAATATGACTTTATGCAATAAAAACGATCAAACATGGTTTTCTGATGCACTAACATCTGCTAGACCCCTCGGAATTGTTAAAACCCTCGCCTTTCAGGCTCGGGTTTCAACACCATCCTCGGGGTCCAGCAGATGTTCATGCATAGAAAAACAAGTTTTATCCCTATATTGTTTAAAATAAATCTGGACGCACATGTGCGTAAATGTAGTTAACGTAGCTCTAGACTACAGAGGCCTTACCCTAGCAAAATGATATGGCAATGAAACAGTTACTATACTGAACAAAAATAGAAACTTTACACTTTTTAAATAGCAATATCTCCGCCAATACCATTCCTATGTAAAACAAATCATATCAAATTAATGTGTGTTTAATTCTCAGTAGATCTGTGTAATTGAAACACAGCTGCAACATCGTGTGTTTGGCTGGTAGCGTTGGGAATGAGTAAGGGGTCGAAATAAAAAAAAATCACGCATCAAAAATCATTTATTCCGATTCTTGTTTTTCTCGTCTAGTATGAAACGTTGAGGTGTGTAGCATGTACAGTTACCGGCTAGAACCGCTTACGTCAATGCGTGAGTGTAACTTGGCGTTGGTTTCTTACGTCGCGCGTCGATCATGTGCATCGATAGATATTCCTGTCTACGAGGCTATGAGCAATAACGCGAGAGCAACCAAACATATTCCATCAGTGGGGTGCACTGGGGTGTGGGAGTGTCTGTGGACCAGGCTCGATGCTGATACGCTCATTTGTAATGGTGTTTCTTACATCAAATGGGTAATGGAGTAGATCAATGGCGTGTCAGTATCAGCTTGTTCGACAGCAGGGTTTGCATTTGCAGACAAAGGGCGAAGGTCAGTTTTTCATGGTACTTTGTGTTCAAGTGTTTTAACTTGATTATAAGCTGTTTCGGAAACCTAGGTAAATAAGTATCAATATCCATTAATGATCTCTTCAGCAACTTTGATTTTAAATATATATTATAAATAGCAACATTAGAAGCATTCGAAACAAATTTGATTTCACAACTCATCATTTCTTAGATTTTGACATTTCGTCAAAAATAATAGTTTATCTTCTACCATCCCTCCTCTTTCGGATGAAACACAATGGCATTATACTGATATTGAGAAGGTTGATTGTCTAAATGATTATTTTGCCTCCATTTCTGACTGTCAACGATGAAAATACTGTCTTGCCTCCCTATGAAAAACTTACAAATAATTCTCTATCAACAATGAACTGTACTGAAACCGAGATCGAATCCTTAATAAATGTATTGAATCCCAACAAGGCAAGCGGTGACGATGGAATTAATCATAGAATGCTTAAAAAAAGTCTCTAAATCCATTTTAAAACCCCTCTCAATACTCTTAAACAGATCATTTAACGAAGGCATCTTTCCTGATTCATGGGAAATAGCGAATATCATACCCAGTTTCAAAAATGAAGATAAATCTTCACAATACAATTACCGACCAGTAGCACTCCTTAGTTTTCTTGGTAAATTAAAAGAAATAATCGTTTTTAAGAATATATGCAACTTTCTTACTGATAACAATTTGTTGTACAAATACCAGTCTGCGTTTCTTCCTCACCATTCTACTGTTTTTCAGCTGATTGACATATATCATAACATTTGCCAAGCCTTCGACAACAACTTATTTCCTGTATAGTCTTTTGCGATGTATCAAAAGCCTTTTATAGAGTTTTTGGCACATTGGTTTGCTATTCAAAGTAAGACAAAATGACATTGTTAGTAAATTACTTCAGTGGTTAAGAAGCTATCTAAATAATAGAAAGCAAAAAGTTACTTTCAAATATTGTGCCTCACCTATAAAATCTATCTTGGCAGGAGTTCCGCAGGGATCAGTACTGGGACCACTTTTTTCTAATATATATCAATGATATTGCAAAACAACTACTCAGTTTAATAAGATTATATGCAGATGATAGCTCTTTAATTTCTAATTGGGCCAGACAATGGTTGATTAAATTCAATCCGCTGAGAACTGAAGCAGTAGTATTCACTCTTAAGAATATCGAAACTCTTCCTTAACTTATTTTTGATAATACTATCATAAATTTTGTTGATGATCATAAACATCTAGGCATAACTTTCAGCAGCAATGGTCAATGGCATACACACATCGAAAATATTATAATCGCTGCTACAAAAATACTAGGCACCATGCGAAAGCTCCAACTTACTTTCAGCAGAAAGGCGTTAAATCAAGTATACCTCTACCATTTACTACCAATATTAGAATATGCATCATTAGTTTGGGTGGATGCACTCATTAAGATTCCAATACCTTACAGAAGGACTAACTGGACTAACCAAATCGGTATCATTAGTAAACTTAAACAATGTGGCTGGGTGAAGACATCAGCAAAAATGTATTTATGCATAAAGTTAATTATGGTATGGTTCTATCATATATTGTAGATTTACTTCCTCCATTAGCTTGTGAAATTTCAGGATATCCTCTCAGAAATAATAACAACTTTTCTATACCTTTCACTTGCACAAATGTTTTATCAAAATCATGTATACCATCACCTATCAGAATGTGGAACTCTCTTGACGAAGGTCTAAAAAATCTACGAACCACAACATCATTTAAGCATCAGTTACAATCTATAGCTTTTTCCAAAAATACAAGTTCTAAGTTACTTTGCATGGGGAAACGAAATTTGTCAGTATTGCATGCTAGATTAAGAAATAATTGTAGCAACCTAAACAATAATTTATTTATAAACCATCTTCGAGAACGACCCTTTTGCAGTTGGTGCAATGTAATAGAGAATGCCAAACATTACTTCTTTACTTGTAATCAATACAGAAATGAGAGTCTTATATATTTCGAAGCAGTTAGAGACTTCCAACCACTTAACATCAAACTATTATTATTCAGAAATGACACACTGAATAATGCAAGTAACACAACACTATTTAGAGCAGTACATGAGTATATAAAGAATACTAAAAGATTTGATACTTAATGAGCATGTATGTCTCCATCAAAGTTGGTTTGTTTAAAGTTATTTATGCCATTGGTGTTATCATTGGCTATACCTGAAGTACTTTGTCTGTCAATGTGGTCTCCTCCTCATGGACTGGTGGGCTCGACAGGGGGGGGGGGGGGTGAACGTGGAAAAGAGCATTCAACCTTTATTTATATCTTATTTCTAGGACAGTTGAGTGCATCTCTTAAGAGCTTACCCATCTCTTAGCCAAATAGAACGGAGTAAGTGTAATCTATATGTATAATGATTTGCTTTGATTGTACTCTATTTGGCTAAAGATAAGTCAATAAAGTGTGATAATAACTAATGATGAGTGAACAATTAAAGGGTAAATATCTTATACTTAAAGATGAATCTGTCATCCATTGGATGACTGGAGTCGTATTGTTTGGCTTTGAGAAGCTGCAACATAACTCATACCAATTTGTATTTATTTATTTATTTATCTATTTATTTATTTATTTTTAGTTAGTTATTAAAATTCATGGATAATTTGTGTATAATAACCATGTTTGCATGTCTAGATTATGATTTGTTTATGTAGGGGGGAGGGTCGAAACTAGTTGCGAGAATTTGTGACCCAACCCCATTGCTGTAATTTTTGGCAATAAAATATGTTTAAACTAACCAAACATCTTTGCCGCGTGTATTAATCTTGATACGGCGGCGACCTGCCAAAAACCTTATTACGCGCATCTTTACGTACACGTAACATTTTAGTAGTACAGTATACTTTGCGATCGTTAACCCATAAAGCGCCTCCTATTGTTTGCAGCAGACGACAATTTTAAGTTTTGTCACCTTTTTCAAAAATAACAAATAAGGCATAATATTTCATGAGAATCGTCTGCTGGCAGACGATTCTCAAGAAATATCATACCTTATTTTTTTCATATTGAACATACCGTAATGATCATCTTCCAGACTTAAAAATGTTGTTTGACGTTTTTTCAACGTTTTTCGTGAACTCCTGAACAAGTTTGAAACTTTTTGCATGGTTGTCTTGTAAGACGTGTGGCCTTTATATGCGCATACTGTTTTAAGTAATAAGTCTGCGTTAAATTGGTTAAATTTCTATTTAAAAAGTGTAAAGTTTCTATTTTTGCTCAGTATACATGTAGTTACATTGACCTCACATGATGTAGACTCCATATTGACCTAGTCCCAATTTTACTGGGTCCCAGAATACTTAGAACATCTGTTCAAATTGAATCACAGATGCTGGCTGAATACCTTTCCAAACAGTTCAATCGATGTCTATTAAGTTCAAAGACAAAATTTGAGCCGAGACATGAGATACCCAACAATGTGGTATGTGCGACCAGCAAAGCCTCAGATCAGCCTGCGCATATGCGCAGTCTGATCAGAGCCTTCACTAGTCGCTTGAATATTCTATGACTGTTAAGCTACTGCCCGAACATCATTTGGAGTTTCTAAGCTTAAAAGGAGGCTGCACAGGCTTGTCTGAGTCTACACTTGTCATAATGCCACATTGTTGGAAATCACATGTCATGGCTCAAATATTGGTCGATAAAAATATCTTAGCACAAACAGCCATGATCTTGAACAGACTGTTCACAATATTATGTCGTTATTGAAGGGCCGATTTGATTATATTCACTGACTTTTGGGATTTTACGTATACCATGTCGGAATTCAGGTAAAACGTAGGCTTTTGCTTTCACAAAAATTAACTATGTGCGTTCAGCGAAGACCCAGATCAGCCTGGGCATCGGCCCATTCTGATCAGTCTTCACTGTGTGCCCGATATGTAACTATGGATCCACGTTTCCTTGATGCAGAAGCGAAGTTTCTGATAAAACTGAGCTAATGCCTAGGCTGATCTGAGTCTACATGTAATATCGCGACGAACAGTCACATTTGGTGTGTTTTTAGATTTACAATTCTAACAGAAAAGCAAATAATTTTGTTAACTCATAAAGCGCCACCTATAATTTGCAACAGACGACAATTTCAAAGTTTGCTGCGTTTTCAAAAATAACAAAAAAAGGCATTATATTTCACATATTTGAAATAGCATCACTTTTTTTCCGAAAATTAGGAAAGATGTCGCAAAATATGTCATCAGCTGCAGTCGTGATTGGCGCTTTATTAAATTGTTAATAAGAAGGGCAACCAAATTAAGAATTTGTATAATTATGTTATTAATCAAATGATTTCGTATTGCCGCAGTTACAGGTTCGAGGTTAGCTGTATTGGTCCTTGGCCAAAGGCAGAGGACCAACACAGCTGACCAAGGACCTGTAACTGGTCCAATACGAAATCACTTGATTAATGACAGTTTTATTAATTAACTTTCAACTGACAGTCAATACAATTTTATCAATCTAATTTTTTTTAATTCATTTATATCGACTGAAGTCTTATGAGTTAAAGCTGCATAGTCTGTAAATTTTGATATTTAAATTTTTGAACTAATGTTTCTATTTTTCAAGAAGACAGTAAAAAAACTAAAATTCAGGTATACATTTTACCAATTTTGTAAACCTAAACAAATTATCAGTATCAAAACAACAGCGTTTACGTTAAAATTAATTGTCTATGATTATTGGAGGCCTGGGACGCAAATAATTACCAACATACCTGTTTTTGTAAGATAATTCACTTTTCCGTGCAGTTTTCAGCTATAGTGAATAGATTTATTGTGAAAACATAACTTAATTCTACTTTTACAAATGATCTAAAAAGAAATTTAAAAAATTCGAAAAATGTTCATTGTTGCAGACTTAGTCGCTTTAAGGAAATTCTTATTAGTTCTAATGGAAACTACTAAAAAGTCATAAAAATCTTGAGAAAACATTGAACATTTGGGATGGATTGGTTTTGGCTTTTGCACCCGAATGCTCAACCAGCAGTGGTTCTGGTTCTAAAAACGTCTCAGAAGACGGGGCCACAGCTTAAAGTCTCATCCGACATACTGGGAGAGCCGGGGATCGAACTTGGGCCCCCTTGGTACACGGCGACTCACTTTTTGTGGTTGTTCCTTGAAAACTATCCTGTACTTATAGCCGGTGGCTTTATGGTTTTTGTGGTTAAATGTCTGGGGGCATCCGAAGGCTAAACTGGCAGTGGTTCTGGTTTAAAACGTCTCAGAAGACGGGGTCACGGACTAGGGTCATTGAATGGTCTGAATGCTCTAAGTCACGCTCACTCAGTTACATGAATTGTAAAATAAATAGAAAAAGAAATATCTTCTAAAAAATTAATCGGGCTCAGATAAAATATAAGTGACTTTACTGACCATTCCAGGGCAGTGCTTCTGTGTTATTTGTTTCACGTTTGCCTTTGCTATACTGTTTTGATGTTCCTTATAGCCTTGTGTTCACCGGCCGTCTGTTCTCTTGGTAGTGTTGCTTCCTTGTGTGTTTTGTTACTTGCCCATATGGTGTCCCTTGTCAGAAGTAATACTTAATTGTATCGGTTCCTGATCTTTGCTGTCTGCTGGACAATCGTTAATTATGTCGTTGGATAAGAAGTTGTTGCCTATTTTACACGTAATAACCAAAGAAATTGAGTATAACATTTCAAAACATTTTCATATATATGCTGTTGTGAAAATGGTTTGTCTTTGAAAATCTCATAACTTAGACAATAGGGCCCTTGGCACTTACATGAGTGTGACTGTTAATAAGGGTATAGACAAATGCACTTTTACCCTAAGCCAAGCTATGTATTTTGATTTATCAGTCACCCCTAATATTAACTGAATTGTTTCAACATGACCTAATAAACGTTTCCTATCTCACGGCATGTTACCTTTATCAGGTCATGATGACGTTGCACTTTTTGAATGACGTCGCTTATGACGCTGAATCAACACAAACATCAAAAAATACGTCATGATGGCTAGTTTAAAGAGTCAAGAGTGTTCAACAATGTGTAAACAGATAAATAGAATACCAGGTTCGCGTCTTTTGATATCAAGTTTACCAGGCTCAGCTTTGAGAACGCTTGTTGAATCGCTCGGCAAGCCTCGCGATGTCAACAAGCGTTCTCAAAGCCTTGCCTGGTAAACTTGATATCAAAAGGCACTCACCTAGTATTCTCTATTGATAGGCAGTTGATGAGGTCAAGGTGATTACAAAGGCTCAAAGGTAATTGTCTGTGAAGAGTGGCAAGCAGCTTAAAAAGCATTTACATATAGGAGCCAAAGACAATAGCATACAATTTCACAGAATTCTCAACTGACAATTCGATTTTGTCATCTGCTGACTTTATTTCTTGCAATATGGCTTTCATGTAGCAGTGCAATTCTAAAGATTCTGATAAAATAATGTTTCATAGTGCCTTCAGACGCGTACCCGAGGCATTTTGTAGAATACGCACTGTAAAAGGGGTCTGTTGGTACTCCCTTATACGGGATCAGGGAGTGAAGACATTGGGTGGAAAAACGGTTTCATAGCATTTCACAGGGCTGAAATGAGCTCTCAAGACACACAAGTAAATACGGTTGGTTGCATTTTTCTTCCAAAAACCAAACTAAATGCCTGAAGACCTTATTCTTGCGCAGAGTTGCACGCACATGCATATTTGCCGTAAAGGTAGGTACAGCGCGCATTGCGCTCATACGAAGTCTACGCTCAAAAGCGCATGTTATTGCTACCTCGCATTTGGTGTTACAAAACTGTGAAGATTTATCGATCAAACACAACATAGATCTTGTAGGTACTGATTATCCCAGACCCTAAAACAGTACTTGGTTTGAAAAGGTGAAGAGAATATTTAAAATAGTGAAAAATAAAGTATATGCACTTTTCAAAACTTAATTATTGTTTATTCGACATATCATACCTGACCCTGGCCTTCGAGGTCGCTAAAAATAAACAGTGACGTGGATATCGTCAAGATATGCAAATTAATCATCCAATGAAATGGCAAGATTTTTATATTAACCAATAGAATTTTTACATAAATCGGTTCTAAGTTGTTATAAGTGGGGCTTCCCCCCCCCCCCAAAAAAAAAATAATAAATAAAAATTATATTCAATCTTTGCATAATGATTGTTCATACATTAAATATGTGCACCTTCTATTTTGTATACATTTCATGAATGATTTTTTTTTCATATTTGGTGGTTTTTAACTTAGACATTTTTTTCTGTAGAATGCTAAGAGTGCGTCTGGTTTGTGTAATCTGTAACTCCAAAAGTTTTTATTATTTGATATTCAAACTTTGCATAACGATTATTCATACATTGAACATGCGCACCTCCTATTTTGTGCACATTTGATAAATATTTTCTTAGGTCTGTTGAACTTAGATATCTTATCCATCCGAAATGCTTAGCGGGTGTCTGCTTTGTGTAATCTGTGACTCCAGCAGTTTTGATTTCTTCATATTCAAACTTTATACATTATGATTGCTCACACATTGAACATGTGTGAACCCTATATTTTGTGCACATTTGATAATTTTTCTAGGATGGCTGAACTTAGACATTATTACGTCTACACCACCTTTGGAGTGCTTACATTGTTTATTCGTGTGTAATATGTAATTCAAACAGATTTCATTCCTTTATATTCAAACTTTGCATAATGAGTGTTCACACATTGAACATGTGCACCGACGACGCAGGTCCATAGCAGAGTTTGGTCTTGTTTATGCTACTCCGCGGTTTTGACTTGCAGCAGTTGAATGGGTAGGGACAGAAAACTCGTTCACAATCAACGCTTATCTAGGCCAAATCATTAACATACAGGTAAAACAGCTAAATAGAGAATACTAGGTGAGTGTCTTTTGATATCAAGTTTACCAGGCAAGGCTTTGTTGTTGACGTCGCGAGGCTTGCCGAGCGATTCAACATGCGTTCTCAAAGCCGAGCCTGGTAAACTTGATATCAAAAGACGCGAACCTGGTATTCTATTTATCAGTTTACCCATTGTTGAACTCTTCAAACTAGCGATTATGAAGTATTTTTTTATTTTTGTGTTGATTCAGCGTCATTAGCGACGTCATTCAAAAAGTGCAACGTCATGACCTGATAAAGGTAACATGCCATGAGATAGGAAACGTTTATTAGGTTATGTTGAAACAATTCATTTAATATTAGGGGTGATTGATAAATATCGTTTCATCAAAAAAAAGTATATACTAGGTAATTTCTGTAAAAAGGTGTAATTGACAATCATTTCCAAATCATCCCATTTTTCAGGAATCGTTCACTTTGTATTGGCATTTTTCTCGTATATTATAGATATTGCAATGCATTAGCCTTGATAGCGTGACTATGTAAGAAGACCTGTATGCCTTTACTCGACTCTAAAAAGTGTTCGTAAGCAAGTTATTAATATATAATTGATAGTCCCTATCTTCAATTCTCCGCGAAAAGACTAGTCGAACAATATCCGCAGCCAAGAATATGGTATGATACCTGTGCAAGTTTGGAGCAGTCTGATTAGAGTTAACAGCGTTTGCTTCCATGAAAGATCTAGTCTGAAGTGCACTTGAATATATGCACCAGGCGTGGAAAGCAGATGACATTTTCAGTACAAAACTTTTGGCAGGATAAGGGTTAATTGATATGGCTTATTCTTTGCATTGCTTTTGCAGGGTTTGGTAAAACAGCAAAGTTCAAAAGATAACTGGAATAAAAAGTTAGAAAACATGCGGTGGATGAAACCTCTTTTAAAACTGGCTGCATTAGTGGTGGGCGTTTACCTTCTGGTAGTTGTAAACAAAGGTGAGTTCTCCATAATACTGTCGTGCCAACCAAGAGTGACAGTGACGTATTATTTTGTTTACAATTGTTAAGTATAACATAAATGTACACTCCACTTGAGCTGGAAGATCAGTGCTCTCTAATATTTGTTATCGTTGGTTGGTGTATACCTTTTGAACGTAGCTCACAAAGGTGATTTTTCTCTTCCATTTAGTTGTTATAGAGGATACATTTATACCTTTTGATCACAGTCCTCATAATTTTAAGGCGAGTTCTCTCTAATATTTGGTAGCTATCGAGGATCGACGTATACCCTTTAATCCTAGTTCACAAAGGTGAGTTTTCGCTAATAGCAGGGTTGTCTCGGTCAGGGGGGAAAACCTGGAAATGACATTTTTTCAGGTCAGGGAAGGCAGGGAATTTCATTTTCAGTCAGGGAAGTTAGAAAGAAAAAATGTCAGGGAATTTTAAAATTTTCTAAAACAGTTGCTAGTTAACAGGCTTCTAAACTTTTTATTTTCCACAAATTGCAAGCAATATTAGAAAAGGAATGTTTCTGATCATAAATTGCTAGCAATTTATGTTTAGAAACATTCCTTTTCTAATATTTATGGTTTGAGATTTTTCTTTCAAGATTAAATCAGCAAGCATAACTATTTGTATAAAAATTTTCGAACTGTCGATCAGGGATAAAATGGATAAAATTGGCCTTCCAAAAGGGTCTGGAAAACGGTCGAAAGTCAGGGAAAAGTCAGTGAAAAGTCCGAGCATTTTGAAAGGATATCGAGTGGCAACTCTGTAATAGTCGATGGCTATGTTGTGTAAACCATTGCATCGTGGTTCACAAGGGTGCATTCTCTCTCATATGGATGAGGTAAACCACTTGATCATTGTTCTCAATAGTGCGTCCTCTCTCATATTTAATTATTATGAGGGGTGTATACCCTTTGATCGTAGTTCACAAAGTTGCGTTCTCGCTAATATTTCGTGGTTATGGAGTATGTTTATCTTTCAATCATAGTTCAAAAAGGTATGTTCGCTTATGTTTTATGAATGTGGAGGATGTATACTATTAGATCATAGTTAATCATATTATGACGTCGCGTCTGGGAGTGAAATAACGCCATGCAATAAAATCGATAAACCACTAGTGGTTTATAGGTTTTCGAGAACCGTTATGATGTCCATAACACCGTTGCGTACGTAATGGCAAAATTATAATGTTTTTACGGCAGAAATGAGATTTCAAAGTAATCTTAATGTCATATGATAAATAGAATCTAACATTCGTGCGCTTGTATAATTGAATTTATTAAACTCGTTGCGAATAAGCCTCGCATTTTATATCTTTTCCCCAACTCGTTTAATAAATCCAATGAAACAAGAGCACTCATGTAAGATCCTCTTTTTCTGAAGGTGGTTCTCCTTAAAAGATGGTGACTATGAATAATGTATACCTTTTGATCATATATAGTTAAAAAGTGAGACTTCGTTAATACGTGTATTTGGCATTGTTTGTTGGTATTTACGTGCGTATTAAAAATAGTAACATTCAAGGGAGGTCATCCAATGTGGTAAAAGGGATTTTCCATACCATAAGGAACTGCTCTAAAAGAAAAGAATTCGCTCCCTCTGGGAGCGAATTCTCGTCTTAAAGAGAAGTTCCATCTTGAAAAGGGAAGCAAATGAAGATAATAATTGCTTGATCCAGTAGTCTCCCTTTGATGTGCGTTTTAGCTACGCTATCGGTTGGTTCTATCTAATATTTGGTGGTTCTGGAGGATACCATTAGATAGTAGTTCGCAAGGATGAGTTCTCTAATATTTGGTGTATGTGCAGGATGTATACCGTTTTTTTGTTTTGTTTTAGCTCACCTGAGCCGTAGGCTCAACGTGAGCTATTGTAATCGGTCTTTGTCCGTCGTCCGTCCGTCGTGCGTAAACTTTTTCTTTAAACGACATCTCTTCCTGAACAACTGGTCCAAATTTCATATAACTTCACATGAATGTTCCCCATGATGCCCTCTTTCAAAATTGTATACATGGTTCCGCTCCACCGAACAGGAATGCTGCCAGAGCTCCAGATAAGAAATATTTTAAACGACATCTCCTGAACCACTGACCCAAATTCAAAGTAATTTCACAGAATTGTTCCTCATAATACCCTCTACCAAAATTGCACAAATTGTTACGCTCCGCTGAACAAAAGGGCTCCAAGAGCCCCAGATAAGAAATACCTTTAAACAGCATTTACTCTTGAACCACTGGTCCTAATTCAAAATAATTTCACAGGATTGTTCCTCATGATGCCTTCTGCCAAATTTGCACAAATGGTTCTAGTTCACTGAACAAAAGGGCTGCCAGAGCTCTAGATAAGAAATGTCTTTTAAACGACATCGCCTCCTGAACCACTGGGCCAAATGTCATATAACTTCACATGAATGTTCCCCATGATGCCCTATTTCCTATTTGCATAAATGGTTCCACTCCACCGAACAGGAGGACCGCAAGAGCTCCAGATAAGAAATCTGTAATCGACATCTGAACCACTGACCCAAATTCAAAATATTTTCACAGAATTGTTCCTCATGATGCACTCTACCAAAATTTCACAAATGGTTCCACTCCACTGATCAAAGGGGCTACCAGAGCTTTAGATGAGAAATGTCTTTAAATGAAATCTACTACTGAACCACTAAGTCCAAATTAAAAAATATATAGGAATTTTGTAAGGGAGACAAATCTTGCAAATGTGGCTGTCTTGTTTGTAGAGAGGTTTTTCCTTGATTCTGGGAAGATTGATTTTCCCATACAAATAACTACATTGTCCATTTTATGTTTTAAGGTGTCACAGGTAGACTTTCCTAATAAATGTGTACTTCAGTCTCTGAATATTGCATTTATCATAGCAAACAGTGCAGACCCTAATGAAATGCAGCAAACTACCCTTTCAGGGGTTTCCAGTATACAAAGGATTTATTCCCCTTATCAGACAAGTTCAATTGATTAATGCCCCTTGGTCTGAAACCGCTAGACCTAGAGCCTTGATGTCCTTGATATTATGTTTGTAGCATCATCTTGTGAACCTCTACCAAGTTTGTTCAAATTATGCCACTGGCGGCCAAATATGGCCCCGCCTTGGATGTCACTTGTTTTATTTGTTGAAGTTCTACATCTTGTTAATTTTGTCAACATAAGCCATGTTAAGTCTTAATGAAACTGCTGATCTATCAAAATTCATAGCAGGACTTTGAGAGGAGCTTTGCTCTCTTATAAGTTTGAAGAGTATTGCAAGGGCATGTGCGCTTGGCAGCCGTCAATCAAATTTATGTCATTCATGAGGCTATGAACGGTTGCAAAAATCTAAAGATTCATTAAAGGCTTGTTTTGAAAATGTAAATATACATACAAGTATCTTATATTCTCTGAATCAAATATATTCCAGTTTAATTCAAATAATCAGATAATTCGTACAATCGAAGTTTGAATTCTCAAGTTATTTTTCTGTACTTCAGGCTGGCAAAGCTTTTCAACTAACTTTTATGTCGTGGATAGTGTACGAAGAAATGACAGAACAGCTTTAGAACGACCTACTTTAACCAGAATCAGCAATGTTTCCAAGAAAGGTGTGGATAATTCGAGTAGCAATGACAGTACAACTGTGGAACAACCTACCTTAACCAGAATCAGCAATGTTTCCAAGAAAGGTGTGGATAATTCGAGTAGCAATGACAGAGCAGCTGTGGAACGCCCTACCTTAAGCAGAATCAGCAGTATTTTGAGAATTGGTGAGAACAGTGTGAGCAGCAATGACAGAACAACTGTGGAACAACCTACCTTAACCAGAATCAGCAATGTTTCCAAGAAAGGTGTGGATAATATGAGCAGCAATGACAGAACAACTGTGGAACGTCCTACCTTAACCAGAATCAGCAATGTTTCCAAGAAAGGTGTGGATAATATGAGTAGCAATGAAAGAACAGCTGTGGAACAACCTACCTTAACCAGAATCAGCAATGTTTCCAAGAAAGGTGTGGATAATTTGGGTAACAATGACAGTACAACTGTGGAACAACCTACCTTAAGCAGAATCAGCAATGTTTCCAAGAATGGTGTGGATAATATGAGTAGCAATGAAAGAACAGATGGTGCAGCACCCAACCCCCAGCTTGGTACCAGTCAAGCAGTGGACTTCTGTAATTCACCGTTAATACCAGTCACTGGGGCTGAAGGTTAGCGTCATTTAGCACATTCCTTAAATTCTGCTCATACAGTAACACTATACTGTGTCAGTAATTTCACAAACTGAACACACACACACGCACGCACGCATGCTCACACACACACCAATCCAATGTGACATAGAACAAGATCATCTTTCCAAGCCAAGGGTACTAAGTCCACTTCGTTCCATACGCAAGGAATGAAGTGGACTTAGTACCCTTGGCTTACGAAGATGAGTACAAGATATGGAAATTGATTACTTATTATGCTCAACACGGATACATCCGGTTTTGAAAACTGCAGATCCAGATCAGCTGGCTGGCTTCCAATATAGAGAATGAGATATTGGCTGAGATGCATCTGATCCAACAAAATATACACATTCCAAAATCTTGAGTCAGCCTCAAAATCCTGAATTCAGGAATAATCCTGAAAACTTTCATCATTGAACATCATGATCCAGTTTATAAAAGATTGTCATAATGATTTAACCCTTTACCTCATCATGTCATAGAGACGCCTTTTAATGCTTTTGAAGAGCAGACCCAAATTAGGCAGCTCTTGTAAGAGCTGCCTGATCAGGGTCTACGCTGAATGCTTATGGAAATATGATATATCTGATCCTACACTAGATGACCTGAAAAGTAATTTCTTTTTTTTGTACCAACATATAATTATTCAAAGTGGGTGGAACACAGCATGAATATTCATGAAGGAAAGGGTAAAAAAGGAAATTCACGTTAGGAGCCCCAAGACAGATTTTAAGTATTTTGTGCTTGACCTTTGAGGTCATTTCTGTGATTTGAAACCTTTGTTGTAATCTACACTCCATAGGCAATCATTGTGGCAAATATGAACACCCTCGGCAAAAAAAAATGAAAATCGCATTATGAGCAAAAGCATCTGATGGACAGATAGACAGACAGATGACTGACATTTTAATGCATCAGACTTTTTTTTCAAAAAGCATATATAATAAGATAGAATCATTAACTAGTATAAATTAACAGTGCAAAAAGTTATAAGGAACTAAAGAGCTTATGGCTTTATCAGTTTCAAGAATGAAATTTGCAATGCAACAAAAACTAATTTCATGCACAAGTTGGGACAATCTATGCCTCGTGAGGACCCAATCAGTTGTCCCAAATGGTACATGAAAGGAATTCTTACAAGGTATGGGAAATTAACACAGGAATCTGCCCACGCTTGGAATTTGATGATATTACGCTGATTAATTGCCTGGGGTATGACTTTTATATTTATGGTGCATTTAAATTTTTATGCAATTCCATTGTTAATTTATGACGTCATGTATGATATCACTACCACACCTTAGGTTACCCAGTTAAATACATTTCTACAGTAATAAGCATGCCATGTAACAGACGCCGAAATGCTTTATGAAATAACGATACCATTGATACGTTCGTTGATACTATAAATGGCTTAGTTGTATTAGAACAGTGGGCGGGCATTCATTTTTATGCCACAGTACCCGAATATTCAACTGCATATTGTGTATTCAGTCAAATTTGGAATTCAAATTTTGACACGTAATCCATGTCAAGATACTATTTAAACATAAAAACTGTCCATATATGTTTAGAATATGTTGACCAAATTTCATGAAAATCAAAGACAGGTAACATATTTCTAAAACATTTTGTAAACACATGGTCCTATGTCATCGAAAGGTAAAATATACAATAATTATGTTTCAGAGTAAAACATACTTGAATTCTGACTTATAGGTTTGAACTACCATACTAGTATGTGTATTGGTAGAAGTCGATATGTTTAGTGTTTTTCACTATTATGGATTGGCCAATAAAATAACACTAAACTTTGATGGTAAGTTCCACAATTCTTATTTAATTAAGTGCTTACACAATAATAATTACCCAAAATGATACAATATGGTGACAACTCTACTTAACACATCTAGTTCCTAACGTAAAAACTACATCTTTTACAATGTTATGCTTAATATGTAACATTATTAAGAATGTAAATTCATACAGAAGAGAAACCTTATGGCAAGTCAATTCATACAGGAGAAGAACCTTATATATATATATGATATCATAATTGTAAGCCTCATTAAAAGCCAAGTTCACAAAACCTACCCACTGTCAAACCCATTAGTTAAAATGAGCTATTTTGTTCACTTGGCCACAAAGTTATTGCGATTTCAATGCTTAGATCATCTCTGTTCATTCTGATCTGTAAAACAGATGCCAATTTTCATCAGTGAGCAACATTTATACTTTAGCTGGCTGCGTATTCCAGGCATACAACTTCGTTTCCTGACCTCACTTGTTCATGTAGAACACTGTTCTATGATACCACTGACCCATCTCTGTTACACTTTAACCTGGTCACGGCACCAAAATGTGGCACTTCTAGTTCCTTTGGGATGTAAATGATGTGCTTGGTCTTCATATTTTTAGATGTTTATTTTTATGATGTTCTGTTTCTTCAACAATATCACGCAGGACATGAGGTGGTGATATGCGATATCTTGGTCTCATGGTGCCATGTTATGGGGCCATGACCTTCCGCTTTTCCGACCGTCAAATCATTTGAAATTGTCTGTACATTTAGTAGGTAGATTTAAAAGCAACGTCCTTCTGTGAACGTATTGATTCATATCCACTTCCACTTTTCTTAAAGAAAGACATGTTTAGACAATTTTAAATGATTCAATGGTCAGAAATGCATAAGGTCATGGCCCCATGTCATGGCACTATGGGGCCAAGACAATGTGTATCACTTCCTCAAGTCCTGCATGATATTGTTTAAGAAACATAATCACAGTATGTACACTGAAATAAACATCCTGTACCTGTTCCTCCTAGCTCTCGCCTTATACATATGAATTACAGCACTCGTGCAAAACCAGTTGTCGGAAATCCTGATGTGAGAGTTGTTGGTACAGCTGTAATTGCGAGGGCCCACCAATTTAAATTCATTTTTTCCATAGATCTTAGTAACTGTCACAGTTACAACCATGTAATCATGTACACATGCGATTGCCAATTCCACTGAAACCGTGCAATCTGGCATTTAAGCTCGTTTTCGGCACAGAATGGCTCTGATTGTGAGCAAGTCGTTTTTTAACAAAGCAAAATGCAAAGGAGGAAACGGTTAAAATCATGGAATAAAACGGAATAAAACAGATAAAATGCTTTTCTTACCTTGTTTGAATGTGTATTGTCTGTATCGCTAACAATATAAAAGTAAGTAATGGTGCAAAGATCAGGAATCGATACAATCAAGTACCACACCTGACCCAGGATACCAATGGGAAAGTGACAAACTCACAGAAGACACCACAAACGAGAGCCAAGAGGTCAGCCCTTTCCCAGCTTTATAAATCGAAACGTGTACATGTACCTAAATACACACATTTTTCGGACTACTGGTTACGCACGAGTGCTGTTATTCATGTTTATAAGGCGAGAGCTAGGAGGAACGGGTACAGGATGTTTATTTCAGATTACATACTGTGATAATATCCTAACAATAAACATGTGAAAACAAGGAGACTAAATATTTCCTTTACATCCCAACAGAACTAGAGGAACCACATTTTGGTGCGGTGACCAGGTCAACGTGTAACAGTCTCATCAAAGGTATCATAAAACAGTGTTCTACGTGACTAAGTGAGGTCCAGAAACAGAACATACAGCCAGCTATAGCTATTTAATAAAACATTTCTCCGCCCGTTACATGGTATGTCAATTACTTTAGAAATGATTATAACTGGGTTCCCTAATTTTATGAAATGTGTCCCGGTGCATCACTGTATACCGGCTGTCCTGCATCGGGATGAACCGTGGCTACATCGGCACAGTGAGAATGGGACTTAAACATTGTCTATCTCACGGCATATGCCTTTATCAGGTCATGATGACGTTGCACTTTTTGAATGACGTCGCTAATGATGCTGAATCAACACAAAAATCACGTCATAATCGCTAGATTAAAGAGTGAATCAGTGGCTAAACTGATAAAAAGAATACCAGTTCACGTCTTTTGATATAAAGTTTACCAGGCTCGGCTTTGAGAACACATGTTGAATCGCTAGGCAAGCCTCGCGATGTCAACAAGTGTTCTCAAAGCCTTGCCTGGCAAACTTGATATCAAAAGACACTCACCTAGTATTCTCTATATCCGTCCCAAGGATAGCTGTATGACGTCAAAAAAAACTTAGTGTGCACTTAAAAGAGCATGTGTGCTTATGATGTTGAATAAGGAAATCAATGACAAATCGAGTTGATTCGGTAGAATGACGTCAGCTCAACTAAAGTTAATCTCTGCTCCACAGTGTTTCTGGTTGTGGGCATTTCTTTTCAATATTATGTGCATGGTGGAGGGCATTTCTTTTCAATATTGTGTGCCTGGTGGAGGGCATTTCTTTTCAATATTGTGTGCATGGTGGAGGGCATTTTTCTCACACACCAGATTGGGATTACCGTTGTTTTATCTCACATACCCGTACCAGCCCTAGGGGAAGATAAACTAGGGGTACCTGACTGTCCTGAAGCGCTTACCTGATCTCCTTAATAATGTTAAAATAGGTCAAGATCATCTACAGCTTATAATGAAACATGTTTTGTTTTATGGGGGTTGCGGCCATTTTGGTCAAGTGACCTAAAACAATCTAAAAATACTCCATCAAACAGCCCAGAGATTTCTGAGGAAAAGATGTTTAGATAGGTATGTGGCAGTCCAAATGAGTGGCCTTGGATAAAAGGTCACAGGTCAGCTTGACATTTGGTACTTATATAAAACGGTTGTCTGGTTAGGTTTAACATTTCTTGCAAGTATTATGATTTGGGCCTAAACAGTTATAGAAAATGAACAAATTTAAGATTTTTCGCATATAAATGCATTAGGAATCAAATTTGACATTGCCATACAGTAGATTCATACCTAGATTCATCATTTGTGAAATCTGGCAGGGCCCACATCCCCAATGCTACATACCAAGTCCCATGGCCATTGGCCTTTTGGTTCCAGAGAAGAAGATATTTAAGGGTTTTTACCATATATGGGCATGGTGGCCATCTTGGTCATGTGACACGTAATATTGGTATAAATTTTGGCTAACCTATCATAAGGAGTATTCATATGAAATTTGAGTTTAATTGGCATATTGGTTTCTGAGGAAACTATGTTTTAATATGTTGATAGGACTCCAATATGAGCGACCTTGGTTGAAAAATTAACAGTCAACCTTGACCTTTGAAACTTATTTATAGCCACTGTCTCATTAGGTTTAACATATCAAGTGAGAATAATGACTTTGGCTTCAACAGTATTCAAAAAATCAACTTTTCAAAAAAATTCCCATTTAAATGCATTAGGAAGCTAATTTGACCTTGACGTTAAGTAGGTCAAGGTCAACTTAGGATCATCATTTGAACAAACTTGGTAGGCCCCATATCCCCAATGCTACGTACCAAGTTCCAAGGTCACCGGCCTTCTGGTTCTGAAGAAGAAGATTTTTAAAGGTTTTTTACCATATATGGGCGTGGCGGTCATCTTGGTCATGTGACCAAAATACAGTCACTACAAAAAGAAACGCAAAATTTTAAATGATTTTTTTGTTGTTAAAATTATTGATTTTCGAAATGATTCTTTATCAGTGGCTTTGTCCTTCAATAAAAACCTTTACAACAGAGTTTCGTCAAAGATATGACTTTGAGTTTCGTTTTGGAATTGAAAATCTAAAATCATGACTTTTACAACAAATTTCCAAAAAAAAAACTTTTTTGTAAAATTTTATTTAAATGTGTTTTTCTTGACCTAGCAAATAAGAAAAGCAGCAAACAGTTTAAATTTTGCGAAATTGGAGGCTTTAATGGGATCTTAAATAAACTCATTTTCTTAAAAATCACCAGTGATTTTAAAAAATCGCTATTTCACCTTTTCTCTCTTAATTGACGAGCTATTTGTGACAATTTAATGAAAGCCTATATCACGCTCTTCCTCTTAATGCTTATCCGTGATTCAAATTTACAACTGATTCAATGAACGTCCGGTTTATACG
The DNA here is from genome assembly GCA_964019695.1 of Loripinus fragilis. Lineage (NCBI taxonomy): Eukaryota > Metazoa > Mollusca > Bivalvia > Lucinida > Lucinidae > Loripinus > Loripinus fragilis. The sequence goes on from OZ026515.1 coordinate 36,601,685, forward strand.
AGGGGCATTTGAAAAGTTCTTAGCATGGCATCATAACTCCACAATGCGTTGATAAAATGCTATCAAATAATACATTTTTGGAAACTAGAATTCAACGGCTACTTGATGGTTTACTTTTAATCGAAAAAGGACTCGGCGTGCACGTGCAGCGCATGCTCAAAATGAGTAGAGTTTATACACTGGCTGAAAATTTAAGCAAAATATTTGTAAAACAACGAAGGAAAATTGGGGACCTTATTTACGATCATGGTTTGACAAATAAGCGATTTGGTGCCAACTTATTTTTTAATTAAAATATAGTATGCGATCACTGCTTGCACGACTTACACTTTTACATTCAGAAAATGCTGACTAATAAAGAAATGGTAAACTTTCAAAAATGGGTCTTTTTTCGGGTTTTCTTTATACTTTTACTATAAATTGTGTCACTACAGGAGCACGAAAAATGCCTATTGAGTATATGTTTCGCTTTACTTGTAGCGAGCAATGTATAAAGATCAATTCGTCGCGCAAAAAGTGTGGCTTGTTTAGTTCTGTTTTCAAGAAAATTGTTCCATATAACACCACCCCTACTTTTCAAGAAGTGGGTGGGGAAAGTTTATCCCTCACATTTGTCGGTGGCATAAGAATTCCTCATGGTATCGCGTTAACCATCACAAAATTGATTGATTTCTCCTCTCAGGGTATTTTTACTTTTTTGTTTGCCACCGTTTTCAATTGAAATTAACGAAAACGTCAACTCATAGCTAAACTTAATCTGCCCCATGGTTAGATTATCAGAGTTATCTTCCCTTTTCTCTGATTTACAAAATTTATTTTGATTTCAATACAAAAAGCATAAAATGTGCTTGACAAAAATACCAACGCACGGCATTTTTAAACTAATGTCGAATATATATATTCAAAATATGTGAATTGTGACATGCGATTTTAGTCGAAAAATTAGCTCATTGCTTTGCTTTCTAGACGGTTTTTGTATTGCTGTCCCGGTATTTAGTTAATAGAAACATCAAACTCGGTCATCACTTGTATATTAACTGTACCAGATTGTGGCCTACCAAATGGTACAAAATTATCTAATTCCATGAACTATTGTTAATGTTCTGCACACTTTTCAAAAGGTAAAATGTTATATTTTCCACTGAAATTTTGCGTTTTCCAGTATACAAACAGTACATGTATTCACAATTATAGTGTTTGTGTCTGTATCATAGTATCCTCATAAAAATTGTGCCATAATATAGAGGAAAGATAGTTCTTTAAAATGATACCAAACATGATAGGGTCTGTAAATCGGTTACTGAGATATAAGACCATGCTAAGAACTTTCCAAATGCCCCTCGTAGAATAGCTTTTTCCAAGGCAATAAAATCGACACCAAAGCGATTTTTTTCAATTTGATAATATGCAAATTTTCTTCCGTTCATGACATTTATTATGCATGGATTTCAATTCTTAATTCTATGAACCGTAAATTTTAGAAGCCCTTTAAATTTTGTCCATTTACCTAAAATTCATGGTACGTTACTTTTTATGGACAGTATACAATTGTGTTTTCGGACATTAGTATTCTCCTAGAGAAAGTTGTTATCGTAAGCGTATGTGGCTGAGAGCGATATTTTTCATTAGGACACTCGTTGACTCGTACTTGATAAAATGCTAGATTGGCCATTCTTCGGCTGTTCCTTCTTGCCCATCTTCTTTACAATGTTTTTGCGATGACTCCAACAGTGCCCATTTGTCTGAATGACTCGCAAACGTTGTCACGATATCAGGTGGTCATTTTAAAAATTATAAACAATCGTTCAAAAATGTAAAAGGGCAAATGACGTCTGTAAATTAAAGGATATGAGGACTGGTCATCACATATTGTGTTTGTGACTTTTTGTTTTATGGGTATCCTTGCATGACGGAAGAAAACATGTTGTGAAAATGCCGAAAACATAAAGGAATTCAAATTTACCGACGATAGACATAACAATTTAAGTATCCTGCAAGTTAAAAATGATTATCTTTAAATGGGCTCTAGTTATCAGAGAATGCATAGTTTGCGTTTCTTTTTGTACAGACTGTATTTTGTATAAATTTTGGCTAACTTATCATAAGGAGACTTCACATGAAATTTTAGTTCAATTGGGCCAATGGTTTGAGAGAAAACTATGTTTTAATATATTGATGGGACTCCAATATGAGCGACTTAGCTGAAAGGTCAAATGTCAACCTTGACCTTTGGAACTTATTTATAGCCGTTGTCTCATTAGGTTAAACATATCAAGTGAGAATAATGACAAAGGCTTCTAAAGTTTTCAAAAAAATCAACTTTTCAACTTGAATATTTCCCATTTAAATGCATTAGAAAGCAAATTTGACCTTGACGTTAAGTAGGTCAAGGTCAACCTAGGATCATCATTTGAACAAACTTGGTAGGCCTTACATCCCAAATGCTACGTACCAAGTTCCAAGGTCACCGGCCTTCTGGTTTTGAAGGAGAAGATTTTTAAAGGTTTTTTACCATATATGGGCGTGGCGGCCATCTTGGTCATGTGACCAGGACCATTTGAACAAACTGTTGTTCCCGCTTCCTAAGGAGTCTCCATATGAAATTTGAGTTTGATTGGCCCTGTGGTTTCAGAGGAGAAGATGTTTGAAATTGTGGACGGACGCCGGAGTGAATGGTATACTATTAGCTCACCCATGAGCCTTCGGCTCAGGTGAGCTAAAAAGGAACAGCCGCACTTCGATCCATGATGTCATTGTAATGTTAAAATCACGCCACCATGTCGCATCGTCGTATTCAGGATATTCTGGAAGTCTTTTTCATGTTTTTCCAATATAAAATGCGGCATTCAGAGGTGAGCAAGAAAAAGAATCCATTATTCAGGTGAGGATGGGATAGAAAAATCCGTCCCTCATGATGCCCATAGGTGATCCTAGGGAAAGATTTTACTATCCCACCCTCACGATGGATTCTTATATTGTTCTACAGTGTGCCTGGTTGCGGGAGCTTATGTTCAGCATACTTTAACTTGCTTAGCCCTTAAAGCGCCAAGAAAAAAATGCATCTGAAAATGTCGTCTGCTGCAAATTATTGCCTAACATTACTGACAAATTAAGTATAGAAAAAAAACAGTGTGGACACAGAACAGACTGCTTTTATAGGAGCAGTCTGTTTTGGGTCCACATTGTTTGCCATAGAGGCTTCTTAAACATTTCAGCAGACGAGAAAAGCAGACGACTTTTGTTGAGATTGGCGCATTTTCTGTGAGCAGTATGTTTTGTTTTGTAGGTGAAATTCCTGAAGGATTTCAACTAAGAATGGTTCACTTACTATTTCGCCATGGTGACCGCATGCCATACTTTAAGGATCATGACAGCACACAATATACTTCACAAGATTGTGATGTGAACACCAATATATTTGGAAGAGATGACATATTGGAACATTTTGTACAGACTATGACCAAGTTTGCTGGAAAACAGCCACCGGGAAGTAATTTTACGAATTTTGATCTATATCCAAATGGATCAAAATGTGGTAGTGCACACTTAACTGGAACTGGTGCAGCTCAACTTGTTCAACTTGGGAAATATTTTCGTGAAAAGTATGTAACACAGTCTGGGTTATTTTCAAGAAATATGCCATTAACCAGTCAACTTTACACATGTAGTTCCAAAAAAAACAGAGCATATCAAAGCATGATAGGATTTCTGTATGGTTTTTTTGGATCAACACATTTCAATCTCACAAATTTCAATATCGTTAGTTCTAATCACTTTTTCTGTTCACACGACCAGCCAGATCAGATAAAATGCAATACATTGAATGGAAAGATTATAAAAAAAATAAAAGATCAAAGAAGAAGCACCTATTTTTTAAGCAGAACTTCAAGGAATTTTATAAAGTCTCTTAAAGTGTCTAAAGAAGCTAATTCTAGTAGCAACTTTGCTGCTACTAGAATTAGCGACTTTAAACAATTAGTAGAAAAAATTTCTACTATAAATAGTTTTACGGAATTGGCCGATATGATAAGCCTTACATACTGCCGCAACAGATCCAAACTATGCTCAAAAGATCAAGCTGGATGTTTACTCTCAAACCTCTTTAACAGGATCTGGGAGAAATTTGATCAAGAAAACAAATATGTAAATGAAAATCCCCCAGAAGCAAAACACCTCTATGCCACTTACTATCCTATCCTGAGTAAAATTGCTGATCAAGCAAAAGATTATATCAGTGGCAAAGGGCAATACGGAAAGAAACTGTTTGTCTATTCTGGGCATGGCACCAGTACACATGCCTTATTGCAGATTCTGGGGTTTGAGACAAACAGATTGTTTCCCTATGCCGGTAGAATTGTAATAGAACTCTACGAGTCATCTAGTAAAAATAGTACCTTTAATGAAAACAAACACTATATTAGAATTTTCTATAATGGAGATGACATAACACAGTATGTTACTTTCTGCAAAGGGAAAACATTTAGTGGACTTTGTGAGTTTTCCTTATTGTATGATTTTGTTTATATTAAGATGCATCAACTACTAAAAGAATCAGGTTTTGATAACATTTAGTTTAGAAACAGCAATTGCCATCATTTTTTTTTAATTTCGGGGGCATGGCCTGAAAAGTTGATAAACACAGACTGTTTCATTGAGTCTGATCATTGTAATCCCCAAACAGATACTTTTACAAAACAGAGTAAACCATTTCACCAGAGTCTACACTGTTTGTAAAGGTAAAAAAGACATTCAGACAAAAGAATACAGTATTTTTTGAAAATTATAACCGGACACACCTGTTGGATTTCTTTTGCTCCTGTATTCAGTTTTATGTACTGCCGAGCCCTTATCTTTGCTTAATCACCTTTTTATATCTTGATTTATATGTTCTAGGAGATGATGCATGGATAAGTTAGGGGTCTTTCATGCAAAGCAAACATCTATGTGTCTTGATCCACATCTGAACTAAGGGTGAGGTTGGCGCCGTGAAACCAGTTTAAGCCCTCCAGTAAAATATTTTTAATGTCCATTCCAAGGTGGTAATTCTATTGTGGATCACTTGTGCTAATTTTGTCTTGTGTTTGTCATGCTTTCGCGTCTGTTCATTGCTGCCTTGTGGTCACCTGCTGGGAAAGAGCTGTCCTCTTGGCTCTCGTTTGTTATGTTTAATTGCGTTTTATTGCATAAAAATCTGTGCCGCAAGCTATTAACAGCCGTGTTTTAACCGGCAAAAACCCATGTATTAATAAGACAATTCATTAGCTGTTGATGCACTGCTTTTGTACTTTACATATACGCATTCTAGGCCTTCAGAAAAATTGACGTCATCAACAGTAACGTGCATAGAAATGAACGTAATTTAGTGACGTTAGGATGAAGCAGGTCTTTGCTCTGAAACAGGCGTTTTCAAAATCTATGAATCCTAGATGCTTTTGCGCACCATTATAGTAATACAAAAATGAACTTTTCGAAGCGTTTTTCCAAAGTTTTCAAGTGACAAAATGACACTATGCAATAATAACGATCAAACATGGTTTTCTGATACATTAACATCTGCTAGACCCCTCGGGGGTCGTTAAAACCCTCGCCTTTCAGGCTCGGGTTTCAACACCACCCTCGGGGTCCAGCAGATGTAAATGCATAGAAAAACATGTTTGATCCCTTCATTGTCACTTTCCCATGTGGTATCATTGGTCTCAGGTGTGGTACTTGATTGTAGTGATTCCTGATCTTTTTCCCCTTTCTTACTTTAAGTGGTATTCTGTTCTCTGTCAGAAACAAATTTTTCAAAAGGACATGAATTTGAAAAATCATCAATATTATGCCAATGTACAGTCACTGGACATTATTATTTGTCGCTAAGTGAAGTCGCCGTTTAAACAGTGTAGTTCCAGAATTTTTGTAAAAAACACTGTGACAAAGTTCATGGGTGCAATTTCACATAACTTGCAGGGATGAAAAGCTAATAGAAAATAGTAATATACAATAATATATTAAAATGATTGCACCTTTTGTTCTCAAGTAGAAAATGTTTAAAGTGAATGTAAATTTTAAAATATCACGATTCCCATTTACACTAATGTTAACGTCACAAAAAAAACGACGTATCAATTTGTCCAGAGTTGAAATGACTGCCATAATAAAACAAGACACCATGAATCTACAAAAATTATGTTTATAGCCTCTATCAATTTGCTTTCATTTGGTACTTTTTCAGGGTTGTAGCTTCATTAGTTTTGCAGCAATAACTTTTGCAAAAAATCTGGAAACGCATTGATTTAAACAGTGGCTTCACAAGAAGATGAACAATTATGCCTAGTGACTGTACATGGAAAGGTTATTAACTCCATGTGGCACAACCACAGCTGTTGCTCCCTCCAAACAAGCCGGTGTCTAGCTAAAGATTCAAGTTGGCATGTGCACTCATCACTCAGATCAGCCTGTGCATCCATGCAGTCTGATCTGCCTTCCATGGGTGCTCTATGGCATAGCTAGCCAAAGGGCCTTTCTTCGGGCGGAAAACTGTGAGGATGCACAGACTGATTTGAATCTACTGTAGGCCCATGCCAAATTGTACCTTAATTTTGCCTTATCCTGGGTACCAGCTCAAACAAAGTTAACCATTTGCCTAATGGGTAATTTTACTATTTTTATTGTAGTCTGCTGATTTTTTTTACCATCAGATTGTCAAATAATTTGGACCTAGATCGGGCCCAACATTCTGTAGGGCCTGATCTGGGTCCAAACTGTTTTCAAAGGTTATCAGCAGGCAACTATACTTCTACCTCGACCTCTAAGTAATGACCCTTGATTCATTTAATGCGTTTATCGCTACAGTCATGCCTAAAAGCATTTTGTGGTTGTACACTATTAACATTAGAGTAGCTCCCATTACTCAGTATATGCACATGTGTAATAAAAATAGTAACACTCAGGGGAGCTCACCTAATGTGGGTAAAAGTGATTTTCCATACCTTAAGGAACTGCTCTTAAAGGAAAGAATTCGCTCCCTCGGGGAGCAAACTCCTTCCTTTCAGAGAAGTTCCCATTTTGAAAAGGGATGTAACTGTAGAGAATCATTGCTTGATACAGTAGTCTCCCTTTGATGTGCGTAACTTTTTCAGCGTTCTGGCTACGCCATTGTACTAATAAGATAATCAACACAAATCCAACTTTAATGTTTATTTGTTGTAGGGAATACATGTAATACTGGCTCAGATAATAATGGATTAACCCTTTTCAGACCAATGACATTTTCCGTACAGCTAGATACAATAATTTCAGAATGGTCCATTGTATATTGGGGGGTCACAGGCTATAGATTCTGAAAATTATTGTATCTCTTTCTCTGAAGATTGAAATTGTCTTAGCAAACATTGCAGACCCTGATGCAATGGAGCATAGTGCAGCATTGCATCTGGGTCTTCACTGTTTGCCAGACCCCTTTTAAGGTCTTCAGTCTAAAAAGGGTTAATATAAAAAAAATATGGCACAAAAAGTATATATGGCACATTAAAATGTTGCTATTTATGTATCTCTTTGCCTCCTAGTGTCGTCTGCTGATAACCTTTGCAACCAGTTTGGATCCAGCTCAGACCTGATCTGGATCTTAACTGACACTCTGAAGGTATTCCTGAAAGAAATATTAAAAAAAAGTTGCTTTTGAAATAAATCAGCAGACAACAAAAAAGAAAGCAAAATTTCCCAGGAGGCAAAGAATGAGTATTTGAGTATTGATGAGTATTTCTTAATGTCTTGTATAGACCAAATGAACTGTCGTTTTAAACCTTGTCATGCTGAATGTGTTTATGTACCACACTCTTCCCCAATTTTTATCCTGTGAAACCTGCAGCATTCCACTTGTAAGCATGTATCATCAATCAGAGTGGAAAACAATGTGGATCCTGATCAGATGGCTTCCTCAGAAGCCAGTTGATCTGGATCTACAGTGTTTTCAAAAAACAAGATACCCAGTTAAGCAGGACAATGGTTAATCTAATTAAGCTTTAAATGAGTCCATTTCCAACTTTAGGGATGCTGGGTGGTATTTTTCATTTTATTCAAAATTTCAAATGACCATTACCTTAGCATACAGCCCAGACAAGTCAACAGCAAAAAGCCCCTCAACTTTTTAAACTTGGGGGCATAATAAATCTTTATAGCCCCCTCAACTTTTTCAAAGCTGGGGACATAACAATCTTTTTACAGTAAATCTTGTATTAGTTTATACACTCAAATAATTTGTATGCCATAAATTATTCATATTAGTCAGCTTACAATGCCATGTACTAGTTTGTAAAGTCATTTTCCTGATTTGTAATTTTTATTAGTTCGGACACAAAGTTTTTTCCTTCCATTGTATTTGTAATATTATATGTAGCCCCCCATCAGCCAGAGCAATAGTAAGTGGCATTTAAATGGCTACCGCTTTGGCACACATCTGGACCCAAGGTTATAAAACCTTTAGCGTGCTCAACTCAACTGAGCATGAAATTTATCATGCTCATAAATGTTAAAATGCCAACATTTGTTGGCATTTTAACATTTATCAGCATGATAAATACAACAACTGAGAGTTTGAAAGCAAGTAAAAAATTTACATTTCAGCATTCGAGTTTTCATGACCAGTTGAAATTTCATGTTCATTTGAGTTTAGGGAGCGCAGTAGCTCAGTGGTAGAGTGTTTGACTCGAGACCGAGGGGCAGCGGATTCGAGCCTCACTGGCTTCACTGCGTTGTGGTCCTTGAGCAGGACACATTTATCCTAGCTTAGTACTGGTTCAACCCAGGAAGACCCGTCCCTTTTTAACTGAAAATTTGTTGATGGGACGTAAAGAATCAAATCAAACAAACAAAACATTTGAGTTGAGCATGAAAAAAGTTTATAACCTCGGGTCCAGTTTATCAAAGTATGAATACAAGAAATAAAGTTGATATCTATGATTAGCACTAGGATCGGAGGCAAGCTTGTATGCCTATGTCTCTGATGCAGCGGCTGTGCTACACCAAGGAGATAAGATGTTTGGTATACCATGGAAACGCCAATTCCAATACCATGTCTGGCGATGCCACATCATAAAAAAGAACCGCAAAGATTGACAAATGTTCACCTTACTTTGCATGTAGGTTATGCTGAACAGTTTAACATTTACACTAATATAGCAAGAAGTGAGCAAAGCTCACATACCCCTGGCGGTAGCTATCAGAGGTTGTAACACTTTCAGAGAAAAGACAAAATTGTCCAAGATTTCATATTCCTAAATCAAGTAGTTTCTGAGAAAACTTTGATGAAAATGTCCATATGTGTTATATCAGAGTGACAGAGGGAAAAATTGAAAATTTGAAGAAAGAAGGCAAAATGAGGATTAGCACCTTAATTTTCATTTACACAATACACTTTGCCTACCTGAAAGTCTGCACAAAATTTCATAATCCTAAATCAAGTAGTTGCTGAGAAAACTCTGACAAAAACATCCATATGTGTTATATAAGAGTGACATAAAGAAAAATTGAAAAAGAAGGCAAAATGAGCTTTAGCATCTTTATCTTTATTTACACAATACACTTAGCCTACCTGAAGGTGTACACAAAATTTGAAAACACTGGCTCCAATAGGAGCCGAGAGATCTGCGACACAAATTTTCATTGGAGAGAAAGAAAAAAGAATAAATAAAGGGACTGATGAGCAATATGTGGCTATTCTTTTGTTACACAATACAACTCATCACTATCAAGCTGTGTACAAAATTTCAGAATCCTAACTCAAGTAGTTGCTGAGAAATCTTTGACAGGATTTTTTTATATGTATTATATAAGAGTAAAAGAAGAAAAAAAATGAAAAATTGAAGGAAGGAAAAAATGAAAAATTGAAAAAAGAAGGCAAAATGAGGATTAGCATCTTAATTTCCATTTACATAGTACACTTTGCCTTCCTGAAGGTGTACACAAAATTTGAAAACACTGGCTCCAATAGGAGCTGAGAAATCTGTGACAGAAATTTCCATTGGAGAGAAAGAAAAATGAACAAATAAATGGACTGATAAGCAATATGTGGCTGTTCTTTGGTAACACAATACAACTCATCACTATCAAGCTTTGTACCAAATTTCAGAATCCTTACTCAAGCGGTTGCTGAGAAATCTTTGACAGATAAAAATGTCCATATGTATTATATAAGAGAGAAAGAAGGAAAAAATGAAAATTTGAAAAAAGAAGGCAAAATGAGGATGAGCATCTTAATTTCCATTTACACAGTTCACTTTGCCATCCTGAAGATGTACACAAAATTTGAAAACACTGGCTCCAATAGGAGCTGAGAAATCTGTGACAGAAATTTCCATTGGAGAGAAAGAAAAATGAACAAATAAAGGAACTGATAAGCAATATGTGGCTGATCTTTTGTTACACAATACAACTCATCACTATCAAGCTTTGTACCAAATTTCAGAATCCTAACCCAAGTAGTTGCTGAGCAATCTTTGACGGAAAAAAAAGTTTACAGACAAACAGACAGACAAACATAAATATAGCAAGAAGTGAGCAAAGCTCACATACCCCCGGCGGTAGCTATCAGAGGTTGTAACACTTTCAGAGAAAAGACAAAATTGTCCAAGATTTCATAATCCTAAATCAAGTAGTTTCTGAGAAAACTTTGATGAAAAATGTCAATATGTGTTATATAAGAGTGACAGAGGGAAAAATTGAAAATTTGAAGAAAGAAGGCAAAATGAGGATTAGCACCTTAATTTTCATTTACACAATACACTTTGCCTACCTGAAAGTCTACACAAAATTTCATAATCCTAAATCATGTAGTTGCTGAGAAAACTCTGACAAAAAACGTCCATATGTGTTATATAAGAGGGACATAAAGAAAAATTGAAAAAGAAGGCAAAATGAGCTTTAGCATCTTTATTTTTATTTACACAATACACTTAGCCTACCTGAAGGTGTACACAAAATTTGAAAACACTGGCTCCAATAGGAGCCGAGAGATCTGCGACAGAAATTTTCATTGAAGAGAAAGAAAAATGAATAAATAAAGGGACTGATAAGCAATATGTGGCTGTTCTTTTGTTACACAATACAACTAATCACTATCAAGCTGTGTACCAAATTTCAGAATCCTAACCCAAGTAGTTGCTGAGAAATCCTTGACAGGATTTTTATATATGTATTATATAAGAGTGAAAGAAGGTAAAAATGAAAAAATGAAGGAAGGAAAAAATGAAAAATTGAAAAAAGAAGGCAAAATGAGGATTAGCATCTTAATTTCCATTTACATAGTACACTTTGCCTTCCTGAAGGTGTACACAAAATTTGAAAACACTGGCTCCAATAGGAGCTGAGAAATCTGTGACAGAAATTACCATTGGAGAGAAAGAAAGATGAACAAATAAAGGAACTGCTCAGCAATATGTGGCTGTTCTTTGGTAACACAATACAACTCATCACTATCAAGCTTTGTACTAAATTTCAGAATCCTGACTCAAGTGGTTGCTGAGAAATCTTTGACAGAAAAAAATGTCCATATGTATTATATAAGAGAGAAAGAAGGAAAAAATGAAAATTTGAAAAAAGAAGGCAAAATGAGGATTAGCATCTTAATTTCAATTTACACAGTTCACTTTGCCATCCTTTACACAAAATTTGAAAACACTGGCTCCAATAGGAGCTGAGAAATCTGTGACAGAAATTTCCATTGGAGAGAAAGAAAAATGAACAAATAAAGGAACTGATCAGCAATATGTGGCTGTTCTTTTGTTACACAATACAACTCATCACTATCAAGCTTTGTACCAAATTTCAGAATCCTAACCCAAGTAGTTGCTGAGCAATCTTTGACGGAAAAAAAAATTTACAGACAGACAAACAGACAGACCGGGGGAATAATTACAGAAAAGGAAAAAACTATATACCACTTATATACTTCGTACAGGGGGTATAAAAATGACCAACTCCAACTACCCTGCCAGCTTTATATGCAAATCATAAAAAATGGGAACTACACACCAAGGCAGCGTGATATGAAGGTCATTTCTCATTTTTGCACAATCATGATACATATGTTTTATCCTTTCCCCACTTTTTGATAGTGTGCGGAGTGCTCATAACTGTAGGTGGCGCTTAAAGTATTTACCCTTATTCAGCCACTATTGTTTTTGTTCTAAAAATGTTGTCTTTTTTTTACGCCTGCTGCATATATTCAAGTGCATTTCAGACCCCGGGGTCAGTCCAGTGTTTATAGTATGCCACAAAGTAATGTTTAACGCTGGACTTGCCCCTAACTTCAGACTAGATATTTTCATGGAAGCAAACAATATGGAGCTTGATCAGACTGCTCCAAAAGGAGCAGTATGATCTGGGTCCAATTATTTGCAATACAGGCTACCCAAGAACATAAGCAGATGAGAGGAGCAGACAACAAAAGCAAACAATATGAATCCTGATCAGTCTTATCTGGGTCCATATTATTTGCAATATAGGCTCCCTAAGGACATAAGCAGGCAAAAAGAGCAGACGACAAAAGTCACAACTGGCAGGCTAAGGATTAATATGGATAAGCAGAAACCGATATATGTATGATGAAAGTTGTCTGATACTGGATGTTAGTTTCACTGTTGTCGTACGACTTGGCGCGAACTTTTATCTTGTAAACTGACTGGTCTTCTAACGGTTGTAACGTGTAAACAATCCCGATACCATTCTTCAGTTTAATCTGAAATTTTATTTTCTTGTCATTTTCAAGGATTCTGAACACAGTTTTGGGGAGTATCTCGTTGTTTTGATTGTACGCTATCAGTCTGATAAGATCTTGGTGAGCTACAACACCACTTGGTAAAGCGAGAGTTCGGAATTCAATGATGTCAGCAATTTTAGAGTTGGCGGGGCAGGCAATCTCAGCATCTATACATTCAAGCACACAGTAACTGAAAAAAAGAGACGATAAAAAGAAATTCTGCAACAATCTTAGTAGACATAAATTAATTCTTTACCTATGAGTGTCGTCTGCAAATGACCTTAGCAAACAGTTTGGACCCAAATCAGGCCTGACAAAATGTCAGGCCTGATCTGGATTCAAACTGTTTGACACTCTGCTGGTGTTCCTGAAAGAACTTTCCTCAAAATTATTTTGAAAAATATAAGCAGATGACAATAAACGAAAACTTTCCTATCATACAAATAGCTATTGTTATGACATAACTAACACAATAATAGCAAAGTCACATTTACTTTTGGCCAAATCTTTACATTTTCACAATATATATGTAAATATGACTTTAAGTAATATTAGTTTCAAATGAAAAACAGAATCTAATTCAGAAAAAGGGTATGTTCATTTCGTACCAAAGTCAACCTTTTGATTATTTTGATTCTTTACATCAGTCAACAATTTTTTCAGTCATGTCTGGATGGGTGTTCCTGGGTTGAACCAGTACTAAGCAGATAAACAAGTGCCTTGCTCAAGGACACAACACAGTGCCCCCCGTGAGGCCCAATCCCTCTACCACTGAGCCACATTGCTCCTCCAAAAGTCGATTTGTTGTCTGTCAGTGTGTCCGTCCATCAAGTTTCTTGTAGTTGTATCACCTTCTAAATTGTTGGACCTAGTAACTTCAAACATTGCTAAAGAAGAGGTTTCATAATGTAGCAGATACTGGGCAATGTTTCTTGTCTCCTCAAACATAACTTACTTAGTGAGGGGATCACGATGATCATTCTCAGGGCAGGGTATGTCTATACAAGTGAAGTCTCCTCTAGTATAATAATTATAACTTACTTAGTGAGGGGATCACCGTGATAATTCTCAGGACAGGGTGTGTCTAAACAAGTGAAGTCACCTCTAGTATTATAATTATAACTTACTTAGTGAGGGGATCAATATGATCATTCTCAGGGCAGGGTATGTCTATACAAGTGAAGTCTCCTCTAGTATAATAATTATAACTTACTTAGTGAGGGGATCACGGTGGTAATTCTCAGGACAGGGTATATCTATACAAGTGAAGTCTCCTCTAGTATTATAATTATAACTTACTTAGTGAGGGGATCACGATGATCATTCTCAAGACAGGGTATGTCTATACAAGTGAAGTCTCCTCTATTATAACTTACTTAGTGAGGGGATCACGGTGGTAATTCTCAGTACAGGGTATGTCTATACAAGTGAAGTCTCCTATATTATAACTTACTTAGTGAGGGGATCACGCTGATTATTCTCAGGACAGGGTATGTCTATACAAGTGAAGTCTCCCATACAAGTGAAGTCTCCTCTAGTATTATAATTATAACTTACTTAGTGAGGGGATCAGTGTGATAATTCTCAGGACAGGGTATATCTATACAAGTGAAGTCTCCTCTAGTATTATAATTATAACTTACTTAGTGAGGGGATCACGATGATCATTCTCAGGACAGGGTATGTCTATACAAGTGAAGTCTCCTCTATTATAACTTACTTAGTGAGGGGATCACGGTGGTAATTCTCAGGACAGGGTATGTCTATACAAGTGAAGTCTCCTTTAGTATTATAATTATAACTTACTTAGTGAGGGGATCACGATGATCATTCTCAGGACAGGGTATGTCTATACAAGTGAAGTCTCCTCTATTATAACTTACTTAGTGAGGGGATCAGTGTGATAATTCTCAGGACAGGGTATATCTATACAAGTGAAGTCTCCTCTAGTATTATAATTATAACTTACTTAGTGAGGGGATCACGATGATCATTCTCAGGACAGGGTATATCTATACAAGTGAAGTCTCCTCTATTATAACTTACTTAGTGAGGGGATCACGGTGTTAATTCTCAGGACAGGGTATGTCTATACAAGTGAAGTCTCCTCTAGTATTATAATTATAACTTACTTAGTGAGGGGATCACGATGATCATTCTCAGGACAGGGTGTGTCTAAACAAGTGAAGTCACCTCTAGTATTATAATTATAACTTACTTAGTGAGGGGATCACGATGATCATTCTCAGGACAGGGTATATCTATACAAGTGAAGTCTCCTATATTATAACTTACTTAGTAAGGGGATCACGATGATCATTCTCAGGACAGGGTATATCTATACAAGTGAAGTCTCCTCTAGTATTATCATTATAACTTACTTAGTGAGGGGATCAGGGTGATAATTCTCAGGACAGGGTAGGTCTATACAAGTGAAGTCTCCTCTATTATAACTAACTTAGTGAGGGGATCAGGGTAATAATTCTCAGGACAGGGTATGTCTATACAAGTGAAGTCTCCTCTAGTATTATAATTATAACTTACTTAGTGAGGGGATCACGATGATCATTCTCAGGACAGGGTATGTCTATACAAGTGAAGTCTCCTCTATTATAACTAACTTAGTGAGGGGATCACGCTGATAGTTCTCAGGACAGGGTATGTCTATACAAGTGAAGTCTCCTCTAGTATTATAATTATTACTTACTTAGTGAGGCAGGGCCGTCGCCGCGTATTTAAAAGGGGTCCGGCGGAGGAAGCCATCGAGTGCCGAAGGCACGAGAGGGGGGAGAGCATGAGAAGGGGATTAATCCCCCTCTCGTTAGGGGGGTTTGGGGGCCTCCCCCGAGAAAAATTTTGAATTTTGAACACTTGTATGTGCGTTTTTAATCGGGGTTTTATGCGTTTGGGACCAGATTTTAGTCGTTTTGGTCACAAAGATATTTCTTGACGCGGGAGGAACCGAATGCTAGACAAAATTGTTTTCAGACAGTCACATGTTGTTGTGTTTGTTTGTTTTTTTTTAACTTTTTTTCTTTAGCATGTTTCTTTGACACTATTTCATCTATGTCCCCGCAGGTTTTAGCAAAGTACTTTTAGCACTGATCCTTTGTGGTAATTAAAGAGTAATGTTTTCGAAAAGATATGTATACACTTAGTCTAGCGTCTTTTCAATTAGAACACCCGTTTAAGGATGCGGGCTTCATCTAGGTTTTGGCTTCGGTAGGTATAACATGAGATCTTTGGCGTCATCGTAACAACTGTCGAACCACGACGGCTAAACACTTCTTTGCTCAGGCTTGTTAAAGTCGAGTGAACGTTGGGGAAACCGAAAAGTCTAGGGCTGAATTGGAACAGGCGGGACTCGTGTATCCGTAACGGAATGCAAATGTAATTACACAGGCTCACGATCCCTCATACAGTTGTATATGTAAAGTCAAAACGTTTGAAACATACTTTGTCGCTCGAAAAAAACATGAGGGAATGAAACTGGATCATAGAAATTATCTGGACCTCAACGAGAAGACCTGTCTCCAGGGTTTCTGACCATGCAAGACTAAACCCAATCTACTCAGTTACAGAGATTAGCTAGAATGCTGAAATTTTCGTGTAGCAAGTTTATCAATTATACTTTCCTGGGAGCGAACAATAAAGGCGCTGATCGGACTGCGCGGATGTGAAGGCTGGTCTGCGCCTTTGATGTTCGCATGCAGCTACGTCAGGTTTTCTCTCGACACGGTCCATAAGTATGAACCATCCACCGATTATGAAAATCAGGTGTTATTATAATTTTCCATTGCTTTCACACCTTGTCTAGGTCGGTCTATTGATGACACGCGCAACGAGTGTTATTGATAATTGCATCAATAAATTTTGGCAGATTAAATAAAATCAGAGTAAAACGTAAAATGAGCCAAAACGAGGAAAGGGGACACGGTGGAAAGCATACTCGGCCCAAAAAGTGGTCCGGCGCTCGCCGTCCTGCCGGACCGGCGACGACGGCCTTGTGAGGGGATCATGGTGATAATTCTCAGGACAGGGTATGTCTATACAAGTGAAGTCTCCTCTAGTATTATAATTATAACTTACTTAGTGAGGTCAGGGTTATAATTCTCAGGACAGGGTATGTCTATACAAGTGAAGTCTCTTCAAACATAACTTACTTAGTGAGGGGATTACAGTGATAATTCTCAGGACAGGGTATGTCTATACAAGTGAAGTCTCCTGTAGTATTATAACTTACTTAGTGAGGGGATCACCGTGATAATTCTCAGGACAGGGTATGTCTATACAAGTGAAGTCTCCTCTAGTATAATAATTATAACTTACTTAGTGAGGGGATCAGGGTGATAATTCTCAGGACAGGGTATGTCTATACAAGTGAAGTCTCCTATATTATAACTTACTAAGTGAGGGGATCACGTTGATAATTCTCAGGACAGGGTATGTCTATACAAGTGAAGTCCCCTCAAACATAACTTACTTAGTGAGGGGATCACCGTGATAATTCCCAGGACAGGGTATGTCTATACAAGTGAAGTCTCCTCAAACATAACTTACTTAGTGAGGGGATCACTGTGATAATTCCCAGGACAGGGAATGTCTATACAAGTGAAGTCTCCTCAAACATAACTTACTAAGTGAGGGGATCACGGTGATAATTCTCAGGGCAGGGTATGTCTATACAAGAGAAGTCTCCTCTAGTATTATAATTATAACTTACTTAGTGAGGGGATCAGGGTGAGAATTCTCAGGACAGGGTATGTCTATACAAGTGAAGTCCCCTAAAACATAACTTACTTAGTGAGGGGATCACCGTGATAATTCCCAGGACAGGGTATGTCTATACAAGTGAAGTCTCCTCAAACATAACTTACTAAGTGAGGGGATCACCGTGATAATTCTCAGGGCAGGGTATGTCTATACAAGTGAAGTCTCCTCTAGTATTATAATTATAACTTACTTGGTGAGGGGATCAGGGTGATAATTCTCAGGACAGGGTATGTCTATACAAGTGAAGTCTTCTCTATTTTAACATACTTAGTGAGGGGATCACGTTGATAATTCTCAGGACAGGGTATGTCTATACAAGAGAAGTCTCCTCAAACATAACTTACTTAGTGAGGGGATCACCGTGATAATTCCCAGGAGAGGGCATGTCTTTACAAGTGAAGTCTCCTAAAACATAACTTACTTAGTGAGGGGATCAACATGATAATTCCCAGGACAGGGCATGTCTATACAAGTGAAGTCTCCTCAAACATAACTTACTTAGTGAGGGGATCACCGTGATAATTCCCAGGACAGGGCATGTCTATACAAGTGAAGTCTCCTCAAACATAACTTACTTAGTGAGGGGATCACGATGATCATTCTCAGGACAGGGTATGTCTATACAAGTGAAGTCTCCTCTAGTATTATAATAATAACTTACTTAGTGAGGGGATCATGTTGATAATTCTCAGGACAGGGTATGTCTATACAAGTGAAGTCTCCTCTAGTATTATAATTATAACTTACTTAGTTGAGGCATCACCGTGATAATTCTTAGGACAGGTTATGTCTATACAAGTGAAGTCTCCTTTATTATAACTTACTTAGTGAGGGGATCACGGTGATAATTCTCAGGCAGAGTATGTCTATACAAGTGAAGTCTCCTCTAGTATTATAATTATAACTTACTTAGTGAGGCGATCACCGTGATAATTCTCAGGACAGGGTATGTCTATACAAGTGAAGTCTCCTCTAGTATTATAATTATAACTTACTTAGTGAGGGGATCACGGTGATCATTCTCAGGATAGGGTATGTCTATACAAGTGAAGTCTCCTTTAGTATTATAATTATAACTTACTTAGTGAGGCGATCACCGTGATAATTCTCAGGGCAGGGTATGTCTATACAAGTGAAGTCTCCTCTAGTATTATAATTATAACTTACTTAGTGAGGCGATCACCGTGATAATTCTCAGGACAGGGTATGTCTATACAAGTGAAGTCTCATCTAGTATTTTAATTATAACTTACTTAGTGAGGGGATCACGGTGATCATTCTCAGGACAGGGTATGTCTATACAAGTGAAGTCTCCTTTAGTATTATAATTATAACTTACTTAGTGAGGCGATCACCGAGATAATTCTCAGGACAGGGTATGTCTATACAAGTGAAGTCTCCTCAAACATAACTTACTTAGTGAGGGGATCAGGGTGATAATTCTCAGGACAGGGTATGTCAATACAAGTGAAGTCTCCTCTAGTATTATAATTATAACTTACTTAGTGAGGGGATCAGGGTGATCATTCTCAGGACAGGGTATGTCTATACAAGTGAAGTCTCCTCTATTATAACTTACTTAGTGAGGGGATCATGCTGGTAATTCTCAGGACAGGGTATGTCTATACAAGTGAAGTCTCCTCAAACATAACTTACTAAGTGAGGGGATCACCGTGATAATTCTCAGGGCAGGGTATGTCTATACAAGTGAAGTCTCCTCTAGTATTATAATTATAACTTACTTGGTGAGGGGATCAGGGTGATAATTCTCAGGACAGGGTATGTCTATACAAGTGAAGTCTCCTCTATTTTAACATACTTAGTGAGGGGATCACGTTGATAATTCTCAGGACAGGGTATGTCTATACAAGAGAAGTCTCCTCAAACATAACTTACTTAGTGAGGGGATCACCGTGATAATTCCCAGGACAGGGCATGTCTTTACAAGTGAAGTCTCCTCAAACATAACTTACTTAGTGAGGGGATCACTGTGATAATTCTCAGGGCAGGGTATGTCTATACAATTGAAGTCTCCTCTAGTATTATAATTATAACTTACTTAGTGAGGGTATCAGGGTGATATTTCTCAGGACAGGGTATGTCTATACAAGTGAAGTCTCCTCTAGTATTAAAATTATTACTCACTTAGTGAGGGGATCAGGGTGATAATTCTCAGGACAGGGTATGTGTATACAAGTGAAGTCTCCTCTATTATAACTTACTTAGTGAGGGGATCACGTTGATAATTCTCAGGACAGGGTATGTCTATACGAGTGAAGTCTCCTCAAACATAACTTACTTAGTGAGGAGATCACCGTGATAATTCCCAGGACAGGGCATGTCTATACAAGTGAAGTCTCCTCAAACATAACTTACTTAGTGAGGGGATCACCGTGATAATTCCCAGGACAGGGCATGTCTATACAAGTGAAGTCTCCTCAAACATAACTTATTTAGTGAGGGGATCACCGTGATAATTCCCAGGACACGGCATGTCTATACAAGTTAAGTCTCCTCAAACATAACTTACTTAGTGAGGGGATCACGATGATCATTCTCAGGACAGGGTATGTCTATACAAGTGAAGTCTCCTCTAGTATTATAATAATAACTTACTTAGTGAGGGGATCATGTTGATAATTCTCAGGACAGGGTATGTCTATACAAGTGAAGTCTCCTCTAGTATTATAATTATAACTTACTTAGTTAGGGCATCACCGTGATAATTCTCAGGACAGGTTATGTCTATACAAGTGAAGTCTCCTCAAACATAACTTACTTAGTGAGGGGATCACCGTGATTATTCCCAGGACAGGGCATGTCTATACAAGTGAAGTCTCCTCAAACATAACTTACTTAGTGAGGGGATCACGATGATCATTCTCAGGACAGGGTATGTCTATACAAGTGAAGTCTCCTCTAGTATTATAATAATGACTTACTTAGTGAGGGGATCATGTTGATAATTCTCAGGACAGGGTATGTCTATACAAGTGAAGTCTCCTCTAGTATTATAATTATAACTTACTTAGTTAGGGCATCACCGTGATAATTCTTAGGACAGGTTATGTCTATACAAGTGAAGTCTCCTTTATTATAACTTACTTAGTGAGGGGATCACGGTGATAATTCTCAGGCACAGTATGTCTATACAAGTGAAGTCTCCTCTAGTATTATAATTATAACTTACTTAGTGAGGCGATCACCGTGATAATTCTCAGGACAGGGTATGTCTATACAAGTGAAGTCTCCTCTAGTATTATAATTATAACTTACTTAGTGAGGGGATCACGGTGATCATTCTCAGGATAGGGTATGTCTATACAAGTGAAGTCTCCTTTAGTATTATAATTATAACTTACTTAGTGAGGCGATCACCGTGATAATTCTCAGGGCAGGGTATGTCTATACAAGTGAAGTCTCCTCTAGTATTATAATTATAACTTACTTAGTGAGGCGATCACCGTGATAATTCTCAGGACAGGGTATGTCTATACAAGTGAAGTCTCCTCTAGTATTTTAATTATAACTTACTTAGTGAGGGGATCACGGTGATCATTCTCAGGACAGGGTATGTCTATACAAGTGAAGTCTCCTCAAACATAACTTACTTAGTGAGGGGATCAGGGTGATAATTCTCAGGACAGGGTATGTCAATACAAGTGAAGTCTCCTCTAGTATTATAATTATAACTTACTTAGTGAGGGGATCAGGGTGATCATTCTCAAGACAGGGTATGTCTATACAAGTGAAGTCTCCTCTATTATAACTTACTTAGTGAGGGGATCATGCTGGTAATTCTCAGGACAGGGTATGTCTATACAAGTGAAGTCTCCTCAAACATAACTTACTAAGTGAGGGGATCACCGTGATAATTCTCAGGGCAGGGTATGTCTATACAAGTGAAGTCTCCTCTAGTATTATAATTATAACTTACTTGGTGAGGGGATCAGGGTGATAATTCTCAGGACAGGGTATGTCTATACAAGTAAAGTCTCCTCTATTTTAACATACTTAGTGAGGGGATCACGTTGATAATTCTCAGGACAGGGTATGTCTATACAAGAGAAGTCTCCTCAAACATAACTTACTTAGTGAGGGGATCACCGTGATAATTCCAAGAACAGGGCATGTCTTTACAAGTGAAGTCTCCTCAAACATAACTTACTTAGTGAGGGGATCACTGTGATAATTCTCAGGGCAGGGTATGTCTATACAATTGAAGTCTCCTCTAGTATTATAATTATAACTTACTTAGTGAGGAGATCAGGGTGATAATTCTCAGGACAGGGTATGTCTATACAAGTGAAGTCTCCTCTAGTATTAAAATTATTACTCACTTAGTGAGGGGATCAGGGTGATAATTCTCAGGACAGGGTATGTGTATACAAGTGAAGTCTCCTCTATTATAACTTACTTAGTGAGGGGATCACGTTGATAATTCTCAGGACAGGGTATGTCTATACAAGTGAAGTCTCCTCAAACATAACTTACTTAGTGAGGAGATCACCGTGATAATTCCCAGGACAGGGCATGTCTATACAAGTGAAGTCTCCTCAAACATAACTTACTTAGTGAGGGGATCACCGTGATAATTCCCAGGACAGGGCATGTCTATACAAGTGAAGTCTCCTCAAACATAACTTACTTAGTGAGGGGATCACCGTGATAATTCCAAGGACACGGCATGTCTATACAAGTGAAGTCTCCTCAAACATAACTTACTTAGTGAGGGGATCACGATGATCATTCTCAGGACAGGGTATGTCTATACAAGTGAGGTCTCCTCTAGTATTATAATAATAACTTACTTAGTGAGGGGATCATGTTGATAATTCTCAGGACAGGGTATGTCTATACAAGTGAAGTCTCCTCTAGTATTATAATTATAACTTACTTAGTTAGGGCATCACCGTGATAATTCTCAGGACAGGTTATGTCTATACAAGTGAAGTCTCCTATATTATAACTTACTTAGTGAGGGGATCACGGTAATAATTCTCAGGACAGGGTATGTCCATACAAGTGAAGTCTCCTCTAGTATTATAATTATAACCTTACTTAGTGAGGGGATCACGGTGATCATTCTCAGGACAGGGTATGTCTATACAAGTGAAGTCTCCTTTAGTATTATAATTATAACTTACTTAGTGAGGCAATCACCGTGATAATTCTCAGGGCAGGGTATGTCTATACAAGTGAAGTCTCCTCAAACATAACTTACTTAGTTAGGGGATCAGGGTGATAATTCTCAGGACAGGGTATGTCAATACAAGTGAAGTCTCCTCTAGTATTATAATTATAACTTACTTAGTGAGGGGATCAGGGTGATCATTCTCAGGACAGGGTATGTCTATACAAGTGAAGTCTCCTCTATTATAACTTACTTAGTGAGGGGACCACGGTGATAAATTTCAGGACAGGGTATGTCTATACAAGTGAAGTCTCCTCTACAGTTACTCTCTTAGTGAGTGGATCACGGTGATAATTCACAGGACAGGGTCACGGGGGTAATACAAATTTTGCTATTTTTGCTGGCGACCGGGATGGTACTGCGTAAAGCTGCTATCAACCGAGGAGTACGGCTTGCGACTGGTCGGTACGGCTGTCGACAGATAAACAAACCATCAAATTCGACGGTAAGTGTTCTAATTTAGTGTGTGTTCCTACATTTTGGTGTTTAAACCGTTTCTTGGATAGCTTGCTATTGTTTTAAATGATTTGCAGGCCTCGCTATTAGCCTGTTTTAACGCTGGGCGTACTTCAATAGATATTCACCAAAAACTAAATAAAATCAGTATTCCCCCAAAAAAATTGCAAATCCAGGCGTTATGATGCAGATATATCATAAACTTACATGATTACCTTTAATCTGTGAATGTGCATGTTGTTATATGCCTCTGTGGTATTTTTATATTTTTGTGATACTGCTGTCAACCAACAGTAAATTTGCTGGGTACGGTTGTCGCCGTTTACTAGATACGTATGTCGACGATTCAACAAGAATGTAAACAGATTTCGTTGCTGGAAAATTAACTGTTTAACACTGAAAAATCTAACTTTCTACGTCATTTAGTTTGTGGTCATGTTTTAGGACCCTGTCATACTTGGACCATTTCCAGTCTTCCTGGGTTGAACTAGCACTAAACAGCGGTTATAGTGTCTGGCTCAAGAAAATAGCTCTTTGTCTCTGACGACTCTCGAACTATCTACCATTTGATACCCTTAGTCCAACGCTTTACCAATCTGAGCCGCCACTGTGATTGGTACAAGCCGTTTGGATTAACATATTGGACTACAGCTTGTTAGGAACTATTAATATGCATAATCAGTCATGTGTTTTCTAGTTTTGCAATTATATTGACGAGGAAGAGAGAGATGGTTGCTTTGGTTTAATTGTCTTCCCTATGTCATGTGACTGTGTTCTGCAGCTCTTCCTCGTGTAGCTGTGGGTTAGTCTGCATTGTGTGATTGTGGCATTTCCTGACCATGCTCACTTACTTCTGCATGTTAAATGTAAAGCGGAAAACGGCAGTTTTTGCATATAAGTACAACAAATGTTTAGACGTGTGTGCATTTGCACATTCTCATCCGAAATTGCTGGGAGCGCAATGGCTCAGAGGTAATGTGCATGTCTAGAGACTGAAGGGCTGCGGGTTTGAGCCTCACTGGCGTTGTGTCCTTGAGCAAGTCACATTAATCCTTGATTAGTAGTGGTTCAACCAAAGAAGACCCGTCCGGACATAACTGAAAAAGTGTTGAATCAAATCAAACAAATAAACAGAAAATTCTGCCAATGTGACCAGTGTTCAGACATTTTGTTAAGACTGCGTAGCATAAAATTAATTTTCTTATTTCTCGATCGAAATATTTGTTGTGGGTACTCAAAAGAACCGTCTCAATGAGACAGTTATTTAGAGCACCAACATATGTTTAAACAGGTAGAAAATATTTTACTCTCCAAAAGTTGTTTATCTAAACCTGCCTGTTCGGGCTGAACATGGGACAATAGAGACGCTGAATGACCCCTTTCCTGGTTTGTGCCTGATGTATGCTGCAAAGCCTCTATAAACCGTAATATTCTCGCGGTTATCCCATTTCCTGTTGACTTTCTGAGTATATACCGGTGATCACCAAGCGGGCACATAACCTTGACTCAACATTGATTCAATGTATGGGGTTGAATCAATGTTGATTCTATGTTGAGTCAGCGATGTGTGCCTGCCAGGCAGATCAGCAAGTGCGGATCCTGGATTTCTTGATAGGGGTTCAAATTTTCATAGAGATGGGGGGGGGGATTTGTTAACTTTACCTGATAGTTTTTCTGAAAATTCTTCATGAAAATGAAATAATTTTAGTTCAAAGCGAACCCCCCTGAATCCACCTGGACCTGCCATTGATCAGACGAGTCAATGTTATGGTAAAGCACGCAGAGGGGGAAGGGGTAGGGCGTAGGGGGGTCTGATATATTTTTGTGGGGGGATAAGGGGGCAAATTTTGTGTTTAGGGTGATGGGGGTGATTACCTCTGACAGGAAGCATTTTTCAAATACCGATCCTTTGTGTATTGCGCCTACGCAGGTATGTGTGTGTGGGAGGGGGGGGGGGGGGGAAGTAAAAATTGGGCTTCTTCTTTTCAAGACATTTTAGAATTTTTGGTGGTGTCGCTACAATTTGAACCAGCAGATGCAAGGGTCCTGGTAGAGCATCCTGCCCCACGCTGCCCGAGTTGTACACCCGTGCTTTTTGGTGAACACGTCAATTCCCCCCCCCATAAGTACTTTATAATAATACCTTGTGAAACTAACATTTTCTCGTGCCATGGAGATATTCTTAATTCGCTATTGGAATATTTTCATCACAGTGACGTCAGAACAGAGTTTCTTTACTAAGACAGCTTCGAGCACCATTGAAGTAGATCTATTTTGATAAGTTTTATATGTTTCTATTACATTTAAAGCTCTTTCTCAGTGTAATTTTGAACCCTTGATTTGTTTCATGTTGGCCAGTATTCCTACATTTGGTTGACCAACATAGTAGCCAATTAAGTCACCGAAAATCCAGGGATGTGCACAACTAAGAGACACAGAACAGAACAGAACTGAAATATAATTAGACGTAAACTATACAGTTTCAAGCCTAGCCTATTATTTTAGCAATAAACACAATTTACGGAAAGATGTCAAATCAGTCAAGCTTAATAAAATGAAGAAGGATAACAAACATGTACATGAACAATGGTCTTGGAATGAGAATTAGTTTAACGCAAATCAATATAATCATTCCTTATTTATAAGGATATAGTTGTCTACGCCCAGTGGCTGGGATACTATCGAAGTTTGGCTCATTTGCATGTAACTGGAAGTGTGACGCGTGTGGTATTGCCACATTTGTGACTGCTTATAGGGACGCCTCTAGTCAAAACACTATGAATATGAATGTGAATAAAGGCTAATCTTGATTTTTGACATCTACTTTTCTTTTAAAATCAGCCTAGACCTCTGATTTACTTTACTGGCCCACGTTGGTTTAAAAAAAAACAAAAAAAAAACAAGCTCAGGTGTTGTCACCAACGCGTGAGTCACCACCTAAGGATACACCATTTTGGCAATTTTTGTTACCATAGCAACCACACCACAATCAATTTTATGTGACGTCAAAAATGACGTGCATAACCAGCACCTGTTCACATACCATGTTTCATCAAGCTAGCTTTTATCTGGGATAAGTTTGTTTTCGCAACAATTTGACTATTTCTATTATACCCCGGCATCCAATTTAGGTTACCTTGCACCCCCCCCCCCCAGGACAATTTTTCATGGGTGCCAAATTGTTCATTGGGACCCCCTGGATGGGAAACGAAGGTGTCCTCAAAAAAAATTTGGTTTTGGCTATGTGAAATTGCATGGTTTCTATGCCAACCCATAGCGAATTTGAGAAGGGGGGTCTGCCTATAAAATTACTCATATCTCAGCTGTTACTTATCCTAGACTACAAAACTTAATACCAAATTAAAGCTTAGACATATGCCTAATATCCACTTGTTGCATATGGAAATTATCTAATTTGCATATTCATAAATATTTATGAAAAAATTAAAAATGTGTTTCACGAATGGGGGTATACGTACAAGATCAATAATATCTCAGCTGCTTTTAGTCGTAGAGTACTAAAATTTGTACTAAAATAAAGCTAAGACATAGGCCTTTCATTCCATGGTCAAATATGCAACGTATCTTATTTGCATATTCATGAATATTAATAAAAACGCTAAAAAGTAAGGGAAAATCATTACAAATATAAATAGGCTGATTTCATCCCAATTTTGTCATTGTTGCATGTTTTAATATAATCAATGTTACAATTTGACAGGTCCAATCATCCAGTGGTCCTATATGAATATAATCTCATTTGAATATTCATGAAAATGCCTGAAAACTTAAAAAAATGAGGGAAAATCACGTAAAAACTATAAGCCTAGGGGAGGGGTTAAGGTAAGATCTATCCTGCACTCCTAGGGCCTTTTAAATTCATGCAAAATTGTTCAGTGGGACAATCAGAATGTGAAATGAAGTTCTCCTCTCAAGAAATTAGGTATGGGCTACGTAAAAATGCATGGTTTCCATGGCAACCGCTTATATGATTCTCGAGATTGGGGGATAGGCCTACAAATTCAATCATATCTAGGGTTCTACTAATCCAAGAGCACTACAATTGGTGTCAAATTAAAGCTTAGACACATGTCTTTCTTCTTGTGGTCAGATTTGTTAATCATTTAATTTGCATATTTCTGAATATTAATGAAAACCTGCAAAAATGAAGTAAAATCATAAAAAAACAACATAAATGAACATATTTCAGCACAAAAACATCACCAAACCACCATTGTTGCCAGTTTTTATTTCCTCAGTGATTCAATTTGATAAGTTCTTTCATCCAGTGGTCCTATATGAAAGTTATCTCATGGTCCTATATGAAAATTATCTCATTTGCATTCATGAATATTAATGAAATCTTAAAATGATGGAAAAAAGCATGGGTAAACTATAGTATGCAACGGGGGTAATCAGACCTAAATTGAACACATCAGACATTTTATTATGGGCATAAATTTGTCCAATAGGACCATTTAAATGTAAAAAAAATATTTTCTTCAAAAATAAATGTTATTTGGGTTTTTGAAATTTCATGGTTTCCATGGCAACCCATTATGCCGACTGTAAAGATTGGGGGTATACATACAAAAAAACCTCATATCTTAACAACATCTCATCCAAGATTACTAAACATGGTACCAAACTAATCCCTGGACATAGTAGTTTTATTTGGTAGTTAGATATGCAAATTATCTAATATCCATATTCATGAATATTAATGAAAACTTTAGATATGAGAGATAAAATCTCAGAAAAAAATAGGGGGTGTATGTATAAAATTACCAATATCTCAGCAGCTATGCGTCTGAGTGTATCAAACTTGGTGCCAAATCAATGCTTAGACATAGTACTTTTACCTTAAGTTCAGCTTTGAAAAATAGTTATGATAAATAATTATGAATTTTAATTAAAACAGAAGAAACAAATGAAAAATCGCGGAAAAATCAAGGGGGTGCACTTACAAATCTAATAATATCTCAATTGCTAAGTGCCCTAGAGTACCAAAATTGGTTTTAAACTAATGCTAAGACAATAGTATGTTTAACAAATCATCAAATTTTAAAATGGTCATATTACAATATTCATGAATATTGATGAAACCATGAGCTTTTTGAGAATAATATTTGAAAATGAAGGGGATATACCTACAAAATTACTCATATCTCAGCAGCTTATGGCCCTTACGTAGCAAACAAGGTGCCAACTTATTTCTATGATACAGCCCTTTATCTCAATGGTTATATTTGCCAGTTGTCGCATTTACATATTCATGAAAATTAATATAAACATTAGAATAAAGAGAAAAATCGCCGAAAATGAATGGGGTATACCTACAAAATAACCAATATCTTAGCTGCTAATTGGCCTAGAGTAGCAAACAATATACTTAATTTAAGTCTATGCATAGCAGATTTACCTAGTGGGAAGATATAAGAATTAACTAATTTGTTTAATATCATTATTAATAAAAATAACTTTAAAAATACAAGTAAAAAAAGTATACAAATTGATAGCAGTGTAGTTACAAAATTACTCATATCTCAGCTGTTATACATCTTATACTTTTTTCTTTTACTCAATTTAACTTAGGATTTTGCTGTTTGATATGGTACCAAGCTTGTTACTATTGGGCAATTGGAAGCCAATATATGAATCACTTTGTAGCTATACCCCTTAATTTTCCTGTATTTTCTCTTAATCTCTCATGTTTTCATCAATATTCATGAGAATTTAAATTTGATGTGTTATAAATTGGATCATTTTGGTAAACATGTTGTGTCTATGCATTGACTTAAAATCAGGTTTGGCACTATTGGGCACTTAACTACTGAGATATGAGTAATTTTGAAAGTGCACCCCCTTGATTTTTGCCGCAATTTTTCTTTCATTTCTTCTGTTTACATTAAAAATCATGAATAATCATGAATATTCATGATAAATATTTATCATATTATACCTTATGGTAAAAGTATGATGTCTAAGCATTTAATTGGCACTAGGTTTGATACACTGGAACACATGGTAGGTGAAATATTTGTCATTTTATATGTACATCCCTTAATTTTTCTTAGATTTTTTCTTTAATTACAAAACGTTTCATTAATATTCATGAATATGCAAATGAGATAATTTTCATTTAGGACCACTGGATGAAAGAACTTATCAAATTGAATCACTGAGGAAATAAAAACTGGCAACAATGGTGGTTTGGTGATGTTTTTGTGCTGAAATATGTTCATTTATGTTGTTTTTTTATGATTTTACTTCATTTTTGCAGGTTTTCATTAATATTCATAAATATGCAAATTAGATGATTAACAAATCTGACCACAAGAAGAAAGACATGTGTCTAAGCTTTAATTTGACACCAATTGTAGTGCTCTTGGATTAGTAGAACCCTAGATATGATTGAATTTGTAGGCCTACCCCCCAATCTCGAGAATTACATAAGCGGTTGCCATGGAACCATGCATTTTTACGTAGCCCATACCTAATTTCTTGTGAGGAGAACTTCATTTCACATTCTGATTGTCCCACTGAACAATTTGGCATGAATTTAAAAGGCCCTAGGAGTGCAGGATAGATCGTACCTTAACCCCTCCCCTAGGCTTAAAGTTTTTACGTGATTTTCCCTCATTTTTTTTAAGTTTTCAGGCATTTTCATGAATATTCAAATGAGATTATATTCATATAGGACCACTGGATGATTGGACCTGTCAAATTGTAACATTGATTATATTAAAACATGCAGCAATGACAATATTGGGATGAAATCAGCCTATTTATATTTGTAATGATTTTCCCTTATTTTTTAGCGTTTATATTAATATTCATGAATATGCAAATTATGCAAATAAGGTACGTTGCATATTTGACCATGGAATACAAGGCTTTTGTCTTAGCTTTATTTTAGTACAAATTTTAGTACTCTACGACTAAAAGCAGCTGAGATATTATTGATCTTGTATGTATACCCCCATTCGTGAAACACATTTTTAATGTTTTCATAAATATTTATGAATATGCAAATTAGATTATTTCCATATTCAACAAGGGGATATTAGGCATATGTCTAAGCTTTAATTTGGTATTAAGTTTAGTAGTCTAGGATAAGTAACAGCTGAGATATGAGTAATTTTATAGGCAGACCCCCCTTCTCAAATTCGCTATGGGTTGGCATAGAAACCATGCAATTTCACATAGCCAAAACCAAAATTTTTTTGAGGACACCTTCGTTTCCCATCCAGGGGGTCCCAATGAACAATTTGGCACCCATGAAAAATTGTCCTGGGGGGGTGCAAGGTAACCTAAATTGGATGCCGGGGTATTACCATAGTAAACGCAATGTTCTTGCAACGGCGAAAAAATAACGTTCAAAATTAGCATATTGCCACTTAATCACATACCAAGTTTCATGAAGCAAGTTTGGAATTTCTAAGCTTAAAATGAGGCTGCACAGGATTGTCTGAGTCTACACTTGTCAAAATACCACATTGTTGGAAATCAAATGTCACGGCTCATATGCTGTACTCAAAATAACCGTCTCATTGAGACGCTTCTTTTGAGCACCAAAACGTATGTTAAAACTGATGGATTAGAAAATGTTTACAATTTTACGCTCAAAGTCTATCTTAACCTATGAGTTTGCTTCACTGACCTGCTGTGTGGATTTAAATAGGCTATATGGGAGAGATGTAATGTAGTTATTATTTGTGAATGTTGCACCTTTTAGATACCAATCCGCATAAAGCCTACAATTTTGTTCATTGCTGCTAGTGGAAACTGCCTGAAAAAACAAATTTCAGTTATAGCCATAGAATAAATTGTGTATTTTAAGCCCAGTGCATGATAGATATTTTTCATATCTCGTCGACAGCCGTATCACTCAGAATATGAAATCCTCGACAGCCGTATAACTGGTAGTTGACAGCCATATCATGGCATTTTTCTAGGATCCATAAAATCTCCCATAGTGCAAGAAATATGCCATTCGCACTTGATTGAAGAAGCTCAAATGACAAATAACATATATAGGGTGTTTCATTGTTTTTGCATCATTCTTAATACGTTAGATTAATGATAATCTATGAAAACTGGATTTTTCGAGAGAACCTGTAATTTATAGTGTTTTTCTAAGTCACAAACTCTAAATAACTAATTAGACAAATAGCACATGTCATCTTGAAAAAATTCTATAGCATGTGTAGACGATAAAACATGCCCTATGACCCATCAAGAAGCGTTCAACTCATGACCCCCCTATAACGACAGCCGTACCGACCGGTCCCAAGCCGTACTCCTCGGTCGATAGCAGCTTTACGCAGTACCGTCCCGGTCGCTAGCAAAAATAGGGAAATTGGTATAACCCCCGTGGGGTATGTCTATATAAGTGAAGTCTCCTCTATTATAACTTACATAGTGAGGGGATCACGGTGATCATTTTCAGGACAGGGTATGTCTATACAAGTCAAGTCTCCTCTTTAAAAACTTACTTAGTGGGGGGATCACGCTGATAAATCCCAGGACAGGGTATGCGTAACAAGTGAAGTCTCCTCAAATATAACTTACTTAGTGAGGGGATCACGGTGATAATTCTCAGGACAGGGTATGCCTATACAAGTGAAGTCTCCTCAAATATAACTTACTAAGTGAGGGGATCATAGTGATAATTCTCAGGACAGGGTATGCCTATACAAGTGAAGTCTCCTCTATTATAACTTACTTAGTGAGGAGGTCACGGTGATAATTCTCAGGACAGGGTATGTCTATACAAATGAAGTCTCCTCAAACATAACTTACTTACTGAGGGTAAAACGGTGATCATACTCAGAACAGGGTATGTCTATACAAGTGAAGTCTCCTCTAGTATTATAATTATAACTTGCTTAGTGAGGGGATCACGGTGATCATACTCAGAACAGGGTATGTCTATACAAGTGAAGTCTCCTCTAGTATTATAACTTGCTTAGTGAGGGGATCACGGTGATAATACTCAGGACAGGGTATGTCTATACAAGTGAAGTCTCCTCTAGTATTGTAATTATAACTTACTTAGTGAGGGGATCATGGTGATAATTCTCAGGACAGGGTATGTCTATACAAGTGAAGTCTCCTCTATTATAACTTACTTAGTGAGGGGATCACGGTGATAATTCTCAGGACAGGGTATGTCTATACAAGTGAAGTCTCCTCCAGTATTATAATTATAACTTACTTAGTGAGGGTATAACAGTGATAATTCTCAGGACAGGGTATGTCTATACAAGTGAAGTCTCCTCAAACATAACTTACTTAGTGAGGGGATCACGCTGATAATTCTCAGGACAGGGTATGTCTATACAAGTGAAGTCTCCTCTAGTATTATAATTATAACTTACTTAGTGAGGGGATCACGCTGATAATTCTCAGGACAGGGTATGTCTATACAAGTGAAGTCTCCTCTAGTGTTGAAACACATCTTCTCCTGACCACAATCACCACTGTGCTCTAGACATTCATTAATATCTGGAATGAGAGAAAATCAAAATTCACAATTAGGCAGACAAGATAAAAACAAAGCTAGACTTCAATTGATGGTACACCATCGCAAATACCCGCTTTTGAGCTAACCAAAGCATTTGCAAAGTTTGAGTTTGGTACGTCTAACCGTTTAGAAGATACATTTACAAGAAAGTACAATATTTCACTTTTGACCTTGAACTTAGGTCATGGACAAACACAAAACGTTGCCCAGTATCCTCTACATAATATGACCTATGCACCTGCAAAGTTTAAAGCTGCTATGTCTAATGGTTTAGGGGGAAATGCATTTACAAGAAATATTTGATCACATGAAGCATTGCCCTCTATATCATGTGACCTGCAAAGTTTGAAGTTGCTACGCCCAATGGTTAAGGAGATGCATTACCAAGAAAATACATTATTTGACCTTGACCCCAAGGTCTTGGAGTCAAGGTGGTCAAGGTCACACAAAATGTTGCCCAGTACCCTCAACTTCATGTGACATATGCACCAGCAAAATTTGATGGTTAAGGAGATGTATTTACAAGAAAATACATTATTTGACCTTGACCTTTGGGTCAAGGTCACACCAAAGGTCAAGGTCACACAAAATGTTACTCAGTACCCTCGACTTCATGTAACCTATGCACCAGCAAAATTTGATGCTGCTACATCCCATGGTTAGGGAGAAGATGCATTTACAAGAAAATACATTATTTGACCTTGACCTTCAGATCAAGGTCACACAAAATTTGCCCAGTACCATTGTCATCATGTGACCTTTGCACCAGCAAAGTTTGATATTGCTACATGCCACGGTTAAGGAGAAGATGCATTTACAAGAAAATACATTATTTGACTGGAATGTTGCCCAGTGCCCTCTACATCATGTGACCTATGCACCTACAGAGTTTGAAGTTTCTATGTCAAAAGCTTTAGGAGGAGAAGCATAAACAAGAAAATTCAATATTTGACCTTTGGGTCAAGGTCACACAAAATGTTGCCCAGTACCCTCTTCATCATGTGACCTATCCAGCTTCAAAGTTTGAAGTTGCTACGTCTACCCGTTTAGAAAGAGATACATTTACAAGAAAATACATTATTTGATCTTTGATCTTGACCTTGGGATCAAGGTCACTAAAAATATTGTCCAGTACCCTCTACATCATGTGACCTATTCAGCAACAAAGTTTGAAGTTGCTACGTCAATAGGTTTAGAAGATGCATTTACAAGAAAATTCAATATTTGACCTTGACCTTGTGGTAGTCAAGGTCACGAGAAATGTTGCCCAGTACCCTCTACATCATGCGACCTATTCAGCTACAAAGTTTGAAGTTGCTGCGTCCAACTGTTTAGAACGCGATACATTTACAAGAAAATACATTATTTTACCTTCAAGGTCACATGAAATGTTGCCCAGTGCCCTCTACATCATGTGACCTATTCAACTACAAAGTTTGAAGTTGCTACCTCTAACGGTTTAGGAGGAGATACATCTACAAGAAACGTGACGAACGGACGCACGGACGACAGATGGACTTTGACACGTAATTAATATACCCTTTTTTCTAAAGAAAAAGCAGGTATAATAATAATCTTAACCCATAAAGCGCCATCTACAATTTGCAGCAGACAATTTCAAATTTTGCTGCTTTTTCAAAAATAACAAATAAGGCATGAAATTTAATGAGAATCAGCAGACGATTCTCATGAAATATCATACCTTATTTTTGTTGAAAACTAGGAAAGATGTTGAAAAATTTGTCGTCTGCTGCAGTCTTGATTGGCGCTTTAAGGGTTTACCTATAACCTTTTGCATAATGATAGGTTCTTCTGACTACTTGGATACAATAGGCTTTGAAACAACATAAGTTGTGAATGGCCTACTAAGGGTCATGTCCTTTCTAGTTTTGCAATCATCTTGTTGAGGAAGAGAGAGCTGGTTGCCTCATATTGATTGTAGAAGATACAAGAAACTTTATTTTAAGCCGGCATTCAATTTTAACATATCAAACATTAGCCATCAAGGCTATTTTACCGACAAACAAAGTGAAAGGTGGGAGCACAGTGGCTCAGTGGTAGAGTGCTTGACTCGGGACCGAGGGGCTGCGGGGTTCGAGCCTCACGGGCCTCACTGTGTTGTGTCCTTGAGCAAGACCCATTTATCCTTGTTTAGTACTGGTTCAACCCAGGAAGACCTGTCCTGACATAACAGAAAAATTGTTGACAGGGATGTAAAGAATCAAATCAAAGAAACAAAAACAAAGTGAAAACTGTGCAAGTATACAAATATAACAAAAATCACAGGAATTAGGTTAGTGTGTTCTTGTTGTTGTTTTTTTTTTATTATGTGTCCCTTCTTCATGTTGCCATGGTTGGTCTGTGTCTGTGATTGTGGCATTTCCTAGTCATACTCACTTGTGTTTTAAAGTCATTTTTGATAGCAAAACAAAGCAACTTCCGAAATTGTGAACAACAAAGGCACAGATCAGCCTGCGCATCGGCGCAGTCTGATCAGTGCCTATGTTATTCCCTCTTTGCAAAGTATCATATTTTTGTAAATTTGCTACAAGGAAAATTTCAATTTTCTAGCTAGTCATAGTTTTTTTCGTGATATGACCCTATGGTTACCTTCACAAGATCTTCCATCTACTGAAAGACTATAGCCTGGTGGACAGCTACACTTATAACTTCCTATAGTATTGGTGCAGTTATGTTGACATATACCACGATCTTCCTGGCACTCATTGATATCTGGGAATAAAACAATCATATAGTAGAATTACATATAACACCTATAACTTCCTATAGAATTGGTGCAGTTATGTTGACATATACCACGATCTTCCTGGCACTCATTGATATCTGGGAATAAAACCAATAATTATCATATTGTAGTACTACTCATAACTCTTATAAAATCCTATGTATTGGTGCAGTTATGTTGACATATACCACAATCTTCCTTATTGTACTTTCAAAGATGCATAGTAATGAGGCAATTCTATTTTTCTTATAAATAAGTAAAGCATGATAATTCACTGCCACACGCATATGCAGTTATATGTAGTAGATTCACTTTAACAGTAAACTGAGACTACCTGCACGCCCAAAATCAAGGTAAACTTGTCAGTGTTTGTTTACAACGGCTCTCATCTACCTTTGAAAGTACAATACATTCATTGATATCTGGGAATAAAACAAATCGTTATCATATAGTAGTACTACTCATAACTCTTACAACTTCCTACAGTATTGGTACAGTTATCTTGACATATACCATGATCCTCCTTACACTCATTGATATCTGGGAATAAAACAAATCATTATCATATAGTTGTACAACTCATAATTTCCTATAGTATTGGTGCAGTTGTGTTGACATATACCACCATCTTCCTTACACTCATTGATATCTGAAAGTAAAACAATCATATCATATAATAATAGTACTACTGATAACATCTATAACTTCCTATAGTATTGGTGCAAATGTGTTGACATATACCAAGACTTTACTAGAATATAATCCTTATATTAATACTATTAACAGCATTATGAGGATATAAAACATTAACAATTCACATTACATATATCATTTCCAATAGTGTTGGTGTATGATCTCCCCTGCATTCACTTGTATCTGGAAGAAAAAAATATAATTTGAGCCAGTGCATGAGATTTCCAACAATGTGGCATTTTGACATGTGTAGACTCGGACAAGCCTCTGCAGCCTCCTTTTAAGCTTAGAAACTCCAAATGGTGTTCAGTCAGTAACTTAACAATAATAGAATACTCAAGCGACTAGCAAAGGCTCTGATCAGACTGTGCGTATGTGCAGGCTGATCTGCAGCTTTGCTGGTCGCACATACCACATTGTTGGAAATCTCAGGCACTGGCTCAATTTTAAATGTCTTAAAATTACCCAACATGCAAAGTGTTTTTTTATAATATACAGATGTTATGAATATCCATGGAAAGTCAGCCTGAAAATCCTGAACTAGGCAGATTATAATAGCTTCTCTGGTTTATTTTCAGTATGTCTTATGACAATTTATTTTCATTGAAATTATTATTGTTTTTAAGCATACTATACTGTATGTTTTAAATTTTGATTTTTTCAAAAGTTCAGGATTTTAGAAATTTTGAACTTTCATCCTTGGAGATTATCAATGATCGTTAATTCTTTCCTTGCTAATAGCCACTTGTCATCTTCTGATAACACTTAGAAAAAGTTTGGACCCAAATAAGAACCCACAGAGCCTCTGTCCTGATCAAGATCCAAATCGTTTGTCACTTTATAGTGTTCCTGAAAGAATGTTTTGAAAATTTTAATTTAGAAAAAGTCAGCAGATGAAAACAAAAGCATACAATCTTACTCTATTAGTTCAGTCTCATCATATGTCTTCACAGGTTTAGATCAACAAAATTTTTCAGAATAAAATTTTAAATATTTTCTTACCCATAACTTTTCGCATATGTTTTGGGTTATCAAACAAACCATCTCATATAGACTGTTCTTTTGAGTACTCACAACATATGTCTGGGGTTAGAAATAAGAAAACTGTTTTTCTGTGACACACTCTTAACTAAAGGCCTGGTCTTTCTTAAGCATGTAATTGGCGTATTTTTGGTAATTTTGAAGTAAATTTAATCATTTCTTTCAAGTTTTGTACTTCCATTTTAAATATTCTACGAATATAATTAGATGGGTTGATATTATTTCCTTATCAAACTGTGAGAACTCTTACTAAGAATCTGTCATTTGTGTATTACCCAAACAGATTGGAAATTAGTCAAATGGTACGCAGTGATATCCCATATAAATGCATACCGATCAGTGGGATTTGCTTTATAGTATAATGCACACAATGAACTCAAAATGCTTCTTTGATGATTAAATTTTTCTATTTATGCAAATAAGTACCTTATCTAAGCTTCTGGAAGTAATCTGTACAGTACACTTATTAGGTCAAATACGGTAGATGTAAATGATAAGAGAAAAGTATTAGAAATTTTAACTTTTTGTAGAGCAAGAGCCCCTAAATGGGAACTTTGCCTAAATGGGTACTTTGGCAAACAGTGAAGACCCAGATGAAATGCTGCATGATGCAGCATTTCATTGGGGTCTGCACTGTTTGCAATGACAAAATTGATCTTCAAAGAAATGCAATATTATTTTTGAAAATTATAACCTGTGACCCCTCAATATATACAATGGAACATCATGACTTTATTGTCTGTAGCTTTAAGGAAAATTCCATTGGTCTGAAAAGGGTTGAAGCAATTTTTCTGTAAATACCTAAGCATAGATCCTCGCTATGACTGTAAGCCATCCCCTTTGAACAGTTTCTGTGTTTAGAACTTCTCTTATATCTCACATTATTTTTAGTGGCCTCAGAATCATCCCGGGCCAGGGAGGAGTGCAGTGTGTTTGTGTCTATCACTCTGGCAGGTTCCAGAAACTCCAGACCTGGAACAGACACAAACAACACTTATAGCATTGAAATCACTCGGTGTAAAAAAGTGCATAAAATTATTCAAAATTTGAAACAAAAATTCTTTTCACCTAGCTTTGCTGCTGTGTGCTATCGAAATCACTCGGTGTAAAAAAGTGCATAAAATTATTCAACATTTTAAACAAAATTGATTTTCACCTAGCTTTGCTGTTGTGTGCTATTGGTAGCTATGTTAACTTAACCCTAAACTTAAAAACAAAAAAAATTGAAACAAAATTTCTTTTCACCTAGCTTTGCTGCTGTGTGCTATTGGTAGCTATGTTAACTTATTTTAACTCAGGCCTTTAGTTCAGAGTGTGTACCAAAAATTTAATTTTCTTATTCCTCGACCAAAACATATGTTGTGAGTACTCAAAAGAACCGTCTCATTGAGACGGTTCTTTTGAGCACCCAAAACACATGTTAAAATGGATTTGTAAGGAAATATTTACAATTTTACGCTTATTTTTTTTTTTTAAATAAATCTATGCTTAACCCTTTCTTGACTATTGGATTCTATCATTTTGTTTGATACATGTCAATAGTCTTGATGTTCCATTGTGGATTTTAAGGGTCACAGATTTAACTTTTTTTTTCTTCTCTTGAAAGAAGTTTTTGCCTTTGATAGCAAGCAGTGCATACCTTGATAGCATTAAATTTGAAAAATTTGAGTGGGCACTGGAAGCCAGGGAGGAAAAAAATTATTGTGTAAGAGACATTTGAGAGTGATAAAGTAGGGAAAAGTAGAGCACAGCGAAAAAAGAAGGGAAAATAGGAATAGAAGGAGTGTAAGGCCCACTTGAAAGCCTATAAGAGATATCATACAGTACAAAGCTTTACTGCTTTTCTATTTTTAAGTTAGCATTTACGTACTCCCATTTCTTTCTTAAAATTGTAGCTTTAATCCATTGTCAGATTATAAACATATATTTAAAGGAGTGTTGAGATAAAGATTTCCAAAATCCTGAATTTTAGAAAACCAAACTTTAAAACTTACAGTATGCCTACAAAATATTAACTACTTAAAGTTAATTTGAAACTAAATCAGAAGTGACTACAATCTGCCTAAATCAAGGATTGTGAGGCTGACTTTCCATGGAAAGTCAGCATTCAGGATTAATCCTGAAAACTTTCGTCCATGTTAGAATCTTTGTGTGAAAGGTTTAAAGAAAAAAATGAGATGGTGGTTTTCTGTTTTCATGACTATAATTTCCATTCAGTGAACCTTTCCACAAACAAGCATTTTCAACAATTAATTTGTCCTCATTCCATGGTGAGAGTGAGTTCCCCTCAACATTTTGAGACATAATATTTAAAGGTAGCTTCTAACCAGCACATGATTTTCGATCTGCAAGTCTGACTTGTCCTGGAGCACAGATACATTCAAACCCTCCATGTGTATTCTTACACCTGTAGTTACAAACACTAGGATTGTCAGCACATTCATCTATGTCTGAAAACAAACAAGTCACATTAAAATGTTTAAAAACAATGGTAGCTACAAACACTAGGATTGTTTGTCTGAAATCATTTAAAGCACATTACATGTATTATGTGAACAACACTGGTGGCTAA
The DNA here is from genome assembly GCA_964019695.1 of Loripinus fragilis. Classification (NCBI taxonomy): domain Eukaryota; kingdom Metazoa; phylum Mollusca; class Bivalvia; order Lucinida; family Lucinidae; genus Loripinus; species Loripinus fragilis. Next base: position 36,641,428 of record OZ026515.1, read on the forward strand.
AAACACTAGACTTGTCAGCACATTCATTTATGTCTGAAAACAAACAAGCCAAGCAAAATTATAATGTAAACAACAGTGGTAGCTACAAACACTAGACTTGCCAGCACATTCATCTCTGTCTGAAAACAAACAAGTCACATTAAAATGTTTAAAAACAGTGGTAGCTACAAACACTTGGATTGTTTGTCTGAAATCATTTAAAGCACATTACAAGTATTATGTGAACAACACTGGTGGCTAAAAACACTAGACTTGTCAGCACATTCATTTATGTCTGAAAACAAACAAGCCAAGCCAAATTATAATGAGAACAACAGTGGTAGCTACAAACACTAGACTTGCCAGCACATTCATCTCTGTCTGAAAACAAACAAGTCACATTAAAATGTTTAAAAACAGTGGTAGCTACAAACACTTGGATTGTTTGTCTGAAATCATTTAAAGCACATTACATGTATTATGTGAACAACACTGGTGGCTAAAAACACTAGACTTGTCAGCACATTCATTTATGTCTGAAAACAAACAAGTTTCAATATAATGTGAACAAAAAGGTAGCTACAAACACTAGACTTGTCAGCACATTCATTTATGTCTGAAAACAAACAAGTCACATTATAATGTGAACAAAAAAGGCAGCTACAAACACTAGGATTGTCATTACATTCATCTATGTCTGAAAACAAACATGTCACATTATAATGTGAACAAAAAAGGCAGCTACAAACACTAGGATTGTCATTTCATTCATCTATGTCTGAAAACAAACACGTCACATTATAATGTGAACAACACTGGTAGCTATAAACACTAGACTTGTCAGCACATTTATCTATGTCTGAAAACAAACAAGCCACATTATAATGTGAACAAAAAAGGCAGCTACAAACACTAGGATTGTCATTACATTCATCTATGTCTGAAAACAAACACGTCACATTATAATGTGAACAACACTGGTAGCTACAAACACTAGACTTGTCAGCATATTCATCTATGTCTGAAAACAAACAAGTCACATTATAATGTGAACAAAAAAGGCAGCTACAAACACTAGGATTGTCATTACATTCATCTATGTCTGAAAACAAACAAGTCAAATTATAATGTGAACAAAAAAGGCAGCTACAAACACTAGGATTGTCAATACATTCATCTATGTCTGAAAACAAACAAGTCACATTACAAATGTGAATAGCATTGGTAGCTACAAACACTAGGATTATCAGCACCTTCATTTATGTATGAAAACAAACAAGCCACAATATGTGAACAACAATGGTAGCTTAAAACACTAAGATTGTCAACACATTCATGTATGTCTGAAAACAAACTAGCCATATTATGATGTGAACAACATTTGTAGCTACAAACACTAGGGTTGTCATACATTATCATTTATGTCTGATGACAAAAGAGCTACATTATCAAGTGACCATTACCATTGAATCGGACATTTAATGTCAAGACAAACATCACAATAGACATTGAACTGTACATGGGAAGACTTAGAAGGCCCTGATTTGTCCTGCATATATGAGTAGACTGATCAGGCCCAGAGGTTATAAAACCTTTTTCATTCTCAACTCAGCTGAGCATAAAATTTCAACTGCTCATAAAAACTAAAATGCTGAAAAACACTGATTTTTCTTGCTTTTAAACTCTCAGATGTTGTATTTTTCCGCTTATAAATTTTAAAATGCCAACAATTGTTGGCATTTTAACATTTATGAGCAGGATTAAGTTCGTGCTCAGTTGAGTTGAACATGAAAAAAGTTTTATAACCTCGAGGCCAGGTCCATCATTTTATAAATTAGCCTGAATGGACATTTCTTGGCTTTCTGATTCACATGGTTATAATATACTCCTCAAAATAATTGAAGGACCAGGATTTTGGAACGCCAGTATAATTAGCTCAAACATTTAACTTCTGTAAAACTTGGCCCAAATCTTTCTACTCTTTATGCCCATAAATCAAGAATCATTTTTACCGATTCCCATGCCTAATTTTTGCCATAACTGGTTCTCAAATACACATACCCCCAAAAACACACTTTCAAAAGACTGTGGGTGGGTAAATGAAATTCTTCTGTGACCATTCAAGTAGAATGAAAGTGACATCAAATTAAACTTTGTTTTAATCAGTTCAGCTTGCATGCAAAAGATTTCTTCAAACAGTTTCATTATACTGGGAAGCAAACATTTTCATCTCTGACAATGGAATTTAGGCATTGTTTTGTTTTCTTAAAACAATGTGTGTACTTTGCCATCAAGAATCAGATTTTCAATGGTCATTCTATGCCTATGAGTGTTAGAAAGATGTCCCGACAAATTGTACAAAGATTGTCACAGACAAATGCCAAAACCAGTTGTCTGAACCCATAGTTTGGTCATTACGCCACTGCCAAAAGGGACAAGTTTCTCTCACAAAAAGAGGTGGGTGGTATTGACGGGATAAAAATGTTCTACACAAATTGCATCTATGTTATAATTGATAGTATTGGTCCTTCAATTATTTTGAGGAGTATACTTACCTAGGCAAGGGGTGCCTGGTCCTGCAGACTTGAAACCAATAGGACATAAACACCTGTAACCTGGGTCAGTGTTGATACATCGTTGGTTGGAGTAGCATCTATGTTTGCCAATGGCACATTCGTTCACATCTGAAAAATAAATTATTACTAAGGCTGTAACTAATATACATATCACAAATACAAGGTGATGAATATTAATATCTATCCATAAAAAATGAATACAGTGCAGTCCCTTTATAACACTATATTTGGGGTCCATAGGAATGGACTGTGTTATAAGCGAATCACATTATAGAGACAATTTTATGGTAATTTTCCTATAATTCTTTTGTAAAATTTAATGGTAAAAAATTTGGGGGCCACATGACGTGTTCTATCCAAATCTGTGTTATAACGAGACTAGCAGTCAAATGTTACTCTGCATCTTCATCTAAATCCATACTTTGTGCATGCACATCTTGCACAGGCATGCCCCGATCCAGAAAGTTATGTCAGAGGGGGTCCAACTATGACATGTTTTGGTGTTTTTTTTAGCTGATGAGGGGAGGGAGGATCAAAATACCACTATTAGCAGGCAATTATCCGACTGCCAGTGAAATGCCATTTAAAGGGCGTTTCCCTGGCGGGCTGACAATGGCCCAAAACTGAATGCTGGCTTGGTAGCTTTGTGAATTTTCAGGGTATCTGGACCAGTATTGCTAAGAAACCCTATATTTTTGTGATTTTTCAGGGGGGTCCCGACCCCCTGCTCCCCCCCCCCCTCTAGATCCGCCCATGACAGGCCAGCCTGGCCCTTCTTCGACAATGTAAAAAGTACCAAAATCTCATGAGCTGGCCTAGTTATCATCACTAGGCAATTCTCACTATGTCAAATGGTGATCCTAGGGACAGAATTTTCTATTTACTTTCACAACACTGATAGATTATAAGGATCTATCATGAGTGTGAGGGTAGGTTAGAAAAATCCGTCCCGAGGATCAACTGTTAGCATCACGAGCCTTGCCGAGTAATGACAAAGGGTGATCCCGAGGGACCGATTTTTCTATCCTACCTTCACACGAATAATGGATTCTTTTTCTTGCTCTCCGCTGTTTTTATTTTTTTATTTAATTAATTGACTTTGAAATAAGCTTCCAGAAGTCCCTGAATACACTAAGATGCAATTCACATGATGATGTTACTTGGCGTCCTGGGTAAGATAGCATGGGTAAGATAAGATTTTCTATCCCAGGGTAAAATCTCAGATATTCTTATCCGGTGTGCAAGTCTCTACTTTCACAATAGAGTCTCATATTCTTAAAGTGGCTCAATACCTAACTTAATTTTCTGCCTGCTAGTGTCGTCTGCTGATAAACTTTGAAAACTGTTTGGACCTAGATCAGGCCCGACCAAAAGTTGGCCCTGATCTGGATCCAAACTGTTAGACACAATGATGGTATTCCTGAAATAATTCTTTGAAAACATTCATTTTGAAACAAAAATCAGCAGACGACAAAAACATGCATACAAAACTTTTCAGTATGAAAAGCATTCTCGCGAGACCTGACAATACCTAATCTAGATCTCTCACATTTTGTGCTTTGAATTATGGTAAGCTAGCAATATCACGCTAATCCCATTCAATTCACGCGCTCCTGTAGTGACATAATATGTTATTATAAATCGCAAATAATCCAATTTTTGAAAGTTTACCATTTCTCTATTAGTCAATATTTACTGGATGTAAGGCCCTAAGTCATGCAAGCAGTGATCGCATAAAATATTTTAATAAAAAATAGCAGTTCCATCCCAGTGTGCACCAAACAAAAGGCTAGTAGGTTAATACTTGCTAGAGTGCTTCCTGTCTGCGACAAAGGTATGAAAAGAGTTTGACTTACCTATACATTTTCCATTGTCCATATAAGAGCCTTTAGGACATAGACTGATACATTTAAAGCTTCCAATGGAATTGACACAATTCTGACCTGGTGAACATGTGGAGCCCCCTTCTGTACATTCATTGATATCTGCAAAAAAATTGAGCCAGTGATCATGAGGTTTTGGTACTTATTGCATGTCAATCAAAACTGCCTCGGCCAATTCCGCGAAATTCCCTGGAATCAGACAACGGATGTATATCGAGGATCTTTGATAACGCAGGTGATAACATGATGCTGATATTATATAATGTGACGCTGACGTCACGGAAACCATGTTAACACAATAACAAGTGTGATTGCGGCAAAACAAACGGTTTAAATGAAGTTTATTTTATTGAAAAATACATAAACTTCATTTATTCTGCTGATTAAACTTTTCTGATAATCAGAATAATCAATGTTAACATAGCTGAACCCACATGCTACAGAACTTATTTTCATATGCCAGTTCTGGCTAACAAAATGGAGCTTTTTGGTACATAGTACTACGCGTAATGCTCCTTACATACACCCGAGCCATGATTCGATTCTCGAATTGTGGCAGACTTTCCCGAATGATTGCATGTGTGTAAACTCATTCTTTAACCCTTTGAGGACTGGTAATACCCGGTACTATGGCAAATAGTGAAGACCCTGATGAAATGCTGCATAAGGCCAATCTTCAGAAAAGGGAATACATCATTTCTTTGAAAGCATAACCTCAGTATAAACAATGGACCATTCAGACTTCATTGCATGTAGCTTTACAGAAAATTCCATTGGTCTGAAAAGGGTCAATCATGCATGTTCAGTTATCTAGTGGGCATAGAAGTGTACATTTTAGACTGAACCTTCATCAACATCCCTACTATGCGTGCTCGAGCAGCCGATGCTCTGGCCTGGAAGTGCCTATATGCCAGCTCATCTGAGTCTTCGCTGCCGTCATATACATTAAGTGACAAAATCTCATGAACTGGCCTATTTATTATGTCCTTACGTCAGTCATAATTTTTTACTTTGAGTTATCAGTGTTTGAATAAATCCATCATTATATTCTTTTGTTTGACAATAACTTTGTACATGGCTGATATTTGCTGGCATAAATAATTTTAAATTAAGTGTAAAACTGACACAACCATCTGATCACAATCCACACTGTTTTCCTCTTTGCTTTTAAATACATGCTTATAACTTGATTGTTGCAGGTTTACAGGTTAAAAATTGAGAGAGAGTATATTACATAAAAAATATTCAGCATGACAAGAGACAAAAATTAAATCGTCCTGTCATATCCGAAGCTCATCACCTTTTGCAACTCTACTATGTAATTAAACAGCTGAGAAAATGGAGAAGAGGTCATTTTTACGTTCATCAACATCTTTAGACTAGAGGGTATTACCTCTGTACAATCAATCTCTGGACAGTTCATATTCTCTCTGGCAAAGGACCTGGTAATTTTCAACTGCTTTTAACTCCATCTTATTAACACCTAACACTATCATCTTTATTTTCATCTCACTATCATTCTTTACCTTCACTTCACTGTTTTTAATGTTTCTTACTAACTCACCATGAGTAGGTCACATTCCAATAATACTCAATACTAGGGTTTGGAATTATGAAGAGATAGATAGATAGATAACTGTGTTACTGCAGAGCTGAGATCATGGTCAAGATGTTGGAATAAATATAAAGATCTATTAAATCTACCTCTACACAATCCACCTCTGACCAGTTCATATCCTCTCTGGCAACTACATTGGTAACCCCCCCACAGAGTTTCTACATAGCTGAGAACATGGTGAAGATGTCAATCTACATTCATCAATATCTTACCTCTACACAGTCCACCTCTGACTAGTTCATATCCTCTCTGGCAACTACATTGGTAACCCCCCCCACAGAGTTTCTACATAGCTGAGAACATGGTGAAGATGTCAATCTACATTCATCAATATCTTACCTCTACACAGTCCACCTCTGACTAGTTCATATCCTCTCTGGCAACTACATTGGTAACTCCCCACAGAGTTTCTACATAGCTGAGAACATGGTGAAGATGTCAATCTACATTCATCAATATCTTACCTCTACACAGTCCACCTCTGACTAGTTCATATCCTCTCTGGCAACTACATTGGTAACCCCCCCACAGAGTTTCTACATAGCTGAGAACATGGTGAAGATGTCAATCTACATTCATCAATATCTTACCTCTACACAGTCCACCTCTGACTAGTTCATATCCTCTCTGGCAACTACATTGGTAACCCCCCCACAGAGTTTCTACATAGCTGAGAACATGGTGAAGATGTCAATCTACATTCATCAATATCTTACCTCTACACAGTCCACCTCTGACTAGTTCATATCCTCTCTGGCAACTACATTGGTAACTCCCCACAGAGTTTCTACACAGCTGAGAACATGGTGACGATGTCAATCTACATTCATCAATATCTGTCAAAAATATAACCATAATGAAAAAAGTCAATAAGCAATGCTTATTAGATACCCCCCGCACAGTAAGAGTCAGTGAAAAAACTTGGCAAGTTATAGTTCAAACAAGAAGACCTTAGTTTTGATAAGAAGATTTCAGTAGAATCTGTGCAAACAAAAATTATAAACTCCTTCATGCATATGTTCAATGTGTCTACATTGTATCCGCAAAGTATCAAATTGCTCCATCAAAAGCTGTAGTAGGAGTTGATTGGCCCATAAAGGCACTATCAATGCATATACAAAAGCCATATAAGGGAATAATTGTCTAAGTTCTCACAGTTGTCATTTTGTCAAAATTATTTTTTGTGAACCAAACTCCTTCATGCATATGTTCAATGTGTCTGCATTGTATCGGCAAAGTATCATATTGTTCCATCAAAAGCTGTAGTAGGAGTTGATCAGCCCATGAAGGCACCATCTATGCATATACAAAAGCCTAATAAGGGAAAAATTGTCTAAGTTCTCACAGCTGTCATTTCGTCAAAAATTATTTTTTCTGAACAAAACTCCTTCATGCATATGTTCAATGTGTTTAAATTGTATAGGCAAAGTCTCAAATTGTTCCATCAAAAGCTGTGGTAGGAGTTGATCGGCCCATGAAGGCACCATCTATGCATATACAAAAGCCAAATTAGGGAGAATTGTCTAAGTTCTCACAGCTGTCATTTTGTCAAAAAATATTTTTTCTAAACCAAACTTCTTCATGCATATGTTAAATGTGTCTACATTGTATAGGCAAAGTATCAAATTGCTCCATAAAAAGCTGTGGTAGGAGTTGATCGGCCCATAAAGGCACTGTCTATGCATATACAAACACCTTATTAGGGAAAAATTGTCTAAGTTCTCACAGCTGTCATTTTGTCAAAAATTATCTTTTCTGAACTAAACTCCTTCATGCATATGTTCAATGTGTCTACATTGTATAGGAAAAGTATCAAATTGTTCCATCCAAAGCTGTGGTAGGAGTTGATTGGCCTGTATATGGCCTATAATAGCATAAGCACAAAGCACTATATTAAAAGCCATTTAGAACTACAAAGGGAAATAACTCTAATAGAATTGGCCCCTAGCCCTTACTTTTTTGTCTCAAGTATTTGTCTTGCATATATGTACATGTTTGCAAGGTTTGATGAAAATCCAGCAATGACTCTTCCAGTTATTAAGGAAAAAGCACTATATTAAAGCCATTTAGAACTACAAAGGGAAATAACTCTAATAGAATTGGCCCCTAGCCCTTACTTTTTTGTCTAAAGTATTTGTCTTGCATATATGAACATGTTTGCAAGGTTTGATGAAAATCCAGCAATGACTCTTCGAGTTATTAAGGAAACAAAGCGTTACGGACGGACGGACGGACGGACGCACGGACACACGGACGCACGGACGGACAACGTGAAAACAGTATACCCCCTACAAACAAAGTTTGCGGGGGGTATAATAATTAGTAATATTTAAAGCATCTATCATATATACAGAGAGATATAATGAATCAACTGAGCCGATAGACGTTGTAAATATTTTGCCTCTAGTGAGATTCGAACCCACAACCATGACAACTCCGCCTATCACTACACCAGACATCGACCCTACCAACTGCGCCACTGAGACATCCCCAAAAAAGGATGTTCAGGAAGCGCTGATATTGACGACGACTGATGCAGTACATCATATATTGGTTCCTTTTCAATGGATGGCATCTATTTAGTTCGCAAATGAAAGCCTAATGGATCCAAGGATACAAGTGAAATTAGATAAATATCAGAAGTGCGGAAATATAATTTCACAAACATCATTGCTTTCGAGCTACACAGGATCAGAAACTGATGCAGATTCATACAGTAGATAAATACAGAGGGATATTATGAATCAACTGAGCCGATTCTAGATGATGTAAATATTTTGCCTCTAGTGAGATTCGAACCCACAACCATGACAACTCTGCCTATCACTACACCAGACATCGACCCTACCAACTGCGCCACTGAGACATCCCCAAAAAAGGATGTTCAGGAAGCGCTGATATTGACGACGACTGATGCAGTACATCATATATTGGTTCCCTTCAATGGATGGCATCTATTTAGTTCACAAATGAAAGCCTAATGGATCCAAGGATACAAGTGAAATTAGATAAATATCAGAAGTGCAGAAATATAATTTCACAAACATCATTGCTTTCGAGCTACACAGGATCAGAAAATGATGCAGATTCATACAGTAGATAAATACAGAGGGATATTATGAATCAACTGAGCCGATTCTAGATGCTGTAAATATTTTGCCTCTAGTGAGATTCGAACCCACAACCATGACAACTCTGCCTATCACTACACCAGACATCGACCCTACCAACTGCGCCACTGAGACATCCCCAAAAAAGGATGTTCAGGAAGCGCTGATATTGACGACGACTGATGCAGTACATCATATATTGGTTCCCTTCAATGGATGGCATCTATTTAGTTCACAAATGAAAGCCTAATGGATCCAAGGATACAAGTGAAATTAGATAAATATCAGAAGTGCAGAAATATAATTTCACAAACATCATTGCTTTCGAGCTACACAGGATCAGAAAATGATGCAGATTCATACAGAAGATAAATACAGAGGGATATAATGAATCAACTGAGCAGATAGATGCTGTAAATATTTTGCCTCTAGTGAGATTCGAACCCATGACCATGACAACTCTGCCTAGCACTACACCATACATCGACCCTACCAACTGCACCACTGAGACATCCCAAAAAAGGATGTTCAGGAAACGCTGATATTTGCGACGACTGAGGCAGTACACGTCGTAGATTGGTTCCTTTTCAATGGATGGCATCTATTTAGTCCTAAAATGAAAGCCTAATGGATCCAAGGATACAAGTGAAATTAGATAAATATCAGAAGTGCGGAAATATAATTTCAAAAACATCATTGCTTTCGAGCTACACAGGATCAGAAACTGATGCAGATTCATACAGTAGATAAATACAGAGGGATATAATGAATCAACTGAGCAGATAGATGCTGTAAATATTTTGCCTCTAGTGAGATTCGAACCTACGACCACGACAACTCTGCCTAGCACTACACCAGACATCGGCCCTACCAACTGTGCCACTGAGACATCCCCAAAAAAGGATGTTCAAGAAGAGCTGATATATACGACGACTGATGCAGTACACGTCGTAGATTGGTTCCTTTTCAATGGATGGCATCTATTTAGTTCACAAATGAAAGCCTAATGGATCCAAGGATACAAGTGAAATTAGATAAATATCAGAGGTGCGGAAATATAATTTCACAAACATCATTGCTTTCGAGCTACACAGGATCAGAAACTGATGCAGATTCATACAGTAGATAAATACAGAGGGATATAATGAATCAACTGAGCAGATAGATGCTGTTAATTTTTTTGCCTCTGGTGAGATTCGAACCCACGGCCATGACAACTCTGCCTAGCACTACACCAGACATCGGCCCTACCAACTGTGCCACTGAGACATCCCCAAAAAAGGATGTTCAAGAAGAGCTGATATTGACGACGACTGATGCAGTACACGTCGTAGATTGGTTCCTTTTCAATGGATGGCATCTATTTAGTTCGCAAATGAAAGCCTAATGGATCAAAAAAAAACAAGTGACATAAGATATATAAAATATAAATGTTAAATATATATTATAGATGTAACTGTATTTTCAGAGAAAACAGATGCCCACAAGCATCCAAACTAGCCTATGATGGTCATTGGTTCAAGGTTCATACAGGCAAGTTTGTATGGAATTCAAGGACTTTTCCAGGACTTCTAAAAGAGATTCCTCCTGTTTTCAAGGACTGAAAACTTATGAAAAATACTGATTTACATGTTAACTTTCTACTTCAGAAATACTAGACTGCATTACAAATGGTATTAGTTTTAGAATATTAGTGTAAGATTGTGGTGCCTTTATTTGGTGCAGCATATGCTGCACCAAATAAAGGCACCAAAATTTTATTCTGATTTAGGTCTCCAAAGCCAGTGTTGAATCCTCCTGTAAAAGGTAAAATTCAAAGACTTTTCAAGACCTTTGAGTGTTTTTAAAGTACTTTCAAGGCAAATTTTATTTTCAAGGACTTTTCAAGACAGTACTGTATATTCAAGTACTTTTCAAGCCTGTGCAAACCCTGTAGTTAAGTAAGTAATGACTTCCATGAAGTACATTTTTCCACTGATAAAATCGAAGATGCCATGGCAATATATTATACCAAAATGTAAACTTTATTTCATTTGTTGACATAACTCTTGGGGTCACTCGAATAATAGATTTTATCGTAATCGGACTGACATGCTACCAAACTATTTTTTCTTATGTCAGTTCCTGCTAACAGAATACTGCAATTGCGTGCATAATAGTCTCATTAACATCTGAGGCCTAATTTTGAGTAGGCTGAGGTCTGATTGCACCAAGGCAGTTCTGATTGCTCATATTAAAGCTGGAAGCCATTTTTGTTTATAAGAGCATGGCCATGTGACTTCTTCCATCTTCCAGCTTCTGTTAAAAGTTCTGAAGTGTCAGAAGAGATTCTAAAAGCAGAATGATCCAGTTCATATTTCATCTGGGTCTTCACTGTTTCCCCCCACCCCTACCATCCTCCTAAAAAATGTTTACGGGTTTCTAGTCAACAATCGATTAACCCTTTTTATACTAGAAACCTGTAAATTAGTACTATGGCAAATAGTTAACTTTTTGTATGCTGGGTAATTTTTAATGCTTTTTTGTTGTCTTTTGCAGACTTTTTTTCAAAATTAACTATTTTCAAAAAATTCTTTCGGGAACACCATCAGAGCGTCAAACAGTTTAAATCCAGGTCAAGACCGACATTATGTTGGTACTTATCCGAGTTGAGCAAAGGTTATCAGCAGACAACAAAAGTCACTGCTAGCAAGGAAAGATTTAAGTCCCAGATGAAATGTTGGAAAAAAATGTGGCATTCCTCAGGGTCTACACTGATTGCTAAGATAAAAACCATATTTAGTGACAGAGGTACATCATAACTTGGATATTCTAACCTGTTAGCCCTTGGTATGTACAATGAACGATTCCGCATTTATTGTATTAAACTAGACAGAGGAACTCATCAGCATAACAAGAGGACCAAGTGACCCTGAATCCCTCACCTAAGTTTTGTTTAAAGTTTCTCTTATACGAGTCGTGACATGTGATTTCCAACAATGTGGCATTTTGACAAGTCTAGACTCAGACGAGCCTGTGCAGCCTGATTTTCAGCTTAGAAACTCCAAATGACTCTTGGTCAGTAGCTTAAGAGTCATAGAATATTCAAGCGACTAGCAAAGGCTCTGATCATACTGCACCCATGCACAGGCTGGTCTGAGCCTTTGCTGGTCCCACATACCACATTGTTGGAAATCTCATGTCACGGCTCAATTATGTATATAATGAAAACTGGCCACACACCCTGGGGACAAATCTTTTTCAGCTATGTTTGTGGAACGTCTCCTACAAGAAGTTACTATTTATGCAACTTTATTTTGAATTCTGGTCAACTTTTTTGTAGCAGATGTTTATTGTCGAATTTATATCCCCGGCGAAGGTTTTATTTTAAAGAAACTTGTAAATCACAAAACATAAATCCCATTTCTCCAACCCCTAAGTTCACCTTGGGTATCATACAATTCAAAGTTAAAAGCCTATCAATTAGTTTTCAGTGGTTCCTGGTCTGACACAGTAGTCAATCAATTCATTCACAATACGGGTGATGACTGGCTGGGGATCAAAGGACGGATGGCTAAAATAGTTCATAATTTTTTTAGTTTGTTTCTCTAATTCCTCGCTCGGACTTTGACGACATATTTTTTTTAATTTCTGACTGGTTTTCTGATGATTGAGTAAATGCGGTGAACCAGTCAATTGGCTGTGTTCTATAAACTGCACAGAAAAAATAAAACCACGGACGGTGCAAACTCCCCAATAGTAGTAACATTCCTAATAGCGAGGATTCAGGTCTCTGAACGGAAATCCACAACTGTTGGGGAGTAATCGGTCTGCAAAGCAGTAAAAGCCAGTACACTCTGCTATTTACTTGTATTGCGTATCCGTAATTTCTCTTGCATTTTGTTATGCTACCAAATCAATTTTAATTACGTTTTCTCATATTTCAATTTGGTAAATACGCAAATATGCTTACTAATTAAGGTACTGACCATGTTCTGAAATAGTTGAAGTTTTACCTATTGACCCCAGGGTCCAGGGGGGAGCTGGTCTGCCCGCAAAATATTTGCTACCATGTTGCTGAATTCGTGATTCTCTTTAATTTGATATGCAACATGACATTGTTCGGAAAAAGTTGCATTTTGACCTTTTGACCCCTAGGGTAGGGGTGGGGGGGGGGGGGGGGGGTGGGGGGTGGGGGTCTGCGGGCAAAATATTTGCTACCATATTGCTATAAATTTGATATGCAACATGATCATGTTCGGAAAAAGTTGTTTGACCCCCTAAGGTGGGGGGGGAGGGGGGGTCTGCGGGCAAGTATATTTGCTACCATGTTGCTGCATTCATGATCCTCTTTAATTTGATATGCAACATGACCATGTTCTGAGAAAGTTGAATTTTGACCTATTGACCCCATCCCCAGTTCCAAGGGGGGGGGGGGGGGGGGGGGGGTGTGGGCGTCTGCGGGCAAAATATTTGCTACCATGCTGCTGCTGCATTTGTGATTCCCTTTAGTTTGATATGCAACATGACCGTGTTCTGACAAAGTTGAATTTTGACCTTTTGACCCAGCGGGTGAGACACAGGCCTTGGATCGAAAATCATGTTTGATATGATTCATATTTATTGTACCTTTGTCTGCATGCGAAATTTCAGTAAAGTATTGACAACTTACTGAGTTATTGCGAAATTTAAATCTTTGACCCCACCTGAGGGATCAGGGGGTAGGGGTAAAATTTTAATCACTGTCATGCTTATCTACAGGCATTGGGTAATCATGACCTATAGTGAGAAGTTGTCGGATATTATAGTTTTGAAGAAATGTGAAGTTTATTCCACACAAAAAGCCAATATAGCTTTTGCATTAGCCTAAACCAAAGCCAAAAAAGGGCTCGAACTTGACCTTTATTTTATGATGCTTTACCCTCTTTAAAATTTGAAAGAAAACGTTGCATCCCTTCAAAAGTTATTGATCGTAAACCACAAACTGACAATTTAGCCAAAATCTAACTAAAAAAGGGCCACAACTCATCAAAATTTTGCGGATTACCCCCCTTCTCGAACTTGGTCTGTATTTTATGATGCTTGACACTTTTTGATGCATCCCTTCAAAAGTTATCAATCCGAAACCAAAAGTGTGAAGCAGCGGACGACACTGATGATGATGCGGGAGTCATGATCCCTATGTGTCATTCTTGCTTTGCTTCGCAGGCGACACCAAAAGGTAAATAAGGAAAGCTGGCCAAGCCCATTGGTTTTGTTTTGATTGTTTATGTCCCAGCCAACAATTTTCAGTCATGTCAGGATGGGTCTTCCTGGGTTGAACCAGTACTAGGCAGAGGATAAAGTGTTTTGCTCAAGGACACAACACAGTGCCCCCAGAGGGGCTCGAACCTGCAACCCCTCAATCTTGAGTCAAGCACATTACCACTGAGCCCCTGCGCTCCTCAAGTCCCTTGGGGACCATGCTCTTAAACAATCCAATTTGTTTTAGCTTTTCTGTAAAGGGTCACATGGTGAGAATTTCTGCCAAATTATTTTGAATTCTGAGCAGCCATTTCACACGAGATGATTTTAAAGTTCCTTAGCTGCAAGAAACCAGAGATCAAATCAATTTTAGCTATTTTTGTAGAGGGTTCTCAAGAAAACACTGAGAAGTTTGGTTGAAATTAACCAAGTGGCATAGGGTGAGTTGTCATATAAAAAAACTATTGATGACACATAGTGCAAACAGCACAATGGGAAATTGACGACAGCTATTGAGTGATCACTGTTGCTCACTTTGAGCATGTCATGCTCGGGGTGAGCTAAAAAGGTTTAAAAGAGATCTGAAAAAAAAGAAAGTGATGATGGTAAAATAAAAGGCAACACTGGGCTAACTTACCAACACATCTTCCCCTGGATAATCTACGATAGCCTGGTCTACATCTACACCTGTGACTGCCGTAGCGGTTCACACAGATCTGATCACAGACACCAGGGGTCTCCTCACACTCATTGACATCTGTAGAGTTAAGAGGAGAATGCAAAGTACACACAATAATAATTATTATTAGAGAGTTTCAAACCAATCTCTTCAGCTACAGAGACTAGCTAGAAAATTGAAATTTCACCTGTAGCAAGTTAAGATATGCTACTTTCCAATAAGCAAATAACAAAGACACTGATCAGACTGCGCTTCTGCATAGGCCGGTCTGCGCCTTTGTTGTTCTCAAACCCTCGAAGACAGGTTTTCTCGCGTTGAGGCCCATATGAGTCAGCTTATCAAATTTCAGTACATATTACATAGGTGAACAGCAAAAGCTCAGGCCAGGTCCCAAGGTTATAAACATTTTTTCTTGACCAACTCAGCTGAGCATGAAATTTATCTTGCTAATAAATGTCAAAATGCAAACAACATTTATTAGCAGGATAAATACAACATCCGATAGTTAAAAGCAAGACATATCGTTATCTTTCAGCATTTTGAATTTTATGAGCAGTCGAAATTTCAAGCTCAATAGATTGAGCATGAAGTTTTATAATCTCAGGCTCAGGCCTTGAGGTAAAAATTTTTTCATGCTCATCTCAGCTGAGCATGAAATTTCAACTGCTCATAAAAAAATAAAATACTAAAAAATAAAGATGTTTCCCTGCCTAATATGTATTTATCCTACTAATAAATATTAAAATACCAACAATTTTTGGCATTTTAACATTCATGAGCAGGATAGATTTCATGAGTTGAGCATGAAAAGTGTTTTATAACTGAATAGGGAAGCAGATGATGGTTCAGATTGAAATCTAGATAACAACATGCATCAGTGTTAGGGATAACAGGGAATTTTTGATTTGTATTTATTTTTAGGACCAAACGAGACACTGACTTTTACACGCAAAAAAATCAGTCTATGTATTTCCATGTGAATTATGCTACATTTTGGATCTAAAACGGACATACAAAGCTATAACATCCATATATAAGTTCTCAACATGTACAATAAATAGATTTAACAATATATGGGAATCAAAGAAAACTTGTCTTAGGGATTTGCAAACAACAAAGGCGCAGACCTGATCAGCGCATTTGATATTCACCTATTGAAAAGTATCATATCTAGACAGGTTTCCTCGCATTGCGCCCCATATATGGAATGCAGTTTAAGTATCTGAATAAGAATATTCTCTATCAATAGATATATATCTAGAGGATCTAACATGAGTGCTCATGTACTAATTAATTTATCAAACAAGTTGGGGAAAAGCAATAAAATATGAGACTTGCCCAGCATTTTATCTCTTATTTGCAACAAGTTTGATAAATTCAATAATACAGGAGCATGAATGTTAGATTCTATTTATCATATGACATTAAAAATACTTTGAAATCACATTTTAGTGTGAAATCGTTAGATTTGTCATTATGTAGGCAACGTTGTTTGTTTGCTTTGACTCTTAACATCCCAGCCAACAATTTTTCAGTCATGTCCGGACAGGTCTTCCTGTGTTGAACCAGTACTAAGCAGTGGATAAAGTGTCTTGCTCAAGGACACAACACAGTGACTCAGACAGCGGTGAGACTCGAACTAGCAACCCTTCTTTCCCAGTCTAACGCTTGACCACCTGAGCCACTGTGTTATGGATGTCATTACATAATGTTACTAAATATGCAAACCACTAGTGATTTATCAATTTTAATACATGGCCTTATATCACTCAGACTCCCACAGGGTTCATACAGGCAAGTTTGAGTAAAATTCAAGGACTTTTCAAGCACTTCTAAAAGACTTTTCTACAGTTTTCAAGGACAAAATGTTATGAAAAATATATATTTAAATGTTAAAATTCTACTTCAGAAATGCTAGACTGAGATAATGGAGAAATTAGTATGAGAAAATTTGTATAAAATTGTTGTTTTGTTTTGTTTGTTTTTGTTGCTTTACGTCCCAAGTCAACAGCTATGGTCATTGCGGGACGGTCAGTTTACCTAACCACACTTTTTCCTGGGCAGGCTTGAACAAGCGGTTAACCAGTAATTCCTGCACATACTTTCCCTTGTAACTGACAACAACCCTTCTTGAATAAATCAGCGGAAGGGAGGAGAATGACCGTAGAAATTATTTCATGATCAATCTCCACGAAAGCATGGGACCGGACCGGGATCGAACTCGCGACCCCTGGATCTGCAGTCAGACACGCATCTATAGCCAGACACGTTACCGACTGCGCTACGCGGCCCGGTTAAGCAGCATAGGCTGCACCAAATAAAGGCACAACAATTTTATAATGATTAAGGTATATATCAACTGTGCCAAGGCCTACAAAAAGAAGTAAAATTCAAGGACTTTTAAAGGCAAATTTAACTTTCAAGGACTTTTCAAGAAAGCCCTCTAAATTCAAGTACTTTTCAAGCCTGTTCAAACCCTGTCCCAGAGCCAGCATCATGTTATAAAATAGAAAAATGCCTGTACCTATACATGTCTGGCCATCTTCTGATCGCTTAAAACCACGCTTACATATGGCAGCACACATGTAGGAACCAATAGTATTGACACATTCCTGGTCGCCACGGCAACTGGCAGCACTGGTACTACACTCATCAATATCTGCAAGAAATATACATATACCTGTGTTATTCTATGTTGATTTCAGCACACATAATTATGCGGTAAACCATTTCAAATCTTGTCACAGAAAAGCATGGGTGAAAGTTCATAATTAACACAATCCTGAACTTTAGAAATTAAAGTCTTAAAACCTGCAGTAAGCCTTCAAAAAAATTAACAATTTCAAGTTTCAATTGTCAATTGTTTTTCGATTAACAGGGAAAAAATAGAGAAGCTATTATAATTATAAATATGCCTGATTCAGCTTTTTGGAGGCTGACTTTCTATGGAAAGTCAGCCTCAAAAACATGAATTCTGGAATAATCCTGAAAACTTTCACCCATGGAAAAGTAATAAAACTGTTTATTTATAGTAAAAAAAATACCATGATATTTATGCATTTTGATTTTATCCTCCACTGATAAATTCATATTTTATTCTCCACAAGTAAACATTCGTTGATTTGCTATCGAAAAACATTTTAAACTAGAATTGTTTTTCTACAAAAAAAAAAACAGATGTCTCCCCCCTTTTGATGGCAAAAACATGAGTCATTAAATACAATTTCAAACAGAAACATAAATTACAATTTCTAACGGAAATTCTAGTCATTTCATGCAGACAATCAGCTCGTATCTAGTAAAGATATCTGTCAATGTGGTTAACTATTGCACAATCATTACCTGGTATAAAATAGTCATAGATAATTGTTTTTGTGATGGACAAAGTTCCAAGGGTAATAGCTCAAAGAGTTTAAATGACAGAGTGACTATTCTTGCACTCTGCACGTCGACTCATGTTGGTTGATACTTGTATAAAGTTTCGTGAATATAGCTTAAGCGGTTTTCAAGTTATAGAGCGGACACGATTTTTGTGATGCACAAAGTTCTAAGGGAAATAACTCAAAAAGTATAAAAGGCAGAGTTACCATTCATGCACTCTGCACGTCATCTCATGCTGATCGATATTTGTATAAAGTTTCGTGAATATAGCTTAAGGGGTTTTCAAGTTATAGAACGGACACAATTTTTGAGATGCACAAAGTTCAAAGGGAAATAACTCAAAAAGTATAAAAGGCAGAGTTACCATTCTTGCACTCTGCACGTCATCTCATGCTGATCGATATTTGTATAAAGATTCGTGAATATAGCTTAAGGGGTTTTCAAGTTATAGAGCGGACACGATTTGTGACAGACAGACAGACAGGCGGACGCCCGGGGAAAAACAATATGTCTCCAGACCCTGAAGGGGGGAGAAACAATATGTCTCCCGACCCTGAAGGGGGAGACTTTGCCAAAATTTAACCCTTACCCCACCACTATTTTTTTTTGTCCTGAAAATGTCTGCTTTTTATGTCTGCTGCATATATTTAAATGCATTTCAGACTAGATACTTTCATGGGAGCATACAATATGAACCTTTATTATAAGTGACATATATTAGAGTGACTGGTAACTTCAATGAAATATCGATACTTGACCAATGCAGCTTTGTCAGGCATCTTACACAGGTAAATTAGGGGAAATCGATATCGTTTATCTACACTATTTTTTTTTTTTTTTTTGAATACACAGTGTAATTTCTCGATCGTTTACCAAAACTTTTAACACCTTTACAAACACCAAAATTGAATAAATTCCAATAATTATAAACGACAGGGCATCTTAGTTTATGAAAACTAATAAATAAATAAAGACACAGTCATAGATATATTTGAAGCTTTATTTGTCGCAGTGAAAGAGGTATTGTTGAAGCCATATTTGACTAATTCCCCAACTTTCATAAAATCAGCCAACATTTACACGGTCATAACTACATGTACATAGGATTAGTCTTAACATTGCAGAAACATGTCATTTGTAAATATTTACGACGAAGTATGTGCTTTAATGTTCACATAAATGCAGCATTTCTCACAGTTGCGTCGTTATTTTGAATGGGGCACCAGGTGTAAGTCACATAACACATGCACCGACATACCTGTCTGGCTGAAAAATTGAGTTTCCAGTCACTCTTATATTGGTCATTGTTCAAATGGGCTAATGGTTAATGGTAAATCTTCAAGCAGTCATGATAAGAAAACTTATTACATAATTGTAACAATAACTATTGAAGGAATCCCACTCACCAAGGCAGTTTCTACCATCAATATCAAGGGTATAGCCAAAAGGACAGGAGCAAGCAAAGCTACCTGGGGAGTTGTGACAGAAATCAGAGCAGGGCTTCAATCGTACACACTCGTCTTCATCTGAAATAAGGGAATAAACTCTTTACCTACTAGTGTTATATGTTGATAACCTTTGCAAACAGTTTGGACCCAGATCAGGCCCAACAAAATGTCGGGCCTGATCTGGATCCAAACTGTTTGATACTCTGATGGTATTCCTGATAAAAAAAAATTCAAAGAAGTTAATTTTGATAAAAAGTTTGATGACTGGTCGAAAGTCTTTGGTGTCTATAGATGTTATTTCCACAAATTAAACATCTATTTAGGGAAACAGTCCGCCTTATGGCTAGAAACTCTTTGTCATTAAGATGCTAATATGGGCCTCGCCACGAGAAAACCTGTCTTCGGGGTTTCCGACAAAGTGAGATTCAAACTAGTCTCCTCAGCTACAGAGACTAGCTAGAAGATTGACATTTTGCTTGCAGCAAGTTTAGATATGATACTTTCCAAAAACCAAAAAAACAAAGGCGCTCCTCAGTCTGCGCCGATGTGCAGGCTGGTCTGCGCCTTTGTTGTCCACAAACCTCAGAAGACAGGTCCATATGATATTTACAGACTATCTCCTTTTGACTCCAACTATTGCTATTAACCCTTGTCCTGCTGATCCCAGATTTATCTTTTTTTTTTAAAAAAAACACTGAAGATCCAGATCAGCTGGCTTCTGATGAGGCCATCTGATCAGGATCCACACAATATTCTACTCTGACTGAAAATATATGCTTATGGCATCTTGTAGTTTAACAGGATAAAAATTGGGGAGGAGTGTAGTACAAAAAATATTCAGCATGACAAAGGTTAAACTTGAGAGGAAGACTGGAATTTCTGAAATACTTTCGAACTTCATTCAAGCTACCATTTGACTTTAAGACCTTTGTTTTGTCTATTTTTGAGTTGCCCCTTGAGACAGGTGGCCCCTTAAGACAGGTATAAAAGTAAAATGAAAATGTAGACTTACCTACACAGAAAGGACCTGCAGGATCCAGGGTAAAGCCAGTAGGACACTGGTTACTGGGAGACCCTGAAAATAGGAAATCATAGGTCAAGATCAGCAAAATTTTTGAGCCGAAAATTGTGATTACAGTGAGCCACTTTAGTTACGCACCACTTGTACAATGTAGCATCTATATTTGCATTAGCCATTGAAATTTCATTGTGATCAGATCAGAAACGAATGAGAAAACATATCTTTAAGTGCACTACCCTCAAAACACCATTTCACATTGCATTATCTCAAATGAAACTCAGATCACATTGGACTTTTTTCAGGGTCGAATTTCTGCCATGCCAGAGATAAGAGCCGATATATTCTTGGCAATATCTAAGACTGGAATGTGTTTGTTTACTTCATCATTTTTTTTTTAATGTTTTACTATTTTGGTTCCCAGCTGGCCAAGATTTGAAAAAGGTTGGTTTTAGTACTTTTTTAAAGTTAGTTAAAATTTCGTATGATTCTGAGTAAACTAGTTATCAAGACACTTCTTTTATAATTTCATTTTAAAAAAACATGTATCCGCCGTTTATTTTCGTAAAAAAAATAATGGATTTATTGGCGTCATGGTGTTGACGTTAGTGATGACGTCACTACCACCAAGGCTATAAGACGTGTCAATGATAAGATGTTTTAGTGTTTTGATACTTCTATGTCAACAAGTGACTCATAATAAAACAATTTGCCAAGAAAAACCTATTTGATTATTGTAACTGATGTTAATATGACGTCAAAACGAGCATTTCTTCAAAAAATAACGGTGTTACTTAATTCAATGACCAAAAAAAGGGGTTTTACTTGAATAAAATAATTGTTTTTGGTGTTTTTCTGTCACAACGATCACCATGGATAATGCCTAGCTCAAAACAAAAATAGAAAATAAAGTCGTTCAAGTTGCACGTGCATTTTTGTCAAACTTTGAAAATTGTCTTTGACGTAGAAGAATGATTCACATGAGTGATTCCAATATTTTTTAAGATGTCATCAAACAGATAAAATGTCAATAAATAAATTATCATAGCGAATGTTCAATTCCAGCATTTTTGTCAAAAAATGCGGGCCCTGAAAAAGTGGTGTGTAACTAAAGTGGCTCACTGTATTTTCTTACCCACAAGTTTAAACTCATGTTTTGGGTGCTCAAAAGAAACGTCTCTGAGACAATTCTTTTGAGTACCCACAACACGTGTTTTGGTTGAGAAATGACAAATTCAATTTTAGATTATGTACTCTTATCTGGAGGCCTGGAAATGATAGAAGATTATACTGGTATACCATATTCAACCTTATAAGTGCACTATACCCTCTTTTGAAAACAGTGTGGATCCAGATCAGCTGGCTTTTGATGGTATAACGTTCTCTGAAATGTTGCAATACTGGCATCAAGTTGTGGAAATACTCTCATCACTGTGAATAGTCTGAACCGGAACTTTTTGTTTCTAGGCCTCAACCATGTTGTTAGATGGTACTAGAAGTGTCCACAGATCATGGTGAGTAATTTAGTCACTTTGTTTGTTTTCTCTTTCTGTCTTTCCTTGCTAGCCGTGACTTTTGTTGTCTACTGAAAATCTTTGCAAACAGTTTGGACCCAAATCAGGCCCGACAGAATGTCAGTCCTGATCTCGATCCAATCCGTTTGACACTCTGATAGTGATCCTGAAAGAATATTTTTTTGAAAAAGTTCACTTTTTGAAAAAAATCAGCGGACGACAACAAAAGCATGAAAAATGAAAAAAGTCAATAAGCAATGCTTATTAGATACCCCCGCACAGTAAGATTCAGTAAAAAAAACTTGGCAAGTTATAGTTCAAAACAGCTGACCTAAGTTTTGAAAAGAAGATTTCAGTAGAATCTATGCAAACCAAAATTATAAGCTCCTTCATGCATATGTTCACTGTGTCTACATTGTATCTGCAAAGTATCAAATTGCTCCATCAAAAGCTGTGGTAGGAGTTAAGGGGCCCATAAAGGCACTATCCATGCATATACAAAAGCCATATAAGGGAATAATTGTCTAAGTTCTCATAGCTGTCCGTTTGTAAAAAAAAAATAATTTCAACCAGACTCCTTCATGTATATGTTCAATGTGTCTATATTGTAAAGGAAAAGTATCAAATTGCTCGATTAAAAGCTGTGGTAGGAGTTGATCGGCCCATGAAGGCACCATCTATGCATATACAAAAGCCTTATTAGGGAAAAATTGTCTAAGTTCTCAAAGCTGTCATTTTGTCAAAAATTATTTTTTCTGAACCAAACTCCTTCATGCATATGTTCAATGTGTCTACATTGTATAGGCAAGGTATCAAATTGTTCCATCAAAAGCTGTAGAAGGAGTTGATCAGCCCATGAAGGCACCCTCTATGCATATCCAAAACCCCTTTTCGGGAAAAATTGTCTAAGTTCTCACAGCTGTCATTTTATCAAAAAAAAAATTTCTGAACCAAACTCCTTCATGCATATGCTCAATGTGTCTACATTGTTTAGGCAAAGTATCAAATTGTTCCATCAAAAGCTGTAGTAGGAGTTGATCGGCCCATGAAGGCACCATCTATACATATACAAAAGCCTTATTAGGGAAAAATTGTCTAAGTTCTCACAGCTGTCATTTTGTCAAAAATTATTTTTGAGAGAACCAATCTCCTTCATGCATATGTTCAATGTGTCTACATTGTATAGGCAAAGTATCAAATTGATCCATCAAAAGCTGTGGTAGGAGTTGATCGGCCCGTGTATGGCCTATAATAGCATAAGCATAAAACCCTATATTAAAAGCCATTTGGAACTACAAAGGGGAATAACTCCAATAGAATTGACCCCTAGCCCCTACTTTTTTGTCTAAAGTACTTGTCTTGCATATATGGACATGTTGACAAGGTTTGATGAAATTCCAGCAATGACTCTTCAAGATATGATAAAAACAAAATGTTACGAACGGACGCACGGACGGACGGACAACGTGAAAACAGTATACCCACCACAAATAAAGTTTGCGGGGGTATAATTATCCAGAATGCAGAGGTTAAAGTATGAAGTCAAGGGCATTTTTAATGTACCAACTGACTGAGCTACATAGACCAGCTTGACATGCTGACAATTGCTTGCTGGGTAGCTACATACCTGGGCCAATACTGGCATCCAGCTTTAGGAGCACAATCTCTCTTGTGGGATTTACATCTACCACCATCCCTCTAGCCCACAGTCTCTGTACAAGGAATGGCATCTTGTGTTCTACTTGATTATAGGTGATACTGTGATTCTAATACAACATACCTGGGCCAATACTGGCATCAAACTTGAGAAGCACAATCTCTCTTGTAGGATTTACATCTACCTCCATCCCTCTAGCCTACAGTCTCTGTACAAGGAAGGGCATCTTCTGTTCTACCTGGTTATAAGTGATACTGTGATTCCAGGCATAGAGTAGCAGTATACTTATGGTCTGCTGTCAACCTTTGCAAATACTTTGGACCCAGATCAGGACCCAATCATTTTGTCGGTCCTGATCTGGACCCAATCATTTTTGGCACTCTGATAGTGTTCCTGAAAGATTTTTTTGAAAAAGTTGATTTTGAAAACCGTCCGACAGACAACAACAAAAGCAGGAAGTTACTTACTGAGCTACATAGACCATCATGGCCTGTTGTCTTTTCTGGTTTGTTACATACCTGGGCCAATACTGGCATCCAGCTTTAGCAGTACAATCTCTCTTGTGGGATTGACATCTACCTCCATCCCTCTAGCGTACAATCTCTGTACAAGGAAGGGCATCTTGTGTTCTACCTGGTTGTAGGTGATACTGTGATTCCAGGCATAGGGCAACAGGTGGTCATCCAACTTGAACAGCCTGCTAGAGTGTGCATGGATTGTACCTGCAGCGAAAAAATATAAATTTAGCCCGACCAGAATAATGGTAATTTTTGTTCTACATAAAACCCCAAAGCACCAATCATGCTTGTGGCAGATCACATTTTCAAATTCAATGTTATTTCAAGTATCAAAATAAGACTTGAAATTTCATGTAAACTGTCTACTGGAATAATGTCAAGCCTGATCGAGATCCAAACTGTTTCAGCGCAGGAGGATCCAGAGGGGGCTCAGGGGGTTCTCCTGCCCCCTGTTTTTTAAATACCCTATGAAAATGAAATAATTTGGTCTCAGTGAGACCAAATTATTTCATTTTCATGGAGATATTTAAGGAAAATGAGATACAATCAGCAAAGCTACCCCCACACCTTTATATATATGAACCCCCTTTCCAGAAATCCTGGATCCACCCCTGGTTTTACACTCTGATGGTTTTCCTGCTAAAGATAATTTCAGATAACAGAAAATTGTGAAAAATTACCTCGCATGCAGAGTTATGGTTTTGTTTAAGTTGATGCTTTATGTCCCAGTCAACAATTTTTCAGTCCTGTCTGGACCTTTTCCTGGATTGAACAACTAGGCCACTTTGATTTATTACATGTATGTAGGTAAAAAGGCCTTGACATGAGAAAACCTGTCTTTGGAGTTTGCGACCAATTCATGCTGTAAAACACTTATAACACTTATATTTGGCGGGAATTTTTATTTGGCGCTATTGGCGGTAAAAGCAAAAGTCATCAAAATACGAGACCGCTAGATACAGTTTCGGATTCAGTTACACAATATTAAAGCAATAAATGGATGAACATCATTTCTATGTTGGTATCTGTATCGTCAAAAACAATTTTTGAACTGTAGAGTATGTTTCAAAGTAGAGGAAACAGTGTCTTAAAAGGGGATACCATTAAAAGAAAGAATATGCTCCCAAAAGGGAGCATATTCTTTCCTTTAAGAGTAGCCCCTATGAGGATAGGAAATATCTTTAAAGGGCATTATATTTAGAAACTGCCAATATTAAACTACGCCAATATGTCAGTCTTTTAAAATCACCAACTTTTGATGCCACGATTATTAAGTGGTTTACAGCCTGCAGAGCTACAAATACTAGCTAAATTATTTAAATTTCGCATGCAGCAAGAGAAGCTATTATACTATCTAGGCATAAAATAACAAAGGCACTAATTATAGTAAGTTTGTTTGTTTGATTTGATTCTTTACGTCCCATCAACAATCTTTCAGTTATATAGGGACGGGTCTTCCTGGGTTGAACCAGTACTTAGCTAGGATAAATGTGTCTTGCTCAACCACCACAACGCAGTGACCCTGGTGAGGCTCGAACCCACGGCCCTTCGGTCTTGAGTCAAGCACTCTACCACTGAGCCACTGCGCTCCCTATCATAGTAAATAAGTAAGTAAAGACTTTATTTAAAGAGGGTTACAACATTTAGCAAATACAAACGAGCACAGTGTAACAGCTAATCTTCCATGAGGCCCTCTATAATGGTATATACATTATACATATGTACATAAAATAAACATGTTTTTATACAAAAAAAATAAATAGATTACAAGTATCAATTATCACAAGTTATTACAAAGTTTGAATACTCCTATATAATGATCCTAAGGGTTTCATACCAAAAAGTTTGCAAATGAACAAAACAGTGTGGACACTACGTATGGGCAAACTGATCATGTCCACACTATTTGTCTAATGGTCTGCATTCTTTGAATCCATCAGACTGCACAGATGCATAGGCTGGTCCGCCCCTTTGTTGTTTGCATGCAACAAAATCAGCTTTTCTTAGGATGCTGCCTCAATGGGCTGGCTAGTTTACAACCATGCAACTACCAAATTAGCAAAAGCATAGTTCACTAAATCAAATTTGGTGATAAAGCTGTCATGTAAATATAAACAATTTGCCATATAATGACAGGTATTTTAATACAGATTGAGATGTTTAAAAGAGGAAAGCCAATGGACATGATACTTGTTTAGTGTATATTTCAAAATAGGTTTCCTTAATTTCAGCAACATATGTTGTTGGCACACATTGGAATTGCCTCAATGAGGCAATTCCAATGTGCACCGACAACATATGTCCATTCAATAAATGAGTGTTTTTCACCATAAAACAGGGCTTTCACAAACTTCTCAACTACTTTTTATGTTTCAGTGTAATGAGCATGAAGAAATGAATAAGTTTTTGTGTAGTTTGGCATGCACCTTGATGACGATAATAGATAGCCAATTTTATATTATTGACAGCTTATCTTTAGATGTTTCATTCAAATGAAATGCTAACTTGGTGGTTGCCTGGTTGTAAATTACCTTCTCCAGTCTGTAAATACTCCTCCCAGTAAGGTTTCACTTTCACAATCTGTGATTCTGGGAACTCAGGAACAGTTCCACGGACAACGAGGTCCAACTGTAACACCCCATTTCTATCAACACCTTTAGAGTAGTGGCTCATCTTCAAGATTTCACCTGTCAAATGAAAACAGAAATAAAAACATTCTACAGTAAAACCTGCCTTAAGCGGCCACTCAAAAAGAAGACCAAAACTTGGGTTTCAAGACTGATTAGCCCTTATTGCAGGTCAAAAGTATTGCCGAATATCTGCAATACTTTCGACCTTCATTAAGCCACCATTTGTCATTAAAAATCGTGTTTTTGTCTATTTTTGAATGGCGGCTTAAGACAGATTTTACTGTATGGTCAAATCTTTTTAATTCAAAGTCCTTGGACCCCGACTTGTTACTTCGAATTATCAGTAATTGAAATAAAAGGTAAATAGTCATTACTGAATAATCTATGACCCCAAATATGAATATTTTTAAAATTTCCTTTCAAACATATATTTTCTGGGTGCTTAAAAGAAATGTCTCATACATTTCTTTTAAGCACCCAAAACATATGTTTTGATTGGAAATAAAGTTTCCAACATCCTGAAAACTCACAATGTATTTTATTGCTTGTGTTGATGCTATACATCCCAGTCAACAATTTTTCAGTCATGTCAGGATGATTTCCTGTCTTCCTTGGTTGAACCAGTACAAAGCAAACTCAGTACCATACTCAACCTAGTTTGGAATAAGTTTATACCATCTTTGGGAAATGGTGTAGATCCAGATCAGCATGCAAAGAATTACAGACTAGTCCCTACCTGTTGTGTACTCCACTTGTACCTCTCTTGTGAAGTCCCCAGCTGTCAAGCTTTAACCATTGTACGCTCCATCTAGTTCCTTAGCTGTTGTCCAGTATATAGGTCCCAGCAGGGAGACAAGGTGCCAGAAATTACCGGCCAGCATGCAAAGAATTAAAGACTAGTCCCTACCTGTTGTGTACTCCACTTGTACCTCTCTTGTGAAGTCCCCAGCTGTCAAACTGAATCCATTATAAGCCCCATCTAGTTCCTTAGCTGTTGTCCAGTATATAGGTCCCAGCAGGGAGACAAGGTGCCGGAAATGGTGTACTGTAAATAAAATATAAATAAATAGGAATTTAACCTTTACCCTTTACCTCATAGAGACATCTTTTAACGCTTTTGCAATTAGAGCATACCCAGATCTGGCAGCTCTTATAAGAGATGCCTGATCAGGGTCTACTACTCTGTTTGCTGATGGAAATATGAATAGATATGACCCTACACTAGTGGACCTAACACATAATTTCTTTGTTCTGTGTACAAACGAGAAAGTTTATTTATGTACTTAGAGCTTAGCGTGAATATTCATAAAGGAAAGGGTTAAAGCACCAATCACAACAAGTCGTTTCGTTGATCGTTTACAAAACCTCGTGTGTGCACTTTTTTACCAAACCCTGTTTTTAACATGGCGCCAATAACAACAGTTCAGCTTACCAGGTCACAAAACCTTGTATGCAATAGCCAATGAAAAGTTGTAGTTTTGTGACGTTCAAAAGTCTCGTACCTCAATTAGTCAAATTAAAAATTCTAAAATCTCTTATACATAAATCTGACAAGATAAAAAAGCAGGTAAGCTTTAACTGGTTTATTACTGCAACGGTTTCAAAGGGAGTCTATGAATACTTTCTCACAAATTAAAAGCGCAAATTCGTCATGTGAACGTGTTTCTTGCCTTCAATCAGATTATTTACGAAAATGCTGCAGATAAGAGAATTTGTAAATTCGCCTTTTTGTGAATGTTGTATTATACGAGATTTTGTCCCTATAAATCGAAATGTCAGCACAGGTAACGTGGATACATCAAAATGCAGCTTACACATCTCAAAAGGAACACAACTACCTTTGGTTACCTTTTTATTTATTTAATTAAAATGCAACTTGTCTTTATTGAGTTTTCAAAATTGGCAAAATGCCGTATCTGCAATATCCGTTTACAAAATCTCATATATACTTAAACGCAAAAGTTTCGCAACTCTTACTAAAATGCTATTTCCTTCTTTTTGAGCCAAAAATTTTACTCCATGATATTATGATCAACAAGTCCAATGGTTTGCCGTCAAAACAACATGAAAATCAGACCAGCGAGACTTATGATTGCCGATCTTCGACAAGAAATGTAAGGCAACCCAAATTTGAAAAGTCACAGAGTTACAATACCTTACATTTTATTGAGTCACAGTGTTACACCACCTTAAATTTAATAAGGAAAAGATGTTTAACCGTTATCTGTTTTCAAAATCAGAAGGGCAGACAAATCCAAGCAGGTTATTTTATGCATTTGGTAACGTTCATTACGTTAACGTAAAGCCTTCAATATTTGACGTAATTGGCCGTTTAAGCACAACTGAATATCAATAATCGAGTTTTTAATGTCACAAGTGAAAACCTTCAACACATTGCATAGAAGACAGAAGTATCGCGCGACATAACGGAATAACATGAACAATTTTGATAAATTGGTTGACGTTAACAAAGAAACACAGCGACTTTGAGCGTTGATAAACGTTAATTGGTAAACCTTAAAATGTTTTCCGTCAGATACGACATCTGGCTATCACATAGCACCGTTTGTTTTCAAATCGAGATACGAATCTTTATGCTAGACGTAAATTGTTGAAAAACACTGACGTCATTATAACGTCAGAATGAAGAGTATGATCAAAACCGATTAACGGTAAATCATTCCGCATTGTGCAGGGGCATAACATATGATTATATTAATATTCTAACATGGACCATACTGAAGAAAATACAGATATTAAACGGTTGCGAAACTTTTGCGTTTAAGTATATATTTTTAAAGTATCACAATTTGCAAGAAACATAAAATGCTACCAATGTATAACTTGTATCCGTTAAATAAACTTAAAATATGCTTTTAGTCGGAATCTCACAAGAGTATAACAAAAAGCAAACAATCAAGAAAGTCTTATGTCTCTCCTGTAAAATTTACTAAAGTGCATGTACAAGGTTTCTTAAACGAACCAAGATTTGCTTATGTTGTCTGCTGACTTGTTTTAGTAAGCCTCTTTGACAAAGAGTGTAGACCCAGATCAGACTGCTCCTATGATCTGGGTCCACACTGTATGCCTCTATACTTACATAATTCACTGATGTTAGCACATATATGCAGCAAATGACAAGTAGCAAGGAGATAGACTTGTTGAAAATGAAGATAATGGATAAAAAATGTGAAATAATAACACTGAAATAATGGGTATTGGGTGTTTTGCGTTTGTTGCAGCCCACAGTCCCAGGTCATGTACTAAAAATTGTGTCAGGCATGAGTATTGACCTTGGACCACAACAAATATTAACCTATTTTCTTTGCATGCTGGGTAATTTTTCATGCTTTTGTTTATGTATGCTGACTTTTCAAAATTAACTTTATAAAAAAAATTACAGGAACAATATAAAAGTGTCAAACAGTTTGGATCCAGATCAGGACCTATGAGATAAAAAAAGGGAACAAATGTTCCATGTCATCAAAATATGGTATTAAAAAGAATAAGCATTTGTAATGGTGGTATTTAATTATAATCTTTGCTTGCTAGTGAGCACCCAAAACACATGTTTTTATTAACCCATATATGCCTAATAGACTTTCTCTCTATTATCAATTGGAACAGTCAGTTTTAAGGGATATTGGGTGGTATTGATCATTTTTAATCTAATTTTGATAGAAAATTCTGTTTGCAAACAGTGGAGACCCTGATCAGATGCCGCATTCTGCGGCGTCTGATCTGGGTCTGCACTGTTTGCTTATGTCCCACAAAAAGGACGCTTACTTGAAAAAAAATATTTACATTTTTTGGCGTAATAATTTCCTATACGAGGGATGATCTAAAAGTTCTGATCGTTGCCTTGTAGCTTTGTCCATAGACATTTTTGAGAGGCATACTATGCACCATTCAAAAGATCTAGTGTTTACCTTTATAATGATGCTAATATGTTCTCGCTGTACTGTTTCGATTAATAATTACAGCATGTTATATATGGTCTACTCCATACCACTGGCATTTTTTCATATTATAAAATTATGATAATATTTGAATCTGACTCTTTCAAGCCCAGCATCTATAAAACTGCAAAATAAAACTTTATTGTCTTTTTACTATTTGTTACTTGTAATGTTCATTCAAATGTTAGAATGGCGACAGGTTATGTCGATTCAATATTTAAAGCTCAATACGGAGTTCTTTTGACGTCATTGAAATTGACAACTATGTCATTTTGATTACATCGCAGAATTTTCATTTCCGAGAATATTCTATTTTTGTCTATAAATTTGGACTAAAAACATGCCGAACCAAATATCGGCAAAATATTTAAGACCAATACTATTTTGATAACAAAATATCTGAATCTTAATTGGAATATTGTTAAAATTCTATTTTTTACCAAAAAAAAAATGATTGATTTTAAATAAGAATTTTGAAAATTGTTTTTGGTTTCAGATGGATGCTTTGTGCTCAATTTAATCCTATATTGCATCATTATACGATATAGCGCACCTTTGGACAATTAATTGGGTTTTATATTTAGATATACACATACAAATTCGTGTACATCCGAATATTAACCTAATTTGTAGATTCGTTTTAATTTTCTTTTTTTGGTTACTATCAGTCTCCGACGATACCGATAATTCATAATTGCTTCAGACAAAAGTCAGTTCATATTCGTTTGCCTAAAACAAATTTTACCTTAATACAGCTGTTTTTACGGCAATAAGGGCTGGTCAAAACTTCAAGAGGTCCAAAATTTGATTATAGCTGACAGTTGCATAGCCATACATTCAAGGGCCTAGAAAACTCAATTCATATAGAAAGTTCGCCATATCTTCAGATCATATTGCCTAACGGATGAACATCGAGCAGCCAAAAAATTGAAATGCTGAGACTGCTCTTGTCTAAACTGTGACGTCTCCGAACATGCACAGTCTGCTTGATAGGTCAGTGCATTGAGGGCATGGCTGTTTTGGGAAATGATTTCCTTTCGCACCTTCAAGTTACATCAATCATGTCAGCGCAGTGTATAGAAAAAGAATACATTACTATTAGGTAAATTTTTCGGGCATGTTCAATTGCTGGTTACAGAGATATCTCACCAGGATCAGAACTTTAAGATCGTCCCTCGTATCTGGGTTATGTACTTACCTACAGCGGATGGCACATTTCTGAAGGTAGCATTAACCCTTGTGGCAGAGTTATCTGGCAACGGCAACATGTCCGCAGTGAAGGTAGATGCTGGAATATCTATGTTGTTGATATACCCCACTAAGTTACCCTCGGCCTTCATTGGGATTGCTGAAAAATAACCATAGTAGCAGTGGACTCTTGTTAACTCTTTGCCTAATGGGTAATTTTACATGCTTTTTTTGTGGTGTGCTGATTTTTTTCAAAAAAAAATTCAGCAATACCATCAGAGTGTCAAACAGTGTTGGATCCAGATCAGGCCCGACATTTTGTCCGGCCTGATCTAGGTCCAAACTGTTTGAAAAGGTTATCAGCAGATGACACTAGTAGGCAGAGTTTAAGATGTGGCAAAAAATGTGAAAAACATGAAACTTGTGCAAATTGTATCAAGAATATATTTTATAACAAATTGTCAACTCTTCATATTTGAACATAATGGTACTCTGCTAGCTTTCAGTTGAATATTCTCTGTCTGTCTGTCTGTCTGTCTGTCTGTCTGTCTGTCTGTCTGTCTTTGCACCTCACATGCTTCTGTGTATTCTATATTAAATCATGTTAATTTGATAGATAGATCAACTTACTAAAACATGAGCCCAAGAAACAATCAGCTCTCTGTAGTGAATCACCACGACATCTCTTGCCACCATGTTTTGGAGGAACACACTGTCGTGTACGCTCTTTTATACCCCGATCACATGTCTTTGAGCACTGTGTCCAAGATGACCAATCTCTCCATACTCCTTCAACTGAAAACACAGAAGTCTGATGTTACAGTACAAAGCCTTAAGTCGAGATAAATAAATATAAAGATTGTAAACTAGAAACTGTGTTTATGAAGGGCAATAACTAAAAACAACTTTTTTTTAGAAGTTTCACCAGTTAATCTACTCATTATCCTCTATCAGCTGACCAAGTCTAAAGCTCCTATCTATAAAAATTTGTATGGTATCTTGATTACAAAATTTCATTCTGACCCTTCAAAAGGGGCATAACTCCGCAAAGGGAGATAATTCAGACTAAAAAAAATACGGGTCAGCTATATTTTTATGAGGAATCCATTTATGAAATTTCAAAACCCTCACATATTTTTTTTGTACAGACTAACCGATTGACGTACAAGCCCAAAGCTATATGCCCACTCAACATTTTCAAAGTTGGGGGCATAAAAGTTAATTTCTAAACAAAGGGTCATAACTCCACTTAAAATGTCGGCCAATAACATGCTGGTGATATTCACGTCTACTGTTGTGCCAACCAAGAGTGACAGTGACATAAGTTTTTGTTTATAATTGCTAAGTAAAATATAGTATATTAATCCTATCCTGAGGATAGGACTAATACACAAATGATCTATGGATTATAAGTCCCTGATAACTTTGTATACAAAACATGAAGTCACTGTCATTCTTGGCTGGCAGGACAGTAGTAGCTATCTACTCTAGAGCTTCAGTTTAGAGGGTGATTATAATTAGATGGCCAAGATCACTGAATTGGTTGTCATCGTCTTTTGTTTTGTTTGTTTGTTTTGTTGCTTTACGTCCCAAGTCAACAGCTATGGTCATTGCGGGACGGTCAGTTCACCTAACCACACTTTTTTCCTGGGCAAGCTTGAACAAGCAGTTAACCAGTAATCATGCACTTACTTTCGCTTGTAACTGACAACAACCCTTCATGAATGATTCAGCGGAAGGGAGGAGAATGACCGTAGAAATTATTTCATGATCAATCATCGTCTTTTGTACTGCTAAAAGTCCTGGCATGACAGTAAAATGTTGAGCGGGACTTAAAGTAAGTGTTTACACAAAACAAAAACCATGATAGAAGTTTTAAAAAGTGATGAACAGTAAATCTTGTTTGATTTGATCCCATCAACAATCTTTCAGTTACATAAGGACAGGTCTCCTGTGTTGAAGCTAGTACAAAGCTAATATTAATGAGTCTTGCTCAAGGACTTCTACAAAAATAATGTCATTTATATAATATTAATACATTTCTATAATAGGATTTTACAGGGCTGATTTCATCCCTTTGTGAACTTAGCCCTTTGAACTTGACCTGTATTTAATGATGCTTTACCCTTCTGTAAATTTTAAATGAAATTGAAGCATCCCATCAAAAGTTGTTGATCCAAAACTAAAAGTGCGATGCCCGGACTTCGACGATGACAGAGTCATGATCCTTATGTGTTGACCATGCTTTGCAGGCGACACAAAAATGACAAAATGAAACTTCTCACCTGGACATGGCCTGAGGTTGCAGGTCTCTGTGTCTTCACCCTGGTCAATACATGGCCTACCATTAGGACTGGGGGATGGATTGGTGCAGGTTCTGAACCGCCGTCTCAGTCCTCCATTACAGCTCTTCGAACAGGTCCCGTATTCTCCCCATGGCGACCAGTTACCATGTACTAAAAATATAGTTAAGAAATGAATTCAATTTTTTGAATGTTCATGGAATCATGAATACTTCGGGTCTCTTGCAAAGTAAATGAAGCCCAAAGGGCTTCATGTTAACTTTGCAAGGGACCCGAAGTATTCATGATTCCGTGAACATTCAAAAAATTGAATTTATTGCTTATATTTACATTTTATTATAAATATCTAAAAAATGAAAAAATAAATTTTTCAATTTAGGAATTAAAAGTTTTGTATTTAAATATAATTGTATAAACAGTTTAGTCAGAGTGTAAAATGGAAAAGCAGAACAGCCAGCTTGAACACAGACAGCCAGTGGAGCAAACAAGAGTCTTGTTTTGCAAGTGCGACTCTGATGTGGCTCTCTATCAAATCACAACACCAGTATCACTTCTTGCGAATGAATTCGATGTTCGAAGCAAATTGCATGAGCAAGTAAGCTTGGCAGCTGTCAATCAAATTTTGAATAATTCATAAGGCTATGAACGGTTGCAAAAATCTAAAGATTCATTAAAGGATTGCTTAGAAAATGAAAATATAGATATGTGACCCAGTGGTTGATAAAACCAACACAATGATCTGAGCACCACGGTCCCAAGGTTATAAAACTTTTTCATGCTCAACTGAAATGAGCATGAAATTTCAACTGTACATAAAACAAGAGGGCCCTGGATCGCTCACCTCAATCCTGATGTATTGGCCTGTGGCTAAGGAGATAAATAATTCAAAAGATATTTCTATTTTTAGCTCTGGTAGCCATGTTATTCAGCCAAGTTGAAACTTCTGATCAATTAAGTAGAGGGCAACATGAGGACCATTTCTGTGAAATTATTTGATTTTGGACCAGTGGTTCAGGAGATTTCATTTGAGGATATTTCTTATCTAGTGCTCTGCTAACCCCTTTTTATGCGGAGCAAAACCATTTGTGCAATTTTGGTAGAGGGCATCATGAGGAAAAGTTCTGTGAAACTATTTAAATTTGGACCAGTGGTTCACGAATAGACGTCATTTAAAACATTTCTCATCTAGAGCTCTTGAGACCTCTGTATTAAGCCTAGTGAAACTGTTTGTGCAATTTTAGTAGAAGCCATCATGAGGAACAATACTGTGAAATTATTCTGAATTTGAACCTTTTGTTCAGGGGAAATGTCATTAAAAGGTATTTCTTATCTAGAGCTATGGCAGCCCCCTTGTTTGGTGGAGCAGAACCATTTGTGCAATTTTGGTAGAAGGCAGCATGAGGAACAATTCAAATAATTTTGAATTTGGACCCGTGGTTCAGAAGGAGATGTTGCTTAAAGATATTTCTTATCTGGAGCTCTGGCAGCCCTTTTGTTCAGCTGAAAGGAACCATTTGTGCAATTTAGGTAGAGGGTATTATAAGGAACAATTCTGTGAAATTATTTTGAATTTGGACCAGTGGTTCAGGAGTAGATGCATTTTAAAGATATTTCTTATCTGGAGCTCTGGCAGCCCTTTTGTTAAGCTGAAAGGAACCATTTGTGCAATTTAAGTAGAGGGTATTATAAGGAACAATTCTGTGAAATTATTTTGAATTTGGACCAGTGGTTCAGGAGGAGATGCATTTTAAAGGTATTTCTTATCTGGAGCTCTGGCGGCGCTTTTGTTCAGCAGAGCTGAACCATTGGTGCAATTTTAGTAGAGGGTATCAAGAGGAACAACTCTGTGAAATAATTTTGAATTTGGACCAGTGGGTCAGGAGATATCGTTTAAAGATATTTCTTGTCTGGAGCTCTGGCGGCGCTTTTGTTCAGCAGAGCCGAACCATTTGTGCAATTTTGGCAGAGGGAATCAAGAGGAACAATTCTATGATTTTTTTTTTTAATTTGGACCAGTGGTTCAGGAGATGTCGTTTAAAAGATTTTTTATCTGGAGCTCTGGCAGCCCTCCTGTTCAGTGGAGCAGATCCATTTATGCAAATGTTGAAAGAGGGCATCATGGGGAGTTATATGAAATTTGGACCAGTGGTTCAGGAGATGTCGTTTAAAGAAAAAGTTTACGGACGACAGACACAGACCGATCACCATACCTCACCTTGAGCCTTCCGCTCAGGTGAGCCAAAAACTAAAATGCTAAAAAATAAATACTTTTCTTTCTTTCAAACTCTCAGGTGTTGTATTTATCATGCTTATAAATGTTAAAATGCCAACAATGTAGGCATTATCATGCTAATAAATGTTAAAATGACAACAATGTTGGCATTTTAACATTTATCAGCATGATAAATTTCATGCTAAGCTGAGTTGAGCATGAATTATTTTTCATAAACTTGGGGTCAGGTGTGACTATTCTTTTCACTGCTTTCATGCAGGTTTCTTTCGCTTCCTTGTGTATTGGTACATTGTCATAATAACAAGCAACCAATGAAAAGCCATATTTTCTGTTGGTTCTATCTCAATAACAAAACTGACTTAGGAAACATCCTTTCAGGGGGAAACTAATCCATACACTGGACACTGATGTATAGGAAGAATTTGGCTATGGAAGATAACTTTTGGTTTCAAAAATAGAGCAATGCTAGATTAAAAGAAACAGCAATAAAAAGTTCTGAATTTTCGGCAAATGTTACCGATTACAAAGTGTATGCAACTGATATTTTTGATCAGCAATCAGCTCTTTTGACAACCCTTTTTGAGTACCCACAGAATACGAGGGTCATTTTTTATGTTCATAGAATCAAGCTGTATCTCTACAAATATAGAATTTACGGTACCATAAGTATATATATTTTGAAAGGTCTAGCTTCTGTCTATCAACTGATATAAATTTTACATCATTAGCTCTTAGTACGGTCAAGATATATTGCTTTGAAAAATTGTAGTAAAGGACACTGACCGAAATCCATGTAATTTAAATACGCAGACATTAGGAAATTAGACGCTGTTAAGTTCCATTCGCTATGGTGATATAAGCATTTGTCAAGCGGATTTTTCTTTTGCACCATCAAAATTAATTATTCAAATGCTAATCGTAGACAAGAGCAGCAAAACTATAGACATGTTGTTTGCGTTTCTATAACAATTTTAAAACACCCATCAATATACCAAAATAATCACAGTCAAGTGCTATTCATTATATCTGTTAAAATTACAATTATAAACATTTTTTTATTTCTTCTGGTTTTTCATAGTACATTATATACTCAATCATTCGTCAGCAGTTATATTGGTGTATCGATTAAAGCGTGTACCTGGCAACCTCAGGAACTGTCATACCCCCATTTTATAAAAAGTTGGTGGGGGTAATTCAAAGTAAGTAAGGGTGCAAAGATCAGGAATCGATACAATCAAGTACCACACCTGACCCAGGATACCAATGGGAAAGTGACAAACTCATAGTAGACACCACAAACGAGAGCCAAGAGGTCAGCCCTTTCCCAGCAGGTGACCACAAAGCACATATAAACAGACGCGCACAAAGACATAGCAAACACAAGACAGAACAAAAACATAAAAGATCCACAAAAGAAGTACCGCCTTGGAACTGTCAGTAAAATATTATCAACCTGCGTAGAAAAAACAATAACAATCAGGTCTGCCAGAATTTTCTTATTTCAGTAATTCCAACACCTGTTAATAGGCACAAAAACAGTTTTAATGTATTTTCTAAATATAGTAACGCTCCATGGCGTCATTTATGCACAAAATAAGGGATTTTAGGACTCTCAGTCTCTATGCTATTTATTTTGCAGTTCATTTCTAATAAAACAAAAGTATTAATTTTGTTTTGAGACGAAAGTTACCATAACACTTCCATCTACCATATAAACAAGAAAATTATTACAGTACTTTACAGCTAACACATTAAGCCACATTCAAAAGCCCGTATCCAACTTCCACTTGTGTCAACTTTTTACAATAAACGTTTATATGCCTACTATACTATTTGCTGAGGTTCCAAATAAATCTTCCATATCAAATAATTGTTGCATATATGCTATAATGGTCATATAATATTGTAGCACTTTGTGTCCTTTATCTGCAGCCAAATTTTCAGAAGCTGTGTATGGCTATGGACCCATTTTCAAGCAATTTTCACTAACGTTCTGTCAGAGACTAAGTCCATAAAATGTCATACTTCTACCACATTTCAAGTGTCCGACATATATGTATGTCTTTGCCTCTTGAAACCATTAAAGTAATGCATTGAAATAATTTTAGGCTGCATGAATAGATAAAAGCTCAATCTTTCAAAATATATACATGATGTATGCATTTATTTTCACTGTTTTCATTTAATCCACCATTCTACGAACATAAAAAATGTCCCTTGTATCTACGAAAGGAAATGACAAAATAAATCAATTGTTTTGCGTTATAACTGTAGATTCGGAAATTTTTGCGTGATCTTTATTTCGCGAATTTTCTATTTCCAAATTATTTGCAAAGTTTTGAATTCATGAGCAAGCATTTGTGTGGTCAATTCCATGTGTTGAAACTATACATGCAAGTCGTAGTTTCCCAAAGGTCAAAAGTTGGTGTGCATAGAATAGCAATGGAATTATTCACAAAGTTTTGAATTTGTGAGCAAGCTTTGTGTAGTCAATTCCATGGGTTGAAATTCTACATGCAAATCGTAGTTTCCAAAAGGTCAAAAGTTAGTGTGCATAGAATGGGACACCGACATAATCCCCCCCCCCCCCCCTGGACGAAACCCCCCCTGCTCATTTTTGTATAGGTGGACATAATCCCCCCCCCCCCCCCCCCATGAATTTTACAACTCGGACATAATCCCCCCCCTGTGAATTTTACAACTAGGACATAATTCCCCCCCCCCCCCCCCCCCCCCCCCCCCCCCCCCGGGCTGTATTTTACAACGAAGACATAATGTCCGTTCTAAGGCGGTGGTTTTGTTGTTGTTGATCTATTGTTTACGGTTCATTGTTTGTGGGGGTTCTGTGTTGGTCTTTGTTTTGGTATGCATTATGTTTCCTTCGAGCTTTGTAATCATCTTGATTGTAATCATCTTGATGAGGAAGAGAGTGCTAGTTGCTTTGCTTTTATTGTCTTTTCAATATCTTGTCACTGTAAGTGTTATGTGTCTCTTCCTCACGGTGACGTGGGTTGGTCTGCAGTTCATGATTGTGGTATTTCCTTATCATACTCACTTACTTTTTGAAATACAGTCAACATGTTAATGGGTCTTGTCACAAAAATGCTTGCTTTTGTTGCATATAAACAACAAAGGCCCAGGCCGGACAGCCCTTATGCCAGGATTTTAGTAAAGAGTGCCAAACGAAAATTTAATTTTCTTATTTCTCAACCAAAACAAATGTTGTTGGTACTCAAAAGAACCGTCTCAATGAGACGGTTCTTTTGAGCACCCAAAACATATGTTAAAATTGATGGGTAAGAAAATATTTACAATTTTACGCTGAAATTTTTTGTTTATCTAAACCTGTGCCTTATGCACAGTCTGTTCAATGCCTTTATTTTTTGTTTCAAAGTAAGTATAATAGCTGAACTTGCAACATACAAAATTTCAATATTTTAGCTAGTCTTTATAGCTGAGCAGGCCAGATTGAGCCTTAAAATGGTCCAAGCCCTGAAGTTATAAACTTTAATCATTATCAACTGAGCATAAAATTTATCCTTCTCATAAATGTTAAAATACCAACAACTGTTGGCATTTTAACATTTAAATGCAGAATAAAAACAAAATCTGAGTTTTAAAAGTAAGAAATACAGCATTTTATTTTTGTAGAGCAGTTGAAATTTTATGCTCAATCGAGTAGAGAATGATAAAAAAAGAATGATAAAATTGAGGCCAGATTTTGTTGAATGGGATTAACATAGGCACCCATCAGCCAACGAATCCACATAGTTTGATCAACTCCTTTATTACTCTCCGGAAATAATAATATTAACCTACACGCCAAATTTCACTTTCAATCTAGTTTCTGAAGCTACTTTTGTAGCTGAGCAGGATGGATTTAGCTTTACAATGTCACAAGCCCTGAAGACCAGTTTTCTCATGTTGAGACGTATACACATGGCAGAGAACCAGAAAATTTAAAATAAGGAAAATCCAGGAAACCCCCTATGAAAAAGGTAATACTTACTTCAATATTTCCTTAATAACTTAGATAAAGTACATGCACAAAATCATGCTCATCTCATTATAATTTGATCTAAAAAGTTATATGTTTTACCCTTTGCTCATCAATAATTTTAGATCTGACATTTTTTTAGAAAATCTTATGAGATAAGCTTTTCTAAGCTATCTGCTTCAAACTCCACGCAAGACTGCCCAGTATTAATCGAAATATCAAAGAAAGTCTTATCCTAATTGTAGGGGTGATATTTCCCATTTTGGCCTACTTCTTTGGACGCTTTTGCAAACAGAGAAGACCCAGATCAGGTAGCTCTTGTAAGAGCTGCTTGATCAGGGTCTACTCTGTTTACAATTGAAATATGATATATCTGACTCTACACAAGTGAACCTGACAAATATTTTCTTATTTCTATGTACCATATAATTATTCATAGTGGGTGGAGCTTAGCATGAATATTCATGAAAGGGTTAAATCACATGATTCTCCACCATGTATATAATAGGAGCAGCAACACTTACCAGGACAACGCTCATTGTTACAGTAGTCCACTTGTGCGTCAGTGCCAACACAAAACAGGCCACCATGATCAGGGGCCGGCGAGTTACACTGTCTTGTTCTGTTTCTAGTACCCCCACCGCAGGAATGTGTGCAGGATGCCCACTGACCCCATTGACCCCACCTGCCATCAACTATAAACAAAGAATACAGTGCAGTCCCTTTATAACACACCTTTTTAACAGTAAAACCTGTCTTAAGCGGCCACTCAAAAATAGACAAAACAAAGATCTTAATGAGAAATGGTAGCTTATTGAAGGTCGAAAGTATTGAGCATGAATATGCGCCCCTAGGAGCATTCTGCAATACTTTTGACCTGCATTAAGCAATAATTGGTCTTGAAAACCAATTTTGGTAATCTTTTTGAGTGGCCGCTTAAGACAGGTTTTACTGTATAACATGGATTTGGATATAACACTTGTCAATTTTTTTTACCATGGAATTCTACATCATTTCCCTATAATTCCTTTGTAAAATTTTCCCTTTATACAGACATGTTAAGTATCTGAAAAAAATGCGGGACAACGCGCGGAAAATCCGTGATTTTTTAAAAAAAATCCGTTTTGAAGTTCTAAATGCTTTTTGCCTTCCCCATGTCTACGGACGTCGTCAATCCCGCCGTGAGAGATGCTGAAATGCTTACTGCAAACCTTGCATACGCCTGCCGCTGGCCATAACCCAGTCAAACGTTCTTGTATACTCTGCATTAAAATTTGACCCGCTTCTATACCGTATTCGTTTTTTTGCTGGGCTATTCCCTGGCGATGTTTCGCGTTTCGCCATCTTTGTTGGGTTTATCAAGTTATACAGCCGCTTGGATTATTTGTACCTGTATTATTCGGTTTACATTCAAGCCCTTAATTGATATCCATTTTTCAGTGACTTTGAGATGCTTTACCTGAGAGCTATTCAAAACTACCAAGCTTCCTTACGATATCAATATTGATCAATGTCGCAAACATGAAGCACGCTAGCAGGTATCGTCAGGTCTCGCGAGAATGCAATATTGATTTTTCTCGGCGACTTCCGCCAAATTATCACAAGAAATGGCTTTTAACAAAAAAAACGGTAAGACTATGAGCGGATTTTTTTTAAACCCGTGATTTTTTTTAAAAATTTGTTTTGCGGAAAACGGCAGAGTTTTCCGTTAGTGACACTGGGGATCCGTTAATCTTAACATGTCTGCTTTATAGCACAATTGCATTCGAAACGACCCCAAACATAGCGTTATAAAAGAACTGCACTGTAAAAATTTGAGCTGGCAAGCTAACACCCTAATGGGTAATCGAAAGTTCATAAATTCCAAACTACTGATTTTTGTTTTTAATTCACATATCAAAACTAGTTTGCCTGTAATTTACACAAGAAATATTCTCACCTTGACATTTCTATAATTTATACAGACAATATTCTCTCACCTGGACATTCCTGTAATTTACATGGGCAATATTCTCTCACCTTGGACATTCCTGTAATTTACACGGGCAATATTCTCTTACCTGGATATTCCTGTAATTTACACAAGCAATATTCTCTCACCTGGACATTCCTGTAATTAACACTGGCAATATTCTCTCACCTGGACATTCCTGTAAGTTACAAGGGCAACATTCTCTCACCTGGACATACCTGTAATTTACAAGGGTATATTCTCTCACCTGTATATTCCAATAATTAACACAGACAATATTCTCTTACCTGGATATTCCTGTAATTTACATGGGCAATATTCTCACCTGGATATGCCTGAAATTTACACGGGCAATATTCTCTTACCTGGATATACCTGTAATTTTAACTGGCAATGTTCTCTCACCTTGACATTCCTGTAATTTACACGGGCAATATTCTCTCACCTTGACATTCCTGTAATTTACACGCTGCAATATTCTCTTACCTGGATATTCCTGTAATTTACACAGGCAATATTATCTTACCTGGATATTCCTGTAATTTACATTGGCAATATTCTCACCTGAACATTCCTCTAATTGATACAGGTATAATTCTCTCACCTGGACATTCCTGTAAATAACACAGGTATAATTCTCTCACCTGGACATTCCTGTAAATTACACAGGCAATATTCTCACCTGGACATTCCTGTAATTTACAAAGGCAATATTCTCTCACCTTGACATTCCTGTAATTTACACAGGCAATATTCTCTCACCTTGACATTCCTGTAATTTACACAGGCAATATTCTCTCACCTTGACATTTCTGTAATTGATACAGGTATAATTCTCTCACCTAGATATTCCTGTAATTAACACAGGTATAATTCAGTCACCTGGTCATCGCTGTAATTTACACAGGCAGTATCCTCTCACCTGGAAATTTCTCGAATTTACACAGGCAATATTCTCACCTGGACATTCTTGTTATTGATACAGGTATTATTCTCTCATCTGGTAATTCCTGTAATTTACACAGGCTTAATTCTCTCAACTGGTCATTCCTGTAATTTACACAGGTACAATTCTCTCACCTGGTCATTCCTGTAATTTACACAGGTATAATTCTCTCACCTGGACATTCCTGTAATTTACACAGGTATAATTCTCTCA
Source organism: Loripinus fragilis (assembly GCA_964019695.1). Taxonomy (NCBI): domain Eukaryota; kingdom Metazoa; phylum Mollusca; class Bivalvia; order Lucinida; family Lucinidae; genus Loripinus; species Loripinus fragilis. Next base: position 36,685,473 of record OZ026515.1, read on the forward strand.
CCTGGTCATTCCTGTAATTTAAACAGGTATAATTCTCTCACCTGGACATTCCTGTAATTTACACAGGTATAATTCTCTCACCTGGATATTCCTGTAATTTACACAGGTATAATTCTCTCACCTGGTCATTCCTGTAATTTACAAAGGTATAATTCTCTCACCTGGACATTCCTGTAATTTATACAGGTATAATTCTCTCACCTGGTCATTCCGTTAATTTACACAGAAATGATTCTCTCACCTGGACATTCCTGTAATTTACACAGGTATAAGTCTCTCACCTGGTCATTCCTGTAATTTACACAGGTATAAGTCTCTCACCTGGTCATTCCTGTAATTTACACAGGTATAATTCTCGAAACCTGGACATTCCTGTAATTTACACAGGTATAATTCTCTCGTCTGGTCATTCCTGTAATTTCCTGGTCATTCCTATAACTCTATCACCTGGATATTCCTGTAATTTACACAGGTATAATTCTCTCACCTGGATATTGCTGTAATTTACACAGGTATAATTCTCTCACCTGGTCAATCCTGTAATTTACACAGGTATAATTCTCTCCTGGACATTCCTGTAATTTACACGGGTATAATTCTCTAACCTGGTCATTCTTGTAATTTTACACTGGTATAATTCTCTCACCTGGACATTCCTGTAATTTACACAGGTATAATTCTCGCACCTGGACATTCCTGTAATTTACACAGGTATAATTCTCTCACCTGGTCATTCCTGTAATTTCCTGGTCATTCCTATAACTCTATCACCTGGATATTCCTGTAATTTAAACAGGTATAATTCTCTCACCTGGATATTGCTGTAATTTACACAGGTATAATTCTCTCACCTGGTCAATCCTGTAATTTACACAGGTATAATTCAGTCACCTGGTCATTCCTGTAATTTACACAGGCAGTATCCTCTCACCTGGAAATTTCTCGAATTTACACAGGCAATATTCTCACCTGGACATTCTTGTTATTGATACAGGTATAATTCTCTCATCTGGTAATTCCTGTAATTTACACAGGCTTAATTCTCTCACCTGGTCATTCCTGTAATTTACACAGGTACTATTCTCTCTCCTGGTCATTCCTGTAATTTACACAGGTATAATTCTCTCACCTGGACATTCCTGTAATTTACACAGGTATAATTCTCTCACCTGGTCATTCCTGTAATTTACACAGGTATAATTCTCTCACCTGGACATTCCTGTAAATTACACAGGTATAATTCTCTCACCTGGTCATTCCTGTAATTTACACAGGTAAAATTTTCTCACCTGGACATTCCTGTAATTTACACAGGTATAATTCTCTCCTGGACATTCCTGTAATTTACACGGGTATAATTCTCTCACCTGGTCATTCTTGTAATTTTACACTGGTATAATTCTCTCACCTGGACATTCCTGTAATTTACACAGGTATATTTCTCTTACCTGGTCATTCCTGTAGATTACACAGGTATAATTCTCTCACCTGGACATTCCTGTAATTTACACAGGTTTAATTCTCTCACCCGGACATTCCTGTAATTTACACAGGTATAATTCTCTCACTTGGACACTCCTGTAATTTACACAGGTATATTTTTTTTGTTTGTTCGTTGCTTTACGTCCCAAGTCAACAGCTATGGTCATTGCGGGACGGTCAGTTCACCTAAGCACACTTTTTCCTGGGCAGGCTTGAACAAGCGGTTAACCAGTAATTTGTGCACATACTTTCGCTTGAAACTAACAACAACCCTTCTTGAATGAATCAGCGGAAGGGAGGAGAATTACCGTAGAAATTATTTCATGATCAATCTCCATGAAAGTATGGGACCGGGCCGGGATCGAACTCGCGACCCCTGGATCTGCAGTCAGACATGCATCTGTAGCCAGACACGTTACCGACTGCGCTACGCGGCCCGGTTTACACAGGTATAATTCTCTCACCTGGTCATTCCTGTAATTTCCTGGTCATTCCTATAATTCTCTCACCTGGATATTCCTGTAATTTACACAGGTATAATTCTCTCACCTGGTCAATCCTGTCATTTACACAGGTATAATTCTCTCACCTGGACATTCCTGTAATTTACACTGGCAATATTCTCTCACCTGGACATTTTTGTACTTTACACAGGTATAATTCTCTCACCTGAACATTCCTGTAATTTACACAGGTATAATTCTTTCACCTGGACATTCCTGTAATTTACACAGGTATAATTCTCTCACCTGGACATTCCTGTAATTTACACAGGTATAATTCTCTCACCTGGCAATCCTGTAATTTACACAGGTATAATTCTCTCACCTGGACATTCCTGTAATTTACACTGGCAATATTCTCTCACCTGGACATTCCTGTAATTTACACATGTATAATTCTCTCACCTGGACATTCCTGTAATTTACACATGTATAATTCTCTCACCTGGACATTCCTGTAATTTACACAGGTTTAATTCTCTCACCTGGACATTCCTGTAATTTACACAGGCACTATTCTCTCACCTGGACATTCCTGTAATTTACACCTTTGTCTCTCCACACCGCTATCATCACAGTAAGCTCCACGGTGAACTGGTGGGGGATTGTCACATTCTCTTGTCCTCTCTTTAATACCCTCTCCACAAGTTGTTGAACATGGCTGCCATCTGCCCCATGTTCCCCACCCACCATCAACTAGTGGAACAATATGAGAAAAAATATATATGAGCCGCAACATGTGATTTCTAACAATGTGGCATTTTGACATGAATAGACTCAGACGAGCCTGTGCAGCCTCTTGTTAAGCTTAGAAACTCCAAATTGTGTTCAGTCAGTAGCTTGATAGTCAAAGAATATTCAAGCACCAAGCAAAAGCTCTGATCAGACTGTGCGCATGCGCAGGCTGATCTGAGCCTTTGCTGGTCCCACATACCACATTGTTGGAAATCTCATGTCGCGGCTTATATGTGATAACACTTAACTCTTGTCCTGCTGACTATTTCATGTACCACACTCCTCCCCCAATATTTATCCTGTTAACCTGTAGCATTCCAGTTGTAGGCTGGTATTTTGAATCTGAGTGGAAGACAGTGTGGATCCTGATCAGATGGCTTCATCAGAAGCCAGCTGATCTGGATCTTCAGTGTCTTCAGAAAAGCAAAAATAAGGGCTCAGCAGGAAAAGGTTTAACATGGCATATTCACTTCTGTTTTTCCAGACAATTCAGTTACAGGGTTCATACAGGCAAGTTTGTGTAAAAATTCAAGGACTTTTCAAGGACTTCTAAAGGACTTTCCTACCATTATAAAGGACTGAAAACTTATGAAAAATACTGATTTACATGTTAAAATTCTACTCCAGAAATGCTTGACTGCTTTCCTAAAGAAATAAGTTTTAGAAAATTAGTATAAAATTGTGGTGGAGCATATGCTGCACCAAATAAAGGCACCACAATTTTATACTGCTTTAGGTCATCAAAGCCAGCATTGAATCCTCCTATAAATGGTAAAATTCGAGGACTGTTCAAGGCCTTTTTGTTTTTTCAAGTACTTTTCCAGGCAAATTTAATTTTCATGGACTTTTCAAGACAGTCCTGTAAATTCAAGTACTTTTCATGTCTCTGTGAACCTTGAGTCACTTGATTTAAATAAATACAGTGGATTCCGCAGAACCTGATCAGCTGGCTTCATCAGATCATTAGTGTTTTCAAAACAGGATATATCTGGGTTCAGCGGGAGAAGGTTTACTGTTATTTATAACATTTTACAAGCAAATGTTCAGACATCCATGCTGTCTTGTCAGAGCCTTCACAGATAAAGACACATCCCAAACATTTTTGCACAATAGAGACTTTTGCCTGGGTAACAAATTATTATCTTACCCAGGCTGTCATGTGTAGGGGCTGTACATTGGTTGTATTGGAACTCATGCACATGGTTGTCAAATGATAGCATTGCTATATCAAAGGCAAATACCATGTTTGGGAGCATTATGATACTTCTAAGTGCAGCTAATTTGTAATAACTCCCCCCTGGTTCAGCAATGGTCTACATACCGCATGGTCAGTGTCCTACCCATTAATATTTAGTTTAAACATATTTTATTTCCAACAAATTACAAGTAATACAGTACCTATGAAAGTGTTCCTGAAAGATATTTTTTGAAAGGTTAATTTTGAAAAAATGTCAGCAGACAACAACAAAAGAAGAAACAAATACCCAGCATGCAAAGAAATATAGCAAGAAGTGAGCAAAGCTCACATACCCCCCGCGGTAGCCATCAGAGGTTGTAACACTTTCAGAGAAAAAAGTGTTAAATACATGGCCACAGAATGAACACTATTGATGCACTGCTCTTTGACAAAATTTCCATATTCATTACATTGGAGAAAGAAACAAGTAGCCAATTGGGCAACGATCGCTCACCTGAGAGCCAGCATAATGTTTGGAGATACCATAATTGATGATGCTCAAAGGCAGGTAACTCTGAACTTGAAACAGTGACCAGGAACTAATTAAAAAACATAAGATATTATGCCAGTCCTGGTTATCTGCAAGTTTTAAAAAGATCTGAATAAAAATGGTGAAAGTGTATTTTCAGATGCTCAAGGGCCGCTAACTCTGTTGTCAGTGATGGGCTCTGACCAATCCAATCTTTAATGTATGTCCTGATAACCTACAAGGATGAAAAAAATCAAATGAAAAATGAAGGCACTAGAGTGGTCACAACATTATACAGCTATATATTAGACACTCAAGTGCAGCTAACTCTATAATTGCTGGTTGGTTGTAGCGGATAATCTAACTCATTGAAGCTTTTATTGGTGTAATTGTTACCTGCAAGACTCAGGAAGATCCATTCAAAAATGAGGGTGCTAGAGTGGTCACAAAAGATCTCACATTGTAAGTCCATGCGGATTTTTTATAACACTGAAGGGCAGTTAACTCAACAGTCTGAGGTTAGTTCTACTTAAAGTTCAAACTCATCCAAGTTTTATGGTTGTCCTTGTTACATGAAAGAATAAAGAAGATCCAATCAAAAATGAAGGCGCTAGAGTGGTCACAACATTATTAATTTATCCATCACTTTTTAAGATGATCAAGGGGAGCTAACTCCATAAAAGGTGATGGAATCTTGACGGAATTCAAACTCATTCAAGCTCTTATAATTGTCCTTCTTATCTGCAAGAATAAAGAAGATCCATTCAAAATTGAAAACACTAGAGTGGTCACAACATTTCTCCCATTATATGTCTATGGGGATTTTTCCAAACCCTCAAGGGCAGCTAACTCATAAGTCCTTGGTCAGATCCTGCAGAATTTCAAACTCATCCAATCTTTTATGTTTGTCCCTGTAAGATGAAAGAATGAAGAAGATCCAATCAAAAATGTAGATGCTAGAGCTGTCACAACATTATCCATCAACTTTTAAGATGCCCAAGGGGAGCTAACTCCAAAATAAGTGATGGGATCTTGACGAAATTCAAACTCATCCAAGCTTTAATAGTTGTCCTTATTGTATGCAAGAATGAAGAAGATCCATTCAAAATTGAAAGCACTAGAGTGGTCACAACATTTCTCCCATTATAAGTCTATAGGGATTTTTACAAATGCTCAAGGGCAGGTAACTCATAAGTCCCTGGTCAGATCCTGCTGAATTTCGAACCCATCCGAGACATTATGGGTTTACTTGTTGCCAGCAAGAATGAAGAAGATACAATGAAAAATGAAGGAGCTAGAGTGGTCACAACATTATTCATTAATTTTTCTGACGCTCAAGGGCAACTAACTCTGAAGTCAGTTATGGAATCTTGCTGAAAGTCAAACTCATTCAAGCTTTAATAGTTGTCCTTATTGTATGCAAGACTGAAGAAGATCCATTCAAAATTGAAAGCACTAGAGTGGTCACAACATTTCTCCCATTATAAGTCTATGGGGATTTTTCCAAACGCTCAAGGGCAGGCAACTCATAAGTCCCTGGTCAGATCCTGCAGAATTTCGAACCCATCCGAGATATTATGGGTTTCCTTGTTGCTTGCAAGAATGAAGAAGATCCAATCAAAAATGGAGGAGCTAGAGTGGTCACAACATTATTCATTAATTTTTCTGACGCTCAAGGGCAACTAACTCTGAAGTCAGTTATGGAATCTTGCTGAAAGTCAAACTCATTCAAGCTTGAATAGTTGCCCTTATTGTATGCAAGACTGAAGAAGATCCATTCAAAATTGAAAGCACTAGAGTGGTCACAACATTTCTCCCATTATAAGTCTATGGGGATTTTTCCAAACACTCAAGGGCAGGTAACTCATAAGTCCCTGGTCGGATCCTACTGAATTTCAAACCCATCCAAGATATTATGGGTTGTCTTATTGCATGCAAGAATGAAGAAGATCCAATCAAAAATGAAGGAGCTAGAGTGGTCACACCACTATTCATTATTTTTTTTTGATGCTCAAGGGGAGCTAACTCCGAAGTCAGTGATGGAATCTTGCCCAAATTCAAACTCATCCGAGCTCTTATAGTTTGTCTTGTTATCTGCAAGAATGAAGAAGATCCATTTAAAAATGAAGGTACTAGAGTGGTCACAACATTTCTCCCATTATAAGTCTATGGGGATTTTTCCAGACGGTCAAGGGCAGGTAACTCATAAATCCCTGGTCCAATCTTGCCCAATTTCGAACCCATTCGAGATTTTATGGTTTTACTCGTTACCTGCAAGAATAAAGAAGAACCAATCAAAAATGAAGGAGCTAGAGTGGTCACAAGATTTTCCCCATTATAACCCTATGGGAGCTATCTGTTGCCATGGAAACCAGAGTTCTGATCCGATCTAGGCAAAAACCTAATACAGTCAACCCCCCACCCCAATGATGCTCCTGATAAAATTTGATTATGATTGGCCTGCTGGTCTCAGAGATATCAATGTTTGGACGCACGCACGGACGGACGCACGCACGCCTGCTCGAGTCCCATACTATAAGCTCACCCTGAGCCTTCGGCTCTGGTGAGCTAAAAATGTACAAACAAAGGGACTGATAAGCAGTACATAGTTGGTTCTCCATTACACAGTACAACTTGTCACATCTGACAGATGTACAAAATTTCAATATTCTAGGTCAAGGAGTTACTTAGAAATCTTTGACGAAAACTTCCATAATCATTACATTGGAGAGCTAGAAAAAGGCAAAATAGAAAAAGAAGGCAAAAATAATTCCAACCACCTTGGTTTTGTTTACAGCAATACACTTGATTGTCCTCAGCATGTAAACAAAATTTGAAGACTAGCACTTATAGATGCTGATTTGTTTGTTTGATTTGATTCTTTACGTCCCATCAGTTAAACAGGGACGGGTCTTCCTGGGTTGAACCAGTACTAAGCTAGGATAAATGTGTCTTGCTCAAGGACCACCACGCAGTGATGCCGGTGAAACTTGCACCCGCGGCCTCTCTGTCTCTAGTCAAGCACTCTACAACTGAGCCACTGCGCTCCTTATAGATGCTGAGCTGATATGATGAAAACATTACTGGAAAGGAAGAAAAATGAACAAATTAAGGGACTGATATGCCATATGTGGCTGATTCTTTAATTACACAGAACAAATTGTCATATCTGATGTTTGTACTAAATTGCAAAGTCCTAGGTCAAATAGTTTCTGAGAAATCTTTAATGAAAATTTCCATATATGCATTACATTGGAGTGAGTGATAGAAAAAGGAAAAAGGATAAATAAAGGGACTGATAAGCATGATGTAGCTGATCCTTTGATACACAGTACAACTATTCATACCTGATGTTTGTACCAATGTAAGTAAGGGTGCAAAAATCAGGAATCGATACAATTAAGTACCACACCTGACCCAGGATACCAATGGGAAAGTGACAAACTCACAGTAGACACCACAAACGAGAGCCAAGAGGTCAGCCCTTTCCCAGCAGGTGACCACAAAGCACATATAAACAGACGCGCACAAAACATAGCAAACACAAGACAGAACAAAAACATAAAAGATCCACAAAAGAAGTACCGCCTTGGAACGGTCAGTAAAATATTTTACTGGAGGGCTTAAACCGGTTTAACGGCGCCAACCTCACCCTTAATTCAGATGTGGATCAAGACACATAGATATTTGGTTTGCATGAAAGACCCCTAACTTATCAATGCATCATCTTCTACAACATATAAATCAAGATATAACAAGGAGATAAAGCAAGGATAAGGACTCAACAGTAAATTAAACTGAATACCGGAGCAAAAGAAATCCAACAGGTAAACCCCGGTGGGCCTGACAAACAGCCAAAGCATCAGGCCCCTACCATCTCATCAATAGATAAGTTTCAAAATCCTACGTCAAGTAGTTCCTGAGAAATCTTTGATAGAAAATTTTGTTAGAGAGAAAGAAAAATGGAAAAATAAAGGGACTGATAAGCAATATGTGGCTGTATTTTTGGTACACTATACAACTCATCACTATCAAGCTTTGTACCATATTTCAGAATCCTAAGCCAAGTAGTTGCTGAGAAATCTTTGACAGGAAAAACATACAGACAAACATAGTTACAGAAAAAGCAAACATTATATACCCCCTATATACTTTGTATGCCAGTGGTATAATTAAGGTTATCAACTAATTTTACTGCATCCTTACCCGCACATGGTCTAAGGTTACAGTCCATCACTTCAGTTGCATCTCCCTCACAGGGCTTGCCACCATATTGCTGTCGCGGCGAGTCACACAGCCTTCGTCTAACTTTCTGTCCGCCATCACATGTAGCAGAACATTCTTCCCATGGCAACCACCTGCCCCAATGACCATCCACTATGAACAAACATTTTCATATCGTTTTAACTATTTGCCTGCTAGTGACGAAGCCCCCACAGGGGAAAAATGGCATTTATTTCATGGGAAGGCCAAACTTTGAGGGGAACAAAGACAATAACGGGAACAAACAGGGCACATCAGAAAACAAATTTTTCGATTTTGGGGGAACAAGCCAATTTAGGGAACAGGTAGCCCCCTGGGAGGCCTCAGTGACCACCTTTGAAAGTTGTCTGCTGATAAAATTTGCAAACATGTAAAGAAATTCTCCTGTGGTTATTTGCGAAGAATGAAAGTGACATCAAATCAATGATCTTGATGGGGAAGAGAGAGCTGGTTGCTTTGCTTAATTTGTCTTCCTGGTGTCTCGTGATGGTTGAGCGGTTCTTCCTCGCGATGCCACGGGGGTTGTCTGTGGTTTGTGATTGTGGTATTTCCTGATCATACTCACTTACTATTTTTGTTTCAAATAGTTCAGCTTACACTGCAAGATTTCTTCAAACAGTTTCATTATACCAGGAAGCAAACATTTTTTACCTCTGACAATGGAGTTTTCGTATTGTTTTGTTTTCTGAAAACAATGTTTGTGCTGGGCCATCAAGAATCAGATTTTCAATTGTCATGCTATGCTTTTAAGTGTTAGAAAGATGCCCCAAAAAATGTGCAAAAATTGTCACAGAAAAAAAAAACAAAAAAAAAACTGTCTGAACCCATAGGTTGGTCATTGCTTCAGTCCAAAAGGGCGATTTTCTCAGACAGGAAGAGGTGGATGGTATCAATGGAGTAAAGCGCCACCTATAATTTGCAGCAGACGACTATTTCAAATTTTGCTGCTTTTTCAAAAATAACAAATAAGGCATGATATTTCATGAGAATCGTCTGCTGGCAGACGATTCTCATGAAATATCATACCTTATTTTTGTTGAAAACTAGGAAAGATGTTGCAAAATTTGTCGTCTGCTGCAGTCGTGATTGGCACTTTAAGGGTTAAAACACCGTGAAACCATGGGAAAAAGATATATCAGCATCTAAAAGCATTATTAGATAATTTATGCAGTTCTGTGGTCCATGTCTCGGACACAAAAATGGCATTCCAAAAATGATACAAAACTCATGTCAGTAGCATTTTCTACCATTTTGTTTCTGCTGTTTCACTGGGCAGTAGGGCATTAAAGATGTTTAAAAAAAATGAGACCAGACGGTAAATATGTTCTACACAAAATGCATCAATATTATAATAGATAGTATTGGTCCTTCAGTTACTTTGAGGAGTATATATTATAAGAATCTATCATGAGTGTGAGGGTAGGATGGAAAAATCCGTCCCGAGGATCACCGTTTGCCATCAAGAGGCTTACCGAGTGATGACAAACGGTGATCCTGAAGGACAGATTTTTCTATCCTACCCTCACACGAATAATGGTTTCTTTTCTTGCTCACCACTGTTTTTTTATTCAAAAATAAGCTTCCAGAATACGCTAAGATGCAATTTCACATGATGACGTCACTTTAACATAACAATGATGTCACTTGACGACCATGTGCATGAGTTCTAATACAACCAATGTTTGTAGCCCTCATGTGACAGCCTGGGTAAGATAACATTGGTAATATAAGATTTTATATCCCAGAGTAAAATCTCAGATATACTTTAAAAAAATATACGGTGTGCAAATGTTTGGTTTGATTCCACTCAACAATTTTTCAGTCATGTCGAGACAAGTCTTCCTGGGTTGAACCAGTACTAAGCAGTTGATTAAGTTTCTTGCTGAAGAACACAACACAGTGACTCCGCGGACAGTACGCCATTTGATCCCCAGTCTGATGCTCTACCAAATGAGCCTCTGTGCTCTGTAATGTGAGCCATTGTAATACTGGTCAGAATCATTAAAAACTAGGCCTTTAGTAAAGAGTGTGTAACAGAACTATAATTTTCTTATTTCTCAATCAAAACATATGTTGTGGGTACTTAAAAGAACCGTCTCAATGAGACGGTTCTTTTGAGAACCCAAAACAAAGCTTAAAAGCATGAGTAAGAAAATATTTACAATTCAACCCTTAATGCGTCAATCGCAACAAAAGTCATCTGCTTTTCTCGTCTGATAAAATGTTTAAGAAGCCTCTATGGCAAACAGTGTAGACCCAGACCAGACTGCTCCTACTAAGCCAATTTCGCCACACGTCATTCTTATAGAATTGCCTTTATATATGATTCTCATACGAGTCTTATATCATTCTCATACGAAAATTATATAATCTGTTTCATATGATCCACACGCGGCTGCCTTTTTTAACAAGTATTATATAAAAGTTTTTATATAAGAATCATATGATTATCATATGATTTTTACGTGTGGCAAAAATTGTAGTGTATAGGAGCAGTCTGTTCTGGGTCCACGTTGTTTGCTTCTATACTTAAATCATCAGTAATGTTAGGAATTTTTTTGCAGCAGACACCTTCAGCAGACCACATTTTCCGATGCATTTTTCTTGGCGCTTTAAGGTTAAAACCTACCTGGGCATTGTCTAACCATACAGGACTGAGATTCCACTGGTAGGCCTGCACAACCTCGTCCACCATTGGCTGGCTCCGGACTTGCACAAAGTCGGTGTCGTAGCTGTGTCCCGTCACCACAACTGCTACTACATGCCTCCCAGTTGCTCCAATCAGACCACTGACCATGGACTTAAATAGAATTTTAATTCTTTGCCTCCTGTGTTATTTAGTATGCTTTTTTGTCGTCTGCTGATTTTTTTCAAAATCAACTTTTTCGGAAAACTCTTTCAGGAATACCATTAAAGGGTCCAACAGTTTAGATTCAGGTCAAGCCCAACATTGTGTCGGGCCTGATCTGGGTCCAAATTGTTTGCAAAGGTTATCAGCAGATGACACTAGAAGGCAAAGAGTTAAAAGTTTATTCAGTAATTCCTATAAAAAGTTCACAATTATAACATTTCGGGTAAGCTTAACCCTACTCCCACCAATATTTGTTTGCCTAGAAAATGTTGTCTGCTTTTTATGTCTGTTGCATATATTCAACTGCACTTCAGAGTAGATTTTATCATGGAAGCAAACGCTATGAACCCTGGACAGACTGCTCCGTGGGATCAGTCTGATCTGGGACCATATTGTTTGCAATATAGGCTACCTAAGAACATGAGCAGATGAGAGAGCAGACAACAAGTCATTACTGGCGAGGAAAAGGGTTTATCTTTTGTTAAAAGCTATATGCCGTAATGTTTTGAATTGACAAGTGCTTATATTGTAAAACACTTAATATTCGCAGCATCAAAATTTGGCGCCAATCGCAACAAAAGTTGTCTGCTTTACTCGTCTGCTGAAATGTTTAAGAAGCCTCTATGGCAAACAGTGTTGACCCAGATCAGACTGCTCCAATAGGAGCAGTCTATTCTGGGTCCAAGCTGTTTGCTTCTATACTTAATTTGTCAGTAATGCTAGGCAATTATTTGCAGCAGACAACTTCAGCAGACGACATTTTCAGATGCATTTTTTCTTGGCGCTTTAAGGGTTAAAAGACTGACATAATGGGATAGTTTAATTTTGGCGGTTCTTCAATTTAAAGGCCTTTAAAAAATGATTTTCTAATCTCATAGGGGCAACTTTTAAAGGAAAGAATATGCTCCATATATGGGGAGCATATTCCTTCCTTTCAAAGTAGCCCCTTCTTAGACATTGTTTCCTCGGCGTTTAAACATAATCTATTGTTCAATAGTTGGTTTATTGATTCAGATACCAACATACTAAGGATGTGTGTTCATTTATTGCTTATTGTGTAATCAAGTTACTGCATGGATTCTTCAGAGATATTATTTTGGCTTCAAAGCACAGGCAAAATATATGCTAGCAGTGTCTAAGTTTTATCACCAACATCCAATCTTTCATTGGAAAATATTAGAAAATAGTGCAAATTGACAACATATTTATAATGCAGATATATACCAGGCCACCAGATAAGTGTGTAAATCAAAATTATTTTTCTTATTTCTCAACCAAAACATATGTTGTGGGTACTCAAAAGATCCGTCTCAATGAGACGGTTCGTTTGAGCATCCAAAACAAATGTTAGAGCTGATGGATAAGAAATTATTCACAATTTACAACAAATGTGTCTATTTGGACATATATGAGCCGTGACATGAGATTTCCTACAATGTGGTATTGGCGACCAGCAAAGCCTCAGATCAGCCTGCGCATGCGCGCAGTCTAATTAGAGCCTTTGCTAGTCGCTTGAGTATTCTATGATTGTTAAGCTACTGACTGAACACCATTTGGAGTTTTTAAGCTTAGAAGGAGGCTGCAGAGGCTCGTCTGAGTCTACACTTGTCAAAATGTCAAATAGTTGGAAATCTCATGCCGCAGCTCATAACTACTTACCTACAACTGTCAAATTGACCTCTACAAATGTTTTTCCAAGGTTGTTGCTGGCCAGGCATCTATAGGTGTTTGAATCTGACAACTGCGCAGCAACTATCCTGAAAACAATAACAGTTATAACACCGGTTTATTGGCCATGGTGTGAAGATGGGAAAAAAATACAATCACTTGAAGAACTGCTTTATAGTGGCCTTGTGGTGCCGATTGGAATTTTGCCTTGTGGTGCATAATTATGATTTTCGTGAATGTATTCTTAGTCCACTCATGCTACCTCACAGTTCACAATACCAGAATTTTCAAGTCGAGCTTTCAGTTGTCTGATGATCACACAAGTATGAGATATCAACAGAGAATGACTGTACAAATACAGTAAGTATGAAACAGCAATTCTTATGCATATGTAACATAATTAATCAGTTACCTCTCATATTAACTGCAATGTTGCACTTTGCCTGATAAACGTTGTCTATCTCACAGCATGTGCCTTTATCAGCCTATGATGACGTTGCACTTTTTGAATGACGTTGCTAATGACAAGGAATCACAAAAGTTGAAAATTGTGTCATATTCGCTAGTTTGATGAGAGAAACAATAGGTAAACTGATAAATAGAATACCAGGTTCCCCTCTTTTGATATCAAGTTTACCAGGCTCGGCTTTGAGAACGCATGTTGAATCGCTCGGCAAGCCTCGCAATGTCAACAAGCTTTCTCAAAGCCTTGCCTTGTAAACTTGATATCAAAAGACACTCAACTAGTATTCTCTATGTCTGATTGGGTTACACCAAACATTTAGGACAGTTACAATACTGTGATAAACATGTACTGTACGAAACCTGGCATTGCAAAGTAATGTTGCTTTTCATTGATAAGTAGTTCAACTGTTTTCTGTAGGCTCAACAAAACTCATTTTCACTGCTTTGTTTGAAGGGAAAAATTCCTAATGTTTTAGATTGGTGAAAACCATATTCAATATGTTATACTGTCATAAATCGGGTTTTAAGGCTCTGATTGAACAACATTGTAAAACTACACAGGGGACAAAAAAAAAATCAATATTGTACTTGTCCTGCAGGACGAGTGACTTACAATTTTCACTCGTCCTGCAAACATATGCACTTGTCCTTTAAAAGTGTATGCAATAAAGAACATAAGGCAGTAATATGTAATACAACTTCCTCAAGTTATTCTTCCAAAAGCACTTGAATTAGTCGTCCTTTCTAGATTTCACTCGTAATTACGAGGGGACAAGTGGAATTTTTATCCCATGCTACAATTTCAGACCATCAATTCAGACCATAAATCGGACGTTATACCTCCATATTTTAAAATTTTGAACACATTAATCCGCTAATACAAGGTCCAATTAACAACAAGTTTGAGCAAAAAACAGTTATTCTTTTCTTATCATTCAGCTAAAACATGTGTACTGGGTGATCAAAAGAAACGACTCATTGAGATGGTTCTTTTGAGTAACCAAAACTTGTTTTGGTTGATAAATGAGATGGGTTTTTTTATTACATTGTACCTACTCTTATTTGGAGACCTGGCACAGGCCATGACATGAGAGAGTGTAACTGAAAATTATTTTTCTTATTTCTCAACCAAATCATATGTTGTGGGTACTCAAAAGAACCATCTCAATGAGATGGTTCTCTTGAGTACCCAAAACACATGTTTAAATTAATAGGCAGTCACAGATTTATTTACAATTTCGGGCTTATGGGTCCTGGGACTCGCTACATCCAATATCAATGAGTCCCCACTGCAAACTAATGAGTCCAAAACACTTTTTTTAATGACAAGTCTGCCATACTATTGCATCCCGGGACTCGCTGGGATTCCCTGAAATAAAAACTTATGCGCAAAAGATGCAGGATGCGCAGGTAACAAAATCACTGAATAGGTTAGGAAAAAATGACAATTTTACGCTCAAAAGTTCTGCTTCACTGGACCCATGATACCTGAGTGAGTTATTGGGCAGTATGGAAAGCCTTCCTTCATCTTTGAGAATATCCCACCCAATCATCCAGTTCATCTCCGGCTCTGGTTCGCCGAGACCAAGACAGTCTATTCTCACATTATTACCCTGGTCAACTATTGTATCTGTTGGTTCAAGCAAGAATGATGGAGGCTCTGTGGCAAAAAGAAATTGATATACAATAAGGCCAGAATTTATTTATTAGTTGATTTATGAGGATTTTTTTTCAGATTTAGGGTCGGGGGGACAAAAAAAAAAGCTCTGAAAATTTTTCATTTTTTTTTTATATTTTTTAATTTTTTTTTTAATATCTCCAGAAAAAACAGTAAAACTGGTAAGGCAAACCAACAGTATGTATCAAATTTATAAATATTTAATCATTTTCCTAAAAATCTGGACAGGACAATCACTTTTTACAGTGTCACTCTCAAAAATACACAGACAGAACCTCAAAAAAATATTATTTTTTTCAACAAAACAAATAATATTTAGAGTCGGCGGATAAAATGAAATAAAAATTTTAGAAATTAAATTTTATTTTTTTCCTACTTTCTGTAAAATTACAGTACGAGGGTTCGTAAATCAACTAATAAAAAAATTCTGGCCTAAGCAGTTACTGAGATTTAGCAAAGTCAAGATTTAATACAAGATTTTATCAAAGGGCCTTAAAAAATCATCTGACCATATCATGCGGGTGATATGCTTAACTACTATTGATACTGATGCTTCCCATAAGGTTTGATTGAAACCTATTACGTAGTTGATGAGGATTTATGTGGACAAGGTTTCCTTGCACACCAGATAAGGATATCTGAGATTTTACCCTGGGATAGAAAATCTTATCTCACTCATGCTATCTTACCCAGGACGTCAAGAAACGTCATCATGTGAAATTGTATCCAAGCGTATTCAGGGGCTTCTGGAAGCTTATTTTAAAACTAATAAATAAATAAATAATTAACAAATAAATAAAAACAGTGGTGAGCAAGAAAAAGAATCCATTATTCGTGTGAGGGTAGGATAGAAAAATCCGTCCCTCCCGATCACGGTTTGTCATCACTCGACAAGCCTCGTGATGCCAAAAGGCGATCCTCAGGATGGATTTTTCTATCCTACCCTCACACTCATGATGGATTCTTATATTATCAAAGAGCTGAAATTCCAATAAAATATCGTCCAGCCATATGCCCATCTGGTCTTCTTAGTGAAGGTTCTCATGAAGTTTTGTTGAAATCTGTCAGTGGTTGCTGACTATTCACACAGATAAGATTTAATACATACAGTAAAACCTGTCTTAAGCGACCACTCCAAAAAAGACAAAACAAAGATCTTAATGACATGTAGTAGCTCAATGAAGGTCGAAAGTTATGCAGAATGCTCCCCTTGGAGCATTCTGCAATACTTTTGACCTGCATTAAGCGGTATTCTGTCTTAAAACCAATTTATGGTCCTCTTTTTGAGTGGCCACTTAAGGTTATACTGTACAGTAATCTCATGAGCTTGCCTAAATGAGCCGGCTCCAGAAAACAGGCCTCAATTTTATAAAACTTTTTTCATGATCAACTCCACTGAGCAAGAAATTTCAACTGCTCATAGAAGAAAAAATGGTGAAAAATAAAAATTCTTCTTGCTTTAAAACTCTCAGATGTTGTTATCCTGCTAAAAAAAGTTAAAATGCCAACAATTGTTGGCAAAACACTTATGAACTGTGCAAACAGTGCAGACTTAATGAAATGCTACCTTATGGGGCATTTCATCAGTTTTAACTGTTTGCCAAAATACCTGCTCACTGGAATCCAGAATGAAAAAGGTTTAAAATGGATAATGACCACCCGAAAATTATTCATTTTTTGAATTGATAGAGAAATACATCGGCAAACAAAAGCTGTTAACTAAATTGTTCTAACCTCTAACAGTGAGCATGGCAACTCCCTCTGATGTTCCGGCATCATTAGTAGCCACACACTTGTATTCCCCGGCATCTGAGCTCTGAAACAGAAACACAACATAACTCTTTGCATGCTGGGTATTTTTTCATGCTATTTGTTGTCATCTGCTGCCTTTTTTTTCAAAATTAGCTTTTTCAAAAAATTATTTCAGGATCACTATCAGAGTGTCAAACGGTTTGGATTTGTCAAACCTTTTGTCGGTCCTGATCTGGGTCCAAACTGTTTGCAAAGGTTATCAGCAGACGACAAAAGCTGTCGCTAACCAGTTAAATATTCAGCCATGTGAGGACATAAACTCTTCACCTGCTAATTTCGTCTGCTGATAACCTTTGAAAACAGTTTGGATCCAGATCAGGACCAACAAAATGTAGGGCCTGATCTGGATCCAAACTGTCTAACTCGCTGATGGAATTCCTGAAAAAAAAATTGTAAAAAAAAACAGCAAAAGACAAAATAGCATACAAAATTTCCTAGCATGCAGAGCTGAACATGAAAGTACCACCTACAATTTGCAGAAAAATACATTTTCATATTCTTTCTTTTGTTTTTTAAAACAAAATAAGGCTTTACACTTCCTATGAATCTGTTGCCAGCAGAGAGTTTAGTTTAGATTTTGGCCACACACATTGAATCACACAATCTGCATATTCTAAAACATTTACTCAAGAAAGAGTGCCTAATCTTTTTGAAACTCTCTCATTTTGAATTGCTGTGGTAGCTTCTCTAGCAACAATATTAGGATCAAATCAGATAGTTTTGTCATGCAGATGCTTTATACAAGGGAAGCAACTCTCCTTTTATACTCAAATGTGACTTCATCTTTATCCAGTTTTTGTTTGTTTTGATGCTTTACATTCCAGTCAACCATTTTTCAGTTGTGTCAGAACGATTTCCTGTCTTCCTGGGTTGAACCAGTACTAAGCAGCAGATAAAGTGTCTTGCTCAAGGACACATCACAGTGATTGTGCCAGTGGTGAGTCTTGAACTGGCAACCCTTCAACCCCTAGTCTAATGCTCTACAAACTGAGGACATCTTTATAAAGTCAGGTGTAACCACAGGTTTAGATAAACAAACAATTACAGTGAAAAATTGTGAATATTTTCTTTCCCATCAATTTTAACATATGTTTTAGGTGCTCAAAAGAACAGTCTCATTGAGACGGTTCTTTTGAGTACCCACAACATATGTACCCACAACATATGTTTTGGTTCAGAAATAAGAAAATAAAATTTTCGTTACGCATTCTTAACTAGAGTCCTAGGTGTACCTATGTTGACTTACTGTTGATTGGTAGATAACTAGAGAGCCATTATTAAGCTGCTTTATTCTTTCACTAAGTTCTACTGGTCGACCATTTTTCATCCAGAAGACTTCCGGAGGTGGATCCCCAGACACGGAACATTCCAGAACAACCTTCTCTGCTATAGTGATAGCTTTGTTACCAGGGGGAGCCAAAATTTCTGGTGGAACTAAAGAAAACACAATTCACAATTAACCCATTTCCAATCCTGCTCTCTCATCTGCTTAAGTTCTTGGGTAGCCTATATTGCAAAAAATATGAATTCAGATCAGACTGCTCCTAGTGGAGCAGTCTGATCAGGGTTCATAGTGTTTGCTTCCATGATAAAATCTAGTCTGAAGTGCACTTAAATAAATATGCAGCAGACATGAAAAGCATACATTTTAACTGGGAGCAGTCTGGTCAGGGTTCATAGTGTTTGCTTCCATGAACAAATCTAGTCTGAAGTGGCACTTAAATATATATGCAGCAGACATGAAAAGCAGACATTTTAACTGGGAGCAGTCTGATCAGTTTTCATACTGTTTGCATCCATGAAAAAATCTAGTTTGAAGTGCACCTGAATTTATGCAGCAGACATGAAAAACAGACAACTTTTTCAGGACAAAAATGTGTCGGAGTAAGGGTTAATGTTCTAGAATTTCACCCAGAAGATAAAATGTGGTGCATCCTCAGATCTAAACAACAATTCACATAAGGTAATTCATTGCACATTCTATTTCAAAGTCAGTAATAAGGAAACATTCACATTCACCAGGCAACAATTAGAGCATAATTCGCCAGAAAGTTTTATCTTGTATACGTTGTAGCATGTACAAGTAGATTCAGTTCAATTGGTAACTTACCTCACAAGATTTTGTCTATTGCTTTTTATAAACAAAAAACATAGAGTAAAAAATCTTTATGCCAAATATACATGCCGAATATACACAATCGCAGAATAGATACTCACAGAATATACACTGAACAATATTTCTAATTGGTCATCTCTGCTAATTGGTCATTCTTTATATTTGATTTTTGCCAGATCTTCAGAAAAAAACACATTTTTTTTTAAACAAGACCAAACTCTGCTCAGGACCGGCATCACCTGTGCACATCTTCAATGTGTGAACAATCATTATGCAAAGTATGAATATAAAGGAATGAAATCTGTTTGAGATACATATTATACACACAAATTACATAGAAAAATGTCTAAGTTTAAGACGCCCAAAAATGAAAACATATTCATGAAATTTGCACAAAATAGGAGGTGCACATCTTCAATATGTGAACAATCAATATGCAAAGCTTGAATAAAAAGGAATGAAAGCTTTTGGAGATACATATTACACAAACTAGGTACCCTTAAAGTGTTGCAGACAGATGGACGGACAGATGGACTGAGTGGACCCATTACAAGACATGCTTTCTCTAAAGTGAGGCAGTTAAAAATATAACCTTACAACCTAGATATGTTCAATGGACTATCCCTAGTTTATTGTATCACAGAAGAAGGAAGAATCCATTAGTATACAAAGGGTTGCTTACCTTTCACAATGACCATGGCATAAGACTCAGCCTCTCCAGCAGGATTCTGTGCTATACATGTATACATACCACCATGCTCCCGCCTCACATTGGGTATAGTAAACACACTAATACCATTCACACTTCTTGTTGCTGAAATATACAGTGTATTATGTGGGCCTCGTAGTGAGAAAACCTGTCTTCGGGGTTTCCGACAAAGCAACACTCAAACCAGTCTCCTCAGCTACAGAGACTAGCTAGAAAATTGAAATTTCACTCGAAGGAAGTTCGGATACAATACTTTCCAATTCGCGAATAATAAAGGCCCTGATCAGACTGCGCATATGCGCAGGCTGGTCTGTGCCTTTGTTGTTCCCCAACCACCGAAGACCGGTTTTGTCGCAACGAGGCCCATGTAAAAGCAGTGTCAAGCCTCTAGATAAGAGTGTGCAAATAAAAAATCATTTTGTTATTTCTCTACCAAAGCATATGTTGTGGGTACTCAAAAGAACTGTCTCAAGATGGCTCTTCTGAGCACCCAAAACACATGTTTAAACTTTTGAGTAAGAAAGAAAATAACAATTTTAAACTTGAAATATTTGCAATATGAAAATGGGGCTCTTTCATCATAATCAACCTATTAACCTAAATCACTGGGTGCAATGTGAGGCTCAAACCCGCAACCCATCAGAGTCGTGACAAGCACTCTACCACTGATCCACTGCGCTCCCACATCATATTCTTGTATTCTGTTTTTTTCTTATTTTTGTTATTCTGTATGGCGCTGATCAAAATAAGAAAATTAAGGTCCGATAGAATCTTTCCCTTGAAGATAATCTAACTATTTCCCTCACTTTTCCCTCATTGAGGGAAGAGTTAAATTATCGTAAAGATTCTATCAATTGAGATCACAATACTATGGACCTGATCGGGATCCAAACTATTTGACAACCTATCTGTATTCCAAAAAGGATTTTTTTGCAAAAAGGAACAGGAAAGCATTTTAATTACCAAACATGCAAAGAGTTAATGCTTCTCTAGTGAAGCAGAGAAAGTAAAACAAAGGTCTCCATTTACTTACACTGTACAACAAGATCATTGCGTTTCCAGTGGATATTAGGGGTGGGTATACCATTAGCTGTACAGCGGAGTACCAGTCTGGAGTTTAACAATACTTCCTGTTGCTGTGGCACCACAGTGAATGTTGGAGGTACTGAAAGAGAATAACAATGGATATTAGGGGTAGGTATACCATTAGCTGTACAGCGGAGTACCAGTCTGGAGTTTAACAATACTTCCTGTTGCTGTGGCACCACAGTGAATGTTGGAGGTACTGAAAGAGAATAACAATGGATATTAGGGGTAGGTATACCATTAGCTGTACAGCGGAGTACCAGTCTGGAGTTTAACAATACTTCCTGTTGCTGTGGCACCACAGTGAATGTTGGAGGTACTGAAAGAGAATAACAATGGATATTAGGGGTAGGTATACCATTAGCTGTACAGCGGAGTACCAGTCTGGAGTTTAACAATACTCCCTGTTGCTGCGGCACCACAGTGAATGTTGGAGGTACTGAAAGAGAATAACAATGGATATTAGGGGTAGGTATACCATTAGCTGTACAGCGGAGTACCAGTCTGGAGTTTCCTGTTGCTGTGGCACCACAGTGAATGTTGGAGGTACTGAAAGAGAATAACAATGGATATTAGGGGTAGGTATACCATTAGCTGTACAGCGGAGTACCAGTCTGGAGTTTAACAATACTTCCTGTTGCTGTGGCACCACAGTGAATGTTGGAGGTACTGAAAGAGAATAACAATGGATATTAGGGGTAGGTATACCATTAGCTGTACAGCGGAGTACCAGTCTGGAGTTTAACAATACTTCCTGTTGCTGCGGCACTACAGTGAATGTTGGCGGTACTGAAACAAAATATTAGTCAACATACTGTAATTGTGATTTTTTGGAACATATTTCTCTTTCTGTTCCAAAACAATTGGGTTTTTAGGGCTAGAAATCATATATTGGTTGTCTAAAGAGCAAACAGGGTAGATCCTGATCAGACCGCTTCTTCAGAAGCCATCTGATCTGGGTCTGCACTGTTTGCCTTGGCTTTTTTTTGGCAGGCAATTAATGTTCGAAATTTTAGAACAATTACCATAGGGAAATTCTCCAAATCCCCAGGGGCCAAAATTCAGCCCGCTCACAATCAGTTAAGTAAGTAAGTGAGTAGGTAATATTTTATTATCGTGTCACATATCTGAACCATGGAATTATATGCAGATATACATCAACTACAAAATTTAAGACACTCAGCTTACGAGACATGCCTTTAAAAATATCAACATATCTGCACGATGTATAGAGTTATATCTTACAGTTTATAAAAAGCATAGTATATCACTATATGCAGCACTAAGCATAGGTATGCATTTTAAAACCTTAAAATGGCTAAAAACAGATTGAGGAGAAAACATATTATTTTCTCTTTCTTTTCTTAGTCATTATAAAAGAATATATTCTAGATAAAATTATCAAAGTTTGATATTGTATTTATAAATTTTTTTCTCCTCTGGAACATATCATGCATAGTACTAGCAACAATAGGCTGCATGTTTATATGGTTCATCAAAAATATTACTTTCTTTGTAGAGTTGTATGCTACAAAATCAGTATTGCATAACTGTGCTTTGTGCAACATTATTCTCCTTAGATAATCATAGAAGGGGCATTCAATAAGGAAATGAAGTTCATTTTCAATAGTTATGGAAACTTTTTCTAACTTCATTTTATTTTCCCATTTGCCCCATTTAATGAAGATTTTCTATATTTTTTTAAGGGGGCTCCCACTTCCTTCTGACCCCTAACTACATGCAAGAAACTGACTGTTCAATCTGCAGAAAGACAGAAAATTGTTAGCAAAACACGTTAAAGTTTGTATTTAGCACAAAGCAATCTAACACCCTTTTTTTACAGATAAATTTTGTTCCTAATTGTTAAGTGTTTATCAGTATTTTTTTCACAACTACTGCATTGTCAATAATTAAGCCCTCATCAACAATAATATATAGCAACATCATTAACCCTTTGTATTTCGGGAAACCCCTAAACGAGTACTTTTGCAAACAGTGAAGACCCAGATGAAATGCAGCATAATATTGCATTTCATCAGAGTCAATACTGTTAAAGAAGATCTTCAGACAAAAGAATACAATATATTTGAAAATTACGGTATAACTTGACACCACTAGATACAGTCGAACTTTGGTCGCTCGAACTCCCCTGTCTCGAACACCAGGAATCGCTCGAACTCATTCGTCGGTCCTGGCAATTTCCCTATACATTTAATGTTAAAATACACTCAGGCTCAAACTCTCGAACTCAAAGCACGGTCCGCAGAGTGATTTTTCATGTAAAGATGCTATGATGGCTCGAACCAAATATTACTTTTCATGAATCAGTCACACGCTTGATTTAAGTTCATTATTATTTTCATAAGCGCTCCGTGACAATGATGATTTTACCCTTGGGTTACCTAACTGACGAGGACTGAAATCAAGTCATCGAACACTTTTTATCGAACACATTTAGTCTACGCCCATTATGCCCATATCGAACAAAATGGTTTAAACTCAAGTGCCTCCCATCCTGCGGTGATTTCGTGTACTTTTTTTGACTGGCAAAGAATAGATAAGCAGACAATATACCCTTACTTTCGGTCCAAAGAAATTTGATAGTCTTTGTAAACAAACTAGGGCGAGTTTATCTTGCTTCTGGTCACGGATGTAGTATACATCCGTGTTCTGGTTATGCAGCCACGCAGGTCTCATCTCAAAGTTATTAAATAAACATACCACTTAATAGACTCGTGGTGGGCTAACTAGTGAATATACGTAATGCCTTACCTGTTTATCAGAAAATTAGAATCGCCTCATTACCATGCATCTTTTAACTGACAGTACTGTAAACACGACACAATAAAACAGACTCGCCGACATAGTCAGTCCTAATGACGTAATCGGGCACGTTCTTCGTGACGTAATTAAAAATGTAGCGGCCTTCCCAGTTCCCTGTTTTTTAATATCCTATCAAAATGGTACAAATCGGTCTCAAGAAGACAAAATTATTTCATTTTCATGGGATATTTAATAAAAAGGGATAAAACTAGCAAAGCGAACCACCACACTTTCAAATATATGAAACCCCATTTTTTAGAAATCCTGGATCCGTCCTTGAATGGGAAAAGAGTTATAAGTGTAATAAGTGATACTGTTTTTAATGACACCACCCTAAAGGGGAAAGGGGGCAGTTATTTAGGGGGAACAGGTAAACAGCAGCCAAATTTCGAGGGGAACAGGGGAAAAGAGATAATATATAGGAACAGAGGTTTTCGATTTTTCGTGAACAAGGGAACAAGTCAATTTATTTCAGAGGTATTGGACAATTAACAGGTATCACTATCCCACAGGGTGGGCCTAGTAGATAGGTTTATAAAGGGTATCTATCTATCAAAGCGAGATTACGTAACAAAGAGGCTAGGCAACCCCATTAGGGTCAAGCCTTGTACACATTCATCTGTATAGAAAAACAGTAAGTATAATATAAAATGCATTTTTTTCTTCTATTAAAATCGCTAAAATCAAGTTGTTACAACAAAAACTCTGGATTCAAAATGCTATCAGGGATGTTCTTACACAAAAGGTATCCATCTATCATAGTGAGATCCCGTAACAAACGGTTAAGGGTGTCCCTTTATAGGGCCCCGACTTGTATACCTCTATAGAAAAATGGTACCGTTCAAAATGCATTTTTTCTATTTAAATCGCTAAAATCAAGTTGTTACAACAAAAACTCTGGATTCAAACGGCTATCAGATGCTGTATACATACAAAATGTATCCATCTATCATAGTGAGATCCCGTAACAAACGGTTTATGGTGTCCCTTTAGGGCCCTGACTTGTATACCTCGATAGAAAAATGGTACCGTTCAAAATGCATTCTTTTCTATTAAAATCGCTAAATCAAGTTGTTACAACAAAAACTCTGGATTCAAATGGCTATCAGATGTTGTTCTTATACAAAAGGTATCCATCTATAATAGTGAGATTGCGTAACAAACGGTTAAGGGTGTCCCTTTCAGGCTCCAACTTGTATATAAATATAAAAAATGGTACCGTTCAAAATGCATATTTTTCTATTTAAATCGCTTAAATCAAGTTGTTACAACAAAAACTCTGGATTCAAACGGCTATCAGATGCTGTATACATACAAAATGTATCCATCTATCATAGTGAGATCCCGTAACAAACGGTTTATGGTGTCCCTTTAGGGCCCTGACTTGTATACCTCGATAGAAAAATGGTACCGTTCAAAATGCATTCTTTTCTATTAAAATCGCTAAATCAAGTTGTTACAACAAAAACTCTGGATTCAAATGGCTATCAGATGTTGTTCTTATACAAAAGGTATCCATCTATAATAGTGAGATTGCGTAACAAACGGTTAAGGGTGTCCCTTTCAGGCTCCAACTTGTATATAAATATAAAAAATGGTACCGTTCAAAATGCATATTTTTCTATTTTAATCGCTAAAATCAAGTTGTTACAACAAAAACTCTGGATTCAAACGGCTATCAGATGCTGTATACATACAAAATGTATCCATCTATCATAGTGAGATCCCGTAACAAACGGTTTATGGTGTCCCTTTAGGGCCCTGACTTGTATACCTCGATAGAAAAATGGTACCGTTCAAAATGCATTCTTTTCTATTAAAATCGCTAAATCAAGTTGTTACAACAAAAACTCTGGATTCAAATGGCTATCAGATGTTGTTCTTATACAAAAGGTATCCATCTATAATAGTGAGATTGCGTAACAAACGGTTAAGGGTGTCCCTTTCAGGCTCCAACTTGTATATAAATATAAAAAATGGTACCGTTCAAAATGCATATTTTTCTATTTAAATCGCTAAAATCAAGTTGTTACAACAAAAACTCTGGATTCAAACGGCTATCAGATGCTGTATACATACAAAATGTATCCATCTATCATAGTGAGATCCCGTAACAAACGGTTTATGGTGTCCCTTTAGGGCCCTGACTTGTATACCTCGATAGAAAAATGGTACCGTTCAAAATGCATTCTTTTCTATTAAAATCGCTAAATCAAGTTGTTACAACAAAAACTCTGGATTCAAATGGCTATCAGATGTTGTTCTTATACAAAAGGTATCCATCTATAATAGTGAGATTGCGTAACAAACGGTGAAGGGTGTCCCTTTCGGGCTCCAACTTGTATATAAATATAAAAAATGGTACCGATCAAAATGCATATTTTTCTATTTAAATCGCTAAAATCAAGTTGTTACAACAAAAACTCTGGATTCAAACGGCTATCAGATGCTGTATACATACAAAATGTATCCATCTATCATAGTGAGATCCCATAACAAACGGTTTATGGTGTCCCTTTAAGGCCCTGACTTGAATACCTCGATAGAAAAATGGTACCGTTCAAAATGCATTCTTTTCTATTAAAATCGCTAAATCAAGTTGTTACAACAAATACTCTGGATTCAAATGGCTATCAGATGTTGTTCTTATACAAAAGGTATCCATCTATAATAGTGAGATTGCGTAACAAACGGTTAAGGGTGTCCCTTTCGGGCTCCAACTTGTATATAAATATAAAAAATGGTACCGTTCAAAATGCATATTTTTCTATTTAAATCGCTAAAATCAAGTTGTTACAACAAAAACTCTGGATTCAAACGGCTATCAGATGCTGTATACATACAAAATGTATCCATCTATCATAGTGAGATCCAGTAACAAACGGTTTATGGTGTCCCTTTAAGGCCCTGACTTGTATACCTCGATAGAAAAATGGTACCGTTCAAAATGCATTCTTTTCTATTAAAATCGCTAAATCAAGTTGTTACAACAAAAACTCTGGATTCAAATGGCTATCAGATGTTGTTCTTATACAAATGGTATCCATCTATAATAGTGAGATTGCGTAACAAACGGTTAAGGGTGTCCCTTTCGGGCTCCAACTTGTATACCAATATAAAAAATGGTACCGTTCAAAATGCATATTTTTCTATTTAAATCGCTAAAATCAATTTGTTGCAACAAAAACTCTGGATTCAAACGACTATCAGATGCTGTATACATACAAAATGTATCCATCTATCATAGTGAGATCCCGTAACAAACGGTTTATGGTGTCCCTTTAGGGCCCTGACTTGTATACCTCGATAGAAAAATGGTACCGTTCAAAATGCATTCTTTTCTATTAAAATCGCTAAATCAAGTTGTTACAACAAAAACTCTGGATTCAAATGGCTATCAGCTGTTGTTCTTATACAAAAGGTATCCATCTATAATAGTGAGATCCTGTAACAAACGGTTAAGGGTGTCTCTTTTGGGCTCCAACTTGTATACCAATATAAAAAATGGTACCGTTCAAAATGCATATTTTTCTATTTAAATCGCTAAAATCAAGTTGTTACAACAAAAACTCTGGATTCAAAAGGCTATCAGATGTTGTTCTTATACAAAAGGTATCCATCTATCATAGTGAGATCCCGTAACAAACTGTTTAGGGTGTCCCTTTAGGGCTCCAACTTGTATACCCCTATAAAAATGGTACCGTTCAAAATGCATTTTTTTTTATTACAATCGCTAACATCAAGGTTTTACAACAAAAACTCTAAATTCAAACTGCTATCAGATGTTGTTCTTATACAAAAGGTATCCATCTATTATAGTGAGATCCCATAACAAACAGTTTAGGGTGTCCCTTTAGGGCCCTGACTTGTATACCTCGATAGAAAAATGGTACCGTTCAAAATGCAATTTTTCTTTTAAAATCGCTAAAATCAAGTTGTTACAACAAAAACTCTAAATTCAAAAGGCTATAAGATGTTGTTCTTATACAAAAGGTATCCATCTATCATAGTGAGATTGTGTTACAAACGGTTAAGGGTGTCCCTTTAAGGCCCTGACTTGTATACATCGATAGAAAAATGGTACCGTTCAAAATGCATTCTTTTCTATTAAAATCGCTAAAATCAAGTTGTTACAACAAAAACTCTGGATTCAAATGGCTATCAGATGTTGTTCTTATACAAAAGGTATCCATCTATCATAGTGAGATTGCGTTACAAATGGTTTAGGGTGTCCCTTTAGGACCCTGACTTGTATACATCGATAGAAAAATGGTACCATTCAAAATGCGCTTTTTCTATTAAAATAGCTAAAATCAAGTTGTTACAACAAAAACTCTTGATTCAAACGGCTATCAGATGTTGTTCTCATACAAAAGGTATTATAGTAAGATTGCGTAACAAATGGTTAAGGATGTCCCTTTTGGACTCCAACTTGTATACCCCTATAAAAATGGTACCGTTCAAAATGCATATTTTTCTATTTAAATCGCTAAAATCAAGTTGTTACAACAAAAACTCTGGATTTAAATGGCTATCAGATGTTGTTCTTATACAAAAGGTATCCATCTTTCATAGTGAGATTGCGTAACAAACGGTTAAGGGTGTCTTTCAGGGCTCCAACTTATATACCCCTATAAAAAAAGGTACCATTCAAAATGCTTTTTTTTCTATGAAATTTCTAAAATCAAGTTGTTACAACAAAAACACTAGATTCAAACGGCTATCAGATGTTGTTCTTTAACAAAAGGTATCCATCTATTATAGTAAGATCCCGTAACAAATGGTTTAGGGTGTCCCTTAAGGGCCCTGACTTGTATACCTCGATATGAAAATGGTACTGTTCAAAACGCATTTTTTTCTTTTAAAATCGCTAAAATCAAGTTGTTACAACAAAAACTCTGGATTCAAATGGCTATCAGATGTTGTTCTTATACAAAAGGTATCCATCTATAATAGTGAGATTGCGTAACAAACGGTTAAGGGTGTCCCTTTCGGGCTCCAACTTGTATATAAATATAAAAAATGGTACCGATCAAAATGCATATTTTTCTATTTAAATCGCTAAAATCAAGTTGTTACAACAAAAACTCTGGATTCAAACGGCTATCAGATGCTGTATACATACAAAATGTATCCATCTATCATAGTGAGATCCCATAACAAACGGTTTATGGTGTCCCTTTAAGGCCCTGACTTGAATACCTCGATAGAAAAATGGTACCGTTCAAAATGCATTCTTTTCTATTAAAATCGCTAAATCAAGTTGTTACAACAAAAACTCTGGATTCAAATGGCTATCAGATGTTGTTCTTATACAAAAGGTATCCATCTATAATAGTGAGATTGCGTAACAAACGGTTAAGGGTGTCCCTTTCGGGCTCCAACTTGTATATAAATATAAAAAATGGTACCGTTCAAAATGCATATTTTTCTATTTAAATCGCTAAAATCAAGTTGTTACAACAAAAACTCTGGATTCAAACGGCTATCAGATGCTGTATACATACAAAATGTATCCATCTATCATAGTGAGATCCAGTAACAAACGGTTTATGGTGTCCCTTTAAGGCCCTGACTTGTATACCTCGATAGAAAAATGGTACCGTTCAAAATGCATTCTTTTCTATTAAAATCGCTAAATCAAGTTGTTACAACAAAAACTCTGGATTCAAATGGCTATCAGATGTTGTTCTTATACAAATGGTATCCATCTATAATAGTGAGATTGCGTAACAAACGGTTAAGGGTGTCCCTTTCGGGCTCCAACTTGTATACCAATATAAAAAATGGTACCGTTCAAAATGCATATTTTTCTATTTAAATCGCTAAAATCAATTTGTTGCAACAAAAACTCTGGATTCAAACGACTATCAGATGCTGTATACATACAAAATGTATCCATCTATCATAGTGAGATCCCGTAACAAACGGTTTATGGTGTCCCTTTAGGGCCCTGACTTGTATACCTCGATAGAAAAATGGTACCGTTCAAAATGCATTCTTTTCTATTAAAATCGCTAAATCAAGTTGTTACAACAAAAACTCTGGATTCAAATGGCTATCAGCTGTTGTTCTTATACAAAAGGTATCCATCTATAATAGTGAGATCCTGTAACAAACGGTTAAGGGTGTCTCTTTTGGGCTCCAACTTGTATACCAATATAAAAAATGGTACCGTTCAAAATGCATATTTTTCTATTTAAATCGCTAAAATCAAGTTGTTACAACAAAAACTCTGGATTCAAAAGGCTATCAGATGTTGTTCTTATACAAAAGGTATCCATCTATCATAGTGAGATCCCGTAACAAACTGTTTAGGGTGTCCCTTTAGGGCTCCAACTTGTATACCCCTATAAAAATGGTACCGTTCAAAATGCATTTTTTTTTATTACAATCGCTAACATCAAGGTGTTACAACAAAAACTCTAAATTCAAACTGCTATCAGATGTTGTTCTTATACAAAAGGTATCCATCTATTATAGTGAGATCCCATAACAAACGGTTTAGGGTGTCCCTTTAGGGCCCTGACTTGTATACCTCGATAGAAAAATGGTACCGTTCAAAATGCAATTTTTCTTTTAAAATCGCTAAAATCAAGTTGTTACAACAAAAACTCTAAATTCAAAAGGCTATAAGATGTTGTTCTTATACAAAAGGTATCCATCTATCATAGTGAGATTGTGTTACAAACGGTTAAGGGTGTCCCTTTAAGGCCCTGACTTGTATACATCGATAGAAAAATGGTACCGTTCAAAATGCATTCTTTTCTATTAAAATCGCTAAAATCAAGTTGTTACAACAAAAACTCTGGATTCAAATGGCTATCAGATGTTGTTCTTATACAAAAGGTATCCATCTATCATAGTGAGATTGCGTTACAAATGGTTTAGGGTGTCCCTTTAGGACCCTGACTTGTATACATCGATAGAAAAATGGTACCATTCAAAATGCGCTTTTTCTATTAAAATAGCTAAAATCAAGTTGTTACAACAAAAACTCTTGATTCAAACGGCTATCAGATGTTGTTCTCATACAAAAGGTATTATAGTAAGATTGCGTAACAAATGGTTAAGGATGTCCCTTTTGGACTCCAACTTGTATACCCCTATAAAAATGGTACCGTTCAAAATGCATATTTTTCTATTTAAATCGCTAAAATCAAGTTGTTACAACAAAAACTCTGGATTTAAATGGCTATCAGATGTTGTTCTTATACAAAAGGTATCCATCTTTCATAGTGAGATTGCGTAACAAACGGTTAAGGGTGTCTTTCAGGGCTCCAACTTATATACCCCTATAAAAAAAGGTACCATTCAAAATGCTTTTTTTTCTATGAAATTGCTAAAATCAAGTTGTTACAACAAAAACACTAGATTCAAACGGCTATCAGATGTTGTTCTTTAACAAAAGGTATCCATCTATTATAGTAAGATCCCGTAACAAATGGTTTAGGGTGTCCCTTAAGGGCCCTGACTTGTATACCTCGATATGAAAATGGTACTGTTCAAAACGCATTTTTTTCTTTTAAAATCGCTAAAATCAAGTTGTTACAACAAAAACCCTGGATTCAACGGCTATCAGATGCTGTCCTTACACAAAAGGTATCCATCTATTATAGTGAGATTGCGTAACAAATGGTTTAGGGTGTCCCATAAGGGCCCCGACTTGTATACTCTATAAAAATGGCACCGTTCAAACTGCTTTTTATCTATTTAAATGGCTAAAATCAAGTTGTTACAACAAAAAAACTCTGGATTCAAACGGCTATCAGATGCTGTTCTTATACAAGAGGTATCCATCTACCATAGTGAGATCCCGTAACAAACTGTTTAGGGTGTCCCTTTAGGGTCCCACTTGTATAACTCTATAGAAAAATGGTACCGTTCAAAATTCAATTTTTTCGATTAAAATTGCTAAAATCATGTTGTTACAACAAAACCTCTGGATTCAAATGGCTATCAAATGCTGTTCTTATACAAAAGGTATCCATCTATCATAGTGACATTGCGTAACAAACGGTTTAAGGTGTCCCTTTAGGGCTCCAACTTGTATACCCCTATAACAAATGGTACCGTCCAAAATGCATTTTTTTCTATTAAAATCGCTAAAATCAAGTTGTTACAACAAAAACTCTAGATTCAAATGGCTATCAGATGCTGTATACATACAAAATGTATCCATCTATCATAGTGAGATCCCGTAACAAACGGTTTAGGATGTCTCTTTAGGGCCCTGACTTGTATACCTCAATAGAAAAATGGTACCGTTAAAAATGCATTCTTTTCTATATAAAATCGCTAAAATCAAGTTGTTACAACAAAAACTCTTGATTCAAACGGCTATCAGATGTTGTTCTCATACAAAAGGTATCCATCTATTATAGTAAGATTGCGCAACAAACGGTTAAGGGTGTCCCTTTGGGCTCCAGCTTGTATACCTCTATAAAAATGGTACCGTTCAAAATGCATATTTTTCTATTTAAATCGCTAAAATCAAGTTGTTACAACAAAAACTCTGGATTTAAATGGCTATCAGATGTTGTTATTATTAAAAAGGTATCCATCTATTATAGTGAGATCCTGTAACAAACCGTTTTGGGTGTCCCTTTTGGGCCATGACTTGTATACCTCTATAGAAAAATGGTATGATTCATAATGCATTTTTTCTTTTTAAATCGCTAAAATCAAGTTGTTACAACAAAAACTCTAGATTCAAACGGCTATCAGATGCTGTTCTTACACAAAAGGTATCCATATATCACAGTGAGATCCCGTAACAAACGGTTTAGGGTGTCCCTTTAGGGCCCTGACTTGTATACCTCGATAGAAAAATGGTACCGTTCAAACTGCTTTGTTTTCTATTTAAATCGCTAAAATCAAGTTGTTACAACAAAAACTCTGGATTCAAACGGCTATCAGATGCTGTTCTTATACAAGAGGTATCCATCTACCATAGTGAGATCCCGTAACAAATGGTCAAGGGTGTCCCTTTAGGGTCCCGACTTGTATAACTCTATAGAAAAATGGTACCGTTCAAAATTCATTTTTTCTATTAAAATCGCTTAAATCATGTTGTTACAACAAAAACTTTGGATTCAAACGGCTATCAGATGCTGTTCTTATACAAATGGTATCCATCTATCATAGTGAGATCCCGTAACAAATGGTTTAGGGTGTCCCTTTAGGGCCCTGACTTGTATACCTCGATAGAAAAATGGTACCGTTCAAAATGCATTCTTTTCTATTCAAATCGCTAAAATCAAGTTGTTACAACAAAAACTCTGAATTCAAATGGCTATCAGGTGCTGTTCTTACACAAAAGGTATCCATCTATTATAGTGAGATTGCGCAACAAACGGTTTAGGTTGTCCCTTTAGAGCCCCGACTTGTATACCTCTATAAAAAAAATAATACCGTTCAAACTGCTTTTTTAAATCGCTTAAATGAAAATGTTACAACAAAAACTCTTGATTCAAATTGCTATCAGATGTTGTTCTTATACAAAAGGTATCCATCTATCATAGTGAGATAGTGTAACAATCGGTTTAGGGTGTCCCTTTAGGGCTCCAACTTGTATACCTCCATAAAAATGGTACCGTTCAAAATGCATTTTTTCTATTAAAATCGCTAAAATCAAGTTGTTACAACAAAAACCCAAGATTCAAACGGCTATCAGATGTTGTTCTTATACAAAATGTATCCATCTATCATAGTGAGATCGCGTAACAAACGGGTTAGGGTGCTCCTTTAGGGCCCTGACTTGTATACCTCGATAGAAAAATGGTACCGTTCAAAATGCTTTTTTTTCTATTAAAATCGCTAAAATCAACTTGTTACAACAAAAACTCTAGATTCAAACGGCTATCAGATACTGTTCTTATACGAAAGGTATCTTACTTTCATAGTGAGATCGTGTAACAAACAGTTTAGGGTGTCCCTTCAGGGCCCCGACCTTTACACCTCATTAGAAAAAGGGTGCTGTTGAAAATGCATTTTTTCTATTAAAATCGCTAAAATCAAGTTGTTACAACAAAAACTCTGCATTCAAACGGCTATCAGATGCTGTTCTTATTATAAAGGTATCCATCTATTATAGTGAGATCCTGTAACAAACGGTTTATGATGTCCCTTAAGGGCACAGACTTGTATACCTCTATAAAAATGGTACCGTTAAAAATGCTTTTTTTTATTTAAATCGCTAAAATCAAGTTGTTACAACAAAAACTCTGGATTCAAACGGCTATAAGATGCTGTTATTATTAAAAAGGTATCCATCTATTATAGTGAGATCCTGTAACAAACGGTTTTGGGTGTCCCTTTCGGGCCATGACTTGTATACCTCTATAGAAAAATGGTATGATTCATAATGCATTTTTTCTTTTTAAATCGCTAAAATCAAGTTGTTACAACAAAAACTCTAGATTCAAACGGCTATCAGATGCTGTTCTTACACAAAATGTATCCATCTATCACAGTGAGATCCCGTAACAAACTGTTTAGGCTGTCCCTTTAGGTCCCCCACTTGTATACCTCTATAGAAATATGGTACCGTTCAAAATGCATTTTTTGCTATCAAAATCGCTAAAATCAAGTTGTTACAACAAAAAGTCTGGATTCAAACTGCTATCAGATACTGTTCTCCTAGACAAGGTATCCATCTATCATAGTGAGATCCTGTAGCAAACGGTTTATGATGTCCCTTTAGGGCCCCGACTTGTATACCTCTATAGAAAAATGGTACCATTCAAAATGCATTTCTTGTTAAAATCCCTAAAATCAAGTTGTTACAACAAAAACTCTGGATTCAAACGGCTATCAGATGCTGTTCTTATACAAGAGGTATCCATCTCCCATAGTGATATCCCGTAACAAATGGTTTAGGGTGTCCCTTTAGGGTCCTGACTTGTATACCCTATAGAAAAAAGGTACCATTCAAAATTCATTTTTTCTATTAAAATTGCTAAAATCAACTTGTTACAACAAAAACTCTAGATTCAAAGGGCTATCAAATACTGTTTTTATACAAAAGGTATCCATGTATCATAGTGAGATTCCGTAACAAACGGTTTAAGGTGTTCCTTTAGGGCCCTGTCTTGTATACCTCTATAGAAAAATAGTATCGTTCAAAATGCATTTTTTTCTATTTAAATAGCTAAATCAAGTTGTTACAACAAAAACTCTAAGTTCGAATGGCTATCAGAAGCTGTTCTTATCCAAAGAGTATCTATCTACCATAGTGAGATACCGTAACAAACGGTCTTGGGTGTCATATTAGGGCCCCGATGAGTATACCTATACAGAAAAACGGGTATCTTTAAAAATGCTTTTTTTCTTATAAAATCGCTAAATTCCAGTTGTTACAACAAAAACTCTGGATTCAAATGGCTATCAGAAGCTTTTCATACACAAGTAGTATCTATCTATCATAGTTGGATCCCGTAACAAATGGTCTAGGGTGTCCCTTTAGGGCCCCCACTTGTATACCTATATTATAGGAAAACGGTACCTTTAAAAAATGCATTTTTTTCTATTAAAATCTAGCTCTATAGAAAACATGCATTTTTTCTATTTAAAAATTGGATTTCCTCTTTTAAAAAAGCATTCTTTTTTCTGTTTATGTCACTAAGGACTATTTCTATTTTTGTTTAATTCACTAAAATCAAATTGTTACTTCGTAAACTCTATACTCAAATGGCTATCGGATTCTGTTCTTATGCAGTATCCATATTTCAACAAACGGCCAATTTGTCTGTTTGTTTGTTTGTTTTGTTGATTTCATCATAGTTCTTGTAATTTTCCAGTTCAACTGTGATAACAGTGCGCATAGTTCATTCAAATTCACTACAGGCCGTTTGGTGTGAAATGTGTTAGCCACACATACCTAAAAACGAGAGAAATAGTTATTTTGCTTTTATTGTCTTCCTGGTGGATTGTGTCTGTTAATGTTCTGCGGCTCTTCCTCGCGGTGCTGTGGGCTGATCATACACACTTACTTTCTAGACGAGTTTAGTTCTGGTTCTTTGTTTGGGCTTTGTTTGGTAAGCATACCTGATTTACAATTATCTTTACGAGGTA
This sequence comes from Loripinus fragilis, assembly GCA_964019695.1. Lineage (NCBI taxonomy): Eukaryota > Metazoa > Mollusca > Bivalvia > Lucinida > Lucinidae > Loripinus > Loripinus fragilis. The sequence continues at coordinate 36,721,445 of OZ026515.1, forward strand.
GAGAGAGCTGGTTGCGCTTTGCTTTGGTTGTCTTCCTGGTGTCTTGTGAGTGTTAATAATATGCGGCTCTTCATAACGGTGACGTGTGTTGGTCTGTAGCGATTTTTTGGTATTTCCTGATCATACTCACTTAATTTCTAAATTAGATAATTTTCGTTCTGGTTCTGTGTTTGAGCGTTGTTTTGGTATGCATTACTTCGTGTCCTTTCTAGTTTACAATAATTTTGACGAGGAAGAGAAAGCTGGTTGCCTTGCTTTGATTTTCTTCTTGGTGTCTTCTGAATGTTAATGTTCTGTGGTTCCTCCTCACGGTACCATGGGCTGGTCTGTAGGGTGTGATTGTGGTATTTAAGAAATGAATTCAATTTTAGAATGTTCATGGAATCATGAATACTTCGAGTCTCGTGCAATTTAGTAAGTGAAGCCCTTGGGCTTCACGTTAACTTTGCAAAGGACCTGAAGTATTTATGATTCCATGAACATTCCAAAAATTGAATTTATTGCTTATACTGTATTTACATTTTATTATAAATATCTAAAATACAGAAATTATTTATAATTTAGAAAAAAACACATTTTTTTTTATAATATGTAATCGTATTAACGGCTTTGTTTGAGTGTAAAACGGAAAAGCGGAACAGCCGGTGTGAACACAGACAGCCAATAGAGCAAACAAGAGGCTAGTTTTGCACGTGCTACTCAGGTGTGGCACGCTGTCATTCATAACAGCAGTGTTCCTTCTGGCAAATGAATTCGACGTTCGAATCGTGTTGCAGAGGCAAGTGAGCTTGGGAGCTGTCAATCAAATCGATGTGATTCATGAGGCTATGAACGGTTGCAAAAATCTAAAGATTCGTTAAAGGCTTGCTTTGAAAATGTAAATATTTCCTGATTATCCTCACTTACTTTCTAAATTAGCAGCATGAAATGGTATAGTTAGCAGTACAGTTAAGTTAACAGCATGGCAGTATGGCTCATAAATGGTAAATCCAGCAGTATGGCACGGTATGGTGTACTGGCAAACTGCTGAATTTATCATTTATTAGCGATACTGTCATGCTGCTAACTTTACAATTAGCCGTACTGTCATGCTGCTTACTTTACCACAAGCAGTACTGCCATACTGCTGGACTTACCATATATGAGCCGTACTGCCATGCTGTCAGCTTTACCATTAGCCGTAGGCTATTGCCATGCTGCTAAGTTTACCCTGCCATGCTGTCAGCTTTACCATTAGCCGTAGGCTACTGCCATGCTGCTAAGTTTACCACTAGCAGTACTGCCATACTGCTGGATTTACCATTTATAAGCCCTACTGCCATGATGTTTACTTTACCATTAGCTGTACTGCCATGTTGCTAACTTTACCATTTTCATGCTGCTATGCTGTTAACTTTTCCATTTTCATGCGGCTATGCTGCTAACTTTACCGAGCCTACAATTTTCTGGCTTCATGCAGGTTTGGCAAGATTATATTAGTCTAAGGGAGGCTACTGTCTCATATTGTAGTGTTCACATTTTTACGATTATTTCCTTTGCATGATAATGACCTATGACCCAGGAAAAGACAACGCCCCTATATGATTGAAAAAATGATGATTTGGACAAAAGGTAGTGTCTCAGAGGCCAATATCACGTCTGTGACTAGACGGAACTTCATGAACTACACTTCTTATCAGGGTCTTTCTATACACCCTTTGTACAGAGATTAAGACATCTAACTGAAAGGTCTATAACTACTACAGAGATAAATTTATGATACTTTATTACTTCCCCATAGCTCAGAATACAGTAAATAAGACATTTCAGAGATGTTTAGGTCACAGACCTGTAAATGTAAAAAAGGCAGTGATTGGTTCAAAAGGTGGGAAGCTCAGTACAATATTTTTAAGTTGTAAGGTGTTTCATGGTAGGTCAATAATAACACTAGGAAATATTTTGTATATATTAGACGAGTCTATCTTTGCTGTAATTTTTGAAACAACATCTCATTGCTTTTGTTGATTAAGTTTACTGGTGTGGCTTAGAAAAAAGGACCTTGCATTCTGGTATTTTTTTCAGCAGAATTTTCCTCTCATGTAGGGTGCCCACCTTCAGGGGCCAAAAAGTGGCAAAACATGGTGGTCACCAGGGTATCTCATTCTTGTTTTTTTTGATTGAACTAGGTCCAATCTGTAACTCTATGACAGCCACATTGTGATTGAAGGGTTGTGATGACCACAGCCTTCTTAAAAGCTATAATGGATGTCTATGGAAAAACAATTACAGGTCTGGGCCCTAAATGCTTGTATATGTATGTGCACATATTTGACTATTTTTCTATTTACTGGTCTGATACCAGTCTAAGAGTGTCATTGTTCTTATTAACTTGATATGTATGCATGTGTCATACATACAAACAGATTGAGGGAAAACAGTGTGGATCCCGGTAAGCTGGCTTCTGAGAAATAAGTTGATCTAGACGTCAATGTTATCAAAAATACAATAGGGCATGCGATTGCTTATAGATATTCTAAAAGCTTACTGTCAAATCCTAAACATATTGACCTTGTACATATGGCCCACGACACGAGAAAACCTGTCTTTGGGGGGTTTGCTTACAACAAAGGTGCAGACCAGCCTGCGCATCAGCGCAGTCTAATCAACGCCTTTGTTATTCACTTATTGGAAAGTATTATATCTAGTATTGCTAAGAGCGAAATTTCAATTTTCTGGCTGGCTAGTATCTGTAGCTGAGCATGCTGGTTTAAATCTCCCCGAAGACAGGGTTTCTCGCGTTGCTGCTCAATTAAAAGGTATTGCTTAAACCAAACCAGTTTAAATTTAAGACTAGTTAGCGAGTTTGTGTTTATTACCATTCTTTTACCACCCAATGTTACTTGTGGAAGCGCAGTGGCTCAGTTCATGGTAGAGTGCTTGACCCGAGACCGAGTGTTGCGGGTTCGAGCCTCATCGGCGGCACTGCGTTATGTCATTGAGCAAGACACATTAGTCCTAGCTGCGTACTGGTTCAACCCAGGAAGACCCGTCCGGACATAACAGTAAATTTTTTTAATCAAACAAAAAACATCTAAATTCTAATGAGGACGAGGCTAGGGGTGGGGGTAACTCGGGTGTAATTTTGGTACGGGTGTGCGAGCCAATATTACGAAACCAACCAAAAATCATATACATGGCCTTTGAAACAAACATCCTATTCTTATACTTGATTTCACAGAAAGTTGACCTATTCATATACTGTAACTGTTATACCCTTTCATATCTTCTGTGATTTGTAACCAAGTTTACAAATGACCCTCATTAATTATGAGAAAACCTGCTTTATGTTTAATGTGAAAACCAGGGCCGTAGGAATAGGGGGGGGGAGGGCACGGGGGGGCTGTGCCCCCCCCCCCAATAATTTGCACAAATATGCCCCCCCCCCCCCCCCCAAAAAAAAAAAAAAAAAAAATTAAAACAAAAATTAAAAAAAATTATGTGTGCCCCCCCCAATCTGTAATGTGTGCCCCCCCCCCCCCCCCAATCTGTAATTGCTTCCTACGGGCCTGAAAACAAAGGCTTGACGAGTATCGGAGCAAAAAATATGTGCATATACATTGGTGTCGGAAAAGTTGGGCTATTTAAATGCCCAAAATGAATAAATCGGGCTAATTTCTTTTGAAAACATGGGGTTTATCATAGGCCTATACCTGGCGGCGCCACAAGCATGCCAAACTCTATGCATGTTCATAGGGACGGACTTGTAGGTTGCTTCCGAGGTTGCTGCATGGGATGTGTGTGTGGGGGGGGGGGGCTTAACACTGTTTCATGGAAGAAGTTAATTGTTGTATTTGTCCTCAACGGGGTCAATCTGTTTATCCGTTTATTCATCCATGCTCATATTTTGGGATAATCCAATGCTTGTTTTCATAGTGACGTCATAAATAAGATGACCTCACACAGCACGCGGATTTCACTGTCTCCGCCGTGAAGCATTTTTCAAATACTATCGCGCCTGCGCAGACAATGTGCAGATTGTTCTATAAGATTCTAAAATAGATCTAGATCTATTAGAGCCTAGAAATATTAGATTTACTTTAATAATGTCAGTCTATTTTGTTAACTAAATAGATCTATACATGTATGCAATTTTACAATAAGGTACTTTTTATCAATAATAGGACGCTGTGTAAGTCGGACCTAAAGCGGTCCCCTAGACTGTTTGTTACGGGACCTCACTATGATAGATGGATACCATTTGTATATGAACAACATCAGATACCGTTTGAATCCAGAGTTTTTGTTGTAACAACTTCATTTTAGCAATTTACATAGAAAAAATGCATTTTGAATGTTATACTATTTTTTTTATAGAGGTATACAAGTCAGGGCCCAAAAGGGACACCCTTCATCATTTGTTACGGGATCTCACTATGAGAGATGGGTACCTTTTGTATATATACAACATCTGACAGCCATTTGAATCCAGAGTTTTAGTTGTAACAACTTGATTTTAGCGATTTAAATAGAAAAATGCATTTTGGGCGGTACCATTTTTCTATAGAGGTATTGAAGTGGGGGCCCTAAAGGGACACCCTAAACCGTTTGTTACAGGATCTCACTATGATAGATGGATATCTTTTGTATAAGAACAACATCTGATAGCCATTTGAATCCAGAGTTTTTGTTGTAACAATTTGATTTTAGAGATTTTAATAGAAAAAAGGCATTATGAACGGTACATATTTTTATAGAGGTATACAAGATGGGGCCCTAAAGGGACACCCTAAACCGTTTGTTACACGATCTCACTATGATAGATGGATACCTTTAGTATATATCCAACATCTGATAGCCATTTGAATCCAGATTTTTTGTTGTAACAACTTGATTTTAGCGATTTTTATACAAAAAATGCATTTTGAACGGTACCATTTTTCTATAGAGGTATACAAGTCGGGGCCCTAAAGGGACACCCTTAACCGTTTGTTACGCAATCTCACTATAATAGATGGATACCTTTTGTGTAAGAACAGCATCTGATAGCCGTTTGAATCCAGAGCTTTTGTTGTAACAACTTGATTTTAGCGATTTAAATAGAAAAAAATGCATTTTGAACGGTACCATTTTTTATAGAGGTATACAAGTCGGGGCCCTAAAGGGACACCCTTAACCATTTGTTATGGGATTCCACTATAATAGATGGATACCTTTTGTGTAAGAACAGCATCTGATAGCCGTTTGAATCCAAAGTAATTGTTATAACAACTTGATTTTAGCGATTTAAATAGAAAAAATGCGTTTTGAACGGTACCATTTTATAGAGGTATACAAGTCAGGGCCCTAAAGGGACACCCTTAATCGTTTGTTACGCGATCTCACTATGAAAGATGGATACCTTTTGTATAAGAACAACATTTGATAGCCGTTTGAATCCAGAGTTTTTGTTGTAACAACTTGATTTTAGCGATTTTTATACAAAAAATGCATTTTGAACTGTACCATTTTTCTATAGAGGTATACAAGTCGGGGCCCTAAAGGGACACCCTAAACCGTTTGTTACAGGATCATATTATAATAGATGGATACCTCTTGTACAAGAACAGCATCTGATAGCCGTTTGAATCCTTATTTTTTGTTGTAACAACTTGATTTTAGCGATTTAAATAGAAAAAAAAATGCATTTTGAACGGTAACATTTTTCTATAGAGGTATACAAGTTTGGGCCCTAAAGGGACACCCTAAACCGTTGTTACGGGATCTCACTATATTAGATGGATACCTTTTGTGTAAGAACAGCATCTGATAGCTGTATAAATCCAGAGTTTTTATTGTAACAACTTGATTTTTGCGATTTTAATAAAAAAAAAGCATTTTGAACGGTACAATTTTTAAAAGAGGTATACAAGATGGGGCCCTAAAGGGTCACCCTAAACCGTTTGTTACGCAATCTCACTATGATAGATGGATACCTGTTGTATAAAAACAACATCTTATAGCCATTTGAATCCAGAGTTTTTGTTGTAACAACTTGATTTTAGAGATTTTAATAGAAAAAAGGCATTATGAACGGTACATATTTTTATAGAGGTATACAAGATGGGGCCCTAAAGGGACACCCTTAACCGTTTGTTACGCATTTTACTATGATAGCTGGATACCTTTTGCATATATAAAACATCTGATAGCCGTTTGAATCAAGAGTTTTTGTTGTAACAACTTGATTTTAGCGATTTAAATAGAAAAGTATGCATTTTGAACGGTACCATTTTATCTATCGAGGTTTACAAATCGGGGCCCTAAAGGAACACCCTCAACCATTTGTTACGCAATCTCACTATAATAGATGGATACCTTTTGTATGTATACAGCATCTGATAGCCGTTTGAATCCAGAGTTATTGTTGTAACAACTTGATTTTAGCTATTTTAATAGAAAAAAAGGATTTTGAACGGTATCATTTTTTAAAGAGGGATACAAGTTGGGCCCTAAAGGGACACCCTAAACCGTTTGTTACACAATCTCACTATGATAGATGGATACCTTTTGTATAAGAATTACATCTGATAGCCGTTTGAATCCAGAGTTTTTGTTGTAACAACTTGATTTTAGCGATTTTTATACAAAAAAAATGCATTTTGAACTGTACCATTTTTTATAGAGGTATACAAGGTGGAGCCCTAAAGGGACACCTAAACCGTTTGTTACGTGATCTCACTATGATAGATGGATACCTGTTGTATAAGAACAACATCTGATAGCCGTTTGAATCCAGAGTTTTTGTTGTAACAACTTGATTTTAGCGATTTTAATAAAAAAAAAAGGTATTATGAATGGTACATATTTTTTCTATAGAGGTATACAAGTTGGGGCCATAAAGGGACACCCTAAACCGTTTGTTACGCAATCTCACTGTGAAAGCTGGATACCTTTTGCATATATACAACATCTGATAGCCGTTTGAATCAAGAGTTTTTGTTGTAACAACTTGATTTCAGCGATTTAAATAGAAAAAAAAGCATTTTGAACGGTACCATTTTTTATAGAGGGATACAAGTTGGGGCCCTAAAGGGACGCCCTAAACCGTTTGTTACACGATCTCACTATGATAGATGGATCCTTTTTGTATAAGAACAGCACCTGATAGCCGTTTGAATCCAGAGTTTTTGTTGTAACACTTTGATTTTAGCGATTTAAATAGAAAAAATGCATTTTGAACGGTACCATTTTTCTATAGAGGTATACAAGTCGGGGCCCTAAAGGGACACCCCAAACCGTTTGTTACGGGATCTCACTATGATAGATGGATACCTTTTTTGTAAGAACAGCATCTGATAGCCGTTTGAATCCAGAGTTTTTGTTGTAACAGCTTGATTTTAGCGATTTAAATATAAAAAAGCATATTTTTAATGGTACCCTTTTTATAGAGGTATACAAGTCCGAGCCCTAAAGGGACAGCTAAACCGTTTGTTACGGGATATCATTATGATAGATGGATATCTGATAGCCGTTTGAATTAGAAGTTTTTGTTGCAACATAAGAAAATAAATATCGCAATGCATGATTCACGACACACACTTAGCGTGGACATTTTTGGATAAGTCAATACTTGTTATATGACGTTATTAGCCCGATGACATCAAACAGCGCGTGACAGATTCTGTAACTGGATTCTTAACAATTTTAGGAAATAACCAACTTTCTACATACTTGTAAATTGGTCATATCTTTGAAATATTTGGAATCGTAAGGTCAGTCTTTCTTTAATGCATAGCGTTTGATATAAAAATGTGTTCGATAAAAAGTGTTCGATAGCTTGATTTTACCCTGACGAGGGGAACGTGTGAAGCAATAAGCGGCAATTTATCAGATCAAAGATTTGAGTAAGTCCTCACTTCTCACCACTTAGTAGGGCGACCGAAAATGATTAAGGACAATTAATGAGATGTTTTGTAATCAGAATTCGTGTGTCAAAATGAGCAAAACATGCCCTGGCTGGATAAAGACAAGGATCCGATTTTGCGGGCGGTACAGTCTGATCCGAGTCTTTGTTGTAAACATCCTGGGGAGTTTGTCATTTTTCATGTTTTATTCGTTGTTATAAATTGAAACTTTCACATTGTGAATTATAATAATAAGAAACAAACTTGTTTTTCTAATTCATTGTTCTAAAGGAAACGATAAACAACCGAACATAAACTGTAGCGACACTTAAACAGGAACATTCACCCACAAGAAGACAAACAGTATAGCTTACTTGATAGCCAATGCATTGATCAGCCTGCACATATGGCATTATGCGCATGCTGATAATGTATTTAATTTAAAAAGGCTCATATGCTAACACATGCGTCTTATCACTTTAACTCTAGCGTGCAAAGGGTTATTGATCAGTGACAGGTGTCACATGTGCTTTGCAACTTTGGTCGAAAAAAATAACGTGGTTTCCGTGATGACATAAAGTACACATGAATCAACTCAAAAATTGCCAGGCTAGGTATTGCTCGAACACATGGATGGGTCGAACTCGCACCATCGGTCCTGGCGAGTTCGAGCCATCGAAGTTTGACTGTATGTACAATGGGCTATCCAAAGTTTATTATATCAAACCAGAAGGAAGAATCCAGTACAATACAAAGAGTTAATCCTTTGAATCCTGGATACCTGTAACTGGGCCCTTTGGCAAACAGTGATGACCCAGATGAAATGGCGCAGAATGCTGCGTTTCATCTAGGTCTGCACTGTTTGTTAAGATAAAAAAAATCTTTAAGAACTGAAGTTCATCTTTATTTGGAAATTCTGAACTGTGACCCCTTGATATGTACAATGAACAATCCCAGGCACATTGTATCAAACCAGATGGCAGAATTCATTAGGTTTAAGCGATAAGGATTAGCAATCTTAGTATTGATCTACTGTAATTATTATCAATATGAAATATAGAACCTTACATGAGTGCTCATGTATTGTTGAATTTGAGCAGCAACATGAGATTTCCAACAATGTGGTATGTGCGACCAGCAAAGGTTCAGACCAGCCTGTGCAGTCAGATCAGAGTCAATGCAAGTCGTTTGAATATTTTATGACTGTTAAGCTACTGATGGAACAGCATTTTGAGTTTCTAAGCATAAAAGGAGTCTGCACAGGCTTGTCTGAGTCTACACCTGTCAAAATGACACATTGTTGGAAATCTCATGTCACGGCTCATTTATTAAACCAGTCGCTGAAAAGGTATAAAATGTAAGGTATTAGCAGGCAAGGTGTGCATTTGTTTGTTTGCAGTTTTTGGAATATGAACTCTCCCAGGGTTGTGTTTCATTAATCCTTGTTTTGCTTGTTTGATTTGATTCTTTACGTTCCAGTGAACAATTGTTCAGTTATGTTGGGACAGTCTTGCTGGGTTGAACCAGTACTAAGCAAGGATTAATGTGTCTTGCTAAAGGACACAATGCAGTGCCCCTGGTGAGACTCGAACACGCAACCCCTCTATCTTGTCAAGCACTCTACCACTGAGCCACTTCATTAATCCTTGTCATCTTTGGATTTTAGCAGGCCTGGACAAAGACAGGGAGTTGTCTTCCTTTCTTGGGAGCCGCTTTCTATAGTGAAATCAACATGTAGAAAGAAATGAATAAGTTTTCATGTAGATCATGCTACTGAAAGCTTAATCTGGGCTGTTTCAGTAGCATGAAATACAGCTGAATTTCATAAATTCAAAGTCATAGGGACTAGAGATTTAATTTCAAAGTATCAAAAGTTTGAATTATAGGAAGGCAGACATATAAATATATAAGCGCCAAAATTGATTATTATCAGGTTTTTTTTCCTCTATCAAACATAGATCTAGACGTTTCTTTTTTGCACCCAAAACATTTGGATTTTTTTGGCCAGTTATTAAATACAACGTATTTCATAAAAAGGTCCCCTTATCTGAATCCAATGTGTCTAATTAGTGAGTATTTCGAAACATCAGAGTTCAAATGTTTGAGGTTTTCTGTATATTGATATTGAAGCATAATTTCATAAAATTCCTGAAGAATGATTGTCAAGTTTGGCGTTTCATTAATAAACTATCTTGATCTTGAACTAAATTCTAAACGGGTACTTGAATGGTTGTACTTTACATACCTTGAACTCTGAGGAGACGTTCTCTGGTAGCTCTGCCGGCACTATTAGACGCTGTACATTTATAGCTGCCTGTATCAACTTCCTGTAATAAATAACAAAATTTGAGCAGTGACATGAGATTTCCAACAATGTGGCATTTTGACAAGTGTAGACCCAGACCAGCATGTGCAGCCTCCTTTTAAGCATAGAAACCTCAAATGATGTTTGGTCAGTAGCTTAACAGTCATAGATAATTTAAGAGACTAGCAAAGGCTCTGATCTGACTGCACGTATGTGCAGGCTGGTCTGAGCCTTTGCTGGTCGCACATACCACATTATTGGAAATCTCATGCGCTGGCTCATTTAATTCTTTGCACCCTGGGAATTTTTTCATGCTTTTTTGTCGTCTGCTGATTGTTTTCAAAATCAACTTTTTTGAAAAATTCTTTCAGGAATACCATATGAGTGTCAAACAGATTGGATCCAGATCAGGCCCGACATTTTGTCGGGCCTGATCTGGGTCCAAACTGTTTGCAAAAGTTATCAGCAGATGACACTAGTAGGCAAAGAGTTAAAATATCGGGAAAAGGTGATTTTTTTCTAAACAAAAAAAATGTCCCAAGTTGAAAGAACCAACAACTAATGAAAAAAGTCAATAAGCAATGCTTATTAGATACCCCCCCGCACAGTAAGAGTCAGTGAAAAAACATGGCAAGTTATTGTTCAAACCAGCAGACCTTAGTTTTGAAAAGAAGATTTCAGTAGAATCTGTGCAAACAAAAATTATAAACTCCTTCATACATATGTTCAATGTGTCTACATTGTATCGGCAAAGTATCAAATTTCTCCATCAAAAGCTGTGGTAGGAGTTGATTGGCCCATAAAGGCACTATCCATGCATATACAAAAGCCGTATAAGGGAATAATTGTCTAAGGTCTCACAGCTGTCATTTTGTCAAAAATTATTTTTTCTGAACCAAACTCCTTCATGCATATGTTCAATGTGTCTACATTGTATAAGCAAAGTATCAAATTGCTCCAGCAAAACCTGTGGTAGGAGTTGATCAGCCCATGAAGGCACCATCTATGCATATACAAAAGTTATATTAAGCAAAGTATCAAATTGCTCCAGCAAAAGCTGTGGTAGGAGTTGATCAGCCCATGAAGGCACCATCTATGCATATACAAAAGTTATATTAGGGAAAAATTGTCTAAGTTCTCACAGCTGTCATTTTGTCAAAAAATATTTTTTCTGTACCAAACTTCTTCATGCATATGTTCAATGTGTCTACATTGTATAGGCAAAGTATCAAATTGCTTCATCAAAAGCTGTGGTAGGAGTTGATCGGCCCGTGAAGGCACCATCTATGCATATACAAAAGCCTTATGAGGGAAAAATTGTCTAAGTTCTCACAGCTGTCATTTTGTCAAAAATTATTTTTTCTGAACCAAACTCCTTCATGCATATGCTCAATGTGTCTACAATGTATAGGCAAAGTATCAAATTGCTCCATCAAAAGCTGTGGTAGGAGTTGATCGGCCCGTGTATGGCCTATAATAGCTTAAGTATAAAACCCTATATTAAAAGCCATTTAGAACTACAAAGGGAAATAACTCTAATAGACTTGGCCCCTAGCCCTTACTTTTTTGTCTTAAGTATTTGTCTTGCATATATGAACATGTTTGCAAGGTTTGATGAAAATCCAGCGATGACTCTTCAAGATATTAAGGAAACAAAACGTTACGGACGCACGGACGCACTCACGGACGGACGGACGGACGGATGGACAACGTGAAAACAGTATACCCACCACAAACAAAGTTTGCGGGGGGGTATAAAAATTGTATCTTTAAAATACTGTGCCGCAAAACCATATGCTTGTCCATAAGGGTGTTACTCATTTTTGTAAACAAGGGCCATAACTCTGCTTATATTTTTCGGAATTCCTTCAAAGTTTGTCAGGTAATCCATTTATCATCTCTTGCCCGTTTACAGAGTTTCAAGGCTGTAGCTCTAATAGCCTAGGCCCAGTTAAAAAAAATTGCACATAAAATTGTAATTATTTTTGCACCCATCAGTTTAAACATATGTTTTGGGTGCTAAAAGAAACCGTCTCATTCAGACGGTTCTTTTGAGTACCCACTACATATGAATTGGTTTGGAAAACAGAAAAATAATTTTCAGTTACATACTCTTATCTGAGGGGTCTGTTTATAGTAGTATAGTTTCTGAGATATCCTACTGACAGACAGAAGAATGGACTAATGAACAAGCTGAAAGCGATACATATACTCCCCCTCAACTTTTTCCATTCTGGGTGCATGAAAACTGTCAATTTGACCATCTATTCAAAATCATAAACATTTTTTTGATGTTCCATGGCATACAGTAAAACCTGTCTTAAGCGGCCACTCAAAAAGAATGCCAAAAAATGGTTTCAAGACCGATTATTACTTAATGCAGGTCAAAAGTATTGCATAATGCTCCAATACCAAAAATTGGTTATCAAGACTGACTATCGTTTAATGCAGGTCAAAAGTATTGCAGAATGCTCTCTTCGAGCATTCTGCAATACTTTCGACCTTCATTAAGCTATCATTTGTCTTTAAAGACCTTTATTTTGTCAATTTTGGATTGGCCCCTTAAGACAGGTTTTACTGTACTTTAAACATCTGTTTCTAACAAGATAACAACAATGCACAGAGTATGGCTTGGTCAGCACACAGCATGGCCAGTGTTGATCCATTTATAAAGACACTGGTGCACAGGCTAAACTGGGACACTGGGCCAATGTGTGAGCTGGTTCGATTTAGCCAAAGAATAAAGAACTGAGAATCATTAAAAATTTATCTTCACCTTTTGTTTGTTCCTTGACCCTTCAAATCTATATAGCAAATCATTCACTCAGCTACATGTAAAAATATCAGAGTGCCACTGTCAATTGAAATAAATATTGAGGACAACATAAAAGTATGCAAAAGTATCCACCTTGCAAAGAGTCAGTGTAATAAATGGGACTCTTTTACTAAAACACTTACTGTAAGATCATGAATAACTAGTGTTCCAAACTCCTGTATTTCATACTTGAGTAAAGATGTGTTGACAGAGCGGCCATCTTTGCTCCATGTCACCTTGGGAGGAGGTATTCCAATGGCAGGACATGAGATCTCCGCCTTCTCTGCAACACTGTAGGTTAGTAGTCGACTTGTTTCTCCGATCTGTGGGGGCACTGAAAATTTCCAACCACATCATTATAAAGTTTATTAACCCTTAAAGCGCCATGAAAAAAATGCATCTCAAAATGTCGTCTTCTGAAGTCATCTGCTGCAAATAATTGTCTAACATTACTGACAAATTAAAAATAGAAGCAAACAGTGTGGACCCAGATTAGACTGCTCCTAAGGAGCAGTCTGATCTGGGTCCACACTGTTTGCCATAGAGGCTTCTTCAACATTTCAGTAGATGAGAAAAGCAGACGACTTTTGTTGAGATTGTCACATTAAGGGTTAATTAACTTTACTCACACTTGTTGGACAAGTCCGTTGTTCAAAAAAAAATGTGACAGGCAAAAATAATGTAGTGTATCTACACATGAAGACTTTTCCAGGACTACCAAGTTAAAAGGGATAATTATTTTCAGGGACAATACATTTGAGCTAACAATACTTTTGGGGAAACTTTGTATGCATACGTTTGGGCAAACTTTTTTGCAAGTTTCACAATATGCTTGCATGAATACGTTGGAGCTCCATTGAACCTTTTTTTCCAAAGGTACTTTGTGATAAGATAAGACTACTAACTTGTACTGTCACTCAAATGTAAATTTGGAAAAAGTTGCTCAAACGTGCTGCGACCAGATTTTCATTCTTTCATAATGTTAACAAAGAATTCACTCTTTGCCTCCTGTGTAATTTTTCATGCTTTTTTGTTGGCTACTGATTTTTTTTACAAAATCAACGTTTTCGAAAAATTCTTTCAGGAATATCATCAGTGTCAAAGTTTGGATCCAGATCAGACCTGACATTCTGTCAGGACTAATCTGTTTCCAACCGGTTTGCAAAAGTTATCAGCAGGCGACACTAGGAGGCAGAGTTGATATTTTTTACCAGGTAAAAACATCCATTCTTCTTACAAATGTGATTTTTTATTATATTTTAACTCTTTACTTTGCAGGCTTGGTAATTTTTTCATGTTTTTGTTGTCGTCTAATTGATAAGTCAATCTGGGCAGACAGCTCAAAGGTCACTATAGGTCAATATTGACCTCAGACGGATCAAAGATCAGACGAGTCAACATAGAAGCACGAGAAAGGTAAATTAGATTGTAACGGTTATTTCTCGCCTAATACTTACTGCTCATGCTATCGACGTAACAAACTTTAACGACATGACCAATACAATAACTGCAGGCTTAGTCGAGAGGTCAACGCCTTGAATTGCAAATATTCCCTGAAAAGTTGCAGCGTTGGAATCTCAGAGATCGAGTCCCAAATATTTTTTTTATTAACATATTTTTTTGAGGGGGAGGGGGTAGGAATTGTAAATCTACTACCTTTGGGTACCAGTGATATGACAATTTAGTACAAAGTAATTTTTTGTAGAAAAATCGCAAGTTTGGCTGGAATGGCGGCCCGCAGTTCGGATCTTTACTATATCTTCAAAACACGATAAATTTTATTTTGACTTCTCTGCGGCAAATTGTATCACCTAATGTGTTTTTTTATTGTTTCGTTGCGAACAATAATTTCACCTTCAACCTATTTGCTAGGGCATAAGAGGCATTACACCTGTTGACTGGGTGAAGTGCGTCGAGCATGTTTTGTCAGTAGAACGGGTATACATACTACTTAAAGGAGATCGCGACAGAGGAAGATCATAAGTATATATGCCTAGTGCGCAGGGACCGCGGCACACCGACATCATAACTGAAAACAGGAAGATCATCATGAGCCAGTGGTGATTGTGTGTCTGGCTCCTACTGCAGCTCTGATACTGACACTGCCAGCGAGACAGAGGGCATGTGAAATTAATTGTATCTGAAATTTAATAAATTATGAAGTAAAATATATACCATGATGAAAATATACAATAGAAAAAGAGCTGAATTTAGCGCGCACACGCACGCACACACACACTTGTATCAAAAGTAAAAAAAAAAAGGCCTGACCACACTTGAATCAAAAGTAAAAAAAAAAATGCCTGACCGAGACTCAAACTCGCATTAAAGAAAAATACTTGTACCTTATTAGACTAACATTAATGTGCTGTTGCTTACCTACGGAGCTACAGAGAAAGTTGAGTAAATTGTTGAAAGTTACCTATATAATCATGATAATGTATTATGTAACGCCTATGATACCGCTTTATAACGGTTTCTATCTGTTTCCCTTTTCACGAGCTGTAAATTCGAATCGTCTGATCTTTGATCCGTCTGAGGTCAAAATTCACCAATAACAGCCTATTGATATCAAGGCCTTAGTATTATAACTCAATGCATGCACTGATAGAATTGGTTTCAACCCCATAAAGGTAGAATAGTCTAATATACCATCCTGATTATTTTATTATATACATGTATATTTTATATATGGGCCTCAATGCAAGAAAACCTGTCCTCAGGGGTTTGCAAACATCAAAGGCGCAGACCAGTCTGCACATCTGAACATTCTGATCAGCACCTTTATTATTTGCTTATTGGAAAGTATCATATCCAGATTTGGTCCAATTTCTAGCTAGTCTCTATAGCTGAAGAGACTGGTTTGAGTCTGGCTTTGTTGGATAAGTCAGCATCTTGAAATAAATACCTTGCACAGTAAGGGTCATATCAACAGTCTGCTTTCCAGCACTATTGTTGGCCACACAAGTGTAGGTGCCAGCATCTTCAGGTCTATTAATAGAAATATTAAGCAGTTTATAAATACAAAGAGACCTTAGTACGGATTAAGGGATTAAACCTATTCAAGAAATACAGTAAAAATGTCAGTAACTGTTATTGAATATACCAACATATTGTCTCACCCGGCCTTGGGAAAAGGTCCCTGCAAAAACACTATATAAATCCATATGAAACAACCCTGACATGCCGACAATTACCTATTTCGGATACCAATATCATATTATGGTCTGAGTATTAAAATTCAATGCAAAAATCACTTGTTTAAAAATACCTACTTGAATCAAAACGCAGACAAGCGTTCCGGTTCAAGTTTACCGGTAAATCCCTTTGTTCTTTGATGCAGTACCTAACAAGAATTGTGGACACGGATGCCCCCACTGATGTTAAATTTGCATATTCTCACAAATAGTCAAAAATGACATATTTTATGTGGTGTTAAGCATTGTGTATAAGTAAGTTTGATAAAGTTCTGATAAAAATACTGAATTTAGAGACTATATACATCATAGAAATTAGCATTTTTCATCAACAAAGGGCAACAACTCATGATAGCAAATAGACCATTTTCAAACTTGAGAAAAACATTTTGGTATCTAAGATTGTGACAAAGTTTCATAAAGTTGTGATTAACTTTACTGGATTTATAGACCGGACACCATCCAAATTGATGAATTTAAATGAACAAAGAGCCATAACTCCTGAAAACATGGTGCGATATAGACCATTATCGAACTTGTAGAAGACATCATGGTACTAAACAATGTGGCCAACTTTCATAAAATTCTGATAAAAAATATTCGACTAAGAGAGCGGGCAGCGTTTCAAATGGTGATTTTTCATTAACAAAGGGCCATAACTACTGAAGGCAAAGTCCGATATGGACCATTATCAAACTTGAAGAAGACATCATGGTACTAAACAATGTGACCAAGTTTCATTAAATTCTTATCAAAAGTATTCAACTTAGAGAGTGGACATCGTTTCAAATGGTGAATGTTCATAAACAAAGGGCTATAACTACTGAAAGCATGGTGCGATATGGACCATTATGGAACTTGAAGAGGACATCATGGTACTATACAATGTGACCAAGTTTCATAAAATTCTTATCAAAAGTATTCGACTTAGAGAGTGGACATCGTTTCAAATGGTGAATTTTCATAAACAAAGGGCCATAACTACTGAGAGCATGGTGCGATATGGACCATTATCGAACTTGAATAAGACATTATGGTACTAAACAATGTGACCAAGTTTCATAAAATTCTAATCAAAAGTAATCGACCTAGAGAGCGGATGTGGTTGGACGTACTTGACTAATTACATAAGTATGTATGTACGTACCTAAGTACGTATGTACGGACGGACAGGGGTAACACTTAATGCCCCGGCCATTGTCATGGCGGGGGCATGATAAGTATTCATACTGGGCAGAGCTAATCATGAATATTCATAAAGGAAAGGGTTAAATCAGAACTTACCTTGTGAAGGGAATGGCCAAGGCTGATGTCAGTAACCTTAGATAAAAATTACTTGATGCAACTGATCTGCCATTCTTCAACCATGTAACCTTAGGTGCGGGTCTGCCCCGGGCCCTACAGGGCATAGTTACACTATCACCAGTACTTGCAACAAAAGCTGTCTCTCCAAAAATTAACTTTGGAGGCACTGAAAATGAGAAGGTATAAAAATTACTAAAACATAAACAATTACGGTGAAAACCAACAAATCAAAGTCCTTCAAGACAGGTTACTTTATAGCTAGGCGGCTAAGAGCCAAATTTTGGCCTGATTGTGCTATTCCGGATACAAGCATGAAATTTGGCACAGTTGTAGACCATGACTGACTAAGCAGAATAGGATATAGAACCACATTGGAAAATGCCTACTGCGCATGCGCAACACATTTATGATTTTAGGCTGTTATCATAGAGCTTTCATACAGTTTGACTTTAAAGAAGGGGTCATGTTGGCTGTAGAATAATAAAATGTGGCAGAACTGATGTTAATTGTTTGTAGTTTAGTCTTCTTCATTCGTTAATTGCTGCGCATGCGCATAAAATTTGAATTTTGTACAAAGATGGTATTCTGTTTCTCTTTTATTGTAAACTGCGAAAAACCCGATGCCTCAATCAAAGGACCAAAGCATGTCTTCAATATAGGGAACTACAGACCTGTTTAGATGAGCAGGCGCAATTGGTTTCTGTTAACCAGATGTTGTTTAGACGATAAACAAAGCCACATTTATTTACAAGTATTAGCTTTCACAAAAATTCACTGTCTACGTTAAACATATATAAATTGTTATTAGACTTAAAAGTCAAGTTTTAAGCAAAGAGGATAGTAGGCTTGTGGCAGACAGACAAACATGCAATCATTTTTTTTGCTCAAGCTCAAACTAGACAGACGCTCTCACCACCTGAGTTACCAGTCTGGTCCAAAGTCACCACCTCATATTTTCTATTGGGTTGACCAATTTGGATTGTTTTGACTTGGGGACGTCTCTGAAAATTTTATGTTTAAGCCAATGCAGTGACGTAGCTTATATAGGTCACTGGCCAAGGGCAATATACCTTTTTGATAGACAAACAGACAGACAGGTAGGCAGACATATATATTCTGCCGTGCTTGAGCTCACAGACCTGTCTGTCGATAAACTGTCTCCAAACTGTCAGTGAACTGTCGTACCGAAAAATTAGCAAGATTTCTTGTGAGATAACAATAAACTATTTCATTATCTTTCCAACTGCTGTGTTTCCTGGACATAAGATATGCTAACTAAGAAGCAATAACCACAGATTGAGATCAGGTGTTGCACGATGAGAGTGTGGCAGTACTCTAGAGAGAACCCTGCACTTGGGAGAAGAAGCTCGGTCTTAGTGTGTGCAGCTTGCGATATGCCTTCATTTGTGCCTTGTTTACATGAGGAGGCAGATACAAGAATATTTGCTCGTGCTACGGAAGCAGCTTAGAGGCTTACAAGAAAATAAGCAGTTGCGCTGTTTATACTGCTACAGTAGTTCTGGTCATACCTGTGGTGCAACAGTTGTGAGTGGATGAACTCTGGGGTTGGCAAAAATCGCCGGCTATCGTTGGTGTGAAATCAAATTGTCTTGCTTTCTTTTCATTCACTCACAGGGTGCAATAAAACAACCTATCGCCTTGGTCGTGGAAAACGGGGGGTAAGCATTCTAGCTGTAACAGGGTTTTTGTAAAAATGAACTCTCCCCGAAAAGCCACTTACAGATTACCTTTGCTGCATTGAACGATTCATCACAGTACTGTATGGAACAAACAAGCACCTACATGAACATAGACATGGCTAGAAAACATTTGTTTACCAAAAAGGTTTGTTCAATGAAATGACAGCCCTTATGAAGGTGGCTTTGTTCCAGCACATTTTAAAGGCAGCATATCAAGGCTCATGTGTTAGGGTCAGTACTAGAAGAGGGGAAATGATTACCAAAGTAAGTAAGGGTGCAAAGATCAGAAATCGATACAATCAAGTACCACACCTGAGTCCAGCAAACCGTGATGGATAGAACTAGACACTGAAATGTACAGTCCACTGTGGACCACCATACCACAAGCTTCAAAATCTTCTCTTTACCTTGTGAGATATGGCTGTCTTCAAGGTTGCAAAGGTACAAAATGCAGCTCTCCAGTGTACGACCCTTTGTGTCTGTGGTGGCAACTTTGAACACTACATTTCTGTTAATTGGTGATTGTTTTTTAAATAGGTAAAGTTAAATAACTGAAAATCCTTGAGAAGGCTGTGTCATATCAGCTTACATACAGATTATGGCACATATTGCCAGCACTCTTGGTTAAATGTCACTTTTAAAATGTATACGTTTGTATATAAGATCAACGTGATCTTGTCATCTTGGCCCAGGTGCCAAGTAGCCAAAAATAAACGCATAACAATGGATGGACATAAGTCCAAAAGACAGTCAAACACGCTTCAGTAAACTTCATAACATTAGTTACAGTCAAAGTTACATTACGGTGTGCAGTCATTCAAGAACATGATGGTAAACCATGCATGTCCCCAGCATAACAAGAGAAATTCATTCATGTCAAATGCTGCGCTAGAGAACCACTGTACTCGAACAGCATGGACTTGGCGGGTCGGGTGCTGTCGAAGAGGGCAAAAAATATACCGTTTAAGCGTACCTGACTGTTTAAAAGGGATATATTTTTGTCAATATTTACTTTGGAACATATTCTGTGCTTATTATTGTCACTTATATATCCAGCTGTATAGATATCTGTCTAACAAAGATTTATGTGAGTTAAGAGTTAGTCGATATAGCACCTGAGTTATGCCAAAAAGGTGATATTTTCCTGAAAAAAAGGATGGGAGCCAATTTTTGTTTATGCTCTGGAATATAATGCTTACTTTAGTTAGTTTAGATAAAATGCAAAATTTTAGTACTTTAATGCGCAAAAGGTCGAAATCTGAGGGCAGAGCATTTTGAAAGTTATTGACAAGTGAAAATGGTTAAGCCCTCCAGTAAAATACTTTTACTGACCGTTCCAAGGCAGTACTTCTTTGGTGTATCATTTATGTTATTTCTGTGCTTTCACATCTGCTCATTGCTGTCTTGTGGTCACCTGCTGGGAAAGGGCTGACCTCTTGGTTCTCGTTTGTGGTATTAAATTGTGAGATTGTTACTGTCCCACTTGGTATCCTGTGTCAGGTGTGGTACTTGATTGTTTTGATTCATGATCTTTGCCCCCATTCTTACATTTCATACTGTAGGCATAGTACTACATATATCGGCTGTTCTGGTCCAGTGACTGGGTCATAGATTGCATACGAATTGATTATATTTAGACCCTCGACTACTAGTACAATGCCCTTCACTATTCAAATTTTGCGCACAGCTACAAAATGGTTTGCAACTTCACAAAAAATAAAAAGAAATATGCAAACCATTTTATTCATTTACTTATTCTTTATTATTTAATGCCATTAAATCATAACTAATAACTAAAATAGCGTCTCATTAATCTGTGAATACATTTCGTACACATAAAAAATCCCACTGGCTATCCAGAAATTGGCTGGTACTTAGCTAGTTTTAGAATCTAAAGGCTCCAATTGACCCAGAATGGACTACAATACCTAAGTGATAATTGCAACTGAAAACATCATCATGCAAATTAATAGCTGCAAAGAACTAGCTCATAGAATGGATCACAGTAAACCAAAGTAATATAGTGTGTGCGCTCATTGATTGCAACCGACCCGCAATGACTGCACTATTCTAGTACAGTGGCTTTCTAGCGTGAATGCATGCACAGCAAAAAATATTGGATAAATGATTGTGCAGAAACACATTTATTTCCCAGTCAAAAGATATAAGTATTCCGTTTATTCAATGGTTTCTACCGTTTTGACATCATTAAACGAGATAACCGGAAGTATTAGTTAGTTTGCGCATGCGTAATTATAGAAACTATTAATAATATGTTTGGTTATGTCTTTTAGGACATCTAGAGATATAGTGGGTCGATTTTTTATCATGTTCAACGCAAATATTGGTCTGTGTAGTCAAGTGATACCAAATTTTCTATAACGGAAGTGAATTTTGCCTTGCGCATGCGCAGAGGAAATTTGTCGAAGTGGTTCTATATCTAAAAATCATCAGCTCACCAACATCAACAAGTGTGGAAAGTTTCATGCTTGTATCCGGAATAGCACAATCTTGGCTCTAAGCCTCCCAGCTATTACCCCATATGGGCCTAGTCGCGAGAAAACCTGTCTTCGGAGGTTTGCGAACAACAAAGGTGCAGACCAGCCTGTGCCTCCGCGCAGTCTGATCAGCCCCTTTGTTATTCGTGTTTTGGAAAGTACCATATCTAAGCTTGCTATAAGCGAAATTTCAATTTTCTAGCTAGTCCTGGTGGCTGATTAGACTGGTTTGAGTCTCACTTTGTCGGAAACCCTGAAGACAGGTTTTCTCGCGACGAGGCTCATATAAGCCTTGAGTCCTTTTGTGGGACATATGCAAACAGTGCTGACCCTGATTAGACACCGCACTCAGCGGTTGATCGGACGCTGGTTAAGGAAGTTTACACATGTCAGGCTTATATCTACCATGAAATTGCTGCACAACAGTGTAGATCCTGGTCAGCCAGCTTCTTCAGGAGCTGGCTGATCTGAATCTAAACTGTTTGCAAGAAAACCTAAATTTTGATTTAGAAAGATGATAATTTTTGTTTGGGTTGATGCTTTACGTCCCAATCAAATCAGGATGAATTTCCTGTCTTTCTGCGTTGAACTTATACTAAGCAGTGGATAAAGTGTCTTGCTCAAGAACACCATACAGTAACTACGGTGAGCCTCCAACTTAGCAACCATTCCATTACAAGTCTAACACTCTACCAATTGAGCCACTACACTCTGCAAGTTTGTTTGTTTGTTTGATTCTTTACGTCCCATCAACAATCTTTGTGTTAAACAGGGACGGGTCTTCCTGGGTTGAACCAGTACTAAGCTAGGAGAAATGTATCTTGCTCAAGGACCACAACGCAGTGACCCCGGTGAGGCTCGAACCCACAGCCCCTCGGTCACGAGTCAAGCACTCTACAACTGAGCCACTGCGCTCCCACACTCCACAAGATGTGAATGATAATTTTTTGTCACACAATCCATGCTACACAGAACTGACCTGAATACTATTTCGAATCTTTGTTTTGTCTAAAATCGGAGTGTTGCAAGCCGCATAAAACAGTTTGTCATACAACGAAATGTGATGTAATTAATGACAGAGTTGATTCTAGGATTTTTCCAGAAGGGGCCAACTCCCCCCTTGTGTTCCCAAAAGGGGGCCAACCTGCAAATCAAATGGGTAATGGTGTTTTTCTAAAACAACAACACTGCCGACCACCCCTTCATCCCTTAAAAAACACTGCCGACCAACCCTGCACCCCTTAAAAAATTAAGTCCACACCTAAGAAAAAATCGAGCAAGGGTCGTCCTTAGGCGCTGGCCTGTTCTGTTCACCCCCCAACCACAATAACCCTGGCCTTCAAAAGTGTTGGGAAAAGACAGAGTATGGAGAAGAGTGGGAGGGGTATCTGATTTGAATATAAGCAAATGGAATCAGAGCACCCTCTTCTCCAGAATGATAGATTTTTGGAAAACAGATATATTAACTAAATGGCACATACCTTATGTGACCATGGTTGGTAGAAGACAATTTATACTCCAATTTCCTCAGAAATGGTCATTTTCCTGCCAGACCATTCATCGTCTTTGAAGATCAGGATACCCTCAAACTTTTTTGCTGTGGGCTAAACGAGGTACAGCTGTAGTTTCAGGTTCCTGTGCGCACGTTTGCACACTGTCATTATTAGATTTCTGCATCTCATTTCGCAAAAATGAGACAGCCATTTTGATAAAAACGAAAGTAGAAATGCTCAATTCAGTATCAACCAATAGAAATCAAGTCTCGCCAGAGGACGAGATTGGCGGAAATCAACGGAATTAGATGATTAGAATATAGATTAAAGGGACCGAAATGTAAACAGAATGACCAGAAATACGCAAAAGATTACCGGAAATGCGCCAAATCTTGGCACAGTGCGGAAATAGCTACGCAGGGAACTTGAAATTTTGGGCCAATATTGCAAAAAAAAGCGTAATTATCACACTCCCGCAGACTAGAACCAACTCTGAATGATGTCAAATTATTTCTGAAGTATATCGCGGATTGCAAATATACTGTTGCAAATTTTTAACGTTATCCAATCAGACGTTGCGTAACAATAGCAAGTGCATTAGAATGAGGAATATGTGACCTTCACTTACCCAGCACCTTCAGACGTATTCGACCAACAGCATACCCAGCATTGTTCCTGCCAATACATATGTAGACCCCAGCATCTTTAGTACTTGTATTATGGATATGGAGAGTCCCATTCGCCAATATAGTAATATCTAAAATATAACAAAGAAAAAAAAAATGAGCAGAAAAGTGTGAATATTGCTTACCCATAAGTTGTAACCAGTGATTCATTACAAGTTTAGGCTTATGGGTCCTTGGGCTCACTGTTTCCTATATCAATGAGTCCAACTGCAAACTTATGAGTCCAGAACACTATTTTTCATGATAAATCTGCAATACCATTGCATCCTGGGACTCACTGAAATAAAAACTTTGCATCCCAGAGACAAAAGTATGAGTAAAAGATGCAGGATGCGCAGGTAAAAAAATCACTGTGTAACATATGTTTTGGGTGCTCAAAAGAACCATCTCAACGAGAAGGTTCTTTCGAGTACCCACAACATATGTTTTGGTTGAGAAATAATAAAATTTATCTTTAATTACTCACTCTGTTCCAGAGCCAGCGCCATACAGTACTCTCAGTACTTTGATTATGTTGATAGTTGGTGAGGAGTTTCCTCCCTTGAAGTTTCCTTCTTGCCTGAAAACGCGTTTTCTGTTTACATGACACTAAAGTCATCAAATATCTACTTGTTTGTTAGTCATTACTTTCTCCTTACTGGCGCAGAGGCCTGAACATAGACTTTATTACTGGGTAGAGTCTTTAAAACAAAACAATATCATAGGTCTGGATAAAGACAAATTTTGAGCATAAAATGTTAATATTTTCTTATCCATTAGTTAGTTAAGAGAGGGTAACAGAAATATAATTTTCTTATTTTTCAACCAAAACATATGTTGTGGGTATTCAAAAGAACAGTCTCAATGAGACGGTTCTTTTGAGCATCCAAAACATATGCTAAAAAATAAGGGTAGGAAAACATTTACAATTTTACGCTGAAAAAGATTGTTTATCAAAACCTTTGTATACTGAATGGTAAATCTAAGTGATCTTCAGAAAAATAAATACAATTTTGGTTTTG
Organism: Loripinus fragilis; assembly: GCA_964019695.1. Classification (NCBI taxonomy): domain Eukaryota; kingdom Metazoa; phylum Mollusca; class Bivalvia; order Lucinida; family Lucinidae; genus Loripinus; species Loripinus fragilis. The sequence continues at coordinate 36,746,307 of OZ026515.1, forward strand.
AAATTTAGAGTCTGTGACCCCTGGATATATATAATGAACCGTCCCAAAGTTATTGAAGCAAACCAGAAGGAAGAATCCATTATTGGGGAAAATAAACCCAACATGAAATTCAATTCACATTATATATTTTTGGGAATTCATTTAATTTCATACAAATCAATGTACTTTTTCCCCCAAAGAAGTCATCAGCAAACAACTTTACCTTTTAACATGGCGAACCCATCTGGATCATACGGTCTTCGAGACCCACCATACTGTCTCAGGACTTCTGATGTGGATATTCTGTCTAGCTTGTGTGGGTTTGCTGGACTCGCAGAAACACAGTCCGTCAGTGGCTTCATGGCACGTTGGTACATGACTGGGACCCACCATCTACTGCCTGTTCTGGTTGGATTCACTGAACCTCTGCACTCATGCTTAATTGTCATGCTGTGTCAGTAAGTCACGCTTCAGTTAAAGGTATCAGTCTCGGCTGGGTTGGTTATTATGCCAAATAGTGTTGTGTAGATGAAATGTATTTAGAATAAATCATAATCAGAATTTGTTTTTTTCTGTATTTGTAACCACATATAAATAAAGGGTTAAAATCAACTTACGCTTCGTGGAACTGTCATTGTTTTTCACTTCTACTGCCCCTTTTCTCCAGGAGATCTCAGGGGTGGGTGTGCCTATCACTTCACATGGTAGTATGACCTCTTTTCCCTGAATAGCATTGATCTTCCTCGGCTGCTCCCATGGAATCTCAGGGGGTACTAAAATTAGTGGCGAAAATGAAGCATAAGGTCAAATAAAAAAATAAGTGCATTTCGGGTAACAGGTCTGAAAAATTTTAGGTAGGGTAGGCACACATATTTTTTTTTTCTGGAAGAAAAGTATGATTTTATGCATTTTGAAAGGCATATCGCCTTTCAAAATGCATAAAGTTATATTTTTTCGGAAAACCTGAAAAAAATTCTGTTTCTCCAGTAAATCCAAGTTGGGTCGGGTTTATTTGCCCACTAAGACAATAGCAGATCCATAACTCTTTTTCAGCTTGAGGAGATTTTGTCATCTGCTGATAACTTTTGCAAACAGTTAGGACCATGATCAGGACTGACAAAATTTCGGTCCTTATCTGGATCAAAACTGTTTGACAGATTGATGGTATCATTGTTTTTTGTTTTGTTTTTGGAAGAAACACCGCCTATCAAGATCAGTGAAAACAACATCACCAAATTCAAAGTACAGTCGACTCTCGTTAACTCAACTATGCATAACTCAATACTATCACTTATCTCAACCTGACCGCTCGGTCCCGGTATTTTCCCCTATATATTATTGCAATTCCACAACGTTTATCTCGACAACGGCTAAGTCAACAAGGCAAATTCGACGAATTTATATCCCCCGACGAAGGGTTATTGAGCGAAACATGTAAATCACAAAACATAAATCCCATTTTATCTAGCCCTCAGTTCACCTTCAGTATTATCCAGATCATAACAAATGCCTGTCAAGTATGTTTTAGTGCTTAGTTTAATAAAAAAAATATACTTGCATCTGCACAATTTCGATATATGACCTTTAAACCCAACCCCAGAGGTCAAGGGTGTGTGTAAATTCAAAGTGTTACCTTGCATGTAGGTCTACACTTCTTCCACTTTAATTTGATATGCAACATGAACACTTTTAGAAGAAAAAAAATGACCTTTTGACCCCACCCGGGGGGTCGTTGGTGTGTGTAATGACAGCATATTTGCCTTCATGGTGCTCTGTGCTCAATTCCCTTTAATTTGATATGCAACATGACTACTTTCAGGAAAAGATATAGTTTGACCTTTTGACCCCACCCCCTGGGTCAAGGGTGTGTCTGTGGGCAAATATTTGCTACCATGTTGCTGCCAGCGCCGTAAGCTTTAATTTGATATGCAACATGACTACTTTCAGAAAAAGATAAAGTTTGACCTTTTGACCCCACCCCCTGGGTCAAAGGTGTGTCTGTGGGCAAAGTATTTGCTACCATGTTGCTGCCAGCGTCGTCAGCTTTAATTTGATATGCAACACGACCATATTCTGAAAAAGTTTAATTTTGGCCTCAGCTCCACCCCCTAAGTCCACTTCACAGGCTCGGACCTAGACCTTCAAATTGATGTCCCGTTTGATGTTTCATATCTATTGTTGCTCTGCCTGCATGCAAAATTTCAGCAAAAAATATTAACAATTGCCTTAGTTATTGCAAAATTTAAATATTTGACCTTTGACCCCTTAGTTGGGGTCAAAAGGGGTGGGGTAAAACTTTGACACTGCCATGCTTATCTACAGGCACTGGGTAATCATGGTGTATAGTGAGAAGTTGTTACATATAATAGCCGTGATGAAATGTGAAGATTATCACACAAAAAAAGCTAATATAGGTTTTGCATTATAATTGCCTATACTAAAACAAGGGCAATAACTCAAGTGTTAAGGGGTCGATTTTGACCAAACTTATAGGATATCTAGAGTCCATGGTACTAATCATTTGTACCAAGAATGAATCAAATCTGACCAATAGGTACTGAGATATGAATCCGGACGGACGGAATGGACAGACGGACAGACGGACGGACGCACGGACGACGCCAAAACTATATCCCTCCGACTTCGTCGGGGGATAATAAAACTGATAACTCGTTACGAAAAACTGGTCCCGCTGATCAATTTTAGCGTATTTTACAACGCCTAACTCGATTCTATTTCATAAGAAATTACCCTTTTATCTGAATGTGTCTCCAATTAATCCACCGCTTTCAACGTTAATTATCCCCATTGAAACCACCACTGGTCCACGAGTGTGACACATGCAGTTGTAAATGAGTGTGTTGCACATGTATAATTACATAATTGACCGCGGTCGCCGAATTCTATTGATCTATTGTGGTACAACTTCAAAGCGGCTACATGAGCTAATGTGTCATATTTGAGCAATCGCTGTCTGATGACTGCTCGTTTTAAATAAGGCCAAAGTATAATTTAATTGTTTCTCGGGCCAATTTTTTTATTGTGCGTTTAAGGCTATTTTCGGACATTGGTCATGTCATGACAAAAATAGATTAGGAAGGCATATGCGCATCAAGCCGACGAAAATTAAAACGTGCATGTACACTTTTGGGGCTTAAAATATGACGACTTACGGAAGGGTAAAACCTGCGACCGCGGGACCAGTTGCCGACTGAAAACGCTATGTTTATTTTATTTTGTCTTAGAAAGTGAAAAGATAGTCATTATGTCAGGACTGTAGTGGTCCCTGAGAAACGATTCTATACTTTCTTTTTTAATGTTTCAATTTCAAATGTCAATTGATTCTTGGGTCAATTCATCCCGTAGTTTATAAATGAAATAGCTCCGTATAACGATCTATTAATTGACGAGTTGAACGTGAATTATTTCGCCCCAAAATGGTGGGTATACGTCATGATTTGGTTACCTCGAACTACTGATAACTCAACATATTTTGCCAAGTCCCTTGAAATTCGAGGTATCGAGAGTAGACTGTACTAAAGAAGTTGAATATTCAACTGACTCGCACCAATCACCATATTAGTTACCTCCAGAGATGCGAACAATCCAAAACCATCCCAAAATCATTACGAGTGAATCTTACTCCACAAGTTCCAGTCATCATCTCTTACCTCCAGCTGAGATGGGAGGAAGCTCAGCTGAATTTCAGCCTTACACTAACGAAAATTCTCCTTGAATACTGGGAGAACAGACGAAAATCCATACAAGAGGAAATCAAGGTCATATCGGACATTATCAAAGTTACAAACCAGATCCTTGATGTGGTCTCATGGATTTCCGTGTATTACGATCTGGTTCGTAATCACATTGATGTAGGTGTCTAAAGTTGGAGATTTCCCGCTGTAGGGTGTCCAACCTGTCGGAGCTTAAAATGGATCCTTCTCTGTTGACTGTTCATTATGAAAGTAGTGTTTGGGTCTCAGTCTGCGGTTAAAAATAAGTGTGTCTCTATGATATACTATCATTTTTTCAGGCTTTCCGGAAAATATATAACTTTATGCATTTTGAAAGGCGAAATGCCTTTCAAAATGCAGCGAAATGCCTTTCAAAATGCATAAAATTATTTTTTCCAGAAAAAAAATAATTAAAAAAAAGTATGTGTGCCTACCCTACCTAAAATTTTAAGACCTGTTACCCGAAACACACACTTTTTTTAATTTGGCCTCATTGGAAGCATCTCATTCCAATAATGATAATCCTAAACTCATATTTTTATCAAAATATAAATTGAGAATTTACACAAGTACACAAGTACTCATGCATTATTGAATTTTTGAAACAAAATCCTGTACTTTGCTAAATTCAAATTTTTTAAACTTGCAGGATTCCTCAAAAATAATTAATTTCATGTTTAAATGATTAATTGTGTTTAGATACTCTGAAAATTAATCAGAGAAGGTATTATAATCTCCCTAATTCAGCATTTCAGGCGGACTTTCTATGGAAAGTTTTTGTTTTGTTGCTTTACGTCCCAAAAAAAACAGCTATGGTCATGGCGGGACGGTCAGTTCACCTAACCACACTTTTTCCTGGGCAAGCTTGAACAAGCAATTAACCAGTACTTCGTGCACATACTTTCGCTTGTAACTGACAACGACCCTTCTTGAATGATTCAGTGGAAGGCAGGAGAATGACTGTAGAAATTATTTCATGATCAATCTTTTCTATGGAAAGTCAGCCTCAAAATCCTGAAAACATTCACCCATGTTTCGTTACTTTCTAAATCTACAAGTACATGTACCTTGAACTTTAAGCTCTATTTCTCTAGAAGCATTGCCTGCCTCATTGGAAGCAGTACATTCATATAGGCCAGCATTTTCCAGTCTCACAGTGATAAACTCCATAGATCCAAATCTCTGCATCTGATGGTGAAGTCCAGTTGTCGGAAAGATCTCTGAGTCTTTTATCCAGGAGGTTTTGGGCTCAGGTAGACCTTGACTGTCACAGGGCAGGACAGCACCATTTCCAACAGTAGCACGTATAGTGTTGGGACCCTCGTCTATGATTGGTGGGACTGAAATACACATAGATCTATGTCCATTGGTTTAGATAAACAATGTTTTGGAGCATAAAATTGTAAATATTTTCTTACCCATCAATTTTAACATATGTTTTAGGAGCTTAAAAGAACCGTCTCAACGAGACGGTTCTTTTGAGTACCCACAACATATGTTTTGGTTGAGAAATAAAAATTATTTTTTGGTAAGCACTCTTAACTAAAGGCCTGTATGTCATAAGTCCAGATAAGCTAACATTTATTTAGCATAAACTGTATTTTTTTCTCTTTTTTCATCAGTTGAAACATACCTTTTGTGACACAGCTTTTTTTGAGTACCCACAAGTGTTTTGATTGGGAAAACAACAATTATTTAAGAAATAAAACAAATGTAAGTTAAATGATTTCTAGCAGTTTTTGATTGTTTGTTTTGATACTTAACTTTCCAGTCAACAATGTTTCAGCCATGTCAGGACGTGTCTTCCTGGGCTGAGCCAGTACTAAGCAGCGGATAAAGTGTCTTGCTCAAGGACATAACACAGTGACTCTGCCAGAAGTGAGGCTTGAACCTTCTCTCAGTTTGGTTGATCAATGTTTAATTGATCATCCGTCAATTAAATAAGTGGATGATTGACAGAAACTTTGAACCAGTTCCAACCAAATGCTATAAATATTGAGAAGTGTAAGTGACATGAAATTCCTGAATAAAAGGGTTCACCCTTTGTATACAGTAAAACCTGTCTTAAGGGGCCACTCAAAATTAGACAAAACAAGGGTCTTAATGGCAAATGGTCTAGTAGCTTAATGAAGGTCGAAATTATTCCAGAATGCTCCCCCTTGGAGCATTCTGCAATACTTTTGACCTGCATTAAGCTATAATCAGTCTTGAAAACCAATTTTTGATCTTTTTGAGTGGCCGCTTAAGACAGGTTTTACTGTACTAATGAATTCTTCCAATAGCTTTGATATAACTAGAAATTGTTTGTTTTGATTGTTTGATTCTTTATGTCCAATCAACAATCTTTCAGTTAAACAGGGACAGGATTATTTCAGGAATACCATCTCAGTGTCAAACAGCTTGGATTCAGATCAGGTCCGACATTTGTCGGACCTGATCTGACTCCAAACTGTTTGCAAAAGTTATCAACAGACGACACTAGCAGACACAGAGTTAACTTTTTGCCTGTCAGCGGTGACTTTTCTCATCTGCTGATTACCTTTAGAAACAGATTGGACCCAGATCAGGACCATCTGAACGTCGTACCTGGCCTTGAGGTAATAAAGCTTGAGTAGTCTCAAACTCAAAATAAAGTGCAATGATTGGCTACTTGCGGACACGTGTCCGCAAGCAGCCAATCATTGCGCTTTATTTTGAGTCTGAGAATGAACTTAAGTTTTGTAACCTCGAGGCCTGATCTGGATCAAAACCATTTGACACTCTGATAGTGTTTCTAAAGAATTTATTGAAAAGGTTAATTTTGAAAAAGGTCAACAGACAACAAAAATCATGAAAAATTACCCAACATGCAGATGGGTGAAAGTTCAAAATTTTCCAAAATCCTGAACTTTAGAAATTCAAATTTTAAAACTTGCAGGATGCCTACAAAAATGATTAAGTTCATGTTTAAATGGTTAATTGTGTTTAGATCATCGGAAAACTAATTAGAGAAGCTATGAAAAACTGCCTAATTCAGCATTTTTAGGCTGACTTTCTATGGAAAGTCAGCCTCAAAATCCTGATTTCGGGATTAATCCTGAGAACTTTCACCCATGCATGCAAAGAGTTATACCAACAGGACTACAAAACTTACCGTAAACAGACACCAGATATTTAACACTTTCATTCCCCGCAACATTTTCCGCAAAACACTTGTATTCCCCAAGATCAGGAAGCTGAGCACTGACCAACAGCAACTTCCTTCCGTTGTCCTCAATCCTAACACTTGGATTCCCATAGGCCTGGATTACCTGCCCTTGTCTCATCCAGTATATCTTGGGAGGAGGAGTACCTTCGGCGGGACACTCAAGGGTTAATGGGTTGTTTATGGTGACCCAAACATTCTTTAGCCTGCCGGAGCCTTCTATACTAGTTGGAACTGAAGAAAAACAAGATAATTGGTAAAATTCAGTAACCCTGGATTACCTGCCCTTGTCTCATCCAGTAGATCTTTGGAGGAGGAGTACCTTCCGCGGGACACTCAAGGGTTAATGGGTTGTTTATGGTGACCCAAACATTCTTTAATCTGCTGGAGCCTTCTATACTAGTTGGAACTGAAGAAAACATCAAATCCACAGATAAACATATGTTTATAAAGGATTAAACAAAATTATTTTCTCATCCCACACACTGATAAATGTATACGTCGATTTGCTGGTATTTACGCGTATTGCCAGTACTTCATAGACCGGATGTGGTAGATATTGGTGTTAATACTGTATAGAATAACATGCCATATGCCAAAGGGACTATAGAATTCGATCATTTTTATGTATTCAGCAACAAATGGCAATTTTTGTAAGCATTTAGGAATAGATTCGAGTACCGATCCAGATGATAGGTATTCGATCGGTACTCGAATCTTTTCCTAAATGCTTACATAAATTGCCATGCACATGCTGAATACTTAAGAATGATCGAAGTCTATAGTCCCTTAAGCACTATGGCATGTTTTTCTATATAGTATTAACACCGACAAAAATGAAAATGCCTATCATATCCGCTCTTTGAAGTACCGGCAATATGCATAAATACAGTCAAAGCTACGTATACATTTACCAGTGTGTCCCAGGATAAGCTTGTTTTTATACTGAAGGAAAAAACTGAGACACATCCTTTGAATACAGTTAGGACCTCATTTTCATGAACAATGACAATGAAGGTCTTGACCAGTCTTGAACAAAAGTGCAGGCTGATCTTGATATTCATTACATATGAGCCACGACATGCGATTTACAACAATGTTGTATGTGTGACTAGCAAAGCCTCGGATCAGCCTGCGCAAAGGCGCAGTCTGATCAGAGCCTTTGCTAGTGGCTTGAGTGTTCTATGATTGTTAAGCTACTGACTGAACAGCATTTGGAGTTTCTAAGCTTAACAGGAGGCTGCAGAGGCTCGTCTGAGGCTACACTTGTCAAAATGCCGCATTGTTGGAAATCACATGTTGGGGCTAATATAGCGTATGTGAAGGCTGATCTGCACCACCTATGTTTCCACCAGGGTTCCCACAGAAATTCAAAAACACAATTCCATGATTTTTCCATGATCAACAATGTAATTTCCATGACTATTTTATGCACAATCTCTAACCTCCCCATTTTAGCAGCATCTTCACAACGCTGAGCATAAATGCAGAATGCAGCAACAAAAGCATGCTTGTAGACCATGCATGCATTTTGACATAATTAAAACTTGAAACCAGCAGTAGCCAGAAAACTAGCTGTCGGACACACAAGTGTCTGACAGCTAGCTTTCTGGCTACTGGTGGTTTCGTCAAATTATTTCACAAAATTCCATGATTTTTCCATGATTTTTCAGATTTTTTCAAATTCCATGATTTTTCTGATTTTTTCAAATTCCATGATTTTTCCATGATTTTTCAAAAAATTTCAAATTCCATGATTTTTCCATGCCACGGCTCATATTTACCCTGTACTTCCACATCATAGGACTTCTTGGCAATCCCAGCATCATTTTCAGCATGGCAAAGATATAATCCTGTATCTTCTGTTTCAGAATTTGTGATCTGTAGAGCTTGTCCGTTATTCAATATATGGATGTGGGGATTTTCCGACAATACGATGACTCTATGGTCTTTGTGCCATGTAGTCTGTGGCTCTGGTATTCCAGTAACTGTACAGTCTAAGGTCACAGACTTGCCCTTGACAACAGGAACATGTTCTGTTTGGTGGGATCCAACTATCGCTGGAGGCACTGAAAGTTACATTATAAGTTATATGATATATCTTTTGCAAGTAATTAGCTTCTAGTTATCCTTGGGTTTATGTGAATGTTAACATTCACATGCTTTAACCCATTTTAGACTGAAAATCCTACAACAGGTACTTTTGGTAACATTGAAGATCCAAATGATGCGACATTTCATCAGGGTCTGCACTGCTTAGTAAGACAAAATTGATCTGCAGAGAAATAAATACATTTTTTTTGGAAATTATAACCTGTGACCCCTCAATATGGAATGGACCAACCTGACTTTGTTGTATGTACCTTTATGAAAAAATCCATTGGTCTGAAAATTCTTAGTGATGAACTAGTCAGACCTTGAAGCATCTTGCCCTGAATCCAAAAACTATTAGCAATATATACAATGGAAAAAAATGTCAAATTATAATGAAAAGATCAAAACTTTCACTTGCCCTGCAGCCTAAGGCACCTGAATGCACGAGGAATTATCAAGCTCTGTATCATCATATTCGAAGTTTTGAGAAACCTTGTATTCCTCACTCTGTAACTTGTTGCCTGCCAGCACCGAATTTTGTCGTCTGCTACTGATCTTTGCAAACAGTTTGGACCCAGATCAGGCCAGACAGATCTGGCCCAAGGTTATAAAACTTTTTTCATACTCAACTCAGCTGAGCACAAAATTTATCCTGCTCATAAATGTTAAACAGCCAACAATTGTTGGCATCTTAGATGTTATTTTATAATTTATGATAAATTTTTGTTTATGATGGGAAAGACATTGCAGATCTTATTCTTGTAGCAAAATGAATATCTTTAGCTAATCCTGCATATCTTAATCTTTATTAGTAATCTTTGACATGAAGAGATGTAAGTGTGTATCTTAATACTACTTAAAGGGTATTTAGATGCATATTTTCTAGAAAGCAAACATGTCAGATTTAACTGTTGTACTATCAAGATAATTCAGACTAAATCATTCAGTGTAGTTTTGTGTGTTGGAACAGACAGCATCACTGTGCAAAAAGCTATCTAACAACCACCCCACCACAACACCTTTATATCAGCTACCTGGAGAAAGAAGGAGTCAGCTCAGTTTGATAATCCCTAATAAACATTTTTAAAAGATGTCTCTTAAATTCGGCAATCCATTTAAATTCATCTAAATTTCATCAAATTATCCCCAACTATTAGGCAACAGCAGCCTAAAATTTCTGTCATCCTTTCATACTAGCTGCTTTCTAACTTGCGTTTACTATCTCACAGTCACACTGGCTGACTGGAGTCACTCTCACTGGCTGAGTGGCTGGAGGAACAAGGACCAGTCACACAGGCTGACTGGAGTCACTCTCACTGGCTGAGTGGCAGGAGGGCCAAGGACCAGTCACACTGGCTGACTGGAGTCACTCTCACTGGCTGAGTGGCTGGAGGAACAAGGACCAGTCACACAGGCTGACTGGAGTCACTCTCACTGGCTGAGTGGCAGGAGGAACAAGGACCAGTCATGCTGGCTGACTGTAGTCACTCTCACTGGCTGAGTGGCAGGAGGGCCAAGGACCAGTCACACTGGCTGACTGGAGTCACTCACACTGGCTGAGTGGCAGGAGGAACAAGGACCAGTCATGCTGGCTGACTGTAGTCACTCTCACTGGCTGAGTGGCAGGAGGGCCAAGGACCAGTCACACTGGCTGACTGGAGTCACTCACACTGGCTGAGTGGCAGGAGGAACAAGGACCAGTCATGCTGGCTGACTGTAGTCACTCTCACTGGCTGAGTGGCAGGAGGGCCAAGGACCAGTCACACTGGCTGACTGGAGTCACTCACACTGGCTGAGTGGCAGGAGGAACAAGGACCAGTCATGCTGGCTGACTGGAGTCACTCTCACTGGCTGAGTGGCAGGAGGGCCAAGGACCAGTCACACAGGCTGACTGGAGTCACTCTCACTGGCTGAGTGGCTGGAGGAACAAGGACCAGTCACACAGGCTGACTGGAGTCACTCTCACTGGCTGAGTGGCAGGAGGAACAAGGACCAGTCACACAGGCTGACTGGAGTCACTCTCACTGGCTGAGTGGCAGGAGGGCCAAGGACCAGTCACACTGGCTGACTGGAGTCACTCACACTGGCTGAGTGGCTGGAGGATCAAGGACCAGTCACACTGGCTGACTGGAGTCACTCACACTGGCTGAGTGGCAGGAGGAACAAGGACCAGTCACACAGGCTGACTTGAGTCACTCTCACTGGCTGAGTGGCAGGAGGGCCAAGGACCAGTCACACTGGCTGACTGGAGTCACTCACACTGGCTGAGTGGCAGGAGGGCCAAGGACCAGTCACACTGGCTGACTGGAGTCACTCACACTGGCTGAGTGGCTGGAGGATCAAGGACCAGTCACACTGGCTGACTGGAGTCACTCTCACTGGCTGAGTGGCTGGAGGGATTTCTACGTCAGTAAACGCAAGTTGTTTAATGATTATCAACATGGTATCTGCATTGAGTGAGGCTTCAAGCTCAAAGCAAATATCATGTCATAAGCTTATGATACACTATCCAAGCAGCTATACTGAAAGACGTCCAACCTGGTTCATTATCACCTCGTGGCCAGTGTCTGCCCATTTATAATTACACTGGTGCACAGGTCGAACTGGGACACTCACAGGGCCAATGACTGAGCTGGTTCAGCTTAAAGCGAGAAATTTCTTTATTTGTCAGTATTTTAGTTTTTATGAGCAGTTGAAATTTCATGCTCAGCTGAGTTGAGTATGAAAAAAGTTTTATAACCTTGGGGCCAGGATCCAAACTGTTTGACACTCTGATAGTGTTCCTGAAAGAACTTTTTGAAAAAGTTAACTTTGAAAAGAGTCAGTAGACAACAAAAAATCCTAAAAAATTACCCAGAATGCAAAGAGTAAACTCACCTTGGACTTCTAGGCTAAAGTCTTGTTGGATCTGTCCCGCAGGATTAGTCGCCTGGCACCTATATGTCCCACCATCGTCCAGCTGGGCATTGCTCACTTCAAGTCTTCTATCATTACCGACAAGAAGGAGATCTTCGTAGGGCCAGTCTAGCAGTGGGAATCCGTCTTTAAGCCACATTATAGAGGGCTGGGGTATACCTGTGACTGGACAGTCTATATAAGCAGTCCGGTTCTGAACTACCTTCAACTGGGTCTTGAGGTGGTCCTTGTTTATCGTTGGTGGCACTGGAAAAACACAGAGAATCATAAGATCCTGAAGAGCTCACCTGACATTGAGACACAAGAATGTAAATTTTATTATATACCTATAAATGACACATTTTTTGAACTGTCTGTTTTCAGGCTATCTGATACAGAAAGTCGCATCAATGAACTAAGGTTTTCTGATTCCGTATCACTATCCTTTAAAACGAGGCTAACATCGGTTTCCTGTTTTGCGGTGACCCTACGTAAAGTAATTTTCAACCATGGAACAAGAGATGGAAACATGATGACGTGACGTCAAAAAACGTAACATAATGACAAACATTCCCGCAATTTTTCGAGAGTAAAGACCAAAACAGGTTATAAAATCAGAATAATGTCAGAAAAAAGTATATAATAAACATATCATCATAATAGTAACTTGATCTGCGCATTCACGTCGAGGGTGATCCAATGGTATGGCCTCATCCACGAGACGTGATACAGTATGCCAGATCAAGTTACTATTATGGTAATATGTATGTACAATGTCATAATCAACCTAGGATCATCATATGAACAAACATTGAAAGGCCTATATCCCTAATGTTAGTTTAAACAATATTGCATTTCGAAAATACAAAGCAATTACAGTGTAATATACAGGCATCTGACCGTATCTGCAGGGGACAAAAATATTTCAATATTGCACTTGTCCTGCAGGACGAGTGACATACAATTTTCACTCATCCTGCAAACACATGCACTTGTCCTTTAAAAGCGTATGCAATAAAGAACATAAGGGAGTAAAATGTAATATGACTTATAATTTCCTTATATCACTGCTAAAATGATATTTACCCAGTCAGTTTCATGACTGCATCTCATATACTGACAACAAGATTTCACAGTCAATACTCAGAAAATACCAGTTTCACCCTCAGATTTTTCACCCTTGAGTAATTCTTCCCAAAGCACTCATCCTACAGGACCGACAGGAGTGCTAATGCTTATCCTGCTAAGCAGGATAAATTTCATGCTCAGCTGAGTTGAGCATGAAATAAATTTAGAACCTCTGGACCTGATATCAGGTTTTAATGCAAAATGATTAAATCACTAGTATTAAAAGCTACCTTGAACTTCTAAATTAAACTTCTTTCTAAGAGTGCCTGCTTCATTCGACGCTACACAAGTATACACGGCAGAATCTGTGACCTGAGCGCTCAATATCTCCAAATGATAACCATTGTGCGTGAAAATGAGTTCCTCAGTCTGTCTCAGTGGGTGATCGTTGATTAGCCACTTCACTTCCGGTGTAGGAATACCAGATACAGGACATTCTATGAGGACTGTTCGGTTTCGAACCACCTTTCTGTTGTACACCACATTAGACTCATCAATGGATGGTGGAACTATAAAAAAAAGTGAAAAATGTATGAATGCTTAACTCAGGGTTCCCACAGAATTTTCAAAACACAATTCCAGGATTTTTCCATGATTTTCCATGATTAACAATGTAATTTCCATGACTATTTAATGCATGGCCTCCAAACTCGCAGTTTTAGCGGCATCTTCATTTCTTCACCACACTGAGCATAAATGTAGAATGCAGCTACAGTATTGTATTTAAATAAGCATGCTTGTAGACCATGCATGCATTTTGAAATAATTAAAACTTGAAACCACCAGTAGCCAGAAAACCAGCTGTCAGACACACAAAAATTGTTTTCTCCCAATGAGGTGCATATAATAGAAAACCTTACTCTAGTGGTTATTTCATGTGAAATTCATGATACTTGCTCCCCTATCAATCCAGATGGAATGTTCCATTGGATTAGAATAGTATGAAACATATTTTTTACATATCTGGTAAATGTTCTAAAATTTCAAAAAATAGTTGCCTGCCAAAAAGGCCTAAACAAACAGTGCAGACCCAGATCAGACTGCTTCTGAAGAAACAGTCTGATCAGGGTCTTCCCTGTTTGCTCTTCTGCCAAGCATTTTGTGAGTTCCAGCCCTGAAAAACTCTATTCTGACCTCTATTTGAGAATAGAAAGAGAAAAGTGTTCGAAATTTTAGAACATTTACCGTACTCCTAATATCATGGCAGACTTAACCCTTTGCTCCATAATAACACCTTTTCGCCCCTTTAAAATATCACATATTAGAAAATATTATGGAAAATGGAGCATTTGCTCTAAAAGAGCAAATGCTCCATTTTCCATAACATTTTCAAAAGTATTCAAAACTAGACTGAAATTTTTCTTAAATTTTTCAATGTTGTCTAAAAATAGAAAATGATATCATGATCTAAAAATAGCCTATGGAGTAAAGGGTGAAGCTCATTTTACCTTGAACTTCGAGGTCAAAGCTGACAGAAGCTTGTCCAGCTTTGTTCCTTGCTCTGCAGGTATAGGTAGCTGTGTCAGCTACTGAAGCATTCTGGATCCTGAGCTGGTTCCCGTCTGTCAGCATTGTAATTCTATTATCAAGCTGGACCGGTTCCCTGTCCCTGCCTTTCAACCAAAGAATTTCTGGAGGCGGGTTACCGACCACGGGACAATATAGGGTAGCTGTGTGACCTTTGTTGATCTTGGGATTCTTATCTAGGTTGCTGTCATCAATTTCTGGTGGTACTGTCAACATATATATAAAGAATACTAGGTGAGTGACTTTTGATATCAAGTTTACCAGGCAAGGCTTCGAGAAAGCTTGTTGAATCTTGAGGCTTGCTGAGTGAGTTGACATGCATTCTCAAAGCCTAGCCTGGTAAACTTGATATCAAGAGACACAAACCTGGTATTCTATTTATCAGTTAACCTATTGGTTCACTCTTCAAACTAGAGATTATGACGAAATTATCCATTTTGTGTTGAATCAGCGTCATTGGTGACATCATTCAAAAGTTGCAACGTCATCATGACCTGATAAAGACACATGCCATGAGATAGCCAACGTTTATCAGGTCAGCGTGCACCAATGCAGTTAATATGAGAGGTAACTGATAAATAATAATATAAATCCACAATGTAAAAAACAGGGCTGGTGTACAAGTGACTCTCAGCAAAAATGGAGAAAGGTAGGATTTATTAAGGGAAAAAATGAGATGGGAACTTGTTAATGGGCATAATGAAGCAAGCTGATGAGATATACATTTTTTTCACTCAAACGGTGATTCCATAAAGGTATGAAATTACACAACAAGTTTGACTGGAGATCAGAACAGGACAAAAAGGACACTAGGTTTATATGGGTTAAGGGTTAGAAACAAAACAATGTCCCAGTCAACAAATTTTCAGTTATGCTGGGACGGGTCTTCCTGGGTTGAACCAGCACTAAGCAAGGATTAATGTATCTTGTTCAAGGACACAACGCAGTGATGCTCGAACCCACAGCCCTTTGGTCTCAAGTCAAGCGCTCTACCATTGAGCCACTGCGCTCCCATTAAGGAAACTGCCCTATTTGTTCCATGAAGATAGCAATGTTCATGTGAGTTGTGCATAAATAAGTTTTACTTAAAATCCCAGTCAACAATTTTTCAGTCATGTTGGGAGGTATTCCTGTCTTCCTAGGTTGAACCAGTACTAAGCAGAAGATACAGTATCTTGTTCAACGAAATTACTGTAAAACCTGTCTTAAGCGGCCACACAAAAAGAAGACCAAAAATTAGTTTTCAAGACCAAATATGGCTTAATGCAGGTCAAAAGTATTGCAGAATGCTCCATTGGGAGCATTCTGCAATACTTTCGACCTTTTTAAGCTACCATTTGTCATTAAGACCTTTGTTTTGTCTATTTTTGAGTGGCCGCTTAAGACAGGTTTTACTGTATACAGTGCCTCCGGTGAGTCTTGAACTAGTAGATGAAAGAAGTTTTATAACCTTGCGGCCAGTATACCCTTGTAAAGCAAACTTACTCCACACATCCAAATCAAAGACCTGCTCTGTTGATCCAGCCTCATTAGCAGCCACACATGTATATTTCCCGTCATCGTCCTCATCCACTGATTGAATATGTAAGCGTTTGCCATTAGCCTGCAGCGTGTACTGCCTGTTTTTATCATAATCAAGCGGTTCTCCGTCTTTCAACCAGATAACTTCCGGGTCGGGAGTACCTACTGCTGGGCAGTCGAGAACCACCGAGTCCTTGATAACCACTGCGGGGTTAGGGTTAATGTCTTCCTTATTTATAGAAGGAGGAACTATAAATAGAAAATGCAATTCATTTCACGTTAAGTGGCATGTCAAATGTCATATGAAATGCATTTTATTACTCTCACATGAATCAGCATAGTAAATAAAAAGAATGGCTACTAAGATTATTTGTTTTAGTTTAGGCAGGACTGTAATTAAAACTCATGTCCCTTAGCAGGGATAGAGAAATCCACTTCAGCCCCAGAATTGCCCCCAAAAATTGGCATATTATCTGTTAATGACAATTTTATTCTATAATATTGGCAGAGTTATATAGGGTGAGTTTTATTGGCCAAGTTATCTGTCTTGGCTAGATTTGGTTTGCATTGGCCAAGTTGGCCTGTATCGGTTAAGGGCAATAACTCACCTTGTACATCTACATTATAGCTTATTTCTGATTGTCCCGCCTCATTCTTCGCTTTACATGTATATCTGGCAGAGTCGTCTTCCTTGGCTTCTAGTATAGTCAGTTCTTTCCCGTCCTCGGATATTTCCACATTCCTGAAGTCTGTAAGTTCCAGCTCTATTCCGTCCTTATACCTATACCAGGTAATTATTGGTGGTGGGACACCTTTAGCAGGGCAATTTATAGTGAGGGAACCATCCTGAACCACCTTACGGTTTGTGTCATATATCCGAGGGATGTCTATTCTGGATGGTACTGAAATGATAAGGATATAGAATAGGTCCAGATAAGGATCGTTTGTGCACCTAAAAATGCACTTATTTCCTTACTCATTGATTTAAACATGTGTTTTGGGTGCTCAAAAGAACCGTCTCATTGAGACGGTTCTTTTGGGTACCCACAACATATGTTTTGGTTGAGAAATAAGAAAAATAATTTTTCAGTACGCACTCTTATCTGGAGGTTGATATGAAATGATGAGTATTTTACTCCAGCTTTGAGTACTTTTACTTTCATTTTAGTAAATATCATTTTTATCATGGTTTTCCCTGACCCACTATATTGAGTATATGCTCCTTAACCCTGTACCGGACCCCTCTGAGAAAATACCTGTACATTCTTTGGGACCTCACTTTATATATAAAGTCCCATTAAACATATTTAGTTCTGGGTCCATATGTGCAAAGTATTTTTATAAAAATACTTTGCACATATGGACCCTGAACTAAATATATTTACCTGGGTCCATATGTGCAAAGTATTTTTATAAAAATACTTCGCACATATGGACCCTGAACTAAATATATTTACCTCACACTAATGTCTCTGGACAAAGCTACAAGGCAAACATTAAAACTTTCAAAACAACCCTAATACTCTGCCCAATTCAGTATTTTGAGGCTGACTTTTTATGGAAAGTCAGCACTCAAAACTGAAAACTTTCACCCATTGAGTTAAACATAATTTAGTTTTATTCTAACAATGGTCCATGCCACAAGAAAAGAATTCTTTGGGGTTTCAGTGATAATTTTTCATTTTGAAGGAATGAGTTTTTCAAGTGCACATGATTTGAAACAATGGGATTGTTTGGATAACAATGAGATTTTTTCAGAATTTGCACAATTTATTCGTCAACATATATATTAACTATTCTCACAATAAAACAACTGGTTGTGAAAAGGCCTTCTCTGACTAGATGTGCACAAACATGAGGGTGAGAATGACCCTTAAGATGACATTGCCTACGAGCAAGTGATTATTACTTTGCTTTATAAAGCCTCCTATTTTTTTGCCTCCAAATTTGAATCACCTGCTCGTAGTCAATGTCAGCTGTCATTTTCACCCTCATCAGTTTGTGCTGGTTCTCTACCAGCAGCCTGTTTCTGCCCTTCGTCAAAATTGCATTTTGGGCAGAGAAGCCCTTTTCACAACCAGCTGTGTGGACAGCAGATGTCAGAGCAAGCTGGGCTAGCTTGATCAGGTTAGGAAAGTCTGCCTTGTGACGATTATTTGACTGACTACTCAAACCGGAACCATGCGAAAAAAATTGAGATGCTTACCTGCTTCGTAATTGTTCTAAATACAATAATCTCGCGAGCTGGGAGACATCGAAGTAATGTGCAACAAAATGCGTGACGTATGCGATTTTGCTAAGCGGTGTTAAAATTGAGATGCTTACCTGCTTCGTAACTGTGTCAAAGTACGACATTCTCGCGAGTTGGGAGCCATCCAAATAATGTGCAACAAAATGTGTGACGTAAGCGATTTTGTGAAGCGGTGTTACTGTAAATATTACACGCTAGGCAGGATACGCTCACCGAAGGATTACAACAACTCTGGATATGAGTGCGATTTTTTCTCGCACATCTTAATGAATAATGCGATATTTAGGAAAAATATGCGCTATACGCGCAAATCGCACATGAAAAATTATCACTGGGGTTTATTGTCAATTAAGAAAAAAAGCAGCCTGCTCAACAAGAAAGACTTAGGTATCATTTAGAAAAACTGCATAAAGCATACGAGCCGCGACATGAGATTTCCAACAATGTGGTATGTGTGACCAGCAAAGGCTCAGATTAGCCTGCGCATATGTGCAGTCTGATCAGAGCCTTTGCTAGTCACTTGAATATTCTATGACTGTTAAGCTACTGACCAAACATCATTTGGAGTTTCTAAGCTTTAAAGGAGGCTGCACAGGCTCGTCTGAGTCTACACTTGAAAATGCCACAATGTTGGAAATCACATGTCATGGCTCATATAGCATATGTAAAGGCTGATCTGCACCACCTATGTTTCCAAACAACCAGGGCTTTTTCAAGCAATTTTGGGAAAAGGCCCCTTGCCAAAATTGGGAAAAAATGATCGACTTAACATCAAAATTGGGATAAATCAACGACATAAAACATAGCAAGGTTAGCAAAATATATCCTCAAAACAAGTTATTTTTGATTGTATTATGCAAAGCATACCACTTAAGCACAAGTTTTTAAGTATCATGTTGATATGGGTCATTGTTTCTCATAAGTAGTAGTGGTCTCCAAAAAAAGTAAAAAAAAAAAAAATATTTTTTACTTTTCTTAATTGGGAAAAACAGACATGGTTTTGGGGGAAAATAGGGGGCTATTTTTGATTGGGAATGGGGCTGAAATTCGGCCCCTAAAGAAGAGCAGAAAATCCCCTGACAACAAAACCAGTGTTTCTCATAATTTTGCCCAACACGTACCTAAAACTGTTAGCTCAAAATCCACACTGTCCTCTCCTGCTTTATTTACAGCCAAACACTGGTAGATCCCCGCATCAGTCAGCTGGGCCATCTTCACTCGCAGCTGTCTACCCCCGGCCAATATCTCATACCTCCTCTGTAGGGTAGCATCTAGCCGTAGACTATTCTTGTACCAAGTGATTTCTGGCAAGGGTTTTCCTTCGACTGGGCAGTTGATAACAGTCGTGTGGTTCATCACGACTTTGGGTTCAAGATTGATTTTGTCACGGTTGATGTGGGGAGGCACTATACAAGAAGAATGTCGAGAAGAATTAAGGAAGCTTATGCTATCAGCCATTTAGATTTGAAAACTGAATTGCCAACATCTTATTTTCCCATGAACATATTTGTTGTGGTGTTCAATGAAAGTGTCTCATATTGAGTACCCACGAAATAGACTCAGCAAATAAAAGGAAGTATCCAGTTTTTTAATTATAATTCTGGACAGTGTGTTCTATTAAATGAGCTAAATTTGCATTTATATGATTCGAGAGACATCCCACTGCAAAATGCAAGATCAATATATAGCCTGTTTTTAACCCTTGCTAGAGTTATAGCAATAAGTCCCATAGGTTTAGATAAATAAAAATGTTTAGTGTAAAATTGTAAATAAGTTTTAACATACATGCTGGGTGCTCAAAAGAACCGTCTCATTGAGACGGTTCTTTTGAGTACCCACAACATATGTTTTGGTTGAGAAATAAGAAAATTAATTTCTTGGTACACACTCTTAATTAAAGCCCTGAGTTTTTTTTAAGCAAAATCAACATAAAGTTTGTTCTATGCATGTGCAGAAGTAAACTTCTTTCATTATTTTTTTGCTGAGTATATGTTTTATTATGAAATAAGAAAACAAATCATAATTGTGACAGAATTCATCTGCTGGGCTGTGAGTAATATAGCTTTACTGTAGACAACAGTATGACCATCTCTTAACTAGTCAGGGAATCTTTGGTAAACTATCCAATTTCATAAACGGCATACTATAAATTCGGAAATTTTAGCGAGAGTTTTATTTTCGAAACTTCGCATATGTTTCGTAAAAAGAAAACCCCCGCGAAATGACAAAAATCACTCTGTCGTTTACTGAAATAGGTAAATCATGCCCTAGTCGCGAATTTTTAACGTCGCAAATATGACTTAACACTTATCGTGAAAATAAAATTCTCGCGAAAAGTTCCGAATTTACAGTATATGTTTTATTATGAAATAAGAAAAAACATAATTGTGACAGAACTCACCTGCAGGGCTATGAGAAATATAGCTTTACTGTAGATAACAGTATGACCATCTCTTAACTAGTCAGGGAATCTTTGGTAAACTATCAAATTTCATAAACAGCATATATAGAGCTCTTTGGCAAAATAAAGTTGCGTTCTCATTAGCGAGAAAAAAATCTTCTGAGAAGTGCATTACTCTTAACTACATTGAACTAGAATTAGGTGAGCAAATCAAATAGCAAGGTTATGTAGCTTATCACATGACATCGCGTCTGGGAGTGATATAATGCCATGTAATAAAATTTATAAACCCTAGTGGTTTACAGATTTTGTAATGTTATGTTAAGTAATGATTGCCATTATAAAGTTGCGTAAAAGATGGCAAAATCTTGACGTTTTAATGCCCAAAATGCAATTTTTAAGTAATTTTTATGTCATGTGATAAGCAGAATCGAATATTTGTGCTCCTGTATTGTTAAATTTATTTAACTTGTTGCGAAAAAGAGATAAAAATGCTCAGCAAGCCTCTCATTATATCTCTTTCCCTCGACTTGTTTTATAAATTCAATAAAACATGAGCACTCATGTAAGAACATATAAGAATCAAGCGTCCATAAACATCTTGATACAAACTGAAAAAATCTATATAAGGCTTATCATAATCATTTTCCCACTTCAAATGGCATTCTTGTTTAGTACACACAACTAGTGGTATGCTATAAAGTACCACACAAACAAAAAGAAAATTGGAGGCACAAATTAAATTAACCCTTAAAGCGCCAAGAAAAAAATGCATCTGAAAATATCGTCTGCTGAAGTCGTCTGCTGCAAATAATTGCCTAACATTACTGACGAATTAAGTATAGGAGCAAACAGTCTGATCTGGGTCCACACTGTTTGCCATAGAGGCTTCTTAAACATTTCAGCAGACAAGAAAAGTAGAGGACTTTTGTTGCGATTGGCGCATTAAGGGTTAAACATCAAAATCATTTCAAGCATCCTACCAAGAAACCTAACATTTAACATCATAATAAAAATAATTATAAAATCATTTGTCAAAGACAAAAAATGACCTACCTAGGACATTCAAGTCAAATGCTTTTTCACTCTGGCCAGCTATATTCTTTGCTCTACAAGTAAACCTAGTTGAGTGTGCCTCAGAAGCTGATTGAATCTTCAATGTCCATCCCTCATTCAGTAGGAGATATTCTGTGCTGTTGTCTTTGATTGGTTGGTTGTTCTTGTACCATGTGATCTGTGGGAGTGGTATACCAGATGCTGGGCAGGTCAAGCTGACCGTATTATCTCTCACGGTCTCTGGGGTATCAACTCGACCTGGTTGGTCAACCTTTGGTGGTACTGTTGTAAGAAGAAAGAAATTTCATATCAGCAACATTCTGAGAAAATATTTTTTACAGAATTCTTTCAAAATTTAATCAGGAATTCAACTCATCAACTCTGATCAGGTCCTCAGGTTATAAAACTTTTTTCATGCTTTTAACTCAACTCAATATGAAAATTTTACTCAACTGAGCATGAAAATTCAACTGCTCATAAAAGCAAAAATGCTGAAAAATAAAGACTATTCTTGCTTTCAAACTGTCAGATGTTGCATTTATCATGCTAATAAATGTTAAAATGCAAACAATAGTTGGCATTTTAACATTTATGAGCATGATAAATTCATCCTCATTTAAGTTTAGCATGAAAAAAGTTTAATCATCAATGTCCATCCTTCATTCAGTGAGATATACTGTGCTGTTGTCTTTGATTGGTTGGTTGTTCTTGTACCATGTGATCTGTGGGAGTGGTATACCAGATGCTGGGCAGGTCAAGCTGACCGTATTGTCTCTCACTGTCTCTGGGGTATCAACTCGACCTGGCTGGTCAACTTTTGGTGGTACTGTTGTAGGAAGAAGAAAAAAATCATATCAGCAACATTCTGAGAAAATATCTTTACAGAATTCCAAAATTTAACAAGGAATTCCACTCATCAACTAGGTTAAAAAACATTTTTCATGCTTTTAAATCAATTTAGTATGAAAATTCCAACTAAACTGAGCGTGAAAATCCAACTGCTCATAAAAACTAAAATGCTGAAAAAAAGACTTTTCTTACTTTTAAACTGTCACATGTTGCATTTATCATGCTAATAAATAATAAAATGCCAACAATGGTTGGCATTTTAACATTTACGAGCATGATAAATTTATGCTCAGCTAAGTTTAGCATGAAAAATTTTATCTTCAATGTCCATCCTTCATTCAGTAGGAGATATTCTGTGCTGTTGTCTTTGATTGGTTGGTTGTTCTTGTACCATGTGATCTGTGGGAGTGGTATACCAGATGCTGGGCAGGTCAAGCTGACCGTATTGTCTCTCACTGTCTCTGGGGTATCAACTCTACCTTGTTGGTCAACCTTTGGTGGTACTGTTATGAGAAGGAGATATTCATGAGCTAGAGCTCAAAAACCTGTTTCATGGCTAAAAAGTTTCAAATTTCAAAATTCTTGAACTTTAGAAATCCAAATTTTAAAACTTGTAGTATGCCTATAAAGTGTCAACAATTTTAAGTTCAACTGGTCAATAATCTTAAGATAAAATGAAAATAAATAATAAAGAGAAGTCAAGGCTGGAAAATTCTACTCGTCCTCTTGCCATGGTGAGTGGAAATTCTCGTGGACAAATAAACTTTTTAATATGCTCATCCTTAAGGGTGAGTGAAAATTGCTTTCAGAAATTAAAGAATTTGTGGTCTGTGTCATAGAAACAGGAGAGAGTCATATACACATAGGAATTTGATTTATGTTATCTGGAAACATCGTAATTGATTCGTTAAAGTCAGTAAACCAAATGCGGAAACTACAGTTGTCAATAGCAACGCTTTCCGTCAAAATGAGGCAGACAGTGTATCACACTCAATAATCAATATTGGTAGTGTATTTTCTATCTGAGAATTTTAAAACCAGTCCTGTTATTCCCCTGTAGCAAAAAATTTGGAAAAACCCAGACATTTGCTTGTTTTTTAAGTAGAGTGAGGGCTCTACAGGAGCTGATTTTAGCAACTTTGGGCCAAAACAAGTTGGTGGGGATAGTGAAAAAGTGTTAATGCAAGCTGTCAAACAAGCAAGAGCAAACATACTTTGGCAGGACTAAAAGGCAGCGAGTTTTGTGAAATGAAAGGTAAAAACTGACTGTAGACATGCATTAGGTCAGATTTTTGGTTTGAAAAAATTCTGTGGCAATTTGATGTAGGACGAGCAGAATCATGTAAGGAGGAGTAGAAAATTTAATGGCACTCGTCCTATGGGACAAGTAGACTTTGGAAAAAAATTCCAGCCCTGCAGAAGGTATCATAATCTGCCGTATTCAGGATTCCAAAGCCTACATTCTATTTAAAGTTGACCTCAAAATCCTGAGTTCAGGAATACAGTAAAACCTGTCTTAAGCGGCCACTAAAAAGAACACCAAAAATTGGTTTTCAAGACCGATTATTGCTTAATGCAGGTCAAAAGTATTGCAGAATGCTCCAAGAGGAGCATTCTGCAATACTTTTGACCTTGATTAAGCCACCGTTTGTCATTTGGATCTGTGTTTTGTCTATTTTTGAGTGGCCGCTGAAGACAGGTTTTACTGTAATCCTGAAAACCTTCACCCATGCAGTTATCATGGTCTTGGACCAAGTAAGTTTCACACAGACCTGCTCAGCCACAGAAATTTGAATCTTGAAAATTTCTGACATATCCTACATTTATTTTTAATATTAATTTACATTCCAGTAAAATCATAGAAATTTTAAAATGCATGACTAAACCCATACTGACCTATCCAACAAAAACTAGGTCTAAACTTTGGTCCAAGCCTTCATCTACATCCATACTACATCCATATGCAAGCAGTAAGGTTCTTATAGCATTTTCAAGCATCAAAGGCTCAGGCAAGCCTGCACAAATGTGCAGGCTTTCCTGAGTCTTTGATGCTTGACAATGCTATAAGTACATGGATAAATTACATTTATCCTAGCTTAGTACTGGGTCAACCCAGGAAGACCCGTCCCTGTTTAACTGAAAAATTGTTGATGGGACTTAAAGAATCAACATGGCTAAATTATTTTGCATTTGATATTACCATGAACATGAACATCAAAATCCTTTTCCGTCTCTCCAGCCACGTTCTCCCCGACACATCTATAGGTGCCTGCATCCAGCACTCTTGCACCAACAATCTCTAGTCTTCGACCATCAGCCAGCAATCTCAAGTTGGGGTCCAATTCAGGGGAGATAACTTCACCATCTTTGTACCAGGTGACCTTTGGTCGTGGTTTTCCAGTGATGGGGCAGTGAAGATACAGTGGGTTATTCTTAATGACGGTGCTGTTACTGGCAGTAGCTTTGTCAGTGTCAATGGTGGGAGGCACTGAAAAAAGAAAATTTAGTACAAATACTGTAAAATGAATTCAGACAGTAAATTTTGGGGGATTATTTTTGGGGGAACTTCACAAATGCAAAATTTTGCAAAAATAAAACCCATGAACATTCCAAAAATTGAATTCATTGCATATATTTTTATTTTATTATAAATATCTAAAAAATAGAAATTATCTATAATTTTTGTAGTTTTGTTATTTATATGTAGTTATATTAACAGTTTTGTTGAAGTGTAAAAAGGAAAAGCGGAACAGCCAGTGTGAAAACGGACAGCCAATGGAGCAAACAAGAGGCTTGTTTTGCACGTGCGAATCTAGTGTGGCTCGCTGTCAATCAAAACACCAGTGTCACTTCTGGCGAAAACATTCAATGTTTGAAGCGTAATGCACGGGCCAATGAGCTTGGCAGCTGTCAATCAAATTTATGTCATCCATGAGGCTATGAACAGTTGCAAAAATCTAAAGATGCATTAAAGGCTTGCTTTGTAAATGTAAATATTGGAAAATGACCATGAAATGACCATGAAATGGTCATTTTCCTATAATTTCTTTTGTAAAATTGTCCCTTTATAACACAGTTAACTAATAACACTGTCAATACCTATAGACCCCAAATCTAGAGTTATAAAGAGACTGCACTGTGCTAAACAATACCTTGGACATCCAATTCAAAACTTTTCTCCGCCTCTCCAGCGACATTTTCAGCTTTACACTTGTAGGAGCCTGAGTCTTCAATTTCTGCGCCAGTTATTGTCAACTGTTTACCATCTTCGGATATAGAGTACCTTGGATTATGCTCGTCTATCTCAAAATTACCTCTAAAATATACACAGAATACTAGAATGGGGTCAGTCTATGGGAGAACCTACAAAATTTGAAAACAGAAGACTAGGTTTCATCGAGTGAATTAATGGCAAATTAATTTTATAGGATATCTACTTCTCATCCATTATCAGTACAGTAAAACTTGTGTAAAACAGCCACTCTCGAAAAGACCGAAAATTGGTTTTGAAGACCATTTATCGCTTAATGCTTAATGCAGGTCAAAAGTATTGCAGAATTCAAGACCATTTATCGCTTAATGCAGGTCAAAAGTATTGCAGAATTCAAGACCAATTATCGCTTAATGCAGGTCAAAAGTATTGCAGAAAGCTCCAAGGGAGCATTCTGCAATACTTTCGAACTTCATTAAGCTACCATTTATCATTAAGATTTTTGTTTTGTCTATTTTTGAGTGGCTGTTTTATTCAGGTTTTACTGTATACCAAATATCATGACATAGCTTGCATAAACAGACAAATCAAAGACAAACTTAAATAAGTTAACCCATTTTAGACCAATGGAATATCCAATAAAGGTACATAAAATAAAGTCAGGATGGTCGTTTGTATATATTGAGGGGTTACAGGTTATAATAATAAAAAAAAAAACGATTATCAAACTTCTTTCTCTAAAGATCGATTTTGTCTTAGCAAACAGTGCAGACCCAGATGAAATGCTGCATAATGCAGCATTTCATCTGGGTCTTAGCTGTTTGCCAAAGTATATACCCATTTAGGGGTTTCCAGTCTTTAAAGGGTTAATAGGGAGGGTATACTAAATTATCTTACCTCCACCAAGTCACCTGGGGTGTAGGGTCACCCTCTACTGGACAGGTCAAGGTCACATTCTTAGTCACTATAACCTTCTCTTTCTCCGGTACTCCATGTTTCCCAAACTCTTCTCCGATAATCTTTGGAGGAACTGAAAATGTGATATATAATCATTGCAGGGATGTGAAAATATCTTGCCTGTCTTGTATGACCTGGTCACATTTCCTTCAGGACTAGTAACAAATTTGCATAAAGATTTACTTGTCCTGGGACAAGTATAAAGAAAGTTAATATAATCATATGTTCTTACAAAGCTGTTGAGCCATAGTAAGGTGGTAATTACATTTTTATTTATCCTTTAATATGCTGAATAAATCGGTATGCTATATTATGGTTTTCAAGCAACACAGTTCCATGGTTCAATTAAATTAGGAACTCATTATGTTGTATTGAAAAAATAGAGAACTTAAAGACTGAACAGCTAGCTGCAGAAGCCAGGAAGTGATCTGAATCTACACAGTATGCAAGAGCATATATCTGGTTTCATTCTGTTTTCAAAGAGTTTAATCCTTAAAGCACCAATCACGGCTGCTGCAGAAGACAATTTGTGCGACATCTTTCTTAATTTTCCAAAAAAAAATAAAGTATGATATTTCATGAAAATCGTCTGCCAGCAGACAATTCTCATGAAACATCATGCCTTATTTGTTATCTTTGAAAAAGAAACAAAATTTGAAATTGTCGTCTGCTGCAAATTATAGATGGAGTTTTATGGGTTATTTATGGTTTTAGCACATCAAGGACAAAGTTAAGTTCATTCTGTTTCTTCAGAAGTATGGTTTGGCATATTACTTGTCACTAGGCAAGTATCAAAGTTTGCTATTTCCGAATCATTGTGTAATGTATGTGAAGATAGATGTCAGTCTGTAGACATACTCAGATCATGTAATTAACCCATAAAGCACCTCCTATACTTTGCAGCAGAAGGCATTTTCAAATTTTGTTGCTTTTTTAAAGAAAACAAATAAGTTCATTTCATGTGAATCATCTGCTGGCAGACGATTCACATGTAATATGTCTTATTTTTTTCTGAGAATTAAGAAAAATGTCACAATATTTGTGGTCTGCTGAAGTCATGATTGACACTTGAAGGGAAAAGACATTCTTGCACACCGGATACGGATATCTGAGATTTTACCCTGGGATAGAAAATCTTATCTAACCCATGCTATCTAACCCAGGCTGTCACGTGAGGGCTACATACATCAGTTGTATTGAGACTCATACACAGTGTCGTCAAGTGATGTCATTGTTATGTTAAAGTGACGTCATCATGTGAAATTGTATCTTAGCGTATTCAGGGACTTCTGGAAGCTTATCTTTAAATAAAAAAAACAGTAGTAAGCAAGAAAAAGAATCCATTATTCATGTGAGGGTAGGATAGAAAAATCTGTCCCTCGAGATCACAGTTTGTCATCACTCGGCAGACCTCGTGATGCCAAACAGCAATCCTCGGGACGGATTTTTCTATCCTACCCTCACACTCATGATAGATTTTAATAGTATACTCACCAAGAACCTTAAGTTCTACATCATAGTCCACCTTGCCAGCATCATTCTCTGCCACACACCTGTACACACCAGAATCTGCCGCAGCAGAATCTGACAGCTGCAGGGAACCATCTCCCAGGATAACATAGCCCAGCTGTTCCCCAGTAATGAGGACATCATCTTTGTACCATGTGATCAAAGGAATGGGGAAACCAGCAGCGGGGCACAAGAGAACTATGGGGTTGTTTTCTATTACATCCTTATGTTTGGTTAAATTTTCTGGAAACCTTGGAGGTTCTGAAAGGGAACATAAATCAAATGAGCCGTGACATGTGATTTCCAACAATGTGGCATTTTGACATGTGTAGACTCAGACGAGCCTATGTAGCCTCCTTTTAAGCTTGGACACTCCAAATGATGTTCGGTCAGTAGATTAAACTCATAGAATATTCAAGTGACAAGCAAAGGCTCTGATCAGACTGTGTGTATGCGCAGGCTGATCTGAGGCTTTGCTGACGCACTTACCACATTGTTGGAAATCTCATGTCATGGCTCAAATCAAACCTTAACCCTTTATGTCAAATGGAATCTACCATCTGGATGTCCTAATGGAATCTCCCATCTGGTATGATGTAACAAACATGGGGCAGCTCTTTGTACAAATCATGGGGTTACAGGTTATAGTTTCTAAATTGGGATGTATTTCTGTTTCTGAAGAAATATTGTGAGTTCTAAAACTGAAAAAAAACTGGTATGTTGCATGAATCTGCTGTATTAAAAAAGGAGATTTTTCTTACATTAATCTTTTTTCAACTAAACTTCAGTTGAGAAAGTGAGATAAAAATTAACTTGCAATTTTTGAGAAGTGATTGAAAATCTTTAATTTGATCATTGCTTAGGTAAAGCTTGCAGATCTACCTCAGCCTGCTAATGAAAGATATGTCAGAATTGGCCCAGAGGTTATAAAACTTTTTTCATGTCCAACTCAACTGAGCACGAAATTTCAACTGCTCATAAAAACTATAATTGGGACAAATAAAGAAGTTTCTTGCTCAAAGTCTCTCTGATCTAGTATTTATCATGCTGATAAATGTTAAAATGCCAACAATTGTTGGCATTTTAACATTTATTACCATGATAAATTTTGTGCTCAGTCGAGTTGAGCATGAAAAAGTTTTATAACCTTGGGCCAGGTCATGCACTATCTGCCATTCATTCATCTCATTTACTCATTGAAATCCATTCAATACCACATCAAATCTATTCCTGAAAATAAAAAGTCTAATCCCAAGCTATGGACCAACCTTGTACAAGAAGAGAGAAATCTCTAGTTTCAATTCCAGCATCATTTCCAACAATACAAACATATCGTCCGGAATCTGATACCCTCACAGACGGTATCCTTAGTGAGCCGGTACCCTGTTTCTCTAGGCCAGTGTCTCCATTGAACACGGAGATAGGAAGATCATCTTTCAGCCATTCCACTTCTGGTATGGGGTAACCGGTATTCTCACAGCCGAGAACAACCTCACTTCCTTTTAAGGTGACCAGCTCTGTTGGGGTATCACTTGTAATCTTAGGCGATACTGAAATAGAGACAGGTGAACATGTTCAACTATATCATAGATCCAGATAAGGAAATTTTATTTGCATAAAATTTTATTTATTTTCTTATCCATTAATTTAAACATGTGTTTAGGTGCTCAAAAGAACCATCTCATTGAGACAGTTCTTTTGAGTACCCACACCATATGTTTTGGACGAGAAATAAAGAAAATAATTTTCCAATATGCACTCTTATCTGGAAGCCTGCTATATATTAAGACTTCTAAATTCCTCACATAAATAAGCATTTCTGAACCATTCCCAGAATGTCACTCAAAAATCATCTGATAGTGTTTAATTAACAAATGTAATGACCACTACAAACAAAATCCCGTGTGTTCAATCTCCCACGATTAATCTAAGGTTTACCTTACAGTTAGTGGATGTAACTCTTGGCTTGATTTTTGTTGTCTGCCCATTTTTTTCAAAATCTACACTTTTCAAAAAATCTTTCAGGAACAATCAGTGTCAAACAGTTCAGATCCAAATCAGGACCGACATTTTGTCGGTCCTGATCTGGATCCAAACTGTTTGCAAAGGTTATCAGCAGATGACCAATTTAAAGTTAACCTTACAAGAAAAGAGTTGACCTAAATATTCAGACTTCTTCATTCCTCTCATAAATTATAAGATTCACACAAGTCCCTTCTAAAATGAAAAAAAAACTTTTTTTTCTCAACAAAGCAAACATTCAAGATCTAGTTAGTCCCTGTAGCTCAGCATATACCTTCAAGTGTATCCTTGTGGCAAACCTCAAAGACAAGTTATCTCACAGTGGGGTCATGGGTTAAAATTCAAAATTTCCAAAAACTTGAACTTTAGAAATACAAGTCTTAAAACTTGCAGTATGCCAAGAAATTATAAGAATTTTCAAGCTTAACTGGTCAATTGTCCTTATTTGAACTGAAAATATATCAGAGAACCTATTATTATCTGCCTACTTCAGCATTTTGAGGCCGACTTTCTATGGATTTTCTCTTTCTATGGAAAGACCTAAAAATCCTGAATTTAGGAATTATCCTGAAAACTTTTACCCATGTTAGGTTAACCCATATAAGCCTAGCATCCTTTTTGTGGGACATAGGCAAACAGTGCAGACCCAGCTCAGACGCAGCAAAATGTGGCGTCTGATCAGGGTTTCCACTGTTTGCTAACAGAATGTCCTATAAAATGAAAAATACCACCCATCTACCCTTACAACAGAAATAGACTGGTCTAATTGATAATCGTGGGACAAACCATTCAGCTGAAATTGGTTAAAATGTTTTCATGGAAAAAAAGAAGAAAACTATCAATCTGGACTCTGGTTATACTCACTCTCAATAATCAGAGTAATCACTTTGCTCTCATCACCAGCTAGGTTAGAAGCTATACATTCATATATAGCCTTGTCTGTAACCTTAGTCTCAGTAATTGTCAGGCCACGATAATCAAAAACAAACTTTAAGCTACGTGGCTGGTTATACTTACTCTCAATAATCAGAGTAATCACTTTGCTCTCATCACCAGCTAGGTTAGAAGCTATACATTCATATATAGCCTTGTCTGTAACTTTAGTCTCAGTTATTGTCAGGCCACGATCGTCAAAAATAAACCTGAAATGAAAAATGGAGACAAGGCTGGTGCAAACTTTTTTGACTCATGAAATTTTGAATACATGTTAATATAGAGGATGGGACTGCCTATTATGTTTTAATTCTTTTAATTCTTTTCATGAAGGGTAATTTTTTATTGTTTTATTGTTGTCTGACTTTTACAAAATTGACTTCTTAAAAAAATTCTGTCAGAAACATTATCAGAGTGCCAATACAGTTTGGATCTAGACCAGGATTGACAAGTTAAAGGGTCACAGGTCAAAATTACAGACAGAAAACCATAATTTTGACCTGTAGATAAAATTTATTTTATCAAACAGTGAAGACTTGGCTGAAATGATGCAGAATGCTGCACTTCATCAAGCAAATGAGATTTTGGTACACGCGTCAGCAGGGGAAGCTCAGACAAGCCTACATAAATGAGCTGTCTCGCTGGAACCTTCACTTTGGCTCACATAGAGAAGAGACCAAGATAAAGATTCAGGGCAATATGTAGGCTTTAAGCCCTATTAGATAGCTGTCCATGCATTATTTAGGACTGGCATTACCACACCCCACACCGGATAGGCGACAATACAAAACATTGATACTTTCTACGAACATAGATCATATATTGATAGAAACAGTCTTTGATTGCCATTTGGCGACAAATGGCAATCAAAAACACTGTTTCTATTGATTTTTGATCTGCGTTCATTGATTGTTAAGAGCATTTTCGATTGCCGCCTATCCGGTGTGATTAAGCATCTGATCCCATGAGCTGGCTATATTACTGTTAATGTTATCTATATCAGCAGTTGATGATACCGTACATTTGCATGCTGAAGTGGCTTATCAATCTTGAAATAGACCTAAAATGAAGTTATTTTGAGTTTCAAAGCTTAATTTTGATAGATATTTTGATGTATTGCTCTCCTCCCCACTTTTCAGCATATTAACTTACAGGATTCCTGTTATTTGTATGTATATACAAGCAGTGTGGAAAACAGTATTGATTCTGATCCGCTGGCTTCCAGCCAGTCGATCAGGATCCATACTGCTTTAAAAACAGGACGCATCCAGGTTTAGTATAGTAAGTGTAAGACAAGTCAAAATGTTTCAAAACTAGATTATATGCATACATGCCATACCTCACACTGTGAGGTAAAATCTCACAGAAATTGGCCCTTCTGAAAGCTGATTCCTGTAAGATTTTCAAATCTCACAGAATTTTCAAGCCATCTAAAAACACTTTTTACAAAGGAATAATCATAAATCACACTTTATTGTGTTTATCACAAGTTTCTTACATTAAAATAAAACACTTTGGGTTATTTTGGGGGAGTTTCAAAGTGATTTTTGTGAAAATCTCACAGTGTTTTATCAAAGCTCCCTTAAAATTTTGGTTTATCTCACAGATGTCAGTCCACAGTTTATGGCATGTAAGTATATGAGTCTCTGACTAAATATCCTGTATCAAGGAAAACCATCCTATATTTTAATTTACTTTACCTGTCTGAGTTGGGACTGAAGCTCACAAAGTTCTTCCTCCAGGTAACTTCAGGGGTTGGGGTACCACTAACTTCACATGGCAATAGAACTGATTCATCCTCACCTACTGTTAACTGTTCTAAGTTTTAATTATCATTACCTGTCTGAGTTGGGACTGAAGCTCACAAAGTTCTTCCTCTAGGTAACTTCAGGGGTTGGGGTACCACTAACTTCACATGGTAATAGAACTGATTCATCCTCACCTACTGTAAACTGTTCTGAATTTTAATTATCATTACCTGTCTGAGTCGGGACTGAAGTTCACAAATTTCTTCCTCCAGGTAACTTCAGGCGTTGGGGTACCACTGACTTCACATGGTAATAGAACTGACTCATCCTCACCTACTGTAAACTGTTCTAAGTTTTAATTATCATTACCTGTCTGAGTCTGGACTGAAGTTCACAAATTTCTTCCTCCAGGTAACTTCAGGCGTTGGGGTACCACTAACCTCACATGGCAATAGAACTGATTTATCCTCACCTACTGTAAACTGTTCTAAGTTTTAATTATCATTACCTGTCTGAGTCTGGACTGAAGTTCACAAAGTTCTTCCTCCAGGTAACTTCAGGCGTTGGGGTACCACTGACTTCACATGGTAATAGAACTGATTCATCCTCACCTACTGTAAACTGTTCTAAGTTTTTTTATTATCATTACCTGTCTGAGTCTGGACTGAAGTTCACAAAGTTCTTCCTCCAGGTAACTTCAGGCGTTGGGGTACCACTGACTTCACATGGTAATAGAACTGATTCATCCTCACCTACTGTAAACTGTTCTAAGTTTTTTTATTATCATTACCTGTCTGAGTCTGGACTGAAGTTCACAAAGTTCTTCCTCCAGGTAACTTCAGGGGTTGGGGTACCACTAACCTCACATGGCAATAGAACTGATTTATCCTCACCTACTGTAAACTGTTCTAAGTTTAATTATCATTACCTGTCTGAGTCGGGACTGAGGCTCACAAAGTTCTTCCTCCAGGTAACTTCAGGGGTTGGGGTACCACTAACCTCACATGGCAATAGAACTGATTCATCCTCACCTACTGTAAACTGTTCTAAGTTTTATTTATCCTTACCTGTCTGAGTCTGGACTGAAGTTCACAAAGTTCTTCCTCCAGGTAACTTCAGGGGTTGGGGTACCACTAACCTCACATGGCAATAGAACTGATTTATCCTCACCTACTGTAAACTGTTCTAAGTTTTAATTATCATTACCTGTCTGAGTCGGGACTGAAGCTCACAAAGTTCTTCCTCCAGGTAACTTCAGGGGTTGGGGTACCACCTACCTCACATGGTAATAGAACTGATTTATCCTCACCTACTGTAAACTGTTCTGATGGCTCGCCAGATATCTTGTATGCATATGTGTGTATTGACTGCTGATTATACAGTAAAACCTGTCTTAAGCGGCCACTCAAAAATAAGACCAATTATCGCTTAATGCAGGTATTAAGTATTGCAGAATGCTCCCTTAGGAGCATTCTGCAATACTTTTGACCTTCATTAAGCTACCATTTGTTATTAAGATCTTTGTTTTGTCTTTTTTTTTTGAGTGGCTGCTTAAGACATATTTTACTATATTGACAACCTACATGTAAAGTGAATGGCCATATTTTGAAATCATGTGACAATGACCCGGGCCCACCATAAATCTGAAGGCCTGTATGAGTCTCTGACTTAATATCCTGTTTAGTATCCCCTAAAAAGACCATGCTAAATCTTTTTGCGGTCTGGATAGTCAAAACTCTATATAGTGTTTAACCCTTTGTATACCGGAAACCCCTACACGGGTACTTCGACACAGTGTCTTGCAAGGACACAACAAAAAATTTTACTATACTTTACCTGTCTGAGTCGGGACTGAAGTTGACAAAGTTCTTCCTCCAGGTTACTTTCAGGTGTTGGTGTACCACTAACCTCACAGGGTAACAGCACTGACTCATCCTCACCTACTGTAAACTGTTCTAAGTTTTATTTATCCTTACCTGTCTGAGTCGGGACTGAAGCTCACAAAGTTCTTCCTCCAGGTAACTTCAGGGGTTGGGGTACCACTGACCTCACATGGTAATAGAACTGATTCATCCTCACCTACTGTAAACTGTTCTGATGGCTCCCCAGATATCTTTGGTAATACTGAGCAAAAACAAGAAATATCAATCACAGTCCTGCTGAATGGCTGCATATTGTATACAGGTAGGCTACAGTAAATGTTCTAAAATTTCGTACAATATTTGCCTGCTAAAAAAGGCTAGACAAACAGTGCAGGCCCAGATCAGACTGCTTCACAAGAAGCAGTCTGATCAGGGTCTCCCCTGTTATCTATTCTGAATAGCAGTTTGTGAATTACAGCCCTGATAACCAGTATTTTATTTGGGAACAGAAAGGGAAGTGTTTAGAACATTTACCATAACCATAGTCCTGCTGAATATTTAAGGGTGTGGCTGCAGATTTCATATAGGCAATGCTATGTAAAATTCAAGGTCTTTTCAAGAACCACACAGGATTACTAGTTTCAAGGACTGCAAGGACCTCGGACAGTCTCCTATTCAATCTGCCCAAATTTTGACAGCCTGTTGCTAGGATAATGCATATTTTACAACTATATTTTTGTGCTTTAATAAAACCCTGACATTTAGTGTATCTAGCAAAATAAAAATATTTTGAAAATATTGCATGATTATTCCAGGACTTTAGGGTTTAAGGGGGTGGGGGTATTTTTTGTGAACAAATTTTATTTTACAGAAAGTCAAAGTTTCGCGAGGCATTCACCTAAATAGAAATATAATGTTTGGGGCATTAAACTTGCGACGAAAGTGATACGTTTGCATAAAATTCAGGTTGAGAAGATTTCATAGCTTCTTCTAAATAAGTGTTCTGTCCATAACTTTTGACAATTACCTGTTGTGTATAAGCTCAGCCAGTTATACATGTCCTCTGAGGTGTACCATACTTGCCTACTGTATAAGTCATAGTCTAGATAAACACAATTTTTGAACTTAAAATTATAAATATTTTCTTTAATCATCAGATCTAACCCATTATTTGGTGCTTTAAAGAACCGTCTCATTGGGATGGTTCTTTTGAGTACCCACAACATACGTTTTGGTTGAGATATAAGACAATTAATTACTAAGTACACAATTAACTAAAGCCCTGATACATGCCATTGTAAATTGATATTTACCTACAGGTTTGCACAAAATAAGTTCCGGATAAGTTTTTTTGATAAATTGTTTTTGAGCATTTTGACATCGTTCCCCCCCCCCACCTGTGACCAATCATGCCGTTTTTATATGATGTGTGAAAAATAAAACTACAACAGTATGCAAAAGGATTAGTTTGGTCACGGGGGGGAAAGCACTTCAGTAAAACTTTTTCTATTTTCTATATGTTGAATAGCAAAAACAGGGTTTTCAACCCAGATTTTTAAAAAGGTACTTGTCCAATGAGAAAAACACTTTTGCGGATAATTCGAAAGTTGAAACTATTATCTTTTTGATGGAAAAACTATCGTTTTCTTTGAAACATGTTTCTGGCCTTTTTATGGGCAATCCTTCATTAAGACTGTCCGAGGTCCTTTATGAAGTAAAAAAGAGCTTCATTTTATAATTCAATTTTCTTAAGGCTAGAAAGTAAATATAATGCTTCTTAATTTAAATAAAATTGTTATGCTAATTCAGGGTTCATACAGGGAAGTTTGTGTAAAATTCAATGACTTTAGAAGGACTTTTCAACACTATTTTACAGTTTTCAAGGACTAAAATTTTAGGAAAATTACTGAACGAAGTGTTAAAATTCTTCTTCCAAAATGCTAGAGATAATGGAGAAATTAGTACTAGAAAATGAGTATGGAATTGTTGTGCCTTTATTTGGTTCAGCTTTTGCTGCATCAAATAAAGGCACGACAATTTGTAGTGATTTAGATCTCTATCAACAGTGTTAAGTTCTACAGAAAATAGAAAATTTCAAGGACTTTTCAAGGCCTTTGAATGATTTCCCAGTACTTTTCAAGGCAGAATTATTTTTCAAGGACTTTTCAAGAAAGCCCTCTAAATTGAAGTACTTTTCAAGCCTGTGCGAACCCTGTAATTGGTTTGGCATTCTAAACCAAATTTATCTGGATCCAAACCTCGCTTTAACAAAGAAATTCAAATGCTGTCATATAATAGCGGGATTGGTATTTTACTTACCAGGTAAATGCATCTAAGGCTATCACAAACCAAAACATCACCAACACTTAATGTACATAATAGCCAATGTCATAATGTGGTGTCAACATTCTCTTGAGCTGATTTCAAAGCAAATGCCACTAATTGATGTGACATTCTCACATGTTTTCAATCTTGCACTATGAGTAGGCATAAATGCGTGTACTCCATGTTTTTTTAGATTTTTGGTATCTCACTATAATGTTTAAACAATAAAAGCAATGGAGCATGTTTTTACAATGCATTAACAATCACCTCGAGAGGTTTGAAATGATGTAATGATAATAATATTAGGTCAAATACAGTGTTTTTTGATTGAGTGAAAAAAATCTTGACCATCAATTCAATACTCACCTCTTACAAACAAGGTGACAGTCTTTTCAACATCTCCAGCTTTAACTTTTTTCATGATTCTATCTCTGTTTTAAAAACAATGTAGATCCAGACCAGCTGGCTTGAAGCTGTTTTCATCCATAGGATGTATCCATAATACTATAAAGTCTAATACAGTGTATTTTGATTGAGTGAAAAAATCTCGACCATCAATTCAATACTCACCTCTTACAAACAAGGTGACAGTCTTTTCAACATCTCCGGCGATGTTTGAAACTGCACATCTATACCTCCCGGTATCAGTGGCTTCAGCTGTATAGATCTCAAGACTACCATTCTCTAGGATAAGGTAGTGGTAGTCCGTGAATGAGATGGGTGATTCGTTCTTGTACCATGTGAAATGTAGCGGCGGGTCCCCTTCTACGTCACATGGTAGCACAATCCTACCTCCTTCAGTGACATTGAAATCTTTCTTGTCAGAATCAGGATCAACAAACCTTGGTGGAACTAGAAAAGAAACATCAATCTTTAAATAATTGATCAGGACTGCATCTAAAGACACATTTTCTATACTTCCATAAAACGCTTTGAGGCGTGACTGTAACAGTAAATGTATTGAATGAATCGAGGGTCATTACTTAGAGGTCGTGGTAGAAGTATAACTAAAAGTATCCAATTAGAATTATGACAAAATTTCTCAGCAGAGCAACGAATGCCATAAAAACGTCTTAATTCTATCTCAGTCCCTGCTAGAAATAATATTCAGTTCTGATCAGTTATTGTGCCAGCATGCTGGTTGTTGTAAATAGTAAGCCCTTTTTATCACATTTTTTAAAACCAGGCACATTGCCTGAGGGGTGTGCCGTGAAACTACCCTTTCTGTCTTGTGGCTTGAAGAAATGCGCCGATATATTAACGGTGGAACATTACGACATACAACAACAACTATGGCATTTCTTATAATTTGCTGAAAACATCTGTGAAAGCACATGGCTTAAAACTGTTATTTTTTACTTTCCCGCAGGCTTATGTAATGGTGATTCTTTTGCTGGCATACATGATATTCAGCAGTTATGTCTCAGTGTGTTACTCAGTACACGCAGAGTAACTTTAGAATTAAGCCAAGACAGGTTGCTAATTTATGAGTCTGAACATGTCACATGACAATTGCTTGTAATGAGTTCTCCAACAACATCCAGCTAAAATCTTTTGAATGTTTGCACTCACCAGAAACAAGGTACATTATACAAAGAATTTTTAAGGAAAACTATCTGCGATTTACTGATTGGCTACAATGAAAAAATTCAATAGTGAAGTTTCGTGCTCACAGAATCGTTTCACTTTCGGGACTTCATCTAAGGGTTTACAAAATATTGTAAATGTGGCAGCACTAGTGTATACTGTGCTTAATCCTTTTGTAGCCTAGATGGCCAAACTCTATACATCGTTTAACCCTTTGTATACCGGAAACCCCTAAATGGGTACTTTGGCAAACAGTGAAGACCCAGATGAAATGCAGCAACATGCTGCATTTCATCAGGGTCTCCACTGTTTGCTAAGATTAAAACAACATTCAGGTACAGAAAAACATCAAAATTTAGAAAATTCTACTTGTGACCCCTTAAACGTGCACAATGGACAGTCCGATACTTATTGTATCAATATGTATGGGAAAATCCTTTTGCACTCTAAATGGTGAAAATATGGTTAACAAGCACTACATGTAGCCATAGTACCTTTGGTCTGGGGTTACCAATAGCAACCTAACACATACTTTGGCAAACAGTGAAGACACAGATGAAATGCAGCTTAATGCTCCATTTCATCAGGGTCTACACGTTTGCTAAGATTTAAACAAGCACTACATCCTTATTTCTTACCTTGAACATCCACCGTCACTATTATCGAGTCATTTCCACCCACATTTGTTCCTAGGCAGATATAGTCACCATCATGGAAAGGCTGGATATCTTTAATCACCAGGTTACCATTGGAGTTCTTCTTGATATGTCCATCAGTTCTTAGAATGGCTTCATTCTGTAGCCATAGTACCTTAGGTCTGGGGTTACCAATAACAGCCTGACAATTCAGTTCAACATCCTCCCCCTCAATAACTGTAACTAAGGGGTTCATGTAGCCCATACGAGGTTGAACTGGAGAAGAAATTTCAAGATAATAGCACCTTAGGTCTGGGGTTACCAATAACAGCCTGACAATTCAGTTCAACATCCTCCCCCTCAATAACTGTTACTAAGGGGTTCATGTAGCCCATACGAGGTTGAACTGGAGAAGAGATTAGAAAATTTATGGAAAGAAAACTAACCAAGTGTGATAGAGAAAGGGTTTCACTGCTTTGATAATACACCATAATGGATCTGACTGAAAGCTGTAACCCTTTTGAAAAATGTATGTGTTAGTTTAATTAGTCCTATACAGCAGATGGCTGTTTCAAGGTGAAATATTGTTTCTTCTAAGAAGTAAATCAAGCAAGAATCTGTTGTCACAAAAAATATAAAAACTTTTTTTGCACAACTCAGGGGACAAAAATTCCACTCCTCCGCTCGTAATTACAAGTGAAATCTAGAAAGGACGAATAATTCTTCCCAAAGCACTCGTCCTGTAGGATGAGTGCTTTGTAAAGAATTACTTGAGGAAGTCATATTACATATTACTCCCTTATGTTCTTTATTGCATACGCTTTTAAAGGACAAGTGCATGTGTTTGCAGGACAAGTGCAATAATTAAGTATTTTTGTCCCCTGCAACCTCTTTTGTTTGGAAAATGAATGAAACTGTATTACGAATATTCAATGTCAGCCGTATTATAAAGGCATGGTAAATGGTGATTTAATGGTTTATATTCAAGCTTTTCATCAGGGACATATCCCTATTTTATTGCATACAATTGATGTTATTTTCACTTTATAGAAAATTATTTGGATGACCTGACTTCCCCAAATCCACTTCAGAATTTCAGATGTTTTTTAAATTTTAATAAGTGAACAAAAACACTAAGTGTGGGTATCTATTTTTTAATGAAACTATAAGTAGCATTTCGGTACCAAACATGATTGGCTCATCTAAAATACTTAGTTTGCAAAATCTCCAGTGGAGATAAGACAGGGAATGCATCATCATGCCTATACAACATCATATGGGCCTCTTTGCGAGAAAACCTGTCTTCGTGGTTTCAGGCAATGGGAATTTCAAACCAGTCTCCTCAGCTACAGAGACTAGCTAGAAAATTGATATTTTGCTTGTAGTAAACTTAGATATGGTGCTTTCAAAAAAGCAAATAACAAAGGCGCTGATCAGACTGCGCAGATGCGCAGGCTGGTCTGCGCCTTTGTTGTCGCAAACCTCCGAAGACAGGTTTTCTCACGATGAGGCCCATACATGACATAAAAAGTGCAAATTTCTATTGAGTTTTTTAGCTGTATAAAATGAAAAGAAAATTCAAGCTTTTTTCATGAATATGTTGTGTATTTCATCTTGTGAAGTGAAGTATTTATATTTCCTTTGTGGATTCACAACACGTCAAATATCTATGTTTTTTCACTTCACTCTATGAAATAAATGTCATATTTATTCCCAAAACATGAATATTCTCTCTATATTGCTCACCTATCCCTGTGACAGTGAGATAGCCAGTGGCTTCTGTTGTACCAAACTGGTTCTGAGCAACACAAACATACATCCCTTCATCTTTTATACCTACATCTAAACAAACATAATATATACTAGTATAAGAATACATTTAACTCTTTGGCCCCTGGGTTAAATTTTTCATGTTTTTTTTTGTCACCTGCTAATTTTTTCAAATCAACTTTTTCAAAAAATTATTTCAGGAATACCATTAGAGTGTCAAAGATCAGGCCCAACATTTTGTCGGGCCTGGTCTGGTCCCAAACTGTTTGCAAAGGTTATCAGCAGACGACATCAGGAGGTAATGAGGAACTTTCTATTTGCTATTCAAAAAATATCATTTGGACTTATATCAACCCCTTTAGTGCCAAATAACTTTGCAGCATACAACATTTTCATTTTCCATTTATTAAACAGCACTTGTTTGTTTGATTTGATTCTTTACGTCCCATCAACAATCTTTCAGTTATAAAGGGACGGGTCTTCCTGGGTTGAACCAGTTCTAAGCTAGGATTAATGTTCTTGCTCAAGGACACAACGCAGTGACGCCGGTGAGGCTCGAACCCGCGGCCCTTTGGTCTCGAGCCAAGCACTCTACCACTGAGCCACTGCGCTCCCCTTAAACAGCAATTGATAACTTATGTGAATCAAAAGTATGCATGATATATCAAGCTTTCTTTAGCCTTAAAATGAGCAAAGATATCATTAAGTTTGTTGTCTGCTGCACCCATGTTTGGTGCTGTAAGGATTGGTAATTACTTTATTTACTGTAAATATTCATACACCTCCATGGGTGAAATTTCAAAGTTTCTAAAATCCTGAACTTGAGAAATAAACATCATAAACTTGTAGTATGCCTCCAAAATTTTAACAATTTCACATTTGAATAGTCAATTATTGTCTTTAACTCTTTGCATACTGGGTAATATTTCTAATGCTTTTGTGGTAGTCAGCTGATTTTTATCAAAATTGACTATTGTCAAAAACATCTTTCAGAATACACTTTCAGAGTGTCAAACAGTTTGAATACAGATCAGGACCAAAAGAATGTCGGTCCTTATCTGTATTCAAACTGTTTGCAAAGGTTATCAACAAACAATAAAAGTCGCCACTAGTAAGGAAACAGTTTGATCAGGGCTGTCGAAATACCATGCCCGACTTGTCCGACCTGGTCCCATTTCATTCAGGTAAAGTTGAAAATTTCAATTTACTTGTCCTTGGACAAGTGCAAAATATGTATAAAGTTAATGAAATTTTGTATTTCATATATGAGTTCACATGTTGAAAACAGTGTGGA
The DNA here is from genome assembly GCA_964019695.1 of Loripinus fragilis. NCBI lineage: Eukaryota > Metazoa > Mollusca > Bivalvia > Lucinida > Lucinidae > Loripinus > Loripinus fragilis. The sequence goes on from OZ026515.1 coordinate 36,788,779, forward strand.
TCCTGATCAGCTGGCTTCTTCAGAAGCCAGCTGATCTGGATCTACACTGTTTACAAGGGAGTTGATATCTGCATGGTTTCATACTGTTTTCGAAAGTGTAAATTGTTTAAGCACAGAAAGGTATAAGCTAATCTGTACTATCGGACAAGTAAAATTTTCTTTGGACAAGTACATTGTGGCCATTTACTTGTCCCAGGACAAGTACAATATTTTACTATTTACACACCCTGCGTTTAATAACTATTAATAATTTAAATGGGAATAAATTCATAAATCAACACCTCAACTTCTTGCTTACATTTGTCTATAACAGTTCATCACACTTACCCCTTATAAAGAGCTGTCCTGAAGGTTGATGTCTGACTCTCCCGCCAAAGTCCAACTTCTTGCCATCCTGTCTCCTCCAGAACTGTGTGGGTTTCGGGAGCCCTTCCACAGTACAGGTTAGTGTAGCATTGCCACCGATTTCTACTCCTTGATTAATGGGACTTTCAATGATCAAAGGATCAGCTGAAATATTAAATTTAGCCCGTTGTGTACTAATGCATGGGTGAAAGTTCAAAACTTCTAAAATCCTGAATTCTAAATCTAAAATATTACAGAATGTCAACAATTATTAACAATTTCAAGTTTAAATGGTCAATTGTCATTTAGATAAACTGAATATAAATCAGAAGCTATTATAATCTGCCATATTCAGCATTTTGAGGCTGACTTTCTAAATCAAAATCCTGAATTCAGGAACAATCCTGAAACCTTTCACCCATGCTAATGTATTCTTCCTTCTGGTTTGATACAATGAACTTGGGATGGTCTATTGCATCTATGAAGTCGTCACATTTTATAATTTCCTAATGAAATTGTATTTCTTTCACTAAATATTGTGTTTTTGTCTAAGCAAACAGTGAAGAACCAGATGAAATGCCGCTTTAGTGGCATTTCATCTGGGTCTTCACAATTTGTTGAAGTACTCCTTTATATATTTACCTTTTCACTGCCAGTCTTTAGATGAACCTTTACATTTGAGATGTGGTTCATACCTTCATGAACAGATTGATTTAAACCATACCCATATACGTGCCATTTGAGCGGGCTAACGTCAAGTCCATCCAATAACATTGCTTGTTTACTGAGGTTTGCTTGACGTTGAACATGTATCACCATGACGTTAAGCATGGCAAATCGGCACTTTGGCTATTCCAAACCCTACGTTATGTCTGAGTTAATTCAAAATATCTGGAAAACCAGCCAAGTTAGGTGAAAATTGAAAATTGATACTTGACTGATAATGTAAAATGTAAATATAAGCAATAAATTCAATTTTTAGCATGTTCATGGAATCATGAATACTTTGGATCTCTTGCAAAGTTAACGTGAAGCCCTTCGGGCTTCACTTACTTTGCTCGAGACCCGAAGTATTCATGATTCCATGAACATTCCAAAAATTGAATTCATTTCTTAAATGTCTCCAATAGACAAAGGTTTAGAGCTTATGATGTATCCACTTTACTACTGTAAAACACTTGTACTTTTATTTTGGCTATGTGTTTGTGTAGATGCTTTTTTGTTTGTTTTGTTTGATTTGATTCTTTACGTCCCATCAACAATCTTTCAGTTAAACAGGGACCGGTCTTCCAGGGTTGAACCAGTACTAAGCTAGGATAAATGTGTCTTGCTCAAGGACCACAACACAGTGATGCCGGTGAGGCTCGAACCCGCGGCCCCTCGGTCTCGAGTCAAGCACTCAACCACTGAGCCACTGCCCACCCTGTTGATGCTTTACAACCCAGTCAACAATTTTTCATTCATGTTGGGACATTTTCCTGACTTCCTTGGTTGAACAAGTACAAAGCAGAGGACACAGTGTCTTTCTCAAGGACACAAGACAATGCCTCCAGTGAGTCTTAAACTAGCTACCCTTCGATCCCAAGTCTAGCACTCAACTACTGAGCCACTGTGCTTCACAATTTGTGATATTAATGAAAAATCACCAACATAAAAGACTGTGAAATACAGTAACAATATATGCTATAGATGGACCCTCATAAATGGTATGTCACTATCTGTATCAATATAACTAATTATCTATCTTCCTGTTGAGCAAAATCCTCCTGAATAGAAGCTACTTTTAACGGAATGAATTTGCTCCCAGAAGGAGCAAATTCTTTCCGTAAAGAGTAGCCCCTATGAAAATAAAAAACTACTTCGAAGGTCTTTAGGTTAAGAAACCCCCATAATTAAACTAAGCCAATACATGTATATCAGTCTTTTAAACTCTCCCCATTTGATGCCACAAATATTAAGTGCTTCACCTCCAAAAAGTGAAATATTAAGCAAAAAAAATAGTGTCAGCACAAATCTGTTTCTATAGAGGGTAATGGAAAGAAGATTTCTAAATTTCTAAAAGTTTACTAAAACTACATGTATAGGTTTATTACAGAAGATGCCATTTGCACCTAGCCTGGGTTCCAGTCTGATCATTTTTTTTTTTTTTTTTCCGTACCTTGGTCAAAAATGACAGCCTGGGGAACTTCGATTTCAATCGACAGCGCCACCTGGATTTTTCCTCAATTTTTGTGGGGTAATGCCAAGAACGATAACGCTATCGGATAACTCTATTGTGCTATAAATAGTAACAGGTATCCCAGTGAAAAGATAGATAGAAAGGCAAACATTACCACTCTGTCCTATCATCAAATGCACTTTGTGGACGATGATTTAAATTGAAACAGCGTTTTCCGACTTTGGTGTATTTGTTAAGTAGTTGTTTTTTGCCTTTGCGAGACACGCATTTAATTACGGGCTCGAACGAAAATACACATTGTGTATATAGCTTCGAGACACGTCGAGATAAACACAATAGGCCTATATCCGAGAAAAACGTCATCTCCTTTGAATTTTCGCTATATTTTTGACACTTCAGTTTCATCTCTGCGTCCTTTGCTTTGGATCAATCGGTCTCGAACCAAGTAAACAAATTCCATCTTTATTCACGTTTTTTTCGCGGAGTTTCTATGATCAGCTGTTTGATAATGGCATCCTCATTATCGGATCGGTGTCTCGTTATCATCTTTATTACGTCACACTAAAGCAGCAGGCTATAATTAGATTAATCGGCTGATCGGATTATCAAAGGAAAATACCACCGATGTCCCCAGGCGTCAATATTAATCGAAATCAATAAGGGACAACCGATACCTTTGATGTGGTATATTTTTATTCTCTTATTTTTTTAGAATATTAGCATTAGAAAATATTGCCAAAATATTGACGACTGGACCCAGGCTATTTGCACCCAATGTTGAACAGATCTATTTCATTGGAGCAAACAAGTAAAATCTTGCCAAATGACCATTTTAAGTTCCCTATTAGCATATGTGGAAAAAATGTCCTGCCATTTTGATGGATAATATTTTTCACATATCTTAACTGCTTTGGCTTTTTCTTTTGTGGAAGGAAATCAAAACTAATTTGAATTCTGACAATTTGTTTCAGATGATTAAATTAAGTTGTTGTTTTTTTTTCCAAATAAACAGGCCCCTAGATAAGAGTGTGTAATTTAAAAATAACTGTCTTATTTCACAACCAAACTCATGTTAAAACTGATGGGTAAAAACTATTCACAATTTTAATGTTCATTTTTTTATCATCTTGACCTATGATATAAGCATAAAAAGGACACAACCTGGCCCCGGTTAGCTGTAGCTTAAAACATATAATAGATAATCCAAACTTTACTGTATCAAACTAGATGGGAAAGTCATCGGTCCAGCTAAGTACAATTTTTGAGCTTAGGATTGCAATTATTTTCTTACCCATCAATTTACACATATATTTTGGGTGCTCAAAAGAACCGTCTCGTAGGGTACCCACAACATATGTTTTGATTGAGAAATAAGAAAAATAATTTTCAATAACACACTTTTATCTAGAAGCTGGGATTCCATAAGTATAGAAAGAGTTCCTTGATGTCTTACTTACATCCAACTTCTAGACTGATGAGAGCACTATCCTTTCCTGCATCATTAACAGCTTCACAACGGTACTCCCCGGCATCCAACTCCTGGGTACCAATAATCTTGAGTTGACCCTCGTCAGATATCTGTACATAGGCTACAGCCTTCAACTGAAAACAATAAGACAGTTGTTGTGTTTGTGTTTAACGTCCCACCAACAGCATATGCTCATATGGCCATGGCTTAAAGTCTCATCCGACAGACTGGTCATGCCGGGAATCAAACCTGCGACCCCTGGTTTACAAGGCAAGAAGTTTATCCACTACACCACAGCGGCTCCCAACAACAAGACAGTATGCTCCCAGAACTACTCCATGTGCAAACAAAATAGTCACTAGAAGAGCAGTCTGATCAGGGACTATTTGTTATAACTAAAATGGATTGCTCCAGGTAATTCATTAGAAGATTAAATTTTATAAATTCAGCAACTAAACAGTTTTAAAATGGGTATGGACCTATTTTTTTTTCAAAATAAATCAGTCTTTCCAGTTAAACAAACTCCAATACCGTCTGAAAGCGAAGCCAAGATGTTAGAATGTATCCCCTACCCCCATACCCCATCTTCTAGGATGCAGAAGGAATCTCCCAGTGGCTTGACTAAGCAGTTAACCAGTTCTTCTTGCACATACTTTCGCTTGTAACTGATACCAACCTTTCTTGAATCAGCGGCAGTAGGAGAATAACCCTAGAAAATATTTAATAATCAATCTCCACAAAAGTATGGGATTGTGCCTGGATTGAACTCATGACCCCTGGATCTGCTATCAGACTTGCTACTGATTGTGCTATGGGGCCCAGTACCAAACCAAGTGATCAAGATAAGAATACCTTTTCCCCTTTGACAAAGGAAAACTGGGGAAATTCAGTCATTAACCCTTTTGATTATGGATTCCAAACAGGGACTTTGGCAAACAGTGAAGACCTAGATGAAATGCTGCATTATGCAGCATTTCATCAGGGTCTGCACTGTTTGCAAAGATGAACAAATCTTCAAGACAGAAATGCATCATAATTTAGAAATATCTACCTGTAACCCCTTAAAAACAATATGGGCAGTTCCATACTATTCTATTGACATGCCTGGAAAAATCCATCAGAATGAACGGGGTTAAAGAAACTATAGTTTACCTCTACTTCACCACGATACCATCTAATTTTTGGTTTTGGAATTCCATCTGCAGCACAGAACAAGGTAGCTTCATCACCACTAGCTACCAAGACACGGCTTTCATATAGAGAAATATGGGGAGGCTCTGAAAGATACAAACAAGAGGCAGCTTTTAAAAAATAATTACTGATGAAAAGAATTAGATTTACATCATCAATAAAGGGAGCACAGTGGCTCAGTGGTAGAATGCTTGACTCAAGACCGAGGGGCTGCGGGTTCGAGCCTCACTGGCGTCACTGTGTTGTGTCCTTGAGCAAGACATAAATCCTAGCTTAGTACTGGTTCAACCCAGGAAGACCCTTCCTTACATAACTGAAAGATTGTTGATGGGATGTAAAGAATCAAATCAAACAAACATAATCAATAAAGCCAATCATATATCTAGATAGAGTGCTTTTTAATACTTTGCATGCTGGGTAATTTTTCATGCTTTTATTGTCGTCTGCAGACTTTTTTAAGATAAACTTTTTCAAAAAAATCCTTTCAGGAAAGCTATGAGAGTGTCAAAAGAAATGGTTCTTTAGAGCACCCAAAGATAATGTTAAAACTGATGGGTCAGAAAACAATTACAATTTTATCCTCAAATATTAAATGCATAACTGGACTTGTGTTCAAGATCTTACATTTTCAAGACTTTTTAATTTTTTAACCCTTAAAGCACCAATCACGACTGCAGCAGACAACAAATTTTGTGATATCTTTCACAATTTTTGAAACAAATACGGCTTGTTATTACATGAGAATCGTCTGCCAGCAGACGATTCTCATGAAATATCATGCATTATTTGTTATTTTTGAAAAAGCGGCAAAATTTGAAATTGTTGTCTGCTGCAAATTTTAGGTGGCGCTTAAAGGGTTAATAACCCTTCATACTTACCCATATAATGAAGACTTGCAATAGCTGTAAACTCCCCAGCTGCATTCTGAGCCAAACAGGAATAAAGTCCAGCATCCCCACGGTGCATGTTGTGTAGTGTAAGCTCATTTCCAGTCAATCTGATATTCTCATTGGCCACCATTTTTTTTCCTCCTCTCAGCCAATACACGGTAGGGGTGGGGTAACCCTTGGCATTACAGACCAGTTTAAGTGCTTGACCAAGAATAAAATTGGACTTCTTGGGTACGATAGCTGCAGTTGGTGCCACTATAAAATGTGTTACAGTTACACTTTTATAAGGATCTACGTGTAACAAATAAACCTGAGGCGTGTTCAACAATGCAAGCGCTCAGAGTGCTATCAAGTGCTTTATCTATGAGCGCAAGTGCTCACCAACTCGATAGGTGTTTGGCCCGAAATTCCAAGATGGCTACCAAAATAATAATGGGTTTTCGTGAGGGACTATCAGTGTAATATTTTCAAATTCGATTTTTAGAATGTCGATGTTTGTTTCTTTGTATGGATATTTGAAAGGAAACAATTTAAAATAGATGTAGAAAGGTGTTTCACTGTGCTTTCAAACAAATAGATGAATTTGATTTTCTAATTACAGGGCGCAGCCATTTTTTATTATGCAAGCGCTTGCTATCGTTCAATAACATAATGATCATACAAACAAGCGCTTGATCGAGCGCTCGCTTTGTTGGACTCGCCTCTGGATTTGATGTACCAAATTTTATAAGATGGAGTTGTTTCTTTAACCCTTTACTCCATAGGCTATTTCTAGATCATGACATCATTTTCATTTTTTAGACAACGTAGAAAAAAACTCAAGAAAAATTTAAGTTAAGCTTTGAGTACTTTTGAAAAATATTATGGAAAATGGAGCCTTGCTCTTTTAGAGCAAATGCTTCATTTTCCATAATATTTTCAAATACCTGATACTTCAAAGGCGTCAACAGGCGTTATTTTGGAGTAAAGGGCTAAAAAAATCCCTAAAAGCTAGATCTGCTATAAATATCACAACAGGAATCTAGATTCTCTGGATTATTTTGGAACAGAATAAATATCAGAGGATGAAATACATCGGACAGATATTCATACTGCATTTCAGCAAAAATGTGCGCTTGGCTCAGAATGTTTCACAATTCTTAGTCTATACCCCATTTTGAAAAGTATGGATCCTGATCAGCTGGCTTCTAATGAAGCCAGCTGATCAGGGTCCACACTTTTCATCTTTATGATGAAATAATGTCACTGGAATGACTGGAAAATTGCACCTAAAAAAATGTCAACTCAAGGTGCACCTATAAGATTTTTTGTTTAATTTGATTTTTTATGTCCATGTCAGCAATTTTTCAGTTATTTCGGGATGGATCTTCCTGGGTTAAACCAGTACTAAGTAAGGATTAATGTGTCTTGCTCAAGAACACAATGCAGTGATGCCGGTGAGGCTCAAACTCACAGCCCCTCGGTCTCAAGTCAAGCACTCTACCACTGAGCCACTGCGCTCCTATACTTATAAGAGCATTGTAAATTATTATATTGAATATGGTAATAAGAAATAAAGATAAGACTTGTGCGTAGCATCTTTGTAACAGCTAAGATCATATGAGGGGGCCAAAGCTTGCAGCTTCACCAAACTGAAAGAATGGATGACTGTAGAGCCATCAGATATGAGTGTGTTATTAAGAAATAATTTTCTAATCATAACCTTAGCATATGTTGTGGGTACGATTATTTTGATGACCCAACACTTCTGTTTAAATGATGGATAAATAAATAATCATAATTTTACATACCAAAATGTTTGTTTGATTGTTTGTTCTGGTTCTTTACGTCCCAGTCATCAGCAATGGTCATGTCAAGACGGTCAGTTCACCTAACCACACTTATTTTCCAGGGCAAGCTTGACTAAGTGGTTAACCAGTACTTCGTGCACATGCTTTGGCTTGTAACTGATAACAACCCTTCTTGAATCAGCTGAAGGGAGGAGAAGGGCTGTAGAAATTATTTCACGATCAATCTCCAAGAAAGTATGGTATCAGCCAGGGATTGAACACGCGACCCCAGGATCAGCAGTCAGATATGTATCTGCAGTCAGACACTTTACCGAATGCGCTATGCCGCATCTGGACCAATGACCTATAAAACTTCCCTGGGTAGTGAACCCCAAAGACAATTTTTCTCGCAAACAGGCCTAAATAGGTTTTGTTAGGTCTTCATATGACATGCTCAATTCCATAATTAAACAGTCTGATTCAGCAATATGTACTGTAAATCCCGTGTAAAACGGCCACTCAAAAATAGACAAAATAAAGATCTTAACAAGACAAATTCGACAAATTTATATCCCCTACAAAGGGTTATTTGAGAGAAACATGTAAATCACAAAACATAAATCCCATTTATCTAACCCTTAGTTCACCTTCAGTATCATTCAGATCATAACAAACACATGTCAAGTATGTTTTAGTGCTTAGTTTAATAAAAAGTATACCTACATCTGCACAATTTCAGTATCTGACCTTTAAACCCAACCCCAGAGGTCAAAGGTGTGTGTAAATTCAAAGTGTTACCTTGCATGTAGGTCTACACTTCTTACACTTTAATTTGATATGCAACATGACCACTTTTAGAAAATAAAAAGAAAATGACCCTTTGACCCCACCCCAGGGATCGTTGGTGTGTGTAATGACAGCATACTTGCTTTCATGGTGCTCTGTGCTCAATTCCCTTTAATTTGATATGCAACATGACTACTTTCAGAAAAAGATATAGTGTGACCTTTTGACCCCACCCCCTGGGTGGAGGGTGTGTCTGTGGGCAAAATATTTGCTACCATGTTGCTGCCAGCGTCGTCAGCTTCAATTTGATATGCAACATGACTACTTTCAGAAAAAGATATAGTTTGACCTTTTGACCCCACCCCCTGGGTCCAGAGTGTGTCTGTGGGCAAAATATTTGCTACCATGTTCAGTGATTTTGTTACCTGCGCCTCCTGCATCTTTTGCGCATAAGTTTTTATTTAAGCGAGTCCCGGCGAGTCCCGGGATGCAATAGTATTGCAGACTTGTCATTAAAAATATTGTTTTGGACTCATAAGTTTGCAGTTGGGACTCATTGATATTGGAAGCAGCGAGTCCCAGGACTCATAAGCCCAAATTTGTAAATGAATCGCTGCATGTTGCTGCCAGGGTCCTCAGCTTTAATTTGATATACAACATGACCATATTCTGAAAAAGTTTAATTTTGACCTCGGCCCACCCAACAGGCTCAGACCCAGGCCTTCAAACTAAAATCCCGTTTGATACATTTCATATCTATTAATGCTCTGCCTGTATGCAAAATTTCAGCAAAAAATATTAACAATTGCCTTAGTTATTGCGAAATTTAAATATTTGACCTTTGACCCCTTAGGTCGGGTCAAAGGGGGGTGGGGTAAAACTTTGACACTGCCATGCTTATCTACAAGCACTTGGCAATCATGGTCTAATAGTTAGAAGTTGTAAAATATAAGCTTTGATGAAATGTGAAGATCACACAAAAAAGCTAATATAGGTTTTGCCTTATAATTGCCTATACTAAAACAAGGGCAATAACTCAAGTGTTAAGGGGTCGATTTTGACCAAACTTATAGGATATCGAGAGTCCATGTTACTTATCATTTGTACCAAGAATAAATCAAATCTGACCAATAGGTCCTGAGATATGGTTTCAGACAGACAAAAAGTGTGGACGGACGGACGGACAGGATGGACGGACAGAATGGACGGACGGACGCACGGACAACGCCAAAACTATATCCCTCCGACTTTGTCGCGGGATAATAACAAATGATAGCTTAATGAGGATCAAAAGTATACTTTTGGCCTTGAAAACCAATTTGTGTTCTTTTTGAGAGTGGCCGTTCTACAGGTTTTTACTATACTGACCTTGAACTCTCACATAGGCCTTTTCTTCTTTAAATCCTCCTTCATTTGCAGCCCTACATGTGTAAGGTCCTTCATCATCGAGACCCACTTTTCTACAAATACCGAATAAATACGTGATAAATTATTATGTACATCTATACTTGAAGATGAATATCACACTTTAATACAGAAAAAACTTTCTAAAACAGCCACTCTCAAAAAGACCAAAAATTGTTTTTCAAGACCAATTATCGCTTAATGCAGGTCAAAAGTATTGCAGAATGATCTAATGGGAGCATTCTGCAATACTTTCTGCCTTCATTAAGCTACCATTTGTCATTAAGATCTTTGTTTTGTCTATTTTGAGTGGTTGTTTAGACAGGTTTTACTGTAATGTGCCCCAATACATTCATAGTCAAAACTTGCTTATATCAAATAAAAAAACTTTAGATAATTATCTCTTTTTGAATTCTGGCATAAGCCTTTCCTTCTGATCTTTAACTCTTTGCAAGCTAGTGTTATCTGCTGATAATCTTTGCAAACAGTTTAGATACAGGTCAGGGCAGACATTTGTCTGGCCTGGCCTGGATCCAAACTGTTTTGACACTCTAAAGGTGTTCCCGAAAGATTTTCTGAAACATTAAATTTTGTTAAGTCAGATAAGCCGCAACATGAAATTTCCAACAATGTGGTATGTGCGACCAGCAAAGCCTCAGATCAGCCTGTGCTGTGCATATGCGCAGTCTGATCAGAGCCCTTGCTACTGGCTTGAATATTCTATGAGTGTTAAGCTACTGACAGAACATCATTTGGATTTCTAGACTTAAAAGGAGGCTGCACAGTCTCATCTGAGTCTACACATGTCAAAATACAACATCGCTGGAAATCACATGTCGCAGCTCAATCTGATGGCAAAAAAGCATGCAAAAATTCCCTACATGCAAGCAGTTAAGCCACCTTCTTAAGTGCCCATATCACTGTGGCCCTACAATTGTTAACTTACAGCATCCAGTCCCATATTCCCACAAGTACAAGACATAGAATTAACATCTACTTTGAATCATTTGTAACTATGCACAAAATATCAAAAATTAAGTCCATATTTTGACATTGTGCCTTAAGTTTTAACATACTGAAAGCAAGATTTTTTAAAGACATTGAGCCCCCAATTTTTTTCCAATCCATCATTTGATTGTTCAAGTTAATGCTTAACATCTCAGTCAACAATATTGTTTTTTTTAGTGAAATAAGATTTAAAACCAATGACATTATGGGTCTATATAACCCACTAGGGGATAGCTTATATGCCCCAGTGAGTACATGAGATTATGGTACTTATCACATTGGCAAACAGCCAAGGCAAAGACGAGCCTGCATATTGACAAGTCTTACCAACCGGAGCACTCACTGCTCACAAAGATTATCTCAGACCAAAATTTAGGCGGGTAGTCCCTCTGTGTAGCTGTGCACGCTTGTTTGAACAGTGAATTTACACATATATGATAAGTATCAAAATCTTGTGTGCTGGCCCATATGTTTAAACTAAAAAATACAGCAATAATATTGACTCTTTGCCTGCTGGGTGATTTTGCATGCATTTTCTGTTGTCTGCTGATCTTTTTCAAAGTCATCTTTATCAAAAAATTCTTTCAGGAATACCATCAGAGTGTCAAACGGTTTGGATCCAGATCAGGCCCGACATTTTGTCGGGCCTAATCTGGGTCCAAACTGTTTGCTAAGGCTATCAGCAGGCGTCACTAATAGGCAAAGAGTTAAAACTTTTGGGCACCATGAGCACAAACCTTATGATTAGTGAACCATTGTTGTAGATAGTAAATTTCTTGCTATTTCTAAGTCTGTCTGGGTAACCTCTCCTATGCCAGGTGATGTTAAAGTCAACCGTACTAAAGACATTACAGGAAACCATAGCATCTTCTCCTGGTAAGACAGAGGCATTCTTGGGTGGGGTGATGGCGGGAGGGGGCTCTGAAATCAAAACAAATGTCACAGGTTAAGATAAACAAAAATTTTCAGCGTAAAATTGTAAATAATTTCTTACCCATCAATTGTAACATATATTTTGGGTGCTCAAAAGAACCGTCTTATTTGAGACGGTTCTTTTGAGTATCCACAACATATGTTTTGGTTGAGAAATAAAAAAAAAAAAAAAATTCGTTCCACACTCTTAGCTAAAGTCCTAAAATGTGGTGTTAAAATTTGCACTTTTTGATATTGAAGCATAATGAAATACTACCACAAACTGATACAAGGTTACTACACAAAATGGTCGGCTGAATATTGGCAGCCACTAATAAATGTTTTATGGTTAAATCTACCTTTGGCTGCCTTTAAGAGATGTGCTGATTACAACTGCAGTTGCATGGGAAATGCCGTTATAGTAGTGGTCAATAAAAGAAAGTACAAGCTAAATACAGGTTAGCCACAAATACTTTTAGTGTAGATTAGGTTTGTTTTTGTTGCTTTACGTCCCAGTCAACAGCTATTGTCATTACGGGACGGTCAGTTCACATAACCACACTTTTTCCTGGGCAAGCTTGAACAAGCTGTTAACCAGGTATTCATGCACATACTTTCGCTCGTAACTGACAACAACCCTACTTGAATGATTCATTCAGTGGAAGGGAGGAGAATGAAAGTAGAAATTATTTCATGATCAATCTCCACGAAAGTATGGGACTGGGCCGGAATCAAACTTGCGTCCCCTGGATCTGCAGTTAGACACGCATCTGTTGCTAGCTAGACACATTACCGACTGCACTATGTGGCCCAGTTTGTGTAGAATATGTATGTTTATATAGAGTTACTGTTATTTGTGTACCTGGTACGCTGGAGCGTCGATATAGTGTGGATTGATATAACGCTATGACTGATATAACATTGATAAGATGTGGCTTCCATTTTTTCTGCAGGTGTCCCCTGGTAATGTTATCTCGCCGCTCCAGTGTATTTTACTTACCACTAATGTCTAAGTAGGTTGGTATAGCCCTTGAGCCTGCTGTATTAGTTGCATTACAGTAATAAACTCCCTCTGTGAACTGGTTAGCATTGGGGATCTCTAGAGTAGCATTATCAGATTCCCTGGAAAACATATTACAGTATAAACCAGTCTTAAGGGGCCACTCAAAAACACCAAAAATTGGTTTTCAAGACCCATTATCGCTTAATGCAGGTCAAAAGTACTGCAGAATGCTCCAAGGAGGAGCATTCTGCAATAATTGACCTTCATTAAGCTACCATCTGTCATTAAGATCTTTGTTTTGTCTATTTTTGAGTGGCCGCTTAAGACAGAGTTTTACTATAGTACCACATATGACCTTATAAGCGCACATGCTTCTATTAACCTTTTCCTGCATGAATATTCATGCTATGCTCCACCCACTATGAATCATTTTATAAATAAACTTTCATGTTGATACATACACTAATCAAAAGTTCTAACCGATCAGTCTTAATGAAAAAAGTCAATAAGCAATGCTTATTAGATACCCCCCTACAGTAAGGGTCAGTGAAAAAACTTAGCTTTGGCAAGTGATAGATCAAACCAGCAGACCCTAGTTTTGAAAAAAAGTTTTCAGAAGAATCTGTGAAAACAAGATTTCAGTAGAATCTGTGCAAATGATCCTAAAGCTTGCAATCTGGAACATTTGTTAAGATCAAATATACAAAATTATTCCCACCTGAAAGCTCTATATATCAAAGCTTATATCGGAAAAATAGTCTAAGTTCTCATAGATGTCATTTTATCAAAAATTATTTTTTCCATACCAAACTCCTTCATGCATATATGTTCAGTGTGTCTATATAGTATAGGCAACATATCAAATTGCTCCATCAAAAGCAGTGGTAGGAGTTGATAGGCCCATAAAGGCACCATCTATGCATATACAAAAGCCTTGTTAGGGGAAATTGTCTCAGTTCTAACAGCTGTCATTTTGTCAAAAAATATTTTTTCTGAACCAAACTCCTTCATGCATATGTTCAATATGTCTACATTGTAGGGGAAAAGTATCAAATTGCTCCATCAAAAGCTGTAGTAGAAGTTGATCGGCCCATAAAGGCACTATCCATGCATATACAAAAGCCATATAAGTGAAAAGTTTTCAAAGCTGTAATTTTGTCAAAAATATTTTTTTTCAACCAGACTCCTTCATGCATATGTTCAATGTGTCTATACTGTATAAGCAAAGTATCAAATTGCTCCATTGAGTTGATCGGCCCATGAAGGCAGCGTCTATGCATATACAAAAGCCTCATTAGAGAAAATTCTCTAAGTTCTTACAGATATCATTTTGTCAATAATTATTGTTTTCTCAATCAAACTTCTTCATGCATATGTTCAATATGTCTATATTGTATAGGCAAAGTATCAAATTACTCCATCAAAAGCATCGGCCCATAGAGGCACCATCTATGCATATACACAAGCCTTATTAGGGAAAAATTGTCTAAGTTCTCACAACTGTCATTTTGTCATAAAGTATTTTTTCTGAACCAAACTCCTTCATGCATATGTTCAATGTGTCTACATTGTATAGGAAAATTATCAAGTTGTTCTATCAATATCTGTGGTAGAAGTTGATCGGCCCATGAAGGCACCATCAATGCATATACAAAAGCCCTATTAGGAAAAAATTCTCTATGTTCTCAAAGCTGTCATTTTTTAAAAAATTATTTTTTCTGAACCAAACTCCTTCATGCTTATGTTCAATGTGTCTAAATTGTATAGGTAAAGTTTCATATTGCTCCATCAAAAGCTGTGGTAGGAGTTGAACGTTACGGACGGACACAAACACGCACGTACGAACATACGGACGCAAGCAGGCACGGACAATGTGATAATAGTATACCCACCACAAACAAAGTTTGCAGGGGGTATAAAAATCAGTTTTCTGGAAAACTACATATTTTTGACAAACGAAATTTATAGCAAATAGTACAAGGACAATTTTATAGTGATTTTTCATGTTTATTCCTGAAATGACATGGTCTCTTACTGTATCTAACCGGTTGGGGCGAATTTCATTTATAAACCTTGATTATTGCCTGCTTTGAAAAATGCAAGTGATTGCTTGGAACTTTTGATTACGAGGGATGATCCTAAAGTTCTGATCCTGGCGTGATATCTCTGTAACCAGCAATGCAACATGCCTGAAAATTGTACCAAATACAAATACATTCTTTTTCTATACACCGTTCTGACCCGTTTTGTGTAACTTGAAGGAGCGACGGGAAATCTACCCCGAAACAGCCATACCCTCAATGCACTGACATATCAAGCAGACTTTGCATATTAGAGACCTCATAATTCAGACAAGAGCAGTCTCAGCAATTCGTTTTCATGGCTGCTCAATGTGCATCCGTTAGCCAATATGTCCTGTAAATATGGCGAACTTTCTATATGATCTGGGTTTCCTAGGCCCTTGAATGTATGGCTATGCAACTGTCAGCTATAAGCAATTTTGGACCACTTGAAGTTTTGACCAGCCCATTCTGCCGTAACAACAGCTGTATTAAAGGTAAAAATATTTTGAGGCAAACTTAGATAAACTGACTTTAGTCTGAAGCAATTATAAATAGTCGGTATCGTCAGAAACTGATAGTAACCCACATAAGAAAATTAAAACAAGTCCACAAATTAGGTCAATATTCGGTGGTACACACTTTTGCATGTGTATATCTAAAGATAATATCCAATCGATTGTCCAAAGGTGCACTATATCGTAAAATGATGCAGTATGGGTTTAAATTGAGCACAAAGCATCCGCCTGAGACCAATAACCATTTTGAAAAATTCTTATGTAAAATCAATCAGTATTTTGGTAAAAAATAAACTTTTTACAATATTTCAATTAAGATTAAGATATTTTGTAATAAAAATAATATTGGTCTTAAATATTTTGCCGATATTGGGTTCGGCATGTTTCTAGTCAAAATTGATAGACAAAAAATGAAAATTCTCCGAAATGAAAATTCTGCAATGTATTCAAAGTGACATAGTTTTCAATTTCAATGACGTCATAATAATTGCAGGTTGTGCTTTAAATATTGAATCGACACAATATGTCGCCATTCTTAAATTTGAATGGATATTATAAGGGACAAAAAGTAAAAATACAATGCAATTTTATTTTGTGGTTTTAAAGATGTCGGGCTTGAAAGATCCAGATTCCAAATATTATTTTAATTCTATAACATGAATACAGGCCAGTGGTAAGGAGTGAGCCAAATATAATGTGCTGTAATTTTTAAACGAAACAGTACAGCGGGAGAATATTAGCATCATTATAAAGGTAAAAACTCAGTCTTTTGAATGGTGTATAGTATGCCCCTCAAAAATGTCTCTGTACAAAGCTACAAGGTAAAGATCAGAACTTTTGGATCATCCCTCGTAGTGTAGAACAAAGATTTTACTTGTCAGGTCTACTTGTGTAGGACCAGATATATATTTCCATAAGCAAACAGAGTAGACCCTGATCAGGCAGCTCTTATAAGAGCTGCCTGATCTGGGTCTTCTATGCTTGCAAAAGCATTAAAAGGTGTCTCAATGAAGTAATGGGTTAATGCACATGGAGTACCTCATTGTTTGATTTTACTACACTAACCACACTTTTTCCTGTGCAAGCTTAGACTATAAGGATCACACGTTTTTTCATGCATTAACATTTGCAGGGTCCTAAGGACAGTGTTTCAACACAAGGCTGTTAGACCGAGAAATCAAATATCGTCTGAGGGACTCCGCAAGTTTAAATGTAATGAAACAAACATGTATGGTCGTTATTATTGCATATTTCACCTGATTCCAATTAAATCTACACTGAGAGCCTCCCTAAAAATAAAAATATTCTTTTCTTAAACTGGATTTCTAAACAAAATGGCATCAATGTCAAACTTTTGATATTTATTACATCGCCACAACGTCATAGACGCTTGCAAGGTTTTCGTGAACAAATGCATCGGTGAAATGATCAGACAAGGCCACAACGCTTTCCCGTGTCACATCATGCAAACAATTCAGGGCTCATATTAGGTTTTGTCAAGTTTAAAAGCCATGTTTAAACAGCATGTGAATGTTATGATTTTAACATGGATTTGAACAGCTTCAAACCACTTTGTGCAAGAAAAAGCGGTAAACCAGTACTCAGTACACATACTTTCGCTACAGCACAACTTTTTGATAATACTTTCTGGCCTAAACCTTGGCTAAAGTCAATTTTACTTGGCTCCAACTTATTCCTTTTGGCTAAAGTGTTGGCTACAAAAAATTCTGAGGTAGGGTTAATCACAGACATAACTTACGTGAAGTAGAGTTCGTCGCCCAGCTGTATATCTTCACTGAACCACTTCACAGTATAGGGAACCAGACTGTCCACCTGACACCTGATGGTTGCTAAGGAACCAAAATAACCTTTAGTCACCTCAGGCATCCAGAGTTTGGGCTTCCCTGGGAGTATTCTAGTGATAGCTGTCGGTGTCAATCTCTGAATTACATAACCTTTGTCGTCTATACCGCTGACCTGGAAATTAAAATTGACATCTCAGCACATCCTATATGTCTTCAGGCCTTTAAATAAGAATGTATGATTCAAAAATAGTTTTCTTATTTCTCACACCGAAACATATGTTGTGGGTACTAAAAAGAACTGTCTCAAGGAAACAATTCTTTTTGAGTACCCAAAATAAAGCTTTAAACTGGTAGATTGGAAATATTCACAACTTTACACTCAATATTTTTGCTCTGCTAGACCAGTGTGTCTTGAACAAGCATCTGACTTGACCCATTCTAACCAATAATGACAAATGACTTCTCCTTTGTCATCAGCTGATATAATTTGAGCTGCGACACATGATTTCCAACAATGTGGCATTTTGACAAGTGTAGACTCAGATGAGCCAGTGCAGCCCCCTTTTAAGCTTAGAAACTCCAAATAGTGTTCAGTCAGTAGCTTAACATTCATAGAATATGCAAGCGACAAGTAAAGGCTCTTATCAGACTGCGCATATGCGCAGGCTGATCTGAGGCTTTGCTGGTCCCACATACTACATTGTTGGAAATTTCATGTCATGGATCAAATGACTTCTGCTTTGTCGTCAGCTGATGTAATTTGGTAGCCTATATTGCACAAAATATGGACCCAGATCAGTCTGCTCCCTTGACACAGAAAAAGTTCTACCCTGAATATAGCTTAAAATGAAGGTTATAGCAGAAGGTTGCTTCTATCACGTAAAATCGAGCCTTATCCAAAACATTTTGATATAATAAGCATGGATTTGTCCATTTTGTGTTTCAAACAGTCACAGCTCAAAATTTAAAAATTTTAACATATTTCTGTCCCTTAAGATTGCTTTTATCATAGCAAACAGTGCAGGCCCTGGTGAAATGCAGCCTTATGCCATCTGGGTCTTCACTGTTTGCCAAAGTACCTGTCTACCAGTATCGGGTTAATAGTATGAATCATACTCAAGGTCCATATTCTCATGAGCGATTTTCCCAACATGTACAGCAGCAAATTAACCATTTAATTCATAAGAGCGCCTTTTGACGTATTTGAAAATATTATGGAAAATGGAGCATTTGCTCTTTTGGAGCAAATGCTCCATTTTCCATAATATTTCCAAAAGTAATCAAAAAAATAGTAATTTTTCTTGAAATTTTTATCTACCTTGTCTAAAAAGAGAAAATGATGTCATGATCTAAAAGTAGCCTATGGAGTAAAGGGTTAAGAAAGCTACAACTTACCTTCACATAGAAATAGTCCTCTGGTGGTGTGAAAGGCGTAACACTGTAGAATCTAGGGTCTACCTCATTCCTTTCTAGGGGATACTCCAATATGGACCTACCACTCAAGTCCAGTAACTCTATTCTTGAGAACCCTGCTGGAGGAACTAGGTCAGACCCATTTATAAACACATGGGTAGGAATTCCTGGAAAAAATGAAAACTAATTTCAGTAGCTATACATAAACTAAATCCAAGCTTCATCAAACCTCTAGATACAAGTTTGTATTCGAAAAATAATTTTCATATTTCTCAACCAAAACATTGTTGTGGGTACTCAAAAGAACCGCCTCAATGAGATGGTTCTTTTGAGCACCCAAAACACATGTTTAAACAGATGGATAAAAAAATCATTGCAATTTTACGCTGAAATATTTTGCTTAACTGGCCCTATGAAATATTCTAAATTTTATGTTCCAAAATGTAATTTATCTCCAGCATTGTTCATGCTATGGACCTTCCTTGTTGCCTAATACAGCAGTTATGATGACATTGCAATGGTATACTACTAGGATATTCGAAGTGGGGAATATTCACAGTCTTTTCATGATCTTGCTTTTGTTTGTTTGGCTGGATTCTTTACATCTCATTTAACAATTTTTCAGTCATGTTGGGACGGGTCTTCTTGGGTTGAACCAGTACTAAGCAGCAGATTAAGTGCCTTGCTCAAGGACACAACACAGTGACTCTGCCGGCGGTGAGGCATGATCCAGCAACCCTTTGATCCCCAGTACCGTGTTCTTCCAGCTGTGCCAGTGTGCCCCACCTTCATGGTCTTGCAGTTTTAAAACAATTAAAGCACTTATAAATTTGATATTAATAAAGGATTAAATGACAACAACATGAGCACAATGCAGAAAGTCTACTTTCAGTTTCCATTTGTGAGAGTTACATTGAAATATCATGATTATGGTCATTATACTTTCTTCAAATGGTACAGAATGGTATGGTATAACCTGCTAGACTTTATTTTCGTCAATGCAATCAAAAGCAATTTTATTTTAATTAGATATATACTAAACTAGAATTGCCAGAGGATCTGACTATAGCCCCACTGCAGCGCTTTTCATGCTGTAAAATGGCCAAGTTCTAAAGATATTGAGCAGAAACAAATTTCTGACAGCACTCAAGGGCTATAACTCGGCTACAAATAAGCAAAATATGGGAGGTAGCAATCCTAACCTTGTTCTTATAAATATAAATGCATTAACAAAATTTGGTGAAATTCTATCTGTTTGTTCTCGAGATATTGAGCAGAACCGAAATTCTGATGTCTATCAAGGGCCATAACTCTGTTATAAATTTGTAAAGCATGACAGTAAATATCCTATATACCTAGACCTTGTCAATATAAATGCATTTATAAAGTTTAGTCAAATTCTGTCAGTTTGCTCTCAAGATATTGAGCCGAAATGAAGTTCTGGTATAAATCAAGGGCCATAACTCTGATACAAATATGCGAAAAAGGATGTGTAACAATACCAAGCTAGATATTGTCAATATGAATGCATATATAAAATTTGGTGAAATTCTGTCAATTTGTTCTCAAGATATTGAGCTGAAACAAAATTCTGGCAAAAATCAAGGGCCATAACTCTGGTACAAATATGCGGAAAAGGATATGTAACAATCCAAAACTAGATCTTGTCAATATAAATGCATATATAAAATTTGGTGAAAATCTGAGGATTTGTTCTCAAGAAATTGAGCGGAAACGAAATTATGACGGACAAAGAACACACAATTCACAGAATGACTGACGACCCAAATCCTAAATAGCCTCCCCCCCCTCCCCCCTTATTCAAAGTGGGGCTATAATAAGTCACTTATGTCTTTTCACTATATCAGAACTGTTTCCTGAGGACCTCTAAGGAAAAGTCTGAATTCCATTGTGACAGAGTTGAGCACCAGTGACTGCATCCGGTTAGGTGTGGGTTTTTTTACTTACCAGCTACTGGTCTATGTTCAGTGTCCAGCATGTTATTGACAGTTTTCCTAGCAAATCCAGCCACAAAGTCTGTAGTACTCAGCCCTGTGACCCTGATAGTGTGTGGCCCCTCACTTGTTACCTCCATCCGCCACTGACCCGGCAGAGGTTTCTTAATATTCTCAATCAAAGCATTTCGGATATTAAGAAGAGTCTTCAATCCATTTTTCTGTGTTACTCTGTTTCCTGGCAGCAGAAAAAATATTTGAAGTTATATTTAAAATGTATCCAAAATTTCCATCAATAAAGTTACCACCACATCTCTGTATAGCAAGACCAAACTCTGCTCTGGACCTGTGTCTTCGGTGCACATCTTCAATGTGTGAACAATCATTATGCAAAGTTTGAATATACAGGAATGAAATCTGTTAGAGATACAGATTACACACAAATTACACAATGTAAGCACTCCAAAGGTGGTGTAGTTCAACACTCCAAAATATATTATCCAATGTGCATAAAATATAGGGTGCACATGTTCAATGTGTGAACAATCATAATGGAAAGTTTGAATATAAAGGAATGAAAACTGCTTGAGTTACAGATTACACAAACCAGACATCCCCTAAGCATTTCGGATGGAAAAAATGTCTAAGTTCAACAGCCCTAAAAATAAGTAAATATTTATCAAATGTGTACAAAATAGAAGGTGCACATGTTCAATGTATGAACAATCATCATTCAAAGTTTGAATATTAAGGAATGAAAACTGTTGGAGTTACAATTACATAAAGCCGTCACCATCTAAGTATTTTGGATAGAAAAATGTCTAAGTTCAACACCCCTCAAAAATGAGAAAATATTCATGAAATCTGCACAAAATAGGAGATGCACATCTTCAATATGTGAAGTTACAGATTACACAAACTAGGCACCCCAAAAGTGTTGCGGACAGATGGGAGGACGGACGCTGTCCGTACACAATCACATGTACTTCTGTGGCTACGAATTATGGACATTTTCAGTGTATTTCAATGCGATTTATTCCGTAGACACTTAAATCTGTTGTTTTATGTGGCAAAAATGCTTTTGGGAGGCTAAAATTTAGTCACATAAGTATCAATATTTTGCTATGATATCCACTAAAAAGCTGTTTGTTAGATGGAAGGACGGACAGACGGAAGGACGGACAGACGGGGTGGACCAATTACTAGACCTGCTTTCGCTAAAGCGAAGCAGGTAAAAATGAGCCCAAGTTTGTACCTTTAATAAGCTATGATAGAAGGTCTAAAATTTCTAAAACTACTTGCCTGCCAAAAAGTTCCAGACGGTGTCTTGAGTCAATGGGCAGGGGCGGATCCCGGATTTCTGGAAAGGGGGTTCACATGTATAAAGGTGTGGGGGGTTCGCTTCGCTGATTTTATCTCATTTTTCTTAAATATCCCATGAAAATTATTTCATTTTCAAAGGATTTTTAAAAACAAGAGGGGGGTGGGGAGCAGAGCAAACCCCTGGAACCACCTCTGGATCCACCACTGTCAATAGATAAAGTAAATGTGTAAGTAATGGCAGGCAGTCAATCAACAAAGGGTACTAACCTGATGGGTCTATAAGGGTTATTCTTGGTTTCTGACCACTTACAGAAATAGTCCCTTCTTGCAGTCTCGAGTCAATAGGTAAAGTAAATGTGTAAGTACCGGCAGGCAACCAATCAACAAAGGCTACTAACCTGATGGGTCTATAAGTGTTATTCTTGGTTTCTGACCACTCACAGATATAGTACTTCTTGTAGGTAAAGTAAATGTGTAAGTAATGGCAGTCAACCAATCAACACAGGGTACTAACCTGATGGGTCTATAAGGGTTATTCTTGGTTTCTGACCACTCACAGAAATAGTCACTTCTTGTAGTCTCGAGTCAATAGGTAGAGTGTATGTATTAGTGCTGGCAGACGGCTGATCCACTGACATCAAATTAACTTTACGGGATTGCACTGCTACACGAACAAAATTCAATACCTGTAAATAATCATAATATTGTGAAAAAACCTGATGAGAACATCTCAACTGCAGCAAATCTTATGGTATCTTTCTTGATTTTCAGAAAAAATATGCCTTGATATTTGATGAGAATCTTCTGCCAGCAGATTATTTAATATCAAGCACCATTTGGTCATCTTTAGAAGCAACAAAACTTTTTAATGTTGCGTTCTTGTACGCATCACTTTTGTAAGCAAAGTAATAAGGTTGCAAAGATCAGGAATCGATACAATCAAGTACCACACCCGACCCAGGATACCAATGGGAAAGTGACAAACTCACAGAAGACACCACAAACGAGAGCCAAGAGGTCACTCAACTCCGTCCAGTGGTTAAGGTGCAGATGGCAAAACAGACAATCAGATGGATAGATGGATGGACAGATGTAATAACAATTTCTCACCCATTTGTTGCTCAAGATAAGCTGTTCCATAGGCAAAAAGCCATGCAGAATTTCCTTATACCATTCATATGACCTGCCTAGACTATCCACATGACTTGTTGACTTTTTGTTTATTGTTACTCCCATTGTGGGAGTCTGTAATTGTTCTATGTTTTGTTGTACCTTACTTTATGTCCATTCTAGTATTGCAATCATCTTGATGGGGAAGAGAGAGCTGATTGCTTTGCTTAATTTGTCTTCCTGGTGTCTCGTGATGGTTGAGCGGCTCTTCCTCGCGGTGCCACGGGGTTGTCTGCAGTTTGTGATTGTGGTATTTCCTGATCATACTCACTTACTATTTTCAAAGTGTAATTTTGTTATATACTGACAGACTTTAATTACTCAACATTAAGTTCACTCTATATCTTTCAAAAGACAGTTGAATGTAAACTTCCCTTGCTTCTATTATGTCATCATGAGTTGGCTTCATCAGCAAAAACTTTAGTTTTAACTGTACAACAAAATCTGATGACGTTACTGTTTTGTATAAATCTAGGTCACTAAAACATTTCTTAAGCAGAGGAGATTTTAAGCCATCAAATGAAAGGGTACAAACAGCTGTAAATCAAAAAAGCAAACAGACTGTATCGCAGACCTGCCAATCAATCTGAGAGTGATTCCTCTATGACTAAAGAGGTCCATGACACAAATCTGATACTTCTCTTGTTTCTTGATTTTAAGAAGCAGGGAATCTTTCACTGATAACATTTTGTCAGATGAAACAACTGACCACTATCTCAAAAAGTATACATTTTCAGATCGTTAAATTCATTTTAATTGGACATTTTTATTATGTGTTACTTACAAATGAACACTCTTTAACATAAAACTTAAATGATCGTTTTGCCTTCATTTTTCAGACATAAATATAAGCTGCACTCCAAGTGTTGTGTTTTTAAAGTCGGTCAGTATACATCTTATTGAGTTTTTTGTTATTACAGCTAAAGAATGTTTAACTAGCATTGTTTTAAGAGAAATGCCCCCCACCATATTCTCACACCCAAGCTATATTTGGTTTAATTTCAATATATTTAGCTCCACTATGACCTTGAAAATTAGGTCAAGGTCACAAAATCCTAAATAAGTCTTCATCATGGCCCAATGTTATATTTATGCAAATCTGATTCCATTCCGCCTACTACTGTAAATTCGGAAATTTTCGGGATAATTTTATTTTCGCGAATAGTATTTAAAGACATATGTGCGACATTAAAAATATGCAACTTGGGTATGATTTACCTACACTGAACCGAAGTTCTAAGTAGCCACTTTTGAATTTCTTTTTTTCTGATTAAGCCCTAGATATATTGAAATGATTTTTGCCCATGTATGTGCATTGTAATGGACTAAAGTTACGCGGTGTTTTGGAAGAGTTTTCTATCACATCACACTTTTTGGGTTTAAAAATGCAAAAAATTAACTTTTTGAAGAAAACAAGCGTTTTGAGTGCAGTTTTATCAAATTCAAGTACAGGTGATTGCAAACCTGCCTAATCGACTTGAAAAACACCAAATACTTGACATTTTGCAGGTGACAGATTTTTTATGATTTTTTAAAAATTGATAATTTTCCGAATTTTCCGATATTTTCGGAACTCATCAGCTGCACATACTAAAATCATTGTATGTGTATTATTTTATGTAAATATGTTGAACAAAACATTATGCAAATTGATGAGCCCATTTTCTAAATATTTTTTACTAATTTGGTATCCACTTCCGATCTTAACGTGAAATTTAAAGGTCATTTAAATGGCATTTGTTAAAGATTTCTTTTAATTTTTAAGCAGAACAGTGACGCCAATTCATAATGATGAACCTATGAAAATTGCACTGCTGTGTCGCAGATAATAAAGCGTACAGAGCAATGCAAAGTGAGTATGCAAACTGCATGGTTAAGCTAAAATCCTTTGATTAAGTTTTTGATCTTGGCTGTCTTCATGTTAACGTAGAAGAGAAATGGAGTGTTCAATTGTCAAAAAAACTTTTGATTCTTTACATCTTATATCATAGCTGTTTTAAACATCTTCAAACTAATTAAAATATAAATGAATAACGTATCTGATATATAGTTTATATCACACTAAAAAGTGTGACTTTTTGAAATGAAGGTACCTTTACTCTGACCTCGTCTGAGCAAGGTCTACCGGCACAATTTGCATAATCTCGGCAAAGCCTTGGACCTTTTTATAGAGTTTCAATTTTGTGAGAGCGATTTTTAATGTCTGAACGGGAGCAAAAATTGTATGGTGGCTACTTATAACTTCGGTTCAGACTCAGTGTATATTGGTAAACAACAGAGTGATTTCCCCATTTCGCAAGGGTTTTATTTTAACGCACATGCCAAGTTTCACGAAAATAAAACCCTTGCAAAAATTTCGAATTTACAGTTCATGAGATATCTTGCACACAAGAAAGTGTCATGCCAATAAGATCTGCACGGAAAACAATATGTCCTCCTCTCCTTTGGTAAAGGGATATAAAAATTATCAACATTAGTGATCAATCTTACAAACAGTAAAAACACAAATGAGACATCATAATATGCGGCATCTCATCAGGGTCTGCACTGTTCAGGTTTACATGGGTTTATGTCACATCGTGTCTTTTCGTTTACCTCATTAACTTGAGATTTCTTGAGCAGGAACACTTGACCAGAGCTGGTAGATGCTATCTGTTCATAAGCTTTAAAACCTTTGTGGGTAGGGTCATCACAATCACCAGTCAACACAAAAACAACCTGAAACACCAAGAAACAAGTATTAGCTTAGCTTTAAAAACTTGCTTTAGGGACTGCTTAGTCCCTATCAGAGATCCTATCAGAGTGTCAATCAGTTTGGATCAAGATAAGGACCTACATTCTGTCGGTCCTGATTTGGGTTCAAACTATTTACAAAGGCTATCAGCAGACAACAAAAGTCACCACTAGCAAGAAAAGTGTTCAGTTTTATAAAGTGTGCCAATAATAAAGGAAACAGGTCTGGAATTTTAATACAGATAATTACCATACTTTAAGGTATATTTGATTCAAGCACTTTTAGCATGATGGAAACCTGTATTTACCCTACAAAATCAGACAGCAGACCAGTTTGTATGCTAACTATAGTCTAGTCTAGTGGTCAAGCCATCATCATAAGGCCAGTTAAGCAAATTCTCAGCATAAAATTGTGATTACTTTCTTATCCATCAGTTAAAACATGTGTTTTGGGTGCTCAAAAGAACCGTCTCAGTGAGACACCCACAACATATGTTTCTGTTGAGAAATAAGAAAAAAAATCTGTTACGCACCCTTATCTGGGCGCATGCATAGTTCACTTAAACTCTCTGATTCTATCACTTTGACATCCATCCTCATTTTCACTGTGTATGTGCATGTATTAGTTCAAGACTCACCAGTCACTGTGTTCTGTCATTGAGCAAGACATTTTATCCGCTGCTCAGTACTGGCTCAACCCAGAAAGACAGAACATCTGCCTGGCATGACTGAAAATTTTTTGACTGGGAGGTAAACCATCAACATAAATTAACAAATCACTGTGCATGTCTTGTTTGCCCAGACAAACAAGACTCTACCTCTGTTCTGAACACAGTTTACTGTTTAGAAATGCTCGAAACTTATTGCATTGATCCCAAAAGAACTTCCTTGACTTTAGAATTATTTCTACATGAAGCCCTAAATTCTAATCAGCCCCTTTAATGTAGGGTCTCACAGATTATGCAATTATTTTGAGCATAAAAAATTATTTGTCCAGAGGTAATAATATGGTGCAAAAAATAACTCCCTTTCACTCTCATTGATATGGTTCTTTTGAATACCCATAACACATGTTTTGTTGAGAAATAAAAATACCAAAAAAATCATAATTTTCTCCTCTTATCCAGGCCTTTAGTTAAGAGTGTGTAACAAATAATTATTTTTCTTATTTCTCAACCAAAAAATATGTTGTGGGTACTCAAAAAAAACGTCTCAATGAGACCGTTATTTTTAGCACCCAAAACATATGTTTAAACTGATGGGTAAGGAAATATTTACAGATTTACGTTCAAAAAAATATATTTATTTAATCCTGTGTCTTATCTAGAGGCCGGGTTCCAGACATGAATACCTGACTTTGTTTCTTCTGAATAAGAGCTAGAACCTCCTCGGTGAGATAATAGTCTTTAGATCTGGCATCAGTGAAGACGTAGATGAAGGAATTTGGAAGGCACACATCTATAGCTTCCTTGATGGCCCCTATACTCATCTCAGGACAATCTTCACCTCCCTGGACATACAGGTTCCGTAACTCATACTGGAAATCTAAAGCGTCTCTTGTGACAACCACTGGCCCCACAACTGTAGAGAGAAAATCATTAAAAAATAGAAAGATGTAAATAAAACATAATACCGTTAACACTTTGCATTATGGGTAATTTTTCATGTTTGTTTGTTTTTTTGTCTGCTGATATTTGAAAAAAAATCTTTTAGGAATACTATCAGAGTGTAAAACAGTATTGAATCAGATTAGGCCCAACATTTTGTAAAAGAAAAATTAATCTGTTGTTAAAGTGAAAAATTGCGACAGACGACATCAGCAGGACATTTTCAGCTTTTCTTTCGGCTGTTCGTCAAGTGTAAAAAAATTGTGAAATCATTAAATGCTTGTGAAAATAGCAAATAGTGAAGCCCTCATAAGACTGCACCTGATGACTGCATGAGGCAGTTAAGGGGTAATTGTTCATCTGATCTGTGATGACTTTTTTCAAAATTAACTTTTTCAAAACAAGAAATGTCACAGCAACGTGACGAATGCCCCAAAGGAATGGGTCTAGAATAAGACACATTTGAGGAAAGTTAGCTGTACTACAGGAGATATGCTCCAGACCCGAAAACCTAGAAATAAGGCCAGAAGTCAATGTCAAGGTCAAAGTGACCTAAAATGGTATGCGCCACTCCACTATCCCAAGAGGAATCTTCACACCAAATTTGTGATTCCTGCATCGAATAATATAGTAAATATCCTCCAGACGATTATTCTAGAAATTAGGTCATAGGTCAAGATCACAGTGACCTAAAAATGGTATGCGACAATCAGCATCAAAGATGTATCCATACAGAAAATATGGGATTCCTCCCTCAAATAATATATGAGATATGCTCCTGACACAACTATTGTAGAAATTAGGTCAAGGTCACAAAACTGATACATGACACTCTGCCATCCCAAGATGCAACCACTCGCCTAATTTGGGATTCCTAGCTCAAACAATATAGAAAAAAGGCTCCGAAAATAATTCTTCTAAAAACTAGGTCAGTGGTCAAGGTCAAAGTGACCCAAAAATGGTATGTGACACTTGGCCATCCCAAGGTGTATCCACACACCAAATTTGGAATTCCTACCTCAAAGAATATAGAAGTTATGCACCAGACTTGATGCCGATTCTAGAAACTAGGTCAGAAGTCAAGGTCACAGTGACCAGAAAATGAAACAGGTCAATCCGCCATTTCAAGATGCATTTACACACCAAATTTGGGATTCCTACCTCAAATAATAAAAGAGATATGCTCTAGATATATTTTTTCTAAAATTGAGGTCAAATGCCAAGTTTAAGGTCACAGTGACCCGTAAATGGTACACGACACTCCACCATCCCAAGATGCATCCACACACCAAATAGATTAAGAGATATGTTCTGGACACGATTATTCTACAAACTAGGTCAGAGCTCAAGGTCAAAGTGACCCGAAAATGGTATGTGACACTCCGCCATCCAAAGTTGCATCCACAAACCAAATTTGGGATTCCTACCTTCTATAATATAAGAGATATTCTCTGGACACAATTATTCTAAATACTAGGTCAGAGGTCAAGGTCACAGTGACCGGTAAATGGTACACCACATTCGATCATTCCAAGATGCATCCACACACCAAATTTGGGATTCCTATCTCAAATAATATAAGAGATATTCTCCGGACACAATAATTATTAAAACTAGGTCAGGGGTCCAGGTCACAGTGACCTGAAAATGGTATGTGACACTCTGCCATCCCAAGATGCATTTACACACCAAATTTGGAATTCCTAACTCAAAGAATGTAAAAGATATGCTCAGGGCACAATAATTCTTAAAACTAGGTCAGAGGTCAAGGTCACAGTGACCCGAAAATGGTATGTGACACTCAGTCATCCCAAGGTGCATTGCCACACCAAATTTGGAAGTCCCATCTCAAAGAATATAGGAGATATGCACCAGACTCAATGAAGTTTCTAGAAACTAGGTCAGAGGTCAAGTTCAAGGTCACAGTGACCCAATTATGGTACACAACACTCCTCCATCCCAAGATGCATCATAACATCAAATTTGGAATTCCTACCTCAAGGATTATAAGAGATATGCTCCGGACACAATAATTCTTAAAACTAGGTCAGAGGTCAACGTCACAGTGACCTGAAAATGGTATGTGACACTCCGCCATCCCAAGATGCATATAGACCCCAAATTTGATATTCCTTCCTTTCTAAAATAATATAGGAGATATGCACCAGACTCAATGCAGTTTCTAGAAACTAGGTCAGAAGTCAAGCTCAAGGTCACAGTGACCCAATTATGGTACATGACACTTCGTTATCCCAAGATGCATCCACACACCAAATTTGAGATTCCTACCTCAAATAATATTAGAGATATGCTCCAGACAGGATTATTCTAAAAACTAGGTCAGAGGTGAAGGTCACAGTGACCTGAAAATGGTACACTACACTCCCCCATCCCAAGATGTATCCACACACCAAATTTGGAATTCCTACCTCAAAGAATAAAGGAGATATGCTCCGGACACAAAGCGGGACGGACAGACTGACAGACGGACTGGGCAATTACAATATGCCTCCCAAAGTTCCTTCTGGGGTATATGCCTCCAAAAAGTCCTTGGGGGATAAAAAATCTTTCAGGAACACTATCAAAGTGTCAAACAGTTTGAATCTAGATCAGGACCGACATTCTGTCGGTCCTCACCTGGGTCTGAACTGTTTGCAACAGCAAAAGTCACAGCTAAGTACAGTAAGGTGTCTATTTAGGATAACTACAGTATGGTGAGTTACAGGATATCTCCTGCAGTTACCATCAGCTGTTTTGATAAAACAATCATTATTTATTTGTTAAGAATAGCAGAACACTAAACAATCAACACCTACTGTTTCAGAGATGTCTTAAAACTGTTTTTAAAGCATTTTTGGGTTATCCTCTGTTGTTTATGGTACAGCTTGAATTTTAAACATTATCTTCCGATAGGTGGCATTCTCAAATACTGACCTATCAAATTTGAGCATTATGGGTACATGTGACATAACGGTACTTGTTTACCAAATGTGTCACTAACCCATGTGATTCGCCCAATTGGTTAATTCAATGATCTTGTATTAATCTGTGTCATCATGTGTCACTGGAAAGTTTTTATGGCCTGACCGTGTGCAAAACTTTTCAAAAATACTATAATACAAAATATGGTTATGGTTTGGCTATCAAAGGTGGCTGACAAATTATTTACAGCCATTTTCTGCTTGCTTCTTTATGGCGGCAGTTATGAGCAGATCAGGCCTGACAGTCATTTGTTTTTGCTTGGTTTGTGGTGTTACATCCCAGTCAACAGCTATGGTCATGTCGAGACGGTCAGTTAACCTAACCACACTTTATTCCTGGGCCCTCTTGACTAAGCAGTTAACCAGTACTTTGTGCACATACTTTCGCTTGTAGGAGAATGACCATAGATAATATTTCATAAAATCTCAACGAAAGTATGGTATCATACTTATGACACCTGGATCTGCAGTCAGCCTCGCTACCGACTGCGCAATGGGACCTGGCGAAAGTCATAGTATGTACTCCATAGAAGCAAACACTATGGACCCTGATCAGACTGCTCCAATGGGAGTCTATATTGTTTGCAATATAATCTACCAAAGAGTATCAACAGATGACAAAAGTAGATGACATCTGCTGTGAATGATGGGAAAAGGATCAAAGTCAAATAGTCAAGCAAGGGGGATAACTAGTTTACATTGTAATTTCTTCACTAATATGTTTCCAGAACTTTAGTGACCCCCGTTTTTTGCTATTTATTCGTTAATGGTGATTTTAATTGAAAAGTAAATTAGAGAAATGAATTTAGATATAGACCTCGTAATTGAATTATTTTTTTCCACATAAATGTGAGTTTTTGTATAGGCTGGGATTAGATGGAATTTTGGTGTGTTTTTGCCGCTCCTCTTTAAATTAGTCCCCAAGTGAACCCAAAGATATAAATAAACCATGGCTTATACAGGTCAGTGGAGGTAATTCGTCAGTCCTACAGATAAGAGTGCGTAACAGAAAATTATTTTTCCTATTTCTCAACCAAAAAATATTTGCAAAAAATATTTGGTGTGTACTTAAAACAACCGTCTCGATGATACGGTTCCTTTGAGCACCCAAAACACGTGTTTACACTGATGAAGACAGTCGCAGCTTCATGCTAAAATTGCTTAACTGGACCAATATTCGCGCATTAGGCTATGATTCACTGCTTATACTAACTTCTAAACTTCACTGTACATCTAAAACCGAAGCATTGAAATGGCCTGTGTTAAAGAGCGATTCAAGCTTAACCTTAAATGCCGGGTTGTTGTTGTCCTCTGCTGAATTTTCTTTCGAGATAATTATTTTCTAAAAATATGTCTTTCAGAAATACAAGTAAGTAGGTTTTCAAGCAGTATGGATCCAGATAATGCCCAACATTTTAGCCTGAACTTGGTTTCGGCTGTTGACAAAGTTTATAAGCGAAATATCTTATGCAGGCAAATATTTGATGCTCTGGAATTTTAATGTATTTCCCCGATTCGCTATTTCTCCTCAACTCTCTAATTTGCTTGAATTGTCGTCATAAACCTTTTACTTACTAGTGTCGTCTGCTGATAACATTTGCAAACAATTTAGACCCAGATCAGACCCAACAGGCATGATCTGGATCCAAACTGCTTGACACTTTACTGATATTACCGATTTTTTTTTAGAAAAACAACAACAACAAAAACTGATTTTGAAAAAAAAATATCAGCAGACGACAGAACCATGGCAAATTACCTCATAGGCAGAAAGAGTTGTTGAATTGAAATGGAAGGTGCTACATGTGCATGCAGGATTCATGCGTAAGCCTTATATTTGCCTGCTTTCAATACGGGCCCATATCTAGGACCCATATAGACTTTTACAATTGCGTGTGTGCGTGCGTGTTTGTGTCAAAGTGATGACGAGTGGGGTTTTCGGAATAGATTTGCGTTGAATCAGCGGATATAGATATTCCTTTAGGCCAGTATATATCATCATAGCAATGCAAATATACCATGTGTATCTTTAGGGGTACACATGGGTATATTCATAGAGAAAAACAACTAAGTTATTCTTTTGTCCAGGGGATTTGGGCTTCATTAACAAATAAGGGCGTCTCCCAAAAATAAGTTTTAGTTACGCGGTGTGCATTTAAATCCACATGCTAAGTGCCGTTCTTCTAGGTTCAATTCAAAGGTGTTTAAAAAAAGAAATTCGGGGGTCACCTAAACTCTGGAAACACTATAGTGCAAATAGATTAGCAATAGGCTGTGATAAGTATGATAGCTTAATAATCTTTCTGAACTAAGCAACTCCTAAAAACTGTTGTCAAATCAGTATATCTGATGTGAAAACAGTGAAGTGCTGATGTGAAAACCTCTAAGAAAATGTATGACATCTGAGATTGTGCCAAAAGATGATACACAATTTTTCTGTAAGCATATGCCATGATGGTCCAGACCAGCTTATTGATCCAGGCCTACGATACCACATCATGTGAGAACCTTATTAATCCCCGCCCCCCATTCATGACCATTGTCGACTGCTCTCTCTTCTGCTTATGTATTTTGGTGGCCTTTATTGAAAGCAATATGGACCCAAATCAGACTGCTCCCTAAGGGTCCACAGTGTTTGCTTCTATGATAAAACAAGGCTGAAAAATATAGATTTTTCTTGCTTTTTAAATTCTCAGATGTTGTAATAAATCCTGCTAAAAATTTTAACATTTATGAGCAGGATAAATTTCATGCTCAGTTGATTTGAGCATGAGTAAAGTTTTATAACCGTAAAGCCAGGTTTAACCGTTATGCATTGTCCTAATTTCCAAACAAGCATTATACAAATTTGTGAGATGAGAACTAGATTATAGTCGTAATGTGCATCTTACAGAGGAGTAGCTATATCACAATTTAAGAAACTTATTTTTTGCCCCAAAGTAGTTTTTATGGCATCTAAGAAGCTGTTAATGACTGGATTTATCAATGAACAAGTATGTGTGCAATAAGATATAGCAGTTTACTGCAGCAATCATACACGCCGCTTCCTGAGAAAACCTGACTTCTGGGTTTTTGAATATGCAAGACTCAAACAAGCCTGCTCAGCTACAGAGACTAACCAGAATATTGATAAATTTACCTGTAGCAAGTTTATAATTATATTTAGTTATTCTACTTTTCAGAGAGCGGATAAAAAGGCGCTGATCAGGCCTTAAGGTTGTAAAACTTTTTTCATTCTCACTAAATTTCAACTGCTCATAAAAATTATAAGAGGACCAAGTGGCCCTAAATCGCTCACCTGAGTTTTGTAAAAGCTTACATATAGGTATCTATTGAAAGCTGGCCATGTCCCTATTGACACCTGGGGTGAGGCCAATTTTGGCCCCAGGGGCATACTTTGAACAAACTTGGTAGAGGTCAACTAGGTTATGCTACATATCAAATATCAAGGCTCTAGGCCTTATGGTTTCAGACAAGTAGATTTTTACAATGTTTTCCCTATATAAGCCTATGTCAAACATGTGACCCCCAGGGGCGGAGCAATTTTTGGCCCCAGAGGGATAATTAGAACAAACTTGGTTGAGGTCCACCAGCTAATGCTACATACCAAATATCAAGGTTCTAGGTCTTATGGTTTCAGACAAGAAGATTTTGTAATGTTTTCCCTATAAGCCTATGTAAAACATGTGACCCCGGGGATGGGGCCATTTTTTGCCCCAGGTACATAATTTGCACAAACTTGGTAGAGGTCCACTAGGTGATGCTACATACCAAATATCAAGGCTCTAGGCCTTATGGTTTCAGACAAGAAGATTTTTTTATGTTTCCCCATATTAGCCTATGTAAAACATATGACCCCTGGGGCAGGGCCATTTTTGGCCCCAGGGGCATCATTCAAAACTAACTTGGTAGAGGTCAACTAGACGATGCTACATACCAAATATCAAGGCTCTAGACCTTATGGTTTCAGACAAGAAGAGGCCTTATGGTTTCAGACAAGAAGATTTTTTCATGTTTTCCCTATATAAGCCTATGTAAAACATATGACCCCACAGGTGGGGTCATTTTTGGCCCCAGGGGCATAATTTGAACAAACTTGATAGAGGTCTACTAGGTGATGCTGCACACCAAATACCAAGGCTCTAGGCCTTATGGTTTCAGACAAGAAGATGCTTCATGTTTTCCCTATATAAGCCTATGTTAAACATATGACCCCTAGGGCAGGCCATTTTTGGCACCAGGTGCATAATTTGAACAAACTTGGTAGAGGTCCACTAGGTGATGCTACATACCAAATATCAAAGCTCTAGGCCTTGTGGTTTCAGAGAAGATTTTTAAAGTTTTCATCTTGAAAATCTATTTTTAGCCTGTGTGACTTAGATATGCAATGGACCTGAACCATTTGAACATTTTTATAGAGGGCCATATAAGGATCATTTCTACCAAGTTTGGTCAAAATCCAGGCAGCAGTTAAGGAGATGTCCTTTGAAGCAATTGTTGACGATGGACGACACACGATGGACATCCAACGATTTTGAGTATTTAAGCCAGCTCCTGAAATTTTGGCACTTATTCCATAGACTAGCAGCAGAAACTCAAATAAGCATTTGTGCAGTCTCGCCAGAGACTTCTCTACTCAATACAGTATCTAAGTTGGGGGTAGCTGTACGCTGTATGATATTACGCAGCAAATAAACATGTTAGTTTCCTTTGAATAAATTCCCAAAATAGTAAATTGAATTAACCAAGGAAGTCTGGTACACCATCCTCAGTTCAGCAGACAACATGAATTACTGTGAAAGAATTTCATCAAATTTTGTATGCATGTTCTCCATAATTTGTCTCTAAAATCAACAAAGGTGTGCTTACACGTCGGCATTCTTTGTCTACCGGATAATTTTGCATGCTTGTCCTCTGCTGATTTCTTTCAAAATCAACTTTTTGGGGGAAAAAAATCAGGAAAAATTCTCTCTGGAATTTTTCAAAAAAGTAGATTTTTAACAAAAATCAGCAGACAACAAAAAGGCATGAAAAATTGCCCAGTAGGCAAAGACACACCGGATAGGCGGCAATCGAAAACGCTCTTAACAATTGACGTATGCAGATAAAAATCGCTAGGAACAGTGTTTTCTATTGCCATTTTTCACCAGTCAGGCGAAAAATGGCAATTAAAAACTCTGTTTCTAACGATTTTTTATCTACGTTCGTCGAGAGTATTTACATTTTCGATTCCCGCCTATCCGGTGTGAAAGATTAACAGTTTAACACATACCCGGATCATGGAATGGTACCAAAACATAGTTATACAGAGGCTTCTCTCTCCGAGAAAGTGTCGTTGCCAAGATCTTTGCCGCTCCCTCTATCACTTGTACGAGGTCATCATACATGGATCCCGTAATATCGAACACAAAAGCCAGTGATGCCGCTCCATCGGGGACATTCTGGTAATCCTGGGTCTGTACACCCTGATAAAGTAACAGTATACAAGTGACTGATAAAACTGTCCTTTTTGTAAAGCTCATACTTGGTTCAGCAAATGGAATGTAAGCATGGAATAAAATGAACTCCCCAGAAGCTCAAGCTTCAACCAAATGGACAAAAAATGAAGAACACATCCAAACTTGTGATATCCTAGCAACAAATCCTGTTTTCAATCACCCAGTTATTCCATTTTTACCCCTAAAGCAACAAAGTAAACATAATGTCACCTGCCTGCCCAGCAAGACTATCCTTGCCAGTGGTGATTTTTGTCGTCTGCTGATAACCTTTGCAAACAGTTTGGACCCAGATCAGGACAGACAGAATGTCAGTCCTGATCTGGATCCAAATATTTTGACAATCTGATAATGTTCACAAAAGGATTTTTTGAAAAAGTTAAATTTGAAAAAAGTTAGCATCGACAGACAACAAAAAGTTGCCACTAGCAAGAAAACATATTTTGTAGGAACTCTTTTGGTGGCTGCATTTTCTGGTATGCACTTATGCACTACAACAAATATTTTCATGGAAAAATATAAAAACTCTGCTTGCCAAATGTTTTTTTTTGTCGTCTGCTGATTTTTTTTCAAAATCAACTTTTTTGAAAATTTCTTTCAGGAATACAATCAAAGTGCGAAACAGTTTGGATCCAGATCAGGCCTGACATTTTGTCAGGCCTGATCTGGATCCAAACTGTTAACAAAGATTATCAGCAGACGACACTAGTAGGTAAAGAATTAAATCAAAACTGAAATTCATAAAACATGTTCCATATTATATCACTAAGGTTCATTTATATCTCAATTTTTGGTATTTCCTTAATTTTCAACATTATATAATATTTAGTTTCTCGAATAAAACAAACTGGCACATTTTGTGAACAATTCACACTTTTTCAAAAATTCTCCAAATCTGATATTTCCATCACATGTTAACAAAGTAATAACCGAACAGAAGTTCCTGAGATATGTAATTGGTGAAAATTTCGGAGGCGAGAAAACCCATCTTCTTTGTTTGTGACCGGGACAGACTCAACGAGCCCGCTCACCTTGTAAAATTGGATAAAGCAAGTATAGATAATTTATTATCTAGGCAAAGAATAACAAGGACACTGAACAGACTGTGTATACGCTGAGCTGGTCTGTGCCTCTGGTGTGGTACATGTTACTTTATAACAGACCCCTAGGTAAGAGAATGTATCTAAAAAAATATTTTTCTTATTTCTCGAACAAAACATATGTTGTGGGTACTCAAAAGAACCGTCTCATTGAGACGGTTCTTTTGAGCACCCAAAACTTATGTAAAAATCAACGGATAAGAAAATATTCACGATTTTACGATCACTGATTTGCTACCTGGACCTATGTATCATATAAGCATATTTTCGCATGATCTGGCTGCTATGTAATTGGTGTATATTTCAGTTCACAGCTTCTTGAGAAGTTAAAACATAAGTTAAGAAAGATCAGATGGAAGATAAGATGCTGATTACCATGTATACAGTACCAAAAAGATATTTTTAACCCTTTGCCTACTGGGTAATTTTCACACTTTTTTGTCGTCTGCTGATTTTTTTCAAAATCAACTTTTTCGAAAAATTCTTTCAGGAAGATCATCAGAGTGTCAAACAGTTTGGATCCAGATCAGGCCCTACATTTTGTCAGAATTTTTTTTTTCAGAAATATCAACAGAGTGTCAAACAGTTAGGATCCAGATCAGGCCCGACATTTTGTCGGCCTAATCTGGGTCCAAACTGTTTGCAACGGTTATCAGCAGATGACACTGGGAGGTAAAGAGTTGACCCTTTGCCTACATTTTTGTCATCTGTTTATCTTTTTCAGATCCAGATCAGGCCTGGCAAACTGTTTGTAAAGGTTATCAGCAAAAGACACTAGTAGACAAAAAGTAAATCCTTAGCCCAGTCGTCTGCTCCTCCCGTCAGCTTATGTTCTTACATGAAGTTATCCTATATTGCAAACAACATGGACCCAGATCAGACTGGGAGCAGTCTGATCAGGGTTCATTATTTTTGTTTGCTTCCGTGAAAAAAACTGGTCTGAAGTGCACTTGAATACACGCAGCAGACGTAAAAAGCAGAAAATATTTTCAGGAGAAAAAATAGAGGAGGGATAAGGGTGGAAAATATTGTATGCTTTTTTGTCATCTACTGATTTTTTAAAAAAATCAACTCCAAAAATAAGAGTGTCAAACAGTTAGGATCCAGATTATGTCGGACATTTTGTCAGGCCTGATCTGGCTCCAAACGGCTTTGCAAGTTTTTGCAGCAGACTACACTGGCAGGCAAAAGCTAGCACTTTTGCACCTGTCAGTCATGCTCATTTCTTAGGTAACCTACATCACACTGGTAAATGTATACGACGATTTGGTGGTATTTACGCGTATTGCCGTTACTTCATAGACCGGCAGTGGTAGATATTGGTGTTAATACTATATAGAAAAACATGCCATATGCCTAAAGGACTAGAGAAATTGAATCATTTTTAAGTATTCAGCATGCACATGGCAATTTATGTTAGCATTTAGGAATAGATTCGAGTACCAATCATCAAGATCAGTTTTCCTGGAGATTTTTTTTTAAAAATAAAACGTTAATTTTGAAAAAAAGTCAGCAGACTACAACACAACGTCGCCCGGGAGTCAAAATCACCTATATTTGATTTTTTAAATTTTTCAGAAGAGACAATTTGCTAGGGGTGACCAATACAGGGCTCCAGATAAGAGGGGGTAAAGGGTATTTCAGCATTGATTTTTTGGAATTCAGCATGGAAAATTAAATTAAAGGGTGAATTTACCCTTTGCATTTTGAGGTTTCAGTGCTGATATTCAATTTATGTGGTGAAATCTTTTATTCTTAGTAAGAAGAATTGACCCTTTGACCCCATCCCAAGGTCACCAGTTTGATTGTAGGTTAAATTTTTTCAGTGTATCCTGGTCTACTGCTCATTCCCTTTAATTTGATATGCCACATGACCATGCTCAGATAATCAAATTTTTGACCCCTCCCCAAGGCCCCAGGGGGGAGGGGACCCAAAAATTGTGCCGGTGCATGTGCAATTCATCTGAGTAACTCACACACCAAATCTGGTTCAATTTCTGGAAAAAAAATTTGACCCCCCCCCCCAATCCCCCACGGTACCCCCAAGTCCCACCCCTGGGCATGACCCAGGCGGCCAAAAGAAAATCCCGTCTGATATGTTACATATCTTTCATTTGTGTGAAGATACACAAAGTTTGGTTTAAAAATCTTTGAAATTGACTTTGTAATTCAGATTTAATGATAATTGACCTTTTGGCCCCTCCCCAAGGCCCCAGGGGGCGGGGACCACAAAAATGGCGCCGGTGCATGTGCCATTCATGTAAGTAACTCACACACCAAATCTGGTTGAATTTCGGGAAAAAATCTGACCCCCACCCCCACGGTACCTCAAAGTCCCACCCCTGGGGCATGACCCAGGCGGCCAAATGATCGGTAATTTTCGCCGAATATACGGAACTAATTAGGTTATTTGAAACGGAATGTCTGATATAAGTAGGAGTTCGACAACATCTTCGACTGTGGTGTAGTGGATTAGGCGCAGGACTCGTAGCGTATAGCAGGTAAGTTTGACTCTCACGAGGAGCGTTTATTTATTTTTTTTTTCCTGTAAGGAAGGTTTGTATGCGCTAAAAATAGGAAAGCGAGAAAATGATGTTTTTGTTTTGTTTTAATGTACATAGGATAACACTGCAGTTGCTAGTAATCAAGAATGTCGGACAACAATCTTGGCTCTTAGGCGAAACAGTCTCGGTTTACTAGCGACTACACGGGTAACCACATGTACATATACACAATTGTATACCTTCTCCACTTGTTGAATCTGAGTTTTACAAAAAAGGCTCCAAATGGGTGCTGCATACTCCAATTTAGGGCGTACCAAAGTTTTGTATGCAACCTCCTTAGTACTCCTAGGTGCGAAAGCCAAGCTCCTTCGAAGGGAACCTAAAGTCTTAGTTGCTTTAGACGAGATATCAGAGATATGTTGACCCTTATCCATATTCTCTGTGATTGTTATACCAAGATATTTCGCGGACTGAACGTTTTCAAAAGTTTGCTGATGCAGAGTGTAGTCATGAATGATTTCTTCTTCTTCTTCTTCTTCTTCTTCTTCTTTGTAGTTAATGACACTCCCTCAATTTCTGAGGATTATCTGCCATGCGCTAGGAAAGTATTTACACAGCATGATTGGATGCCAAAGATAGATATTAAAAGCAACTTTACAAAGTAGATTTAAAACTATTTACAGGACTGAACTCTTAGTTAAGGATGGGGATAAGTACTGGAACAGTGAGTGTGTTTCTGAAGCACTCTACTGTATCAACAGTAACAACAGATGATGGGAGTTGGTTCCATTGCAACATGGTCTGGGGATAGAAAGAGAATCTGTAAATGTCCTTGCTTGTCTGGATTTGTCGATAACAGTTTGGATTTGAGTGTCTCGTTCTGGTGTCCACTGGAATGAGAAGATCAGAAGGGTATATAGCTATCTGGTGATAGATTATCTTGTAGAACATAATCAATCTTGTTCTTAGTCTGCGAACTTGGAGTAAGGGCCAGTCTAAATCTTCCAGCATTTCCGTAACAGAGGATGTGTTATGAAAGCGACCACAAACAAGTCTTGCAGCGCGACGCTGTACTTTTTCAAGTTGGTTTATTTGGTTGGTAGTTGGAGGATCCCAGACACATGAAGAATACTCTAGTTTGGATCTGACGAGTGCTTTGTAAGCATGGTCCTTGATCTTCTGGGAGTTTACCTTTAAATTTCTGCGTAGAAAACCCAATGTTTGGTTGGCTTTGGAGGTTATGTTGTTGATATGTTTATCCCATTTGATATTTGATTGCAAAGTGATGCCAAGGTATTTTGTTGAGTCAGTTTTCTCAAGAGAATGGCCATGGAGTTTATAGGTAAATTTGATAGATTTTTGCTTTTGGGTGATACTAAGAACATTGCACTTATCAGGATGGAAGCACATGAGCCAATCTTGTTCCCATCTTACCGCTGCTTCGAGATCTTGTTGGAGGTTTCTTGCATCATTCTCTGAGTGGATTTCTTTATAGATAATACTGTCATCTGCAAATAACCGCAATGTGGAGTGAGTTAAGTATTCAGGAAAATAATTAATGTAGATTAAGAAAAGAATAGGCCCCAGGACAGTCCCTTGGGGGACGCCTGAGGTAACTGGTATGGTGTCAGATGTTTCCCCTTCCAGAACAACAGTTTGGGATCTTTGGTCCAAGAAATCCGCAATCCAATGAAAAGCATTGTTGTTTACCCCATAATAATTAAGTTTGTAAAGGAGATGTCTATGTGATACCTTATCAAAGGCTTTAGCAAAGTCCATAATAATGGTGTCAGTTTGTGTATTGTTATCTGCTGATCGGGCTAGGTCTTGAATGAAAGAGATTAGTTGTGTTTCGCAGGAACGGGATGAACAAAATCCATGCTGAAAGTCATACAGAATATTTGAATTTTCAAGATGTTGCATGAGGCTGCTAGCGATAATGTGTTCACAGAGTTTACAACATATGCAGGTCAGAGATATTGGTCGATAATTCTTGGGTTCATGCTTGTCTCCCTTCTTGTATACAGGACATACATTGGCATGTTTCCAGTCGGATGGGATAGAACCTGAAGTTAGGGATTTTTCAAATATAATTGCCAAAATGGGGGCTATATTAGTTCTACATTCTTTAAGGACTCTACCATGTATTTCATCAGGACCTTTGGCCTTGTGTGGGTTGATGTTTTTCAGGAGATTTTCAACACCATCAACATGGATACTGATGTCATTCATCTGTGGATGAGGGCTTGGGCCTTTATTTGGTATAGGGGTATCTGTAACTGGGGTGAACTCTTTGTGAAACTGTCTGTTAAGGATGTTGGATTTAGAGTGTGTGTCATTTCTCAAGTGACAATCTTCCCTCAGGGCAGGACTTGATGAGTTTTCTGTTTTCTGAGCCTTGATATAGGAGAATAGTTTTTTGGGGAATTTGGTAAAGCATGGCTGATCCGATTCGGAAACTGGAATGTCAAAAATCATACTCTCAATATATTTCCAGTAGGCTGACCACTGTTCTCTCTGGATTTTGGCCTTTAGACTTTTAATATTTTCAGTCTTATTTTTGCCCGATCTTTTGCATTTTGTCATCTTTTTATTCAATTTGTTTATTTTTCGCCGGAGGTCTTTGGTTATCCATGGAAGTGTTGCCTGTTTGAGCTGCTTCTCAGGTATGTTTTCAGAAAGAGTTTGGGAAAGAGAAGTTTTAAAATCGTTCCAGAGGTCTTCTGTGGAGTAAATTCTCCTGTCGAATTTTATTGTGTAGCTTGGAGATATCCTCATTTATCTTGTCCCAGTTTGCCTTAGAAAACTGCTGAATTTTTCGAGGTTTTGGTTGGCATCTTCTGAGGGATGTGACACACTCGCTAAATACAATACCGTGGTCTGATTCTCCAATGGGAGGCATTGTTTCTAAATTGTTGACTATGGATGGGTAGTTTGTAAGAAAGAAGTCAAGAATTTTATCTTGTCTTGTTGGAACATTTACAGTTTGTGTAAGGGAGTGGTCATTGATAATGCCTAGCAGCAGTTTATGTTGTTGAAGGTTTGGTTTTCCTGTTATGACACTTGGAACACTCCAGTCCATGTATCCCAAGTTGAAATCGCCTCCTACAATGACAACTGATTTGCAATTAGGGTTGCAATCTACTCTTTACACTACTTTACCTCATAATTTAATTAAAGATAACCTTATTGATCTTATTGAAAGAACCTTCCAGAGAGAAGGCTCTCCTTACCTTGCATGTAATGACAGAAATGCATTTTTTACTTCAGAAAAACCTAAGAAATATCATGCATGGTCGTGTCAAAATGTATGTGATGCGCTGACCTTTTTGTTGGACATTTTTATTCGATTTGGCACCAAGCTCTATAGACAAGTAGTTGGGATTCCTATGGGCACTAATTATGCTCCCCTGGTTGCAGATTTATTCCTGTTTTGTTATGAGAGGGACTTTATGATGTCTCTTTCTGATGATAAGCAGGCTGATGTAATTGATGCGTTTAACACTACTACCAGATATTTGGACGATATTTTAAATATTAATAATGTTTATTTTGATAATATGGTTAGTCAAATATACCCTTCAGAGCTCCAACTTAATAAAGCCAATGCCTCTGATACCGAAGCCGCATTTTTAGACTTGCATTTGTCAATTTCTAATGATATTGTTTCTACCAAAATTTATGATAAACGTGACGACTTTGATTTTGAAATTGTCAATTTCCCATTTTTAGATGGTGATGTTCCTCGTTCTACATCCTATGGAGTCTATATCTCTCAACTCATTCGTTTTGCTAGAGCATCTAGCTATGTTGCTGACTTCAACACTCGCAATAAATTGTTAACTCAGAAACTTCTTAAACAAGGCTATCGGTATCATAAACTTCGCAAAACATTTTCTAAATTTTATAGACGATACTATGATTTGATTTCTAAATTCCAAGTTGGACTTAAATCTCTCTTGCGCCAAGGACTTTCGGAACCTGATTTCTATGGTGACTTGGTGTATAAATTGAAGACGATTGTTGGCTCTAATAATTTTTCAGCGCAGTTCATTAAAATAATTTCTCATTATAAAAAGATTGGCTATAACATTAATGTATTGCAACAGACTGCATGCTTGGTAGTCAACCCAATCACGGTTGGCAACTTTCCTTTCCTCTTTAATTGCACGCCGGTGGGTCGGACTTCAGACTCTATGATGGTTCCGACTTAAAGACTTATCTATTGATGAGATGGTAGGGGCCTGATGCTTTGGCTGTTTGTCGGGCCCACCGGGGTTTACCTGTTGGATTTCTTTTGCTCCGGTATTCAGTTTAATTTACTGTTGAGTCCTTATCCTTGCTTTATCTCCTTGTTAAATCTTGATTTATATATTTTAGGAGATGATGCATTGATAAGTTAGGGGTCTTTCATGCAAACCAAATATCTATGTGTCTTGATCCACATCTGAATTAAGGGTGAGGTTGGCGCCGTTAAACTGGTTTAAGCCCTCCAGTAAAATATTTTACTGACCGTTCCAAGGCGGTACTTCTTTTGTGGATCTTTTATGTTTTTGTTCTGTCTTGTGTTTGCTATGTCTGTGCGCGTCTGTTTATATGTGCTTTGTGGTCACCTGCTGGGAAAGGGCTGACCTCTTGGCTCTCGTTTGTGGTGTCTTCTGTGAGTTTGTCACTTTCCCATTGGTATCCTGGGTCAGGTGTGGTACTTGATTGTATGGATTCCTGATCTTTGCACCTTTACTTACTTTGATGCGGCTTAGAGATTCATTTGGGAGGGGGAGAGAGGTGTCATCATCAGGATGGGGTCTGTAAAATGAGCAAACTAAGAGTTTTCTGGCATTACTGATACTTGATTGTTTGTGTGAGTAATGCCGAGTCACTCTCATAGAGTGACATTCGGCAACATTGAACTTCATTTGCTAATCGGCCTCCCAGAGCCCAAGACTGTCAAGATCTTCCTGCAAAATGAGACAGTCTTGCAATGAATGAATGTTCCTATACAGG
Source organism: Loripinus fragilis (assembly GCA_964019695.1). Classification (NCBI taxonomy): domain Eukaryota; kingdom Metazoa; phylum Mollusca; class Bivalvia; order Lucinida; family Lucinidae; genus Loripinus; species Loripinus fragilis. Next base: position 36,833,402 of record OZ026515.1, read on the forward strand.
ACACAATTGTCCACATACAGGCAAACTGAAGACTTGATATTATCTGGTAAATCATTAAAGCAATAATTCTTGTGTCCCTGATAAGGGATTCTTAGGTTTATGTTAACTTTTTGCATGCTGACGGAGTAATTTTGCAAGGTTTTGTTGTCTGCCGATTTATTAACTTTACATACCAACACCTTCGAAAAATTCTTTCAGAAACACAATCCTAGTGTCAAACAAAAAAACTTATGTTCCCTGTTCTCCAATATTGTCTTTGTTCCCCTGTTACCCTCAAAATTTGGTCATTGTTCTATGCCCTTTTCCCCCTGTTCCCCAAAAATTTGGCCCAGTAAACCAAAAAAAAATAGAAGGGTCCATTGAAACACCCCAAACCTCCACCAAACCACCCCAAACCACCTCCAAACACACTCATACCACATGTTTAAACAACTTTAAACGCATTTTATACTTTGTTATTACCATGCCAGGGTCAAAACCAAATAAAAGTGCATGCCTAACTGCATGATCTATACTGGAAAAAAAGAAATGGTTCTACAATAAGCCATGGTCCCTAGACCACATATTACTACACCAAACCATCCCGAATATCCACATACCGCATGCCAAACCACTTTAAAACTCATTTTTAACTTTTTTACCACCACACAACGCATCAAAACAAATAAGTATTGTTCATACTGGAGAGAAACCAACCACTTAATTGAATTCAATCTTGTTTCACGTAGACCTATTAGAATCTGGGAAATTATACTACCATGCCCATAGCTAGTATAGTTAATAACTTCAAATGTTTGTAAATTATTTGACAGCACGAGACAACACATTAATGAAAGAATTGCCGGCGTGAAGCAAAAAAGGGGGAATATAAAGGTTGTGGTTGTCTTGGTCCAGGGAGAGTGTAGGGGGTAGGTGAGGGTGCAGGTGTACTTGTATATCCCGGGAGGCTGGACTAATGTGGTTTGGGGTGGTTTGGAAGTGGTTTGGGGTGGTTTGGTGTAGGTTTGGGTGGTTTGGGGTGTTTTGGGGTGGTTTGGGGTGTTTCAATGGACCGATTTTATTTAGACTAGAAGTCTACTCCAAACGGAGGTGTGCCGAGACAGGCGGAATCTATGAACAACAACAGCAATAACTCACCTTAAGCCTATGGCTCAGGTATAGGCTCAGGTGGGCTAAAAAGAAACAGAGAAAAAAAAACGTGATTTTGTAAACAAACAAATTTCCCGCAGAGGTAGTTCGATCATTCAACTGCGGGTACTGCGGTTAGACAAAAGTTGATCAAACTCACTCTGGTTTAGTGTCACGTGATCACTTATCTATCTTCCTGTTCCTGTTTAGCCCTTGTCTGCGCATGTCCAGTTCCTGCTGGTCAACCATACCTTTTACTTTGGTCGATACTGGTTCTCCGCATTTGCCAAACTCTTAAAAATTAAGAAACCAGTATTTTGTTTCGATGACAGTGATTGGCTGCCGATTAAATGTTTAACACGTGACGGGAACCAGACTTACCCGGACTAAAGTTCTGTTGAATGATCGAACTACCTCGCAATAACTTGTCGAACACCGTGTCCGATTGAAAATGTCCCCGGGAAATTTGTCCGGGTTGACTGTGACTAACCGTACAGTAACTTTAATTGGATATGCGTAAGACGAGATGTTTGCACTCTGTAAACCTGTAACAGCTTGTTACATATCTACTAGATCTATATAAAATTTAGAATAAGAAAATCGAAAGTTTGAGCTTTAGAAAAAGGCGTTTAAACTATCAATGTTTACATTCAGTCTACTGGGGGGGGGGGGGGGGGGGTGGGGGAGAGGGGGGGAGCGCAGTGGCTCAGCGGTAGAGTGTGTCACTGCGTTGTGCTCCTTGAACAAGACACATTTATCCATAACTGAAAGATTGTTGATGGAACCTAAAGAATCAAATCAATCAAACAAACAAATCTACATACTGGATGCCTTTACCACATATGAAAACAAAAATACGGCTTCCCGTCACAGGGGGGAGGGGGGATACTCTCATTTTTTCTTCATACGTAGGCTCGGGCCCAGCATATACACTTCACCAAAAAAAAATCATGAATTTCAAGCACACACAAAATATTTGAAATGTTAGCAGCAAAAAAAATACCCCCCATTCTGTACCTTGACCCTAAGAAAAGACCCTAAAATGCATAAAAATGACTCCTAAATATCCAAATATAGTCCGATTTTGTGATGACCCCAAAAAAAATCCACAAAATCTTCATACCACCTAAAAAATATTTATTTTTTCTGAAAATCCCCAAAAATATTGAAATTCAAAATTTTGAACCCCAAAAAATGACGCGAGCAGGCCTAGGTCTGTATAGCTGATTTCATAGGCCTTCCGGATTTTTCCGGATTTCCATCGGGACTCAAGTCACATGTACTTATATCACATGACTTTATCAGCCAATGGAAATTTGTTCCATTACCACGAGACCGAGCAGCCATGTGTTCGAGGCCAGCATCAAAACACCAAAAGAAATTCTGTTTTGTAAGCAAACAGGCTTGTATATATTGCATACGAAGTGAGGATTATTTGTAAGGGGCCACTTAGAGCCGCTTTGTATGCTTATTGTTACCTCGAAAACCAATTTTATGTTTTTCAAACAGCACCCGTGGTTGTTTACAGGCTGATGACGTCAGTATTAAATACGTCACAGCACCGGTGTTACTGACTGAGTTGGTGTTTATGTAAACATTTCACGATTTGAAGAATGACTCAAAATATCGTCAAAAACATCATTGGTAATGTGGCATCGAGCTATCAAGTCAATCTAGCTATAGAAATTCCTAATATAACCGAAAACTACATAAATTCGCACGTTTTCACTTGTCGTCATTGGGTATCCTGTTTCCTGTTTCCTCTATCTGAACCTCCATGGATGGAGAACAGCACATATATTGTGCGGGTAACGTATTTCTTCTTGAGTTAAAAGTTCATTATTAAAACATTGTTAAAAACATTATTAAAAGGTAGAGGGCGATAAAAAGTTCACACTCTGGATAATTTGGTGCTCCGATATTTACAGTGACACGGTACATATATACACAGCTGTCCCCTGGACCTGTTTGCTCTATTTGATCGGGGTGATTAAGGAGTCTGTATCTGTTTGTATGTAGCACATGAGTCAGCCTTCTGGCATGAAATTCCAGACTTGATAAGTCCTGTATCTTCAATCTTTTGTTCAATATACTTTCATGACTTAGTAAAACTGAACAGTCAATGATAATTTGGAGTTTGGAACGGGTATCAAGTATCCTGTATTCCTTTCCAGTTAAATTAAGGTAAGTTTCACTGATTTTGGTTAATACAGGGTTTCTGAATTTCTCCAACGTTTCACATAGCAGAATATAATGTTTAACTGTTTCTTCAGCATTCCCACACAGTAGACATTTAGAGTTAATTTGGGTATTTTTGAATTTACTTCTAGTGGTCTGAAGTACGTAACTTCCACACATCAGTCATGGTTTTGAAGGCAACCGGATCACGTCGCGTGCCGAATGTATATTGATTTTTAAAAGCGGATGAATAGTTCCAAGCTTGTAACTTTTCATATTCAGGAATTCCATTGTAGAATAAAAGGCTGATGAGGTAATAATGTCATTCTGCCAATATTTGTTGACGGTTTTGTTTACAGTTGCTTTCCATGGATTCTTTTCCGGAGGGTTAACTAAATGTTCATGAATATCACCAAGTTCATATTTTAAGAAAATCTTTCTAGCATGTACAAACCAGCTACTGCTTTTTTCATTCTTTATCGTTAATTGCCTAATAGCTATTTCTTTTTCAACTGAGGCATTATCCTGTCGAGCTACATTGTTAAGTAATGTCAGTATTTTCTTGTCAATTTGACCTTCAACTGGTAGGAATCCAGAGATAACATAAACAGCTACATCTGCTGTGCTCGTTGGAAGCGATAAAATTTGTTTAAGCATTTTCTTTTGATAGGTTTGCAGTTTATTTATCAATGTCTTACAGGGCAGCACTAACTCAAGCCCGTACAGCAACACAGGAAGAACATAGGTTTTCACTAGATGTAGATTTGTTTCTGGGTCCAGACCATTATGTCCATGCATACCACTAGACATGAGACTATATACTACTCTTCTGGCTTTTTTCAGATTTTCTTCTACATTCAGTTCACTGTTTTTGGAGATTGTTGTTGTGCGATGAATACCGAGGTGCATAGCCGATTCGACTGTTTTCATTTTTTTTCCATTCATTGTTATGGCTTCTGTAGTATTTACTATATTATTACTGTCCCTAGGCGTGACTGTCACCATCACACTTTTATCTACTTGTAAGAGGTACCGTTCCATATAAGCATGGTCAGTTGAAGCGTTGACCAATACTTGTCCTTCTCTGCGAGAGTTGACATTGACGGCTAGGTCGTCTGCACAACCACTGATGTTACATGTGACGTTTCCTACTCTTGCTCCCAGGCCAGAATGTTGTGTCCTGTTGAGTAGCGGGTTCTGGTAGATTTTGTAGAGGTCAGTGCTGACAATGCCACCTTGACGCACCCCTTGATGTATCTTGAAGGAATTTGACTGCTCCCCAAACCACTTCACTACGCTTGATGCATCTTTGTGCAGGCTACTGATCAGGGACCAATGCTTTTCTCGCATACCAGATCGGGATTTCCGCTATTTTTACCCATGTTAGAAATTTCTATCTCACACCCCTGGCACGTTCCGTACCAGCCCTAGGGAAAGATAAAAAAAGACCTGACGCACGTAAGCCGAACTACTTCTGCAAGAACTACTTTTGGTTGTCAATGTAAAGAATATTCGCTTTTCAGACATTTCGGCCAAACATTTTGATCATCAAGAGAACAAACAAACAAAAATTATACGACTAAAATTCCAAATCTATAAACAAAAAATATGAGTCAGAGGTTGAAACACTCTCAGAGAAAAGACAAAATTGTTAAAGATTTCATAATCTTAAATCAAGTAGTTTCTGAGAAAACTTTGATGAAAAATGTCCATATGTTTTAGATATGTAGGAGTGACAGAAGGAAAAATTGAAAAGGAAGGCAAAATGACCTTAAGCATCTTTATTTTCATTTACACAATACACTTAGCCTACCTGAAGGTGTACACAAAATTTGAAAACACTGGCTCCAATAGGAGCGGAGAAATCTGTGACAGAAATTTTTATTGGAGAGGAAGAAAAATGAACGAATAAATGGACTGATATGCAATATGTGGCTGTTTTTGTTACACACTACAACTCATCACTCAAGACTACTTCCAGGGAGTTTAGCGAGAAGACACGTTTTCACAGAAGAGCTAAAAAATATCGATAAAATAAATTTTAATAATGATTGCCAGTGATTACAGCCAGATTCTTTTATCAAAATTGTGAAGTACTATGGCGTAGCGTGATGTGCTAGGAGGAATTTCGTCTTTGAGAAGGAGGAGCGGCGGAAAATTGTGATTGAATTGTGAGAGCGGGGCAATGGCGTCGAACTAGAAATGGAGGGTGCTGAATGATGAAATTTAATATGGAAAAATATGTTCAGTGGAGGGTCATCCGATAAAAATAATAGTAAACTACGATCGATGAAATGTTTAATTAGCGATTTATAGCTTAATTATGTGTTATTTATCGAAATTACATACGGGATGACACGGATTTCAAGGGCAGTCAAAACGGAGAAGGAAGCTCTTTGTTCTCATCGGTAAGAGATAATTATTTACTATAAGCAATGGCATAGTAAAATTGTACAGATATTATGACATCAAGCAGAATAGATAAATATTTGGAAAAAGCTACCAGTGTTGAAAGCAATTTACCTCCACATAGGAAAACTGCTGCAATTTTGACAGACAGCAAGGGGGACTCTCTGAGTAGGCATGTGACAAATGTTGTGGAAGCTGACATTCTTTGGTGGACGAAAAAAGGTTGCACAACAGAGCGCGGTGCAAAATGGTTGGTAGAAAACTTTGACAAAAAGAAAAAGGATCACGGTCAGTTGTGCATCTATGTTTGGCTGGGGACTTGTGACTTTACAAAGAAAGGAAGAAAATATGTAAGCCTCAGACACAATCTCGAAGAATGTTTCAATAACCTGTCAAGGAATTTAAAGGAGCTATCCAAATTTGCAGAAACAAAAAAATTCAGTATCGTCTTTCTTGAGGTACCATACATATCAATCATGAGCTACAACAAGTTTTATGGTCATAAAACACCTGAAATATTCTTAGAAGATGATAAAAAACTACAAGATATTTTTAGCAGGGTAAATGAACAGATAGTCAGCCTGAACACAGAGAACAGTACACATTCACCAAAGTTTAACTGCGACCTTGAAAAAAACAGAAAGAACAATAGGAAACGTTACAACTTAAATCTATACAGGGATGGAATACACCCAGATGCCAAATTAGCAAAACACTGGTTGAGGAGGATATCAGAAAAAGTAAGAAAAGAATGTTATTATCATTAAAGCAATCAATTGCTAAAGTAAGAGAGTGAAAAGTCACTCCTTACATTAACAACAAATTATTAACTGGTTGATGAAATCAAATTGTCAAGATATTCACTCCACATTCATAGTATGGATAAATAATTTTTTGTGTCAAAATACTAGCTACTGAAACCAAGGTTTGAAATAACACAGACTAGGTGTGTGAGTGAAATGTCACTCCGCACGAATTAAATATTTATGAAACATATATATTTTTTTGCAAGAACATTGGCTATTGAACGTTTGGTTTGAAAGAAATGTGGAAAGTTACTTATTTTGTGTTGCATTTATGGTACTGTTTCGTCAAAGTATAAGACTGATAAACTTAGATTGAAATAAGCTCAAGCACCTTTAAATCGATAAGTGGGTGAATTGTCACCCCTCATCAAGATCAAGTTTAACATTAAGATTAAGGCAAATCAGTTATATAGTGAAAAATTGTGCGGGTGAATTGTCACTCCACAATGGAGGGAAACACAGCGTGTAACCAAGGCAAAGAGGGGCGTCAGGAAAATAAAAGACAGAGACCTGGATCAAGTGATGAAGATTGTTCAACTTTCTTGTGCCAGAAATGTGATCAGAATATCCATGACAAAGTAACTTGCTCTTGTTGCAAGCTACACTATTGTTTACAATGTGCAAAAATATCAGCAATCCTATTCCAGTGTATTAGAAACAATGAACTGCAAAATTTTCACTGGACATGTTCAGCTTGTACATCTATGTTCCCGTCGCTGGAGAATATCTCAGGAACATTAAATGACATTAAAGTTAAACATGAACATAGAATGAACACTATTGAAAATAGGATGGACAATTTGGAAATATCAACCAAACAAGAAATTAAAACAAGTGTAAGTGCAATGAAAAAAGACATTGTTGATGATATCAAACAAGAAGTAAAACAGGACATAAACAAAATAGTGGACGATAGAAATAAAGAATTCGATGATAGGAGAAGAAGAGAAATGAATGTAGTAGTCTTCAATTTGAAGGAGCACAAAAATGATTCTGGTCAAATAAACAAATTAAAGGATGAAAGAGATATAAAAACACTAGCCAATGCATTGGGCCTGGAAGAATTGAAAATAACAACATCTTACCGTTTAGGTAAACCCAAGTCAGCAACCAGACCATTGAAAATTATTCTAGAGGATAGAACACAGCGTAAATTTTTGATCGACAATGCAAAGTTCATTCCAAAAAAAGCACCACAGCCCTTACGTGATGTGATAATTACTAAGGATCTGACACCTTTGCAGCAAGCGGAAAAGAGAGAGTTTATTAAAGAAAGGAAAAATAAGGGAAAGAAACCTGAACAAATCGCAGACAGTGCTGGTGCTGGGGCTCTACCAATGGTTATGGAAATACAAGAACAAGCAATTAGCCCAATTTTATCTCAAGAACAATTGACACACATGAATGTGTTTGATGATTCAAGACCCTTGGAAAGCACAGGCTTGATGGCATCACATTTCTTCGAAAGAAGTACCATAACAGAGGACAAGACTATTATTGGAGGGCTGTCACAAGACACGACCTTACAGTCAACACCCTCAATATTGCGCAAATAGGATGATTGTTTTACCATTGTAAATACAGCCGCTGTAAATAGTGAAAGCCGGTTTTTAGATAGAGGTTTTAACGAAAATTCAAAATCAGATCACTCGACTAAAGATATGAAGACTTTAAAAAGTGATTGTATACATGTGGATCGGCTAAAAGGTTTTTATTCAAATGTGGATTGTCTAACCCAGATAAAGAAAGTGGAATTGGAGTACATAATAGAGAATAGCTCTCCAGATATCATTGGATTGACAGAAATATATCCAAAAAACTGTGTTTACGACTTAGATGAGAGCGCTTTCCATATAGAAAATTATGACATGTTTTTAAGTCCGATAGGAAAAGGACGTGGTGTTATTTTATACACAAAGAAAAAATTGTTGGCTAAACTAGTGACATTAGATACTGGTTTCAATGAATCAATATGGTGCAGGATACATTTGGACAAAACTGATCAAATGTTACTAGGATGTTTATATAGAAGCCCTAATAGCACAATATCAAATTCAGAGCAATTAACAAAACTAATAAATAAACTTCATAAAGAGAAATATTCGCATTTGCTAGTAGTGGGTGATTTCAACTACCGAGAAATTAATTGGATCAACAATAGCACCACTGTTAGTGAAAACCATCCGGCATCAAAATTCTTGGAGTGTATTCGTGATGCATACCTTTACCAACATGTAAAAGAACCAACCAGAGTTAGAGAAAATAATGAACCTAGTACTCTTGATTTAGTGCTAACCAATGAAGAAAACATGGTGGAAATTATAAATTATGACCCAGGGTTAGGAAAAAGTGACCATTTGACACTATCATTTGAATACACATGTTTTACGACTACCGATCCAGATGTTGGGTTTGTGAAAAGAAATTACTTTAAAGGAGACTACGCAGCCATAAATGAAAGCCTTGAAAACATACATTGGGAAAATGCTTTAAACGGATTAGACTTGGCCCAATCATGGTCATACTTTGCTGAAAAACTTGTCGAATTAATAGAAAAATTTATACCGGTGAGCAAAGTAAGAGATGAAGGAAAAAAGAATAATCCATACGTCACAAGATCAGGACGGGAAGCAATAAGGAAAAAACACACAAAATGGCAAAAATACAAACATTGTAAAACAACAGCAAACTATGAAATATACAAAAAGGCTAGAAACTCGGTTATATCAGAACTAAGGAAGGGAAAATACTTATACGAAAAAGACCTGGCTGCAAAGATAAAAACCGATAATAAGCTCTTCTGGGGATATGTTAGATCAAAAAGTAAAACAAAATCTACAGTTAGCAAATTGATGAACGACGAAGGGAAGGTCTCAGAAAGTAACCAGGAAACTGCTTGCATACTAAACAAATTTTTTGCTAGTGTTTTTGAAAAAGAGGGAGACGAGGAACTACCAGAATTCACGGAGCGGAACTATAACCAACCACTAGAGTTTCTAATATTCACAGAGGAACAAGTTTCAAAAGCAATTGACCGTATTAAGGCTTCCAAATCTCAAGGACCCGACAACATCCACCCAAAACTGATAAAAGAAACAAAATCAGCTATTAAAAAACCACTTAATTTACTGTTTACAAAGTCTTTGGAGGAAGAAAAAATCCCGACAATTTGGAAAAAAGCCAATGTTACTGCTATATTTAAAAAGGGAGAAAGGAGTAAAGCTGACAATTATCGCCCAATCAGCCTCACCTCAGTACCGGGCAAATTGATGGAAAGGCTAGTCAGAAACGCTATAGTTGAGCATATGACCACTAACAACCTGTTCTCTGAGTCACAACACGGCTTCTTAAAGGGAAAATCTTGTGTAACACAATTACTAGAATACTTAGAGGACATAACAGAAGCTATGGACAATGGGAAGGATGTGGATGTCATCTACTTAGACTTCTGTAAGGCATTTGACAAAATACCACACCGAAGGCTGTTAAAGAAACTGGAAAAATATGGAATAAAAGGGAAGCTGCTCAACTGGATAAAGGATTTTCTATCAGATAGACAGCAAAGAGTATTTATTAAGGGATCAAGTTCCACTTGGACAGATATAACATCAGGCGTACCTCAAGGAAGTGACCTAGGGACTACACTCTTTCTAGTCTATATAAATGATTTGCCAGAAGCTATAGATGGACTTGTAAAAATTTTTGCTGATGACACCAAGGTCTACCGAGCAATAGAGTCAGCAGACTCACCTGAACTTTTACAAAATGATGTTGGTAAATCAGAATATTGGGGAGGTGAATGGAAGATGTTCTACAACACTGACAAATGCCATCATGTTCACATAGGTGAAAATACAGAAGCCAGTAATTATGAAATGGGATCAGGTGACAATAGAACTACAATCAAAAGAGTCGAATCTGAGAAGGATCTGGGAGTATTCGTTGACGAGAAACTTAACTTTCGTGAGCATATAACAAAGAAAGTAAATATTGCCAATAGGAACCTAGAAATAATATTTAGAAGCTTCACATACATGGACAAAGAAATGTTCTTGAACCTCTACAAATCAATGGTGCGGCCACATATAGAATATGCAACACAGGTATGGTCACCTCAATACAAGAAAGATAAAATAACTTTAGAAAATGTCCAAAGAAGAGCAACACGGCTAGTTAAATGCATTAAGCACCTACCATATTCTGAGAGACTTAAAGTATTAGGGTTACCAACTTTGGAATACCGCAGAGAACGTGCTGACATGATTCAGGTGTATAAAATTCTTCATGGCATTGACATAGCAAACAGGGAAAAACTATTCCAAATGGCACCGTTCACAACAACAAGGGGACACCCCCTGAAATTATTCAAAAAGAGATGTCGCCTAAATCTTAGGAACAACTACTTCTCACAGCGTGTGATAGATCAGTGGAACGGTCTGCCAATCAATTTAGTAACAGCACCCTCCTTAAACGCCTTTAAAAGTAGACTCAACAATTTCTGGAAAGACCACCCCTTCAAATTCAGAGCAGCCTGCTACCTCACGGAAGATGAAACCAGACAGGGAAAACAGCTAAGAAAAGCATCCAAAGAGGCTACCTAGCCTATTATGATGTCGACGTCAAGTAAGTCAACTATCAAGCTTTGTACCAAATTTCAGAATCCTAAGTCAAGTAGTTGCTGAGAAATCTTTGACAGAAAAAAAATCTCCATATGTATTTCATAGGACAGAAGGAAAAATTGAAAATTTGAAAAAAGAAGGCAAAATGAGGATTAGCATCTTAATTTTCATTTACACTATACACTTTGCCTACCTGAAGGTGTACACACAATTTGTAAACAGTGGCTCCAATAGGAGCTGAGCAATCTGTGACAGAAATTTCCATTGGAGAGAAAGCAAAATGAACAAATAAAGGGACTGATAAGCAATATGCGGCTGTTATTTTGTTACACAATACAACTCATCACTATCAAGCTTTGTACATAATTTCAGAATCCTAACTCAAGTAGTTGCTGAGAAATCTTAGACAGAAAAAAATGTCCATATGTATTATATACTATGCACAATAAGTTTAGCAATTTCTTATGTTTCGCATCTTTTTTGTGCTCATCTTTGTGCAGTGCCGATAAATTTTAATTGCAATGAAGGGAACAGGATATTAGGCAAATGAAACCACGAAATTTCAGACGCCATCCTTTATATAGGCATTTGGGGAGAGCAGGAATTGCAGAAGGGGTCAGTAAGCAAAAATCACATCCGTTGTAAATAATGCTAAAATGATAAGCATGTGATTTTTCGTTTGGTGGTCTTTCATCTTCATCATGCATCATACGCCTATAAAACTATTGGTTATGTGACAGATGTGATAGAGATTTCATGCTGAAAAACATTAGCTGCCATCAATGACGTCAAAACGTAGTCATCATTTGATTTAACTTCTAATGTTAATAGGCATTTCGCTTCAATAGAGACTCAATTTAAAAAGATGTCATAGGCTTAAAATGTAACTCGTCTTATGGTTGATTAAAACCCTAAGTTACTGAAAAATGGTTCGACGCATTTGCGAGATAACGGTGACGTTGGATTTTATCTTTCGGCTCGTGCACTGTAGAAGTGAAGATGTTTCATTTAACAGTATTTGTCTGAATGTATTGGAAGGCATCAAGCAGTTTTACTTGTTAATGTGGTTCAAGAAAACCCGACTAGAAACGCCGTTTAAAGGCGATAACGTAAAAGCATTAGTAAAAACGTCAAATTGGGAAAACTTGGTCCTTTATTTCTCTGAGAAAGTTCAGAAAATTACAGCATTTGCTATGCTTTTTTGGTTTTCAGTGACCAAACAATCGTTTGAAAATGGTTTCGACTTCCCCCAATGACCAGAAATACCCACGTTACCCGCTAGTCTTAAAATTAAACGTCACTTTAGCACGGCCGCTTCGTTTGGCAATTCTGTATTTTTTTAGATGGAAACTCTTATCAGATGATCGGCGCTTGTATCTTCATGACAGCAAATGAAACTCGAGTTCTGATGTGGATGGGCTCACCCATACAAAACAATTGTTAAACTTATTGTGCATAGTATATATGAGTGACAGAAGGAAAAAAGGAAAAATTGAAAAAAGAAGCCAAAATGAGGATAAGCATCTTTATTTTCATTTACACAATACACTTTGCCTACCTGAAGGTGTACACACAATTTGTAAACAGTGGCTCCAATAGGAGCTGAGCAATCTGTGACAGAAATTTCCATTGGAGAGAAAGCAAAATGAACAAATAAAGAGACTGATAAGCAATATGTGGCTGTAATTTTGTTACACAATACAACTCATCACTATCAAGCTTTGTACCAAATTTCAGAATCCTAACTCAAGTAGTTGCTGAGAAATCTTTGACAGAAAAAAGTTTACAGACAGACAGACAAACAAACAAACAAACAGACAAACATAATTACAGAAAAGGCACTGTATTTTGATCAATGTGTTACAATGGATGCAATAATATATGAAATATTTAACATTCAGTCTGATTTTATGTTAAGGAAGTGTGGGTCAGTATATATTAAACCCTAAGGTAAACAGTCATCGATCAGGGACCAGAAATATTGGAAAAATGATCAGTCAAGGCCGCGCAACTCTTTCCTGTGTAACGACGTCATGCAAACAATTCAGGGCCCAGATAGGATTTGTCAAGTTAAAAGCCATATTCAAACAGCATGTTAATCTCATGATTTGAACATGTATTTTTGCTTCTTCAAACAGATTTGGGTCTTGGGATACAGATTGCTATGCAAGATTAAGGGTTCTTAATGTTTGGTTCCATGATAGCTATAATTAAACTAATGAATATGTGCAACAGACATAAAAAGCATTAACAGATAAGGATTAATAATTGTTTTGCAACCGTTTCAATTGAGCACTTCAAGGAAATTTCTCACACTATCATATTACTGATACAAATATTCTTAAACTCTATTTTTTAAATACCTCAATATCCTTAACTTATAACCTTTTATTATCGCTTTATTTTAACCTTCGGTGTGGTCTTTAGTTCTGACAATACAGACCCAGATCAGACAGCTCCCTTTGGAGTAGTCTGATCAGGGCAAATCTGCCCAAGGGTCACTGTTTACCACAGCTAAAGGCTCTGTTGAGTGATCCTTAACAGTGATCCAGATGGCAGATTTTATACCATTTTTTGTTTCATACCGTTTACTATGAAAATGCCCTTAAGAAATCCCATTTGACTTTCATTAGATTAAATGACTAAATTTTGATCATTTTTTTAAATATATATTATATATATATAAACAAAGCATCAGATTAGAATGCAAGCACTGGGGCTTGAACCCAGACATACCTCTAGGTGGTTACATACCTTAACCCGAGGCTGTTCTACCGATTGAACTATACCTACATCTCAAAATCTGATCTTCTTAAAGAAATTATGAAAAACTATAAATGGGATGACTTGGCTTAACCCTTTACCCCATATGCTATAATTAGAACAATTGCATCATTTTCTAAATTCTATAAATAATTCAAAATTTTCAAATACTTTCCAAATATTGCAAATAATATTTTTTTTATATTTCAATAGATTTGAAAATATTATGGAAAATGTTCCATTTGTCATAATATTTTCAAAAATCTTACATTTCAAAGGCGTCCAAAGGCACTTGTGTGGAGTAAAGGGTTAAAAAAAAAGAAAAATAGAAGATCTTACATGAGTGATCATGTTTTATTGAATTTATTAAACAAGTTTGGGAAAGAGATAAAATGCGAGGCTTGCCCAGCATTTTATCTTTTCGCTGAAATGAGAGGCTTGCCGAGCATTTTATCTCTTTTCGCAACGAGTTTAATAAAATATGCAAAAATAACAATCACACATGTTTTTTCATGCATTAACATTTGCCGGGTCCCGAGGATGCTGTTTGAACACGAGGCCGATAGGCCGAGTGTTCAACATCATTGGAGGGACCCGGCAAGTGTTAATGCAATGAAACAAGCATGTGTGATTGTTATTTTTGCATATTTTACCTTATTCCAGCCCAATTCGCACTGAAAAGGCTGCTAAAATATTAAATTGTCCATTTTCTAACACTGGATTTCTTAAACAAAATGGTGTCGGCTGTGTACTTTCGAACATCATAACTGTACGCAGGGCTGTGAAAATACCATCTCCGACTTGTCCGGCCTGGTCCAATTTTTGAAAATTTCAATTTACTTGTCCTTGGGACAAGTGCAAAATTTGTTATAAGGTAAATAAATTTTTTTTTTCATATTTTGATTAATTATCATGAGTTCACATGTTGCATTGAAAAAAGTGTGGATCCTGATCAGCTGGCTTCTTCAGAAGCCAGCTGATCTGGATCTACACTGTTTACAAGAGAGTTGATATCTGCATGGTTTCATACTGTATTTGAAAGCGTAAATTGTTTAAGCACAGAATGGTATAAGCTAATCTGTACTATTGGACAAGTAAAATTTTCTTTGGACAAGTACATTGTGGCCATTTACTTGTCCCTGGACAAGTAGAAAATTTTGCTATTTCCACACCCCTGCCGTACGCAACGTTTTCGCGAACAAAAACATCGGCGAAATGATCAGTCTGGTCCACAATGCTTTCTGTATATAACATCATGCAAATAATACAGGGCTCATTTTAAGTATTTTCAAGTTCAGACCCATGTTCAAACAGCACGTGAATCTGCTGATGTGAACATGGATTTTCGTTCATTTGACAATGGATGTAAACAGCTATACAAATAGATATCTATGCAAGAATGTAAAATTCAAGGACTTTTCAAGGACTTCTAAAAGACTTTCCTACCATTTTGAAGGACAACGTACAAACTTATGAAAAATACTGATTTACACGTTAAAATTCTACTTCTGAAATGCTAGAGTCCATTACTAGTGTTGTATCGATGATCGATTATAATCGATGATCAATCGAAAATTGATTTCGATTCTACTAACCGATTGTGTTTGGTAATGATCGATTATAAATCGAAAAGATTCACACCTGGCTCTATTGTAAGCTGCTATTCTAAGTTTTCCACTTTGCTACAAGAACATGCAGGTTAAAGATATAAACTGTAATTACAGCAAGTGCACACCTTAAAATTTTGCACATTGTCCTAAATGTGTGCTGTGACATAGACACACACAGTGAAGACCCAGAAGAAATGCCTTAGAATGTGGCATTTCATCAGGGTCTACATTGCTTGCTCAGACAGAAACAATCTTCAGAGAAAGAAATGCAACTTTATTTCGAAAAATTAACCTGTGATCCATTGATGTATACAATGGACCTTCCCATGTTTGTTGTTTCAATCCAGAAGGAAGAATTCATTAGTGCATAAAGGGTTTTAATGTCAATGGCAGTTCAATTTAGTTTGCTGTCAGGACCTGTTGTGGTACGGTACTGTTCATAAAACAGCACGAGAGAGCGCAATGGCTCAGTGGTAAAGTGCTCGACTCTAGACCGAGGGGCCGAGCCTCACCGGCGTCACTGCATTGTGGTCCTCGAGCAAGACACATTTATCCTAGCTTAGTACTGGTTCAACCCAGGAAAACCCGTCCCTGTTTAACTGAAAGATTGTTGATGGGTATGTAAAGAATCAAATCAAACAAACAAAACAGCATGAAACTGACGCTTAATATTTTTATAAAGCAGTACAAGGATAGATATTCTTTGGGATGGAACCCGTGTTTCCCTTACATCTGATAACTTTCGATAATAATCGATCATCAATCGAAACATTATGACCGATTATTTTCAATGATCGATTATGAAAAATCCAATAATCGAACACCACTATCCATTACTAAAGATATTAGTTTTTAGAAAATCAGTGTAAAATTAGTGTGCCTTTATTTGGTGCAGCATATGCTGCACCAAATAATAAAGGCACCACAATATTGAACTGATTTAGGCCTCCAAAACAGTGTTGAATCCTCCTGCAAATGGTAAAATTCAAATACTTTTCAAGGCCTTTGAGTGTTTTCAAGTACTTTTCAAGGGAAATTTTATTTTCAAGGACTTTTCAAGACAGTCTTGTATATTCAAGTACTTTTCAAGCCTGTGCCAACCCTGTTCAATGAATTAGAGTGCTTTAACAATGTCCAACATTGAAAGTGCCATTACCTCGTTTACGGTATATTGGAAAAAACGTGGAAAAGGCTTCCAGAAAATCCCGAATACGCTGAGATGTGACATGGTGACGTCATATTAACTTCACAATGACGTCACGGATCAACGTACGGTGAGCATGCGGCTGTTAGTTTTTTATCATTCTCTAGGGCCGGGTTCGTGAGATTATAAGAATTATGAGTGTGAGGGTGGGATAGAAAAATTCGTCCCGAGGATCACCAATTGGCATGTTGCGAGTGGCGCATTGTATGTACCGCATTTTATATTGGAAACCATAAAAAAGACTTCCAGAAAATTCTGAATTCGCTGACATTTTAACATTACAATGACGTCACGGAATGAGGTGCGGCCGACGTGATGATGTTTGTTTTTTCCCTAGGGCTGGTATGGGTATGTGAGATAGAAATTTCTCACATGGGTAAAAACAACGGAAATCCAGATCTGGTGTGCGAGAATATTATTTTCTTTATCTCATCCAAAACATATGGTGTGGGTACTCAAAAGAACCGTCTCAATGAGACAGTCCCACTGAGCACCCAAAACACATATTCAAATTAATGGGTAAGAAAATTAAAAGTTTACGCAAATAAAATTTCCTTATCTGGATCTATGAATAGCAATACAAAACATATGGTGTGGGTACTCAAAAGAACTGTCTCATTGAGACGTTCCCCTTTAGCACCCAAAACACATGTTTAAATTAATGGGTAAGAAATTAATTAAAAGTTTACGCAAATAAAACAGCCAGGTCTCCAGATAAGAGTGCATATTGGAATATTATTTTCTTTATTTCTCATCCAAAACATATGGTGTGGGTACTCAAAAGAACCGTCTCAATGAGACGGTCCCCTTGAGCACCCAAACACATGTTCAAATTAGTGGGTAAGAAAACAATTAAAAGTTTACGCAAATAAAATTACCTCATCTGGATCTATGAATAGCATTACAAAACATATGGTGTGGGTACTCAATTGAACCGTCTCATTGAGACGGTCCCCTTGAGCACCCAAAACACATGTTTGAATTAATGGGTAAGAATATTGACCACTGAAGGAAAAAGACCATTCCACTGTGGAATAGTTCGGTTGCAAAAATTCAAAGATTCATTAAAAGCTTGCTTTGAAAAATATTTTTGCTCTATGAGAAAAAGCAAACAAAATCAAATTTTATGTCCCAAAAGTACATGGGCTAGGAGGAAGCGTCTAGCTGAAGATACAGAATCTGTAACAGATTTGGACTTAATTATGGGATGTAATGCATCTGGTCAAACTTTATTTTTCTTCTACCTTTCCTATCAAATCTTTTTTTTCACTTCTGACTTTTCTATCGTTTCTCTTTATTCTTTTAAAGACGCAACCACCCGCACTTCAGAAGTCATGGTTGACGGCAGCGTGTAACCATGTAGATGTAGATGTAATGAGAAAAGATAACAATTTTATCCAAATGAACTAAAGCTTATCTGGACCTCTGCCTATAACAAAAGATCAGCAATCACTCACCAACACCGGATTAACTATGTTGAAGCTGCAGACTCAATCGCTATTGACATGTTCCTAATAATTATCGTCTCCACAGTCTTCTAGGTCCTATCTCGAAGGAAAATAGAGATTCGAGATTCTCCCAGACTGTCCCTCGTGGTCTCCGATTTTGTTCAGCTAGATTCTATTTCGGTCGGTAAATCTGAACGGAGAGCTGGATTTTTATACAAATATTTGTACATAATCCTTCCATCACACATAGAAGTCATATATCAAGACGATATACTACTGCCGGTTACGGTAACCGGTGACATTGGCAGAAAATCTAGGCTTCCAGTCTTTCATATCTGCCGCCATCTTGATTCGCGATCAAAAGAAACACCGCCAAGCGTGTTTATGTTAAAGATAAAATCCGTATTGCTATATTAGGTGTAAGGGATATCTAATGGATACAAATTCAATGTTGCATGCCGTGTAGTTATCGTTTCCTAGTAAATTTTGAGAAAAAATGAATCAATCAGGCACCCAAAACGGCACTATTTTTTAAGGCGTTGACATTGTAACCACGTCGTGCTTAGTGTCATCGCAACAGCGCATACTTTAATTATGCATATGAAATAATGAGCCTGTTCTCAAAATAAAGTGCGAAGGAAGATTAACAAAAATAAATAACAAAAGTTATATAAAGATTAAAATCGGTGGTGGTATGCAAGAAAAAGGATCTTATATGTGTGTCGAGTCGAGATAGAAGTTTCCAACCCTCGAAATGACCTTGCTGATCGGAACCTCGGCAAGCCTTGGTTCCGATCAGCAAGGTCATTCCTCGGGTTGGAAACTTCTATCTCGACTCAACACACATATAAGATCCTTATAATCTTGCACGCCAATGTGGAAGAGTGGTCTGAGCATATGAGCATGATCAACAACGTCAAATGCTGACTTTGCATCCAGCAGGATGAGATGTGCTGTCAGGTTATTGTCTTTACTCTCTCTGAGGAATTCCTCTACGATCAATCCAGCATTCATGGGCGAAGCATTTCGAGTGAAACCACACTGATATGGGTTTTGGGCTCTATCACAGTGTGGACTGATCCGCTCTTTCAGTATGGCTTCGATGATCTTACATATTACTGGGAGGATTGTGATCCCTCTGTAGTTTGTTGAATGGTTCTTACTCCCTTTTCTCTTGAACACAGCGGTTAGTACTCCGGTCTTCAACAGCTCAGGTATGTCTCCAGCATGGAAAATATGATTTATAAGGACTAAAAGATATATCACTGCTTCCTTCCCCCCCCCCCCCCACCCCCGCATTAAATATATGTTCAATGGTTAGGCCATAAATGTCAGCTGCTTTCCCTTTGTTGATTGATTTAATAGCTTTTTCCAGTTCATTCATTGTTACAACAGGTATGTTGTTGTCTTTAACAATTTCAGTAATAATACTAACTTCATACTTGTTTAAGTTATGATATTCTGCATTAAAGTTCACATCCTCCTTACTTAGTGCTAACTTTTCAAAATGCTGCTGGAATCAGTCCAGTATTCCCTGGGTTCCGGTATACTTTTCATTCCCCACGTATAAGTCTGAGATAAAGTTATTTCCTTTGTTTCTTTGCTTTTTGACCAAATGGTGGAAAGTTTTTGAATCATATGTTCTGCTTGCCATTATGTCGTTCTTATCCTTTTCAGTTCTTTTTGCTACTTCAACTCTACAAGCACGTCTAAATTCTTTTTTGAGGTTTTTCCTTTCTTGCAGAAGTTGTGTTTCGTTTATATTGAAGTTGTTCATGGCGGCAATTTTTTTATTTAAATTTCGAAGTTGTTGCAGCGCGTCGCTGATTTCACGGGTCCAGACTTTTAATTTTGGTTTTGTACTTAGTCTTCTACTTGATGCCGATGAGGCTCGGACCAGCAACCCCTCGATCTCAAGACATTTAAGCACTCTACCACTGAGCCACTGCTCCCTATAACATATACCTAAAACTTAATTACATCACCTCTTTCCTAAAAGTTGCTAGCGACAGCTTCTCAGGTTTGCTGAAAACCTTTGCAAACAGTTTGGACTAAGATAAGGACTGACAAAATGTCCGTCCTGACCTGAATCCAAACCTTCTGGCACTCTTGATATTGTTCCTTAAAAAAAAATTGAAAAAAGTAAGATTTGAAAAAAGTAAACTCTTTATAACACAGTTCATGGGTATAACATAGTATATGTAGTAAGATGGATCACAAACATGTAAAGATTACATGGAAAAATGCCCTTTTTTCCAATATAAGTCAATGTCAAAATTCGTCAAATTTTGAAAGGAGTAAAAGGAAAAGTACGAATTAATTAAAATCATTATCTTTTTTTCATGAAAGTAACAAGTTGTTTCTGAAAATACTATGATAAGCGAAAAGAAACCTTAACGGCCAATCAGATCCTTATAATTAAGTTTCAAAGATCACATGACCAGATAAAATGTCAATACCGTAACAAACTTTAATTCCTGTTTTTTCTTCAAATCTCATCATGGATAATTATTTTGTTGCATTGGATAAGTTCAATAAATCATGTGTTTAATTGTGTCAAAGGTAAAATTTGAACAAAATGATCATTTATGACAATGAGCAAACGTTAAATGCATTTTTTTATCTTTTAAGTGATTTTGCATACTATTTTCTCAGTATTTTGTTTAAAAACCACATTTCTAGAAAATTACAATGCTTTGGTATGATAAATCAACCAAAGGAATTGATCAGGTACTTAAAATCTACATGTTGTCTCTGTCTGATATACTTTTTCCCAAAAATATCACTGTTACGGTACTTGACAAAAATGTTACAGTATTGACCTTTAAAGAATATATGCTAGTGTAATTCTTCTGCTTAAGATTTGATGTAGAGCACTGTTGACCAGATTGCAATGTTAATACTCTTGACACACGTGCACAGAAAGAATTTTGGAATATATGGTAGATTGCATTTATTTCAAAATATTGTTACGGGTTTGACAAAACCGTTACAGTATTGACAAACCCTGCCTGATGTCAATACCGTAACAAACTGTTTATACTCAAATTCATCATTCAATTTGTGTTTATGCTTCTGTTTAAATTTGATAAAGCATTCTTATCATAAATTCACTTAATAAACTTGACAAAAAACTTATATCTTTGCATTCAAAACTGTACTTTTTTGACAGCATATGTCAAAACCGAAACAAAATGTGTTAATACCGCAACATTTTCATCGTTACGGTATTGACTGTTACGGTATTGATATATTCTACATATTTTTTTACCTAAAATAATGATTACTCCCTAAAACATCGCAACAAGAGTGATTTTTTGTTCAGAAATTTTATTTGGTCAAGATGTTAAAACCAGAATTTTTTTATCAAATTTCATTGTCCATTTTTGTGTTACGGTCATTTGACACAAAAAAAATATACTATAAAAATTTCACTCACCAAAACAGTATTTTCTTTTGCCAGTTCTGTAGATGTTTTACAAAACACATGTATTCTTAGTAAAAAGAAAGTGTCAAATTAGTATGACAGAAAACCAGATTCAGCACCATTAGGGATCCAGTATTATTTTTGCAATTTATCAAGTGTTACGGTCTTGACATAAATGCTTGGGACAGAGGTTTTTTGGCAAAAAAATGCAAAAAATGTAATGAAAAATCACATATTGAAACCTCCTACATTTACTTTGATAATGCTTTTATCAATACAGCCAGTTAAAATTCCTGAGAAAATAACAGTTTTTTTTAATAATTCTTGTCGAAAGTTCAATTTTTTCCGTTGGACGGGCAAAAATGCCAAAAAATGGGGTTTTAATCCAATAAAAAATATATTTACACACCAATATTTTTCAGTTTTATCAGCTAGCCTTATTAAGTATGATCAGTAGTATTGTGTGAAGAAAAAAATTCATGATCACATCAGCGGTTTTCATAAGATATGAAACGGACAAGAATTTTGACGAATTTTGACATTGACTCATATAAGGAAACAGTAAATATTCAGGCATGCTTAATGCTTTGAAAGAACAGCCTTTCTCTCCATCACCAGAGAATGTAACTTATGTTTCCACACTAGTGAAAATACAGTACAGGGTTCATACAGGCAAGTTTGAGTAAAAGTCAAGGACTTTTCAAAGACTTATATAGCTATCCTACAGTTTTCAAGGCCTAAAAGTTTATGAAAAATCCTGTTAAAATTCTACTTCAGAAATGATAGACTGAGATAATGTAGAAATAAGTACTAGAAAATTAGTGTAAAATTGTTATGCTTTTATTTGGTGCAGCATATGCTGCACCAAATAAAGGCATAACAATTTTATACTGATTTAGATCCCTATCAACAGTATTGAGTCATACAGAAAATAGAATTCAAAGACTTAAAAATTTTCAAGGCCTCTGATCGATTTTCCAGTACTTTTCAAGGCAGATTTAATTATCAAGGATTTTTTAAGTAAGCCCTCCGAATTCAAGTACTTTTCAAGCCTGTGCTAACCCTGCAGTATACCTTGTTTAAAAGCATTTGGGCGTGACTGCCATTGAAATAGTGAAGATTTGTATACAGGTAAATACCGAGAGATCCCAAATCATCTATACGGGATATTTCGATAAAGGAATATTCTCAATCACTATAATTGAGCCCGATTCCAGTATGGGTACAAGTTGGCATGTGCTTACAGCGAAGATTCAAATCAGCCTGGGCATCTGCGCAGTCTGATTAGTCTTTGATGGGTGTTCTATGGGTAGCCAAGGGTCCAACGTTTCTTCAGGACTCTGATAAGACTGTGTCGATATGCAGACTGATTGAATCTTAGCTGTACGCACACGTCAACGTCTACCTTATGCTGGACAGTAGCAGTCAGCACAGGTTTAGATAAACAAAAAATTTCAGCGAAAAATTGTAAATATTTTCTTACCTACCAACTTTAACATATGTTTTGGGTGCTGAAAAGAACCGTCTCATTGAGACGGTTCTTTTGAGTACCCACAACATATGTTTTTGTTGAGAAATAAGAAAATTAGTTTTTTGTTAAGCACTCTTAACTAAAGTCCTGAATAGTGAAAAAAACAAAATTTGGTGTGGGTCTTCTTCCCTAGCAAACGTCACATCAAATTGGGTAAGACTGTCATGAACTTCTGGAATATCAATATATGTCCTGTCCCACTTGTCTTTGATATGATTCAACAAGTTTCCTCTTCGTTTGTACAGCTTATTTGCACTGACATACGGTAGATGCTCTAAAGTTACAAACACCAGTTGCCTGCTAAAAATTGCATTGACAAACAGTGCAGACCCAGATCAGACTGCTTCTGAAGAAGCAGTCTGATCAAGGTCTTCCCTGTTCGCTGCACAAATGATGATCAGGGTCTTCTCCATTGCTATTCTGACCAGCAGTTTGTGTCAATCTC
Source organism: Loripinus fragilis (assembly GCA_964019695.1). Taxonomy (NCBI): domain Eukaryota; kingdom Metazoa; phylum Mollusca; class Bivalvia; order Lucinida; family Lucinidae; genus Loripinus; species Loripinus fragilis. The sequence goes on from OZ026515.1 coordinate 36,856,970, forward strand.
AACCCTGATAAGTTGATAACCAACACTTTAATTGAGAACAGGAAGAGAAATGAGTTCAAAATTTTAGAACATTTACTGTACATCGACTTCATTTTCTAGTCTTCTAAAGAATCTAAAGAGGCCACTGCCTCCTGAATATGGTTTTCATTTGCGAAAAATGAGTCCACAATCATGCCTGCCTGTTGTTCTACCCAAAAAGACCTTTCTTTCAATGGAAGGAGTTGCATTAGACCAGGTGGCTCGTTAATGTTTGTTTCGTCAGAAGTGCTGGCTACCAAATATTTTGCAATCTGAATAAATCACATGTGTTGTGGTAGTTTCATTTAGGAATTCTTGATATGATCTGAAAAGATAACAATAACACTGTACATACATGTATGTCAAGATAAACAAAAATGTTCAGCGTAAAATTGTCAATATCGTCTTATCCATCATTTTTAACATTTCGTTTGGGTGCTCAAAAGAACCGTCTCAATGAGTACCAACAGCATATGTTTTGGTTGAGAAATAAGATAAAACACCCTTAAGCTGGATAATTAAAACATGCATATGTAGATGATATACAACACACTTAGCGCTTTATACCATTGAAGTTTGGGTCCAAAGCATGATTACCATGTTAACTCTTTTCACTCGGATACTCATAAACAGGTAGTCTGGCAAACAGTGGAGACCCAGATGAAATGCTGCATAAGGCAGCATTTCATCAGGGTCTCCACTGTTTGCTAAAATAGAAACAATCTTCAGGAAAAGAAATATATTTAATTTTAGAAATTTTGACCTGCGGTCCCTCCAGACACGTGTCTGACTGCAGATCCAGGGGTCGCGAGTTCGATCCCGGCCCGGTCCCATACTTTCGTGAAGATTGATCATGAAATAATTTCTACGGTCATTCTCCTCCCTTCCGCTGATTCATTCAAGAAGGGTTGTTGTCAGTTACAAGCGAAAGTATGTGCACAAATTACTGGTTAACCGCTTGTTCAAGCCTGCCCAGGAAAAAGTGTGGTTAGGTGAACTGACCGTCCCGCAATGACCATAGCTGTTGATTTGGGACGTAAAGCAACAAAACCAACCAACCAATCAAAATACAAAATGGACAAATCCATGCTTATTGTATCAATTTATATGGGATAATCCATGCACAAAGCAAAAATCTATAGATTCTATGAAGTATGACACAATGGAAAAGGGGCCCTGACAGGCAGTCAGTACCATTAGTGTTTCAGTGTGTATATCCAACTCCTTATTGAGGCTGAAGTTTCCACTTGACCAACTGATTACTAGAGGGAATAGCAAAGGTTCTCACCGGTGAGACTGAACATCCATACAGTCTCACTTGAACACTTGCTGTTCACATATGCAATAAGGCCCAGAGGTTATAAAAAATTTCACGCTCAACAACTGAGCATAGAATTTCAACTGCTCATAACTAAAATGCTAAAAAATAAAGACTTCTTGCTTTCATGCTCTCAGATGTTGTTTTTATGATGATAATAAATGTTAAAATGCCAACAATTATTATGCCAACAATTGTTGGCAAACATGATTAAATTTCATGCTCAGTTGAGTTCAGCATGTAAAAGTTTTATAACTTCTGGGTAAGAGTCATTTTGCTGTGTCGCTGTTCATATAGGTTATGTAGAAAAGTGGTTATCTACACATTTTTGGGGATCCAGCTCTGAACCGTGTTATATCCAAAACAATGTTATGTTAAGAAGGTGAACAATGCTATAAATAAAAGAGCCTTTGAGGTGAAGTATTGTTGGGTTATAAATACATGGATGATAGTCAGATATGCATTTACAGATCTAAAACTTTGTAAGCAGTGGGTTATTATAACCATTTCTGTCTTGAAACCCTATTAAGGTACATACTAAGGCAAACAGTGCAGACAGAGATCAGACTCCACAAAATATGATGTCTGATCAGGGTCTCCACTATTTGCTACTGTAACATGAATAATATTTTTTTTAAATTACAACAGAGTACCCAATAGGTGACAAATGGAGTTGGATAAACCTCGGACCCAGCAGAAACGAACTGGTCACTGACAGAAATACAAAGATATGTTGTGGCTTCAGGCCTTCAGATTTATGGTGGGCCCGGGTCATTGTCCCATGATTTCAAATTATGGGCCATCACTTTCCAAGCAGTGGGCCCAGTAGACCCATCCTTTTTAGTTGTGAAAAAATCTCACTTTAATACAAAATACTCATCTTACAGCCATCTTAATAACAAATGGTAGCTTAATGAAGGTCGAAAGGATTGCAGAATGCTCCCCTTGGAGCATTCTGCAATACTTTTGACCTCCATTAAGCAATGATTTGTCTTCTTGTTTGAGTGGCCGCTTAAGACAGATTTTACTGTATAATCAGCAGTCAATATAAATATATTCATACAAGTGTCTGTGTCAGTGTGTAGGTAAAGTATACTACCCAAATGTCAACTGTGTTTAGTTTGATATGCTTGGGCCCATCATTTCAGAAAATGGCCCACCATTTTTTGCTCCATGGGTCACGATGGCCCACCAATCTTGAAAAAAATCTGAAGCCCTGTGGCTTCATTTTAGCGCTATTTCAAAGCATTACATTATGCTGCATTTCATCAGGGTCTGCCTGTTTGCTAAGGGCTATTCCAGGAAAAAGTGTGAGGGGAGGAGGTGGAAGGCACAGGGACCAAGCAAGGGGGCGACTAGGGCGAAATGGTCGCCCTGGGAGCCGAAATTTTGCCCTAAATGGGACCCAGGGAGAAGTGGGAGTCTCCTTAAAAAAAAAAAAAAAAAAAAAAATTTTTTTTTTTTTTAGGGAGACTCATTTTCATTCTGTCACCACACAAATGCAAGCTGTGGTGAAATTATCAGACAATCTACTACCACTGCATCGTGTTTCTCCTTCCATTAAATGGCAATATAGTATGTGTAATGGCTGATTTGCTTCTAAATTGACAGAAAATGTCGTAGTTTTGCGCTATAACTTCTCCCTATCTGACTGTCACTTCTCCCTAATTGTCCTGCAGGGAGAAGTCACTTCTCCCTAAAATTCTGGGCCAGCTTGGTCCCTGAAGGCAACTTTAAAATAAATTCCTTGGGATGGGGGTTCAATGTTGTTTTCGCTCTTTGGTGATGCCATTTGAATTTATTTAACCCTTAATGAGCCAATCACAACAAAAGTCGTCTGCTTTTCTTGTCTGCTGAAATGTTTAAGAAGCCTCTATGGCAAACAGTGTGGACCCAGATCAGACTGCTCCTATAGGAGCAGTCTGTTCTGAGTTCACGCTGTTTGCGTCTATACTTAATTCTTCAGTAATGCTAGGCAATTATTTGCAGCAGACAACTTCAGCAGACAACATTTTTAGATACATTTTTTTCTTGGCGCTTTAAGGGTTAAATTTCTAGGTGCACATGGTACCAACTAAAAAAAGTTGTGTTCCACCCCCGAATCACACTTTTTCCTGAACCAGCCCTAAGACTAAAACAACCTTCATTGATAGAAATACATCATAATTTTGAAACTTCTACCTGTGACCCATTAACCCTTAAAGCGCCACCTATAATTTGCAGCAGACGACAATTGCAAATTTTTACGCTTTTTCAAAAATAACAAATAAGGCATGATATTTCATGAGAATCGTCTGCTGGCAGACGATTTTCATGTAATATCATACCTTATTTTTGTCAAGAACTGGGAAAGGTGTTGCAAAATTTGTTGTCTGCCTCAGTCGTGATTGGCGCTTTAAGGGTTAAGATTCAAAATGGGCAATCTCTTACTTATTGTATCAATATGTAAGAGAAAATCCATCAGAATACAAAGGGTTAAGTTTTGCAAAGGAAACTCAGTGCATCCCAGTTACATGTACATATTTATATTGTTAAAACTGCATAGTCTGTAACTTTTGATCTTTTAATTTTAGAACTAATGTTTCTATTTTTCAAGAACACAGTAAAAATAACAAAAATTCAGGTATACATTTTAATCAATGTCGTAAATCTTAACAAATTATCAGTATCAAAACAACAGCATTTATGTTAAAATTAACTGTCTATAATTATTGGGGGGACGCAAATAATTACCAACAAACCTGTTTTTATAAGATAATTCACTTTTCCGTACAGTTTTCAGCTATAGTGAACAGATTTATTGTGAAAACATAACTTAATTCAACTTTTACAAATGATTTTAAAAGAAAATAAAAAAATTCGAAAAAAGTTCATAGTTGCAGACTTAGTCTCTTTAAAAATCAAGAGTTTTCATATACATGTACATATTTATATTGTTAAAAAACAAGAATTTTCGCGAATCATGAAGTAGTGACTGTTATTCTAGCTCACCTGTAATTTTGTATGACATCTTCCATTCATGCTGTTTCCAACATGGTACCTCTCTTCGGCTGATGAAAGCTTATGCCCAACTTTCTATATCATCTGAAAAAAAGGGATTACTTTTTATTTTTTCAGGTCAAGAACATATAAAAGATAGAGCTAAAGCAATGATATTCCTATAATATTAAAATAACTAAATGTATAGTCCGTGCTCTATAAGAGTAGGGTGATGAAATAGATTTACAGTTAGAACGTGACCAACTACGTAACTCTACTCTTATCAAGCACGGACTCTATTGGTAGGTGCAGGGTTGCCACTCAATAATCATTTCAGAATTCCCTGACTTTTCCCTGACTTTCAACCGTTTTCCAGACCCTTTTGGAAGGCCAATTTTAGCCATTTTCATCCATCGACTATTCGAAGATTTTGCACAAATATTTGAACTTGCTGATTTAATCTTTAAAGAAAAATCCTAAACCATAAATATTAGAAAAGGAATGTTTCTGAACATAAATTGCTTGCAATTTATGTTCAGAAACATTCCTTTTCTAATATTGTTTGCAAATTATGGAAACTAAAATTTCCAGAAGCCTGTTTTAAACTAGCATCTTTTTAGGAAATTTTTGGAATTCCCTGACTTTTCAATGACTTTTTTCATTTTTTTGACTTTTTCATTTTTTTTTAAATTTCCCTGACTGAAAATGTAATTCCCTGACTTTTCCCTGACCTGGAAAATTTTTCATTTTCCAGAACTTTTTCCCTGACCGTGGCAACCCTGTAGGTGTGCAAGTGTAATAGTATTATTTACATGATTTTTTTTTCATATTAACACTTTTCATGCTAATAGCATATATACACTGAACTGAAGTTCTAAGTGGCCACTTTTCAATTTCACTTTTCTAATGATTTTTTGTCCAAATATGTGCATTTCAATGGACTAATCGATCACTTCACAATTTTTGGGTTCAAAAATGTAAAAATCAACTTTTTGAAGAAAATAAGCGTTTTGATTTCAGATTTTATCGAATTGAAGTACATGAAATTACAAACCCGCATTTTCCTATATTTTAAAAATCATCAGCTGCACATACTAAAATTATTGTATGTGTTTTATTTCATGCGAATTTGTTTGACCAAACACATTACAGCTTGATCACCATGTATGGTTAGGGAGCGCAGTGGCTCAGTGGTAGAGTGCTTAACTCTAGACTGAGGGGCGGCGGATTCGAACCTCACCGGCTCCTTGAGCAAGAACATTAATCCTAGCTTAGTAAGATGGTCACTTATAACTTCGGTTCTGTGTATACATGATAGCCGATCTGTCCCATTTTATTTCTGTATGACTTGCTATTGCATTTTTTATCCAAAGTGACATAATGCCGATCTGCTGCAGCCAAATTGGCGTCAAAAATCTAGCATCAGTGCATACATACATACATACACATTAATGTATATGACATGTTAAGAGTAAAAACCATTGCTGATATAAAATTACCACCAACGTTTTACAAAAATAATGCCAGAGTGGATATTTGATGAGAATTAGTAAAACAGCCGTTATTGTATATGTGAACGACAAAGGTTCAGATCAGTGCACATCCATGCAGTCTCACCAGAGCCTTGCTGTTAGCTTGTTTGGGTTAAACCAAAGAAAAGTTGTGATTAAAAACTTCATGTAGATTTTTTTCTCCCAATTTGTTAGCTATAGCTATTAAACAAGAGGCCTATCATGACCCTGGATTGCTTACTTGAGGTTATAAAACATTTTTCATGCTCAACTAGGCAATTGCTGGCATTTTAACTACAGCAGCTGAGAGTTTTAAAGCAAGAACAATCTTAATTTTTAAGCATTTTAGTTTTTATGGGCAGTTGAGTTGAGCACGAAAAAAGTTTTATAACCCGAGTTCAATTGGCCCAGTGGTTTCAGAGGAGATGTTAAAAATGTTGACGGACGACGGACGGACCCCAGAGTCATTGGTATACTATTAGCTCACCATGAGCCTTCGGCTCAGGTGAGCTAAAAACTCAGTAGACTACATCAAAACCATGAAAAAAAAAAATTACCCAGCATGCAAAGATCAGTGGGTCAGCTTCAGTGGTAAACTCCCCAGCAGTGATATACTCTATGGGTCAGCTTCAGTGGCAAACTCCCCAGCAGTTGCATCCTCTTTGGTCATTCATCCCTCTCCTTGTGGTACGTCAAAAACCTGGATATAAAATCAATATTATTTCATGTCCACTGTCACATTAGCCAGTATCTTGCCATTAAATCAGCTGGTATCCAGCATAAGGACAGTACAAACACTACAAGTTGGCATGTGCGTACAGCGAAGATTTAAATCAGTCTGCGCATCCACACAGTCTGAAAAACGTTGGACCCTTTGCTACCCATAGAACGCCTATCAAATGCGCATGCTGATCAGTCTTGGATGGGCCCACATATCAACTTGTACCTTTTGCTGGCCACTAGGTTTATGAAACTGTGGACATGCTATAGTATCTAAATATTCAATTTAACCATTTTAACCCTTTACTCCATAATAGCGCCTTTTGACGCCTTTGAAATATCATGTATTCGAAAATATTATGGAAAATGGAGCATTTGCTCTTTTGGAGCAAATGCTCCATTTTTCATAATATTTTCAAAAGTATTCAAAACTTAACTTAAATTTTTCTTATTTTTTTCCCTATGGAGTAAAGGGTTAAGCTGAATGGAATTTACCACTCTTATCAATTTCTATTTTGAGTGTTGTTGGGTGGCATTTTTTCTTGTATTTTTCATAATTATTCATTTTTTAATAGAAAATTCTGTTAGTAAACAGTGGAGACCCTGATCAGACAACAGTGTCTGATCTGGGTCTTCACTGTATCCATATGTCGCATAAAAAGGATGCTAGGCTTATATGGGTCAAAATCAATCTTTTCAAATAATCTTTCAGGAACACAAGCGGAGTGTCAAACAGTTTGTATCCAGGTCAGGACAAAATTTTGTCCATCTTTCAGGAACACAAGCTGAGTGTCAAACAGTTTGGATCCAGATCAGGACTGACATGTTGTCAATCTGTGTTCAAACTTAAAACAAAAGTTATCTGCAGAGCAGGTAAAGGGTTAAGTAAAGAAGGTTCGTTGTCAGCCCTGAAAAATTCACCTAATATCAATCACGGAAAATCCTAGATGAGTTATTATTTGAGCCGTGGCATGTGATTTCCAACAATGCGGCATTTTGACAAGTGTAGACTCAGACGAGCATGTGCAGCCTCCTTAATTTTAAGCTCAGAAACTCTAATTGCTGTTCAGTCAGTAGCTAAACACTTATAAAATATGCTAGCGACAAGCAAAGACTCTGATCAGACTGCACGTATGCGCAGGCTGATCTGAGGCGTTGCTGGTCGCACACACCATATTGCTGGAAATCTCATGCAGTGGCTCATTTTTAATGGGTCTTAACATCAAACTTTCAGAAAAATTTTGTTTTGTTTGTTTTGTTGCTTTACATCCCAAGTCAACAGCTATGGTCATTGCGGGACGGTCAGTTCACCTGACCACACTTTTTTGGGGCAGGCTTGAACAAGCGGTTAACCAGTAATTTGTGCACATACTTTCACTTGTAACTGACAACAACCCTTCTTGAATAAATCAGCGGAAGGGAGGAGAATGACCGTAGAAATTATTTCATTGATCAATCTCCACGAAAGTATAGGACCGGACCGGGATCGAACTCGCGACCCCTGGATCTGCAGTCAGACACGTATCTGTAGCCAGACACGTTACCGACTGCGCTACGCGGCCCGGTCTTTCAGAAAAATGATTACATTTTAATGCTATATACATTCTAAACCATGCTGTACTACCACACAGTACCAAATATTGATAAATCAAACAATATACAAAATCAAGTTTATACCGTGTGCAAATACGAATATGGCCGGTACTCAGATTGTGAGTCCAATATATATGGTTAATTTGGGTGGCGTACGATCTGACCTCGTAGCCTGGTTAGCGCGTCGGACTCTTGAACCAGCGGACCTGGGTGGGCACCTATTATACATTATTTTTTTTCTTCTTATTTTATCAGCTTTATAATAATGAATTACTTCCTACAAGTAATATGAATTGATACAATAAATGACAAGAAGTACACTCCGTAACCTTTTATATTGAATTATCCTCAAAATATGTGGGAGTGGGGGTAAATTTTGCTCTCCTGAAAGAAAATTAGTTTGGTGGCCCCCATTTTTTATTCTTTTTTCTAAAAGGTAAAATATAGGTCTATGAAATAAAAACAAAACTTTGAGATTGTTTTTTAATATACAATTTACTCTAAAAATCGTATTCCTATTTTGGGGGAATTACCAAAATATATCATTCAGTATCTTGTCACGGCTTGGGAAAACAAATAAAATTTCACTTCTAAAAAACTAAAAGACGTGAGTAATAATCAAAATTGAAATAAATAAGCTGGATGGCTATTACAACTAATTTAACTTATATTAAGGACATGGGTTTTTTCAGAAAATTTGTAAAATGCTGAAAACTTCCATGTGAGATTATGAAAAATCGACTGTGGTGGCATATCTTTTTTATTTCATAAATTGACAGTCCATACCAAAAACAAACTGTATGCAAAGAATTAAAAAGATTTTACTGTGGGAAGTATTACCCACAATTGCCCTTAACAAATATTGATTGACTCAATATTGGGTCATGCATCTCTTCTAACATTTTGTATGCTCAAACTCCTTGTAGAGTACTTTTACACACATTGTAGACCCAGATGAGATGCCACAGTATTAAAGTCAAGGACAATCCACATAGACATAATCTGTTTTTGTTTGTTTATTTGATTAGATGCTTTACGTCCCCTGTTAACAATTTTTAAGTCATGCTGGGATGATTTCCTGTCTTCCTGGGTCGAACCAGTACCATTAAGCAGCGATAAATTGTCTTTCTCAAGTAGGCATTTACATAGTGAGTCTATATATATCCACGGTGATGCTCCAACTAGCAACCCCTCTATCCCCAGTCTAACGCTCTCCCATCTGAGCCACTGTGCTCCACTTTCTAGTACAGATGCTCCATTTAGTAGTACCATTAAGGTTGTCATTCACTAGCTGAACATGGAAATCAAACACATATTGAGGGGCTTATTCTGCTGCCCTATTCTTGCCAAAGGTTTGCTTTTTAGCATTGAACAATTTTGAACACATGCACACCTAGATAGGTTTTCTTCCTCAAATAATGGGCTGCTTCTGCCCGAATGTGACACTGGCTACATTGTACCAGTAGCAGAAGTGACTATGCACAAAAAACTTTTCAGATGACAAAAGAGGTGGCTCTGACCAGACTTGACACATTGGTTGACTCAATATTGGGTCATGCATCTCTTCTAACATTTTGTAAGCTCAAAATCCTTGTAGAGTACTTTTACACACATTGTAGACACAGATGAGATGCCACAGTATTTAAAGTCAAGGACAATCCACATAGACATAATCTGTTTATTTGTTTGTTTATTTGATTTGATGCGTTATGTCACAGTCTACAATTTTTCAGTCATGTTGGGATGATTTCCGGTCTTCCTGGGCCAAACCAGTATTAAGATGCATATAATGTGTTTGCTCAAGGACACATTTACACAGTGACTCTGTCGGCGGTGAGTCCTGAATAAGCATCCTTTCGATCCCCAGTCAAACAATCTCCCATCTGTGCCCCTATGCTCCACTTTCTAGTACAGATGTTCCTTTTAGCAGTGCCATTATTTAATTGTTTGTTTTGTTGCATTACGTCCCAAGTCAACAGCTATGGTCATTGCTGGACAGTCAGTTCACCTAACCACACTTTTTCCTGGGCAAGCTTGAACAAGCAGTTAACCAGTACTTCGTGCACATACTTTGGCTTGTAACTGACAACAACCCTTCTTGAATGATCAGCGGAAGGGAGGAGAATGACCGTAGAAATTATTTCATGATCAATCTCCACGAAAGTATGGGACCGGGCCGGGATCAAACTTGGATCCTTGGATCTGCAGTCAGACTCGCATCAAGCAGTGCCATTAAGATTACCATTCACTGACTGAACTTGGAATCCAAACACATGTCCTGAGTAAGGCTTTGAGAGCCATATTGAGGGGTCTATTCTGCTGCCCTATTCTGGCCAAAGGTTTGCTTTTCAGAAATTCCAAAACCGCATCTCCAGGCCTCCATCCAAGAATTAAAATGACAGATTGACTATACAGCATCAAAAATGGCAAATACAAAGCAGGATTTCTCTCTTGTCATTGACAGAAACACCAGTTGAACACTAAGTCTTCTGCACAGTCAAAAGGTTCATCCTAGCATAAATGTTTCTGTCAAAGGCTCTTCTAGTTCTTAGACATAACTGCACAAATAAGGTATCACACTGCTACAAGGGACACAAACTATAACATTCAGACAAAACTGCACAATAAGGTAATGTCAACCTTAAAGACTAGAAAGTCCAAGAATCTATTGATCTCCATCTTCCTGACTATGTAACTGCCCCAACAAATACCTCACCAAGCTCTCATATATCAAGACTTTCATAAGCCTGCAGCTGAACATACATTGAAATCTATATGACTGCCAAGTGCATGACCTGGATAAAAATGGCTATCAAGACCAGCAAAGAAGCCCTAGACCGAGTCTTTCAGAGAGATGCCAAAGAGCTCTTGTAGGTTCAATGGTAAGTCAAACAGAGGCAGATCCTGGCTATCCACCTGGATTAGTGCCATGTTTTGGCAGATTGCCTGATGGTGAAATATTTGCAGCTTTAGTATGGTCAAACAAACTGAGTGTCATGGGCAGCATGGTTTGGCCCACTAAGATCAATGCAGACACAGGCTCCTTGAAGAAAAGTGCAGAGTGCTACTGCCCACTTTGGATTCTGGATTAACCCTACTTTTATGCCACCATCCAGACCACATCAACCGAAATCGGCATTAAAATGGGGCCCCATTTAGATTTCAATGCAGATTTCTAGTTAACTAGTAAGGATTGCCACACAAAATAGGTCAATATCAAAAGCCATCGTCAACAATTGCCAACTCCACAGGTCTCTCAAGAATTGTGTTGTCTGAATTGTTCTTGGTGGAGCAAACCTGAAGCCACAAAGAAGACACTTAAGTTTGTGTGTACATAGCAGCTAACAAATATTTAACCCTGCGGGTAGTCCAACAAGACAAGGCACTGGTCCAGGTAGGTAGATCCTAAGATTCTACTCTGAATGGCTCACCATTGTATAGGCAAGAGCCATTTGTCATCCTTCGGCAAAACCAGGTGCAGGGTTTTCAGGACAGCCTTGGTAGCTGTTTCCCCAAGAAATCTTGCACAAAGCAGGTATACAGACTTCAATGCATGTGCAGCCACAGCCATATGAGTCTTGGTATAAGTGGGCCTAGATGAGATGCTTGTTCAGCCAGTTGACACAGGCAGGAACATGAAAACCAACAGATTACGAGACTCTGCCAGCCTTTAAAGTAGACACAACCTTGTTTAACAGCTTGGTCTGGATGGTAAAGTTTACATCCCTTATGTCAATGTGCTAACTTGTTCTTGCACTGTTATCAAAACATGACAGTTTCTTCTGGCAAAGCCATGGCCAGCTGCTACACTATCCTATGGTGAGCCTCATTGACAATGCAGATGTGTTCCATTAGAATTTCCTGTCAAAGATGTAGGAAAAAGTTGTGCATGTTTTATTTTCCACAGATACTAAAGCTATTCTATTGTGAAGAAGAGTCATACTGGTCCCCTTTTCTGTGTCCAAAGAACAACTCATACATGGTCTTCAGCTGGTCCATAGTAAGCTGTGTAAGAATGTGACAGGTAGTACTGGGCTACATTGTACCAGTAGCAGAAGTGACCACATACATCTGAACATACACAAATATTTTTCAGATGACAAAAGAGGTGGCTCTGACCTGACTTGACATGGTTTTAATGCTCAAAATCCTTGTAGAGTACTTTTACAAACATTGTAGACCCAGATGAGATGCCACAGTATTAAAGTCAAGGACAATCCACATAGACATAATCTGTTTTTGTTTATTTGAATTCATGCTTTACATCCCCTGTCAACAATTTTATAAGTCATGCTGGGATGATTTCCTGTTTTCCTGGGTCGAACCAGTATCAAGCAGCAGATAAAGTGTCTTGCTCAAGTACACATTTACACGGTGAGTCTGTTGGCGGCGAGTCTCCAACTAGCAGCCCTTCTATCCCCAGTCTAATGCTCTCCCATCTGAGCCACTAGCTGTGCTCCACTTTCTAGTACAGATGCTCCATTTAGTAGTACCATTAAGGATGTCATTCACTAGCTGAACTTGGAAATCAAACACATGTCCCAAGAAAGACTTTGAGAGCCATATTGAGGGGCCTATTCTGCTGCCCTATTCTTGCCAAAGGTTTGCTTTTTAGCATTGAACAATTTTGAACACATGCACACCTAGATAGGTTTTCTTCCTCGAATAATGGGCTGCTTCTGCCCGAATGTGACACTGGCTACATTGTACCAGTAGCAGAAGTGACCATGCACAAAAAACTTTTCAGATGACAAAAGAGGTGGCTCTGACCAGACTTGACACATTGGTTGACTCAATACTGGGTCATGCATCTCTTCTAACATTTTGTAAGCTCAAAATCCTTGTAGAGTACTTTTACACACATTGTAGACACAGATGAGATGCCACAGTATTTAAAGTCAAGGACAATCCACATAGACATAATCTGTTTATTTGTTTGTTTATTTGATTTGATGCGTTATGTCAGTCTACAATTTTTCAGTCATGTTGGGATGATTTCCGGTCTTCCTGGGCCAAACCAGTATTAAGATGCATATAATGTGTTTGCTCAAGGACACATTTACACAGTGACTCTGCCGGCGGTGAGTCCTGAATAAGCATCCTTTCGATCCCCAGTCAAACAATCTCCCATCTGTGCCCCTATGCTCCACTTTCTAGTACAGATGTTCCTTTTAGCAATGCCATTAAGATTACCATTCACTGACTGAACTTGGAATCCAAACACATGTCCTGAATAAGGCTTTGAGAGCCATATTGAGAGGTCTATTCTGCTGCCCTATTCTGGCCAAAGGTTTGCTTTTCAGAAATTCCAAAACCGCATCTCCAGGCCTCCATCCAAGAATTAAAATGACAGACTGACTATACAGCATCAAAAATGGCAAATACAAAGCAGGATTTCTCATCGACAGAAACACCAGTTGAACACTAAGTCTTCTGCACAGTCAAAAGGTTCATCCTAGCATAAATGTTTCTGTCAAAGGCTCTTCTAGTTCTTAGACATAACTGCACAAATAAGGTATCACACTGCTACAAGGGACACAAACTATAACATTCAGACAAAACTGCACAATAAGGTAATGTCAACCTTAAAGACTAGAAAGTCCAAGAATCTATTGATCTCCATCTTCCTGACTATGTAACTGCCCCAACAAATACCTCACCAAGCTCTCATATATCAAGACTTTCATAAGCCTGCAGCTGAACATACATTGAAATCTATATGACTGCCATGTGCATGACCTCCTGGATAAAAATGGCTATCAAGACCAGCAAAGAAGCCCTAGACCCAGTCTTTCAAAGAGATGCCAAAGAGCTCTTGTAGATACAATGGTAAATCAAACAGAGGCAGATCCTGGCTATCCACCTGGATTAGTGCCATGTCTTGGCAGATTGCCTGATGGTGAAATATTTGCAGCTTTAGTATGGTCAAACAAACTGAGTGTCATGGGCAGCATGGTTTGGCCCACTAAGATCAATGCAGACACAGGCTCCTTGAAGAAATGTGCAGAGTGCTACTGCCCACTTTGGATTCTGGATTAACCCTACTTTCATGCCACCATCCAGACCACATCAACCGAAATCGGCATTAAAACAGGGCCCCATTTAGATTTCAATGCAGATTTCTAGTTAACTAGTTAGGATTGCCACACAAAATAGGTCAATATCAAAAGCCATCATCGACAATTGCCAACTCCACAGGTCTCTCAAGAATTGTGTTGTCTGAATTGTTCTTGGTGGAGCAAACCTGAAGCCACAAAGAAGACACTTAAGTTTGTGTGTACATAGCAGCTAACAAATATTTAACCCTGCAGGCAGTCCAACAAGACAAGGCACTGGTCCAGGTAGGTAGATCCTAAGGTTCTACTCTGAATGGCTCACCATTGTATAGGCAAGAGCCATTTGTCACCCTTCGGCAAAACCAGGTGTAGGGTTTTCCGGACGGCCTTGGTAGCTGTTTCCCCAAGAATTTTGCACAAAGCAGGTATACAGACTTCAATGCATGTGCAGCCACAGCCATATGAGTCTTGGTATAAGTGGGCCTAGATGAGATGCTTGTTCAGCCACTTGACACAGGCAGGAACATTTAAACCAACAGATTACGAGACTCCGCCAGCCTTTAAAGTAGACACAACCTTGTTGAGCAGCTTGGTCTGGATGGTAAAGTTTACATCCCTCATGTCAATGTGCTAACTTGTTCTTGCACTGTTATCAAAACATGACAGTTTCTTCTGGAAAATCAATGGCCAGCTGCCACACTATCCTATGGTGAGCCTCATTGACAATGCAGATGTGCTCCATTAGCATTTCCTGTCAAAGATGTAGGAAAAAGTTGTGCATGTTTTATTTGCCACAGATACTAAAGCTATTCTATGTCGAAGAAGAGTCATACTGGTCCCCTTTTCTGTGTCCAAAGAACAACTCATGCATGGTCTTCAGCTGGTCCATAGTAAGCTGTGTAAGAATGTGACAGGTAGTACTGGGCTACATTGTACCAGTAGCAGAAGTGACCACATACATCTGAACATACACAAATATTTTTCAGATGACAAAAGAGGTGGCTCTGACCTGACTTGACATGGCTTTAACGCTCAAAATCCTTGTAGAGTACTTTTACAAACATTGTAGACCCAGATGAGATGCCAGTGTTTAAAGTCAAGGACAATCCACATAGACATAATCTGTTTTTGTTTATTTGAATTGATGCTTTACATCCCCTGTCAACAATTTTATAAGTCATGCTGGGATGATTTCCTGTCTTCCTGGGTCGAACCAGTATCAAGCAGCAGGTAAAGTGTCTTGCTCAAGTACACATTTACACAGTGAGTCTGTTGGCAGCGAGTCTCCAACTAGCAGCCCTTCTATCCCCAGTCTAACGCTCTCCCATCTGAGCCACTAGCTGTGCTCCACTTTCTAGTACAGATGCTCCATTTAGTATTACCATTAAGGATGTCATTCACTAGCTGAACTTGGAAATCAAACACATGTCCCAAGAAAGACTTTGAGAGCCATATTGAGGGGCCTATTCTGCTGCCCTATTCTTGCCAAAGGTTTGCTTTTTAGCATTGAACAATTTTGAACACATGCACACCTAGATAGGTTTTCTTCCTCGAATAATGGGCTGCTTCTGCCCGAATGTGACACTGGCTACATTGTACCAGTAGCAGAAGTGACCATGCACAAAAAACTTTTCAGATGACAAAAGAGGTGGCTCTGACCGGACTGACACATTGGTTGACTCAATACTGGGTCATGCATCTCTTCTAACATTTTGTAAGCTCAGTATCCTTGTAGCGTACTTTTACACACATTGTAGACACAGATGAGATGCCACAGTATTTAAAGTCAAGGACAATCCACATAGACATAATCTGTTTATTTGTTTGTTTATTTGGTTTGATGCGTTATGTCGCAGTCAACAATTTTTCAGTCATGTTGGGATGATTTCCGGTCTTCCTGGGCCAAACCAGTATTAAGATGCATATAATGTGTTTGCTCATGGACACATTTACACAGTGACTCTGCCGGCGGTGAGTCCTGAATAAGCATCCTTTCGATCCCCAGTCAAACAATCTCCCATCTGTGCCCCTATGCTTCACTTTCTAGTACAGATGTTCCTTCTAGCAGTGCCATTAAGATTACCATTCACTGACTGAACTTGGAATCCAAACACATGTCCTGAGTAAGGCTTTGAGAGCCATATTGAGGGGTCTATTCTGCTGCCCTATTCTGGCCAAAGGTTTGCTTTTCAGAAATTCCAAAACCGCATCTCCAGGCCTCCATCCAAGAATTAAAATGACAGATTGACTATACAGCATCAAAAATGGCAAATACAAAGCAGGATTTCTCTCTTGTCATTGACAGAAACACCAGTTGAACACTAAGTCTTCTGCACAGTCAAAAGGTTCATCCTAGCATAAATGTTTCTGTCAAAGGCTCTTCTAGTTCTTAGACATAACTGCACAAATAAGGTATCACACTGCTACAAGGGACACAAACTATAACATTCAGACAAAACTGCACAATAAGGTAATGTCAACCTTAAAGACTAGAAAGTCCAAGAATCTATTGATCTCCATCTTCCTGACTATGTAACTGCCCCAACAAATACCTCACCAAGCTCTCATATATCAAGACTTTCATAAGCCTGCAGCTGAACATACATTGAAATCTATATGACTGCCAAGTGCATGACCTCCTGGATAAAAATGGCTATCAAGACCAGCAAAGAAGCCCTAGACCGAGTCTTTCAGAGAGATGCCAAAGAGCTCTTGTAGGTTCAATGGTAAGTCAAACAGAGGCAGATCCTGGCTATCCACCTGGATTAGTGCCATGTTTTGGCATATTGCCTGATGGTGAAATATTTGCAGCTTTAGTATGGTCAAACAAACTGAGTGTCATGGGCAGCATGGTTTGGCCCACTAAGATCAATGCAGACACAGGCTCCTTGAAGAAAAGTGCAGAGTGCTACTGCCCACTTTGGATTCTGGATTAACCCTACTTTTATGCCACCATCCAGACCACATCAACCGAAATCGGCATTAAAACGGGGCCCCATTTAGATTTCAATGCAGCTTTCTAGTTAACTAGTAAGGATTGCCACACAAAATAGGTCAATATCAAAAGCCATCGTCGACAATTGCCAACTCCACAGGTCTCTCAAGAATTGTGTTGTCTGAATTGTTCTTGGTGGAGCAAACCTGAAGCCACAAAGAAGACACTGAAGTTTGTGTGTACATAGCAGCTAACAAATATTTAACCCTGCAGGTAGTCCAACAAGACAAGGCACTGGTCCAGGTAGGTAGATCCTAAGGTTCTACTCTGAATGGCTCACCATTGTATAGGCAAGAGCCATTTGTCATCCTTCAGCAAAACCAGGTGCAGGGTTTTCAGGACAGCCTTGGTAGCTGTTTCCCCAAGAAATCTTGCACAAAGCAGTTATACAGACTTCAATGAATGTGCAGCCACAGCCATATAAGTCTTGGTATAAGTGGGCCTAAATGAAAGGCTTGTTCAGCCAGTTGACACAGGCAGGAACATGAAAACCAACAGATTACGAGACTCTGCCAGCCTTTAAAGTAGACACAACCTTGTTGAACAGCTTGGACTGGATGGTAAAGTTTATATCCCTTATGTCAATGTGCTAACTTGTTCTTGCACTGTTATCAAAACATGACAGTTTCTTCTGGCAAAGCCATGGCCAGCTGCTACACTATCCTATGGTGAGCCTCATTGACAATGCAGATGTGTTCCATTAGCATTTCCTGTCAAAGATGTAGGAAAAAGTTGTGCATGTTTTATTTGCCACAGATACTAAAGCTATTCTATTGTGAAGAAGAGTCATACTGGTCCCCTTTTCTGTGTCCAAAGAACAACTCATGCATGGTCTTCAGCTGGTCCATAGTAAGCTGTGTAAGAATGTGACAGGTAGTACTGGGCTACATTGTACCAGTAGCAGAAGTGACCACATACATCTGAACAGACACAAATATTTTTCAGATGACAAAAGAGGTGGCTCTGACCTGACTTGACATGGCTTTCACGCTCAAAATCCTTGTAGAGTACGTTTACAAACATTGTAGACCCAGATGAGATGCCACAGTATTAAAGTCAAGGACAATCCACATAGACATAATCTGTTTTTGTTTATTTGAATTGATGCTTTACATCCCCTGTCAACAATTTTATAGGTCATGCTGGGATGATTTCCTGTCTTCCTGGGTTGAACCAGTATCAAGCAGCAGATAAAGTGTCTTGCTCAAGTACACATTTGGCGGCAAGTCTCCAACTAGCAGCCCTTCTATCCCCAGTCTAACGCTCTCCCATCTGAGCCACTAGCTGTGCTCTACTTTCTAGTACAGATGCTCCACTTAGTAGTACCATTAAGGATGTCATTCACTAGCTGAACTTGGAAATCAAACACATGTCCCTAGAAAGACTTTGAGAGCCATATTGAGGGGCCTATTCTGCTGCCCTATTCTTGCCAAAGGTTTGCTTTTTAGCATTGAACAATTTTGAACACATGCACACCTAGATAGGTTTTCTTCCCCGAATAATGGGCTGCTTCTGCCCGAATGTGACACTGGCTACATTGTACCAGTAGCAGAAGTGACCATGCACAAAAAACTTTTCAGATGACAAAAAAGGGGGGCTTTGACCCGACTTGACACATTGGTTGACTCAATACTGAGTCATGCATCTCTTCTAACATTTTGTAAGCTCAAAATCCTTGTAGAGTACTTTTACACACATTGTAGACACAGATGAGATGCCACAGTATTTAAAGTCAAGGACAATCCACAAAGACATAATCTGTTTATTTGTTTGTTTATTTGATGCGTTATGTCGCAGTCTACAATTTTTCAGTCATGTTGGGATGATTTCCGGTCTTCCTGGGCCAAACCAGTATTAAGATGCATATAAAGTGTTTACTCAAGGACACATTTACACAGTGACTCTGCCGGCGGTGAGTCCTAAATAAGCATCCTTTTGATCCCCAGTCTAACGTTCTACCATCTGTGCCCCTATGCTCCACTTTCTAGTACAGATGTTCCTTTTAGCAGTGCCATTAAGATTACCATTCACTGACTGAACTTGGAATCCAAACACATGTCCTGAGTAAGGCTTTGAGAGCCATATTGAGGGGTCTATTCTGCTGCCCTATTCTGGCCAAAGGTTTGCTTTTCAGAAATTCCAAAACCGCATCTCCAGGCCTCCATCCAAGAATTAAAATGACAGACTGACTATACAGCATCAAAAATGGCAAATACAAAGCAGGATTTCTCTCTTGTTATTGACAGAAACACCAGTTGAACACTAAGTCTTCTGCACAGTCAAAAGGTTCATCCTAGCATAAATGTTTCTGTCAAAGGCTCTTCTAGTTCTTAGACATAACTGCACAAATAAGGTATCACACTGCTACAAGGGACACAAACTATAACATTCAGACAAAACTGCACAATAAGGTAATGTCAACCTTAAAGACTAGAAAGTCCAAGAATTTATTGATCTCCATCTTCCTGACTATGTAACTGCCCAAACAAATACCTCCCCAAGCTCTCATATATCAAGACTTTCATAAGCCTGCAGCTGAACATACATTGAAATCTATATGACTGCCATGTGCATGACCTCCTGGATAAAAATGGCTATCAAGACCAGCAAAGAAGCCCTAGACCGAGTCTTTCAAAGAGATGCCAAAGAGCTCTTGTAGGTACAATGGTAAGTCAAACAGAGGCAGATCCTGGCTATCCACCTGGATTAGTGCCATGTTTTGGCAGATTGCCTGATGGTGAAATATTTGCAACTTTAGTATGGTCAAACAAACTGAGTGTCATGGGCAGCATGGTTTAGCCTACTAAGATCAATGCAGACACAGGCTCCTTGAGGAAAAGTGCAGAGTGCTACTGCCCACTTTGGATTCTGGATTAACCCTACTTTTATGCAACCATCCAGACCACATCAACCAAAATCGGCATTAAAACGGGGCCCCATTTAGATTTTAATGCAGATTTCTAGTTAACTAGTAAGGATTGCCACACAAAATAGGTCAATATCAAAAGCCATCATCGACAATTGCCAACTCCACAGGTCTCTCAAGAATTGTGTTGTCTGAATTGTTCTTGGTGGAGCAAACCTGAAGCCACAAAGAAGACACGTAAGTTTGTGTGTACATAGCAGCTAACAAACATTTAACCCTGCAGGTAGTCCAACAAGACAAGGCACTGGTCCAGGTAGGTAGATCCTAAGGTTCTACTCTGAATGGCTCACCATTGTATAGGCAAGAGCCATTTGTCATCCTTCGGCAAAACCAGGTGCAGGGTTTTCAGGACAGCCTTGGTAGCTGTTTCCCCAAGAAATCTTGCACAAAGCAGGTATACAGACTTCAATGCATGTGCAGCCACAGCCATATGAGTCTTGGTATAAGTGGGCCTAGATGAGATGCTTGTTCAGCCAGTTGACA
Source organism: Loripinus fragilis (assembly GCA_964019695.1). Lineage (NCBI taxonomy): Eukaryota > Metazoa > Mollusca > Bivalvia > Lucinida > Lucinidae > Loripinus > Loripinus fragilis. The sequence goes on from OZ026515.1 coordinate 36,877,569, forward strand.
CAGGCGGGAACATGAAAACCAACAGATTACGAGACTCTGCCAGCCTTTAAAGTAGACACAACCTTGTTGAACAGCTTGGACTGGATGGTAAAGTTTACATCCCTCATGTCAATGTGCTAACTTGTTCTTGCACTGTTATCAAAACATGACAGTTTCTTCTGGCAAATCCATGGCCAGCTGCTACACTATCCTATGGTGAGCCTCGTTGACAATGCAGATGTGTTCCATTAGCATTTCCTGTCAAAGATGTAGGAAAAAGTTGTGCATGTTTTATTTGCCACAGATACTAAAGCTATTCTATGTCGAAGAAGAGTCATACTGGTCCCCTTTTCTGTGTCCAAAGAACAACTCATGCATGGTCTTCAGATGGTCCATAGTAAGCTGTGTAAGAATGTGACAGGTAGTACTGGGCTACATTGTACCAGTAGCAGAAGTGACCACATACATCTGAACATACACAAATATTTTTCAGATGACAAAAGAGGTGGCTCTGACCTGACTTGACATGGCTTTAACGCTCAAAATCCTTGTAGAACACTTTTACAAACATTGTAGACCCAGATTAGATGCCACAGTATTAAAGTCCAGGACAATCCACATAGACATAATCTGTTTTTGTTTATTTGAATTGATGCTTTACATCCCCTGTCAACAATTTTATAAGTCATGCTGGGATGATTTCCTGTCTTCCTGGGTCGAACCAGTATCAAGCAGCAGATAAAGTGTCTTGCTCAAGTACACATTTACACAGTGAGTCTGTTGGCGGCGAGTCTCCAACTAGCAGCCCTTCTATCCCCAGTCTAACGCTCTCCCATCTGAGCCACTAGCTGTGCTCCACTTTCTAGTACAGATGCTCCATTTAGTATTACCATTAAGGATGTCATTCACTAGCTGAACTTGGAAATCAAACACATGTCCCAAGAAAGACTTTGAGAGCCATATTGAGGGGCCTATTCTGCTGCCCTATTCTTGCCAAAGGTTTGCTTTTTAGCATTGAACAATTTTGAACACATGCACACCTAGATAGGTTTTCTTCCTCGAATAATGGGCTGCTTCTGCCTGAATGTGACACTGGCTACATTGTACCAGTAGCAGAAGTGACCATGCACAAAAAAACTTTTCAGATGACAAAAGAGGTGGCTCTGACCGGACTGACACATTGGTTGACTCAATACTGGGTCATGCATCTCTTCTAACATTTTGTAAGCTCAAAATCCTTGTAGAGTACTTTTACACACATTGTAGACACAGATGAGATGCCACAGTATTTAAAGTCAAGGACAATCCACATAGACATAATCTGTTTATTTGATTTGATGCGTTATGTCGCAGTCTACAATTTATCAGTCATGTTGGGATGATTTACGGTCTTCCTGGGCCAAACCAGTATTAAGATGCTTATAATGTGTTTGCTTCAGGACACATTTACACAGTGACTCTGCCGGCGGTGAGTCCTTAATAAGCATCCTTTCGAACCCCAGTCTAATGTTCTACCATCTGTGCCCCTATGCTCCACTTTCTAGTACAGATGTTCCTTTTAGCAGTGCCATTAAGATTACCATTCACTGACTGAACTTGGAATCCAAACACATGTCCTGAGTAAGGCTTTGAGAGCCATATTGAGGGGTCTATTCTGCTGCCCTATTCTGGCCAAAGGTTTGCTTTTCAGAAATTCCAAAACCGCATCTCCAGGCCTCCATCCAAGAATTAAAATGACAGACTGACTATACAGCATCAAAAATGGCAAATACAAAGCAGGATTTCTCTCTTGTCATTGACAGAAACACCAGTTGAACACTAAGTCTTCTGCACAGTCAAAAAATCATCCTAGCATAAATGTTTCTGTCAAAGGCTCTTCTAGTTCTTAGATATAACTGCACAAATAAAGTATCATACTGCTACAAGGGACACAAGCTATAACATTCAGACAAAACTGCACAATAAGGTAATGTCAACCTTAAAGACTAGAAAGTCCAAGAATCTATTGATCTCCATCTTCCTGACTATGTAACTGCCCTAACAAATACCTCACCATGCTCTCATATATCAATACTTTCATAAGCCTGCAGCTGAACATACATTGAAATCTATATGACTGCCATGTGCATGACCTCCTGGATAAAAATGGCTATCAAGACCAGCAAAGAAGCCCTAGACCGAGTCTTTCAAAGAAATGCCAAAGAGCTCTTGTAGGTACAATGGTAAGTCAAACAGAGGCAGATCCTGGCTATCCACCTGGATTAGTGCCATGTTTTGGCAGATTGTCTGATGGTGAAATATTTGCAACTTTAGTATGGTCAAACAAACTGAGTGTCATGGGCAGCATGGTTTGGCCCACTAAGATCAATGCAGACACAGGCTCCTTGAAGAAAAGTGCAGAGTGCTACTGCCCACTTTGGATTCTGGATTAACCCTACTTTTATGCCACCATCCAGACCACATCAACCGAAATCGGCATTAAAACGGGGCCCCATTTAGATTTCAATGCAGATTTCTAGTTAACTAGTAAGGATTGCCACACAAAATAGGTCAATATCAAAAGCCATCGTCGACAATTGCCAACTCCACAGGTCTCTCAAGAATTGTGTTGTCTGAATTGTTCTTGGTGGAGCAAACCTGAAGCCACAAAGAAGACACTTAAGTTTGTGTGTACATAGCAGCTAACAAATATTTAACCTGCAGGTAGTCCAACAAGACAAGGCACTGGTCCAGGTAGGTAGATCCTAAGGTTCTACTCTGAATGGCTCACCATTGTATAGGCAAGAGCCATTTGTCATCCTTCGGCAAAACCAGGTGCAGGGTTTTCAGGACAGCCTTGGTAGCTGTTTCCCCAAGAAATCTTGCACAAAGCAGGTATACAGACTTCAATGCATGTGTAGCCACAGCCATATGAGTCTTGGTATAAGTGGGCCTAGATGAGATGCTTGTTCAGCCAGTTGACACAGGCAGGAACATGAAAACCAACAATTACGAGACTCCGCCAGCCTTCAAAGTAGACACAACCTTGTTGAACAGCTTGGACTGGATGGTAAAGTTTACATCCCTCATGTCAATGTGCTAACTTGTTCTTGCACTGTTATCAAAACATGACAGTTTCTTCTGGCAAAGCCATGGCCAGCTGCTACACTATACTATGGTGAGCCTCATTGACAATGCAGATGTGTTCCATTAGCATTTCCTGTCAAAGATGTAGGAAAAAGTTGTGCATGTTTTATCTGCCACAGATACTAAAGCTATTCTATTGTGAAGAAGAGTCATACTGGTCCCCTTTTCTGTGTCCAAAGAACAACTCATGCATGGTCTTCAGCTGGTCCATAGTAAGCTGTGTAAGAATGTGACAGGTAGTACTGGGCTACATTGTACCAGTAGCAGAAGTGACCACATACATCTGAACATACATAAATATTTTTCAGATGACAAAAGAGGTGGCTCTGACCTGACTTGACATGGCTTTAACGCTCAAAATCCTTGTAGTGTACTTTTACAAACATTGTAGACCCAGATTAGATGCCACAGTATTAAAGTCAAGGACAATCCACATAGACATAATCTGTTTTGTTTTTGTTTATTTGAATTGATGCCTTACATCCCCTGTCAACAATTTTATAAGTCATGCTAGGATGATTTCCTGTCTTCCTGGGTCGAACCAGTATCAAGCAGCAGATAAAGTGTCTTGCTCAAGTACACGTTAAACAGTGAGTCTGTTGGCGGGGAGTCTCCAACTAGCAGCCCTTCTATCCCCAGTCTAACGCTCTCCCATCTGAGCCACTAGCTGTGCTCCACTTTCTAGTACAGATGCTCCATTTAGTATTACCATTAAGGATGTCATTCACTAGCTGAACTTGGAAATCAAACACAAGTCCCAAGAAAGACTTTGAGAGCCATATTGAGGGGCCTATTCTGCTGCCCTATTCTTGCCAAAGGTTTGCTTTTTAGCATTGAACAATTTTGAACACATGCACACCTAGATAGGTTTTCTTCCTCAAATAATGGGCTGCTTCTGCCTGAATGTGACACTGGCTACATTGTACCAGTAGCAGAAGTGACCATGCACAAAAAACTTTTCAGATGACAAAAGAGGTGGCTCTGACCGGACTTGACACATTGGTTGACTCAATACTGGGTCAAGCATCTCTTCTAACATTTTGTAAGCTCAAAATCCTTGTAGAGTACTTTTACACACATTGTAGACACAGATGAGATGCCACAGTATTTAAAGTCAAGGACAATCCACATAGACATAATCTGTTTATTTGTTTGTTTATTTGATGCGTTATGTCGCAGTCTACAATTTTTCAGTCATGTTGGGATAATTTCCGGTCTTCCTGGGCCAAACCAGTATAATAAGATGCTTATAATGTGTTTGCTCAAGGACACATTTACACAGTGACTCTGCCAGCGGTGAGTCCTGAATAAGCATCCTTTCGATCCCCAGTCAAACAATCTCCCATCTGTGCCCCTATGCTCCACTTTCTAGTACAGATGTTCCTTTTAGCAGTGCCATTAAGATTACCATTCACTGACTGAACTTGGAATCCAAACACATGTCCTGAGTAAGGCTTTGAGAGCCATATTGAGGGGTCTATTCTGCTGCCCTATTCTGGCCAAAGGTTTGCTTTTCAGAAATTACAAAACCACATCTCCAGGCCTCCATCCAAGAATTAAAATGACAGACTGACTATACAGCATCAAAAATGGCAAATACAAAGCAGGATTTCTCTCTTGTCATTGACAGAAACACCAGTTGAACACTAAGTCTTCTGCACAGTCAAAAGGTTCATCCTAGCATAAATGTTCCTGTCAAAGGCTCTTCTAGTTCTTAGACATAACTGCACAAATAAGGTATCACACTGCTACAAGGTACACAAACTATAACATTCAGACAAAACTGCAAAATAAGGTAATTTCAACCTTAAAGACTAGAAAGTCCAAGAATCTATTAATCTCCATCTTCCTGACTATGTAACTGCCCCAACAAATACCTCACCAAGCTCTCATATATCAAGACTTTCATAAGCCTGCAGCTGAACATACATTGAAATCTATATGACTGCCATGTGCATGACCTCCTGGATAAAAATGGCTATCAAGACCTGCAAAGAAGCCCTAGACCGAGTCTTTGAAAGAGATGCCAAAGAGCTCTTGTAGGTACAATGGTAAGTCAAACAGAGGCAGATCCTGGCTATCCACCTGGATTAGTGGCATGTTTTGGCAGATTGCCTGATGGTGAAATATTTGCAACTTTAGTATGGTCAAACAAACTGAGTGTCATGGGCAGCATGGTTTGGCCCACTAAGATCAATGCAGACACAGGCTCCTTGAAGAAAAGTGCAGAGTGCTACTGCCCACGTTGGATTCTGGATTGACCGTACTTTTATGCCACCATCCAGACCACATCAACCGAACTCGGCATCAAAACGGGGCCCCATTTAGATTTCAATGCAGATTTCTAGTTAACTAGTAAGGATTGCCACACAAAATAGGTCAATATCAAAAGCCATCGTCGACAATTGCCAACTCCACAGGTCTCTCAAGAAATATGTTGTCTGAATTGTTCTTGGTGGAGCAAACCTAAAGCCACAAAGAAGACACTTAAGTTTGTGTGTACATAGCAGCTAACAAATATTTAACCCTGCAGGTAGTCCAACAAGACAAGGCACTGGTCCAGGTAGGTAGATCCTAAGGTTCTACTCTGAATGGCTCACCATTGTATAGGCAAGAGCCATTTGTCATCCTTTCGCAAAACCAAATGCAGGGTTTTCAGGACAGCCTTGGTAGCTGTTTCCCCAAGAAATCTTGCACAAAGCAGGTATACAGACTTCAATGCATGTGCAGCCACAGCCATATGAGTCTTGGTATAAGTGGGCCTAGATGAGATGCTTGTTCAGCCAGTTGACACAGGCAGGAACATGAAAACCAACAGATTACGAGACTCTGCCAGCCTTTAAAGTAGACATAACCTTGTTGAACAGCTTGGACTGGATTGTAAAGTTGATATCCCTCATGTCAATGTGCTAACTTGTTCTTGCACTGTTATCAAAACATGACAGTTTCTTCTGGCAAAGCCATGGCCAGCTGCTACACTATCCTATGGTGAGCCTCATTGACAATGCAGATGTGTTCCATTAGTATTTCCTGTCAAAGGTGTAGGAAAAAGTTGTGCAAGTTTTATTTGCCACAGATACTAAAGCTATTCTATTGTGAAGAAGAGTCATACTGGTCCCCTTTTCTGTGTCCAAAGAACAACTCATGCATGGTATTCAGCTGGTCCATAGTAAGCTGTGTAAGAATGTGACAGGTAGTACTGGGCTACATTGTACCAGTAGCAGAAGTGACCACATACATCTGAACATACACAAATATTTTTAGATGACAAAAGAGGTGGCTCTGACCTGACTTGACATGGCTTTAACGCTCAAAATCCTTGTAGAGTACTTTTACAAACATTGTAGACCCAGATGAGATGCCACAGTATTAAAGTCAAGGACAATCCACATAGACATAATCTGTTTTTGTTTATTTGAATTGATGCTTTACATCCCCTGTCAACAATTTAATAAGTCATGCTGGGATGATTTCCTGTCTTCCTGGGTCGAACCAGTATCAAGCAGCAGATAAAGTGTCTTGCTCAAGTACACATTTACACATTGGTTGACTCAATACTGGGTCATGCATCTCTTCTAACATTTTGTAAGCTCAAAATCCTTGTAGAGTACTTTTACACACATTGTAGACACAGATGAGATGCCACAGTATTTAAAGTCAAGGACAATCCACATAGACATAATCTGTTTATTTGTTTGTTTATTTGATTTGATGCGTTATGTCGCAGTCTACAATTTTTCAGTCATGTTGGGATGATTTCCAGTCTTCCTGGGCCAAACCAGTATTAAGATGGTATTAAGATGCATATAATGTGTTTGCTCAAGGACACGTTTACACAGTGACTCTGCCGGCGGTGAGTCCTGAATAAGCATCCTTTCGATCCCCAGTCAAACATTCTCCCATCTGTGCCCCTATGCTCCACTTTCTAGTACAGATGTTCCTTTTAGCAGTGCCATTAAGATTACCATTCACTGACTGAACTTGGAATCCAAACACATGTCCTGAGTAAGGCTTTGAGAGCCATATTGAGGGGTCTATTCTGCTGCCCTATTCTGGCCAAAGGTTTGCTTTTCAGAAATTACAAAACCGCATCTCCAGGCCTCCATCCAATAATTAAAATGACAGACTGACTATACAGCATCAAAAATGGCAAATACAAAGCAGGATTTCTCTCTTGTCATTGACAGAAACACCAGTTGAACACTAAGTCTTCTGCACAGTCAAAAGGTTCATCCTAGCATAAATGTTTCTGTCAAAGGCTCTCTAGTTCTTAGAGATAACTGCACAAATAAGGTATCACACTGCTACAAGGGACACAAACTATAACATTCAGACAAAACTGCACAATAAGGTAATGTCAACCTTAAAGACTAGAAAGTCCAAGAATCTATTGATCTCCATCTTCCTGACTATGTAACTGCCCAAACAAATACCTCACCAAGCTCTCATATATCAAGACTTTCATAAGCCTGCAGCTGAACATACATTGAAATCTATATGACTGCCATGTGCATGACCTCCTGGATAAAAATGGCTATCAAGACCAGCAAAGAAGCCCTAGACCGAGTCTTTGAAAGAGATGCCAAAGAGCTCTTGTAGGTACAATGGTAAGTCAAACAGAGGCAGATCCTGGCTATCCACCTGGATTAGTGCCATGTTTTGGTAGATTGCCTGATGGTGAAATATTTGCAGCTTTAGTATGGTCAAACAAACTGAGTGTCATGGGCAGCATGGTTTGGCCCACTAAGATCAATGCAGACACAGGCTCCTTGAAGAAAAGTGCAGAGTGCTACTGCCCACTTTGGATTCTGGATTAACCCTACTTTTATGCCACCATCCAGACCACATCAACCGAAATCGGCATTAAAACGGGGCCCCATTTAGATTTCAATGCAGATTTCTAGTTAACTAGTAAGGATTGCCACACAAAATAGGTCAATATCAAAAGCCATCGTCGACAATTGCCAACTCCACAGGTCTCTCAAGAATTGTGTTGTCTGAATTGTTCTTGGTGGAGCAAACCTGAAGCCACAAAGAAGACACTGAAGTTTGTGTGTACATAGCAGCTAACAAATATTTAACCCTGCGGGTAGTCCAACAAGACAAGGCACTGGTCCAGGTAGGTAGATCCTAAGGTTCTACTCTGAATGCTCACCATTGTATAGGCAAGAGCCATTTGTCATCCTTCCGTAAAACCAAATGCAGGGTTTTCAGGACAGCCTTGGTAGCTGTTTCCCCAAGAAATCTTGCACAAAGCAGGTATACAGACTTCAATGCATGTGCAGCCACAGCCATATGAGTCTTGGTATAAGTGGGCCTAGATGAGATGCTTGTTCAGCCAGTTGACACAGGCAGGAACATGAAAACCAACAGATTACGAGACTCTGCCAGCCTTTAAAGTAGACACAACCTTGTTGAACAGCTTGGACTGGATGGTAAAGTTTATATCCCTCATGTCAATGTGCTTACTTGTTCTTGCACTGTTATCAAAACATGACAGTTTCTTCTGGCAAAGCCATGGCCAGCTGCTACACTATCCTATGGTGAGCCTCATTGACAATGCAGATGTGTTCCATTAGTATTTCCTGTCAAAGGTGTAGGAAAAAGTTGTGCAAGTTTTATTTGCCACAGATACTAAAGCTATTCTATTGTGAAGAAGAGTCATACTGGTCCCCTTTTCTGTGTCCAAAGAACAACTCATGCATGGTCTTCAGCTGGTCCATAGTAAGCTGTGTAAGAATGTGACAGGTAGTACTGGGCTACATTGTACCAGTAGCAGAAGTGACCACATACATCTGAACATACACAAATATTTTTAGATGACAAAAGAGGTGGCTCTGACCTGACTTGACATGGCTTTAACGCTCAAAATCCTTGTAGAGTACTTTTACAAACATTGTAGACCCAGATAAGATGCCACAGTATTAAAGTCAAGGACAATCCACATAGACATAATCTGTTTTTTGTTTATTTGAATTGATGCTTTACATCCCCTGTCAACAATTTTATAAGTCATGCTGGGATGATTTCCTGTCTTCCTGGGTCGAACCAGTATCAAGCAGCAGATAAGGTGTCTTGCTCAAGTACACATTTACACATTGGTTGACTCAATACTGGGTCATGCATCTCTTCTAACATTTTGTAAGCTCAAAATCCTTGTAGAGTACTTTTACACACATTGTAGACACAGATGAGATGCCACAGTATTTAAAGTCAAGGACAATCCACATAGACATAATCTGTTTATTTGTTTGTTTATTTGATTTGATGCGTTATGTCGCAGTCTACAATTTTTCAGTCATGTTGGGATGATTTCCAGTCTTCCTGGGCCAAACCAGTATTAAGATGCATATAATGTGTTTGCTCAAGGACACGTTTACACAGTGACTCTGCCGGCGGTGAGTCCTGAATAAGCATCCTTTCGATCCCACGTCAAACATTCTCCCATCTGTGCCCCTATGCTCCACTTTCTAGTACAGATGTTCCTTTTAGCAGTGCCATTAAGATTACCATTCACTGACTGAACTTGGAATCCAAACACATGTCCTGAGTAAGGCTTTGAGAGCCATATTGAGGGGTCTATTCTGCTGCCCTATTCTGGCCAAAGGTTTGCTTTTCAGAAATTACAAAACCGCATCTCCAGGCCTCCATCCAAGAATTAAAATGACAGACTGACTATACAGCATCAAAAATGGCAAATACAAAGCAGGATTTCTCTCTTGTCATTGACAGAAACACCAGTTGAACACTAAGTCTTCTGCACAGTCAAAAGGTTCATCCTAGCATAAATGTTTCTGTCAAAGGCTCTTCTAGTTCTTAGAGATAACTGCACAAATAAGGTATCACACTGCTACAAGGGACACAAACTATAACATTCAGACAAAACTGCACAATAAGGTAATGTCAACCTTAAAGACTAGAAAGTCCAAGAATCCATTGATCTCCATCTTCCTGACTATGTAACTGCCCCAACAAATACCTCACCAAGCTCTCATATATCAAGACTTTCATAAGCCTGCAGCTGAACATACATTGAAATCTATATGACTGCCATGTGTATGACCTCCTGGGTAAAAATGGCTATCAAGACCAGCAAAGAAGCCCTAGACCGAGTCTTTCAAAGAGATGCCAAAGAGCTCTTGTAGATACAATGGTAAGTCAAACAGAGGCAGATCCTGGCTATCCACCTGGATTAGTGCCATGTTTTGGCAGATTGCCTGATGGTGAAATATTTGCAGCTTTAGTATGGTCAAACAAACTGAGTGTCATGGGCAGCATGGTTTGGCCCACTAAGATCAATGCAGACACAGGCTCCTTGAAGAAAAGTGCAGAGTGCTACTGCCCACTTTGGATTCTGGATTAACCCTACTTTTATGCCACCATCCAGACCACATCAACCGAAATCGGCATTAAAACGGGGCCCCATTTAGATTTCAATGCAGATTTCTAGTTAACTAGTAAGGATTGCCACACAAAATAGGTCAATATCAAAAGCCATCGTCGACAGTTGCAAACTCCACAGGTCTCTCAAGAATTGTGTTGTCTGAATTGTTCTTGGTGGAGCAAACCTGAAGCCACAAAGAAGACACTTAAGTTTGTGTGTACATAGCAGCTAACAAATATTTAACCCTGCAGGTAGTCCAACAAGACAAGGCACTGGTCAAGGTAGGTAGATCCTAAGGCTCTACTCTGAATGGCTCACCATTGTATAGGCAAGAGCCATTTGTCATCCTTCGGCAAAACCAGGTGCAGGGTTTTCAGGACAGCCTTGGTAGCTGTTTCCCCAAGAAATCTTGCACAAAGCAGGTATACAGACTTCAATGCATGTGCAGCCACAGCCATATGAGTCTTGGTATAAGTGGGCCTAGATGAGATGCTTGTTCAGCCAGTTGACACAGGCAGGAACATGAAAACCAACAGATTACAAGACTCTGCCAGCCTTTAAAGTAGACACAACCTTGTTGAACAGCTTGGACTGGATGGTAAAGTTTACATCCCTCATGTCAATGTGCTAACTTGTTCTTGCACTGTTATCAAAACATGACAGTTTCTTCTGGCAAAGCCATGGCCAGCTGCTACACTATCCTATGGTGAGCCTCAATGATAATGCAGATGTGTTCCATTAGCATTTCCTGTCAAAGATGTAGGAAAAAGTTGTACATGTTTTATTTGCCACAGATACTAAAGCTATTCTATTGTGAAGAAGAGTCATACTGGTCCCCTTTTCTGTGTCCAAAGAACAACTCATGCATGGTCTTCAGCTGGTCCATAGTAAGCTGTGTAAGAATGTGACAGGTAGTACTGGGCTACATTGTACCAGTAGCAGAAGTGACAACATACATCTGAACATACACAAATATTTTTCAGATGACAAAAGAGATGGCTCTGACCTGACTTGACATGGCTTTAACGCTCAAAATCCTTGTAGAGTACTTTTACAAACATTGTAGACCCAGATTAGATGCCACAGTATTAAAGTCAAGGACAATCCACATAGACATAATCTGTTTTTGTTTATTTGAATTGATGCTTTACATCCCCTGTCAACAATTTTATAAGTCATGCTGGGATGATTTCCTGTCTTCCTGGGTCGAACCAGTATCAAGCAGCAGATAAAGCGTCTTGCTCAAGTACACATTTACACAGTGAGTCTGTTGGCGGTGAGTCTCCAACTAGCAGCCCTTCTATCCCCAGTCTAACGCTCTCCCATCTGAGCCACTAGCTGTGCTCCACTTTCTAGTACAGATGCTCCATTTAGTATTACCATTAAGGATGTCATTCACTAGCTGAACTTGGAAATCAAACACATGTCCCAAGAAAGACTTTGAGAGCCATATTGAGGGACCTATTCTGCTGCCCTATTCTTGCCAAAGGTTTGCTTTTTAGCATTGAACAATTTTGAACACATGCACACCTAGATAGGTTTTCTTCCTCCAATAATGGGCTGCTTCTGCCCGAATGTGACACTGGCTACATTGTACCAGTAGCAGAAGTGACCATGCACAAAAAACTTTTCAGATGACAAAAGAGGTGGCTCTGACCGGACTTGACACATTGGTTGACTCAATACTGGGTCATGCATCTCTTCTAACAATTTGTAAGCTCAAAATCCTTGTTTAGTACTTTTACAAACATTGTAGACCCAGATTAGATGCCACAGTATTAAAGTCAAGGACAATCCACATAGACATAATCTGTTTTTAGTTATTTGAATTGATGCTTTACATCCCCTGTCAACAATTTTATAAGTCATGCTGGGATGATTTCCTGTCTTCCTGGGTCGAACCAGTATCAAGCAGCAGATAAAGTGTCTTGCTCAAGTACACATTTACACATTGGTTGACTCAATACTGGGTCATGCATCTCTTCTAACATTTTGTAAGCTCAAAATCCTTGTAGAGTACTTTTACACACATTGTAGACACAGATGAGATGCCACAGTATTTAAAGTCAAGGACAATCCACATAGACATAATCTGTTTATTTGTTTGTTTATTTGATTTGATGCGTAAAGTCGCAGTCTACAATTTTTCAGTCATGTTGGGATGATTTCCGGTCTTCCTGGGCCAAACCAGTATTAAGATGCATATAATGTGTTTGCTCAAGGACACATTCACACAGTGACTCTGCCGGCGGTGAGTCATGAATAAGCATCCTTTCGATCCCCAGTCTAACGTTCTACCATCTGTGCCCCTATGCTCCACTTTCTAGTACAGATGTTCCTTTTAGCAGTGCCATTAAGATTACCATTCACTGACTGAACTTGGAATCCAAACACATGTCCTGAGTAAGGCTTTGAGAGCCATATTGAGGGGTCTATTCTACTGCCCATTTCTGGCCAAAGGTTTGCTTTTCAGAATTCCAAAACCGTATCTCCAGGCCTCCATCCAAGAATTAAAATGACAGACTGACTATACAGCATCAAAAATGGCAAATACAAAGCAGGATTTCTCTCTTGTCATTGACAGAAACACCAGTTGAACACTAAGTCTTCTGCACAGTCAAAAGGTTCATCCTAGCATAAATGTTTCTGTCAAAGGCTCTTCTAGTTCTTAGACATAACTGCACAAATAAGGTATCACACTGCTACAAGGGACACAAACTATAACATTCAGACAAAACTGCACAATAAGGTAATGTCAACCTTAAAGACTAGAAAGTCCAAGAATCTATTGATCTCCATCTTCCTGACTATGTAACTGCCCCAACAAATACCTCACCAAGCTCTCATATATCAAGACTTTCATAAGCCTGAAGCTGAACATACATTGAAATCTATATGACTGCCATGTGTATGACCTCCTGGATAAAAATGGCTATCAAGACCAGCAAAGAAGCCCTAGACCCAGTCTTTCAAAGAGATGCCAAAGAGCTCTTGTAGGTACAATGGTAAGTCAAACAGAGGCAGATCCTGGCTATCCACCTGGATTAGTGCCATGTTTTGGCAGATTGCCTGATGGTGAAATATTTGCAGCTTTAGTATGGTCAAACAAACTGAGTGTCATGGGCAGCATGGTTTGGCCCACTAAACTCAATGCAGACACAGGCTCCTTGAAGAAAAGTGCAGAGTGCTACTGCCCACTTTGGATTCTGGATTAACCCTACTTTTATGCCACCATCCAGACCACAGCAACCGAAATCGGCATTAAAACGGGGCCCCATTTAGATTTCAATGCAGATTTCTAGTTAACTAGTAAGGATTGCCACACAAAATAGGTCAATATCAAAAGCCATCGTCGACAATTGCCAACTCCACAGGTCTCTCAAGAATTGTGTTGTCTGAATTGTTCTTGGTGGAGCAAACCTGAAGCCACAAAGAAGACACTTAAGTTTGTGTGTACATAGCAGCTAACAAATATTTAACCCTGCAGGTAGTCCAACAAGACAAGGCACTGGTCAAGGTAGGTAGATCCTAAGGCTCTACTCTGAATGGCTCACCATTGTATAGGCAAGAGCCATTTGTCATCCTTCGGCAAAACCAGGTGCAGGGTTTTCAGGACAGCCTTGGTAGCTGTTTCCCCAAGAAATCTTGCACAAAGCAGGTATACAGACTTCAATGCATGTGCAGCCACAGCCATATGAGTCTTGGTATAAGTGGGCCTAGATGAGATGCTTGTTCAGCCAGTTGACACAGGCAGGAACATGAAAACCAACAGATTACGAGACTCTGCCAGCCTTTAAAGTAGACACAACCTTGTTGAGCAGCTTGGACTGGATGGTAAAGTTTACATTCCTCATGTCAATGTGCTAACTTGTTCTTGCACTGTTATCAAAACATGACAGTTTCTTCTGGCAAAGCCATGGCCAGCTGCTACACTATCCTATGGTGAGCCTCAATGATAATGCAGATGTGTTCCATTAGCATTTCCTGCCAAGATGTAGGAAAAAGTTGTACATGTTTTATTTGCCACAGATACTAAAGCTATTCTATTGTGAAGAAGAGTCATACTAGTCCCCTTTTCTGTGTCCAAAGAACAACTCATGCATGGTCTTCAGCTGGTCCATAGTAAGCTGTGTAAGAATGTGACAGGTAGTACTGGGCTACATTGTACCAGTAGCAGAAGTGACCACATACATCTGAACATACACAAATATTTTTCAGATGACAAAAGAGATGGCTCTGACCTGACTTGACATGGCTTTAACGCTCAAAATCCTTGTAGAGTACTTTTACACACATTGTAGACACAGATGAGATGCCACAGTTTTTAAAGTCAAGGACAATCCACATAGACATAATCTGTTTATTTGTTTGTTTATTTGATTTGATGCGTCATGTTGCAGTCTACAATTTATCAGTCATGTTGGGATGATTTCAGGTCTTCCTGGGCCAAACCAGTATTAAGATGCATATAATGTGTTTGCTCAAGGACACACTTACACAGTGACTCTGCCGGCGGTGAGTCCTGAATAAGCATCCTTTCGATCCCCAGTCTAACGTTCTACCATCTGTGCCCCTATGCTCCACTTTCTAGTACAGATGTTCCTTTTAGCAGTGCCATTAAGATTACCATTCACTGACTAAACTTGGAATCCAAACACATGTCCTGAGTAAGGCTTTGAGAGCCATATTGAGGGGTCTATTCTGCTGCCCTATTCTGGCCAAAGGTTTGCTTTTCAAAAATTCTAAAACCGCATCTCCAGGCCTCCATCCAAAAATTAAAATGACAGACTGACTATACAGCATCAAAAATGGCAAATACAAAGCAGGATTTCTCTCTTGTCATTGACAGAAACACCAGTTGAACACTAAGTCTTCTGCACAGTCAAAAGGTTCATCCTAGCATAAATGTTTCAGTCAAAGGCTCTTCTAGTTCTTAGACATAACTGCACAAATAAGGCATCACACTGCTACAAGGGACACAAACTATAACATTCAGACAAAACTGCACAATAAGGTAATTTCAACCTTAAAGACTAGAAAGTCCAAGAATCTATTGATCTCCATCTTCCTGACTATGTAACTGCCCCAACAAATACCTCACCAAGCTCTCATATATCAAGACTTTCATAAGCCTGCAGCTGAACATACATTGAAATCTATATGACTGCCATGTGCATGACCTTCTGGATAAAAATGGCTATCAAGACCAGCAAAGAAGCCCTAGACCGAGTCTTTCAAAGAGATGCCAAAGAGCTCTTGTAGGTACAATGGTAAGTCAAACAGAGGCAGATCCTGGCTATCCACCTGGATTAGTGCCATGTTTTGGCAGATTGCCTGATGGTGAAATATTTGCAGCTTTAGTATGGTCAAACAAACTAAGTGTCATGGGCAGCATGGTTTGGCCTACTAAGATCAATGCAGACACAGGCTCCTTGAAGAAAAGTGCAGAGTGCTACTGCCCACTTTGGATTCTGGATTAACCCTACTTTTATGCCACCATCCAGAACACATCAACCGAAATCGGCATTAAAATGGGGCCCCATTTAGATTTCAATGCAGATTTCTAGTTAACCAGTAAGGATTGCCACACAAAATAGGTCAATATCAAAAGCCATCGTCGACAATTGCCAACTCCACAGGTCTCTCAAGAATTGTGTTGTCTGAATTGTTCTTGGTGGAGCAAACCTGAAGCCACAAAGAAGACACTTAAGTTTGTGTGTACATAGCAGCTAACAAATATTTAACCCTGCAGGTAGTCCAACAAGACAAGGCACTGGTCCAGGTAGGTAGATCCTAAGGTTCTACTCTGAATGGCTCACCATTGTATAGGCAAGAGCCATTTGTCATTCTTTGGCAAAACCAGGTGCAGGGTTTTCAGGACAGCCTTGGTAGCTGTTTCCCCAAGAAATCTTGCACAAAGCAGGTATACAGACTTCAATGCATGTGCAGCCACAGCCATATGAGTCTTGGTATAAGTGGGCCTAGATGAGATGCTTGTTCAGCCAGTTGACACAGGCAGGAACATGAAAACCAACAGATTACGAGACTCTGCCAGCCTTTAAAGTAGACACAACCTTGTTGAACAGCTTGGACTGGATGGTAAAGTTTACATCCCTCATGTCAATGTGCTAACTTGTTCTTGCACTGTTATCAAAACATGACAGTTTCTTCTGGCAAAGCCATGGCAAGCTGCTACACTATCCTATGGTGAGCCTCATTGACAATGCAGATGTGTTCCATTAGCATTTCATGTCAAAGATGTAGGAAAAAGTTGTGCATGTTTTATTTGCCACAGATACTAAAGCTATTCTATTGTGAAGAAGAGTCATACTGGTTCCCTTTTCTGTGTCCAAAGAACAACTCATGCATGGTCTTCAGCTGGTCCATAGTAAGCTGTGTAAGAATGTGACAGGTAAGTACTGGGCTACATTGTACCAGTAGCAGAAGTGACCACATACATCTGAACATACACAAATATTTTTCAGATGACAAAAGAGGTGGCTCTGACCTAACTTGACATGGCTTTAACGCTCAAAATCCTTGTAGAGTACTTTTACAAACATTGTAGACCCAGATTAGATGTCACAGTTTTAAAGTCAAGGACAATCCACATAGACATAATCTGTTTTTGTTTATTTGAATTGATGCTTTACATCCCCTGTCAACAATTTCATAAGTCATGCTGGGATGATTTCCTGTCTTCCTGGGTTGAACCAGTATCAAGCAGCAGATAAAGTGTCTTGCTCAAGTACACATTTACACAGTGAGTCTGTTGGCGGCGAGTCTCCAACTAGCAGCCCTTCTATCCCCAGTCTAACGCTCTCCCATCTGAGACACTAGCTGTGCTCCACTTTCTAGTACAGATGTTCCATTTAGTATAACCATTTAGGATGTCATTCACTAGCTGAACTTGGAAATCAAACACATGTCCCAAGAAAGACTTTGAGAGCCATATTGAGGGGCCTATTCTGCTGCCCTATTCTTGCCAAAGGTTTGCTTTTTAGCATTGAACAATTTTGAACACATGCACACCTAGAT
Source organism: Loripinus fragilis (assembly GCA_964019695.1). Classification (NCBI taxonomy): domain Eukaryota; kingdom Metazoa; phylum Mollusca; class Bivalvia; order Lucinida; family Lucinidae; genus Loripinus; species Loripinus fragilis. The sequence continues at coordinate 36,895,096 of OZ026515.1, forward strand.
AGGTTTTCTTCCTCGAATAATGGGCTGCTTCTGCCCGAATGTGATACTGGCTACATTGTACCAGTAGCAGAAGTGGCCATGCACAAAAAACTTTTCAGATGACAAAAGAGGTGGCTCTGACCGGACTTGACACATTGGTTGACTCAACACTGGGTCATGCATCTCTTCTAACATTTTGTAAGCTCAAAATCCTTGTAGAGTACTTTTACACAAATTGTAGACGCAGATGAGATGCCACAGTATTTAAAGTCAAGGACAATCCACATAGACATAATCTGTTTATTTGTTTGTTTATTTGATTTGATGCGTTATGTCGCAGTCTACAATTTTTCAGTCATGTTGGGATGATTTCTGGTCTTCCTGGGCCAAACCAGTAATAAGATGCATATAATGTGTTTGCTCAAGGACACATTAACACAGTGACTCTGCCGGCGGTGAGTCCTGAATAAGCATCCTTTCAATCCCCAGTCTAACATTCTACCATCTGTGCCCCTATGCTCCACTTTCTAGTACAGATGTTCCTTTTAGCAGTGCCATTAAGATTACCATTCACTGACTAAACTTGGAATCCAAACACATGTCCTGAGTAAGGCTTTGAGAGCCATATTGAGGGGTCTATTCTGCTGCCCTATTCTGGCCAAAGGTTTGCTTTTCAGAAATTCCAAAACCGCATCTCCAGGCCTCCATCCTAGAATTAAAATGACAGACTGACTATACAGCATCAAAAATGGCAAATACAAAGCAGGATTTCTCTCTTGTCATTGACAGAAACACCAGTTGAACACTAAGTCTTCTGCACAGTCAAAAGGTTCATCCTAGCATAAATGTTTCTGTCAAAGGCTCTTCTAGTTCTTAGACATAACTGCACAAATAAGGTATCACACTGCTACAAGGGACACAAATTATAACATTCAGACAAAACTGCACAATAAGGTAATGTCAACCTTAAAGACTAGAAAGTCCAAGAATCTATTGATCTCCATCTTCCTGACTATGTAACTGCCCCAACAAATACCTCACCAAGCTCTTATATATCAAAACTTTCATAAGCCTGCAGCTGAACATACATTGAAATCTATATGACTGCCATGTGCATGACCTCCTGGATAAAAATGGCTATCAAGACCAGCAAAGAAGCCCTAGACTGAGTCTTTCAAAGAGATGCCAAAGAGCTCTTGTAGGTACAATGGTAAGTCAAACAGAGGCAGATCCTGGCTATCCACCTGGATTAGTGCCATGTTTTGGCAGATTGCCTGATGGTGAAATATTTGCAGCTTTAGTATGGTCAAACAAACTGAGTGTCATGGGCAGCATGGTTTGGCCTACTAAGATCAATGCAGACACAGGCTCCTTGAAGAAAAGTGCAGAGTGCTACTGCCCACTTTGGATTCTGGATTAACCCTACTTTTATGCCACCATCCAGAACACATCAACCGAAATCGGCATTAAAATGGGGCCCCATGTAGATTTCAATGCAGATTTCTAGTTAACCAGTAAGGATTGCCACACAAAATAGGTCAATATCAAAAGCCATCGTGGACAATTGCCAACTCCACAGGTCTCTCAAGAATTGTGTTGTCTGAATTGTTCTTGGTGGAGCAAACCTGAAGCCACAAAGAAGACACTTAAGTTTGTGTGTACATAGCAGCTAACAAATATTTAACCCTGCAGGTAGTCCAACAAGACAAGGCACTGGTCCAGGTAGGTAGATCCTAAGGTTCTACTCTGAATGGCTCACCATTGTATAGGCAAGAGTCATTTGTCATCCTTTGGCAAAACCAGGTGCAAGGTTTTCAGGACAGCCTTGGTAGCTGTTTCCCCAAGAAATCTTGCACAAAGCAGGTATACAGACTTCAATGCATGTGCAGCCACAGCCATATGAGTCTTGGTATAAGTGGGCCTAGATGAGATGCTTGTTCAGCCAGTTGACACAGGCAGGAACATGAAAACCAACAGATTACGAGACTCTGCCAGCCTTTAAAGTAGACACAACCTTGTTGAACAGCTTGGACTGGATGGTAAAGTTTACATCCCTCATGTAGATGTGCTAACTTGTTCTTGCACTGTTATCAAAACATGACAGTTTCTTCTGGCAAAGCCATGGCAAGCTGCTACACTATCCTATGGTGAGCCTCATTGACAATGCAGATGTGTTCCATTAGCATTTCATGTCAAAGATGTAGGAAAAAGTTGTGCATGTTTTATTTGCCACAAATACTAAAGCTATTCTATTGTGAAGAAGAGTCATACTGGTCCCCTTTTCTGTGTCCAAAGAACAACTCATGCATGGTCTTCAGCTGGTCCATAGTAAGCTGTGTAAGAATGTGACAGGTAAGTACTGGGCTACATTGTACCAGTAGCAGAAGTGACCACATACATCTGAACATACACAAATATTTTTCAGATGACAAAAGAGGTGGCTCTGACCTAACTTGACATGGCTTTAACGCTCAAAATCCTTGTAGAGTACTTTTACAAACATTGTAGACCCAGATTAGATGTCACAGTTTTAAAGTCAAGGACAATCCACATAGACATAATCTGTTTTTGTTTATTTGAATTGATGCTTTACATCCCCTGTCAACAATTTTATAAGTCATGCTGGGATGATTTCCTGTCTTCCTGGGTCGAACCAGTATCAAGCAGCAGATAAAGTGTCTTGCTCAAGTACACATTTACACAGTGAGTCTGTTGGCGGCGAGTCTCCAACTAGCAGCCCTTCTATCCCCAGTCTAACGCTCTCCCATCTGAGACACTAGCTGTGCTCCACTTTCTAGTACAGATGTTCCATTTAGTACAGTCAAACCTGCTGTTGCGGTCACCTCTATTAAGCGTGACTCTCCCTTAAGCGGCCACTTCAGGGTCCCCCCAAACGATTTTGAATGCAAATGCACCTCTATTAAGCGTGCACCTGTCCAACGCGGCCAGCGGTCGGCGAAATTTGCCCCAAAACGCTGAAATTGTATCCGTAAACGGCCACTTTCCATGTTCGATGCGGCCGTTTGATTAAATTTTATCAATAAACTTTTTTGCACCGGTCAAATGCTTGGAGCAATTAAACTCCCCAGCAGTGGTGTCTCCTAAAAGAAATTCTATAACGGCTGCCGCCCTATGTTGAGGCCATGGGACGCAACAGTTGGGGTGTTTGTGTGCCACTCGAGACACAATGGAATTGAAATTTTAAAAGTTCGAGTGTTTATGCTAATCCAACACTACGACATGCTTCAAGAAACCTCCACACGTGGATTAAAAAAATAGCGCCGTCCGTAACCTAAAACCTGAATACGCTAAACGAACACGACTTGTAGTTTTTGTGTATGCGGGTACCAGTGCAAAGCCAGTCAACCGATAAATTGTCAACATCATAGCGTTTACCGCTGCCAAAGTTCATTCATCCATACCGTGGCAGATGTTTAACGGTAAATGTGTGAAAAACTAAATGCGAGTAGTAATACTCTTTGCTGGAGGCATACTTACTACACAAAGATGAAATGTTTGGTGGGGGAAAGAAACAAGCAATAGCTTTTGAGAAAAAAAAAATGAGTAACAGAACCATTTTTTCCAAGTCTCATACACCTGAATTAATCTACAAATCAAACAACTTTCTCTTCATGTTCAGTAGCACGATGTCCATTAAACATGCCTTTGCTAATCAAAAATCAATGTTTAACTTTAGAAAAAAATGGGTATACCAGTGACAAGAAGCCTCTAAGTCCAAAGGCTAACTCTTTTGACAAACATTGATTTTTTTTAAAAATAACTTATGGAATTGCTTTTGTTTTAAAATTACATATTTTGATATTTGTTTTTTATTTATCTTTTTTTTTATTTCTATGATGCAATAACTGACCCCTACACTGGCGATGTAGACCTTTTTCTTCATAATTTTAACTCATATGGGAGTATCCTCAATCATATGGCCATCTTACCTGAACCTCTATTAAGCAGCCACCTGTCTTAAGCAAGCGATTTTAGATTATCCCTTGGCCGCTTGCTTAAGACAGGTTTGACTGTATAACCATTAAGGATGTCATTCACTAGCTGAACTTGGAAATCAAACACATGTCCCAAGAAAGACTTTGAGAGCCATATTGAGGGGCCTATTCTGCTGCCCTATTCTTGCCAAAGGTTTGCTTTTTAGCATTGAACAATTTTGAACACATGCACACCTAGATAGGTTTTCTTCCTCGAATAATGGGCTGCTTCTGCCCGAATGTGATACTGGCTACATTGTACCAGTAGCAGAAGTGGCCATGCACAAAAAACTTTTCAGATGACAAAAGAGGTGGCTCTGACCGGACTTGACACATTGGTTGACTCAATACTGGGTCATGCATCTCTTCTAACATTTTGTAAGCTCAAAATCCTTGTAGAGTACTTTTACACACATTGTAGACACAGATGAGATGCCACAGTATTAAAAGTCAAGGACAATCCACAGAGACATAATCTGTTTATTTGTTTGTTTATTTGATTTGATGTGTTATGTCGCAGTCAACAATTTTTCAGACAATGTTGGGATGATTTCCGGTCTTCCTGGGCCAAACCAGTATAATAAAATGCATATAATGTGCTTGCTCAAGGACACATTTACACAGTGACTCTGCCGGCGGTGAGTCCTGAATAAGCATCCTTTCGATCCCCAGTCTAATGTTCTCCCATCTGTGCCCCTTTGCTTCACTTTCTAGTACAGATGTTCCTTTTAGCAGTGCCATTAAGATTACCATTCACTGACTGCGTAAAGTCGCAGTCTACATGTCCTGAGTAAGGCTTTGAGAGCCATATTGAGGGGTCTATTCTGCTGCCCTATTCTGGCCAAAGGTTTGCTTTTCAGAAATTCCAAAACCGCATCTCCAGGCCTCCATCCAAGAATTAAAATGACAGACTGACTATACAGCATCAAAAAATGGCAAATACAAAGCAGGATTTCTCTCTTGTCATTGACAGAAACACCAGTTGAACACTAAGTCTTCTGCACAGTCAAAAGGTTCATCCTAGCATAAATGTTTCTGTCAAAGGCTCTTCTAGTTCTTAGAAATAACTGCACAAATAAGGTATCACACTGCTACAAGGGACACAAGCTATAACATTCAGACAAAACTGCACAATAAGGTAATGTCAACCTTAAAGACTAGAAAGTCCAAGAATCTATTGATCTCCATCTTCCTGACTATGTAACTGCCCCAACAAATACCTCACCAAGCTCTCATATATCAAGACTTTCATAAGCCTGCAGCTGAACATACATTGAAATCTATATGACTGCCATGTGCATGACCTCCTGGGTAAAAATGGCTATCAAGACCAGCAAAGAAGCCCTAGACTGAGTCTTTCAAAGAGATGCCAAAGAGCTCTTGTAGGTACAATGGTAAGTCAAACAGAGGCAGATCCTGGCTATCCACCTGGATTAGTGCCATGTTTTGGCAGATTGCCTGATGGTGAAATATTTGCAGCTTTAGTATAGTCAAACAAACTGAGTGTCATGGGCAGCATGGTTTGGCCCCTAAGATCAATGCAGACACAGGCTCCTTGAAGAAAAGTGCAGAGTGCTACTGCCCACTTTGGATTCTGGATTAACCCTACTTTTACACCACCATCCAGACCACATCAACCGAAATCTGCATTAAAACGGGGCCCCATTTAGATTTCAATGCAGATTTCTAGTTAACTAGTAAGGATTGCCACACAAAATAGGTCAATATCAAAAGCCATTGTCGACAATTGCCAACTCCACAATTGTGTTGTCTGAATTGTTCTTGTTGGAGCAAACCTGAAGCCACAAAGAAGACACTTAAGAATGTGTGTACATAGCAGCTAACAAATATTTAACCCTGCAGGTAGTCCAACAAGACAAGGCACTTGTCCAGGTAGGTAGATCCTAAGGTTCTACTCTGAATGGCTCACCATTGTATAGGCAAGAGCCATTTGTCATCCTTCAACTAAACCAGGTGCAGGGTTTTCAGGAAAGCCTTGGTAGCTGTTTCCCCAAATAATCTTGCACAAAGCAGGTATACAGACTTCAATGCATGTGCAGCCACAGCCATATAAGTCTTGGTATAAGTGGGCCTAGATGAGATGCTTGTTCAGCCAGTTGACACAGGCAGGAACATGGAAACCAACAGATTACGAGACTTTGCCAGGCTTTAAAGTAGACACAACCTTGTTGAACAGCTTGGTCTGGATGGTAAAGTTTACATCCCTCATGTCAATGTGCTTACTTGTTCTTGCACTGTTATCAAAACATGACAGTTTCTTCTGGCAAAGCCATGGCCAGCTGCCACACTATCCTATGGTGAGCCTCATTGACAATGCAGATGTGTTCCATTAGCATTTCCTGTCAAAGATGTAGGAAAAAGTTGTGCATGTTTTATTTGCCACAGATACTAAAGCTATTCTATTGTGAAGAAGAGTCATACTGATCCCCTTTTCTGTGTCCAAAGAACAACTCATGCATGGTCTTCAGCTGGTCCATAGTAAGCTGTGTAAGAATGTGACAGGTAGTACTGGGCTACATTGTACCAGTAGCAGAAGTGACCAAGGATGTAGGAAAAGTTGTGCATGATTTATTTGCCACAGATACTTAAGTCATGATTTTGCAGCTATACTATGGTGACAAAGAGTCATGCTGGTCCCCTTTTCTGTGTCCAAAGAACAACTCATGCATGGTCTTCAGCTGGTCCATAGTAAGCTGTGCTGATTATCATCGGTAAATTTTTTAAATAGTTTGCTTATCAGCACATTTCTGAACTTTTTGATGCTTAGAGTAGAAGAATACATGACAACAACCTCAGACTTCCACGGCTTTGTTTTAAACACATTAACACACCCACATTTGTTTGCCTCCTCCCATTATGGACTGCTTCTGCCTGAATGTGACAGGTGGTACTGGGCTACATTGTACCAGTAGCAGAAGTGACCACACACATCTGAACATACATAAATATTTTTCAGATGACAAAAGAGGTGGCTCTGACCTGACTTGACATGGCTCTAACAAATATTGGTTGATTCAATACTGGGTCATGCATCTCTTCTTACATTGTGTAGGCTCAAAATCCTTGTAGGGTATACTTTTACAAACATTGTAGAGACCCAGATGAGATGCCACAGTATTAAAGTCAAGGACAATCCACATAGACATAATCTGTTTTTGTTTGTTTATTTGATTTGATGCTTTACATCCCCTGTCAACAATTTTTAAGTCATGCTGGGATGACACCATTGGATTAAGAGGAGGTGCATTTACATGAAAATACATTCTTTGACCTTGAACTTGGTCTCAAGGTCACATGAAACGTTGCCTCTACATTATGTGACCTATGCACCTGCAAAGTCTGAAGTTGCTACATCCAGCGATTTAGGAAGAGGTGCATTTACAAAAAAATACATTATTTGACCTTTGGCCATGACCTTTAGTGGTGTCAGGGTGTCATAAAACATTGCCCAGTACCCTCTACATTATGTAACCTATGCACCAGTTTGAAGTTGCTATGTCCAACAGTCTATGAGGAGATGCATTTTCCAGAAAATACATTATTTGATCATGTCATTTGAGTCAAGGTCACACAAAACATTGTCCGGTACCCTCTACATCGTGTTACCTATGCACCTGCAAAGTTTGAAGTTGCTACATACAACAGTTTAGGAGAGGATGCAATTACAAGAAACATGACATACGAACCCATAGACAGACAGATCGATGACGGACAGACTTTGGTACCAAATAAATATAGCCTTTTTTTCTAAAGAAAAAAGCTGTTATAAAAATGGCCCCGCCCACTGGTAGCCATGTTTTTTTTTACAGATCAAATCAATTTAAGCAATCTTGGAAGAGGGTCACTGTCACCCAAGGACCATTAGTGTCAAGTTATTTCTAAATCGGGCCATTAGTTTTTGACAAGATTATTTAATGTTTTCCCTACACATACACAAAATTATAGGAAAAGCTGACTTTGCCCCTACATGGGTGGGCATCAGCGGAACTACCGCGAAATGGCGCTAACATAAATTTGTTCCTTCGTCACATGAAGGACCTTGGCGGTAGTGGCATCGTCACAGAAAAGACAAACAAAGGTAGGTACTCTCGCTTGTTTTGATTTTTTGTAAAAGAATGAGCTTACTATGTAAAAATCCGGCAATGCTATTCCATGTAGATATGATTTACCTAGCTAAACTTTCTAGCTAAAATCAAAACAAGTGAGAGTACCTACCTTTGTTTGTCTTTTCTGTGACGATGCCACTACCGCAAAAGGTCCCGGATGTGTCGAAGGAACAAATTTACGTTTACGCGATTTCGCGGTAGTTCCGCTGATGCCGATCCGTGCCCTAGAGGCCATGTTTTTCAACAGATCAAATTTATTTCAGCAATCTTTATACTTAAATATTTTCAAATCTTCTACTAAATTTTAAAGAATTCTGCATGGAATGGGAATCTTTTAGCATCTTTGAAAGGGGACCACCCAATGATCAATCATGTGAAGTTTGGTGAAATTTCAGCCCATGGTTTATAGATATTTGAAGAAATTGTTGACATACATTGGACGAACAGATGAACAATGGTGGCTAACGGACATCATATGATCACAATAGCTCACATTGAGCCTATGGCTCAGGTAAGCTAAAAATAATTTAACTGGGAACTCAAGCAAAAACTCAAACAAACCTGCCAACCAAGAGTGACAGTGACGTAATATTTTGTTTACAATTACAAAGTAACCAATAACTTGTACACTCCACTTGAACTAAAGTGAAATGATAGATCACTTGTGTATTAATCCTATCCTGAGGATAGGATTAATACACAAGGGATCTATCGATTATAAGTCCCCCGTAACTTTGTAAACAAAACATGATGTGACTGTCACTCTTGGCTGGCAGGACAGTAAGCTGTCGACACCTTCAGTTCTTTTCTAGATAATGTATGTACTACTTTTCTCCTAAATTTGTATTCAATTAACTTGCAAGATTCCATCTATAATCATGTATTTACATGTAGAGTGGAAAAGAGTGTAAATCCTGATTACATGATGTATACAAGTTTAGCAAGACAATGGTTAAGCATGAGCCACGGACATGTGATTTCCAACAATGCGGCATTTTGACAAGTGTAGACTCAGAGGAGCCTGTGCAGTCTCCTTTTAAGCTTAGAAACTCCAAATGCTGTTCAAACAGTAGCTTAACAGTCATAGAATATTCAAACGACTAGCAAAGGCTCTCTGATCAGACTGTGCACATGCTGGTCTGAGCCTTTGCTGGTCGCACATACCACATTGTTGGAAATCTCATGTTGGGGCTCAATTATATCTTTGCATGGAGATAAGAAGAAAGTGTCCTATGCACTGTTTTCTGACTTAGCTTGAGCCTTGAGTTCTTCTTATACACCATTACATCAACTGTTACTATTAGCATAAGCTGCATGTGCAAAACATGCTATATAAAGATCAAGTAGGATGTATTTATTGCTTATAAGTAGATCTAAATTATCATTAGCTGCATGAGCAAAACATGCTATATAAAGTATTTATTGGCTTATAGGTAGATCTGAGTTAGCATTTGCTGCATGTGCAAAACATGCTGTATATAAAGATCAAGTAGGATGTATTTAATAGCTTATAAGTAGATCTAAAATATTTTTTCCCTCTCATTCAGATGTGATACATTGAATCAAGACAAGAAGATTTTTAAATAGATCATTTGAAAATCAATTTTTAGCACCATGTGACCTAGATAAGGAACCATTTGAACAATTTTTGGAGAAAGCCATATAAAATCACTCCTGTCAAGTTTGATAAAAATCCAGCAAGAAGCTTAGGAGCAGATGTCCTGAGAAGCAATTGTTGATTACGCGCAAGACACGAAAAATGATGGACATCTAACAATCACTATTATAGCTCAGTTTGTTTCAAAAACATTCTTTGAGGGACACTATCAGAGTGTCAAACAGTTTGGACCCAGATCAGGACCTGCATTCTGTCGGTCCTGATCTGGATCCAAACTGTTTGCAAAGGTTATAAGCAGAAGACAAAAGTGATTTTAAGCTCACCTGAGCGAAAGGCTCAAGGCCTTTGGCTCAGGTGAGCTTAAAATCACATTCTTAAGTACATGTACTGCAAAATCAGATCTACAACTATCTGTCTATAAAATTTCAGGTGAATATATATTTAAGGGCTCTGGAAATAAGATAACATAAAATGAACAAGGAGCAATGACCAAAAAAAATACAGCAGGTTGAGTTATGGCCCTTGCAGACTGCACTTCTCCTCAATCTGCTTATAATGAAGATCTATCTGCCTATGCTGACTTTTTTTCATAAACATTCTTTCAGGAACACTATCAGAGTGTCAAACAGTCTGTCGGTCCTGATCTGGGTCCAAACTGTTTGCAAAGGTTATCAGCAGAGGACAAAAGTCGCCGCTAGCAGGTGTACCAGTTATGCTAGGACATAAGAACCAGTGAATTACAAAAGGTTTAGCAAAATTTGTAAATTTACATTTGCAAAAAAACATAAAAAAAAATCATGTGCTCTGCATGCAGCCTGATCAAGGCACTCATAAATAGGAGTTGATGAGTGGGTTTCTTGAGCCCTGAGATATTTCAAATTTTCAGGCATGGATCACTCATATTATCAGACAAGGTTTCAAGACGATTAGTTTGTGTTGATGCTTTACATTGCAGTCAACAATTTTTCAGTCTTGTCAGGCCTGGGTTGAACCAGTACTTAGCAGTGGATGAAGTGTTTTGCTAAAGGACACAACACGGCATCTCCAGTGAGTCTTGAACTAGCAGCCCTTTAATTTCAGGCAGTGTAATGCTCTACCAACTGAGCTATTGTGCTCGGCAAGTTTCATGATGAAGTATGTATAAGCAGTGAAAAAATATCCAAGTACACCATTCACATTTTACTACTATATGCAACATAATAATAGCAGTACTATACACTATTATGAAATCAGTGTAGATCCAGATCAGCTGGATTCTACTGAAATAATAAGTACACCATTCACATTGTACGACTATATTCAACCTTATAATTACATGGGTCAAAGTTCAAACTTTCCAAAATCCTGAACTTTTGAAATTCAAATCTTTAAACTTGTTGTAATGCTAACAAATCATTAACAATTTCAAGTTAAATGGTCAAATGTCCTTAGATGAACTGAAAATAAATAAAAGAAGTTAATATAATCATCTGCCTAATTCAGCATTTTGAGGCTGACTTTCTATGGAAAGTCAGCCTCAAAATCCTGAATTCAGGATTAATCCTGAAAAATTTCACCCATGTAATTAAGCACACTGTGTGCATACATGAGGGTCTGGATGGGGGGGGGGGGGGGGGGTCTGGTATTCACTATTCATTAAAAATTTAGCACATTATTCATCTCATTAAAATTTTGGGTTATTCATTAAAATAAGACCAATTATTCATTAAAGCTGCTTAGTCTGTAAATTTGAACATTTTTCGAAAAATTTTATTTTCTTTTTAAATCATTTGTAAAAGCAGAATTCAGTTAAGTTTTCACAATAAATCTGTTCACTATAGCTGAAAACTACACGGAAAAGTGAATTATCTTATAAAACAGGTGTGTTTTTCTCTTATTGGTAATTATTTGCGTCCCTCCAATAATTAGAGGTAAAATTTGCATAGAGTACAGTGACGTCACTAATTATAACTGTAATCGGAGAGGTCTATTGTCAATAAAAGGTATTCCCGCATTTAGACAGGTAAACAAACGAGGATATTGGTAGTTATATCCTTACTAATGCATTAAAGCTATCATTGGGTGTCACAGACCAGTGGTCCAGTGGTTAAGTAGCGATATTAACATATTCGAACCTGTATTTTTCTGAGGGTTCGAATCCCTGAGTTTTTATTCTTTATTTTTTTTTTTATTTTTCTTACTCCTTCAGTGGGCAGTTTGAATTGCCTAACGCTGTAACAAACAGTGGCGGATCCAGAGGGGGTTCAGGGGGCTCCGGAACAGATAATTTCATTTTTAAAGGGATATTCAAGAAGAATGAGAGATCATCTGCAAATCGACCCCCTCCCTAATTTATCTGAATCCCCTCTCCTGGAGTTGTGGATCCGCCTTTGAACAAAAAGGCTTATGTCAATATTTCAGGCTTTACAGGAAAACCAGTTAAAGGCGAGGGTTTTAACGACCACGAGGGGTCTAGCAGACGTTAGTGTATCAGAAAACTATGTTTGATTGTTATTATTGCATAAAGTCATATTGTCACTTGAAAACTTTGGGAAAACGCTTCGAAAAGTTCATTTTTGCATTACTATAATGGCGCGCAAAAGCATGAAGGATTCGTAGGTTTTGAAAAAGCCTGTTCCAGAGCAAAAACTTACGTCATGCTAACGCCACTGAATTACGTTCATTTCTATACACGCTACTGTTGATTACGTCAATTTTTGTGACGGCCTAGAATGCGTATATGTAAAGTAGGAAAGCCGTGCATCAACAGCACGTAAATTGCCTGATCAATACATGGGTTTTTGCCGGTTAAAACACGGTTGTTAATAGCGTGCGACACGTGTTTTTATGCAATAATTAAAGTACAAATTAGTCTTCATCTACATCCACACAGTACGTTGTGTATGCAAGCAGCAAACGCTCTGGTGAGTTTGCGTATTTCTGCATGCTCACCTGATCCTTTGATGCTCAGTATTGCGATCAAAATTTCACTATGCTGGCATTATTTTATGAACTTTTTATATCATTTATATATTGAAATAAAATTCTATTCGTTAAAAAAATTAAATATAAAAATTGAAAAAATAAAATATTAAAAAATATAAAGAAAAATACACAAAATAAGAAAATATCCAGAATAAGAAAATACACAATGAAAACAAATGAAAAAAAAAATGAGCATATCAATAAGCCTATAAAATGCTAAACAATGGGATTCGAACCCTTAACTTTTTACATAGCTCATGTGCATATAATTACAGCTGCCTCTCTACCTACTGAGCCACCGAGGATTTACATGCCATGATCATTATTTATCGCTAAATCCGTACAATTGTTTTACCTGCAGTGTTATTATTTTTTCTGAATGAACTTGTATGAATGAATAACGGTATTAAGCTGCTACACCTGTTCTCTATTGGACTCTATCCATGACGGACAATACTCTTACTGTGTGAGATCTTTATAGACAGGTAAGTTTTAACATAAATGCTGTTGTTTTGATACTGATAATTTGTAAAGATTAACGAAATTGGTATAGGTAAAATTTGTATAGAGTACAGTGACGTCACTAATTATAACTGTAATCGGAGAGGTCTATTGACAATAAAAGGTAATCCCGCATTTAGGCAGGTAAACAAACGAGAATATTGGTAGTTATATCCTAACTCATGCATTAAAGCTATCTTTGGGTGTCACAGACCAGTGGTCCAGTGGTAAAGTAGCGATATTTACATATTAGAACCTGTATTTTTTCTGAGGGTTCGAATCCCTGAGTTTTTATTTTCTTTTTTTTTCTTTTTTTACTCCTTCGGTGGGCAGTCTGAATTACCTAGCGCTGTTACAAACAGTGGCGGATCCAGAAGAGGTTCAGGGGGCTTCGGAACAGATTATTTCATTTTTAAAGGGATATTCAAGAAAAATGAGAGATCATCTGCAAATCGACCCCCTCCCTAATTTACCTGAATCCCCTCTCCTGGAATCGTGGATCCACCTTTGAACAGAAAGGCTTATGTCGATATTTCAGGCTTTACAGGAAAGCCAGTTAAAGGCGCCTAGAAGGGTCTAGCAGACGTAAGTGTATCAGAAAACCTCGTTTGATCGTTATTATTGCATAAAGTCATATTGTCACTTGAAAACTTTGGGAAAACGCTTCCAAAAATTCATTTTTGAATTACTATAATGGCGCGCAAAAGCATGAAGGATTCGTAGGTTTTGAAAAAGCCTGTTCCAGAGCAAAAACTTACGTCATGCTAACGCCACTGAATTACGTTCATTTCTATACACGCTACTGTTAATGACGTCAATTTTCGTGACGGCCTAGAATGCGTAAATGTAAAGTAGAAAAGCCGTGCATCAACAGCACGTAAATTGACTGATTAATACATGGGTTTTTGTCGGTTAAAACATGGCTGTTAATAGCGTGCGACACGGGTTTCTATGCAATAATTAAAGTTAAAATGAGTCTTCATCTACATCCACACAGTACGTTGTGTATGCGAGCGGCAAACGCTCTGGTGAGTTTGCGTATTTCTGCATGCTCACCTGATCCTTTGATGCTCAGTATTGCGATCAAAATCTCACTATGCTGGCATTATTTCATGAACTTTTTATATCATATATATATTGAAATAAAATACTATTCGTTAAAAAAATTAAAATATAAAAAGTGAAAAAATAAAATGTTAAAAAATATACAGAAAATACACAAAATAAGAAGATATCTAGAATAAGAAAATACACAATGGGAACAAATAAAAAAATAGAGCATATCAATAAGCCTATAAAATGCTAAACAATGAGATTCGAACCCTTAACTTTTTACATAGCTCACGTGCATATTATTACAGTTGCCTCTCTACCTACTGAGCCACCGAGGATTTACATGCCATGATCATTATTTATCGCTAAATCGGTACAATTGTTTTACCTGCAGTGTTATTATTTTTTCTGAATGAACTTTAATGAATGAATAACGGTATTAAGCTGCTACACCTGTTTTCTATTGGACTCTATCCATGACGGACAATACTCTTACTGTGTGAGATCTATAAAATGTATACCTGAATTTTAGTTTTTTTACTGTGTTCTTGAAAAATAGAAACATTATTTCAAAAATTAAAATATCAAAAGTTACAGAGTATGCAGCTTTAAAAGTAAGAAAGGTGGCAAAGAAATCTGATTATTCGCTATTCATTAATTTTTTCTTCAATTCATTAAAAAAATAGGATTATTCATTATTTTTTTGTCTCATTATTCACTATTCATTATAAAAAAAAGGGCCATTTTTCACTAATCATTATACCCCATCCAGACCCTCATACATTTTCAAAATACTATACCCTACAATGTATCATGAAATTATTGTAGCCCCAGATCAGCTAGCTTCTAATGAAAAACTAAGTACACCATTTACATTGTACTACTGTATTCAACCTAAGAAGTGCACTGTACATTGGCGTAGCTCTCATTACACAGTTTACGAACGTGTGTAATAAAAATATTTACACTCAAGGGAGCTCACCTTATGTGGTAAAAGTGATTTTCCATACCTTAATGAACTAGCTGCTCTTAAAGGAAAGAATTCGCTCCCAGAGCTTCCTCTGGAAGCGAATTCTTTCCTTTAAGAGTTCCCATTATGAAAAGGGAGGTAATTGTAGAGAATCATTGCTTGATACAGTAGTCTCCCTTTGATGTGCGTAACTTTTTCAGCATTCTGGCTATACCATTGCTGTACACATAACTTCCAAATTCTATATTCTATTTTGAAATCAGTATAGACCCAAATCAGCTGATCTGGATCCACACTCTGTTTTTCCTTCCACATGGTAATATTGTTAACAATAAAATTACACTACTGGATTGAATAGAAATCAGAAGTTCATAAAGTTAAAACAAAATTAACCTGTGCTCTTATAGCAGAATTTGGGCTTATCAGGTTGAATAGGGTAGGCCATATATGGGCCTCAACACGAGAATATCTGTCTTCAGCGTTTGCGAACAATAAAGGCGCAGACCAGCCTGCGCATCCACACAGACTGATCAGCACCTTTGTTATTCTCTTTTTCTAAGCTTGCTACAAGCTGTTGGCAACCCTGAAGACAGGTTTTGTGGCGTTGCGGCCCATATGACAATAGCCATGCAAATGTTGACCAAAAACTAAATATGTTGCACCCCCGGAAAGGAAGACCACCTTTACATGCCAGCAGCAAATTTTGTCTGCTGATAATCTTTGCAAACAGTTTGCACCCAAATCAAGCCTGTGCCTGATCTGGATCCAAGTTCTGATGGTATTACCGAGAGAATTTTTCGAAACAAGTTTGGAAAATATCTGCTGACGACAAAAAAATGGTGAAAAATTACCCAGCATGCAAAGAGTCATCCATTGTCCATCACTGTCTTCCTGTCATCCAATTTTTAGGAGGGAGGGGATGGGGTGGTCAAATCTTTCCCAGTGTCAGCCCAATGGTTGCGCCAATATTACTCAACATGCAGTTAATTCAAGATTTCAAGAGATTATTTTGAGGAAATATGCTAAGGACAGGCAAAATTAATTATATTCACAAAGATGAAGCACCCATGTAAAGAATCAAATCAAACAAACAAACAATCATACAGAAAAGTTTGTGTAACTAAAATTCAAGGACTTTTCAAGGACTTCTCAAATGTTTATGGTTTTCAAGGACTACAAGTTAATGAACCAGGCCCCAAGGATATAAAACTTTTTTCATGCTCAACTCAACTGAGCATGAAATTTCAACTGCTCATAAAAGCTAAAATACCGACAAAAAAAGAAGTATCATGCTTTAAGTCTCTCAGATGTTGTATTTATCAAGCTAATAAATGTTAAAATGCCAACAATCATTTATGAGCAGGATAAATTTCCTTGAGTTGAGCATGGAAAGTTTTATAACCTCCAGTCTGGTCTGTCACAGTCACATATAAAATGCCCTAAGGAATGGGTCTAGCATCTTACACATTTGTGGAAAGTTATTTGAAAATGCTGAACAGACCATTTTTTTCTAGATCTGAGACCAGAGGTCAAGGTCACATTGACCAAAAAAATAAATGTGACTTTGCCGCTCCAAGATGTATCCTCATACAAAATCTAATGTAGGTTACCTGCCTTTGGACAGTCTGATTACTATTTGCCTCACATTAGGAGCATAAAAATATGATTGACATGTTAAAGTTCTACTTCTGAAATGTGATTTCTTGTTCTTGAAAATTAAATCTGCCGTGAAACGTACTGAAACATTACTCATAACACGCCTACCAAATGATTGAATTCTTAACCACCAGTTCAATAACGAAAACAATTGAATCGTCATCCCGTTTGGCGTTGGAAGTCTTAAAAAGGTAAACAAACTTTGTACATTCTTCCAGTTGGGATTAAGATAATTTTTTTGAGACAGTTATTGAAAAGTCGGAGAATGGCATGCACCAAACAAGGATATCTACGTTTTCTGAATAACTTTCAGACCACATGCTTTGTGCATATTTGCTGAATCACTTTTCGATTGGTGAAGGGGTGTCAGCAGCCATCCAAAACACATGGAAATTGAGGTAAAGATAGTCAATTACTTAAACATACCTCAGTGAAATGCAGAAAAATAACTTTCAATTCTTATAATTACAACTTCTTTCCTTCTTCTTTCTTTAAGTATTTTTTAATTATGTTTTCCTTAAAACTACGTTTCCAGTTAATAACGTTTCATGCATTAAGATGATGATGTGCACTATGACGCGTACGTAGACGTCACAATGTTAAAAAACAAGATGGCGGCAAGATCTCATTAGACAGCAGATCGGCATGACTACTGTTAATTTAAGCGTCATATGTAAGTTTATATTTGCTTTTCCACCTGAAAATATCTGTGTAAGTGTAAAGTAAAGTGTAAGTAGTTGCCGACTGTCCCAATGATTTCTCTTCATAGAAGCATTGCACAGTATCACAAAAGAAGTTCTGCCGTGAATGTCCCCGCCCCTCATGAATAGGAACCGATGTTCATTGAAAAATGAAATACAGGTCAATACCAACAGATGACCCTTCTTGACCAATCAGATTAACGGATCTCACTAAATGTTATGACAGTTGTAATTATTCCGCAATGATGCCTTGCTAGAAGCTTGACATATCATTTTCTACACACGATGGACACATATGGTGGTTATTTTGCGTGATGACCCTTTTGACTGACAAAGCAGCATAAGTGAGCAAATTGTCTAAAATTCATGGTTACGCATTGGATCTATATAAATGATAGGGACATTCGAAAACACTTGTCAGTTCTAAATGCCACTTATCTGTGTCTATCAAAACTAAACAGCATTGCATTTCCGAGTTGGAAAATCACTACATTTTATTATAAAATATATATTATCCCTTAAATCATGCTGTAGAAAGAATACACTAATCATTGTTTTTCTGCGAAAAATGTTTATTTTGCTGTAGAATTGAATATTGAATATAATTTGGTGTAGTTTCGATATATTTTCAATGTGGGTAAGCTGGCCATCCTGTCCGATTTTTCGTGGTTAAGCATTAGGTCATTCTGTTTTCTGCCCGAGTCTGTGGACCTAAGACCAGAGGTGATTTCAACAATGCAAGAGCTCGCCGAGCGCTTGTTGATTGGTACCTATTTTTATTCGTAATGTGTAAAGCCTGACATCAGTACAAAGATCACATTGTTGAACTCGCCTCTGCTGTGCTTGAATGAAAAGTACTGTGTGTGGTTCGTTGCTGTGGTGTCCTACCACAGATTAACTTTCATAAGACTTGCTGTTCTTCAGTAGGCAAGGGTAGAGGTGTAGTGTGTAAAGTGCTTTGTGCATGTTTTATTTCTGTGGTGTTCTACAACTATACAACCAGGCCCAAAGATTATAAAAATATTTCATGCTCAACTCAACTGAACACAACATTTATCCTCCTCATAAATGTTAAAATGCCAACAATTGTTGACATTTTAACATTTATTAGCAGGATAATTACACCAACTAAGAGTTTGACAGCAAGAAAACTCACTATTTTTCGGCATTTTAGCTTTAATTAGCAGTTGAAAGTTCCACTGAAGAGGACTGAAGTGAGGAATTCTAATGAGAAACAAGTTATGGGTACTTAAACCAGGAATTCAAAGATGGTACGTAAATCAGAAGAGTTTTGAACTGAGGAATCCTAATGAGAAACAAATTATGAGTACTTAAGCCAGGAATTCAAATACGGTACAAGTTAAACTAAATAGGACTGAAGTGAGGAATTCTAATGAGGAACAAGTTATGAGTACTTAAGCCAGGAATTCAAATACGGTACAAGTTAAATTAAATAGGACTGAAGTGAGGAATTCTAAGAGAAACAAGTTATGAGTACTTAAACAGGGATTACAAATATGGTACATGTTAAACTGAAGATTTTGAAGTGAGGAATTCTAATGAGAAACAAGTTATGAGTACTTAAACCAGGATTACAAATATGGTACAAGTTAAACTGAAGTTTTGAAGTGAGGAATTCTAATGAGAAACAAGTTATGAGTACATAAGCCAGGAATTCAAATACAATACAAGTTAAACTAAATAGGGACTGAAGTGAGAAATTCTAATGAGAAACAAGTTATGGGTACTTAAGCAAGGAATTCAAATGTGGTACAAAGTCATCTAAGTTTTATAAAGTGATGAATTCTAATTTGGTATGAGTAAAAATTGATTACAACCTAAAAATACTAGAACTATCTAGTAGAAAAAAATAAAATATACAATGTATTACAAACTTAAACACTGGAACACACCAGAATGAAAAAAATTATTACATACTATAAATACTGGAACAATCTGGAAAGAAAAAAAAATATTGATTACATCTAACTTGAAATACCGGATTAATCTAAAAAGAAAACAGCTTATTGATTACAAACTACAAAATCTGGAACAATCCAGTCCTATCTCTTTTACTGTCTTTATGGAACTAACCTTGGTATCCCTGGCGTTTCAGTTCTGTCTCCTATGGTAAGTGCATACCTGAATGTCACTATGGACCAGACTATACCCGGTCTTCTCCCAGAGATAACTCCACGATGCAACCGTTTTAGTACCATCAACACAACCTAATCCTACGGGCCTCAGCGTTCAGACAGCAGGAACAGAGAAGCAGGAACACTGGAAACAGGAACACTGGAAAAAAGGAACAATGGAAAACAGAAACAGAGAAACAGGGACACTGGAAAACAGGAACACTGGAGAACTGGAACACTGGAAAACTGGAACACTGGAAAACAGGAACACTGGAAAACAAAAACATCTGAAATCAGGAACAGAGAAACAAGGCACTGGAAACAGGAACACTGGAAAACAGGAACACTGGAAAGTGGAAAGATGGAACACTGGAAGACAGGAACACTGAAAACAAGAACAGAGAAACAAGGCACTGGAAAACAAGAACAATGGAAATCAGGAACATCTGAAAACAGGAACAGAGAAACAAGACACTGGAAAACAGGAACATCTGAAAACATGAATAGAGAAACAAGACACTAGAAAACAGGAACATCTGAAAACAGGAACAGAGAAACAGGAACACTGGAAAACAGGAACAATAAATCAGGAACATCTGAAAACAAGAACAGAGAAACAAGGCACTGGAAAACAAGAACAATGGAAATCAGGAACATCTGAAAACAGGAATAGAGAAACAAGACACTAGAAAACGGAAACATCTGAAAACAGGAACAGAGAAATAGGAACACTGGAAAACAGGAACAGAGAAACAGGAAAACAAGAACAGAAACAAGGAACACTGGAGAACAGGAACATCTGAAAACAGGAACAAGAGGACAGAGCAGCAGCAAGGAATATAAGGAGAAGAGAGGAATAAGAGGACAGACAGCAGCAGGGAATATAAAGAGAAGGGGAGACCAGAACAGAGCAGCAGCAGGCAGAGGGAAGAGAAAGGGAGAGCAAAAAGACATAGCAGCAGCAGAAAATATAGAGAGAAGAGAGTAATACAAGAGGACAGAGCAGCAGCAGTGAATATAAAGGAATAAGCAGAACAAGAGGACATAGCAGCAGCAGGGAATACAAAGAGAAGAGAGTAATACACGAGGTCAGAACAGCAGCAGGGAATTTAAAGGGATAAGCAGAACAAGAAGACATAGCAGCAGCAGGGAATATAAAGGGATAAGCAGAACAAGAGGACATAGCAGCAGCAGGGAATACAAAGAGAAGAGAGGAACAACAAGACAGAGCAGCAGCAGGGAATATGAAAAGGACTAAAGAGAGGAATTCTAACAAGAAACAAGTTATGAGTATTTAAGCAAGGAATTCAAATGCGATACAAAGTCATCTAAGTTTTTTAAAATTAAGAATTCTAATTCGGTACAAGTAAAAATTGATTACAAGCTAAAAACACTGGAATTATTTATGTCATCTAACTCACGACAATATTACATTATGCTATCTTCTATTCCCCAGAAAGACGGCGACTTAATTATCAGCCGTGATGAACCAGCAATTATGAACACAGACATGTTACCCCGTGTAAATCAATCACGATAAAAGCATGCACTTGGTAAACTGATACCTGTAAATTTCCTCTTTTGCTTGGCACTGTTATGGCAAAAGGACCTCAAGACTAATGTATCCTTGGCTCGAGCAGCTCATTTGTTCCCAGGATTGCGTTCCAAGTAATTTTGGTTTGACTTTGTACCATGCTGTTTAATTATGACATTATTGTTTAATTTGACATTTATTTCAGTATTACTGAAATTCTCCGACATTGCTTAGGTAAGTTTTTAGAATGGAATTTCCCAATTCTTAGCCGATTGTGACCGCCATTTTTGCAGAGATTGTTCTTAGGACAATCCATGCTTTGGTTGCTCATCCTGGTCAACTTTGACGTGGTCTAAAACCTTTTCTAAGTTGTCCGAACGGAGAAACTTATACATGATTGGAGAAGTGGTGCAGTCGGAGGGTATTTTTAGGGAGTTCCCCTTACCTCACAAGAGGATAACAAGACTCCTGTTGTCTCTGACCTAAAGGTCAGTGATGTGGAAAATCCTTCCTCCCTGTTTTTGACCGCTGGTTCAAACCTGGGGGCTGCTCTTTCTGAATCTTCCACTGCCTGGAACGGTACTGGAAATTCTTTTCAGTCTGGGTGTCGAAATGAATCTGTTGATTTTCAGATAACCAGCGGCTTTTGTGTTCTCAATCACCCTTGAGGCGCCAGGCCGTTCAACACCACAATAGGTTCATGGCTCTCGCTCTCGTTCGAAGCAGTCTCATTGTTACTTGTCTGGTAGTACTGACCGGCTTCCAAGAACCTTGTGCTCTCAAAGCCGTGGAATACCACGGTAGTTTCCTCTTAGTACTTCCAAGAGCCTTGTTCTTACTTTTCAAGATCAAGTTCTGGCTCTTTTCAGGCGATGGCTAGCGATTCGACTTAGCCATAGCCGCCAACTATCCTCTGCTATAGCTCCCATCGCCTGCCGTACGAGCGAGCGCTGTACGAGCAGGGACTCTTTATTTAGTATAGACAGTCCCTGGTACGAGCCAGCGAACGAGGGTTACAAGAGTGTGCCATTTGGGTTCTCTCTTTTTTAATCAAATTCTGGTTTGGTGCCTAGCCTATGGCTTGCACAAACCATATGGCTCGTTCCAAGCCTTGGACGTTGCTCAAGGCTGATCCACCTAGAGCGAGTGACGGCAAGCCGAACTGTAGCTATCAAAACGCTAGAAGCGTTTTTACAGGCTCACAGGGCTTATATACTCACAGTGAGCGAGCCTACATGGCTTATATGCTTTTCTCGGGGCATGTTGGTCTAAGAGGTCACTGCTCCTGCTCGGACCCTTTATTCTTCTAACTCATACGGTATGTATGGCAGGATCATGTCCTGATTGTACTTTAGATCAACCGTATAAATTCCTATTCACTTGACTGGTGAATTTTACCACCGTGTACAACAGACAGGGTTCCCATATAAATTCAAAAACACAATTCCATGATTGTTCCATGATATTCCATGATCAACAATGTAATTTCCATGACTATTTAATGCATGGCCTCCAACATCCCTTTTGAGCAGCATCTTCCCAACAGCATGCTTGTAGACCATGCATGCATTTTGAAATAATTAAAACTTGAAACCACCAGTAGCCAGAAAACTAGCTGTCGGACACACAAGTGTCCTACAGCTAGTTTTCTGGCTACTGGTGGTTTCGTCAAATCATTTAACAAAATTCCATGATTTTTCCATGATCATTCAGATTTTTTCAAATTCCATGATTTTTCCATGCATGGAAGATTTTTTAGTGATTTTCCAGGTTTTCCATGATTTCCAGAGCTTGTGGGAACCCTGAACAGAAACACCGTGAAAAACTGTACATTATAGAATTATTGACTGAAGAATTTTAATCTTTTTCTGGTAACCAGAATTGTTCTCGCTCCTGTTTTGTTCAGGGTACATGGGCATCAATGCATCTTCTGCCATCGGCTTCTGAGAATTCAGCCCCAAATACTTTAATTAGGTTTTCTCTGTATAAAACCGAGATTCAAAAAATGCTTCTGTCTGTCAAGACACTCACACCTGTGAGGGCTCATCTTGCATTGAAGTGGTTCAAGATGAACTGATTAAGGGCATTGGTTTTAGAAATCAAAATCATTATCCAACCAGCTCTTCCTCAGAGCAGTTTTATTTTTGAAGTTATATTCAAAATTAATTTAGGATTCAAGGGGCTAGTCCTAACAATCCTATTAAATGTCCTCATTTGGACTCTATTATGTATTATGAAAGCATCCGACAGATTTCCTTCTTCTCCATATATGAAGTCTTTGGTCAAGAGTCTATAAGATCTCTGACCAATGATGAAGTGAACCACCACTGTATGCAAGGTGTGTCACTTCAAACTTTTATGGTTTTTAGTTACACTTGAATGCTGGGGAAATTAGCTAGGGCTAGTTTCACACAATTCGTTCAGGTAAGTTTTATTGGAACTCTGTCTGCTTTGAATTCTTCAATTTGATGAGGTGTGTAGCTACTTTCAGGTCTTGGCTCAATGACTGACGTTTTAGTATGTTTTGCTATGGACCTTCACTTACCAGAGGTATTACATTCCTGGCAAGTGTTCCTTGGATGTTCCTTTAGGTTCAGCCTATAGAGTCTACAACCCAAGGTTGGGTTTTAGATTTTGATGTGGCCAAATCTATTGGGAAGTTTCTATAGTACTATGTGCCATTGCATCATGTTACAGTACTTCTTTTCTATTTATTTGAGAAAGAGAAATCCATGGGATCTCGGAGTCTATTAGGGATACCCATTTGCTCAGGCTTACCCAGCCTCTTTGGAGTCTTTGGGCACGGACTAGTACTTTCAGTCAGCCAGTCATACTTACTGATAGCAGATTGTAATATTAGTATGCCTGGTAACCAACAGACATGTGGTCACAGTCTGTTATAAGATATTATTGTTTATCTGTGTATCCATCCCAAATGTCAGGTTATTCCTCATTTTTGAGAGTAACACCTTCAGGTCCAGAGAAGATTCAACTTCTGTAGAAGAAGAATCCATACTGGGCAGACATCCATAGAACCAGTTTCTTCTTTCATCTGAAGAGCAGCTATTATAGCGGCTTTTCTGGTTCGCAAGAGACCAGTTTCAGATCTCTCTAAACTATTTGCCAATTCATGTTTTCCTTCAGTGAAAGGCATACTATATGCATATCTGTTTTTCTGTATGTTTTCCTTTAGTGGATCTTTGGGCCTGCATGTCTTTCTCTGGAAACACGTATGAGGCTTCTCTCTGGACTTGATTTATGCATTTTATCATCCTGCCCAGTGGTCTTGTCCTATCTGTTTCAAGTTCTATTCCTCAAGAACTTAGTTCGATTCTGTCCCTGGAAATTGTTTCCAATTGGGATAAGCAGAGCTGGTTTTCCAGTCAGACATTTTCTTTCTGAGAATGTGCTCTGTGTAGATAGGATCTCTTAGGCTTGTCTGTAGAAAGGTGCATGAGACTATTTCAATTATTTTGAGAATATTATAGGAGCTAGTGTGGTGTAGTAAACAAACCACTCGCCTAAATAAGGGGTTCCAATTTGATCCCCGGCTCCTCCTTCTGTAGGATGAGACTTTATCCATGGTCCAGTCCACATATGTCTTTTTGTGTTGGTGGGATGTTTACACAAACACTCACACTCTGAGATTGTTATCTTGTTCAGCCCGAGATCTATTCTCTCTTAGGCCGTTTGGAGTCCATTGCTCCAACTCTGCCAAATGGCAGAGCTGTCAAGCATTGCTGCTGTGGCACATCTAGCCTTCTGACACCAGACCATCATGGGATTTTTCATTTCCCTAGGTCTTTGGTTCAGTCCAGCTATATTCCAATGGTTGAACAGGGAATTCCTGTAAATCATAGAGCTTTTAGGCAGGCCTCCCTCAGACTTGTCAATTTCATGGACACAAGTATGTTGGCTGAGGAACCCATCTAGGTGCTCTTTCAGCTTCCGGCCAATGGTCTGTTCCTTGGCAGGAACAACATATCTATGGTCTTTTTTCAGAGTTGTCATGCTCTCTGAAAAACATTCTTATGAATATTACTACTGTTATGTATTACTGTCAGCAGATAGTATTTAAGTGGTAGTTTTCTTAACAAGAAGGGGGGGGGGGAGTCATGCACCTTGTCATTCTTGGTTATCGATCAGTTATATTGGTGCATGAATGCTTTGTGGCTCATGGCCTGTATTGTTCCAGGGAATTGAATTTCTGACCTATTCATTTTTTATTTTTATGAACGGTAGATTACAGAGTAGACCATATATAGGACACTCTGTTTACGATTCTCGTATTCTGGAAAGTCCCTCACTTAGTCCTGTTTACCAGAGTCTAACAATTGACTTCCATTTTTCCATTTCTTAATTGCACTATCACAGGCTTGGACAGTGGACAGCATGCCCCTTCATGGGAGGGAATGATATTTGGAAAAGAACTTGGTTGTTTTTTTTCCTATTAGATACATGCTGGAATGTCATCTGTTCTTACAGTCCTGCTCTTCTGCTGGTTGCACCAGAAGTCTGGACTCCTTCAGGCGGATCATTGATCCTGACTCATTCTGGTATGCCTTCTGGTCTGCTTGCACACTTGGCTGTGCTGCGAGGAGTTCTTCTTTAGGCAGCAATTTTTATAATCTGCCGAGAGAGAATTTGTGCTTCAAGCTATTCACTCAGTCTTATTTTTTTCTGATATGACTGTGGTATGTATTGGTCTTCTAGCGGGAGATATATCCAATGGACCATCTGTTATGTTTCTTGACAGATTTTCTTCTTCCTTTTTGAGGAGAAGCTAGATTTAAGACAGATACATGCTGAAGCTTTCATTGTCTTCAGTAGGTCTCTTCATCCTGCTCTCTCTGATATTATCAGATATGAGATTGGAGAGTCTTTCTAACCGGGCTGCACTTCCTTGTGCTCTTCCCTTGAGTTTTTTTCCATTCAAGAAGTCAATATTTTCTTCTGTCTTCTTGTTTTGAGACTTTTGCGCATTACACAGAAAAAATCTCTGATTTCACTTCTTGGCTAGAGATTCAGTGATGGTCATCTTTTGATTATCAGTCTCTTCTGTTAAGTGTAATTTCAACCAACATATTGTGGTTGTATTACATTTCTTCCAAGATTAAGGCTATCAGTAGCAGGAGTTCCCATTTAGATCCCTGCTCTATTTTTTCTGGCATGGACATTTTATCGTCCAGTTTGTGCCTTACATTTTATGTGTTGGGAATTGTGTCCTGGGTCAGATGTGGCACTTTATGGTGTCCATTCCTGATCTTTGCCTTCTTCCTTACTTACCTTGAGATAGGAAGTTTTCTTATGTTCTTTTGAGGTATATAATAGGGATATGGGTTTCTACTATATCTAGATGGATAGTAGATAAGATAAGAAATTTTAATTAAAGATGGCATGACAGTAAAACAGAGAAACATAAGCTCTTATGAGCTATTGACTGTCTAATGAGCTTTTAGACTCTGTGTATGCCTTTCCTACATACTACGTGCATGGATGGTTGACATTGCGTTTTGCCTATGCCAGTCTGATTTCTTACCTTTCTGTGCTCATGTGCTTAGAACTTGAGTTCAAGTATTATTGGTTGCATGAACAAGTTCTGTGGATTCAGTTTTAGCTGGCTTTTGGGGTTCGATAAATCCTTTTAATAGGTTCTATCTTTAGATTACAGGTTTATTTTGATAATCTGCTTATCTTGGTCTTATTCTGTCAGATTAATAGTTTTCTTGTTGAATATTTCTTGACCGCAACATTATTGAACCTTTTTTCATGGTGTACTGCACGGTGATTATTTTCTCACCAATCATAACCAGACACGTGATTGCTTCATACAAAATGGCGGACATTCAGGAAATCTCCTTGTGTTCAATAGGATCATTATCCTTTCTTCATGTTTTTTCATGAATTTTTCGGGGAATTCGGCTCAACAGATTTTTGGAGAGGACAGCATTTGTTTTCAATCCTTAAAAATTGTTCTATGATGGCAACCATGCTTTGTGTCAGCCTGTATGACATCAAAATGTTCTGTTGTTGTCATACACAGATTTTGTTTACGTTGTTGATTGCCGAGCTGAATAATGTAACCCCTATGTTGAATGGTAAGTCAATCTTTTGACTTAGTTATTCCCATTCATTGACAGATTTTTCCCACCATCCAGAAAGATAAAATCTAGTATAATGTAATATTGTTGTGAGATAGATGATATAAATTTTATATGTTTGTTCCAACGTAAATATTTATCAATCTATACTCACCACAACATTACGATGAGGCCCAGGCAAGCTTATAGCATGCTTTCTACCTCCCTGCATATCTGTTTTTCTGTATGTTTTCTCACATTAGAGGAAGTTAACAGTTATAAGTTTAGCAAGAGCATGCTTTTATTGTAATTGATTTACACGGGGTTACATGTCTATGTTCATATCGGCAGTTTGTCATGGCTGGTGATTAAGTCCGGGTCATTCTGGGGAATAGAGGGTAGCATAATGTAATATTGTTGTGAGTATAGATTCATAAATATTTATGTTGGAACAAGCATATAATGTTTATTCCACAAAAAAAGCCAATATAGCCTAAATCTAAGTCAAAAAAGGGCCATTACTCAGTCAAAAGTTTGTGAATAACCTCCAAATTAAACCCAGACTTGTATTTTATTATGCTTTAGCCTTCTGTAAAGTTTAAGAGAAATTGTTGCATCCTTTCAAAAGTTATTGATCGGAAACCACAAACTGACAATTTAGATTAAATTTAAGTCAAAAAAGGGCCATAACTCAGTCAAAATTTTGCAAATTACCCCACCCTTATAAAACTTGGCCTGTATTTTATGATGCTTGACCCTTCTGTAAAGTTTAAATGAAATTGATGCATCCCTTCAAGAGTTATCGATCAGAAACCAAAAGTGTGAGGCTGCGGACAACGACGCTGCCACCAGAGTCATGATCCCTATATGTCATCCTTGTTTCGCAGGCAACACAATTACCAAACAAGAGGGTGGAGTGGCCCTAAATCGCTAAACTGAGTTTTGTTTAAAGCTTTCATATAGGTATCCGTTGAAAGCTGGTCATGTCTCTGGTGACCTGGCCGCGTAGCGCAGTCGGTAACGTGTCTGGCAACAGATGCGAGTCTGACTGCTAATCCAGGGGTCGCGAGTTCAATCCCGCCCCGGTCCCATACTTTCGTGGAGATTGATCATCTAATTTCTACGGTCATTCTCCTCCCTTCCGCTGAATCATTCAAGAAGGGTTGTTTTCAGTTACAAGCAAAAGTATGTGCACGAAGTACTGTTTAACTGCTTGTTCAAGCTTGCCCAGGAAAAAGTGTGGTTAAGTGAACTGACCGTCCCGCAATGACCATAGCTGTTGACTTGGGACGTAAAGCTACAAAACAAACAAAAAAAAGTCTCTGGTGGCACCTGGGGTGGGTCCAATTTTGGCCCCAGGGGCATAATTTGAACAAACTTGGTAGAGGTCTACTAGGTCATGCTACATACCAAATATCAAGGCTCTAGGCCTTATGGTTTCAGACAAGAAAATTTCACTGCCCCTCCGTCTCACGTCAAGCACTCTACCACTGAGCCACTGGGCTCCCTAAATTCTAAAATATGAACCAATTTATGAGTACTTAAGCCAGGAATTCAAATGTGGTACAAGTTAAACTGAAGAATACTGAAGTAAAGAATACTAAAATGTGAACCAATTTACGAGTACTTAAGCCGGGAATTCAAATATGGTACAAGTTTAACTGGACAATACTGAAGTAAAGAATTCTTAAATGTGAACCAATTTATGAGTACTTAAGCCAGGAATTCAAATGTGGTAAAAGTTAAACTGAAGAGCACTTGAAGTAAAGAATTCTAAAATGTGAACCAATTTGTACTTAAACCGGGAACTCAAATATGGTACAAGTTAAACTTAAGAGTACTTAAGTAAAGAATTCTAAAATGTGAACCAATTTATGAGTACTAAAGCCAGGAATTCAAATGTGGTTCAAGTTAAACTTAAGGAGTACTGAATTTAGCAAGAAATTCTACTGTGAACCGATTTAATAGTACTTAAGCCAGGAATTCAACTGTGGTCAGGTTAAACCAAAGAGTAATAATATAAAACAAGTACTTAAGCCAGGAATTAGAATATGGTACAAGTTAAACTGAAGAGTACTGAAGTAAGGAATTCTAATGTGAACCAATTTATGAGTACTTAAGCCAGGAATTCAAATGTGGTCAGGTTTAACCCAAGAGCACTGAAGTAAGGAATCTAATATAAAACAAGTAATCAAACCAGGAGTTCAAATGTGGAACAAGTTAAACAGAAAAGTGCTGAAGTGAGGAATTTTAATCTAAAACAGGTTATGAGTACTTAAGCCAGGAATTCAAATATGGTACAAGTTAGACTAAAGAGGACTGAAGTGAGGAATTCTAATGAGAAACAATTTATGAGTACTTAAGCAAGAAATTCAAATGTGGTATAGTACAAGTTAAACTAAGGTTTATAAAGTGAAGAATTCTAATTTGGTACAAGTAAAATTGATTACAAACTAAAAACACTTGAACTGTCTGGTAGGAAAAACTAAAATATATCACACATTTAAATACTGGAACACTCTAGAATGAAAAAACAAAAGATTACATACTAAAAATACAGGAACACTCTGGAAAGAAAAAAGCTTATTGATTACATTTAACTTCAAATACTGGATTAAACTAAAAAGAAAAAAAAAGCTTTTTGAATCTGGAACAATCCAGTCCTATCTCTTTTACTGTCTTTATGGAACTAACCTTGGTATCCCTGGCGTTTCAGTTCTGTCTCCTATGGTAAGTGCATACCTGAATGTCACTATGGACCAGACTATACCCGGTCTTCTCCCAGAGATAACTCCACGATGCAACCGTTTTAGTACCATCAACACAACCTAATCCTACGGGCCTCAGCGTTCAGACAGCAGGAACAGAGAAGCAGGAACACTGGAAAACAGGAACACTGGAAAAAGGGAACAATGGTAAACAGGAACATCTGAAAAAAGGAAGAGAAACACGACACTGGAAAACAGGAACACTGACAACAGGAACAGAGAAACAAGGCACTCAAAAACAGGAACACTGACAACAGGAACAGAGAAGCAAGGCACTGAAAACAGGAACAGGAGAAATAAGGCACTGGAAAACAGGAACACTGGAAAACAGAACCATCTGAAAACAGGAACAGCGAAAGGGGAACACTGAAAATGGGAAGAATGGAAAACAGGAATATCTGAAAACAGGAACAGAAAAACAGGAACACTGGACAACAGGAACATCCGAAAATAGGAACAGAGAAACAGGAACAAGAGGACAGACAGCAGCAGGGAATATAAAGAGAATGGGAGAGAAGAACAGAGCAGCAGCAGGCAGTACTAAGAGAAAGGGAGAACAACAAGCCATAGCAACAGCAGTGAACATAAAGAGAAGAGAGTAATAAGGACAGAGCAGCAGCAAGGAATATAAAGGGAAAAGGAGAACAATAAGACAGAGCAATAGCAGGGTATACGAAGAGGACTAAAGTGAGGTATTCTTACGAGAAAAATGTTATGAGTACCCAAGCAAGGAATTCAAATATGGTATGAGTACAAATTGATTACAAACTAAAAACACTGGAACTATCTAGTAGGAAAAAAATAAAATATATTACAAACTTATACACTGGAACATTCTAGAATGGAAACAAATGATTACATACTATAAATACTGGAACAATCTAGAAAGAAAAAAGCTAATTGATTACATTTAACTTCAAATACTGGATTAATCTAAAAAGAAAAACTAAGCTTATTGATAACAAACTACAATTCTGGAACAATATCTGGAACAATCCAGTCCTATCTCTTTTACTGTCTTTAAGGAACTAACCTTGGTATCCCTGGCGTTTCAGTTCTGTCTCGTATGGTAAGTGCATACCTGAATATCACTATGGACCAGACTATACCCGGTCTTCTCCCAGAGATAACTCCACGATCCAACCGTTTTAGAACCATCAACACAACCTAATCCTACGGGCCTCAGCGTTCAGACAGCTGGAACAGAGAAGCAGGAACACTGGAAAACAGGAACACTGGAAAACAGGAACACTGAAAAACAGGAACACTGGAAAAAAGGAACATTGGAAAGCAGGAATATCTGAAAACAGGAACAGAGAAACAGGAACAATGGAAAACAGGAACAATGGAAAACTGGAACATCTGAAATCAGGAAACAAGACACTGGAAAACAGGGAAAATGGAAATCAGGAACATCTGAAAATGGGATATACTTCATATACTGGATTAATCTAAAAAGAAAACAGCTTATTGATAACAAACTACAAAATCTGGAACAATCCAGTCCTATCTCTTTTACTGTCTTTATTAAACTAACCTTGGTATCCCTGGCGTTTCAGTTCTGTCTCGTATGGTAAGTGCATACCTGAATGTCACTATGGACCAGACTATACCCGGTCTTCTCCCAGAGATAACTCCACGATGCAACCGTTTTAGTACCATCAACACAACCTAATCCTACGGGCCTCAGCGTTCAGACAGCAGGAACAGAGAACCAGGAACACTTGAAAACAGGAACACTGGAAAAAAGGAACAATGGAAAACAGGAACATCTGAAAACAGGAACAGAGAAACAGGAACAATGGAAAACAGGAAGACCGGAAAACAGGAACATCTGAAAACAGGAACCAAGAAAAAAGACACTGGAAAACAGGGAAAAAGGAAATCAGGTCTATCTGAAAACAGGAACAGAGAAGCAGAAACACTGGAAAACAGGAACACTGGAAAACAGGAAAATCTGAAAACAAGAACATCTGAAAACACGAACAGAGAAACAGGAAAATGGAAAACAGAAACATTTGAAAACAGGACCATCTGAAAAAAGGGACATAAGAACATCTGAAACAGGAACAGAGAAATAAGAACACTGGAAAACAGGAACACTGGAAAACAGGAACATCTGAAAACAGGAACACTGGAAAACAGGAACAAAGTTTGGGGAGCAAAGTCAGGGGAAGCAGGGAATACAAAGGGAAGAGGAGAACATCAGCAGGGAGTAAAAAGAATACAGGGAAACACATCAATTCCCTGGATAACAAAGAGAAGGGAACACAAAGACAAAGCAGCAGCAGGAAATGTGAAGAGAAGACTAATACAGAGCAGTGGTAGGAATATAAAAACAAGACGAAAAAGAAGACAGGGTAGCAGCAGGGAATGAGAAGAATAGTGAGGAAAATGACAGTGCAGCTACAGAAATAAAAGAGAAGGGAATAACAATACAGAGCCGGTGGTACAAAGGAGATAAAATCAAGAAGACCGGGTAGCAGCGGTAGTACAAATAGATGAGGGGAACTTGACAGAGCAGCAGGGATAATAAAGAGAAAAGAACAGAAAAAAATGAGAAGCAGCAGGGAACACAAAGACTTATGGGGAGCAAGAAAAAAGAGAAGCAGCAGGGAGTAAACAAAGAAGAGGACAATGTGTAGCAAAAGGCAGTACAAAGATAAGAGAACATGAGGATAGAGCAGCAGCAGCAAGGAATACTAAGAGAGTGGGAGAACAAGATGACAGAGCAGCAGCAGAGAAAACAAAGAGGAAGGGGGAACAAAAAGTCATTCCAGCTGCAAGACATACTAATAGAAAAGGAAACAAGAGGACAGAGCAGCAGCAGCAGGGAAACTAAAAAGAAGGGGAGTACAATAAGACATAGCAGCAGCAAGAAATATATAAAAGAAAATGAGGACATAGCAGCAGATGGGAAAATGAAGAGAAGGAGAGAACAAGAAGACTTAGCAGCAGCAGGGAATATAAAGAGAAGAGGAGAAAAAGGACATAGCAGTAGCTGGGAATATAAAGAGAACAAGAGGACATAGCAGCAGCAGAGAATATAAAGAGAAGAACAGAACAAGAAGACAGAGCAGCAACAGTGAATATAGAGAGAAGGGTAAAACAAGATGACATAGCACCGGATGAAGACCAATCACAATACCTCCACTTGAGTCTTCGGCTCAGGTAAGTTAATAAAGAGAGATGAACAAGAGGACAGAACAGCAGTAGGAAATATAAAGAAAAGAGAGGAACAAAAGGACTTAGCAGTAGCAGGGAATATAAAGAAGCAATGGAAAAGAGGACAGAGCATTAGAAGGGGATATAAAAAAGAGAGGAACAAGAGGACATAGAAGCAGCAGGGAAAGAGAAGGGGAGAACGAGGACAGGGCAGTAGCAGAAGTAAGAAAAGAAGGGTAAAACAAGAGGACAGAGCAGTAGCAGGGAATATAAAGGGAAGAGAGGAACAAGAGGACAGAGCAGTAGCAGGGAATATAAAGGGAAGAGAGGAACAAGAAGAAAGAGCAGCAGCAGGGAATATAAAGTGAAGAGAGGGACAAGATGACATAGCAGCAGCAGGGAATATAGATAGAAGAGAGGAACAAGAGGACATAGCAGCAGCAGGAAATATAATGAGAAGAGAGGAACAAGAGGGCATAACAGTAGCAGGGAAAATAAAGTGAAAAGAGGAACATGAGGACAGGGCAGCAACAATGAATATAAAGAGAAGGGTAGAGCAAGAGGACAGAGCAGTAGCAGGGAATATAAAGTGAAGAGAGGAACAAGGACAAAGCAGCAGCAGGGAATATAAAGAGAAGAGAGTGACAAGAGGACAGAGGAGCAGCAGCAGCAGGGAATAAAGATAGAAGAGAGGAACAAGAGGACATAAAAGAAGCAGGGAATATAAAGAGGAGAGAGGAACAAGAGGACATAGCAGCAGCAGAGAATATAAAGAGGAGAGAGGAACAAGAGGACATAGCAGCAGCAGGAAATAAAAAGAGAAGCGAGGAACATGAGACATAGCAGTAGCAGGGAAAATAAAGTGATGAAAGAAACAAGAGGAGAGAGCAGCTGCAGGGAATATCAAGAAAAGAGATGAACAAAAGGACATAGCAGCAGCAGGTAATATAAAGAGAAGGGCGAACAAGAGGATAGAGCACTAGCAGGAAATATCAAGAGAAGAGATAAACAAGAGGACATCAGTAGGGAACATAAAGAGAAGAGAGGAACAAGAGGACAAAACAACAGCAGGAAATATAAAGAGAAGAGATGAACAAGAGGACAGAGCAGCAGCAGGGAAAATAAAGAGAAGAGAGGAACATGAGGACATTGCAGCAGCAGGGAATATAGGCTTGAAGAGAGGTACAAGAGGACAGAGCAGCAGCAGGGAATATAAAGGGAAGAGAGGAACAAGAGGACATAGCAGTAGCAGTGAATATAAAGAGAATAGAGGAACATGAGGACAGGGAATATAAAGAGAAGAGGGGAACAAGAGGACATAGCAGCAGCAGGGAATATAAAGAGAAGACAGGAACATGAGGACAGGGAATATAAAGAGAAGAGAGGAACAAGAGGACATAGCAGCAGCAGCAGGGAATATAAAGAGAAGAGAGGAACATGAGGACATAGCAGCAGCAGGGAATATAAAGAGAAGAGGGGAACAAAAGGACATAGCAGCAGCAGGGAATATAAAGAGAAGACAGGAACATGAGGACAGGGAATATAAAGAGAAGAGAGGAACAAGAGGACATAGCAGCAGCAGCAGGGAATATAAAGAGAAGAGAGGAACATGAGGACATAGCAGCAGCAGTGAATATAAAGAGAAGACAGGAACATGAGGACAGGGAATATAAAGAGAAGAGAGGAACATGAAGACATGGAATATAAAGAGAAGAGAGGAACAAGAGGACAGAGCAGCAGCAGGGAATATAAAGAGAAGAAAGGAGCAAGAGGACATAACAGCAGCAGGGAATACAAAGAGAAGAGAGGAACAAGAGGACAGAGCAGTAGCAGGGAATACAAAGAGAAGAGAGGAACATGAGGACAGAGCAGTAGCAGGGAATATAAAGATAAGAGAGAAACAAGAGGACAGAGCAGCAGCAGCAGGGAATATAAAGAGAAGAGAGGAACATGAGGACAGAGCAGCATCAGGAAATATAAAGAGAAGAGAGATACAAGAGTACAGAGCAGCAGCAGGAAGTATAAAGAGAAGAGAGGAACAAGAGGACATAGCAGCAGCAGGGAATATTAAGAGAAGAGTGGAACAAGAGGACAGAGCAGTAGCAGGGAATATAAAGAGGAGAAAGGAACAAGAGGACGGAGCAGCAGCAGGAAATATAAAGAGAAGGGAGGAACAAGAGGACAGAGCAGCAGCAGCAGGGATATAAAGAGAAGAGAGGAACATGAGGACAGAGCAGTATCAAGAAATATAAAGAGGAGAAACAAGAGGACAGAGCAGCAGCAGGAAGTATAAAGAGAAGAGAGCAACAAAAGGACAGAGCAGCAGCTCGGAATATAAAGAGAAAAGAGGAACAAGAGGACATAGCAGCAGCAGGGAATACAAAAAGAAGAAAGGAACATGAGGACATAGCAGTAGCAGTGACATAAAGAGAAGAAAGGAACATGAGGACATAGCGGTAGCAGGGAATATAAAGAAAAGAGAGAAACAAGAGGACAGAGCAGCAGCAGCAGGGAATATAAAGAGAAGGGGAGTACAATAAGACATAGCAGCAGCAAGAAATAAATTAAAGAAAAAGAGGACATAGCAGCAGAAGGGAAAATGAAGAGAAGGAGAGAACAAGAGGACTTAGCAGCAGCAGGGAATATAAAGAGAAGAGGAGAAAAAGGACATAGCAGTAGCTGGGAATATAAAGAGAACAAGACGACATAGCAGCAGCAGGAAATATAAAGAGAAGGAAGGGACAAGAGGACAGAGCAGCAGCAGCAGGGATATAAAGAGAAGAGAGGAACATGAGGACAGAGCAGTATCAGGAAATATAAAGAGGAAAAATAAGAGGACAGAGCAGCCGCAGGAAGTATAAAGAGAAGAGAGCAACAAGAGGACAGAGCAGCAGCAGGGAATATAAAGAGAAAAGAGGAACAAGAGGAAATAGCAGCAGCAGGGAATATAAAAAGAAGAAAGGAACATGAGGACATAGCAGTAGCAGGGAACATAAAGAGAAGAAAGGAACATGAGGACATAGCAGTAGCAGGGAATATAAAGAAAAGAGAGAAACAAGAGGACAGAGCAGCAGCAGCAGGGAATATAAAGAGAAGGGGAGTACAATAAGACATAGCAGCAGCAAGAAATAAATAAAAGAAAAAGAGGACATAGCAGCAGGAGGGAAAATGAAGAGAAGGAAAGAACAAGAGGACTTAGCAGCAGCAGGGAATATAAAGAGAAGAGGAGAAAAAGGACATAGCAGTAGCTGGGAATATAAAGAGAACAAGAGGACATAGCAGCAGCAGAGAATATAAAGAGAAGAGCAGAACAAGAAGACAGAGCAGCAACATTGAATATAGAGAGAAGGGTAAAACAAGATGACATAGCACCGGATGAAGACCAATCACAATACCTCCACTTGAGTCTTCGGCTCAGGTAAGTTAATAAAGAGAGATGAACAAGAGGACAGAACAGCAGTAGGAAATATATAGAAAAGAGAGGAACAAGAGGACTTAGCAGTAGCAGGGAATATAAAGAAGCAATGGAAAAGAGGACAGAGCAGTAGCAGGGGATATAAAAAAGAGAGGAACAAGAGGACATAGAAGCAGCAGGGAAAGAGAAGGGGAGAACGAGGACAGGGCAGTAGCAGAAGTAAGAAAAGATGGGTAGAACAAGAGGACAGAGCAGTAGCAGGGAATATAAAGGGAAGAGAGGAACAAGAGGACAGAGCAGTAGCAGGGAATATAAAGGGAAGAGAGGAACAAGAGGACAGAGCAGCAGCAGGGAATATAAAGTGAAGAGAGGGACAAGAGGACATAGCAGCAGCAGGGAATATAGATAGAAGAGGGGAACAAGAGGACATAGCAGCAGCAGGAAATATAATGAGAAGAGAGGAACAAGAGGGCATAACAGTAGCAGGGAAAATAAAGTGAAAAGAGGAACATGAGGACAGGGCAGCAACAATGAATATAAAGAGAAGGGTAGAGCAAGAGGACAGAGCAGTAGCAGGGAATATTAAGTCACGAGAGGAACAAGGACAAAGCAGCAGCAGGGAATATAAAGAGAAGAGAGTGACAAGAGGACAGAGCAGCAGCAGCAGGGAATATAGATAGAAGAGAGGAACAAGATGACATAGAAGAAGCAGGGAATAAAAAGAGGAGAGAGGAACAAGAGGACATAGCAGCAGCAGAGAATATAAAGAGGAGAGAGGAACAAGAGGACATAGCAACAGCAGGAAATATAAAGAGAAGCGAGGAACACGAGACATAGCAGTAGCAGGGAAAATAAAGTGATGAAAGAAACAAGAGGAGAGAGCAGCTGCAGGGAATATAAAGAGAAGAGATGAACAAAAGGACATAGCAGCAGCAGGGAATATAAAGAAAAGGGCGAACAAGAGGATAGAGCACTAGCAGGAAATATCAAGAGAAGAG
Source organism: Loripinus fragilis (assembly GCA_964019695.1). Taxonomy (NCBI): domain Eukaryota; kingdom Metazoa; phylum Mollusca; class Bivalvia; order Lucinida; family Lucinidae; genus Loripinus; species Loripinus fragilis. The sequence continues at coordinate 36,932,755 of OZ026515.1, forward strand.
ATAAACAAGGGGACATCAGTAGGGAACATAAAGAGAAGAGAGGTACAAGAGGACAGGGCAGCAGAAGGGAATATAAAGAGAAGAGGGGAACAAGAGGACAAAAAAACAGCAGGAAATATAAAGAGAAGAGATGGACAAGAGGACAGAGCAGCAGCAGGGAAAATAAAGAGAAGAGAGGAACATGAGGACATTGCAGCAGCAGGGAATATAGGGAGAAGAGAGGAAAAAGAGGACAGAGCAGCAGCAGTGAATATAAAGAGAATAGAGGAACATGAGGACAGGGAATATAAAGAGAAGAAAGGAACAAGAGGACATAGCAGCAGCAGCAGTAAATATAAAGAAAAGGGAGGAACAAGAGGACAGAGCAGCAGCAGGGAATATAAAGAGAAGAAAGGAACAAGAGGACATAACAGCAGCAGGGAATATAAAGAGAAGAGAGGAACAAGAGGACATTGCAGCAGCAGATAATATAAAGAGAAGAGAGGAACATGAGGACAGAGCAGTAGCAGGGAATATAAAGAGAAGAGAGGAACATGAGGACAGAGCAGTAGCAGGGAATATAAAGATAAGAGAGAAACAAGAGGACAGAGCAGCAGCAGCAGGGAATATAAAGAGAAGAGAGGAACATGAGGAGAGAGCAGTATCAGGAAATATAAAGAGAAGAGAAAAACAAGAGGACAGAGCAGCAGCAGGAAGGATAAAGAGAAGATAGGAACAAGAGGACATAGCAGCAGCAGGGAATATAAAGAGAAGAGAGGAACAAGAGGACAGAGCAGTAGCAGGGAATATAAAGAGGAGATAGGAACAAGAGGATAGAGCAGCAGCAGGAAAAATAAAGAGAAGGGAGGAACAAGAGGACAGAGCAGCAGCAGCAGCAGGGAATATAAAGAGAAGAGAGGAACATGAGGACAGAGCAGTATCAGGAAATATAAAGAGGAGAAACAAGAGGACAGAGCAGCAGCAGGAAGTATAAAGAGCAGAGTGGAACAAGAGGACAGAGCAGAAGCAGGGAATATAAAGAGAAAAGAGGAACAAGAGGACATAGCAGCAGCAGGGAATATAAAGAGAAGAAAGGAACATGAGGACATAGCAGAAGCAGGGAACATAAAGAGAAGAAAGGAACAAGAGGACATAGCAGTAGCAGGGAATATAAAGAAAAGAGAGAAACAATAGGACAGAGCAGCAGCAGCAGGGAATATAAAGAGAAGAGAGGAACATGAGGACAGAGCAGTATCAGGAAATATAAAGAGAAGAGAGAAACCTGAGAACAGAGCAGCAGCAGGGAATATAAAGAGAAGAGAGGAACAAGAGGACAGAGCAGCAGCAGGGAATATAAAGAGAAGAGATGAACAAGAGGACATATCAGTAGCAGGGAATATAAAGAGGAGAGAGCAACTAGAGGATAGAGTAGCAGCAGGAAATATAAAGAGAAGGGAGGAAAAAGAGGACAGAGCAGTAGCAGGGAATATAAAGAGAAGAGAGGAACATAAGGAGAGGGAATATAAAGAGAAGAGAGGAAAATGAGGACATATGTAGCTGGGAATATAAAGAGGAGAGAGGAACAAAAGGACAGAGCAGCAGCATGGATATAAAGAGAAAAGAGGAACAAGAGGACATAGCAGCAGCAGGGAATATAAAAAGAAGAAAGGAACATGAGGACATAGCAGTAGCAGGGAACATAAAGAGAAGAAAGGAACATGAGGACATAGCAGTAGCAGGGAATATAAAGAAAAGAGAGAAACAAGAGGACAGAGCAGCAGCAGCAGGGAATATAAAGAGAAGGGGAGTACAATAAGACTTAGCAGCAGCAAGAAATAAATAAAAGAAAAAGAGGACATAGCAGCAGAAGGGAAAATGAAGAGAAGGAGAGAACAAGAGGACTTAGCAGCAGCAGGGAATATAAAGAGAAGAGGAGAAAAAGGACATAGCAGTAGCTGGGAATATAAAGAGAACAAGAGGACATAGCAGCAGCAGAGAATATAAAGAGAAGAGCAGAACAAGAAGACAGAGCAGCAACAGTGAATATAGAGAGAAGGGTAAAACAAGATGACATAGCACCGGATGAAGACCAATCACAATACCTCAACTTGAGTCTTCGGCTCAGGTTAGCTAATAAAGAGAAGAGATGAACAAGAGGACAGAACAGCAGTAGGAAATATATAGAAAAGAGAGGAACAAGAGGACTTAGCAGTAGCAGGGAATATAATGAGCAATGGAAAAGAGGACAGAGCAGTAGCAGGGGATATAAAAAAGAAAGGAACAAGAGGACATAGAAGCAGCAGGGAAAGAGAAGGGGAGAACGAGGACAGGGCAGTAGCAGAAGTAAGAAAAGATGGGTAGAACAAGAGGACAGAGCAGTAGCAGGGAATATAAAGGGAAGAGAGGAACAAGAGGACAGAGCAGTAGCAGGGAATATAAAGGGAAGAGAGGAACAAGAGGACAGAGCAGCAGCAGGGAATATAAAGTGAAGAGAGGGACAAGAGGATATAGCAGCAGCAGGAAATATAGATAGAAGAGAGGAACAAGAGGGCATAACAGTAGCAGGGAAAATAAAGTGAAAAGAGGAACATGAGGACAGGGCAGCAACAATGAATATAAAGAGAAGGGTAGAGCAAGAGGACAGAGCAGTAGCAGGGAATATAAAGTGAAGAGAGGAACAAGGACAAAGCAGCAGCAGGGAATATAAAGAGAAGAGAGTGACAAGAGGACAGAGCAGCAGCAGCAGGGAATATAGATAGAAGAGAGGAACAAGAGGACATAGAAGAAGCAGGGAATATAAAGAGGAGAGAGCAACAAGAGGACATAGCAGCAGCTGAGAATATAAAGAGGAGAGAGGAACAAGAGGACATAGCAACAGCAGGAAATATAAAGAGAAGATAGGAACAAGAGGACATGGCAGCAGCAGGGAATATAAAGAGAAGAGAGGAACATGAGGACAGGGAATATAAAGAGAAGAGAGGAACATGAGGACATTGCATCAACAGGGAATATAAAGAGAAGAGAGGAACAAGAGGACAGAGTAGCAGCAGGGAATATAGGGAGAAGAGAGGATTATAAGGACAGGGAATATAAAGAGAAGAGAGGAACATGAGGACATTGCAGCAGCAGGGAATATAAAGAGAAGAGAGGAACATGAGGACAGAGTAGCAGCAGGGAATATAGGGAGAAGAGAGGAACATAAGGACATAGCATCAGCAGGGAATATAAAGAGGAGAGAGGAACAAGAGGACAGAGCAGCAGCAGGGAATATAAAGAGCAGGAAGGAACAAAAGGACAGAGCATCAGCACGGAATATAAAGAGGAGAGAGGAATAAGAGGACAGAGCAACAGCAGGAAATATAAAGAGAAGGGAGGAACAAAAGGACTGAGCAGCAGCAGTGAATATAAAGAGAAGAGAGAAACAAGAGGACAGAGCAGCAGCAGCAGGGAATATAAAGAGGAGAGAGGAACAAGAGGACAGAGCAGCAGCAGGAAATATAAAAAGAAGAGAGGAACAAGAGGACAGAGCAGTAGCAGGGAATATAAAGAGAAGAGAGGAACAAGAGGACATAGCAGCAGCAGGGAATATAAAAAAAAGAGAGGATCATGAGGACATTGCATCAGCAGGGAATATAGGGAGAAGAGAGGAACAAGAGAACAGAGCAGCAGCAGGGAATATAAAGAGAAGAGAGGAACAAGAGGACATAGCAGCAGCAGGGAATATAAAGAGAAGAGAGGAGCAAGAGGACATAACAGCAGCAGGACTTATAAAGAGAAGAGAGGAACATGAGGACATAGCAGCAGCAGGAAATAGAAAGAGAATAGAGGAACATGAGGACAGGGAATACAAACAGGGAATATAAAGAGAAGACAGGAACAAGAGGACATAGCAACAGCAGTGAATGTAAAGAGAAGGGAGGAACAAGAGGACAGAGCAGCAGCAGGGAATATAAAGAGAAGAGAGGAGCAAGAGGACATAACAGCAGCAGGACTTATAAAGAGAAGAGAGGAACATGAGGACATAGCAGCAGCAGGAAATAGAAAGAGAAGAGAGGAACATGAGGACATAGCAGCAGCAGTGAATATAAAAAGAAGACAGGAACATGAGGACAGGGAATATAAAGAGAAAAGAGGAACAAAAGGACATAGCAGCAGCAGTGAATATAAAGAGAAGAGAGGAGCAAGAGGACATAACAGCAGCAGGACTTATAAAGAGAAGAGAGGAACAAGAGGACATAGCAGCAGCAGGAAATATAAAGAGAAGAGAGGAACATGAGGATAGACAAGTAGCAGGGAGCATAAAGAGAAGAGAGGAACATGAGGACAGAGTAGTAGCAGGGAATATAAAGAGAAGAGAGAAACAAGAGGACAGAGCAGCAGCAGCGGGGAATATAAAGAGAAAAGAGGAACAAGAGGACATAGAATCAGCAGGGAATATAAAGAGAAGAAAGGAACATGAGGACATAGCAGTAGCAGGGAACATAAAGAGAAGAAAGGAACATGAGGACATAGCAGTAGCAGGGAATATAAAGAGAAGAGAGAAACAAGAGGACAAAGCAGCAGCAGGAAATATAAAGAGAAGAGAGGAACATGAGGACAGAGCAGCAGCAGGAAGTATAAAGAGAAGAGAGGAACAAGAGGACAGAGCAGAAGCAGGGAATATTGAGAGAAGAGAGGAACAATAGGACAGAGCAGCAGGAAGTATAAAGAGAAAAGAGCAACAAGAGGACAGAGCAGCAGCAGGCAAAATTGAGAGAAGAGAGGAACAAGTGGACATATCAGTAGCAGGGAATATAAAGAGAGAGCAACAAGAGGACAGAGCAGCAGCAGGGAAAATTGAGAGAAGAGAGGAACAATAGGACAGAGCAGCAGGAAGTATAAAGAGAAAAGAGCAACAAGAGGACAGAGCAGCAGCAGGCAAAATTGAGAGAAGAGAGGAACAAGAGGACATAGCAGCAGCAGGGAATAAAGAGAAAGGAGGAACAAGAGGACAGAGCAGCAGCAGGGAATATAAAGAGAAGAGAGGAGCAAGAGAACATAACAGCAGCAGGACTTATAAAAAGAGAGGAACAAGAGGACATAGCAGCAGCAGGAAATATAAAGAGAAGAGAGGAACATGAGGATAGACAAGTAGCAGGGAGCATAAAGAGAAGAGAGGAACATGAGGACAGAGTAGTAGCAGGGAATATAAAGAGAAGAGAGAAACAAGAGGACAGAGCAGCAGCAGCGGGGAATATAAAGAGAAAAGAGGAACAAGAGGACATAGAATCAGCAGGGAATATAAAGAGAAGAAAGGAACATGAGGACATAGCAGTAGCAGGGAACATAAAGAGAAGAAAGGAACATGAGGACATAGCAGTAGCAGGGAATATAAAGAGAAGAGAGAAACAAGAGGACAAAGCAGCAGCAGGAAATATAAAGAGAAGAGAGGAACATGAGGACAGAGCAGCAGCAGGAAGTATAAAGAGAAGAGAGGAACAAGAGGACAGAGCAGAAGCAGGGATATTTAGAGAAGAGAGAAACAATAGGACAGAGCAGCAGGAAGTATAAAGAGAAAAGAGCAACAAGAGGACAGAGCAGCAGCAGGCAAAATTGAGAGAAGAGAGGAACAAGAGGACATATCAGTAGCAGGGAATATAAAGAGAGAGCAACAAGAGGACAGAGCAGCAGCAGGGAAAATTGAGAGAAGAGAGGAACAATAGGACAGAGCAGCAGGAAGTATAAAGAGAAAAGAGCAACAAGAGGACAGAGCAGCAGCAGGCAAAATTGAGAGAAGAGAGGAACAAGAGGACATATCAGTAGCAGGGAATATAAAGAGAGAGCAACAAGAGGACAGAGCAGCAGCAGGGAAAATTGAGAGAAGAGAGGAACAAGAGGACATATCAGTAGCAGGGAATATAAAGAGGAGAGAGCAACAAGAGGACAGGGCAGCCGCAGGAAATATAAAGAGAAGGGAGGAACAAGAGGATAGAGCAGTAGCAGGAAATATTAAGAGAAGAGAGGAACATGAGGACAGGGAATATAAAGAGAAGAGAGGAACAAGAGGACATATCAGTAGCTGGGAATATAAAGAGAAGAGAGGAATGTGAAGACTGGGAATATAAAGAGGAGAGAGGAACAAAAGGACAGAGCAGCTGCAGGTAATATAAAGAGAAGAAAGGAACAAAAGGACATAGCAGTAGCAGGGAATATAAAGAGAAGAGAGGAACAAGAGGACAGAGCAGTAGCAGGAAATATAAAGAGAAGAGAGGAACATGAGGACAGGGAATATTAAGAGAAGAGAGGAACATGAAGACAGGGAATATAAAGAGAAGAGAGGAACATGAGGACATTGCAGCAGCAGGGAATATAGGGAGAATAGAGGAACATGAGGACATAGCAGCAGCAGGGAATAAAAAGAGAAGAGAGGAACAAGAGGACAGAGTAGCAGCAGGGAATATAGGAAGAATAGGGGAACATGAGGACATAGCAGCAGCCGGAAAAAAAGAGAAGAGAGGAACAAGATGACAGAGCAGCAGCAGGAAATACAAAGAGAAGGGAGGAACAAGAGGACAGAGCAGTAGCAGGGAATATAAAGAGAAGAGAGGAACATGAGGACAGGGAATATAAAGAGAAGAGAGGAACAAGAGGACATATAAGTAGCTGGAAATATAAAGAGGAGAGAGGAACAAAAGGACAGAGCAACAGCAGAGAATATAAAAAGAGAGGAACAAGTGGACATGGCAGCAGCAGGGAATATAAGGAGAAGAGAGGAACAAGGGGACAGAGCAGTAGCAGGAAATATAAAGAGAAGAGAGGAACATGAGGACAGGGAATATAAAGAGAAGAGAGGAACATGAAGACAGGGAATTAAAGAGAAGAGAGGAACATGATGACATTGCAGCAGCAGGGAATATAGGGAGAAGAGACAAACATGAGGACATAGCAGCAGCAGGGAAGGAGGAACAAGAGGACAGAGCAGCAGCAGGAAATATAAAGAGAAGGGAGGAACAAAAGGACTGAGCAGCAGCAGTGAATATAAAGAGAAGTGAGAAACAAGAGGACAGAGCAGAAGCAGCAGGGAATATAAAGAGGAGAGATGAGCAAGAGGACAGAGCAGCAGCAGGAAATATAAAGACAAGAGAGGAACAAGAGGACAGAGCAGTAGCAGGGAATATAAAGAGAAGAGAGTTTGTTTGTTTGTTTGATTAGATTCTTTACGTCCACTCAACAATCTTTCAGTTATACGGGACGGGTCTTCCTGGGTTGAACCAGTACTAAGCTAGGATAAATGTGTCTTGCTCAAGGACCACATCGCAGTGACGTGGGTGAGTCTCGAACCCGCGGCCCTTCGCTCTCGAGTCAAGCACTCTACCACTGAGCCACTGCGCTCCCTTAAAAAGAAGAGAGGAACATGAGGACATTGCAGCAGCAAGAGGAACATGAGGACATTGCAGCAGCAGGGAATATAGGGAGAAGAGAGGAACAAGAGAACAGAGCAGCAGCAGGGAATATAAAGAGAAGAGAGGAACAAGAGGACATAGCAGCAGCAGGGAATATAAAGAGAAGAGAGGAACAAGAGGACATAGCAGCAGCAGGGAATATAAAGAGAATAGCAGCAGCAGGAAATATATAGAGGAGAGAGGAACAAGAGGACTCAGCAGGAGCAGTGAATATATAGAGGAGAGAAGAACAAGAGGACATAGCAGCAGCAGTGAATATATAGAGGAGAGTGGAACAAGAGGACTCAGCAGGAGCAGGAAATATAAAGAGAAGAGAGGAACAAGAGGACAGAGCAGCAGCCGGGAATATAAAGGGAAAAGAGAAACAAGAGGACAGAGCAATAGCAGGAGATATAAAGAAAAGAGAGAAACAAATGGACAGAGCAGCAACAAGGAATATAAAGAGAAGGGTAGAGCAGGAGGACAGAGCAGTAGCAGGGAATATAAAGTTGAGGGAGGAAAAAGAAGAGAGAGCAGCAGCAGGGAATATAAAGAGAAGAGAGGAACAAGAGGACATAGCAGCAGCAGTAAATATATATAGAAGAGAGGAACAAGAGAAGAGAGCAGCAGCGGGGAATATAAAGGGAAGAAAGGAACAAGAGAACAGAACAGCAGCAGGAAATATAAAGAGAAGAGAGGAAGAAAGAGGACAGAGCAGCAGCAGGAAGTATAAAGAGAAGAGAGGATCAAGAGGACATAGCAGTAGCAGGGAGTATAGAGAGAAGAGAGGAACAAGAGGACGGAGCAGCAACAAGGAATATAAAGAGAAGGGTAAAGCAGGAGGACAGAGCAGTAGCAGGGAATATTAAGAGAAGAGGGGAACATGAGGACATAGCAGTAGCAGGGAATATAAAGAAAAGAGAGGAGCATGAGAACTTAGCAGAAGCAGGGAATATAAAAAGAAGAGAGGAACAAGAGGACATAGCAGCAGGGAATATACAGAGAAGGGAAGAACAAGAGGACATAGCAGAAGCAGGGAATATAAAGAGAAGAGAGGAACAAGAGGACATAGCAGCAGCAGGGAATATAAAGAGAAGACAGGAACATTAGGACATAGCAGCAGCAGGGAATATAAAGAGAAGGGTAAAGCAGGAGGACAGAGCAGTAGCAGGGAATATTAAGAGAAGAGGGGAACATGAGGACATAGCAGTAGCAGGGAATATAAAGAAAAGAGAGGAGCATGAGAACTTAGCAGAAGCAGGGAATATAAAAAGAAGAGAGGAACAAGAGGACATAGCAGCAGGGAATATACAGAGAAGGGAAGAACAAGAGGACATAGCAGAAGCAGGGAATATAAAGAGAAGAGAGGAACAAGAGGACATAGCAGCAGCAGGGAATATAAAGAGAAGACAGGAACATTAGGACATAGCAGCAGCAGGGAATATAAAGAGAAGAGAGGAACATGAGGACATAGCAGAAGCAGGGAATATAAAGAGAAGAGAGGAACAACATAGCAGCAGCAGGCAATATAAAGAGAAGAGAGGAACATGAGGACATAGCAGCAGCAGGGAATATAAAGTGAAGAGAGGAACATGAGGACATAACAGAAGCAGGGAATAAAAAGAGAAAGGAAGAACAAGAGGACATAGCAGCAGCAGAGAATATAAAGTGAAGAGAGGAACATGAGGACATAGCAGAAGCAGGGAATATAAAGAGAAGAGAGGAACAAGAGGACATAACAGCAGCAGGGAATATAAAGAGGAGAGAGGACCAAGAGGACATAGCAGAAGCAGAGAATATAAAGAGAAGAAGGGAACAAGAAGACATAGCAGCAGCAGGGAATATAAAGTGAAGAGAGGAACATAAGGACATAGCAGAAGCAGGGAATATAAAAAGAAGGGAAGAACAAGAGGACATAGCAGCAGCAGGGAATATTAAGTGAAGAGAGGAACATGAGGACATAGCAGAAGCAGGGAATATAAAGAGAAGGAAAGAACAAGAGGACATAGCAGCAGCAGCAGGGAATATAAAGAGAAGAAAGGAACATGAAGACATAGCAGCAGCAGGGAATATAAAGAGAAGAGAGGAACATGAGGATATAGCAGCAGCATTGAATATAAAGAAAAGAGAGGAGCATGAGGACATAGCAGCAGCAGAGTATATAAAGAGAAGAAAGGAACATGAGGACATAGCAGCACCAGGGTATATAAAGAGAAGAGGGGAACAAGAGGACATAGCAAAAGCAGGGAATATAAAGAGAAGAGAGGAACATAAGAACAAAGCAGCAGCAGGGAATATAAAGAAAAGAGAGGAGCATGAGGACATAGCAAAAGCAGGGAATATAAAGAGAAGAGAGGAACAAAAGAACATAGCAGCAGCAGGGAATATAAAGAGAAAGGAAGAACAAACGGACATAGCAGAAGCAGGGAATTATAGAGAAGAGAGGAACAAGAGGACACAGCAGCAGCAGAATATATAAAGAGCAGTGAGGAACATGAGGACATAGCAGAAGCAGGGAATAAAAAGAGAAGAGGGGAACAAGAGGACATAGCAGCAGCAGGAAATATAAAGAGAAGAGAGGAACATGAGGACATAGCAGCAGGGAATATACAGAGAAGAGAGGAACAGGAGAACTTAGCAGCAGCAGGGAATATAATGAGAAGAGAGGAACAGGAGAACATAGCATACGCAGGGAATATAAAGAGTAGAGAGGAACAAGAGGACAAAGCAGCAGCAGGGAATATAAAGAGAAGAGAGGAACAAGAGGACATAACAGTAGCAGGAAATATAAAGAGAAGAGAGGAACATGAGAACATAGCAATGGCAGGGAATATAAAGAGAAGAGAGGAACAAGAGGACATAGCAGAAGCAGTGAATATAAAGAGGAGAGAGGGACATGAGGACATAACAGCAGCAGTGAATATAAAGAGAAGACAGGAACAAGAGGACAGCAGTAGTAGCAGCAGGGAATATAAAGAGAAGAGATGAACAAGAGGACAGAGCAGCAGCAGCAAGGAATATGAAGCGGACAGAGCAGCAGAAGTAGAGAATATAAAGAGAAGAGGGGAACAAGAGGATTGAGCAGCAGCAGCAGGTAATATAAGAGAAGAGAGAAACAGGAGGACATAGCAGCAGCAGGGAATAAAAAAAGAGAAAGGAAGAACAAGAGGACATAGCAGAAGCAGGGAATTATAGAGAAGAGTGGAACAAGAGGACACAGCAGCAGCAGGGTATATAAAGAGAAGTGAGGAACATGAGGACATAGCAGAAGCAGGGAATAAAAAGAGAAGAGAGGAACAAGAGGACATAGCAGCAGCAGCATGGAATATAAAGAGAAGAGAGGAACCTGAGGACATAGCAGCAGCAGGGAATATAAAGAGAAGAGAGGAACATGAGAACATAGCAATGGCAGGGAATATAAAGAGAAGAGAGGAACAAGAGGACATAGCAGAAGCAGTGAATATAAAGAGGAGAGAGGGACATGAGGACATAACAGCAGCAGTGAATATAAAGAGAAGACAGGAACAAGAGGACAGCAGTAGTAGCAGCAGGGAATATAAAGAGAAGAGAGGAACAAGAGGACAGAGCAGCAGCAGCAATGAATATGAAGCAAAGACAGGAACAAGAGGACAGAGCAGCAGAAGTAGAGAATATAAAGAGAAGAGGGGAACAAGAGGACTGAGCAGCAGCAGCAGGTAATATAAGAGAAGAGAGAAACAGGAGGACATAGCAGCAGCAGCAGGGAATATAAAGAGAAGAGAGGAACAAGGGGACATAGCAGCAGCAGGGAATAAAAAAAGAGAAAGGAAGAACAAGAGGACATGGCAGAAGCAGGGAATTATAGAGAAGAGTGGAACAAGAGGACACAGCAGCAGCAGGGTATATAAAGAGAAGTGAGGAACATGAGGACATAGCAGAAGCAGGGAATAAAAAGAGAAGAGAGGAACAAGAGGACATAGCAGCAGCAGCATGGAATATAAAGAGAAGAGAGGAACCCGAGGGCATAGCAGCAGCAGGAAATATAAAGAGAAGAGAGGAACATGAGGACATAGCAGCAGCAGGGAATATAAAGAGAAGAGAGGAACAAGAGGACATAGCAGCAGCAGGGAATATAAAGAGAAGAGAGGAACATGAGAACATAGCAATGGCAGGGAATATAAAGAGAAGAGAGGAACAAGAGGACATAGCAGCAGCAGGGAATATAAAGAGAAGAGAGGAACAAGAGGACATAACAGTAGCAGGAAATATAAAGAGAGAACATAGCAATGGCAGGGAATATAAAGAGAAGAGAGGAACAAGAGGGCATAGCAGAAACAATGAATATAAAGAGAAGACAGGAACAAGAGGACAGAGCAGCAGAAGTAGAGAATATAAAGAGAAGAGGGGAACAAGAGGACTGAGCAGCATCAGCAGGTAATATAAAGAGAAGAGAGAAACAGGAGGACATAGCAGCAACAGCAGGGAATATAAAGAGAAGAGAGGAACAAGAGGACTGGGCAGCAGCATTAAGAAATATAAAGAGAAGAGAGGAACAAGAGGACATAGCAGTGGCAGGGAATATAAAGAGAAGAGAGGGACAAGAGGACATAACAGCAGCAGTGAATCTAAAGAGAAGAGAGGAACATGATGACATAACAGCAGCAGAGAATCTAAAGAGAAGAGAGGAACATGAGGACAGAGCAGCAGCATGGAATATAAGATGAAGAGGAACAAGAGGACATAGCAGCAGCAGCAGCGAATATAAAAAGAGAGGAACAAGAGGACATAGCAGCAGCAGGGTATATAAAGAGGAACGAGGAACAAGAGGACATAGCAGCAGCAGGGTATATAAAGAGAAGAGAGGAACATGAGGACATAGCAGCAGCAGGGAATATTAAGAGAAGAGAGGAACATGAGGACATAGCAGAAGCAGGGAATATAAAGAGAAGAGAGGAACATGAGGACATAGCATCAGCAGCAGGAAATATAAAGAGAAGGGAAGAACAAGAGGACATAGCAGCAGCAGGGTATATAAAGAGAAGAGAGGAACATGAGGACATAGCAGAAGCAGGGAATATAAAGAGAAGAGAGGAACATGAGGACATAGTAGCAGCAGGGAATATAAAGAGAAGAGAGGAACAAGAGGACATAGCAGCAGCAGGGAATATAAAGAGAAGAGAGGAACATGAGGACATAGCAGAAGCAGGGAATATAAAGAGAAGCGAGGAACAAGACGACATAGCAGCAGCGGGGAATATAAAGAGAAGAGAGGAACATGAGGACATAGCAGCAGCAGCAAGGAATACAAAGAGAAGAGATGAACAAGAGGACAGGGCAGTAGCAGGGAATATAAAGAGAAGAGAGGAACATGGACATAGCAGCAGCAGCAGGGAATATAAAGAGGAGAGAGGACCAAGAGGACATAGCAGCAGCAGCAATGAATATAAAGAGAAGAGAGGAACATGAGGACATAGCAGCAGGGTATATAAAGAGAAGAGAGGAACAAGAGGACATAGCAGCAGCAATGAATATAAAGAGAAGAGAGGAACAAGAGGACAGGCCTGAGTTTTGTTTAAAACTTTACATATAGGTATCTGTTTAAAGCTGACCATGTCCCTGATGACACCTGGGGCGGGGCCATTTTTGGTCCAAGGGGCATAAGTTGAACAAACTTGGTAGAGGTCCACTAGATGATGCTACATACCAAATATCAAGGCTCTATGCCTTAAGGTTTCAGACCAGAAGATTTTTTCATGTTTTACCTATATAAGCCTATATATATAACATGTGACCCCCGGAGCGGGGCTATTTTTGGCCCCAGTAGATAATTTGAACAAACTTGGTAGAGGTCTACTAGGTGATGCTATATACCAAATATCAAAGCTCTAGGCCTAGTGGTTTCAGAGAAGATGATTTTTAAAGTTTTCATCTTAAAAATCTATTTTTAGCGTGTGTGACCTAGATATGCATTGGACCAGAACCATTTGAACAATTCTGAAAAAGTGTCATATAAGGATTATTCCTACCAAGTTTGGTCAGAATCCAGCCAGTAGTTCAGAAGATGTCCTTTGAAGCAATTGTTGACGACGGATGACACTCGAAAGACATCCATTGATCACAATAGCTCACCATGAGCCAATGGCTCAGGTGAGCTTATAAAACCCTAGCTGACTGCTTCATCTGTTTTTCAAAAACACTTGTTTATTTTTTCGCCTAACTCTTAAGCCCTAGTAAAGTCCTTGAAATTTACAAATATTTGTAGAACTTAAGGAGACCTAAATCAATATAAATTTGGTGCAGCCTCAAAAAAATGGCATTACCATTTGATACCAATTTTCTAAAACTAAAAATGTCTTCAGTATAACAGTCTACCTCTATAGTCAAATACTTTTCAAGCTTGTGCCAACTTGTTCAAGAATTAATGGCCAAAGTCACACACCAATGGCATAGCCAGTATTTTGAAAAAGTTACCCACATCAAAGGGAGACTACTTTATCAAGCAATGATTCTCTACAATTATGTCCCTTTTCGAAATGGGAACTTCTCTTAAAGGAAAGAATTTGCTCCCAGAGGGAGCGAATTCTTTCCTTTAAGAGCAGTTCCTTAAGGTATGGAAAATCACTTTTACCAGATTAGGTGAGCTCCCTTGAGTGTTGCTATTTTTATTACGCATGTGCGTATACTGCGTAATGGTAGCTACACCAATGCATACACTAAAATCTGTCTTATGGCTGGTAATGCCACCTCTTTCATTTTTTGACCAAGGGTACAAAGGTCTCAGCATACTCATATGACCTTGAAGTCAAATGTCAAGGTTAAATATACTTACAGATAAGCCAGAGAAAGACTTGACATAAAGTGCAACCCATGTGCACTAGGCCAGAGAGAGGTGTGCACAAGACTTTGAACTTCATCTGTGACCCATGTGCACTAGACTTTGAGACACATGTGCACTAGACATTCTGACCAAGAGGTACATGAGAACTCCTTGTGCACAATTTAGTTCAATACATGTATAACACAAGTTACATGTAACTTAGCAGAGTCCTTAAATAGAATGTATTTCAGAATTTGGATATTTTGCATAATTTCATAATAAGGATATTTTTATCTATTTTTTCTAGATTTCTATCTGCATAAAACATGAATGTATTCGAACATAAGCTATTCATCTTAAAAGCTTTTTTTACCAATGCAGGTATATGTTGTGATATGGCCATATATATATGATGATAACCTTTGCAAACAGTTTGGATCCAGATCATATCCGATAAAGATGTCGGGTCTGATCTGGATCCAATCTGACACTCTCATGCATGAGAATAGAATAAATTTTTCATTGAGATATCTATTAACCCATATTAGCCTAGCGTCCTGTCCTTTTTGTGGGACATAAGAAAACAGGGCAGACCCAGATCAGACGTCAAATAACGTGGCGTCTGATCAGGGTCTCAACCGTTTGCTTACAGAATGTTTTTTTTTAAATTTAATGAAAAATACCACCAAACAACACTAAAATAGGAAATGAACTTGCCCTATTGATAGAAATGGAAACCATAGCATCTTACTTATGAATAGTAAAAAGTGTATATCCGAAGGGCGGGTACAGTCTCATCAGAGTTTGTCTGTACTGATTACAATTATCAGGAAATTATATATGTCTAATTTGACATTTTTCACCAGCAAAAATCCCTTTCGGACATTCCAGTATGCAGAGATCAAAGATCAGACTAAAATCTTAAGAATGACATTTATCAAAGCGCACACTTGTCTGAGCCTTTTTAGTTCTATTTAAAAGTTAGATTTTTGCATGGATTCATTATTGACTTTAATCCTTAACCCTTTGTGAACTGGAAATCCCATAAACAGGTAAATTAGCAAACAGTGGTGACCCAGATGAAATGACAGGTTTAGTGGTCTGCTGGTAACCTTTAAAAACAGTTTGGACCCAAATCCAAACCGAATTTATGTCTGTCCTGATCTGAATTCAAACACATGTTAAATGTATCAGCAGACGACAAACTAAAAGTATTTTTTTACAGCATGCAGAGAGCAATTACTTAATACAGTAGCAGTAGATAAATGTCATGGAAACAAATTATTAACAGGCCTAATCATTTGGATTTGCATATTAAGTCTTTTTCTGGGACAGATGCAAACACGGCATATCCAGATCAGCCACCGCAGACATGGAATCTGATCGGAAACCACAAATTAAAAATTTAGCCTAATCAAAGTAAAAAAAGAGCCATAACTCAGTCAAAATTTTGTGGATTACCCCCTTTATCGAACTTGACCTTTATTTTATGATGCTTGACCCTTCTGTAAAGTTAAAATGAAATGGATCAAGAGTTATCGATCGGAAACCAAAAGTGCGACGCCCCAGACGACAACAACGCCGCTGCCGCCGCCAAAGTCATGATCCCTATGTGTCATCCTTGCTTCCCAAGCGACACAATTACCAAACAAAAGGGCCAAGTTGCCCTTGATTGCTCACATGAGTTTTGGTTAAAGCTTACATAAAGGTATCTGTTGAAAGCTGGCCATGTCCCTGGTGACACCTGGGTGGGGCCAACTTTGGCCCCAGGGGCATAATTTGAACAAACTTGTTAGAGGTCTACTACAGTACTAGGTCATGCTACATACCAAATATCAAGGCTCTAGGCTTTATGGTTTCAGACAAGTGAAATTTTCTATGTTTTCCAAAACATGTTGCAAAACATGTGACCCCCGGGGCAGAGCCATTATTGGCACAAGGGACATAATTTGAACAAACTTGGTAGAGGTCCACTAGGTGAGGCTATATACCACATATTAAAGCTCTAAGCCTTATGGTTTCTGCAAGAAGATTTTGTAATCATCAGTTTTTTACTATATAAGCCTATGTAAAACATGTGACACCTGGGGCAGGGCCATTTTTGGCCCAAGGAGCATAATTTGAATAAACTTGGTAGAGATCCACTAGCTGATGCTACATACCAAAAATTAAAGCTCTATGCCTTATGGTTTCAGACAAGAAGATTTTACCATGTTTTTCCCCAAATAAGCCTTTGTAAAACATGTGACCCCCAGGGCCGGGCCACTTTTGGCCAAAGGAGCATAATTTGGACAAACTTGGTAGGTCCACTAGGTAATGCTACATACCAATTATCAAGGCTCTAGGCCTTTTGGTTTCAGACAAGAAGTTTTTGATGTTTTCCCTATATAAGCCTTTGTAAAACATGTGACCCCTGGGGTGGGGCCATTTTTTGCCCCAGATGCCTAATTTGAACAAACTTGGTAGAGGTCCACTAGGTGATGCTCCATACCAAATATCAAGGCTCTAGGCCTTAAGGTTTCAGACAAGAAGATTTTTTCATGTTTTTCCCTGTATAAGCTTATGTAAAACGTGTGTCCTCGGGGCATGGACATTTTTGGCCTAAGGGGGATAATTTGAACAATCTTGGCAGAGGTCCACTTGGTGATACTACATACCAAATATCAAAGCTCTCAGAGAAGAAGATTCTTGAAAATCTATTTTCAGCCTGTGCGACCTAGATATGCAATTTGACTGGAACCATTTGAACAATTTTTAAAGAAAGCTATATAAGTATCATTCCTACCAAGTTTGGTCAAAATCCCTGACAAGTAGTTTAGGGAGATGTCCTTTGAAGCAATTGTTGATGACGCACGACAGATGACGCACGATGGACGACAGACATCCAATGATTACAATAGCTCACCATGAGCCAATGGCTCAGGTGAGCTAAAAAAAAAACTCTGCAAGCAGCACTAGGGCTATACAACTATGTCAGCAAACATGGGTTAAGACCTACTGTCCTGCCAGCCAAGAGTGAAAGTGACATCACATTTTGTTTACAAAGTTATCAGGGACTTATTATCGTTAGATCACTTGTGTATTAATCCTATCCACAGTGATCTATCCTGTGGATAGGATTAATACACAATTGATCTATCAATTCGGGTTAGCTCAAATGGAGTGTTCAAGTTAATGTTTTAATTAAAAATTGTAAACAAAATATTACGTCACTGTCGTTCTTGGTTGGCATGACGGTACTGAGTTTACAGAAGTTATGGGTAGAGGTGGAATGTGCAAGATGCTGTGTTTGTTTCCTTGCTACTTTGAGCTAGACCTAAGACCTGCTGTGTTTGCACAAGAAGGTGAAAGAGTTAGAGCTAGTGAGGTAATCTTTGGTTTCCTGCCTGAGTTTATGGACCTAAGACCTGCTGTGCTTGAATGAAAAGTGCTGTCTACGGTTCCTTCTGCTTTGAGTTAGACCTAAGACCTGCTGTTTGTTTGTTTGATTTGATTCTTTACGTCCCATCAACAATCTTTCAGTTATATAGGGATGGGCCTTCCTGGGTTGAACCAGTACTAAGCTAGGATAAATGTGTCTTGCTCAAGGACCACAACACAGTGACGCCGGTGAGGCTCAAACCCGTGGCCCTTCGGTCTCGAGTCAAGCACTCTTCCACTGAGCCACTGCGCTCCCAAAGACCTGCTGTGAAAGGGGTGGAGCTAGTGAGGTGATAGTTATGGTTCCTTGTTTTGGTTTTCTACCTGAATTTGTGGAGGACATGAAATTTCAACTGCTAATCAAAGCTAAATGTTGAAAAATAATGAGTTTTCTACCTATCAAACTCTTAGTTGGTGTATTATATCATCTAACTCACGACAATATTACATTATGCTACCCTCTATTCCCCAGAATGACGCCGACTTAATTACCTGCCTTGACGAACCGCCGATATGAACACAGACATGTAACCCCGTGTAAATTGATCACAATAAAAGCATGCACTTTTTAAACTGATACCTGTAAACTTCCTCTTTTGCTTGGAGCTGTTATGGTTTGAGTTTTCTCAAGACTCTAATGTATCCCTCCCCTGATTGCGGTCCAAACATTTTTGGTTTGACTTAGTACCATGCTGTTTAATTATGACACTATTGTTTAATTTGACATTTATTTCAGAATTCTGAAATTCTCTGTCGGTGCTTAGGTATGTTTTTAGAATGGATTTCCCGATTCTTAGCGGATTGGAGCAGAGAGTAACGAGACTCATGTTGTCTCTGACCTAACTGTCAGTGATGGGGAAAATCCTTCCTCCCTAGCTTTGACCGCTGGTTCAAACCTGAGGGCTCCTCTTTCTGAATCTTCCACTGCCTGGAACGGTACTGGAAATTCTTTTCAGTCTGCGTGTTGAAGGGAATTTGTTGATTTTCAGATAACCAGCAGTCTGTACGTTCTCAATCACCCTTGAGACGCCAGGCCCTTCGGCACCCTGATAGGGTCCATGGCCCCTGCTCTCCTTCGAAGCGGTTTTATCATTCCTTGTCTGGTAGTACTGACCGGCTTCCAAGAGCTATGCGCTCTCAAAGCCATGAAATACCGCGGTAGTTCCGGCTTAGTACTTCCACTAGACTTGTTCTTTCTTTTCAAGATCAAGGTCTGGCTCTTTTATGGCCATGGCTAGCGATTTGACTTAGCCATAGCCGCCAACAGTCCTCCGCTATTGCTCCCACCGCCTGCCGTACGAGCGAGCGCCGTACGAACAGAGACTCTCTATTTAGTATAGACAGACCCTGGTTGGAGCGAGCGAACGAGGGTTACAAGAGTGTACCATTTGCTTTCTCTCTTTTATAATACCGTTGAGAGCAAATCATCCATCTAATTCAGGATCAAAAACTGGTTCGGTGCCTAGCCTATGGCTCGCGCAAACCATATGGCTTTTGCCAAGCCTTGGCTGTCGCTCAAGGCAGATCCGTCTCACCTCGAACGAGCGAAGGCAAGCGGGTTGTAGCTATTAAAACTCTAGAAGCATAGTTAAGTTACAGGCTCACAGGGTAAAGGCGAGTAGGCTTATATACCCGCAGTTAGCGAGGGGATGAGCAAGCCTACACTGCTAATATGCTCTTTTCGGGGCACGCTGGTCTAAGAGATTACTGCTCCTGCTCGGACCCTTTATTCATCTAACTCATACGGTACATTATGGCAGGATTATGTCCTGATTGTACAGTAGATCCACATATAAATTCCTATTCACTTGACTGGTGAATTTTACCACTATGTACAACGGAAACACCGTGTACAATCGTACATCGTAGAGTTATTGACGGAAGAATTTTAATCTTTTTCTGGTAACCAGAATTGTTCTTGCTTCTGTTCTGCGTTGGTAGAACGTGAGATAGAGATATCACATAATTAAGCTCCGGATCCAGACCCAATGAACAAGCAGGCTGCTTCTGTTCAGGGTACATGGGCATCTATGCATCTTATGTAATTGGCTTCTGAGAATTCAGCAGCCAATACTTGAATTAGGTTTTCTTTGTATAAAACCGAGATTCAAAAAATGCCTCTGTCTGTCAAGACACTCACACTTGTGTGGGCTCATCTTGCATTGAAGTGGTTCAAGATGAACTAATTAGGGGCGTTGGTTTTGGGTACTTTTGATAATATCAAAATCATTATCCAACCAGCTCTTTCTCAGAGCAGATTCAATTTGGATGTTAATTAAATGTCCTTACTTGGACTTTATTATGAAGGCATCCGACAGGTTTCCTTCTTGGCCTTCTATAAGATCTCTGACCAATGATGAAGTGAACCACCACTGTATGCAAGGTGTGTCACTTCGAACTTTTATGGTTTTTAGTTACACTTGAAGGCTGGGAAAATTAGCTAGGGCTAGTTTTCACACAATTCGTGCAGGCATGTTTTTATTGGAACTCTGTCTGCTTTGAATTCTTCTACTTCCTCACAATCTCATTTTGCTAAGGTGTGTAGCTAATTTTCAGGTCTTAGCTCAATTGCTATGGCAACTACTGATGTTTTAGTATGTTTCGCTATGGACCTTCACTTACTAGAGGTAACACATTTCTGGGTAAGTGTTCCTTGGATGCTCCTTCTCTGCAGTGTTCCTTGTATGCTCCTTTAGGTTCAGCCTATAGAGTCTACAACACAAGGTTGGGTTCTAGGTTTTGATGTGGCTAAATCTATTGAGACGTTTCTATAGTACTAAATGCCACTGAATCATGTTGCAGTACTTCTTTTCTATTATTAGAAAAGAGAGACCCATGGAATCTGGGAATCTTTAAGGGATACCCATTTGCTCAGGCTTACCCAGACTCTTTGGAGTCTTTGGGCACGGAATAGTACTTTAAGTCAGCCAGTCACATACTGATAGCAGATTGTAATATTAGTATGCCTGGTAACCAACAGACATGTGGGCACAGTTTGTTATAGAGATATGGGTACAAGATACTATTGTTTATCTGTGTATCCATCCCAAATGTCAGGTTATTTCTCATTTTGAGAGTAGCACGTTCAGGTCCAGAGAAGATTCAACTTCTGTAGAAGTAGAATCTATGCTGGACAGACATCCATAGAACCAGTTTCTTCTTTCATCTGAATAGCAGCTATTATATCAGTTTTGTTTTTTTTGTTTCGCAAGGTCGGGAGGATGGAGACCAGTTTCCGATCTCTCCAACTATTTGCCAATTCATGTTTTCCTTCAGTGGAAGGCATACTATATTTCCTTTAATGGATCTTAGGGCCCTGTAAGTCAACACGTATGGGCCTTCTCTCTGGACTTGATGCATTTTATCATCCAGCCCAGAGGTCTTGTCCAATCTGTTTCAAGTTCTATTCCTCAAGAACTTAGTTCAATTCTGTACATGGAAATCGTTTCCAATTGGGATAAGCAGAGCTGGTTTTCCATTCAGATGTTTTCTTTCTGAGAATGTGCTCTGTGTAGATAGGATCTCTTAGGCTTGTCTGTAGAAAGGTGCATGAGAATATTTCAATTATTCTGAGAATATCATAGGAGCTTAAGTGCGGTGTAGTAGACAAACCTCTCGCCTGAATAAGGGGTTCCAGTTTGATCCCCTGCTCCTCCTGTAGGATGAGACTTTAGCCATGGTTAAGTCTCCATATGTCCTTATGTGTTGGTGGGATGTTTACACAAACACTCACACATAGATATTGTTATCTTGTTCAGCTTGAGATCTATTCTCTTTTTGGCCATTTGGAGTCCATTACTCGGCTTCTGCCAAATGGCAGAGCTGTCAAGCATTGCTGCTGTGGCCCATCTAGCTTTTTGATATCAAACAGACCATTGTGGAATTTTTTCTTTTCCCTAGGTCTTTGGTTCAGTCAGGCTGTATTCCAAAGGTTGAACAGGGGATTCCTGTAAACCATTGAGCTTTTAGGCAGGCCTCCCTTTGACTTGTCTTTTTCATGGACACAAGTATGTTGGCTGAGGAACCCATCTAGGTGCTCTTTCAGCTTCCAGCCAAGGGTCTGTTCATTGGCAGGAACAAGCTATTGTTAGATCATGATATAATTTTCTTTTATAGGTTAACATAAAAAAAAATCAAGAAAAATTTAAGTAAAGTTTTGAACACGTTTGAAAATAATAGGAAAATTGAGCATTTGCTCAAGGAGCAATTATTTTGAATGCTCATTTTCCATATTTCAACAAAGGCTTCAAAATGTGTTAATATGGAGTATAGGGTTAAACAACATTTATCCTGTTTACCATGCATATCAAGAAGCATTCTTCACTGTTAATAACTTTTATCCTTCTGAAACACATCTATTATGAGGAAACCAATCTTCAATCTTGCCTAAGACATTGGAACATCAGTGTTAGGAAGCTGTGTAAGAGAAAACAATTAAATGAACTAGTCTAAGACATTAATGCCGTAAGGATCAGCTGTTGAAGAGGACACAATTCTATGAACTTGTCCAAGACATTGATAGTGTAGTGTAACAATCAGCTGTTGAAAAGAAACAGTTCCATAAACTTGTCTAAGACATTCATTTTGTAAGCATCAGCTGTTGAAAAGATGCAGTTTTGCTAACTTGTCCAAGACATTGATAATGTAAGGATCAGATATTTAAAAGAAGCAGTTCTATGAACTTGTCAAAGGCATTGTTAATTAATGATCACCTGTTGAGAAGAACCCAACAACAAAATATATGCTTTGGTTGAGAAAAAAGTAAAGTAATTTTCAGGAACACACTGTTATCTGCAGGCCTGGTAATTTGAAGAGTACCTAAGCAAGAAATTCAATGCTGTACAAATGAAACCAAAAAGTACTTATGTGTAAGGAATAAATATAGTACAGCTTAATCTAAACAGTAATGAATAGAGAATTTCTGATGTGGTACCTCCTGCTAAGAATACTTAAGGGAGAAATTGAAATGTGGTAATAGGTAAAATGACTCAAACTTGTGCAAGAAATTCAAAATGTAGTGCAACTTCAACTGAGTTAGACAACAAATGCCCTGATCAGCTTAGTCTTTTAGTTAAGAAGACAGCAGTCTGTAGGATAACTCAAATTCCGCAAGCAGAATCTTTTGACCCTGAAGTGTGTCCTATAGTCTGCGAAGCTGATTCATGCACTGAGGGGAACATTTGAATGAAGTTTAACGAAAATCATTCAAAGGGGATATAATGAGCCAACACAAAATTGAAGGGTAAATCCCATGACCTTGAAGTATAGCCTTAACCTTGAGTCTACCTGCCAAGGGGCAACACACATACCATCTTACTGATAGGATTATTTGTGATGATAATCACTCAAAGGGTTCAAAAAATATGGAGCAGACATGAAAGTAGTAGACTGATAGACTGATGATTTGACTGACACACAAAATCTCCCATCTGCTTTGCGACAGCTGATTAATTTACTGACTAAAGATCTATGACTTTCCCATTAGCTGGCCTAACAAGGCTTGATGATTTTGAATGAACTCAATGGACTTACTTTAGCAAATGTGCAATGTTGCATTCATGAAATAACCATAAACAGGAACAATCTATATACAGTTTGCAACAGTATTTACCAGCACACCCCTCAAATTGTGTTTTTATGAATTGATTTATCTGTCAATATTCTGCAATCTCAAGTGTATGTGAATGATCAATTTATATCCATCAAATACTCATTGTATTCTTTTGAACAACAAGGTTATTCAAGAACCTAACTTTTAAAATTAAAAACAATTATTATTTATACAATTAAATGAAAGAAAAATAAAGAAACAAAAAAAATAAAACAAACAAATTTTTAACTAAGACAGATTAAATGATATTGAAAAGGAAAAAGTATGATTCAAGTAACAATATATATCAGGTATTCCAAAAAAAAAATCCAAGAAGTGCAGTGGCTCAGTAGGAGAGTGACTGACTTGAGGTCGCTGGTCCGAGCCTCACCAGATGCAGTATGTTTTGTCCTTGAGCAAGACAATTAATATTGTGCTTAGTACTGGTTCTACCCAGGAAACGTCCAGACATGACTGAAAAGTTGTTGACAAGGAGAAAGTTTCAACTAAAAAAATAAAAAAGCATCACATCAAAAAAATAAAACATAAAAAATAAAAAAATCAGCGAATAAAATTATGCATCAGTCAGGGAAAAAAATTATAATAATATGTCAAAAAGGAGTCCCTCAGAAATGGAGAGATCCTACAAAATTTTACAACAACAGACTCTGTTTCATTGAGTCTGTTCATGAGAATTACCAATGGAAAGCACACCAGCCTCCCAAGGCCCCCAGCATGGGGGTCATATTGGTTAAAATCCTTGTTATTCTGATGAAAAAATCAAATAATAATATTTTCTAAAAAAAATGAAAAAAAAAGTCTTAGGTCCCTTTGACCAAAGTGCCTATATACATATGAGAAATTTGATGAAATATTTTGTCGCAGAAGTAACAGTGTATTTTTTTCCACTGGGACAGAAAATCAATTCATAATTGCTCAACAATTTGAGAAAAGTGCACAAAATTAATCAGGCAGTTGGTTCCTTGTATGAACACAAGGATGCAGGAAGAACTCACAGGTTCCATAACTAAATTTTACTCAAACAGTTACAATCAGCACTACACTATGCTGATGACAAACGACACTTGGGTTTACATAGTTGTTCAACTTTAAACTTCATGTTATGTTCTGAATCTAATCTGATCTCAGAATTACTATAATTAACCCTATTGCACTCAGGATTGACCAATTTCTATGCCAGTGTGACCTTCTGAGTGCAATAGGGGTGATGTTTTAGAATGATGCACATTTACTAAATGCCCTTTATTATAGATGGTAACAGCCTGTTACTAATAATATAGATAGCATAGAGAAATATGGATTATCTTCTAAGTTAAAATAAGCAATTAATTTATATGGTCATGAGAAAAGGATATATAGGATAAGAAAGCATATTTAGAAGGCTAGAAAAGCATGTTTCAGGAATCACTGAAAGCCTACAATGCACACAGTTCTATAGTTATGACACTTGAAGGATCTTGCACAAAATATGAAGAAACAGCATACCAAGGTTGATACATTAAGACAATCTTTTTTCAAAGTAAAATTTAAAATATTTTCTTACCCATGTTTAGGGTACTCAAAAGAACTGTCTCACTGACATGACTCTTTGAGTAGCTATAGGATGTTTTTGGTTGAGGAGTAAGAAAATTAAATTTTGATTACAAACTTTTTAGAGAAGCTTCTTCACTTTTAGCCCTTTACTCCACTGGCAATTATTTTGTATGCTCAATTTTCCATATTTTCAACAAAGGCGTCAAAATGTGTTAATATGGAGTATAGGGTTAAACAACATTTATCCTGATTACCACCATGCATATCAAGAAGCATTCTTCACTGTTAATAACTTTTATCCTTCTGAAACACATCTATTATGAGGAAACCAATCTTCAATCTTGTCTAAGACATTGGAACTTCAGTGTAAGGAAGCTGTTAAGAGAAAACAATTAAATGAACTTGTCTAAGACATTAATGCCGTAAGGATCAGCTGTTGAAGAGGACACAATTCTATGAACTTGTCCAATTGTCCAAGACAATGATAGTGTAACAATCAGCTGTTGAAAAGAAACAGTTCTATGAACTTGTCTAAGACATTCATTTTGTAAGGATCAGCTGTTGAAAAGATGCAGTTTTGCTAACTTGTCCAAGACATTGATAATGTAAGGATCAGATATTCAAAAGAAGCAGTTCTATGAACTTGTCAAAGGCATTGTTAATTAATGATCACCTGTTGAGAAGAACCCAACAACAAAATATATGCTTTGGATGAGAAAAAAGTAAAGTAATTTTCAGGAACACACTGTTATCTGCAGGCCTGGTAATTTGAAGAGTACCTAAGCAAGAAATTCAATGCTGTACAAATGAAACCAAAAAGTATTTATGTGTAAGGAATAAATATAGTACAGCTTAATCTAAACAGTAATGAATAGAGAATTTCTGATGTGGTACCTCCTGCTAAGAATACTTAAGGGAGAAATTGAAATGTGGTAATAGGTAAAATGACTCGAACTTGTGCAAGAAATTCAAAACGTAGTGCAACTTCAACTGAGTTAGACAACAAATGCCCTGATCAGCTTAGTCTTTTAGTTAAGAAGACAGCAGTCTGTAGGATAACTCAAATTCCGCAAGCAGAATCTTTTGACCTTGAAGTGTGTCCTCGAGTCTGCGATGCTGATTCATGCACTGAGGGGAACATTTGAATGAAGTTTAACGAAAATCATTCAAAGGGGATATAATGAGCCAACACAAAATTGAAGGGTAAATCCCATGACCTTGAAGTATAGCCTTGACCTTGAGTCTACCTGCCAAGGGGCAACACACATACCACCTTACTGATAGGATTATTTGTGATGATAATCACTCAAAGGGTTCAGGAAATATGGAGCAGACATGATAGTAGTAGACTGATAGACTGATGATTTGACTGACACACAAAATCTCCCATCTGCTTTGCGACAGCTGATTAATTTACTGACTTAAGATCTATGACTTTCCCATTAGCTGGCCTAACAAGGCTTGATGATTTTGAATGAACTCAATGGACTTACTTTAGCAAATGTGCAATGTTGCATTCATGAAATAACCATAAACAGGAACAGTCTATATACAGTTTGCAACAGTATTTACCAGCACACCCCTCAAATTGTGTTTTTATGAATTGATTTATCTGTCAATATTCTGCAATCTCAAGTGTATGTGAATGATCAATTTATATCCATCAAATACTCATTGTATTCTTTTGAACAACAAGGTTATTTAAGAACCTAACTTTTAAAATTTAAAACAATTATTATTTATACAATTAAATGAAAGAAAAATAAAGAAAAAAATAAATAAAACAAACAAATTTTTAACTAAGACTGATTAAATGATATTGAAAAGGAAAAAGTATGATTCAAGTAACAATATATATCAGGTATTCCAAAAAAAAATCCAAGAAGTGCAGTGGCTCAGTAGGAGAGTGACTGACTTGAGGTCGCTGGTCCGAGCCTCACCAGATGCAGTATGTTTTGTCCTTGAGCAAGACAATTAATCTTGTGCTTAGTACTGGTTCTACCCAGGAAACGTCCAGACATGACTGAAAAGTTGTTGACAAGGAGAAAGTTTCAACTAAAAAAAATAAAAAAGCATCACATCAAAAAAATACAACATAAAAAATGAAAAAATCAGCGAATAAAATTATGCATCAGTCAGGGACAAAAATTATAATAATATGTCAAAAAGGAGTCCCTCAGAAATGGAGAGATCCTACAAAATTTTACAACAGCAGACTCTGTTTCATTGAGTCTGTTCATGAGAATTACCAATGGAAAGCACACCAGCCTCCCAAGGCCCCCAGCATGGGGGTCATATTGGTTAAAATCCTTGTTATTCTGATGAAAAAATCAAACAATAATATTTACTAAAAAAATTGAAAAAAAAATGTCTTAGGTCCCTTTGACCAAAGTGCCTATATACATATGAGAAATTTGATGAAATATTTTGTCGCAGAAGTAACAGTGTATTTTTTTCCACTGGGACAGAAAATCAATTCATAATTGCTCAACAATTTGAGAAAAGTGCACAAAATTAATCAGGCAGTTGGTTCCTTGTATGAACACAAGGATGCAGGAAGAACTCACAGGTTCCATAACTTAATTTTACTCAAACAGCTACAATCAGCACTACACTATGCTGATGACAAACGACACTTGGTTTCACATAGTTGTTCAACTTTAAACTTCATGTTATGTTCTGAATCTAATCTGATCTCAGAATTACTATAATTAATCCTATTGCACTCAGGATTGACCAATTTCTATGCCAGTGTGACCTTCTGAGTGCAATAGGGGTGATGTTTTAGAATGATGCACATTTACTAAATGCCCTTTATTATAGATGGTAACAGCCTGTTACTAATAATATAGATAGCATAGAGAAATATGGATTATCTTCTAAGTTAAAATAAGCAATTAATTTATATGGTCATGAGAAAAGGATATATAGGATAAGAAAGCATATTTAGAAGGCTAGAAAAGCATGTTTCAGGAATCACTGAAAGCCTACAATGCACACAGTTCTATAGTTATGACACTTGAAGGATCTTGCACAAAATATTAAGAAACAGCATACCAAGGTTGATACATTAAGACAATCTTTTTTCAAAGTAAAATTTAAAATATTTTCTTACCCATGTTTAGGGTACTCAAAAGAACTGTCTCACTGACATGACTCTTTTGAGTAGCTATAGGATGTTTTTGGTTGAGGAGTAAGAAAATTAAATGTTGATTACAAACTTTTTAGAGAAGCTTCTTCACTTTTAGCCCTTTACTCCACTGGCAATTATTTTGTATGCTCAATTTTCCATATTTTCAACAAAGGCGTCAAAATGTGTTAATATGGAGTATAGGGTTAAACAACATTTATCCTGATTACCACCATGCATATCAAGAAGCATTCTTCACTGTTAATAACTTTTATCCTTCTGAAACACATCTATTATGAGGAAACCAATCTTCAATCTTGTCTAAGACATTGGAACTTCAGTGTAAGGAAGCTGTTAAGAGAAAACAATTAAATGAACTTGTCTAAGACATTAATGCCGTAAGGATCAGCTGTTGAAGAGGACACAATTCTATGAACTTGTCCAAGACATTGATAGTGTAACAATCAGCTGTTGAAAAGAAACAGTTCTATGAACTTGTCTAAGACATTCATTTTGTAAGGATCAGCTGTTGAAAAGATGCAGTTTTGCTAACTTGTCCAAGACATTGATAATGTAAGGATCAGATATTCAAAAGAAGCAGTTCTATGAACTTGTCAAAGGCATTGTTAATTAATGATCACCTGTTGAGAAGAACCCAACAACAAAATATATGCTTTGGATGAGAAAAAAGTAAAGTAATTTTCAGGAACACACTGTTATCTGCAGGCCTGGTAATTTGAAGAGTACCTAAGCAAGAAATTCAATGCTGTACAAATGAAACCAAAAAGTATTTATGTGTAAGGAATAAATATAGTACAGCTTAATCTAAACAGTAATGAATAGAGAATTTCTGATGTGGTACCTCCTGCTAAGAATACTTAAGGGAGAAATTGAAATGTGGTAATAGGTAAAATGACTCGAACTTGTGCAAGAAATTCAAAACGTAGTGCAACTTCAACTGAGTTAGACAACAAATGCCCTGATCAGCTTAGTCTTTTAGTTAAGAAGACAGCAGTCTGTAGGATAACTCAAATTCCGCAAGCAGAATCTTTTGACCTTGAAGTGTGTCCTCGAGTCTGCGATGCTGATTCATGCACTGAGGGGAACATTTGAATGAAGTTTAACGAAAATCATTCAAAGGGGATATAATGAGCCAACACAAAATTGAAGGGTAAATCCCATGACCTTGAAGTATAGCCTTGACCTTGAGTCTACCTGCCAAGGGGCAACACACATACCACCTTACTGATAGGATTATTTGTGATGATAATCACTCAAAGGGTTCAGGAAATATGGAGCAGACATGATAGTAGTAGACTGATAGACTGATGATTTGACTGACACACAAAATCTCCCATCTGCTTTGCGACAGCTGATTAATTTACTGACTTAAGATCTATGACTTTCCCATTAGCTGGCCTAACAAGGCTTGATGATTTTGAATGAACTCAATGGACTTACTTTAGCAAATGTGCAATGTTGCATTCATGAAATAACCATAAACAGGAACAGTCTATATACAGTTTGCAACAGTATTTACCAGCACACCCCTCAAATTGTGTTTTTATGAATTGATTTATCTGTCAATATTCTGCAATCTCAAGTGTATGTGAATGATCAATTTATATCCATCAAATACTCATTGTATTCTTTTGAACAACAAGGTTATTTAAGAACCTAACTTTTAAAATTTAAAACAATTATTATTTATACAATTAAATGAAAGAAAAATAAAGAAAAAAATAAATAAAACAAACAAATTTTTAACTAAGACTGATTAAATGATATTGAAAAGGAAAAAGTATGATTCAAGTAACAATATATATCAGGTATTCCAAAAAAAAATCCAAGAAGTGCAGTGGCTCAGTAGGAGAGTGACTGACTTGAGGTCGCTGGTCCGAGCCTCACCAGATGCAGTATGTTTTGTCCTTGAGCAAGACAATTAATCTTGTGCTTAGTACTGGTTCTACCCAGGAAACGTCCAGACATGACTGAAAAGTTGTTGACAAGGAGAAAGTTTCAACTAAAAAAAATAAAAAAGCATCACATCAAAAAAATACAACATAAAAAATGAAAAAATCAGCGAATAAAATTATGCATCAGTCAGGGACAAAAATTATAATAATATGTCAAAAAGGAGTCCCTCAGAAATGGAGAGATCCTACAAAATTTTACAACAGCAGACTCTGTTTCATTGAGTCTGTTCATGAGAATTACCAATGGAAAGCACACCAGCCTCCCAAGGCCCCCAGCATGGGGGTCATATTGGTTAAAATCCTTGTTATTCTGATGAAAAAATCAAACAATAATATTTACTAAAAAAATTGAAAAAAAAATGTCTTAGGTCCCTTTGACCAAAGTGCCTATATACATATGAGAAATTTGATGAAATATTTTGTCGCAGAAGTAACAGTGTATTTTTTTCCACTGGGACAGAAAATCAATTCATAATTGCTCAACAATTTGAGAAAAGTGCACAAAATTAATCAGGCAGTTGGTTCCTTGTATGAACACAAGGATGCAGGAAGAACTCACAGGTTCCATAACTTAATTTTACTCAAACAGCTACAATCAGCACTACACTATGCTGATGACAAACGACACTTGGTTTCACATAGTTGTTCAACTTTAAACTTCATGTTATGTTCTGAATCTAATCTGATCTCAGAATTACTATAATTAATCCTATTGCACTCAGGATTGACCAATTTCTATGCCAGTGTGACCTTCTGAGTGCAATAGGGGTGATGTTTTAGAATGATGCACATTTACTAAATGCCCTTTATTATAGATGGTAACAGCCTGTTACTAATAATATAGATAGCATAGAGAAATATGGATTATCTTCTAAGTTAAAATAAGCAATTAATTTATATGGTCATGAGAAAAGGATATATAGGATAAGAAAGCATATTTAGAAGGCTAGAAAAGCATGTTTCAGGAATCACTGAAAGCCTACAATGCACACAGTTCTATAGTTATGACACTTGAAGGATCTTGCACAAAATATTAAGAAACAGCATACCAAGGTTGATACATTAAGACAATCTTTTTTCAAAGTAAAATTTAAAATATTTTCTTACCCATGTTTAGGGTACTCAAAAGAACTGTCTCACTGACATGACTCTTTTGAGTAGCTATAGGATGTTTTTGGTTGAGGAGTAAGAAAATTAAATGTTGATTACAAACTTTTTAGAGAAGCTTCTTCACTTTTAGCCCTTTACTCCACTGGCAATTATTTTGTATGCTCAATTTTCCATATTTTCAACAAAGGCGTCAAAATGTGTTAATATGGAGTATAGGGTTAAACAACATTTATCCTGATTACCACCATGCATATCAAGAAGCATTCTTCACTGTTAATAACTTTTATCCTTCTGAAACACATCTATTATGAGGAAACCAATCTTCAATCTTGTCTAAGACATTGGAACTTCAGTGTAAGGAAGCTGTTAAGAGAAAACAATTAAATGAACTTGTCTAAGACATTAATGCCGTAAGGATCAGCTGTTGAAGAGGACACAATTCTATGAACTTGTCCAAGACATTGATAGTGTAACAATCAGCTGTTGAAAAGAAACAGTTCTATGAACTTGTCTAAGACATTCATTTTGTAAGGATCAGCTGTTGAAAAGATGCAGTTTTGCTAACTTGTCCAAGACATTGATAATGTAAGGATCAGATGTTTAAAAGAAGCAGTTCTATGAACTTGTCAAAGGCATTGTTAATTAATGATCACCTGTTGAGAAGAACCCAACAACAAAATATATGCTTTGGATGAGAAAAAAGTAAAGTAATTTTCAGGAACACACTGTTATCTGCAGGCCTGGTAATTTGAAGAGTACCTAAGCAAGAAATTCAATGCTGTACAAATGAAACCAAAAAGTACTTATGTGTAAAGAATTAATATAGTACAGCTTAATGTAAACAGTAATGAATAGAGAATTTCTGATGTGGTACCTCCTGCTAAGAATACTTAAGGGAGAAATTGAAATGTGGTAATAGGTAAAATGACTCGAACTTGTGCAAGAAATTCAAAACGTAGTGCAACTTCAACTGAGTTAGACAACAAATGCCCTGATCAGCTTAGTCTTTTAGTTAAGAAGACAGCAGTCTGTAGGATAACTCAAATTCCGCAAGCAGAATCTTTTGACCTTGAAGTGTGTCCTCGAGTCTGCGATGCTGATTCATGCACTGAGGGGAACATTTGAATGAAGTTTAACGAAAATCATTCAAAGGGGATATATGAGCCAACACAAAATTGAAGGGTAAATCCCATGACCTTGAAGTATAGCCTTAACCTTGAGTCTACCTGCCAAGTGGCAACACACATACCATCTTACTGATAGGATTATTTGTGATGATAATCACTCAAAGGGTTCAGGAAATATGGAGCAGACATGATAGTAGTAGACTGATAGACTGATGATTTGACTGACACACAAAATCTCCCATCTGCTTTGCGACAGCTGATTAATTTACTGACTTAAGATCTATGACTTTCCCATTAGCTGGCCTAACAAGGCTTGATGATTTTGTATGAACTCAATGGACTTACTTTAGCAAATGTGCAATGTTGCATTCATGAAATAACCATAAACAGGAACAGTCTATATACAGTTTGCAACAGTATTTACCAGCACACCCCTAAAATTGTGTTTTTATGAATTGATTTATCTGTCAATATTCTGCAATCTCAAGTGTACGTGAATGATCATTATATCCATCAAATACTCATTGTACTCTTTTGAACAACAAGGTTATTTAAGAACCTAACTTTTAAAATTTAAAACAATTATTATTTATACAATTAAATGAAAGAAAAATAAAGAAAAAAAATAAATAAAACAAACAAATTTTTAACTAAGACCGATTAAATGATATTGAAAAGGAAAAAGTATGATTCAAGTAACAATATATATCAGGTATTCCAAAAAAAAAATCCAAGAAGTGCAGTGGCTCAGTAGGAGAGTGACTGACTTGAGGTCGCTGGTCCGAGCCTCACCAGATGCAGTATGTTTTGTCCTTGAGCAAGACAATTAATCTTGTGCTTAGTACTGGTTCTACCCAGGAAACGTCCAGACATGACTGAAAAGTTGTTGACAAGGAGAAAGTTTCAATTAAAAAAAATAAAAAAGCATCACATCAAAAAAATAAAACATAAAAAATGAAAAAATCAGCAAATAAAATTATGCATCAGTCAGGGAAAAAATTATAATGATATGTCAAAAAGGAGTCCCTCAGAAATGGAGAGATCCTACAAAATTTTACAACAGCAGACTCTGTTTCATTGAGTCTGTTCATGAGAATTACCAATGGAAAGCACACCAGCCTCCCAAGGCCCCCAGCATGGGGGTCATATTGGTTAAAATCCTTGTTATTCTGATGAAAAAATCAAACAATAATATTTACTAAAAAAAATGAAAAAAAATGTCTTAGGTCCCTTTGACCAAAGTGCCTATATACATATGAGAAATTTGATGAAATATTTTGTCGCAGAAGTAACAGTGTATTTTTTTCCACTGGGACAGAAAATCAATTCATAATTGCTCAACAATTTGAAAAAAGTGCACAAAATTAATCAGGCAGTTGGTTCCTTGTATGAACACAAGGATGCAGGAAGAACTCACAGGTTCCATAACTTAATTTTACTCAAACAGTTACAATCAGCACTACACTATGCTGATGACAAACGACACTTGGGTTTACATAGTTGTTCAACTTTAAACTTCATGTTATGTTCTGAATCTAATCTGATCTCAGAATTACTATAATTAACCCTATTGCACTCAGGATTGACCAATTTCTATGCCAGTGTGACCGTCTGAGTGCAATAGGGGTGATGTTTTAGAATGATGCACATTTACTAAATGCCCTTTATTATAGATGGTAACAGCCTGTTACTAATAATATAGATAGCATAGAGAAATATGGATTATCTTCTAAGTTAAAATAAGCAATTAATTTATATGGTCATGAGAAAAGGATATATAGGATAAGAAAGCATATTTAGAAGGCTAGAAAAACATGTTTCAGGAATCACTGAAAGCCTACAATGCACACAGTTCTATAGTTATGACACTTGAAGGATCTTGCACAAAATATGAAGAAACAGCATACCAAGGTTGATACATTAAGACAATCTTTTTTCAAAGTAAAATTTAAAATATTTTCTTACCCATGTTTAGGGTACTCAAAAGAACTGTCTCACTGACATGACCCTTTTGAGTAGCTATAGGATGTTTTTGGTTGAGGAGTAAGAAATTAAATTTTGATTACAAACTTTTTAGAGAATCTTCTTCACTTTTAGCCCTTTACTCCACTGGCAATTATTTTGTATGCTCAATTTTCCATATTTTCAACAAAGGCGTCAAAATGTGTTAATATGGCGTATAGGGTTAAACAACATTTATCCTGATTACCACCATGCATATCAAGAAGCATTCTTCACTGTTAATAACTTTTATCCTTCTGAAACACATCTATTATGAGGAAACCAATCTTCAATCTTGTCTAAGACATTGGAACTTCAGTGTAAGGAAGCTGTTAAGAGAAAACAATTAAATGAACTTGTCTAAGACATTAATGCCGTAAGGATCAGCTGTTGAAGAGGACACAATTCTATGAACTTGTCCAAGACATTGATAGTGTAACAATCAGCTGTTGAAAGGAAACAGTTCTATGAACTTGTCTAAGACATTCATTTTGTAAGGATCAGCTGTTGAAAAGATGCAGTTTTGCTAACTTGTCCAAGACATTGATAATGTAAGGATCAGATGTTTAAAAGAAGCAGTTCTATGAACTTGTCAAAGGCATTGTTAATTAATGATCACCTGTTGAGAAGAACCCAACAACAAAATATATGCTTTGGATGAGAAAAAAGTAAAGTAATTTTCAGGAACACACTGTTATCTGCAGGCCTGGTAATTTGAAGAGTACCTAAGCAAGAAATTCAATGCTGTACAAATGAAACCAAAAAGTACTTATGTGTAAGGAATAAATATAGTACAGCTTAATGTAAACAGTAATGAATAGAGAATTTCTGATGTGGTACCTCCTGCTAAGAATACTTAAGGGAGAAATTGAAATGTGGTAATAGGTAAAATGACTCGAACTTGTGCAAGAAATTCAAAACGTAGTGCAACTTCAACTGAGTTAGATAACAAATGCCCTGATCAGCTTAGTCTTTTAGTTAAGAAGACAGCAGTCTGTAGGATAACTCAAATTCCGCAAGCAGAATCTTTTGACCTTGAAGTGTGTCCTCGAGTCTGCGATGCTGATTCATGCACTGAGGGGAACATTTGAATGAAGTTTAACGAAAATCATTCAAAGGGGATATAATGAGCCAACACAAAATTGAAGGGTAAATCCCATGACCTTGAAGTATAGCCTTGACCTTGAGTCTACCTGCCAAGTGGCAACACACATACCATCTTACTGATAGGATTATTTGTGATGATAATCACTCAAAGGGTTCAGGAAATATGGAGCAGACATGATAGTAGTAGACTGATAGACTGATGATTTGACTGACACACAAAATCTCCCATCTGCTTTGCGACAGCTGATTAATTTACTGACTTAGGATCTATGACTTTCCCATTAGCTGGCCTAACAAGGCTTGATGATTTTGAATGAACTCAATGGACTTACTTTAGCAAATGTGCAATGTTGCATTCATGAAATAACCATAAACAGGAACAGTCTATATACAGTTTGCAACAGTATTTACCAGCACACCCCTCAAATTGTGTTTTTATGAATTGATTTATCTGTCAATATTCTGCAATCTCAAGTGTGTGTGAATGATCATTATATCCATCAAATACTCATTGTATTCTTTTGAACAACAAGGTTATTTAAGAACCTAACTTTTAAAATTTAAAACAATTATTATTTATACAATCAAATGAAAGAAAAATAAAGAAAAAAAATAAATAAAACAAACAAATTTTTAACTAAGACAGATTAAATGATATTGAAAAGGAAAAAGTATGATTCAAGTAACAATATATATCAGGTATTCCAAAAAAAAATCCAAGAAGTGCAGTGGCTCAGTAGGAGAGTGACTGACTTGAGGTCGCTGGTCCGAGCCTCACCAGATGCAGTATGTTTTGTCCTTGAGCAAGACAATTAATCTTGTGCTTAGTACTGGTTCTACCCAGGAAACGTCCAGACATGACTGAAAAGTTGTTGACAAGGAGAAAGTTTCAACTAAAAAAAATAAAAAAGCATCACATCAAAAAAATAAAACATAAAAAATGAAAAAATCAGCGAATAAAATTATGCATCAGTCAGGGACAAAAATTATAATAATATGTCAAAAAGGAGTCCCTCAGAAATGGAGAGATCCTACAAAATTTTACAACAGCAGACTCTGTTTCATTGAGTCTGTTCATGAGAATTACCAATGGAAAGCACACCAGCCTCCCAAGGCCCCCAGCATGGGGGTCATATTGGTTAAAATCCTTGTTATTCTGATGAAAAAATCAAACAATAATATTTACTAAAAAAATTGAAAAAATGTCTTAGGTCCCTTTGACCAAAGTGCCTATATACATATGAGAAATTTGATGAAATATTTTGTCGCAGAAGTAACAGTGTATTTTTTTCCACTGGGACAGAAAATCAATTCATAATTGCTCAACAATTTGAGAAAAGTGCACAAAATTAATCAGGCAGTTGGTTCCTTGTATGAACACAAGGATGCAGGAAGAACTCACAGGTTCCATAACTTAATTTTACTCAAACAGTTACAATCAACACTACACTATGCTGATGACAAACGACACTTGGGTTTACATAGTTGTTCAACTTTAAACTTCATGTTATGTTCTGAATCTAATCTGATCTCAGAATTACTATAATTAACCCTATTGCACTCAGGATTGACCAATTTCTATGCCAGTGTGACCTTCTGAGTGCAATAGGGGTGATGTTTTAGAATGATGCACATTTACTAAATGCCCTTTATTATAGATGGTAACAGCCTGTTACTAATAATATAGATAGCATAGAGAAATATGGATTATCTTCTAAGTTAAAATAAGCAATTAATTTATATGGTCATGAGAAAAGGATATATAGGATAAGAAAGCATATTTAGAAGGCTAGAAAAGCATGTT
Organism: Loripinus fragilis; assembly: GCA_964019695.1. NCBI lineage: Eukaryota > Metazoa > Mollusca > Bivalvia > Lucinida > Lucinidae > Loripinus > Loripinus fragilis. The sequence goes on from OZ026515.1 coordinate 36,969,770, forward strand.
TCAGGAATCACTGAAAGCCTACAATGCACACAGTTCTATAGTTATGACACTTGAAGGATCTTGCACAAAATATGAAGAAACAGCATACCAAGGTTGATACATTAAGACAATCTTTTTTCAAAGTAAAATTTAAAATATTTTCTTACCCATGTTTAGGGTACTCAAAAGAACTGTCTCACTGACATGACTCTTTTGAGTAGCTATAGGATGTTTTTGGTTGAGGAGTAAGAAAATTAAATTTTGATTACAAACTTTTTAGAGAAGCTTCTTCACTTTTAGCCCTTTACTCCACTGGCAATTATTTTGTATGCTCAATTTTCCATATTTTCAACAAAGGCGTCAAAATGTGTTAATATGGAGTATAGGGTTAAACAACATTTATCCTGATTACCACCATGCATATCAAGAAGCATTCTTCACTGTTAATAACTTTTATCCTTCTGAAACACATCTATTATGAGGAAACCAATCTTCAATCTTGTCTAAGACATTGGAACTTCAGTGTAAGGAAGCTGTTAAGAGAAAACAATTAAATGAACTTGTCTAAGACATTAATGCCGTAAGGATCAGCTGTTGAAGAGGACACAATTCTATGAACTTGTCCAATTGTCCAAGACATTGATAGTGTAACAATCAGCTGTTGAAAAGAAACAGTTCTATGAACTTGTCTAAGACATTCATTTTGTAAGGATCAGCTGTTGAAAAGATGCAGTTTTGCTAACTTGTCCAAGACATTGATAATGTAAGGATCAGATATTCAAAAGAAGCAGTTCTATGAACTTGTCAAAGGCATTGTTAATTAATGATCACCTGTTGAGAAGAACCCAACAACAAAATATATGCTTTGGATGAGAAAAAAGTAAAGTAATTTTCAGGAACACACTGTTATCTGCAGGCCTGGTAATTTGAAGAGTAACTAAGCAAGAAATTCAATGCTGTACAAATGAAACCAAAAAGTATTTATGTGTAAGGAATAAATATAGTACAGCTTAATCTAAACAGTAATGAATAGAGAATTTCTGATGTGGTACCTCCTGCTAAGAATACTTAAGGGAGAAATTGAAATGTGGTAATAGGTAAAATGACTCGAACTTGTGCAAGAAATTCAAAACGTAGTGCAACTTCAACTGAGTTAGACAACAAATGCCCTGATCAGCTTAGTCTTTTAGTTAAGAAGACAGCAGTCTGTAGGATAACTCAAATTCCGCAAGCAGAATCTTTTGACCTTGAAGTGTGTCCTCGAGTCTGCGATGCTGATTCATGCACTGAGGGAACATTTGAATGAAGTTTAACGAAAATCATTCAAAGGGGATATAATGAGCCAACACAAAATTGAAGGGAAAATACCATTACCTTGAAGTATAGCCTTGACCTTGAGTCTACCTGCCAAGGGGCAACACACATACCATCTTACTGATAGGATTATTTGTGATGATAATCACTCAACGGGTTCAGGAAATATGGAGCAGACATGATAGTAGTAGACTGATAGACTGATGATTTGACTGACACACAAAATCTCCCATCTGCTTTGCGACAGCTGATTAATTTACTGACTTAAGATCTATGACTTTCCCATTAGCTGGCCTAACAAGGCTTGATGATTTTGAATGAACTCAATGGACTTACTTTAGCAAATGTGCAATGTTGCATTCATGAAATAACCATAAACAGGAACAGTCTATATACAGTTTGCAACAGTATTTACCAGCACACCCCTCAAATTGTGTTTTTATGAATTGATTTATCTGTCAATATTCTGCAATCTCAAGTGTATGTGAATGATCATTATATCCATCAAATACTCATTGTATTCTTTTGAACAACAAGGTTATTTAAGAACCTAACTTTTAAAATTTAAAACAATTATTATTTATACAATCAAATGAAAGAAAAATAAAGAAAAAAAATAAATAAAACAAACAAATTTTTAACTAAGACAGATTAAATGATATTGAAAAGGAAAAAGTATGATTCAAGTAACAATATATATCAGGTATTCCAAAAAAAAATCCAAGAAGTGCAGTGGCTCAGTAGGAGAGTGACTGACTTGAGGTCGCTGGTCCGAGCCTCACCAGATGCAGTATGTTTTGTCCTTGAGCAAGACAATTAATCTTGTGCTTAGTACTGGTTCTACCCAGGAAACGTCCAGACATGACTGAAAAGTTGTTGACAAGGAGAAAGTTTCAACTAAAAAAAATAAAAAAGCATCACATCAAAAAAATAAAACATAAAAAATGAAAAAATCAGCGAATAAAATTATGCATCAGTCAGGGAAAAAAATTATAATAATATGTCAAAAAGGAGTCCCTCAGAAATGGAGAGATCCTACAAAATTTTACAACAGCAGACTCTGTTTCATTGAGTCTGTTCATGAGAATTACCAATGGAAAGCACACCAGCCTCCCAAGGCCCCCAGCATGGGGGTCATATTGGTTAAAATCATTGTTATTCTGATGAAAAAATCAAACAATAATATTTACTAAAAAAATTGAAAAAATGTCTTAGGTCCCTTTGACCAAAGTGCCTATATACATATGAGAAATTTGATGAAATATTTTGTCGCAGAAGTAACAGTGTATTTTTTTCCACTGGGACAGAAAATCAATTCATAATTGCTCAACAATTTGAGAAAAGTGCACAAAATTAATCAGGCAGTTGGTTCCTTGTATGAACACAAGGATGCAGGAAGAACTCACAGGTTCCATAACTTAATTTTACTCAAACAGTTACAATCAACACTACACTATGCTGATGACAAACGACACTTGGGTTTACATAGTTGTTCAACTTTAAACTTCATGTTATGTTCTGAATCTAATCTGATCTCAGAATTACTATAATTAACCCTATTGCACTCAGGATTGACCAATTTCTATGCCAGTGTGACCTTCTGAGTGCAATAGGGGTGATGTTTTAGAATGATGCACATTTACTAAATGCCCTTTATTATAGATGGTAACAGCCTGTTACTAATAATATAGATAGCATAGAGAAATATGGATTATCTTCTAAGTTAAAATAAGCAATTAATTTATATGGTCATGAGAAAAGGATATATAGGATAAGAAAGCATATTTAGAAGGCTAGAAAAGCATGTTTCAGGAATCACTGAAAGCCTACAATGCACACAGTTCTATAGTTATGACACTTGAAGGATCTTGCACAAAATATGAAGAAACAGCATACCAAGGTTGATACATAAAGACAATCTTTTTTCAAAGTAAAATTTAAAATATTTTCTTACCCATGTTTAGGGTACTCAAAAGAACTGTCTCACTGACATGACTCTTTTGAGTAGCTATAGGATGTTTTTGGTTGAGGAGTAAGAAAATTAAATTTTGATTACAAACTTTTTAGAGAAGCTTCTTCACTTTTAGCCCTTTACTCCACTGGCAATTATTTTGTATGCTCAATTTTCCATATTTTCAACAAAGGCGTCAAAATGTGTTAATATGGAGTATAGGGTTAAACAACATTTATCCTGATTACCACCATGCATATCAAGAAGCATTCTTCACTGTTAATAACTTTTATCCTTCTGAAACACATCTATTATGAGGAAACCAATCTTCAATCTTGTCTAAGACATTGGAACTTCAGTGTAAGGAAGCTGTTAAGAGAAAACAATTAAATGAACTTGTCTAAGACATTAATGCCGTAAGGATCAGCTGTTGAAGAGGACACAATTCTATGAACTTGTCCAAGACATTGATAGTGTAACAATCAGCTGTTGAAAAGAAACAGTTCTATGAACTTGTCTAAGACATTCATTTTGTAAGGATCAGCTGTTGAAAAGATGCAGTTTTGCTAACTTGTCCAAGACATTGATAATGTAAGGATCAGATGTTTAAAAGAAGCAGTTCTATGAACTTGTCAAAGGCATTGTTAATTAATGATCACCTGTTGAGAAGAACCCAACAACAAATATATGCTTTGGATGAGAAAAAAGTAAAGTAATTTTCAGGAACACACTGTTATCTGCAGGCCTGGTAATTTGAAGAGTACCTAAGCAAGAAATTCAATGCTGTACAAATAAAACCAAAAAGTACTTATGTGTAAGGAATAAATATAGTACAGCTTAATCTAAACAGTAATGAATAGAGAATTTCTGATGTGGTACCTCCTGCTAAGAATACTTAAGGGAGAAATTGAAATGTGGTAATAGGTAAAATGACTCGAACTTGTGCAAGAAATTCAAAACTTAGTGCAACTTCAACTGAGTTAGACAACAAATGCCCTGATCAGCTTAGTCTTTTAGTTAAGAAGACAGCAGTCTGTAGGATAACTCAAATTCCGCAAGCAGAATCTTTTGACCTTGAAGTGTGTCCTCGAGTCTGCGATGCTGATTCATGCACTGAGGGGAACATTTGAATGAAGTTTAACGAAAATCATTCAAAGGGGATATAATGAGCCAACACAAAATTGAAGGGTAAATCCCATGACCTTGAAGTATAGCCTTGACCTTGAGTCTACCTGCCAAGGGGCAACACACATACCACCTTACTGATAGGATTATTTGTGATGATAATCACTCAAAGGGTTCAGGAAATATGGAGCAGACATGATAGTAGTAGACTGATAGACTGATGATTTGACTGACACACAAAATCTCCCATCTGCTTTGCGACAGCTGATTAATTTACTGACTTAAGATCTATGACTTTCCCATTAGCTGGCCTAACAAGGCTTGATGATTTTGAATGAACTCAATGGACTTACTTTAGCAAATGTGCAATGTTGCATTCATGAAATAACCATAAACAGGAACAGTCTATATACAGTTTGCAACAGTATTTACCAGCACACCCCTCAAATTGTGTTTTTATGAATTGATTTATCTGTCAATATTCTGCAATCTCAAGTGTATGTGAATGATCAATTTATATCCATCAAATACTCATTGTATTCTTTTGAACAACAAGGTTATTTAAGAACCTAACTTTTAAAATTTAAAACAATTATTATTTATACAATTAAATGAAAGAAAAATAAAGAAAAAAATAAATAAAACAAACAAATTTTTAACTAAGACTGATTAAATGATATTGAAAAGGAAAAAGTATGATTCAAGTAACAATATATATCAGGTATTCCAAAAAAAAATCCAAGAAGTGCAGTGGCTCAGTAGGAGAGTGACTGACTTGAGGTCGCTGGTCCGAGCCTCACCAGATGCAGTATGTTTTGTCCTTGAGCAAGACAATTAATCTTGTGCTTAGTACTGGTTCTACCCAGGAAACGTCCAGACATGACTGAAAAGTTGTTGACAAGGAGAAAGTTTCAACTAAAAAAAATAAAAAAGCATCACATCAAAAAAATACAACATAAAAAATGAAAAAATCAGCGAATAAAATTATGCATCAGTCAGGGACAAAAATTATAATAATATGTCAAAAAGGAGTCCCTCAGAAATGGAGAGATCCTACAAAATTTTACAACAGCAGACTCTGTTTCATTGAGTCTGTTCATGAGAATTACCAATGGAAAGCACACCAGCCTCCCAAGGCCCCCAGCATGGGGGTCATATTGGTTAAAATCCTTGTTATTCTGATGAAAAAATCAAACAATAATATTTACTAAAAAAATTGAAAAAAAAATGTCTTAGGTCCCTTTGACCAAAGTGCCTATATACATATGAGAAATTTGATGAAATATTTTGTCGCAGAAGTAACAGTGTATTTTTTTCCACTGGGACAGAAAATCAATTCATAATTGCTCAACAATTTGAGAAAAGTGCACAAAATTAATCAGGCAGTTGGTTCCTTGTATGAACACAAGGATGCAGGAAGAACTCACAGGTTCCATAACTTAATTTTACTCAAACAGCTACAATCAGCACTACACTATGCTGATGACAAACGACACTTGGTTTCACATAGTTGTTCAACTTTAAACTTCATGTTATGTTCTGAATCTAATCTGATCTCAGAATTACTATAATTAATCCTATTGCACTCAGGATTGACCAATTTCTATGCCAGTGTGACCTTCTGAGTGCAATAGGGGTGATGTTTTAGAATGATGCACATTTACTAAATGCCCTTTATTATAGATGGTAACAGCCTGTTACTAATAATATAGATAGCATAGAGAAATATGGATTATCTTCTAAGTTAAAATAAGCAATTAATTTATATGGTCATGAGAAAAGGATATATAGGATAAGAAAGCATATTTAGAAGGCTAGAAAAGCATGTTTCAGGAATCACTGAAAGCCTACAATGCACACAGTTCTATAGTTATGACACTTGAAGGATCTTGCACAAAATATGAAGAAACAGCATACCAAGGTTGATACATTAAGACAATCTTTTTTCAAAGTAAAATTTAAAATATTTTCTTACCCATGTTTAGGGTACTCAAAAGAACTGTCTCACTGACATGACTCTTTTGAGTAGCTATAGGATGTTTTTGGTTGAGGAGTAAGAAAATTAAATGTTGATTACAAACTTTTTAGAGAAGCTTCTTCACTTTTAGCCCTTTACTCCACTGGCAATTATTTTGTATGCTCAATTTTCCATATTTTCAACAAAGGCGTCAAAATGTGTTAATATGGAGTATAGGGTTAAACAACATTTATCCTGATTACCACCATGCATATCAAGAAGCATTCTTCACTGTTAATAACTTTTATCCTTCTGAAACACATCTATTATGAGGAAACCAATCTTCAATCTTGTCTAAGACATTGGAACTTCAGTGTAAGGAAGCTGTTAAGAGAAAACAATTAAATGAACTTGTCTAAGACATTAATGCCGTAAGGATCAGCTGTTGAAGAGGACACAATTCTATGAACTTGTCCAAGACATTGATAGTGTAACAATCAGCTGTTGAAAAGAAACAGTTCTATGAACTTGTCTAAGACATTCATTTTGTAAGGATCAGCTGTTGAAAAGATGCAGTTTTGCTAACTTGTCCAAGACATTGATAATGTAAGGATCAGATGTTTAAAAGAAGCAGTTCTATGAACTTGTCAAAGGCATTGTTAATTAATGATCACCTGTTGAGAAGAACCCAACAACAAAATATATGCTTTGGATGAGAAAAAAGTAAAGTAATTTTCAGGAACACACTGTTATCTGCAGGCCTGGTAATTTGAAGAGTACCTAAGCAAGAAATTCAATGCTGTACAAATGAAACCAAAAAGTACTTATGTGTAAAGAATTAATATAGTACAGCTTAATGTAAACAGTAATGAATAGAGAATTTCTGATGTGGTACCTCCTGCTAAGAATACTTAAGGGAGAAATTGAAATGTGGTAATAGGTAAAATGACTCGAACTTGTGCAAGAAATTCAAAACGTAGTGCAACTTCAACTGAGTTAGACAACAAATGCCCTGATCAGCTTAGTCTTTTAGTTAAGAAGACAGCAGTCTGTAGGATAACTCAAATTCCGCAAGCAGAATCTTTTGACCTTGAAGTGTGTCCTCGAGTCTGCGATGCTGATTCATGCACTGAGGGGAACATTTGAATGAAGTTTAACGAAAATCATTCAAAGGGGATATATGAGCCAACACAAAATTGAAGGGTAAATCCCATGACCTTGAAGTATAGCCTTAACCTTGAGTCTACCTGCCAAGTGGCAACACACATACCATCTTACTGATAGGATTATTTGTGATGATAATCACTCAAAGGGTTCAGGAAATATGGAGCAGACATGATAGTAGTAGACTGATAGACTGATGATTTGACTGACACACAAAATCTCCCATCTGCTTTGCGACAGCTGATTAATTTACTGACTTAAGATCTATGACTTTCCCATTAGCTGGCCTAACAAGGCTTGATGATTTTGTATGAACTCAATGGACTTACTTTAGCAAATGTGCAATGTTGCATTCATGAAATAACCATAAACAGGAACAGTCTATATACAGTTTGCAACAGTATTTACCAGCACACCCCTAAAATTGTGTTTTTATGAATTGATTTATCTGTCAATATTCTGCAATCTCAAGTGTACGTGAATGATCATTATATCCATCAAATACTCATTGTACTCTTTTGAACAACAAGGTTATTTAAGAACCAAACTTTTAAAATTTAAAACAATTATTATTTATACAATTAAATGAAAGAAAAATAAAGAAAAAAAATAAATAAAACAAACAAATTTTTAACTAAGACCGATTAAATGATATTGAAAAGGAAAAAGTATGATTCAAGTAACAATATATATCAGGTATTCCAAAAAAAAAATCCAAGAAGTGCAGTGGCTCAGTAGGAGAGTGACTGACTTGAGGTCGCTGGTCCGAGCCTCACCAGATGCAGTATGTTTTGTCCTTGAGCAAGACAATTAATCTTGTGCTTAGTACTGGTTCTACCCAGGAAACGTCCAGACATGACTGAAAAGTTGTTGACAAGGAGAAAGTTTCAATTAAAAAAAATAAAAAAGCATCACATCAAAAAAATAAAACATAAAAAATGAAAAAATCAGCAAATAAAATTATGCATCAGTCAGGGAAAAAATTATAATGATATGTCAAAAAGGAGTCCCTCAGAAATGGAGAGATCCTACAAAATTTTACAACAGCAGACTCTGTTTCATTGAGTCTGTTCATGAGAATTACCAATGGAAAGCACACCAGCCTCCCAAGGCCCCCAGCATGGGGGTCATATTGGTTAAAATCCTTGTTATTCTGATGAAAAAATCAAACAATAATATTTACTAAAAAAAATGAAAAAAAATGTCTTAGGTCCCTTTGACCAAAGTGCCTATATACATATGAGAAATTTGATGAAATATTTTGTCGCAGAAGTAACAGTGTATTTTTTTCCACTGGGACAGAAAATCAATTCATAATTGCTCAACAATTTGAAAAAAGTGCACAAAATTAATCAGGCAGTTGGTTCCTTGTATGAACACAAGGATGCAGGAAGAACTCACAGGTTCCATAACTTAATTTTACTCAAACAGTTACAATCAGCACTACACTATGCTGATGACAAACGACACTTGGGTTTACATAGTTGTTCAACTTTAAACTTCATGTTATGTTCTGAATCTAATCTGATCTCAGAATTACTATAATTAACCCTATTGCACTCAGGATTGACCAATTTCTATGCCAGTGTGACCGTCTGAGTGCAATAGGGGTGATGTTTTAGAATGATGCACATTTACTAAATGCCCTTTATTATAGATGGTAACAGCCTGTTACTAATAATATAGATAGCATAGAGAAATATGGATTATCTTCTAAGTTAAAATAAGCAATTAATTTATATGGTCATGAGAAAAGGATATATAGGATAAGAAAGCATATTTAGAAGGCTAGAAAAACATGTTTCAGGAATCACTGAAAGCCTACAATGCACACAGTTCTATAGTTATGACACTTGAAGGATCTTGCACAAAATATGAAGAAACAGCATACCAAGGTTGATACATTAAGACAATCTTTTTTCAAAGTAAAATTTAAAATATTTTCTTACCCATGTTTAGGGTACTCAAAAGAACTGTCTCACTGACATGACTCTTTTGAGTAGCTATAGGATGTTTTTGGTTGAGGAGTAAGAAATTAAATTTTGATTACAAACTTTTTAGAGAATCTTCTTCACTTTTAGCCCTTTACTCCACTGGCAATTATTTTGTATGCTCAATTTTCCATATTTTCAACAAAGGCGTCAAAATGTGTTAATATGGCGTATAGGGTTAAACAACATTTATCCTGATTACCACCATGCATATCAAGAAGCATTCTTCACTGTTAATAACTTTTATCCTTCTGAAACACATCTATTATGAGGAAACCAATCTTCAATCTTGTCTAAGACATTGGAACTTCAGTGTAAGGAAGCTGTTAAGAGAAAACAATTAAATGAACTTGTCTAAGACATTAATGCCGTAAGGATCAGCTGTTGAAGAGGACACAATTCTATGAACTTGTCCAAGACATTGATAGTGTAACAATCAGCTGTTGAAAGGAAACAGTTCTATGAACTTGTCTAAGACATTCATTTTGTAAGGATCAGCTGTTGAAAAGATGCAGTTTTGCTAACTTGTCCAAGACATTGATAATGTAAGGATCAGATGTTTAAAAGAAGCAGTTCTATGAACTTGTCAAAGGCATTGTTAATTAATGATCACCTGTTGAGAAGAACCCAACAACAAAATATATGCTTTGGATGAGAAAAAAGTAAAGTAATTTTCAGGAACACACTGTTATCTGCAGGCCTGGTAATTTGAAGAGTACCTAAGCAAGAAATTCAATGCTGTACAAATGAAACCAAAAAGTACTTATGTGTAAGGAATAAATATAGTACAGCTTAATGTAAACAGTAATGAATAGAGAATTTCTGATGTGGTACCTCCTGCTAAGAATACTTAAGGGAGAAATTGAAATGTGGTAATAGGTAAAATGACTCGAACTTGTGCAAGAAATTCAAAACGTAGTGCAACTTCAACTGAGTTAGATAACAAATGCCCTGATCAGCTTAGTCTTTTAGTTAAGAAGACAGCAGTCTGTAGGATAACTCAAATTCCGCAAGCAGAATCTTTTGACCTTGAAGTGTGTCCTCGAGTCTGCGATGCTGATTCATGCACTGAGGGGAACATTTGAATGAAGTTTAACAAAAATCATTCAAAGGGGATATAATGAGCCAACACAAAATTGAAGGGTAAATCCCATGACCTTGAAGTATAGCCTTGACCTTGAGTCTACCTGCCAAGTGGCAACACACATACCATCTTACTGATAGGATTATTTGTGATGATAATCACTCAAAGGGTTCAGGAAATATGGAGCAGACATGATAGTAGTAGACTGATAGACTGATGATTTGACTGACACACAAAATCTCCCATCTGCTTTGCGACAGCTGATTAATTTACTGACTTAGGATCTATGACTTTCCCATTAGCTGGCCTAACAAGGCTTGATGATTTTGAATGAACTCAATGGACTTACTTTAGCAAATGTGCAATGTTGCATTCATGAAATAACCATAAACAGGAACAGTCTATATACAGTTTGCAACAGTATTTACCAGCACACCCCTCAAATTGTGTTTTTATGAATTGATTTATCTGTCAATATTCTGCAATCTCAAGTGTGTGTGAATGATCATTATATCCATCAAATACTCATTGTATTCTTTTGAACAACAAGGTTATTTAAGAACCTAACTTTTAAAATTTAAAACAATTATTATTTATACAATCAAATGAAAGAAAAATAAAGAAAAACTAGAGGACCTGAAGGTCCTGAGGCGCTCACCTGATCTTCTTAATAATGTTAAAATAGGTCAAGGTTAACTACAGCTTATAATGGAACAAATTTTGTTTTTACCATATACATTTTGATCAAGTGACCTAAACAATCTAATGAATAATCCATCAAACAGCCTAGTGATTTCTGAGAAAAAGATGTTTAGATAGGTATGTGGCAGTCCAAATGAGTGGCCTTGAATAAAAGGTCACAGGTCAGCTTGACATTTGGTACTTAATTAACCATTGTCTCAATAGGTTTAACTTTAATGAATTCGGCTCAGTTATAGAAAATGAACATTTTAAGATTTTCTCCATATAAATGCATAAGGAATCAAATTTGACCTTGCCATCAAGTAAGTCAAGGTCAACCTAAATTCATCATTTGTGCTAACCTGGTAGGGCCCACATCCCCAATCCTACATACCAAGTCCCAAAGCCAATGGCCTTTTGGTTCCAGAGAAGAAGAGATTTAAAGAGTTTTTACCATATATGGGCATGGTGGCCATGTTAGTCATGTGACCATAACAATTTGTATAAGTTTTGGCTAACCAATCATAAGGAGTTGTCATATGAAATTTGGTTTCAATTGGCCAAGAATTGTCTGAGAAAACTATGTTTTAATATGTTGATGGGACTCCAATATAAGCCACCTTTGCTGAAAGGTCAAAGATCAACCTTGACCTTTGAAACTTATTTATAGCCACTAGATTGAACATATCAAGTGAGAATAATATCTTTGGCTTCCACAGTATTCAAAAAATCAACTTTTCAATTCAATTTTCCATTCAAATGCATTAGGAAGCAAACTTGACCTTGACGTTAAGTAGGTCAAGGTCATCCTAGGATCATCATTTGAACAAACTTGGTAGGCCCCATATCCCCAATACTAAATACCAAGTCTCAAGGTCACTGGCCTTCTGGTTCTGGAGAAGAAGATTTTTAAAAGGTTTTTACCATATATGGGCGTGGCGGCCATCTTTGTCATGTGACCGAAATATTTTGTAAAAATTTTGGCTGACTTATCATAAGGAGTCTTCATATGAAATTTGAGCTCAATTGGGCCAATGGTTTGTGAGGAAACTATGTTTTAATATATTGATGGGATCACAAATGAGCGACCTTGGCTAAAAGGGCAAAGGTCAACCTTGACCTTTGAAACTTATTTATAGCCATTGTCTCATTAGTTTCAACATATCAAGTAAAAATAATCACTTTGGCTTTAAAAGTATTCAAAAAATCAACTTTTCAAAAATATTCCCATTTAAATCTATTAGGAAGCAAATTTGACCTTGACGTTAAGTAGGTCAAGGTCAACCTAGGATCATTGTTTGAACAAACTTGGTAGGCCCCACATCCATGATGCTACATACCAAGTCCCAAGGTCATCTGCCTTCTGGTTCTGGAGAAGAAGATTTTTAAAGGGTTTTTACCATATATGGGCATGGCGGCCATCTTGGTCATGTGACCAGGAACATTTGAACAAACTTTCGTTCCCCCATCCTAAGGAGTCTCCATATGAAATTTGAGTTCAATTGGCCCAGTGGTTTCAGAGGAGAAGATGTTTGAAAATGTTGACGGACGGACGGACGGACGGACGACGGACGGACGGACGACGGACGGACGGACGACGGACGCCGGAGTCACTGGTATACTAATAGCTCACCTCGGAGCCTTCGGCTCAGGTGAGCTAAAAATAAATAAAACAAACAAATTTTTAACTAAGACAGATTAAATGATATTGAAAAGGAAAAAGTATGATTCAAGTAACAATATATATCAGGTATTCCAAAAAAAAATCCAAGAAGTGCAGTGGCTCAGTAGGAGAGTGACTGACTTGAGGTCGCTGGTCCGAGCCTCACCAGATGCAGTATGTTTTGTCCTTGAGCAAGACAATTAATCTTGTGCTTAGTACTGGTTCTACCCAGGAAACGTCCAGACATGACTGAAAAGTTGTTGACAAGGAGAAAGTTTCAACTAAAAAAAATAAAAAAGCATCACATCAAAAAAATAAAACATAAAAAATGAAAAAATCAGCGAATAAAATTATGCATCAGTCAGGGAAAAAAATTATAATAATATGTCAAAAAGGAGTCCCTCAGAAATGGAGAGATCCTACAAAATTTTACAACAGCAGACTCTGTTTCATTGAGTCTGTTCATGAGAATTACCAATGGAAAGCACACCAGCCTCCCAAGGCCCCCAGCATGGGGGTCATATTGGTTAAAATCCTTGTTATTCTGATGAAAAAATCAAACAATAATATTTACTAAAAAAATTGAAAAAATGTCTTAGGTCCCTTTGACCAAAGTGCCTATATACATATGAGAAATTTGATGAAATATTTTGTCGCAGAAGTAACAGTGTATTTTTTTCCACTGGGACAGAAAATCAATTCATAATTGCTCAACAATTTGAGAAAAGTGCACAAAATTAATCAGGCAGTTGGTTCCTTGTATGAACACAAGGATGCAGGAAGAACTCACAGGTTCCATAACTTAATTTTACTCAAACAGTTACAATCAACACTACACTATGCTGATGACAAACGACACTTGGGTTTACATAGTTGTTCAACTTTAAACTTCATGTTATGTTCTGAATCTAATCTGATCTCAGAATTACTATAATTAACCCTATTGCACTCAGGATTGACCAATTTCTATGCCAGTGTGACCTTCTGAGTGCAATAGGGGTGATGTTTTAGAATGATGCACATTTACTAAATGCCCTTTATTATAGATGGTAACAGCCTGTTACTAATAATATAGATAGCATAGAGAAATATGGATTATCTTCTAAGTTAAAATAAGCAATTAATTTATATGGTCATGAGAAAAGGATATATAGGATAAGAAAGCATATTTAGAAGGCTAGAAAAGCATGTTTCAGGAATCACTGAAAGCCTACAATGCACACAGTTCTATAGTTATGACACTTGAAGGATCTTGCACAAAATATGAAGAAACAGCATACCAAGGTTGATACATTAAGACAATCTTTTTTCAAAGTAAAATTTAAAATATTTTCTTACCCATGTTTAGGGTACTCAAAAGAACTGTCTCACTGACATGACTCTTTTGAGTAGCTATAGGATGTTTTTGGTTGAGGAGTAAGAAAATTAAATTTTGATTACAAACTTTTTAGAGAAGCTTCTTCACTTTTAGCCCTTTACTCCACTGGCAATTATTTTGTATGCTCAATTTTCCATATTTTCAACAAAGGCGTCAAAATGTGTTAATATGGAGTATAGGGTTAAACAACATTTATCCTGATTACCACCATGCATATCAAGAAGCATTCTTCACTGTTAATAACTTTTATCCTTCTGAAACACATCTATTATGAGGAAACCAATCTTCAATCTTGTCTAAGACATTGGAACTTCAGTGTAAGGAAGCTGTTAAGAGAAAACAATTAAATGAACTTGTCTAAGACATTAATGCCGTAAGGATCAGCTGTTGAAGAGGACACAATTCTATGAACTTGTCCAATTGTCCAAGACATTGATAGTGTAACAATCAGCTGTTGAAAAGAAACAGTTCTATGAACTTGTCTAAGACATTCATTTTGTAAGGATCAGCTGTTGAAAAGATGCAGTTTTGCTAACTTGTCCAAGACATTGATAATGTAAGGATCAGATATTCAAAAGAAGCAGTTCTATGAACTTGTCAAAGGCATTGTTAATTAATGATCACCTGTTGAGAAGAACCCAACAACAAAATATATGCTTTGGATGAGAAAAAAGTAAAGTAATTTTCAGGAACACACTGTTATCTGCAGGCCTGGTAATTTGAAGAGTAACTAAGCAAGAAATTCAATGCTGTACAAATGAAACCAAAAAGTATTTATGTGTAAGGAATAAATATAGTACAGCTTAATCGAAACAGTAATGAATAGAGAATTTCTGATGTGGTACCTCCTGCTAAGAATACTTAAGGGAGAAATTGAAATGTGGTAATAGGTAAAATGACTCGAACTTGTGCAAGAAATTCAAAACGTAGTGCAACTTCAACTGAGTTAGACAACAAATGCCCTGATCAGCTTAGTCTTTTAGTTAAGAAGACAGCAGTCTGTAGGATAACTCAAATTCCGCAAGCAGAATCTTTTGACCTTGAAGTGTGTCCTCGAGTCTGCGATGCTGATTCATGCACTGAGGGGAACATTTGAATGAAGTTTAACGAAAATCATTCAAAGGGGATATAATGAGCCAACACAAAATTGAAGGGAAAATACCATTACCTTGAAGTATAGCCTTGACCTTGAGTCTACCTGCCAAGGGGCAACACACATACCATCTTACTGATAGGATTATTTGTGATGATAATCACTCAACGGGTTCAGGAAATATGGAGCAGACATGATAGTAGTAGACTGATAGACTGATGATTTGACTGACACACAAAATCTCCCATCTGCTTTGCGACAGCTGATTAATTTACTGACTTAAGATCTATGACTTTCCCATTAGCTGGCCTAACAAGGCTTGATGATTTTGAATGAACTCAATGGACTTACTTTAGCAAATGTGCAATGTTGCATTCATGAAATAACCATAAACAGGAACAGTCTATATACAGTTTGCAACAGTATTTACCAGCACACCCCTCAAATTGTGTTTTTATGAATTGATTTATCTGTCAATATTCTGCAATCTCAAGTGTATGTGAATGATCATTATATCCATCAAATACTCATTGTATTCTTTTGAACAACAAGGTTATTTAAGAACCTAACTTTTAAAATTTAAAACAATTATTATTTATACAATCAAATGAAAGAAAAATAAAGAAAAAAAATAAATAAAACAAACAAATTTTTAACTAAGACAGATTAAATGATATTGAAAAGGAAAAAGTATGATTCAAGTAACAATATATATCAGGTATTCCAAAAAAAAATCCAAGAAGTGCAGTGGCTCAGTAGGAGAGTGACTGACTTGAGGTCGCTGGTCCGAGCCTCACCAGATGCAGTATGTTTTGTCCTTGAGCAAGACAATTAATCTTGTGCTTAGTACTGGTTCTACCCAGGAAACGTCCAGACATGACTGAAAAGTTGTTGACAAGGAGAAAGTTTCAACTAAAAAAAATAAAAAAGCATCACATCAAAAAAATAAAACATAAAAAATGAAAAAATCAGCGAATAAAATTATGCATCAGTCAGGGAAAAAAATTATAATAATATGTCAAAAAGGAGTCCCTCAGAAATGGAGAGATCCTACAAAATTTTACAACAGCAGACTCTGTTTCATTGAGTCTGTTCATGAGAATTACCAATGGAAAGCACACCAGCCTCCCAAGGCCCCCAGCATGGGGGTCATATTGGTTAAAATCATTGTTATTCTGATGAAAAAATCAAACAATAATATTTACTAAAAAAATTGAAAAAATGTCTTAGGTCCCTTTGACCAAAGTGCCTATATACATATGAGAAATTTGATGAAATATTTTGTCGCAGAAGTAACAGTGTATTTTTTTCCACTGGGACAGAAAATCAATTCATAATTGCTCAACAATTTGAGAAAAGTGCACAAAATTAATCAGGCAGTTGGTTCCTTGTATGAACACAAGGATGCAGGAAGAACTCACAGGTTCCATAACTTAATTTTACTCAAACAGTTACAATCAACACTACACTATGCTGATGACAAACGACACTTGGGTTTACATAGTTGTTCAACTTTAAACTTCATGTTATGTTCTGAATCTAATCTGATCTCAGAATTACTATAATTAACCCTATTGCACTCAGGATTGACCAATTTCTATGCCAGTGTGACCTTCTGAGTGCAATAGGGGTGATGTTTTAGAATGATGCACATTTACTAAATGCCCTTTATTATAGATGGTAACAGCCTGTTACTAATAATATAGATAGCATAGAGAAATATGGATTATCTTCTAAGTTAAAATAAGCAATTAATTTATATGGTCATGAGAAAAGGATATATAGGATAAGAAAGCATATTTAGAAGGCTAGAAAAGCATGTTTCAGGAATCACTGAAAGCCTACAATGCACACAGTTCTATAGTTATGACACTTGAAGGATCTTGCACAAAATATGAAGAAACAGCATACCAAGGTTGATACATAAAGACAATCTTTTTTCAAAGTAAAATTTAAAATATTTTCTTACCCATGTTTAGGGTACTCAAAAGAACTGTCTCACTGACATGACTCTTTTGAGTAGCTATAGGATGTTTTTGGTTGAGGAGTAAGAAAATTAAATTTTGATTACAAACTTTTTAGAGAAGCTTCTTCACTTTTAGCCCTTTACTCCACTGGCAATTATTTTGTATGCTCAATTTTCCATATTTTCAACAAAGGCGTCAAAATGTGTTAATATGGAGTATAGGGTTAAACAACATTTATCCTGATTACCACCATGCATATCAAGAAGCATTCTTCACTGTTAATAACTTTTATCCTTCTGAAACACATCTATTATGAGGAAACCAATCTTCAATCTTGTCTAAGACATTGGAACTTCAGTGTAAGGAAGCTGTTAAGAGAAAACAATTAAATGAACTTGTCTAAGACATTAATGCCGTAAGGATCAGCTGTTGAAGAGGACACAATTCTATGAACTTGTCCAAGACATTGATAGTGTAACAATCAGCTGTTGAAAAGAAACAGTTCTATGAACTTGTCTAAGACATTCATTTTGTAAGGATCAGCTGTTGAAAAGATGCAGTTTTGCTAACTTGTCCAAGACATTGATAATGTAAGGATCAGATGTTTAAAAGAAGCAGTTCTATGAACTTGTCAAAGGCATTGTTAATTAATGATCACCTGTTGAGAAGAACCCAACAACAAATATATGCTTTGGATGAGAAAAAAGTAAAGTAATTTTCAGGAACACACTGTTATCTGCAGGCCTGGTAATTTGAAGAGTACCTAAGCAAGAAATTCAATGCTGTACAAATAAAACCAAAAAGTACTTATGTGTAAGGAATAAATATAGTACAGCTTAATCTAAACAGTAATGAATAGAGAATTTCTGATGTGGTACCTCCTGCTAAGAATACTTAAGGGAGAAATTGAAATGTGGTAATAGGTAAAATGACTCGAACTTGTGCAAGAAATTCAAAACTTAGTGCAACTTCAACTGAGTTAGACAACAAATGCCCTGATCAGCTTAGTCTTTTAGTTAAGAAGACAGCAGTCTGTAGGATAACTCAAATTCCGCAAGCAGAATCTTTTGACCTTGAAGTGTGTCCTCGAGTCTGCGATGCTGATTCATGCACTGAGGGGAACATTTGAATGAAGTTTAACGAAAATCATTCAAAGGGGATATAATGAGCCAACACAAAATTGAAGGGAAAATACCATTACCTTGAAGTATAGCCTTGACCTTGAGTCTACCTGCCAAGGGGCAACACACATACCATCTTACTGATAGGATTATTTGTGATGATAATCACTCAAAGGGTTCAGGAAATATGGAGCAGACATGATAGTAGTAGACTGATAGACTGATGATTTGACTGACACACAAAATCTCCCATCTGCTTTGCGACAGCTGATTAATTTACTGACTTAAGATCTATGACTTTCCCATTAGCTGGCCTAACAAGGCTTGATGATTTTGAATGAACTCAATGGACTTACTTTAGCAAATGTGCAATGTTGCATTCATGAAATAACCATAAACAGGAACAGTCTATATACAGTTTGCAACAGTATTTACCAGCACACCCCTCAAATTGTGTTTTTATGAATTGATTTATCTGTCAATATTCTGCAATCTCAAGTGTATGTGAATGATCATTATATCCATCAAATACTCATTGTATTCTTTTGAACAACAAGGTTATTTAAGAACCTAACTTTTAAAATTTAAAACAATTATTATTTATACAATTAAATGAAAGAAAAATAAAGAAAAAAAAAATAAAACAAACAAATTTTTAACTAAGACAGATTAAATGATATTGAAAAGGAAAAAGTATGATTCAAGTAACAATATATATCAGGTATTCCAAAAAAAAAATCCAAGAAGTGCAGTGGCTCAGTAGGAGAGTGACTGACTTGAGGTCGCTGGCCCGAGCCTCACCAGATGCAGTATGTTTTGTCCTTGAGCAAGACAATTAATCTTGTGCTTAGTACTGGTTCTACCCAGGAAACGTCCAGACATGACTGAAAAGTTGTTGACAAGGAGAAAGTTTCAACTAAAAAAAATAAAAAAGCATCACATCAAAAAAATAAAACATAAAAAATGAAAAAATCAGCGAATAAAATTATGCATCAGTCAGGGAAAAAAATTATAATAATATGTCAAAAAGGAGTCCCTCAGAAATGGAGAGATCCTACAAAATTTTACAACAGCAGACTCTGTTTCATTGAGTCTGTTCATGAGAATTACCAATGGAAAGCACACCAGCCTCCCAAGGCCCCCAGCATGGGGGTCATATTGGTTAAAATCCTTGTTATTCTGATGAAAAAATCAAACAATAATATTTACTAAAAAAATTGAAAAAAAAATGTCTTAGGTCCCTTTGACCAAAGCGCCTATATACATATGAGAAATTTGATGAAATATTTTGTCGCAGAAGTAACAGTGTATTTTTTTCCACTGGGACAGAAAATCAATTCATAATTGCTCAACAATTTGAGAAAAGTGCACAAAATTAATCAGGCAGTTGGTTCCTTGTATGAACACAAGGATGCAGGAAGAACTCACAGGTTCCATAACTTAATTTTACTCAAACAGTTACAATCAGCACTACACTATGCTGATGACAAATGACACTTGGGTTTACATAGTTGTTCAACTTTAAACTTCATGTTATGTTCTGAATCTAATCTGATCTCAGAATTACTATAATTAACCCTATTGCACTCAGGATTGACCAATTTCTAAACCAGTGTGACCTTCTGAGTGCAATAGGGGTGATGTTTTAGAATGATGCACATTTACTAAATGCCCTTTATTATAGATGGTAACAGCCTGTTACTAATAATATAGATAGCATAGAGAAATATGGATTATCTTCTAAGTTAAAATAAGCAATTAATTTATATGGTCATGAGAAAAGGATATATAGGATAAGAAAGCATATTTAGAAGGCTAGAAAAGCATGTTTCAGGAATCACTGAAAGCCTACAATGCACACAGTTCTATAGTTATGACACTTGAAGGATCTTGCACAAAATATGAAGAAACAGCATACCAAGGTTGATACATTAAGACAATCTTTTTTCAAAGTAAAATTTAAAATATTTTCTTACCCATGTTTAGGGTACTCAAAAGAACTGTCTCACTGACATGTCTCTTTTGAGTAGCTATAGGATGTTTTTGGTTGAGGAGTAAGAAAATTAAATTTTGATTACAAACTTTTTAGAGAAGCTTCATCACTTTTAGCCCTTTACTCCACTGGCTATTATTTTGTATGCTCAATTTTCCATATTTTCAACAAAGGCGTCAAAATGTGTTAATATGGCGTATAGGGTTAAACAACATTTATCCTGATTACCACCATGCATATCAAGAAGCATTCTTCACTGTTAATAACTTTTATCCTTCTGAAACACATCTATTATGAGGAAACCAATCTTCAATCTTGTCTAAGACATTGGAACTTCAGTGTAAGGAAGCTGTTAAGAGAAAACAATTAAATGAACTTGTCTAAGACATTAATGCCGTAAGGATCAGCTGTTGAAGAGGACACAATTCTATGAACTTGTCCAAGACATTGATAGTGTAACAATCAGCTGTTGAAAAGAAACAGTTCTATGAACTTGTCTAAGACATTCATTTTGTAAGGATCAGCTGTTGAAAAGATGCAGTTTTGCTAACTTGTCCAAGACATTGATAATGTAAGGATCAGATGTTTAAAAGAAGCAGTTCTATGAACTTGTCAAAGGCATTGTTAGTTAATGATCACCTGTTGAGAAGAACCCAACAACAAAATATATGCTTTGGATGAGAAAAAAGTAAAGTAATTTTCAGGAACACACTGTTATCTGCAGGCCTGGTAATTTGAAGAGTACCTAAGCAAGAAATTCAATGCTGTACAAATGAAACCAAAAAGTACTTATGTGTAAGGAATAAATATAGTACAGCTTAATCTAAACAGTGATGAATAGAGAATTTCTGATGTGGTTCCTCCTGCTAAGAAGAATACTTAAGGGAGAAATAGAAATGTGGTAATAGGTAAAATGACTCAAACTTGTGCAAGAAATTCAAAACGTAGTGCAACTTCAACTGAGTTAGACAATAAATGCCCTGATCAGCTTAGTCTTTTAGTTAAGAAGACAGCAGTCTGTAGGATAACTCAAATTCCCCAAGCAGAATCTTTTGAAGTACCCTTGCGAAAAATAACCAGCTTTTCTACAGCTTCTGCGCAGCTTTCAAAGCTTCGCAGAAGCTTCGTAAAAGCTAGCGGTATTGGCACCTGCGTATTTAGCTGCAGAAACGCAGCTTTTACGCAGAGCTGAAGAAAAGCCGGCTTTAACGCAGCTTTAACGAAGAGCTGTAGAAAAGCCGGCTTTTACGCAGCTTTTGCGAAGCTTTAACGCAGCTTTAGCCTAGACTCACTAAAAGCTGCGTTAAAGCTTCGCAAAAGCTGCGTAAACGCAGCTTTTATGCAGGTGCCAATACCGCTAGCTTTTACGAAGCTCTAGCGCAGCTTTTACACAGCTTCAAGTAAAAGCTGCGTAAAAGCTGCGTTTTACGCAGCTTCAAGTGAAAGCTGCGTTTACGCAGTTTTTACGCAGATGCCAATACCGCTAGCTTTTACGAAGCTCTAACGCAGCTTTTCTGCAGCTTTTATCAAAAAGCTGCGTAAAAGCTGCGTTTCTGCAGCTTCAAATGAAAGCTGCGTAAAAGCTGCGTTTCTGCAGCTTCCATCAAAGCTGCGTAAAAGCTGCAGAAACGCAGCTTTTATTTAATGCTGCGTTAAAGCTGCGTTTCTAATGCTTGATAAACAAACCTGCGTAAAAGCTGCGTATCTGCCAGAAACCTGCGTCTTTAAAAAGTTCTGGATGTGGCCAAAAAATTGGTCAAAACAAAGGCTTATAAGCATATAGTAGTCTAATGACTCCTGGTCTTTACTTTATGAATATCATAAATATGCACTGGTCTTGTGTAAATGAGTAAGGCCAAGATATGAAAAATACATTATTCATAACAGTAAAGCCTGTAATGTTAAACAGCATCACATGTCCAAATTACCGAAGGTTGAAAAATCATTAGCAACTCTTAGACGTATAATCTGCTCTGTGTCTTTGTAAGTTCGAAACATATTTTCCAATGGATCATTGTACCGTAGGCAGGCTTTCAAGTGGGCCCTACTTTTCCTATTTTTCCTACTTTTCCCTACTTTTTTGATCTGCTCCTACTTTTCCCTACTTTTTCATGAAAATGCCCTACTATCCCTACTTTTCACTCTAAAATGTCATTTACAAGTAAAAATCCAGAAATTTTTCCTCGCTCGCTTCGCTCCCTCGGTTTTTATAAATTAACTTTTATGGTTATTCAGGGAGCGCGCTGCTTAACACCTAAAATTTTAATGTTTAACCTAAAAGTCTCTCTGTTTGGCTAGTACTATTGTCACAGGTATTATCCTGCTCATTTAATTTGAAATTACTTATTCCAAACAACTCGTTGTAATGAATTTTATATTTGGAAAAGCCCTACTATCCCTACTTTTTACACCGATTTTTCCCTACTTTTTCACTACTTTTTCCAAATTTTTATCCCTACTTTTTCCCTTCTTTTCTGTTGATGGGCACTTGAAAGCCTGCGTAGGAGGTTCAAGGTGTTTCATCATGGCCCGTAATAGCTCAACTAGGTCACTAAGGTGCATCATGTGATTATACTGTCACCTGGCAGCAGTTCCTTGCACTCTGGTACTTCAAGTTTGACACCTCCCTTACCTTTTATTGGTTGCAACTCAAAGTTTTGCTTTGTGGTCACATACAATAGTTATGGACATGTTGTGAATCTCACTGATGGTCAATTAACCTAGTACATGTATAACCACACCTGTTTTCCTGTACGAGCTTAGAATAAGGGACTTAAACCAGTACTCGTGTGCACATACTTTGGCTTATGACAATAGCCCTTCTTGAATCAGCGGGAGGAGAATGACCTGTCCTATGAAAATTTTTCATGATCAAACACCACCAAAGTATGGATCGAGACGAGGATTGAACTCGCAACCCCTAGATCAGCGATCTGAATCCCTAAAAATTACGCTCTGGGTCCAGCAATTGTTGGTTGTTTTGATGTTTATGTCCTAGTCAACAGCTATGATCATGTCAATGATGTCGAGGCAGTCAGTTCACTACATTGTAACCACACTTTTTTCCTGGGCAAGCTTGACTTAAATTGGTCAACCAGTACTTCGTGCAAATACTTTCCCTTATAACTGACAACAACCCTTCATGAATCAGCAGAGGAAAGAGAATGACAGTAGAATTTATTTCACAATCAATCTCCCCGGAAGTATGGCACCAGGCAGGGGTCGTACTTGCGACCCCTGGACCGCCAGACAGACTCGCATACTGGGACACACAGCAGTCGTTAAAATGTCTGGTAACATACTGGGACGCACAGCAGTCGTTAAAATATCTGGTAGCAGATATGTGTCTGACTGCAGATCCAGAGTTCGCGAGTTTGATCCAGGCCCGGTCCCATACTTTCAGGGAGATTGCAGATCATGGAATATTAATTTCTACGACCATTCTCTCCCTTCCACTGATTTAAGAAGGGTTTGTTATCAGTTTCAAGCTAAAGAGTATGTGCAGGAAGTACTGGTTAACTGCTAAGCCAAGCTTGCTCAGTAAATAAGGTGTGGTTAGGTTAACTGATCCTCCCGACATGACCATAGCTGTTGACTGGGACATAAAGAGCCAAACCAAACAAAACCAAATACACTATACGACCCAAAGAACATATTTGAACGAAGGGAGTACCACTTCATTTCTTGTGAATCCACAGGAAGCAGTCATTACAAAAGATAGCATTGCTACTGGTTCCTCTAAGACGGGATGCACATATGTCGATCCTATAGCCCGCCTTTGTTTCCATCTTTCAAGCAGACAAGAAGTCTTTCTCCAATTGTTCCCAATGCTAACCTGTCTCAATCTGCATTAGCAGGACCCAAAGACAAATCTAGCATGTAAGCAAATGATAACAGCATAATAATCTAGCAAATTTTGAGTGATGTTGAAATACCTGCGCTTACTTTTTTTTTTATAAAAGACAATACTTGTTTCTAAAACAACATCTGTCTGTAAACATTTAATTTTCTCATAGAAATATAACTCATTGTGCTAATGAATATATTAATGTTACTTATCCTTTATATCATAGCATTAGATAACTTACTATTGTTGTTTAAGGGAAATATACATGCATACCCCACCCACTGAATCTAGCTTGATTAGAAAATATTTTTTTTATCCATTTATTAACTAACTAGTCACACTTTTTTTACACTCACTTTTTCTAGAAACTGGATTTTATTGTGTCCTTCAAAGAAAGCATGTGTAGGTTGGTCAGCAGGTGAAGGTTCAATTGTTGTTTTGGTTTAATCTGTTGTTGTACAGCCATATTAGAAATTCAAATTTTTCCAACTAAGGGATAAACTCCAACTACTTGAAATCAACTCCCCAGCGGTGTACCACTCCAAATCAAACTCCCCACTGGTTCAGGAACCTTTAAAAACTATTTCTACTGAAAGGAAGTTGCCACTGTTGGGGAGTTTGACTCCAAATAGATTACACCCTTTAGAAATCTGTATTTTAGCTGCAATGCTGAATATATGTTTACCAGGTAGGTAGGTAGGTAGGTAGGTAGGTAGGTAGGTAGGTAGGTAGGTAGGTAGGTAGGTAGGTAGGTAGGTAGGTAGGTAGGTAGGTAGGTAGGTAGGTAGGTGGGTGGGTGGGTGGGTGGGTGGGTGGGTGGGTGGATGGATGGGGAGGTTGGGGAGGTTGGGTAGGTAGGTAGGTAGGTTGTGTGTATGGAGAGGGGGTGGGGGTCAGGTTGGGTGGGTGGGTAGGTATAGGTAGATATATATAGGTAACTATTGGCAGGTAGGTATGGGGAGGGGTGAGGGTAGGTAGGTAGGTAGGTAGGTAGGTAGGTAGGTAGGTAGGTAGGTAGGTAGGTAGGTGGGTGGGTGGGTGGGTGGGTGGGTGGGTGGGTGGGTGGGTGGGTGGGTGGGAGGGAGGTGGGTAAGAGGAACGGAGGTGGATAGGTGGGTGGGTAAGAGGGAGGGAGGTGGATAGATGGGTGGGTGAGAGGAGGGCGGTGGGAGGGAGGGTGGTTAGGTTAGGGTAGGGTAGGATAGATAGCATTGAGGGAGGGATTCTTGGTGGGATTGGGTAGTATGGCTGTTGGGGTCCTGGGTGGATGGATAGATACAGGTAGGTTTAAGTAAGCATTGGGTAGAGGTGAGGAGAGGGTAGGGTTGGGGGCATTTTAGGTGGGTGGGGATGTGGGTGGAGGTCTATATGGTCAGTTGGGTAGTAGAGTTTTCTGGGGATTTTCTTAAGTATTGACAGCCTGAGTTGACAGCCATTTTCTTTTATTTCATTACAGTTTGTTAACTAATTTGGCTGTTTCCCTGTGCTGATGCATTGCATAGGTTGGCCCTTGCTTGTTGGTAATTTAGTCAAATAGAAGAATTTGCCAAGTTGGATATTAATTTGGCTGCCCAGGCTGATCAGTCTTGGCTTGGGGAACAAGTCAATCTATGGGTCTCATCACGAGAAACCATCTCTTCCAGGTTTCTTACCAAGTGAAACACAAACCAGTCTGCTTAGCTACAGAGACTAGCTAGATTACTGAAACAAAGCAATCTCAGGTGAAGCAGGACAGTTAAAAAAGTTAATTACGCAGCTTTAGATATCTGTAGAAAAGCTGCGTCTTTATGTTTTTAGACTGTTTGGACTTAAATATAAGTAATACGCAGCTTTTCTGCAGCTCTCAGGAGCTGCAGATTTTACCTTAATGGTTCATTTGTTTAATAAAACAGAATATTCACCTTTTCTACAGCTTTCAGAATTAAATACGCAGCTTTCTCAGACAAACCAACTTAAATACGCAGCTTCTGCGCAGCCCACACAAAAAAGTACAGCTTTTACGCAGCTTATACGCAGGTCTGAAAAAAAAACGCAGCATTTCTACAGCTTTAACGCAGGTCTGAAAAAAACGCAGCTTTTACGCAGCTTTTTCAAAAAAGCTGCGGAAAAGCCGGCTTTTACGCAGCTTTTACGCAGAGCTGCGTTTAATTTTGGCAAGGGTATGTCCTCGAGTCTGCGAAGCTGATTCATGCACTGAGGGGAACATTTGAATGAAGTTTAACGAAAATCATTCAAAGGGGATATATGAGCCAACACAAAATTGAAGGGTAAATCCCATGACCTTGAAGTATAGCCTTAACCTTGAGTCTACCTGCCAAGGGGCAACACACATACCATCTTACTGATAGGATTATTTGTGATGAAAATCACTCTAAGGGCTCAGGAAATATGGAGCAGACATGAAAGTAGTAGACTGATAGACTGATGATTTGACTGACACACAAAATCTCCCATCTGCTTTGCGACAGCTGATTAATTTACTGACTTAAGATCTATGACTTTCCCATTAGCTGGCCTAACAAGGCTTGATGATTTTGAATGAACTCAATGGACTTACTTTAGCAAATGTGCAATGTTGCATTCATGAAATAACCATAAACAGGAACAGTCTATATACAGTTTGCAACAGTATTTACCAGCACACCCCTCAAATTGTGTTTTTATGAATTGATTTATCTGTCAATATTCTGCAATCTCAAGTGTATGTGAATGATCAATTTATATCCATCAAATACTCATTGTATTCTTTTGAACAACAAGGTTATTTAAGAACCTAACTTTTAAAATTTAAAACAATTATTATTTATACAATTAAATGAAAGAAAAATAAAGAAAAAGAATAAATAAAACAAACAAATTTTTAACTAGGACAGATTAAATGATATTGAAAAGGAAAAAGTATGATTCAAGTAACAATATATATCAGGTATTCCAAAAAAAAAAATCCAAGGTGTGCAATGGCTCAGTAGGAGAGTGACTGACTTGAGGTCGCTGGTCCGAGCCTCACCAGATGCAGTATGTTTTGTCCTTGAGCAAGACAATTAATCTTGTGGTTAGTACTGGTTCTACCCAGGAAACGTCCAGACATGACTGAAAAATTGTTGACAAGGAGAAAGTTTCAACTAAAAAAAATAAAAAAGCATCACATCAAAAAAATAAAACATAAAAAATGAAAAAATCAGCGAATAAAATTATGCATCAGTCAGGGAAAAAAATTATAATATGTCAAAAAGGAGTCCCTCAGAAATCTACAAAATTTTACAAAAGCAGACTCTGTTTCATTGAGTCTGTTCATGAGAATTACCAATGGAAAGCACACCAGCCTCCCAAGGCCCCCAGCATGGGGGTCATATTGGTTAAAATCCTTGTTATTCTGATGAAAAAATCAAACAATAATATTTACTAAAAAAATTGAAAAAAAATGTCTTAGGTCCCTTTGACCAAAGTGCCTATATACAAATGAGAAATTTGATGAAATATTTTGTCGCAGAAGTAACAGTGTATTTTTTTCCACTGGGACAGAAAATCAATTCATAATTGCTCAACAATTTGAGAAAAGTGCACAAAATTAATCAGGCAGTTGGTTCCTTGTATGAACACAAGGATGCAGGAAGAACTCACAGGTTCCATAACTTAATTTTACTCAAACAGTTACAATCAGCACTACACTATGCTGATGACAAACGACACATGGGTTTACATAGTTGTTCAACTTTAAACTTCATGTTATGTTCTGAATCTAATCTGATCTCAGAATTACTATAATTAACCCTATTGCACTCAGGATTGACCAATTTCTATGCCAGTGTGACCTTCTGAGTGCAATAGGGGTGATGTTTTAGAATGATGCACATTTACTAAATGCCCTTTATTATACATGGTAACAGCCTGTTACTAATAATATAGATAGCATAGAGAAATATGGATTATCTTCTAAGTTAAAATAAGCAATTAATTTATATGGTCATGAGAAAAGGATATATAGGATAAGAAAGCATATTTAGAAGGCTAGAAAAGCATGTTTCAGGAATCACTGAAAGCCTACAATGACACTTGAAGGATCTTGCACAAAATATGAAGAAACAGCATACCAAGGTTGATACATTAAGATAATCTTTTTTCAAAGTAAAATTTAAAATATTTTCTTGTCCATGTTTAGGGTACTCAACTGAACTGTCTCACTGACATGACTCTTTTGAGTAGCTATAGGATGTTTTTGGTTGAGGAGTAAGAAAATTAAATTTTGATCACAAACTTTTTAGAGAAGCTTCTTCACTTTTAGCCCTTTACTCCACGGGCTATTGTTAGATCATGATATAATTTTCTTTTATAGGTTAACATAAAAAAAAATTCAAGAAAAATTTAAGTAAAGTTTTGAACACGTTTGAAAATAATAGGAAAATTGAGAATTTGCTCAAAGAGCAATTATTTTGAATGCTCAATTTTCCATATTTTCAACATAGGCGTCAAAATGTGTTAATATGGAGTATAGGGTTAAACAACATTTATCCTGATTACCACCATGCATATAAGAAGCATTCTTCACTGTTAATAACTTTTATCCTTCTGAAACACATCTATTATGAGGAAACCAATATTCAATCTTGTCTAAGACATTGGAACTTCAGTGCAAGGAAGCTGTTAAGAGAAAACAATTCAATGAACTTGTCTAAGACATTAATGCCGTAAGGATCAGCTGTTGAAGAGGACACAATTCTATGAACTTGTCCAAGACATTGTTAGTATAACAATCAGCTGTTGAAAAGAAACAGTTCTATGATTTGTCTAAGACATTCATTTTGTAAGGATCAGCTGTTGAAAAAAATGCAGTTTTTGCTAACTTGTCCAAGACATTGATAATGTAAGGATCAGATGTTTAAAAGAAGCAGTTCTATGAACTTGTCAAAGGCATTGTTAATTAATGATCACCTGTTGGGAAGAACCCAACAACAAAATATATGCTTTGGATGAGAAAAAAGTAAAGTAATTTTCAGGAACACACTGTTATCTGCAGGCCTGGTAATTTGAAGAGTACCTTAGCAAGAAATTCAATGCTGTACAAATGAAACCAAAAAGTACTTATGTGTAAGGAATAAATATAGTACAGCTTAATCTAAACAGTAATGAATAGAGAATTTCTGATGTGGTACCTCCTGCTAAGAATACTAAAGGGAGAAATTGAAATGTGGTAATAGGTAAAATGACTCGAACTTGTGCAAGAAATTCAAAATGTAGTGCAACTTCAACTGAGTTAGACAACAAATGCCCTGATCAGCTTAGTCTTTTAGTTAAGAAGACAGCAGTCTGTAGGATAACTCAAATTCCGCAAGCAGAATCTTTTGACCTTGAAGTGTGTCCTAGAGTCTGCGAAGCTGATTCATGCACTGAGGGGAACATTTGAATGAAGTTTAACGAAAATCATTCAAAGGGGATATAATGAGCCAACAAAAAATTGAAGGGTAAATCCCATGACCTTGAAGTATAGCATCTATAGAGATGGGGATGAGGTGGGTGTGTTATTTAAATGTTGTGACACCATGAGACAAAAGACATACAGGTGAATTTACAGAACATAAGGGTTCAATCGCATGCTTATTCACTTAACCGGTGTTACCATGCAGGCTGCAAACTTAGCTGATTATAATAAATGGATGGCAACAAAGAATAACTGCATGCCGCTGAAAAAGTCATGTCATAAAGAAAACCAAGAGGGCCAAGTGGCCCTTGATCGCTCACCTGAATCTTTTGGTTTACAGTCTCTAATACATGTATACATATGGTAAACTAAGCCATGCCTCCTCGCAATGTATATTTGTCTACAGATCAAATTTGTGTAAGCCTGTAACAAGGTTCATACAGGGAAGCTTTAATAAATTTAAGAACTTTTCAAGGACTTCTCAAGACTGTTTTTACAGTTTTCAAGGACTAAAAATTTAGGAGAAATACTGATCGAAGTGTTAACATTCTTCTTCAAAAATGCTAGACTGAGATAATGGAGAAATAAGTACTAGAAAATGAGTATGAAATTGTTGTGCCTTTCTTTGGTGCAGCATTTGCTGCACCAAATAAAGGCACAATAATTTTATACCAATTTGGATCTCTATCAACAGTGTTCAGTTCTACAGAAAATAGAAGAATTCAAGGACTTTTCAAGGCCTTTTAGTGATTTGCCAGTACTTTTCAAGGCAGATTTAATTTTCAAGGAATTTTCAAGAAAGCCCTCCAAATTAAAGTACTCTTCAAGCCTGTGTGAACCTTGTGTAAGGTAGAAGATCAACAAGTAAATTACATTAAATTCTGACTATTGGCTTCAGAAGAAGATTTTTAAGTTTTTTTTATAAAGGTACAAAAGGGAAACTGGCTGCACCTCCTTGTAGTCCTAGCAGTGTGTTCTGCAACAATCCAATTTATTTTAGCTATACCTCTGGTCACCAAGTAACCATATTTCAGCCAAATTATTTTGAAAAGTAAGTGAGTATGGCCAGGAAATACCACAATCACACTGCAGACCAACCCACAGCATCGTGAGGAAGAGACGCAGAGCATTAACAGATGTTATTTGTTTCATTCATCATCAGCACAGACAGACATACAGATGGATAGACAGACAGACAGACAGACAGACAGACAGACAGACAGACAGACAGACAGACAGACAGACAGACAGACAGACAGACAGACAGACAGACAGACAGACAGACAGACAGACAGATGGATGGATGGATGGACATACAGACAGACAGACAGACACCTTAATTAAAAAGGTAAAAACTAACAGTTTTTTTTTAAAAAAAAACACACACACTAAAGCTACTGCCTACACCCCTAGTCAAATGGTGATTCCAATTAAGAGCTCTGAATTCTGTTCTACTTGTGGGTGTAAAACTAGAGGACTTGAAGGTCCTGAAGCCCTCACCTGATCTTCTTACTGTTAAAATATGTCAAATAGGCCTTTAAGTTAAGTAGGTCATAATCAACCTAGGATCAACATTTAAACAAACTTGGTAGGCCCAACATCCCAGATGCTACATACAAAGCCTAAATTCATCAGCCTTCTGGTTCTGGAGATTTGTCAGAGACAAAGACAATTTGTATAAATTTTGGCTAACTTAGGCCAGAATTTTTTTATTATCCTCCAGTAATGTATTTTGACGCACATCTATTTTGACGCACCTTTCATTTTCTTCAAATATATGAAGCTACATTATTTAATTTACAATATCCTAGCATTGCTGAGGTAGAATGGCATTAGAAGAATACATCTAGGCGGCGAAATGTAAAAATTCTGATTTTCTTTGATTATTACGGCCCCTTTTACTTACACTGGTCATGTTTTTTACCAAAATTCTTAAGGTACTTTTTTGTCAATTAAAAAACAAGATTTTTGATAGACAAATTTTATTCCAGTTTTAAAATATTTTATTTCCCTGCTACATTGGCATCTGCTCTTGTGATTCAACTTCAAATCATATGATTGCTTTAATGCTTTACAAAAAATAATTACATTTGATGTGGTGCTATGCCTTATATGAATTTATTAAGAAACTTGAAAGTGACAAAATATGTTAGCATATTTTCCCCAACTCGTTAACATAAGTGATATTAATAAATTGAACAAATTAGTTTTTATTGTTACTGCATGCTGTCTAATGAACATTTTCATCCACAATTTGGATACGTTTCTTAAAGTAAGTGAGAGGAATATCCACTTCTAGTGCCCCACCCCAAAAACTAAAAAAACAAAATGGCCGCCATTTTCAGAATATCAGGTCTGATTTTTAAAGTATGATCATATATCCGACAACAAGTAATTCTTCTATTTTGTTGTGTTCTAACATACATAAGGTGCCTTCTCACCTTATACATGGCCTCGTTTTCAAGATTTTATGACTAAGTTGTAAGAAAAATGGAATAAACATAGATGCGTCATTTCATATGACTCTCAAAAAAATAGTGTGCACCGCAGGGGTCTGTTTCCTTTTGAAATTATCAGGAGTATGGTCAATACAGAAAGAAAATAAGAGCATGAACTGATGAACTATGTGTTCATTAGTAACATACACAGTGCAACTTAACCCGTCTTTACATGTATACTTCATAAGTGATAAAATGGTGCTTAAGTGCGTCAAAACCCATGACTCTAGGATAGTTGATTTACGGGATTTTTTTTTCAGATTTAGGGTCGGGGGGACGAAAAAAAATAAATAAAAAAGCTCTACAAATGACCAGTTGACTGGTCATTTTCAGAGCTTTTTATTTTTATTTTTTTTCTTCAGATTTTTTTTTTTTTTTCAGAGCTTTTTTTCCTTTTTTTCTTTAATATCTCCAGAAAAACAGTAAAACTAGTAAGGTAATCTTTAAATATTTCATCATTTTCCTAAAAATCTGGAAGGGACAATCACTTCTAACAGTGTCACTCTCAAAAATGCACAGACAGAACCTCAAAAAAATATCATTTTTTTTCAACCAAACAATTAATATTAAGAGTCGGCGGATAAAATAAAAAAAAAATTTTAGAAATTAAATTTTATTTTTTTCCTACTTTCCGGAAAATTACAGTAGGAGGGTTCGTAAATCAACTAATAAAAAAATTCTGGCCTTATCATATTAAATTTGAGTTCAATTGACTCAGCGGTCTCTGAGAATATATGTTTTAAACATTGATGGGACTCCAACATGAGCAGCCATGGTTCAAAGGTCAAAGGTCAGCCTGGAACTTTTATAGCCATTGCCTCATTAGGCTAAACATATCAAGTGAGTAAATGGCTTTGGCTTCAACAGTTTTCAAAAAAATATTTTTTTCAAATAAATTCTCACTTACATGCTTAAATGCATTAGGAAAGAAAATTTGACCTTAATGTTAAGTATCTCAAGGTCAACCTAGGATCATCATTTGAGTGGACTTGGTAGACCCTGCATCCCACATGCAACATACTAAGTCCCAAGTTCATCAGTCATCTGGTTGTGGAGAAAATGATTTTTAAAGAGTTTTTACCATATATGGGCATGGTGGCCATCTTGATCAAGTCACCAGGAACATTTAAAGAAACTTAATTTCCTGTGTCCTTAGGAGTCTCTAAATGCTCTCTATATGAAATTTGAGTTCAATTGGCCATGTGGTTTTAGAGAAGTTTGAAAATGTTGACAGACAACAATGGACGACAGACGCCCGGGTCATTGGTATACTATTGGCTCAGGTGAGCTAATGATCTATTGCCATTTAATAAACAGCTAAAAGCTTTAATGAAATAAAATAAATGATTTTACATGCTATGTTTTTTTCTGTTTGACTCTTACAGTAAATCTTACAGTGGTTTATACTGGAAGTGCCGATAATCAATCCATTCATGTCATACACTTGTTCCTAGCAGGTGCATAGCCAGGAGCTTTGTTATTTTGAAACCCACTGGAGAATTAAGAGACTTTTTCAGATAGCGAATAACAAAGGGGCTGATCAGACTGTGTAGATGCACAGGCTGGTCTGCGCCATTTGTTGTTCACAAGCAACAAAATCAGGGGTTTTCCCATTCAGGCAAATGTGATGTTGAAGATCAGACCTTTTAGTTGTGATATATACCAATTTAAATGCATTTTTTTATCAACAACATGTACTGACTAGCCCTGCGAACAGCAATATGTCAATTAAAAAGAGTTTCCAGAGGAAAACTATGTCCCCCAACCGCAATTTGAGTTGGCAAGCATGCTTACTGCTCTTTATTGTGTCAATGATCCATCAATTATTTCAAGGAAGAGCATGCACAAATATAAATTTGGTCAATCTTTGAAATTACAAAGTGGTGTGGTTACCGTGAATATAAGGTCAAGGTTATTAAAATCCCGATTAAAATCTAAATAACTCTTTTCTGTCTCCAAGTAATGTATATATGTTAGTTTGGGGCAGAAAACAGAGCTCAGAAAAGGCTGAATTTACAATTTTTTTAAGGACGATGACCTTGAAATGAAGACAGAGCTCAGAAAAGGCTGAATTTACAGTTTTTTTAAGGATGATGACCTTGAAATGAGGTGACCTTGAAAATAGGTCAAGGTCACCAAAATCATATCAACTCTACATTTTGCCACAATGATACAATACATTAAGTTTAGTTAGAATACATTATTCAATTCCAAGAGATATCATACAAAAACCCTATTTTTGGTTAAAATTTGACATTTCAAAGAGCTGGTGTGACCTTGAAAATAAGGTCAGGGTCATCAAAATCAAATCAAGTCTTAACCCTCTCCTAACAATATATCTATGCAAGTTTGGTTAAAATTGAAACTGGTTCGGAATATAATTTGTGGAAATGGCTGATTTATACTGTCTTTATAGGAGGGTGACCTTGAAAATTATGTCAAGGTCACCAAAATCTAATCAACTCTTCCCATCCTTCCAACAATGTATCTATGCAAGTTTGGTCAAAATCCCTCTACTGGTTCAAAGTATAGCACAAGGAAACCCCATTTTGGACTTTTCAGAGTACCGGTGTGACCTTGAAAATAAGGTCAAGGTCACCAACATCTAATCAACTTTTCCCTTCTCCCAACAATGTATCTATGCAAGTTTGGTCAAAATCCATCAACTAGTTCAGAAGATAATGCACGGAAATGAAAAAGCGGATGCCGACGCTAACGCCGACAGGATCCGCACAGAAAACAAAAATCCATAGACTGTTCAGAAGATAACGCATGGAAACCATATTTTGAACATTTCAAAGTGCCGCTGTGACCTTGAAAATGAGCTCAAGGTCACCAAAATTTAATCATTTCTTTCCCTCCTCCAATCAATGTATCTCTGCAAGTTTGGTTAAAATCCATCCACTAGTTTAGAAGATAGCGAACAGAGACCATATTTTGGACATATCAAAGTGCCCCTGTGACCTTGAAAAAAAGATCAAGGTCACCAAAATCAAATCAACTGTTCCCCTCCTCCCAACAATGTATCTATGCAAGTTTGGTCAAAATCCATTATCTGGTTCAAAAGATAATGCACTGAAATGAAAAAGCGGATGCCGACGCTGACGCCGACAGGATCCGCACGGAAAACAATATATCCATCCACCTCTGCGACCAACATTTGCTGCACAAGAACTTGAAAACAAAACGTAATCAATTAGCGTTATTCACCAACTTGCTGATTAAATTTGCATATCCTCAGACCATAAGATTATATTATCCTGTCAATAAAGTCGCAGTCACTTTGTATGTAAGTTCTGTTTGGCTGAGAGCACAATAAGCACACACCTACTGCATTTGCTAAATGTGGTTAACAAATTATTTTTAATTCTTTTCACTAGTTTCAGAGAAAAATAAGGTTTTTTATAACCCTGATAAGTATTCTTCTTTAAATGGATCAAATTTGCTCTATCTATTTCCAGGAAACATTACTGTGTCATTTTGTCTGGCCTGATTTGGGTACAAACTGTTAAAAGTTATCAGCTGACAAGCACAAATCCAGAAAGTTTCGTCAGAGGGATCCAACTCGACTCTGACAACTCTATTTCTTGATGAGGTAGAGAGGATCCTATTACCACTAAAAGCGGGCGATCATTGGCCCGCCAGAAAAACACCATTTAAATGGCGTTTTGCTGGCGGGCGATGATGGCCAACCGTTGAACGCTGGCTTGGTAGCTTTGTGATTTTCCAGAGGATCTGGACCAGTATTGCTAAGGAACTACAGCTTTGTGATTTTCCAGGGAGTGGGGGATCAGGACCCCCTGCCCCCCTCCTCCCCCTCCCCCCTTTGGATCTGTGCGTGGCTGAGAACAAAAGATATCACTGGCAGGGAAAGACATAAGTATCATTTATCCTAGCTTAGTACTGGTTCAACCCAGGAAGAATCGTCCCTATATAACTGAAAGATTGTTGTTGGGACGTAAAGAATCAAATTGAACGAACGAACATAAGTATCAAGATTCACTGTTCACACAATAAACCAACAGAGGTTACAGTTGACTTTTTTACACAGGGGAGCAACTTTTTTGCGAACTTTTGCATGGCTGTTGTCATATGAGCCTTAACTCTTTGCCTACTAGTGCTGATAACCTTTGCAAACAGTTTGGGCCCAGATCAAGCCTGACAAAATGTCAGGCCTGGTCTGGATCCAAATTGCTTGACACACTGAAGAATTTTTTGAAAAAGTTGATATTGAAAAGAATCAGCAGAGGACAAAAAAGCATTAAATTACCCAGTAGGCAAACAAATAATAGTCAGGGAGGTTTATATAGTAACTGGTGGAGGATTTATACACCACATCTCAGAATTTTAATAAATAACAAGTTTAAAAACTTATTTTCCCCAAAAAACAGATTCACAAGACGCCCTGAATCACATGGATTCACAGAATAAATTGAAAACAAGCCAGCAGTAAACAGGTACTTAGGCAAATAGTGCAGACCCAGATGAAATGCTACATAAGGTGGCATTTCATCATTATCTGCACTGTTTGAGGAGATAAAAACATTCTTAAGGGACAGAAATACATCATTTTATAGAAATTTTGACTGGCAACCTCTTAACCCATGAAGCGCCCCCTTTAATTTGCAGCAGACGACTATTCAAATTTTACCGCTTTTCAAAAATAACAAATAAGGCATGATATTTCAAGACGATTCTCATGAAATATCATACCTTAATTTGTCGAAAACTAGGAAAGATGTTGCAAAATTTGTCGTCTGCTACAGTCGTGATTGGCCCTTTAAGGGTTTAGATACAAAATGAACAATTTCATTCTTTTTGTATCAATATTTATGGCAAAATCCATCAGAATGAAAAGGTTTAACTCTTTGCCTACTGTGTAATTTTGCAGGGTTTTTTTTGTCGTCTGCTGTTTTTTTTCAAAATCAACTTTTTCGAAAAATTATTTCAGGAATACCATCAGAGTGTCAAATAGTTTGGATCTAGATCAGACCTGACATTTTGTCAGGCCTGATCGGGGTCCAATCTGTTTGCAAAGGTTATCAGCAGACGACACGTACATAGTCAGCAAAGAGTTAACAGGACAAGACTTACACAAAAGATTGCAAAGTTCTCTTGAGATGGCCATTGGTATAAATACAACCAATTCAGCCGACTTCAAAATTAAAGTTATGTAGTTTGATTTGAACAAGAGAACAAAGCAATAACCCGACATCATGACATCAAAACAACATCAAATTATGTCACATGATCGACAAAAATAATTGATTCCCATATTGCTTCAGGTAAGAAGTCATGGAACCTGATACTGATGTCATGTTGTTATGATGTCATGTTGCCATTGGGAGTATTTCAACACCAACTCACCAGTCTCTCTGATAATGTCCTCTTTGCATGCAGAAATTGTCTGGTGCACAGCCTGCAGGTTTCCACACATCATTCATCTGGAGAAAACATAATACAGAAAATCACATGAAATGCCTTGTACCCTCTTTTCACCATTTGGGCTTGGACAGGTGACTTATTTTGGAAGTTATTACTTGACAAACAGGATTTTGATTTTTTTATTCATTACAGAGATCAAACATGTTTTTCTAAGCATTAACATCTGCTGGACCCCGAGGGTGGTGTTGAAACGCGAGCCTGAAAGGCAAGGGTTTTAACAACCCCCAAGGGGTCTAGCAGATGTTAGTGTATCAGAAAAACATGTTTGATCATTATTATTGCCTAAAGTCATTTTGTCACTTGATCACTTTGGAAAAACTCTTCGAAAAGTTCATTTTTGTATTACTATAATGGCGCACAAAAGCATAAAGGATTCGTAGGTTTTGAAAATGTCTGATCCAGAGCAAAGAAACGCTATCCTAATGTCACTTAATAATGTTCATTTCTACCCGAGGGTTGTGTTGAAACGCGAGCCTGAAAGGCAAGGGTTTTAACAACCCCCAAGGGGTCTAGCAGATGTTAGTGTATCAGAAAAACATGTTTGATCATTATTATTGCCTAAAGTCATTTTGTCACTTGATCACTTTGGAAAAACTCTTCGAAAAGTTCATTTTTGTATTACTATAATGGCGCACAAAAGCATAAAGGATTCGTAGGTTTTGAAAATGTCTGATCCAGAGCAAAGAAACGTTATCCTAATGTCACTTAATAATGATCATTTCTATGCACGTTACTGTTGATGACGTCAATTTTTGTGATGGCCTAGAATGCGTATATGTAAAGTACAAAAGCTGTGCATCAACAGCATGTGAATTGCCTGATTATTAATACATGGGTTTTTGCCTGTTAAAACATGGCTGTTAATAGTGTGTGATTTAGTTAATGCATTATTGACCAGTCAGCATTTTTTAGTCACATCAGGATGTCTTCCTTGGTGGTACCAAGCACTAAACAGCGAGGATAAAGAATGTGTCTTTCTCAAGGACACAGTTTAGACTCTAGCTAGCAAGCTGAATCAGGTCAAGCTCTCTATACCAGAGCTACTGGATTTTTTGAACAATTGAAGGCTATTTCAAATGACTTTTTTCTGTTAAACACATATGCCTTAAACAAGCACAGTTTGCAAAAAGATGCAAAGAATCCATACTATATGGGCCTCGACGCGAGAAAACCTGTCTTCAGGGGTTTGCGAACAACACAGGGGCAGACCAGCCTGCCCATCCACGCAATCTGATCAGCTCCTTTGTTATTCGCTAAT
This sequence comes from Loripinus fragilis, assembly GCA_964019695.1. Taxonomy (NCBI): domain Eukaryota; kingdom Metazoa; phylum Mollusca; class Bivalvia; order Lucinida; family Lucinidae; genus Loripinus; species Loripinus fragilis. The sequence goes on from OZ026515.1 coordinate 37,008,695, forward strand.
TGGAAAGTATTATATCTAGACTTGCTGCGAGCAAAATTTCAATTTTCTTTCTAGTCTCTGTAGCTGAGCAGGGTACTTGTCGGAAACCCTACAGACTGGTTCTCTCGCGTTGCGGCCCATATATAAAGCTGAATATCTCCCTCTGTGCTCTTATAATTGCACACTTTGTAAATACTATATACAGTCAAAACTCTTTATTACGTCACTCGTTCTAACAGAATATTTAATATCCAATATAAAATTGCTGGAAACGGATCTGTTTCTATTAAAATTCCCTCTTTATAACAGAATATTCACATAACGACACCAACAGTAACTTCTGGGAACAGATATACAATTTATATGGAAAATAAATTCATTATAACAGAATTGTTACCACGCGTCAGACAATTTTGTGATCAGAAAAAGGTATTTTTGGATGAACAGGTTTCTGTCTCACGTGATAAGTGGGAAGCTTTGTGCATTTTGATGCAATATGAAATTGAACTGATGTATACATTTGGAAAAATGGCATTTTAATTCATTTGTACAATATTTTCTTTTACCAAATGATTATTATGTTGAAATCTGGTAATGGTCAGAATTTCTTTATAACAGCAAATTCACTTTAACGTCAAAGATATCTTTGAAAAAACAGTGTCGTTATAAAGAGGGTTGACTGTATATTATGAACTGTGATTTCTATTCGGCCAGTCAAAAAGCATTATTTCATATAAAACTAGAGCAGCAGTCGATGGTACACCATCGCAAATACCCGCTTTTTTACCTATAACCTTTACCTTGGGGTCAAGGTCACACAAAATGCAGCTCAGTACCTCCTACATGTGACCTATGCACCTGTGAAGTTTGAAGTTGATATGTCCAATGGTTAAGGAGGAGATGCATTTACAAGAAAATACATTATATGACCTTGACCTAGTTGTTAAGGTCACACAAAATGTTGTCCAGTGCCCTCCAAATCATATGACCTATGCACCTGCCAAATTTGAAGTTGCTAGGTCAAACAGTTTAGGAGAAGATGGATTTACAAGAAAGTAAATTACAGTCAAAACTCTTTATAACGTCACTCGTTATAACAGAATATTCAATATCCGACACAAAATTGCTGGGAACGGATCTGTTTCCATTAAAATTCCCTCTTTATAACAGAATATTCACTTAACGACACCGTCATTAACTTCTGGGAACAGATATACAATTTCTATTGAAAATAAATTCATTAAAACAGAATTGTTACAATGTGTCAGACAATTTTGTGATCAGAACAAGGTCTTTTTGCATGAACAGGTTTCTGTCTCGCTTGATAAGTGGGAAGCTTTGCTTATTTTGATGCAATATAAAATTGAACTGATATATACATTTGGAATAATAGCATTTTAATTCATTTGTACAATATTTTCTTTTACCAAATGATTATTATGTAGAAATCTGGTAATGGTCAGAATTCTTTATAACAGCAAATTCACTTTAACGTCAAAGATAGCTTGGAACAAACAGTGTCGTTATAAAGAGGGTAGACTGTATATGACCTTGACCTTGGAGTCAAGGTCACACAAAATGTTGCCCAGTACCATCCATATCATGTGACCTATGCACCTGTAAACTTTGAAGTTGCTATGCTATGTCCAATGGTTCAGGAGAAGATTCATTTACAAGAAAATACATTTTTTGACCTTGGGGTATTTGACCTTCACCCCAAGGTCAAGGTCACATGAAGTGTTGCCTAGTATCCTCAACATCATGTGACCTATGCACAGGCAAAATTTGAAGTTGCTACTTCCAAAACATTATGAGGAGATGCGTTTTCAAGAAAATACATTATTTGACCTTTGACCTTGACCTTGGGGTCAAGGTCGCACGAAACATCGCCCAGTACCCTTGACATCATGTGACCTATGCACAGGCAAAATTTGAAGTTGCTACTTCGAAACGTTTATGAGGAGATGCATTTACAAGAAAATACATTATTTGACCTTCGACCTTGACCCCCAAGGTCAAGGTCACACAAAATGTCACCCAGTACCCTCTACATCATGTGATCTATGCATCTACAAAGTTTGAAGTTGCTACGTCCAACGGTTTAGGAGAAGATACAATTACAAGAAACGTGACGGACGGACGGACAGACAGACAGACGCACGGACGGACAGACAGACGGACGGACGACGGACCAACTTTGGTACGAAATTAATATACCCTATTTTTCTTACGAAAAAGCGGGTATAATTAATAACGCTAGATATGACCAGAAACCCCAAAAAGGGGTACTTTGGCTAACAGTGAAGACCCAGATGAAATGCCGGATAATGGCTCTGCAATGTTTGCTTAGACCAAATCATCATCTTCAGAGAAATACAACAACATTTGAAAATTATAAGCAGTGCATAACCCCTCATAATATACAATGGACCATTCTTACTTTGCTGTATTTTACTTTATGGAAAATTCCATTGATCTGAAAAGGGTTAAAGTACTGCAGAGATTCATGAAGTCATGAGCCATTTTCCAAAAGCTCACATTGTCTAAATATGCCACTTACATGGATTCACTATCTTGCAGCTGAGAACTGTCTTAGTATGTAAATGTTCTAAAATTTGAAACACTTTTCTCTTTCTATTCTCAAATAAATTGTCGCTTAATTATCAGGGTTGGAATTCACAAAATGCTCGTCAGAAATTCATACCGGGAAGACTCTGATCAGACTGCTTCTTTAGAACTCTTTACAGAAATTCTTCTTTGGAAGCAGTCTGATCTGTGTCTGTGCTGCTTGTCTAGGCCTTTTAGGCAGGCAGCTGGTGTTTGAAATTTTAGAGCATTTATCACAACTCTTGTTTTTATCAGGTTTTGAAAAGCTCTGCAATAAACCTGATTTACAGTGCAGCTTCTCAAAGCACAAGAGTTTGATTAAGCATTTTTACTTAACATCAAAGCCAAAAGTGACTTGATATGATAGCTTATCAATACATGGGGCCAGTAAAGCAATTTTTTATCAATAAAATTATGATTGTTTTCTTATCCATCAGTTTAAACATGTGTTTTGGTTGCTCAAAAGCACCATCTCATTGAGACGGTTCTTTTGAGTACCCACAACATTATGTTTTGGTTGAGAAATATGAAAGAATAATTTTCTGTTACGCACTCATATCTGGGGGCCTGTTGATACCTATAAGTGTCACTAAACTCTGGTTCGGTATGTTCCTCTGTCTGCATACAAAACTTTGGTTAAAACTTGGTTATTGCAAAATTTAAATATTTGACCTTCGATCTTGTTGTCTTTGGAGTCAGGGGGTAATTTTTGACACTGTTGTGCTTATCTCGAGCATTGTGCAATCATGGCCCATGCTAGATATCAGGGTGGGTTTGTTTCGATACACTGTACGGAAAAATGTCCGACTTCTTTTCCACAATGATGTTTTAAGCGAAAGTAAGTAGAGATTTCTGCGTGTTTTTTCATCTTTACCCAGAAAGTTATACGCCCTTTTCCAGCCCACATTTTCCCCGATCTCACGATGCCAGAATGTCCTCATAAAGCTTCTTATTTTGAGTACAGACTCTGTCACAAAATTTTTAATGGTGAAGATGGAGCCTGAATTATAGAAATAAACTGTACGGACGACAATTATTTTCTTTGTGACAGAGTTTGTACTCAAAGTAAGAAGCTTAAAGAGGATATCCTGGTAGCCTTTGATCGGGGAAAAATGTGGGCTGGAAAATGGTATATTCTTTTCTGGGTATAGATGAGAAAACATAGAGGAATCGACTTACATCCGATCAGAAAATCTGTACAGTGTATTCGAGCATCTGTTAGAAATAAGCAATTGCCCACTTGCCCCCCACAGGTTGAATTTGTTGGGGGCAAGCTGAGTGTCTAAGAAGGTTGCCCCCTGGTCAGGCTGAAATTCTAGAACTTGAAAAAGTACTTGTTTTGTGTCTTTCTTAAAGTATTGCATGTTCACTGCAAATTAATAAATAACAAGATGTTGCCATGCTGCCATCTTAAAAAAAAGTCAACAGTCTAAAACTATGTATCTTTATAAGAAGTTCAGGTCTAGGCAAACAGACTGTCAGTGCAGACACGTATCAGACTATTCCGGCAAACAGTGCAGACCAGAATAGACTAATTAGGGCCTTCACTGTTTGCCATTGTGTCTGCATATTATTTGAGGCATACCTCACACTGGTAAATGTATACGTCGATTTGGTGGTATTTAGGCGTATTGCCGGTACTTCATAGACCGGAAGTGGTAGATATTGATGTTAATACAATATAGAAAAACATGCCATATGCCTAAAGGACTATAGAATTGGATCATTTTTAAGCATTCGGCATGCACATGGCGATTTATGTAAGCATTTAAGAATAAATTCAAGTACCGATCTGGATGATCGGTACTCGAATCTATTCCTAAATGCTTACATAAATCACCATGCACATACTGAATACTTAAAAATGATTGAAGTCTATAGTCCTTTAGGCATATGGCATGTTTTTCTATATAGTATTAACACAAATATCTACCACTTCCGGTCTATGAAGTGCCAGCAATACGCGTAAATACCACCAAATCGACGTATACATTTACCAGTGTGTACCTGTAGATGTTAAAAGTACACTGTTTGATTACAGCAACTTTTCACGTGGGAGAGCGTCAGACTCTTAATCACAAGGTTGCGGGTTTGATTCTCACACTTAGGTGCCATGTTGTGTGCTTAAGCAAGGCACTTTGCCAAGTGGCTTAGTACTGGTTAAACCCAGGAAGCTGTCCTAAAATTACTGAAAACTGTTAACCAGGACATAAAGCCTCAAACAAACAAATTTAGCACGTATAAGCATTTTTAGGAATTTTATGAATGAATTGTGCAGGGCAAGTTAAAATTGTGGGGGGCAAGTTGTGTTTGTCTTCAGGTTGCCCGCCAGACAAGTTGAGTTCTCTGGCTTATTTCTAACACTACATAATACAAAGGCTTAGATAAACAATTTTAAAATTGTTGAGCGTAAAATTGTAACTATTTCTTTTCCCGTCAATTTTAACATATGTTTTGGGTGCTCAAAAGAACCGTCTCATTGAGACGGTTCTTTCGAGTACCCACAACATATGTTTTGGTTGAGAAATAAGAAAATTATTTTTTGGGTATGCACTCTTAACTAAAGGCCTGTTAATATGAATAATCTCCCTGTTAACTTCAAAAATTCTAAACTCGTATTGCACCAATATATTCAGTCCTGAAAATGCCTTGTTATCATGTCCGCTGCATATTTTTAAATGCACTTGAGACTACTTTTATTATGGAAGCAAACACAATGAATCCAGATCAGATACGCAATCTATAACAATGTGTGTGTTGATGCTTTACACTCCAGTCAACAATTTTTCAGTTATGGTGCAACAATTGCCCAGTCTTGCTAAATTGTTTTTTTTTTGACACTGTTGTGCATATCTACAGACACAGTGCAGTCATGGGCCATTGTGAGAAGATGCTAGATATGAAAGCTTTGTGGAAATGTGAATCAAGTTCATTATGATAAATGTTTCAAAAATTTGAACACTTTACTCTCTGTTTGGATCTAAAAGGTTGGCATTTAGGCCTGAAATTCACAAAATGCTTTTCATAATAGCAAACAGGGATGACCTTGATCAGACTGCTTCATAGCAGTCTGTTCTGGGTCTGAGCTGTTGGTCTAATTCTTTTTTGCAAGCAAAATGTGTTCAAAAATTTAGAACATTTAAAATTACTGACACAAAAAGCCAAAATATGAAGTTTGCATTCTAGCTCAGTCAAGGGCAGTAACTCAATTTTTAACGAGTCAATTCTGACAAAATCAATAGGCTGTCAACTGTCAATGGTACCAATGGTTTATACCAAGAATGCATCAAATCTGACGAATGGGTACAGAAATAAGGTTCCAGATTGACAAATGGATGGACAGAAGGATGGATGGATGGATGGATGCACATGTACACAGTATAATGACAGTTAATTTTGAAGAGGGCTGTGAAGAAGCCAGATGATCTGGATCTACACTGTTTTCAAAACTGGATATATCAGGGATAAGCATGCATCATAAGGACTAACCCTTGTCCTGCTGAACCAAGATTTATCTAGTTCTTTTTTTTAAACACTGCAGATCCAGATCAGTTGGCTTCTGATGAAGCCATCTGATCAGGATCCACACTGTTGTCCATTCTGATACATGCTAACAAATAGAATGCTGCAGGTTAAGAGGATAACAATTGGGGAGGAGTGTAGTAGATGAAAATACTCAGCATGACATGGGTTAATTAATATCATGTCAAGTAAAACGTACCAGCTTCTTAAGTCTGCTGTTTTCCAATTTTGTAGATTCTCTCTATTTCTAAGGGATCTGTTTTCTCCTGGTTATTCGAGTTTCTGGATTGCTGTAACGTTGACTCAGTGGATATATACATAAGAATTCATTGCCTTTCCTTGAGGCTCTACCCATCATCTGAAGGAAAACACATAACTTTTAGCATGCTGGGTAATTTTTCATGCTTAAAGTTTTTGCTTTGTGGTCTGTTGACTTTTTCAAAAATCAACTTTTTCAAAAAATCTTTCAGGAACACTCTCAGGCTGTCAGAGGATTTGGATCAAGATAACAGCAGACGTTATGTCTGTCCTCATCTGGGTCCAAACCGTTTGCAAAGGTTCACAATTTTCAGTAGACAACTAAGTTGTTGCTAGCAGGCCAAGACTTAAATATGAAGATTCTTCTTCAAAAAGTGCCAGTATATTTTAGTCCTGAAAATATCTGTTATCATTTCTGCTGCACATTTTTAAATTCACTAGAGAATCCAGATCAGACTGCTCCTTAAAAGCCAATATAGCCTTCTATTCTAACTTGGTCAAGGGCAGTAACTCAAATGCTGACTGTCCACAGTAGATAGTATGAATCACCCTTACCAAAAATGCTTCAAATCTGGCTTATGGGTCCTGAGATTATGTTCCGGAGTGCCAAATGGATTGAAAGAGGGAGGGACAGATGCACACACAGATGAGGCCAAAACAATATCCCTCAGACATCATTGATGCGAAATGAATGGCATTTATATTTTTGAAGAAGAGGGCTGTGAGGAAGAAACCAGATTATCTGGATCTACACTGTTTAAATAACTGGATATATCAGGGCTCAGCGTGCATGGTAAGGATTAAATAATATTGTGGCAAATGGAGCCACTGTGGTGTAGTGGATAAATAGAGAATTCTACTGTAGGTGAGTGTCTTTTGATATCAATTTTACCAGGCAAGGCTTTGAGAACGCTTGTTGACATCGGGAGGCTTGCCGAGCCATTCAACATGCGTTCTCAAGGCCGAGCCTGGTAAACTTGATACCATAAGACGCGAACCTTGTATTCTATTTATCAGTTTACCCATTATTTCACTCTTTAAACTAGCGATTATGACGTAATTTTCGATTTTGTGTTGATTAAGCATCATTAGCAACATCCTTCAAAAAGTGCAACATCATCATGAGCTGATAAAGGCACATGCCGTAAGATAGACAATGTTTATCAGGCAGCGTGCAACAATGCAGTTAATATGAGAGGTAACTGATAAACTACTCCCCTTAAACGGCTATTTTTAGATCATGACATTATTTTCTATTTTTGGACAAGATTTATAAAATTCAAGAAACTTTTAAGTTAAATTTCAAATACTTTTGAAAATATTATGGAAAATGGAGCATATTTTCAAATACATGATATTTCAAAAGCGTCATTATGGAGCAATTATGGGTGAAGCATACAAACCAGGGGGTTCTATCCCCGGCTGCTCCAGTTTATCAGATGAGACATGAAGCTGTAGCCTCATCTCCATAATGACCTTAGCTGGCCAGCTGCCCAGGCCAGCTGCTGAAGGGACTTTCAACTCAAACACACTCATTTTATGGCCAGCAGAACTTACCAGCTTCTAGTCTGCCGTTTTCAAATTATGTAGGTTCTATACTTCTGAAAGACCGGTTTTCTCCTGGTTATTCAAGTTTCTGGACTGCTGTGAGGTTGACTAAGTGGACCGTGGATATATACATAAGAATTCATCTCCTTTCCTTGCATCAGGTTCTACCCATCATCTGAAGGAAAAAACAACTCTTTGCATGATGGGCAAATTTTCTCACACTGGTCAATGTAAACGCACCGGTGGTTGCTACAACGAGCTGGTGGTTGCATTTTTCAGCACCGGTGGTGGCGTAAAAGGTAAAAAAATCTATACCTGTTGACTTTATTATTTATTTATAAACTAACATTTATTTCATTTGTGATGACACCTGGCGCACAGACCACCGGTAACATTGCAGTTTATGGCTCTGCCAAGCAATTGGTGATTTAATTCATGGTTTGGACTGCAAATCCAACAAAGTTCTGGTGCTTTTTTCTAGTGTAACTGCCTAAATTGAGTGAAATCAGCATGTCTAAGCGCAGCTGGTGTCATATTCCCATGAAATAACATCCAAAAAACAATTACTACTTTGTTGTTTTCTTCTTGGTAAACTAGCAAATGTTTTATTGAGGAATTTTTATTACAACGCACTGGGAGCATTTTTTGACGCATTGATACAACGCACTGATGGTTGCACAGAATTCCTGTGGTTGCTGTAGGCAGTTACACTAGAAAAAAGCACCTGTCACGGCAAAACTCCAGAACTTTGTTGGATTTGCAGTCCAAACCATGAATTATATCACCAATTGCTTGGCAGAGCCATAAACTGCAATGTTACCGGTGGTCTGTGCGCCAGGTGTCATCACAAATAAAATAAATACAAGTTTATAAATAAATAATAAAGTCAACAGGTATAGATTTTTTTACCTTTTACGCTACCACCGGTGCTGAAAAATGCAACCACCAGCTCGTTGTAGCAACCACCGGTGCGTTTACATTGACCAGTGTGTTTCTTGCTTTTGTTGTCGTATGCTGACTTTTTCCAAAATTAACTTTCAAAAAGTTATTTCAGAACACTATCAGAGTGTCAACCAGTTAAATCCAGATCAGGACAGACATTATGATCAAGGTCCAAACTGTTTGCAGTGGTTATCAGCAGACAACGAAAGTCGCCCCTAGCGTTAATTATGAAAAAACTCATAAAGCACCAGTATATTTTAGTCCTGAAAATGTCTGTTTATCGATGTCTGCTGCATATTTTTATATACATTTGAGACTGCTTTTATCATGGAAGCAAACGCTATGAATCCAGATCAGACTGCTCCTTAGGGAGCCTCTAATTTGGATCCATATTGTTTGTAATATATTGGCTACCAAAGTTCGATCCTGGCCCGGTCCCATACTTTTGTAGAGGTTGATCATGAAATAATTTCTAAGGCCATCCTCCTCCCTTCCGCTGATTCAAGAAGGGTTGTTGTCAGTTACAAGCGAAAGTATGTGCACGAAGCCGCTTAGCCAAGCTTGCCCAGGAAAAAAGTGTGGTTAGGTGAACAGCTTAGACCTAGATTAAATCCAGTATTCTGCTGCATTTCATCTGCACTTTTTACCAAAACTACCCATTTAGGGGTTTCCAGTAAAAAAGGGTTAATGAACATAAAAAAATACCCCAAAATTGTCAAAAATATTACCTTCATTCAGAGAAAACTTCTTTCTTACTTCACTGTCACACCATGGAATGAAAATTTACTCACAAAAAGTCATGCATCTTAGAGCACTTGCATTGTACAATAATCCAAGCCCTAAGGCAACACCACATTGGACAGAACAATGAAGCTTAAAAAATTAACCCTTAAAGCGCCAATCACGACTGCAGCAGACAACAAATTTTGCGACATCTTTCCTAATTTTTGAAAAGAAATGAGGTATGATATTTCATGAGAATCGCCTGCCTGCAGACGATTCTCATGAAATAGCATACCTTATTTGTTATTTTTTAAAAAGCAGCAAAATTTGAAATTGTCGTCTGCTGCAAATTAAAGGTAGTGCTTTATGGGTTGATATGTGTCCATTGTGTCCTGTTGAACAGATTAACCCTTGTCCCACCATTCATAACAAATGCTGTCTGCATGTTCATCTTTGTTTGATTTGATTCTTCACGTCCCGGTCAACAATCTTTCAGTTACGTCAGTCTCGAGTCAAGCTCTCTACCACTGAGGAGGGGAGTGCGCATGCGCCAGTGAATGGCGGTCCTGTTTTTCCTGGGACAATTTTAGGATATTTTGGACTTATAAAACACTTTTTGGCTGAGTTTTTACTATTTTCTATAATTTTATATATTACTCTTGCTTTGTAGGTTGTCAATTTTCAAATAATTTGTTTAATTTAGTTATTTTTCACGTGGACTAAATTCGCGCCAATTTTTGACCTCCCACTTCCGGTCTATTTATCAACATCAAAAATGGCTGACTGAACATCCGGTAAGAAAAACAACACTAAAAAATACTCGCATTTAGGTTCTAACTCATAGGTAAATTGTCAGTTGCATTTGAGATCTCAAATTATTGTTACGCTTGACCCAAGACCCCTCTACACATCAAAATTTGGAATCAGAACTCCATTATAGCTGTAATATGAGTCATTTTAAGTTTGACATAATGATGATGGTTGGATGTTTGCTATTTGCAGCACGTCTAGTAAGTTTTTGGCAAAGCAGTGGTGTACACCCAATTGACATTCATGTTGACTTCTTTCCTGTGTATTCGACATCAACTTTGATCACGGCAAATCAGATGAATCTTTGTTCTAACATCCCTCACTTGTGTACAGTATCTATCCTAAACAAAGCAACTCGGTTTAAGGATTTTCATGGCTCCAATCGTTTGACCTACTTATACTTATTTGTTATCCTGTGTGGCAATTCCTGGGACATCGAATCAAATCCAGGTCCAGACTCCTGTAATGGCTCTTCACATTTCCCATGTGGGGTATGTGATGCCGATGTTGGATGGGAGGACCGTGGGATTTGTTGCGATACTTGCAATATCTGGTATCACATTGACTGTCAGGGCATGTCCTCAACTATGTATAGTATCTTGAATAAATCATCGGGTAAAAATATCGTATGGGAATGCATGAAATGTGGAATGCCAAACTTTTCCACATCTTTATTTGATACTACAGCTTCTCTGGAAACCCATAATAGATTTGATTCTTTATCTTCACTGTCCGACCCTGAAAGTCCGATACCAGATATAATTGGCCCCCCCACTGCAGCTTCATCCCCTATAGTACAGGGGCCTATGGAAGCTAAAGGGAAGGCAACCAAGGCTGCCTTAAACCATCCACTCAGAATTTTGGTTATGAATTGTCAGTCAATAAAGAACAAGAAGGCTGAACTTCATACAATTATCGACTCGGCAAAACCAGACATCATCTTGGGGAATGAGTCTTGGTTAACCCCTGATATCAAAAACTCAGAAATTTTCCCAGAGTCTTTTGATGCAGTTCGGAAAGACAGAGCAAGTGATGCCCATGGTGGTGTCTTTATTGCTTTCAAGCGTGACTTGCTCTGTACTGAAACTCCGGAACTGGACACCAACTGTGAAATAGTTTGGTGTAAGATGAACATTATTGGATGCAGGACTTTGTACCTTGGTTCTTTTTATCGGCCCCCCGACAAGATTGATAATGATTACCTTGAGGAGTTTAATTCATCCTTATCTCGGATTATGTCTAACAAAAATGCACATGTTCTGATTGGAGGAGATTTCAATTGTGGTGATATAGAGTGGAGTCACATGAAAGTACCTCAAGGGGTGCAAAAAAGACAGTCTCAGCAACAACTTTTGGACATTATAGGGGAGCACTGTCTTACTCAAGTCGTAGATATACCAACGCGCAATGATAAAACTCTTGACCTGCTATTTACGAATTTCCCATCTCCTGTGAATAGAGTCAAGGGGATGCCCCCGATCGGCAAAGCTGATCACGACATTGTGTACGTAGAATATGACATTAAGGCTAAAAGGTTAAAACAGGCATCAAGAAAGATCTTTCTCTATAAACGTGCAGATATGGTCGGACTTAAAGACCACATGACCCAATTTAAGGACGCGTACCTTTCTGAAGACCACAGTCACATGTCAGTTAATGACATGTGGGTCAAATTCAAAACAGGCTTTGTAGAGGCTGTTGAAAGGTTTATCCCATCAAAAATGACCAAAACAAAATACTCTGTGCCATGGATCGATTTAACGATCAAACGGCTTGTAAAGAAAAGAAATAAGCTTTACCTTCGTGCTCGTAAATCCAAGGACCCTGATGTCAAGATTCATTATAAGCGGTTCAGAGCACATGTACAGAAGGTATTGAGAGATGCCTATTGGAAATACGTTTCCAATATATTTACGTTTGAGAACGACAGCTCAGATCCCGATACTCCTAAGCCTGAAAAGATAAAAAAGTTTTGGTCATTTGTCAAATCTCTTAAAAAAGACGCGTGTGGGATCGCATCACTCAGAGAAAACGGAATTCTTAAGACAGATACAAAGGAAAAAGCCAATATATGTAACCGGCAGTTTCAATCAGCCTTCACACGTGAAGGCGACTCTGACCCGCCCTCTAAAGGGGCTAGTCCGTTCTCCCCCATGGGGGACATAACAGTTGACTCGAAAGGGGTCGCCAAACTGTTGGACGGACTAAATGTACATAAAGCACCTGGCCCGGATGGACTGAATGCCAGAGTGCTTAAAGAGTGTAGCAATGAGATCTCTCCAATACTGGCACTTATCTTTAATGAGTCCTTAGCTCGGGGCGAAGTACCAGATGAGTGGCGACAAGCTAATGTTTCCCCGGTCTTTAAAAAAGGTGAAAAATATGACGCTGCTAATTACAGACCGGTGTCGCTCACATGCATCTGCTGCAAAACCCTAGAGCATATATTAGTCAGTAACATCAACAAGCACTTAGCCTTAGATAGCATACTTGCTGACTGTCAGCATGGTTTCCGAAGTCAGAGGTCCTGCGAGACCCAGTTGGTCCAGTTTGTGCACGATATCATCAGCAACCTGGATGGCGCTGTGAATCGTGGACACAAGCAGACAGATCTGATCATAATGGATTTCGCAAAGGCCTTTGATAAGGTACCACACAGGAGGCTTTTACACAAATTGGACTATTATGGGATAAGAGGGTCCACCCACAAGTGGATCAACTCATGGCTCTCTGGGCGCACTCAAAAAGTAGTATTAGATGGTCAAGCCTCAGATCCAGTCCCAGTGTTATCCGGTGTACCCCAAGGATCAGTTTTAGGGCCGATCCTGTTCCTTATTTTTATAAACGACCTGCCGGATAACATCAGGTCTTCTGTTCGCCTGTTCGCGGACGACTGTGTCCTGTATAGAAACATTCATTCGATTCAAGACTGTTTTATACTGCAGGAAGACCTCACTAGCTTAGGACAATGGGAAGCCGATTGGCAAATGAAGTTCAATGTAGCCAAATGTCACTCTATGAGAGTGACTCGGCATCAGCATCACAAACAGATTCTCTTTGATTACTCCCTTCACAACCAAACTTTGGAAAACGTTCAGTCAGCAAAATACCTTGGCATAACCATCTCTGATAATATGGATTGGGGTCAACACATTTCAGAAATTTCTTCCAAAGCAACTAAGACACTTGGTTTCCTTCGCAGGAATTTGGCTTTTGCACCTCGGAGTACAAAGGAAGTTGCATACAAAACTTTGGTTCGGCCTAAACTAGAGTATGCAGCACCCATTTGGAGCCCTTACTCAAAACTTCAGATTAATCAGATAGAGAAAGTTCAGAGGACAGCAGCCCGTTGGACCTGCAGGAGATGGCGTAACACAAGTAGTGTGGGCGAGATGCTTGATGAGCTTGAGTGGCCATCTCTTAGGGCCCGTAGGGATCAGTCCTCCCTGCTTCTCTTTCATAAGATACATTCTGGTGCTGTGTCTATAGAAAAAGACAAGTACCTGACCCCTGCTCGCAGTTTGAAATCTACCAGGTCATCACACAGTGCCCAATATTGTAGATACCAGACATACAGTGATGCCCTGAAGAACTCTTTTTTCCCCCGGACTATACCACAGTGGAATAGTCTTTCTCCTTCGGCGGTCAATTCCCAGACTGCTGAGGAGTTTAGGGCACTCCTCATTTAGTTAAAAACACAGCCGAAAGATTTTTTTGTTTTTTTGTTTTGTTTTTGTTTTTTTGTTTTGTTTTTGTTTTTTCTTCAAAATTCCAAAATTGCACTCCCTGGCGTAATGATCAAAATTTGATCGTGCCAGTATTAATAGAAAGAAAGAAAGAAAGAGCCACTGCACTCACTGCATGTTCATCTGCTTAACTGTACTTTAGTAGCCTACATACAGTAAAACCTGTGTACAAGGGGCCACTCAAAAATAGACAAAGCAAAGATCTTAATGACAAATGGAGCTTATTGAAGGACGAAAGTATTGCAGAATGCTCCCCTGCAATACTTTTTACCTGCATTAAGCGATAACACAGGATGAATATACAGTAACTGTTCTAAAATTTCAAACACTATTGGGGTCAAGGTCACACAAAATGTTGCCCAGTACCCATGCACCTACAAAGTATGAAGTTGCTATGTCCAATGCTTTATACAAGAAATTTATTTTCATGTAAATGCATCTCCTAAACCATTGGAGATACATAGCAACTTCAAACTTAAAAAAATGCAGGTGCATATGTGACATGATGTAGAGGGTACTGGGCAACATTTTGTGTGACCTTGATATCAAGATAAATGTCAAAGGTAAAAAAGCGGGTATCACCAAATTGAATGCTGCTCTAGCAGTGACTTATATAGGTCACTGGCTCTGGTGATAATTAATATTAATTTCTGGTTTGGTCTTTTAGGTTTTTTATCATAAACTTATTTTTATTTCTGGACCATATAATTAAATACACCACACACAGCGTGCTTGCCATCAAATGATTGTGACATCGCAAATTTTCTTAGTTCACCAGAATATTCCATGTAGGCCTTTACTCTGCCCACACCTCTGCAAATAAGAGAAGTAATCGGGTAATAACATGTGGGTCAAATGAGGTTGCATGTGCTGATCCAGAGGGGTGGGGGGGGGGGGGGGAGACAGGGGATCTGGACACCCCCCCCCCCCCCCCCTGAAAAATGGCATAAATATGGTTCCTTAGCAATCCTGGTCGGGATCCCCTGAAAAATCACAAAGCTACCAACCAGCATTCCATGGTGCGCTATCATCGGCCTATTGTGGTGGTGCTTGGATCCCCTCTTCTAAAAAAATAAGGGACCGGTGTCAGTGTTGGACCCCCTCTGGCAAAACTCTCTGGATCCACTCGTGGGTTGGGGAACTAGGGAAAACATTTATTTCAGGGGAACAGGCCAATTAATAGGGGAACAGGGGAACAAAGACAATATTGGGGAACAGGGTACATAAGAAATCAAATTTTCTATTTTTATGGAAAAGCCTCAGGGGAACAAGCCAATTTATTTCAGGGGAACAAGGGAGCTGGACCCCCACCCCCACCCCACACACACACGATGGCCTCATATAAAAGAGTAGAGATCAGTAGATCTTAGTATGTTTTCATGCATGATAGATCTATAGAAATAAATATGTAGATTGTAGATGTCAAGTTATACCTTATCAGCATGAATCCTCTGTCCCGTGCAAATTTAGGTCATTCCATCCAGGATTTGGGGTGATCAGGATATGCGTTTCGGTCATATCATCATATTTCAGGAGAAAATCTAGATATTTTGGCCTTTTTCAATTAATCGAAACACAAAATGTGACTATGTACTTGCGGGTCGTAAGTGTCAATCCCCAAACAACCACATGTCCTCATGTAATGCGCATGTTCTCGCTTAAAAAGTGGCATATTCCGGTGTTAATTTTGCCGCCATTGTCAAAACACGGCCACCATTCCATCTCATTCATAGCAAAATATATACACAAGGTTAGCTTTTAAAAAAGCTTAGAACCATCGCATGGCGTTTTACAGTTATTAAAGAAGAATTTTAATAGTGTTTTATTATTGCATTTGCTAAAGCCACTCTTTTCAGTGTTTCATGCGCTTCCAGCTCTGAGTATTTTTTGTTTTAGTTAACGATTTGTACATAGGTGATCCATTGGAAGCAAATAAAAGACAGGAAATATGCATATTACAGTCCCGGGATTACAGTAAGACTCTGCTCATGAACACACTGAATAATTGTAGAGTTAACCCCCTCCCCAGCAGTATGTATTAGGTCATTCAACCGTATTCCTCAATCGAAGTCAATGCACATAATGCCTAGGGGGCATATTGAAACTGACCCATCTACATCTAGATATTTCGTCACATTTAGTCTAGAATATCCGAAGGGCCCATGTTTGATCGGGATTCTCGCTCAGTGGTAAGGTCTCTAATAGGTACTATTTTCGCTTAGTATCCAAAGTATATCAACATCGCTCACGCAATGATGGAATTTTGGAGGTAACTTGGTCAACGGGGAGTCTGAGAGAAAGAACTGTAAAAGACACTGCTGTTGGGGAGTTAACTCTTGATCCATGTCCATTTAAATATGCGTCACCTGTTGGGAAGTTTTTTACGGCGGCCAAAAGGCCGCCGTTCTAATATCGCTTTAGCTCTAAATTATTCACCAATCAGAAGCATTTTTAAATTGTAATATTCATCACACCGACTGGAAAAAGATGCTCTCATTGGTTGATATTCAGAATGTCCATACAATCTTACTAAACATGAAACTAAACTTGATTACATACATGTAAATGGCAGAGAACCCGTCTGTGCACTGGGTCTAAAAATGCAAATGTATAAACGACCTAAAATCGAATATAGGTCAACCCCCGATGTACAGTATTTGTAAATTGCTGTCACTATCATGGTTTACATGCCTTGCACACAGTAAAGAAGTGCATTATAAAATAATCCACTAAATCCGAAAGGACTTTACAGTAATATCACGCTATTTAAATAAAATATTTGTAACTTTTCCAATTCCCAGGACATGATTATAGTCTGTTTCATATATTCCGACAATAGTCTTTTTTGGCCGTTATACGGTTGTATTCCCAATGTCAAAACGTTTCTTTTCTCCTATGTTAGGATGAAAAAATCCCAATTTCAAGTCGGAAAATATCAAAGAAAAAATCATCGTTTTTTTTTTCGAGTAAATTGTGTTTAAAATTGTTTGTTTATTTGGATTCGGACATTTCAAGCTGACTATCGGCATATCAGTCGTGCTACTACGATATAAATCCTCTCGTTGCATTATAAGGGCCCAAGGGTGTTGTGCCCTCTAACGATCGGCATATCAGCCGTGGTTTACTTCTTTGCTTCAACAGGTAATTTCCCCTGTAAGTACAACAATCAATTAAAACTTGTTCTCCGGATGCCTAAAAAATAATGAATATTCCTATATTTTTAATTAATTGAAGAAAAAACTAATGAATAGTGAATAATCAGATTTCTTTGCCACCTTTCTTGCTTTTAATGAATAATTGGTCTTATTTTAATGAATAACCCACAATTTTAATGAGATGAATAATGGGCTAAATTTTTAATGAATAGTGAATACCAGACCCCCCCCCATCCAGACCCTCTTAAATGGTCACATGTGCGGATCCAGAGGGGCCATAGAGGGTCCGCACCCCCTCCTGGAAAATCAAAAGTTCTATGGGTTTCTAGAATTTGCATTTGGACCCCGGAATAGGTTGGACCCCCCTCCCCCCCCCCCCCCCCCCCCCCCCCCCCCCCCCGAAACCTTGTAAAATTATAGTTTTCTTAGAAATAAACCATTGATAAGCCACTGTAAAACTGTAAAAGTTGAGGACAAAAGAAAGACAAAAACCGTTGTCAGAGCTGTTTTCTGGCAGTCGGGCCTGGACCACCCTGGCAAAAATTCATGGATCCGCGCATGGGTCAGCCAGCATCCAAACTCGGGCCACTATCGGCCTGCCAGCAAAATGTCATTCGGATGGCGTTTCAGTGGCAGGCCGATAATGGCCCTATTGTCCGTGCTTACTGGGTGTCGATCAGTTATGAATACTACATGTATTTATTCCTCGATCCTGGCTATGTTCTTTTCTGGTGTTCGGTTTGTTTCAGTGAACGTTTAATTTTACATTGATTTATTGTCAACACCCCCCATTTTCCTAAAAACTTAGGACTTAAAACATTGTTCCCAAGCCCTTGCTGGTGAATGCCTAAAATTAAAAAAAAAAAGATTCAGATGCATTTCGCTCAGCTAGAAGAGTTAGATGTGCACAAAACCAAGCAAAAGAGAAACAGAAACAGGACCACAACTTCGCTGGTTTTAGATTCCAGCATGCAGAGGCCTTAGGGGTAGATTGGAATTTCGCCTAAACCAGCGAATTTGGTTGCGTTTATCGTCAGTATTTGAGAGCCGCCGAATATCTTTTTTCAAGATATTTCTTGTTTTGATTGGCCAGATATTTTTCTAATCGGGAGAGCTCGGAGCTAATCGGAACATGTCGGGAAAACTCGGTATGAAATTAGCTATTAAAATATCAGGGTGCCCCCTGGGCTTCCTGTGGTGTTACATCAATTTAATTACAATTTTCAAGGACCTCTGACACTTTGATAGGGTATCTGCCTATTTTTCAGACGCTTCTCGAAACTTCCCTATGTATAAGATATCACTGGTATCCTTTTGAATAGGACGCTTGATGTATTAGGAACGAATTAAGGTTATAATTAGACAGGCAGATCCCTACGACAAAACAGGAGACGCTACCAAAGGGGGTAGTGGTTGCAAAATTTGACTTCACCAAAATATTAAGAAATCAATTATTTTCACGTGTAAGGGTATTATATCATCAATACTCGATTACAAATCACAGTGAAAGTATTTTAAAGTCCAAAATCATAAGCATTTTAATGCTTATTGTTGTAGTTGTTGTGTTGTCCATCTGATTTGCTAAGAAATATTTTGAAGTGCAACTGTAGTCCATATTCAACCTTGATGACAATGTATTTACCTGGTGCAATATTATGCAGCAATGTGCCATAACCATTCATCCATGCGTACAGTACACCAAGTCAATGGACATGTAGTTTATGTGTAATGGTTGGATACAGTATATGTGCAAAATAATCTACCAACTGAATTTAGTAAAACGTCGATTTTCATAATCTAAAGAAAAATATGCTAAAACATTGTAATATTTTCATGACTAATGGGTTATGAAAAGGAAGCTTACTTGTACTAATTATTTCATTATACTGGAAAAAAGATTTTAAAGAGAGCACACGAAAAATCCTAATGCTAATGTTCGGGCTCGCCCAGATGTCACATTTTGGGCTGTGGGATATCATTCCCCCGAGTCCCAACTAGCTTTTCACATATATTATGTAAAATATGAGAACACACTTACGTACAAAAGGATAAGTTAGGACTCGGGGGGGGGGGATGTTTAAAAGTATATTTCTATTTCCTATATGTATAATACAAAAGTGACCATTTTAGCCCCAAAATAAAGCCGTACATTTATGGAAATAGGAAATCAAATGCAAAATCATAAAATAGAGACCAACAGTGAGGTTATATATGAAGATGGAAGCATCTGGTCAACTTTAATTTTTATCAAAATTAGGCATCGATACACTGTGATTCCCATTTCCACCGTCAGAGGTCCTTGGTAATTGTGGATATATCGCCATTTAGTTTAATAACTGCTCTGTGTATTTTTCAAAAAGTGAGTATGATCAGGAAATACCACAATCACACACTGCAGACCAACCATTGCACTGTGAAGAAGAGTCATAGAACATTTACAGTAACAATACATCTGTAAGACAATAATAGCAAAGCAATCAGTGTCATATGCAAAGAGGTATACGGTAGAGACATACGTTTTGTAAAATCAAAGCAATGCCATCACTTGACTAGCACAGACTCAGAGGCAGTTGCAGTAAAATCATGGATGCTCTCACCACTTCACATGAAGAAGCAGGTGCCATAATCAATGATCCATTGTATGCATATACATATATGAAACAGCACCAAGCACTACCCATATTTAATTTAGTGTTCGATGTTTGTCACAAAATTTACCATTTTCAAAAGGTAATATAGTTAATGTAACGCACATATACACCATAGAGAGCTTTAGATTTGTCCAAAAGGCGTTCATGTGTAGTAAAAGCATCCAGCATGCTAACTACATAATTTAATAAATTAAATAAATAGATATTTTAATGTCTTTCTGTAGCTGAAACTTTCAATTTACTTTTTCTTTATTCAATATAGTAGCATATGTAACAGGCTGTTACAGGCTCCACACATCTCTTATTTGGCACAACTTGGATTGTTCTTTAAGATAGGACTATGTCTGCACAATTCCCAAGGGGTGTGGGTGGAACATGACCTTACTCAACCTTCTGTCACAACACTGTGCGATGATTCTACTTGTTGTGATGAGGTGGACGATTATTTTGCCACAGAAGCAGACACAATGATAGACATTGTATATGAGTAGATTGGATATGAGTAATTTTTGAATATTTACATTTAACAGGAACATTTAAAATGGTCTTGTTTAAATGTGACACTATTATTTTCTATTTGTATCTCAAAATACTTTAGTATTATACGTATTAGGAAATATGAGAAGAAAGTTTATTTATAACTTCTGTAATAAAGGTACATGGGCTTAATAATCAGCAATGCATATTATTTTTAAGATTTAGCTACCATGTACTAGAGATTTAAGAAAAACGTGTGAAAAATATTAAAATTTACCTGAAATACGAGTATCATCTCTTATGTCAAGACATTGTCCTTGCTCATTTATTAAATCTTCAGTATCAGACGAATTTGTTTTATTTAACTGAAGTTTAGTTGGATATATCTAATTTACCATTTTTATTCAAATCAAAGATTATTAATATTCAGTAAGTCATCTTGTTATACTTGAAATAGAGTTGGGTCAGGGTCAGGCCTCAGACTCAATGACAGCCGTGGCTTAAAGCTTTAATTGGTAGGTTTGTGCCTGATACTTGTTGTTGGCTGGGCCCACGGTAGCTCAACTTGAGGTTTTCTTTAGCTCTGATTATTGTAGCTCAGTGTGTCAATTTGTTTCTCTGTGACGGTACATTGCATTAGTTAGGAAGCCTCCATGCGAGCCAAACAATTATGTTTTAACAACGACTTAATCTAGGGCGAAGATTTGGCGCCAGTAAAATGCATTTAAGTCCCTCAGTGGCCTGTGTTGGGTACGTTCTGAGGCGGTGGTTTTGCTTTTGTTGATCTATTGTTTAATTTACTTCCCATTGATTGTGGGGTTTCTGTGTTTGTCTTTGTTTTGTTACGCATTACTTTGTGTCCTTTCTACTTTTGCAATCATCTTGAAGAGGAAGAGAGAGCTGGTTGCTTTGGGGATGTCTTGTTACTGTAAATGTTCTGTGACTCTTCCTCACAGTGCCGTGGGTTGGTCTGCAGTGTGTGATCATGGTATTTCCTGATCATACTCACTTATTTTTTGAGCACTTCAATGACATAAGCTTGATTCCTGTGAGGAAGAGGCAGCATGAAGTCCCTCTCAAAACAAAAATAAAAAACGAATCTGCAACCAGAGGGGTACAATTAGTACCCATTTGAATACTAACAACTTGTCTATACAATTTAGAACCAAATCCTATAGAAATGATATCAAAAAGATAATGGAGACCGTCACAAACTTTCTGACATAAAAAACCTGGATCTCCATGTTGCCCCGATACCTCACATAAAGTTTCAGCTCAATTCAACTTATTCTTCACGAGGTGATGCTGGAACAGAAATATTTTAGCAAACCTGAATCTCCATGTTGTATAAAGATTTACATTGAGCTCAATCCAACTTTAATATGGTTCAGGAGGAGATGCCAAACCATAAGCTGAGCTTTGCTCCAGATGGGCCATCAAAGTAAGAAAGAGGACAAAGATCAGGAATTGTTGCAATCAAGCACCACACCTGACCCAGGATACCAATGGGAAAGTGACAACTTCACAATTAGACATCACAAACGAGAACCAAGAGGGCAGCCCTTTCCCAGCAGGAGACAACAAGGCATCATTAAACAGATGCGCACGAACGCATAACAAAAACAAGACATGATCCACAAAAGAAGCACTGCCCGGTAACGACCAGCAAAAACACTCCACCAGAGGAGGGTTGCTGGTTGCTTTACTTTGTTTGTCTTCCTGGTGTTTTGTGACTGTTATTGTTTTGTGGCTCTTCCTCACGGTGCAATGGGTTTGTCTGCAGTGGTATTTCGTGATCAGATTGACTTGCTTTTTTAACAACTACTAGTACTCCTCAGTGCAATGGCGGAGAGTTGGAAGAAGCTGAATACTTCAAATGTATTTTCGTTTTTTATTGTGTGTTAGAATCGAAATAGATCAGCTCGATTGTGTGAATCGTTAAATAATAATTCACTGTTTGTCAGACAGTTGTACGAAAATAAATCCCTCACACATAGCGCGAGTGATTTGATCTTCTTTACAACTGACTAGGACCCAGTATACAGGGTCAGGGCAACTGATATCCAAACAGTGAATTAATACTCAACAATTCACTGCTAGAGCTGATCTATTTCCTATAATTTTTTATGTATACAAAGTGTGCCTGTGTGTATGTAGGTTTGAAAGTGCTCCATGCTGCTTGTATTATTTTGTATACATGTAAATCATCTTTGTACTTTATACTTGTATTCTTTTTTTGGCTGTAGTTTATAGAGGGCCTCATGGAAGATTAGCTTTTTTCGCTAAATGTGTTTCCCTCTGAAAATAAAGACTATTTATATTATTATTATTTTTATTATTATTATTATTATTATTATTATTATTATTATTATTATTATTATTTATTATTATTATTATTATTATTATTATTATTATTATTATTATTATTATTATTATTATTAAATAACATCTACAGGTATTTTAATTCTTAAGGAAAATGACATTTTACCTATGCTCGCAATTTTGTTTATATAATCTGATTTCGTCTTGACGTTGATTTTGCTGTTTATGGACTCATAAGGAAATTCTTTTCGTTGGTATTCATCCCTCAATTCTAATATTTTATAATCAAATTTTGCACACAAATGTATAAACCTCTGTTTAGGCAGTGGTTCTGTTGTTGTTGATTCATTGTTGATTGTTACTCTTGATGTGGGAGTCTTAATTGTTGTATTTTTGTTGTACGTTACTTTATGGCCATTCTAGTTGTGAATCATCTTGATGGGGAAGAGAGAGCTGGTTGCTTTGCTTGGTTTGTTTTACTGGTGTCTCGTGATGGTTGTGTGGCTCTTCCTCGCAGTGTCATGGGTTTGTCTGCAGTTTGTGATTGTGGTATTTCATGATCATACTCACTAACTATTTTTTAAATGTTTTTTTTTATTAAATTTTGTACAATGTATTGCCTCTCATTTGATTGAAAAATGAAAAACATTTTTTTGTTGTACCGATGATTAATGTCCTACAATCTAATGTGAATTGCTTTACCAATTTAGCCATCTCTCAAATTACAAACCATGCATGTTAAGCTCACATCAAACATCTCTATGTCAAGAGGATTAATATGTGCATCGACAAAAGGAACAAATTTGGGGAAACATTTGTTTATTTTTCGCTGATGAAAAGATATCTGAGGTTGTCTAAAAAATCTGCAGTTTTGTGAATTACATTATCCTATATGTATTCTTTGTATAAGAAGAGGTACAAAAATTGCAATTGAAGCCAATGTAAGAACTATAACCTAACTATATAACGAACCATACAAGAACTTTACAAGAAGTTGTTTGCATACAAAAAAAAATAAGTGGAAACATAAATTTGTGAATTACGACACTGTGATTTACGTTACTACAAATTTACTAAAAAAAACAAATACCTCTCTAAATGCATACACTAGCTGAAACAAAATGTTTGTTTTAAATCAAAGCAAATCTGTCCCAGTTAATAAAGACCAATTTAAACCACATTACAGTTGTCATTTCATTTTAACAAGGTTTTACCTATATGCTCTGGGTACACCAACTCCCATGTTCATGTAACATACCGAGATACTCATTATATCAACACAACATATGCAAAGTAATCTGTTTGAAAAACAATCGAATAGTGTAAATCTCTAAGGGATTGTCCGTATGGTTTTTGAAATGAGCTGGATCGAACATAGGTAAAGTAATTTACAAGCAGGTAACGTAATTCACATTCTACGAAAAACCACGATTAGTCCAATCAAAGGGCCAAAGGCAACAAATCGACGGTGATTATAAGTTTCTGACTTGTTGTTCAATTGTTATTTTCTCTTTTTCAAACCATTTTATCTCGTTGCTGCTACCACTGGAGGTTTATTGGTGAGTTTATGTGCATACTTTGAAATTGGCACTCTCGCTTTTGCATCCTGGTCCATTCCAGTTGATCGCAGTGACCTCAAATGTTCTCGTGACTTACTATGTTGATAACTTCTATGGTTTATATGATAGATAAAATAGTTAACTTGAATTTATAACTTCTTATCTTCAATTGAAGTGAGCAAATTGGCTATTTGAATTACGTTACCATAAACATTTTGCCATTTTTTCTGAGAAGGATGTATCTTTGTGAATGATGCAAACTTTGTTTTTTGTAATATATGTACATGAAAAGGCATTTATTGAAGTTAGATTATTTATTCTGCATTGTCTTAGTTTGTAGTGAGTCGCAACAAGTTTTCAGATATTTGGAATATTTAAAATTATTATTCTATAATCATATTTTAAAGTGTTATTCCAACAAGATTGATGAAACAAGATGCAACAGCTTACTTCCAATGTGTAAAGGATGATGTAAAAAGTGTTAAGCGACACACTAGAACCTGATATTTTGCAGAAAAATATATGTTTCTACGCAGGAAATAAGACCAGGGTGTAAGGTATGTGAATTACGTTACCGACCTCATGGCACAGTGTTCTTTATGCAAGAATACAATTTATTATTTCCAATACCAAACAGGAATGTAATTTTTAATATTCATCATCTACTGTTTCAAAACCCATATTTTTTTTCTGGTCAACTCTTCAAATTTGATGGATACAATTAAAACAATAATTGTACTCATAAAATTACAGTTGAATTCCACTGTCAGTTCATAGCAAACCTGCTTAGACTATACTGAGAAGCAAAAACATGATATAAATCCTACAAAATAGGCTTATTTGATCAACAAGAGATCCAAAAAGAAGTGCATGCTATAAAAGTTCTTAAATAATTCAGTCTTGTAAGAAATTTGGTATGTACAAGTATATTTCATCACAGTAACGTAGTTCACATTCAAATTCAGTGGTGCTCTTTGTGAAGATGAATGAATTGAAATTTTTGGATGCGCACTTTTTTAGACATCAATATCTAATCGACCTATACCAATAAGTAAATAAATAACATAAACATGAAAATCTAAGCCAAAAACATTGTGGGGCAAAAAATGGCTGCAATTGGTGAACTTAACTCGTTTTGGCTGATATACACATATTTATCAATACGGTAAATCAAAGTATCAATTTGCAACAAAAACTTGGTTTTTATAGCCTTATTTTTGCAAAGAAATTTGATACCACGGATGGACGGAGACGTCGGTCAGTCAGGGCGGATGGAGGCAGGAGAGCACTTACATATGAGCGCCATTCTGACAAAAGGGTCCTTCGGGCATTTTAGCAGTTTTTGTGCAATCAAAATTTCAAAAACGTCTAAAATTTCAATATTTTGCATGTTCTTACAATGGAGTCATATTGCTTCAAACATGTAATACAATCAAAGGCGCAAATAGTTCTTATAAAATTAAGTGATACGTGTAATGTATGTTGCCATGGCAACAGCTGTGCATATGGACTATACATAACCTTTAAAACAGGGTACCTTATTTCAACTGCTTTTGCAAACACGGAATGAGCGTATGTTGGCTAGTTGCGCAGTCTATGCAATTGCATACACATTAAATTTACAGAAACATGGAGCATTTTTGAAATATTGCTCCTAGCGTCTTTGTTTTAGCGTCATAATGTTAACCAAATGGTTTTGACGTCAGAACGTGATTAACAACGTTAAGTGACGTCATGTTTAAAACGCATAATCTATGCGACTTCAAACGCCCATATCTTTGTTATTTTTCTGTAATTGTTCACAACAGCTAGCTCCTTCTTTTTCTGTAAATATCTCACTTAGGGCTTTTATTGCCAGAAGGTCCCTTCTGTCAGATCTTGGCTCATATGTATATGACTCCGATTTAGCCCACTGTACGGTTAGACGCAGCGGTGATTTTTTGGTTTGGCTTGCCTTTGTTTTCTTTGTATCGTTTACATGATTCTTAAAGTTGATGTGATACGTGGAAAAGTAAACAGATTGTCCAGTTTTATATTGTAGGTTGAATGATTGTCAGTTTTGGCGTTCTTTATCAGTAAACTTGATCTTGTGAGAACGATAAAGGACAAAACTCGCAAACAAACAAAAACCCGTTACATTTTTTTCACAACACGGCTGCCAACCATTATCTTGAAGAACGACATACAGTGACGTCCCCTAACACACCCCAGGGGGTGAATTCTGATATTTTCATACATGCATAGGCTCGGGTCATTTTTCTGGGTCCAAAATTTTGAATTTCAATATTTTTTGGGTTTTCAGAAAAATAAATATTTTTTGGGGTATGAAGATTTTGTGGATATTTTTTTCACAGACACTTGGGGTCAGTAGAGAAAAACAAGCCCCCCCCCCCAACCTTCATCCCCCATTAACTTTTGCATTCTTGCATTTTTTCATTTAAGATATGATATTTTGTATGTTTGAAGTTATACAGGTGTTAGAAAAAATGACCTAGAACATATGGAAAACATTTGAAAAAAAAATGCATATTGCTCACGATGATAGGGGGATGAAGGTTGGGGGGGGGGGGGGGGGGCTTGTTTTTCTCTACTAAATCCAAGTGTCTGTGATTTTTTCGGGGTCATCACAAAATTGGACTATAATTAGGGGTTATTTCTATGCATTTTAGGGTCTTTTCATAAAGTCATTGTCCAGAATGGGGATTGGGTTGCTAAAATTTCAAATAATTTTTGGGGTGGTTGAAATTCCTGATATTTTTGGGGGGTGAAAGGTAGATGCTGGGTCCGAGCCTACGATCAAGGGATAAGGTCTGAGAAAATTAGACGGTGATTTGCGGTGAATTTCTAAAGCACACTCTTAGTATTTTTGACGGTGAATCGCGGTGAATTTCTACAACACTTTCTTAGTAATTTGACGTTAGATTGCGGTGAATTTTATCAAGGGATTAGGTCTGAGAAAATTGGATGGTGATTTGGGGTGAATTTCTACAGCACTCTCTTAGTAATTGTGACGGTGAATTGTGGTGAATTTCTATACCACACTTATAGTAATTTCGACAGTAGATTGTGGTAAATTTAATCAAGGGATTAGGTCTGATAAAATTGGACGATGAATTGCGGTGAATTTTTACATCACACTCTTAGTAATTGTGATTGTGAATTGCGGTGAATTTCTACAACACCCTCTTAGTAATTATGACGGTAAATTGCGGTGAATTTCTAAAACACACTCTAAGTAATTGGGGCGGTGAATTTCTACAACACAATCTTAGTAATTGTGACGGTGAATTGTGGTGAATTTCTAAAACACACTCTTAGTAATTGTGACGGTTAATTGCGTTGAATTTCTACAACACCCTCTTAGTAATTGTGATGGTAAATTGCGGTGAAATTCTAAAACACTCTCTTAGTAATTGTGACAGTGAATTGCGGTGAATTTCTAAAACACACGCTAAGTAATTTGGACGGTGAATTATGGTGAATTTCTAAAACACAGTCTTAGTAATTGTGACGGTGAATTGCGGTGAATTTCTGAAACACACTCCTCTTAATTCTGACGGTGAATTGCGGTGTATTTCTTAAACACACTCTAAGAATTTGTGACGGTGAATTGCGGTGAATTTCTAAAACGCACTCTTAGTAATTGTGACGGTGAAATGCGGTGAATTTCTTAAACAAACATACTTAGTAATTGTGATGGTGAATTGTGGTGAATTTCTAAAACACACTCTTAGTAATTGTGGTGGTGAATTGCGGTGAATTTCTACACACACTCTTATTAATTGTGACGGTGAATAACTGTGAATTTCTAAAACACACTCTTTGTAATTAAGATGGTGAATTACGGTGAATTTCTAAAACACACTCTCAGTAATTGTGACGGTGAATTGCGGTGAATTTCTAAATCACACTTTTAGTAATTGTGCCACCGCGAAGATGGCTACACCAAAGGGCCATCACTTGGATAGCTATGTCACAGGGGCCCTTTTGGCCCCCTCTGGTTCTGCACTAGTGTAGAATTAAAACCAGTACTTTTTCATGTTACATGTCTTAGCCTGAGCAGTTTGCCACTACAACACCAGCTTTGTCAATGACGCATTAAAGCTAAAAAAATCCTCCATTGTGCCACCACAAAGATGGCTACACCAAAGGGACAATGCCTAGATACCTTTGTCACAGGTGCCTGGGGCCCTGATCTATCAGGGGCCCTTTGGCTCCCCTCTGGCTCCACACTAGTATAGGGTTATCATCAGTACTTTTTCAAGTTAGCTGTCTTAGCCTGAGCAGTTTGCCAGTACAACACCAGCTTTGTCAATGACGGATTAAAGCTAAAAACTCCTCCATGGTGCCACCACAAAGATGGCTACACCAAAGGGCAACTGCCTAGATAGCTTTGTCACAGGGGCCTGCAGCCCTGATCTGTCAGGGGCCCTTCAGGCCCCCTCTCGCTCCGCACTAGTGTAGGATTAACATCAGTACTTTTCAAGTTACCTGTCTTAGCCTGAGCAGTTTGCCACTGCAACACCAGCTTTGTAAATGACAGATTAAAGCTAAAAAACCTCCATTGTGCCACCGCAAAGATGGCTACACCAAAGAGCCACAGCCAAGATAGCTTTGTCACAGGGGCCTGAGGCCATGATCTATAAGGGGCCCTTTGGGTCCCTCTGGCTCCGCACTAGTGTAGGATTAACATCAATATTTTTTAAAGCTACCTGTCTTAGCCTGAGCAGTTTTCCACTGCAACACCAGCTTTGTCAATGACAGATTAAAGCTAAAAAAAAAATCCTCCATTGTGCCACTGCAAAGAAGGCTACACCAAAGGGCCACTGCCTAGATAGCTTTGTCACAGGGCCCTTTGGCCCTGATATATCAGGGGCCCTTTGTGCCTGCTCTGGCTACGCACTAGTGTAAGTTACCTGTCTTAGCTTGAGCAATTCCACTGCAACACCAGCTTTGTCATGACGCATTAAAGCTAAAAAAAATCCTCCATTGTCCACCGCAAAGATGGCTACACCAAAGGGCCACAGCCTTGATAGCTTTGTCACAGAGGCCTGCGGCCCTGATCTATCAGGGGCTCTTTGGGCCCCCTCTGGCTCCGCACTAGTGTAGGATTAACATCAGTACTTTTTCAAGTTACCTGTCTTAGCCTGAGCAGTTTGCCACTGCAACACAAGCTTTGTCAATGACGGATTACAGTTAAAAAAAAATCCTCCATTGTGCCACTGCAAAGATGGCTTCACCAAAGGGCCACCACCTAGATAGCTTTATCACAGGGGCCTGCGGCCCTGATCTATCAGGGGCCCTTTGGGCCCTCTCTGGCTCCTCACTAGTGTAGGATTAACATCAGTACTTTTTCAAGTTACCTGTCTTAGCCTGAGCAGTTTGCCACTACAACACATGCTTTGTCAATGACGGATTAAAGCTAAAAAAAATTCCTCCATTGTGCCACCCCAAAGATGGCTTCACCAAAGGGCCCCGCATAGATAGCTTTTTCACAGGGGCCTGCGGCCCTGATATATCAGGGGCCCTTTGGCCTCCTCTGGCTCCGCACTAGTGTAGGATTAACATCAGTACTTTTTCAAGTTACCTGTCTTAGCCTGAGCAGTTTGCCACAAACAATCCTCCATTGTGCCACCGCAAAGATGGCTTTACCAAAGGGCCACCGCCTAGATAGCTTTGTCACAGGGTCCTGCGGCCCTGATCTATCAGATCCCCTTTGTGCCCCTCTGGCTCCGCACTAGTGTAGGATTAACATCAGTACTTTTTCAAGTTACCTGTCTTAGCCTGAGCAGCTTGCCACTACAACACAAACTCTGTGAATGACGGATTAAAGCTAAAAAATCCCTCCATTGTGCCACCGCAAAATGGCTACACCAAAGGCCACCGCCTAGATAGCTTTGTCACAGGCGCCTGCAGCCCTGATCTTTCAGGGGCCCTTTGGGCCCCCTCTGGCTCAGCACTAGTGAAGGATTGACATCAGTACTTTTTCAAGTTACCTGTCTTAGCCTGAGCAGTTTGCCACTACGACACCAGCTTTGTCAATGACGGATTACAGCTAAAAAAACATCCTCAATTGTACCACTGCAAAGATAGCTTTACCAAAGGGCCACCACCTAGATATCTTTGTCATAGGTGCCTGTGACTCTGATCTTTCAGGGGCCCTTTGGCCCCATCTGGCTCTGCACTAGGGTAGGATTATCATGAGTACATTTTCAAGTTACCTGTCTTAGCCTAAACAGTTTGCCACTACAGTACCAGCTTTGTCAATATTGGATTAAATCTGAAAAAAACAACACTCCTCCATTGTGCCACCACAAAGATGGCTACACCAAAAGGCCACAGAAGGGGACCCAGTGGCCTATATAAAGCTTTGATGAAATCTATCACAATCTTCTGCCTTAAGAGTGTGTTTTAGAATTTCAACGCAATTCACCGTCACAATAACTAATAGTGTGTTATATAAATTCACCGCAATTTACCGTCCCAATTACTTAGAGTGTGTTTTAGAAATTCACCGTCACAATTACTAAGAGTGTGTTTTAGAAATTCACCGCAATTCACCGTCACAATTTCTAAGAGTGTGTTTTAGAAATTCACTGCAATGCACCATCCCAATTATTAAGAGTATGTTTTAGAAATTCACCGCAATTCACAGTGGCATTTACTAAGAGTGTGTTTTAGAAATTCACCACAATTCAGCGTCATAATTACTAAGAGTGTGTTTTAGAAATTCACCGTAAATCACCGTCACAATTACTAAGAGTGTGTGTAGAAATTCACCGCAATTAACCGTCCAATTTTCTCAGACCTAATCCCTTGATTAAATTCACCGCAATTTACCGATGAAATTACTAAGAGTGTGTTTTAGAAATTAATCGCAATTCACCGTCGAAATTACTAAGAGTGTGCTGTAGAAATTCACCGCAATTCATCGTCGAAATAACTAAGAGTGAGTTGTAGAAATTCACCGTCAGATTTTCTCAGACATAAGCGCTTGTGGAAATTCACCCCAATCTACCGTCGAAATTACTAAGTGTGTTGTAGAAATTCACCGTAATTCACCGTAGAAATTACTAAGCCAGACCAAAGCCTTTTGAAGAAATTTTGGGGAAATAATGCATTCTTTTGATATAATATGTATTCTCCCATCCACCCACCCTACTCTGATTTTTCATGATCTCTTACATGAAGGATGAACCGAGCCTACGTATGCCTAAAAATTGAGAGTACCCCCCCACCTCTTACATTGCACACTAGCCAGCCACATTTAATCAGACCAAATCTTTTTTTTATATTTTATACTTTGCTGCTTTTGGAAAGACAAAAACAGCAAAAAGTTTTTAGTTTATGCTTTAATTGCTGAACAGGCGTGGATTTTAGCAAAAAATGGAAAACGTTGTTAAAAAACTTTCTGACCGTAATTTCAAATGGCCTAGGCTTCAAATTATTTACTTTGAATCAAGTTATTGATGAAGTAAATTGTTATTAAGTGCGCAATGATAGGGCCGGGCCTTCACCGTAATTTAAACTAAGAATAAGATCATCCGATTTTGCTAGTTACATGACACACTAGAGAACAACTGTACTCGAACAGCGCAGTCAACGCACGCTGGTTGCAGTCGATGAGTGCACAAAGTAGTGTACCTAGCTGTTAACAGGTTAAGACAGGTAATATTTTTTGGTCAATATTTTACTTCTGAAAATATTCATTGCGAATTATTGTCACTTATAAATCCAGCTGGGTATCTGCTTAACAATTTTTTTTTGTGGATTTAGTGATAGTCCCTACAGCGCCAGAGTTATGCAAAAAATGTGATTTTTTTCCTGAAAAAGAGGATGAAAATTTTTTTTGCTTATAAATGTTCTAGATCCAGCTGGAATTTATACTTTCAATAAAATGCAAAATACCAGTCCTTTAATGTGCACAACTTTGAAAGTAGGAATTGTTTTTTTTTTCTCTGAAGATATAGTTTAGACGTAGCAAACAAATAGTGTAGACCCTGATTAAATGCCGCATTATGCCGCATTTCATCTGGGTCTTCACTGTTTGCCAAAGTATGCATTAGGAGTCACTAGTATTAAAAGGGTTCATATTGTTTAAAATGAATGACAGTGCGTCAAAGACAAGAATGACATGTTCTGAGCAAAGATCACACCTTTAAAATGTATGATGTATTTGACAGTTACATGTACAATTATAAATATATAGGCTGTCATATGGCTGTTACTTTACTTAACTTACTTAATCCTGGTTTGATATTTAGACTGCAGATAGTTTTCCAGTTCCTGGGGTAAGCTGCAGTTGGCAGTTAAGTAAGTTAAGTAAAGTAACAGCCATGTGACAGCCTATCTGTATATTGTTACACCTTTTGAATTCCCCCACTTTTTAGAAGCCTGAAAATGTTAGAATTTCCAAGAGATCAGGGGGCTCGGACCCAATAAACACGGACTGGTCACTTACATACAGGTAAATGTATATATTGGAAATACGTTGTCGTGGCTCAACGGTGGATGAATTTTCAAAACTGACATATGTTGAAGATTAAATAATCATATCTCCGTTATTTCTCTGCATATCTTTAAATTTTCTTCAAAAAGCAATGGTTCAATATACTATCTTTAAGACTGTATTGTTATATTTATTAAAAGTTCATCCGCCTTTATGAACATCAGCAAGAAACCTAGGTACCCTTTTTAGCTATTTTCGGCACTTTTAGCCGAAAATCGTCAGAAATCAACATAAAAAGATGAGAAAACTTCAATTCTTTTTACTGTAACTCGTAATATTTCAGCTTCGCATACCGGGAGTATCCTCTTATAATCTCGTGTATGTTCAGAATCAATTTTATTGGCTGTTGTTCTTTGAAATAGCGCTAAAATAAAGCCTCGACAACATAACTTTGTATTGCCGTCAGTGACTGCAGTCCGTTTATACTGGGTCCGAGTCAGGGGTCAGGGTAGTGATGGTAGATTATACAAAATTTTTCTTCGGACAATGCAGGATTAACTGAATCCATATTTGAGCTTTATATTTTGAAAATGATATAATATAGAGGATCTTACATGAGTGCTCATGTTTTATTGAATTTATTAAACGAGTTGAGGAAAAGAGATAAAATGCGAGGCTTGCCGAGCATTTTATCTCTTTTTCGCAACGAGTTTAATAAATTCAATAATACAAGGGCACGAATGTTAGATTCTATTTATCATATGACGTTAAGATTACTTTGAAATCTCATTTTTGGCGTTAAAACGTTATAATTGCGTCATCATGTACGCAACGTTGTTATGGACGTAATAACGTTTCCCGTAAATCGATAAACCACTAGTGGTTTACAGATTTTATTGCATGGCGTTATTTCACTCCCAGACGCGACGTCATATGATAAAAAATGTTATTCCAGATTTCCGCGTTTCTTATTATTGCGTCAGGAGTATAGTCTAATCAGTTCTAGGGCTTCCAGATTGCTGTTCTGAGAAACACATTGCATGATCATGATCAAGTTTTCGATCAACATGCAGGTACAGAGGCATCATCCACATTAATGGGATCCACTCGAGGTAGATGGCTAGCTGCACGCGTAGCAACTCTCACACCACATAACCAGGTGTTCTTTTCTTGGGGGTTAACTGTCGTGAGCTTCCACTGATGGCAGTCCTTCTCCATCAATTTCTTCCATGTCATCTTGGGCTTCCTTGGCCTCCACGGTCCACCTTCCATCAACCTGTATCACATGCTACTATGGGAGTGCAGTGGCTCAGTGGTAGAGTGCTTGACTCCAGACAGAGGTGCCGCGTTTTTGAGCCTCACCGGCGTCACTGTGATGTGTCCTTGAGCAAAAACATTAACACTTAATGCGCCAATCGCAACAAAAGTCATCTGCTTTTTTCCTCTGCTGAAATGTTTTAGAAGCCTCTATGGCAAACAGTGTGGACCCAGATCAGACTGCTCCTATAGGAGCAGTCTGTTCTGGGTCCACACTATAAGAGCAGTCTGTTCTGGGTCCACACTATTTGCTTCTATACTTAATTCGTCAGGCAATTATTATTATTTCGTTAGGCAATTATTAGCAGCAGACGACTTCAGCAGACAACATTTTCAGATGCATTTTTTCTTGGCGCTTTAAGGGTTTATCCTAGCTTAGTACTGGTTCAACCCAGGAAGACCCATCCCTTTATATAATTGAAAGATTGTTGGTGGGACATAAAGAATCAAATCAGAAAAACAAAACATGCTGCTATGACTGCACCACTAGAACGCTCCACATGTTGAGAACAGTAACTGAAAATTTTAAGTGTTCTAGATTTCAGAACACTTACTAAGTTACTGTATTCGACCTAATAAGCACACTATCATGCATATAATTTTTATCAAATTTTCTTTGCCCACTTTTGAAATAGTGTAGATCCAGATCAGCTGGCTTCTAATGAAGCCAGCTGATCAGGAACCACACTGTTTTAATTTGTCCACTTGATGAAACTATAATACAACTTGTATATTGATAATGCACCAGTCATTTGTATCCACGGCTCCCCTGCCTACGGGGATGTACGGGGATAGTGACTTTTCACTTTTCAGAGCCCTGGTATAAGCCCCGCCCTGTGGGGACAAGCTGATGGTAATAACCCTACTCTTGGCCCCACCCTACACTACAGAAAATCTCACAGGGGTAAGTGTCCCAATGTTATAACCCCCGCACTTCCCCAGCACTGCGGGGACAATCAAAAAGTACTCTGCACCATAGCCCGGCTATTCTACCGCTATCCTGTAGGTGGGAGGGGGCCATGGATACAAATGACTCGTGCATAATGAAACTACTGTACTGGATTGACTGGCCAATATAGTGTAGATATACCAGTTAAGTACTTGGTTTGTTTGTATGTTTTTGTTGCTTTACGTCCCAAGTCAACAGCTATGGTCATTGCGGGACGGTCAGTTCACCTAACAACACTTTTTCCTGGGCAAGCTTGAACAAGCGGTTAACCAGTAATTCGTGCACATACTTTCACTTGTAACTGACAACAACCCTTCTTGAATGATTCAGCGGAAGGGGAAGAATGACCGTAGAAATCATTTCATGATCAATCTCCACGAAAGTATGGGACCGGACCGGGATCGAACTCGCAACCCCTGGATCTGCAGTCAGACACGCATCTGTAGCCAGACACGTTACCGACTGCGCTACGCGGCCCGGCTTAAGTACTTGGTGTGCACTTATTAGGCTAAATGTGGTACATGTAGTTCAGTACATTACTGTCGTGCCAACCAGGAGTGACAGTGATGTTATATTGTGTTTACAATTGTTAAGTAAAACATTAACTTGTGCACTCCATTTGATGTAGGAGAATTGATAGATCACTTGTGTACTAATCCTATCCACAGGATACACAAGTGATCTATCAATTCTAAGTCACGGATAACGTTGTTAACAAAACATGACGTCACTGTCACTCTTGGCTGACAGGACAGTACTGGCCAATATAGTGTAAATAAACCAGTAATGTACTTGGTGTGCACTTACTAGGCTAAATTTGGTACATGCAGTTCAGTACATTAACTGCTGCTTTCTCGTATTTTGTTGCATACAATGCATGTGCGACCATGAAAGAGAGAATGAGCATAATGTGCGCTTATTAGATTGAATATGGTAGCTCTCATGACAGTTTTTCCAACTCACCAAATTGAAAAAGGTAGAAAAATCCCAGGTTGTCTTATTATCCGGTGTCCTGGATTGATTGTATGATTGTATTCTTCTTTCATTTGATCATTAAATATTTATATACAGCTTATGGTAACTTGGATTATAGTTGTACTGGATTTATGTAAGATTCTCCCAAGATTTGTCTTGTTTTTTCTGTGGTGTGTGAGTTATAATTTGTATTTTAAGTTCTTGAGTTATTATTTTTAAACTGAGACTCCTTGGGGCTTTGGAAAAACATATTTGGGACAAGGGATTCCACTCAGCTTGGTTCCAAAAGTTTTGATTTCAGACCTATATGACAGGGTTTTTGACACGAAAAAAAGCACTATAATTTCATGTGAAGAAACTTTATTATTATACACAGTGAGTGCTGAGGTCCAGTTATATTGTGGGCTAGCTTATAACCCCCCCCCCCCCCACCCCCAGCTCATCCCCAATCATATTGCTTTTATTCCAACCAAAAAAGGTTAAGTTTTTACATTTGTTGCAGAGCTTATTGGGAATACGGTAAATATTCTAAAATTTTGAACATTTATAGTTGGCTACAAATTGGTCTAGACAAACATCCGAAGAAGCAGTCTGATCAGGATCTTCCCTGTTTGCTTCCCTTTCCCTTTCCCTGAATCCAGCATTTTATTTGAGAACAGAAAGAGAAAAGTGTTCGAAATTTTGGAACATTTATGGTATCTTGAAGAAATACCAACAACCAAAGTTTTCTTCAAGTTTTAACCTTTCTGAGTGCATTAGGTTAAAGACGAAGCCTCGGAAGGATTCCAGTCATCGGAGAATTGGCAAGCTCAGACAAGCTGACCCAATCAATGACAAGAATTGTTTTGTTTGTGATTTTTTTCTTGGCCTAGGTGCAAACCTGGAGTACTGTAAATGTTCTAAAATTTTGAACACTTTTCATTTTCTGTTTTCAAAGAAATTGTGGGTTATCAGGGCTGGAATTCACAAATTGTTTGACAGAATACCAAACAGGAAAGACCCTGATCAGACTGCTTCTTCAGAAGCAGTCTGATTTGGGTTTGCGTTATTTGTCTATGCCTTTTTTTGCTGGCAACTAGTGTTCGAAATTTTAGAACATTAACCTATAGTTATTTTCAATTAAGAATATTTATACAAATATTTCATTGATTTCATTGAATTTGAGTCATTTGTTCGCTCATTGTGAAAAATTGACACATTGTTGTCTGAATGAATTTAATTGGACTGGTTAGAGAAGTTGTAAAAAGATGGAGAACGATAAAATCAATATGATCCGTCTATTGTCGAGACTGTGCCACAGCTGGTCCTAGGCCATTGGTGAATCGGAAAGTGAGAGATAAATATTTCTTTCTTGAAGGATAGTAACTGTTGTTCACTATTGCAAAACAGATGGGATATAGTTCAGTAAAATAGCTTTATAAAGGGAAAATTGTGAGTATAATATGATTCTTTTGTGAAGATCTGTCAAGTGTTGGCTTTCCTTTAAATTATTTGCCTGCTAGTGTTAAATTGTCTATTGTCAACCTTTGCAAACAGTTAATGTTGGGCCTGATCTGGATCAATACTGTTTGACATACTGATGGTATACCTGAAATAATTTTTTGAAAATGTTTTCAATTATTCATTCTTTTTTGTCGTCTGCTGATTTTTTTCAAAATTAACTTTTTTCAAAAAATTATTTAATGAAGATACATGTACCATCAGAATGTGTTACAATTTTGATGCAGATCAGGCCTGATGTTTTGTAGCTTCTGAACTGTGAACAAACTGTTTGTAAAGGCTATCACAGACCACAGTAGCAGGTAAAGAGTTGTTTGTTTGATTTGATTCTTTACGTCCCAGTCAACACTTTTTCAGTTATGTTAGAACCAGTACTAAGCAAGGATATCTGTGTCTT
Source organism: Loripinus fragilis (assembly GCA_964019695.1). Classification (NCBI taxonomy): domain Eukaryota; kingdom Metazoa; phylum Mollusca; class Bivalvia; order Lucinida; family Lucinidae; genus Loripinus; species Loripinus fragilis. The sequence continues at coordinate 37,046,581 of OZ026515.1, forward strand.
GCTCAAGGACACAACACAGTGACGCCAGTGAGGCTCTAACCCACGGCCCCTCAGTCTAGATCAAGCACTCAACCACTGAGCCACTGTGCTCCCTTATATATTATTACAATGGATTCATAGGCAGAATGGAAAACAGTATAGATCCTGATCAGTTGTCTAAGATCAGGAATCCGCACTGTTTTGTAAATAGGATATATTTGGGGTCAGCAGGACAAGGATTAACTAAACCTATGAATTATAATCTTTTTATTATTATATGGGCCTCGTTGCGACAAAACCTGTCTTCGGTGTTTCAGACAAAGCGAGACTCAAACCAGTCTGCTCAGCTACAGAGACTAATTAGAATATTGAAATTTTGCGTGAAGTATGTTTAGATAGGATACTTTTCAATAAGCAAATAACAAAGGCACTGATCAGACTGTGCGTCCGAGCATGCTGGTCTGCGCCTTTGGTGTTCACATACCCGTGAAGACAGGTTTTCTCGCGTAGAGGCCCATAGATTTATGTAGTTCATACTTAGTCATATGCAGACAATAGATTTACTGTACATGCAGTTATTTGTTTTGATATTTTGTTCCCGGCCAGGTAAAACTTTTGCCGTCTGCTTCTGTCATATTTGACCTTTTTGGCAGGATGAATTGCTTCACTTGGCAAATTTGGGTGGGGGTTGGGGCCTTAGTCCATCACAATCTTCGTTTCTCTCTCCCTCCCTCTGCCATGACATGACTGCACCCAAGTTAATAAAAATGAAAAGTATCCACTGAAAATCAGAAGTTTATACAGTGTGGCAGAAAGTTCTCAGTGAGGGCTTAACTCTTCATCTCTTAGTGTCGCCTGCTGGTAACTTTTGCGAACAGTTTGGACCGACAAAATGTCTGGCCTGATCTGGATCCAAAATATTTGACTCTCTGATGGTATCCTGAAAGAATGTTATGAAAAAGTTGATTTTGAAGAAAAAACAGCAGACGACAAAAAGCACGAAAAATTCCCCAGGGGGTAAAGAATCAATGGGCTATGTATACTTCTTAGGTTGAATATGGTATTGCAGTTCATGATTTTTTATGAAGTTTTATGAGGTTTTGTATCACTTCACTGGTTTTATGTATGCATAACATAGCTAAGGGGAATTGGACATAATCCTTTGACCAAACAAGGCCGAACTTTGTGTGTGTTTGTGTTTAAAGTCCTTCCAAGTTCAGATCATTTGGGGACAGAGCTGAAAGTTGAAGCATTATTTTCAGGATTATACTGTACAGGGGTCATGAACGCTTCTAGAAAATAGTCTTTTGAGCATATATACAATTGAATTCAGATCAGACCTTACTGTTTGTTAAGCCTGATCTGTGATCTGGGACCTGATCTGGATCCAAACTTTTTGACACTTTGCCATAATGGTGTGTCCCCTAAAGACTTTTGGAAAAAAATGATTTTTAAAAAAACTCCACAGATTACAAAAATACGCAAAATTACCCAGCATGCCAAGAGTTCAAATGATATGAGCCTCTGCATAAGAAAACCTGGCTTAGTTGCATGTGGAAAACAAAGCACAGATCAGCCTTCAGTCTGATCAGTGCCTTTGTTATTTGTTTATTGGAAAGTATAATATCTGAACTTGCTTCTTGCAAAAATTCAGTATTCTTGCTAGTCTTTGTAGCTGAGCAGGATGGTTTGAGTCTTACTCATTCAGAAACCCCGAAAACCCATAAAGTAAAACCTGCCTTAAGAGGCCACTCAAAAATAGACAAAACAAAGGACTTGAAGACAGATGGAAGCTTAAGGCAGGCCAAAAGGATTGCAAAATGCTCCCTTGGAGCATTCTGCAATACTTTTGGCCTGCATTAAGCAATAATCGGTTTTGAAAGCCAATTTTTGGTCTTCTTTAGAGTGGCTACTTAAGACATGTTTTACTGTATTTCAAAGTCCAATATGTGCTTATCAAGGTCAGTACGGTTTTTCATTGGCATGATGATTCATTGTCAAAAATTGCTAAAAAATGCACTTAGATTGATTCCGAGCTCATTACATCATGCAGGACGCAGACAATTTTTGTCTTTCAGTGGCGTCAAAATTAAGATGGATTATTAGGCAGGGAAGAGTGCCTGATTTTGTTATGTCTTTAATAATGTGTTTTGCATGAGGACAATGCCATCTCATTTCCTTTGGCATTCAAGATCAAAGAGACTGGTGTCAAATTAAAAAATAACTTGACTGGTTTAGTGTTTTCAGAAGCAAATTGGACTGGAATTTTAGACAAGTTCGGAAAATTAAACTAAAATGCATTAAACCTAGAAGTGAGTTGATTATCAACTCATGATCAACCCTTTGCATGCTGGGTAATTTTGCAAAGTGTTTCTTATCTGCAATTTTTAATGCATATCTCAATCAGTGGCTCAGTTGGTAGAGTGTTAGACTGGGGATCAAAGGGTTGCTGGTTCGAGCCTCACTACCAGGCTAGTCACAGTATTGTGTCCTTGAGCAAAACACTTTATCTGCTGCTTAGTACTGTTTCAACCCAGGAAGACCTGTCCCGACATGACTAAAAAATTGTTGACTGGGAGGTAAAGGATCAAACCAAACACAGTTTTAACAAAAAAAAATGCACTTAAGGAATACTGATGCTATACTGCTCAACAAAAGTTTAGCACGGATAAATTAAAATTGATTTTTATTTGAGCAAATGGCTTAAAGTTATAAAATATCTGCTGAAATGATGGTTTGATATGTGATTAAGTTGAGGAAAGCAGTTGGTGTACTTTAATTGGATTTCTACTGCGTCATTCATTACTTTAAACAAGAGAGGGATCAAAAACTTGTTTCAACTGCATTATTGGCAATACAAAATTGATACAGCATCGGTTTATAAAGTCCTTTGTTTTCCAGCTTGGTCGAATCAGCCATTCTGAAAAAAAAATAAAAGGTCATCTCCATTGAGCATTTGAAGCAAAAGTTGATTCTTGATAACAACTAACGCAGTTGTTATAATGACGTTTTTACAAGTTAAAAACAGTACTGTTTTCGTTGTGTAGGCATGCTTAATTGAAAGGGTTTTTGTTTTTAAGAGAGTGCCAAAAGAGAGACAATTAAGGGTAAAGCACGTTTATAAAATATTGTCCCTGGGTATTGTATTCATAAAAGAGTGATGTTAATCTGTGTAGGTGGTAACGCTATCTAGAGACGTTTTCAAAGGATCAACTAACATAAATGATCCGAGTGCTTGTGCCACTCTAGCATCAAAAAGATTACTTGACCGCTTGATTCAGTTCGCTGGAAAGTCAAGAAGAGGAAAAATACCATTTTAATGGCATAATGGAATGGTAAAACATGGCGTAAACAGGTATCAAACTTTGATGTTTTTAATGTTTTTCATCATAAATAACCTTTTGCTTTACATTAGAATCAAAAGTCTCAATTTCCGATGTAGACGTGTATCCTTTACATGCCTATGACATCAAATTAAACGTCAATCCACTGACGCCTAACCAGATTACCTTTTGTCTGGCAGACATGAAATACGTAAATTTCAAGATCCCTATACATGTTGATAACATCAAATAAAATGTTTCATGTTCATTCAAAGTGGGGCATCATATTAAAATCCGTGCTAAACTTTAGTTGAGCAGTATATTAGTGCCAAGTAGTTTGTATCCAGATCATTTGCCTGATTTGTGTCAAAGTTTATCAACACAGTGACAATAACATCCCCTGTTGTTAACCTTGGCATGTGCGTTGTGGCGGAGAGTAAAAATGCTTTATTTCATTTATTTCCATTCTCATACTTCATCAAAACTTTGCAAAAAGTATTCCGATAGCATCCTGAACATGCAGATTGTAGTATCCAGACATTGTTATTGTTGAAGAATTGTTAAAATACGTTTTCTGACCATTTGCTATCATACATGTAGTTTCTGACAGCAAGGTACCAGAATCTTGGCATACTACAAAATCATGCTACCAAATGCATCATTCTTAAATGTGAATGCTTGTCAAAGAATTGTATCTATTAGTGCAAATTAAAATGCATACTTTAAATTTAATGCACAAGAACAATAACTCTATCTGCTGTGTTTAGGAGAGTTATTGCTTTTTTAAGCTCACCTGAGCCGAAGGCTTAAGGTGAGCTATTGTGATTGGACTTTGTCCATCGTCTGTCCATAAACTTTTTCTTTAAACAAATTCTTATGAACCACTGGTCTAAATTTAATTTAACTTCACATGAATGTTCCCTATTATGTCCTCTTTCAAAATTGCAAAAATGGTTCCACTCCACCGAACAGGAGGGCCACCAGAGCTCCAGATAAGAAATATTTTTAACAACATCTTCGCCTGAACCACTGACCCAAATTCAAAATAATTTCACGGAATTGTTCCTCACAAACGACATCTCCTGAACCACTGTCCCAAATATAATATAATTTCACAGAATTGTTCCTCTACCTCTACCAAATTTGCACAAATGGTAATGCTCCGCTGAACAAAAGGGCTGCTAGAGCTCCAGATAAGAAATACCTTTAAACAGCATTTCCTCCTGAACCATTGGTCCAAATTTGAAATAATTTCACAGAATCACTCCTCGTGATACCTTCTACCAAATTTGCACAAATGGTTCCGGTCCACTGATCAAAGGGGCTGCCAGAACTCTTGATAAGAAATGTCTTTAAACAACACCTTCTGACCACTGGTCCAAATTCCATATAACTTCACATGAATGTTCCCCATAATGCCCTCTTTCAGAATTGCTTAAATGGTTCTGCTCCACCAAATAGGAGGACTGCCAGAGCTCCAGATAAGAAATCTTTTAAATGACATCTCCTGAACCACCTGTCCCAAATATAATATAATTTCACAGAATTGTTCCTCATGATGCACTCTACCAAAATTTCACAAATGGTTCCACTCCACTGATCAGTCATTCTCAGGTGAGCGACCCAGGGCCCAAGGGCTCTCTTTTTTATAATATTGAGTCTATACTCCTGAAATGATACTGTAATGATTGTGGGTATAGATCACTTTAGCAGCCCAATCTGTTGCAATAGATCTGGGTCTTCACTGTTTGCCAAAATGTTTCCGGTATACAAAAAATTAAGCAAAGTATAATGCTATAGAATTATAAGGACGATCATAATTATCACCTCTTTTTAAGTGAGAGATAATAGAGCTCTATTACCTCAAAATTATCACTTTGACATTGTTTCAAATATCATAAATTCACACTAGACTATAATTTTTGCAGTAAATATAGGATGCTGCAGTGGGCAAGAGTTCACATTTAATACCTTGTACCAAGCACTCAGCCTATGCTTTAGAAAGCTGGATTTAAAATACATATTGAAGGAAATTCTTTAATATTTTGTGCCAAGACAACTTGTGACCATATAAATTTGAAAAAGGTAAGCACACAAGGCATTTATTAGGCTGAATGTGGTATTTTCTTGCGCACCAAATATGGACATCTGAGATTTTACCCTGGGATAGAAAATCTTATCATACCCAAGTTATCTTACCCAGGCTGTCATTTGAGGACTGTACATTGGTTGTATTGGAACTCAAGTGCATGGTCGTCAAGAGACGTTATTGTTATGTTAAAGTGACATCATGTCATGTTGTATCTCAGCATATTTTTGAGCTTCTGGTAGCATTTTTTATTTAAAACATAAAACAGGGTATTTAATGGTGAGCAAGAAAAAGAATCCCTTATTCGTGTGAGGATGGGATAGAAAAAATTGTCACTCACGATCACTGTTTGTCATCACTTGGCAAGCCTCTTGATGCCAAAGGGTGATCCTCGGGACATATTTTTTCTATCCCACTCTCACACTCATGATAGATTCTTATATTCTCTGTGCAGGACTCGTAAAGACTAGGCCTCGAGGTAAAAAAACTTGAGTACAGTTTCAGACTCAAAATAAAGCAAAATGATTGGCTGCTTGCGGACACATGTCCGCAAGCAGCCAATCATTGCGCTTTATTTTGAGTCTGAGAATGAATTCAAGTTTTATAACTTTGAGTCTAGGGTTTTGCTATATTTTAGATGGCTGGGTTATGGAGATATTGGTTCTAAGTGAAGCTGGCACTCACCACCATGTCTGAGAGTGGTCAAGATTGGAGGGTGTCTCAATATGGATGAGAAGTTAACAGGATATGGGGTGATTCTGATCTTACTGCTCTTGACTGGTAAGTCATGTGGGACTGACCACATTTTCTAAAAAATGAAATAACCTAAATATATTTGCATCATTTCTGGTTCTTTCTTTCTTTTGTTTGTTTGTTCGTTTTGTTGCTTTACATCCTAAGTCAACAGCTATGGTCTTGGTTGGACAGTCAGTTCACCTAACCACACTTTTTCCTCGGCAAGTTTGAACAAGAAGTTAACCAGTACTTCGTGCACATACTTTGGCTTGTAACTGACAACAAAGTAAGAAAGAGGGCAAAGATCAGGAATTGATACAATCAAGCACCACACCTGATGCAGGATACCAATGGGAGGAGATGACCATAGAAATTATTTCATGATCGATCTCCATGAAAGTATGTGACCGGGCCGGAATCGGATTTGCGACCCCTGGATCTGCAGTCAGACTCACATCTGTTGCCAGACACGTTACCGACTGCGCTACGTGGCCTGATCTGTTTCTTTCTGAACCATTGTAATAGTACATACTGTAGTATCCATCGATCAACAGTGGGAAATATTGGTATTGACTCCTTAGAATGAGAAATGAAGGAAAGTGATGCGTATTTATGAAATCACGAGGCTGATAGGAAGAGCCTCATAGATCTAGATTGATTGTATCAACAAGAGAAGATTGATCTACAAGAAGTGGTTGTCGATAATATCTTGTCATTGTTAATACCTTATCACCCGTAAATAATGGTGCACTGTAGTGTCTTCATAACTCTCTGTTTGGGGTCAATAGGAATGGACTGTGTTATAAGTGAACTGTGTTATGGAGGGACAATTTTATGGTCATTTTCCTATAATTCCTTTGAAAAATTCCATGGTAAAAAGTTTGGGAGCCACAACATGGCCCTGTTTATTTTCAAATCAGTGTTATAAAGAGGTGTGTTATAAAGGTACTGTATTTACCATGCTTTCTCTTGTATAAGATGACGAAACAGGGAATGTTTTAGGTGCATCACTATCAAATATTTTTTATAAATTCATTTTTTACAATAAAGTTTGAAAAACCAACAACAATAAAATAATTGTAATTTATGATTAAAAATCAATCAGAAAACACCTTTCTTTAGGCTTTATGTCTTTTTTCTGAAAAAAGGTGTTTTTTTTTCGTTTTTCCCAAACCCTTAAGTCCACCCAAGGAGCATGAGGACATTTCTGTCACCTGCATATTGTTCTACTCTTCAGGCCCTTTAATTTGATATGCAACATGACCTACTTCTGATAAACTTGGGTTCTAACCCTTTTCTCGCCTTTCTCTACAATTGTCATCTGCTCTCTCATCTGTTTATGTACTTTGATAGCCTATATTACAAACAATATGGACCCAGATCAGATTGCTCCCTTAGGGACAAGGGAGCAGTCTGATCAGGGCTCATAGTGTTTGCTTCCACAGTTGGAAGTAAAGAATATACCAAAGAACTGAAAAGTTTTCCGGAGTGCATCTTAATATATGCAGCAGACTATGTAAGCAGATAACCTCTTGAAATAAAAAAAAAACATTGGCAACCCTCTGCCCCGAAATAAGGTGGTTTAATATTTCAATATCTTTGCAGGCTCCAAGATAAGAGTGTGTAACTGAAAATTATTTTTCTTATTTCTCAACAAAAGAAATGTTGTGGGTACCCATTCAAGTTAGCTTTTTGATTTTCCAGGGTTGAAGGGTGCGGATCCCCCTCTGGATCCGCACATATTTTCTTGTATAACTTTATCAAGCAGGACACATAAAGTATAATAATCGATAAAGCCTCGATGAGACGGTTCTTTTGAGCACCCAAAACACATGTTTAAACTGATGGATAAGAAAATAATAGCAATTTTATGAAAACATGTTTTGCTTAACTGGACCATGGCTTTGTTATTTCAGGGTTTCAGGTTTATGGACAGGAAACTAATTGTCAGCCCAACCCATGCCAAAATAATGGAACCTGTATAGCAAGTGGCGCCACCTTTAGTTGCCAATGTCTGGAAGGGTAAGCTGCATTTGAGTTGGGATTTTACACCCCAGTTAACAATGTTCAGGTCATGATGTCTACAAAGGGATGTTTGGCATGTTTACAAAATTTGAGCACCTTTTTTGCGTAGACCTAAGCAATAGGGGTATCCATATTTCTACCATAAGTTCAAACACTCTTATATGTGCACTCTTAAGTTGATACTATATGATTTTCTGATTTCTTAACATTACTCATGCATGGAACCAGAGGGGGGTGGAAGGGAGTGGTCGGGCCTGGTGTCCTTAGGATTACATGGATGCCTTATTGCGAAACACGTTTCCTATTTATCAACCGGAATATACATGTTGTAAGTATTTAGTGAATACTAAACAGACCAGTCTCGATGAGACGGTTCTTCTGAGTATCCAAGAAATTATGCTTAAGTTGGTGGGTAAGAAAATTCACAAACATTGTGTTTGTAATCTAGGCTTATCTCTATACCTGGTTTGCTGTCAAATAATGTATTCTGAGTATTCCCTGGAAGCGTCTCGATGAGACGCATCCAGGGAGTACCACAATAAATGTTTGTGCGCTTATTCACGCTCTTTCCTTCAATGCCTTTAGACAAACACCAATCCTCCCTATTTATCAGCTGAAATATATGCTGCATGTCCTCGAAAAACCTGTCTCACTGAGACAAATCTTTCTTCTCGATGAGACAGTTCTTTCGAGTACACACAACAAATCTTACTGTTTCAGTTGATGATAATGAGGTTACACTCAAAATTCTTATTTATTTAGACATTTTTATCGCGGTGACATTATGCTACGCATTGGAGATGGCTGAACACGAGACGCCTCCAATGAGCACCATAATACACATTTGAATAATTCAATGAAAAAAGGCACGTATAGTGTCAACGTGCTTGTGTTCTTAAACAGTTGCAGATACCACTATTCTTGGGATTTGGACTGGAAATTGAGCCGGGACAAATGGTTCCTATGGCTTATCTAATATCGCAGCCAAAACTTTACTGCAGTCATCACGGGGAACGTCTCGATGAGACGCACCCAGTGAGTACCACAATGAATGCTTTCGAGCAAACTTGTGTAAGAACGCTGTGAACTGGGCGCGCCTTGTTGTTGCTTTTATATCAAAAGAGATTGTATATTATCTTGTAGTTTCAAAAAGTTGGGTATAGAGTTATAAAAGAGTGTATAGAAAATAGGGTATAGAGTTATAAAATAGGGTATAAAAGTTATGTGCACAGTGCACTTTATTAGGTTGAAGATATTAGGCCAGAATTTTTGTATTAGTTGATTTATGGGAAATGTTTTTCAGATTTAGGGTCGGGGGACAAAAAAAAGCTCTGAAAATTACCTGTTGACTGGTCATTTTCAGAGCTTTTTTTATTTTTATTTTCAGAGTTTTTTGGGTTTTTTTTATATCTCCAGAAAAAAAACAGTATAACTAGTAAGGTAAACCAACAGTCTGTATTAAATCTTTAAATATTTCATCATTTTTCTAAAAATCTGGACAGGACAATACACAGACAGAACCTCAAAATTAAAAAAAAAATTAACGAACAAATTTTTGATTTTTTTCCTGCTTCTTTCCGGAAAATTACAATAGGACCATTTTTTTTTTTTGCCTAATCATAGATTCATTTTTTTGGCCTCGTTCACACAAGGACAATGGAGAAGAAACAGCCCGACAAAAGACTAGTACAAATTTGATTTTACACACGATTACATCCATGTTTCAAGTCTTCTTTAATCTTATAATGAAACACATGACAGAATGTATCATTCATGGTTCGGAGGACAACTAATCTGATCTGATCTTTGTTAATGAATGAAGCCTTGTATGGGGGCTTTATAAGTAAAAAGCTTTCTCCACAAGAACGACCTAATCAGGAACAAAATACAGTAAAACCTGTGTAAAACGGCCACTCTCAAAAAGACCAAAAATTGGTTTTCAGGACCAATTATCGCTTAATGCAGGTCAAAAGTATTGCAGAATGCTCCAAGGGGAGCATTCTGCAACACTTTCGGCCTTCATTAAGCTACCATTTGTCATTAAGATCTTTTTTTTTCTATTTTTGAGTGGTCGTTTTACACATGTTTTACTGTAGCAGTAGGCAGGGAGCAAAATGTCAACAGTTCATTGTTAGAGCTTTCAAAATATAAGTGGCACCACACAATAGCACAGTACTTGATAAGATGGAGTTTTTAATCAACTGAAAAATGGCAAGTTTTATATAATATGTCGGCCAACCCATGAGATAATGATACCTATAGCATCTGTGATAACTCTTTGCCTGCAATTGAAGTCATCTGATGACTTTTGCAAACAATTTGTATCCAGATCCGGCATTACTTTGGGCTTGGCCTCGAGGTTATAAAACTTTTTCCATGCTCAATTCAGCTGAGCATGAAATTTATCCTGCTCATAAATGTTAAAATGTCAACAATTGTTGGCATTTTAACATTAATTAGCATGATAAATACAACATCTGAGAGACTTAAAGCAAGAAACTTCTTTATTTGTCGGTATTTAAGTTTTTATGAGCAGTTGAAATTTCGTGCTCAGTTGAGTTGAGCATGAAAAAAAATGTATAACCTCAGGTCCTGATCTGACAGGATTCAAACTGTTTAACACTATGATATACTTTTTATACCAGAAGAATTTTTCACAAAAAAAACACAAAAAGCATGCGAAATTACCCAGCATGCAAAGAGTTAAGTCAGCATGTACAACTATCCAGGGGGCTTAGAGGTCTAAACAAAGGTCTGAGCCATCTATGGACCCTCATCATTTACCTCCATACTTTGTGTATGCAAAAGAGTAACAAGGGCTGGTTTGACTAAGACTGTTTGATTGGGCAGGCTGGTCTAAGCATGCACTCGTCAGTCACCTAGGCGAAAAGTACTGAAAACTTGTGCACTTGCCCCCAAATATGCCAATTATATTTAATAATGCACATTGATCTTATGAAATAAAAGGTTGCCAGACTCCCCATCAATATTTAAAATGGGCCACACAGGACTTTCCTAAAAAAAGAAATTTTCTTTCAATTAATAAAACTTTGACATTTAATTAGTTCCAGTTAACCACTTGAAGATCAAAGAGATTTTTTTATTGGTGACATTTATCCACTGAAAGTCCCTAAAGAATAATTTGTCACTGATTGTATTATTTCTTGATGAAAAATGACATAAGATTAAATTGGTATGTTAGCTCACTGGTATCTTATAAAAACAGCAGCATGTTCCTCCAGAAATATCAGGAACTGGATCTAGAACTAGATGGCATGTTTCAAGGCCAGATCCAGAAATTTTTGTCAAGTCCAACTGACAAAAAATACTGACGTTTTTTTGCTTTTTTTAGCCTCAACTAATTTACAGAGGGGGTCCAACTGCTTATTCCAAGGAAAACTAAAATTTTCCAGTTTGGGGGGGGGGGGGACAAGCTTTTCCAGGGGTAGGAGGTCTAAGGGGGTCCTAATGGTTATACCTGTAGCACTTGTGATTTTCCAGGGGATGGGGCTCTGGACCCCATACCCCCCTCTGGATCGGCCCTTGTGTTTTCTTTGAATTTGTAACAGAGTGTTGACTCTTTCCCTGCTTTTGGCCATTTTTGTTGTCTGTTGAATAGCTTTGCAAACAGTTAAGACCCAGAAGGCTAGATCAACTTTTATGATTAAACCCTTTGTCTGCGAGTGTCCTTTGCTGATAACTTTTGAAAACAGTTTGGACCCAGGTAAAGCCTGACATAAAGCCTGACATAGCATAGGCCTGATTTGGATCCAGACTGTTTGACACTCTTAAGGTATTCATGAAAGATTTTTTGGGAAGTTAATTCTGAAAAAAATCAGCAAACGAGAAGAATATTTGTTGTTGAATAAAAGGCAAAATACCCAGCATGCAATGAGTTAATTTTATTTCTACTCTCTCAGGCTGAAAACTGAAAAGGTTTTTAACCATATTTGGAAGGTACATGCATATGCATGATTTCTGTTGGAGTATAGAAACCACTTTCCTATTCAGTTTCTGTAGCTGTTGCCAGTCATCATGGCGATGTCTGTAGCAAGTGAGATTGGTTATCGGCATTCTATGTACAATATACTGCAATAGAGGGGTCATGAGTTTGAACCCCGGTCTGGCCAAATACTTTCATAGACATCATTCATTCTATCCCTACTGCTGATTCAAATAGGGCAGTTGTCAGTTACTTATGAAGAACTGCTCATTGGCTGAGGAACTTGATCAGGAGAAACTATAAGATTACAGACGGTTGTGATATGACTGAAAAATTGTTGAAAACAACATGAAACCCCCAAGCATGACAAATTTTCTAACAGCACCGCCTAAAATTTGCAACATTTTCACATTATTTTGAATCTTTAAGTTTTTGCCTACTAGTGTTATGTGCATATCACCTTTGCAAACAGTTTGGACCCAGATCAGGCCCGACAAAATGTCGGGTCTGATCTGGATCCAAACTACTTGATGCTCTGATGGTATCCCTGAAAGAAATTTTTGAAAAAGTTGATTTTGAAAAAAATAAGCAGATGGCAAAAAAGCATGCAAAATTACCCAGTAGGCAAAAATGGTTTGGTATTTTCACAATAAACTATCAAAGTTTATGAAGAAGTTTGTTGTCTTCATTGGCTTTAATGTTTTGCCTTTAGTCTGCTGATAATCTTCACAAACAATTTGGATGCAGATCAGGCCCGACAAAATGTCCAAAAATGATCCAAACTGTTTGACACCCTGATGGTATTCCTGAAAGAATTATTTTAAAAGTTCTTCAAAAATTTCACCAGAAAACATGAAGCTATGAAAATTACCCAGCATGCAAAGAATTAAGGTTGCTTCTGCTCTCTCTTACATAACGTGTTGGCATATGGTTTTAAAATGCAAATTTTCTTTGTGTGGAAGGAGCGCTACCTAATTAAGTCTGGGCCACGTCAGTTATTAAGTTTTATTTCCTGTCTTTTGGAATTCAGTGTTTAGCCTTTTAATACTCTTGGCATGCTGGGAAATTTGGTATGCTTTTTTGTTTTGAGCTGATTGTTTTTAAAATCAAATTTTTTTGATGAAAAACTCTTTCTGGAATATGATACGAATGTCAAAACAGTCTGTATCCAGATCAGGCTTGAAATCACGTTGAGAATGATCTGGGTCCATAATGTTTGCAAAGAATTATCAGCAGACAACAAAAGCTACCACTGGTTGATGAAGTATTAAGGGGCCAATCAAATGCAGCAGACAACAAAATTGTGCAATATCTGAATTTAAAAAAGAAAATGGTTTGACAATTCATTGATTCACACAAAATTTCAAGCGTTGTTTGTCAACAAAGTACCCAAATGTCGTCTGCTGCAAAATTTAGTTGGCATCTTAAGGGGTTAAAACTGCATTGGAATAAATTGCATAATGCAATTATACCCAATTCGGCTCAAATTTCTTTAGCGATGATATAGCATGCTTAAAATGAAGCAGCGTATTCATGTCGGGACACATTTCTTTTGTTAACTACTTTCTATTTTGAGTGCTTTTTATTTGCCCCTTTTTAGCAGCTGTTGAAATGTTTTTAAACTTCTATTAACAAGAAAACTTAAACTCTTTCATTGCTAGCAGTGACTTTTGTTGATCGCTAATAATCTTTGCAAACAGTTTGGACCCAGATCAGGACCGACAGAACATTGGTCCTGATCTGGATCCAAACTGTTTGCCACTATGATAGTGTTCCTGAAAGAGTATTTTGAAAAAGTAAATTCTGCAAAAAGTCAGCAGATGGCAACAAAAGCAAGAAAAATTACTCAGCATGCACATTTTATTTGCCACTTTTTGGGGACGGATGTTAGTCCGTTCCCCAATTTTAACAATAGCGTTTTGACCACACGTCGTAATTTGCTCTTGCACTGTTGAACACATCAATATGTTACCATTAATCCCAATTTTTCAGCATATGTGTTGCAAAGTATCAGGTTAAATGGTTGATTTAGAGGCAGAGTGGTAAACAGTTGATTCTGGATCAGTTACTTTCTGAGAAGCCGGCTGATATGGATCTACATTGTATTCAAAACAGGGCATAACCAAGCCTCATGATAAGGGATTAATACGATCCTAACAACACCTATTAAGAAGCTTCCGCATAAAAATAGTTCAAACTTGTTTCGTGTTTTTTATTGTCGTTGTTGTTTTTGTCTTTTTAAAAATAGGTCTAGATCTACAGTATTTGAGATTTATCTGCTCGATTTCAAAAAACCAATCATAAATATATGTAAATTATTATCGCGCAATAATAAATTTATATAATTAGCGACCACGTGAGCAGGGAACCAGTTGATACATATACAAGAATTGGCTTTTTAAAAAAGTTAGCGGTCGTTTAGCGATATGATTTTAAGTCGTCTTACGCACTACATACTTGTGTTTGAACCTCTCAGACTTGTCCAATTGCATTAATATTTGTTATAAGTTTTGATTATTAATATCCCAGCTGTGATTTTATATTTAATTTTTACAATTTAATACATTTTCCCATTTAATGCACTCTGGAAAATGCAAAAGCCAAAAGGTAAATAAAATCTAAACCTGTTGACTGTACAATGTGCAGACTTCACAGAGCCTTCGTTTCTAGCATAAATGTGAACCATATCACCATTTGAGTCAACACGACACTTTGGTACTTAACGCATTAACGAAGTGACGAAGACTCGGGCGACTCCGCGCAAACATGTGCAGACTCGCCTTCGCAGTCGCATTGTTGAGTGTCTCAGGCAAATGTGCAGACTCGTCATGCATTTGCTGCTCGTATTAGCGACAACCCAATCACCATTTGATCAAACACGCGACATTTTAATACTGTTGCGAAGGCTCAGACGAAACTGTCAGCGCAAATATGCAGACTCGCCAAAGCCGTAGTCACTTCACAATGCGATAAGTGTCAAAATCTCGTGCTCTCTCAAATGGCGATTTCGGTGTCATTTTTGCAAGCAGAAAATGCTCTAAAGAACAGGCTCACCTAATGATTCATCACAGTTCCAAAATATCATGTGGTGGCTCAAATGGAAATCTGTGTTCCAGAAGCGAAGGTTCTGGTGAGTCTGCACATTTGCACAGGCTCGCTTGAGCCTTCGTAACAGTATCAGAATCCCATGTGCATGCTCGATCGGCGGTGTGTGTGTTATTTATGCGAGCAGCGAGTTAAGGCTCTGGTGAATATTCACAAGGCTGCACAGGTTCACCTGAGCCTTTTGTCACTCGACAATCTAATAAGTACCAAACTCTCTTGCTGGCCCGAAATGCGCTTTCGCTGTCATATATGACTTCAGCGAATGCTCTGGTGAGTCTGCACATTCGCACAGGCTCAACTGAGCCTTCGTCACTGTACCAAATGACGACTTGTGTCCTATTTATACGAGCAGCGAAGGCTCTGGCGAGTCTGCACCAGTAAATACAACAACGGGGTGCAACCATCGTTGTGTTATTTCAATGCTCACTTCAAGGTTATGAAAATCCTCAATAAAACTTTTATCAAGAAAATGTCGTTTCATGGAGGTATAATGCTGCCTATGCTTTTATCAATATAGGCTGCTAACTGACTCAAGGGTCGTTGTCGACTTTTGAAAAGTGGTACGATCTTGAAATGTAGTATGCGTCTTTCGAGTGTCAAAGGCACGTGTGTGTGTGTGTGTGTGTGTGTGTGTGTGTGTGTGTGTGTGTGTGTGTGTGTGTGTGTGTGTGTGTGTGTGTGTGTGTGTGTGTGTGTGTGTGTGTGTGTGTGTGTGTGTGTGTGTGTGTGTGTGTGTGTGTGTGTGTGTGTGTGTGTGTGTGTGTGTGTGTGTGTGTGTGTGTAGGGGTGGGAGGGGGGAGCACGAGAGAAACGACCCCTCTCGTTGGGGGATAGGGCCTCCCTAAAGAAATATTTCTAATTCAAAATGTCCGTAAAAGCGATTCTAATGCATTTTGAGGTCATATTTTTCTAGTGAAGCCAAGTTTATTTTTTACAAGCATTAGCTTTTTTTTTTTAAATGCATATAGCAGCTTTTTGAACCCTCACCATCAATGTATTAACACATATTTCGGCCCATCGGCGGTGGCGGTGGACAGTTTCTATTTCTCAACCAAAACATAGTTGTGGGTACTCAAAGAATTGTCTCAATAAGACGGTTCTTTAAAGCATCCAAACATATGTTTAAATCTCTACCAAGGCATATGTTGTGGATAATCAAAATGGAACTGTCTCATCTTTTGAGTACCCAAAGCAAATATTAAAACTGATGGACAAGAAAACATTCTCACTATTACGCTGGAATTGTTTGCTAATCTAGACCTATGATTCTATATCGAGAGAAGACTCAACAAATCAGGTTGCGCATCTACAACATTACTACGGGTTAACACGAAATCATGTTTGATTTGAAACAGCATAATTTTATATTATTTTTTTCTGTTTCTTCTCAGCTCACAGGGGTCGGCAATGATGATTTAAGACCACTTTGATGCACGCTCACTATTATACTTTAATTGTAAGTGGTGCCACTTTCTTAATCTTATTTTTTGTAACGTCCGCTTTTCACACCCTGATGCCCCAAGAATGTGTGTGTGTGTGGGGGGGGGAGGGGGGGGGGGGGGGGGGCTGAGATTTTCATATATATACGTAGGCTGGGACCATTTTTGGGGGTTCAAAATCTTGAATTTCAATATTTTTGGGGGGTTTCAGAAATATCATTATTTTTGGGGGTATGAAGATTTTGTGGATATATCATAACAAAATTGGACTGGTTTTAGAGGTCATTTCTATACATTTCAGGGATTTCAGGGGTTTTCTTAAAGTCAATGTGCAGGATGGGGATATTATTTTGGGTAGCCCAAAATTACAAATATTTTTTGGGGTCTGGCTGATATTCCCGATATATTTTGGGGGTAGACAGTAGATGCTGGGTCCAAGCTTACGTATGAAGAAAAACATGAGAGTACATAATAATGTCTAAGTTCAAAACTCCCAAATATACTATCAAATGTGCACAAAATATAGGCTGCACATGTTCAACGTGGGAACAACCATAATGCAAAGTTTGAATATAAAAGAATGAAAGCTGCTGGAGTTACAGATTACATAAACGAGAGGGGGGGGGCTGAGATTTTCATATATATACGTAGGCTGGGACCATTTTTGGGGGTTCAAAATCTTGAATTTCAATATTTTTTGGGGGTTTCAGAAATATCATTATTTTTGGGGGTATGAAGATTTTGTGGATATATCATAACAAAATTTGACTGGTTTTAGAGGTCATTTCTATACATTTCAGGGATTTCAGGGGTTTTCTTAAAGTCAATGTGCAGGATGGGGATATTATTTTGGGTAGCCCAAAATTACAAATATTTTTTGGGGTCTGGCTGATATTCCCGATATATTTTGGGGGTAGACAGTAGATGCTGGGTCCAAGCCTACGTATGAAGAAAAACATGAGAGTACATAATAATGTCTAAGTTCAAAACTCCCAAATATACTATCAAATGTGCACAAAATATAGGCTGCACATGTTCAACGTGGGAACAACCATAATGCAAAGTTTGAATATAAAAGAATGAAAGCTGCTGGAGTTACAGATTACATAAACGAGACACCCAAACCATTTCGGATGGAAAAATGTCCAAGTTCAACGGAAAATATTTTTCAAATGTGCACAAAATAGGAGGTACACATGTTCAATTCATGAATGATCAATCATTATGCAAAGTTTGAATAATAAAGATATGAAAACTGTGGGAGTTACAGATTACACAAACTATACACCATCTAAGCATTTTGAACGTAAAAAATACCTAAGTTCAAGACCCCAAAACACGAAACAAAACATTTGGGGAATGTGCGCCAAATCAGAGATGCATATGTTCAATCGTATCATCATGCAAAGTTTTCATATAAAGGAACGAAAACTGTTGGAGTTACAGATTACACAAACTATACACCCAAAGCCATTTCGGAGTGAAAAAAATTCTAAGTTCAACACCCGTCAAAAATTGAGAAAATATTTTTCAAATGAACACAAAATAAGAGATGCACATCTTCAATGTGTGAACAATCATTATGCAAACTTTGAATATAAAGGAATGAAAAGTGTTTGAGTTACAGATTACACAGACCAGACACCATCTTAGCATTCTGGACAGAAAATATGTCTAAGAGCAACGCCCCTCAAAAATAAGAAACTTGATATTCATGAATTATGCACAAAATAGGAGGTGCACATCTTCTATATGTGAACAATCACTATGCAAAGTTTTAATAAAAATGAATGAAAACTTTTGGAGTTACAGATTACAAAAACTAGGCACCCTAAAAGTATTGCGGATGGATGGACAGACGGAAAGACGGACTCTCTTACAAATGGATTCTTGTTGGTTGCCAATAAAGCGTAAGTACCCAACAAATGCCAGAAAAGTTTAACGGAATAAACTTCATTTTGAGTTTATAATGCCTAGGTTACATTTGCTACGGTCGTCGTACGATTTATTTGTCTACGATTTTCTCTACGATTTTTTCGGCATCGTAGACGGCTAAAAGCTACGACGTATGTGTTTACATTGCTTACGATCACCTTACGATTTCTTTCGGCGACAAACTAGAACAAAAGTTTACAGAGACCTTGCGGATATCGTACGACAACCGCAAGGTTATCGTACAATCATCATGTTATCTTCACGACCTCCCTATATAAATCGCACGATGCCCGTACGATGACCTTGCGGAAGTCGCAAGGAGTCGGTACGCTGACTGTGCAATTGTCGTGTAATTATGTGCATGGATTCAAACGGCTATCCATGTTCATTTTTGCATTCCATTTGAACTATGTTTCAAAGTCATGTGATCACAAACCGTGATGTGAAGAGGCTAGTGTTTTAGTTGAACATGGTCCCAAGGTATGAAACAGCGTGATACCTTTGTGTATATTTTAATGTCGATTTCTAAGTTCTGCAGTTTTCATAAAGTTTAAATCACAGAATATTGCAACCACTTTTTTATAGTACACTTTTATAATTCGAAAAGTAGCACTTTAATTGAAAATATAAAGATGCTTTTATTGTATCAGCGTAGACTAAAACGCTTATTATGGTTTTATTCAGTTAAATCATTCAAAGGCACTCTACGGCCAGCAACACATAAAATCTGCGTCATAAGCAAAAATGAAGTCGTTGCATGCGAACAGCAAAGGTACTGACCAGAATGCGCTTTCTTCCACTCGGCCTGGTCAGCACATTTGCCATTCGTTTTCAGTAAAATACATTTTGTAGAACATTCATTCATTCAAATTTCAATGTTCGAACTAGTCACATCTTCTCACTTCGAGATTTTATTCCTTGAAGTAATACTCAAATTCAAATCCCAGAGTTATAAATCACAAAAATATCTGGACATTTTTTTTAATCTTATCTAATTAATTAAACCCCTTATCCAACCACCATTTTATATACTGAAAATGCATATGCATTTCACGTTAGGTGCATATTTTGAATTGCTCTTCAGATAATTTTATCATGGAAACATACTCTATGGGCCCTGATTAGCAAGCACGGATCCAGAAAGTTATGTCAGAGGGGGTCTAACTCAACTTTTTTTACTTGATAAGGGCGAGAGGATCCAAATACCACTAAAAGCGGGGGTCATTATTGGCCCGCTAGCGAAACGTCATTTTAAATGGCGTTTCGCTGGCAGACCGATGCTGGCCCGTCATGTAATGCTGGCTTGGTACATGTTTAGCTTTGAGATTTTCTACGGGATCTGGACCAGTATTGATAAAAAAAACTATATTTTTGTGATTTTCCAGTGGGGGGGGGGTCCGGACCCCCTGTCCCCCCCTCTGGATCCGCTCATGATTAGACTGCTTCCATCAGCAAACTGAACTGTGTCCATATTGAGTCACACTGAGTGGTGGTATAAGAAACATCACCTGAAGACAAATATTGAAATGAAACAAACAGCTAATGAAAAGTCTCCGGGAAATTGTTGACACGTCGCAAGGCGAACGCACAATCATCGTGCCATCGCCTTAGGGTTACCGCAGGATGACCGTCCGATGTCCATACGATTTTATGGGCCCTGCAAAGGCATCGTACGGCGACCTTGCGGGCTCCTTACGACTATCGCAAGAGTGTACGATCATTTTTGGGCCAAGATGACAATCTAAAACCCTGCGTTGTCCTCACGATCATCGTGCGGTGCCCGTACGGGGATCGTACAATGTCACTGCGATGTGTCTACGGGCTTACGATTTTTTCAAATTTGTCATTGTGCGGAGTTAAACAAAATCGTAGAGGCCACGATGCCCGTAAATCTGTATGATGATCGCAAGGTTTCCCTGCAGAGGCGGTACGGAAACGGTGATTTGGACATCGTACGGGCATCGTATACTCGTCATAAGGCAAATGTAACCGAGGCATTAGCTCCCTTTATATGCAAATGAGGTTTATTCCGTAATTGATTTTGGAAAATTTAAAGTACCAAGAAATTTCAGAAATTTAAAGTACCCAATGAGAGTCCATTCGTGAGTACGAACGGACGGAGTGGACCTACTACTAGACCTGCTTTCGCTGAGGCCACGCAGGTAATAATAATTATGAAACAAGTATTAGCCTAAAAAAGCTGGCGGTCGTTTAACCTGATTATAATATGTATTCATGCCTACTGCATGCTTCAATTTTTAACTTCTCGAGCCTGTCCATTTACAATGGTTCAAAGCTCTGAGATATAAACGTCAGAGCTGTAATTGTTTACCGTTTAAAACGTGCTTCCATCGCGTATAGGTCTACTCTTTTTATGTGGCTGGATTTTAAGTACCCGGCTTATGCATGGCCATTTATAGTCTATCGTGAACAAGATATGTTATGATAATGGATCTAGCATGCGACACAATTATGGAACGTTATTTGACAACATTGGACAGCCCATTTTTACGATATTTTTTTTCTAAAACTGAGGCCAGAAAGCAAGGTTACAGTGACACTGAATGATATTCGACACTCCCTGACCCCCAGGATGTGTCCACAAACCAAATTCGGGATTCCTATATCATATAATATAGGATTTATGCTCGTGACACGATTTTTCTAGATCTGAGGGCATATGTTAAGGTAGGGTACGCGACGCTCCGTGACCCCAAGATACATGAATTCACGAATTTTGGCATTCCTACTTCAAATAATACAAGAGATATGATCCCGACATTATGTCAACACTGAAACACTGTCTCAGAGCTGACAGCAGCAGAAACCACTTGGTGCCTAAATTAATTTTACTGGACAGATCTTCACTCTAGATGGATTCTGCTAAAGTCAAAAGCTGAGAAAGAATAGTATCTTAATTTGACCATATGTACATACAAATGGACGGTGATACTAAAGTATGAGAGTAAGTCCTGCTCCTTCAGCAATTAAGTACCTATAGTCTTATATTGTAGATACGTATGCATAACCATTAATAGTCTATAATAAAACTGTTTACCGTGTCCGTTATATGGCAGTACATCAATTCATATCTAATTCCGTGTGATGTAGATACAAATAAGAAATGACAATTTATATAGGAACCAAGTGGTTTCAAATTTTGATGCTGCCAGTTCTAAGGAAGTGGTTTTGATGTTGATTAATTGTTTATTGTTTCTTCTATTTTTTTTTCTTGGTCCTTGTTTGGCTTTTTTGTTGTAAGGTTTTAGTTAACCATTCTTGTTAGCTAAATCACAGGTTGTACAAAAGGTATCAAACTAAAAATCTCCCTATTTGAAGACTTGAACGCTTAAATACAGCCGTCCCCATCAGTACTCTCAGTGCTTTGATTAATACCTATTGCAGGGCTTACTCTAGCTCAGAATTTGTTGTAACCAACACTTTAGCCAAATGGAAAAAGTTGGAGCCAAATGAAATTGAGTTTTTAGCCAGAAAGTAGTATCAATTTAACTCTTTGCCAGCTAGTGGCAACTTTTTTCATCTGCTGATAACCTTTGCAAACAGTTTGGACCCAGATCAGGCCCGACAAAATATCGGGCCTGATCTGGATCCAAACTGTTTGACACCCTGATGGTATTGCAAAAATCCAGCATCCAAAGAGTAAAATATGACAAGGAGTGAAGAAATAATAAAGCTGATCAAGATACACTTTTTCACAAATATTAATTTTTGAACCACCTAGAGTGTACTTTTAGTCAATGACTTATATTTGTAGCCACTCTACATTTCTAGTAGCAAATGGCTTCAATGGCTAATGGCAGGGTGAGCCCTGCTATTGAGATGTTGACTTGAAATCTGTAAAGGGGCTTGTAACAAATAGTGTGGATCTCAAGTGACTGCACTGTTGGCTGATGTGAAAGCATTATTAAGATGTCAGTAGCAAAAGTACATGCTCAACATAATTTTTATTGATGGCTAAACAAACTTTATTCTGTCAAAGAACGGTTTAACAATATATGGCAGGACTTCATGTGAAGATGCAGATAATTCACTTGTTCATCAAGCCATATTTGACCTGTGACATGAGATTTCCAACAATGTGGCATTTTAACAAGTGTAGACTCAGATGTGCCTGCAGTCCCCTTTTATGGTTAGAAGCTCCAAATGATGGTCAGTCAGTAGCTCAACGGTCATTTAATATTCAAGCGACTAGCACTTGGGTCTGATCAGACGGCGCATATGGGCAGGCTGATCTGAGGCTTTGCTGGTCGCACATACCACATTGTTGGAAATCCCATGTAATGGCTCATTTGCTTTCTGGTTGCTAATACACGTTGGTAGCCTATATTGCAGCCGGTGTATCAGAGTGTATCACCAGATGAAAAAGCTGATGGCATCATTGGTTGCTAATACACGTTGGTAGCCTATATTGCAGCCGGTGTATCAGAGTGTATCACCAGATGAAAAAGCTGATGGCATCATTTATTTTGAATGGCAGAAAAAAGGTTTGATCATGTTTGATTTTAGGGCCGCTTAGGGCAGTCAGTTATGTTTCTGGCTGCAGATACGTGTCTGACTGCAGATCCAGGGGTTCCGAGTTTGATCCCGGCACGGTACCATACTTTCTTGGAGATTGATCATGAAATAATTTCTACGGTCATTCTCCTCCCTTCCGCTGATTCAAGAAGGGTTGTTGTCAGTTACAGGCGAAAGTATATGCACTAAGTACTGGTTAACTGCTTATGTAGTCAAGCTTGCCCAGGAAAAATATGTGGTTAGGTGAACTGAACATCCCAACATGACCATAGCTGTTGACTGGGATGTAAAGAATTAAACCAAGCCAAAATGTTAATGAGCCAGTGCATAAGATTTCCAACAATGTGGTATGTGCGACCAGCAAAGCCTCCGATCAGCCTGCGCATACGCGCAGTTTCTAAGCTTAAAAAGAGGTTGCACTGGCTCGTCTGAGCCTACACTTGTCAAAATGCTTAATTGTTGGAAATCACATGCCATGGCTCGTTTGATAAATATTTTACAGTTTCTCTGGATCAACATGTAAAGATATGCCAGCCATTCCAATTGACCCGTGCTCATCAAATCCTTGTCTTCATGGAGGTGCATGTGTCAATGTCACTGATGGCTACCACTGCCAATGTACAGAGAATTTCCTTGGTGACAGATGTGAGGCTGCCATTAGACACTGTATCCATGACAACCCTTGCAAAAATGGTGCTGTTTGTGAAGATCATCCAGAAGGTCAGTTCGGTCATGTTTTTCAATTTGAAGTTTCCTCAGGGTCATTGGAGCAAAGTTACAATTTGAAGTTGTCTCAAGGTCAGTGGGGTCAAAGTTTACCTTTTGAAGTTTTCTCATGGTCAATGAGGTCAAAGTTTACATTTTGAAATTACCCTAAGGTCAGTGGGGATCAAAGTTTACCTTTTGAAGTTTCCTCATGGTCAACGGGGTCACAGTTTACATTTTGAAATTACCCTAAGCTCATTGGGGTCAAAGTTTACATTTTGAACTTACCCGAAGGTCATTGGGGCCAAGTTTGCACTTCAAGTTCCCTTAAGGTCAGTGGGTTCAAATTGTACTTTTCTGAAGTATACTTACTGTCAATGGGGTCAAAGTTTACATTTTGAAGTTACCTTGAGGTCATTGGGGTCAAAATTACCTTGAGGTCACTGGGATCAAATTTTTGCAGTTTGAAGTTTCTCAGGGTCATTGGGGGCAAAGTTTACATACAACTATTATTGAAGTTACCTCAAGGTCATGGGGGTCAAAGTTAACATTTTAAAGTTACCTTAAGTTCATTGGGGTCAAAGATTGTATTTTGAAGTTTCCTCGAGGTCAGTGTGGTCAAAGTGTGCAGTTTTTAAGTTTCAATAATGTCAATGGGGTCAAAGTTTACATTTTGAAGTTTCCTCCAGGTCAGTTGGGTCAAATTTGCAATTATTTTTGAAAGTTTCAAAGGTTACGGTAGCGCATGTCTCATATTGTTTTTTTGTTTTTTTTTCCAATTGAAACTAACCAGTATGAATACAGGATACTTGGTATCATTGGCCTTCCAAAGAAGCCATATCGATATGTTGCATTTAAAGGCATGGTTGCCAAGGTCTGGATTAATGTTCATTATAAATTGGTGATACTTAGGAATCTTTTGAAGGCCATGTGGCATGAAAGTTTCTATTTTCTTTTTTTTTCCAGTATTAATCCTCAACAAAAGTCGTCTGCTTTTCTCATCTGCTGAAATGTTTAAGAAGCCTCTATGGCAAACAGCGTGGACCCAGATCAGACTGCTCCAATAGGAGCAGTCTGTTCTGGGTCCACACTGTTTGTCTCAATATTTAACTTTGTTAAATAATGTTAGCAAAAATTTGCAGCAGACAACAAAAGCAGATGTAATTTTCAGATGATTTTTTTGCTGGCGTTTTAAGGGTTAAAACTCAGAAATATATTTATGCCCTGTTAGGTATTGATGATCATTTTCTTTTTCTATAGGTGGTTATGAGTGTTTCTGCCTCCCCGGATATTTTGGTTTACAGTGTGAGACAGAGATAGACGAGTGTGGATCCTCTCCTTGTAACAATGGTGGGCGTTGTATAGACCTTGTTAATGACTTTTCCTGTACCTGTCCACCAGGTAGGTAGCTATGAGTTTTTCTGTCTCCCAGGATATTTTGGTTTACAGTGCCAAACAGAGATGGATGAGTGTGGATCCTCTCCTAAGCTTAGATATGGTGCTTTCCAAAAAGCAAATAACAAAGGCACTGATCAGACTGCGCGGATGGGCAGGCTGGTCTGCACCTTTGTTGTTCGCAAACCTCCGAAGACAGGTTTTCTCGCAACGACGCCCATATGTTTAATACCATCCTAGGAATGGAGTTGTGGAAAAAGCCCATCTAGACTCACTTTATTGACTCTTTACCTGCTGGGTAATTTTGCATGCTTTTTTGTCATCTGATTTTTTTTTTTCAAAATCAACTTTTGCGGAAAATTATTTGAAGAATAACATAAGAGTGCCAAACAGTTTGTATCCAGATCAAGCACAACATTTTGTCAGGCCTGATCTGGACCCAAACTGTTTGCAAAGGCTATCAACAGACAACACTTGTAGGCAAAGAGTTAAATTTTTCTTGCAGATTATCCAGAAAAGATGAGAATTTACATAAATATGACTAACTGGACCCACTCAATCCAGTGTTTTTGAACCGGCTATGCAGAAAAGTTGGGTTCCCTAGCATGGTTGCAAATCATGTGAATAAAGGATCCACACAGACATGTGATATATATGGTGGTGGGGGTGTGGGAGGGGCCATATGAGCTGATACTTGTCACATAGATGACCAGTAAAGACTCTAGTGAGACAGCATAGATGTTTAATCTTGCTCATATACACAAAGCATTAAATTGGATGATGATTCAAGCCTAATACTAGACATGTAGTTAGTATCTGAACAGCTGTGCATTCATGTTTAATTCTTTTCCCGCAAGTCACGACTTTTGTCGTCTGCTTTTGTTCTCAGGTAGCCTATATTGCAAACAATATGGACCCAGATCAGACTGATAAGTGTTCATATTGTTTGCTTCCATGAAAAAATCTAGTCTGAAGTTCACTTGAATAGATGTATATGCAGCAGACGTAAAAAGCAGACAACATTTTCAGTATAAAAATAGTGGTGGGATAAGAGTTAACAATGACCTCAGAGGAACAGGATGATAAGCTTTTGCATGTGGTTGGGTAATACCCACCACTTTCTGTATTAATTGGGTATTTTATAAAAATATTGGGTATTTGATATTTTGTTACCCACTATAAAATACTGAAAAATAATTGGGTACTGGTTTTCTTGGGAAAGGTAGAAACATAGTGATTCTAAATCTTACCTGAACTCTTTTGCCTACTAGTGTCATCTGTTGATAATGTTTGCAAACAGTTTAGATCCAGACTAGGCCCGACAATGTGTCAGGCCTGATCTGGATCCAAACTGTTTGACACTCTGCTTGTATTCATGGAACAAATTTTCGAAAAAGTTAATTTTTAAAAATTTAAAATATAAGCAGATGACAATAAAGCATGCAAAATTACCCAGTAGGCAAAGAGTTAAAGCTGTAGAAATAAAATGAAATTTGATTTTCAGGCTACACTGGTCGTAACTGTGATGTTACCGTGACAACAGGCTGTTCCTCATCTCCATGTTTGTCAGGTTCAAGTTGCGTTACCATGGGAACGGGAGGTCAATATGTGTGTCAATGTACAGAAGGGTTTACTGGCTACTACTGTGAAGACAACATAGATGACTGTGTTAATGCAAACTGTGAGGAATATCAAGTTTGTGTTGACCTAGTCAACAGCCATAGGTGAGTGATTGTGGTGTTACCATGGGAACGGGAGGTCAATATGTGTGTCAATGTACGGAAAGGTTTACCGGCTACTACTGTGAAGACAACATAGATGACTGTGTTAATGCAAACTGTGAAGAATATCAAGTTTGAGTCAACCTAGTCAACAGCCATAGGTGAGTGATTGTTGTGTTACCATGGGAACGGGAGGTCAATATGTGTGTCAATGTACGGAAAGGTTTACCGGCTACTACTGTGAAGACAACATAGATGACTGTGTTAATGCAAACTGTGAAGAATATCAAGTTTGTGTCAACCTAGTCAACAGCCATAGGTGAGTGTTTGTTGTGTTACCATCATCATCATCATGAGATCTGAACTGTTCAAAGGCCAAGTCTCGCTTGCATGAAGCATCACATTTTGGTTGTGAAATAAGAAAAAATATTTTTTATTAAGCATGCTTATCTAGGGGCCTGGAGAATGTTGTCTTTCACTGTCTTGGTCAGGGTCATATCAAGTAAAGTCAGTTATCATGGCTTACACCAAGAAACCAAGAAAAGTATCAATCAGTGTAGACCAAGATTAGATGCCACAAAATATGCTGTAAATAGTTTCTAAAGTGAGTGGCTTTGTGGAGAATAGGGCATGGTGTTGCATTGAAGCTTGTGACATCATGTTCTTTTTCACTCCTTGTATGCAGCAAAATATCAGCAATCATGTAGCAATGTATTGAACTACTGCACTTGACCTAATAAGTCACATGATCTTATAAGGGCACACAGATTACTTTATTGACTTTTTACATTTTATTTCTGATTCCTAGTCAATCTAGTGCTGTAATTCCATCATCATGTAGAGGAAAAAGTGTGGATCCTGATCAGCTGGCTTCATTAGAAGCCAGCTAAATTGGATCTACACTTTTTCAAAGAGGGAATAGAATTTAAAAAAACTTGCGCAGTGACCTTAATGGGTCAAATTTAATAACCTATGTCCTATTTACTAGATTTATATGCTGAGCATAATATCAATCTAGTAAATAGGACATAGGTTATTAGTGCTTTACACATTCCTGGTTTCAGCCAGTTCTATTTTATGACTTCTTTAATTATTATCATGGACTCATAAGCTAAATGAAAAGCAGTGTCCATTAAGATTAGCTGGTTGAAAGCCAGCTGATCCAGTTCCATACTGTTTGCAAAACAGGATACATGGGTCACAGATTTTTACAGGTATCTTGGTTCAGCAGGGCAAAAAAGATAAAATAAGTTGTGGAGACTATCATGTGTGAAATCAACAATTTAAGTGACATTAACATCTCATTAGCAGCAAAATTTCAAAGATTTAATGGATAATGACAATTTATTTCATATAATGATAATTGGGCCACCTCATGACAAAACCGAGTATGTGCACCTAGTGAAGATTCAAAGCCGCATCAGGGTTTTTAGTTAAGAGTGTGTAACAAAAAATAATTTTCTTATTTCTCAACCAAAACATATGTTGTGGGTACTCAAAAGAACCGTCTCAGTGAGACGGTTCTTTTGAGCACCCAAAACATATGTTAAAAATGATGGGTAAGAAAATGTTTACAGTTTTACGCAGACATTATTTGTTTATCTAAACCTGTACGGCATGGTCATCAACTTAGTCTGATCAGATTTTGCCATATGCTCTTTAGGTAGCTAAGAATCTTCAGTATCTTCAGTGGACAGCAAAGACTCCGATCAGCCTGGGCATATGCCCAGGCTGATCCGAGTCTTAGCTCGTCCGGGTGCACATGTCATTTTGTCGGATTCGTCATGAGGTGGCTCAAATTTACTATGTGTGTCACAATGAAATGAGCCATAACATGACAAAACCAAAACTTTCAAAATGTGTGCGCCTAGCGAAGACTCAAATCAGCCTGGCCATCTGGCCAGTCTGATCTAAGTCTTTGCTCTTCGCTCAGTTGGTAACTCTTGACCCAAGCTTTTTTTATGTAGACAGCAAAGACTCTGGTCAGATTAACCTGATGCCTAGGCTGGTCTGATTCTTCTTGTGAGGCACAGCCACATTTTTGGTTTCTCATGTCACAGCTTAAATTGACATACTTTGGGTAAAAATGTCACTGTGTTATTCCCCAGGGCTGAAAGCTCACATATTAGCTAATAGTATACCATAGGCTCCTGTGTCCATTAACATCTTCTTTTATGAAGCCACACAGCCAATTAAACCAAAATGTGTCAAGGTTTCTTGGGTTAGGGCAAGACAATTTATTAAACAGTCCTGCTATGGTCACATAATCAAGATGGTTGCCACATAGATTCTTCTCCATAACCACAAGGCTGATGATCTTGAAATTTTGATATGATGCAATTGGGACTCAGGGCCCGCAAAGCTTTTTCAAATGATGTTACTAGCTTGACCTTGATCTAAGGCAAGGTCAGATATGATCCTTATGCATTTATATGGGGGAAATTTTGAAATGATGGTTTTTCGGAAAATATGGAAGCCATTAAACTTACAATATATTATATTTAATCTAATAGTACTAAAGATCAAGGTTAACATTTGACCTTTCTTCCAAGGTTGTGTAGATTGGACAGTAATCAGCATTTCTCAAGAGCCACTGAACAAGTTGAAGTCGTATTTCATATCAAACATCTGTTGGATCATCATCATCATCATCATCATCATCATCATCATCATCATCATCATCATCATCATCATCATCATCATCATCATCATCATCATCATCATCATCATCATCATCATCATCATCATCATCATCATCATCATCAACAACATCAACAAATATTTCATTAGCATGCAAGTGCAGGGGCATCATCCACATCAATGGACCCCCTCCACCCTCCAGGTAGCTGGTTTAAGCTGTATGCATAGCAGATCTCATACCTGATCTAAAGATGTTCCTTCTTTGGGGTGGACTGTTGTGAGCTTCCACTCTCTACAAACATAAATTATTCTAACATCTTCTCTAAATCTACTAGGCTCATTGATTTCAAATTTTAGTATTCAACAGTGAACACTTGAGCCATGTCCCCTTTCTAGACTTAGGTGCTTGAGTATATAGTAAAACACTTATATTTGGGGAGTATTTTTATTTGGTGCTCTTTGGTATATAAACAAAAATGGCCAAATATGAGAGCACGAAGTATAGTTTTTAATTCAGTTACTAAAACAGCAATTAGTGGACAAACATCCGTAGAATGTTGATATTCTATATTGGTAAAACTTTTGAAAGGTAGAGTCTGTTTGCACTTCGAGAAAACAATGACTTAGAAGGGGCTACTATTAAAGGAAAGTATATTCTTTCCTTTAAGAGTAGCCCTACAAGAATGCTACTATTAAAGGAAAGAATATGCTCCCTGTGCTTCCCATAGGGAGCATATTCTTTCCTTTAAGAGTAGCCCCTACAAGAATAGAAAATAAATTTTAAGGGCATTAAATTGAGAAAACACCAAAATTAAACTGCGCCAAATTTTAATGCAGCGAATATTTAGTGTGCGGTATAGATTTTTTTTTTTTTCAGAAATATGTCATTTTGCAGTATTATCAAATTTTCATATTTTTTTCAGGTGTGAATGTCCTGCTGGGAGAACAGGTGACCTCTGTGACATCTTCACTGACACCTGCATTAGTGATCCTTGTCTCCATGGTGCCCAGTGTACTCATCAGGTCGACCGCTACAAATGTGACTGCCCCCCTGCTTACGTGGGCATCAACTGTGAGATACAGATAGACCCTTGTGACCCCAGCCCCTGTCTGTATGGTGGTGTGTGTAAACAGAATTACTCAGTTGCCGATAGCTACACGTGTGACTGTGCAGAGGGTTTCCTTGGACTGAACTGCGAGGGAAATATTTATGAATGTGCCTCGGGACCATGTAGAAATGGTGGAACATGTATTGAGAATATCTCAACTGCTGGTTACGTCTGCAACTGTGTGGGAGAGTATACTGGAAAATTATGTGACATAAAAAATGATGGCTGTCTGATACTGCCATGTGTCAATGGTGGCCAGTGTGTGGATCGGGAAGGAAGTAAGTTGATACATTTTACTAATTCTAAAGTTACTTTTTTTTGCTATTGAAGCAAAATTTATGAAAATATCCAACTGTTATAATTGTGTTAAAACCACTTGAAATAACATCTTAACACTAAATGCGCCAATCGCAACAAAAGACGTCTGCTTTTCTCATCTGCTGAAATGTTTAAGAAGACTCTTTTGCAAACAGTGTGGACCCAGATCAGACTGCTCCTAGGAGCAGTCTGTTCTGGGTCCACGATGTTTGCTTCTATACTTAATTCGTCAGTAATGCTAGACAACTATTTGCAGCAGACGACTTCAGCAGAAGACATTTTCAGATGCATTTTTTCTTGGCGCTTTAAGGGTTAAAATCTTTTGCTCTTGAAAAGTGTAAGATTTCATTTATAGAGATTGGTGTTTGTTGGAATAAAAACAGTATTTTGTAATTTAAACCTCCGATTCTCATTTTCTCAAACAGAATCTGCCATCTAAGCTAACAAAGTGTTTGTTTTCTGCACCACTATTATTAGATACAAATTTTACTACTTATCTAAAAGCCTGTACACTTATTTACTTTTGCCTGTCCTGGAAGCACATTAGGATACAGGGCAGGCTGAAAATCAGGTGGTCACAGGTTCAATTCTCAAGCCTGGAATCATTTTCTTCCTAGAGATTTATTCTCCGGAAGGTTTATTCTAGTAGGGCATTTTGGCATTGGACACATGTAGGGTTCCAGAAAGTTTCATCTGGTGTGAGGTGGGGGCGAGGGAGAAGTCCAGCTCTGATAACTTCCTAGTATACAACTACATGTAAAGGTGGACCATCATTAAATAGCACTTCACTAGCGGAGCAATGATGACCCAACATTGATTGCTGGCCGAGTAGCTTTGTGTTTTTCTACGCGGTCCCCACCAATATTCTTGAGGAAACCTATAGCTTTGAGATTTTCCAGAGGGTGGGGGGTGTCAGGACCCCCAGTCCCCCCTCTGGATGTGTGCATGGGCCACCCAGAAAAAGAGTTAATCTCAACATGACCTTAATTGTTGATTGGGACATTAAACATCAAAACCAACATAATTTATTTCCCTGGCGTTGTCCTAAATAATCATTCACTCATGAATTTAATTCAGATTTATCATAAAAATATCTCTAAGTGTTTATTTATACAATTTATTAATCTAGCATATCAAAATGGGTTTCTATCTCACAAAGAAACTGCCAAAATGAGCTAGCTTCAAATTTAATTGAAACTGCAAGGGGAAAACTATTTAATCTCCCAAATGAGTACATTGAGCTTTTCAACTGACCCCAAATTTGCTGAATAGTGCTAAAATTGCTGATTCTTCTGGTTCATATAGATTTTTTATGTTCTTCCAGGGGCGGATCCACGATTTCTGGAAAGGGGGTTCATATGTATAAAGGTGTGAAGGGTTCGTTTTGCTGATTTTATCTCATTTTTACCTGCGTCGCTTTAGCGAAAGCAGGTCTAGTAATGGGTCCACTCCGTCCGTCCGTCTGTCCGTCTGTCCGTGCTACTGATATGGATTTGGGGGCCTTTTTAGTCGTCTGGAGATAGACAAGGGGCCATTTCTTAACAAGGGGCCATGGTCCTCTGTAAGTTGCATAAAATGATTCAGGGGACCTCAGGGGAGGTAATAAAATAAACTTCTTAAAAAGGGCCATTTTATGTCTATGGTGATGGACGTCCAACCTGGAAATGGCCCGTAGTAATTTGTCAGTCTGATATTAACGGGCCAATTCGGAGCTAAACTGGCCCGTTATTTCGGACACTTGGCCCATTATTAATGGCCCTTTATAGGCTGGCCCGATATTCAATATTGGGCGTACGTCTGTCTGTCCGTCCGTCCGTCTGTCCGTCCGAAACACTTTAGGGGTGCCAAGTTTGTGTAATCTGTAACTCCAAAAGTTTTATTCCTTTTCATTCCAACTTTGCCAAATGATTGTTCACATATTGAAGATGTGCACCTCCTATTTTGTGCACGTTTCATATTTTTTTTTTCACTGTTGAGGGGTGTTGAACTTAGACATTTGGCCGTCCGTAACACTTTAGGGGTACCAAGTTTGTGTAATCTGTAACTCCAAAAGTTTTTATTCCTTTTCATTCAAACTTTGCCTAATAATTGTTCACATATTGAAGATGTGCACCTCCTATTTTGTGCATGTTTCATTTTTTTTTTTTTTTTTTCATTTTTGAGGGGTGTTGAACTTAGACATTTGACCGTTCGCAACACTTTAGGGGTACCAAGTTTGTGTAATCTATAACTCCAAATGTTTTTATTCCTTTTCATTCAAACTTTGCCTAATAATTGTTCACATATTGAAGATGTGCACCTTCTATTTTGTGTTTGTTTCATTATTTCTTTTTCATTTTTGAGATGTGTGGAACTTAGACATTTTTTTCATCCGAAATGCTGAAGGGGTTTCCTAGTTTGTGTAATCTGCAACTCCATCAGTATTCATTCCTTTATATTCAAACTTTACATGATGATTTTTCACACATTGAAGATGTGCACCTTCCATTTTGTGCACATTTCATATTTTCTTTCTTATTTTTGATGGGTGTTGAACCTAGACATTTTTCCATCAGAAATGCTTAGGGGTGCCTAGTTTGTGTAATCTGCAACGCCAACAGCATTCATTACTTTATATTCAAACTTCGCTTTATGGTTGTTCACACATTGAAGATGTGCACCTCCTATTTTGTGCAAATTTCATTTTTTTCACTTTTTTGACAGGTGTTGAACTTAGACATTTTCAAGCAGTTTTCATTCCTTTATATTCAAACTTTGTGTTATGATTGTTCACACATTGAATATGTACACCCTATATTTATGCTAATTTGATATTATATTTTTGAGTGTTTAACTTAGAAATTGTTAAGTCACCTACTGTAGATTACATTGTGAAATTTGGATGTAATCTGATTTCATTCCTGTATATTTGAACTTTGCATTATATAATCGACTGTTCACACACCGACGTGCACCGGCGACGCAGGTTTCAGAGCAGAGTTTGGTCTTGTTCTTTAATAAATGTCCCATGAAAATGAAATAATCTGGTCTCACTGAGACCAAATATTTCATTTTCATAGGATATTTAAAAACGGGGGCAGGGAGGTGGGCTCGAGCTAACCCCCTGAACCGCCCTCTAGATACGCCACTGACTTCCTAATTGTTTTCTAATTAGTTTACAGGATTCCAGATAAGAGCATGTATTTACTCATAGTGGAAAACAGTGTGGATCCAGATCAGCTGGCTTCTAAAGCCTGCTGATCTGGATCTACATGTTTTTTAAAACTGGATATATCAAGTTTCAGCATGCTAAGGGACTAAGGGTTAACTACAAAATATTGTTGCATGGCTTCATGTTGAGTATCATAATTACCTTAAAATATATTGATAGCTTAAAATATTTAACTGGTGCATTTGAGATAAGAAAGTGACTGTCAGGGCGGCCACCACAATTGACTCCATGGCTTGGACAATATTTCTAATTGTTCATTTGAATACCTGATAATGATGAGATGTTTTATAGAGCAGCCTAATCTTGGTTCATACTGTTTACTTAGTCTGAGTCCTGTCTGTGCCAATATTCAGGGTTGGTTTGGTATTCAAACAGCCCCCCCCATTCCCTTTGAAAAATAATTTTCGTCTTTCCCAACCCATGTACCCACACATATATTTTGTGGTCAAAAGAATCCTCTCAATGAGGCGTTTCTTTTGAGCACTTACACACGTGAATAAGAAACATCACAATTTTATTGTCAAAAAGATTACTTATTAGGACCTATACTCCAATGGGCTTTGATGCCTTCAGGGGGTCTGTAAACAACAAACATGTGCAGATGCGCAGTCTGATCAGTACCTTTGTTATTAATTTATTTGATTGTATCATATAAAAACTTGCTACATGTGAAATATTAATTTTCTAGCTGGTCTCTGTAGCTGAGGAGACTGATTTTTGTCTCACTTTGTTGAAAACCCTGAAGACAGGTTTCGTCAGGTAGAGGCCCAAACAAAGAAATTGCTTTGCATTAATTTTTCTCTTTTTCTTGTCCTTTATGAGAAAGGTAATATATTCTGTTTTGCTGCAGCCAATGTATAAAACTGTCTTTGTGTATGAAAATTGTTATAAGGTTGACTGGGCCTATAAAACATATGAGGACCAGTGGTCATTGACCCTAGGAATTAGAGGAAAAAGCAATAACAGTCAATAAGAAAGGATTGATATTACAGATTATATCTTATTTATATTCAGGATATACCGTATTCATCCCAATAGCAAACCATCAATGTCATTATTTAGTAACAGAGTATGAAGTTTATACATTATATAATTGAGCCGTGGCATGTGATTTCCAACAATGTGGCATTTTGACAAGTGTAGACTCAGACGAGCCTGTGCAGCCTCCTTTTAAGCTTAGAAAATCCAAATAATGTTCAGTCAGTAGCTTAGCAATCATAGAATACTCAAGCGCCTAGCAAAGGCTCTGATCAGACTGCGCCTATGCGCAGGCTGATCTGAGGCTTTGCTGGACACGCATACCACATTGTTGGAAATCTCATGTACTGGCTCATATGTGTTTAATCCTTAAAAGATAATATTTTGAAAAAAAAAATTCTTATTATATGGAAAGCATGTGAATTGTCTTCCAACAAATAATTTGCATGTAAGCTTCAAGCCTTATTCTCTCCTCCCAAGAAAACCTGTTACCGGGTTTTCTGACCAGGTCATACCCAAACCAGTGTGCTCAGCTACTGATACTAGCTAGAAAATTGAAATCGCTTGTTGCAAGTTTAGATATGACTTTCTAATAAGCAAGCAAAAAAGGTGCTGACAGTCTACGCTGATGACCAGGCTGGTCTGCACCATTGCTGTTCGCAAACCCTGAAGACAGGTTTTCTCATGTCGAGGCCCATTTATTCTTCTGTGGAAGTTGGGCCATTCTGTATGCAGTAGGATTAAGGAGCTAGATGTAACTCCTTACCTTTCGTATGAGTGGGGGGTTTGTTGTCTGTTGATAACCTTTGCAAACAGTTTGGACCCAGATCAGGCCTGACACCTTGTCAGGCCTGATCTGGATCCAAACTGTTTGACACTCTGATAATTTTCCTGAAGAAAAAAAATTGTGAAAA
Organism: Loripinus fragilis; assembly: GCA_964019695.1. Taxonomy (NCBI): domain Eukaryota; kingdom Metazoa; phylum Mollusca; class Bivalvia; order Lucinida; family Lucinidae; genus Loripinus; species Loripinus fragilis. Next base: position 37,082,681 of record OZ026515.1, read on the forward strand.
AGTTAATTAAAAAATCACCCAGCATGCAAGGAGTTTAAAGATCTTTGTCATTTATGGCCAATATTATTGATTTTAAGGACTGCATTCCTATTTCATGCCTCATTAAGGGCTGTAAAGTTGGCCTTGGTTATTATCTGTTTATAAGGATTCATGTCCTTGTTGACCCTTAAGGGTCATTGATTAACAGTTAAGAAGCTCTTAGTTGTACAGTAAAACATGTGTAAAATGGCCACTCAAGAATAGACAAAACAAAGATCTTAATATCTTAATGAAAAATGGTAGCTTAATGAAGGTCAAAAGTATTACAGAATGCTCTAAGACAGAATGCTCCAAGGGGAGCATTCTGCAATACTTTTGACCTGCATTAAGTGATAATTGGTCTTGAAAACCAATTTTCCGTCTTTTTGAGAGTGGCCATTTTACACAGGTTAGCTTCAAATAAGGCCAAAGAAAGTCAAGTCTTTGATTTTTGTACACACAGTTTCCCAATTTCCTAAATTATAAAACATTGTGGAAAGTTTTATTTTTAAATTATTCATTTTTGAACATGAATTATGTACTACAGTACCAATACACGGGTGGGCATCAGTGGAACTACCTCTTGTTCTGAGCTAAAACTGGCAAAACATCTGCATACTTTCTTCATTTTGAAATAAAACTTAAGAAATTCCGTTCTGGGTTCGATTTGGTTACAGTCCTCATCTCAAAGCAAAGCTTTTTGGCCTGTTTAGCAAGGTAAATCATATCTACATGGAATAGCATTGCCGAATTTTTACATAGTTTGTTCATTCTTTTACAAAAAATCAAAACAAGCGAGAGTACCTACCTTTGTTTGCCCTTTGTGTGACTATGCCACTACCGTGAAAGATCCGGATGTGACGAAGGAACAAAATTAATTTACATTAACGTGATTTCGGGGTAGTTCAGCTGATGCCCACCGTGCAATAACTACTGCAGTATGCATGATGCCAATTTTTGTGGTATCTTCATTTTACTGTATTTCTCCATTATGCTTTTATATCCTCTGCTTATTTTTATATCCCAAACTTTGAAAAAGTTGAGGGGCATATTGCATTTGGCTTGTCCTTATACCTCCAACATTAAGCCAATTTTCTGGCCAAATTTTCACAATGAAAAAAAAAAAACCCAGTAGGCAAAAAGTTAAACAATAGCTCAAACAAGCAAACAAACTGAACTTTCTCATTTTCTCATTTCAGATCATGTATGCAACTGCAGCAGTGGTTGGCAAGGAGATCAATGCCAAGACGACAGCAATGAGTGTTTGAACTCTCCATGTCAGAATGGTGGACAGTGTATCAATGTACCAGGGACATATATTTGTGTTTGTGTGGGATACTGGACAGGGCAGGACTGTGAACTAGATGAGGAAGAGTGTAGTAAAGAGCCTTGTCACAACAATGGTACATGTATTGAGGCTGTAGGAGGACCACCAACCTGTATATGTGAACCAGGTAAGTGTATCAATGTACCAGGGACATATATCTGTGTTTGTGTTGGATACTTAACGGGGCTGGACTGTGAACTAGATGAGGAAGAGTGTAGTTAAGAGCCTTGTCACAACAATGGTACATGTATTGAGGCTGTAGGAGGACCACCAACCTGGATATGTAAACCAGGTAAGCACTTGGTATTGATGAAGCATAAAGTTTTGTTCTAACTCTATCTACAAGGTCAATTGAAATTCTACTGATATGTGTGGTTCAGATTGCCAATAAAAATTAGGAAAAGTAGGTAGGTAAGAAACTATCATTTTGTAGGTTTTTTACATGTCAATGTAGAACCATACTGTCCAACTGAGGAACAGCACATGAGCCAGCACAAAATAGGCCACCAGATAATAGTACGTAATTGAAAATTAATTTTCTAATTTTCTTAATTTCTCAATGAAAACATATGTTGTGTGTACTCAAAAGAACTGTTTCAATGAGACGGTTCTTTTGAGCACACAAACCTCATGTTTAAAGGATAGGTAAGGAAATAATGACAATTTTACGCTAAAATGTTTTGCTTAATTGGCCCTATGGCTGAGATGAGGAAGCACATGCAGTCTCGACAGAGCTTTCCATGCTCACAAAATCATATGAAGATTCACACCAACAATTCGTTATGGGCCCATGACAACTGCTTACCTGTGCTGGACGACAGGTAACGGGTTTTAGAAGACAGATTTAGGGTTTTGGACGACAGTGAAAAGAGGCAACACACAGAGACGTCACAGAAAATGATACTATAGTGCGTTTGGCTATTAAAAAATAATTCCTGTCCTATTAGTGTTTGTAAGTTCGACATCAGAAGTACAACCACCATAGATATTTGTAGTTAAATTGTAAAACTCTGGACTGGAAAAGAAACTTCAGAAATGTGTAATTTGCGATTAATCACTTGCATTCTCATCATGAAATAAGCATAAATGGTCCGACAATAGATCTCACATGATTTTCCTGTCAATTTAACATGTCCTTCTTAAAAGAAAACTGAAAAACCTCAAAATTTCATATTTCTAATGTTACTGGTTAGAGACGACTGTGTAACAGGCAATAGACGACGTCAGTTTTTCTGTAACAGATGTGAGACGACATTTTTCTTTCTTTCATGAACACTTGACTAGATGTAAATACTGCTTTGAAGCCTATTTAACGCATGAAGAAGTAGTTAAGCATTGTGCAACCTCCCGTCGAATGTGCATACCAAGCCCCAGGTAATCAGAAGAATTAAAAGGTTAATACAATATATGGGATTGGTGGCATTTTAGTCTTCTTGTTCCAGTGAATATTTAAAAGGGTTTTTACCTTATTTGAGCAAGGCGGCATCTTGGTCACAAGACCAAGAAGTTAGTGAGTATGATCAGGAAATGCAACAATTATAAACTCCAGACCAACCCACTATATCATGAGGAAAAGCCACTGAACATTTACAGTAACAAGATATCCATAAGACAATAAAAGTAAAGCTACCAGCTCTCTCTTCCTCTTCAAGATGCTTGCAAAACTAGGGAGGGCGCAAAGTAATGCATACCAAAAACAAAGACAAACACAGAACCCCCATAATGAGAAGTACATTAAGTAATAGATCAACAACAAGAGAATCACCGCCTCAGAACTGACAGAAGCCTAAGCAACGGGGGTGGGGGCTTGTATGCATTTTAAGATCATTTGAATAACTTTCGTCCCTCCATCCTAAGGAGTCTCCAATGAAATTCGATTGACAGTGTGGTTTCAAAGAAGATGTTTGAAAATATTGACGAACAGACAGACGGATGGAGGCTGGAGTCATTTGTATACTATAAGTTCTCTTCGGAGCCTTCAACTTTGGTGAGCTTAAAACGTTATTTTATTCGACCATGTATACACTTTGTCAGACCTGGAGCTTATTGAGGGCAATTGCGGGTAATACTTCCCACATTAAAATCTTTTTAATTGTTCACATACAGTTTGTTTTATGTATGGACTGTCAATTTATGTAATACAAAGGATATGTCACCAGACTCAATTTTTCATAATCTCACATGGAAGTTTTCAGCATTTTTACAAATTTTCAGAAACAAATCCAAGTCCTTAATATTAAACTAAAATATTTGTAATCGCCATCCAGCTTCTTAATTTTAATTTTAATTATCTCTCATGACCTCAAGCTTTCTGGAAAATGTAAAAATGTTTGTTTTCCCAAGCCATATCAAAGTACTGCATGATATATTTTGGTTATTCCCTCACAAAAGGATTTCGATTTTTAGAGTAACTTATATACAAAAAATCTGACATTAAAATCTTATTCATGGACTATCATTTGACATTTTAGAAAAAAAAAATTGGGGTCACCAGACTAATTATCTTGCATGAGGGCTAAAGTTATCCCCACCCCCACTATTTCGAGGATAATTCAATATAAAACGTTAAGGAGTGTAATTTTTGTCATTTTAATATATAATTCCATATTTCTTGTATGAAGTAATTTTGCATTACAAGAGGAAAAAAGCAAAAGAAAAACAAACAAAACAATTTGTTATAAGTGCCCACCCTGGAATCGACCCTGGTCCTCTGGTTCCAATGTCTGACACGCTAAGCACAAGGTCACAATGTCAAGTCGTGTGCCGCTCGAAATAACAGTACATAAACTGAGTATCCGCCATATTTCTATTCGCATACAGGGTAAATGACATTTCACCCTCGGTCAAAACAGAAGATTTTTCAGTGTAATGTATATTTAATAAATCCATCACTGTCGTCTCCACCTGCTACGCTGTCGACAATAACCTGTAACAAAATATTTGCAGTCGTTACACATCTGTAACATGGAAAAAATGACTGCAGTACATTCGTTTTGATTTTAAAAACGCGTTCGTCTAAAGTAAGCGGGTTCATAAGTAAAATCTTTCTTGGTCTATGTGATGGACAATGCAATGTCTAATAACATCAAGTCATAAAATGTTCAAAGAAAACGAAAGTGAAAGTACTAAATAAGGATGTTAGGACATGTGTAGTAGTAAAAAACAGTTTCAAGAATAATAATGTATTATATACGCGTTAACTGGATATAGTAGCCATGCTCTACAGGATTGAATAACTTCAGATATGTGTCGGGAACAAATATACAAAGACAAAATAAGATGCTTGCGGTTTATTGTGTCTTAAGTCTCCCAAAAACGATATGCATTCAATAACAGAAACCTATATTTAGGAATATTTCGTCCGGGACCTGTAACACACTGTCGTCCAGAACCACCTTGCGTTGTAACAGACATCCCTAAGCGTGATAATTGCACATGCATGTTAAAGGAATGAAATATGTATGTGCAATAAATACTAAAATATCATGACCAGGCCTATATGTTTACATGGAGATAAGGCCTGCTCATTTCTTTTTCGACAGGAACAAGTGGACAGTTCTGTGGAATAGTTCTAGATGGTTGTGATTCTAGTCCTTGTGGTAACCATGGCAACTGTACAAATCTCCTTGGCAACTTCACATGTACCTGTGATACCGGATATACAGGTTAGTTCAAACTTAATCCCTGGTGATCAGTTTTTTTACCTTTCCTCATTCGTGCTTCCAGTCAAAATTACAATTTTTCTATTTCTAAAATTGCTCCAGTATCCATTTTAAGAGATTTGCTTTTCTGTACAATTTTGCAGTGGCTTTTCTGTACAATTTTATCAGTGGAAATCGGGGTGCACTTCACCACTACATGTTTTATTTTGCCACGGGTTCAAGCCCCACCGGGGTCTCTGCGTTGTGGTCTTTGAGCAAGACACATTTATCCTAGCTTAATACTTAGACCCGTCCCTACATAACTGAAAGATTGTTGATGGGTCGTAAAGAATCAAATCAAACAAACAAAAACCACTACATGTTTAAAAATAATCTTGTAAAAATTCATATCATATGGTAAATGTTCAAAAATTTTGAACACTTTTCTTTTTCTGAACTCAAATAAAATTTTGGTTATCAGGGCTGGAATTCACAAAATGCTTGTCAGAAAAGCAAACAGAGAAGACCCTGATCAAATTGCTTCTTCAGAAGCAGTCTCATCTGTGTCTGCTTGTTTTTTCTAGGCTTTTGTGGCAGGCACCTACTGTTCGAAATTTTTGAACATTTACTGTAGGCCAATTTTGCTGTTACACTTGCAGGTAATGTCAAAAATATATATGAAACCTGTGCAATTTTAGTCATTGCAATTTTGCACAGGTTTCATATTTTATACATTTCACAATGTTGTACTCATTATATTGTTTGAACAGTGATTGAATATAAATGTATTTATATTTTCACAGGTTTACAGTGTGAGACAGAGGTGAATGAATGTGACCTTCTGTTGCCATGCCAACACAATGCGACCTGTGAAGATTTACTGAATGACTACACTTGCACCTGTACTGTGGGGTTTACAGACAAGAATTGCAGTACTAACATTGATGACTGTATTCCTAATCCTTGTTACCATGACAGCCAGTGTAATGATGGGATAGACAGCTATACATGTTCCTGTTCACCAGGATATACAGGTATTGTTCTTAACCCTTTTCAGACCAATGGAATTTTCCATAAAGCTACATGAGAAAAGTCAGGATGGTCCATTGTATATATTGAGGGGTCAAAGGTTATAATTTCCATAAAATATTGTATTTCTTTCTCTATAGATTCATTTTAACTTGGCAAACAGTGCAGAGCCTGATAGAATGCTGCATTATGAGGTATTTCATCTGGGTCTTCACTGTTGGCCAAAGTACCCATTTATGGGTTTCGGGTTTTCAAATGGTTTACTAAACAAGAAAATCATTCACTGTCTTGCCCTGCAACCAGGCCATATTTTTTTGCTTTATTTAAAACTCTCATATGTTGTATTTTATTTGCTGATAAATGTTAAAATGTTGGCATTTTAACATTATGAGCAGGATAAATGTTATGCTCATCTGTGTTGAGCATGAAAAAAGTTTTAAAACCTTGAGACCTGGTTTTTAGTTTAACACCTATCCAACTGCACGACTTGGCCTGACTGTTCTAGGATTTGAATCTTATGACATTCACTTATGTAATGAAGGTGAGTTACCTGGTCAAGCAAAACCCATGTTTGATTTTTGTCACACACACTGCTTTGCATGGACACCTTCAACATGTGGGAGGGCAGTGGCTCAGTGGTAGAGTGCTTGACTCGAGACCGAGGGGCCGGGGGTTCGAGCCTCACTGGCGTCACTGCGTTGTGTCCTTGAGCAAGAACATTAATTCTAGCTTAGGGAAGACCCGTCCCTTTATAACTGAAAGATTGTTGATGGAACGTAAAGAATCAAATTAAACAAAAACCTTCAACATGCAAGTTTCAGCTAATTATACCCCCGGTACGAAGTATATAGGGGGTATATAGTTTTTGCCTTTTCTGTAATTATGTTTGTCTGTCTGTCTGTCTGTCTGTCTGTCTGTTTGTTTGTCTGTAAACTTTTTTTTTCGTCAAAGATTTCTCAGCAACTACTTGGGTTAGGATTCTGAAATTTGGTACAAAGCTTGATAGTGATGAGTTGTATTGTGTAACAAAAGAACAGCCACATATTGCTTATCAGTCCCTTTATTTGTTCATTTTTCTTTCTCTCCAATGGAAAAATTTGCGTCAAAGATTTCTCAGCAACTACTTGGGTTAGGATTCTGAAATTTGGTACAAAGCTTGATAGTGATGAGTTGTATTGTGTAATAAAAGAACAGCCACATATTGCTTATCAGTCTCTTTATTTGTTCATTTTTCTTTCTCTCCAATGGAAAAATTTTTCGTCAAAGATTTCTCAGCAACTACTTGGGTTAGGATTCTGAAATTTGGTACAAAGCTTGATAGTGATGAGTTGTATTGTGTAACAAAAGAACAGCCACATATTGCTTATCAGTCCCTATATTTGTTCATTTTTCTTTCTCTCCAATGTCACAGATTTCTCAGCTCCTATTGGAGCAAGTGTTTTCAAATTTTGTGTGCATCTTCAGGATGGCAAAATGTACTGTGTAAATGGAAATTAAGATGCTAATCCTCATTTTGCCTTCTTTGTTCAAATTTTCATTTTTTCCTTCTTTCTCTCTTATATAATACATATGGACATAAAAACCTTCAACATGCAAGTTTCAGCTAATTATACCCCCGGTACGAAGTATATAGGGGGTATAAAGTTTTTGCCTTTTCTGTAATTATGTTTGTCTGTCTGTCTGTCTGTCTGTTTGTTTGTCTGTAAACTTTTTTTTTCGTCAAAGATTTCTCAGCAACTACTTGGGTTAGGATTCTGAAATTTGGTACAAAGCTTGATAGTGATGAGTTGTATTGTGTAACAAAAGAACAGCCACATATTGCTTATCAGTCCCTTTATTTGTTCATTTTTCTTTCTCTCCAATGGAAAAATTTGCGTCAAAGATTTCTCAGCAACTACTTGGGTTAGGATTCTGAAATTTGGTACAAAGCTTGATAGTGATGAGTTGTATTGTGTAATAAAAGGACAGCCACATATTGCTTATCAGTCTCTTTATTTTTCATTCTTCTTTCTCTCCAATGGAAAAATTTTTCGTCAAAGATTTCTCAGCAACTACTTGGGTTAGGGATTCTGAAATTTGGTACAAAGCTTGATAGTGATGAGTTGTATTGTGTAACAAAAGAACAGCCACATATTGCTTATCAGTCCCTTTATTTGTTCATTTTTCTTTCTCTCCAATGTCACAGATTTCTCAGCTCCTATTGGAGCCAGTGTTTTCAAATTTTGTGTGCATCTTCAGGATGGCAAAATGTACTGTGTAAATGGAAATTAAGATGCTAATCCTCTTTTTGCCTTTTTTTTTCAAATTTTCATTTTTTCCTTCTTTCTCTCTTATATAATACATATGGACATTTTTTCTGTCAAAGATTTCTCAGCAACCACTTGAGTTAGGACTCTGAAATTTGGTACAAAGCTTGATAGTGATTAATTGTATTATGTAAGAAAAGAACAGCCACATATTGCTTATCAGTCCTTTTATTTGTTCATTTTTCTTTCTCTCCATTGGAAATTTCTGTCACAGATTTCTCAGCTCCTATTGGAGCCATTGTTTTCAAATTTCGTGTACACCTTCAGGAAGGCAAAGTGTACTGTGTAAATGGAAATTAAGATGCTAATCCTCATTTTGCTTCTTTTTTCAAATTTTCATTTTTTCCTTCTTTCACTCTTATATAATACATATAGACAATTTTTCTGTCAAAGATTTCTCAGCAACTACTTGAGGTAGGATTCTGAAATTTAGTACAAAGCTTGATAGTGATTAGTTGTATTGTGTAACAAAAGAATAGCCACATATTGCTTATCAGTCCCTTTATTTATTCATTTTTCTTTCTCTCCGATGAAAATTTCTGTCGCAGATCTCTCGGCTCCTATTGGAGCCAGTGTTTTCAAATTTAGTGTACACCTTCAAGTAGGCTAAGTGTATTGTGTAAATGAAAACAAAGATGCTAAAGCTCATTTGGCTTCTTTCTGTCACTCCTGTATAACACATATGGACTTTTTTTGTCAGAGTTTTCTCAGCAACTACTTGATTTAGGATTATGAAATTATTTGTGTACTTTCAGGTAGGAGAAGTGTATTGTGTAAATGAAGACTAAGGTGCTAATCCTCATTTTGCCTTCTTTTTCCAAATTTTCAATTTTTCCTTCTGTCACTCTTATATAACACATGGACATTTTTCATCAAAGTTTTCTCAGAAACTACTTGATTTAGGATTATGAAATCTTTGACAGTTTTGTCTTTTCTCTGAAAGTGTTACAACCTCTGATGGCTACCGCCGGGGGTATGTGAGCTTTGCTCACTTCTTGCTATATTTCATTTCTCCTTCTCTCAGTCAAAGTTAGCTTAAAATCTTATAATAAATATTTCAACACAAACAATAGTATACATTTTTAGAAAAAAGAGCTGGGACACAGCTTAAGCAGCAAAATAACAATGAAGTAAAAAAAAAAGATCATGGTCTGCATGTGCAAACTGCCAGATAGACCATAATGCCCATTTTAAATCACACTGAAAACAACATAGTGCATGAGTGAAAGTTTTAAGGATTAATCCTGAATTCAGGATTTTGAGGCTGACTTTCCATAGAAAGTCAGCCTCAAATGCTGAATTAAGGAGATTATAATTGCTTCTTTGATTAGTTTTCAGATTATCTAAACACTATTTACCATTTTAAATTATTCTTTTTTGTAGGCTTCCTGCTAGTTTTGAAATTTGAATTTCTAAAGTTCAGGAATTAGGAAATTTTGAACTTTCACCCATGATAGTGTTTTATGTGATTTTAGTAATCAAGAAAAGATCCTATTTTATGCATATATAAATACAGTAAAATCTCATAATTCGAACTCTGTTTGAAATACTCGCTAATTCGAATTGAATTCTGGACACACTGGATTCAGAGAATAGGGCACAGTTATGAATTGTTTTGATAACTGTGAATTAAAACATATCTTTTTGATGCGTATAAGAAATGTCTCTTTGAGACGTTTCTTTTTAGCACAAAAACATATTTTTGATAGCTTGATAGGAAAAAATGATAATAATCATTTATTGGGGTGATATATTTTATGTTTTTCTCCCTATAACTTGAACTACTGATAATTGGGAGTAAAACCTCTAGTCCTGATGACTTTGAATTTACGAGATTTGACAGTGAATATATATTTCAGGGACTGTGTGTAATGTAGAAATCAACGAGTGTGATGCTGAACCATGCCTTAACAATGCTACATGTCACGATCGTGTCAATAATTTTACATGTCAATGTCAGCAAGGATACTCAGGTGAGTGTTTGATAAAGCAAAATATGATAGAGCTTAAAATGATGGTTATTTTCTCAACCCAAATATAAGCTTGTTGGTACTCATAAAAGGTCTTCAAGAGACAGTTATTTTGAGTACCTAGAACTAGGAAATACATTTTTGTTTTGCTGCATGCCTTCTTTGAAAAGAGCCGAAAAAACTCTCTTAGTGTGGATATATGATCTAGCTAGTCTCTGCAACTTACCAGGGTACAAGGTTATAAAACTTTTTTCATGCTCAATTTAACTGGGCATGAAATTTTAACTGCTCATAAAAGCTAAAATGCTGAAAAATATGGATTTTTCTTACATTGAAACTCTCTGGAAACTCAAAAAGAAAAGAGGAATAATCTGCTAGGAAAGTCCTTTATATCTGAAACAACTGTGACTGAACTCAAAGCCACCATTGATTTAAAAAAGTCTGTTTAAGACACTAACAGGCACCCCTTTCACCCTTGTGAAAGAATGGAAAGGGTCAAATATTAATCCCACAGCACAGATCATAAGAGCCCAATTTTTACTTTTTTCTTAGCATACTTGGCATTTAAAGGTATGAATATGATTGTTCTTATAGCTGCATTTTCACAAATTAATATGTATTTACCTGTCAGTTTATATTTAAAAAAAAATAAAAAAAATCATTTACCTGGGGACTTAGCACAGCTGATCTAGCTCATGGCCAATCTGAATCATGACAGCTTTATTCTATACAGCTTATTTAAAGGTATAACTTACCAGAATTGAAATATTGTATTTCCTGATCTAAATTATATGGTCCACATCACAAGAAAACCTGTATTTGGGGTTTACAACCAAGTAAGACTCAAACCAGTCTGCTGTGCTACAGAGGCTAGCTAGTGTATTGAAACTTTGCATGTGGCAAGCTTAGACATTATACTTTGTAGAGAGCAACTAAAAAAGGGGCTGAACAGACTGTGCACATGCGCAGGCTGGTCTGCACCATTATTGTTCACATGCAACAAAGTCGGATTTTCTTGCTTGAAGGTCCATATATTCCAATACTTTTACAAATGTAAAACAATATCTGATTGGATAACATTTAAACTTTGCGATAGTTAATCCTGTCTTATATTACTGTCAGAAATGTTTGAAGTCCTTAGTTATGTTCACTTTTCATTGGATGATTTTTGTGCAGCTTGCACCACTCCAATTTGAGATTTTTTGTTATTGTCCATAATGTTATAGATAGCATTAGTTCTTGTATATATGATTTGTAATTCAGGTATTTTGTGTGAAGAAGACATAAATGACTGTGACCCTGACCCCTGTTACCATGGTAGCCAGTGTGTAGATGGTGTTGATGATTATACATGTCAGTGTATCTCTGGATATGAAGGTACAGATTGTTTTATGGAAAATGAAACTAAAAAAATTGTATCAACCTTTAAATCAGATATATTCTGTTTTGAAATTTGTAGATCCAGATCAGCTGGCTTCTGAGAAGCCAGCTGATCAAGATCCACAGTTTTCCTCACTGCTTGCTTAATGGATATGATGAGGAAAAAGGAGGAGAGCGCATGCGCCAGCGAATGGCAGTCCTGTTTTTCTGGGGAGATTTTTAGGATATTTTGGATTTAAAAACTACTTACTGGCTGAGTTTTTACTATTTTCTACATTGTCAAATCACAGCGGAAAGATTTTTCTTGTTTTTTTTTTGTTTTTTTTTCTGTTTTTTGTTGTTGTTTTTTTCTTTAAAATTCAAAATTCGCACTTCCTGGCGTAATAATCACATGGGATCGTGCCAGTAGACAAAGAAAGAAAGAAAGATGCTGAAAAAAAAAAAGTATTATTTTATAGAAAGTAATGAAATACAGGAAAATATTTATTAAATATAATGGTTATTTGCAAAAGATATATTTCACATGTGAAAATATAAAATGTAATTGGATATGCTCTGCTGTCTCCATTGACATCCCTGAGCCCCCTTCAGATTTCCAATCACCTATAACTTTCTTATAAGTGGACAAAAACGCAAAGTGTTGGTATTCATTTTCTAAATTGGATCGTAAGGAACATTTTGGTAATAAAATTATCAGGATTTGCTGATATTTTCATTTTTTTAACTCCAGCTCCTGTGGTTTCAGTTTTGGAAGGACACATTATGACATGTCATCATAACATGACGTCATTTGCCATCATGTCTGTCGTCATGTGTGACAATGTATGATGGCATATCTTATTTCTCAACAAAAACATATGTTGCAAACGCCAAAACCATGTTTTATCATATGAGGTTGCAGCTGGAATTGAAATAATGCCATGCAATAAAATCGATAAACCACTAGTGGTTTACAGATTTTCGGGAAATATCATGACGTCCATGACAACATTGCGTATATACATAATGACAAAATTATAGCCTTTTTATGGTAGAAATGAGATTGCAATGTAATCTAAAATGTCATATGATAAAAGAATCTAACATTCATGCTCCTGTATTATTGTACTTATTAAACTTGTTGCGCAAAAGTGATAAAATGCTCGGCAATCCTCGCATTTTATCTCTCTTCCCCAACTTATTGAATAAATTCAATAAAATATGAGCACTCATGTAAGATCCGCTATTTATATTATTACTACTCTCAAAAAGTTTGCTTGTCTGGACCCAAGTTGCATGAAGGATAATAGGACTTACAGCAATACTCGAGCCACGACCGTGAGATTTCCAACAATGTGGAATTCCGATCAGGCCCTGAGGTTTTAAAACTTTTTTCAACTCAACTGAGCACGAAATTTCAACTGCTCATAAAAAAACTAAAATACCAACAAATAAAGGAGTTTCTTGCTCTAAGTCTCTCAGATGTTGTATTTATCATGCTTATAAATGATTTAATGCCAACAATTGTTGGCATTTTAACATTTATCAGCAGGATAAATTTCTTGCTCTGCTGAGTTGAGCATGGAAAAAGTTTTATAAACTCGAGGCCTGTACAACTTCCTTTTGCGCTGCGAGACTCCAATCTTTGTTCTGTTGAAAGCCTTAGAGTCGTAGATTGGTGGGCGACAAGCAAATACTCTTATGTGCCGGCTGATCTGAGCCTTTGCTGGTCGCTCATATCACATGGTTGGAAATCTAAAGTTCACGGCTCACTTGTTTGTTTTCCAGGTAAAAATTGCAGCGAGGATATCCAGGAATGCCTTAGTTCCCCATGCCTCTTTGGTGGCATCTGCACTGAGCCAACTATCAGCGGGTACCAGTGTGAGTGTTCACCGGGTATTGAGGGAGACAACTGTGAACATGTATCTCTGGCAACCTTTGATGGCAGTTCATTGGTCAATCTTGACCCAGTCTCAGCCAATCAGGGAAGAAGAAAAAGATCAGAGAGACAATCTGAAATGGAGCAAGAGAATGAACTTAAAATGTCTGGCTCCCTGCTTAAAGTACGGAGGATTAGACGAGCAACAGAAAACCAGCAACCAGTTCTTTTATCAAGAAGTGCAAGACAGTCAGAAAGTGTGCTACTGAGAATCGATTTTCAATTCAGAACAACAGTCATGGATGGCATTCTGCTTCTAGCTACAGGGGTAAGGATTTTAAATTTATTAACTCGTTGCATCTGGATAATTTTGCATGCTTTTTGTTGTGAGCATATATGTAAAAAAAATGTTTAAAAAATCTTTCAGGATCACCATCAGAGATTAAAATTGTTAGGATGCTGATGAGGCCCAATTTTTTGTTGGGCCTGATCATGCTCCAAACTGTTTGCAAAGTTTATCAGTACTTGACACTTTGTAACAAATAGTTGAGTAACTACAGTAAAACCTGTGTAAAACAGCCACTCAAAATATACAAAACAGAGATCTTAATGACAAATAGTAGCTTGATGAAGGTCGAAATTATTGCATAATGCTCCCCTTGGAGCATTCTGCAATACTTTTGACCTGCATCAAGCGATAATTGGTCTTGAAAACCAATTTTCCATCTTATTGAGAGTGGCCGTTTTACACAGGTTTTGCTGTAATATCCCCTTCCTTCTGTATTTCTAAAGTAACAAGCACAAACTTGACATACGGTAATATCAGCTGCAGGGGTATCTTGAAGTGACAAACCGAGCCAAACTCTGAATTGATTTATCACAACAAAAGTCATCTGCTTTTGTCGTCTGTGAAGTGTTTTAGAAGCCTTTTCAACAAACTATGTTGAGTGTAATCCGGCCATTCCTTGTGCAGCCACTCAACCTGATCCGACACCCATCAGATCAAGTTCCTTAGTATACTAATGGTTTAAACAATAAACTTGGTATAGTCCATTGTACATAATTTTGAAAAAAAAAATTGTATTCTTTTGTCTGAAGGTCTTTTTTACCTTTACAAACAGTGTAGACCCTGATGAAATGCAGCATTATGCTGCATTTCATCAGTCTTCACTGTTTGCAAAAGTACTTGTTTAGGGTTTCCCGAATACAAAGGGTTAAATAATAATGTGTTTTTATTGATAAGATCGAATGTAAGTCAATATTGACTTGAGGTCAATAGTATTGGTCTGAGGTAAGCTATATTTAGCTGAGGTTAAATGAAATATAAAAGTGCTATAATTTATTTTATATTCTGAAGGACTTTAGAAACGCACCACTTATATATTCACTGTCTCTTCCACATGGTTGAATTGAGGATGTTTTCTTTATCCCTTTTTATCCACTTACCTAATGGACCATGATTTGCCATAGTTTCGATTTGCTAATGCGGTTCATTCTGACGTAACACTGACGTTAGTGTTTTTCAACAAATGTCGTTTGACAGCTGTGAGATTTGTTCAATTTAAAAGCAAACACTTTGAGCTGGTAGCCAGATGTCTTAACCAACCGAAAAACAAAAAAAGTTTCGGAAATAATCGGAAATAATCGTTTATTTAGACTCCCAGTTGCAGCGTTTCTTTGCTAACGTCAGTCTTAATTTTTCAAACAGCAATAACAGGCGGATGACGTTCGCGCATGTCGCGATACTTTTCTCTTCTACGCAAAGGGTTGTGGAGTATCTTGTTGCACTAAAACATTTTGATTATTCATGATCCTTACCAATTACGTCAAAAACAGTAATGACGTCACCTAGCAAAATGAACGTTACCAGAGGCCTAAAACTTCATGATTTGATTTTGTCTTTCCTTGTGCTTTCAAGAACAAACATTGGTTCCAAAACTTTTTTGCGCTCATAATGGAAGGTATTGGTACTCTGTGACTTTTTAAATTTGGGATGTCTCAGAATAATCGCGACCTCAGGGCAACCATAAGCCACAGCGTTTCGATTTTCTTATTGAATGCAAGCTAAATGAAGGGACTTGTCAATTTTATTTTTCAAATTATTCAAATATTATATTTTGACAATAAATTAGCATTTTAGCAGGTGGTGCGTTTCTAAAGTCCTTCAGTATACTTAGCAGTGAAATCAATGCATATCAAAAACAAATAAAAGTGATATCAATCACTAGTGAAATGATATGATTATAATTTCACTGTAGTGTTTTTTGGATCACCTCTGACTCTTCCATTCACTTAATGCAGCTCACTTCGAAAGTTCAAACGCCTATTACTTTCTTATTTGTGAACAAAAACATCAAGTGTTGGTAGTCATTTTCTTAGTTAGAACACGAGGAACATTTTGGTACCAAACTAATTCAGATTTGCTTAAATTTTTCAATTTTGAATTTCAACACCTCCCGCTTCAGTGAGGGAGGCAATACATGTAACCTATGCTACGCAACGTCATCAACAAATTATAACGTCGCTTATGATGTCACTTGTCTCGCACTTTGACACTGAATAAATTTCTTTTTATCTGTAAGTCCTGATGACTATAGATCATGTAGATTGTTCCAGGTATTCTGTAACAAATACTCGTTTGTCTCCTTTTACATTATTGTGATTCGGCTTGAAGCATGGTTAACAAATTGATTAACTGTAAATCTTCTAAAAAGTATAAAATAAAAAGAAAATTTACTTTTTTTAGTAAATACCAAATATATTTCATCTCGTGAGTTGAAAACATCGAAATTTTCATACGTTCTGCGCATTCATGAAAATTCTGATGTTTTCAACACACTCGATGAAATATATTTGGTATTCACCTCTAAAAAGTAAATATCCTATATATATTAAGTAGTTGACTATTAATAAAAATTTCATTTTCAAGTAATTTCGTATTGGCCCTGTTACAGGTCCTCGGTCAGCCCTATTGGCCCTTAGCCTTGGCCACTGCCAGTACAACTGACCTCGGACCTGTAATTGGGCCAATACGCAATCACTTGATTCATAACAATAATAACCTGGCTAGCCCAAATGGTGTATTATTTACTCATTGAAAATCTGTCTCTATTTCAGGAAACACCTGAGGGAGAAAACCGTCATCTGGCAGTCCAACTTTATGCTAATTCTTTGATAGTGTCTCAAAATTTAGATGGAAAAACCTTGATGGATAGGATACTTTTAACCACTGCTGATGCTTCTATCAGCCATGTTGTAAATATCATCATTGGAAACACTTTCACCAATGTTTCTTTAGATCAGGACAACTGCATGCTTGGAACTTGTGTTATATTTAGTCACACTTTGATTGGTCCTAGTTTGTATCTCAATGAGAGATTACAGATGGGAGGTGTAGCTGATACAACAGCCTATATTAGAAGCAAACTGACAACTTTCAGCAACTTTACTGGATGTTTAGGGGTTAGTGGACGTTTATTCATAACTTATGTCTTCATATTATATTTTCTTTGCTGATCACATTCAGTAAGAAAAGTAATCTGGCCGGAAGGGTTTCTGAGAGGCCAATCACAGCCTAGGGACCATAGGTCTGAATAAGGAAAAAAAATGGAGCGTAAAATTGTAATTAAATTCTTCCCCATCAATTTAAACATACGTTTTGGGTGCTCAAAAGAACCATCTCAACTAGGAACCACAGCATAATTATGTTTTTGTTGAGATAAAAGAAAAAAAATCATTACACACTCTTATCTGGAGGCCTTGCAGAGGCCACATATTTTTGAATTTGCCAACTGCCATTCCCCCACAACAGTTTCTCAAACTCCTGACAATATAATTGACTCTTTCCCCAGCAGTGACAATTTTTGTTGCCCTCTGATAATATTTGAAAACAGTTTAGACCCAGATCAGGTCTGGCAAATTAGCCAAATTTGATTGGAACTGTTTAACATCCTGATAGAGTTACTGAAAGAACAACAGCAACAATATTTTGAAGAAAAAGATAAAAAAAAACAGCAACCGCAATCTGCACAGTAAAACATGCAAAGTGATAATTTACAAATACATGTTTCTTTCATATAACATTTAGGCATTTCTTGACTGCTATCTATCACCACAATTGAATCTTGATGTTTTCTCATTACAGAGCCTGACAATCAACAACAAACCAGTCAGCCTTTTATCATCTTCCCAGAATGCTTCCATTGAGAACCAGTCAAATCTTCCACAGCCTGGATGTGTGCCACATGATCACTGTAACCATGACTACTGCCTGAATGGAGGTAAAAGATTTATGGGCGTATTATATCAAAAGCCTGAAAATCACATTTTGGCTTTGTTTGATTTGTGCAAAGACCTTTGGAGTGAAAAGTGCGGATTTTAAAATCCATCTAGAGGTGTTAATTACTGAATTAATACTTTTGAATACAGGTAACCCAGTTTAACACAGGTATGAAGGGCTTGGGCATACAAATTGTTTTGGCCTCTGATAGAGCTTTTCAACATATAGTTTCAAGTTTAATGTATATCTCAGGTTTATAAGAGCAAACTAATATAGCATGCACAAAGTTCTTTGAGATGGTTTTGCCGCTCAGATCAAATGCTGCAGGGCCTGGGCTTGGTGGAGAAAATGCAAAACTTGGGCTTGAGTCATGCAAACAGTAAAACCTGTCTTAAGCAGCCACTCAAAAAAAGACCAAAAAATGTTTTTTAAGACCGATTAATGCTTCATAAAGGTCAAAAGTATTGCAGAATGGGAGCATTTTGCAATACTTCTGACCGCCCTTAAGCTACCTTTTGTCATAAAGATCTTTGTTTTTGTCTATTTTTGAGTGGCCGCTTAAGACAAGTTTTTCAGTACAATGATGCCAATAGTGAGATAGTAAAGTGAATCAAGCATTCCTTTGGGCTTCATTTTCTGGATTCTGCAAAATCCTACTTCCACCTTTCGGTTGGTCAATAGGGCACAACTTACAATATTTTATTATGTGGCTAAAGGAAGGGCTACCTAGGTAATTACCCAGAAATCCCATGCATTTGATGAAAATAAAATCTGTAATTTTCACTTCAAACTCTCTTTGCTTTTATATGAAATTACAAACCTTAGTATCCTAGAAAATTGAGAAAGATATCATGAAACTTGTCTGCTGCAATCCTGACAGACACTTTAAGGATGTTTTCTTCTTCAGGTAAATGCATTGACAGTTGGATGAGTAGAAGCTGTTTCTGCAAGAGTGGTTATATTGGTGAAAAATGTGGAATACAAAATATGGCTCATTTCATGGCTGCTTCCTTCTTACATTTTGGAAATTACACCAAGATAATGTACCTGTCATTGTGGGTCTCTGGGAACAGTTCATCTGGAGTTATCATTTACACAGTAAGTATAGGTTTGGATACAGTACAATAAAACCTGTCTAAAACGGCCACTCAAAGATAGGCAAAACAAAGGTCTTAACAAATGGTAGCTTAATGAAGGTGGAAAGTATTGCAGAATGCTCTCTTGGAGCATTTTGCAATACTTTTGACCTGCATTAAGGGATAATCAGTCTTGAAAACATATTTTGTCTTCTTTTTGAGTGACCTTTATCATAGGTTTTACTGTATTTGTCATCATGATCGCACAAGCTCAAATATGTGCTCATGTAGAATGTTTTATGATTTAACCTTTAACTCGCTACTTTCTTTTGTTCTGGAAGTCATCTGCTTTTTACCTCTGCTGCACATATTCAAGTGCACATCAGATTAGAATAGATATTTTTTGATGGAAGCAAACATTTCGAACCATGATCAGACTGCTCCCAAACAGAACAGTCTCCGTTCATGTTGTTTGCAATATAGGCAACCTAAGAATACAAGCAGACGAGAGCTGATGATAAAAGTCCTGACTGGCAGGAAAAGTGTTAAGTATAGGTCTTAGTATGATATTTACCATAATTAAGCAATTTTTTGCAACATGACATATATTTCTGTGGGTGGAGAGATTAACGCCTGTCTTTCTGTTTGTCCTTTATTCTGTTTTCAAATATTTCAGTTAAGCCTTGATATGATGTCACTGTACATTGAAAAGAATCAGATTGTGTTACACCTGGTCGTTAGTAATGATGACATTGTCAGTCGTGTTGGTAATCTTAGTGATGGTGACTGGTACCATGTTAACATAGAGTTTGGACAGGGATTTTATGTTCTACAAGGTAAGAGAATCAGATTGTGTTACACCTGGTCGTTAGTAATGATGACATTGTCAGTCATGTTGGTAACCTTAGTGATGGTGACTGGTACCATGTTAACATAGAGTTTGGACAGGGATTTTATGTTCTACAAGGTAAGAGAATCAGATTGTGTTACACCTGGTAGTTAGTAATGATGACATTGTCAGTCATGTTGGTAACCTTAGTGATGGTGACTGGTACCATGTTAACATAGAGTTTGGACAGGGATTTTATGTTCTACAAGGTAAGAGAATCAGATTGTGTTACACCTGGTCGTTAGTAATGATGACATTGTCAGTCGTGTTGGTAACCTTAGTGATGGTGACTGGTACCATGTTAACATAGAGTTTGGACAGGGATTTTATGTTCTACAAGGTAAGAGAATCAGATTGTGTTACACCTGGTAGTTAGTAATGATGACATTGTCAGTCATGTTGGTAACCTTAGTGATGGTGACTGGTACCATGTTAACATAGAGTTTGGACAGGGATTCTATGTTCTACAAGGTAAGGTGTTTAAACCTTTTGTAACTAATGGAATCTTTCATTTAATTTGGTACCCTATTCAGTTTGGATTGTTTTAAATAAGTTTTGAGGGGCCATAGGTTAGAATTTCCAAATAACAGCCAATTCTCGTTTATTTGAAGTCCATGAGACAGGAGTTTTCATCTCAATTCTTTACCTGCTTGCATCATCTGCTTATAATCTTTGTTATGTTGGGCCTGATCTGGATCCAAACTGTTTGACACTGATGGTTTTACTGAAAGAATTTTTTTATGAAAAAATGTTTTTAAAAAATCAGCAGATGGCAAAAAAGCATGGGAAATAACCCAGCATGCAAAGAGTTAAATATAATGTAGATGGTTGAATAGAAAACATTGTGAATCTGACAAAAAGGTTAAAAGTAATTGGGGGAAGATTGGATTCAGACGGGACATGCATGTTCCTTTAATTCTTATCCTGCCACAGTTTTTGTCCTGAAAATAATGTCTGCTATTAAGTCTTCTGCTGCATATATTTAAGTGTACTACAGACTAGATTTGTTCATGGAAGCAAACAATATGAACCATGATTATACTGCTCCCAATGATGCATGTTTGCATGCAAGATTAAATTAATCAGTTGTTAAAGTAAAGATTTGCAGCCGACAACATATGCAGTGTCATTATGTTTTCATCAAGTTTTGAATTAATTTTTGTATGAATTGAATAATTGCAGTTTCTAGTAGACAAGATGGTGTTTTGGGGACAGCAAGAGGGACTGTGGGTAATTTTCTAGATGTACAGCAGCCAGTGTTTCTTGGTAAAATACATGAGCACCCAACACTAGACAAATGGAGAAATAGAGGGCAAGCAATGAAGAATTTCGACAGGTAGATATATTTTCTCGTGGCCTGTATTGAACCTTTCAGGTAATTGAAGTTTATCCCCTTAAACACCAATCACGATATATGCAGACCATGAATTTTGGTATAAATTTATTGACTTTGGGGGAAAATCCGGATTGACATTTCTAATGCTAAGTCATAAAAGTATTTTATCCAAATCCTTATGAAATAACTTATATCTTTATACACGCCTCCAGATAAGAGGGGAAAAATGGATTATTTTTCAACCAAAACATAAAATTAAGAAGAAAGTGACTGAGGGGTGGTCGTCTTGATTCAAACTCATCTTGACCCATTTAAGCGATTGTAGCTGCTTAGTACATTTGGCATTTTACCTCTGTTGACGTAATGGTTGCTAAGCAGTCTCTTCTTGCTCATGTTGGTTGTTGGCCACGAAAGTATAGGAGACTGAAGCTTCCGTGGACAGAGACATGCTGCTTATGCCTGCTGTACTGGAGAAGCGCATGCTAATGTATGGGGTTTCTCGTTTTTGACAACTGGGTGGCAGGTCCTGACCAGACTGAAGTGGTAAATGTACAAGGACGTGACTGAGAAATCTAGCCAGGGCTGCCACCACTTTGGACTCCTGGGCTCTGTCCATGGCTTGAACACGACTAACCCGACCTAGGTTTCGTCTATAAGAAGACTCTTCAGGGGTTTCCTGCTACGGCTCCTGGAGCCGTTTTCAAAGTGAGGCTACATGGCTAGCTCAGGGGCTGCACCTACGACCTGTCTTTTCTTTGCAGTAGAATTTGCAGGGTGGGGCCTTGCTTCTGGAGTGTATTCCTGGGGGTTGGCGGGCTGTGTCTGGCCCCCATCTTACCAGTTCCCATGTAGCCTCACTTTGAAAACGGCTCCAGGAGCTGTTTTTGGGAGCCTAGAGCCGCTTTTGGAGCCGCTTCCCACGACTATATAAAGCACGAATGATTGCTGTTCAGGCATCATTGGACTCACGACCACATAGTCCAAAACATAGCAAGAAACCCCTGAAGAGTCTTCTTATAGACGAAACCTAGGTCGGGTTAGTCGTGTTCAAGCCATGGACAGAGCCCAGGAGTCCATAGTGGTGGCAGCCCTGGCTAGATTTCTCAGTCACGTCCTTGTACAAAACATAAAATTAGTATAATTTTACAGTAAAAATAAAAATCCTTATCTGAACCTATGTTTATTTAGAGAATGTCCTGTATGCATCTTTTACACATTTCAAACTATTTTTATTTTAAAATTCCCAGTTTTACACATTTCAGACAATTTAATAATTTTAATTCCCAGTTTTACACATTTCAGACTATTTAATAATTTTAATTCCCAGTTTTACACATTCAGACTATTTAATAATTTAAATTCCCAGTTTTACACATTTCAGACTATTTAATTATTTTAATTCTCAGTTTTACACATTTCAGACTATTTAATAATTTTAATTCCCAGTTTCACACATTTCAGACTATTTAATAATTTTAATTCCCAGTTTCACACATTTCAGACTATTTAATAATTTTAATTCCCAGTTTCACACATTTCAGACTATTTAATAATTTTAATTCACAGTTTCACACATTTCAGACTATTTAATTCCCAGTTTCACACATTTCAGACTATTTAATTCCCAGTTTTACACATTTCAGACTATTTCATTCCAGTTTTACAAATTTCAGACTATATAATTCCCAGTTTGACTAATATCAGACTATTTTATTCCCAGTTGTACACATTTCAGACTATTTAATTCCCAGTTGTACACATTTCAAACTATTTAATTCCCAGTTTTACACATTTCAAACTATTTAATTCCCAGTTTCACACATTTCAGACTAATAAATTCCCAGTTTCACACATTTAAGACTATTTAATTCCCAATTTTACACATTTCAGACTATTTAATTCCCAGTTGTACACATTTCAAACTATTTAATTCCCACTTTTACACATTTCAAACTGTTTAATTCCCACTTTTACACATTTCAAACTATCTAATTCCCAGTTTTACACATTTCAAACTATTTAGTTCCCAGTTTCACACATTTAAGACTATTTAATTCCCAGTTTCACACATTTCAGACTATTTAATTCCCAATTTTACACATTTCAGACTATTTAATTCCCAATTTTACACATTTCAGACTATTTTATTCCCAATTTTACACATTTCAGACTATTTTATTCCAGTTCTACACATTTCAAACTATTTAATTCCCAGTTTTACACATTTCAGACTATTTGTTTCCCATTTTGACTAATATCAGATTATTTTATTCCCAGTTTTACAGGTTGTGTTCAGAACCTCACAATTAACAACAATCTCATAGACCTACAACTGAACTCCCCATCAGTGTTTGGAAATGATCCCCCAGGGCCTCAACCAGGATGTCCCAGGGAGGAGGTGTGCAGTCCTCAACCTTGTATAAATGATGGAATATGTCACGGTGGCTGGCAGGGGTACCAGTGTAAATGTGGTCACAGTTTTACAGGTGGAACTTGCAGTAATGGTATGTTTTGTTTTTTTTCTAATATGTTTTGTTGTGCTGGCAAATCACAATAAAGAGAGAGAATGAAATTATTAACATGACAGCACCCAAATTAAATTTCAAACTTACTGAGTATGTAAATGATGTTAATGTACACAAAAAAAGGTCAAGATTAGGTTTGTTGATATCCACTGTCAGATTGAATATCAAAAAGGCTTCTTTCTAAGGTGCTAAAATTAGCAAACTGTACATCAAAAGTGGTTACTTATTGATTCTTGGCAGTTAAAAAGGTATTAAAATGGAAAAGGTGATATTTGACAGTTGTAACAGACATTTTCTGGGCTGGTATTATTTGAAGCTGCCATTTTGATATGTGCAGTATTGTGTTTCACCAAAATAGCAAAACTAATTAGAAAAAGAAATTTGATGTAAATGGGCAACCTTTGATATTATGGTACTTTTTACATATGCACTAGGTCACTCTTTAACTCTTTCTTTGTTAGCGGTGACTTTTGTCATCTGTTGATAACCTATGCAAACAGTTTCAAAAATAGGTCAGGACCGACAGAATGTTAGTCTTAATCTGGATCCAGACTGTTTGACACTTTGACAGTGTTCCTGAAAGAACTTTTTGAAAAAGCTAATTTTGAAATAAGTCATGAAAAAATTACCCAGCATGCAAAGAGTTAGATGTGCATACACAGCTATTTAGTGGGGCTAGAATTCTTATTTTTTTGTCTGAGCCTTCATCTACTTCATATTGGGGTATCTACTTCAATGCTTTGTGAACGCCAACAGTAATGGCTTTGATGAGACTGTGTGGATGTGCAGGCTTGTCCGAGTATTGGATGGTCCTGGATGTGATAAGTACTAAAATCTCTTATGCTGGTCCAAATGCTGATTTATCCTTGGTGTAGCAGAACTTTGAATACACTATTTATCTTAAACATTTACAGACTAAAATTAACTTTGTAGACACAAATCAGATGGCTACTCCGTATGTACACTGGCTTCAAAACAGAATTTAATCAAGTTAAGCATTGAAGGCTAAAGAAAGATTAACCTGATCCAATTTAGGTTAGGCAGCATACATGGTTGAGCTGTATGTCTTTCTCAAATCAGTTTCTCCACAACAGTCATTGGTGTTTTATGGGATTTGAACAGGTTTCTCAAATAGTTTTCTTTTTAAAAAAAGCCTTTAAAGATTTGCTTAAGGACTTTTTCCTGTTGATAGAGCAACGATCAGTATAAAACTCAATGATGACACAAAAAGTATTGTTTTTGGTCTTTATTAAGCGCAGCATATGTGTCAATTTCAGTTGTTGTTTTTTGCGGTGTCAGAGTTGCTTCTATAAATATTTCTGAGATTTAAAAATATGGATATCATTGGGAACACAGCATTTTTATCTGCAAAGGTATTGAGAGGATTAATAATCCAATAATTTTCCATTTATGGGTTCTTGGCCCTAAATTGTCGCTCTGACCCAGTACACACGGACTGGTAACTGACATACAGGTAAATGTATATATTGGAAAAACATGGTCGAGGCTGCTCTTTCAAAACTGATTTATGTTGAAGATTTAATTATCATATTCATATTATTTCTCTGCATATCACTGATTTTTCTTCAAAAAGCAATGGTTTGATGTACTATCTTAAAGACTGTATTGTTATATTTATTGAAAGTTTATTTGTCTGTATGAACATCCGCAAGAAACCAAGGTACACTTTTTAGCTATTTTCCGCACTTTTAGCCGAAAATCATGAGAAATCAAACTAAAAAGATCAGATTTAATGTAACTTGTAATATTTCAATTTTGCGTACCATGAATAACTTTGTATAATCTCAGGTATGTATAGAATCAATTTTACAGGCTGTAGTACTTTGAAATAGGGCTTAAACAAAGCCTTGACAACATGACTTTCTATTTCCGTCAGTGAACAGTCCGTTTATACTGGGTCTGAGATTGATGGTACAAAAATCCTGCCTATAGTAACAAACATAGAAAAGAAGCATTTTATATTCTAGGTAAACCTGTGACATTCAATGGCATTGATAGCTACCTAGCTGTGGAACTGGATACCAGACTCGTTTCTTTTGGGGATTCTGGATCATTCAAGTTTAGATCACGTGACCAGACTGCTACACTGATGTTGATACAATTATACTACAATGACAGTAATTTGCCTGTAACCAGTCTAGAGTTCAGTTTGTACCAGAAGAACCTTCAGGTGACAGTCAAATCAAATACAGGTAGTTATTTTTGTGACTTTTTACCAATTCTTTTTATTTTTCTTAAAGATATACAATGAGAGCATTTTGCTTTTCACAGTATATAATAGATAGAGTATATTTACTTTTTTGAGGTGAATACCAAATATATTTCAACGAGTGGGGTGAAACATACAGTATTTTTCACGTGTGCAAAAATGCTGATACTTTCATCGCACAAGATGAAATACATTTGGTATTTACAGAAAAAAAGTAAATTTTCTTTTTATTTTATACTCAACGGAGAATTACATAAAGCACAACCTAACATTTTCCCTGGTCGTTTCTTGTTCGATTTGACTTTTTCAGCTTGGTTATTGGGTATAACATTGGGTGGAAACAAATTTTGCACCTAGAAAATGGCTTAACATTACATTTTAAAGAAGGAAACTTTAAATATCAGCATTTAAAAGAAAGTCTATTATGTGCCTTAGGATAGGCGTCACATGCTAACTTGCGTTATGCCAGGCCACACCGTGATGTCATTATGTTTGATATAGATGTCACAACATGCCTAGCGTGATTTCTTACAAATACCCTTCAATTTAATCCTTTTGGAAAATGTCCTTGTCCCAGAATTGCCAAGAAAGCCTTCAAGTGTTTTGCTACAGTGAAAAAAATATAAATCATATCACTCACTAGTGAAATAATACGATATTTTTTCACTGTAGAAAAATACCAATTTTATTTATATTGATATGCATTGAATGCACTGTTAAGTATAAAATAGATTTGTTAATAAGAAGAAAGTAAACAAATAATCCCTTCTTCTACCAATCTGCTCTCTTGTCTGCTTATTTTCCTAGGTAGCCTTTGTTGCAAACATTGTGGACCCAGATCAGACTGCTCCTGTATTTTTGAATTTATTATAAACTTGTTGAATACCTGGCAAGCCTTGCAGTTTATCTCTTATTCCAATCTCATTTAATAGCTTGTCCAGGTTAAAACATACTTATTAAGCTCTACACATAAGAGTGTGTATTCAAAAAAAAATTATGCTGTGGGTACTAGAAAGAACCATCAAATACTAAAAGCTAATGGAACAAAAATATTCTCAATTTTACGCTGAAAATATTTGCCTATCTAATAATAATGTAAATCTGTAAATTTTCGCGAGAATTTTATATTTGCGAATAGCGTTAAAAGACATATTTGCGGCATTAAATATTCGCAACTAGGCCATGATTTACCTATATCAGTAAACGACAGAGTTATTTGCCATTTCGTGAGGATTTTATTTTCACGAAACTTTGCATATGCGAAGTTTTGCGAAAATAAAACCCTCGCAAAAATTTCCGAAATTACAGAAGTGTATTGCAGTTTACTGTAAAATTTTGTTTGATGAATTTCAGTGACATCAGCGACATTTGATGAGGATCTCTCTGATGCTGTATGGCACACTGTGAAGTGGGTCAAAGGTCAGAGCTATATCAACATCACCCAGGGTGAAAGGTCACTGTCACTTACAACAGACTTCAACCCCTACCATAGTCTAGTCAGCCCTAGAATCAACATCTATGTTGGTGGTAAACCTTACTTAGCAGGTAAGGAAGTTTCTTGTATGCTGCCATTATTTTGAAAAAAAAAGACCACGCTTGTACAGTAAAACCTGTGTAAAATGGTTACTCAAAATAGACCAAACAAAGATCTTAATGACAAATGGTAGCTTAATGAAGGTCGAAAGTATTGCAGAATTCTGCAATACTTTTGGCCTGCATTAAGTGGTAATTGGTCTTGAAAACCAATTTTCGGTCTTTTTGAGAGTAGCAGTTTTTACACAGGCTTTACTGTTATGATCTAGTAATATACTTAGTGTTCCAGATAAGGATTCAGGCCTCCAGATAAGAATGTGTAATAAAAAATTAATTTGCTAATTCTCAACCAAAAGCTATGTTGTGGGTACTCAAAAGAACCAGATGGTTCTCAATGAGATGGTTCTTTTGAGCACCAGAAACATGTTTTAACTAATGAATAAGAAAATAATCACCAATTTATGCGCAAAAAGTTCCCTTATCTGGACATATGTCAAGATTTCAAGTTTGACCTAATGATGAAGCCAACTGATCTGGATCTACACTGTTTTCTAAAGAGGGTATATACTTTTGAAAAACTTATGGGCATAGTGCACTGATTAGGTTGAATATGGTATTTTAGCCCTTAATTTGAAATTAAAATGATGCTCAAATATTCATATGCTTGTGTATCCTTTAGCATGTCATTTTTCTTTAAAATTAATAAATTACTTTCGCAAATAATTGTGTTTGGGTGAGTGAAATATTTTCTTTGTCCATTTCAGCCGACAACAGCTACATGGTGGGGTTACTGACAGGCTGTATCAGTGATATTCAGTTGAACCAACAGCCAGTAAACTATCTTGGCCCTAACTCAACCGGAATAGTTGTCCATTCCAAAAATATACAGACAGGTTGCTATGGAAACGATGTTTGTGATATAGATCCATGTCCCGCTCATTCTGAATGTGAGGATCTATGGAACTCAAGGGTGTGTCACTGTGATGAAGGGTGGGAGGGAGACGATTGTAATAGCAGTATTGATGATTGTTTGGACAATCTTTGTGAGTTGAACTCCACATGTGTAGATGGTCACATGAACTATACATGTGTATGTGAAGAGGGATATACAGGGTGGTCATGTGACAAGATTTATAATCCATGTGAAAGTGACCCATGCTCGGTCCAGGGAGCGGTAAACTGTTCACTTGTGTTTCCTGCTCAGTTTAGTTGTCTCTGCCAGCCTGGATGGATGGGACTACTTTGTTCAGAGGAAGTGAATGAGTGTGAAAGTAGTCCATGTTTTAATAACGCAGATTGTACTGATTTGATCAACGATTACAGATGTGATTGTCCGAGTGAGTTTCTAGGTAAAAGATGTGAAGAAAAACTTATATGTATTTCACAGCCATGTTTTAATGGTGGCACATGTGCACCATTTGAAAATAATACAGACTACACGTGTGACTGTCTGTCAAGATATTCGGGCAAGCAGTGTCAGATCTATGACTTTTGTTACAATCATCAGTGTCGCAATAATGCTACATGTATATCTGATAATCAGAGTTATAACTGTCACTGTCCCTCTGCCTTCTATGGTGCTTATTGTCAGTTTATAGATTTCTGTAACAGTCAGCCATGCTTGAATGATGCTGAATGTGTGAATGATATATCTGCATATAGATGTATATGTAGTGAGCTTTATTCTGGTGATACTTGTGATATACCTATTAATAGATGTAGTGTTAATCCATGTCTAAATGGTGCTGAATGTTTCTTTAATGCCTCAGAATCTCTACCAGAGTATGTATGTCAATGTTTAGATGGCTTCACTGGTGTGAACTGTGAGACAGACATTAATGAGTGTAGCAGTAGCCCCTGCCTTAATGGTGCACAATGTTATGAAAGTAGTCAACAGCCATGGCAGTTCTTCTCAGGATTCCGTTGTCAATGCCTACCAGGCTACTATGGTTACAGATGTCAGAATGAGACTAATGAATGTGATCCATCTCCTTGTATCAACAATGCTACATGTACTGACTTAGTCAATGATTTCAGATGTTCATGTTTGTCAGGTTTTGAGGGTAAAACATGTGACTTGGATAAAAGAGGATGTAGCTCAAGTCCCTGTTTCAACAATGCTGATTGTGTGGAAAATATAGATACAACATATGTATGTAAGTGCTCCTTAGGATTTTCTGGTGAGTTTTGTCAAGTTGATATAGATGACTGTGTGGATCATAACTGTGCTCTTAGTGGACAATGTGTGGATGAGATTGGCTCATTTAGATGTGATTGTCTGCCTGGGTACAGCGGCGCCACCTGTGAAACTATCATTGATGCCTGCTATAGTCAACCATGTGCCAATAATGGACTCTGTTCTTACAAAGGGCTGTGTGACTGCCAAAATGTCATCAAAACTTGCGGCTGGTACAACGAGTCATGTCAACAATCAAAATGTGAGGAAATTTCAAACTGTAACTTGAATTCTGTCTCATATGTGTGTGATTGCACGGATACGGGATTCACTGGTGATACTTGCACTGAAGATATCAATGAGTGTCAGATTACAGGCACGTGTGAGCACGGTGGATTATGCACAAACTTGGTGGGAGGCTTCACCTGTGATTGCAGGGATACAGGGTTCACTGGTGACAGATGTACAGAAGATATCAATGAATGCACTGGCTTGAATCCATGCTTTAATGGAGGTAAGTTTCCCACAAAGCCTTGCATTAGAAGGCATTATTTATCTTTTATCGACAGCTGATAACCTTTGCAAACAGTTTGAACCCAGGATCTGGATCCAAACCGTTTGACATTCTGATAGTGTTCCTATCGTGATCATGGCGGAAAGTTGTGTTTTGATTTTGGTGTGGACATTTTAAATAAAATGACTTAGTTTCGTTGATACTTGGAGGCTGGAATTCAGTATACAGTGATATCGGAGTATAGGAATAATGATATGAACAGATAAGCCAACAACTTTCTTTCAATTCTTTATAAATCATATCTATAAATTTCATAATTCTTGTATAAGTCTCATCTCGCAATGGGCAATCCTTCAATTTCATTGGTGGTTGGTCTGGTGTAACGGTATCCAGTTAGTGACTTACATTCCAACAGTTACGTTCAATTTTTTTACTAGTATACAGTACTAGTATACTGTTCAACATAAGAAGCCACTATGAACATATGCTGATGCACTTTTAACATTTTTCAATAACCATATGACCTACTATGAGTGGATGCGATGTGTACAGTTCTACACCAATAGTGTCTAGTAAGAAAAGGGAACTTCCATCACCTGAATTGCTTGATGAACCTAAAAAGAATAAACTTGCTGATTCCTCTGTAGAATCGGTAGATATAGAAACTTCGAAATTTTCTTACTCTGAACAACTGCCCATGGCTGATGTTGTTTGTATACTAAATATCTCTGATTATAGGCTGCCGATGATATTACTTAATAGCCTGAACCCTTGCCGGACCCCACAAAGGTGGTGCCCGACCAGGATTTGAGCTGCCGACTCCCATTAAAACAAACATAATGCGCCCTTTCATCATCAGGTATTTTGCTTCTCGATAAAGTGTATTTATATTCCTCTTGTTACACCTACTGATATTGCAAATTGTATAATAAATCATGTGGTAACTCTCGAAAGCTCGACAGTATAACTTTTATTTGATCGAAGATGTACCTTAAAATTGATTTTATCCTTCTTTAACAGGGCAACATTTTGAATGCGTAAACCCTTTAACTGCTATATTTTTGTGTCTGATGATGACCTTTGCAAACAGTTTCGATCCAGATCATGTATGGAAAAATTCTGGCCTGGATAAAATCGCGGACTTCGAGCTTTTGCGAGTGCCTGAATACAAGGGAGATTACTCTTAGGGGAATAACTCGCTCTTGGATAGAGCGAATTATTTCCCCTATGAGGTCGGAAAAAAAACTGGATTTCACTTGAAGGATATCGCACATGCGTACCTGCGTAGCGGAGTTACGCACATGACTGTATCACCCCTTGCATCCATTTAATAGTCAGCATTACGACCGACGTCAATTTTATCTATTATATCATATTTTTGAAGTGTTGATTATTCTCCTCCCTTGTCCTAGCTCTTCTTCGTCGTTTAAACATTTAATATTCCAAGCCCCCATATGTATCCCCCTTTCTTCAGCATGTATTTTTTTCTTTTCATGTTTATGTATTTCTATTCTAGTTCATGGGATCGACGGATTATGAGATTGGCATTTGGAGAGGCTGACATGACTTTGTTCTCATACAGTTTGATAGTCATGACAACCCTCCAAATATTACTTCTATTTCTAAACACAATAACATGAGACAACCCAGAAAGGAGAATAAAATAGTTGTCATGGCAAGTTATCGTCGCATCGTAGCCTTTAACATGTGTCTACATATGCTTGTTCTTTGCTCAATCTATAACCAGTGTACAGATACTTTCTCGCTTTTACTTCATGCCACAACCACTTGTCCCATCCAGATACCTGCTTGTTACAAGAAGCGTGTTTTGGCAAGCACAAAGTCTATATCTAATTCACTTTTTTCTAAGATCCTCATATTGATCATTCTAGTGGCAGACTTTTCACTGTGGCTTTCAATTCTCTTACTCTATTGTGGCGACATCCATCCAAATCCTGGCCCCTTTTCCTCATCTAGTGATAGTTTTGACTCTTCAAATACCCAAGGACCTTCTTTCAGTTCTATAAGTCTCAATCAGAATCTTTCATTTGTTCATTATAATGTACAGAGTATTGCCAACAAGCTCGATATTTTGCATGCTGAGTTGTTAGATTTTGACATCTTAGCATTTACGGAAACTTGGTTAAGCCCAGCTGTATCAACCAACGACTTAATGTTACAGTCATACAACATTCCAGAAAGAAAGGATCGAACTGGCGATCCTCATGGAGGAGTCATTGTATATGTCAAAAATGGAATATTTTATAAGCGTAGGGAGGATTTAGAAATTAGGGGTTTGGAATGTCTTTGGATAGAAGTAATTAACCCACGTAGACGAATTCTCTTTGGACTTTTCTATAGAGCACCTAACTCTGATGCTAACTATTATAATAACATCGAAGATTCGGTTTCTTTAGCTGTTGATACTGGGATAAAAGATATTGTTATTACTGGTGACTTTAATCTTAATTATCTTAATCACACATCTAGACGGAAAATTGATTCGCTTTGCATGCAATTCTCACTTCACCAATCTATCTCTCAACCAACTCACTTTACTGAACATTCTTCTAGTCTGATAGACATTATCCTGGTAAGCAATAAGGAAAATCTCATTCTCTCTGGTGTTACAGATCCGTTTCTTAACCAAGACGTTAGGTTTCATTGTCCTGTTTATGGCGTTCTTAAATTCTCGAAACCCAAATCCAAGGCATTTGTCAGACATATATGGAGTTATGAAAATGGTAATTATGAGTTACTTCGAGAAAAAGCATCGGCTTTTGACTGGCAATCTCTTGAAAACGATGACTTAGACATATATGCTAATAATATCAATTCTTGCATTTTATCACTGGCAGCAGAATGTATACCAAACAAACATGTACGCATCAAACCATTAGACCCACCTTGGCTCACTGCTACAATTAAATGTAATATTCGTAAAAGGAAACGCGCATATAAAAAAGCCAGACATACAAATTTGGATGCACATTGGGCTACATTCAAAAATATCCGAAATGATACCACAACCCTTATTCGTAGCTCTAAGCAACAATTTTATGACAAATTAGCTGCAAAACTCAAATCTGAAAATCTATCTCCTAAAGATTGGTGGGCTACCCTCAAATCATTTATAACAACAGATTCAAACTCTGATATTCTACCCATTGAGATTAATGGCCAAACTTACACTGATGACTATGAAAAAGCTAACATCCTCAATGACTATTTCCAAAGCCAAACAATACTTGATGATAGTAATGTAAGACTTCCTGATCTACCACCTCCAACATACAATACAACACTCAACAGAATTGTTATTACTAACCTTGAAGTAAAATCTGCTCTTCAAACACTAAAAACTGGTAAGGCATCAGGGCCAAATGGCCTTTCTAATCGCATCTTGCGTGAACTATCTAGTGAGTTATCTCATCCTCTTTGTTGTCTTTTCAATAAATCTCTTCAGTCAGGCATAGTGCCATCATCCTACAAAGAAGCTAATGTTTGTCCTATACACAAAAAAGGGGATCGCTCTAATGTCTGCAATTACAGACCTATATCTCTATTAAACTCGGAAAATAAAGTTTTGGAAAGACTTATCTTTAAAAATCTTTATAATCATCTTCTTGATAACAATTTTCTGTCTTCTTTTCAATCTGGTTTCATTCCAGGAGATTCAACTGAAAATCAATTAACTTTCTTGTATCATACATTTTGCGAGGCTCTTGATGCTGGTAAAGAGGTGCGGGCTGTCTTTTGTGACATCAGCAAAGCTTTTGATCGTGTCTGGCATACTGGCCTTTTATATAAACTTCGTACTGCTGGTGTCACAGGTAATGTTCTTCAATGGTTCAAAAATTATCTTTCTGATCGGAAACAAAGAGTTGTACTGCCAGGTATTTCTTCTGCTTGGAACTTTATTAAGGCAGGTGTTCCTCAAGGCTCAATTTTGGGCCCTTTGCTTTTTCTAGTTTACATAAATGACATAGTAACTGATATTGGCTCCAACATACGTCTTTTTGCAGATGACACTAGCCTTTATATAGTTGTCGATAACCCATTGGTGGCTGCTGAAACTCTGAATGCTGATTTGGAAAAGATATCACGTTGGGCAGCTACATGGTTGGTGACCTTTAATCCCAATAAAAGTGTAGCCCTGTTACTTTCTCGCAAAGTCAGCCACCCACTTCACCCACCACTTTTTATGGAAAACACACCCATTAATGAAGTTGAAGCTCACAAGCATCTTGGCTTATTTCTCTCTAATGACTGCAGTTGGCATCAACACATTAATTATATCAAACATAAGGCTTGGGCTAGAATCAACATAATGAGGAGATTAAAGTATAAACTTGACCGCAAATCACTTGAATCCATATACATATCTTTTATAAGACCTCTATTAGAGTATGGTGACACTATCTGGGATAATTGCACTCAATATGAAAAATATGAACTAGATAAAATTCAAAATGAAGCAGCTAGGATAGCTACAGGAGCTACAAAACTTGTTTCCCTGACCAATCTATACAAAGAAATAGGCTGGGAATCACTCTCAAAAAGACGAAGCAACCATAAATTAACTCTTCTTTATAAAATGATTAACCATCTCACACCTATCTATCTGTCTTCCCTTATACCAGCACAAGTTAGTTCTGCTTCTAGATACAATTTACGAAATGCACAAAACTATCAAACAATACGAGCAAGAACAAATCAATACAGGGATTCCTTCTTACCATCAACTCTACATCTCTGGAACAATTTACCACTTGAAGCAAGACAATCCAATACTCTAAACTCTTTCAAGCTCTTTCTAAAGAAAGACATCCTTCCCATTCCTAGATATTACTATCATGGAAATAGAAAACCTCAAATACTTCACTCACGTTTACGAACAGGCTGCAGTGTTCTTAATTTAGACTTATTTACTAAAAACATAACCGATTCACCATTATGTAGCTGTGGTAGTATTGAAAACTCTCAACATTACTTCTTCCACTGCAGAAACTATCAAGCAATCAGACATGAACTATTAAACAGTATATCTTTAATTCAAAACCCTTCCTTACATCTTTTACTTTATGGTGACCCAGCTTTGCCTGAAGAAAGTAACAGGAGTATATTTGACCATGTACACAACTATATATTAAAGTCAAGGCGATTCTGATGCGATACTTATATGTTTGATCTCCAAATGCCAAACTCACATCCAAATGATCCCATCTTCCCTCATTAGTTTTTTTTTTTGTCTTAGTATTTTCATCAATTTACAAGTTCACATAGAATATTAAGTCATTTTCCATTCCGTATGTACGAACATAAAAATCAAACTTGCTTGACAGGTCAATGTGTGATCATATTGACTACGAATTTATATGATACAGTCCGCCTTCCATATCACAGTGTACTCTATAATAGGAGAAGAACTCTATAAGCTTACGCTTTCGTTCTAATCCTAATTTCCTTATGAATTGTATATATTGTACTGTATAACTTGTTATCTGTTGGAAATAAAATATGTTTTAACTAAACTAAAGAAATTTTGAAAATATAAATTTTGAAATAGGTCAGCAGACAAAGGCATAAAAAATTACCCATCATTTTGGAAAAAGCAAAAAAAAAAAGAAATACTAATTAAATCATTATTATTTCCCAAAAGTACTTGGGCTTAGTAGCATAATAGTGGACACATCTGGCTGAAGATCAAGATTAAGCATGAAAAATAGCAACTCAAAAAGTTTGTGGGGTAATAAAAAACATATTGAGCAATTGTTTTGAAAAAAAGCAATTGATAAAGTTCTGGTGGGGTAAATACCCAATTATTATCAATTAAACAAATTTATTTGCTATTCTATAAAAGACAATATATTTACATTGTATATCTCTTAAAACAAAAGTGATAAAGTTAGCCAATTTTGTCCGCTGCTAATTTTTGGGAGCACAGTAATAACCAAGAATTAAATTGAACATAATTTGTCACATATATGTATACAGTGTAGTCCCATTGTAACGCTATGTTTGGGGTCTATAGGAATCAACCTTGTTATAAGAGAATTGTGTTATAAAAGGGATAATGTTTCAAGGGAATTATAGGAAAATGACCATGAAATGGTCATTTTCCTATAATTCATTTGAAAAATTACTTGGTTTGAAAATTTGGGAGCCACAACATGACTGTGTTATATCCAAATATGTGTTATAATGAGGTGTGTTATAAAATGGATTGCACTGTAATTTGATTCTTTATTTACAGGAGTTTGTGAAAATTTTGCTGGTTCATTCAAATGCCGTTGTCCTGCTGGGTGGACAGGTCAGACATGTGGCGAACTTATGAATTTCTGTATTGAGGAACCATGCAAGAATGGTGGCCATTGTGTCAACCGTGTTACTGGTTTCCTGTGCGACTGCACTGGCACAGGCTTTCAGGGAACCACCTGTGATCTCAATGAAAACAACTGTATCGGTAATCCATGTTTAAACAATGGCCGGTGTATTGATGGCATTAACACATTCACATGTGACTGCACTGGAACCGGTTACCATGGCGATAAATGTGAAGTGGAAACGGACGATTGTGCCAGTGATCCATGCAAAAATAATGGTCACTGCATAGATCAGGGTCGGACGTTCATGTGTGACTGTACGAACACTGGTTTCCATGGTAAAACTTGTGAAATAGACACGGATGGCTGTCTGAGCAGCCCGTGCCGACATAACGGCAGTTGTAGTGATGGAGGTGGTAGATTTGTCTGTGATTGTACTAACACTGGTTATACCGGGGAGACCTGTGACAGAGATGTGAATGAGTGTGAGGACAACAGTCACAGCTGCAGGCCGGAGAGTACATGTGAGAATACTGTAGGAGGATACACATGCTTGTGTTCAGCTACGCAGACTGGTAAGCAAAACCTGAGACAGTCACAACACAAATTAACTCTATATCCACCAGTGAAGTCTTTTGTTGTCTGCTGTTAATCCTTGCAAACAGTTTGGACACAGATCAGGCTAGACAGTTTGTTGGGCCTTATCTGGATCCAATCTGTTTGGTACTCCGATGGTATTCCTCAAAGATTTTTTTTTTGCAGACAACAAAAATGTATCCAGGCCTAAATATTAACGAGGTGTAGCATACCGTTGGTGGATTCTAAACACAAAATGAATATATACTCACTGGGACAATACTTTTGTGTACCCATAACACATGTTTTGTTTGATTAATAAGGTAGATAAATAAGAAATACATTCTCTTATCTGGACTTCTTAAACAGTAGACTCATGATAACTGAAAAGTTGAAAAGTAAATGCGATACATTGGTGTATTCCTGAATTATCTCATATACAGAGAAATACTATGAGCACTCAAATTGATTAAGAAATATCTAAATGAGATTATTGTTTTAAGTACCCACAGCAGGTTGGAACTAATAAGATGCATGTTCCGTAAATTTCAGGAGTTATAAATTGGACGTTAGCAAACAGTGCAGACCCAGATCAGATGCCGCATTTGCTCTGTCTGATCAGAGTCTTCAATGATTGCTAACAAAATATTCTATTAAAAAAGGAAAAATATCGCCCAACAATCCCAAAATTTAAAATTAACTTTTCTAATTGATAAGGAAAGGAAAGCCCATTCAGATGGTCAGACCATTGTATTAACTCTCATAAAGCTCCAAATACCTCTATGAATTTAGATGGTCCCCTGTGTAAAATTGCTCTTTCAACATGTGCATCTTCAATGACAATACTTTTTGCAAGTCTTATTTTAGTATATTTTGATTTAGTTATACATATATGCTAACCTGGTAAAAGGTTACTTCATCAAACACTAAAGAGCAAGCTGCATCCTCACAGTATGAGGCATTTAACAGGGTCTACACTATTTGACAAGATAAAAACTATCTTCAAGGACTGAAAAACAGCCTAGTTTAGAAATAGTAAACTGACCCCTTGACATGTACAATGGACCATCCCATGTTTATTGTATCAAAACCAGATGGAAGAATCCATTAGTATAAAAAGGGTTGATATGAGTAGATATGTCTTAGCTTGATTTTAATTTTCACATTGTTTTGCCTTTTTTCAGGCATTTACTGTGAGACTAGTCTATATCAAGGAGGTGACCAGCCTAATGACAACAGCGCGGGAGTCATTGCCGCGTCAGTGATTGTCATCATCGCCGTCATCGTAGCCATCATTATTTATACAGTTTGGTACACAAGAAAGAGTAGACGGTTAAAAGGTCAATACAAGCCGTCACAGATGGAACAGAATGGGATTGCCCCATCAATCCCTCTGGATAAAATACTAGATCCGACCAATGGGGAGAGACTTATCTGACAAGAGCATGGGGGTGGGGAAGGCTTACAGTGTAAACTTTATACATTCCTTTAAAACATTCTACTGTAATCAACCTAATAAGTGTACTTTGTGTTATTTTTTACAAAATTCTATACCCTCTTTTGAAAACAGTGTAGATCCAGATCAGCTTGCTTCAGCAGAAGCCAGCTGATCAGGATCTACACTATTTTCATCCACATGAAAAATCTACATTAACTCTTTGCATGCTGGGTAATTTTTTAAACTTTTGTTGTCGTCTGCTGACTTTTTCAAATAAACTTATTAAAAAATTCTTTCAGGAACACTATCAGAGTGTCAAATGGTTTAGATCTAGGTCAGGACCGACATTCTGTTGGTCCTGATCTGGGTGCAAACTGTTTGCAAAGGTTATCAGCAGAAGACAAAAGTCATTGTTAGCAAGGAAAGAGTTAATACTGAAATTGCACCACTGGATTGACTGTAGTTCATATTGTTATCAACCCATAAAATACTCAGTGTGCACTCAAAGAAGGAAGTGCATTTATTAGGTCAAATAAGGTATTTGTAACATTTCGCAAGACTATCTCAATTTCATGCCATAGTTACCTTGTAATAAGACTGGGGTATTTTCTTCCACATCAATCTCAAAAATTAAGATTCTGTATCTTAATCATAAGCAATCTTAAAAATTAAGATTCTGTATCTTAATCGTAAGCAATCTCAAAAATTAAGATTCTGTATCTTAATCGTAAGCAATCTCAAAAATTAAGATTCTGTATCTTAATCGTAAGCAATCTCAAAAATTAAGATTCTGTATCTTAATCATAAGCAATCTCAAAAATTAAGATTCTGTATCTTAATCATAAGCAATCTCAAAAATTCTGTATCTTTATCATAAGCAATCTCAAAAATTAAGATTAAGTTTCTGTATCTTAATCATAAGCAATCTCAAAAATTAAGATTCTGTATCTTAATCATAAGCAATCTCAAAAATTAAGATTCTGTATCTTAATCATAAGCAATCTCAAAAATTAAGATTCTGTATCTTTATCATAAGCAATCTCAAAACTTAAGATTCTATATCTTTGTTACAAGCAATCTCAAAAATTAAGATCCTGTATCTTAATCACAAGCAATCTCAAAACTTAAGATTCTATATCTTTGTCATTCCCATGCTGGATATTTTCATGGACTTCATTTCTTTCAAATTTTAATCAAACTTATTGTTAGGGATTCAGGGATAAGCGATTTGTGGATATTACAGTGGAAAACAGTTTGCATCCAGATCGGCTGGCTTCAGAGAAGCCATCTGATCAGGATCCACACTGTTTTCAAAAACGGATATATCCGCATTTAGCATAGTAAGCATTTATCTATCTATATGTTCTACATTTTGATAGCCACTAGGTTGAAAAAAACATTGATCTTTTAAGCGAGAACTTTATTTTCTTACTCTAATTTAGACACAAAACATTTTTCTTGTATAATACAGCTTTAAACTACTTTTAATTATATACTCAGAAGAAAAAGTTTAGTCAGTATTTATGTTTTCTCATAAAATCAACAATACTGCATATATCATTGTCAAATTTTATACATGAGTTGTATCATCGTTACTTTACATGTACCTGTTTATTGCGTGACAAATAATGTCTCTATTAGACTGTATCAACCAAATTTCAAAATGCACGATGTGCACGTGCTGCGGTAAACCAACAGGGTTATTTTCTCATATACTGTTCGATATTGAAAGAGAGTTGTTCCTATTGCAATAATCCGGAGAAAATTTAGTGCTAGCAAGCTTAATTCGCCGTCCAGGCTATCAACAAATTACAGAAATACCGCGTTTTGACGTCTTGAAACAGGTACACGTGTTGCTGACGTAACACGCAGTTTCGGATGCAATGAGCAAACAATTTATCGTCTGCAAACACGTTTTCTTTGGCCTGGCAGTAAAAATGACAAGCCTCCGTTGGGGAGACCACGGATAACGACGCCATTTGAAGTTAGGGTCATAGTGACGTCAACATGACGTAATCGCTTCATGGCCGCTTGGAAATTTCTTAAATTCCTTAGTCATGCAACAGGTACGAGAATTTCCGTATGTACTGCCAGAAATCGTCTGAGGGGCGCTAGACTGATTTTTTAGTTTGAAATTTGAATTTTAATATTGACCACTTTGTGTAATTTTGATGAAGAAAATGGGTATATTTTCAAAATGTTTTGTTGAAAATGTTCACATTTGAAAGACATTACATGAATTTTATTTTGAGTTAGGTTTTTGTCAATATTAAGACTGTCTTACAAAATTATTGCACACAGTGTCTGTACTGACTAAACTTTTTCTTCTGAGTATATATATCTTGGCAGAGTTTTTTCAGTTTGAGAAATAACAATCTGTATATACGTTTTTGGTTTTTGCTCATTCTTTGGTTATGGTTTTGCGTTTGAAATTACCATTAATACCATAATACCATAATACATGCTCATGCTTTTAAAAATGTAAGCTTTGGAAAATTACATTTGTAGGTTCTGATCTGGGTCCAAATAGTTTGCAAAGGTTATCAGCAGACAACAAAAGTTTCCGCTAGCAAGGCAGGGTTTGCACAGGCTTGAAAAGTACTTGAATTTAGAGGGCTTTCTTGAAAAGTCCTTGAAAATTAAATCTGCCTTGAAAAGTACTGGAAAATCACTAGAAAGCTTTGAAAAGTCCATGAATTCTACTATTTTCTGTAGGATTTAGCACAGTTGATAGAGACCTAAATCAGTAAAAGATTGTTGTGCCTTTATTTGTTGCAGCATATGCTGCACTAAATAAAGGCACAAAGATTTTATACTAATTCTCTAGTACTTATTTCACCAGTATCTCAGTCTAGCAGTTCTTAAATAGAATTTTAACACCTAAATCTGTATTTTTCATAAACTTTCGTCCTTGAAAAACTGTAGGAAAGTCTTTTAGAAGTCCTTGAATTTTACTCAAGCCTGCCTGTATGAACCTGCAAAGGAAAGAGTTAAATACATATTATGCTTTTAATCTTTGGTTAGTACCCTAATTTACCAATCAGAAGAACTTATTGAAAAGCAGCTTTGTTTGCTTCAGAGAGGGGCCAGAATAACCCTTTAATGCTCATAGCTCTTTAATAAAGGTTCACGTTCATTTTTAGAAAAGAAAATTTTCGGTTGATGCAAATAGTTAAGCTTTTTTTCTATTATAATTTCTGGACTCAAGGTTATTTTCCCACTTATCTTTTTAATTTCAATACTCGAGCCAGATCACTGTTCAGTAATATTGCATGTGTTTGGACTTGTCCATCAATTCATGTTTGATAAAATACAGAAGTTTTGGCTGATCCATTATATGTATACATTTACAAGGATACAGGGTTGAATCTCAATGTTGGTGTCTTTAAGAATTTTCTTACCTTAAATAACTAACAGTGCAGACCCTTGTGAGATGCTGCATTTTGCAGCACCTCACTGGGGTCTACACTGTTTATGAATGTACTGTTTAATCTTATTTGGACCCAGGAACTGTTAATGCAGTCTGGTCAGTATCAGCCACTGTCAACACTGTTACAATAGAGTTGTTAGGTTCTGTATATTACTGATGCATAGGCTACTCGGTTTCTTCATTATACACCATCCTGCAGATGTTAGCTTTCCATAGATGCTTTTGTCCAACAAAAATATAAGAGCCAGCACAGAGAAAATGGTACTTATCGCAAATGCTTAGTCATTCTTTAAATCTACATGCTGCGCACAGCTATTTAGTGGGCCTAGATGTTTGACATTTAGTCAGAGCATTCATCTTCCTGAATAGTCTTGATATGTGAGCAGTGAAGGATCTTGGGAGACTACAGCACAGGCTCATTGGAGACTTCTCTGGTTGCCAATGCAATAAGTACCAAAATCTCAAGTGCTGGCCCATATTTTTCAGTTTTCTTTATGAAAACTATTGATGTGTTGTAAGCTCATTGGATGGTTCCAGTGTACACAGGAACCATCCAATGAGTACACAACACATTTTTGTTGAGAAGTAAGAAAAAAAGAGCAATTAAGGTTTCCTCTTATATGGGGTTGTGCTGCATAAAATTATTGTTTTACAGACCTCCAGATAATCTTGTGTAATTCCCAGAAACAAATGTTGTGGGTACTCAAAAGAACCGTCTCAATGAGACGGTTCTTTTGAGCACCCAAAAAATATGTTTAATCTCATGGGTTAGGAACAAAATGCAGTTTTACGCTTAAAAAGTTTGTATATCTGGACTATGGTTGTGGTTCCGGTGATTTATCGTCACTGTAAGATATAATAATCACCTCCCTCACCCCACCCCCTTTATTTTGTTAGTCACATGGTTTAGTGTTCATTGCTTCCATGACACAGTATTTATTTATAAACCCCTATAGTGCCAATCACAAGGTCGCAAGATGACTTTTTCTGAATATTGTCCATAATTTTTTTGTAAAGAAAATTGTTAACTTTGTGGAATGTTTTACTGGAATTCTGCAGAAAAATACAGAATTCAAATAAAAGTCATCTTCTGATCATAGCTCCAGATAAGATGTAATCTGAAGCTCAACACCTTGAAAGATTCCTTAATTTCTCTACAAAAACATATGTTGTAGGTACTTGCCGCAGCATATGATTTCATTGAGAGAATTTACATATTTCAGAAATGTGTACTTATCTGGAGCAAAGGCAGATATATATAGAAGATGCTTTATTTATAAATTTATTTATACAGGTTGTGTAAAATATTCTGTTTTTGTAGTCAAATCTTTTTAGATTTTGCTTAAATAACAGATTTTTTCCCATGAATGTTGTTATATGGGAATGGATGCGAGAAAACCTGTCATTGAGGGTTTGCGAACAACAAAGGCGCATCGGCACAGTCTGATGAGCGCCTTTGTTATTCACTTATTGGGAAGTATCATATCTTGACTTGCTATGAGGGAAATTTCAACTTTCTAACTAGTCTCTGTAGCTCAGCAAGCTGGTTTGAATCTCAATTTGCCCGAAACCCCGAAGACAGGTTTTGTCAAGTCGAGGCCCATATATTGCCAAGCGCATAGAGTGGAAATGTTAAATAACCACTTCCAGCATCTACATTTTGTCTGAAATATGGATGTTGCACAGAATATATTAACCCTTAATGAGCCAATCGCATCAAAAGTCGTCTGCTTTTCTCGTCTGCTGAAATGTTCAAGAAGCCTCTATGGCAAACAGTGTGGACCCAGATCAGACTGCTCCTATAGGAGCAGTCTGGTCTGGGTCCACGCTGTTTGGTTCTATACTTAATTTGGCAGTAATGTTAGGCAATTTTTTGCAGCAGACGACTTCAGCAGACAACATTTTCAGATGCATTTTTTTCTTGGCACTTTAAGGGTTAAGTTTGAAGTTATCTAGTAATAT
This sequence comes from Loripinus fragilis, assembly GCA_964019695.1. NCBI lineage: Eukaryota > Metazoa > Mollusca > Bivalvia > Lucinida > Lucinidae > Loripinus > Loripinus fragilis. Next base: position 37,126,500 of record OZ026515.1, read on the forward strand.
CAGGATCAAACATGTTTTTCATGCATTAATATTAAGCCAGAGGTTTTCAACATCTACAGAGAATCCTGCCAAACTTTAATGCAATGAAAAATAATGTTTGATTGTTATTATTTCATAAAGTCAACAATATATTCACATAAATTTACAAAAAACTTTCGATCTATATTTGTCGCCATTTCAGTCAACAGGTAGTTGGACATTTACATTAATATTTGTGTTCCAGGGCCAACCCATATGGGCCTCGACACGAGAAAACTTGTCTTTGGGTTTTCTGACCAAGTAAGACCCGTACCAGACTACTCAGCTACAGAGACTAGCTAGAATATGAAATTTTCATTAGTAGCAAGTTAAGCTTTGATACTTCCTAATAACCAAATAACAAAGGTGTTGATCAGACTGTGCAGATGTGCAGGCTGGCCTGCAACTTTGTTGCTTGCAAACCATGAGGACAGGTTTTTTCTTGCATCCAGGCCCATCTATAAGAGCAATAAACAGATTAACTGTCATAAATGTAGTTGTTTGGAACAAGTATATTTAAAGTACCAAATCTGTGCATTTACAGCATGTAAATTGCCTTGTTGATACATGAGTTTGCGCCAGTTCAAACATGACTGTTAAGAGTGTGCAGTATCACATTTGAAAACCTGCCTTCGAACAATAAAGGCGCAGACCAGCCTGGGCATCAGAGCAGTCTGATCAGCGCCTTTGTTATTAATTTATTACAAGTATCACATCTAGACTTGCTATGAGTGAAGTTTCAATTTTCTAGCTAGTCTCTGTAGCTGAGCAGGCTGGTTTGAATCTCACTTTGTCGGAAACCCCGAAGACATGTTTTTTGCGTCACGGCCCATATGACAACCTTTGCAAGCAAATTTTATTTGGCAGAATCTCAAAAGTTGACCACAAACACTAAGTATTTTACACCTGCACCTGTTATATAGTACCTTATTTGATCTAATAAGCACTCATGCAATTTGTTAGTTGGTCACAAAAAATAGAGGATTTTACACGAGTGCTCATGTTTTATTGAATTTATTAAACAAGTTGGGGAAAAGAGATAAAATGTGAGGCTTGCCGAGCATTTTATATCTTTTTCGCAACGAGTTTAATAAATTCAATAATATGAGAGCACAAATGTTAGATTCTATTCATCATATGACATTAAGATTACTTTGAAATCTCATTTCTGCCGTAAAAATGTTATGATTTTGTCATTATGTACGCAACGTTGTTATGGACGTCATAACGTTTCCCCAAAAAACTATAAACCTCTAGGGGTTTATAGATTTTGTTGCATGGCATTATTTCACTCCCAGACGCCACGTCATATGATAAATTTATTTCTTATATCTGATCAGCCCAGCATAGAGCGCAGAGGCTCAGCTGGTAAAGCGTTAGACTAGGGCATTGAAGGATTGCTAGTTTGAGACTCACCGCTGGGGGAGTCACTATGTTGTGTCCTTAAGCAAGACACTTTATCAGCTGCTTAGTACTGGTTCAACCCAGGAAGACAGGAAATGGTCCAGACATGACTGATAAATTGTTGACTGGGATATAAAACATCAAAACAATCATTCCAGTAATGTATTTTCATTGATTCTGAAAAAGTTTGGATATGGATCAGCTGATTGTGATCTACACTGTTTTTAAAAAAAGGTGTAGAAATTTGAAAACGTAATTGACACAGAGTGCTTATTAGTTTGAATAGGATTAGTAGAATTATATATGAACCTGTATGATAGAGTGTCTGCATCCTGATTTGGTGGTTGTGGTAAATGTTCTAAAAAAATTTAACACTAGTTGCGTGCCAAAAAGTCTTAGACAAACAAGGCAGACCCAGATCAGACTGCTTCTGAAGAAGCATTCTGATCAGGGTCTTCCCTGTTTGCTATTCTGTCAAGCATGTTGTGAATTCCAGCCCTGATAACCAACATATAGTTTGAGAATTGAAAGATAAAAGTGTTAAAATGTTTTAGAACAGTTACCTTATTTTGGTATATCAGTGGTCAGATATATCAGTGTGTCTTGGGTATGATACTGAAGTCAGTGTAACTGGGTCATGATAATGAAATGCTTGCAATTTTTCTACCTTTTTCCATGGATAAGATTCTTGAATAAGGGCTGTTTATTTTTAAGATAAAAATTTGCATTGCCTAATTTGGAAATGTTATATAGAGGGTACAAAAAGGTCTTCTTGATTATATTTAAAAAGAACTTCCACTGCTAATGGTGACTTGTTGCCTGCTGATAACTTTGGAAAACAGTTTGCACACTGATCAGGCCCAACAAACAAATTGTTGGGTCTTATCTGGATCAAAATTGTTTGACACTCTGATGGTATTCCTGAAACATTCTGTGACATCTCACTAGGCATGCTCTTTATTGTAAGGTTCAAAAAGGTAATATTGAGCTGCAGAAATAATTTGTTACTTTGAACCTGCAGTCCCTTGCAATGAATGATGGAAAATTTCAGTTAAGTACAACTAAACAGGAAGGAAGATCTCACTTTGTATAAATGGATTCGTGATTGTTTTGTTAGGCTGAATGAAGTATGACGTTTTTGTCTATAGACATATTTATTTCTTAGGCCAAGCAAACAAAAATGTGTGTTTAAGGTAACATGATCCATCATAGTTTTCCTTGTGAATCATGCTTTCTCGAAATATCAAAAGTTATGCCATAAAGTGGATGAAACATTTATGCTGCCATAGTTACCATTACATTTGAGCTGCAGGTCAGAGATAAACAATGTAGACCAAGATCAGACAGCTCCTAATGGAGCAATTGTTTATCTTGATGAGGCCCATTTCTACATAATTATGAGCCAGTCTATGAGAATATGGTACTTATCACATATGAGCTTGAGCAAGAAGCATCTATCATTAGCCAGTGCATGTGATTTCCAACAATTTGACATTTTGACAAGTGTAGACTCAGATGAGCCTGTGCAGCCTCCTTTTAAGCCTAGAAACTCCAAATGACGTTCGGTCAGTAGCTTAACAATCATAGAATACTCAAGCGACTAGCAAAGGCTCTGATCAGACTGCACGTATGCGCAGGCTGGTCTGAGCCTTTGCTGGTCGCACACACCATATTGTCGCAAATCTATTGCATTGGCTCAATTTTGACTGCGCCCAGCAAAGATTCAGATCAGCCTGGGCCTAGTCTTGGCCTCCATATAAGAGAGCATATTTGAAAATTATTTTTCTTATTTCTCAACCAAAACATGTGTTGTGAGTGCTCAAAAGAACGGTCTTCATGAGACGGTTCTTTTGAGCACCAAAAACACATGTTTAAATTGATTATTTGCAAATTATAGGAATTTTAAGCTAAATTTTTGCTTATATGGACCTATAGTCTGATCAGTCTTTGCTGTGCGCTCACTGGATGGCTAAGGACCCAGATTTTCTTCATAGACATCTGTCATGGTACCTTACACACATTATTTTACTTGATTGTAGGGAGCCCAGTGGCTTAGTGGTAGAGTGCTTGACTCGAGACCGAGGGGCTGCGGGTTGGAGCCTCACCGGCGTCACTGCGCTGTGGTCCTTGAGCAAGACACATTTATCCTAGCTTAGTACTGGTTCAACCTAGGAAGACCCATCCCTGTTTAACTAAAAGATTGTTGATGGGATGTAAAGAATCAAATCAAACAAGACTTACTATTTTTGATTGTAGTGTTTTGAGGACTGGTATTTTTGTAACCATCATTCCATGACTGTAATTTATTTTACACAACTTTAAGGAGATTACTATTTTGCTATATAGTATATATGTTTAAATTTACATGACAATTTTTGAATAAACTATTTATACAGAAACCCTTGTTTTTTTGGTAACATTCCTTTAGAATTTTCTATCATTGACAAAAATAATTTCTGAAACAGTCTGAGTGATTGTCACTCTTTCTTTAGCTCATCTGAGCCAAAGGCTCTCAAGGTGAGCTTACAGTAATAAGCTTGGTCCAGCATCTGTTGTAGTCTATCATATGTTCACACTTTCAAATACAAATATCTCCTAAACCAGCTGGCCAATATGGCCATCTCCTCTGATTTTATTAGCTCACTGGAGCTCGTGGCGAGTCTGTGTGATTGTTGGATGTGTGTCATCAACAATTGCCTTCAAGAACATCTCCTCTTTGATAATGGTACCAGTCTGGTGCATAAATAGGTCAGACGAGTCAAAGATAGATTATCCGAATGAAAATTAAAAATCTTCTTGTTTGAAACTACAAGGCCTAAAGCCTTCATATTTGGTATGTTGCATTACAAGTTGACCTACCAAGTGTATTCATGTAATGACCCTGGAGCCAAAATGGTCCTACCCAGGGGGTCAGATGTTTTATATAGGTTTATTTACAGAAAACATTAAAATATCTTCTTGTTTGAAACCACAAGGCCTATAATAGGAATGCTTAGTTATCTATTTGGCAGGAGGCAGCATCTGCTTCCATACTTGGTTTATGTGAGCAGCAGAACCTCAGACGAGTCTTGCACATTTGCACAGACTCCTGAGGTTTTGCTGCTTGCCAAATATGTAGACTCTGCTCACCAATACAATAAGTACCAATTTCTCACAAGTTAGTGGACTCGAAAAATCTTTTAAGATATGATAATACATACATATAGTTATGTAGTCCTGAATGACCCTGAACAATTGCCACACAAGATATATAACAACTCTTGCATTGTTTCTTACATGATTATCTCCCTTATTTGTTGTTCACCTGTGCTGTTTCTGTCCATCAAACATCAAACATCTTCAAAACCACTGGCCTTATTTCAAGATAATTTCATACAAATGTTCCACATGATGGTAGCAGCAATAGAAAATGAGAAAAAAGTCAATAGCCTTTTGGTGTAAATTTCTTTATTGGAAATTTTTTTTAATACTGATGATTTGTGTACTGGAAGGTGTTTAGTGGCTGGCTTCATCAACGCTCTATAACAGGCAGATATTCTGGCACTATCAGGTTCGGAACTGAAAGTAATGACAAATTGTAATTAGTACCGATTGAAATGCCCTCAACTTGTTGCCTCCATCTTCCACCTCTATGGCAGCAGCTATTTATAATTGACGATATATGCTTCAAGGTGACATTATGTGGAATAAAATATTTGTAGACCATCCTGCCCTTTCACAGTCTGATCAGCACCTTTGTTATTTGCTACCAAGAGTGTGTAAATGCATAACTTATATGCAAAAATTTAAAACGTCTAGGTAGTCTCTGTGGTTGAGCAGACTGGTTTGAGACTCACCTGGCCCTGAGGTTATTGGACTTTTTTCATGCTCAACTCAACATGGCATGGAATTTATTCTGCTCATAAAAATAAAATGCCAACAATTTATCAGCAGATTATTTAAAAACAACATCTGACTGGTTCAAGCAGGAAAAACCTTTTTTTCTCTATTTTATGCTTTATGAGTGGTTGAAATTATTTCATGCTCAGTTGAGTTGAGCATGAATTTTTTTATAATATCGGGGGCCGGGTGCTCACAGGTGCATATTGAATTAGTAATCTTAGAATTTCCACTGGATACTGACCTTTTTCTGGCAGACATTTTCCTGTTGTGTAAATATGTCAATTTATATGTCTTTCAATCAGATATATTTCCTGTTGGGTGCCACATATATATCCAACAAAATTAGAAAGGCATACAGTGAAACTTTTTTCTGAAAGACAGTTACTGTTAAAACAATTTGGCTTATATCATTTTTAAGGTTAACATGTGTTCTAGACAATTGCATTATAAATGATGGGGTCAATTGCTATGGCAAGATTTTGCTATGTTATAATGATTTTCAAAATAAAAATAAGCAATGTAACCAGATGTGGTCAATTGAAAAGGCGAGATTTTGCTTTGTTATAATGATTGTCAAAATAAAAATAAGCAATGTAACCAGATGGGGCCAATTGCAAAGACGAGATTTTTCTTTAATGTAACCAGATGGGGCCAATTGCAAAGACGAGATTTTGCTTTGTTATAATTATTGTCAAAATAAAAATAAGCAATGTAACCAGATGGGGCCAATTGCAAAGACGAGATTTTTCTTTAATGTAACCAGATGGGGCCAATTGCAAAGACGAGATTTTTCTTTAATGTAACCAGATGGGGCCAATTGCAAAGACGAGATTTTGCTTTGTTATAATTATTGTCAAAATAAAAATAAGCAATGTGACAAGATTGGGTCAATTGCTATGTCAAGATTTTGCTTTGTTATAATGGTTGACAAAATAAAAATTAGCAATCTTAAACACCCTTGCATGACTACCATTTCGTTTTGGTTACATACATGAGAGACACCTTCTGCAGGTAAAAAAAAACACTGTCACTCCATGCATGACTACAATTTTGTATTGGTAACATATGGGAAAGAAACCTGATGCAGGTTTACAAAAACACTGCCATCAGCCGCTTGAGCATCCTTGTTGCATGACTACCATTTCGTATTTGCAACATACAGGAGAGAAACCTTATGTTGGTAATAACATCCCACACCGCCACCATCTGCTGGAACACCCTAATTGCATGACTACCATTTCATATTTGTTACATACGGGAGAGAAATCTTATGCAGATAGAAACATCCCTCACCGTCACCAATTGCTTGGGCATCCTTATTGCACGAATATCAGTTCGTATTGCTTACATACGGGAGAGAAACCTTATGCATGTAAAAACATTCTTCGCTGTGACCGGCTGCTGGAGCATCCTTGTTGCATGAATACCATTTGATATTCGTTACATACAACAGAGAAACCTTATGCAAGATAAAAAAAAACACCGCCACTAGCTGCTGAAATGTCCTTGTTGCATGAATAAAATTTCATATTTGTTACATACTGGAGAGAAATCTTATGCAGGTAAAAAAATCCCACACCTTCACACCAGAGCATCCTAAATGCATGACTACCATTTCGTATTGGTTATATACTGGAGAAAACCCTTATGCAGGTAAAATAAACACAGCACATACCATCACCAGCAGCTGGAGCATCCTTCTGATTGCATGACTACCATTTCGCATTGGTTACATACTGGAGAGAACCCTTAAGCAGGTAAACAAAATATCGCACACCTTCACCAGCTGCTGGAGTATCCTTGTTGCATGAATACAAGTTCATATCGGAAACCGTATGCAGATAAAAACCATCCATTCCATTCACTTATAGCAGTCCTGATCACTTTTGATATCAGAGAGAAAAAAAGACAAGGACTGTACATAAATCTAATGTGGTGTCTAGACTAAAATAATAATAAAAAACATGTTTTGGTTCTCAATGATTATAGAGCATTCCAAGACAATTGTATTTACGCCAATAAAATAGTGCGCTGATTTAACATGTTCACTATTGCTTTCTGCATAAATATGTGTCAGACTAATTTATAAGATGCTTTTTTTTACAATTTATGGATAAAACCTTTCAAGGAAATGAGGAGATAACAAACAGCAAAAGCTTAAATATATGCTGCAGAACATTTACTTAGACCATGCAATGAGGTATACTTGCAGCCAATAAAGAACAACTTTTTGTAGAATTGTCTAGATTGACAAAATTTACAAGACATTTCATGAGAAAATGAATAATTTTAAAATAGATAGTTCTTTATTGATTATAAATTAATAAACCATACACCTATTTTAGTCATATGCTTCCTGAATCCTGATAGGGTGAATTTGTCAGTGAGATGCAATCCACTTAGTAAGTAATTGCCTTAAGTCAGAGGTATCCTGATGGGAAAATTACCGAGTACTCCTCTTTGCTAGTCAGGGGCTTCCTGTTAGCTGAATTTGCGCACTGGCAAATAATCCGGTATTGTATGAATTTGTCCAGTCATCCTGTTAGCTGAATTTGCGCACTGGCACTTAATCCAGTCAGCGTTTCACGTATTGTATTGGTTTGTCCAGATATCCTGTTAGCTGAATATGTGTACTGGCACTTAATCCAATCAGCGTTTCACATGTTGTATGAATTTGTCCAGGCATCCTGTTAGCTGAATTTGTGCACGGGCACCTAATCCAGTCAGCGTTTTACGTATTGTATTGATTTGTCCAGATATCCTGTTAGCTGAATATGTGTACTGGCACTTAATCCAATCAGCGTTTCACATGTTGTATGAATTTGTCCAGGCATCCTGTTAGCTGAATTTGTGCACTGGCACCTAATCAAGTCAGCGTTTTACGTATTGTATTGATTTGTCCAGATATCCTGTTAGCTGAATATGTGTACTGGCACATAATCCAATCAGCGTTTCACATATTGTATGAATTAGTCCAGGCATCCCGTTAACTGAATGTGTGCACTGACACATAATCCAGTCAGCGTTTCACGTATTGTATGAATTAGTCCAGGCATCCCGTTAACTGAATGTGTGCACTGACACATAATCCAGTCAGCGTTTCACATATTGTATGAATTTGTCCGGCTATCCTGTTAACTGAATTTGCCCATTGGCACATAATCCAATCAGCGTTTCACATATCGTATGAATTTGTCCAGGCATCCTGTTAGCTGAATTTGCACACTGGCACATAATCCAGTCAGCGTTTCACATATTGTATGAATTTGTCCAGATATCCTGTTAACTGAATTTGCGCACTGACACATAATCCAGTCAGCGTTTCACATATGGAATGAATTTGTCTAGGCATCCTGTTTGCTTAATTTGCGCACTGGCACATAATCCAGTCGGCTTTTCATATATTGTATGAATTTGTCAAGGCATCCTGTTAACTGAATTTGTGCACTAGCACATAATCCAGTCAGCGTTTCACATATGAAATGAATTTGTCTAGGCATCCTGTTTGCTGAATTTGCGCATTGGCACATAACCAGTCAGCGTTTCACATATTGTATGAATTTAGCTAGGCATCTTTTTAGCTGAATTTGCGCACTGGCACATAACCAATCAGCGTTTCACATATTGTATGAATTTAGCTAGGCATCTTTTTAGCTGAATTAGCGCACTGGCACATAACCAGTCAGCATTTCACATATTGTATGAATTTGTCCAGGCATCCTGTTAGCTGAATTAGCACACTGGCACGTAACCAGTCAGCGTTTCACAGATGGTATGAATTTGTCTAGGCATCCTGTTTGCTGAATTTGCGCACTGGCACATAATACAATCGGCGTTTCACATATTGTATGAATTTGTCCATGCATCCTGTTAGCTGAATTAGCGCACTGGCACATAACCAGTCAGAGTTTCACAAATGGTATGAATTTGTCTAGGCATCTTGTTAGCTAAAGTTGCGCACTGGCACATAATCCATTCGGCCTTTCACATATTGTACGAATTAGTCCAGGCACCCTGTTAGCTGAATTTGTGCACTGGCACATAACCAGTCAGCGTTTCACATATTGTATGAATTTGTCCAGGCATCATGTTAGCTGAATTTGCGCACTGGCGTATAACCGGTCAACGTTTCACATATTATATGAATTTGCCCAGACACCCTGTGTACTGGCACATAATCCAGTAAGCATTTCATATATTGTATGAATTTGTCTTACCCTGTTTGCTGAATTTGCGCACAGGGACATAATCCAGTCAACCTTTAACATATTGTATGATTTTTTCCAGGCATCCTGTTAGCTGAAGTTGCGCACTGGCACATAACCAGTCAGCGTTTCACATATTGTATGAATTTTTCCAGGCAACCTGTTAGCTGAATTTGTGCAATGGCACATAACCAGTCAACATTTCACATTTGCGTGAATTTGTCAACTCATTGAGTACCCACCTCTTGTCATCTGCTGATAACCTTTGCAAACAGTTTGGATCCAGATAAGGACTGACAAAACGTCGGTCCTGACCTGAATCCAATCGTTTGACACTCTGATAGTATTCCTGAAAGATTTTTTTAAAGTAAATTTTGAAAAAAGTCAGCAGACGTCAACAAAAATATGAAAAATAACTAACAAGCAAAAGGTTAAATATTAAAATCTGTAGTTTCCTGTCATTCAGTAAAGACTCACCTATACCAGTCAGGGGCTTCTTGTTGGGTGAATAAGAAAATCTTGATTTCATATGCTTGTCTTCTGGGATTAGCTCTGGAAATCTAACAGGGTCAATAAAGCTCTCCCTGGACTCTGTGTTCTCTGTAAACTTTATGTTGGGTACCTTACCTGCGATGAAGATGATAATACTATATATAGAATTGTCCTACCCAAGAGGCAGTGTGACAAATATTCATTTATAATCAGGATAAATACAACATCTGGGTGCTTAAAAGCAAGAGCAATCTTAATTTTTCAGCACTTTAATTTTTATGAACAGTTAAAGTTCATCTTCAGTTGAGTTGATCATGATTTTTTTTCATAACTTCGAGGCCTGAATTAGTTTATAGACGGTGAGAGAACAGCATTTCGTTTTGCATCAAGGAATCAAGTTCAGAGCTGGATTTGGGTAAGACACGGATCCTCTATTATTAAATATAGGGTCCGTGGGTAAGACAATAAGTAAATGTATACTCACCGCGGCCGCCTAGATTGTCAAACTTGTCCGGGTGACTACAGGAAAAGTTAACATGCTCTGAAAAAAAAATAGTAAAAATGAGCCCTGTTTACGATCAGAAATGGACAAACACACAAGATTTCGGTGCTTATCGCATCAGCGAGCAGTTTCAATACTGTGCTTGACGAAAACACCAAAGCAGGGGATGTTTAAACTACTATCGGTTAAACAGTAAAACCGGTCTTATGCAGCCACTCAAAAATATACAAAGACAAATGGTAGCTTAATGAAGGTCGAAAGTATTGCAGAATGGTCTTTTGGAGCATTCTGCAATATCACCTGCATAGAGCAAAAATCAGCATTGACAATTAATTTTGGCCTTTTTTTGGGGTGACCACTTAAGGCGGGGTTTACTGTATATTTTCCAAACATGAGCATTGTGACACCCGATTTTAGCCATTCTTTTGCTTTCTAGACGGTTTTGGTATTGCTATCCCGGTATTTAGTTATTAGAAACAACAAACTCGGTCTTTGCTTGTATAATTACTTTACCAGATGATGGCTTACCAAATGGTACAAACTTATCTAATTTCACCAAATATTGTTAATGTTGTGCACACTTTTCAAAAAGTAAAAAGTTACCTATTCCATTGAATTTTTGTTTTTGCCAGTTTACAAACAGTACATTTTTTCACGTTAATTTTTTTCATGTCTGCATTATAGCATCTTCGTGAAATTTGAGTCCTAACATAGGGGATAATGCGGTTTAAAATGGTACTAAACATGAATGGGTTTGTTAATCAGTTACTGTGATAAAAGATCATGCTACGAACTTTCCAAATGCCCCTCGTATACTACATTTTAGGCAGTGGGTGCCAGGGTAGTTAGAATGATTTGTGCGCCCAGCAAAGACTTAGGGCAGACTTGGCATTCGCCCAGTCAGATTAGAGTCTTGGACACAATGGACATTTAACCCATATGTCCCACGCTTATTGCGGTCGGCCGTGGCCGGCCGCTTCTATAAACATCAGTCGAAACATACATCAAAATCAGGTTTTGATTGAACCCTTATACTCTGCTTAAGGCATGTTTTAATGGTAACCGAACAATGAGCAGGGAACCAAAAATGTGTAGACTTGTTCTCGAATGTTTCCAACTTTAGGTTAACCTATTGTGCGAAGCAAGCGGGAGCGAACTTAACTTACCCAAGGTAGGCGTTATTAGCCAGCATTGTAAGAGGAGGTTGTCGATGTATTCTGCATCATTGTATGTGCACAAAAGATGATCATTTGCCTTCTCTTTATTTTTATAGCATGGAAAACGTAATGAATCACATTATATGCAGCTTTTAATGACAGTTTTGAGGGTAAGAAACGTAATTCGTGGATTTTGACACACCTATTCTCTTTTCGGTATTTAGAAAAAATTCGCGCCATTATCTGTCACGTGACATTAACATCCATCTTTTACAAGTGCGCGTTCAACGAAACCAACGTAAATATTGTTGTTTTTTATGAGAGTATTTGTTCATGGTAAGTTTTTGCGAGTATTTTTGATAGGGGGCTCAAATATACATGAAAAAAAGGGGGTTCGATTTTAAACTGGTTCCGAGTTGTTCAAATTAACAATAGCAAGTGTAGGGGAGAGAACCAGTCTAGTTCGATTTGGTACTTTTGCCTGATTATTTCTGCTCTTTTCGGTATTTAGTAAAAAGTTCGCGCCCTTTTCTGTCACATGACAATCATTCGGCAAACCTCGTATCGGTCGCCATGTTAACTACTTTCGCTTTTAAAGATGGCGGCCACGACAACAACGGTCTCGCTTCGCAAAAATATGGCAAAATACCCGCTATCAATAGCTGCAACTACTATACTATTGGTGTTTGCCATATTGTCATGTTGTGAGTAACAGTTTTCACAAGGTTTGAACGCCAACAAATATTTGTGCTGCCAAATAACGAGTGAAATAGATTTCACGTTTTCCCTTGCAGTTAAAGATAAGCAGAACCCTATTTTGTTTGTTTACTGATTGATTTGGTTCTTTGCGTCCCATCAACAATCTTTCAGTGGAACAGGGACGGGTCTTCCTGGGTTGAACCAGTACTAAGCTAGGATAAATGTGTCTTGCTCAAGGATGACAACGCAACATACGGGAGCTCAGTGGTAGAGTGCTTGACTCGAGGCCGAAGGGCCGTGGGTTTGAGCCTCAACGGCGTCACTGCGTTGTGTCCTTGAGCAAGACACATTTATCCTAGCTTAATACTGGTTCAACCCAGGAAGACCCTTCCCTTTATAACTGAAAGATTGTTGATGGGACGTAAAGAATCAAACAAACAAAAACAACGCAACATTCCTATCCCCACTCCCGAGCAGTTTCAGTTTGAAAAAGTGAGGGTTTAACATCCTACCAGCAGGCAGCAGAGCTCTAAGGTCATGGAGACACCGTCACAGCTCAGTCTCATCCGTGGATCGAACTCTAGGACCCCTGGATAAGTCACCAGTGTTACAGTTACATTACATGTTTTGTTTTGATTCTTTACGACACATTGAACAATTTTTCAGTCGCCAGACGGGGCTAGACTCGAGTTGGAGGGGTTTTGGGTTTGGGCCTTACCAGGGGCACTGTCGCACTCCCCTAATTTTATCTGTCTGACAGGGTTTGTTCCCATTCATCTCCCCACAGTTTTCTTATTCCCCTGAATGAAATTACTTATCCCCACTCCTGTACCCCAAACATAAAATTTACCTTGTTCCTCCATTTCCAAAACCCCTGGATGGGCCTCAAGAATGTTAAGCTGATTCCATAGCATAAAGTCAAATTTTGAGAAAAATAAATTTTGTTCCTATTCCTAGACATGAGCGGATCCAGGAATTTACGTCATGGGGGGTCCAGGTCAGTCTGACAAAAAAAAGCTCCGTTTTTTTTTTTTTTTTAGTCCTCAGCTTATTTTACAGAAGTCAAATGGTCAATTTAAAAGAAATCTATCATTTTTCAAGGTTCCAGAGGGGGTCCAACTTTTTCCAGGGGGGGGGGGTCCAAATGCTGATTCCCTATAGAAACCCATGTAACTTGTGATTTTCCAGGGGGGGTCCGGACCCCCTGTTCCCCCCCTTTGGATCCGCACTTGCTAGACCCCTTCTGATGATGGAAATAAAAGAATAAGTGCCATAGGCCCAGTTAAGCAAATATTTTGAGCATAAAATTCCTTATAAATCCATTAATTCTAACATTTAAAGAACCATCTCATTGAGACAGTTCCTTTGGAAATATTTTTAAAATTTTTAATTACTGAGACTCTTATCTGGAGGCCTACATGTTTATAGGTGTCACAATTTGGAAAATTTTACTTTTATTTTTCTGAAAATATGACATTCCCATGGCTGTGGAAATACCATGCCCGACTTGTCCGACCAGGTCCCATTTCATTCAGGACAAGTTGAAAATTTCTATTTACTTGTCCTTGGACAAGTACAAATGTATTAAGTTAATAAAATTCTGTATTTCATATTTTGATTAATTGTTACGAGCTCACATCTAGCATTGAAAACAGTGTGGACCCTGATTCATACAAGAGAAGCCAGCTGATCAGGATCCATCCTGTTTACAAGAGTTGATCTGGTTTCATACTGTTTTTGAAAGAATAAATAGTTCTCTAAGCACAGATTTTTTCTTTTGGACAAGTAAAATATTCTATGGACAAGTACATTTTGGCTTTTTACTTGTCCCTGGACAAGAAGAAAATTTTATCATTTCCACACCCCTGAGTCATTTCATTCAAATTTTCTTGAGAAATAGTATTTCGCCATTTGAACCTTTTTTCTCTACATTGAATGAAGTTTTAAATTATTGACAAATCTGTTTTTTTCTTCTTCCACTTTTTAAGTACATTTATGATTATCATTTCCCCGCCATGATAATGGGCGGGGCATTAAGTGTTACCCCTGTGCGTACTCACGTAAGTACATGCGTCTGTCCTGACGACGTCTGCTCTCTAAAACGAATACTTTTGATTCAAATTTTATGAAACTAGGTCACATTGTTTAGTACCATAATGTCTTCTTCAAGTTCGATAATGGTCCATATTGCACCAGGCTCTCAGTAGTTATGGCCCTTTGTTTATGAAAATTCACCGTTTTAAACGATGTTTGCTCTCTAAGTCAAAATTTTTTATCAGAATTTTATGAAACTTTGTCTCATTGTTTAGTACCATGATGTCTTTTTCAAGTATGATAATGGTCTATATGGCACCATGCTTTAAGGAGTTATTGCCCTTAGTTTATGAAAAATCATCGGTTGAAACGACGTCTACTCTCTAACATGAATAGTTTTGATTCTTGGTCACATTATTAAGTGCCATAGTGTGTTCAAGTTTTAGAAAGGCCCAATCGCATCATGCCTTCAGGAGTTATTGCCCTTTGTGAATGACAATTCCCTATTTATACAAATTTGGCAATAGCGGGGGCATCCGTGTCCCATTGACACATTTCTAGTTTTCTTTATGCTTTAGATACACTATTTACACAATGTGCTTTAAATCATTTGGCAAGGATTTGAAAATGTTCACATTTTATTTTATATTATAAAAAATATTTTTGACACTTAATTCATTCAAATTTTCTCCAGCAAGAGAGAATAAATGGAAATTTAAAATGGCATTTTTTCTGTAATTAATGATATTCAATGCATATTAAATGTTGAAAACAAATAAAAGCCATTTTTCACATAGCTCCAGATAAGGCTGCGTATTGCGTATTTACGCAATTTCGTGGACCTGAAAACGCAATTAAAATAATTTCTGTGCGTACAAAAACGCAATAAAAATCCTTGATACTCAATTCTGAACTTTTTCATAGCGTATGACGCTATTGTATTCTGTATGCGATTGTCGTTTTTCGCATTACAAGCTGTTGTTGGGTACAAATTTATACACGGCGTCACGCTGAATCTAGTCTATTAAATAGTAAACCAGTCCAGGAACATTCTTATCGCTGTTATTTACACATTACGACATTCGTCTCGCTTTACAATAACAATGGCGTATAATGACGGCGAAAAAGCCCCAGCGCAATTGAATATCTTATCGTAACTAACTCTAATAGTACTGCGTTGGTGTTTCGAAGAATCAAAGATGACTTGATAGATACGTTATTTTTGAAGTAAGTTGGAAATAGCGATCTCAGATATACTAATATTGCCAGTGTGCTTTCCAAAGGTGAAACCGAAAGTAAACAAAAAATCAGGAGAAACAAGGTACGGTTTCATTGCTTATTTGCTTTCAGATGGATACCCAATACAAAAACTTTAAATACCCAATTTAAAATTTGAAATACCCAATTAAGTCAAAAAGAGGTGGGTAAATACCCAATTGCCTCCAATCCTTATCTGGAGCTATGTTTCATAATCGAAATCGTAAAACTTTCACATTTTTATTAATAAAACCTATGTTGAAGTTTAGAATTAAGAGTTGAACTCATTGTAACAAATTATCTTTTAATTAAGAGCACTGTAATGGAATAAAAGCCTTGCTTTCATGAAATATAGCCATTTCAACACAATTAGCTTCCATGGTGTAATAGGAAACATACTCACTCTTGGAATGAGGGCTCCAGGTTCAAATCCTGGTAGAAGTACAAAGTTGGGCAGCTGGAAACTGATATGGATGAATCAATTATAGAAACAAAAATAGAAATCTAACCAGTACAACTAAATTAGCTTCCGTGGTGTAATAGAAAACATACTCACTCTTGGAATGAGGGCTCCAGGTTCAAATCCTGGTGGAAGTAAAAAAAAAGTTGGCAGCTGGAAACTGATTTGGATGCTTCAATAATATTAACGAAATTTAATAGAAATCTAGCCAGTACAACAAAATAAGCTTCCATGGTGTAATAGAAAACATACTCACTCTTGGAGTGAGGGTTCCAGGTTCAAATCCTGGTGGAAGTAAAAAAGTTGGCAGCTGGAAACTGATTTGGATGCTTCAATAATATTAACGAAATTTAATAGAAATCTAGCCAGTACAACAAAATAAGCTTCCATGGTGTAATAGAAAACATACTCACTCTTGGAGTGAGGGTTCCAGGTTCAAATCCTGGTGGAAGTAAAAAAAAGTTGGCAGCTGGAAACTGATTTGGATGCTTCAATAATATTAACGAAATTTAATAGAAATCTAGCCAGTACAACAAAATAAGCTTCCATGGTGTAATAGAAAACATACTCACTCTTGGAGTGAGGGTTCCAGGTTCAAATCCTGGTGGAAGTAAAAAAGTTGGCAGCTGGAAACTGATTTGGATGCTTCAATTATATTAACAAAATTTAATAGAAATCTAGCCAGTTCAACAAAACTAGCTTCCATGGTGTAATAGAAAACATACTCACTCTTGGAGTGAGGGTTCCAGGTTCAAATCCTGGTGGAAGTAAAAAAGTTTGCAGCTGGAAACTGATCTGGATGCTTCAATTATATTAACAAAATTTGATAGAAATCTAGCCAGTTCAACAAAATTAGCTTCGGTGGTGTAATAGAAAACTTACTCACTCTTGGAGTGAGTGTTCAAGATTCAAATCTTGGTGGAAGTAAAATGTTTTAACACAAATAAGAAAATAGTTACAATTTTACGCATAAAAAGTTCCTTAATTTGAATGTATGATAATGAAGGAAGAGAAAAGGAGAGGATTAGGATGAGAAATTCGCCCAGATATGATATCTGGCTAGTGCTTGATCTGGAAGGGATCAATGTTAGCCCTGTTTATGAGATTTTGAGTCTGACTTTCCATAGAAATTCAACCTAAAAATACTGAATTTTGATACTCAAAAGAACCGTCTTGATGAGATTTTTTTTTCGAGCACCCAAAACATATATTTTAACTTAATATGAACTTAGGCACTACCTAGATGCAGACATATTATTATTTCAGGAATTCACTATGGGATTTAAATTGTTAAGAAATTGGCAAGATCACAAATTTAACATACAAGGGAGGACCCTTCTTTAAGGCAAACCGATTGAGAAGGGAGAAAGATACAAGCTGTGACAGTGTCTCATTTCAAATCTTGCAAACTTTTCTTAAAAAGCTCAGATTTTGACAAGTTAGTATAGTTCAATTGGCAGAACGGCCTCAGGTTATGATATGTAAGCACCTGGAGGTATGTCTGGGTTCGAACCCCAGTGCTAGCAGTCTGATCTGAAATTTTATCAACAATCTGATTATTCAAAGTACAAAACATGCAGTATGTAAATATCTATCAGTATTTAAGCTAATCGACCGCCAGCTTTTTGGAAAAGCTAATACTTGTCAATGGGACCAATCCATTCCCGTTTTAATGGTTGTCATTTTTATTCAAATCTTAAGGGCAAATGCGGGTAATACTTCCCACATTGAAATCTTTTTAATACTTTGCATACAGTTTGTTTTATGTATGGAATGTCAATTTATGAAATAAAAAGGATATATCACCATGCTCAATTTTTCATAATCTCACATGGAAGTTTTCAGTATTTTACTTTTTTTTTAAAGAAAAACCCAAGTCGTTAATATTAAGCTAGATATTTGTAATCGCCATCCAGCTTCTTTATTTAAAATTAGTTTTTTTTATTTCTCAACCAAAACATATGTTGTTGAATTAAATGGACATATTCAATGAGACGGTTCTTTTGAAGAGCAAAAGCACACTCTTTAACTTGATAAGGTAAACATCACAATTTCTATGCTATGAAAGTTTCTTTAACTTGACCTATGTGGCATACATAAAATGAATTTTTCTGCAAAATGCAATTCTGGTCGCATTGCTAGTAGTTTCATATCAAGCACTATTTAGACTATCAGTATACGAAAATCCAGCCGTATACCTCTCGGTTGCAAAAACCTGTGTTTTTTCATGATACGTGACTTCGGTTCCCCGACTATATCTAGAGTGCAAGAAAAGAATTTCTATGCATACATGAACGTTAAGTCTCATATATCATTTTCATGTGTGTAAGAAAAATCCGTACATACTCATGTGTGCTACTTACTCATGTGTGCTATCATAGCTGGATAGTTTTTCTCCTTGTTCGCAAAAATTGGATTCCATATTAAATAGCACTGAAACAGAAACAACAACAATAATTATAACAGGTAAAAAATCCCCTGATGAAGGGTAATTATGAACTCGTTTCCCCAACCCTTAAGTCCATATAGCATCATCCAGGCCCAGAGGTTTTAAAACTATTGTCATACGCAACTCAACTGAGCATGAAATGGGTACGTGCATTAAGGGGCTATTTTGGCCCCCTCTACAGCAAAACCTGAAAGTTGCTTTTCATCAATTTCATCTTATTGGTTTATTAGAAGAATAGCCCAAGTGTAAAATTCTGGTATTTATTTTACCGGTTGCTATGGTAACCAAAATGGCCGACAAAATAGGCTTCAAATAGAGAAATTGCCATTTTAGGCCAAATTTTAGGCTTTTGGAGACCGTTTTTTTTAAGAATTAGATAATTAGATATCAGCACAAGCAAATACCAAAAAAAAAAAAAAATAAATATATTGTGTGTCGTGATAGTTCTCATCATCTGTTAAAATAATTTTTTGGTATTTGCTTGTGCTCTATATTAATTCCCCAGTTACATGTCTCAAATTTGCTCCAAAATGGTCATTTTCCTATTTTCAGCCTATTTTGGCGGCCATTTTTGTTACCATAGTAACCGTAAAAGTCGAATCAATACCAGACTTTTACACTTTGGCTATTGTTCTAATGAACTAATAAGAAGAAACTTGCGAAGAGCTACTTTTAGTTTTTGACCTCATGGGGGTGCAAAATAGCCTCTTAATGCACGTACCCCTTTCAACTGCTCATAAATACTAAATTATTGGAAAATAAAGACTCTTCTTCCTTTCATACTCTCAGATGTTGTATTTATCGTACTAATAAATGTTAAAATACCAACAATTATTGGCACTTAAACATTTATGAGCATGATAATTTTTTCTTGCTCATCTGAGTTGAGCATTAAATAAGCTCGATGCTAAAGCATGTAAAGTATGTTGTACACCATTCGTTTAAGTGTCATCAATAAAACTAAGTTCCAATAAAAAAAATTAACTGCACACTTTCTATTCTCGTTCCATAGATTGGGTGTGTGTGTAAGGTCTAAATTTTCCTTACATATGAGCCAGTGCATGAGATTTCCAACAATGTGATATGTGCGACCAGCAAAGCCTCAGATAAGCCTGCGCATACGCGCAGTCTGATCAGAGTCTATGCTAGTCGCTTGAGTATTCTATGATTGTTAAGCTATTGAATGAACACCATTTGGAGTTCCTAAGCTTACAAGGAGGCTGCACATGCTCGTCCCAGTCTACACTTGTCAAAATACCACATTGATGGAAATCACATGTCGCTGCTCATTTTATTTTATTCTTCATTCCCTTCAATTTAATATGCAACATGTCAACTTTACAAAGTTTTGCCCCCTGGTTCCACTCAGAGGTCATTGATGTGTGTCTTCGTCGGGGTGGGGGTGGGGTGGTAATAAATACACGGGGATCGTCAGAAGATAATACATACATGTACGACGTACATGTAGCCTGGGTTCCAGTCTGATCATTTTATTTTTCGCGTTTTTGTGTGTAGGGCCTACATAGTTTTTTTATAAAACGGATTTTTTGCAACGATGTGCACTTAAGGAACTCTGATAATGTCCTAAAAATTCAAGGCAGAATAAATTGTTGCCTAAACTCATTTCTGCCCTCCAGAATAACCTTCCTCCACGAGGTTGCAGGTTGCTTCATTCGGGAACAATCTGAATACAGACTATATACATCTCCCAAAACACTTTTACAATGGTATAAAAATCGAAATGCACAATTCGCCCTCGTTTAAGAACTAAATGCAGAGCACTCAACTGACACTCCGAATTGTTGAGATTTCAAATGGCCTTTCTACAATATTGTAATAAATGGTTTGCTGTACAAAGTTCCACTTTTATTCTACTGTGATCAGTATCATACCATTACAGACTAACCCCCTAGTTAGTTGAAACAAAGTAATAGAAAAGGTCTCAGTTTTTTTTAAAAAAATCGCGTTGGGTCCATCGCCACCTGGTCAAGGAAAGAGTCCTTCATTATGATCATTAGCTGGTTCCGCGATGACTATTGACATTTTCTTCCTCGCAATTAACGTTTGGCCTACTTCGTCTGTTGATAACCTTTACAAAACAGGCTGGACCCATAAGGTCGGGCCTGATCAAGGTCCATACTACTTGACACTCTGATGGTATTCCTGAAATAATTTTTCGAAAAAGTTGATTTTTAGAAAAATCAGAAGACGTAAAAGGTATGCCCAATTACCCAGTAGGCAACAAGAATGACGCTAACTCCAACCAGAACAGTGGCGGATCCAGAGGGGGTCCCTTGAGCCCCCTCCCGGGCCCCCACCCGCGCCCGTTTTTTCAATATCCTATGAAAAATGAGATAAACAGTAAAAAGAACCCTGAGGCAATTCCAAGAGGAAATTCTTTTGACGTCGCGTCAGATGTTGGTGTTAATTTTAAAAACGGAGGGGTCCTCTCTATTGAAAGTTCTCTATTTCACTTATTCCATTATACATTTTTACAAACTAAACATCAAAGAAAAGGTTATTAATTATATTTTACATTGATGAAAAACGAAAGACAAATCAAGATACAAAGAAAAAGTTATCGCTAACATGTTCCGTATAAATTGCCGATTTTTTGCATGTAGAGATGTAACATAAATCGTTTGGCGGAGTGTTTCTAAATCCAAAAGTTTTAACTAATAATGCATGAAATCTTGTAATTTTCCCCGTATAGCTACATTTGTGTGCTTATCCTCACGACGACATGCGCGAAATTGCCGTTAATCGGCAAACTAACCAGAAATAGCCAACCAAGCAAAGAAACGGAACGTGTAGAGATTTAAATAAAACGTTGAAAACATGGGGTCTGTGTATTTATGTTGATGTATTACTTTTTAGTGCCTCGTGTTTTTGAAATTCGAAGTATATCACAAAAATGCGTTTTCAAAATAGAATTAAAATTTGGATTTATTCTTGATTTTTTTCCATATTTAGAGCAAAAATTTGTTATTTTGCTGTGTCTAGCAAAAATGTCACACTCACGCAAATGGCGTCTTTGGAAATATGAGACATTAATTCAATACTAAATGAAAAGATGTTTCTTCAAACTTATTTCTCTCTAAATAAGATATGTAAATGCGTTTTTCATATATTTTATGCTGTTTTTAAATAAAGAGAATTTGTTAAATATTGAATAAAATATCGCTAAAATGCTTTGTCTAGCAAAAATGTCACAGACGCCGTTTTTTTTTTACTTTGCTAATCGCGTCGTAAAAACGTTAACATTTTAGCGTTATAATATGCGTAAATGCCAAATACTTAATCGCGCATTTTCTTAAAACTTATATACTTATATACTGATGCATTAGCATAGTCTTGTAGGACACTGTCCTACATAAAGTAATATAAAATAGGGCACTGGCCAGAATTAATTCGAAAAATCTGAATATTCAGTGACTTTTACCCCTGTTTTTAGGAATATTCAGGAAATATATCACAGGAGCTTGAAATTCGATCCTTATTCACTCCTATAGCCCCTAAACCGAAAGCTCATAATGTCATTACGTAATGATGACATTTAATCTTTTGGTTATGAGGCATATACATGTAATGTAAGGACCAAACTTCAAGCTCCTGTGTATATATACAGCCACAGGACATACCCATTCTCCACCCAGTGACGTTGCCGCTTAAATCGATGTATTTCCAGATGTTTTGCAAAAATTATTGTCCAAAAACTATAGAAGCTACAATTTTGAAAAAAGTACCAAATGAAAGCAAATTGATTTACGCAATAAACATTTTTATTGTAGCTTCTCGCTTTCTGTTGTTTTCGTATAGTAGTAATTTAAACGCAAACACAAATTAAAATTACAGTTTTCGGTGACGTTAACGTTAGCGTCTACGGGAAAAGTGATGTTTTAAAATTTACATTCACTTTTAAATGCGTTCTACTTGAGAACCAAAAGTGTAATTATTTTAATCATTTATTGTATATTGCTGCTCCCAATTTGCTCTTCATCCCTGTAAGTTTTATAAAATTTAACCCAGTTTGTCATGGTATGTTTTACAAAATTCTAGAAAGGTCTTGTTTCAAGCGGCGACGTCGCAAAGTGGCAAACAACTACATGTCCCGAAACTGTACATCATATTGCTAGGTATTAGTAATAGTCAACTCATTGGAAGCCATACGATGAAAAGGGTGTGTCTGAAACTCAAACGTGACATGCTCGAATCTCAAATAAATTAATTTCTTTCTTGTTTTCATTCATTTGTGTCTACATGTTTGTTTGGGCCAACACTAACTCTGGGCGATATTTTGGTCATTTTCGCATATACGCAAAAGTCTCGTGAAAATGTGGATGCTGACATACATGTATCAAGCGGTGATAGAGGTCTCAATTCTACAGCTATTTATCATCTACATTCATACTTTACTCTGACGA
Source organism: Loripinus fragilis (assembly GCA_964019695.1). Classification (NCBI taxonomy): domain Eukaryota; kingdom Metazoa; phylum Mollusca; class Bivalvia; order Lucinida; family Lucinidae; genus Loripinus; species Loripinus fragilis. The sequence continues at coordinate 37,149,483 of OZ026515.1, forward strand.
GCTTGTACTATTACACAGACTAAGTTCCCGAGTCGCGAGTCCTAGTTGCCGGACAATGCGATAAGTACCAAACGCTTACGTATTGGCTAATTTAAATATAAAACATGCAAAGGTGTGTGCAGAGAAGATATCCTTAAGACCTATAATCTGTCTGTCCGTCCGTCTGTCCATTGAAGTCTACTGCAACGAGAATAGATTTATGTAGTTAATAAGCACCGACCGACCAATCGTATTTACTACTGAAAATAATTGTGCTTACCTGGGTATACCCTACTTTTCGTTCTACTCGGGAACCTGTATTAATAAAACCTTTAAAAAGTTAAATATATATAAACCTAAACAAACTTTTCATCTGATCATTTTACAACTTAGAAATATTAACGCAAGGAATATTCGCCTCTCTTGTCTGTGAAAATCTCATTGTTTGACGTGTTTAAACAACTTTTGACGTTACACAAATTAACACCAACATCTGACGCGACGTCTTTGGGTCCGCCAGGAAACGAACCCAGAACTCCTGTGTGACAGTCGACCACTCTAACCATGTCGCTAAAGAGTTAACCAAACAGCGAGGCTGTTAGAAATGGCACTGTCACAACAACCCCCACACATTTCTGGATCCGCCCCTGCAGAAGTACCTTTTGTTTTGGAATGTTTTGGTTTTTCAATCCAGGAGGATGTGGATTCCCTGTTCTTGTTGGGGAAATTGGTCGAAATCTGGCCTGCTTGCTAACGTCTACGTCCTGATAGTCCAGGAGAGTCACCGATCGGGGATGGCGATGTTTTCTAGTAAATACGTTAGCCATTCCACAAAGTATTCAGCACTTGTGCAACCTCTACATTTTCAATACCACTAACTGGTTTACGTCGACGGCGTTGCCATAGTTGTGTAACGTCATTTGGCGTGGATGCTGTCCACGTCAAATGACGTCGAACATCCACGTCAAATGACGTCGCAACTTGAGCAAATCATTTAAGCATCGCCACGAGAGAAAATCAACAGCATGCTCAGCAACTGCCCTTAACTCTGCTAATGTCTTCTTATGATAATTTTTGCAAACAGTTTGGACCCAGACCTGGGTCTACAAAACGTCGGGCCTGATCTGGATCCAAAGGCTGATTGGAAGTCTGATGGTATCCCTGACAGAATTTTTGAAAAAAGTTATTTTGAAAAAAAAAAAAAATACCAGCAGTAAAAAAAATCTGGAAAAAATCCAGCATGCAAAGAGTGAAGTGTCATTCACGAGTGTGGCAGACAATGAATTTTATGATATCCTTTTTACACTGTGGTCATAGGCCAACTACTAAGCAATTTGGGGTTCGTCACCCACTCCGGTGTCATAGAAAAATTACCTTCAAATAAAGGCTGACAAAAATGAGAACTTTCGAATATGTTTGCTTCGAGATTGCATCGTCTAGTTAACAACCTCTGTGTTGTTTTGCCAAAACGGAGATAAATCAGATTTTAAATGTGTTTTTTACAGTTATATTAAAAATGTCAATCACTGTTCAGTCATAATTAAACGGTTTTGTCATTAATTAATTATCCACGATGACAAAACCGTAATTTGTTATTTCATGCCTAGACATCAATCGTTAAGGTTTTCATATAATTTCAAAGCTAAAAGATACAATGTGAATTTGACGAACGAAATCAATCGGAACCCAATCATTTTGGGGTCGAATGCAGAAATTGAACATGATACCGGAATAAGTGACGAAATCCAAATTGCCGTAGTGGTATGACCAAAGTGTTTTTATAATTGAACCGAGACATGTGATTTCCAACAATGTGGCACTCTGAAAAGTGTAGACTCAGACGACCCTGTGCAGCAGGCCTTTAAGCTTAGAAACTCCAAAATTCAATAATGTCGAGGACAGTCAGTAGTTTAACACTCAGAATATTCACGCGACTAGCAAAGAATCTGATCACCAGAGATTACCAGAGATTTAGACCTTAAGCACCACTGGTTAGCTGCGCATGCATGTTTAAAGAGCGACTTCGTGCATTATACCATTTGAGTGCCTTTTTGTGTACACAGGAAATGATGTATTTTAATAGCAAACTTTAGACTTGTTTTCCGACTGGACAGCTGCGTATGCATGTATAAAGATTCCTTTACCTGCAGTTTGTAAAGTTTGGGATTTCTTGCATGTGACCCCTGATTTTCTTTTTTTTAATTTTCTTTTTCTAAAATGTCAAATGATAGTCCATGATGACAAATATTTTAGCTTAATATTAAGGACTTGGGTTTCGTTCAGAAAATTTGTAAAATGCTGAGATTATGAAAAATTGAGCATGGTGACAGTCCATATATAAAACAACTGTATGCAAAGAATAAAAAAGATTTTAATGTGACTATTTCCACGGACCCAGTGTTTATAATTGGATCCGAGCTAGTTCCAAGGTCAGGTAAGGATCTTGTATCTTCTGTGGTGAAGACTGATAACAATTGGCCGTTCAAAAGTTCTGACCTGGTGGTCGCATCATTATGGGTGGTACCATCTTTTCTTAAGCGGGGCCACGCCTGAGCTGTCTCATTTCTTATCTTTGACGAAGGAGTATAGTTTGTTGTAGATTGATGCGTCGTTGACCATATCACAGACATAATTATTGTATGCATTCTTGCGTTGTTCCTTGCAGGCCTCCTGTATGTTCTTCATATCGGGCCCAGCTCTTCCTGTTGCTGTTCTGCTCGGTGTTTCCGCCTGGATAGCCGGTGTACAGTCCTGTTACACCATGACTGGCTATACCTCCAGGAGGTCATTTTAGAGGGTACATGTTTGCTGATCGATGAGAGGCTCTTTGTCTTGAAGGAAGTACATAGGGAGTTAACTTGAGAGAAGATAGAAAAATCATTTGTGCATGTCGTGATATATGTGCTTAATTTCCAGTTTATTCGTAAAATGGTGTATTTTTCGTTTTTCTGACGGTACTGTCAAGCACTAAAAATCGACCTATTTAAACGCGTTCTTACGGCGATTTTGCAAATCCAACAACGTGATGATTGTTATTTTTTTTAACAGTTTCATACATGCAGATTTCATTTAGACATTTTAAAAGTGTCTGTTTCAAAGCAGTATGGCTTGAGATGACGCTGAAATCGCCAGGTGAAATCGGGGAGGAAACTTTTGATGTAGTCCCAAATAACCGACGCACGTGAATTTTGATTTTTAAAAACCTACGCCAGGCCCACCATGATCTCCTATTGTAATGGGAGTATCAACAGAAAACTCTGAGGTGAAGGTTTCTGAAAACTGATGAAGTAAGTAAGAGTGCAAAGATCAGGAATCGATACAATCAAGTACCACACCTGACCCAGGATACCAATGGGAAAGTGACAAACTCACAGTTAGAGACAACAAACGAGAGCCAAGAGGTCAGCCCTTTCCAAGCAGGTGACCATAAGGCACAAATAAATATCTGTTTTCTTCCACAGGTATGTAAGTTTTTTAGATACTGTTTGTGGGTGCTTAGTACACCAATGTCTGATTCCTGTTTAATTTGTGCAATACATGTCTAATATAAAAGGTTTGCAAGTCCTAATTGGTAGCTGATTAAGCATTTCTATGTAGGCTACTGTTCTAATTTATTTGCGGTAGGGGCTTTCATACCCATACATTACACTGAATGTTGATTTTCTTCCTATCCACTTTTTCAATGTTTACAAAACTTTCAGGATATTTAGATACTAATATATCATTTCGTTTGGAAGCAATTTTATTATTTGTTTACCCACGTTGCTCGGCAATTTCCACGTGGGGTTCGCGTGCGGGTTCGTGGTCAATCTGCACGCACATAGGCCAATTCCGTGGAATTGTGGTGGAATTGCCGAATGGTTTCTACCCGATCGTTATTTAGCTATACCCATTAGTTTAACTGGATTATTTCCCTTCCATTAAAGTGTGACATTTGGCGGGAACCTTTAGAAATATAGTTTAGACAGTTGACATTTCTTCAATTCATTTGTAATTCCAATGTGAACAAGGTACTGAAGACATTTCTAGCATTATCAGAAGTGTGGCAAGTTGAAGGTAGAAGATTTGACAAATTATTTTTAGGGGAAACAATCTTTTTCAGGGAAAACACTGACACTGTTTCACACAAGTATTAGCTTTTCAAAAAAGCTGGCGGTCGTTTAGACTGTTAGATTGGAAGGAATTTCCGTCCAAATCTGTTGGAAGGTTTTCCTTCCTGTGCCTGACTATTTACCATTGCCAAGAAAATACCTGTGTGGAAAATTAGGCCTTCTGGCCGAAATCCAGCCCTATCACTATTACTCCCATTCATGAGAGTTCTGCATTCCAGTTCTGCATTCCAGTTATTCATATTTCACATTTATATATTGTCATTTTCATTTTTTGTTATTATTCGGAACGCGAACTCTCATTAGGATTCCGTCATTTTCCTTTCGCAAGCTCCGCAAAGAACTTCTGCGCTGCACTTTCCGGCTAAATAAAGGTCATTTGGCGCGTTTTCAATGACAGAATGTACCTGAGAGTTTTTACCATGAAAGAAGTACCAAAGAGCCTTCCTACCAGAGAGATACTTCGGCCAAAAGGCTGATAACAACAACAACAACAACAACAACATCAAATCAATTCACATATGTAACTGACAAAAACAATACTTAAATTCACTGTTTCCACCAAAATTATGAAAAGAAGTTTCCAAAAAGATGTATTTTATCGGTACTTACTCGGAGCACTGGCCTTTTCTACGCCATTGTTTACTTTTGACATGGAGTTCAAATCTGGGTCAAAACGGTTATTGGTAAAAGCAAAAAGAATTGTATTTTCCGAACGAAATTAGCTAAAACGAATAAAACATTTATTTCTGGTTTAAACATATTTATTATTAATTTCAATTGCCGAAAAACTTCCAAGACATAGGTAGCAGAATTTCCATTAGTAATCATTGAATTTAAATACCGCTGCTTGGGTGGAACATCCTTTTTACATTCATTACATTCATTGTGGAACCAGAATGCTTATACACGGGTGAAATCTACCCACTACAACCTGTTACAATTTTTTCATAGTATATTTGTCTTTCTTATAGATACAAGATAGACATGGTATACTAAAAAAAATATAAATGAAATTTTATTCATACTTTGATGGAGAAACACAGTTTTCATAAACGTATCTGGGCTCTATTTTCTCTATTAATAGTATTTAGGGTGTGTGTGTGGGGGGGGAGGGGGGGGGGGGGCAAATCGCCGTGTCTTTCACCTGTTTGTTTATACAGTTACAAAGAGCTTATATGTAAGGAATATTGTAAAGGCTGAAGTTAAATGGCTATGCTGGTAAGAATCCGAGGCAATGACCCCATATTACCTTGCTAGTGGAATTCAGTTTTGTAGATGTCCCAAATAGTAGTAACTATTTGGGAGCTTTTTTTCTCTGCGGAATAGCAGCCGATCGCACTGGTCAAGCAGGTCACATAAATAACGAGATCTATATTGAAAAAAAACATCTTCCCACTCACCCGCATCGTCACACTAAGTTAATTGACAGAAATTTCTGAACATCGTAACTTTTATTATCGGAGCACTTGCATTTTTTCAAACATACGGAGCAGCATTTACAACAGGCACAGCTGCAGACTGGTAGATCACAGCCCTCGCAGCACCCTAGATAAGCAGCGTAAATACGCAATTAAAATTCTCAAAAAAAGCAATTAAAATGAAATGTGTGCGTACCGAAAAGCAATTCTAACGATCAGTATGCAATTACATGCGATGTCATTGCGTACCATTTGGTCCATTTCGTTTCCATTTGGGTAATAAACAAATGCCAGTGGGGTATTGATTTTTTTTTACTAGCGAGCGCGCAATATAACTCAGTTTATGAATAAAATATCGATGCCCAGTCCAGTATTTTGCGGAAAAACACTATGATGTAAGTGAAACTTTGCAAAGTGTACACACTCGAATGTCAACAAAGGGATAAGATTTGCTTCAGGTACAATACTATCCGCTAGTTTGATACTTTAGAAAGGCAGGCGAGGGGAGTGAATAAATATGCAAACACATTCCCGATGGCTTCATGCAATAAGAAAAACGTGTAATCACAGTAAAAAACGTGAAGTAAAAAAAATATGAAATGCAAGTACGCAATTGAGGATAACCAGGTTGCGTAAATACCCAATTGACCCAAAAGCTTATCTAGGGCGCTGCCTCGCAAGGAACATTGTTGATTTCTGTGTCGTCAGAGATCGACAAAACGTGCATGATCTGTTTTCTAATGCATTTTTCATGGGGATTTTTTACAATTTCAGATATGGTCTTTTCCGTTGTTTTAAGGGAAGCAGAAAAATTATCATATAATATAATGCTATATCCATTCCTTCCATCTCTTGCTCATCTCCCTGCTTCTTGCCAGTATGATATAGTGGATTTAGGACAACCGATATGAACAACAAGACCTATATCAGGTATATCTATACCCATACCCAGCGCAACTGTGGCTATTATGCAGCAAATTTTACTGTCTTCCTTCGAAAACTGTTGCAATACTCTCTGTTTTGAACTCTCATGTGTACACTTATGAAACATCTCGATCAATAAATGATGAGAATCTTCGGTAAGATCGGCATATGCATATTTTCCCAAAGTATCTTTGAGTGCAATAAAGATCTCGGACACCATGTCAATCAATCTACAATAAATCACTGTTTTCTTGGAACGAGCACCCTTAGATTTGATATGATCAACAAGCCAGAAGAGTTCAGTTACATAATCGCTTGATTTTTTTTTCTGACAGGAAATGAAGATGTTTGGCCTGTCTGCAGATTTAGCCACAGCAGTAGTTTTGTCCTCTTCCAACAGTAGAATTGAACATATGTCTTCCTTTACTTTTAACGTAGTCGTGGCAGTGACAGCTAGTATTGGAACCTTGAAAAAGCTTCGCAACTGGGACATTTCCTTGTAGTCTGGCCTGAAATCCTCTCCCCATTCTGACATGCAATGGGCTTTATCAAAAACAACAGAAGCAACCCACTCCTGCCAAATATCCGAAAGCATTACAGTTCTTCTAACGATCGGTATGCAATTACATGCAATGTCATTGCGTACCATTTGGTCCATTTCTTTTCCATTTGGGTAATAAACAAATGCCAGTCGGGTATTGATTTTTTTTACCAGCGAGCGCTCAATATAACTCCAGTTTCATGAAAATATCGGTGCCCAGTCCAGTATTTTGCAAAAAAACACTATGATGAAAGTGAAACTTTTGCAAAGTGTACACGCTCAAATGTCAACAAGGGGATGAGTTTTGCTTCAGGTACGATAAAATCCGCTAGTTTGATACTTTAGAAAGGCAGACAATAGGAGTGAATAAATATGCAAGCGCATTCCCGATGGCTTCATGCAATAAGAAAACGTGTAATCACGATGAAAAAAAAATATGAAAATACGCAATTGTTTTTGCAAGTACGCAATTGAGGATAACACGTTGCTTAAATACCCAATTGACCCAAAAGCTTATCTAGGGCGCTGATTGCACTGTAGTATGTACTATGTTCCTGTTGCGATTCTTAACCTGACAGGTATTCTGCTTGCTTCATGCACACCTCCAGACGGGTTGAATAACAATGGATGACATTTCCCAGGAATAAGTAAGGGACAGTTCATATTCTTCAGGGTTGAGTACGAAGTGGCTTCAGATGTTAGTCTCCCAATCCAGTATGAGTTAACCGCTTTAGCAACTCTAACTCTACATTGCTATTTACTTAACTTAGCCTCCATCAGATATAATGGTGAATCCAAATTATACTTGATCAGAAGCTCTTTAATAATCACGAACCAGCTGTGACTACTGTAAGACTTTATCGACATCTGCCATCGTCCAATTCGTTTCTCCACTGAATCATCACTCAGTCGATAAATACTTCCAAACAGTGCTAGTACCCTCTTATGAATCATGGCTTCAGCGGGCAATATACCCGTAAGTATATGGACAGCAGGAGACGCTGTATTCGTTGGCAAGGATAAAATCTGCTTCAGGGATGTTCTGAGGAATCTCTCCAAAGTGTCAAGGTTCGCCCTGGACGGCACCGCCACTTCCAAACCATACAGCAACACCCGTATTACGTATACTTGGAAAATATGCACCACTGTCTGAGGGTCCAGACCATTCTCCCCATGAAGACCTGCAGGCATCAAGCTGTACATAGAGCGTCTGGCCTTCTGTATATTCACTGTGACCTCCTCTGTGGCGAACTTCACTGTACCACGCGGCATACCCATATGTTTTGTTGATTCCACCTGGGGCATGGGGACACCACCCAAGTTCCACTCCCTGTCACCTTCGTCTGGCCTTCTGTATATTCACTGTGACCTCCTCTGTGGCGAACTTCACTGTACCACGCGGCATACCCATATGTGTTGTTGATTCCACCTGGGGCATAGGGACACCACCCAAGTTCCACTCCCTGCCACCCTTGCCAGCCATTGCCTTGCTAGCTGCTCTTTTACTCGGCTCTGCAACCACAATCACACTTTTCACTGGCTGAAGTAGGTAATTCTCCATTCCACTGTAGTCAAATGCTATATCCAGCATCAGCTGTAACTCATCTGGATCGTCTGTCATAAGCAGGACATCATGGGCACAGGTGGGTGCACCGCAGAACACAGTACCAATGGAGGCCTCAAAACCAGATTTTTTCACCCTGAGCAATGCGTTATTTTTATACAACTTGTAACAGTCCGTGCTCAAAATTCCACCCTGTCGTACGCCTTGTTCGACTCAAAATTTTCCGGATAATAGGCCATTGATTCAGCTTCACTGCACTGACGGCTTCCTGGTATAGACTATGAATCACTGACCAGCTTTTCCCTTCCACTCCTTTATTGTACAATTTATGTAAGAGACTGTCATGTGCCACCACATCAAATGCGGATTTCGCGTCAAGAAATGCAACATATGCTGTTTTATTCAGATCCTTACACTCCCTTAAATATTCTTCCAAGATTAGTGCACAGTTCATACATGATGACCCTTCTGTAAAGCCTCTCTGTAGATCACTTTGAACCTTATCTATAGCCGGGCGTATTGTTTTACGAAGCAACAGCTCCAAAATCTTAGACAGCACTGGAGTCACAGTAATTCCACGGTAGTTTTTACTTTTATTATTTGAGCCTTTATTCTTAAACACAGGAGAGATCAAACGGGCATAAAGGTTTGGTCAAAACCTGAATTTGATGTGTGATTTGCACAAAGATTATATATACGGCTGACCGTAACAACAGCTAGGCCCTAGGGCAGTGTTGTCCCCAGGTCAGAAACGATCTGATAGGCATGAACAACCCCAGTCTGCATTACTGAAAAGTACGGGGAAATGGGCGAAAAATGCAGCTGGAGTATACAACAATAACTAATTCCTTTAAATTAACTTACTTGTACTGATTGCATGCAACACTATCAAATATGGCTTCAAATAACGAAAAAACTATCTCCCAACTTCTGATCTTTGCAGGTAAACCATTTTGTTTTCTGACCCCTAAATAAAAGTTACTGATTGGATGAATGCAGAGGTGTGTCTTCGACTGCCCTGGTTCCCGACTTTCGGGAATATAGTCTCTGACTTCGGCCTTTGAGGAACAATCAATATTTTCACAACGGGAAGCAATTGTTTACGTCATCCATCTCTTCCGGGTCACCAAACTTTCATGGCATCTTACATGTATTTGATCTGATACGGCCTTAGTTTTCAAAGATTATGCTGTTACTAATAGTGCTGATTGCAATCGGTGTGAGTAAGTGAAAGGAATTAATTATTGTTGTGCTCTCCAACTGCATTTTTCACGCATTTTCTCATATTCTTTACAGTTCAGTGTTGTACATGCCTATCAGATCGTGTCAGACCTGGGGATCTTCTATGTTTAACTGTCATCTGTATGCAAACACAAGAGAATCGGGAAAATTTTAAAGTTGCATTTTGCTTCCACATCCCTTGGGCATATTTCTAGGCCAAGAGTTTGTCCCGGAAGCAATATTTGTTAAAACTGATGGGTAAGAAAATATTTATAATTTTACGCTCCAAAATTTTGTTATTCTAAACCTTTGTTAATACTGATGTATATTATTGACTATTGTGTGATTGGATATGATGTGATATTCACCAGAGGATACCAATATTGACCTAGGCAATAGCCAGGGTCAGTATTATAATTATATTGGTATTCGATGGTGGATATCAACCTCTACCCCATTTACCCACTATGGCGGTGTGTATAGAGGGACCTTTTATCACAATGTAACTGTAGAATTTTTTCTGTCCTTCTGATTTTATCTACACTTAAAGCATCCATCTGTTGACCGTACATGTAAGCTACAACTCTAGAAAAGAGGGCTTTGAGCATTTAGGGACAATGCAGAACGCAGTGGCTCAGTGGTAGAGTGATAGGGTTGCTGGTTCGCGGAGTCACTGTGGAGTCACTGTGTTATGTCCTTGAGCAAGACACTATCCTCAGCTTAGTACTGGTTCAACCCAGGAAGATCCGCCCTGACATAATTGTTGACTGAGATGTAAAGAATCAAACAAACAAACATTTAGGGACAATGTCACACCGTCCAACGCGATTAGTTTAGCACAGATGATGCATTTAGCACAGATGGCTCAGATCGATGGCGTTTTTAGTAGGATGTAAGTATGGAAGTGATTTAAACAGTTCCCGCAGGATATGATCCAAACCAATGGTGAATATCAATTAGGTATTGATTAGTCTACCAGTATACATAATTGGGAATTGGGCTCTGATGGCCTTTTGATGTATGAGCAATCAATTGAAATAGGTGCATTTTTCAAAGAAATATATTTTTTTAAAAAAAAAAAAAACCTGGCTCAAAATCACATTTATTCATCATTTATCAGAAATGTACCTATTGCATGAGAAAGCTCAACAATCTTTCTTATCACCCTTTAGTTTAATAAATCAATAAAACATGAGCACTCATGTAAGACCCTCCATTTATCCACAGACCTCGTTTGACTGAGTTTCAGATTTTCTCCACAAAAACATATAGTGAGGATAGTACTCATCGGGAAGTATCTAAGTATCTGTGAAAAGGAATATAAGACTCTATCATGAGTGTGAGGATAGGATAGAAATATCTGTCCAGAGGATCGCCGTTTGGCATCACGAGTGATGACAAATAGTGATCTCGAGGGACATATTTTTCTATCATCCTACCCTCACACTGATAATGGATTCTTTTACTTGCTCACCACTGTTTTTATTTATTTATTATTTTATTTATGTATTTATTTTAAAATAAGCTTCCAGAAGTCCCGGAATAGGCTAAGGTGCAATTTCACATGACATTACTTGATATCCTGAGTAAGATAGTATGGGTAAGATGCCAGGGTAAAATCTCAGATATCCTTATCCGGTGTGCAAGAAAATTTGGTCTCACTGGATTTCTTATAAATTTCATGAACCCTTTTCTTTTTCTATGCCACAAATCTGAGCCAGTTTTTCTATTGATTTTGTGACAAATAAGCTTGTATGAATCATAATTTTCAAGCGGTAACAGCTTTCAGATACGAGTAAGTTGCTCAGACTAGTCACCTCATCCTCCTTACACTGTTGGACATCATCTTATGCAAAACTGTCAAAAGTGATTTTACATTGTTTTTGACTTCATAGTTTTACAGTTTTTGCAGAAGTTACACATGAGCCATCATAGAACCAAAACTCATTAAATCTGATCTTATTAATTTATTTTAGCTCACCTGAGCCTAAGGTGAGCTATTGTGATCCATCTTAGTCTGTTATGTGTCCGTCGTCCGTAAACTTTTTCTTTAAACGACATCTCCTCCTGAACCGGAACTACCTGTCCCAATTTAGAATAACTTCACATGACTGTTTCCCATGATGCCCTCTTCCAAAATTGCATAAATGGTTCCGCTCCACTGAACAGCAGGGCCACTAGAGCTCCTGATAAGAAATATTTTAAGCAACATCTCCTTGAACCACTGGCCCAAGTTCAAAAAAAATCACAGATTTGTTCCTCATAATACCTTCACCAAAATTGCATAAATGATTCCTCTCCGATGAACAAAAGGGCTGACAGAGTTCTAGATAAGAAATATCTTTAAATGGCATTTCCTCCTGAACCACTGGTCCAAATTCAAAATAATTTCACATTGTTCCCCATGATGCCTTCTAATAAAATTGCACAAATGGTTCCGCTTTTCGGAACAAAGGGGCTGCCAGAGCTCTAGATCATAACAACATCTCCTGAACCACTGGTCCAAAATCAATATAATTACACAGAATTGTTCCTCATGATACCCTCTACCAAAATTGCGCAAATGGTTCAGCTCGCTGCCAGAGCTCTAGATTAGAAATGTCTTTAAACGACCTCTCCTGAGCCATTGGTCCAAATTCAAAATAATTTCACAGAATTGTTCATGATGCCCTTTACCAAAATTGCACTTATGGTTCTGCTCCGCTGAACAAAGGGCCACCAGAGCTCTAAGATAAGAAATATCTTTAAACATCTCCTCCTGAACCGCTGATTCAAATTCAAAATAATTTCACAGAATAGTTCCTCATGATACCCTCTACCATTGCACAAATGGTACTGCTCCACTGTACAAAAGGGCCGCCAGAGCTCTAGATAAGATATATCTTTAAACAACATATCCTCCTTAACCACTGGTGCAAATTCAAATTAATTTCACAGAATTGTTCCTCATGATGCTTTCTACCAAACTTGCATAAATGGTTCGGCTCTCCACTGAACAAAGGGGCTGCCAGAGCTCTAGATTAGAAATGTCTTTAAAAGACATCTCCTGAGCCACTGGTCCAAGTTCAAAATAATTTCACAGAATTGTTCCTCATGATGGCTTCTACCAAAATTGCACAAACCAATTTGCTCAGTCAAATAAAGGTGTTGCCAGTACTCTAGATGAGAAATGTCTTTAAACGACATCTCCTGAACCACTGGTCCAAATTTAAAATAATTTCATAGAAATGTTCCTCATGCTCTCTACCAAAATTGCACAAATGGTTTTGCTCCCCCAAAAAGGGGCTGCCAGAATTCTAGATAAGAAATATGTTCAAACGATTTCTCCTGAACCACTTGACAATGTCCAAAATCAAGATAATTTTACAGAAATGGTCCTCATATTGCCCTCTTCCAAAATTGATCAGAAGGTTCAGCTTGGCTGAACAGCATGGCTACCAGAGCTAAATATAATAAAACCTTGCCAATACATCATCTACTCATGTGCCAGGACTCAGGTGAGCAATCTAGGATCCTATGGCTCTCTTGTTTTAATTACTGTTAAAGTAAACGCCCAATTTTAATTGAACTTTTTGAGCATAAAGTTGTTATTATGTTCTTACTTGTCAGTTTAAACATGTTTTGGGTGCTGAAAAGAACCATCTAATTGTGACGGTTCTTTTGAGCATCCATTGCATTATCATAATCATGTTTTTGTTGAGGAAAAGGTAGATTTTAAATTGCCCCCTTTTCTGCAGGCCTGGGCTAAGCCAAAATCTGATGTTTTTTTTTAGCTCACCTGAGCTGTCTGCATTTCCCACCACTTTCAAAGATCTGCAAAATGGCTTAATCAATCAAAGGTAACTCCTACGTGGAGCTTCCTTGGGAAGGGAGAACAAAAGATTTGTACAAATGCACCAGTGTACATGACCAAAATGGCCAACATGCCCATATATGGTAAAACACTTCAAACATTTTCTTCTTCAGAACCAGAAGTCTGATGATCTTGAAACTTGGCACTCAAGGTCTACGGAAGTTTGTATAAATGATGACCCTAGGTTGACATTGACCTACTTAGTGGCAAGGTTAAATTTTCAATTCTAAATTAGTAAGTGATTTATGAACAATAGGTCATTTGTTTTAGCCCAGATGGGCATCTGAGCTTGTTTGAGTCTCACCGCAGGTGGAGCTACTGTGCTAGACACTTTATGCGCTGCTTAGTACTGGTTCCACCCAGGAACTTGTCCGGATGTGTTTGAAATAATTGTTGACTGGGACGTAAAACATCAACACAAAGCATTTGAGCCATTAATCCTAATTATTGTTTGATATTTTTATGCCCGCCAAAAAGACTTAGGGAGGCATATGCTTATCACACTGTCCGTCAGTAGTGTCCGTCGGTCTGTCTGCATCTTGTCCGGTACATATCTCCTATGTTATTTAAGGTAGGAATCCCAAATTTGGTATGTGGATGCATCTTGGGGTGACAGAGTGTAGCATACCATTTTTGGGTTTATTTGATCTTGACCTCTGACCTAGTTTCTACAAATGTGTCAGGTGCTAGACCCATTCCTTTGGGGCAGTTGTCATGTTACTGTGACATTTCCTGTTGCAAGTCAAATTTTGCCCATAGTGCATCATTACATCACTTCTTAATTTTCACCGTGTAGGTAACATGGGCAAGGTGAGCATTTTAAAACTCTTTGATTCTATGGATTTAACCCTTTTCACAAAAAATTTCAGCGTAAAATTGTAAATATTTACTTACCCAAAATTTTTAGCATATGTTTTGAGACCTTAAAAGAACCGTCTCATTGAGACGGTTCTTTTGAATACCCACAACATATGTTTTGGTACGAAATGATAAAATTATTTTCCGTCTCACACTCTTTAACTAAAGGCCTGCTTTTCATTCTGACGGATTATCCTGTACCTAATGGAATTGTCAATTTTGTATATTAAGGGGTTGCGGGTCAAAAATTCTATAAAATGATGTATTTCTGTTCCTGAAGATTGTTTTTATCGTAGCAAACAGTGCAGACCCTGATGAGATGTTGCCTTATACAACATTTCATCTGGATCTTCACTGTTTGCCACGGTAGTAAAATGTACCTGTTTACAGCTATCCAGAAAGAAAAGGTCAACCTAGATGTGCACTTAATGTGCACCTAGGCAACTTATTGCTTTATCTTGCCCTAGAAAGTACATTTCATCAAGTTATTTATGCGCTGGAAACCATATGAGAAAAGGGTTTCTAAGTAATCAAAAGAAATAAATTATGATCTTCCGAACAACATGAGAACTTCAATGTCTTATTATCAGTTGTCACTATGGCTCGATTGAAAAAGTAGATTATAATGAAATCTGTCGCCTAATGTCTTTACAGTGTTATTACTGAAGCCTGCATGCCAGGATCAATCCGAGTGCTGACCTTGACCTTGTTATGAAGATAAGTTTATTGTCCTATCCAGTTGACAGTTATCAAAATCCCGTTAAGGTAAGTAAGGCTTTTAAGGATGTTTGTGGTCTACCTTCTTATGCTGAGCCAACATCACAGGTTTAGATAAACAAATATTTTCAGCGTAATATTGTAAATATTTTCTTGCCCATAATTTTTTTGATATTTTTGAGTGCTCAAAAGAACCGTCTCATTGAGACGGTTCTTTTTAGTACCAACAACATATGTTTTGGTTGAGAAATAAGAAAATTATTCTTCTGTTACGCACTCTACACTAAAGTGCTGAACATATACCATATTGGCCTCGACGCGAGAAATCCTGACTGTTGCATGTGAAAAACAAGGCGCAGACTACAGACCAGCTGCGCATCTGCGCAGTCTGGTCAGCGACTATGTAATTCACTAATTGTAAAGTATACTATTTACACTTGCTTTATGAGAAGTTTCGATAGTCTAGCTGGTCTGTCAGATCTGGTCACTGAATGTAAAACTTAAGGTTTTTAGGCGGTTTTGTCAGCCTCTATATTCAGAACTGGAAAGAGCCTCATAAGATTTCCCAATCAGAACCGACAGTTCTTTCTATGTAGTATCCTACCCATGATTTAGAGCTCTTATCAATCCAAGATATAGCACCTAAGATGATTAAATCCAAGATAATGCCAGGAATAATGCTCCTGAAATTATAAAACTATCCACTGATAAGGAAATTTTATGAGCGTAAAATTGTAATTATTTTCTTACCCATCAATTTAAACATGTGTTTTGGGTGCTCAAAAGAACCGTCTCATTGAGACGGTTCTTTTGAGTACCCACAACATATGTTTTGGATGAGAAATGAAGAAAATAGTTTTCCAATACACACACTTATCTGGAGCCCTGCACTCAGTCAATCATTTTAATCTGTGGCATGTTCAATTTTAATTCTTTCAATTTTTTTTAACCATTATCCTGCCAAAATTGTTGTTCTTGAAAATGCCGTCTATTTATAACGTCTCCTGCAATTATTCATATGAACTCCAGAAGTCTTCTACTAAGGAAGTTAACACTAAGAACCCTGATCAGACTGCTCCTAAGGTCTGAGTTCATATTGTTTGCAATTTAAGCTACCAAAGCACATAAGCAGACGAGAGAGCAGACGACAGTTGTTGTGAATGGAGGGAAAGGGTTAACACTTGTATTATGCACGACTATTTTGGTGCATAAACGTTTGGAAATGTTGTTTATGAAATGGACTGCGGAACACTGGTAGATGGTTAAACTATTTAATATGTAATCTCTTTACTGAAACATTTAATAACAATACCACAAAATTAAGTCCAATTCAATTATTAGAGTGCAACCTAAAAAGGTAAATCCTTTATAATAGCTAGTTTCCAACTGTAAAACTTAGAAAATAGTCCTTCGTATAATTTCTAGAATTCACTTCTATGGTAAACGGTAAGTCCAGTTTTCACAGAAAGTCAGTGAGGAAATCCACACTAAAGTTTATTTATAATAATCCATACAGACGGCAATATCCAGCCTGAGCTCACTATAATGGTTTAAACGTTACTGATCCTAAAATTACTCTGTATGTCAAATTGTCTCTGCTACAGTTTATATATGGACATATTCTTATCACATAAATCACTAAATTGTAACAATCTCTTTTACACTTCTCACTGCTCAGGATATGATCATCAAAGGTACTCTGATTGCTAAGGATATAGACATTAAAGTTGCCATATCAGTTTAGATCACTGTGACTAGTGTCTATTATCAGTTTGGATCACTGATTGGCATATTAATTGTCAGAGCTGTAAAATCTACTTCCTTCCTTTGAGGAGTGATTATAATCAACAGCCCATAGCAATTCTAGGAGCACTTTGATCTCATTTCCTGGACAGTGACCCAATGTATTTATTTGTTTATTTATTTTCTTTGGCAATTCATTAAAAACACTAAAATTATAACCAAGAAATGATAAAACTTCATGAACCCATTTGCATGAAATTTTACAGCATAAAACTTGTCAAACTCGGCGAAGGACATTTGAGCGGAAAAAACGGACATTTGAGGGGCAAAAAAGTGGACATTTGAGGGAAATGAAAAATAACCCTTTTCAGCGGATTTCCTGTATACCTGTGAATTGATGCGACTTCTGTTAGCCAGGACAAAGATTGCTCAGTTCATTTATGAGTCAACATTTGGCTGTTGCCTGTAAAGCATTAGGCTGTAACGCTTCTTCACCAACAGCCTTGATTTCACTTCATATGATTTTCGACGGCCTCACACATGTGTTTTCTGCTGCCTTCCTCTTGGCTCTATATCTGATGTGGTGCCTCTCTGGTTTTTGTTCATCCTGTGGGTGTGAATGCTCATTTTTCTGTGAAATAACAGTCCAGCATTTAGAGTCTGTTCTTATTCAGGCTATGCATGGTGGTTTGGATTTGGCGCATTGCCAGGAAATATCGCCTGTTTTCAGAGTTCCATTGAGCCTATATCAGTATTCATCCCAGATTATACTTTTTTGACCACGATTTGTTTCGACTAAAACAATACCATCTTTCTTTCTAAAATACATTTGTGCGACTGACTAAAATGACCAAAATATTTGTTGAGTTAATACGATAGAGTTAATATAATTGATGACAAATTCAAGCTGCTTTTGTATAGGCGAACACTATTTACCTGGTCCACTTTAAAACCGCTCAAATGTCCACTAGGGGGTTCTGATTTTTCCGCTCAAATGTTCTGTGCCCGTCAAACTTAGCTTCAAATTTTATCCACTATTTAATAATAAAGTAGACTGGGCTAATCAAGGTCCACACTGTTCTTATTGAACCAAAACCATTGTCATGCTCACTTCAACTGGGCCCTGAATTTTCCACTGTTCTGAAATCATTGCAGACTTCCTCAGAAGCCAACTGATCAGATTCTATTAAGCTTCTAAGCATTGTCTTGACAGGAAGCATTTGTTCAAATACTGACCTGTCTGATTTGAGCATGGTGGGTGCATGTGACATATTTGTTTACCAAACGCGCCACAAAGTCATGTGATTGGCCCGATTGGTTAGTTCAATATTGTTTATCAATTAGTGTCATCACCATGATCACATGTCACTGAACCTGATTCTTTGAAATGGACATGTGAAGAATGTTTTCAAAAATGTTTTAGCTCATAATATATGATCAGTCTATAGCCAAATACCGTAATACCTAATATTGTTCAAAGATGACTAGATGTCTCCACAGATGGATCATTTAAATAGCTATTTATTGCTTGTTACTTTTTAATGTAGGTGTTTTGAGTAATGCATACAGCATATTGACACAAACCCGACTTTTCAGTCCTGATGTCCCATAGCAGACAGGTCGATCCTTTGAGTATGGCGTCTGCGCAGACAATGGCTTCTAAGAGTCCATGGGCGGATACTAAATTATCTGTACCTGCAGAATTTGATATCACAAATCTTTCTGGGTAATTGTACATGATTTTTATTGTCTGCTGTTTTCTTTCAGGAATATGGTCACAGTGTCAAACAGTTTGGATCAAGATCATGCCAGACATTTTGCTAAGGTTATCAGCAGAAGGCATTAGCAGGCAAAGAGTTAAAATGGATTTTGTCAGAACATCCAAGCTATCTTCAAGCAGCAGAGAGATTTAGAAAAGCAGGCTTTTTCACTCAAGAAAGTGTGTTCTTCTGGCTGATTCCAATTTTTTGATACATAATGTGATACTTAATTATAGGGAATTTCTTCAGCTCTTTGCATGCTGGGAAATTTTTCATCTGTTGTCTTTTATCAAAATTGACTTTTTCAAAAAATTCTTTCAGGGACACTGTCAGAGTGTCAAACGGTTTGGATCCAGGCTGATGTTCTGTAAGCATAATCTGGGTCCAAACTATTTGCAAAGGTTATCAGCAGTAACAAAAGTCTCTGCTTGTAAAGGAAAGAGTTAGCTACCACGGTTACCTGGTACAAAAAAGTAGAAACTAATCAGACAGTACAGACACAAATCTGATTGCTCTTTCATGGATAATCTGATCACAATCTTCATTATTTCTTTGCTAGCTAGTGTTGTCTGCCGCTAATGATGCTAGCTAGTGTTATCTGCCGCTAATGATGCTAGCTAGTGTTATCTGCCGCTAATGATTGCAAACAGTTTGTGCCCATATCAGTCCCAACAGTTCATCAGGCTTGTTCTGGATCCAATCTTTTTGACACTGATGGCAGGCATTCCTGAAAGAATTTTTCACAAAAAAGGTTAATAAAATAAAAAAAGCAGACGGCAGAAAAAGAAAAGAAAAATTACCCAGCATATAAAGAGATAGGTGGGGTTAATGTATTCAGCAGGAAATGGGCAAAATTCTTAAAATGGATTTTGTCATGACATCTTTCCCCGTAGGAGCAGAGAAATGAAGGAAAGCACGCTTTATGATGCTATTTCCATAAAATGTGTGTTCTACTGGCAGATTTCAATCTTTAAAAAAATAAAATAAACATGACACTGAATTGAAGAATTTCATAAGTTACCATGGTTATTCGGTATGAAAATGGATATGCCAGTCAGATGCAATTCGCAGTGTTCTTTCATGGACAGTCTGATCAGTATCTTCATTAACTCTGCCTCCTGAGTTTGCTTATAAGCATTGCAAAAAGTTTGGATCCAGATCAGGTAAGACAGAACATCTGGCCTGATCTGGATCCAACTCTTTGACACTCTGATGATATATATAAAAAGATTCAAATAAAGAATGACTAACTCTTTGTCTACTGTGTAATTTTGCATGCTTTTTTTGTAGTCTGCTGATTTTTTTCGAAAATGAATGTTTTTGAAAAATTATTTCAGGAATACCATCAGTGTCAAACAGTTTGGATCCAGATCAGGCCCTGTTGGTTCTGATCTGGGTCCAAACTGTTTGCAAAGATTATCAGCAGATCACACTAGTAGGCAAAACTTAATTATATCGGCCCCTCTTTGTGGCTCAATCAGGAAGAGACAAAAATATTTGGTTCAGCTGATGGGATTTCGGTACTTATTCATAGGTGAACAACCATTACTGAGGCTACAAACCTGCACAGTCTGGCCCTAGGGGAAGTTGTTGAAGTCTCCGGAACAGAATCTAGAGATCTCGCCTCACTGGATCCTTGTTGCCAGAAAACTTATCTTTTACATTTGTGACCAGGTAAAGCTCTATCCAGCCTTCTAGGCTACAGAGACCGGCTAGAATGATGAAATAAACCCTTTGTATACCAGGGTTCACACAGGCTTGAAAAGTACTTAAATATACAAGACTGTCTTGAAAAGTCCTTGAAAATAAAATGTGCCTTGAAAAGTACTTGAAAAACACTCAAAGGCCTTGAAATGTCCTTGAAATTTACCATTTGCAAGAGGATTCAACACTGAATAAGGAGACCTAAATCAGTATAAAATTGTGCACCAAATAAAGACATCACAATTTTATACTGATTTTCTAAAACTAATATCTTTAGTTTTCAGAAGTAGAATTTTAAAGTGTAAATCAGTATTTTTCGTAAGTTTTCAGCCCTTGAAATCGGTAGGAAAGTCTTTTAGAAGTCTTTGAAAAGTCCTTGAATTTTACACTAACTTGCCTTTATGAACCCTGTATACTAGAAACCCCTAAATGGGTATTTTGGCAAACAGTGAAGACCCAGATGAAATGCAGCAAATTGCTGTATTTCATCAGGGTTTGCACTGTTAAGATTAAAACAACTGTCAGGATAGAAAAATATTATAATTTAGAAAAATCTACCTGTGACCCCTTGAGGAACACAAGTGGCAGTCCCATACTTATTGTTTGAATATGTATGGGAAAATCCATCAGAATACATGTACAAAGGGTTTAGCATGTAGCAAGTGAAGTTACTATACTTTCCAGAGAGTGATTAGCATAATGTGCTGATAGGACCGCCCAGATGTACAGACTATCCAATCAGTGTTATAAGGAGTGGGGCCGTCTATATGGATTTGATTTTATCAAATGACATCACATCTTGGGAGTGATATAGCACCATGTATTAAAATCAATAAACCACTAGTGGTTTACATGAATAATTTAGTAGCATTCTGTAATAACCTCCATCACAGTGTTGCATAAATAGTGCAATTTCAAAGTAATTTTTAGAGTCATAGCATTCTTTTATTTAACTGATCGCGAAAAAGAGATAAAATGCTAGGCAAGCCTCACATTTTATCTCTTGACACAACTTGTTTAATACTTTTAATAATACATGGGCACTCATGTAAGATCCTCTTTGTACTTAGCTGCCCTGTGCAGCAATACAATGCATTATTTATGGCCAACAAAAACAGTTAAATGTTCTGTTAAAGGTTATGGTGATTTGTAATGATCTGGGTCATTTTGCAGTAAAATTGATTAAGCTTATAAGATAATAAAACAAAAATGCCTTTAGGTAACTTCGATGGACAATAGTTAATGTCCAAGTTATGGCTTAAAATGGATGTTACAGGTCTATAAATAGTACAGGTGCAAAAGTTATTGCATGATAAAACCATAAACTCTGCATGCTGGGAAATTTTTTCACGATTTTTTGTCTTGTTGTGATTTCTGTCAGAATTAAATGGTGCAAAAATTCTTTCAGGAATGCCTTCAGAGTGTCAAACAGTTTGAATCCAAATGACTCCAGCATGCAAAGTGTTAAAATAAGCTGTGCACAGAGTGAAGACTCAGATCAGCTTGAGTATTAAGCCAGTCAGATAAGTCTTCACTGTACATTCAAATAACTCATGCGAACTGGTAGCCAAAGTGGTTTTGTCATGCAGACAGTGAAGACTCATATCAGTCTGGGCTGATGCCATGGCTGATCGAAGTCTTTACTGTGCACACAGGTCATCTGTTGGGTTTGTCATGCGTAGCCCCATGTAAGGTAAACTTTTGTGGTCTTTGGATGTCTGTCATCAGTTGAGCTTCAACCATCATGTGTCAACAATTCTCCTAAACTGCTCATTTTCTAATGTGTTTTAGGTGCTCAAAAAGAACCATCTCATTGTGAGGCAGTTCATTTGAGTACCCACAACACATGATTCTGGTTGAGAAATAGCAAAATGAATTTTAATTATGCACTTATATCTGGAGGCCTGTGTGAGCAGCCATGACTGGTGGGACTACTCAGATTGGCTGACTTGTCTGTGCTATTGGTGCTAATGTTGTGGCATGTGCGGACCCAGAGGGGGGACAGGGGTCCACCCCCCTGAGAATCACAAAAATATAGGGTTTTCTAGCAATACAGGTTCGGATCCCCTGAAAATCACAGCTACCAAGCCAGCATTCAATGTTGGGCCTTCATCAGCAACACCATTTTGCCACCATTTTGCCATTTAATGGTGTTTCGCTGGCGGGCCGATGATGGTCCACTTATAGTGGTACTTGGATCCTCCCTCCCCTCATCAACTAAAAAAAAACAGCGTCAAAGTTGGACCCACTGTGACAAAACTTTCTGGATCCGCGCATGTGTGTTTACTAATATGATTGTGCGTGCTTATTAGATTATATACGGTAGTAAATTGCTCAGTCTACATCTTTCAGTTGGATGCTTAGCTAGATGGTGCATGTAAGGGGGTAGTGACTACTAGCAAGATAAAGAGAGAGAATGTGGTGTATTGGTTTCCCAGCTAGAGGGAGGGTATGGTGTGCCAGAAAGCTAGAAGTACTGTCATTTTGATTTACCAGCAAACATGGTGACATCTTTTCCCCAATAGTAGACAAGGTATTTCCAGGTTATGGGCACATGAGTTCTTTTATAATGTTGCTCATTAACTTAGTCTTGTTGTGAGAAAACCTGGCCCTGAGGTTAGCTCAACTCAACTGAGCACGAAATTTCAACTGCTCATAAAAACTGAAATACCGACAAATAAAGAATTTCTTGCTTTAAGTCTCACAGATTTTGTATTTATCATGCTAATAAATGTTAAATGCCAACAATTGTAGGCATTTTAACATTTTTGAGCAGGATAAATTTCGTGCTCAGCTGAGATTTTTAACCTCAGGGCCTGATTTGTTGTATGCCAATTTACAAAGGTGCAAACCAGAAATAATTTGTTTCAGAAATAGGTCATGTTTCCTATTAAATTAAATGGTATAAAGAGGATAGCAACATACAAGCAAAATCTATACCATTGGGCCCATTCAAGGGCCTAAATGGGTGAGGCAAGCATTCAAATTTCAAATTTATCAGAAGTATGTCATGTTGCATATCAAATTAAAGGGCATGATAAGCTGAACTACATGCAAGCATAATATATGGTAATGGCCTTAGTGGAATGGATAAGTGGCCAGAAATAAAGTTTATTAGAAAAGGTGGTGTTTCATATCACACTGAAGGGCATTGAGATTAGAACAACATGCAAGTGATAGATATGACCTTATGTCCCTTGAGTGACAAGAACCCAGTCCATATAGCATATCAAATTGAAGGTCATAAAAAGTAGACCATAATACCAATATTAATAAATTAACTTTAATCTTCAGGGTTCGAATTTTAGCTCGCATACTCGCAAAATGCGAGTTTAAAAAGCAATTAGCGAGGTGGTATTTTCTCTACTTGCATTTTCTTGCGAGTGAAAATTGGGGCTCTTTTCCGTGGTTCTTATCCTAGATATATATCTTCTCTCCAGTTTCCTTAAATGTTGTTCATTGACAGCAAATATTTTCATTTTTATCCATCAGAAAACCCTGTCAATGGCGGAAGTTTACATTGGATACAACCTCAATGTGCAGATGCATACGATAAGCTCCCCAGCATGGTCGGGTCTCAGCCAATCATATGCTTTCTAATTTTAAATTGTAGCAAATATTCACAAGTGGGTAGTTCGTTAGCTCAATGTTTTTTTTTTGCAATCTAAAATTAGAATAAAACTATTTTTATAGCGCAATACGATTGGCAGAGAGCAATCCTTTTCTTTCTAGATTTCTTCGCAGATTTCACAAATTTCTATGGGTAAGTTTTTAAAAAGAAACGAGGCATCTAGCAATAAAGATGCGGCTCAGGCTGCGAGCAAAAAAACTCAAATGGCACCGTTTACGGACGTGTCAGCCAGTGAAAAAACAGTTTAGAAAAGGATAAAGGAATTGGATATTGATCTGGTTTTTGAAGCCATGGATGACCTTGTGATCCAAATCACATGCAAGACTTGCAAATTATTTGCACTCGCTAATATGGCATTAAATTTTATAACTGGGAATAGCACTTGAAGAGGGAGTCTTTTTCTCTTTTCATGTAAAATCGTCCATGCATGACAGGGCAGTAACTACCAAGGCTGCCAATGGCAGGACAGCTAGGAATGAACCCTCAGACATTGAAATGGATTTGAGTACCTCCCTGAAAATGACAAAACTCTTTAGAAAAGCATAATATATTGCCCAATCTAAAAAAAACCTTCTCTGATTTTCCAGCCTGAGTCGAGTTGCAGCCTTAAACTGCTCAGATTTAATTTACCTTTTAAACAGCTTATTTCTATAATTGTCAAAAATGCAAGTTGTTTTTCCATTTAGCAAGTAGCCAAAAATTCCACTTGCGAAAATATGCAAGTTGGAAATCTGGCTAGATCCGAACCCTGATCTTTTGACCTTGAAGAGTGGGGCCAGGGTTTGAAAATAATTTTTGCAGAAATAAGTGTTATTCAACTTATTGTATGGTTTGTGCGTCTGTATGGGAAGATAATCAACAAGCTTTAGTGAGTCAATTGTTAAACATACAGATGCACAAACCACACAACAGTTTTCTTATCGCACCAGCATGAGATATTTTATGTCAAACATTGGAATATTACTTAAAGGTGCAATAAATGTAGTTATTCTTTGAGTGATATTCCGATGTTCTATATCAAATATCTCACAATTCATAAAGTGCACATGCATGCTGGTGCAATAAGGCAGTTGTTGTATGGTTGTGCGTATGTACGGGAGATAATCTACTCGCTAAAGCTCGTGGATTATCTTCCCGTACATACACACAAACCATACAATAACTTTCACTTATGTATCAAACTTAAGGGAATGAAGTTATACAAATAAAAATATACCATACTATTTTGCCCCTGTGGTAGACTGTAGCTTTATCTGTATATTTTAAATATTTAAATCTCTAATCAGTATCTATCCAGGGGTCGCAAGTTCGATCCCGGTCTGGTCCCATACTTTTGTGGAGATTGATCATGAAATCATTTCTAAAAAAGTGTGGCTAGGTGAACTGACCGTCCCAACATGACCATAGCTGTTGACTGGGACGTAAAGAATCAAACCAAAAACTAATCAGTATATCATTATAGAACAGCTAAGTTAGTATTCTAACACACCTCGCCTATAAAGCCAATGCTAAAAAAGTGTGATATAACAAACAATAATTCAGTTTTGAAATCGTGAGGAAAGTATGTGCTAGCTGACATCATTTGTTACTGGAAAATGACGTCATTCATGACGTTAGATGGTGTAACATCGTTTTTACGCTTGAAAGACATTACAAATACATGTAAATGTATGTGACATTGTCGAAGTATTGGCGGAAGTTCTTCAGTGCAATGTCGGAAAGTTGGAAGAAGCTAAAGATTTCAAATGTATTTACGTCGTTTATTTAAGAAATAGATCAGCTCTAGAAGTGAATTGTTGTGTAATAGTTCACTGTTTGGAGGTCAGATGTCAAGAAGATCAAATCAAAAGGGTGCAGCGCTAGTGATTTATCTTCGTACAACTGACCAACAAACAGTGAATTATTGCACAACTATTCATGCACTAGAGCTGATCTATTCAATTCTAACACACAATAAACGAGGAAAACACATTTGAAGTCTTCAGCTTCATCCAACTTTCCGCCATTGCACTGAAGAATTCCTGCTAATAGTTAGACTATGTTGCATACGTGAACATGTATTTGTTACATCTTTCATGAGTAAAAATGATGTTATGCCGTCTAAAGCCATGAATTACGTCACAAATGACGTCAACTAGCACGCATTTTCCTCGTGCTTTCAAAACTGTGAATTATTGTTTGATATATCACAGTTTTTTACCATTGACTCTATAGGCGAGGTGTGTTAGAATTTGTATTAGAATCGAAATAGATCAGCCCAAGTGCGTGAATTGTTGAGTAATAATTCACTGTTTGTCGTTAAGTTGTAAGAAGATAAATCACTTGGGCTGCATGCTCGTGATTTGATCTTCTTTACAACTGACCTCCAAACAGTGAATTATTACTCAACAATTCACTGCTAGAGTTGATCTATTTCTTAAGCATAATACACTATTTAGCACTGCTTTCATTACTTTTGGGCTACTTATGGATTTTCCCATACCTATTGATACAATTGGCCATTATATATATAACTCTTTCCCCCCCCCCCCCCCCCCCCCCCCCCCCCCCAGTCACGGCTTTTGTTATCTGCTGTGTGTCACATCTGCTCATACTCTTTTGTAGCCTATATTGCAAACAATATGAACCCTGACCAGACAGCTCCCAAAGGAGCAGTCTGATCAGGGTTCATAGTGTTTGCTTCTGTGATAAAATCTAGTCTAACATGCACTTGAATATAGGCAGCAGGCATGAAAAGCGGACAACAGTTTCAGGACAAAAATATTAGTGGGATTATGTTTAAATGTTTAAATGATCAGAATTTTCAAATTATGATATGGGCCTATACATGAAAAACATGTCTTAGGGGAATGAAAGGCACAGACAAAACTGCGCAGTTTGATCAGTGCCTTTGTTACTCGCTTATTGGAAAGTATATATCTAAAAATGCTACAAGCAAAATTTCAATTTTCTAGCTAGTCTCTGTAACTGACCAGGCTGGTTTGAATCTCACATTGTCGGAAATCCCGAAGACAGGTTTTCTCATGACGAGGCCCATATAGTTCTGTCCTTGAATATTGTTTTTATCTTGACAAATATTGAAGACTGTGATGAAATGTGGTACTTTGCGGAAATTTCATTTCAGTCTGTGCTATTTGCTAGAGCACCAGTTTTGGGGTTTCCTGTATACAGTGAAACCTGGCTTAAGCAGCCACTCAAAAATAGACAAAACAAAGATCTTAATGATGAATGATAGCTTAATGCAGGTTAAAAGTATTGCAGAATACTCCCCTTGGAACATTCTGCAATACTTTAAACCTGCATTAAGCGATATTTTGGCTTAAATCTATTTTTGGTCTTTTTGAGAGTGGCTTTTAGACAGGTTTTACTGTACACACAACGCCAGATGAGTAGGTATTATTTAGTCGGAGCCATTGACTACTTCCATACTTTATGTGTGCAAGCAGGGAAGGTATTGGCAAGAATGCATAATTATGCCTGCTTGTCTATTCATTAACTGGTTGCACATGTGATATGCTCGCACAAATGAAATTTTTGATAGGATGTAAAATAGTGTCGCCGTAGAAAATCTTGTACTAATTTTCCCATAATCCATTTAACACCATAACTGGCTCTCGGCGAACACTGTATTGGATTTCCGAGGAAGCCACAGGCAACGATGTCTCTGATGGCAAGTCTCAGTTTAAGTCTGTCTTGCTGTCGAGTATAAATTAGATATAGGTAATTTTGTGACAATTTTCAATTCTGTCTTTTCAGTCTGTTGTGACTGGCTGAAGAGATTACATAGTGTTGACTTGTCTGGACTTAATAGCACTGTACTCTTGCAAATTTCTTCCTTTGACAATTTTATTTTACTAAAGGATTAATTTTCTATCTTAGGAAGTGCTCCATTGGATTAGATATAATTATTACAATAATTCAGGTATATTTGTATGAAATGACATTGAAAATCATAACTCTTTGCATGCTAGGTAATTTTGTGTGCTTTTGCTGTCCTCTGCTGTCTTTTTTTTCAAAATTATTTTTTATATAAATTCTTTCAGGAACACTATCAGAGTGTCAGACGGTTTTGATCCAGGTCAGGATCTACATTCTGTCGGTCCTAATCTGGGTCCAAACTGCAAAGTTTATAAGCAGACAAAAGTCACCACTAGCAAGGAAAGAGTTTATTCTCTCTTAGCCAGATCAGGACTGACAAAATGTGAGGCCTGATCTGGAACCAAAGAGTTTGACACTGATTGTTTTTCTAAAAGATTATTTTTTGAAAAAGTTTTATTTTTAAAGATGGAATCTGCAGACGACAAAAAAGCACAAATTACCCAGAATGCTAAGAGTTTATGACATGAGTTTTCGTATTTGTTGCATGGCATGGGAAGGTTTGAAACCAAATGCACATCTAGCCTTTCATATTTGCTGGGCAGCCTACATGTATTTATAAGAATGCCTTATCAACCCTTATCCTGCCTATATCTTTTTTCCCTGAAAAATGTCTGCTTTTTACATCTGTTGCATATATTCAAGTGCATTTCAGACTAGATTTTATCATGGAAGCAAACACTATGTACCCTGATCAGACTTATCTGAGTCCATATCGTTTGCTATATTGACTACCTAAGTACATAAGCAGATTTGATAGCAGACCATAAAAGTCGTGACTGATGGTAAAAGGGCTAAGAAGAGCAAATGCAATAAGTGAGCCACGACATGTGATTTCCAACAATAGTGTGGACTCAGACGAGCCAGTGCAGCCTCCTTTTAAGCTTAGAAACTCCAAATACTGTTCGGTCAGTAGCTTAACAGTCATAGAATATTCAAGCTACTAGCAAAGGGTGTGATCAGACTGTGCGTATGCGCAGGCTGGTCTGATCCTTTGCTTGTCGCACATACCACATTGTTGGAAATGTCATGTTGCGACTCGAGTACTTTTTAGCTCACCTGAGCCGAAGGCTCATTGGTGAGCTAATAGTATACCAGTGACTCTGGCGTCCGTCGGTCGTCCGTCCGTCGTCCGTCAACATTTTCAAACATCTTCTCCTCTGAAACTACAGGGCCAATTGAACTTATATTTCATATGGAGACTCCTTAGGATGGGGGAACGAAAGTTTGTTCAAATGGTCTTGGTCACATGACCAAGATGGCCGCCACGCCCATATATGGTAAAAACCCTTAAAAAATCTTCTTCTCCAGAACCAGAAGGCCGATGACCTTGGGACTTGGTATGTAGCATTGGGGTTGTGGGGCCTACCAAGTTTGTTCAAATGATGATCCTAGGTTGACCTTGACCTACTTAACGTCAAGGTCAAATTTGCTTCCTCATGCATTTAAATGGGAAAATTTCTGAAAAGTTGATTTTTTTGAAAACTTTGCAAGCTTTAGTCATTATTCTCACATGATATGTTTAACCTAATAAGACAATGGCTATAAATAAGTTTCAAAGGTCAAGGTTGACCTTTGACCTTTCAGCTTAGGTCTCTCATATTGGAGTCCCCTCAATTTATCAAAACATAGTTTTCTCACAAACCATTGGCCCAATTGAACTAAAATTTCATGTGAAGACTCCTTATGATAAGTTAGCCAAAAATTATGCAAAATATTTTGGTCACATGACCAAGATGGCCGCCACACCCATATATGGCTAAAACCATTTAAAAATCTTCATCTCCAGAACCAGAAGGCCAATGACCTTTGGACTTGGTATGTAGCATTGGGGATGTGGGGCCTACCAATTTTGTTCAAATGATGAACCTAAGTTGACCTTGACCTACTTAACGTCAAGGTCAAATTTGCTTCCTTATGCATTTAAATGGGATTTTATTTTAAAATTTAATTTTTTGAAAACTGTAGAGGCCAAAGTCATTATTCTCACTTGATATGTTAAACCAAATGAGACAATGGCTATAAATAAGTTTCAAAGGTCAAAGTTGACCTTTAACTTTTCAGCCAAGGTGACTCATATTGGAGTCCCATCAACACATCAAAACATAGTTTCCTCAGAAACCACTAAGTCATTTGAACTCAAATTTCATATGAAGACTCCTTATGATAGGTCAGCCAAAATTTATACCAATTGTACTGGTCACATGACCAAGATGGCCACCACACCCATATATGGTTAAAACCCTTTAAATGTCTTCTTCTCTGGAACCAAAAGGCCAATGGCCTTGGTATGTAGCATTGGGGATGTGGGCCCTACCAGATTTGCACAAATGGTTAATCTAGGTTGACCTTGACCTACTTAATGGCAAGGTCAAATTTGATTCCTAATGCATTTATTTGGGAAAAATCTATATTAAGTACCAAATGTCAAGCTGACCTGTGACCTTTTATCCAAGGCCACTCATTTGGACTGCCACACACCTATCTTAACATCTGTTTCTCAGAAATCACTGGGCTGTTTGATGGATTATTCATTAGATTGTTTAAGTCACTTGACCAAAATGTCTGCAACCCCCATATATGGTAAAACAAAATTTGTTCCATTATAAGCTGTAGTTGACCTTGACCTATTTTAACATTAGTAAGGAGATCAGGTGAGCGCCTCAGGACCTTCAGGTCCTCTAGTTTTCTCATGTGCTGGCTAATTTCTGATAGAAACTTGTTTGTTTTAAATATTGGGATAGATAGGGTTCATCAAGACCATACTGCTCCTGGAAACATCTTATCAGAGTCTATGCTGTCATTCAGTATGAAATTTACGCACCTCACATGGCCATGAAACACAATTGCAGTCTGCCGCAATTTCATAGGGTCATTAACTCCTTCCTTGCTAGCGGCGACTTTTGATGCCTGCTGATAAACTTTACAAACAGTTTAGACCTAGATCTTGACCGATAGAACGTCTGTCCTGATCTTGATCCAAACCGTTTAACACTGACTGTGTTCCTGAACAAATTTTTTGAAAATAGTTGAATTTGATAAAAGCCAGAAGACAACAAAAGCATAAAAAGCCAATCCTATGTATATACAAAAAAATCAGAATACCCCACTGGGCCTTCTGTGCAGGCTTGTCTGAGTTTTCACTGCTCATCAGGGATTTTTTTTCAATTTTGGGAAGGGGCCCAAGGGCCTTTCAGATTGGGAAAATTAGCGTTGTAAATCCCTAAATTCCAAATTCCATTTAGAAAGGGCCGAATTTAGAACGCAAAAAAAAATCTCTGCTCATCCATGTGATATATATTTAACCCTTAATGCGCCAATCGCAATAAAAGTCGTCTGCTTTTCTCGTCTGCTGAAATGTTTAAGAAGCCTCTATGGCAAACAGTGTGGACCCAGATCAGACTGCTCCTAGAGGAGCAATCTGTTCTGGGTCCACACTGTTTGCTTCTATACTTAAATCGTCAGTAATGTTAGGCAATTATTTGCAGCAGACGTGTTCAGCAGACGACATTTTCAGATGCATTTCTTTCTTGGGCATTAAGGGTTAAAAAACTCAGCTACTGGTCCATATATTGAAAGCAGGTTTTTAATAGACTCTCGATCATCTCTGCTTGAAAATAGACAAGTTGACAGGGTGTTGGTTACTGGCCTGTCTACTCTAGTGCAGTAATGCTATAACATGTTATAAAGTGCTGTAACTTCTCGGTTTAAGAGTTGTAAACCAAGAGAGTTTTAAAGAAGTATACCCAACTTGAGTATTTAATTCTTAGCGTGCTTGAAAAATTTTCACGCTTTTGTTGTCTGCTGACTTTTTTCAAAATTATCTTTTCCAATTATCAATTATCATTGAAATATCTCGAAAAATTGCATTTGGGACAACATGGGTGTGGAGGGGCCTCGGTAGTATGAATAAGGGTCCAAACGCTACTATACGTTTGGTTAGAAGGCAAAACCATGCGGGAACCACTGTTTCTTGGACAACTGTGCAACGGGAGAAAAGCTCTCACGCTTACAAACTAAGTTCAAATGTGCAAACAGCATGCTCTACGGATAGCTTGAACAATTGCCCGAAGCATAGCATTCTTAGATTTTCGAGTTTTGCGCTGAAAATTTACTTATGATTGAAAATGTGTCAACACAACTTACCGTGTCCCATTGTTTATGCCCACTGCCTGCTTCCCGGAAGGGCCTTCGCCTCCCTTTACGTTCTGCTCTTTTTGGAGAAGGAGGCAGAGATTGGAGGCCGTGTGATTACTATGTTTTATATGAAAGATCTTAATAAACCATGCATTTTGATACCAGTTTCATATAAATCGGTTGAAAAACGTAGAAGTTGTGGGCATTTGAATATTTGCAAATGCACTGTAATGGAAGCGGCTTAGTGATGTCACACAGCCTAATTAAATATGCATAATCAAAATAAAAGAAAAAGCAATGGATGTCTTGCAATTATCTTTGCTAAAACATTTTCCTAATGTATAAAGCTGCATATCTGCTGAAACACAGATGCTGTGATAGTATTGATAGCTAAAAATTTAGCAGTTGAAAAAATTCTGAAAACTAATTGAATATTCAAAATGGCGGCTAAATGTTGACCATGTTGAATTCTTTAAATGCCCGTAACTTCCCATTTTTCAACCGATTTTGATGATACTTTAATCAAAAATAATGGTTCATAGAGCTCTTTCTGATATAGCATACTTATCATTAGGGTTGCTGTCCATGTTCCTCTATTCTCTGACCTGAGGTATGGCGCCTTATCTGGACCAACATGTGTGCTATATGGTTCTTGATGGGAGAAAACCTGAATTTGGTGTTTCCGATAAAGTGACATTTTCCTTGTATCAAGTCTAGATATGATACTTTACAATAAGCCAATAACAAAGGCGCTGATCAGACTGAGGGCTGGTCTGTGCCTTTGCTGTTCCCAAACCACCGAAGACAGGTTTTCTCACGTCACGGGCCCATATGGGTTTTGGTCAGTTCCTTGTCATAGTTTTTGGTAACATATTGATACATATATCTACTCAGGCCTCTAGATAAGATCACTTCATAAAAAATATTTTTCTTATTCTCAACGAAAACATGTTGTGGGTACTCAAAAGAACCGTCTCAATGAGACGGTTCTTTTGAGTATCCATAACATATGTTTAAACTGATGGAATGGAAAATATTCACAATTTTACGCTCAAAAATTTTGTTCATCTGGACCTGTGTACAGTTTATGTTTATCTTACATTATAATCCATAATGGTATTTTCTTGATCATATTATAATGTAATATCTTATCAAGTCAGGAAAATGAAAAAATGGGATACATCATTAAAAAGGCCCTTATCGGGCTTCTTTGGTGTTTTATTTTCAGAAATAAAGCATCATTTGCAGGGCTGCATATGCTAGCAATACTCTAGTTACTGGTTTATTATACAATTATAAAAGGTCATGAGGCAGCAATTAATTTTTTATTGACCCTCGGAGCGATTTACTTGGACAATGGAGTTCCTATATATGTTCATGTTGTGGCTCCCAAATTTTCATTTCATGGAATTTTACATAGGAATTTTAGGAAAATGACCATGTAATGGCCATTTTCCTGTATTTCCTTTGTAAAATTGTCCCTTTAAAACACATTTTGACGGACCCTCGGAACGATTACTTGGACAATGAAGTTCCTATATATGTTCTTGTTGTGGCTCCCAAATTTTCATTTCATGGAATTTTACATAGGAATTTTAGGAAAATGACCATGTAATGGCCATTTTCCTGTATTTCCTTTGTAAAATTGTCCCTTTATACACAATTCGCACAGTCCATAGGGGCGGTTCTAGAATTTCTCGAAAGGGAGTTCATATTTATAAAGATGTGGGGTTTGCTTTGCCGATTTTATCTCATTTTTCTTAAATATCCCATGAAAATGAAATAATTAGGTCTCTGAGAGACCAAATTATTTCATTTTCATGGAATATTCAAAAATGGGCAGCAGGGAGTGGGGTTTGCTTGAACCTCCTCTGGATCTGCTACTGGTCCATTCCTATTTCATTTTCATGGAATATTTAAAAATGGGCAGCAGGGAGGGGGTTTGCTTGAACCTCCTGGATCTGCTACTGGTCCATTCCAATTGACCCCAAGTTTAGCGTTATAAAGGGGCTGCATGCGCTGTAATATTGTTATATCAACAGTGAGCATGGATGAATCTGTCAGTACACAAAAGTTTGATCTCTCAAAGTTCAGAAAGTCATCCAATAAGACTGATGGTGTTCTGTATATAGCTTTCATAATGTCTGTATAGTAAAAAAAATATTCTGAGATTTCATCAAATGACAATTCCTTTGAGATTTGAGTATATAATATTTTAATGGGAAATGAGAAATTATATCAGTATGGCAGTATTAGGAATCAGATAACTCCAGGAGCAAAGTACAACCAAATGGAACCAAATAACTTAGAAAAGCTGGAAGACTTTGAGAGAAAATTGCTGAACAAGCATGACGTTATTTTAAGTGAAAAAGAGAAATTCATTATAAAGTGCATTTCATCTATTAACTATGTTTGTTTGCATCTCAAGTTACATATCAAAAGCTGTAAGCAAGCATGGATATATTTGAAGTGAAAAAATGGGAACAACTTGAAATATACTAAAGTTAGAGTTATGGTACTTGTACATTGCTTTCCCCCATATATTCAATCACCATGTTAAGTTAAATGTTAGTAGCTTTTACACTTTTAGAGCAAATTGGCAAACCGGCTAGGAATGGACGGAAAGACAGACAGACAGAAAGACTGATGGAAAATGCAAAAGTATCCCATTTGCCTTCAGCAGGAGTCTACTCAAAGTCTACCAGTATACATTACAGTAGAACCTGTCTTTAGCCGCCACTCAAAAAGAAGACCAAAATTGGTTTTCAAGACCGAATTTTGCTTAATGCAGGTAAAAAGTATTGCAGAATGCTCCAAAGGGAGCATTCTGCAATACTTTCGACCTTCATTAAGCTACCATTTGTCATTAAGATCTTTGTTTTGTCTATTTTTGAGTGGCTGATTAAGACAGGTTTTACTGTAATTATTTGCATGCTTGGAAATATTTCATGGATGTCGTCTACTGATTTTTCAAAATTATTTTTTTTTTCAAAAAAAAATCTGTCAGAAATATCATAAGGGTGTCAAACAGTTTGGATCCAGATCAGGACCAATTTTCTTAATACAAAGTGTTTTCAAAGTTTATCAGCAGACGACAAAACTGTGAGTTAAACCAGCACTGAACTGGTGCATGTAATGTTCTAAAATTTTGAACACTTGCCTATTTCTGTATTCAAATAAAATGTTAGTTTTCAGGGCTTGAATTCACAAAATGCTTTTCAGAATAGCAAAAGATCAGACTGCTTCTTGCACTGTTTTTCTAGGCCTTTTTGATAGGCAACTAGTGTTTGAAATTCTAGAACATCTGCATAAAACATCGTAGGCGTGAATGTGTTCAATATTCAAATTGATCAGCTGCTCCAGGCAATGCTATGAAAATTACCAAAAAGATAAAATAGTGTACTTTGTGACTTTCCTTCGATTTTACATTGTTATATACCTGATAAGTGTTTACAATAGAAACTTGATGTGTTTCATTCGCAGACAGTTGTACACTTCTTATGAACCCGTCAGATCAGGATCCACATGGGTTTCCACTCTGATTCAGGCGAGGTTATTAAACTGTTTTCATACTCAATTCAGCTGAACACGAAATATATCCTGCTCATAAATGTTACAATGCCAACAATTGTTGGCATTTTAACATTTATTAGCATGATAAATACAACATCTGAGAGACTTAAAGCAATGTCGGTATTTTAGTTTTTATGCCAGTTGAAATTTCATGCTCAGTTGAGACGAGCACTAAAAAATTTTATAACCTCAGGGCCAGGATAAAAATCGGGAAGGTGTGTAGTACCTAAAAATATTCAGCAGGGCAATGGTTAATACAGATGTCCCTCTTTTTTTCAGAAGTTGGTCGAG
Source organism: Loripinus fragilis (assembly GCA_964019695.1). Taxonomy (NCBI): domain Eukaryota; kingdom Metazoa; phylum Mollusca; class Bivalvia; order Lucinida; family Lucinidae; genus Loripinus; species Loripinus fragilis. Next base: position 37,185,385 of record OZ026515.1, read on the forward strand.
CAGAATCTGTGATCTTAGTAAAGTCAAGTGCATCCCTATATGTAGTCTAAGGTAGGTAATCATTCCAACGGAGGATTTGCTCTTTATAGCTGAGCAGGCTGGTGCGAGTTTTCAATGATTTGGATCAATTTTGTGTTAACTCTTTGCATTCTGGGTAGTTTTCCATGCTTTTGTTGGACCTGCTGACTTTTTAAAAATTAACTTTTCAAAAAATCTTTCAGGAACACTGTCATAGCGTGAAAAAGGGTTGGTTTCAGATCAAGGCAGGCATTTTGTCAGTCCTGACATTTTGTTGGTCCTGATCTGGGTCCAAACTGTTTGCAAAGGTTATTAGCAGACAACAAAAGCCGCTGCTAATAAGGAAAGAATTAAAAAATTCTGTCTTATAGATTATAACCTTTAAACCACTATCTTAGATTGTAGACTTTGTTTCTTGATTTTTTTTTGTCTGTAAGAATCCAAATAATTCTGGATATGTGAATTGTCATTAGACAATTCACATAACATATCAAAGATATATTCCGAGACGATTCTTTTGAGCACCCAAAACATATGTTAAAATTGATGGATAAGAAAATATTTACAATTTTACGCTGAAATTTTTTGTTTATCTAAACCTGTGTGATGCAGTTGTGCTTCGTGCTTTAATGGGGAACTAGGACAAATCCAGTTAATTACTCTTGTAACCATTTTGCATGTCTCTAACCCATTAATCTGATTCAAAAGTCTGGAACAGTAATTTGAGGCATCAATAGTGAACACAGAAGATGACAAATGTCATATTTGTCTTCATATCAATCTTAAAACCGAGTTAAAGGCTATTCACATGAAACAGCAAACCTTATGTAGCAAACCTTGCTTTGTTGCTAAAAATAGCGATAAAATTTAAAATATTCTGTGTGGTGCTTTTTTAATTAAGGGCTAATTCTGAACTTTGGTTTAAGGTCTTTTTTTTATAGAATCACACTGGTAAATGTATACGTTGATTTGCTGGTACTCGAATCTATTCCTAAATGCTTACATAAATCACCATGCACATACTGAATACTTAAAAATGATTGAATTCTATAGTCCTTGTGGCATATGGCATGTTTTTCTATATAGTATTTACACCAATATCGATAACATCCGGTCTATGAAGTACCGGCAATATGCACAAATACCAGCAAATCGACATATATACATTTACCAGCGTGAGAATGCTACTGAAAATAGCAAACATAGGTGTTCATAAAACTGCTCCAGGCTAAGGCTCTGTGAAATTCTTGTTTGTATACTAAAATTTACTGATTGTTCTAAACTGCAGTACTAATTTTGAGCTCACCTGAGCTTTTGTGATTGCTATGTCAACACTTGCTCCAAAAAACTACAAAGTGGTTTGACCAAACTTCACAGGAACGATTCTAAATTAATTCGAAACTGACTTGAACCACTAGCAAGCTTTTAAGTGACGGGGGACTGCTGTATTGCTGACACTACTCATGTAACTGATAAAAGATAAAATTTCACCCATTCACAGCTTGCAGCACATTTTTGTGCAATCTATTATTTAACTGTGCAGCGAAAATCATCGTAGCCCATTTACATAGACAATTTTCATGCATGTGCATGGCAATGGCAAGCAGTAGCACTAGGATCAACATTTGAGCCGCGACATGTGATTTCCAACAATTCTGCACTTTGACAAGTGTAGACTCAGACGAGCCTGTGCAGCCACCTTTTAAACTTAGAAACTCCAAATGATGTTCAGTCAGTAGCTTAACACTCATAAAATATTCAAGCGACTACCAAAGGCTCTGATCAGACTGTGCATATGCGCAGGCTGGTCTGAGCCTTTTGCTATTTGCACATACCACATTGTTGGAAATCTCATGCCGCGGCTCATTGTTGTTACTGACTGCAAGGTCTCCCAGCCCTGGGAGCAGCATTTGCTGTTTTTCTACTATTTTTGTTTTCAATAGATTTCCGGCCGTGGACCCAAAAATTTATTAGAGATCTCAGCTCCCTGTAAGCATGTTTCAAAAGTTGTTTTAACTTTGCATTTTACATTTTGTATATGTAGACAGGGATGAGAAATTTCTGGATTGATCAGGATTTCCTGATTGAGCACTGGCATATGATGTGTATAATGTCAATGTAAATTTGGTTGAAATTTAGTTTTAACATTGTTGAATTGATTTTACCATAGATTAAGCATAAACTGAGTGCTTTCTATTGGTATTATGTTAATTTAAGCTTTTAATAAGTGATCTAAAAATCTCTTTGGCTGCAATCAGGATCCAACAGACAGGTTTTCTGGATTGAAAATTTTTGACTGTTCTCATCCCTGTGTAGATGGCATTGTTTAAACTCTTGCAACACTTTGTAATGAATGATGGACCATCCCATCGTAATACAATCTAGCAGGTTGGAGGTATTCATATGGCATAAATGGGCAACGTGTGGTTATGTGAGTCAGCAAAATGTTGGCTCAATATTTTCTATGAGTGAGGTAACATATTTTGCGACATAGAAGGTTCTGTTCAGCTTAAATAGGTAAAAATGTATGAAACTTCACTGACACAACAGAGCAGCTTGCACAGCCACACAGCCTGATAGCACTTCTGTAGCTAGACTCTGCAAAGCCTGCATAATATATAGGAGCTCTGGAACTAAGCAGCTTGGTTTGTTTCTGACCTGGCCCCGAGGTTATAAAACTTTTCTCATGCTCAACTCAACTGAGCTCGAAATTTCAACTGCTCATAAAAACTATAATACCAACAAAAGAAGAAGTGTATTGCTTTAAGTCACTCATATGTTGTATTTATCATGCTAATAAATGTTAAAATGCAATCGTTGGCATTTTAACACTTATGAGCAGGATTAATTTTTTTGCTCAGCGGAGTTGAGCATGAAAAAGTTTTATAACCTTGGGGCCTGGTCACAAACCTGAAGGGACGAGTTTCTTACAAGGCTCAAATATAATGGTGTTTTTTTTATGTCAAACATGGTAAACATTGTTGATGGATGAGATTGCTACTGAACCAGGATAATCGGGTCTATACTGTTTGTCAAGAAGGGCTTTGCGTCCCACTATTTAGGAAGTATAAACCTAGTGAGTGTGACAAAACCATCTGTGCCTTATGCATATAGGGAGAATGTGTTTGGCATATAATTGACTTTCTCTGCCCGGGGCTGACTGGATAAAGCAGAAATATATCACCAGCAGGTTTATGCCAGTAACACAACAGGATGTAAGTTATTCCAGGAAAATGTGTTTGCACGTACCTATACCTTAAGTTAACTACCAGGATACATATGAGCCGTGACATGGGATTTCCAACAATGTGGCATTTTGACAAGTGTAGACTCAGACAAGCCTGTGGAGCCGAAACTCCAAATGCTGTTCGGTCAGTAGCTTAACACTCGTAGGGTATTCGAGCGACAAGCAAAGGCTCAGATCAGACTGCGTGTATGCGCAGGCTGATCTGAGGCTTTGCTGGTCGCACATACCACATTGTTGGAAATCTCATGTTGCGGCTCATATAGCTGTTTTGAGAACAGTAGATCCTGATCAGGAACCATATTGTGTCCACTACTATAACATTAGAATACATATGTAACAAATAGAATCCTTCAAGCCAATTGGATAAAAACATGAAGGAGTGTAGTACATGTATAAAATATCCAACATGATAAAGGTTAAAGGACCACTTTCCAAACACTATGTCACAAATCAATATCATCCGGCACACCTCTTTATCAGAAAGCAGGTAGCCGAAAACTATTGTTTACCTGTATTGGACATGAAAACGGCATGTTTTATGTTGATATAAAGCAACTTTATTTCATAAAATGTTAATTCCAAGAACTGAGTCCCCGAAGATTAATCACTGACCTATCAAATAATGTGTATTTACACATATTTTATCATTATTTAACTAAATTATTGTCATCGGCCAAAACACCGTAGCAGGCGTCGGTCAAAATGTAAAAAAAAAACAAAAAAAAAAAACATTATTTTTTAGCATGAAAAATATTGAAAATAAATATTCAACATTCATTTGCCATATCCAAGTGGAAACCTAGAGCTAAAATATGGTCTAAGATGTTTTTTTCTCAGGTAAATGTTGGCTCGACTCAATGGACATTGCATGGAGCTGTAAGTTTATTGCTACCCACAATAAAAAGTCAAATGGTCAAAATTATTATCATATGTGGTCAATAAGCTTGGATGAAAACAATAAAATTGGTAGGGTCTATAGGGAATACTTTTATAAAAAGGGGAATACTTTTATAAAAAGCATAGACTATTTATAGAATCAGTCAAATGTTTGTCCCAAAACTTTACCATCTTGGTTTAATTTGTAGGCATTAAATGAGAAATGTGTTCCTAATTTGGCAGTCAAGTGTTATAACCCTTAAATCATCTCCAATGGACACCAGTGATGTGATGATACAACGTGCCAGTTTCTTTATATTTGGTCATATGTTAAACTTTGCAAATCTAATGTAAAGTAATAAGATATGTAACCTATTAGTCAGTTGAGCTGTATAGAAACCTAATGAGAGGCATCAAGGCAATCTGATCTGATAGCCAGGATAGCCACCATGGCATAATGTAATATATAATTATGAGGCTCATCTAGGTGAGCCACTTGGGCCCCTTTCGATAAAATGCACATTTTTTGGGGGCCTGTGAATCTTTTACCACTTTTCATGAAAATGAATGGGCCCCACTATGTGAAAATAAAGATTTTAATGAATCCCAGCAGATTTTTATAAGTATAAGATGCAGGATGTGCACCAAAAAATCTCTGGGGGCATCCAATGGCATTGACTTATGGTGAGCTAGTCAGATCCAACTTGTTGATTTTGATATGCATTGGCTGGAGGAATAACTCAATCCTGTCGAGTTGCCAGCTAACGTTGATGTCCTCGGTATGACATGGCTTGCCACACAACATGGTCTCCCATGCAGATTACTAGGGTAAAGTCGGGTATATTCGGACAGACAGCCAAATTTGGACAGCGACCTTGTTTGTTTCATATTTCAAATATTGGAATAAAAAATAAATTAACTAAACAAACAGTGAAAATCCTGATGATCCTCATAAGGAGCCGGCTCATCTGGATTTACACTGTTTGCAAATGTGTGTCCTAATTTACCTGATGTCCGAATTTACCCGACTTTACCCTACCTCATCTACAGTCTTCAGCCTGGTGTCTTTGAGTAGAGTGTCTACATAAGTTGACCACTTCAGGAAGAACAGGCTCAAGTAATAACAGTTGCCATTAATTTCATGAAATAAATTTTCTCCCACACATTATGATAAGAAGACCTGTTGACATTTATAACTAGTTGAATTTGGAATATGACTTAGTTATCTGAAATGATAACATTACAAGGACTTTTGTAAATTAATCTTTTATTGCTTAGTTTATGCCTACTAGTGTCGTCTGCTGATAACCTTTGCAAACAGAATGTCGGTCCTGATCTGGATACATTGACTGTTTGATACTATGATGGTATTCCTGAAATATTATTTCTAAAAAGTTGATTTTGAAAAAAAACAGCAGACAACAAAAAAGCATGAAAAATTACCCAGCATGCAAAGATTTTAATGATATGGGCCAGTCCATTATCAGATGTCACAAACCCATCCTTCAAATGTTATTATACCCATCTATCCAGTGGGTCTAGAAGACTAAATTTTGAAATGAGCCTCTATCTACTACCATACTTTTGATAGCAGTGAAGGCTCTAGCGGGACTGCTGAAATGCACACTCACGTCTGAGCCTTCACTGTTTGCCATTGCTATTAGTACCAAAATCTTATCCAAATTTCTAAGTTTGAGAACAGAATGCAAGTCCTTTTGTTGATGGATTAAGTTTGACAAGAAGACCTAATCTGACTGAATTGAATTTGGACTCACATAAACAGGGTATTCGATCAAACATGTACAACTAAGGTTATTTTCACATTAATTTTTGTCACTGCTTTAAGAAACCAAACTAATCTTAATATTTCATGTGAATTTTCTGTCAGAAGATAAAAAACAAAGTCATATGTTCCCTAAAATATCAAGAAAGATATATAAGGCCAAAAAAAATTAATCATTAGATTCTCAAGCACTTTTTGAAAAAAACTGATGCGGGAGGCAGGTTTTTTTATTTTATTTTTTATTTCCTCAAAAACAGATGCGGGACGCAGGTTTGTTGTTTTATTTCCTCAAAAACAGACGAGGCATGTATTTACATGAGCCGTTATACTCTACGACAATGTTCCATGGGAGGTGTACTACATGTACGGCCCCTGACGATATTTGGACCGATACAAGAGTCATGTTGGACATGAAATCAGACGATTTTCTTGAAAAACGGCCCTTCACAACTTCACGATGGAAGACGCCATTATAAAGAAAGGTGCGGCGCTTGTATACCTGCACTAAACCACATAAAAAATCAATACCAAGCGCCTACTCGATTTTCAGAAGATCGGGTAAATGTATGAGGAATATTAAATATCGGACGAACACGGACGAAACGAAATAACGATTTTTTTAATGCGGATTTTTTCTTTTTCTTCTTTTTTTGGTTTAAAAAATCGGTGATGCGGGGACTTTGAGGACAATGCGGCGGTGCTTGAGAATCTACAGTATTTTTTTTCTTGGCCTAAGACATATCATCTGACATAGTCATACTGCTTCATACATGTGTATTCATTCTTTAGCAAAATAAATATAAAGAAGTAATTTAAGCCTTATATTACTGAAATGAGACAATAATATTGTAGAAGGCATTGAATGGCTGGAAATAGTTTTCAAGAAAATTAAAGAGTACCAGTCTCTGACATGCGTTTACCATAGCTAACCAAAATATTTGGACACATTATCTCCTTAACTGTTTCCTTACTAGGGAGAACTTATGTAATCTGCAATAGCCTTTGCAAACAGTTTAGATGCAGATCAGGACCAACAGAAAGGCGGTCCTGATCTGGATCCAAACAATTTGCCACTCTGATAGTGTTCTGAAAGAAATTTTTGAAAAATTTAATTTTGAAAATGTCAGCTGATCATCTGTCCAACGAACCGCTGTTAGAAGGACTGCCTATCCCAATCACTATTGACATGGTGAAGAAGGCCATCTCAAAGATAAAGTCAGGCTAAGCTGCAGGTCCTTCAGGCATAGTGGTGGAGATGATCAAGGCAGCAGGTGATACAGGTGCCACCATGATCCGTGATCTTGCTACTGCGATTATCCGTGATGGCAAGGTCCCAACTGACTGGGAGCAAAGTTTAATGTCTGCCTTTACAAGGGCAAGGGTGATGCTTTGGACAGAGGCAACTATCGAGGCCTCAAGCTGACTGAGCAGGCCATGAAGATCCTTGAGAGGATTGCCGATGGTCTCATAAGACAGGTGGTGTCTATTGACGACTCCCAGTTTGGCTTTGTCCCAGGAAGAGGCACTACAGATGCAATCTTTGTGGTCCGACAGCTGCAGGAGAAATACCTAGCAGTGAACAAGAGGCTTTATATGGCCTTCTTGGACCTTGAGAAGGCATTTGATCGTGTCCCTGGGAAGGTTATCTGGTGGGCCCTGAGAAAACTAGGTGTTGAGGAATGGATTGTGCGGTTAGTCCAGGGAATGTATGCTAATGCGCGAAGCCTGGTTCGTGTTGGCGAGGTTTTCAGCAAAGAGTCTGAGGTGAAGGTTGGAGTCCACCAGGGATCTGTACTCAGTCCCTTGCTCTTCATCCTTGTGCTGCAGGCCTTGTCAAGTGAGTTTCGGGCTAGTGTTCCCTGGGAGGACCTATATGCGGATAATCTTGTCATCATTGCTGACTCTTCAGAGGAATGTGTCAGGAGGCTCTTGATATGGAAAGAAGCCATGGAGAAGAAGGGGTTGAGGGTAAATGCAGGAAAGACAAAGGTCATGATCTGTGGTACAGGCCTGGACCTCTTGCAGAGTTCAGGCGAATACCCATGCGCTGTCTGTCGTACAGGAGTAGGCAACAACAGCATCTACTGCAATTGCTGCAAACTTTGGGTGCATAAGAAATGCAGTGGACTACAACAACTGACACCAAATCCTGATTATAGGTGTGCATGGGAAATGCCCTCCCTATTGACGGCAAGACACAGAATAAAGTCCAGGTCGGACCTGATAAGCTTGAGGTGGTAGCTTCCTTCTGCTACCTCGGTGACATGCTTTCTGCTGGTGGAGGCTGTGAAATAGCGGTCATTACTCATGTGAAAACAGCCTGGAAGAAGTTCAGGGAGCTACTACCAGTTCTCACATCCCACCACCTCTCTTACAAGACACGTGGCCATGTGTACAGCTCTTGCGTGCGGAGTGCCATGCTCCATGCCAGTGAAACTTGGCCACTGACCAAGACGAACCTGCAGCGCTTGCAGCGCAATGATAGGGCCATGATCAGACAGATCTGCAGTATCAAGCCAGAGGACGTGGCCACGGTAAGGTCAAGAGAATTACAGGCAAAGCTTGAGCTTGAGGACCTAGATCTCATTTTCACACTGGTAAATGTATATGTCGATTTGCTGGTATTTACGTGTATTGCCGGTACCTCATAGAACGGAAGTGGTAGATATTGGTGTTAAATCATATATAGAAAAACATGCCATATGCCTAAAGGACTATAGAATTAGACCATTTTTAAGTATTAGTCATGCACATGGCGATTTATGTAAGCATTTAGGAATAGATTCGAGTACCGATCTGGATGATCGGTACTCGAATCTATTCCTAAATGCTTACATAAATCACCATGCACTTTCTGAATCTAATTCTATAGTCCTTTAGGCATATGGCATGTTTTTTCTATATAGTATTAACCCCAATATCTACCACTTACGGTATATGAAGTACCGGCAATACGCGTAAATACCAGCAAATCGATATATACATTTACCAGTGTGATTTTGAGAGAGAGAAGGCTTCGCTGGTTTGGGCATGTGGAGCGTTCTAGTGGTGCAATCAGAACAGCATGTGAGATACAGATTGATGGCAGGCGGGGGGCAGGGAGGCCCAAACTAACCTGGAAAAAACTGACGGAGAGAGACTGCCGTGAGTGGAAGCTCACGACAGTTGACCCTCAAGAAAGGAGCACCTGGAGATCAGGTGTGAGATCTGCTATGCGTGCAGCTAGCCAGTTACCTGGAAAGGGGCCCACTGATGTGGATAATGCCCCTGCACCTGCATGTTAATCAAAAATCTGATTATGATTATGATATGATCAGCAGACGACAACAAAAGCATGAAAAATTACCCAGTATGCAAAGAGATAAAGTTGATAAATTCTCACAGAACAGCAAATTATGTGTTGTCCACTTATTTGTCACTTATTTGTATAGAAATACCCTGGTTTTAATTAACTTTTCAAGTGCAGAATTCCTAAAATGGAATCTTCCAGCTAGTGATACGGACTACTGTGGATCCTTCCTAATTATCAATAATTAATTTGCTGAAGAACACTTTCAAGTTATCAATAAATAATTTGCTGAATAAAACAACAAAAATAGTCCCTTCCTAAAATTGTCAATAAATAATTTGCTTAAGAGAACCAATAAATAGTCCCCCTTCATATGATTATTAGTAAATAATTTGCTGAAGAAAGCATTCAAATAGTCCTTTCCTAGTTATAAATAAATAGTTTGTTGAAGAAAACAAACATCAAATAGATCGTTCTTAGTCATCAATAAAGAAAACAAATTCTTATGATTTAGTTATCAATAAATACTTTATTGAAGAAATACTATATTGAAGAAAGCATTCAAATAGTCTCTTCTATTATCAATAAATAGTTTGCTGAAGAAAGCAAACAAATAGTCCCACTAAATAATTTGTTGAAGAATGCAATCAAATAGTCTCTGATCTACAGGAGCAGTCTGATCTTGGACTATTTTGTTTGCTCATTCTTATCCTGGGTAATTTTGTTGTGGAATTAAATGAAAACTAGGCCCAGAGACGACTTAGATAAGCCTAGGCATCAACCCAGTCTGATCAGGGTCTTTGTTGTGCACACAGTCAATATCATTCTATGGACTGATCCTCCTAATGGTCTCTTCATGCTGACAGGAAAGACTGATTATGACCCCAGTTGTCTGGATCATGCCCTCTTTAAATGTCATCGCTGGTCACAGCTCCTGATGACTGCATTATGTTGCCATTACAGTGTAATCATATATTTCATTGTCAAAGATAAACATATTTTTGATAGGCCAAGGACAATACATATAAAGAAAGGCCAACTGGTCCTATTTAAACTGATTATGAGTACAGGTATTGTCTATGTCCAGTCAAGTTAGAATACCGCAAAAAAGAAACTTGCTGGAATTGGGCAAATGTTTGTGCATTTACTGTTTAATATCAATTGGAATATGCATGGTTGTTGCCATTACCAGTAGTTCTTGCTTATCTATACATTATACCTAAAACTGTAACCTTGATCAAAGTGAAACCTTTTCAGCACATCAACAAAAGCCCAGAATGTTATCTATCAAGTTTAAAAGGTTTACAATCATGTAGCATTCTGTTGGAAAAAAAGAAACTAATGTGTTTCCAGGTTCAACGTGACCCCCGTTTTTTGCCGATTATTCCTTATTGGTGATTTTAATTGAAAAAGAAAATACAGAAATTAATTCAGATATAGACCGCGTAATTAGACATATTTTTCTCAATTATATATGATATTTTATTTAGGCTGGGATTAGATGGAACTTTGGAGTGTTTTTGTTCCTCCACTTTGAATTAGTCCCCAAGTGTACCTTATCGGTATATAAATAAACTAAATGTCCTATAACGATCACTGGTGTAAAGTTCTTGTATTAAGCTGATATAGAGGCGAAAGTGGGTATAAATCTGATAGAAAAAGACTAAGTTATTCTGATTTACAGGGCATCTGGGCCTTAGTTTAAAATAAGGGCTGACCCCAAAAATAAGTTTAAGTTACGCGGTGTGCATTTACATCCACATGCTAAACGTCCATCAAATTATTAAGGATTAAAGCTGTTAAATAAAAGAAAAACAGGGGTCACTTAAAACCTGAAATCACGTTAGTAGACTTTAACCAATATAAGCCTAGCACCCTTTTTTGAGACGTAAGCAAATTGTGCAGGCCCAGACCAGACACCACAAAACACGGCATCTGATCAGGGTCTCCACTGTTTGCTTGCAGAATATTCTATTAAATTGAATAAAAATGAAAAATACCTCCCAACATCCCTTAAAACAGAAATGGACTGTTCCAATTGATAACGGTGGGAAATTCCATTTGGCTTAAATGGGTTAAATACCATATTCAACCTTATAAGTGCAGTGTGTATATATTTGTAACTTTCTCAAAAATCGAGCTATGGAAATTAAATCTGCCTTGAAAACTACTGGAAAATCACTCTGCGGCCTTGAATTTCCTATTTTCTGTAGGGCTTGATTCTTGAGACCTAAATCAGTGTAAAAGTGTTGTGCCATCATTTGGTGCAGCGTGTGCTGCACCAAATAAAGGCACACCAGTTTTTATCTAATTTTCTAATACTAATTTTCCATTATCTGGTCTAGCATTTGAGAAGAAGAATTAGATTAAATAACCAAACAAAGGGATTGGACACAAGTTATTACAACATTAGATAGTCCTTTCCCAAACATAACAACAGATTATATCAATGCTACAATGGTGGATACAATAATGTTTATAGCATACATATACAATATATGGAGAATTTAAGTGTGTATATTTTTCATAAGTGCATTGTCCTTGTAAACCATAGGTGAGTCTTTTAGAAGTCCGTTAATTTTACACAAACTTGCATGTATGGACCCTGAAGCCCCTATGACAGGCATGCTCCATACATATTCCTTTGCACATAGCCTCTTTTTTAGACAACATTTTCTGAACCTTTGACTCGATTTCAAACTCATTTTACAAATATGTTTGATTTGTTTGTGTTGTTGCTTTATGTCCCAAGTCAACATCTATGGTCATGGCAGGACGGTCAGTTCACCTAACCACACTTTTTTCCTGGGCAAGCTTGAACAAGCAGTTAACCAGTACTTTGTGCACATACTTTCGCTTGTAACTGACAACAACGGTACCCTTCTTGAATGATTCAGCGGAAGGGAGAATGACCGTAGAAATTATTTCATGATCAGGAAAGTATGGGACCAGGCCAGGATCGAACTCGCGACCCCTGGACCTGCAGTCAGACATGCATCTGTTGCCAGACATGTTACCGACTGCGCTACACAGCCCGGTGCCTCATATAAAATGGTATGTTAATTTCTCTCTTTCAGTGACAAGTCATTTCTAGAAGTGGACCAGCCGAGGGACTAGCTGAATAGTAACCATGGTGATAATGGACTGAACAGAGCAGGAACATGTGATAAAAATGGTTGAACAGACTGGTTACCTGCCTTTGAGCCAGTAAAAGAAGATGGCTGGCTGGCACAGTCTGTCGGGATACCTGCAGTATAAATCTGGAAATGGTAAAGGTTTTTATGGCTCTTTTTCCAGCCTGTCAGCTGAACACAAAGTACTCAAAGAGAGCTTTTGGGTTCAGGCCCAAGGTTATAAAACTCTTTTCTTGCTCAAATCAGCTGAGCATGAAATTTATCCTGCTCATAAATGTTAAAATGCCAACAATTGTTGGCATTTTAACATTTATGAGCATGATAAATACAACATCTGAAAGACTTAAAGCAATAAACTTCATTATTTGTTTGTTTCATATTTCAAATATTGGAATAAAAAATAAATTAACTAAGCAAACAGTGAAAATCCTGATGAGACTGCTCATAAGGAGCCGTCTCATCTAGATATACACTGTTTGCAAATCTGTGTGTCCGAATTTACCCAACTTTACCCTAGCTATTTGCTTGTTAGAGGGTCTTTTTTCATCTACTGATAACCTTTGCAAACAGTTTGGATCCAGATCAGGACAGACAGAAAGTCGGTCCTGATCTGGATCCAAACACTTTCACACTCTGATAGTGTTCCTGAAAGAATTTTTTGAAAAATTAACTTTGAAAAAAAAGTCATCTGCTATCCTCTAAATTCCATGTGTGATGTTAATTTTCAGACCTAATTTGAGGACAATCCGGATTGTCTGTATGCATCAGGGAGCAATAAATCCCCTCAGCTTAATAAAGGAGCGTTGGAACATTAGAAGCAGAATGAAATGGCTGTTTTGTGGGTTATAATGCTGTATTTGATATAATAACAATCCGGCACGTTGGCATGTTACAAGAAATGGCATTGTGAGACCATTAAAAGAAACTTGCCTCACAGGAAGTCTGAAATAAGCCTTGTTAGCATAGCTAAAGCTTTCCGATTTCCCCACTTAAACATTACATGTAGTTAAGGTGTTCTCATTGCTTAGGTCCATTGAAGGAACTGTTGTTATCTTCTTATCCATTATCTTAAACATGTGTTTTGGGTGCTCAAAAGAATCGTCTCAATGAGACGGCTCTTTAGTACCCACAATATATGTTTTGGTTAAGAAATAAGAACAATAATATCTCACACACTCTTATCTGGAGGCCTGTCATTGGAAGCATCTTAAGACAAATATTTCTTGGAAAAAAAAGATTGACATACAAATGTATAAGCCACTGTTTAATTTGTTTTATCAATACACTGCCCGAAATTTCTCCCTATTTGCACAGAGATGTTTCCATGATGCAAAATAGGATCATTCAAGTGTCTTAGATACCAAAACAAAATGAAAAGCAACAACAAAACAAACACACACAAAACATACTTTTCAGGAAAATGACTGAAAATCTCATGTCTCCAGATAAGAGGGAGTAATTGTAATAAATATTCTTTTATAACTCGACCAAAACATATGCTATGTGTACTCAAATGAACTATCTCAATGCAGCCTTGTCAGTGAGTTGGTTCTTTTGGACACCCATGGTGTATGTTTGGATCGATGGATAAGGAAATAAAGATAATTTTAGGCTCAAAAAAGGTGCTCATCTGGACGTATGTGTTTTATATTTTCCCTGGAATCTGGCTTAGACAGTACAAGTGCGGTAAATGTTCTAAAATTTCAAATGTTCTCAAATAAAATGTTGGTTATTAGAGCTGGAAGTCACAAAATGGTTGTCAGAATAGCAAACAGGGAAGACCCTGATCAAACAGCTTCTTCAGAAGCAGTCTGATCTGGGTCTGCACTGTTTGTCTATGCCTATTTGAGAGGCAACTATTGTTTGAAATTTTAGAATGTATGTGTTTTATATTTTCCCTGGAAACTGGATTAGACAGTACATGTAACTTGCATCCTGAGGAAACAATTTACATGCATTGTCACATTCTGTTCCAGAGCGATCATAAGAAAAGGTACTTTATCAAAAATATGCTTTAATATGAACACTTGTGCTATATTTACCCAAAACATTTGTAATGATTAGTTTAAACCCTGATCAGACTGTTCCTCGAGGAGCAGTTTGATCAGGGTTTTACTGTTTGCCATTCCAACTATACCATTTCTACATTTCTGAATTAGTTCAGAAGTTAGATGTTCTCAAATGAAATTGAGGTTACCTCTGCAGAGAACAAAAATTCCACTAGTCCACTCATAATTACGAGTGAAATCTAGAAAGCACGAGTAATTCTTCCCAAAGCACTCGTCCTACAGGAAGAGTGCTTTGAGAAGAATTACTGGAGGATGTCATATTGCATATTACTCCCTTATGTTCTTTATTGCATATGCTTTTAAAGGACAAATGCATATGTTTGTAGGATGAGTGAAAATTGTAAGTCACTCATCATGCAGGACAAGTGCAATAATGAAATATATTTGTCCCCTGCTCTGCTTATACTAGGGCCCAACATAGCAGTTAAATTTCCTTTTCAATTCATCTGTCAGCAACTTATTTGCCACAGTAATACTTGGATAGTGATTGTACTCAGCATATTCTTCTACATGTAGCAAGCACTATGACCCAGTGGCAATGTCCTGCATTTCATGCTCCGATGACTTATGATTCTATGTGATAAAATGTATTTCTCCACAGCAGTGATCGCTCTTGTAAAATAAAAATTGGGTTAAACGTACTTGCAAATGAAAAGTCCTTGAGATTAAAATCTGTCCTAGCCATTGTAAGGCCTTAAAAGGAGTTAAGTTTTATTTTTTTGTTTGGCTATGTCTTGTTAATAGACACCAAAATCAGTTTGAAATGTTTTCCTTTTCTTTGATGCAGCATAGGCGCCACCAAATAAAATACTCATAAGCATAATCTCAGCTATCCAGCCTTTGAGGAATTAAATAGTTTTTTTTAGCTCACATGAAGGTAGGCTAATATTTGGCTCTGCTGAACGAGAGGAAGTGGCCACCAGAGCTGAAAATAGAAAAAAAATTTAAAAAGACATGTCACTAGCTAAAACACTAAATAACTATATGCAAATATTTCCTTTAATGCCCTCTACTGAAATTGTCAGTTTTGATAAAAATCTTTGCTGCCAGAGCTAAAATAGATTTGTTTTGAAAACTAGGACTCGGGTGAGTGATACAGGACCTCAGGCCACTCTTGTTTCATAAGCCAGGTATGAAAAACTGTAGGAAAGTCTGTGATTGGTTCTTGAAAAGTCCTTGGATTTTTGTATGAATCATATACATGTATAATGTTCTAAAATTTCGAACACCTTTCTCTTTCTGATTTCAAACAAAATGTTTGTTTTGAGGGCTTGAATTAGCAAAAGGCTTGTTAGAATAGCAAACAGGGAAGACCCAGATCAGACTGCTTCTTCAGAAGCAGTCTGATCTTGGTCTGCACAGTTTGTCTAGGCCTTTTTAACAGGCAACAAGTGTTCAAAATTTTTAGAACTTTTACCGTAACTATATAATGAACAATATACACAGCAATGTAACTTTATAATGGTTAATTTCTGATACTGTTCATGTAATGTAAGAGTTCACGCCAAGCTGTCAAATTAAGGAAAATATGGATCGTAATTAGCACTGGTTTCCTTCTGTCTGACACCTCCATGCCTCCTGTTTTTGACATATTGAACCAAACATTTTCTGTGTTCATAAATTGCATAAGTCACTCACATGCAGAAAATATGTGTGCCTGGAAGAGACTTAAGCCCATAAATTGACCATATCCATGCCTCTAGACAATAGATTGTAATTAAAAATTTATTTTCATATTTTTAGTACAAAACATATATTGTGGGAGCTTAAAAGGACTCTCAATGAGACTGATCTTTTGAGCACCCTGTTCTTTTGAGCACCCAAAACACATGTAAAAAACTGATGGATAAGAAAATATCAACAATTTTACGTTAAAAAATGTTTTAATCTTGATCTATGATATCGCAAGGATTCCAGTCTTCGGATCTCGACCAGGTAATACCTAAAGGAGCACGCTGAGCAATAGAAGTGAGTTAGAATCAGTTGTAACTGCGACTACATGTAATCCGGTATGAGGTGACGAGGCTTGAATTTTGTAAAGTACATATTTTTTGTACTTTTTGTGTTTTCGAGCAACAGAGGCTCAAGTTATTCTGGGCAAATGTGCAGAAGTTCTGGATGAAGATGAAGACTTGGACTCACACTTTTAGACCTAGCTCTGCTGGGAATGTCAGCACTGGTAGTTTATTGGAGGCTTTTGTGCTTATGCAATATCAAATTTTCATGTGCTGGCCCAGAATCAGACACTAATCCACAGAGCAATACATCCTCTACTGAGGGGACTAAATCAGGTGCTTGATCCCGTCCTCTGTGCATCCTCAAAAGACAACCTGTGACAAATTGTGATTAAATATTTATGCTCAAAACTTTTTCTTAACTTTTTGCCACCTGGGATATTTCATGCTTTTATGTCTGCTGATTTTTTTCAAAATCAACTTTTTCGAAAAATTCTTTCGGGAATCCCATCAGAGTGTCAAACAGTTTGAATCCAGATCAGGCCCGACATTTTGTCCGGCCTGATCTGGGTCCAAACTGTTTGCAAAGGTTATCAGCAGAGGACACTAGGAGGCAAAGAGTTTACTGGACATGTAATAAGTGAAGTATTTCTTCTCCCTGTTGTTTCAGCTCTTGGTCGTTTGATCACGAAGCGTAAAGTATGGTGCGTCATGGAAGAGAGCAAGTGCCAACTCCACTACTACAAGTCAGAAGAAGACATGCACAAGCAACGAGTCTCTCAGGGTCACATCGATATAAACGGTGCCGCCATCTCACTTGATCTTGAAAATCAAAACCAGTTTGTAGTCTTGTAAGTAAGAATTGGAGATAAATGCATTTTTTAACCTAATAAGTATGCCATGAACATACAGTAAAACCACAGTAAAACCTGGAAAATTCGAACTTCGATTTTTTAAAATACTTGCTTCTTTAAAATAGATTTGGGACACATTCTGGATTCAGAGAATATGACCTAGAGTCAAACCTGTCTTAAGCGGCCACTCAAAAAGAAGAACAAAATTGTTTTTTTAAGACTGATTATCGCTTAATGCAGGTCAAAAGTATTGCAGAATGCTCCAATGGGAACATTTTGCAATACTTTTGACCTTCATTAAGCTACCATTTGTCAATAAGATCTTTGTTTTGTCTATTTTTGAGTGGCCGCTTAAGACAGGTTTTACTGTATTCATGATCTATTTTAATAACTGTTTATATTAACATATGCTTTGGGTGTGTAAAAGAAACGTCTTGTTGAGACGTTTCTTTTACACGCCCAAAACTTATGTTTGAATGAAAAAAAACAACAAAAAAACTGATAATAATCATTTTAGGGGTTACATATTTTATGCCTTCCTCCCTATTATTTGAACTACTGATATTTTGAAATAAAACCTCTAGTCCCGAGGACTTTGAATTAACCAGATTTGACTTTAATTTTTCTAGATTCTATGCCCTCTTTTGAAAACAGTGTAGATCCAGAGCAATCCTTTAATATACAAAATTAATTGATATGCTAAGTACAATGCAGTCCCTTTATAACGCTATGTTTCGAGTCCATAGGTATTGACAATGTTATAAGTGAATCATGTTATAAAGGGACAATTTTACAGAGGAATTATAGGAAATGATCATTTTCTTATAACATAATTGCTTTGTAAAATTCCATAATAAAAAATATTTGGGAGCCACAATATGACTGTGTTTTATTTTATGGCAAGCAGTGAATTCAATGCATATCAAATATGAGTAGAATTGGTATTTTTCTACAGTGAAAAAATATCATATTATTTCACTAGTGACCGATCAATTTATATTTTCACTGTAGCAAAACGAGGCTTTCTTGGCAATTTGGGGACTGGGATTTTTATTAAAAGGTTTTAAGTGAAGGATATTTGTCAGAAAAAATGCTACGCATGTTGTGACGTCACTGACCTGGTATAGCGCTAGGTTGTATGTGACGCCTACCCTAAGGCACACTCAATAGACTTTCTTTAATGTTTAATTTGTTAAATTATGTTTCTAAGCCATTTTCTAGGTGCTAAAGTCAAATCAAACAAGAAACAACCAAGGAAAAAGTTAGGTTGTGCTTTCTGTATTTCAGTAGAGTATAAAATAAAAAGAAAATTTACTTTTTTTTTTGCAAATACCAAATATATTTCATCGAGTGCAGTGAAAATATATCAGCATTTTCACTCGTGCTTAACGCACTCGTGAAAAGTACTGATTTTTTTTCACCGTACTTGATGAAACATATTTGGTATTCACCTAAAAAAAGTAAATTTCCTCTATTCATCCAAATCCATGCTATAACGAGGTGTGTAAAAAGGGACTGCACTGTAGTCTGCTTTTAAAGCAATCCGGTTCTATGGTTCCATTCACATGTTTTCAGTAAAGTATAATCTTGTTTCATACTGTTTTTAGAAGTTTGTATACATTATAACCTGTGTAAAACTGCCACTCTCAAATAGACCAAAAATTGGTTTTAAAGACCAATTATCGCTTAATACAGGTCAAAAGTATTGCAGAATGCTCCAAGGGGAGCATTCTGCAATACTTTCGGCGTTCATTAGGCTACCATTTGTCATTAAGATCTTTATTTTGTCTATTTTAGTGGCCGTTTTACACAGGTTTTACTGTATATGGTTTCAGCACAGTAAGGGCTAAGCTAAGTTCATTGTGCATTAGAAGTAATATTTTCTTTGGACAAGTACATTATGGTCATTTACTTGTGCCTGAGCAAGAACTTGAATAAATTTTGACTATTTGCACACCCCTGCCTTATGTGGCTCAATGGCAATATTTTCACGGAAAAACAAACTAAGCTAAAAGAATATATTGACAGCTACAATTTCATTATATGCTTATGTGTGAGAGAAATTTATAATTGAAATATAATTATAAAACAGAGACAGCTTGCAAGATGGAAATCAACAAACACTGAGTCATAATGTTGACCAGTTTCTTCCTGAATCATATACTTAACTCTTTACATTCTGGGTAATTTTGCATGTTTTTTGCTGACTTTTTATGACTATTATGACTTTTATGACTTTTTAGCTCACCTGAGCCAAAGGCTCATGGGTGAGCTAATAGTATAAGTCCTTCTGTAGTCTGTCCACAATTTCAAACATCTTCTCCTCTGAAACCACTGGGCAAATTTAATTTAAATTTCATATGGAGACTCCTTAGGACGCGGGAACGAAAGTTTGTTCAAATGGTCCTGGTCACATGACCAAGATGGCTGCCACGTCCATATATGGTAAAAACCCTTTTAAAATCTTCTTCTCCAGAACCGGAAGGCCGATGACCTTGGGACTGAGTATGTAGCATTGGGGATGAGGGGCCTACCAAGTTTGTTCAAATGATGATCCTAGGTTGACCTTGACCTACTTAACGTCAAGGTCAAATTGGTTTCCTAATGCATTTAAATGGGAAAATTTCTGAAAAGTTTATTTTTTTGAAAACTGTGGAAGCCTTAGTCATTATTCTCACTTGATATGTTTAACCTAATGAGACAATGCCTATAAATAAGTTCCAAAGGTCAAGGTTGACCTTTGACCTTTCAGCTTAGGTCACTCATAATGGAGTCCCATCAATATATTAAAACATAGTTTTCTCACAAACCATTGGCCCAATTGAACTCAAATTTCATGTGAAGACTCCTTATGATAAGTTAGCCAAAATTTATGCAAAATATTTTGGTCACATGACCAGGATGGCATGCCACGCACATATATGGTAAAAACCCTTTCAAAATCTTCTTCTCGAGAACCAGAAGGCTGATGACCTTGGGACTTGGTATGTAGCATTGGGGATGTAGGGCCTACCAAGTTTGTTCAAATGATGATCCTAAGTTGACCTTGACCTACTTAACGCCAAGGTCAAATTTTCTTCCTAATGCGTTTAAATGGGAAATTTTTTGAAAAGTTGATTTTTTGAATACTGTTGAAGCCAGTCATTATTCTCACTTGATATGTTGAAACTAATGAGACAATGGCTATAAATAAGTTTCAAAGGTCAAGGTTGACCTTTAACTTTTCAGCCAAGGTCGCTCATATTGGAGTCCCATCAACACATTAAAACATAGTTTTTTCAGAAACTACTAGTCTTAAGACCAAATGAACTCAAATTTAATATGAAGACTCCTTATGATAGGTTAGCCAAAATTTATACCAATTGTACTGGTCACATGACCAAGATGGCCACCATGCCCATATATGGTAAAAATCCTTTAAATTTCCTCTTCTCTAGTACCAAAAGGCCAATGGCCTTGGGACTTGTTATGTAGCATTTGGGGATGTTGGCCCTACCAGATTTGCACAAATGATGGCCGGGCTGCGTAGCACAGTCGGTGACGTGTCTTGCTACAGATGCGTGTCTGACTGCAGATCCAGGGGTCGCGAGTTCGATCCCGGTCCGGTCCCATACTTTTGTGGAGATTGATCATGAAATGATTTCTACGGTCATTCTCCTCCCTTCCGCTGATTCAATCAAGAAGGGTTGTTGTCACAAGCGAAAGTATGTGCACGAATTACTGGTTAATACCCCTATTCCACACAGGCCCCGAATCCCACGAATTGACACGAATTGACAAATATTTGGATTCGTGGTTTTGAACTGTTCAAAACTTTTGCCACGAATTCCCCGATTCGAAAAATCGAGCGTGATTTGTACCAAATTCCTAAGGCATTCTTGGACATCGTAACTGAATCATAATCGATTCGGAGGCGTTTTTGGGCATTCGTAGCTACTCTTAGCTCATTCGTGGTGAATCGGGAGATTAAGCCAAGCAATAAAACCAAGGAAGATATAGTAGAAGGATTTTCCCTAAGATTAATTACCCCGTCATATGCATGTGAGCAGTCTAGAAGTTGAAACAGATTTGGCAGGTTCTGGAGCACAACCAGGATTAGTCAGTAGCTCCTGGCTGGTGATTTTTGCCAATGGCGAACTGCCATATTTTATCAAGTCAAAGAGTCTGGGTCAGGGCCTCTCAACTTAAACGTAGTTGTTTTCTTCTAGCTATATAAGAAGCCGTTTTCAACACTCAAGTTGCAGGATCAATTCTACTGCTGCTTTAAGAGGAACATTCATTTTGGAACTGAAGCCCGAAGCATGTATGGGCCTTTTTTATAACTATCTTGAGAGAAAATCTCGCGAATCGTGGCGGATTTCTGTTAATTCGTGCCCAATTCGTGCTGCATTCGGCACAATCTTAACCGATTCGTAATTGATACCTTAAATTCGTGCAGCATGTTCTAATGTTATTTTGCTAATCGTAATGAATTCTTGCGCGATTCCAGCCGAATTGAGCAGATTCCCCCGAATATTCGTAACTACATCGTATCTGAATCGGTACTGACTCGTAGTACATCCCGATTGGAGAAAAAAAATAATGAAACCTCACGAATCTCCCCGAATAAGAAAAAAATCAATTCGTGGCGATTCGGGCGATTCGTGGCCTGTGTGGAATAGGGGTATAACCGCTTGTTCAAGCCTGCCCAGGAAAAAGTGTGGATAGGTGAACTGACTGTCCCGCAATGACCATAGCTGTTGACTTGGGACGTAAAGCAACAAAACAAACAAACAAACAAAACAAATGATGAATCTAGGTTGACCTCAACTTACTTTATGGCAAGGTCAAATTTGATTCCTAGTGCATTTATATGGGGAAAATCTTGAAATGTTTATTTTTTTTCTATAACTGTTTAGGCCGAAATCATAATACTTGCAAGAAATGTTTAACCTAATGAGACCAGGGTTTTATATAAGTACCAAATGTCAAGCTGACCTGTGACCTTTTATTCAAGGCCACTCATTTGGATTGCCACATACCTATCTAAACATCTTTACTCAGAAATCACTGGGCTGTTTGATGGAGTATTCATTAGATTGTTTTAGGTCACTCAACCAAAATGGCCGTAACCCCCATAAAACAAAATATGTTTCATTATAAGCTGTTTTAACATTATTAAGGAGATCAGGTGAGCCCTTCAGGACCGTCCGGTCCTCTAGTAATGACTATTGTGATTGGTCTTTGTATGTCATGCTTCGTCCGTCAACATTTCCTTTAAATGACATCTCCTTAACCACTGGTCCAAATTTAAAATAATTTCACATAAATGTTCTCCATAATGCTCTCTACAAAATTTGCATAAATGGTTCCACTCCACCAAACATGAGGACCGCCAGAGCTCTAGATAAGGAATCTTTTAAACAACATCTCTTGAACCACTGCTCTAAATTCAAAATAATTTCACAGAACTGTACATCATGATACCCTCTAAAATTGCACACATGGTTCTACTCCATTGAACAAAGGGGCTGCCAGAGCTTTACATAAGAAATAACATAAAATGAAATCTCCTCCTGAACCACAGGTCCAAATTCAGAATGATTTGGCAGAATTGTTCCACATGATGACTTTTACCAAAATTGCACAAATGGTTCCGCTTTGCCAAACAAAGGGGCTGGCAGAGCTCTAGATAAGACTTGGATTGAACGGAACTCAGAGTTAACCCTTAGCTTGCCAGTCATGACTTTTGTCGTCTGCTTCTCTTGTCTGCTTCTCTTGTCTGCTTATGTTCTTAGGTAGTCTTTATTGCAAACAATATGGACCCAGATCTGAATGCTCCCGTGGAAGCTTCAGACTAGATTTTTTCAGGGTTCATAGTGTTTGCTTCTATGAAAAAACCTAGTCTGAAGTTCATTTAAATGTATGCAGCAGACGTGAAAAGCAGACAACATTTTCAGGACCAAAAATAGTGGCTGGATAAGGGTTGATATAGTGCATGGGTGAAGTTTTCAGGATTATTCTGGAATTCAGGATTTTGAGGCCGACTTTATATGGGATGCTGAATTAGGCAGATAATGAGATTATTATAGTTTCTCTGATTTATTTTCAGATTGTCTTAGACACTTGAAATTGTTATGATTTTATAAGCATATTTCTTGTTTTAAGTTTTGCATTTTGAAAGTTCAGGATTTTTTAAATATTGTACTTTCACTGAAATTGTTAATGTGAACAACCTAGAAAGTACTTAGTTTGCACTGATTTGGATAATTTGAAAACAGTTATTAAATGCAAAGATACCAATCGGGTAAACATTCCAGGGAACGAGGGAATGTAAATTTAAGTACATTGACTAATTAACTTTGCATAAACTCTTTGTTTGTCTTCTAGTATTGTCTGCTGATAACCTTTGCAAACAGTTTGGACCCAGATCAGGCCTGACATGATGTCAGGCCTGATCTGGATCCAAATTGTTTGACACGCTGATGGTATTCCTGAAAGAATTTTTTGAAAAGTCGATTTTGAAAAAAAATCTGCGAACAACAATAAAAGCATGCAACATTTCCCAGCATGCAGATTTAATGTTCATTGACTAATTAACTTTGCATTAAGTCCTAGCATTTAAACAAAGGCAGGAGATTTAATTCCGTAAAAGTGAAAAACTAACAAATAATTACTAAAAGCAGAGACATTATATCCTTAAATCTGATTAAAATTCAATTTTAGAGCAGACAGCCATCTCTACGTTGTCTCAAGGGAAATAAAAACAGAAATGAAATGCCACGGAATTGACATAAACATAGATCATCCTCAACATCTCGCTGAGAGTGATTAAATACAAAAGACAAGTCACAGCACTCGCCCAATGCAAGGACACGGAAACTAAAAGAAAACAATCATAGAATATTATCTGCTTTAACAATTCAATTTTGTTTGCCAGCAGTGCGTCACGAACTTTGATTGTTGGATAAGACACTTTTTTCAACCAAAATTACAATATTTGTCTCGTCCCTCGAAAATGTGGGCCGCAATGTGAGAAAACCTTATTTTCTTGCATGCAAATAACAAAGGCGGTGAGCAGTCTAGTCTGCTCAACGCTTTTGTTATTTGCTTCCTGCAAAGTATATCTAAACTTGCTTCATACATACTTTTGAGATTCTAGCAACAGTAAAACCTGTGTAAAACGTCCACTCAAAAAATAGACAAAACAAAGATCTTTATGACAAATGGTAGCTTAATGAAGGTCAAAAGTATTGCAAAATGCTCCCCTTGGAGCATTCTGCAATACTTTTGACCTGCATTAAGCGATAATTGGTCTTGAAAACAAATTTTTGGTCTTTTTGAGAGTGGCCGTTTCACACAGGTTTTACAGTAGTCTCTGTAGCTGAGCAGGCTGGTTTGAGCATAAGGAGTTCTTGCGACCAAGCCCGTATGATGTTATTGCACTCACTGGAAGCATGGATATAATCCCTGTAATCTTGGACTATTGAACTGTTGAGTGCCAGGACCAAATCACTGAGACAGGAATAGCATGTGCAACAAAAATAGTCCCAGATCAGTCTTCCCAAGAATGTTAACTTAACTGTTTGAGTGTCAGAATAGCATTAATCAGAGAGGAAAAGCATGTGGAACAAAATTTCAGTAAAATGGTGGATTTAAACAAACCTTAGATAGTCTACACATGCGCACATTGACAATTACAGTAATGTGGTCATGGTAACCAGTTTTATGAGGAGTGCAGTGGCTCTGACGTAGAGTGCTTGACTTGAGGGGCTGCATGTTTGAGCCTCATCGGAGGCACTGCATTGTGTCCTTGAGCAAGACACTTCATTGTCTTCTTAGTACTGGCTTAACCAGGACACGACTGAAAAATTGTTGACTTAAGAATCAAAACAAACCCTCCAAAAATTAACCAGTTTTATTTTATATTTTCAGGAGTGATGGGAAGGAGCATTATTTTACAGCCGAGAACCACGAGTCAATGATGATATGGTTGCTAGGGCTTCAGGTTGGTTTCACTTCATTTACTATGGCAAACAATTTTTCATGTATGCATAGGTTTAGATAAACAAAAAATTTCAGCGTAAAATTGTAAATATTTTCTTACCCATAATATGAAGCATATGTTTTGGATGCTCAAAAGAACCGTCTCATTGAGACGGTTCTTTTGAGTACCCGCAACATATGTTTTGGTTGAGAAATAAGAAAATTATTTTTCCGTTACACTCTTAACCAAAGGCCTGTGTATGGTAATTGTTCTAAGATTGCGAACACTTTTCTCTGTCTGTTCTCAAATAGAATGTTGGTTTTCAGGACTGGAATTCACAAAACGTTAAAGCTCAGAAAAGCAAACAGGGAAGACCCTGATCTGAATGCTTCTTCTTTTGGGCAGGCAACTAGTGTTCGAATTTTTAGAACATTTACTGTATATTTGTAATACTTCACCATCATTTAGTATACCTTGCCAGCATGTATGTGCACTTATTATCCCCCGACGAAGTCGGAGGGATATAGTTTTGGCTGCGTCCGTCCATACCATCCGTCCGTCCACACTTTTTGTCTGTCCGGAACCATATCTCAGTACCTATTGGTCAGATTTAATTCATTTTTGGTACAAATGATTAGAACCATGGACTCTCGATATCCTATAAGTTTGGTCAAAATCCACGCCTTAACACTTGAGTTATTGCCCTTGTTTAAGTATAAGTAATTATAAGGCAAAACCTATATTAGCTTTTTTGTGTGATGATCTTCACATTTCATCAAAGCTATTATATTTAACAACTTAACTTCTCACTATAGACCATGATTGCCAAGTGCCAGTAGATAAGAATGGCAGTGTCAAAGTTTTACCCCACCCCCGACCCCACCTAAGGGGTCAAAGGTCAAATATTTAAATTTTGCAATAACTAAGGCAATTATTAATATTTTTTGCTGAAATTTTGGATGCATGCAGAGCAGCAATAGATATGAAACATATCGAATGGGATTTCAGTTTGAAGGCCTGGGTCCGAGCCCCTTGGGTGGACTTAGGGGATGGGGCCGAGGCCAAAATTAAACTTTTTCAGAATATGGTCATGTTGCATATCAAATTAAAGCTGACGACGCTGGCAGCAACATGGTAGCAAATATTTTGCCCACAGACACACCCTTGACCCAGGGGGTGGGGTCAAAAGGTCAAACTATATCTTTTTCTGAAAGTAGTCATGTTGCATATCAAATTAAAGGGAATTGAGCACAGAGCACTTTGAAAGCAAGTATGCTGTCATTACACACACCAACCACCCCTGGGGGGGATCAAAAGGTCATTTTTTGCTCTTTTCTAAAAGTGGTCATGTTGCATATCAAAGTAAAGTGGAAGAATTGTAGACCTACATGCAAGGTAACACTTTGAATTTAGACACAATCTTGACCTCTGAGGTTGGGTTTAAAGGTCAGATATTGAAATTGTGCAGATGTAAGTATATTTTTTATTGAACTAAGCACTAAAACATACTCGACAGGCATTTGTTATGATCTGAATGATACTGTAGGTGAACTAAGGGTTAGATAAATGGGATTTATGTTTTGTGATTTACCTGTTTCTCTCAAATAACCCTTCGTCGGGGGGATATAAATTCGTCGAATTTGTCTTGTGAATATGTAATTTAGGTCCATTTTGACTTAAGGTAAACTCAATAAGGGGGCATTACATGGTTTAACTCTTTCCATGCTAGCGGCAAATTTTGTCATTCGCTGATGACCTTTGCAAACAGTTTGGAATAAGTTTTCTGTCTGCCCTGATCTGGAGCCAAACGGTTTGGCACTCTGATAGTGTGCCTGAAAGAATTTTATGAAAAAATTAATTTTTAAGATAGTTGGCAGATGACAACAAAAACATGAAAAATTACCCACACTGCAAAAAGTTAATTAATATGTTTGTAATAAATGTCATCAGGCAATAATAGGTGTGAATGCAGCAAAGAGGATCTTACATGAGTCCTCATGTTTTATTGAATTTATTAAATGAGTCAAGCCTCGCATTTTATCTCTTTCCCAAGGAGTTTAATACATTCAATAATGCAGGAGCACGAATGTTAGATTCTATTTATCACAGGACATTAAATTTACTTGAAACTGGCATTTTTGGCGTGAAAATGTCAAGATTTTGCCATCCTTTTTGTAATGTTATATTGGACGTCAGTAGGTAACATTACTAAATCTGTAAACCACTAGTGATTTATCAATTTTATTGCATGGCCTTATATAATTTCCAGAGGTGACGTCGTGTGATAAATTAATTTATTCACCAAAAGGAGAGTGGAAATTGGGCCACATTAATATTCATGCAATTATTTTAAATACATGTATTTTTTTTTAATTTTGCAGGCAAAGAGAGACATTTACTCCAAGAAGGTGACCTCAATAAAAGAGAATGAGGATGCTGAATATGATCCATTCATCAACAGGGTAATTCACCTTACAAAAAATAGATGATGGGTGCATGTTTTATCCCTGCAGAAAGTGGAGGGATATAGGTTTGGTGTTGTCCTTCTGTCCTTCCATTTGTCCATCCATCCATCCATCTGTCTCCGTTCTCAGCTATTTTTAGCTCTCTAGAGGGTAATATTGCAGAAGTGTCAAAAATATTAACTTCTGGAAACTAGTTCGAGCTGGTTTTCATGCAATATTTACTTGTGGACCGGTTTAGACCAGTTTCCAGGTAGACATAGAGATTTATGAAGACAATTGGGCCAATCAGGAGACTGGATTCTCTCCAGTCATATAACAAGACAATTTGTTTACCTGAGTCAGGCAATATTAGCTGTCACTGGTGAACTAATCTCAGGACTTTTGTTAAGGGTGTGTAACAGAAAAATAATTGTCTTATTTCTCATCCAAAACATATGTTGTGGGTACTCAAAAGAACCGTCTCAATGAGACAGTTCTTTGGAGCACCCAAAACATGCTAAATATTATAGGTAAGAAAATATTCACAATTTTACACTGAAAATTTTTGTTTATCTAAACCTGTGAATCTTCATATGGTCCTCAACACGACAAAACCTGTTTCAGATAAAGTGAGACTCAAACCAGTCTCCTCAGCTACAGAGACTAGCTAGAAAATTTGGAATTTCACCTGTAGCAAGTTAAAGCTGCATAGTCTGTAACTTTTGATCTTTTAATTTTAAAACTAATGTTTCTATTTTTCAAGAACACAGTAAAATAATTAAATTTCAGGTAAACATTTTACCAATTTCGTAAATCTTAACAAATTATCAGTATCAAAACAACAGCATTTATGTTAAAATTAACTGTCTATAATTATTGGAGGGACGCAAATAATTACCAACAAGAGAAAAACACACCTGTTTTATAAGATAATTCACTTCTCCGTGCAGTTTTCAGCTATAGTGAACAGATTTATTGTGAAAACATATCTTAATTCAACTTTTACAAATGATTTAAAAAGAAAATAAAAAATTTCGAAAAAAATCAAAAGTTACAGACTATGCAGCTTTAAGATATGGTACTTTCCAAAAAGCGAATAACAAAGGCGCCTTTGTTGTTCTCAAAAAATGGCAAATAGGTTTTCTCGCATCGGTGCCCATGTTTTATATTACTGAATTCTTACTTATTGAGACTCTTTTAGTCAAGGTTTGAAATACAGAAATAGCATGTTACTTGACACAAACAGAATATTTGAATGAAGAAATTTTATTTTCTAATATCACATTACTTTAATCAATGAACATGGAACAATAACAGAGGAAAACTGTGAATTTAAAACAATAAATATGCCTCATGCATAGGTCCAGATAAGGAAACTTTATTTGCGTAAAAGTTAAATTATTTTCTTACCCATTTATTTAAACATGTGTTTTGGGTTCTCAAAAGAACCGTCTCATTAAGACAGTTCTTTTGAGTACCCACAACATATGTTTTGGATGAGAAATAAAGAAAATAATTTTCCAATACGCACTCTTATCTGGAGGCCTGCTTATGATTAACATCTTTATAAACATGGTTTGGAGTTACAGTCCAAAAATAAAAAAAAAGTTTATATGGAAAAATGACAATAAATGGTCAGTTTTTTTTAAATAATCCATAGATTTTTCGTTTGAGTATAATATGGTTGTTTAACTAGCACTGTAAATGCTTTCAACCCACATATCAGTTGGGATGACAAAGTGTTATTTTGCTTCACTATCTGCCATCTTTATTAACATATAAACCCTATGTCATCTGTAAATTTGTTCACCAATCTTCAGAAGCCAGCTAATCTGGTTCTACACTTTTTTCAATAGAGGGTTTTGAATTTTGAAAGTCTTGTACTGCAACTTTTCAATATTGCAGCAAAGTATTTTTGTCTTGTGTCACATAGAGTGCAATCCCTTTATAACAAACCCTGTTAAAACGCGGATTTGGATATACAATAAAACCTGTTTTAGTGACCCACCTCTACTGAGCAAGCAACCTGTATTATGCAAACATATATTTTATACCCACAAAAGGCAAATACATTGAACAGTACCTGTATTAAGCAAGCACCTGTCATAAGCAAGCATATTTTGACTATCCCTTAGGTGCTTGCATAATAGGTAGGTTGAACTGTAAACGATTAAATTGTGTTTCCCAATTTTTTTACCATGGAATTTTACAAAGGAATTATAGGAAAAATGACCATTTAATGATTATTTATTTTTTAGGATAAATATGGTTTATTTGACAGTTGGCATTTAGCCAGTGCTATATAACTGACTGCATATTGTGTGGAGCAGCATTTCAGTTTTTAGCTTCAGAATGTTTTGATCGCTGAAAAATAATAGCACACTGTTGTTTTTGATAATGGATATACCAATGTGCTTTTGGATTTATTAGCAATTATTAATTGACTTAATCAGTTTACACTTTTTATGCTACAACAATGGCATCTAAGAAAACAAGGAATAAACCATATGACTTAAATAACCCGGCAAACTGGACAGCTGCTCAGCTGCGGTCTGAACTGGCTCAGTTAGGACTTAACTTAAGTGGTTCTGTGCCAAAGACAGTTTTGAAACAGATTTATGAACAGATGATAAACAAAACAACTGCAGATAATCAGGCTGAGCCAGTTGCACAACTTGATCAAAGTGAAGACATATCATCACAAACTATGCTGAATAGAGATAATATGGAGACAAACCTAGTGACTGTCACGTCAGATTCTGTAAGGGGACAGACTAATACCCTTATTGATAGTGTGACGTCTGGTACAGTGACGTCTGAGTCATCTAACAATGACGTTAATGATTTATTAGTTCAGAACACTTTGGGAATGATGACATCAATGCAGACTGCCATATCTACTCTGCAATCTACTGTGAACACCTTGATTACCAAACAGTCAGTTTCAGGACTAGAAACTAAGAATAACTTGGACAAATTTTACAATGCTATACCAGTGACGTCAGAACAACAGGCAGTACAACCAGTGACACCTATGTCTAAGACAAATAGTGGAGTACCAGCTGACGAGCTACCCCATATTGATGTGGTGACAGATTCTGTGAAACGTAACATAACCACAGGGAAATATATAAACTTAGCATGCCTACTAATTCCAGACTTTGAAGCACCAAAAGCCTCCATTGATGATATGAATGGGCTAGAGTTCTTGAGGAGAGACAGGAAAGATCACCGTCTGGATAGATCACTTAACATTACTCAGTTTTTTAAGGCTTTCGGCATCTATAAACAAATAATGTGTGAAGCTTATCCCTTGCGAAGGACTGAACTTGATCTGTATGAAGCCGACATTGGGAACATTTTTGAACATTACAGAAACATTTTTTATCAGTACCATGTCCAATTTTCAAAACAAGCGGCAGCCTATCTCGAGAAGGGGATCAAAGTTGACTGGTCTAAACGCCACAAAGACCTATTTCAACTTATTGTAGGCGGTGTCAAGACTAGGTCATGTGACCACTGTGGTCAAGCTGATCATCAGAGTCCTTTCTGCCCTACCCAAATTGATAAGTCCATCCCATCAGCTGTTAAGAATTTCTCTGAAGGAGCTAGATTTGATTATAAAAGAGACCCATCTCATGACAAGAGTGGTAGGCTAAGGGTTATGCATAAGGGCACTGAAATATGCAATAATTTCAACAGTCTTAAGGGATGTTTTCATGTAGATTGCACGTTTCTTCATATTTGTAAGAAATGTAAGAAGACTGGTCATGGAGAGAATTCATGTGAAGCTCTGTCAAAGCATATCCCCTCTTAGGTGACCAATAGCTCCGAAAAAACTAAGAAGGTTGGCTGACTAGATCTTTTTAGATCTAGAACCCCTTCTACCCCTGTGGACATTGATAGACTTGAATTTGAACTGAGGAATCATCCTGATCAAACTTTTGTATCATATCTGATTTCTGGTTTACGTAATGGTTTTGATACCATGGTGCCATCAGTAACCCTTCCAAATAAGGTATGTAGGAATTTATTATCTGCTACACAAAATTCTGTTACAGTGCATGACCTTATTGATACTGAATGTAAAAATGGGTTTTTGTATGGTCCTTTTGAACACCCTCCTTTTAAGCACTACAGAGTTAGTCCCCTTGGCGTTGCTGTGGGGAAGTACTCTGGGAAGAAAAGACTGATCGTGGATCTGTCTTCCCCTCATGATGACATTCGAAATGTCAGCATAAATGAACTTATTGACAAAGACTCTTGCAGTTTATCTTATGTGAAATTAGATGATGCCATTAATGCCATACGTAAATGTGGGAAAGGAGCTCTTTTAACAAAGTATGATATTTCTAATGCTTTTAAGATTTGTCCAATAAGAGCTGACCAGTGGCCGTACTTCTGTGTCAAATGGGAGGGGCAATATTACGTGTTTGTGCGGCTCGTTTTTAGCTGTCGATCATCTCCCCGTATTTTCGACACTTTGTCACAGGCTATTTGCTGGATTGCTTGCAACAATTATAGTGTTCAAACTATTTTCCATCTTTTAGATGATTTTTTGACAGTAGACTTGCCTGATCCTTGCATTGGAGAGAGAACAATGGCCATTCTCTCTTTAGTGTTCAACCGTCTTCACATTCCATTGGCACAACACAAATGTATGGGCCCCACTGTATGTCTGGAGTACCTTGGCGTTATTCTAGATAGCATGAATATGGAAGCTAGGTTGCCCCGCGATAAGGTTCAAAGAATTTTGGAATTTATTGATACTTTGCTTGTTAAGAGCTTTTGTACTAAGCGAGAACTTCTCCAATTATTAGGTCATTTCAATTTTGCATCAAGAGTGATCCTTTCAGGTAGGTCATTTGTGTCATATTTACTGAGCATTGCTTATTCTGTCAAAGATTTGCATCAAACAGTAAAATTAGACTGCCAGTGTTATGAGGACTTGTACATGTGGCGCAAGTTTCTGCAAGAGTGGAATGGGGTTTCACTTTTTTATGAGCTAGACTTTACCACCAATTTTGATATGAAACTGTTCAGTGATGCATCATTGATAGGATTCAGTGCAATATTTGACACTCAGTGGTTTTGTTCTGAATGGCCAAACCCATTACCTGCTATCTCGGACGGTGATCTCTCCATGGCTTTCCGGGAGCTCTACCCCATTGTTGCAGCCGCGATTGTGTGGGGAAAACATTGGAGGACAAAACGTGTGCTATTCATGTGTGACAATCAGTCAACCGTGCGGATAGTCCAAAAAGCTAGATCCCTATGTCTGGCTATCATGAGACTCATGAGAACACTTACATGGACAGCGGCTATGAATAACTTTCATTTTTATGCCAGACATCTGCCTGGAGTTTCAAATTCAGCCGCCGATAGCTTAAGCAGATTTTCGTTTCAGAAGTTTCGTATGGTAGCACCATACGCAGACTCTCATCCTCAACCATGCCCAGCTCCACAGGAAATATTATGGAACTCAGTGAATTACAACATACTGTGAATTCTTTATGGGAGAATGCAGTGAGTGCTAGAACACATTCAACATATCAAACAGGCCTTAGAAGCTTTCAAACATTTCTATTGATGAACAATCTGACACAACATATGGATCCACTACCAAGAGTGTCAGAAGACATTTTGTGTTTGTATATAGCCCATTGTTTTAAAATTTTACATTTACGATATACCACTATCAAGTTGTATTTATGTGGAATACGCTTTGCCTACTTAAGAACAGGTGTACCGTGTCCCTTAATCGAACATGAACATTCCAGTTTACGGATTATTACGTTGTTGAATGCAGTTAAACGTATACAGGGTCAAGTTAAGCGACCACGACACCCAATTGATAGTACAATCTTAAATAAGTTGTGTGAAATTTTACAGACTGGTTACATATCACCATATATGGATTGTTTACTGCATGCAGCATGTGTAACAGCCTTCTTTGGATTTTTACGTTGTGGGGAATTTACCATTAATCAGCAGGAATTTGACCCCACTACTAATCTGTGTCTTGGAGATGTGACATTTATGGATAACCATGTACAGTTACATCTGAAGGCATCAAAAACAGACCCATTCAGACATGGAATCACTATACCATTGTTCAAATTAAACAACAGTTCAAAACTATGTCCTTTCACTTCTTTACAGGAGTATGTGAAGAAACGCTGCACAATGTTTACATTTAAGAATGCACCTACTGACCCACTGTTTTTGGATGAGTTGGGTAGTGCTTTGAGCAGAGGAAACTTTCTGTTTCATATCAAACACATTCTACAGAGACTTGGATTTGACTCAACTAAGTTCCAAGGTCACTCGTTTCGCATTGGGGCTAGTAGTTCAGCATGTAAAGCACGTATGGAAGATCATTTGATAAAAACACTCGGGAGATGGACATCTGATTGTTATAAGTCTTATATCCGTACACCAGAACAAGTGATCCAAAATGCTCAAAGTGCTCTCATAGAAGAACATGGAGTAGTCTAGAACAGTAGTCAAGAAACTGCTGTAGCAGCAATGAATAACTGCCAGTTAATATTCAACTTTTTCCATTTTTATGCAGTCTTAAATAATCACTATCTATGGCAATGCTCATGTTTACAGTCACCAGGGGACGAGTCTGTAATATGATTGTTGCTTTCATTGGTATAAGTTGGCCACAGTGTGGGATGGCCTGTCTTGGAGTATTTGCAATAACATGGTGCAGAGCAGCCTGCGCTTATGTGCAATCTGATGAGCATCATTGTTAACTGTTTATTGGAAGCATCATATCTAAAAACTTTCCTCAAACTCAATGTTTTAGCAAGTCACTATTATAGCTGAACAGACTGCTTCTGCCAAGACAGGTTTTTTTCTCCTGTTAGGGCCCATATTTTTTGTGTTTACAAACTGCAAATTTCATTCTCAGTTGGAGCTATTTTTCTGTAGTTTGCAACTTTGACATTAGCATAGTTAACTGCCAATGTGGCATTCCAATTAACAATAAATAGGGTGGTCTTGACAGTTGATACAAACAGTGCTAGCAACAATAATTTGGTTCATTTCCAGGCACATATTTCATATGCTGCTTTGACCTCTGTGGGTGCTACATGACATTCCTTGGGGACCAATCAGTTGTGAACCATTGTTTCTTCCCACCTGATTGATTTGGGGGAAATAGCTCCATTTCTACCAGAAATTTAGCTATTTTAATCCCCAAGTCACTTGTATGTACTCATAGTCCCTGTCCTGCCTGCTGCCCATCTGTACTTACATGGCATTGCATTGACAGCCTGAACTGCTTTCTTCTGTGCACGCCATGCAGCACATGCGGCCGCCGCCAGCGGTACCTTGCTTCACCATCGCCATTGGTTCATGCTAGCCACCGCCAGTGGCACTGCGTCTCTCTTTCTACCACAGGCTGTCAAAGTGTGTGCTCATGTAAGATATTAAGCAACATAATTTACTTCAATTCACTGCAGATTGGACTGGGGACTGCAAAAACTTTGCCTCCTAATACTAGCTTGATTTTGCAGGCGATGGTCATCTTCACTCCAGACTGGAACTCTGCTGCGCCTAGCAGATTCTGACATGGAGGTCAAAATTAAAGCTAGTATTACTAAGTTCACACTGAGCTGGTTCTTATTTGCCAAAGTTATATCTTTTAGTTGGTATGTAATAAATAGAGTGAACTTCAAACATCTTCCTTTTAGCTTGTCCAAGCGATATGTAAGAAAGTAACTAAATAAGTATGTGTCTCTGTTTAAAGCGGGTAAACATTTAATAACACACTTATCTTCCATCAGGCCCTCAGGTACTTACATGTAGGTCAAATAAATGGTCATTTGGCTATACTTCCTTTGTAAAATTGTCACTTGGCTCTACTTCCATTTGTAAAATTGTCATTTGGCTATACTTCCTTTATAAAATTGTCATTTTTCCTATAATTCCTTTGTAAAATTGTCATTTTTCCTATTTGTAAAACTGTTTCTTTATCATAAATTCTCTTAAAATGGGGTCTGTTTGGTGATTCCTATGGACCCCAAATGTTGCATTAAAATGGTACTGCACTGTAGGTGAAATTTGTTTACTGTAAATTCGGAAGTTTTTGCAAGGAATTTTCGCGAAACTTCGCATATGCGAAGTTCCCTGAAAATAAAATCCTTGCGAAATGGCAAAACCACTCTGTCGTTTATTGATATAGGTAAACCTTGATTTAATTGCGAATTTTTCACATCACTTATGTGTCTTATAATGCTATTCGCGAAAATAAAATTCTCGCGAAATTTACGAATCTATATTAGTTTATCTATTACCGTGTTATTTCAGAGGAGTTCTGATCACAGTGTCTGGAGCAGACCCAATCTTTTCATGACGTTGTCATCAATTAGCCAACCGCTGGACGATTGCTCAGCTTCTCAGTCTCCAAAGTCACTGAATCTTACCATGGAATTTTACAAAGGAATTATAGGAAAATGACCATTTAATTGAGTTTTACAAAGGAATTATAGGAAAATGACCATTTAATGGTCATTTTCCTAAAATTCCTTTGTAAAATTGTTTCTTAATTTTACAATTCACTTATTATACAATTCACTTAAATGCGGTACTGTACTGTACTGCACTGTAGGTGAAATTTATTTATCTATTACCGGATTATTTCAGAGGAGTTCTGATCACAGTGTCTGGAGCAGACCCAATCTTTTTATGACGCTGTCCTCAATTAGTCAACCGCTGGACGACTGCTCAGCTTCCCAGTCTCCAAAGTCACTGAATCCCAGGAGCTTCCGGTGGGAAAAATATGAGTTTCAGAAGTTGGGAGAGTCTGTCGACTCGGGACTTGGAGTGTGTAAGAGAAGTAAGTTATTCTCGTATGTCATAAGCCCTGTCATCCCTCAGTTTCATAAGTGAATTAATTGCCATTTTAAATTTGAATAGTCCATGGTTTAAAGAAGATCAAGCAGTCTGATCAAATTTTCATTAAAAGTGTTCGAAATTCCTAGATATAAGCACCGCCTACTTTTTAACCCTGGCACAAAATCGAGGCTTCTGAATGTATTTGTATTGTGTTTTTTCTGTAAGTTCAGCTGAAACAAATCCTTTAATCAATAAATCCTCAATCTGGGCAAAGATAATTACATCATTGTTTATTAAACCTTTGCCCTGTTGTATAAAGTAACAACCCAGATCAGGTCGGACATAAGTTCAGGCCTGATCTGGACCCGAATTGCTTTACAATCTTGTTTTCCTGAAATAATTTTTGAAAAAGTTGATTTTGGAGAAAATCATCAGATTTCAAGAAATCATGCAAAAATTACCCAGCAATCAAAGAGTTCAAATGATGGATAAGTTTAAGCTCAAAAAGTTGGCTTTTGTGAACCTATGCTAACCCTTAGAGCACCAAGAAAAAAAAATGCATCTGAAAATGTCATCTGCTGAATTTGTCTGCTGCATATAATTGCCTAACATTACTGACAAATTAAGTATAGAAGCATACAGCGTGGACCCAGAACAGACTGCTCCTATAGGAGCCGTCTGATCTGGGTCCACACTGTTGGCCATAGAGGCTTCTTAAACATTTCAGCAGGCGAGAAAAGCAGACGACTTTTGTTGCAATTGGCGCATTAAGGGCTAATTTACATACAATGTCTTTGTTTTGCAGCCAAACGATTATGCTTAGATATTTTTTATACCTTCATGTTTTAAATTAGCTTTGTTTCATCACTCGTTTAGCTTTAATCAAATATAAAATTGACTATATATTTATTTTATACATTGAGCCCTAGGCCATAATTAATTAATTGCTAGATTTTCGTCCACTCAACCCCCCCCCCCCTCCCTTACCGCCTCCAAAAAAACCAAAATTATTTCTGATACTAACAACCAACAGTTTACCACTCAGCGACTTTTGTTTCCATTTCACTCGGCACAGAAGAAGGGCAATAAGGCACATGCATCATGCGTCGCTATTGACATACTATTTGTGTAACTGCAAGTTCTTTCCCGTGTTCTGGTTACCGGCTTTTGATGCACATCACTGAAACCAATTGAATGCCAGATAATTAATCCAAAGTGCCAGAAATCTGCTTTAATTTTTCGACCGACGGCCAAGACTGCAAATTTACATGTTGTAAAGGATGTACTTGTTTATGTAAATTACACAGATACCGACAATAAGCTTGATCTCTAAAATGATTTCATGTCTAAATCCGTGTTTGGATATAAAATAAACATGATAAGAGAAGATATTTTCAGTTATCTTGTTGGCCTGGGTGATAAAAGGAAAATGAAAAATAAATCCACCCCCCTACGCACCCTGCCTCCATTTAAAAAAAATCTCATGAAAATCTATCAAATAATTTATTATGATCTTAATTTATACAGAATCATACCTGGCCCCAAGGTTATTGCTCAACTCTACTGAGCATGAAATTTATCCTGCTCATAAATACATCATATGAGCGCTTAAAAGCAAGAAATACCTATCTTGTTCAGCATTTTAGTTTTTATGAGCAGTTGAAATTTGATGCTCAGTTAAGTTGAGCATGTTTTTTTTTGTAATCTTGGGGCCTGTCTTTATTTCTTTTTCCTTGCTAGTGGCAACTTTTTTTTATTTACTGATAGATAACCTTTTCAAACAGTTTGGACCCAAATCAGGACCATCAAAACATCGGTCCTGATCTGGATCTGCAGGGAGCGCAGTTGCTCAGTGGTAGAGTGCTTGACTTGAGACTGAGGGGCCGCGGGTTCAAGCCTC
This sequence comes from Loripinus fragilis, assembly GCA_964019695.1. Classification (NCBI taxonomy): domain Eukaryota; kingdom Metazoa; phylum Mollusca; class Bivalvia; order Lucinida; family Lucinidae; genus Loripinus; species Loripinus fragilis. The sequence goes on from OZ026515.1 coordinate 37,223,767, forward strand.
ACCGGCGTCACTGTGTTGTGTCCTTGAGCAAGAACATCAATCCAAGCTTAGTACTGGTTCAACCCAGGAAGACCCGTCCCTATATAACTGAAAGATTGTTGATGGGACGTAAAGAATCAAATCAAACAAAAATGATCTGGATCTAAACCGTTAAACACTCTGATAGTGTTCCTGAAACGATTTTTTAAAAAGGTTAATTTTGAAAAAATCAGCAGATGACAACAAACCAGCATGCAAAGAGTTTAAGTCCCAATTTTTGCTCACAACATGTTTGTGTTTAACCCTTTACTCCATGATAAAGCTTTTTAAGGCCTTTGAAATACAACGTATTTGAAAATATTATGGAAAATGGAGCATTTGCTTCTTTGGAGCAAATGCTCCATTTTCCATAATATTTTCAAAAGTATTAAAAACTTTACTTAATTTTTTTCAATGTTATCTAAATATAGAAAATGATGTCATGATCTAAAAATAGCCTATGGAGTAAAGGGTTAAAAGAATTGTCTTGCAGAGAAGTATGCACCAAGAACATAATGTTTTGATAGGAAATAATTTGAATTTTCTGAACGCAAGTTTAGTTTGAGTTAAGTAAGGACTTTGAGCTATCAGAGCTTTAGTAATTTAGAATTTACTAGATATTAATATAACTAGTGGCAACTTGTCATCTGCTGATCTTTGTAAACAGTTTAGACCAAGCTCATGCCTGACAAAATGTCAGGCCTGATATGGACCCTAACTGTTTGACAATCTGATGGTATGCCTGAAAGAATTTTTTGAAAGGGCAAAACTACCCAGCATGCAGGTATAAATTAATAATACCAATCAGACCTTTAGTTAAGAGTATTTACCCAAAAAATAATTTTCTTATTTCTCAACCAAAACATATGTTGTGGGTACTCAAAAGAACCTTCTCAATGAGACGGTTCTTTTGAGCGCCCAAAACATATGTTGAAACTAATGGATTAGAAAATATTTAAAGTTTTACGCTCAAACATTTTGTTTTAATCTAAACCTATGACCAATGCTACACTATTCTGACAGGGAGACATGAAGGGGCTGCTAGATCTCGCTCGTTACCACCTGTGTTTGAAGGTATCAGACAGGGAAATGCTGTTAGACCAATGCTGAATTCTAATTTAATAAGTAGATAGCTTTAATAGTCATTAGGCACACTAATAGATTACAAGTACTACCATTCTTTGTCAATGCATATAAGGGAATTTTAAAGGGCCAGTGTTGTTTTTTTGCCCACGCCATTGCAAGCAGTTGCTGCAGTTATGTAGTTTTACCACTTTCAATGGTTAAAGTGTCCATCCATACTGACATATAAGGCATAGGGCCAGATAAGCAATTTTTTTTAGCGTAAAATTGTGATTATTTTCTTACCCATCAGCTTAAAAATGTGTTTTGGGTGCTCAAAAAAAACGTCTCATTGAGACGGTTCTTTTGAGTACCCGCAACATATGTTTTGTACTTTGTAGATACTCAACCTTTGTCACACAGGCTGACACAGCTTCTGGCAGTATTGCTTGATTACCAATTCAAAAGCATCCCATATTTAGTTCAATGGAACCTCCTCTTTGCATGCAGGGTGATTTGCATGCTGACTTTTTTTCATTATTTTTTTTCAAGATTGATGTTTTCAACAAAATAATCAAGAATACCATCGATGTCAAACAGTTTGGATCCAGATCAGACTCATGAAGAGCCCAGTGGTTCAGAAGTAGAGTTTTTGACTTGTGATGGATGGGTCAATGGTTTAAACCTCATTGATGGCACTGTGTTGTGTCCTTGAGCAAGAAACTTTATCCTCCGCTTAGTACTGGTTCAACTTAGGAAACATCCTGACATGACAGAAATTTTGTTAACTGGGATGTAAAGCATCAACTCAAACAAACAAACAAATCCAGATTAGGCCAAACATCTTTACCATTAACAACAAAACTTCTGATTCTACAGTAAAACCTGTGTAAAACAACCTCTTTCAAAAAGACCGAAAATTGGTTTTCAAGATCAATTATCGCTTAATGCAGGTCAAAAGTATTGCAGAATGCTCCAAGGGGAGCATTCTGCAATACTTTCGACCTGCATTAAGCTACCATTTGTCATTAAGTTCTTTTGTTTTGTCTATTTTTGAGTGGCGGTTTTTCACAGGTTTTACTGTACTATCTTGATTTTCCATATCATCAGACATCCGAAATATATATTTATCAGTCACCTCTCATATTAACTGCATTGTCGCACATTGCCTGATAAATATTGTCTATCTTAGGGTATATGCCTTTATCAGGTCATGATGATGTTGCACTTTTTGAATGACATCGTTAATGACCCTGAATCAACGACAAATCAACAAGTGTTCTCAAAGCCTTGCCTGGTAAACTTGATATCAAAAGACACTCAACTAGTATTCTTTATGTGTAAACACCCCCCCCCCCCCCGCCCCCACAAAAAAAAAATAAATAAATAAATAAGTAAAAATGTTCTGATGGTATTTCTCCATGAAAACAAAGTTGTGTAATGCCCATCAGAAGTGTCCATTGGATACACACATCATATTTTTTGAGAGAAATTCTGGACAGATGTCTAATCTAAGGTTTAGATTTAACCCTGTGTGTACTAATGGATTTCTTAATTTTCAAATAATATTATGTTTCTTTCTCAGAAGATTGTTTATAGTCTAAAGCAAACAGTGAAGATTGATGAAATAACGCACTTTATCACATGACTCGCGTCTGGGATTGAAATAACTGCATGCAATTAAATGGATAAATCACTAGTGGTTTACAGATTTACCAGAAACGTTTTGACGTCCATAACAACCCTGCGTACATAATGACAAAATAATCACGTTTTTCGCAAGAAATGATATTTCAAAGTAATCTTTATGTCATATGATAAATAGAATCTAATATTCGTGCTCTTGTATTATTGCATTTATTAAACTAGTTGCGAAAAAGTGATAAAATGCTCGGCAAGCCTCGCCTTTTATCCCTTTCCCATCTTGTTTAAAAAATTCAATAAAACATGAGCACTCATGTAAGATCCTCTATATACAACATATCATCTGGGTCTTCACTGTTTGCCAAAGTACACATTTAAGAGTCACTAGTATACAAAGGGTTAACTTGATCAATTCAGAAGATTTCTTGACAAAGAATGGTAATTCTGGCATTCCTAGGTTTTGAGTTATCTTCCCTTGTAACAAAAATATCTTCTTCCAATCAGATTTTTTCTACAATTTTGTGAAGTTTAACCCATTTAAGCCTAGCCTCCTTTTTATTGGACATCGGCAAACAGTGAAAAACCAGATCAGACTCCGCTGAACGCGGCGTCTGATCAGGTTTTGCACTGTTTGCTTACAAAATGTACTTTTAGAAATTGAATGAGTTTGAAATTTACCACCCAACAACACTTAAATTCAAAATGGATTCATCCAAATGATTAGGACGGGAAATTCCATTAGGCATAAATGGGTTAAGAAAAGCTCAAAATAGCAGTATGTCAGGCGATGTAAGACCAACCTTAAAAATATTTGTTTTCCCTTTACCTGACCATATTAATCCCTTAAACCCCTGTCACACCAGAGCAGCATTCTCATGGCGATCTGACAGCATCGAAGAGAAATGCAGAACGCTGAGGTGCACGCAGTACGATGGCAAGCATCTCTGCAGCATCGCAGAGGCATCGCCAGTAGACTCTGTAGGATTGCATAGAACACCAAAACACGGCGCACACTTTGAGCATGCTCAAAACAAATACCTTGGCTTGGCATTCAAATTAGAGCGCAGTGGGGTCCCCGTATGGTCGCCATAGCTGCACATTAAGGTCTTCTACAACACAATAGGAGACCTTACTCCTACAACGCAATAGGGGTTAAGGATTGTTGTCAGTTACAAGCCATAGTATGTGCACAAGTACTGGTTAACTGCTTGTTCAAGCTTGCCCTGGAAAAAAGTGTGGTTAGGTGAACTGACTGTCCCCCCCATGACCATAGCTGTTGACTTGGGACCTAAGGCAGCAAAACAAACAAACAACGCAATAGGAGCTTGGTGGGCGTGCACAAGGGTCGTTGTGCGAACGTCGTGGTCGTCTGTGGTGTTTGCATGGAGATGGTATGGCGTTCTTTGATATGTGACTGCGTCTTCAACACGCTGTCAGCACAGTGAGAACGCTGTGAAAGCACAGTGCATGCATTGTGAGAGCAGTGAAACTGCAGTGAAAGCGGTGTGAGAGCGCAGAGAATTGCCAACAAGAACTCCGTAGGAGCGGGATAGAACGCCACGCGAGCTCCGTAGCAACCCCATGGTTGCTCTAAGAACGCTGTGACAGGCCCTTTTTCGCGAAAAATATCAAGGTTTTCTTGTAATCTCACTACACTTTGTAAAATTAAAAAAACTCTGTGTCAACACAGTGGAAACACGGCTTGGTGTGACAGGGGCTTTACTACTACTGATCACTATGAATTGTAGATGTGTGTGACTTAGTTTTTACAGGTACAGCTTAAGGCATTTTAGAGGCATGAGCCCTAGTCCTTGAACATGGAGCTTTTATTCGGCACTAGTTCTCTTGTGTGGATAAAATATTTCTGAAACTCATCTAGATTGATCTATGAAGTGTATTGTGCCCAAGTTGAAACAAATGTTTGAATGAACAGGCTATGGGTTCCTCCTATTTTCAGTTAGTCATTTCACTTAACCTGCTTGGTTTATAATAACAATAATTATCAGTTAACGCTCATATTAATTGCATTGTTACACGTTGACCTGATTAACGTTGTCTATCTCACTGCATCTGCCTTTATCAGGTCATCATGATGTTGCACTTTTTGAATGACGTCCTAAATGACATCGAATTGACATGAAAATTGATAATTACCTCATAATCGCTAGTTTGAACAGTGAATCAGCTTGTAAACTGATAAATAGAATACCAGGTTTGCGTCTTTTGATATCAGTTTATCAGGCTCGGCTTCAAGAAAGCATGTTGAATCACTCGGCAAGCCTTGCGTTTCAACAAGCATTCTCAAAGCCTTGCCTGGTAAACTTAATATCAAAAGATACTCACCTAGTATTCTCTTTTTTCATATCCTCATCATTATTTCTGGTCATGGGTCTCCTTAGGTTTCACTTTGTCTTTTCACTTAACCTCCATGGTGGTGTTACTAATAGCAATGGTATATTATGCTTATTAAACTATTTACATGCTGGGTAATTTTTCATGCTTTTGTTGTCATCTGACTTTTTAAAATTAACTTCTTTGAAAAATTCTTTCAGGAACACTATCAGAGTGTCAAATGGTTTGGATCCAGATCAGGGCTGATATTCTGTCGGTCCTGATCTTAGTCCAAACTGTTTGCAAAGGTTATCAGCAGACGGCAGGTCACCACTAGCAAGCAAAGAGTTTACATAGTTTATAGTTTTTCACTATAGTTACCTATTTTATATTCTGGTTCTCAAGAAATTTCCTACCAACTGTAGAGTAGGAGGACAAAATTTGAAAATAACAGCAATAATTCTTGATCAGAAATACAAAAAAAAAAGAAACTTTACACTTACTTTTTTGTTTAGTATATCGTCGTTCCGGAGTCAAAACCTCATAACTCTGATTTTTACCAAAATGACTTTGTCAACGCAGGAATACCAACCACATGGTGCACATTCTGTCAAATTTTCGTAGCGCTAGACCAATAAGAACTCCCTTAAAATCATCAATCATGTTTCAAAATATCGTATCTAGGTGAGATACGAATATTTGGGTGATCATTTCATTGCAATTTTACAGAGGTAGGATGTTTTACCATAAAAAAAGATGCTTAAAATGTCGTAACTGGAGTGAAACTCTTCATAATGGAATGAAATCTTTATTGGAAGTTCAAAACAGCAACAACAGTGAATTTAGATGTTACTATGTAAATGAAAACTACTAAATATAATCATGTCTGACTTTAGTTAATATTGGACCTAGGAAGCAAAAATTATTCAGTTTTTTTGTCTCTCCTGAAAAATGTGAAAATCAATGATATGAGGTTTTGACTCCCGAACGACAATATATCAATTTGACAAGTATTTATGATCAAGAATTATTTCTATAAACTTATTTTTCTGGAGAGGCTACATTCAGCTCTCACCAGACCAAGAAAATAAAAGAATTCTGGCTTATGAATGTATATGGCCATGGTACATAATTATTCACCACTTAGTGACGCTTAAAATGGTGCATTTCCAGATTTTTTTTTTAAATTTACAAGTGACAAAGTTAATGGGTGCAATTTTTCAAATTTTACAGGGATGGAAAGCAAACAGAAAATAGCAATAGAAAATATTGAAATAATCACACTTTTGGTTCTCAAGTAGAACGCATTTAAAGTGAAAGTAAATTTTGAAATATCATAATTCTCGTTGATGCTAATGTTAACGTCACCAAATAAATGAAAGTTTAATTTGTCTTTGTGTTAAAATGACTTCTATAATGAAACGACAGACACAAGAAAACTACAATAAGTGTGTTTATTACATAAATCAATTTGCTTTCATTAGGTGCTTTTTTCATGATTGTTTTGCAGAAATAATTTTTGCAAAAATTCTGGGAATACACTGATACTTTTATACTCAAATGTATGAAATGTTTAAATAAAGAGGCAGTTATTTATATTTTGAATTGAAATTTTGTATTTTGTCACTGACAGATGAGCACTGGACATTTGAACCTAACAGGATAACAGTCATGCCCCTTTGGGTGTGCTTAGGGGCTTGGGTAAAGGGGTCAAAATCAGTTTTCAAAAGTAGGTCATGTCACATATCGATTTTAAAGAGTATAAAGAGGTGAACATCATCCAAGCTAATTTTTGCCCTTGGGGCCATTCAGTGCACTTTGTGAGAGGGGAAAGGGGTCAAAAATCAAAGTTTTCAGAATTCCAACAATGTGGCATTTTGACAAGTGTAGACTCAGACGAGCTTGTGCAGCCTCCTTTAAAGCTTAGAAACTCAAAATGATGTTCAGTCAGTAGCTTAACACTCATAGAATATTGAAGCAACTAGCAAAGGCTCTGATCAGACTCCACATATGCGCAGGCTGATCTGAGGCTTTGCTGGTCGAACATACCACTTTGTTGGAAATCTCATGTTGTGGCTCATATAAATTTAAAGGGTAGAAAGAGTAGAACATGATGCAAGCAGCCAAGACTGGCAGGGAAAGCGTTAACTGATATTGAATTGATTTATTTTAGCTGTGGGACCTACAAAGAGTTTACCGCTCAAAACATCGAGAAGTGTGCCACTTGCGTCAAAGGGCTTTGCTTCAAGAAGTGCTCCAGTGCAGTATTCACCGCCTGGTAAAACACGGGTACGACGACACCACCACTGTAGTGTATCGAAGATGTCCGGCTCGCCGACCACAAGCACCGGCAGTTACGACAGCGATGATGTGTTTGATGAGACTATGAAATATCGGAGACATAAAGGTCTGAGCCGTCATTGGCGGAAGCTGCAGTCAGCTGTGATGTCACACAGGCTTCCATTTTATGTAACTGTGGATCCAGTCTGGGAATCTCGATACAGGTGAGTATTTTGGATTACGGTTCATGTTCTAAAATTCCGAACATAAGTTGCCTGCACAAAAGCCTAGAGAAACAGAGCAGACCCAGATTAGACTGCTTCTGAAGAAGCAGTCTGATCAGGGTCTTCCCTGTTTGCTTTTCTGACAAGCATTGTGTGTGTGTATTCCAGCCCTGATAACCAACATTTTATGTGAGAACAGAAAGAGAAAAGTGTTTAAAATTTTAAAACATTTACCATAATATAACTTAGCAACATGAAAAACACTTAAAAGGACAAAGCATAGATGTTGATGATGAAATTTATCATTGAAAGAGAATGGAACCTAGATTTGTTAATGATGAAATTTATCATTGAAAGAGAATGGAACCTAGATTTATTTTTACCTAGACTATTTTTTTGGTTCTTTGTTTCTGGCCTACTGCAGACTCGTTTAGAGAAATATAACAGTTCTGATAACCCTGGAACTATGGCACAAGAGATTATCCTTGAAAACGGCACCAAATTGGGTAAAATTATTCCACCAAGACAAAGATAGATGGAATCAAACAAATTTGCATTTTCCTATGCATTATGCATGAGAACTAATGAGGTTTGTCATGGAATGGGTAACATGCTTTCAAATGTGATGAACATGGTTATCTATTTTAACAATGCATCAGACTCGATACCAGAAAAGTGAATGCTGACGTAACGGTAAACCTCTGCCCAAAATGAACCTAACATTGTGTATGTGAGTTACTGGTAACTTTTCATTGATGTTAAGTATAAAGCAGATATTCAGCCTAAAGTGACACATGTTTGTTATAAAAGCCACGTACAAGCTCTTACCGCTGAAGGTTTGAACAGTAACCTATGTGTTAAGGAACTGGATTATATTTTCTTGAAATTTTGTTTAAACTGTGTAGAACAATATGCTGCCATGGCACAAAGCATGCAAATTACGCAGCATGCAAAGAGTTCTTTTAAGGATTGTAGGTATTAATAACTGTAAAAATGGTAGATAAATGAGTTGGCCAGCTGTTGTCACCTGGGATAAAGTTTATATTATTAACTGTGTATACAAATAATGATTCAGATGTTAGTTTCTATAGCTTCTAGTTTATTGATGTGCGTTTTCTTTACATAGGTTCTTGCCTTTTGAAGTTTTTCTTTACATAAAGTCCAGATAAGTCGTTTTTTTAGTGAAAAAAATAGTATTTATTTTCCTATCATATGTTTTGGGTGTCCAAAAGAACCGTCTCAAAAAGACGGTTCTTTTGAGTACCTACAACATATGGTTTGATTGAGAAATAAGAATTTTTTTTTTTTATTACACACTCTTGTCTGGAGGCCTATGTACAGTAAATCTCTAATACATTGTTCCAGAAAAATGTTTTCATGATCCCTATCATACTGATTTCAAGTAGAGAAGATTAGTACCAGACCCCCAGATAAGCGGGTCTATCGCCTGGAGAAGAAGGGAGTTTATTTCCATGACCATAATAGTGTGGTAAAGCACCCAGAAGGCTTATAATGCATAAATTAATTCCCTTTAAAGACCAGGGATTGTTTTTTCAGGCGTATACATCATTTTACATCTTTCAGCTCAAAATATAGATTGTAAGTATAGGATCAACCCAATTATACCCTCACTCATTGTAAAATCACTCATTTATAGCATCACTCATTATAACATCATTCATTACGACATTAGTCATTACAACATAAGTCATTACAACATTAATCATTATAACACCACCCATAATATCACTCATTGTAAAATCACTCATTTTAATATAACTCATAACATCACTCATAACATCACTCATTACACAGGGGGCTCAGTGGTAGAGTGCTTGACTCTAGACCGAGGGGCCGTGGGTTCGAGCCTCACGGGCGTCACTGCCTCGTGTCCTTGAGCAAGACACATTAATCCTAGCTCAGTACCTGTCTTTATAACTGAAAGATTGTTGATGGGACATAAAGAATCAAATTAAACAATCACTCGTTACAACATCATTCATTACAACATTAGTCGTTATAACACCACCCATTATAACACCACTCATAATATCACTCCTCATAATATCACTCATTTTACCATCATTCATTATATCACCACTTTATAAAATCACTCATTATAACACCACTCATTATATCATAACTTTATAACATCACTCCTTATAATGCTTCAACTTCTCATTACAACATAATTCATTTAAGCATAGCTCATATCATCACATATGATAACATCACTCATTATAGCACCACTCATTATAATATTACATCACTCAATATAGCATCATTTATTTCAATGCCTTTCATAAGATTACTCATATAACATCACTCAGTATAGCATCACTTATTACAATACACTCATTATAACACAACTAATTGTAACAGCACTCATAATACCACTCATAACATCTCTCATTATAGCAATTTTATAACAACTAATTATAACATCACTCATAATACCTTACCATATTATAACACAACTCATTATAACATCAGTCATTACAACATCACTCATTTAATGAAATTATGCCACTGGATTGACTATAAATCTGAAGTTAAGTAATAGTTATACCATGGGTTGTCCGCATGTATGTATAGGTAATCCATGAGCTTCAGCAAGTGGATTATCTAACATACAGGTGGACAAAAATGGTATAACTAATTTATACCACCTACATCAGTGTAGACCTTGCACATCACAACAAATTTCGTGCTAAAGTTGGTAAGGGTGGTATAACATTGTGTATAGTCAGTGCATGTGTGTTTATTAAGCTGAATATGGTAATTTCTTTGAAAATATTGTCACCGGATATTGACAGTCTATTCAATACAGCTTAAAACTTAATGTCAATTATCTGTAAGCATAAAAGTATAGTACTTTAATCGTTTGATGGAGAGTCACTGTCCTGTGTTTTAATGAAGAAACAATTTACCTAAAGTACAAATCTGCTGGCTTCAAGCCAGTTGATATGGATCTACACTGTTTTCATATGACCAAGAAAACCCCCCCCCAAAAAATCCTTTACCATAGTTAGCTTTGATATTTGAACATGTACAGTAAAACCTGTCTTAAGAGGCAACTCAAAAACAGGCAAAACAGAGATCTTAATGACAAAAGGTAGCTTAATACAGGTCAAAAGTATTGCAGAATGCTCCCCTTGGAGCATTCTGCAATACTTTTGACCTGCATTAAGCAATAATCGGTCTTGAAAACCAATTTTGGTCTTCTTTTTGAGTGGCCACTAAAGACAGGTTTTACTGTAGTTTTAGTTTCCTGAAATTATGAGAAAGTCCATCTGATTACAATGCCTGGACAGATGTCTGAAATATTGCAAAACGTTGGTAAACAATTTAGATCCAGATCAGACTGCTCCTGGACCCACAGTCTGTTCTGAGTCTATGTTTGCTAAGTTCTACCCTGTCTGATTATTGTGTCATATTCAACCTAATAAGTGCACAGTGGGCATAACCCTTTCAAAATTCTATACCTTCTTTTGAAACAGTGTAGATCCAGATCAGCTGGCTTCATCAGAAGCCAGCTGATCAGGACCCACACTGTTTTTCATCCACATAATGTAACTATATTAGCAATGAAGTCCGGAGCACAGTGGTAGAATGCTTGACTCGAGGCCGAGGGGCAGCGAGTTCGAGCCTCACGGGCCTCACTACATTGTGTCCTTGAGCAAGACACATTAATCCTAGCTTAGTACTGGTTCAATCCAGGAAGACCTGTCCCTACAAAACTGAAAGATTGTTGATTGGATGTAAAGAATCAAATCAAACAAACAAACACACCAAGTCCACTGGATTGACTGAAAATCAGAAATTCATAAAGTATAAACAACCCAGAAAGTACTCAGTGTGCCCTAAAAGTACCATGTGCTCTTATTTGGTCAATACAAATACAGTCTATAAAGCATTCTAGTTTTCAAGGGTCAGGGATTCATCATGGTATATGAACCATAGCACACTGTCCACTACTATACTGACAGTTGAGTTTACCTAGGCAGCACATTTTGGCAAAACTCAATTTTATCATTTTTAGCCATTTAACGAACATTAGTCAAAATGATCATGTTATGATATAAGTGATGATATAAGTGATTAACAGTCTATTAATTAATTTCAGAAATTATTTTTGTTTGTTCAGAAAACACCAGGTTTTACTGATTGATGCCAGGAATAGGTTATGTTGAATCATATCCAGGGGCCAGCACAGTAATTATGAACAAAACATATGCCAGGAATAGGTTTTGTTAACAACATGTATGCCGAGAATAGGTTATGTTGACCAAAGGTCAATTTGTTCTGTCAATCAGTAAAGCTTGGTGCTTTCTGAACAAAAAAAATAATTCTGAAATAAAATCATAGGCTGTTAATTATGAAATAGGCTATGATAACAGCCAGTCCAATCAAATGTTTTGTTATGGTACCTTGCAAGTCAGAAGCTACGGTAGCAAACAGCCACAAAACATATTTTAACAAATTCTTCAACATTGACAATGTTTGGATACAATCTGCATGTGCAGGACATAAGCCGAGTGTAAGGGAATATACTTTTTGCAAAATTTTGATGAAGTATGACAATGGAAAATAAATAAAATAAAATACAGTAAAATCTGTCTTAAGCAGCCACTCAAAAAGAAGACCAAAAATTGGTTTTCAAGACCGATTATCGCTTAATGCAGGTCAAAGTATTGCAGAATGCTCCAAGGGGAGCATTCTGTAGTACTTTCAGCCTTCATTAAGCTATCATTTGTCATTAAGATCTTTGTTTTGTCTTTTTTTGAGTGGCTGCGTAAGACAGGTTTTACTGTAAATGAAATTAACCATTTTTAACTCCCCCCAAAATGCACATGCTCAGGTAAACAAGACTGTTGGTATCACTATCATAGCAGACTGTCTTGCTACGGTTTGGATACAGGGGGTGGGATTGGAAATGACTGATGCCTAATTTTATGCATGATTCTTCAGTTCACGTTCGGCATCAAGTGACTCGGCTATTGAGAAGGGTGAAAGTTCCCCGTTGGAGTTAGCAAATAGACTGGCCGAGTTGGAAAGTGAACTAATGTAAGTTAGTATATATCTCTTCTGGGAACTCTCCCTGTTACCTGCTGGTGGTTGGTTATCTTAACGCTTACGTAACACTTCTTACTCTTCCTTTTCTAGGCATTTGATTTGTAGTTTTAGATAAGGCATATTTCTCAAATAGTTAGGCTTCATGGGTGAAAGTTTTCAGGATTAATCCTGAATTCAGGATTTTGAGGCTGACTTTCCATAGAATGTCAGCCTCAAAATGCTGAATTAGGCAGATTTTGATAGCTGCTCTGATTAGTTTTCAGGTGATCTAAACACAATTAGTCATTTAAACTTGAAATTATTCATTTTTGTAGGCACCCTGCAATTTTTTTTTCTAAAGTTCAGGATTTTGGAAATTTTGAACTTTCACCCAAGAGGCTTTCTTTTAATTCTTTAAGTGCTGAATTTCAATAATAGATGATCTGGTATCAAAAATGAAACGCTAAGAGATGCAATCAAATAGTCCATGATCATACTGCACCTAAAAGGAGCAGTATGATCTGGGACTATTTTGTTTTCACATGCTTTTCCTGTGTGAGTAATTTGGTTTTCATGCTTAAAGAGTTGACGAGAAATTTTGTAAAGAATGTTCTCCAGGTATGGTTTTGGAACAAAACAAGCAAGCTCATGAGATTTTGGTGTTGCAGTCACTGCTCGTTTTCACAAAGTATATGTAGAGAAGAATATGGAAATACAGACAAAAATAGAGATTTCACCTCACTGGTTGATTGCACCAGTTTGAAATGGCCTATTCACAGACTGGCCAAAAATATCTGTGTCACAATTTTTGCCTCCTCTTGAACTGTGTGCTTACTGGTATTTAAATAAAAAAAGCTCTCCTTAATTAAGATGTATTAATTATGATGAAAGTCTAAAGGCCATAAAAAAATTGTATGCAGTGTTTGAGGCATGTAAATTGGTGCTGTAAATTAATTTTCAGCTTAATGCTAGAAATTAGTTCCTTAGCCAAAGCCTAGTTATCCCCCGACGAAGTCGGAGGGATATAGTTCTGGCGTCGTCCGTGCGTCCCTCCGTCCGTCCGCACTTTTTGTCTCTCAGTACCTATTGGTCAGATTTAATTCATTCTTGGTACAAATGATAAGTACCATGAACTCTTGATATCCTATAAGTTTGGTCAAAATCGACCCATTAACACTTGAGTTATTGCCCTTGTTTAAGTAAAGGCAATTATAAGGCAAAACCTATATTAGCTTTTTTGTGTGATGATCTTCACATTTCATCAAAGCTATTATATTTAACAACTTCTCGCTATAGATCATGATTGCCAAAAGCCTGTAGATAAGAATGGCAGTGTCAAAGTTTTACCCCACCCCCTTTGACCCCACCTAAGGGGTCAAAGGTCAAATATTTAAATTTCGCAATAACTAAGGCAATTATTAATGTTTTTTGCTGAAATTTTGCATGCAGGCAGAACAGCAATAGATATGAAACATATCAAACGGGATTTCAGTTTGAAGGCCTGATTCCGAGCCCCTTGGGTGGACTTCGGGGGTGGGGCCGAGGCCAAAATTAAACTTTTTCAGAATATGGTCATGTTGCATATCAAATTAAAGCTGAAGACGCTGGCAGCAACATGGTAGCAAATATTTTGCCCACAGACACACCCTCGACCCAGGGGGTGGGGTCAAACGGTCAAACTATATATTTTTCTGAAAGTAGTCATGTTGCATATCAAATTAAAGCTGACGACGCTGGCAGCAACATGGTAGCAAATATTTTGCCCACAGACACACCCTTGACCCAGGGGGTGGGGTCAAAAGGTCAAACTATATCTTTTACTGAAAATAGTCATGTTGCATATCAAATTAAAGGGAATTGAGCACAGAGCACCATTACATTACACACACCAACGACCCCTGGGGTGGGGTCAAAAGGTCATTTTTTGTTCTTTTCTAAAAGTGGTCATGTTGCATATCAAAGTAAAGTGGAAGAAGTGTAGGCCTACATGCAAGGTAACTCTTTGAATTTACACACAATCTTGACCTCTGAGGTTGGGTTTAAAGGTCAGATATTGAAATTGTGCAGATGTAAGTATATTTTTTATTGAACTAAGCACTAAAACATACTTGACAGGCGTTTGTTATGATCTGAATGATACTGTAGGTGAACTAAGGGTTAGATAAACGGGATTGATGTTTTGTGATTTACATGTTTCTCTCAAATAACCCTTCATCGGGGGGATATAAATTCTTCGAATTTGCCTTGTTGAATCTTGTAAGAAGAGCTTGATTTTCTTGTTTGAGCTATCATATGAGATTATGGTATTTATTACATAGGCCACCCCTAGCCTGGGCCGTCTCCCTAGAGCCTTTGCTACAGGCATACACAAATTATGGAAGTATCCAGCTTAGACATCTTTAACCATTTCCCTGCCAGTCACGATTTTTGTTGTCTGCTCGCTTGTGTGCTTATGTTCTTCGGTTACCTATATTGCAAAAACTATGAACCCAGATCAGACTGCTCTTAAGGGAGCAGTCTGATCTGGGTTCATAGTGTTTGCTTCCGTGATAAAATCTAGTCTGAAGTGCACTGGAATATATGCAGCAGATGTATAAAGCAGACAACATTTTCAGGGAATAAAATATTGGCAGGAGAAGGATTAAAGAGTGTTTTTACACATATATGGGATATGTACCATAATTTCATGGGCCTGCCCATTTTATTTCTTAGAACACCCTTATTATATTAAGTGTTCGAAAATTTTGAACACACGGTACCTGCCAGAGGCTGAGACAAATAATACTGACCCAGATACGAGTCTGATCATTGTCTTCACTGTTTGCAATACTGAAGACACAAAATGATACTTGAAGCCAGTAGAAGAATAGTGTTCAAAATTTTATAAACACTTAATAATGACCTAATAAACCCACTGTGCACTTTACTTTTTCCTAGCTCTACACCCACCTTTGAAAACTGGGTAGATCCAGATCAGCTGGCTTCTGTTGAAGCTCACTGATCAGGATCTACACTGTTTGTTTTTCATCCATGTGATGATTTCATAATTGAGCCGCGGCATGAGGTTTCCAACAATGTGGTATGTGCAACCAGCAAAGCCTCAGATCAGCCTGCGCATATGTGCAGTCTGATCAGAGCCTTTGCTAGTTGCTTAAACATTCTATGACTGTTAAAGGGACAAATATTTGAGCAATAATACTGGTACCACTCATTATGACTCTCTCCAGGGGTCATACTGGGCAGATCAAAGGGACAGCCATAATGAGGTGATTATGACTTCCTTACTGGGGCAATAAAGTGGCCCTATATAGGGATTAGGTATTTTATGATAAAATATTGATCTTTATCTTAGTGAATGAAATTGTGTTGCATACAGGTAAGTCCCCTCTTGAGGCCCCATTAATTTTGTGAGATACTGAAACTGTCCCTTATCAGTTAATCCTTTAATGATCTCTATTGGACAGTAATCTTTGTCTTTAAGCTACTGGCCTTACAGCATTTGGAGTTTCTAAACTTAAAAGGAGGCTGCATAGGCTCGTCTGAGTCTACACTTTTCAAAATGCCACATTGTTGATAATCACATGTCGCGACTCAATTATAAATAATGGAATTTAACACTGTATTGGCTGGAAATATAAAGCTAGTTAAAGAAAGACTTAGTGTGTGCTTATAAAAGCAAGTGTGCCAATTAGGTTGAATACCATGCTTTAATACATTATAGTAAAATATACGTATGTACCCAGTTTTGTCAATAATTTAGCTATAAAAAGTGATCTGCTTTTAAGATGAATAAGGATCAAACATGATTTTCTATGCATTAATATTTGCTGGGCACCGGATGGAGGTGTTGAAACCCCAGCCTGAAAGACAAGGGTTTTAACAACCCCTGAGGGGCATAGAAGATGTAAACCTATTAGAAATTTATTAGAAAACATATTTGATAGCTGTTATTGCATCAAGTCATTTTGTTGCTTGAAAACTTTGGAGAAAACGCTTCAGAAAGTTGAATTTCTGTAGTATAATAATGACGCGCAAAAACATGAAAGATGCGTTGGTTTTAAAAACGCCAATACCGGAGCAAAGACATACGTCATTCTGACATCATTAAGGTATGCTCTTTTCTATGCATGTTATTGTTGATGATGTCAATTTTTCGATGGCCTCCAGAATGTGTACACCTAAAGTCAAAAAGCCATGCATTAACAGAGGGTGAATTGCCTTGTTAATACAATGTATGGATTAGTCATGGATTAGTGACAGTTAAAACATGGCTGTAAACAGCATGTGACACAGCCTTTTATGCAATAATATGGATTTGTAACCACTCCTTCCCCAACTACAAGGAACACCGTGGGGACAAGGCTTTTCATAATTTACAGCTCAATCTGTTAAAAGCCCTGCACTATGGGGACAATAGAATGGTCATTGCCGGGCTCTTTACAATGATGAAATCCTTGGGGATATTTGCGGTATAGCATGAGCCTGGCACTTAAATATCTGGAACAGAGGTGGAACTTAAGGTGTTATTGCCCTGCTCATTATCCCCTCTATCACACAGCTATCCTCAGGGGGCAGCGGTTACAAATAATTGATGAATTATAAGGCAGCATTAGATCAAGTGAGATTTATTTTTTTGTATATTCCTCAATAATTCTCATGGATTGCGCATTTTATATACATGTATCAAAAAATATTATTTTTTATCAGCCAAATACTATGAGAAATATTTCATTTTTGGATTGAAAAATAGCATGGTATACAAAATTAAAGAAACCTGTCCTATAAGTGAAACGATGTAGTCTTTCTACTAATATACTAAATCTTTGCTGCTAAATAGATTTCCACTAACATATTGCATCAGCTATAAGATGAGGGTCATTGATATATACATTTGGGGTATTTCTGGGCGGGGAATTACCATCTTATAGTTAAATAAATATGTACCCACTTCCAATATGTTTGGGTGGAAGAAAGGCTCATAATATTCAGGGCGCAGCATGATATGGGTTATGTTATTGACCGAAGCTGAATGTTTATCCTTACTTGTTTAAGCCATGTAAATAAGCTTTTGTCTAGCTTATACCAGCCATGTTATAAGAACCATTGTTATGAAATATGCGGACAACAAAAGCGATGATCAGTCTGCACAATTGTGCTGGCTGATCAGCGCCTTTGTTGTTCACTCTATAGAAATTGCAAAAGTTATACATTCTAAATCCTGATTTTATAATATTTTAGATAGTGTTGGTAGCTGGGCTAGGTGGTTACAATGTCACAAAGACTGGTTTTCTGGTGGTGTATCTCATAGGTCCAGCTAAGCAATTTTTATTAGCATTAAATTGTAATTATTTTCTTATCCATCAGTTTAAACATGTGTTTTGGGTGCTCAAAAAAACGTCTCATGGAGACGGTTCTTTCGATTACCCACAACGTATGTTTTGGTTGAGAAATAATTTTTGTTTGATTTGATTCTTTATGTCGCAGTCAACAATTTTTCATTTATGTCAGGATGGGTCTTCCTGGGTTGAACCAGTACTAAGCAAGGATATATGTGTCTTGCTTTAAGGACACAACACAGTGATGCCGGTGAGGAACAAAACCGCGGTGAGGAACAAAACCGCGGCTCCTCGATCTCGAGTCAAGCACTCTTCCACTGAGCCAATGAAAATAATTTTCAAATGCGCACTCATGTCTGGAGGCATGTATACAGAAAGGTAACATGTGTTTCCTGACATTTGTATATAATTATCAATATTCTATATGTACTTGATGTCCTACATAAAGTCAGGTATCTAATTTAGTCAATATAGAAAATATTAGCAAACCCCATGGGATTGTGACAAAAATTAATGTCTCAGCAGAGGAGCCAGACAAATCGTTGTACAGTAAAACCTGTCTTAAGCGGCCACTCAAAAATAGACAAAACAAAGATATTAGAGACAGGTGGTAGCTTAATGAAGGTCGAAAGTATTGCAGAATGCTCTCTTAGAGCATTCTGCAATACTTTTGACCAGCATTAAGTGATAATCGGTATTGAAAACCAAGTTTTGGTCTTCTTTTTGAGTGGCCGCTTAAGGCCGGTTTTACTGTAGTATACCATTATATCATAATATAATAATAACCAAAAAGTCCCATGAGGATCGAATGATTTGTCTCAAGACGTTGGTGGTGAACACAAATTTTTATCATAATAAGTGATCTCCTGGTGTCTGTCCGTCCGACCCTTGTCAACAGTTTATTTTGTGGGGCTATATATCAGGTCAAGAGAGTGGGGCCTTGTGCTTATCTCTCTTTTAACAATTTTGAAGGTAAAACCCTTTGAATTTACATAGACCCTTTGAGATGTAATCATGTTTTGAAATTTTGATAAAATTATATTGCTGGTCAATACTGTTAGTGTGGCATGTAAGAATCATTGGTCTCCTGTAATTATACCCCCCGCAAACTTTGTTTGTAGGGGGTATACTGTTTTCACGTTGTCCGTGCGTCCGTCCGTCCGTGCGTCCGTCCGTCTGTAATGCTTTTTTTTCTTAATAACTCGAAGAGTCATTGCTGGATTTTCATCAAACCTTGCAAACATGTTCATATATGCAAGACAAATACTTTAGACAAAAAAGTAAGGGCTAGGGGCCATTTCTATTAGAGTTATTTCCCTTTGTAGTTCTAAATGGCTTTTAATATAGTGCTTTATGCTTATGCTATTATAGGCCATACACGGGCCGATCAACTCCTACGACAGCTTTTGATGGAACAATTTGATACTTTTCCTATTAAATGTAGACACATTGAACATATGCATGAAGGAGTTTGGTTCAGAAAAAATAATTTTTGATGAAATGACAGCTGTGAGAACTTAGACAATTTTTCCCTTATTAGGCTTTTGTATATGCATAGATGGTGCCTTCATGGGCCGATCAACTCCTACTAAAGCTTTTGATGGAACAATTTGATACTCTGTTGATACAATGTAGACACATTGAACATATGCATGAAGGAGTTTGGTTCACAAAAAATAATTTTGACAAAATGACAGCTGTGAGAACTTAGACAATTATTCCCTTTTATGGCTTTTGTATATGCATGGATAGTGCCTTTATGGGCAGATCAAGTCCTACTACAGCTTTTGATGGAGCAATTTGATACTTTGCCGACACAATGTAGACACATTGAACATATGCACGAAGGAGTTTATAATTTTTGTTTGCACAGATTCTACTGAAATCTTCTTATCAAAACTAAGGTCTTCTTGTTTGAACTATAACTTTCCAGGTTTTTTCACTGACTCTTACTGTGGGGGGGGGGGGATCTAATAAGCATTGCTTATTGACTTTTTTCATTCTTTTTGAGTAGTCTCCCTTGAACAACCTTCAGTGATCCTTTACTTTCATACCATTTGAGGTATTTTGATAAGATATGATTGGGTGATATTGTAGGTAAGGATGCTGTCACATGCAAAAGTGGTTGCTAACCATTTACTTCTTGTATGAGTGATCTCCCTTGAAAAAAATTTAAGATTTCATACCCTTTGAAATATTTTATGCTCCCCAAAAGAAGAGCATATAGTTACCGCTTTGTCCATTACTTCCGTCTGTCATAATGTTGTCTGGAGCATAACTATTAACAAAAAAACTATAATAAGAGGTATCACCACCAAACTTCATTGGTAGATAGAAGTGCAGTGTAAAAGAACCATAACTCCCTTTTGCAGGGATAATCATAGCCCAAAATGATGATGGGCCCTTAAAATGGGCCAATGGCCCATATCCCATTCAAATACATGCAAGTTTCCAAATTTTAATGGGCCATTTGAAATTTTTATTGGCCCTTTGCAAAATTTGATGGGCCCAAGAATCCTTAATATCCACATTAGAGCATAATTGACATGAGATTTCAATAGCTTGTATATGGGGCCCAGCCAAAAATAAAGTCCATTTAGGCAAACATTAATAGTTTTCTCACAAAATGGATTGGGCACATCCTAGGATTATCCCTGCTTTTGCATAATTTAGAGTTATTGCCCTTTCCTCTAGTTGCAAGATTGAAAAGCTATAAACTAACCTTGGTAATATAATGTGTTAAGATGGTGTAAATAAAATATTGTTTAAACCAACCTATTAAGCTGTGCTATTTCTTTATTCAGAATAGGAAGAAAATATAATTTGATCTCAGTTTATTGTTTCTAGATCTCCTAAGGGACCGTTTGCGTTGTCTCTGATATTAAGAGAAAGATTACAAAATTGCAGCTAATGGACGTTGAAGAATATCTGATGAAATATTCAAAGATTAACCCATTAACCTAGAACAATACAATGTCATGAAAATGCCATCTCTAAATAATGTGGCGATCGTGTGACACCGAAACAGACATATTAACCCACTCAGTGTTACATGTTTTACAAGGGATGAATTTAATCCTGCAGTGTTGTGCCTAGTTCAAGATTTCTGGGGGACACAGGTGTCCCTCTACCTGAATTTCAGGGGGACATTTACAAATTCTGGGGGACACACCAAATCTTTCAAATTTTTACCTGTTAAATTGAATAGTTATCCGGAAATTTCTGTTCCTTTTTTATTTAAATTTGAGCTCTATGTCGATAGATTTGGCTCAAGAAGGGGTGAAGATGACAGTGAAGTAGTTTTTGCTGGTGCGCTAGTTTTGAATTCACCAGCAAATTTACTATTTCTATATTAAAATAGCTTTTTTCTGGCCTTCTGCTATGGAATTCAAGTTTTCCGCCATTGTTGTTGTGTATTGGACTGCGCTAGTTACTTCCCTTTATTAGGTTACATAGTATAATAGAAAACAGCGAAAAATAATAAGCAGATTTTCGAGGTGCGCCCTTAGGCCCGCGATGGATGCGCTTTTAAGGGACATCGGCGGTAAAATCACGGGAATCCCGCAATGCCGCGCTCTAGGCACAACACTGATCCTGGAGGTATTCTGTGTTTTGTTTCTGCATATAATATTAAGATGAGAAGAGTTTTTCTTTTCTTTCATTTGTTATTTTTTCCCCGCCAGTGGCGACTTTCATCATATGCTGTCTAATGCTGAAATACTTTGCAAACAGTTTGGACCCAAATCAGGCCCAACGAAGCGTTGGGCGTGATTTGGGTGCAAACTGTTCAACACTCTGATGGTATTACTTAAAGGTTTTTTATGAAGATGACATAAAATGCAAAAATACCCAGCTTGTAAAGAGTTGACTTGTAAGCTGTTTATTCATGAATATAAATGTGTGATACAGTGGAAATAATTACAAAATCTTCATGGTTCTGGAAATGATTGTATTATTTTCATGTTTGTGTGTTTTCTGCCAATTTCTTTTGGTGAAAAGTTTTATCCATGCATGTATTTGTTTGAATAAAATATTCTAAAGGTATTTTTTGCATTAACTCAAGTGACAAACAGATGTTGACATATTACACACGAGTGACCAAGCATAGTTGCACATGTGGATATAATATGTTTATTGCAATGAGTCTTATATCTGAAAATATTTTTCCAAGTCAGTAACTCTGAAGGACACTAGCTTGTGAGCATCCATAGATACCCCAACGAGTGACAATATTTACTGTTTATATATTATCAGTGAACATTGTCACTCATTGGGGGTATCTAAGGTATGCTTACAAGCTCACATTCTGTTAATTTTGCGGAAGTATTCATTAGGTGACATTTTACAAAAAGCTTTAATGAATTGGAACTGTTGAACAATATGCAGCCAGGGACTGCATAGTGTGTGGCAAGTTTCCCTTATTATATAAGAAGAAACTCAGACATAACTTGGATGAGCAATGTAGGGTCTCTTGGCCCCCTTGTTTGATTTTTTTTTAAAATTACATAGACAACTTTGTCAACAAAAAAATGTACAAAATTATCTATCATACGAAGAATTAAATTAAATTTAATTCTTTGCATGATAAATAATTTATAAGCACTAATTTAATTCTTTGCATGATAAATAATTTATAAGCACTAATTTAATTCTTTGCATGATAAATAATTTATAAGCACTAAATTAATTCTTTGCATGATAAATAATTTATAAGCACTAATTTAATTCTTTGCATGATAAATAATTTATAAGCACTAATTTAATTCTTTGCATGATAGATAATATATAAGCACTAATTTAATTCTTTGCATGATAGATAATTTATAAGCACTAATTTAATTCTTTGCATGTTAGATAATTTTGTACATAATTTTGCAAAAACAGTATCACACCGGGTAGGTGGCAAACAAAAATGCTCTTAACAATCGACAAACGTGTATCAAAAATCTATAGATACAGTGTTTTCGGTTGCCATTTGTCGCCAGTCAGGCGACAAATGGCAATCGAAAACTGTTTCTAACGATTTTTGATCTATGTTCATCGCTAGTATTAATGTTTTCGATTGTGGCCTACCCGGTGTGAGTATATTTCTTGAACGTTTCAGATCAACAAAATGTGAGCTAGCAAAAGTAATGAATCAACAGACATGTTTTCAAGAGCTGCTGCAGCACAAAGATCAGGCCATCAAGAGTCTAGAGAGAAAGGCTGGGGCCTCTCACATGAATGGTTCACTAAAGAAGGACAGTAAAACCAGGTGAGAATCTTGGGTCATAGCCATCATGGGCGGATCCATAGGTAAGAGTGGTGACCATGCACAGGTTTAGATAAACAAAATTTGAACGTAAGATTGTAAATATTTTCTTACCCATCAGCTTTAACATATGTAACAGGTGCTCAAAAGAACCGGCTCATTGAGACGGTTCTTTTGAGTACCCAGAACATATGTTTTGGTTGAGATATAATTTTTTTACGCATTCTTAACTAAATACCTGCCATGTTACTATTTTTATACCCCATGTGAATATTTAATCTTCTAGCTTCATAGTCATGGTCAAAATGACTGGTCAATGTACAAAATTCTTGTCAGCTCCATATCTCCTGAACTCCAGTGTGGATTGAAAAAATATTTCACACATGAGTATGACTTTGAATTTTTGAAAGTATCACTGTTGACTAGTACTCAGTGGGGTTATCTTAAAAGCAGTGCTTATTCCTTTTTCATTGGGTAGCTCTATTTTGGAAGTATCATTAAGTGAGGTCACAGGTTACAACATCTTGTTTGTGTTTCATGTTGTATACACGTCTTACTGTATCTAAATTGAACTAAGAGGAACGCAGGGTCTCCATGGTAGAGAGCTCAATTTAAGGTGTTCAAGTCACTTGTTTGAGCCTCACAGTAGGCACTGTGTTGTGTGCCAAAAACCATTTCTCTTCACAGCTTCATACTAGTTCAAGTTAGGAAAAACATCATGACATGACTAAAAAAATGTTTACTTTGATGAATAAAGTAAGTGAGTATGACCAGGAATTACCACAATCACACACTGCAGACCAATCCATGACACTGAAAGAAAGAGTCACATAGCACTAACAATCGCAAGACATCAGAAAGACAAAGTATAGCAACCAGCCCTCTCTTCCTCAGTAAGATGATTGCAAAACTAGAAAAGACACTAAGTACTGCACAACAACACACAGAACCCCCAGTGAAGACACAGATCAACCACAGTTTGGTGGGTGATCCATGGGTAGCTAAGGTAACTACCGGCCAACGGCAAAGATGGATCAGACTTAGATGATACCCTAACTGATCTGTTTAATTGCTGGCACATATCATATGCTGCTTTGCTGATTCATGTATGTCCTGAACAGTCAAATGATTAAAGTCATGAAAAATGAGCATGTTATTTTTAGAGTCTTGTACATTCTATTTATATAAAGTTGAAAACTTGCATCCAATATGTACCTTGACAAACTTAAGGAAACAAACAGTCTCAGACTTATGCTCCTTTAGGAGCAATCCAATCTGGACCTAATTTGTTTGCACCTTCTTTTCCTACACAAGTAATTTCGTTCTTTCACTCAAAAATTTACCAGAACTTCTTTTAAGTTGCAGCTCCCCAAAACTGACGAAGCATGATAGAGATTTCCATGAGAAGATACGGGTACTTCAGAATCAGAATAGATTCCTTAACGAGGAGGTGAAGAAACTGGCCAGAATACGCTTACAGGAACATGGAAAATATCAAGAACAAAATTTGTGAGTACCAATGACACTTGAATGGGTCCAGATAAACAAAATTTGTGAGTGTATTTTTGTAAATGTTTTCTTATCTATCAGTTTTGACATATGTTTTGGGTTCTCAAAAGAACCGTCACACTGGGACAGTTCTTTTGAGTACCCACAACATATGTTTTAGTTTAGAAATAAGAAAGTTAAATTTTCGATTATAGACTCTTATCTCGATGCCTGTTAAATGTATGATCCTTTTCTTCTAAGATAAAATATTCTGTCCATTTTTTTTTGTACAATAATGTTTTATATAATCTGTTTTAGATTTTAAAGGTACAACCATGAAATCAATAGAGGATCTTACATGAGTGCTCATGTTTTATTGAATTTATTAAACGAGTTAAGGAAAAGAGATGCGAGGCTTGCCGAGCATTTTATCTCTTTTTCGCAACAATCCAATAATACAAGAGCACTAATGTTAGATTCTATTTATCATATGACATTAAGAATACTTTGAAATCTCACTTCTGCTGTAAAAACGTTATAATTTTGTCATAATTGTACACACCGTTGTTATGGACGTCATAATGTTTCCCATATATCTGTAAACCACTAGTGGTTTATCGATTTTATTGCATGGTGTTATTTCACTCCCAGAGGCGACGTCATGTGATAAACAAAATATGAAACCTGTGCAGTTTTGCATATGTTTCATATTATGTACATATTTTCCTGCAGTTGTGACAGCATGGTGGCGCTATCACTTTTTTGAGCAGTTTACTTTTAAATCTTGTCAGCTCTTTCTTTATAGTAAGATTAAAGTTCAACCTGAATTTCCACTGCATAACTGCATATGAAGTCAAAGCTAGCCATATGACAGATACTAGCAATATGGCAATTTTGTACATTAAATTTTTATAGTAGGAAAGTTGCAAATTTAGATGGTAAAGGCAGCCTGTGGTTTGAATGTTTACAACATTATTTTCTAGCTTTACCAAGAAGTACAGGTCTCAATAATTCCAACTCAATGTTTTTATTGTTTTTTTCCTGCGATTTTGATTGGTCCGTTGGTAAATTTAAATGGTTTTTACACTTCAATAAAAACCTATACGTATGAATATTTGATATCTGCCTTGATTTCACAGTGCTAATAACAAACTGTACATAAAACTTCGAACACAAGTATTGTTGTGTCCGAGATAATTTAAAACATTCACCAGTTTAAAAATAGTTAAGTATGTTGAAAGCTCATTTGAAAACCATTACACCGTATGGTGGTGCATCTTCAAAACAACGGGGGAAACTCAAAGAAATGAACTGGATGACGAGATTATGTGAGGTAACTTAACAAACAGTCACGTTATGAAAGAGAGTTGTCATCAAAACAATGTCATGGCTACATCAACAACGAAATGTTTCAACACAGTTTGACGGCGTCAAAACAATTTTTTTAGGTTAACGCTTAGGTCCTACTTATGTGTGTTTTTAGGCAGGAACTTGTGAAGGTAAACTTGTGCTTTTTAAAACCTGTCAATCCGTGGAAGGGCCTAAATCTAAATGTTCTTCAATGAGCCCAGCATGTTTTTCTAAAGGAAACGATTACAAACTACATGGAGTTGTTTTTGCGCTCATAATCACATACTCGCTCTCATTAGAATGCTATGTTAAACATCATTTAGCAAAACAGTTTTGAATTGACAGAATTTTCAAGATGGCTACCCCATCTTTCATGGACAGCGGTTACGAACTATTTTCCTTCAGCGGGCTTTAAAATGAAACATTGTCAACAACCCTTTACATTAAATGAGCTGTTTTGTTCCAAAGTTGGAATTATAAGGAATGAATTGTTATTTTTGTGGATTTTATCGATGTGTAAACTCCGGCGAATCACTCACAAACTTTACATAAAGCTCTTCGGGCTTTACTCAGTTTGTGAGTGATTCGCCGTAGTTTACACATCGATAAAATCCACAAAAATAAAGTTAATTCTATAATGATTCTTAATGAGTTTACCACCTTCTTATTAGGAGCTCTATTATTTTTGGCTTGCCTGTCCATCCATCTGTCTATCCTCTTGTAGACACTATAACAGCCATTTATCACCAGATTGTTTTCAAATTCATATCTGCATTACTTTAATCAATCTCTTGGACAGGGTCAAATATGGGTTTGTATGCTACTAAGGTGGCCATCCCTGTTGGCACTTTGGGTCACAATAACAATCTTCGATGTGCATTATTGCCCTTAATTTCCACTGTAGGGCACTATACAGGGCCCTATGTCAGGGCCCGACAGTTCTAGTTTACAAATTTCTTTGCTATTCTGTGAGAAATGATTTATTCATTTTGTATATCTTAAATGGTCTTCAAAATACGTTGTATTTCTTATCCTAGGAAACTGTGCAGACTTGGTAGCGTCTTGTCTAGGTTAACATACTGTTTTATGGATTTCTACAAAAGGTTAAAATTTAACTGTAATATGAATATTTTTCACATTTATTTGAAACACATGTCATAAGAACAAATTGATGGTATTTTATAAACATTACGTTTCACAAGTGAGATTTAAATTATTTTGATAATTATTGTTTGATTCACCATATTCGACTAAATAAGCCCACTATGCATTAATTATTTTCAAACTTCTTTACCCTCCTTTAAAACAGTGTAGATCCAGATCAGCTGGCTTCTGATGAAGCCAGCTGATCAGGATCTTTACTGTTTTACATCCATAGTTTGAATACATTATGAATAAGAGAGTTCACCATTTGACTGGCTTGAAATTAGAATTAGATAAACCATGAATTAACAAAATTTGAAAAGAACTCGATGTGCACTTAAAAGAGCAAGTGCACTTGTTATGAATATGTTGAATATGGTAGTATGACAGTGGATATCGACTGAATCTGTAACTCTTTCCTTGCTATAGTGTTTCCAGGTTATAAGTAACCCCCGTTTTTCTTTTTTTAAACAGCTTTAAATTGAACTTAGAAGAGCGGCACTTAGCATGTGGATTTAAATGCACACCGCATAACTAAAACTTATTTTTGGGAGACGACCTTATTTGTAACTGAAGCCCCAGTCCCCTGTACAAAAGAATAACTTAGTTGTTTTTCCCTGAGAATATACCTATGTGTACCCCAATATATACACGTGGTATATTTGCATTGCTATGATGATATGTACTAGCCTACAGGACTTTCTATATCTGATGATTCAACAAAAATCTATTCCGCAAACCTCACTCGTCATCATTTTGACACACACACGCACGCACACACGCAATTGTAAAAGTCTAAAGGGGTCTTAGACCGTGCCGTATTGAAAGCAGGCAAATAGAAACATGCATGTACATGTAGCACCTTCCATTTCAATTCATTGACTCGTTTTGCCTACGAGGTAATGTGTCATGATTTTGTCGTCTGCTGATATTTTTTTCAAAATCAGTTTATTTCTTGTTGTTGCTTTTCTAAAAGTATCTTTCGGGAATATCAGTAGAGTGCCAAGCAGTTTGGATCCAGATCATGCCCAACGTTTTGTCGGGCCTGATCTGGGTCCAAATTGTTTGCAAAGGTAATCAGCAGACGGCACTAGTAAGTAAAGAGTTTATGGCGACAATTCAAGTTTAGAGAGTTGACGAGAAATAGCGAATTAGGGATTTTCATTAAACTTAAAGAGCATCAAACATTTACATGCTAAAGCTGTTTCGCTGATAAACTTTGTCAGCAGCGGAAGGCAAGTTCAAGTTAAAATGTTGGGCATTATCTAGGTCCATACTGTTTGATAACCTACTTGTATTCCTGAAAGACATATTTTTAGGAAACATTGATCTCGAAAGAAAATTCGGCCATTATATAAGGTTCAGACAATATTGTTACTTGAATTGTTTTTTTGAACACAGGCCATTTCAATGCATCGCCTTTATAGGATGTACAGTGAAGTTTATGTGTCAGTATAAGCAGCGAATCATAGCTAAATGCACGAAGAGTGGGCCAGTTAAGCAATTTTAGCGTGAAGTTGCGATTGTTTTTATCAGTTTAAACACGTGTTTTGGGTGCTCAAAAGAACCATATTATCGAGACGGTTGTTTTGAGTACACACAACATATTTTTGGTTGAGAAATAGGAAAAATAATTCTCTGTTACGCACTCTTATCTGTGGGACTAACGAATTAACTCCACTGACCTGTATAAGCCATGTTTTATTTATATCGCTAGGTTCACTTGGGGACTAATTCAAAGAAGAGCAGCAAAAACACACCAAAATTCCATCTAATCCCAGCCTGTACAAAAACCCATATTTATGTGAAAAAAATAAATTCATTTACGGGGTATATATCTAAATTCATTTCTCTAATTAATTTTTCAATTAAAATCACCATTTAAGAATAATTAGCAAAAAACAAGGGTCACTTAAGTCCTGGAAACACATTAGTGGCAACTTTTGTCATCCGCTGATAACCTTTTCAAACAAGTTGACTCTCTGATGGTGTTCCTGAAAGAATTCTTTGAAAAAGATAATTTTGAAAAAAGTCAGCAGACGACAACATGCAAAGAGTTTGATTTATAAATTGTGAGTGGAGTTAAGTTAGTTTCAAGCTCCGTTTGGGCAACATACTACCATAGATATTCAGTTTTTTCACACGGACTTATGTATTAGTCTCCTTCTTCAAGTGAGGACTTTGAATTTCTGCTAAGGTATGATCATGGGCGCCCTCTAGTCTGAATTCAATGAAGCCTAATTTTATTTTGACTTAACTCTTTCCTAGCTAGTGGCTACTTTTGTCATCTGCTGATAACCTTTGCAAACCGTTTAGAGCCAGATCAGGACTGACAGATTGTCTGTCTTGATCTGGATCCAAACTGTTTGACACTCTGATAGTGTATTATTTTGGTGAAAAAGGTCAGTAGACGACAATGAAAGCATGAAACATTACCCAGCATGAAAAGAGCTAAGGAGATAGCAGTAATCAGGAGTTGAGCTATTGAGAATCATCTGTATTTTGCTGTTATTTCTTTCAGAAAGCTTCACAGTCTGGAAGCGGATATTGAGAAGTGGAAGATGGATTATGTCACCCTGATCCAGTCTAGTATCCGGTTCCCCGGTGAAGAGGGCACAGATGACCTTGAACTCTCTCTTTATGGTGGAGACAAGGTAAAAGTCTACCATCAAAGCATCACTTAGTAGGGTACAAAAATAAAGGTCAACCTCGGTATGTCAAACTTGCTTATCTCGAATACACGGCATATGTCGAAGTGATCATCCATTCCCGAGCATTTCCCCTATATTGCTTTGTATTTCAAACCTGTTTGTCGAACTCGGTTATCACAAAATCTCGGCTATGTCGAAGTGGTTTTTTATTCCCGAAAATTAGTTTACCGCTTCTTTACAACTACTTGTGTCGAAGTAAATTTTGTGTTGGTCAAAAAATTAAACAATATGAATGTCAAACAAAGTAATTAACCTTCGGACATCGAACAATAGCCTTTAATTCAGTCCAGTATATTCCATTGTTGCGGGTAATCACCAATTAGTTGTAGCGTGGAGGCGGCCATTGTTCATTGATAAATAATTGCATCGATTGACCTTGACAATGCATAACAACAAAGGCGTGCTTAATTTGAACATCAGAAAATTAGCGGTGCCATTCAAATATTTATGTTGTTTATTGGTGTCCTTTGATGAGATATTTTCAACAGTCTTTACTTATACAACTTGATTTGGTTTTTATGTTTGTTTATTCTCTTGAAAAAAAAAATCGGAAATTTCAATAATTAAAGCCTGATTTCATCATTTCCCTATTCATTACCAGAATTTAAAAAATCACCGTTTCCGCAATATTGTTTATCCCTCGCTAAGGCTGTGGTGTTTTGGCGGTCCACACGTAATTAAAGTGGAAATAAAACAAACTAAAATGATTTTTTTTTGCCTTCATTTCAATCCGGTTTTCAGTAGGAACAGTTTGACTACACATGTACTGCAAAAGTATGTCTTGGAGAAATTGATCATGTACATCATATTGGGGTGACGTCACATTTGCTTATGTCAAACTTCGGATAACTCGAAGTATTTTTGCCATTCCCTTGGACTTTGAGATAGCGAGGTTGACCTGTATTTCAATATTGCACTTGTCCTGCAGGATGAGTGACTTATAGTTACACTCATCCTGCAAACACATGCACTCTTCCTTTTAAAGCCTATGCAATACAGAACATAAGGATGTAATATGTAATACGACTTTCTGGATGAAATTCTTCCCAAAGCAATCGGCCTACAGGACGCGTGCTTAGGAAAGAATTACTTGTCTTTTCTAGATTTCACTGGTAATTACCAGCCGACCAGTGGAATTTTTGTCCCCTACTTATTATAAGCTTTCACATAAGGCTTGGTCTACCTTAAGCATATATAAAATAACAGGTAATATTTTAAGCAAAGGTAAACGTAAGTTTGTGAAAAGGCAGGACAGGGAGAAAGACAGATATGCAGGCAGGCAGACAAATCGCCAGATTTAGTCCAAACTTGCACAGTTACACAGGGTTCGCACAGGCTTGAAAAGTACTTGAATATACAGGACTGTCTTGAAAAGTCCTTGAAAATAAAATTGGCCTTGAAAAGTACTTGAAAAACACTCAAAGGTCTTGAAAAGTTCTTGAATTTTACCATTTACAGGAGGATTCAACAGTGTTTTGGAGACCTAAATCAGTATAAAATTATGGTGCCTTAAATAAAGGCACCACAATTTTATACTGATTTAGATTATCTTAAACTAATATCTTTAGTAATGGACTTACAGCATTTCAGAAGTAGAATTTTAACATGTAAATCTGTATTTTTCTTAAGTTTTCAGTCCTTGAAAACAGTAGGAATGTCTTTGAGAAGTCCTTGAAAAGTCCTTGAATTTTACACAATCTTGTCTGTATGAACCCTGTTACATCATTGGGTGGACCTTAATAAATGAGAATTATGTGACCTTGATCTAATTTTCATGGTCACCAGGTTCATAAAACTTGATGATGTTGGTGTGGGACATATATTTTCTTCCGAAAACCCTATCCAACTTGTCTCTTACTTGGTCACAAACAATGAAGATATGTTTTCTTGTATTGTAATCCAGGGTTGAAAGTTTTCAGGATTTTGAGGCTGACTTTCCATAGAAAGTCAGCATCAAAATACTGATTTAGGCTAATTAAATAGCCTCACTGATTTATTTACAGTAAACTTGAAATTTTGTCAATATTGTATAGGTATACAGCAAGTTTTACAGTTTTAAGTTCGAGATATTGAGAACATTTTTTTTTTATAATTTCCACCCATGCAAACACGCAAGATGGGTTTTCTTGTAGTATCATGTCACATTTGTCCACTGTTTAATGGTCTTTAAT
The DNA here is from genome assembly GCA_964019695.1 of Loripinus fragilis. NCBI lineage: Eukaryota > Metazoa > Mollusca > Bivalvia > Lucinida > Lucinidae > Loripinus > Loripinus fragilis. The sequence goes on from OZ026515.1 coordinate 37,255,831, forward strand.
GGTCTGTGCACATGCCATGGGAGCTCAGAAGAACAATTACAGGATGGTGACTTCCTGTAAATCATAGAAATATTTGCTATCTCAGCTGGGTTCTGATGTGGTTTGGATAGGAAATTGGTGAAAATTTTCTCCTTGGAACTGCCAGGGGACCAATAACTAGGATTCTTGGAGACAATATTTCATACAAGGCTGTAGAAAAAGGGTCCTCTTTTGATGTTTAATGTTTCTAAATTGGAATCTCCTATCTAGTTTGATAGGATAAAATTATGGTGTCCTTGTCCCATTTATGCTTTTCTTTTGATAGTAGTGCAACAGTACTGGATGTCTGCAAGATATCAATACAAACAAGTGCACTGAGCACATACCAAACATCTACCAGTACCATATTTGACCTAATAAATGCACTATGCACATACCCAAACAATCTACCAGTGCCATATTCAACCTGATAAGTGCACTGAGCACATACCAAACATCTACCAGTGCCATATTCAACCTGATAAATGCACTGAGCACATACCCAAACAAGCTACCAGTGCCATATTCAACCTAATAATTGCACTATGCACATACCCAAACAATCTACCAGTGCCATATTCAACCTGATAAATGCACTGAGCACATACCCAAACAATCTACCAGTAAGATATTTGGCCTAATAAATGCACTGTGCACATACCCAAACAATCTACCAGTACTTTATTTGACCTTATAAATGCACTGTGCACATACCCAAATAATCTACCAGTACCATATTTGACCAAATGAGTGTACTGTGCACATACCCAAACTATCTACTAGTACCTAGTAAGGGCAGTTTGCACAATAATACACACAATCTACATGTTCCATTTTCAGCCTGATAAGTGAGTAGGAAACAGCACTCAGAACTGATTATTAGTCTGCATCTCAGTCACATTGAGCTGGTCACCAGCACAGAGGGTCAACTTGCTAATCACTGTGCCACTAAGCTCCTGTGCTTATTTTAGAACACATGCACTTTTTAGGTCAAAAATTGCTTGTTTATATATTCTAAGGAGCTGTGATTTGATATATTGTTTATCAGACATCAGAAGCCTGAATCAACAATCATACTCTGTAGTTAAGATGAGCCATGAGAGGTATCAAGTTTAACCCTTAATGCGCCAATCGCAACAAAAGTGGTCTGCTTTTCTCGTCTGCTGCGTCAAACTGTGTGGACCCAGATCAGACTGCTCCTATAGGAGCAGTCTTTTCTAGGTCCAAGCTGTTTGCTTCTATACTTAATTTATCAGTAATGTTAGGCAATTATTTGCAGCAGACGACTTCAGCAGATGACATTTTCAGATGCATCTTTTTTCTTGGCGCTTTAAGGGTTAATATTTACCTTCTCAGTAAAATGTTGGTTTCACAAAATGCTTGTCAGAAAAGCAAACAGGGAAGACCCTGCTCAGACTGCATCTTCAGAAGCAGTCTGATTGAGGTCTGCCCTGTTTGTCTATGCTTTTGTAGCCTGCAACTACTGTTCGAAATTTTAGAACATTATCATATATTGTCTCGCAAATGAATCTTGTGCCATGGCTGATTATTGGAAGTTACAGTGAGTACAACAGTATAGGTTCTGATAAGGAAACTTTTTTAGCATAAAATTTTAATTTTTTTCTTACCCATCAGTTAGAAAATATGTTTTGGGTGCTCGAAAGAACATTCTCATTGAAACTGTTCTTTTCAGCACCCACAACATACATGTTTTGGTTGAAAAATAAGATATTAATTGTTAAATACCCTCTCTTATCTGGATGCCTAGGTTGGCTTATCTTTTTTTGTGGATCACAGTGGCTCAGTTGGTAAAGCGTTAGACTGGGGTTCAAAGGGTTGATAGTTTGAGACTCACTGCTGGCAGAGCCACTGTGTTGTGTCCTTGAGCAACATGCTTTTCCGCTGCTTAGTACTGGAAAAACCAAGAAAGATGACTGAAAAATTGCTTACTGGAATGTAAAGCATCAAATCAAACAAATTTTAATATATATATATATATATATATATATGTTTTTTGAGCTTGGTTCAGAAATAGGATTAAATGACCTCTTCTTTAGTTCGCTCTTTGATATATCTTTGTTTATATTTTTCAGCACAAGAATAGAGTAAAGGCACTTCTTGAAGAAGCTAGAAAGATCAACCCACGTCTTCCAACTTATGATAGGTAAGAGACCCTCCATAGAACTAGATCTATCTCCGTGCTGATTGGAGTCTTTGCTGAACACAAGTCATTTGGTTGACTATGTCAAGACTAAGAAGTATATTGGTAAAATTTCAAGTGTGAACATTGTTATCTTACACTAGACTGTAAGATTTTTTCAAAAAAAATAATTTTGAAAAAAGTCAGCATATGACAATAAAAGCATGAAAAAATACCAAGCATTAGAGTTACCCAGATGATATATTTTTTAAAATGGAATCTTTCAAATGATGATTTGAACTATCCATCCTAGTTATCGATAAACAATTTGATGAAGAGCACAAACAATCAATCCCTGATAAGACGACTCTAGAAGCAGTTCTTTTTTCTTTGCACATGTTTTTCATGTCTTCTGCTTGGCACTTAAAGAATTAAAATAAGTGATGTCTAATCTATTTCATTATCTTCAGTCTCACAAACAACGAAGTCCATGTGGATACCTACGGATTTAAACATGTATACATGAACCCAGGTCTGCGGTTACACTATCTGTGCACCGAGCTGACGCACCACTACCTAGTCCAGGCTGGGGTCTACGAGGAACACCAGAAACAGTGGATACACTTTATGAGGCAGCATGGAAAATCTCCAATGAAATCGGTAGGTTTTCCTTTTATTTCTTTCCTTATACTCTTTACTTTTTATCCCCCCATATATAGGGTAAAGTCAATTAAATTCGGACATCAGGTAAATTCGGACACATATTTGCTAACAATGTATATCCAGATGAGACGGCTCCTTATGAGCCGTCTCATCAGGATTTTCAGTGTTTGCTTAGTTAATTTATTTTTTATTCCAATATTTGAAATATGAAACAAACAGGATCGCTGTCAGAATTTAGCTGTCTGTCAGACTTTACCCAAGTGATCAGCTTGACTTGTGTTCTGTCGGCCCATACATGCCCAGAGTACATAATGGGGTTCCAAACATGTACAGTGGTGTACATTGAGGTTAGAGTTTGGATAACTTGGTGTTGTGGGGTTAATTTTGTGTAATGATGTTTCTTGGGTAAAGAACCCTATTATTTGCAATGGCAAGGACTATGGAGATTATAATATATGTATAGTAAGTATGTATGTCTGTCTTGTCTGCACATACCCACAGTGCATTATTGGGTTCAAAACCTGTACAGCAGTGCTTAAGGATGTTAAGCTTAGGTTAGGGATAGCGTAGATTGATGTTATGAGGTTGATTAACTCAATAGTGTTGTAGGGTAAAGCACCCAATTATTTGCAAATATCAAGGACTATGGATAACCCCAGAATGTATGTCTTTTGTTTGTCTTAAGTCCATAGATGTAAGCTTGTGTGCTTTATAACTTTCATACCCTTCTAGATATCTTGATAGTATTTGGCAGGGCAAGAATTGTTGCTCTCCTCTGCTTCCTGTTATAATTATCTCCCCTGAACTAACTTCAATGGGTAAACCTTGTTGCTCCATAACTTTCTTACCCTTTGAGATTTATTTGACATAATAATATGCAAATTACCCAGCATACCTAGAATAAAATGTTTGTTTCAGGCCAAAGATTTAAAGTTGCTATGTCGTGGCGGGATACCGGACAGGTTCAGGAAGCAAGTATGGCACCACCTGGTTCACTACCATGTTAGAGAACTCATTCAGGAGAAGGGAGAATACTATTACAGAAATCTCTGCAATTTGCTGCCAGAGTCACCTGTAAGTTGTCACCCTTGAATGTCCTCTACTTAGTGTCACAAAAAATGAGACATTATGAAAAATGAAAAAACGTAAAAGAAATAGTCAGCACATATCAACATTTCTTGCTGGGTCAAATTTTAACGTCAGTAAAACCTGTGTGAAATGGCTACTCTCAAAAAGACCAAAAGATGGTTTTCGAGACAGATTATTGCTTAACGCAGGTCAAAAGTATTGCAGAATGCTCTAAAGGGCATTCTGCAATACTTTCGACCTTCATTAAGCGACCAGTTGTCATTAATACCTTTGTTTTGTCTATTTTAAGTGTCCGTTTTACACAGGTTTTACTGTACAGAGTTTTTAAAAAATAAATTCAAATTTGGTAAACAAGATATCTCTGTGTAGTAGTTCCAAGCTTATTATGGATGTTGTGTAGATGACCTGATCAATTTTTAGTGATTTAATAGAATTTGTCAGATAAGAGTGATAAGAGGGTGTAATTGAAAACAGCTTTTCTTATTTCTCAACCAAAACATTTTTTGTGGGTATTCAAAAGAATTCTCGATGAGGCAGTTCTTTGAGTACCCAAGACACAGGTTTATGAACTGATAGGTAAGAAATTAAGTGGGGGATAACTGTATTCAAAATTTTCATTTGGGGAGATATTTTGTTGGATATACGGAAATTTAGACTAGTTTTACTGTGGCCCTCGAGCGGAGCCATAAAACAGGATTTCCAACCATATATCCGATGATATACATCCCCAAATGAAAACTTTGAATATGGTTATCCCCATTCAAATGCACTTCTACAGTTTTGTCTCCAATGGGAGCGTTGCTAGCCGCATAAAGCTGCATGTTCTCTGACAAAATGTAAACAAAATCACAGGATATTTTTGACGTTATCCAATCAGATGTCGCATTATAAAAGCAAGTGCATTAGAATAGCAATTTTAAGCACAAAACGTTTTTTCTTATTAGGACAGCTGTGTTTAATCAGGGTCTTTTTTGTCAGTTTTGTTAAATATGGGATGTTTTGATTTTATGACTACCCTTGATTCCATGATTTAAATATTTTCATGCTAGCAGCGACTTTTGTCATCTGCTGATATCCTTTGGTTTAAACATATTTTATTCAAATTAATTTGTACATGGTAAATACAAATTGAAACAATAAGATGAGGATAAGAACGGAAGCATGTAGCTTATATAGTTCTTCTCCAATGCGAAGTAAGATATAAGTGGAAGGCAGATCATATCGAATACTTTACATTATAATAATATCCTTTGCAAACAGTTTGGACTCAGATAATGACTTACAGAATCTGGATCCAAACTGTTTGACACCCTGAAGGTTTTGAAAAGGTTCATTTTGAAAGAATTCAGCAGACGACAACAAAAGCATGAAACATTACCCGGCATGCAAAGAATTAAGCTGTCATCTTTATTTTCTAGCTGGCGTCTTGCTATAGGAAGCAGGTGTTACTGGACCTGATGAGGACTATGCCCAGTAACATCAAGTTTGCTGCTCAAGGATCAAAAGGGGTAAGTAGTAGGATGAGTATGTTCTTTACACTAAATTTCTTGCATAACTGATAAGAATATCTGAGATTTTAGCCTGGGATAGAGCTTCTTATCTTACCTATGTTATTTTACCCTGGGGGCTGTCACATGTGCAGGGCTCAAAATTTTTTTTTGGACCTACTCGTCCTGTGGGGCAAGTGGTCTAAATTTTTCACTTGTCCTTACTCCAGTTTAACTGGTCCTTAAGTCTGGTATTTTAAAAGAGACAAAACACATAATTCAGTAACTTATTTACAATTAGTTTTAGGTGACATGTGACATCAACTGACTAGTAATATATGTCAAAACAAATAAAACTGTGGTTTACACTATTCCCTTTCAGCCATCAGACTATTCAGTCACCTGCATCAGACTGAGGTGCAGCAGCCTTTGGACCCCTCGGACCAGTACATATGTGCCCCTTAATGTGTCTAGTCCCTTTACCACTGTTTAACCAGTTTATAATGCTTTCTGTGGGATTGTATTCCATAAGATCAGGACCATCAATCTTAATTCTAACAAGACTAGACAAAGCTTCCTGTTTCATGCTTGTTCTTGCAGTGGTTTTAATATTGTTAACTGAGCTAAAACCTCTCTCACATTCAGCAGTTGTTGGTGAGATTGTCAGCATAATGAAAATAAGAATCATAATATGCTTCATGTGCTGCACCTCAGCAGAATTCATAAGTCCCACAAGAGTTTGATATACATCAATAACTGCACGGTGTAAGTTATTTATTATATAATGCCTATTCCATGTAATAATATGGTAAATTCCATTGAAAACGCCAGTATCAGGGGATCCTGTGGTATCCTGTGGTAGCCTGCGGTATCCTGCGGTAATCAGACTGACCCCCATTTTCATATACAGAGATAAAATCCGGAATGTCGGCTTTATGCTTTCAAAACCCTTAGGCCGAATCGATTTTCCAATGTGTCGCGGTATTTAGTTCAAAGATCAACCAGATTTTACCGGGTTGCATTTACTGCTGACTAGTGTAAACATCCGGTCACATTTTAGTGACATTTTGAACCTACCGAACGATCTTTCTTCACTGTGTTTGCGTTGCTTTTGCAGGCTGTAAAGCATGCTAGTTAGTTCTTTTTTTTTTCCTCAAAAATAATTACAAAACCAAAAAAAATCAACTTGTTGTGTCGGGCTAGCAAATGGCAATTTCCACTCGCCCTTACCGAACTTCCACTCGCAAATACGAGCGACCATGTACAATTTTCTAGCCCTGATGTGGGCTGTTCATTGGTTGTATTGGAACTAGTGCACATGTCGTCAAATGACATCATTGTTATGTCATTGTGATGTCATCATATACTCTTGTCATATTCAGGAACTTGTGTGAGCATACTTTGAAGTAAAACTGGGGAATTGAATGGTTAGCAAAAAATGAATCATATTTTGCATGAGGGTGAGATAGAAAAATCCTTTTCTCAGGACCATGTCATCATTCGGCAAACCTCGCTGTGCCATATGGTGATCCTCAGGACAGATTTTTCTATCCCACCCTCACACTCATGATAAATTCTTATAATCCGGCCACCTTAACTCCTCACGGTAAGGAAAATATTGAATTTAGAAAACAGGGCTGAATTGCAGAAGGTAAACGCTATTATTTGGCTCTTTATAGCACTTTATTAAAGTTATGCAATGACTATGCCTCGAGAAAGTGATTTTTTGTAGCAGTCTGTTGTGCATCTATAGCAGTTTAAAGAAAATATTCACAATTTTATGCCCAAATTTTTTGTTGTAGCTTGACCTATATATTCTCAGATATTTTCAGATTATTGACGTTCAAGATGTGTTGTTTGCATTCTGCATCCATATTCAATCAAAACATATGGTGTGGGTACTCAAAAGAACCATCTCAATGAGATGGTTCTTTTGAGTACCCAAAACACATATTTAAACTGATGGGTAAGAAAATTTCACAATTTTATGCTCAATTTTTTTGTTTATCCTGACCTATGTATGGTTGTGCTATTTTCAGATTATGGACCTTCAAGATGTATTGTTAGCATTCTGCATCCATAACCCTACAGTTGGCTATTGTCAGGGAATGAACTTCATAGTTGGAATGGCACTGATATTTATGGATGCACAGGATGCCTTCTGGTAAGGAAAGCTGATTTCTTGACTTTCTTGTGTGGACTCTCCTATCTCGGGGATCGAGGAGCCCCGTGGCTCAGTGATAGAGTTTTTTACTTGAGATTGGGGGGTTGCAGATTCGAGCCTCGCCAGAGGTGCTGCGTTGTGTCCTTGAGCAAGACACATTATCCTCTGCTTAGTACTGGTTCAACCCAGGAAGACCTGTCCCAAATTGTTGACTGGGATGTAAAGAATCAAAACAAACTATCTCGGGGGGTCAGTCTGTAATCTGAAAATGGAAGTTAGCCCAAAATTGAAGAATATGAAAATTGGAGAAAAATGCTGCAAATGAGTAAAAAGGAAACAGTTCTATGAGATGAGATGGGTCACCCGTGTTAAAGCAGGCACAACAAATCTTTTTTACAGCTTTTAACTTTTTACTGATAGACCAAGTCCATTGATCTCAAACTAGAACTATTTATAACCCAAACTGAATGTTCTTAGACCTTGGACCTTTATTACATGTGGACAGCAAAGGTGCATGAGCACAGTCTAATCAGTGACTTTGCTCTTAGCTAGCTAGGCATTATAATCATGTTATGCCCCAAGTTTCAATACACTAACTAGTCTCTGTAGCTGAGCAGACTTGTTTGAGTGTAACTTGGTCGGGAGCCCCAAAGACAGGATTTTTGTGAGGGGCCCAGATTAATTAGACTTGATTGTTTTACTATTTTCCACTGTGGAAAATAGTAAAACAATCAAGTCTTGTTAATTTAGACTGCCTGGAAATCTGAAGTTGATATAGCATCCTTAATTCAAAAAGAACTCAGTGTGCTAATACCATTATTTGGTCAGAAGCCCCAAAGTCAGGTTTTCTTGTGACGCAGCCCAAAATAACAAGACTTGATTATTTAACTATTTTCCACAGGAAAATAGTTAAATAATCCAAGTCTTGTTATTTTTGACTACCTGGAAATCTGAAATTGATATAGCATCCTAACTAAAAAAGAACTGTGTGCTAATAAGAGCATGTGGACTTGTTAGATCAGATACAGTATTACTATTTTCGACAGGATGCTAGTGGCTATTGCTGAGCTGTATTTTTCTCCACACTATTTCGACCACAGTTTGATAGGTGCTCAATCTGACCAGCAAGTTCTTAAGGACATGGTAAATGAGAAACTGCCTGACCTCTACAATCACCTTGACAGTATAGACATAGAGTTATCTACCATTACACTCAACTGGTTCCTAGCTGTCTTCTTTGATGCTGTCCCTTTTCAGGTATATATTGTGTTTAACCCCCCCACCCCCCTCTAGCCCCCTTCATAAAGATTTATTTTCAGTCATAAGTAATCAAATATTTGATATTTCAATATACGGTAAATGTTCTAAAATTTCGAACACTTTTCTCTCCTTTCTCAAATAACATGCTGGTAATTCACAAAATGCTTGTCAGAATAGCAAATATGGAAGACCCTGATCAGACTGTTTTTTCAGAAGCAGTCTGATCTGGGTCTGCACTGTTTGTCAAGACATTTTTGGGCAGGCAATTAGTGTTCAAAGTTTTAGAACATTTACCATAATCTATAATCAGTATTTTAAGGATTCAACAAGAATGTCTTTTCAGCACCAACAGAAAGATGTTTCATCACTTATCAGGCCTCCAGATAAGAGCATAATGAAAATATTTTTTTTTTATTTCTCAACCATAACATATGTTGTGGGTACTCGAAAGAACCTTTTCAATGAGATGGTTCTTTTGAGCAGCCAAAACCTATGCTTAAGCTTATGGATTAGAAAATATTAACATTTTAACACTTAAAATGTTTTGTTTATCTAGATCTATGGATAAGTGTTGACATGAGTCTTTTGAAATCCATATTAAATAGCAAGTATGCCTAAATGTTACTCACGAAAGAGATGGAATTTCTTTATCTGCAAATCGAAGCTCGGTATACCATATATCTTAATGAATAGAATCTTGGAGTAGAAAGAGTAACAAAATAAACGACAACCAACTTTATGTGTATGACTTTTATTTAACCATTTTCATTCATTGATGCAATAAGTATGGAATTTCCATTTTGTAATTTAAGTGGTTGCTGGTCAAAATATCTATAAAATGATATTGTCCCTGAAGATTGTTTTTATCTTAGAAATAGTGCAGACCGTGGTTAAATGCCACCTTTTCTGGACACTCTGAGAGTGTACATGAAATAATTTTTTGAAAATGTTTATTTCGAAAAAAGTCAGCAGATGACTGCAAAAATATGAAATATTACCTAGCATTCAAAGAATAAAAATAAAAGTTGCCAAAGATGATTATAGCACAAAATTTATCATGATATTACTTGATTTGGGTTTGAAATTTCATGTGAATTGTCTGCTGGCAGACCATTTACATAAAATATCAAAGTAAGTAAGGGTGCCAAGATCAGGAATCAATACAATCAAGTACCATACCTTATTTGGTTTCCGTTGAAGAAGCAGAAAAAATTGACAATGTTGTCTGCTGCAAATTTTAAGTGGTTTTAAAACTCTTTCCCTAATAGTGGTGACTTTTTTCTCCTGCTGTTAGCCTTTCACAAACAGTTTGGACCCAGATCAGGCCCGACAAACTGTCGGGCCTGATCTGGATCCAAACCGTTAAGACAGATACTCTGATGGTAATAATGAAAGATTTTATGTAAAAATAAGTCCAACCCATATAAGCCTAGTATCCTTTTTGTGGCACATAGGCTAACAGTGCAGACCCAGAACAGACGCCGCAGAATGCAGCATATAATCAGGGTCACCACTATTTGTTTGCAGAATGTTCTATTAAAGCTGCATAGTCTGTAACTTTTGATCTTCTAAGTTTAAAAATAATGTTTTTATTTTTCAAGAACGCAGTAAAAATACTCAAATTCAGGTAAATATTTTACCATTTTCGTAAATCTTAACAAGTTATCACTATCAAAACAACTGCATTTATGTTAAAAATCAACGGTCTATAATTATTGGAGGGATGCAAATAATTACCAACAAGAGAAAAATAAACCTATTTGATAAGATAATTCACTTTCCATGCAGTTTTCAGCTGTACTGAACATTTTTATTGTGAAAACATAGCTTAATTCTACTTTTACAAATGATTTAAAAAGAAAATAAAAATTTTCAAAAAATGTTCATAGTTACAGAGTATGCAGCTTTAAAAGTTTAATAAAAATGAAAAATACCACCAAACAACCTTTAAAACAGAAATGGACTGGTCTAATTGATAAGAGTTGGAAATTCCAAATGGGTTAAAATGGCAGATGCCAAAAGAGCATTTATCATATGATGTCGCCTCTGGGAGTGAAATAATGCCATGCAATAAAATTGATAAACCACTAGTGGTTTACAGATTTTTGGGAAACGTTATGAAATCCCTAACAACACTGCATACATAATGCCAAATTATAACGTTTTTACTGCAGAAATGAGATTTCAAAATAATTTTAATATCATATGATAAATAGAATTTAACATTCGTGAATTATTATTAAATTGAATTTATTAAAATTGTTGCAAAAAAGAGATAAAATGCTCGGTAAGCCTGGCATTTTATCTCTTTTCCTCAACAGGAAAACATGAGCACTCATGTAAGATTCCACTATGTAAATTACCCAGCAAAAGAGCTAATTAGGTTTGATTTTCATAATTGAATGTGTCAGCTGTAAATAGTTATTAAAGTCCATATGAAACCATACAAAACCTATATTATATCTTCCGTTTAAGTTACACGTCTGACAATGTTTATACCACCAACCCACCTCGTAAAAGTAGGCGCAGTGAGTACTACTGGCATCATTGTCAAGGTCAGGTGCACTGAAGGCCATGTTGTTAGAATATCCCATGCCGTCTGTTGCATTCCCATGGTAACCATCCACTTTAAGAGCATACCTGTCTGCCAAACCAGCCACAGCAAAATAATCATAATTTGCAGTCCATGCATAGTTTTCATCATCAGTCATTTCAATTTGTAATGAATAATTCTGATTGGATGTTAATAAATGAATAGCCTCATTTCCAATCCAGTATTCGCCGTCTGCCGTACCGAAACCATTCTTATATTCAGTCCAGTTCTGTTTGAAATCTGTTGAGCCATTGAATCTTTGCTGAATAACTGTCCAGCCTCCTTCTGAGCTCATGTGACATTTGACCTTGATTGACTTCTTTGACCCAGCTGGATGTATGACATAGACATCAGTTGATCTGTAGCCATGGTTATAATAGCCCTGACAATCTGAAATGTAGTTGATAAACATTTTTGATTGAATTCTGAATATGATTCTAAACAGATTAAATAATAAAGTAAGGAGGGTCCATTATAACACAGTTTAATGCAAAGTAGGTAAGTATGATCAAGAAATACACACTGCAGACCAATCCACAACACTGTGAGGAAGAGCAACAGAACACTAACAGTCACAAGACATCAGGACTAAATAAAGCAAAGCAACCAGCTCTGTCTTCCTCGTCAAGATGATTGCAAAACTAGAAAAGGCACTGTAATGCATACCAAATCCAAGGACCAAACACAGAACCCCCACAAACAATGGGAGGAACATTGAACAATGAATCCATAATCCAATGTTAATTATGAGAGTCAATTAAATCATAACATTCACCCCTTTAATTGATTATTACCAATATGTAATATGGATGGGTTTAAGCAGCAATAATGAGTTAATACTGCATTGTTAATTCTAAAAGTTGAAATTAAAGAATAATTTATACTTAAATATTTTGTCCTATATGTTCTTTAAAGGTTACAGCAGTGAATCACATCTGCTGCAGACAACAAATATATTGATCTTTTCATAAATTTCAGTGCAAATGAGAATTGATATTCAATGTAAATTGTTTGTTATATTGAAATTCAAATGTTATCATATTGGACCCAATTAAGTCCAATAAGCTCAAAATTAACTTTTGCCTTTCAAAATGTCTGCTGTAAATTAAATAGAGGATCTTACATGAGTGCTCATGTTTTATCGAATTTATTAAACAAATTGAGGAAAAGAGATAAAATGTGAGGCTTGCCTCACATTTTATCTCTTTTTCACAACAAGTTTAATAAGTTCAATAATACAAGAGCACGAATGTTAGATTCTATTTATCATATGACATTAAGATTACTTTGACATCTCATTTCTGGCATAAAAAAGTTATAATTGCGTCTTTATGTATGCATTGTTGTTATGGACATCATAATGTTTCCCGTAAATCTGTAAACCACGAGTGGTTTATCGATTTTATTGCATGGCGTTATTTCACTCCCAGACGTAACTTCATATGATAAAGGTATTTTCAGCAGTATCAACTTTAAATCAAACTTAACTCTTTAGATACTCGGAAATTTTGCATACTTTTTTGTTTTCTGCTGATTTTTTTTCCAAAATTAACTTTTTCAAAAGGTTCTTCCAGGGATATTCTTCCAGGGATACCAACAGAGTGTCAAACAGTTTAGATCAAGACCAGGTCCGACATTTTAGCATGCAACAATCTGTTAATCATCATTAGATGAGTGGATAAACAAGAGTTTTGGATTTGTATTTAGACAGACAGGCAGAGATAGACTGATTGATCAAAAGAAAGAAAATCATACCTTTTGGTAATTGGAATCTGAAGTTGTTAATTTCTTTCTGCATATTCGTCATGACTGGAACTATCCCCTTAAAGGATTCAAAGTTATTCACTAGTCCCCTAAGTCTTCTGACAATAGTGTTGACATCTCCATTCACTGAGTGTAAGCCATCATCTATTTGTTTCACCAACTCATGAACAAGAAGTATTGAATTCCCATTGGACTTTATTATTGCTTCATGTTGGGCAAGCTGTGTATCTTGGAAGGCATCCATATTATATTTCCTGCACTCATATAATGTCTCATTAAGAACTTTCACTTCTAGAGTTGCAAGCCTGTTTTGGTTGTACACAATTTGCAGGCCGAGATCCTCCAGTCGAGATACTAATGTTTCCATACCATTACTGTCCAGTTTGGTTGTTTTGTACCTATTCTGGTGCTGTGGTATCAGTTTAGTATGGAAGTGCCTCAATTCCTCTTTGATGTCCTCAACACTATTATTTAGTCTTATTACGTACATCCTCAGTATGTTGTATTGCTGATCACTGAGTAGCTCATTGTTAGATAATCTCCACCTGATATCTGTGATTTTATCAGCATTCTCAACAATTCTATTAGTCAGTTCAATAATTTGGTCCTGATTCTGAAGAGTGGAGTTCACAATTTGATTACTGGAGAGTTTCCATTGATCCAGTGTTATAACATTCTGGGTAAAGTTGATAAACGTTTCTTGTAGATTTTGCATGAAGTTTCCAAGTTGTATAGAAGTTATTTTAGTTTCCATTTTGTTAATTTGATCACTTAGCTGACTGTATTGTTCAGTTAGTGTGAAAATCTTTCTGTCTCGGTTAGCTATCTCTTCAAGAAAAGCATGTTTTTCCACATAATATTTTCTCGGAATAAAAGGAGGTAACTCATCAGTTTCTCCACTGCCAACTTCACCACTAGATTCATAATCAGTTGTTGCCCTTTCATTATCAGCGCTGAGTTTGTTATATTTACTGCCATTTTTCCACCAATCATCAACCTTATTAGAACTTTCCTCAAACTTGGACAAATACTCATCAATAATATCTCCTGATCCAAAATCAACAACATTAATATCAGTTGAGATCCCTGAGTTTCCCTTTGTAAATGTTCTTGACTCCCCATCCCTCTCCCTTTGTCCTGAGACATTATAAAGTTTAGCATGTAAACAGCAATATGATAAGTTTGATGTTAATTCCCTGAGATTGTGATCTATACTACTGATGTTAGATGAGATTGAGGTTAAGTTTGAAGTCAGTTTAGTTACTGAATTCTGAGTATCTTTTGTAATGTTTCTGAGGTAGATTTGTTCTTTTGTATGGGTGATGAACTGATCTTTCATGATTCGGAACGTTACATCATTTTTGTCCTTCTGTGTCTCCAGCCTTTCTAGTTTGTTTTCAATCTGGTGAAACCTTTTAGCAGCTTTTTCTTTATACTCTCTGTAACGTCGGACTTCGCGACTGTTTTCTTTCTGAGTATACTGAAGACTTTCTATAGCTACACTGCAGAATGAAGAGAAAATAAAGTTGATAAATAACTTAACCCTTAACGTGCCAATCACGACTGCAGCAGATGACTAGTTTTGCGACGTCTTTTCTAATTTTCGAAAAAAATAAGGAAAGATATTTCATGAGAGTCGTCTGCCAGCAGACGATTCTCACGACATATCATGCCTTATTTGTTATTTTCGAAAAGGTGGCAAAATTTGAAATTTTCTTCTGCTGCAAATTATAGGTGGCGCTTTATGAGTTAGGATTTCTCAAACATGGAATATCTTTTAACCCTTTGTATAGAATCTAGCTTTTTATTCTTGCAATGACAGCGCACATAACACTCGAGAGAGGGTGCTGCAGGATGTAAAGATAGATAGATAGATACTGTAAACCCCTAAATGGGTACTTTGGCAAACAGTGAAGACTGATGAAATGCCACATTATGTGGCATTTCATCTGGGTCTACACTGTTTGCACAGACTACAACAATCTTCAGAGAAAGCCATTCAATTTTAGTCGAAAATCATAACCTGTGACCCTTCAATATAAACAATGAACTATCCCAAGTTTATTGTATCATATCAGGTGGAAGAACCCACCAGAATACAAAGGGTTGATATATAGAATATATATGGGGAGCGCAGTGGCTCAGTGGTAGAGTGCTTGACTCGAGACCCGAGGGGCCGCAGGTTCGAGCCTCACCATCGTCACTGCCTTGTGTCCTTGAGCAAGAACATTAATCCTAGTTTAGTACTGGTTCAACCCAGGAAGACCTGTCCCTTTATAATTGAAAGATTGCTGGTGGGACGTAAAGAATCAAATCAAACAAACAAAATATAGAATATGGGAATTAGAATGACGTGAGAAAGCCAACTTTTGGCTACTATATTGAATGCTACATAGAACAGTGAGCATTTCTTTTTAAATTAAATTTTGCTAGTTTTGACCAACTGTGCATTGTACAAATTAAATGTACATTTGCAAATGTGTGTGGTAAATTCTAAAGCACTACCACATTAATACACACAAACTGGAAAAATTAGGAATAAATTTTAACTTGCCTAAGCATGAAGGGCATGAATATTGGCTTATTGTGGCCACTGAATGTCTATGGTCAACAAGGTACATGTAATATAAGTAAAAGTAAGTAAGAAGGCAAAGATCAGGAATCAATACAATCAAGTACCTACCACACCTGACCCAGGACACCACATGGGAAAGTGACAAAAGCACAACAAACATGACATACAAGAGAGCCAAGAGTTTAGCCCTTTCCCAACAGGTGACCACAACGCTGCAATGAACAGACAAGAAAGCATGACAAACACAAAACATATATCACAAAAATGATCCACAAAAGAAGCACCGCCTTGGAATGGTCAGTAAACATATTTTTACTGGAGGGCTTAAACTAGTTTTATGGTACCAACCTCACCCTTATATAAAACATTAAATTTTCTAAATGATTATGTCAGTTCAATATTCACCTGTTATCTTGGGTTATTCCTTCAATGGCTATTATTTTGTCATAGTTTTCTAGTGTTCTCTGTCTCGTCTGAAGACTTTCTGCTAAACTCATGACTGACTCCCCATGATAGTTATCCAGCTTGGATTCCAATTCTTCAATCTTGGCTCTGAAATAGACATTTTTGTCAGCCATACAATTTTATACATCTATTTCAAAAAACTTAGCTCTTTCCTTGCTATATAGCAGTGACTTTTGTAGTCGGCTGTTAACATTTGCAGACAGTTTGGACCAAGATCAGGACCGACAGAACAGAATGTCGGTCCTGATCTGGATCCAAACAGTTTGACACTCTGATAGAAAAAGTTTTTTTTTTTTAAAAAAAAGTCAGCGCATGAAAACTTACCAAGCATTCAAAAGTTAATTCCATTTGTTGTATTATCATTGTGCTTGATCTTGATGGAAACTGTTTATTCTCTTCACCCTAAACATTTCAAGAGATAGGAATAAGCAAACATTATCATCCCAAATAAGCCTGCTTCAAAACGAACAGTCTGACCAGGGCTGGGCATATACTGTTTGCCATTGTACAACACAATAACTGCAATTCTAGTTTACTTTAACATTTAATAGAAGTTATGACCCTTTCAACATTGTAACTTTTTTCCATTTCAATTGTGTCCACTCAGTAACTTTAAAACCATTCAAGATATTTTCATGAAACTTTACACAAATGTAGAGTAACATGAGATGATGTGCAGAGGCAAGAGTTGTAGCTGTATTTAAGGAATAAAATTCAGATTTTTACAGACATTAAAAACCTAATGTTTTTCATCATCCAGTGCAAGCTAAAAATGTGAATTTTGATTCTTATATTTACATTTTATATCATCAAGCAAATATACTTAGTAATCTTCCACCCAAATTTGCAACTTAACCTCATAAAATGGATTATTTTATTTTCAACAACATAACAGCCAGGGTGCAAAACTCGTTTACATAATGCCAGGGCCATATAAATTATGTCACACAATTATTGATAAACAATGAATGTTATTAACTGATGCTGATGTTACTCCACCAAGATAAAGGATATAGATCACATGATTTTCCATTGTTTTGAATCAAGAAATGCAAGTTGCTAGAAATGTTGGTTTCATCTCAGGGGCAACTACAGTGAGAATAATGTTTGGTTTATTGATTTTATATGCTCTTTTTCACTCTGTAACACCAAAACAGTTTTCACTATTTTCAAAAGAGAAGTTTGAAAAATGATAAATTGTGACCAAAGTAATTAAATGTAGATTGTATTGTAGAAAAAGATATTTGTGCTACCAAAGAGGGAGAATTCTTTGAAACTAATGGCTGTCTTTATGCTGTAAAATTATTTCAAACATAGATATTTGACAGCAAAAATACCATTGTCTTGCGCAGGCGCGATACTAAAGAATCGACCTGTCTGCTATGGGACATCACGACTGAAAAATCGGGTTTGTGCTGTTATGCGGTAGGCATTACTCATAACACCTACGTTAAAAAGTAACAAGCGTTAAATGCCTATAGATAATCCTTCAATTGAGATATCTAGTCATTTTGGGTAGCCAAATCATAACAATGATAGGTATTACGGTATTCAGCCTTAGACTGATCATATTGTATGTACTAAAACATTTTTGAAAACATTTTCCGCATGGCATTTTCATAGAAACCGTTTCAGTGACACGTGATGACGCGCTTGATAAACATTATTGAATCAGCCAATCGAGCTTATCACATGACTCTGTGACGCATTTGGTAAACAAATATGTCACATGTACCCACAGTGCTCAAATCAGACAGGTCAGTATTTGATAAAGTGCTTCCGGTCGATGACAATGCAAAAGTACCCTTGTCTATATATACACATAGGCCCCATAAAACCTAAATTAATAGTTTGATACAGGTCCTTGTGTGTAACACAGGCTATACTGCCCTGTAAATGCTATTTTCCAGAGGCTTGGGATCAATGCAATAAGCAAATTCCATATTTGATAAACCTTTTTATTCATTTACAAAGGGTCAATGTTGAGTCTGATAAAATAAGTTACAATACACTAACCTGTCTTTCTTTCGTTCCCTTGTAAGTTTCTGTATTTCTGAGGCGAGTTTTTCAACAGCTGCAACAAGAGAATCTTCTCCTCCTTTCAGTGTAATTATATCGTCCACAATAGTCTCTTCATCACTCTCTAGAGTTAAATGTTTGTACCGAACTTTGTTTGAACCCTCCACTAACAGGGTCTTCATTAGGTAGAAGATGATGATTTGTAAAATATTCATCTTTATTGTATATTCTTTGTCACTTCATTTTGTTAAAATTCTATTCATCAATCTCTGATACTTCATTAGCATCTTCATAAATGTCAGCTGTGTTTCTTCATGTTCCTAAAATGATATTCATTATGATATGAGCCGTGTTCATCAATTAGTACAAGTTGGCATGTGTGCCAATTGAAGACTCAGATCAGCCTGCACATCCAAGCAGTTTGATCAGAGTCATCGATGGACAATCATCCATTAGAGACTATAAGCATATTTGACCATATAAGTTGATCTATATTTACCCTTATTTCAAAAACAAGGTATAGAATTTTGACAAACTTATGCCCACTGTGCACTTATTAAATCTAATACAGTAATACACTGCAGTCCCTTTATAAAACACCTTGTTATAACACAGTTTTTCATTTAAGCTGTCATATTGTGGCTCCCAAATAGTTTAATCGTGGAATTTTACAAAGGAATTTTAGGAAAATGACCATGAATTTCTTTGTAAAATTGTCTCTTTATAATGCAATTCACTTATAACATGGTCCATTCCAATGGTCCCCAAATATAGCATTTTAAAGGGACTGCACTGTATTGAGATTGTTATATGTAGAGGCCCCAATGTGATACTGTATATTGTGTTAATTATAGGTCTTTCAACCTCGGTTGCAATTGTTTTTAGAAATTTCTTACTATTTTAGATAAATTGCTGATTATCTTTGATTAGTTCCTAATTACTGGAGCATTTGTTTCAGAAATTAATTAAAACTCTCCTCAAATTTCTTGAATTATCAGTTCAGCTTTCAAGTTCTATTACATATAGAGCCCTCGATAAGAGTGCATACTGTATTTGACCTGATAAGAGTACATTCACTTATAACAGGGTTCGCACAGGCTTGAAAAGTACTTGAATATGCAGGTCTGTTTTGAAAGTCTTTGAAAATTAAATTTGCCTTGAAAAGTACTTGAAAAACACTCAAAAGGCCTTGAAAAGTCCTTGAATTTTACCATTTACAGGAGGATCCAACAGTGTTTTTTGGAGACCTAAATCAGTATCAAATTGTGGTGCCTTTATTTGGTGCAGCATATGCTGCACCAAATAAAGGCACCACAATTTTATACTAATTTTCTTAAACTAATATCTTTAGTAATGGACTCTAGCATTTCCCAAGTAGAATTTTAACATGTAAATCAGTATTTTTCTTAAGTTTTCAGTCCTTTAGAAGTCCTTGAATTTTATGTAATCTTGCCTGTATGAACCCTCTATAAGTGTACACCCAGTTCTTTATTTGGGCCTCAACCGAAGATAACCTGTCTTGAGGGTGTCAGTCAAAATAAAACTCAAACGAGTCTCCTCAGCTACAGAGACTAGCTAGAAAATTGTAAGTTCCCTTGTGGCAAGTTTAGTCTAGATATGATACTTTCCAATAAGTGAATAACAAAGGTTCTGATCAGACTGCATGCAGGCTGGTCTGCGCCTTTGTTGTTCGCAAACACTGAAGACAGGTTTTTCTGTGTCGAGGCCCATTGGTTGTGGTGTAGTGGATCAACCACTTAACCAAGGGCCAGGGGTTGGCTCCATGGCTCATCCATGACTCTATGTAAGCTTCATGCAGAAATAAGTAGATTTGTGATATCGCCATTTAGATCAATGTATTTCCTGATTTTAAAAAAAAAAATATTGCTGCAAAACTATATAAGAAGTTATAATCATGAAAAAAGTACCAAATGAAAGCAAATTGATTAATGTAATTAACATATTCTAATGCACTTGCAAATGCAACGCCACGTCTGATTGGATAACGTCATAAATTTGCGACAGTATATCCTGCGATATACTGTCTAAAACCTGATGTCATTACGTAACGTCGCTTTCTATTGGTTGACAAGTGAATATATGCAGCTGGCAAGCGGTTATATGCAGCTGGCAGCCGCTGGGCGTATAAGTGCAACAAAGTACATTTTCACTGTCTTTTTGAAGGGGAAATGTTGATAGTGCATTAGAATGGGAATAACCATATTCAAATTTTCATTTGGGGAGGTATATCGTCTGATATACGTTCGGAAATCACGTTTTACAACTCCGCTTACGCGTCGCCGTAAAACTAAATTTCCGACCGTATATCCGACGATATACCTCCCCAAATGAAAATTTTGAATACAGTTATCCCCTAATTTATTGTAGTTTTCTGGTATCTGTTGTTTTCTTATACTGTACCAGTCATTTTAATACAAAGACAAATTAAAACACCATTTTGTCTGGCTACAGATGCGTGTCTGACTGCAGATCCAGGGGTCGCGAGTTCGATCCCGGTCTGGTCCCATACTTTCGTGGAGATTGATCATGAAATGATTTCTACGGTCATTCTCCTCCCTTCCGCTGATTCATTCAAGAAGGGTTGTTGTCAGTTACAAGCGAAAGTATGTGCACGAATTACTGGTTAACAGCTTGTTCAAGCCTGCCCAGGAAAAAGTGTGGTTAGGAGAACTAACCGTCCCGCAATGACCATAGCTGATGACTTGGGATGTAAAGCAACAAAAACGAACAAACAAACAAACCATTTTTTTCCAGTGCCTTCAACATTAACATCAATGGGAATCATAATATTTTGTAAAATTTACATTCAGTTTTAACACCTTGAAAACCAAAAGTGTAATTGTTTTAATATTTTATTGTTTATTGCTGTTTTGTGTTTTTCTATTTGCTTTTCATCTCTGTAAGTTTTGTGAAATTTCACCCATTTCTTTTGTCACAAAAATCTGGAAATGCTGTTTTAAACAGCCATGTCACAAAGTAGCGAATAATTATGTCCTGTGACTGTATGTTGTGGGTACTTCTTGGTTCGAAAAGCCCCCAATGAACAAGACAACAAATGTTTTATGGAGAAATAAATACAGGGATTATATTATAATGAGAATAAAAGTTGAAAAATCCATTACCCTTAAAGCGCCAATCACAACAAAATTTATCTGCTTTTTGTCGTCTGCTGAAATATAGGACCTGAGTCTGATCTAGGTCTACACTGTTTGTCTCTATACTTAACTTTGTTAAATAATGTTAGCAAAAATTTGCAGCAGACAACAAAATTAATACAGATGGAATTTTCAGATTATTTAGTGTAAGCGATATACTTATCCATACATTGATGTGATATCCAATATTTCTTGTAATAGAGCACACAATTAAATATCCTGTTTTTTAAAGACAAAAAAGAGGAAAAAGAAAATTGCACACCTTAAACTTTTTGAAGAAAATCTTCTGACATTAGAACCTGGTTAGTAAGAGACAACTGTCATTTAACTCTTTGCATGCTGGGTAATTTTCAGGCTTTTGTTGTCATCTGCTGAGTTTTTTCCCCCCAAAAAAAATCTTTTACGAACACTATCAGTGTATCAAACGGTTTGGATCCAGATCAGGACCGATGTTCTGTCAGTCCTGATCTGGGTCCAAGCTGTTTGCAGAGGTTATCAGAAGATGACAAAAAATGCCACTAGCGGAGAAAGAGTCAAAATAGCTTCCTTGTCCTTGTTAACACACCTGCCATTGTCACCCACTGGCTGCTCAGGTCCAATTAAGAAAAAAATAATGATGTAAAAGTATGATTTTCTTCTTATCCGTCGGACTTGAGAATTGTTTTAGGTGCTCAAAAGAACTGTCTCAATGAGACGGTTCTTTTGAGCACCCACAACATATGTTTCGGTTGAGAAATAAAAAAAATACATAAATACCCCCTCTCTTACCTGGAGGTCTGCCCCCTGTTTTCACTTCTCCCTTCATCCTTTGTGCAAAAGCCAATTTATAAGTTTGCTAAAAGGATAAAAGAAGATTTCACAGTTTTCTTGTCTTTGTTTTGACATTTTGCCTGTCAAAACCTGGGAAAAACAGCTCAGCTATTGAGCGATTAGTATTGGTTGGGTGCAGAGAGGTAGCGGTGAAAAGATCCCAATATTAGGCAGAGTTCACTCTATTCTTGCTAGCCTTTGCAAACAGTTTGCAGCCAGTCCTGATCTGGATCCAAACAGGTTGACACTTTGAAAGTGCTCCTGAACAATTTTTTTTGTGAAAAAGTAAGTTTGAAAATATCAAAAGCATGAAAAAATACACCGCATTCAAGGATCGAGTTGATGCACATTTGCAGATTCACAAATGAGCCGTGGCATGAGATTTCCAACAATTTGGTATGTGCGACCAGCAAAGGCTCAGACCAGCTTGCCCAACCGCGCAGACTGATCAGAGCCTTTGCTGGTCGCTTGATTATTCTATGACTGTCAAGCTACTGACTGAACAAACTGTGGAGTTCCTAAGCTTAACAAGAGGCTGCACAGGCTCGTCCTAGTCTACACTTGTCAAAATGCCACATTGTTGGAAATCACATGTCACGGCTCAAATGAAGGGAGGCATTTAAAATGCTCATTTCAACAATTGGTTTCCTTAAAAGATCACAAGTTTATGGTTAACCTTTGTCATGCTGAATATTTTTATGTACTACACTCCTCCCAAATTTTTATCCCGTTAAATTTTTACCTGTTAGTGTCCACTAAATCAAGGAAGCTATCATATTCTGTTGAGAGTGCATACAAAGTCAGCCTCTCAATCCTGAATTCAAGAATAATCCTGAAAACTTTTACCCATATGGGCCTCTGTCTTCGGCGTTTCTGACAAAGGGAGACTCAAACCAGTCTCCTCAGTTACAGAGACTAGCTAGAAAATTGAAATTTCATGTGTAGCAAGTTTAGATATGATACTTTCCAAAAGCGAATAACAAAGGCGCTGATCAGTCTGCACGGATGTGCAGGCTGGTCTGCCCCTTTGTTGTTCGCAAACCTGTCGAGGCCCTTATATGAATGTAGCCAAAATACCTTGTTGAGTTGAATCCAAATGGCAAAATTTGTAAACTAGTTCATTTTGTTTTTATTTTGAAGTTGTATAATCCTTGTTTCCTTAAATATTTTGCTCACAAACAACTGTTCCTGGTCTGAAATTATGAAACAATTTGTGAAATTGAGTGTCCGGGTTATCAGGTAATTATTGTTAAGAATTTATTCAATTATCTCAATCTTGTCACGCTTTACTCTGATGTAGGCAAACTATTTCAGTGTAGACCTAGATCAGTAGGTTCCTCCACAGAAGCTATTTTAAGATCATCTAGATCTGCACCAATTATGTTTCTATTTGTGAAATAGATAACGGTCAAGAAGTATGATCAGCTGATAGCAAAATCATGAAATATTAAAACAGTGCGAAAGGTTAGTTTCTTCACCAGGGCCGAGGTGGTGTAAATTTTGTAGCCTATATGTGGATGCTGCCCTAACAATGGTTAGAGCACTAGTAAGGAAAAAAGGGGAGATAACTTTAAGTTTTAGATTTATACCAGGGACACATTATGCTTTTGAGTTGTCATGGAATTGTCCCTTCGATGATATATCTCATTCTTCCCACCACTGTCAATTTAAAAAAAAATATGTGCAGACAAATTACTTGTCTTATATCAACAAGTAAAAATAATAATTTGGAGGATAAAAGATATTAACATTGTCAGAAAAAAAAGTATGATAAATAGATTATGATATGGCAATTTTCATGGGAGCGCAGTGGCTCAGTCTCGAGACCGAGGGGCCGCGGGTTCAAGCCTCACTGGTGTCACTGGGTTGTGGTCCTTGAGCAAGACACATTTATCCTAGCTTAGTACTGGTTCAACCCAGGAAGACCCGTCCCTGTTTAACTGAAATATTGTTGATGTGATGTAAAGATTCAAATCAAACAAACAAATGGCAATTTTCATATCAAACCCTACTCCATAGGCTATTTTTAGATCATGACATCATTTTCTATTTTTAGACAACATTGAAAAAATTCAAGAAAAATTGATGTTAAGTTTATAATACTTTCGAAAACATTTTGGAAAATGGAGCGTTTGCTCCATTTCCCATAATATCTTCAAATACATGATTTTTCAAAGATGTCTAAAGGTGTTATTATGGGGTAAAGGGTTAACCATCTACTCTCGATTGCAAATACAGTGAGAATATAGAGAAAATAAAAGATAAATTATAATTTGTCTCCCTTATATATAAGGTCTATAAGGTCATTAGCCGAGGACATACCCACTGTCCTTTCTCTATCTTAAAACCTTTCTTGCTGAAAATATTAATAAAGCTACCTTTTTTGTTATTCAACCAGTCCATTTCCATTTTTTATTTCGACAGATTCATACACTGTGTGGATCATGACTGTCTTGCTTAGATAGCTGGATCAGCTGGCTCCCTTTAGCAGCTTATCTAGATCTACACTGTTTTTTCAAGAAAACACACCCGGGCTCAGCATGTAAGAGGTTAATTGGTAGTTGATTAAGGATTTAATTATTTGACAAGAAGTCTGTGTATATTGAAATAGGTTCACCTTATCTACCAAGGTATAAGTTCTGGCCCCTAGAAAAGAGAATGTAACTGAAAATTATTTTTTTTATTTCTCAACCAAAACATATGTTGTGGGTACTCTAAAGAACCGTCTCGATGAGATGGTTCTTTTGAGCACCCAAAACACATGTTTAAACTGATGGATAAGAAAATAATTGCAATTTTACGCAAATTATTTTTCCTTAACTGGCCCTATGATAAGCTGGCATTTGCATACAGGGAAGATTTGAATCAGTCTGTGTATTCTCACAGTGATCAGTCTTAGTTTCCACCTGAAGAAATGTTGGACCATTAGCTACCCATAGACTGCCGATCGAAGACTCTGTTCCGACTGAGCTGATCTGAGTTTAATGGGCCCACATGCTAACTTTTACCTTTTGCTGGACACCGGTTTTTTGAGCTGTATCTTGAGAAAACCTTGTTATTAAATGTCAAGTACAAATGGGCCTCGCCGCCACAAAACCTGTCTTTGAGGTGTCAAACTAGTCTCCTCAGCTACAGAAACTAGCTAGAAAATTGAAATTTAGCTTGCAGCAAGTTAGATATTATACTTTCCAATAAGCGAAAAACAAAGGCGCTGATCAGTCTGGGTGCATGTGCAGGCTGGTCTGCGCCTTTGTTGTTTGCAAACCCCCAAAGACAGGTTTTCTCGCGTCGAGGCCACAATAACATTGTTGTAGGCAATATGCACATCTGTACAGTCTGATCAACACAATTGGTTTATCTGCAAAGATGCTGTAGGTAAAAATGGCCTTCTGGAAAATTGTTTTTATCAATTAGTGAAATTTTGCACGCAATATTGTGCAGCTTTAGATTTGTTCAGATGGTGATGAAAATTGCTAAACCATTCTTTTCCAATATCCAAGATGTCTGTCATGGCAGCCACCTAGAAATTCTGAAAATGTCATCTCCCAAAACGTATGTTGGATTGAATGGAAACTTGGTGAGAGGCATCGGGGCAACATGGAGAATTAGAATTGCTAAAATCGTTCTGCTCTGACAACCAATATGGCTACCACTGCAGCCATCTTGAAATTCTTCAAACGACATCTGCACCCAAATCATTTGTCGTATTGAACTGAATTTTGTTGGGAGACATTTGGGCCATACAGAGACTAAGAATTGCTAAATCATTACATTTCAATATTCAAGTTAGCTGCCACACTGTGGCCATATATCTCTCCTGAAATTTTAGTAGGATTACACTGAAACTTGGTGTAAGATTCAGAATTGCTAAAGGCAAGATGGCCACCACGGTGCAGCCCACCATATCTTGACCAGGTTCATCCAGGTGAGCGATTCTAGCCCATTAAGACCTCTAGTTAAATATTTTCAGAGGTGTGCTGGGACACACAGTTCAGCTACCATGGCAACACTTCCTACTTTGAGAATACTATATTTGATGTTTTTGCAACCATTTTAGATATAAAGCAGCCTGCTCAGCTATAGACAATATTTTCAGGGCAAAATTTTGTTGGTAGGATAAGGGTTAACTCTTTGCCTACAAGTGTTGTCTGCTGATAACCTATGCAAACAGTTTGTACCCGATCAAGACTGACAGAATGTCGGCCCTGATCTGGTTTCAAACCGTTTGACACTGTGATAGTGTTCTTGAAAGAATTTTTTGAAAAAATTAATTTTGAAAAAGTCAGCAGACGACAATACAACAAAAGCATGAAAATTGCCCAGCATGCAAAGAGTTAACATTGACTATATGTGGATATCATTATGTTTTTCAGACTCTTTTGAGAATTTGGGACTGCTTTTTGTTGGAAGGACCTAAAGTTCTGTTTCGTTTCTCACTTGCTATACTGAAACTACACGAGAAAGATATCCTTAAGAAGACAGACACAATGGGGATCATGAAACATCTGAAGTCTTGTGCCAAACTTACCTATGATGTGGATGGTCTTGTTAAGGTGAGTGGAGAAACCTTTCACTTAACCCATAAAGTGCCACCTATAATTTACAGCAGACGACAATTTCAAATTTTGCCGCTTTTTCAAAATTAACAAATAAGGCATGATATTTCATGAAAATTGTCTGCCAGCAGACAATTCTCATGAAATATCATACCTTGTTTCTTACGAAAATTAGGCAAGATGTCGCAAGAATTGTCGTCTGCTGCAGTTGTGATTGGCGCTTTAAGGGTTAAAACTTGTCATGCTGAATAGTTTTATGTACTACACTCTTCCCCAGTGTTTATCCTGTTAACCTGCAGCATACCAGTTGTAAGCCAGTATTTTCAATCAGAGTGGAAAACAATGTAGAACCTGATCAGATAGCTTCATCAAAAACCAGATGATCAGGATTTTCAGTGTTTTTAAAATAGGATAAATCCGGGTTCAGGATTAGGTTGACCAATATAATTTTTAATAAATTTGATATACAATAAAACCTGGTTATAACCGCCAAACTCGCTTACCACCATAATTTTCCCATGTCCCGATTTCCACAATGTAAAATTCTCACGTTAAAGCTCCCTCAGGATAATGTAGATACGGTTTTTCCATTGTCGCAAACAGGAAGCACTCTAGCACATTGACTAATAGAGAAATGGTAAACTTTTGCAATTTTTAGCAATAAATTCTGTCACTACAGGAGCGCAAGAATTGAACAGGACTAACCAGATAAAGCAAGCTACCCATAATTCAAAGTGTGAAATGCGAGAGATCTAGATGAGGTATTGTTAAGTCTCATGAGAATGCGTTCTTCTCACCAATAGTACATGCATTTCTTACTATGTCAACATGTAACTGACAGAAATCCAGACTGATCTATCGCCAAACTCATTATACCGCCAAAATTCCCTTTACCCGTTGGTGGCAATATAACAAGGTTTTATTGTAGTACATTGTATATATTTGGAGATCTTTTCCATGCTCAAAGTGCACTATTGGGATCGATCATTAGGTGACTTTCTACAAAAATAGCAAAAAAGAACTTTATTCCTAATAAAAACATGGCTGCATGCCAGGGGGTGGGGATTATTGATGCTTAGGAAACTTTAAAAGCCTCCTTAGAATTAAAAATCATTTCGCAAAAATTGGTGAACACCTTTAAAAACAGCTTAAAAGAATGTGATCTGTCAAAACTGTCACCAATGCGGCGGAGCGTTGCTATTTTCCAACAGAAATAAAAAAATAAAAGAAGCAATAAAACTTGGTGAGCAATTCAGGGCCACTTGGCTCTCTTGTTATGATGTTAACTCTTTATCCCCTAGTATCGTCTGATAATTTTTGCAAATAGTTTGGACCCAGATCAGGCTGGACAAAATGTCAGGCCTGATCTGGATTCAAACTGTTAGACACTCCAAAGGTATTTCTGAAAGATTTTTTTGAAAAAAGTTGATTTTGAACAAAATCAGCAGATGACAAAAAGTATGAAAAAATACCCAGGGGGCAAAGAGTTAATGATGCATGGTCAAGAGCAGTGTTCTTTTTTCTTGCAGCTTGCTTTTGAAGGTCTGAAACCATTCCCGAAGCGGCGTGATATTCAAACGAAACAGACATGTTACCTGAATACCCTCAAAGAAAAACACAAGAAGAAAGAGCTTCAGAGGCTCGCCTTTGCTGAAAGAGAACAGTTGGTGAGTAAATCCTTAGGTTTAGATAAACAAAAATTTTCAGCGTAAATTGTAAATGTTTTCTTACCCATAATTTTTAGCATATGTTTTGGGTGCTCAAAAGAACCGTCTCATTGAGACTGTTCTTTTGAGTACCCACAACATATGTTTTGGTTAAGAAATAAGAAAATTATTTTTCTGGTACATACTCTTAACTAAGGGCCTGGACTAAATCCTTAACTTTCTATGTACAAACAGTTTGGACACATCATGGATCTGGATCTAAACTGTTTGACACTCTGATGGTATTCCTGAACTGTTTGACACTCTGATGGTATTCCTGAAAGAATTTTTTGAAAAAGTTGATTTTTAAAAAAATCAGCAGATGACAAAAATGCATGAAAAATTACCCAGTAGGCAAAGAGCTTTAACAGACATGTTACCTGTATACCCTCAAAGAAGCGCACAAGAAGAAACAGCGAAGGTTTTGTTGGTATTTACCTTTCAACTTCACCGCACGACCTCAAAATCTATTATAAGCATAGATTAATCATGTTAATTGACCAATCAAAACACCAGGAAGGATTTTTCAAAAATCAGTATTGTAGTAGCAACTGATCAGCATCTAATATACACTGACTGTTAAGTCTCCATAAGTCCAGTAAAGCAAAGATTTTGATCGTAATTTTTTTTCTCTTTTATCCTTCAGTTCAAAAATATATGTAAGGTGCTCGAAAGAACCATATTAATGTGACTGTTCTTTTGAGCACCAAAAACATGTTTTAATTGTGAAATAAGATAATTAAAGTAAATCAATTATGCATTCGGATCTGGAGGCCTGGTCTCGTGAATCAACATGTTTGACCGATTATTGGGAATGGGATACAAATTTTTACCAGCTTGTCAGAAAGTTCAATGCTTCAGAACCACAGGATGATCAGAAAAGTTCTGTAAAAGTACTATCAACGGTTGCTGTGATGTATTTGTTTTCATAAAAAAATGGAAGTAAATAAGGTTGCAAAGATCAGGAATCGATACAATCAAGTACCACACCTGACCCAGGATACCAATGGGAAAGTGACAAACTCACAGAAGACACCACAAACGAGAGCCAAGAGGTCAGCCCTTTCCCAGCAGGTGACCACGAAGCACATATAAACAGACGCGCACAAAACATAGCAAACACAAGACAGAACAAAAACATAAAAGATCCACAAAAGAAGTACCGCCTTGGAACGGTGAGTAAAATATTTTACTGGAGGGCTTAAACCGGTTTAACGGCACCAACCTCACCCTTAATTCAGATGTGGATCAAGACACATAGATATTTGGTTTGCATGAAAGAACCCTAACTTATCAATGCATCATCTCCTAAAACATATAAATCAAGATATAACAAGGAGATAAAGCAAGGATAAGGACTCAACAGTAAATTAAACTGAATACCGGAGCAAAAGAAATCCAACAGGTAAACCCCGGTGGGCCCGACAAACAGCCAAAGCATCAGGCCCCTACCATCTCATCAATAGATAAGTCTTTAAGTCGGAACCATCATAGAGTCTGAAGTCCGACCCACCGGCGTGCAATTAAAGAGGAAAGCAAAGTTGCCAACTGTGATTGGGTTGACTACCAAGCATGCAGTCTGTTGCAATACATTTATGTTATAGCCAATCTTTTTATAATGGGAAATTATTTTAATAAACTGCGCTGAAAAATTATTAGAGCCAACAATCTTCATCAACTTATACACCAAGTCACCATAGAAATCAGGTTCCGAAAGTCCTTGGCGCAAGAGAGATTTAAGTCCAACTTGGAATTTAGAAATCAAATCAAAATATCGTCTATAAAATTTTGAAAATGTTTGTTGATTGGCTGAGAGCAATGTGATTGGTCAAATAGCTTGTTTCTCTTTTCATCTTATGACATACGAGGGACGTTTTATATGGTTTTTTATGTTCGTAGAAAGGTAGATTTAATGAAAACGGCGAATGTAAATGCATACATCATGCATATATTTAGAAAGATTGAGCTTTTATCGATACATGCAACCTAAAATTATTTCAAAATGCATTACTTTAATGACTTCTAAGAGGCAAAGACATACCTATACGAGGGGCATTTGGAAAGTTCTTAGCATGGTCTTATATCTCAGTAACCAATTTACAAACCCTATCATGTTTGGTATCATTTTAAAAAGCTATCTTTCCTCTTTCTTGTAGCACAAATTTCATGAGGATGTTTGTTTGTTTGTTTTGTTGCTTTACGTCCCAAGTCAACAGCTATGGTCATTGCGGGACGGTCAGTTCACCTAACCACCCTTTTTCCTGGGCAGGCTTGAACAAGCGGTTAACCAGTAATTTGTGTACATACTTTCGCTTGTAACTGACAACAACCCTTCTTGAATGTATCAGCGGAAGGGAGGAGAATGACCGTAGAAATCATTTCATGATCAATCTCCACGAAAGTATGGGACCGGACCGGGATCGAACTCGCGACCCCTGGATCTGCAGTCAGACACGCATCTGTAGCCAGACACGTTACAGACTGCGATACGCGGCCCGGCATCATGAGGATGTTATGACGCAAACACTAAAAATAGTATTGTGAATACATGTACTGTTTGTATACTGGAAAACGCAAAAAAAATCAGCGGAAAATATACTTTTTTACCTTTGGAAAAGTGCACAGAACATTAAGAATAGTTCATCAAATTAGATAATTTTGTAACATTTGGTAGGCCACAATCTGGTACAATGATTATACAATTGATGACCGAGTTGGATGTTTCAAATAAATAAATACCGGAACAGCAATACCAAAACCGTTTAGAAAGCAAACCAATTCGCCTATTTTTACGTCTAAAAATTTCATGTCACAATGCACATATTTTGAAAATATATTAACAACAGTAGTTTACAAATGCCTTATGTTGGTATTTTTGTCAAGCACACTTTATGCTCTTTGTATTGAAACCAAAAGAAATTTTGTAAACCAGAACAAAGGGAGGATAACTCTTAAAATCTTCCAATGGGCAGAATGAATTTCGCTATGAGTTGACGTTCTGGTTCATTTCAATTGAAAATAGGGGCAAACAAAAAAATAAAAACACCTTAAGAGTAGAAATCAATCAATTTTGTGATGGTTAACGCGATACCATTAGAAGTTCTTATGCCATCAACAAAATATGCGGGGTTGAGTTACCCCACCCACTTCTTGAAAAGTAGGGGTAGTGTTATTAGGAATGATTTTCTTGAACACAGAACTTATAAAGCCACACATTTTGCGCGACGAAATGATTGTTATGCATTGTTGGCTATAGATAAAGCAAATCATATACTCAATAAGCTTTTTTCATGCTCCTGTAGTGACACAATTTTTAGTAAAAGTATAAAGAAAAATCGAAAAAAAGTTTCATTTTTTAAAGTTTACCATTTCTCTATTAGCCAACATTTTCCCAATGTAAAGGTAGTAATCGTGCAAGCATTGATTACATAATATATTTTAATAAAAAAAAAGTTGGCACCAAATCGTTAATTTGTCAAATCATGATTGCAAATAAGGTCCCTAATTTTCCTTTGCTTTTTCCAAGTATTTTGCTTAAAATTTCCACCAGTATATAAAACCCTACTCATTTTGAGCATGCACTGCACGTGCACGCCAAGTCTTTTTTCGGCAAAAATTAAACCATCAAGTAGCCGTTGAATTCTAGTTTCCAAAAATGTATTATTTGATAGCATTTTGTCAACGCATTGTGGAGTTATGATGCCATGCTAAGAACTTTCCAAATGACCCTCGTATATCACACACTGGAAATATAGTAGAAATATGACATTTATGGACTTTGTCTCTGACAGAACGTTAGTAACAATTGCATGAAAATGGGTCCATAGCCATGCACAGCTTCTAAAACGTTGGCTGCAGATCAAGGACACTGCGTGCTACAATATTATATAAACATTATAGCAAATGCGCAGCAATTATTGGATATGGAAGATTAGTTTGGAACCTCAGCAAATTGAACAGTAGGCATATAAACTTTTATTGTAAAAATTTGACACAAATGGAAGTTGGATAGTGGCTTTTGAATGTGGCTTAATATGTTAGCTGTAAAGTAGTATTATAATTTTTCTTGTTTATATGGTAGATGGAAGTGTTGTGGTAACTTTCATCCCAAAACAAGGTTACTAATAATTTTGTTTTATTAGAAATAAGCTGCAAAATAAATAGCATAGGGGGTGCTAAAACACTTTATTTTGTATATAAATGACGTCATGGAGCGTTACTATATTTAGAAAATACATTAAAACTGTTTTTGTGCCTCTTAACAGGTTTTGAAATAACTGCAATAAGAAAATTATGCAGATCAGATTGTTATTGTGTTTCCTACGCAGTGTTGATTTACTCCACCCACTTTTTATAACATGGGGGTATGCCAGTACCGGAAGTTGCCAGTTACACACTTAAATCGATACAACAATATAACTGCTGATGAATGATTGAGTATATCATGTGCTATGGAAAACCAGAAGAAATTTTGAAATTTGTTCACAATCGTAATTTTAACAGAAATAATAACTAGCACTTGACTGTGATTGTTTTTGTATATTGATGGGTGTTTTAAAATTATTATAGAAGAGCAAGCAACATACTTATAGTTTTGCTGCACTTGTCTACGATCAGCGTTTGAATAATAATTTTTGATGGTGCAAAGAAAAAATCGGCTTGAAAAATGCTTAAATCACCATAGCAAATGGAACTTAACAGCATCTAATTTCCCAATGGCTGCATGGTTAAAATGACACGGATTTCGGCCAGTGTCCTTTTTACGCCCTATTCAAAGCTATATATCTTGACCGAACTAAGCGCTAATAATGTAAAATTTATATCAAGTGAGAGACAGGAGCTAGGCCTTTCAAAATATATATAGTTATGGTACCGTAAATTCTATATTTGTAGAGATACAGCCTGATTCTACGAATATAAAAAATGACCCTCGTACTCTAACCATGAGGCTAAGGGTTAACATAGTGAATCGCAACCCTTTGGTACCACAATATGAAGAAGATATTGATAAACTTCAGGCCGCAGCAAAACACCTTAAATCTTATATTTCCTTTTATTTCTAGTATATGAGCATGGAGGCTGAAGCAGGAATCTTCATGGGGATTGAATGTGCTGTTTCTGGACCAGATGGTAAAATTGACTATACTTTATGATATATCCTACCACTTTAACTCTTGAAAAGAAACCGCTAAACTGGTACTTTGTCAAACAATGAAGCTAAAACGAAAGAAATACAATATCTTTTGGAAATTATACCCCTTCATATACAATGGACCATACTGACTAAACTGTATCAAACTATTGAAAATTCCATTGGTCTTAAAAGGGCTAAAAAGGGATATGTTATAACATTCATGTAAACATTCCAGTTTAAGTGTAAAGAGTATCCATCAGTCCATCTCTCTGTAGGTGCTTTAATTCTGTTTTCTATCTTGAGCATTTTTTGGCTATTCTCTAAAATTTGTATAAGAGTTGATATCGGGGAGGAATGGTTTAGGATTGCAGATATCAAATAACAACAAAGTTATGACCCTTGATTGATGTTAAAATTTCATTCCCTCTCTCTATCTTGAGCTTTTCTTTCAGAATATGGTAATTTTGCATATCAAATTAAAGGGAATGAAGCCTAGAACAATGTGCAAGCAAATATTTTGCCCTTAATACAATCATGACAGGTCGAAAGGTCGTTCATTTTTGACAATTTTCATGTCTCATATTAAATTGAAGGGACTGAAGAATAAAATAATATGCAAATTTTTTTTTTGATCTTACGAAGAAGCAGTCCCATCAGTCTTTCCTGTTTTTTCTTCTGATTTACAGCCTTAACCCTTTCCTTCATGAATATTCATGCTAGGCTCCACCCACTATGAATAATTATATTAAACTTTCTTGTTGGTACCCAGAACAAAGAAATTACTCGTCAGGTCAACTAGTGTAGGATCATATATATCATATTTCCATAAGCAAGCAGAGTCTTACAAGAGCTGCCTGATCTTATTCTGCTCTGCTGGCAAAAACGTTATAAGGCGTCTCTATGAGGTAAAGGGTTAATATGAGAACAGAAAGAGAAAAGTGTTCAAAATTTAACCCATGTAAGCCTAGCGTCCTTTTCGTGGGACATAGGCAAACTGTGCAGACCCAGAGTGCGGCATCTGATCAGGATCTCCACTGTTTGCTTACAGAATGTTCTGTTAAAATTGGAATAAAATGAAAATACCACCCAACAGCCCTTAAAACTAAAATGGACTGGCCCAGTTGACAATAGTGGCAAATTCCATTCAGCTTAAATGGGTTGAAATTTTTTTTACTGTGTTCAATTTCATATTTTAGAACATTAACCATTAGCCTTGCTTTTTCAATAGGTAAAGTATGGTTGTGCTATGGAGATCAACATATAGGCCGTCTTAGCTGTGTGTCATGTGATCAGAGCCACATGACCAGTTTGAATTGGAAGCTGGATTCCCGCCTTATGTGTATGTGTGCTATGAGTCCAGATAAACTAGTGCTGGGTACTATCTCTTGGATGTTGCTGGCATTTAATATCACAAGGAGGTGAGTTAGTACTGGAAATCTGGAAATTTTTGCGAGAATTTTATATTCTTGAATAACGTTAAAAGACGTATTTGTGATGTTAAAATTGGAAACTAGGGCCTGATTTACCTGCATAAGTAATTGGGATTTGGCCATTTTGTGAGGTTTTAATTTTCACGAAACTTCGCATCTGCGAAGTTTTGCGGAAATAAAAATCTCACAAAAATTTCCAAATTTACAGTATCCTCAAAGGAGAGTGAATTGTTTTGTTAGTTCACCCGAGCTGAAGGCTCATGGGAGAGATAATAGTATACCAATGACTACGGTCATGCGCCGTCTGGCCAGCCTCTGTCTTTCTGTCGGCATTTTTAGTTCAGTTGAGCCAAGGAAGAGTATACCAATACCTCCAGAATCTGTGTCCATCTATCCATAAACATTTTCAGACATCTTTTCCTCTTACACCACTTGGTCAATTGAGCTCAAATTCCATATGGAGACTCCTTAAGATGTGGAAACTAAAGTTTATTCAAATGGCCCTGTTCACATGACCAAGATGGCCATTGCTCTCACAGATGGTAAAAAAAACCTTCGAAAATCTTCTCCAGAACCAGTTGGGCATTGGGGACATGGGAACTACCAAGATTGCTTAAATGATTATCCTAAGTTGTCCTTGACATACTTAAGTTCTCCTTTCAATGCATGTATAATAAAGCACATATCCTCAGAAACCAAACAGGCTTACTGGTAAATGAACTCAATGAACTAGCTGATGTATTACTACTCGTGTTAGAAATAGACATGTCATGATCCCACTAGTTATGCCACATCACATACCATAGTATTTTCTTGATTTGAGCAAGCAGATCAAGCAGAATACATGTAATATACAGTTTATTGAATCATTGTATTTAAATTATGGGATTTATAAACCTCAGGAGGTGAAAATCATATAAAGAAATTTGTGCTTGCGCACTTGTTTCTTTATTGGATTTTCACCTCCCGGGGTTTATAAATCCCATATTTTAGAATAACGATTAATAAACTCTATTTACGCACACAAAACACATGTTTGGTAGATAAAAAACAACTGATTATAATCATTTGCGGGGGTATATATATTCTTATGTCTACCTCTCTGTAGATTGAACTTTCTATACTGCAAAATAAAAATCTCTAGTCCCTAGGACTTCCAATCTACAAGATTCTACTGTAAAAAATTAAATGTATTTTTAAAGGGATCCCGATTGGCAGATACAGCTTCATGACGCTATATTGTCAGTGTGTTGCTATGAGGATGAGAACCTGACAACAAGAATATTCTCAGGGCTTGCAGATGGTACAGTGGCAGTTGTTGAGGTAAGAGGTGCAGCACCCATTACACAGGTTGTGCATATGCGGTATAAAAATAGTAACATTCAAGGGAGGTCACTTAATATGATGAAAGTGATTTTCCATACCTTAAGGAACTGCTCATAAAGGAAAGAATTAGCTCCCTCTGGGATTGAGTTCTTTCCTTTAAGAGAAGTTCTCATTTTGAAAAGGGACGCAAATGTAGAGAAGAATTGCTTGATCCAGTAGTCTCCCTTTGATGTGCGTAACTTTTTCAACCTTCTGGATTCGCCATTGGAGATATACGGAAGGTACCAAAATCTAATGTGGTGGCTCATATCTTGTTATACCCTGACATACAGTCAAACCTGTCTTAAGCAAGCGGTCAGTGGATAATTCAGTTCATGTACCTATATACAAAGTACTTTAAACAAAACTTGGTTGAATGATCCAGGGCCACTTAGCTCTCTTGTCTGGTAGATGTAGGTCTTAAGTTTTACTCAAGGCCATCCCCACCTTTGGGAATGACACTGAGGTAAGGTTCACACTCATAGAATATATAAAAGTCTAACATAGATGTATTATCAAAACCCTTCGATGAATATTATTTGCTGGCATGATAGTATATATATAGAACTAAAGATTATCTTAGCAATATATCCATGCCAGGGCGTGACTGAGGACAAGGACACAGCCTTTGAATTTTCATGCAAATGTAATTTTACGTGTTTGCTTGTTATATGATAAAGACTCTAATTGGTTTCACTCTATTATGATGATAGTTGTGGGTCTAAAAAGTGGTTTAGCACTAGCCCTGCTCAGATTCATGACCTTTGAGATTACTCTCGACTTTTTAAAAAGGGTGGTATTGCTAGTTGGGGTACATATGTGCTAATCCGGGTATATGTGTCCCCACTGGGCATCTAGTTTGCAAAGAATGATATATCTGATTAAAGATTTCCCTCTGTATTGTTGTATAAACTTATTTAACTCCTTGCAAAAAAAAGTGATAAAATGCTCTACAAGCCTCACAATTTATCGCTAATCTTCATCCCCTTTAATGAATTCCATAATACACGAGCCTTCATGTTAGATCCTCTATATACTTCTATACATTGCAGCAACAGTACAAGAAAACTGAGCCCAATATAGATGTTTTGTATATTCCCATTGGTCAAGCTCCAGTCACATGCCTTACATTACAAGGGGAACAACTCTGGTGTGCCAGTGGAAACACAGTGGTTATCCTACATGCAAAGTAAGTACAAGTCTCTAGATAATGTTGCTCAGAAATTTTAATGACTAATAACCTTTAAGGGACCTAGTCACCTACATGGGCTACCCAGTACACTTTGAACTAGTAAAGAAAAAATGCAGGGTAAAGTGTTTAGTAGAAGAGAATGGTATAATAGGTGAAGACTTTTGAAACAGATATTTAACCTTATATTGTCACTAATTTTTTTTTTGTCCTGAAAATGCCTGCTTTTCACGTCTGCTGCATAAACATGTATTCAAGATCACTTCAGGCTAGATTTTTTTCGTGGAAACAAATGATGTGAAGCCTGATCAGACTTACAATATAGGTTACCTAATAACATAAGCAGACAAGAAGAGCAGACGACAAAAGTCATGATTGGAGGGCTTAGGGTTAAACTCCATATCAAACAAACAATGTTTAAGGGATGAAAATGTCAGCTAAAAATCCTGTCAGTAATTAATAAAAAAAAGTTGATCTTTTCAGAAAGTGAGCGCAGTGGCTCAGTGGTAGAGTGCTTGACTTGAGACTGAGGGGCTGCGGGTTTGAGCCTCAACGGCGTCACTGTGTTGTGTCCTTGAGCAAGACACGTACATCCTAGCTTAGTACTGGTTCAACCCAGGAAGACCTGTCCCTGCATAACTGAAAGATTGTTGATGAGACGTAAAAGAATCAAATCAAACAAATCACTGTTTCCTGAAAGTACACATTTAGGAGTCACTAGCATACAAAATGTTAAACCCCATATCAAACAAAGAATATTTGAGGGATGAAAATGTTCAGATGAAAATCCTGTCAGCAATTAAAAAAAAATGTTTATCTTTTCAGAACACTTGATACAATGGATATCTTGAGTGTGTCCGTCAACCCGTACGATCACATACTGTCGCTGGTGCCAGGGGACTTTGGAATATGGGTCACACTGAGAGGCTCGTCAATTCTTGAACTTTGGGATCCAAAGCTTCTCTGTTGCCGTATGCTGTACGATACTAGGACAGACAGATATCCACACCTGAAAAAGGTTAGAAAAAAAATCATTATTTTCAGAGGGTAATACATTTAGAGAAAACAGCTAATCTTCTATGAGGCCCTCTTTAAACTAAAAAACAATATGCAAGTGTTAAAATACAAAGATGAGAGCGCAGTGGCTCAGTGGTAGAGTGCTTGACCTGAGGCCAAAGGGCCCCCTGTTGGAGCCTCACCGGCATCACTGTGTTGTGTCCTTGAGCAAGAACATTAATCCTAGCTTAGTACTGGTTCAGCCCAGGAAGACCTGTCCCTTTATAACTGAAAAATTGTTGATGGGACTTAAAGAATAAAAAAAACAAAAACAAAGATAGACTGGATTTTATCCACTTAATACAATGTCTGTGAAAAGAATCAACAGACTCTAAATTCTTTAACCAGCCAAATGACTGGACCTGAACAGATTTTAAAGCTTTGTTTGAATTTTTCTTTTTGTGGCCTTGGAGTATAAAAATACAGAGCACCTGTTGATCTTAGAGACTGAAGGGTATACCCGCGGTCTGATCTCAGCCTTTGCTAGTCGCTTGAATATTCTGTGAATATTAAGCTACTGACTGAACATCATTTGGAGTCTCTAAGCTTTAAAAGGATTCTGTACAGGCTCATCTGAGTCTACCCTTGTGAAAATGCCACATTGTTGGAAATCACATGTCACAGCTCAAATGTTAAACACCAAAAACCTGTGGTTGAATGCTATTCTTACACACTCAAAAAATTAACATTAGGCTCTTTATTTTGATTATTTTTGTTATTTTTCTTTTCCTTCTTTAGAGACAAGTACATTAACTGTTGAAATCAGCATGTGAGCCGCGACATGTGATTTCCAACAATGTGGTGTTTCGACAAGTTTGGACTCAGAGGAGCCTATGCAGCCTGCTTTTAAGCTAAGAAAATCCAAATGATGTTCTGTCAGTAGCTTAATACTCATAGAATGTATTAGCGACTAGCTAAGGCTCTGGTCAGACTTGGCGTATATGCAGGCTGATCTGAGGCTTTGCTGGTTGCACATACCACATTGTTGGAAATCTCGTGCATTTTGTGTCTACTAAGATCAGCAAGTTGGAAATTCCTTCAATCTTCTAATTCACTGAGTTTTCTTCCCACTGCTGTCTAAGTCAAATAAAACAAAATATGCAGACATGAAATTTGGATAGCTTATTTGTCTGATTATAAGTTAAAGTATTGAATTTTGGAGGATAAATGACAGGGCATTGGTCAGGGCATTAACCCTTGTAGGGAGGTAGTTTAACAACAGTTTATGCCCTGTGCAAGGACACCAATGTGTTTGGACCACATTTGGAAGTTTCTATCGTACTTGGATGGGTAATGTGGCATGCAAAGCTTTTTTGACTAAGCAACTCACGTAACATTATAACTACTTTGAGTTCTGTGTGCTAATCAGGGGGTAGAGGTATCTTCAAATCTGATTTGGTCAAAGCATCTGCCAAAAGAATCGGCATATCGATAAGAGGAATCATTATGAAATTTCAAGACCTTAGCAGGCAGGGTTCCCAAAATAATGTAGGTATAAAAAGTGTAACGGTATCAAATGTTGAACAAGTTATGCTCACAAAGCATTTATTATGTTGAACACCATATGTTAGCCTGAAAGGAAAAAGGAAAGTTCATTTTGGCCTCCAACAAGGAAAGTTGCAGTTCATCAATCTTGTTATGCCATATTGCTTTTGGCTTGTCTGTCCATTTTTAAAACTGTTTATATTTACAACATCTTGGGAACAGCATTCTAGGGTCTTGAAATTAATTCCTGGTCCAAATTCAAAATAATTTTATCAACTTACATGAGCAGGACCTCAAGGTCCACTTGTTTGTTGACATCAGTATTTGTTTTGGGTGCTCAAAAGAACAGTCTCGTTTAAGGCAGACCTCAGAGTATAACATCATGTGAGTTGCTAAGTAAAAAACAGTGTTGCAAACCTCAATACTCATCTAAATACAATGGAAACTTCCAAAAGTGTTTTGATTTTGTAGAATGTTTAAAAAATTATTTCTGGCAATAATTTAAGGTGTTTGTAATTTTAGGGTGTTCAATCTTTTAGACATTTATTATAGATTATTATAGTTTTCTAATAATCAGAACTGCCTCGGCTAATTCTGTGGAATCAGACCTTGGATGTACATCTACTTTGATAATGTGACGCTAACGGCACATAACATGAAGCTGACGTCACAGAAACCATTCCAACACAATAACAAGTGTGATTGCTGCATAACAAACGGTCATAAATGAAGTTTATGTATTTTTCAATAAAATACCGCTATAGCGATATTTTATTGAAAAATACATAAACTTCATTATAGCTATATTTTATTGATAAATACATAAACTTCATTATAGCGATATTTTATTGAAAAATACATAAACTTCATTTATTCTGCTGATTAATCAGAAAAATGGATTTGAATAGGGCTGAACCCACATGCTACAGAACTTATTTTCCTTACGCCAGTACTGGCTAACAAAATTGAGCATTTTACCTACATAGTACTACGCGTAACACGCCTTACGTACACCCAAGGCTTGATTCGATTCTCGAATTGTGCCAGACTTTCCCGATTTTGTTTTCTATATGATTTCAGGAAGATGATGTCTACTTTAATCGTGCCAGGATAACATCCATACTTGCAAATGGTGACACAGTCTGGGTTGGGACGGGAGAGGGAAAT
The DNA here is from genome assembly GCA_964019695.1 of Loripinus fragilis. Lineage (NCBI taxonomy): Eukaryota > Metazoa > Mollusca > Bivalvia > Lucinida > Lucinidae > Loripinus > Loripinus fragilis. The sequence goes on from OZ026515.1 coordinate 37,297,142, forward strand.
TTGATCATTTATGAAGTCACAGAAACCTCACAGATAAAGACCCCAATTGTTATGTCTCCTTCAATGGAGAATCTTTCAAGTGTGACCTGTAGACTAAAAGAAGGTGTAGGAAAGGAATTAGACAGTAATGATGTAAATGGCAGGCTATTGAAAGTAGATAACATGTACAGAAGATTTCTTGAACACACAGACAGCCTAGAAGTTCAGTTTAGTCCAAGCAGCCCAAGTCCAGTTGAGTACCTCAGAGAGGATCTTTACAGTCCTTCACAGGAATCTACGGATCATGATGATGATGCTAAGAAACTTAACCCTATAGCACTCCAAAAGGCCAAAATTGCATGCAATTTGGGCCTTTCGGAGTGCAATAGTACAGGAAAAGTCGTAAAACAGAAGCAGATAACTAAACCTTTCAATCACACTGATCAAGCTGTATATAATACAGTAGAGCATAATACAGAGCAAGTCAGTAATAGTGAACTTAAAGATGTTCAGGCTGGAACACAGAAACAAGAAGTAGCTATAATGAATGAAACTGAGAAGACACAGTTACAAGACAATCATGATGAATGGTCAGATGCGTCAACACTCAAACCATTGCCATCATCGAAAAGGGAATCAGTAGAATGTTGTTTCCAAGCTGCAGCTGGTACCAGTCTTGAAGGAGAAGAGCTTGAAAACCCTCTAGAACAAGTGTATGAAGCGGAAGCCAGAAGCAGTTTCTCTCATGTCCTCCTTGAACTTGAGGAAGTAGATCATTTACAGAAGATTTATAATGAACATACACAGTCCAAAAGAAAGTACAGTAAACCCACTCTAAAAAAGCGCAGATCTGAAAATGATGTTTTACCCAAGCCAATGGATCATCAGTCTGATCCCGAGATTGATGCAGAGGATTTAGCTTTTGAATCAAAAATGGAGGAGTATGCCCGCAGACACAGTAGTTCTCATGTCATACACGTTGAAGATTTTACGAAATTGCAAAAGATTTATGAACAAAGTATGGAAGAGCAGACAGGAAGTAGAAAGACATCAGTTGAAATCTCACAGAATAGAATACAGAATGTTGAATCTTTTGATTCAACAAGTAATTCCTCTATGTTATTAGATAAAGAGGAGTTTGAAAAATTGCAAGTTATTTATGATGAGGCAGTTACTAGCAGGTGTGGGGAAGAGAATACAGATAATGAGACATTGGCAAAACAAAGAAAAATGGAAAACAGTTCAGTTGAGAGAAAGGCTTTTGGAAATAATTCTTCATGTTTTGTTGATGAAGCAGATGACTTTGATAAACAGATCATCTATGATGACACAGTACCGAGAAAGAAGTCAGACCTGAAAGAGCATTCCTACACACCTAGAAGGCGTTCTTCTTCTGAAGTTGACTTAAAGGCTCTTGAAAGAGCTGTGGATGATTCCCAGCACAGACAATCTCAGCCGCAACAAACATTATCTCGAGCTCAAGCATGGACAAGGGTAAGGAGGAAGTCGTCATCAGAAAATGATCTTTCCATGAGGCAGAAAGAAATGTCTGATGCACTTGAATGTCAGGGACGCAGTGAAAGCCTTATTAAGTGTGATAATATGGCAAGAGATGAAGAAATGTATGAAGAAAAACTTGAGAGAGAAGCTTGCATAGAAACATTAGACAAAAATGACGCATTGACACCCACTTGTGACATTTTTTCACCTAGCAGCAGTGAATTTATATTAACGCCAAACAGTGACACTATTAGTTGTGTGTCTGAAGACCACCTTGAGCCATTGACAGAAGGGAAGACAGAACTCTACCAAAACTTAATTGAAATTTGTAAAGAGTGTGTAGAAAAGGGTACAAAGTGCTGTAATTGTATTGAAAAAATACGTAAAACATATGCAGCGTACAAACAGTCTGAAGAAACAGAAATAAGCTCTATTAGTAAGAAATTACAGCAGGCTTTGAAACAAAATGGTATATCTGAAGAATTGAATGTGCGTCTGTGTCAGAATTACAGCCACTCTGAAGCAAATTTAGATTTGAAAAGTGCTCTTGATGTATTAAACCATGTAAATGCCATATCATCTGCACAGAAAAAGTGTAATAAAGACTTTGACTTAGAAACACAAGAACAACATAGCTCTTTGGTCACAAATGAAATACCTTACAAAGAATTTAAAAGAATAAATGACCCTAGTGAAGGTACAAGAAGATCATCAAAGCAGATGGTAAATGGTATAAATTATGAAAGACAGTTCTCAGCAGAGTCTGCCACTGAGATATCTCGTCAAGAAAAGGTTGGTATATGGCTATCATCTATCTCGAGTGATCCAGACAAGAGCAGTTCTGACACTGACACTGTGTATTTAAAAAGTCAGAGAAAGATTCCAACAGATAGTTCAGATGATGATGTTTTCTTTAGTGCAAGAGAGAAGGCACAGGATAGTAATTCAGACTGTAAACTAGATAAACAAATCCATGCATCTTCCAGAACAAAAGCATATTTTTCAGACAAACAGGTTCATAAAAAAGGAAAAGATGTTCAGTACCATTTGGAGTTTTCTAATATTCATGTTGAGACAGAGTCAGAAAAAGAAGGTTCTGAAGTGAGGAGTAAAAAAACTTCAGTTGATGAAACAAGTCTTACTAAGATGGCAAAACTTGGAAGTTCAGACAAAAGGAAAACCTCGTTAGATTTAGGATCTATTCAAGAAAAGTGTAATTGGTTTTATGACAGCTTCCTTGGTAAAAGAGATAGTAGTGGGATAGAAGAAGATGATAGTGCCTCGTCTAGGGCTTCTGACAGACAGAAAATCTTTGAATATTTAAGAACTCCTAGCATAGAATCCAGGCGAATATCTCTTGGTCCTAAGATATCTGAAGATGAACTGGAATGTAAAGATCTTTATCCAGATCAATTTCAATTTCCAAGCCTCAGTGGAAACGGGGCTGCAGAATCGAAGTTGCCCTTCTTAAAGACACTGAGTGCGAGTAGTCATCACAGTTCTCTATATTCTAGCTATGAGAATATTTCTACAACTAATGAACAGGACCTAAGATTCCTCACCACCTTACACCACCGTGGCCATATTAGTCACAGCGTAAGCTCGGGATCCATATCTTCTGACAATGGAATAATCTACAATGTGGATTTGACAATGGAAGCCAAGATGAAGATTTCTGACAAACCAGTAAAGTGCCTATTAACTACCAGGTATAGTACCTTATCAGTCACCCCTAATATTAGCTGAATTGTTTCATCATAACCTAATAAACGTTTCCTATCTCACTGCATGTTACCTTTATCAGGTCATGATGACGTTGCACTTTTTGAATGACATCGCTAATGACGCTGATCAACACAAAAAATAAAAAATTATGTCATAATCGTTAGTTTGAAAGGTTTCTAGTCAACTCGTACCTAAGTCAACTCGTACCTTAGTCAACTCGTACCCATTTTTGGTCAAATCGTACCTGACCTTTGGTCAACTCGTACCTACCCCAAGTCAACTCGTACCCGAATCAAAAAATGGGGTAGGGTAGAGCATGATAGAGGGGGTTGGTAAGTCTAGGTCCTAACAAGCCTTTTCAAACACTAAACATCACAATTAACTATCTGTGCTGAGGTTAGGTTCGTGCCAGCCTATTAAAGATCCCAACTCTTACGCCTATTGGGCAACCTTCTGGGAGCTTGTTCAATCATACATCATCATTACAATTGAGTATTTGCGATCGGACGAGGTTCAGGCCAGCTGTGGCAAGTTCCTTATGCGGAGGTGTTCGGAATAGCCTGCTTAAACGACCAAATCAACACAGTTTTGCTATCTGCGATAAGGCGAGATTTCGGCTAGCCTGTTCAAATATTAAAAAACACACATATGAATTACGACATATGAGGCTACGATTAGGGAAGTTTTAGATCTGCCTGTTCCAATATCCTGGACCTTTATGTATAATGACAGCTCCGCAGAGTCTTCACTGTTCGTGTGTATACACAAAGCTTTAAATTTCGGACATACCGATATATGTCTACTATGAGGGTCTGGATGGGGGGGGGGGTCTGGTATTCACTATTCATTAAAAATTTAGCCCATTATTCATCTCATTAAAATTTTGGGTTATTCATTAAAATAAGACCATTTATTCATTAAAAGTAAGAAAGGTGGCAAAGAAATCTGATTATTCATCAATTTTTTCTTCAATTCATTAAAAAATGGGATTATTAATTAATTTTTAGGCCCTCATTATTCACTATTCATTAATTTTTGGCTCATTATTCACAATTTATTAAAAAAAGGGGCCATTATTCACACTAATCATTATACCCCATCCAGACCCTCTACTATGATTGTGTGTAGTATGTTTTAACTAGCACTAAATATTAGATGGTATTTTGAACTACTCATTTCAAAATAAGTCAGCAGACGACAAAACAAAATGCACGCAAATTTTGAGTCATTTAAGTGGCAAGTAACGAAGGCTCAGATGAGAAACTCACCTGGACTTTCAAAATTAAAGAACCAAACCCTCTGATGTGAGCTGGCAATATTTTAAAAATGTTTTTATCAATTATAAACCTGAAGTTTATTACATTGCAATTGCCGAATTTTCTTTAATCAGATTGTACTTTTTGTTTTAATTATTTAAGTTTAACACTGTCAGACAATGTTAATTTCTAATTATAGCTTAATCCAATCACATATTCATCATTGATTAGGTACCAAATACTGTTTTTCACACCCTACCAATCACCAGCACGTGGCTGTAAAGCGGCTTTATGTACACAAAACCCGCGTCACGAGAAAACATTTCTTCAGGGGTTAACAAATCCTGCATGCTCAGTTACAGATTAGGTTTCAATTTGAATTATGCGCATAGAAAGTTTAGCTATTGTAGATTTTAGAGAGCGAATAACAAATGCGGTGATCAGACTGCTTGGATGCTCAGATCGGTCTGTACCATCGAGTCTGTACCTTTATTGTTTGCATGCAACAAAATCAGATTGTATGTTTTTCGATGGGACCAGTGCTATTTGCGATGATAAGTTTGCAATGTGCTATTCCTGTAAGTTAACACCAAAAGAGGTGGCTGCGTAGTTGCCACCCATTTTTGATATTCATTTCGATACACTATAATACTAAGACTACGCTACGGTATCAGAGGCTAACATTTATACCTGATATTACAATACAGCTCAGAGTTTTAATACATCAAGACCAGTGGCAGTCTGGCTGCCACCTCGGAGTTTCTTGACCGTACAATGGTCTCGGGGTGTCAGATGCTAGCGTGGCGGGCCTCTCACAGGCTTTGGGAGTTGAGCCTTCTCAGGCTGGATCGCTGATACAACAACAACAACAACAACAACAACTAATGGATGTTAAGTTACACTTATTATTTTATTTCTCGTTCAATGTAGAGCCTACTATTCCTCCATCTACTGAAATTTGTAATAGCGAGCATTTCCTGGGCAATAAACTGTATTGTCCCATTTGTAAATTAACGCTCCTTCTATGGTTATTTAGATGCAGAATTCGCCTAAGTCGTTACAAAACTTATCATTTTGCTTTAATGTACTTAGATAACGGCTTAAAACCATCCCTATACTATTATAAATAAACTAAGGTACGAGTTGACTTAGGTACGAGTTGACTAAGGTACGAGTTGACCAAAAATGGGTACGAGTTGACTAAGGTACGAGTTGACTTAGGTACGAGTTGACCAGTACCCGTTTGAAAGGTAGCCTAAACTGATAAATAGAATACCAGGTTCGCGTCTTTTGATATCAAGTTTACCAGGCTTGCCTTTGAGAACGCATGTTAAATCGCTCTTGTCAACAAGCGTTCTCAAAGCCTTGCCTGGTAAACTTGATATCAAAAGACACTCACCTAGTATTCTCTATTTATCTATCCTCACCCTTTGTATTCAGGAAACCCCTAAATGAGAACTTTTGCAGACAGTGAAGACCCAGATGAAATGCGGCATAATGCTGCATTTCATCGGGTCTACACTGTTTGTAAAGGTAAAAAAGATCTTTAGACAAAAAAGTACAATATTTTATAACCCAACACCCCTAGACTATCCCAAGTTTATTGTATCAAACCAGAAGTAAGAATCCATTAGTATACAAAGGGCTAAATGGATAAAACATGGCATTTCATGCATAAACCCATGACCTGCTGAACCCATATGTATCTGTTTTTGATAACATTGTAGATTCAGATCAGATGGATCAGGATCCACATTTTTTTCCACTGCTTGGAAATACATACTTATTACTGGAATGCTGCAGGTCAACAGTTGTTCTAATGCAATTGCTTTTGTAACACGACGTTTGATTGGATAACATCAAACATTTGCGACAGTATATCCTGCGATATACTGTCGGAAATAGTTTGACATCATTAATTACGTCACATTTCGTTGGATGACCTGCGGCTTTATGCGGCTTGCAACGATCCAATTTAGGACAAGACTGCAGAAGTGCATTAGAATGGGGATAACCATATTCAAAATTTTCATTTGGGGAGGTATATCGTTGGATATACGTTTGGAAATCATGTAATAAAACTAAATTTCGGGCGGTATATCCGATGATATACCTCCCCAAATGAATTTTTTTTAATATAGTTATCCCTTAAATAAAAAATGTGAGGAGCGTAGTACATAAAAGTATTCAGCATGATGAGGGTTAATTAACATTCACTAGGTGCACAGAGGGAGATCTTGAGAATCAAGAGTAAAGCCAATAGTTTTCAACATCTTTCGAGGGACCTGGTGATTGTCAATGCTTTGAAAAAAATGTTTGCCATTAAATCATGGATTCAATGAAATTTTCACCAAAATTCGCAAAGATCAGGGTTTACACTGTTAGCTATTTCTTAGACATGTTAATGGAACATTACATTTTCCTGTAAAATTAATGTTCAAAGTGAACTGGTGTGATCTAATTTAATCTGGCATGCACAAACTTTTTCTTTAAATTCCGTCTTCCGGACCAGTGGCTCAATATCAAAATAATTTCACACAAGTGTTCCTCATTATGCCCTCTACTTAAATTGCTCAAATCATTAAATCTCCACTGAACAAAAGGGTCTCTATAGAGCTAAAAACGGAAACATCTTTTAATGACATTTCCCAAACTGCTGTCTCAAACTCAAAGTAACTAACTTCACAAGAATTTCTTCTATCATAGGTGCACACAGAATTCCACTTTCTTTGACCCATAACATGATGGGTGATTTTGCTTGCTTTTTTGTCGCCTTCGGATTTTTTCTGATTAATTTAAAAAAAGATATTACAAAAATACTATCAGAGTGTCAAACAGTTTGGACCCAGATCAGGTCCAAAGTTTTGTCAGGCCTAATATGGGTCCAAACTGTTTGCAAAGCTTATCAGCAGACGACACAGGGAGGCAGAGTTAACCAAATTAACACCAGGCCAGGATTCAGATGAGGCACCAAAGACCTTCATGGCAAACATAAATTTTTGCTGTGTCTCAACTTTTATGTGCAACAATCGGAAAATTCCTTTAGAGGCGTTTTATACTGGGAAATGACCAGGGTCCACTGATGACTATGTTTTTTCAACTCTTAACATACCATGTAGTTTTTCATGCTTTCATGAAATCTGCAGATTTCAAAATTAACTTTTTTGAAAAGTTCTTTCAGGAATACCATCAATGCCTAACAGCTTGGATCCAGATCAGGGCCCACTTTTTGTTGGGCCTGATCTAGATCAAAACTGTTTGCAAAGAATATCAGCAGACAACACTAGCTGGCAAAGATTTAATGGCTGGGCTTTTTTTTCTTCAGTGTAAACAATGAACCACTCATCTTCAGTTGTTCTGGTTCCTATGGTGATGATGAGGCTGTGTTAAAGTGGAAAAAACATCTTAACGAGGTAAGTGTACTTGAAGCCCAAACTGCCATCTATATAAAAGTGTAACTGAAAATTATTTTTCTTATTTCTCAACCAAAACATATGTTGTGGGTACTCAAAAGAATCTTTTCAATGAGACCCAAACGCACCCAAAACATATACTTAAAATTGATGAGTAAGAAAGTAATTACAATTTTATGCTCAAGTAATAAATCACTGCCAGTGCAAGTTTATTTCTAAGATAACATTTGAAGTAAGTAAGTAAGTAAGTAAGTAAAGACTTTATTTATAGAGGGTGACAGCATTTAGCACATACAAAAATACAATCAAGTACATGTAGTAACTAATCTTCCATGAGGCCCTCAGTATCTATATGGACATATATACACATATACAAGTTAACATTACATTTGAAAATATACATTAGAGTTATCAAAAGATAACTGACAAATTATCTACATTTAAAATTTACTCTGCAAAAATTAAATGTATGGTAAGTCGGTACAAGATAGTAACCAACTATTATTGAGAATTGTCACAATCACAAGTACCTACTTGTGTCGTCTGCTGATAACTTTTGCAAACCATTTGGATCCAGATCAGGCCTAACAAAACATCGAACCCGAGCTGGATCCAAGCTGTTTGATACTTGCAAGAAAATTTCAAAAACGACCATGAAAGAAAATCAGCAGACAACGAAAAAACATGAAAATTACCCTGTGAGTGAAGTGACTTAGCGTATCTTTATAAAATTTAAGATTTATAGAACATGATTACTTAGAGCATTTTATGTACAAGATATATACTAGAATAGAATCATTCATAATGCATGTCAAGACTAAGTTTATGGTGTATGTGAATATAGTTTAATTAACTAACCATTTCATACATCTGTTATGAAAAGTGTCAATAGTCTGGGCTTTTTTTACTTCTTCTGGCAGACTATTCCACACCAGACATCCAGAGTATCTCAAACTGTGCTTGTAGTATTCTGTCCTAGGCTTAGGTGGGATAAAACAAGCAGCAGCAGAAGACCTTAAGTTAATACTTGTATTCACATTGTTTCTTAAAGTGAAGTTCTCAGATATATATTCAGGAGCAGTATTGTTAAAGATTTTAAACATAAATTTAGCCTTTCTTAAATAAAGCCTATCATATATTGACATTATTTTCAAAGATTGCATTGCTTCACTGGAATTATCTACACTGTAGTCAAGGATGACCTTACATGCTCGTTTCTGTAATTTGAATATCTTGCATTTATTGGACTCAGAAGAACTTCCCCAGACAATGCTACAAAAGTCAATATGGGGTTGTATGTAAGACTTGTAGAATTGAATTCTATGCTCCTGTGATAAATATTTCTTAATTTTTGATAAGAGCCAAATACTTGCATTAATTTTTTTAGTCAGATGCTTAATATGATCAGTCCAATTCAAATTTTTATCGACAAACACACCTAAAATTTTATCATTTGAGATTGTATTAAGTGTTTCATTATTAAATTTAAGATCAAGTTTTTCATTTTCTAGCCTTTGTCGCTTTTGATTTGTCGTCACAAGCATAACTTTTGTTTTTAAAGAGTTAATTATCATACCATTTTCTCTACACCAGACATGTAAATTGTCCAAAGCTATTTGTATGTTGCTTTCAATCTGTTCCATGGAATTCTGAACATCATATAATGTTGTGTCATCCGCATATAAATCTGTACACACATTGCTGGTATACAAAGGCAAATCATTAATAAAAAGTAGAAATAGAAGTGGCCCCAGAATAGACCCTTGAGGTACACCGCACGCAATATGCTTAAATTCAGATTTACTGTTATTAATAGCCACCTGCTGTTTCCTATTAGACAGGTAACTATTGAACCACAGTAAAGTGTCCGCTTTCAAACCATAAATTTCCAATTTTTTAATTAAAATTTGATGATCCACAAGGTCAAAAGCTTTTTTAAAATCCACTAGTACAACACCAACCATTTTACTGTTATCTATAGCATTCAACCATAAATCTATCATGTTTATTAGGGCAGTTTCACATGAATGTTGTGCCCTGAAACCAGATTGTGTTTTATGTAATAATTCATGTTGATGTAGAAAGTCTGAAAGGCTGTCATGAACATGTTTTTCAAGTACTTTAGACAATACAGGCAAAATGGAAATTGGACGATAATTATTGACTTCTTCAGGGGGGCCATTTTTGTAAAGGGGTGCTACTTTTGCTTCTTTCCATTTACTTGGAAAAAAGGAGTTACTAATACTGTGGTTACATATGAAAGTTATTTCGTCAGCTATGAATGGAGCGGAAAGTTTAAGCAGACGCGGCCCAATCATGTCTGTACCTGTTGCTTTATTGATGTCTATATTTGTGAGAAACTTTAAAACTTTATCTTTTTGAACTGGTGGAATTGAAAACTTTGTATCTGCAGGAATCTTTGCTTGGCAGAATTCTCTTAATTTATCATGGTCTGCATTTACTACAGGTTCCTTCAATTTTGATGCAATGTTAACAAAGAAATTATTAAATTCATTTGCCATTTCTGTGGAATCATCTATAAGAGTGTCACCTACTTTTACTGAGGTAACATTGGATTGCCTGTGCTTTCCTTTACCAGCTCCTACCTCCTGAAAAATTTTGTAGATACTGCTTGGGTTGCCTTTATTATTATTGATGAATGTTTGATATTGAAGTTTCTTAGCATTTTGAATTAGTTTGAGAACTTTATTTCTCCAGATCTTGTACTCATCTTCATTTCCTACAGCTTTGTGTCTATCTCTACATTTCATTGCATCGAGGATTTCTGGTGACATCCACTGTGGCTGTGTTCTATGTTTGACCCTATGTTGCTTAATAGGTACATGCTTGTCTACTACCTGTGAAAAAAGGTCTAGCCAAGCTTCCATTACATCATCAGTATCTTCAAATAATTTTATTGTATCCCATGGAACAGACTGAAGATCTTCAATAAATTTAGCTTCATCAAAATTCTTAAAACTCCTATAGGAAATAGTGTAATGATTGGTTTTAGGGGGCTGAACATGCATTTTACGGGTTAAAAATATGGGGAAATGGTCACTAAGTCCTATATTGGGTATATTTAAAGAGTTCACATTTTCTGGGCAGTTGGAATAAATGTGATCAATCAAAGTTCTTGTATCATTTGTCACTCTGGTAGCCTCAGATAGTAATTGGGTTAAACCAAATGGTTCCATATAGTCAGTCCATGCATTTTTAATTTGAACATTTAAGAGGTCTCGGTTGAAATCACCCATTAAATATAATTCTTTCTCTTCCTTTAATACATTTTCCATACAGTCTTCAAAGATTGAGTTCCATTGAACAGTAGAATTTGGTGGTCTGTAAATATTACATAAAAGAAAAGGTTTACTCTTGACTGGCTTAATTTCGAGCCATATACATTCAAGATTTTTATGTTCTAGATCAGACCTTCTGCTACAACTAATACCATCTCTAACATAGACTAATATGCCACCCCCAGAGTTGGCTTCCCTGTCCCGTCTAAAGGGCTTTTGAAAACCATTAACTTGAAAGACTGAATCAGGGTGAATATCATTTAATTTGGTCTCACTTAGGCCTAGTACATGGATTTGATTTTTATCTGACTCCAATAACATGCGAACCTGGTCAATTTTATTACTGATACCTTGAATGTTTATATGGCCCATTCTAAAACCCTTACATTTTAAACCTAAATCAAGTAAATAATTTGAACTGGACTGACTAGAACCTGTATCATCTGACATGTCATTTATTGTAATAGATGCATCATCAGTCCCCAGGGAAGAATACACAGATGTGTCGTCTCCACCTTGAGATAATGAGCTATCAGAATAGGAGCCTTGTTGCTCAGCAGGTGTCTGACCACTTGCACCTGAAAATGTGGCATAGCTTACACAAGTATCATTAGTCAAATTACTAGGTATAGAATCTATATCAGTACACACATTTACCACAGCAGGTGGTTGCATATTGACTGAAACATCATTAATTGAACTAAATAATTCATGCATACTTGAGCTACCTGTTTCAGAAGATGAGGGCCTCATAGACAATTCAATATTTAACTCTTCATTTGAATTATAACTACATGTAACAATATTATTACCCAAAACATTGTCACATATTTCATCATCCAATATCTGGTTAGTCTGAGATTGATAATAATTCTCATTTGAGATGAGGACTGAATGAGTATTATTATCAACCAAAGTGAGTAGATAATCTGTTTCACAGCAGCAGTCTATCATGTCACATTCTCCACATATAGAGCTCAAATATGAAAACTTATTATTTGCTAATATATCTTGATTTAAGGCATCATTGCCGAGTCCCTATTTCTGTAGGCAACGTCCAGATTTGTGACCAAGGAAGCCACACTGATAACAATTTAACTGTTTCTTATGTCTACAGTCACTAGTTTGGTGATTATTTTCTCCACATTTATAGCAGTGTACATGTAAGTTGTCCCTTCCTGACTGATGACTTTTTCTACCAAATCTATAGCGATTTTGACCAATTCCTCCTCGAATGTGGTTTGGTCTCTTGCGATGTATTTTGGGGAAGAAGCATTTATCAAAGTCCTTCACAAGTGAAACCTGCTTATTTAATGATCCAAGCAATCTCTTTACTCCAGATGATGATAAATGGATCGCATCTGTATCATAATAGCGTTCGATTATCTTTTCATGTCTGTCATGAAATGCACTATCAAGATCAACCAATTTAGCATTATGTTGCTCAGAGAGTCGCTGAATTATGTCATTAACATCTCCCACACAAGTGTCTGCTCGTGGACAGATATTACACAGAAAGATTTGACACTTGTCATTTGACTGTTTGATATGCTGTATCACCTGTTCATACAGCTCCTCGAAATACTCCATATCTGATCCACTCGAGGCATCATTGCCGCCAATATAAATTATAACGTTAGAAAAGCTTTTCATGTCATATACTTTTATCTGACTGATAATATGGTTTATCTTAGCACCTGAAATACCATTCTTGATTACATTGGGTTTTAGTCCTTTTTGATTTATTGATCCGATAATAGAATCTCCTATCAAAAGAGTGTCATTCAATGACTGATTCTCAGGTAATTGGCTCGGAGCTCTGACTGTCTTTCTTTGAATAGGGAGCAGTCTTTGAGGCTTATTGTGAGTCTGTATTCTGGGAGTAGATGTCATTTGTACCACTTCACTGTATTTATGAGTTTGGGGGTCACGAATCTCTAACTCTGGAGAAGGCAATTCTATGTGGTTTGAATGCTGTTCTGCCATAGCATCTGTATTCCCCAAACACTGTATATCTGCTTCTGATTGACTGTGGGGTGTCCTTTGAGCTATATTTGAAGAGTCCATAGAAGTCTCTTCTACCGTCTGATATAAAGATTCACTGGCAGCTTGCTCTACAAGTTTGTTCACTTGAGTAGTTAATGTAGTTATTTGTCCCTGTAGAGTAGAGATCATATCCATTATTGCTGAGACCTGTCTTAATATTGGTGAGTCTTGTAGCTGTGTATATATCTTATCTGGCTGCTGTTCTTCTGGCTCCACAGAACATTGTTTTTCAATTATATAATGCTTGCAATGTCCCTCGGGAGACATTAAAACATCTGGCTCCCTCCCTTTTTAACATTTCTCCCTGGACCTTGGGAACCTTAACCCTTTACGCCACAGGCTATTTTTAGATCATGACATCATTTTCTATTTTTAGACAACATTGAAAAAAATTCCAAAATAATTTGTATTCAAGTTTTGAATACTTTTGAATATATTACGGAAAATGGAGCATTTGCTCCATTTTCCATATTTTCAAATACATGATATTTCAAAGGCATCAAAAGGCGCTATTATGGAGTAAAGGGTTAATTTATGCAGAAAACCCCATGTTTGATCCCTATATTATTTCCATGGAAAATAAGGCTTTATATGTTATACATAAAAGCAATATGAGGTCTTTGGATTTGTAAATAAATAATTAAAAAAAAAAGAATTCAGCTGCTGCAAATTTTATTGGTACTTTAAGGGTGAATACTTGCTAAAATTGTAACTGGAACCTGTTTTTTTCTCTCGAAAAATGTAGTTTTTATTTCATGTAATTCTCAATGCTACATTTCATTTCAGCAACTTTGGACGAACGAACCAATTCTAGAGTTTTGTCCAAAGACTAAGATGAAGATTCTTCCAATGTACATGACACGCCGTGGATCAAGTACCTCATCATTTCACAGTCATGGAAGTGAGGACAGTGTTGCCAACATGAGTTCATCATCTTTCAAGTAGAAACTAAAATCCAATGAGGATGGCTCTTTGATACGTTTATCATATGATGTCCGGTCTGGGAATGATGTTACACCATAAACTAATCCTTAAAGCACTGAGAAAAAAAATGTATTTGAAAATGTCGTCTGCTGAAGTCATCTGCTGCAAAAAATTGCCTTACATTACTGACAAATTAAGTATAGAAGCAAACAGCGTGGACCCAGAACAGACTGCTCCTATAGGAGCAGTCTGATCTGGGTCCACATTGTTTGCCATAGAGGCTTCTTAAACATTTCAGCAGACGACTTCTGTTGCGATTGGCACTAGCAATTTATATATAAAGTAACATTATGTGGGCCTCATCGCAAGAAAACCCGTCTTTGGGGTTTCCGTCAAAGCGAGATTCAAACCAGTCTCCTCAGCTACAGAGACTATCTAGAAAATTGAAATTTCACCTGTAGCAAGTTTACATACGAAACTTTCCAAAAAGCGAACAACAAAGGTGCTGATCAGACTGCGCGGATGCGCAGGCTGGTCTGCGCCTGTGTTGTTCGCAACCCCCCAAAGACAGGCTTTCTCGCCTCGAGGCCCATGTAATAATGTCCATAACAAGGTTGCATACATGATGACAAAATCATAAGATTTTCATACTGAAAATGTGATTTCAAAGTAATTTTATTGTCAAATGATAATTTATTGTCAATAGAATCCAAAATTCGTACTCACACATGTATCATTGGATTTATTAAACTTGTTGCGAAAAAGCAATAAAATGGTGGGCAAACCTGGTATTCTATCTCTTTTCTCCAACTTGATAAATAAATTCAATAATACATGAGCACTCTTGTAACATCCTCAATGTATACTGTATTTGACCTTACAAGTATGCATGTTCTTTATATTAACCCTTTGTATTCTAATGGGTTCTTCCACTTAATATGATACAAAAAATTTGGATAGTCCATTGTATATATCTAGGGGTGTCAGGTTATAATTTTTAAAAAAAAATGCATTTTTTGTCTGAAGATCTTTACCTTAACAAACAGTGTAGGCCCTGATGAAATGCCGCAATGCGGCATTTCATCTAGGTCTTCACTAATTGTAAAAGTACCCATTGAAGGGTTTCCTGTATACAAAGGGCTAAATTTCTGTTTCCAGTCAATCAAGTGATGAAATTTCAATATCAATATGGATTCTGTGTGAATCTGAATCAACTGTCTTCATCAAAAGCCAGCTGGTCTGGCTCTACAGTTTTCAAATTGGTAATATAGAATATTGACCAAGTTATGCCCACAGTGTCTTCTTAATAGGTTGAATATGGTAACTAAGGAGATAAAAACAGACTCATCAGACTGTGTGAATGCAAGCATTTTGATCTGCAAATGGCATAATAATGAAGAAACCTGTAAGGCTGTAACAAGACCTGTTGTGTGTGTGTGGGGAGGGGGGAGACCCAACCCGGGGGTCTGATCAAATACAGAGGCTGGCTCAATTTGCACGTGGGACTGGATGAAGAGGCTGATCCACCACATTAGTATTCACTTAGTTTTCTCACAATGGGTGACATGGCATTGTCTCCCATTTTAATTTCTGTGCAATATAGGTTATTGAGGAGCAGTGTCTTATGAAGAGGAAATATCATATTTTCTATAAATAATTGACACCTGGGCTTCTTTACATAATCATAAGTGCATTTGTTACCTAATGAGGTACAGTAAAACCTGTCTAAAAGGCCACTCTGAAAACGACCAAAAATTGGTTTTCAATCTTAACCAATTATCGCTTAATGAAGGTCAAAAGTATTGCAGAATGCTCCAAGGGGAGCATCTGCAATACTTTCGACCTTCATTAAGGTACAATTTGTCATTAAGATCTTTGTTTTGTCTATTTTTGATTAGCTGCTTAAGACAGGTTTTACTGTATGCAAAATATAGGGAAGCAATGGCAAACAGTGTAAAGGTTTTCTCAGATTGCTCCTTAAGAACTGCTCCTAGAGGATGTTTTTCATGTTTTAACCGATTTTGTATGTTCTCATTTGATTGGCCTGTCCAGAATGAATTTTTGTTGACATTTTTTTGGTGCAATAATCATTGTCCCTGGATATGGAGTATTCAGGAACTACACGTAGTGTTCTTATGTTTAGTCTTTCTACAGGTTGTAATGCATTTTATCTATTCTAGATATTGGAATCCATTATAAAGTCAAACCTGTGTAAATCGGCCACTCAAAAATAGACAAAATAAAGATCTAAGTGACAAATGGTAGCTTGATGACGGTCGAAAGTATTGCAGAATGCTCCCCTTATATAATACTTTTGACATGCATTAAGCGATAATTGGTCTTGAAAACCAATTTGTGGACAATAAAGATCTTAATGACAAATGGTAGCTTGATGAAGGTCGAAAGAATTGCAGAATGCTCCTCTTGGTCTTGAAAACTGGTGGTCTTTTTGAGAGTGGCCATTTTACACCGGTTTTACTGTACAATTTTTAAATGTTTTGTCTACTGCATATAAATGTGTCAAAATTTGAACTTTAACCCTTATCCTGCCAATATATATTTTGTCCTGAAGTTGTCAACTGCAAAATACATCTGCTGCATATATTCAATGTACTTCAGAATACGTCTACCAAGTAAGCAAACACAATGAACTTTGCAAAATATCAGGCCTCCTGATAAAGAGTGTGTACCAGAAAAATATTTTTCTTATTTCTCAGCCAAAACATATGTTGTGGGTTCTCAAAAGAACCCCCTCGATGAGACGGTTCTTTTGAGCACACAAAAAAATATGTTTAATCACATTTTTTTCCGCAAATTTCTTTTGCTTATCTGGCCCTATGATATATTAAAAGCTATTGCCTGACAATATTGACCTGAGACTGATTAATTTCTGCCAAAATCTTTGTGATATTTGTCCGTTTTCGTGAATTACTCTGACCTGGAGAATATGAAGATAATGTCCATTCATTAATGCAACTGGTCTGATGGCCTAGTGGTTAGTTCATTAATGCAACTGGTTTGATGGCCTGGTGGTTAGTTAACTTAATACAGATTGCACATACCTGAATTGACTCTTGGAAAACCCTTTTTATATAATTGTCAAATGTATGCATTCTTTTTTAAATGAAGATTGTTTTTATATTTTTCGTCATCTTGTGCACAGCATAACTTTACATGTTTTCATTTTATTTAGTCGCTTATGCATTCATTATTCCCTAGGTTTCTTCAAAAGTGTTTTTAAGTAGGCTTATTGCAAAGATTGGGCTACGTGTGTATAAACGTATGACAGATTCATATTAAAATATCGATTTATGCACAAAATAAGAAAAAATGAACAAACAAATAAATAAAGGAGATTATTAAAAAAATCATAGATTGAAATTACCCCAAATTCAAACCCACATCTTTCGAATGCTAACGACAGACTGTTGCCCAATAGGCTACCATAGCAAAAATCTTGCATTCAGATAAGTAATTGTACCACAATCGAAAGCATACTTTTCACGATGATTCCCGAAGATTGGGTGAAAGGTCATTGAATATTCATATGTCTAGGGTCAATATTGTCGGACAATACCATAGTACATAGGAAGAAGAGAGAGCAGATGGGGCAATTTCCATGAATTGCCGAAATGGGGTTAAAGGAATGTTTTGCTGTAATATGTAAAATTGTCTCTGCATAAGATCAGGTCATTCATGCTGACCCTAGTATGCTAAAATTATTCTTAAAATTCTGATTGAATGTATATATCTGTTGAATGTATATATCTGTACACTACGGTTTTATTGCTATTTATAGAAATTTCATTATGTTATTTATAGAAATGTCAAATTTACAGTATTAAATGTTAACCCTTACCATGTTAAACCAGGATATATCCAGTTTTGTAAACAGTGTAGATCTAAATCAAGTATCTTCTGAAAAGCCAGCTGGCAGGGTTCAAATTTAAGAATTTTATTCACTTGCTAAGATAGCAAGTGACTATTTTTCTAACTTGCTTAAGGTATTGATCGACTTGCTTATTTACTGAAAATAAACTTTTAAGGTAGAACACTTATTTTTCCATTTATATCATTTAACAAATTCAATTAGCATTTCAAGTCTGTATGTGACAATCATGTGTTTTTTCTCTAGCAAACAGTGTGGATCCAGATCAGCCAGCTTCTGAAGAAGCTGGTTGATCAGGATCTCACTGCTTCCTATGCCACTTATGTTATGGCGCATGGTTTGGTTGATAATGATAGTGACTTAATTTCACATGCTTAAAATAGCAAGTAATAGCAATTTCTATATTGCTTTTGGAGAAAACTCCTAGCATTTAGCAAGTAAGCGAGTGCAAACTTTGATCCCTGACTGCTGATCAGGATCAACACTATTTGCCACTCCTCTTGAAAATGGGTGCTAACAATTAAAATCATGTAAGTTACTGTAAATTCGGAAATTTTCGTGAGGGTTTTATTTTCGCGAAACTTTGCTTCGAGAAAATAAATCCTTCCTAAATGCCGAAATCACTCTGTCCTTTACTAATATATATAAATCATGGCCTGGTCGTGAATTTTTAGCATCACAAATATAGCTTTTAATGCTATTCGCGAAAATAAAATTCTCGCAAAAAATTTTTCCGGATTTACAGTAATTTGATAAAAATTGAGGAGGAGTGTAGTACATAAAACATCCAGCATGGTAAGGGTTAACAATGTCTCATTTTCATGCAAGAGAGGGGAGACAATCAATAGATCTGCTGTATTTTTATACAATACATTTTTACTACTTCATTAAACAATTTTTACTGCTTCATTAAACAAATGAGCCAGTACTGGAGATTTTGGAACTTATGGCATAGGCAAACAGCATAAGGCCCTAGCATTTATTCAGTCCTTTAGTTAAGAGTGGGTAACAGAAATATTTTCTTATCTCTACAAAAACATATGTTGTGGGTACTCAAAAGAACCGTCTCAATGAGACGGTTCTTTTGAGCACCCAAAGCATATGGTAAAATTATGGGTAAGAAAATATTTACAATTTTACTCTGAAAATTTTGTTTATCTAAACCTATGATTTATTGCTCACATTCACAAAGGGACAAAGATGAAGGCTCAAACTAAAATATAGACCTGTAGCCCCACTAGATAGCTCTGCATGCATGTTTAAAGAGTGATATTATGCATATCGTCGGTCGGGAGTCAAAACTCTGAATTTTTATCAAAACGACTTTTTGTCAACACTGGAATGCCAAACCCATGGCGCACATTCTGTCAAATTCTCGTAGCTATAGACCAATTAGAACCCACTTAAAAAGTATCAATCATGCTTCAAAATATCGTATCTATGAAAGACACCATTATTTTGGTGCTCATTTTACTGAGATACAAGGTTTTGCCATGAAAAAGATGCTCAAAATGTCGTAACTGGATGTTTTTTCATGAAAATATGCTCAAAATGATGTAACTCAAGTGAAACTCTTCATAATGACCAGGAAGTTCAAAACACCAATAACAGTGAATTTGGATGTTACTAAATAAAATCCTGTCTGACTTTCAGCAATATAGGACACTCCTAGCAAAAGTTATTCAGTTTTTGTCTCTCCTGAAAAATGTAAAAATCAAAGATACAAGTTTTTGACTCCCGACCGACGATATGCTATAAGTATCAAAACAGAACTTGAAAGTGTGTACATGAGTGAAAGTTTTCATGAATACTCCTGAATTCAGGATTTTGAGGCTGACTTTCCATAGAATGTCAGCCTCAAAATGCTGAATTCAGCAGGTTACTAAAGGTTCTCTGATTTATATTCAGTCTATCTCTGATTTATATTCAGTCTACCTTAAGAAAATTAACCATTTAAGCTTCAAATTGTGAATATTTAGTGGGCATATTGCAAGTTTTAAGATCAGAGTTCAGAAAGTTCAGGATTTTGGAAATTTTGAACTTTCACCCATGTGTGTAACAGAAAAATAATTTTCTTATTTATCAAGCAAAGCATATGTTATGGGTACTCAAAAGAACTGTCTCAATGAGACGGTTCTTTTTAGCACACAAAACATATGCTAAAAATTATGGGCAGGAAAATATTTTACGCCGAAATCTTTTGTTTTATCTATACCTGTGCCAAGGTAGAATTCCAGCCAGAAAATTTTGGAAAGTTTAGAACATTTACCATATATTTCTGTCCCAGAGGATTGGTCTTCATCCTAGCAATCAATGCAGACCTTAAAAAAGCCATAAACTGCTAAACCCCAGAATTTGGCATCTCATCCATGTTTGTACTGTTTATCATTGTAGCTGTTTATGACTTTTTTAGTCAAGAAAAGGTCATGCCAGGGGTGTGGAAATCGAAAGATTATATACTTGCCCAGGGACAAGTAAATGGGGGACCATTCAGTTATTTCATTCCCTCTCTTTTTGGGAATTCCATTTACATTTTACAAACAAAATGAAAAAAGTCAATAAGCAATGCTTATTCGATACCCCCCGCACAGTAAGATTCAGTGAAAAAACTTGGCAAGTTATAGTTCAAACCAGCAGACCTAAGTTTTGAAAGAAGATTTCAGCAGAATCTGTGCAAACAAAAATTATAAACTGCTCCATGCATATGTTCAATGTGTCTACATTGTATCCGCAAAGTATCAAATTGCTCCATCAAAAGCTGTGGTAGGAGTTGAGCGGCCCATAAAGGCACTATCCATGCAAATACGAAAGTCATATAGGGTAATAATGTCTAAGTTCTAATAGCTGTCATTTTGTCATTTTTTTTTTCAACCAGACTCCTTCATGCATATGTCAATGTGTCTATATTGTAAAGGAAAAATATCAAATTGCTACATTAAAAGCTGTGGTAGAATTTGATCGGCCCATGAAGGCACCATCTATTCATTTACAAAAGCCTTATTAGGGAAAAATTGTCTAAGTTCTCAAAGCTGTCATATTGTCAAAAATTATTTTTTCTGAGCCAAACTCCTTCATGCATATGTTCAATGTGTCTACATTGTACAGGCGAAGTATCAAATTGTTCCATCAAAAGCTGTACTAGGGGTTGATTGGCCCATGAAGGCATCCATCTATGCATTTACAAAAGCCTTATTAGGGAAAAATTGTCTAAGTTCTCACAGCTGTCATATTGTCAAAAATTATTTTTTCTAAACCAAACTCCTTCATGCATATGTTCTATGTGTCTGCATTGTACAGCTGTCATATTGTCAAAAATTATTTTTTCTAAACCAAACTCCTTCATGTATGTTCTATGTGTCTGCATTGTATAGGCAAAGTATCAAATTGCTCCATCAAAAGCTGTGGTAGGAGTTGATCGGCCCATGAAGGCACCGTCTATGCATATACAAAAGCCTTATTAGGGAAAAATTGTCTAAGTTCTTACAGCTGTCATTTTGTCAAAAAATATTTTTTTCTGAAGTAAACTCCTTCATGCATATGTTCAATGTGTCTACATTGTATAGGCAAAGTATCAAAGTGTTCCATCAAAAGCTGTGGTAGGAGTTGATCGGCCCATGTATGGCCTATAATAGCATAAGCATAAAACCCTATATTAAAAGCCATTTAGAACTACAAAGGGAAATAACTCTAATAGAATTAACCCCTAGCCCTTACTTTTCTGTCTAAAGTATTTGTCTTGCATATATGAACATGTTTGCAAGGTTTGATGAAAATCCAGCAATGACTTTTCAAGATATTAAAAAAACAAAACGTTACGGACGGACGCACGCACGCACGCACACAGGGACGCACACACACACGCACACACACACGCACGGACAACGTGAAAATAGTATACCCCACCACAAACAAAGTTTGCGGGGGGTATAATTAGATTATCCCCAAGTAACCGGCAACATTAGCATTATTTTCTCAACATTTTTCAATTTGCTGCTCTCCGACTGTGAACAACTTGCATTTAACTTTCTTTATACTTTTCCAAGGACAAGAAAGTATTTTTTTTTTAACTTGTCCTGAATGAAATGGGACCAAGTCGGGCATGGTATTTCCACAGCCCTGGTCATGCTATATTTTGGGCTCCCCCCCCCCCCCCCCCCCCCTTGGACTAAATCTTTTGATATATTTTAATATTACATTTACACCTATTTTTTTATGACCAACTTTGTTACTGTTCGTGCTTTATGTCCCAGTCAACAGTTGTTCAGTCATATCAGGATGATTTCCTTTCTTCCCAGTTTTGACCAGTACAAAGCAGAGGTAAAATGTCAAGGACACAACACTGTGCCTCTTAGGAGTTTTCAACTTGCAACCCTTTGATCCCAGGTTTAACACTATCAATTCAGCTATGGGGCTCTTCATTTATGACCTAGTCTATTCTCTTTTCATTTGAATATATATATGGAGAATGGTTGAGGCAATTGGAAACAGTTGAAAATAACATTCATTTATGGACAATTTTCAGGATCTTAACTTTATACATTGCATGCTGTTTATTCTGTTTTATTCCAACTCATGGATAACTATAAAAAGATTTAATTTTTTTTTGCCATAAGGGTGCGCTGTTACCAAAAATAACAAAGTATGCCTGAAAAAAAAGAGACCAATATGATTTCAGTTGATGTCATTTCCCTATTTATGTACCTCATAGAAAGAGCTGCTGGTCCAATCAAGAGGAATTAGACAGCTTAATTGAATAGAGGGTGGGGCAACTACTTGGTTTGATGTGGGTCTCTTTAAAGCAATATTGCTAAATACACCAACATTTTTAGCTGTACTTATGAGGTTGAGTATTGAAGGCAACATTTTATGTATAATTAAACAAGGAGATTCCGACAGTGTCTGTGAGGTCATAATATGTTTTGTTACTCAATTTAAGTTATCAGTAGATCTCAAACAGTTATTGAGAGTTATAACGATTTTGGGATTTACCTTACGTCACTAGCATAAACTGTTGGTGCAATAGTATGTGGTAGTTATTATTATCTTCCAACATGATACATACAATAAATGTTCCAAAATTTTAAACACTTCCCCTTTGGTTTTCAAGGCTGGAATTCACAAAATGGATGTCAGAATAGCAAACAGGGAAGACCCTGATCAGACTGCTTCTTCAGAAGCAGTCTGATCTGGGTCTGCTCTGTTTGTCCAGAGCATTTTGGCAGGCAACTAGTGTTCAAAAGTTTAGAACATTTACCGTAGAACTAATGTCCACTTAGTTTTCCTTGGACTAGTTATTGGCCTTTCAGTCTCAGAAAGGCTTTTAGTTGAAAATATAGTTATAATTCTGTTGAATTCATTTGTTTGTAATATATTTGTGATTTTGTTTATCCACAGAATTGATCATTGTTACATATTATTTATTATACATTTTACCATTGTTTTTTTGTTTGTTTTTGAATAATTTCATAAGTATATTTTGTCGTTGAATTTTACCCATAATAAAATATTCATGTCCTAACTTTACCCATAATTAAATATTCATGTCCAAACTGTACCCATAATAAAATATACATGTCCTAACATCAATTGGGTACAGTTAGGAGAAAACCTGTCCTTAGGATTTGAAATCAGGTAAGGCTCAGTCGGTCTGCCCTGCTACAGACTAGCTTAAATGTAGATTTTTTTGGTTTGGTTTATGGTAAAATGTCCCAGTCAACAGCTATGTTCATGAGTATGGACAAAGATGAAGACTCTGGACAAGTTTCAGGTATGTAACCCCTATAGATAGTTAAGCATGAAAGTAAAAAGAATGCTTTGATACAATTGCACACACCCTCCTAAAAAACTTGGTGCAGAAAGTTAATCCTCAATTTAACATTTTATATGCATGGGCCAGCAGAGATTTTGGTACTTATTGGCACACATGTAGTTGCATATGCACAAAACCCTCCTTTAAATGT
The DNA here is from genome assembly GCA_964019695.1 of Loripinus fragilis. Lineage (NCBI taxonomy): Eukaryota > Metazoa > Mollusca > Bivalvia > Lucinida > Lucinidae > Loripinus > Loripinus fragilis. Next base: position 37,321,133 of record OZ026515.1, read on the forward strand.
CTATGCTGATGTTTCTGAATCTTCATCTACATCCATACTTTTTATATGCGATCAGCAAACACTGTAGCAATTCTGTGCATTTGCGTAAGCTTGTCTGAGCCTTGGTGGCTCAGGGTTCATAGGGGCACGCTTGTGTAAAATTCAAGGACTTCTCAAAGACTTTCCTACTGTTTTCAAGGACTGAAAACTTAAGAAAAATACGGATTTACACGTTAAAATTCTATTTCCTGAAATGCTGTAAGTCCATTACTAAAGATATTAGTTTAAGATAATCAGTATAAAATTGTGGTGCCTTTATTTGGTGCAGCATATGCTGCACCAAATAAAGGCACCACAATTTTATACTGATTTAGGTCTCCAAAAACACTGTTGAATCCTCCTGTAAATGGTAAAATTCAAGGACTTTTCAAGTACTTTTTAAGGCAAATTTTATTTTCAAGGACTTTTCAAGACAGTCCTGTATGACAATGCATTAAGTACCAAAATCTCATATGCTGACTTAATATTTCTGAAACCAATTGCCATATTTTTGATGATATTTTTACAATGACAGCATTTGATTTAAACAGTAGGCCCCCAGCTAAGAATCTTCTCAAGCCAATGGTACTAAGTCCACTTCGTTCCATCATATCCATTGGCATGCATATGGAACGAACTGGCATGCGCGGATCCAGATAGATTTTTTAGAGGGGGTGCAACTTTTTTTATAGTTAATGAGTGGATCCAACTACCACTAAAATTGGCCAATATCATCGACCCGCCAGCGAAACGCCATTTAAATGGCGTTTTGCTGGCTTGTCCATGATGATTTTTGGGATCCAGTATTGCTAAGAAACCATATATTTTTGTGATTTTTCAGGGGGGGGGGGGGAGAGGTCTGGAACCCCTGTCCTCACTGTGGATCCACACATGAGTAGACTTACATGTAGTACCCTTGGCTTGAGAAACTGCCAGCTAAAAGGATGAATGAATATAATTTTCATCGGGCTGTTAAGTTTTTTTTTCAGTATTAAAGTGTCACAATTCCTGTTACAGGTTGGCAGATTTCCACCAAACGTTTTTTACTGTTAATAAATATTCTAGGGGCTTTTATTATACCATGATAGTCAGGCAACGGCTGAATACATCATAACATTTGTTCTGATTGTATGCCTCCTATACCGGTTCGTTATAGTGTGTGATAATGTTGACATGTGATTTCTGACTGTGCACATGTGATTTCTGACTGTGATGATTGGTAACTCTATTGTTAATTTGTTATAATGTTTATATCTTACTTTTGACTTGTAAAATTATCATGTGTACATATTAAAGGTTAATGTTTCATCAGAATTACTTGTCTCTTCAGAACCATTTGCAGTGCTAGAGATAGCATCTTTACCACTAATAAGTGCACATCATTTGACATGTACCTATTATTTATATATATATTAAAGTGCAAGATGAGTACTTTATAGGTTGTTTACACAAAAAGAGCCTCGGATTTCCAGTTAATCAGGGCTTCAGATTTTTTTCAGGATTGGTGGGCAGAAGTGACCCATGGAGCAAAAAATAGTGGTTGTTTTCTGAAACGATGGGCCCAAGCATATCAAACTAACCACAGTTGACATTTGGGTTGTATACTTTACCTACATATGTAACGGACACAGACACTTGTATGCATATTGACTGCTGATTAAACAGTAAAATCTGTCTTAAGTGGCCACTCAAAAAAGAAGACCAATTATCGCTTTATGCAGGTCAAAAGTATTGCAGAATGCTCCAAGGAGAGCATTCTGCAATCCTTTCGACCGTCATTAAGCTACCATTTGTTATTAAGGTCTTTGTTTTGTCTTTTTTGAGTGGCTGCTTAAGACATGTTTTACTGTATTGACTACCTACATGTGGAGTTTGTAGACTTGCTGTAAGATCAATAACTTTTAATTAAAGTGAGATATTTTCACAACTAAAAAGGATGGGTCCATTGGGCCCACTGCCTTGGAAAGTGATGGACCATAATTTGAAATAATGGGACAATGACCCGGGCCCACCATAAATCTAGCTTGGTTAATCTAGTGTTTTATGGCTTCACCATGTGGATGAAAACTGGAGCCTGATCAGCCGCTTGGCTTCATCAGTTTTGATTGATTTGATGCTTTACGTCCTGAGCCAAAGGCCCAAGTGAGGTATTAGTATGGCAATGGTCCGGCATCTGTCTCCTCCGTCCACGCTCCTCTTCTCTGAAACCATGAGGCTGACAGCTTATATATTTGGTAAACTGCATTGTCTAGTGGTGCAAATCAAGCCAAAAGTAAAATTTGAAATGGGGGTGGGGGGGGGGGATAGTGCTAACTCTGGTTAGACTACTCCTTCTGGAGCAGTCTTATGTACTGGTAGGTTTCCGTGTTCAGTCTGACCTATTATGGCCAAATATCCAGGGTAAATGTTTTACTAACATTAGTCACCCGAGAGGAACTCGCATATTTGCAGACCGATTTCAGATTGATCCGGAAGCTTCTGACTTGTAAGCAATTTTTATTTGAGAGATAAGTGATAGGCATTTGAGTAAAATTTTAGAACATTACATAAAGTTTTAGAACTTTACTTAAAATTTTAGAACGTTTACAGCTAAATTCTTTACAATGTTCAGGACTTTAGTTAAGTGTAGCGAAAATTTAATTTTCTTATTTCTCAACCAAAACATGTTGTGGGTACTCAAAAGAACCATCTCAATGAGACGGTTCTTTTGAGCACCCAAAACATATGTTAAAACGGATGGGTAAGAAAATATTTACAATTTTATGCTGAAATTTTTTGTTCATCTTAACCTTTGAATGTAAGTGCCAGAATCAAATAACACAGAAAGGAAAAGCATGTCCATACACTAGCTCCAAATCAGACTGATCCTTGAGGAGAAGTCTAATCAAGGACTATTTGTTTGCTTTCTGATATATTTATTGACAAGGCTGGATCATATGGAAGATTTCATTTTAGAAAATCAGAACTTAAAACTTTAAAAAAAACTTCATATAAACTAGTGACTCCTTAAAATGTGTATGCAAACAGTCAAGTACCACACCTGAACCAGGAAGTAACAAAAACTAAGAAACGAAAAGCCTGATATTGTCTAAGAGACTAGGCCCGAGGTTATAAAACTTTTTCCATGCTCAACTCAGCTGAGCACGAAATTTATCCTGCTCATAAACTGTTGGCTTTTTAACATTTATTAGCATGATAAATACAACACCTGAGAGATTTAAAGAAGAAAACTTCTTCGTTTGTCGGTATTTCAGTTTTTATGAGCAGTTAAAATTTCGTGCTCAGTTGAGTTGAGCATGAAAAAAGTTTTAAAAAATTCAGGACTAGGACACAAATTGTAAGCCAGATTCAGTGACATGAAACTTCTTAGGTTCCTGCATGCTGTCACCACCTACAATGTAAGCTTGTTGATGACTATGATCCGATGCTAGAACAAACACCAGTCTATTAGTTACCATCCGTTGCCAAGCCTTGCAGAGGAATTCACTGTGTTCAGCATCGAGATCATCAGTGACAGTGTCTACAACGGCATTAGTGTTTCCTTTCTTCTTGAATACAGCAGCTTTAGTAACAATCAGAACTAGACTGTAAGTATTCACTAACTTAGAAAGCCCATCTACAGCCAGTTTCATATTGACTTCTTGTGCTTGAATGTTGTCTCCTCCATTGTATCTATCTATCCAATAGAATGCAGACAAACTGTCAATTATAATGGCTGCAATCCCAGGTTCATTACACACTAGAGATTCCAATCTATGAACAGTCATTACGAATTCTGTACCGGATGAACACTGAGACACATGCACTTTTCTGAGACATGACCTAATAAACTTCTCGACATCCTCTGAAGAAATCACTTGAACTTTCTTCAGCTTTGTGTAGAATGAATCTTTCCATGAGTGTGACTAGGCGCAGTATAGAGAAACTGTAGTCATTATCAATAAGGATTACTCCTGCATCACACCCATTAAGGCTGATACCATTCCATGTGCTTGGTAGAATACAGCGGGTAATAAAATGTAAACATGTCTCTGATTTTCCAGTTCCCTCACCCCCATATAGCTCTATCACGTCTTTACAGAATGGGCCTTCTCCTAATAATACTGGCTCTATCTTTTCCAGTGAAGGTCTTGTACCAAGTCTTGCAAGAAACTGGAAAATTAACAAAAAAGGAACAGTGAACAGGGATTGTTCTACGAATAATCTAAAAAATAAACTGCAGGCGATGGTACACCATCCCAAATACCTGCTTTGTTACTTTTACCTTGGGACCAAGGTTGCACAAAATGTTGCCCAGTACCCTTTACATCATGTAAAGTTTGAAGTTGCTATGTCCAACAGTTTAGGAGATGCATTTACAAGAAAATACATTATTTGACATGTACTTTGAGGTCATCACACAAAATGTTGCCAAGTACCCTCTACATTATGCTACCTATGCACCTATAAAGTTTTAAGTTGTTAGGTCCAAGGTGCATTTACATAAGGTCATGTAAAATGTTGTCCAGTATCCTCTACGTCATGTGACCATTCCTGGGTCAGTTGTGGTACTTGAGTGTATCGATTCTGGATCTTTGCACCCTTACTTACTTTATAAACAAAATAATTCTCCTTGTTACATTTTTTGAACTATTGGTTTTAGAAATCCTTCTCTTGTTGTATTTAACTGCTAGACAATAAATGTTTGTTTACATAAAACTAAGGTGTAAATGTACTTTAAGCACTTGTGATGTATGATGTAACTGGATAATAAATTATAGAGTCTTCATTACATCTTTGCGCTATGTTTTAAATATACTCAGAAGAAAAAGTTTAGTCAGTACAGACACTGTGTGCAATAATTTTGTAAGACAGTCTTAATATTGACAAAAACCTTACTCAAAATAAAATTCATGTAATGTGTTACGTATGTGAACATTTTCAACAAAACATTCCGAAAATATACCCGTTTTCTTCATCAAAAATGCACAAAGTGGTAAATATTAAAATTCAAATTTCATAACTCAAAAATCAGTCTAGCGCCGCTCAGACGATTTCTGGCAGTACAGACGGAAATTCTCGTATCTGTTGCATAACTCAGGAATTTAAGAAGTTTCCAAGCGGCCATAAAGCGATTACGTCATGTTGACGTCACTATGACCCTAACTTCAAATGGCGTCGTTATCCGTGATCTCCCAAACGGAGGCTTGTAATTTTTACTGCCAGGCTGTTGAATACGTGATTGCAGACGATAAATTGTTTGTTCACTGCATCCAAAACTGCGTGTTACGTCAGCAACACGTGTTCCTGTTTCAAGGCGTCAAAACGCGGTATTTCTGTAATTTGTTGATAGCCTGGACGGCGAATTAAGCTTGCTAGCACTGAATTTTCTCCGGATTATTGCAATAGGAACAGCTCTCTTTCAATATCTAACAGTTTATGAGAAAATAACCCTGCCGGTTTACCACAGAACGTGCACATCGTGCATTTTGAAATTTGGTTGATACAGTCTAATAGAGGCATTATTTGTCACGCAATAAACAGGTACATGTAAATTTACGATAATATAACTCATGCAAAAAGTTTGACAATAATATATGCAGTATTGTTGATTTTATGAGAAAACATAAATACTGACTTAACTTTTTCTTCTGAGTATATATTTCACTTTTTCCTGTTTTGGTATATCATTCTCTTGGTATATTTAATAGTTAGACAATACATATATATACTATGCACACTAAGTTTAGCAATTTCTTATGTTTCTCATCTTTTTTGTGCTCATCTTCGTGCAGTGCCGACCAATTTCAATTGCAACGACGAGAACAGGATCTTAGGCAAATGAAACCACGAAATTTCCGATGCCACTCTAAATAGGCATTCGGGGAGAGCAGGAATTGCAGAAGGGGTCAGTAAGCAAAAATCACACCCGTTGTAAGTAATGCTAAAATGATAAGCATGTGATTTTTCGTTTGGTGGTCTTTCATCTTCCTCATGCATCATACTCCTATTAAAACTATTGGTTATGTGACAGATGTGATAGAGATTTCATGCTGAAAAAAAATCAGCTGCCATCAATGGCGTGAAAACGTAGTCATCATTTGATTAAACTTCATATGTTAATTGGCATTTCAATTCAACAGAGTATCAGTTTAGAGAGATATCATATGCTTACTATGTAACTCGTCTTATGGTTGATTAAAACCATAAGTTACTGAAAAATGGTGTGACACATTTGCAAGATAACAGTGACATTAGATTTTATCTTTAGGCTCGTGCACTGTAAGTAGTAAAATGTTTCATTCAAAAATATTAGTCTGAATGTTTTGGAAGGCATCAAACAGTTTTACTTGTTTATGTGGTTCAAGAAAACACGACTAGAAACGCTGTTTAATGGCGATAACTCAAAAGCATTAGTAAAAACATCAAATTGTGAAAACTTGGTCCTTTACTTCTCTATGAAAGTTCAGAAAATTGCAGCATTTGCTATGCTTTTTTGTTTTCAGTGACCAAACAATTGTTTGAAAATGGTTTCGGCTTCCCCCAATGATCAGAAATACCTATATTACCCGCTAGTCTTAAAATTAAACGTAACTTTTGCACTGCCGCTGCGTTTGGTAAATCTGTATTTTTATACCCCGCCACTAAAGTGTGGCAAGGTATTATGTTATACCCTTCGGTGTCTGTCCGTCTGTCCGTCCGTCCGTCCGTGCTCACCATATCCGATCGATAACTTGAGTATTTATTCACGAAATTTTTTCAAATTTTGCATACATATTGTTATCGGCGATGAGTGGTATGGGATTGTAAATGGGCAAAATCCGTCCATTTTTAACGGAGTTACTGCCCTTTTTCATATTGGAAAAATGGTTTCTGGCCTGTTATTCCTTTACTGTTCATGATATCTGAATGAAACTTCACAGATATGTTGCACATCAAAGGTTACATATTGTGACTAAGGACCGTCACTCTGACCTTCCCAGTTTGTGAGTTATCCGCCCTTGATAGGTCTGAAAAAAGGTTTTTGACCTATTGTTCCTTTACTATGTGGAATATCTGAATATAACTTCACAGATATGTTTCACATCAAAGGTAACATATTGTGACTAAGAACCGTCACTCTTACCTTTCCCGTTTGTGAGTTATCCGCCCTTGATTGAATTAAAAAATGTTTTTTACCCGTAGTTCCTTTACTATGTGGAATATCTGAATGAAACTTTACAGATATGTTTCACATCAAAGGTTACATACTGTGACAAAGAACCATCACTCTTACCTTTCCAGCTCATGAGTTATCTGCCCTTGATTGATCTGAAAAATGGTTTTTGACCTGTAGTTCATTTACTATATGGAATATCTGAATGAAACTTCACAGATATGTTGATCATCAAAGGTAACATATTGTGACTAAGGATCTTCACTCTTACCTTTCCAGTTCATGAGTTATCTACCCTTGATTGATCTGAAAAATGGTTTTGACCTGTAGTTCATTTACTGTATGGAATATCTGAATGAAACTTCACAGATATGTTGAACATCAAAGGTTACATATTTTTAGTAAGGACCGTCACCCTTACCTTTCCAGTTCATGAGTTATCCGCCCTTGATTGATCTGAAAAATGGTTTTTGACCTGTAGTTCATTTACTATATGGAGTATCTGAATGAAACTTCACAGATATGTTGACCATCAAAGGTTACATATTGTGACTAAGGACGTCATATCACTGTCTATCTCAGTTCTGTTGCTATTTAGGCATTATATATCTCACAAAATAACTTTTGGTGCCCCCAGCAGTGGCGGGGTATTATGCAGTGCTTGCGGTGCTTTTATTTTGAATGGAAAATCTTGTCAGATGATCGGCACTTGTATCTTCATGACAGCAAATGAAACTCGAGATCTGATGTGGATGGGCTCACCCATAAAAAACAATTGCTAAATTTATTGTGCATAGTATTATATTACCACAAAACTAAAGGGTGAACTTAAGCATTTGTGATGTAACTGGAAACGAATCATGGAGTCTTCATTACACCTTTGCTGTAATTGTGTATTTGAATAGAACTCCCAACTACAAAATAACAAAACTATGCTATGACTAGCTCAGTTTCAGCTATCATTTTTTAAAGAAGAGTTTCAAAATATAAAAATGGCGTTATTGTCATCAATGAGGGTCTGGATGGGGGGGGGGGGGGGTCTGGTATTCACTAATCATTAAAAATTTAGTCCATTATTCATCTCATTTAAATTTTGGGTTATTCATTAAAATAAGACCAATTATTCATTATAAGTAAGAAAGGTGGCAAAAAATCTGATTATTCACTATTCAATAATTTTTACTTCAATTCATTAAAAAAATTGGATTATTCATTATTCTTTAGGCTCTCATTATCCACTTTTCATTATTTTTTTGGCTCATTATTCACTATTCATTATTAACAAGAAAAGATATGACAGTGAACTGCCATATCAAAGACCCGACCTCATTGAAATTGATTTGACTACATCAACAAATGTACATACTAGTTTTTATAAAAGTGTAAGGGAATGCGTGGATTGTTGAAGAAATGACGTAAAAGCATAAATACCATTTGTAATTATTGTGTCCCTGTTGTCACAGTGTCACAAGCTTCCTATAATTCGAATTTTCGATATTAAATTTGAAATTAAATCTACAGTACCTTGGACTTCGAATTTACGAGATTCGACTGAATTTATATTTTATATAATTATCAATCTAGTGTTCATTTTTAATTTTCACCGAACATGGCTGGTTTTTCAGTTATTTTGAATTATTTCAGACATAACAGAGTTTTTGGAACAGGCAAAACTCCAAATTCCCGCGCTCAACGTCATTGCGATAAATGTTTCATGTCATAAAAATGTATAAGTAAATAAAAAGCGTTATTGGAGAAGCACCAAACGGACGTGCAAACGGGCATCAGAGTGGAAAACAGTTTGGATCAAGATCAGGTCCGACGTTTTTACTAGGGTCTGATCTTGATCTAAATTGTTTGCAAAGGTATCAGCAGACAACACTAGTAGACACAGCCACTTTTTACTTAGTGCTGGTTCAACCCATCCCAACATAACTGAAAAACTGTTGACTAGATTTAACTCATTACCACACATTTTTCCGCACTGCGAAATTACCAGCATGCAAAGAGTATTCCATTGTATTGTATCAGCGCCCTAGATAAGCTTTTGGGTCAATTGGGTATTTACGCAACCTGGTTATCCTAAATTGCGTACTTAATGCAAAAACAATTGCGTATTTTTTATATTTTTTTACGCCATGTTTTTGGCAGTGATTACATACATTTTCTTATTGAATTAAGCCATCACAAATGTGCCTACATATTTACTCTCATCGTCTGCCTTCCTGAGTATCAAACTAGCGGATTTTTATTGTACCTGAAGAAAATCTCATCACATTGTTGACATTAGTTGCTCGCATTCACTTTGCAAAGTTTCATTTTCAGCTAAAATACTTGACTGGCGCCGGTATTTTATTCATAAAATTGGAATTATACTGTGCGCTTGCTAGTAAAAAAAAATCTATACCTGACTGGCATTTGTTTATTACACAAATGGAAACGAAATGGACCAAATGGTATGCAATGACATCGCATGTAATTGCATACCGATCGTAAGAATTGCTTTTCGGTACGCACACATTTAATTTTAATTGCTTTTTTGATGATTTTAATTGCGTATTTACGCAAATACGCTGCTTATCTAGGCTGCTGATTGTATTGAAAAACGGCCATCAGAATCGGGTCGCCGTATCAAATGAATACGCTTTATCAGTACCCTTTACCTGGAAAGCTTGTCTGTGTTTGGATAAAATTGGCTGTAATAAAAGAATTTCGCATTGAATTTTAAATATTCGGACCAATATGATGTCCAAACTATGACGTTGGTGTCCCAATAGACATTTGTCGGTTTTCAGTGTTACATGTAATATATGTGGATATATTAAACGTTTAGCCAGGGACCTTTTCCCAATGCCAGTTAGACTGACAGTCCGTGTAAGTTAACATAGCTCCAGATAAGGATAGGAGGCAATTGGGTATTTACCCACCTCTTTTTGGCTTAATTGGGTATTTCAAATTTTAAATTGGGTATTTCAAGTCTTTGTATTGGGTATCTATCTGAAAGCAAATAAGAAATGAAACTGGGCCTTGTTTCTCCTGACATTTTGTTTACTTTCGGTTTCACTTTCAAAAAGCGTACTTGCAATATTAGTATAGCTGAGATCGCTATTTCCAACTTATTTCGAAAATCCAACGTATCTATCAATTCATCTTTGATTCTTCAAACCACCAACGCTGTATTAGAGTTAGTTACGATATGATATTCAATTGCTCTAAGGCTTTTTCGCCCAAGTTACGCCATTGTTATTGTAAAGCGAGACCAATGTCGTAATCGTGTAAATATTGGGTATAGCTAAACAGCGATAAGAATGTTCTTGGACTGGTTTACAATTTAATTAACTAGAATCGGCGACACGCCGCGTATAAATTTGTACCCAACAACAGCTTGTGATGCGAAAAACGACAATCGCAAACTGAATACCCTAGCGTCATACGCTACGAAAAAGTTCGGAATTGAGTATCAAGGATTTTTATTGCGTTTTTGTACGCACAGAAATGAATTTAATTGCGTTTTCAGGTCCACGAAATTGCGTAAATACGCACTACGCAGCCTTATCTGGAGCTATGAGTTAAGAGGAATTATTTTAGTCTGGATCCCTCCCCTAGATCTACCTATCAACAGGGCACCAGTTTAGAATTATTTGTGTAAGTCTCCTTTACCCTAAAGTAATTACACATAAAAATAAATAGATCTTAATAATAATAATGAAATAGATCCTATTATAAATAAAACAGATAGTATAATTAAATGCATTTAGATTGGACCGTCAAAGACACATTTTCCATGAAATGATTCTGTGTATAGCCCTGAAACTGTGTAAATTTCGACCGTAACTACTTGTGTAAGTCTCATTTATGGTATTCCAATAATAGAGACAAATGAATGTTTAGGAACGATTTGATCGGGTCTCAAAAAGGGCCATTATTCACTAATCATTATACCCCATCCAGACCCTCATCAATAAATTACATAAAATGCTTATGGAAATATGATATATCTGATCCTACATTAGTGAACCTGACAAGTAATTTCTTTGCTCTATGTACCAGTTTATTTATATAGTTATTCATAGTGGATTGAGCCTAGCATGAATATTTATGAAGTAAAGGTAACCTGCACAAGGGGCGACTTTCCCTGCACAGGGGACATCCAGCTAACATCCCGATCCGAAGGATGCACTTATCTAGCATCATCCCTGCAAATGACACTAGAGAAAGCGTGTTTGGACACCAAAATTTTCCTCGCCGCAAGCGGGAATCGAACCTGCAACCTGTAGCACCAGAGGCTAGTGTCTAACCACTGAGCTACCACGCTTTCTCTTTCGCTTCTAAACAAATTTTGTATTATATGGCACTCTAGTGAAAAGATATTTTAGCATTTGGAGAACTATTGGTTATGTTACCAAAAGTGACTGACAAAAAAAAACGTGTCCATATACTCTACACACTGAGGGCCTCTGCTCATCATGGAAGATTAGGTATTATCCATCTATCTATCTCTTCATACGGCATACACCCTCATATGAGTATTACATGTACTTATTTTGTATGTGCTAAATTTTATTACCCTAAAAATGCTTTACTTACTAAACAGGAGGGCGTGTTTTTTCGCGAAAGATTTAATTTCGCACTTTAGGGTAACCACGAAGACCGGGTTTGCATTTTTCCTGATAAAAATATCGATTCATTAAATGAGTACGATTACTGTTTCCTGATATCTTTATTCAACATCTAGAATGATGGAGATCTGAAACATAATAATACACTTATTGATCATCTTGTAAAAGTATTTGTCATATATATCCCTCTATCCCCTCCTGAGTCATTTGTATAACACTTGAAGAAAAGTTTTACAATGGCTGGTGTTTATTTTTAAATCAAAACAATGCCATATTGTTAATGATCTGGTTACTTGTCCAGGAATATATAGCAAAAGTAAAGTCACAAATTAGAATTCACAGCAGGAAACATTAGATTTTTATGGTAGCTTGGCCTTCATAGGGTTAGACTGCCCTCCAGCCAGGGGATTATTCTGCCCCATTAAATCAAAACAATGCCATACTGTTAATGATCTGGTTACTTGTCCAGGAATATATAGCAAAAGTTAAGTCACAAATTAGAATTCACAACAGGAAACATTAGATTTTTAAGGTAGCATGGCCTTCATAGGGTTAGACCGCCCTCAAGCCAGGGGATTATTCTGCCCCATTTAATGCACAAAATCACGAAGCCAAGTTGGTTCAACACGAGGCCGCGATGATCTTCTTGGTGTTACAGGTGTTGTGATTTCTTGTGTAGGTTGAGGCATATCTGGGCGGTTCACGCCTTGTTGTGGTAGCTCAACGCGACTTGGAGTCCTTGGTAGCTGTAACTCTGGTGGATCGGGCATTGATTGAGCTGGATGATTTTCACCAGTAGGTTGCCCATTATTAGTTTCAGTTTCTGAGTTATCCTGTGGCACAATGGGGGTTGGGAGTTTTGTTGGAGAACACGGTTGTGACACATGTGGGGGAGAATTATGCAAGTCAGGTTCAACAGTATGTCGAATTGGTTGTGGCACATGTGTAAGGGGTCTCCGAAAATCTGTGTCAATTGTGTGTCGCGCTTGGGGTAGATAAATTGGAGTATATTGTCTGAGAAACTTCCTATTCCGCATAGTGATTCTTCCGGAGCCGTCCACACGTATGGCGTACTGATCATATTGGCGTACCTCTATCACACGCCCAGTTCTGTCCCATTTAAGGGGATGACGTCCTGTCTGATTTTGTATCCGAACGAAGTCGCCAACGCGAAGAGGTGTTAGACGCTGAGTATGTTCTGTGAGACGCTCTGCTATCTTCATGTGACGGTTACGTAACGCTGATTCTCGTTGCTTTAAAGTTTCTTTCCATGTGTCATGAGGCTTATAGTGGCCAGGAAGAATTGGTATGAAATCTTTGACCGATCGACCAAAGACACACATAGCTGGCGAAAGTTTTGTGTCTCTGTCAGGGGTATTTCTGTATTGCAGGATGGCACGTTGGAAAGCATCTGTGTCCAGTTCACCATTTGGACCAGTGTTATCCGTAATCATGCGTTTAACAGTTTTTACACCTACTTCTGCCCTACAATTGCTGTGAGGGAACGCGACAGATGATAGTCTATGATGAACGCCCCATGTATTCAGAAACTCTCGTGTATTTGTCGCTACGAATTCAGGTCCACCATCAGATGCTAATTCGTCTGGAATACCGAATGTTACGAACGTCTTTCGTAAACAGTCAATCAGACCTTGAGAACCTTTGGCTGCTCTCTCGACTATTGGCCAGTTTGAATACCTGTCAACAATCACAAGGTAGTTTCCACCCTTATAGTGAAAAAAATCTGCACATACACATTGGAATGGGTATAGAGGGGGCACTGTAGGCGTAGGCGGGGCACTTGGTTGCGAAGGGGCCATGCGATTGCAGTGGTTGCATTTGTTTCTGAGGCTGATGATGTCGGATGTGATGCCTGGCCAGAATACAGATGTCTCTGCTCTAGATATCATAGATGTAACACCTTGGTGTGCTGAATGCAGGGCTGTTAGTATGTCTTTACGCAAAGAGGGTGGTACTATGATGCGATCTTTGTATATGGCGACACCATCAACAGTTGATAACTGATCACGAAGAGGAAAGTAATCTCGGATTGATGGTGGAAGGGAAGTGCGTTTGTCTGGCATTCCTGATTCTATCGTTTCAACTAAGCGATGCATCTCGACGTCTCCTGAGGTGGCAGTGCGAACTTTATCCCATGTAACACATTGTAAGTTTGTGATTGCGTTCATGGCTGAAGAGTACAATGCTGCCTCGTCAGTGTCATCACGTACAAAATCACTTGTTTGGGTATCATTAGATGAATATGTGAATGTGGGAAGGCACAGAACGTCACTGTCAGAGGTATACCGCGAAATGTATGCAATATCGTCAATAAGCACAGTGGTTTCTGCATCACCACTTGGGTGACGTGACACAGCATCAGCAGCTCGATGTTTAGCACCCGGCACATACAGCATTTTGAACTTGTAACGAAGAGTTTTTTCCTTAAGATTACGAAGCCTTGCATTGGGAATGTTCTCTAGGGATCGATCCCCAAAAATTTTGAGGAGAGGTTTATGGTCAACAGCAATGACAAGGTCGTTGCATCCAAGGACAAAGTATCGAGCTTTCTCAAGTGCGTCTGCAACAGCTAAGGCTTCTCCCTCAACAGGAGCATACCGTGACTCTGTAGCACTAGTGAATCTGCTGCCCACTAATGTTATCTTCCAACCATCAGTGCAGCAAAATGGGGTCGTTTTCGCGCATTCACAATGTTTTTGAAATAACCAAAATCCAATCCCATCCTTTGACCAATCGGTAGCTAAACATGTTGATTTACTTGGGTCGAATATGCGTACGCCCTGCTCTATCTCACTGACAATGACTGCCTTTGATTCCTGAAATGCCTCTTCAAGAAGATGATCCCATCTGAAAGGTGTTCCAGGTTTGAGTAGTTCCCTAAAGGGGAGCATCCTGTCTGTCATACTAAACGCGTAAGAGACCTGATTGATAAGGCCAAACCATGAACGCACATCAGTTATGTTTTTTGGTGTTGGGAAATCAACAATGGCTTTCAGGTATTTTTGACAAGGGCGGACACTATTTGGGGTGATTTCGAAGCCAGCAAATTCAACACAGTCCTGAGCGAATACAAACTTCTCAGGGTTAAGCGTGATTCCATTATTTCCGCAAGTTTCAAGCCAATGGCATGCTTGGAAGAAGCTCTCTTCAATATTGTCTCCCCATAGTAGGGCATCATCCACACACTTTGTTTTCTTGGGAATATCACTTACGATTTCATCAAATCGCCGCGTGTACCCATCCCCTGAGGCAATATAACCCTGAGGCGCGGTTCGATAACGGTATCTGCCCCAAGGTGTGATAAATGTTGTTAGGTGTCTGTCCTCTTCTATGATAGGAACACTGTGGTACCCATTCCAGGCGTCAAATACAGTCTTTTTCATTCCATGTGGCACAGAACGAGCCTGGTGAAATGGCGATTGAGTGTGATGTGTCTCTCTTACTGCATGCGTATTTAGCGCTTGAAAGTCGACAGTTCGACGAGGTGTCCCGTTCTTCTTTGCACACACCACCATGCGGTGGCACCATGTAACTGGTTCTCCTATTGGTACCGGTTCTATGACACCAAGGCGAACGTCCTGATCAAGGCCAGACTTTACTTCATCTTGCCAGTGAAGTGGAACTGGCACAGGTGTATGATGGGCAACTGGTGTGGCATTGGTGTCAACCATTAGTTTCATTGGAGGACCTGTCATGAGGGGCAAGGGTTGATGTTCACAAGTGTTGAAGGTACTGGACTTGTATCTGTCTAGTATGTACTGTTGAATGTCCGCTCGATGCTCTTCCGTGGCTGGGAATGGCAATTGTGTTGGCATTGGTGGTGGAAGTTCACGTCTGGGACAATCACAACTAATGTCATGTACCTTACTTGAATCAACTGTATTTGTGGATATCCCTTCATCACTTTTTGTGTCACCAATTGCCGGGAAATTGTCCGTAATAATGCCAAGGGCAGTGCATGCCTCTCTGCTCAGGAATAGTTTATCAGAACTGTCAGTAATGTATACTACCTGGCGCGTTTCAAACATTTCACGAGCACTGTTTGTCCCTGAGAAGCGAAGAATAGTGGCACCAAGAATCTTTATGTTTCTATTATTGGCAGCATGCATTTTCAAAGTTACCGGAATAAGATTACGTTCATTCAATCCCAAGCGATGAGCTATTTTGATACCAGCTAGGCAGCTTTGACAACCAGTATCTGCCATGGCTGAGACTGTGATTTTCCTTGGTTTTGATGGAAAGTTGGACGCATATCCTAAGCTTTTATAGTCCTCCACCTTAGTCTCCACACTGACATTGACATACGGTTGCGGTTGTGAAGATTTCTTAGTCCATGTATTGTTAAGGTTATCATACACATGATGGTCAAGATTAATCACTTTGTTTTCGAAAGAAGAGTTGTAGTCCATAGCTACACAGAGTGAATTGAAAACAGCACCTTCATGTTCTGTAGTATGTTTTTTGTTAGTGGACTTAGAACTTCTACACATTGATGGCAAGTGATTCTTTAAAGTGCATTTTTGGCATGTTTGTCCATATGCCACACATTCTCTCTGACGTATGCGAGGTGAAGCCCGAACACCATGACCAGTCTTACCACAATATGAACAAACTTCGCGCGTTTCTACTTTAGGTTTATCAACCTTTAAGCGGTCTGCATTTTTGTTGCGGCGATAAGAGCTACTTGATGATTCAGCACCCTGCGAGTCCATGAGTTTTGAGGCTGAACGCCTTCCAGCTTCTTTGGCTTCGACAAACTTAAACACTTGTTCTAAAGTCATATTTTGATTCTGGTCTCCGAGCAATTCCAATTGTATTTCTGAGTCGTAAAGTCCACGAGTTAGAACATCGCGTAAGATTGCATCTGCATAATTGACGTCTGTGTCACAGTTGTT
This sequence comes from Loripinus fragilis, assembly GCA_964019695.1. Taxonomy (NCBI): domain Eukaryota; kingdom Metazoa; phylum Mollusca; class Bivalvia; order Lucinida; family Lucinidae; genus Loripinus; species Loripinus fragilis. Next base: position 37,337,821 of record OZ026515.1, read on the forward strand.
GCATTTTAACACAAACTTGCAAACCCCAGCTTGTCCACGCAATCTTGCACCGAACGACCGAACTGTCTCTTCTCGATCCTGTGTCATATTGTTCAATGTTACGCGGGCGACCATTGTATTTTCCTCACGAACTGCAAGTTGTCGAATAGCTGCCAAAACAACTTCCTCAGTTTTTGTTGTCAAGGAGCCACCTTGTGCTCTAGTAAGATCTCTGCGCAAAGTCTCATCGCAGCACTCAAGCAGTTGAATTATGAGTTCTTTGTCTTTGATTTTTGTCGCGTCGACGTAATCTTTCCATCTGGAAAGGAAATATGTCCACTCCTCGCTGGTGCCTGCTGAAGACACAGTTGGTCGCTTCACTTTCTCCGCTTTAGCTGGTGTCACCGAAGTATCATGCACCTTAGCGTGGGTAGAAATGAGCGCAGCCACTATGGCAGCATCCAGGTCATCCGTTTCGAATTCACAGGCTGGTATAGGACATTTGACTCTAACCATCTTGCTGGTGTTTATGTCACAGTTCTATAATTTATTGTCTGGAATTGGATGTGTGGTAGATCTTCACTGATGAATCTCCATCATAAATGAGTACGATTACTGTTTCCTGATATCTTTATTCAACATCTAGAATGATGGAGATCTGAAACATAATAATACACTTATTGATCATCTTGTAAAAGTATTTGTCATATATATCCCTCTATTCATCAGATATTCTTAGACTCAGTGTTTGTATTCGCATGGCATATGTATTTCATTGTGTGGATGTTACACATGTAATAGGTTAAAATAAGAATAGTGTTTCAAAATATTATACAAATTGCAGAAAACCTCACTTGAATGCCAGTTTCTTTTCTCGCCATTTCCAATTTTCCGCTTAAACCATGCCGGAGATACTCGGATAGAATGGAACAGAATAGTTTAAACATATTTTTCATTGTCGCAGACAGCCAGCACTGACGTACTCACCTGTCGCCTTTCGCTCGGTGCACACTGGGATTGAACCGCCATTTTTATTAAAATTATTTTTTGCGATCACTGCTTGCGTGACTCAGGGCTTTACATTCAGAAAATATTGACTAAAAGAGAAATGATAAACTGTCAAAAATTTAACTTTTTGCTATTTTTAACAATAAATTCGGTCACTACAGAAGTGCGAGAATTGAACGAGACTAGCCAAATATCGCTAATTACCCATGATGCAAAGGGCGAAATGCGAGAGATCTAGATGAGGTATCGTCAGGTCTCGCGAGAATGCATATTTTTAGATTGGTTCCCGTCGTTGATAAAGCTCCACTTCCGCTACGCATATAAAAAATTTATTCAATCTGAACCCCCTAAAATTATTAAAATTAAAAGTTAGACCCCCTCCATATCAAAGGGAACCAAAGATCTAATTCTTGGTCTGAGTCTTTTTCTACATCCATAATTTGTATATGTGAGCAATGAGGGTATTGTGTATCTTTGCATTTGCCCAGGCCTACCTGAGCCTTCATAGCTTGATTATATGATAAGTACCAGATCTCAAGTGCTGGCTCAAATGATTTTATTGGACGTTTACCTTGGTTGAAATGTTTTCATGGTGCATTGTATACATGGGTTTGTGCCAGATAAATGACTGTTAAAAGGGTGTGACAAGGGTTTTATGCAATAATAATAATTATTGCAGATGTTTAGATTATGTTTGCATAAAGTTGTAGAATACATGCCATTACAGATCATTACATGCACTTAACATAAGTATTTTTTTCTTCATATTTTGCGTTTATAATTTCAGGGATATTCGTGTTTACTTCCAGGGATATGGGATATTTAGAAAAAATAATTATAGGGATATTTGCCACTTTACTTAAAGGGATATAGGATACTTCCCTATTTACTTAAAGGGATATAGGATATTGGTACCCCCCCCCCTATACAAGCCTCAGTAGTAGCTGATAGGACAGTTCAGTAGTGAAAAAAAAACAAGCAAAGATATAATATGAAACTTCTTCTTCAGGAAAGATAGAAGAAAAACAGATAGATTGGTCAAATCCATGTCCAGTCTGGCTACCTAGGAGGTACCAGGGCCAACAAAGTCCCCGCTAGCATAGCACAAGGAAATCACTAGGACGTACTTACACTGACCGGCCCTATACAGTATTAGATTATTAGACTGGAGAGCTCCCGTTTGAAAGGTACCAAACCGGGAGCTTCGGTCAAGGTGGCCGGGAGGGTATTCCAAAGGCGAATAGTCTTTGGAAAAAAAGCTGTTTTTTGTAGTAGCCAGTTGATGCTGGGATGTGCCTGAACTTATGAGGGTGATGTGCTCTGGTCCTAGTGGAGGCGGCTGTAAGATGGTCATCTGCTGGAAAGTCAACAAGTCCATGGATGATCTTAAACATCATAGTCAGTTGGTATTTAGCACATCTGGTCTCCAGGGTTTCCCACTCAAGATGTTCGAGCATGGATGTAACGCTACTTGTATATCTGTATCGATTTGTTACGTATCTTGCTGCCCGTCTCTGTACCATCTTGAGCTTATTGATGTAATCTTGGGTGTATGGGCTCCACACTGAGCAGCAGTACTCCAGTACGGGTCTTACAAGGGAGAGGTATGCAGCAGTCTTCGTTTGTTCAACGCTGACTTTTAGATTTCTCCGCAAGAATCCTAACATGTTGTTTCCTTTCTTGATCGTCTGGTCAATGTGCTTGTTCCGTGGCATATTGGACTGTAATTTCACTCCGAGATATCATGTTGAGTCCTAAGTTGTTAAGGTATGGCCTTTGAGAATATAGGTCTTTGAATGTGGATTCTTGGATCTTGAGATTCTCAGTGTGCTACATTTATCTGGTTGGAAGGCCATGCCCCACTTTTTCTCCCATTGTGCAAGTTGATTTAGGTCCTCCTGTAGGATTTCGGCATCTTTATCATTCCTTATCCTTCTGTACAGTATGCAGTCATCAGCAAATAACCTTGTGCTTGACTGGACGCAATCTGGGAGGTCATTTATGAAGAGGAGGAATAATAATGGTCCCAAGACTGTTTCTTGAGGTACTCCGCTGATAACCGTGATGCTGTCGGAGGTAGCGCCTTCTACTTGCACTTGCTGGGCTCTGTCTGTGAGGAAGGATTGAATCCACTTGTATGTGCTGCCTCTTACGCCGTAGTGGTCCATTTTCTTCAACAGACGTTTGTGCGGAACACGGTCAAACGCCTTGGAAAAGTCCAGGATGATTAGGTCATATTGGTGTTTCTTATCCAAGCCGGACACAAGTTCATGGGCTAGGGTGAGTAGTTGTGTTTCACAGCTACGTCTGGCTCTAAACCCATGTTGAGAGTCTGTGAGTACTTGGTGTTCCTCTAGGTGCTTTAAGACATTACTGGTTATTATATGTTCTTGGACCTTGCAACAGAGGCTGGTGAGCTAGACTGGTCTGTAATTAGAGGCTTTGTACTTCTGTCCCTTTTTGAAGATCGCTGTGGCGTTAGCTATCCTCCAGTCCCTTGGAACTGTTCCGGTGTTGAAGTTTTCTTGGAAAATCGTTGTCAAGAAAAAGGACGATCACATTATCTTACGATAGGGAGCATTTGCCAAACTTTGAAGGTGACTATCGCCTCGGACCTCTTGGCTCGCTTGGATGTGATGTTTTCTTGTGTTAAATACTTAAATTCTGGTTGTATGGCTTTTAACGCAAATTATTTCATACATGTTTTGATGTAGGTGGTTCATTAGACTGGCTACAAGTATATGATATGACACATTGATGAAAAATTGTTTTAAGGACTGGAGCCAGTCTAATGAACCACCTACATCAAAACATGTAGAAGATGATTTGCGTTAAAACAGATTTATGAGTTAGACTGGCTACAAGTATATGTTATGACACATTGATGAAAAATTGTTTTAAGGACTAGAGCCAGTCTAGTGGTTCATATTTTGCACACTGGTTGCCTCAGGTGTGCAGATGTCAACAGCAGGTGACCACAATGCAGCAATGAACAGACACAGAAGCATGACAAACACAATACATAAATAACACAAATGATCCACAAAAGAAGAACGGTCAGGAAAATAAAATGCTAGTATCCCTTACTGACCTTAAAACAGCCAAATATGGCAATCTTGCTTGACTGTACCTGGGATATCTTGCAAAAACATGTAAAAAAAAAGAGATGATCAAATATGTACCCGCTTATTTTTAGAATAATAAGCGATTTTTGAATATTGCTGTTTTGTTCTTTATTTCATTTAGTAAACCTTGAAGCTCTGTAAGTAGAATTGAGAACCATAGCTAATTTTTCCTTTCTTCAGGATAACACACTATTAAGTCTTGGATATATTACAGTTAATTTATTGCTCAAAAGTAATCACAAGTAGTCATAAAGTAGCCATGATTACTTTGTAATGTAATCTGTAATTGTAATCGATTACATTTTTAAAAAAGTAATTATAATTGTAAATTGTAATTGATTACATTTGCATGTAATCGATCCCAACTCTGGTCAACAATGGTTTCAGACTGCTGATATGACCTTTGATTCAAAAGTAAATGGCAATTGTTTTTTGATCTGTCAACTAGTATATTCATGAGCCAGTGCATGAGATTTCCAACAATGTGATATGTGCGACCAGCAAAGCCTCAGATCAGCCTGCGCATACGCGCAGTCTGATCAGAGCCTTTGCTAGTCGCTTGAGTATTCTATGAGTGTTAAGCTACTGACTGAACACCATTAGGAGTTTATAAGCTTATCAGGAGGCTGTAGCGGCTTGTCCGAGTCTACACATGTCAAAATGCCACAGTGTTGGAAATCTCATGCCACGGCTCATATGGTTTGTAATTCCAACATGTTTAGATGTAAGTGGTTCAAATCTGGAACACTGTCTATGGTTTGTAGATGACAATAAAGGATATGGGTTGCTGGTATAACCTTGGAGACAAATGTCAAAGTAGAATAATCATACTATGTCACGTTTAATGTAAGTGCGGAAATTTATGATACCCCTACCCGATGGATTGGCTCCATTCTAGTTGTTCTTTGTTACATACGTTGCCAGAATAAAACATATACATGTACACCGTACATTTTCATGTTAAGACATTCTGTATGGGTTTGAGCTCAATTTTTACAAAAAGCAGTAAATAATATAACCAGGAGATGCCATAATCACAGACCACAGACCTATCCACGGGACAGAAAACAGACAGCCACAAAATACGCTAGCTCTCTATTGCTCAGCAAGATATTTACAAAACTAGGAAGGTTACTCAGGACTACATTACAAAATTAGGACCACATTACAAAATTAGGACCTTAAACAAAACGCACACACACACGCACGCACATACACTGCTATGAGAGCAATAGCAAAATATGAGCCAAGAACAAACAACAAGATTTTGATTGCGGACAACAGACGAGGTAAGCGAGAGGCTTCAATATATTTTACTGGTTAAACAATGCTAAAATAATGACACACCACCTAGATGATAAAGTTATTGTAGAAGTGTGTCAAAGCCGATTCACATAAGATTTTCAAATCTCACAGAATTTTCAGACCATCTAAAACACATTTTACAAAGAAATGATCATAATCCACACTTTATTGTGTTTATCACAAGTTTCTTACATTAAAATAAAGCGTTTTGATTATTTTTGGGGAGTTCCAAAGTGATTTTTGTGAAAATCTCACAGATTTTTTTTATCAAATTTCCCTTATTTTTTTTTATCTCACAGATTTCAGTCCACAGTTTATGGCATGTATGTATACTTGGTGGTAGGTAACCTATTATAAAAGCCACAACAGATACAACGTGCAAACGTCTCCCATCAAACACAGAAAGGGCTGCTCTTTAACATAAACTAAATATGCAAAACTATTTGGTGTGTGTAGAGGGATGGGGGGGGGGGGGGGGGGGGTCATTTGTCGGCTCTGAGTCTAATAGCTAGTCAGGGCATGCTCGCCATGTTTCACCAGTTTTCGCAAAATTTAATGTTCAAACTTGAGGTCACTGCCACCATAATGAGCAATAAAGTAAAGTCAGGTAACTTCGGACAGCGGGTAAATTCGGACATACATTTGCAAACAGTAAAAATTCCAGATGAGACCGTCTCATCAAGTTTTTCACTGTTTGCTTAGTTAATTTATTTTTTCCATAAATTAAAAGATGAAGAAACAAGGTCGCTATTCAAATTTAATCGACTGTCCGAATTTATCCGACTTTACCCTACCTTATTTTGCAAACGGTGAATAGAAATGATATGCTGAAGAGGGTAACCCATTTATGTCCGTTTAAGATTACTGAAATGTTCTTTTATTATTTATTAGGGGGTATTGGGCGATTTTTCCAAATTTGGCCCTTGTCGCAAGAAAACCTATATTCGGGACTTTCGACCTGGTGAGGCACAAACCAATCTTCTCAGCTACACAGACAAGCTAGAAGATTGAAATCCTGCACTGAACAAGCTAAGGTATCGTGCTTTCTAGAGAATGAATAACAAAGGCGCTGATCGGACTGCACAGTTGCACAGGCTGATCTGCGCCTCTCTTGTTCGCATGCAACAAATTGAGGGTTTCTCGTGTCCTTTATGATAGCAAACAATGCAGTATTTCGTATTTGGGGTATCTCATCCACACTGTTTGTAACAAGTAGCCCAATGGGCAACGATCGCTCACCATGGAGCCAGCCACCATAATTTACGATGCTCAACGGCAGATAACTCTGAACTTGAAACAGTGACCAGGAATTAATTCAAAAACATAAGATATTATGCCGGTTCTAGTTATCTGCAAGTATTAAAAAGATCTGAATAAAAATTGCATTGGAAATCTGGTGAAAGTGTAGTTTTCAGATACTCAAGGGCAGCTAACTCCGTAGTTAGTTATGGGATCTGACGGAAATTCAAACTCATCCATACTTTTATGTATGTCCTGGTAACCTACAGGGATGAAGAGAATCAAATGAAAAATGACGGTGCTAGAGTGGTCACAACATTATATATTTATATTTTAGATGCCCAAGGGCAGCTAACTCTGTAGCTGATGGATGGGTGTGGCGGAAAATCAAACTCATTCAAACTTTTATGGAAGTCCTTGTTACCTACAAATGAGGAAGATCCATTCAAAAAAGAAGGTGCTAGAGTGGTCACAACTGATCTCCAATTGTAAGTCTATGCAGATTTTTCATGATGCTCAAGGGAAGCTAGCTCCACAGTCTAAAGTTGGTTCTACTTTAAATTAAACTCATCCAAGCTTTTATGGTTGTCCTTGTTACCTGAAATATGAAGAAGATCCAATTAAAAATGAAGGCGCCAGAGTGGTCACAACATTATCAATCAATTTTTAAGATGCTCAAGGTAGCTAACTCCATAATAGGTGATGGGATCTTGACCGAATTCAAACTCATCCAAGCTTTATAGTTGTCCTTCTTATCTGCAAGAATGAATATGATCTATTATAAAATGAAAGCACTAGAGTGGTCACAACAATTATCCCATTATAAGTCTATGGGGATTTTTAAGACGCTCAAGGGCAGGTAACTCCTCAGTCCCAAGTCTGGTCTGGCCAAATTTTGAACCCATATAAGCTTTTATAGTTGACCTTGTTACCTGCAAGAATGAAGAAGATCCAATTAAAATGAAGGCACTAGAGTGGTCACAACAATATCCATGATCAAGGAGAGCTAACTCCATAATAGGTGATGGGATCTTGACGAAATTCACACTCATTCAAGCTTTTATAGTTGTCCTTCTTATCTGCAAGAATAAAGAACAAGAAGATCCATTCAAAATTGAAAGCACTAGAGTGGTCACAACGTTTCTCCCATTATTAGTCTATGGGGATTTTTCCAGATGCTCAATGGCAGCTAACTCATAAGTCCTTGGTCGGATCCTGCAGAATTTCAAACTCATCCAATCTTTTATGAGTGTCCTTGTCAGATGAAAGCTTAAAGAAGATCCAATCAAAAATGTAGACGCTACAGCAGTCACAACATTATCCATCAATTTTTAAGATGCTCAAGGGAAGCTAACTCCAAAATAGGTGATGGGATCTTGACGAAATTTTCTTCTGACACTGCAGTATATTCTAAATCCAGATTTGGGCTTAATGTTCGGAAAAATGCATGTAATAAAATAATATTCCCGATTTTCGCGTTTCTTATTATTGCGGCAGGATTTTTTTTATAGTCATGTCTATGTTGTGATTCGAGCTAGTTAACACTACCACCATTAATAAAATAAATATACTAAAATTTGGCTAAACGTTGCTTAAGATTATCTTTTAAGGTTTTTAAGGTGTAATATATATTGATTAGTGTTATATCGTTTTTTCCACTTAATCTTCAGCATAAACAAATCCATATTTATATAATCGGTACGACATTTACACAAGCGTGCATTTAAGAGCAATTCTCTGTAACCACCAAAAAATCTAAATAGGGGTCCGGCACGCATAGTCTCAGATTAACTTGATTTTTTTTGTATGTCGTACATATAACCCAAAACCACCAAAAATAAAGTCATTTTTTACTTGTTACCCTTGGTTGCTATGGAAACCATGATTGTTCATTTTGGGCAAATTTCGTAGATTCTGTATTTTGAAATTATGAAAAAACACTAATTTGAAAGTATTTGCAGTCATTCAATAAACATTCTGTAACCATATGGTTTCGGCCAAACTACAATATTGTATCAACTCTAACTCTTGATATATGTAGTTTGGTTCTATCATGCACGTGCTGGTTGCAGTAGGGTCCTAAAATATACCAAAATTGGCAAAATTCCAAAATGTGAAAAAATGTTTTTTTGGCAATTTTTAGGGATATTTTTCAAAAAAAACGCAGCAACACTGGTATTCAACTGCATTAGATTCTGAAAACCCAACCTTAGGTCATAAAATATTTGCAATAAAATCTATGGGAGTATTTGAAGTTTATTTGGTAATTCTGGTTAAATTGGACCAACAAATTGATTTCTCTAAATAAAGCTGTTTTGTACATGTGACTTAACTAAGATGATTTTGGCAATATAAGACAATGAAAATTGTGTTATGTGTTACAAAACTATTTTATTTCATTAGAAGTTATTCATTCTATCATTAATCATCAGTTACTGCCTGGAAATATGCGAAAAATGTCTTTTTGTCCTAATTATCATACAGTACCAGTTTTTGGAATTTTGGATAATGTGCATTTTTAGGCCAAATTAAGATAAGATAACCATTGGTTTTAGTAGGGATTTACTTTAACATGTCAGAATTCATCAGTAAAATAGAAATTGCTGTAAAATTTTAAGAAAATAGCAATAATTGTACAAATAATCAGACGGTACCAAATAACGGAAAATTGAATTTTTAAGCAGCTTTATGCGGAATGAAGTTATTTAGAAAGATAAGTTTGTGTACAAATGATTTATTCTATCAGATCTCATCATAATACAATGTTTATCTGTGTAAAATCAAAAATTGCCATTAACCCTCTAATAGTCAAGCGGTACTAGTTTTCGGAATATTGGCCTTTTGAGCAATTTCAGGAGAAAAAGTGATTTCATTCACTTTTATTTGCAAGAAAATTATTCATATTTTTTTAAACAAAAGCCAGCCATTAAATAATCCTTGCCAGCAAATGTCCAGAAAAAATAGATAATATTGTTCCAATTATCAATTAGAACCAGTTTTCCAAATGTTGACATTTTAAGCATTTTCATGAGGAACGGGATATATGATTGTTATCTACTGATTATAAAGTCTCCCAAACCACCCCAATGCCCGTGGGACATCACTATCAGTGACATTGAATGTATCTTATCATCAGAAACATCATTCAATATAGATTTAGGGATGAAAATCTGAACAATATCCCAGATATTAAGCCTTTAATGAAGTAAATGGGGTGGAGAATTGCTGAGCATGCCCTGGAGGGACTTTTCAGTAAGTGCTTATGAATACTTTCTTCTCATAAGAAACATGAAAATTTATGGTTTATGGGTAGTGATCTGAGCAGTTCCAAGATAGTAAGCCTTTTATGAAGTAAATGAGGTGGGCCATGTGTTGGAACACCCGGGGGTCTCACCCCGGTCTCACGGGTAATTATAACTGAATGCTTGGTACCATACGAAATATGAATAATCATGGCATGCCCTGGAGGGACTTCTCAGAAAGTGCTTTTGAATGCCTCAACAGAGGGTACACCTCGGGGACTTCCTGATCAATATTACTGGATACTTTGTGTCACAAGATATATGAGTATATATGGTTCAGGGGTGAAAATCTGAATGGTTTCTGAGATATAAGGACTTTTGATAAATAGTTGGACCTGGGCATGCCTTCGGGTCAGCCCTTGAGCCCAGGTTTTCATATTTCAAACTTTCTTTAAAAAAATCTATAATATCAAAATTTATCATATAAAAAAAACAAAACAACCCCTTGAATGGTTGCAATTGGTGAGAAATGGTCTGGACAAATTTTGGCAGTTTGTTCTACACTTTTCCCTTTATGCCACATTATGATCAGAAAAAATGTTTTGACCTTCTTGACAGGGTTGAGGGTGAGTTAAGGAAGGAAATACATGTACCTTGGCTCTTTACTCTCTTATATGTGGTATTTTCTTGTGTTTTGGTCTCTTTCCCTTATGGCGTCCTGGGTTTGATTTTATTTATTCCTGTTCTTTGCCTCCATTCTTACTTGTAAGTCCACAGAATTGCATCTAAGTCAGTATATTGATTCTATGCTAAAATGATACATGTACATTTATGTGTGGTAAATAGCTTTTCAAGTCCTGTTTAGTTCATGTACATGTAATTTCTTGATATTTTTGATGGATTAGTCTTTTTTTTTTTTGAAAGCTTAAATGTTAGAGGTCCAAATTCACCAATTTACTTTTTTTGTCTACTGGTCAGGCTTTATGGGACTGTTGAACTGTGAGTATGAATGCCGGAATGGAAACATAGATAAACAATAAAGATGAGATGCCATAGAAATACAGCATCTCATCTGATTAGACAATTTGAGAAAAATTCATTAAATATAGCATTTCATATACATATGTATATAGGGGTATTTCTACCCTATGATCCCCAAAAATATAAATGATGCATCAATTTAGTCTATTTTGGTTCAAACTTGATTGGAGATCTTATCCATCAAGAAAGGATATATAAAAATGGCTAAAATTTATATATGATTTTTTTGCCCCAAACCTACATGTACTTTCCCTTGTTAAACATGAAAGAGTACCTTTCTGTAAATGAGACTGATCAGAGCAACTAAGCCTTTGATTAAACTAAAACATAGGGGCCTACTCACCAGCTATTCCAGTCTTTTCTGGTTATTATTACATGCACCATATTTCTAGCAGTCAGGCAAGGTTCCCAGAGCCATTACCCGGAGCAGAAACACACAAACAGCCCTTTTTCACATTGCAGATTATTTAATTTGAAAGTGTTTTGTTTTAAAAAGAAAAGAGTTAACTCACAATTGGCAGTAAACTGGTATTTCCATAAGAAAACCGATCAAATGTAGATGCTTTTCTAAAAATCAAAACTTGTAAAGTGTAAAAATCGGTTTGACGGATATTATCTGTTTAAAACTGATCCTCAGCAAGTAGAAACTTTGATTAAACAATCAAATATTTCAACTTATGGCCATCATCGGAACAAGAACACATATGAGAAGAGATATCAACTTGTAAAAGTCTTGTTTCTTTCTCAACGTGATTGTAATTTACATGGCTAAATGCCCCTTTATTTGAAGAGCTACAAAGGGGAAGTAATTTTGACTGATGTGTTGTTGCTAGGCTGTCCCTCCCTTTAAGGTCTCCAGGGTGTCTCCGGTGTCATTCAATGCCGTTTTTATGCTTTTACACCAGTCTTTACTGCATATTAACCGTAATCATGCATAAAATAGCTTAATTTATCCACAAACGATAAAGTTAAGGCATAAAATGCATACCTCTGACAATGCATACCTCTGAGAGCAATAATTTAGGACAAAATTAAAACTCTGATTTCTTTGCAGTATTAAAAGTTCCCATGAATTTTATTTCACAATTTAACTTTTCAAAGTGTCCTTTTTCTAATAATATATGCAGTAATACACAGAACTGCTGCGATTTTGAATAGTTTGTTATCAAATTTGACCCCCAAACTCGTTTTTTTCATCAAAATCCAAATAGTTTTGGAAATAAAATATATCTAAGATGCTCCAATCTCTAAACTTTTTTTAAAATCACAAAGCTTAATCTATCTACTTTGAAAAATAAACATAAAATTACTGATAACTTTTAGCTTAATTCAATGAATAAGGAAAATTAAATGAGGGTATGCATTTTCATGAAAGTGCCATTTTTCGGAACTTCTCTGTCTGTTACCATGGAAACGGTTGCACTTTTTGAAAAACTAAACAAAGTTTATTATTAAAGTTGATGCATCTCTTCTTGAATATAACGTTTTTATCAAAATCCCTGACTATGCGTGGCCAAAATATTTTGGTGGTTACAGAGAATTGCTTCTAACATGTGAAACCTGGCGTTACATTGCTGGATAGGTATGAAGCATGAATACGAAGGGTTGCAAAGCTACTGAAATGATAATGAAAACTTTGAATATTATTTATGCTAACAGCCATAATTATTAAATAGATAATAAAAATGATAAGAAAATTTAATAGCATCATTTGTCGTTTTTTCGCACCCCATAGTCAAGACAAGGCATTCCGTCTGTTACATGGGCCCATACTGACTTACTATTCAAATGATGCTATTAAATTTTCTTATCATTTTTATTATCTGATGCTCAACCAGATTTTTCCTGGAATTTCCACCAATATTTTTCGCATACTGCACAAGCTCGATGAAAATAACTGTCTGAATTCCGGTTGCCGATCTCAGTCTTGATCGGGCCTGTATATATCACCTTCGAGCACATCATAAAATTGAATACACAGCCCAAAACAACACAAATTTCCACACGTTTAGATCTGCTTCTGGTACACCTTCCACACGCAAAAAGCAAATTAGACAAAAGGAGAAAATTCTCTGACCTCCTATTTACAAAATAAACGTAGGGACCCGTAGGAGGTTGCATGACATTCCCAGATTTTTGATTCTCTTCCTAGGACAAGAAATATTAATTATAATATACAGACAATATAACATTTGTTTTCCTTTTAAGCTCCTCGAAATTTCAACCGGGAGACACTCGAATTGTTTTTCTCGCTCAACCAGCGGTTGAGCATCTGACCGTTTGGTAGGCGGGATATGTATTGAGGAAACAAACAGTTTTGCACAGATATTGCGCACAAGTTTACATTAAAAGCACATTACAGTCTAATTATGAATAAAATGCTAGTGGCATTCGCTTTCAGGCCATTGACTGTTTTTGTACATGCTGATTGAAAAAAAAACACACATCACACCGGCTACTTTTTTGTCAAAATAACCCCACTTTAATAATATTACGGAAAAACTGACACAGTTCTATCAAAATTGTGGAATATCAAATGATTCCGATATCTGCACTGTGAAGTAGCTTTTTGTTTGCACCCTAACTTATGAACTGTTGGATTTTATCGAAACTTGCCCAGATACTTATCTGTGACAGATAAACGAATTGTAATGCCCAGGTCACACATTCACGGATCACATCGCCGGTTCTTCTACGGAATAAATCTCACGGATGACCCCGGAAATGCCAATTTCCGTAGTCCGATACGGATGCACTATATACGTATGATTAAGTACTACTATGTATGATTACGGATGCAATACGGAAAGCTAAGGACCAATACGGATTGCCACGAATGTACATCCGTGGTTAATCCGGCGTCAAGTCCGTGAATGTGTGACCTGGGCATAATATTTTGTTGACCTAATTTGCAAGGTCACCAGGGACATATAAAATTGCGCTAAAAAAGGGCTGGTCAGTACTCTATCGTCCTAATACTGAGACGGATGGCTGAGAATGGGTTTGCTCCCCACCCCCTAGGGAATTTTGCAGACATATCCTATCTTGTAGAGAATTGAAAGCCGAGTCTTTTAAGAGATGTTTGCACTCTGTGCTCCGGGGCGTTAGTCTGTAAGAGCCTGTAACATACGTTACTTAATCAAACTAAGAAAAAGTAAATTGAAAGTTTGGGCTACAAATTAAAGACATTAAATTATTTATTTTTAAAAATCATTCATATAGTCTGCATACTGGATATCTTAACTACATATGACAGCAATTTGAAAAAAATGCGGCTTCCTAAGGTGTCATATGCGTTACATAAATCAGATAACCCATTAAAATTTGCATGTGTGGCTAACATCATTAACATTCACAATCTCTCTGTGTGTTTTGCAAAATGTTTTTAACCATGTTTGACTAGCTTATGCAATTGGCTAACAGAAAATTAAAGTTTGTTTCCATAGCTTAAATATTTTTTCTGAAATAAGCAATTGAACAACCCTAGCCCTACCCAGTTTTAAGGTAAAATGTTTGGTATTAAAACTAAAGTAAAAATAGTTAAAAAATATTTGCAGTTGATGAATGTGTTTCATTGTTTGGGATTTATTTGCTTATATGAAAAGACTCATAAATCTGCAAGTTTGTTGCAAAATTTTTGATATCAGAGGCTGTAACATATGTTACCTGATGTAATAAATGGGCAAGCTCATTGTCTTTACGTAAGATATGCCTAAAATGTTTTAATCTCCTCGAGGGAATTATGCAGACATATTCCTTCTTATAGTACAATTCAAGCTGCATCGAATACGGGATGTTTGCACTCTCTATGTTGGGGCGATAGTCTGAAACAGCGTGTTACATGCGTTACTCTATCAAATAAAGGAAATGTAGTTTGAAAGTTTGAGCTAAAATTGTGAAAAAACTCGCAGCTGTTGGATATCTTACATTGTTTAGGGATTTTAAATTGGCTCCTATGATAAAGACTTATAGATCTGCTAGTTGTCATCAAATTTTAAAGATCAGAGAGCGGTACATATGTTAGCGTGATAAGTAAAATCATCAAACAGTATTTTGACACCAAGCTGAGTAAGGGCCTGCTCCATCCTAATCCCCTTTGGAATTCTGCAGACAAATTACATCTTATGTAACCATTCAAGGTGCATTTAATAAGAAATGTTTGCACTCTTTAAGTCGGGGCGTTAGCCTGTAACAGCTTGTTACATATGTTACTATATCAATTTGAGAATGAGAAATTTGAATGTTTGAGCTACCAAAAGAAGACATTAAAATTATCTAATAAATTGACATTCTTATAGTCTTTAAACTGGATGTCTTTACTACATATGGAAGCTGTTTAACATTAATACGGCTAACTGTGGTGTTATGTACTTTACATGAACCTAATTATAATTTAAAAGCTATAATTGTGGCTATCGTCATGTAGTTAAACAACTACTATGACTTGGCTTCAAACTATTTTATTAGATTTTACAAACATATACTCAATTGATGAATAGGAAAAACCAAGTTTGCTTTTCCATCTAAAATATATTGTCTTATAGGAGCTAATACACAGCCCTACTCCCAGTTTTACAGAGAAGCGAATTTTGTTATTACCGTTTAAGTAAAACACATGAAAGCGATTACAGCGTGTGGATATTTTTCATTTTCTTAGTCTGTCTTGCTCATATATCTCCAAGATGTCATTAAGTTAAAGATCAGGACACTTAATATGTACATATACGTCTTTGGTGCCAAAACACTAGAAATTCTATTCATTTCTGATTATCAAGCCCATGGACTGGTATGACAGATGTTATCAATGACCTTTTGGACACATTTCCTAATACTGTGCATATAATGCTAAATATAGAGCCACAAATAGAAAAGATAGTTTTACATTTTTACAAAAAATACAATAAATGAAATGGTCCAAGCTATTTCTCATCGATTTAGCACTCATGTTACTGCTTCTGCGGTAATCATTATTATCACACGCCTCCTTGCAACTAGTAGAATCATCACACAATATTTCAATCATTTACTGTTATTCAATTTTACCACCAGTCCACTCAAAATTGATGATACATTATCAACTTTCCAATTTTGCCATTTATGGCTTGGAACATTCGGAAACTGATATGATTTCCTAATAGTTGGCTCTTTGAGTATGTGTTTCAAGTGCTACTCTGCAAGAAGGAGAAAGACTAAAGCTCAACAAGGAGGAAAACTATGCCATTAAGAGCAATGAGTACCTGGACTGATGTACCTTGATATTTCTGTGCTAAAGAATCATATTTTAGCTGGTTAACTTCTATAAATGTAGCCTTTCCATACATGCAACCCACATATTTACATCTAGTAATGTCTCTGCACTTATATCTTTCCCCAAGCATTCAAAAACTTGAAGTCTTAGTACTTCTGAAGTGCTGAAACCGAGGTAACTCTTTCCCTTCAGATAAACGAACTAGATGTATCACAACAGGTAAAGCAATGAAATGCAGGATGAACAGAGCGCAAATTAGACCCTTCCAATTCAATGATTCACTAAGTTTCTAAGATAAAAGCGCTTATTAAAGGATGTAACATATATAACTCGTCATAATAAATGAGCAAGGACATTGTCGTGACATCCTTTTTGATTACACAGTCAGAGGCAAATGTTTTCAATTTCAGTGTTTTCAATGGATCATGAAATGAGGCACCTTATCAACTTGTTTACTCTGTATAAATCTTCCATAGAGCATAATATAGAACTACTGGTTATCCCATTCTACCTATAGTCCACTTTCCTTCTTTTGAAAGCAACAGCTAATGATATGGATGCAAAAACTGAGAAATCATAAGTTTTACATTATTTTAAGACATGCTTCAATGTACTGACATAAAAAAACAACCAACTGCAAACATAATTGATGGCAATCTCCAATTTCACATTCTTTCTCTTATACCAGATAACTTTTAAGGTGTAACAGAAATTGTTTCAGACGGTCTGCCAAAACCATCAAGAGTCAACCTTGTAACTAAAGAAAACTTATAAAGTTCTTTGGGCGCAGCAAAATACTATTGAACTAAGACCTGAGGACTTAAGCACCAAAAGACTGGATAGGTTCCATGGCAAATGATGCAAAAAAGCAGCCTATCAAATTTCTGTTTGACCAATGTCAGAAATCTTAAAGTATTCTTAGAGGTACACGGTAGAGACATAGATTTTGCAAAATCAGAGCAAAGTTATCATTTGACTAGCACTGATGCAGAGGCAGCTGCAGTTAGATTGCTCTTGCCACTTCACAGGAAGAGATATATACCAGAGTCATACTCCATTGTATGCATATATGCGAAATGGCATTAAACCCATATTTAATCAGGTGTTTGATCCCATGACACTGACATGCTGTTTCTTCTTTTGAAGGATGCTAAGGATTCAAGTTTGGCTGAGTCAAGTTGTTTGACACTGGCACTTGCAACACATACAAAGAAAATTAAGTCTTTTGATGGCTATAGAGGAGGATCACACGAAATGCTTATAAGTGATGTTTGTCACAATTACCAATTTAAAAAAATAATCTTAATTAATGTAACACATATAACACCATAGGAAGCTGTATATTTGTTAAAAAATCTTTTCTTGTGTATCAAAGGTATTCAGCATGCAAACTACATGAATAATTCAAATAAATAGATGGTTTTATGTCTTCTTTCTGTTTCTCAGAATTTCAATTCATTTATTCTTAAATTGATATGGTAACATACATATTATACCATTACAGGCTAACCCCCTAGTTAATAGAGTGCAAATATCTCTTATTTGATGCAGCATGAATTGTTCTTTAAGGTAGGATATGTCTGCACAATTCCCAAAGGGTTGGAGAGGAACAGGAGTGTACTCAGTTTGCAGTCCTAATACAATGCCATGATTCTACTGGTTGTGATGAAATGGGTTATTATTTTGCAACAGAAGCAGACACAATGATAGACATTGTGAGGGTGACTTGAATAAAGATTGTTTTTGAATAATTTTATTTAATAGGAATATTTATTCAATTGTGTCATTTAAATTAGAACTATTATTTTCTATCTATATGTCTATATATTTTAATATTATAGGCATTAGGAAATATGTGATTAAAAAGGTTATATATAAATTAGGTAACACAATTCCATGGGCTTGTTATCAGCAATGACTGTAATTACTAAGACTAAGGTACCAGAGGCTAAACATGTGAAAAACGGCATTTTTCTGAAATATCATCTCTTACTTCCAAGAAAATTTCCTAGCTCATTCATTATGCCATGTAACATACGTTACATACTTTAATAAGTGCTCTGATCCTGATGTCAAACTTGCAAATGTATGATTCTTTATTGCATTAGCAAGACAGTGCCAAAAATGTAAGATATCCACGAGCGTCAAATATTTTCATATATTTTTCTTCAATAAAAGATACCAAAATTGGATACTTAAAATTGGGGGTAGGGTTGTTAAATAGCTCATATAAAACAATGTATTTGAGATAGAAAAGCAAACTTTGTTTTTTCTATTAGTCAAATGAGTATTTTAGTAAACTAAGATTAAAAACACTTGTAAAATTGCACAAATCGTCTGTAAAATGAATGATGTTAGTCACGATTTCAACTTTCAAAGGGAAATTTAATCTATGTAACGCATATAACACCATTGAAGGCTGTAATTTTGTTTAAAATGCTGCTTTAATGTAGCTTAGGCATCCAGCTTGCAAACTACATAAGAAATTTGAATAATTAGATGGTTTGATGTCTTCTTTCTGTAGCTCAAACTTTCATTTTGATTTTTTCCTTAGTTTGTTACAGTAACATATGTAACAGGCTGTCAGAGACTAACGCCCCGGAGCACAGAGTGCAAACATCTCTTAAAAGATGCGGCTTGAAATTTTCTTTAAGATAGGATATGTCTGCAAAATTCCCTAGGGAGGGGGGAGCAGGACCTTTTTTTAGCTCGAAGTCTATAATCAATGGCCAAATTTTGACCAAACTGACACAAATACATCATTGGGAAGACCTTAATGCATGACTAGATTTCGGTAGCATCGACCTAAATTCCAATAAGTGGTGGGGACAACTCCATCTAATGTTATATACTTTCCATTTCTAGCTCCCCTGGTATGGCAATATCAATCAGTGTCTGCCCTGTGATGCGAGAATACCAATAATTAATTATCCCTCATGCTACAAAGAATGATCACATAATTTTCTATTTTTGACAATCTTATTTCAAAGCAATGGGCCATGTCGAAACAAAAGTGGGGTTGAGCTGTCTCCATAAAAACAGATTGTACCAAAGAACTGTCTCTAGAAATCTGTGTATCAATTAAAGAAGTGGGGAGGCATATCCAACTCTCTCCTCGCACCCTCTATCTCCGCTGGTCTCTCTCTCTCTCTCTCTCTCTCTCTCTCTCTCTCTCTCTCTCTCTCTCTCTCTCATACGACCCGCATTTACTGAGATACTGTTGTATTTGCATTTCAATATCAACACACGCAAAGACTGTTCGTGAAAAATATATATTGATACGAGCTTGCTAATATGTACATTGTATTCCATTTTCGGACGGGAATCTAACGTCTTGACAGTGATTTTCAG
The DNA here is from genome assembly GCA_964019695.1 of Loripinus fragilis. Lineage (NCBI taxonomy): Eukaryota > Metazoa > Mollusca > Bivalvia > Lucinida > Lucinidae > Loripinus > Loripinus fragilis. The sequence continues at coordinate 37,357,359 of OZ026515.1, forward strand.
TACTCTCAGTGCTTTGATAAGGTATGATACATTTCAGGATAAAATTTGCAGAAAATGTCTTTTTACTGTATTTGCTGCATGCGGAACCGACTGAGAGTTACCATTTTATGGTGTAATAATATATGCAAAATAAAATGAGAACTAATTTTATCCGGTTCTGCATGCAGGCATGTATGTAATTGAGCCACGAAGCGGTTTAACCTTAGACTTCTATAGGTTTAAGCGTGGTTAATAGCATGTATTTGTCCCCAAAATTTATCATAAAATATATTTTAATGGAGAAAATAAAATTGTGGACATTAAAGAGGCCTCCTAGGGGCGGTCTGTGCTCTCTTGATCCCTGAAAATAATGCATTGATCTCCCCAAATCCCTGAAAGAAAATTCCTCAGCTCCCTGAAAGTATTTTTCCTTCGCTCCCCAAATCCTTAAAATTAAATCAGCTTCTCACCAAATCCCCCAAAATATAAGCCAATTCTCCCTAAAATGTATTTTTCTTTCCATAAGATTCAATTCACACACTTAAAAAAACATGAAGCTATACACGAGATGATGACTTAATATTCACTTAATATTTAACATTATACGAGCGTACATGTAAAGATGGGGCTTAGACACGGAATACACGATATACAATTATTTTAATAAAATGCATGATATGAGGCTATCCCTAAACTCTACTGCTGTACCTGGTAGAGTAGGTAAGGAGGAATGCTCTCTAGATTTATTTGTTTATTAGGGACAGCTAGACTATTTGGTTTTCTGGTGGGGGAGGGGCTGTTTTTTCTCCAATAGATGAAACTAGATTTTTTCTAGACAAAGTGAAAGCATTTATTCTTGTAACCATAGAGAGTTGTTTTTATAATTGCTATTAGGCCCTATACGCAAGTTTAACTTCAATTTCAACGAGTTCAACATTCATCAAAGTATTAATAAAACATCTTATTACCTTGACCAGGCGTGTAGTTAGCCCGGTTATGATTCCTACTTGTGCTAGGCGGGTCCGGGGGCATGCTCCCCCGAAAAAAAAAGATAAATATGATACAATCTGGTGCATTCTGAGTGTTCCAAAGTATGTAATCATCAACCTAAAAATCAACAATTTTGAGGATAATAAATAATAAATCCACAACCCCAATTTTGTGCAATATTTTTCTCCAAGATCAATCCAGATGTGCACGTTAGTACAAAAATAAATACATTCACATTTTTTCAAGGGGGGTCTTGGCGCAATAATAGCCCCCAGAAGCCAAAGAAATGTAAAAAAGGAGGCTTTTCTTTTATTTCATCAAATATTACATACCAGGCATGTATATAGCCTTTTAATGACGTGGATTCAGATTCGTGCTGGGGGTGTGTGTGGGGGGGGATGCTTTTTGTGGTTCTTTGTCCAGGAACTCCCGAAGGCTCAACCGGCAGTGGTTCTGGTTTTAAAGCGTCTCAGAAGACGGGACAACTGCTTAAAATCTCATCCGACAGACTGGGAGAAGCCGGGAATCGAACCTGCGACCCCTGGTTTACAAGACATAGGTTTATCCCCTACACCACGGCGGCTTAAAATGGTGCAAATTGGCGCATTCTGAGTGTTCAAAATAACATTATTATCAATCTAAAAATCAACAATTTTAAGGTTAAGTTACCATAATAGTAAAAACTATTCGCCATAACTGTCACCAATACGAATCCAGATAAGCGTGTCAGCACGGAAGTAAATACATCTAGATTTCCCAAGAGGGGGAGGGGGGTCACCTAGAAGCGGAAGATTAAAAAAAATCAAACGGATTGAAGGTTTTTCCTTTAAAGTGAGTTTTTTTTTTTGCTTTAAAATTCCCCCAAAATATTAGCTTGCTCCCAAAATTCCCGAAAATAATTACCAGTGCTCCCCAGCTCCCTGAGAATAAAAAGCCATTCTCCCCAAATCCCCAAAACCCCTGGGGACCCATAAACTAGAGACTACATGGTATCATTTGGTAATCATTTTGGGGGATTTCTTTACAATCGATTTTTGGGGACGGATGTTAGTCCGTTCCCCAATTTTAACAATAGCGTTTTGACCACACGTCGTAATTTGCTCTTGCACTGTTGAACACATCAATATGTTACCATTAATCCCAATTTTTCAGCATATGTGTTGCAAAGTATCAGGTTAAATGGTTGATTAAGAGGCAGAGTGGTAAACAGTTGATTCTGGATAAGTTACTTTCTGAGAAGCCGGCTGATATGGATCTACATTGTATTCAAAACAGGGCATTACCAAGCCGAATGATAAGGGATTAATACGATCCTAACAACACCTATTAAGAAGCTTCCGCGTAAAAATAGTTCCAACTTGTTTCGTGTTTTTTATTGTCGTTGTTGTTTTTGTCTTTTTAAAAATAGGTCTAGATCTACAGTATTTGAGATTTATCTGCTCGATTTCACAAAACCAATCATAAATATATGTAAATTATTATCGCGCAATAATAAATTTATATAATTAGCGACCACGTGAGCAGGGAACCAGTTGATACATATACAAGAATTGGCTTTTTAAAAAAGTTAGCGGTCGTTTAGCGATATGATTTTAAGTCGTCTTACGCACTACATGCTTGTGTTTGAACCTCTCAGACTTGTCCAATTGCATTAATATTTGTTCTAAGTTTTGATTATGAATATCCCAGCTGTGATTTTATATTTAATTTTTACAATTTAATACATTTTCCCATTTAATGCACCCTGGAAAATGCAAAAGCCAAAAGGTAAATAAAATCTAAACCTGTTGACTGTACAATGTGCAGACTTCAAGGAGCCTTCGTTTCTAGCATAAATGTGAACCATATCACCATTTGAGTCAACACGACCTTTTGGTACTTAACGCATTGTCCAGTGACGAAGACTCGGGCGACTCCGCGCAAACATGTGCAGACTCGCCTTCGCAGTCGCATTGTTGAGTGTCTCAGGCAAATGTGCAGACTCGTCATGCATTCGCTGCTCGTATTAGCGACAGCCCAATCACCATTTGATCAAACACGCGACATTTTAATACTGTTGCGAAGGCTCAGACGAAACTGTCAGCGCAAATATGCAGACTCGCCAAAGCCGTAGTCACTTTACAATGCGATAAGTGTCAAAATCTCGTGCTCTCTCAAATGGCGATTTCGGTGTCATTTTTGCAAGCAGAAAATGCTCTAAAGAACAGGCTCACCTAATGATTCATCACAGTTCCAAAATATCATGTGGTGGCTCAAATGGAAATCTGTGTTCCAGAAGCGAAGGTTCTGGTGAGTCTGCACATTTGCACAGGCTCGCTTGAGCCTTCGTAACAGTATCAGAATCCCATGTGCATGCTCGATCGGCGGTGTGTGTGTCATTTATGCGAGCAGCGAGTTAAGGCTCTGGTGAATATTCACAAGGCTGCACAGGTTCACCTGAGCCTTTTGTCACTCGACAATCTAATAAGTACCAAACTCTCTTGCTGGCCCGAAATGCGCTTTCGCTGTCATATATGACTTCAGCGAATGCTCTGGTGAGTCTGCACATTCGCACAGGCTCAACTGAGCCTTCGTCACTGTACCAAAATTTTTTGCGTTGGCTCAAATGACGACTTGTGTCCTATTTATACGAGCAGCGAAGGCTCTGGCGAGTCTGCACCAGTAAATACAACAACGGGGTGCAACCATCGTTGCGTTATTTCAATGCTCACTTCAAGGTTATGAAAATCCTCAATAAAACTTTTATCAAGAAAATATGTCATTTCATGGAGGTATAATGCTGCCTATGCTTTCATCAATATAGGCTGCTAACTGACTCAAGGGTCGTTGTCGACTTTTGAAAAGTGGTACGATCTTGAAATGTAGTATGCATCTTTCGAGTGTCAAAGGCACGTGTGTGTGTGTGTGTGTGTGTGTGTGTGTGTGTGTGTGTGTGTGTGTGTGTGTGTTTGTGTGTGTGTGTGTGTGTGTGTGTGTGTGTGTGTGTGTGTGTGTGTGTGTAGGGGTGGGAGGGGGGAGCACGAGAGAAACGACCCCTCTCGTTGGGGGATAGGGCCTCCCTAAAGAAATATTTCTAATTCAAAATGTCCGTAAAAGCGATTCTAATGCATTTTGAGGTCATATTTTTCTAGTGAAGCCAAGTTTATTTTTTACAAGCATTAGCTTTTTTTTTAAAAAAAATGCATATAGCAGCTTTTTGAACCCTCACCATCAATGCATTAACACATATTTCGGCCCATCGGCGGTGGCGGTGGACAGTTTCTATTTCTCAACCAAAACATAGTTGCGGGTACTCAAAGAATTGTCTCAATAAGACGGTTCTTTAAAGCATCCAAACATATGTTTAAATCTCTACCAAGGCATATGTTGTGGATAATCAAAATGGAACTGTCTCATCTTTTGAGTACCCAAAGCAAATATTAAAACTGATGGACAAGAAAACATTCTCACTATTACGCTGGAATTGTTTGCTAATCTAGACCTATGATTCTATATCGAAAGAAGACTCAACAAATCAGGTTGCGCATCTACAACATTACTACGGGTTAACACGAAATCATGTTTGATTCGAAACAGCATAATTTTATATTATTTTTTCTGTTTCTTCTCAGCTCACAGGGGTCGGCAATGATGATTTAAGACCACTTTGATGCACGCTCACTATTATACTTTAATTGTAATTGGTGCCACTTTCTTAATCTTATTTTTTGTAACGTCCGCTTTTCACACCCTGATGCCCCAAGAATGTGTGTGTGTGTGGGGGGAGGGGGGGGGGGGGGGGGGCTGAGATTTTCATATATATACGTAGGTTGAGACCATTTTTGGGGGTTCAAAATCTTGAATTTCAATATTTTTGGGGGGTTTCAGAAATATCATTATTTTTGGGGGTATGAAGATTTTGTGGATATATCATAACAAAATTGGACTGGTTTTAGAGGTCATTTCTATACATTTCAGGGATTTCAGGGGTTTTCTTAAAGTCAATGTGCAGGATGGGGATATTATTTTGGGTAGCCCAAAATTACAAATATTTTTTGGGGTCTGGCTGATATTCCCGATATATTTTGGGGGTAGACAGTAGATGCTGGGTCCAAGCCTACGTATGAAGAAAAACATGAGAGTACATAATAATGTCTAAGTTCAAAACTCCCAAATATACTATCAAATGTGCACAAAATATAGGCTGCACATGTTCAACGTGGGAACAACCATAATGCAAAGTTTGAATATAAAAGAATGAAAGCTGCTGGAGTTACAGATTACATAAACGAGACACCCAAACCATTTCGGATGGAAAAATGTCCAAGTTCAACGGAAAATATTTTTCAAATGTGCACAAAATAGGAGGTACACATGTTCAATGCATGAATGATCAATCATTATGCAAAGTTTGAATAATAAAGAAATGAAAACTGTGGGAGTTACAGATTACACAAACTAGACACCATCTAAGCATTTTGAACGTAAAAAATACCTAAGTTCAAGACCCCAAAACACGAAACAAAATATTTGGGGAATGTGCGCCAAATCAGAGATGCACATGTTCAATCGTATCATCATGCAAAGTTTTCATATAAAGGAACGAAAACTGTTGGAGTTACAGATTACACAAACTATACACCCAAATTCTAAGTTCAACACCCGTCAAAAATTGAGAAAATATTTTTCAAATGAACACAAAATAAGAGATGCACATCTTCAATGTGTGAACAATCATTATGCAAAGTTTGAATATAAAGGAATGAAAAGTGTTTGAGTTACAGATTACACAGACCAGACACCATCTTAGCATTCTGGACAGAAAATATGTCTAAGAGCAACGCCCCTCAAAAATAAGAAACTTGATATTCATGAATTATGCACAAAATAGGAGGTGCACATCTTCTATATGTGAACAATCACTATGCAAAGTTTTAATAAAAATAAATGAAAACTTTTGGAGTTACAGATTACAAAAACTAGGCACCTTAAAAGTATTGCGGATGGATGGACAGACGGAAAGACGGACTCTCTTACAAATGGATTCTTGTTGGTTGCCAATAAAGCGTAAGTACCCAACAAATCCCAGAAAAGTTTAACGGAATAAACTTCATTTTGAGTTGATAATGCCTAGGTTACATTTGCTACGGTCGTCGTACGATGTATTTGTCTACGATTTTCTCTATGATTTTTTCGGCATCGTAGGCGGCTAAAAGCTACGACGTATGTGTTTACATTGCTTACGATCACCTTACGATTTCTTTCGGCGACAAACTAGAACAAAAGTTTACAGAGACCTTGCGGATATCGTACGACAACCGCAAGGTTATCGTACAATCATCGTGTTATCTTCACGACCTCCCTATATAAATCGCACGATGCCCGTACGATGACCTTGCGGAAGTCGCAAGGAGTCGGTACGCTGACTGTGCAATTGTCGTGTATTTATGTGCATGGATTCAAACGGCTATCCATGTTCATTTTTGCATTCCATTTGAACTATGTTTCAAAGTCATGTGATCACAAATCGTGATGTGAAGAGGCTAGTGTTTTAGTTGAACATGGTCCCAAGGTATGAAACAGCGTGATACCTTTGTGTATATTTTAATGTCGATTTCTAAGTTCTGCAGTTTTCATAAAGTTTAAATCACAGAATATTGCAACCACTTTTTTATAGTACACTTTTATAATTCGAAAAGTAGCACTTTAATTGAAAATATAAAGATGCTTTTATTGTATCAGCGTAGACTAAAACGCTTATTATGGTTTTATTCAGTTTAATCATTCAAAGGCACTCTACGGCCAGCAACACATTAAATCTGCGTCATAAGCAAAAATGAAGTCGTTGCATGCGAACAGCAAAGGTACTGATCAGAATGCGCTTTCTTCCACTTGGCCTGGTCAGCACATTTGCCATTCGTTTTCAGTAAAATACATTTTGTAGAACATTCATTCATTCAAATTTCAATGTTCGAACTAGTCACATCTTCTCACTTCGAGATTTTATTCCTTGAAGTAATACTCAAATTCAAATCCCAGAGTTATAAATCACAAAAATATCTGGACTTTTTTTTAATCTTATCTAATTAATTAAACCCCTTATCCAACCAGCATTTTATATACTGAAAATGCATATGCATTTCACGTTAGGTGCATATTTTGAATTGCTCTTCAGATAATTTTATCATGGAACATACTCTATGGGCCCTGATTAGCATGCATGGATCCAGAAAGTTATGTCAGAGGGGGTCCAACTCAACTTTTTTTACTTGATAAGGGCGAGAGGATCCAAATACCACTAAAAGCGGGGGTCATTATTGGCCCGCTAGCGAAACGTCATTTTAAATGGCGTTTTGCTGGCAGACCGATGCTGGCCCGTCATGTAATGCTGGCTTGGTACATGTTTAGCTTTGAGATTTTCTACGGGATCTGGACCAGTATTGATAAAAAACTATATTTTTGTGATTTTCCAGGGGGGGGGGGGTCCGGACCCCCTGTCCCCCCCTCTGGATCCGCTCATGATTAGACTGCTTCCATCAGCAAACTGAACTGTGTCCATATTGAGTCACACTGAGTGGTGGTATAAGAAACATCACCTGAAGACAAATATTGAAATGAAACAAACAGCTAATGATAAGTCTCCGGGAAATTGTTGACACGTCGCAAGGCGAACGCACGATCATCGTGCCATCGCCTTAGGGTTACCGCAGGATGACAGTCCCATGTCCATACGATTTTATGGGCCCTGCAAAGGCATCGTACGGCGACCTTGCGGGCTCCTTACGACTATCGCAAGAGTGTACGATTATTTTTGGGCCAAGATGACAATCTAAAACCCTGCGTTGTCCTCACGATCATCGTGCGGTGCCCGTACGGGGATCGTACGATGTCACTGCGATGTGTCTACGGGCTACGGGCTTACGATTTTTTCAAATTTGTCATTGTGCGGAGTTAAACAAAATCGTAGAGGCCACGATGCCCGTAAATCCGTACGATGATCGCAAGGTCTCCCTGCGGAGGCGGTACGGAAACGGTGATTTGGACATCGTACGGGCATCGTATACTCGTCATAAGGCAAATGAAACCGAGGCATTAGCTCCCTTTATATGCAAATGAGGTTTATTCCGTAATTGATTTTGGAAATTTAAAGTACCAAGAAATTTCGGAAATTTAAAGTACCCAACGAGAGTCCATTCGTGAGTACGAACGGACGGAGTGGACCTACTACTAGACCTGCTTTCGCTGAGGCCACGCAGGTAATAATAATTATGAAACAAGTATTAGCCTAAAAAAGCTGGCGGTCGTTTAACCTGATTATAATATGTATTCATGCACACTGCATGCTTCAATTTTTAACTTCTCGAGCCTGTCCATTTACAATGGTTCAAAGCTCTGAGATATAAACGTCAGAGCTGTAATTGTTTACCATTTAAAACGTGCTTCCATCGCGTATAGGTCTACTCTTTTTATGTGGCTGGATTTGAAGTACCCGGCTTATGCATGGCCATTTATAGTCTATCGTGAACAAGATATGTTATGATAATGGATCTAGCATACGACACAATTATGGAACGTTATTTGACAACATTGGACAGCCCATTTTTACGATATTTTTTTTCTAAAACTGAGGCCAGAAAGCAAGGTAACAGTGACACTGAATGATATTCGACACTCCCTGACCCCCAGGATGTGTCCACAAACCAAATTCGGGATTCCTATATCATATAATATAGGATTTATGCTCGTGACACGATTTTTCTAGATATGAGGGCATATGTTAAGGTAGGGTACGCGACGCTCCGTGACCCCAAGATACATGAATTCACGAATTTTGGCATTCCTACTTCAAATAATACAAGAGATATGATCCCGACATTATGTCAACACTGAAACACTGTCTCAGAGCTCACAGCAGCAGAAACCACTTGGTGCCTAAATTAATTTTACTGGACAGATCTTCCCTCTAGATGAATTCTGCTGAAGTCAAAAGCTGAGAAAGAATAGTATCTTAATTTGACCATATGTACATACAAATGGACGGTAATACTAAAGTATGAGAGTAAGTCCTGTTCCTTCAGCAATTAAGTACATATAGTCTTATATTGTAGATACGTATGCATAACCATTAATAGTCTATAATAAAACTGTTTACCGTGTCCGTTATATGGCAGTACATCAATTCATATCTAATTCCGTGTGATGTAGATACAAATAAGAAATGACAATTTATATAGGAACCAAGTGGTTTCAAATTTTGATGCTGCCAGTTCTAAGGAAGTGGTTTTGATGTTGATTAATTGTTTATTGTTTCTTCTATTTTTCTTCTTGGTCCTTGTTTGGCTTTTTTGTTGTAAGGTTTTAGTTAACCATTCTTGTTAGCTAAATCACAGGTTGTACAAAAGGTATCAAACTAAAAATCTCCCTATTTGAAGACTTGAACGCTTAAATACAGCCGTCCCCATCAGTACTCTCAGTGCTTTGATTTTTTTACTGTACTTTAAAAGTACAAAACCGTTACACATATTTACCGTGGGTAATTGTTACATCAGTCACGGCACTGTCGCAGGTTAGAGGTCGAATGATTATACATATTAATTTCATCTCGCATAGTCCACAGTCTTATACGTGATATCATGTAGACTTTTTTGGCTGCAGTATAGACTTTCAAAGATACCGGACGTAAGAGCCAGCAAATCGTGAGTAAACATTCATTTGAAAATATAGCATGTTTATATACAGCGGCCGGTCATAGACGTTTACAGATTATTAAAAAATGGATTTTATGATTTTCATATTCTCTTTGCGCAGTTTGATCTGTTAAGGAACCCGATCGATTTTAATGTCATTTTATCTTTTTATCAACAAATATCGCGATTCCTTTACTATAAACCATTCGCAAAGTCCTTGAAATTTACCCTCTAGTCATGAAATCCCAAAGAAACCATCTTGGACGATGATACTCCAGTTTAAAAAAAATGGCCTTGATATTGTGTAGACCAAGGCTCTTTCCCACTGTGTATCGTGTAGACACAATTAGTTTTTTTTGCATTATGCAACAGTGTAGACATAGGTATTGTATACCGTGTAGATCACTAAAACTGGCCATAATCATGAAGTATTTTGTCTGATTAAAGCTACCGCTTGTATTTGGAAAGTCAATATCGCCAGGCACAGCAGATGCAAACCCTAATAGACTTCGTTACGTCTCATACTGATCTGAGCCTTCCATGCACGCATATTCCATTTAAGCTTAGTAACCATTGTACATACATGTATAAAACGTCTCAATTTCGAAATAATACCTTAAAGAGAATAGGAAAATCATAAAATCCATTTTTTTCTTAGCATGCTTGCGTCAATGACTGGCTGCTGCTTCATGTTTTTCTGCTGTTTTTTTTTTTCGTTTTTTTTATTTTTCAATTAACAACATGCAACTGGTCAAACTCACTATAATATGAACGCATGCTGAAAATGCAGGGGAGGGTGCTCTAATTTTTTCTTGATATGTAGGCTTGGGCTTAGCATCATCTGTTTATCCACCAAAATATCAGGAATATCAGGCATTACCAAAAATATATTTGGTATTTAGCAACACCCAAAAATATATTGAGATCATGTACTATGACTTTAAGAAAAAGCCCTTAAATGTATATAAATGACATCAAAGTCCAGTTTTGTTTTGGCCCCCAAAATATCCACAATTTCATAATTCCCCCAAAATATACATTTTTCTGACCCCACCCCCCCCCCAAAAAAAATAAAAAAATATTGAAATTCAAAATTTTGAAACCCCCCAAAATGGTACAAGCCTGCATATAGATGAACATATCAGAGTATCCCTAGGGCTTTAAGTTTTTCTCAAAATGTGTATTTTTATTGACTAATGTCCTAGTCTCTCTGTGTTTCTAGTATAGGCTATGGCATTAGAATTGGATAACACGCAGGCTCGCAATGGTCACATATATTAGCTTTACTATATCATGAGCAATAAATAGCTAAACTAAATTTCTTTGAGGTTACACTTTGTCACATTGTGTTGACCGTTTTGAAAAGATATTGCTGTCGTCGTATGTAGAAAAACCATGCCCTGTCATGAATTTTTGTTTTAATCACGCACTCTTGCCATTCAGACATATATGGAAAGCTAATTTCATGATCAGCTAGTGTTTTCAATAAGGTTGATTGAAATGGAACATGCTTTTTTTACTTACATTCTAATGCACTTGGGTGCCAGAATCTAACAAACTGGATGCGAACATTGCGAAGTGAATTCTTGTTAATGGAGATGTATTTCGCCAGTTGTTTTATTTTCCATAAATTATTGTTGGGGTTTTACACCCCAATTAATAAGCGTTCAGTTATTTTCCTATCTTGGAACCAGTCTTAAGTAGTGCCAACAATGTCTTGCTCAAGAGCACAAAACAGTTTTCACTTTTAGTATCTTCCCCATGTGCTTCAACAGCATGGTTCATACATGATTGTAAATTATCTGTCACCCACGGATAATATCAGCATTCTGTTGCATCTGCCTTCATCACTCATAATCAATGGGTTGTATAATAATAATAATAATAATAATAATAATAATAATAATAATAATGATAATAATAGAAAAACAAATGTCTTTGAAGTAATTAGAATGATAATCACACTGCTGGCAGGACTTCATTCTTGACCAACTTCCTTTCTGTGTATATACCAAAAATAGGACAGACCTGTATATGTTTAAACTGTAAATTCTGTGGTAGAGTGCTTGACTTGAGACCGAGGGGCCGCAGGTTTGAGCATCACCGTCGTCACTGCGTTGTGGTCCTTGAACAATACACATTTATCCTAGCTTAGTACTGGTTCAACCCAGGAAGAAGACTCATCCCTGTTTAACTGAAAGATGGTTGATGGGACGTAAAGAATCAAATCAAACAAACAAAAACTGCAAATTCTGTAAGACCAAAAAGGCTTGACCCCAAGGGGTTGCAATCTTAACATCTCTAAATAAAACTATGTAAAATGTGTGACCCAATGTGTAAATTCAGCCCGAGGGACATAATTTGAATAAACTTGACAAAGTACCACTATGTGATGCTACATACTGAATATAACGATTCTATGCATAGCAGTGTGAGTTAAGAGTTTTTTTTATATTTTGCCTATTATAAGCCTGTGTAAAACATATGACCCACGGGCGGGACCATTTTTGAACCAGGCGACATTTAATAAACTTGGTAAAGGTCTACTAGATGATAGTACATGTACATATTAAATATCAGGCTTTCTGCAGGTAGTGGTTCAGATAAACGCCAATGTTAAGATTGCAATCCCTTGGGGTCAAGCCTTTTGGTCTTAGCACCATAAATTCAATAAACTTGGTTGAGGTCCACTAGCAGATGCTATATACCAAATATCAAAGCTCTAGATATTGAGGTATCAGATAAAAATATTTGCTTATGATTTCCCTATATAAGCCTATTTTGAGCACAAGACCCCTAGATTGAAACACTGCTTTGTCCCAAATCCATAATTTGACCATACATTGTAGAAATACACTAGGTAATGATAGATGCCAAAATATAAGGGCTATAGACATTGTGACCTCAGACAAGAAGCATTTATTATTTGTTATTCATAGTCATTTTAAGCACGTGTGACCTAGACAACTTATAATGGGACCATTTAATGAAGATTTAATTGAAGTTTTGTCAAAATCCAGCTGTAAGTTTATGTTCATTTTGATAAGGTACATAAGCTAAAATGGAATATGCGTGCAGGGAAAGCTAAGGTCAGTATGAGAGGTAGCCAAGTCAGTTAGGGTTTGCATTCGCCAATTATGGCGGAACTGGCTTTCTAAATACAATGGGTAGCTTAAATCAGACAAAATGCTTCATGATGGCCAGATATATGGATTTCCACTGTATCCAAAAACCTAGGTCTACACTGTCGCATAATTCACAAAAACTACTTGTGTCTACACGATACACAGTGGAAAAGAGCTATGGTCTACACGATATCAAGGCCAATATTATATCATCACTCACGATGGTTACTTTGGGCTTTCATGACTAGAGGGTAAATTTCAAGGACTGGGCTAATGGTATATAGTAAAGGAATCGCGATTTTTGCTGTTAAAAAGATAAAATGACATGAGATTTGGTTGGGTCACCGCTTCCTTTTCACTTTCTGTAACCTGTTCAATGCTTGCTTTACAGGTCAAACTGCGCAAAGGGATTAGGAAAATCATAAACTCCATTTTTTCATAGCGCTGGGTGTAAACAAACATTCTGTATTTTGTAAACGAAAGTGTACTCACGATCTGCTGTCTCTCACGACCGCCATCTTTGTAAGTCTATACTGCAGCCAAAAAAATCTACACGATATCACGTATACGACTGTGTAGTTGACCTAGACGGACTAAAAAAATCATTCGTACGCATTTTGACAAAAAGGTCGTGGAGATAGATAACTGAGGTAAGATTAATTTAACCTTGGTCTGTCAATTTTTTAAAACAGGACTTAGCCCTTTTCATTCTGATAGATGTTTTTCATTCATATTGATTCAAAAAGCATGATTTTATCCTTGGGTTACAGGTCAAATTTTCTAAATTATAATAATACTCACTGTCCCTGAATATTGGTTTTATCGTAGCAAACAGTGCAGACCCTGATGAAATGCCGCATCATGCGGCATTTCATCTTTCGTCTTCACTGAAAGCCAAATAACCCAGAATAAAAAGGATTAACAGACTCTTGAGAAAAGCATAACTGCATCGGTGTCATCAGTTTTAATGGCTTTTACACACCATGGACCAAAGTTTATTAATTTCTAAATATATGCTGTTCTAAACGAGTCATTAATGAATCATTCATTAAACTCTACTTAAAGAAACCTATCATCGGAATTTGAGGCCAGATAAAAAAAACACGTTACCAGCTACTCATCTACAGCGACTGGCGTACGTGAAGTTTGACAGTGCTGATGTAGCACTTATCATATTTGTATAGCTATTATAAAGTTAACAAACAGTGAAGAACATATTCGCTAATCAGACTGCACGCTGCAATTATTGTTTGCACAGAACAAATTACGTTTTCTGGCGTCATAGACGATATCAAGAAAACCTGTCTTCGGAGTTTGCGACCAGGGCCCGGAATTACAATGCCTTCTTCAAGTTAAGAAAGACTTAAGTTAAGTATTGATATTTCAACATGCTGTATTAAATGCTTAATAAATTGCCTTGGTCGATGTGGTATTTGTGGTCAAAGATATCATTGTGATCTTCAGAAAAATTAAAACTATTTTGATTTTAATCAGTTTAAAATGTTATTTTTCGCATCCTGAAAAATCAATACTTAATGCTAGGTTTACACTATGTCCCCGGCGACCACGGCAGCATGAAACGTAGCTCGCCGTGGTGTTTTGGTCATTTTTTCTCCCTTTTCAAGTTCTGTCAAGTCTTGTTACGTTCTGCTACGGTCTGTCAAGGTATCCGTGGCGGACCGTAGGGTGTTGAATCCCGGAAACTCGACGGCGCACCACGGTAAGGCCCACGGTCTGCCACGGATGTGTGTACGTTCCCTCCCGGTCTGCCACGGTTAGCTGGGACCTCTCACGTTTTGTCACGTTCCAATCAAGTTCTGCCACGTCTATCGAGTTCTGCCAAGGTCTATTACGGCAAAATGCGGACGACGGGTGGTGTTTGAGCCCGTCTGTACCCATCGGTATAAAAGAGAGGGTCCCACATTGTTTTCTGAAATGTCATGGATTTCAATGACGAAACCGATTTTGTATTAAAATGTATGTTGGGTGCATATATATCCAGTCTGTACACTATAAAGTGACTCCTTGATAGATAAGTATACTATACTTTGACAAACATTAAAGACCCTGATGAAATGCCACATAATATAACAGTTTATAAAGGTCTACACTGTCAGCTACGACACAAATGAAAACAATTCTACGACCACTCGGTATATACAATGGAACCTTCCAAGTGAATTGTATCAAACCAGAAGAAAAAAATATATACTTAAAGGGCTATTGTGCACGCGCTATTACTATTTCAAGGGCTTCTAGTGTCTAGTAAGTTTGCGTTTAACGTTCCACCAACAGCTAAGGCCATATTGAGACATTGTCACAGCTTTGGGCCTCATCCGATAGGCTTGAGGAACCAGGGATTGAGCTCGGGATATCTGGGTACAAGGAGAGTGGTTAACCACTAAACCACAGCGGCTCTTACAAGCGCTACTCCGTAGCAGAGAAATGAACGATTTACTGTGGTGGAACGATCTGCAGCTTGACCAGACATGGTGATGGCTTTCATCAGTTTGCCGAATTTCGTGCTTGAGCTCGTTCGGCGTACGGTTCATTTGCATGGCCTGCTGTCCCTACAGTCGGTCTTTAGCCGCCGTGCCTTTGTAGCCAGAAAATCTCTTAGAGGAGAGTATAGGATATCGATTCTGCTGGAGGAAGTCAATTGCAAGTTCCTTCTCTTCCTCTGTAAGGTTTGTGGCATTTCTTGGTGCCATCCTCCTCCTACCACCAGACGTGTCTTGGCAGCAGACAGCTTCAAGTTGATTGAATGGTTCAGTAGCAGCAACAGGCTCTTCCTCGTCGAGCGGCGATAATTGGAGAGGATCTGCAGGCTGTTGCTCATCCTCTGCAGCTTGTGCCTGTGCTGGGCGAGACACGTGTACCTTCCTGCGTTTTGCCCTCTTTGATGGTATGATCTTCTATTATCGAATTAAGTTTCTCTGCTGGGAAGATGTTTTATAACTTCTGCCCAGACCTTGTGCACCGTGTCCGACCGAAGTAGAGCGGCATGTAAATCGTAACATGCCGTGAAGCACCGTGCCTAAACTTGACGAAACGGCTACTGTTCACCTAAGCTTACCGTGACGACCGTGGGACAACGTGGCGAACCGTGACGAAACGTGCAGCTGTCGTAGAACAGACGTAGCCAAACGGGCATTTAAACTTGGCAGACCGTAACAGAACTTGACAGATCGTGAGGTGCCGGGGATAACTCTTGCTTCCCGTCGAGTTACGGACATACTCCAAGTTGTGGTAAGGTCTGTTACGTCCTGTCACGTTCTGTTGCGTTCTCCCCGTTCTACTACGGCACATAAAGTCGGTCAATTCCGCCGTGGCAGCCGTGGCAAATTTTTTGACAGTTTAAAAATATGTCCCGGCGACCACGGCGATCACGGCGAGCTACGTTTGTCGTTCCCGTTCCCTCAAGTTGTCTCACGGTCACCCCGTTTTGTCCACGGTGGCCTGTAAAGTGACTGCCGTGGCCGCCGGGGACATAGTGTAAACGTAGCATAACATAAGTCTTCCTTAACTCTAAGGAGGCATTGTAATTCCGGGCCCAGGTAAGGCTACATCAGCCTGCTCAGTGACGCAACTATTAGACTTATCCATTTTTAGCTTTTGAAATCCTCCAGGTAGCGAATACAGACTACATAGATGCACAGACTGTTCTGTGCCCATATTGTTCTTATGCATCAGGATCTCAATTATGATTCTTGCACATAGTGTATTATAGTCCGACCAGTTAAGAGAGAATGGGCGGTTCTTAGCAAAGACACACCCATGGACATTTCAAGGCCGTCGTCGCCGGTCCGGCAGGACGGCGAGCGCCGGACCACTTTTTTGGACGAATATGATTTCCGCCGTGTCCCTTTTTTCTCGTTTTGGCTCATTTTTCTTTGTTACCTCTGATTTTCAATTTATTGATGCATCATCAATAACGCTCGTTGCGCGTGTCATCCATAGACCGACCTAGCCAAGGTGTGAAAACATTGAAAAACAATGCAATTATTATAATGACAGTTATCATACTTATGGGCCGTGTCGAGAGAAAACCTGACGTAGTTGCATTCGAAGATTAAAGGTGCAGACCAGCTTACACATCTGCGCAGTCTGATCAGTGCCTTTGTTGTTCGCCCTCTTAAAAGTATAATTAATAAACTTGCTACACACAAATTTTCAGCTTTCTAGCTACATGTACTCTCTGTAACTGAGCAGGTTGGTTTAAGTCTTGCATGGTCGTAAACCTCGATGACAGGTCTTCTCGCATTGAGGCCCAGATAATTTCTATGCGCCAGTTTCATTTCCCTCAAATTGACATTTTTTTTCTTCTAAATAACATGTCGGGCGACTAAGTATGTTTAAACGTTACGAGCATCGTAAGCATGTGTAGTTACAATTCATTCCGTTACGGATATACAAGTTCTGCCTGTTCAAATGAAGCCCAAGACTTTTCGGTTCCCCCAACGCTCATCGACTTTATAAGAAGCATGAATAGAGATGGGTTTAGCCGTCGTAGCCTGGCTTCATTACGATGAAGCCAAAGATCTCACGTTATGTCTATCGACAAGGGAACTCATCAAGGAAAGTTGTGTAGCAAAAATCTAGATGAAGCCTTCTGCATCCTTAAAGTAACGGGTGTACTAATTGAAAAGACGCTTATGTATATCTTTTCGAAAATACAACTCTTTCGCGGATCCAGAAAGTTATGTCAGAGGCTGGCGGGCCGATAATGTCCCAACATTGAATGCTGGCTTGGGAGCTTTGTGATTTTTCAAGAGATCTGGACCAGTATTGCTTAGAAATCCTAATTTTTTTGTGATTTTTCAGGGGGGTCTGGACCCCCTGTCCCCCCTCTGGATCCGCCTATGACAACCAAGGATCAGTGCTAAAAATACTTTGCCAAAACCTGCGGGAACATAGGTGACATAACGTCTAAGAAATATGCTGAAGAAAAAAGGTCAAACAAATCGTGACTATCTGAAAACGATTTTGCTGGAGCATTCGGGTTTCTTACGCGCCAAGGAATATCTTTTCTAGCAAAAAATCGTGACTGAAATCTGGTCCCAAACGCATAAAAAACCCATTAAAAACGCACATAGAAGCGCTAGAAATTCAAATTTTTCTCGGTGGGGGGGACCCCCTAACCCCCCTTATGAGAGGGGGAGTCCCCCTCTCGTGCTCTCCCCCCTCTCGTGCCGTCGGTACTCGATGATTTCCGCCGCCGGACCACTTTTAAATACGCGGCGACGGCCCTGCATTTCCATATAAAAATCGGTAAAACAGAGTGTATTTATTCACCTGTGAAACGCTTTACAGCTGTATACCTGTATAAACCTGTAGTAGTTTTGAACCCATTGTGAGAAAAAGGCAGCTCAAATTAATTTGGATAACAAGGAGACTGACTAAGTCTAGATATATGAGCTCTGACAATGTTTCGAAATCTTAACTTCAAATTATGATACTGAATAATAAAATAAAATAATGGTCCTTAATGACATATTAATACTATGAATTGGTCAGCACACGAGATGATGGTTTTTATTACATCGGCGTGTGGCGAAGGCTCCCACGAGCCTGCATGTACGCATGACCTCGCCAGGGCTTTCGCTTCTCGCATTAACAAAGTATGCAAGTTGAAGAGACTCCAAACAACTTTTTGACATCTAGTCTCTCTGGACACGGCAGAATAAGTGATTATAAGAGGCTGTTTTCGGATCTGACATAAGACCAAATATCATGTTTGTATGCCCTTTTCTCAAGATCCATATACTTAACCCTCGTCCCGCTGAATTCTAATTGGTGATTTAATATTATTGTATCAGGCTTAAAAATCAAACCAGTTTTGCCATACAGACAGAAACTGAAGAAAGTGCAAACCTACCCTCCCCCAAAACTTTCACAAGATATCGATCCCGGAAAATGAAATGCAGCAGGTCCCCAGCAGCATACTAAAGATAAACATTTACCAGGCATGCTATCGTATAAAATTGGCCACCCTTGTCGTCTGCGCTTCAGTTGGTTGCACGAGTAAATTAAATCGTACATAGGCTATTACACCCGATTTACTGTAGACTAGTCTTATTTGACAGTGTATGACAGCGCTCTGTCTGACACGCCCAGTCTCTATTAGCTGGTCGCACTATAGCTTTGTGGAATACCATACATAGACTTAGTATTCTTTCGCCGCCCTGTCGCAATAGTACCAAGAAAGCATCTGATTCTTAGCAAGTTTGCCTTTCGCGTATGGGACGTTGCTATACTTCTGTTAGATCTGACGCATTTGCTGCAAACACCGTCCAAAACAGTGCCAATTTTAGCATGCGAAATTTGCTGCCATTTCTTTTTAAGCTAAAATAAAATGCATACGGTGTAAGATCAAGCAGTTTTACATGTATGACGCTGGGACTCCGAACCCCAGCCATCATACAGTTTCGGGCCACTATTGGCCCATCAGTGAAATAGGTGGGCCGATAGTGACTCGCTTTGATATGCTGGTTGGAGTTTAACTGTTCTGTGAGATGATAGGGTAAAGTCAGGTAACGTCGGACATCAGGTAAATTCGGACAGCGACCTTGTTTGCTTCATATTTTAATTACTGGAATGAAAATTACATTAACTAAGCAAATGTGAAAATACTGATTAGACGACTCATAAGGAGCCGTCTCATCTGGATTTCCACTGTTTGCAAACGCATGTCCGAATTTACCTGATGTCCTAAGTTACCCGACTTTACCCTAGCTTTTGCTTAAGCTAAGAATGCTCCCAAGTGTCACATATAGAGTGAACCTCAAACTTTTTAAGAATTAATTTTGGAATTCCTCTTTCAGGAGACACCAAAAATGGCGGACAGTTTAAGCTACATCTGCACTCCCACGAATACGCCTTACATGTACCAGACAGTGCCAGACAGACTTAGCATCCTAGCAAATGACGACCCAGAGCGTGAGGCGTTTATATTCTACAGCATGGGCGGAGAAAGGACGTCTGTCACCAGGAAAGAGGTCTATCAGAAATCTCTCAAAGTTGCAAAATGTCTTCATCGTATAGGTGTGAGAAAGGGTACACCAATTGTCATCTGCATGAACAACTCTCTGAATGCTCTGTATGTTGAATACGGGGTATCTATAGCAGGCGGGATTCTGTACCCTATTGCCACCAATCTAAAAGACGGGAGTGATATTATTGACTCTATAGATGACACGAAAGCTGAGTATCTTATCATTGATGCAAACGTGTCAGATCAGAATTGGGACATATTGGAGAGCATATGGCCATCTGATCGACAGTCGTCTGAAAAAGCGCCCACGTTAAAGCGTATCGTGTGCAACGGAAGCAGCTTCAACGAAACGATAGGAAGACATCCTCTATCTGATTGGCTGAGTGGGCATGCACCTGAGGAGACTGAACTTCCTGTTGTTTACCCAGAAGACACATTAGTTTGCTTTTGCACTTCCGGTTCTACGGGTAAACCCAAACATGTTATCTGTTCACACTTTTTCATACTAAACTATGCTAAACAGAGTGCGCTTGCACAAAACATAACTGAGAATTCGATTTATTTCTGTGACCGACAATTCAGCTGGACAGTGGGTTTCTCAAGGGCGTATCTTGCAACAGGATGTACACGGGTATTCATTGATACCCGAATGTCTCTCTTTGGAAAACATGTGGATCTGATTTGTGACATAATAGAAAAAGAAAATGTTGACGTCGCCTATGCTCCCGGCTATCTCGCCAAGGATTTGATCAATCGACCAGAGCTCGCGTCAAAGTTCAAGAGAGTGAATGTAATATTCATTTCTGGAGAACGTTTCCCAATGACTTTTTTACCTTTGAAAGACACTTTTTGCAATAAACTGGTGGTTTGGTATGGTAGCACGGAAAGTGGTGGATTTTCGGCATTTCAAAGTGATAAATCTGAAGAGTACGAAGACGGTATTATCGGGATTCCACTACCTGGTGCGGAAATGAAGATCATTGACGAGATGGGAGATGTGGTACCAGTCGGTGTTGCCGGAGAAGTTTGCACACGCAGTGCTTGGCGCTTTAATGGATACCATGGCATGTCTGAATTATATGATGCAGTTCTGGATTCGCAGGGCTGGTTTCACACGGGAGATGTAGGTCATCTGAGGAAGGATGGTAATTTTGTTGTGGAGGGGCGATCTAAGGAACTCATTTCTATGCAGACTATGAAGTTTTTTCCATGGGATATCGAGAAGATCCTGAGGAAATGTCCAGGTTTGAAACAGGCTCTGGCGGTTGGAGTACCACACCCAAGATTAAATCAGGCCATTTGCGCATGCGTGGTACCGGAATCAAGCACTTTTACCACAGAGAACCTAAAGCAATTCTGTGATGAAACCTTTCTCGAAGAGGCTACAGCGGCCGGGCTTAGTCTTAAGCCCCAGTACTTTCTTATATTTGATGAGATTCCCTTAACAACGTCAGGAAAACTTGACCGGCGTAGGCTTGGCTTTTATGCGAAACAAAGACTCGGGTTATAATCGATTATTTGTGATACATTAGACTCTGAATAACTCGAAACCTGATAGCTCGAAGAACACACAATTTTAGTCAAAGTAATTTTGGGATACAAATGGATTTAGATCAGAGGGCGAATTTCTGAACAATTTTCCTTATTTCTTATCAAAAGATATGCTGTGAGTACGTAAAAGAATATTCTAACTAAGACCCTTATTTAACTTGAGTACGGACATAATAATTGGCCTTCGTCGCGAGAAAACCTGTCAGGTTTCCGACAAAGTAAGACTCAACCCACTCTTTTCAGCTACAGAGACTAGTAAGAATGTTGAAATTTTGCGTGAAGCATGCGTAGCCACAGTGATTGAGTGAACAACAAAACTTCACCAGCTGAATTATTACGGTATCTGCGTAGAAACACTTACCTGGATCAAAGAATTCCTGAGTGGCCAATCTCAACATGAAGTGTGGTACATGTACACTCCGGCGTCGTCCAAGAAAACTGTTTTGGGGCGACTTCTATTTCTGGTCTTCATTAATGACCTCCCAGCTGTAGTAAAGACATCGGCTGTAAGGCTATTTTAGCCGCGACATGAGATTTCCAACAATGTGGTATACATGTGCGACCAGCAAAGCCTCAGATCAGCCTGCGCATATGCGCAGTCTGATCAGGGCCTTTGCTAGTCGCTTGAATATTCTCCGACTGTTAAGCTAATGGCCGAAGATCATTTGGAGTTTCTAAGCTTAAAAGGAGGCTGTACAGGCTCGTCTGAGTATACACCTGTCAAAATGCCACATTGTTGGAAATCATGTGTCACGGCTTATTTACTGATGGCTGTCTCCTGTACCGCCACATTAACTTTCTGAGTAATATCATTTGCGTTTTCAACTACTCTTTATGAGCCGCGTTATGTGATTTCCTACAATGTGGCATTTTGACATGTGTAGACTCAGACGAGCCTGTGCAGCCTCCTTTTAAGCTTAGAAACTCCAAATGATGTTCGGTCAGTGGCCTTAGAGACATAGAATATTCAAGCGACTAGGAAAGGCTCTGATCAGACTGCGCGTATGCTGGTCGCACATACCACATTGTTGGGAATCTCACGTCTCAGCTCATATTTTTTTAACGATTTTTAGATCTTGTTTTACTAACATACCCATTCAGCTTTTTAGAAAAAAACAACAACAAAGGTTGCATTTCTATCTTAAATACACTGTCTTATATGAGCTTTTAACAACACTATCCCCAGTTTAAAGGAGCCATTTAATTAAAAATATGTGAACATATTTGCTGCTGGTGGATATCTTATATTATTGGGACAGTCTTGTGCATATTATTAAAAAATATAGACCTGGAAGTTTGTCACTAAAACCAGAAGGCGTATTAAAAGGTGTAGCATATGTTACATAGCAAGGACTTTGTATTGACATAAGAGACGATATTTCGGAGAAATATGAATATTATTTACACGTTTCCCCATTAACTCTCTAGTGTTTGGTACCAAATTTTAGAAATCATACTCATTGCTGATTATCAAGCACATGGGCTTTTGTTACAGATGTTATAAATAAACGTTTTTTTCACATAATGCTAAGTATATAGACACGAAATAGTGTAACATTAAAACAAGATGCTT
Organism: Loripinus fragilis; assembly: GCA_964019695.1. Taxonomy (NCBI): domain Eukaryota; kingdom Metazoa; phylum Mollusca; class Bivalvia; order Lucinida; family Lucinidae; genus Loripinus; species Loripinus fragilis. The sequence continues at coordinate 37,380,237 of OZ026515.1, forward strand.
TAATAATTGTTCTTGTTAAATGTTCAAAAACTCACCGAAGTCATCCTCATATACAGTGTGTCTATAAATGTGTCTGCTTCTGTTGCAAAATAACCACCCAGTTCATCCCAACCAGTAGAATCATCATATAGTATTTTGACTGCAAGCTGAGTATGTTCCTGCTCGACCATCCTACCCTAGACATATCCTATCTTAAAGAACATTCTAAACTGCGTCGAATAAGAGATGATTGGGGCGTTAACCTGTAACAGCTCGTAACATATGTTACTATATCAAATTAAGTAAACGTAAAATGGAGTCCTGACCTACAGAAATAAGACATTGGTATCCTGGGTCAGATGTGGTGCTTGATTGTATCTATTCCTGATCTTTGTCTTCAGTTCTAATTAATTATCTAATTATTTGACATACTCATATAGTCTGCATGCTGGATGCCTTAACTACATATGAAAGGTTATGAACAAAAATACAGCTTCCGATGGTGTTATGTGCATTACATGAATTAAATTAGTCTTTGAAAATGGTAATTGTGACATCATTATTTACTTTAACAACTGGTCTATGTGTAATTTCTTTCAAACTATTTTTTTTTTTGATTTTGTTTTACTAACATGATTAATTGACTAATAGAAAAAGTTTGTTTTTCTATCTTATAAATATTGCCTTAAATGAGCTATTTTACAACCATACCCCCAGTTTTAAGGAGCTATGTGAAAAAAATTGCAGCTGGTTGATATCTTACATATATTGCCACTTTCTTGCTCATATATCTGCATGTTTGCCACTAAGTTTCTAAGATCAGAGTGCTTATTAAAGGATGTAACATATTTAACATGGCATAAAAATAGTAAAGGAAGAAAGGCGGCAATTGTCTAACTTAAGATATGACATTTCAGAAAGAATGAATATATTTCACGTCTGCATCTGCATATGTCTAGTCTTTGGTGACAAAACATTAAAATATTATTTATCAGCTACCTCTCATATTATCTGAATTGTTGCACAATGCCTGATAGACGTTGTCTATCTCACGGCATGTGCCTTTATCAGGTCATGATGACGTTGCATTTTTGAATGACGTCGCTAATGGCGCTGAATCAAAACAAACATCGAAAATTACGTCATAATCGCTAGTTTTAAATGTGAAACGATGGGTAAACTGATCAATAGAATACTAGGTTCGCATCTTTTGATATAAAGTTTACCAGGCTCGGCTTTGAGAACGCTTGTTGAATCACTCGGCAAGCCTCGCGATGTCAACAAGCGTTCTCAGAGCCTTGCATAGTAAACTTGATATCAAAAGACACTCACCTAGTATTCTTTATATACGTACATTGCTGATTATCTTGCTGATTATCAAGCCCATGGACTTTTGTTAAATATGTTACAATAAACTTTTTTTTTCACATATTTCCTACTATGTATAATGCTAAAATAAATAGAGCCACAAATAGAAAATATATATCAGTTTCATATGTAAATAAGATAATTTATTAGTATAATCTAAATATTGAAAACTAAATTTCATCCAAGTAATCCTCATATAAAACATCTGAGCCAGTGCATGAGATTTCCAACAATGTGGTATGTGCGACTAACAAAGCCTCAGATCAGCCTGCGCATACTCGCAGTCTGATCAGAGCCTTTGCTAGTCGCGTGAGTATTCTATGATTGAAAAGCTACTGACTGAACACTTAAGCTTAAAAGGAGGCTGCAGAGGCTCGTCAGAGTCTACACTTGTCAAAATGTCAAATTGTCGGAAATCTCATGCCGCGGCTCATCTATCATTGTGTCTGCTTCGGTGGCAAAAAAATCATCATCCACCTCTTCGCAACCAGCAGAATCATATCACAGCAGCATATCAATCAATTCCTGTGGTACAATTTTACAACCCGTCCACTAATAATCGAATGAGCCACCATCATCAACTTTCCAACTATGCGCTTTCCGAAACTGATATGAAGGCCTGATAATTGTCTATTTGAGCCTACATTTCCAGTGATCTGGTATATGCCGTATTTCTATTGGTGTCCTGCAAGGAGGAAGAATATTACGATCAATACCACCAAAAGCACTGAGTTCCTGGTCTGATCATACATATACCAACATATACCTTGATAATTCTGTGAAAAAGAATCATAGCGTGTTTACGCTGGTAAAGCTTTTGCTTTCAATACATTCGACAAGCACAGTCACATTCTTCAAGGTCATCTAACAATGTCTCTAAACAATTTGCATCTTTACCCAAGCATTCAAAGACATCTATGAAAGAGTAAGTGAGCATGATCAGGAAGTACCACAATCACAAACTGCAGACCCACCACAGCACCATGAGGAAGAGCCAAAGGACACTTATAGTATTAAGACATCGGAAAGACAATAAACACAAAGCATCCAGCTCTCTCTTTCTTTTCATGATGATTGCAAAACTAGAAAAGGACACAGAGTAATGCATACCAAAACAAAGACGAACATAAAACCTCCACAAACAATGGGAGGTACATAAAACAATAAATCAATAACAAGAGAACCACCGCCTTAGAACGGACATAGGCCTAAGCTACTGGGAGGGGGGGGGGGGGGGCTTAACTGCATTTTACTGGCGCTAAATATTCGCCCTAGATTCTGTTGTTGTTAAAACACAAAAATAGTTTAGCTCGCATGGAGGCTTCCTAAATAATGGAATGTATCATCACAGAGAAGTCTGAATACTTCTGAAGTGCGTTTAGTGGGGGTAATTCTTCCTCTTCAGATGAAAGAGCAAGCTGTATCACATCTAGTAAAAAAACAACAACGCAATGCATGAAGAGCAGAGCACAAATTATTTTACTTCTATGATTAACTAAGTTTCTAAGATCAGAGCGCTTATTAAAGGATGTAACGCATGCAACTTGGCATGATAAATGAGCAAGAGAATTGTCTTGACGTTAACCTTAGTTTGTGATTACAATGTCAAATTACATCCACAGAATAAGGAAATAAGTTCTTTGAGTGCAAACGAACAGAAACATCAGAACACTTTTGTTCTCAGATCCAGACTAACGCACCGAAGGACTAGAAAAGTTATGCAAATAAAACGCAGCTTATTAAACTTCTTTTTGACGAATGGTAGATATCCTCATATGCACAGAGGATCAGAGCAATGATATCACTTGACTAACATGGATGCAGATGCAGTTGATGTAAGGTCAGTGGATGCTCTCGCCACTTCATAGGAAGAGACAGATGCCAGAATCATATATCATTGCATGCATACGAGTATATGTGAAACAGCACCAAATACTGTATATATTAGTGTTTGGTCCCCTGCCACTGACGTGCTGGTTCTGATTTTAAGGACTTTAACTCAGTCATTTTGTTTTATACTGGCAAAGGCGACAAGCACAAAGGAATCTTAATGGAGTCTCTTGAGCGCAAACGATGAGGTACACAGGAAACACATTTAAATGATGCAAGTCACAAAACTGCCATTTTAAAATAACGCCATTGTAAGCTGTACTTTTATTCAAATGCTTTCATATGTAATAGAGGCAATCAGCATACAAGCTACATGAGTAATTCAAATAATTAGGCAGGTTAATGTCTTTTTTCTGTAGCTCAATATTTCATTTCCCTCTTTAATTGCACGGCGGTGGGTCAGGCCTCAGACTCAACGACGGCCCTGGCGTAAAGCTTTAATCCGTTGGTTGGTGTCTGAGGTTTGGTTTGGCTGGACTCATCGTGACGCAACTTAGGTTTTCTTTAGCTCTTACTATCTGTGAATCATGAGCCCTTTTCTTTGTTACATCATAGTGTGTTAATTTGATTAGATTGTTTCTCTGTGATGATGCATTGCAATAGTTAGATAGCCTTCATGCAAGCTAAAAGAATTATGTTTTGTAACAACAGCAGACTCTAGGAGGAGAATTGGCGCCAGTTCAGTGCATTTTAGCGCCCGCACCCCTTGGCCTAGACTGCTGTGTTTCTTTTGTCGTTGATTCATTGTGTTATGTACCGCCCATTGTTTGTGGGGGTTCTGTGTTTGGTCTTTGTTTTGTTATGCATTACTTTGTGTCCTTTCTTGTTTTGCAATCATATTGACAAGGAAGAGAGAGCTGGTTGCTTCGCTTTAAAATATTTCTTATGTATTGTGACTGTTAGTGTTCTGTGGCTTTTCCTGAAGGTGCCATAGGTTGGTCTGCAGTGTGTGAGTGTGGTATTTTCTGATCATACTCTTCTTTTTTGTATTTTCTATAAGACACATGAGTATGTTAGTAAAAAAGATCTGAGACATTTTGAAAATACACAGAGCAGTTGTAAAAGTAAATGATGTTAGTCACAATTACCGTTTTTAAGGGGTAATTTAATCTATGTAACTCAAATAACACTGTAGGAAGCCGTAATTTTGTTCAAAAAGCTTTCATATGTTGTAAAGGCATCCAACATGCAGACTGTATGAGTAAATCAAATAATTAGATAGTTTAATGTCTTCTTTCTGTATGTTAAACTCTCATTTTACATTGTTTCTTAATTTGATATAGAAACATATGTTACAGGCTAACGCCCGGCTTACAAAGTGCAAAAATTCTTATTCGACGCAGCTGGGATTTGTTCTTTTAAAGATAGGACATATCTGCAAACTTCCCTAGGGGTTGGGGAGCAGGACCTTTTCTTAGCTTGAAGTCTAAACTGTACAACACGTGCTAACCAGATTGTTCCATACAATTGGCTGTTGTGCTCTCTTAATTTGATGTATAGAGTTACTGTATCATGTTTAAGGTAATGGGGGTATATAATGCTAAAAGAATTATGTTTTGATCTATCATCATCTCGGACGCTAGGACTGTATTTTTAAAGCGAAATGTATAAAGAAAGTGTCAGATGACGGATTGTCATAAAATTGGTTCTGCAAGTCATGTAAGCCTAACATTTCAGATTTTATTCAAATATGTGACAAATGTTTGCTGCCTATTGTCTAATTATTGTTTAAGTTTATCTAAACACACAATTATACATATGAAAGCAAGCAGTATCAACTATACAGGAACACACAGCCATGTTAAGAGTGATAAGTAGTCAAGCAATATGCAATATACTCAGCTCATACATATACTAGCAAAAAGCAGTTGTCACATCCATATATGCACGTAACAAAAGTGTGAATTCATAAGCAACAATGATAGAATATTAGTTTACCATAATGCCAATGTAATTTGCATGCAATAATGAATCATTTATATGAATGGATTTTTTACTTCCATTAACCGTGAAGTTTTGTAATATAACAACCTAGTATAATGAGATCGCGATAATGATAACTTGTGGTCAACAAATTGTTTAGAAAGGTCCTGAACCCGGGTTTTAAATAATTATAAAAAATGTTCGCTTCGTTTATCAGTTTATTAATCTTACAGAATATTGACGTCATATAGGTTGGTAGGTGTTGTTGGTTTTAGTGCCTCTGGCTCAGCTGAGACGAGACGCAGAAAAGGGGGATTTTGCATCACGGAGATATTTCTTTACATAGTACAGTAAACCCTCTTTACAACGACAGTGTTTGTCCCGAAATAATTTGAGGTTAAACTTAATTCCTTTTGTATTGAATTCAAATTCAAGCCAAACTGGTATATTTGTGCAAATACTACCAACGTTATAAAGAATTTTGCTGTCGTTATAAAGAGTTTTTTTTTACTTTATCACAAAAACGATTGGAGTGGAACTATGACAATAACATATCAAAGACCAACTCGTGGCAGCATCGGAGGTAGCATGAGGAAGAGACGTTAGAACACAGACACACAAAGACACACCGTCTAACCCATTTAAGCCTCTAGCGTCCTTAATTATAAGCGTATGTAAAACATGTTACCCCCAGGGCGGTACCATTTTGGCCCCAGTGTCATAATTTGAACAAACTTGGTAGAGGTCTATAAGGTTATGAGATATACCAAATACCAAGGCTCCGTGCATCGTGGTTTCAGGCCAGAATATTTCTTTTTATGTTTGCCCCATATAAGCTATAACATGACCATGTGACCCCCAAGGCGGTGCTATTTAGGGTGTCAGTGCCTTAATTTGAACAAACTTGGTAGAGGTCTACTAGATGATGATACAAACCAAAATATCAAGTAACATGTGACCCCCAGGGCGGGGCTATTAAGGGTGTCACTGCCTTAATTTGAACAAACCTGTAGAGGTCTACTAGATGATGATACAAACCAAAATATCAAGTAACATGTGACCCCCAGGGCGGGGCTATTAAGGGTGTCACTGCCTTAATTTGAACAAACCTGTAGAGGTCTACTAGATGATGATACAAACCAAAATATCAAATAACATGTGACCCCTAGGGCGGGGCTATTAAGGGTGTCACTGCCTTAATTTGAACAAACCTGTAGAGGTCTACTAGATGATGATACAAACCAAAATATCAAATAAACATGTGACCCCTAGGGCGGGGCTATTAAGGGTGTCACTGCCTTAATTTGAACAAACTTGGTAGAGGTCTACTAGATGATGATACAAACCAAAATATCAAATAACATGTGACCCCTAGGGCGGGGCTATTAAGGGTGTCACTGCCTTAATTTGAACAAACTTGGTAGAGGTCTACTAGATGATGATACAAACCAAAATATCAAATAACATGTGACCCCTAGGGCGGGGCTATTAAGGGTGTCACTGCCTTAATTTGAACAAACCTGTAGAGGTCTACTAGATGATGATACAAACCAAAATATCAAATAACATGTGACCCCTAGGGCGGGGCTATTAAGGGTGTCACTGCCTTAATTTGAACAAACCTGTAGAGGTCTACTAGATGATGATACAAACCAAAATATCAAATAACATGTGACCCCTAGGGCGGGGCTATTAAGGGTGTCACTGCCTTAATTTGAACAAACCTGTAGAGGTCTACTAGATGATGATACAAACCAAAATATCAAATAAACATGTGACCCCTAGGGCGGGGCTATTAAGGGTGTCACTGCCTTAATTTGAACAAACCTGTAGAGGTCTACTAGATGATGATACAAACCAAAATATCAAGGTTCTAGGCCTTGTGGTTGCAGACAAGTTTTCCCCCTTTATAAGTCTATATTAAACATGTAATCCTAGACGGGGCCACAAACTAAAGGCCAACTAGACGATGCTGCATACCAAATAACAAGGTTCTTGGCCTTGCGTTGTTTAAAACAAGAAGGTGTTTGAAGTTTTCATTTTGAAACTCTATTTTAGACCATGTAACCTATGTATTGTTGACAACGCACGACACAAGACGGACGTCAAACGATCAAAAAAGATCAAATGTTGATCACAATAAACGAAATTTTGAGCCACGACATGAGGTTTCCAACAATGTGGTATGTGCGACCAGCATAGTCCCAGATCAGCCTGCGCATACGCGCAATCTGATCAGAGCCTTTGCTTGTCGCTTGAATATTCTATGAGTGCTACGCTACTGACTGTATATCATTTGGAGTATCTAAGCTTAAAAGGGGGCTGCACAGGCCCGTCTGAGTCTATACTGGTCAAAATGCCACAATGTTGGAAATCACATGTTGCGGCTCAATAAATAAACATATGCTAATTAATTGGATCAAATACTGGTGCCAATAATGAGATCCGCTAAATAATAGGGTAAAGTCGGGTATATTCGGACAGACAGCGACCTTGTTTGTTTCATATTTCAAATATTGGAATAAAAAGTAAGCAAACAGTGAAAATCCTGATGAGACGACTCATAAGGGGCCGTCTCATCTGGATTTTCACTGTTTGCAAATATGTGTCCGAATTTACCTGACTTTACCCCAATGTCGAAAGTGATTTATACGCAGATAGCGTTTTCGCTTAAGTTTAAAACAATCTTTGAAATCACATACTCGCTGGCATTCGTCTTTATATGGACAAATTTGCCCCTCTATACATTTGTGTTGTGAAAATTCGGATACACTTTACAAATATTTCCAAGATTATACTTACAAAATGTATACAAATGAACTTTTTAAATAAATCAACTGACTGTTATGTGCACGACCCATTGTGAACATAGATTCATCAGTATCCGGTGCCAGGTCGTGCAATTTTAATCTGACGAGCACAGGTAAGGGTATTTAGGTTAATTGCTCCAGTGGTCCAACAGCCTGGTGCACGGTGGTTGGAATCCAGGTGTGACCATTTTTTCTTCTTTTCTTTGTCATTTTTCTAGCCAATTTCAAAAAAATGTAAAAGTATGCAAAATTTGATCAAAATATACGGTGCTGTCCAAGAGTTATGAGCCATTTCACTAAAAAACTTTGACCGGGCAAAATGATGCTGGCAAAGCCTAATCACCATTTTGTATACCAGTAGCTGGACACTGCTAAAATAGATAAGTATGCAAAATTTGATCCTAATATACCATGCGGTTCAAGAGTTATGAGCTAACTGAAGTTATGCCCAGCAAACCCTCGTCCATCAAAAAAGGCTGTTACACATACAATTGGTTAGATAATGTTAAAATGCATTTGTATGCAAAATTTGATCAAAATTTACCATGCTGTTCAAGAGTTATGGGCATTTTTACTGACTGACCACAGACGGACGTACAGACTCACATAGTGATTATAGTGCAGACCCAAGGGCCATGCAAGATTATACTTAAGGCCCAAGGGTCATGCAAGACTCACATAGTGATTATAAAGCAGAACTAAGGGTCGTACAATATAGTGCAGACCCAGGGTTCGTGCAGTTTTGATCTGACGAGTACATGTAAATGGTATATAGGTAAATTGCTTTAATGTGTATATCATAAGGGTCGTGCAAGATTATAGTGCAGACCCAAGGGTCGTGCAAGATTATAGTGCAGACCCAAGGGTCGTTCAAGACTCACATAGTGATTATAGTGCAGACCAAAGGGTCGCGCAGTATAGTGCAGACCTATAGTCATGCATTTTTTTTTATCTGACGAGCAAACAAAGGGTCGTTCAAATTGGCAATATAGTGCGTGCAATTTTAACCTGACGAGTACAGGTAAAAGGTATATAGATAAAGGACCTCGGACAGACTCCTATTCAATCTGCCCAAATTATGACAGCCTATGGTTATGATAATGCATAACTGACAACTATATTTTTGTGCTTAAATCAAACCCTTACATTAAGTGCACCTAGCAAAATAATTATATTTTGAAAATATTGCATAATTTTGCCAGGACTGTAGGGTTTTGTGGGTGGGGATATTTTTGTTGACCAAATTTTATTTCACAGAAATTCAAAGTTTCGCCAGGTATTCGCCTAAATACATGGAAATATAGTGTTTGCGGCATAAAACTTAAGAGGAAAGTGATGCGTTTGCATAAAAAACATGTTGAGCAGATTTCATCGTAGCTTCTAAATAAGTATGTTGTCAATGACTTTTGACTATTACCTGTTATATATCAACTTCAACCAGTTTGACTTATTCACTGAGGTGTATCCTACCTGCTTACTGCATATATCAGAGTCTAGATAAACACAGTTTTTGAGCGTAAACTTGTAACTATCTTCTTGCTCATCAGATTTAAACTATAATTTGGTGCTTAAAGGAAACCTCTAATTGCAACATTTTTGAGTACCCACAACATATGTTTTGGTTGAGAAATAAGACAGTTAACTACTTGGTACGCAATTATAACTAAAGCTCTGATACATGCCAGTGTAAATTGATAATTACCTACAGGTCCGTACAAAATTAGTTCCTCATAAGTTTTTTTTATATTTTGTTTTTGAGCATTCCCCACCGTGACCAATCATGCCATTTTCATATGATGTGAGAAATGTAAAACTACGGCTGTATGAAGAAAGATTAGTTTGGACACGGGAGGGGGGAAGCACTTTGGTAAAACTTATTCTATATGTTGTATAGAAAAAAGAGAGTTTTAAACCCATATTTTTGTAATTCGTACCTGTCCAATGAGAAAAACGCTTTTGCGGATAATTCGAGGGCAGAACCTACTATCTTTTTCATGCAAAAAATATCATTCTCCTTGAAACTTTTCTCTGGCCATTTTTATGGGCAATCGTTCATTACTGTAGTATTGCACCTCAGATGGAACACAGTTTTTCGTTTTTAAAATTTTACATTAAGGTTTCTTCACCCTGAAAATTTGCAAGCCCATAGATATAGCATAACCCTAACTAGATTTAATTTTTTGTGGAGAATGATATCAATCTCACTGCTCTGATATCTTGTAAAAATAAATAACTTAGTTTTTGTTGGAATGAAATTACCCGTTTAGTACCCATTTTTGTACTGTCAGTGCAATACACCTGGGATAGATATTGAAGTATTTGCTCAGCTATAAAATGTCCATTAGAGATTACAGCAGCCGATTATTTTGTAACATCTGATGGAGCAGTTTACGATGCAATTCAAGCTGCTTATATAGTTCTACGGATAATAGGTTTTTAACGCGTTTCATGCATACAAAGTACCATCATTTTGCCTGCTTCGGTCTGTCTACCTAACTGTATGTTTTGTTCATGGTTCTGTATGTGCGAGCGTACAACTAGAAATGCACAGGCCTGAAAATACGAATAAGATCACAGATGTACGGGCACTTACATGTACTGTTTAACTTTTACTGCTTCTTTATATGATGGCCGAAAATATGCCTGTTTTCATATGGGAGTGGTGAGATCAATAAGCAGACCCATTCATGGACTAGCTAGGAAAATGGGCGCTTCCAACTAAGAGGGCATATTGGGCAGTAGACATCTGTAGATGTAGCCTTTCGTCTGGGTCACCGTCTTTGTGACATGGTTAGATAACTGAAATATTGTTGACTACGCTGATAAACAGCAACGCAAGCCAATATGCAGCTACATTTAAAACCCACTAATGCATTGTAAATTGTCTTATAATAGTATACCCAACAAAAAAAGAAACGCACCACTTAGAACTGTTAAACTCTCAGGAAGATCACACGTGATAGGCCAGTTTTTTTTATATCAGTGCAAAGGTATGCTAGGTACAAATGCGTCACACGTCTTTTGCAATCTGGCGTCGAAATTGTGTTAAAGAAAATTGGTCATGAACACAGTGGGGGTCAAATTGTTAAGTCACAAGAAATAAGCGTTTTTATAATGCTCTCTTGCTAGATACAATCAAGCAATAGTAATCATCTCACTAGACCAAATTGTACCCAGACACTTATTCTTTGCAAATTCTATCTATAAAGACATCATACGCGATGATTGAACGCTAGGTAGCCCATGTATTGTGACTACCCTTTGGATAATGATTCCTCACTGGAGATAAACCTTACAAAACATTTAAAGATTTTAAAGATATAAACATTATTTTAATCAATTTAAACGGTCCTAACTGGTGATAATGGATTTTGGAATTACAAAAAAGCATCAATAAACACATTGGTTGTCTCACATAACGACAATATATCATTTTCATACTTTGCAAATGTAAAACATACTTGGAATTCCATGCAGACAGTAACGTTGAATTAACGCTTCAAAAACTCCTTTACCATTCGCCTTGATGTGTTTTGTGCCTACACAGGGAAAGTACAGATACATATCTACGTCACACTTTAAGTTTTAGTAAGATTTGATCATAAATGAATATTTCATGGCAATTAACATTTTCGTATTAAAAGGAATTCTTAATGGGGAAAATCGTAGTGGTGCGTTTCTTTTTTTGTTGGGTATATATACATGGTTTTATATTCAACTGATAGTCATTGATCCATATCGCTCAAGGTACAAGCAGGGAATGTTATTTGGCATAAAACATTAAGAATGTTAAAATTCCATCATATCCCAGCATTTATGAAAACGTATACAGGGTTTTTTGGTTAAAATATATTTTTCGAATTAAATTTAAAATTCCCATTTTGGTTTTAATGTCATTGCCAAAAAACAGTGTTCCATTTGAAGGGATATGCTATAGTAAGACTGTACGAGGTCCTTGCTCTAGTGTGTATCATATGCGGTGACCGCTTTCTTGCAATCCAATAGCCTGGCACACAGTGGTTCGAAACCATCGTGACCAATTTTTTTCTCTTTATATTTTTGTCTTTTCTTTGTCATTTTTCCTGCCAATTTAAAAAAATGTATAATTAATCAAATATATGATGCGGTTCAAGAGTCATGAGCATTTTCACTAACTGACGACAACCGGCTGAAATGATGCTCAGCAAACCCTCGTCCATCAAAAAAGGCTGTTACAAATACCAGTGAACGTACAAACCATTCGAATTGCGTTTAAGTGAACGTATCCTATGCGTGATGGCCGTTCGTTGGCATACGTCGAACAATTTTGTGCATGCACAATAATCTTCGACATATTGTGCGAACACCATTGCACGAGAACGTACTTCAACGAAAAGAATGAGCTAATCAAGGCCATGCCACACTACGACGTATAGCACAAAAGTATGCCGACGTATGAGAAATTCAACAAGTGCGTTAATTGGTGTGCGCTGGTTAAGTTATATATACGTTTTAAACAAGTTACAGACACGCTTCAATACGGTGGTATACGTTGTAATAAGGCTCTGTCATAATTTTACGTTTTAGCCAACTTATGCCGACGTATGAAAATATATTCAGTACGCTGGCATAAGCTGAAATCGAATTAAAAAATCAGAGAAAGCCTCTCTCTGAACATATACAAAGCGTATGCTAAACGAACATAAAACGTGTGTCTAACGTATGGGTAACTCAAGTTATTCATAAATTATTCCTTGCGCAATATAACATACTTGTACTAGCGTATAAGAGCGTATACCCAGCGTATCACTAGCGTTCTTGACTTATGAGAAACCTATGCACAACGATCGTCTAACTTATGCTGAATTTTACATGTAACGAACGCTAACGTATGCATAAATTACATGTAGCGTACATCTAAATTATGTCTAACGCATAACCATACACAAATTCTTGGGACCCCTTCGCCGTATCGGACAACGTATACCACCGTGCTGTAGCGTGTTCGAAACGTATTTAAAACGTATCTCTAACTTATTCAGCGTACACCAGCGTACTTGCTGAATTTCTCAGAAGTCCGAATACGTTGGTGCTAACGTTCCTCAACGTATGCATAACTTACATGTTGCGTACACATAACTTATGCCTAACGTATAAGCAATACGTCGGCATAAGCTGAAGATTATTTATGCAAGCACAAAATTTCGGGATCTCTTCGCTGTATGACAACGTATACCAACGTACTGTAGCGTGTTTGTAACGTGTTTAATACGTATCTCTAACCACAGGAGCTTGAAGTTCGATCCTTTAATCACCCCTATAGCCTCAAAACCAAAAGCTCACAATGTCATTACGTAATGACACCGTGAGCTTTTGGTTTTGAGGCTATATAGGTAATATAAGGACCGAACTTCAAGCTCCTGTGCTCTAACTTATTCAGCAAACACCAACGCACTAGATGAATTTCTCATACGTCCACATACGTTGGTGCTATATGTACCTTAACGTATGCATAACTTACATGTTGCACAAACCTAACTTATGTCTAACGTATAAGCAATACATCCTCATACGCTGAAATTTTTTATGCATGAACAAAATTTTAGACCGCTTCGCCGTATGACAACGTATACCAACGTACTATAGCGTGTTTGTAACGTGTTTAAAACTTATCTCTTACTTATTCAGCGTACACCGACTTGCTGAACTTCTCATACGTCGGTGCTTTACGTCGTAGAGTGGCAGGGCCTATACGACGAATGGGTACCAACCTGAATTTTGTGCATGCATAAAATTTTCAGCGTATGCCGACGTATTGCTTAAAGGTTAGACATAAGTAAGATTATACGCAACATGTAAGTTAAGCACACATATTTGCATTCGATTTCAGCGTATGCCAGATGGATAAAGTTTTCATACGTCGACATAAGTTGGCTAAAATGTCTGTTTTGTGACAGGGTCTAAATGAACTTCAACGTATACCAGCGTGTGTCAACAAATGCCAATTCGGAATATGCCGCTTTATGAATCTGAAATCTGAAGGATAATCAAGAAAACTATTCACCAAACTGTTGGAATGGCAAATGTTTTCAATTTATAAATTTCTGCGAGCATGTTTCAACAACGGACTCATGTGTGAACAGCGCTATTGTTAGTCATAATACGACTAAAATCAACTTGATTGATGTCAACACCTGTTTAACCAAGGAATTACGGGGGCATTCTTTGACCGAAACAAGTTCAAACAACGCATTTGAGTAAATTAAAATCTAATATCTTTAAAGGTGTACATGTACAATCAGGCGAAATGTACCAAAACAGGTTTTTCATATTTTGTACATTTCCTGCGATTGAAACAGCGAAATAGAACTATCACACGCATTTTAACAGTTATTTTTCAATCATGTTGTCAGTTCATCCTTGAAAGTATTGGTAAAGTGCATCTGGATTTTCACCCTACAAAAACACTATCAACCGACCTTGAGCTCTTTCCTTGCTAACGACGACTTTTGTGTCTTTTGCTCATAACCTTTGTATTGCTAACACCAGGACCGTCATAACGTCGATCTTGATCTGGAATAAAACCATTTGGCACTCTGGTAGTGTTCCTGAAACATTTTTTTATAGTTAATTTTAATAAAAGTCAACATATAGCAATAAAAGCATTAAAGATACCCAGCGTGCAGAATTATTTAGCATAGACATTTCATTATTATTTTTATATCTTGGAAAGACTAGGCTTGGTTTTGCATGCGGTCCATCAAAGTTGGCATCAGACATAATATCGTATATTGCTTTTCTAATAAATCAACAGAGAATCTGAAAATATTTACATTTTCAATGCAAATTTTTATTTGATCTTTTGATTTTCATAATCATTCATGACCTCATAAACCTCAAAACAATTTCTGATAGATAAATGAGCTTACATGCACTTACACATGCAATACTTAAGGCTAAAAAAGGGGTATTTCAACCGACATATCAAAATTAAGAGAAGGTTGGTTTGATTTTTTTATTTTTATTTTTCAATAATTTCTTTTTTTATTTGAAAAAAAAAAAAAGAATGTTTCCCTTAGTTTTACTTTATTAGAATAATGGAAAAAGAAGGGGCGATTTGCATGGAATTCTATTGTGTTTGAAATGGTAATAAAATTGTCGGGTCTGCACAATAATTTCAGGGTCGGCCTGGTCAGTGAAAACACACTTTATTTTAGGTCTTTCTCCAGCAAAGCAATACATAAGTAAGTAAGTAAGTAAGTTAAGACTTTATTTTATGACGATGACTCAGTTGGTATAACCAATCTTCCCTACATATAACATGAATGCCAATGATTAAATGACCAATGGCAGAACTGTTTTCATCGATGACCGACCATTGACGCAATATGCCCTGCAGGTGCCATGTACTATTCATGTATGAATAAGTTACCTTTTCGCATATGTCACGTGTTAAACGGGCTATATAGGTAACATCTATGAATTTTCTTAAGTCTTTAGAACTAGCGACATGACGTTAAGGATACCAGTGCTTGTTATTTTCGCCAGTTATTTAGGATATTCGGTTGTTAGATGCTCGGTATGTCCACATGATGAGCAAGGCCTGAAGAGATGGTCTGATCCAGCGACATGGGATACAGGAACGGTAAACTGCTTTTTCGTCCCGATTTTAGCGCTTAACTTGAACATCTATGTACTTAAAAAGCCCTAAACATGTTCTTTGGCAAACAGTGTAGACCCAGATGAAATGCCACATTATGTCGCATTTCATCAGGGTCTGTATTGTTTGCTAAGATAAAATATTCAGGTACTGGAGTGTCATAATTTGGAAATTCTAACCTGTGATCCCTTTATATATACAATGAACCATCCCTGACTCATTGTATCAAACCAGATGTAATGATTCATTAGTATATTCAGGGTTGAACACCACCTATGATATGTAGAAGATCCTTGCATTTTAGAACAAGAGATTTACACTTTCATTTGTGTTAGTCCTTTTGAAAGAATCAAATGAAAGATACATTCATTTTCTCCTGGGCACAAAATTACAATGCCTCCTTATTAAAGTTGAGTACTACCTTTTTTAAGTATTGATATTTCTAAATTATATTTTTAATGTTTAATAAATTGCCAGGCGTCGTAGTACATATGGTCAAATTTGTCATTGTGATCTACAGCATACATGAAATAATTTTGATTTAAGTAAGTTTGTAACATTATTTTTCGTATACTTAACTAAAGTGAATACTTAACTTTAAGAAAGTTAATACTTAACTTTAAGGGGGCATTGTAATTTTGGGACCTGGGCCCGGAATTACAATGCCTCCTTAGAGTTAAGGAAGACTTAATAGGTTAAGTATTGATTTTTCAGAATGCGAAAAATAACGTTTAAAACTCATTAAAATCAAAATAGTTTTAATTTTTCCGAAGATCACTATGATATCTTTGACCACAAATAACACATCGATCCAGGCAATTTATTTTCCATTTAATATAGTATGTTGATATATCAATACTTAACTTAAGTCTTGCTTAACTTTAAGGAGGCATTGCAATTCCGGGCCCAGAACGGAAAAACATAAGAATTTGATTTCGTTTTATCAAAATATAAACGCCATGGGGTCAGTTTTAAAAGGTGTTATAATGCAAAGATGCGTTTTTACGCCTTCTTCAGCGATAGCCTAGTGCGCCTTTAGATTCACGTTACTACGCCTTTTTTGGCGTGCTATGCTTTTTTGCGCTATAACGCATTTTCTATAAGCTGCTGCGCCTTCTTTGCCTACGCATGTCCATATTTATTTCTTGTCTTTACATGAACCTACGAGGCTTTCGTACCAATGCTAGGTATTGTTTTGTTTTAAATTGAATCGTTATATTTTCAGATACCAGCGTTTGGTTCAGTTGTTAACATAGAGAAATCTGTATTACTAGATGTAACGTCACTAACGCTAGCTGAGCTCAACGTTGTCGGTAGCGGTCGTTTGATATTCAGCGATGATGTTGGAGATATTACTATAACGGCTGATGGGATATTGGTCAAGGTAAAATAGTAAAAAATACTGTACTTGGTATTTTGGAATGTTGTTTTTTATCGTCTATTGATTTTTTTTCAAAATCAACTTTTTCGAAAAATTCTTTCAGGAATACCATCAGAGTTTCAAACAGTTTTGATCCAGATCAGACCCGGAGTTTTATCGGGCGTGTTGTTTGCGAGGGTAATCGCCAGACGGCACTAGGGTACAGTAACTTTAAGACAAACGCAGTTCACACCATACCATCGATAAACTGGGCTTATATTTCCATGCTAGCGGCGACTTTTGTCGTCTGCTGATAACATTTGCAACCAGTTTGGACGCAGAGCAGGACCGAGAGAACGTACAGAACGTCGGTCCTGGTCTGGATAACAACTTATTTACGTTGCGCTAATGATTTTAGGGTGTGCTTCCGATTTGATGACTGTCCGCTTATACACTGTTGTGATCACAGTGCTGTAAGAGTTAATTAATTCATGTGCCGTGACATGAGAAAAACAACGTGCCATCAGCTCAGTCTGATCAGAGTCGTCCCTGTCCGCATAAGAATGCTAGGGTCCTTAGTATTCCATTGAGCGCACAGCGAAGGCTCTGATCAGACTGGGTGGATGCCCAGGCTGATCTGAGTCTTCGCTGGACGCATACTCATTGTGTTGGTTTTGTCAAGTCATGGCTGGTTTGTTGCTGTTAGGGCATTTTCATTGTCTATGTATCAATTTTATTAATTTTACACATAATTAAAATGAGAAATGCACGCCGTACATACCCTGATATTCGGACCGACAAATTGGCCTGATCAAACGGTGTCGACTACGGCTAAAACCTCCCCCAAAGTCTTACTGCTGTTTGAATTTAAATGTTTTTAGTTCAGAGCTTCAGAAAAAATGGAGACTCCTTACAGATTTTGAAGTTTTGGCAAAAACTCATCAGAAAACCAATTCCAAATACAATATTTTTTTATCCAAGACCTTCGTTCGCAATATAATTTAATATACTAGTGTACTGCTGAGATTTGCCAGCTAGTGAACTACTTACCAGATCACACTGGGTTAACTAGACACGATTGCATTCTGTTTACAAAGATAACCGTCAAAGAATAATGATTCGTATTCTTCCAGTAACAGACAATGAATTTCTTTTTGTATTGACAGGATTCCGCTAGTATTGTCATTGGCAGCGACAATTGTAGGTTCCAGAACAGAGTTAATATCAAGCTATCAGGTAAGACCAAATAAAATGTTTTCATTCTTTGCTTTTATAAAAGTATCCGTAAAAGGAACACTTAACAGCATGCTGAATTATACTTGTCGTATTATGCTACTAAACTTAGTTCTACAAACTTTTTGCTCAGCCCTCATACATATAGTAGGATACTTTCACGAAACTATCTCAATCAGCTTTCAAGTTACAGAGCGGACATGAGTATATTACATAAATGGGAAAATGGCAAACAGACAGGCCCAAGATGAGATTGTCATTGAATGTACACTACTTTTTATATCTCTTTTTATAGTTATATGCCGTGTCCGCCCTACAAAATGAATTGAGCGCATTTTCTTGAAAAATTCATACATTTTTGTTTGTAATACATTGTATACCTAGATCAGATAGCTTCTAATGAAGCCATTCGATTAAGATCAACACTGATTTTTATTTACATAATGAATCCATATGCATATTGCAAAACCACTGAGCTGGCTGGAAGTCAGAATTTGACAAAGCATTCCAGGCTTAGAAAATCTTATAAGACCATGTGCGTCAGGCGTGTTCCTGGGACATTTTACAGAGAACGCACTCTTGAGTGGGTCTGGGGGTACTCCCCCGTATTGAGATCAGGGGTGAAGCCTGTGGCAGAAAATGGTTTAAGGGAATTCCAAAGGTCTAAAAATGCCCTCAAGACAGGCAACCAAACACTATTAGCTGCCTTTTTTCTTCCTGAAATCAAATTAAATACAGTAAAACCTGTCTTAAGTGGACACTCAAGAGACGACCGATTATCGTTTAATGAATGTCAAAAGTATTGCAGAATGCTCCAATGGGAGCATTCTGCAATACTTTCGACCTTCATTTAGCTACAATTTGTCATTCAGATCAGTTTTTTTTATTTTTGTCTATCTTAAGACTGGTGTTACTTTAACTAAATAAAAACTATACTTGCTGGGTCAAGTTGTACACACATGCGTATTGCGTACCTGTATATGCATTAGGTAGAATAATAAAATTTAATGTTCTTAAACGCTTGATTTCAGGATCTAGAACGATTGATAGATCTCTCCTCGACGGTAAAGGTGAAAAGTACATTGTGGTGGAAGATCAAGCATCTCTACTTATCTATGGACAAGACAAACTGTCCTGGACTAAACTCAATGGAACCATTGATGCCTGGCAGAACGGCGGAGACGATGTTGTATACAGTCATGAGGTAAGATGACCAATTGATAAAAATGTGGTACTCGAGCTGTTTTCATCAAAGGAATGCCAAGTAAGCACGTAAAATCGGGCCACAATCAGCCCACAAGCGAAATGCCATAAATTGCATGCTGACTGGGTATACGATGAAATTGGTCGTATCTCTTATTAAATTACATTGGCTTTATTAAGTTTGTAGGACTAAAGTTTTTTTGATGAAACAGCCAACACTTAAGTTTACTCTTCTATGTAAGTTTTTTTATTGAACAACAACAACAACAACAACAACAACAACAACAACAACAACAACAACAACAACAACAACAACAACAACAACAACAACAACAACAACAACAACAACAACAACAACAACAACAACAACAACCACAACAACAACAATCTGAAGCTTAACTAATGGCAATACATCTTGTGTGATCTTTTTTCCCCCACAAAATAACTAATAAGCATAATAGACTTTTCTTCTGAATATAGCCATCTTCGTTTAAGTATCAATTCCCAGGGAAAGCTATGTATTCTGAGACATGCAGGTCTATCGTTAAAAAAAACCCCAGTTTTCAACCCACCTACTCTAATTGTTTACATGCTGAAGCTTGAATCACGTGTAAATCTATATTTGACCTAAAACGAAAAAAAAATCAAAAACACTTTGTTTCCAGATGATGCCACGCTCGCAATGGACGGGTCATTAATTTTTTTCAAAAGCTTATATGTATACTTGACGACTTTAAGGCAATATCAGGTCTAAACTAAATTTAAACAGAAATATCATTTTGAGAGTAGGTTCATTGAAAGACACAAAACTTCAACACTTGGAGAATATGAAATTCTTGTGGACTTCTTATTCGGCGAAAACATTGGGAATGATCTTTTCTGATGACAAACAAAATTAATTGACAAATAATAACCAAAGCTTAATGATTGCGTAAAACGTTTGAACCATAGAAAACTATCTTTAATGTGGAAAAATCACCTAGTAAATACCTTTGCTTTACCAAAACTTATTTATCCATCAACAATTTTAAATAATCAACCAGTAGATATTTTGTAAAAAATAAAAATCTGAAATTTTTAATTTCATATGGGACTCAAAACCAGACAAAATTATACGTTCATTCATAATACAGGACTATCAGAACGTGGGACTCAGGTTAACAATATAGATTTTTGTTAAACCTCTAAAAGCTGGATGGGTTAGAAGAATATTTAATGAAGTAAATAAAGGTATATGGACAGAGTTTTACCTTGAATAGCTAAACACATTTTCGGGGAAATTAATATTAGAAAGTAGCTTACACTTCAAGATTGTAGTCAGATTGAAAAGGATAATATGTATCTGCGAAATGTTTTAGCCAGATGGTGCAAAATTAATGCCCCTGAAAGTACCTATGTGATAGCAAAGAAAATTATATGAAATAATTCACAAATAAAATGTGATAACAAGATTCTCTTTTACCATGACTGGTATGAAAATGGAATAGAATTAACATATATATAATTTTAGAATTCAGAAATTTTATACACTAGGACAGCTACAAAGTTTGTATGATATCCAAAAATGATTTCATTAAATATTATAATATAGTATCTAACATAACAAAATAATAGATGAATAAACTTAATGATGAAAACTATAACAACTTGCGTAAAAGAACAAACAAAGCTCTGCATTTTGTTACTCAACAAAATGGTTTGATAAACAAGGGTTTGTATAATCTACAGTTAGGAGTTAAAAAAGGACCTACGATAAAAGCGGAAGAAAAATGGGTAAAGGAATTTCTTCAACAAGAGATGAATAGACACAATTTTATCAAATGAGTTCAATTGCATTGTTGATTTAAAATTAAGGAATTTCAATTATGTCTCATGAGAATAATACCAAATAATACGTATCTATTTAAATGTTAATTAGCCTGATCTGTACTATGTGGCGTTTGTTCAATGCAGGAGGAAACAAATGTCCATCTGTTTTGTCAATGTTGGTATATACAGGATCTGTGGTCAAAATTTCAGAAAATACTGACATCAAAAAATATTGTAATCCAGTTGAGTTACTTCAACATAAGCTTTGGAGTTAGTCATAAAAACGAGGTCAAAAATGTTACCATTAATTTACTTGTACTTCTAGTAAAATTACTATATTTTGTCCTCAAACTATAATGTACAAAAACCAGATATAAATGGCTTCCTACAATTAATGCACAAAACACGATAAATTGAAGGACAAATTGCATTTTTCAAAGATGAACTAGAGATTCATAGAAAAAATGGGAATTACACCAAATTACATAAGTTGTTCTATAGATAGGCATTGGTTTTATGCAGAATAAAACTTTTTAGAGAAAGCCAACGTTGAGAATTAAGCTTTCAAATGTTAATCCAAATGTAGCTTAGGACCCTGAACTCTTTATACATGAAATTGGGTTTGTATGAAATATAATATTTTGACCAGCCTCTGAACGCCACCAAAAAGAATTATAAGTCAAGAGATAAACTATCTGACTATAAAAATGCCTGAGAGACACATGTTTTCTTACTCCTTCCTTACTTCTTTATTATCTTAAATTTTCATTGTTAAGCCTGCCAGTCTTATATCATATTTATGCACTTAGTAAAAGCTTACGATTTGTTTATTGTATATAGTTCAATTGTACTATTCGATTGGAAGACTTAATGAGGTTAAAAATGATCTAGCAACAAAATGCAAAAATAAACCAGAACATTTCCGTTACCATGTGAGGGATAATGTCTGGAAATGCAAAATAATGAAGACTCAGATTTCTAAAGGATATCATATTCTCATGATGTTCAATAGTTTAAGCCGTCTAGGGTAAAGTCATGTAAGTTCGGACATCAGGTAACTTCGGACATTCATTTGCAAACAGTGGAAATCCAGATGAGACGGCTCCTTATGAGCCGTCTCATCAGAATTTTCACTGTTTGCTTAGTTAATTTTTTTTATTCCAATAATTAAAATATGAAACAAACAAGGTTGCTGTCCGAATTTACCTGATGTCTAAAGTGACCTGACTTTACCCTAATAGACACACTTTATAAAAGCATCCTCAATTAATTTCAATGTGAGTGATAGGGATTTCATCTGTTGATTGTCATCTGTAGATAGATACATTAAAGCTGCATAGTCTGTAACTTTTGATCTTTTAATTTTAGATCTAATGTTTCTATTTTTCAAGAACACAGTAAAATAACTAAAATTCAGGTAATCATTTTACCAATTTCGTAAATCTTAACAAATTATCAGTATCAAAACAACAGCATTTATGTTAAAATTAACTGTCTATAATTATTGGAGGGACGCAAATAATGACCAGCAAGTAAAAAAACACCTGTTTTATAAGATAATTCACTTTTCCGTGCAGTTTTCAGCTATAGTGAACATATTTATTGTGAAAACATAACTTAATTCTACTTTTACAAATGATTTAAAAAAGAAAATAAAAAAAAAAATCGAAAAATATTCATAGTTGCAGACTTAGTCTCTTTATTGTCGCCTTTTCTATTTTGCAGGCCTCGCCATACTATGCGATCCGTGACAAATATTATGAGGGACCGACCATGTACATCTTCTATCCTTGCAACTTGCAGCCTAGATATTACAGAGGCTATGACTTTGATCAGGGTGGAAACATTGATGGCGAACAAAGAGTTGTTAATGAAATGTTGGAAGATTTAGATGGTAAGCTCGTTATGAGAAAATCTGATTTTGTTGCATGCAAAAGACAACTGTGCATGAGACCAGCAACCGCAAACGTGAAGCATGGTCAACACTTTAAGTTTTTACTTTCTAGAAAGTATACGAGTAGCTAAATTTGGAGCAAATAAATTTTCATATATCGGTCCCGGGGTTTTGCACCAGGTCATGTTCAAACCAGCCTGCTCAGCTACAGAGATAGACAAACAGTGTGGACACAGATCAGACTACTCCTATAGGAGCAGCCTGATCTGGGTCCACAATGTTTGCCTCTATGCTTATCTTAAATAGACATTTTCAGATGCAGCTATTTTGCTGGCGTTTTACGGACTTAATAATAATGTGTTTTGTGTCTATACTGAGGTAATGGCGCAAGATAATAAGTTATTTTAGAATAAAACCACGCCTCATTTTCAGTTTTACCTATGTTTACGGTAGACAAGTCCTAATTACGCATTCGCGGCCTTTACAGTAAGCAAAAAGTCATATAATAGCAGGTTCAGTTACGTGTAAAATACTTTTGCAACAAAGTCAGGTTTTATCCAGTGAGGCGGTTTCCCAGTTTAAGACAATTTCTACTAACATTATTTGGTGATTATTTGGTGAGCTGACTTTTGCCACTGTTCCTTACTACATTTGGTGAGCTGATGTTTGCCATTGTTCCTAACTATAACTGGTAAGCTGACTTTTGCCCCTGTTCCTAACTATATTTGGTAAGCTGACTTTTGCCACTGTTCCTAACTATATTTGATAAGCTGACTTTTGCCACTGTTCCTAACTATATTTGGTAAGCTGACTTTTGCCACTGTTCCTAACTATATTTGGTGAGCTGACTTTTGCCACTGTTCCTAACTATATTTGGTGAGCTGGCTTCTGCCACTGTTCCTAACTATAACTGGTAAGCTGACTTTTGCCACTGTTCCAAACTATATTTGGTAAGCTGACTTTTGCCACTGATCCTTACTATATTTGGTGAGCTGACTTTTGCCACTGTTCCAAACTATATTTGGTAAGCTGACGTTTGCCTCTGTTCCTAACTATATTTTGTGAGCTGACTTTTGCCACTGTTTCTAACTATATTTGGTGAGCTGGCTTCTGCCACTGTTCCTAACTATAACTGGTAAGCTGACTTTTGCCACTGTTCCAAACTATATTTGGTAAGCTGACTTTTGCCACTGTTCCTTACGATATTTGGTGAGCTGACTTTTGCCACTGTTCCAAACTATATTTGGTAAGCTGACGTTTGCCACTGTTCCTAACTATATTTTGTGAGCTGACTTTTGCCACTGTTTCTAACTAAATTTGGGATAGCTGACTTTTGCCACTGTTCCTAACTATATTTGGTGAGCTGACTTTTGCCTCTGCTCCTAACTATATTTGGTGAGCTGACATTTGCCACTGTTCGTAACTAAATCCATTTTTTGTTGGTGATGGTATGCCCCAGAGCCTCTTGAAATCATATCTATTTGCCCTTTTCAGACAGATGGAATCTTCCATAAAGCTGCATACAATTAAGTCAGGATTGTCCATTGTATATATTGAGGGGTCATGTACCATTATGTTAAAACTAATAGATAAGAAAGTATTCACAATTTTATGCTCCAAAATTGTGTTTATCTCGACGTATGAATATTTTAAATTTTACAGTAAAAGCTGTCTTCAGCGGCCACTCAAAAATGGACAAAACAAAGGTCTTAAAGACAAATAGTAGCTTATATTGATGGGGGTCAAAAGTACTGATGAATGCTCTAAGGGAGCATTCTGCAATACATTTGACCTACATTCAGCAATAATCGGTATTGAAAACCAATTTATGGTCTCCATTTTGATTGGCCGCTTAAGACAGGTTTTACTGTAATTTAATTTCTGATATTTGCAGGTGTTAAGGAAAAACAAGTGGTGGCCATAGCAATGCAGAGAAGGTATACTACGAGCGCTAATGTCTCAGCACTGTACAATAAACTGGAACAGATGTCTGGGATCAGCCGGCTTGAGCTGCGTGACTCACATGACTATGATGCTTATGCACTTGTGTTTCGGCTAGGTAAGTTTCAGATTACCGTTGTTACCTGCATATGCAAAATCAATGATATTGTTTCTAGCTACTGTCGTACCAACCAAGAGTGACAGTGACAAAATAGTTGTTTACAATTGTTTAGTAAAACATTAACTTGAAAACTTCACTTGAGCTAACGCGAATAGATAGACCACTTGTGTATTAATCCTATTCCATACACAAGTGATCTATCGATTATAAGTCCCTGATAACTTTGTAAACAAATATGATGTCACTGTCACTCTTGACTGACAGGACAGTATTAGACACTGCATGTTACTGTATGTTTAGCACATCATTATACTTAGATATTGACTGAGTGAGATATATAAAAACATACCACATACGTACAAAAACATTTTTTCATTTTTGTCAATTTGGTTTCAGCGTTTTGCACTGTTGAGTTTGACTGACCGTTCCAAGGCGGTACTTCTTTTGTGGATCTTTTATGTGTTTGTTCTGTCTTGTGTTTGCTATGTCTTTGTGCGCGTCTGTTTATATGTGCTTTGTGGTCACCTGCTGGGAAAGGGCTGACCTCTTGGCTCTCGTTTGTGGTGTCTAACTGTGAGATTGTCACTTTCCCATTGGTATCCTGGGTCAGGTGTGGTACTTGATTGTATCGATTCCTGATCTTTGCACCCTTACTTATTTTGAAAATCTACAATCAAATAAGAGGTGTCAATGGATATATAATTGACCCATATACTGCCACTGTTTTTGTCCTGATACTGCCAGTGTCTGCCATCTGCTTTTTACGTCCGCTGCATATATAAAACAATTGAAGGATATTAAAATTCTTTTGACTATAAAATATTTGAGAAATAATTTACAAACAAAGTATTTTCGCAACTGATAGAACTACAAATATGCAAAGCAGCAAAATGCAAAATAACATTTACGGGTCATTGGTTACGATATAGTACCAGACCAAATGTACCAGCCCTTTTTACCCAAAGCTCACAAGTAAAAAAATAGCGTTTATATTTGTTGCTACAACCTTTACCTGACCATTGCTTGTGTTCTAATTCCGACCACACACAAGTGTTTACACCCATTTGTCAGTTATTGCACATAATAACGTGACAACTTCTACAACAAAATGCACACATATGGTATACCCCAACCACTATGGCAACTAATTTGAAGTAAAACACTGACAACAACTACTAAATTAGGTGTTATACTTTTGACTGAGAGCCAGCAATGATTTTTGATTTTGGAGCTTGTCATTTAGGATACAAAGCATAAAAATGAGTTTCGATCATTTTTTAATGTTTTGACTTTTCAGTGTAGAGGGTTGCACCATTTGGACCTGTACTGTACTTTTATCATTGAAGCCTGGTTTAAATCAAACACTCATTTTGATTGCAGATATCTGGATCTATGAAATGCATGCATAATTGGTTTAGGTTTTTATTGTATTGAATGTTAGAGATTGAACTGAATCTAGATATCCTTCAATTGTTTTTCTGAGTATGCCTGTATTCTATTGCACTTCAGACTAGAATTTTTCGTGGAAACAAACAATATGAACCATGATCAGACTGACATACTGTTGTCTTTGGGTCCATATTGTTTGCAATACAGGCTACATAAGAACACAAGCAGACGAATGAAGCAGACGACAAAAAGGTCATGACTGGCGGGCTATTGGTTAAGGCTTGAGTTTTTAGAGTCGACTGTAATGTATTTTGAATTCAGGTGGAGAGGCTCGGCAGGCCTTTGACCCAATGATAGGCAAGAAGGGACAGGTTGCTAGAGCATCCATTCATGTCAACAATACAAAAGTGACTGCTGTCAGCTATATGAAGACTAAACTGTATTCCTCTAAAGTTGACTTCAGGATTCTACGACCAGCCATTGGGTTTCCAACAATTTCTGTCACTGATGATGTAAGCTCTTGGCAAGTGGGTAAGTGTGTTTATCAGATAAATTAAGATTGAACTGATAGCTTTTTTCAGATTTCGTTTTACCAAGATCGTCTTCGCATTTCCAACATCCCATTCATAACCTTCTTCGCCACTGAAACAAAATACTTGTGTTTATTGCATATTCTGCTACATTTAATTACTACACCGCCCATGATTGTACATTGTGTTATACTATGTTGTTTATCCTCGTGGCATTAATGCCTTTTGGAATTTTCAAATAAACATCTGTTCTGTTTTGTTCATTTCCATGATTTTTTGTTTGCATCCTGCCTTGCTTGCTCGTTAGAGTACATATAACCCATTTGAAAAAGGGGTAATGGCCTTTTATTATGTTTAGGGGCCTAATTGCTCTGTTTATTAAACGACTCTAGTTTCAGTTCTTTGGTGCAGTCTTTGCTTCCAAAGGATACCCTTTTAAGAACATATTTGACTTCACTACAGCTGGTGACTGGGACTGTGTGGTGGCGGTAGAACGTCTCCCTGCCCTTCACTATAGTGTAGATTTTATTTCTTGTCTTTGGGATCATGGGTTTCATTGTGGAACTTTGAAACTATTAGAGGGTCACTGATGAAGCCTAAATGGCAGAAACTAGCTAGTCTGGCCCAGGAAATATGCACACTCTAGTTTCAGTTCTTTGGTGCAGTCTTTGCTTCCAAAGGATATCCTTTTAAGAACATATTTGACTTCACTACAGCTGGTGACTGGGACTGTGTGGCGGCGGTAGAACGTCTCCCTGTCCTTCACTATAGTGTAAATTTTATTTTCTTGTCCTTTGGGATCATGGGTTTCATTGTGGAACTTTGAAACTATTAGAGGGTCACTGATGAAGCCTAAATGGCAGAAACTAGCTAGTCTGGCCCAGGAAATATGCACACTCTAGTTTCAGTTCTTTGGTGCAGTCTTTGCTTCCAAAGGATACCCTTTTAAGAACATATTTGGTATCTAGCATAATTGAATTACAGTACCATACACACTATTCTTTACACCCTTGTCTTCAAGTAAACCAGGTGTTAACTTCTAGTGAAGTGTATACATGTAGTTAACTATTATTTAATGAAAACAGTTGAGTAAAGTTAACTCCATGTTTACCTGTAGTTAACTTTGGTGTCTAGACGTAGTCTGCTGCTAGTCGACTTTTAGTTATCTAGACATAAAGAATAACTTGAATTCATACTTTATTTTATCTTTTGTCATATTAATCACCAGTGGATATGTGCAAGCAACATCATGATAACAAATCATAGTCTTAGTCATAATATGGATAGGAACACTTAGAGTATGTGCTCGATAAGAGTAGAGTTACGTAGTTGGTCGCGTTATGGTACTTTATTCACCTGATTGGACAAATATAGGGGTTTCATTCATTCTTCTAACTGTAAATTTGTTTCGTCACCCTACTCTTATCGAGCACGGACTATACAAACAAAGACGCATATCTATATAAACATGAAACTATTAACCTTATGTGAGATTCTGAATTATATCTTATCAGTTACCGTTCATATTAACTGCAGCCTTGCACGTTGCCTGATAAACGTTGTCTATCTCACCTCATGTGCCCTTTATCAGGTCATTATGACGTTGCACTTTTTTGACGTCAACAATGATGCTGAATCGACAGAAAAATCGATCATTACGTCATATTCGACAGACTGAAGAATGAATAAACTTGGTAAGATGATATTATCAAATAGAATACCAGGTTCGCCTCTTTTAATATCAAGTTTACCAGGCTTGGCTTTGAGAATGCATTTTGAATCGCTCGGCAAGCCTTGTGATGTCAACAAGCATTCTCAAGGCCTTGCCTTGTAAACTTGATATCAAAAGATACTCACCTAGTATTCTCTATATATTCATGCCTAATTGATCCAGGTCAGTACAACAACAACAAATAGCCAATGTAAAAAAGGATTAAGTACTGATGGCCAGTTTGCGTTTATAAAAGCATTTGCACTTTTCAGATCAAGTACTGTACATAATGTTTCTTCTTCTATGCAGGAGATGAAATAGTTCTAGCAACAACAGATTACAGCATGTACCATTCCGAAGTTAGAAGAATAAAAGACATCATATCTCCATCTCAAATTATGCTCTCAGGTAAGATTGCATTTGAACAATTTTATGCAAACATCTTTCAAACGTATTATCCTTTTCAATAGTATATATGCAGCATGGTATATACAGGCTTTTTGTCGAGCCCCAAGGGGTTTACCTGTTGAATTTCTTTTGCTCTGGTATTCAGTTTTATTTACTGTTGAGTCCTTATCTTTGCTTTATCTACTTTTATATCTTGATTTATATGTTCTAGGAGATGATGCATTGGTAAGTTAGGGGTCTTTCATGCAAACCAAACAGCTATGTGTCTTGATCCACATCTGAACTAAGGGTGAGGTTGGTGCACCGTTAAACCGGTTTAAGCCCTCCAGTAAAATATTTTACTGACCGTTCAAAGGGGGTACGTCTTTTATGAATCTTTTATGAATCTTTTATGTTTTTTTTCTGTCTTGTGTTTGCTATGCCTTTGTACCCGTCTGTCTATATGTGCCTTGTGGTCACCTGCTGGGAAAGGGGTGACCTCTTGGCTCTTGTTTTAGTGTCTAACTGTGAGTTTGTTACTTTCCCATTGGTACCCTGGGTAAGGTTTGGTACTTGATTGTATCGATTCCTGATCTTTGCACCCTTTCTTACTTTTTGAAATGTTTAAGATTTCTCAACATTATCAAATTGGTACAAAATGATGTAAATTTTAGAGAATATTTGGTTTTAAAAATAACAGTGTAAAATTAATTGCATTGTTGCTGGCAGGCATCTCCTAAATATTTTGATAGGTAAACAGCTCTATACTGTATTAAATGCTATGGGTGTACTGTGGGCTTAAGTTGTTAAAATACTATATTTTTTCGAAAAAAGGGAGATCAAATTCAACTGACTTCTGAGCTCTATGAAACAAGCTGTTCAAAGAAACACATTTTTTTCAAACATATGACAAAGACATATTAGAAAATTAAATTTCACCATTTGTTAATTAGAAATTAAAGTTGACAGAGCAGTTTTAAATTAAGATTATTAGGATTACAATCCTTGTTGATCTGGATCACTTGCGCTCCTTCAAAGCCATCTGATTAGGATTCACAACGTTTTTATGCCTTAACTTTGGCTTTGGCCTTGTCTGTGCATCCGTCCGTGTGTCTGTTCAAAATTTATTAAGATACAGTTTTGAAATTCCATATATGGATTCCTCATCAAAAATAATTGACAAATATTTTTTTTAAAGTCTGGAGTATCTCCCTTTGTGGAGTTATAGCCCTTTTAAAGAGTCATAATGATATATTGTAATCAATATATCTCAAAAACTATAACAGCTATGAGCTTCAAACACGGCCAGCTAATAGATGATAATGAGTAGATTAGATTTAAAAAAAGTTATTTTATTTTTTTGAGGTATTGTCCATTGTAAATTTGGACATAGAAAACTTGACGTCTCAAAAACTTTTACCGCTTGGAGCTTCAAAACTTAGACAGCTGATAGCGGGCAATGAGTAGATAACGTGGTGAAAATTTAAGAAAAAGTTATTTTATTTTTTTAGTTATTGCCTTTTACATTTTTTTGAATGATTGCCCTTTGCAAATTTGGTCATCGAAAACTCATAATAATGATATTTCCAAAATTATTACAGCTTGTAGCCTCAGATTTGATCAGCTGATAGAGGATTGTGAGTAGATTTAAAAATTGCCCATTTCAAAGGGTAATACTGAAATTTTGTAATCAAGATATCCCAAAAACTATTACAGCTATGAGCTTCAAACTTGGTCAGCTTATAGAGGATAATGAGTAGATTACCTATTGAAAATTATATAAAATAGTTATTTTTTAAGTTATTGTCGTTTGCAAATTTAGACATAGAAAACTTGATATCTAAAAAAACTATTACAGCTAATAGGTTCAAACTTGGACAGCTGATAGAGGATAATGAGTATATAACCTGGTGAAATTTAAAAAATGAGTTATTGCCTTTTACAGTTTTTAGAGTGATTGCCCTTTGCAAATTTGGTCACAGAAAATATATAATAAAGATATTTCAAAAACTATTACAGCTAGTAGACTCAAATTTGAACAGTTGATAGAGGTTTGTGAGTAGATTAAAAGTTACCGAATGAAAATTATGGTGAGATCATCATTATCGACAAGCTAATAGTTGGGGGCACAGTGTTTCATAAACACAATTTCTAGTTCATGCTTACAGCTAGAATGCTACAGAAACACAGGTTAATCATTAAGTAGGAATGTAATACATATAAGTATTCAGCATACCGATGGTTGCAATTATACAGATTTCAACTTTACAGATCAATTGAGACTTATCCTGTCTGACCATTTGTATGATTGAAAACTCTTAACATGTACTTTTGCAAACAGTGAAGATACAGATGAAATGCAGCATAATGCTGCATTTCACCAGGTCTGCACTGAACGTTCTACTCGTGACCCCTTAAAGTACAAAATGGACAATCCTATACTTATTGTGTCAATATGTTTGGGAAAATACATCAGACAAAGGGCTAAACCCAAAGATAAGTTTTCCTCTGATGAAGCTATAATTTTCAGATTAAGATAAACAAAACTTTTGAGCGTACAATTGTGCATATTTTCTTACCCATCAATTTTAGCATATGTTATGGATACCCAAAAAAACTCTCCTTGAGACGGTTCTTTTGAGTACCCACAACATATGTTTTGGTTGAGAAATAAGAAAAATATATTTTGGGTACTCACTCTTAACTAAAGGCCTGTATAATATTTTGAATCCTTCCATTATTGGTAAACTTGCTTTTACATCTATAGATGAGGTTGAGTTTCGCCACTTTGGAGAGATTGAAGATGGTGTTGACATGCGGGCTGAAGTTGGGCTGCTCACTAGAAATATCAAAATAGAAGGTGTTGTGTCAAGAGGCTGTCCTGATGTTAATGAAAATTGTGACGAGTTTGAATATGACACATATGGTGCACACATCAAGGTAAGCTCATTCAATTGATTGACTCATGTCTTACTTATTATGTTTATATGAAAAAATAACAGAAAAAAGAGGCTTTACAAACAGTTAAATTTGTCTGAATTGATAGCTAGTTTTGCTTTGTTCACGAAATGTTTTAAAATACCTTTAAGGCAGATAGCAATTATGAAAGAAAATCCATATGCGAATGAGTATGTGTTGGTCCCATTTGTTTGAAAAAACAAAACAAACAATTTTCGTGAATAATCTGGAAAATGCCTGAAGTTCATGAAAACATGAAATATGTAAATAAATCTATAAATCAATGTAGAGTGATTGTACTTTATCATATTTCGTTCGCTAATGTATCCACATCACACAGCTTATTTTCTTACTGGAAGTGAGCCTTTTGTTTGTTAATTTGTATGTCAGTCTTATGAAAAAAAATCACGTTACTGTGACGTACGTCTGCTACCCTGAGTTCAGATCATTAGGAATATTGTTGAGGTACCTTCATGGGAGATCTTACATCAGTGCTCATAAAGTATTGAATTTATTAAACCAGTATGAGAAAAGAGATAAAATGTGAGGCTTGCCTAGAATCAATCATATTTTGGCAATGAGGTTAACATGTCTATGTAATTATCATATTTTATGATATTGCTTTAAGATAAAATGATATATCAATCTTTGTTATGGCTTTACACATTACTGTTTTATATGGTTTATTTACATAGCATCTAAAGCCATATAGCGTCACACACAAACAACTGCTGCACATAGTGAAAACAATGACTCAAAAAACTTAAAACTCCTGTATTAGGTTCATAAACAAATGTATTTAAAGTTATTATACGTAATCAATTACGCACAATGTACACACTTTTTTCAATATAATCTATTGCACATTCTGATCAGCGAGCTTCTAATGAAGCCATTTGATCAGATTCTACACTGTTTTTGTCAATAGAATGCTTCCTTATTAATGATAAAATTACATCATTGGATTAGCTTAAAATTAAACATTCATATACTGCAAACAACCCATAAAGTACTCATTATGTACTTATAGGAGCATGTAAGTAAGTGTTTTAAGGTTGAATACAGTTATCATAGAAAAGTTATTACTTTGCTGTTTATGCTTATTGGTTTCTTACATTGCAGATATTCAACTTTACAGCAGCACACATTGAGGGCGTGGAATTTTTCAGAGTTGGTCAAACAACTGATCCAGGTATTTTTTCTTCTTTTCCAGTTAGAGTTCTGCGTAAATTGACATACTGTTATTAAGTTATTGCAACAGAAAGAGAATCAACAATCACTCATTAAGACAGAATATTTTGTCAAGCACTGTACAGTTGAGTTGAGATGAAACCTTACACATACAAGAAGCTTTTCGTGTTTATTTGAACAAAATTGAAACTGCTTTTACTCATTCATTTCTCATTATATTTTGTAATAATTGGTTTTCATAGAGTTGTCTGATCTCCATAAATACACAGTCTCCTAGCTTTACTTACTCGTTTGAAACTAGTTTGAAACAGTCTCTTAATATGAGTAGTCAAAATGTGAGCATTTAAAATACTGTCTGAACGAAATCTTCAGATTCGTTCTCAAACAATTATTCTTAAACAGATGAAGTTGTTCTCTTGGAGCCTATTATACATTGTTTATAAATATTTAAAGTAGGTTCTGCTAGAAAATACAGCATTTAAGTTGGATAAGTACTTTATGGAAGCCATTTGAACACCAAATTTTAGCGTTTACAGTTTCCAAAGCAACGTTTAATTGTTTGCCAAATACACAAATGCAATGTTAGGTGGACAGTTTTATTGGCGATATATACTTAAAATATCTAAAAACTCGAGCTGACTGTTGGTTTTGAGAATATGTTTTGTCATTTCTTCCAGAACACGTTTTAAACATGAAATACCCGTTGGGGCACTTAAATGACGGAACATATTAAGCACAGTTGTCAAAGAAAAACAGGCACATAGAAGCCGTTTTTTGATCGAATAATAAACTGAATGTTCCTCTAAACTTAAGAAAATTGCACGCTTAAATGAGCATTTTCAAGAAAGATACATCCGTTTTAAACAGATCTTAAAATCATTAAAAGTAGGAGTGGACGTGTATGAATGGCCAACATATTATGTTTATGGTTTAATAGCCAATTTGTTTATTTGGGCAATAACAGGAACACTTCTGTTATTTATGAAAAAGCAAAATTGGTGTGTTTTATTTATATGCATTCAGATAAAGTGAAATTCGAATATGTTCAAATAAACATGAAACAGGTCCCGTAGTGCACTCCTTTTGCACTACGTTTCAACTATAACTAGTCACTAAAATGCAGTAGTAGTCCAATACCTTGTATACAAAGGTACTCTAGTACATTGCCACTCTAAGTTCAACACAGTATTTTCATAAGCATGTAATGTGTATGAAATAAAGAATGTATAAATAAATAAAAAAAACTTATCATTTGAGTTTCATTTGTCATATAACTTTCGATTTACTATCACATTTAATCAAGGTCTGTTTACAAGGTATAGCCAGGTTCCTATATGTATATCAATTACTAAATCATTTAGTGTCCCATTAATTTATCAACTAATAACGTAATATCCAGATCAGACAAAGCATTTCAACATGTATGATCTGGGTCTGAATTGCTTTTTATTCAAAATCTTATCAGCAGACAACAAAAACATTTTTATTTGTTTAAACAGGTTTTTATCCAATACATTTTCACATGTGCCAAGACATCAGTGGAAAAGAGGCCATCATCAAAGCTAATTCTTTCCACAACAGTTTTGCAAGGGCCACGACTATTCATGGGACATGGGGACAGAATGAAACTTCTCATGGTGTCCAGGTAAATCATTAATATTCATAAAGCAATTACTTACTTTTTATCATTAGCCAAACCTTTAGATATGATGTGATTATACCATACAACTCGTAGAAAGTGGCAATAATGAGTCTTTAGGTAAGGTCCTACTAAGAACGATTATAGAATTTTAACAAATCATATTTAGGTGACTGACTTTTTCAAATACCACATTCCAGTCAAAGCTGAACAGGCAATACTTTTTTGGGTTGAAACAATGTCTGTTGTCAAACCTTTCTACCCATTTTCTCCAAAGCAAGAAATGTTTTTCACCAGTACACGAAGCCACTAGGTGCACTGCAGAAGTACCAGGGATACGCTGCTGAGCAAGTTACCTGGTTGCACACGATGTGTAAGTAACAACGAGGAAATCTGGTCGACCTTGGCGTCTAACGTCAAGGTCAAGCTGGTGTATAGAGTAAATACAGTTTCAGTTCGTTTTGTATACAAAGAAAAACAAAGATTCAAAATGTCTAAGGAATGTCTACACTTTAGAATAAAACTGATTCATCTAGAATTGATTAGACTGGGAGCAGTATCAACTGGAAACGATTATTTAATATATTGCTTAATATTATCATATATCTGCAAAGCTCAAGATAAGAGAGTATTTTCTTATTGCTACAAACTTTAAATAGTACAATAGGACATGTGGAGATGATACTCTCCACAGCAAAATTGTTAACTCTTTTCATTATTTATACCGATAAAAATGTATACCTTGTCAAACAGTGAAGAACCACATGAAATGTTGCTTAAAATGGAATTTCACCTGGGCATGTACTGTTTGCTAAGATAAACAAAATCTTCAGGGACAGAAATGTGCTGTGTGCTGATAGCCCATAAATACAAAATAGACTATTTGATACTTATTGTGTCTATATTTATGGATAAATCTATCAGAATGAAAAAGGTAAACAGATTAATTCTTTGCTTTGCTTAGAAATTATGAATTTTTTCTTCATTTTGTCGTCTGCTTTTTAAGAAAAATATTTCAGAGTGTCAAACAATTTAGATCCAGATCACACTGGATGGATTGTCAGGCGTGATCTGGGTCCAAAATGTTTACGATGACACTTGTAGACAAAGAGTTAAGGTCACTGCCCATAGCAATAACCGTAACTCTAAATCATCAAGGGAGGTAATACTCGGTAGCGTTCGATTATGACTAAGTGTGATTTTACGCAACTATGATATGTTTTCTACAGACAGTAATGCCCGTTACACTGCACGTTGGTAATCTGAAAGTGCTTAATATCACATTAAAAATGCATACAAAATTTTAAGTATAATGAACAACAAAAGTTGGCATTATTTACGGATACTAAACGATGGACGCTCAGCTCTGTGAGAAGAAAAAAATTCGGTCAGTGTAATGGAACACGCATTATACCAGGGAAATGTCAGTCGACTGTTCGCGGTTTTTTGACAGTCCACAACAACAATAATGATATAACTACTTGTATATAGATCTATATATGATTTTCTGGTTTTATTTTACCTGCATTAAAATTTCACCAAGACAGACTATCTCGTCACGTTCTCTAGCGTCTACTTTGAACCTGACGTGCGCTAATGACGTCACTTGCTCTTATGACGTCTTTATGCGTAAACGACAAGTATTGACCTTGACGTTGACGTTGAGAGTCCCTCGCTTTATGTCTTATGTCAAATGTGTTCCAATATTTAGCTACAAGGGCTATCTTGGACTAAGGGTGATCCAAGTATAGTCGTGAGTCTAAATTATAGTAGGGCTACTCGAAATTTACTAAAGGTACCCGAGGAATTCTGCCATCGGGGTCTGCAAAACAACAAAGGCACAAACCAGCTTGCGCATCCGCGCAGTCTGATCAGCGCCTTTGCTATTCACAAATTGAATAATATCGTATTTAAACTTGCTCCAAGCGAGACTTCATTATTTCTATCTAGTCTCTGTGGCTGAGAATGCTGGTTTTTTGGTATGATCTTATCGGAAACCCTGAAGACAGGTTTTGTCGCATCGATGCTCATATATGCATTTATATTCATGTAAATACGGACCCAATCCACAAACCTGGTTCATGTGATATGCACATAGAAAATGTCTAGCCCCTCTAGACTACTCGTGGCCAATTCCGCCCATTACCAACGCCGACGGGATCCGTACCAAAGATAATACCCCCTCCCCCTCCGCACCACTGAATACCCCCTTCAGAAGCGGGAAGGGTGTGGGCATAAAGATAACCTTTTTCATATAAATGCGGGTCCACCCAATGGGTAAGTTATAGGTACTCAGTGAGACGGTTCTTTTGAGCACCCAAAGCAAATATAAAAATAATGAGCAATAAAATATTTACAACTTTATGCTAAAATTTTGCTAATCTCCAAGTTTACTCTACATTTGACATGTTTCAACCGAAAGATGTCCGTCAAGGGATATATAGATCTAATAGAAATAAATCTCCTCTGGTCAAGTGTTTAGGTCTGGCCTTGCTTCGTGATCGGACATTAGTATGGCGCCCGAGGCCGCAACAAAGATTTAAAAACATTTCAAATTTTTGGATGAGTACATGTAGTATATGCATCGATCTATTGAAGCGATGTATATTAAAACAGCACATTTTTCACCTAAATTAGACGAGCAGAGTTACCCCGTGACCTTGAAAAACGGTAAATGTCCCCAAAACATTACAACTCTATCCTAATGATGTATCTATGCAAATTTGGTCAAAATATTTCGACTAGGTGTTCAGACAAAATGCAGATATGTTTCTTTTTACTGTGGGTGGGGTATTTTGGCATCGTTTTTGGTATTGAAAAGTCTTCTCATATATGCAAGTAAATGTTCCAAGTATTTGGAATACATATAGTTTCATTTGGCAGTTCACAGTGAGGTATTTCAATCAATAGTGTTTGGTTAGTAAGGTTTTAACATGCTTAGAAATAAGAAAAGCCTGTTTAGTTCATTATTTTGCAGTTAAGGGGGTAGGGATAATTATTTGGTAATATCTCACTAATTAGACGGTGAATTTTTTTAAAAATCTGTCATAATTCATCTTATATAATGATCACTTTCCTAAAAAAAAATTAGAAAAATTTATTTTTTTAAAGTATGTTTAATTATTATATTATCAGTCAGTAATTGCTGAAAACGAATGCATAACAATCGATGAATGCTGGTTTGAAAGCGTGATATGAAGAAAAATACTCGTATAGCTGCAAAAGAATGGTTTGAGAAAAAATTCTTAATTATTACTGGCTTCGCATGCTTGTTTGAAATAACGATTTTCAAATATAAAATTGAGTTACAGAATATTTTACTTGTCTTAATGAGTTTCCAAAAAGCTGCGTCAAAAAGCCAACATAGGCCATATAATGAAGAGCTGTAACTTTTGAACTGGACGGTAAATTTTCTTTAAAATGCGTTATTTTTCTTATAATATGATGTACTACAGAATATAAAAAAATGAAAAAATTCTATTTTTTGGAAAAAAAATCGCCCAGGTGTGGGCAGTGACCTTAAAAATACATGTATGTTCATATCTCTCTGGTGTGTTCTAAATATGAAGGCTCTGGTCAGACTGCATGCCAGTTCTTTCATGTTGTCTAGTTGATATGTACCCAAGTATCATCATACAATATTTGCATAGTATAATGCAACGTTTAAATGGACAGTAAAATGAGTGAGTTAGGGTGTTTGTTAACACCCAGGAGCCGTGGTCAAACTTTGGACCCCTTAGTACAGGGCAAGTAGAGACAGGTGAGGGATACACTGGGACAGATGAAAGAAAGAAAAGTAATTGGAAAAAGATTTCGGAATTTTTGTCAGTATCAGCTTCTGAATGTTACGCAGCTTTTTGAAGCTACACACTACATTATATTTTCAGATTTTAGATAATGTTGCATATGATATCATTGGACATTGCTACTTTCTTGAAGATGGAGCAGAGAAGGCAACTATTCTGGATGGCAATCTCGGCGCACTTATAAAAAGTGCCGATCACAATGGCTTTACTACAGATAGAACGTATGTAACATACCTTTGACACTTAATAATAAAAAAATAATTATCAGTCACCGCTAATATTAACTGAATTGTTTCAACATAACCTAATAAACGTTTCCTATCTCACGGCATGTTACCTTTATCAGGTCATGATGACGTTGCACTTTTTGAATGACGTCGCTAATGACGCTGAGTCAACACAAAAATCAAAAATTACGTCATAATTGCTAGTTTTAAGAGTGTTCAACAATGGGTAAACTGATAAATAGAATACCAGGTTCGCGTCTTTTGATATCAAGTTTACCAGGCTCGGCTTTGAGAACGCATGTTGAATCGCTCGGCAAGCCTCGCGATGTCAACAAGCATTCTCAAAGCCTTGCCTGGTAAACTTGATATCAAAAGACACTCACCTAGTATTCTCTATTTATAGGGATTGTTCAATGTCAGTAACAATTTTAGTACCTTCTACCTCATATCGAAATTTGGATAGATTGGTTTCAGATAAAAGAAAATGAATCATTAACTTTCTTCTAAAACATAGTTGGAAACCTTTTTTCAGGGTTTCTGTCAAGGTCATATCTAAACCAGCCTGCCCAGCTAAAGAGACTTCCAAGAAAATTTAAAGTTCACTGATAGCAAATTTATATAGACTTTCCAATAAGCAAATATGTTGATAAGACTGCATGGGTGCATGGATGAGTGTAGATTTTAATTACTTGCCATTTGGAACCATAGATTCCATCGCTGAACTTTGAAACCATTTTAGTGTCACTGATGATGCCTAAATGGCAGAAAGTAGCTATTTAGCCCAGAAAAAATGCATGCTCTAAACATTCACTTCCTTAGTATATTCTTTGCTTTTAAAGGATAACCTTTTTAACACCATATTTTTCATGTCAATACCGAGAAGTTTTTAATGGTTTAGAGAAGCATTTCAGTGAATAGCTTTTAAGACTATACAGCACAAAGTTCAATGGAAAAATATTTTAGTTACTATAATATATGCCCAACCCATTCTATTTCTAACTACTTCAAATTAATGAAATCCTACTGCAGTAGCTGGCCATTTATTGCTAAATAATTCGCATATTTTTAATATTAATAGCTGTTTTCAAAATGTTTGCTGAAATTGAATCATGGGATTTAAAGTTTATAAAATGATCATGAAAACCAAATATGCTTAAAATAAGATGGACACAATGAACATATCAGTTTATTTAGTACAAATGTCCATTTGCTCTCACAGGTTTAGATACACCAAATTTTTCATCGTAAAATTGTAAATTTTGTTTTAATATTAATTGCTAGCCTATGTTTTGGGTGCTCAAAAGAACCGTCTCATTGAGACGGTTCTTTTGAATACCCACAACAAAGGTTTTGTTTGAGAAATAAAAAAAATAGTTTTCTGTTAC
Source organism: Loripinus fragilis (assembly GCA_964019695.1). NCBI lineage: Eukaryota > Metazoa > Mollusca > Bivalvia > Lucinida > Lucinidae > Loripinus > Loripinus fragilis. The sequence goes on from OZ026515.1 coordinate 37,420,630, forward strand.
GCACTCTTAACTATAGTCCTGGCTCGTTATTTTACAGAGGCCCAACTGTATTTTGGATCACCAATCCTAAAGTCATTATGACCAACAACGTTGCAGCTGGTGCAGAGGCAAGTATTCAGCTTTTCTATATTTAGGCAGTTTAGAGAATTAGGTACTAAAGGCATCAGCAAGCAGCCAAATCTCAGATTATCCTAAAAATAATTGGTCCTTGTTGTGACAAAACTTGTCTTTGGGGATTCTATCAAAGCGAGATTCAAACCAGTCTCCTCAGCTAAGCGACTAGCTAGAATATCAAATATTTACTTGTAGCATGTTTTGAGATGATACTTTCTAAAACGCGAATACTAAAGACGCTGATCAGTTTGCGCAGATGCGCAGGCTGGTCTGAGCCTATGTTGTTTGCAAACCCCTGAAGATAGGTTTTCTTGCACCGAGGCCAAATTAAAGTGTGACTGAGTCTTCACTATTTGTACACATAACAAACAACAATTTCAATGGTTGATTAGGTTAAATCTTGTTCCGATGTGATGTACCAGAGAGGTCTTTCAGCGCTTTTGCAAACAGAGCAGACCCAGATCAGGCAGCTCCTGTAAGAGCTGTCTGATCTGCCTGATCAAGGTCTACTCTGTTTCCTTATGGGTATTATATGTCTGACTCTACAAAAGTGGATCTGACAAGTAATTTCCTTGTTTGAAGTATCTATATAATAACATGGAAGTTTATTCATATAAATACTCATAGTAGGTGGAGTCTAGCATGAATACTCACAAATAAAGGGCTCATTATCGAGCCTCTTGCTCCACCAGAGAGCAGTACTCAAACCCATATAAAAATAACACTCATTATATGGGTCATATGCAGACCCTTTTATGTGGTGTCTGATCTGGATTTGCACTGAATCAATTAATTTGACATGTGATGTGTGGATGTGACATTTACTTTTCAGCTTATATTAGGATACGCTTTATATTCACTTATAACCAATTGACCATTGAAACAACATACTTTATTACTTTAAAAACATTGAAGTATTTGGTAATAGCACTACTGTGTTATGCTTGTTGATGCACGCACATGTTTAAGATAATTAACATGCATGTATATAGTAATACTTTCTTCTTCAAAGTGCTATTAAATATTTCATTTTTTCCATTCATAGGGCTTTGGTATTTGGTATGTCTTCCCTGATGAGCCAGTTGGCACATCTATGGGTCTTGGATCATTTGCAGTTGATGAAGCTAGACGTACACCATTGTTGACTTTTGATAACAATGTTGTTCACTCAAATGGAAGGGTAAGAATAAAAATGTCATTTGAATAAACCAAACTTACATTTCAAATTTCTGTCCTCCTTATATATATTTCATGACCTGGTACTCTTTCTCATTCTCTCTATCTCTCTCTCTCTCTCTCTTTCTCTCTGAAGTTTATTTTCATCACTGAGTGTTTAGAGATCACAGCAGCTGCCGTTTTGCTGTGTGGAGCTTGTAAAACTCATTTCTCATAACCATTAACGTATCATTTGAGCAGTAGTGGTGTTGTCTCTTTGCTTGTACTTTGAAATTGTGAAGCATCAGACATTTGAAAGTCAGGTACTGCTTTAGCTTGTACTTGTCAGCTTGAGATATTGTTTATTGTTTTATTTTTGGTCATCTCGCATTGCAATATATATGGTACCAAATTTGAGGATTAAAAAATAGTATACATGTAGATATGGTTTATTTACAATTGATCATGATCTGTTTTTAGCTTTGTCTATTAATATGATATAAATTGTCTTAACCCTTTTCATACTAATGGAATTTTTGATAAACTACATACAATTAAGTCAGATGGTCCATTGTATATATTAAGGGGTCAAAGGCTATTATTTTAAAAAAAGTAATGATTTTTTTTCTCTGACAATTGATTTTGTCTTAAAAACAGAGCAGGTTCTGACGAAATACCATATTATAAACTTTATCTGCGTCTTAACTGTTGCTGCCTAAGTGCCGGTCTATGGGATTACAATCTACAAAGGGATAGGCATAACTATGAACATCATATGCATTTTATCAGTTAGCTTCCATATTAACTGCATTGTTGCATGATGGCCTGATGTACGTTGTTTATCTCACTCCACATGTCTTTAGCACGCCCTAATAGCTAGTTTAAAAAAGGAATCTACTAGAATACTAGGTTTCCTTCTTTTGATATAAAGTTTACCAGGCTCATCTTCAAAAAAGCATGTTGGAATTGCTTGGCAAGCCTAGCAATTTAATAAGCATTTCCGAATCCTAGCTTAGTAAACATGATATCGTCCTAGTATTCTCTATATATATTTACTTTCAGGGAGGCATGCAATTTGATAATGTCCTTACCAGTGCTACAGGTGATGTTGAAGGTTCCCTTAACTATGAGCCACTTCAAGATCCATTTGATGACAAATCGCCTCCTGTAAAAGTTCAACTGACCAGGCTTACATGTAAGCATTAAATTTGTTCCAATAAACCTTGCCATAGTATTAAAAGGCACTACATTTGTACAAGCAATTGCATGTCAAAATCAACAAATTCATCAGCAATCCCAGGCCAATACCAGACACCTTGGGAAATCAGCCTTATCAAATTATTTTCTTCATTTCCCCTAAAACAGTGCTTTAACTCCTGCATTTCTCTAGACTCATAAAGAGACCTCTGGATTCTGATTGGGTTAAATCATAGGCTGATCTTTGTTTTGTGCTTGACCCACACCTTTTGTGGGAGATTTGCCCATATAATGGATGAAAACATAAGCCAGTGCTATAGGGTACGAGAATTGTTGCACTTTCCATTAGTTCTCATGAACAGACCCAATAAAACGGAGTCTGCTGTTTTCTTATATTGTGGGCTCTCTCTATTTCTGAAGGATCTATTTTTCTAGTTTATATGTTAGCTTTGATTGTTCAAACATTCTTGAAGCGACATTTCCCTATGTTTTGTTTTCAATTTTAAATTTGATTGATGGTTCACATCTTGATTTCAAGAGAGCCATTGATAACATAAATGATTTGCAACAACTGCATGCAATACACGTTTCATATATTACTTATAATGTATTTTTGAGAGTATTATCAGCACTAGTTGTATGTATTTTTTAAGTAAATACAATGTCTTTAACACAATTGAGAACTATACCTTGCATTCTTATGGAAAGGCTATGTTAGATAAATTGGTGACTTTTAAGTTGACGTTTACTAAACACCTTTTCTACAGGATAGCATTATATGATGCCAGGTGCCATCTAAAGAAACTTTGGCATTTATGAAGTAATGCGCTGGTACTGCTTATCAAGATAATAACTGCAAAATTACTATCCTTGGGCGATCTAAAATTTGAAAATGCACACCTTTATTATCATAAAATAATCCTTTATTCATGTGCAATGAGACTAATGACTTGAAATTACTTTGTACATTAAAAAAACTATTTTGTACGGTGTTGCTAGTCTGAAAGAAAATCAAATTCACAATGTATAAACATTTAATGTCTATGCTCTGCAAAACAATCAATTTTGTTCAGTGCCCGCCGTCTGACAAAAATCATTATACAATGTGAGAAAACGTGTCTTCGTCTTTGCTAACAAGTAAGACTCAACTAAGTCTCTCATCCATTGAGATTTGTTAAAATAATCAAATAATGTATGAAGAAAGCCTAGATAGCATACTTTGTAGGAAACAAAAAATGATTGCTGATAAGACTTTGATATTGGACAAGCTGGCCTACAACTTTATTTTTTACATGCAACAAAGTCAGGGTTTCTCATGAGGAGGACCATACATATTAATTCTTATGTTTGGACTTTTTATTGTGGAGTATGTCATATATGTGGTTATTGTGTACCTCTATTCTCTCTGCACAGCTTACAAGAATTGGAGAATCAATTGCTGGCTTCGTGGTGGACACTTTGAATTGATACAATATTCGTAAGTTCATTAATATTTCTGATAATTTAATGTCTAAATCAAGAAATAAAGATTGCAATTATTATATTTTAAAGTCATCAACATTTTGTTACACATGTTCTGTTAAAAGTCTCACAAATGTATTGTAATTTTCTTTTTTAGCTCAGTCTAAAAACGTAAGCACATATCTCTTCCTTAGGCAAGGCCAAATTGGGATCCTTTTCCAATCAATGAAAGTTTTATTTAATTAAGTTTCAATTATTGTTAACATTTTACGAACCAATTTACATATAAAGGGGCACTGTCTGTTTAGTTTGCCAACCAAAGGCATTCGTTCCTGATGTAATGGATATGTTATTGCAATTAAAGCTTTGTATGTTAGGTAATTTTGCATACGCTGTATCATCTTCTGGTTATTTGAAGTTAAATATTCTTCAAAAATTGGAGAAAATCAATTTTGTGACTGTTAGTGCTCACAGAGCTTAGGACTGGTCTGCAGAGTGTGATAATAGTATGCTATGGTCACACTTGCTTACGTTTTTTATCCAAATAGAGACAAAATTTTGTTTGGCTAGATCTGATCCTGAACTGTTTATATCAATAGTTATCAGTTGGCAACTTAACTAGTGGAAAATAATTAAATGTTTTTTTTTTTATATCATTGTACAGATCTGCAGAAAGTCGAAGAGGAGTACAACTGGCGAGGTAGGATGTAAACTAGCACCGATTGTGTTAAAGTGTGGATATTTAAAGAAACAACCAAACTACCTAGAAAATTTGGCTTAATTTCTTTCCTATTTTTGTCAATTGACTCGCTATACACTTACAAATGATACGATTAAATAATGCTCTCAAAGTAAAACCAAATATTAAATGATTGATACACCAATCAGTAAAATGATAATTACCCCATTGTTATTGATAAAATATATATCCTTATTCTCTGACGATTTTTGAATAACCTCTTATTGTTGATCAGATGTTGTAATGAATATGTATACAACAAACTAAGCTAATTTGATTGAACAACTCCTGAACACATAATTAAGATGCTTATATAGTAAACCAAATCAACAACAGAATTACTAACAAACAAAAAGTAACCCAGATATAATATAAAGTAGAGCAGAGCAAACTGATTAATAACCTGTGCCTTTTTTATTATTAAATTCGTATAATTCTCCTGATCAACACATATATTTAACCTTCCTTTGAGCAGAAACAATTTACCAAGAAACATTTATAGATGTAATTAGAAATTCATTCCCATAACTATAAACCCTATTAAACCGGTTTAAGCCCTCCAGTAAAATATTTTACTGACCGTTCCAAGGCGGTACTTCTTTTGTGGATCTTTTATGTTTTTGTTCTGTCTTATGTTTGCTATGTCTTTGTGCGCGTCTGTTTATATGTGCTTTGTGGTCACCTGCTGGTAAAGGGCTGACCTCTTGGCTCTCTTTTGTGGTGTCTAACTGTGATTTTGTAACTTTCCCATTGGTATCCTGGGTCGGGTGTGGTACTTGATTGTATCAACTCCTGATCTTTGCACACTTACTTACTTAAAAGAAAATCTCACACTTAAATAAGTATTTTCTTAGAAGATACACCCGTTTTAGCTCTTAAAATCTGCTAAAGGGAGGTGGGGATGTATTTATGGCTGCACCAATATGGCTATGCTTTAAATTGCCATCTTATCTATTTGGCAATACAAAGGACACGGATGATATGCATGAAAAAGCAAAATTTGTTTTTTTTTATTTATATGTTATGGCAAAAAGTGAAATTAACATCTGTTCAAGTAAACATGAAACAGGTCTCGTTTACAAAATTGCATACCCAGATCAGGCGTCACAGATATGATATCAGATCAGGTTCTTCACTATTTGTTTATAAAACATACTTTTTGAGTATGAATACAAACATTTGATAAGGACAGGAAAGTATGTTGGATTAGATGCATTAATCGAATACAACTCATGTAGTATTGCACATAGTAAATATCATTAATGTTAATGTAATTTTCTTTATTCAGACGAAACAGACAGCATTCATATCTCACAAAGAGCATATTTGTGGGTAGATCAAGAGGAAATGCAGAAGGCGAGGGATATCCAGATACTCCTAGGTAAGTCCAAACATGCAGACAAATAATTTACTAGATGTGTGTTATAAATAATATGTAGTGGAAGAAGGGGAGGGATATCCAGATACTCCTACTGTCGTGCCAGCCAAGAGTGACAGTGACGCACTATTTTGTTTACAGTTGTTCAGTAAAACATTTACTTGTACACTCAACTTCAGCTAACGCTAATCGATATATCACTTGTGTATTAATCCTATCCACAGGATAGGATGAATACACAAGTGATCTATCGATTCTAATTCCCTTGTAAGTTTGTAAACAAAACATGGCGTCACTGTCACTCTTGGCTGGCAGGACAGTAGGTAAGTCCAAAACATGCAGGCGAATAATTTACTAGATGTGTGTAACAAATAATATTTATTGTAAGATACAGTATAGGGAGTGAGTTTAAGTGATTTTGTTCATTGGTAGAGCCAAAACATTTTGTCACATAAAATACAAATAAACATATTCAATCTTTAGAATTATGTACAGCTTACTAGCATACAATCTGCCTATTAAGTGTACGTAGAAGAATAATGCATCCGATTAGAACGTTCTTCACACTTTATCCAACATTGATACTAAACATCACATGCTGAATAGAACTCTCAGGTAACTATATTATACAAAATAAATCATTTGATGACCATCTTTACATTGTAACCAGAGCCCATCATTGATTACGCTTATTCAAAAAGTTTTTAACAAAGAAATGAAAAGTGGTCTTTATAAAATGGATACTGAACTGTACAAAACAGTATTACGCCTATTAAGCATCTCATCGATTAGAAGTTCATCTGGCTTTGAGTAGATATATACAATCTAATAGACTTAAAACAAATATGCCTGGCGTCTTGTTATAAGGTGTAAATAAGCAGACCAGAATTAGATCAGACACAAAAGAGCATGACATAAAATACAGTACTAGAAAATACCATATGCACGTTTTGACTACTCCCCATGAATATAATTTCTTTCAACTTGAAATTTCTCTAAGCAAAAGTGAAAATTTGATTTTTGGAAAATGAAAACATATTTTCACAATATAGCAAATTGTGTTTGTGAAGCTCTGTGCTTTTCTACCTGTTATTTACTATGAAAATAATATGTCTGCTAATGTTGTTGACTGAAGTCGTCTGCTGTATTTAAATGCCTATGTTAATGACTAATTTTGTTATACAGATACACAGTGTGGAACTGTACCAGATTTCTCCTGTAGGAGCAGTTGGATGTGCGTCCACACTGCCTACTACGTAGACTATTTAAATGGACTAGCAGACAGAGAGTAAGCAATTTTTACAAGGGCTGTTCAAATATGAATGCAAGTAGCTTCATAACTTTACATATATGCTACGACAAAATGGTAAACGTTTCTATAAAGGACTATATGTCACCTTTCAACTGGAACCAGAACTAAAGATAAATACAGTATACTTATCGAGCTATAGCCCTTTGAATGAGGGTCACTTTAGTATACTCACAAACTCAATGTTTGAACATATACTAGTGATATAGACGAGCGTATAATTCTTCGATAAACAGGTGAAATTTCTTGTATTTTTAAGGAAGTACCCCCATAATCTTATATAATGATTCTGTGAAAGTTGCGAAAATCCGACATGCTTTTGTTAAATTACAACGAATCGTTTTCACTAAAGTCTCCTTATGTTTGCAAATAAATGGTAAACAAAACACCATCTTTCAGTTTTCAGTTTAACTAATCACTACCAAAATGCACAAAGCAACATTTAAACTAGTTTTAACTCAAGGGCAATATGTTGATCGCTCATACTGCGTTGTTGCTACAAATTATTGAAGGTGGGTAATTTTTAAACGCTGAAAAGCATTATTATTAAGTCAATAATGCCTTAAGTGAAGGGGTTATAGAATTTATGCTTAATTTTTTGTCATAACCTTGCGGATTTATTCTTTTGAACTTAAACTTCAAGTTTGACCACTATAGGCAATATTTACAATAAAATTACTCATCTGCTCTTGAGGATTAGACAGATTGAACACTCATTAAGAAGCAGAAAAATGCTTGAAAAATGATATAAAATGTGATTACTCTGTTAATAGAGGACAGGGTGTTTTGAAAAACTCCCTTATAACATATTTAGCATGTTTTCAGCAAAACGCAAAGAAAACGACACAGCGATGATCATTATTACATCATCAGTAGATAACTCAAAATGACGTTTATCAAAATATCAATGGCGTCACAAACGTGCCTGTTTACTGGAGATTGACACAGGACTATATTATTTTTTTTCCTGCAAGCAACTTTTGGATTGTTACTTAAACTTGCATCTAAAATTTGGTGCCATTTAGGCGAAAACTTACAAAGATATGACACTATATCTGCACATCTACCAAAACGTGCATTGCTTTTGCTTCAGAAAAACTTCACTATACAGGAATGGCCTTTATATAAGGGTCTGTAACTCGAGAAATATAGTGGGAGTTTCTTTATGGTTGGTGTCATTATAAAGGCAACAAATAGTTCTTTCCAGAAAAGTATGACATTTTGTTGTAGCATATATATGTGAAGAAAGTTATGAAGCTACTTGCATTCATATTTGAACAGCCCTCGTAGTCATAATTACTGGATGAAAAGCTAAATTTTATTTCAGAGTAAAACACTACTTTGGGGTAGTCCTTTATGATGGCCCTGTTTATATAGATCAGAGCTGGTTCAATGGTTTTACTAGTATTCCTGACAAGGTTGCTGCAGGTGCCATAGGTTTCCTGCCCAAGAAAGTCTTCCATAATGCGTTTGCTGCCAACTTTACAGATATGAGATTTGGCTTTGTTGATAAGGTTGGTAAAACTAATAATTTCCAGTGTAAATTATATTAGCCTATGTAAACTACTTTTTATAGGACTTAGGCATACAGTGAAGGCACAACTCTAATGCAACGGAATGCAAATTTATTAAATAAGTTGTTGAAAAAAGATGAGATTGAATGTGAGGCTTGTTGGACATCTAAGCTCTTTTTCGATACGATTGAATAAATTTAATAATACAGGAGCATTAATGTTTGTTCCTATTCATCATGGGCATTAAATTACTTTGAAATCTCATTTTTGTGAACATGTCAAAATTTTGCCATGATGTACAAGATTGTAAAGGACATCATCATTATTTAACGTTACCTAATTTGTAAACCCGTTGTTGTTTATTTACTGTCAAAGTGTTTGTAGTAGTTCTTTTTTGCTGTCACAATAACAGGACAAATACAAATATGTAGTGAAAACAAAATTGCATAGATTTTATATTGTGTACATTTAATACTGCTGCACAGTGGCAGATCCAGAGGTGTTTTGCTTGAACCACACTCCCTCCCCAATTTTAAATATCCTATGAAAAAGAAATAATTTGGTCTCAAATTATTTCTTTTTCATAGGATATTTAAAAGGGGGACCAAATTATTTCTTTTTCATAGGATATTTAAAAGGGGGGGGAGGAAGTGGGGTTCAAGCAAAACACCTCTGGATCTGTCACTGTGCAACAATATTAAAAGTTCTTCTTCGTAGAATATTTAAGAAAGATGAGATTAAATCAGCAAAACGACCCACCACATCTTTGTACATATGTACTCCCTTTCCAGAAATCCTCAATCCATCCAGTTATAATGTTTTAAAGATACAATGTATATTAAATTACAGGGTGATGGTACAGGTGGTAACCGCCTTATTGATGGTACTGTTGATCAAGACACTTTTGATTTACATGGAACTATCGTTTCTTCAGGTGTTTTTCTTGAACCCCACTCCCTCCTCCTTTTAATTATCCCATGATAAAAAATAATTTGGTCTCAGTGGACCAAATTATTTCTTTATCATGGAATATTTAAGAAAGATGAGATTAAATCAGCAAAACAACCCACCACATCTTTGTACATATGAACCCCCTTTTGAGAAATCCTGGATCCATCCAGTTGTAATGTTTTAAAGATACAATGTACAGTATATTAAATTACAGGGTGATGGTACAGGTGGTAACCGCCTTATTGATGGTACTGTTGATCAAGACACTTTTGATTTACATGGAACTATCGTTTCTTCAGGTGTTTTTCTTGAACCCCACTCCCTCCTCCTTTTAAATATCCCATGATAAAAAATAATTTGGTCTCAGTGGACCAAATTATTTCTTTATCATGGAATATTTAAGAAAGATGAGATTAAATCAGCAAAGCGACCCCACCATATGAAAATAAGAAAGAGGACAAAGATCAGGAATCGATACAATCAAGTACCACACCTGACCAATAGTAAAGTAACAAACTCACAATAAGACATCATAAACGAGAGACAAGAGGTCAGCCCTTTCCCAGCAGATGACTACAAGGCAACAACAAACAGATGCACACGAAAGCACAACAAACACACGACAAAAATAACATGAATGATCCACAAAAGAAGTACCGCCTTGGAACAGTCAGTAAAAATAGAAATCCTGGATTCTCATCATTATATTGTTTAAAAGATTTAATGTATATTAAATTACAGGGTGATGGTACAGGTGGTAATCGCCTATTTGATGGCACTGTTGATAAAGACACTTTTGATTTACATGGAACTATCGATTCTTCAGCAACATTAAGAGATGGGTTTGGCTCCTTCACTCAGTGTCCAGGTAATAGTTTTATTTAGATTGTAAATCTAGCATAGCAAGTAATGTGACAGCATGTATTTCAAGAGGCACATGTTTGCTGTTATATAGCATCTAGTATAAGAAGTGGAAAACTTATTAGGCTTTTAATAATCTTTTCCAACAGCTTATAAAATTGAGTGTTTGCATTTTTCAAAACCCAAATCCAAAATATCTGGCAGCTAATCCTTGTCCTGCTTAATTTGGAGTTATTCTTTTTAAAAACACTGTAGATTGGGACCAGTTGGCTTCTTAAGAAGTCCTCTGATTTGGATCCACACTTTTTTCCACTCTGATTAAAACTATATACTACAACTGGAATGGAATTCTGTCCAATGGCAGGATAAAATTTTGGGAGGAATATTCAGCATGACAAGCGTTAAGCTTTTGCATTACATGAGACCAAATCTTAATTTAGAATTTAAACAATACTGGTAAATGTGTTATTGTTTTATCAAAATTGTATTTTATATTTCTATATTGATATAAAGTGTGAGACAAATCCAAACACAGAGTGACTTTCATGGTATTTTATTAATGAACAAAAGGTTAAGAATTTACATCAGATTCAAGTGAATATGACTGTACATGTAACAAGTGAAACTTTTAACACTTGAAATTTTGTTGCTTATAAAATTGTTGCACAACAAAGGCTCAAGCAAGTCTTTGCTGTTCACATACATTGTACACAAATTTATGGACGTAAATGCAGACTTTGACCAAAATTTAGATTTCTAGCTCTGCTGGGTATGGCAGTGTTTGAAAGAGAGTTTTGTGCATATTTGATAAGTACTCAAATCTCAGTTACTAGAACAAATTAGTTTTCACACGGCTAGTTGGCATGACTAGCGATAGAACTAATTAATGCCAATATACGTATATGTAGATCTAAGTCTAATATTTTAGTTAATTTGTAGTTCATTCTATGCTTTAGCAGACAGATTTTGCTACGTTATACAAAACTGTATATTGTGATAGTCTGTATTTTCAACTGGCTCCTTTTTTGTAAGTAAGGTTGCTTTAACTGAATCCTAAGCAGTGACATTAAATAATTTAATATTCACTTCTCTATTAGGTTACTCTTTAAGTGTACATGTGAAATTATTCATTGAGCCATTAGCCAGCATGATAAAACTTTGGTTACTGTTGACCTTATTATGAAACCTCTTTCATTGGCATTTTCCTGTTGGGCATATAGGGACTCTTTTATGGGAGTCTATTTCAGTTTTTTGGCTAAGTTGATGTTGTTTATATCTACATGCTAGTTATAAGTGAACGCCAAAGCCCTAAAGTAATTTCACTTGCCCGTAGCAATTGATGCTTACAGTTTATATATATGCTGGATAAAAATGTCGGCATTTTATTTTCAGGTGCTGAGGGAATACAATCCACGCAAGTTTTAAGACCTGAAAAAATCGTGTACACAGATAATTGCATGAAAAGGGATAATTGGCAAATGGTTGTTTGTAATGACACTTATGGAAAAGTATGTGTTTGTAATATGATACTATTATGGTAATTTTTATTAGCCAAATTGATCAATAATGACTGTTTAGACATCACAACGCTTGCCTTGGTACAGCCATTTAAATAAAGCCCAATGTATATTTTAAAAGTCAGGCTTCGACTAAAGTATATGATAATACTTTTCTGAATATAAAACAGATCTTGCCTTCAACAAACATCTCTTCAATTTGGACTTTCTTATCTTTAGTCTACTCAAATATGTAAAACAAATACTTAATGTTTTCTCTGCCATATTGAATTGTTAAAATAATTTAGTTTTTGGTATAATGCTATCACTAGACCCCAAACACAATACCTGTGGGTAACAGATAACTGACAATCATGAGTACCTTGTGTTGACAAACGAATACTCGAGCATTAAATGGGCCTCAGTCCGAGAAAACCTGTCTTCAGGGTTTCCGACAAAGTGAGATTCCAACAAGCCTGCTTAGCTACAGAGACTAGCTAATAAATTGAAGTTTCACTTGTATCAAGTCTAGATATGATTCTTTCCAATATGTGAATAAGAAAGGCACTGATCAGACTGCGCGGATGCGCAGGCTGATCTGCGCCTTTGTTGTTCCCAAACCCCGAAGAAAGGTATTCTCGCGTCGAGGCCTAAATGATGCACCCACAGCACATTATAAACTTAGCTTTACAGTAATATACACTTCAGCAAAAAAAATACACCAGACTGGTACACCTTGTTGTAGTTAACTAAGAAACAAAGAGTATCTGTTGCAATACCTGTCAAAATCAATGTGTAAGAATGTACACTGGTGTGAGCACTTGTTGTTCGCAAGCAAACAAAATCAGAACTTCTCCCTATAACTTTTAGGGACATAAGATGTATTTAACCTTATAGTAATCCTGCCACTATTTTTGTCCTGAAAATGGTGTCTATCGTATAGATGTGCATGAAAATAGAGGATCCTACATGAGTGCCCATGTTTTATTAAATTTTTAAACAAGTTGGGGAAAAGTGATGAAAGACAAGGCTTGCCAAGCATTTTATCAGTTTTAATGAGTTTAATGAATTCAATAATACAAGAGCACAAATGTTAGATTCTATTTATCATATGACATTAACATTACTTTGAAATCTCATTTCTGGCGTAAAAAGTTCAATTTTGTCGTTATGTATGCATCGTTGTTATGGACGTCATAATGTTTCCCGAAGATCTGTAATAGATTTTACTGCATGGGATAAAACCACTCCCAGACGCAACGTCATGTGATAATGAAATATAAAAGTCAACCTTTATTGGACAAGTGTGTTAATATATTTCTGCTTTAATTATAATATGTCATGCTTTTCAGCTAACCCTTGGAGCAGATGATGGCTTTGATTCCTCAAAGTCACAAATGAAACGTATGAATCGACAGATTCCACCCGATGTTGCTTACGATGATGACCCAGGTAAATGTTGATTTAATACATAAAGCGCCACCTATAATTTGCAGCAGACGGCAATTTAAATTTTTGCTGTTTATTTTAAAAATAACAAATTAGACATATTTCATGAGAATCGTCTGCTGGTAGATGAATCTCATGAAATATCATACTCCTTTTTTTCAAGAATTAGGAAAGATGTCCCTAATTTTGTCGTCTGCTGCAGTCGTGATTGATGCTTTAGGGTTAAGCACACTACTGAAAGTTGGGTACTAATCATAGTTAAATGAGTAAAGCCAGTATTCTAATCATGTAAGCTGAATATATATCCAAATTGGATGAGTCCATTTCACATTTTAGGGTAGATTTGTTGTTTTTGTTATCTGATTTTATTCAAATATTTGAAAAGAACAATGTTTGCAATCAATAGATACCGGATCATATACCACATTCTTTCGACTGGATCAGGCACTGAGGTTATAAACTTTAATCATACTCAACTCAGCTGAGCACAAAATTTTTCCTGCTCATAATGTTAAAAAGCCAACAATTGTTGGGATTTTGACATGTATTAGCATGATAAATACAATATCTGAAAAAACCTAAATCTAGAAACCTCTTTATTTGTCGGTATTTTAGTTTTTATTAGCAGCTGAAATTTCATGCTCAGTTGAGTTGAGTAAGAAAAGAGTTTTACAACCATGGGCCTGGAAATGTTTACCTATGTCCACTAAAATATATGCTAGGCTTATGTGAGCCATGAAATGGAAAACCCAACAAAATGAGTGTGTGCAGTGGATAATCAAATAAGTTTAGGTATCAGCCCAGTCTGATCAGAGGCTTTGCTGTGCGCTCATAGGATAACAAAGAACTCAAACGTTCTAGCTAGTCTGGCCCAGAAAAATAAATTCAAAATATGCACACTCTGGTTTCAGTTCTTTGATGCATTTTTGATCCCAAAGGATACCCTTTTTAGAACATATTTCATCATGCGGACAGCAAATAATCTGATCAGACTGAACTGATGCCTAGGCTCATGTGGGTCTTCTAGTGACACACAACCACATTGTTGGATTTCTTTCGTCGCCACTTATAAGGATTAAAAGGCTTGCACAGCTGGAAATGTTTAAAAAAAAATCAATTCCATCAATTATATATATTGTTCATATTTATTAAACAATATAATCACTGAAAACAGAAAAAATCATCATAATACCCCATACCTCTTCCCTCCAGTATTTGAAAAAACAGAAAAAGAGTAATTTAGGTCGCTATGTTGAACTCTTGGAAATTTTCTTGAAACCAATTTACTACCAATACGCTTGACCCAGAGGTCAGTTAGCTAGCAGCCAGGTAAGTTTATTCATACGCTACCAATATGTTTCAAAAGTTATCAAAGTCTAACAATATACAAATGCTACACTTAAAATTTTATCTAAGTATACCAACGCACTACCAATTTACTTCTCCATGAGAGAGTGAGCCAAAACACCACCAATGCACTTTTTCAAGAAATATTTTGGAATGTTTTGGTCAGTGTTTCAGAACAACACACTCACAACCCATCAAAAAGTGAATTGGTAGCGTATCGATAGCGTGTTGGATGTGTTTTGGTTCATTTCTATTTCATATGGGTGGTCAAAAATTTCTAAAGCATTGTGCTTTAAATATGAAGCAATGACATAGTCTAGACCATAATGAGATGTCATATTCATATTAGCCTTCACCATTTTCTAATGCCATAATAGATGCATGGCAAAACTTCTAGTAGTGGTCTCCAATTCTTGTATCTTCAAACATGTGCAAGACTTACCAGTTTCTTATGTGCTTTCTCAACTAACTATTGGTATTTCTATATTTCCATCACAGAGCGGAAAGCAATTCTAGGAAGTGACAAGTATTACTATCAGCTGCAGTTTACAGAAGGTTTTCCTAACAAAGTTACTGTAGGAGCAAAAGGAGCAGAGAGGTATGACATTTCGCCTTAATAAGAATGGTAGTTTGGTTTTATCATCACTTCAATTACTGATCATATTTGCTCCTCTACTTAAACACAATTCTAAATAACAAAAATAGTAATATAACATTCATGGATAATTTGATACATGTCATGGTAAAAACGTTTTGTTTGTATAACATATTTGCAATGTTATGCTCATAATATTTGTTTAACTAGACAATACAGTAAAACTTGTGTAAACGGCCACTCTCAAAAAGACCAATTATCGCTTAATGCGGGTCAATAAATATGTCCAACAAAAAAGTCAGCGCAGAAGGAGCATTCTGCAATACTTCTGACCTTCATTAAGCTACCACTGGTCATTAAGATCTTTGTTTTGTCTATTTTTGAGTGGCCGGTTTACACAGGTTGATCATGCATGGTCTTGTCAAAATATATGTGATGGCTGACCTTTTTATTATACCCCCGGTACGAAGTATATAGGGGGTATATAGTTTTTGCCTTTTCTGTAATTATGTTTGTTTGTTTGTCTGTCCGTCTGTTTGTCTGTATGTAAACTTTTTTTCTGTCAAAGATATCCCAGCAACTACTTGAGTTAGGATTCTGAAATTTGGTACAAAGCTTGCTAGTGATGAGTTGTATTGTGTAACAAAACTACAGCCACATATTGCTTATCAGTCTCTTATTTGTTCATTTTTCTTTCTCTCCAATGGAAATTTCTGTCGCAGATTTCTCAGCTTCTATTGGAGCCAGTGTTTTCAAATTTTGTGTACACCTTCAGGAAGGCAAAGTGTATTGTGTGGATGAAAATGAAGATGCTAAAACACATTTCTTCTTCATTTTTTCCTTTTGTCACTCTTATATAACACATATGGACATTTTTTATCAAAGTTTTCTCAGAAGCTACTTTATTTAGGATTATGAAACCTTTAACAATTTTCTCTTTTCTCTGAAAGTGTTACAACCTCTGATGGCTACAGCCGGGGGTATGTGAGCTTTGCTCACTTCTTGCTATATTTGGAGATTATTTTTATTCAATTTGGCACCAAGCTGTATAGACAAATAGTTGGGATTACTATGGGCACTAATTGTGCTCCCCTGGTTGCTGATTTATTCCTGTTTTTTTGTTATGAGAGGGACTTTATGATATCTCTTTCTGATGATAAGCAGGCTGATGTTATTGATGCGTTTAACACTACATCCAGATATTTGTACAATATTATTTTAAACATTAATAATGTTTATTTTGACAATATGGTAAGTCAAATATACCAGTCAGAGCTACAACTTAATAAAACCAATACCTCTGATACCAAAGCCGCATTTTTAGACTTGTTTTTTTCAATTTCTAATGATAGTGTTTCTACCAAAATTTATGATGAACGTGAAGACTTTGATTTTGAACGTGTCAATTTCCCATTTTTAGATGATGTCCCTTAATCTACATCCTATGGAGTCTATATTTCTCAACTCATTCGTTTTGCTAGAGCAGCTAGCTTTGTTACTGACTTCAACACTCGCAATAAATTATTAACTCAGAAACTTCTTAAACAAGGCTATCGGTATCATAAACTTCGCAAAACTTTTTCATAATTTTATAGAAGATACTATGATTTGATAACTAAATTCCAAGTTGGACTTAAATCTCTCTTGCGCAAAGGACTTTGGGAACCTGAATTCTATGGTGACTTGGTGTATAAATTGAAGGCGATAGGTGGCTCTAATAATGGTTCAGTGCAGTTCATTAAAATAATTTCCCATTATAAAAAGATTGGCTATAACACTAATGTATTGCAACAGACTGCATACTTGGTGGTAAACCCAATCACAGTTGGCAACTTTGCTTTCCTCTTTAATTGCACGCCAGTGGGTCAGACTTCAGACTCTATGACGGTTCCGACTTGAAGACTTATCTATAGATGAGATGGTAAGGGCCTGATGCTTTGGCTGTTGGTTGGGCCCAACAGAGTTTACCTGTTGGATTTCTTTTGCTCTGGTAGTCACTTTTATTTACTGTTGAGTCCTTATCTTTGCTTTATCTCCTTGTTATATCTTGATTTATATGTTCTAGGAGATGATGCATTGATAAGTTAGGGGTCTTTCATGCAAACCAAATATCTATGTGTCTTGATCCAAATCTGAATTAAGGGTGAGGTTGGCGCTGTGAAACTGGTTTAAGCCCTCCAGTAAAATATTTTACTGACCGTTCCGAGGCGGTACTTCTTTTGTGGATCATTTATGTTTTTTCTGTCTTGTGTTTGCTATGCCTTTGTGCGCGTTTGTTGGTCACCTACTGGGAAAGGGCTGACCTCTTGGTTTGTGGCGTCTAACTGTGAGTTTGTCGCTTTCACATTGGTATCCTTGGTCAGGTGTGGTACTTGATTGTATTGAATCCTGATCTTTGCGCCCTTACTTACTTTACTGTATGGTTAGTATCATTTTCTCATGTGATTGAAAACAATCCCAACTTCTAAATGATAATTCACTATAATAGACGTTGACAGATGCTATTTTACTTCAGAGGAAACTCAGTTGTAGCTGGAATTTGTTTGCCTGAGGGAACCACAGTAGAAGATCTAAAACTGTACTCGAACAGACCACCTGGCGTGAGCACATCCACTGATGGTTTTACAAGGGTGGACACCATTGATGAAGTATTTGCTGATCAGACCATGACACGTATCTTTGTGGATGGCAGGTACTAATGGATTATTGGTTCATGTGTGGAACCAGAGGGGGGCAGGGGGTCTGAACCCCACTTCCCATGGAAAATCAGAAGTGGCTATAGGTTTCCTTAGCAATTCTGGTATGGACCACCCTTGAGAAGCAATTGGACCCCCTAGGGTCCAATTGCTTCTCGAGGTAGGTTCATACGTCCCTCTGTGAAATACGTTGATGACTAAGAAAACGTTGTTAGGACCCTTCCTGACAGATTTTCCTGAATCCGCACATGAATCCTTTCTGTCTTGTCTAATACATCAAGCTAATAAGTTCAGTTAAGCAATCGTTTTGAGGGTAAAAAGTAATTTTTTTCCTTATCTATCACTTAAACATGTGTTTTGGATGCTTAAACCATTCTTTTGAGTACCCACAACATTTATTTTGGTTGAGAAATACGGAAAAAAACTCAGTTACACACTATTATCTGTAGGCCTGAAGTGTGTATGGTTTGGTCCATCCCTGCTTCAGTTAAGCCCCAACTTTTAGCTTAGAAGTTTGATTACTATCTTGTCTCTTCACCCAAACACATGTTGTGGCTACTCAAAATAATCTTCTTTCTGAGATATTTGTTCTGATATGAGTAATGAGAAAGATTTTTCTTCAAACTATTATACATTATGTCCAAGCAACCTATACTTAAAGCAACAAAATCTATATAAGCGGGTATCCGAGTATGCTATATTGATGACTTACAACCATGAGAACAGCACACTTGTTCCTGGAAATGAGTAATTGAGGTTAAAACTAAAAAAAATATAGCAAACTTTATCAAATGTAGAATGTCTAGCTTCCACAATTCTCCAGTATGCTTTTAACACCACTTTTATCTCATAAACGTGTCACATTTTTAGTAACTTAACCATTAAAGCGCCAATCACGACTGCAGCAGACTGTAAACTTTGCGACATCTTTCCTAGTTTTCAACAAAAATAAGGTATGAAATTTCATGAGAATCATCTGCCAGCACACGATTCTCATGAAATATCATGCCTTATTTGTTTTGTTTTGAAAAAACAGCAAAATTTGAAATTGTCGTCTGCTGCAAAGTATAGGTGTCACTTTAAGGGTAAAGGGTTTACTCAACCATGAGATAGGTAACACTATTAGCATATGCTGTCTTTGTAAACTGGCTCTAGCTCTGTTGAACTGAAGCATTTATAAACAATTAGAAGTTTTAACAAATGACTACGCTTCGATGTCATTGTAGGCAGCTGATGTTTTTCAGCATATAAACTCTATCACATGTGTCACACAACCAATATATTTAATAAGCGTATGTAGGATACAAAAGAGAGATCAAAGAGATAAAGCAAAAAGCCACATGTTTGTCATTTTTGGATTACTTACAAGAGTTGTGAATTTTGCATTTGCTGCTCTCCTCTAATGTCCATTTAATGGATGGTTTCATCTTCTTAAAATTCTATTCTTGACATTGCACTTGAAATTGTGCAATGCTGCTCTAAGGTGAACAAAATAAGATGACTAACATAAATTGCTAAATATATTGTGCATAGTTTAGTATAAAAAGACCTAGCTTTGTACCCTACTAGAAAGGTCAGCTACCAGTGAAGAAAGTTGTTATTTTCCTGAGAATATTCAACTGACAGTTCATGCGATTGTCTTCTATGGGTTTATTACAGAGATTTGTGGCAAGAAATTATGACTTCAGACTTGGGTTTGATTCCAAGTAAAACATAAAAACCAGCCTTATAGACGACAGAGAATAGCTTGAATCACAAATACACTTTCCAGAAAACGAACAAAATAGCGCTGAAAGAAGCAGGTCTCTGCCTTTGCAGTTTGGTTCATATTCATAAAATGTCAAGATAAATACTAATTCAATTTGAATGAGTCAGCTCGTGAGATTGTGGCACATTTTACATATGGGCCTTGTCATGGTGAAGCTATGTTTCATAGCTAGTAATTAATTGGAGGACACGGTGTATAGATATCCTGTTCTGTTCTATTCGTAGGTATACAATTAATGTATCCGCCCTAGCGCCATCTGATGTCACTGTATGACTATCAGGGTCGTCTATTGGTCCGCTAGTATTAGACGCTCAATTTGATTGGCTGTGCTCTTTGCGAGCGCCAGAAAATATTTCCTTATCTCGGAACAGGGCCTCACTCTAGCCCGAGTCATTCTCATTTTACGCTTGTAACTGGAAGGTTGAGAAGTTTATTTAATTGATTGGCAAACACAAGTAATAAAGTAAAAAGGACCAATTTTAATAAGATGTTTTTGTATTTCTTTACCTTCGGGCCATAAGAAGTCAATTATAAAACCACCCCTTCCGGGTTCTTAAAAAGCAAGGCTCAAACCAATATCCTCAGCTACAGAGACTAGCTAGAAAAATGAAACTTCGCCTGTAGCAAGTTTAGATATGATACTTTATAAGTAGCGAATAACAAAGGCGCTGATCAGTCTGTTCACAAATCCCCAAATACAGGTTATCTCGCGTCGAGGCCCGAATCTGAGCAGTGGAAGCATGTGCAGTCCTGTGCTTAATTCAGACTAGCCTACAGTCTAGCCATAGCCATTGTTGCAGGAAAATACGAATACTAAGTTAGGGCGTAGATGAAAGCTCAGGCTAGCGTTAAGGCCTCTAGCCCCAATGGATAGCTGCAAAAGCATGTATAAATGACCTCTTGGGTCTTGTTGGTGATGTTTATTGTACTTTTGTTACTTTCCCATGTGGTATCCTGGGTCAGGTGTGTTACTAGATTGTATGGTTTCCTGATCTTTGCTGTCTTTCTTACTTTAAACATATGTGGTAAGTACCAAATTCTCACATGTTACTGGTCCAATTGTTTATCTCTCCAGTACCAATAGAGATTTAAAATTGACTGAAAGATCTACATCTTTTGTTAACCATTTGTATATTAATTAATTATTCCATCTGGTTTGATACAATGAGCCTGGTATAGCCCATTGAACATATCAAAGGGGACAGGTTAGACTTTCCAAATTATGATGTACTTCAGTCACAGTGGATACCCTGTTAAAATCGCACATTTAGAGACGTTTGAGCCATTTCCTGAGATTTCCAATAATGTGGTACGTGCAACCCGCAAAGCCTCAGATCAGCCTGCGCATACGCGCAGTCTGATCAGAGCCTTTGCTAGTCGCTTGCATATTTTATGAGTGTTTAGCTACTGACTGAACAACATTTGGAGATTCTAAGCTTAAAAGGAGGCTGCACAGTCTACATTTGTCAAAATACCATATTGTTGGAAATCAAATGTTTCGGCTCATTTTAACTTGGTCTTCACTGTTTGGTAAAGTAACAGTTTACTGGTTTCCAGTATACAAATGGTTGATGTAAAATGTCTTTGTTATATATTCCAGGACTGTGTACTTGAACCTTGTAAGCAAACTTGAGCGAGATCTACACTGGGACAAATTTGATTGGGACAGTTGTCCCTCCAACAAATGTCCTTACTTCGTTGTTGAGCTGAATACTGCTGTCACAGACTACACTCCTTGCTTTACCTTTTCTGAGACAGAGGTAGGTACAATTCCACTAATCTAATTGAAATCTGGCTTCATATGTATACTTTATATGAAAAGGAGGACTGGGGTACAAGAAATAAAGTTCTAGTTAATTGTGAGAAAGCCACCACTACGACCTTTGGTTCAAAGTAAGAAAGAGGGCAAAGACATAAAAATTCAAAAAGCCGGGCAATTAAAACATTATCTATTGGTAAAGCCCAATTAAATCTGGTCAGCTCAAAAATGCAGACTGTTAGGCTTACATATTGATGAAATGCTCAGTTGGAACCAGCATATTGATTAATTATGTTCAATGATATCCTCTTGAATTTCACTTCTAACACAATTGTCTGATTATTTTCCTGAAAATGTTCAAAAATATTTTATCAAAGCTATGTTCTGCCTTTGATATTTTATGGTTCAATTTCTTAGGGACCCACATCAAAATTGACAGTAGATAGAATTAACAAACTGCAAAAAAGACTGACATGTATCATTCTAAAATTTGACTACTACTCCATCAGTGGAAATGTTCCAAAGGCTAAGATGGATGCCAGTATCACAACAAATTGACATACAAGGCCCTGAACAATCCTACTCCAGCATATATACTATGCTATTTAAATTAAGCAACATTTTCGTATGGGTCAATCCATCCACATCATATGTTAAACTTCAATTTCTGGCATGAAGATACAACACCTACAGATCATCAAACAAGGACTTTAAACGCAACAGCTGTGCTAAAGTGACGTTAGATTCTAAGCCTAGTGGGTAAAGTGGGCATTTCTGGTCATTAGGGGAAGCCAAAATCATTTTCAAGCAATTGCTTTATATCTAAAACCAAAAAAAAAGCAAACAAATCTGGAAATTCGCAGAGTTTTCTACGGCAAATAAAGCACCAAATTCTCACAATTTGACATTTTTACCATGCTTTTACGTTGTCGCCTTTAAACAGAGCGTTTCTAATCGGTATTTCCTTAACAACATTAACAAGCAAAGCTGTAAGTGGCCTTCCAACATGGTAAGACAAATGTTTTTGAATTAAACATCTTAATGGCTACAGAGAATGAGCCGAAACGTAAAAGTCTTACGTCACCACCATCTCACAAACGTGTAGTGCTATTTTTCAGTAACCTGAGATTTGAACCAACCATCAGATGGGTTACATTTCTAGCCTTTTAATTTTTTTGTAGTCTGACTCTTTGTTGAGCTTAAGTATAATAAACCACAAGACACTTTACCAAATGATTAAGCTTTGACGCCATTGATGGCAGCTGACGTTTCTCAGCATATAAGCTCTATCACGTCTGTTACACAACCAATAAATTTAATAAGCATTAGATGGCAAAGAGAGATCAAAGCAACAATACAAAAATTCACATGCTTGCCATTTCTGCATAAAATCAATAAAACATGAGCACTCATGTAAGGTTCTCTACATAACAATTCATTGACGCTAAACTTGAAAGCAATGACCCATTCAAAGTGTAATA
Source organism: Loripinus fragilis (assembly GCA_964019695.1). Lineage (NCBI taxonomy): Eukaryota > Metazoa > Mollusca > Bivalvia > Lucinida > Lucinidae > Loripinus > Loripinus fragilis. The sequence goes on from OZ026515.1 coordinate 37,443,900, forward strand.
CTAATAACCACAATATGTGTTGGGGAAATATATAAAAAACATATGCACAAATCAGGACAAATTCCTATGACTAGATGCATTTCATTCTTAAAGACAAAGATTACTGTCCAATAGAGATCATTAAAGGATTAACTGATAAGGGACAGTTTCAGTATCTCACAAAATTAATGGGGCCTCAAGAGGGGACTTACCTGTATGCAACACAATTTCATTCACTAAGATAAAGATCAATATTTTATCATAAAATACCTAATCCCTATATGGGGCCACTTTATTGCCCCAGTAAGGAAGTCATAATCACCTCATTATGGCTGTCCCTTTGATCTGCCCAGTATGACCCCTGGAGAGAGTCATAATGAGTGGTACCAGTATTATTGCTCAAATATTTGTCCCTTTAATGTCATCGAGAGGCACATAGAAAATTGATTGCTCAAAAATCAATGTCCACTGAAATAGTGGAAATACAGTAAAGGAATAATAATATCTGCTCTGGTGATAACAATCATTGTTTGAGGTAACCAGATACTTTAATAAAACAAATGAAGCATAATCATTTGAAAAATGAATAACCTCATTACAAAATCAACGAAGAAACATGCATGCAAAAGAGACTTAAATCAGATTGGGTATCTGGCATGATAAAATAAAGCAAATAATTGGCAATCCATATGCCCTATACAGACCTTTAGAAAAAGATTTTAACTTTTTTCATACCATCAATATAAAGGTTATATTTATGATATCAAATGATTTTTGATAATTTTGCAAGAAATCCCATATGATAATGGGGTGGCCAAGTGGCTTTATTTGTTCTTTATTTTCTGTGATATGATATCCCAAGAACACACAAACTAACTATACCTCAACTACTGAAAAATGAGAATAATGCTGATCCTTACAGATATATTATCATCCTCTCTTGTGTATTCCTAAATTGTCCGAAATTGAACTTGAATATTATGTCATATATCAATTGATCCCGTATTGACCCAGTTACAGGTCTGAGGTGAGGATCTGTAACTGAGCCAATACAAAACACTTGATTATTTATATTTTTTTTTATTATTAATGAACTACTTAATATATATCACTTTTACAGCCAAATGTATTCATTCAATGTATTGTTTACACTAATACAACTGGCCTGCGACAAATAAACCGCCGCGTAACATTTCCACCAATGTGGTATGTGTGACCAGCAAAACCTCAGAGCAGCCAACACAAATGCACATTCTGATCAGACCCTTTGCTGGTCCCTTGGATATTCTATGAGTTTAAAGCTACTGACTGACTATCATTTGGAGTTTTTAAGCTTAAAAGGAGGCTGCACAGGCTCATCTGAGTCTTCACTTGTCAAAATGCCACATTATTGGAAATCTCATGTCGCGGCACTAATACTGTTGACCTCAAGTCAATATTGATTGCCCTTCGATCATTACAGAAATCCATGCAGTGTAGTTAATTGATACTATACAATTATTGACTTATGTTGAGGTAGACATGGAGTGTTATTGAACAGTAAACGTCATATTCTAATGCACTTGCAAATGCAACCCGACGTCTGATTGGATAACGTCATAAATTTGCGACAATATATCATGCGATATATACTGTCGGAAACCCGACGTCATTACGTAACGTCACTTTTCATTGGTTTGCAAGTGAATATATGCAGCTGGCAAGCGGTTTTATGCAGCTGGCAGCCGCTGGACGAAAAGGCGCAATAAAGTACATTTTCGCTGTCTTTTTGAAGGGAAAATTTTAAAGACATATGCGGCTATTTCCAATGCGCACCTTTTCCGCGTCTGCAAACGGGGAAAGTTGTCTGGGTCCTGTCTTTCGACCCTTAACGGATTCGGATCAATACAGCTTCCGATATTCTTATGTCATATCGGTGTTCCGACATTTTCTTCACAAAATAACTAATTAAAGTGTGTTCAAAATATCTATTGACTTCTTTTCAGAACTGATCGTCTCAGCACTAAAGACAGATAAATGTAGCTCAGTCGAAATCAAACGACGTACACAATAACCCTGGTTACCAATACGATAGTGGCCGAGTCTATACTATTTGTATGGATATTTAGAGCGGCGCACGACCTGACCTCGTGGCCTAGTGGTTAGCGCACCTGGCTACAAAGCCAGAGAACCAGGATCGATTCCCAGATGCACACATATTTTCAGTGTGTTTTTTCTTTCTTTTTTAACATTTTAATGCTAAATTACTTCATATACTAGTAAAATGGCATCATCAAAACAACCGAAATGGTCATCCCCGAACCCGAACTTTTTATATTGAATTACGCATGAAACCTATGGGGGTGGGGTTAAATTTGGCCCTCTAGAAAGAGAATTAGTTCGGTGACCCCAGATTTTTATTCTTTTTTCTGAAAGGTATTATAATAGTCCATGAATTAAAAATAAATTTTCAAGATTTTCAATGTCAGATTTTTTAATACATGATTTATTCTAAAAACAAATTCCATTTTTCGACGAATTGCCAAAATATATCATGCAGTATCTTGTCACAGCATTGGGTAACAAGTAAACATGCACATTTTCTTAAAAGTTTGAGGTCATGGGCAGTAATTTAAGTTAAAAGAAAGAAGCTGGGTGAAGATTACAACCGTTTTAGCTCGATAATTAGGACTAGTATTATTATTTTATATTTCTAGAAAATTGGTCAAATGCTGTAAACTTCAATATGAGATTCTGAAAAAATAAGCACGGTGACATATCCTTTTTATTTCATAAATGGATAGCCCATGCATAAAACAAACTGTATGCAAAGTATTTAAAATATTTCAATGTGGGAAGTATTTAGTAGCATATGTCCTTAATAGTGCATTAGAATGGGGATAACCATATTCAAAATTTTCATTTGGGGAGGTATATCGTCGGATATACGTTCAGAAATCACGTTTTACGGCTCCGCTTATGCGTCGCCGTAAAACTAAATTTCCGACCGTATATCCGACGATATACCTCCCCAAATGAAAATTTTGAATACAGTTATCCCCTAATTGACCGACACGGAGTGGAGGTCAATATGGTTAAGTTTACTGTTCAATAACACTCCATGTCTACCGAAACATAAGTCAACAATTGTTTTATTATAAATTCATCTTATGCAATTCTTGCCATTTTAGACCCTTAAACGTTGACGTTACGGATGGATCATGCGAAATTACTTGACGTTCTGACGTCACTTCCCGTAAGCTAGTCAATATAACCTCGGGCCATGTGCTTTGCAACGTCACGTCCGGCAAGCCATGCAATATGTAGTTTTATTGACTCGAGTGGATGTGCGTCTGGGCCAATCAGAGGATGTTTATTTATAGATTATATAATAATGTATAAAATTCATATATTTCAGCTGGATGATAGCAATAACAATCATGGCTGATTGATAATGTATTTATTCATATATTTCAGCTGAATGATACCATCGCTCAAGAGACAATGACAAGCATGGCATGTGATCTTCCAGATAGTGAACCAGAAACTGTAAGTAATAACTTCTATAATTCTGGTATTAATTTTTTGCATGTTGGGAATTCTTTCTGTGATTTTATTCTCTGCTGAATTAAATTTTGTCAAAAATAACTTCTTTTCAAAATTTACTTTCAGGAATGCCATCGATCCATCAATATCTAGTTTCTTTCCATGAATACCTTGGACCCAGTATAAATGGACTGGTCACTGATGGAAATGTAAAGATATGTTGTAGTGGCTTCATTTTAGAGCTATTTCAAAGCACTACAGCCAATAAACTTGATTCTTAACAATAACCTAACAATATCCGAGATTATAAGAAGTTATTCCCGGTATGAGAAGTTGATATATTGCAAGTAACAGTAAATAAAATGGAAGTTTTATGATCTTTTTAGGTTAATTTCTTAATACTTCTGCTAAAATAACCGAAAATAGCTAAAAAAAAGTGCTAATTTTCGTAAAGACAGATACACTTTAAATAAACATAACAATACAGTCTTAAAGATAGTATATTGAGCCATTGCTTTTTGAAGAAACATTACAAATATGCTGAGAAATAGTGGATATATGATTATTTAAACTTCAGCATTCGTCAGTTTAAAAATCTCGGCCTCAACAACGTATTTCCAATATATACATTTCCCTGTATGTCAGTGACCAGTGAGTTTATACTAGGTCCAAGTCAGTGCCTAGTTTCAAACATGTCATCCCTATTGCCACCACTTAGGGCCAGGGTTATTGCAGTCATATAGTATGGTACTTGATTGCATTGATGCCTGGTCTTTGCCTTCTTGCTTACTCACATTAATTTGCCATTTTGGCTGGAAATATAGCTTCTGATTCAAATATGAACATAACAACAGTCAAGCAGTTTAGAAATTTTATTGATGTCCTGGTTATGAGATTAAGTATCATTATTAGGTTTCCTTTCAAAATATCAATTCAAATAGGATGGGTATCGATAAACTAGGCTAATTTTTTAATCTGGGGATCAATTTTCTCTTCCCTATATTTCCCTATGAATCATATCAGCTATGAAAGTAGTACCATCTTTTCTGATCATGGCATTACACATTAGATCATCACCACAGAAAATGGTGCAGCTTAAATATGTAATAACAGAAATTCATGTTAAAAGAGCAGACATATGAGCCGTAACATGAGATTTCCAATAATGTGGATGTGTGGCCAATAAAAGGCTCAGACCAGCCTGTAAATACATGCAGATTGATCAGAGCCTTTGCTAGTCGCTTGATAAGTCTATGAGTATTTAAAGCTACTGACTGAGCATCATTTGGAGTTCGTAAGCTTAAAAGGAGGCTGCATAGGCTCATCTGAGTCCACACTTGTCAAAACGCCACATTGTCGGAAAACACATGTCGTGGGTTATGTGGGCCAGTGCACTAGACATTGGTTCTCATCCCATGTGGGCAAATACCTCTTATAAATGCCCATCCTGACGTACATGCCCATGCTGAAATATCGAGCAAAGCCAGAGTTCCAAATTTTGGCATGTGCATTTATCTATGTCCATACTTTGTGCTTGCAAGCAGCAAAGGCTCTGGCAAGTATGTACATGTGCACATACAAAATGTCCGCTGATCACTGATGTGATCTTATGAACTGTTTATACATTGCAATACATTTGTCACAATGCAAATCACGTATAGCCGGGCCGCGTAGCGCAGTCGGTAACGTGTCTGGCTACAGATGCGTGTTTGACTGCAGATCCAGGGGTCGCGAGTTCGATCCCGGTCCGGTCCCATACTTTCGTGGAGATTGATCATGAAATGATTTCTACGGTCATTCTCCTCCTTCCGCTGATTCATTCAAGAAGGGTTGTTGTCAGTTACAAGCGAAAGTATGTGCACGAATTACTGGTTAACTGCTTGTTCAAGCCTGCCCAGGAAAAAGTGTGGTTAGGTGAACTGACCGTCCCGCAATGACCATAGCTGTTGACTTGGGACGTAAAGCAACAAAACAAACAAAACAAACAATGCAAATCACAGTGGCTCAGTTGATAAAGCATTAGACTGGGGACCGAAGGGCTAATGGTTCAAATTTCACCTCCCATAGAGTAAATGTGTTGTATCCTGAAGCAAGATACATTATCCATTACTTAGTACTGGTGTAACACAGGAAGACCTGTCCCAACATGACTGAAAAATTGTTGACTTGGACGAAAAGAATCAAACCAATCAAACATAGACATAACTTTATTCACTTAGACCAACAAGTGATACATTAGAATTCATAATAGAAATTTATGTAATGGTAACAAGAGTGGTTTGTCAAACGCAAAAGCTTTTGATGTTACATGTAGTATACATATATAGTAGGTAGTAATAGGGGCGAGAACGCTGGTGACCATATAGATTTCTATTCAATATCAGATTAATTTTTGGTTCGCAACATCTGTCACAATGAAACAATTTGCAAATTACTGAAACTAACACTTTACCTGCAGTTACTCTGCCTAGCAAATTTAATTTATAAAGTTTAGTGGTCGCCTCTAATACAGACAATGCAACAATTGATGTTTAAATATCGTAGGAAGCAAAATGCATCAGAATAGCCAAAGTTCAACTTCATAGTAGACAACATATAGCTTTTGTGAGCTCTAATTATAGCATGTGCGGCCAATAGAATTTGTCTGTTATGACTGGTAATGGTGTTGATTTACCCTTTGTTTACTGGAAACCCCTAAACAGTTACTATTGCAAACAGTGAAGACACAGATGAAATGCAGCATAATGCTTCATTTCATCAGGGCCTGCACTGTTTGCTTAGATTAAAACAAACATTCAGGGACAGAAATACACCATACTTCAGAAAATTCTAACTTTGATCTACAAAAGTGCAAAATGGAAAATTCATACTTATGTGAAAATGGGTTATCTACAATGTATTTGAACATTAATTTTTCTGCAGGACTGGGGAGCTGGTGACACAAGACGTACCAGCATACAGGCAAACTGGGGAGAATGGAGCTCTTGGAGTGAATGTTGTGGCGATCAAGGTACATTTGAGTATTTATCTGAAAATTGGCCAATTACGTTAACACAGCAGTTTGAATTTTCAACAAGTTTGAGACTTCTGTTTTCTGTGATATGTGGTTCTGTGAAAACACAGACGGTTTGTACTATGGGGCCTGAGGGATTTCACTCTTTCAATTAAATTAAAAAAATCAGGTTAAGGGTCGCTAGGGGGAGACAGAAAACAAGCTCTGAATATGACCAGTTGACTGGACATTTTCAGGGCTTTTATTATGCTTTTAATATTTCCAGAACAAACAGTAAAACTATACTTAAAGCCAAAAGTAACTTTACACTTTGAACTATCAAATATATCTTTACTGTTTTTGAGTTTAACCAAATTAAATATTGCAATGAGTTGCTGGTTCCCGCCCTGACCTAATTCACGAAAAACAACTAAGGTAAATTAATCTTCGTTCGAGTTATCTGTGATTTCATTAAAAGCATATAATCAGCATTTCCTAACAAAATCCAAAGTAAACCTAGGATTTGAACACTCTATTTTAAAGGCGATTGATTGCACATTAAAAATACTGCAAGACATTCTGCCTATGACGTATAGTTTGTCTTTAGCAGCATTTTAAAGTTGGTTCACTTTGAAATTATCTCCCTTTGAATTAAAACAATAGTAAATTTTAGTCCCTGCTAAAAGCTTTATCTCAGATGGCATTTGGATTTTTTACCAGCGATTTGTTGGGACTTCTGCCCTGAGTATGTGACGAGATAATCTGATAAAAATTCCCATCGGTTTGGAAGAAAAACGGCAAACAATTTCTGATAGGAAATTCCATTGAAAGCATTGTAAAGTTGACAAAAAGGGGTATGTACGTAAAATCACAACTCTAATTTGTGTTACTCGAAGGGTGATCCAGGCTGGTTTGAACTTTAAGCAATAATTCAATAGCCTGTCTTTCAGACTGGTTCTTTAAAATTAAAAATTGTCCAATTGCAAAGCTACAGTAACGCATTAAAATTGATGCGTTTTGGAAAAGTTTATTTTGCCCCCTTGCTTCTTTCATTCGGGCATTTCGGTTGCATTTATGACAGCAACAACATGGAATTTAAAAGGTCATATGAATAATTGATTGAAGCTTAATATGAATTAAGCACATTTAAAATACCTCTCACCAACACCCAGAAAAGGTATATATGATAACAGTGTAAAGTTACTTTTGGTCTTAAGTATAGTAAGGTAAATCAAACAGTCTGTATTAAATCTTTAAATATTTTATCATTTTCCTAAAAATCTGGATAGGACAATCACTTTTAACAGTGCCACTCTCAAAAAATACAGGCAAAACCTCAAAAATATATTATTTTTTCAAGGAAACAAATAATATTTAGAGTCAGCAGATAAAATAAAAAAAAATTGAAATTATTTTTTCTTCTTTCCAGAAAATTACAGTAGGAGGGTTTGTAAATCAACTAATACAAAAATTCTGGCCTAAGTTTAATGACTTAGAATCAATCAGCTAATGCAATTACATCTCTAAATAACTTGTCCAATGTTTTATTCCAGCAAAGGCTTTCATTTTATGTCCAATAAATAAACAGGTAGTATTTTTATAAATATAAACTTTGTGTTTTATATTGCATTGGTCACAAAACTTAAAAAACGTATTTTTAACAAAAGAAAACTACTTTAAACCAATAATGTCTGAAGAATTCTTGAAATATGTATATGCTTTTTTGCATATTGGTTAGATTATTCCTAACATGTTTGGGTTTCCAGATCTGTCCATTGGCAGAACTGTTTGTTATTGTAAATAGTGCAGATTCTGATGAAGTATCATGCTCAGTTGGCAGTTTTACTGCTTCCGAAATCAGTTCACCTTTTATGGGACTATAGCCTAGGTGTAAGAATTTAAATAACTGGTTTCTAATGGGTTTCTAAATCTTAAGATATGAAACACATTGCAACCTTATGCATTGGTTTTAAAAAAAGATGGACATTTATATCAAGTTAGAAATATATATATACTTTGATGCTTTCACTTAACCCTTGACACATATCGTAGTTCTCCAGCAAAGCATGCAAAAATATTTTGACTTAATTTTAAATGACTTTTCATCAAACACTTAACCCATTTATGCCAAATGGAATTTCCCATTCTTAACAATCGGACCACTCCCATTTCCATTTTAAGGGTTATTGGGTGGTATTTTTCATCTTTATTCCAATCTTGATAGAGCAATCTTAAGCAAACAGTGGAGACCCTGATCAGATGCTGCTTTCAGAGGCATCTGATCTGGGTCTGCACTGTTTGCCTATGTCCCACAAAAAAGACAATAGGCATAAATGGATAAATATGAAAATCAGATTTACTGATCACCTGCTGGGAAGGGCTGACCTCTTGGCTCTCGTTTGTAGTGTCTAACTGTGAGTTTGTCACTTTCCCATTGGTATCCTGGGTCAGGTGTGGTACATGATTGTATGGATTCCTGATCTTTGCACATTTACTTACTTTACACATGCATTTCTATTTTACAGAAACACGTCGCTACCGCCTTTGTGATGATCCAATACCATTTGGCACTGCAGCTCAATGTCAAGGAGAATCAGAGCAAATCACTGACTGTCCCGTGGAATGCCCCGGTGAGTTAACTAATGAGGTTAGCATCTGAAGCCATATTTGAAAATATTATTTTTTCAAAGTTTTGTACAATATTACCAGTTTAACAATTTGATTTGGGAAATGCTGCTAGAAGACCAGGCCCCCAGGTTATAAAACGTTTTTCATGCTCAACTCAAATGAGCAAAACATTTCAACTGCTCATAACAACAAAAATGCTGAAAATAAAAACTTTTCTTGCTTTCAAACTGTCCAATAGTGTAATCATCGTGCTTATAAATGTTAAAATGCCAACAATTAACATTTATGAGCATGATAAATTTCTTGCTCAGTTGAATTGAGCATGAAAAATGTTACATAACCTATGGGCCTGTAGTCATGTTTGCAATCAGCTATGCTTCAAACTAGCCTGCTCAGCTTTAGAGATTAGCCCAAATATTGGAGTCTTGCATGCAGAAAGTGAATTTATTGTACTTATTAGAGAGTGAATAACAAATGTTCAGATCTCAAGGTTATAAAACTTTTTTCATGCTTAACTCAACTGAGCATGTAATTTATCCTGCTCATAAATGTTAAATTGCCAACAATCAGCAAAGAAAACCCCCACATCTTTAAACATATGAACCCCTTTTCAGAAATCCTGGATCTGCCCCTGTTTTCATCTGGGTCTTCACTGTTCGCCAAAGTACCTGTTTAAGGGTTTCCACTCTACAATGTGTTAAAACATATACGCAGCTTAACCTTTAGAGTGCCATGAAAAAATGAATCTGAAAATGTTGTCTACTGAAATCGTCTGCTGCAAATAATTGCCCAACATTACTGAAAAATTAAGTATAGAAGCAAACAGTGTGGACCCAGAACAGACTGCTCCTATATATAGGAGCAGTCTGATCTGGGTCCACACTGTTTGCCATAGAGGCTTAAACATTTCAGCAGACAAGAAAAGCAGATGACTTTTGTTGCGATTGGTGCATTAAGGGTTAACACAGTAATATAACAAATATGTTTTATGGTGTTTTTCAGTCGATGGTGTAATGGGACTGTGGAGTAAGTGGTCAGACTGTTACTGTGATGGTATTGCTCAAGGATCTTATGGTGCCAAAACCAGGACTAGAGTCTGCAATCTTGCTGGAAATGGTGGCAATTTCTGCTGGGGTGCCTTATCTGAGAACCAACCCTGTTATGGAGACTGCATGTAAAACGTAAACTGCTCCCTATACACCCAGGACTTACTAGCCTTTTATCCTGCCACTTTAACGTCCTGAAAATGTTGTTAGCATATGATGCCTGCTGTATACCATAGAACCAAACATTATGAACCCTGATCAGACTGGTCCTGATGGAGCAGTCTAATCTTGGTCCATATTGTTGCAAAGTGGACTATCAAATTACATAAACCAGATGAGACAGCAGAGAATGACTGTCATGATTGAGTTGGCAGAAAAATGGTAAAAACCTTCCACCAGATTTTATTGCAAAAAAATGTTGAATAAAAAGTCTCGCCTGAATCTGGCATGTCATTTTTCCAAATTTGACAGACACTTTCATTTATGATGGAAGTCCCAAATTCAAAGACAGAACAGTTTTTCATTTTATTTAGACAGTCAACTATACTAGCCAAAAGTTCCAACCAGCCACCCACATTTTATTAGTTTTTTTCAAAACATGAAATGCTTTGACTAGTCTTTTTGCATCTCAAAATAGCCAGACTTGCCATGTACCCTAGACAGTAAAGATATTGACAAAATGTTTAACAGTACATGCAGGATGCCAATTTGAATAGTGGTACCCCCATTTCAAAATTCGCATTTTGGCACAATTTGTGAGTCGTGACTTTTTGAAATAACCCCCTTTCACTGGCAAAACATTTTCATTTCAAAAAGTCAAACTCATATTGAACACTAAAAAGTTGAAATGAACACTACATCTGCATGAGATTCGTCGCTATCAGCCAATATGTCAACAAAAATTACCCCACCATCCAATGCAAACTCTTAAAGACTCCCGGATACAATTAAATGAATTTTGCTTAGCCGTTTTCTGGTATCATTTACTGATAGGCTGACCTATTCGGTAATGCGAATGAAATTGATACATGTATAGTGCTTACAACTTTTCAGCAAATTGGTGAAAACACACGTGGCCAATTAGAACTTTTGACTAGTTTAATAATAAAATTGTTAGCATTTATGGACTAACACTTCTTTTGCCAAAGTATAAAACTTGGCTTGCATGGATGAAAGATGGATTTTTTTTATCCAATTTAAGCCTAGCATCCTTTTATGGGACTTAGGCAAACAATTTAGAACCAGATCAGATGCTGCAAAATGCACATTAGATCAGGGACATTGCTGTTAGCTAAATGTCGGGCTAAAACACACGAAAATCCCACCCAATAACGCTTAAGTTGGAAATTTCCTGTTGATAAGGAAGACAAAGTCTTATCAACCCATAAAGCGCCACCTATGATTTGCAGCAGACAACATTTTCAAATTTTGTTGCTTTTTCGAAAATAACAATTAAGGCGTGATATTTCATGTGAATTGTCTGCTAGCAGCGGATTCACATGAAATAGCATGCCTTATTTTTTTCTATAAATTAAAAAAAAACATGTAAAAAAGATCTCTGCTACAGTTGTGATTGGTGCTTTAAGGGTTAAATTTAAATCTGTGATATTAAAATGAACAATCTTTAAAGTTGTTTGGATTCCTGTATAAATGCCCACTTTTTTCTTGCATATAAGATAGTGTTTTTGCAATTTTCACTGGAGCTGACAAATCTTATCCCACAACATACATTTGGTCCAGTTTATGAGTTTTTGGTAATTACAAGGTCATTCTTTAGTTGTCTACTGATAACCATTGCAAACAGTTTGAACCCAGATCAGACCCAACAAAATGTCGGGCCTGATATGGATCCAAACTGTTTGACACTCTGCTGGCATTCCTGGAAGATTTTTTCAAAAACATTGATTTTGAAAAGAATCAGTAGATGACAAGAAAGCATGCACAATTTCCCATGAGGCAAAGAGTTAAACATGCTATGTTCAGCTATGTAGTCCAGCCAGACGCCTAAAGTTTAGCATGGGCTTGTATCTACATCACTACCTTTTGTGTGCAAGCAGTGAAGGAATGAAGATAATTGAAGATGGACAATGCAGACTGACGCCGAAGCATTGGTATATTGTAAACTGATCAGTCTGATCTCTGTGCAGGCTCATCTCAGTATTTGCAATAAGTACCAAAATCTCATGAAATGGCAACAGGAAGGGGTTTAGACCGGCCTCTGTTCAGGTATCCCTGATTACCTTATTTTCTCAAAATATCAAATCAGACAGGTGTTTTTTTTTTCTTGCCATGATGTTGCGCAGCAGCAGAAGCAAAGCAATTAAGTTTGTGTCATACAAGAATTTAGGTTTTCTTGGGAGAATCAGAATGAAATATCTCTGATGACACATCAGGGTTTTGTTTGTGCCAACTTGACAAAACACCACAGTTTTCCTCTATTTCCTGATATGTGCTTCTTTCTATTCGATACATTGGAAGCTACATGTATCTAACAAATAAACCAATCTAGATCAGCCTTTGCATCCCAAACCCTTTGCAGAAATTGATATGGACAGACAGTAAACTGTCACCGTGGTTAAAGTTGGTGTGCACCATCTAGCATGTTGGATTTAGATAGCCATTAATTAGAGGAACAATGGCCTTAAAAATTAGGTCAAGGTCACTAAACTTTAATAAACCCACCATCAAGGTTCCATGATTTCCATGAAGAATCCATGCTACAAACATAGTTGAAATTCATTCAGTTTTGAGGAGACATAGTGCATACAAAGAGTGTGCAATTATGACCTTGAGAATTGGGTCAAAGGCCCCAATACTCTATTGACTCTTAATCACGCCCTGTTATTCATGCAAAATAAGTTAAACTCTTATCTGCCAACTGATTGTTCATTTATCACGTACAGCTACACTGAGGCAGACCCTGACACCAAGGGATCTATCTGCACCGAAAGAAATCAACAGAAGTCCTGGCCAGACCAAACAAAGCAAATGTTTAACTGGGCCTTGTCGTGACAAACCTGTCATCGGTGTTTCCGACAAAACGATATTCAAACCAGTCTCCTCAGCTACCAAGACTAGCTAGAAAAATGAAATTTCACTTGTAGCAAGTTCAGTTTATGATGTTTTCCTAAAAGCGAATAACAAAATTGTTGATCAGACTGCGTAGATGCACATATGGTCTGCGTCTTTGTTGTTCGCAATCCTGGAAGACAGGGTTTCTTGCATTGAGGCCCATATGTGTAGTTAAATCTTTGCTGGTAGTTTTGCTTTTTTCAAAATATTCTTTCCATTTGAGGTCGAGGTTCCTCGAGTCGAGGCCCCAAAATGGTCTTTTGCTAAATAGTTTCAATTTAGAAATAAATTCAATTTTGGTCTGTTCATCGAATCATGAACACATTGGGTCTCTAGCAAAGTAAGTGAAGCCCCTTTGGGCTTCAATATAACTTTGCAGGGAACTCTGTATGTTCATGATTCCATGAACAGACCAAAAATTGAATTTATTTTATTATCAGTCAAGTATCAAATTTAAATTTCACTTTACTTGGCTAGTTTCCTGATATTTTGAATTAAATCAGAGAAAACATAAGTTTAGAAAAACCAAAATGCTCAATTTCTGTGCTTAACGCCATGGCAATATGATTTAAATGTTACACAAATGTCAGTTAACAAATGTAATTGGATGGAGTTGATGTTAATCTGCTGAAATCAGTGGAGGATCAAGGTGGGTGTGTGTGTGGGGGGGGGGAGGTGCTTTGGGTGCTTCAGCACCCCTAGCTTAATCCATAGTAAAAAAATATATTAACCTCCTCTTTTCTTCTCAATGTACCGTAGGTTCCTTTTTGTCAGTTCTGTAAACCGTTTGAAAAGTCAGCACCCTAGATATTAAAACGGCTATTAATTGTCAAATCTAGTCATAAAATTAAGTTTTCCCAATCAGAGGAGAGCCAATCAGCTAACTGACTGCGTAACTAGGCAACCAGTTACCTCTAAATTTGGATAGCCATAGTTCATGTCAATGTGAAAAAAGGCAATTTCTAAAGTCTGATATACTTATATAACGGCACAAGACTGTTTTGAAAACAAGTCTTGAGGACTGGTGAAATGCCTTCTTCAAATTATTTTCGATATTGAAAATGATATGCCTGCAAACCGCTGAAAGGAAGGATAAGCCTAGGGGTCATGTCTTTAGAGTTTGACAATTTTTCGTAGGTCATGTCATTGTGTATTTTCACACGTCCGTATGTCAGAATGGGTGTTATATGGGCGTGGCTTAAAGTGAAGGTTTGAATGACATCTCAAATATAATGGTTTGTTTAAAGACTTGCAGTGGAAATGTTAATAGTATGAATATGAAACAGATAAAACACAAAATATTTTTTAAGCTTTAGCAAAAGTGTATTTTAGTTTACATCACAAAACTGACTTCATACTGGCCAGAACACGAGGTTTTGGTGCGTATAGCATATGCGCAAATACCTCTAATAACACCCATGCTGATATATTCAGCAAACTAGGGGTCTAAACTTTGGTCTAAGCCCAAACTTTATTCATATTTCAAGTATACAGTAAAACCTGTGTAAAACGGCCACTCTCAAAAAGACCACAAATTGGTTTTCAAGAGTAATTATCGCTTAATGCAGGTCAAACGTATTGCAGAATGCTCCCCTTGGAGCAATCTGCAATACTTTTGACCTTCATTAAGCTACCATTTGTCATTAAGATCTTTATTTTGTCTATTTTTAAGTGCCTGTTTTACACAGGGTTCTAGCCGCTACGGCTCTGGCGAGTCTGCACATACATGTATGGAGACTTGCCATGCCCTTCGCTGCTAGCTGATGCAATAAGTAACAAAATCTTGTGCATTGGCTCAACAAACAATATATATCTTTAACAAACAAAATAAGTTAGCTTTATTGTATAATTTTACGAGTTTCCCCCTAAAAGAGGAAATATTTGTATATTCACGAATATTTGAACAATAAAATTCTTGTATCATGACCAATAAAACAACCACATTTTAATTTATTCATCAGATATTTAAGTCAGTTATGAGCTCCATCCTTGACACAGTCTAGAGGAAATTATTGTACAGCATAGATCAAAGGAAAGTCCGCAAAGTCATGATACAATAATCAAAATAGTACCGTCCAAATAAGGAATCCCAATATATCATTTACACAGTGGAACAAAATCTATAACTGAACTCTTTGTCTCCTATTGGTGAATTTTGTCGTCTGCTCATGATCTTTGCAAACAGATTGGACCCAGATCAGGACTGACAGAATGTACATCCTGATCTGGATCCAAACAGTATGACAGTCTGATAGTGTTCCTGAAAGAATTTTTTGAAAAAGTTCATTTGAAAAAATCAGCAGATGCAAAAAAAACATGAAAAATTACAGAGCATGCAAAGAGTAAAATCATATAATGGACCAGCTGACGAGATACAGTAAAACCTGTCTAAAACGGTCACTCTTAAAAGACCAAAATTTGCTTTTCAAGACCAGCATTGTGCAACACTTCCGACCTCCATTAAGCAACCATTTGTCAGTAAGATCTGTGTTTTGTCTCTTTTTGAGTGGCAGCTTTTAAGACAGGTTTAACTGTAATTATAAATGATCACACAGAATTTTGGTCAGCATTCAAAAAATAATCCCAGACACTATTATCAGCCAGAAGGCTTTAGCTTGACAGCTGATAATGACTGAGGGTTGATATTAAGGGCTATAGCCAATGCCCTGTGTCATAAATATCTTCTAGGATCTTCCATGAGTGATCATGTTTTATTGAATTTATTAAACAAGTTGAGGAGTTTAATGAATTTAATAATACAGGAGCATGAATGTTAGATTCTATTTATCACATGACATTTAAATTACATAAAACTCACACGTTTCGCGTGAAAACAAGATTTTCCCATTTTTTATGCAACAATAAAATGGACGTCATTACGTAAGGTTACTAAATCTGTAAACCAATAGTGGTTTATCGATTTTATTGCATGGTGTTATATCACTCCCAGACGTGGCGTCATGTGATAATAAGTTTTACACACATTAAATTTCACTACCTGCGTAAAATGTACAAAATGTAAGTAAAACAGAAGCCTATGAGGTAAACCTTATGTGACATCAGCCACTTGTTTACAACTTTTGTCATCTAATGAACAAGGTCTCCCCTAGATCAAGTTCAATAGACTAATTTAGGGACGAGATGACACAGATGAGGAGGGGGAGGCCCATTTTTGTACCATTTATCTATAGTTACAAATACATCATCAGTATTTCAAAATAATGGACATAATTTTTGAAGACACCTTGATTTTCAAAGTGTTAATAACTACTTAATAAACAAGCCGAATGCAAATACTTCTGATATTTGTACTGTAGGTTGGAAATGACATCAAAACATCAGCACAGTTGTCTACCTTCTTACTCATGCGCTAAGGTTTAAAGCCAAAAATGACACATTGAACTGAAAAAAAATATGTAAACTAATAGCGACTCTGTGTTACCCGTTTACAACAATGGACAGTGTCCACTGACCAAAACATTCTATGACGTCACTAACAACTTATCCTCCACCTAGAGTTTAAC
Source organism: Loripinus fragilis (assembly GCA_964019695.1). Lineage (NCBI taxonomy): Eukaryota > Metazoa > Mollusca > Bivalvia > Lucinida > Lucinidae > Loripinus > Loripinus fragilis. The sequence goes on from OZ026515.1 coordinate 37,460,666, forward strand.
TTTTGAAAATGTGTTGTGACCTGTTTGTTTGTGTTAATGCTTTACATCCCAGTCAACAAGTTTTCAGTCATTTCACAACATCTTCCTTGGTAAAACCATTACCAAGCAGCAGATAAAGTGTCTTGCTCAAGGACACAATACAGTGACACCAACAAGTCTCTAACTAGGAACCCCTCAATCCCCAGTCTAACTTTCTACTGACTAAGCCACTTCGCTCTACTGTTGTGTACTGACTAAAATGAATAAGTTCACCTTTGAGTCTTAAAACAAAGTGAATATTCAGTACAATATGTCTTATTACACACATCACATAAATCGGAAAATCTCGTCCCAATTCGAGAATCAAGCCTCGGATGTATGTAAGGCGTAGTAGTAAGTATGAAAAAGCTGCATTTTGTAAGCTGGAACTGGCGCAAGGAAAATTAGTTCTGTTGCATGCAAGATCTGATTACCCGAAATCTTTATCAACAGAATAAATGAAGTTCATGTTTTTTCAATAAAATATCGCTATAGCGATATTTTATTGAAAAAAACCTAAACTTCATTTATATAGCATCTTGTTGAGTGTTGTAACTGTTTGTTTCGCTGCAATCAAACATGTTATTGTGTTGGTATGGTTTCTGCGACATCAGCGTCACGTTATCAAAGTAGACCCTTGATGTACATCCAAGGTCTGATTCTGCAGAATTGGCCGGGGTAGTTCCAAATCACATCACATGTCACAGCCTGGCTCCCTGTAGTATACCATCACCGGTCGTTTCTATAGAAGTGGACACTGTACACCCATCTAAGACCTCTCTTCAGTTTGAAAGCACAAGCTTAAAACTTGGTATTGTAAATGTTCTAAACTTTCTAACACTGGATGCCTGTCAAAAAGGCCTAGACAAACGGCACTGACCCAGATCAGACTGCTTCTGAAGAAACAGTCTGATCCGGGTCTGTGCCTGTTTGCTATTCTGACAAGCATTTTGTGAATTTCAGCCCTAAAAGCCAACATTTTATTTGAGAATAGAAATAAAAAGTATCACAGGTTTAGATAAACAAAAATTTCCAGCGTAAAATTGTAAATATTTTCTTACCCACCAATTTTAACATATGTTTTGGGTGCTCAAAAGAACCTTCTCATTGAGACAGTTCTTTTGAGCACCCACAACATATGTTTTGGTTGAGTAATAAGAAAATTAAATATTCGTTACGCACTCTTAACTAAAGTCCTTTTAAATTTTAGAACATTTACAGTAATAATGACACTTGAGCAAATGTCATATTACGTAGGTCCTGTTTGTGAAGTTTCTCCTGCATCTGGGTTCTGAGGGGTTTGGCTCGCTAACAATCTCTCTCGCCTGTAATGTAAAGTAGTAATTTAATATTGGGGTACTGATCCCTTGCTTGTTTTGAATTTTCTGGTTTCAAACAGGTGCCCAATACATTCATTTAATTATATTGCTATTCAGCAGTCAAGTATCATTTAAAGTGTAGTTTTGTTTATATATGCATTTCTTAACAAAATATAACGTTTTTTGACATGAAAAGACTCAAATGGGTCTGTGTAGCCAGTTTTAAGAAACCCTATATTTTTGTGATTTTTCTCTGGGGTTTGGACCCACTGTCCCCTTCCCTCTCTGGGTCCTCCAATGTTTGTGGGGATTTTATTTTTGGTCTTTGCTTTATAATGCAATACTTTATATCCTTTCCACCTATGCAATCATCTCCCTGCGGAAGAGAGAGCTGGTTGCTTTACTTTATTTGAGCCGCGACATGAGATTTCCAACAATGTGGTATGTGCAACCAGCAAAGCCTCAGATCAGCCTGCGCATACGCACAGTCTGATCAGAGCCTTTGCTAGTCACTTGAATATACTATGAATATTAAGCTACTGACCGAACATCATTTGAACTTTCTAAGCTTAAAAGGAGGCTGCACAGGCTCGTTTGAGTCTACACATGTCAAAATGCCACATTGTTGGAAATCACATGCCATGGCTCAAATACACTCAACACAGAGGAAGTGAGAGCGGGTTGCTTTACTACAATTGTGTTCTTGTTGTCATGTGGCTGTTAGTGTTCTGTGTCTCTTCCTTGTGGTGCCATGGGTTGGTCTGTGATTGTGGCATTTACCGTCATACTCATTTTAGCCCTGACATTTCCAACAATGTGGCATTTTGACAAGTGTAGACTCAGATGAGCCTGTGCAGCCTTCTGTTAAGCTTAGAAACTGCAAATGATGTTCGGTAAGTAGCTTAACACTCAAAAAAAATTCAAGCGACAAGCAAAGACTCTTATCAGATTGGACATATGCCATAATTTAGACTTGCTCATGCTGTTCATTCTGACATAATCCTGACGTTAGTGTTTTTCAACTATTGTCACCTGACAAATGTAAATTTAATATAATTTGAAAACAAACACTTTGAGGTGGTAGCCAGATGTCTAAACTAATGGAAAAACACAAAATATTTCAGAAATAATCCTTTCATTACACTCCCACTCGCGTTTCTTTGCTAACGTCAGTCTTAAATTTTCAAACAGCAATAACAGGCAGATGACATTTGCGCATGTAGCGATAGTCTTTTGTATTTCATGCAACTGATTGAGGAGTATTTGCTGGCAATAAAAAGATTTTGATTTGTCCTGACTCTTAGGATATAAATGGCCAATTATGTCAAAAAGTAATGATGTCATGTAGACGAAATAAACGTTGCCAAAGGCCTAAAACTTCATGATTTGATTTTGTCTTTCCCTTTGCTTTCGAGATCGAACATTGGTTTGAAAACTTTTTTCCCTTCATTATGGAAGGATTTGGTACTCTGTGACTTTTTGAATTTGAGTTGTCTCAGAATTATCGCGACGTCACGGCTATCATAAACCACAGCGTTTCGATTTTCTTATTGAATGCAAGCTGAATGACGGAACTTGTCAGTTTCATTGTTCACATAATGAAAATATTAAATTTTCGGCATAAATTAGCATTTAAGCAGATAGTGCATTTCTTAAGTCCTTCAGTATATATGAGCTGCGACATGAGATTTCCAACAATGTGGCATTTTGACATGAATAGACTCAAACAAGCCTGTGCAGCCTCCTTTTAAGCTTAGAAACTCCAATTGCTGTTTGGTCAGTAGCTTAATATTCATAGAATATTAAAGCAACTAGCAAAGGCTCTGATCAGACTGCGCAGATGCGCAGGCTGGTCTGAGCATTTGCCGGTCACACATACCACATTGTTGGAATCTTGTGTCATGGCTCATATCGATAAGAAAATTGGTACATATTTTTCTACATTGAAAAAAGATTCTTTTTTTCACTAATGACTGATACAATTTATATTTTCACTGTAGCAAAAACAAGGCTTTCTTAGCAATGGGGACTGGGAGATTTTTCAAAAGCTTTTAAGTGAAGTGTATTTGTCAGAAATAACATTACACATGGTGTGTTGTCAACATCAAACATAATTACGTCACTGTTTGGCCTGCCATAGCCAGTTCTCATGTGATACCTATTCTAAGGCACACGCAATAGACTTACTTTAAATGCTGATTTCTTATGTTTCATTCGTTAAAATATAAAGTTCAGCCATTTTCCAGGTGAAAAAATTAGTTTACACTTTACACCTATTATGGTATACCAATAAACACACTCGAAGTCAAATCAAAGAAAAAAACTTCCATGGTAAAAGTTAGGTTGTACATTTTGCATTCCAATATATAAATTTTTTCGGTAAATACCAAATGATTTTTATCTTGTGCGGTGAAAATATCAGCACTTTCACTTGTACTACGAACTCATGACAACTTCTAGTTTTTTCACCACACTTGAAATATATTTGGTATTCATCCCCCAAAAAATAAATATCCTATATATATTAGATGATTTTGATTGATTCACCCTTATTATCAATAAATAATTCAATAAAAAAAAAAATAGTCCCTGATCAGACTGCTCCTCTAGGAGCAGGCTGATCTGGGACTAATTTGTTTTCATTTTGTTTACATTATGCTTTTCTTGAGGGAGCACAGTGGCTCAGTGGTAGAGTGCTTGACTCGCGACGGAGGGGCAGTGGGTTCGAGGCTCACTGGCGTCGCTGCATTGTCCTTGAGCAAGACACATTAATCCAAGCTTAGCTCTGGTTCAACCCAGGAAGAGTGGTCCCTTTATAACTGAAAAATTGTTGATGGGACGTAAAGAAACAACATATATGCTTTTCTTGTGTAAGTTGGTTCTGCACTCTAAGAGTTAAAGTGATGCTTAAACTAGAGAGGGAAAAATACATACTTTTCTTTTCGTTTCACGTTTCCATTCTTACGTTTGCCATGTGATCTTTTTTTACGATTGCCATCATTGGGATTCGCTGAAATAAAAAAAGGATATCAACATCTAATAGGCTGAGAAGTGAAAATCTTTGTGTTAACTCTTTTCTTGCTAACAGTGACTTTTCCCCTCTGCTGTATTGTCTAAGCTGGGAAGCATTTTTCAAATACTAACCTGTCTGATTTGAGCTTTGTGGATACATGTGACATATTTGTTTACCGATAGCATCATCAAATCATGTGATTCGCCCGATTGGTTGATTCAAATTGATATCAATCTGCGTCATCATGCGTCACTGAAACCACTTTTTTGACCCAAAAATGTTTTCGTGTAGAAAATCTTATCATTGTTTCGCTAAATACTGTAATACCAATCATTGTTATTGTTTAGCTACTAAAGGTTACTTGATGTCTCCATAAACAAATTATTTATAGCCATTCAGTGCTTGTTATTTTTTTAACATAGTGTTTCCGGTAATGCACACAGCGCATTGACATAAACCCGACTTTTCAGTCGTGATGTGCCTTAGCAGACTGGTCGGTTCTTTAGTATCGCGCCTGCGCAGACAATGCCTCTGCTTATAACCTTTGCAAATAGATTGGAACAACCGAAAGAAATGCTGGTCCTGATCTGGATCCAAACCATTTGACACTCTGATATGGATTTATATGTCATTGTGTAATTACATCCATATTCTATAACAGAAATTGCTTATGTAATGCCAAGACTGATGTCATATGATAAATACACTTGTAATATAACATTTTGAGTACATTATTGAATTAAATAATCTAAATGCGAAAAAGCAATAAAATGCTTGGCAAGCCAAACATTTTACCTCTTTTTTTCCAACTTGTTCAATAAATTCAGCAATACACAAGCACTCATGCAGTACAAGTGAGCTATATCATACCTAGACCCTGTGACATTTACCCCCTCCAATTTGAATTCATCCCCAAATTTCTTGGTACAGGAATCAAGTGAAAATGAATCCAATGGAGATATTTATGCACAGAATGATCATATGTGGGTTGTTTAAGGTGGGCACCATTTTTGTAGGGGGAAATATTCAGCCTGTCCAAACCGGGAATCAAACCAAGGTCGCAAGGCAATTGTCACAGGGTCTAGATATAATATAACACACTTCTATTGCCTTGGCCAAGGGAGATAACTTAAAAGGGCAGCAAGGGGGAGCAACACTCTTGCACACGACTCAAATTATTCTCCTTATACAGATACCTGTATTAATGTATATCAATTATCAAAATCAAACATCACAAAGTGTATAAAAGTTATTGAGGGCACAAGTTTCCCCTTTAAACTCATTCAAAAGAGATTACTCAAAAGGCCATCAAGGGAGAGCAACCATTCTTGCTTCCGACACACTGTCTTGACCTGATATACATGTTCACAATAGAGCTTTTTGGTCATTGTAAAGGCGGCAACTTTAATATTCATATCTGGGTGTGGTATGGCTATTTCTTCTGCTAAGGAAGGGAAATCAGGTTATATCTATGATTTGGTAAAGCATTAATAAGTTGTTTAAGCCCCGCAAACGCATGCGTATTTCATGAAATCGTGATGGTATATACACTGAACTCTCATTTATTAACCCTTACAGGCCAATTACAATAAGTCCTCTGCATTTGTCAACTGCAGAAATGCTTTTGAAACCTCTTCAGGGGACAAACAATGCACTCGTCTGCTAGTAATTACAAGTGAAATCTAGAAAGGACGAGTCGTTCTCCCAAAAGCTCTCCTCCTGTAGGACGAGTGCTTTAGGAAGAATTACTCGAGGAAGTCACATTACATATTACTCCCTTATGTTCTTTATTGCATATTCTTTTAAAGGACAGTCAATGTGTTTGCAGGACAAGTGAGAATTGTAAGTCACTCGTCCTGCAGGACAAATGCAATATTGAAATATTTTTGTCCCCTGCTCTTTGAAAACCGTGTAGATCCAGATCAGACTGCTCCTGCAAGCAGTCTGATCTGGGGTCTACACTGTTTGCAACAGTACTTACGTAAACCAATAAACAAACATTTTTTGCTGGCGTTTTAAGGGTTTAACAATATGTTTTGGTTTGACCTGAGGTGTTATGGGGCAAGATGATACAGTTACTTTGCCTCATTTTCGGCTTTTACCTATGTCTAAGATTGACCAGTCCTAATTAGGTATTCATGAGGAGCCGCCTTTATAGTAACCAAAAAAGTCTATAATACCAAATATCATCAAAATATCTCAAAGGGTATAACAGTTTTTGAGCGCTCAAGCTTTCCCCTGTAAAGTTCATTCGAGATAACTCAAAAGGCCAGGAAGGGAGACCAACCATTCTTGCACGAAACACACCATTTTAATATACATGCATACCAAATATTATCAAAATATCTCAAAGGGTATTAAAGTTATTGAACACAAAGGCTTTAGTCTACCAACAGATGGACAGATAGATGGAAGGACACCAGGTTGATCGCTATATCGGTCGGAGGATAACAAAAACCTTGAAATGCTGACGGAATGAAGGAAGAATGGACAGGCTGAAAACAGTATCTCCACCCCCACTAAAACTCTGTTTCGTTGGGGGGGGGGGGTATAAAAACAATCTTCAGGGAATGAAATACACCATAATTTTGTAAAATCTAATCTGTGACGCTTTGACATGAAACATCCCAAGTTCATTGTATCGGAACTTTAGTTAAGAGTGTGTAGGGAAAAAATAATTTTCTTATTTTTCAACCAAAACATATGTTCTGGGTACTCAAAAGAATCGTCTCAATGAGACAGTTCTTTTGAGCACCCAAAACATAAGGTAAAACTGATGGGTAAGAAAATATTTACAATTTTACGCTGATAATATTTGTTTATCTAAACCAGTGTTGTATTGTATCAAACCAGAAGGAAGAACCCACTGGTAAACCTTATTTGACCCAATATCTATTGTGATGGACTTGAACTATTTTATGAGAAAACTATTGATACACAATTCCATAAAAAAAGTTTACACTGTGGTGCATTTTAAGAAATTTAGGGCCTATCAAATGTTCTGAAAGGCCCATTTAAATTTAGAAGCTTGCATGCACATTTGTATTTAAATGGGAAGTAGGCCATTCACTCATTTAAAGGACCTGTAATCATTTTGGGACAACACTTTCTCTTCAGAAATAGGAAGCACACTTTATTTAACACATAGCTTTTTATCAAAATTCCAAACCCTCCTTTTGAAACCGTGTAGAACCAGATCAATTGGCTTATGATGACGCTACATGTACCTGATCATGATCATGTAAATAGCATGTTATAAGTACCCAGTGCACTTATTACATGGGCAAGGTTCATACAGACAATTTTGTGTAAAATTCAAGGACTTTTCAAGGACTTCTAAAAAGACTTTCCTACTGTTTTTAAGGAGTGAAAACTTATGAAAACAAGACCAAACTCTGCTCTGGACCTGCGTCGCCGGTGCACATCACCAATGTGTGAACAATCATTATGCAAACTTTAATTATAAAGGAATGAAATCTGTTTGAATTGCAGATTACACACAAATAACAATGTAAGCACTCCAAAGGTGGTGTAGACGTAATAATGTCAAAGTTCAACAATCCCCAAACTATTATCAATATGTGCACAAAATATAGGGTGCACACATGTACAAAGTGTGAGCAATCATAACATATTAAGTTTGAATATGAAAGAATGAAAACAGCTGAAGTCACAGATTACACAAACCAGACACCCCGCTAGGATTTCGGATGGATAAAATATCTAAGTTCAACAGACCTAAAAAAATGAGAAAACCTAAAAAATGAGAAAATATTTATCAAATGAGCACAAAATAGGAGGTGCACATATTCAATGTATGAATAACCATTATGCAAAGTTTGAATATTAAGGAATGCAAACTTTTGGAGTTAAAGATTACATAAACCACACACCCTCTAAGCATTTTACAGGAAAAAAAATGTCTAAGTTCAAGACCCCTAAAAATGAAAAAAAAAATCATGAAATGTATACAAAAGAGAAGGTGCACAGCTTCAATGTATGAACAACCATTATGCAAAGTTTGAATATAAAGGAATGAAAACTGTTCAAGTTACAGATTACACAAACCAGACACCCCCCCCCCTTCGTATTTCGGATGGAAAAAATGTCTAAGTTCAACAACTGTAAAAAATGTGAAAATATTTATCAAATGTGCACAAAATAGGAGGTGCACATCTTCAATGTGTGACCAATCATTATGCAAAGTTTGAATATAAAGGAATGAAAATTATTTGAGTTACAGATTACACAAACCTGACACCCCCTATGCATTACGGATGGAAAAAATGTCTAAGTTCAACACCCCTAAAAATTGAGAAAATATTTATCAAATGTGCCCAAAATAGGAGGTGCACATCTTCAATGTATGAACAATCATTAGGCAAAGTTTGAATATAAAGGAATGAAAACTGTTGGAGTTACAGATTACACAAACTAGGCACCCCAAAAGTGTTGCGGACAGACGGACAGACGGACAAACATACGAACGAACGGACAGACGGACGGACGGAGTGGACCCACTACTAGACCTGCTTTCGCTAAAGCGACGCAGGTAAAAAATGATTTTTCAAATTATATTTACTGCATTACTCTAAGATATAAATTTTAGAAAATGAGTATAAAATTGTGGTGCCTTTATTTGGTGCAGCATATGCTGCACCAATTAAAGGCACCACCATTTTGTACTGATTTAGGTCTCTAAAGACAGTGTTGAGTCCTCCTGTAAATGGTAAAATTCAAGGACTTTTCAAGGCATTTGAGTGTTTTTCAAGTACTTTTCCAATGCAAATTTTATTTTCAAGGACTTTTCGAGACAAACCTGTATATTCAAGTACTTTTCAAGCCTGTGCAAACCCTAATGGGCCTCAACATGAAAAAACCTGTCTTCCGGTTTTCCAACAAAGTGAGACCCAAACCAGTCTCCTCAGCTACAGAGACTAGCTAGAAAATTGAAATCTCATCTGTGGTCTTTTTAGATATGGTACTTTCCAAAAAGCAAATATCAAAGATATTAAGTAGTATGCACAGATGCGCTCGCTGGTCTGTGTTTTTGTTATTCACAAACCTGAAGACAAGTTTTCTAGCGTCGAGGCCCACATTATAGATAATATTGAGGGCCTCATGGAAGATAAGTTGTACTGCTGAATATTGTAACCCTCTTCAAATAAAGAGGAGGGGGTAAATGACTGAGAAGTCTGAGCGGGGTGGCCGTCCTCTTGGTGCCCCTTGGTCTGGTCCATGGCGCTAACCCAACCTAGGCTTCATCAACAGTATGACTCTTCAGGGGTGTCCTCGTGGAACTGGATTCTACAAATCCCTGAATGCTGGGAAGACATTAGTGTGCACTTTATATAGTCATGAGAAACGGCTTCCAAAAACGGCTCCAGGCTCTCAAGGGGCAGTACCTGGAGCCGACAATGCCCACAACCAAGCGTCGTCAGTGCAAAAGGTATTGGACTCCACTTGCTCCACTCGCTGAAACATTTCGGCATCAATGTGTTCGGTTAAGACACCAGCAAACCTCAGTCATTGTAGACTCATACGATCCTGTGCAGCCTCATTTTAAGCTTAGGAACTCCAAATGTTGTTTGGTCAGTAGCTTAACAGTCATAGAATATTCAAGCGACTTGCAAAGGCTCTGATCAGACTGCGCATATGCGCAGGCTGATCTGAGGCTTTGCTGGTCGTACATACCACATTGTTGGAAATCTCATGTTGCGGCTCATATGGTAAAATGTGGTAAAAATGTTTTATTCCTTCTCCTGCTACGAAAATAATGCATCTGCAAATGTCAGTTACTGATTGGACTGCTGCATGGAAATGCTTACATCAATGACTACTTTTGGTAAACGGACAAACAGTGTGGACTTCAGAGGAGCAGTCTGATCTGGGTCAACACTGTTTGCTACAGAGACATTTTAAAAACACTAATCCTTTAGCAGACGAAACAGAAGATGATATTTAATCGCGATAAGCAGTCGAAAACTTAAAGCTCATAACTTAAGAAAAAATATGCAGCTCACCTCTATGGACAAGCCTGTGAAAATTGAGATTGTCTTCATCATGGAATTTTCTACCACATTCTTCACACTCAAAGGTCTCTCTCATGTGCTGCTTCTCATGGTATGCCAGCTGGTTCTCGGTGTTGAACCATCTGGAGCAGAATCCACACATGTGAGGAGAACCACCTGCGTGCCAGTACATGTGTGCACGGAGCTGCTCCTGTTTTTCGAATTTCTTTTCACAGATCTCACAGCTGAAATGAAATATATAGAGGATCTAATCATAGGTCCAGATAAGGAAATTTTAGCTGCGTAAAATTTGAATGATTTTCTTAACCATTAATTTAAACACGTGTTTTGGGTGCTCAAAAGAACCGTCTCATTGAGACGGTTCTTTTGAGTACCCACTACATATGTTTTGGATGAGAAATAAAGAAAATAATTTACCAATACACACTCTTATCTGGAGGCCTGTCTAACATGAGTAGAATTCATTAAACAAGTTAAGGAAAAGAGATAAAACGCAAGGGTTGTCGAGCATTTTATCTTTTCGCAACAAGTTTAACTAGAATTGTCAGCACTTTTCATGCAAGAAAAAGGCCATGTTCCAACTGAAAATATTTTGAAAAATCTAAAGATATTGAGTTTTCCAAATTGACTTTCCAAAAAAATTCTATCAGCAACACTATCAGAGTGCAAAACAATTTGGATCCAGATCAGGCCTGATGTTCTGCCTAATTGGTTTGCAAAGATCATCAGCAGATGACAATGATAATTCCGAGAAATTATTTGAAAGAGTCCCTACTTGTTAAGCCAACATCTGTTTTGTTTACATGATGTTAATAAATATTTTTTCAGTTCTCTTCAATTTGAAATGCAACATGGCATGTTTTTGAAAAATAGTAGATTTTTGGCCTGAACACTGAAGTCCATTCTGGGGATAGGAACCAAGTTTTTATCCTTTTTGCATGCAAACACAACAAATAATGCATATTTTAATTAAAGATTAAACTTTGTCCTTTGACCATGCTTAAGGTCTAGTGGGTAGAACGGTAAGGTTGTACTATTTGTTGGTACAGGGCAATTAGTTGAAAATGCTAAATACAAAATCTTAAATGAAATTTGAAGTAAATTAAAATATAATGATACTTTAGCCTTTGCATTATTATTGTCAATTCTGAATAAGTCAAGGGAAGCAACTCAGATATTAACATAGGTTTCGATAAACAAAAATTGTAAATACTCTCTTTCCAATAATTTTTAGCATATGCTTTGGGTGCTCAAAAGAACCGTCTCATTGAGACGGTTCTTTTGGGCACCCACAACATATGTTTTGGTTAAGAAATAAGAAAATTAGTTTTTGGAATCACACTCTTAACCAAAGTCTTGTCATATTGAGGAAACTAAAAGATCAACCCACTGTGGTACTTATTGTTCACAAGGTAAATGTTCTAAATTTCAAACACTTCTATCTTTCAGTTCTCGATTATATGCTGTTTTTCAGGGCTGGAACTCACAAATGCTTTTAAAAATAGCAAACAGGGAAGACCCAGATCAGACTGCTTTCTTTGTTTGCCATGGCCATTTTGACAGGGATTCAAGTAGTGTTTGAAATTTTAGAACAGTTATCATACTAAGAAAGCATTAATTCTGACCCATAGGCTCAGAGATGAAGGGACTCGTTTTTGTTTGTTTGATTTGATTCTTTACGTCCCATCAACAATTTTTCAGTTATATAGGGACGGGTCTTCCTGGGTTGAACCAGTACTAAGCTAGGATTAATGTTCTTGCTCAAGGACACAACCCAGTGACGCTGGTGAGGCTCGAACCGGCGGCCCTTCGGTCTTGAGTCAAGCACTCTACCACTTAGCCACTGTGCTCCCTTAGATGAAGGGACTACCAGAAAAATATAGGTTCTTGTGTGAGAAAAGGGCCATAAGCCTTCATCTTAAATACAAGGTCCATAAAGAAGAGCATCATTAAGGACTGACCTCACTTTTGGCCTTTCTCCATAATGTACTCTTAAATGCCGATGATACAAAGATTTGTGACGAAAAACAGCTCCGCAGACTTCACACTGGATATTGCGAGGCCTTGGATCCATGATCAAAAGTGTTTCCCTCTGTTGACCACCTCAATTTCTCTAACACAATGGGCAGTTTGTCCTGAAGAAAAAAGCATATGCAATTGAAAATGCTACATCTTGTTTTGCCACTCATGACTTTTACTTTTGTCCTCTACTCTCCCTTCTGCTTTTGTTCTTAGGTAGCCTATATTGAAAACAACATGGACCTAATTCAGACTGTTCCAAGGTAGCAGTTTGATCAGGGATCATACAAAGTGTTTGCTTGCATGATTTAATCTAGTCTGGTGCACTTGGGAGCAGTCTGATCAGGGTTCACTGTGGTTGCTTTCATGATAAAATCTAGGTTGAAGTGCACTTGGGAACAGTCTGATCAGGGTTCATAGTGTTTGGTTTCATGATAATATCTAATCTGAAGTGCACTTCAATATATGATGCACATGGATGAAAGATCAACATTTCCAAAATCCTGAACTTAAGAAAATCAGAATTTAAAACTTGCTGTATGCCTCAAAAATATTAAAAATTCCAAGCTAAATGGTCAAATACTTTTAGATAAACTGAAGCTAAATCAGAAACGCTATTATTATTTGCAGAAATCAGCATTTTGAGGCTGACTTTCTATCCTCAAGATAAAAAAAATTGAGCGTAAAATTGTCAATATCTTCTTAACAATTCAGGGCTCTCACACCACTTTTTGGGAATGGGGCTGGGGCCCATGGAATTGGGAAAATTAGCGGCCTTTTGACTAAAATCGAGAAATTTGACATCGTCCTTATGTATGATGTTTCCATTGCTAGATTGATTTCAATAATTAAACTTACCTTAGTGTACTATGAGAAAAGGAGGGAGAAAGAAGCAAGTGTTATACATGCATTCTATTATTCTGTGAAATTGTAAATATGTAACAATATGTTCTGTATTTATATCATATGAAATAAAGATGGAGAACCAAAAAAAAAATTCTTTTTTTTGTCAAGTTGGAAATTTTTTGTCAAAATGAGAAAAAAACATTCTTTTTGGCATTGGGAATGGGGCTGAATTTCCGCCCCAAAATGGGTTGATCAAGAGCCCTGCAATCAGTTCTATCATATGTTTTGAGTGCTCAAAAGAACCATCTCATTGAGACGGTTCTTTTGAGTACCCACAACATATGTTTGGTCGAGAAATAAGAAATTACTTCTTAGTTAAGCACTCTTAACTAGAGACCTACTTTACCTTGTGTTCAATGGGGACTTCAGGACTCATGGTTTCTTCATGGAGATGTGTTTGGGTACAAGGTGATACCCAGAGACCCATGTGCCTGTATCCAGAGACAGTCCTATATGAGTACCTATACTAGACAGTGCTAACTATGAGCACTAGACAGTCCTATGATGACAGTCTCCAGAACTGGTATGGTTGTTTATTACGCAGTTTTACATATATTTGACTATTTTAGCCATTTTAAGTTGATATTTCAGCAATGATAAATATGTTATTGGAAGCTATTCCAGTCAAACCTTAAGCCAACCCTGCCAAACACTGTCTACATGGTAGAGGTGACTATTGCAGCCAAAAATGACTATTGTGATAGTATTGGCATTGCAGTAAGTACCATTGCGATACTATTACTATTGTGGACTACCATTGCAATACTATTGTCTGACACATTTATGCTTGTTTGAAGGAGAAAATTAAGAATATGGTGGGACTTTTCTGCACGTACGGGAACCAATTTTTGTATAGAAACTAGAGAAAATTTCTGAATATTGTAAAAGTCTATTAATTTTGCTGTAGTGCATTAGAGAAAACAACATATACATCCTATTGCCATTTAACTTTCTTTTTGGGCCTAACCAAGCAATTTTAAAGTGAAAATCCCTATGTCTAAAAACTATTGCGATATTGAAAAGACTATTGCCGATACTATTGACATTGCCACTTTCCTATCGATGCAGTAACATTGCCTTGGTTACTATTGGGATGTATCAGTGACCTATATTAGAGTGACTGGACACTTCATTGTTCAGCCATATAGGTATGTCGTGGCATGTGTCACGTGACTAACGCCTGGCGCGTCTTTTATCGTACATACTCAAAATGGCGATGCAGCTTGTGAGACCGCTGCATTTATAGGTACTTTAAAGAGCATACTTCGTCTTTAATATCTCTTATTGGTAAAAATTGTTAATAACATTCGAAAAAAAACATATATGGAATATTGCTAAATGCTTTGTTTCTGCAATGTAAAAACAAATCCGATTGAGTTATGACCGTGTAAATAACGGCCGATTTTAAGAAAGTTGCGGAAATCTTCAAAAATGGCTTCAATAATACCTCTTTCATTCCGACAAATAAAGCTTTAAACATGACTATATCTGTGTCTCGATTTATCAATATTCATAAACTAAGATGTCCAATGATTCATAATTATCGTTATTATATAATTTCGGTGTTTATAAAGGTGTTAAAAGTTTAGGTAAACAATAGAGAAATTACGCTGTGTATTCCAAAACAGCGGTAAAAGCCAATCGTGTAGATAAATGATATCGAATAAGATACACGACAGTGTTATTTGAGTTGAGTATTGGTATTTTATTGGAGTTTCTAGTCACTCTTATATAGGTCACTGGATGTATCGATAGTCTGATGTATTGTTACATCCCTTCTACATGGGGACTAGACCTAATGTTCAGAGATGCAAGGACCTTACATTGCTGTTTGTTTTTGTTGTTAACTGCTTTATGGGTGTATCTTGCACGTAAGCTGGTTCACAGTCAAATTTTTCTGCAGGTAAATACTCGCAGGTACATTTATAAAAAGCCAAAACTTGTTATGCTGTTGTAGTTTTGTGCCTTTTAAGCTTAAACATACGTAATCTTGCTACATTATGCATTATTTTCGATTGTAAACTAGTTCAGCTCACCATGAAAGATAATGTGGGATAAAAAATGATGAAAACTCATAATTTAGTGGTAAATCGTGTTGCACAAATTTTTGTTAATTTACCTTTTTTAAAACAAAGGGACGCAACACGTGTATATTATATATGCAACTGCTAGTATCCTCTTCACTTCGGGAAAGTCCGCCACAATTCGGACTCAATTGTCATTGGGGCTGAAGGCTCTTTCTTTCTTTCTTTCTTATAATACTCACACCCAGGGAGCGGAAGTGACCGGACAATTGCGAGTGAACGGCAAATTACGGCACTTGCGACGTTGTACATTGGAGGATAAGTCACTTGTTCTCAAAAGAAAACACAGGGTGCATAAATATGTCAACACAGCAGCCATTTGTGTGTCTGTCATGAATTTATTCATACTCACGTAGGTACCAAGATAATTATCCTGTAAATAGGTAATATTAAAACCGATATTTGTCATCGTTCTCTTAAAAATAATGACACTGATCAATCCATTGATGCTTCGTTTCGATGTGATCACTTTGTAAAGTTGGAATGAAATATAGCATAACAATAAACTTTGTTCGTTCTTCTTATTTATCTACCTTCTACAATTACATATCATGTTTATTCTTGAATTAAAGTTGCTAAAAGAGTGTTAACTGGAATAATATGTAACGACTTGTCATGCCACCTTTTTACATCATGTGAACGGGCACTTGACAGTAAACTGAACGGGTGCTTGCGATCTAGGCTGTCTGTATTGAATGGGCACTTGCTATCATTAACACATTTAGTTGAAATGATTATTGCTATATTTTGGTACCAATTTGTTTTTCCAAGCAACAAATAATCTTGATAACGTTAATATTAAATGCTTTGAAGTAAATATAAAACGAAAAAGTGTTTATTCAGCATGGCTTCATTTTATATATATTTAGTACTGGTCTGTTTTAATACTGCACCCTGATATGAGACAAAGCGTACAGTTTGCCTGCCTGGTATTAAAGTACAACAGGCAGTGTGCAAAGTTCAGCCTTTTGGAGTTTGTGTTTTTGATTTCCAACCTTTAAATGAGATGTTCATTAAACCTTTGTTTTACATACTCTGCTCATCATTGATTTTAGCAGGACAGTTATCATTTTCTGGAGGGCACTTATAGTCTTTAAATACTTAAAGTAAGGCTGCAAATGGGGAAGTTGTGATTAGGATAAATATCAATACTTTGATGTACACAGCATTAAGCCCTGGACATTAAGCAGAGGACTAACCAACTAGACAAATAATCGTGGTTTGGCTGTTTTTGGTCATAATGATGCAGTTTTATCTTTATGCGATGTGCATTTATATGGTTTTGTGTAAACATTATGGGACATGATCAGACTGCTATTTTATGGTTATTTAAAAACATCCTAATCATGGTTTATAGTGTGAGCTTCCATACGATCAAGTGCAATTGGATATATTATATGCAGCATATGTGAAATCAGACAACAGTTTCAGGACAAAATATAAACATGATCAGGCTTAAAAAATTATTCATGAGTTGCAAAGATGTTTTCCATAATAATTTAAAATTACTTAATTGCTTTCCTTATATTTTGTAAAAAAGCGTAAACGTAAAACCCATATCAGTGTATCAGTGAGACAGTTCTTAATATCAACAACAAATCTTTCTCTAGGAAAGAATGAACTTTATTTCAATCTTTGTCTGTCCTCATGGCTGCTGATACACGTTCTTATTCTATATTGCAAACGATATGGACTCATAAAAGGTTTCCAGGGTAAAAGTTATTGACCATAGAACCTGTCCCCTACTCCTGGGAGATTTTTGTCACTATGATTCCTGATACTACAATTTATATAGCACAGAATAAGTTATGTTAGCCCTCAGAGTAAAGTCACATTTTTATGTAACATCAAACTTTTTTTTGTTACCAAAAAATATTCAAAAATATTTTGGTGCAAATATTAATATACTCTTACGCATTGTTACATTTTTTTTCAGCTTGTATGTGACCTTATTATTGCAGGATGGCTTTAAAAGCGTTTTGATTAAGAAGAAGTGTGTTACTTACATTACTTCATGTTACATACGTTATATTTGTGAACTGCACTATATAAATTATTGATTTCTTTTTTGATATCTTTATTTGATAAACTTTGATGCATATTTTAGTTCACAATACCATGACCCTTATAGGCATTTTACTGCCAAATGCAAAACTGTAAACAGTTACATTCATTAACAGGATTATAAGAGTTATAAGCTGCTGAGTATGATGTCCCTAAATAGAATGTTTTATAAGGTAAAGACCTTTTCATTGAAATTGAGCACACAATCCTATCTGTAAGCCTTTAGATACTTTAAATAATATGAGCATTCTATTGATAAAGAATAGTGTAAGGCGATATTTAACATTTTCCGGTGTATATTATCATTATGTTGTTTGTTTATGTTATGTGTAGTATATATTACTTACTTTAATACATTCTATTCAATGCCTAGTACTTGCTATAATGTATACATCATGAGGAGTTTAGATTTATCTAAATCTAATTTTGCACTAAATATATATAGCTACCAGCTTGTACAAAATAGAACTTTATATCTATTATTAAAAGTCATTATCAATAAACATTTATCTTTGCAAAACATATTTTTTTAAACTTTTTTTAAAAATAACAACATGATTTTATTTGTTCAAAGTTATTATGTTTTAAACTCTAAATAAAGTGGATATGAGGGATTCAAGTAACAGCTGAATAAAGACACTTCCCATGTTCAGTCAATTTTTAAGGTAACATATATAAGGATATACATGTAAAACATATAATATGGTTCTATGTTTGTCCAAAATGTCATAAACGATAAAATTTTAGCCTGAAATGCTAAGATACGTTGAATTAAGATTGATGTAATATTTGTTTGAATTGAATGATTAAGTTAAGGTTTAATATCCCAGTAAGTAGTTTCATATGATCAAAAATAGCCTATTGTGTGGGTGAATATATGCAGGAGTCGATATAACAGACAGCATTTTAAAACAGACGTTTCTTGACAGGGAAAGTTGAAATATTGGCACTGGTATGCATAAAATGAGAAAAGTATATAGCCCTCAGTATACAAGTGACCGTTCAGTAAAGTCGCAGTTGTCCTGTACAATCCGTCAGCGAACGACAGCAAGTGACTGAACGGTGCCATGCTCCCACGTGTGTCATGTTTTCGCCATTTGCTGTGCTCTGGTTTTGTTTTGACAAAAATTATTAGTGTTTTCTTAGAAAGTAATAATATTAAAAGAGTAAAACTCCTAATTACAGTGAATTTGCGTTTTTATGCACGTTTGTTTCATGCGTAGGCTTGGGCCCAGCATCTACTGTTTACTCCCCTTCCCCCCAGAAAAAAAAATCAGGAATATCAAGCACCTCAAAAAATATTTGAAATTTTTGCAACCCCCAAAAATATCCCGATTCTGTATATTTAAACCTTAAGAAAAGACCCTAAAATCACACCCAGGGAGCGGAAGTGACCGGACAATTGCGAGTGTACGACCAGTAACGGCACTTGCGATGTTGTACATTGGACGATTGGTCACTTGCGGTATTGATTATTCATTTACACCATAAACAAACTTATTTTTCTTACACGAAAAACCCCAGCATATGCGTGTTTTGAGTATAGAAGGTAAGTTATATTTGTTAGGTACTTTCTGGCTGGATTGAAATCCTAATTCATTGTCCATGTTCAGTGAATTTGAATTCTGATCACTTGTTTGTCAACAACGGGTGATTGATTTTCGAATTTTCAAACATGAAACAAACGTGCATAAAAACGCAAATTCACTGTAATTAGGAGTTTTACTCTTTTAATATTATTACTTTCTAAGAAAACACTAATAATTTTTGTCAAAACAAAACCAGAGCACAGCAAATGGCGAAAACATGACACACGTGGGAGCATGGCACCGTTCAGTCACTTGCTGTCGTTCGCTGACGGATTGTACAGGACAACTGCGACTTTACTGAACGGTCACTTGTATACTGAGGGCTATATACTTTTCTCATTTTATGCATACCAGTGCCAATATTTCAACTTTCCCTGTCAAGAAACGTCTGTTTTAAAATGCTGTCTGTTATATCGACTCCTGCATATATTCACCCACACAATAGGCTATTTTTGATCATATGAAACTACTTACTGGGATATTAAACCTTAACTTAATCATTCAATTCAAACAAATATTACATCAATCTTAATTCAACGTATCTTAGCATTTCAGGCTAAAATTTTATCGTTTATGACATTTTGAACTAACATAGAACCATATTATATGTTTTACATGTATATCCTTATATATGTTACTTAAAAATTGACTGAACATGGGAAGTGTCTTTATTCAGCTGTTACTTGAATCCCTCATATCCACTTTATTTAGAGTTTAAAACATAATAACTTTGAACAAATAAAATCATGTTGTTATTTTTAAAAAAAGTTTAAAAAAATATGTTTTGCAAAGATAAATGTTTATTGATAATGACTTTTAATAATAGATATAAAGTTCTATTTTGTACAAGCTGGTAGCTATATATATTTAGTGCAAAATTAGATTTAGATAAATCTAAACTCCTCATGATGTATACATTATAGCAAGTACTAGGCATTGAATAGAATGTATTAAAGTAAGTAATATATACTACACATAACATAAACAAACAACATAATGATAATATACACCGGAAAATGTTAAATATCGCCTTACACTTTTCTTTATCAATAGAATGCTCATATTATTTAAAGTATCTAAAGGCTTACAGATAGGATTGTGTGCTCAATTTCAATGAAAAGGTCTTTACCTTATAAAACATTCTATTTAGGGACATCATACTCAGCAGCTTATAACTCTTATAATCCTGTTAATGAATGTAACTGTTTACAGTTTTGCATTTGGCAGTAAAATGCCTATAAGGGTCATGGTATTGTGAACTAAAATATGCATCAAAGTTTATCAAATAAAGATATCAAAAAAGAAATCAATAATTTATATAGTGCAGTTCACAAATATAACGTATGTAACATGAAGTAATGTAAGTAACACACTTCTTCTTAATCAAAACGCTTTTAAAGCCATCCTGCAATAATAAGGTCACATACAAGCTGAAAAAAATGTAACAATTCGTAAGAGTATATTAATATTTGCACCAAAATATTTTTGAATATTTTTTTGGTAACAAAAAAAAGTTTGATGTTACATAAAAATGTGACTTTACTCTGAGGGCTAACATAACTTATTCTGTGCTATATAAATTGTAGTATCAGGAATCATAGTGACAAAAATCTCCCAGGAGTAGGGGACAGGTTCTATGGTCAATAACTTTTACCCTGGAAACCTTTTATGAGTCCATATCGTTTGCAATATAGAATAAGAACGTGTATCAGCAGCCATGAGGACAGACAAAGATTGAAATAAAGTTCATTCTTTCCTAGAGAAAGATTTGTTGTTGATATTAAGAACTGTCTCACTGATACACTGATATGGGTTTTACGTTTACGCTTTTTTACAAAATATAAGGAAAGCAATTAAGTAATTTTAAATTATTATGGAAAACATCTTTGCAACTCATGAATAATTTTTTAAGCCTGATCATGTTTATATTTTGTCCTGAAACTGTTGTCTGATTTCACATATGCTGCATATAATATATCCAATTGCACTTGATCGTATGGAAGCTCACACTATAAACCATGATTAGGATGTTTTTAAATAACCATAAAATAGCAGTCTGATCATGTCCCATAATGTTTACACAAAACCATATAAATGCACATCGCATAAAGATAAAACTGCATCATTATGACCAAAAACAGCCAAACCACGATTATTTGTCTAGTTGGTTAGTCCTCTGCTTAATGTCCAGGGCTTAATGCTGTGTACATCAAAGTATTGATATTTATCCTAATCACAACTTCCCCATTTGCAGCCTTACTTTAAGTATTTAAAGACTATAAGTGCCCTCCAGAAAATGATAACTGTCCTGCTGAAATCAATGATGAGCAGAGTATGTAAAACAAAGGTTTAATGAACATCTCATTTAAAGGTTGGAAATCAAAAACACAAACTCCAAAAGGCTGAACTTTGCACACTGCCTGTTGTACTTTAATACAAGCAGGCAAACTGTACGCTTTGTCTCATATCAGGGTGCAGTATTAAAACAGACCAGTACTAAATATATATAAAATGAAGCCATGCTGAATAAACACTTTTTCGTTTTATATTTACTTCAAAGCATTTAATATTAACGTTATCAAGATTATTTGTTGCTTGGAAAAACAAATTGGTACCAAAATATAGCAATAATCATTTCAACTAAATGTGTTAATGATAGCAAGTGCCCGTTCAATACAGACAGCCTAGATCGCAAGCACCCGTTCAGTTTACTGTCAAGTGCCCGTTCACATGATGTAAAAAGGTGGCATGACAAGTCGTTACATATTATTCCAGTTAACACTCTTTTAGCAACTTTAATTCAAGAATAAACATGATATGTAATTGTAGAAGGTAGATAAATAAGAAGAACGTACAAAGTTTATTGTTATGCTATATTTCATTCCAACTTTACAAAGTGATCACATCGAAACGAAGCATCAATGGATTGATCAGTGTCATTATTTTTAAGAGAACGATGACAAATATCGGTTTTAATATTACCTATTTACAGGATAATTATCTTGGTACCTACGTGAGTATGAATAAATTCATGACAGACACACAAATGGCTGCTGTGTTGACATATTTATGCACCCTG
The DNA here is from genome assembly GCA_964019695.1 of Loripinus fragilis. Lineage (NCBI taxonomy): Eukaryota > Metazoa > Mollusca > Bivalvia > Lucinida > Lucinidae > Loripinus > Loripinus fragilis. The sequence continues at coordinate 37,482,789 of OZ026515.1, forward strand.
TGTTTTCTTTTGAGAACAAGTGACTTATCCTCCAATGTACAACGTCGCAAGTGCTGTAATTTGCCGTTCACTCGCAATTGTCCGGTCACTTCCGCTCCCTGGGTGTGAAATACATAGTTCTAAATAACCCCCAAAACTAGTCCAATTTTGGGATGAATCCACAAAACTTTCATTTTTCTGAAAACCCTAAAAGTATTGAAATTCAAAATAATGAATCCCCCAAAAATGGCCCGAGCCTACGTATGTAAGAAAATATCAGAGTACCCCGTGGGGGCCCTTTCTGGTCAGCTGTGTATCGATGCGTGAACAAAAGACTGCAAAACTGACCCTAAACAGTGTGTTCAGCATTTTGAATTTGATACCCCTTTTCATTGTCCTCTCTTTAAATGTAACTCTTTCCACTGTGCCCTGTCCAAAATAACCATTTTCACTGTAGTCCATTAAAACGCTTACTCTTTTACTTCAGCAACATTGTATGTTGTTGCATTTATTAATTCAGTGTGCATAGATAGAAATTATCCAAACTGACATTATAACAATGGATTTCGCTAAAGCTTTAAAGGTTTTCTTTTGTCAGAAGAGTTACTTTGCCGACCAACACGGACATCTCCTCTACAAACTAACTTACTATGGGATTAACAACAATGCACTTTATTGGATTGCTGATTTCTTTTACCAACGATCTCACTGAGCTGTTGTTCTGGAAGGAGATATATCTGCAGCAGACACCATTCTTGTTACCTCAGGCGTCACCCAAGGGACTGTCCTGGGGCATATCCTCTTCCTAATTCATATTTATGACTTTTTCGGATACCTAACTCACTCCACATTGCGGTTATTTGCAGATGATATTATTATCTACAAGGAAATCCGCTCAGACAGTGATGCAAGACACCTCCAGCAAGATCTCGAAGCCTCAGCAAGAACAATAAATGGGAACAAGATTGGCTCATGTGCTTCCATCCTGATAAATGCAATGTTCTATTAGTATCACTCAAAAGCAATACCTAGAAACTTCATGGCCATTCTCTTGTGAAAACCAACTCAACAAAATACCTCGACATTTGACTCTGCTATCAAATCTCACTTGAATGGGGTAAACATATCAACAACATACCTTCCAAAGCCAACCAAACATTGGGGTTTCTACGCAGAAATTTAAAGGTAAACTCTCAGAAGATCAAGAACCATGCCTACAAAACCTCGTCAGACCCAAGCTAGAGTATTCTTCATCTGCCTGGGACACTCCAATGACTAACCAAATAAATCAAGTTGAAAAAGTACAGCGCCGTGCCACAAGTTTTGTTTGCGGTCGCTTCCATAACACATCCATCCTTGGTAACCCAGGGGTGACCCATTCCGAACCCACTGCATTCATCACAGTGAATGCAGTGGGTACGGAATGGGTCATGCCTGGGTTACCGAGTATGTAACACATCCTATGTTGCCGAACTGCTGGGAGATTTATACAGGCCCCTAATCAAAGTTCGCAGGATAAGAACGAGATTGATCATGTTCTACAAGATAATCCAGTACCAGATAGCGATATAAACTTCAGATCTTATGATCAGGAAATAAACATACAAAACTGCTTTAGACATATCCAGACTGGCAAGCAAAGACGTTTACAGGTTCTCTTTATAACCCAGACCATATTGCAATTGAACCAACTTCCAACATCATACAGTTGAGAGCTTCAGAAATGCACTCACTGTTCCAGTACCTATCCCCATTACAAACTAAGAGTTCAGTCCTGTAAATAATTTTAAATCCACTTTGTTTGTAAAGTTTCTTTTAAAATATCTTATCATTCTGTGCAAATATTTTCCAAGCGCATGGCAATTGAAGGAGTGTCATTATCTACAAAGAAGATGTACATGTATGTACATAGGAAAAATACTGCAATTTGCTGAATCCTAAGTTTTTGGACAGTACGATACAAACATTGTACACACTGACCCGGGAGCACTGATCAGACTATAATGGTTGCCATTCTGTCTGCACCTTTTGCACCATAAATCCTACTGTAATATGACACTGTACAAGATTCTAATATCTCATCGGGCATCTGAAATTTGGAAACATTACAGTACTACACCAGGTCCCAAAACAAATAACAAATAACAGCAGAATCTAGGGCGAAGATTTTGTACCAGTAAAATGCATTTAAGTCCCCCGGTGGCTTTGGCTGCTGTCCGTTCTAAGGCGGTGGTTCTGTTGTTGTTGACTTTTTGTTTGTTGTTACTCCCATTGTGGGAGTCTGTAATTGTTCTACGTTTTGTTGTGCGTTACTTTATGTCCATTCTAGCATTGCAATCATCTTGATGGGGAAGAGAGAGCTGATTGCTTTGCTTAATTTGTCTTCCTGGTGTCTCGTGATATTTGAGCAGCTCTTCCTCGCGGTGCCACGGGGTTGTCTGCAGTTTGGCATTTATTTGCATGAAACAACATGTTCAATAAAAGTCGTACGTTACGCATTGCAGAACAGAAGAGACGGAATTGAACTAAATCGATTTAAAATACTTACCAAATTTAGTTCTGGTCCTGCTTCGGGTTATTCTACCTGGATTTTTGCATCCCAGCGGGCAGCTCAGTTATGACTAGGCTTTTTTAACCCCTATAATCACAGCGTTTTAGCAAATCGTAAAAAGCATACCCCTTTCTTACAAAAATAACTGTTTTCCTATCCTAAACGACGACGGCGCTGCGCACTGCACACTTCTCATCATTTTTTGTTCATGCATTGGAACACAGCTGGCCAGCAAGTGCCCCCCGGGGGCTCCAGCATATAGCCAACTGTTTAACCCCCCTCCCCCACACACACGGATGAGGCTTGAATAGAGAGATAAGATAAGATAAGTTAGAAATACTATTTTACGACGGCATAACAGTAATAAAGCTTTTAACCGTCTTTAAGTTCACATAAAAGATAATGTTACGACTGTCACAATAGTTACAGAGGATGGCCTACAATAAATAAAAATTAGTACCAAGTATCCCATATCCATTGAAAAATAAACAGGGGGGAATCCCTTATAAACGGGCAAATATCCCCATTATACAAAATACTCCTCTATTGAACACAATATCTCATTTTACTCATATTACTGTAAGTAAAAAAAAATAGTATCCCGTATCCCTGGAAGTAAAATGGCAAACATCCTGTATCCCTAAAACCCATATACAAGCCTTACGACTACATGTAGGCATAGGCCCCTAAAATAAATGAAATTTTAGCAGTTGACTACAATTCCTAAATACCACAAAAAGACTCCAGTTTAGCATGTAGTTACCACCAAAACAAAACAAAAACTATCCACAAAAATATGCATAGAAATCTTCATCCCCCCCCCCTCTCCCGAAAATATTCATTTTTCTAAAGAAAAAACACCCGAAAATATCGAAATTGAAAAAAACAACACCTCTAACAATTGGTCAAGCTAATATTTAGGCCTATACATTGTATTCAAAATATCAGAGTACCTTTTTCTTACACTTTCTAGCATCTGGTTTGTCTACATATGATTTCTCTACTCTCTATACTACATTGCCTCATAATCTAATAAAAGATAAACTAACAGAATTAATTGAACAAACATTTAACAGAAAGGGCTCACTTTATTTGGCTTGTAATGATAAAAATGCCTTTTTTAATTCTGAACAACCTAAACGATATAAATTGTGGTCATGTCAGAAAATGTGTGATGCGCTCCATTATCTTTTGGACAATATATTTATAAGATTTGGCTCTAAATTATATAGACAAATTGTCGGTATTCCAATGGGTACTAATTGTGCTCCTCTTGTTGCAGATTTGTTTTGATATGAGAGAGACTTTATGTTATCTCTGTCAGACAATAATCAAGCTGATATTATTGAAGCTTTTAACTCTACCTCCAGATATTTAGATGACTTACTTAATATTGATAATCCTTATTTTGAACAAATGGTAGGTCAGATATATCCCACTGAACTTCAGTTAAATAAGGCGAATTCTTCTGATACTGAAGCTCCGTTTTTGGACTTGAACTTGTCAATAACAAATAGAATAGTTTCTTCTAAAATTTATGATAAACGGGATGATTTTAATTTTGAAATAGTAAATTTCCCATTTCTTGATGGAGATGTTCCTCGCTCTCCTTCCTATGGTGTATATATTTCTCAGCTTATTCGTTTTGCTAGAGTGTGCTCTAATGTTGATGACTTCAACAACAGAAACTTATTATTAACTGCTAAGTTATTAAAACAAGGTTATAGATATCATAAAAATCGAAAAGCATTTTCTAAATTCTACTACAGACACTCAGAGTTAATTGTTAAATACAACATTGGGTTAAAAACTCTTCTGCAACAAGGCATATCAGAACCTATATTTTATGGTGAGTTAGTCTATAAATTCAAACGAATTGTTGAAAAACCTAATTTTAGTGATCAATTCAAAAAGATAGTAAAACGTTATATAAGGGTTAGATATAATTTGGATATCACGCGACAGTCTGCATGCCTAGTTTTAAACCCAATCACGGTTTATAGCTATGGTTTCCTCTTTAATTGCACGACGATGGGTCAGGCCTCAGACTCTATGACGGCTCTGACGTAAAGCTTTAATCGGTGGGTTGGTGCCTGATGCTTATCTGTAGCTGGACCCACCGTGGCTCAATTTGAGGTTTTCTTTAGCTCTGACTATCTGTGAGTCATGAGCCCTTTTCTTTGTTTCATCATGGAGTGTTAATTTATTTAGAGTGTTTTCCATGATGATACATTGCATTAGTTAGATGGCCTCCATGCGAGCTGAACATTTCTTGTACTTCAACAACAGCAGAATCTAGGGCGAAGATTTGGTACCAGTAAAATGCATTTAAGCCACCTGGTGGCTTAGGCTGCTGTCCGTTCTAAGGCGGTGGTTCTGTTGTTGTTGACTTTTTGTTTATTGTTACTCCCATTGTGGGAGTCTGTAATTGTTCTATGTTTTGTTGTACGTTACTTTATGTCCATTCTAGTATTGCAATCATCTTGATGGGGAAGAGAGAGCTGATTGCTTTGCTTAATTTGTCTTCCTGGTGTCTTGTGATGGTTGAGCGGCTCTTCCTCGCGGTGCCACAGGGTTGTCTGTAGTTTGTGATTGTGGCATTACCTGATCATACTCACTTACTATTTTTAGTACCGTGACAGTAAGACGCAATCAAACCTGCACGTAATACTCGCGAGAGGGTGTTGCAGAATATAAAGAAAGTGATAGCTATATTTCAATAAAGGATAACTAGCCTAAGCCTAAAGGATATTCATGAACCGACTTTACACTGCGTATTTTGCAAATTATTTTCCTTTAGAATTTAAAGATAGGGCCTACTTTCCGATTTATGGTATCCACATTTCTGTTTTAGGATAAACTAAAATTCAAATTTTGGAGCTTAAAATGGATTTTTATTCTAAAATGAATAAAGTCATATTTAATTTGTAATCGTACACTAGACCAAAAATAGTGAGTATGATCAGGAAATACCACAATCACAAACTGCAGACAACCCCGTGGCACCGCGAGGAAGAGCCGCTCAACCATCACGAGACACCAGGAAGACAAATTAAGCAATGCAATCAGCTCTCTCTTCCCCATCAAGATGATTGCAATACTAGAATGGACATAAAGTAACGTACAACAAAACATAGAACAATTAAAGACTCCCACAATGGGAGTAACAATAAACAAAAAGTCAACAACAACAGAACCACCGCCTTAAAACGGACAGCAGCCAAGGCCACCGGGGGCTTAAATGCATTTTACTGGTACCAAATCTTCGCCCTAGATTCTGCTGTTGTTGAAGTACAAGAAATGTTCAGCTCGCATGGAGGCCTTCTAACTAATGCAATGTATCATCATGGAAAAAACACTCTAATCAAATTACTTCACCATGATGAAACAAAGAAAAGGGCTCATGACTCACAGATAGTCTGAGCTAAAGAAAACCTCAAGTTGAGCCAGGGTGGGTCCAGCTACAGATAAGCATCAAGTCAATGAATAGATCTCAGTTATCGAAAAATCACAGATTAAAATGCTAGATTTTTTTTTATCTTGGAAAGATTTGCTGCAAATGGCCTTTCGTTCGTCTCCCACCTCTACGTCTTCCACCTCTACGTCATAGGTGAACTTCGTACCTCTAAATTGCACACTGTGTGACACCCTGTGTGTGACTGGGGGAACAAGACAGTTCACCGACAAGGCAATTCACCGACATGATTTTTGAAGACAGTTCACCGACAGAATTGAAGACAGTTCACCGACACTTTTGAAGACAGTTCACCGACACATATGTTTTATGCTAAAATGATGTATGGTCGAAAATATAACTGTCAATTATGAAAAATTATGGGCCAATTATGATTTTACCTTAAAGTAGATATATAAATTGGTAGAGAATAATGGCGATTGTTGCCAGTATTATAGAAGACAGTTAGGATATTTCTTCCCACTTATGAGAGAGTAAATTTATTTGGTTTAAACATATTTATTTCAAATCAGTTTATACAATACAATACAATTTTCAAACATACAAACATTAGGATTAGAACGGAAGCAAAAGCTTATCAAGTTCTTCTCTTTTACAATATTTTGACAAAGTGTAGGAGGCAATGACTTCAGTTTTGCATAATACAAGTTCATGGGCTAAAACGACATTTCCATCAATTTGGCTGTATTTAACAGAGGCTAAGGTTTCTTACAACTATTACACCTGACTGGTTATTATGCTGGATTATATCTTCAAATTTGAGAACAACATTTAACTAACAAGATACAAGTTATTTGGTTTGTCTATAACTTTTAGTACCAGTCACGTGTTGCTTCTAGCAGTTTTAAGCTGAGAATACAAATTATTTGAAGACAATTAGACAATAGAGGCTAAACCATAATTAAGAGAGAGAGAGAGAGAGAGAGAGAGAGAGAGAGAGAGAGAGAGAGAGAGAGAGAGAAAGAGAGATAGAAAGAGATGTGGCGGGAATAGTCTGAATTGTCCAGGTTGGACAGGAGCTGTTTGGGATATTGCAGTGGTTACATTTTCCAGTATCACTTTAGTATCTTAGATACAGACAGTTTATATTGCTTTTTGCGTTTTTATCATAAATCATTCTATTTAGATGCTCAGAATCGCTTACTTTTCTGAATTTATATATGCACAGCTTCAAATATGATTGAGTTAATGTTTGTTGAAAGTCTTTCATCACCACGCAGAAGTACATCCAGAGTCATGTTACAGTACTGTGATATTGATTGACGATGTTCTACCCTGAGGTGATTGTATAGATGACAAATAAAAAAGAAATGGTAGGCATTCTCAATTTCTCCTGAATTGCAAGTACATAGTGGAGAGTCAATAATATTTTTTAGGAATAAGTCATTTTTAAGTGAGCTACAACCTGTACGAATTCTTGTGTGCCATATGTGGTATTTCCTTATTCCTTATTCCAGAGTAGTAATGTTTGGGTATAGCAGGCAAGTTTTGATTTAGTTTATGTTTGAAAGCATCTAGCGTACCAGCATTTCTGATATCAAGATTTAGTCTGTTCCAATCTCGAATTGATGAGGGTAGGAAAGAATTAAAAAGCAAAGTAGTTCGAGAAGCAATAGTCTGAGTATCATTGGAATTTCGTAGATTATAATGTGGCGTATTCTGGACAAACGGAGGCACAAGAGATGGGAGATAAGGTGGGGTAAGAAAGTTAAACATTTAATAGAATAACACCAGTTTATGTTTGTTTCTTCTTGCATCTAGCGTCTCCCAACCAGTTTCTATGTAAAGGTTGGCAACTGATACTAATTTTGTTGCTCCTGTTGATATTCTTGCAGCTTCTAATTGGATGAGTTGAAGTTCGTTTTTGTTTTGCTGCGTGCAATTATCCCAAATGACATCTGCATATTCTAGGAGTGGCCTTATAAAAGATTTGTAAATTGTTTCTTAAGATTTCATGTCAAGGTCATACTTTAGCGGACGCATAATGTTTATTCTTGTCCAGGCCTTTTCCTTAATATAATCTATATGTTTTTGCCAAGAGCAATCATTAGATAGAATAACACCTAAGTGTTTATGAGATTCGACTTCTTTGATCTGTTGATCTAGCACAAATACAGGAGGATGAACAGTGTTAGTTTTTTGTGAGATTAAAAGAGATTAAGTTTTTAAGGGATTGAATTTTACAAGCCATTTTAGTGCCCACTCTCCTATCTTCTCAAGGTCTACATTAAGGAGTTCTGCTGCGACACTTGGATCCTCTACAATGATATATAGACTTGTATCATCTGCAAAAGATGTATAGATGATCCAATGTCGTGAACAATATCGTTTATAAAAAGAAGGAAGATAAGTGGACCAAGTATAGAGCCCTGAGGTACCCCAGCTGAGATAAAATTCCAGGCAGACTGAACACACTGTACCGCATCAGTTGGATCATGGACTTTGGATTATTGTTGGTTAATAAGGCGAATTTAGTACACGTTTGGGTGTGATTAACAAACAATAGACAGACCCTTTAATGCTACATGAAGCTCAACTGAAGTGATCCTGTAGCTAATTGTACTTTATTTTTTAGGAAAATCGCAAACAATACAAAGTATTTTGCTTGATTTTGAACATGGGCTGTATGTCGATTTTGGTTTATTTTTACGTTTATTATTATTTCTTCCCCAGTTTATGTTTTCTTTCCGAGTTTTCATGCTGGCAATGTCATATGATTGCTCTATACGCTTTAGGCATGGGTGTGTCCAGCGACGTATATTAGGCCACAGGAGCTTGAAGTTCGATCCTTGAATCACCCTATAGCCTCAAAACCAAAAGATCACAATGTCATTACGTAGTAATGACCAGGAGTGAAACTAAATTTCAGGAGTTTTAAATCGCCGTTACCAGGAGGTTTTGGCGAAAACTGAACATCTAACCATAAAAACTATGTCAACAGGTCATGCGAGGCATGGATAACTTTTTCTGACATATCACTGAGTCAAAATAATGAGTGTTTGAAAATAAGGAAAAATAAAGGTAGCCATTCCGGCTCTAGTATCCGGTTTGACGCAGTGAATCCGAGCCTTCGTCACACTTGGAGAAAACACATTTCAAACTTACAAACTCTTCAACCAAAAAATGAAACAATCTCTTAAATGTGTTCAGAATATTAAATAAATCAAACCCTTACATTTACTTATCACAAAAAGTTCTGTTTTTCATAAACTTTGTGGAAATTTAAAACTGAAACAGTTGTTTTTCAAAGATCGTGTGACGTTGACGTTGCGCACGATTTGGAGTAAAAAGCGTGACATCAAGTTATAGCGTCTTGGGGCTTATTCCGTAGATGAAAACGTCATTGTCTCATTATTTATTTTTATGCCCCAACAAATAGGTTTCCAGGTACTATATCGACTTAAAGTATATTTGAGACATTGTCCTGTTTTGTCTTAACATCGCCATCTTGATCATATGGTGGAAGAAAAGTAATCGAACACTTTGACGTTGCCGTCGCAACATTCACTGCCTATTGACCGGACACTGGAGCCGGAGAGCTTAGTTTCACTCCTGGTCATTATGTATGGTCATTACTACGTAATGACACCGTGAGCTTTTGGTTTTGAGGCTATATAGGTGATATAAGGACCGAAGTTCAAGCTCCTGTGATTAGGCCAATCACTGGTGTGCCTAATAAAAAACGAAGTGCAACAGCAATCATCCAACTTCGTAAGCTTTATATTAGTCATTCGTTTAATAGTATCTCAATTAATAGTATAAATTGTGACATTCATTATGTTAAATAAAATATAAAATTTGTCGATGAACTGTCTTCAATTCTGTCGGTGAACTGTCTTCAATTCTGTCGGTGACCTGTCTTCAAAATGCGTGTCGGTGAACTTCTTCTTTTCTTTTCCGTCTTGTCGGTGAACTGTCTCGATTCGGAAAACGACCTTTTCCGGCGCTTGTAGATATTCTTTCGTTACTTCATGCCAAGAGTTATTCATCTTACTTTTGAAATAGGAAGGCCCAAATGATATCCACAGGTATCGTGCTGTTGTTTGTGTTGAGGTTTTACGTCCCAGTCAACACGTTTTCAGAATTGTCGGTACATTTCGTGGTTTTTAAACCACTAAGTAGAGGATAAAGCTCAAACCAGCGACCACTCGAGTCCCGACTGTAGGCCTATCCCTTGTTCACTAATTACCGGTGTATACTAATTACCGGTGCATTCCGTCTCCTCCAAATGACTGACGCGTGCGATATTATCATTCAGAATTTTCCACTCAACATTGTTTACAATGCATTTTTCTCTATTCATCAAAGAAAATAAAGCAGAAATGTCGTTTCTGGGAGTTAGTAACTTACTTCTTGTTTGTGTAGTTTTAAATCATGATGCGGATTCGTCATTATAAATCATTATAAATCATTAAAAATGATACTTTCATTGAAAATAAATGAGAAATTGCCGTTGGAAAAGTGTGTCTGCTTGTTGTTGAAGATTTTGACAGCCTGGCTCCCTGCTTAAAAACTGAAAATGACGTCAAGCTTTGTCTCAGCACATGGGTCACATTATGTCCAAATATGGCTGAAAGGTGTAGACATAAAAAGTGCCACCTCTGTTTTATCTTGTTTGTCTACGCCCTTTTGGTGCACCCTCTGATAGGGCATATGCCCAATATAGACTGTGTAGTCTGTTTATGATTATAAAACATATTTGTGATGAATGAAATACAACAAGTATTATCTTTGTAAAAACATTGTAGTGTTGACTCACATTTTCTTTCACCTACATTAAAAAGTGGTATACCTTTCAAAAACAGGCAAAGAAAATATACAATATAATTTAAAACAAGTCCTTTACTGCTATCACTTTGATTGTCACTGATTGTTTCAACATAGAAACCCATATCACACGTAGAGTTTTCTACCCAGATAATTTTCTAGAGCACATACACCGGTAATTAGTAACAACAGACATTGAAAATATCGGCTAGGGTAGCCCAATACAGATTAAGTTTTCAGCAAGTTAAACTTTATTTTGAAGCATATATCATTTGTTTCCATTGAAAGAATGAATGATCAGTTTAACAAGATGTAATTCATTGGTTTCTGTAAAATAGTTTGTTTTATAGCCTGTCTTAAACAGTTAGTACAACGGTAATTAGTAACACCAGTATACTTGGCTACCGCACTGACCCACTAGGCATTACCGTGAAATAAGAATAAGCGACACAAAAATATATTTCTTGTCCGCCCCTCTTACCCTTATGAAGTCAGACCCGTTGAGTGGAACAAGATTGACAGACCAAAAATATAGATAGAACCAAACATTATTCCCTCAAACCTTTGTTGAACATTTTATATATAAAACGCTGCACCTCATACTGGCATCTCTTCTAAATAAATGAAAAAAAGTAGGCTTTTAGGACCAGGCTGATCGATTACCGGGCTGAGTTGACTCAGGCCAACTTGACTGGTATTCCCATTCTATTGTTAAGTCATCCGGGTATTTTAGGCTTTATGTAACCTCACGCCGAAGAGCTCCACTGAGAAACTCGGTGAAAATAATGCCAGACGCTTGTTAAAAAGCGTTCAAAATCCCGAAATTTTAATCAACAATATGTTCGTAAATGTGTCTGATTATTTTAAAAACACTTTATGTATCAAAAGAAAGTCATATTTCTAACCGATACTGAAAATTTCAGCGCAAAATTTTGAGTAGTTTTAAAGATATTGCAAGTTATAAATTCACCAAAATACGTTGGGATAACGGAGAATTACCTGTGTATTCACCGAGTGCGTAAAGCGCCTTGATGATCCAGAGCGGGATATGACGTATCACTGTTTAAGAGAATGACTACGCTCCTCACAGCCTCAGGCTCGTGATTATGCTGTTATTGTTTTAGTAGGCCTAAGCCAACGAGTCCATTTCAGTGTATGGTCTGGTCGGGGCAGTTGAAAGCTATATACCTGTATACTCTTATGGCTTTCAGGATCTGCCCGTCAATAGCTTACTTCTCTCATAGGCTATTGACGGGCAGAGTCAACCTCGGTATGTCATTTGGCATAAACGCATTTTATGGGAGACATTGTTGTTGGTCCATGTTTCAGTGTAACCCATTTCTGCCCTCCTATAACAGCTGAGCTTGGTTGCCAGCTGTTAGTGAATAAAGTTTATTTCCAATCATGGGCCACCAGTAGGCAGCATATAAATCACAATAAATACAATTAAGATAGGCATGTAAACATAAAGTAACTAAAGCTTGATTCTAATTAGTCAAAAACAATTAAATAAGGCACATGTATGTTGAATTTATTCACCATATCTACATTAATTGCTGGTTCCCGCTTTACAGGTGGTCAGTAATGGAAAAACAGGTAACCAGTACCCCCCCCCCCCCAATACCTGGAAATGGGGGGGTTCTGGTTACCCGTATTTACATTATTGACCACCTATAGACAGGGAACCAGCAATTAATGTAGATATGGTGAATATACCTTATAATAATCAATATACTGACAATCTGAAGATTCATCTATGTCAAACTGAACACCCATACCGACCACATCCATTCCACACCAACCACCAGACCCCAGCCCTCAGGCAGCCAGCAGCAGACAATCAGGCAACCAGAACCCCACCTCAAAACCAGGAAATATATGGGGGTAATGGTCACCTGCAGTCACCCAACTGACCACCGACAGGCTGGCAACCAACAGTCAATATAGACATGTGCCTCACCAGACCTGAAGCTCACAGTATTTAATATTATGAACCATGTGCATGACACACCCCTAAAATTAATTTAAGGCTTAAATACCTCACATAAACCCCATGGCACTTTGTTCAACTTTACATAGACTGCGCAACAGACCATACAACAATCCAGATTTTTTCCATACTGGCAAACAAGAGACTTTACTTTCTTGAAAGTTAAAAGTGGCCTGCTAATTAATGGCCTGGATTCCTTCATCCTGACAAATTCAACAAATCGTTTGTTTGACAAAAATGAAATTAATTTAAAAAGTTGTCTCCTTTTCGATGGCTTGCCCAACCGAGTGTTCCGAAGGCTAGCCTTCTATGACGTCAGAGATATTTGGTGGCCCGTCCGTGGAAACACCCCAAACCACCACCAAACTGCCCAAGCTACCACGAAAACACAAACCTGTGCTCACCAATTCAAATCACCCACATCCCCTCACACACTCAGGTGCTTTTGTTTGTAAGTCACATATGCGTGCATTCAATACTCAAAGTTTTCCGCCATCGGACACAGGGAAAATAAGGTTTAAAATGTTGTGTGTTTAGTGGTCGAGAGGGGTGGATGTGGTTTGGGAGGGGATACATGAAGTTGCGCTAATTTGTATATGGGGAGGCAGGTTTGAGATGATTTGGGTGGTTTTATGAACATCTATCTATCTATCTATCTATCTATCTATCTATCTATCTATCTATCTATCTATCTATCTGTCTGTCTGTCTGTCTGTCTGTCTGTGTGTGTGTCCGTCCGCCCGCCTACCCTTCCGTCCGTACGTCTATGCCCATTCACTCGGTTGCTGTTTGTTCTAAGGCTGTTGATTGATCAAGTGTTAATTTCTCCCCCCCCCGGTTTTTGTGTTAGTCCTTGTTTTGTAATGCAGTACTGACTGTTTATTCTAGTTTTGCAATCATCTCGCCGAGGAAGAAAAGGCAGGTTACAGTAAAACCTGTCTTAAGCGGCTACTCAAAAAAAAGACGAAACAATTTGTTTTCAAGACGCTGAATGCATGTCAAAAGTATTGCAGAATTCTCCAATGGAAGCATTCTGCAATACTTTCGACCTTCATTAAAGGCATATATAACTCTATCCTGTAGAGATCATTAAAGGATTAACTGATGAGGGACAGTTGCAATATCTCACAAAATTAAAGGGGCCTCAAGTGAGGAATTACCTGTATACAACACAATTTCTTTCACTGAGATAAAGATCAATATTTTATCATAAATTACCTGATCCCTTCATGGGACCACTTTATTGCCCCTGTAGGGAAGTCATAATCACCTCATTATGACTGTCCTTTTGATCTGCCCAGTATGACCCCTGGAGAGAGTCATAATGAGTGGTACCACTATTATTGCTCAAATTTCTATGTCTTTAAACTAAGATTTGTCATTTAGATCTTTGTTTTGTCTATTTCGAGTGGTCGTCTCGCAACTGTGTCAAATGCAGTTATTTGTACAGGGGTAAGGGTAGAAGGCAACATTTATCTAGCTGATTCTTCATATTTCGAGGGATATGCCACACCCATGAACATAGCCCCTCGGCATGTAAAATAGTTATGTTCTTCAGTCTTCACGCAGTCTGTCCCCAGCTGCCTTTGTCACCTAAATTAGCAGAAATTGCTTCGTTTTGCACAAGATAACGTTTTTTTTTGTGGCAAAACTAGTTTAAGCTAAGACCTATTTATCTAAAAATCTATTGGGAAATAGAACATGTCTGACCAGTTTATCAGTATTCATTGGATAAGAAATAAACGATCATATATTTTAGAAAAGTGTACATAATTAAAGTGAAATACGATTTTGGGTTCTGGGATATTCAGTATTTACTTTTGTGTTTGATCGATAGTTACCATCGATATAAACAAGATTAAAAAAAAGTCAACCAAAATATAGGCTTTTCTTTTTTAAGATGAGATTTTTTTAAAATTCAGTTTTTACTTTCTGCAGGGCTTCCTTAATCCCCCCCAAAGTTCCCTTGCTCCCCATATCCCTGAAAATAATTACCAGTGCTTCCCAGCTACCTGAAAACGAATAGCCCTTATCTCCAGATTCCTAAAACCCCTGGGGGGCCACTGTCAAGACCCTCAGTTATACCCAATGGTTCTTTCAATGAAGGGCAGATTATGCCGCGCCTGCATGGTTCCAATGTACCAGATTTGCGTTTATTGCGCTGCCTTTGTTACCCTGAGTTCCCCTTGGCAATAAAGCTTCTAATCCCACTGGTGCAGCGATTATGTTGCTATGGTACCGTAGTCGAAGCTGACCAGAATATTTACTTTAAGATAATATCAAGCTTCTGAAAAAGTATCCATCCATTTTATCTCCGCCACTTATCTTTTTTTAAAGATATTTCTTGTTTTATAATATGCTTAGAATCCGATTTAACCTATAATTTGCAGCAGACGACAATTTCAAATTTTGCTATTTTTTTCTAAAAAAAATAACAAACAAGGCATAACATTTATGTGAACCGTCTGAAATACCATACCTTATTTTTTCGAAATCGCAAAATTTATCGTCTGCTGGATTCGATAGTGCTTTAAGGAACACACTTCCATGATAATACACCGGATAGGCGGCAAGCGAAAATGTTACTACTATCGACAAATGTAGATCAAAAATCGTTAGAAACAGAGTTTTCGATTGCCATTTGTCGCCCGACTGTTTCTAGCGATTTTTGATCCGCGTTCGTCGATTGTTAAGAGCATTTTTCGATTGCCGCCTATCCGGTGTGGACAATGGCAAGTACATAACTTCGTGGAACATCGTCTACCACGTGCCATAACGTCCTATAGATGATAATCTCGCTCCGTACATAAACAGTCATTTTTTTCATTCTCGAAGGGAATATGGTAAAAAGGTCAGTCCCATATAGGGTAAAGTCAGGTAACTTCGGACATCATGTAAATTCAGACATACATTTGCAGACAGTGGAAATCCAGATGAGACGGCTCCATTCAGTTTAAACATGTCTTTTGAGTGCGCAAAGAACCGTCACTGAAACCCTGGTCATATGTTTTGGTTGAGAAAAATAAGAGACTATTCGACTGACTGTACATAATGTGCACGACCCGTGGTGATTGAAATTTAATCAGTATCCGGTGGCAGAAAGAACGTGTGGAAAGCAAATTGGACGGACAGACGGACTCACACAGTGATTATAGAGCACACCAGTGGGACGTGCAAAATTTCGATACCAAGTTTTTAAAATGCTATTGTTATTGGTAATATCGCTTTGCATATTTTCAATCTTGCACAGAGTTTGTGTTTTTTTGGTAGTTTTCTACGTTTTAGATTCTCACAGCAGCCTCGTAACCGTTTTGCATACCAGTGGCTGGAATGTTAAATAAGCATGCAAACTTTGACCAAAATATACAATGTGGTTCGAGAGCCATGAGCATTTTCACTGTCTGACCACGACCGGTCTGACTGATCCAGTGATCGCCTGTTACACATGCCAGTTGTTAGATAATTTTGACATGCATACCATATGCAAAATTTGATCAAAATATACTATGTGGCTCAAGAGTTATGAGCATTTTCACTAACCGCTAACGGACAGGCTGACAGACAGACAGACAGACAGAATGACGGACTCACACAGTTATTTAAGTGCGCACATGCGGGCCTAACTCTCTTATCACGAGGCCTCCTTCCATTTTCTTGATTAATATCAGTGCACTCAACAGACGAGAGAGCTATATTTTTTTGTGAAGATCAGGACGGTATACCTTTCTAAATCATAATGGTAGAGACTGTTTTAATTGACGCGCTAATAACGGCGATCGCTGCTTGTAATCGGAGGGGTATAGTTTTGGCGTCCTCCGTGCGTCCGTCCGTCCGTTCATTCCGTCAGTCCTCACTTTTTGTCTTAGGGGGTTGAGCCGAGGCCAAAATCAAACTTCTTCAGAATATGGTCATGTTGCATATAAAATTAAAGCTGGCGACTTTTGCAGCAATATGGTAGCAAATGTTTTGCCCACAGACACACCCTCGACCCAGGGGACGGGATCAAAAGGTCAAACCATATCTTTTTGTAAAAAGTAGTCGTGATGCATATCGAATTAAAGGGAATTGAGCACAGAGCACCATGAAAGCAAATATGCTGTCATTACACATACCAAAGACCCCTGGGTGGGGTTAAAAGGTCATTTTTCTTTTCTAAAAGTGGTCATGTTGCATATCAAATTAAAATGGAAGAAGTGTAGACCTATATGCAAGGTAGCACTTTGAATTTACACACACCCTTGACCTCTGAGGCTGGGTTAAAATGTCAGATATTGAAATTGTGTAGATGTAAGTATAATTCTTTTTCAGTCAGTCATCTTTCCCTCCTATTCTTCCCCAATTTTGGGGTCTGCTGGCAAAAGCCGTTTTAACTTGAATATGATCAACAAATGGTAGCATCTGAGAGAAATATCTCCCTGACCTGTCTGCTGAACTCCACTGGGACTCAAATAAGCTCATTTTATTGCTCTTCTGGATAGTAGAATGACTTTTGAGTCAGCAAAGTGGCTGTAAACCAGCCTGTTCAACTGTTGAATAAGAACATTCTTGATATTTGTATGTTCTACACTCCTTCCTAGTTCTTTATAATTAATTTACTAGATTTCAGTACTAAATAAAACAAGTTTTTGGAAGCAGAATGGAACCAATGAAAACCCATATCAGCTTGCTTAGAAGCCAGCTGATCTGGATTTCCATTGTATCCTGATTTAAAATAGTAAGGATTGAAGGTTTAGCTAGTTCAGAATATTAAACTGTATATGCAGCGAATATCAACGACACTAATAAATCAAATAATAATAATAATAATAATAATAATAATAATAATAATAATAATAATAATAATAATAATAATAAGAGGATAAAACATTCTTTTTCGTATATCAACGTTTGCCAAGCCCGAGTGTGATAATGTGTTGCAGCCCGAACCGGGAAGCGTTGAGGGCTGCAACACATTATCACACAAGGGTTTGGAAAACGTTAATACACGGAAAAGAATGTTATATCGTCATTGTTATATACCTTCCTCAGGGGCGTGCCTGAGGGCAAAATCAAAGTACGCAGGGGGTGGGTATGGGAGGGGGTGTCCCCCTCCCATATGTTAGGGAAAAAAATCAAAATATGAACTAAATGGTGGCTTCTCCTGCATTTTCTGAACCTAAACACCGACTTAATTGTTTCCAAAACAAAAGTGAAAAACTGTCAAAATCCTATTGCTTTGGTTCAGGAGTATTACAAAATCGGTATACTTGTAATGTAAAGACCTTACCCGGGTGAGGCATGTTTTTATTGCATTTTTCGCGATATAAGACGTTTTTATTTTTTGGACATTCAAAAATTAAAGTACGCAGCTGCGTACTTTGCGTATACGCAGGCACGCCCCTGTTCCTCTCAAGCATCAGCAGTTCTAAATAATTTTATTCAATTGTATGAAGAAATGTCCATCGTAACATCATGAAGCGTACAACGAATCACACCGGATATGCGGCAATCGAAAACGTCAATATTATCGACAAATATAGACAAAAAATAGTTAGAAACAGTTTCCGATTGCCTTTAGTCGCCCGACTGGTGACAATTGGCAATCGAAAACACTGGTTGTCGCAATTTCTGATCCGCGTCCGTCGATTGTATAGAGAGTGTTTGATTGCCGTATATCTGGTGTGGAAACAAAATTATTTTTTCAACAGAAACATGAAAAATGTAAATTATTCCTAGTAGCCTTTGTTTCGGATTGTTTTGGCTATGTGTTCAGAAAACCTATATTCAATAAACACTTCAGATAGGCGGCAATCGAAAACGTTAATACTATCGACGAACGTAGATCTAAGATCGTTAGAAACAGAATTTTAGATTGCCGTTTGTCACCCGACTGTAAATTATTACTAGTAGCCCTTGTTTCAGATTGTTTTGGCTACGTATTCAGTAGGCCTATATTAAATAAACACTTCAGATAGGAGGCAATCGAAAACGTTAATACTATCCACGAACGTGGATCCAAGATCGCTAGAAACAGAGCTTTCGACTGCCGTTTGTCGGCCGACTGGTGACAAATGGCAATCGAAAACATTGTTTCCAGCGATCCGCGTTCATCATTTGTTCAGAGCGTTTTCGATTGCCGCCTGTCCGATATGATACAGGAGCGTATCTTATGCTAATTGAAATAGTTTGGTCATTTCTTCATACAACATTAGCGACGAATTATCTAAACTTGCAGACGATGTCCTTGAGCGGGCTGTAATGGCATTGCAGCCCTCTGCTGCCATGTATTAATGGGAATGAAGCCCGCGGACAGTGATTTGTCGCATTGCGACACGTTAAATTTAGATGAAAAGTACAACTGTCAGCGATTGAAACCGCGTCAAGTTTCTATAGTAAACACTCATAAGGTATATAATAATAATAATAATAATAATAATAATAATAATAATAATAATAATATAATAATAATAATAATAATAATAATAAGAAGAAGAAGAAGAAGAAGAAGAAGAAGAAGAAGAAGAACGCAGTAGATTCAGATAAAAATGAATGTCTCTCCACTTCATTTGGGTCCTGTAGCTGCTAACTACCTATGATCATTAAAAAGATTGACATTAATGTGTTTTCTCTGAAATAGCTGGCTGGAGAAACCTTTTGAAAATCTAAGATCTAACAGATAATGCTGTCAGAATGGAGAAAAGCCGCTGCCAGTAAAAACGGATAAATGGACATAACTAGCAGAGAGTTGGAGGTGAAATAACTTGGGAAAGATACTGGTCTGTTTTATTAAACTAAGCACTAAAACATACTTGACATGCTTTTGTTATGATCCTTATGATACTGAAGGTGATGGGATTTATGTTTTATGATTTACATTTTCTCTCAAATAACTCTTCGTCAGGGGTGGGGGGATACTTTCCTGCCAGCCAAGATTGACAGTGACGTCATGTTTTGTTTACAACACTATTAGGGACTTATAATCGAAAGTTCACTTGTGTATTAATCCTATCCTCTGGATAGGATTAATACACAAGTGATCTATCGATTCGCGTTAGATCAAGCAGAGTGTACGTGTTATTTTTACTCAACAATGTGAAACTTAATATTACGTCACTGTCACTCTTGGTTGGCACGACAGTAAATTCGTCGAATGTGTCTTGTTTATCTTTTTCGTTTGTTTGTTTGAGTTGATATTTTACTTTCCGGTCAATGGATTTCCAGTCACATCGAGAATTACTTCTGGATTGAACCAGTGATAACAAGGGCACAACACATTGCTTTTCCGTGAAGTTAGAATTACAGCCCCTTCAGTCTCAATTGCAAGTCGCTAGCACTCTACCCACGAGCTAGGTGCAGAGCTTTGACTTAAGTATTTCGCCTTTCCATTTGTCTGTTTGTTCGTCTTCCTCCTGCCCAGGGACAAAGTTTTTGCGTTAAAGTTTATATTTATAATTTATATTTTATATGACGACTCTTTGGTGGATTCAATTCATATTTTGTAGATGTTATACAATTTTTGACTTCAATGAGGTAGAAATAAAGATTTATCTACCTGAAAAAGTGATAATTGTCCGAGGCCGCTAGGCCGAGGTCAATAGCGCTTTTAAGGGTAGAGAAATCCTTATGTCTACCGAAATTGAAGTCAATAAATGTTCTGTTATATGACTTTCATTTAAGAATGAAAAATATTGCTTCTTATACTTTTGTTGTTAAAGACATGTTCAACCTTCAATCTAAGACATTTAATGACTCACATGTTTAAGCAAATGTCATTAAATTATTTCTAAATGTATAGTATTTGCATTTTCAAATGCATATTAATTCTCTTAATGGGGAATATAAAATGTTATCATAAAACTTTTTTTACAATGTGTTTATTCAAACAAAGATAAATAAGCAAACAAAACAAAACAAAACGTTTGTAAAAATTTATGAAAGTCTTTAATTTACCTGTTGGGAGGTGAAACAGTAAATCATGTCAATTTCATGCAGCACATGCTAGTTTCACACTCATCATGCTACTTTTATCTCTCTAGAGAGTAATGTTGCAGAAGTGTCAAAATATATAAACTTCTGGAAACTAGTTCTAGCTGGTTTTGATGCAATATTAACTTGTGGACTGGTTTAGACCTGTTTCCAGATAGACATAGAGATTCATGAAGACAAATTGGGCCAATCAGGAGACAGAATTCTCTCCAGTCATATAACAAATATGTTTTATATTTTAAACAGCGCAATCCCCACCCTGGGCCATTACATTGAATTTATGCTTTTAAGGCTATATTATCAGGATCATTTATATTTGGTACCATGTTTTATTTAAGCTAAAGTTTCAGGCGTGGCCTTGAAATCAATTTCATGTTAAATGGAAAACGTGGCTCTGTCCTGGGAGTCACATGTTTTACATTGGATTATATAGCAAAAACATTATACAATTATTGACTTCAATGAGGTAGACATCAGGATTTATCTACCCAAAAAAGTGATAATTCACCGAGGCCACTATGCCGAGGTGAATATCACTTTATAGGGTAGATAAATCCTTATGTCTACCGAAATTGAAGTCAATAAATGTTTTGTTATAGGACTTTTCAACTAAGAATGAAAATTTTCTACTTTCACTTTTGTTGTTAATGACATCTAAGACATCGAAGACATCTATGGACTTTCTCACAAGTTTTAGCAACTTTTATTAAAATATTATAATTTAGTATTTTGCATTTTCAAATGTATATTAATCTTTTAAAGGGGAATATAAAATGTTATCATTAAACTGTTTTTACAGTTTGTTTATTCAAGCAAAGATAAATAAGCAAACAAAACAAAACAAAACTGTTGTAAAAATTCATGAAAGTCTTTAATTTACCTGTTGGGAGTTGAAACAGCAAATCATGTCAATTTCATGCAGCACATGCTAGTTTCACACTCATCATGCTATTTTTAGCTGTCTAGAGGGTAATATTGCAGAAGTGTCAAAATATTAACTTCTGGAAACTAGTTCTAGCTGGTTTTGATGCAATATTAACTTGTGGACTGGTTTAGACCAGTTTCCAGGTAGACATAGAGATTTATGAAGACAAATTGGGCCAATCAGGAGACAGGATTTCCTCCAGTCATATAACAAAATATCTTATTGTCTTAAACCACTAGGTCTAGAGCATTTTTTATGGTATGAAGTGGTTTCATCTAGTGGAGCTTTACCAAGTTTGATCAAATGACCTGGGGTCACATGTTTTACACAGGCTTATATAGGAAAACGTTAAAGTCCTCTTGTCTGAAACCACTAGGCATAGGACCTTGATATTTGGTATATAGCATCATCTAGTGGGCCTTTACCAAGTTTGTTAAAAATATGCCCCCTACGGCCAAAAATGGTCCTGTGATAGAGGTCACATGTTTTACATAGGCTTATAAAGAGGGGGGGGGGGTATAAAAAATATTCTCGTCTGAAACCACTTGGCATAGAGCCTATATATAGTATGTAGTATCATATAGTTGATCTCTACTAAGGTTGGTCAAATTATGCCCATGGGGCCAAAAATGACCCGCCCAGAGGCTCACATGTTTTACATAGACTTATGTAAGGAAAACAAAAATAATCTGCTGGTGTGAAACCACTGAGCATGGAGCCTTGATACTTGATATGTAGTATCATAAAGCAGAGTTTTACCAAATTTCTTAAAATTATGATTCTATGGCCATTTTATGCTAGTGCCAAAATGGCCCTACCTTGGGGTCACCTGTTTTACTTAGGTTTATATAGGTGAAACATAAAAAATCTTCTTGTCTGAAACCACTAGGTCTTGGGCCTTGATATTATGTATGCTGCATCATCTAGTGAGCCTCTATAATAAGTTATGCTCCTGGTGGCCACACTGGACACATGTTTGACATAACACAGACTAATATAAAGAAAAAGTTGAGGTTCTACATCCTGTTAGTTTTGTCAAACTTTTCTATGCAGTCTTAATGAAACTGCTTATATATCAAAATTCATAAAAAAGTGAGTATGATCAGGAACCACCACAAACACAAACCGCAGACAAACCCATGGCGCCGCGAGGAAGAGCCACACAACCTTCACGAGCCACCAGGAAGACAAACCAAGCAAAGCAACCAGCGCTCTCGTCCCTATCAAGATTATTGCAAAACTAGAATGGACATAAAGTAACGTATAGCAATACATAGAGCAATTACAGACTCTTTACATCAGAGCCATCATAGAGTCTGAGGCCTGACCCACCGTCGTGCGATTAAAGAGGAAAGCATAGCTTTAAACCGTGATTGGGTTTAAAACCAGGCATGCAGACTGTCGCATGACATCCAAGTTATATCCAACCTTTATATAACGTTTGATAATCGTATTGAATTGATCACTAAAATTAGGGTTTCCAACAATTCGTTTGAATTTATAAACTAAATCACCATAAAATATAATAGGTACTGATATGCCTTGTTGCAGAAGTTTTTAACCAAATGTTTTGTTTAACAATTAACTCTGAGTGTCTGTGGTAGAATTTAGAAAATGCTTTTCGAATCTTATGATATCAATAACTTAGCAGTTAAAAATAAGTTTCTGTTGTTGAAGTCATCAACATTAGAACACACTTGCAAAAGTAATAACCTGAGAAATAAATAAACCATAGGAAGGAGAGCTAGGAACATCTCAATCAAGAAATGGGAAATTTACTATTTCAAAATTAAAATCATCCCGTTTATCATAAATTTTAGAAGAAATATGCCATTTGTCAAGTTCAAGTCCAAAAACGGAGCTTCAGTATCATAAGAATTCGCGCTATTTAACTGTAGTTCATAGTTGTTTATTTAGAAGAGCAATGCTTTCCTATACCTCTATAAACACTCATTCTCAGGTGAACGACCAAGGGCTCGAGGGCCCTCTTGTTTCTCGTTAAAAAGCCTCTTGCCAAAATAATGACATGCATGATTTTTCTTGAAAAATGCCTCTGAAATATTGAGTTCAGTGTAAAATCAAAATATGTGTTTAACCCTTAAAGCGCCAAGAAAAAATGCTTCTGAAAATGTCGTCTGCTGAAGTCGTCTGCTGCAAATAGTTGCCTAGCATTACTGACGAATTAAGTATAGAAGCAAACAGTGTGAACCCAGAACAGACTGCTCCTATAGATATATAGGAGCAGTCTGATGGGAGCAGTCTGATCTGGATCCACACTGTTTACCACATCTTCGCAAGCCAAGGGTACTAACTCCACTTCGTTCCTTGTTTAAGGAACGAAGTGGAGTTAATACCCTTGGCTTGCGAAGATGTGTTTGCCATAGAGGCTTCTTAAACATTTCAGCAGACGAGAAAAGCAGACGACTTTTGTTGCGATTGGCGCATTAAGGGTTAATATTGTTCTCTGTGTACTACAAATGAAATTGGTTGAAAAGTCCTTATGATATATATATGACAGTAAAGTTCATGCCTTTAGTTAAGAGTGCGTACCCAAATAATAACTTTCTTATTTCTCAACCAAAGCATATGTTTTGGGTACTCAAAAGAACCGTCTCATTGAGACGGTTCTTTTGAACACATAAACACATGTTAAAAGTGGTGGGTTAGAAAATATTTGCAAATTTACGCTCATTTTTGCTTTGTTTATCTAAACCTATGAATTGTCACTGTTTGTTTCAGTGTGAAGTTGCAGCTGTGACAATGAAGTTATAAGAGGAAGGCACCATAAGTCAACAAAGCACAGGGCGCTGAAACACAAAGTGATTACAAGCAAAAATAGAATAAAAACATAACCAAAAGGAAATCCTAGGCCCGTTTGTTAAAGATGCGACAACACCACCACTCATCTAGTCAAATAAAATATGGTGCTTGAGGAACTGTAGCATATCGAATGACCAATAACAAAATAACATAATATTACTGTGAAATATAGAAGCGAACACAGATTAAACCAAAACGGATATGGATATTATGTAAATGATCAGGAACATCAACTCGATATAACCATGGAAAGTAGAGTCACAGGCGTTGCTGATCTTGAACAACCGTCCATCTTAGTCAATGGGGGTAGAAAGATGGTATCCTCTGAACGAAACACAAAAACAATCCTAATCAATAAAGCTACAGGCATGATTGACTCTGATAAGAAACAAACGCCAATTATATTCAATAAAGCTAGAGACACGAACTCCTCTGAACATGAACAGAAAATCGTTGTTATCAGGAGAAGTAGTGACATGATATCCTCTCCTCAGCCGCAAAAATCAACTATAATCAATAAAGCTATAGGAACCATTGTCTCTGATCAGAAACAAAAGTGTGCTTTAATCAATAAAGCTAGACACATTACACCCTCTATTCAGAAACAAAAGTCGATCTTAACCAAGAAAGCTATAGAAAGCATTCGCTCTTATCAGAAACAAACATCAATCATTACTGATAAAGCTGTAGAAATTATACCCTCTGTTCAGAAACAAAAATCAATCATAACTAATAAAGCTGCAGTAACTATACCCATTGCTCAGAAACTAAAATCAATTATAGTAAACAAAGCTATAGGCACTATACCCTCTGATCAGAAGCAAAAATCAATCATAATCGATAAAGCAGAAGATGCTATACATTCTGATCAGAAACAAATACCAATTCAAATCAATAAAGCTGGAGAAACTATACCCTCTGCTCAGAATCAAACATCAGTTATTATCAGTAAAGCTAGAGACACTATGCCCTCTTTTCAGAATCCAACATCAGTTCTAATCAATAAAGCTAGAGACACTATCCCATCTGATCAGAAACAAAGAACTATTATAATCAAAAAAGGTACAGACACAATATCCTCAGATCAGAAACCAAATACCATACTCGTCAGGAAATATAGAGCCACTATATGTGATGATCAGAAACAGAAACCGTTTATAATCAATCGAGCTAAAGACTCAGTATGCCCTGACCCAAAACAAAACAACATTATAATCAAGAACAGTAGATATACGATACCTACATATCAGAAACAAGATCTTATTTTAGTTAAAAGGGATAAGGATACAATACCAGACCAGAAGCAAAGAAACGTTATAATCATTGAAAATAGAGACAGGGTATCCCCTGATGATGAAGGTAGAGACTCAGTACGCACTGACCAGAAACAAAAGATCATTACATTCAAAAAAGGTACAGACATAAGACCTGCTGATCAGAAACAAAAGCAAGTGATTGCCATGGAATGCAGGGACATTATACCCTCTGACCAAAAACAAAAAATCATAATAATGAATAGAGCTAGAGACTCAATATCTGCTGATCAGAAACGAAAACACATTATGATCAAGGTAGATAGAAATACAAAAGCTTCTGATCAGATTCAGAAACAAAAACCCAATATGATTAAGGAAAATAGAGACTCAAGGTCCCCTGTCAAAAAACAAAAGCTCATTATAAAAGAGAAAGGTAAAGACACACTATTCGCTGATCAAAATCAAAAGCACACAATAATGAATGAAGATAGAGATGATGGATCAGCTGATAAAGAACAAACTCCAATTCTAATCAAGGAAGACGAAGAGCTGATATTATCTGGTGAGAAACAACGACTAGTCATAATCAAAGAAAGAAGGGAAGCATTATCTGCTGATCAGAAACTTAAACCCATTTTAATTGAGGAAGTTAGTGACATGATAGCCATTGATCAGGAACAAAGACCCAATATAACCAAGGTAGGTAGAGACATATCGGTTATACAGAAACAACAACCCACTAAACACGTTCTCAAGGAAGGCAGAAACATGATATCCAGTAATCAGGAACTAAAACCAAATAAAGCGGAACTTGGTAGTGACATGATGGCAGCTGATGAGGAACAAGCACTTGGTATAATTGAGTTTGATACAGAAGCAAGTTTACCTGAAGAGGAACAAAATCTTATCTTGGGTGTTGAAGATACTGTATCCTGTGGAGATGACCAACGACAAAACTCAATTGTGATGGCAGATCCAGTTGATGGAATTGATAATATCAGTCAAAACCCTCTAGAAGAAAATGGGAACATGTTTTTTGAAGTTGATTCTATACCATTGGTTGAAGATTGTCTAGCTTTCTATTTTGGTGATGATTATAATCATCATCAAAATAGAAAGCTAGACAACGGTACAAATGAAAAGCTGTCACCCTTGTACATGAATGGGAAAAAGAGTAAAATGAGAGATCCCAATGAAAGAGGATTTGTATGTTCGTTCTGCCACAAAGCTTTTAAGTTAAAACATCATTTAAAGACGCATATGGTTGTACATACTAGTGAAAGACCTTACACATGTGGTGTCTGTAAAGCTTCATTTTCTCTTAGACATCACTTGCTTCAACACATGGCAACACACTCTGATGAAGCATCTGCTAAGAAACACTGCTGCAATATTTGTGGCAAATCATTTCTTCAGGGTTACAATTTGACAAGGCATCTGAGAGTTCACAGCGGAGAGAAACGTTTTCATTGCTTTATATGTGATAAAGGCTTTGCTAATTCCTGGTCTCTTCAGAATCATCTATTGATTCATAGCGATGATAGACCTTACTCCTGTGAACTGTGTAGGAAAGGTTTCAGGAAGAAATGTCATCTGGCTAGACATATGCTGACACATTCAAGCAGTAAAAGGCCGCGATGGGGTCGCGGAAGAGGTTGTGAAAGTAGTGCATCTTCATCTGAAGATGAACTTGTATGTGATTGTTGTGAAGAAACCTTTTCTAGTAAAGAGGAACTAAGGAACCACGATTGTGAATTCCAAGAATTCATGAAATCTCAGAATAGAGCAATGACAAGAAGAACTTCTACAAGGCGAACTGAAGCAGTGGTCAATTCAGATAATGAATTTGCATGTGATTGTTGTGGAGAAACGTTTCCTAATAAAGCAAAACGGAGGAACCATGATTGTGAATTCCAGGTCTTCACGGAATATCAGAATAGACCAAAAACAAGGAGAAGTTCAACAAGGAGATCAAGAAAAGTTGTCAATTCAGATGATGAAGTAGAGAATATGAATGGTAATGCTGACTTCATTGAGGTTAAAGTGGAAACAGAGATCAATTCAGATGACGACGTTCAGAATATAAATGATATTGCTGAAAACATTGAGGTTAAAGTGGAAAGAGCAGTAAGTTCAGATAATGAAGAACAGAAAATAAGTGTTAGTACTGACAACATTGGGGTTAAAGTTGAAAACGCGGTGAATTCAGATGACGTAGTTGGGAATATAAATGGTAATGCTGACTACATTGAGGTTAAAAAGGAAAGAGGGGTAAATTCAGATTATGAAGTTGGCAATTTAAATGCTAATGCTAACTACATTGAGGTTGAAACGGAAAGAGGGGTAAATTCAGATTATGAAGTTGGCAATTTAAATGCTAATGCTGACTACATTGAGGTTAAAAAGGAAAGAGAGGTTAATTCCAATGATGAAGTTGAGAATTTAAATGGTAAATCTGACGACTACATTGAGGTTAAAGTAGAAAAGGATTAATTCTTAACCAGCTTGTGATTACTTGTTATCTGCTGACACCAGGTCCTGTGCAAATAGGTTGGAAACAGATCAGGCCAGACATTTTGTTAGTCTGATTGGGATCCCAATTATTTGACTGATAGTCTTCATGATTTTTTTTCTAGAAAGAAAATTTAAAAATGCCTAATCTGCAAGCTGCAAAAGCATGTGACATTGCACAACTGCATGTGAAATGTTGGATGTTTTAAGAGCTTGGTGAATATCATCAACATCATTGGCGTAGCTCCCATTACTCAGTATATGAAAGTGTGTTATAAAACTTGTAACACTCAAGGGAGCTCAACTAATGTGGTAAAATTGATTTTTCAAACTTAAGGAACTGCTCTTATAGCTCTGGGAGCAAATTCTTTCCTTTAAGAAAAGTTCCCATTTTGAAAAGGGACGTAATTTTAGAGAACCATTGCTTCATATAGTAGTCTCCCTTTGATGTGCCTAACTTTTTGAGTGTTCTGGCTACGCCATTGAAGATAATAAACTTTTTGCAAAATTTATCAGAAATGACACTGGCAGGCAAAGACCCAAGGTTCAAAAAAAAGACAGTCGATCAAATGGGCGAATCCAGAGGGGGACATGGGGTCCGGACCCTCCTTAAGGTGACGCTGCTTTCAAAATCTCTTACTTGTATGTTTTTTTCCTATATAGTCAAAATAGTTGTTGTATAAACAAAAATAGCTATTTCATCATGAGACGGATACCTTTGTACATTGGTGTATGAACAATTGATACATCTCGTACAGATCACTTTACGGCCAAACATACAGTTTTTGAGCAATCAGCAGCATGCTTATCAGTCGTTTTAAGTTAATTCCGGGTTTTGTTGTGGCATACTGGCCCTGGGGGAATTTTAGAGAAGATTGTTAACATGAACAAGAACTACAGGTATTCAACTACAATATGTAAAAGTATTTTGACCCAAATATATGTATTTCTGGTATTATTAACACTTTTTTTCTACCATGAAAAAATTATTTGCAAAAATTGGAAAAATATATATTTCTACCAGTAATTTGTACATTTGGGCGAAACTACTTTTATATATTGTAATCGGATAATTGTAGTTCATTTCATGTAAATGATTTTCCCTACAAGTGAGTATGATCAGGAAATACCACAACCACACACCGCAGACCCACTGCACCGTGGGGAAGAGCCACAGAACATTTATAGTATCAATACATCTGTAAGACAATAATAGCAAAGCAACCAGTTTTCTCTTCCTCTTCAAAATGATTGCAAAACTAGAATAGACACAAAGTAATAAGTTCACCCAGCGTGTCACAATATTGCAAACGGAATAAAACAAGGAAGTATCAAAAACGACTGATAAGCATGCTACCGAGTGCTGAAACGCTGTATGTAGGGGCGTAAAATTATCTGTGTGAGATGTAAAAATTGTTCATACAACAATATAGCCAAAGGTTTCCGTGCCCTTGATAAAATAGCTAGCCATTTTGGTTTATACAGAAAAAGGGTATTTGCATTAAGGGGCTAATTTGGCCCCCTCTGGAGTAAAAAAGCTGAAAATTGCTTTTCACCATTTTAATTTGATTGGTTTATTAGAAGAATAACTGAAGTGTACAATTTCACCATTTACTTAAATTTTTCCATTGCTATGGTAACTAAAATGGCCGACAAAATAGGCTTAAAATAGAGAAATTGCCATTTTGGACCAACTGTCAGGCTTTTGGAGGCCGTTTTATAAGAAGTAGATATCAGCACAGCTAAAAACCCAAAAAATCTTTTTAAAAATTAGATTGTGTGCTGTGATAATTCTCATCTTCTGTTAAAATATCTTTTCGGTATTTGCTTGTGCTCTATATTAATTTCTCCGTCAAACCTATCAAATTTGTTCCAAAAGGGTCAATTTCCTATTTTGGCAGCCTATTTTGGAGGCCTTTTTTTATTACCATAGCAACGGTAAAAGTCAAAGTGATTCGAGACTTTTACACTTTGGTTATTGTTCTAATAAACTAATAAGAACAAATTGGAGAAAAACAATGTTTATATTTTAGCCTCATTTTTTTTTGGGGGGGGGGGGCGGGGGGACATAAAAAGCCCCTTAATGCACGTACGCCTTTCATACAAGTAAGATTTTGAAAGCAGCGTCCCCTGAAAAATCACAAAATATAGGGTTTCCCAGCAATATTGGTCCGGATCCCCATAACGTCTCAAAACTACCAAGCTAGCATTCAATGAAGGGCCATTATTGGCATGCCAGGGAAACTCCATTCCAATGCGTTTCCCTGGCCGGCCGATATTTGAGTGACATTAGGATCCTCTCTCTAACCCATCAACTAAAAAAACACACACACAAAAAAAAATGTTGTCAGTGTTGGACCCCCTCTGACAAAACTTTCTGGATCCCTGTGTGGGTCATATATATTATATATTGTTGTTTCTGGTCAACTAAACGAAATTGGACTGAGACAGTTTCAATGACCACATATATAAACTCATCTTTGCAAGCCAAGGGGACTAAGCCCACTTCACACTCCATACGCAGGTATATGTGTGGAAAGGAATGGACTTAGTATTTTTGATTTACAAAGATGATACAAGATATGTATTTTTTCAATATTTTGTTTTGAATTGCTTTTTAGTTGTCCCCCAGTCCTTTTTATACATGCATGATTATTCCAGACAGAAGCATGGTACATTATTATACAAGCCTCCAGATGAGAGTGTGTATTATAAAACTTTTTTCTTTATTTCTCATCTAAAACATATAATGTGGGCACTCAAAAGAACTTTCAAAATTGTGAACATTAATGGTTTCGGCCAATCTGAATTCAATATGTCTATACACTAATTCGGCCTCGACTTGAGAAAACCTGTCTTTGAGGGTTAGCAAACAACAAAAGCACAGACCAGCCTGCCCATCTACGCTGTCTGATCAGCGTCATTGCTATTCGCTAATTGGAAAGTATCATATTTAAACTATCTACAAGCGAAATTTCAATTTTCCAGCTGGTAGACTGGTTTGAGACTAACTTTGTCGGAAACTCTGAAGACAGGTTTTGTTGCGTTGAGGCCAAAGCAAGAGTTGGTGTCAATACGGAACCATATTGCGTGTTTATGAGTAGATTTTCCATTCTATACAAGTGTGCAGTTGAAATTGGAATTGAGATGCACTTGACCACTACTTTCTAGAATGAGTTGACACCATTTACACTTAAATTCCTTGAAAAATACTTGGTAGCTCTTTTGCAGTCACAAGCACAGGAACTGTACAAAATATGAAGCCTGTGCAATTTTGCACAGGTTGAATGTTTTTTTACATTTCACACATTTGTACATATTCAAAGAAGGATTTAATATTTACGGAATATATACATCGTCAGTGAGCTGAAATAAATTTATATATATGGGACATAGGTGGGTTTAGAAAACTGGCTATTGTTCACTTCAGTATTTGCATGTATTTCAAGAATTGTTACAATTTGAAATAAAAAATGAGGCATTGTAGGACAAAACCAAGAAAATAACCAGTGCATCTAGCAAAGACTCAGATCGCCTAGCCCCGAGGTTACTAAAATTCTTGCTCAACTCAGCTGAGCACGAACTTTATCAAGCTCATAAATGTTAAAATGCCAACAATTGTTGGTATTTTAACATTTATTAGCATGATAAATACAACATCTGAGAGACTTAAAGCAAGAAACTTCTTCATTTGGCGGTATTTAAAGCTGCATAGTCTGTAACTTTTGATATTCTAATTTTGGAAATAAAGTTTCTATTTTTAAGAATACAGTAAAAATACTCAAATTCTGGTAAACATTTTACTATTTTCATAAATTTTAACAAATTATATCTATCAAAACAACAGCATTTATGTTAAAAATCAACTGTCTAGAATTATTTGGGGGACGTAAATAATTCCTAACATGAGAAAAATCGCCTGTTTTTATTAGATAATTCACTGTTCCATGCAGCTTTCAGCTGTACTGAACATATTTATTGTGAAAACATAACTTAATTCTATTTTTACAAATGATTTAAAAAGAAATTTTTTTTTTTCGAAAAATGTTCATGATTCCGGTTCTAGTCACTTTAAGTTTTTATGAGCAGTTGAAATTTCGTGCTCAGTTGAGTTGAGCATGAAAAAAGTTTTATAACCTCGGGGCCTGGACATCCCCAAGTTCTGATCAGAATTTGCTGACTACATGAAGAAACTAGTGGTGACCCACTGAGTAAACGAAGTGAATGTCTTGACTGTGTTAATACCCAGGCTGATCTGAGTAGTCCGTGGACACACGTGTCATTTTGTTAGTTTTGTCACGGACATGCTGAAATGTTAATAAAATGATTGTTTTTTTGTACAATTATACAATGGATACAGTGCATGCGCGGACCAAGGGAGGGGGCGGGTATGGGTCCGGACACCCCTGCAAAAACACAAGTGGCTAAAGTTTCCTTTGGAATACTGGTACGGCCCCCCTCGAGATGCAATTGGACCTTATTGCTTCTCGAGGAAGGTCTGTACGGCGGACTACTAAAATGAAAGAAAAAAGTTGTCAAGACCCCCCACCCCGATGGAATTTTATGGATCAGTCCATGCAGTAGATCACCCAAACCTACATGTTCAGTACCTACATTCTTGTCCCACCTGTTTTATCACCTGCGACATAGGCATGCAAGTTTCTATCAGAGTATGTACATCCGGTTGTTTGGTCGTCCGTCCGTCTGATAACATTTACCATGGGTACGATACCTTGTTGTCCCAACTCCTCATACAGGTTTACCAATCTATTTTAAACTATGCAGATGTTTTTGCATTGTCTGAAGATGTGCATTTGATTAGTTTCCCAATTTTCAGATTGGTTTCGACACTTTTGCAGCGTTTTAACCTAGTATATATTTTTAGGCAGGAATACTTATAATGATACTATAGATAGTGGTAGCCTGGTGTGCGCAACTCCTTTAATTTTATAGTAATCTTTTTTTTTCCAAATTTAACAGGTATTTTGATCATCATTTGAAGATGTGCGTTTGCTTTTTCATATATTTCAGATTTGTGTTTCTCAGCTTTTGGCACTTTTTCAGCATTTTGAACTTAGTTATTTTTGGACTTAAATACTACGCAACTTTATAGATAGTACGTATGTTGTGAGCGCAACTCCTCCAATATTTTTTTAAAGCGCCGGCACATGATATGTTGATACCCATCGAAAATGTACAATGAGTGTGCGCATCTTCGCAAGAGCATTTGCTTGCATACTCAAAGGATAGATTTACAAACGTGGCAATGAGGGGCATGCCTTTTTGCGGCTTCCCCCTTAAATTCCTCATCTATGAACACTGATCACAGTTTAAAATAATTTGGCAGAAGCAGTCACTAAACCTAGGCTATCCCTGAACTGAATGCTATCCACCAAAATATGCGGTCGCCAGGTTTACTCTTGGTATGAACCACGGGTGGTATATGGCGGAACTTGCTCGAAATTACGTCAATGGAATTTTGTCTCCTCGCGACTGTGAGAATCGTTTTTTGGTAAATTGGGCCTGAAATTACTTTTTCAACTC
This sequence comes from Loripinus fragilis, assembly GCA_964019695.1. Lineage (NCBI taxonomy): Eukaryota > Metazoa > Mollusca > Bivalvia > Lucinida > Lucinidae > Loripinus > Loripinus fragilis. The sequence goes on from OZ026515.1 coordinate 37,516,572, forward strand.
TTAAAATTAAGACCCTGGTACATCTTGGGATTTAGCCAACTAGCTTTAAATGAAGCATTAGTGGAACAAGCTAGGTGAAATGACAAATACCTAGTGTTAGTGATCCAGAATTTCAGAGGCATCGAGTAAGTTGTAATCTCTCGAGGGTTTATGCAACCGGTTTAACAATGTCTGCCAATTTTACTTGGGACACTATTATTTGCGCATATAGGCTTTGCTACTGTTATATGTCCGACAGTTTGAAATTTGATAGCTTAAGATAGCTTTTATCGGGCCATTGAGGTGTTCATATCAATTCAGGCTGACAGATAGCTTGCATAGGGTTATAAAGGGGGAATCTTGTGACCAATCTAGCATCGTCATTTTTGATTGGTTCTTCTGTATTCTTGCAGTGTTTACCCCCAACATCCTGAGCCCCACCCCTGAGGCATGCCCCAGGCAACAGAATGTAAATCCCGTTCGATACATTTTAGATCTTTTATTTGTGAGATCACACACAAAGTTTGGCATAAAAATCTTTGAAATTGACTCTGTAATTGAAATTTAATGATTTAACCTTTTAACCTCTCCATAGGGCCCCAACGACGGTGCCAAAATGACTATGCTCTTTCACTCCCTCTGGGTATAGGGAAGCTATATACCAAATTTGGTTCAATTATGACCAGCCGTCTAGGATGAGATAGAGTGATGAACGGACGGACGGAGGTGATTTCAATATCCCCATCGCTTTTTAGCTCACCTGAGCCGAAGGCTACGGTGAGCTTATAAGATGGGACTCGAGCAGGCATTCGTGCGTCCGTGCATGCGTTAACACTTTCAAACATGAATATCTCTAAGACCAGCAGGCAGATAGTAATCAAATTTCATCTGGAGCATCTTGACTGCATTTGGTTTTGGGCCAGATCAGATCAGAACTCTGGTTTCCAGGGTAACAGATAGCTCCCGTAGGGTTATAATGGAGAAAATCTTGTGACCAATCTAGCTTCTTCAATCTTCTTCATTCTTGCAGGTAACAAGGCCAACCATAAAAGCTTAGATGAGATTGAATTTTGACCAGATTTCATCATTGACTTCGGAGTTACCTGCCCTTTAGCGTCTGAAATCGACGAATAATGTTGTGACCGCTCTAGCGCCTTCATTTTTGATTGGATCTTCTTCCTTATTGCAGGCAACAAGGACACCCATAAAATCTTGGACGGTTTCAAAGTTCGGCAGGATCCGACAAGGGAGTTATGAGTTGCCTGCCCTTGAGCGTCTGGAAAAATCCCCATAGACAATGTTGTGACCACTCTAGTGCCTTCTATAGGATAACTACAAAAGCTGTGATGAGTTTGAATTTCGTTAAGATCCCATCACCAATTTCGTCCATATCCAATCACTGAACACTGAGTAAACTGCCCTTGAGCGTTTGAAAATTTAATGAATAGTCTTGTGACCACTCTAGCGCTTTTATTTTGATTGGACCTTCCTCATTCTTGCAGGTAACAAGTACAACCATAAAATCTTGGATGGGTTCGAAATTCCGCCAGATCAGACCTCCGGCTGTGGAGTTAGCTGCCCTTGAGCTTCAAGAAAAATACCCATAGACTTTAAAAGGAGAATTGTTGTGACCACTCTAGTGCTTTCATTTTTGGGTGAATCTTCTTCATTCTTAATGGTTACAAGGACAACCATAAAAGTTTGAATGAGTTGAATTTTGTCAAGATCCCATCACCGGCTACTGACTTCGCTGCCCTTGGGCGTCTGAAAAAAGAAGAATAATCTTTTGACCACTCTATCGCCTTTGTTTTTGATTGGATCTTCCCCATTATTGCAAGTAACAAGGACAAATATAAATGCTTTAATGGGTTCGAAATTCTGCAAGCTCAGAACTCCAGATGTGGAGTTATCTGCCCTTGATCTTCAGAAAAAATTCCATAGGCTAGGCATAGGGGGAAATGTTGTGACCACTCTAGTGCCCTCATTTTTGGATGGATCATCTTCATTTTGTAGGTTATATGGACAGCTATAAAAACTCCAATGAGTTTGAATTTCAGCAAGATCCCATAACCTATTATGGAACTAGCTGCCCTTTGACCGTCTTTGAAATTGATGGATAATGTTGTGATCACTATAATGCCTTCATTTTCTGATTGGATCTTCGTCATTCTTGCAAGTAACAAGGACACCCATAAAAGCTTGAATGAGTTTGTTTTGCGGCTACATCCGACCACCAACTACAGAGTTACCTGACCTTGAGCATCTGAAATATAGCTGTATAATGTGATGACTCTAGTGCCTTCATTTTTTTCCTTTGTTCATCTTCATTCTTGAGCTGACCAGGACATACATAAAAGCATGGGTGAGTTTGAATTTCTGTTAGATCCCATCACTGGCTACCAGATTTGCTGCCTTTGAGCATATGAAAAATATAGTTTCACTAGGTTTCCTCTGCAGTTTTAATTCAGACATTTTCAGTACTTGCAGATAACCATAATTGGCATAATATCTTGAGTGTTTGAATTTATTCCCGATCACTGTTTCAAATTCAGGGTTACCTGCCATCGAGCATGATAAATTATAGTCTTTCCAAACATTATGCTGCTGGCTCCCAGGTGAGCGATCGTTGCCCATTGGGCTACTTGTTTTTTTTTTTTTTTTTTTTTTTTTTTTTTTTTTTTAAAAGTAGGGGATAGATATCAAATAAAATGTTAGATTGATAAGATAATGGTGCACTTTTGACTTGAACCATTTCGTCAAAGCTGGAAAATATATTTTAAACAGCGTATGTTATTTTGTTACTTGTTGCTGTGTCGACCAACGAATGCTCGAGTGAGCCTGCGCATAAAACAAACATATGGAAGAAATATCTCTTGTTCAGTATTTTCACGACAATATCGCGCGGGGATTCGGCATTATTTGACGCAGTTTCGAGTAGTAGATTTTTAGTTCCATAGACTGAAAGTTCTAGCATTATAAGTAGCCCTGAACTTAGAAGAAATTATCCTCTCAGATAGCAGAAACCCTTCTACAGGTATGGCGGCAATATACAATGTATCATTACAATGAGACAATCAAATCATTTTAACATCCTGTGATGAGGAAGAGAAAATGGTTCTTAACTCATAGATATTCAGGGCGAATGAAAATTCCAGGTTGAGCCACGGTGGACCAAGAAAAAAATGCACCTGAAAATTTATGTGGTAACATTATTGACTTATGTGAGTAAAGAGACAAGCAGTGTGTTACCAGACCAGACTGCTCCTGTAGAAGCAGTCTGATCTAGATCTACACCGTTTGTCAGACACCTCCAAATAATTTCAACAGACAAAACATATATCTTTAGTCGTGATTGTCGCTTTGTCCTTGATAAGGACTTTTCCTCCTTCAACCGGTCGATTTTTGAGTGCTATGTTACAGCACGTTTTCAAATAATGTAAAAAAATAATTTTGACTTGTTATTCCATTTTGCGTTGTGAAGGTCGAAGCAAAAATGAAATAAAGGTGATATAAAGAAATCATTTCATTTTTTGTTGATATGCTCCATATCGACGCAAAATGAAATAATGTTATAAAAGGAACCTAGCTTTCTCCAAAAAGAATCCTAAAGCGTAGGAAGCAATATCGGATACTCTCGAGCATAGGATTAAAGCTCACCATCTTTTATAAAATGTTAAAGCTGGACGAAGTGTCATACCTGAAGGATCCTGTAGGCTCAATAATAGGCGAGCTATTACATTATTTCAAAATGCGTTGTAGCAGTGCTATACGACATATGTGATAAGAGCAAGACGGAACGGAATGTTTGGACAAGTGACCTCGTCTGTTATCAGTTAGCTGGTGTGATCAGAGAATTTTCGACCTCAACACAGGTAAGAATTGACAATTATACCCTTATCCATACTATATTTCTGTAATCAACTTTTAGCAAGTGTCATTGTGCCCAGTCGATAGCCAAGCAAACAAACAGCCTTAAAACAACGTCGTATCAATGTCGATGCGACGACGTCGCATCGACATCCATACGACGTTGTTTTGGCATCGTGTGCCTGCTAGGAGTCTCCTTATATTATTATTTTTTTTAATTATTTTTATAAAATATATTTTACTTTATGTACTCTAGTTTCTAAGGCTGAAGAATAGCAGTGCTATCAGAAAGCACAGTGAAGATGAGTTTGCGCTTTATATATGAGTGAAATGAAAGGAGTTTTAGCGATAAGGCGTATATTTTCCCAAGTTGACATGATTACAAACACCAAATTATTCTGAAAGCTATAGAATGAGACGCTGACTAGATAAATACTAAAGGTCCAGGTTGACCTTTGATCTTTCAGCCGATGTCACTCTTATTAGATTCCCATCAACGTATTTTAATATACGATAATCGTATTTTCCTCAGAAACATTAGAGCTAATTAAATTCGATTCATTAAGATATGGGGTAAACGCTTCTAAAACCTACAGAACCAATGACAGAGGCCTGGTTTGTGTTATTAGGAATGTGGACCATGAAGAATGTGTTAAAATGATGATCCTTTATTCACCTTGACCTAGTTTATGGCAAGGTCAAGTTTGATCCCTGGGAAACTATTGAAAAGATGATTTTGCTATAACTGTTGAAACCAAAGTCATTATACATACAATATATGTTTAACCCTTAATGCGCCAATCGCAACAAGAGTCGTCTGTTTTTCTCGTTTGCTGAAATGTTTAAGAAGCCTCTATGGCAAACAGTGTGGACCCATATCAGACTGTTCTGGATCCACGCTGTTTGCTTCTATACTTAATTTGTCAGTAATGTTAGGCAATTATTTGCAGCAGACGACTTCAGCAGACGACATTTTTAAATGCATTTTTTCTTGGCGCTTTAAGGGTTAACCTTAGGAGGATACAATGCAAGTACCGAAGGTCAATGTCGACCTTTGACTTTCAGTCAATGTCGGCCATATTTGACTGCCATCAATATATTCAAAACCTATTTTCTCAGAAAACAACAGATCAAGTGAAGTCAAATTTCATATCGTGCTTTCTTTGCAAGAGACAATCTAAATATGGCTTCACGGTCAAAGTTACACGACCAAAATGGTTTCCATGTCCATGTTAGGCAATAACCCTTCGAAAAGTTCTGCCACAGAACCGAACGGTCAATGGCATTGGTTATTGGTAATATTTGAAATGTGGGTCCTATAAAGTTTTATTCAAATGACGATACATGTACTATACTCTATTAGGCTGATCTTGACCTAGTCTAATCTTATATTAAGGATATCCAAATTACCGTGTCCCTCGTTGCATTGGTCAGTTATACACTATCAGATGGCTTGAGTGATATTTTTAGTGATATTCAGATTTGAGTAGCTTGTAACCTTTGCAAAGAGTTTGGACCCAGATCAGGCCCGACAAAATGTCGGGCCTGACCTGGATTCAAACTGTTTGGCATTCTAATGGTATTCCTGAAATAATTTTCGAAAAATTTAAATTTATAGAAGTCACAGTAGGCCAAAAAAGCCCCAAAACACAAATTTTCCCAGCATGTCAAGAGTAAATCATGAAAATGTATATTTTTGTAGACTCGGCAATGAGAGAATTCGTAGTCTTACTTGGCTTGCTGGCTATTGCCTTCGGGTGAGTAGATCGATTTCTTTATCTTCTCCAATACCAACAGTATTGCAAAAGTCCCTTGCCTTGTGTCCACTTCTACATAAACTGGTCATTATTGACTTAATAATATGAAAGTATATAGACAAACAGCGTAAGCCCAGATCAGACTGCTCCTGTATGAGCAGTCTGGTCTGGGTATACACTGTTCAAAGAAACCTCTGAACCATTCAACAAACAGCCAGGCGACTTTTGTTGTGATTGACACTTTAAGTGCTTGATAAGGGCTATATGCTCTCAAAAAGACCGAAAATTGGTTAGTATACCAATTATCGCTGAATACAGGTCAAAAGATATGCAGAATGCTCCAAGGGGAGCATTATGCAATACTTTCGACCTTCATTAGGCTTCGAGTTGCCATTAAGACCTTTGTTTTGTCTATTTTTGAGTGGCCGTTTTACACAGGTTTTACTGTATGTGATGCCGCAAATAGTCAGGGAATAGAAGGTCTGAAAAATGACGTCAACTCCTTCATTGAATACAAGCCTCACAATTCATCAATCATCCCTCGTACGAAAGTTCTTAGCATGGCGTCATAACTCCACAATACGTTGATAAATTGCTATCAAATAATACATTTTTGGAAACAAGAATTCAACGGCTACTTGAGCGGAAACGAAACTTTGGCTTAAATCAAGGGCCATAACTCTGGTACAAATGTGGGAAAATGACCTGTAACAATCCCAAGCTAGATTCTGCCATGGTAAATGCATATATAAAACTTGGTGAAATTCTACCATTTGGTTCTCAAGATATTGAGCGGAAACGAAATTTTGGCGTAAATAAAGGGCCATTACTCTGGTACCAATTTCCAAAAAATGACGTATAACAATCCCAAGTCAGATCTGGTCAATAGCAAGGCATATACAGAATTTGGTGAAAATATGTCGAGTAGTTCTCAAGATATTGAGTGGAAGCGAAATTTTGACGTAAACAAAGGGCCGTAACTCAAGTACAAATTTGGGTAAAATAATGTGTAACAATCTCAAGCTAGATTGTGTCAATATAAATGCACATACAAAATTTGGATAAATTCTATAAAAGGGTTCTGAAGATATTGAGCGGTAACGAAAAAATTATGATGGACGAACGAACAAACGGACGAACGAACGAATGGACGGAATGACAGACAACACAAATCCTATATAGCCCCCCCCCTTTTAAAACCGGGCTATAATGACTAATCTGTTTTTAAATGTAGCAGTTCTAGGCACTTCAAATTATTTAAATTCCTTACAAGAGTACAAGGTCAAACACAGTACGCGGGCTTTGTATTAGTTTTATGTGATGGGCTCAGCATTAGTTAACACACCATTTTTCTAATTTCTAATATAGGGACTATGTTATATAGCATATGTTCACATTTTGGTGCAAATTATTTGAGTAGGTCTCTATTGCCCCCCCCCCCTCCCCCAACGAAACGCGAATGGCATTTCGTTGGAGAGCCGATTAGCTATCTATGAAGATTAGGGTTGTTTTTATTATCGAAGGATCACAAGTACGATCAATGAAGATAATTCAAGAGCACAAGTGCTATTTTGCTATTTAGATCTACATACAAATTATTTTTCAGGCGATCAACACAGCCTCCTGCGAAGCCCACACTGCCGTCCGGAAGTGAACTCGCTAGTCTGGTACACAGAAGTTTCATGAACGTGGACATGGACAATGATACCTTTATCGAGTATTATGAGTTCGATACCTTGATTATTGTGGCTGATAAAGACAGTGAGTAGTTGAAAATTAATATGAGGAGAGGTGTGGGCAACACTAACTCTGTCCAATTGATTTCCATCTTTATTTGTATATACATGTACCTTCAGTTAAGTACACATACGAATACCCACTCCAATCGGCTATGATCTTTAACCGCCAGCCAGATGACAATATAAAACGTAAATCCGCAATCTAAAATACACACATGACAAAACAGGTGTCTCTTAGGCTAAACTGCAAACTAAAATACCCACCTGTAAAAACCCGTGTTTCTAAGGTTAATACCAATTCTAAAATAATTATCTGGCAATCATGTTTCTAAGGCTAATCTGCAATCTAAAATATCCCCGTGCTTCTAAGGCTAGTTCTCAATTTGAAATAAACACCTGGATAAACTGTGTTTCTAAGGCATATTTTCAATCTAAAATACCCACCTGGATAAACTGTGTTTCTAAGGCTAATTTGCGCTCTAAAATACCCACCTGGATAAACTGTGTTTCTAAAGCTAATTTGCGCTCTAAAATACCCACCTGGATAAACTGTGTTTCTAAGGCATATTTTCAATCTAAAATACCCACCTGGATAAACTGTGTTTCTAAGGCTAATTTGCGCTCTAAAATACCCACCTGGATAAACTGTGTTTCTAAGGCTAATTTGCGCTCTAAAATACCCACCTGGATAAACTGTGTTTCTAAAGCTAATCTAAAATACCAAACCTGGATAATCTGTGTTTCTAAGGCTAATTTGCAATCTAAAAAACCCACTTGTAGAAACTGTGTTTCTATGGCTAATTTGCAATCTAAAATACCCACCTACATAAACTGTGTTTCTAAGACTAATATGCAATCTAAAATATCCACCTGGCTAAACAGTGTTTCAAGGGCTAATCTGCAATCTAAAACATTCACCTGGCAAAACAGTGTTTCAAAGGCTAATTAGCAATCTAAAACATTCACCTGGCAAAACAGTGTTTCAAAGGCTAATTAGCAATCTAAAACATTCACCTGGCAAAACAGTGTTTCAAAGGCTAATAAGCAATCTAAAACATTCACCTGGCAAAACAGTGTTTCAAAGGCTAATTAGCAATCTAAAATATCAACCTGGCAAAACAGTGTTTCTAGAGCTAATCTGCAATCTAAAATATCCACGTGGCAAAACAGTGTTTCTAAAGCTAATCTGCAATCTAAAATACCCACCTGGATAAACTGTGTTACTTAGTAAGTAAGGGTGCAAAGATCAGGAATCGATACAATCAAGTACCACACCTGACCCAATTCGCAATCTAAATATCCACCTGGATAAACTGTGTTTCTAAGGCTAATGTGCAATCTAAAATATTTACTTGGCAAACCTGTGTTTCTAAGGCTAACATGCAATCTAAAATATCCACCTGGCATAACCATGTTTCCATAAGGTTAATCTGCAATCTAAATCACCGAACTAGTATTTCTAAGGCTTATCTGCAATCTTAAATACAACCTACCAAAAAAGTGTTTCTACGATAAATAAGCAATATATAATACCTACCTAGCTAAACAGTGTTCCTAAGGCTAATATGCAATCTAAAATACCCACCTGGCTAGACAGTGTTTCTAAGGTTTATCTGCAATCTAAAATACCCTCCTGGCAAAAAACAGTGTTTCTAAGGCTAATCTGCAATCTAAAATACCCACCTAGCTAAACAGTGTTTCTAAGGCTACTCTGCAATCTAAAATACCCACCTGGCTAGACAGTGTTTCTGGTCATACTCCAAAAAAAGGATTATGACCAGGAAATGCCACAATCACATACTACAGATCAGCCCACGGCCAAAAAAACGATAACAGCAACATGACATTCAGAACACAACACAAGTAAAGCAACCAGCTCCCTCTTATATAAAACAGTGTTTCTAAGGCTAATCGGCAATCTAAAATGCTCCAACTGGTATACATGTATATATGTATCTAAGTCTTATCTGTTTTATGTACTGTTGAGTCATTAACTTTGCTTTATCTCCTTTTCATGTCTTGATTTATATGTTCTAGATGATGCATGGATAAGTTACGGGTCTTTCATGCAAGGCCAACATCTATGTGTCTTGTTACACATCTGAACTAAGGGTGAGGTTGGCGCGCCGTGAAACCGGTTTAAGCCCTCCAGTAAAATATTTTTACTGACCGTTCCAATGCGGTACAATTTTGTGGATCATTAGTGTTATTTATGACTTGTGTTTGTTATGCTTTCGCGTTGGTTCATTGCTGCCTTGTAGTGACCTGCAGGGAAATGGCTGACCTCTTGGCTCTTGTTTGTGATGTTTATTGTGATTTTGTTGCTTTCCCACTTGGTATCCTGGGACAGGTGTGGTACTTGATTTCATCGATTCCCAATCCTTGCTGTCTTTCTTACTGTTAGCAATAATCAAATCACTCCAATGGGAATATAAAACGATGTTTCTTGGCAATCTAAAATGCCCAACTGGTTCACACGTATAAACAGTGCTTCTTTGGCTTATCGGCAATCTAAACGCGGTTTCTATGGGTTATTGGTCCGCGTTAGCCGATTCCCACAGCAGCTTTGTATTGGCGCACATTGGGTGTGATAATATTGTCTGAAAATAGGCATTGAGGAAAGAAAACGTGGCTTTTTGTATGCGATTAACAAAGGCACAGACCAGTCTGTGTATCAGCGCAATCTGATCAGCACCATCATTAAACGTCATTATTACTCGCTTCCTACATACAAAATTTCAACAGTCTAGCTTGTCTTTGTAGTTGAGCAGGCTGGTTTGGGCCTTACTTGGTCAGAAACCGCGAAAACAGGCTTTCTCTCGTCGAGATCCAAATGAAGGTACTCATCAGCCCCGTGTTGTGCCCTATTGGACATTTTCTCTCCTTATGAACCGTGTGCCTATTATTGGTAATCTAATTATAGAAAAAATGGGAGTATCAGTGGGATTTGAACCTGGGAACTTCCGCTTGCCCTTTTAATGGGCACTAAATTTTCAATTGATGTACTGTTGATACAAATAAGAAAATTAATTACTATGCCAACGTGTCCTCTAATGAGACAGAAAAGCATGTCGGATTTCAGTTGGATCTCTATGTACAATAGAAAAAACAGGCCTATATTTACTGTTATAGACGTCTATTTTGACAGTTTCTTGAAAAGTTTTTTCTAGTTCCTGTGTACATCATTTACCAATATTATATGGGCCTCGACGCGAGAATACCTGTCTTTGGGGGTGTGTGAATAACATAGGCGCAGACCAGCCTGCGCATCCGCTCAGACTGATCAGCGCCTTTGTCATTCACTTATTGGAAAGTATCATTTTACAATTTTCCAGCTATCCTCTGTAGCTGAAGAGACTGATTTGAGTCTCGCTTTGCTAGAAGCCCAGACGACAGATTTTCTCGCGACTAGCCCATATGCATTAAAGTTTTATTCTATTAATTTAAATAGATGATGGCTGCATGACGAAAAAGGAATACGAGGTCTTTTCTGCCAGTACCCCAGCTATTGCTGACAGAATCTTCGACCATTTTGACATCAAACACGACAACTGTCTCACTGTGGATTCCGTGTCATCAGAATTTCAGGATATGGATGCAGATGGTATGTTTGTCTGTCTTCGAACATAACTGCTAGCAGCTTTATCTGTCTTGTAAACAGTGTCAAATGTGCATTTAAGACAATGCATGCTATACTGACGGACTTTAAAAACGCAATATTTGGATAACAGCTTTAATTTATGTCTCAAAAAATAGCCGAACCGGTCATTTTGGTTGTATGTTAAAGAGTGTTCATTTGTAAGTAAAACATATTTAATGTCTACAGTTATTTCATGTAACAAAATGTTATCAGTGTAAGATCCCCTTCTTCTTTAAATCATGAAACACGAGAAGTATCAAATTTGTGTCATGGACCTCTTTAGTCATCGAGGATTCACTCTCATATTGTTTGGCAGGTCTGCGATACAGTCCGATTCATCTGTTTGTACCATTTCATTCGATGGCTTAAATCTCCTCTACTTTAATAAATGTTTCAGTGATATATATTTATACGAAGCAGTAACGTCATCAGATTTGGCTTTACAGTTAAAACTAAAGTTTGTTTGCTGATGAAGCCAACTTATGATGACATAATCGAAGCAAAGAAAATTAATATTACATTCAACTGTCTTTTCAAAGATATAAATTGAAGTTAATGTTGCGTAATTAAAGTCCGTCAGTATAGTATACTTCCACAAAACGCTTTGAGGCGCGACTATAACGGTAAATGAATTGAAATGAATCGAGGGTCGTTACTCAGAGGTGGTAGTTCTAAGTATAGTTTGCATTTATTGCGGATTACAACCTAACCCTCCTTATACATTGCAGTAGTCTATTTTGCTCTTGTCACGAGTCAAACTTTTTACCGGTGATATAAAACGTGACTGTACCACGGCTTTGCTGTTTTAAACACGACGGCAAACCACAGCAGAAAGTGAAATATGAAAAGTAAAAAAAAACAAAAAAACATTTGTGATGTAAGACTCAAATTTGACTCACTCAGTTGACATCTTGGCTGACCCCAGTCTTCGCATTTTAGTGGTTTTGTTTTGCACATTGTCACATAGGCGCTCTGCTTTGGTGAATACAGTAAAACCTGTCTTAAGCGATCACTCTAAAAATACAAAAAATTTGGGTTCAAGATCGATTATAACTTCACGCAGATCAAAAGTATTGCAGAATGCTCCAAGAGAGCATTCTGCAATACTAACGACCTTCATTAAGCTACCATTTGTCTTTAAGACCCTTGTTTTGTCTATTTTTGTGTGACCGCTTAAGACAGGTTTAACTTTAGTTAATTGTAGGCTACTTACCTGCACTGTTTCACCAAGTCTTACTATAGCTAGGCGGCTAAGAGCCAAATTTTGGCCTGATTGTGCTATTCCGGATACAAGCATGAAATTTGGCACAGTTGTAGACCATGCCTGACAAAGCAGAATAGGATATAGAACCACATTGGGAAATGCCTACTGCGCATGCGCAAAGCATTTTCTGATTTTAAGCTGTTATCCTAGAGCTTCATACAGTTTGACTTTAAAGAAGGGAACATGTTGGCTGTAGAATAATAAAATGTGGCAGAACTGATATATATTGTTTGAAGTTTAGTCCTCTTCATTCTTTAATTGCTGCGCATGCGCATACAATTTGAATTTGGTACAAAGATGGTATTGTGTTTCTCTTTTTTTGTAAACTGCGCAAATTCCGATGCCCATATCAAAGGACCAAAGCATGTCTTCAATATACATGATATAGGGACCTACAGACCTGTTTAGGTGCGCATACGCAGTGGGTTATTTTAACCGGATGTTGTTTAGACGATAAGATAAACAAAGCCCCATTTATTTACAAGAATAAGTTTTCACAAAAAATAACATATGTAAAATTGTTATTAGACTTAAAAGTCAAGTTTTAAGAAAAGAGAATAGTAGGCTTGTGGCAGACAGACAGACATGTAAACAGTTTTTCGCTCATGCTCAAAGCCCTTGGATCACTGGACAGACACGCTCACCACCTGAGCTACCAGGGTGGTCTAAAGTCATCACCACATATTTTCTTTGTGTTGACCAATTTGGATTGTTTTGGCTTGGAGACGTCTCTGAAAAAAATATGTTTTAAGCCAAGGCAGTGACGTAGCTTATATAGGTCACTGGCCAAGGGCAATATAACTTTTTGATAGACAAACAGACGGACTCACAGACAGACAGACAAACAGGCAGGCACACATATATATTCTGCCGTGCTTGAGCTCACAGACCTCATATCACTGTCTGTCGATGGACTGTCCCCAAACTGTCAGTGAACTGTATATGTATATTTCAAGTGTTTCACTTCCCTTAAACGAACCATACCAAACATTAGTTAGTCTATGCCAGTCTATTTTATGCGGGCATGATAAAGTTACATTTTTGTGGGGGGTGCCTAATATGCCTCAGAGTTTTGGTTGTGAAGCTATTGACTGGCTTTGAGACATTTGGTCCTCCTGTAAAAGATTTCGCACTTGGAGTCAGTGTGGTCATTTTTGATAGAGCCTCCGTTTTTCAGATGCTTAAAGGTGTAGGGGGTTAGCACTGTTCAGTGAGCAGTATACAAACGATGTTTTTATAATTATACGTAATATCTACTTTTTGTACAGTTGATTGAGTGGATTAAGTGTGCGGCACATGTTAGGTGGACAGTTTAAAAGCATCAAGAAGGGAAAAACGAGGAGACGACATCCACCGGCGAGTCGGTCCGTCAAATAACTGTCATACCTAAAAACTGGTAAAATTTCTTGTGAGAAGATGACAATAAACTATTTCATTATCTTTCCAACTGCTGTGTTTCATGGACATAAGATATGCCAACTAAGAAACAATAACCAAAGATTGAGATCAGGTGTTGCACGGGGAGAGTGTGACAATACACTAGAGAAAACCCTGGACTTTACGGGAGAAGAAGCTCAGTCTTAGTGTGTCCTGCTCGCGATATGCCTTCATTTGCGCTTTGTTTGCATGAGGAGGCAGATACAAGAATATTTGCTTGTGCTACGGAAGCGGCTAAAAGGCTAAACAAGAAAATAAGCAGTGGCGCTGTTGATACTGATGAAGTAGTTCTGGTCACACCCGTGGTGCAACTTTTGTGAGTGAATGAACTGGGGGGGGGGGGTGGCAATAATTGCTGGCTTTCGTTGGTGTGAAATCAAATTGTCTTGCTTTTTTCATTCTCTCACAGGGTGCAATAAAACATCATTTTTCCTTGGTCGTGGAAAACGTTGGGTAAGCTTTCCAGCTGTACATGGGTATTTTTTAAAAATGAACTCTGTTCCTGAAAAGCCACCTACAGATTACCTCTGCACCATTGAGCGATTCTACTGTACTGTATGGTAGAACAAGCAAGCACCTACATGAACATAGAAATGGCTAGATAACATTTGTTTACCAAAAAGGTTTGATCGATGAAATGACAGCCCTTATGAAGGTGGCTTTGTATCAGCACAGTTAAAAGGCAGCAAATTAAGGCTCATGTGTTAGGGTCAGTACTAGAACAGGGGAAATGATAACCAAGTCCAGCAAACTGTGATGGATAGATATAGACACTGGAATGTACAGTCCACTGTGGACCACCCTACCACAAGCATCACTATCTTCTCTTGACATTGTGAGATATGGCTGCCTTCAAGGTTGCAGAAGTAGACAATGCAGCTCTCCAGTGTACGACCCTTTGTGCCTGTGGTGGCAACCTTGAACACTACATTTCTGTAAATTGATGATTGTTCTGAAAATGAGTGATGTTAAATAACTGAACATCCTTTGAGAAGGCTGTGTCATATCAGCTTACATGCAGATTATGGCACATATTGCCAGCTCTCCTGGTTAAATGTCACTTTGAAAATGTATACGTTTGTATATAAGATCAAAGTGATCTTGTCATCTTGACCCACGTGCCAAGCAACCAAAAATAATCGCATAGCAATGCATGGACCTAAGTCCAAAAGACAGTCAAACATTCTTCAGTAAACTCCATAACATCAGTTTTAGTCGAAGTTATATTACGGTATGTAGTCATACAAGAACATGATGGGTAAACCATGCATGTCCCCAGCATAAAAAGAGAAATTCATTCATGTCAAATGCAGCGCTAGAGAAGGGGTTGGCTGCTGTCGACGAGGGCACAAAATATACCATTTAAGCGTACCTTGCTGTTAAAAGGGGTAATATTTTTGTCAATATTTACTTTTGAATATATTCTGTGCTTATTATTGTCACTTATATATCCAGCTGTGTATCTTCTTAACAAAGATTTATGTGAGTTAAGCGTTAGTCGATACAGCAACTGAGTTATGCCAAAAAATTGATATTTTTTCCCTGAAAAAAGGGTGGAAGGCATTTTTGTATGTTCTGGAATATATGCTTACTTTAGTTAGTTTAGATAAAATACAAAATATTGGTACTTTAATGCGCAAAAGTTCAAAATCTGAGGGCAGGGCATTTTGAAAGTTATTAAGGTGAAAATGGTTTAGGCCCTCCAGTAAAATACTTTTACTGACCGTTCTAAGGCGGTACTTCTTTGGTGGATCATTTGTGTTATTTCTGTATTGTGTTTGTCATGCTTTCGCGTCTGCAGATTGCTGCCTTGTGGTCACCTGCTGGGAAATGGCTGACCTTTTGGCAATCGTTTGTGGTGTTAAATTGTGTGGTTATTACTTTCCCATTTGGTATCCTGGGTCAGGTATGGTATTTGATTGTATCGATTCCTGATCTTTGCCCCATTTCTTACTTTCATACTGCACGCATTATACTACATATATAGGCTGTTCTGGTCCAGTGACTGGGTCATAGATTGCATACAAATTGATTATATTTAGACCCCCGACTACAAGTACAATGCCCTTGACTACTTAAATTTTGTGTACAGCTACAAAATGGTTTGTAACTTCATAAAAAATAAACAGAAATATGCAACATTTTATTCATTCACTTATTTGTATTCTTCATTATGTAATGCCATTAAATTATAACTAATGAATCAAATAATGTCTCATTAATCTGTGAACACATGTCGTACACATAAAAAATCCCACTGGCTATCCAGAAATTGGCTGGTACTTAGCTAGTTTTAGAATTTAAAGGCTCCAATTGTCCCGGAATGGACTATAATACCTAAGTGATAACTCTAACTGAAATCATCATCATAAAAATTAATAGCTGTAAAGAACTAGCTCATAGAATGGATCATAGTAAACCAAATTAATATAGTTTGTGCCCTCATCAACTGCCACCGACCCACGATGACTGCACTGTTCTAGTACAGTGGCTCTCTAGCGTCATTGCATGCGCAGCAAAAATTATTGGATAAATGATTGTGCAGAAACACATTTATTTCCCAGTCAAAAGATATAATTATTCTATTTATCAATGGTTTCTACCGTTTTACCATCATTAAACATGTTAAAGGAAATAACCGGAAGTATTAGTTAGTTTGTGCATGTGTTATTAAGGAAACTTTTTAAAAAATATCTTTGTTAATGTCTTTTAAGATATCTAGAGATATAGTGGGTCGATTTTTTACCATGACAAACGCAAATATTGGTCTGTGTAGTCAAGTGAGACCCAATTTACTATAACGGAAGTGAATTTTGTCTTGCGCATGCGCAGAGGAAATTTGTCGAAGTGGTTCTATATCTAAAAATCATCAGCTCACCAACCTTAACAAGTGTGGAAAGTTTCATGCTTGTATCCGGAATAGCACAATCTTGGCTCTTAGCCGCCTAGCTACTACTCTAGGCTTCTACGCAAGACGAAGTTCAGACTTATAGCTAGATTCAAGTCCATCACACTAGGTAGCTGCGTATGTGCCTTAACCCTTAAAGCGCCATCTATCATTTGCAGCAGACGACCATTTCAAATGTTGCCGCTTTTTTTTCAAAAATAACTAATAAGGCATGATATTTCATGGGAATCGTCTGCTGGGAGACGATTCTCTTGTAATATCATACCTTATTTTGTCGAAAATTGGGAAAAATGTTGCAAAATTTGTCGTCTGCTGCAGTGGTGATTGGCGCTTTAAGGGTTAAGAATAACTTAACCATAACATACCACAAGAATCTGAATTGTAACTATTTGTCTACTACGTGGACCATGTAGTGTCCATGTTAACAGTTTGGGCCAAGGTCTGGCTTAACAAAAGGTAAGGCATGTTCTGGACCCAACTCTTAGACACTCAATGGTGTTCCTATTAGACGTTTTTTAAGGAAAACATCAAAATAACAATTATTCAGCATCCAAAGGGTTAATCTAATTACGCTCATTTCTTAGAATGATGGTATTTAAGGACTTTTTGGGTACTGTAAAGGCGGCACCTCATGAATGCTTAATTAGGACTGGTCTACTTTTGACATAGAAAGAAGTGATTTTATTTGAAAGTAAACTTAGTAAAGACAGTAACGATATAACCTTTAAACGCCAGCAAAATAACTACATTCGAAAGTGACTGTTTATTGGTTATTCTAACACACCTCGCCTATAGAGCCAACGGTTACAAACCGTGATATATCGGACAATAATTCACTGCTAAAGTGTGTGATAGCTGACGTCACTGGAAAATGACGTCATTCATGGCGTAAGACGGTGTAACGTCGTTTTAATGCTTGAAAGACGTTACAATTACATGTAAACGTATGCGACGTAGTCTAAGTATTGGCGGGAGTTCTTCAGTGCAATGGCGGAAAGTTGGAAGAAGCTGAAGACTTCGAATGTGTTTTCGTCGTTTATTGTGTGTTAGAATCGAAATAGATCAGATGCAGTGCGTGAATTGTTGAGTAATAATTCACTGTTTGTCGGTCAGTTGTACGAAGATAAATCACTCGCGCTGCGCGCTCGTGATTTGATCTTCTTTGCAACTGACCTCCAAACAGTGAATTATTATTCAACAATTCACTGCTGGAGCTGATCTATTTCTTAAACATAAGTATAGAGGCAAACAGTGAGGATCCAGATCAGACTGCACCTACAGGGGCAGTCTGAGCCGGATGAGCAGTCTGAGCTGGATCTTCATTGTTTGTTAAAGAGGCTTTACGATATTTCAACAGACGACAAAACCATATGCGCTTTTAGGGTAAATAAATGTGAGTTCAGAGTATACGGTCACGATTATCATGAAATGCGCACACGTTTGCGCGCTCAGGCGACTTATCATTTCTTTAACCAAATTATAAATAAAACTTAATTTTCCTTCATTAGCAGATGAAATAGCCAAACCACGCCCACATATGAATATCAGTTGTCGCCTCTACAGTCACCAAAAAGTTCTATAATATGTGCTTATAAGGTATTACATACTAATTGCAGCTAATGGACAAGTAACAGAAAAAGAGTTTGGAGCCTATTATTTGCGGGTGAGTAAAACACTTTATTATATACCTATAACTGATACGACTTTAGAACTGTCTGTTTTCTGGCCATCTGATACAGAAAGCCGGATCAACGACCTGAGGTTTTCTGAATCCATATCACAATCCTTTAAAACAAGGCTAACGTCGGTTACCCGCTTTTGCGGCGACGTTAAGTAAAGTAAATTGCAAAGCATGAAACCAGAGACGGAAAACATGTTTGCGTGACGTCAAGTAACGTAACGTTATGGCCAACGTTCCTTTATTTTGGGATTAAAGACCAAAACAGGTTTTAAAATCAGAAAGAATGTCAGAAAAAAAAGGTATATATAAACATATTATCATAATATTAACTTGATCTGGTGTACTGCATCACGTCTCGTGGATGAGGCCATACCATTGGATCGCCCTTGACGCTACGCGTCTGGTGATCCGATGGTATGACCTCATCCACTCGACGTGATACAGTACGCCAGATCAAGTTACTATTATGATAATGTGTATGTATGTATTGTATGTGCACGCAAGTCGTTGGGGAGTCGAAACGGAAAACCAGTCTTCGAGATTTGCGACCAGTTTAGATAACAGCTTCTAGCAGGATAAGCTTTTATAAAGTTAATGACAAAGGTGCCGATCTGGCCACCGATCCGACTGCACTCTTTGTTGTTTGCATGCATCAATATCAGGGGCCTATTAATGATTTTTCCAATGCATGTTTCACATGCATTATAGTCAAAAATAGACATTGGCACACACCATGCAGATAGAACATGGGTACATAAATAGAAGCATTTTAAACTGATGTGGTTTGCCCCCCCCCCCCCCCCCCCACACACACACCTTCCTTTAAACGTGCATTATGTATACTGAAGGACTTTAAAAACGCACCATCTGCTTAAATGCTAATTTATGGCGAAAATTGAATATTTTCATTATGTGAAAAATAAAATTGACAAGTCGCGTCATTTAGCTTGCATTCAATAGGAAAATCGAAACGCTGTGGCTTATGATTGCTGTAACGTCGCGATAATTCTGAGACAACTCAAATTAAAAACGTCACAGAGTACCAATACCTTCCATTATGAACGAAAAAAAGTTTTCGAACCGACGTTTGTTCCTTAAAGCAAAAGGAAAGAAAAAATCAAATCATGAAGCTTTCATACGGGACTTTAACGGACATCCAGGTATCTGCGATGCGCTGAAGCGGTAATAGGGAATTATAATGGAAGGTGTTAGTTTTTATACTATATCTTTTGAAATTATTAAAGCAGAATTCCTGTGCAAACAAATGTTTTACCTAAATATCTCACGATTATTCTGATATAATTTTTATGAATTTCCCTCTGCAAACTCTTCGTCCTTTTTGATGGTTTTTGAGAGAACCCTGAGAATGATTAAATTATATAGTAAAACAGGCTTTTTTAGATCTGCTCATTGGTAGATATTCTGTCATAGTTATTAAAGTATTCAATATATTTTCTCTGTGCAAACGGGACACTATGCTCAGATCAATTGCGAACAAATTGGTATATTTTTCATACAATTAAAATAAAATTTGATGTAGCCTTTTGAATTTTTCCTGGTACAACCCCTACTACTTTTTCACAGGCTTCCCACCGATTACGGAGGTATGATCTATTTTTAGCAACTGTATCCAAGGTAACAACAGGTATTGACCACACATACACTATAGTAATCGCGTGTCTATAACTTAGCTTTTTGAAAGTTTAGCTTATTTATTTATTTATTTATTTATTTATTTATTTATTTATTTATTTATTTATTTATTTATTTATTTATTTATTTATTATTTATTTATTTATTTATTTATTTATTTACATAGGTTTAAATAAACAAAAAAATTTAGCGTAAAATTGTAAATATTATCTTACCAATCAGTTTTAACAAATGCTTTGGGTGCTCAAAAGAACAGTCTCAGTGAGACGGTTCTTTTGAGTACCCACAACATATGTTCTGGTTGAGAAATAAGAAAATTATTTTTTTGGTACGCACTCTTAAATGCTAAAGTCCTGATTTATTAATTTATTTATTCTATAAAGTTGCATTTGATCAGAGTATGCACTGTTTGCATAAAGAATATTCTATTAGAATTTAAATAAAAATGAAAAATACCACACAACTTAATACAAAATGGACTTGCCCTAATGCCAAGAGTGGGAAATTCTATTGACCTAAATTGGTTATGATTCTTCACTTGCTAGTGGCGATAATTTTGGTACAAATAGTTTGGATCCAGATCAGGCCCGAAAAAGCGTCGAACTGAACTGGATTCATACTGTTTGAGTGAGAAATTTTGACACTGTGTTGGTATTTCTGAAATGAAAGGCGAAAAGGATTTTGAAATATTGTTTCAAATGCCTGTTTAAAAAGGAACCGATGGTATGCATTACTTGTTCTTGTTGAGGGACATAGAAGAAACAAACATAGCAGACCCAGATCAGACGCGACAGAACGTGGCCTCTGATCAGGGTCTCCGTGGTTTCTTATAAAATGTTCTATTAAAATCTGAATAAAAAATATAAATACCACCATGCAACCCTTGGTTCAAAAATGGACTGGTATAACTGATAAGAGTGGGAAAATCCATACGGCTAAAATCGGTAATTACCTGTATTTCTATTTCTTATAAATTATGAAAGTACGGCATACATTGTGTATTACCAATAAACAAAGATTAACAGAGGACCCCATACAGTGTGGCTGCGTGAGGGGATTTTTATTGCATGCGTGTGTCTTCTGGTGATTATTTTTCCAAAACAAATGGACCCAGATCAGGCGCGACAAAATACAGAATTTTAAATGAATCCAAACAGATGGCGTATCTGAATATATTTTTTGAAAAAAGTATAATTAAAGCTGCATAATCTGTAACTTTTTATATTTTCTTTTTAAAAATAATGTTTCTATTTTTCAAGAACACAGTAAAAATACAAAAATTCAGGTATACATTTTACCTTTTTCGTAATTATTAACAAATTATTAGTGCCAAAACAACAGCATTTATGTTAAAACTAACTGTCTAGAATTATTGGAGGGACGCAAATAATTACAAACAAGAGAAAATACACCTGTTTTTATAAGATATTTCACTTTTTCATGCAGTTTTCAACTGTAGAAATTAGATTTGTGACAACATAACTTTATTCTACTTTTGCAAATGCTTTAAAAAGAATTTTTTTTTTCGAAAAATGTTCATAGTTACAGAGTATGCAGCTTTAAATAAAAACCTAATTATTTTAAAATAATGCCAATGCTGCGTGTGCAGGCTAATGCTCTCGTATGGTACATGTATTAAAATATTTTAGCTTAATGAGTTTGATTGATTTGGATCTACACGGTTTTCACTGGAGTGTTTAATCTGGGTTTTTTTACAGCTTTGCATTGAATATCTGGCTTTGGTTACGCTAGCATGGGTGTTCATCAGGGGCATTAACGCATGTGCGATAAGTTCCAACATGAGCATTTTATATTTCAGGGGCATTTGCCAGCGCAACAACATATATCTACAAATATTAACTAAACATGTAGACGTTGGATCTTTAACCGCTTTAAACTACTAAAAATAATTCAATATTCCATACAGTAAAGTCAGGATGGCCCATTGAATTTCTTGAGGGATTACAGTTTATAATATACCTCTTTCTCTGAAGATCGATATTGTCATAGAAAACAGACCAGATGCGGCATTTCATCTGGGTTTTCACTGTCAAAGTACTTCGTTGAATACGTCACTTACGTTAACATGGGCGTTTATGAGGGGCATTTTCGCGTGCGCGATCAGTACAAGCTTGTACAAGCATAAATAAAGCATGTGAACGTTGGATTTTAACCTTTTAAGATCAATTGAATGGTCCATAAAGTTTGAATCAGTCCGGACGAGTAGTATAGGTGCCACTTTAGGGTCAATGACGTCACGACGTCAGATCCAAGATGGCGGCCCCCACGACTTCCGGTCCAAGATGGCGGCCCCCACGACACCAAGATGGCGGCCCCCACGAAGTCAAGATGGCGGCCCCTGTGACGCGTTCGGTTACACCTCGGAGGGTGAGTCAACGCCCTAGACCACGAGAAGGTAGCGTCACGTCCTAGAGCGCGGTGTCGTTCTTCTATATACAAGGGTGAGGGGCCTCTCGAACGAACACGGATCTGGAGGAGTCTATATTGAGGTTTTTTTACGCAGTTCAGAACGAGATCCAGTCTTTAATGGTGTAGCGCGTCGCAGCGCTCGGTTTATCCCGTTCCCCCGGTGGGCCCTTTTTTTCAGCACGGTCCTTTCACGTCTTTTGGGCGGGTTCGGCGTTTTCTTCTCCATTGTTTTGCCATCCAATAGCCTCTGGTACTTCTCGTAAGGGACTAGGACTAGCTTTTCCATTATTCTAGCTCCGATTTCAAATGGGCCAACGTTATCTTTAGAAGCGTACGAATAAACTTTTGTTTACCGCCAAGGGCCTCCACCTTTCTTTGGTAACCCAGCGTCCTATCACCCAAGATGTACAGTTGGCGTCTGGAGCGTCTCAGGAGTACTTTTTCGGGTTAGGGGCCTCTCATTTATCGAACGAACACGGATCTGGAGGAATCTATATTGAGGATTTCCGGGAAGGTAGCGTATAGGATCAAGGTGGCGCTTTCCGGTAAGGGCTTGGCAAACTTCATTTCTAGTCGGCAGTGACCTTGTCTCTTGACATTGAATGAGTAGTAAGGATCGATCTCCAACGCGTATAAGCAATAGCCTTTAACATAGTCATTTTGTTTAACGTTTATATCTTTCCGAAAGCACGTCAGCGTTCTGTAACAGTCCACGTACTGATCGGCTTCGTAATTGGGTCGTAAAGGCTGAGAGGGATATGATTGTCCATCAACGTAGAAGCCCACCGAACTGCAATCGTAATCTCGAAAGTAGTAAGGACTTTTCTTGTAGTCTCCCATGTAGGAGGCACTAGCCACTAGTCCTACGATCAATTGACAGGGAACCAAACTTTGAAAGATATCATCGGCGCTGAAACTGTATTGTCCAGATGGGATCGATGTTGTCTTGATTTCCGAACGTAAATATGGATAGATGGCTGGCTGTTTTTTTAACATTTTCTCGTTCGACACTATAAGTCCTTCGTCTAATCGTTGTACACACAGTTTGAAAGAAGCGTCTACAATTTGGACCTTTTCGGAGGGTGACAAACTGTCTGACATGAGTCTGAACGCGTCAAGACTAGGCCACAGCTTGATACCGATGCCAACGCCATTTAATAGCAACCTGGGTTGTTGAAATACGTCGATGAGCAAAGGCCCTTCTAAGTCTACGATTTTTCCACCTAATGTAGCCGTACATCTCGCAAACAGGCCACTGTTTGATCCAGTTTTAGCGTTACTAGTGTCTTGTCCGTTATCTTTGTAAAATAGTTGACTGGTAAGTATCCCCGTTTGATCAATCTCATTGGTTTTAAGGATGGTATCGATATAAGCTTTGTAAGGGTAATTGTTACCGGAGTGAGACAGGGGAGTCTGCTGAAAGGTCACGTCCACTTGACGGAATATGCTGTGTAAGGGCGCATTCACCAATCCGACGACCTCGTCCTTGTTCAAGGGGGTTCCATCACCATCCGTCAGTCGAAGCTTTACGTTTAAAACGCTATTCTTTAGATCAACATAGGCCGACGACTGCGCCGTAATGGTAAAGTTGATGGCGGACGTGTCATTGATTTGATTGGTCGGTTTATATTCGATCCATTCTTTCGATTTTAGGGAGGAGTCTCTGGGTGCTTCTACAAATAAAGCTAACTGTTCTCTATACCAGTCGCTCATCTTAGAGTTTGGTCTTCCGGTCTTCGTCTATATTTCCTTTTAAGTGATGAAGGGGGTATGGCCTCCTTCTTACGCTTTCCGTCCTTCTTACGATCTCTTTTTATTTCCGACTTAGCCATCTCTGTGGCCTGTGCTACCGGTGACACCAAATTGAACACCGGCCTTTGCGTTTCCATTTTGCTTTCTAAAGATTTCATTTCTTTCAACTCTCTGTATTTCCGTCCACTACCCACAATATAATGACCATGACTGTCGCGTTCCGCGTAGCCATCTCTAACATCCAGCAAGTGCTGATACCATTTGTCGGGATCCGAGACGTACGGAATCCACTTCTGCTGCTGGTAATCGTAAACGAGTCTAGTACCCATCTTTTTTGAAATGTAAGACGCAATGCAGGTCGTTCGAGTTAAAGTCCACCGAGTTCAGATTTTCGTCTTTTAGTTCGATTCTTATACTATCTAGAGTTGACACTTTTACTGACACGTAAATGGGTCTCACGTAGGACTCGGACTTTGTTTTTTTGTATCTGGGTCTGATCTCTATATTTCTAAGTAACTCGATCAGTGAACCTCGTACGTAGGACTCTTCCACTATGTCAGAACACAGATATAATCGGGAACTTTTGGGTTTAAAATCGCAGTCGAGAGTTATATCGATTAATCCGCACATCCACTTTCCTTCCAGTATGTAGCGTTTAGGAAATTGAATCCAAAACTCGGACGGAGAGTTATTCTTACGTATGCCGGAAGAATCTCTGCTATTCAGGTACAGATAAAAGTCATTCATCTTTAATTCGCTACATCCCCTTACATTCTTACCATGTCGCCTACAATGGTTTTAATAAGATAAATCGTTTTAAGCATCACCGGAATTAGCGAATGATGACGATTTAGAAGCCTTTTCTTCCGTTCAAAACTTATTCGTCGGGATGACAAGGTCTCTAGTATGCCCTTTGACCTTTTCAAGAAAGTTGAGTCTCTTTTTAAAGGATTAATGCGTCCACTCAATAGACTTGTTGCAACAACGGAAATCGCTCTTAGTTGACGTCGAGTGATATTACATAACATGGTTTTACGACCTGTAAGAGTCGTTTCTCTCAGAATTACCAAATAGTTGATTAAGGGGTACACCTGTGACCGCTCCATATCGCTGCCTTTTTCCCAATACTCATTCTTACCTCTTACTGTTATAGAATACAAAATCAAAAATAGTCTATCGCAATGCGTATTCGAACCACTGACCTTCTCATTAATGGTCAGATGCTCATTGGGCAAGCCATCCTTTTAAATTGAAACTATTATAATACATACGCGAGCCATCCTTTTAAAACGACACTTTTACAATCGTTTCAGCTACGTCCTTAAAGCGCACAAAGCAGCTTTCTCATCAGTCTAATTATCAGACAGACATCGATCTATCCATCCATCCATCCATCCATCCATCCATACATACATACATACATACATACATACATACATACATACATACATACATACATACATACACACACACCCACCCATACATACATACATACACACACACACACACACACACACATACATACATACATACATACATACATACATACATACATACATACATACATACATACATACATACATACATACACACAGGGAACGCAGTGGCTCAGTGGTAGACAGGTCATCTCGAAAATTGACATTTTTCTACACCATCGAATTTCCCCCAGCTTAGGTCAGACCAGACCGTCCCAGGCCCTATGAGCACATTTAGTTAATAACAAGAGATTAAAGACACCATTTTTTCAGGAGCCAACCAAGCAACGCAATAAGCGCGGTAAGGTTCTAACGAAAAACTGCTGCGGTATCGAGTTAAGCAATATTCACCTACATCCATACTTTTTCTATGGAACCTCTACCTACAACCACCAACATTAACATTACCAATTCAACCAACAACGCTAAGCGCCCCTATATGGCTCATATATAAACTACATCCATAATTTTTCTATGTCGACAATGCATTTTCGTGGGCGACTCTTCCCTTTCAAACCTTGAAAACATTTAAGTATTATACATACCAGACATACATACAGGGAGCGCCGTGGCTCAGTGCTTGACTGGAGACCGAGGGGCCTCGGGTTCGAGCCTCACCGGCGTCACTGCGTTGTGTCCTCGAGCAAGACACATTAATCCTAGCTTAGCCAGGAAGCCCCGTTTAACTGAAAGATCGTTGATGGGAGGTAAAGAATCAAATCAAACCAGCAAACAAAATACATACAGGAGAAGGGGGTAACACTTATACACGTATAAAATGAAAAATGAGATTCTGATTGGTAGAGAGAGTTCGCTTGACTCAATAGTCGCCTATCCAGGCCAAACCAGACTGTCCCAGACCCGACTAGATCCGTTAATACATTCCAAACTAGGCCACCTGATCACGTACTCAGACACCCACTCATTTACCCTGGCACCCTCAAATTGTCTTCTGAATAACCATATGAAATATGGATTGTAAACCAAGCCGTTTTCTAACAGCTCGGTTTCTCTGGACATTTATAGACAGCACTGTTACTAAAAATAGAACTGTTATTAAACGGAGAAATCAACGATACCTTTGATACGCATCAATATAATTAACTGCTGTTTCTTTGATCGCTTATCGATTTTACAATTCAGGAGTATGCCCCCGGAAAACCTACCTTTTCAATGCTGTTCAACATCGAATTTACTGATCAGAGTGCGTTATTCAAGCAGATGAGCCTGTCCATCGGACAGACGTTTTATGTTATGTACACGGAAATGCCGAAACGACAGTGATATGATGCCGTTCAATACAGAAAACAACTTTGATCTTATTTGTGGGGCGTTTATGTTTCTAAGCACGAAGGTTTCTCTTTTTATACTGACCGATCATAATGAAATTTTGGAAATCAGGCGCCCTTAATTAATCTCTCTAATGAAGCGATAAGACCAAAGACATTGATAATTAATATTAATGGTACATATCTGGAACCTAATTATTAATATAAATATCTAGAACCGATGCAATTAAGCTCATTTCCGATTTTGGAAGCGAATTACAGCAATGGTTTTTGAATCTTTCTTTAGCCTGGCAAAGTCAACATGTTTCAGCATTTTAATTCGCATGAGCGAAATATTGTTTATACTCATACATTCGGGACAAGACGTGTTCTGTTTTCAGGAAATTGTTATATATAGTTTTAGATTAATGTACAAACCCTTAATATTAATTAATCAGCTGGTTTCTGGGTGGTATAACTATTTTATACCACCTACATCTATTTCGTGCTAAAGTTGGTAAGGGTGGTATAATGTTTTAACTGTTAAATGTCTATCGCTTAGATCCAGATCAGCTGGCTTCCAGAAACCAGCTGATTAATTAATATTAAGGGTTTGTACATTAATCTAAAACTATATATAACAATTTCCTGAAAACAGAACACGTCTTGTCCCGAATGTATGAGTATAAACAATATTTCGCTCATGCGAATTAAAATGCTGAAACATGTTGAATTTGCCAGGCTAAAGAAAGATTCAAAAACCATTGCTGTAATTCGCTTCCAAAATCGGAAATGAGCTTAATTGCATCGGTTCTAGATATTTATATTAATAATTAGGTTCCAGATATGTACCATTAATATTAATTATCAATGTCTTTGGTCTTATCGCTTCATTAGAGAGATTAATTAAGGGCGCCTGATTTCCAAAATTTCATTATGATCGGTCAGTATAAAAAGAGAAACCTTCGTGCTTAGAAACATAAACGCCCCACAAATAAGATCAAAGTTGTTTTCTGTATTGAACGGCATCATATCACTGTCGTTTCGGCATTTCCGTGTACATAACATAAAACGTCTGTCCGATGGACAGGCTCATCTGCTTGAATAACGCACTCTGATCAGTAAATTCGATGTTGAACAGCATTGAAAAGGTAGGTTTTCCGGGGGCATACTCCTGAATTGTAAAATCGATAAGCGATCAAAGAAACAGCAGTTAATTATATTGATGCGTATCAAAGGTATCGTTGATTTCTCCGTTTAATAACAGTTCTATTTTTAGTAACAGTGCTGTCTATAAATGTCCAGAGAAACCGAGCTGTTAGAAAACGGCTTGGTTTACAATCCATATTTCATATGGTTATTCAGAAGACAATTTGAGGGTGCCAGGGTAAATGAGTGGGTGTCTGAGTACGTGATCAGGTGGCCTAGTTTGGAATGTATTAACGGATCTAGTCGGGTCTGGGACAGTCTGGTTTGGCCTGGATAGGCGACTATTGAGTCAAGCGAACTCTCTCTACCAATCAGAATCTCATTTTTCATTTTATACGTGTATAAGTGTTACCCCCTTCTCCTGTATGTATTTTGTTTGCTGGTTTGATTTGATTCTTTACCTCCCATCAACGATCTTTCAGTTAAACGGGGCTTCCTGGCTAAGCTAGGATTAATGTGTCTTGCTCGAGGACACAACGCAGTGACGCCAGTGAGGCTCGAACCCGAGGCCCCTCGGTCTCCAGTCAAGCACTGAGCCACGGCGCTCCCTGTATGTATGTCTGGTATGTATAATACTTAAATGTTTTCAAGGTTTGAAAGGGAAGAGTCGCCCACGAAAATGCATTGTCGACATAGAAAAATTATGGATGTAGTTTATATATGAGCCATATAGGGGCGCTTAGCGTTGTTGGTTGAATTGGTAATGTTAATGTTGGTGGTTGTAGGTAGAGGTTCCATAGAAAAAGTATGGATGTAGGTGAATATTGCTTAACTCGATACCGCAGCAGTTTTTCGTTAGAACCTTACCGCGCTTATTGCGTTGCTTGGTTGGCTCCTGAAAAAATGGTGTCTTTAATCTCTTGTTATTAACTAAATGTGCTCATAGGGCCTGGGACGGTCTGGTCTGACTTAAGCTGGGGGAAATTCGATGGTGTAGAAAAATGTCAATTTTCGAGATGACCTGTCTACCACTGAGCCACTGCGTTCCCTGTGTGTATGTATGTATGTATGTATGTATGTATGTATGTGTGTGTGTGTGTGTGTGTGTGTGTGTGTGTGTGTGTATGTATGTATGGGTGGGTGTGTGTGTATGTATGTATGTATGTATGTATGTATGTATGTATGTATGTATGTATGTATGTATGTATGTATGTATGTATGGATGGATGGATGGATGGATGGATGGATGGATGGATGGATGGATGGATAGATCGATGTCTGTCTGATAATTAGACTGATGAGAAAGCTGCTTTGTGCGCTTTAAGGACGTAGCTGAAACGATTGTAAAAGTGTCGTTTTAAAAGGATGGCTCGCGTATGTATTATAATAGTTTCAATTTAAAAGGATGGCTTGCCCAATGAGCATCTGACCATTAATGAGAAGGTCAGTGGTTCGAATACGCATTGCGATAGACTATTTTTGATTTTGTATTCTATAACAGTAAGAGGTAAGAATGAGTATTGGGAAAAAGGCAGCGATATGGAGCGGTCACAGGTGTACCCCTTAATCAACTATTTGGTAATTCTGAGAGAAACGACTCTTACAGGTCGTAAAACCATGTTATGTAATATCACTCGACGTCAACTAAGAGTGATTTCCGTTGTTGCAACAAGTCTATTGAGTGGACGCATTAATCCTTTAAAAAAGAGACTCAACTTTCTTGAAAAGGTCAAAGGGCATACTAGAGACCTTGTCATCCCGACGAATAAGTTTTGAACGGAAGAAAAGGCTTCTAAATCGTCATCATTCGCTAATTCCAGTGATGCTTAAAACGATTTATCTTATTAAAACCATTGTAGGCGACATGGTAAGAATGTAAGGGGATGTAGCGAATTAAAGATGAATGACTTTTATCTGTACCTGAATAGCAGAGATTCTTCCGGCATACGTAAGAATAACTCTCCGTCCGAGTTTTGGATTCAATTTCCTAAACGCTACATACTGGAAGGAAAGTGGATGTGCGGATTAATCGATATAACTCTCGACTGCGATTTTAAACCCAAAAGTTCCCGATTATATCTGTGTTCTGACATAGTGGAAGAGTCCTACGTACGAGGTTCACTGATCGAGTTACTTAGAAATATAGAGATCGGACCCAGATACAAAAAAACAAAGTCCGAGTCCTACGTGAGACCCATTTACGTGTCAGTAAAAGTGTCAACTCTAGATAGTATAAGAATCGAACTAAAAGACGAAAATCTGAACTCGGTGGACTTTAACTCGAACGACCTGCATTGCGTCTTACATTTCAAAAAAGATGGGTACTAGACTCGTTTACGATTACCAGCAGCAGAAGTGGATTCCGTACGTCTCGGATCCCGACAAATGGTATCAGCACTTGCTGGATGTTAGAGATGGCTACGCGGAACGCGACAGTCATGGTCATTATATTGTGGGTAGTGGACGGAAATACAGAGAGTTGAAAGAAATGAAATCTTTAGAAAGCAAAATGGAAACGCAAAGGCCGGTGTTCAATTTGGTGTCACCGGTAGCACAGGCCACAGAGATGGCTAAGTCGGAAATAAAAAGAGATCGTAAGAAGGACGGAAAGCGTAAGAAGGAGGCCATACCCCCTTCATCACTTAAAAGGAAATATAGACGAAGACCGGAAGACCAAACTCTAAGATGAGCGACTGGTATAGAGAACAGTTAGCTTTATTTGTAGAAGCACCCAGAGACTCCTCCCTAAAATCGAAAGAATGGATCGAATATAAACCGACCAATCAAATCAATGACACGTCCGCCATCAACTTTACCATTACGGCGCAGTCGTCGGCCTATGTTGATCTAAAGAATAGCGTTTTAAACGTAAAGCTTCGACTGACGGATGGTGATGGAACCCCCTTGAACAAGGACGAGGTCGTCGGATTGGTGAATGCGCCCTTACACAGCATATTCCGTCAAGTGGACGTGACCTTTCAGCAGACTCCCCTGTCTCACTCCGGTAACAATTACCCTTACAAAGCTTATATCGATACCATCCTTAAAACCAATGAGATTGATCAAACGGGGATACTTACCAGTCAACTATTTTACAAAGATAACGGACAAGACACTAGTAACGCTAAAACTGGATCAAACAGTGGCCTGTTTGCGAGATGTACGGCTACATTAGGTGGAAAAATCGTAGACTTAGAAGGGCCTTTGCTCATCGACGTATTTCAACAACCCAGGTTGCTATTAAATGGCGTTGGCATCGGTATCAAGCTGTGGCCTAGTCTTGACGCGTTCAGACTCATGTCAGACAGTTTGTCACCCTCCGAAAAGGTCCAAATTGTAGACGCTTCTTTCAAACTGTGTGTACAACGATTAGACGAAGGACTTATAGTGTCGAACGAGAAAATGTTAAAAAAACAGCCAGCCATCTATCCATATTTACGTTCGGAAATCAAGACAACATCGATCCCATCTGGACAATACAGTTTCAGCGCCGATGATATCTTTCAAAGTTTGGTTCCCTGTCAATTGATCGTAGGACTAGTGGCTAGTGCCTCCTACATGGGAGACTACAAGAAAAGTCCTTACTACTTTCGAGATTACGATTGCAGTTCGGTGGGCTTCTACGTTGATGGACAATCATATCCCTCTCAGCCTTTACGACCCAATTACGAAGCCGATCAGTGCGTGGACTGTTACAGAACGCTGACGTGCTTTCGGAAAGATATAAACGTTAAACGAAATGACTATGTTAAAGGCTATTGCTTATACGCGTTGGAGATCGATCCTTACTACTCATTCAATGTCAAGAGACAAGGTCACTGCCGACTAGAAATGAAGTTTGCCAAGCCCTTACCGGAAAGCGCCACCTTGATCCTATACGCTACCTTCCCGGAAATCCTCAATATAGATTCCTCCAGATCCGTGTTCGTTCGATAAATGAGAGGCCCCTAACCCGAAAAAGTACTCCTGAGACGCTCCAGACGCCAACTGTACATCTTGGGTGATAGGACGCTGGGTTACCAAAGAAAGGTGGAGGCCCTTGGCGGTAAACAAAAGTTTATTCGTACGCTTCTAAAGATAACGTTGGCCCATTTGAAATCGGAGCTAGAATAATGGAAAAGCTAGTCCTAGTCCCTTACGAGAAGTACCAGAGGCTATTGGATGGCAAAACAATGGAGAAGAAAACGCCGAACCCGCCCAAAAGACGTGAAAGGACCGTGCTGAAAAAAAAGGGCCCACCGGGGGAACGGGATAAACCGAGCGCTGCGACGCGCTACACCATTAAAGACTGGATCTCGTTCTGAACTGCGTAAAAAAACCTCAATATAGACTCCTCCAGATCCGTGTTCGTTCGAGAGGCCCCTCACCCTTGTATATAGAAGAACGACACCGCGCTCTAGGACGTGACGCTACCTTCTCGTGGTCTAGGGCGTTGACTCACCCTCCGAGGTGTAACCGAACGCGTCACAGGGGCCGCCATCTTGACTTCGTGGGGGCCGCCATCTTGGTGTCGTGGGGGCCGCCATCTTGGACCGGAAGTCGTGGGGGCCGCCATCTTGGATCTGACGTCGTGACGTCATTGACCCTAAAGTGGCACCTATACTACTCGGACGGTCCATTTCATATATTGAGGGATGTCATAAAAATATTATATTTCTTACTCTGAAGATCGAGTTTGTCGTAGAATACAGTGATGATCCTGATGAAATGCCGCTTGTGTAGTATTTCCTCTCAAAATGAACAAAATATTTTATTGCGCTACAAATGCGTGTTATCAAAGGAATCGCTATATTTGACGCGTCGCATCTGTAAAATTGGCGTTGCACTTTTTACGCTAGTTGATTATATTGCGAACTAGGAGCAGTCTGATCCGGGTTCATTTTGTTTGCTTCTATGACAAAATAAGTCTGGTGTCCTTTATTGAGGATATTAGGGTCCAAGATCATATTCCCCGTTAGGTGCGGTCTGGGCTGGGCTCACCCGTGATAAGTTAGTCCGGTGGCCCATATTGCATACAGTGTGGGTCCTGATCAGACAACTCTCTAAGGAGCAGTCATTTGAGTACATACGAAATAAGCAGACGACATCCAAATAAATATACTTATCTTATATAAGACTGTCATAAGCATTGGAGGTAAGGGTCCTTTATCATGGTATGGTTCATGTTAAATCAGGTCGCTGAAACGTGTCATAATGTACGCCCTGCGGGGTCTGAGATCAGCCGATGCAGTCGATTGTAAGCTGTTGACCAGCGTTAATTAATACAAGATGGTGAATGACATGCACATACTGATTTCTATCTAAAAATAAATGTTTAAGAAAATGCAAACTTTCAGTAATACCACAAGATATCCAGACCCGGATAAGAGGCCACAGAATGCAGCGTTTAATCATGGTCTATTGTAGATATTTTATTTACAAGTTACACGAGAAATATATCTTTGACTAATTTGAACAGGTTTAGCGTCCCTTTAGTGGGACATAGGTGAACAGCACAGACCCAGATCAGAGGCTATAGAATCATTTATCCTAGCTTAGTACTGGTTCAACCCAGGAAGACTCGTCCCTATATAACTGAAAGATTGTTGATGGGACGTAAAGAATCAAATCAAACAAACAACAGGCTATAGAATTCAGCGTTTAATCAGGGTCTTCACTGTTCACGCACACAAGGTTCATCTAAAACTTAATTAAATTGAATATCCTGATCAATGATCAGACTGCACTCGTAGTGTAAACTTATCTACGCGTCTGTTAACCCTTAAAATGCATTTGAAAATGTCGTTAAGTCGTCTGCTGCGAATAATTGCCTTACATTACTGACGAATTAAGTATAGAAGCAAACAGCGTGGACCCAGAACAGGAGCAGTCTGATCTGGGTCCACATTGTTTGCCAAAGAGGTTCTTAAACATTTCAGCAGACGAGAAAAGCAGTCGACTGTTGTTGCGATTGGAGCACTAAGGGTTAATAGCATGCAAGAAAAAGATTTTTTTTCTTACGACGTTAATCAAATTTATTATTAAATGTATTAAAATTACATTAATGAATTGACGTTTGTTTCATTTTAAAGTTCAGCATACGCCGCTGAAGCACTTTCTGGTCAGTATTCCATCCACACGAACAGAAACCCTTAATTGGCATACTATTCTAATGTAGTCTAAATAATTTCAATAAACTGTGAAAACCAGTCTAGTGGATAAAACGCCCGTAGCTATGGTTACTCCGTCGTCCGCTTAGAGATAAAATTAATACAGGTAATGTGAAATTGGTGCCTCCTGGCGGATTAAGATACGAACACGACAAACGGTCAGCTTGGAAAAGCAGATGTCCGTTAAAGTTCGACATGAGGCCTCTGGCAACGTTCATTACATCTACATGACGTCATTGATGTTTGACGTAATTGGCCGTTTATATCCTAAGGATCAGGAATAATCAAAATCTTTTTATTGTCAACAGATACTCCTCAATCAGTTGCATAAAAGACAAAAGTGTCGCGACATGCGCGGGCGTCACCCGTCTGTTATTGATATTTGAAAATTTAACACTGACCACAGGAGCTTGAAGTTCGGTCCTTATATCACATATATAGCCTCAAAACCAAAAGCTCATAATGTCATTACGTAGTAATGACCAGGAGTTAAACTAAGCTCTCGGTAGCCATTCCGCCTCCAGTTTCCGGTCAATCAGCAGTGAACGTTGCGATGGCAACGTCAAAGTGTTCGATAACTTTTCTTCTATCTTATGATCAAGATGGCGACGTTAAGACAAAACAGGACAATGTCTCAAATATACTTTAAGTCGATATAGTACCGGGAAACCTATTTGTTAGGGCATAAACAATGAGACAATGACGTTTTCATCTACGGAATAAGCCCCAAGACGCTATAACTTGACGTAACGTTTTGTACGCCAAATAGTGCGCGACGTCAACGTCACACGATCTTTGAAAAACAACGGTTTCAGTTTTGAATTCCCGCAAAGTTTATGAAAAATAGAACGATTCGTGATAAGTGAATGTAAAGGTTTGATTTATTTAATATTCTGTACACATTTAACTGATTGTTTCATTTTTTGGTTGAAGAGCTTGTAGGTTTTGAAATGTATTTTATCCAAGTGTGACGAAGGCTCGGATTCACTGCGTCAAACCGGATACTGGAGCCGGAATGGCTACCGTTATTTTTTTCCTTATTTTCAAACGCTCATTATTTTGACTCAGTGATATGTCAGAAAAAGTTATCCATGCCTCGCATGACCTGTTGACATAGTTTTTATGGTTAGATGTTCAGTTTTCGCCAAAACCTCCTGGTAACGGCGATTCAAAGGTGCCTGAAATTTAGTTTCACACCTGGTCATTACTACGTAATGACATTGTGAGTTTTTGGTTTTGAGGCTATAGGGATGATTTAAGTATCGAACTTCAAGCTCCTGTGCACTGACGTTAGCAAAGAAACGCTGCGAGTGGGAGTGTAATAAAACGATTATTTCTGAAAACTTTTGTGTTTTTCCATTTGTCAAGACATCTGGCTACCACGTAAAAGTGTTAGTTTTCAAATAGAATCAAATTCAAATTTGTCAGACGACAATTGTTGAAAAACACTTACGTCAATATTACGTCAGAATGAACAGCATGAGCAAATCGAAATCATAGCAAATCATGGTCCATTTTGCAAGAGGATATAAATGATAAAGAAACCATCCTCAAATCAATCATGTGGAAGAGACAGTGAATGTAAAATTGTGCGTTTCTAAAGTTCCTCAGTATATTACGCTTTTCATGCTGCTAATCACTTTAGAAAACACTTTAGACCAGAACCGACAGAACGTCTGACAATCTGATAGTGTTCTGAAATATTCTTTTTTGAAAAAAATTATTTTGAAAAAAAGTCAGCAGACGACAACATAAATTATACAAGAAAAGATATGACAGTGAAGTGCCATATCAAAGACCCGACCTCATTGGAGTGATGGAAATTGAAATTGATTTGACTACATCAACAAATGAGGCCCCAAGGGGGGTCTGTGCTCCCTTGATCCCTGAAAATAATGCATTGATCTTCCCGTCTCCCTGCAAATAATGTCCTCGTCTCCCTAAAAGTATTTGCCTTCGCTCCCCAAATCCCTAAAAATAGTTCAGCTTCTCCCCGAATCCCCAAAAATATAAGCCAAACCTCCCTAAAATGTATTTATCATTCTGAAGAATTAAAATTACATACTTAAAAACTATGAAGCTATATAAGAGCGCATGACTTAATGGTCACTTAATTTTTTGTCTTATACATGTAAAGACAGGTCTTTGTCATGGAATACATGACATATAAAAGTCATGGAATGCATGACATATAATTAATTTCAATGAAATGCATTATATATGGCTCAACGTATGAGGCCATCCTTAAAATGTTGTTGCTGTACCTGGTAGAGTAGACTTGGAGCTTTAGAGACATACCATTCGGTTTTCTTTTTGGGAACAGGGGCTGATTTTTACCAACAACTTAAACTAGATTTTTCTAGACACTTTATTGAAAGCATTTAACAAAAAACATTTTTTCTACAATTGCTTATCAGTGCCTATATGCTTGTTTAACTTCAATTAAATCAAGTAAGTATATATCTGATAAGCATTCTTCAAAAATTCTTTTAAAAAGGGCTAATAAGTATTTACCTAAAAAGATAACACATATAGCAGATGTGTAGGTGGCCCCGTAACATTGTGAGGTCACACTGTTGCTAGTGGGGTCTGGGGGCATGCTCCACCGGATTTTTTTTTGACAAAAATGGTGTGATCTGGGGCGTCCCAAAGTATGTTAACACCAACATAAAAATCAACAATTTTAAGGAAAAAACAACAAGAAAACTTAATTGCCATATTTCTCTCTCGCATAGCCCCCAGAGGCAGAAGAAATTAAAAAAAAATCAAACAAAATGGAGGATTTTCCTTATATCTTTTTTTTGTTTTTGGCAAGGCTCCCTATATCTCCAAAATTATGAGCTTGCTCCCTAGCTCCCCTTTAATAATTACCAGTGCTCCCTAGCTCCCTGAAAATAAATAGCCATTCTCCGCAGATCCTCAAAACCCCTGGGGGCCCACAAATGTTCATACTAGTTTCTATAAAAGTGTAAGGGAATGCCTGGATCGTTGAAGAAATGACATAAAAGCTAACACAATTTGTAATTATTGCGTCCCTGTTTTCACAAGCTTCCTATAATTCGAATTTTCAATAATTTGAAATTAAATCTCCAGTACCTTGGACTTCAAATTTACGAGATTCGACTGTATTTATATTTTATATTTACCAGTCAAGTGTCCATTATCAATTTTCACCGAACATGGCTGGTTTTCCAGATATTTTAAATTATTTCAGACATAACGGAGTTTTTGGAACAGGCAAAACTCCAAATTTCCGCGCTCAACGTCATTGCGATAAATGTTTCACGTCATATAAACGTATAAGTAAACAAAAAGCGTTATTGGAGAAGCACCAAACGGGCGTGCAAACGGGTATCAGAGTGGAAAACAGTTTGGATCAAGATCAGGTCCGACGTTTTGTTATGGTCTAATCTGGATCTAAACTGTTTGCAAAGGTTATCAGAAGATGATACTAGTAGACACAGCCACTTTTTACTTAGTGCTGGTTCAACCCATCCCAACATAACTGAAAAACTGTTGTCTCATTACCACACATTTCTCTGCACTGCGAAATTACCAGCATGCAAAGAGTATTCCACTTTGTGGTGGGTAAGGCCATCATAATTGGGTAGCCGTATCAAATGAATATGCTTTATCAGTACCCTTTACTTGGAAAGCTTGTCTGTGTTTTGATAAAACTGGTTGTAATAAAAGAATTTCGCATTGAATTTTAAAACTCGGACCAATATGATGTCCAAACTATGACGTCGGTGTCCCAATAGACAATTGTCGCTTTTCAGTGTTACATGATATATATGTGGATATATTAAACGTTTAGCCAGGGACCTTTTCACAAGGCCAGTTAGACTGACAGTCCGCGTAAGTTAAGAGGAATTATTGTAGTCTGGTTCCCTCCCCTAGATCTACATATCTATTGAGTTGATAACAGGGCACCAGTTTAGAATTATTTGTGTATGTCTCCTAGACTGGTTCTCTCCCTTTAATAGCTTGTCAGCATATTAAAACAGGTAACTACTAGCCGCTATTGCGCCTACGTATGGCATACACACTGACGTCATGAGTTACGTGGTATTGGAAAATACCCCTGACATAAAGTGCATTTTTTAAACAAGCCGTTTTATTAAGTTTAATTTGTCCTGGGAGTTTATATATTTTTTCTTTTACTTGATTATCAAATTATAGCAACTGAAAAAAATCTGAAGTTTGTGTTGACAATTTTTTCTGGAGCATGCGCATTCGCATGAGTAGGATTCTCTACTTGTAATTAAATACACGTTACCTGACCCTAGATGGGTAGATCAAGGGGAGTGAACCAGACTATATGTCTCCTTTACCCTAAAGTAATTACAAATAAAATAAATAGATCTAAATAATAATAATTAAACAGATCTTATTATAAATAAAACAGATCGTATAATAAAATGCATTTCGATTCGACCGTCGAAGACACAGTTCCCATGAAATGATTCTGTGTATAGCCCTGAAACTGTGTAACTTTTGACCGGAACTACTTGTGTAAGTCTCATCTAGGGTATTACAATAATAGAGACAAATGAATGCTTAGTAACGATTTGATTGGGTCTCAAAAAGAAATACCCAGTTCCGGTTTAACACTAAACGGTTAGCATTATACCTTACTCGGTGCAATGCATCTGTCACAGTAATGGTGTATGTGTGCGTGTGGTGTTTTACTGTTCCTTCTGATATTTATACTGTGGTTCTACGATATTCAAAGCAAATTTTCGACACTTGGCAATTCGAACTTGCATCTGCATAAAGAATCTGAGTCAAACAATCATTTTCATATTATATTTTAGCTGCAATCCTAACGTAACATAACGGAGATATGGGCTCATTCAATTTCCTACAAATAGTATTGCGCCAAGGTAACTAAAACGTGCAAAGAGCTTTTAGCCATTTTGCGGGGTTTATATGCCAAATAAGGAAGGGTTGATGCATGCGCGGACCCAGAAAGTTTTGTCAGAGGGGGTCCAACTTCGACAATTTTCTTTTAGAGGGGAGAAACGATCCAAACAAATATCCATATAAGCGGACCATCATCGGCCCGCCAGCGAAGCGCCATTCGTAAAGCCGTTTTGCTGGCGGGCCGATGATGGTCCTACATTGAATGCTGGCTTGGTAGTTTGTGAGTTTTCACGGGATCCGGACTAGTATTGCTATAGTGCGTACAGGAATTCAGTGAACAACGCTTTTTTGCGTTTATTTTTATATGTGCAGACTAATCGCACAATAAACATCAGAATCTAATACATCTATACACCGCCTAATTTGTGATATTTTTTTCGTTACAAAAGGTATTGTCAAATGGGCTGTGATATGATGGAATTAGTCCTCATTTAAGCATCTGCATTTTTATATTTACCCCAAACGCACCTTTGTACGGATCACTGCCTTTAGTTGACTATCGATGAATAATTATACAGTTTTGTTAGACGAAGTAACGTGTTAGAAGAAGGGTTTCTTATCATATCAAAATTGTTCCACCAAGAGCAAATTATGGCCACAGTTTGGGCTCACAGAATTTTGGCATACAAGAAAATATTGAGGCCTTCCCAGAAGGTACCTAACGCTTGTTCCTGTGAAATGAATCGCTGTGTTCCGTTGTTCCTCAATTCAAAATCTTGATTTTCTGTGTTCCCTGCTCCTTGAAAGTTTTATCCCTCTGATCATCAGATTGTAATCAATTTCCCAACTTGTTTTATTAAACTAATTGAGTTTTCTATCTGTTTGTTCCAAATACTGATTTGTTGACACCAGGCAATGCAAAATATTTATCGTAATTGATAAGAAAAAAAGATCACATGGCTCACCCGGAAGGCGTCAACAAAGTGAAAATAGACTCATCCAATAAAAATAATGCTCGTTCAGCCCTTTAACAGTTGAGGTTAGAAAGAGAAACTAGTGAAGGGGTGGGAATGTACTTGGAAAAAGGTTGGAAAATATATCAGCGGATGTCATATTTTGTGTTGGGGTCATTATATTTTTTTTTTTGGAGGTGGCTAAGAACTAAATTTTCAGTGAAGTGAAGTGTGAAGTGCAACATAGGCTGTAAATTATGCACCAGTCATTTGTAACCACTGCTTCACCCAAGCCCCTGAGCAGGGCGGGAATAGCCGGGCAAATGAGCTGTGATTTTACTTTTACATTGTCTCCATAATGCGGAAGAAGTGTAAGTGTTTGATAGACAAAGGCAACCATGGCAGTGCAGTATAATAACAGACTGTCATGGTTTTGCCAGCTAGCTGTCCCCACAGTGTGGTGGTTAAGTACTATGGGGAACTGCAGACACAAAATGAAAGTCACAAAATGAAAATCCTCGACATTCCCCTGGGGGGGGGGGGGGGCAGTGGTCACAAATGACTAGTGCATAAAGGCGAAATAAATTATGCACACCAGCCATTTGTAACCATACCTCAGCCGGGCAAATGAGCTGTTAGTACAGGGTCATGTCAGGGACCTGCAACCAGAAAATCAAAGTAAGTAATGGTGCAAAGATCAGGAATCGATACAATCAAGTACCACTACTGACCCAGGATACCAATGGGAAAGTGACAAACTCACAGAAGACACCACAAACGAGAGCCAAGAGGTCAGCCCTTTCCCAGCAGGTGACCACAAAACACATATAAACAGACGCACACAAAACATAGCAAACACAAGACAGAACAAAAACATAAAAGATCCACAAAAGAAGTACCGCCTTGGAACGGTCAGTAAAATATTTTACTGGAGGGCTTAAACCGGTTTAACGGCGCCAACCTCACCCTTAATTCAGATGTGGATCAAGACACATAGATATTTGGTTTGCATGAAAGACCCCTAACTTATCAATGCATCATCTCCTAAAACAAAGTCCCCGCATTCCCCTGCTCTGTGGGCTGTAGTTACGAATGATTAATGTATTAGTTTGTTTGATTTGATTCTTTACGTCCCATCATAATCTTTCAGTTACATAGGGACGGGTCTTCTTGGGTTGAACAAGTACTAAGCTATGCTAAAGGACCACAACACAGTGATGCCGGTGAGGTCCTTCGGTCTCGAGTCAAGCACACTACCACTGAGCCACTGTGCTCCCATTTGTGTATAAGCCGATGTAGAGCATACCCAAATGATGTGACCCCCGTTTACATATGGCCCTCGGCGCGAGAAAACCTGTCTTCGGAGGTTTGCGGAAAAAAAGGATGCAGACCAGCCTGTGCATCGCGCAGTCTGATCAGCGCCTTTGTTATTCGTTTCTGGGAAAGCACCATATCTAAGCTTGCTACAAGCGAAATTTCGATTTTCAAGCTAGTCTCTGTAGCTGTGGAGACTGGTTTGAGTCTCATTTTGTCTGAGACCCCGACCACAGGTTTTCTCGCGACGAGGCCCATATCTGAAGAATAGCATCCTCATTTTTTTTGTTTTAAATATTATTATCTGTTGCCCTTGTAATATTTGTCCTAGGGCTGTCGAGATACGAGGCCACGACGCGAGAAAACCTGTCTTCTGGGTTTCTGACAAAGCGAGTCTCAAACCAGTCTCCTCGGCTCAACAGGCAAGCAAGAAAATTAAAGTTTCGCTCGTAGCGAGTCTAGATATGCATGATATGACTCTTTCAAAACGCAGATAACAAAGTTGCGGATGAGACTGCGCGTATGCGCAGGCTGACCTGCGCCTTTGTTGTTACAAATCACCGAAGACAGTTTTTCTCAGTCGCAGTCCAATTGCTTTATGTCATTTTACCATGAGCGCTTAGAAAGCAAGATGCGAAATTTGATTTTCGTGAAATATGATATAACTCGGACAGAATTGTTATTTGCGCAGTCTCTTCAAAGCATTTGCAGTGTGTTTGAAGACATACCAAGAGTTATCCTGCTGGAGACCGTTTTCTTTATCATTCAACCTGATATACGATAGTAAACATGGTAATCATTGAACTGTATAAACCACGTGCCACCCATATGAAATACATTGAGGGAAAATGAGGAGTTTTCTAAATCGAAAACGACTAAGTTATTTTATTTTACAAGATATTCCAGACGTATTTTCCAATCTTAAACGTCCAAACATGCAATTGTATATTAGGCGGTGATATAATAAATGCATGTGCAAAATTTCAGTCCAAATTGATATCATTAAAGACATTTTAAAAAAGAAAAACGATGTCCACTGAATTTCTGATTTCACTATAAGAAACCCTATATTTTTATATTTTTTACAGGGGGCGGATCCCGGACCCCCTGTCCCATCTGAATCGGCGCATGTGATATTAAAATTTAGTAAACAACCTCCTTACCATGCTTTATCTGGACATATCCTGCTTTGAAAACAGTGCAGATCCAGCATATATAATATGATATTGTCAAAAACAAACCATGTCTTAGCTTTGACCCATATAATCATAGCGTCAACAGTTCAGATCCAGATCAGGGTCTCTCATGTTTGCTCACAGAATGTTCTATTCAAATTTGAGTAAACATGAAAAATACCACCCAAACACTTAAGATGAAAACAGACTGGTCCAACGGATAAATTTGGGAAATTCCATTTTGGCTTAAAATGATAAATTAATTATTCTCTCTTTGCAGCTCCTACACGACATCTTAGACGGTACAACGGCACCTACAGCTGGCATGATTGGGTGAAATTGCATTATTATGAAATAAAATAAAACTCTATAATGGTTGTTAATTGTTATGCTATGAGATGTCTAATTACGTATCAAAACCTGTGTAAAACGGCCCCTCTCAAAACACCGAAAATTGGTTTTCAAGACCAATTAACGCTTAATGCAGGTCAAAAGCATTGCAGAATGCTCCAAGGGGAACATTCTGCAACACTTTCAACCTTCATTAAGCTACCGTTTGTCTTTGTTTTGTATATTTTTGATTGGCCGTTTTACACAGGTTTTACTGTA
This sequence comes from Loripinus fragilis, assembly GCA_964019695.1. Taxonomy (NCBI): domain Eukaryota; kingdom Metazoa; phylum Mollusca; class Bivalvia; order Lucinida; family Lucinidae; genus Loripinus; species Loripinus fragilis. Next base: position 37,559,637 of record OZ026515.1, read on the forward strand.
CATATTAGTAGCATTTTTCATGGATTAGTCCGAAATTAGAAGGCCATCAAGGTGCACGCCACATACAGGCGAGAGACCACAATTAACTTTACTATATGATTTAATCATTCGTTACAACACCTCCTATAATACATGATGAAGCTGGCTTTCTTCTGAAGCTTTTCCCCACTCAAACATGGCCTGGGAGTCATTATAATCACTGACTAGATAGGGCAAGTCCGGCTTGTTTTGGAACCACAGGAGTTTAGACAAACCCTATGTTGACAAGGCAGTCCCTGTTGGCTATCTTAACAGCATTTTACTCAGGTGTGCAGAGGCCTCAATTTTCCTAGAATGACCAGTTACCGGGACAGAAGCAACATTTTCTGAAAGCTTATTCATTGGGCAGTTCAGACATACCCAATAACAAAGATGCTCACATGAATTGGTAGATTTACAGCCCACTGAAAGGGGAACTATTTGCGCCAAATAACATCCTTATTGTATACAACCAAATCAAGGGACATAATTGTGGTCTGATTCAAGCCCATCAGTCACGGTTTTGGTCATCTGCTCCTCTCGTCTGCTTATGTTCTTAACCCCCCGCAATATTTCACCAGGGATTATTTGGGTCACAAGAGTACCTGATTCATATTTTTGGTTAACAAAGAGTTAATGACAACGGTGCTGATCAGACTGCACTCCTTGTTTACATGCAACAATGCCAGGTTATATCGTGACGAGGCCGACCCATTTAGGATTTTTTTTTAAAATTACCAAGCCATGCGCCGATCCAGGAAGTTTTGTCAGAGGGGGTCCAACTTTGACGGTTTTTATTTAGTTGATCAAAATCCAAATACCACTATAAGCGGGTCATCATCAGCCCGCCAGCGAAACGCCATTTAAATGGCGTTTCGCAGGCGAGCCGATGATGGCCAATTTGAATGCTTGCTTGGTAGCTTGTGGTTTTTCAGGGAATCCGGACCAGTATTGCTATGAAATCCTATATTTTTGTGTTTTTTCAGGGGGGGGGGGGCGGACCCCCTGCCCCCCCCCCCTCTCTGGATCCGCACATGCAAGCTATGCATGTATCGGTATGGTATAGTGCGACCAGGTAACGGACGTTGGGCGTGTCAGACAAAACACTGCCATTCACTGTCAATTTTTAACATTCTGCTCGTTTCATCGAATAGAGCAGAATATTTGTCTAGTCGGCACTAGCATTAACAAAGGTTGTGCAGTATATTATTACTCAGTCGTCATGCACGGACTGAGAATAATCAGGTATTTGTGAACGAAGTGTCGTGAAAAATCAGTTCTACGGCGGCTTCACAGATGTGAGCAACACACAAAATTTTGTATAGATTCGAGCAAGAGATCTTGCCGTGTTGATTTGCACGTCGTCATTGCTATGTGGTATACTGCACTGTTTAAAATCACAGCAAGTTTTCGCCAAACAAAAAATAGAAAGTTTGGTGTCATGTGGGCTGGACGGCAGGTACTTCGGCAATGAGAAGATCTAAGGGTTAAGTAAGCTGTGTTACTGGCAGGGCTTTTACAAGCACTTCTTAAATAGATCTCATCAAGGTCTACAACGTCCTTCCATGTCACGCTGCTCATTTGCTCACATTAAAGCGCGCCAACATGCAAACTGTGTTTGTTTTCTTTGTTAGAAGTTAAGAATAGACCGACTGTTCTACAGTAAATTGGGTAAAACAGCATAGGTACGATTTAACCCTTAAAACGCCAGCAAAATATCATCCGAAAATTCCGTCTGCATTTGTCGTCTGCTGCAATTGTTTGCTAACATTATTTAACAAAGCTAAGTATAGAGACAAGCAGTGTGGGCCCAGATCAGACTGCCTGTATAGGAGAAGTCTGATCTGAGTCTACACTGTTTGTTGGAAAGGCTTCTAAAACATTTCAGCAGACGACAAAAGCAGTCGAATTTTGTTGTGATGGGCGTTTTAAGGGTTAATCGTGCAAAACAACTGAACCGCAGACGACAAAGACGACCGGCTTTATACGGTTAGTATGCCCGGTAAACGTTCGCAGGTAAACTTAAGTCTTACTTGTTTACAGACACATTGGTTATATACATGTACTATTGCTCACTGGTCAGTGCCTCCTAGAACCTATGTGGATTTTAGTCAATATCAGCAAGGCAGACTGGTCTATGTTAGAACGGCTGTGGCTGCTACATGTATAAAGATATAGAGTCAGGTTGCACAGCGAAATGAAGATCTGATTGAATGTAGCGTGCTTTTATCTGTAATTTCCTTTGGTATTGTATTTACTATACAGTCATGTCTCAAGTAACCATCTAAAACGCAAAGCTGCATACACTGGTTCGAGATCTAAATGTTTACACATGATATGCAGATATAAACGGCATACATTTAAGATAGGTTTAGTGACTACACATTATTGAACTAACCAAGCAAACAGGCTGACATGAATGACGCCTTCAAAAACTGTAGTTATTAATCGGCTTTTGGGTCACTGTCTAGCCACGCCCACAACTGGTTCCTATCTCCGTTAGCCTAAAATGAGACCAGGACATCGCATACCACGTGGCGATACAGTGACCAAATAGCTGTATAATACCTGTAGAGTCAACCAGTGGTAGTGCTTGACTTGAGATTAAGGGGCCGTTGGTTTGAGTCTCTCTGGAGGCACCATATTGTTTCCTTGTGCAAGACACGTTAGACTCTATTTAGTACTGGTTCAACACAGGAAGCATCCCGACATGGCTGAAAATTTCTTGACTGGCATGGGCGGATCCAGAGGGGGAACAGGGGGTCCGGACCCCCCCCCCTCCAAAAGATCGCAAAAAATAGGTTTTCTAAGCAATACTGGCCACGGATCCCCTGGAAAATCGCAAAGCTACTAGGCCAGAATTCGATGTTAGGCCATTATTGGGACGCCAGCGAAACGCCATTCGCTGGAAGGCTGATGATGGCATGCTTTTAGTGGTATTTTTATCATCTCTCCTCTCATCAACTTAAAAAAAAAAAAACAGCAACAAAAAAAAAAGTCAAAGTTGGACCCCATCTTACAAAAATTTCTGGATCCGTGGATGACTGGGATGTAAAGTATCAACTCAAATAATCAAGGTCTACAGTTGCTCAGTGCTAGTATGTTAGACCCGTGATTAATGAATTGCTATTTTGAGAAGGTTCAATGTCAGCACTTCGAAATGTCCTAAGCAAGACACTTTATTTCTGCTAAGTACTGGTTCAACCTAGGTGGACAGGAAACGTCGCGTCATGGCTGCAAACATGTTGGCAGCGACGCAAAACATCAATACAAACGAACTAAATCAACTCAAAATAACAAAAGAGACACTCATCTCTACTTTTTGCTGCAGTTGTGTGCGTCTACTGGCACACAGGTTTAGCTTTAGTATGCTATATGAAGATATTCGCGTTAAAAATGTTGTCGATGAAAATATTCTTCCGAATTCTATTTGTTTGGCAAGAAAATGATTTGGTGTTAAGCTCTGAATTCGAAAAAAAAACAGCATTAAAAACAACAACATAAAAATAGCCCCCTTCCCTACACACACGCGCGTGCGCGCGCGCGCACGCAACCACGCACACACACTAAAATTCAGCATGCTAAGAGTTCAATGAATGGATCACAGGGAAAGGGTACACATATCTTTTATAAAACAATAAAACTTGTGTGATTGTAGATTTCATTGTCGAAGATTGATTTTGTGGTAGTTTAGTTTAAGATCCACGTACGTGTTTAAGATACATGTATGTACATATTTCAAACAATATATCTGGGCTGATCAGATTCATCTTCAATAATTCGAAACGCTTATTTTCCACGATACGGCAACTATAAGACTACAGGTATATACTTTTGGTGTGGAGAGTTTCACAGATGGGTGAATACGTGAACAATGCAACCTGACAAGCCGATTTCCAAATGTATTTGTCCATGGGTTGAACTTAGCTAAGAACCGCCCAACGTCTCTTATCTGGACGGAGTTTTTTTATAGCCAAGAATAAACATTAACCCATTTAAGCCGAATGGAATTTCCCTCTCTAATCAATTGGTCCGGTCCATTTCCGTTTTAAGGGCTGTTGGCCCGGGGGCACTTGCTGGTCAGCTGTGTACCGATGCGTGAACAAAAGACTGCAAAACAGACCCTAAACGGTGTGCTCGACATTTCGAATTTGATACCCCTTTTCACTGTCCTCTCTTTAAAATGTAACCCTTTCCACTGTGTCCAGTCAAAAAAAAATAATGCTTTCCCTGTAGTGCGTTAAAACGCTTACTCTTTTACTTGTGCAACCATTGTATGTTGTTGCATTAATTCAGTATACATGCACATAGGAAAAATACTTTGATTTGTTGAATCCTAAGTTTTTGGACAGTAAGATATGAACAAACATTGTGCACACAATTCAGATGCCCCTTTGGCTTGGAGCACTGATCAGCCTGTACAAGGGTTGCAATTCCTCTGCACCCCTTGCACCATAAATTCTAATGTAATAATTCTAATATTGCATCAGCGGGCAGCTCGGTTATGACCAGGTTTTGATTTAACCCCTCCCCTCCACTCATAGCGTTTTATCAAAGGGACTCTTACATGGTATGGGAAATTATCATGGGAGTCTGCCCGCGCTTGAATTTTTTATAATATAATGTTTATTAATTGTCTGGGGTATGACTTTTATATTTATGGTGCATTTGAGTTTTTATGCAATTCCATTGCTAACTTATGACGTCATGTATGATATCACTACAATACCTTAGGGTACCAAGTTATAATCATTTCTAAAGTAATTGACATACATGTATCATGTAATGAGCGCAGAAAAGTTTCATTAAATAACTATATCATTGATAAGTCCGTTGGTACTATAAATGGCTTTGTATGTATTAGGTGGGCATTTATTTTTATGACATGGTACCCCAATTTTCAACTGTATATTATGTATTCAGTCTTTGGAATTAAATTTTTTACGCATTGCGGTCTTTGTCAAGATACCATTTCATTATATAAATTATCCATATATGTTAAGAATATGTAGACCAAATTTCGTGAAAGTCAAGGACCGGTAACATATTTTTTCAACTTGATGTAAACATGGCCCTAATTCATCGAAATGTAAAAAATACAATAATTATTTTTCAGTGTAAAATATACTTGAATACTTGCTTTGTTTGAATCATCATGCTAGTACGTTTATTGGTAGAAATTGATATGTTCAGTGTTTTATCCAATTATGGATTGGCAAAGAAAAAACAATATTCTTTGATATTAAGTGCCACGGTTCTTATTTAATGACGTGCTTACACAATAATATTACCCAAAATGATACAATATGGTGACACCTGAACTTACCACATCTCGTTTCTAACGTTAAAACTACATCTAACCAATGCTACACATAATATGTAACATTATTAAGAATTTTATTTCATACAGAAGAGAACCCTTCTGACAAGTCGTTCATACAGGAGAAGAACCTTAAACCTATGATTTTATAATAGTAAGCTTCATTAATAAACCTGGTTTACAAGATTAGACCCCTGTCAAACCTATTGGTTAAAATTAACCATTTTGGTCACAGAGAACTCTTTGCGTCATATATATTGCTAATTCAATGCATTGATCTTCTCTGATCATTCTGTTCTGTAAACTGATGCTGATTTCCATCAAATAGCAACATTTATACTTTAGCTGGCTGTTTATTCTAGGCATACAGTCTCGTTTTTGGACCTCACTCATTCACATAGAACACTGTTCTATGATACCTTTGATAAGACTCTGTTACACGTTATCCTGGCCACGGCATCAAAATGTGATTACTCTAGTTCAGTTGTGATGTAAAGTAAATGTTTGGTCTTCTTGTTTTCACACGTTTATTATTATGATATTATGTTTCTTAAACAATATCATTCAGGACTTGAGGAAGTGAAACACATTGTCTTGGTCCCATAGTGCCATGACATGGGACCATGGTCTTCAGCATTTGCGACCATTGAATCATTTGAAATTGTCTAAAAATGTCTTTCTTTAAGAAAAGTGGAAGTAGATTTAATAACAAACTCCTTCTGTCGAGTTATTGAATTATTTCAACTAAATAATTAATTTTGCTAAAACTGACCTATACCCATAAGCGATAGGAAATGACAAAGTAACCGGTTTTAGATTTTCATGAAATTTGGCTAAGATCAGCAGGATATATATGGCATGTTTTTGTGATAATATGATATCTTGACAAAGACTAGAACATATCTATCTTTGGAATTGAATGTTGAATGTTTCGTAATTTTTTGAGAAAAATATTGAAATTTTATAATCACTTCTTCAGAAAACGTAAACCATAATTTATCCAAGTGGTTTTGTGGTATTAATATAATGCCTATGGCATTTTGGATTCAATCTAGATGACAAATCATAGAAATAATCAAAACTATAGATTTAGGACATAGAAGTTTAGAGATAGGTACCACTTCAAAGGTGGAGTACGTCAGGGTTGCTTCCTAAGCCTTATTCTTAACTATCTAATTCGATAAATACATTTTCATAGTTTGTATATAATGAGTTATTAATATGCAAAGTTTAAAAAAATCCATGCGTGGGCACAGATGAAAGTATCCCTTTGTAAAAAGCATACCATTTTCCTACAAAAAATAGCATTTTCCTATCTAAACGATGACAGCGCTGCGCACTGCACTGCTTGAAAAAGTGCCATTTCTCGTTGGTTTTTTTTTCACGCATCGGTACACAGCTGACCAGCATGTGCCCCCAACCCCCGGGTTGTTGAGTGGTATTTTTTATTTTTATTCAAATTTCGATAGTACATTCTGTAAGCAATCAGTGGAGACACTTATCAGACACCGCAGTCTGCGGCATCTGATCTGGGCTGCACGGTTTGCATATCCCTACAAAAAGGACGCTAGGCTTATACATTTTCTCGCTTTGAGATTATGGGTTCTTGAAGTATCTGAAAAATAAATACAAAGTCCTAAATCCAGTTTGCTGATCTTTATTCGTCACAGGTTCGTTGCTAATCGTAGTTATTTTGCATATGATTGCAATTACAATGTACATATATATCTAATAGGAAAAATGCATGTGTAGATATGACAGCATCTCAACTATGCGGATGCTGACATATGAACACAATCCAAAACTGAAGTTGAATAGATAATAAAACCTAAGTTCTAATAGTTCTTATAGAAACCAAGAAAGGCAGGCAGCTGGAGATATAACAGCAGCTACATTTTTAGTTGTTGTCATAAAACCCCAGAACTTTTGACCAAAGACATAATACCTTTCAGCTTTCCTTAAATGTTTCTGGTATTATAATCGGAATAAAAGAAAGACCTGCAATAGCCACTTTTGCATTGCATATCCAGTAAAATGATGCTATGCAGTTGCAGATATTTTCAGCTGCTTCTTCTAGAAATAAAACTAAGACCTGCAATAACAGACTCTGTAGTGCTTAAATACAAGTCAAATAATGATATGCGGTTGCATATATGACAACATCTAGCTTTTGTAGCTGCCGTCATACTTATCCCCATGTCTGAGTTCACACACACACACACACACACACACACACACACACACACACACACACACACACACACAAATGATTTGACAAAAGCGCATATAAATACATTGACAAAAGCGCATGTAAATACATCCACAAGAACAATCACACATGAATTCAAACAGCCACCTCCTCCTCCACCACCACCACCCCCTCTTCTTTCTCGTCCTCCTTCCTCCTCCCCCTCCTCCTCCTCCTCCACCACCCCCTCCATCACCACTTTCTCCTCCTGCTCATATAATAATGGGCCTCGCCACGGAAAAAAAACTGTCTTCGGGTTTTCCGAAAAAGTGAGATTCAAACTAGCCTGTTCAGCTACAGTGACTAGCTAGAAAGTTGAAATTTCGCTTGTAGCAAGCTTGGATATGATTCTTTTCAAAAAGCGAAAAACAAAGGCGCTGATCAGACTGCGCGTATGCGCAGGTTGGTCTGCGCCTTTGTTGCTCGCAACACCCCGAAGACGGGTTTTTCACCCCGAAAACAGTTTTTGAGGCCCATATAATGATCAACTCTGAAATTCTCGTTGAAAATAAAATTGATCTTTGGTATATCTAAACTGAATGATCCGTCTCTGTTTCACCAATAAAACATAACAGAGATTTGGAGAAATTAGATTAGATACACGACAAATGTATTATTCTCTCTTTGCAGCTTCTACACATCATTTTAGACGGTACAACGGTACCTACAGCTGGCGTGATCGTGTGAAATTGCATTATTATGAAACAAAATATAAATCTATAGTGAGTGTTAATTGTTACGCTAAAGAGATGTCTCATTACATGTATATATCTATGACTTAACGCCTATGTGATATTTTAGTACAATTTCTTGTTGACTGGTCCAAAATATGCATCGTATCGCTAGAAAGCGATTAACGAAATGAACCACACTCAGAACGTCACTCGAAAGTCAATCTCTCACAATTAATCCTAGGTTTACCTTCCAATTATATAGATGCATACCTGTTTAACTCTTTGTATGCTGGGTTAATTTTAATGCCTTTTGTCATTCTCTCTGGGATACCATCAGAATGTCAAACAGTTTAGATCCAGATCAGACCCGACATATTGTCAGGCCTGATCTGGGAACAAACTATTTGTAAAGGTTATCAGCAGATGACACTGGTAGACAGAGTTGAAGTAGGTATGGTTTTCGGAAAGATGAATTTTAGATCCAAACGACATATTACTAATTTGATTTATATTTTTGGCCAGCTCAAGAGATATCGTACATACTATCGGATAGACATAAACATTTCAAACATGCATGTGCTCTATCCCAGTCAGGCCAGTTATGGCCCAGATAGGACCTCACAGAACGTTGATCTTGGTCTGGATCCAAGCTGTTTTGGCTCGCTGATAATAATTCATGAAATAATGCCATCACGATTTTTTTTTGAAAAAAAAAAAAATCAAAAATAAGGAAAATCAGCACACAAAAAGAGCTCATGAAAATTTTCCAAGTTAAAAAGATGACCAGTAGATAGATATAATTAAAACACATGGCCATTGCTCATATAGCGTTTGTGACATGGATGACTATTCTTGCATTAAAACAGATGCCGGGTCTCGAGCAAGCTGTCGCTAGCCGAGTATTCAGACAACAGACAAAGTAATAAATATTCATAAATTCACGCACCTGTGCTAAGTTTGCAAAGAAGGCAGTCTTAATTTTAAAGTTTTAGCTATCATAGGCCCACACGAAATATGAAAACATATACCTTCTCTTTGCAAAATGCATCCTCCTCGCTAAATAAGGTCAACTGAGTGGTCTTGGGCCATATAGGCTTTAACAACAATTTTCCTGTTTATACAATTTTAATGAGGATAACACAATCAGCTATAAAAAGAGCTATTCAACCATTCCAGGGCCGTTTATATTACATGTATAAAGGTGTGAGGGTTCGCTTTGCTGATTTTATCTCATTTTTCTTAATGTCCCATGAAAATGAAATCATTTGGTCTCATTGGATGGATAGATAGATAGATAGATAGATAGATAGATAGATAGATAGATAGATAGATAGATAGATAGATAGATAGATAGATAGATAGATAGATAGATAGATAGATAGATAGATAGATAGATAGATAGATAGATAGATGGAGGGTCAGTCTGATTACCGCAGGATACCTCAGGATACCACAGGATACCGCAGGATCCCTTCAAATGGACGTTTTAATGGAATCTAGCATATTATTACATAGTATAGTCATTTTATAATTAATAGACAGACGATATTTACTATTTTTGATGAATACCAAAATTTATATTTCATTGGGTGTGGTGAAAATTTAGTATTTTTTCACAAGTGCATTTGAAGTATCCTGCGGTATCCTGTCATGAAAATGCCAGTTTGACAAAATAAAATAGGTTCCCCCATACTATCTTTAGATGAGTGTTATTTTCATTCAAAAAGTATTAAAATATGTTATTAATGATCTATCCAGCTTTTCATTGAATAAAATGAACTACATAGTAGCACTTTGAGGGATCCTGTGGTAGCCAACCTGTGATGCATTATGCTGGTTTGAAATCATTGAAATGTGTTCATATATACTTTTTAGGCAGTTTTTAGTATTGATTGCTAAATTTAAAGAAAAAAACTTGTCACCAAATCAAAAACATTGAGTTTTTCATGGATTAAAATAGTATTTCAGGGATCCTGCGGTATCCTGCAGTAGCCTGCGGTATCCTGCGGTAATCAGACTGACCGATGGATGGATGGATGGGTGGGTGGGTGGATGGATGGATGGATGGATGGATGGATGGATGGATGGATAGATAGATAGATAGATAGATAGATAGATAGATAGATAGATAGATAGATAGATAGATAGATAGATAGATAGATACATGGTACATCAGAGTCCCGACATAGGAGGGCCAACCGTTTCTAACACGGACATCATATAACTAGTAACTTTATCAACACGCACAACCGCCGTTTCAAAGTAAGAAAATACATGAAAAACAACAAATTGTCTTCTTTTTGCTTGCTTAGAAACTGAAAGCAGCAGTAAGACTTTTAGTCTCATTAGCAGCGTTACTAGACATTATCTTAATCATCGCAAATTAGAATGAAAGGCGACACATTAGGCGTTTTTAATGTTTTTTTAGTAGTGAGACTTACACAAGTATTAGCTTTTATAAAACAACCACCCAACAATAAATCGCATTTACATGCCTCTTTCTCATCTTTATAAAAGAATAACAAGGATTGGAGCTAGTCGCAAACCTTTAGAAATAAAAATTAGGCATCTATAAATGTATATATAGGCCTTAGGGCTTGTGACTAGCTCCATTTGATATCCAGGGTTTTGAATTTTAGCTCGCAAAATGTGAGTTAAATAAGCAAATAGCGAGGTGATATTTTCTCTATTTGCATTTTCTGTATTTTCATGTAAAACAATAAATTATGCACAGTGATGTACTTTTTGACAAAAAGCTGGGGACAAACAACTGTGTTCAACACAGTTATGGGATTCATGTGGAAACTATTTTGATTGAGGGTAATTTTGGTATCGTAGGAGGACCTGTTTCAGTGACGGACCTGTTTCAGTGACCTTTTGAAAATGAGCTGCCATTTCCAAATGCAATGTTTGATACAACTGAATATAATTTAGATGTGATATATAGGTGTATGACTTCATATGGGACTGAAAATCAGAAGTGTACAAACAGGCATAGTTTGAAAGACTTGTAATTTCCATGGCAACCCCATTTTTTTGGCATTTTTCCTATTACTTTTTACCTTTTCTAGTTCAGACCTTCAACTTTGGTTAAAAGCAACATCTGAATGTTTTTTTCTGTTGTGATATGACTTCCATCTTGTTTTCTATCACTTCACATGCAAAAAGGACTGATCAGCTAGATAGTTTGTGACAGTAGGGGGCCTAGCACTGTGCCCTGGGGCACACCGTAGGTGACTGGGGCTGAACTTGATGACTTGCCCTCTAGGACAACCTTCTGGGTTCTGTTAGACAGGAAGCTTTTAATCCATTGAAGGGTGGTTCCTCTAACTCCATAGTGTTCCAGCTTGATCAAAAGTCTTTGATGCGGTACCTTATCAAAGGCCTTTGAAAAATCGAGAAGGATGGCATCAATCTGTTGTGAGTTGTCTAAACCAGGTGCAAGATCTTGGACAGTTATCAGTAGCTGTGATTCACATGATCTGTGTTTCCTGAAACCGTGTTGCTGGTCACAGAGGATCTGGTTGTTCTTAAAGAAGTTCATCAGATGACTATGGATGATGTGCTCGAGGACTTTGGAGCAAACAGATATCAAAGATACAGGTCTGTAATTGGCAGGTTGGCTTTTATCTCCCTTTTTGAAGATTGGAGAAACATTCGCCTCTTTCCAGTCGTCAGGGGTCTGTCCTTGTTTCAAAGATGCCTAGAAAATCAGAGTCAGTATGGGTGTGAGCGGCTCAGCCATTTCCTTGAGGAACCTCGGAGATATGTCATCCGGGCCTGTAGCTTTGTGGGGCTTCAGGTTCCTTAGCAGTTTCTTAACTCCGCTAACCTACCCCAATCATATACCTGGTCTTTGAAAAAAAAATGACCTATTCATATACTTGATTGAACAAAATGTTTACATATTCATATACTGTTCTTTCTGTTTATTCAAATAACAATGATGAAAAAATGGGTCAGTCATATACTTCTTAGAAAAAGGGGGCTTATCATATACCTGGCTATTTGCATTCAGCATTCAGAGTTAAATATGGCACAATTATAAAGTGTGAAGGAATAATAGAAGTAATATTGGAAAATCCAAAAGCTGATCAGCTATTTTTATTTGGACCTAGCAAACAGTGTAGACCCTGATGAAATACCACATTATGTGGCATTTTATCGGGGTCTTCAATGTTTCCCAAAGCACACATCTAGGAGACACTAATGTACTGTATAAAGAATTAACTTTGAATCAAGTATTATTATTATTCACAAAAAAAGTCTGGATAGATAAAATCCTGAGAGAATGAACACATTAAAATGAAGTGAGTTTACTTATAGTACACAATTGTTCCCCCATATATACATGTGTGCCTGGCTTGCAAAGGTGACAGAATATGGGTAAGTTGTATATATATATCAGTACTTATGGAAAAACACAATTTAAGCATGCATACACGGCTATCTGGGGAGGGGTGCAACGGCTTGGTGTTAGAGTGCTTGACTCGAGATCGAGGGGTTAATGGTTCAAGCTTCACCGAAGGCAATGCATTGTGTCCTTGAGCAAGACACTTTATCTGCTTCTAAAGTACTTGTTCAACCCAGGAAGACCAGTCCAAAGACGACTGAAAAATTGTTGACTGAGACATAAAGAATCAAAACAAACAGCTATCTGGTAGGACTAGCCTAGTGTCCTGGTCCTGAGGTTATAAAACTTTTTCCATGCTTATCTCAGCTGAGCACAAAATTTATCCTGCTCATAAATGTTAGTTGTTGGCATCCTGCTCATAAATGTTAAAATGCCAACAACTGTTGGCATTTTAACATTTATTAGCATGATAAATACAACATCTGAGAGACTTAGAAACCTCTTCATTTGTCGGTATTTTAGTTTTTATGAGCAGTTGAAATTTCGTGCTCAGTTGAGCATGAAAAAAGTTTTATAACCTCAGGGCCTTATATTTAATTTGAGCCTTCATCTACTCCCATGTGTGTTAGAGCAGCAAAGGCTCTTGTGACAATGTGCAGCTGCACAGGCTAATCTATGCCTTCACTGCATGCCTATGAGATATGTATGAAAGTCTCATGTGCTAGCCCATAGAAAGTGTATAGAAAGTTTCAAACTCAAGAGACTCCAACAAACATAGGTTAAGATAAACACAATTTTTAAGTGTAAAAATTGTTAATATTTTCTCACCCATCAGTTTTAACATATGTTTTGGATGCTCAAAAGAACCGTCTCATTGAGACAGTTCTTTTGAGTACCCACAACATATGTTTTGGCAGAGAAATAGGAAAATTATTTATTTGGTATGCACTCTTAACTAAAGGCCAGAATTGTCCTGATTGTCAGATTTTACCATGCTCTATGGAAGAGTCTCAGTGAGAAGTGTCCAATGAGTACCCAAAACTTTATTTCTGTGGAGAAATACAAAAGAAGAATTCTAGTTAGGGTAAAAGTTCTAAAATTTCAAACACTAGTTTGCCAAAAAGGCCTAGACAAACAGTGCAGACCCCAGTCTGATCAGGATCTTCACTATTTGCTATCCAGACAAGCTCTTTATGACTTCGAGCGCTGATAACCAACATTTAATTTGCAAACAAAAACAAGAAAAGTGTTCTAAATTTTAGAAGATTTACCGTACCCCTCACCTGGGGCAAAGATTTCTGTGTCTGTAATATTCTTTAAATCTTATGACTTTTTCATTTTTAGGAACATGTGAGGAGAATTGATAAGGCAAGGTTGACTGGTCTGCAACTTGATCAAATCTGATCGCTAGAAATGTCATCCAGATCTAGTAGAAGATGGCATCAAAGAAAGTTAAGAGTCAATTCAAATCACCAGTGAGGCCTAAATTGAAATTTTATTTGTTTCCCCTTACCCGACCGACCCTGCAAAAAAGGCCCTACTCAAAAAATTTTATTTCAATTTTCAGTCAAGAATTTTTTTTTAATTTCATTGCAAACTTAGAGAATTGTCCATTGTAAACAGTGTTATCTTAGCTTATTGTTTGTGCATTTAATTTTATTGCCTATAGTAGGACTATACAGTAAAACCTGCCTAAAACGGCCACTCAAAGATATACTTAACAAAAGTCGTTAAGACAAATGCTCGCTAAATGCAGGTCGAAAGTATTGCAGAATGCTCCCTGGTAGCATTCTGCAATACTTTTGACCTGCATTTTGCGATAATCGGCCATGAAAAAAACAAAACATTTTTGTGTATTGATGAGTGGCTTCTTAAGACAGGTTTTACTGTAATGGGAATCCAATTTTTCAGAAGTTAAAAGAAATAATTTTCTGACCGACACATACCAGTAAAACGGGGTCGGGTAAGGGGAAACAAAAATATTTCCAAGGTTGGCCTGAGTATACATACAATGCAGGCCCTTTATATCACCTTATAACACACATCACTATAACACAGATCTGGATAAAGTAAAAACCTGTGTAAAATGGCCACTGAGAAATAGACAAAACAAAGATCTTAATGACAATTGGTAGCTTAATGAAGGTCAAAAGCATTGCAGAATGCTCCCTTTGGAGCATTCTGCAATACTTTTGACCTGCATTAAGCAATACTTGGTCTTGAAAACCAATTTTCAGTATTTTTGAGAGTGGTCGTTTTTCACAGGTTTTACTGTATAAAGGTGAATATACATACAGAACAGTCCCTTTATAAAACAGATCTGGATATTCATGTAACATGGTCACGTTTTGGCTCCCCAATTTTTTGTCATGGAATTTTACAAATTAATTGTGGGAATTCTCAGTATTAAGTGTCTTGCTTAAGGACACAACACAATGCTTCCAGTGAGGCTTGAACCAACAACCTCTCGATCTCAATTTGAGCACACTACAACTGATCCACTATACTACCCTGCTATTTTTTAAAAGTGTTTTTCACAATCAGCTGGCTTCTGAGAATTGGAGTAGAAATGGCATGGGGGATTGTAGTTCCTACAAATATCTTGCATGAAAAGGATTAACTCTTTCCTTGGCATTTTGTCATCTGCTGATTGCAAACAGTCTGGACTCAGATCAGGCCATGAGGAAAAAGTAGACAACTTTTTTCATGCTCATCTCAACTGAGCATGAAATTTATCAAGTCCATTAATGTTAAAATGCCAACAAAATGCCCCCCCCCCCCCCATCCCCGGGAACTTTGGAAAATTATAGTTTTCTTTGAAATAAAACCATTGGACCCCTCCTCTGTAACTAAGAAAATGAAACTAAAAGGATGACTAAAAAACATAAAGACAAAAAAATGTCAAGGGCTTTTTTCTGGCAATTGGGCCTGGACCCCACCTGACAAAAAATCCTGGATACACTCATGTCTCCCTACTTGAAACATTTAAGAATTTTTAGCTTGCGCTGAATGATGTAAAACATTAGTTTTTAAATGTCTCCAAGAAGCTCTTCATGCTTCACAGGCTAAAAAAAGCCTGATGATTTCATCATCCAGTGCAAGCTAAAAATCTAAATTTCAATTCTTAACATTTACATTTTAAATTATATATCAAATATGCAATACAATCTCACACCCAAACCTGCATGCTACCATGCTTGCTACCCTGATAAAATGATTTATTTTATTTGCAACAGGGGTGCTGGAAGGGTGTTGGAACCACCCAGCAAATTTTTTGTACAAAATCATGCCATGGGTATACTTTAACGACATCAAATAAACACTGATAAACAAAGTTGGTTATCGGCTGGCAGTGACATTAATTTGCCAATAGATGCATGCCAGATCAAGTGATTGTTCAATGTTTGCATCAAGAAATATGAACAGCTGAAATATTGGGTTTCATCTAAGTCAACTGCAATGGAAATGTTAATATTTTGTAATAATTTTCAGTTCCAAAGTGGGAGTGGAGCAAGAGTTTCATCTACTAATGACATTGAGGGCCTGAAGACCAGACTTCAGAGTCTACAAGAAGAAATAGTAGCATTAAAGAAAGAGTAAGTTCTCCTGTATCAGGTGGTTGGAATCTTCTTACCAATTACATGTTATTTAAAATACAAAATTCATTTCTACAGAGAACTAAATCCAAACTGATCTTTTGAGTACCTGAAACATATGTTAAAACTGATAGGTAAGAACGTATTCACAATTTTGAATTAAAAAAAATTGTTTATTTAAGCCTATTTATATTGGCTTCTAAGTAATAAGCACACATCTTCCCACAAGTGCACCCTGGCTCGGAGATTATAGAATTTTTTTCATGTTCAACTCAAATGTGCATGAAATTTAAACTGCTTATAAAAACTGAAATGCTGAAAAAATAACATTTTTCTTGCTTTCAAGCTCTAAGATGTTGTGTTTATCATGTTGATAAAGTAGAAGCTCTATCAGAGTGTCAAACTGTTTAGATCCAGATCAGGACTAATGTTCAGTCAGTCCTGATCTGGGTCCAAACTGCTTGCAAAGATTATCAGCTTCTGACAAAAGTCGCCACTAGCAAGTAGGGCTGCCACGTTTACACGTGTAAACGGTACCATTTCGTGTTTTTGCAATAAACGTTTACAAAATTGGCCTACCGTTTACACGAAGTTTACCACGTGACCAGCGTCGTGGTTTGTGAATAGCATTTTCTAATGAACATCCCGCTCTGGATCATCAATCAGTTTGTTTGTTTTCTCATATTCGGTTCTATTTGATAAAGTATCTTGTGCAATTAGAATTACGGCGGACATGCTCAACTGAGAGTATCTTACGATAGGGAGCATTTTTTTTCAAATTCTTTGCGTATCGGGCCTGCGCAGACAGTGGCTCAAGGGGCTATAAAAATGTCCCGAATATCGTCTCACTAAGTCACTGCTTGGAGCAATTATATTCCTGCATTTTTAACAGTTATGTAAAGGCATGTCTTAATAAATGGTGGAGACACATGTATGGCTTAAAACCTTTTTTGTTTACTTCCTGTCAGCGTGTGTATCGATGTGTACGTGATGATTGGCAGTTATGTCTTGTGCGTGTCAACTCATTACACACTTGCATCTGAAGAAAATGTCTGTAATATACCAGTTTGCGCATGTTGCAACCACTTTCCAATTACTTGAAATGAGTTCTATCACAACACCCCTAACCAAACAATTTCGAATATTCGCACAAGGTGCAAGTTTTTCAAGGAAAAATATCAGCGATTTTACCGATCTGCATAATGAAAAAAATCAAATCTGGAAGTTCCGTGTAACCGGTATCATTTAGGTTATTGTAACTCATGTAAACGTTTACCAAATTTCGTAAACTTGGCAGCCCTACTAGCAAGGAGTGGGTTAACTAGTAGTCTGATCGGGATTTACACATTTTGTCAGGCCTGATCTGGGTCCAAATTGTTTACAAAGGGCACAACAGACGACACTAGTAGGCATAGAGTTAAACATGTTTTGGTTGCTCAAAATAACCTGGAGGCGATCTTTTTCAATTTTTACTACCCACAATGTTTTGGTTGAGAAAAAAAGAAAAATAATTTTTAATAAGCAGCCTGTAGTTGTACTGTATCACTTTATGATGAGCTTACTCTGCATTTTTAGCTCACCAAAAGGTGAGATTTTGTGGTCAGTCTTTGTCTGGCGTGCATAGTGACGTGCGTAAACCTTTTCTTTAAACAGCATCTCCTAAACTACAGGCCAAATTCAAAATATTTTCACACAAATGTTCATACTTAACTAAGGCCCTCCAGGAATATTGCCCAAACAGTTCCACTCTGCCATCCAAAATGGCCAAAATAAAATCTTTAAACATCTTTGGAACTGCTGGCCCAGATTCAAAATAATTTCACACAAATGTTCCTTATAAGGCCCTCTACCAAAATTGCCCTTATGGTTCCACTCTGTCAAACAAAATTGCCACCAGAGCTGGCACAAATTCAAAATAATTTATTAAATTTTCCTCATAAGGCCCTCTACTAAAATGGCCCAATAGGTTCTGCTCAGTTGAACAAAATGGCCACCAGAGCTAAAAATAGAACTCTTTACACAACATCTGATCCATTGGTCCAGATTCAAAATAAATGCACACAAATGCTTCTCATCAGTTCCTAATATTGCCCTTATCCAAGGTTGCCAAAATGATTCCATTCTGCTATTAAAACAAAAATACCTTCAGGGCTAAGAATTCAGGTGTCGGGAGCGATCTAGTGCCATCATGACTTTCTTCTTTTATATTTACCATATCCTGTATGTATCGTCAGGGGTCTTGAAGAAGAAGAACTAAAGATGCACATTGACAAACTACACGAATATAACGAGATAAAGGATGTGGCACAGATGGTGCTAGGAAGATTAGGTGAGATATCACTAGTTCATGTAAACTCTTATAAACGATGAATTTTTTATTCTATAGTAAAACCTGCCATAGCTGCCACTCAAAAGATGTAAAAAAAGTTTTTTTAAGACTGATAACCGCTTAATGCTGGTTTAAAGTATTGCAGAATGCAAAATTAAAGGGGCCTCAAGTGGGGACTTACCTGTATACAACACAACTTCTTTCACTTAGATGAATATCAATATTTTATCAGAAAGTACCTAAACCCTTCATTGGACTATTTTATTGCCCCCTGTAACCAAGTCATAATCACCTGATAAAGATTAGCCTTTGATCTGTCTGGAATAGCCCTCAGGTATTGGTACCACTTTTATTGTCTAAGAATTTACCCCTTTCACTATACTGTTTTTCCTGTAACCTTAGAATCCACTGTACTTATTGAAATCACACAAATGAACTTTCTGGAAAACAGTAAGACTTAAAGTGAGTGCGTCATATAGAGGATATTTACTTTTTTGAGGTGAATACCAAATATATTTCATCGAGTTTGATGAAAATTTTGATGTTTTTAACTCAGGAGATGACATATATTTGGTATTTCCTGAAAAAAAGTAAATTTCTCTTTATTTTATACCTTTTAGAAAAATTACGGTTAATCAATTAACTATGCTTCAAGCCGAATCACAATAATATGAAAGAAGACAAAGGAGTATTTGTGACAGAATACCTGGATCAATCTATAGTCATGGGCACTTACAAATAAAAAGAAATTTATTCAGCGTCAAAGTACGAGACAAGTGACGTCATAAGTCTAAAGACATCACAAATGTTTGATGACATTACATAACATAGGTTACACGTGCATTGCCTCATTCACTGAAGTAGGAGGTGCTGAAAATGCAAAATAAAAAAATTCAGCAAATCAGAATTATTTTGGTACCAAAAGGTTCCTCATGTTCTAACTAAGAAAATGCCTAGCCACACTTGATGTTTTTGTTCATAGATAAGAAAGTTATAGGCCTTTGAACTTTCCAAGTGAGTTGCATTAAGTGAATGGAAAAGTCAGACTTAATTAAAAAGTGATATCAATCACTAGTGAAAATATAGGCTGATATCAATCACTAGTGATTGATATCATATCGTTTCACTCTTTGAAAATACCATTTTTATTTGTTTTAGATATGCATTGATTTCACTGCTAAGTATATGTATGAAATAATATACAATTTTTGACTATTGCGGCATTGGGCATGATGTGATGTCGACCTGAGAGTACCAATATTGACCGAGGCAGAGGCGAGGTCAATATTGGTATTCTCAGGTCGACATCACATCATGTCCAATGCCTCATTAGTCAACAATTGTTTTATTATATAATTTCTCTAAACAAAAAAAAAGCAACAATAACAACAAATCTTGGCCATGGACTTTGTCTTGGACAGTCTTGAATTTCTTTTTTTTTACATGATGACTAACTGATTTCATTCAGTTAAAAGAGAAATGAATGCATACTTTATTTGTAATTACAACTGCAGACAGAGAAAACCCAGATTAAATGTCGCATAATGTGGCATTTCATCAGTGTCTACGCTGTTTGCTAAGACAAAAATAATCTTCAGAGAAAAAATTGCATTTTATTTAGAAATTATAACCTGTAACCCCTTGAATTATACAATGGACCATTCCAAACTTATTGCATAAATCCAGAAGGAAGAATTCATTAGTTCATTTAAGACTTGTGCTAATTACTATATTCAACAGCAGTCTGAATTGCATGTTTATAATGAAACACCAAATCTTGTGAATTTCCTGCTGCTGTCACTCACTGAATTGTATTTACAGCAAATCATGCAAGTTTCATGCTAAAAGCACACCTGTTATAAAAAGTTTCTATGATGTCTATTTTTAGTACCTAATATTGAATGGGAAAAACTAGCAGCCCATGCGATATGTAGTTTTATGGACTCGAGTGGATAAGCATATAATAAATTGATTTATTCCACAGGACAAGGGTTAAAATGGTATTTTTTCCACAGGATTGATCACTACAGCTGTACTTTTTATTGCATCTGCTCTAAAGACCCCGTCCCACAGAGCTTGCGACTGCGCTGTGATCCTTCCGTGACTCAAAAAAATGACAAACGCAGAGAGTTTGCAGCAAGGTTTTACATTTAGGTCCCAACAAGGTCGCAGCAAGGTTGTTGATCGGTCCCTGATCAAAATCAGTCACCTCCAGTCTTTTGAACATGCACACTGATTTCATTCGATTAGTTGCAAAGGTTTTCTAGAAGTTACTGATCAGTCCCCAATAGATTGCCGATCAGTCGCTGACCTCTAAAAGTCACTGAACAATCGCTGACCGATTTCATGTATGTTTTGGCTCTGAAATCTTCAGTGACTGGTTTGTGACTAATCGGCAATAGATAGGCAACTGGTTGCCGATAACTAGTCGCCGATAGGTGGCAGTGCCAGCTTCAACAAAAAGCTATCTTGCCATCCTGACATCAGTTCACCACAAATAGGGGTGGGGGGTCCAAAACAATGTGAAACAAATACATTGTTTTGACTTTCCATAAAAAGTCAACCCCAAAACACTGAATTTAAATAGGAAATTTTATAATATCCGATTTATTTTCAGTTTATCTAAAGACATGGCCATTTAAACTTTAAATTGTCAGTATTTTTAAGACTTTCTTAAAATTTTGATATTCAAATTTCTAAAGTTCAGGGTTTTGGAAATTTTGAACTTTAAACCTTGTATTTATTTCTTTTACAGCAACCATTGAGGGAGTGAGAACAAAGGACCTATATACCAAGTATAAATTGAACCTTGAAGACTGAGATAGGGTCTACATTAACCATTTTCCAGCTATTCACGATGTTTGTCATCTGCTCCCTCTTAGGAAGCATATATTGCAAACAAGCCTATATTGCAAACAATATGGACCCAGATTAGGAGCAGTGATCAGAGCTAATAGCATTTGCTTCCGTGATAAAATTAGTCTGGAGTGCATTTGAATATATGCAGCAGATGTAATAAGAAGACATTTTCTAAGCCAAAAATTATCAACAGGATAATAGCAAACATCTGGAGCAATGGGAAAATGAGCATTTCATGAGTGGTTCTGCAGTAATCATTTGAACCACATACAATGATCACTGAAATGGTGTTAAAATGTGTGTTCCAGATAGATGGTAAAGGGTCTGAAAGTACAACACACAGCCAAATATCTGTACGTCTGTTTCCCATTCACCAACTTGAAATGGCAGCCATTTCACTAATACGGTAAATGTTCTAAAATTTTGAGCACTTTTTTATTTCTGTATTCAAATAAAAATGTTGGTTTTCAGGGCTGGAATTCACAAAATGCTTGTCAGAATAGCAAACAGGGAAGACCCTTATCAGACTGATTCTTCAGAAGCAGTGTGATCTGGGTCTGCACTGTTTGTCTAGGCCTTTTTGGCAGATAACAAGTGTTCGAAATTTTAGAACATTTACTTTATTTGTTGTAGTTACACTGTACAGTGCAGTCCCTTTATAACACACCTCATTATAACACAGATTTGGATATAACACAGATTTGGATATAAAGTGGGCATGTTGTGGCTCCCAATTTTTTTTGCCATGGAATTTTACAAAGTAATTATAGAAAAATGACCATAATGGTCATTTTTCTATAATTCTTTTGTAAAATTGTCCCTTTATAACATGATTCACTTATGACACATTTCACTCCTATGGAGCTCAAAACATAATATAAAAGGGACCACACTGTAGCATTTTAAACTACAAAGTAATATAACTTTTCTCAAAATAATGGTAATCCTGATGATTAACCATGTTAAAATTCAAAGCCCATGATAAAAGTATAGCCTTTTGTTTTGGATATATATTGTTGGCAGTATATTAGCTCACCTGAGCTGAAGGCTCATGAGTGAGCTAAAAGTTTATCAGTCACTCCGGCTTCCGTCAGTCGTCCGTAGTCTGTCGTCCGTCTGTCCACAATTTCAAACATCTTCTCCTCTGAAACCACTGGGCCAATTAAATTCAAATTACATATGGAGACTCCTTAGGCCTGGGATCGAAAGTTTGTTCAAATGGTCCTGGTCACATGACCAAGATGGCCACTACGTCCATATATGGTATAAACCCTTTAAAATCTTCTTCTCCAGAACCAGAAGGCTGATGACCTTGGGCATTAGTATGTAGCGTTGGGGTAGTGGGGCCTACCAAGTTTGTTCAAATGATGATCCTAGGTTGACCTTGACCTACTTTACGTCAAGGTCAAATTTGCTTCCTAATGCATTTAAATGGGAAAATTTATAAAAAGTTGATTTTTTGGAAAACTGTGGAAGCCCTAGTCATTATGCTCATTTGATATGTTAAGCCTAATGAGACAATGGCTATAAATAAGTTCCAAAGGTGAAGGTTGACCTTTGACCTTTCAGCTTGGGTCATTCATATTGGAGTCCCATCAATATATTAAAACATAGTTTTCTCACAAACCATGGGTCCAATTGAACTCAAATTTCATGTGAAGACTCCTTATGATAAGTTAACAAAATTTATGCAAAACACTTTGGTCACATGACCAAGATTACTGCCTCGCCCATATATGGTAAAAACCCTTTAAAAATCTTCTTCTCCAGAACCAGAAGGCCGATGACCTTGGGACTTGGTATGTAGCATGGAGTAGTGGGGCCTACCAAGTTTGTTCAAATGTTGATCCTAGGTTGACCTTGACCTACTTAACGTCAAGGTCAAATTTGCGTCCTGATGCATTTAAATGGGAAATTTTTTGAAAAGTTGATTTTTTGATTACTGTTGAAGCCAAAGTCATTATTCTCACTTGATATGTTAAACCTAATGAGACAATGGCTATAAATAAGTTTCAAAGGTCAAGACCCTCACACTCATATATGGTAAAACACCTTTAAATATCTTATTCTCTGGAACAAAAGACCAATGGCCTTGGGACTTGGTACATTGTATGTAGCATCGCGGATGTGGGCCCTACCAGGTTTGCGCAAATGATGAATCTAGCTTGACCTTGACCTACTTTATGGTAAGGTCAAATATGATTCCTAATGCATTTATATGTGAAAAATCTTGAAATGTTCATTTTCTATAACTGTTTAAGTCTTAATCATAATATTTTCAAGAAATGTTTAACCTTATGAGACAATGGTTTTATATAAGTACCAAATGTCAAGCTGACCTGTGACCTTTTATCCATTGCCACTCATTTGGACTGCCACATACCTATCTTAACATTGGTTTCTCAGAAATCACTGGGCTGCTTGATAGAGTATTCAGTAGAATTTTTTTTAAGTCACTTGACCAAAATCGCTGCAACCCCATATATGGTAAAACAAAATAGGTTTTATAATAAGCAGTAGTTGACCTTGACCTATTTTAACAATATTAAAGAGATCAGGTGAGCGCCTCAGGACCTTTAGGTCCTCTAGTTTAAAAGAGTATTATATGGGCAAGTGCATGAGGTATCCTTAATTATACCATATGCGCAGACT
The DNA here is from genome assembly GCA_964019695.1 of Loripinus fragilis. NCBI lineage: Eukaryota > Metazoa > Mollusca > Bivalvia > Lucinida > Lucinidae > Loripinus > Loripinus fragilis. The sequence continues at coordinate 37,583,687 of OZ026515.1, forward strand.
CACCAGAGCCTTCACTGCTTGCAAACCCAAAGTATGGATGTTGATAAAGGCTGGGGCAAATTTAAGACATCGAGCTTTCCTGGATAAGTCCGCATATGTTTATTAAACAAGCTTTCGTTAAGAGTGTGTAACAAAATCATAATTGTCTTATTTCTCAATCAAAACATATGTTGTGGGTACTCAAAAGAACCGTCTCAATGAGACGGTTCTATTGAGCACCCAAAACAAGTGTTAAAAATGATGGGTTAGAAAATATTTACAATTGTACAATGAAAAAAACAAGTTTATCTAAACATGTGCTTAGAGGCATTTGTACATATGCTACAAGTATCAAAATCTCGTGTACTGCCTCATATAGAGGATCTTTTATATGTGCTCATGCATTACAGAGTTTATCAAACAAGTTGGGGGAAGGCCTTGTTGAGCATTGTATAGCTTTTTCACAACAAGTTTAATAAATTCAATATAAACTGGTCAAATGAGATTAAGCCCAATGTCACTTTTTTCCATAGCCATTCTGTTAAATTCCCAAAGTTTAGTCGTTTATTTCAATTATATCGTTATTCCAACTATATCGAAGGTAGCTGAAAATTCTAACTCCACCCAAAGTTATACAACAATATCTTAGGTATAATTACACAAAGTTTGAATTGAAAATTTTCTTTGGATATACGCTAAATTTACCAAGAGTATCCAAATTTTTGCCAATTTTCTTAAAGGAATGATAGGGAACGGAACGGGACATTTACTGGAATGTGTGAAGTTCTATGGAAAATTTATCGATAAAAGTGAAACCTAGCACAGTTTGTGTGAAAATATTGCTGCTACTTTGCTGAAAATTGTATGGAAAAATCTTTATTCAGTAAAATGTTATGATAAATCACTCATGAATGTATTCACATTAAGCCTATGAGAAAAATTCCGGTGGGGCTGAATTTATTTTGACCAGTGTACATAGGAGTTTGAATGTTAGATTCTATTTATCAAATGAAACTAAAATAACTTTGAAATCACATTTCTTTTTTTGTGTGAAAACATCAAGGATTTTGCCATACCTATTTGACATTTTTATTGGTGTCATTTCATAATGTTTCCAGAACATGTAAGACTTTCTTGGTTGTACCTATGTTCATTCAGTGGCAAATCCAGAGGGTGTGCCCGGTTCAGGGGGGTCCCTTAACCCCCATCCCCACCTTCCTTTTAAAATATCCTATGAAAATGAAATAATTTGGTCTCAGTGAGACCAAATTATTTCATTTTCATGAGATATTTAAGAAAAATGAGATACAATCAGCAAAGCAAACCCCACACATTTATACATAAGAACACCCTTTTCAGAAATTGTGGACTCGCCCTTGCACTCTCATATGATAAAGTGACTTCTAAACCAGTCTTCAAGGTAAATCCAACATGCCAAAAAATATCATTAACTCTTAAAGTGCCACCTAAATTTTACAGCAAATATTGCTGCATTTAGCACTTAACACATGTGGATGTGAAAAGCACTTAACCTTTTGTAGATTGAAAACCCCTAAATGGATACTTGTGCAAACAGTGAAGACCAAAATGAAATGCCACAAATTCTACATTTTATCAGGGTCTGCACTGTGTGCTAAGACATAACTGATTGTCAGAGAAAGAAATACTATAATTTTTCAGAAATTGTAACTGGGAACCCCTCAATATATAGTACAATGAACCATCCTGACTTAAGTGTATCAAACTTAATGGAAAAGTCCATTGGTTGACAAGTGGAGCACAGTGGCTCAGTTGGTAGAGCCTTAGACTGGGGATTGCAAAATTGAGTCTGTAAGGTTGCTGTGGTGTGTCCAGCAAGACACAGTATCCACTGTTTAGTACTGGTTCAACCAAGGAATACATGTCCCAACATGACTGAAAAATTGTTGACTGGGACTTAAAGAATTAAAACAAACTTTGGTTAATGGTTAAATGAGGCTTGATATAATTCCATGTGAAGATTCACATGAAATTTCAAGCTGTACTACGGAGAATAGGCTTCAAGGTATTTAGACTTTTTTCATACTCAACTTAATTGAGCATGAAATTTAGATTGCTCATTAAAACTAATATACTGAAAAATAAAGACTTTTCTTGCTCTATAACTCCTTGCTATTTTAACATAAATGAGCTGGATAAGTTTTATGCTCAGATGAGCATGAAAAAGGCTTTATAACCTCCAGGCCAGGTCACACAATTTAGTTGTCTGCTGAAGAGGCAATTGCTGCAATTGTTATACAGTAAAACCCGTCTTAAGCGGCCACTCAAAAATAGACAAAACAAAGGTCTTTAAGACTGATTATCGCTTAATGCAAGTCAAAAGTATTGCAGAATGCTCCAAGGGGGAGCATTCTGCAATACTTTTGACCTGCATTAAGCAATAATTGGTCTTGAAAACCAATTTTACGTCTTCCATTGAGTGGCCGCTTATTACAGGTTTTACTGTACATGTACCTATGAATGGATGTGCTGTAAAATTATCTTGACTTATTGATTACATATACCTTGAATAAGGTAAAAAAAAATTGTTCATACCCTATTTTTTTTATTAATTGTACATATTTTACTGTTTTGTATTGTTATTTATTGAAAATAAAAATATTTAAACTAAGCATATAAAACTTCACTTAGTCAATTTGCTTAGGAGTTTAATGTGGCCTTCAACATTTTTAAGTCATATCAAAGTGGTTAGTTATCCAACCATGATGTTCCTGGTTGGCTTCTCAGCAGTTAAAACAGAACATACTTTTAGGGTAACTGTATTCAAATTTTTCATTTGGGGAGGTATATCATCGGATAAACAGTCTAAAATTTAGTTTTACGGTGACTTGTAAGCGGAGCCTAAAAACGTATATTCGTTGATATACCTCTCCAATCCAAATGAATATGGTTATCCCCATTCTAATGCACTAGAAACATTTTTCCTTCAAAAAATACAGTTAAAATGTAGTATGTTGTGCCTACGTCCAGCAGCTGCCAGCTGCATAAAATTATTTGCAAGTTGCATAAAACCATTTGTCAGCCAATGAAAAGCGACGTTACATAATGACGCCGAGTTTGGGACAGTATATCCTGTTATCCACTCAGACGTCACATTACATTTGCAAGTCCATTAGAATTGCCATTAACTGACAAAGACCTTACTTTACTCTCTGGTAGGAGAGAGTAATCTCTGTGTGTGTCTAGACCAGGGCTAGAACTGATATTACCACTCACAATCTGCATACAAAAGAGATGCCGTAAAAATACAATACAGTTAGGGGATAACTGTATTCAAAAAGTTTCATTTGAGAATACACCTTCACAAATGAAAATTTGCAGGCTATATTGTCTCAAATTGTTAACATTGTCCAATCAGATGTCATGTTACAAAATCAAGTGCATTAGAATTTCCCCATTATAAGACAATTCACTTATGACAGGGTCTCTTTGTTTGTGCTGATGCTTTACTGTCAAGTCAACCATTTTTTAGTCATGTTGGCATTATTTCCGGTCTTTGTGGGTTGAACCAGTACCAAGTAGCAGATTGTCTTGCTCAAGGACACAGCACATTGACCCCAGTGAGTCACAAACTAGCAACCCTTGGATCTCCAATCTAATGCTCTACCAACTTGGCAAATGCGCAGAGTCTGTTCCCGTGGACCCCAAATATAGCGTTATAAAGGGACTGCACTGTGTATAATTTTTTAGGATATATGAGCCGCAACATGTGATTTCCAACAATGTGGCATTTTGACAAGTGTTTACTCAGACGAGCCTGTGCAGCCTCATTTTAAGCTTAGAAACTCCAGATGATGTTCGGTCAGTAGCTCAACACTCGTATTTTAAGAGACTAGCAAAGGCTCTGATCAGATTGCACGTATGCGCAGGCTGATCTGAGGCTTTGCTGGTCGCACATACCACATTATTGGAAATATCATGTGACGGCTCATATCAATTTACACCTGAAGTAGTTGAGTAAAGCCATACCTTTTGTATTCAGCATATCATTTAAATGAAAGTTTTTTTTACTTTGGGATGGGAGTCTTAGCTAAAACTGTAATAGTTAAGCAAATATAAAGAAACAATTTTTTGTTACCTCAATTAATTCAAGGGTGGCAAGGCAAAAAGCAAATCTGCAGAATATTATAAAACGCTGACAAAATATATATCCATACTTTATATTATAGCTATTTCGTGCCTGATTGTAGTATAGTCAAAACTATTAACCCTAGGTGATGTGGGTGACCTGATGCACTATTGCACGAGGAAAATAGGAACGTTGATATAATGTAGCCATCATGTACAGGCTCCATCTTGCGTCCAACATACATGTACATAACATATTTGGCTAATCCAAAGAATGAAGTAAAAGAATGTCCAATCAAAAAACTAGATGCAATAAAACCTGTGTAAAAGAGCCACTCAAAAAAGATAAAACAAAGGTCTTAATGACAAATGGTGTGTTATTGAAGGCAGAAAGTATTGCAGAATACTTCCCTTGGAGCTTTGTAATACTTTTGACCTGCATTAAGCAATAATTGGTCTTGAAAACTGTGGCCGTTTTACACAGGTTTCACTGTACTTGCCTTTATGCACATGTGACAAGAAATAGTTATACCATGGTTTGTCCACTTGTACCAGGAGATAACCCACAAGCTTTAAGTGATATTTATGGTATGGAAAAACCACTTTTACCACAGTAGGTGGCCTTGCTTGAATGTTACTATATTTATTACGCACGTGCGTAATGACAACTACGCCAATGTATTTCATCTAAAGTTCATTGTTGGTATGGCTGGTATAAGCTTTTCCTAATTGATTTGGTTGTATGTTTATGCTCAAATATTATTTATCTGAATACATTTCCATTCTTTGTGTATTTACTGAAAACCCCTTTTAATGCAGTAAAGCATGTTTTGTATTTGGAAGCAATTTTATTGCCAAATACTAAACCTGAGGACCTTAGGTCCTGAAAGTGAGTCACAAGAAAGTAGACGACCTTAACCCTTAGAGCGCCACCTATAATTTGAAGCAGACGACAATTGCAAATTTTGCCACTTTTTCAAAAATAACAAAAAAGGCATGAATTTTCTCGAAAATAAGGTACTCTTCTTATGAAATGTCATACTTTATTTTTTTCGAAAATTTGTAAAGATGCCGCAAAATTTGTCGTCTGCTGCAGTCGTGATTGGCGTTTGAAGGGTTAGGTTGTACAAAATCAAGATCCTAGGATCATCATTTGACCAAACTTTGTAAAGGCCCATATCCCTGAGACATACCAAGACCAAAAGTGATTGGCCCATTAGTTTCAGAGACAAATATTTTTGAAAACGTGTAGTTTTTACCTAATATGTTGTGGAAGACATTTTGGTCATGTGACATGGACAATAAAGTCATATTAAGTTTGGCTAATCCAAAGCATATTAAATTCAACTTCAATTAGCCCTCTTCTGATTTGCAATCCTGGCTGAAAGTTCATGACCATTTTTGCCTAAATTGCCGAAATTCAACTGCTTGATCGTGCGTCCAACATACATGGACATAACATATTTGGCTATTTTGCTAGGCCCAGTACAGGGTACATAAATCCCATTTCTCCAACCCCTAAGTTCACCTTGGGTATCGTACAGATCATAATTATACCCCAGGTTCGAAGTCTATAGTGGGTATATAGTTTTTGATCATAATAATACCCCCAGTACGAAGAATATATGGGTATATAGTTTTTGCATTTTCTGTAACTAGGTCCGTTTGTAATCTTTTTTCTATCAAAGATTTCTCAGCAACTACTTGACTTAGGGTTCTGAAATTCGGTACAAAGCTTGATAGTGATGAAATGTATTGTTTTACAAAAAACAGCCACATATTGCTTATCAGTCCCTTTATTTGTCCATTTTTCTTTCTAACAAAATTTTCTCTCAAAGATTTCTCAGGAACTACTTGACGTTGGATTTTGAAACTTGGTAAAAAACATCAGGTATGAAAAGTTGTACTGTGTATTGGAGGATCAGCTGCATTGTGCTTATTAGTCCCTTTATTTATCATTTCCCTTTTTCTATCACTCACTCCAATGTAATGTATATGGAAATTTCGTCAAAGATTTCTCAGAAACTATTTGACTTAACATTCTAAAATTTGGTACTAAGCTTGATAGTGACAAGTTGTATTGTGTAACAAAAACGGCCATATATTGCTTATCAAGCCCTTTAGAGTAATTTTTGAGACACCGGACTATTGGAAGGGTTATCCATCCAAAAACCACTGGATGGTTTTCTGTCATGGAATAGACTGAGATTTGGGATCTTACCTCAAATAATGTTGGAGATATGCTCCGGATATGATTATTCTAGAAACGAAATCAAAGGTCATGGTGACCCAAATATGGTATGCGACTCCGACATCCCATCCACACACCAAATTTGAGATTCTGAGATTGATGGATCAAGCTTCAACGACATCACTGTGTCGTGTCCTTGAGCAAGACACAATAATCCTTGCCTAGTACTGGATCAACCCAAGAAGACCCGTCCCGACATAACTGAAAAATTGTGGACTGGGGCGTAAAGAATCAAACAAACCTCAAATAATATACAAGATATGCACTTGACACAATACAGACTCTTCAGACAGACAGTGTGACTTTAACATGGGTGAAAGTTGGCAGAACTGAAAAACCTGAAATCTGGCAGGGGGTCAAGGGGGCCGCCTCCTTTTTGGTCCAGGGCATAGCCCTGGTGGAGGACCAGGGGGCGAAGCCCCTGGAAGCTCCTTGATTTCAGGTATCTGAGGACCCCTAAAATGGCTCTAAATGAAAAGGAAATTGTCAATAAAACTAACAGCAACTAGTCCTGTATGAGGTATCAATTAATTGTTTTCATCACTTTACTGAACACTGTGTAACAATGTAATATAATGTAACAACAATGAGACTGTAATAGCCCTGACTTTGGCTTTTCTCTCAATTATAGAGGCACCCCTGGCAACACATGAAATGATACACAAAAAAAACAAAGTTTCAGAGGCCTTTTGTGGTTTAAAGTTCAAGATCTCTCAATTCATCCCAGTATATAACTACACAAAGCACTAGTCTGTTTCCTTGACTCACATTGTGGATCAATGCCACAACCTCTTTTTATAGTACCATCAGTCAGTCTGAATTATATTAGATATTTTAAAGTGGCAAACATATGGCGCAGAAAAATACCAGGTCTTCACTTGAAAAAAAATTGGGCATTTCCCCTAGAGGCACCCCGGAAAAGTCTGGACCTAAGAAAAATTTGGGCATAGGTTCCCCTAGGGGCAGAGCCCGATTCATTTGTAGGCAGAATAGGAAAAAAGGTGGGTCGGGTATTTGTGACTCATGTTGACAAATGTCCGCGTTCACAATACCACCTTTTTCCAGTTAGACAGATACAGAAAATGCTATACCTGCTCTTTAATTTGATAATCCTCGAACTGGATGTGTGTCTGGCATCCTGAGCGTGTAGCCAAAGTGCCTTTTTTCGACGACTTGTAACCGCCTCGATAGCTCAGTTGGTAGAGCGTCCGCTTTCGGAGCGGGAGGTCGTGGGTTTGAATCCCGCGGCCGCACCATACCAAAGGTGTAAAAAATGGTACTAGCAGCTCCCTTGCTGACGCTCGCATAAAAGGGGTTGTGCTAGGAAGATGAGAGTATCTGTCGATCAGCCATTCCCAATGCCACTTATTCTTGTAGTATCCCACGTTAAAAACTTCATATTTAATCACCATTCGCACACCTGTGTATAGCGTGTTTACAACGTGTATTGGAAATTCCAAGTGTTTATATTTAGATTGGCAATAAATGGGGATTACAGCTAGCGATTCAGGGGCGGCAACAACTGACTGCGAATCTTTTTACAAAGAACTCCAATTGGGTGAATTGCCTTAGCCTTTTAAATCGTCAGGGGGCCTACTCCCCCACCCCCCCCCCCCCCTCAATATCTCAACAGACTTACACGTTTCACAAGAACAATGTCTGGCGAGGTCAAAAAAACGGAATTCCGGTATAAACAGGAAAACTTTCACCCATAGTGATTACTATATGCCTCCAAAAGTTCCTTTGGGGCATAAAAACAGAGTGTCAAACAGTTTGGATCCAGATCAGGTTCAACTAAATGCCGGGCCTGATCGTGGTCTAAAATGTTTCCAAAGGTAACCAGCAGAGGACACTAGGAGGCAGTTAACATGTATATGAGCCTTTTTTGAAAAAAGTGTAGATCCTGCTCAGCTGACTTCATTAGAAGCTATCTGATCAGGATCTGCACTGTTATTCAGCCACATAATTTATGCATTTTAACAATGAAATAACACTGCGGGTTTGACTGGAAATCAGCCCATGTAGACAGTATGGTAAACATTCTAAAATTTCAAACACTTGGGCTAGAATTCATAAAATGCTTGCCAGAACAGCAAACAGGGAAGACCCTGATCTCTGCCTGTACTGTTTGTCTAGGCCTTTTGGCTGGCAGCATGTGTTCCAAATTTTAGAATGTTTACCTTACCTGTGATTTTGGAAGGTACATATAGCATTGGTGAGCAGCCAAGGCTCAGAAGAGCCTGTTCACCCATGCAGCCTCTCCAGCTCGCAAAACGTAGGGAACTAGATGAAGGCTCGACGAATTTTCAAATCTCTACCATTAGATAGCCGTGCTGGTACAGTAAAACCTGTCTAAAGCAGTCACTCAAAAGAAGTCTCCAAAATGTTTTTAAGACATTAATGCAGGTCAAGCGTATACCAGAATGCTCCTATGGAGCATTCTGCTATACTTTCGACCTGCTAAAAGCTACCATCTGCCTTTAAGACCTTTGTTTTGACTTTTTTGAGTGGTTGCTTAAGACAGGCTGAACTGTATGTTGAAAGTGACTTCGTACATAATTATGGGATAAAAACCTTATAGTGCAAAAAAAAATTATTGAGTACAATCTGAACTTTGCATAATGGGAATTTTTTTTTCAGGATTATGTTGTTATCTGCTACTTTTTTCAAAATTTACATTTTTCAAAAAAAAAATCATTTAAGGAAAACTATCTGAGTGTCAAACAGTTTGGATTCAGATCAGGGCCGACATTCTGTCGGTCATGGTCAAGGCCCAAACTGCCTGCAAAGCTTATCAGCAGACAACAAGTCACCGGTAGCATTGAGAGTTCAGCCATATTATGGTTTTGCAGGGGCTGATCCAGGATTTTTGGAAATGTATAAAGGTGCTGGGTTCGCTTTGCTAATTTTATCTCATTCTTCTTAAATATCCCATGAAAATGAAATAATTTGGTCTCACTGAGACCAAATTATTTCATTTTCATAGGATATTTAAAAATGGGGGTGGGGAGGGGGCCTGGGGGTTCAAGTGCACCCCTTAAGACCCACCACTGGTATTGCTTTCCACTTGTGCAAATGCAACAAAACACAATGGGGAAAATTTAATATTTTCAAGAGTACTCCCAAAATATGTGAGCCGTGACATGAGATTTCCAACAATGTGGTATGTGCGAGCAGCAAGGCCTCAGATCAGCCTGCGCAGTCTGATCAGAGCCTTTGCTAGTCGCTTGAATATTCCATTAGTATTAAGCTACTGACTGAACATCATTGGAGTTTCTAAGCTTAAAAGAAGGCTGCACAGGTCTACACTTGTCAAAATGCCCCATAGTTGGAATTCACGTGTCGCGGCTCATGTAATCCAGGTACTAGTCATGATGCCAAAACTGGTGACTGCTATACTTTCCTTGTACATGTACTTTTTACAGACAGGCCTCTTTGTTACGCTTATGTCAGGTATTGCAATTATCGACATAAACAAATAGCAACATACAACAAAACACAAACATAGCTACATGAAAATTTTATTTAAAATAATCTGATATTCAGATCTTTACACTGTAAAAGGATTTTTTAGATACAGATAATATACATGTATGGCAAATTCCCTAAAATGGTAAAGATAAAAAATGTCTTTAATGAGTATTACAAAACAATGAATGAATTGAATATGAAACTTCTCAAAAATGTACATAAAAATCCCTCAAGTAGCTTTTCAAAACAGATTTTTGATGAATAAAATAGATTTTAAATGAGACCAATTAAGCCAAATTGAATAACGAATGCACTAACATATGAAATGTTTTTAAAATGTATTTTTCACAAAAAATGAGGTAAGACTTAATTGTGAACAAAAAGATTAACCAGTATACTCAAAACAGCAAATTCTAGTTTGTTTCCACATGTTCCATGTGCAGATCCAGAAAATTTTGTATGAACCTTTGACAACTTTTTTTTAGTTAGTGAAGGGAGGTAGGATCCAAATACCACTAAAAGAGGGCACTTATTGGCCCGCCAGCGAAACACCATTTAAATAGTGTTCAGCTGGCGGGCCGATGTTGGTTCACCATTGAATGCTGGCTTGGTAGCTTTGTGGATCAGTGTGCATGGTTTCTAAAATTTTGATATGCTTGCAAACTATGATAAACATTTACTCCTCAACAATTAATGTCATTGCACTAAGATTTTATTATAAAAGAGACAAGCGGCTAACTTGCTATAGCTTGTGATAAAACATTTTACAAAACAATGTAGATAACACTCACTTTAAAACGTTCCAAAAATTCCTCAAAAACTTAGGAGTTATGTAAAAATTACTGGCATGCCAGTTAATAGTTTAACTGCCAAAAATTAGTTAAAATTGTGAAAAGCTTAGATGGCACATATGCCAAGCTAAGTCTTGATACAGTGGTGTCTGGTTTGTAAATATAACGTCAAAAACTGGCCAGCGTGATGCACTGTCAAAATAGCCACAGCATGGAAAAAGAGACATCCCCAGCAGGCACAATGAAGGCGCCTGTGCATATCATACATCCAGATATGGAAATTTTATTTGCGTCAAATTTTAGTTATTTTCTTTCCCATTATTTTAAACATGTGTTTTGAGTGCTCAAAAGAACCGTTTTATTGAGACGGTTCTTTTGAGTACCCACAACAAGTTTTGGATTAGAAATAAAGAAAATAATTTTCCACTACACACTCTTATCTGGAGGCCTGGTATATTATGCTTTTTTTTTCTTTTGCCCTTCATTATTGACAAGCTTAGGCATGATTTAATGGTAGACTGCTTTGTATTCAAAATCAGGGGCTTTTTGTACTTTCTTTGAATTTAGTTAATTGATCTGGTTGGACTGGAAATTAAAGCCCAAAGCCAGGATCTTTCTTAAATGATGATGGTCTAAAAATAAAAAGCGTAATCAGATTTTCACTGCTTCAGACGTAAAAATTCTCCACTATGCTGACAATACTCAAAAGAACCATCTCTGTGAAACAATTCTTTTGAGTACCCACAGGATAGGTTTAGATATAAAATTAACAAAAGTTATCCCGAGAAATACTGCCCAACAATTTTACTTTAGAATAGAAATCTGTTTTGTGTCAAGACAAACATAAAGTAGTATACATTGTGCGTCTATAGTCCTAGGAAACCGAGATTCTGCTAGATGTAATGTCTCCAAGTTGGTATAATTCTGGTAAAGAATGAAATGAATATTTGTACATCAATAAGTTATCTATCTAACACGCAACTAAACACGGTGACATCAAGTTTATATTGCTGTTTATGTTGGTATTCACTTCTTCTTCCCTGCACGCTTCACAGCTTTCTTTGCCCCAGTTTTCTTGGCCCCTTTCTTTGTGCTTCCTGTAATCAGATAGACAAAACACTGAGCTGCAAACATATAAGCATGTAAAATGAAGGTCCAGATCAGCCTGAGCTTTCCTGCAAGGCTGATCAAGGTATTCATTGCCTACCAGCACAAACATGGGTGAAAGGATAAATTTTCAAAAATCCTGAACTCAAAAATTAAAATCTTAAAGCCTGCAGTATCCATACAGAATATAAATTTAAAATGGTCTACAGACTACAGCCATGATTAGATAAAATAAATAGAATCGAGGTCTAACCCTTTTCTTACCAGCGGCAACTTTTGTCATCTGCTGATAACATTTGCAAACAGTTTGGACCCAGATCAGGACAGACAGAACATCAGTCTTTATCTGGATCCAAACTGTGTCACACTCTGATTATGCTTTATTGTCTGACACTCTCATAGTGTTCCTTAAAGATTTTTTGTCAGTCTCAAAATCCTGAAAACTTTCACCCATGCATTTAGTATACAAACAGATAAACCAATACTTCAATATATGAAACCCCCCCCCCCATTCAACCAAGATATAGGAACGAAATATATCCCTGTATAAGCAGTCTGAACAGCGAACACTGCACTATTTTCAAGTTCAGAACTTAACTTGTTTTATACCTCATCAGACTGAAATCTGAGCCCAAGCAGTGACTTTGACGACACCTCTGCATGAGGTGGATGCTGCAAAACAATGGGTTTGTAAGGTCTGTGAAACCTAGAGAGCTAATGTTTTGTTTCATCCAGTGCAAGCTAAAAATCTGAATCAAATAACCCACAAAATCCGACACACAAACTGGTATTTTACCCTTATAAAATGATTTATTTTATTTGAATCGGTTGATGTAACGGGGGTGGTATGTAATATATAATAAGAGTTAGAGATGGATTTTTGTTTTCCGAATGTTTACAAAGTAATGAATGCCATGTGTTCAGCTCAAAGTTAACTTGACACCCTTCCTTCGTCCCAGTCAACAGCTACAGACATGTCGAGACAGCCAGTTAACACAACCGCATTTTTCCCAGACAAGCTAGACTAGGCGGTTAACCAGCACTTGTGCACACACATTTGCTTGTAACTGACACCAACCCTTCTTGAATAAGTGGAAGGTGAATGGCCGTAGAAAATATTCCATGAAAGTATGGGATCCGACATCGTACTCGGGACCCCTGTATCTGCAATCGGACTTGCTACTGATTGCCCTATGGGGCGCTGGTAGAAAAAAATGCAATTAAAAAGATCTAATCAATTACCCTTTGGCCTTCCACGTCCTTTGGTAGACTTTGCTGAAAAGACAAAAAAAGAACTGCAATTATTTATAAGGCTAAAGCATCACATATTTCTGAGTATAAGAGGTAGTTCCCATTAAAAAATATAAATACCATTTACCGAATGTACAGAATATATCCTAAATATTCTAACATCCGAATATTTTAACATAATTATCCTGAAACTTAAACCAGTTCAGTCTCTTGATGTGCACATTGTAGTGACCAAAATTAATGGCCAACAGAGTTGAGTACACAATGATCATATCTCTCATTAATTTCATTTTCAGGATCAGACTGATCCCGCTTTATCATCTGACTTTTTTTTTCAAACTTCACCTCCCATCCAAAATATCTGCTTGCCCTAACAATATATAAGTTTTGCCCTCATGCTCCACATAGAATAACTTATCGTTTAATTTAGACAAAAATATCTTTTACTGAAAAAAGCCCAATACAAAACGCTGGAATCGTTTGGTAGGCACTAGTGTTGAATCAGATTGATCCACTAAATAGTGACAGTAATAGTTTGGCACTTGCATTGTATAAACAGATTTAATATCAATTTTATCACCATAGTAGAGCTTTAATGAAAAAAAGTACAATAATTGAGCCAATGCATGAGATTTTCTACAATGTGGTATGTGCAACCGACCAGCAAAGACTCAGATCAGCCTGCGCACACGTGCAGTCTTATCAGAGCCTTTGCTAGTCGCTTGAGTATTCTATGTTTGTTAAGCTACTGACTGAACACCATTTGGAGTGTTTAAGCTTAGAAGGAGGCTGCAGAGGCTCATCCTAGTCTACACTTGTCAAAATGCCACATTACTGGCAATCTCATGCACTGGCCCAATATCATTGTGAACTTAAATAGAACTTACGTTTGCTTTCTGCTGGCTTAGCAGCAGCCTTCTTTCCTGCGGCCTTCTTTTTAGCTGCCATTCTTGGGTTTTCTGAAATACATATAGGGCTGTAACTTGAGAAAAAGCTAATTATTTTTAAAGCATAACTAGTCTACACAGACTTTACTTTAAAGTTACTGCCATGGCGTTTTCGACCTTAAACCCTTTCTTGTGTTCTCTAACCAATGAAATGTTGCAAAGTTATGAGAACTCTGAGATCAAAATATGAATAAATAGACCTAATATCTAGGCTACAGTAATATTTTAGCTGAAAATTGGCATCTTTCAATGATAAAGAACAAAGCTAGCACCTCCAAATAATGGCGCCAGGTGGCACATTAGATAGCTGTTTGTGCTTTCTTTTGCCAGAAGAGTTCTTTGCCGACCTTGAATGGGGACAAGAAGTGTGGTAGCTCAGTACACTTGCTTCTGCTGTTAGAGGTCCGATCCCTACTTGTAGCGGTCAGGAAAGGTTTCATTGTCCCAACAAGCTTTCCTTAGTGACATTTGCTGGGGTGACAATGAGTATGTGTGCCGTCCTTTTGGTTCAGACATTAACTGGATGACACCTGTACAGGGAAAGTTACCACCCATGATTGATGAAGGTTGCCCGGCCACAGGGGTTCATAATCATGGGCACAAATGCACAACTTAACGTACCCATAGATGCAAACATCACATCCACCCATTCATTGTATGTTTAGATTGGTGGTTCAATTTTTCAGTTATATTGAAACTTTTCCTGGGTTGAACAAGTACTAAGGCCAAGCAGAGGATAAGGTGTGACATTAGCAAAGGCAAACCAAAAATATATGTGATATCATAAGTGTGTGTACTTGCTTGCAGTATGTTTCCCCTTTCCAGGGTTAAGTATTTATAATTCAACCCACTCATATCTTTATACTACATACAAGAAAAAATATTATAATGTTGCAACAGTAATCAGGTATGGTGCCAATACAGGCGTCAAAAACTTCTTTGACAAACAACATATTTTTTTCTAACGAATGCAAATGCAGGCTGCATTACCTGCAAGTCTTTACCTTATTAACCTAGGCTACACTCGCTCCTTAATTGCCAATTAAGCCCATTAAAAGCTTAATTGGCAAACAGGACTCTTTCTAGTTAGCTTTCAATATTTAATTGCTCGAAAGAAAATATTGCTTCGAGATAATTGTAAATACAATTTAAAGCTAGCATACTGAAGTATAACAATTTGAAAGTAATCTGCCTAGCATCAAAACACCAGAAAGCATCACTTCTATCCAGGTCTGAGAACCAAATCCGTCCGAGTTGTTGCTCACTCAAAACAGATTTCGTTAACAAAGAAAACGACGCTTGTTATTCCACCTTCAAATATTTTTTTTGCGTCAATATACATTTTTTTAATGTTCATAGTATGATAAAATCGAGTTCTATTAACACTTTGGCTTGCAGATATCCATAAATGCACGTTCTGGAACTGCGCAATAAATTGCAAAAAATTCGCAAAATACAGACCAAAATATTATCTCAAAATAAAATGGCGGACTTTTGCTGAAGATTAGAAATTTGCAGTATACCGCCTCGCATTATCGCAATCTTTAACTGCATCAAACTCGAAAAAGTTCAGTGAAAGTTGTGCAACTAACCGCATAAATGAGCACATTAATCACTCATAAATCGATCTGCGACAGGAAAATGCGCACGTTTTACTTACCAATTAACTTGAAATTGCTTTTTGCTCGTTTGATCTTCTGTGCGCGGCTCAAAGTGACGCTCCGAGTTGTGCGGGGAAAGAAAAACAGTGGCGCTCAATAAAAACGATCCAATGAAAACACTCGTTACAAATGAATGTAAATACTAATTAAATAGTATCCAATCAAACGTCTTCTTTTATGTCGCTATTATGAGTCAAATGGTCACATGATCTAATGAACTGATATTTTGATTGGTTCTGCATAAATTAGGTTTCCAAAAATAGTAAATCTTGTTTATATGTACATGAAAGCGCGTGTCAGCATGTATACAATAACGGGTCATTTGAGGGAAATCAATAACAGTAAATGTAAGTGTATTGATGGGCAGCGCAGCAGTACTTGTGTAAATTTTAGGTCAATGACCTGTGGATAGCAGATATGGACTCGGACCGGTCGACGAGCTATGGACCACAGCTCCTAATTTAAATTAATATCCCATATTTTGAAAAGCCCTTATATATATATATATATGTGCATGCTGCCAAAATGAGAATATTGAACGCATTATCAACGTCGATGCGACGTTTCGACGTCGTGTGCCTGCTGCCGCTGGTGAAATGCCTTTATTCTGTGATATTAACTGTCATTTAACAAGAAGTCAATGTACATAATGGGAATGTTTGGGGGGTATATTAAAATTTCAAGATACGCAGTATATGCAAGGGCCTAGCCTATGTAACAAGAAAAAACAAAGTACCCCGCCCCTACCCCCGTGACTATTCACAAGGAGTGCAACGTTTTCCTTTGATCATTTTTTTGTTCGCCAAAGCCATAAATAAATATTAAGTATTTTTCTGTGTCTATTGTTACCTATGATACTAATTTGAATTTATAAAAACTTTATCAGTCAGAATAAGGTACGACCAAAGCTGACCAGTAAAATAGATTTTATATTGTTTTTTTTTTTGTTTTTTTTAAATATTGGATAGGGAATTGAAGTATTTAAAGTTAAATATGCAGCCAGGAGATCTTATTTAGTTTTAACAGTTAATGCTAATATAGCTGATGTTAATTTCTACTACATATGATGTGGTATGACAAAGTTATTGCAGGAAACTTGTAAACACCCAGGTAAACCGCATGTCTAAATCTCGGAGGGTGTTGGCTATCGGAGGTAAACAAAGGAGTTTTGGGCTGCACATGGTCTGCTTTGAGATGGTTTTATATCATAATGAACCACATTAAGGAATAAAACCAACATATAAGCCGATAGTATATAGAATGACAAGAATTCTGAAAGCAGTGCATGTTTTTAAACTGAATTTTCATGAGTTTAAACCGCATTTGAATTCGGAAATGCGGTGATTTGAACGAATATTTCGAATTCATCAGTTAATATTTAGATGTATTATTTTATTTTTTCTTGATTCATAACTACCGCTGCAATGTTTAACTTCTCTTTAAAATGTATCAGTCCAATATAATTCAAACAGACGTGTACAACACTTATTTATTTGCAATTTTATGACGATGGTGTCATGTTTATGGATAGAGTTCTATTCGGAGGTAAGTCCTCTGAACATTTTGCTAACCATCAACATGATAGCGACGTAAGCGATTTTTAAAATTTGAAGTTTAAATAGCAGTTTTGGACATGCCACTTACAAGCCATGCAGAAGAATGATATGGAATGGTAGCGGCACAAGCAATTAGTGTCAAAGGTTGATATAAGTCCAGCTATGATCAAATTCACATTCGACGTTTGAAAAGTCGCCCTGAATCCTACGGATATGGATAAAAATTATTTAACAGATTCAGCGTCCTTATCACTCAATATAGAAGCAACATGTTTGCTGCATTCGTCCCCAAGAAACTTTCCATATGAAATGAAAATGGATAAATACAGACCCTATCCATCCATGTTCTCTATGTTTACCTCCGATAGCCAACACCCTCCGAGATCTAGACATGCGGTTCACCTGGGTGGTAAATGGAATCCCAAATTACAAAGCGTTATACAAATATTAAACATTAGAATGACTAGTAAACACGTCAGGGTATAAATTCAAAAGACATACGCAAAAAAGTTGACTTTTCTAAAGATACCACTTTATAAAGTAAATGATAGATTTACGCACAATGTTAAGGATGTATGGGGCGAACTTAATGATAAGCATCTATGCACATCTATTTTTCTACGTGCGCTTTTAGTCAATCATTTAAAAAAATCATATTTCTGTCACATTGTAAAGGACATCATTAGAAATCTCAGATGGCCATTTTAGTACTACCCTGGAGAGTCCCTACCACCTTGCCGCGGTCTCTGGGGCACACTTCACACAGGGGACGATATTGATTGTAATACTTGTCTCCTCTGGGAGTGCTAAGAGTAGGACCCACCAGTCTGCCGTGGGTGGCTTTCTCGTAACTCGAAGGGGATGGCCTGGAAGACTGAGAGCATACAGAATATGGACGTTTATAAATTCTGTATGACTCAACACGTCTCTTTGGCCTCTTTGACGGGGTAGACTGAGGTGGAAACACGGCCCGGTGTTTCTAATCGGCTTTGTCATGCTGAGCCCCAGGATTCTGAAAATGTAAAAAAAAATATTTCTTATATCTTCGTTCTATAGTATCGTTCTGATGCCAACCATGTGTCCATTATCTTAAACTTTCTTTCTTTTATAAAATAATCCTGGAAGGCAATGGCTTAACGGGTCAATTGTGCGGATTCTATTTGTGCAAGTATACCTTCTATGTATCTCTAGCACTGAAGATCGGAAATCCACTCCATTAAAGTGCTCCCTTGTTGGGCTCCACGGTGGGTGGGGAGCATGGAGGATGAATCAAACAACTTAACTACATGGCTAAACAAAAAGCAAAAAAACGTCACATAGCAAATTCAGATACTGACTCTGAAAACTCGTACCCAGTTTCTCAACCAACTAATTCAAGTTCGTCAAGTTCGTCTACCTCAACCAAAAAACCTTATGTACCCAGATTTTTAATAATCCATTCAGAAAAAGAAGGAGAGACTATTTCTTCTCTTTCTCCGTTTGTTGTACATAAAACAATAATGAGTATTGCAGGAGAACCAAAGAGCATCAAAAATCTAAGGTCTGGTGATCTTTTGATACAATGTGCAAAAGAGTCACACGAAAAGAATCTACTACAGATGAAGACATTTTGTGGTCTAAAATGCTCCGTGACACCCCATTCATCCTTGAACACATCCAAGGGTATCATTCGCTGTCCAGCCTTGAGCAGAGTGACAAGCGATGATATCAAGGAAGGCATGGTTGAACAGGGAGTTACGGATGTACGTAGAATCACTGTACGTCGTGATGGTGAAACAAAATTAACCAACACATATGTTCTTACATTCAACTCACCAAACTTACCTACAGTTGTTAAAATAGGCTTCATGCAAGTGAAAGTAGATGTCTATATACCAAACCCTCTTCGATGTTACCATTGTCAAGTGTTTGGTCACCACGAAAATAAATGTGGTAGACACGCTGTATGCTGTAACTGCGGTGAGCCCGAACATTGTGCACCATCTGGCGTGTGTGACAAACCAGCCAAATGTGTCAACTGCTCTGGTAATCACCCTGCAAACTCAAAACAATGCCCACAATGGGAGAAAGAGAAGAAAATACTGAAAATAAAATGTGAAAACAACCTATCATTTCCTGACGCTCGTAAACAATACGAGCAATTCTACACAGGTCAAACATATGCAAGTGCTGTAAAACCAGACACTTGCAACAAATCTACACAAACCGACAACAAGAGCACACAGACGGACGACAGCTTTACGGAATATTTAAAACAGACAACAGAGAAAACACACGGTACAAAGGAAAAACGTAACGCATCTCCTAAACCAGGAAAAAGTAACTCCTCTCATTCTGGGCCAGCCCTTAAGGGGGCGACCTTAGAAATGATAAAGAAAGATGAGGAGAAGAAGAAAAAAGAAGAGAAAGACAAACTTAAAAAACAACAGAAAGAAGAAAGAAAACAGCAGTGGCAAAAAGAACAAGCACAGAAAGAAAAAGAACAAACAGAAAAAGCAAAACAAGCTGAAAAGAATCCATATTCTGTGTTTGCTGAAAAAGATGATGAGGAGGTGTGTATGGAAGAGGAGTCTGTGGTATTCACAGACTCTTCTTCTAGTGACCATCTCCCTAAAGGCACACTGCCAAGATTACCAGTAACGAAATAATGGAAGGTTTCAATCTAACCATTATTTTAGTACTTCTTTTAATATTATTTTCAAGTATGGATTTTAAACATAAAATTATTCAATGGAATTGTCGAGGTTTGAAACCTAATTATAATGAAGTATCTCTATTGATTTCTGAATATAATCCATCTGTATTTTGTTTTCAAGAGACATTTCTTAAACCAGATGATAACATCTCATTACGAGGTTTTAATATATATAACTATGTTCATACTGATTGTCTGAGGCCCTCTGGTGGTGCCTCAATATTTGTAAAATCATCTTTCCCACAAAGAAAGATTGATTTACAAACAGAACTACAAGCAACTGCTGTTTCTGTCACTCTAGACAGAGAAATAACCATATGTTCTGTATATATTCCTCCATCGTTTTCTCTTAACTCCCAACACTTGGACAATTTACTGCAACAACTTCCTTCTCCTTATATTTTATTAGGTGACTTCAATGGTCACAATATCCTCTGGGGTGGTCAAAACAATGATTCCAGAGGTGAACTTATCGAAAATTTCATTACAAAGAATGACATTTGTATTATGAATGATAAGTCTTATACTTACCATTCTCCAAGTACAAAGTCTTTTACATCTATTGATCTTTCCTTCTGTCATCCATCACTGTTTCTTGAATATAATTGGTCTGTATGTGAAGACCAACACAATAGTGATCACTTCCCTATCATCATTGAACAGAACACTTTTTCCACTGAGGATCACAATCCAAAGTGGAAATTAAATAGAGCCAACTGGGATCTATTTAATACTCTGTGCACTGGTTAATTGGTGCCAGAAAACTTCAAAGAATCTTCTGATCCTATAGCTGATTTTACCTCTTCTCTTATCGAAATATCTAAAGAATGTATTCCTCAAACTTCGACAAATCCAACTAAAAGTAATCCATGGTACAATGACGACTGTAAAGAAGCAATTAAACAGCGCAAGCAAGCTCTATCTAAATTCAAAAGATCTCCAAATACCAACAATTTTAATGACATCAAAGTATTTAGAGCTAAAGCCCGTAGAACAATTAAACTTTCGAAGCGTAAGTCATGGAGATCTTATGTTTCGAAAATCAATCATAAAACACCTATTAAAAAGGTTTGGGATATGATAAGAAAAATCTCTGGAAAAAACAAATCCCCCAGTTACACACATTTAAACATGGTGGGTACTGACAGCAAAGCAACTTCAAAAACAGATATTGCTGACACTTTAGGAGAATCTTTTTGTCACAATTCATCATCATTCAATTACTCTGAATCCTTCAGAAAGATTAAAACCGAACAAGAAAAAGTTAAATTGAATTTTAAATCACAAAATAATGAAATTTATAACAAAGATTTTAATTTAGATGAATTAGTTGAAGCTATTCAACTATCACATGACTCAGCCACGGGTCCTGATGAGATCCACTATCAAATGCTTAAACATCTCCCAGAGAATTCTCTTGAAACCCTTTTGAATATATTTAATTATATTTGGACTACTGGTAAATTTCCAGGAGATTGGACCTTAGCAACCATAATCCCAATTCCCAAACCTGGGAAAGATCCTGCGGAACCTAATAATTATAGACCTATAGCTTTAACAAGTTGTCTATGTAAAACACTTGAAAGAATGATAAATAAAAGACTTACTTGGTTTTTAGAATCCAATAATCATATATCGCGGTTCCAGTCTGGTTTCAGATCTGACCGCAGTACAACTGATAATTTAGTTAGATTGGAAACCTTCATACGTGATGCCTTTATTAAAAAGGAACATGTAGTTGCTGTGTTTTTTGATTTGGAAAAAGCTTATGATACCACGTGGAGATATGGCATTTTAAAAGATATCCACAAATTAGGATTAAGAGGTAGACTTCCTACATTCATTGAAAACTTCCTTGCAGACCGCACCATGCAAGTCCGAGTTGGCTCCTCTCTGTCTGACTATTATGACCAGGAGCAAGGTGTACCTCAAGGAAGCGTTCTATCAACAACACTTTTTAGCATTAAAATTAATGATATTGTGAAATGTTTAGGTAATCTTACTGATTGCTCATTATATGTTGATGACTTCTGTATCTGTTATCGCTCAAAAAGCATGGCGACGATTGAACGCCAACTGCAACAAACTTTAAATAAGATTGAAAATTGGGCAACAAGCAATGGGTTTAAGTTTTCCAAATCAAAAACACAGTGTGTACATTTCTGTCAGTTGCACACGCAACATGATGATCCGGTTTTACATTTATATGGATCACCTATTCCAGTTGTTGAGGAATCTAAATTCCTTGGCATTTTATTTGATAGAAAACTCAGTTTTATACCCCATATTAAATATCTCAAAGCTAAATGTTTAAAAGCATTGAATCTTTTAAAAGTGCTTTCCCATACTTCTTGGGGTGCAGACCGAACTACACTTCTCAAGCTGTATCGGTCTCTAGTCCGGTCAAAATTAGACTATGGCTGTATTATATATGGCTCTGCACGAAAATCATATCTTCAAATGCTTGATCCTATACATAACCAAGGACTTAGATTAGCTTTAGGGGCTTTTAGAACTTCTCCTGTTGCTAGTCTCTATGTGGAAGCAGATGAACCATCACTATACTCACGAAGAGAGAAACTCTCTTTGCAATATGCTGTAAGACTTGCTGCTAACCCATCAAATCCTGCTCATGAAGTTACATTCCCACCAAATTATGTTAATTTGTATGAACAAAAACCTAAAGCTATTAAATCATTTGGCATCAGAATTTCACCACTTTTAGAATCTGCCAATATCAAACCACAAAATATTGAAAAACATTTTACACCAAATATTCCAGCTTGGTGCATGAAACCACCTGAAATACTTTTTGATTTACATTTCGGGAAAAAATCTGAATCAAATCCACACATATTAAAAGATGATTTCAGAAAAATGCAAAATCGTTATAAGAATTACCAACAAATTTATACTGATGGGTCAAAGGAAGACTCAAAGGTTGGTTGTGCTGTTATATCAGACAACCATAGTAATATGCAACGTATACCTGACGATTCATCAATTTTCACTGCTGAAGCCAAAGCAGTTGATCTAGCTTTAGATTTCATTAGCATTTGTGATGCAAACAATAAATTTATTATATTTTCTGACTCGCTCTCTGTATTGAAAGCAATGAACCATACCAGTTCAAAGAATCCACAGATTCAGAAACTTTTAGAAAAATGTCATGAGCTTTTAACTTATAAAGAAATTGTTCTCTGTTGGATTCCTAGTCATATAGGTATCCAAGGGAATGAGATGGTAGATAAGCAAGCAAAAACATCGCTTTCATTAGAACCAAATTCTTTTAAAATTCCATTTTCCAATTTTAAGCCCTCTATCAATAAATATATCTTGGAAGAATGGCAAACTTCATGGAATAACAGCATTGGTAATAAACTTCTTGACATCAAACCAACTATTGGTGAATATCAATCAGTTGTTCGAAACATTAGAAGAGAAGAAGTAGTATTAGCTCGACTCCGCCTAGGTCATACAAGAGTCACTCATTCATACTTACTACAAGGTGAAGAGCATCCTCAATGTGTTGGTTGCGACGCACCTTTCACTGTACGTCACTTCCTTTTGGAATGTGGCGATTTTGCACAAGTAAGAAATAATTGCTTCCATGTTAATAACATGAAAGAATTATTTCAAGATATACATATTGATAGTATTATGACATTTTTAAGACAAATAAATCTTTTTAACAAAATCTAATTTCTGTTTTTAAAATCATGTTTTGTTTTATATTTGTATCAGACCATAATACAGATTATATTATGTTGTATTCTGTTCAGTTAAAGAACATGTACAGTTATCTGAATAGTTCTTTGAAACTGTCAGATATTGTACGTGGTCTCTCCTGTCAACAATCGTATTGCAACTTATTATCATAAAACAAACTCATCATCACCATTCCTTTTATTTTATCTTATAAATTTTTAACTTTTTCCATCCTCATCATGTTTAGTTAATACCGTCTGACGCTAATGACCCACAAGGGTTGATGCGTCGTTAAGCACCAAACAAACAAACAAACAAAAAATTTTAGTACTATCTCTATTGTCATTTGTGTTATCTGTATATCATATAGTATACCAAATGTTAACTTGTCTCTGAATTGTTCTTTTACAGTAGCAAAGCGTATGAATTTTATTGTCATTAGATGAAGAATAACGTATAACTCTTTTATTGTAATTTATAAATGGTTAAATCAAGATTTGACCAGCTCATGGGATTTGGTAATTATCACATACAAGCAAATGCCTCCTTTAATTGTTCATGCTGACGCAGTGGGGCTAGCCCCCACGGCCGGTGGCTTAGGCTGCTGTCCGTTTGGTACCAGTAAAATGCATTTAAGCCCCCCCCCCTCTCGGTGGCTTAGGCTGCTGTCCGTTCTAAGGCGGTGGTTCTGTTGTTGTTGACTTGTTGCATGCGCGACGACGATGCGCGTCGGTTCGTTTATGAAAGGAGACGTTATGCAACAATGGTGAAAATGAGGCATGTTTTGGCAACTTTGAACTCCCATTGTGGGAGTCTTTAATTGTTCTATGTTTTGTTGTACGTTACTTTATGTCCACTCTAGTTTTGCAATCATCTTGATGGGGAAGAGATGATTAGTTTGTCTTCCTGGTGTTTCGTGATTGTTGCGTGGCTCTTCCTCGCGGTGCCATTAATTTGTCTGCATATGTCCTGATCATACTCACTTACTATTTCTAAATTCTGGCCTAAGTCTTAATCTAAATCCATTATTTGTGTTTTGCGAGTAGCAAAGGTTCTGGGGAGTCTACAAAGGGGAGGTCTCATATGCGCCCACGCATGGGTTTTCATCTAGTTTTACATGGTGAATACCTCTGACCTATCAACTATAAAAATGCATTTATTTATTTCAATAGAGGCTTTTACTCCTATTTTTCGTTGACACCTATCGAATATTTTGTGTTTTTTTAACCATCGTCTTTATAGAATCTCAGCCAGTTTGAACTAGAATAGTTAAAGGACTCTATATGATTTGCGTTGATACTATTTTGGCATATACAAACATGCAAACATATTTCTTACAAATATCAGTGAAATCCATGAGAACGTCAAATTCTGTCTGCAATTTACATATGCTCCTGTGCATGTCAACCTATGATACTGCCTATAAAATTTGCCTCACGTGTCTTCTGTATACTGACAAAGTTTCCTGATTTTTTTAAACCGGTAACAGTGAGGGAAAACACATTATATACATGTAGGTCATGTTAAACTTTAATAATAATTTAATGTTTGAGGCTTGTTTTGTCCTGGAACCATGTAATTTCTCAATTTCATTATTGGAACCATTATGAACATCGATACTGGAACGTAATGCATGTATAAAAGCATATTTAATTTGACATTGAAACAAATCTGAGACTTGTGAAACATTAACAATCAGTTTGAGTTACACACAGGCCACCCGCAACTTTTAAACTTCCCGAAAGCAATTTGAAACACATCAATTAATTTATTCACTGCTATGATCTCTAACCCAATGTTTCTTTATGTGAAAACGTATTTTGATTCGTTTTGCGTAGCATTGTTTTAATTGACAGTTCATTATCATAGTGCTAGACAAGCCTATACATTTTCCCCTGACATAATTTATTTTGCCCCTTTGTAAGTTTGTACAGCCTCATTTATGTAACTGGCATTCATTTTACTAGCAATGGCATGTGTTTCCACCATTTTTAATAATTCATATATTTTTTTACTTTGTTCAGTACTATGTGTAACTTATTTGCATGGTATCACCCTGAAAATGTCAATGTGTTTGGAAATGAGGCTAGGATGTAGCTTTCAGTTTTAATACCAGGTACCTGTTGAGACTCCATATGTACCGTTGGCTGATCATCAATTGCTGCACATGCATTAAACTTCTCAGAATTTTTATCACTGTTTTGAATTCATCATTTTGTCAATTCATTTAATACTAAGATGCACATGCAAACGTGTTGACTGAACATGCGCGGATCCAGGAATTTTCGTCGGGGTGGGGGGGGGGGGGGTCCAGGTCAGTCTGACAAAAAAGCTCTGACAACGATTTTTTAGTCCTCAGCTTATTTTACAGAAGTCAAATGGTCAATTTCAAAGAAATCTATCATTTTTCAAGGTTCCAGAGGGGGTCCAACATTTTCCAGGGGGAGGGGGTCCAACTTTTCCCAGGAGGTCCAATTGCTTTTCCCTATAGAAACCAATACAACTTGTGATTTTCCAGGGGGGGAGGGGGGGGGGTCCAGACCCCTGTCCCCCCTCTGGATCCACACTTGCTGAAAGCACCGTGAATTTAAATTCCCTATGCAAATTTACTCCTTTTGGGAAGAGTTGTCAAAAGGTTAATCTGCTCACCTTGTGTTCTCATTGTATTATGTTTATTTGTAGTTTTGGTTGATTTCCAATTCCGTTTCTAGGGCCAGACTTTGGTTCTCATTACTCCAGTTCCCGATCATTGTTACCTCTTTTCATACAGCCAGACACTTTTTGTAATTTTGCTTGTTTATATATTTTATACGTTCTGTGTTGATAGTTTTATGCTTAGAATCTTTTGGAACTTCCATGATGCATTTTAAAAACTGGTTCCTCAGTCAAGTAACTGGCAATTTAAGCAGGGAATCATTTGAGCGATCTGATTATTGCGGTCGGCCATGGCCGGCCGCTTATATAAACATCATTCAAAACACGCATCAAATTCAGGTTTTGACTTAACCTTTATGCCGTGCTCATGCTATATTTTATTCCCTGCCGAACAACGAGCGGGGTACCAAATATCGTGGGTTGACCCACAGCGCGAAGTAAACTGTCCGTGAAATCTGTAGGGCCACCTATAGCGCGAGGCAAGCTTGTTTACGAATATAGTTTTACGAAGAAGGCGTCAATTTGCCCAGACGCTTATATAAACGCAATAAGTATCAGCTTTTCAAAAAGCTGGCAAAATTAAAACGTCCCAAAGTCAAAACGTCTTTGATTGGCAAAGAGTGCGAGCGAACTTCACATCAGAAAACGTACTTATGTGATTGTCATCCACATCTGATCAAATAGAATTACTATGAAATCAGGCACTGTTTTATGACAGTCATGACAAACAGATTTTATGCACCCAAACGGAGGCATGTAGTAATCAAACTGCCTGTCCTTAGTGTCCTAAGTGTTTGAGTGTTCATATCATATCTGGAGTATATCTCCAATATTATTTTAGGTCAGAATGCCAAAATTCGTGTCTTAATGCATTTAGGGTCATGGAGCGCCTCACACCTTTACCACTGCCATCAGATCTAGAAAAATCGTGCCACGAGCTTAAATTCTCAGAATTCCAAATTTGGTTTGTGAACAGTAACAAATCATAGTTCAGATGTTAATAATCAGAGCTTAGAATAAATCTACATGGACAAGCTCTAGAAGTTCAAAATGGAAGCATGCAGTGGGCAAGAATACATACAATGATAGGGCTAAACGACCGCCAGCTTTTTTGAAAAGCTAATACTTGTATTTGGTTAAACTTTACATTTTTGGCATCTATTTGTCTATCACATTTGATATTATGGCATTGTGAAGGGTGTTGAATATAATGGTAAGTACCTACGATTGTATCAGTTCAGTACATGTATTTTTCTAATATTGCAACACATTCATGGTTAAGATAAAATCATTGTCAAGCTCAAGGTCCCATAGCTACATAAAATGAGTGAATATTGTAGTTTGACATTCAATTAAAGTGAGTATCATACTACAAAATGATATTATGAAGATTAATGAAATTTACTACTTCATAAGGAGTTTGACACAGTGAAATACTCTATATGTGATCAATATTGGAATAAGCATGACAATTTTGAAAATGTTAAAGATTCTGTCTTGTTTAAACAGGTAAGTATGCAAGAAACATGCTTCATATTATGGTATTGTGCAGAATGTGAAATAGATTATATACCGTTGTCCTATTTATTATATATTAATTTTCCATCATGCTTTTTATAAAGAAATAATCAAACAAAGGATTCCCTTACACAAATGAAATTATTGAATCATGGAGAATGACTTTCTATCAGAGTGAATCTGGACTTGGAACCTTATCATAAAGATAACAAAAGTTTACTGTTTCAAGGTAATATTCTCTCTATGGGATCAGTATTCGACTATTCGTGCAAGTTTAATAGTTTTATAGACACTAATGCCTATAAACTGCAGCCTTCTTTGAGTAAGAGGGTGATTGTAGATGGGCATGCTTGTCATGCAGCCCTACATTTCGGTGTCAAAGCTAAAGAAAATCAAGACAAAGTTCCTACGTTGTACTGGTTACCTAAACTCTATAAAAACATAATTCTTGTTCTTATACGAAAACATGACTTTCTAAATTGTTAACCTTGTGTCTTACAGCTGCTAAAAACATGTTATAAAGTACTTTGAAAAGGTATATGAGAGATCTGGTAAAAACCTATTTTGGTCTATCAAAAATTCAGTGAAATTTTAGATAAACTTAAAGCTAGAGATTTCAATGTGACCAGTTTGTCTACTTATGATTTTTCTACTCTTTACACTACTTGACCTCATAATTTAATTAAAGATAAACTTACTGATCTTATTGAAAGAACCTTTCAGAGAGAAGGGTCCCCTTACCTTGCATGTAATGACAGAAATGCATTTTTTACGTTGGAAAAACCTAAAATATATCACGCATGGTCATGCCAAAATGTATGTGATGTGCTGACCTTTTTGTTGGACAACATTTTATTCGATTTGGCACCAAGTTGTATAGACAAGTAGTTGGAATTCCTATGGACACTAATTGTGCTCCCCTGGTTGCCAACTTATTCCTGTTTTGTTACGAGAGGGACTTTATGAAACCCTTTCTGATGATACGCAGGCTGATGTTATTGATGCGTTTAACATTACATCCAGATATTTGGACGATATTTTAAACATTAATAATGTTTATTTTGACAATATGGTAAGTCAAATATACCCTTCAGAGCTCCAACTTAATAAAGCTAATACCTCTGATACGGAAGCCGCATTTTTAGACTTGCATTTGTCAATTTCTAATGATATTGTTTCTACCAAAATTTATGATAAACGTGACGACTTTGATTTTGAAATTGTCAATTTCCCATTTTTAGATGGTGATGTTCCTCGCTCTACATCCTATTGAGTCTATATCTCTTACCTCATTCGTTTTGCTAGAGTATCTAGTTATGTTACTGACTTCAACTCTTGCAATAAATTGTTAACTCAGAAACTTCTTAAACAAGGCTATCAGTATCATAAACTTTGCAATACCTTTTCTCAATTTTACAGACGATACTATGATTTGATATCTAAATTCCAAGTTGGACTTAAATCTCTCTTGCGCCAAGGGCTTTCTGAACCAGAATTCCATGGTGACTTGGTGTATAAATTGAAGAAGATTGTTGGCTCTGCTAATTTTTCAGCGCAGTTCATTAAAATAATTTCCCATTATAAAAAAAATATTGGCTATAACATTAATGTATTGTAACAGACTGCATGCTTGGTGGTCAACCCAGTCACGTTTGGCAACTTTGCTTTCCTCTTTAATTGCACGCTGGTGGGTCGGTCTTCAGACTCTATGACTTAAAGACTTATCTATTGATGAGATGGTAGGGGCCTGATGCTTTGGCTGTTTGTTGGGCCCATCATAGTTTACCTGTTGGATTACTTTTGCTCCAGTATTCAGTTTTATGAACTGTTGAGTCCTTATCTTTGCTTTATCTCCTTGTTATATCTTGATTAATATGTTCTACGAGATGATGCATGGATATGTTAGGGGTCTTTCATGCAAACCAACTATCTATATGTCTTTATCCACATCTGAATTAAGGGTGAGGTTGGCGAGCCGTAAAACCGGTTTAAGCCATCCAGTAAAATATTTTACTGACAGTTCCAAGGCGGTACTTCTTGTGTTGATGTTTTATGTTTTTACTGTCTTGTGTTTGCTATGCCTTTGTGCGCGTCTGTTTATATGTGCCTTGTGGTCATCTGCTGGGAAAGGGCTGACCTCTTGGCTTTCGTTTGTGGTGTCTAACTGTGAGTTTGTCACTTTCCCATTGGTATCCTGGGTCAGGTGTGGTACTTTATTATATTGATTCCTGATCTTTGCATCCTTACTTACTTTTTTCAACAATATTTAAGATTCAATAGTTTTAACAATATTTAAGATTCAGTCTTACTTATACAATAAAGCAAAGCAGTTAAATGCCTTCAAACTAATTAACTAATCAAATATTTATTCAATACATACAATCAGTACTTATTTTACCTATCGCAGAATTTGGATTTGTACATTAAAAGACAACATGTTTTTTTTACCTTTTATCACTTTATTCTCCCCGTCATCTGACATACAGGGGGTCGGGGAGGGCCATCCCCCTGCATGCCTTACAATTTACAAATATGGTATTCTGATTGTTCCTTGGTACGCTTGCTCACATTTTTCATCTATCATGCATTTTGAAAGCAATAACGAAACAGCTGTACACAACCACGAAGGTGCCTTTTTCATTGCATTTTAGTTTTCTGATAGATTTTGTGCTAGTTTGATAGTGAATCCTTGTAATGATTTGAAAAAGCTTTAAAATTACCACATTCAGTTCAGCAAGATACTTCAGACCAATGGGTGTATTTGCTTGTTGGATAAGATGTGTCAATTGGCACCCTCCTGCTTGTGTTCTAGAAGAAACATCATATAAGATACAATCAAAGAAATATTGTATCTACCCTCTATATCCAGACAGATGATTAGAGTCAAGCATGCAGACCTGATTGCTCAAATTTCAATACAGGGTTAAGGGTCTGTACTGCATCTCAATTTGTTGTCACTTTTCAATTGCCCTGTTACATAATTTTAAAGAGTCGATATTTTTAGAGGCAGCAATTTTTAAGGGTAAATAGTTTTAATCATTGTGTCTGAATATTTAAGGTAAATTGTTTTGCATAAGATGACAGGCGTGTAAAGTGAAAAAAGATACATTTGAAAAGAATAAAAAACACAATAAAAAGTAGATCTCAGACAACCTACTGCTCTCACTAGTGTTTTGCATAAGATGACAGGCGTGTAAAGTGAAAAAAGATACATTTGAAAAAAATAAAAAACACAATAAAAAGTAGATCTCAGAAAACCTACTGCTCTCACAGCATGGCAGCACTTTGGCTTTTCTTTTATATAATAGATTATGTTTTGTTTCAATGAAGATCTGCTTTAGTCAAGCGTTATATTATCAGGTCTTTGTATTTGTTCCATGCATGTTCAAATTTTTCTAAATAGCCTTATCTTGTAGCTGTATGTTGCATTAGAATGTAAGAGTGTTTAATTTCTTTTGCAGTGCTACTATGGATATATAATATTTTACAATAATAAAAATATGCAAATCAGCTGACGAGTATATACTCCCTATGTTAAATATAAATAGTTCTTCAAGAAAAATCAGATTAATATTGTTATGACTTACCCATATTTTGAACTCTCGGAGTAGATTTTGAGATTCCTGGCATTGCCAGAGCATATGATTTATTGTTTCTTCTTCTTGACAAAAGCTACACCTGGGACTTGGTACATACTTCATATTATACAAGTACTTTTTTTGTTGGTAGAATTCTATGATTTATTCTTGTTTGAAACAATTGCATTTTTGTATCTAAAGAAAGTTTAAAAGGAAAAGAATAGATTGCTTTCCAAGTTTCTTCTTCAATATTGTAAACTTTGTTCCATTTATGCTGGGATGTAGGTTTATCTAAATTTTGATTTAGGATTGTGTAGAGATCTTCCCCTCCCTTCTTGGATTTAATTAGGAGGTGTATATTTACAGGCAGCAATGGCATGTTTAGTTTTTTAGAAAAAATACTATACTATGTGCTCTTGCATAAGATACTATTGTCCGCTTTAAGCCTAGGTATTGAACAAAATTAGTTTTTATATAAAAAGCTTGCTCAAATTCATCTTGCGAGAGAAATTCACTGTTATCATGAACTAGATCGTTAATATTTTTAACTCCTTTCTTATCCCAGTCCTTTATGTATATTGGTTCGCTGCCAATTGTGGTATTATTGTCATGGAAAATTGGACTTGAGAGAATGTAATATTCAGTGTTCTCACCATTAAGATGGAGAACATCTGAATATGCCCAAAGTACATCGATCCAAAATTTATTTTTTTATCTTATTTTGAACACCATTACCATAACATTTTCCGGATACTAATAATTTGTTGAAGTTTATTGTATTGTTTACCACAGATTGCCAAGGACCATTGGATAAAATAACTCTTCTTAACCAAGTTAATTTCATACTACTTATAAAAGCTTTTCAGGTTTATCGTTCTTAGTCTACCTTCGCAGTACTTTTTTACAACAACATTTTGTTTGATTTCTGCTGGGCCATCCCACAAAAAAAGAAAATAATATATTATTTAGTTCTTTAATTATGTGTTCTGATGGATTTGGTATTGAAATAAACAAGTGATTATTTTGGGGGGTGGAAGTTTTTTTATTACTGTCCAAGACAACATGTTACCGGTCTTTGATTTTCTTGAAAATTTTAGCATATCATCAATATATGTATCGCCTAATTTAAGATCAATTTAATAGGTTGACAAGAATTGAAACATGCCTAAATGTTAGAACAAAATTGTTGAAAAATATTGTACAGTTGAAATGTGGAGACTGTTTCAAACAAAATCACAGTTTTATGAATTTAACATTACAGAAACTGATGTTTATTATATTCATATATAACCAATGATTGCCATAGATAGTCTTAAAAACAAGCCATACCCATTATATGATACTATGAGAGTTATGGGCGGCTTAAACTGAAAGTACCCATATTATCAGATACCAGATTACATAACATCTAATTTTTGACGATGTAAATAGGTAAGCGGGAAACTATATCACAAATAGAATATTAATATGCTAGGCAATCATTATGCATAATATTATGAAAATCTATGTGTGGGCAGAACCCTATGTAAATTTCCTATAGGGTGAAACCACCCCTTTGCACAGGCTCGACTGAGCTGTCATGGCTTGACACTGCTATAAGTACCAAGATAAAATATTTTGGTTTATTTGATTAATCTTTTGCGTTACTAGTTACAATTTGAGATCTGCAAATTTATAGGATGCACTATCTGTATCAATAGTATTTAATGTTCTCATTTGGCATGCTAAATATAATATTTTATATAAAACAGAATTTCTCTTTTAGACTAAGTCTAAATGACAGAAATAATACAAAAACAAAACTCTCAATTAAATTACATTCATTTGTTAATGCCAGCAATATACATTGTAATGCTAACAATGCAAGTGAGCTTTTCCAAGTATTAAGTTGTTTAATTAATGTGGTTTAAGAAATCATAGTGAACAAAACTCCCCCTTTGAGGGGGCCTATTGTACTAAATAGTAATATATTTTAAAGTTAGTAACACATTAGATATATAACTGTAAAATCATAGGCATATATTGCTTTATTACCCAACCGTCTATATACGGAGTAATTGTCTATTTTTTGCTATGTCATGAGTCACTGAATTATTGACCAGACAATATTTTCGACTATTGACTGGCACTATACCATGGGCTGGTTTCTCGCTTCCCTGTTTAAACACACAGGCGCTTATCAGAATGCGCGACGACGATGCGCGTATGGTTCGTTTATGAAAGGAGACGTTATGCAACAATAGTGAAAATGAGGCATGGTTTGGTAACTTTGAACTCAAATAACTCCGTTGTTTATGGCCAGAAGCATAAAGTGTGTGTACTCGTTTTCTTAGTTAGAACGAGCGGAACATTTTGAGACCGAAATTGAGCAGATTTGGTGAAATTTTATGTTGCGCAACAAAACCGCATCGTCTAAAGCAACTCCATTCAAGGAACGTTGCTAAGTGTTTTATCAAATGGGTTGGGTAAAAAACAGTTATTTTATGCCTCAAACTATTACCTCTCGGTACCGTGGATGACCTGATGCACTATTGCACTCGGCCTTCAGCCTCGTGCAATAGTGCATCAGGTCGTCCACGGCACCTCGGGGATAATAGTTTTGACTATACTACAAACAGGCATGAAATAACTACTTTTTACCCAACACGTTTGATGAAATAAGTGTATACTCACACATACTAGCTGTATATTGCATTTAATTATAGTGTTTCCAGAGCTTTAGTGACCCCCGTTTTTCGCCAATTATTCTTTAATGGTGAGTTTAATTGAAAAAAAAATTAGAGAAATGAATTTAGATATAGACCGCGTAACTGAATTAATTTTTTCCACATAAATTTGAGTTTTTGTATAGGCTGGGATTAGATGGAATTTTGGTGTGTTTTTGCCGCTCCTCTTTGAATTAGTCCTCAAGTGAACCTAACGATATAAATAAAACATGTCTTATACGGGTCAGTGGAGGTAGTTCGCCAGTCTTACAGATAAGAGTGCGTAACAGAAAATTACTTTTCCTATTTCTCAACCAAAAAAATATGCTGTGCGTACTCAAAACAACCGTCTCGATGATACGGTTCTTTTGAGCACCAAAACACGTGTTTGAACTGAAGAAGACAATCGCTACTTCACGCTAAAATTGCTTAACAGGCCAGATCTTCGTTCATCATAGCAATGCAAATATACCACGTGTATCTATAGGGGTTCACATGGGTATATTCGTAGGGAAAAACAACTAAGTTATTCTTTTGTACAGGGGATTAGGGCTTCATTTACAAATAAGGGCGTCTCCCAAAAAATAGTTTTAGTTACGCGGTGTGTATTTAAATCCACATGCTAAGTGCCGTTCTTCTAAGTTTAATTTAAAGCTGTTTAAAAAAAGAAAAACGGGGGTCACTTAAGTTCTGGAAACACATTAAGTGCTTTTAGTGCAATCAGCATGTCGATAAATACTAATTGTGCATAATTTTGTATTTGCAAGGTAGGATTTGAACCTGTTATAGGGTAAAGTAGTCAACATGGCTGTTACAAGGTAACGCCCAGTTGACACAGGGCTTACACATGTCGTTTTGTATCTTATGTAATGTAGTTTCATTTAATTATAGTGAACAAAATTCCCTCTGGGGGTCTAAATAAGCAGCTCATGGTCTATATATAGTAATATTGTCATTGGTATTAATACTATGCACACCTTTGTTGCCTACAAAAAATATCAGATATATTTTAGCTCATAGAACAATATCTATGCACTGTATTTTGTTGTGTCAACGAGTCAATGACACACTGATTTTTGTCAGTTTTTCCCACTGAAGCAGTAACACAACCATACCAGGTATTAAGAAAGGCAATATTTTGCATTTGTGGGTGAGGTAAAATAGTACATATAGATAATATAATCGTCTTATCTAAAGAACTCAACATGAGTTTTGATGACATTAGTTGACACCAGACCTGCGAAGTATGTAATCATTATCTTCTAATGTAAAACAATCGTGTAAAATTGATTGTTTTGTATTTACCCTTTTTGTGAGAATTCTTGTTCTCTAAAATACTTTCTCTGAACACATCTGCAATTGTAATTAATTTCAAGACTCTTTGAAATACCTAGTTCAAACGTTATAATTAATTCTGCGAAGACCATCAAACTCGCATTAGCCCGTATAATTAGTTATACAGGTGATGTACCGTTACTTCTTGATGACTGTAACAACAGGTGTACGGTATGGATTAGATGTTAATGTGATTTTGATTATATTTATACAAGTGTTTTCCTTTCTTTGATAATGAGTATCGCGCTAGCTTGTTATCATAAACTTGGCAGAGCCTCTGCATATTACATTTCAGCTCCTTTGATTTCTAAATTCAAGGAGTCATCGAATGTGTATTATCACTTAAACATGTTTATCATATTGTACGCTAAATTTTAATAGATAATTAGAAAGATGCAGTAACGGACTGATCTACTTTTAATATCATTTAATGTGTTAAACAAAAGGCTGGCTTGTCATCATCTCTGCTAACTATCACGAAGAAAGATTATATCTGCACATGTTTTCTTTTGATTTATGGTTCAAAGCACTTTAATTACTTTTACAATATGCACCTGTTATGTTAATTAACTGGGTCTTAGTATATAAGCATCAGTCTTTCTGCTAAGCCGGAGACAGGGATTTAGAGAGAGTCAGATTGCATTGTTAAGATCGATTTCAGTTAAAATATTGGCACATGTAAACAAGAGAACAAAATGTAGACAGGAATCTTAGAAATTACCGTGCAGGCTTTTATAGCCTTGCGACGTGTTCAGAAAGGAATGCTGGTGTCAAATAAATATTAATATTTTCTGAACTATTGCTTATTAAGACTTGATGCCAAATGATAAGTGACGTATGACTATCAAAATTACTGAAGAAATATTGGAACGGATCTTATACTCAGATATTATTACCGTATGTAGAATGCGAACTAACGATTGCATGAGTAAAATTTTATGGACAATAAAAACCACTATACGATCGAGTAAATAAACATTGGAACTTTCATACATGTGTTCATGTTGTGTTTTAACAACCCAATAAACACGTAGATATGTAAGAGTGTTACATATCCTACGTTTTTGGCGCCGATGACCAGGATGATCATTGAACGGGTTGGAAAACAAAACAACATTCTCTTCTGAAGATATCATCTTTACTAAAACATTCTCAAGCAAAGAGGAATATTTGAACTGTGTTATAGATTTGAATATCTATTGGATGACATGTCTACTTTTGGACAGATAATCAGGGATGTTTCACTGACAAACGATGGCTATTTAACTATTCAGGTGAGTGTCCTACTGGTTTCACATACCACATTTCATTACCGGCAGAATAACCATGGTTTGACAACAATAATAGGTATTTTAGGAACACTTAACTGTGTTGTAAAATTAATTGTCAGTGCCACACTGAGTCAATCAGTTGTTTTTTTTCGCTGTTCAGCACGGCGGTTAGGTGTTGGGTACTGAACTCAAATTTAGATATTAAAAATGGATACTATGTGTTTAGGTATATTTCTAAGCTTTGGTTAAAAATAGAAAAATTAAAGCGAAACATGTTTCAAGCTACTTCAGAGAATAAAATAAATATTTTGTCTAAATTGCTTAGATAATTCTACTTGTTTCAAAGATTTAAAGTAAATATAGGTGACGTTTTGATAATTGTTAATTAGACCTACTAGACATTTGGGTTGGAACAGGATCTGAATAAATTTGCAATATTTCTATAAAAGCATGCTTAAGGCGGCATCTGTTTTTCTATCAGCAAATAGTTCACCAGATTTTATTGATGATCAATTGTCCCACTAAACGATACTCAAGTGCTATCGCATGGAACAAACAGAGTATGAAGATGTAGATGGCATTTCTCTCGTGGAACTTTTGAAGCATATTTAGGAAACAGAAAATGAATGATATCGATGACAAAATATCTTTTCATCAACCCGCATAACATAAAAATGATATCTCAGACTAGATGTCCAGTGACAAAGAAAGAGGAGAAAGTATTTTGCATCTAGAATCTCAGGAAAAGCCTAGAAAATGTTGATTGACAAAGTGCACACTTCTCCTTTTGTAAACTTCATTTCGCAAGTAAGATCTCAAATGTAGAATAAAACAAACGATAAAATCAAAGAAAATATGATTCAGTTTAATAATATTTGTAAATAGGCATGTGTTTTTTTTATGTATTTTCGCAAGAGTTTTGCATATTTTGTAAAGTATAAGCACGTAGATGGCGCATAGATTTAGTGATCCCTAAAGTGAACACTGTGTAACTAATAGCAGTAGACATTCTGCAGTTACGGATGCTAGACTGCATCATTGTTAAGGGCTTGGAGCATTGTGTAGGCATCTATGCCGGAGCTTAAACTTTTAGCTTTTGAAACAACGTATTTCAGAACTTTGGCTGCCAAGTACCCAAGTATAGGGAGTAAATAAATTTGCTCTAATGGCTGTGGAGTATAAGACTATATAGAGTTTGTGCTGTGTAACTTATAGCAGTAAACATTCTGCAGTTACGGATGCTGGATTGCATCATATGATTTAGGCTTGGAACATCGTGTAGGCATTTAAGCCGGAGCTTTAACTTTTAGCTTTTGAAACAATGTATTTCAGCACTTTGGCTGCCAAGTACCTGAGTACAAAGAGTAAAAAATTGGCTCCATTGGCCTCGGAGTATAAGTGTATATACATGTAATTTGCGCCAAAATGTTTTTGCTTTTGGAGTAATGAGTTGCCTTAGTGATTTGGCACTTCATTTCTTAGAATTATTTTTTTTATATCTGACGAATGGTTGTTGAAGCAAGATAAAGTTATAACATTAAGCCCAGTCATGTACGTTTTAATAATACATCATGCAATTCAATGAATTGATATTGTTGTCAAATTATGATCATTGTGCTATGTAATCGAGATGTACATGAAATGCAGTGGACACATAGCCATACAAATGGGTATTGGTCATATGTTGAGCAAAGAGCTGAGGAACTGAACGCTGGTATGAATGTAAACTTTCAATGGTCAAGACGGGAGATAGAAGCAGACACATCATTTTGAATGAGAGAAACTGTATATTTAGCCTTGTGTAATCAGTAGAAGGTATATGTTGTGAACGTAGATATACGAGTATCAAAATGAAAGTATCCACGCAAAAACACCAGTTGCTACAACGGAACAGTACTTGACATGGTTGTTTTAAAGAGCAATTGAAACTGGGTGCATAAAACACCATATATAAATACAGAACATTCAGTTACCACCAAGAATGGGAGATAATAGTATGTTTGATAGAAGTCAGAAATTCCCTGAAGCTTATTGAACATCAACAACTGTACAGCAGACAATATTGACAATTAGCAAAATTATCAAAGGACAAGTGTCTTAATATAGACAAAGTGATAGTATAAAGTGCTTGTTTTTTTTCATTACATAATACTTTTTTTGGAAATACTGTGTGGGATAGGACTAATGTGTTATCACCAAGAAATCTAACCTATATGATGTTATTGTATGAATCAT
Organism: Loripinus fragilis; assembly: GCA_964019695.1. Taxonomy (NCBI): domain Eukaryota; kingdom Metazoa; phylum Mollusca; class Bivalvia; order Lucinida; family Lucinidae; genus Loripinus; species Loripinus fragilis. Next base: position 37,622,508 of record OZ026515.1, read on the forward strand.
TCAAAAAGTTTACTATTTTATGAACATTAATATGATGCATGCCTATAACATGTATTCGGTTTTGAATTGTTAGATTGAGAAAAACACATTTTAAAGGTAAGAGAAATTTGATGATAACAATAATTAGGAAAGTTTTACAAGTATATTAAATTTACGCTGTTTATATTTCAAAATGATTGTGCATGATTTGATCTTGATTTGGAGGAAAAATTTAACATACTACATATAGCTAAAACAATGCTTTTATACATGTGTCTGTGTCCCTTAAATTTTATACATTGAGTCTGTAAAACTGCAATGAAGAAGTAATTGTACCCAGTGCATTTCACCTTTATAACTACGAAATTACTACTCAGCACTGTTGGGTTCTGAATAAAACTGTGTGAAACTTTAGCTCAGAGCATACACTTATGCTGTAGAAATGATCAAATGAGTGCTAACCATTTCTCACTCTATGATTAGAATAAGGCTTGCATACATTGATTTTGAATGATCATTAAAATTTATTGTATAAGGAAATATAACAAGAATTCTAAAGATTGGGAGGAAATGTAAAACAATCGTGTAAAATTGATTGTTTTGTATTTACCCTTTTTGTGAGAATTCTTGTTCTCTAAAATACTTTCTCTGAACACATCTGCAATTGTAATTAATTTCAAGACTCTTTGAAATACCTAGTTCAAACGTTATAATTAATTCTGCGAAGACCATCAAACTCGCATTAGCCCGTATAATTAGTTATACAGGTGATGTACCGTTACTTCTTGATGACTGTAACAACAGGTGTACGGTATGGATTAGATGTTAATGTGATTTTGATTATATTTATACAAGTGTTTTCCTTTCTTTGATAATGAGTATCGCGCTAGCTTGTTATCATAAACTTGGCAGAGCCTCTGCATATTACATTTCAGCTCCTTTGATTTCTAAATTCAAGGAGTCATCGAATGTGTATTATCACTTAAACATGTTTATCATATTGTACGCTAAATTTTAATAGATAATTAGAAAGATGCAGTAACGGACTGATCTACTTTTAATATCATTTAATGTGTTAAACAAAAGGCTGGCTTGTCATCATCTCTGCTAACTATCACGAAGAAAGATTATATCTGCACATGTTTTCTTTTGATTTATGGTTCAAAGCACTTTAATTACTTTTACAATATGCACCTGTTATGTTAATTAACTGGGTCTTAGTATATAAGCATCAGTCTTTCTGCTAAGCCGGAGACAGGGATTTAGAGAGAGTCAGATTGCATTGTTAAGATCGATTTCAGTTAGAATATTGGCACATGTAAACAAGAGAACAAAATGTAGACAGGAATCTTAGAAATTACCGTGCAGGCTTTTATAGCCTTGCGACGTGTTCAGAAAGGAATGCTGGTGTCAAATAAATATTAATATTTTCTGAACTATTGCTTATTAAGACTTGATGCCAAATGATAAGTGACGTATGACTATCAAAGTTACTGAAGAAATATTGGAACGGATCTTATACTCAGATATTATTACCGTATGTAGAATGCGAACTAACGATTGCATGAGTAAAATTTTATGGACAATAAAAACCACTATACGATCGAGTAAATAAACATTGGAACTTTCATACATGTGTTCATGTTGTGTTTTAACAACCCAATAAACACGTAGATATGTAAGAGTGTTACACTAAGGATGACACCTTGTCAGAAGTCATGTTTCATTTAATGTGTCAGAACAATAATAGAGTGACGATAGTTTACATTTTTAAGAAACAAAATCAAGGAAAATTCAAATTTCATATTTTCCGATTTTTGTCCTCTTTTATTATGTTTAAAATACTTGTCAATGAGGTAAAATCCGCAATTAAATTGTGTGTTGCAACTTGTTCTGGGTCATCCTAGAAATTGACTGGACTACGATCGAGTAGGTATGTTTATTGACTCACACAACTTTGTTTGTGTGGAAAAGCATGCGACAGCATTGATGGATTTCAAAAAAACACTGTTGCAATCTTGATCTGGCCAGCGCTATATATGTCACGCTTATCTATTTCACACAGTTTATGCATCTTGAGTATATATGAGGATCTGCATGTTTGTTTTTATATATTTTTTTTTTTATAAAATATTTTGAGAGGGTGTCACAATCAGCAAATAAGCTGGTCTACCTTGCGGTCCTCTATAAATATCTTTATACATCATATACAATAATAATAGACATTGCTACAATGTCCATTTAAAACAAAAACAGTGGCAAATGCATGGGTATAAAAGATACTTCAAAATCTTAATACACATTATAAATAAATATTTTAAAGGGGCAAGATACAAAAACCTACTTATAAAAGTAACGATCTGCTTATTAAAAATGCAATTATAATGTATCTTGTGCGAGCGTATTAAACATCTTGTCGTATGCTAAACATAATTAAAATATGCATCGCATACACACATAAACGTTGGTTAATTTACCAGCAATTGTTGGCCTAATTCAACTAACAACCCTGTATCCATACAGTTAAAAGTATGCAGAATTGAATGCTCAGTAGAACAGGGAGCTTGTGGCGGATACCAATGCACAAACAGCAAACTCTCTGCAAACTATTACATTATACTTGGCTTAGCCCAGCACAGTATCTAAAGGGATGTTTGGTCAGGGAAAATGCTTAAAAGTGTTATACATGCATCTAAAAGACATACATGTATATACATTGCATTGTAAGCTGGTTAAAGTAAGTAAAATCTATAAGTTGTTATTGAGGCTTTTCTTAAAACTGTCCAGGGAACATGTCTCTCTAAGACAATGAGATAGAGTATTCCATAACCTAGGAGCTAAGCAAGAGAATGAACCACTATATAAAGATGTACACGATTTTGGTACATACAAGGAGCCATTTTCAGATGATCTTAGGTTTAAAGAATGTACCTGTGAAGCTGGTGTCAGATTATTCAGCGCTCAGTTAGTAAGTACTGCTTTATTGTAGTTAATTATATTAGGCACTGGTGACCATCCAAGTTCTTGAAACATCTCTTGAGATGGAGTATTAAAATCAGTGCGTAATATTATCTGAGCTGCTCGCTTTTGTAGTTTATTCGGGCGTTCAATATGTAGAGAAGATGCAGAAACCCACGTTATGGAGCCATAATCGATGCAAGGAAAGATATAGCTCTGACACCTTAACCGGAACGTATTTTGATAGATTGCGAAGAAATGATATGAGCCGTGACAAACAATGTGGCATTTTGACAAGTTAGACTCAGACGAGCCTTTGCAGCCTCCTTTTAAGCTTAGAAACTCACAATGTTGTTTTGTCAGCAGCTAAAGAGTCATAGAATATTCAAGCGACTAGCAAAGGCTCTGATCAGACTGCGCGTATGCGCAGGCTGGTCTGAGCCTTTGCTTGTTGCACATACCACATTGTTGGATATCTCGTGTCATGGCTCCATTATTATCTTCGTGGAGATGTGTGAACATAGATAGTCGATCGGTGATGACCATGTTAAATTATCATGAATGTAAATACCAAGAAGTTTCTGCTTTGACACGTTTTGGATGCAGGTATCATTTACCTTGATGTTTAATTTGTGGGACATGTTAGGTCTTTGTCTAGTTCCAACTAGCATGCATGTGGTTTTACCATAGTGAAGTTGCATTTAAATGATTAGAGAATAATGACGTTTTTATTTAATGACTATGGAGAATAAAGAGCAAAACGATTAATGATTAGAGAATAAAGAGACCCTAAAAATAAATGGGCCATGCCGCAAGAAAACCTGTCTTCGGAGTATCCGACAAAGCAAGTTTCAAACCAGTCTCCTCAGCTACATCGACTAGCTAGAAAATTGCGAATGCGCAGGCTGGTCTGCGCCTGTGTTGTTTGCAACCCCCCGAAGACAAGGTTTCTCGCGTTGAGACCCAAATGATAATTATTATTTTTCAAGAAAAGTAGAAAAAAGTATACTGAATAATAAGTTTTGAACGAATAAAGATAAAACAAGATATAATTCCACAATTTCCTTAGATGGTCTCACTCGCATTCTAGAGTTTCAATTTTTCTAGGGGAAATCCAGAGTCCCCATAGGTAATGGTATAGTGCGTCCAGCTAATAGAGACTGGGCGTGTCAGACAGAGCGCTGTCATACACTGTCAAATAAGACTAGTCTACAGTAAATCGTGTGTAATAGCCTATGTACGCTTTACTCGCGCAACCAACTGAAGCGTATACGACAATGGTAATCAACTGTAAACGTTAGCATGCCTGGTAAATGTGTATCTTTAGTATGCTGCTGGGGACATGCTGCATTTCATTTTCCGGGATGGATATGTTGTGAAAGTTTTAGGGGAGGGTAGGTTTGCACTTTCTTCAAATTCTGCCTGTATGGCAAAACTGGTTTGATTATTAAGCCTGATACAATAATAATAAATCACCAATTAGAATTAAGCGGGACAAGGGTTAAGTATCTGGATCATGAGAAAAGGGCATACAAACATGAGATTTGGTCTATCGCATATAAAAAAAAAGCCTCTTATAATCGCTCATTCTGGCGTTTCCAGTGACACTAGATGTCTAAAAGAGTTTCAGAGTCTTCTTCAACTTGCATACTTTGTTTCTGCGAGAACCGAAAGCCCTGGCGAGGTCATGCGTACATGCAGGCTCGTCGGAGCCTTCGCCACATTCGGATGTAATAAGAACCATCATTTCGTGTGCTGACCAATTTATAGTATTAATTTTTCATTGCCGACCATAATCATGTCGAACTTTAACGGACATCTGGGGCCAATTTCATCAACGAGTTTACGACGTGTTTTTGTCTTAAAAACATCGTACGAAGTTCGTACGTTAAAAATCGGGTTTCATCAAACTATTGAACTTTGCGAAGTTCTTATTTTTTGTCGTATATTTAAGACAAATGTTTAGGTGTCGCAGCTGACATCTTTGTCTTAAATGTTACTATTTTACTGACCAAGGCACGATAATAGCGGCTGAAAAGGGAACACATCGACAAAGATTTGAATACCTCGATAGTATTGCAATTAAACCCTACACCTTACCTTCTATGTGGTTAATCAAACTGAGAACACTAAGAACCCCCCCTTTCTTGGTACTTATGAGTTACTTGTTTGACCACGTAACTTCTCCCTCCCCTTCCCCACCACGCTGCATACTGTCACTAAGACATTCGCACATGACCTCCGTCAATACATGTAGCTGGTTTAAGCATAACCATCATGTCTAAGGGAGAAGTTTCTTTAGTAAAGCCAACAGAAAATGTTTGTACTATTTCAAATACCGTTATTGATGTATTAAACTAATATACACATTCAACATGTTCAAATTTACATGTACGAGTAAGCCATCGTCCATTTGCATGACTCCCAGGGACCACAATGGTGAGCAGGCTTTTTGTCAAATAATCATACCTTTCACATTTGATGAATTTTCGAAAGTTTTATCTCTCTATGAGTATGTGTATGTGGGGGTTGATGACGAGATAATACAGTACAACAACGTTCTCCGCGCTGACCCACTGTTTGTTTATAGGCGGGGGAGAGGGAGGGGTCGAAGGCTAGCGCAATCCCAATTCCAACCGTATTAATTACAAGTTGCATTCTAGATTTCTGCGTTTTCGATAATTCGACTTGTTAACTCAAGCACCTGAGGTGTGCGGTTAATTCATTTAAGCATTATATTCAGATTCTGGGACACAGGCAAACGTCGCAGACCCAGATCAGACGCCACATAACGTGGCGTCTGATCAGAGTCTCCACTTTTGCTTAACAACATGTTATATTACTATTTTAATATAAAAAATGAAAAACATCGACCAACAACCCTAGGCCTAAAATTGGCAATGAACTCGTCCAATAGATAGAAATGGGAAAATCCATTCGACATGTATTGGAGAAAACGAGTCATTTTCGCAAAACGGTGCGCAGTTTCTTGAAACATTATATGTTTCGTTTGTTTGTTTTGGTCGCGTTACGTCATAGTCAACAGCTATGGTCATGGCGGGACGGTCAGTTTACCTAACCCCACTTTTCCTTGGCAAGCTTGAACTACTTCGTACACATACTTTCGCTTGTAACTGACAAACATTATGTACCATTTTGGTTATGAATACATATAAGAGTTATTTTATGTACAAATAATCATATGTCCCTTTTTGAATTCTGTCATTGGGTTTACCACAATCATTCGTCGGGTGTGAAGGAAAGCTGAGACAAACGACCATAAGCCAACGACTCAGGACCGAAGGTCGAGAGCATAATTTGTTGGAAGTATTTTAAACGCATGTTCATGTATCAAGCCGAAATAATTATTATTATTATAGATGACAAAAAAGCAAAACTTCACAAATAATTATTTATTCAATGTTGGCATTTAAATTGGCCATGACGGTTATTTAATAACATTTGTTTATGGATATATCAACTTCCATAATTCACAATTTTCCACAAACAACTATGATAGTTCGTTATTTTACAACGAGGACATTTGTTTTAACACCATCAAATATCAACTGTCAACAAGTCATTTTATCAACTATTACCAACCTGATAAATGTATCAACCAAATTTTAATATTTCACCACTTAATGTTACATGATTAGGTGGGGTACGCAACCAAATCATGAATTTAAGAAATCAGACGATCAAACTGCTGAACAGCAGTTGACAAGCAAAGAAATACTGTCTTTATTATACTTTGGTCTAGACAGCTAGCAAAGAATACCAGTTCTCAACAGAGGTTGACACAGTAGTTTTCAACTTGCGCCTTAAGGTGTGTACGCATTCCCAGAAATATTGGTTAACATCTTCTACATAGCGTTGATAATCTGTTTCGATGCTGATAACCGTCATGACATGTTTCAGGTGTAAGTAAAGTGGACACCACACTCATTAATGTATATATGCAATACACCTGGAAAAGAAAGAAAAGCAAGCAGCAAGGGGACTTCCGTTACAATTATTTTACCGACATACAGACTCACATACATATATGTATCCATCTATATGTCTAACATACACATATAAATTCATACATATATATGCATATCTTAGTATAATCCTTATTTGGATGTAACTGGGTGGGTTGAGGCGGGTTTTTGACCGCAAATTCTTGCAGCTGACATCAACCATGAGGTTTAGAAAAGGCCGCTTTTACGCATGCGCAATAAAAGGCTACAATCTACGCATGCGCAGTTGAGGCTGGAATGATTCATTAATGTTGTATGGGAGGTAACTCATACTTGTGAACATAAAAAATGCAACAAGAGTTCATTCTCGCAAATGCATAATGGTTTCTACTATAATAAACAAATTTAATTCCTAATCAGAATGAAATTTCGTTATTATAGATGACAAAAAAGCAAAACTTCACAAATAATTATTTATTCAATGTTGGCATTTAAATTGGCCATGACGGTTATTTAATAACATTTGTTTATGGATATATCAACTTCCATAATTCACAATTTTCCACAAACAACTATGATAGTTCGTTATTTTACAACGAGGACATTTGTTTTAACACCATCAAATATCAACTGTCAACAAGTCATTTTATCAACTATTACCAACCTGATAAATGTATCAACCAAATTTTAATATTTCACCACTTAATGTTACATGATTAGGTGGGGTACGCAACCAAATCATGAATTTAAGAAATCAGACGATCAAACTGCTGAACAGCAGTTGACAAGCAAAGAAATACTGTCTTTATTATACTTTGGTCTAGACAGCTAGCAAAGAATACCAGTTCTCAACAGAGGTTGACACAGTAGTTTTCAACTTGCGCCAATGGACGAGTGGATGCACTGCCAGTGCGGCCACTCGGCCACCGCCACTATTAAGTTGAAACCAACCGCCATGGCCTTTATAAGGAAACCTAGGTATCTGATGGGTAAACTTTAACATCTGGGTAATTTATAAATGTATCCAAGGCAACTTGGAATGTGTTTAGAAACAAGTCCCTTCCAATAAATGACAGATGACAAGAATCCTCAAACAGCCCTGGGGATTTATCATCGAAATCTGGATGCTTAATGGCTTTACCGCCATTCATTACAATAGCTCTGATAATTTCCCTATTGATTCTAGTGCGAATTTTTTCCATTGCTTTGGTATTACTTGAGTAGCGCCACTTTATTCTAGGCAAGATACAAGACCAAATTATACAAGTATATGGAAGCAGTGCCTGCAAGTAATAAATGGTATCCTTTATATATTGCCTTAACACACCTCCTTCAATCCAACCAATGTCATTACCTCCTGCATGAATTATAAGGTATGCAGGAGGACTCCTTGGATTAGCATTTATTAAACTATGACATAAATTGGACACTTGTGTAAACTTCAAGCCAGGATGGCCAACCCAAATGACGTTATACCCGTAGTGCTGTAAACCAAGATTATCTCCCAAGGGTCTGGATTTCACATGCTGGTATGCCTTGCTAATGAGTGATGAACCAATAAACCAAATCATGGTGGAATCTGAAAAGCTTGGTAAGATTAGTATACAATTAAAGAGCAACTAATATGGATCTTCAAGCTTTGATCTTATCTAACCTAATGTATCTTTTGTAAGACGAGCTTTGTTCAGACCATCGGCCCATTTCCTTAATCAGTGCATCAGAGACGTTTTGAGAACTTGCTAGAGTTGCTGCGCCAATTCGAAATGAATGACATTTAACAGTTGACAGCGTATCAAAACCTGAGAATCGAATTACTTTTTGCAGTATTGTAGCAAATTGGTACCGAGTCAATGGTTCACCACTATAATGGCAAAAAAGTGGGCCTTGGATCTTAGGTCTAACTTGCATGTAGCGTTTAATTAAAGAAACAGGACAAATTTGTTTTTGCTCGCAAGGGTAGAAAACAAGTGTCACTGATTTACCCAACTGATCTGTTTTTGAAAAGCGTAATGTAATACTTATATTTCCGCTAAGTATGGCTACATCAGAGATAAGTATGATACGTGAAGTGTCGCTGGTTTTACTATCTGCTACCATTTCTCCAACTCTTAAAAAACCAAAGAAAGCCACTGAAAAGGCTGTAGAAAATAAAAGAGCCTCATATGATGAAGATGTGACATTTTTCAAAGATAATGGAAAAGAAAGTAGCATCTTAAGTGTAACAGGAGTCCTCGTATCTTTAACTGGGCTTATCCTCTGAAATCCTTTTAACATTTTCCTTACTACAAATGATTCTGAGGGATCAGGCCAATTATTTATCCTTATATAAAACGAAATACCAGCCACATATGATCTTGCAGTAGAAGACTTGTAACCCTGTGTTGATAGATATGCTATAAAATTTATCAAGTCATCAATCATAGGTGGCCATGAGTTTGAAAGGTTGTACTGAGAACGAAACATATCAAATTTGGAAACTGCTGTTGCATATGACTTTACCGTATTGTCAGCCAAGGATGCACTAATCAAACGGTCAACTTCGCTTCCAAGAGGTTCCAAAACTCTGTAGGAATTGGTGTGGGCTGTGCATCTGCTGCTGGGGCCAGGCTCTTGAATCTTTGCCACTGTTTTCGAGAAACAGAATCAGCTATTCCATTATCCGAAGAACTAACATGCAGGGCATTGACGTGAAAATTATACAGCAATGACCATTTAACGATTGCCCTTACAAGCTCCATAACCCTTTCTACCTTAGCTGTTTTAGAATTTAATATATGTACTACCGCCATATTGTCACAATAAAATTGTATCCGCTTACCTTGAAACTGATTTTTCCATAAGCAAACTGCTAACGCAATCGGGACCAATTCTAAGAATGTTATATCTTTAAGCAAACCAGTTTCAGACCAACGTTCAGGCCAAGACAAATGACACCAGTGACCATCAAAATAAACTCCACAGCCAAGTTCTGCCCCACCTGCACTATCAGTCTGTAGTTTCAAACTGGTAGACGATACCCACTCATCATCTAACATATATGAGATGCCATTAAATTTGGACAAAAACTGTTGCCACATTTTAAGGTCTTCTTTTATGCCTTTAGAGAGTCTAATCCGATGGTAGGGTTGCCTAACACCAGACATTGCTGCGTACATTCGTCGAATAAAGGCCCTAGCAGAAGGCATGGCCTTCGCACAAAAAGCTAGGGATCCTGTCAAGGATTGCATTTCCTTAAGTGTAACTTTCTTTACAGCCAAAACCTTTTCAATGAGACGTAAAGTATGCTGCACTTTATCCTCTGGCATCTTTATTTCAAATGTAACGGAGTTCAATTGATAACCCAAATATGTCAAGCAAGTACATGGCCAGACCGTTTTTTCCGTAGCAATGGGTATGTTTAATTCCTTGCAAAGAAGCGAAAATTGCTGCATCAAACACAAACAGTTATTTGAAAGCCCAGGGCCAGCAAAAATATAGTCATCTAAGTAGTGATCAACACAATCGTTATTCGGACCAGATCTTTGCTTAATAAGCCAATTCAGGAAAGTTGCAAAAGCTTCCCAAGCAGCACATGAAATTTTTAACCCCATTGGAGCCATTTTATCAATGTAATAATGGTTGCTTAATTTGATTCCTAGTAATGAGAAGTCTCCAGGAAAAATTCTTAGTAGTCTAAAAGCACCCTTTATATCAAATTTTCCCATAAGGGCTCCTTTGCCTAATTTTTTTATCATTGCTATTGCATTGTCAAAGTTGGAATATTTAACAGATGCAAATGTTTGATCTATACAGTCATTTACACTGGTACCAGAGGGATATGACAAATGTGTAATCAACCGAAAACCTCCTGTCTTCTTGGGGACCAAACCAATGGGTGAACAACGCAGGTTAGATATTGGCTTTTTCAAAAAAGGACCAACCATTCTACCCAATGAAACTTCTTTCTGAAGCTTTTGCTTTGCCAACTGTTCATTTTGTGTGACCGATTTTAGATTCTTGCATTCAAAAGAGATGCGTGGACCTTCAAAATGTAGCTTAAATCCAAACTCAAAACCGTCAGATAAAAAGGCTGCGTCTGACCGATTTGGGTATTCAACCAAAAGTTGTTTGAGCCGTTCAACATTAATAGGTGTTCGACCTAGGGCCCATATATCTTCCTTGGGAGCGAAAATTTGAGGGGCGAAAGGGACGTGCACCCTGCTGCCTAGGATTGGCTGGCCTGGAAAAATGATTGACATGCCTTGGCTGAAAGTTTTGCTGAACCGGAGAAAACACAGGTGCAGCTACTTGTGTATTTTGCTGATGATTTGGTTGCACGGCTGGTGCAGCCGATCTAAATGTAGCATTATACGGGTTGTTTGAAAACCTAGCATTCTTATATGTTGATTGAAATTTAGATTCTTTAAATAGGTTACAAGTACTTGCTGGGTGTTGAACTTTGCATTTAATGCATGTGTGCGAGTAATTACAGTTCACTCTTGTACAAAACCCTTTAAAATTGTATTCGTAACAAGGACCTGTTGATATTGTGCTAGCAGCAAGGTCACCAGATAAACCACAAGATAGCCATAAATGACCGTCAATTGTATCCCATGACCTGCTAGGGTCTTTGGACATGCGCAACCTGAACTGCATGTCATAGTTAGCCCAACGGTGTAATGGATTACTTGATGCTGCACCTCTGATGATTGTCATGTACTTTAACAATTCAGTTATTTTTTCTTTGTGCTTTAATCCAAAAACCATCGTAAAATTAATAAATGCGTCAGTCCAAAGCTCTATACTATTGACAGGCACTTTGATTCTTGGTGTGCCTGCCTTTATAGATAACTGGTTATTAATAACAGTTAATGTGCCTGGAGTATCATAACTAGGGCAGAAATTTTGTTTTAGCAATAATGCCAGATCCACATATTCTAAATTCCATATTTTTTGCCTTGTATTCTCAGATATAAATATATCAAAGTCATTGTAGGTACACATAGGTAATGGGTCTAACTCACCGTTTGTGTTATTCATGTGTGAAATGGCAGATTGCACACCTGAGGACAGGGGGGGCGCACTGTCCCTGACTGGTGCCTGTATAATTGCTGGTGGAACCGTCTGGCTAGTGGTGTGATTGGCTGGCGTACATGTGGCAGCGTTGGGATCATGGCCCGTATCCTGTGAAGGAGTAGCTATAGGTGCCATGCTGACTGCTTCCGAACTGGTTGAGGGGTTGGGCTGTGTGTCAACATCGTATGTGGTAGTGGCTGACCTGCCACGCTTTGTCTCTACCGCCTTCTGTAACTCTTGTAACCTTTCGGATTTCCTTTTACGAGGAGGCATCTTTCCTGCAACGTAAAACTGTGTTAAAATCCTATATGCAGTGAAAACTCTTTACAGCGACATTCTTTATAACAGCAAAACTCTTTACAACGTCAATTGTATTTGCACAAATGTACCACTTTAGCTTAAATGCGAATTCAATACAACAGAATTCAGTTTAACGTCAAATTATTTGGGGACAAACAGTGTCGTTGTAAAGAGGGTTGACTGTACATCGTGTGCACCTGTACTTGCACTTTTTATTTTTTATGAAGTGCACAAATGCACCATTTCCTGTTATATGACTCATTTATATGTAGAGGTATATAACTTTAAAACCAACTGTGCGACCACTTGATTGAATATGGTAATACATTGATCCCAATAATATTTTTACAATGTTGCCTAAAATAAAATAGAGAATAGTGAATAATTCTTCCAGGGACCGATAATATTTGGCTGCAGGGATATGTACACTATGCTAGCTCTAAATAATGATGAGTCATATAAATGGGTCAGTGGCCCGAGTCTCCTTCAAGTGCACGTAAATTGTACAAATGCGTGTCAACGCAATTGTACCCACTATGTTTAAATGTACCATATAAATGGGCCAATGGCGCAATTTCACCCAAATGCGTGCAAAGTTTACAATACCAATTGAAATGCACTTTTCTATCCTTGTGACGCCACTGTAAGTTTGACATTATTATCTCGCATCCTCTTGAAAACTCATAAATTGCATGTATACTCAATAACATTTCACGTATGTCCTGACATTTTAACTGGGAAACATGCTGTTGTAGTTGATCTACTTGCCGCTAAGCAATGGAGTGAACATCATACATACTCCCCCCCCCCCCATGAAAATCCAAAATTCCGGACCAGCCTTCAATGATCCCGAATCCCCAAATTTCATAATGAGGGTTATACAATTGTACCTATTCAGACGAGCGAGAAACAAAACGTGATAAATGCTGGCGTGACCCCATACATGTATTTTTCTGTAATAAAACCACTGGCCTCAGTTATTACTTGAACGTGCAGCAGGGCTAATGGTTTGCGTAATGGGTGTGAGACGGGGCTTCTGCTGGCAGCGACAATTATAGCCTCTGATAGCATTTAAAGGTTTTTACTGGTTTCGCCATGACCGTCTAAACACTATGTAGCGTGCATCCGCCCCACAATCAACAGATCTGGATGCATTGAGACAATGAGGCTAGCCTGTGTGTGTGTTAAATTGCGAGATCTGTGGATATTCATCCATGAGCTCTGGTGAAAAAAGGGAATTGAGACCAATGCACTCGTCATCCGATCCTGTCGATAATGCTTTGTAAAACTCATATAATATGAAAAATAAATAAAATGAGCAGCATAAGACGCTGACTTGTTCATTATACATTGTTATAAACCAAATTAAATACTTATCTGCCGCAAATAAGAACGGATTCCTCTTGATTTCTTTTTGACCGCAAATTCTTGCAGCTGACATCAACCATGAGGTTTAGAAAAGGCCGCTTTTACGCATGCGCAATAAAAGGCTACAATCTACGCATGCGCAGTTGAGGCTGGAATGATTCATTAATGTTGTATGGGAGGTAACTCATACTTGTGAACATAAAAAATGCAACAAGAGTTCATTCTCGCAAATGCATAATGGTTTCTACTATAATAAACAAATTTAATTCCTAATCAGAATGAAATTTCGTTATTTCCATAATATCACGATATTTGTTGCCGATTTTATTTTTGCGTGGGGTGGGCGTCGGGGTATAACAGGGACAGTCAACCATAAAAAGCCCCCATCCCCACCTACAATAACAGTAGAAAATTTCTATTTTTATATGTTTGCACTTTTGACAGTGGAATTCGAGGAGAGCAGTTGTTTAGTCTCGAGATCGAGGGGTTGCGGGTTCGAGCCTGTCCACAGGTACTGCGTTGTGTACTTGAGCAAGATACTTTATCTACACTTCTTAGTAATGGTTCATCCCTCGAAGGCCAGGCCCGACAAAGCTGTAAGATTGTGGACTAGGATGTAAAGAATCTAATCAAACAAAAGACAATGGACTTTAACTATAAGTATTTTGACGATACAATGTAGTGACAGTTTAGTTGGCTGTAACTACTGCAGAATCTTACGTACTACTTAAGTCACAACTTTATTGTAGCAATTGAAAGTTTAGGGGATTATGAAAATCATCATCGTATAAACGCATACAGGAACAATGTACATCATCAAAGCTTGTCTGAAGAGATGTGATTTGTGGAATTTTCTTCGCTCCCATACATTAATGTGTTCAAGTAGTCTTAGCTCTTGTGAGTTTGTGAAGATGTGCAGACTCAGTTGGGCTTCGTTGCTCTTATATTTTATAATCTCATTTACTGGCCAATGAATAATGTATAGAACTGCTGCATATTATATGCTATGCACCAAATCAGTAGGAGCATTTTAGGAAATATATATATAACAAAAAAAAAGGAAGATGTACAGTCAATATTAGCATCAGCAACGACCGGCCAGCGCCAACGTTTTTCGTTTTCATATAAAATGCATCATGTAACTTTTTGGCTACACTAAACTTTTATGTGGTTTTAGGCAATCTAACTGATTTGTGCCTTGCTTGGACATGGTTTCTCGTGTTACAAATATCTTTCAGAAAACCCATATGTAAAAGAGTTTGATCCAGATCAGACCAACGTTTGAGAGAGTAAAACAGATTGGTTTCCGAATACGGGCATGCTGTCCCTTGCTCGTCTTTTCATTTGCGGGTCTAGGAGTTTTCGTCCGGAAAACTACACGTATTAGTTTGCAAGGTCCAAGGGGGTCCACTTGCTAAATCCTATGAAAACCTACAGAACTTGTGATTTTACATGGGGAGGAGGTCTGGATCCCCTATCTCCCTCTGGACCCGCACATGGTTCTTCGTTAAAACTTTATTTTCCTTCACAAAACTACGTATTTTTCACTCTGGATGGCAATTTGTAACTGTGTAAAACCACTTTACACGGCTATAAAAAGTCCGCACATGATCAAGCACATGGTATTTGGACACTAGAGTTAGGCAAAGTTAAACATACGACGTTTTTAGTGAAACGCAACTTTTTGTTCTTACGAACAATTTAAGATGTTTTGATGAAACTGACGTACGCACTTCTCAGAAAACAACGTACGCACAATTTAAGATATATCGTGCGAACTTTATTGATGAAATTGGCCCCTGCTTTTCCAAGCTGACCGTTTGTCTTAATCCACTAGGAGGCACCAATTTCACATTACCTGTATTAATTTTATCTCTAAGCGGACGACGGAGTAACCATAGCTACGGGCGTTTTATCCACTAGACTGGTTTTCACAGTTTATTGAAATTATTTAGACTACATTAGAATAGTATGCAAATTAAGGGTTTCTGTTCGTGTGGATGGAATACTGACCAGAATGTGCTTCAGCGGCGTATGCTGAACTTTAAAATGAAACAAACGTCAATTTTATTAATGTAATTTTGATACATTTAATAATAAATTTGATTAACGTCGTAATGCTATTAACCCTTAGTGCTCCAATCGCAACAACAGTCGTCTGCTGAAATGTTTAAGAACCTTTTTCGCAAACAGTGTGGACCCAGATCAGACTGCTCCTGTTCTGGGTCCACGCTGTTTGCTTCTATACTTAATTCGTCAGTAATGTTAGGCAATTATTCGCAGCATACGACTTCAGCAGACGACATTTTCAAATGCATTTTAAGGGTTAACAGACGCGTAGATAAGTTTACACCACGAGTGCAGTCTGATCATCGATCAGGATATTCAATTTAATTAAGTTTTAGATGAACCTTGTGTGCGTGAACAGTGAAGACCCTGATTAAACGCTGAATTCTATAGCCTCTTGTTTATTTGATTTGGTTCTTTACGTCCCATGAACAATCTTTCAGTTATATAGGGACGAGTCTTCCTGGGTTGAAACAGTACTAAGCTAGGATAAATGATTCTATAGCCTCTGATCTGGGTCTGTGCTGTTCACCTATGTCCCACAAAAGGAACGCTAAACCTGTTCAAATTAGTCAAAGATATATTTTTCGTGACGTAGTAACTTATAAATAAAATATCTACAATAGACCATGATTAAACGCTGCATTCTGTGGCCTCTTATCCGGGTCTGGATATCTGGTGGTATTACTGAACATTTATTTTTAGATAGAAATCAGTATGTGAATGTCATTAACCATCTTGTATTAATTAACGCTGGTCAACAGCTTACAATCGACTGCATCGGCTGACCTCAGACCCCGCAGGGTGTACATTATGACACGTTTTAGCGACCTGATTTAACATGTACCATACCATGATAAAGGACCCTTACCACCAATGCTTATGACAGTCTTACATAAGATAAGTATATTTATTTGGATGTCGTCTGCTTATTTCGTATGTACTCAAATGACTGCTCCTTAGGGAGTTGTCTGATCAGGACCCACACTGTATGCAATATGGGCCACCGGATTAACTGATCACGGGTGAGCCCAGACCAGACCGCACCTAATGGGGCAATCTAATCTTGGTCCCTAATATCCTCAATAAAGGACACCAGACTTATTTTATCATAGAAGCAAACAAAATGAACCCGGATCAGACTGCTCCTTGTTCGCAATATAATCAACTAGCGTAAAAAGTGCAACGCCAATTTTACAGATGCGACGCGTCAAATATAGCGATTCCTTTGATAACACGCATTTGTAGCGCAATTAAAGATTTTGTTCATTTTGAGGTAAACGCAGACTATGAAAAACAGTGAAGACCCAGAGGAAATACTACACAAGCGGCATTTCATCAGGATCGACACTGTATTCTACGACAAACTCGATCTTCAGAGTAAGATATAATATTTTTATGACATCCCTCAATATATGAAATGGACCGTCCGGACTGATTCAAACTTTATGGACCATTCAATTGATCTTAAAAGGTTAAAATCCAACGTTCACATGCTTTATTTATGCTTGTACAAGCTGGTACTGATCGCGCACGCGAAAATGCTCCTCATAAACGCCCATGTTAACGTACGAAGTACTTTGACAGTGAAAACCCAGATGAAATGCCGCATAAGCGGCATTTTATCAGAGTCTGCTCTGTTTTCTATGACATTATCGATCTTCAGAGAAAGAGGTATATTATAAACTGTAATCCCTCAAGAAATTCAATGGGCCATCCTGACTTTACTGTATGGAATATTGAATTATTTTTAGTAGTTTAAAGCGGTTAAAGATCCAACGTCTACAGGTTTAGTTAATATTTGTAGATATATATGTTGTTGCGCTGGCAAATGCCCCTGAAATATAAAATGCTCATGTTGGAACTTATCGCACATGCATTGATGCTCCTGATGAACACCCATGCTAGCGTAGCCAAAGCCAGATATTCAATGCAAAGCTGTAAAAAAACCCAGATTAAACACTCCAGTGAAAACCGTGTAGATCCAAATCAATCAAACTCATTAAGCTAAAATATTTTAATACATGTACCATACGAGAGCATTAGCCTGCACACGCAGCATTGGCATTATTTTAAAATAATTAGGTTTTTATTTAATTATACTTTTTTCAAAAAATATATTCAGATACGCCATCTGTTTCGATTCATTTAAAATTCCGTATTTTGTCGCGCCTGATCTGGGTCCATTTGTTTAGGAAAAATAATCACCAGAAGACACACGCATGCAATAAAAAAAACCCTCACGCAGCCACACTGTATGGGGTCCACTGTTAATCTTTGTTTATTGGTAATACACAATGTATGCCGTACTTTCATAATTTATAAGACATAGAAATACAGGTAATTACCGATTTTAGCCGTATGGATTTTCCCACTCTTATCAGTTATACCAGTCCATTTTTGAACCAAGGGTTGGTATATATATATATATTTTATTCAGATTTTAATAGAACATTTTATAAGAAACCACGGAGACCCTGATTAGAGGCCACGTTCTGTCGCGTCTGATCTGGGTCTGCAATGTTTGTTTTTTCTATGTCCCTCAACAAGAACAAGTAATGCATACCATCGGTTCCTTTTGAAATAGGCATTTGAAAAAATAATTCAAAATCTTTTTCGCCTTTCATTTCAGAAATACCAACACAATGTCAAAATTTCTCACTCAAACAGTATGAATCCAGTTCAGTTCGACGCTTTTTCGGGCCTGATCTGGATCCAAACTATTTGTACCAAAATTATCGCCACTAGCAAGTGAAAAATCATAACCAATTTAGGTCAATAGAATTTCCCACTCTTGGCATAAGGGCAAGTCCGTTTTGTATTAAGTTGTGTGGTATTTTTCATTTTTATTTAAATCTTTATGCAGACAGTGCATACCTTGATCAAATGCAACTTTATAGAATAAATAAATAAATAAATAAATCAGGACTTTAGCATTTAAGAGTGCGTACCAAAAAATTAATTTTCTTATTTCTCAACCAGAACATATGTTGTGGGTACTCAAAAGTCACGTCTCACTGAGACTGTTCTTTTGAGCACCCAAAGCATATGTTAAAACTGATTGGTAAGATAATATTTACAATTTTACGCTAATGTTTTTTTGTTTATTTAAACCTATGTAAATAAATAAATAAATAAATAAATAAATAAATAAATAAATAAATAAGCTTAACTTTCAAAAACCTAAGTTTTAGACACGCGATTACTAAAGTGTATGTGTGGTCAATACCTGTTGTTACCTTGGATACAGTTGCTAAAAATAGATTATACCTCCGTAATCGGTGGGAAGCTTGTGAAAAAGTAGTAGGGGTTGTACCAGGAAAATTTCAAAAGGCTACATCAAATTTTATTTTAATTGTATGAAAAATATACCAATTTGTTCGCAATTGATCTGAGCATAGTGTCCCGTTTGCACAGAGAAAATATATTGAATACTTTAATAACTATGACAGAATATCTACCAATAAGCAGATCTAAAAAAGCCTGTTTTACTATATAATTTAATCATTCTTAGGGTTCTATCAAAAACCATCAAAAAGGACGAAGAGTTTGCAGAGGGAAATTCATAAAAATTATATCAGAATAATTGTGAGATATTTAGGTAAAACATTTGTTTGCACAGGAATTCTGCTTTTATAATTTCAAAAGATATAGTATAAAAACTAACACCTTCCATTATAATTCCCTATTACCGCTTCAGCGCATCGCAGATACCTGGATGTCCGTTAAAGTCCCGTATGTTTATTTTCTTATTCAGTATTATAATTTGAATAGTTAAAATTTCGAAACATTGTCAGAGTGCATATATCTAGACTAGCCAGTCTTCTTGTTATCCAAATAATTCGAGATGCCTTTTTCTCACAGTGGGCTCAAAACTACTACAGGTATATACTGGTATACAGCTGTAAAGCGTTTCACAGGTGAATGAATACACCCTGTCATACCGATTTTTAAATGGAAATGTCCACGGGTGTGTCTTTGCTAAGAACCGCCCAGTCTCTCTTAACTGGTCGGACTATAGGAGGAATGTTTCGAACTACAATTAATTTCTTGCATGTTGGAATGGCAAAATGCACAAACGATTGAGCTTAGAATCTTGGGCTTTTGTTATACGAGGGCTGTTCAAATATGAATGCAAGAGGCTTCATAACTTTCTTCACATATATGCTACGACAAAATGGTAAACGTTTCTATAAAGGACTATATCTCACCTTTAAAGTGGCACCAGACGTAAAGAAAAATACAGTATACTTATCGAGTTATAGCCCTTTGAATAAGGGTCACGTGTGTATACTAACAAACTCAATGCTTCGAACATATACCAGTGATAGAGACGAGCGTAAATTCTTCGAAAAACAGGTGAAATTTCTTGAAATATTTAAGGAAGTATCCCCATATTCTTACATAATGATTCTGTGAAAGTTGCGAAAATCCGACATGCTTTTGTTAAATTACAACGAATCGTTTTCACTAAAGTCTCTTTATGTTTGCAAATAAATGGTAAACAAAACTTCACCTTTCAGTTTTCAGTTAAACTTATCTATAACAAAATGCACGAAGCAACATTTGAACTAGTTTTAACTCAAAGACAATATGTTGATCGCTCATACTGAGTTGTTGCTACAAATTATTGATGGATAGTGGGTAATTTTTAAACGCTGAAAAGCATTTTTATTAAGTCAAAATGCCTTAAGTGAACCAGGGTTATAGAATTTATACTTATTTTTTTTGTCATTACATTGCGGCTTTATTCTAAATTTGAACGTAAACTTTAAGTTTGACCACTATAGGCATTATTTACAATAAAATTACTCACCTGGTCTTGAGGACTAGACAGATTGAACATATTTTAATTAATGTAAACAAGTCATTAAGAAGAAGAAAAATGCTTGAAAAATTATATAAAATGGGATAACTCTTTAAATAGAGGACGGATTATTTTGAAAACATCCTTATGACATATTTAGCATGTTTTCAGCAAAACGCAAAGAAAACGACACAGTGATGTTTATTATTCCATCACCAGTAGATAACTCAAAATGACGTTTATCATAAAATTAATGACGTCACAAACGTGCCTGTTTACTCTAGATTGAAACAGGATTATATAAACTTTTTCCTGCAAGCAGCGTTTGTGTTGTTATTTAAACTTGCATTTAAAATTTGGTGCTATTTTGTCTAAAACTTACAAAGATATGACACTATATCGCAGATGTCCAAAACGTGCGTTGCAATTTGCTTCAGAAACACTTCAGTATACATGAATGGCCTTTATATAAGGGTCTGTAACTCGAGAAATATAGTGAGTGTTTCTTTATGGTAGGTACCATTTTAAAGGCGACAAATAGTTCTTTCCAGAAATGTATGACATTTTGTCGTAGCATATATGTGAAGAAAGTTATGAAGCTACTTGCATTCATATTTGAACAGCCCTCGTAAAACGAGACTGTGTATCAGGAATTCTATGAAATTTGTATGATATGTTTATAAACATCGTGGAAACATTTTGTACAAAAATGGATGAAATCACAGATTCACAGATAACAAAGTTATGAACCTTTCTTTGACGGTGTCTCAGCATATGCAGAGTACGTCGCAAATTATTTTCATGTGACTATATTTTCAGAGAGGGGCGGTCAAATGTTTTGCCTCTACTTTTTATATAAGCTTTAATTGTAACAAAAATTGCCATCTATTTGTTGATTAAGTCTTCCTTGTTCAAGTAATGACTAAATATTGAGTTTAGATATGTTTAGCAAACAAACAATCGTGATCTTTTAGATTTAATACAAGACAACAGAAAAATAGCATGTGTTCCGTCAAATTGACGAAAAAGGAGCTTGTCTTTGTGGTATTTCTAAAATAATTGTGCACGAAATCCATAATACGATACTAGTGACTGTTCTGCCAATTATTTAGCATTAAAAGAATTTGGTTTTAGGTGTTTAATTAGCCAAAAAATATTGAAAGTCTTTTTGCGCGTGCCATTCTTATAACGTTAGCATTTTCTGAAAAATAAAAATGTAGTAGGCATGATAAATATGCTATAAAATTAATGCCGATGGCAGGAAATCCACCAAACCTATAATAGTCACTAACTGAGGTTGTAATGCATTGTATGAAATACAACCGCGAAATTCAATAGAATGTACGCTTATATTTGGACTAGATGAATTTCATTACAAAGATTTCGATGTGCTCCATATCCACCAAAACACCGTCAAGTAAAGGCTCATAACTTTGTTATCTAAACTGTGATTCCACCTTCATTTTGAACAAAATGTTTCCAAGATATGTATAAACACATCCTCAAAATATCAAAGCATTACTAATACAAGGTCTCATGTCATAACATGTAAAACACGAGGCATATATACCAAAATGCAAAAATCTATCTTGTATTATGGCAGCAAAAGAGGGGCTTGCAACAAAATGGCTTTATAACCAAAATTGCATTTTAAAGTCAATGCTGGAATCATTATCGAGGGCAAGGAATTTCTCACCGTTATCAGCTGGAACAGCCCATTCATATTTTAAGGGATGATGGGTGGTATTATTACTTTTATTTTTCAAATTTTAATATAACATTCTGCAAGCAAACAATGGAGACTCCAACAAGAAGCCGCATTTTGCTGCATCTGGTCTGGGTCTGCACTTTTTGCTTACGTCCCACAAAAAGGATGATATAGGCTTATATGGGTTAAAAACTCCAGGCAAAAGACTACTCGTTTTTATTGGACTGCAGCTTTTTCATCTGTTGCTTGAACTGATGATTATCACAAAAGTGATAAAATCAAAGGTGTATTATGATCTCTTCTGAAGCCCACCTGGCTTACCATATGACTGCTGAGCCTTTTGAGCCTCTTCCAGAGTCTTTGTGTCAATGGAAGAAGAGTGATGTATCCAATTGATCATTGGAAAGTAGGATGACACCCGGACCCCCTATATGTAGCATGGTATAGACGTGTTTCTGATATAGCCCCATTTTAAGGACAGCTATACATTCATAGGTCACAAAAATTATCATTTCTATTTCAGGGCTGCATAATCAACAAGGTATACCTAGCCTCTTATGTGTCATCTGTAGTATATATGACATTTTTACAGTTGTTTAAAAGATGCAAAATAATAGAACTATACTGTTTTTCATCGAAATAGGTAACTAAAAGTAAATGTATTACTGCAGTTAGAGGAAGTTTAGGATAATTACCTGCATAAATCACACATTACCTGGATAAGTTCATATCATATGATTACACCGATTCTCATCTATCTTTAAATCAACTGTATCTGCTGAATGAGGCTCGTGTATACCTGTTTTATAATACTAATAAAAACCTCAAAACAATTTAATTAGAACTCACGATAATATATATGCCCTAGTTACTTGTATTTTTCTCTCATGTTGCTTGCTATTTCAGGGTGTAGAATCAAGTGGTTTCATACTTCACACAAAATGACTTCCGATGATGAAATTCATATACATAAGGATACTTTTATATATATTACTCCTGCATCTTATCGTGTCTTGTGTTTAACCACAGTGCTAAGAATGGGGAATATTGTATAGTTTTTGATACTGTCTTAACTGCACGTTACATATTCGCAATGTCAATGTTTAATCACTTTGAAGTTGTTAAATGTAGACCTTCGCACCGTTTGCCAATTTGTTCTAAAATTATGTATTTTTTTTCCATGGAATAGATGCAACACAACAAAACCATTTTTCTGGTGGCATACGTTCTCAGTATTAGCTCACCTGCCTGAAGGCTCATGGGTGAGCTTATAGTAAACCAATGACACCAGCATCTGTCATCTGTCATCTTCCATCTGTCCATCTATATTTTCAAACATCTTCTTCTTTGAGACCACTGGGCCAATTGAATTCAAAATTCATATGGAGACTCCCGACGTTGAGGAAATGAAAGTTTTATAAAAAAATGATCCTGCTCACATAACCAAGATGGCCACCACGCCCATATATGGGTTACACCCTTTAAAAATCTTCTTCTCTGGAACCAGAAGGCAGATGACTTTGGGACTTGATATGTAGCAATGGAGATGTGGGGCCTACCATGTTTATTCAAATGATAGTCCTAGATTGCACATGACCTATTTAGGTGGTCCTTGACCTATTTGACATCAGGGTCAAATTTGCATGCTAATGAATTAGTGGGACTACTGCGTAATCATGCTAACATATTTGTTCCCTGACCATATCCGGGACCTCTCACAGTAGTGTCCTTGCCACAAATAGGTAAACAAAGGTAGATACTCTTGAGTGCTTTGATTTTTTTTGTAGAATAATGAACAAACTATGTAGAATTTGACAATGCTCACAGTAAAACATAGTAAATCACAATGCTTTTTATTTAATCCAATTTTAGGATCGGATAAGGGGACAGATAACCCCCATGTGGTATATTTTAACCAGCACAAGGGGTGTGTGTTGCTTCAGCTAATTGTTGCTTATCTATTCTAGTTAATCCCGTTGTGACACCACAAATGACCTTAAAACATAACAATTCATTTCCTCCTGATGCAATTAGTTAAGTTGGTTCCATCAGCCATAACTAAGCCACTGAGTTTGGAAGATAAATAAGCTGTTTAGAGAGCAAACCAGCAAGCAAATGACTAGGAGCGAAATATCTTGACACTGGGTAATTGTTCATGCTCTACTGATGTCTGAATTAAGATTCTTTTTTTTGCAAAATAAGCGTTTTCAAAACATTCTTCTAGGCATACTATCAGGGTGTCAAATAGTTTTGATCATGAACACGCCTGACTTTTTGTCAGGCCTTAACTGTGTCCAAACTGTTTGTAAAGGCTATTAGACAACACCAACAGGGAAAGGGTTTAGTGAATTTTCTGTGCAAAGTAATTTTTGTCCAATCCGTTGACAATTTCATGATTGTTTTCGAAACGTTCCGTTGACATTTTCTATTGTGGCATATTTTGTGTTGAATTAGCGAGTTGTTCCGGGAACAAATGCAAATTACATGGTTAACATACATGAATATTTCTCAAAAACAAGGCCAATAATTTTAATAAAGGCTTGTAGGGTATTTGGCCGAATTATTTTATAGAAATAATAAGGAAATATAAATATATATTGTTACAAAGGAATGCCAAGAAAATATTTGGATCGCCGCTGAAAATTATCTGCACAATAGTGCAAGCAACTGTGTGTATTTTGCCATATATAGAAAACTATTATTCTCCATTTGCTAATTTGGCTCGTTCGGCTGATGCATACGTGATAGAGTTAAACGAAACACCGTATACCTAGCGTGTGCTATCTGGTCCGCTATATTAGGCAGTCTGTTCCGCTTCCGAAAAAGGAGGTTTGGCTTGCCACATATTTAGTTAAGCTTCATGATAGGCTGTCCTTTATTTTATTATCACATTTATAAGACAGCACCCCAGCCGATTATTTCTGAAATAGTTTGTATAGTTGCTTCCCTTAAGTAAGTTTTTTAAACATCAGGGTTCTAACTATAACCAAAGGACCCTACCCCTGTAGACTAGGCAGCCACCATATTAGGACGAAGACTACTACAAATAATAGGAGGTATAAAACGAATTCTCCAGCCGGACATCACGATTTGACTGGTACTTACGTTATTTCGTCCTCTGTACTTTCTCAGTTTGATAAATCTGAGTTTTAGCGTTAGGATTCAAAAAATGTACTGCATACTTCAGTTCCATAGGCCAAACCAAAGTTTCTATTGTGTCAGGTCACACCTTACAACCGGTCCTTTGATGACAGATCACTAACATTGATGACAGATTCAAATCTTTAGTTTCTATGAAGGGAAGGTAATACTTTTCGGTTCGCAAACTTCGAAGAGAAGCCCTTTGGTATTCTGTGGTGGATAAGTAAACTTGTAATCAGAGATCCTACATAAATAAGTTGACGCAACAACTCTCGCAAATAAAGCCACACTTGGTCATCATTTCATAGATTTCTCAAGAAAGGTAAAATTAATATGAAAACGAGAGAAAAAATACCGCCTATATCAAAAGATCAATTTTGAAATGGCTGCCTTTGATGACAGACCAGGAATTGTAGCAGCTAACATTGATGACAGATCAAAACTTCAGAAAACTACTTCAAATTAACAGATTTCTACAGCTTTTGGTCTCGAGTGAGAGCAAAAATCAGCTTCCACCTTACATCAGAATTTAAGTAATCCCATCTGTCATTTGGCTGACCGATGTTAGACACAGGCAAACAGTAGACCCAGATCAGACGCCACAAAAACAGATTCCAAACTGTTTTCTTACAGGATATAAATATCTAATAAGCTGAAAATGTACGTCTAGACCAGCTATTACTTAAATTACAAATGGACTTGTTCGTTTCGTAGGAGCAAAAAATCAACAAGGCTTAACTAGGCCAAATGTCATTTTAAGGTCACTTTGAGCGTACCAAACTTTTCTTAGACAGTTTGAGAACTTTTCAGTGTAATCTTGATTTTTGTTATTTCGGTTATATCCCCTTTTGATTTTGATCACAGGAGTTTGGTTTTGGTTGTGTCACTTCCTGGAAATTGCTTATATTCTACCTTTTCTTAGCAATTAACAATGAATAAAATATTTTTGTCTAAAATTTTCAGTTTTTTAAAATAAAGAAGTTGTTTTGACATCCTTTTCTGGAATTACTCAGAGCTTATAGTAACTTGTGATATAAAGTACTATCTTCTTCCTTATAAACGCACTGTGCGTGTAACTATTTCAAAGTTTTGTGCCCTTTTAGGAAAACAATGAAAATCTTCTAAGCCAGTTGATCATGATGATCCACATGTTTCATACACATGATCAATCAGAACTGCCTCGCCCAATTCCGTGGAATTCCATGGAATCAGACGCTGGCGTCGCAGAATCTATGCTTACACAATAACAAGTGTGACTTCAGCAAAATAAACAGTTATTAATGACGTTTATGTTTTATCAATAAAATATAGCTAATGAAGTTAATGGTTTTTTTTTCAATAAAATATCGCTGTAGCGATATTTTATTGAAAACATAAACTTCATTTATTCTGCTGATTAAACTTTTCAGGTAATTGGAGAATGGATTTTGATACCGCTGAAACCACATGCTACAGAACTTATTTTCCTTGCGCCAGTTCTGGCTCACAAAATGGAGATTTTTCCTACAGAGTACTATGCGTAATGCGCCTTGTGTACACAGAGGCTTGATTGGATTCTGGAATAGTGCCAGACTTTTCCCGATTGGATAAATCTTTTTAAGCTACGGTGTATTCAGTTTTTTTTTATTTTTGGGTCTGTATTTTCTCAATATCCCTACTTTGTTACAAGCACCTACAGCACTATCTCCATCAGCTGGGACGATATTACAATTAACCTTAGTTCTGTATGATGCTGATCCAGTTACCTCAATCAGCTGTAAGTCATAATATTTATCCCTTAAAGCGCTAATCGCAACAAAAGTCGTCTGCTTTCCTCGTCAGCTGAAATGTTTAAAAAGCCTCTATGACAAATAGTGTGGACCCAGATCAGACTGGTCCTATAGGAGCAGTCTGATCTGGGTCAACCCAGTTTGCTTCTATACTTAAATTAGTCAGTAGTGTTAGGCAATTATTTGCAGCAGACGACTTCAGCAGACGTCGTTTTTCAGATGCATTTTTTTTCTTGGAGCTTTAAGGGTTAACACTCTTGCGTGTATAATGAGGTCACACTAGAAGGCATCCGACTTGTCGTCCCGTTAATAGCACAAATATTGATTCATTTTGATGATTTGCACAATAAACTGGAAAATCTGTACATCCTTAACTCATATACAAAAGGGCATATCAGAGCCAGTATTTTATGGCGATTTAGCTGACAAATTCAAAATTATTGTTGGAAAGCCTTACTTTAGTATTCAATTAAAATAGATAAATCAATTGTAATAAAAAGAAGTTGGATAAAGCATGGATATCATGTGGCAGCCTGCATGCCGGGTTGCAAGCCCAACCACAGCCTATCGATATGGCTTCCTCTTTAATTGCATGACGGTGGGCGAGGCCTCAGACTCAATGACAGCAATGGCATAAAACTTCATTGATGGGTTGGTACCTGATGCTTGTATTGGGCTGGGCCCACCGTGGCCCAACTTGAGGTTTACTTTAGCTCTTAGCATGGATATCATCTGGCAGCCTGCATGCCTGGTTACAAACCCAACCACAGCTTATCGATATGGCTTCCTCTTTAATTGCATGACGGTGGGCGAGGCCTCAGACTCAATGACAGCAATGGCATAAAACTTCATTGATGGGTTGGTACCTGATGCTTGTATTGGGCTGGGCCCACCGTGGCCCAACTTGAGGTTTACTTTAGCTCTTAGCATGGATATCATCTGGCAGCCTGCATGCCTGGTTACAAACCCAACCACAGCTTATCGATATGGCTTCCTCTTTAATTGCATGAGGGTGGGTGAGGCCTCAGACTCAATGACAGCAATGGCATAAAACTTCATTGATGGGTTGGTGCTTGATGCTTGTATTGGGCTGGGCCCACCGTGGCCCAACTTGAGGTTTACTTTAGCTCTTAGCATGGATATCATCTGGCAGCCTGCATGCCGGGCTGCAAACCCAACCACAGCTTATCGATATGGCTTCCTCTTTAATTGCATGAGGGTGGGTGAGGCCTCAGACTCAATGACACCAATGGCATAAAACTTCATTGATGGGTTGGTACCTGATGCTTGTATTGGGCTGGGCCCACCGTGGCCCAACTTGAGGTTTATTTTAGCTCTTAGCATGGATATCATCTGGCAGCCTGCATGCCGGGCTGCAAACCCAACCACAGCTTATCGATATGGCTTCCTCTTTAATTGCATGAGGGTGGGTGAGGCCTCAGACTCAATGACAGCAATGGCATAAAACTTCATTGATGGGTTGGTACCTGATGCTTGTATTGGGCTGGGCCCACCGTGGCCCAACTTGAGGTTTACTTTAGCTCTTAGCATGGATATCATCTGGCAGCCTGCATGCCGGGCTGCAAACCCAACCACAGCTTATCGATATGGCTTCCTCTTTAATTGCATGAGGGTGGATGAGGCCTCAGACTCAATGACAGCAATGGCATAAAACTTCATTGATGGGTTGGTGCCTGACGCTTGTATTGGGCTGGGCCCACCGTGGCTGAACTTGAGGTTTACTTTAGCTATTAGCATGGATATCATCTGGCAGCCTGCATGCCGGGTTGCAAACCCAACCGCAGCTTATCGATATGGCTTCCTCTTTAATTGCATGAGGGTGGGTGAGGCCTCAGACTCAATGACACCAATGGCATAAAACTTCATTCTAATGCACTTGCAAATGCAACGCGACGTCTGATTGGATAACGTCATAAATTTGCGACAGTATATCCTGCGATATACTGTCGGAAACCCGACGCCATTGCGTTACGTTCCTTTTCATCGGTTGACAAGAGAATATATGCAGCTGGCTATACGTTCGGAAATCACGTTTTACGGCTCCGCTTACGCGTCGCCGTAAAACTAAATTTCCGACCGTATATCCGACGATATACCTCCCCAAATAAAAAATTTTGAATACAGTTATCCCCTAATTGATGGGTTGGTTTGTGAGTCACGAGCCCTTTCTTTGTTTTCTCATAGCAGTCTGTTCTCTCTGATGATGCATAAGTTACTGTCGTGCCAACCAAGAGTGAAAGTGAGGTAAAACTTTGTTTACAATCACTAAGTAAAGCACTAACGTGCACACTTCACTTGAGCTAACGCGAATCGATAGATCACTTGTGTATTAATCCTATCCCGAGGATAGGATTAATACACAAGTGATCTATCGATTATAAGTCCCTGATAACTTTGTAAACAAAACACGAAGTCACTGTCACTCTCGGCTGGTAGGACAATAGGATGCCTTCATGCGAGCTAAACCATTATTAAGTTTTTGATAACAGCAGAAAATAAAGGTGAAGGTTTGGAACCAGTAAAATACATTTAAGCTTCCCCAGTGACCTCGTCTGACTGTCCGTTCTGCGGCGGTGGTTCTGTTGTTGTTGATTGTTTGTTTAGTGTTGCTCCTATTAGTTGTGGGTTTTGTGTTTGCGTTTTGTTATGCAGTACTCAGTGTCCTTTTTAGTTTTGCAATCATCTCGATGAGGATAAGAGAGAGAGAGAGAGAGAGAGAGAGAGAGAGAGAGAGAGAGAGAGAGAGAGAGAGAGAGAGAGAGAGAGAGAGAGAGAGAGAGAGAGAGAGAGAGAGAGAGAGAGAGAGAGAGAGAGAGAGAGAGAGAGAGAGAGAGAGAGAGAGAGAGAGAGAGAGAGAGAGAGAGAGAGAGAGAGAGAGAGAGAGAGCTGGTTGCTTTACTTTGATGGTCTTCCTGATGTCTTGTGACTGTAGGTATTCTGTGTCTCGTCCGCACTGTGTCGTGGTTTGGTCTGCAGGATTTGATTGCGGTAAATCCTGGTCATACACACTTACTTTTTGACATGGCGTGTGATACCACAGGAGCTTTCGGTTTTGAGGCTATAGAAGCGATATAAGGATCGAACTTCAAGCTCCTGTGGTGATACCTGCCTAGGATTGTTGACACTAGATGACGAGTCTGCGCATATCAATAATGCCATTATGTATATTGAAATCGCATGTGCTAGTCGAATTATATTCTACAGCCACTACGTCCGGGGAGCTTTGTTACTACATGTACAAGGGAGTCTGAGTCTGTTCTTTGTCTACACTCTTTGTGGAAGACGCTGCTAAAGCTCAAAGCGGGCGATTTTTGTCGTGACTAACGCATGTTGGAAAGTCAACGATAACTAACCCTTAAAGCGCCAAGAAAAATGTATCTGAAAATGTCGTCTGCTACAGTCGTCTGCTTCAAATAATTGCCTTATATTACCGATGAATTAAGTATTAGAAGCAAACAGCGTGAACCCAGAACAGACTGCTCCTATAGGAGCAGTCTTGCTCCTATAGGAGCAGTCTGATCTGGGTCCACACTGTCTGCCATAGAGGCTTCTCAAACATTTCAGCAGACGAGAAAAGGAGACGAATTTTGTTGTGATTGGCGTATTAAGGGCTAAGTTACCTTTGAGTCTATGTCCAGAAAAGACACGAGTTGGCATGTGAGCCCATCGAAGACCCATTATACCCATTATAGAGCGCCCATCGAAGATTCAGATCAGACTGCGCGGATGAGCAGGCTGATCCGAGTCACCGATGGGCGCACATGTGCATTTCGCTGGACACCGGCTCTTTACCAGCACATAAGATTTCGGTACTTCTATAAAAGCCCATGTTGATGTATACATCCACTTAGGCTAGAGGTCTGAAATTTGGTCTGAGTCCACAGCTACATCCATACTTTGAGTATGCGAACAGCGAAGGTTCTCTTGACTTTGCGCATTTGTGTACGCTCGCCTGCGTCTTCGTTGCTCTAATGTACTGGCTCAAAAGTACATCGATGGAATCAAAAAGAAAATTGGTCACAGGCTAGACTGAGAAACAATACCTTTGAACCCACTTTTAAACAAGACAGAGACCTAATGTATAAATGAACGTAGTATGATTTACTTTATATGTCTAAGCTATCAAATAAAAATAACTATGAAGACCCTGATTAGTCAGATACAGGCTGACCAGGACCTTCTTTGTTCGCACATGCTCCCGTAGAGCTTTTATCCCGCGCGTTAGCGACTATAATTCAGCCAGCACACAGGAAGATGGCACAGGTGAGTAATGAAGGCTCAAACTAGCATACGCACACATACACTCTCACCAGAGCAATAGCTGCTCGCATATTCAAAGTATGAAAATAGATAAAAGCTCAGACGAAAATTCAGTCATATAACCCCACTAGAGAGCTGCACATGCAAGTTTAACTATTCCTTTCTCGGCGACTTTTGTCATCTGCTGATAACCGTAGCAAACAGTTTGGGCCCAGATCAATACCGTAAGGACTTTCGAAAAAGTTAACTTTGAGAAAAAGTCAGCAGAGGATAACAAAAGAAAATACCCACCACACAGAGTAAGCCCCCCACAAGCCTAGCGCCCTTTTTGTGGGACGTATGCAAACAGTGCAGACCTAGACCATATGCCGCAAAAATGCGGCGTCTGGTCAGGGTCTTCACTGTTTGCTTACAGACTGCTCCATCCACCATCCCCTAAAACATAAATGGACTGGTCTAAATAATAATAGTGTGGCATTCCATTCTGCTTAAATGGGTTGAATAGTTATTTTAGGCCTTCTATTATCTCATGTATTTTTACAGTTCAAAGGACAAACACAATATTTTACAACTCTTGGCGTACACCCATAATCCTAATTAGCTTAATCTCAACTTAGAATAGTCTTCAGTGTTGACGATGGCCTGTACACTGAAGCCGACAGATCTGTTTGAACTATGTTTCTCATTCGCGCTGATTGCCAATATGTTTCAAAAATACAATGTACTTCATTTTTTTTTATGTTTCGTGTTGGTATGCTAATTTATTCAGCATGATAACTATGAATTTTAGTGACAAAATGGCTAACGGGGTGAACGGATACGCCTCTTGGTTTCTTTCTTTCTCCCTCTCTTTCTTTTCTGTCTTTCATTTTGAGTGTTTTGTTATTATTGAATGTGTTTTGTTTAGCTTGCAGACGCATGCATAAAACCACCGTACAGTTTGTTTACTGCATGAACTATCACTGATTGTTTCGTAATGTTTAACTCTTTACCTTCTAGTGTCGTCTGCTGATAACAGTTGCAAACAGTTTGGACACAGACCAGGCCCGACAAAACGTCGGGCCCGATTTGAATCCAAACTGTTTGACACTTTGATGGTATTTCTGAAAGAATTTTTCAAAAACGTTGATTTTGAAAAAAATCAGCAGACGACACAAAGCATGAACAATTTCCCAGTAGGCAAAGGGTTAAAGGGAAAGACTAATATACAAGCCTACTGAACCACAAATACAACACAGACCAGTTGTTCTTTTGATGGTTTTCTGATAAACATGATAAAATATTCAATCGATTTACAACTTTTAATCTTGTTCACAAACTTTACTCAATTTGAATTACCAGTTGTATGTGTCCTACCAAACTGTTTGCAATCTCTTCAGATTAAGCCGAGTAAGATGTCGAAGAACTTGGATGAAATTTTGTTTATGCATTGGTTTTATGTAAGATCTAGATTTCATACGCGGATCCGGAAAGTTTCTTACAGGAAGAAGAGGGTCTCACATTGCTTCTCGAGGGGGTCCGTATCTAAGAAAACACAGTATACAACTACATTTGTAAAAGCGGGCCATCATCGGTCCGTCAGCGAAGCGCCATTGATGGCTGGATAGCTTTGTGATTTTTCCAGGGGCTCCTGGTGAAAAATATATAGCTTTGTGATCTTCCTGTCTTTGTATGTTTCAGATTTTATTGGTGAATTCGCTTTGATTTTTGTGAAATAAAGTATCCCCTAAAAAGTAACCTATTTACTGTTGTTGTTTTTTTTCAGTCGAGTGCACGGCAAACATGCTAGTCAGTCTGATCTATGCATTTGCTGTTCGCAAACAACAAACAGGGTTTCAAGTGGCATTGCCAAAAACTGATCTGAAAGGGGGTCTTTGGGAAATAGAGAGCATCTGCATAATTGATAAAAAGTCATCTACATCAGTGTCCTAAATATGAACAACTTACATCGACGACATGTACTTAAATGTAAGCGTTACAAGCCATATATACATGCTTAATCTATTTAAGCCTAATGAACTTTCCTATCCCTATCAGTAGGACGAGTCAATTTCCAATTTTAGGGGCGTTGGGTGGTATTTTTTCATTTTTATTCAAATTCTAATAGAACATTCTGTGAGCAAACAATTGAAACCTGCGATGTTTGCCTATGTCCTACAAAAAAGACCTTAGGCTTATATGGGCTAAGCCCGAAACCATTGTTGAAGTTGGGTGCACGACAATTCGTCGAAATACACTTCGTCGAATACGACAATTAGTCTATAAAGACAATTGGTCTTCTACGACAGTTTGTCGAATGCGACACTTAGTCTACTACACCTTTTTTACCTACGACATCTGGTCGAAAAAATGCACCATTACAGTGTACATTGCGATTTTATTTTTGGTGGCGTACTTGATTGTAACGGTATTATAACAGTAGGAACTACGGAACAATTGGTAGAGCAAAAAACTGGCAAAAAGTCGCTTATTTAAGGCGGAACCCCTCCCCATCTGTAAAATGGAAAACGATTGCATTAATGATATGGCAAGATGTTGAAGTTTCTTGGATCGCCGGAATTACTTTTTCAAAGAGGGGCAATGGTGTTAAAATTTGGCAAAAACTTCATTTTTAGAAGTGAAACTGCGAATTTCTGGAATCCATTTGCAGCAACAGATACAGGAAACCGGCAAAGAAAGACTGAAAAATGATCATTGAGTTTTACATAATCCTGACCTGACTTTATTATGAAGTCAAAGTCAGAAATGAAATGTCTCTATTTTGGGTGAAAATCGGTGTTTTTTATAAATTTAAACACAATTTTTTTAAATCGGGCAGATAAAGTTTTTAAAATTTATAGTTTTTATTCATCTTGTTTTAAATTTGATGCTGCCTTATTCAACCTACATATATCCTGTCATGTTTACTTATAAAACCTGCCAAAATATTTTCTTTTTTTGCCTCGAAAATTGACATTCATATATTCAGGTACATTTTGGATAATGCATGTTTTGCTGTTTCATAGATATCAGGGCAATGTCATATTATGAAAATGACGTACATATTGTACACATATCAAATGGAAACAGCATTTATCATGTTCTGTGATATCATATCAAGTATTGACACACACTAAAAGAGGGCCAAATGACCCTGGATCGCTCAACTGAGTTTTTGTTTATAACCTTTAAACTATATGTATCTATTAAAAACTGACCATGCTCTGGTGAACCCTTGGTTGGCCATTTTTGTCCCCAGAGCTCTATTTGGAGCAAATTTATATGTGGTCAATCCACTTGGTGATTTCAGGGGTCTAGACCTACCGGTTTCAAACCAGGAGATTTTGTTTGTTTCAATTTATAAGTCAATGTAAAATCTGTGACATCCAGGATGAGGCCATTTTGACCACATAACTAAATTTGCGCAAACTCGGTAGAGTACCACTAGGTGATGTTACATACCAAATATCAACATTTTGGGGCATTTTGTTTTCTGGCAAGAATATTTTTTGATGTTTT
Source organism: Loripinus fragilis (assembly GCA_964019695.1). Taxonomy (NCBI): domain Eukaryota; kingdom Metazoa; phylum Mollusca; class Bivalvia; order Lucinida; family Lucinidae; genus Loripinus; species Loripinus fragilis. The sequence continues at coordinate 37,657,404 of OZ026515.1, forward strand.
CTCTAAATTACCTATTGATCGAGGAAAAATCTGGCAAATTATAAGTGGCTCAGTTGAAGTGGAAACTCTCCCTATTTGTAAAATAGGATTGTGATATATCAATGGAAAGTTTTATAACTACATTATGAAACCACTGGAATTACTTTTCAAAACCGGGGCAGTGACTCTTTATTAGGCTTCGAAGAAGGGCACCCTCCTTCAGCATCTAAAATGAGCAAAAGTTAGCTGGGTGAAATAAAAATGCAAAAATGCAAATAATTTCAAAAATTTTAAGTATTAGGGGTGTATATTAAACCAAATAAGCTATGCATTAAAACAGTTAGGCCTATTTAAATGTAATACATAAGAACGCGGATCTGACAAAAGGGGCCTTAAGGAATCCAAGTAATTTTTACGTAAGAGACATTTGAAAAATTCTTAAAATAACATAAAATTACATACCTTTATATTTCCATGAAAATGCTTGTTAAACTTTGATACCATCAAAATAACAAAAGTTTCTGATTATACTTTTTTTAAAGTTTTCTATAAGGGCTGTTGCCATGTGAACACTCAGATCACAACACCTACAAGTGGGTCATTTTTAATGTCTATAATACGATCTAGAAGATAGAAATTCATGTAACTTCATCTGCATTTTCATTATCACGTGTATAAGTCATGGGAAAACATTATATTTGCTAGATTCTTATGCTGAACATGCAATACTCAACGAACGAAGATATGGACCAACACTCTGACGTCATAATACGGTTAAGGCCATTATTGACGTCACATTCCAAACCTGATTACATATGTTGTTTCTAACATCGATATAATCATCAGTTCCGAAGATAATCACTTCAAATTTTTAGATAATGCTCTAAACATTTTATACTTTGCAGATGTAGCATTAGCCTAATCTTGATTATCGCGACCATAGGGTACCTTTCATCATATCCTGGCCCATATATATGTCGAATGGAAGTACCTGATTGACCATTTGACATCATTATTTAGTACCATGATTACATCTATTTTAATCTATTGTCTTCATTTTACACATATTGTCCGTGTGTACGATTTGAACGCATTCCAAATCAAGCATCGTCTTTTATCCATCATCTAATTAAAATATAGGTTTTGCCTTTTGGTATTAGTAGCAGCATGGGGTTTGTGCATCACCAAATTGTCCTCCTAAATCTGTTTTAAAGAGTACTTATGTAAATGTTATAACAAGAACTTGCCATTTAACTTTATGCTTCGATGTTCATATTTGCCTATGGTGTGTATTACAAATTATCAATATAATTTTGGAGTTAAAGGTCAAGGTCAAATTAAGACAAAATGGGTAATACGACTCATAACACGAACTCCTCTTTCATGTCTACGAGTGAGGGTGTTCATATATGGCACAATGATTGTCTATGGGGCGTGGTTTCTTATCACCGCTTTGCTCTTGGTGTCAAAAGACAAGGTCAAATATCTTTACAATCAGTTTATGGCTTGTTGTCCCTCATTAGTTGACAAAGGGTGTTCATACTTAGCACAATTATTGCTTATGGTGTGTAATTACAAAGTACGTTACATATCACCGATATGGCCCTGGAGTCAAAGGTTAATTAGAATCTGTCTTATAGTGGCATGTTTTTGACAGAGGTGCTTCATAGTTTGTAGAAAAATTGCCAATATGACATTAGAGCCTTAATTTTCAAAATAATTTTAAGCCGGCTGTATGGATTGTAAAGCAATATCTCTTACATGTTTTGTTGTAGATGGTTCATATTTTGCACACTGATTGTCTAAGGTATTATTTTGTCAATAATAGCTTCTGACTGCTGATATGACCTTTGTAGCAAAGTTCAAGGTCAAACTGCTTAAATACATGTACCTGCATTTTAAATCCGCAAAGTGTACTAATCATAAATGTGTTTATGACTCTCCTAGGTTCTATGCGAGGCAGACCAAATAGTGGATTATGAATTCCCTGCATGGGGTAATAAAGGTCCTTAAAGGGTTTAGCTATTTTCTGATAAACCATTTAAATTAATCTTAGTGAACCTATATAGGCGGTAAGTCCCCACTTGACCCCTAAGTCCGGTGAGATATTGAAATACACTTAGACAGTTAATCTGCAAATGACCACTCATAAACCAAAATGTAGACCTTTGAACTCTGCGTATACGGCATGTAATGCATTCTGTTTTGGAAGAGATGTAGAAATGATCATATTTGGGACACTGACGGTCTATGGTTTTATGATGGCACAATTTCCTCCTTAATTACTGGCTATTTTTTTACTAAACTTTGCAGGAATGATTCTTGTATGACCCTCTTAAATAAGTGTTCAAATAGTTTGGCCCATTGCATATCTAGGTCACATGGGCTTAAATAGATTTTCAAAATGAAAATCTTCTTGTTTGAAACCTCAATGCCTAGAGTCTTTAAAGCTGCATACTCTGTAACTATGGACATTTTTCGAAATATTTTATTTTCTTTTTAAATCATTTGTAAAAGTAGAATTAAGCTATGTTTTCACAATAAAAATGTTCAGTACAACTGAAAACTACACGGAAAAGTGAATTATCTTACCAAATAGGTGTATTTTTCTCTTGTTGGTAATTATTTGCGTCCCTCCAATAATTCTAGACCGTTGAATTTTTACATAAATGCAGTTATTTTGATTGTGATAACTTGTTAAGATTTACGAAAATGGTAAAATGTTTACCTAAATTTGAGTATTTTAACTGTGTTCTTGAAAAATAAAAACATTATTTTTAAAATTAGAAGATCAAAAGTTACAGACTATGCAGCTTTAATATTTGGTATGTAGCTAAACCTAGTAGAAATCCACCAAGTTTGTTCAAATTATAGCACTGCGTTTTAAATGGTACATTCCTGGAGGTGGCATATTTTATATAGGCATATGATCACCTGCTGGGAAAGGGCTGATCTCTTGGCTCTTGTGTGTGGTGTTTTCTTGTATTTTGTCACTTTCACATATGGTGCCTCGGGTTGGTTGTGGTACTTGATTGTATCCATTTCTGGTTTTTGCCCTCTGCTTTACTTTTATATTGGGAAAACAAACACAATCTTCTTGTCTGAAACAACAATGCCTAGTACCTTGATATTTGGTATGCAACATCACCTAGTACGCCTCTACTCATTTTCTTCATTTTGGGGCACAGGGACTATTAAGTGGATCCGCCTGCGGGTTCACACATTCACAATAGGAATCTATTGGAAAATTCTTCTTGTCTGACACCACAAGGTATAGAGCATTGACATTTGTTATGTAACATCACCTAGTATACCTCTACTAAGTTTGTTCACATAAAGGCTCTTGTGCCAAAACCGGCCCCACCCTGGGGTCACATACTTTTCATAGGTTTATATATGGAACACTTAAAATAGTCTAGTCTGAAACCACAGAACCTAGAGTCTGTATTTGGCATGTAGCATCATCTAGTAAACTTACTAAGTTTGTTGAAAATTATGGCCCTGTGGCCGAAAATGAGGCCGCCTCGGGGATCAAGGTTATATATTTAGCTTATATAGAGAACATATTAAAACACATTCTTGTCAGATACTAAAAGGCTTGCTATTTGATATGTAGCATCACCATGTGGTACTCTACCAAGTTTGTTCAAATTATGGTTCTGTGGTCAAAATGGCATCGTCCTGGAGGTCATAGAGTTTATGAGGCTTTTATTGTCCTCTTGACTCTTCCTCTCGGTGCCGTGGGTTTGTATACATTTTGTGAGTGTGGCGTTTCCTGGTCATACTTTATTTCTTACATTGACTTACATATAGTGAAAACATAAAAAAAAATATTTTTGTCTGAAACCTCCAGGCCTAGAGCCCTGATAATTGGTATGTAGCATCATGCTGGTAGACAACATTTAAATGTGTTCCAATTATGACTCTTTGGCCGAAAATGGACCACAAGGCAGGTCATCAGGAGCGTGGCCAGTTTCCAATAGATACCAATTGATAAGACGTTTAAAACAAAACTCAGGTGAGCGATCCAGGGTCACTTGGTCCTCTTTTTATTATTTCATTTCTTGATATGATATCATAGTACATGATAAATGCTGTTTCCATTTGAAATGTTTACTATATGCACGTCATTTCCTTGATATGGCAATGTCCAGATATACAAGTAATAGCAATACATGCATTTCACAAAATATACCCGAATATCAAAATGCCGGAGTTTGAGGCCAAAACGAAAATATATAGGTAAGTTGAATAATTCAGCATCAAATTTGAAACAAGTTAAATAACAACTCTAAATTTTAAAACTTTATCAGCCAGATTACAAAAATTCGTGTTTAAATTTATAAAAAACACCGATTTTTACCCAAAAATCAAGACATTAAAATTCCGGTTTTGACACCATAATAAAATCCGAGTCGACTTATATAAGACTCAATAATCATTTTTCAGCCATTCTTTGCTGGTGTCATGTATCTGTTGCTGCAAATGGATTTCAGAAATTCGCAATTTCACTTCTAAGAACGAAGTTTTTGCCAAATTTTAACACCACTGCCCCTATTTGCAAAAGTAATTCCGGCGATCCATGAAACTTCAACATCTTGTCACATCATTCATACAATCTTTTTCCATTTTACTGATGGGGAGGGGTTATCGGTCAATTTTCGCTAGTTTTTGCTCTACCAAATGTTCTGTTGGGCTGCAGGAAAGTATTGTTGAGTGAGTGAATCAAATGTTTTGATCTCCAGCGTTGTTTGCTATATCATTTTAGTTCAGTGATAGTTTATTGGTAGTAAAGATGGATGAAACCCAGATTTTTTCCAAAGTACCCGTGGTGGTAGAACATTTAGTTTTCAGGGATATTCATTAATTGTTAATACAGACTCGATCCAAAAACCGGGAACTGATACTGGAAATGTGACAAGCCGCATTATAACATCGTCTGTGGTCGTATATTGAAGCAAACAGCCCACAATATACATGTACCTGATATACCTAAAATTGAAGTGCAACAGCCTATGGCCAGGATAAGAGATGCTGCCTCCAAAACACAGGAAACTCCAGCAAAAATCCTGAAAAAAGAATTGGCCAAAGACTTGCCTGCTGAATTCAAAATAAAGTTGTTTCCTTTCCGTTTTTCTTGATAAATGTTTTGATATTTTCGACCAGTTTTAGAGAAATTTTAGACAAATTTCGACGAAATATAAGTTTAGACGAACTGTCCATTTCGACCAAACGTTACATTCGAACAGTTGTCTTATTCGACCAAATGTCGTATTCGACGAATTGTCGTGGATCCGTTGAAGTTTAAACACCTCACACGAGCCACATAAAACCATACTCACTTAACAAGCCATCCAACCAGAATTTTATTATTTTCACTTTGACATTGGACTCAAGAACCATAGCTGGAACACAAATAGTTTCTTGTCATATTCGCACCTCGGGCAATCATTGTGTCAAGGGGAGTCGGCATATGAAGCCAAACAGCCATATTGGACGGCTTTTGTTTCTGAACTATAATCCATGTCTGTTAGCAGTTTTATGCTCATAACTCACGAACAACGTGGTGTATTTTAATCAAGTTTTGCATACAAAAGCATGTCAACATTATCTAACCATTAGCATGTGTAACAACCTTTTTGATTGATGAGGGTTTGCTGAGCATCGTTTCAGCTGGTTGTGGCCAGTTTGTGAAAATGCTCATAGGGTATATTTGGATAAAATTTTGCATACTTATTTGTTTTAACATTGTCAAATCACTGGTATGCAAATTGTTGACGAGGCTTTGCAGAGATTCATTTTGGCTGGTTGATGTCTTTTAGTAAAATGCTCATAACTTGGAACGGCGCCATATATTTTGATCAAATTTTGCATGTTCATTTGTAGGTCTTTTATAAGCAACAATAGATTTTGACTCATAAAAGCGGGGAACACTTTCACTTGTCGATATTTTAAATAAACCCCAGTATTGGTTAATAATTTTACCAATATTTGGGGGGGGGGAGGGTTATATGTGCAAACAAATGTGTTGTTATATGACCCCTATAAAATACCTCCTCTGATTGGCTGAAACTAGCTTGCACTGGTTGTGACAAATCATGATGTCAAACAGTGATGACCTCAGGACTTTTTGTCTGTGCTGACAGACAGCTAAATTAGATTTTCCTAAACCTAGCTCATGTGACATGACTTTGTTCACTGCTACCTGACAGCTAAAAATAGACATTGAAACACTGACTGGTTTCTTATGTATATTTCAAAGGTAAAATGTTTGTTCATTTTATGAGAACAGCATTTAACCAATTTATGCCGAATGGAATTTCCCACCGTTATCAATTGGAACAGTCCATTTCTGTTTTGAGGGATATTATGGTATTTTTCATTTTATTCAAGTTTTAATAAAAAAATATGCAAGCAAACAGTGGAGACCCTGATCAGACGCCGCATTCTGTTGCGTCTGATCTGGATCAGCACTGTTTGCCTATGTCCCACAAAAAGGACACTAGCATATATGGATTAAAAAGCAATTAGTTTGCTATCTCATAAGAGTTTCAGAAATTTGGGTATTAGATTGTTGAAATAATCATCCTAGTGAAAGTGCACTAGGAAGATCTGACTTGAGTAAATTCATAAATATAAAAATACTTTAAATAAAACTAAGAAAAGAGAACAAAACAATTAGTGCATTATTTGTCGGTTAACATCAGGATTAGTCAACCCTCGAAAGTTATGTTCACTTCAGCTCCGCCTTGGTGAATATCACTGTTCTTGTGTTGACAAATCCTGATGTTAACCTCAAAAGAATGCATCAGTTGTATAAAAATATCCTGGTTGGTTTTTTTTCTGAAGAGGAATACTTAAAAGTTTCCTCAATAGTAAGATTAGATGCTTTTCGAAGGGCTTCAGTTAATATATGAACAAGATAATTACGCCTTTTGAAGTAAGTCTCTGGTCTGCTTAAAAGGGGCACGTACATTAAGGGGCTAAATTGGCCCCCTCTGGAGCCAAAAACTAAAAAAAAAAAAATCTTTCGATTGGTTTATTAGAAGAATAACTGAAGTGTAAAATTTCGGCATTTATTTAAATTTTACCGTTGCTATGGAAACAAAAATGGCCGACAAAGTAGGCTAAAAATAGAGAAATTACCATTTTGGACCAAAGGGGGGATCTCACCCTATAGGAAATTTACATAGGGTTCTGCCCATGCATAGATTTTCATAATATTATGCATAATGATTGCCTCACATATAACTATTCTATTTGTGATATAGTTTCCCACTTACCTATTTACATGGTCAAAAAATGAGATGTTATGTAATTGGGCATCTGATTATGGGGGTACCTTCAGTTTAAGCCACCCATAACTCTTATAGTTTCATATATTGTGTTTTATTTATTTTTAGAACTATCTAAGATCATCACTGATTAGATATGCATAAAACAAAAATCAGTTTCTGTAAAGTTAAATTCAGAAAATTATGATTTTGTTTGGAATTGTCCCCAAATTTCAGCTTCATAATATTTTTTTAACAATTTTGTTTTTAAATTTAGGCATGTTCCAGTTCTTGTCAACCTATGATTTTACTCTCAAATTAGGCTATACATATATAGATGATATGCTAAAATTTTCAAGAAAATCAAAGACCGGTAACATGTTGTCCTAGAACTTTGAATGTTGCAAATCCAAGTTCTCAGAAATGTAAAAAAACTGATTGTAGTTAATGAATAAATGTTCGGTTAGTTTAAAAGCAAATTTTTGTGTTTGTTTTCTTCTATAAGTAAAATGGAATCTTAAATATTGTTTAAACTATTATAATAACATGAATGCTGATTACTTAGGGAGAACTTCACCTTGTCCAACTCCTCATAGAACAGTAATTTTTGATAATCTTCATAATACGGTTTCAATACAAGATTCATTCTAATAGAAAGTCATTCTCCATAATTCATTCATTTTATTTGTGTCAGGGAATCGTTTGTTTTATCATTTCTTGATCACCAACATGATAAAATAAATATTTAATAAATATTGCAACCTTATATAATCATATCCCACATTCTGCACAATTTCATAATTCAAAACATGTTGCATTTTTTTCTTGCGTGAGCAAGACAGAACCTTTAATGTTTTCAAAGCTGTCATCCTTATTCCAATACTGACCACATAGAGAGATTTTCACCTACTCTTGAAGTAGTTAATTTCATTAATCTTCATAATATCGTTTGATTTTGCTATTCACTTTAATAGAATGCCAAACTACAAATTCACCCATTTTATGTAGTTGTGGGATATTTTGCTTGATTATTTCTCTACCACAAAAATGCTGAAATATTTAAAGAATACATGTACAAAACTCTACAATCATAGGTGCTTACAATTATATTCCACATCCTGTAAAATATCATAGTATCAAATGGGATAGAAAAATTAATGTCCACAATATCTTCTTAAAGTTTCATCTAGTATAATCAGATCGCTCAAAGGATAGCTGATTCCCTGATTAAATTGCCATTTACTTGACTGAGGAACCAGTTTTGAAAACACATCACAGAAACTCCAGAAATTGTTAAGCATAAAACTACAAATACAGAACTTATTGAATATAAAAACAAGCATAACTGCAAAAAGGGTCTGACCGTATAAGAAGAAGTTACAATGATCAGGAACTGAGATAATCTGACCAAAGTCTTGCCCTTGCAACGGAATTGGCAATCAATTAAAACTTGAAGCCAATATTCAACCCGAGACTAAAACTACAAATAGACATAATACTAGGAAAACACAAGGAAAGCAGAACTTATGGGTAGTAAAATTGCAAACAGAGTTTAAAATAAAGTCATTGCTTTTAGTTAATAAGTTTGCATGTGCATCTTGGTATTCAATGAATTGACAAAATGATGAATTCAAAACCGTCATAACATTTGCCAGGTATTTAATGCCTGTGCAACTTTCAGCCAATGGTACATAAGGAATCCCAACCAGTACCTGGTATTAAAATAAAAAGCTACACCCTAGGCTATTCCAAACACATTGACATTTTAGGGGAAAATCATGCATAACAACTTAATATCATATTTAACAAGGATAAAACAAGAATAATTAAAAAGGTTAGAGACACATGCCATTGTAGGTAAAATGAATGCCAGTTGCATATATGACATCGCATATAAGCTTACAAAGGGACAAAATAAGTGAAGTCAGCAATCAAATGTATTGCCTTGTCTAGCACTATTATGAGATTGAACTGTCAATTAAAATATTGGTATGCAAATACACACCAAAATACATTTTAGATTAGAGAAACATTCGGTGAAGAGATCATAGTACTGAATCTATTAATTGACATGTTTCAACTTGATTTTGAGGAGTTTGAATGTTGGAGACTGTTTGTGTGTTACTCTAACTGATTGTTAAAGCTACACAAGTCTCAGATTTGTTTCAATGTCAAATTCAATTGCATTTGTACATGCATAGCTTTTTTATTATCGATGTTTATAATATTTTAATAATAAAATTGAGAAATTACATGGTTCTAGGACAAAACTAGCCTCAAACATTAAATTATGATAAATGTCAAAAAATGACCTACATGTATATAATGAATTTTCCTGCACTGTTACCGGTTTTAAAAAATCTTGAAACTTTGCCAGTATACAGAGGACATGTGAGGCAAATTTTATAGGCAGTATCATAGGTTGACAAGGACAGGAACATATAGAAATCGTAGACGCAATTTGGCATACACATGAATTTCACTTATTTTTTTTGGAAAATTTTAACTTTAAAATTTCGTAAAAAATTGTGAGCATGTTTGTATAGGCTAAAATAGTATCAAAGCAATTCATATAGAGTCCTTTAACTATTCTAGCTTTAACTGGGTGAGATCCGAAAGAACTAATGTTGAAAAATCGAAAAAATATTAGACAGGTGTCATCGAAAAAGTGGACTAACACAAGGTGCTCTCCTGAGACCTAAAAATCACTATTGAAATAAATAAATGCATTTTTATAGTTGATAGGTCATAGGTATTCACCATGTAAAACTAGATGAAAATCCATGCGTGGGCGCATATGAGACCTCCCCTTTAAGGCTTTTGGAGACATATTTTTTAAAGAATTAGATATCAGCACAGCTAAATACCCAAATACCAAAAAAGTCATTTTAATATGTTGTTTGCCGTGATAATTCTCATCAGTTATTTAAATATCTTTTTGGTATTAGCTTGTGTTCTATGTTAATTGGTCTGCCAAACATCTCAAATTAACTCCAAAATGTTTGATTTCATGTTTTCAGCCTATTTTGGCGGCAATTTTGGTTACCATAGCAACGGTTAAAGCCAAATTTATTCGAGACTTTTACAATTTTGGTTATTGTTTTAATAAACCAATAAGAGCAAATTAGTTAAAACGATTTTTATGTTTTAGCCTCATGGGGGGAGCCCCTTAATGCACATGGCTCTTTGCTTAAAACAGTCATCATCTGAAGTTATACGTCGGTATAGTTTGCTAGGCTAAATGGGATACCTGTTTCTGCATGAAAGAGAGTGACAGGATGAGAATTTAATATACTGATGCACATTAGTATTTTTTCAAACACACTGGTATGCAAAGTATCTTCTTCAGACTTGAACATTTTAACATCAAGGAAGACAGCAATAGTTTTGGAGTAGTTGTTTTTTGTCAGCTATTTTTATTACGCACGTGCGTAACTGCGTAATTGGAGCTACTCCTATGTATCTGATATACTAAACACATTGGAATATCAGTAAACAGTGCAATAAAGCGGTAATAAAGGGAGAAAAGGCAACCAGTATTGGAATATATTAATTTTATTTAAGAAAACGTAACAGTTTGTCCAATACTATCTACAGCATATAAATATAAATATAATATGATATTGTGTGCAAAATTCAAACGAGTGGCTATATAAATATAAAATGAGCAGAAACAACAACAAAAACATCCCTTCACAACAAAAATGCAGACAGTGAAGGATCAGCTTAGTCTGCAAAGGTCTGACGTGGGACCTCGATGTCCTCTTTTACATGTTTAAGTCCATTGAGTAAGGCTCTTTTGCACGTTATGGAACGAGCATGGAGAGCTTTCACGAAAGCCACCGTGCTTCCTATTGAGGCTCACGAAATGATACCAGAGGTGTAACTTTTTTATATTATGTAAGAACATAAACCCATAGAGCAGAATCAAAATGCTTTACAGAACTGGGCATTCTTGAACTCTACACTCACGGCAAACTATTTTCCTTGAGCTAAAACAATCAAAGGAACTGGTTTGTAAATCTCGTATCTAGCATAACATCAGAAAACATTGTTTTATACCAATAGTAAATTCTGCAAAACACAGCATTTCATTCAGGACCATTCCGTTTGCTACCATGAAAAAGGTAAACAATATGCACCTATCATATAATGTTAGGCTGGGGATCTAAAAATTCTGCAAAGCCACTTAATATTCGCGACATGAAAATTGGCGATTTTAAAAGACGATACGTTTTAGGTTGATCTCTGATCTATGATGTCCCTTTCTTTGTGACATGTTACCTGCCTGCTGCCCCTTTTAGTAAACTACTGTCCGTTCCAATATGATCAGCAAAATTAGGGAACCTTTTACTTTTTCTCATGACTTCCTTCTAAAATACACATGCCAACTTATATGAATGTGGTTGCAGATGCGCAGAAGTCCAATTTAAGCGCGCATACCAAGTAATTACTGACGTACCCAAAGAGAGGGGGGGGGGCTAGATGTCTAAATTTTATCATGGGCCTTTCAATAACATCTGAACATTGTGTCTGCAACCAACAAGAGCTCTGGCGAGTCTGCATTTATGCGTAGATTCGTTTTCTCGACAATACGAGAAGTAATACATCTCATACGCTGGCCCATGATTATGTTGCCGTCTTACCACTGTAACGATTCTTACAAGTGTCTACTTAGAACATCTTGATTCAAAAACTAAAATGCTTTTAACCATGAACACAAATGTATCCAAGTTTACTTCTTGATTAGCAGGTACGTTGTGCGCTCAGGATTCGAGCTATTGATAGTTCAGTTAGCATGCAATTCGATATATTTCGCTGAAACCAACAATACGAATACAAAGTACAGTAAAACCTGTGTAAAACGGCCGCTCTCAAAAAGACCAAAAATTGGTTTCCAAGACTAATTATCACTTAATGCAGATCAAAAGTATTGCAGCCTGCTCCAAGGGGAACATTCTGCAATGCTTTAGACCTTTATTAAGCTACCATTTGTCATAAAGATCTTTGTTTTGTCTATTTTTGAGAGGCCGTTTTGTACAGATTTTACTGTAACATCGACGATGCCACATGACCGAATATTGTATCGATTCAATATTAATTATATTCATCATTATAACTTCCTACTTACGTACATGTAATAAAATTCCTTTCTCTAAAGATAGTTTTTGTCTTAGCAAACAGTGTAGACGTTGATGAAATGCCGCAGTGCGTGGCATTTCTTCTATGCATTCACCATTTAAAGGGTCACTTATATAAAAAAAAGTTAATCAAACCATCCTACGTGCGGCCATTTTTATTTTTATCTTTGAATAGTCGTAAGTTTCGTACCATCAAACCTAGAGAAGTTTCGGTATCATCCACATCCTGAAAGGTGTGTTCGTACAAGAAAGTTGGATCACCCATAATTTTAGACATTTCTATATTATGTGGTTTATAAAAGTCGTACAACAATCTCTCAGTCTTGTCCAGCATCGGTAGTCGAGTCGTGTGCAATCTTGCACGTTGTTTTGTTATTTTTGACCAATCGTCATCAGAGGTTGGAGCTGAAACGAAAAAAAATAGCTTTAGAAATAGTAAAATTTCAAAGAACCTCGGACAGTTTCCTATTCAATCTGCCCAAATTTTTACAGCCTGTGGCTAGGATAATGCATAACTGACACCTATAGTTTTGTGCTTAAATCAAACCCTTACATTAGTGCACCTAGCAAAATAAAAAATATTTTGAAAATATTGCATAATTATGCCAGGACTCTAGGGTTTAAGGGGTGGGGGTATTTTTTGTGACCAAGTTTTATTTCACAGAAAGTCAAAGTTTCGTCGAGTATGCACCTAAATACATGTAAATATTATGTTTGCGGCATAAAACTTGAGAAAAAAGTGATGCGTTTGCATAAAATTCAGGTTTAGAAGATTCCATTGTTTCATCTAAAGAAGTGTGCTGTCAAATACTTTTGACTATTACCTGTAATGTTCCAAGTCATCCAGTTTGACTTGTGCACTGAGGTGTATCATATCTGCATACTGTATAAATCATAATCTTGATAAACACAGTTTTTGAACGTAAAATCGTTAATATTTTCTTACACATCAGATTTAACCTATAATGTGGTGCTTAAAAGAACCGTCTCATTGAGACGGTTCTTTTGAGTACGCAAAACATATGTTTTGGTTGAAAAAATGAGACAATAAATGACTTTGTAAGCACGCATAACTAAAGCCCTGATACATGCCATTGCAAATTAATATTTACCTACAGGTTTGTACAAAATAAGTTTCTAATAAGTTTTATAATAAAGTGTTTTTAGCATTCCGACAACGTCCCCCCCCCCGTGACCAATCATGCCGTTTCTATATGATGTGTGAAATGTAAAACTACAACTGTATGCAAAAGGATTAGTTTGGTCACGGGGGGGGGGGGAAGCACTTCAGTAAAACGTTTTCTATTTTCTATATGCTGAAAAGCAAAAACAGAGTTTTTAACCCATATTTTTCAATTGGTGCTTGTCCAATGAGAAAACTGGTTTTGAGGATAAATCGAGGGTTGAACCTACTATCTTTTTCATAGAAAAAATATCGTTTTCTTTTAAACTTTTCTCTGGTCATCTTTATGGGCAATCCTTCATTAAGACTGTCCGAGGTCCTTTCAAGACAAGAATAGATTACCACACAAACGCATCTTGGAGTGTGCAAAGTTCCGCTACAAATCTAACATGGGGTTAACAACAACTGTTTCAACAAAAATATAATGTTTGTTTTCTGCAAGTAGATCTCAGGATCTTTTGTTAAAGCTGCATAGTCTGTAACTTTTGATCTTTTAATTTTAGAACTAATGTTTCTATTTTTCAGGAACACAGTAAAAAACTAAAATTCAGGTATACATTTTACCAATTTTGTAAATCATAACAAATTATCAGTATCAACACATCAGCATTTATGGTAAAATTAACTGTCTATAATTATTGGAGGGACGCAAATAATTACCAAAAAGAGAAAAAACACACCTGTTATTATAAGATAATTCACTTTTCTGTGCAGTTTTTAGCTATAGTAAACAGATTTATCGTGAAAACATAACTTAATTCTACTATTACAAATGATTTAAAAAGAAAATAATAAAAAAAAAATCAAATAATGTTCATAGTTGCAGACTTAGTCTCTTTAACTACAAAATACCTGGATCGAGGGCTCGCCAAAACGGTTTAAATCTTATTTATCACTTGATTGAACTGCTGGTATTCTATAGATTGTTTAAACGAATGCAGTTCGGACACGATGAAATAATGATTCATAGTCAGCTTTTGATACGCGACATAGTGCCATGTCAAGGAGGGTTATTTACCAGGCCCCGAGGTTATAAAACTTTTTCCATGCTCAATTTAGCTGAGCACGAAATTTATCCTGCGCATAAATGTTAAAATGCCAACAATTGTTGGCATTTTAGCATTTATTAGCTTGATAAATACCACATGAGGGACTTAAAGCAAGAAACTTCTTCATTTGTTGGTATTATAGTTTTTATGAGCAGTTGAAACTTCGTGCTCAGTTGAGTTGAGCACGAAAAAAGTTTTGTAACTTCGGGGCCAGAAGATATAAGGACAAGCACATGAGATTTGGGTATTAATCCCATATGCACACATGTCTCTGATATATGCTTTGCTGATTTATCCAGCGAAGCCATAGGTCTTAAGGTTGGTCTGAGCCTTTATTATATACCTGCAAAGAAATACACCTGATACAACCCCTTTTCCAACTAAAAAATACAAAATCTTGTAGCACCCTACTAGGGTGATATTTTTCCGTATCACCATCCTCCATGTTTTACCCACCTCACAAGCATAAAACCCAGCACCTGACGGCAAACCGCAATCTGAGCGATAACGCGTTTAAATAATACCCTAATCACTAAAATCACAACCCACTCTATCTGACGTTTTGGTGATTAGCCTTAATTACTTTTTCTGCATTAAAGAAAAGGAATTAAACAAGATAAATGCATTTTCCTGCTCTGCTGAACATGTTTACACAATGTGACGTCATCAAAAACTTGGCGCCACTTCATTTGCTACGGTGTTGCAACGTCACGTCACCAGGTATCAATTTCAGCTTTTTGCTGCGTTTATCACTGAAATGGAAGTGTTTGTTGTTGTTTTATGTAGGAATATAATAAAAACATTATTACTTTAGTAACTTGATCTGATGGGTGGGATCACGTCTCGTGGCTGCGCCAGGAACGACTGGATCACACTCGACTTCGTCTCGACTTCGTCTCGTATGATCGGATGTTCCTGGCGCAGCCACGAGATGTGATCCCACCCATCAGATCAAGTTACTAAAGTAATAATGTGTATTTACTTACATCAATTGAGAAAAGGAACAGAAGTGTGATATGTCATTTTACTTACATAAATCCTGAAGAGGAACATGTGTCGTATGCCATTTTTATTACATAAATCCAGAAAGGGAGCGTAAGAGTCATAAGTCATTAAACTTACATAAATCGAGAAGAACATAACTGCCATATGTCATTTTACTTACATAAATCCAGAAAAGGAACAAAGTCTATATGTCATTTTATTTACATGAATGGAGAAAGGGCACTTAACTAACAAAAATCGAGAAAAGGAACATACGTGTGATATGTCATTTAACTTACATTAATCGCGAAAAGGAACAGAAGTGTGATATGTCATTTTACTTACATAAATCGAGGAAAGGAATCGAAGTGTAATCTGTCATTTTACTTACATAAAATGAGAAGAGGAACGTAATTGCCACTTGCTATTTTACTGACATAAATCAAGAAGGGGAACGTATGAGTCATATATGTCATTTAACTTACATAAATCGAGAAGAGGAACATAACTGCCATTTGTCATTTTACTTACAAAAATCCAGAAAAGGAACAAAAGTGTGATATGTCATTTTACTAACATGAATGGAGAAAGGGCACATACTAGGATATGTCATTTTAATAACAAAAATCGAGAAGAGGAACATAAGTGTGATATGTCATTTTACTTACATTTATCGAGAAAAGGAACATAAGTATGATATGTCTTTTTACTTACATAAATCGAGAAAAGGAACATAAGTGTGATATGTCATTTTACTTACATAAATCGAGAAGAGGAACATAAGTATGATATGTCATTTTACTTACATAAATCCAGAAGGGGAACATAACTGCCATATGTCATTTTACTTACATAATCCAGAAAAGGAACACAAATGTGATATGTCATTTTACTTACATAAATTGAGAAAAGGAATATAAGTGTGATATGGCATTTTACTTACATAAATCAAGAAAAGGAACACAAATTTGATATGTAAATTTACTTACATTAATCGAGAAAAAGGAATATAAGTATGAGATGTCATTTTACTTACATGAATCGAGAAAAGGAACAGAAGTGTGATATGCCATTTTACTTACATGAATCGAGAAAAGGATCAGAAGTGTGATATGTCATTTTACATACATAAATCGAGAAGGGGAACATAAGTGTGATGTGTCATTTTACAAATATGAATGGAGAAAGGGCACATACTATGATATGTCATTCTACTTGCAAAAATTAAGAAAAGGAACAAAAGTGTGATATGCCATTTTACTTACAAGAATCGAAAAAAAGGCACATAATATGATGTGTCATTTTACCAACGAAAATCGAAAATGGGAACATAAGTGTGATTTGTCATTTTACTTACATAAATCGAGGGGAAAGAAACATAAGTATGATATGTCATTTTACTTACATAAATCGAGTAAACAAACATTAGTATGAGATGTCATTTTACTTACATAAATCTAGAAAAGGAACATAAGTATGATATGCCATTTTATTTACGTAAATGGAGTAAAGGAATATTACATGTCCTAGAATCATTTTACTAAATACATGAATCAGAAAAGGAACATACGTATATGTCATTTTACTCCCATAAATCATGAAAACAAACATAAGTATGATATGTCATTTTACTTACATAAATCGAGAAAAGGAACTTATTTGTGTGAGAATCATTTTACTTACATAAGTCAAGAAACTCCACGACTTTGCTCATAGTAGCTGATACATTTCGACATTCTTCATTCTGAAGTACGAGAATCTGGTCACGTGGGAACAGCCTTGTGAGCTCCTTCCAGTAGATATGATATATACCTAGTTGCATCTGCATCTGCAGTGATCAAATAGTTCCAGTTTAACCCTGCAGAATGGAATTTCCCACCCTTATCAAATGGACCAGTCCATTATCATTTTAAGGGATGTTGGGTGGTCTTTTTTATTTGTATTCAAATCTTGATGGAACAGTTTTTAAGTAAACAGTGGAGACCCTGATCAGACGCCGCGATCTGCGGCATCTGATCTGGGTCTGCAATGTTTACATATGTCCCACAAAAAGGATGCTAGGCTTATATGGGTTAACAAAATTTTTAATTCTAACAATTCACTGATATTAATACATGCTAACTGGCATTCCTTAACAGTATTTCTTTATATTGCTTGTAACTGAAAACACACTGCTAAATGTATACGTCGATTTGCTGGTATTTACGCGTATTGCCGGTACTTCATAGACCGGAAGTGGTAGATATTGGTGTTAAATCATATATAGAAAAACATGCCATATGCCTAAAGGACTATAGAATTAGATCATTTTAAGTATTATGCATGCACATGGCGATTTATGTAAGCATTTAGGAATAGATTCGAGTACCGATCTGGATGATCGGTACTCGAATCTATTCCTAAATGCTTACATAAATCGCCATGCATATACTGAATACTTAAAAATGATCTAATCCTATAGTCCTTTAGGCATATGCCATGTTTTTCTATATAGTATTAACACCAATATCTACCACTTCCGGTATATGAAGTATCGGCAATACGCGTAAATAGCAGCAAATCGACGTATACATTTACCAGTGTGGAAAAACTTGGACAGAAACGGCTGGCTGAAGGTCACAACATACCAAATGTACCAGAAACGGTAGTTGATCCAGTTTGTTGCAAAATCAAATCATAATATAGAGTCACTGGTTCGAATTCACAAGCTCCTGGTACTCCAGTCCTTAAAATTAGTAAAATGAGTATGATCAGGAAATACCACAATCACAAACTGCAGACAAACCTGTAGTAAAGCAAGGAAGAGCGACATAACAATCATGAGACACCAGGAAGACAAACTAAGCAAAGCAACCAGCTCTCTCTTTCCCATCAAGATGATGGCAAAATTAGAATGGACACAAATAATGCACAACAAATCATAGAACAATTACAGAATCCCAAAATGGGAGAAATAATCAACAGCGAATCAACAACAACAGAACCACCGCCTTAGAACGGACAGCAGCCTAGCCACTCGGGGGAGGGGGGCTTAAATGTATTTTACTAGTACCATATCTTTGCCCTAGATTCTTCTGTTATTGAAACAGAAAAAAATGTTAAGTTCGCATGGATGCTTTCTAACTATTGCAATGTATCATCATAGAGAAACAATCTAATCAGTTAAAACTGCTTAGCAAAGAATACAGACACATGTGACTTGACGCATTATTCTCTTAGCCGGATGTGCAGTGTTTGCAAGAAAGCATACTTTTGTCAAAATATGGCTAATACAATAATAAGCAATGGACAAGTTAAAATAACAATAAGCTCACAAAACAGAAATAAAAAAAAGAAACTCGCAAAACATAAAGTGCAAATTATATCCTAAGCAAACCAGTGTGAAGTTAGCAGTACAGCAGTAGCAGTATATTGCTGTACTGCTGTGATGTTGGCAGTAGGAACAGCGAAATATATTTATTATAAGTATCTGAGATCTGGTTTCAATTCAAATTTTTAAAAAAAGCTGTTCACTCTAGGCAAACAACTTTATACTCAAGAATAACGAGTCCATATAAAATACAATTGTACTGTTGGCAGATTCAGTATATGGACGCGTTTTTCCTCAGCATAGAGTAAGCAACTTTAAAGACATGGCCGTCTTCGTGAATGGAAACCAGTCTTAATTGAATTTCGAAATAGTTATTTATCAGGCTTTACAAATGCAGTTACAAATATACAGATCTCAGATAACTATAAAAAATTTCGATGTTCCTACCGCCAACATCACAACAGTAGCTTCTGCTACTGTCAGCAGTACATCAGTATACTGCTATTGTCAGCAGTACAGCAGTATAATGCTTCTGCTAGCAGTACAACAATAGCAGTAACTACTGCTACTGCCAACAGTACAATTGAATATTGATATGGACGCGCTATTCTTGGGATGAAATTTGCATTTCATCTACGAAGGTGTTTGCTTAGAGTTAGTTTTTTAATTTAATGCTTTATTTATTTAACAAGGATTCCAAATAGCACAGGGGCTACTAGCTGGTCTTCTTAAAGAGTTAAACACTTTTGAAAAAATGATCATCTTCGTGTTTTAAATGAATTCCAAATGAGCTATTTACCAGGTTTTACAGATGCAGTTGCAGTTATACAGATCTCAAATAACTATAAAAATACTTCTTTGACCCTACTGCCAACATCACAGCAGTAGCTACTGCTACTGCCAGCAGTACAGTAGTACAGCAGTAAATTGCTACTGCCAGCAGTACAGCTACTGCTATTGATGTACTGCTACCGTCACATCCTAAGCAAATTTACATCTACATGCCATGACACAAGCACATGTAAACATGAGTTTCAAAAAGATCGTTATAATACTCTAGGGGTAGCTGCATTCACAATTTGCCGCTGTATTGACTTCAAAAGGGCATGGAATTGTAAGCTCATATCCTGGAAAAATTGACAAAATTTATCTGTATATTATATAAAAAAAACACATCTACATCTTCAGACCATGATAAAAAAATATACCTACACAGTTTCAAAATAGTATATCTAAAACTGTAGGAGGAGTATCTCTAGAATTGATGGCTTAACATGTCTTAGTTCACAAAATGGGAAAAGCAGCAAAAACTAGAATGGGGTTTTCTCTACAAAAAACAAACAAACAGATATGCACACTGGTAAATGTATTCGTCGATTTGGTGGTATTTACGCGTATTGCCGGTACCTTAAAAGACCGGAAGTGGTATAGATATTGGCGTTAATACTATGTAGAAAAACATGCCATATGCCTAAAGGACTATAGAATTAGATCATTTTTAAGTATTCGGTATGCAGAAGGCGATTTATGTAAGCATTTAGGAATAGATTCGAGTACCTATCTGGATGATTGGTACTCGAATCTATTCCTAAATGCTTACATAAATCGCCATGCACATACTGAATACTTAAAATGATCTAATTCTATAGTCCTTGAGGTATATGGCATGTTTTTCTTCGTAGTATAAACACCAATATCTACCACTTTCGGTCTATGAAGTACCGGCAATATGCATAAATACCACCAAATCGACGTATACATTTACCATTGTGATATGGGTAAAATTGTAGGAGGACTTACGTTCCCAAGATACCTGGTGCCAGTATGCTTTGGTAGAAGTTGAGCCAAAACTCATTAAGTTCAAACTGCGTGAAAATGTGACCAAAATTATTTGAGGATTACAGCCAATCCTCATGCACATCTTCAAACCTTGATAAAACACTTGCAACGTTTCACAATTATCCAGGTAAAAGTAGGAGGAGTTGCGTTCACAAGATATCCAGTGTCCAAAAATGACTAAGTTCGAGCTGCGAAAAAAAATGACAAAAATTAATCCGAGATTACAGCCAAACCTCATGCACATCTTCAGATCTTTACAAATGCTAAATCTGTAGAAGGAGTTGCGTTTACAAGAATTTTTGACCGACAGTTAGACGGACAGTCGAAAGAACGGGTGAAACAATATGAGTAGACGTAATAATCAGAAAAATATATACAAAATACATGCACATCTTCAAACCATGACCAGAATTGGCATAATTGTAGGATTTGTGCTCACATGGTGCGAACTATCTTTCCACTTTGATGGTAATAACGCCTTAAAAATGACTAGGTTCAACTTGTGAAAAAGTAACAAAAATAATCTGAGGATTTCATCCAAACAAGACCATGGCCGAAAACATCTGTAAAGTTTTAAAAGAATCAGGGTTTCAAAGTTGGTGGCATAAAGATGGCAAACAGGGGAAACGAAAACTTACATGTGTTTTATCATGAATGGTGTGGTTATATACACAGGAACGTAGAGAGTGGCGCTGGAAGCAGTCGTTGTACATTTGGAGTCCTTCTACAACTGCTTGGTGAAAACCTTTACGTGTTGCTTTATCAGAGGCGTTTAAAACTTGCATTGTGTGAAAGTAATCAGAGTATAATCTGAAAAAAATCATAACATAATTCAGATTCTTATTCTTATTTCTCAATGAGAAAATATTACATTTTAAGCCCTGTGCTCACTGTCCTGATCTAAGGGGCGGGTTCATCCCGGTTTGGAGATCCAGGATGAAGCGTGATGAACCGTGTCACAATTGTGGCGGCACGGTGGACACTCTTGGCAAACCGTGTTGAACAGGCTCATGTCCATGGTTATTTTGAAATATTTAAAACAACCGTGAATTATGGCAGTCACAGGGAAGGCTGTCAAATACCTAGGTAAACTGGGAAAATGTCAGCAACGTCCGTGTCTCCACCATGATAAAATGTGCGCGATGAAGACCCCCCGGTATCCCCGGTGTTAGGCCAGTAGAGCTCTGATGAAGAACGGTTGCACCACGGTTCACACTGGTGGTGACAGGGATTGGCACAGTTTGAGCAAGTAAGGCCCCATTTGTACCCGTAAAAGTGTGGTGCTTATATGGGTGGGCCCGGTAGAGCCCCGGTCTGTCCCAGTTTAGTAAGTTCTGCCTATGTATATAATTATAAAAATATGCAAAGTCTAGAAAACGGGGTCTATACCGGGGTAACGTCGGTAAGGTGAGAATGCAATTAATTTTTTATGAAATGTGTCCGGTGCATCACAGTATATCGACTGTCTTTCATAGGGATATAGCCTAGCTATATGGGCACAGTGAGAACGGGGCTTTACACTCAAATATTTTGTTTATCTCGACCTATGGGTATCACAGGTCAAGGTAAATCCATTTTTTTTTTCGGTTGGTCTTTCTTGTGATTATAATACTATTCCTGGCTAAAGTATTTTCCACGGGATTTTCGTTTTGAACGTTTATTTGGAAGTATGTTTCTATATATAGTTTATATGTTATGTTTTTCTGTAGCAAATTAAGTTCAGTACGGATCTATATGAGATTCAGCAGTGTCGATGTCAGTGGACGTTTCCGCTTCAGAAAAAAAACTGTAAAAGGTACATGTATTTCCTTTGCTCGTCATATCTTTCAGGGTACCAGTGTATTACAAGTATATCAGATTCATTTTTAGTTCATGATTCCATTTTAGAATTCGTAGACTCTGTGAGATGTTCATAAATGGTTTCTGGTTCATTGTTTTCCTCGTTAAGTTGTTTTCAAGAATTTACTGGACGATACTTATTTTACTTGTTTTATGCGTTACAAGAATAGAGGAACTTTATGTCTTAACTGAACCTGTATATCCGGTATTATATGGGCATAAGTATTTTTAAGCATGTGCAAAAATTGGATGTAGGCGCTTTAAAATATGAGAAATTCAATTATACGCGAGATTCTGTACAGAGCACTTTAGTTTTCCTAAGTGGTTTAAATTCTGTTTTATTTTTGTAAACGGTTAGAGTAAACATAATTAAAAGAGTGAGTAAACACTCCTGGGATGGGAGCACAGAGTTGAGGTTCTATATAAAGAGCTTTTTAGAATGTATAGAAGAGCCAGGGAACTTTCAGGGAACTTTCCTGTAAATTTAAAACTAAAGCTTGTGAACATGCCTCTTGTGAACGGCCTGCTGGTCAGAGCATGAAAAATCCTACCATCCCCTCCCACGTGGAGTTTAGATTTGGTAGCCCAGATTCGGCACAGATACGAGCTTAGCAAAGATTATGACGTCAGAACATTAATGTTATTTGTACATATACATGTATATTATTCTGCGCTGATTATGAAAAGTGTTTTGTTATACTGTTATGGAGCTGGGGCTTAAGACTTAAAAATATAGAAAGGCGTATTAGGATATACAGTTCTGTGAAGTGTTGAGAAGTGTGAAAACCAGCGTTTTTGAACAGGTTTTCTAAGTTTTTCAGGCTGGTATGAATGACATACTGGGTGGCACGAAGAGCAATAGGATTCAAGAGAAATTGATATTTTATATTGATTTTGTTCTTGTACAAATCATATAAGTAAATAAACGCAATTAAATGTCGGAAAATCTGTAGCAGAAGCAGTATTTCAAAACATGTGTTTTGTTTCTTTTCTCTAGAGAATAGTTTTTTGAATTCTATACAAAATCTAGCATTTATGTTTATTTTCAGACGAGCAACAAGAGGGGGGGGGGGAATTATTTGAACATAGATGTCTGGATATTTTCTAAGTAAGTACTGGTGCAAAGATCAGGAATCGATACAATCAAGTACCACACCTGACCCAGAATATCAATGGGAAAGTGACAAAATCACAGTTGGAGAGTGTACACACAATCCTGACAATTTAAATAATAACCCATATCTGTTTAAACTTATGTTTTAGGAATACTCAAAAGAATCGCGTTATCAAGGCGGTTCTTTTCAGTAAACACAGCATATGTTTTGATGAGGCGCTCTCAGAAAAACAACAACAATATTTTCATAATGAAAGAGATCACACCGTTTATGTGACAGTCGAAAACGCTCTTTAACAATCCACGAATGCGGTTCAAAATCGCTAGAAACGGTGTTTTCGAATATGCTGTGGATACGCAATCCTGGAAGGGACATTTTCTTTCTTTTGTATAAGACAATAGAAATTATAACGAGAAAACAGAAAAGGAATTAAAACAAAAATGTCGTTTGTTCAACATAGTTCCTGCATCTCATTGGCCGAAATATATCGTTTAAACGACTTAATTATTATCTCGTTTGCTCAACATAAATCCGGTATTATTGAATTTCATACCCCAGTCTCCATACTTCAAGCCAAGTTCACGCAGTTTGTTTGAATTTCTATTCTGTTTTCTGGTTTAAAATTCCATTCTAATATGATTGTTTGAATTTCTCTTCTAGTTTTCTCGTTAAAATTTCTTTTCTCTTTATAAAAGATAGAAAATGTCCCCTCCTGGGGTTCCGTATGTGGACGCTCAAAAGAACCGTCTCAAAGAGCACCTTAAACGCATATTTAAAAATACATTTAAAATTTTACGCTCGAAAAATTTCCTTATCATAACCTGTGATCTTGGTTCTAACTCATCTTATTCAGGCTTCCAGTTTGAAAGTTAGTTTTCTTATTTCTCAACCAAAACATATGTTGTGGGTACTCAAAAAGAACCGTCTCAATGAGACGGTCTTTTGAGCACCCAAAACATATATTTAAATTGATAGGTAAGGAAATAAATGCAATTTTAGGTTATCTGGACCTATGTATCTATTGTTTATGAAGATAATTGAAAAGTCAATAAAAGATTAAAAGCTGTAAATTATTTCTGATGTATGCTTAATATATTGCCTATTTCATGTCAGCAAAGCCATTTCAGATGCATGTATATACATGTATACAATTGGCATCAACGTGATAAGACACCATTTGAGAACAGAAAGTTCGTGATTTATTAAAATACTTCTCTATGGACACCTACTGTAGTAATAATTAATGTTTTAAAGAGAAATCACACGAGCAACCATAGAGAAACTCCTCTAGGGCCGTTAGGCTTTTATTAAAGAAGTAGAGAATTATGACTAAGTAATACCACATTTACAGGTCACAGACCAAGCCTTGCCACCACGAGGAAGAAACACTAGAACACAGAGACACACACATAAAAGCAAGAATACAGTAACCGGGGGCGTAGCCCCCAGCGGGACACTCTGATATTTTAATGCATATGTAGGGTTGGGCAATTTTTTGGGGCTCAAAATTTCAATTTTAGGGGGCTTTCAGAAAAAAAAAATTGGGGTTATGAAGATTTTGTGGTTATTTGTTTGGGTCATTTCAAAATTGGACTATATTTGGGGGTCATTTCTTAGCATTTTAGGGTCTTTTCTTAAGGTCAAGGTACAAAATAGGGGATATTTTTTGGGTTGCTAAAATTGCAAATATTTTTGGTGTGCTTGAAATTCCTGATATTTTTTGGGGGTGAACGGTAGACCCTCCCCACCCCCTCTGGGGCATAGTCAGAGGCTTTATCATGTTGAAGCCCACCAAAAATGGAGAATTAAGAGATGTCTGGCTTTCCAGCTAGCGAATAACAAAGGCACTGATCAGACTGCGCAGATGCGCAAGCCGGTCTGTGCCTTTAATGTTCGCAAGCAACATAGTCAGGGTTTCTCGCATTGAGGCCTATATGATGTTGAAGCCCAGGCTTCCTGGCTCCTGCCTGGCTATGCACTTGGTAACAAAAGCAATCCGCTCTCTCTTTCTCAGCAAGATGATTGCCAAACTAGAAATCACACCAGAACTCAAAGTAAAGCGCAATGATTGGCTGCTTAGTGGACCCTTGTCCGCAGGCAGCCAATCATTGCTTTTTATTTTGAGCTTGAAACTGTACTCAAGTTTTATAACCTCGAAGCCAGGCATTGAGGTTATAACTTTTTTCATGCTCAACTCAACTAGGCATAAAATGCATCATCCTCATAAATGTTAAAATGCCAACAATCGTTGGCATTTTAACATTTATAAGCATGATAAATATAATATCTGAGATTTTGAAAACAAGAAAAGTTTTTATTTTTCACAATTTGTTTTTTACGAGCAGTTGAAATTTCATTTTCAGTTGAGGAGCATGAAACAAGTTTTATAACCTCTCTGCGAGGGCTAAACAAGAACCTCCCATTATACAATTGGAGCAGCAGGAAGCTAATAATTCTCAGAATTACCACATTATAAAGACAGCAGCTTTATCCACTGGAAAAGTGTGTGGGGGGATATACTTTTTGTTGAAAAAGTATCTTAGTATGATCAGTAAATACCACAATCACACACTACAGATGACACGGTGAGGAACAAAGAACAATAACGGCCACAAGCTATCATGAAGACAATGAAAAGTAAAGCAACCAACTCTCATCCCCAAAGCATAATTGTTATGCACGCTTAGAGGGTTCCTTACTTATCAAACGTATCATCTCGGAGGAACAATCAAATCAATTTTAATGTTATGAAACAAAAGACAACATGCTTTTATCACAGACACTCAGAGTTGATTGTTAAATACAATATTGGTTTGAAAACTCTTCTGCAATATGGCATATCAGAACATATCAGAATATTTTATGGTAGTTTAGTTTATAAATTTAAAAGAATGGCTGGAAACCTTAGTTTTAGTGATCAATTTTAGGTCACGACTGACACCTGAGCATTTTTCCTGAAAAATAGATTTTTTTCATTTTCTGTAATTTGACATTTCATTTAAATGATAATGAGCTAAACAATAAAATGACACCGTCTAGAATTTGAGCTATGGCACTAAAAAGACATGCACAACACACCCTTTTTTCTCCAAAAAAATTCAGGGACGAAGTGAGACATAAACAAGTCTGTGATATGGTAGCTGATGATGGCATAATGTGAACTATTGTAGCAGAACTGCTTTAGTTAACTTGAAATACAGGAATGGTAAATTGATGCAAATCTTGCCATTATATATTAACTGACCAACTTTTATATCAAAAATCATAGTCAAAATTATTGCCCTTCTTACGTTTGATCACTGCATATTCAAATATTTTATGATTTCTAGGAAATAGATTTTGTGAAACTTGTATATTACAAACATCATTACATAAACTGAATCAGTGTGCAATTTGAGCTATTTTCACCGTCTATAAAGAGAGATATTTCTTAATTACTACCCCTTTCCCCTGTTATGCACAATTTCAATTTTGTTACTTTTTTGACTGAATAACAAGGATTAAATTTACTTTCAACCAACAAATGTGTTAATAATACTGCTTTGAAGCTATTTGTAAGTGTAGAAACTAGTTTTGTGAAGATTAACGAATAAAGGAAGGTTTTTCTTGACAAATAAATATTTAATTTTACCCCACCCACTTTCTTAGCTCACCTGAGCCGAAGGCTCTCGGTGAGCTTATAGGATGGGACTTGAGCAGGCGTCTGTCCGCGCGTCCGTCCATGCGTCTGTTCACACTTTCAGACATGAATATCTCTGAGACCAGCTGGCCGATCATAATCAAATTTTATCTAAAGCATTATTGGGCTGGGGGATTGGCTGCATTAGGTTTTGGGTCAGATCAGATCAGGACTCTGGTTTCAATGGCAACATATAGCTCCCATTGGGTTATAATGGGGAGAATCTTGTGAGCACTCTAGCTCTACCAGTTTTCATTGGATCGTTTTTTTATTGTTACAGGTAACAATGACAGCAATAAAAGCTTGTATGGATTCGAAATTCGGCAAGATTGGATCAGGGGCTGCAGAGTTAGCTATACCATTGAACGTCTGAAAAAAGTTCAATAGACTTATAATGGGAGAAACTTCATAGTGCTTTCATTTTTGATTGAATCTTATTCATTCTTGCAGGTAACAGGGACAACTATAAAAGCTTGAATGAATTTGAATTTCTGCCAGATCCACTCACCAACTACTGAGTTAGCTGGCATTGAGCGTTTGAAAAATGAATGTATGTTGTGAGCACTGTATCACCTTTATTTTTGATTGAGTCTTATACATTCTTGAATGTTACAAGGAGAGCTATAAAAGCTTAGATAGGTTCGAAATTCGGCGGGATCTGATCCGGGTCTACGCAGCTAGCTGCCATTGAACGGCTGAAAAAATCTCCATATACTTATAATGGGAGTAATTTAGTGAGCACTCTAGTGCTTTTATTTTTGAATGGATCTTCATCATTCTTGCAGGTAACAAGTACAACAATAAAGGCTTAAATGATTTAGAATTTCTGTCAAATCCCATCACAAAACTACTGAATTAACTGTCCTTGGTTGCTTGAAAAATGAATGCATAATGTTGTGAGCACTCTAGCATCTTCAGTTTTCTTCAGTTTTAATTGGATCTTATTCATTCTTGCATGTAACAAGGACAGCTATAAAAGCTTGAAGGGGATTGAAATTTGGCAAGATTTAATCTGGGTCTACGGAGTTAGCTGCCCTTGAACGTCTAAAAAAATCTCAATAGACTTATAATGGGAGAAATGTTGTGGGCAGTCTAGTGCTTTTAGTTTTGGATGAATCTTCATCATTATTGCAGGATAAAAGGACAATAATAAAAGCTTGAATGAGTTAGTTGCCCTTGAGCATTTAAGAAAAAAATGTATAATGTTGTGAGCACTGTAGCACCTTCATTTTTGATTAGATCTTATTCATTCTAGCATGTAACAAGGACAATTATAAAAGCTTGGATGGGTTCGAAGTTCGGCAAGATATGACCTGGGTTTAAGGAGTAAGCTGCCATTGAACGTCTGAAAAAATATCCATAGACTTATAATGAGAGAAATGTTATGAGCAGTCTAGTGCTTTCTTTTTTTAGATGAATCTTCATCATTATTGCAGGTAACAAGGACAACTATAAAAGCTTGTATGAGATTGAAATTCTAACAGATCACATCACCAACTACTGAGTTAGCTGCCCTTGAGCATTTGAAAAATAAATGTATAGTGTTGTGAGCACTCGAGCACCTTCATTTTTAATTGAATCTTATTCATTCTTGCACGTAACAGACAGCTATAAAATCTTGAATGGGTTTGGAATTCAGCAAGATCGAACATGGGTCTATGAACGTCTGAAAACATCTCCATATACTTATAATTGGAGTAATGTTGTGGGCACTCTAATGCATTCATTTTTGGATGGATCTTCATCATTCTTGCAGGTATTAAGGACAACTATAAAAACTTTATTGAGATTGGTTATCGGCCACACTTGACCAGCAACTATAGAGTTAGCTGCCCTTGAGTGTCTAAAACATAGCGTCTATAATGTTTTGATCATTCTAGCGCATTCATTTTTCATTTGATCTTCTTCATTCTTGAAGGTAACCAGGACATAGATAAAAGCATGGATTAGTTTGCATTTTGGTAAGATCTCATCACTGACTATGAAGTTATCTGCCCTTGAGCATCTGAAAAATATAGTTTCACCAGGTTTCCACCGCAATTTTTATTCAGATCTTTTTAAGATGAGCAGATAACCAAAACTGGCACAAGAGTTTGAGTGAATATATTCCTGATCACTGTTTCAAGTTCAGAGTTACCTACCTTTGAGCATCATAAATTATGGTGTCTTCAAACATTATGCTGGCTCCCAGGTAAGCGACCGTTGCACATTGGGCTACTTTTTTAATGATTCTTTACTCTGGCGTAATAAAATGGCTCAAACAGTTGTAAACATACGTTTCTATTATTGATATATAAAGAAAATTGCATAAGTCATTGAAATATACCAAAATTGTATGGAAATTAAATATTTATTCAATATTTTGGGGTCAGTTAGGCATTCTTGGAGAAAATTGGATTTTTTGGCCCATTTTCTATGTAAAAATTAGCATTAAGGGGCAATAACTCATGTTTGAAAAAATAGAAATGTGGCAGAAGCACATTTTTTCTAAAGTTTGACATAGTAATAGTTCAGCACAACTTTCACACAATTTAGAAAATAAGTTTTCAAGTTATTGAGCTTTTACTCACTTAACTACAGTTTTCCCATATAAAGCAATGTTAAAAATAATCAGGGGCAGTAATTCTTGCTGAAATATGTAGATAATTTAATGCATCATTACTGCGTCCGGCATATCAATTCCATTTCAAGTATAATACATACGGTAACACATATTGAAGTTATGAGGCAAAATGTTTGTAGTCATGCAAGAGTTATGGTTATTGGTGTCAGTTTAAAAAAGTGGGACATGCGACAGTCTACATGCCTTTTTGTAAACCCAATCACGGTTTATAGCTTTGTTTTTCTCTTTAACTGTACGACGGTAGGTCAGGCCTCAGACTCAATGACAGCCCTGACGTAAAGCTTTAATCCGTTGGTCAGTGCATGATGCTTGTCTTTGGCTGGGCCCACAGTGCCTCAACTTGAAGTTTTCTTTAGCTTTGACTATCTGTTAGTCATTAGCCATTTTCTTTCTTTCATGATAGTGTTTTAATTTGATTAGATTGTTTCTATGTGATTATGCATTGCATTTGTTTGGAAGCCTCCATGCGTGCTAAACAATTTTGTGTTTAACAACAATAGAATCTAGGACGAAGATTTAGCGGCAACAAATGTATTTAAGTCCCCCCACTCCGGTGGTTTAGGCGTTCTAAGGCGGTGGTTCTGTTGATTCATTGTTTTATGTACCTCACATTGTTTGTGTGGGTTCTGGTTTGGTCTTGTATTTTATGCATTACCTTGTGTCCTTTCTAGTTTTGGAATAATCTTGACAAGGAAGAGAAAGCGTGTTGCTTTGCTTTAATTGTCTACCTGATGTCGTGTGGCTGTAAGTATTCTGGCGTTCTTCCTGACGATGCCGTGGGTTCATCTGCAGATTGTGATTGTGGTATTTCCTGGTGACGTTCACTTTTTTACCATCATGCAAAGTTAAACTCACAAATCATGTTGATAACTATATATGAGCCGCTGCATGAGATTTCCAACAATGTGGTATGTAGGACTAGCAAAGACTATGATCAGCCTGCGCTTACGCGCAGTCTGATCAGAGCATTTGCTTGTCTTTTGAATATTATTTGACTATTAAGCTACTGACCGAACATCATTTGGAGTTTATAAGCTTCAAAAGAGGATGCACAAGCTCATCTGACTCTACACTTTTCAAAATGCCACATTGTTGGAAATCACATGTTGCGACTGAGGCTCTGGAAGAGGGGGGTGGATCCAAGTATCCCATATTCCTTTCATTATTTTGAAAAATATACCATATCCCTATAATAAATATGGCAAATATCCCCAACACTTAGTGAGCATTGTATCCCCATATCCATAAAATTGATCCAGGTATCCCGTATCCCCTTAAATATTTACAAAAATATCCATTATCCCTAAAAGTTTTCGGCCAATATCCCTGTATCCTTAAAACCATTCCAGGGCCTCGCGGCTCAATATTATGTAAAGTACAGGATTGTGGGATGATATTTACCTGTCAATGGGATCTCTAAAGATGATTATTATCTTAGCCTTGGGCAGAAAATGATGGATGTAGTCTAATATGACGTATTTTGGTTCTTCAAGATTCTCATTGCCTGGCAAAAAATCCCAGTGAGAATTCAAGTGTAAGTTAGATGGACTTCCTTCTCCTGAAAAAAATATGGCAGTCGTCTGCTTTTGTTATCTGCTGAAATGTTTTATAAGCCTTCATGACAAACAGCGTGGATCCAGAACAGACTGCTCCTCTAATCTGGATCCACACTGTTTGCTTCTATACTTAAATTAGTAACGTTAGGTAATTATTTGCAGAAGACCACATCAGCAGACGACATTTACAAATACATTTTTTTCTTGGCGCTTTATTGGTTTACTGACTGAGGACTGGAAACCTCTTAACGGGTACTATGGTAAACAGTGAATATCCTGATAAAATGCCTCAAAGGGCGGCATTTCACCAGGTTCTTCACTGATTGCTGAGACAAAATTGATCTTTAGAGAAAGAAATGTAACAGTTTTGGAATTTAAAACATGTAACCCTGAATATTTGTTTGTTTTGATGCAATACGTCCCAAGTCAACAGCTGAGGTCATGGCGGGACGGTCAGTTCACCTATCCACACTTTTTCCTAGGCAAGCTTGAACAAGCAGTTAACCTAGTTCGTTCTTCGTGCACATACTTTCGCTTATAACTGACAGCAACCCTTCTTGAAGTAACCCTTAACCCTTAAAGCGCCAAGAAAAAAATGCATCTGAAAATTTCATCTGCTGAAGTCTGCTGCAAATAATTGCCTAACATTACTGGCGAATTAAGTATAGAAGCACACAGCGTGGACCCAGAACAGACTGCTCCTTTAGGAACAATCTGATCTGGGCCCACACTGTTTGCCATAGAGGCTTCTTAAACATTTCAGCGCACGAGAAAAGCAGACGACTTTTGTTGCGATTGGCACATTAAGGGTTGATAATGGACACTCCTCACTCCACTGTATCAAACTTAAGTGAAAAGTCCATTGGTCTCAACTATCTGAATAAAAGTCATAACTTCAAAGTGAGGTTAAAAATCTTTTAATTTTCATAGGTCTAGAAAAGGATCGTTTGTGCACCTAAAATTGCGTTTATTTCCTAACCCATCAATTTAAACACGTGTTTTGGTTGCTCAAAAGAACCGTCTCATTGAGACGGTTCTTTTGAGTACCCATAACATATATTTTGGTTGAGAAATAAGAAAGTTAATTTTCCAGTACGCACTCACATCTGGAGGCCTGATTATTCTATTAGGACTTCCTCTTCCATTCTTTGTGTTTGAAAGCAGGACAAGCCTGTCAAATCGTATACATGTTATATCCTACTAGTTTCTAACGTTTGATTATATTTTTGAATTGATCAGCTCAGTGGAAGAGTGCTTGACTCGAGACCGAGTGGCCGCGGGTTCGAACCCCACCGGCGTCACTGCGTTGTGGTCCTTGAGCAAGACACATTTATCATAGCTAAGTACTGGTTCAACCCAGGAAGACCCGTCCCTGTTTAACTGAAAGATTGTTGATGGGATGTAAAGAATCAAATCAAACAAACCAAAGAATCGATCAGGACAATAATGCCTTTTACCAAATATTTTGAATATTTAAACTTAATTATCATAAAATGCTGGTTCTGATATGCCCTGTTGCAGAAATGTTTTCAAACCAACATTGTATTTAACAACCAGCTCCGAGTGATCTGCAATAGAATTTTAATAAAGCTTTACATAGTTAATGATATCAATAGCCTTGTTTTAGAAATTTACTTTTAAATAAGTTACCACACTCTCGCAAAAAACCTAAAAAATGCAAAATATACCCAATAAGAAGGGGAGCGAGGAGCAGCGCCATTCAGTAATAGTAAATTATGTATTTCGAAGTCCTTGTGCTTCCTTGACGAACTTACGTTTTGAGCGCTTAAAATCGCCAAGACTCTATTATATGGCCTGTGAGACCAAGTATTACTCTTCAAAAGAAACTACAAAGTGCAACATTTTTTTTTTAAATCTGGATTGAGCCTGGCTTACAATGAAATAAACGTGTTTTATTGTTTTCAGTATCTCAAACCCAGTATTTCTGCAAAACAACAGTGGCGGATACAGATCCCCACCCCTCAACGCCCCCGGGTTTTAAATTTCCTATAAAACACAACAATTTGGTCTGAGTGAGACAAATTATTTGATTTTCAGGGATCATTTAAGAAAAATGATATAAATTAAGCAAAGCAAAAACCACCACCTATATACATAGGAACTTGAACAACACGTTTGCCATCGCTATACGACCTAAGATACGTTCTAAAGAAGATACGAAGGTTGCCTACCAGTAATTACTGGATGATACTGTATCAACGGATTCTCCTGCAGTGTCACATAGGTCTCTTCTATTTTCTTTGTAGCAGATTTAAATAGGTCAATATACACACTGAAATTGTCCCGACCCTCTGAAATGACAATAAAACAGGATAACACAATGGTACTTTGACTCCAATAAATTACTATTTGTAAGGCAGTACTAAATATGTTGGTTTTTATCGCAAATTGGTCAACGAAAGCGCACAGGCTTAAAGTGAAAGGTTATATGTTGTCAAATTGGACACACATGCTTCTAAGAGAAATGCTGGATTGTTGACGGGTAAAAAAGGTATGATGAGATGGTAGGGGCCTGATGCTTTGGCTGTTTGTCGGGCCCACCGGGGTTTACCTGTTGGATGTCTTTTGCTCCGGTATTAAGTTTTATTTACAGTTGAGTCCTTATCTTTGCTTTATCTCCTTGTTATATCTTTTTTTATATGTTCTAGGAGATGATGCTTTGATAAGTTAGGGGTATTTCATGCAAACCAAATATCGATGTGTCTTGATCCACATCTGAATTAAGTGTGAGGTTGGCGCCGTGAAACCGGTTTAAGCCCTCCAGTAAAATATTTTACTGACCGTTCCAAGGCGGTACTTCTTTTGTGGATCTTTTATGTTTTTTCTGTCTTGTGTTTGCTATGCCTTTGTGCGCGTCTGTTAATATGTGCCTTGTGGTTACCTGCTGGAAAAGGGCTGACCTCTTGGCTCTCATTCGTGGTGTCCAACTGTGAGTTTGTCACTTTCCCATTGATATTCTGGGTCAGGTGTGGTACTTGATTGTATCGATTCCTGATCTTTGCACCCTTACTTACTTATGGTATTATATTTTCTATTTCTTTACAGTTGTTCACGTTAAAAGAGTGTTTTGAAAAAAAGTTGATTTTGACAAAATTCAGCAGAGAACAATGTAAAAATACCCATTATACGCAAGAGCAACAGTGTCGCGAGAGTGGTTATAAGTTTCTGCAAAAACACATTGGGTATTGGGTTGTTCTGCAAAAGAACGTGAAAATATTGAACAGAGCTGTTTCTTAACCCAAATAAGCCTAGCGTCTTTTTTGTGGGACAAAGGCAAACAGTGCATACTCAGATCGGGCGACGTCAGATCAGGGTCTCCACTGTTAGCTTACAGAGTATCCTATTGAAATTTGAACAAAAGTAAAAACATATCACCCAACAACCCTTAAAGCGTAAATAGACTGTCCGATTGATAACAGTGGGAAATTGCATTCGGCTTAAATGGGTTAGATAAAAAATGCAATATTTTGCAGAATATGGGATGCCACTCCGCTAGGTACCCTATATATTATACTTACATGTAGCTTAGATCAATAAAAGAGGGTCTGGATGGGGTATAATGATAAGTGAATAATGGCCCTTTTTATAATGAATAGTGAATAATGAACCAAAAAATAATGAATAGTGAATAATGAGGCCCTAAAAATAATTAATAATCCTATTTTTTAAATGAATTGAAGAAAAAATTAATGAATAGTGAATAATCAGATTTCTTTGCCACCTTTCTTACTTTTAATGAATAATTGGTCTTAATTTAATGAATAACCCAAAATTTTTATGAGATAAATAATTGGCTAAATTTTTAATGAATATTGAATACCAGACCCCCCCCCCCCCCCCCCATCCAGACCCTATTACAACTCACCGATGAAACGTCTTCTTGCGAACCACTGAGCTTCTTTCTTGAAGTCCACGGCAACTTGCACGTCTGGATGAAGAATTAACCGTGTGAACAGATCGGTGGTCCCACATTTCTTCACACCAATGAGGAAAAAATAGGGCAAACAGCGGAGAGTTCCTGACTCATTCCAACATGGGTTTTTGTAGGCTGGGTCGAAAGTATACTGGGGCTGAAACAGTGTTGTATTAACCCTTTATATACTGGTGGGTTCTCCACTTGATATGATACTATAAGCATGGGATAGCTCATTGTAGATTTCGAGGGGTCACAGGTTATAGTTTCAAACCTAAATTATATTTTTTGAAGATTGTCTTATTCTTAGCAAACACAGGTTATGATTTCAAAGCAAAATTATATTTTTTTTAAGATTGTTTTATTCTTAGCAAACATTGTAGACCCAGCTGAAATGCAGCATTATGCTGCATTTCATCTGGGTCTTCACTGTTTGCTAACGTACCGTTTAGGGGTTTCCGGTATACAAAGGGTTAACCTCGATAAAGTTTGTAATGAGGAGAATAAGATAGTCGAATGAGACCATTAAAATGGATTCGCGAATCTAGCTATCCATCAATCCTTCTTTCCGCCCGCCCGCCCATCCATCTGTCCGTCCATCCACAGACGCAATAAGTGGGTTCCTTCTAAGCGCGACTCCCCCTACAGTTTGATTTTGTTTTTTCGAAATATTACATTCAGGTGTTTTTTATGGTATATGCGAATGTGCAATGACCCACTTCAAATCTAACTATAGTTCCTATTGACAATGCTACTGTAATTCTATCCATGTTTTTGTTATTTTGGTGTATTATTTTTTTTTACAACTTGGAAACAACTTGACAACTACTAAGAATACTGTGATATGCATCTCCTTGTGAATCTTCGTGGTTTATTTTTTACTGTTTATATAGTTCCTATTGACAATACTAATTCTATCCATGTATTTGTTGATTTAATGTATTACTTTTTTATAACTTGGAAACCTATAGACAATTATTAAGAATACTGTGATATGCATCTCCTTTTGAATCTTCGTGGTTTATTTTTTACTGTATATATATAGTTCCAATTGACAATACTAATTCTATCCATGTATTTGTTGATTTATTGTATTACTTTTTTACAACTTGGAAACCTATAGACAATCATTAAGAATACTGTAATATGCGTCTCCTTGTGAATCTCCGCGTTTTATTTTTACTGTATATTTATATATTGTATATGTTTGTTTAGACAAAAACAAAAGCATTTAAACCCCGGTCCTACAGGGCTTGCGATCGCACTGCGACCTCTCCGCGACTTAAAAGAGATGACAATCGCAACAAGCACTGTGGCATGGGTCCTTAAAACAATTTTTCATCAATGTGCCATATCATAATTAAACTTGTAGCTAGTCTGACTCTGATGACTCTGTTTTAAAACAGAGCCATCAGAGTAAGACTAGCTACAAGTATATGATATGACACATTGATAAAAATTGTTTTAAGGATTGCAGCCAGTCTATGGCATGACTGACTAATAAGGATTTCAAAAATGCCCGATTTTTTAGACATTGTAAATGATGATTGTTGCACTTGGTGAAGGATCTGCCATCGACCAGTTTAAAGCCTTGTTCTGTACTCTATTAAGATAGATTAATTTATTACTTTCCATTGCTTAGTCAATAACAGAATAATACTTTGTGTCCAAACAGTTATTATGATCATGGTGATTGAAAATGGTTATGCCATTTAAACGACATTTCTATATTGTTGTTTTTTCTACTAAAATGCATGTTCCTCTGACACTTTACGCAAATATTTGGACCACATTCAATTATCAAACATTTCTGCAAATCATTCTATTCCCAACCTGTGGCAAGTGCTAATATTCTGTTCAAAAAAACAACACCAACTGTTTATACTGTCACACCTGTTTATTGAGCTTGTCAAGACTATAGAAGGTTGCATTCACAACTTTTAAAGGAATTTAATTCTAGTTGACACAACTTTTCACTGATGCATCCATTGTCGCACAGGAAGTCCGCTAGCACGAACTAACCTGTCGCCTTTCGCTCGGTGCACACTGGGATTGAACCGCCATTTTTATTAAAAATATATTATGCACTCATTGCTTGCATGACTCAGGGCTTTACATTCAGAACATATTGACTAAATGAGAATTGATAAACTATCAAAAATTTAACTTTTTTGCTATTTTAACAATTAATTCTGTCACTATCGGAGTGCGAGAATTGAACGAGATTAGCCAAATATCGCTAGTTACCCATGATGCAAAGGGCGAAATGCGAGAGATCTAGATGAGGTATCGTCAGATCTCGCGAGAATGCTGATGCATCCTGAAGTAGTGTTTCCATTAACTGTGGATTTACAATAACTAGCATATACGTTTGCATATAATTCGAACAATACTTCTTGAACTTCCAACAAGACGTTATCATAAACTATGGCATTTATTTTTTTCTTTTCAAATGATATACAATGTATTATGAAAGAATGAAATATTCTGAGTGCATTGTTGTGTTAGGTATCCACGGTTCTGGGTACAGCACATTCGCCTTGCAAGAAATTTTCTTAGGGGCTGCCAAATGACGAATAAGACAGCTTCTTTTTTTATCCATAGAAACAAATTTAATTGGCTGGAAATGTTTTCATTATTGCCACCCACCTCCCTCGGCCATGTTGAGGAGCGTGGTGGCTCAGTAGTATGGTATTTGACTTGAGGTGAAAGGTTAGCCGGTTCGAAACTCACTGGAGACACTGCGTTGAGTCCTTGAGCAAGACACTTTATCCTTGGCTTTGTATTTGTTAAAGCAAGGAAGACAGGAATTCTTCCCAACATGACTGAAAAATTGTTGACTGGGCCATAAAGCAACAACACAAATATACAAACAATTTTTCAGTCATGTAGAGATAGGTCTGCCTGAGTTGAACCAGTTCTATGCAGCTCAAGGATATAAAACAGTGACTTCGCCGACAGTGATGTTGAACGCTCAGCCAACTGAGCTACTACTAGCTCTGCAAAGGGGGTGGGGTTCTCATGACTTGAGTCATTTATATTAGAACATTTATAACATTTAAGGGGTCATATTATTTGTTGCTAAAAGTTTTATGTACCATTTATCCCTTTTAAGACCAGAAACCACTAAAGGGGGCGGGGCCAAACATTTATGCAGTTGCAGGCCCCATTTATGTGAGTAATACACACACCAAATTTGGTGGGATTTCGTCCAACGGTTTAGGATGATATAGCATAACGGGACAGACAGACGAACGAACGGACGGAGGTGATAACAATATCCCCTTCACTTTTTTTTGCTTTTTTTTGAAAAAAAGGCGTGGGGATAAATATTATACCTATGTACCACTACCGGAGGGTCCTTAGTGGGTGCATGGTGACCATTACTGGCCCATGGACTAAAAGTGTTATGATATGTAGTGCTGTGAGTCTTCAATCGGCTACCCGGAGCAGCTATATAGTGGTAATACAGTAATGGAGGAGTAAGTTACATGGAAGTAATGCAATACAGCTTGGCCTGTGCTTTCCTATTTTCCTGAAAGTAATATAGAGGACTGTATCTTTATAATGAAGGTTTGAAAACAGTTTAACCCTTAATGTGCCAATCGCAACAAAAGTCGTCTGCTTTTCTCGGCTTCTGAAATGTTTAAGAAGCCTCTATGGCAAACAGTGTGGACCCAGATCAGACTGCTCTGGATCCAAGCTGTTTGCTTCTTTACTTAATTCATCAGTAAAAATAGGCAATTATTTGCAGCAAACGACTTCAGAAGACGAC
Organism: Loripinus fragilis; assembly: GCA_964019695.1. Taxonomy (NCBI): domain Eukaryota; kingdom Metazoa; phylum Mollusca; class Bivalvia; order Lucinida; family Lucinidae; genus Loripinus; species Loripinus fragilis. The sequence continues at coordinate 37,696,684 of OZ026515.1, forward strand.
ATTTTCAGATGCATTTTTAAGGGTTAAACTAAGTACATGTATATCTAAACTTCGTGACTTTCTGCCCGAGTTAGCGTCGTGTGATAGTTGGCTAGCTGCTGCTGCTGTGTGTTGTTGTTTTCTTATGCAATAAGTTATGTAACAGTCAGTAGGTTTGGTCAAGCCACAGTGCTAAATCGATTCTAGCATTTACACGTACACATTTGCTGCAAAATGCAGCAAAAATGATGCACGACGGAAAACTCATCTCTGAGCCAATTTTCACCTACATTTTCTTTCACTATGTTTCGGCTTACCGTTTCAGCAATTAGTTTTCACCATTGTTGCATTATCTATTGCTTGCCAGCATTAACATTGTCAATATTTGAAAACCCTGTAAGCAGAATCCTCTTCAAATATTGGTTTTTAAAAATTTATATTTCATATTTCAAGAATTGATTATTACTAGCAGATATTTGCAAAATGACCAAAATACGTGTGCGATATCGCCCATATGGTGAAAAAGGCAACAAAAGAGAAATAAAAAAATACGCATTAGAACCAACAGTTTTGTAGATGACCAGCTGACATGTTGTCCTAGTTTATACTTTGTGAGCAAAATGTGTATTCATAGAGAAACACATGTATTTTACCATGACAGTCACATTGTACAGGAAACTAAATTTAAGCGACGGTGAAAAGTTTCCGTCATATAGAACGTCTCTGTCGCGAAAGAAGCCTTTTTAGTAGCCTGGTTAGCACTCTCGAGTTTGTTTGGGCCGAGATGTCCAAATACCGCTAGGAAGTGTGCGTTCGCTGTTTAGCTATACCAATAGACTAAAGGATGCCTTTCAAATCCGAAAATATTACATGTACGTTAAAATACACATTATAATTGTTTTGCAAAATAGAGCGCTGTCTTCACTTATTGTTATCCAAGGAACTTTTAATTTTTATGTCAAAAACAAAACAGCAAACCCGGAAGGAAAATTCGGAGATAAAAGACACAGCAACAATTATAAGCATGGCGTGATAGACCGTGCTAATAACATGCATATATTAACCATATAGAAAAAATATATGTATTTATGCATATATACATGAATGCCTTTTTATTATGGTCAGTATTTGCTTAACTACTTTACGATAACATGGGACTTTTTCATGTGGCTTGTTTGTAAAACTGGTATTATACGAGCTCTATGTGACCGGAAAAGCTAATAACGTAATTAAACAATTTAGAAGTGAGAAACTGATATTTGAGCCATGGCATGTGATTTCCAACAATGTGATATTTTGACATGTGTAGGCTCGGACGAGCCTCTGCAGCCTACTTTTAGGCTTAGAAACTCCAGATGGTGTTCAGTCAGTAGCTTGACAATCATAGAATAATCAAGCGACTAGCAAAGGCTCTGATCAGACTGCGCGTATGCGCAGGCTGGTCTGAGCCTTTGCTGGTCGCACATACCACATTGTTTGAAATCTCATGTCGCGGCTCATTTGTCAACGATTGCTATGCTAAGCGGTTCGATATTCAGAAGGAATTGGGTTGTTAAGTTTCAACTTTTCTCAGCTTGCTATTCATAGAGATTCAGAACAATATGAGCTGTGACATGTGATTTCCATCAATGTGGCATTTTGACATGAATAGACTCAGACGAGTCGGTGCAGCCTCCTGTTAAGCTGAGAAACTCCAAATGATGTTCAGTCATTAGCTTAACCACTCATAGAATATTCAATCGACTAGCAAAGGCTCTGATCAGACTGCGCGTACGCGCAGGCTGGTCTGAGCCTTTGCTGGTCGCACATACCACATTGTTTGAAATCCCATGTCGCGGCTCATATTTAATAATAGACCAAAACACGAAATTTTGGTACTTATCATATCGGCGAGCAGAGAAGGCTCAGACGAGACTGCTCATATGCGCAGTCTTGTCAGAGTCCTTGCTTCTCGCATACACAAAGTATGACAGTCAAGGCCTACTTAGACAAACAATTAAGACATCAAGCCCCACTTGATGCCTTGAAATTAGACTTTCGTACAAATGCAATAAGTACCGAAATCTCATATCATGATTTTTACGAAACTTGCCGACTTCACATGGAAACGCTTCCGTTGTGTGTCTTACCAGTGAGAGTAAATCAATCCCGTGGTACTTAATATTGCTAGGCACTGTTTTTCTTCGTGGCTTCTGCGTCATTTTCTTGAAGGATTTGAAGAACGATAGATGATTGTACCCTGATGCAGCACTCGGCTCTGTGGAAGATTCATTGTAAAACGTTCCTGTGTTTTGCAGCTTCATATATCCCAGTCCTGTGTGTGTAACGTTCACCACGATCAAAGCACTGACTCCGAGGACTGCGAGAAATATTATCAGTCGTCGACTTTTAACTACATTTGTCATCATTTTAATAACCTTCGCTAAATTTCTCTGAAAGTCTCAATTTCTCTGAAAAAAATACAAAGCCAATGGCGGATCCTAAAGGGTTGACTGCGGTTCAAATGAGCCTCGGATGCCTGCTTTAGGATCAGCCACATTCACAGCAACAACAATTTCACAGCATTACGCTTTCTTCAACCAATCAAATCGCACAAAAGTATCTTATTTTGTGCGATTTGATTGGTTGAACTTCACTTTATCCCTCCGAGGGCCGCGGCTAAAAAAATCACTTATTGATTGGAAGAATATACTCCATGAGCACAAATCTCGAGTTGTTTCTCTCCAAGGGCCGCGGCTAAAGAGTTAACTTGTGTAGAAAAATAAAGACAGCACTTGATTTTTTTAAAAGAATTATATTGAAAATACAATTAATGTAGTAAAATGCCTTTGTTTATTCAGTTTGTGAATTAATAAATCGGGATTCGTTAAGCTAGAGCTTGTAACGAAAATAAAATGACCAAGATCATGAGATTTGGGGATTATCGATAATGCGAAGGATTATTTTTATACATGCGCGGATCCAGTCCAGAGGGGGGGGGGGGGGCTAAAAATCACAAAAATTAGGGTTTCTTAGCAATACTGGACCAGATCCCCTGAAAATCACAAAGCTACCAAGCCAGCATTCAATGTCGTGCAATCATCGGCACGCCAGCGAAACGCCATTGAAATGGCGTTTCGCTGGCGGGCCAATGATGGTCCGCCTATAGTAGTATTTGGATCCCGTTCCCCTCATCAACTAAAAACAAACAACAAAAATCGTTGTCAATGTTGGACCCCCTCTGACAAAACTTTCTGGATCCGTGCATGTTATACATGCGTACTCAGCTATATAGTGGGATTTTAGCGATACGTTTTAGACTTATCATTTCCATTTGTCCCTTTTTTGTGTGTACGAGCAGCGGAATGTGCATTATACATGTACATGCATATGTGATAAGTAGAATTCTCATGACCCGGCTCACATTTCTGTCATGGCTCCGATGTTAAACTGTTTTCATGCTCATCCCAAATTAGCATGAAATAACAATTGCTCATAAAAACTAAAATGGCGAAAATTAAAGACTTTTCTAACTTTTAAACTCAGATGTTGTATTTATTCTGCTACTAAATGTTAAAATTATTAGTATTTAAATATTTATGAGCAGGATAAATTTCATGCGCAGCTGGGTTGAGCAGGAAAAAAAGTTTTATAACCTCGGGGCCAGGATTAACATTCCAAATCAGCATTTTATTTATTAAATCCGCTACGTACATTTTAATCCACGAAAAATCAAATGCTCACACTTCGAATATAAAACGCAAAAATATTTTTCCTATCACATAACTGTTGTGGGTACTTAACCCTTTGCCTGCTATGACATAATGGATATAAAAGTGCCGTCTGCCAATGTAGTCTGCTGCATCTAGTTGTTAACATCACTGACTAATTTCAGTATACAGTCGTACAGTATGGAACCTGATCAGACTGCTCCTATGAGTAGTCTGATCAGGGTCCTCACTGTTTGCTACCGGGACGTTATTGAATAACCAGCAAACGACACACAGCAGACCACATTTAGTCGTGATTTAAACATTTCTTTGCCAACCGGATGGAAAACCATGTAACGCCGTCTACACTTAATATTTCATGTATGTATTTCGAAGTTACTTCGACTAAAGCAAGTAGTTCGAGTTATCCATACTTTTTGTTCGTTTTTCAACGTTTTATCCATACATCAAACAGTAATTTGAAAACAGCCTGGTCAGACTATTTGACTTATATCCGGCACTTATTTCACACGAAGCATTTTATAATATGATGGGCCAAGACAGGAGAAAACTTTTCCTTCGGAGCATGCGACCATGAAATGCTCAATCGAGCCTATTCAGCTACAGTGGCTAGCTAGACTATTGAAAATTCGGTCTCCAGCAAGCTTAGCTATGATACTATCCAGAGAACGTACATCAAATGTGCTGATCTCAGACTTCGATGATCTGCAGGCTTGCCTGTGCCTTTGCTGTCCTTGTGCAACATGATAAGGTTTTCTTGCGACTATGCACATTTGACCTATGGGTATGGTCATGAGAAAAGGTATTTATGGGCTGTGCGACCAGGCCTCGAGGTAATAAAAGTTGTTCATGCTCAACTCAACTAAGCATGAAATAAATCCTGCTCATAAATGTTAAAATGCCAACAATTGTTGGCATTTTAACCTTTATAAGAAGGAGAGAGTAGTTTTAAGCAAGAAAATATACTTTCTGTCGGTCCTGATCTGGGTCCAACTGTTTTAAGATAGTATCAGCAGACGACAAAATTCAAAGTCAGATTGCTTGCCAATACTCTTGATCCTGTAAAAATTGTTCCTCAGGTGCTACAATGATACGAATTAAAACAGCAGACTGAAAAGCAGACGCCTGTAGTCGTGAATGGTAGTTGTGCACAAAATGTTAAACAAGTTTTCTCGTGGCACGGCACATGATCGATTAATGGTCAATACGAAAATAAAACTGAATTCAAAATACTATAAATTATGTATGAAGGAAAATCGAAATTAATTCTTCTTTTGTTGAGTGAAATAAGCCGTTGACCATTGAAGTTAGCGCCAATGTACTTGAAATGTGTTACTTCATCATTAGTGTAAAACATATACATGTTCTGATCGACCTGCAAGCTGCAGATAAAAAATACAGCTCATAATCAAAACACTAACCCACTTCCACGGATCTACCAGGCAAATGAAGAAAATTGTATTTTCTTTCACTACAACTTAACAAAATGGAAAAATGGAACAAAATTAACGTTTTTTTTCTCTTTTCGCTTCAATTTAACCAGTCTCTGTTCCCAACAATTCAACAATTTTAAAACGAAAGTATGTTTGAGGGATGTTCAAATATGAATGCAAGTAGCTTCATAACTTTCAGCACATATTGGTATACGTTTCTATAAAGAACAATATGGCACCAGGCCTAAAGAAAAATACAGTATACTTATCGAGTTAAAGCCCTTTGAATAAGGGTTATCATAGTATACTAACAAATTCAATGTTTCGAACATATAACAGGGATATAGACGAGCGTGTTAATCTTTAATAAACAGGTGACATTTCTTGAGTTTTTAAGGAAGTATCCCCATGTTCTTATAAAATGGTTCTGCGAAAGTTGCGGAAATCCGGCATTCTTTTGTTAAATTACATCGAATCGATTTCACGTAAGTATCTTTATGTTAAAAATAAAATGAACTTTAATATATATAACAAAATACACAAAGCAACATTAAAAATAGTAATCGAGTATGATCAGAAAATACCACAATCACAAACTGCAGACTAACCCACGACACCGCGAGGAAGAGCCACACAACAATCACGAGACGCCAGGAAGACAAACTAAGCAAAGCAACCAGCTCTCTCTTCCCCATCAAGATGATTGCAAAACTAGAAGGGACACAAAGAAACGTACAACAAAACATTTACAGGATCCCACAATGGGAGTAACAATAAACAACAAGTCAACAACAACAGAACCACCGCTTTAGAGCGGACAGCAGCCTAAGCCACCGGGGGCTTAAATGCATTTTACTGGTACCAAATCTTCGCCCTAGATTCTGCTGTTGTTCAAGTACAAAAAATTGTTCAGCTCGCATGGAAGCCTTCTAGCTATTGCAATGTATCATCATGGAGAAACACTCTATTCAAATTAATAAACTATGATGAAACAATGAAAAGGACTCACGACTCATAGATAGTCAGAGCTAAAGAAAACCTCAAGTTGAGCCACGGTGGGTCCAGCTACAGATAAGCATCCGGCACCAACCCACCCATTGAAGCTTTAGCTCAGAGCCGTCATAGAGTCTGAGGCCTGACCCACCGTCGTGCAATTAAAGAGGAAACCATAGCTACAAACCGTGATTGGGTTTAAAACCAGGCATGCAGACTGTCGCATTACATCCAAGTTATATCCAACCTTTATATAACGTTTGATAATCCTTTTGAATTGATCACTAAATTAGATTTTCCAACAATTCGTTTAAATTTATACACTAAATCACCATAAAATATAGGTTCTGATATGCCTTGTTGCAGAAGAGTTTTTAACCCAATGTTGTATTTAACATTGGTAGAATTAAGAAAATGCCCTTCGAATTTTATGATATCTATAACCTTGTTTTAATAACTTAGCAGTTAAAATAAGTTTCTGTTGTTGAAGTCATCAACATTAGAACACACTCTTGCAAAATGAATAAGCTGAGAAATATATACGCCATAGGAAGGGGAGCGCGGAACATCTCCATCAAGAAATGGGGAATTTACTATTTCAAAATTAAAATCATCCTGTTTATTATAAATTTTAGAAGAAACTATGCCATTTGTTATGGACAAGTTCAAGTCCAAAAAACGGAGCTTCAGTATCAGAGGAATTCGCCTTATTTAACTGAAGTTCAGTAGGATATATCTGACCTACCATTTAGTAGGGGAGCCAGAGATTCAAAAATTGGAAAAAAAGTGGCCGGAAAGTAGCAGAATTTTAGACTATATCCTCAGTTAGTATGATGTTTCAGAAGTGTGAAAACAGATATTGCACAAATTTTAAGTCTTGCAAAAGATGTTTATTTATGGGGTTACCATAGCTACCCTAATGCAGGCTTCATGTAGTAGGCTATTCGCTACATTACTGAAAAGAAAACTTATTTAGACCAGATAGGTCACATTTCTTACTATCTACATATTGCTTTACAGTAACTTAATTAAAAGCACCAAACTGACAATAAGTTTAAATGACTTACGCTTATGTGATTGTTATATACGTTACTTACATTAAAATATATTACTATTATTTACTTGGCCATGGCCTGCCAAAAGATTGGAAGAGGGAGATGTTTGTACATTAAGATTTTCTTGGTTACTTTATATATTATTAAATGTCTGTTAGTTTTGATGAACATGTGTATTTACAATGCAATAGCCAATGATACGTTGCCATTAGATAATAAGGAAACTCCTAGTATAATGTTATTATCATTTGCATCGCTATTTTACATATTGTTATGATTGATATTTTGATTAGATGCAGCTAAATAGAAGAATGATAATATTATTTTAGGCACCTGGAAGTTCTGTTATATACGTTACTTTCTTTTAAAACATATTTTTGTGCAATGTTATGCGTATATGCGTTCAAACAGTTAGTAGGTGAAAATGAAATTGACTACCATCTTAGTGCTCAAAATTAGATTGGAAATATTGTATTTTTAAACATTTAATATGAATGAGATGCAATATCAGCAAAGTTGTATTTGGTTAAAGGGAAAAAGCTTGAAAATAAAGCACATAATGCCATTAAGTATATGCTTTAGGAATCATGTAAATAGGATAATTGAAACCTATTTATTATTCATAACTAAATTGTTTCAAAAAGCTTAAATGATCCTTTAAAATCTGTGCCACAACCACGTATTTGCATCTTTTTATGTATTAAATGACGTTAAATGACATATACAAGACATTTTCTTTTACGTCAACAGCTCAATGAATAAATAAAAAGCAAGCAGTAACATAGTCAGATCCATCACACATTGTAAAAGCCATCAAATATTTGCATTTATAAACAGTTATTCGTTACAGCAGCTATATTTAAAACAATAAGGCACAAAATATACCTTAAAACTCTAAAAATGTAAGATATTCCAAGCAGAAGTCCAAATTTAAGAAAAGAAACATTAAAGATACCTTCATCGATGTCACATGAAACAAAACTGAAGTTTGTGGAAATCGTGATGATTCCTGGCTCTGATTTAGCACCCGCCTTAGCTATCCTTGGGGTTATAGTATTTAGTATCTACAGCGTGTCTGCTTTGGAAAAAGAGTATAATTTATGTTGGTAACGTATATAACAAAAAAATATAAAGATCATTACTTTAATCATTGTGTTGCCTTTGTAAAGCAATGAAACAGGACACCATTTATTCTAAATTACCATTTAATACTTTAGAAACAGACACATGTCTGTTAATAAGCTTTAAAAGCTCCCCTGCATTGTTAGTATTGTAGACATTTTAAATGATTTGACTTCGATAATCAGGACCTTGAGCAAACAAGTTTCTTGAATAGGACTTGATTGATCATATATTCCAGAATGTTTGCAGACGTTTGCTTTTTAGCTATATAGCTTATCAGCATACGTGATAGAATCTGCTTTACTGTTTGTTTTATTCAGCAGGACACTATTTATTTTTTACACGCACAATAAGTAATCATAACAACCATCATTCAGTCCTTAAAACTAACTAATTAATACCCATAAAAATGTACCAATTTGTTAAACGATGCTATATTTATGGTATATTGATAGTTCATGTAATAGAAACAAAATCCATACTTATGCTACATTCAAAGAATACTTTTAGATAGTATACTCAACAAATGCTTACTGTATCATACTTACATATAGTGCAATTGGCAATAGAGATAATGTTATCACTATCTGAGATGTATCATGATACTTTTACAAATCAAAAGAAATACCATTTCTGATGCAGATGATTGATAAAAAAGAGTGACAGACAAATTAAACATGCATACATACTATTTGTTAAGTTTATGCCTACTTTCTTAGCATAACATGTAAATCTATTATTTGTGTAAATCATGATACTAACTATTGTGCCTTCTCTATTGTCCATATAATTATTATTTTATTAGCACAGTAGATAATTTAATGTAGTACTTTTTGTCTCTATGCCCTGATGTGTTTACAACTCATCTATTATTTAACGCACATAAAAGGAATCAACTGACAGGATTCCTGACAAAGTTTGTTTAAAATGGGGTCCAATGACTGCTATGGTATTATGATAGAACTTAACATCAGCTATATTAGCACTAATTGCTAATCTTATGACTGCTATTTTTACTTTAAGATATTGCTATTCCTATCAACATTCTGATTACTTTATAATCTTTTAAACGGTAATTTTAATGCGTCCAAGTTAAATTTGACTTAAACGTTTTCACTATGTTGAAATTTTATCAAGTAAATTTGGTATCGTAAATTACAACTGATGAAATCTAGATTTCTTGGATATGATCACTGCCTTGCCATGTGAAACCCATCCTTATGGATGATTTCCCCAATGTCTACAGCAATAATTCATTTTGAATAACCCATTCAGTTTTAAAAATGCATTGCTTTGACAAATGATTAGTAGTGTTAAGTTAAAAGGACTATCAGTTTCATTAATCAAACAATGAAATCGATGTAAAAAAAGAGCTGAAATTAAAGTTCATAGCTAGAATAAATTCAAAATTAACCTTCTGAGTTTTGATATATGCATAAATAGATGTGGCTTAAACAATTTGCATAACAGAGCCACTCTCTTAAAGAATAAGTGATAACAAACACTAATGTTTCCTTAATTTTAATGTAACGTAAACAACATTTTATATTCTTAAAGGACTGATGCTGTCTAGATTGCCAGAAAACGTCGTCTTTCTATAAGTGAACATGACTAGGAAATGTCACAATCACAGCCTCCTGACTGACCCACTGCACATTAAGGAAGGGACACGAAACACAGATATCTACAATATAATTAAAGTGAAGCAACCAGCTCTCTTCCTTGTCAAGATGATTGCTGAACTAGCAACAAATTAGAAAACAAAGGCCCAATACAAACTCCACAACCAATAGGAACAACAACAAACAAAGTTTCCAACATCCACACATCATTTCAGAAATTCTTAGATATTTTATCATAAATGAATCTCATTTGATAGAATGGATATGATTTTTAGTATTTTATATATTGTGATGAGTGAACAGGTTCGACACAAAGCTTTGGCTGCTTCTGTAAGGCTTATTAGATTGTTTTGTTCAATTAAAAGATAAAAAATGTGCAAATATCTAAATTTGTTTTAGGTTTTCAGGCTCAGTTGTATATGGAAAACGGTTGAGACAAATATATATTCATGATATATATTCGTTTATTTATAGTTATATATGTTACTTTAGCAAATTTGAATGAACAAGCTTAAGGGAATGTATCCTAGTTGTGATGTTGCATCAGACTTATCATTTTATAAGTTTATAGATTGCATAAAATAACATAGAAAAATCAGCAAACAATGTGTTTTGTTTATAAGTCAAGAAGTATACCATTGCTTAAAAGAAAAATCTACAACCATATACACAGTCTTCTAATTAGTACTGATAACTTCTTCTTTTGGAACAAATGCTCTTATTATGCCTATCAAACACAGTCCCCCTTTTTTTAATGAAATAAACTTTCCAGTGATGTATAATTTAAGCTATTAAGCAATATTTGTTTGTCCAAATTGTTTTATACGTTACATATTGAAAATCGGACAACAAAATGATATTTAACCTCAGAAATGTTGTCAAGTATTACTCTAAAGTCGGTGATATTAAAACAATTATCATAAGGTGTTTAAAAGCTAACAGAAATAATGCATGATTATTTTCAAACTTAAGAGGTTCTAAATTTATGTAAAGTTTTATCTATGGTCATCTAATTAAACAGCTTATAACTGACAAAGTATTTATGTTAGAATGTATCTGTTTGCAGTTTTGAAATGGTCAGTTAACGCTCTTTTAAATACATGTTATACTGAAGTTAAACATATTGAAAATTTTGTCAAATGAAACTTTTTAACAAAATATCAATAATTTTAAGCGTATAGTTGAAATGTAACGTAAATGTCATTATAATGGACCCAAACAACTTTTAAAAACATCAATATGTGTAGAGAATAGCATGTTCTTACAGATTGCATAAAAGTTTTGTTCATTTAAACATTTCAACTTCTACCTAAATTGACTTAATTACATAATTTTGTTTTTAAGAGAATGAGGGGTAACGTATTAAACACACTGTTACAGGTATGTTTGCAAGACTTAAATTGATTGCAATATCTGGTTTCATACTGCCTATACTATGTACTAAAGGATAAAACAAGTGAAAATTCTGCTAAAAAGGGGGTATACCTAAATGCTTATTTTTGACATTTTTGAACCCTGACTCCTCTACTAGTAGGGGAGCCAGAGATTCAAAAATTGGAAAAAAAGTGGCCGGAAAGTAGCAGAATTTTAGACTATATCCTCAGTTAGTATGATGTTTCAGAAGTGTGAAAACAGATATTGCACAAATTTTAAGTCTTGCAAAAGATGTTTATTTATGGGGTTACCATAGCTACCCTAATGCAGGCTTCATGTAGTAGGCTATTCGCTACATTACTGAAAAGAAAACTTATTTAGACCAGATAGGTTACATTTCTTACTATCTACATATTGCTTTACAGTAACTTAATTAAAAGCACCAAACTGACAATAAGTTTAAATGACTTACGCTTATGTGATTGTTATATACGTTACTTACATTAAAATATATTACTATTATTTACTTGGCCATGGCCTGCCAAAAGACTGGAAGAGGGAGATGTTTGTACATTGAGATTTTCTTGGTTACTTTATATATTATTAAAGGTCTGTTAGTTTTGATGAACATGTGTATTTACAATGCAATAGCCAAGTCTGATACGTTACCATTAGATAATAAGGAAACTCCTAGTATAATGTTATTATCATTTGCATCGCTATTTTACATATTGTTATGATTGATATTTTGATTAGATGCAGCTAAATAGAAGAATAATAATATTATTTTAGGCACCTGGAAGTTCTGTTATATACGTTACTTTCTTTTAAAACATATTTTTGTGCAATGTTATGCGTATATGCGTTCAAACAGTTAGTAGGTGAAAATGAAATTGACTACCATCTTAGTGCTCAAAATTAGATTGGAAATATTGTATTTTTAAACATTTAATATGAATGAGATGCAATATCAGCAAAGTTGTATTTGGTTAAAGGGAAAAAGCTTGAAAATAAAGCACATAATGCCATTAAGTATATGCTTTAGGAATCATGTAAATAGGATAATTGAAACCTATTTATTATTCATAACTAAATTGTTTCAAAAAGCTTAAATGATCCTTTAAAATCTGTGCCACAACCACGTATTTGCATCTTTTTATGTATTAAATGACGTTAAATGACATATACAAGACATTTTCTTTTACGTCAACAGCTCAATGAATAAATAAAAAGCAAGCAGTAACATAGTCAGATCCATCACACATTGTAAAAGCCATCAAATATTTGCATTTTTAAACAGTTATTCGTTACAGCAGCTATATTTAAAACAATAAGGCACAAAATATACCTTAAAACTCTAAAAATGTAAGATATTCCAAGCAGAAGTCCAAATTTAAGAAAAGAAACATTAAAGATACCTTCATCGATGTCACATGAAACAAAACTGAAGTTTGTGGAAATCGTGATGATTTCTGGCTATGATTTAGCACCCGCCTTAGCTATCCTTGGGGTTATAGTATTTAGTATCTACAGCGTGTCTGCTTTGGAAAAAGAGTATAATTTATGTTGGTAACGTATATAACAAAAAATATAAAGATCATTACTTTAATCATTGTGTTGCCTTTGTAAAGCAATGAAACAGGACACCATTTATTCTAAATTACCATTTTAATACTTTAGAAACAGACACATGTCTGTTAATAAGCTTTAAAAGCTCCCCTGCATTGTTAGTATTGTAGACATTTTAAATGATTTGACTTCGATAATCAGGACCTTGAGCAAACAAGTTTCTTGAATAGGACTTGATTGATCATATATTCCAGAATGTTTGCAGACGTTTGCTTTTTAGCTATATAGCTTATCAGCATACGTGATAGAATCTGCTTTACTGTTTGTTTTATTCAGCAGGACACTATTTATTTTTTACACGCACAATAAGTAATCATAACAACCATCATTCAGTCCTTAAAACTAACTAATTAATACCCATAAAAATGTACCAATTTGTTAAACGATGCTATATTTATGGTATATTGATAGTTCATGTAATAGAAACAAAATCCATACTTATGCTACATTCAAAGAATACTTTTAGATAGTATACTCAACAAATGCTTACTGTATCATACTTACATATAGTGCAATTGGCAATAGAGATAATGTTATCACTATCTTAGATGTATCATGATACTTTTACAAATCGAAAGAAATACCATTTCTGCTGCAGATGATTGATAAAAAAGAGTGACAGACAAATTTAACATGCATACATACTATTTGTTAAGTTTATGCATACTTTCTTAGCATAACATGTAAATCTATTATTTGTGTAAATCATGATACTAACTATTGTGCCTTCTCTATTGTCCATATAATTATTATTTTATTAGCACAGTAGATAATTTAATGTATGCCTTTTTGTCTCTATGCCCTGATGTGTTTACAACTCATCTATTATTTAACGCACATAAAAGGAATCAACTGACAGGATTCCTGACACCGTTTGCTTAAAATGGGGTCCAATGACTGCTATGGTATTATGATAGAACTTAACATCATCTATATTAGCACTAATTGCTAATCTTATGACTGCTATTTTTACTTTAAGATATTGCTATTCCTATCAACATTCTGATTACTTTATAATCTTTTAAACGGTAATTTTTATGCGTCCAAGTTAAATTTGACTTAAACGTTTTCACTATGTTGAAATTTTATCAAGTAAATTTGGTATCGTAAATTACAACTGATGAAATCTAGATTTCTTGGATATGATCACTGCCTTGCCATGTGAAACCCATCCTTATGGATGATTTCCCCAATGTCAACAGCAATAATTCATTTTGAATAACCCATTCAGTTTTAAAAATGCATTGCTTTGACAAATGATTAGTAGTGTTAAGTTAAAAGGACTATCAGTTTCATTAATCAAACAATGAAATCGATGTAAAAAAAAGAGCTGAAATTAAAGTTCATAGCTAGAATAAATTCAAAATTAAGCTTCTGAGTTTTGATATATGCATAAATAGATGTGGCTTAAACAATTTGCATAACAGAGCCACTCTCTTAAAGAATAAGTGATAACAAACACTAATGTTTCCTTAATTTTAATGTAACGTAAACAACATTTTATTTTATATATTCTTAAAGGACTGATGGTGTCTAGATTGCCAGAAAACGTCGTCTTTCTATAAGTGAACATGACTAGGAAATGTCACAATCACAGCCTCCTGACTGACCCACTGCACATTAAGGAAGGGACACGAAACACAGATATCTACAATATAATTAAAGTGAAGCAACCAGCTCTCTTCCTTGTCAAGATGATTGCTGAACTAGAAACAAATTAGAAAACAAAGGCCCAATACAAACTCCATAACCAATAGGAACAACAACAAACAAAGTTTCCAACATCCACATATCATTTCAGAAATTCTTAGATATTTTATCATAAATGAATCTCATTTGATAGAATGGATATGATTTTTAGTATTTTATATATTGTGATGAGTGAACAGGTTCGACACAAAGCTTTGGCTGCTTCTGTAAGGCTTATTAGATTGTTTTGTTCAATTAAAAGATAAAAAAATGTGCAAATATCTAAATTTGTTTTAGGTTTTCAGGCTCAGTTGTATATGGAAAACGGTTGAGACAAATATATAATCATGATATATATTCGTTTATTTATAGTTATATATGTTACTTTAGCAAATTTGAATGAACAAGCTTAAGGGAATGTATCCTAGTTGTGATGTTGCATCAGACTTATCATTTTATAAGTTTATAGATTGCATAAAATAACATAGAAAAATCAGCAAACAATGTGTTTTGTTTATAAGTCAAGAAGTATACCATTGCTTAAAAAAAAAATCTACAACCATATACACAGTCTTCTAATTAGTACTGATAACTTCTTCTTTTGGAACAAATGCTCTTATTATGCCTATCAAACACAGTCCCCCTTTTTTTAATGAAATAAACTTTCCAGTGATGTATAATTTAAGCTATTAAGCAATATTTGTTTGTCCAAATTGTTTTATACGTTACATATTGAAAATCGGACAACAAAATGATATTTAACCTCAGAAATGTTGTCAAGTATTACTCTAAAGTCGGTGATATTAAAACAATTATCATAAGGTGTTTAAAAGCTAACAGAAATAATGCATGATTATTTTCAAACTTAAGAGGTTCTAAATTTATGTAAAGTTTTATCTATGGTCATCTAATTAAACAGCTTATAACTGACAAAGTATTTATGTTAGAATGTATCTGTTTGCAGTTTTGAAATGGTCAGTTAACGCTCTTTTAAATACATGTTATACTGAAGTTAAACATATTGAAAATTTTGTCAAATGAAACTTTTTAACAAAATATCAATAATTTAAAGCGTATAGTTGAAAATGTAACGTAAATGACATTATAATGGACCCAAACAACTTTTAAAAACATCAATATGTGTAGAGAATAGCATGTTCTTACAGATTGCATAAATGTTTTGTTCATTTAAACATTTCAACTTCTACCTAAATTGACTTAATTACATAATTTTGTTTTTAAGAGAATGAGGGGTAACGTATTAAACACACTGTTACAGGTATGTTTGCAAGACTTAAATTGATTGCAATATCTGGTTTCATACTGCCTATACTATGTACTAAAGGATAAAACAAGTGAAAATTCTGCTAAAAAGGGGGTATACCTAAATGCTTATTTTTGACATTTTTGAACCCTGACTTCTCTACTAGTAGGGGAGCCAGAGATTCAAAAAATGGAAAAAGTGGCCGAAAAGTAGCAGAATTTGAGACTATATCCTCAGTTAGTATGGTGTTTCAGAAGTGTGAAAACAGATATTGCACAAATTTTAAGTCTTGCAAAAGATGTTTATTGATGGGGTAACCATAGCTACCCTCATGCAGGCTTCATGTAGTAGGCTATTCGCTACATTACTGAAAAGAAAAGTTATTTAGACCAGATAGGTCACATTTACGAGTATCTGCATAATGCTTTACAGTAACTTAATTAAAAGCATCAAACTGACACTAAGTTTAAATGTCTTACGCTTACGTAATTGTTATATACGTTACTTACATTCAAACATATTACTATTGTTTACATGGCCATGGGCTGACAGAAGACTTGTGGAGAGAGATTTTTGTAAATTAAGATTTTCTTAGCTACTTTATAAAATGTCTGTTAGCTTTTGATGAACATGTGCATTTACCATGCAACAACCAAGTCTAATACGTTACCATTAGATAATAAAGAAACTCCTAGTATAGTGTTATTATCATTTGCATCGTTTTCTTACATATCGTTATGATTGATATTTTTAATTAGATGCAGCTTAATAGCAGAATAATAATATTAGTTTAGGCACATGGAAGTTCTGTTTGAACGTTACTTTCTTTTAAAACAATATTTTTGTGCAATGTTATGTGTATATACGTTCAAACAGCTAGTAGGTGAAAATGAAATTGACTACCATCTTAGTGCTCAAAATTAGATTGGAAATATTATATTTTTAAACATTTGATATGAATGAGATGCAACATCAACATAATTATATTTGGTTTAAAGGAATAAACTTGAAAATAAAGCACGTAAATGCCATTAAGTATATGCTTTAGGTATCATGTAAACAGATAATTGATACCTATTTATTATTCATAACTAAATTATTTCAAGAAACTTAAATGATTCTTTAAAATCTGTGCCACTACCATGTATTTGATTCTTTTTATACATTAAAAGGCGTTAAATGACATATACAAGACATTTTCTATCACCGTCAACTGCTCAATGAATAAATAAAAAGCACGCAGTAACATAGCAGATCAATCACACATTGTAAAAGCAATCAAATATATGCATTTATAAACAGTTATGTGTTACAGCAGCTATATTTAAAACAATAAGGCACACAAAATCTACCTCAAAACGCTGAAAAATGTAAGATATTCCTAGCAGAAGTCCAAATCAAGAAGTGAAACATTAAAGATACCTTCATCGGTGTCATATGAAACAAAACGGAAGTTATCTATGGGGTTATAATATTTTTGTATCTACAGCGTGTCCGATTTGGAAAAAGAGCATTATTTATGGTGGTAACGTATATAACAAAAATATAAAGATCATCATCATTTTAATCATTGTGTTGCCTGGTTCTACACGTTTGTGAAGCAATGAAACTGGACAACATTTATTCTAACTTACCATTTTAATACTTTAGAAACAGACACATGTCTGTTAATAAGTTGGAAAAGCTCCCCTGCATTGTTAGTATTGTAGACAATTCTAAATGATTAGACTTCGATAATCAGGACCTTGAGCAAACAATCTTTCTAGAATAGGACTTGATTGATCATATATTCCAGAATGTTTGCAGACGTTTGCTTTTTAGCTATATAGCTTATCAGCATACGTGATAGAATCTGCTTTACTGTTTGTTATATTCAGCAGGACAATACTTATTTTTTAACACTCACAATAAGTAAACATAACAACCGTCTTTCAGTCCTTAAAACTAACTAATTAATACCCATAAAACATGTACCAACTTGTTAAACGATGCTATATTTATGGTATATTGATAGTTCATATAATAGAAACAAAATCCATACTTATGCTACTTTCAAAGAATACTTTCAGATAGTATACTCAACAAATGCTATGCTGTATCATACTTACATATAGTGCAATTGGCAATAGAGACAATGTTATCACTATCTGAGATGTATCATGATACTTTTACAAATCGAAAGAAATACAATTTCTTATGCAGACGATTGATAAAAAAGAGCGACAGACAAATTACATACATTCTATTTGTTAAGTTTATGCATACTTTCTTAGCATAACATGTAAATCTATTATTTATGTTAGTAATGATAATAACTAATGTGTCTTCTCTATTGTCCATATAATTATCATTTTATTATCACAGTAGATAATTTAATGTATGCCTTTTTGTCTCTACACCCTGATGTGTTTACAACTCACATATTATTTAACGCACATAAAAGGAATCAACTGACAGGATTCCAGCTACAGCTTGTTTAAAATGGGATCCAATGACTGCTATGGTATGATAATTGAGCTTAACATCAGCTATATTCGCACTCATTGCTAAAACTAAGTTTAATCTTATGACTGCTATCTTTATTCTAAGATATTGCTATTCCTATCAACATTCTGATTAACGCAAATAATCTTTTAAACAGTAATTTTAATGCGTCCTAGTTAAATTTGGCTTAAACATTTTCTCTCTGTTGAAATTTTATAAAGTAAATTTGGTATCGTAAATTACAACTAAAGAAATCTAGATTTCTTGGATATAATCACTGCCTTGCCATGTAAAACCCATCCTTATCGATGATTTCCCCAATTTTAAAGGCAATATTTCATTTTGAATAACCCATTCAGTTTTTCAGTTTGCAATGCTTTGACAAATGATTAGTAGTGTTAAGTTATAAGGACTATCAGTTTCATTTATCAAACAATGAAAGCCATGTTTAAAATGAGCTGAAATTAAAGTTCATAACTAGAAAAGATTTAAAAGTCACCTTCTGAGTTTTGATACATGCATAAATAGATGTGGCTTAAACAATTTGCATAACAGAGCCACTCTCTTAAAGAGTAAATGATAACAGACACTTATGGTTCCTTAAATTTAATGTAACGTAAACAACATTTTATTTTTATATTTAAACATAAAGGATTGATGCTGTCTAGATTGCCAGCAAACGTCTTCTTTCTATAAGTGACCATGACTAGGAAATGTCACAATCACAGACTCCTGACTGCCCCACTGCACCTTAAGGAAGGGACACAGAATACAGATATCTACAATATAATTAAAGTGAAGCAACCAACTCTCTTCCTTGTCAAGATGATTGCTGAAAGAGAAACAAATTAGAAAACAAAGGCCCAATACAAAACTCCCACAACCAATTGGAACAACACCAAACAAATTTTCCAACATCCACACATCATTTCAGAAATTCTTAGATATTTTATCATAAATGAATCACATTTGATAGAACAGATATGTTATTTACTATTTTATATATTGTGATGAGTGTAAACAGGTTCAACATAAAGCTTTGGCTGCTTCTGAAAAGCTTATTAGATTGTTTTGTTCGATTAAAAGAAAGAAATGTGCAAATATTTAATTTTGTTTTATGTTTTCAGGCTCAGTTGAAAATGGAAAACGGTTGAGACAAATATATAATCATGAGATATAATTCGTTGATTTATAGTTATATATGTTACTTTAGTAAGTTTTACTGAACAAGCTTAAGGGAATGTATCCTAGTTGAGATGTTGCATCAGACTTATCGTTTTATAGGTTTATAAATTACATTACATAACAAAGAAAATTAGCAAACAATGTGTTTTATTTTTAAGTCAAGAACTATACCATTTCTTAAAAGAACAAAATGACAACCATATACAAAGTCTCCTATTAAGTACTGATAACTTCTTCTTTTGGAACAAATGCTCTTTTTATGCCTATCAAACACAGCCTCCCTCCACTTTTTTATGA
Organism: Loripinus fragilis; assembly: GCA_964019695.1. Classification (NCBI taxonomy): domain Eukaryota; kingdom Metazoa; phylum Mollusca; class Bivalvia; order Lucinida; family Lucinidae; genus Loripinus; species Loripinus fragilis. The sequence continues at coordinate 37,716,520 of OZ026515.1, forward strand.
AATAAACTTTCCAATGATGTTTAATTTAAGCTTTTAACTAATATGTGTTTGTCTTCAACTTTGTTTTATACGTTACATATTGAAAATCGAACAACAAAATGATATTTAAACTCAGAAATGTTGTTTAGTATTACTCTAAAGTCGGTGATATCAAAACAATTATCAAAAGGTGTTTAAAAGCTAACAGAAATAAGTGCATGCTTATTTTCAAACTTAAGAGGTTCTAAACTTATATAAAGTTATATCTATGGTCATCTAATTAAACAGCTTCTAACTGACAAAGTATTTATGTTAGAACATATCTATTTGCAGTTTTGAAATGGTCAGTTAACGCTCTTTTGAATATATGTTATCTTGAAGTTAAACACATTTTGAAAATTTTGTCAAATGAAACTTTTTAACAAAATATCAATCATGTTAAGGGTATAGTTGAAAATATAACGTATATGACATTATAATGGACCCAAACAACTTTTAAAAACATCAATATGTGTAGAGAGTAGCATTTTCTTAAAGAATGCATAAATGTTTTGTTCATTTAAACATTTCAACTTCTACCTAATTAGACTTAATTACATATTTTTTGTTTTTAAGAAAATGAGGGGTAACGTATTAAACACACTGTTACAGGTATGTTAGCAAGACTTAAATTGGGTGCAATATCTGGTTTCATACTGCCTATACTATGTACTAAAGGATAAAACAAGTGAAAATTCTGCTAAAAAGGGGGCATACCTAAATGCATATTTTTGACATTTTTGAACCCTGGCTCCTCTACTAATAAGTTACCAAAGCAAATCAGACGGCAATCGTCGTATATAGTGAGAAGGGGGTTAAATTGATAATCACGACTTCAGACAAGGACACACTTTATGGCTTTGCTTTTCTTTTTATGGGAAATTAAGGCTTACATTTCAAATAAGCGTCTGTTAGCATGAAATATCAACCCTGATTTAAATTCAAAATGGAGCAGCAACTATTGAAAATGTCGCTTGCGCTTCTTTTAGAAGGCGCTTTAATGGTTAATGAATGCAAATATATTCTCTTTGAATTCTCGCAAAGGAAATGTTATTCTGCCACTAATTTTATCATGAAAATGTTGTATGACTGTATAATTATTACGTCTATTGCATTATAAAATACATGCTCTCAAGTTTTGTTTTGTAGTGTAGATGCAAACACTTTGAATCTTAATCAAACTACACCTCTGTCCATATTCATGGGCGGGTCCGGAATTTTCTGTCGGGAGTGGGAGGGGAAGGGGGTCCTGACAAAGGTCATTTTTTTCTAGTCATCAACGTATGTTTCACAGAGGGTCGTACGGACTTCCTACTCGAAAGGGGTCCGCACCCGTATTTCTAAGGAAATCTATAGCCACTTGTAATTTTCCAGGTGATGGGGGCTCCGGACCCCCTGTCTCCCCTCTGGGTCATTCCAATTTATTGTTTGGAATATATTCTTCCAGAATACATCAGCACCTCATATGTCAGTCACAGATCATAATTTATAATTAATCTTTGCCCCCTGGGAAATTGTTCATGCTTTTTTGCCGTCTGCTGATTTTTTTTTTCAAAATTATCTAAACTTTTTTTGCTTTCAGGAAGACAGGAAAGCGTCTCGACATGACTGAAGAAATGTTAACCCGGACGTTAAGCATCAAGACAAACAAACTGAAAAATGTATAACCCCATGTGGGATCCGAACTCACTGCCTACTCGGACCTAGTATAAACGGACTGGTCAATAACGGAAATACAAAGTTATGTTGTCGAGGCTTTGTTTCAGGGCTATTTCAAAGTACTACAGCCTATAAAATTGATTTTGAACATATCTAAGATTATACGACTTTATTCCCGGGTCAGAACTGCCTAGAACTGCATCATCCGCCACAACCTTGCTGTGTTTTGATCTGAAAATCGTCCGCGAGAACAAAAAACAACAACGTCAAATTAAAGACAAATCTTCTGGAAATGTTTCATGCTTTGTTGTCGACTTCTTATTTTTTTTTTTTTTCAAAATGAACTTCTAACAAATCTTTCGTTGTCAAACGGGTTTGATGATGCTAGATCGGGACCGACGCTCTGTCGTCCTGATCTGGGTTCAAATTGTTTGCGTTTATCAACAGACGGCAACACTCGCCGCTAGCAAGGTAAGTAAACATAGATGGTTAGATGTCGCAGATAAAATGTGTACTTAACTTTTCCTCCATACGGATATAATCCGAGCAATTTCCTTCTATTGTATTTAGAATTCTACTGTATCTTTTTATTATTCAACACTACAATGCCAACATCACAACCATACTTCTCATACAGCGACTTTCGTCATCTGATAACCTTTGCAAACAGTTTGATCAAGATCACGACCGACAGAACGGCGGTCCTGATCTGGATCCAAACCGTTTGGCACTCTGAAGGTGTTCCTGAAAGAATTTTTTCTAAAGCTAATTTTGAAAAAAAGTTAGCAGACGACAAAAGTATGAAAAATTACCCACAATGCTTGATAGAAACCAAGGTAGTTGAGTTTTAAAAGTATATCAATAGGAAAGCTTACCTTCCCAAGTTCCCACTGGACTTTATATTATTGACGACAACTGTTTATAAGAATCAGCTTTCGATTCAAGCAATAAATAATTAATTAATATTTAAAGACGACGTGTTTTTGTGAAGAACAATTGATAATAACAGCTTGCAAGTTTTTATCAATAATGACAATTTTTTTGAAACCTAACACACATAGAAGAAAATGTTATTATTTTGAGCGTAGCACGTTTGAGCGACTTTTCCCAAATGTACGTTTGAGCGACCATACGTTTGAGCGAATTTTTACAATACGTTTGAGCGACTTTTTTTTATAGGTATTCAGGTAAACATAGGTACAATCTTCCGTTAGCCGGATAAAATATAGCTTACCAGGGCCCGGAAGTACAATGCCTTCATAAAGTTAAGGAAGACTTAAATTAAGTAGTGATATTTCATCATGCTATATTAAATGCTAAATAAAATGCCTGGATCGATGCAGTACGTGTGGTCAATGATATCATTGTGATCTACAGAAAAAAAGAAACTATTTTGATTTTCCTCAGTTTGAAACGTTATATTTTGCATCCTGAAAAATCAATGCTTAATTTAAGTCTTCCTTAACTTTAAGGGGCATTGTAATTCCGGGCCATGTCGCCTTAATTCATAAGTCTGTAACATGCAGTGACTGGCACACAGGCATGGGTTTTCTTTTTTCTGTATGTTGACCACACTGGGAATGTATCATTCTTCCTGGGTATTTCACAGAATTTTGACCATAGAATTATGTAGTCGTGTCTGATCAAAAAGTACCGTATTGTTCGCCCAAACGCATTATCCCCATTATTTTCCTTTCAAACTTTCTATTCCATTGTAATTTAACTATCGCTACGGCGCACGATCCTCATGCATGCTAGGGTTTCTGGGTTCTAAAGAAAGGGGTGGTCTCACCCAATAGGCAATTAACACAGGCTCTGCCCACGCTCGGAATTTAATCATTATATGCATAAAGAATGTCAAGATTTGTGATATATTTATCCATTGATCTATTTCTGTTTTTGAATTATTGCATTTTATTTTTCGAAGGAAAAATGGGTGCCCTTGTATAAAGCAGCCCAAAGCTATGAGATTTTAGATTTTCTTACATAATTTTGCTAAAAAGCTTGTGAGTATGTATGTAACATGATTGTAGACCAATGTATCAAATAGAATTTCAGCTGAAAATATCTCCATATTTCAGATCCATAAATTATTTTCAATAAAGTTAAATGTTGATTTCACTTGTTACAGTTTTTGTCTACCTATGAAATTCACATTGAAATGGGCCACACATGTTTAGGTAATGATATTAAAAAATCACGAAAAAGCAAATTCGCTAGCGTTATTTTCTTTAGAGTTTTTATGTTAACAGTCAAACTTTTGAAAAGTGTAAAATCCACATTATTGATATAAATTTGTTTTGCTGTCTTTGTGTTTCAATTTTAGGTCAATTTTATGAGTTCTGTCATGTTTTGCATTGTAAGGCGACATAAGAAGCTTTTGTTTCTATGATAAAAGATGTTTTTCCCGGGATAATGGCGCCTTGTTGTACTCCACAGTGGAACTTAGAGCTGTAACGATATGCCAAAAGTGTATTGCGATATATTGCAATATATGAATAACATATTGCGATTTACCACAATATATTGTTTATTACATTGAGTCATTATTCTAAGCACTACTTGTCTTAAAAATACTTAGATTTTTGCTCCATTTATGCAGAAATCAAAGGTTTTAAGATATGAAACAAATTCAAGCACCTTATCAGCAATCATTTATGCTTTGAAAATTAGTGAAAGCATTGAATGGGCAGATCAATAAAGGCAGTAAACAGCTAGCAGCCAGTAAATTTTAAACTTACATTTGCACCTTTTTTGTACCACAACTACATTTGTTTTCCAATAACTTTATTTACATAAGTTTTTAAGACATTTCTCTGACTTTTGAAAGGAAAATCAAATACAACCAAATACTTTACTTTCTTATTGTTCTATTTATAGTAACCACAATATATTGCGATATGTTTTTCGTACCAATATATTGTACCTTCTCAGACTCATATTGCAATATACCTGCATATAAGGTTTATCGTTACAGCTCTAGTGGAACTTTAAATATAGTCATGATAAATCTTAATTTAAAGAGTGTTTATCGTTTATTGTTCTAATTTCAAGAGAAACATACTTTTCATATATGTGTGGTACTGCCAGATCAACAATCCTTGTAGAAGGCTTCATGGTCGTTACTTACTTGTTGATTCTACCAAACGGCTAACCAGTACTGAATCCCATAACATTTTCCAGCTAGTACGTAATAGTGCAGTGTTTTGTTTCATTTCATAAGCCCTAACCAATTAGAATCTAGCCATCATTTCCGTAAGATGAACCGTTTGCATGTGGCAGTTCCTCTATTGATGTTTTATAAGCCATGTGTCCAATAATTGAGCCAGTGCATGAGATTTCCAACAATGTGGTATGTGCGACCAGCAAAGCCTCAGGTCAGCCTGCGCATACGCGCAGTCTGATCAGAGCCTTTGCTCGTCGCTTGAGTAATCTATGATTATTAAGCTACTGACTGAATACCATTAGGAGTTTCTAAGCTTAAAAGAATGCTGCAGAGGCTCATCCGACTCTACACATGTCAAAATGCAACATTGTTGGAAATCTCCTGAACTGGCTCATATAATAAAGGATATTGACGATTCGTGCGCACATGCCAATGGTCCTCTTAAATAGACAAGGTATTCATAGAACCCTCATCAACTCAGGACTGCCTGTTCTGTCAGCTAATGTAAATCAATACAGTAAATAGAGGATCTTATATGAGTGCTCATGTTTTATTGAATTTATTAAACGAGTTGAGGAAAAGTGATAAAATGCGAGGCTTGCCGAGCATTTTATTACTTTTTCGCAACTAGAATATATGCTAATGAAAATAACAGTATAACAGACTAAACCCATAATAAACAGCTGAAAAGATGAAGACTTCATTTTTTTTCACCTAATAGTGGAGCTGCTTAGTGAGCAAATAGAGGGAAATACTTCACTTGATGATACAAGCATGAAATTCACACCATATATTCTTTACATGACACACATTCAAAAACGATTCCTGGCCACTTCAAAAATGGCCATTTTCAAGATGGCCGCCAAAAACAAAATGGCCGACACTTCTAACGAGAATGTACGTAGTAAATTGATCATATCTCAGTTTCTGCTCGTCATAGAACAACACACTTGGTATCAAATTGAAACTAAAATAATTGTCCTTCGGTATAAAGTTCAAATATGCAAATAAACTGATTTACATAGAATTTAGATTAATGAACTATTCCATTTGGCCCCAAAATCAATAAAAAAAAACATTTGACACTCTGTTTTTATTCCCATGTTAAGATTGTTGGTTCTGTTTAAGACGTAATTTGTTAAATGAAAATGGTTTTCTATGGTGTAGATTAGGCCCAAAATGTATTAAAGTGCCCCAAGTGGCTTCAGCTGCTGTCCCCTTTAGGTGGTGGTTATGTTATTGTTTGTCCATTTTGCTCCGTTTGTTCGCGTGAATTTTGTGTTCTTGTTTTGTAATGTAGTACTTAGCGTCCTTTCTAGTTTTACAATAATCTGGATGAGGAAGAGAGATCTGGCTCTTTACTTGTTTTGTTCTCTTGCTGTCCTGTGGTTGTCAGAGTTCTGTGCCTGTTCCTTTTGGAGCCATAAGTTGGTATATGGTCTGTAATTGTGGCATTTCCTAGTCATACTTACTTTCTTCAAGGTGGATAGAGAATCAATTTCAGAACTTATCCCTATTTTCTCCCTAGATCATATTTACATGTACTATGCTTGATGGCTACCAGTAAATGTTAGCGACAAGCTTGCCATGTAACAAATGCATTCTGAAGTATACACAGAGATCATTTTGCCGCTCGTAAAATTGAAAAGGCGTTCTCATGATTGCCATTGACCAACCCCACAAGCAAAATATTGCAGTTATAAAAGGTTACAGAGGTGATATTGGCCTAACTGAAGATAAATGTAAAGCTTTCTTTCTTTCTCTCTCTTTCTGCCAATACTTCTAAACCTCTTAGGAGGACTTCAGAAGGGTATTCCGATTACCAAGTAATAGATGGGGCTAGCTTAAATAAACGATAAGCAGAGTGGGTCGGATGAGTTTGCACAGTGTGAAAAGAGAGTTAGTTTAGTAAAAGATAAAAACAGAATATGGTGATTTAGGGGGTATACATGCACATGGTGACTAAACAATAAACTGCGCCACAGTAGGAAGCGTGACAGTGCAGGTTGGGAGGGCATTCCAGTGTATGATTATTTTAGGGAAGAAGTTGTATTTATAACAGTTGGTAGAGGTTGGGATCTGTTTATATTTGGGTTTCTAGCAGTTAAGTGAATCCCTTCAATGAGGAGTCAGCTGACTTGTACGCACTTAATATAAATATAACAGTTGTATTTGTAAAATAGTAAGTGAGTATGACCAGGAAACCATGCAACAGTTATCTCCCATTGGTCAGAAGCAAAATGAAAAGTTTGTAAAGGACATGGCAGATACTCAGACACCATCTTCGTTAAATGAGCCAGTGAAAAACAATATGCTTCCACTTTTCAGACTTAAAGCTAAAGCCAAACAATCGTCAGCTTAGAATTAGCTTGACAGTTGAATGGATTCGATATTGTCAAAGCCAAAAAGCCAGCCTTTTTCCAACATGAAAATCAAAACTGTCCTCAATCCTTATCACAAAAAGGCATTTTTTACACAGCAGTAAAGTCACAGCTGCTTGACAATCTCGAGAAAGTAACAAATACAAAATATTAACAACCAAATGCAGACACTGTGATAATGGATGGCACAACCTTGATCAATGTATGATTTAGAAAAAAGTCCAGAGCAGCAAATAGTCTGACGGTTATGCCGCTGAGGTGATTGTACCTCATACAGAGTATTATGCTTGGAAATACTCAAGATATGATGTTGTATTTGGTATAATATCACCAAGATAGTTTGAAAAGTGAGACACGGCAGAAAAGAGGAACCCTACCCTTCACTATAGTGTAGATTTTATTTTCTTGTCCTTTGGGAACATGAGTTTCATTGTGGAAACTTGAAACTGTTAGAGGGTCACTGGTGAGGCCTAAATGGCCGAAACTAGCTAGTCTGGCCCAAAAATTATGCACACTCTGGTTAAGTTTTTTAATAAGTCTTTGCTTCCAAATGATACCCTTCTAAGAACATATTTGGAAAAAAGGCTGGTAACACCAGACCACCCAAATCATGGAACAACTTCCTTAGATGTGATGACAGCAAAAGCTGAAATATTTGGGTTTCTAGCAGTTGAAATATATTTGCTCAAACTAATGCACAGATAATACTTACAAAAGGAGAAGGGGTTGTTTGAAGTTTATAAAATGGGGCTGTTAGCTTTATGCAATCAGTGGAAGCAGACACTTGTATGTTTGTACACAAAAAACTTGCTTCTTTGACAGGAAGCCAAACTCTAATGATTGTTATTTCCGATACTGATGTTGTTGTACATGATATAGCAGGTAGGCTGATTTGAATATCTACGCTTTGTGAATAGCAATCGGAAAAAGAATCAATTTTTGATGGATGCCGACTCATGATATATGTAAATCACTAGGTCCTCGTGCAAGGCCATTGCCTTTTTTGCATGGGTTAAATTATTTGGTGTGATACAGTTTCTGCATCTGTTGGCAATGGCAAGAAATCAACATGGTATGCATGGAAGGTGGATGAAGAAACCACAGAAGTTTTTGAAGCCTCATTATTGCTGCAGACTCAATATCACAATCGGAAATCGATACATAAGAACAGATTATTGTTTTTATGTACGATTTTAACCACGACTTGCATGGTGAACGAAGCGCTTTGACTTATTATTTGCACAATGCTATCCACCAACACAAGCTGATCTAAAAGAGCAAGGTTAGGTTTCATTTATCCAGGCAGGACATGTTATGGAGACAATCAACTGTTACTGAACAGCAATTGCCATCTACATCGAATAGAGGATATTTAAAGCAGAACAATGTTTGGATTTCAAAATGGACAGAGTTGTCTGCTGTAGCCAAATGTTATAAGGAAATTAAAAAAATTTTGTTGTTAAAAGTCAAATTGTATGAAAAACTGCAAATGGTATCCTTCAGGTACTGTCTTAATGCAAATGTCAAGAAGATAGGTAGTTACATGTACATATTTTAATTGTGGGCAATTATGCTTCAACTATTTCCGGGTATAATTTAAGACAAATATTCAGTAAAGATAAATGTCTATGCTAGTTCAGTATGCTTAAAATAAGCAGCACTAAAATCATGTGGTCGGTGAGCTAATTTGCCTGAATAATGGTACATACACCTAGGAGTGAACCAGACTTTTGATTGGAAATATATTTTTCAGTGGAAGATCACCACAAACTGAGATTGGATCAATTTTTTTCAATTTCTAGATTTTTAGTAGAAAAAGGTAAATATTATTCATGAACATTTAATTAGCTTATTTGCATATTGGGGTCTTGGAAGAAAGTGGAACGATGGAGCTTTAATTTGGTATGATATTATGTAGAATAGAAGCTTAGAAATGAATAATTAAAAATAGAAGCTTAGAAATGAATAATTAAAAATAGAAGCTTAGAAATGATAAAATTTACAACATGGGCATACTACTTTATTGATATTTGAAGATTTATAAAGTATTTGTAAATAAATATTCAAGAATATGCTAATGCGCTGTCGTGCAATTACGGTGATTTATAGTATGGCTAAGTCTAAGATTTAGTTATATATCACTTTTGACATTCTACATTGACCAGAGGTTAAGATATGTTTAATTTAAATAAATTTTACCGATTTTCGGCCCAAAAAATAGAACTTGTTAATATTCATAAATATGCAAATCAGTTAATTTGCATATTTGAATTTTATACAAAAGGACAATGATTTAGCTTCAATTTGATACCAAATTTGTTCTTCTATGATGAATAGAAACCGAGATATGATCAATTTATCACATACACTACCCAACGAAATGTCGGCCATTTTGTTTTTTTGCGGCCATCTTGAAAATAGCCGAAATTGAAGTGGCCAGGACTAGTTTTTAAGTGCGTGAGATGTAATGAATATATGGTGTAAAGTTCATGTTTGTATCATCAAGTGAAGTATTTTCTCAGTATCCCGCTCCACTATAATTGCAAACTACTAAGACAAATGCATGATTGCTAAACTTCAAACTAATAAGACTATTGGATGACGACTGATGACATAGGACACTATACAACACAGTAAATAAAATGTATACTGAGTTGAAGCAATAGCAGCAAGGCGCAATAGAAATGAAGACAAAACAACTTGTTCCTTGATTACTAAATAGACATTGAATGTTTGCATATCTAAACGTTGGTTTGAATAAATAAAATATAAGATACCATTTTATAGAGGAAACAATGTTTTGGCTTGCACATGTTAATTATTTTGTCCCTCACTTCAAGTCTTATTAACAACACTGTAACAGGTCAACATGTAGACATATCAGTTTGGAAAGCAGCTGTGTCTGACAGTTGTTAAAATTGATTAAAGAATAAAGACAAACCACTGTATGATAACAACGTGTATTTGTAGAAAAAATGTCAAGCTTTGCCCTTTAAACCTACTGACAAGCAGGAGAGTAATATAGCAAAAGGTGCAAGGAAGAATTAAAACCCTATTTCTTCCTGAAACAAACCCAATTATACGTTACGTTATGTCCATTCTAGTATTACAATCATCTTGATGGGGAAGAGAGAGCTGGTTGCTTTGCTTAATTTGTCTTCTTGGTGTCTCGTGATGGTTGAGTGGCTCTTCCTCGCGGTGCCATGGGGTCGTCTGCGTTTTGTTATTGTGGTATTTCCTGATCATACTCACTAACTATTTCTGACTTAAGACTGGTAATGAATGCAACCATGTACATAAAGTATGCAGTGTTTATAGCCTTGTGTCTCTTTCAGAAAGTTTAATATTTCAGCTAGCTTATTCTCTGATGTCATGATTGATCAAGGATCCATTCTTACCCCTAGGTAAGGGATGGAATGGACCTAGGTATTTGCTGATGTTGCAATATCGAAAGCTTTATTGAATGCAACCTTGGTGCTTCTGTGCAAATCTGGCACTTTATTAGTAGCGAAATTGAGCATACTGACTTACATCTCAATTGAAAAGAAACTTTTAAGTAGCCAAATTGACCAAAGGCGACAGTTAGAAGTCAAAGCAGGTATGTATACAGCTGCTTTTTATTTTTTTAAATAGCGTTTTTTTTCATAATTATTTACATACCCTGTGTACTTAAGATTTGATTTTGCAATGTAATAAAAGATGCAAATCATTATTTGTTCTATGTTTTATAAAAGCACATGTGAAGCACTGCAATAATAAAGCATTTTATCTTGAAACGGTTTTCATGTCCAGCGAAAATCTGGCATGTCATCTTATACTTAGTAACACCGCCATTAGTTGTAATGACAGTTTGGATTCTTTATGGCATAGCCGAATGCATGACTTCTAGGTCATCTGAATTCAAGGTGCACCTTTGATAGTAATTTCTAAAAATGTTTGTCTTTTATATTTGACATCCGACTAACGTGACGCTTAACAATGCTACAATCAGTATCTATGGGGGTCAGATCTACACTGTCAGGTGGCAACTCCAAATTATCACCATCCTGGTCCCTGGTGAATGCGTGCATATTTTAAAGAGCTATTGTAAGGTGTGTTATCTTGTTGAAAGCTTGGGGCATAGTGCATTCATATTGGAGTTTTATATCGCTTTTGATATTATCCTGATATGCCTTACTAATGACTGTTTCATTAACAGGCTAAAGTTGAGAGACCCCTTTAAACGTTACGAGATAGTCCCCTCAATACGACTCCGGTGGATTTTTACACATCCATCAATGTAATTTGGATAAATGTGTTCGTGTTTCAGACGCGAGATGGAAGTGGATTTGCAAAAGAAATAGGTTTAGAGTGTGGATTCACCTGAAAAAATGACATTTTCCCAATTTCAATACAATTTCAAACCCTCTTGGCTCATTTAACTGTTTGGCAGTAGTGTACTTTCCTTTTGGTCTTTCTTCTAATAATTGGGCTCTTACTATGTAGCATCAAATATCAACACCCATAAATGCACTTAAAATATCTTTTTAAAGTAATAATCTAGAATTATAAAATTTGTGCATCCTGCTAGTGCACATAGACCAAAGTCAATCAAGTGATACATTGTTGATACACTAGATAGCTTCAATTCTTAAAGTGTTTTCACAATTCTCCGTAAACATTACTTCCTAGATTACAACCACAGTTTTCTTTGCTGCTCTTATCATAATCCCATAATTCGAAATAGAGTTTTGATAAGCAACTTTGATTGGCTAAAATATAATCATCTTCTTTAGAAGTTAAAACTTGATACAAAACATCTGCCAAAACAAGCCATATTTTTACTCACTATAATGAGATATGTCGTGCATACAGGGGCAGAAATAAATCATATCTCAATCAAAGCACAAGTTTATTATAAACACTCAAACAAGTATAGGGCATGTAAATAGTTAAAAAAAATGTTGTTGTTAATCGCTATCTTTAAAAATTTTGGAAAGCAGCTGTATATATATATACTCATCTGATAACTCGATGATGGACCAATTTTTGTCAGCAATATCCCTAATCTTGGGTAGGTCAGGATGATATGTCAGCACAAATGGGAGTATTGTGCCGACCTCTGCAGAGTTTGGCATGTATGACAGCAGAGCAACTCTGCTCCTTTGCCTGGCTTTGTCAATGGCAGAAGCCATGTCCTGCTTCAGATAACCACGACGGTGTAGCTGATTTGTCAGTTCTTTGGCTCTTTATTCAAACGTGTTATTTGGAACCTAAGCAAATTATACAGTAGGCATAATCATATTGAAAAAGGAGATACAAATCGAAGATTGATATAGGCTTTTGAATGTTACTTGATATGTTAGACGTTCAGTACTATACTATACATAATAAATTTAGCAATTGATTTGAATGGGTGAGCCCATCCACATCAGATCTCAAATTCCATTTGCTGTCATGAAGATACAAGTGCCGATCATCTGACGTGTGAATTTCTGATCATTAGGGGAAGCCAAAATCATTTTCAAACGATTGTTTGGTGACTGAAAACGTAAAAAGCATAGCAAATACTGCAATTTTCTTAACTATCACAGAGAAATAAAGGACCAAGTTTTAACAATTTGACGTTTAAATGCTTTTACGTCATCGCCTTAAAACGGTGTTTCTAGTCGGTTTTTCTTGAACCACATTAACAAGTAAAACTGTTTGATGTCTTCTAATACATTCAGACAAGTACTGTTGAATTAAACATCTTCACTGCTTTAGAGCACGAGCCGAAAGATAGTCTAACGTCACCGTTATCTCGCATATGCGTCGCTGCATTTTTCAATAACTTAAGGTTTTAATCAACCATAATATGAGTTACATTGTAAGCCTATGATATCTTTGTAAACTGATTCTCTGTTGGAATTGAAACACCATTAACAGTAGAACTTTAATCAAACGATGACTACGTTTTGACGTCATTGATGGCAGCTGAATTTTCCAGCATTAAATCTCTATCACATATGTCACATAACCAATAGTTTTATAGGCGAATAATGCACGAGGAAGATAAAAGACCACCAAACGAAAAGCACATGCTTATCATTTCAGATAGCATTACTTACAACGGATATGATTTTGCTTACTGACCCCTCCAGCAATTCTTGCTCTCCCCAAATTGGCGTCTGTAAATTCTTTGTTTCATTTGCCTGAGATCCTGTTCTCGTCATTGCAATTGAAATAGTTCGATATTGCACAAAAATGAGCACAAAAAGATGCGAACCATTAGAAATTGCTAAACTTATTGGGCATAGTATATTATATTTTATCTTGTTTATAAGGTAGATGGAAGTGTTATGGTAAATTTCATCCCAAAACAAAATTAGTACTTTTGTTTTGATTTCAAACTATTTTTGTGCCTCTTAATAGGTGTTGGAATTACTGCAATAAGAAAATTATGCTGATCCAATTGTTATTGTTTTTCCACCTGGAATTGATTTACCCATTCCACTTTTTATTACATGGGGGTATGACAGACTGGAAGTTGCCAGATACACGCCTTTATTGAAACAGCAATACAATTGCTGAGGATTGATTGCATATATCATAGGCTATATAAAATCAGCAGAAATTAAAAATCTGTTCATAATCGTAATTTCAACAGGTATCTTTACCAGCATTTGACTGTGATATTTTGGTATATTATTGTGTGCTTTAAATTGTCATAGCATAGCTAACAACATGCTTATAGTTGTGATGCACTTGGCTATGACTAGCGTTTGAAAAAACAATTTTAATGGTACAAAAGAAAATATCGACTTTGCATATACTTATTTTACCATAGCGTCTAATTTCTTGCTGACGCAGTGCTTAAAATGGCACGAATTTCTGCCAGTGTCCTTTACCATGCTCTATTCAACGCTATATATCTTGACTGAACTAAATGATATTGATGTAAAATTTATTTCAGTTAATAGACAGAAAATAGACCTTTCAAAAGATGCATACTTATGGAACCGTAAATTCTATATTTGTAGTGATACAACCGCATTTTACGAACATAAAAGTGAGCCTTGTATAATTATTTTTGAATCTAAACCAAAGTATCAGATGTTGTGATTAGAGGCTTATTTCTAGCTCTGCTTGCCGTTTTTTAGCATAGCTGAACCGATTGGGCAATTTTGCTAGAGGGCCTTATAAGTAACATTTGTTAGAAATTATTTTGAATGTGGACTAGTGGTTCAGGAAAAGATATTTGTTGCTTTACTTTAATTGTCTTCCTGTTGAGTTTTGGCTATTAGTGTTCTGTGTCTCTTCCTTACAATGCTGTGAGTTGGTATTCACTGAGTGATTGTGGTATTTCCTGGTTCTACTCACTTACATTTTGGTCATTCCTTGTTTATTGCAATCAAAGTAAATCAGTTCTTTTGTGTAAGTTTTTTAAATGTTTGTCAGTGCACTTAAATAGTGAATAATTTCACAATAAGTATTGCTATAACATTACTTAATAAGTAGAAAATGTGAGATTTGGAAAACCAATGACACAGAACCTACAAGCTGGTGTGCATTTCAGAGATGCTTTAGAACACTTGTACATCATTGACATGCATTTCGTCTTGCATAAACAACTAATTGGCTGCATGCACGGAACTAAGATAGCTAGCAAGCACTTCGAAACAACTTCTAGTCAGTATTCTTGCCACAAGTCAATAGTTTCAGTCGGTTTGTTTTCTAGATCCATTATTACATGGTCTGCTTGAAGCCATAATTAGCTTGATAGTTTGCCCTTGTGGTATGTAACTCTAATTAACTATGCATATCTAGGTCACATTTCGCTTTCAAAGAGGAATATGCCTGGCATCAACAATACCTCTGACATCCTTTTCTCCAATCCCAAACAACGTACATACAAACGCCTAAGCATCATCGACGTTATCATCCCTTACTTCTCCAGTAAGAAGATGTTCATAATTAATGAACATTTTCAAGCGTGTATTCTTGCCTTTGCGAGATTAAGATAGCATGGTATCACATCCTGTTAGCGCATGAAAGCCTACAATAATGAACAATACTAAATGCAACACAATGGACAAGAACGCATTTCATAATTCTCGCTGTCACTGAGAGCATCCAAACTTATCTATACTGCAGGCCCTGAGGTAATACAGTCACAGTATAAACACATCTGATAACCTGGTCTGATTCAAGACAATTACTGACATTTCTTTTATACCCCACTGCTGTTGTATCTTACGCATGTAATGCCATCCTAGTGTCCAGATCTTCATGATCGGATGACAAGTGGGGCGCTTCATGTATATTCGATGTAGCTCTTAGGGGCATTTTCAATTCCTCCTTAAGTAACCGTTTCTTATTCTCAGGTAATTTGAGAGTTTTAGCTGTCACAATTACAGACAATGTATCAGCAGCCAAATCAGACCTATTCTCAACCAATTCTATGAACTTCTCCTTAACTTGTGCCAAAGTAAGAAAGAGGGCAAAGATCAGGAATCGATACTATCAAGCATCACACCAGACACAGGATACCAATGGGAAAGTGACAACGTCACAATTAGACATCACAAACGAGAGCCAAGAGGTTAGCCCTTTCCCAGCAGGTGACCACAAGGCATCAACAAACATGTGCATGAAAGCATAACAAAACAAGACAGAAATAACATAAATGATCCACAAAAGAAGCACCACCTTAGAACAGTCAGTATAAATATTTTACTGGAGGGCTTAAACCAGTTTAACGGTGCACCAACCTCACCCTTAGTTCAGATGTAGATCAAGACACATAGATGTTTGGTTTGCATGAAAGACCCATAACTTATCAATGCATCATCTCCTTGAACACATAAATCAAGATACAAAAAGGAGATAAAGCAAAGATAAGGACTCAACAGTAAATAAAACTGAATGCCGGAACAAAAGAAATCCAACAGGTAAACCCCGGTGGGCTTGACAACCATTGCCATCGACTGGAAGCATTTTATCAAATACTGACCTGTCTGATTTTAGCACTGTGGGTACATGTGACATATGTGTTTACCAAATGCGTCACAGAGTCATGTGATTCGCCCGATTGGCTGATTCAATATTGTTTATCAAGCGCATCATCACGTGTCACTGAAACGGTTTCTTTGAAAATGCCATGCGGATTAAGTTTTCAAAACTGATTTAGCGCATACAATATGATCAGTCTGTGGCTGAATACCGTAATACCTATCATTGTTATGATTTGGCTACCCAAAATGACTAGATATCTCCATTGAAGGATTATCTAAAGGCATTTAACGCGTGTTACTTTTTTAACGTAGGTGTTTTGAGTAATGTGTACCGCGTAATAGCACAAACCCGAATTTTCAGTCGTGATGTCCCATAGCAGACAGGTCGATTCTTTAGTATCGCGACTGCGCAAGACAATGGCTTGACAACAGCCAAAGCATTTGACCCCTACCCTCTCATCAAAAGATAAATATTTAAGTCGAAACCATTATAGAGTCTGAAGTCTGGCCCCTCGGCGAGCAATTAAAGAGAAAAGCAAAGTTTCCAACCGTGATTGGATTTACTATAAAGCATGCAGTCTGCAGCAATACATTAATGTTATAGCCTATCTTTTTATAATAGGAAATAATTTTAATGAACTGCGCTGAAAACTTTTTAGAGCCAACAATCTTCTTCAATTTATATACCAAGTCACCATAGAATTCAGGTTCTGAAAATCCTTGGCGCAAGAGAGATTTAAGTCCAATTTGGAATTAAGATATCAAATCATAGTATCGTCTTTAAAATTTAGTAAAGGTTTTGCAAAGTTTATGATACGGATAACCTTGTTTAAGAAGTTTCTGAGTTAAAATTTATTGCGAGTGTTGAAGTCAGCAACATGGCTAGATGCTCTAGCAAAACGAATGGGTTGAGAGATATAGACTCCATAGGATGTAGAGCAAGGAACATCACCATCTAAAAATGGGAAATTGATAATTTCAAAATCAAAGTCGTCACGTTTATCATAAATTTTAATAGAAACAATATCATTAGAAATTGACAAATGCAAGACCGAAAACGCGGCTTTGGTATCAGAGGTATTAGCTTTATTAAGTTGGAACTATGAAGGGTATATATGACTTACCATAGTGTCAAAATAAACATTATTAATGTTTAAAATATCGTCCAAATATCTGGATGTAGTGTTAAAAGCATCAATAATATCAGCCTGCTTTTCATCAGAAAGAGACATCATAAAGTCCCTTTCATAACTAAACAGGAATATATCTGCTACCAAGGGAGCACAATTAGTGCCCATAGGAATCCCAACTACTCGTCTATACAATTTGGTGCCAAATTGAATAAAAATGTTGTCCAACAAAAAGGTCAGCGCATCACATACATTTTGACAAGACCATGCATGATGTTTTTTAGGTTTTTCTGATGTTAAAAATGCGTTTCTGTCGTTATCTGCAAGGTAAGAAGAGCCTTCTCTATTGAAGATTCTTTCAATAAGATCAATAAGTTCATCTGTAATTAGATTATGAGATAAAGTAGTGTGAAGACTAGAAAAATCATAAGTAGACAAGCTGGTCCCATTGAAATTTTTAGCTTTAAGTTTATCCAAAATTTCACCTGAATTTTTAATCGACCAAAATAGATTTTTACAGGATCTCTCATATACCTTTCCACAGTACTTGATAACATGTTTTAACA
Source organism: Loripinus fragilis (assembly GCA_964019695.1). Lineage (NCBI taxonomy): Eukaryota > Metazoa > Mollusca > Bivalvia > Lucinida > Lucinidae > Loripinus > Loripinus fragilis. Next base: position 37,734,415 of record OZ026515.1, read on the forward strand.
GCTGTAAGACATGAGGTTAACAATTTAGATATGTCTGTGGTCGTACAATAACTAGAATAAGCAATAAATCTTGCTTTATATGTTTTTTATGGAGTTTAGGTAACCAGTACAACGTAGGAACTTTGTCTTGGTTTTCTTTAGCTTTGACACCAAAATGTAGGGCTGTATGACAACCATGCCCATCGACAACCACCCTCTCACTTGAAGAAGGCTGCAGTTAATAGGCATTGGTGTCAACAAGCTCACGCTTAAGAGTATTGATATAATACAATTGTCAAAGAACTTCAACATTGTTAGCAGCTTTATCTGCTGGAACCAAAACATAGTTCATATGAAAATCCTGGATACCTCGTTTAAGATGATGGAAATAAGATTTAGGTTTAGGAGGTAAAAGATGTGTATTACGTGAGTAAAATGAAATACGAGTATCAATAGTTTTAAAAATGTTAATTTTCCATTCCTTCAAGGCATCAGGTTCAACATTTTCTCGTTTACACCAACGATTACTGAAGTCATTTAAAGAAGCAGCGATCTCTCTACAACATTTAGGGAAATCCATATTAGAAGGAAATCTATATTTAGGACCTTTTGAAATGATATAACGAACTCTAGAGTCAGGAATGACATTTAGATTACCTGTAATCACATGGCCTGCAGGGGGTATAAATAATTAGAATTTTGACAATCTCAGGAGTCAGGATTATTGGAATCTATATTTATATCAGTTACAATTTTATTAAAGTTAAATATAGAAGACCTAATTTGTTTGTTATATTAATAGCAAATGATAGGAGTTTCATAATTATTAAAGTAATTTGGAATAGATGAAATCACTAAATAATCCTTAAAGATACTATGTAAATCAATAAACTCCATACCTTTGTTAATGAATGGAATTTGATAAATTGTCGTATATGGTTGACTTCAAAATCGATATAAGGACTAAGGAATTTTGAACATAACACCTTTTAAGAAGTGCTGCTTTATATAATAATTTATTTGCTCTATCATAAAATTTATTAGCCTCTAACTTTAAATACATAAAACTGAGATAGGCAAGGAACTTAAAAATGAAAGTAAGCCATGCGGACCATGATTATTTAAAGCTATAGAAAGATCCTTTAGAGAAGTATTTATGCGTTTTACATCACAAGTTTTGTACTTAATGTTACCATTTTTACTTTTACCATGAGATCTACTTTTACGTCTTTTACATTCCAAAAGAGAAAAAAATCAAAATCTGGCATTTTTATAACTATTACCTTCATGGTATTTATTATCATTTAAACCTAAAGGAAAAGGTGATTGCAAAAATTTAATCCATTTAAGTTCAGTTTCATGTTACTTTATATTTTTTAATCTAGATGATGAATCAGGCTCATATATATATTTTTTTCAACTGGTTGAATTATAATTTTACTAGGTGAATGACAATTATTCTTGAAATGGCAATAAAGAAACGTGTCAAATTTATTAGGGTTTTTCATTTTACGAAGGTGCTTACAAAACCTAGTCTTAAGGGATCTGCTAGTTTGTCCAACATATTGCATTCCACAATTAATTTCAGTGCAAGTTATAACATAAATCAGATCAGATGAAGTTCAGTCCATACCACTATCATTTATTATGGAAATCTGTCTACCATTTACAGAATATGTAATGGTAGTTTTAGTACATAAATGTGTGCAACAGATACACCTCCTGGCATTGCACTTAGAAACATTAGGATACATTCCACGTCTTTTGAACGCATTAAATGGTTTAGTATACTTCCTGATAATAGGTGACCCAAGAGAAGATAACCTAATGGTAAGAAGCAAATTCCAAAAATTGTTAAAAGAATTAGGATTACAAACAGCAGATGCCTAATGTAACCTAATGGGAGAAATATGTAATTTTGCTAGTTTAGTTCTTAAACTTCTTAAACAAGGCTATTGGTATCATAATTTTCGCAAAACCTTTTTCTAAATTTTATAGACGATACTATGATTTGATATCTAAATTCCAAGTTGGACTTAAATCTCTCTTGCACCATGGACTTTCGGAACCTGAATTCTATGGTGACTTGGTGTATAAATTGAAGAAGATTGGTGGCTCTAATAATTTTTCAGCGCAGTTCATTAAAAAATAAATTCCCATTAAAAACGATTGGCTTTAACATTAATATATTGCAACAGACTGCATGCTTGGTGGTCAACCCAAACACGATCGGCAACTTTGCTTTCCTCTTTAATTGCATGTCAGTGGGTCGGACTTCAGACTCTATGACGGTTCCTACTTAAAGACTTATCTTTTGATAAGATGGTAGTGGCCTGATGCTTTGGCTGTTTGTCAAGCCCACCGGGGTTTACCTGTTGGATTTCTTTTGCTCTGGCATTCAGTATTATTTACTGTTGAGTCCTTATCTTTGCTTTATCTCCTTTTTATATCTTGATTTATATGTTCTAGGAGATGATGCATTGATAAGTTAGGGGTCTTTCATGTAAATCAAACATCTATGTGTCTTGATCCACATCTGAACTAAGGGGTGACGTTGGTGCACCATTAAACCGGTTTGAGCTCTCCAGTAAAATATTTTGCTGACCGTTCCAAGGCGGTACTACTTTTGTTGATCTTTTATGTTTTTTTTCTGTCTTGTGTTTGCTATGCCTTTGTTCGCGTCTGTTTATTTGTGCCTTGTGGTCACCTGCTGGGAAAGGGTTGACCTCTTGGCTCTCGTTTGTGGTGTCTTACTGTGAGTTTGTTACTTTCCCATTGGTATCCTGGGTCAGGCGTGGTACTTGATTGTATCGATTCCTGATCTTTGGACCCATACTTACTTTTACCATAGTGTCAAAATAAACATTATTAATGTTTAAAATATCGTCCAAATATCTGGATGTAGTGTTAAAAGCATCAATAAGATCAGCCTGCTTATCATCAGAAAGAGACATCATAAAGTCCAAAGTCACATGCTTCCAACATATGAATTGTTCCACTTGGCATCATATTATGAGAAGGCGAACATTAGGATGGAATTACATATCAAAATGGCAAACTATCGTGCTAAGAGGTAAAGATGGACGAAAAGTAGATTGGTAAAAAGTTTCCGTGTATGCAGCTAATTAGCTGTGGATGCAAGACAAAATGTGTGCCAAAGAGATGAAAATGTTCTGAAGTACACCAGCTTGTGGATGTTGAAATGACTCAAGCTTTGTGTTTTACATGTTTAATGGTACAGTATGGTAATCAGTGTTGCACAATGGTAACTAAGTAGCTGACGTCATAAACGTAACGTCATGTGACGTTATTGTGTGGGTAATGCCCAGTCATGCAACATACAAGGATATTACATTTCTCCCATTTTTTAAAAGAGAGAAAGACTAAATAAAATGTCTCTGAATCAAACAACATTATGTCATGCTTCAGATACATTAATTATGTTCTAAGCAGTTCTTTTCCTAAGCCTTCTCTTCTCAAATTTCTTAGGTCTGTGATTCCCTGATTGGCTTGATTTCATTCTGAATTCTAGTATAGAAACAGTTTGTTCTAAATCCTGTATTTGTTTTTCCACTTATAAGCAATATCTTTTAACCTTTCAATTTCCAATCTTACTTCATCTGCTTTAAAGCTGCTTTCATTATCATTTTGACCGTAAACCACTGTCTTCGCATCGTAAGACTGTCAGCATGGTTTCCGAAGTAAGAGGTCCTGCGAAACCCAGTTGATTCAGTTTGTCCACAACATCATTAGCAACCTGGATGGGGCTGTGAATCGTGGAAACAAACAGACAGATTTGATCATAATGGATTTCGCAAAGTCCTTTGATAAGGTGCCACACAGGAGGCTATTACATAAATTGGACTATTATGGGATGAGAGGGTCCACCAACAAGTGGAACAACTGGTGGCTCTCTTGGCGCTCTCAATAAGTAGTTTTAGATGGCCAAGCAGCAGGTCCAGTCCCAGTGTTATCCGGTGTACCCTAGGGGTCGGTTTTAGGACCGATCCTGTTCCTTCTTTTTATAAACGACTTGCAGGATAACAGCAGGTCTTCTGTTCGCCTGTTCGCAGACGACTGTGTCCTATTGAGGAACATATATTCAATTCAGGACTGTTTGACCCTGCAAGAAGACCTCACTAGCTTAGGACAATGGGAAGCCGATTGGCAAATGAAATTCAATGTGGCCAAATGTCACTCTATGTGAGTGACTCAGCATTAGCATCACAAACACATACTCTTTGACTATTCTCTTCATAACCAAACTTTGGAAAATGTTCAGTCGGCAAAATACCTTGGTATCATCATCACTGATAACATGGATTGGGGTCAGCACGTCTCAGAAATCACTTCCAAAGCAACTAAGACACTTGGTTTCCTTCGCAGGAACTTGGCTTTGCACCTAAGAGTACAAGCTGCATACAAAACTTTGGTTCGGCCTAAACTTGAGTATGCAGCACCCATTTGGAGCCCTAACTCAAAATTTCAGATTAGCCAGGTATAGAAAGTTCAGAGGACAGCAGCCTGCTGGACCTGCAGGAGATGGCGAAACACAAGTAGTGCTGTCGAGATGCTTGACGAGCTTGAGTGGCCATCTCTTGAGGCCCATAGGGATCGGCCCTCCTTGCTTCTCTTTCATAAGATACATTCTGTGCTGAGTCTATAGAAAAAGACAAGTACCTGACCCCTGCTCACAGTTTGAAATCTACCAGCCTTGAAGAACTCATTTTCCCCCAAACTATTCCACGGTGGAATGTTCTTTCTCCTTCGGTGGTCTATTCCCAGACTACTGAGGAGCTTAGGGCACTCCTCATTTAATCAAAACACAGCCAAAAGATTTTTCTTGTTTTTTGTTGTGTTTTTGTTGTGTTTTTATTTTATTTTGTTTTTTTTTTCTTCAAAATTCCAAATTGCACTCCCTGGCATAATGATCGTATTCGATCGTGCCAGAAGAAATAGATAGATAGATAGATAGATAGATAGATAGATAGATAGATAGATAGATAGATAGATAGATAGATAGATAGATAGATAGATAGATAGATAGATAGATAGATAGATAGATAGATAGATAGATAGATAGATAGATAGATAGATAAGGTTATTGATCAGCAGTTGATCTCACAAGTTTGGATGTCGACACTAGTTTGTTCACTTGCTGTTCATTCAGATGTTTTGTCACATCAATGATTTCATCACACTCTTGTAACCTTGCAGAGTGCGAGTCTCTTGTCCCGTATAAGCCCTGATTGTCTTCCTTCTGTTTTACCCTCCTTATTTTAAGATGTCCCACATATTTGGCTGGAATTTCGTTATCATATTCTTCCTCATTTCTTGATACTAATTCCGTTCTCTTCCGCTTGAACATGTTGGTTTCAGGCACAATATTGTGTGGTATATATATATATGTCTTCCTTTCTGTATCGTTTTGTTCTACAAACCACTGCAAATGGTCTCTCTTGCTACATTTATAACATCTCTTGCTATATGCTGGACATTCTCTGCCTTTTATATGTACTCCTGATAAGCCACAATAGCCACATGGATTGTCTTAATTATTTACGCAGGTTTGCTGAAAATAACGTCTTCTTACCTAATTTTCAGATTCATTGTATCGCTTACCAGCTATCTGTAAAGATATAATTTCTTCTTCGTCAGCTTGTCTTAAAGATACTGATAGCGTCCATTCTTTTCTGAAACATACTGTAAAAGGTTATCATTTCTAACGGTCATAATCAACTGCTCTAGCAGTCTTTCGTCATAGTTGTCTCCAAACTCGCATTCTTGAGCTTTTTCTCTTAATCGTGCTGCATATGCAACTGTTCAGGTTTCACTGTACGATTAGGCACCGTGAGTGTGGGTGCAATAAGGTTTATGAGCATTAGAAACAAGTACGGTCGTACTTTGGTCAACCCCAATTTTTGCTCTGCTGATACCAGGTCATGATTTATTTTACATACTAGAAGCTCTCCTTTAGCCAGACAGCTCCTGTAAGTTTTAGTTAATTCTGTATTGTTTCCACTTTGGGAAAAGTATTTTCCAGGTCAGTGTATTCTTGGGCTGGAGTGGCAGGAAATTTGAAAAAAAGTATGGTCTCCACAAACTCTAAGATATTTTAGAAAATAAATCTGGCGAAACCTGGGCTTTCACTGTTCATTTTGTTTCTCATGAGTTTTTGAACAGGAATGAGTGTTGATTAATGACCAAGGAGATGTCCCATAGAAACAACATGTGTATTTTGAGCATTAAACTATATAGGAAAATGCAATAGCACTGTGAGACCTTGAATTCTCCAAGTCTGGGTCTAATCTTTTGAAACAAATATCTTGCTAAATACTTGTTTTTTTAGCGAAAAATATGTGTTTAATTACTCCCATTGGCTTCTGGTATTCATCTAGCTTGCCATCTGGCTCTGGCAGGTATTTCTCAAGATATACAATTTCTCTACCTCCAAATATTATTAGGGCATCTTTCTTGTCAGTTGGGATATTTATCCTTAAATATCTAAATTCTTTATCAATTTCCTCGAGCCATAGTTTCCAATCTTTTTCTGCATTATGCGAATCTCTCAGCTTAAATTGCTCTATTGGCAAATGTCGTGTTTCTGGTACGAATGTCTCATTTATATCAAAACCATATTTTTTCATTTAGCAATGCAAGAAGTCTATTTTCAACAGGCAAATCTCTCTCTCTTTATAGTTTTACTTATCTCTCTTTGTGCCTCTTTTCTTTTGCATGCTTATTTCTGCTACTCCATTTTTTTTCTTTGATTCTCTCTGCTTTCTCTTTATTATGCCTGATGCTCTAGTTTCTCTCATCAACCATTTCTGCTTTTCTTCTTTATCTTCTAGGTCCCAGTTAATCCTCGTTGGCAATGAAATGACTCAATCTCTGTGTTTACATGTTTAATGATGCAGTATGGTAATCAGTGATGAACAATGGTAACTAAGTAACTGACGTCATTAACGTAACGTCATGTGAGGTTATTGTCTGGGTAAAGCCCAGTCATGCAACTTACAAGGATTTTACAGATGTGATGTCATTGATAGCACAAGTCCTACATATTTTACTCAAAAAAGTTCTGCTATTGCAATAATTATCGAGAAATAATTCCTCTATGACAAACTTGGAATTATAACTCAGAAACTTACTCAAAAGAGCAGATCTTTTTCCAGTGCTATATACAAAAATGACTGTAGAAAACTTAACGACATCAAAATAGCGTCTATTTGTAGTGCATACTTGATCCCTAGAGAACGTGTATTTTCGTTGTTTACGACCAGATATGACTCAATCAGGCCTGCCCGCAACAGATCCTAGCTAGAGTCAGAATGAACAGTGCCCTATAATCAGTAAACAATGAAAATGCTAGCTAGTCAGACAGGACGGATTGGAAGCTTCTGTTGTTCTTTAACTTGGCCAAATAAAAATCCCATAAGTTTATCATGCCCGACATATTCAATTGAGAATTACCCATGCTCGTACATACTGACCCTTATGTGTCGTACAAAGACTTTTTCTCTCATATAATGGCCATGGATGGGGTCATTTTTGTCACACTGAGACATTTCTAGTTTACTGCTAGTTATCAATTATATACCTATATTTCCTTTAGTTAGGCTATTTGCTGCACTCATACGTCCTACTCACCTATCATGATGTTTAATGGATATGTTAGGTATGCTGATCGCTTAATGTAAGCTATTTCCCATGTATTTTTACCAAAATGTGCACTTAGCTGACCTTTAAACCCGTCTGGCATGTAGTGACACTATTAATGTCACTATTCATTGTTTCTAAACCATTCACAGGCAGTTCTATGATAATTTTGTATTGTTGAGTGTGTATGATACTGACAAAAGAATACTGCACCTAACATAACATACTTTTATTCATGAAATTTGCACTTAAATGACCATTAACCTTGCACAGGCCTACGCTCAGTTCTTGTCTAGGTTATGTATTAAATATATACAACAAGTATCTCCAGTACATTCTGTATGATTTCAGTGAATTTAATGGATGCTTTATAGGCAGGAGATGACATAGAAAGGAGTGTTTTGTCTAATATGTTGTTATTTTGCACCCAGTTGACCTTCGACCTAATTCTGAGTCATAGGTTCATTTTCAGACTAGGCATACACCCATATCGGTTTTACTACTGTCGCATATTGGAACATATTTGGCATAGACTCCAGCTTCTATCCCATTTGGCTATTGGAAGTTTTTTTATTCGTGAAATGGACTGATACGCTAAACCCAGATCAGCCGCTACCTTTTTTGATGTTACCTTACACTTAATTTTACAACGTTGGACGACAGTCTCTGCAAAATCGACTGGCGAACGCAAAGCTATAATCATTGTCTACAGAATCGTGTATGGCTTTGTTGACATTCCTTCATCTTACCGCGCTGAACAACCACGGAAACAGTCTGCGTTTCCAGATTCCATACTGTTGTTCAAAGGCTTGATGAACTCCGATTTTAACGTATTACTTGACTTTTTGGTTACTGTAAAGGCGGCACCTCATGAATGCGTAATTAGGACTGGTCAACCTTATGCATAGATTAAAGCTGAATTATTCAAAAGCAACTGTATCATCTTGCGTCATTACCTCAGTAAAGACGCAAAACACGTTATTTAGTCCTTAAAACGCCAGCAAAATAACTGCATCTGAATGTCTATTTAACATAAGCAAAGAGGAAACATTGTGGACCCAGATCACACTGCTCCTACAGGAGCAGTCTGTTCTGGGTCCACACTGTTTGTCTCTGAGGCTTCAAATATTTTAGTGGACGACAAAAACATACATTTTGTGATTATGCGCTGTAAGGGCTAAGAAATTTGAGTTCAGTGTGTATACGGTTAGGATTTTCATGAAAAACACGCACGTTTGCGAGGCCGAACTTTACCAAATTATAAATAAAACCTGATTTCCCTTCCTTAGCAGATGAAATAGCCGAACCACGCCCAGGTATGAATATTAAAGTTGCCGCCTTTACAGTCAGCGATAAGTCAAGTAATACGAACTTCTTTCCATCTGGTGTTAGTACACAATTACAGTCTTCCGGTTTGGTAGCCCACGAAAATAGTACCTTTAGAAATTTAGCACTTGCCGTTTCTGGGCCCTTTATGGCGTAAATGGGTGCTTTATTCGACTTTAAATGTACATGTGATTCAACATTGGTCTATGTTTGTCAGGCTGATGCAGAAAAATGCATCTTTGAGTGGACTATTTTGTCACAGACTCCCCGGCGCACTCCCCAGGTAACGTCTGACGCGGGTCGGATTTCAGCCTGGATTTTTTGACTGTTCCCCAAAGAACGGAGAATGCTGAGAAAACGAGATTATCAAGGTAGGTTGTCTTTTCACTTTTTTGATAGGTGAATGACAGATCTTGCCACTCACAGACAGAAAAAAGTCCAAGCAATGTCCTGGAAAAATTTGCAGATGCTCGAATTCTGCCTTTTTACATGGAGTTGAATGGGACCGATTAATTGTGCACCGAACCCATCTGGTATCCACCTGTGGAACAATTTGCCGGAAGTCCTCGTCACAGCCTCCTCCTTGGATGCCGCCTTCAAGAAAGGTGTACAGAGACAAGCTTCCAACTAAATGTTTAGGCTGTTTTAAACTGTTATCTGCTTTTAACCTGTAAATATCTATGTGCGAAGATGCTCTAGAGTGAGTGTTCCCTGAACTTAATCGGAAGAAGATTGACTCCGACGTAATGTCCTATTGCGTTGTGTTTTTACCGTTCGTAGAAGTGGAGAACCTTTTCTCGCTGTGCCCATTTCGTCTATACTGTTTAGATTCAAGTAGTTTTAGAATTCAGCATTCACGTTTTCTTGCGGTATGGCGGGATGATACATTATCCATATACATATTTGTATGCATGTCGCTATTCAATCTACATGCTTAGTGACTAAGCAGCTTGCCTCGACAAAAGAAAGTATACTCGACAGCAAAATAAACGTATTTTTCACGTATTGGGTGTTCTGTATCTAATCATCAAACCAGGTGTTACATGAATAATAATGATTTAATAGTATGAAGTTCATTAATGATGTATGGTACGTGTGCTCTAGCAAATGTATCACAAACGGCTTTTGCTTATTCGAATATGCTACAATGAATTTAAGAGTTTTACTACCCGTTTACATGATTTATTACATTGCGCTATCATCATGATAACATTCAGCAAAGTCGGATTCAAAGCATTTCTTTTCCAACGTACACCATTGGGTTTTTGTGTTGCGTTTTTCGCAAACATTTCACAATAATAACAATTCACTGTGTACATGTATCGAACGTATGGGTCTAATCAAACATATTCAAGAAAAAGTGGTACGGTTTCTAAGGTAAAACGAGTGTTGGACAATGACTTCTGGTGCAAACCGCAGAAAAACAGGATTGTAAGAACAGATGACATTCAAGTACAAAACTTTTCACAAAAATGGTATTTAGTTGGAGTATTATAATAAGTTAAATCTATGTTTGTTTTGATTATACAGTTTGGATCGGATCAATACGCAAGCGATAATGCGGGCGATAACTAAATTATCAGAAGACGGAACACAGCAAAAAAGTTTGACATTCAGTAATTTACAGTAATGACTGTAATCAACGTGCGTATCCAGCAGGCACATGACGTCGAAACACCGTCGTATCAACGTCGATACGACGTCACGTCGCATCGACGTTGGTGCAACGTTGTTTTAAGTTTGTTTGCCTGTGTCGTTGGCGATCAACTTGGACATAGTGGATCACGCCACAAGGTTGTGTGCATCTCATTGCAATGAGTGATACATACCAGATTCGACGATTTTCGAGCCGCGCGTGAAACGAGTGATTTATAGAGAATGCGACCAGCGAATGCTCAGACGAACCTTTGCATCCGCAAGTCTCGTCAGAGCCTTCCCTGTTCAGAAAAAAAGGCACTGTATCCCCACTGGATAGCAGGACATTGATGTTTGTTTGTTTGATTTGATTGTTTACGTCCCATCAACAATATTTCAGTTAATTTTTGACGGGTCTTCCTGGGTTGAACAAGTACTAAGCTAGGTTACTGTAACATTAAGCATAACTTTACGCCAAATCTGGTGCCAGCTGAACTATCACTGCAACCTCTCAACTGCTTTAAAGGCTATTTTATTTTCTATTGTATTAATTACTTCAACCATAAAAGGTATACCTTTTTCACATTCAACACTAGAGCAATGTTCGGCTAAAATTGTTTTAGTAGAAAAGAACGTGTAAGTTTACACCATTGACGTTCAGTCCAGCTGTCACCTCCTTCACTTTCTACAGTGTGTTCATGAAGAGAAATAATGCATATGCGATAAGGACTTTTTCTAATAGCCTAGCCGACATGAACCACGGACAGGCATATGTTCGGGATTTTCGACCAGGTTAAACTCAAACCAGCGTGCTCGGCTACAGTGTCTGTTTAGGTAAAATCAAACCAATAATTAGCCAGTATACATATGTTTCGGTCTAGATAGTGAAAAATTAATGCGCTGCTCGGAATGCACGGATGCGCATTTGTTGTTCGTATATTGCATAACTATGTTTTCTCGTGTTTCGTCCTACATTGTCCAGGGGTCGTATAGGTTTCGTGTTGATAATATATTAATACAGTTGTTGGATATTCTTAACCGTTTGTAAGTTATGTTATTACATTATGCAAACAACGTCGATGCGATGTCATGGCGTCACACCGACATCAAAACGTCGTTGTTTTACGTGTTCCTATTTGGTTCCGATATATAGAGGATCTTACATGAGTGTTCATGTTTTATTGAGTTAGGGAAAAGAGATAAAATGCGAGGCTTGTCGAGTATTAAATCTCTTTTTCGCAACGAGTTAAATAAATTTAATAATACAAGAGCACGAATTTTAGATGCTATTTATCATGTGACATTACGAATATATTGAAATTTCATTTCTGACGTTAAAACGTTATCATTTTGTCATTAAGTACGCAACGTTGTGTAAGAAACAGGTCAGCTCCAGTAGTGAATTGTTGTGTAATTATTCACTGATTGGAGGTCAGTTGTTAAGAAGATCAAATCACGAGCGCGCAACTGTAATGGCGTGTCATTTTTTGTGTGTCCGAGACATGGGCCATATGATTGCATGAAATGAGTGAATAATGCTTTTAGATGCTGATAGCTTTGTTTTTGCATGGTTTCATGGTGTTTAAAGGTGCATTTGCGGCTTCTCGCTGTTAATTTTTTACCACAATATTTTATTACTCTACTCTTTAGCTTAACATGTTTTCTAACGATTACAAGAAGGAAACGGCCCAAGAGTGGCCCAAAAACCCGCTTTCAGAGCGATTTCTATACTTTGTTAATTCTTTGCGTCCCTCCAATAATTCTCGGGCAAGTTTTACGGTATTTACCGACAGTAGTGGCTATTCATATGAACTCTTACGTGACCTCTTATGACCCATGCGCCGATGCGATCGAGTGAAGCGCAGCAAAAAAAAAATGGCGGAAATTGAACATGTCAAAAGTGCAAGAGTTGGAAGACCTTACCGCCTCACATCTTCTGCCACAAAAAGAGAGAAATCAGAGAACGACGCTAAATGTAATAGAAGTAGAATAAATATCGGTGAAGAATTCGGTCGCTGGACTGACCTGAAAACCCGTTTCGGACTGAAGACACGCGCAGAGGTGGGGACGATTTTACTTGACAGGTAGGCTTATTACAAAAAGTCATATTTAGCCCGGACATGCTTATCTACTATTCTACAGCCGGTGAGACTGTCATTATTGTGTTTTTAAACGTTGTCGTTCACCAAAAGCGCTTGTTTAGTATTGAAACACTTGCAAAGAAATACTTCTAGCAAACTGTTTATGTGCTATTATTGGACGGGGCTCCGAAGGGGGATTTTAACTTTTCGTTTACGAAAAAACATGCGCTAGCCTTTTTGTTGCTACATGGCTTCTTGCTTGGTCAGAAAAACAATATAAGTCATAACATTCAAAATGTCTGGTAAAATGGTATCAAATTTAGGCCAGTTTGTTTTCATGTTTTCGTTTATAAATAAGTATTTCATTCGTAACAAGTAGTAGCTTTTGAAAATAGTGTCGCTCCTGTTTCGCTTTACTATCTATCTATCTATCTATCTATCTATCTATCTATCTATCTATCTATCTATCTATCTATCTATCTATCTATCCACACCTCCCCCATCCATCTGTCTATCCATTTGTCAATCCCCTAACAGAGACACTAAAGTTAGGCTAAAAAATGTGCATTTCCTTTTGCAAAGTAAAATGGAATTACTGTTGTTAACACAGGTGTCAGTTTTATAACGACCGCAAGCATATCACACCCCGAGACAGGCGAAATATTGAGTTATGCATGCTTCAGTTATCAATTAAAAATCAAGCTTTGATCATCCAGCAATGGGGCGTAATCTAAAAAGTTAACTGTCAGAACCCCTTTTTTGACATTCTTGTTATTTCCCCAGCATGGCTTTATCTTTTATGATGCCTGGTCTAAGTAGGCCAAGTGCTAAATCAAAATGTAAATAATTTCAAACCTAATAATTGTTCAACATAAACAGCTACCACCACAAAAACAGTCATATAAATAGGACAGAAGCCATTTGTGTGCGTGCGTTCGCGCATGTGTGTGTGTGTTGGGGGGTGCAGGATTTGGTTAGTCCTGCGCCTTATCTAACGCACATGGCCATTTTATTTTAAATGTAGAACGCAAATATTAAATTCCAGTTGAGACAACTCCGTGTGTTCGTGCCTCGTGAGCACGGTCTTTCATCCACATTGAATAAAAAAATGTGATCGATGTTTATAAGATAAACGTACCCTTCGTAAAGGGAAGCATATGGAAAAAAAATATAAATTAGTACGAATCCTGTTCATTTACTTGGTCACATGTGAACAAATATGGCGCTTACGAATGTTAACCACCAATGCGTCATCATAAATATAATAGTATATAGAGTAGAGTAGATATCTAGTATCAGAGACTAGGGCAGTTGATACTAGTGAGGCTTGTATAGGGGGGTACCGAATATCCCATATCCCTTGAAGAAAACAGGCAAATATCCCTTATAAATTGGCAAATATCCCCATAATTAATTTTCCTTCATTTTCAATATCCCTGGAAGTAGCGAAAATATTGAACCAAGTATCCCATTTTCCTTTAAGTAAGATGGATAGTATCCTATATCCCTGGAAGTAAAATGGCAAATATCCTGTATCCCTAAAACACCTATACAAGCCTCACTAGTACTGGCCTATTTCAACTTGTCAAGAGGATTAGTATATGCATGGACAAAAGAAAAAAATGGGGAAAGATTTGTTAATTTTTCGCAGATGAAAGATATCTGAGACTGTCTTAAATCTGCAGTTTGGGAATTGCGTTACCCTATGTGTATTATTTGTTAAGAAGGGGTTCAAATATTGCAATTGCAGCCAATGTAAGAACTATAACCTAAATAACAAACCACACAAAAACTTTACAAGAAGTTTCTTTGCATAGAAAAAACAAGTGGAAAAATAAATTTGTATATAACGTTACTGTGAATTACGTTACAACAATTTTACTAAACTCCAAATACCTCTCTAAATGCATACACTAACTGAAAAATGTTTGTTTTTAATCAATACAAATCTGTCCTAGTTAATAAAGATCGATTTAAACCATATTACAGTTGTCATTTTATTTTAACAAGGATTTACCTATATGCTCTGGGTACATCGACTCCCCTATTCATGTAACTTACAAAGCTACTCATTGTATCAACAAAACATATGCAAAGTAATCTGTTTGAAAAACAAAATTGAATAGTTTAAATCTCGTAAGAGACTGCTCGTATGGTTTTTGAAATGAGCTGGATTAAACAAAGGTAACGTAACTCACAAGTACGTACCGTAATTCACATTCTACAAAAACACAGATTTGTCCAATCAAAGGGCCAAATACAACAAACCGACGGTGATTATAAGTTTCTGACTTGTTGTTCAATTGTTATTTTCTCTTTTTCATTCAATTTTTATCTCGTTGCTGCTACCACTGGAGGTTTATTGGTGAGTTTATGTGTATACTTTGAAATTGGCACTCCCGCTTTTGCATCCTGGTCCATTCCAGTTGATCACAGTGACCTCAAATGTTCTCATGACTTAATATGTTGATAACTTCTATGGTTTATATGATAGATAAAATAGTTAACTTGAATTTATAACTTCTTATCTTCAATTGAAGTGAGCAAATTGGCTATGTGAATTACGTTACTATGAATGTTTTTTGCCATTTTTCTGAGAAGGGTGTATCTTTGTGAATGTTGCAAACTTAGCTTTTTGTAATAAATGTACATAAAAAGGCATTTATTGAAGTTAGATTTTTTTATCTGCATTGTCTTAGTTTGTAGTTTGAGCCACAACAAGTTTTTAAATATATGTAATATTTAAAATCATTTTTCTATAATCATATTTTGAAGTGTTATTCCAACAACATTAATGAAACCAGATGCAACAGCTGACTTCCAATGTGCAAAGTTGATGTAAAAGGTGTTAAGCAAAATACTAGAACCTGATATTTTGCAGAACAATATATGTTTCTACGCAGGAAATAAGACCAGAGTGAGAGGTATGTGATTTATGTTACAGACCTATTGCACAACGTTCTTGAAACAAGAATACAATTTTTTATTTCCAATACCTAAGAAGAATGTAATTTTTAATATTCTTCATCTACTGTTTCAAAACCAATAATTTTTTCTGGTCAACTCTTCAAATTTGATGGATACAATTAAAACAATCATTGTACTCTTAGAATTACTGTTTTAATCCACTGTCAATTCATAACAAACCTGTTTAGGCCATGCTGAGAAGAAAAAAAACATGATAAAAGTTCTACATTATAGGCTTATTTGATCAACAAGAGATCCAAGTAGAAGTGCATACTATAAAAGCTCTTAAATTTGATGTGTACAAGTATACTTCATCACAGTAACGTAGCTCACATTCAAATTCAGTGGTGCTCTTTGTGAGGCTGAATGAATCGAACTTTTTGGATGCGCACTTTTTAGACAACATTATCTATTGACATATACCAATAAGTAACAAAATAACATAAAAGTGGAAATCTAAGCCAAACAATTGTGGGACACAAATTGGCTGCAATAGGTGAACTTAGCTCGTTTTGGCTGCTAGTACTGCCTTGTAGTAGTAACGACAGATACTCATCATACTAGTACTGACCTCTTGTAGCAGTGACTAGTAATACAGATACTAGTACTGACCCCTAGTGGTAATGAAGGGGACTCTGGATAATAGTACTGACATCTAGTGACAACGATAGGGACTCTGGATACTCTTACTGACATCTATTGGCAATGACAAGGTCTCTTGATACTCATACTGAACTCTTGTGGCAATGACTGGAACTCTGGATACTTCTACTGACCTCTAGTGGCAATGACTGGGACTCTGGATACTTTTACTAACCTCGAATTACAATGCCTGGGACTCTGGATACTTTTACGGACATCTAGTGGCAATGACAGGGACTCGGGGATACTTGTGCTGACTTCTAGTGGCAATGACTGCTCAAATATGCGCGGATCCAGAGGGGGGACAGGGGGCCCGGACCCCTCTGGAAAATCACAAGTTATATGCGTTTTTATGGAAATAAGCATCTGGACCCCCCCCCCCTGGAAAAAGTTGGACTCCCAAAAATGCTTGACCCCTCCCCCCCCCCCCTGTAAAACTGTAAAATCAGTTGAGGGTTAAAAATAATGTTGTTGCGGTTGTTTTTCGGCAGTCGGGCCTCCCCCTCTCTCCCCCTCTGACAAAGATTCCTGGATCCGTGCATCGCAAAGAAAATAGTAATCGCATCTCCGGGACATTTAAATCATGTGCACGAAAATGTCTTGATAACTCAAAGATTTTCCGACAGCTATATTTCCCAGTTATGGTACTACCGTTTCTTTTTCTATCCAACAGAAATACCATCCCCTCATATAGGCTGACATTTTGCAAACTCATTGAGTTGATGGGAGGCTCGTAGATAGATAGATAGATAGATAGATAGATAGATAGATAGATAGATAGATAGATAGATAGATAGATAGATAGATAGATAGATAGATAGATAGATAGATAGATAGATAGATAGATAGATAGATAGATAGATAGATAGATAGATAGATAGATAGATAGATAGATAGATAGATAGATAGATAGATAGATAGATAGATAGATAGATAGATAGATAGATAGATAGATAGATAGATAGATAGATAGATAGATAGATAGATAGATAGATAGATAGATAGATAGATAGATAGATAGATAGATAGATAGATAGATAGATAGATAGATAGATAGATAGATAGATAGATAGATAGATAGATAGATAGATAGATAGATAGATAGATAGATAGATAGATAGATAGATAGATAGATAGATAGATAGATAGATAGATAGATAGATAGATAGATAGATAGATAGATAGATAGATAGATAGATAGATAGATAGATAGATAGATAGATAGATAGATAGATAGATAGATAGATAGATAGATAGATGGATAGATAGATAGATAGATAGATGTGAGGGTGTGTGGATAGATAGATAGATAGATAGATAGATAGATAGATAGATAGATAGATAGATAGATAGATAGATAGATAGATAGATAGATAGATAGATAGATAGATAGATAGATAGATAGATAGATAGATAGATAGATAGAAGGCTTTGGTCTAAGCCTTGTTGGCGGTAGGGTGGGGCGCTCTCTGTTGCAGCTTTCAGAGAATGGGCTCTTCCTCACCCGCTCTCTGGGTCCGTTTTGGAACTATCCCGACATGACTGAACTATTGTTGTCACATCTAAAATTTTCTATGTGTGTGACCAGCAAAGACGCGCAGATTAGTCTGAGTCTTTGTTGCTTGCATAAACACGCGTGATAAGTCTCGCAAAATAACTCTTCCAATGATTTTTTGAGGAAACAGAACATTGGATTATACGTTGTCCAGCGAAAACGTTCAAAATCTAGTGGGATAGGAACCTAGACCGTATAATAGACGTCCCTGCTATGAACTTATTTATAGTTCGAGACTTCGCGCGCACCGACTCGTCTGAGCCTTCGGTACAAGTATGGAAAAAAAGAAAAAAAAGCATCTTGTCTCAAGAAGCCTTATGGCAAAATAAACTATCACATGTTATTCATTTTCAACAAAGGGGGTGGGAGAGGGCAACATCATTTTAGCGCTCAGCAATTTAACAGGGGTGGGGGGTCCAGGTACTCAAAATTTCTCCATGGGAGATCCATTTTTCAGGGGCCGGATGTCATTGGGCCAATTCCTATGGAACCTTATACCACATGTGATTTTCTACTGGGACCCGGACTCCCTGCTCCATCAGGATCCGTCCTTGCCCCGAGTCTCGGCAGTGTCTGGATTTGTTTGTTTTTTATTCTTTACGTCCCAATCAACGATATTTCAGTTACGTCAGGACGGTTCTTTCTGTGTTGAACAAGTACTAAGCTAGGATAAATGTGTCTTGCTCAAGGACACAATACACTGACACCGATGAGGCTCGAACCCTAGGCCCTTCAGTCTCAAGTGAAATCAAGCACTTTACCACTGAGCCACTGCGCTCCCGACCGTGTCTGGAAGGGTACGGGTCCCGGGAACCTATAGGCATATCGCTATCCATTTTGATATTAAGAGCCCTAACGGTTCAACCCATGTAGATAGGAAAATGTGACATGACTGAAAAATGTTGACTTGTACGCTATGCATCAACACAAACAAGGGGTCGAGAATGATAGTTTATCGAGGCTGTAAAATTCTCCCCATTGAGTACCTCTTTGCCTATTGCCATGACCAGTGACGTAACTGTCGTAACTGAATGAAGTTTACTGGCGAGCTTGATTCAGCTCAGAGTCAGATAATCTGTGTAATTTGCATTTTTCTTTAGAGAGTGACGATAAATCAGTAAGGTCATTGTGGTTTCCTCACAAACTTCTGCGTCTGTGTGCCGGACTAATGAAATTGCGAGAGTTAACAAAGTTTTACGTCCTCGTGTAAGCATCTTATTTGGAAATAGATTTATCAGCTGATCTCTTCTCCGGAAAAATACGAAGATTGATAGGCACCGCTGAATTTTGCAATGAGCAGACTTCAGCATTTTTCCATAGCCTATACGGATGTCTGGGGTTTTCACATAATTTTATTTTCGCTGCAAAACGGCAAGAAAAATAAATATCCTTCGATTTGTCCTAGAATTTTGTTAATCTGTTTTAATGAAAGTTGCAGAGTATGCAGCTTTAAATTCCGTCGATAACACCCACCTCTTCCTGTTAGAGAAAATTGCCCGTTTGGGCTGTGAAGTAATGACCAGCATGTGATTTCATACAGCTTGTTTTGGCGTTTGTCTGTTGACAATTTTTTCACAATACAACGGGACATCTTTCTAACACTCAAAAGCATAGAATGACGATTATAAAACGGATTATTGATGGCCCAGTACAAACATTGTTTTCCAAAAACCAATGTCAAAGCCCCATTGTCAGAGGTAAAAAAATTGTTTCACAGAATGATGAAACTGTTTAAAGATTTGTTTTGTATGTAAGCTGAATTGTTCAAAAAATCTCTACAACTTTCATCGCGAACACAGTTTACAAAAAGTTATTCCCGAAAATCAATGTGAAAAACATAAAAAATCGAGTTTTTTGTTTGTTTGTTTTTAGCAAGGAAATACTTTACCAATAAAGAATAGACTTGATATTTCATGTGCTGACAGGCTATTCACATGAAATACCAAGACTAATTTCCGGGAAAATCAAAATAAAGGTCACAAAGAATTGTGTATGTTGCAGAAATGATTCGTACTTAAAGACTTCAAAATTAGACTCCGTGTTTGCTGCGTATCATCTGCACCAAAACATTTGCCAATAAATCAATGGGGCCATTTCCTTAATATGAGCCTCTCTCTACCTGCCCGATTTACTAATTTATTCATGAGTTGTTAGTTGTATGATGTACTGTCCTGCCAGCCAAGAGTGACAGTGACGCCATGTTTTGTCTACAAAGCTATCAGCGACTTATTCGATAGATCACTTTTGTATTAATCCTATACACAGGATAGGATTAATACACAATTGATCTATCGATTCGCGTTAGCTCAAGTGAAGTGTACACGTGAGTGTTTTACTTCGCAATTGTTAACAAAGTATTAGGCCTACGTCCCTGTCACCCTTGGTTGACACGACAGTAACATTGATCATTTAAGCCGCGTCACTTAAATATGCCTTTGGAACAAAGCTAAAAAACTGTATGTATATTCTTTGTGTTTCTCATTTTATCTAATTTTGTTTCAAATTAACAGATAATAAACTCCTCGCTGCACTTTCGCAACCACGAAAAAATGTTTTCTGCTGATGTCATTTGCTGCATATATTTTCTTTAAAAAATGGTTTTCACATGACAGACGGTGACTGTTTCAAAAGAACACTCCGTATTGTGGATCCACATTTTTGATTTTTTTATATAATTTATTTATTTTTTCCTGACACAAGTACAAATATTTTATACTGACGGACTTTAAAAACGCAACACTTGGATAATAGCTTTAATTTATGTCTCAAAAAAGAAGGCAGAACAATAATTTTAATTGTATGTTAAAGAACATTCATTTGTAAGTAAAAGATGGAAAACTTGTCCAACTAAGATGAACTTAATGCCTTAAAATGTATTTTTTTTTTTTTAGAGATAGGGGTCAACTGTTTCACGTAACCAAATGTTATGAATGGAAGATTCCCTACTTCTTTAAATCAAGAACACTAGAAGCATCAAATTTGTATCATGGACTTTGTAAGTCATCGAGGAATCACTCTCATATTGATTGGCAGGTCTGCAATACAGCTCATTTGCGCATATGACGTTTATCTGGGTGTACCCTTTCATTCAATAGCTTAAAATCTCCTCTACTTAAGAAATGTTTAAATGGCTAAATTCATACGGAGCTAATAACGTCGTCCACATTAGTTGTACAATTAAAACTAAAGTGTTTGCTGAAGAAGCCAACTCATGATGACATTATCGAAGCAAAGGAAGTTTACATTCAACAGTCTTTCGGAAGATATAAGGGGAAGTTAGTGTTGCGTAATTAAAGTCCGTCAGTATACATACATGTAAACTAACTATATCAAAAGATTGATACAGGCGAATATTTTTTTGTATTTTTGGCTTCCGCAGTATAGTCCCATTGACTATATATACTGCTCAACAAAAGTTTAGCACGGATAAATCAAGATATAGTTATGTGCGAGCAAATAATTTAAAATTATAAAGTATCAGCTGAAATGATGGTTTGATATGTGTTAAAGTTGAGGAGAGCAATGGGTGTCATTTAATTTAATTTCTATTGCGTTGTTCGTTGCGTTAAACAAGGAAGGAGTCAAAACGTGTTTTATCTGCATTAGTCACAATACAAAATTGATACTGCACCGGTTTATAAAGTTTCTCTTGTTTTCCAGATATGTCGAAACAGCCGTTCTGAAAAAATAAAGGACACCTCAATTGAGCTTTCAAAGCAGACGTTGAGTCTTTGAAACCACTAACGTCGTTTTTATAATGATCTATAATGGCGCTTGCAAGTCAAAACAGTCAGGGCTCGAAAAAAATTTTTGGACCTACTCGTCCTGTGGGGCAAGTGGTCTAAATTTTTCACTCGTCCTTACTCCAGTTGAACTCGTCCTTAAGTCTGGTATTTGAAAGGTTTTAATGAGTTCAAACCAGCATTATGCAGCACAGGTAGGCTACCGCAGGATCCCTTAAAGTGCTACTATATAGTTTGAGGGATCATGCGGTATAGGGATCCTACTATATAGTTAGTTTTCTTCAATGAAAAGCTGGATACATCATTCAAGACAGTTTTTTAAAAATATTTTCCAACAAGAATATAACTCTTAACTAAAGATATCAGGGATGAACCTATTTTATATTGTCACACATGTGATATTGCACGGATTCATCAAAAAATTCAAATATCATCTTAATCTAGGAAAACCTTAAATCATTATTTATAGTTATGAAAAATATATCAAATATAAAAATAGAAAATAATCATATAATTTGTCGAATTAATAACACCAAATTGTGTTATCCTTTAATAGGCTAATGTGACAGGGTGTCTTTTTAATCAGTTGGTTTATTGCATGGCTATTTTTACCAACATAACAAGTGAAGATAATTACTGTTATTTATTATATAATGCCTATTCCATGTAATAATATGGTAAATTCCGTTGAAAACGACAATATCAGGGGATCCTGCGGTATCCTGTGGTAGTCTGCGGTAATCAGACTGACCCTCGTTTTTGCATACAGAAATAAAATCCGGAACGTCGGCTTTATACTTTCAAAACCTTAAGGCCGAATTGTTTTCCAATGTGTCCCGGTATTTAGTTCAAAGATCAACCAGATTTTACCGGGTTGCATTTACTGCTGATATGACTAGTGGTCACATTTTAGTGACATTTTAAACCTACCGAACAATCTTTCTTCACTGTGTTTGTGTTGCTTTTGCAGGCTGTAAAACATGCTAGTTAGTTCTTTTTTTATTTCCTCAAAAATAATTACAAAACCAAAAAAATCTACTCGTCCTGTCGGGCTAGCAAATGGCAATTTCCACTCGCCCTTACCGAACTTCCACTCGTAAATACGAGCGGACGTGTACAATTTTCGAGCCCTGTAACAGTACTGTTTCGTTGTGTCGACATGCTTAATTGAAAGGGTTTTCGAGTAAAAAAGGGTGCAATAAGAAACACAACTAAGGGTAAGGCAAGTTTGTAAAAGTTTATCTCTGCGTATTTGATTCATGAAAAGTGACGTTAATCTGAATCAAAGGGATTACATGAACGCTTGATTCAGTTCGCTGATAAGTCAAGAAACGGATAAAGGACATTTTAATGTCATAACATTTATTGAGGTCCGTTAATCTGATTAGTCAAGAACGGTCATCTGATCGCATTGACCTGTATTTCATTTTTCAATGAACCCGGTCCGTATTCATGAGGGGCGGGGCCATTCACGACAGAACTACTTTTGTGATAATGTGCAATGCTTCTGTGAAGAGAAATGGACAGCCTGCAACTACTGACATTTTACCTTACACTTCACACATATATATTTCCAGGTGGAAAAGCAAAGATTAACTTACAATACAACGTCTAAATTAACAGCAGTCATGCCGATCAACTGTCTGCTGCGATCTATTCTGTTTCCCATTCCGCAAAATGATGCGATCGCCTCCTGCATCTGTGCTTGTTTTCCTGCAACTTCGTTGTAGGTTTTCAGTCGAGCCCCGCAATAAAATCGTTTCTTGAACTTACTGACTGTTGCCTGGTTAATCCAACATTTTTTTTTGCAATTCGTCTTTGCTTTCTTCAATAACTCAATAAAGATAGCACAATTTCTTTTTTCTGGGGGTCATTTCTTTTCCTTTCCAAGCCATTTTGACAGATAATGCTTTTCGTCACTAATGTAAACGAAAGACGTCATATCCGATGACGTAACTATCGTACACATTCTAATAAGCACCTATGTAAAGTATTTTCGAATGTCACTATGTAACAACGGGATTCTAGTTGCTGAAATTGTTTATTTTCAATTGGAGAACGGCCGCCATTTTGTTTTTTGAACGTCGTAACGTCTACGTAGGCACGTCATAGTCTAAATGCGCGAATAGTTATTAGCTCAAAACATATTTTTTGAAAATACTGAATAAGAAAGAATAACGAAAGAAGTTGCAATTATAAGAATTGAAAATTATTTTTCTGCGTTTCACTGAGTTATGAAATGTCGTTTAAATTGCATCTTATTTGAGCATGAAAACCGAAAAATGGAACGCAGAAAAGTGAAATAAACGGGTACCATTCTCTGGCTTTTTCAACGTTTTTCATCGTTAAGAGTCTTTTGCTTTACGTTAGAATCAAAAGTTTTAATTTCGGATGTAGGCTTGCATCCTTTACACGCGCATGACAGAAAATGTAACTTCAATACTATAACGCCTAACCAGATTACGTTTTGTCTGGCGAATACGAAAAGAATATTAATTTTAAGATCCCCATACTTGTTTATTTACACCAAATAGAATGTTTCATATTCATTCAAAGCTGACACGGTATTATAATCCGTGCTCAACGTCTGTTGAGAAGCAGGGTTAAGTCAGGTAACTTCGGACATCAAGTAAATTCGGACACACATTTGCAAGCAATGGAAATCTAGATGAGACGGTTCCTTGTGAGTTGTCTCATCAGGATTTTCACTGTTTGCTCAGTTACTTTATTTTCTTTATTCCAAAAATTAAAATATGAAACAAACTAGGTCGCTGTCCGAATTTACCTGATGTCCGAAGTTACCTGACTTTACCCTATATATAACGATGAATGGTTTACTCTCTGCATGCTGGATTTTCTGTCATGGTTTTGTTGCCGTCATTGGTAAATGGCGCCTTTTTGGCCAAAACAGAAAAGTCACATTCAATAGGGCATTTTAAAAGAGGCTTGAACAATAGAAAAAATATATGCTAAATTAAACCTTCCATTTTATATATTTTCATGCTGTTGGAATGATATGGTATAGTGCTGCCAAGATCTACTGTTCATTCACGATATCTTTGCTCGAAGAAACAGTTATATGGATTTTCCCATTACAACTATATAGGGTAGCTATTATTCATGTTCTTATATAAACGTGGGATTAAGCGATTTACGTGATGCTTTTTCTAACCAACATTGAGTGGTGTAGAGGATAGCGTAGAACGCCCCATTCATATTTGATTGCATGTTGGCAGGTAAAGTGTTCGAATCCTCGTATGTAATTTTTCTTTTTTTTTCTTTTTCTGTTTTCAATTTCGTTATGTCACTGGAATTTCGAACTTCCCATAATTTCCATGTTCAAGCGCTTTCAAACACATTTTTTCACTTCACCAACTTTGCTTGAAGATAGGAAGGCTATTCAATCGCAAGCCAGAAAAATCGCTGCCACGGACCCTACAGTATACAGTATATATGATCTGTGTTGGTTATAAAAGTATGCAAAGAAAATGCCATGAATGGTGTACTATCTGCAGCATTATCACGAGAGAGGGAGAGAGAGAGAGAGAGAGGCTCACAGCTGAGTCGAAGAAGGAAGTCCACGCACCTCGGAAGGCAAGTAGCGACAGGATCACGGCTGACAATCTGTCGAATGCGAAACCGGCGGTTCAGCAAAGACATCCGGGCGATTAATTTCCGGTTTCGCAAAGAGGATCCGCAAAAGGTAGACAAAGTGTACCTGTTCCAATTTTAATGATGGATATTTACTTATACAGAAAGTAAATAAAAAATCTTAGAATGCTATTTTGTCTGTTGATAATTAGTGTTTTGACACGCCAAAGTAATTTACTTGATTTCGGCAAGGCTTTCAAGGAATTTATTCCCTCCTCCGAAACTCGTGTTTCAACACGGTCAATGTCGCTAAAAATACAAAGGAAAATAAAGAATTTTGCCATTATCAGTGAGTGTCGATGAAAAAATTCACTGTCTAATTGTTTGAATTATATTTTCGTAAGTCGGCGATTGCGCCCCAACTAACACAGCGTTTAGCGTATTTAAGAATATTGATTGAAAGGGAAGATTGTTTCTGGTTCGGCATGCTATCATTAAAATATGAAGGAATTATTTCAACCCTTATGGAACATTTACATGCGAAACCAAAAACTTGAGACCGAATTAGCCTACAAATCTGCAAATGTAATGTAAATGTAATACCCTACGCCAATGTGGAGTTATTACAGACCCCCGCATTATATACACACTCAGCATGGCGTCTTTTTAGTAGCCCACAAGGCAATTATTGTCAGAACTAGCAAAATATCG
Source organism: Loripinus fragilis (assembly GCA_964019695.1). NCBI lineage: Eukaryota > Metazoa > Mollusca > Bivalvia > Lucinida > Lucinidae > Loripinus > Loripinus fragilis. The sequence goes on from OZ026515.1 coordinate 37,760,304, forward strand.
TCGTGTTTAGCCCATATTTTCCTTATCTTAACAGGTGTTTCACGGGACGGAAGAAAAATCACAACAACGAGGAAACACCTAACCATATCCTTTGGTGCACGAAGAAACCGATATAAAACTGACAAAATAGCATTCTTTAATCTCAAAAATATTCATTTTAGTTCAAATTAACGGCTTTCAAACGCGAGCACTCGTTGTTTGTTTACCTTTGGTGGATCCTCTTTGCGAAACCGGAAATTAATCGCCCGGATGTCTTTGCTGAACCGCCGGTTTCGCATTCGACAGATTGTCAGCCGTGAGGATGAAGCTTGATGACTTTGTCAAGAGTGAAATATGTATAAATGATAACCCTAAAACACACACAGCAAACAAGACAACACTATAACAAACCACATATAATAAAAAAAATTAGATATTTTAGTTTGGGTTTCGAACCACTATTTCCTTGTTACTCTTCAAAAATTATGTAACCGACGTATATTATGTGCTCGCTACCGACTGAGCCATGAAGCCGTTTACATTTATCATGTGATATAAACTGTTTTGTTATAATTATATTGGTATAAGTAGGAGATGTAAACATGAACATGACGTCACACGGAATAGTTGATATAAAGGGTTGTCAGCTTTCAAAACATATATCAATATCGGTATTTGAAACTGAGCGTTTTCCTAAATGGATTAAAATGATGTATTTGTTAGAAATATGAAATAATCCACTAAACTTTCCTACACAAATAACTCTGAAATGCAAATAAAATCATTTTTTGTTTGAAAAGCACATTTGTATGTAAAGACGTGACAGTATATAGAACGCATGTACTATCAATAGATTAATAAGACGACGCCGTGGTCGAGTGGTTACGCTTGTGACTTAGATGAAGTGGTTATTCTAATACGGAGGCGAGGACACCTTCTGAAAGTGCTTCGAAGTAAAAAAAAATTATTTATTTCATTTTTTATGAATTTCAGACTATACATAGATTATAAATCGTATCTTTCTTTATACATTTGATCAGATTTTATGTTACATTCATTATTTCAGAATTTTCCATTTACACTGTGATGGTCTTGGTTAGTACACCTCCATATAGTTGGTGCGTTCATTATGTGCGTTATGGATAGCTTAACACTCACTTTTTTAATGCGCGGGAATCGGCAATTTAACAAAGAAAAAATGGAATGCCTCACGGTAGAATATGTAAGAAGAATGGCGAATTAAAATAAGAATGGTCAGCATACTTCAAACATCTGATAGACGTCAATCATGAGTTTTGGAAAAGAGACATAGCTGTGTAGGGAGATACTAACCAAGTCATCAAACAGTGTAGTTGAGTGATTCATGGTGCTTCTGCACATCCTTTGAAAGCAACAAATATACGGACACTCATTGCTCCTTTCTGGATTACTTGCTGTAGTTCAGTAATATGAAAATTTGAAAATAGGCAAAATTGTAATGCATTTGTTCCATCACAGTGTAATTGGTAAATTCTGAAATAATGAATGTTGCATAAAATCTGCTCAAATGTATAAAGAAAGAAACTATTTATAAGCTATGTATAGTTAAAAATTCATTAAAAATGAAATAAATTTAAATGAAAAAAATACTTACTCAGAAGCACTTTCAGAAGGTGTCCTCGCCTCCGTATTAAAATAACCACTTCATCTGAGTCACAAGCGTAACCTCTCGACCACGGCGTCGTCTTGTTATCTATTGATAGTACACGCGTTCTATATACTGTCACGTCTTTACATAGAAATGTGCTTTTCAAACAAACTATTGATTTTATTTGCATTTCGGAGTTATTTGTGCTGGAAAGTTTAGTGGATTATTTCATATTTTTAACAAATACATCATTTTAACCCATTTAGGAAAACGCTCAGTTTCAAATACCGATATTGATATATGTTTTGAATGCTGACAACCCTTTATACACCCAGGTAAACCGCATGTGTAGATCTCGGAGGGTGTTGGCTACCGGAGGTAAACAAACAGAATATGGATGGACAGGGTCTGTATTTATCCATATTTATTTCTTATAGAGAGTTCCTTGGAGACGAAAGCAGCAAACAGGTTGCTTCTTTATTGAATGATAAGGACTCGGAAAGTGTTAAATGCTTTTGATATATGTCCATAGTACCCAGAGCGACTTTTCAAATGACAATTGCAATATTTTCAATGAAAAAAGGCTATTCTTTTGATCATAGTTGGAATTACACCAACCTTTGACACAAATTGCATGTGCCGCCACAATTCTATATCATTCTCGTGCATGATATATAAGAACCATGTCCCCAAAATGCTATTTAAATATCAATACTTGAAATTTGCTTAAGGTCATATCATTTTGATGGTTAGCAAAATGTGCAGAGGTTACTTGACGGCTGGCATGCTTGCTATCGGAGTGACAGTGGTTTTGATTTCGGAGATTGATACATACTGCCACACACTTAGTGCCTGAATCTGATATAGTTTAAGCGTGCCAAGTTACAAAAAAATGCTACAAATGGAAGACTACCAGGGAACGAAATTCAGAAGACAAATTGAGAGGTTTTGCAGCTGTTAAGTGTTGTGAAAAGCGCTCATCTTCAGTCAGGGGCATGCATGTTTTGTCTACAGGCTTCGCACAGGCTTGAAAAGTACTTGAATATACAGGAGTGTCTTGAAAAATCCTTGAAAATTAAATTTGCCTTGAAAAGTATTTGAAAAACACTCAAAGACCTTGAAAAGTCCTTGAATTTTATCAATTACAGGAGGATTCAACAGTGTTTTGGAGACCTATAATAGTATCTAATTGTGGTGCCTTTATTTGGTGCAGCATATGCTGCACCAAATAAAGACACCTCAATTTTGTTCTAATTTTCTTGAACTAATATCTTTAGTAATGGACTCTAGCATTTCCGGCGTAGAATTTTAACGTGTAAATCAGTATTTTTCTTAAGTTTTCAGTCCTTGAAGACAGTAGAAAAGTCTTTTATGAGTCCTTGAAAAGTCCTTGAATTTTACACAATCTTGTCTGTATGAACCCTGGTCTAGTCGGTCAGGGAAAACGTGTTTTAATTCTGCACTGATACATTTAAGGTGAAATCAGTCTGCTTGAATTAGGAAGGGAATATGATAGCAAGGTTGGTGGGGTGGTGGTGGCGAAGGGATGGTCCCTGAAGGAAGATAAGAACAAGTGCCAGATCTATACCCGTTTTCTTACCTGGCAACGCAGTGTATTAACAAAATGCGCCAACAGGGTTACTAAATGCAGGGTTCACATTGCTGCGCCCCCGCCCACCCTCTTTATTTATTTATTTTCATATGTGACATAGGGTGTGCCCATTTCTTGTACCGACATCTAGCTTTGCACTGATACGCTTTCTTCGATTTTGTAAAATTTTAGTGAGAAAATGCACATACTTATACAAAAATACCAAATGTTCCCGAATGGGCAAGCTAATGTGATGTTGTTATCATTAATTAATCATGCGCAGATTCAGAATGTTTTGTCAGAGGAAGTCTAACTCAACAGACACATTTCTTTTAGATGAAATGGAGTGAGGAATCAAAATACCACTAAAAGCGGACCATCATCAGCCCAACAGCAAAACGCTGGCGGGGCGAGGAATACTGGCTTAGTAGCTTTTAATTTTCCAGGGGATCTGGACCAGTATTGCTAAAGAGCCCCAAAGGTTTCCGACTTTCCAGGGAGGGGGCCAGGACCCTCTGCCACCCCTCTCTGGATCCGCGCATCTTAATCTTAGTTGAATGCGCCGACATAACTGAAAAATTGCTTACTTGGATGTTAAGAGTAAGATAAAAAAACACGTAATAATGAACCCTGTACAGTTTGCATACGTTTTATAGCTGTACTCTTTTCGCCATTGCGACAGTAAAATAAAATACCACACGTATTTAAAAGCAGTTTACCTTTTTGGTCTGTTGTCACTTCATTCTTAAAAGCATTAATAAACATGTAAGCTTATCTGGATTTTCACTGCGTATTTGTATAGGTGGACAAAGTAATCCATATAACAAATACCCGTGAAATATTGAAGATATTGCAGTTTCGGTGGTACATGTAATCCGTTCTGTTATTTTATCTTGTAACGTTTTTAAACTTTACATAGTAGTACAGGGCCCGGAATTACAAAGCCTCCTTAAAGGCATATATTTTGTGATATATGGAATCATTAGTGAATTTACTGATAAGGGACAGTTTCAGTATCTCACAAACTTAAAGGGGCCTCAAGAGGGGATTTACTTGTATACAGCACAATTTCTTTCACTAAGATAAAGATCAATATTTTATCAGAAAATACCAAATCCCTTCATGGGACCACTTTATTGCCCCTGTAAGGAAGTCATAATCACCTAATAAAGATAAGCCTTTGATCTGTCCAGTATGACCCCTGGAGAGAATCATAATGAGTGGTACCAGTATTATTGCTAAATTTTCTATGTCTTTAAAGTTAAGGAAGACTTAAGTTAAGTATTGATATTTCAACATGCTAAATAAATTGTCTGGATAGATGCAGTACTTGAGGTCAAAAGATATCATTGTGATCTAGAGAAAAAAATGAAACTATTTTGATTTTAATCAGTTTTAAACATTATTTTTCGCATCCTGATAAATCAATACTTAAGTAAGTAAGTAACTCAGTAAGTCTTCCTTAACTTTTAGGAGGCAGTGTAATTTCGGGCCCAGGTCCTCATATCCCGGTAACAGCAGCCCAAGCCCCAACGATGGCATCTTTTAAAGCAATATTATTTGAGCCACGACATGAGATTTCCAACAATGTGGTATGTGCGACCAGCAAAGGCTCAGACCAGCCTGCGCATACGCGCAGACTGATCAGAGCCTTTGCTTGTCGCTTGAATATTATATGAATATTAAGCTACTGGACGAACATAATTTGGAGTTTCTAAGCTTAAAGGAAGGCTACTCAGGCTCGTCTGAGTCTATTCATGTCAAAATGCCACATTGTTGGAAATCACATGTTGCGGCTCATTTATAAAGATGAGTTGTATATCTTTAAGATATTTTTAAAAGTTTCACACCGGATAACCGGCAACCGAAAAAGTTAATACTATCGACGAACGTAGATCAAAAATCGTTCGAAACAGGGTTTTCGATAGCCATTTGTCGCCCGATTTTTCGATTGTCATTTGTCGCCCGACTGGCGACAAATGGCAATCAAAAACACTGTTTCTAGCGATTTCCATTAGCATAAAACAACATGTATTTATAACATGTAGCTTCCCATTTCTGTAAAATCGAATGTTTAATTAGATCTTTCTGCAACTATTTGCAGTACGGCTTTAAATTATCTTTAGTTCAATAATTGTACCTGGGTGACGTCCTTTTCAGAAAGAGATGGGCAATCGGATTGTGAACTAGCTGTTACTCATTTAGAGTTTGGGTACAATATATTTTAAACAGATCAAGTTTAGTAGTTTTATAGTTGTGATGTTTGTTCTATTATCTATAATAGAGGCTCTCCCAGGAAGTATCTGTTCCCTTGTTCTTCTTAAATATTGACTTGTTTCCATATTTCATGTTTTATTTATTTCCCTGTTCTTTGACAATCTTGTTCCCCTCAATTTGGCATTTTCCCTTTCCCTAGAATAAAATGGCTTGTACAAATACACCCTAACTCGTGAGAGGGCCTCATTGTTAAGGCATACAGAGAACTCCTCTCTCAATTCCATGATAAAAATGTTTCCCTGCTAATAGCACGTTATTACAGTTCTTTACCATCGGATGACATACTTGGAATTTGACAGAGGAGGACTGAACATGGGAGTCGAACACTCATTTCATTATATTCCCGTACTGCTCATGATATTTTAAGTTAATTACCAAATACATTGGAGAGAGAGTAGAGTGAGTAGAGAGAGAGAGAGAGACAGAGAGAGAGACAGAGACAGACAGACAGACAGAGACAGACCAATGACAGAGAAAGACAGAGAGAGAGACAGAGAAAGAGATAGTAGAGAAAGAGAGAGAAAGAGGAAGTAGAGAAAGAGAGAGTAGAGGAAAAACGAGTAGAGTTAGTGCGGGTAGAGAGAGAGAGAGAGAGAGAGAGAGAGAGAGAGAGAGAGAGAGAGAAAGAGCAGAGAAATAGCCAGTAGAGGAATAGATAGTAGAGAAAGAGCGAGTAGAGGGAGTGCGGGTATAGAGAGTGTGAGTTGAGGGGGTGTGAGTAGTGGGAGTGGGAGTAGATGGAGTGAAATTAGAAAAGGAGAGCGAGTAGAGAAGGGGTGCGAGTAGAGAAGGAGTCCGAGTGAAGAAGGAGTGCGAGTAGATAAGAGAGAGTAGAGAAGGAGTGCGAGAAAGAAAAAGAGAGTAGAGAAGGAGTAGAGAAGAGAGAGTAGAGAAATAGATAGTAGAGAAGGAGTACGAGCAGAGAAAGAGAGTAGAAAAGAGGTGCGAGTAGAGAAGAGGGAGTAGAGAAGGATTGCAAGTAGAGAAGAAAGTGTAGAGAAGGAGAGTAGAGAAGGAGTGCGAGTAGAGAAGAGAGAGTAGAGAAAGAGAACGTAGAGGAGGAGTGCGAGTAGAGAAAGAAAAATTAGAGAAGAAGTGCGATTAGAAAAGAAAGGGGGTAGAGATGTGTGCGAGTAGAGAAAGAGAGAGAAGAGAATGAGTGCGAGTAGAGAAAGAGAGAGTAGTGAAGGAGTGTGAGTCGAGAAGAGAGCGTAGAGAAAGTAGAGAAGGAGTGCGAGTAGAGAAGAGGGAGTAGAGAAGACGGGCGAGTAGAGAAAGAAAGAGTAGAGAAGGAGTGTGAGTAGAGAAATAGAGATTTGAGAAGGAGCGCGAGTAGAGAAGAGGGAGTAGGGAAGGATTGCAAGTAGAGAAGAAAGTGTAGAGAAGGAGAGTAGAGAAGGAGTGCGAGTAGAGAAGAGAGAGTAGAGAAAGAGAGAGTAGAGGAGGAGTGCGAGTAGAGAAAGAAAAATTAGAGAAGTAGTGCGATTAGAGAAGAAGGGGGTAGAGATGTGTGCGAGTAGAGAAAGAGAGAGTAGAGAATGAGTGTGAGTAGAGAAAGAGGGAGAAGTGAAGAAGTGTGAGTAGAGAAGAGAGCGTAGAGAAAGTAGAGAAGGAGTGCGAGTAGAGAAGGAGTGCGAGTAGAGAAGGAGTGCGAGTAGAGAAGGAGTGCGAGTAGAGAAGACGGGCGAGTAGAGAAAGTAAAGTAGAGAAGGAGTGTGAGTAGAGAAATAAAGATTAGAGAAGGAGTGCGAGTAGAGAAGTGAGAAAAGAAAGTAGAGGAGTGCGAGAAGAGGAGAGAGAGTAGAGAAGGAGTGCGAATAGAGATGAGAGAGTTGAGAAAGAGAGAGTAGAGAAGGCTTGCGAGTAGATGAAGAGAGAGTAGAGAAGGAATGCAAGTAGAGAAGAGAGAGTAGAGAAAGAGGGAATAGAGACAGATTGCGAGTAGAGAAGGAGTGCGAGCATAGAAGGGTCGCGAGTAGAGAAAGTGAGAGTAGAGGAGTGCGAGTAGAGAAGAGAGAACTGAGAAAGAGAGAGTAGAGAAAGTGTGAGAGTAGAGAAGAGGGAGTAGAGAAGGAGTGTGAGTAGAGAAGAGAGAGTAGAGAAGGAGTGCGAGTAGAGAAGGAGTGCGAGTAGAGAAGAGAGAGTAGAGAAGGAGTGCGAGTAGAGAAGGAGTGCGAGTAGAGAAGGAGTGCGAGTAGAGAAGGAGTGCGAGTAGAGAAAGTGAGAGTAGAGAAGGAGTGCGAGTAGAGAAGGAGTGCGAGTAGAGAAGTAGTGCGAGTAGAGAAGGAGTGCGAGTAGAGAAAGTAAGAGTAGAGAAGGAGTGCGAGTAGAGAAGTAGTGCGAGTAGAGAAGGAGTGCGAGTAGAGAAGGATTGCGAGTAGAGAAAGTGAGAGTAGAGAAGGAGTGTGAGTAGAGAAGAGAGAGTAGAGAAGGAATGCGAGTAGAGAAGGAGTGCGAGTAGAGAAGAGAGAGTAGAGAATGAGTGCGAATAGAGAAAGAAAGAGTAGAGAAAGAGTGCGAGTAGAGAGGAGAGAGTAGAGAAGGAGTGCGAGTATAGAAGGAGTGCGAGTAGAGAAGGAGTGCGAGTTGAGAAAGTGAGAGTAGAGAAGGAGTGCGAGTAGAGAAGAGAGAATTGAGAAAGAGAGAGTAGAGAAGGTGTGCGAGTAGAGAAGAGGGAGTAGATAATGAGTGTGAGTAGAGAAGAGAGAGTAGAGAATGAGTGCGAGTAGAGAAGGAGTGTGAGTAGAGAAGAGAGAGTAGAGAATGAGTGCGAATAGAGAATAGAGTGTAGAGGAGTGCGAGTTGAGAAGAGAGTAGAGAAAGTGAGAGTAGAGAAGGAGTGCGAGTAGAGAAGAGAGAGTAGAGAGAGAGAGTTAAATTTATGCATCTAGTGAAAACTGATTAGACCGTACAGGTGCTCGTCTAAACATCTGGTATACTAATTGCATTGCTACTTGATCCGTCACCTTCACAAAAAGGTATGTGTCCATTTCTTAGTATAATGTTCTGGCATGTTATGTTACTGCACGGTTACTTTAATGTGATGCAAAGGGCTAAATAGATATGGTAGGCTAAAACAAACAAAACAAACTAATGCACAAAAACACCCATTCAGTGTTGAACAAAAACTCTAACAAATTGGTTTATTTTAGCTTGTTTCTCCTTTGATATGTTCCCCGCCAATCGAACCACTTGTTTTTGAAAGTGTTTGAGCGTTACACTTTTGTTTCCGTATGCGAGAGCTTGTTTGTTGAGCATAATCAATTTGCCCTTCTCCGTAATCAATGTTAACATGCACATGCCTTCCCTCCGACAGCTACCCAACATACCTCCGAACGGAAAGCTACCTATAAACATGATACCACCGTTATGAAATTGCAAATAAATAAATGTTTTACATGTATTTTTGAATTGTATTTGACTGATTCATTCCACAGAGAGGTTATACATTCCAGCGGTGGCTGTGAATCAAGTAAAAATAAAATAATAGATATGAATATTAACTGATGAATTCGAAATATTCGTCCAAATTACTGCATTTCCGAATTCAAATGCAATTTAAACTCGAGCAGATTAAGTTTCGAAACATGTAATGTTTTCAGAGTTATCATCATTCTGTATACTATCGACCTATATGTTGTTCTTATCCCTCAAAACGACTCTAAATGAAATAAAATCGTCTCAATACAGACCATGTCCAACCCAAAAATTCTTTGTTTACCTCCGATAGCCAACACCCTCCGAGATCTATACATGCGGTTCACCTGGGTGTTTATATAGTCTGCCAAAATTGACCTTAGACTGATTAATTTTCGCCAAAATCTTCGTGATATTCGTGCGTTTTCGTGGAGATCTCCGACCTTGGTCACGCTTTTACAGAGATTATGAAGATAATGTCAATTCGTTAATGCAAATGGTCTGATAGCCTAGTGGTTAGTTGACTACTAGACTAGTACAAATAAGGATGAAACTAACGACTATCGACTAATGACTAAAAACCAAACTCACTGTGTATAATAGTGTACACTGTGTAACTAATTATACTGAAGCGGATAATGAATCTAAACACAAAAAGCGACAGCTACGTGCTACAACCTTTATAGTGTAGCGGCTAGCAAACATGACTCGTAGGCCTGTGGTAACGGGTTTGAGCCTCATGACGGACAATCTTTGGACCGCTTATATACATACTGATAGGGATTTAAACTAACAGCTATTATTAAAGGATAGTCTTCTCTATCCACTTTTACTGTCATGCCAGCCAAGAGTGACAGTGACGTCATGTTTTGTTTACAAAGTTATCTGGGACTAATGACCGATGGATCACTTGTGTATTAATCCTATAAGCAGGATAAAATTAATACACATGTGATCTATCGATTCCCGTTAGCTCAAGTGGAGTGTACAAATTAATGTTGAACTTAACAATTGAAAACAAAATATTACGTCACTGTCACTCTTGGTTGGCACGACAGTAGATCGAGCGACTGCATGGTTGACCAACTGTTTTAAAATGACAGATTAATTCTATCGATGTTAGTTCGATCGCCATTCAGCTAAAAGAGGATGTGAAGGCACCCTAAGTTTACCTCCCCAATGAGAGCTATATAATGTTATTATGTGATATCATATAAAACATTATTTTGGGTCTACATGTACATTGGCACATTCTACAGTCCCAGTGAAAGAACAAATAAAAAAAGCCACTTGAGCGTTAGACTGGGGATCGAAAGGCTAATGCCAGTTCGAGACTCACCTCCAGCGCAGTCATTATTACACACGTTATCCACTGCTTACTACTGGTTCAACCTATGAAAAGAGGAAATCGTCCCGACTTTACTGAAAATTTGTTGACGCGTACGTAAAGCTAAAAAAACAAACAAACAAAAGCTTGAATAAATATATATACTATGTAGGAATCGAACCAGCGACCACACGTATATAAATCAACTGTTCTAACCACTAGACCACAGGGTCTGCTGTATTGCATGTCTCTTATTTTGTTTCGTTTGTAACTTTAGACGAGTACAACTATCCATAACAGTGAATATACGTCATTGTATGCGCATGAATAATTTTCTAAGCGAGGCGGATCTAGTTTCCATTAATATTTGTATCAATCAAAATTACAAATAAACATGAAAATTATTCAAGAAATACACTGGAACTAATGATACTGAAGTTTGGGCTCTTATTTACACGAGCAGAAGCTGGCGATGTAGCAAATTTGTTGTGTTTTAAAATGTTGTTAAGTATAAGTTGAACCCGCCACCCTTCCTTAGTCATAAACTTTAGTCTTAGTCGTTAGTCAATCCTTATTTGTACTAGTCCACTTATAAATCAAGCATACCGAAACTTGGAAGGAACCTTTTTTATGTAATTGTAAATTTGCTTTCTTTTTTAAGTTAATATTATTCGTATATTTTACATCATCTTGTGATGAGCTTTACACCTTTCATTTGTATTTAGCCGCGTTTGTATTCAATATTCCCTAATTGTCAGCTGATAACATTTGCAAATAGTTTGGGCCCAGTACGTCGCTTCGGATCTAGATACAGACCATATGACACTCTGATAGTGATCCTGTAAGAAATTTTGAAAACGTTAATTTTGATTGAAAGTCATCAGATGATATCAAAAGTCTCAAAAAATGTTCAGCGTGCAAAGAGTCAATCGCATGTAGGCTTATTGAAATTATTCAAGGTGCTGTATTTGCTACATAAACGCATGCCAAATTCAAATAAATGTATCCAGTTGTTCACAAAATCATAAATAAAAACAAAGAAACTAGCAAATCGAAAAATACAAATGAAAAGAAAAATACGTAAATGCTACTGGACTCGAACCCACATCTTTTGAGCGCCAAAAACACTCGACTATCCACTAGGCTATCGGGGAATTGTGAATAATTTCATTCGGATTAGTAATTGTACAACAATCTAAAGCTTACTTTTTACGAAGATTCACTAAGACTGAGTAAAAGGTCATTGAATATTCATATGTCTCGTGTCAATTTTGACAAACAATATCAACTATTCCGTGTGACGTCATGTTCATGTTTACATCTCCTATTTATACTTTTACCAAGCCTCGTGTTCCCTTATTTTCAATAGTTCAGTCCAAAGTTAACGGTATCATTGAGCCAATATAATCGTGAATGAACAGTAATGACCATGTTTACATTTGCTTGTTTGTAAACATTGAAATCAAAACATTAGACTGGCATATTCAGCAGTCAGGTGTAGTTTTAAAAACTATTTGATATCAGCTTGTATAGCTCAGTAGGTAGAGTCACTGGCAGCCTAAGAACTTCATTTATTTTCCATTTTGCGCAGGTACGAATTCCATCAATGCTTTTATTTCTTTTTCATCATTTTAATTGTATCATATTTTCACATGCACCATTTAAGCATTATTTAAAAAAGTTTTAACATTTATACAAAGTGTCCATCAAATGGGCCATGATCAACCACGAAACCGCATATGCGAGATGCCAAAGAATGCATCAACTCAATAGGGCATGCATTGTTTGCTGTCATGAAAGCGATATTCAGCAACCAAAATGGTTAGAAAATGATTATGTATTATATCTTTAAATAAATAAATAAATGAATTGATGAAAAAAAGGTACAATGACGGGGTTCAAACTCAGAACCTCTTTGACAGTGGACAAGTGATTCATCAACTATGCTAGGAATTCTCCTTGTGATTGGTATGGGTATGTAATAAAATAATGTATTATTCTAAAAATGGTGAGTTAAAAATAACTCTGTTATTGGTAAATATTATTGTAAATACAGAACGTCAACATAGTCAAAATTACGCTGCAGGACTCAAGTCTCTACAAGGGAAAACAGATCGATATAGCCTTGTTATTGCTGCTGAATGTTGATATATGAATATTGAGATGCTGAAAATTGCGGCATCTATTCAGGATATGCACTGTAAACCCGAATATTCCTTTTAATACTAGGCATTTATGAGTTAAGACAATGTGCAATTGGTCGTATACGTAATAGTTATACCATGGGTTGTCCGCCTGTACGTGGAGATAATCCACGAACTTTAGCGAGTGGATTATCTTACGTACAGGTGGACAAACATGGTATAACTATTTTATGCCACCTACATCAGTGTAGACATTGCACATCACGAGATATTTCGTGGTAAAGTTGGTAAGGGTGGTATAAATGTAGATATGCTAGGTTTTTCTAGCTTTCACCCATGCATCGCGTGCAGTATCTCATTTTTGCAGGTGCATTTCAGATTATTACCAAAATGGCGTCAGATATTGGGTTTCCAGAGTTTGGGAAAGAAGTCCGAAAGTTGTTCATGTTACGAGATGGTGTCTGTTTAAACCATGGCTCCTATGGATGTGTACCACGCGAGGTCCACGAAGAGCAAATCAGGTATATGCTACAAAAGTATGGCCATGATACATGTACCAGGGTTGCCACTCAATATCCATTTCAAAATTCCCTGACTTTTCACTGATTTTTCCCTGACTTTCAACCGTTTTCCAGACCCTTTTGGAAGGCCACTTTTAGCCATTCTCATCCATCGACTATTAGAAGATTTTGCACAAATATTTGAACTTGCTGATTAAATCTTTAAAGAAAAATCTTAAACCATAAATATTAGAAAAGGAATGTTTCTGAACATAAATTGCTTGCAATTTATGTTCAGAAACATTCCCTTTCTAATATTGCTTGCAAATTATGGAAACTAAAATTTCCAGAAGCCTGTTAACTAGCATCTTTTTATGAAAATTTTGAAATTCCCTGACTTTTCAATGACTTTTTTCTTTTTTTTTTAAATTTCCCTGACTGAAAATGTAATTCCCTGACTTTTCCCTTACCTGGAATATTTTTCATTTTCCAGAACGTTTTCCCTGACCGTGGCAACCCTGTGTACTTATCGTATTATTACATTTTGTGTTAATCAAATTTTCTCCTTACATGTACGCACTTTGTAATAAGTTACCAAAGCCAGCATTTTCTCGTTATTTTCTCTCTCTTTGAAGGATTGGTTTAAAAAAATGCCAAGCAGGTTCGGACAGGTCGAGAGCAAGTGTAACAGTTCGCTTTTATTCCTGCCAAAATCATTTTCAACGTTTATTGACTTTTTTTACAATTGCGTTGACCTTGCTTAGTACTGGTTCAGACGAAGAAGACACGTCGCGACATAACTGAAAAATTGTTAACTTGGACGTAAAGAATCAAACAAAACAATTGCGTTTGTTTATACATTTTTGCCATACGCGATTTAATTGTTATAAAAGTTTTTTATGTTAAAATTCGCTCTTGGTTTTGCCCTGTAAAGTTTGATAACGACTTTCAAAAGTTATTACATTTTGGGTAAATTTTTGCCCTTGCGTAAATGACTCATTTTAACACTCATGCTGACGTATCTTAAGAGACTATGATGTCTAAACTTTCATAGAAATCTTCATCTACATCCATACGTTGTGTATATGAGCAACGAAGGCTCTGGCCAATCTGCGCATTTTACCTTACACTCACATGAGCTACATGTAAGCGATAAGTACACAAATCTCATGTGTAGGCTAAATTGTACATGTAATTTTTTTCCACAGGTTACTCAAAGAAATGGAGAGTCACCCGGACACGTGGTTTCGGTATAGTTTAGAGAAACACATTACAGTGGCGGTTTCGGCTCTAGCAGAATTCCTACACACCAGCCCATATGACACGTTCTTTCTACAGAATGCTACAAAAGGTACTTAAAGTCGCAATCGCGACGGTGCTGATAACCAACCTGTGGTTTATTTGTTCCAGCACATGGAATTATGATACTTATCCATTGTCGAGCAACGAAGGCTCAGGCGAGTCTGCGCCTACGCAGACTCGCCAGAGCCTTCATTGCTCGATTACACGAGCAATCTCAGACCGAAACCCACTGGATACGTCAGTATGTGCGTTTTCACAAGTGCGATAAGTACCAAAACCTTGTGTGCTGGCTTATTTCTTGATTTTTAGGGAAATTTGAGCTTTGCAAATGGTTCATGTGTAGCATCAAAAAGAGAACGTGAACAACAAATGCTTCAATCATATAGCACAAACGAACTCATGACACATGGAGGAAGATACAGTAGAACAAACACAATCTAAGGTACACGCGCAAAAACAAGGATACAACAAGTAAAACAACCATCTTTCCCTACCTCAGAGGGATGGTTGAAACACGAGTATGGACAACAAAAGACTATATCATACGCGAACCTTACGCCCACAATGAGAGTAAAAACCAACAAGCCTTATACTTGTATGATTTCCTGCGAGGAACGATTGGTTAGTCCGTTGCGCGAGACAGGCAGAATCATGCCCAGCCAAATCGTTTCATTTGTTTACATAGACACATCCAGAGTTTGAGGTATCTTCCCTGTAAATCGTGATAGCATCCAAGTAAGCCTTTCATAGGAGCGTAAACAGCTCTTATTTGAGACTTCGCATTGCAAAATCAGCAAGTAATGATAAGTAACTGTTGTTATTGTACACATGAAGAAAGAGTCCTTAGCTACCGACAGGGTTGGTGATTAGGCTGGTCTGAGTGTTCTCTGGCACATCGTTCATGTAGTCCCATACTTGTCGTGGAAATTGATTATGAAATAATTTCTACAGTCATTCTCCTCCCTTCCGCTGAATCATTCAAGAAGGATTGTTATCAGTTATGTGCGAAAGTATGTGCACGAAGTACTAAGCCAATTTCGCGCAACGTCATTCTTATATAATTGCCTTTATATACGATTCTCATATGAGTCTTATATAATTCTCATATGTAAACCTGAATATATGATTTTCATATGTGCAGTTTCATATGAATTTTATATAATACAATTTATATGATATTTACATGTTCACAAAATCATATAATTTTTTTTATATAATTAATATCATATGAAACCCATGTAAGTTTTATATGATCATTATGTGTGTACTATTTCATATAATTATGACATAAATCAATTTATATGAATTGATGATAAAAATAAGATCATATAAGTTTTATATGTAAATTAATATATGTGATAATCATGTGTGTTGAATTAAGTTTTGTAACATTTTTATCATTTTCAAATACAGAGCATTACACATCAACCTCATGTGACTGCCTTTTATATAAATTTTATATACTGCCTTTTTATATAAATTTTATATAAAGGCACTCATATGATATTTATATAAAAGGGCAATCATATGATTTTCATATAATTATTATATGATTATTATGTAAAAATGCTTATCAATATCATATGATTATTATATGTATTTCAGTTTACGTAAAAATCATATTTGCATATGAAAATTATATAATCTGTTTTATATGATCCACACGCGGCTGCCTTTTTTAACAAGTATTATATAAAAGTTTTTATATAAGAATCATATGATTATTATATGATTTTTACGTGTTGCGAAATTTGTAGTGTACTGGTTAACTGCTTGTTCAAGCTTGCTCAGGAGAAAAGTGTGGTTAGGTAAACTGACCGTCCCGCCATGACCATAGCTGTTGACCTGGGACGTAAAGCAACACAACAAACAAAACACTGTTCATTTGGATTGTTTGCCCAGTACTGAATCATTCATTTCTTTTAATCTAGCAATAAACACTGTGTTGAAGACCTACCCCTTGCAACCAGGAGACGCCTACTTGATAACGAACCTGAGTTACCCGGCTATCAACAAAACTACCTACGTCTCATCAGGCAGAGTGGAAGGTAAAATGGCAGGAACAGGTTTCATGATAACTGGCTTAATTCTTTGTATACTGGAAACCCCTAAATGGCTACTTCGGCAAACCTGAAGACCAAGATTGGAATGCCACAGATTGCGGGATTTTATCAGGGTCTGCGCTGTTTGCTGGGACTGAAGTACATCTTAACTTGGACTTTCTTGCATCTGGCCCCTGTGTATATAGTATTGACCAGTACAGGTTTATTGTATCAAACCAGATGGAATAATTTATAAGTATACAAAGGGAATAATTTATAAGTATACAAAGGGTCAAACCATTTATACTTAGTAAAGTTTTTTAAACATCATAGACTAGGCTGCGACAAAATTGTTATTTCAAATCCAGTACCTTTTCAACAAATAAAATTGATCACATTTATGTCTAAGTGCCAAACAGTGCAGGTGGAGTTTGCAGCGTCTACTCTGAACTTTTTGCAAAAGTCGCATCTAAAGAAAATACATTCAAAATAAAATATAATTGGAATAAGTGACCTAAAACGCTTTGAATTAAAATGGACAGTCCAATGTTAAAGGGGACGCCAACCTTGATAGCAAGTGAATCTGAAATGCAAGCCCTTATTAATCCATGCAATCTGCCACGAACCCGATCAATTTCGAATGGAAAATAAGAAAATTACAGATATTTGTATAGTAGGGAATTATAAGCTATGGAGGGCTGCAATTTTTAGGCTTAGTGACGTCACAATCCCTAATTAAATATGCATAATCAGAATAACTGGCTTCCTGCTGTTCATTTAAACTTTGTTTTCATTTTTATTGATTCTTCTGTTGAAAATAGTTGATTTTGAAAAATAAATCAGTAAGTGCAATAAAATTGGAGGTTTTATTGGCTTTCCAAAATTTGCAGGACGCTAATTAAATATTACAAATGGCGGCCTCCGTTATCTTAA
Source organism: Loripinus fragilis (assembly GCA_964019695.1). Classification (NCBI taxonomy): domain Eukaryota; kingdom Metazoa; phylum Mollusca; class Bivalvia; order Lucinida; family Lucinidae; genus Loripinus; species Loripinus fragilis. The sequence continues at coordinate 37,777,443 of OZ026515.1, forward strand.
TAGTAGTCAGAATTTTGATTTTCAGATTGCTATAACTTTCTTATCTATTATTCGATTATGATCAGGGTTTTGGCAGAATGCATATCGTTTAATAAGCGCTTGCATTTCAAATCATATGTTTTCAGTGTTGCCGTCGCTTTTAATGATTCCTTATTAAATGGAAATATCATGTGACATAACTGGGCTGATTGGGATGATTATTCTAATAATAGACATTATTACGAATAGCTCGGCATGAAGTTCCTATAAGCAATGGGACATAGGCAAACAGTACAGGCCCAGATCAAAAGCCACAGTAAGCTGCATCTGATTAGGGTTTTCACTGATTGCTTATAGAATGTTACTCTATTAGAATTTTAAAAAAATGAAAACATATCACCTAACAATCCTACATTTGAAATGGATTCATCGTATTGATACATAAGGCAAATATGGACTGAAAACAATTCATTATATGATACAGGCATGATCATGGCAATACAATAATGGAGCAACACATTCATAGTACACCTATGGCTGCATATTTGTTCGTCTGTTTGGCAATTTTTGTAAGACTGTAAATAAATATACCTTAATTTTACGTGTGGCCGCAGCCATTGCTGAGACATTCAAAATTTATGAAGTTATTTGCGAATCAATGATATTTTGCCTGATCATCAACGCTTTTCATTGTTAATACTGGTAAACAGGTATTTGGCAAGCAGTGAAGGCCCAGATGAAATGCAGCGTAAGTTGGCATTTCATCTGGGTAAGCACTGTTTGTTAATATGAAACAATCTTCATGGATATAAATACATCCTTTTAAAGAAAGTTTGACTGGCAAAATGACAATTCCATGCTTATTGTATCAATATTATATAGCCCAGTCCATCAGGACGAAAAGAGTTAATGTGTACTGATAACTTCCATCATTTTTCTTCTAGGAGCAGAAACGTACAGTATGGACTTACATTTTCCTATAAATAGTGAAGATGAGGTGATAGAGAAGTATGATAAATTCTTCGAAGAGCATAAAAATGTGAAAATAGCAGTTTTAGGTAGGTTTCATGGTTTTACAAACGGTGCATATTTCCTTCAAACAAATCGCTACATTAATAATGAGATGGCTGTTTAGAATATGGTACAGTTTAGTTGGCAGTCGAGAACTACTATTATTATATAACTAAGAAAAAAGACTGAATTTCATTGGCTTAGAGCGCTCACGTGGCCAGTCAATATATTGTTATATTCACTGGCTTGCGCGCGCTTGCCAGTGTATATTAGTTACTAAAATTAGACTCCTTGCTGTTTTTTCCGTTCTGGTTCTGCTTTTCTAAAGCGTGGCTAATACTCATATCGTAGATGCTGAGAACGCAACAAATCACGCACTGGAGCTGATCTATTTCGATTTTAATGCACAATAAACGGCGAAAACAAATTTGAAGTCATCAGCTTCTTCTCACTTTCCGCCTTTGCACTGAAGAACTCCCGCCAATACTTAGACCACGTCGCATACGTTTACATGTATTTGTAACGTCTTTCAAGCGTAAAAAAAAACGTTACACCATCTAACGCCATGAATGACGTCATTTACCAGTAACAAATGACGTCAGCTATCACACATTTTCCCTGCGCTTTCAAATCTGTGAATTATTGTTCGGCATATCACACTTATTTTATCATTGGCTCTACATGCGAAGTGTGCTAGAATTCTTGTTTGTAAATGTTGAATGATGACACTCATGCACAACATATATGTATTATTTAGGGTTGCACTGTTTCTGCTAAATGCTTGTCTGTCCCAAAACTTGTATATAAGTTCAGTATTTTTTTCCAGGTGCAATAATACCTGTACATCTTTCTCTAAATGTTATATAATAAAACAGTTATTGACTAATGGGGCATTGGATATGATGTGATATCGACCAGAGAATACCAATATTGACCTCGGCTTCGCCTCGGTCAATATTGGTATTATCTGGTCGATATCACATCATATCCAATGCCTCATTAGTCAATAATTGTATAAGGATTCTGATAGGGACCATTTGTATTTGTGAATGAAAATTTATGTAAAATAGTAATCATAAAATACATCCACCATACCTCTAACAACCTAAGTAAGTATTTAATAATATAAAAAAGATTTTGATATATACATAATAGTGACAACTTTTTAACCCTCATACAGTTTCTCTAGTAAAGAACCACTTCTCCCTATAAAGAATCATATTGATGTGTGATTTAAAATAGTAATCATAAAATACATCCATCATACCTCTTACAACGCAGGTAAGTATTTAATAATATAAAAAAAAAGATTTTGATATATACATAATAGTGGCAACTTTTTAACCCTCATACAGTTTCTCTAGTAAAGAGCCACTTCTCCCTATAAAGAATCATATTGATGTGTGATTTGGGGGAACTCGTTTAATTCTAATGTACATAAAATCGAAAAAAATATAGAGAAGAGTCTGTAAATTGATACTTGGTAAGAATTATACATCATTGGAAGACGCTCATAGACAATTTGATATGTTTTCATTTAAAAAAATAGTTTTCATCAACAGAGCGATAGTAATGTTTAAGGCTACTCAAGACATTTCTCCAATTTACATAAAGCCTATAATAGTAAAGATACAATGATTTGTCCTCAGATTTAAAAATAAATGTTTTAAGACACCAACGTCAGAAGATGGCAAAGCCTAAATTAAACATGTTTAAGAACAGCTTATCTTATTCAGGTGCTTTAATTTGGAATAGCATTCCAATTGAAATAAGAAATGCAAACACAATTAATGCTGTATGTCTAAAAGAAGATTTTTATTTTTAATATTTGTGTTAACATACCTCCGCCGCCAAATCAGCTTTGATGGTTTACAAAGCTTAAATGTACTTACATATGCATATTCAAACGTTTATTTTCTTTTAGGCTTTTCATTTTGCATCATTTACTTCCTACTCAATACTGTTCACTTGTAATGTTAAATGTTTATTGTCATGTTTGGTATTGTGTATTTGCTATGCTTGTGTTAAGAAAGTCTAAAAAAAGATTGGTTTTACCAACCTAGTCACCCTCATAAAATAAAGTCATTCCTTACTTACTTACTACCTTGAATATTTCCAGTTTAGGAAAAATAAAAATAAATTATAAAAAAAATCAAAAAAAAAAAATAATAATAAATAAATATTTCCAGTTTCATAATGAATTTGGTAAAGTATAAAAAAGGAAAAGATAGTGATCATTTCATCCCAGAAGAACATGTTTAAGTATTTTGGTTATTCAAATTATTTTTTTACAAAATTTATTTATTTCAAGTTCATAGTACATGTACTTATTATAAACTATTAGATCGCTCAATATTTATAACTTTTGATACCAGATGAATATATTTTGCTCAAAGTTCCATGTATCCTACTCTATTCACTTCCAGGTAGTAACAAACTTTTATTTGATAAACTATATGTCAAGATGTATGTTCTCTTCCTCTGTAATCACCAACTTAGTATAGATCAACGTAAGGCACATCCAAAAATCAGTGATCCTATACTGCCAACTGTACAGTGTCAGAGCTAATGGTGTCACCTGTAAAATTTCCTGACAGCTGTAAATCAACTTTATATGGAATTCTGTAATCTCAGAACATGTCTCTGGCAAAGTTTTGGAACCACATTATTTATTTTCAAATGAACGATTAACGTTCTTTTCAAATGTACTTTCAAAACAAGGCTATAATTTGGTTAACTTACAATATAACATGAAGAATTTTAGCCAACTTAAGTGGGAGTTTAAAGGAATTCACGTCAAATGAATTATGTTCTGAATCCTAAGATTACACTTTTAAACAACAAAAACGTGTTTGGTTTGGTTTCATTAAGTTTGTACGAGTAATTTTTTACTGTGAAAGGTTAAACTGCACTTACCGCGTATGCGAGCAATGAATGCTCAGACGAGACAGAGCCGCCACTGCTCACACACACAAAATAGGAAATACATGAAGGCTTAAATTGTTTAAAGAATAACGTTACCATTTACATGTTCCATAAATACCAGAATCATCAATTAGATTTTTTCTTACTTTGACATCATCGCACCATGACTGGCAAAAAGAGTCAACCAATCAAGTCTGTGACTGGCCAAAAGGACCAACCGATCAACCTTTAGTGAAGTTTGAGGAGTTGATGTGCTATGAGGGCTAGCACTCTAGAGTTCAATACTTATAGCATAAGCGCAAATATCTCAAACAAACGCCCATGCTGATATACCTAGCAAAGTCTACATCCACACTTTGTGTATTCGAACAGCGAATGCTCTGGCGAGTCCACCGCTGCGCACTGATGCGGTAAGAACAGAAATCTAGTGCACATGCCCATGTTTCCTACCCAACTGGCATTGGTCAATTAATGCTATTAGTTTGACAATGGACGTACTCATGCGCGGACCCAGAGTGGTGGAACAGGGGATCCGACCCCCCCCCCCACACACCTGAAAAATCACAAAAATATAGGGTTTCTTAGCAACGCTGGTCCAGATCCCCTTAAAATCACAAAGCTACCAAGCCAGCATTTAATGTTGGGCCATCATGGGCACGCCAGCCATACACCATTTAAATGGCGTTTTGCTAGCGGGCCGATACAAGTCTGCTTATTTTTTTTAAAAAAAACGTTGTCAAAGTTCTACATCCTCTGACGAAACTTTCTGGATCCGCGCATGGCACACGAGATCTTGATATATATGTGCATTATGATTATGGTGTGAAAGTGTTGCTTTCTTTTCAGCGCATGCATATGCTCTTCACTGTATACCATGTTTGTTACTGCAACGTGTCATGGAGCATACATGCATATAACGTTTCAACACAGCTTAAAGTATAAATTCCTTTAAATCCTGTGACAAATCTCTTCCCTGCGAACCATTTAAAACATACGTTTAGGTTTATGGATAAGCTGATAAGGATAGTTCCATCATAACTCTGTATATATGTATAGCTTACATAACCAATGGGGTCTCATGTGGGAAAAATTAACACGTTCCTAGCTATACATGTATATAGCCGTTAACCATAGGTAATTCAGACTTAAAGCAAAATCTAAAAAGCTTCTTGCAGAAGGTAAATTATGAAAATCGCATGGCCGCAATGACACGTTACAGGATTGACAGGATGTATTATTTTAAGATCATATTTCAAGCCCAACGCCAGTGGTGCATCCGGTGAAGAAGCTTGTTGAAATATGCCATCGCCATGACGTCATAGCTGTGATTGATGGAGCGCACGCACCAGGACAAATCCCGCTAAATCTACCAGAAATTGGTGCTGATTTCTATGCAGGTAAATCAGGATTACTTTGGAAAGGCCAACTCAGAATTCTCATATACAGTAAATGTTTGACAATTTTGAACAGAAGTCGCCTGCCAATTAAAAGCCTAGACAAACAAGGTAGACCCAGATCAGATTGCTTCTGAAGAAGCAGTATGATCAGGGTCTTTCCTGTTTGCTGTTCTGACAAACATTTTGCAAATCCTAGCCCTGATAACCAACATTCTATTGGAAAACCGAAAGAAAAAGTATTCAAAAAGTTAGAGCATTTACTGTCAAAACTTTTAGAGCTTGATGAATAATTCATGGATAGTTCAATGTTTCAAAATACATTGCAGCACATGTTATGTTGCTAATGCTGTTGCTGTTTGTCACTGGTTTGCAAACAACATAATGACAGTCCAGTCTTCTGTTGAACTATATGACATGTTTTTGATATAATATAATATTGCTTTTATTTGTTCAAATCAATATTATAAATGAACGGGTCTTTAGGAAAATCAGTATCAGGGATTAAACAATGTGTGTGATTTTAAAACATCCAACATTATTTGGTGTATAAACAATTATTTTTATATACGCGCATACGACTTTCTAAGATTTGTTTAAATCCAAACTTTAGAAACACGACTTGTTCAGATATGATTTTCATGGACCAAGCTTTTTTATGAAAGCTTATACTTGTACTATATTTTATATTGCAACTCTTTGGGACATCAGTATGTGTTTGGTCAGTTCAAGTAAATAAAGTACAATTTTCTGAAACCTGTGTGCATGGTTGTGAACCCCATTGGTTTTGTTTTGATTCACTTCATAAGATAACTTTGCAACTCCTTTCTTGCCAGGTACAGTAGTATTTTGCCTGATTTGGTAACCGTGCCAATAAATGCCACTATCAGGCCCACCTTCTCTAGGTCTAATGACAACATACTTTAATAAACATTCACACTTTGGGCAAATATACTCTGCCACAAACTTTCAAGTGACCAGAGTGATATGTTTTTTTCGGGAACTACTTTTTTGTAATAGTTTAGGTATTAAGCAGTGATATATTTGAATTTTTGTAGTGATGGTATGATTCCCTGTCAGCCTGTATACAACTTCTTTGTTGCCCTTTCTTGTCTTTTTCTATCTCTCTTTTTCTTTGAGACGTTAAAAATGTATATAATATATATGAGCCACAATCTGTGAAAACCAGCCTTAATGACGAAGTAGTCAAATTTGAGTCAATTGTACACACTTAATCTTTGAAGTGTAAAAAGTTATCCTGCAAATTTTATGAAGTTATCTCCATTATTCATGGAAATATGGTCTTTTTGAAACTACACACTGTCTTAACTTTAACACGCAACCTCAGAAACGTCATGACGTTACTAATGACGTCAAAGTTAACTTCCTGATTTGAGGGTGTGTCGGGTGTATGAAAAACATGCTATTTCTTGCTAACCTACTTTTTTATTATTGTTAGCATGTGTGCAATAGAATTCGCGGAAAAGTTGACACTGATTCATTTTTGCCTTAAGTGTGCATGATCTGAAAACGACTGACCATACTCTAAAAATTCTGACAGTTGCTAAGGTAAAGTTGTTGCCATGGAAATATATGGCATAAAAACGAAGAAATTTAATCAGAAATAATTGCCAATTTTATTCTACTATCCATCTGAATAGGTTTTAAGACAATACTTGAACATGTCAAATTTCTTAATTTTTGGTGTTTTTCAAATGAGTTTTACATAAAAAGTCCCAAATGTCATTAAGGCAGGTTTTCACAAATCGTGGCTCATATGATAATTCATTGTGTTTCCATGATTTGAAAATATATAACGAAGGTGTGGCTGAATACGCGTAAACAATTTAGGAAACGCAATGTATTATTCCCTATAGACCTATGTAAACTTTCATAGCATGTTTCACCATAGGAAATTTACATAAGTGGCTGTTTGCACCTCGAGGTTGCGCATTTATATGGATGAACCCAAAGAGAAAGAAGGATTGGTTTAAACCGTTAGTAACCTCGTCATTTGATGGTAGTGGGCTACATATAGAATTTGGATATGAAGGTAAGTTAACATATAATTGTATATTTATTAAGAGTTTCAGAGTCATACATCAATGTACGTGTTAAGAGACAAGACAGTCTGTAAAGTAGGAAAAAAGACATAAAATAATCATGATAAAACTTCTACTATTATATACTGAGGGACTTTAGAAACGCAACATTATATATTCATTCTGTTTTTTTCAAAATTTTGATTCAATGAAGTTTCCTTTAGCTTTTCCTATCGCTTTACAAAATGGACCATTACTTGCCATAATTTCGATTTGTTCATGCTGTTCATTCTGACATGACACCGACGTTAGTGTTTTTTCAATAATTGTCGTCTGACAAATGTGAGTTTAATTTAATAAGAAATTAAACACTTTGAGCAAGTAGCCAGATGTCTTAACCAATGGAAAAAACACGAACGGTTTCCGAAATAATTGCTTAATTACACTCCCAGGCGCAGCGTTTCTTTGCTTACGTTAGCATATTGTCAGTCTTATTTTTCAAACTGTATTAGCAGGCGGATGACGTTGGCCCATGTCAGAATACTGTCTTTTATGCAACCGATTGATGAGTATCCGGTGGCACTTAAAGATTTTGCTTATTCCTGTTCCTTAGGATACATAAACGGCCATTTACATCAAAAGGTAAATTACGTCATGTAGCCGAAATGAACGTTGCCAAAAGCCTTTAACTTCATGATTTGATTTTTATTTCCAGTTTGCTTTCGAGTAAAAAACTTTTTTGCGCTCATTATGGAAGGTATTGGCACACTGTGACTTTTTGAATTAGGGTTGTCTCAGAATTATGCGACGCCATGGCAACCATAAACCAGTGCGTTTCGTTTTTCCTTAATGAGTGCAAGCTAAATGACGGGACTTGTCAATTTTATTTTTCATATAATTAAAATATAATTATTTGACAATAAATTAGCATTTTAGCAGGTGGGGCGTTTCTAAAGTCCTTCAGTGTAGGTGTATGCAGGTTTATCAATGGTCACCCATGTTTAAACCAACATTTACTTCTTATCAATGACATTTGCAACCCGTATAGACAAAATTCAGACGTGTCATTTGATTAAAATGTAAAACAACATTATTTCATGAAAATGCAACACTTAATTTCCAGCCAGCATAAATCTAATGAGTGTGTGCATGTGCGTGTGTTTGTTTTGTTGCTTAACATCTTATTCAACAGCTATGGTCATGTCGGGATGGTCAGTTCACCTAACCACACTTTTTTCCTGGACAAGCTTGAGCAAGCGGTTAACAAGTACTCCGTAGACATACTTTTGTTTGTAACTGACAACAACCCTTCTTGAATGAATCAGCGGAAGGAGGAAAAGAATGATGATCATAGGAAATATTTCATGTACAATCTCCATGAAAGTATGCGACTAGGCAGGGATCAACGTCGCGACCACTGGATCGATCTAATGTCATATCAGCGTCGAGACCACTTTGATAATACGTGCATAGGTATTTCAGTCAACAAAGTTAACGAGTACATGAAAATAATCGGTCAGCTAATTTATGAGAAGTCAGCATATGAAATATCAAACCCTAGTATGCATGGTACTAAATATATTCGATGTATGAAAAGTGTGATGTACAAATGAAATGATGAACGAACCATCCAAAAGCAATATATCCCCTAAAGTTTTACAAAGTTAGGTAGTTAACCAAACTAGTACATTCAAGGCCCTGAGGTTATAAAACTTTGTTCATGCTCAACTCAACTGAGCACGAAATTTATCTTGCTCATAAAATGTCTACGATCATGGCATTTTAGCATTTAATAACATGATAAATGCAACATTAGAGAGACTTAAAGCAAGAAACTTCTTCATTTGTCGGTATCTTAGTTATATGAGCACTTGAAATTTTGTGCTCAGTTGAGTTAAGCTTGATAAAAGTTTTATAACCTTGGGCCTGGTATCAAATCGGTTTGCTCACAAAATGTATGTTTGATCACAAAATGTATGAACCTTAGTGAGTAGCGACTTCTAAAGGCTTCTAGATAAGAGTGCGTAATTAAAAATGATTATTCTGATTTCTTACCCAAAATAAATGGCAAAAGCACTCAAAACACTACCTCAATGAAACAGCTCTTTTAAACACCAAAAACAAACGCTTTAACTAATTGATAAGTAAATATTCACGATTTAACTCATCAAAATAATGTTGTTAATATGGACCTATATAAATTTCTGAATGTTTATCTTGAATTTGTATGTTGTAGGAACGAAAGACGATACCCCTTATATTTCTTCAACTTATGGAATTAATTTCTTCAAGAACAAATATGGTGGTTTTGTAAGTACTGATTTACTTGTAAGTTGTAGAGATCTTTTCACTAAAAATTTGGTCAAAAATGTGGAAATATCCATCTGACATAAGAGTATCTGAAAGCTGTATGGTCCAAAATTGTGAATGGTCGGAAAGACAGGACCCAGACAACTTTTCCTGTTTCTTGACGCAGGAATGATGTGCATGGGAAGTACCTAAATTGACCCTTAAGCTTCTTGATGTACCCTGAATTTTTAACTAGCTCATGGGTTTAACTAACTAGTATCATCAAGGTAAAAGTGATTAACATAATATTGTATCAGAACACAGTGAAAATATTGAACACAGCAAAAAACTAAAGATACAAATTTGTTCAAAATGGAAAGGACCTCGGACAGTCTCCTATCAATCTGCCCAAATTTAGCGAGCCTGAGGCTAGGATTATGCATAATTGACAACTGTATTTTTTTGTTCAAATCAAACCCTTACATTTTGTGAACCTAGGAAAATAAAACTATTTGGAAAAAAATGCCTATTAATGCCAGGACCTTAGGGTTTAGGGGGTAGGGGTAATTTTTGTGACCAAAGTTTATTTCACAGAAAGCCAAAGTTTCGCTGGGTATTCATTTAAATACATGGAAATATAATGTTTGCAGCATAAAACAAAAGTGATGCGTTTGCATAAAATAATGGGTTTAGAATTGTAAATAAGTATGCTGTCCATGACTTTTGACTAATACCTGTCAATGTCTTGCACATGTATTATATCTGTTCTGTTTCATCAGTTTGACCTATTCAATGAGGTGTATCATTACTACATACTGTAAACATGCTAATGTAAATTGATATTAAGCTACAGGTTTGTACAAAATAAGCGACTGATGAGGTTTTATCATAAATTGTTTTTAAACATTTTGACAGCCCAATCATGCCATTTATATACGTGCATAATGTAAAACCACAACTGTATGCAAAAGGATTAGTTTGGTCACAGGGAGGAAAGCACTTCAGTTAAACCTTATCTAATTCCTATATGTTGAAAAGCAAAAACAGAGTTTTCAATCCATATACTAAATTGGTAAATGTCCAATTAGAAAAGTACTTTTGCAGATAATTCGAGGGCTGAACCTACTATCTGTTTCCTGAAATAATACAATTTCTTTGAAGCTTTTCTATGGCCATTTTTATTAGCGATTCTACATTACGACTGTCCGAGATCCTTTGTCCTTGAAATACCATGGATTTCTGTAAAATCATGAGACATTGTGTGACAATGAACAACTTTGATTTTTCGAAAAATGCGTTTGTAAATGAGCCCATTGGAGGCATCTTGAGTCGCATCAAATTGGCCGTGACATGTGGTTTCTAACAATGTGGCATTTTGACAAGTATAGACTCAGGCGAGCCTTTGCAGCCTCCTTTTTAGCTTAGAAACTCCAAATGATGTTTAGTCAGTAGCTTAACACTCATAGAATATTTAAGCGATTAGCAAAGGCTCTGATCAGACTGCCCATTTAGGATACATTGCACTTTTTTACCCTTTTCATTCAGGATACCGATAAACAGGTACATAGACAAACAGTGAAGATCCAGATAAAAAGCTGCATAAGGGTGGCATTTCATCTGGGTATTCACTGTTTGCTAAGATTAAAACAATTTTCAGCGACAGAAATACACCATTGTATAAAAATTTTGACCAGGCCAGTAACACCTTGCAATACGAAATGGGAAAAAATATACTTATTGTATTAATTCGTACAAGATAATCCTTCAGATTGAAAATATTATATGTTATGTTACAGGACAGGATATATCCGCCCATCATTGAATTAAAGGAAAGGGCAATAAGTTATCTAGAGGCGCGATGGGGAACTAAACGTCTACCAATACCACAAAACATGGTAGCACCATACATGCAGATGATTCTGTTGCCCTATATAAAGCCATTTTCAGACGATCCATCAGTAAGTTTTTAACAAGTAATTTAAACTCTAACTCTATGAGTAGTTTACCAGGAACTAATTTTTTGCTTTCTTCAGCAAGTTATTTGGCCAACCACGTGAAATTTTGATATCACATAATGTGCAAAATCCGCCTCCCTGGCAAATACAGTAGGGCTAGAGGTCTAAATTTTTATCAGAGTCCTGAGTTACACTCTTACAGTCAAACCTGCCTTAAAAGCCACCTATATCAAACAATCACCTGTCTTAAGAGGCCTAACTATCATATCTTAAAGTAGCAGTTTTAATACAGATATACCTGTATTAAGCAAGCACCTGTCTTTAGCAAACAGGTTTGTTCATCCTTTACTGCTTGCTTAGAACATGTTATATTGTACTTCGTTTATGCAAGCAACAAAGGCTCTGGCGAGTCTGCGCATTTGCGCAGGCTCGCCTAAGCCTCTCGCCTAAGCCTCTGCTGCTCGCCGATGAGATAAGTGTCAATAGTTCATATGCTAGCCAATTTAAAAATAACTTGGATCCATAAATTTTAGAAATTCAACACTTAAACTGTTATTCTAACACACCTCGCCTATAGAGCCAACGGTAACAAACTGTGATATATCGGACAATAATTCACTACAAAAGTGTGTGATAGCTGACGTCACTGAAAAGTGACGTCATTCATGTCGTTAGACGGTGAAACGTCGTTTTTACGCTTGAAACACGTTACAATTACATGTAAACGTATGCGACGTAGTCTAAGTATTGGCGGGAGTTCTTCAGTGCAATGGCGGAAAGTTGGAAGAAGCTGAAGACTTCGAATGTGTTTTCGTCGTTTATTGTGTGTTAGAATCGAAATAGATCAGCACCATTGCGTGAATTGTTGAGTAATAATGCACTGTTTGTCGGTCAGTTGTGCGAAGATAAATCACTCGCGCTGCGCGCTCGTGATTTGATCTTCTTTACAACTGACCTCCAAACAGTGAATTATTACTCAACAATTCACTGCTGGAGCTGATCTATTTCTTAAATGAAACAGCTTGTGAAAATGTTTGCCGTTTTGTGAATAAAGTGTTGTACAGTAAATAATACAGAGAAAGCAAATATACAGCGTTCTTTTGGGATTGATCAGAGTCTACACTACGAGGGGCATTTGGAAAGTTCGTGGCATGGCATCATAACTCCACAATGCGTTGATAAAATGCCATCAAGTAAACATTTTTGGAAACTAGAATTCAACTGCTACTTGATGGTTTGATTTTGTCGAAAAGGACTGGTGTGCAGGTGCTGCGCATGCTCATAATGAGAAGAGGTTTATACACTGGCGAAAATTTTAAGCAAATTATCAGGAAAAAACGAAGAAAAATTGGGGACCTTATTTACGATCATGATTTGACAAATTAACGATTTGGTGCCATTTTTATATCAAAATATAGTATGCGATCACTGCTTGCACGACTTACACCTTTATGATTAGAATTTTTGACTAATAGAGAAATGGTAAACTTTCAAAAACGGTTTTTTTCCCGATTTTTCTTTATTTGCCAATTTCACTATAAATTGTGTCACTACAGGAGCACAAAAATGTCAATTTAGTATAATTATGTCTTGCTTTATTTGAAGCGAACAATGCATAAAAATCATTTCGTTGCACAAAACGTGTGGCTTTTTTTACTTCTGCATTTAAGAACAGTAATCCCAAACATACTACTTCTACTTTTCAAAAAGTGGGTGGGGTAACTCAACCCCTCAAATTTTGTCGATGGCATAAGAACTTCTCATGGTATCGCGCTAATCATCACCAAATCGATTGATTACTTCTCCAAAGGTATTTTTACTTCTTTATTTGCCACTATTATTAATTGAAATGACCCAGAACGTTAACTCATAGCTAAACTCATTCTGCCACATGGGAATATTTTAAGAGTTATCTTTCCTTTGTTCCGGTTAACAAAATGTCTTTTGTTTTCAATACAAAGAACATAACGTGTGCTTGACAAAAATACCAACGCATGGCATTTTTAAACTACTGTCTATTATATATTTTCAAAATATGTGCATTGTGATATGCGATTTAGTCGTAAAAATAAGCGCACAGCTTTGCTTTCTAAAAGTTTTGGTATTACTGTTCTGGTATTTAGTGATTAGAAACAGTCAACTCGGTCATCAATTGTATAATATCTGTATCAGATTGTGGCTTACAAAATGGTACAAAATTATCTAATTTTATGAACTATTGTTAATGTTCTGCACACTTTTCAAAAGGTAAAAAGTTATAGTTTTCACTGAAATTTTGCGTTTTCCAGTATTCATCCAGTACATGTATTTCAATAATATTTTCGTGTCTGCATTATAACATCCTCATGAAATGTGTGCCATAACATCGAGGAAAGATAAATCTTTAAAGTAATACCAAACATGATAGAGTTTGTAAATCGGATAGTGAGATAAAATACCATGCTGCGAACTTTCCAAATGCCCCTCGAACTTTCAAATGTCAAACAATTTTGCATATACTATAGAGAAAGGGTACATTTTTTAAAATGAAATGTAAAATGAGACAAATGGTATGGCCATTCAAAATGTACAATTATTTGACAAAAATCTAAACCAGAATCAAGCTAATAAGTATGCATAAGGGTCTGATAAATACGTTTTAATTGTCCGTAAACAATGTAAGAGCTGTTTTGAGAGTCATAAAGTTTGTCTCAATTTCTCTCTGCATACTAATGATCTTCTCGTGTGGTTAATACAACTTTATTATGTATGTACAACGACGCAAAAATGATACTTATAGCAAATTGGGGCAAACAAACCCAAACCATCATTGCATGTTTAATTTGTTGCTCCAACATTATTCTTATACATTAACGTATTTACTAAATGAAATGGTTATGTGAGTATTTGTGGCGGAGTTCAGTTAGGAAGCCACCATGCTAGCTAAACAAGTTTATGCTTTAACAACAACAGAATTTATGGCGAAGATTTGGCGCCGGTAAATGCATTTAAGCCCCCCTCCCCCGTGGCTTAGGCTGCTGTCCGTTCTAAGGCGGTGGTTCTGTTGTTGATCTTTTGTTTAATGTACTTCCCATTGTGTGTGGGAGTTCCGTATTTGTCTTTGTTTTGTTATGCATTACTTTGTGTCCAGTCTAGTTTTTCAATCATCTTGAAGAGGAAGAGAAGACTATAGATGTTATGTGGCTCTTCCTCACGGTGCCATGGGTTGGTCTGCAGTGTGTGATTGTGGTATTTCCTGATTATACTCGCTTACTTTTTTAAATGGTCATTACGTCTATACAATTAAAGAAATATACCCATGAAAGAACCTCGCACGAAGCATTATTCAATCCGCCAAGATTTGAGAGCATATGGCTTTATTATGTATAATTGGCGACTGTATGTTTGTGTTTTAATCAAAACCCGGCATTCAGTGCACCTAATACAATTAATACATTTGAAAAAATATTGCATGTTCATGTCATATTCGTAGACTTGAGAGAGTGGAGGTATTTGTATGGCCTTTTTTTACAGAAAGCGAAGGTTTTGTTAGATTTTCATCTCAAAGGATGGAATTATTATGTTTGCAGCATAAAACTTAAGATGAAAGAGTCGTGTATCATAACTACATACTGCATATATAATTTTGAAATACAGGTTTATACAAAATTTTGGAAATTAATGACTTGATGAGCTTTCATCACCATTTGATTTTGAGCAGCCTCCCCACCCTTGATCAAGTATGCCATCAGTGTATGATATCTCCAATACAAAACCACAAATGTATGTGAATGGATTTTCTGGACCAGGAGAGTGGTGCATCTAAAAAAAACTATATCAGTTAGATAACAGAAACAGTGTTTCAACCCATATACTTTAATCAGTTCAATCAATTTGTTGGTAATTCGAGGGCTGAACCAACTACCTACTCCTCTGAAAAATATGATTTCTTTGCGGGTCATTTTTGTTAGCAATCCTTCATTAAGACTGTCCAACGTCCTTACCCTATGACCACGTCTGTGTCATCTATCAGAGTCTTGAATGTTTCCAGCAACATAAGCGTCACATACATGTATTTTGTTAAATGTGTTTACTTTGTTTTTCAGGACAAGCCGTCACGCTCCCTTATGAAATTACTTCTAGACAGATTTGATGTACAAGTGGCAGTGAATGCAATCCAGGGAGAGTTATATGCAAGACTGTCTATCACTCCATACGTTGTCTTTGATGACGTCATCAAACTTGGCGATGCAATAGAGGTCTTGCATAAAGAGAGTATTTGAGCTGAGAGTTCTTCATTTTAATGTCTCCATGGAATAGTTGTCCCACTATTCATGTCCTTATCCCAGTAGACACAAAACGCTAAAACAACGTCGAAGCAAAGTCGATGCGACTTCGATGACGTCGCATCGACGTTGATACGACGTTGTTTTAACGTTATGTGTTTGCTGGGTATGTAACCCTTTGCATACAGTGACTGCATAAATTAGTCCTTTGGCAAACAGTGAAGACACAGTAGAAAATGCCGCAAAAAGTCAGCAGTTCATCAGGGTCTGAACACACTGCTAACATTTTTAAAAATGGGGACTAAAGTTCATCTTAATTCAGATTTTTACACTGTGACTCCTTGATAGATACAATGAGCCATCCCAGGTTTATTGTGTCAACCCAAAAGGAAGATTTGATTGGTATGCAAAGGGTTTAAATATAGCATGTGAATGCAGTACACGATGTACTCATGCACATAAATCGCAAATTTCAGATTTTAAATTTTATTTTCATTTTCAACTTATATCAGACCACATTATTATGATACTAATCACATTTTCTTACAGTTTTTTCTAGATACTGGTAAACAGGTATTTGACGCGTTGTGTTGACGCATTTAATTGCTCAGTTTGATTCTCTATGGTGTCCTAGATCAGATGTAGATGTAATAATTATAATGTTTAGACATATAAAACGAATATGGCTACCCCAAATGACATTTTTGTCATATAGTTAGTTAGCCAGCTATAGATATATTGACTTATGCACTGTAAAAAACAGTAAAGACATGAAATCGCTTTTGGTTGTTGTTGTTGTTGTTGTTGTTTTCTAGAAATGTTTCAAACAAATAAATCAGAATTAACACTCATTCTGGCAGTTTTCCTATCATGTACTTACAATAGACTCCCGCTGGCTCAAATTCTTATAGCCTGAACTATCTGAGGGTTTTCCTACACAAATGAACTTAGAAAGACTTTTTTACACCGATGGTTGCACACATTTGCTTGTGCAGACTCGCCATAGCCTACGCTAATCATATAAATGTGAATCTCAGTGCATTTTCCGAGAGAAAAAAATGGTTATCTTTTTTTAAAAGTTATGTCCTGGGAATATGATAATAGCTATGCTTCAACATGCACATTTCTTTCAATTTAGGCAGTCACAAAAACACCTGTAACTATTAAATTCTGGAACTGTGTCGGATGTTCTGGCCAATAATGATATAAATCACCAATTGTGTCGTATAGCCATAAACTGCTTTTTATATGACTCCTATAAAAGATCTCCTCTGATTGGCTGAAACTAACTTGCACTAGTTGTGACAGATCATGATCTCAAACAGTGATGAGCCAAAGACAGCTTAACATTAGTTGTCAGTGCTGACAGAGAGCTAAAATAGATTGAACTTATTCTAGCCCAGGTAACATTACTTTTGTCAGTGCTAACAGAGAGCTAAAAATAGACATTGAAACACTGATTGGTTTCTTATGTGTATTTCGCAGGTAAAATGTGTTGAATTCAGAATTTGTTCAGTTTATGAGAATAGCATTTCACTCATTAATGCCGGATGGAATTTCCCACCGTTATCAATTGAAGCAGTCCATTTCTGTTTCAAGGGATGTTAGGTGGTATTTTTCATTTAAATACAAATTTTAATTGAAAATTATGCAAACATACTGTGGAGAGCCTGATCAGACACCGTGTTAAACTACAGCGTCTGATCCCGGTCTGCACTATTTGCTTATGTCCCAGTAAAAGGACGCTAGGCATATATGGGTTAAAAATGCAATTATTTTGCTTATCTTATAAGAGTTGCAGAAATTATGGAAGTATATTGTTGAAATAATCTTCCTAGTGAAAGTGCACTAGGAACATCTGACTTGAGTAAATTTATAAATATGAAACTACTTTAAATAAAACTAGTGTGATATAACAATTCAATTGATGCATTCTTTTGAGGTTAACATCTGGATTTGTTAATATGAGAACAGTATTGTTCACCGAGGCAATGGTCTGTGCGCCCAGGTGTCATCTCAATAAAACAAATGCAAGCTTATAAAGAAACCATAAAGTCAACAGATATAGATAATGTTCTACTTTCCGCCATTTTACGCAATTTAGCCTGCACCAGGTCGTTGTAGTAACCTCTGGTGTTTTTACATTACCCATTGTGCTGGTATGCGAAACATTTTCAGCATTATTTGGGCCTCGTTGCGAGAAAACCTGTCTTCGGGCTTCCTTTAAAGCGAGATTCCAGGCAGCCAGTTCAGCTACAGAAACTAGCTAGAAATTTGAAATTCCGTTCGTAGCAAGTCTAAATATGATATTTTCAAATAAGCAAATAACAAAGGCCCTGATCAGACTGCGCGGATGCGCAGGCTGGTCTGCGCCTTTGTTGTTGGCAAACCTCCGAAGACAGGTTTTCTCGCGTCGAGGCCCATTTGGAATGTACATATCAACTGAAGCTTTCCAGAACTTTTATCAGTGTGCAATTCAAACACAGGTTCCTTCAGAGAAATTCAACCATCTTATACAATAAGACCAAGAAGCAAAATCACTCTATTAGACATTTGAAAAACTAGCTCTTTTTATAAAAAGAAACCTGTGTCAGTCGGTCCACCAGTCCGCTCGTCCGTGGTCAGTAAGTGAAAATGCTGATAACTCTTCAACAACATGGTTTGTTATATGACTGGAAAGAATCCTGTCTCCTGATTGGCTTAATTTGTCTTCATAAATCTCTATATCTACCTGGAAACTGGTCTAAACCGGTCCACAAGTTAATATTGCATGAAAACCAGCTCGAACTAGTTTCCAGAAGTTAATATTTCTGAGCTAAAAATAGCATGATGAGTGTAAAACTAGCATGTGCTGCATGAAATTGACATGATTTGCTGTTTCACCTCCCAGACTTTCATGAATTTTTACAACAGTTTTACTTTGTTTTGTTTGCTTATTTATCTTTGATTGAATAAACAAACTGTAGAAACTGTTTTATGATAACATTTTATATTCACCATTTAGAGAATTAATATACATTTGAAAATGCAAAAATACTTAATTATAATATTTTAATAAAAGCTGCTAAAACTTGTGAGAAAGTCTTTAGATGTCTTAGATCGAATGTTGAACATGTCTTTAACAACAATTTTTTTTCATTCTTAAATGAAAAGTCATATAACAAAACAGTTATTGACTTCAATATCGGTAGACATAAGGATTTATCTACCCTTAAAAGTGATATTCACCTCAGGCTAGCCGCCTCGGTGAATAATCACTTTTTCGGGTAATTAAATCCTTATGTCTACCTCATTGAAGTCAATAATTGTATAATATTTTGAATCAATTATGCATCATTCTACAGGAAATTACAAATTTGCTTTCCACACATTCCTTTTGGCACCGGATACTGACATTACGACCACTTGTTTATTCACATATGAAGTCACCACTTCCAAATGGATTATATCAGAACAGAACAGAAATTTATTATGACTCAGACATATACAGTCTATCATCATATCTATACCTTGTAGGGAGATTAAGCTTTGAAGGAATGCTCATACCTTGTAGGGAGATTAAGCTTTATAAGGAATGCTCGTGGCGTTGCCCCCTAGATAGCTGTAAGCGCGAATTTAAAGAGCTTTTATCTTACAAGAAACATATATACCACTGTATCAGAGTGGGTGATTTTTTTTTTAGCTACAGAGAGTATTTTTGAATCACCAAACTAATCAAATACCCTGGAAATTTTATGGAAACTTTAAGTAGCCGTCAGTCGTAAATAGGTATAACTCTTTCATTAAGCTTTTACAAAACGTTTTACATAAGAGGACACCAAATTCAATAGTTTAAATGAGTTAAGTAGCTACTGTTGGGTCCTATGCAAAGTACGTACTGAATTCTCTCCAGGGTGTTGCGAGTCTGGCACTCAATATCTTGGGTCAGGAAAACCTACCAAAGAAATTTTGGGAACATTTGACCCAGATCAGAGGGTGTATTTCTGAATTATGTGCATTATCATCGTAAGATATTCTGTTTGCATTTCATAGGTTTTCAAATAAACCATATTTTTGAGCGTAAAATTGTGAATATTTTCTTACCCATCAGTTTTAACATATGTTTCGGGTGTTCAAAAGAACCGTCTCATTGAGACGGTTCTTTTGAGTACCCACAACATATGTTTTGGTTGAGAAATAAGCAATTAATTTTTACGCAAGTCTTAACTAAAGCGGGGCTGGTATTTTCAAGAACCATCTCAGTGAGGCAATTCTTTTAAGTACATAATGTAAACAATATATGAGCGAGCACGTGAGCATTTTGGTACTTATAACATATGCTGACGTATCCCACAGGGAAAGAGGTCTAAAATTTGGTCTGGGTCTTTGGCTATATCCATACTTTTGTGTCTCTGAGCAGTGAAGGCTCTGGCGAGACTTTGCGGATGCGCATTATCGTCCGAGCCTTTGCTGCTCGGTGATGTGATAAGTAACGAAATCTCATTTGCTGTCAACTAAGTGAAGTTTTTGTTACGTATTTAAAAAAAAGCAACTCCTTTAAAATCAAACTTCTGACAACTCAAAGCAAAAACTTTGGTCCCATAGACTTTGGGTTAACAAGAGTTGGCTACTTTGTAGAAGCCTTTCATTATGATATTATTCGCGCACATGCCTGTGAACCGACAAAGTCAACACTCTGGTGAACTTGTATACATGTAAGATACATTTGAGAAAGCTCATGATAGTCGAGTACTTCTTGCACATGCGGGCAGCGAAGGATCAGACTCAGACGATCCCAGGATAATGCACAGTCTGGCTAGAGCTTTCACTGATCGCTCATACCTTGTAGGGAGATTAAGCTTTTAAGAATTGCTCGTGGCGTTGCCCCCCCCCCCCCCCAGATAGCTGTAAGCGCACATTAAAAGAGCTTTTATCTTACCAGAAACATCTGGACCTAGACCTGACAGATACCTCTGGGCCAAACTGTTTAAAGTCAGTACATAAAGGTTTTCAAACTACACTAGCAGGCAACAAAGCAGACGACTTAAGTCGCAATGGCACTAAATTGTTTACACATATCTTCATCATGTAGATTCACGTATGTAGATCACCTACTGTTTTGTTTATAAATGGCAAGACAGTTTGTACTTACTGTCATGCCAGCAAAGAGTGACAGTGACGTCATGTCTTGTTTACGAAGTTATCAGGGTTTATAATCGATAGATCACTTTAGTATTAATCCTATCCGCAGGATAGGATTAATACACAGGTGATCTATCGATTTGCGTAAGCTCAAGTGGAGTGTACAAGTTAATGTTTTACTTAAAAATTGTAAACAAAATATCACGTCACTGTCGCTCTTGATTGGCACGACAGTAGTTTAATCCAACTGAAGAACTTAAAGATAAAGGTGTGCGCGCGTGCGTGCGTGTTTGAGTGTGTGTGTGTGTGTGTGGCATGCGCAAATCCAGAAAGTTTTGTCAGAGGGGGTCCAACTCAACTTTGTCAACAGTTTTTTTTTGTTTTTTTTATGAGGGAAGGAGGAATCCAAAAAACAATAAAAGTAGGTCATTATCGGTCCGACAGCAAAACGCCATTTAATGGCGTTTCGCTGGCAGGCCGATGATGGCCTAACATTGAATACTGGCTTGGCAGCTTTGTGATTTTCCAGGGGATCCGGACCAGTTTTGCTTAGACACCCTATATTTTTGTGATTTTTTCAGAGGGGGTCCAGACCCCCCTGTCCCCCCTCTGAATCCGCGCATGCTTTTGAGCACCCTCTATTTTTTGTTTTTCGCAAAAATTTGTTTGACTGTCAACTCTGTTTCCCTCTCTTTGTTGTCTTTAGAGCGAATATATCGTGCCTTCTTAGCTTGTTCATATGATTGGTCGAAGTCTGGCAGATTGTGAACTGTCCGTATGGAACCGTCAGCATTATAAACTTCCGGGTCATAGTTAGGAAATATAGCCGCCTGAAATGTAGAAATAGACGCTCTCTCATGAGTGCTCATGTTTTATTGAATTTTTTTAACGAGTTGAGGAAAAGAGATAAAATGCAAGGCTTGCCGAGCATTTTATCTCTTTCTTTTGCAACAAGTTTAATAAATTCAATAAGACAAGAGCACGAATCTTAGATTCTATTTATCATATGGCATTAAGATTACTTTGGAATCCCTTTTCTGGAGTAACGTCATAAGTTTTGTCATTATGTACCCAACGTTGTTATGGACGTCATTTCACTCCCAGACACCGACGTCATAATTATGATAATTTTTTATAAAGTGAATGAACATAAAAGTAATCAGTTAGAAATCCGAAAGTGGAAAGTGCTGCTAAATATATAGGTATGGAAATACGTAGGATGTTGTAGTGCGGGGTCCAATTCACAATTGTCACATAGAAAATTAGTTCGTAGTACTCAGCGTATAACAGCAGATTTTTGCTGAAAATGGTTAGATAAAAGGTTATATTTTATACATTGTCATGTTGCCAAGGCTAAATCAAGGGCAGTTACCCATGAAGCTGCCCAAAAGTATGACGTCACAAATATCAAAATCACAGGAATTTATTTCGAAAACGTCTTTTCAACCTTAATTTCTCAGAGAGTTTTGTATATTATCAAACAATATCAATGCATTTAAGAAATGAATTATATGGGGTTATAGTTAACAGCATTTTAAAATGGAAATACTTATCTACGGTGGATTATTAAGGTCATGAATGTTATGGGTATATTTGTTTCATATCAATTTCACAAAAGGGGGTTGTATCAAATGCAATATTTTCCTTATTAGTAAAGGAAACAAAATAAATTTTACACACATTATAATCGACTATATGGGCAAGCAGCATGTAGAAAATTAATAAGAAATACAACTCCATTATTGCATGAAAGGGCAAAACGTATAACACCCATTTTCCACGAAAATGGCTGAGTTAAGTTTCATTGGCATAGAAACACGTTCTATAAAATGTTTCTGGTCATCACAAAGTCAGTAATGACGTTTAATAATATCAATACTAATATTATGAAAGCACAAAACTACTATATTCATTATTAATTGATAAAACTTATAATCAGAAGGTCGTAAAACAATTTATTTTGTTTCAAAATACTCTGATTGTATTATTCTTAAGATAATTCTTGGCATGATGATTCGATTGTAATAATACATTGTCACGGTACAATTAATACAAACAATAATTAAGAGAATGATCAATTTAAGGTCACTACTTGCATCAACAACCCATAATAATTTGGAAGGTCTAAATATGCCAAAATATGGTTTCGCAGTACTCATGTTTTTTATTTAGTATTAAAGACATTTTCCTGCTTGATATAATTTGCTATGTTGCCAATCCTGAAAATGCGGTATAAGAAAGCAGGGAAGATAATAAGACAAGGCCCTAATTTTGATCATATTATGTTACAGTAGCTCTCATTTGTTCGTCGAATTTGCATAACCAATACGCAGAAAATGCTTTATTTCCTGTAGGAAGGTATGTCATAGTATCTGATTGATGACAACAAGTAAGGTTTCTTGTCTTTCACACAATACAAAAATTGAGTATCCATTATGTAATTTGATAATGCCTTGTGATAACTATCAATATATATATTATGTAATTTGATAATGCCTTGTGATAACTATCAATATATTTCATATGAAAAGATATTAGCCAACAACTTTCATTTACGACTTATGACTATGTATAAAGGTTTGTATATTACCGATCCTTTGAATGGAGTTTTAAAGCAAAATCCTATGAAAACATGTCTATCTAAATTGTTTTTCTGTGAAGTTTTTAAAAGATGTTTGGTATATTTTCATTAGCAATAGCATAATCATTCATTTAAATAACTGTCATTCAAGCCCACTTAATTCAACTGGTTATCTGCTAAAATGTCTTCTTATTTAACATTTTATCATACAATATGGGCACGAGACCGCCTTGTTGTAGCAAACGTTAACTATATAAGAACTAAGAAATTTGCACGTCAATTTCTATATCTTATGATCAAAAGAGAGAATTTGGGTCGGGAGATGGTACTAAGTCTCGTAAATCATCTGGACGTCCTACTTGTTTTGCTGGCAAATAATGAAGGTTTTGGTAGAAACAGATGAAGAAACTGAGTGGTAAAAATAAATTAGTAATTACCTGATCAAGATAATTATTAAAAGGACTTGAATTCATTTTGAATAAAAACAGTGTCATTGTGACTTACATCGCATGGATATCATGTGACTGTTTACATGCTTGGTTGTATATACCTATCCTGGTTTTCTATGGTTTCTTCTTTAATTGCATGGCAGTGGGTCAGGCCTCAGACTCAATGAAGAAACTGACCTAAAACTTTCATCGAGTGGTTGGTGCTTGATGCTTGTATTTGGCTGGGCCCACCGTGGCTCAACTTGCGTTTTTCGTTAGCTCTGACTATTTATGGGTCATTAGCTATTTTATTTTCACTTCTCTGTGATGATACATTGCATAAGCTAGGAAACATACATGCGAGCTAAACAATGTTTGTGTTTATCAACTGCATACTCTAGTGTGAAGATTATGCGCATGTAAAATAATAATATGTAGTTGGTTTGGCTTCTGTCTGTTTTAAGGCGATGGTTATGTTGCTATTGATTCACTGGTTATTTGTGCTCTCATTGTTTGGGTTGGGTGAGTGTTGTGTTTGGTCCTTGTTTTGCATTACTTAGTGGCCTTTCACTTTTGCAATCATCTGGCCAAGGAAAAATAGCTGGTTGCTTTACTTTAATTGTCTTCTTGCTAGCGCTGTTTCTTGTCTTTGGTGCTCTGTGTCTCTTCCTCACGGTGTAATGGGTTGGGCTGCAGTGTGTAATTGTGGCATTTCCTGGTCACATTTGTTTATTTTTGAGGTACATTACACATGATTGTTTTTTTTCTCTTTCTTATTTCATTTACCTAATTATCATAACCATTACTTGTTCGTATATGATAATCACACAAGCAACATTGTAAAGTGGTTTTCCTGCAATACCAAGTACACTGGTGAACACCACTGCTGTTAAATTCAGCATGGGAACTAGTGTCAGCTGTAATGCAATAAGTTTATCAGTCTCCCAAATAAGCATTGAGTAACACAATATATATTAGTAGGAAAGGCGACAAAGATCAGGAATTTATACAATCAAGTAATAACTCCAATATGCCGCATCTGAATTGAGAGAGTGTACCTCGCAGGAAAGTCGAGCCAAGAAGACAGGGATCTGGTGCATCCTGAAGGTGTATAGATTGCATGGGAGTTAATTGGCACTAGATGAACGATCAGGCTAGGTGTAGGATTAGCTGAACCTAGTTGAATCCCATAGAATAATTTGAAATAGAATTGTTTTAAAGCAGACTCCTGGTAAAAGGATAGTCCTCGACTAGTCTGCTTTTTTGATCATTTCTATTGGAATTAACTCTATATAGAATTAATTTCTTATCCTATTACGCCTTATTGGCATATAAAACGTTAGATAAACGTTTGTAGTATATACATATGATTATAGTTCTCTTTTTAAAAGAGGAAAGTACCTTTTTTCTATAAGAATTATTGGGACTCAGCTTTGATATTTGCATTCCAGCATAATTTGAAAACTTTGAAAACGTCTTTAAGGTGTAAAGATTAAATTGAAGCGTAAGGCAACGTTACGTAAGAATAAACAGGTTTTTTTTCAAATCCACTGTCACTTTAGTTATTTAGCATTGGCAAGTTGTCATGGAATCATCAAATTGTGTAGAAACAGAGATAGATTATTCTCCTGCAAAGAAGAGGAGGTATGGACAGTATAGTTCTGAACTTCTCTCACAAAAAAGGAAAGTGTAGGTAGCCTTGGGAGAGGAACTGTCAACGGTTTATGTCGTATGAAATAGTCTGTAAGCTGAGATTAGAAAATGATCCACATGATTATGGTTCTAATGATATAGAGCAGATATGGTAATCATCGGTCAAAAGGAAACCTAAATGGCACAAGCAGTGTTATCAACACTTCACCAATCAGAACAATTTTGATAGATTGTTATCAAACCAACCAATAGAATGTGTATCAGAAACAAAATCAGAAGTTAAAGGAGCTTTCAAATTGCAGGATAAATGCTTATGCAGTGGAAAACACCCTACAAACCATTTTTAAGTATACCACAATCATATTATTCGAAAAAAAAAATATTTCATGATCTTCTCATTTTTAGTTACAACATATAAGTGTGAATATCGCG
The DNA here is from genome assembly GCA_964019695.1 of Loripinus fragilis. Taxonomy (NCBI): domain Eukaryota; kingdom Metazoa; phylum Mollusca; class Bivalvia; order Lucinida; family Lucinidae; genus Loripinus; species Loripinus fragilis. The sequence goes on from OZ026515.1 coordinate 37,803,518, forward strand.
TGAATATTGCATGTTGGTGCTTCCATACCATTAGTACTGACTTCATGAAACATCATTACTGACCTTGTGATCACCAGAAGCATTTAACAGATTTTTTGTCTCTTATTGTAAATTAACTGAGTATTTTTCGTGAAATATACCTATTATATTCTTTGCGGTATTATGTAATAATAACAAATTATTTTAAGAAGATTTTCTGCATACTAAGTGTGCATATAATAGACTTTAATATGTGTAAAAATTATTTTGTTCCCACGACTAATAAGGAAAATAATACATTCGAAACACCCCCCTTTTACAAAATGTATAAGAAACTTATTTACCCATACTTATTCATGACCATAATAATCCACCGTAGATAAGCGTATTGACTTTTTAAATACTGTCAAAATAACTCTACATAATTTTATTATAGAAATGCATTGACTTTGTTTGAAAATATACAAAAGTTTCTGAGAAATTTAAGTTGAAATGAGGCTTTCAAAATGAAATACTGCAATTTTTATATTTGTGACGTCATACTTTGAAGCAGCCTAGCGAGTTACTGCCCTTGATTTAATCTTGGCAACATTCACATTTATTAAATATAACCTATTATATAATCATTTTTACCAAAAATCTGCTGTTATACGCTGAGTACTACGAGACCATATTTTGGCATGCTTGGATCCCGCACTATTGATATCGTTAGCCCTTTTTAATACAAACTTTGACAAACAGTGAATACCAAATTAAAATGCTACAAAACGCGGCATCTCATCAGCCAGGGCTAGTTCGGCCTCATTTTAGAAAGAGTACAATTTACGGATGACAATGGCAACTAACTCTGTGAAACCTTTATTTTCAAGTAAGGCACAATAAGGCCGTACCAGTCCCGGTAAACCCATTCGGGTGTCTCTGAACGATAAAGGGTAATCTTCAGTCAAGGAGATTAGGTCATGATGGCCAAACTTACCCCGCCAAAGGGTAAATTCGGCCACCCCTCTGGTCAAGTTTGGTCAAAATATTTTTCCTGGCCTATTTTTATACAGTCAAACTTATCTAAGGACTAATACAATTTCAAGGCATTTACCTAACATATGAACTATCGGAGTTGGTTCTTCGGAATACAATTTAACCAATAATGAGCATGAAAAATAGTACTATTATCTAAATGCTTTTGAACGTGTGCAAAACATGCAGTAAAAGCAGAATTTGTTCAGATGAACAATTCCTCATTCAACAAAAAGTTTTCTTTGATCGCTCTTCATATAAACAGCCTTTACAAAGTGGGTACGTGTCACAAAATACGCTGACAACTTATGTGTGGGGCGAATTTGGCAATGGGCCGAACCTGCCTCGATGTAAGTTGCTTAACTAGCCCCTGATAGACTATTTCCAAATATCACGTGACAGCCCCTTCTAGGATGCAGGAGATGAAATTAAAAATGTGTTATATCAAAGCATATTATCCTTTCATAATAATCATATAGAATTTAAATCAGAATTATGACACATCTAAAGAAAAAAAAAAAAAAAAAAAAAAGGTAGTTGCCATTGAAAATAATTTCGTCATTCAAGAAAATGAGTTTTTGGTTACAAAATCAATGCACTCTTTAAAAATGAAGCTCTTGTATACTCATGCAACCAAACTCATCACAAGTGACGTCCAAATATTTTCCCAGCTCCATATCTTAATCTGCATGCTAAATATTGCCATATGCAGAACATGCCCCGGGCCGAACTAGCCCCGGTCTCCCCTATTCCTTGCTAACATAAAAAAGGTCAATCTTTAGGGGCTGAAAAAGATTTGAGCTTGAATATTCCTAACATGTTACCCTTTAATTTATACATTGAACCATCGCAAGTTTATTGCATCATACCAGATGGAATAAAAGGATGCATCAATACATACATGTCCTATCCATATTCTCAAGCGTTATTTTCAATTTTGGAAAGTGAACCTCAGCCACGGTTTTGCGGTTCAAAATTGCACTTAAAACTTATCGACAAGAGAATGAGGATGCTTAAAATTGCAAGAAGTCCACAAATTACCTAACGAGTACGAAACGTGCAGGTGCAAATCCGATTTCCTTCAATGGCCGAACATGAAAATCTGAAATATCCTTGAATGTTTGGAGATACGAGCAAACTTTCAGCAAGAACTGAATATTGGACATTGAATTCAATTATTGTAGATCTGGATAGACTAATTGTCACACTCACTGAACATTTATGGTCGTTAACCCTTAATGCGCCAATCGCAACAAAAGTCGTCTGCTTTTCTCGTCTGCTGAAATGTTTAAGAAGCCTCTATGGCAAACAGCGTGTACCCAGATCAGACTGCTCATATAGGAGCATTCTGTTCTGGGTCCACACTGTTTGCTTCTATGCTTAATTTGTCAGTAATGTTAGGCAATTATTTGCAGCAGACGACTTCAGCAGACGACATTTTCAGATGCATTTTTTCTTGGCGCTTTAAGGGTTAATTTACCTGTAAAGAATAACCCTCTCTAGTAAATGTGGTGGCGGATTTGTAAAAAAAGACCATGTCCTACCATTACTTCAGCCTTCGCGCCATTGCGCCGGCATTTTGATGTTACACGGTGCAAGTGAAGCATAAAACAACATAATACATCTTACCTTGGTGGCTGTTTCTGTCACTGAAATCTTCCTCTCTCTCGTTGTCATGGTGTTAGCGAGTCTTTGAGAAACACTTTCACGAGCTGTTTGTACTCCGTTGTCGGCAAGCGTCAGCAGATCTAGTTTTTGTCTCGGTCGTCCCGGTGTTTGTATTAGTTCAGATGCGACCTGTAAAGTAAAATGGAAAGGTTTTGATGAAAGAGATTATCATAGTCTTTGATGTTAGTGTTTTGTGTGGTTTTTTGCTGTTCTTTTCTTCTTAGTTTGTTTGCATGTTGTTGTTGTTGTTGTTGTTGTTGTTGTTGTAAGAAATAATCTATTAACAGTATGTCTTGCAGGGTTATCCTGAAAAGGATTTTTAGGAAATTAATTAGGTCGATTCATTGTATTTTAGGGTACCTAAGACTTACGAAAGACCAACAGACATTAGAGTTTTCCAAAGCATAGACGTAAATCTAACCAAAACACCAGGATGTCAAAAATTAACATAATATCTATATATAGGAAACTTCAGAGCAAGATACTGTTAAGATTTAGAATAGTCGCCATTTCTGATGAACAATGAAGCCAAATATTAGACATTTTTCAGTAACCGCGGACCTTAGGATTTGTAAGGTGTAGCACACCTTAGACTTACGTTATTTAAGAGGGGCGATCTCAACAGTGTAGTTCAGAAACGTTTAACAACTTCATTAGTTGTAACTTGCGACTCGGTTAATTTCTTGTTAGGAAATCATATGAAGTGCTTTAACAAAGTCATCTTCAGCAAACTAACATTTTCTTTTAAAGTGCTGATGTATTTTAGTCGTGAAAATGTTGCATGCTTTTTATGTCTGCTGATTATATTAAAATGCACTCTGGATTAATTTTATGATGGAAGTAAACATAATGAATCCAGAACAGACTGCAACTCATGCAACGGTTTGTCTCTGTTAGAGAGAAAGATTCCAACCTCCACCTCTGCACTAGAAACCGAAATTATATTCAATCTATTGAGTCTGACTACAGAAATAAAGGATAATCACCATCATTTGCACTCTCTTATTCAGATGCTGGATTAGACCTTTCGTGCAAGAGGACTCAGTTTGGAATTTTGGTCCGATTGAAGTAGAAATTCATATGGAGCATTCTGATATACGTAGAATGCTTCCATGTGAGCTGAACATTTCTTGTACTTCAACAACAGCAGAATTAAGGGCGAAGATTTGGTACCAGTAAAATGCATTTAAGGTCCCCAGTGGCTTAGGCTGCTGTCCATTCCAAGGCGGTTGTTTTGTTGTTGTTGACTTTTTGTTTGTTGTTACTCCTATTGTGCTAGTCTGTAATTGTTCTATGTTTTTTGTACGTTACTTTATGTCCATTCTAGTTTTGCAATCATCTTGATGGGGAAGAGAAAGCTGGTCGCTTTGCTTAGTTTGTCTTCCTATTGTTTCTTGATGGTTGTGTGGCTCTTCCTCGTGGTGCCATGTGTTTGTCTGCTGTTTGTGATTGTGGTACATGTATTTCCTTATCATACTTACTATTTTTTAGGTAGTGAATACCCTTTATACCTTCTTTACATTAACCACAAGACTGGTGACCTTAAAACATGGTTTACATCATTGGATAGTAAGTGAGTATGAGATGGAAATGCCCCTGACCAGGTCCCATACTGTTATGGAATTTGATCATGAAATAATTTTGCAATAACTAAAATCAGACTGCAATTATTGTTTACCTATTTTAGTATGCAGGCAGAGGTGCAATTCATATTTAAACATATCAAGCGAAATTTTAGCTTGTAGGTCTGGGTCCAACACTTCGTGTGGACTTAACGGTGGGGCGTTGGCCAACAATCAACTTTTCACAATATGGTATATGCAGCAGCGTGGTAGCAAATAGTTTGCCAGAAGACACACTCTCTACCCTTGCATTGAGCTTCATTATATCAAGGCTTCGTTAGAGCTCTACTCCTAGGATTTTTTATCGATCAAAATTGAGTTCTGCTGGTACAAGAAGGGTTGTTATCAGTTTCTAGCGTAGGTATGTGCATGAAGTACTGTTTAACCGCTTAGTCAAGCTTGTCATGAAAAATAACTGTGGTTCCACCCCCAACACACTTCACCAAATTAAAACCATGAGGTAAAAAGCTATACTTATTGTCTTTTTGTATATTACTCCTCCTGAATTTCAAAGGGTGCTCATCTAAGGGTGTTTTGAATTAAACAGTTTTAGCATTTTTCGGGAGGTGGGAAATAATGTTTAATAATGATTATGATAGATTGGTGAACTCCTTCAGTATGTTGACGATAAGGAGCTAGATATGATAGAATGCAGCTTAATCACTACCATGAACAGTCAATATCATATAAAGTTCACTCAAATCGACTCAACAATTATCTATAAGCATGCTGGGTAATTTTGCATGCCTATTCATTGTCTGCAGTTTCTTTTATCTTTCCTTTTATTTAAATTAACTCATTAAAAAAGTTCCTTGGGGAATACCATCACAGTACTAAACAGTTTGGATTTGGATGAAGCCCGATATTTTGTCGGGCCTGATGTTGTTCCAAATTTTTGCAAATGTGGCTGATCAATAGAGTGCAACAGTCAACACTAGTAGAAAAAAGGTTACGAAAATAATACGATTTGAATTACTAGAATCGCCTGAGTTAGACTATATTCACTTGTGGTATATTTACAGGGGCTGATCCAGGATTTCTGGAAAGGGTGTTCATATGTATAAAAGCATGGGGTTCGCTTCTCTGATTTTATCTCATTTTTCTTAAATATCCCATGAAAATGAAATAATTTGGTCTCACTGAGAGCAAATTATTTCATTTCCATAGGATATTTAAAAATGGGGGGTGGGGGTGTAGTGGGTTTGAGCGATCCTCCTGACCCCCTCTAGATCCGCCACTGAATTAAACTTAACATTAGTAATTTTTCAGTATGCGTCATGGTTTCGTAGATTCCGAAACATTTGTGTCCGAATGTCTGGGCCGAAATCCTGTTTAAAGATTGACAATAGCCTGAATGCTATAAATCCTTACCTCTTTTGAATCTAAGGACAAAATTGAAACCTGTGTCTCTAAGATAAATAGATAGGTAGGCAGTTGGTTGAATGGGTGGATGCATGGATGTGAGGGTGGATACAGATAGATAGATAGCGTACGTTTTGAACGTCCATTAGTTGATAAAACGACGTTACACCGTCTATTGTCAACGTTTAATGGCTGTATGTGATACATAAGGTCATAAAAATCAAACTGGCGACTGAATGACGTGATGCAATTCAGTGGCCAGTCTGTGCTGTGATTTATCAAATCATTTAATTGGCTATACAGTGTTAGAATGCGAACTAAGGCTATGATTCTGTTGTTGTTGATTCATTGTGTTATGCATTTGGTCTTTGTTTTGTTGTGTAGTATGCCATTCCGAGATTCCACTGTCCATCAACCTGAGCTTGATGAAATATTGACGCCAAAAAATAATCATATTGGACGCAGAAACTTGGAATTTACCTACTCGCAAGTTACAACAAGTGCATGTATATGGAACAAGAAATAACTTTTAAAAAGATATTCAGTTGCATTTCAATTGTGAGATATATTTTCCGGTAGATGTTTTTTACACTTGCAAACTGGTGAAATGCCATCATGCGGCATTTCATCAGGGTATGCACTGTTCGTTTAGGTAAAAACGATATCGGGGAAAAAATAAAATATTTAGTGGCAGACAAAAAAGATAGATTCCAGTTACTGCTGACATCGACCCTCTTAAATAAAGTCCAAAGTAAGTCTCCGTTGACGGACAAATCATAATGTAAGGTGCAACTGAAAAATGTCTATTAAGATGGTGATTAGTCTTCAGTGTTGTGTGATTTTAAAACTTTGAAGCTTGCAGAGTTTACCAAATGTATTTAATTAATGTATGGGATAATATGTTTCTCTTTAGGAAACTATACTGATGTAGGGGAAATAATGGAATTTATTCCCTACAAAATTATTTCAAGGAACAAATATATATTTTGTTGGAGAATAGTCTTCCTAAAACCACCACCAGAGAATAAAAAAAATGTATTTTCTAATAAAAATCGTAATATGCGTTAGTGGTTCTATAAAAGTAAGTAAGGATGCAAAGATCAGGAGTCGATACAATCAAGTACCACACCCGACCTAGGATACCAAACTCACAGTTAGACACCACAAACGAGAGCCAAGAGGCCAGCCTTTTCCCAGCAGGTGACCACAAAGCACAAATAAACAGACGCGCACAAAGACATTGCAAACATAAGACAGAACAAAAAAATAAAAGATCCACAAAAGAAGTACCGCCTTGGAACGGTCAGTAAAATATTTTACTGAAGGGCTTAAACCAGTTTAACGGCGCGCCAACCTCACCCTTAATTCAGATGTGGATCAAGACACATAGATATGATTATTCCGGATTTCTTACATCTTGCTTTCTCGTATCATTGTTTTCGAAAGTTTATACTTCGTCCTCATATAATATCATGCACAAACATAATAATCTAAGCTATTGCAGTGCAAACACGCATTTCTTGTGTAACAATTAAAAGTTGTTATATTGTTAATATAATTATTTAGTGACGACATAGGAAAAAAATGAAATGCAAATAATTCATGTCCAGGGCTTACTAGAAATTTTCGACCTAAAAGTTCAAGGAATGGATGAGAACTAACGAAAGAAGAAAATGCAATAATGTAAGAGGTTTCATAATATTTGTGAATCCACCTGTTGGTATTTACAATATTTGTGAATCCTTGATTCAGTTGGTTAGTTGCAGATGTTCATAGCAGGTGTGCCTTTTACATTTGTGATTGACATATTTGTGTTTCGATAGGGAATTCTGACACTAGTTTGTCATTATTTCTTAAAGGTCATGTTGTTAAGCCTGTCAATTCTGATGGGATATTTTAACACTTTGGAGAGGTCGTGTTGATAAATGTTACTTAGTTAAGTAAAATTGCATCCACCAAATAAATAGATCATGTCAGGTTTGACATTGATTGGTAGAGTTTTGAAAACATCCAATTACATGACCTTGGGAAATTGCATAACCTTGAGTCACTTTTGTAGCTGATTGGTTTATATAAATGGAAGCTTACCTATGTAGAAGGCGCTTTATGATAAACTTGAGATATGATTGGTTAATGCTGATGTTATAGGGTGACACTGTAATCAACTTCTATCAGTGACTTCATAGCATATAAGATGAAGCCCAGTGTGAGAGCATCAGTTTTGGATTTGATTTGGACTAGATTTTGGAACTTTGGGTTGTAGTTAGTTTCTAGTAGATATTTAGAAGATTTAATTAAATTATAAAATTGAGAAAATTGTTGTTGAACTTAAAACTTTGAAATTCTAAAAGGACTTTGAAAGCACAACGCGAACGACAGATGCAAACGACGCATTATCATATTGATTCAATTTCATCTAGCTCTTTCCTTGCTAGTGGCGACCTTGTTTGTCTTTTGATAACCTTTACAAACAGTTTGAACCCAGATCAGGACAGACAAACATCAGTCCTTTTCTGAATCCAAACCGTTTGAAATTCTGATAGTTCCTGACATAAAGTTTGGAAAAAGTTAATTTTGAAAAAAAAAGTCAGGAAACGATAACAAAAGCATGAAAAAAATACTCAGCATGCAAAGAGTTAAACAACCTTTCACCGCGAGAGTAGAATACTAGCAAACGTTGTAGACCCAGATGAGACACCGCATCACATGCAACGTTTCACTCTGGGTCCACATCATTCATCATTCTAGAGCACCAGTCCGTTGTAATGCAATTGAATATCACGAAAATTGACACCTTTTTATGTTCACTTGACCACCCACAAACCACTTCTCCAGATCTAAACTGTTGGAGGCTCTGCTGGTATCCCTGAAATATATATTGTAAATATTTATATTTAAAAAAATGCAGACGACAAAAAGCATACAAAATTACACGGCATGCAAAAATAATTATGCAAAATTACCCAAAGAGTAAATATGCAAAGTTATCCAGCATGAAGAGAGTTAATATTTTACTGTTTGCTTGCCGTGTAATTGTGCATGCTTTTTGTCGATTAGACTCTTGTTATAAATAACTTGTATTTGGTATACTTTCTATTCAGTTGCAAAAAAGTTTCGTTAATTCGAAATCTGATAGCTCGAACTATTTGGTCGCTTTATTCGAAGTAAAATGTTGATGACTCAGTAAAGGCATGTTTGGCCCCGACCTTCTTCTTCAGTGTCTAGCTGAGGACGTAGCAAGGGATGGACGTGGTGCTCGTAGAAGTAGTGATAACCTTGCAAAGATGTGACAAAGATGAAGTATGAACCCAAGGAAACTGCTCTTAATCCAGAAAGGCCATGTTTCCGCTACGCACATCGAACATTTCAGAGCAGGATGCGATCTTCAAGGTCTTCGTCTGAGTGCGATGGTACCTTTAGGACTCGTGGCCTCTAATTGCGGAAAGGGAAAACTGATTAGACTGGATGGACACCCCGGCCGATCTGAGTCCTTGTCGGGTGCTTCAGAGCTTGTCAACGTACCCATTTAGGGGTTGCGAGTACACAGAGGGTTAAACCATATAAGCATAGTGTCGTTTTGTGTGACATCGGCAAACAGTGCAAAACCAGATTATGTTTGCTTACATATGTTTCTTTTAAAAAATGAATAAAAAATACCCACAAACAACCATAAAATTGGACTCTGATGAGAAGTTCCATTCGGCATACTCGGCACGATGTTTAGGGCGAAGTTTCAGCTTTTAAAATCAATGCTATATTTCATTAAATTTTCAGTATTCACCATGGGGGTTAAAGTGGGGATACCTTCAGCTGTTATATTAAAGTAAATTACAACTGTTTACTTTGATATAATAATTGAGCCGCTACATGAGATTTCCAACAATGTTGTATGTGCGACCAGCAAAGGTTCAGATCAGCCTGCGCATATGCGCAGTCTGTACAGTCCCTTTGCTAGTCTTTTCAATTTTATATGACTGTTAGGCTACTGACCGAAGAACAATTGGAGTTTCTAAGCCTAAAAGGAGGCTTCACAGACTCGTCTGAGTCTTTTCATGTCAAAATGTCACGTTGTTGGTAATCTCATGTCGCGGTAAGAGAAGACCACAATAAGATCAAAGACATTGTTAACTCTTTGCCTGCAAGTGTCTTTGCAAACATTTGGACACCCTGGTTGTAAAATTCCTGAAAGATTTTTTTTAAAAAAAACAATATGCTTTTAAAAACACCAGCAGGCAAAAAGATTGCAGCAAACTTTTTTTTAAAATAAATAAATGTATTGCTAATATGGAATGTCTTTTGTACAATGTGTACAGCTTTTGATAAAACATCCACCAACCTATTACTGTGAAATGAAAAAGGAGCCACAGTAACTGGTGTCGTCTGCTGATGACTTTACAAGCAGTTTGAACCCAGATCAGCCACGACAAAACGCCAGGCCTATAAAACAAACAGCAGACGACAAAATTACCCAGGAGGCAAAGAGTTAATGCCTGCTGTAGCAATACTTTGACCTTCATAAAGCTACCATTTGTCATTAAGATCTTTGTTGTGTCTATTTTTCCATTTTACACAGGTTCTTATGTACATTTACTTTATTTTAAAAACTGTTTACTGCAGTAAAACTATTTGCATGCAGGGAAATTTATCATGTTTTGCGACTGTTGGTATTCAAATCAAGCTCTAAGCGCACAGTTATAGAACGCAGCTTCTCAGCTTAAACAATCTTAATCGTACCATCGAAAATGCAATTGTACATGTATCAATTAGATGGAAGATTCTGTCTTCCAAAAAAAGTTAAAGACAAAACCTTAGAATAATGATTATAAAAAGGTTATGTGGTACGGTATTTTATCAAACTATTCATATATCAGAACAACAAACTTTTTAAGTTTATCCAGTACTGTAAATTCGGAAATTTTCGCGAGAATGTTATTTTCGCGAATAGCGTTAAAAGACATATTTGCGACGTTAACAATAATGCGACCAGGGCAAGATTTACCTATACCAGTAAACGACAGAGTGATCTCACCATTTCGCGAGGGTTTAATTTTCACGAAACTTCGCGTGTGCGAAGTTTCGGGAAGATAAAACCCTCGCGAATATTTCCGAATTTACAGTATAGTATTCATAAAAACTTCGTTTCTCATTCGCAATAAAAAATATTATTTGCAATTTCGCTGGTACTAGGGCCAATCTTGGTTGATATATTAAAACCGGAGTTACTGTATGATTATAGGGCGCATATTTAAGCCAGCCTTCATGGCTTTCTGAAACATTCATGCTTTGATGTAAAGCAGACATCGACGCCTATGTCATCAAAGCATTTTTCACTTGCCTGTGACTTGCTGTTTGCTCAGTAAATAGACAAGACACCTGTATGTGATTTACAAGGGTGTTTATAAGTGATAGATATCAATTGCCACTTCAGCTGATGAGAAACTTTTGGTATATATTTAAGGTGACTTTTTATTTTATTTTTAGTATTATACAATTTTTGACCAGCTGGGCCCGGAATGACAATGCCTCCTTAAAGTTAAGGAAGACTTAAGTTAAGTATTGATATTTCAACACGCTATATTAAATGCTAAATAAATTGCCTGTATCGATGCAGTACTTGTGGTCAAAGATACCATTGTGGTCTACAGAAAAAATGAAACTATTTTGATTTTAATCAGGTTGAAACGTAATTATTCGCATCTTGGAAAAATCTATACTTTGCTTAAAGACATATGCGGCTATTTCCAATGCGCACCTTTTCCGCGTCTGGAAACGGGGAAAGCTGTCTGGGTCCTGTCTTTCGACCATTAACGGATTCGGATCAATACAGCTTTCAGATATTCTTATGTCATATCGGTGTTCTGACATTTTCTTGACAAAATAAAGTAATTAAAGTGTGTCCGAAATATCTATTGACATCTTATCAGAACTGATCGTCACAGCACTAAAGACAGATAAATGTATTTCAGTCGAAATCAAGCGACGTACACAATTACCCTGGTTTCGAATACGATAGTGGCCGAGTCTATACTATTTCTACGGTTATTTAGAGCGGCGCACGGCCTAACCTCGTGGTCTAGTGGTTAGCGTGTCTGCCTACGAAGCCAGAGAATCAGGATCGATTCCTTGGTGCGCACATATTTTAAGTGTTGTTTTTTTCATTCTTTTTAACATTTAAATGCTAAATTGCTTCATATATTAGTAAAATGGCATCATCAAAGCGACCGAAATGGTCATCCCCGAGCTTTTTATATTGAATTACGCATGAACCTATCAGGGTGGGCTTAAATTTGGCCCTTTTGAAAGAGAATTAGTTCGGTGACCCCAGATTTTTATTCTTTTTTCTGAAAGGTATTATAATAGTCCATGAATTAAAAATAACTTTTTAAAATTTTCAACATCAGATTTTTTTATTACATGATTTATTCTAAAAACAAATTCCATTTTTCGACGAATTGCCAAAATATATCATGCAGTATCTTGTCACAGTATGGGATAACAAATAAACTTGCACATTTTCTAAAAGATTTGAGGTCATGGGCAGTAATTTAAAGACATAGAAAATTTAGCAATAATACTGGTACCACTCATTATGATTCTCTCCAGGAGTCATACTGGACAGATCAAAGGCTAATCTTTATTAGGTGATTATGACTTCCTTACAGGGGGCAATAAAGTGGTTCCATGAAGGGCTTAAGTATTTTCTGATAAAATATTGATTTTTATCTTAGTGAAAGAAATTGTGTTGTATACAGGTAAGTCCCCTCTTGAGGCCCCTTTAAGTTTGTGAGATACTGAAACTGTCCCTTATCAGTAAATTCACTAATGATTCCATATATCACAAAATATATGCCTTTAAGTCAAAAGACAGAAGCTGGCTGAAGATTACAACCGTTTTAGCTCGATATTTAGGACTAGTGTTATTATTTTATATTTTTAGAAAATTGGTCAAATGCTGAAACTTCAATATGAGATTCTGAAAAAAAAGTACGGTGACATATCCTTTTTATTTCATAAATGGATAGCCCATACATAAAACAAACTGTATGCAAAGTATTGAAAATATTTCAACATGGGAAGTATTTAGTAGCATATGTCCTCAAGTCTTCCTTAACTTTAAGATGGCATTGTAATTCCAGTCCCAGTGAGGTAGACAGAAGGATTTATCTACCAAAAAAAGTTATATTCATCGCGACTGCAAGGCCGAGAGGAGTATAACTTTAAAGGGTATACAAATCCTTATGTCTACCGAAATTGAACTCAATATGGCATTTCAACTATAAATGGAAAATTCTTCTTTCACTTTGTTGTTGAGTCATGTTCAAACTAAGGTCTTTCATATAAGTTTTAGCAACTGTTATTAAAATACTATTTATGTAGTGTTTTGTATTTTGAAATGTATATAAATTCTCTGGATGTGGAACGTAAAATTTAATCATAAAACACTTTTTTTAAATTTGTTTATTCAAACAATGAACAATGAACAAACCAAACAAAACAAAAGAAAACTGTTATTAAATTCATTAAAAATAGTGAGTAGTATAAGGAAATATCGCAATCACAAACTGCAGACAAACCCATGGCACCGTGAGGAAGAGCCACACAACAATCACGACAAACTAAGCAATGCAATCAGCTCTCTCTCTCTCTCTCTCTCTCTCTCTCTCTCTCTCTCTCTCTCTCCATCAAAATGATTGCAAAACAAGAATGGACATAAAGTAACGTACACGTCTTTAATTTACCTATTGGGAGGTGAAATCATGTCAATTTCATGCAGCAACCTAGTTTCATTCCCATTATGCTATTTTCACTCTATAGAGAAGTGTCAAAATATTAAATTCTGGAAACTAGTTTGAGCTGGTTTTATACCTGTAGGTCAGTTTAGACCAGTTTTCAGGTTAACATTAAGATTTATGAAGACAAACTCGGCCAATTATGGGACGGGATTCTCTCCAGCCATATAACAATTTATTTTAGATCATAAAATTTATTGAGGTTTATTTGCATAATTTCCTCCTAAAACAGAATATTTTAAAACAGTTTTCTGCTTCAGTTTATTATTATGACCTTAGCCATATTGCTATCTAAGGTAAATGTGACTAATAGTGTGGGGTCAAAATATGCCAAAATATGGACTCGTAGTACTCAGCGTATAACAGCAAAATTTGGCTTTCTTTGCTTGACATATGTCAACTTGATATAATAATTTTCTCATGTTGCCAATTCTGAAATGTGGCATAAAGAAGCAAGGGAGATAAGACAAGTCCCTAATTCTGATTACTTGATGTTGATCTCATTTGTTCGTTGAATTCGCAAAACTTATGTGTAAACAAAATGGAAAGCTTATATTTCCTGAACGTATGTCATATTAGGTCAGCAGATACCCAGCTTGACCTAAAAATGTTCTTCACTGATTGTTGTTGGCTAGATGTTACCATTGAAGAATTTGGCTGATGACACCTTGTAATCTTTTAGCATTTTGAGAAAATCAAGATGACGTCCAAAATGGCAGTTCAGTATATGGTTTGGCCAAACTATAGTTGTCATTTGCATTCATTGTGTGTACATTATGCAAGAGTCAGTGTTTAGTACATTAGGTAAGAGGTAAGGTTCAGCAAACTCGATTTGAGGTAAGGTTCAGTCCACTAGATATCAGGAAAGGTTCAGTACACTAGACAAGAGGTAAGGTTCAGTACACTAAACAGGAGGTAAGGCTCAGTTCATTATATAAGAGGTAAGGTTCAGTGCACTATGTAAGAGGTAAAGTTCAGTACGTTAGATAAGATGTAAGGTTCAGTTTACTAAACAGGAAGTAAGGTTCAGCTCATTAGATTGGAGGATAAGGATCAGTACACTAGACCAAAGGTTAGGTTCATTACATTAGATAAGAGGTAAGGTTCAGTACACAAGACCAAAGGTTTGGTTTCGTTCATTAGATAAGAGGTAAGGCTCAGTACACTAGACCAAAGGTTTGGTTTCGTTCATTAGATAAGAGGTAAGGATCAGTACACTAGACCAAAGGTTAGGTTCATTACATTAGATAAGAGGTAAGGATCAGTACACAAGACCAAAGGTTTGGTTTCGTTCATTAGATAAGAGGTAAGGATCAGTACACTAGACCAAAGGTTTGGTTTCGTTCATTAGATAAGAGGTAAGGATCAGTACACTAGACCAAAGGTTTGGTTTCGTTCATTAGATAAGAGGTAAGGATCAGTACACTAGACCAAAGGTTTGGTTTCGTTCATTAGATAAGAGGTAAGGATCAGTACACTAGACCAAAGGTTTGGTTTCGTTCATTAGATAAGACTTAGAGGTAAGGATCAGTACACTAGACCAAAGGTTTGGTTCATTACATTAGACAGGAGTTTATGTTCAGTCCACTAAATGAGAGGTAAGGATCAGTACACAAGACCAAAGGTTTGGTTTCGTTCATTAGATAAGAGGTAAGGATCCGTACACTAGACAGGAGATAAGGTTCAGTACATTAGATAAAAGGTCAGCTTTAGTATACCAGATAAGAGATCAAGAATACAATACAGCTGTATTGGATACATTTTAAGGAAAATACTGTTTTTTGAAAATGTGCCTTAATTTTGCATGTGAATTTCTAATAGAATACCAAGCCTAATTTACGACTTACAACTTTTTTTCTATTTATGAAAGAATACTATATTTTCAAAATTTTGGTTTATGACCTTAAATGACAACAATATGAAAAAAGAGTGTACTTCGAATCAAATATTACTGTGTTTGTCGGAATAATTCTCTTCAGAAGAATTTATAAGAACTTTTGTTAACAAAATTCGTCAGTTATAAATTATGGCTGTTGCTTTTATAAATAATAAAAATATCGCTAACAATAATGTCGTTTAATCAGATTTTTGGTAAATTGTTTGCCATCTTGACTGGTCCACTACATCAAAACCACAGTTTCTCTTGGTTACATACCTGCTTGAATATTCAATCCAAGTTCAACCAAAACCAAATTGTATCTAATTTGGATCGCGTACATCCAGTCAGACAATTTAATGTCATATTTTTCTTTTACTTTTCGGCACTTAATGGTTACTTTCGTAGTTAAGAATCAAATCTAGTTAGTTATGCACGTATTTATAAGTGCTTGAGCCGCTAGTAAGGAAAATGGCTTTATACAAAGTAAGCCGCGTCGCAAAAAATAACAATGAGCCAGCATTTGTGATTTGTCACATTTCGCATTGACGAGCAAGGAAGGCTCTTGCGGGCCTGCAATTTTTGTTTTCGACTTACCTGATGTGGTTAATAAGTACGTTTCTTTTCGTTGTGGTTCGAAAGCGATCATCGATTTCCTCTTTAATATTCAATGCGATGCCTTAGACGTTGAAATTACTTTTCACAAAGAAGAGTTAGCTTATAGTAGGAATGCTTTCATGCACAGAAGTAATATACTGCTAGGCATTTAATTGTGAAAGAAAATATCCTCCCAAAGACGTATACAAGGCCCAGGTTTGTTAAATACATGTTTATAATAGAGGTAAATAAAATGTGTAAGATTTTTGATTTGAACTAATAATGTTCGACATTAAAAGCGGCATGTATGCATTCTTTTTCAAAATTCTATACGCTCTTTTGAAAAAAAAAACGTAGACATCTGATAAATCCATGCGAACATAATAATAATAATAATAATAATAATAATAATAATAATAATAATAATAATGATGATAATAATAATAATGATAATAATAAAACAGCATCATCACAGTGCGCTTATAAGAGCATGTGCGCTTATTAGGTCGAATACGGTATACAAAAAACACCTAATTTGTGACCAGTTTAAGATGATTATTTGTGACTGATTTCCATTTTACCAACGATCAATGTTGGGTAGGCACCAATCAGACGATGTTGTTTTTGTTTGTCTTGATCTGTGTAAAATGCGTTACATCTTCGTGAGCTTTCTCAAGTTTTGTATTCAAATGCTTAGGTTACGCATGCCAGGCAGGAAGCATGAAATCAGCATTCAGAATGATCGTACATGTATTTGAATAAGCATAATCGCTGTCAATATAATATAGCATCTTCCGGTTTATGTTGGACCAAACGAGTCTACGGAAGGCGTCTAATCAGGGTCTCCACTATTTGCTTACAAAATGTTATAAAAACTGGAATGAAAATGAAAAATGACACCTAACAAACCTTCAAACGGAGATGGACTGGTCAAATGAATAATAGTGGGAAATTCAATTCGATTTAAATGGGTTAAGCTAGAAGACATGAGGTCCACCAATATGTCTTGTTATACTCTAATACTTTAAGAGGCTCTGACGAGACTGTGTAAATACCAGGTCCACCAGATCATTCTCTGTTATGGGCCATTTACATATGACCTGGCCCCTACAATTAGGCCACTGAATTTAGGCGTACGTTTCAAAAGGCTGTAAGAGCCTTACCTTTTCAGCTAGCATCGTTTCATTTATATTTATGAAAAGATTTTAGCAAGTTATAAAAGAGTCAATGTCAACAGTGTTTTATTCGATATTGATGTTTGCATACACTCAAACATTTAGTAAAAAAAGCCGAACAAAAAAGATATGAGCCGTGACATGAGATTTCCAACAATGTGGTATGTGCGACCAGCAAAGCCTCAGATCAGCCTGCGCATTCGCGCAGTCTGATCAGAGCTTTTGCTAGTCACTTGAATATTCTATGAGAGTTAAGCTACTGGCTGAGCATCATTTGTAGTTTCTAAGCATAACAGGAGACTGCACAGGCTCGTCAGAGTCTACACTTGTCGAAATGCCAGATTGTTGGAAACCACATGTCGCGGCTCAATTATGTCAGAGTAGTCTATGCATGATGACTCAGCAATTGATAGGGTGCTTCAATAGTACACAGTCTGATCAATGACTGGACTGATCAAAAGGCTAAAATACATTCTTGCAATAAAGAATATGACCAATCTACAGGCCGCAAAATATCCTTCGAGTAAATAGTATGGCAAAATCATCAATGGAGTGAAAAAGATGACCAATATATCACATTACATGTGAGCTTAACTTATAAATATATGTGCTATAGAAATGTAAATATGAGCTGTGGCATGGGATTTTCAACAATGTGATATGTGCGACCAGCAAAGCCTCAGATCAGCCTGCGCATACGCGCAGTCTGATCAGAGCCCTTGCTAGTCACTTGAATATTCTACGAGTGTTAAGCTACTCACTGAGCACCTTTTGGAGTTTCTAAGCTTAAAAGGAGGCTGCACAGGCTCGCCTGAGTCTACACTTGTCAAACTACTACATTGTTGAAAATCATGTGTCACGGCTCATATCTGTGATACTTACCTAATTCCCGTGATTTTGTTTTATATATGTATACTTGTGCAGTCTTCCAATTTGTTAGCCTTCATATGTTAAAATTGACTTTAAATAAAGTTTCTTGTATCATTGGAGCAGAGAGAATGGCCAATCTACAGACGTCAACACATTCGTCTAGGGGCCAAATCTCAAATTTTGAGTTCTGTTGCGACCTCCAGTTTGTTACTGTTTTCAGTCATGGACATGTCTTGGGACCTTAGAAACCAATGTTTTACTAAGTTTTAAGTGGTCATTTTTCTGTAAATGGCCTGTAATTAACGTTATCCTACTAACATTGAAATAGCAGTACAAAAATACAAGACAAATAATATATCTTACAAGAGTATCAATGAAATTATTTTAGCTTCAAGTGTTTGAACTAGTTATAAACATCAATTACAGATATCTGTGAGATGTATTTTGCTCGTCAGCGTAACGTATGTTACATTTTAAACGAGATTGCAGATAGTGACTTTAAAGATTGCATATAAGAATTAACCATGATTCCCAACACCATGAAGAAAAGTAAGTAAGGGTGCAAAGATCAGGAATCGATACAATCAAGTACCACACCTGGTCCAGGATACCAATGGGAAAGTGACAAACTCACAGCAGACACCACAAACGAGAGCCAAGAGGTCAGGTGACCACAAAGCACATATAAATAGACGCGCACAAAGACAGCAAACACAAGACAGAACAAAAACATAAAAGATCCACAAAAGAAGTACCGCCTTGGAACGGTCAGTAAAATGTTTTACCCGAGGGCTTAAACCGGTTTAACAGCGCCAACCTCACCCTTAATTCAGATGTGGATCAAGACACATAGATATTTGGTTTGCATGAAAGACCCCTAACTTATCAATGCATCATCTCCTAAAACATATAAATCAAGATATAACAAGGAGATAAAGCAAAGATAAGGACTCTGGAGCAAAAGAAATCCAACACGAATCCCGATGGGCCCCACAAACAGCCAAAGCATCAGGCCCCTACCAAACCTTGGTACTATTTTTGTCTTGGGACCTTAGAAACCCATGTTGTACTAAGTTTTCTTTTGTCAATTTTCTGTAACTGGCCTGTAATCAATGTCACCCTACATACATTGAAATTAGTAGTATACAAGTACATGGCTAATAGGATATTTTCCAATGATATTAATGAAATTATTTGAGCTTGAGACATGTTTAGCTAGATATAAACATTGATTGCAGACATCTGTGAGATGTATTTCTGCTCGTCAGAGTTACTTATGTTACATTTTTACGATGTTGCAGATAATGACATTATATATTGCATATTAGAAAAAAAAACATTTTTTCCCCAACCTTAAATGTGTGATAAATATCTCTATTCTAATGATGAAATCCCATTTTCACATGCCTGAAACTATTTATAATTTGTAACTGGCGAAAGAGGTAGTAAAAGTAAATATTTAATATGATTATTTGCATGATGCGTACAGATTTTCTATCAACACATTTGCATTACATTCGAATGTACAATGTCTTCTTTCGTCTCTGTCATAGTGAAATGAACTATATTAGCAAAGTCCCATATGATTGATAGTAATGCTGCTGTTGATATATGAATAAGATAATGTAGGTAACAACATTGTACCTAGCATAAATGGATAAAAATACTAAAAAGTATGGAAAGTAGACTCAAATTTTCCCTGAGTCTGACGATATAGCCTAACAACAAGGTTATATTTGAGTCTACTCTCCACTCTTTCTATAAATAACTTCAATTATAGACAAATTATTCTAAATAAACACTAATTTAAGAGAGTTTTGTAATTTTGATTGATTCTGCTACTTTGAGTTTGCAGACATTTTTACCAATGGTTCATAACAATATACATCATATCTACTTCATGATTCAAATATTTGATTGAATCTTTTACTACGTTTCCAGTTGCCTGTCCTAACATATAATAAATCTGTGTTTAATCATATCAGTTTGCTGAAAACGTGATGTGTTGCAAATAAGGTTGGTCTTTACATTACAGTTATCAACTACGTGTATAAACCAGTGCAATCATTCACTTTGATGCTAATTGTTTTAATCAAGCGGTATCTGCTGGTCTATGTTGTATAAAAGTTTCATTGCTTAGTTATATGTTGCAGAGGGCAGCAAGGTAGAATAGTTATCTTAGCTAATTGTGTCACCCTCTATGAAAATTGTATAAATAAATAAATAAATAAATAAATAAATAAATAAATAAATAAATAAATAAATAAATAAATAAATAAATAAATAAATAAATACATGTAAATAAATAAATAAATAAATAAATAAATAAATAAATAAATAAATAAATAAATAAATAAATAAATATACGAGATCAGCTAACACTTGTGTAACTGGAAACATACTAAAAATTTGTAATCTGAATATGGCATTGGACATATAATAAAACTGAAATAATTTCATTTCACTGTAGGCAAGGTAGTCCTTAAACAATGTTAGTATTAACAAGGATATGGGTACAAGAATGAGCCAGTCTATGACTAAAGCGCTGCCTGAAGCTGCTGTCAACAGTATTGTTCACATTTTCAGATGGCTTTGCTTACAATAAGCATAATTCAGTAAATCTTTGAAACCAGCAGACAATTCTTTTAAATTATTTTGAATAAGATTCTGATGCAGCATTCGCGCAGTCTGATCAGAGCCTTTGTAATTCGCTTAATGGAAAGTATCATATCTAGACTTAATGGTGAGGTTGGCGCGCCGTTAAACCGGTTTAAGCCCTCCAGTAAAATATTTTACTGACCGTTCCAAGGCGGTACTTCTTTTGTGGATCTTTTATGTTTTTGTTCTGTCTTGTGTTTGCTATGTCTTTGAGCGTGTCTGTTTAATTGTGCTTTGTGGTCACCTGCTGGGAAAGGGCTGACCTCTTGGCTCTCGTTTGTGGTGTCTTACTGTCATCCTGGGTCGGGTGTGGTACTTGATTGTATCAACTCCTGATCTTTGCACCCTTACTTACTTTGCTACAAACGAAATTTAAATTTTCTAGCTAGTCTCCATAGCTGAGCAGGCTGGTTTGAATATCCCTTTGTCGGAAACCCCGAAGACGGATTTTGTCAGGACGTGGCCCAATAGACTCCTTTCACATTGTTACCTCCCTTAGCAATCGCTCTTCAAATGAAAAATCGATAAAGTCGTTTTTGCAAATGAAGGGGCAGATTGCCTTTTAAGCACATTGCCAAAACACATATTGTTCCTTAATAAGTCGATTTTTGGTCTTTAAAAGCTAGAATGGGATTGCTATATTGATGAAATAAGATAAAATCTTTGTTTTCATATATATTTTCTAAGTCTTGCGTATTATTTTCGCAATAATTAGTGTAAAATATACTTTGACATCAAGCTAAAATCGGCGCACAACTATTAATGCTCAAATGAAATCACGAATTCACCTGAACTATTTGTAATACATGCATGCCAACTAATATGCGAACATCGAAAACTCAGACGAGCATGTGCAAATAAACAGTAATCAGGGCATTCGCTGCTCGCACACATCTCGGACCCATTGTTTTGTCCGAGCGCGCACAAAGAAAAGCGGTAGACGGAAGCCCAGACAAAAATAGACCTAGCCCCACCAGATAAGCATGCACACTGCTGCATGTATGCTAACAGATAGACGTGCGAGCATGCTGCAAGCACAGCAGTGACGGATCCAGGATTTCTGGAAAGGGGGTTCATATGTATAAAGGTGCGTGTGGGTGTGCTGATTGTATCTCTTTTTCTTAAATATCCAATGAAAATAAAATAATTTGGTCTCACTGAGGCCAAATGATTTCATTTTATAGGATATCTAAAAACGGGAGGGAAGCGAACCCCCTCTGAATCCGCCTCTGCACAATGGCTATAAGCATATGCGATAAAAGCGATCTCATAAAACAGAAATGTCAGTACTGAGTAGGTATCTCCATTCATAGACCCTTTATTCAATCATCTTTCGTACGTGGTATAATACACAACGTCCACTCACGCGCAGGCTCCCGAGAGCCTTCGCTGTTCACACACACACACACACACACACACACACACACACACACACACACACACACACACACACACACACACACACACACACATTTTGAATGCAGATAAAGGCTCAGATCTCACGACCAACTTTAAAGAAAGCTACTTATCACTTCTTAAATCATCCAGGCTTTGAACGCGTGCCGACCGGCGGGCGTGTGTTAGATTTTATTGCTTTCATGCCCTGGGCATTACTAAAATTCACACATTGAAGAACCGGATGCATAGTACTTAGAATGGACATGACGCGAGAAAATCCGACTTTGGTGCATGTGAACAACAAAGGCACATGTCTGTCTTCTTAACCACGTAGTCTGATCAGCGACTTTACTAGCTGCTTGTTGGAAAGTATTTCTACACTTGCTTCAAGCAAAATTTCATTTTTCTAGCCAGTCTCTGTAGTTGAGCAGACTAGTTTTAGTCTTTCTCAGTAAGAAACCCTGAAGACAGATTTTCTCGTGGGATGGCCTAAATGGGATTTTACTGGACCCGAGTTTTAGCCCAAGAAACACCATGTTTAAACGTCAAGTGTACGAAATGCAACCATAAGTCTTGGATAAACATGAACTTCACTGCTCGCATACTCAAAATATGGAATTATAAATATGGATGGAAATTATTGATATGATAAAATGTAAGTAATCTTTAAAATGCATGCAGATTTGTGCTTAAGAATGTGTAGAAATAGCTCGGACCCAGTATCTGAGAGAAATAGTGAAAATGAACCTGTGGGCTTTGACTTGTAGGCGCATTCTTAAACATTATTTGAACTAGTTCATGAGATTTGCTCACTAATTTCATATGCGCATAATAATTTTCTAAACACACGAGCACAACTTTGACAGATTATTATATTTTTTAAGCAATAGAAATAAAATGATTAAATATGAAACGATATATTACGAAATAAATAGGCCTACACCATCTCATTCGAAAAAAGTAAGTCTTGGATGCTTAGAAATCAGTTATTCTGATCTCAAATATTCCGTTTTATTTTAAGAACAATGGAATTAATCAGTTATTTGTTATATTTCTCGTTTTATTTTTTACTATAAGTCTAATCTTTATTTGCAAATTTATTTTTCTTTTCATCTTTTCCATATTCCATTGTGTAGCGTATAGGCAGCCGTATAAAGGTTGCCCCTTCGAGTGTAATCTCGCGGAGATAACGCGGACCGAGACAGTTTGGCGCATGCGCACTAACAATGTGAAAGGAGTCTATTGGGTTAACTAGCCTTTCTGGACTAGTTTATAATTAATATATAAAAGATATATTTACTCACCTCGGGCATCGGGCTTTCTTCACCAGCATCAACTAAATCAAGGTCAAGTTTCAAGTCCTCATCATTTCTCAGGGGCTCTGTCTTTATCAGCCGGTAGATAGTGCTGTCTGTCTCTGGTGCCTGCTTGTTGTCTATGGCATCAGTTTTGTCTCCGTGAACATTTATATTATTATAGGGATGTTTTGTGTCCTCGGGGTCTACCTGAGTTACTTCAACATCTATTGTGCCATCCTGTCGCAATCCACCAACAGGCGATGACCTGTGTGCATGTTTCAAATCCACAGGCGATGATCTTTGTCCATGTTTCAAATCCACAGGCGATGACCTGTGTGCATGTTTCAAATCCACAGGCGATGACCTGTGCGCATGTTTCAAATCCACAGGCGATGACCTGTGTGCATGTTTCAAATCCACAGGCGATGACCTATGTGCATGTTTCAAATCCACAGGCGATGACCTGTGTGCATGTTTCAAATCCACAGGCGATGACCTGTGTGCATGTTTCAGACTACCATCATGGTCTTTTATATCCTCTTCTGTCGGACTTTTGTTTACAAGTGGGCTATTTCGGTGCATTGACAAAGGGCTGTTCTTACGTAAGACAGGACTTTTGCGATATGAAAGTTTGCTATATTTTGTTCCACGTTGATCCCTTTCGTCCAGAGAGCCTCTTGCAGCTTTATAGTTGGGGGTAAAGATTGTTTTTGGATCTGGTGCTAAACCTGGCGTCAACCGTTCCAAAGTTTCAAAGTAACCTGGAGTTTGTGAATGGGCACTGATTAGTGGAATGAGTGCGGATGGGTTGTTCTGCAAAAAGACCATACTCTTGTACAAAGAAGTTTCTTCATGTGAATAACGGACTTGGGACTTGTGATCAACCACAATTATCGGACTTCTTTTGTCCGCTGGACTAGATACTACATATTCATGCGCCAGTGGTTTGTGAACTCCTTTTCGTATCCTGTCTAGTTCTTTGCTTACTAGTCTTTGTTCTCGATCGAGTTCTTTCACTCTATATCTTGCAGCGAATTCTATTCCATGTTTTTGATCGAGCTCTAACTGCAAGCGGCGTTGCTCTCTTCTGTTCTGTTCTCTCGCCGTTTCTTGTGATTTAAGTAGCTGGCTATACCAGCTTCGTGCTGTTGCCATCGTTACTGTTTATATCTATTATTAAACACGTCCAGTTTCCAAGAATATGGGTATCGAAACCTATTTTACCTTTGTCTATAGAATGCTGTTGATATCCATAGAAGAAAGCCTTTTTAACTAACACTTTTTAAACTGCGGCTTCCGTCGAATTCTTCCCGGAATCATGCGTCCTTGTAATTTAAATAAAGCCTGTGGCATTTCCGTCATACTAGTTCTCAATAGGTTTTGAAATTCGGTTCGTGGTGGCACTGTAAGCAGAAAATGAGACAGTATAATGTCTTAATATTACAAAATGTGCTTGAATAGATAGATGCATACGGTTTAGCCCTCTCCATGCTAGCGGCGACTTTTGTCGTCTGTCGATAACCTTGCAAATAGTTTGGACACAGATCAGGACCGATAGAACGTCGGTCCTGATCTGGATCCAAACCGTTTGACACTCTGATGGTGTCCTGAATTAAAGTTAATTTTGAAAAAAATCTTACATACGCCAATATACCGAGTATGCAAAATGTTAATCAATTCTATTACTGTAGAATGTCGAAAATGGAAGCTTCAATATGATGATCTGAACTAATCTACCCTAGGCATGGGCGGATCCAGAGGGGGGAGGGGACAAGCGGTCCGGGCCCCCTCTGACAAATCACAAAAATATAGGGTTTCTTAGAAATACTGGTCCGGATCCCCTGAAAAATCACAAAGCTACAAAGACGACATTCATTGGTCCGCCAGCGAAACGCCATTTAAATGGGGTTTCGCTGGCGTGCCGATGATGGCCCATGGATAGTGGTATTTGGATCCTCTATTCCCTCATCAACTAAAAAAAAACAAAAAAAAAAACGTAATCATTTGGACCACATCTGACAAAACTTTCTGGATCCGTGCATGCTAGGTACAATAAAAAATATGAGAGGAAAACGAACAAACAGCCCCTGATCAGTTCACTCTTCTATGAGAAGTATGATCTGGGAATATTTCGTTCACAAATACTTTTTCTCCCTGAGTTGTTTGATTGTGACATTCAAAAGATTTAATATGAGCCGTAACATGAGATTTCCAACAATGTGGTATGTGCGACCAGCAAAACCTCAGATCAACCTGCGCATATGCGCAGTCTGATCAGAGGCTTTGCTAGTCGCTTGACTATTCTATTACTGTTAAATTTACTTACTGAACATCAAGTGGAGTTTCTAAGCTGAATAGGAGACTGTATAGGCTCGTCTGAGTCTACACTTGACAAAATGCCACATTGTTGGAAATCTCATGTCACTCCTCATATGTAGATGAGAAGAGTGGGTCGTACACCTAACTTGCGGTATTATTCTCAATTCCTCTTAAAATGTAGGTTTGTTTGTTTGTTTTTTAGATGATGTGATAAATTTTAAATATTTCTACCTGTTATTGTTGTAGCTATTATCAGGATCAATACAATCGAACAGAATACATTAAAACCGGTCTTAAGCGGTCACTCAAAAATAGACAAAACAAAGGTTTTACAGACAAATGGTAGCCTAATGAAGGTCGAAAGTATTGCAGAATGCTCTCTTGGAAATATTTTTATCTGCATTAAGCGATAATCGGTCTAAAAACCAATTTTGGTCTTCTTTTTGAGTGGCCGCTTAAGACAGGTTTTACTATATAGCTTTTAAAGCATTGGATACATCAAGATCAGTGGCATATTTTTACAGTGAAAGAGTTATGATTAAATTGAAGTTTGATGGGATTTAAATTACACACACTTTGTATCCATCCACTGAAACGATCAACAGGTAAACGAATGGCCAAGTTTTTTCAGTTTCAATTAAAATGCTGGTCTTACCATGTCAGCCACCATCCCATCTGAGTAATTCCAAACTAGAAGTGACAGTAATTTAAAACCAAAATAAAACACGATAAAGACCTATTTAAACACAATTAACAAGGCGTTATTGCCAAACTTGAAATTTATCTGTTAAACCATTATAATTTATTTTAAAAATTCTAAAGGATTATCGCAAGGCATACAGACTATTTGATAATCTAAATGGTATGAACTGAGGTAAGGACATTCAGATAGCTGTTAATAAACAGATCATGATTTTAAGTTAGTTTCGCAGCTTATAAACATCAGCGAACAAACTCCGTGCATTGAACTTACTTTATTATTTGGGCTTCGACGCTAGAAAACCTGTCTTCGCTGTTTGCGAACATCAAAAGCGCAGACCAGCCTGCGCATCCGCGCAGTCTGATCAGCGCGTTTGTTATTCGCTTTTTGGAAAATATTACATCTAAACTTGCTTCAAGCGAAATTTCAATTACCTAGCTACTCTCTGTAGCTGACCAGACTGGTTTGAGTCCCACTTTGTCGAAAACCCCGAAGACAAGTTTTCGCGTCGAGGCCCATTTATATAGTATACATTTGTATATAAGCCATATCATTATCGCATATGCGAGAAAGCGCCCTTTAAACGCCCATGCTGATTAATCGAGTGGTTTAATATTTGGCCTGAGACTTCATCTACATCAATACTCTTTGTATGCAAGCAGTGAAGGCAATGGCGAGGTATTTATTGCATATGCGTAAAGTCACTAGGCTTTGAAAGTACATTCGCTTTCGTAGGGTCGCTAGTTCGAGACTCACTTGAGGCACTGTGTTGTGTCCTTGAGCAAGACACTTTATCCTCCGCTTAGTACTGGTTCAACACAGGAAGACATAAAAAAGTCCCGACATGACTGAAAAATTAGTATCTTGGACGTAAAGCAAACAAACAAACAAAAGTGTCTTCTAGAGTTAGGGGTCGAAATCACCATTTCAATATTAATGCTCTGAAGAACGGCATGAATTGGCTTGAACATTATTATTATATTCAAATTGATTTGTACATGATATATTCAGCTAAGGATAAGAAGGTAAGCATGTAGCTTATATAGTTCTTCTCCAATGTGAAATAAGATGTAAGTGGAAGGTAAGCATTACATTTTGTTCATACTGAGCACAATTATCCCAAATAATTACATCGCCATATTCAAGTAAAGGTCTGGTAAACGCTGTATAAATGATCTCAAAGGACTTTCGATCTAATTTGAACTTTAAATTTCTCATAATATTAACTCTACACCAAGCTCTTTCCAGAATATAATTTATCTGGGGATGCCACGAACCATCACTCGAAAGAAAAAGACCCAAGTTCTTGTGACAGTCAACTTCCAATACTTGTTGGTTATTCATATAGGTTTGTTAATTTTACGAGAGATGATAAGTGATTCGGTTTTAGTAGGGATGAATGTTACCAACCATGTTTCAGCCCATTGTAATATCTTAATTGTATCTGCAATGAGTTGTTCTGCTGAAGAAACAGGATCATCTACGATGATAAAGAGACTGGTGTCGTCAGCAAATAAACGTATGCAAGAACAAATTTTTTATGAATATCAGAAAAAGCAATGTTTCAAGTACAGAACCCTGTGAAATGCTAGCAAATATCTTTGACTAGTCACAATTGGCACCAGGAAGTAATGAACGTTGTCTTCTGTCAAGTACAAGTAGTTTTTGAACCATCCAAGAAGTTTCCCAGTAACATCAACACCTTCGAGTTTTAGTAATAGACCAGCATGCCAGATACGATTAAAGGCCTTACTAATGTCACAAAAGACAACCAAGATTTCTTTGTTGGCATCAAGAGCCTGACAGAATATATTGTACTAGAAGGTAAGTTGATTCACAGTAGAGTCACCTGGCATAAAACCGGACTGAAGAGAGGTCAGAAAACTGTTTTCGTGCAAAAGGTTAAACAGATGTTTGAAAAATAATCTTTCAAATAACTTCACTTCTGCATTAAGAAGGGATATTGGTCTTTAATTACTAACCAACGAATTTTCGTCCTTCTTGCGTATAGGACACACACTAGCTTCTTTATAATAGAAGGGCAGCACACCCTTATCTAAGGAAAAGTTGAAGAAGTTACAGAGAGTTCCAGCAAGCTCCTTTGATAGTTCCTTTAATTTGCGGTTGTTGAGTCCATTTGGTCCAAACGCTTTGCCTGATGTAAGAGATTTACTGTTGAGTCCTTATCTTTGCTTTATCTCCTTGTTATATCTTGATTTATATGTTTTAGGAGATGATGCATTGATAAGTTAGGGGTCTTTCATGCAAACAATATATCTATGTGTCTTGATCCACATCTGAATTAAGAGTGAGGTTGGCACCGTTTAACCGGTTTAAGCCCTCCAGTAAAATATTTTACTGACCGTTCCAAGGCGGTACTTCTTTTGTGGATCTTTTATGTTTTTGTTCTGTCTTGTGTTTGCTATGTTTTTGTGCGCGTCTGTTTATATGTGCTTTGTGGTCACCTGCTGGGAAAGGGCTGACCTCTTGGCTCTCGTTTGTAGTGTCTGCTGTGAGTTTGTCACTTTCCCATTGGTATCCTGGGTCAGGTGTGGTACTTGATTGTATCGATTCCTGATCTTTGCACCCTTACTTACTTTAAGAATACCTTCAACGTCAATAGAAGTCAGAATGATTGAGTTGAGTTTAGAGTTGCCATTGTATGAAGCCAGATTTGGTAATGTTGCCTTACTTTCTTCTAGATATGTTTGTTGGGTAAAACAACTCATTTAGTAATTGGGCTTTATGTTATTTCTGTCTTGTTTTGTTATGCTTTTATGCACGTCTGTTTGTTGATGACTTGTGGTCACCTGCTGCGAAAGGGCTGTCCTCTTGTCTCTCATTTGTGATGTCTTATTGTGACGTTGTCACTTTCCCATTGGTATCCTGGTTCAGGTGTGGTACTTAATTGTATCGATTCCTGATCTTTGCCCTCTTTCTTACTTTTTTTTTCAAACTCATCAACATAGATGCTGCCATTGTTTTCCAGTGGCGGTATGGTAGATTATGATTTAGGAGATATAAATGACTCTAATGTAGGCCACCAGTCCATGGTAGAGATAGACCCAGACTTGAGTTTATCTAAAATGCTTTTATGAAAGGAGGATTTTAAACGGCATGAATTGAGATAAGTGCACTAAGTTCAGACTGAGAATTCAGACATCTCATGATTCACAGTTTATAAACATCAGCGAGATAACTCCATGCAATGAACTGGGGCCAATTTCATCAATAAAGTTCGTACGATATATCTTAAACTGTGCGTACGTTGTTTTCTGAGAAGTGCGTACGTCAGTTTCATCAAAACATCATAAATTGTTCGCAAGAACAAAAAATTGCGTTTCACTAAAAACGTCGTATTTTTAACTTTGCCTAACTCCAGTCTCCAAAGATCATGTGATTGGTCACGTGCGGACTTTATATAGCCGCGTTAAGTGGTTTAGCACAGAATGAAAAATACGTAGTTATGTGAATAAAGTTTAAAAGAAGAAGCATGTGCGGATCCGAATGGTGGCAGGGGGTCCGGACCTTCATCCCCTTGAAAACCACATTCAAGTTATATAGATTTCCATAGAAATTAGCACGTGGACCACCTGGAAAATAATGGATCCCCCTCCTAGAACCTTGCAAACTTGAAGTTTTCTGGGCAAAAGATTCCTGGGCCCGCGCATGAGAAGATGAGCAGGCGACAGCCTATCCCATTAAGTAATCAATTCCTTTAACTCTGTGAATATACTTGTGTTAAACGTCGGTCTGATCTGAATCCAAACTCTTTGACACTTAGATGACGGGTTTCCCGAAATCACAAGAAACCATGTCCAAGTAAGGCACAAATCAGTAAGATTACCTAAAACCACAAAATATACTGAGAGGAACTAGAAACTGAAGGGGTTTTTCTAACATGTCTGGGTGAAAAATAATAATTCAAATTCATTATTTTTATGAAATCTGATATCCTCAACATCCATCTAACAAATACAATTCACAGAATAAATGATAGCATCAAGAACCAGTCCTATTCTGCCGACAAATTTCGTGCGCTCTCAAAATTTGGTCCTGAGTTGTGGGCATTTAGGGCGGTTGTCTCGGCTTTCTTCACACCCCGGTGATTGATTGCTGTAATGCTCAATTACAGATCCCTAAGAGGGACATACTATTATCATTCGAACATAAAAGAGATAGATCATATTGTATTCATTACAAAAACGGTACATGTAATGTTTCATGAAACTGCGTCCCGAAAATTACTCGTTTTCACACTTTATGTTAACCCATACATGTCGAATGGGGTTTCCCATTTTAATCTCTTGGACGAGCTCATAACCTGATCCGACGCCACTGTGGCTTTGTGGCGTCAGATCTGGGTCTGCACTGTTTGCCAACGTCCCACAAAATGGAGGCAATGCTTAAATGAGTTAAATATCACACGCCGGGTGCTTGAGTTAACAAGTCGAAATTTTCAAAAATGTAAAAATCTAGAATGCAACTTGTAATATGGTCGGAACTGAAATTGTGCTAACCCGGATGTATGTCCCTTCATGGAGAATGTAAAATTCTACTGTAACTATTGTGAACAGCTCCCACATATACACACTCATACAAAGACATACGTTTTGAAAATTTATCGAATGTTGAATGTATGGTTATTTTCGCAAGCCGCTCATCATTGTCGTCCCCGGCAGTCATGCAAATCGACGATGGCCACCCGTACATTTAATGTGTATATTAGCACATATGTTTAAGCAATGGTGAAAACGTTCAAAAATATCCCGTTGGTGTTACTACAGAATCCCTTCCCTTAGACGTGATGGTTATGCATGAATTCAGCTACCGACATGGTGGTCATAGGCGAATCTCTTGGTGACAGAAAAACAACGTGGTAGGTGAAGGGGTGGGAGAGGTTACATGGACAAATAAATAACTCATAAGCACCAAGGAAAGGGGATCTTATTTTCTCATTTTGGTAAACCATATGGTATGTAAAGGATTGTCTTGATTGTAGTACTTTCAAAGTATTAAAACCTTTGTCGATTTTTGGCTCTTCAACCTCTATAATCGTGTGAAATGCAGCAGCCTTGGTAGCTAAGTAGAAAGTTAGTAATATTTAAGACAAAGATGTCAGCTGCGACACCTAAATATTTGTCTTAAATATACGTCAAAAAGTAAGAAGTTTGCAAATTTCAATAGTTTGATGAAACCCGATTTTTAACGTACGAACTTCGTACGATGTTTTTAAGACAAAAACACGTCGTAAACTCGTTGATGAAATTGGCCCCTGATCATATACGTATTATTTATTTAAACATGTTGTAGAGTGTTAGTCGCTCCAGCAACGCGGATTCGATTTCCGCCAGGGACAAACCTAGGAATGTTTTCGCCCTACGACAATGGTACCCACCGCAAATAACTCCTCCTATGACCCTTCTGTGCATCTCTCTAGTCTCATTTCATGTGGTTCCCGTACCAAGAAATTCAGGGACGAATTTCAAATTGGAGGACGTTTATGCCACACGTCTACTGCATTGCTGAGACAGGTTGGATGCTTTGCTCTATGACACTCATACAACAAATAGTGCAAGAAGGCGAAAGTCCAGACATTAAGTTAAGATTCTCTCTGTGTAACTGCACAAGTATGAAATAACGTCTATGATATAATGTGATTACACCTAGTCAACAGCAAGAATGCTATTCAGTATTTAATTGATTTAAAATCTTTTATTTTGTTCAAAAGATTAACAAAATATATATTTAAGAAGTACAGCATGGATAATTAGGAAAACATTTATTGGTGCTTTCTCCTTAGCTTATTTATTGATAACTTTTCTGCCTATGGTATCAACCATAATGTGTGTCAAGAGATGGACTCGAATCTACTACTCCCTTTTAATATATGAATCAGACTTGGATAGCAATGGAATACCCATTCGAAATCCACGGAAGACAGTCAATAAATCATACTTGGGCTCGAACTCACGACCCAGCTTGTCAATACGACTCGCCACCAATGCACACTAGGTAAACCATTTTAATTCAATCTCTTTAACCCTTATCCCGCCAACAGTTTTGTCATGAAAATATCGTCTGCTTCTTACGTCTGCTGCATATATTCAAGTGCATTTCACACTGGATTTATCAATGAAACATACAAAAAAAGTAAGTGAGTATGATCAGGAAATACCACAGTCACACTGCAGACCAACCCACGGCACCATGAGGAAGAGTCACAGAACATTTGTAGTAACAATACATCTGTAAGACAACAATAGCAAAGCAACCAGGTTTCTTTTCTTTTTCAAGATGATTGCAAAACTAGAATGGACACAAAGTAATGCATCACAAAACAAAAACAAATACAGAACTCCCACAAACAATGGGAAGTACATTAAACAATAGATCAACAACAACAGAACCACTGCCTTAGAACGGACAGCAGCCTAGGCCACCGGGGGCTTAAATGCATTTACTAGCGACCATGATCAGACTGCCTGATCTGGGTTCATATTGTTTGCAATTTTGCCTACCTAAGAACATAAGCAGACTAAAGGAGCAGACGACAAAAGTCGTGACTTGCGGATAAAGGGTTATTGAGAACAATAATACAACAGTTGTTGGGGAAAGCTAAGTCACTACCGAAACCAGCAGCAGATGAGGAATGACCGATACCACGCCTGTGCTTAAAAAGACAGTTTGCACACATAAAATACACCTTTAAGCAGAAATTGTAACTGTGTCAGAAAATATAACAGAAAAAGATTCCAGGAATAAAAAATTAAACAGCTTATATGCCAGTGACCCATGTAGAGGCACACTCTACAGAGCCATGCTCACACCCAGGTATCTCGGGTGAGATATACTTAATTGCTCTTTGGCACAGGTTCAAGAATACAGTAAAACCTATGTAAAACGGCAACTCTCAAAAGACCGAAAATTGGTTTTCAAGACCTATTATCGCTGAATGCATGTCAAAAGTATCACATAATGCTCCAATGGGAGCATTCTGCAATACTTTTGACCTTCATTAAGCTACCATTTGTCTTTCAGATCTTTGTTTTGTCTATTTTGGAGTGGATGTTTTACACAGGTTTTACTGTACATGGTTATGCTTTTACCTGTTTTGTCATTATTGTCGCAGGTTCAGCCTTTGCGTTCTGCGACGGTGCATCATATAAGCACTTTCCTAATACAATATAATGCTTTCTTTAGTTTTAATATAAACCGGTTACAAACTCAATAATAACGAGAGAAAAAAGGTAATCACTGAAATAATACAAGGAAACCATGGTCGGCTGCTAATATTTTGCTGCTTGCTCATGAATGTCACAAAGGTCTGTTAGAGTAATGAAGACCATCTGATAACACTGTTATCATTTGACAGCATAACACCCTAATTATACCCTTTATTAAACATTGTATATAATCGCGTATTAATTATTTCAATCTAATATGCGGATCTTCAATGAATAAGCTGAAACACTGTATGCTAAAGAAAACATGGTTTCATGGACCCGCAGTCTCCCCCAATCAGCATGCTAGGCTATTTTGGGCCATTGTCGGCTCACAAGCGAAAAGCCATTTGAATGACGCATCGCTGGCGGACTAATTGGTGGCCCGCTCAAAATCACGTGCTTACTGGACCGTAGGGTTGAGAGGATACAGAGGGCGCTGAAGATAAAGTCAAACCTGCTCCGCCGTAAACATATAATTGAGTCAGTGCATGAGATTTCCAACAATGTGGTATTAGCGACCAGCAAAGCCTCAGATCAGCCTGCGCATACGCGCAGTCTGATCAGAGTCTTTGCTTGTCGCTTGAGTATTCTATGATTGTAACACTACTGACTGAACACCAGTTGGAGTTTTTAAGCTTAAAAGGAGGCTGCACAGGCCCATCTGAGTCTACACATGTCAAAATGACACATTGTTGGAAATCACGTGTCATGACTCATATTTCAGGTAATAGTCTTGAAGGAAAACTGTAATTAACGTATTGGAAATAAACATGTTCACGAACAGCACAGAAATATATAACAGATCCCCGCCGTGCTGATAACAGAAATCTAAATTACACTTACATCAGTTGACCATAGACTTCAGTTTATTCTAAGTACTCAGCAACTGTTTAACATGTAATATGAGGTAATGAATTCATATGCATGTACATGTATAAAAATTGAGGCCCTTCAATACCCACACAAGATATGGAGGGTGCTGGTGAGTGCTAGACGAAATGTCACGGGTTGAACTATAGATACTGCTTTGAAAGCTATGCCATAAAACTCAAATATCGCCAAGCATTTTGATATACATGTCTATAAATATTTGGTCAAAACAAAAGTGCTCCCATAATTGTTTCCAATTTGTATATAACTGCGCTTCCAGAGAAAACAGATGCATAGTGTTCAACATTACTTAAATAGTTTTCGTTTTCGTTGATATGAAACCTATGTACTATTCGTCTGGTTGACAAGAGTTCAATGGAGATAAGTACGCCTAACAAAACAGTTTGAATAGTATATTGTTGAACAACACCAACACGACGGTCTACTCGTAAACTAGTTGTTCCCAAATAGTTCTCGCGCTTTTTTTTGACTCTTGTTCAACGAAAACCCATTAATCTACATAGGGGTTACTAAGGGAAGAGTTCTAGACTTAACGTAGAATAACAGTCACTTCCTCAATCCCGACGATTGACTACGAAGGAGTCAGACTCCAGATTGGTACGGAGGTTGTCACTGTTGGAAGGTCAAATTGCGTTGTTTTTTTTTTGCGTCAGGACTGGGTAGTTTTAAAGTTGATGCTGGGTAGTTAGTCCTGTTACGTAATGTTGACGTAAGCAAATTTTGTGTTGTTTCCATGACACGAGGAAGTTTTCGATAACAACAACATTAGGGCTGTTGTTTTTTTTTGTTTTTTAGTTTGTTTACATTTTTATATCTAATTTACAAGGTGAGATATGTGATGCCGGTGTAAATAAACAAAGAGGTATTTGACGGGCCGCTTCGCGCAATCGGTAGCGTGTCGGATTGAAATATCTGAGTTCTATTGGCAGAATTCGAGAGAAATTTAGAGTTCATCGCCGCCTGTGGTAATCTCTGGTTTATTATATCTAACCCCAACCAGCGCAGGTGATGATGCTAACTGCGCAGATAAATGTGATATTGGTGAACGTCTTTTGTAAACACCGTTTAACCTATAGGCCTAGATATGTTCCATCGACAATTTATCCCAATTTTTTATTCTTATTGAGAGCTAGTGGCCACTCTGTCAGTAACAGAGCATTGTGTTACAAACAATTCTCAGATTCAGCATAGGGAAATTAGAATATTTTCGGACAGCAGACAGCAGTGGGAATAATTACTTTGAACTAGTATTCAAACTATTATCTAGATGTCATGTATGAATCAATGAAAACATATCTTCACTAGAATCAAAGGGATGGAACTTACAAATTATGTGTGGACCCCAGGACATAGTGTAGTACAAGCTACTGAGGTTGCTGATAGATTGACAAAGGAAGCGGAAATGGAGGCAAAAGAGCTAGGTTTCAGTTTCTTTCAACGCCGTTACAGGCTGTACTCTGCACAATGGTGTTCTTCTCAGATGGTAAATTTTAAATTAAGCTCTTCGGTAATTATTCTCTCTGGTATGTTTCTGATAATAATTTACTAAAAGTTTGTGATATCTATTGGGATGCAAAGTTCTGGGCTTGTGCCAATTTGAACCTTTCTGTCCTTTCAATGTACTCTCTTACTTCCTGCATTATCTGTTCTCTCCAGGTTGATATTTCGTATGTCCTTCATACCCAAGTAGGGTGTAAATATTTGGTGTGTGAATACCCAGCTGTTCTCGAAGTCTGTTATATAGTATATTCCTCTCTCCTTCGTATAGTTGACAATGAAGTTGGTAATGCTGCACTGTCTCCATTTGTCTACATTCACAGAGTCCTGACTCACACTGCCCTAGCTTATGTCTATAGCCATTAAGCATGCTGTATCCAGTTCTCAGCTGAAGAATTTGTTTGAACATTCTAGGGGAGGAGACAAGTATTGTGACTGTACCAGTTCTCAGCTGAAGAATTTGTTTGAACATTCTAGGAGAGGAGACAAGTATTGTGACTGTACAAGATGTTACTTAAGAGGCATGCAAGAGGCAGCATCGGATACAAGTGGTAGCAAAGATGGGATATTGGGGAGTCTGGGCGAGATTTCTACCTCTGCAAACCCTTCCTTAAATGTAATCCGCGCTTGGACTATCCCAATATAAAACTCTACAAGCAAATGCTACAATTACGAACTGGCTACTGTTAACTGAGTGATTATAGACATAAACTTAGGCAGGTGGAAACAAGGTTCTGTGAGTGTGGGCAAATTGAAACAGTACAACACTACCTGCTGGAGTGTCCATTGTATGATGAAGCCAGATACACTAGATAATGAAAAGATTGAGAGAACAGCTAGGAATTAATGTACCTAATATCTACACCCTGCTATGTTATGACAGTTCGGTGGAGTTTCCAAATGGAGGGAGTTTCAAAGAAACAAAGGACCAGAAACTTGCATCTCAATAGTTTTTTTGTTTTTTTTCAAATATTTATTTTAGATCTCGTTTTGATATATAACAGTCTTAATTGGGTGTAAAATTACCAGCCGGCAAAAACACATTCAGATAGGGATATTCAAAGAGGCATATGTTATGGCTTAATAACTTCTCTTCTTCCTAAATTTGTATAGCAGTAAGTTTTCCATGTAGAACTCGTCAAATCCTTCAAGCTGATATATAGCATGTCATGGTCATTTGAAGTTTCTGTTTTTCACTACCAGAAACATAGTGCAAAATAGCCCTTTTTTCAGCGTTATGTTGTTTCATTTTAAAATTGACCAAATTGCACACTAAAACTTGAAAATATGCCATATTTAATGATTTGGAGATGGTATGGTTAATAAAGTATTGCACATGATGAATATCAAACGGCCAAAAACTTCACAAAATATTGCAATTATAAAATTTGGTGTAATTTTGAAAATACAATTCAATCGTTATGAAAATGCCATTTCTATACCCCATACACATAAGCTACATTATTTTGATTAAAGATGCAATCATCAGGTGGTTATTATGATTGTTGCATATAATGAACCCAACAGTGCCAGAAAATTCATATATGTCTGCCTATAGCAAGCAACTAATAAAATGTCAGTCGTGTCCGTAGCCGCATTTTCAACTTCCTTTTATTGACAGATGTATACATGTATTTTCACATAATGGCTTTTTTTCCTATTTCATATGAGGATATTAGCAAAAATAACAGTTTTAGACAGCTGCAGTATTTAACTTCCGTGGCCTCTTGTCTGCAATCGTGTCCGTAGGCCCTACAATGTTTTACAAGTTTTGAAGACATAAACAACTCCAACACCCTTTTTAGTGCATAACTATACAAAGTCAACCAAGGGGTGTTATCAAGTATCTTAAATGTCCACAATATGATTCATACAATGAAGTGCTTTTTTAAGGAACCCGTGAGGAGCTTGAAGACCATCTGTTAGGCATACATTATATTTAGTTGTTCATTTTCTGGGTTCATATGGATATTTCAGACAGAAACATGAATTTGGATAAAAAATACTTGGGATTTAACTACCATTGTTTCCATTTTCCCTTAAACAAATGAATATGAACATGGGGCTACTGACACTACCATTTGGCGTTATGCACTTTGTAAGCTGTAAATATTAGACTTTTTCAGTAATGTATAGACCATGAACAGCAACAGCTATAAACATGAAAGCAAATTTATTTAGGAAAATAAAACAATAAATGAGTAGATACAGATAGAATATAAAGACAGGCAAAGTACATGTAACATATTTTAAATCAGATGCAGTCAAAAAAGAAAGATAGATTGAGAAAACAAAATGAATGTAAATGTTTACAAAAAGGAAAACCGAATGACAAATGGGTGGCAGAGAAATGCAAAATGTAAACAAAAGCACTGCAAGCTGCAAATTATGTGCTTGTTGTATGTTACTTGGATAAATGAATATGGTATACTGGTTAGAGATAAGAACATGTTAAGTAGATATATAGTTTATTAACTTTTAAGTTACAAAGTCTGTACCTGAAGTGAAAAATATATTTTAGTTTCATGTTGTTACAATCTGTTTCTTAAACTTGATTTACAACACTTACTTCTGAAAAACAATCCAGGCCTTTGCCCAACTCTTTAGGTTCAGAAGTACAGAATTAATGTACGAATCATGCTCTACTTTTTATGTTTTTAATTTGATATGCTATGACCCATTTCTGAAAAAGTAATAAGTGGCCCCTTAGCCCACCCTAAAAACTATACACGGGACACAAAGGCCTAACTGTCGCTGGTAAGTTCTAATCTCATTGTCCTTCAGTTTGATAGGCAATACCACCAATTTCTGATCACTTTTATGTCTAGCCCCTTGTCCTATCCACTAGGGCTATTGAAAAGGCCCATGGACATTTTTATTTGCCTTTTAGTCTTAATGTACTCTAAATGTACTTCAATTATACATGTATATGTAACATGACTTACTTTTGTAGAATGATTTTGACCCCTTAACCCACCCTAAAGTACAGTCAAATGGCATGAAACAGTTAAATTGAAAATCAGTTACATGTATGTTAAATTTCTATTGCTTCTTGTCAGCATATCAAATTTGAATGTACAATATTAAAACTGCCTCATATATTGAAC
The DNA here is from genome assembly GCA_964019695.1 of Loripinus fragilis. Classification (NCBI taxonomy): domain Eukaryota; kingdom Metazoa; phylum Mollusca; class Bivalvia; order Lucinida; family Lucinidae; genus Loripinus; species Loripinus fragilis. The sequence continues at coordinate 37,842,565 of OZ026515.1, forward strand.
TTTTTATACATCTCACCCCTAATGCCTTCTCCGGGTTCCTAGGGAAGGGGCAGTGCTTATTATATCAGTAAGAAAATTGGGAAGTTTTTGGAAATAATACAATACTTTGATAAGCAAGTGCTAGGCAGGACACATTAAGTAATTAGATATTCTTTTTAATAGTATGCATGTTCGTAACCACTGTCTCTTTTTTTGCGTTGTTATCACCTTATTTCAATTTATTTGACAAAGTTAATTATTAGCGATAACTATCTAGAATAAAATTATTCTACTGTAACCTCGGTATATTAATGCTGCCCGGCATCAGTAAAACTTTTCACAAAGTCTCAGCTTATTAAATACCCACAATGTCTCAGCTTAATCAAACAGAAGTTCTCAGAAGATAATCAAATCCCAGAAAGTAGCTCTTGTTTTTTGAAAAGCCAAGTGTAAAAGTTTCACATTTATCATCTTGCTACACTGAAAATGAAGTGTTTTCTAAATAAAAATTTCACACCTGTAGATTGTTTAAATGTTACATTATGTAACTGGGCTAGACACTTTCAAATTTTAAACCATTGACAGTTATTTGTTGCATCAGCATTCAAGTTATTCACTAATAACAGTAATTCACTAATAACTAAAGTTGCTGAACATGTATATAAGATATTTACACTTCTAATTCTCTACAGCAGCCCATGAAATGTTTGCAAACTAGATGTAAACAGGTTAGAATTTAGCTTCAAGCTGCAATCAGTTTATCCAGGGTCTTTATTTACTAAAGACAATCTACCTAGAGGCACCCTCCAGCATTTAGGGGATAACTGCATTCAAAATTTTCATTTGGGGAGGTATATCGTCGGATATACAGTCGGAAATTTAGTTTTACGGCGACGTGTAAGCGGAGCCGTAAAACGTGATTTCCGAAAGTATATCCGACGATATACCTTCCCGAATGAAAATTTTGAACATGGTTATCCCCATTCTAATGCACTATTTACATTTTCATTTAAAAAAGACAGTGAAAACGTACTTTGTTGAGCCTAACGTCCAGCGGCTGTCAGCTGCATAAAACCGCTTGCCAGCTGCATATATTCACTTGTCAACCCATGAAAAGCGACGTAACCTAATGACGTCGGGTTTCCGACAGTATATCGCAGGATATACTGTCGCAAATTTATGACGTTATCCAATCAGACGTCGCGTTGCATTTGCAAGTGCATTAGAATGAAGTTTTACACCTACCCAGAGGAATTTGAGCCCTCATGCCTGTCCTGAAAGTGCATCCTAGCCTGAAATACACTTGTTTTCAAGCATTTGTTAATTCAATAAAACATGGCATTTCAGTAAAGCTAGTTTTGATTTCATTGTGAATGATATTTCATAAAACCTGCAGTGATATCGTTCTTTAACAAATGTGTAGTGTCCGTAGCCTTGCTACAGCATGAATAGTTTCTTAGATTTGTTACAATAATTATAGTGTAATAGACCTGATTATTATGATGATTTAAATAGAAAAGCTTTTTGCTCCAAAGTTTAATGCAATATGAACTCTTCTACAGAGAGAGAGAGAATTCTTCTCTTGTGTATTCATTCCAACCTCCTATTTGATGATTATAAAGTAAAAAGAATATTCAAAATATGAAAATAGAATCATCATTGTGTCTGGAATGCCATTGCTTGTACTAATGAACCACCAGTTTTCCAAAAGTGAGTTCAATTAATGAAACTGGTAAAAAGAAATGTATATTTATAGCATAACGTGGTATGTAGTGTCCGTAGCCCTTTTGACATACAAACGAAATTGACATTTCATGAAAAACCCAGACCCCTCAAAGGTTGGAAAACTTTTCTATTGTAAAGAATGGATATGTAGTTTGCTATAAAAAAGAACTTCCTCAGCATAGCTATCCTGTGTGAAAAGATACTCTACTTGCAAAAGATACCATAAGTAGAATAAAAAAATGTTAATTTTTAAGTTTTATTGAATTTCTAAATCAAATGTTTAAATTTTAAAAATTGTGTGAAATCTTAAAGTACTGACAAGGAATAAGTAATTAGCTTGCAAAAATATAATGTTACATTATTTATTAGGAGTTTTGTACACGTTATACTTTTATATGGTAGTGTCCGTAGGCCCCTGACCCTTATCATGGTAAAAGCTCAATATTTTAAAGATGGAGAAAATCCAATCAAATTCCCTTTATGATCGAATGTCTGATATATCAAATAAACAGTCTACGCCAAAAATAAGTGATTTCAAAAACTTTTTTATTTTACGAAAAGTGAAACAAACTATCCCTATCTGATTGTGTTTTTGCCGAGAGAAAAAAATACCGAAGATCTGGAGAAGAATACCTGAGTGCAAAGTTCAGCCTGTAATGACGTAGATTGAAGATTGACCCTTACCTAATCAATGACCACCTAATCTAACCTCACATAATCAATGCCACTCTAACATTTGTTAATAAATCTGCCCTTACCTAACATAACCTTACCTAACTTGACATAACCTTACCTAACCAATGCCCACATAAACTAACCTCAGTTTACTTGGCCTAACCTACCATAATCAATGCCCACCTAATCTAACCTCGCCTAACCGATGTCAACCTAACATTTGTTAATAATTCTGCCAATGCCTAACCCAACCTCACCTGATTTGACCTAACCTTACCTATTTATCAATGCTCCATGGGGAATCTTGCATTTTATATATTTGTACTAACTTTAGTAAAACTAAACTTTGTCCTGAATACGTATACAACACTGTCATTGTACTCGCATCCAGCAAATACTTTCGTGCCATTGTTGACAACATAACATAATGAGTGTCGATATTGATACATATAGGGTGCGAATAGGTTTACATTATTGTCGACAGACTAAGGCTAAAGGCATAAAACGACTTTCTGTCTTTGAACTTCTAATCGTTCTTCTACGTAATTTTGCTATCTTTAAAATGTGGTGATGTTGAAACAAATCCAGGCCCTGATATAGACATTTCTCTGTCTTCTGCAAATTCTTCTTCGGTAACTGACCCAGAGAAAGAGATTATTAAAAGCAAGTTTTCAGTTGTTCATTATAACGTCCAAAGTCTAGTTAATAAGGAGGAGAATTACATGACTTTGATGTTTTATGTCTGACTGAAACTTGGCTTGATATGCGTACTCTCAATGATGATTTAAAACTAAATGGTTTCAGAGTCCCATATAGACGTGATCGTCCAGGTGATAACCACGGAGGAATTTGTGTATATGTAACTATCGAACATGGAAATGTGAGTATGTCAACCAATTTTTAAATGAAACGATTTCATGGCTTAGTCAACATGGTATACATATAACATTAAAAGGAAATCATTCAATAGATCAGAAAGACTAGTTCTAATTGAAATAATATAGTATATATACAATGCAAGATGCAGCAAGAGCAACATGAACCTCACATTGCTACAACGTAGACTCAAACTTCTATACCAAACATATAAGTACTTGTCCATTTCAACAGGGAAATATGAAGATTTCCAAACAAACTGGCCAAATTATCATAACTTATTAAATAAAACAGCAGACTAAATATTTTAATAATTGTAAGAACTGTAGCCAGTCTTCAATTCTTAAATTAATTCATTTATCATGATGTAATGACGTTTGGTATTTCATAGTAAGCAAATTTATTTGGAACGTAAATTTGGGCATTAAAGTCTCGCTGCTTTTCACGTTACGTTCGTTATTTTACGTTGTTACATTAACAATTAAGTGACGTTGACAACGGCAGACAAAGATAAGTCGCCATGACGTTAAGGGTTTCGAAGATTTATAAGACAACATAGTTGGTAAGCGATTTGTTCGAATGTGAAACGTCGAATTATGATTTACAATATAGTTTCTATAATTTGTATTTGAATTACTTCAAATAGTTGGCCATTTTAATAATGATAATTATTCTTTTTCGTCGGCCAGCCATCAAACACATTTGCTCAACTCTTGGGTACAACATAGATCGAATGCGTATTTGTCTGTCGTTTTAATAAGTGTGCTTTATATGTCTCGAGTAGCAATTAGTTATATTGTATTTATTTATTGTTTCAGAGAATCGCAATTAAAACAAGAACTAGAGTGTATATCTCGTATGTAGACCCGAAATCCTGTACAATAGTTATATAAAAATAGCAAATAAAATAAAACTCATCAATCGCTAGCCGTTGTCTAGCTCACATCCCATATTCTCCCTGTAGATACCCTATCTTCCTTCTATTTTCTTCTTTAGTTAAAGTAAATCTTCTCCGTAACTTTACTCTATCATCTAATATCACCCATGCTTTATTAGTATATGTACATACACGAAAGAATGAAAGGCGTGAGAATGAGTAACACGCAACTATTTAAACTGTATAAAATTATTGTAAGATGTGAACAAAGGGATGGCCCTCCTCGACCCTTTGCACATCAGCACGGGGAGATATGATAATAATAATAATAATAATAATAATAATAATAATAATAATAATAATTTTGTTCCGACTCAATAGTTTGAGAACGAATCGATGGAATTTAACAATATTTTGCATATGTGTTGAAAATTTGAAATTGTCAAGATCTGGGTTTGGATACGAGGGCTGTTCAAATATGAATGCAAGTAGCTTCATAACTTTCTTCACGTATATGCTACGACAAAATGTCATATTTTTCTGGAAAGAACTGTTTCTCGCCTTTCAAATGGCACCAAACATAAAGAAACACTCACTATTTTTCTCGAGTTACAGACCCTTATATGAAGGCCGCTCTAGTATACTGAAGTTTTTCTGAATCAAATTGCAACACACGTTTTGGTACTTGTGCGGATATAGTGTCATATCTTTGTTAATTTGAGACAGAATGACACCAAATTTTAGCTGCAAGTCGATTTAATAATCCCAAAGTTGCTTGTAGGAAAAACTTTATATAATCCTGTTTCTATCTCGAGTAAACAGGTACGTTTGTGACGTCATTAATTTTATGATCAACGCCATTTTGAGTTATCTGCTGTCGATGTAATAATGGGCATCGCTATGTCTTTTTCTTTGCATTTTGCAGAAAACATGTTAAATATGTCATAAGGGAGTTTTCAAAACGCACCGTCCTCTATTGACAGAGTAATCATATTTTATATCATTTTTCAAGCATTTTTCTGTTTCTTAATGACGTGTGTACATTAATTGAAATAGGGTCAATCTGTCTACTTCTCAAGACCAGGTGAGTAATTTTATTGTAAATAACGTCTATAGAGGATAAACCCAAAGTTTACGTCCAAATGTAGAATAAAGCCGCGATATTATGAAAACAAAATTAAGAATAAATTTATAACCCCTTCACTTTAGGCATTTTTGACTTAATAAAAATGCTTTTCAGCGTTTAAAAATTACTCATTATCCATCGATAATTTGTAGCAACTACTCAGTATGAGCGATCAACATAATGTCTTTGAGTTCAAACAAGTTTAAATGTTGCTTCGTGCATTTTATTAGTGATAAGTTTAACTGAAAACTGCAAGGTGATGTTTTGTTTACCATTTCTTTGCAAACATAAGAAGACTTTAATGAAAAGGATTCGTTTTAATTTAACAAGCACATGTCTGATTTTCGCAACCCTGACAGAATCATTATATAAGAATATGGGGATACTTCCTTCATAATTTCAAGACATTTCACCTGTTTATCGAAGAATTATACGCTCGTCTATCACTGGTATATGTTCAAAGCATTAAGTTTGTTAGTATACTAACGTGACCCTTATTCCAAGGGCTATAACTCGATAAGTATACTGTGTTTGTCTTTAGGTCTGGTGCCAGTTTAAAGGTGACATACAGTCCTTTATAGAAACGCTTACCATTTTGTGGTAGCATATATGTGAAGAAAGTTATGAAGCCACTTGCATTCATATTTGAACAGCCCTCGTAGTCATCTATATGACGATTTATATATGGTATTGCTCTGCATTTTATATACGAGGGCTGTTCAAATATGAATGCAAGTAGCTTTATAACTTTCGTCACATATATGCTACGACAAAATGGTAAACGTTTCTATAAAGGACTATGTTTCGTCTTTAAACTGGCACCAGGTCTAAAGGGAAATGCAGTATACTTATCGAGTTATAGCCCTTTGAATGAGGGTTACTTTAGTATATTAACATACTCAATGCTTTGAACATACCAGTGATATAGACGAGCGTATAATTCTTCGATAAATAGGTGAAATATCTTGAAATTTTTAAGTAAGTATTCCCATATACTTATATAATGATTCTGTGAAAGTTGCTAAAATCCGACATGCTTTTGTTAAATTTCATCGATTCCTTTTCCCTTAAGTCTCCTTATGTTAGCAAATAAATGGTAAACCGAACACTACCTTTCAGTTTTTAGTCAAACTTTTCTCTAACAAAATGCACGAAGCAACATTTAAACTAGTTTTAACTCAAGGACAATATGTTGATCGCTCATACTGAGTTGTTTGTATAAAACATTGAAGGATAGTGGGTTAATTTTGAACGCTGAAAGCATTTTTATTAAGTCAAAACTGCCTTAAGTGAAAGGGTTATAGAACTTATACCTAATTTTGTTGCCATAACATTGCGGTTTTTGTCTAAATTTGAACGTTAACTTTAAGTTTTACCAAAATAGGCATTCTTTACAATAAAATTACTTACCTGGTCTTCAGGACTAGATTGAACATATTCTAATTAATGTAAACACGTCATTAAAAAGCAGAAATGCTTGAAAAATTATATTAAATGTGATAACTCTGTAAATAGAGGAGGGAGCGTTTTGAAAACTTCCTTTTGAACATTTAGCACTTTTTAAGCAAAACGCAAAGAAAGACACAGCAATGTTCATGATTGTATCACCGGTAGATAACTAAAATGACGTTTATCATAAAATTAATGACATCACAAACGTGCATATTTACTCGAGAATGAAACAGGATTATATTTTTTTTTTCTGCAAGCAACTTTGTCAATGTACCTTAAACTTGCATCTAAACTTTGGTGCCATTTTGTCTCAAACTTACAAAGATATGACACTATATCCGCACATATATCAAAACGTGTATAGCAATTTGCTTCAAAAAACTTCAGTATACAGGAATGGCCTTTATATAAGCGTCTGTAACTCGAAAAATGAAGTGAGTGTTTCTTTATGTTTGTTGCCATTTTAAAGGCGACAAATAGTTCTTTCCAGAAAGGTATGAAAGCTTGTCGTAGCATATATGTGGATAAAGTTATAAAGCTACTTGCATTCATATTTGAACAGCCCTCGTAGACCAAATACATACTATTTTGCTGATAGGCTAATAAATTTGCCTGCTTTGCTGTATAGATCTTCTATAGTTTTTGTTGGTGGTGAGGGGGGGGGGGGGGGGTGGCAGATAACCAACACTACAGCAGTGCAGTACAATACTTTACAACACATTCCTTTTTTTGTTGCGTGCCCAACGTATTGTATCCATCATTTACGTAGATCGTCCCTACATTGCGTTAAAATAAGAATGATCATGCGAATCATCAGAATTAGGGCGAGGTTGGTGCCGTAAAACTGGTTAAAAGCCCTCCAGTAAAATATTTTACTGACCGTTCCAAGGCGGTACTTCTTTCGTGGATCTTTTATGTTTTTGTTCTATCTTGTGTTTGCTACGTCTTTGTGCACGAGTGTTTATATGTGCTTTGTGGTCACCTGCTGGGAAAGGGCTGACCCTCTTGGCTCTCGTTTGTGGTGTCTGAGTTTGTCACTTTCCCATTGGTATCCTGGGTCAGGTGTGGTACTTGATTGTATCGATTCCTGATCTTTGCACCCTTACTTACTTTGTCACTATGCTTACCAACAACCTCTAAATGGGTGATTGGGCAAACAAGGTAAACCCAGATGAAATGCCGCATAAAGCACTGTTTACTAAAGCACAAAATCGATTTTAACCCTTAAAGCGCCAAGAAGAAAAATGCATATGAAAATGTCGTCTGCTGAGGCCGTCTGCTGCAAATAATTGCCTAACATTACTGACGAATTAAGTATAGAAGCAAACAGCGTGGACCCAGAACAGACTGCTCCTATAGTAGCAGTCTGATCTGGGTCAACACTGTTTGCCATAGAGGCTTCTTAAACATTTCAGTAGACGAGAAAAGCAGACAACTTTTGTTGCGATAGGCGCTTTAAGGGTTAAGAGAAAGAAATACAATATGTTTTAGAAACCATAGCATGTGACCACTCAATATATTCAAAGAGCCATCCTGGCTATATTGTACGTAGCTTAATGGAATTTTTATTGGTCTGAAAAGCAATAAACATTCTAAAGCATCTGGTATGGATGATTTATTTATACAGTAAAAATTGTGTAAAATAGCCACTCTTAAAAAGACTAAAAATGGGTTTCAAAGCCGATTATCACTTCTGCAATACTTTCGACCTTAATTAAGCTACCAGTTGTCATTAAGACCTTTGTTTTGTTATTTTTGAGTGGCTGTTTTACACAGGCTTTACTGCACTCTTAGTTACAGTGCATCTTTTTTTTATTTCAGAATAACCTGTCTCTGTCAGAATGCCACACTTAACGAACAAGCCAGACATTTCTTGCTGGACTCTCGGGGAACTGGTGGACGAAACAAGGGGGAAACTGCATCTAAAAGGCAAGTCCAACAACGACCTTGACCTTTTTATAATCCACCTTTGAGTATTAGACAGATCATTTTTTTCTTTCTCTGACCAATCCATAGAACTTTAAAACTTTAATCATTGAATGAAGAGTTTTTAACTTAAATATTTCACAGTGAGTTACATAATTGATAGTTTATTAGTCACGTGTACACAAAATGTTAATCAGGACAGCAAACAATAAATATCTTAATCAGATCGCTCCTTCAGGAGCTGTTTAATTTGGACCTACACTGTCCAGATCAAGACATTTTTCATTTGTGAAACTAGTACTTAAAATTTTTGAACATTTTAAGAAAACTAATTTATTTTGTTGTCAATTTCAATCAATTAAGGCATAACGCACATGAATTATTATATTGACAGGACAATGCAACAAACATCTTAGCTTTAAGGTGCACTAGTTTGTAATACATTCAAACGATTAGACTAGGCTATATACAAACTGGTATGTCTTGCAGATACTTATGGTGAACAAATTGGGGCGCAAATGTTATGCTTAGCTAGCCTACATGCATACCATTGGTAGCAATCAACTTGAATAAGGATTCTGCATTGTTGGGACAACTCACTATGTTCATCTATAAATCAGTTGACACGAGTTATCCAAATACAATCAAAATATCTTCTGGTGTCTCCTAGTTGAATGAAATTTAAGACCCCTTTAGCTTCTGATGGTTGAATTAATTATTACCTGGATTGTGAAAAAGAATATGCCCGAAACATTATACTATGTGAAATATTTTGACTTTGCTAGTCTTCTTGCTTATACATGTACATTTTGTACTCACTAATGATTGTTTATATTTGTTTAGAACGAGATGCCAACGCGTTTTATGAAAGTGCTGAGGTTAAAAAGATGAAACAGGAGCAACTTATATCAAACTTGAGAAAGCAAAATAAAAATAAAAGAATTGAGCTTGCAAAGACGATGAAGGTAAATAATTGTACACTGAACCGAAGTTCTAAGTAGCCACTTTTCAATTTCTTTTTTCCTGACTAAGCCCTAGTGATATTGAAACGATTTTTTGCCCAAGTAAGTGCATTGTAATGGACTAAAGCTAAGTGGTGTTTTGGAAGAATTTTCTATCACTTCACGGTTTTTTGGTTCAAAATGCAAAAATCAACTTTTTGAAGAAAATAAGCGTTTTAGCGCATTTTTTATCAATTTCAAGTACAGGTGATTGCAAAATCGCCTAGTTGACTTGAAAAACCACCAAACTCTTGACATTTTGCTTATGACAGATTTTTTATGAATTGTTACAAATTGATAATTTTTTCGAATTTTCCAAAATTTTCGGAAATCATTAGATGCACATACTAAAATCATTGTATGTGTTTTATTTTATGTTAATATGTTTGACAAAACATCATGCAACTCGATGAGCTCACTTTCTAATGATAGTTTTTACTAATTTGGTATCCACTTCCGATTTTAAAGTGAAATTTTAAAGGTCATTTAAATGGCATTTCTTCAAGATTTCTTTCATTTTTAAGCAGAAATAGTGACGCCAGATCATAATAAAAAAACCCTGAAAATTGCACTTCTGTGCCGCAGATGATAAGGCGTACAGAGCAATGCAAAGTGGGTATGCAAACTGCATATTAAGCTAAAAATCCTTTAAGTTGTTGACCGTGGCTGTCTTCATGTTAACGCAGAAGAGAAATGGAGTGTTCAATTGTCAAAAAACTTTTTGATTATTTTCATCACCTATCACAGCTGTTATAAACATGTTCAAACTTATTAAAATATAAATGGATAAAGTTTCTGATTAATAGTTTATATCACACTAAAAAGTGTGACTTTTTGAAATGATGGTACCTTTACTCGGACCTCATCTGTGCAAGGTCTACCAGTCATTTTGAAATGACATAATTTACAGAGTCTTGACAAACCTTGGAACTTTTTATAGAATTTAAATTTTGTGAGAGCGATTACTACTTTCTGAACGGGAGCAAAAATTGGATGTTGGCTACTTATAACTTCGTTCAGTGTAGTTCGATTCAGGTGCGCCCTTGACATGCAACAGTGACGAGCTAAATATAGCCCAGGACAGGTAGACATTAAAATATGCTAGTACTGACAGACAGCAAAAATAGATTGAATTAAATCTAGCCATGGACATTTAGACATTAAGGTTTTTCACTGCTGCCAGACAGCTAAAATAGATATTGGAAAAACTAACACAAGAGATGATGACAAATGTATTTTTAAAGGTCAATGTTTTGAATTAAGCATTTCTTTACTTTATGAGAACAATAATTTAAAGATGCAAGTATTTTGCACATCTTTTAACAGTTTAAGAAACTTGAAAAACAATTGTGAAATAATATTTTTATCTATTTGCACTTGGAACATCTGGCTTGAAAAAAATCATGAATATAAAAAGACTTGATATAAAATTAGGAAAAGAGAGACAGTGTCAAATAACAAAACAATTGGGGCATTCTTTTTTGGTTGACATCAGGATTAGTCAACCCTCGAAAGTGATGTTCACCTCGGCTTTGCTTCGGTGAACATTGCTATTCTCGGGTTGACAAATCCTGATGTAAACCTCAAAAGAATGCATCAATTGTATAATGGCGGACTTTGCCATCTACAACTTTGGTTTATGACCATTCCACAACTTATAGTCACCTTGGTGATTCCCAGTGACATCTAAGACCATCAGTGACGTATCTTATGTAATAAAGTCACTATAAATTACGTCACTGGACAAACTCAGTCATGTCCATTGTGCTTATTAGTTTGTACGAGGTACCTAGAGCCCTTGTTTAGATGTGGCTTACAATTGAAAATTAAGTGAGTATAATCAAGAAATGCCACAGTCATTAAATACAGACCAACCCATGACACCATGAGGAAGAGGAAGAGGAAAAGAACAGTAACAGCAACACATCATCAAAAAGACAACAATAGTGGAGCAATAAGGTCTCATTCCCCCAGCGAGATGATTGCAAAACTAGAAAGGACACAAAATTGTGTATACTAATACAAGGGCTTAACACAAACCTCCACAAAGCAATTGGAGCAACAATAAACAAAGAATAGACATCAATACTCAGTTCTGTCCATTTGTGATGCCACCTAGTACATATTCGTGGTCAGTCTTGGCTTACCCTGGGAATTCTTGAAAATATATAGCAAGTGCCTCTTTAAACCCTACTATTTAATTTAAAACATAAACAAAATTTCTTTAAAAGACTTGGATTACCAAATTTTGGCGTTGAAACCTTCATTCTACCATACACTTAACCATGCACATCAAAAGGGGGCTCCTGGAATGCGCAGTGATTCTCATCAATTGTGTTCCTTTTCATAAAAGGGACTTGTCTTTAAGGAAATAATTCGCTCCATCAAGGGAGCGAATTTTTTCCTTTAAGAGCAGTCACTTAATGTTGGAAAGACCTGATTTTCACATTAGGTTACTCTAGTTAAATGTGCACAATTTCATTACGCACGTGCTTAACTGCGTAATGATAGCTACAAGTAAATGCATATGTTAGTAACAAATCACCATAAATGCTTTGGATTTTTTTAACATTTTCAGGCCGACGAAAAGGTTCTCAGGTCAGTGTTTCATCACAGAAAGGAAGAACTTCTTTCTATGCAAAGGTTTACAGCTGAGGTAGGCATACGTTTTACTCTTAACTGTTCTCCTAAACAATCTACTGAATTGTTTAAAGTAAGAAAGAAAGACGGCAAAGATCAGGAATCGATACAATCAAGTACCACAACTTACCCACGATACCACATGGGAAAGTGACAAAATCACAATTAGACACAAACAAGAACCAGAAGGTCAGCCCTTTCCCAACAGGAGACCACAAGGCAGCAATGAACATGCCCAAAAGCATGACAAACACAAGACATAAATAATTCAAATGATCCACAAAAGAGGTACCCCCTTGGAACGGTCAGTAGTTTACCGGAGGGCCTAAATCAGTTTCACGGTGCTTACCAATGTAAGCCTAATGAAATTGCCTACTCTTATCAGTAGGAAGAGCCCATTTCAAATTTTAATGTATGACCTGGGTCTGCACTGTTTGTCTATGTTTCACAAAATGGACGCTAGGCTTATAATGGTTAAGGCTTGTCCTGACAAATTCTGATTCTGTCTTATTAACAAACGCTGTCTCGTTAAGGAGTGTAATAACATTTTGTATTCAAACACGTCCTGTCTGTATAGCCAGTGGTTAAGTCTAGTGATGTATATAGTAAGTAAAATCAATGCTGGACAGACTAGTGTGGCATTAGTTAGGGTCATTCGGATGTACATTTATTTTTTATGACGTCAACCATCTCATAAAGCTTTGTAGTATAAAGATTAGACAAGAGAATGTCATTGTTACAACGAGTAAGCGTTCAAATTATACATAAAATTATGGGATTCAGTCCAAACAGGATTTACGGAAAATGTTAATGCTATGTTTAAGATACCAAAATCTTTATAGAATCTGAAAGAATCGTTCATATTTTCGATCTTTTTGTGCTTTAAATTCGAAATATATTCATACTAGCAGCGATTTGTTGCCCTTGCGGCAATATTGAATTTCTTAATTAATTAATTCATATATATATTAGAATAATAAGAACATATTGAGCAAAGGTCTAAAAAAGTTATGCTTTTAAGCAATGTCTGCAAGCAGTCAATCATTGCGCTTTATTTTAGGTTTGAGACTGTACTCAGGTTTTATAACCTATAGGCCTGGCAAGAGCTTATGCTTCTCAGATACAAAATTACGGAAGTAGAGGAAGACTCAGACCAAAATTTAAATCTCTAACCCATAAGATAGCTACATTCATATGCATGCTTAAAGATGTGCAATAAGTAACAAAATCTCATAAACTGACTAATATATTGAAGAACAATGGCTTTCCCTTGCTGCTTGGTCGTTAAGGTTAGGCTCACAGAAACACATTTTTGTGAAGAAAAAAAACGAAAAAAAACTTGTAATATATAATAGTTAAATTCATTACCAAATTTAACATATATTGCCTGGAAGATCTAAAAGTGCACGTTTTTATTGAATATATCAAACTAAGTGGGAAAAGATAATATGCTAGGCTCTAAGGAGCATCAGGCATACAAGTTTAATGAATTAAATAATAATTGAGTGGGAGTGTTAGATAATATTTAGTATATGATTATGATGCTAAAATTACTTTAATATCGCTTTTTAGTGCCACAACATCAGTGTCTTGCAGTATATATGTGACATTGTTATGTGTCATAATAATGTTGCATAACTAATCAAAACATTTACAATAGTGTATTATGATTTTAATACCCGAGGTAATTACACTTCTAAACACTGAAGTCATATCATAAAATGAATAATTAATTCTTAGACATAATACTTCAACAGCACATATGGAGGTGTCAAGAACAAGAAAATCCACATGATAAATATGCAGCATTTATCTGTTTTATCTGTACTGTTTCTCTGCTTTTGTATAGAAAACTGTTGAGGTCATGGACCAAAAAGTGTGCGAGGCTGGGAAATGCCTAAGTGCTCTGCAACATGAGCGTAAGTCTAGAGAAGAACGTCTCAAGAACCTTGAAACAGAACTATCCAGAATGAGGATCATCAACGCCACAGACTATAACGAGGATAGGGAGCAGGTATGAAACTTACCTTTAAACAAGGATAGAATCTGTCCGCAAATTGTTAGAATTGTGGAATAATTAGGTGTAGAACCACATGAAATGTACAAAACATGAATACAACGTGTGCAGTTTTGCAGTTTTTTTTTATTTTGTACATTTTGCAGGTGTAATATTCAAATAGAACTAATATATACATTTAAGAAGTTAATTAATCACATGACGCCCGGTCTTGGATTGATAAATTGGATATAGTTATGTTACGAATTATGTAATGACGTCTATTATAACGTGGCATAAAAGATGGCTAAATCCTGATGTGTTCACGCCATAAATGTGATGTTTAAGAAATTTCAATGTCATGTGATAAAAAGAATCAATCATTTGTGCTCCTGTTTTATTGAATGTATTAAACTCGTTGCAAAAAAGTGATAAATTGCTCAGCAAGCCTCACAGTTTATCTCGTTTCCTCAACTTCTTTAATAAATTCATTAAAACATGAGCACTCATGTAAGATCCTTTAATTCTATACATGTTGTCATCTCATTCTTACATCATTTGTAAAGTGCATCTGAAACTCCCCATGTACATAACATCTGCTCATATAACCAGCAACTACATATGTAGGCCTATGCAATTTCAAACCAGTTATTTTCATCACATAGAAAACTTTCAATTTGGGTGGGCAATAGTTAGAGACCTTTTAGTATGGTATTTGCGCCTTACCAAGGACAGGTTTCCATATTGACACCAATTTTTACTAAGTTATCACCTAATTACATTTTGTCATTTTGGCAGTAGTGATGTATTAACAGAGATAAAAGGAAGGCAAAGATCAGGAATCGATACAATCAAGTACCACACCTGACTATAGACACAATATGGGAAAGTGACAAAACACAAAGAAACATCCCATACAAGAGAGCCAAGAGGTCAGCTCTTCCCCAGCAGGTGATCTCAAGGCTGCAAGGAACAGCCAATACAGCATAACAAAGACATACACAAAAGTTAAATAACAAAAAGGTTACACAAAAGAAGCACTGCCTAGGAATGGTCAATAAAAATACTGGGGGGCTTAAACATGTTTAATGGTACCAACCTATACATTAATTTTGATGTAGATCATGACATATATATGTTTGGTTCGCATGAAAGATCCCTAACTTATAGATGCATCATATCCTAGTACATACCAATCAAGATATAAAAAGCAGATAAAACAAAGATAAGGATGTAAATCTTAAGTACATTTATGCCATACATGTACAATCCTGAAATTTTTTATTTTTCATATTGAGTGTGAATGACATATACACTAATCGACAGTTCTAACTGATCAGTCTTAAAATCTGTTTTCAAGGAAACTACATTTTTTGACAGGCAAAAAGTTTAGCACATAGTACAAGGGCAATCTTATATCGATTTTTTCATGTTTATTCCTGAAATTACATGTTCTCTTACCGTATCTAACCGGTTGGGGTAAATTTCATTTATAAACCTCGATAATTGCCTTCTTTAAAAAAATGCAAGTGATCAGTTAGAAATTTCGATTAGTGTAGATTAATAAATGAAATATATTTTTTAACTTTTAGCATGTTGCAATTTTTAGTTTTGTGTTCTGCAATCCACGTACATGTGGTAGTTCGTCTACTTGCAGAAAATTCGTAGAATTCAGAATGAAATGGACAAAGCAATTATCAAATACGGTGCTGCTAGAAACATAACAAGAAGATACCAGGCAGTTATGGATATATTACAACAGGCATGATATATTCTGTTTTCCAACTAGTTGAGTCACATGATTTATTTCAATTGACATCATATGCTGAATGGGAAATAGTATTAATCTTTTTATCAGCTATCTTCTTCAAAATCTAGATGTACACGCTTTTCAAATAAGATTGTGTGGTTTAGCTGGACAAGTGGGAGAAATCCATCCTGTTAAGCAGTATTATGTTTTCCATTAGAACCCAATATTCCTGAAGGACCAGAATATGGAAAAATAAAATCTCGTGTACTGGCCAATATTGATGATGCTGCATTTTCATACCTGGAGCTGCGTCGACAAAATTCTGTAAGATTCTGTGGAATCAGACCTCTGATCAACATCCAGGATCTACTTCTATTACGTGATGCTGACGTTACATAACGTGACGCTAATGTCACACACCATGCCAACACAATAACAAGTGTGGTTGCAGCAAAACAAAGGGTTATTAATGAAGTTATGTTTTTTTTTCAATAAAATATCGTTATAGCGATATTTTATTGAAAAATACATAAACTCGATTTGTTATGGTGATTAAACTTTAAGGGTAATCAGAAAAGTGGATTTTAATAGGGCTGAAAGTAAGTAAGGGTGCAAAGATCAGGAATCAATACAATCAAGTACCACACCTGACCCAGGATACCAATGGGAAAGTGACAAACTCACAGTAGACACCACAAACGAGAGCCAAGAGGTCAGCCCTTTCCCAGCAGGTGACCACAAAGCACATATAAACAGAACTCGCATGCTACAGAACTAATTTCCTTACGCCAGTTCCAGCTAACAAAATGGGGCTTTTTTAACATAGTACTAAGCGTAATGCCTCTTATGTACACCCCAGGCTTGATTCAATTATGGAATTGTGCCAGACTTTCCCGATTGGCATTTTCTGTCATCTCACTTATATCTGTGTTAATTTTTATTTAATGAAGGGATATCACTGTTACATAATATTCTGCAATGGAGTTACAAATGTTAATGTACTGTGACATCATGACAGCATAGCAACAACGTTTTCAGCTTTACTTTAAAGTTATTTCCTGGATGTGTAGTTGCTATAACAAACATCATGTTATTCAGTATAAATGTTCAGTTGGAATTAACAGTCTGTACTGTTTGATGAGATAGAAGTTGTATTTCTTGATAAAATATAGCCATTTCTTTTATTTATCCCATATAATACATAATAAATCATTCCAACATGGTTAAAATTGTCGATTCAATATTTGTCACAGAAAATATAAAAGAAATCTTGTACTTCCTTATAGATGGATACCTTCAAACAAAAATAATTGCCAAAATTAACCATAGGAGGTCAAAATAAATTTGATATTTTGAATAAAAAGTCGCGAAATTTGAAAAAATGTAAAACAGTCAATATCTTTTGTTAGGAGTGTATAAATAGATATATACAAGCATGTTTATCAAATTTAATACTTTGAAATACTAAACACATCTTCAACAATCATCTAAAATTGCCTATTAATGAATTGTAAGATTGCTTTTTAGAACAAAGAATAACATGAAACAACAACTATCCCTCATAATTGTGCATAGTCTAGCAATTTGATTGACTGGAGAAAAAGTTTTACACAAGCAAGAATCTGTAAACTATTTATCTCAACTGATTCTAAAACATTCAAGTCTACAAACAACAATTGTTGTCAAAGTTATTATTCTTAGATACATGGATTATGGCTAAATACTTTTTGTAAGTGATTGCCCAGGGTTTACAAAGTAAGTAAGAAGGCAAAGATTAGGAATCAATACAATCAAGTACCACACCTGACACAGGACACCACCATGGAAAAGTGACAAAAACACAACAAAACATCACAAATAAGAGCGCCAAGAGGTAAGCCCTTTCCCAGCAGTTGACCACAAGGTTGCAATGCACAGATAATCCAGCATGACAGAACGAAACATAAGTTACAAAAAAGATAGATCCAAAAAAGAAACACCACCTTGGACGGTCAGTCAACTCCAAATAAAATGCATTTAAATGGTGCAATTTGTACATAGGCAAAACTATTCTAAACACAGGAGGGTCATGGTAAGTTATTTGCTACACAAACGCAATGTATGGAAGCAGAAAATAATACCCCAATGGATATCGCCATATTCAACTATAGTAAGATAATGACATAATGTACATGTGATGTTAATGATTTCATGTGACCTGGATTACAATTTCTTGTGATCTGGCTTGACTTTTTATACTTTGTGCTTTCTTCTAGTCTATATTGTTGATATTTTAGGAGGTCCGCACTTACCCAGCTATTCTGGATGAACTAGAAGCAAAATTAAAGTGCTCTATTGCTGAGTATGCAGATCTTAAGAAGATGAATGAAAAAGCCATCAAGTCAAATGCAGAAACTAGGGTGTGTATAACATTTATATCTAGACTGATATACATGTGCTTAAGACAGATGGCAATGTTCACTAAAACAGATATATCTGTTAATCAGCAAGACAAAGTTTAGTTCATGATTATATGGTCCTAGACGTGAAAAAATCTCTGTCTTTGGGGATTTTCACAAAGTGAGACTCAAACCAGTCTCATCAGCTACAGAGACTGGGAAGAAAAAGAAAAATTCGCATGTAGGAAGTTTAGCTATGATGCTTTCAAAAAAGTGAATAAAACAAGTTGCTGATCAGTCTGGTCTGTGCCTTAATTGTTGGCAAACCCCGAAGACAGGTTTTCATATCATACAATGTGTCTGTTTACTTATGGACTTGTTTCAAATAATTGGAAAAATAACAGGCGTCAAACATAAAATAATCAGTTACATATTTAGGCAGTCTTTTGCTGGTTTTTAGATACTATTATTGTTCATCTTGCTATAAACTGCACTAAAAAGATAGTTTGCACATTATTTTTGAAAATATTTATAAAAGTTTATGACCCTGTAAAGGTGACAAGCGTTATTTGACATTTTTCTTAATTTATTTTATGTGATTTCTACTGACCCTTATTCAAAGGAAGTCAGACATAAAACGAAAGATTTGTGGTCATTTATCTCCTAAAGTAAACTCCAGCTGTTAAGTTTTTTAACTAATTTTTCGCAATAACTTCTTCATCTTCAATTTTAGCAAAATGTCATCGCGATGAAAAGTATTCAGGAACATCTCCACCGACTTCTCCAGATGGTTCCAACATCCTAGATGCTGCAGGTTCCTCTGTGCTTAGATGCACTCTTTGAACATTTTAAGCAAAGTGCAAATAAACCAAGTCCAAGATGTCAGTCAAAAAGTTACATTGCACCGCCCTAATTCAATTACTAAAGCTATGGATGTCTTGTTCAAATATAATGGAAATCGCGCCTGATTCGCTTGTGCGTTAAACTAGTAGGGTCATCTCAAAACCTTTCATTTCATAGCAAGTGCATAAGAAAAAAAATGCACATCATGCGATAACACAGCTTTTGTTCCTACAAATGAGCCTGCTTTAAGTTGATTCTGCATTTGCACCGTAAATTCTGAGTATGTTAAGGGCAGTTTTATGTTATGCACAGCCTTTGAAGAACGGGATATGCACCGCTTCCGAGTATTTTTTAAAACTCCCCCTTTCTGTCACGCCTATACAAATTATACCTGTTATTAAGAGACTTAAAAATTTAATACAAAGTCAATTTATTGCAAAATCTTAATCTATAAGCACAAAAATCTCTTTGCGCCACAAGCACAAATCTTAATCTATAAGCACAAAAATCTCTTTGCGCCACAAGCACAAGAACTTTTGGAGAAGTTGGCGGAAATTCTCCTCTACAACTTTCATCCCGAGCACATTTTGCTAAAATTGAAGACAAAAAAGTTATTGCAGAAAATTAATTCTAAAAACTTAACAGCTGGAGTTTAATTGTATTGAAGGTAGGGCTTTTAGTTTGCCATTTGTTATTTACTTTTTACACGTGACGGGCGTTACTGTTTCTGTCACCCTTCAAATTTCTGTCATGCACGACATGTTAAAAATGGGCACAGCAAGTTACATTCCTCTGCAAACTGTAGACTTTAATTGTATTGAAGGAAGGGCTTTTAGATTGCCATTTGTTATTTACTTTTTACACGTGACGGGCTTTACTGTTTCTGTCACCCTTCAAATTTCTGTCATGCACGACATGTTCAAAATGGGCACAGCTAGTTACATTCCTCTGCAAACTGTAGACTTAGCTTTGACACACATTGTTTTCTTGAAAAGATCGAGGACATAATGTGATCTAGATTTTATTAACTAAACATGGTGGTTTCTTTGGACAGTTTGAAATGTGTGAGTCTGAACGTCCATAACAATTTGACATGTGAAAAGTCGGCTGATATTATGCCTTTTTTCAACACAGCAAGCTAAATTTCTTCCAGACAGAAAACACAGGAAATAAAAGCACAGGCAGAAAGAAAAACATTCCAGATTTAAAAGAAACATTGTTTTTATTGCCCGACTCTAATATCCTGTCCAGGAGTTATGTTGACTTCCCGATTTACAATCAGTCATGTCAAACGTTTGTTAAAGTGACGAAACTCTTGATGATAATGATATTTATTAATAAACAAACATGACTAAATAAAAAAGACTTCAGACACACAATGATTCAAGTCTCAGTAGCTGACGTTGTTGCTATGACGTTATGATATCACAATATAGAACTAATTGTAATTTCTACAAAGAAGAGTATTTGATCATGTTCACCTCCCTTAGACATGCATAATAAAGATAGCTATAAATCAACATTAATTATATTTTCTTGTCTTTGTTTTGATTTGTTTGAGGAAATATTACAATGTATCAAAATGTGAATATTTTACAGGGATGAGAAAGTTCTGGATTGATCAGGATTTCCTGATTGAGAGCTGGCATATGATGTGTATAATGTCAGTGTAAAGGGGTACTTTCATCTGTGCCCACGCATGGATTTTCTTCAAATTTTGCATATTAATAACTCATTATATACGAACTATGAAAATGTATTTATCGAATTAGATATTAAAAAATAAGGCTTAGGAAGCAACCCTGACGTACTCCACCTTTGAGGTGGTACCTGTCTCTAAATTTCCATGTCCTAAATCTATAATTTTGTTTATTTTCATGATTTGTCATCTAGATTGAATCCAAAAATACCATAGACATTATCTTAATACCACGAAACCGTTTGGATAAATTATTGTTTACGTTTTCAGAAGAAGTGATTGTAAAATTACAACATTTTTTTTTCAAAAATTTACAAAACATTCAACATTCAATTCGAATGATGGATATGTTCTAGTCTTTGTCAAGCTATCATATTATCACAAAAACATGCCATATTTATACTGCTGATCTGAGCCAAATATCATGATAATCCAAAACCGGTGCTTTGTCATTTCCTACTTCTTATAGGTATAGGTCAGTTTTAGCAAAATTAATTATTTAGTTCAAATGAATCAATTACTTGACATAAGGAGGTTGTTTTTTAATCTACTTCCACTTTTCATGTTTAGACAATTTTAAATGATTCAATGGTCAGAAATGCCGAAGGTCATGGCCCTGTGTCATGGCACTATGGGGCCAAGACAATGTGTATCACTTCCTCAAGTCCTGCATGATATTGTTTAAAAAACATAATATCCTAACAATAAACATGTGAAAACAAGAAGACTAAATATTTCTTTTACATCCCAGCTGAACTAGAGGAACCACATTTTGGTGCCATGACCAGGATAACGTGTAACAGAGTCTTATCAAAGGTATCATAAAACAGTGTTCTACATGAATAAGTGAGGTCCAGAAACAAAACTGTATGCCTAGAATATACAGCCAGCTAAAGTATAAATGTTGCTATTTATTGGAAATCAGCATCAGTTTCACAAAATAGAATGAACAGAGAAGATTTAAGCATTAAATTAGCAATACCTTTGAAGCCAAGAGTTATCTGTGACCAAAATGGTTAATTTTAACCAATAGGTTTGACAGGGGGGGGGGGTATTTTTGAAGCAGGTTTATTAATGAGTCTTACAATTATAAAATCATAGATATAAGGTTCTTCTCCTGTATGAACTGACTTGTCATAAGGTTTCTCTTCTGTATGAACGAAAATTCTTAATAATGTTACATATTAAGTGTAACATCGGCTAGATGTAGTTTTAATGTTAGAAACTAGATGTGTTAAGTACATGTGACAACATATTGTATCATTTTGGCTAATATTATTGTGTAAGCACTTCATTAAATAAGAATCGTGGCACTTAATATCAAAGAATATTGTTTTTTTTTCTTTTTCCAATCCATAATAGGGGAAAACACTGAACATACCAACTTCTACCAATAAACGTACTAGCATGCTGATTCAAACTAAGCAAGTATTTACACTGAAACATAATTGTTGTATTTTTTACATTTCGATGAATTACGGCCATGTGTTTTCATCAAGTTAAAAAAAGTATGTTACCGGTCCTTGAATTTCATAAAATTTGGTCTACATATTTTTAACATATATGGATAGTTTATATGTTGAAATGGTATCTTGACAAAGATCTCAACCTGTAAAAATGTTAATTCCAAATTGGACTGAATACAAAATATATAGTCGATAATTGGGGTACCATGCTATAAAAATGAATGCCCACCCAATATCCTAATACATACAAAGCCATTTTCAGTATCAGCGAACTTATCAATGAAATAGCTATTTAATAAAAGATTTCTCCGCCCGTTACATTATATGTCAATTACTTTAGAAATGATTATAACTGGGTACCCTAAGGTATTACAGTGATATCATTCGTGACGTCATAAATTAGCAATGGAATAACATTAAAACTCAAACGCACCATAAATATTAAATTTATACCCAAGACAAATTAAATAACATAATATTTTCAAAATCCAAGCGTGGGCAGACTCCCATTTTAATTTCCCATACCATGCAAGAGCCCCTTTGGTTAAAATTTAGTTTTAACATTGTTGAATTGATTTTACCATACATTAAGCATAAACTGAGTGCTTTCTATTGGTATTATGTTAATTTAAGCTTTTAATAAGTGATCTAAAAATCTGTTTGGCTCCATTCAGGATCCAACAGACAGGTTTTCTGGATTGAGAATGTCTGACTGTTATCATTCCTGTCTTAATTGAAACACGCCCCAAAAAACTAGCAGACAAAGACAGAACTAAGTAAACAACTAGTAACTAAAGGCTTACAATACAAAGCCAAATATAAATTATGAAACAGTTTTTAAGGGCCAAATAAAACACACAGTCATTATTCATTCAAACTATCAAACTTAAAATTTTACAAAATCTTTATCTGTTAATTTGATAAGATCATCTGATACTGTTTTTCAAATTTCTCTCCTTGTTATGTCTTTTCAGTCTGCTAGACATACTTTTCTTATGTCTCCACTTTTCTTCCAAGCATTCAGTCTTTAGTTTTGTGTTAAATATTTCTTTTTTTTATGCTGTACAAGGTAAGTAAGGATGCAAAGATCAGGAATCGATACAATCAAGTTCCACACCTGACCCAGGATACCAATGGGAAAGTGACAAACTCACAGTAGACACCACAAACGAGAGCCAAGAGGTCAGCCCTTTCCCAGCAGGTGACCACAAAGCACATATAAACAGACGCGCACAAAACATAGCAAACACAAGACAGAACAAAAATATAAAAGATCCACAAAAGAAGTACCGCCTTGGAACGGTCAGTAAAATATTTTACTGGAGGGCTTAAACCGGTTAAACGGCGCCAACCTCACCCTTAATTCAGATGTGGATCAAGACACATAGATATTTGGTTTGCATGAAAGACCCCTAACTTATCAATGCATCATCTCCTAAAACATATAAATCAAGATATAACAAGGAGATAAAGCTAGGATAAGGACTCAAAAGTAAATTAAACTGAATACCAGAGCAAAAGAAATCCAACAGGTAAACCCCGGTGGGCCCGACAAACAGCCAGAGCATCAGGCCCCTACCATCTCATCAATAGATAAGTCTTTAAGTCGGAACCATCATAGAGTCTGAAGTCCGACCCACCGGCGTGCAATTAAAGAGGAAAGCAAAGTTGCCAACCGTGATTGGGTTGACTACCAAGCATGCAGTCTGTTGCAATACATTAATGTTATAGCCAATCTTTTTTTATAATGGGAAATTATTTTAATGAACTGCGCTGAAAAATTATTAGAGCCAACAATCCTCTTCAACTTATACACCATGTCACCATTGAAAGTAAGTAAGTGTGCAGAAATCAGGTTCCGAAAGTCCTTGGCGCAAGAGAGATTTAAGTCCAACTTGGAATTTAGAAATCAAATCATAGTATCGTCTATAAAATTTTGAAAATGTTTTACGAAGTTTATGATACCGATAGCCTTGTTTAAGAAGTTTCTGAGTTAACAATTTATTGCGAGTGTTGAAGTCAGCAACATAGCTAGATGCTCTAGCAAAACGAATGAGTTGAGAGATATAGACTCCATAGGATGTAGAGCGAGGAACCCCTGTTTTGTTCCTTTTCGCCACATTTTGTCTCTCCCACCATAAATATAGTCTACCACCCTCAGACAGTAAACCGCTACACCATAGAAGCTAAACAACCAGCTGTCCTCATACAGTTGATATGTTACTGCTATCAAATAGTATCCACAAGTAACGCTTCATACACTGTATTCCCCACACTGAGGATATTTATATTGCCCTCAGGCAATATAACACAACATTGTTTGCTCCTAGCATCTGAGTCCCCCACACTGAGGAAACTTCTATTGCCCCCAGGCAACAACAAAACAAAGTTAACTCCCAGCATCCACGATTTCCCAATGCTGTTTTCACATAAATAGCTGTCTAAATATTCCTTACTTTTTCTTTAATCTCCTGTGTTCTTCTTTTCAAAAGTATTGTTCTACTATCTCAATTTATCTCACATTTCGTTGACCCTGTCCTGTTATTCTAAACTGGAACTATCGCAAATTAAACATCCTATTATTCCAAACTGGAACCATTGCATATTAAACACACTTCTCTTCTCTCCTGAAATTGTCTGCTGCTTTGTAAGGTTCTGTGAACACCAGGCTTTAGTCACAAAATTTGTAACACCAAACTCTTCAGTTTTATATACTTAAGTATTTTTCTCTTTTTTTTGTTTGTTTTATACTCAAGTATTTTCCAGGCACTTATTTGTTCATACAACTCACTGTTCTTTTTTGTACTTTACTCTGCTAAATTTTGCCAGTTATCCACTCTTCAGTCCTAATCCATCCACTGTCCAGATGTCTCCTTTACTTTTATTTCATCTTCTTCTCCATAAACTTGTACACCAACCCTGTGCCATGCCAAGGGTATTTGAGCCTCGCTCTGCTACCATTGTAATTTCTACATAGAAGAGTATTTGAACATATGCATCCCCCCTTAGACATGCATCATAATGATAGATATAAATCAAAAACGTTTTGGTCAAATAACTGTCAAACCATTACGGACAATTTTTGATAGCCGAAATTGTTTATTTATTGACGGATTAAACACACTCTCTAGACAATAATGAACCTCAAAACGTGCCTGCGATGTAATTACACCTTTATTAATAACAATCCAATAATACCTTTCTAATTATAAATTTGTAATTGGTTCTAATTGTTCATCCGTGACGTCTGTTATGCCAAAAATAAACTTGGACCAACATATTGGTTTTCCCATTCACAGCCTGATGGTAATACCTACACATAAAACGATGATGTATTATGCTGTGTCGAAGTAAATACTTCCACAGTGAACATAACTATGATAAGCAACTCATTGGCACTGTATTTCAGTACTTGACGGGCGTTATGAAATGGACTTACACACATCATTCACTTCAAAATTGTGCTGATTTTTTCATCTGCGATGTCTGTTCCCTAGGTTACAACATGAACTGAAGATTCCTAACTCAAATTAAAGATTGAAACTGTCAAATTAAGGGTTGATCAACTAAAATTTTAGATTGGGAAATGTCCGGTTTTTTTTAACAGAAAGCATAACGCCCACAACCGACTTGTTTAAAATATGATTTTTTTTCTTTCGAAAGCAATAGAAACACGTATTTTAACCACTCAATAATAAAGGTGCATTATTTCAGTTCCATATTATGGCCACAGCATGAGAGACTGACTACAGAAATTAGATACTGCTTACAGTTTTGACATGCCATATACAGAACTCTCGTATAAGGAAGCTTAAAAGTCATGACAATTTAGACAAAAAATGTGAATACCTCTGAACGACTGAGAGTAAAGAATAAGCTTTACCTCTGATAGATATATATGGAGCAAGAATTGAATAAACATGCCATAATCAATTTATTCATTTAATCCATTATGTATATTAAAGAAAAAATTGATGTCCGTTATTTTTTCAATTATTTGAAACAGGCCCTTATATAGAAAATCCAATTATCTCACAGAGTGCCCATGAAACTTGACAAATATAACAGTCTAATCTGGATTTTAATTGCTTAATCATGTGGCACACTTATTAATTGATTTTAAAGTAATTCTGGAAATAATATTTAGCTATATGTCAGTATATGACATAACACATTATATATTTCAGTTTTAATTGTATCAGAGCTGTGTTGTTTGACAACATACCATTGTAAAATAGTTTAGCTGAGTAAAAAAGAGTTGGTTCCTTGGATTCTTATAATGTTGTTGTTTGTTTAAAGACATATGCGGCTATTTCCAATGCGCACCTTTCCCGCGTCTGCAAACGGGGAAAGTTGTCTGGGTCCTGTCTTTCGACCCTTAACGGATTCAGATCAACACAGCTTCCGATATTCTTATGTCATATCGGTGTTCCGAAATTTTCTTCACAAAATAACAAATGAAAGTGTGTTCGAAATATCTATTGACATCTTTTCAGAACTGATCGTCTCAGCACTAAAGACAGATAAATGTAGCTCAGTCGAAATCAAACAACGTACACAATAACCCTGGTTAGGAATACGATAGTGGCCGAGTCTATACTATTTGTATGGTTATTTAGAGCGGCGCACGACCTGACCTCGTGGCCTAGTGGTTAGCGTTTCTGGCTACAAAGCCAGAGGACCAGGATCAATTCCCGGATGCGCACATATTTTTAGTGTGTTTTTTCCTTCTTTTTTAACATTTTAATGCTAAATTACTTCATATACTAGTAAAATGGCATCATCAAAACGAACGAAATGGTCATCCCCGAACTTTTAATATTGAATTACGCATGAAACCTATGGGGGTAGGGTTAAATTTGGCCCTCTAGAAAGAGAATTAGTTCGGTGACCCCAGATTTTTATTCTTTTTTCTGAAAGGTATTATAATAGTCCATGAATTAAAAATAAATTTTCAAGATTTTCAATATCAGATTTTTTAATACATGATTTATTCTAAAAACAAATTCCATTTTTTGACGAAATGTCAAAATATATCATGCAGTATCTTGTCACAGCATGGGATAACAAGTAAACATGCACATTTTCTTAAAAGTTTGAGGTCATGGTCAGTAATTTAAGTTAAAAGAAAGAAGCTGGCTGAAGATTACAACCGTTTTAGCTCGATTATTAGGACTAGTGTTATTATTTCATATTTCTAGAAAATTGGTCAAATGCTGTAAACTTCAATATGAGATTCTGAAAAAATAAGCACGGTGACATATCCTTTTTATTTCATAAATGGATAGCCCATGCATAAAACAAACTGTATGCAAAGTATTGAAAATATTTCAATATGGGAAGTATTTAGTAGCATATGTCCTTAACTATGTGTAAGAAAGTGTATTTCTTGCACACTGGATAAGGATATCTGAGATTTTACCCTTGGATAGAAATTTTTATCTTACCATGCTATCTTACCCAGGACGTCAAGTAACGTTATCATGTGAAATTGCATCTTAGCTTATTCAGGTGACTTCTGGAAGCTTATAAATAAATAGATAATAAAAAATGTAAAATAAAAAAACGGTGGTGAGCAAAAAAAAGAATCAATTATTGGTGTGAGGGAAGGATAGAAAATTTGTCACTCGTGATCATGGTTTGTCATCACTCGGCAAGCCTCATGATGCCAAACTGCGATCCTCGGGACAGATTTTTCTATCCTACCCTCACACTCATGATAGATTCTTATACTCTTACTCTTGGTACAGTTGATAAGCAATGATATGTTTCCATAGCCTTCCTGGTCATAAGCACTTGTGTTTATGAAATGGGTAAAATAGCTTAATATTTAAGAAATAGATCAGCTCTAGCAGTGAATTTGTACAGAACATCAAGTCACGAGCACGCAGCACAAGTGATTAATCTTCTTACAACTAACTTACAAACAGTGAATTATTACACAACAATTAACGCACTAGAGCTGATCTATTTCGATTCTTTCACACAATAAATGAGGAACACACATTTGAAGTCTTCAGCTTCTTTCAACTTTCCACCATTGCACTGAAGATTTCCTTCCAATAGATAGACTACGTCGCATACGTGTAAATGTATTTGTAACGCCTTTCAACCGTAAAAATGACATTACATTGTCTAATGCCACGAATTACGTCATTTTGCAGTAATAATTGACGTCAGCTAGCATGTGTTTTCCTCGTGCTTTCAAAACTGTGAATTATTATTTGATATAGTACGTTTTTTTACCATTGACTCTATAGGAGAGGTGTGTTAGGATTAAGGATATATTCAAGATTTAAAATTTTCTCACGTAAAGATATGAAATATGTGTCATATATAACAAAAATAATGTTCTAACATCATAAACAATTTAAGATGGAACAATTCTTTTGCACTTATGACATCACGCATGCTCACGCATGACGTCAATTTTAGAATAACTAAAGCTTAATACTTCAGTAAGGCCCATCAATTACGGACAATATCAGCCTGACTGACATCTAATTGGCACAGTTTGGCTAAATTATTATTAAAACATTCATTAAATAAGCTGTCTTTATAGAGTGGTTATAAAGATAAACTCTAAATAACTGACATAGTCTATTTGTGTAAAACATTTTTTCAAAAGATAATAAAAAGGTTTTTAACCAAATAACTTCAATACAAAAGAGAAAAAAACTAGAAGCTTTGTGTTACACATGAACAACTCTTCTCCAAGGATACAAATGGTAAATAAAAAATTGCACTTTTACTTGCATATTTGTGAATGCTTAATTTTAGCTTTATATTTTTATGTTGTATTGGGTTCCAAATGAAAAAAAACAAGGAATGCAGGTCGCTAAACAATATTGCAACACCTATTTTTACGTAAGTAGATGGTTTGATGGGAAATGCATTAGACCTAAAAATGTTAGTTTTCTGTTTCTTCCAAGCTATTTTATCCCCTGCCCAAAACCTTTTATAGCATTTTTCTTTTCATATCTGACTACTGAGCAAAATGCATAAAATGAATTTTCTTAATTGGCAGATAGGAAATGTAAAACAAAATCTCATTTTAAGGCTATAACTATTTTGGTTAAAAAAATGATTTTATTATGTCATAGTCTAACCAATTCATCACCAACACTTCTGTGATTTCTGCATTTTTTCTAACAAAATTTGGCAATAGAAGGTTTCTGAGTTCACTTCCTTATTAGCATCATGAGTATGAAAATAAGGCTACCTTCCTACCTATCTCTCCATCATCCAAGTATATAGTCATAAACTGGGGTTAAGATATACAGTAACTGACGTGGCCATCTTTAGAATATTAAAGAAATAACATTATTCTTTGTATTTCAGACTGATTTACATACAATGGAGAGAGAAATGTACCAGGCAAGAAGAGCAAGGGATCAACAGCTGAATGAGACCCGTAAGGAGGTTGAAAAGCGTAAGGAAACTGTAGATCGAACTGAGAGAAGGGTAAGGAGACATATACAAATATATATATTTTACATGGTACTAAGCCATGAAAATTTTATTTGCACATTTATGCAGTTCCTTGGAAGACACATTTAAGAAATAATTTACTTCACTCTACCTTGCTGACACATGGCTTTCACTAGGAATGATATCCCTATTTTAATGGAATTGAATAAATGGCTTAATTTCATGAGAAATTGTTTCAAATGAAGCTGTTTTTCAGTTGTGTCTCTTTTCCTTAAAAGATACAGCAACGTTAAATGCAAGATATCTGAATACTGCAAAGTAAGAAAGATGGCAAAGATCAGGAAATTAGACAATCAAGTACCACATCTGACCAAGGATTCCACATTGGAAAGTAACAAAAATACAACAAACACAAGCCACAAGGCAACAATGAACAGATGTGAAAGCATGAGAAATACAAGAGACAAATAACACAAATAGTCTTTATTAAACCATGCCTTCTGTCACAAACTAGAACAAAATCGAATGTAAAATTTTAAAAAAGGTTATAGCAATCTGAAAAAAACAAAAATCTGACTTGTATTAAGCCAATAGATGTGGCCATTTTGAATATTAAAATAGCTCTGTAAATTTTGAAAGGTCAATAAACTAGCCAATTTCATTACAAACATACAGACTCTTTTTCAAAATCAATTATTTTCAATAGGTTAAACAATGTAATTACACACCAGATTAAAATCAATTGCAGAAAACTTCTTATTTTGTGTAAGCATATTTAATAGGGGCTGAGTGGCGTCACACAGTCTAACTAATGTTTCCCTAGAGTTACAGCTTTTAATTTTTTACTGCATGGTTTAATCAGGGCTTTCAATTCAGATGCACTTGCTTTCGATGCTGCTGTCCTGTTTAAAAGTAAAGAAGACAAAAATCAGGAATCAATACAATCAAGTACCACACTTGATCCGAGACACCATATTAATTGGAAAGTGACAAAAACACAAGGAGACATCACACACAAGAGAGCCAAGAGGTAAGCCTTTCCCAGCAGGTGATTATAAGGCAGCAAGGAAAACACAAGACAGTATAATAAAGCAAAATGTAAATCATAAATAACAAAAAGGATCCACAAAAGAAACACCGCCTTGGAACCGTCAGTAAAATATTCACTGGAGGGCTTAAACAATAAATTGATTTGCGCTCGCAGTGATTTGATGCTTAATATATCACTGGCTCGAGGTCCATCGTTAAAGTGAATAAATCATGAGCGCAAAGCGCGAATGATTTATCCACTTACGTCTGACCGAATTTATTTCATTTCTAACACACAAATAGATTAAAAATATTAACAAATCCTTCACAGTCTATAACGAATCCGCCATCTTGAACAGACTGTCATAATTTCCTGCAACCCTTATTTACCCTAAAACACGTATTTTTACGTTTGTTTTGAACGTCTAATAGTTGTAAAAACGACGTTACGATGTCTATTGTCAACGTTACAATGCCTTATGTGAAAATGACGTCATGAAAATCAAACTGGCGACTGAATGACGTCACGCAGGTCCATGCCCAGTCCGTGCAGTGATTTATCGACCAATAGATCACTGAATTTATCCATTGGCTATTTAGACGTGGTGTGTTAGAAACATATTTAAAGTTGACAACTTCGCCCTTAATTCTGATATGGATCATGACACATAGATGTTTGGTTTGCATAAAATATCCATAACTAATCAATGTATCATCTCCTAGTACATACAAATCAAGATATAAAAAGGAGATAAAACAAAGATAAGGACTCAACAATACATACAACTGACTACCGGAGCAAAAGAAATCCAACAGTTAAACAGTGGTGGGCCTGACCAAAGTAACAACATCAATAATTAACTTTTTTATTAATTTCAATACATGAGCACTTATGTAAGACACATTTTACTAACCTGGTCTATCTTTGAAGGTATTGTAAACAGTGTAGTAAGAATAATTACAAGTACTTTGGTCATTGTCTGATCAAATCTATTTATTATAGACAGCAATTACATCATCATGTACATTTATGTTATGCTTAAAATTCTTTTCTCAGCAACAAGATGGTAACAAACCATCAGAAATCATTTAATACCGCTTTACTTTCAGTTTGATTTTGACTAAACAAATATAAGCTTATATAGCCCAATGGTCTGTCTGATCCAAAACATATACTAATACAAAAATGGAAAGTATAGCTGTTTACCTCTTTTCCCTGCTGCTTTGTTGTTTGTAGGACTGCCACGTTTACACAAGTTCCCTTAACCTAAATGATTCAGTTTACATGAAACTTCCAGGCTGATTTTTTTTCATTATGCAGATAGGTAAAATGGCCAATATTTTTCCTAAAAAAACTCCTTGGAAAAATGTACCCTGTGCAATTGTGATAGAACTCAATTCAAGTAATTAGAAAGTGATTGTAACAAGTGATGACTCGTACATTGCCAACATTTTCTTCAGTTGCAAGTGTGTAAATTATGGGTTGACACGCACAAGACATAACTGCCAATCCTCAAGTACACATCAATACACACGGGGGCAAGAAGTAAACAAAAAAACAGGTTTAAGCCATGCACTTCGCATTTGTCTCCATCAAATATATTAAGACATGCCTTTACATAACTGTTAAAATGCAGGAATATAATTGCTCTAAGCAGTGACTGAGTGAGACAATATTTGGGGCATATTTATGGCCCATTGAGTCACTGTCTGCGCAAGTGTGATACTCAAAGAATTTGAAAAATGCTCCCTATCGTAAGATAATGTCCGTTGAGCATAACCCCAGTAATTATAATTGCAGTAGATACTTTATCAAATACAGCCGAGTCTGAGAAATTAAACAAACTGATTGATGATCCAGATCGGGATGTTAATTAGGAAATACTATTAATAAACTATGAGTCTGGTCACATGCTAAAGTTTGTGTAAACAGTAGTCCAATTTTGTAAGCGTTTATTGCAAAAAACTTGAGATTGTACCGTTTACACATGTAAGCGTGGCAGCCCTTGTTGTTTGTGATATTTTTTAGTTGCTTGTTGTGAATTAGGGATAGTGGTATATAGAATTATAAATGACATGCCAATTCCTATTTAAATATGTTATTTTTATTTCTTTTAGACAAGAGTAAATCTTCTAAGCGATACAAGTGGTATGTATATACTCTTTATGTCCCATATTGCTTTGGGCTTGTCCATCTGTTCGTTTGTCAGTTCATCCGTTCAAAAATAAAGTTAGAGTTTTGAATTTTCATGAATGGATTCCTCATCAAAAAATAACTGACCAATATTTTTGGCCAGAAGTATCTCCCTTTGAGGAGTTATGCCCCTTTGTAAGGGTCAGAATGAAATTTTATAATCAAGGTATCTCAAAAACTATCACAACTAGGAGATTCAAACTTGGTCAGCTGATAAAAGGATAATGAGTAGATAACCTGATGAAAATATAGAAAATAAATAAAAAGTAAGTGAGTAGG
Organism: Loripinus fragilis; assembly: GCA_964019695.1. Lineage (NCBI taxonomy): Eukaryota > Metazoa > Mollusca > Bivalvia > Lucinida > Lucinidae > Loripinus > Loripinus fragilis. Next base: position 37,875,907 of record OZ026515.1, read on the forward strand.
ATCATGAAATACCACAATCACATATACAGACCAACCCACGGCACTCCGAGGAAGAGCCACAGAACATTTATAGAAATAATGCAACGGTTTGACTATAATAGCAAAGCAACCAGCTTTCTCTTGCTCTTCAACCAGTATAGACACAAAGTAATGCTTATAACAAAACAAAGACAAACACAGAATTAAAGTTCGGGTTTTTAATTTCAATAAAATTGATTCCTCATAAAAAAAATAACTGACCCTTAGTTTTTTTTTAGTCATTGTAAACTTGTAAACAGGATATCTCAAAAACTATTATAGATAGGAGCTTCCAATTCGGTCAGCTGAAGAATGAGAAGTATAGCTAGAAGAGCACCATCCTCTTGGACAAGGAAACGGTTGGGTGCACAGAATTTCATAAATTTTTAGTTTGATTTAACTATCAAATATTCTATTGTGCAACATAAGCTTTCCCTTTGCTATAAAAGCATTAAGTAATTGGGCAAAAAATATCGCAATTGCAGAAATTTGTGCTCTAAATTATTGACATCTAGAGACGCATGCCAAAATGTATTAAAACTTGTCTTCTGGGTGCTTGTGTAATATTAAATTTATCAAAATTGTTAAGGAAGAGGGATAAAAAGCCAGACTTTTCGAGCATTTTATCCCTTTTTGCAATGAGTTTTGATAAATTCAATAATGCAGAAGCCTGGATGTTGGATACTATTTATCATATGAAATTAGATTTACTTTGAAATTGCGTTTTGAGCCTTGTGTCTCTATATATGCAACGTTGTTATGGACGTCATAACATAACATTACTAAATATGTTCTGACGATTTTAATACAAGATGCTAAATAATTCACAGACGCAATGCTATATATAAAAACTAATATATGGTTTAAACTCTCAATTATTGAAAGGACATACATTGTAGGTTAACATTGTAATTGCCTTCAAATGGTGTGAATGTCATTTGTCACTGAAAAATAAGGAAAACTATTGTAAAATTTACACTTATCGGGTATCATGTCTATTGTTTTGTCTCTTAAAACACACCATGCTGCAAATAAGTATTAAAATACCTATTGCTATATGGCTAATAATATGTGTATGATTTACATGACAGCTATATCTTACACTTAATTTGATTTCATGAACTATTTGTTTGCTAGCCTGGTACTTGTATGTTTTTAAATAAACAAGTGTGGTATGTATGCAAACAAGAATAAATAAGCCCTAATCCCAGTGAAAATACAAAGCAAAGTATCAAAAAACAGCACCTAAGACATAACCATCCAAACGCAAGGGAAGTAATAAACTAACAATCAGAGAACCATCATCAATAAATTTAATTGCTTCATCTTCATCTCTGGGATGGCGAAAGAAGTGTATTTTCCAAAGAAGATTGCTAGTTGGTATGCAGTGATATGTAGTTAGATTTCACTTGGTTTACTGTATCTGCTGACATGTTATAGTTATTTTACTGATAAATTTACATAGGTGTCAGCAGTTCAAGTTCAAATTATTCAATCTTTATTTTAATGACACGGGTAAATTCAGTGGTCTAGATAAGGATTTGGACCAATGGGTATTTCACCCCTTACTTTTTAATTTAATGATATTTTACTCCCTACTTAAAAATATCAAATTGCAGAAAATGCAAAGCCTTACAAGTAAAAAGAACCAATATTTGCTTAATATATTTCAAAGAAGAGTTGCTTGTATTAAATACATGTTACATTTTTGAAAAAAAATTCCAAGATTTATACATTTGGTGTATTTTAGTTTTTTCTTACTAAGAATGAAATATTTTACCACATAAATTGAATATCAGTGCTGAAATCTTAAAATGCAAAGGGTATTTTCACCCCTCAATTTAATTTTCAGTGCTGATTTCAAAAAAAAATATCAATGCTGAAATACCCTTTACCCACTCTTATCTGGAGCCCTGTAAATTAGTGAATTATATCTCTCGCCATGAAATATTTATAGGCTATTAGTTTTGTATGGAGATATATTTTGATAAATTAGCCACGACATGTGATTTCCATCAATGTGGTATTTTGACACATTTACTTTTCCACTGCTAGTCTTTAAATGAACCTTTACATTTGAGATGCTGTTCATAGCTTCATGAACGTATCTATTTAAGCCACGCCAACAAACCGAGCTGTTTGGGCGGACTAACGTCAAAGCCATCCAATAACTTTGTTTGTTTACTGACTTTTGTCTGACGTCAAGCGTGTATCGTCATGACGTTAAACGCGGGAAGTAGGCATTTTGGCTGTTCCTAACCCTCCTTTATGTCCAGTATAATTCAAAATATCCAGACAACCAGCAGATTTATATATAAATTGAAAATTGATGCTTGACTGACCATATAAAATATAAATATAAGTAATAGATTCGATTTTTGTCTGTTCATAATCTTATGAACACTGAGGGTCTCCTGCAAAATTAACGTAAAGCCCTTGGGGCTTCACTTAATTTGCATGAGACCCGAAGTGTTCATGATCATGAACAGACACAAATCGAATTTATTTCTTAAATGAATAGATGATTAACCGCAGTCTGATCTGAGGCTTTGCTGGTCACATATACTACATTGTTGGAAATATCATGTCCCGGCTCATATATCTTTATAACCATTCCTTACCATGATCATGAAATATGTTCAATGGTCACTCTCCTCCTTCTGCTGATTCAAGAAGGGTTGTTGTCAGTAGTAACAAGCAAAAGTATGTGCACCAAGTACTTGTCAACCACTTAGTCTAGTAGCTTGCCAAGGAATAGGGTGGTTTGACTAACTGACCATCTAGACATGACCATAATAGTTAACTGGGATGTTAAACAACAAACAAAACAACAATTCCTTTATTTTATCTTTCAACGTCTCTTTATAAAGTAGCAGAGATACTGTGATTTATTATCTTTTTTCAATGTTTTTTCTTCAACATACTAAACACACTAAGTTTTCCTTTTTTTATCGATAGAAAATGGAAGAGGACATGTTTTTGCTAAAACAACTTCCAGTTATTAATTGCTTATGGAAAAAGTACTATCTCAAACTTATTCTTTGTAAGACTTGGAGGCTGTGATTTAAATGTGGTTTGTTCCACGATGTCCTTATTTTAGCATTTGTATTATAGCTAAAATTTGAGATTGGTCTCACTGAGATATAGTTGAAAAATTGCTGAATATTTATGCTAAATGTGATATTTATTACTTAACATATAAATAGTAGGTTCTAAGTTGTCTTCTTACTATTAAGCTATGTTGGCTGACTTGTAGGATTTCATTTGTTTGTGTTTAATTCATTGTCATCAATGTTTGGCACTGGTGATTATTATGACCTTCTAAAAAACCTGGCCTATAGAGTCTATGCTAAAAAAGTATGATATATCGAACAATAATTCACAGCTTTGAAAGCGTGAGGAAAGTGCATGCTAGCTGGCGTCATTTGTTACTGGAAAATGACGTCATTAATGGCGTTAGATGGTGTAACGCCGTTTACGCTTGAAATATGTTACAAATACATGTAAACATATGCGATGTAGTCTAAGTATTGGCAGGAGTTCTTCAGTTCGATGGCGGAACATTGGAAGAAGCTGAAGACTCTAAATATGCGCTTTTGTCGTTTATTGTGTGTTAGAATCGAAATAGATCAGCTCCAGTGCTTGAATTGTTGAGTAATAATTCACTGTTTGTCGTCAGTTGTATGAACATAAATCACTCGCGCTATGCGCTCGTTATTTGATCTTCTTTACAAATGACCTCCAAACAGTGAATTATTACTCAATTATTCAATGCTAGAGCTGATCTATTTCTTATTATTATTTAAAGCCATTTTTTTCTTTATAAACGGTTTATCGTGTTAAATTAACAGTATTTTTTTAACATGAAAGTGATAATCAATATATGTTTGGGGGTTTTTCTTAATAGTTTTTTCCAATTTTGTTTAATTCACAACAGAACAAGTATAATACCATAAGTCTAATTCTAAAGCGATAATCTACATACAATATTAAGAGAATATATCAGTGTTGTTAATCAATTGTTTCTATTGGCCTTTTGTGGCATACTATATACTATTCTTTCACAGTTTGACAAAAGTTATTAGCTTTGAGAATTAAAGGTTTCAGCTTTGGTTTATTCGTTTTGCAACATTTTACCTTCTATGTATATGTATCAAGACAAAATCTAAACGGATTTTTATACAAGTATAAATAATGTTATTAGTTATTTTTATTGGAATGTTTAAAGTATTTTTCAATCTATCAACAAACAATACTATATTTATTATTTGAATTGTTCATGTATTTCAAATGTAGTCAAATACATTTCTTCATGTTATATGTTCATCTTTTTAAGATTCTCGTCAAGCTAAGTTGAAAATACAGAAAGCAGAACATCAAGAAAAGATTCTCACCCTCGAAGATGCCTTTGAGAAAATAAAGAGAGCAATTCATGTATCTGATGTTGAGGTAAGTTATGCACATTTTAATTTAAAGATTTCATTTAAATGTGTGGAACTTATACGTACAAATCAGTGATATAAACCATTGTAAATTGGCCAAAATGATACTGTAGGTTGAAAACAGAGTAAAATTTAATATGTGTTTGCATGAACACAATGATAGATAATGTGCAAGACATAGTCGTCATACTGAGATTTAAATTTAGATAAAAACATTTAAGGGGTATTTTCCCAAGGCAATATTGTTTTTGCTTAATGGACATCATTGGGATCTATGAATATTTTACTATTCGTGATAAAAAAGACCTGGTCAAACACAATCACATGGTCAATAAGTATTGATGAAAACAATAACAATGTATAAGTACGAATATATGAGTGAGATGCATATATAAAAACTAAGTTATCGAAAGAGAAACGTTATCATCATCTCATGGCCCTCTCTGATGTATTTTAGGATATAGTGTATCGTCTGGAGAACCAGAGTATAACATATATACAGCTGAGAAAAATGGAAAAAGAGAAATCCATGAAGAAAAATAAATTTTCAGAAGAATTGTCCAAACTCCGAGTTGTGTTTGAAGAGCTCAAGTTTACAAGTGAAAGGAATATGCAGAAGTATGAACCCTATTCTTAATTCATCTACGTTTTTCATTCATCTAACAAGTAAAATTTCATGGCATAGTTATCATGAGCACGCATTATATAGAACTCACAAACTGGTCCAGTCCCACTCACAAACTGGTCCAGTCCCACTCACTGGGACAACCAATTTCAGAAACTAGAAAAATTAATATCAGAGCCATCTCACAAACTAGGCCAATCATATACCAATCATAAAATGTGCTGAAAGTCCAATGTAACTGTTTTGATAAAACTTTTACAGGGCAAACTATTCATTAGCAAACACTTTAATGCCTCTCATAATAATCCGGTAAATACTTATTCGAAGTGACTCAATGTGACATTTGAAATTAACATACTATCATTAAAGTAAGTATTTTCATCTAAAATTAAGAAATATTTTTCTGCTGAAAATGTATCTTTTCATGCATTATTTTCATCTATATTGGACCTGTCTATATATCAATCACTTTGTAATATTTTTTTTGTTTACAGGGGACGTAAAGTGTTAGAAGATATGGCTGAGTTTATGAGACAGGAAGAATTGAAGAGAAATACAGATGTTGACCAGTTTCAAAACAATGAGAAACTGTTGTTAAACCTGCAATCTGGCATTGCTACTTTATTTGAAAAACTCAAAGAAGTCATACTGAAGCCTGTAAGTCATTGCATTCACTGATAGTTGCTTGAAGAGTCTTGATGAATATACTCAAAGATGCCAAAAAACATTAATTCCAAATTATTTTAGCCTCTGTGCATCACAGACATGTAGTCTGGCACTAAAAACAGGGCAATTGGTATACCGCTCCAACCAGTTTTGTTCTGAGCCATGGTGGGCCCATCCAAGGACTAGCATCAGGCACCAATCCAATGATGAAAGTTTCAGGTCAGGGGTCTGTCCTTGAGTCTGAGGCCTGACCCATCTTTGTGCAATTAAGATGAAACCACAGCTATGAACTGTGACTGGATTAACAACACTGCATGCAGACTGTCGCGTAATATCCATGTTATATCCCACTTTTTATAATTTTTGATTATCTTCTTGAATTGATTGGTAAAAGTTAGTTTCCCAACGATTCTTTTGAATATATAGAATCACGCCTACCAAACGGTCAGATGCTCAACCGCTGGTTGGGCGAGAAAAACGATTTGAGTGTCTTCCGGTTGAGATTTCAAGGAGCTAAAAAGGTAAACAATTTTGAGGTTTGTTTTCGTCAATCATGCGTTATCATGACTATGGGGTGCAAAAAACAAGATATCACATTCAGTCTGTTAACCATAAAAAGTCTGAAAAAGTGGTATTTCTTGACGAAAACAACCTCTTAATTGTTTATAACTGTATTTAAGTGCATTTTGGTCGCATATGATCATTCATATGATTTTATATTCGTGCAAAAATATTTTATAACATAGTTAGCTATTCAGCATTTTTTCAAGAATTAAAGAATTTGTAGCGCCCAGTTTGGAGATAGTAAGTTGGTATGGGCCCATGTAACAGACCGAATGCATTATCTTGACTATGTGGTGCGAAAAAACTACAAATGATGCTATTTAATTTTCTTATCATTTGTTATTATTTGATGCTCAACCAGATTTTTCCAGGATTTTCCACCAAGATTTTTCCCATATTGCACAAGCTCGATGAAAATAACAAGCAGAATTCCAGTTGCCAATCTCAGTCTTGATCAGGCCTGTATATATCATCTTCGAGCACATCATAAAATTGAATACACAGCCCAAAACAACATGAATTTCTACACGTTTATATCTGCTTCTGGTACACCTCCCTCATGCAAACCGTAAATCTGACAAAAGGAGAAAATTCTCTGACTACCTATTTACACCATTAACGTAGGGACCTGTAAGAGGTTGCATGACATTCCCCGATTTTTGATTCTCTTCCTAGGAGAAGAAATATTGATTATAACATACAGAACATGCAACATTTGCTTACCTTTTTAGCTCCTCGAAATCTCAACTGTAAGACACTCAAATTGTTTTCCTCGCTCAACCAGCGGTTGAGCATCTGACCGTTTGGTAGGCGTGAGAATGCAGAATACATTCACCATCTACACTGTTTCCTAAGATGAAAAATAATCTTCAGTGACAAATCAATGATTTCGATATTAAAACATATATTTCCTCAAAATATATAACCATTGTAGCAAACTAAAACTATTTTTACAGACTGGATAAGTGATTCCATCTTTCAATAAAAGATTTACCATACTTCAACAACTTCTGGTATTTAAATGAGCACTGGACAGATGGGCCATAGTTGCATATGAAACAAAGTCTCATGTTGTTAATGTTCCTCCAAATCAAACAATTTACGCAAGTTTGATTTTCTTTCTGAGGTTTCCTTAAGCTCTGACTATCTGTTAGTCATGAGCCCTTTCTTTGTTTCTTCATAGTGTGTTAATTTGATTTGATTGTTTCTCTGTGATGATACACTGTAGTGGTTAGAAAGCCTGCATGCAAGCTTAACAAGTTTGTGTTTTAACAACAACAGAATCTATGGTGAAGATTTGGTACCAGAAAAATGCATTTAAGCCCCCTACCCACCCCCATCCCAGTGGCTTAGGCTGCTGTCCGTTCTAAGGCAATGGGGTACTGTTGTTGTTGATTCGTTGTCTGTAGTGCTTCCCATTGGTTGTGGGGGTCCTGTGTTTGTCTTTGCTTTGTTGTGCATTACAGGAAGAGAGAGAGAGAGAGAGTGAGAGAGAGAGAGAAAGAGAGAGATGTTGCTTCCCTTTTATTGTCTTGTTACTGTAAATGTTCTGTGACTCTTCCTCACGGTGCTGTGGGATTGTGGTATTAAATGACATTAATGAGAGGGCCATTTAAGTGTAACATCCTATTTATGGGACATCTGCAAGCAGTGAAGAACAAGATCCTATGCTACAAAACGCAGTTTATGATCAAGTTTTGCACTGTTTGCTTACATAATGTCCTTGTAAAATTTTAATGAAATTGAAATTTACTACCAAACAACCCTTGCAATGATGCATAAATTGATTAAATTTGCAGAATCTTTCGGCAGAATCTAGGGTGAAGATTTGGCCACTAAAATTAATTCAAGCCCCCTGGTGGCTTCAACTACTGTCTGATCTAAGGCGGTGGTTCTGCTGTTGTTTATTCATTGTTTGCTGTTGCTCCCATTGTTTGTGGGGGTTTAGTGTTCGGTCTTTGTTTCGTTTTGCAGTACTTTGTGTCCTTTCTAGTTTTGCAATCATCTAGCTGGGGAAGATAGAGCTAAACTCAAGCTTTTAAAGTTTTCAGCCCTAATTTTTTGCAATAACTTTTTTGTCTTCAATTTTAGCGAAATGTGTTCGCAATGAAAGTGGTAGAGGAGAATTTTCGCCAACTTCTCCAAAAGGTCTTGTGCTTGTGGCGCAAACAGAACTTTGTGTATATAGATGAAGGTTTTGCAATAAAATTGAATTCGTCCTAAATTTCTAAGTCTTTTAATGACAGGTATAATTCGTTTTGGCGTGACAGAAAGAGGAAGTTTCAAACAATATTCTGAAGCAGTGCATATCCCGTTCTTCAAAGGCTGTGCATATCATAAAACTGCCGTTAACATACTCAGAATTTAAGTTGCATATGCGGAATCAACTTAACGCAGGCTCATTTGTAGGAGCAAAGGCTGGGTTATCGCATGTCGTGAATTTTTTCTCTTATGCACGTGCTATGAAATGAAAGGTTTTGAGATGACCCTTCTAGCTTAACGCACGAGCGAATCAGGCGCGATTTCTATTATATTTGAACAAGCCATCCATCGCTTTAGTAATTGAATTAGGGCGGTGCAATGTATTTTTTGACTGACATCTTGGACTTTGTTTATTTGCGCTTTGCTTAAAATGTTCAAAGAGTGCATCTAAGCACAGAGGAACCTGTAGCATCTAGGATTTTGGAACCATTTAGAGAAGTTCCTGAATACTTTACATCGCAAACACATTTGGCTAAAATTGAAGATAAAAAAGTTATTGTGAAAAATTAAGTCTAAAAACTTAACAGCTGGAGTTTAGTTGCTTTACTATTGTTGTGTTCTGAATTTCATGTCATTGTCCAGGTGGTTCTATTAGATAATTAGCAGTTCAGCCCTTAGTTTATCCCCTGTAATTTTATAATGATTAATATGGTGTTTGATTTGCAACATACTGACCTTCCTGTTTTACTTTGTTTTAGCCATTTCATAACTTTGCCAAAGGCCACCCAGTGGAGGATCTGTTACAGTGTGGAAGAAAGCTAGACCTTCTGCTGTCTCATCTAGGACTGAAGAAAAACCAGCCAGTCTCTCTCCTCCATAAAATTGACAATGAAAAGGTATTTATCACTGGTCACTGGAGCCATGTTATATAGAAGGAAAAACGTTCTAGATCTCAAAAACTTTCTTCTGCACAAAACATGTTTCTATATGTGTCAGTCAATCTGTAAAAATAACCAATGTAAAGCAAATGTAACAGCTGTCTAATAGCCAACAAGAAAAACAAAATATGCATAACATCACACAGTAAAATCCTTGATAGCTGCCCAAGGATATATATGAGGGACTTGATTGGGTATATCAGTTATCAATTTTGGCCATATTTTATATCATTTAGTCATTTTAGCCAAAAAAAATGTTTAGCGATTTTGTCTAAAATTTAACAATATTATGAGGATCAAAATAAAAATTTTGATTAACGATTAAACACATTGTAAAATTAACATGATGCTTTTGTACATGTGGTGTTTTGTACAAGTAAATTTAATTTAATGATTAACAGGTGAATTTTATTGTTTAGGCAAATATTTTATCATCTTGTTAGCGATTGAATGGCCAAAATTTTAATGATTAGCCATTTTCAGACCCCACCATCCAGGACCTCATATTTGTAAAATATACCAAACTCTCATGGGCTTTCTTATCTTAATTTTAGTTACATCAGTATCTTGAGACAAGACTTCCCGTTGACAACATAAGAATCAAAACAGACACAGATGATCTGAGTGACACAGATGAATATCTCTTTGACCATGATCAGGAGAATGAGGGATTCACATCAAGGGAAGATATCAAACGAAAAGGACAGGATATTCTTAACTCCAAACTCAAACCTAAAAAGAAGAAGGCCAAAAAGCGAAATGCCTAAATTTTTTAGACTTTTGTTTGCTTATAGATATGAGGCACAATGGGGGTGGGGCACTTTTTTGTAAAGCCGTAACTATGATTCAATAAGCCAGTCTATATATTCTGTGTAGGACCTTTATCCATATACGATAGCCATTTATATGAGCCAGTACAAGAGATGTTGGTACTTAACTGTAACAATGGTGGCACACAAAGACTCAAACAAACGATGCACATCTGCACGGTCAGAGCCTTCACTGCAAACATTACCAAAAGAAGAATGCTCAGATATAATATACTCCTCAAAATAATAAAAAGGCCACTATTATCAATAAGTGCTATTCTAGGAAAAGGTGTGGCCTGGGGTGGAAAACAACTTGAAATTAAATTCCTTCGGGTGGGTGTTCAGTGTTGTTTTGATCTTTGGAGGTGCCTTCAATTAACATCAATTTCTAGGTGGTATCAAAATAAAAAGTTGGGTTCCAACCCCAGTGGCATGTTTTCCTGGAATAGAATATTTAAGTAGAATGTGTTTTGAAAAAACAACTTTACGATCTAGTCTAATTTTCCAGACATCTTTGAGGCCCTACTGCCAAGTAAAACAGCAGAGAGAAAATGATAGAAAATGTTACTGATTTGAATTTCGTGTCATTTTAGAACTTAACCTAGCTGCATTGGAATGCCATTTTTGGGTCCAAGAAATGTGCCACAGAACTACATGAAATGAATAAATAATGCTTTTAGATGCAGATATCTCTTTTTCACATGATTTATGGTGTTTTAATCCAATCAATACCACCCATCTCTTTCTGTGATAGCAAATTGCCCATTTCGACTGTAAAGTAAGGACCAGCCCATGGGTTCTGACAGTTTGTTTTGGCGTTTGTTTGTAACAACTTTTTTGTATACTTCTCAGAACGGCTTGATAAAACGAAAAAGCATAGAATGATGACTGAAAATCTGATCCTTCGTGGCCCAGAACAAACATAATTTTTAGAAAATAAAAAACAATACCAAAACTCCATAGTCAGAGGTTAAAATGCTGCTTCACAGCTTAATTAAACTGTTAGATGAAATCTTTTGCATTGAAAGAGGACCTCTTTAAAACAAATTTAATTTGATGTCACTTTCATTCTGCTCGAATGACCACAGAAGAATTTCTTAACCCCACCCACTGCCTTTTGAAAGTGTGTTTTGCTGGTGGTGCATTTGAGTCACGGTTATGGCAGATTAGGCATGCACAGTTCTCCTTACAATGGAAATAAGTATAATTGATTGTTGAGTTATGGGTATAAATGGTAGAACAAATTGGGCCATGTTTTGTAGAAGTTAAATGTTTCAGGAAATTATACTCACATTGGAATTTGTTGGTCCTTCAATTATTTTAAGTAGAATTTAAGCTTCTTTGAATAGGTCAGCATGGGTGTCTAAAACATTATTTTGTGTGTAAACAATAAAATCCATGAATAGTGTCGCTAGTTGGGATATCCAAGTACGCAAGCTTGCAAACATTTGTAGATATACCAACAAAGGATGATTTTCACCGATATCAGTGATATAACGCTTTAATTATATAGCTATAACTATTTTATATTATTTTCTAAAGTGTACAGTGTAAAATATGTATTTTATGATGCGGGTTTCAGATTTCGCAAAATAATGCAACACTTTTGCCTGCAAGATCAGGAACATTTGATGTCAATTTTATGTAAAGTCTGGCAATGGCAACATGCTAAGGTATCTTAATAAGAGTCCACAATATTTTTGAGTGTGCAGATATCGAGTGATATCAGCACACTTGGTACTCTTCGCTTTTATTCTCATTTTTTGATGATTTGTAATACCACATTATGATTTATCTCGAACGTGCCCATATATTGACAAACAATAAATGTCCAATAAGAGATGTGACCCTGCAAGAGCTGATCTTACCTTTGTAAATACATATTATGGCCACATTCTCCCTTTGTGCCTCATACTATCAGTTTTGACAGATTCACACTACTAGACCAAATGGGCCTCATCGTGAGAAAACCTGTCTTTCTTGTCTTTGACTAAGTTGGAAACAAACCAACCTGCTCAGCTACCAAGATTAGCTAGAATATTGACATTTTACATGAAGCAATTTTACATATTATACACGCCAGTAAGCTTATAACAAATCTCTGATCAGGCTGCTCAGTGCCTTTGCTGTTTTCACAAAGTCAATTTTTTCACGACAAGGCCCAATTTACATTTGGTAGATTTATTTAATTTTTTTTTCAGTTTTTATATTTATTTTTTATGTTTTGAAGTAAGATTCGCCAGAGAAAAGTGATATTTGGACTATATCTTCTCAGTTCTCACAATTACCTGTATCCTGCTAAACCATAATACTGTTAATTCGGAAATGTTTGCTAGGGTTTTATTTTCGCAAAACGAAGTTTGGTGAAAATAAAACTCTTGTGAAATGGCAAAATCACTCCATCTTTTACTGGTGTAGGTAAATCAAGCCCCTGTCCCGATTTTTTAACATGGCAAATATGTCTTTTAAAGCTATTTGAAAAAAAAGAATTCTCGCGAAATTTCTGAATTTACAGTATATCCTTCTTTGAAAATTGTCAGTTCAGAAGTCTGCTGATCAGGATCCACATGTTTGATTTCAATCTGATTCCATGGCAATAAATGAAATCTTGCAAATCAAAAAATTAGCAGGAGTACGATTGAGGAGATATACAAATGTGCAGCCTCATACAACTGACTTAAGTTTGTTTTGTTTGGTTTGTTTGCTTTTGTTGACACAGTACATTTATTTTTCACTAATAAAAGCCCAAAAAGAAATTCAACATGTTTGTGTGTTTTCCTGAATCTTAATACAATTTAAACAAGAATTTATTATAATCTATCTATTAGAAGGTATAAATCAGCCGAGGACATATTGGTCAGTTTTATTGAAATGAATATCCATATTGTTTAGGGGCGGGAATATGAATGGTTTCCGAGATACGAACTTATTAAGCCTTTTATTAAGTGAATGCAATGGAGCATTCCCCAGCATGCTCTGGGGGCATCCTGATCAGTGTTATTGAATGTGTCTTATCAAAAGGAGCATGATTATATACTCATGTCCAATGAAAATGCACCACTCTTCAGATGCGCATAGTTGTGGCCCATCAAAAGCTGTGCAAAATTGTGTTATTAATATTTATTATTTAGGACAAATGCAATGTTTTCGCACATAAATTTTAATTCCAGTGACTCTGTTAACACATGGCGTAACGTCAGCCTCCAAATTGTGTTAATCACATTTTTGGCGTATACAAAAAGACCCAAAATTATCGTTTTTAAAAACACTTTCTGTTTGACAGTAGATACACTGTCATTTTGCCACAACTTTGACTGTTGTAAGGCAAACCCTAACACTACACTAAAGCAAACCATGTCACTAAGTAAGCTTAAATATGGCGTGGTCCGACAAAACTAGACATAAACTGTTTAATTGTCATTTCTACAGTCCTGGTGTTCTACACAATACTGATCTCCGTCGCACGAACCCACACACATGCAAAACGTCATCCAATTCCACTCAAAAAGGACGTTGCATCACTAACATCATCTTTGAGTGCGTCGCCAGCCATTGTTCCCAATGCTAGCATTTCAAATGTTCTGAAATAGCATTCATTTGTCGGTGCGAGTATTATCTAACATTAAGTACAACACAAATACTCTTAGTTGTGTGTATACCAGCTTTTAAAGATTGACATTTATCAAATTAATATTGATACCTACGCTCCGTCGATGTAAACGACCCGCTACATGAGCAAGAAATCTTTTTGATACGACCTTGTCATAATTGTGCATCCCAAAAAGGATTCTTTGAATGTAGCGCTTTAACGGGCTAGTTAAAATGAGGCTAGTAACGTCACATTGTGACGTTATAGCTGCTTTCAATGTAAGATACCTATTTCAGGCTATCAATTTAGAGATCTACGTCACTGAGATCAATGACTACAAACGAAAGGTTAATTGTTTAATACAGGTTAAACAAAATTACAATATGACATAATGATGAGTAGGCAAGTTTGGATTAAAGAAAAAAACAAAAAAATCAATACACGAGACAGTAACAAACTGTCAAATCTTTAGAAACCTAAAGTCTAGTTTAGCGGCTGCTCCAGATATGCGCATGAATTAGATCTATGAATTATGTTGCAGCACATTGTCACAGAAACTTTCTGGGGTTCTGGCATGTACATAATGCTCAAAAAATACTTCTGAGTTTTTCCAGCGACCGACCTTCCTGACAACTTCCGGATTTATTCCCTGTTCAATCGCGGACGTTGCGCCAGTAGGCCGGAACGACTTGGCCGAGAAGCCCTGTCCACCAAGACCTGCTAAGATAATGGACTCTTCCAAAATTTTCGCGATTGAAGCGGCCTCTAAGGCTGTATACGGAGATCTTAGAGTCAGAAAAACCGGCCCGTTGCCCGACCTATGAGAATCTGTGCGCGCAATATAATCCTGAAGGGTCTGCACAGGATCCACTTTGTCATTTCTGCTGCGCGGTATTTGAACGTCGAACCCTGTACGCGCCGTATCATTCTTAATGCCGAAAAAAGTGATTTTCACATCGTGTTTTGAGAAAATCAGCTGATTGACAGAGAAAACTACCCTGCATTCGCCATGACTGTTCAACTGTCGTGCGTTCGGAGCAATATCCGAGGGCCTGAGCATTGCTGTAAGGGCCAAAAGCGTAATAGCTTTAAGACGTAATGATTTCAAGTCGAGGGCATCATTGTCTGCCCAGTTCATGAATAAATCGTGAAAATGACCAACAGGCATAGCTTTAGGCCTCAACATAGGCACTGACGTACCAGACTTTACAAGTGCGGTAATGAACATCCTAATCTCATATCTCTCTATAATGTTAGGCAAGTCTAAGGCCCGGTACATATGACCTAGGGCAGCAGTAGTAGTGTTCAATACAGACCTGGGTCTGGTCGATTTTTCCGCTACAGTAGCAAGAAACTCTGCCAGAATTCTAACATCGATAGGAGGAAAAAGGCAACTTTTATCTTTACAGAAAACATATAACTTTTCTAATGCACCATTGTAAGAGTTCAAAGTACTGGGAGCAATGCAATACTGAAACTTTTCTATGCAGTCTGCTGACCAACCTTTCTGTTTAAGGTCGGATTGCCACATACCCTCCAGGCAAATAGGGACCACTTCCGGTTCCAGCACGGCTCGGCCACACCCATCGCTAGACATACCCTTGGGCTGTTCGGGAGCCTTAAAGGCGTTGCGACTGCCATACTTTGCAGACGACTGTACCACGGTTGAGCTAACCATTTTGGTGCAATAACTGTTGCTTGAGCGCGCTGATCTTGAATTACGTCTAAAACTTTGTGCAGTAGGCAAAACGGTGCGTTGACAAAATTGTTTTCGTAACCCCAGTTGTCCTGGGACAACGCGTCTACCGCTTCGGACAACGGCTCCCAATACCTGCTGTTGAATCGCGGAAGCTGAGTATTTTGACAATTCGCGAATCTGTCTACTGTGTGTGGACCCCATAAACGGTCCAGGTAAGCAAAAAGTCTGGGATGAAGCCTCCAATTGTGTTTGTCGGCCCTCCTGGACCAGAAATCTGACTCCTGGTTCTCTACTCCGGCTATATGCGCGCACTTTATCGAGACACCAATCTCGATCGCCTCGGCCCAGATGGCCTTTGCTAACTTTGAAAGAGCTGGGCTCGGACCACCCTTGTGGTTCACGAAAGTCATAGCAGAAATGTTGTCTGTTAGAACTTGAATGTTCTATCCTCGTATCAGACTGGAAAACGCCTTCAACACCATTAGAATTGCGAGCATTTCGCTTTCGTTCGACGACAGAAATGAGACTCGGACGTTCCAATCCCTGAACGCGACTTGTCCATCGTACACTGCGCCCCAACCAAGGTGACTCGCGTCGGTGACAATTTGTCCCTGTACTTGCTCGGAACATATTAAATGCTCGTTCCATTGATCAACTGAGTGTAACCACCACTCGAGCTCGGGAACAACCTCTAGCCCAACAATCACGAGTACCCAACAATCTATATGCGGATCTAAGAAAAAGTTTGCCCGGTTGTACAACCCAGGCTACCGAAACACACTGGCCACAGATTTGTGCCAGACACCTGAAAGTTATACTTTTTTGTTGTAGGGCTTTGCGTATGCTGCGCTTAAGCTTGGATATACGCGCTGTCTGTGCTTTAATCCTAACCTGACCCTGGTCACTGCTCAAAGTGTAACCAATATAACTGATCTTATTAGACGCTACAAGCTGAGATTTTTCAAAATTGATAATAAAACCTAACTCGGTTAGAGTATGTATGAGTTGGTCAATATGGTCGGTGGAACAGGACTCCTCGGCTGCAAGTAAAAAATCGTCTACGTAAACGGTAACCCGCAAGCCAATAGACCTGAGATATGTGATCACAGGTCTAACAACTTTGCTAAAATAGTAGGGGCTACAGCATAGGCCGAAAGGTAAGACTTTCCAGCGATAATAAAGACCTTTATAAGAGAACGCAAAAAATCTCTGTGTTCCCTAGCAACAGGCACGTGAAAAAATCCGTCCTTGATATCAGCAGTCACAAACTTATCACCTGCCCGAAGAAAATGAACTGTGTCTCTGATGTCCTCGTTCCTGTAGTGGGGAACTTTGCAAAATGAATTAAGTTGTCTCAAATCAGTAATAAGCCTAAAAGAATTATTTCGCTTAGGAACACAATGTATGGAATTAATGCAAACTGGTTTTAAACTACACTGTTCAATATAATCTAAGAGAACCAACCGTGAAATCTCGCTGTCTAAGAAGTCAACTTCTTTAGCATTAAAATGTTTATTATTCAATTCAAAAGTGCAAGCGTCACTATTTACCTGAAAAGGGATCTTAATGCCTTCCTTAATCCAAGTCTTAACAAAGTCCGGAGCATTTATTGCGTCCCATGCATGCAAATTATCACTCAACCTGGCCTTACACATTTACACTGTTTTGTCAGTCACATTTACATGTATATGAAGGGAGGTAACACTACTAAGTCCCAGCATCATTGTCCGACACATAGTTATCTTCCCTAGCAGGCCTTCTCGGGAACTGTCTGTTAGCAAATGACTGGAACACGTCCCTGTCCTGTGTCCTGCCGTTGTACGACCCACGTTGACGACCTCGACCAGTCCCAGGAAAACCACGTCTGGCCGTGAATCTGTCCTCTGTAGAACCGCCCGTTGGACGCCCAGCTGCCGATAACGTTGCCGCTGCTCGAAGCGTTTCGAGCGAATCCTGATCAAAACCAGATTTGTTCTTCTGCAGAGATCTGAATATTTTCGCTGTGCTAGCGTCAAACTGTCCGTTCACCAACAAAGCAGCGTATTCCTCTTGTAGGTACTTTATTTGAGCGTACTGAATCAAGAACAAATTGTCTAGCGTCTCCTGCTTAAGCTCAGTTCCTGCTTCAAGCGAACACAAAAGTTTAATGCCAGTCTCACAATAGCGACCACATTTGGCCAGAGCGTTCATCAAAGGCTGGTCTGTCCGTTTTATGCCCTGTCGGGAATCATTGAGTTTCACATCAGCCGGCAATTTAACCTTACTGAGACTGTCCTTTAATGTCTGGAACTCTCCTTGTGTGTCCGGCTGACTCGTCGATCTGACAGCGCCCGGCTGGGGCGGAATGCCAGTGCCCACGTGGCTCAGATTGGGAGGCAAATTAAAGTCCTCCGAGATGCGCTCGTCCGCGCGACACTGCTCCTTCAGCTGGCGTTCAATCTCGCCTAACCGCAAATCAACTGATTTTATAAATCTGTCCAGCTTTTCATCCAATTCTGACATAATTTACTTCACCATGTGAAAAACAGCTCCGACCCTGGAGTGAACGAGTCAAGAATTGAGATGCAATTTATGCAAAGAAAAATGCGAGAATGATGCTTTTGAAAATAGTGACCCATGTTCAATGGCTGACCGTGTGACTTTCTGTTTTGATGGTTGTTTTGTTGAATGCTTCCAACACGGGTCATCAGCGATCATTTTGTAAGACCTATCACTAACTAACGGAAATGCTATAATATAGGTCAATTTTGACCTCAGACGTATCAAAGATCAGACTAGTCTACTTAAGAGCAAGAGAAAAGTAACTAAGATTGTAACGGTTATTTCTCGCCTAATACGTACTGCTCGTGTTATCGACGTAACAAACTTTCCAATAAAAATGTAACGACATGACCAATACAGCCACTACAGGCTTAGTCGAGCAGTCGTCTTTAAATGCAAATATTCCCTGGAAAGTTGCAGAGTTCGAATCCCAGAGATCCAAGTCCCAAATATCTTTTTTCATTAACATATTTTCTTTGAGGGGGAGGGGGTAGGAATGATAAATCTTCTACCTTTTGGGTACCAGTGATATGACAATTTAGTACATCGTAATTTTATTGTAGAAAAATCCCAAGTTTGGCTGGAATGGCGGCCCGCGGTTCGGAACTTTACTATATTATTTTACTGCTATACAGGTATCTTTAAAACACGATAAACTTAATTTTGACTTCTCTGAGGCAAATCGTATCACCTAATGCATTTAATGATTGTTTCATTGCGAGGAATAATTTCGCCTTCAACCTATTTTCGCTATGGCATATACCTGGTGACTGGGCGAAGTGCGTCGAGCATGTTTTGTCAGTAAAGCGGGTATACATACTAGTTAAAGGAGATCATGGAAGAGGAAGATCATGAGCCAGTGGTGATTGATCTTGCGTAGGGCTCCGACTGCAGCTCTGATACTGACAATGCCAGCGAGACAGAGGGCATATGAAATTAATTGTATCTGAAATTTAATAAATTATGAAATAAAATATATACCATGATGAAAATATACAATAGAAAAATAGCTGAAGTGAACATGCACGCACGCACATACACACACTTATATTAAAAGTAAAAAAAAGGCCTGACCGTGACTCGAACTCGCATTCAAGAAAATAAATACTTGTAGACTAACATTAATGTAATGTTGCTTACCTACCGAGCTACAGAGAAAGTTGAGTAAACTGTTGAAAGTTACCTATTTACATGTAATCATGATAATGTATTATGTAAGGCCTATAACTTTATAACGGTTTCTGCCTGTTTCCCCTTTCACGTGCTGTAAATTCGAATCGTCTGATCTTTGATCCGTCTGAGGTCGGATCTTTGATCCGTCTGAGGTCGAAATTCACCAATACAATAAGACGCAATGGCAAAAATAAAATGTTATATGTTGTTAAAAAGATATAGTAATTTTTGTAGGTGATGCATTTTCATTGGACATGAGTATACATGTATATATGGATTAGGGGTTGATATCTGAACAGATTCCAGGATATTAAGTGTTTTATGGAGTGAAGGTGGTGAGTCATGCCCTGGCACACCCATGGGAGACATCCCAGTCAATGTAATTTATTGAAACATGAATTTACATGTATGTGGTTTACATTTTAGGACTTTAGGGATTGGTTGAGCCTTGGCATGTCTCCAGGTCAGCCCTTGAGGACAGGATTTCAAATATCAAAGTAAAAAAGGAGACAAAGATCAGGAAAAGATACAATCAAGTTCCACACCTGACCCAAGATGCCACATGGGAAAGTAACGAAAATACAATAAACATCACCAAAAAGAGCCAAGAGGTCAGCCCTTTCCCAGCAGGTGACCACAAGGCAGCGATGAACGGCCAGCAATGAAGGGACGCAAAAGCATGAGAAACACAAAAAACACAAATGATCAACAAAAGGAGTACCGCCTTGGAACAGTCAGTAAAATATTTTACTGGAGGGCTTAAACCGGTTTCACGGCCCCAACCTGTCAACAGCCAAAGCATCAGGCCCCTTCCATCTCATCAATAGAAAAGTCTTTAAGTTAGAACGGTCATAGAGTCTGAAGTCCGACCCATCAGCGGCAATTAAAGAGGAAAGCAAATGTTGCCAACCGTAATTGGGTTGACCACCAAGCATGCAGTCTGTTTCATTACATTAATGTTATAGCCAATCTTTTTATAGTGGGAAATTATTTTAATGAAACCTTCTTGCAAAACTATATACCAATATTTATCACAAAATAAATTCAGAACGCCTTGAGAGGTTAGTGAGAAATAGTCCACAAAAACTTGGGCGGTTTTTGTGCACACTCTGTAGCTACACAATACGTGTATTTTAATAAGCACCAATTTTTCAGGGTCCCTAGAAAAATGCCATTGGCCACTAATAAGGGAAGAATTTTGGAATATAAGGTATCAACAACAAGGCAAGGATAACATTATTTTCCACTGTTTATTTATCTTTTTCACAGCTTGTGTACCTACACAGCATACAAACACACATCTACAATGTGTCCACTGTTTATTTATCTTTTCACAGGGTGTGTACCTACACAGTATACAAACACACATCTACAATGTGTCCACTGTTTATTTATCTTTTTCACAGCTTGTGTACCTACACAGTATACAAACACACATCTACAATGTGTCCACTGTTTATTTATCTTTTCACAGCTTGTGTACCTACACAGTATACAAACACACATCTACAATGTGTCCACTGTTTATTTATCTTTTCACAGCTTGTGTATAGTCTGACAAAATTGACCTTAGACTGATTAATTTTCGACAAAATCTTCGTGATATTCGTGAGTTTTCGTAGAGTACTCCGACCTTGGTCACGCATTTACAGAGAATATGAAGATAATGTCAATTCGTTAATGCAAATGGCCTGATAGCCTAGTGGTTAGTTGACTTCTTACAAATCAAGCATACCTGGATGGAAACTTGGAAGGAACCTTTTTTTATATAATTGTCAAATTGCTTTCTTTTTTAAGTTAATATTGTTCGTGTATTTTACGTCATCTTGAGATGAGCTTTACATCTTTCATTTGTATTTAGCCGCTTTTGTATTCATTATTCCCTAAGTTCTCCACTCTTTCCTTGTCAGCTGACAAGATTTGCAAATAGTTTGGACCCAGTTCAGTACCAACAGAACGTATGTTCTGATCTGGATACAGACCATTTGACACTCTGATAGTGTTCCTGTAAGATTTTTTAAAAAGTTAATTTTGATTAAAAGTCAGCAGATGATAACAAAAGTCTAAAATAATATTCAGCTTGCAAAGAGTTAACCACATGTAGGCTTACTGAAATTATTCACGGTGCTGTTTTTGTTACATAAACACATGCCAAATTCAAATAAATGTATCCAGTTGTGCACAAAATCAAGAAGAAAGACAAAGAAACTAGCAAATCGAAAAAAAATGAACAAAAAAATACTTAAATGCTACTGGTCTCGAACCCACATCTTTTGAGTGCTAAAACACTCGACTATCCACTAGGCTATCGGGGAACTGTGATTTATTTCATTCAGATTAGTAATTGTACAACAATCTAAAGCACACTTTTTAGGAAGATTCACGAAGTCTGAGTAAAAGGTCATTGAAATTCATATGTCTCGGTCAATTTTGACAAACAATACCTACACAGTATACAAACACACATCTACAATGTGTCCACCTTAACTCTTTGCCTGCCAGCAGCGAATTTAGTTGTCTGCTGCTGATCTTTGTGAACAGTTTGGACCCAGATCAGGCCCAACAATTTGTTCATTGCTACTGGATCCAAACTGTTTGACATTCTGATATTGTTCCTGTAGGATTTTTGTGAAAAATCAGCAGATGACAAGTCATAATTTAACTCTTAGCATGCTGGGTATTTTTTCATGCTTTTGTTATTGTCTGCTGACTTTTTTTTCATTTTTAAAAAAAAAAATCTTTCAGGAACACTATCTGAGCATCAAACATTTTGGATACGGATCAAGACCGACATTCTATTGGTCCTGATCTGGGTCCAAACTGTTTGCAAAGGTTATCAGATGACAACAAAAATCACTGCTAGCAAGGAAAGAGTTAAAATTGTTTCTTTAGTTGAAAATGGATTTTATAAGACCAAAGCATTGCAGGCTATGATGAGATGCAACAATTATCTGCAGCACCTTGGTATTCACTCATTGCAAATGTCCCTACTTGGAGATGACCAGCATAAATAGGTTTCAGCAAAAACATCAAGATAAAACTAAAACTATTTCACGCTTTCTTAGAAATCAGAGCTACATATTTTAGGCTAGTTTTATCCATCAATTTTATCTGATTGCATTGTCAAAAGACATTACTTTACTAAGTTAACCCTTGTCCTGCAAATCCCAGAATTAACTTTTTTGAATACACTGTAGATCCAGATCAGATGGCTTCTGGTGAAGCCATCTGATCAGGACCAACATTGTTTTCCACATACACACGCTTACAACCAAATGCTGCTGGTTAACTTGATAAAAATGGATAAAAATGTATAGTGCATAATGATATTTAGGATGACGCGGGTTAGTGAAAGCAACACAGAATGAGCTAGATTATGAGATTAAGGTACTTATCACAAATGTGAGCAGCAAGGTACCTGGCAAGACTGCGCATGTGCTCAGTATATTCTTGCACACACTAATTAGGGAAATAGATGAAAGCTCAGACAAGAATATATGCCTCTTACTCCACTCCATTACTGCAGGTTTCTACTTTAAGTAACCACCTTTTAAACAGGCATACACAGCTATCTAGTGGGGCTCTACGCCTACATTTTGGCTAGAGTCTTTAACTGCATCCTTTCTCTGGAGAGACAGGCAACATGTGTTGACTCATCTGAGCCTCGTCTGTCCCCATGTGACAAGCACTAAAATCTCAAGTACTGGCTCATATGCTTTTTGAACCTTTTTTTCCTATTGCATCTTACAAAACTCTGATATCTAAATCTAGAATATAAAAGTATCACCCAATAAATAAGACAAAGTATACAGTGAAAGAGTATTTATCTTGTATCTTTGAGTAACCAATACCTTTAGACCTGTGAGGTTTTTAACCAAAATGCTTTGGTGTGTGTGGGGGGGAGGGGGGTAGCTATGCTCCAAATTAATCCTATGGAGCAAAGCTATTAGAAGAAAATTCATAGTTACCAAAATACTAGCCACGATGGTGTCTGTTGTAGCTAATGATTGATCCATTACAACCAGGCTGCACAGGTAATCTGGATCTAGCAGCTTTTTCATACATTGACAACACGAGACAATAGTTTACACTTGAAACAGCACAAGATACATCTATAAGGCACTTTATTTTGCATCGTTACTCTGTATATGGGCCTGGTCACGAGAAAAACCTGCCTTTGTTGCATGCAAACAACAAAGGCACAGACCAGGCCACAGGGTTATAAAACTCTTTTCATGCTCAACTCACCTGAATACGAAATTTATCCTGCTCATAATTGTTAAAATGCCAACAATTGTTGGCATTTTAACATTTACTAGCGTGATAAATACAACATCTGAAAAACTTAAAGCAAGAGACTTCTTTATTTGTCGGTATTTTACTTTTTATGAGCTGTTGAAATTTTGTGCTCAGTTTAGTACATCTGCACAGTATGACCAGCTCCTTTGTTGTTGGCTCTGGAAAGTATGATAGCTTTATTTGCCACATGCAGAAATTCAATGCATCTGTGGCTCAGTAGGTTGATTTGAGCATGACCTTATCACAAACCCTGAAGACTGGCCCCGAGGTTATAAAACTTTTTTCATGCTCAACTCAACTGAGCACGAAATTTCAACTATTATAAAAATTAAAGTGACGACAAATAAAGAAGTGTCTTGCTTCAATCTCTCAAATATTGTATTTATCATGCTAATAAATGTTAAAATGCATTGTTGGCATTTTAACATATATGAGCAGGATAAATATAGTGCTCACCTGAGTTGAGCATGAAAAAAGTTTTGTAGCCTCAAGCCCAGGTTTTCTTGTGTCAAAGCCACTATCAAAGACCTTGATTAATTTTTTTTTGCAAAATTGGATGTAAATTTTGTATCAAATAAACCTAAACTACATGAATTTATTTGAAGTTAACAAGCAAAATCTAATGCCTGTTTTCAACTGGCCCATAGGTTGCAAAACTTTTTTACATTCTCAACTCAACTGAGCATGACATTTCAACTGCTCATAAAAACTAAAATGCTAAAAGATAAAAAAACTTCACTGCTTTCAAACTCTCAAAGGTTGTATTTATCATGCACATAAATTGAAATGTCAACTATTGTTGGCATTTTAACATTTATGATGCTAGGTTGAGTTAAGCATGAAAAAGTTTATAACATCAAGGCCAGAAGTATCATAATTCTCCATCTTTGAGCAAGAAAAAAATCAGAAAAAAAACAATATTGATGTGTCTACAAATTCAACTTGAAATACAACAGGGTTCCCACAGAAATTCAAAAACACAATTTCATGGTTTTTCCATGATCAACAATGTAATTTCCATGACTATTTAATGCATGGCCTCCAACCTCCCCTTTTAGTGGCATCTTCACCACGCTGAGTATATATGGGGAATGCAGCAACAGTAATGTATTTTAGTAAGCATACTTCTAGACCATGCATGTATTTTGAAATAATTAAAACTTGAAACCACCTGTAGCCAGAAAACTAGCTGTCAGACACACAGCTGTGTGTTGTGTGTCTGACAGCTAGTTTTCTGACTACTGGTGGTTTCATCATATTATTTCACAAAATTCCATGATTTTTCCATGATTGGAACTTTTTTCATGATTTTCCAGGATTTCCAGAGCTTGTGGGAACCCTGATACAATTACTTAATGCCTTACACATACTACAAAAAATTAAAAACGATGATCTTTGACAAGAGGTCATTCCGTAAGAAATTTATGAAACAAGCATGTGGCGAATTGAATAAATTTCACATAAAATGTCTACTTGAGATACAATCTGTGTATATTATATGACCATTTTATACTTAATTATATAAATTATTATTTCAATAGAAAAAGGCATTGTTGTCTCAGATAGCCTTGAAACATAACATACTTGCCAAAATGTTATGTACTGTACTGTCACATCTTCATGGCATTAGCCTCCGAAAAACAGTGTGATTATAACGAGGGGATAACAATTGAAATTTTTCTTTTAGGGAGGTATATCATATGGTCAGAAATTTAGATTTACAGGGATGTAATTTCTGAACGTATATCCGATGATATACCTCCCCAAATGAAATTTTTTAATATGATTATCCACATTCTAACACACTATAAACAATTTTACTTCTGATTTCTAACGTTATCCAATCAGATGTCCAATACAATAGAAAGTTCATTAGAATTTATAATAACTGTATTTCATTAAATGTGTAAACTTAACTAGAATAAATAAGCAAGATATCCCAAACAATTAAAATTTCAAAATCACATAACATGGCTATTTCACTATAGAGCCTTGAAAAGACCTTGAATTTTACTATTTATTATTGGATTAAACCTTAATGCACCAATCGCAACAAAAGTCGTCTGCTTTTCTCGTCTGCTGAAATGTTTAAAAAGCCTCTATGGCAAACAGTGTGTGCCCAGATCAGACTGCTCCTATATATGAGCAGTCTGTTATGGGTCCACGCTGTTTGTTTCTATACTTAATTCGTCAGTAATGTTAGGCAATTATTTGCAGCAGACAACTTCAGCAGACGACATTTTCAGATGTATTTTTTTTTCTTTGCGCTTTAAGGGTTAACATTGTTGATCAAGACCTAAATCAGTATAAAATTGTTGTGCTATTATTTGTTGCAGCATATGCTAATTTTCTAAAACTACTTTTTTCAGTGTCTCAGCCTAGCATTTCTGAAAACCATAGGGAGGTCTTATAGAAGTCCTTGAAAAGTCAACAGAAAATCTTTACAGAAACTTAAGTGTATGAACCCTGTTACAGCATTTGTTAATCTGGGATTTGTCTTTCACAAATATACCATTGACATAAATTAAGCATATTGTACTTCCAATGACCAAAAATAATAAATTCTGATGGTCTAACATAAAATGCTTTTTACATTAGTCGACCATACTTATTTTGAGTCGAAAACCGAAATTTTGGTATTCTGAAACATATTCATTGACTCAAAAGAACGGGTTTTCTGGGTCAACTCTCAGTATGCAAAAATGCCAAACTTTGATGCTGTGTGCAAACAACAGATAGGAAAGGGCTAAGTTTTTCAGACTTTTTAGACCAATGTTCCCTCTAAGTTGTTACAGCAAAGTTTGACATGTCAAAAGATATGGTAAGGAGCACTTTGAGAGCAAAAATGTACAAATTTTGGTCATGAATTTGTGCTAGTGAAATGCAATTCATGCAATAATTTTGTTATTTGACTGTTTAATCTGTCCCCATTTCCTGCAAAATATTGCTTGGTGATGTGAGAAGAATCATTGTTGCATTTACAGACGATAAGATACAGGAAACAGGATTCCTAGCCATTATCCTAAATGCAGCCAGGTTTCAAAGGGCGAAAATTTGTCAATATCTAAAAATATTTGTGATTTAGCAGGGATGATTATCTGCAAACGTTAACAGACAGTCAACAAAATCATTCACGAATTTTGGAGAAAATCAGCATTTTGGTTTTCGGAAGTGTTTTAGTAGGTACAGTGCTCATGTTCCTATGACGTTATCAGGATTTGTAGAGTTCTATATTACTGACTTTTGGATATTAGAATAACAGTACTTTTTAATGAGCAATAGATAATTTTGTTTAAAATATTCTGGTAAAAAGGACCTCTGACACTTTGATAGGGTATCTGCCTATTTTTCAGATGCTTCCCAAATTTTCCCTATGCATAAGATATCGCTGGTATTCTTTTGAATATGACACTTGATGTATTAGGAACGTATTAAGGTTATAATTAGACAGGCAGATCCCTACGACAAAACAGGAGACGCTACCAAAGGGGGTAGGGGTTGCAAAATTTGACTTCACCAAAACATATAGAAATCAATTATTTTCACGTGTAAGGTTATTAAATCATCAATCCTCGATTACAAATCACAGTGAAAGTATTTTAAAGTCCAAAATCATGAGCATTTTAATGATTATTTTTGTTGTTGTTTTTTCTATCTGATTTGTTAAGAAATATTTTGAAGTGTACCTGTAGTCCATATTCAACCTTGATGACAATGTATTTACCTGGTGCAATATTATGCAGCAATGTACTATAACCATTCATCCATGCATAAAGTACACCTAGTCAATGGCCATGTAGTTTATGTGTATTGGATAGATACAGTATATGTGCAAAATAATCTACCAACTGAATTTAGTAAAAGGACAATTTTCATAATCTAAAGAAAAATATGCTAAAACGTTGTAATATATCATGACTAATGGGATATGAAAAGGAAGCTTACTTGTACTTATTAATTCATTATACTGGAAAAAAAGATTTTCAAGAGAGCACACCAAAAATCCAAATGCTAATGATCGGGCTCTCCCAGACGTCAAATTTTGGGCTGTGGGATATCATTCCCCCCCCCCGAGTCCCAGCTAGCTTTTCACATATATTATGTAAAATATGAGAACACACTTACGTGCAAAAGGATTAGTTGGGACTCGTGGGGGAATGATGTTTTAAAAATATTTTTCTATTTCCTATATGTATAATACAAAAAGTGACCATTTTAGCCCCAAAATAAAGCCGTATGTTTATGGAAATAGGAAACCAAATGCAAAATCATAAAATAGAGACCAACAGCGAGCTTATATATGAAGATGGAAGCATTTGATCGACTTTAATTTTTATCAAAATAATAGGCAGCGATACACTGTGATTCCCATTACCACCGTCAGAGGTCCTTAGCAAAACAATCAAAATATGCTTAACTTTATGTCATTAATATATATTAAGGATTTTACTAGCTTCAGTGTTAAGCAGTATCTTCTACAAACCTACAAGTGCTCAAAAGAGATGTAATCAGAATCTATGTACAAATGTTAAGTGACCCCGCCAAGATATGACTAGTGATTTAATATACATATAATTATATGCCATTATATGAGTTGTATATTAAAATGTATAAATACAATAAAATATGGATTTTTTTCTCAACGTCTGATAAACTTATTTGTTATATGACTGGAGAGAATCCTGTCTCCTGATTGGCCCAATTTGTTTTCATAAATCTCTATGTCTACCTGAAAACTGGTCTGAACTGGCTCAGAAGGTGATATAGGATAAAATCCAGCTCAAACTAGTTTCCAGAAGTTAATATTTTTGACACTTCTGCAATATCACCCTCTAGAGAGCTAAAAATAGCATGATGAGTATAAAACTAGCATGTGCTGCATGAAATTGACATGATTTGCTGTTTCACATCCCAACAGGTAAACTAAAGACTTTCATGAATTTTAACAACTGTTTTGTTATGCTTTGTTTGTTCATTTATCTTTGTTTGAATAAGCAAAATGTAAAAAAAGTTTTTTGAGTAAATTTTACATTCCACATTCAGAGAATTAATCTACATTTCAAATTGCAAAATACTACATTAAAATATTCTAATACTATAAACTTTTTAGAAAGTCCTTAGGTTGAAGGTTGACTGCAACAACAAAAGTTAAGTTAAAATAGAAAATTTTCATTCTAAGTTGAAAAGTCATATAACAAAACATTTATTGACTTCAATCTCGGTAGACATAAGGATTTATCTACCCTTAAAAGTGATATTCACCTCGGCCTAGCGGCCTCAGTGAATTATCACTTTTTCGGGTAGATAAATCCTTATGTCTACCTCATTGAAGTCAATAATTGTATAATGTACAACAATGACAAATACCCACACAGTTAACAACCATTATCTTTCCATTAATCATTATTTATATGAGAGGCTCGAACCCGCGGCCCCTGGGTCTCTAGTATGAGTCTAAATATGGCAATAACAAATACTCAAAGCAACTGATTCATCTGCCCAGGTGCTTTGTTGTCTGTCTAAATACCATGCAGTTGTATAATATCAATAAAGACAATTGAAAAGAAAATCCTTGTAATCTGTCCAATATGAACAATCAACATAATGCTTTGCACTACTTTAAATAGAAACTGTTCAATTAACTGCAATATACATAATATATTCTTTAAAAAGAAAATAATACATTAAAACATAGAAACATAAATACAGTAAAACCTGTGTAAAATGGCCATTCAAAAATAGACAAAACAAAGATATTTATGAAAAATTATAGCTTTATGAAAGTCTAAAGTACTGCAGAATGCATTCTGAAATACTTTTGACCTGCATTAAGCGATTATTGGCCTTGAAAAACAATTGTTGGTCTTTTCGAGAGGCCATTTTACACAGGTTTTACTATATATACTGTATGTACATAATCAAACTGTCTTTACCCAAAAGTGACAGTGTTTGTCATCCATTGACAGGGTGGGTAGTCATGTGGTTTTTGTTAGGATACACTGTACGGAAAAATGTCCGAATTCTTTCAACAACGATGTTTTAAGCGAAAGTAAGTAGAGATTTCTCCTTGTTTTTTCATCTTGACCAAGAAAGTTATACACCATTTTCCAGCCCTTATTTTTCCCAATCTAACGATGTCAGGATATCCTCATAAAGCTTCTTACATTGAGTACAGACTCTATCACAAACTTTCAGTGGCGACACTCCAGACTGAATTATAGACATAAACTGTAGGACAACAATTATTTTCTTTGTGACAGAGTTTGTACTCAAAGTAAGAAGCTTAAAGGGGATATCCTGCTAGCGTTTGATCGGGAAAATGTGGACTGGAAAGTGGTGTACAACTTTCTGGGTATAGATGAGAAAACAAAGAGAAATCTACGTATATTCGATCAGAATGTCCGTACAGTGTATTCGAACATCCGTGCAGTGTATCCAAACAAAGAACGCGTGACTACCCACCCTGATTGATGTAACAGCTCAAACATGTGTAATTACTTGATGTTCTGACATTGATTCCCCAAAACCATGCAACATTACTTCATGTCAAATGCAGACATCCAGATCTCAACCAAAACAAATGTTTTGGGTGCTCATGATCACCAAAACATATCTATGTTTAAACAGATGGGCGAGAAAATAATTTTTACGCTCAAAAAGTTTGTTTAACTGGACCTATGAAATGGTTTGTAACATCACTAATGAAAAACCATGCATCATAGAGTATTGCTGTACTCAAATAACCGGTGAATCTGATTTCATGGAATTTTAGTTAAAGACATAGTTAAAGACAGTTGACTGTACAATGAAATGAAAACAATTTAGCTCCCTATATTAATTGGGTTTACCACTTAAAACATTTACGGTAAATAACTGACACTACTAAATGAAACCTCTTTTTAGACAATGCTATATTTATCAAGCAAATCTTTATTTTTTGTGTAAGAAATAGCTTACAGTTCCAGGGATAATTCTGGCTCAGAATATCTTGAGAGAATTTATCTTGCTCAGTCAAAACTGATATGAAATTTTGAATTTTCAGCGAGAAATTCTAGCAAAATCCTAAACTAAATTGCGTGAGAGTTTTCTTCGATTAAGCCAGTTTCATTGAGATTTATGGCAGAAAAATTAGAAAATCTCTCAATATCTCACACAAAAATACCCCCTGCCATATTTTCAGAATCAAGGGTATTAACTGCTTGAAAAGTATTCACTTTTTCTTTTGAAAACTGATTGAAAATGTGAGCTGAAAATAGTACATATAAAAAAAATGTCAAATATTTTTTTCTCAAAAAAGAACATCAAATGATTGCACAAATACAAAAAAAAAAAAAAAATAAATAAACATGACACAACCTTCTTTTGGTCTTTAATTTATTACAGACTAATTTATCCACAAATCTTCTTTTCTCACTTTAATGAATACATGAAATTCAATTCAGAAAACTGGACAGTTTGGTCAAGAGATATTTGAAACTGCTCATTTATACTCGAGCCATGTCATGACCTGTCTTTGTAGTTTGTAACCAGGCTAGACTCAAACCATCCTGCTCTGCTACACAGGCTAGTTGTAATCCTACAATTTCCTATGTAGCTTGTACAGTTATTTTAATTTTCAGACATTGACTAACAAAAGCACTGATAAGGCAGGCGACACACTTACAAAATCACAGTTTTTCATGATTTGGTTCTTTGTTAACTGCATGCTGGGTAATTTTGCATGCTTTTGTCGTCTGCTGTTTTTTTTCCAAAACCAACTTTTCTAAAACTTCTTTCAGAAATACCATTAGTGTCAAACATTTTAGATTCAGATCAGGCCTGACATTTTGTCAGCCCTGATCTGGGTCCAAACTGTTTGTCAAGGTTTTTGTCGCCTGTTGATTTTTAAAAATCAACTTTTTTGAAAAATTCTTTCAGCAATACCATCAGAGTGTCAAACCTTTTGGATACAGATCAGGCCTGACGTTTTGTCAGGCCTGATCGGGGTCCAAACTGTTTGCAATGGTTATCAGCAGACGACACTTGTAGGCAAAGAGTTACAGTGTAGTCGCTTTAAAATGCTACGTTTTGATGTCCAAAGGAATTGTATATCCTTTCTCCTACCCAGGTCACAAAGAGACTTTATAGGAAAATGCTCCTGAAATATTTGAAAAGTTCTGATATTAAGAGGCAATATAACAGCATTATAATGAGAAGTATTATGAGAGACTCTTCTGCATTTGATTTCAATTAAAAGTGTTAACCCTTTAGCACTCAGAAAGGTCAAAACTCTAGAGACATGTCAAGATAAACATTTTCATGGGTGAAAGTCAATAATTCTCAAAATACCGAAATTTAAACTTGCAGTATGATCAACAAATTGTCTTTATATAAACTGAATATAACTCAGAAAAGCTATTATAATCTGCCTAATTCAGTATTTCCTCAAAATCCTGAATTCAGGATTAATCCTGAAACCTTTCACCCATGCATTTTGAACATAAAATGATTAATATCTTCTTATCCATCAGTTTAAACATTTGTTTTGGGTGGTTCTTTTGAGTGCCCACAACATGTGTTTTAGTTGAGAAAAAAAATCTTTAATTATGCATTCCTATCTGGAGGCCTGTATAGACTTTTTACCTTTCTGAGTACAAAAGAATAGTTAAATGAAAAGAAAATCCAAAAGCACTATTTATATCTTTGGATGATTGACTACAATGTTTAAGTATTATGATTACAGTAAACCTGTGTAAAACGGCCACTAGAAAACAGACAAAACAAAGTATTTTATGACAAATGGTAGCTTAATGCAGGTCTAAAGCATTGCAGAATGCTCTTAATGAAGGTCAAAAGAATCGCAGAATGCTCCCCTTGGAGCATTGTGCAATACTTTTGACCTGCATTAAGTGATAATTAGTCTTGAAACCAATTTTTGGTCTTTTCGAGTGGCCGTTTTACACAGGTTTTACTGCATTATGATTATTATGCTTCTGTTTTGCGTAAAAACAACTTTGTAAGTTTCTGATAATAGGGATTATGGTTTACCCATAATCCTGGTTATTTTGGAGCTGACATAATTATGTAAATGGTATTTAATCAGTGATTTAGTAACCAACATTTTAGCGTGACAACTTTCCGTTTCAGTTGAGGCGTACAGGGTGGTTGACCGCTTGCAGTTTTCACTATTTGTTTTAAGACATTCTGATTTAAGCGTTTGATAACTATGATCAGTATAGCAAGTCTGATAACCAGAACTGATATATATTTTTGTAACAAGGATTATGATTGGTCAATTTTTTGATAAATGTTGCACACAATCTCCATCCGGGTTTGCTAGGATTTTGGAATCTCCATGTGACCGAAAGCGTTTTATAGAGACAAGCACAGAGACGATGGCTTCAGAGAAACGGCTTGGCTGGAGGCAGGACTGAAACATTGCAACAATTGCGTAGAATAGGGAGATCTGAAACAAAGGATTTTAGAGAAGAGGTAGAGAGGCTTAAAGCAGGCCAGGAGTATCTGTCTAATACATCATTTAGAAACTGGGTTGATAAATACTGGCAGGCAGAAAGCAAATGTTGGGTGTCATGTTTCATCTCTTTACCTATAAGAGTTACCACAACAAATGGATTAGAAGCACACAACAGAGTATTAAAAGAAAAATATCTTAGCAAGAACGATCTTAAGAATTTGTCATCTATGCTTGCTGTGTTGATAGATCAATTTAATCTTGTAAGTCTTAACAGGTACAAGGAAAAAAATATAATGGCCCTTCAGACTCATCGAAAATATAATGAAGATATTCCACAATTTCTGCCGAATAGACCCAAGCCATTCCTAGATCATTGTTTGACACGGCTGAGCCAAGACAGTGTTGTATACATCTAAGCCACTGAAGTTGGATTCTTAGTGAAGAGTGCCGACTCGCGAAATTCGTACCAACCAACCCTACACCCTTTGGAGACGGGACACCACAGAATTCAATGACTGAAACAACAGGACAAGCCAGTCCAACAGAGCCAGTGGAAATTCTTTTACAAGAGACTGACTTAGTGAATGTGGTTGCACCTGTGACTGAAAGCCCAAGAACACAGAGAAAACTCTGCTTAGAGACCCTGAAAAACATTCAAAATAGTTTATATGTTGTGGATGACCCAGCCATTTAATATCAGGTTGACACTTCATTAGTTGAAATCTCTGATCTTTTGGAAAAGAACACACCCAAACTGTGTAACTAGCCATTATGAATAAAAGACATCAAAGAAAACATAAAATTATGCACAAGCGGTCAAAGGTTAGCAAAAAAACTCAGTCAACCAGGCACAATTCCGGAGCTAGAAACATGGTTGTGCTGAAGAAAGCAAGGAAGATGCATGCAACTGCCAGAACAAGACCATGTTTTTCAACTACTGACCCTAAAGAAGACTACAAAGAATGTGGAGAGCCTCCCATGGAATGTATAGATACATGCAACTACCAGAACAAGACCATGTTTTTCAACTACTGACCCTAAAGAAGACTACAAAGAATGTGGAGAGCCTCCCATGGAATGTATAGATACATGCAACTGCCAGAACAAGACCATGTTTTTCAACTACTGACCCTAAAGAAGACTACAAAGAATGTGGAGAGCCTCCCATGGAATGTATAGATACATGCAACTGCCAAAACAAGACCATGTTTTTCAACTACTGACCCTAAAGAAGAGTACAAAGAATGTGGAGAGCCTCCCATGGAATGTATAGATACATGCAACTGCCAGAACAAGACCATGTTTTTCAACTACTGACCCTAAAGAAGAGTACAAAGAATGTGGAGAGCCGCCCATGGAATATATAGATGCTATCAAACAAATTTGGCAAACAAATAATGATGGAGGATACTTGATCGGTAGAGTTGGTCCAAACAACATTACAGATGGTTCAGTGAAGTTTATGCAGTCAACACTGTCAGATGAGACTAGAGATGCTTACTTACATGCAACAATTGCGTAGTACAGGGAGATCTGAAACAGAGAAGGAAACCCAGCAAACATGGGGTGTCATGTTTCATCTTTTTACCTATAAGAGTTACCACAACAAATGGATTAGAAGCACACAACAGACTATTAAAAGAAAAATATCTCGCAAGAACGATCTAAAGAATTTGTCCTCTATGTTTGCTGTACAAGGAAAAAAAAAATTCTGGCTGGCAGAAAGCAAACGTTGGGTGCCATGTTTCATTTCTTTACCTATAAGAGTTACCACAACAAATGAATTAGAAGCACTCAACAGAGTATTAAAAGAAAAATATCTCCGCAAGAACGATCTAAAGAATTTGTCCTCTATGCTTGCTGTACAAGGAAAAAATAAAATTCTGGCTGGCAGAAAGCAAACGTTAGGTGTCATGTTTCATTTCTTTACCTATAAGAGTTACCACAACAAATGGATTAGAAGCACACATCAGAGTATTAAAAGAAAAATATCTTTGCAAGAAGGATCTAAAGAATTTGTCCTCTATGCTTGCTGTGTTGATAGATTAATTTATTCTTGAAAGTCTTAACAGGTACAAGGAAAAAAATTTAAATGCCCTTCAGACTCATCGAAAATATAATGAAGATATTCCACAATTTCTGCCGAATAGACCCAAGCCATTCCTAGATCATTGTTTGACACGGCTGAGCCAAGACAGTGTTGTATATATCCAAGCCACTGAAGTTGGATTCTTAGTGAAGAGTGCTGACTCTGGAAATTCGTACCAAGTAACCCTACACCCAAAAGTTCAGTGCACATGTCTCAATTGGAAATGATATCAGTGGCCTTGTAAACATATTTTGTATGTTCTTGTACGAGAGCATGAGGCTCAGTGGAAAACTCTTCCACACAGCTTTACAAATCAGCCATGGTTCTCTTTGGATACCTCCTTTGGAGAAAACAACACATAGAATGTTGCTGCACATCAGACAAGAGAGCAGATTATTACAGAGCCAGCAGTTGAAGTCGTACCTATGGTAGAGAATATTTCCATTCAGCCATGTAATTCACTTGGTGACTGGACACCACAGAATTCAATGACTGAAACAACAGGATAAGCCAATCCAACAGAGCCAGTGGAAATTCTTTTACAACAAGAGACAGACTTAGTGAATGTGGTTGCACCTGTGACTGAAAGCCCAAGAACACAGAGAAAACTCTGCTTAGAGACACTGAAAAACATTCAAAATAGTTTATATATTGTGGATGACCCAGCCTTTTATATCAGGTTGACACTTCATTAGTTGAAATCTCTGTTTTTTTGGAAAAGAACACACCCAAACTGTGTAGCTAGCCATTATTGATCAAAAGACATCAAAGAAAACGTAAAATTATGCACAATCTGTCAAAGGTTAGCCAAACAGCTCAGTCAACCAGGCACAATTCCAGAGCTAGACGCATAGCTGTGCTGAAGAAGGCAAGGAGGATACATGCAACTACCAGAACAAGACCATGATTTTCAACTACTGACCCTAAAGAAGACTACAAACAATGTGGAGAGCCACCCATGGAATGTATAGATGCTGTCAAACAAATTTGGCAATCAAAGGACGATGGAGGATACTTGATTGGTAGAGTTGGTCCAAACAACATTACAGATGGTTCAGTGAAGTTTATGCAGTCAACACTGTCAGATGAGACTAGAGATGCTTACTTACATGCAACAATTGCGTAGTACAGGGAGATCTGAAACAGAGAAGGAAACCCAGCAAACATGGGGTGTCATGTTTCATCTTTTTACCTATAAGAGTTACCACAACAAATGGATTAGAAGCACACAACAGACTATTAAAAGAAAAATATCTCGCAAGAACGATCTAAAGAATTTGTCCTCTTTGCTTGCTGTGTTGATAGATTGATTTATTCTTGTAAGTCTTAACAGGTACAAGGAAAACACATAATGGCCCTTCAGACTTATCGAAAATATAATAAGATATTCCAGAATTTCTGCAAAATAGACCCAAGCCATTCCTAGATCATAGTTTGACGCGGCTGAGCCAAGACAGTGTTGTATATATCCAAGCCACTGAAGGCAGATTCTTAGTGAAGAGTGCTGACTTGGGGAAATTCATACCAAGTAGCCCTACACCCCAATGTTCAGTGCTCATGTCTCGATTGGAAACAATATCAGTGGCCTTGCAAACATATATAGTCTTGTACAAGAGCACGAGGCTCAGTGGGAAACTCTTCCAGACAGCTCTACAAATCAGCCATGATTCTCTTTGGATACTTTCTTTGGAGAAAACAACACATAGAATGTTGCTACACATCAGACAAGAGAGCAGATTATTACGCAGCCATCAGTTGAAGTCAAACCTATGGAAGAGAATATTTCCATTCAGCTATGTAATTCACTTGGTCGCTCCTTTGGTGACTAGACACCACAGAATTCAATGACTGAAACAATAGGACCAGCCAATCCAACAGAGCCAGTGGAAATTCTTTTACAACAAGAGACTGACTTTGTGAATGTGGTTGCACCTGTGACTGAAAGCCCAAGAACACAGAGAAAACTCTGCTTAGAGACACTGAAAAACATTCAAAATAGTTTATATATTGTGGATGACCCAGCCATTTTTATCAGGTTAACATTTCATTAGTTGAAATGTCTGGTCTTTTGGAAAAGAACACACCCAAACTGTGAAACTTGCCATTATGGGTCAAAAGACATCAAAGAAAACTTAAAATTATGCACAATCTGTCAAAGGTTGGCCAAAGAGCTCAGTCAACCAGGCACAACTCCAGAGCTAGACGCATGGTTGTGCTGAAGAAGGCAAGGAGGATACATGCAACTACCAGAACAAGACCATGTTTGTCAACTACTGACCCTAAAGAAGACTACAAAGAATGTGGAGATCCCCCCATGGAATGTATAGATGCTATCAAACAAATTTAGCAATCAAATGATGGAGGAAACTTGATCGGTAGAGTTGGTCCATACAACATTACAGATGGTTCAGTGAAGTTTATGCAGTCAACATTGTCAGATGAGACCATAGTTGCTTCCTTACATGTATTGACGGTTGAAAGAACAGATGTGTATCACATTAACTGTCTCACGATGACTTCCATACCTACTGGTAGAGCTTAACATGGGCTCCTCCAACATGTTGATCTTCAATATCAGACTTTGATTGGCGCTGTAAATGGAGGAGGATGTCATTGGACATTGATGTACATTCCTCAGGGATAGGTTTGCATACATCTACATGGACCATATCAAGTCCTCCTCATGCCTGCCAATTTGACAGTACATCATGTGGACTATATGTGATAAAGTTGGCTGAGTGTTATCTGCTTGGGAGGAATCTAGAGTGTGTGGTCATCGTCAGCATTTTTGATTTCTAAAGCTGTCAGATTACCTGACTTAGAAATAGATGCACTGCCTCCAGATGATAGCAGCCCCACCTGTAATGTATATTGATGGAGCATGAGCTGCCAAGAAATCAGGATAGCCCCACCTGTACATTGATGGAGCCTGAAGAGCTTCCTTAAACTCAGGACAGCCCCAATTGCTTATTGGCAGAGCCTTGTCAGACCAACAGATGTACCAAAGATGTAACAGGGTCATTGCAAAATAGGATGTACAATTTGAGGAATATCAAGGAGAAGAGGCAAAGTTCCTCATTTGTTTACATTCTTATCAAGAGAGCAAGCTGTGTTTGTGACAGCATGGATGATGGAAGTAAATACTGGAGTTTTGATGTTTGTCATGAATGGTTTCATCCAGAATGTCTTGGGTTTTCAATAACTGAGAGTGCACCAGATCCTTTTATGTGTCAATCTTGCCTGTCAAAGACGTCTATGAGAAAAACAGGTGGCAAATCTATGGAAACCAAAAACACAACAGACAAAAAGGTGCTGATTGTCCTATGGAGTTTTGCAGATCAACAATTTACAGGACTTAATCTAATCCAGTAGATATAAACCAAAGGACGTGTACAATTTGCCACAAGACCTTTGCCTCTCCAGGAAATTTACTATGACATAACACTGCTAAACATGCTCTAGAAATCACCAAACATGAATGCTGGTATTGCGGAAAACTTTACTGCCGCCGAGAGACGACAATAAAACACACAACAAAACAACACCCAGGACAAGACATCAGAGTGGACACAAAACTCATTAGGAAACAGGACATTTTCAAACCAGACCCATGGACTCCACTGGCGGAGGCGCTGAACACAAATCAATATCGGTTACTGATCAGAGCCTCCAACCAACAGAAGCAAAGACAGACAACCACCGAACCACCACAGAAACCATACAGGGCCATTACGAACAAGCACTATCCTTACAGACACACACTGACAGAACTTCACCACCAGCGACCATGACACACCAACTAATAAAGAACTTATACCTATCAAGCACGGACACCTCGGCATCATCAAGCACAACAGACCTACAAGACGAGCCAGCACAAGAACAGACAACTCCAGACATTACAGGAATTAGGATATACGGAATTTTCAACTCTATTGCCTATAAACAGTGAATTCTAACACACCTCGCCTAAAGAGCCAACGGTAACAAACTGTGATATATCGGACAATAATTCACTGCTAAAGTGTGTGATAGCTGACGTCACTGAAAAATGACGTCATTCATGGCGTTAGACGGTGTAACGTCGTTTTTTACGCTTGAAAGACGTTACAATTACATGTAAGTGTATGCGACGTAGTCTAAGTATTGGCGGGAGTTCTTCAGTGCAATGGCGGAAAGTTGGAAGAAGCTGAAGACTTCGAATGTGTTTTCGTCGTTTATTGTGTGTTAGAATCGAAATAGATCAGCTCCCTTGCGTGAATTGTTGAGTAATAATTCACTGTTTGTCGGTCAGTTGTATAAAGATAAATCACTCGCGCTGCGCGCTCGTGATTTGATCTTCTTTACAACTGACCTCCAAACAGTGAATTATTACTCAACAATTCACTGCTGGAGCTGATCTATTTCTTAAGTAAAAGCCATTTCTATGACACAAACACTGATGTTATACATAAACAACATTCTTACTTTCACTTCTAACAATGAGATCATGTGACTTGTTTTCCGTTTTTTTTTCAACTTCAGTTGTATTTTGTAATCATCTTGTCGTCTTGATAAAGGTCATTGTATGACCGAAACTCGTTGATCACATAATAAATTTAGATAATCCCAGCTGATGTTGGTTGTGTATTTTGTTTTATTTATCCTTTGAAAAATTGATGAAGCTGTATGACATAATGTTATGCAGTGATGAATGCTCTAAATCAGACCAAGTGCGACACCATGAGTATTCAAACAATTTTCTCTTTGTGTGTGCTAGGGAAGGAAGAAAGCATGCATTTCAGACAAATGCTTTTGATCATGAGTGCGTGGAATGGGTTCTTAACAAATGAAAGACGCTCTTGTGGGGTCCTACAGAGGTAGAAGCCATCCATATACAGAAAGGGGCTTGACAATAAAGAATCTAAAGGAATGTAGTCTTAAAGAGACTTTCAAGGCACTAGAATACATTATACATATATGGATCATATGAGATTCATTAGTTTCCAATGCAGAGGAAGAGGCTATGGGCAAAGGCCTGTAAAACCTAGATTAAGCAGGCAAGACAGTTCACTGGTCCAGCATGTTGGGTATGTACTTGTCCCATTTTCAGCCACTGTCCAGAATCAAATATTATTTTATCCAACCCCTGATATGTTTGTTATACACTAGGGTGGTCATGACTTGGTCACAATCAAACAGGCTAAGCTTATTGAATGTAATAACAAACGTTTACAGCATTTACACTCTGTCTTCCCGGACACGTATCTTGTATGGTCGGATATTTTACCCAGGAAAAATCATCTAAGTCATCTCTTAAAGCTATGGATTCAAAAAAACAGAAACCTATAAACCGTTCAGGAAGGCAGGCTGCGAAAGCATTCTCGTTGGGTTAGGTCATTTCACATGAAATTGACACAGCAATGAATGGTCTATCAAAAATGATGGCACGCACCTGACTAAGATAGGCAATGCAATTTTTCTTTTGACATTACAGGAGGCTCTGAGGCTTTTCTTAAACAACCCAAGAAAACTAATTTAAGATGCAAATGATGCAATACATTGACCGCCTAAATTAATTCTGAAATTAATATATGTGAATTTGTTGTTGTAGATTTCAGGGGACAATGGGTTGGGTGGCTTGGAAATCATTGCTGATCTTTTAAACAATTTACTGTGATCTTTACATTTCAGTGCTCTGGTATTCATTGCTTGAAGAGTAATGAGCAGTAAACTGTGGTAGGACAATATAGAACAATATGCAAGGGCTCAGATATGTTGTTTCGGCAACAGTGAGGGGACAACTTGCATTGGTCCAATCACAGGTCACAAGTTAAATTCAATTCATGCATTAAGTAGTAGAACCTCTTAAAGGTTGAAAAAACTAACAACACACTGGTTCCCCAAAAAAACGAAAAGATACCCGCTAACATACGAAAGTATAAAAGATTACTCTAGTACCGGTGTCTTTATATTGATTGGCAAGTGTATATTTTGGAGATTTTAGTAAAGATGGCAGCGTTACTGTCTTCGTATACAAGTATTTGTAGTCAAATTCTGGCTTGTTTAGTACTATATCTCGTATTATGTCTCCGTTCGAAGTTCTATTAGTCGTCTCGTCGTTGTGTCAATTGTTGTGAATGGTAGGTATATATATATATATATATAATATCCAGCATCAAAATTTGTACTGAATAGCCAGTGTTTTGTCAAATTCAAAACGTAATGGTTTACAAGCGTTCTAACCTAAGAGCCAAATTTAAGCATCCGTGCCATCTTCACCCATTTTAAAGTGTTGGGCTTTATTTGAATGAACAAATGTTGTTTATCACGTTAACATGTTGGCTACTTAAACTTAATAGCATTGCAACATTCAGTGTGTATTGTTTCTTGGCCAGTGTCCTAAAATAATTGTTTTACAAGAAACATTTCATTAGCATTTACACTCATTGCTAATCTGCTTGATTTTGAGTTTTTACAAAGAGAAAGTGACACTACAATATAACTTATAAAAAACACATGTATGCACCATTAAATTTAAGAAAAAATGTTTTAAAAAAAAAAGAAAGAAAAAGTTACCTCAAAGAATGACAAAGAAAAGAAAAAAACTGAGTCTAAAATGACACATAAACATGTTGCAAATATTGTAAGCATTAAAGGTTATAAATAAAATCAGAGAGAAAAGAACCAGTACAGCCCACACACTGTATTTAAAAAAACAAAATGAGTGAAAAAAAATCCTGAACTAAAGAAATTTGAATCCTAAAACTTGCGGTATGCCTTCAAAATATGTGCAAAAAAAAAAAAATGTTAAATTGTCTTTAAATTTCTAATAAGTCAAAAAAGCTATTGTAATCTGCTTAACTCTTAAAGAGCCAAGAAAAAATGCACCTGAAAAATGACGTCTGCTGAAGTTGTCTGCTGCAAATAATTGTCTAACATTACTGACAAATTTAAGTATAAAACCAAACAGGGTGGCCCAGATCAGACTGCTCCTATAGGAGCAGTTTGATTTGGGTCCACACTGTTTGTCATAGAGGCTTCTAAAATTTACAGCAGACGAGAAAAGCAGACGACTTTAAGGGTTAATTCTTTTGGCGCTTTAAGGGTTAATTCAGTATTTTGAGGGTTACTTTCTATGGAACGTAATTAACAGTATTTAGTTTGGGATGGCATCTGAGATTGTGGTCAGATATCAAGAATGACCGATATCAAGTGATCATCAGCACACAACCCCATTTCCAAACATTAAAACTTGAGCCATGTTTTGCTTAAACCGGATTCTGCCATACACAAAACTATGGTGACACAGATATGCTGTTCACTGCCTTCATATAAGAGTTATTCTTGCATCTTATCTTGTCTAGTCACTGTAGCTGAGTAAACAGTATGGTCAAATAAAATGACTTCTGTTACTTCTGTTTGGTTTGTGGTTGAACGTCCCAGTCAACA
The DNA here is from genome assembly GCA_964019695.1 of Loripinus fragilis. Classification (NCBI taxonomy): domain Eukaryota; kingdom Metazoa; phylum Mollusca; class Bivalvia; order Lucinida; family Lucinidae; genus Loripinus; species Loripinus fragilis. The sequence continues at coordinate 37,918,446 of OZ026515.1, forward strand.
GCGTTGGTCATGTCGAGACGGTTAGTTAATCTAACCACATTTTTTTTCCCTGGGTAAACTTAGACAAAGAGGTTAACCAGTACTCAGTGCATACCTTCCCCTTTAACTGATAACAGCCCTTCTTGGGATCAGCGGAAGGAGGAGAATGACCGCAGAAAACGTTTTATGATTTATCTCCATGAAAGTATAGGGCCCAGCCGGGATCAAACTCACGACCCCTGGATCAGCAATCCGACTCAGTACCAATTGAGCTACAGGGCCGCACTTAAAAATAAGACCATATCTGACCTAAAAAGTGCACTGTATGAGTAACTTTCAAAATCTATAATACCCTCTTGAAAACAGAGTAGATCCAGAGCAGCTGACTTCTGATGAAGTCAGCTGATCAAGATCCACACTTATTTCATATATATTAATAAATAAAATCACAGCACTGAATTAAGTGAAAATTAGAAGTAAGTAAAGAGTACGCAAAGTAAAAACAAATGAAAGAAACATGTATGTGCGTGCCATGATAAAAGCAGGTGAGCTTTTTAGGTCAAATACGGTATATGGAAGTATTTAATAATTGTATATAATAATCATAGGTTTAGATAAACAAAAAATTTCAGCGTAAAATTGTAAATATTTTCTTACCCATAATTTTTAGCATATGTTTTGGGTGCTCAAAAGAACCGTCTCATTGAGACGGTTCTTTTGAGTACCCACAACATATGTTTTGGTTGAGAAATAAGAAAAATATTTTTCTGGTACGCACTCTTAACTAAAGGCCTGTAATAATACATGTATGAAAATATGAAGAAATGAGACTACTGTCATGTACAAACTATTGGAATGTTGAATAAATATCTGACTGTCTGACAAACTTATTTACAATGGCTTTGCATCTTTATTGATGACTTGAAATATGTTGATGACTTGAAACAAAAAAATCACTTATTAATGTCTCAATGATATATGCTATTTATTTAATATCTTCATGATATATGCTAATTATTTAATATCTTCATGATATATGCTGTTTATTTAATATCTTTACAATATACTTATTTTCCTACAAGTGTGGTTAGGATATTTATTCTCATAGAACACAAATTTACAACTACATTTACTCTCATAGTTCAAGCTGATTCTTTATATTGCACCCTGACTGGCCAAAACTGAACAGAATTCTGGTCATTTTGAATAAAATAGAGTTAAGCAATTTGATCTGGTCTGTCCATATATATTATCAGAAATCGCTATTGAGATGCCCTTATCAGCATAACCATCGCTATTAAGATGCCCTTATTAGCACAATCATACTGTAGTCTAGTGTTTTGGCCATTCTGGGGCAATATGGTTTAACCACAAATTAATCATGGAATTCAAATTTGTATATCTTTTTTTGAACTATTACTGTCAAGTAAACTTCTAACGACCCATCAAAGTTCTGTCAAAACACCCATAACACTGCAGCTTATCTTTAAATTAGCCAAATCATGAGACTTTGATACGTTTTGCATAGATGAATAGCAGAGGCTCAGAAATACATAGTCTCAGCAGACCCTTTGCTGCTCGTGTATACATTTAGTATGAGGAAGATAAGTGCTCAGACAAATAAACCTCTAGCCCTAACAGATAGCTGTGCATGCAAATAAAAAAAAATAAGGGTGTTTCAGAAAACAGTGTCTGAAAAATTAAGGTAGGGTAGGCACTAATTTTTATTTCGGGGGAAAAAAATAATTTTATGCATTTTGAAAGGCTTTGAAAAAAATATAATTTTATGCATTTTGAAAGGCATTTTGCCTTTCAAAATGCATTAAAACTATATTTTTTCCAGAAAACCTGAAAAAATTCTAGGTTTCACCAGTAAATTTAGGTAGGATCTGTTACTCTAAACACAAGTATTTTTCTATTTGGCCTTAAGACAGTTACATACATGCTGTGAGTATCATTAACTCATGGAATATATGTTTCGCCACCAGCATGGCTCAGTTTTCCAAGATTTCATGTCTGAAAATTGATTTAAAGCACCGAATATCATGATTATGCATCGCTAATACTAACTTTTACCACCATTTGCAGCATATGATCCCAATTCAAAATACTGCCTAACAGCATTCATTTGACACACACCTAGAAAGCCCCATCTTCCTAAAGTGTGTGGAGCCATTCTATTTTCTTCAACTTGCCCCACAGGCTATAAAAAAATATCATCCTCAACTCACAAAAGCATTAAATTTGTTCTGGTGATTAATTTTAAAATGCCAACAATGTTGGCATTTTAAAATTGATCACAAGAACAAATCATCACCAGAACATATCAATGACATTGTCTACTGATCTGAACAAGAAAATTGCGTAATTTGTATTTTGATACATGTATGAAGCTTCAAAATATCATGCTCATATGAGTTGAGCATGAAAAAAAATAACCTAATTTGTATTTTGGTACACGTACAAAGCTTCGAAATTTCATGCTCATATGAGTTGAGCATGAAAAAAAAACTTTTATAACCTCAGGGCCAGCTTATACTCTTCCACAAGAGGTATCTCATATACCAAGCATGATGAGTTATCAGGGATAGTAACCTCCATGACCAAAGTTAGACTGGTTCTTGTTTTCGTTTTCTCTCTTGGGCATTGCTGATTTCTGCACATGAATCAGTTGTGTGTTCATTACCTCACAGTCTATCTGCATCATTCCTACTCTACCTGCTGGGGGAGCCATGGACTCTGCAATAGATAACAAGTTAAAAATATGTATACCTATATTCTATATAGCATGCCGGGGTGAAAGTTCAAAAGTTCCAAAATCCTGAACTTTTGAAATTCAAATTTTAAAACTTGCAGGATGGCTAAAAAAAGGGATAATTTAAAGTTATAATGATTAAATGTGTTTAGATAATCTGAAAACTGATCAAAGAAGCTATTATAATCTCCTTAATTCAGCATTTTGAGGCTGTCTTTCTATGGAAAGTCAGCCTCAAAATCCTGAATTCAGGATAAATCCTGAAAACTTTCACCCATGATACAGATCTTCATTTACTAGATGGTAATCTAATCCTATTATTATCAGAGGCAAGTATTGATTTTGAAAAAAAATTAGTGATGTGATTGTGAAACACAAATGCCCAGAGCATATGCAAATCTAAAATGTTAAATTTTGTACTTATAACAAAAAGTAGGTCAAAGGTCAGGGTCATACATTTTGTATATTTGAAAGGCTCTTCCTACAAGGTATACACAAATAAAACTCCAGACATAAGGGTGGGTAATTCTAACCGCTCGACAAAGGTTATTACCAATACAGTAAAACATGTCTTAAAGCTGCATACTCAGTAACTATGAACATTTTTCGAAAAAAATTATTTTCTTTTTAAATCATTTGTAAAAGTAGAATTAAGCTATGTTTTCACAATAAAAATGTTCAGTACAGCTGAAAACTGCATGGAAAAGTGAATTATCTTATCAAATAGGCGTATTTTTCTCTTGTTGGTAATTATTTGCGTCCCTCCAATAATTATAGACCGTTGAATTTTAACATAAATGCAGATGTTTTGTTAGTGATAACTTGTTAAGATTTACGAAAATGCTAAAATGTTTACCTGAATTTGAGTATTTTTACTGAGTTCTTGAAAAATAACAACATTATTTTTAAAATTAGAAGATCAAAAGTTACAGATTATGCAGCTTTAAGCAGAACACCAAATATTGGTTTTCAATACTGATTATCGCTTAATGCAGGTCAAAAGCATTACAGAATGCTCCAAGGGGAGCATTCTGCAATACTTTCGACCTTCATTAAACTTCCATTTGTTTTTATTGTTTTAGAGTGGCCACTTAAGACAGGTTTTACTGTAGTATCCTAGAAATGGACTTTTACTTACCATTAAGTGCGAGGGCTGGCATCACGAGTGACATCCTAGGTCTCATTGTCTTGTTATGAGCTACAGCAGGTACCAGCCAATAGTCCTGGAATAGTACATAGTTATGAGTTACAAATATTGTTTGTTTTGTTTGTTTTGATTATTTACGTCCCATCAACAATCTTTCAGTTGTAAAGGGACAAGTCTTCCTGGGTTGAACCAGTACTAAGCTAGGATTAATGTGTCTTGCTCAAGGACACAACGCAGTGACACCCGTGAGGCTCGAACCCATGGCCCCTCTGTCTCGAGTCAAGCATTCTACCAATGAGCCACTGCGCTCCCTATATAATGTTCTTATTGTCAACTCAAAATGTATCCTTTTCTAGACTAATGAATTCCTTAACATACTTATTCATGAGACATAGGTTTAGATAAAAAAATTGAAAGTAAAATTGTGAATATTTTCTTACCCATCAATTTTAACATATGTTTTGGGTCTCAATGAGACGGTTATTTTGAGTACCCACAATATATGCTCTGGTTGAGAATTAAGAAAAATATTTTTTGGTACACACTCTTAACTAAAGGCCTTTGAGAGAACGTTCAAAATTTACAAAATCCTAAACTAAATGAATTAAAACCTTAAAACTTGCAGTATGTCAATAAAATATAAACATGGTCAATTATATTCAGATAATCTGACCATGAGACAAGAGATAATATGGGACTCGACATGAGAAAACCTGTTTTCGGGTAATCTGACAAGGTCATGCTTAAACCAGCTTGGTCAACCAAAGAGACAAGCTAGAAAACTGAAATTTTGCTTGTAGCAAGTTTAGATTGATACTTTACAGTAAGCAAATAACAAAGGCGCTGATCAGACTGCACGGATGCGCTGGCTGGTCTGTGTCATTGTTGTTCATAAACCCCCGAAGACAGATTTTCTCGCATTGAGGCCCTTATTGTAATCTGTCTAATTCAGTATTTTGAGCCTGACTTTCTATAGCCTCAGTCAAATCCTGAATTCAGGAATAATCCTAAAACCTTTTATCACATGTAAAGGTTTAACTTCTTAATGAATAGCTAAAACATAAGTAAAATATTGAGCTTTATCTGATTGCTCCTTAGAATGCAGTCTGATCTGATATGAGTGTAAACATGCTATATGAATTCATGATCATAATTCACATTATACCATCCCCCCCCTTCCCCCCACAACCCCATAAATAAGCATCGTGATGATAAGCTAAATAAATTTGTGATTCCAAAAAAATAACTCCAAAGGGAATTATAACTGTAAAATCAATGAATTTAATTCTCTCTTTCTTAAATTTACGGCCATGGACATTCTTCAGGATATTAGTAACTTACTTAGCTGTAAAAGTTGTTTCTAATATCCTGAAGAAGGCCAATGGCCGAAAATTTGAGAATGAATAAATAAATTTGACCATGTAGAGAAAAGTTTGTTTGTTTGTTTTCTTTACTTCCCAGTCAACAATGTTTCAGTCATGTCGAGATGGGTCTTCCTGGGTTGAACCAGCACTAAGCAGAGGATAAAGTGTCTTGCTCAAGGGCAAAAAAACAACACCCGTGGTAAGGCTCCAACTCGCCACACCACAATCTCAAGTCAAGCACTCAACCACTGAGCCACTGCGCTCCTCAATAGAGAAAAGCATATCATGTTTTCCATTAAGAACATGAAATTTCTGGAAGACGTTTTCAAAGATTACCATAATGTTGAGGATAGAACTGGTATGCAGATGAATGATTATGAATTTCACCCATTCCAGCATACTATAATACTATAGCCCATTGTATTCTGATGGAATTTCCCAAATATACTGATACAATAAGTATAGGACTGCCCATTTCCTATTTTAAAGGTCACAGGTAGAAGTTTCTAAATTATGATGTGAGCCGCAACATGAGATTTCCAACAATGTGGTATGTGCGACCAGCAAAGCCTCAAATCAGCCTGCGCATATGCGCAGTCTGATCAGAGCCTTTGCTTGTCGCCTGAATATTCTATGACTTTTAAGCTACTAACCGAACAGCATTTGGAGTTTCTAAGCTTCAAAGGGGGCTGCACAGGCTCGTCTGAGTCTACACTTGTCAAAATGCAACATTGTTGGTAATCACATGTCACGGCTCATGTATTTCTGTCACTGAAGGTTGCTTTAATCTAAGCAAACAGTGTAGACCCTGATGAAATGCAGCATTATGCTGCATTTCATCTGGGTCTTCACTGTTTGCCAATGTACCCAAATTAGGGGTTTCCAGTATTCAAAGGGGTAATATACTCCTATGGACCAGATAGATAGTATTATAAATGGACAGCTCTACAGTAGTTGTTAAAGCATTTCATCTGGGTCTTCACTGTTTGCCAAAGTACCCAAATTAGGAGTTTCCAGTATACAAAGGGGTAATATACTCCTATGGACCAGATAGACAGCATTATAAATGGACAGCTCTACGGTTATTGTTACAGCAAACATACCGTGTCAAAGGATAACACATAAAAGGTATCATTTCTTCTGTGTATTGACTGGAGAAAGTCTCTGTTGAATTCTGGTCCATTATAAAGCTGTACTTGATAATCTTGAGATCTGAAAGAACAATTAATGAGCCGCTGCATGAGATTTCAAACAATTTGACATTTTGACAAGTGTAGACTCGGACGAGCCTCTGCAGCCTCCTGTTAAGCTTAGAAACTCCAAATGGTGCTTTAATAGTCAGTAGTTTAATAATCATAGAATACTCAAGCGACTAGCAAAGGCTCTGATCAGACTGCACGTGTGAGCAGGCTGATCTGAGGGTTTGCTAGTCACACATACCACATTTTTGGATATCTCATACACTGGCTCAATTAATATTTTATTTTCATCCCCTAGGCAATATGCATGTCTCTTTGCACCTTGCTCACCCAGGTAAACCGCATGTCTAAATCTCGGAGGGTGTTGGCTATCGGAGGTAAACAAAGGAGTTTTGGGCTGCACATGGTCTGCTTTGAGATGGTTTTATATCATAATGAACCACATTAAGGAATAAAATCAACATATAAGCCGATAGTATATAGAATGACAAGAGTTCTGAAAGCAGTGCATGTTTTTAAACTGAATTTTTTTGAGTTTAAATCGCATAAAATTTGGAAATGCAGTGATTTGAACGAATATTTCGAATTCATCAGTTAATATTTAGATGTATTATTTTATTTTTTCTTGATTCATAACTACCGCTGCAATGTTTAACCTCTCTTTAAAATGTATCAGTCCAATATAATTCAAACAGGCGTGTACAACACTTATTTATTTGCAATTTTATGACGATGGTGTCATGTTTATGGATAGCGTTCTATTCAGAGGTAAGTCCTCTGAACATTTTGCTAACCATCAACATGATAGCAACGTAAGCGATTATCAAAATTTGAAGTTTTAATAGCACTTTTGGACATGCCACTTACAAGCCATGCAGGAGAATGATATAGAATGGTAGCGGCACAAGCAATTAGTGTCAAAGGTTGATATAAGTCCAGCTATGATCAAACCACTAGCCTTTTTTCATTGAAAAATTCACATTCGCCGTTTGAAAAGTCACCCTGAATCCTACGGACATGGATCAAAAGTATTTAACAGATTCAGAGTCCTTATCACTCAATATAGAAGCAACATGTTTGCTGCATTTGTCCCCAAGAAACTTTCCATATGAAATAAAAATGGATAAATACAGACCCTATCCATCAATGATCTCAATGTTTACCTCTGATAGCCAACACCCTCCGAGATCTAGACATGCGGTTCACCTGGGTGTTGCTATGACTTGGAATATTCAGTGAAGAAATCAATGCAGGGGTCACCCAGAGTCCTGATAAAGGGTAGGGTAGAAATGGTGTAGGTAAAGTTGGGAAAAAAGACCTGTGGTCCCTTAAAAGAAGTAACAAACTGTCCAAAAAGAAAGAATTCTAAATAATTGAATATATTCAATTTGACACCAATCTGGAAATTGACACTGGAAAAAACCCATGTGGATGAATAATTTTTAACTTCAATTGACCTTAAAAAATAAAGGCTTTACTTATTTACAGTAGTTGACAAGACTCCACATTTCATTTAATCCTTAACATGATGGTTATTTCAATGTACACACAGTACAACATGCCCAAATTTTATATAAATAACTTGCAAGATTCAAGTTACTTGTGTGCATTTACAAGCAGAGGGGGGAAGTTGGACCAATGTGTATCCTGATCAAAACAGAATATATCTGGGTAACCAGAGTTTAACCCTTTTGCACTCAGACTGGCCAAAACTCTATGGAGTTTTGGCCAGTCAGAGTGCAAAAGGGTTATCATGGGAAAAGTTTATGCCATTGCACTCAGTAAAACAAAATAGCGTTTTTTTTAACTTGATGTGCATTGGGATAATGGGAACTGTCAATCCAAGGATTCATCAGTAATCATTACCTCATGTATTTATTTCTGGGAACACGCATATCTCCTCTCATAGCCCGCTTCAGTGTAGATATCGGCCTCAACTCTTTCTCCTTCTGTCTATCTGGTTTCTTCTCGGTCTTCCTTCGTTCTTGATGTCTTGACATCCAGCCTGCCAACTGCTCTGCAAGTCTGTGAAAATGAAAATGCTGAGTAATAGGAGAGGTTCAGCACAATACATAATTATAACAGCTCCGCACAGTATACCTACTCTAGTCAAAAGTACTATACTGACTGATAATTGAGTCATTGGTATACTATTAACCCTTAAAGCGGCAAGAAAAAAAATGCATCTGAAAAATGTCGTCTGTTGATGTCGTCTGCTGCAAATAATTTCCTAGCATTACTGACGAATTAAGTATAGAAGCAAGCAGCGTGGATCCAGAACAGACTGCTCCTATAGGAGCAGTCTGATCTGGGTCAACACTGTTTGCCATAGAGGCTCCTAAACATTTCAGCAGACAAGAAAAGCAGACGACTTTTGTTTCAACTGGCGCATTAAGGGTTAACTCACCGGTGAGCCTTTGGCTCAGGCGAGCTAAAACTAAAATGTCATAGATGTACACACGTATACATGTGACCTTTAACCTCCTACTTTGACTTTGACCTTAGAGTGGAGCAACTGAAACCTTTGCTCAGCAGATAGTCTCATTGAGGAGGACAGCTGGAGACTGGCATATTTTCAAAATTGGTCAAGGGGTTTTCAAGATATAAGGAAAAATCTAAAATGTGGTGGACTGAAATACTTGTACATGTGACCTTTGTTTGATTTGATTCTTTACGCCCCAGTCAACAATCTTTCAGTTACGCCGGGCTGGAACTTCCTGGGTTGAACAAGTACTAAGCTAGGATTAATGTGTCTTACTCAAGGACACAATGTCATGACGCCGTTGAGGCTCGAAACCGCGGCCCTTCGGTCTCGAGTCAAGCATTCTACCACTGAGCCACTGCGCTCCCACATGTGACCTTTGATTTCCCTATTTCAACTTGAAGCTGAGCAGCTGAAACCTTGGCTTAGCTCATAGTCTCACTGAGATGGACCTGTGTATTGAAACTTTTCAAAATCAGACCAGAGTATTCATGATTGAATAAAACCATAATGTTACAGACTGACACACGGATGTAAGATGGACAGGCAGACATGAAGACAGAATATCCCATCCCATGGATATGCGAACAGTAAATCTCACCCAAACACAGACAACATAAAAATATATCCTACTCCAAAATTTGCAAGAGTATAATTGGATTAGTAGCCTAGGCTCCAGAAAAGAGAGCATAATTGAAAATCAATTTCTTACAATTGTTCAGTACTCAAAAGAACTGTCTCAATAAGAGGGTTCTTATTATTAGCACATTAAATATGTTTGAACTGATGGATAAGGTTTACCTCAACGACTCTGTCTTGTTGAAATAGGTTGGGCACATATTCAAGAATGGTAACTCTGTTATATTATCTTTCATACCAGCTGCCCCTCCATATTCCAGAATCAAGCTGTGTAACTTGTGTATATAATTGGTTGTTTCCCATCGCTCCTCGGCTGGCTCTTCCTGGACTGACATGAGTTGTCTCCCTGTATGCACTAGTGGTCGAGACAATTGATCTTTGAGACTGGGGCGGTCATTTGGCAGTATGCTGCTGTAAAAGAAAATACAAAACTTGCAAATTATTTTCAGTTGTTTAAACAGGGTTCATACAGGCAAGTATGAGTAAAATTCAAGGACTTTTCAAGGACTTCTAAAACCTCTCCAACAGTTTTCAAGGACTTAAAGTTAATGAAAAATACTGATCTAAGTGTTAAAATTCTACTTCATAAATACTAGACTGAGATAATGGATACATTAGTACTTGAAAATTAGTAAAAAATGTTGTGCATATATAGCATATGCTGCACCAAATAAAGGCACAACAATTTTATACTGATTTAGGGCTCTATCAACAGTGCTAAGTCCTATAGAATATAGTAGAATTCAAGGACTTTTCAAGGCCTTTTAATGATTTTCCAGGACTTTTCTAGACAGTTTTAATTTTCAAGGACTTTTCAAGAAAGCCCTCTAAATTCAAGTACTTTTCAAGCCTGTGCTAAAACTGTTAAATCAAGTTGAAGGGTGTCAGGGCTCAAGCTAGGGGTAGACTTGTGAGAAAATCAAGCCTCCCTAATCCTGCTCATTTCTGCCCTTTTTTAACAAAGGGAGTTAAGTTTTAATGTAGATGATATACAGAACTTCAGGGTCCCAGATAAAGAGTGCGTATTGGAAAACTATTTTCTTTATTTCTCATCCAAAACATATGTTGTGGGTACTCAAAAGAACCGACTCAATGAGACGGTTCTTTTGAGCACCCAAAACACATGTTTAAACTGATGGGTAAGAGAATAATTACAATTTTTTGCTCATAAAATTTCCTTATCTGGACCTATTGAACTTATTAGGGGAATAAAAATTTAACCAAAACTTCTGAAGAATAGCTAAACGTCTCCCTATTTGAGAGCTCTAGCTCGACCTCTGAGTGAGGCCAGTCATTTTAGGTCATATTAATAACTGATTTTACCGTTAAACTCCTCCCCAATTTTGACAAACTCTGCAAACAATTTGGATCAGTTATATTTTTCAATTTTAATCAAATTCTAATAGAACATTCTGCAAGCAAACAGTGGATACCCTGATCAGAAGCTGTGTTTGACCTGGGTCTACACTGTTTGCATATGTCCCATAAAAAGGACGCTAGGCATATGCAGGTTAAGACCTATTAGAAAATATTCTCTTTAACATGCAGTTCATTGTCGAAAGGAAGTATTGATATGTTCACAGTGACTTTCCTATTTAGAATCATTGTCTCCGCCGGGAAGCATCTTTCAAATACTAACCTGTCTGATTTGAGCATTGTGAGTACATGTGACATATTTGTTTATCGATAGCGTCATCAAATCATGATTCGCCCGATTGGTTGGTTCATACTTGTTATCACTCTGCGTCATCAAGTGTCACTGAAACCAAATTTTTGACCCAAAAATGTTTTAGTGTAGAAAATCTTATCATTGTTTCGCTAAATGATGTAATACCAATCATTGTTATTGTTCAGCTACAAAAGGTTACTGGTTGTCTCTATAAACAGATTATTTATAGCCATTCAGCGCTTGTTACTTTTTTAATGTAGTGCTTCGGGTAATGCACACCGCGTATTGACAAAAATCTGACTTTTCAGTCGTGATGTGGCTTAGCAGACAGGTCGATTCTTTAGTATCGCCCCTGCGCAAGACAATGATTTATAATAATATTCAATAGGCTACACAATAGCCTCTTGTTCAAATCATCCCCAACTCACCTCCAAGGAGCAAGATTGAGACTCAACATGAAGACCACAGCTAAGAAAGCTGTCTTCTTGACTGGAGTAAATGAGACTTTCTTCTTTAATGTTTCATTCTGAAAAAAAAAAATCAAGACTATTACAAGTATGTATTAAAACAACATCATACTAAATGGATAAATACAGTAAAACTTGTGTAAAACGGCCACTCAAAAATAAGAAATTTATGCCCAGCATTCAGCGGCCATTGATTGGGCGCTGTGATGATCGATTAAGTTTTGCTACATTATTAATCTAAACCTTGAACCTGGTCTGGCTTCGGCCAGAAACAGGTGGTCATGGTTCCAGTTGCGGCGTCCAGGTTATTCCACTACAAAACACATTTATGTGTAGTTTAAGAACAAATGAAGGATAAACTGTTCAAGCTTTCTTTTATTGTGCTCTAGTCAGTCTCCTTGAATAAGACAAAACAAAGACAAATAATAGCTTAATGTAGGTCGAACGCTTTGCAGAATGCTTTTGACCTACATACTCCCCTTGGAGCATTCCGCAATACTTTTGATTTTTTTTTTGTTTGATTTGATTCTTTACGTTCCATCAACAATCTTTCGTTTAAAAACGGACTGGTCTTCCTGGGTTGAACCAGTACTAAGCTAGGATAAATGTGTCTTGCTCAAGGACCACAACACAGCGACGCCGGTGAGGCTCGAACCCGTGGCCTCTCAGTCTCGAGTCAAGCACTCTACCACTGAGCCACTGCGCTCCTTATGCAATACTTTTAACCAATATTAAGCCATAATTGGTCTTGATAAACAATTTTCAGTCTTTTTGACAGCAAATCATACAGAAAAGTTTGTGTAAAATTGAAGGACTTCTAAAAGACTTTCCAACAGTTTTCAAAGACTACAAATTTAAGAATAATACTGATTCATACTTTTTAATGCATGTCTAAGTTTTGTTTTGTTTTGTTTGTAGTTTAAGAACAAATAAAGGATAAACTGTTCATGCATTCTTATATTTTGCTCTAGTCAGTCACCTTGAATAAGACAAAACAAAGATCTCAATCACAAATGATAGCTTAATGAAGGTTAAACGTTTTGCAGAATGCTTTTTACCTACAATGCTCCCCTTGGAGCATTCTGCAATTCTTTTGATTTTTGTTTGTTTGATTTGATTCTTTACGTCTCTTCAACAATATTTCAGTTTAACAGGGACGCCTCGTCCTGGTTTTGTTTTTGTTTGTTTGATTTGATACTTTACGTCCCATCAACAATCTTTTAGTTAAACAGGGACGGGTCTTCCTGGGTTGAACCAGTACTAAGCTAGAATAAATGTGTCTTGCTCAAGGACCACAACACAGTGACACCAGTGAGGCTCGAACCCGCAGCACCTCGGTCTGAAGTCAAGCACTCTACCACTTAGCCACTGCGCTCCCTCTCCCTAGGTTGGACCAGTACTAAGCTAGGATAAATATGTCTTGCTTAAGAACCACAACGCAGTGACGCCTGTGAGGCTTGAACCCGCGGCCTCTCTGTCTTGAGTCAAGCACTCTACCACTGAGCCACTGCGCTTCCACAAGTCTACGTTTAAAGTGACTTAAGTCACTCATTATAAAGCAGATTGCATAAAAAGGACTAGAGGACCTGAAGGTCCTGAGGCGCTCACCTGATCTCCTTAATAATTGTAAAACAGGTCAAGGTCATCTACAGCTTATAATGAAACATATTTTGTTTTACCATATATGGGGATTGCAGCCATTTTGGTCCAGTAACCTAAACAATCTAACAGCCCAGTGATTTCTGAGAAAAGATGTTTAGATAGGTATGTAGTGGTCCAAATGAGTGGCCTTGGATTAAAGGTCACAGGTCAGCTTGACATTTGGTATTATATAAAACCATTGTCTCATTAGGTTAAATATTTCTCACAGGTATTATGATTTCAGCTAAAACAGTTATAGAAAAATGAACATTTTAAGATTTTCCCATTATAAATGCATTAGGAATCAAATTTGACCTTGCCATAAAGTAGGTCAAGGTCAACCTAGATTCATCATTTGTGCAAACCTGGTAGGGACCACATCCTCAATGCTACATAGTAAGTCCCAAGGCCATTGGCGTTTTGGTTCTAGAGAAGAAGATATTTAAAAAGTTTTTACCATATATGGGCTTGGTGGCCATCTTAGTCATGTGACCAGTGCAATTTGTATAAATTTTGGCTAACAAATAATAAGGAGTAGTCATATGAAATTTGATTTCCATTGGCCTAGTGGTTTCTGAGAAAACTATGTTTAAATATGATGATAGGACTCCAATATGAGCAACCTTGGCTGAAAGGTCAAAGGTCAACCTTGACCTTTGAATCTTATTTATAGCCATTGTCTCATTAGTTTTAACATATCAAGAATAATGACTTTGGCTTCAACAGTATTCAAAAAATCAACTTTTCAAAAATTTCCCATTTAAATGCATTAGGAGCAAATTTGACCTTGACGTTTAAAGGTCAGCCTAGGATCATTATTTGAACAAACTTGGTAGGCCCAACACCCCCAATACTACATACAAAGTCCCAAGGTCATCGGCCTCCTGGTTCTGGAGTAGAAGATTTTAAAGGGTTTTTACCATATATGGGCGTGGCGGCCATCTTGGTCATGTGACCTAAATGTTTTGAATAAATTTTTGCTATCTTATCATAAGAAGTCTTCACATGAAATTTGAGTTTAATTGGGCTGATGGTTTGTGAGAAAACTAAGTTTTAATATATTGATTGGACCATAATATGAGCGACCTTGGCTGAAAGGGCAAAGGTCAACCTTGACCTTTGAAACTTATTTATAGCCATTGTCTCATTAGTTTTAACATATCAAGTAAGAATAATGACTTTGGCTTCATCAGTATTCAAAAAATCAACTTTTCTTAAAATTTCCCATTTAAATGCATAAGGAAGCAAATTTGACCTTGACGTTAAGTAGGTCAAAGTCAACCTAGGATCATTGTTTGAACAAACTTTGTAGGCCTAACACCCCTAATGCTACATACCAAGTCCCATGGTCATCGTCCTTCTGGTTCTGGAGAAGAAGATTTTTAAAGGGTTTTTACCATATATGGGCATGGCGGCCATCTTGGTCATGTGACCAGGACCATTTGATCAAACTTTCGTTCCTGAGCCCTAAGGAGTCTCCATGTGAAATTTGAGCTTAATTGGCCCAGTGGTTTCAGAGGAGAAGATGTTTGAAAATGTTGACGGACGGACGATGGACGGACTGACGACAGAGTGACTGGTATACTATAAGCTCACCCATGAGCCTTCGGCTCAGGTGAGCTAATAAGTGGTGTATCATGTAGTATTTACCTCAGAGACAAGTAGGTCAAGCTTTCTCTTCAATGACTGGTTTTCTTCTTTCAATCTCTCATTTTCACTGTTAAACTGATTTAGTCTGACCTCCAGCTGGCTTAAATACTGTAACATAAAACCATTCTTGAATGTTAAAGATATACAAATTGCAACAATTGCTGGAAATTAACGGAGATTAGCCCGCCCGCCACGAATTTGTCATCTTCCAAAGTCTGCTTATGTTTTTAGGCACCCTTTATTGCTAACAAAATGGACCCCGCATCAGACCGCTCTTTGGGGCAGTCTGAATATGGTTCATATTGTATTAGTATGCAGAAGATGTAAAAAGCAGACAACCTTTTCAAATCAAAAAAAATAATAATGATGGGATAAGAGTTAACAAAACATGAAATATGTGCAAATTTCCAGAGTATGTTGAACAGTAATGGGTGAAATTCAAAAAATTTCCAAAATCCTGAACTTTTAAAATCAAATCTTAAAACTAGCAGTATGCCTACGAATAACAACTACTTCAAGTTTAAGTGGTCAATTGTCTTTAGATAAACTGAAAATAAATCAAAGCAGCTATTAGAATCTGCTTAATTCAGGATTTTGAGGTTGACTTCCTTTGGAAAGTAAAGAAAGTCAGCCTCAAAATCCTGAATTCAGGAATAATCCTGAAAACTTTCACCCATGAACAGTCCCTTTTGTTGCAACAGCAAAATAGAATTAATTCTCAATTTAAGTAGCATACTTTTAAAATGTATTCGAAGTACAGTGGCTCAGTTGGTAGAGCGTTAAGACTGGGGATGCTAGTTTGAGTCTCACCGTCGGCGCAGTCACTGTGTTGTGTCCTTGAGCATGACACTTTATCTGCTACTTAGTACTGGTTTGACCCAGTCAGACCTGTCCTAACATGACTGAAAAATTGCTGACTGGGACTTAAGAATAAAACAACAACAAAAAACATGCATTCAACACATCCTTTATTTGCGAACTGTGTCTTGATATCTACTGCACAATTGTATAAGTGTAGATGAGTACCAGCATGTAACAGCTTTTAGGCAATTTTGAACATTGAAAATTTTGAGCCTTATCTGGATCCAAACTGTTTGACACTGATGATATTCCGGAACGATTTCCTTGAAAATTTTAATCTAAAAACAATCTGCATGACAAAAAAAGTATGCAAAACTACCAAGCATGCAGAGAGCTTACTGGTCACTCTACAGTGTGAGTGGTTTGGCAGGATTTGATACAAAATGAGCCCTGCCATGTGATTTCCAACAATGTGGCATTTTGACAACTGTAGATTGAGACGAGTCTGTGCAGCCTCCTTTAAAGTTTAGAAACTCCAAATGGTGTTCAGTCAGTAGCTTAACAGTTATAGAATATTTAAGCTACTAGCAAATGCTCTGATCAGTCTGCGCGTATGCTGGTCGCACATACCACATTACCGCTCAAATATCTCTGGTTAAGGGGAAACATAAAAGGACTGTGTATAAAATATTAACCTCAGCTATTATTAGGCCCAATGGGAGTAATTATGGTCCAGAATTAGATCTACCACTCACCTCCTTTTTCTTCCTCCGTGATAAACTTGCAGATTCTCGATTTTTTATCATTCTCTGTTGGCGTTTCATTGTTTTCACCTAAAACAAGAAAGAAAAGGTCAACAGTAGTACTATTTATAAATACAGCTTATGATATATTGAGTCTTAATTTTAACTTGTGACCATCTATATTTATAAGTAATGTCTATTATTGAGCAAATTGGAATTTTGTGACACAATCACCACATAGTGGGATGCAGTTTTGTATGCTTAATATGGTTCTACATTTTATCTACAACTTAGACATCAGCAACTTAATCCCTACAACATGTTTTTTGTTGAGAAATAAGGAAATTAATTTTCAATTACACACTCTAATTTGAAGATCTGATGCTTATAGGAGCAGTGTTGTGCCTAGGTCAAGATTTCTGGGGGACACAGGTGTCCCTCTACCTGAATTTCAGGGGGACATTTACAAATTCTGGGGGACACACCAAATCTTTCAAATTTTTACCTGTTAAATTGAATAGTTATCCGGAAATTTCTGTTCATTTTTTATTCAAATTTGAGCTTGATGTCGATAGATTTGGTGCAAGAAGGGGTGTAGATGACAGTGAAGTAGTTTCTGCTATTGCCATAGTTTAAAATTCACCAGCAAATTTACTATTTCTATATTAAAATAGCCTTTTTCTGGCCTTCTGCAATGAAATTCGAGTTTTCCGCCATTGTTGTTGTGTATTGGGCTGTGCTATTTACTTCCCTTTATCAGGTTACACTAAATACGGAAATAGTAGAAAACAGCGAAAAAAATAAGCAGATTTTCGAGGTGCGCCCTTAGGCCCGCGCTGGGTGCGTTTTAAGGGACATTGGTGGTAAAATCGCGGGAATCCCGCAATGCCGCACTCTAGGCACAACACTGTAGGAGTATGTACACTTATCAGGTTGAATATTGTAATCTTAATAATACCATTATATTTATCATTTAAAATTGAACTTGTTTGACCACATCCCGGTTTGTTTGTTTGTTTTGTTGCTTTACGTCCCAAGTCAACAGCTATGGTCATGGCTGGATGGTCAGTTCACCTAACCACACTTTTTTCCTGGGCAAGTTAACCAGTAATTCGTGCACATATTTTCGCTTGTAACTGACAACAACCCTTTTCCTTGAATGATTCATGGGAAGGGAGGAGAATGACCGTAGAAATTGTTTCACGATCAATCTCCACGAATGTATGGGACTGGGCAGGGATCAAACTCACGACCCCTTGATCTGCAGTCAGACTCGCATCTGTTGCCAGACATGTTACCTACTACCCTACGCGGCCCGGTTACCACCACATCCAGGTATCAAAATTTAACCCCCAAACACCAGTCATAACAAAAGTCTTCTGTCTTTTTCGTCTGCTGATATAATTATGAAGCCTTTAGGTCAAACAGTGTAGGTCCAGCTCAGACTGCTCCTGTGGGAGCAGTCTGATCTCGGTCCACACTGTTTGCCTCCACACTTTTACTAGTCAATAAAGTTTATAGCAAATATAAGCGGCAGATGACTTAACCAGACAACTTTTTCAGATGCATTTTTTGCAGTCCACATAAACTTTAAGGGTTATGGTTGTTGCCAATAACACATTCCATTTACAAGGCTATATTACTAGACTTTTCACTACTTGTAAAGGCAGCAACTTTAATATTCATATCTGGGCGTGGTTCGGCTATTTCATCTGCTAAACAAGGGAAATTAGGTTCTATTTATAATTTGAAGAATAAATAATTTGTTTGGGCCACGCAAACGTGCCTGCATTTCATGAAAATCCTAACCGTATATACACGGAACTCACATTTATGGACCTATAATCGCATAATCACAAAATGTATGTTAAATATTTGAAGCCTCATAGACAAACAGTGTGGATCCAGATCAGACTGCTCCTGTAGGAGCAGTCTGATCTGGGTCCACAATGTTTGCCTTTATGCTTATGTTAAATAGACTTTTTCAAAAGCAGTTATTTTACTGGCGTTTTAAGGACCAAATAATGTGTTTTGCGTGAGGTAATGGCGCAAGATGATACATTCACTTCTGAATAAAACCATGCCTCCTTTTCAGATTTTACCTATGTCTAAGTTTGACCAGTCCTAATTACGCATTCATGAGGTGCCGCCTTTACAGTAAGCGAAGTCATATACTACTTACGTCACTATCATCAATATTTAACTTATGTGATGAGAATACAGGCACTGATGGTGAGGTGACTTGTGATGGATGAGATACAACTGGACTAGCAACCGTCATGGGAGGGCTCGGAACAATTGGCGGTCGTATCACAGGCGCCACGGGCTCCGGTTTAGGCTGGTCAAACCTTAGCACACCTTGGTTTGCCAGACGAGTAAACTCTTCTGCTGTAAGGACTAGGGATTTCTGTTGTGAATTTCCTTTAATATACATGTAAAAGAAAGATATGTAATAACCTGATGGAGGGTTAGACATTCTAATATTATACTACATTATTTCTAAACTATATCATGTGTTGGATACACAAAATAACTATCAATGATATGCTTCTTTTAAGTACCTAAAACATATGAGCTGCAATCTGTGAAAACCAGCCTTAATGACATTTAGGACTTTTTATGTAAAAATCATTTGAAAAGCACCAAAAATTAAGAAATTTGACATGTTTATATATTGCTTTAAAATCTATTCATACAACTGGCAATTATTTCTGATTAAACTGCTTCGTTATCATGCCATATGTTTCCATGGCAACAACTTTACCTTAGCAACTGTCAGAATTTTTAATGTATTTTAGATCATGCAAACTCTAGACAAAAACTTTTCTGCGAATTCCATTGCATACATGCTAAGGATAATAAAAAAAAGTATGTAAGCATGAAATAGCATGTTTTTCATGCATCTGACAAACCCGCAAATCAGAAATTTAACTTTGACGTCTTTAGTAACGTCATGACGTTTCTGACGTTGCATGCTAAAGTTTAGATGGTGTATAGTTTCAAAGGACCATTTTTCCATGAATAATGGAGATAACTTCATAAAATTTGCAGGATAACTTTTTAACACTTAATTAAGTGTAAGTAATTAATTAAATTTTGACGACTTCGTCATTAAGGCTGGTTTTCACAGATTGTGGCTCATATATATATTAGATAAAAATCACAATTTTATGCACTACTTTTTTGCACATCTGAACCTTTGCTATTATATTGCAAAATTGCCATTTCAATGTTTTGTTTGTTTTGTTGCTTTACGTCCCAAGTCAACAGCTATGGTCATGGCGGGACGGTCAGTTCACCTAACCACACTTTTTCCTGGGCAAGCTTGAACAAGCAGTTAACCAGTACTTCGTGCACATACTTTCGCTTGTAACTGACAACAACCCTTCTTGAATGATTCAGCGTAAGGGAGGAGAATAACCGTAGAAATTATTTCATGATCAATCTCCACGATAGTATGGGACCGGGCCGGGATCGAACTTGCGACCCCTGGATCTGCAGTCAGACTCACATCTGTTGCCAGACACGTTACAGACTGCTACCATTTCTATGATAAAGATGCTTTACGTCCCAGTCAACAATTTTTCAGTCATACCAGGACAATTTACAGTCTTCCTGGGTTGAACCAGTACTAACCAGAGAATAGTGTCTTGCTCAAGGACACAAGGCATTGCCTCTGTTGAGTCTTTAACCAGGTACTTTTCGACCATATGTCTAACAGCCTACCATTGAGCCACTGCACTCGTCCAGGCCTTGAGGTTATAAAACTTTCATTCTCAAACTCAAAATAAAGCGCAGTGATTGGCTGCTTGCAGACACATGTCCGCAAGCAGCCAATCATTGCGCTTTATTTGAGTCTGAGACTACTCAAGTTTTATAACCAACCTTGAGGCCTGCTCGATACTAACCTGATGAACATATAGATGATGATAGCACTGTAGTGGATGAAGGCACAGTTTGACTGTTGGGAACTGATCCAGGCTTAGGCTGTATCTTTATCTTGGAGTTGAGTATTGACTGTAACTTTACAGGGTCCTCCTTCACCGGAGATAGTGTCTGTTTCGGCTCCTCATGTTGGATGGTGTAGATGATGTTCTGAGATTGTGGCTGTGTGAGATCGATGATGTCACATGATGAGAGTGATGGTGCTTCCAGTTTAACTGTATCACTGAGGAATGGTGTTTGACATGGATCATGAACCTGAAAAATTAAGATCGAAAACTTACACTAGACTTAAATTAAACTTTTATTTGTTTCCCCTTACCCAACCGACCCTGAAAAAAAGCCCCTACCACAAAAAATTGATTATGCTTTTTACTCAAGAATTTTTTTTTATTTATTTCATTGCAAACTTAGAGAATTGTCAAATGTAAACAGTATTATCTTTAAAATATATTCTTAGCAAATTGTGTGTGTACAGAAAAACCTGCCTAAAATGACAAAAAGACCAAAAATTGTTTTCCAGACAAATTATCACTTAATGCAGGTCAAAAGTATTGCAGAATGCTCCAAAGGGAGCATTCTGCAATACTTTTGACCTACATTAAGATCCTTGTTTTGTCAATTTTTGAGTGGCAATTTTACACAGGTTTTACTGTATTTACATTTATTGCTTATAGCAAGGCTATTTACAATTAAATTTAATGGGTATTGAATTTTAGAAGTAAAAAAAAAATTCCCATCGACCAACCAATACTTGTAAAACAGGGTCGGGGAAGGGGAAATAAAAATATTTTAAAGGTTGGCCCTATATGAGCCTTATCTGATGATACAGAATTTTGTTGCATGCCAACACTAAAGGCACAGGCCAGCCTGTGTATCCTCAGTTTCATCAGTCTTGTTTTATGCTCCCCTGAAAGTATAGCTAAACCTGCTACTTGCAAAATCTTAATACTCTATAGTTATCATCGTAGGACAGCAGGCTTGTTTGAACCTTACCCGGTAAGAAAAACAGCAGTGAAAACCAGAGGACCTGACACAGAGTTATAAGAATGTGGATCTCCTTAATAAAAGGTTTTACAATGTCAAGATCAAACTAGGATCATCATTGAAACAATCTTTGTAGGACTCATACCTGTAGCCCCATAATACCTGCCAAGACCTAAGGTGATTGGTCACTTATTTCTGGCACACCTGTGAACTTACCTGTGATATGACACTGTCACAGCTGTCAGAGTGATTGGATGTGGCTGGTGAGAGAGGTTCACTCTTCACACCATCAACTGAGGATTCTCTGCCCAGCATACCTAGAAGGGAAAAAAACACCATGAGAGAAAGGGGTCTATAGTATATTATACTGAACTCAGAAAATAACTTTTCACGTAAATCAATGTAAATCTTAAGCTTTATTATGTATAAAGTACAGGGGTCATGATATACGAGACCAAACAAGAGATGATTTGATGCTCTCAGAATCTGACATAGGATATTTCAACAGAAGCTATGAAAAAGTTCCCTTGTAAGCCTGCTATTCCTAACACCTTACAAGCCTCACTTAGGGCTTCAGTTTGGCGTTAGCCCTGATATAGACGGAAGATCTTTCTAAATTTTTGAAACCTAATTGCCCTGGTAGGACAATTTTTCTGTAATGAAAATTATTTATGTAAATTGATCCTAAAAGACTCCAAGCAAATTTCTAGGAGTCTGAATAAGATTGGGGCTGCTCAGACAAAACGCATTAAGTAAATGTATGTCCAGCTCAGCTGCTGAATCCCTCAAGTAACTTACCAATGAGTCCACTATCAGAGCTGTCACTCCAGTAACTTACCACTGAGCCCACTATCAGAGCTGTCACTCCAGTAACTTACCACTGAGTCTACTATCAGAGCTGTCACTCCAGTAACTTACAACTGAGCCCACTATCAGAGCTGTCACTCCAGTAACTTACCACTGAGTCTACTATCAGAGCTGTCACTCCAGTAACTTACCACCGAGTCCACTTTCAGAGCTGTCACTCCAGTAACTTACCACTGAGTGCACAATCAGAGCTGTCACTCCAGAAACTTACCACTGAGTCCACTATCAGAGCTGTCACTCCAGTAACTTAACACTGGGTCCACTATCAGAGCTGTCACTCAAGTAACTTACCACTGAGCCCACTATCAGAGCTGTCACTCAAGTAACTAACCACTGAGCCCACTATCAGAGCTGTCACTCTAGTAACTTACCACTGACTCGACTATCAGAACTGTCACTCCAGTTACTTACCACTGAGCCCACTATCAGAGCTGTCACGCCAGTAACTTACCACTGAGTCCACTATCAGAGCTGTCATTCCAGTAACTTACCACTAAGTCCACTATCAGAGCTGTCACTCCAGTAGCTTACCGATGAGTCCACTATCAGAGCTGTCACTACAGTAACTTACCACTGAGTCGACTATCAGAGCTGTCATTCCAGTAACTTACCACTGAGTCGACTATCAGAGCTGTCACTCCAGTAACTTACCACTGAGTCGACTATCAGAGCTGTCACTCAAGTAACTAACCACTGAGTCCACTATCAGAGCTGTCACTCAAGTAACTAACCACTGAGTCCACTATCAGAGCTGTCACTCAAGTAACTTTCCACTGAGTCGACTATCAGAGCTGTCATTCCAGTAACTTACCACCGAGTCCACTATCAGAGCTGTCACTTCAGTAACTTAGCACTGAGTCCACTATCAGAGCTGTCACTCCAGTAACTTACCACTGACTGACTGGACTATCAGAGATGTCAGTCCAGTAACTTACCACTGACTGACTGAGTCCACTATCAGAGCTGTCACGCCAGTAACTTACCACTGAGTCCACTATCACAGCGGTCACTCCAGTAACTTACCACTGAATCCACTATCAGAGTTGTCACTCAAGTAACTTACCACTGACTTGACTATCAGAGCTGTCATTCCAGTAACTTACCACTGAGTCCACTATCAGAGCTGTCACTCCAGTAACTTACCACTGAGCCCACTATCAGAGCTGTCACTCCAGTAACTTACCACTGAGTCGACTATCAGAGCTGTCACTCCAGTAACTTACCACCGAGTCCACTTTCAGAGCTGTCACTCCAGTAACTAACCACTGAGTCCACTATCAGAGCTGTCACTCCAGTAACTTACCACTGACTTGACTATCAGAGCTGTCACTCCAGTAACTTACCACTGAGTCCACTATCAGAGCTGTCATTCCAGTAACTTACCAATGAGTCCACTTTCAGAGCTGTCACTCCAGTAACTTACCACTGAGTCCACTATCAGAGCTGTCACTCCAGTAACTTACCACTGAGTCAACAATCAGAGCTGTCACTCCAGTAACTTACCACTGAGTCCACTATCAGAGCTGTCACTCCAGTAACTTACCACTGAGTCCACTATAATAGCTGTCACTCCAGTAACTTACCACTGAGTCCACTATAATAGCTGTCACTCCGGTAACTTACCACTGAGTCCACTATCAGAGCTGTCAATCCAGTAACTTACCACTGAGTCCACTATCAGAGCTGTCACTCAAGTAACTTACCACTGAGTCCACTATAATAGCTGTCACTCCAGTAACTTACCACTGAGTCCACTGTAATAGCTGTCACTCCAGTAACTTACCACTGAGTCCACTATCAGAGCTGTCACTCCAGAAACTTACCAATGAGTCCACTATCAGAGCTGTCACTCCAGTAACTTACCACTGAGTCCACTATCAGAGCTGTCACTCCAGTAACTTACCACTGAGTCCACTATCAGAGCTGTCACTCCAGTAACTTACCAACAGACCTGGGGTAATCGTAATCAGTAATTGTAATTAACTGTAATTAAATACAATTTTCAAAGTAATCAAATGTAATTGTAATCATGTTTTTTTTCAAATACATGTATTGTAATTGTAATGATTACTAAAAAAAAATTTAGCTGTAATTATAATTACTTTCAAATACTTTTCAAATACATTTGGCTATTTACTTAGAAAATTTGCCCAACACAAGAAACAAAATGGTGACTAATGGAAATATTTTAATGAGAAAAAGTACACAGGATAAATAAAACATTTTCAGTGATTTTGTTACCTGCGCATCCTGCATCTTTTGCGCATAAGTTTTTATTCCAGCGAGTCCCGACGAGTCCCAGGATGCAATAGTATTGCAGACTTGTCATTAAAAATAGTGTTTTGGACTCATAAGTTTGCAGTTGGGACTCATTGATATTGGAAACAGCGAGTCCCAGGACTCATAAGCCCAAAATTGTAAATGAACCACTGCATATTGACTTTTGTGGACAATAAAATTAGCACACTCTTAAATATTAAGTCTCTTTCAGACTTAACATGGTGTTTAAGATTAAGGTGCATTTTGTATGAAAATTAAAGACTTTTTTTTCAAAATTAAAAAATATGGCAATAGACAATTTAACATGGTATAAGGTACATTTTTCTGGCAAATATTCACTTATGGCACCATTTCTGTTTCTCCTATTTGCTGGAGGCCTTTAAAGAAATTTTGAAACACAAAGCTAGTTCTGTTCATTTTGACATGCCTAGCTGATTTCATATGTAAATTCATCAAACCCAGACTATAAAAAGAAGACTACTCAAAGGTGTTAAATCTTTCGTTATTAAATATAGCTAGCTCATGTGACCTACTTAATAGCTACCTGTATATGTGTGCAAACTGGACAAAGGTTATTACACAAAAGTACATTTTCTTGCGGAATGGCTAAATAATCGTTTGTCATCCAAAAGTGAGTTGCAAGTGTTTATTTCGATCACATCATTTAATCAATACCAAATGGCAGCACCAGTTTTGAGCCATTTTGAGTGATAACAATTTAAAAGTAGCTGAATGAGCAAAAGATTGCAGTTCAGTGGGGATAACACTGAGCAGACGAAATTCTGTCACGTCAATCCCTACAAGATTGAAACCTGCTTTAGAACATTTCCAAAATTCAAACTAAATAATGCCCTAAACCTTTACTTAACACGTAAGATAAAGACGGGATACAGTCTGAATTCCTTTATTGAAGCCGTAGTGGGTGCATAAAACTGGGTGCTTTGTGGGTGCTCCATATGCGTAGGCAAGGGACCACATTGCACCGACGTTGTAACCGAAAATAGTAGTTGTAAAGGTCGCAGTTGTGTAACAGACAGACTTTGTAAATCTATCTTGCTAGGTGGTACTGTAAAGTGAAATAGATCTATGAGGTATGTTGGCAGATATAATGTATGATGTATCAAAATATAAAACCACATTGTGACATTGGTATGAACTGTGCTATATATATATTTGTTTAACTTTAATAAGAACATGAATAAAATTTCATAGCTAATTATTTTTCATTTATTTAAGAAATAACAGTATAGGACATGGCTTTATATATAACTTCAAAGACCTATCCGTTTTGATAATTTTAAAAGTGAGTTCTATGTAGCATTGCAATTTTACATGAAAGCTTCAAAAGTAATTAGTAATGTATTTGATTACATTTCTAAAGTAATTGTAATTGTAATCATTACATTTCTACAGACCCTGTAATTGTAATGTAATTGTAATCATTGATCTGTCAAAGTAATTGTAATGTATTTGAATACTTTTCAAAGTATTTGGCCCCAGCTCTGCTTACCAATGAGTCCTCTATCAGAGCTGTCACTCCAGTAACTTACCACTGAGTCCACTATCAGAGCTGTCACTCCAGTAACTTACCACTGAGTCCACTATAATAGCTGTCACTCCAGTAACTTACCACTGAGTCCACTATCAGAGCTGTCACTCCAGTAACTTACCCACTGAGTCCACTATCAGAGCTGTCACTCCAGTAACTTACCACTGAGTCCACTATCAGAGCTGTCACTCCAGTAACTTACCACTGAGTCCACTATCAAAAGCTGTCACTCCAGTAACTTAACACTGAGTACACTATCAGAGCTGTCACTCCAGTAACTTACCACTGAGTCCACTATAATAGCTGTCACTCCAGTAACTTACCACTGAGTCCACTATCAGAGCTGTCACTCCACTCGTGGACGAGGTCATGCTGTTTAACTGTATCAAAGAAATTAAACTCATCTCCATCAAATGGCAGCTGAAATAAAAAGTACTGTCTTGATTCAGATTTATACCAACTATTAGGCAATTTTGAACACTGTATATCTATTATGGTAGGAAACCAGTGCGCAGTTTGATCTTTTCATAATTACATTTGAGCCGTGACATGAGATTTCCAACAATGTGGTATGTGTGAAGAGCAAAGCTCAGGCCTCCAGACATAAGAGTGTGTAATTCAAAATTATTTTTATTTCCTTACTAAAACATAAAAATTATGTTGTGGGTACTCAAAAGAATCATCTCAGTGAGACTTTTTTGAGCGGCCCAAAAATATGTTTCAACCAATGATTAAGTAAGTAAATAATAACAATTTCACACTCAAGATATTTGCTTAACTGGACTTATGTTGATCCAGGACAGGTCTCCAAACCATACTGACCACTAAACAGGATTTGAACTCCACATTAAAAATACGGATAGTTCCTTTCATAGAAATTCATATTGCTCCTGACATTAAAATCATTAAAGACAGAACAAAAGAAAAGCTGTGCAACATCACAACTTACACGAAAACCTGTTTTCTCCATTTGTGTTTAAATTTTGGATATAGCAAGAACTGACAGACCTCCAGATAAGAAGGCAGGGTTTGCTAGTTATCGTCATTGTCCCAAAATGCGATGAAATAATAAATTTGGTGCAAAAATACTAATTTTGCCACAACTATTGCTGAAAAAAGGGCGAAAAATTTTGCCTGGCGTTGGAACTTCAACTCCGGCTAAAAGTCATTGACTCACGCCACTTAATGGCCGTCAATGTATTACGCACCGAGGAGTTTGTTACGGTACACTTTGCTCGTAATACAACACCTCTGTCAGGGAGTTTGATCTTCCTTCACTGCTTAGACAATAAGAGTAAGCCCAAGGCTGACTTTGACACTCCTGAAAAGGAGAATAAGTGTCTGAAAACGTCTGGCACTCCGTCTGCTGTCTGCTCATATTGAGACGAGTGGAAGAATGGTTATCCATGGTTACGATATGATGCCAAAAGTCAGAATGCTGTTGAGGCTGCTATGCATACTTCGCAGCAAAGAAAGACATGGCCAGTTGTTGGGTTCCAGAACTGAACAAACTGTGCATTGATCAGGTAAGGCTGACTCTTAGTCTAGTAAAGATGACTAGGCCAGGGGTTATAAATTATAAAAAAAATGAAACAAATAAGTTTTTTTAAAAGGAAAGCTTGCCTTTATTTATCAGACAACACAGAAATGGGGAATACAGAAGATCCTTAGCAGAAAATTACTTATCAGAAGAAGCTTTGTTTTTTTTTCAAAAAAGGCCAAACGACTCTTTTTTTGGCCAAAGATCTGGCTCCAAGTTCAACAAAATGGCACAAAAAATCTGATTGGCGAAAATGGTGGCGAAAGAAAAAAAATCCTAGCGTAAACCCTGGAAGGGGAGATTAAAATAATGTTTGTTTGTGTGATTTGATTCTTTACGTCCCATCAACAATCTTTCAGTTAAACAGGGACGGGTCTTCCTGGGTTGAACCAGTACTAAGCTAGCCTTAGCTAGGATAAATGTGTCTTGCTCAAGGACCACAAATCAGTGACTCTGGTGAGGCTGGAACACACGGCCCCTCGGTCTCGAGTCAAGCACCCTACCACTGAGCCACTGCGCTCCCTATTAAAATAATGAAAAACTAGTCTATGTCGGGTATTCAAGAGACAGTTCTTGCGAGCACCCAAAACATGTTTACCACAGGAGCTTGAAGTTTGGAACCTTATATCACTAATCAATTCTATAGCCTCAAAAGCTCACAATTAAATTGTAAGCTTTTGGTTTTGAGGCTATAGAAAGTATATAAGGACCAAACTTCAAGCTCCTATGTTTATATCGACAGATAGGAAAATTAACACAATAGTCAATACAGAGCAACAGATAAGGATTTGGGTCAATTAGTTTTCACTACAAGATTTTTTGCGCAAATAGTTCTTTCAGGATTTCTAATAGTTTTAATTAGTTTTTTTCAAACCGTCCAACATTTCACCTTTAAAACTTACTGGACTCTACAAATCCAAGAATGCTTGGCCAATGGGGAGCTTATAGTTGGAACTTTATTCTGAATGCGCCCACATTTAGCAGCCAACATTTTAGGAAGCAAGAACGAAAACTTTGATCAGCGGTTACTACTAAAACATGGAATGGTACCAGAATTCAGTCAATCTCCCAGACAGTGGCACCCTTCCTTTCAGATGAAATTGCGTTTTCCAGAGTAAACCACTATTGGGGAGTTTATAATTCAATTCCGGTACTGGTCTGCATTTGAGAAGTAACGGATAACCATTGTTTCTGTTTCATGTTCTAAAATGCTGACCGCAAAACAAGGAAAAATATTCAAACTATGAGCTCATCTAGCATTCATAGGTTTGTAAACCATCAAGAACCGATCCCAAAACACTAGCCCCACCGGACTTGGGTAATCAAAAGGATCAAATGATTGATCATAATTAGTTGTTTTTTTCCTTTTGCAATTCGTTTTCATGCGATGGTTTTTTAATTTCAATTCATTTTTCTGTAAATATTATTCGTAAAAACGACCTTTATCTGTTGCTATGACAGTACATATTGTGCTCATCTGGACCTTTGAGTTTTAATATATCTGTTATATTTCCCAGATAGGAAGACTGCTCTTTAATCATATGCAGATGGCAACAGAATTGAGTTGAAAGTAAGTAAAGGTGCAAAGATCAGGAATCGATATAATCAAGTACCACACCTGACCCAGGATACCAATGGGAAAGTGACAAACTCACAGTTAGACATCACAAATCAACATAGGTCCAGAAAAGGGATTTTTTGTGCGTAAAAATGTTTTCTCTTGTTTGAGATTTTACGTCCCATTCAACAGCTATGGTCAAGTCAAACCTTCTAAATTGTTTAATCAGCTGACTAAGCAGGAGGAAAATGACAGTAGAATTAATTTCATGATCAATCTCCACGAAAGTATGACCGAGCCAGGATCAAACTCGCGATCCCTGGACCTGCAGTTGAACTCACTGCCAACTGGGCTACGCGCCCCGTAAAAATGTGATTATTTTCTTTTTTATTAGTTCAAACTTATGTTTTGGCTGCTAGTTGAAATGCTTCTTTTGAGTATCCACAACATCTGGAGGCCTGATCAAAATGAAAATTTCCTTGTGCAGGCCCAAATGTTTATTAACCCTTAATGCGCCAATTGCAACAAAAGTCGTCTGCTTTTATCGTCTGCTGAAATGTTTAAGAAGCCTCTATGGCAAACAGTGTGGACCCAGATCAGACTGCTCCTGTAGGAGCAGTCTGTTCTGGGTCCACACTGCTTGCTTCTATACTTAATTTGTCAGTTTTGTTAGGCAATTATTTGCAGCAGACGACTTCAGCAGATGACATTTTCAGATGTATTTTTTTCTTGGCGCTTTAAGGGTTAATGTTAAATTTTGGCCTACAGTAACTAACCTCTAGTTCATCAGGAAGATGATTGACTAAGTCCTCTGTTGTCAGATTGGAATCAAAGTTGATCATATCCGTCAAATCCATTGCTGCCTCTGTTATAGAAGAGAAAGACAATTTTAGATCATATGTTAAGAGACGTGATAAGCACGAAGAAAATTTTTTAGCGTAAATTTGTAAATATTTTCTTACTCATCAGTCTCAGTATTTGTTTTGGGTGATCAAAAGAATCGTCTCATAGACACAGGGGTGTAAAATTCCACTAGGTCACTCGCATTGGCGAGTAAATTTGGGATGTGGTCGAGAGAAATACTTGCCAAGCTCGTCCTTATGGGCGAGTGCATTTTCAGACATTTTAAAATGCATTTTAGCCTTCAGAAATGACAAAACATAAGTAAAACAAAGACCGTCTATCTTTGCTTCTTGAACCGGATGTTTATATTGGATTGTTACAACTACACATGCGCAGTTTCTGATTGGTAAAATTAAACTCCTCAAGAGTAATGTTTCAGAAGAAATTATTCGCGGCGCCCCCAGTCTATGGGGAGTTGGAAAACGGGGGTCATCTAAAATGGCTGGCGGATTGAGCACTGTTTTTTTGTTTATTTCAGCACTGGTAAGTTAATAATGTCACAGCCAGATAGTAGATCTCTATTTGGCAAAATAAAACAGGGGGAGGTGATGATAAAACTAAGATTGTGTTATTTGAATACTTAATTGCTTTTTCTTCCTTTCTTTCTTTGACTACTGGCACGATCACATGCAATCATTACGCCAGGGAGAGCGAATTTTGAAGAAAAAAACAAAACACAAGAAAATCTTTCGGCTGTGTTTTGACTAAATGAGGAGTGCCCTTAACTCCTCTGTAGTCTGTGAATTGACCACTGAAGGAGAAAGACTGATTTGAGTCGGCAAGCATGCTTACTGCTCTTTATTGTGTCACAATGATCCATCAATTATTTCAAGGGAGAGCATTCACACATAATTTGGTCAAACTTTTAAATTACAAAGTGCTGTGGTTGATGTCAATATAAGGTCAAGGTCATTAAAATCTAATTTACTCTTTTCTGTCTCCAAACAATATGCAAGTTTGGTGCAGAAAATCCCACTGGATCAGAAGACAGAGCTCAGAAAAGGCTAAATTTACAGTTTTTTTTAAAGGATAATGACCTTGGAACGAGCTCAATGAGATGACCTTGAAAATTAGGACATGGTCACCAAATCTAATCAACTCTTCCCCTCCTCCCAACAATGTATCTATGCAAGTTTGGTCAAAATCCATCAACTGGTTCAGAAGATAATGCAGGGGAACGAAAAAGCGGACGCCAACAGGAACACACCAAAAACAAAATATTGATAAGGTCTGGCTGACCTCACAGCCGCCATATTGTTTCAAATGCGAGGTACAAAATTTGGATCTCCTTCCTTTTTACCATCATGACTTAATCATTTTCAACCATTGTACGAAAATTTTGATAGACAAAAAATCAAAAACCAGAGGAGAAAATCACAAACTATAGAATAATGTTGAAGAAAACAGACCTTTCTGTAAGTTCTTAATTTGGTTTAACTGTGAAATTATTTATGATGCAAATATCAAAGCTGAAAGTTGGCATCTTTCACCGATAAAGACCGAAGACTTAGGGCGCTAGGTGGCGCTTTAGATAACTGTTTGTGTTTTCTTTTGCAAGAAGAGTTCCTTTGCTGACCTTATGAATCCTCCAACCTGGAGGGAGTCGTACAAGTGTTGATAAATTCCTCTACTACACAAACCCCGCCCTTTGCCAACAGAAGCATGCCATTTTTCCCTACCATTCGGTCACCCTATTTACCGACAAGAACCGACAAGAGCCGACAAGAACCGACAAGAGCCGACAAGAGGCATTTTTATGCATTTTTTCGATTAAAATACTACTTATTAGACCCTATCCATGCGTTGTATATCGAAATTAGTCATTGGATTGCTTGTGCAGCCCCCCAAAACAAGGAAATTACAATACTCCAAAGTGTCCTACTTACCGACAAGAAGTCTTGGCGGTATACGGTTGGCTGTCACAGGGATGTTTGTGTTATAGCAAAAACTGCATAGATCTGAATTAATTTCTAGTTTTGCCATTACATAATACCTTCTAACAGGTAAAAGTATTACTTAAAACTTATAACTATTCCTTTAATACACCTATATAACCTTCTTGTCGGTTCTGGATCGACCTTGATGATTGAAACACTTCTTGTCGGTAGTGCGGTAATAAAGCTGACGCTGTTTATTTGGCTGAAAAATCTGAATAAATCTGAGTCAAAGCGCTACTTTTGCAAGTCTAGGATACAAAATAAGATATAGAAAATGTCCACCATTTATACTTTCAATATATTGAGTCAAAAGCTTCTTGTCGGTGTACGACTGCTTTTAACTTTTTCTTGACGGTAGTTGATAATATACGGCCAGCTTTCACTGTTGAGTCGGTCCGTTATTTGGTATATATCTGCTTCAAAGTTCTATTTTTGCAAATATTGGATATCTAAGAACCTATAAAACAATTTTTCAAACTGCAAATTAGTGAATTAATATATAAAATGCCTCTTGTCGGTTCTTGTCGGCTCTTGTCGGTTCTTGACGGTAATTAGGGCGACCCCTACCATTTTCACATCAGTTGGTTGGAAAAAATAAATTGCTGCAATCTTACATGTATCGCAAGTACAAACCAATGAACACCACCGAAACATTGTGTAACCATGGTGTATATCTAGGCTGCAAGACAAAATTTAAAAAAAAATAATGCTAAAACAAAGAGAGTGCATTTTGATTATTTTTTCCTTCCTGTCCGTGTTTACGTTTTTTTTTAATGTTTTTATCAAACTTACCAATATCCTCGCTGGACAGCATGTTGTTGGCGAAGAATTTTCTGTCTACTTCTGATACAAAATCTACCTCCATGACTTAGGTACTTTGTAATTAAAGATAATGTCTTCTTTAATCTGCATACAAAATCAATTTTTTGCTTCAAGTTTCAGCGTGGATAACACGTCTTCCCGTAATGCAGCGTACCGGAAATATCTGGTACCCTGCGTCGATATATTCGTATGGTTGCAGGAATTTACTGCGGGGTACCACCAGGAGGACTTATTTCGGTAGCGTAATTTTACTTGTACACCGCTAAAGTTTTTGGCATATTATAAACTTTTGACTGGAGTGCTTGAAAGGAGGAATCTAGCCGACTTGACTCAGGCCGACTTGACTCAGGCCGACTTGAGACCAGATTATTTCATTTCATGGGATATTTAAAAGCGGAGAGCAAGGAGGGGGTTTATAAAGATAAAGAAGCCTTATTTAACGTCGCTTATAATGTAACAGACAACATTAGCTCGCAAGGTATTCTGCGACATAACAATTATATCTTTAACAGATACTTACCTGTCTTTATCTCCCTAGCACAACCCCTTTTCATGCGAGCGTCAGCAAGGGAGCTGCTAGTACCATTTTTTACACCTTTGGTATGGTGCGGCCGCGGGATTCGAACCCACAACTTCCCGCTCCGAAAGCGGACGCTCTACCAACTGAGCTATCGAGGCGGTAAGCAAACCCCTCTGGATCCGCCACTGGAGTGAATATGGCAAAAAAGCGTCACAGTCTCAAACCACAGTACTGCGAGGAAGAGGCACTAGAGTAGAGGGAACAAGACAGTTCACCGACAAGACAATTCACCGACACGGTTTTTGAAGACAGTTCACCGACAGATTTGAAGACAGTTCACCGACACGGTTTTTGAAGACAGTTCATCGACACTTTTTTATCACATTATTGACATATGGCTCGAAGAAATTATTGATTATTGTGAAGAAATATTGACGAGTTATGATTTGAGGTGATATGTTGACATAATTTGTTGAAAAAGCGATATTTTGTTTGTCTGATTAATGAATAATAGACAGACATTTGATTGCTACATGAAGCCATATTGATGTGATCCAATAGCCAATCGTACATTATTTTTGATGAAATTCGCCAGCAATTCAAAGGATTCTTTTTGAATATTTAAACAGATTTGTTCAGGCCTACCTTTTTATTTTTATATAGTTATTTTGCGTTAGTGATATAGGACGTATTTTCGTACAGACAATGTAATGATCGCTATAATATATCATATGCAGTTGTATGCATGTCTAATAAAATCATATTGCAATAGCAAATAGGTAAAATAACTATCTTTATATTGGACCTTCGTTCATTATACATAAATAAATGGTGAATTGTGACATTCCATATAAATACAATATAAAATTTGTCGATGAACTGTCTTCAATTCTGTCGGTGAACTGTCTTCAATTCTGTCGGTGAACTGTCTTCAAAATGTGTGTCGGTGAATTGTTTGTCGGTGAACTGTCTCGATTCCAGAGTAGAAGTTGGAGCGACGGAAACAATATTAAGGTCAAGGTCATCAATCAGTCTACCAAAAAACCCTGATCAGTCAAAGGCCTGATCGACCCACTAAGAAACCACAGTTATAGACAGTGGCCAATTTAACAACCAAGCATGCAGAATGTCGCATAATATCTATGTTATATCCTACTCTTTTATAACGTTTGATTAGTTTTTTACTTCATCAGGAACCTTTCTTTTGAATTAATATAAACGTTAAACTAAGTTATCTGGAACTTCTGGGACCTTACTTTAAGATAAAAATGCAGAATCCTGATATTCCAATGTGGCACTTCTTTTGTAGATCATCTGTGTTATTTATATATGTCTTGTTTGCCGTGCTTTCATGTCAGTTCATTACTGCCTTGTGGTAATCTGCTGGGAATTTGCTGACATCTTCGCACTCGTTTGTGATGTTTAATTGTGTTTTTGTCACTTTCCCATGTTCCGGTGTGGTACTTGCTTGTATCGATTCCAGATCTTTGCCAGCTTTCTTACTTTCCATTGAGTGTGTGTGTTGTGCCCTTGTTTTGTATCCTAAGAATACACTGAACCGAAGTTATAAGTGGCCACCTACACTTTTTTTGCGCCTGTTCAGAAAGTAAACATCGCTCTTACAAAGTTTAAATTCCATAAAACAATTCAAGTAAGTAAGGATGCAAAGATCAGGAATCACTAAAAATCAAGTACCACACCTGACCCAGGATACCAATGGGAAAGTGACAAACTCACAGTTAGAAACTACAAATGAGAGCCAAGAGGTCAGCCCTTTCCCAGCAGGTGACCAAAAGGCACATATAAACAGACGCACACAAAGGCATAGCAAACACGAGACAGTAAAACATAAAAGATCCACAAAAGAGGACGGCCTTGGAACGGTCAGTAAAATATTTTACTGGAGGGCTTAAACCAGTTTCACGGCGCCAACCTCGCCCTTAATTCTGATGTGGACCAGGACACATTTTTGGGAATGTGACAAAACACAACAAACTGAGTGGTAGATCTCGCACCTACGAAGTCGGAGTAAAGGTACCTTCATTTAAAAAAGTCACACTTTTTACTGTGATATAGAATACTCCTCGACTATGTTATCCTTACATATTTTAATTAGTTTGAAGCTGTTATAACAGCTGAGATATAAGATATAAAAGAATCAAAGGTTTTGTGACAATTGAACTCTCAGTTTCTCTTCTACGTTAACATGAAGGCAGCCCATAGCAGCGGCTTAATCAAAGAGTTTAAGCTTTAACCATGCAATTTTGCATAATATCAATTTTGCATTGCTCTGTACGCTTTATTATCTGTGGCACGGCATTGAAATTTTCAGTAATTATTCATTATGAATAGGCTATTTAAACGGCCTTTAAACTTTTATGTTAAAACCAGAAGTGGACACCAGTCTTGAAAGAATAATTGTTAAAAAATGGGCTGGTCAAGCTGCATTGTGCTTGGTCTAACATGCTTACATAAAATAAAAGGCATACAATGATTTTAGTATGTGAAGTTGATCATTATCGAAAAAAAATCAGAAAAAGTAGAAAATGAGTATTTTTTAAAAAAAAAATAAATAAATAGAAGTTTGGTGTTTTTCAAATCAGCTTGACGGGTTTGAAATCACCTGTACTTAAATTCGTAAAAAAACTGCACTCAAAACCCTTATTTTCTTCAAAATTTTGTTTTTTTGCCTTTTTGAACCCAAAAAATTGTAAAGTGATAGAAAACTCTTCCAATGCACCACTTATCTTTAGTCAATTGAATTGCACATATTAGGGCAAAAATCATTTCAATAGCATTAGCGCTAGGTCAGAAAAAATGAAATTGAGAAGTGGCCACTTAGAACTTCGTTTCAGCGTATAGACTCCGAACTTAATCATATTAGATATTTTGTCCAAATTCAATTTGTCAACAACGGGATTGAATTCATTCACTAACCCAGTAAATTCAAAGATAAATCTGTTATCTCTTCTATTCCTACCTACATATATTTTGAAACTAAGGAATCACCTATCATTTGTAATAAGTACAATAAACCTATTCGTAGTACTGCTTTAAACTATAACAAATTAGTAACTGAACTTGATATTGCTGGCACCATACAAGAATTTTGTAATCGCTGGTGTAAACGAGTGCATGTTGAATCTAATGCCCTAAATAGTTGGAAATTAAATATCTTTAAAATTATTGATAGTAGAATATCATTTTATTGCAATAATACTTGTAAGTGTATTCTTTCATCAACTTCCAAAAGGTTAAGTCATAAAAACGCAATGTATGAAGAATTTATAAGAGATGAAGGGCATTATTTCAAGACAAGAAGAGTTGTTTTCTTTTCAAAAACAGTGATAGCTTTAAATAGTGGTACATCTATACAAAATAGCAATTTTCCACACATTTATCATATTTTAAACTTATTTTCCAGAAATTTATCAAAACAATCCTGTTCATGTTTCTTCAATGTAAACTGCAGGTCCATATTTTACAAGATAAATACACCTCATCAATATACCTGCAATTATATATACCTGATATTTACCTCCTTACTTACTTTATAATATTCTTTACATACATGCAAGGTTTTAAACGGTAAGAGCTTTACCTATAACATGATGAATAAATTATAATGCGCCGTCATTTGTAACCACACACCCTACCCTAGGCCTGGAGGAGGGTGAGGGATAGCCGAGAAAATATACCATGTTTTAACGTTTGCATGGTCCCAAAAGTGTGGGGAAATACTATTGATTTGATATACTATACTGTACAATGTAAAATAAAATAGACTACAGGCGAAAACTGCCATTTTTAACTAGCTGATTTTCCCAGCAGTGCGGGGTTTATAGCAGGGAATTGCTGAACAAAATGTCAAAGTTGCTGCTGTTCATTTGGGATAGGTGCCGTTGTTACAAATGGCTGGTGCATATTATATATTGTCAGATTATACCAGTATGCTTTGAGTAATGTAATAGTAGAAGAGTGTTAGACTTGAGATCAAAGGGTTGCTAGTTCGAGACTCAACAGAGGCACTGCATAGTGTCTTTGAGCAAGTTGGGTTTCATTGTGGAACTTTGAAACTATTAGAGGGTC
The DNA here is from genome assembly GCA_964019695.1 of Loripinus fragilis. NCBI lineage: Eukaryota > Metazoa > Mollusca > Bivalvia > Lucinida > Lucinidae > Loripinus > Loripinus fragilis. The sequence continues at coordinate 37,955,976 of OZ026515.1, forward strand.
ACTGATGAAGCCTAAATGGCAGAAACAAGCTAGTATTGCCCAGGAAATATGCACACTCTGGTTGCAGTTCTTTGGCGCAGTCTTTGCTTCCAAAGGATACCCTTTTAAGAACATATTTTACTTCACTACAGCTGGTGACTGGGACTGTGTGGCGGCGGTAGAACGTCTCCCTGCCCTTCACTATAGTGTAGATTTTATTTTCTTGTCCTTTGGGATCATGGGTTTCATTGTGGAACTTTGAAACTATTTAATGGGTCCCTGATGAAGCCTAAATGGCAGAAACAAGCTAGTCTGGCCCAGGAAATATGCACACTCTAGTTTCAGTTCTTTGGTGCAGTCTTTGCTTCCAAAGGATACCCTTTTAAGAACATATTCAACCCAGAAAGATGGGAAATCATCCCAACATAACTGGAAATTATTGACTATTTTGTAGAGCATTGATCATTATAAACAAACAAACAGGAAGCATGATAAAGAAAACACAAGTCCACGGTGGCCCCAGCCTAGCCATTAAATTATTGGATATAAGCAGCAGATGCCTCTCATAGATGTTTGTTTTAAATGTATGTAGATGGAGGTTGGATTCCTTGGACCTTTTATTGCCAAAAATACTATCCAGGATTAAAAGAAACCTAATACCATAAATATCAGACCGCATAAATACCTTCCTCTCTTTTAAGGCACTTGTAAACACGTTAGTTTCATTTTCTTCTACAAAAGAAAGTAGGACATAGCCTATAGCAGTTAATTACAAAAAAGTGTAACCTAAAACGTATGCATGATCACACAAAATTGTACATTTTTATTATAAATGTATTGTGTTGTGCACTGTTAATATAACTTTTCGAGTAATTGTTATAGTGCGGACAAGAGGGGGTCAGGAGGACTGAGGAGGTCGACTGGACCTCCCTTCGAAACCAAATTATTTCATTTTCATGAGGATATTTCAGAAAAAAGAAGTAAAATCAGATAAAAATCGAACCCCCTTATTACATCTTAACCCTCCTTCCAAAAGTCGCCAATCAGCTGTGTTGGCACAATGTTTCGGTAATGGTGTGAGGGGCAGCTTGGGGGTTGAGTGCATTTCTCTGCTATTCAGCTTCAGTAAAAGTGATAATGAGCTGTCTTCATTTAATGGTCATCAGTAGCATGTGACGAAGCAAAACTTGTTAAACATTATAACATGAAACCTTATATCTGTAGCTCAACATCCATGTCCATTCATAGAAAATTTCTCAACTGAAAATAAAGGACATTGAATTGGAAATGTATGGTAAGAGCTATATATCTTATGTTGCAATACAATCCTTACATTACTGAAGCATTTGTTTATTATTTCTTTCTAAACATGGCAGGAGGGGTCATGTTTTTCATGATTTTTGTGTGGTTTTACTTTTGCAGAAGTCTGGAGTGCATTAACAAATGAGATTAGATTGTAGATCAGCCTAAAATCCCACTTGAAAATCTAGTATAGTCAAGGGAAAAAGCAAAGCAACCTAGAGAGTAAAATAGGTCATTAGTATATTAATTTTTATTGAGCTGGTTTTCCTGTGCTAATGCATTTCAGGTGGATTTTACAATATCTTTAATTGAATTATATAGGTATGAAATAAACTCTCTTATGTCATATGATTAACTTTTTTGTTGGAATTAACACTAGTATTTAGCTATTTGTAAGCCAGCTGGGAACTCTGTTTGCCAGCGGTGCCTCGTTCTGGTGTTATATTAATATTAATGAGCTGTAATATTAAGAAACATCTATTGGCTGACTGTGTTCATGCTGGCTGTTCCACTTTTCCGTTTTACACATCGACAAAACCGTTAAATATGTGTAATAGACGGGACCAGTGGGGCGTACTGAATTCTAGTACCAGTACTGCCCTACACTGACCATATACATGGGGCAGACAGCCATATGGGAGGCAAGTTTGACTTCGCATTGTGTTTTGAGACTATGAGCCTATATAAAATCCCATTGACTGTCTACTCCAGCAAGATTCCGGTTCGTATCACTGAATTTGAGGAGAATTGGTGTTTGGGGAAATTTACAGCAAATGCATTACTTTTTCATACAAGCTAGTTTATTTACAATTACATGTGAACAAAGTACATATTGGTCAATATATTTACCAGTTTCACCTTTGTATAAGTAGTTTAAATTTAATTATGAATACTTTTCCTGAGTATACGAGGTATTTTAAATTTGACTTTGAATAATATTCCTGAGTATACGAGGTATTTTATTGGCTATCTATTCTATATGCTATCAGGAAGAATAGAGCAATTGGTCCTTTTTCATCCTGACAGTCATATGATATGTAGCAATATGGAGATACAGCTTTTGAAAATTAGCTGTTTAAATATTTCATGATTGGTTTTATAATTAGAGCCAAAGTAAATACAGCAGTGTAGAGGTTAGTAACATAATTAGCACTATGTTCTACACTGCTTGGTTCATAATGAGAGGCAAAGTAAATACAGCAGTGTAGAGGTTAGTAGCATAATAAACAATATGTTCTACACGGCTGGGGTATTACTCATGTAAGAGTTCATCAATATTTCTCAATCATAGTTGAATATTTATATTTGACTAAATATTAATTGTAACATGTCTGTAGCAAATCATAATTAAACAGCGATGTTAGTTTCTAAACGCATGTTTGATAATTCTTGAGATATACAAATAAATAATAAACAATCTCTATTTATTTATCATTCTATTATCTATCAAAATACATAAATTTCAACACCATATAAAATATAGCTTCATTCAAGCGAGAAAATTATGAGAGACTTTTTGAAACAAGTTAGTGCTTTCACTATACACATATGTTTCTACTACATATGATTTAATGTTTTTAACAAAACTGTTTTGTTTCCTTAATTATAAATCATTTTTATATTTTAGATATGTATAATAAAATGTAAATATAAGTAATAGAGTCAATGTTTGGTCTGTTCATGGAATCATGAATACTTCGGGTCTCTTGCAAAGTAAGTGAAGCCCTTCGCCCCTTGGGCTTCACTTACTTTGCAAGGGACCAGAAGTATTCATGATTCCATGAACATTCCAAATATTGAATTCATTTCTTAAATGAATCAAAAACAACAGAACCATCGCCTTAGAATGGACATCAGCCTAAGCCACGCATTTACTGACGCAAAATCTTCGCCCTAGATGCTGTTGTTGTACAAAAAAGGCTCAGCCTGCATGGGGGCTTCTTTACTTGTGCAATGCATCATCGCAGAGAAAGAAATTAGTCAAATTAATACACTATAAGTCACTGGGCTCCAGTTTCGTAGGGTGTTCCACAGGGCACCGTTCTCAGCCCTTTGCTGATCTTATTGAATGTTATCGACTCAACATATATTGAGTCCAAAATAAGGCTTTTTGTGGATGATTGTGTCTGCTATTGTAAAATAAAAGAAATTGATGATACTATGAAACTCCAGTATGCAATTGACTGACTATGATGCAGGGCAAGGAATTGGGGTGCGATATTCCAAACCGTCAAAAGCAATATGATGCAAATAATCAAAGAACGGCAGTGAGATGAAATAAAGATGAAACTAAGTCTTAGGTGTTAGTAAGATGGAGTTAAAAGCAAAATGAAAATAGTATGCATATGATTGATCTTATATACTGACTCCTGTTTTAACAGAGTCAGATCAGAAAAAAGGACAAGATCAGCTCAGCTGCTGGTATAGTCCTACCAGCTAACAAAGACTGGGCGTGTCAGACAGAGCGCTGTCATACACAGTCAAATAAGACTAATCTACAGTAAATTGGGTGTAATAGCCTATGTATGCTTTACTTGTGCAACCAACTGAAGTGCGATGACAAGGGTGACCTACTTTATACTTGGCATGCCTGGTAAACGTTCATCTTTGGTATGCTGCTAGGTACCTGCTGCATTTCATTAACCAGGATAGATATGTTGTGAAAATTTTGGGAGACGGTGGGTTTGCACTTTCTTCAAATTCTGTCTGTATGGCAAAACTGGTTTGATTTTTAAGCCCAATACAATAGTAATAATAAATCACCAATTAGAATTCGCGGGACATGGGTTAGGTATCTGGATCATGAGAAAAGGGCATACAAACATAAGATTTGGTCATCACATATTTGAAAAAGCCTCTAATAATCGCTCATTCTGGCGTATCCAGAGGGACTAGTTGTCTAAAAGTTGTTCAGAGTGTCTTCTTCAACTTGCGTACTTTGTTTATGTGAGTAGTGAAAGCCCTGGCGAGGTCATGCATACATGCAGGCTCACCGGAGCCTTCACCACACGCCAATGTAACAAGAACCATTATCTCGAGTGTAGACTTATCTATAGTAAAATGTCGCTGACCATTATTTTATTTTCTTATTCAGTATAATAATTTGAATAGTAGAAATTTCGAACATTGTCTGAGCACATATATCTAGACTAGTCACTGTTCTTATTATCCAAATTAATTCGAAATGCCTTTTTCTCACAATGGGGCTCAAAACTACTACAGGTATATAAAGGTATACAGGTGTAAAGCGTTTCACTGGTGAATAAATACACCCTGTCTTACCGATTTTTATACAGAAATGTCCACGGGTGGATCTTAAGAACCAGCCAGTCTTTCTTATCTGGTCGAACTATAACTTGTTCCAAAGAACAATGGACATGGAGAAGAATGAATATTGGTTATAACAGATTGATGTATGACATATACGAGTTTGTCTGTAAGAAAGAGAGTGTATGTGACAAGTGCAAGCGGTATGGTAACTAGGCCGTAAATGATTTGTAAAAACATTGTGAGGTGCGCAGATGACTTCATCCCGATAACCTGGAGTGGAAGAAATCACAACTCATTGGCATTTCAGACTCATGATATTCAGGTTATCACAGAGCACAACTCAACCCTTAAGCGCCAATCACAACAGAAGTTGTTTGTTTTTGTCTTCTGCTTACATGATGATGTCTTAGAAGCCTTTTCTACAAACAGTATAGATCAAGATCAGTCTGCTCCTATAGGTCTAGTCTGATCTGGGTCAACACTGTTTGCCTGTATACTTACATTAACAAATAATGTTGTCAAATATGTGCAGCAGACGACTTCAGCAGACAATATTTCACATGCATTTTTTGGGGAGGAGCTTTTAGGGTTAATTATGGAATAGACATAGATCTAAGTACTATCAAATCTTATCCTGACTCCTAACCAAAGTCAGTATCTGTCCAACAGCAGAGTGACCCACGTCGGGCCACCCTTCATGCCCCCTATGAAGGGGAATGGTCCAGCCCTGCCTTCCAAAGCAACCAAAAAAAAGGACCAAAACGTCTTAATCCTTGCATGCTCCGGACCCCGCCCAGCAGACAATATTTCCGGATGCATTTTTTTGGGAGGCGCTTTTAGGGTTAATTATGAAATAGCCATAGATCTAAGTACTATCAAATCTTATCCTGACTCCTAACCAAAGTCAGTTTCTGTCCAACAGCAGAGTGACCCACCTTGGGCCACCCTTCATGCCCCTATGAAGGGGAATGGTCCAGCCCTGCCTTCCAAAGCAACCAAAAAAAGGACCAAAACGTCTTAATCCTTGCATGCTCCGGACCCCGCCCATGAGGACCACGACGTAACATAATGGCAAATGTTCCCGCTATATTTCGGGATTAAAGACAAAAACAAGTTATAAAATCAGAACTATGTCAGAAAAAGGTATATAATAAACATATTATTATAATAGTAACTGGATCTGGCGTACAGTATCACGTCTCGTGGATGAGGCCATATACCATTGGATCCCAAGGGGGGGGGGGTGCTCTCATGTTTTCTTCATACGTAGGGCTGGGCCCAGCATCTACCGTTCAGCACAAAAAATATCAGGAATTTTTAGCACCCCAAAAAAATATTTGGATTTTTAGCAACCCCCCCCCCCCCCAAAAAAAAAAAAATACACCCATTCTGTACCTTGACCCTTAAGAAAAGACCCTAAAATGCATAGAAATGAACACCTAATTTTAGTCCAATTTTGTATTGAACCCCAAAAAATATCCACAAAATCTTCATACCCCCAAAAAACGTCAATTTTCTGAAAACCGCAAACAATATTGATATTCAAAATTTTGAATCCCAAAAAAATGACTCGAGCCTACATATGTATGAAAAAATATCAGAGTATGAACATCCTCAGGTTGATCCGATGTAATGACCTCACCCACTCAATGTGATACAGTACGCCAGATCAAGTTACTATTATAATTGATCATGTCGCATCGACAGTAATACGATATTTTTGTACCTTTTTAAAACACTTACAAAAATATACTACATTTTTAAATCACAATGATCTGAGCAAGTTAAACATGAGTCAAGTTGCGATAAACCCTCCCTTTGTGTTTCTTACTGGCCCAGTGGTTATACAAAATTTTCATGGTTCCTTTGTTCATAAAAACTAAAGTGCTTAAAAATTGTAAGATGTTAGTATTTATATACCACGCTTATAAATTTAAAATGCATATTACAAGTGTTGGAATTTCACATTTAAGAGCACCATTACACCAAAAATACCTTAAAATGACCAGTGAGTCTAAATGGTTAATCTTTATTTTATAGGACTTGCGTTTGTGCTTATTTCAACAGAGTTAAATTTGTATTTCATTTTAATTTCGGCTAGTCTCTGGTTTACCGGGTGCACTTTATTCTATTCTACGCTTTGTGGCTGCACAGTCCGTTAAGCAACTGTAAACAGCCGCCATATTGGATTTTATTTCGTCTGCTTCGCGTCGATACTCCTAAATTTCAGACAAAAAAATACGGCAGCACTGAGGGGACATGTGAAAAAAAATTTTTATCTCGTTCCCACGATATAAGATCTCGTTCCCACAACATAATTATCTCGTTCCCACGAGATAAGATCTCGTTCCCACGACATAAGATCTCGTTCCCACGACATGATTATCTCGTTCCCACGACATAATATCTCGTTCCCACGACATAATATCTCGTTCCCACGACATAATTATCTCGTTCCCACGACATCTTTATCCAATGAAAATAAGCCATAACTGACCTTCGCCATTTTTGTTAGGCCTACAATGTGTTAGATAACAATGCTAGATATATAAAAGGTAAGTTCGTTTTGCCATGTTTAACAAGCTGTTGATTTATTTAAGAACTGTTCTAACATATGCTGGATCGAACGATCCACATTGTTAACATGACCATACAAAAGCTGATCTAAATTTAAAAGGGTAACGCAACTCAATATCGATTTAGGTCCCATCAAACTGATCCATCTTCTGGTCGATCTATTCAATTGATTTCCCTTTCTGATTTCATGATATGCGTTGTCCTGAAAATGTCATCTGCTTATTATGTCTGCTGCAATTATTTAAAAGACTCTAAAACCACCTTAATCATAAAAGCAAACAATATGAACACCATGAGCCTTGGGAGCAATCTGATATGGAACCATATTTTTAGCAATAAATGCAACTTAAGCACATCAGCAGATGAGAAAACAGACGACACGTTAATTTTGGGAAATGGGGTTAAAACTAGATTGTACACATTGCCTTCTGCAACAGACAGTGCATGCCAAAACCAACAAAATGACCTTTCCAACCAGCGAATACTTTTCTCTGAGTGCATGGAAAACACTAACTCCTTACAATTGTAACTACCTGTACCCATTCAGTGTACACTCAGATTTATCTGGGTTCATGCAAAATTTGTTCTGAATATTCGCTGGGCGCATGTTTCATTGTATTCGTTCTGGCATGTACGGCACCATATAATTGTACAAGCAAAATTTAATGAATGTTCTGTCAAAATTGCAGACTTTAGCAAGCCATGCAACTATTGGAGTGCATGTGTCATTTTTGTTGTCTAGTATTTTTTTGAATAAAAGTCCAACCTTTAAGCTTGGCATACCTAAATACCCTAAATATAATACAATATATGTCAACATGAAATGTCACAGTCACGTGACGAATGCACCCAAAGGAATTGGTCTAGCATAAGACACATTTGTGGAAAGTTAGCTGTAATATAGGAGATATGCTCCAGACACGAAAAGCCTAGAAATGAGGCCAGAAGTCAATGTTAAGGTCAAAGTGACCTTAAATGGTATGCACAACTCCGCCATCCCTAGAGGAATCGACACACCATATTTGGGATTCCTACATCAAATAATATAGGAGATATGCTCCAGACACGATTATTCTAGAAACTAGGTCATAGGCCAAGATCACGGTGACCTTAAATGGTATGCGACACATCAGCATCCAAAGATGTACCCATACAGCAATTTTGGGATTCCTCCCTCAAATGATATATGAGATATGCTCCTGACAAGATTATTCTAGAAATAAGGTGAAGATCACAAAACTGATACATGACACTCTGCCATCCAAAGATGCAACCACACACCAAATTTGGGATTCCTAGCTCAAATAATATACAAAAATGCTCAGAACATGATTATTCTAAAAACTAGGTCAGAGGTCAAGGTCACAGTGACCAAAAATTGGTATGCAACACTTGGCCATCCCAAGAAGCATCCACACACCAAATTTGGAATTTCTGCCTCAAAGAATATAGAAGTAATGCCGATTCTAGAAACTAGGTCAGAGGTCAAGTTCATTGTAACCCCAAATGGAACAGGACAATCCGCCATTCCAAGATGCATTTACACTCCAAATTTAGGATTCCTACCTCAAATAATATAAGATATATGCTCCAGATATAATTATCGTAAAAACGAGGTCAGAGGTCAAGTTTAAGGTCACAGTGACCCGTAAATGGTACACGACACTCCACCATCCCAAGATGCATCCACACACCAAATTTGGAATTCCCATTTCAAATGATATAAGAGATTTGTTCAGGGGCAGACTTGATTTAGCTGTTCTCTTTACTCCTTTCACTCAAAACAGGCAGAACAGAAATCAAGTGTGCTGGAACATCTGTGCTGGCGTGCGTCGGAGTACTCCGTCTTCCGAGGTGGTGTAGACAGAACAGTCACGTGACCTGTTCCAAAACAAGATGGCGGAGCACTGTGAGCATGTGTGGAAATATTTGCATCGCTTGATTTATTCCTGAGTACTCCATAATGCCCAGTCTTACTTGTTTTAGGTGGCTGTACTGGCGTACGCCGAGTACTCTAAAATTGCTAAATCAAGTCCGCCCCTGGACACGATTATTCTACAAACTAGGTCAAAGGTCAAAGTGACCCGAAAATGGTATGTGACACTCTGCCATCCAAAGATGCATCCACAAACCAAATTTGGGATTCCTACCTTCAATAATATGAGATATGCTCAGGACACGATTATTCTAAAAACTAGGTCAGAGGTCACGTCACAGTGACCCATAAATGGTACACGACACTCAATCATCCCAAGATGCATCTACACATCAAATTTGGGATTCCTATCTCAAATAATATAAGAGATATGCTCTGTACCCAATAATTCTTAAAACTAGGTCAGAGGTCAAGGTCACAGTGACCCTAAAAATGGTATGTGACACTCCACCATCCCAAGATGCATATACAGACCAAATTTGGAATTCCTATCTCAAAGAATATAGGAGATATGCACAAGACTCTTGCAATTTCTAGAAACTAGGTCAGAGGCCACGTTCAAGGTCATAGTGACACAATTATGGTACGCGACACTTGCTCGTTCCAAGATCCATCCACAAACCAAATTTCAGATTCCTACCTCAAATAATATAAGAGATATGCTCCGGACACGATTATTCTAAAAACTAGGTCAGATGTCAAGGTCAAGGTCACAGTGACCCAAAAATGGTACGCGACACTCTGCCATCTCAAGATGCATCTACACACCAAATTTGGAATTCCTACCTCAAAGAATATACGGGATATGCACTGGACACAAAGCGGGATGGACGGACGGACTTATGTCCCCTATTGAATATGGGGCTAGTTTATAAAGGGCCATTAATTAGGGACCAAGTGTCCAAAATAACTCGCCAGTTTAGCTCCGAATTGGCCCATTAATATCAGACTGACAAATTACTGAGGGCCATTTCCAGTTTAGACGTCCATCACCATAGACATAAAATGGCACTTTTTCAGAAGTTTATTTTATTACCTCGCCTGAGGTCCCCTAGACTGGTTCTCTCCCTTTAATAGCTTGTCAGCATATTAAGACAGGTAACTACTAGCCGCCATTGCGCCTACGTATAGCATACACACTGACGTCATGAGTGACGTGGTATTGGAAAATACCCTTGACATAAAAGGCATTTTTTTAACAAGCCGTTTTATTTTGTCGTGGGAGTTTATGAATTTTTTTCTTTTACTTGATTATCAAATTATAGCAACTGAAAAAAAATCTGAAGTTTGTGTTGATTTTTTTTCTGGAGCATGCGCAGTCGCATGAATAGGATTCTCTACTTGTAATTAAATACACGTTACCTGACCCTAGATGGGTAGATCAAGGGGAGGGAACCAGACTAGAGGTCCCCTGAATCATTTTATGCAACTTACAGACACTTACAGAGGGCCATGACACCTTGTAAAGTAATGGCCCCTTGTCTATCTTCAGAGAACTAAAAAGCCCCCCAAATCCATATCAGTAGCACGGACGGACGGACAGTGCGATTACTTTATGCCTCCCAAAGTTCCTTTGGGGGCATTAAAAATTATTTCAAGGCGTTGCTAGCCTTATTCTCTGTAAACAGTATGTTTCTGGTAACATCAAATATGGTGTCACCAAATTAGTCAATTTAAATGATTTTTGAACTGAAATAGGCATAAACGTGATATTTTAGGCAAAATGTGTTTCTTGCAATGAAATTGTTCACTATTTAAAGTAAGTAAGGGTGCAAAGATCAGGAATCGACACAATCAAGTACCTCACCTGACCTAGGATACCAATGGGAAAGTGACAAACTCTCAGTTATACACCATAAACGAGATCCAAGAGGTCAGCCCTTTCCCAGCAGGTGACCGCAAGGCACATACAAACAGACGCACACAAGGCATAACAAACACAAGACAGAAAAACAGAAAATATCCACAAAAGAAGTGCCGCCTTGGAACGGTCAGTACAATATTTTACTGGAGAGCTTCAGCCAGTTTCACGGCGCCAACATCCCCCTTAATTCTGATGTAGACTAGGACACATTTGGGAAAGTGACAAAACACAACACACACAATAGCCTAGAGGTAAGCCCTTTCCCAGCAGGTGACCACAAGGTTACAGGGAACAGACGCGACAGCATGACACACATCAACATGAAGCATAACTAACAAGAACGATCAAGGCATAAAACAAAACAATAGTGGCACACTTCGAATCGAACTAAAGTTCCTACTATAGTTCTTACGTAATAGATTCGCACTCACGTTTACACCTGAACGGCTAAAAAAGGAACTTTTAGCTGGTTGGCAAGTATACAAAAATAATAGCCCTGAATGCTCCTCTTCAATTCTTCATCATAGACAAAAAGGATATTATAAACAGCACAGCGCTTTCTTATAATCAATTACGAATAAGGGGGACCAAAAAATATGCTCAGCTAGGTATATTTTACAAAAACATATCATTTTGAGGCAACTGACTGATCTTAAACCCATCGTGCTAGATCTTGAACCCATCGTGCTAGATAGGTCTAGAGTAGGGAACCAGCCTATCTACTTGAGTAACGGTGCTCTGACCTGCCGTTGTTCTCTAGTAGGTTCGTGATGTCACCCTAGTAGCGACTATAAGTGTTGGAATCAAACTTAAGTTACTATAGTAGGGACTATAGTTCGATTCGAAGTGCACCAGTGTCATACACACACATCGATTGGTTTTGTTTTATTACATGTACACTTAACTGTCATATGAAAGTTCAAGCTAAACACCAGGTATCAGTGGCCTTTATAGAGAAAAGTGGGTGGGGTGGGGTAACAATAAAGTGCACACCTAATGATATTGTCAATGCATTAAGTTAAAGCACCTGTATCATCTAAATGACTTTGACCATATACAAGAGCAGTCTCTTCAGTATTTTTACATGACATTAAAATAACAGCGTGTTGGTTACCATGGAAACAGACTTGATTTTGTAAAGCTAAAAGGTCTTTAAAAATACACATTCTGAACAAGGTGGTTAATAATTTGAGTCTTGATTATAAAACTTGAGGAACACTAAGAAAGACAAAAGCTATAACAAAAAAGTGCAGACTAAATATATATTTACAAGAGCAAGAATCAAGAAATGAATATCAATAAAATGCTGCAACAAGAACAAATAAAGATATATAACCAAAGCAGTAAAAACTGTGTGAAACAGAAAATTAGAACCCATTTTTCAAAAGCTCAACCTTGCATTGTCATAAAATAAAATAAAATCAGAATATGGCATTATATAATTTCTATGTATAGTACGTTAATGAATAAGCAACTTATCTCTGTGGAGTCAAATCTTAAAAGACTTTCAAAACGTTTCATGTGTTTTTGGGACACCCGCTACATGTAATGCAATGGGTCAATGTACACTCGAATGAAATTTTAAAAAAAATCTGTTCATAATTGCACAGATTTCACATTTGTACAAAATTTGAAATCCGTGCAAACTTAAAAAGATTTTGTGCTATTCCAAAGAGTGAAACAGCAAAGTAGAGATATCATCAAATGGATAATATTATGTTTCAACATGTTGTGTCAGCTTATTTTTGAAACTGTTAAAGTGCATCTTAGTTCAGCAGAATTTGGGCGAATTTTAGGAGGACCTGGAACTTGATTTTAAACTTTTTTTCTTTGTTGATTCTGGTAGTGCATACATTGTCCTTGAAAAATCCGAGTGATTTCACAGAATTGTTCCTCTTGCATGATACCCTCTACCAAAATTGCACAAATGGTTCCACTCCACTGTAAAAGGGGCAACCAGAGCGCCAGATAAGAAATAGTTTTGAATGACATCTCCTCCTGAACCATTGGTCCAAATTCAAAATAATTTCACAGAATTGTTCTTCATGATGCCTTCTACAAAAATTGCACAAATGGTTCAACTTGGCTGAACAAAAAGGCCGCCAGAGCTTCAAATAAGAAATACATTTAAACGACATCTCCCCCTGAACCACTGGTCCAAATTCAAAATAATTTTACTGAATTGTTCCTCATGATGCCTTCTACCAAAATTGCACAAATGCTTTTGCTCCACCAAATAATGGAGCTTTCAGAGCTTTAGATAAATAATGTGTTTTAATGACATTTTCTCTTAAACCACAGGTCCAAATTCAAAATAATTTCATAGAATTGTTTCTGATAATGCCCTTAACCAAAATTTGTACAAATGGTTCCACTCTGCTGAACAAAAGGGTCGCCACAGCTCCAGATAAGAAATATATTTTTCAAATTCTGCCCCTGGGGCCAAAAAAACCCATATAAAAATAGAATACGGTCATGTTGCATATCAAATTAAAGCAGCTTACAATAACATATTAGCAAATGTTTTACTCTTACACTTACACTCAAAAGGTTGATTTGGTTTCTTTTCTGAAAGTAGTCATGTTGCGTAATCAAATCAATTAGAATGAAGCAATTGACACCATGCATGCATATCTTCTGCCCTTTAACACACCATTTGCTTCTGTATGGGGATAAAATGTAAAAACATTTTTTTCTGAAGAAGGTTATGGTGAACATCACATTATGGCATTAAAACGTTTGACATTATGCACACCCCTGGCCTTTTTGGGTTGGGTAAAATTGCCAGACATTGAAACTGTGCAGATAAGTATAATTTGATTGAACTTGATAGGCTTTGGTTATGATCTGAGTGTTATCCAAGATGGACTTAAGTGTTGGAGAATGGGATTTATGTTTTGTGGTAAACATCTTCTTCTCTTGACAAGGATTCAGGTGAGCGGTCTTGGGCCTATGGGGCCTCTTGTTACTATAGTCCTTAACGGTAAAAGTCAAATGAGTACCAGACTTTTACACTTTGGCTAATGGGAAGAAATTGGTGAAAAACAATTTTCATTTTTAGCCTCATAATATACGTAGCTCTTTGTACATGACATACTCGATTTCATAGTTTCTGTTTGTGATTATTAGTAGATTAGGCCTCAACTCTCAATTTAAGTCCCCTTGCATCAGTTTCTGCTATCTGCCAGAACCCAATACGAGTATTCATGACATTATATTTTACGAGGGACGTTCCAAATGTTTCGATCTTTACCTTGAAGCTTTGTCCAGAGACATTTTTGAGAGGCATACTATGCACCATTCAATAGAACTGTCCTTTTACCTTTATAATGATGCTAATATTTTCTCGCTGTTCTGTTTCGTCTTATAATTACAGCATATTATATATCGCCCACTCGTTTTCATGTTATAGAATTATAATAATATTTGAATCTGAATATTTCAAGCCCGGCATCTTTAAAAACATAAAATAAACCTGCATTGTAGTTTTACTATTTGTTACTTATTATGTCAATTCAAATGTTAGAATGGCGAAAGGTCGTGTCAAATCAATATTTATAGCACAATGCGCAATTCTTATGACGTCATTGAAATTGACAACGACGTCATTTTTTAATACATTGCAGAATTTTTATTTCTGAGAATTTTATATTTTCGACTATTAAGTTGAACTAAAACATGCCAAACCTAATATAGGCAAAATATTTAAGACCAATATTATTTTGATTACAAAATATCTTATTGTAAAAAGTTTCATTTTTTACCAATAAAAATGATTGATTTTAAATAAGAATTTTTAAAAATGTTATTGGTTTCAGATGGATGCTTCGTGCTCAATTAAATCACATATTGCATCATTTTACGATGTAGTGCACCTTTGGACAATTGATTGGGTTTTATTTTTAGATATACACATGCAAATTTTTGTACATCCGAATATTGACGTAATTTGTGGTCTCGTTTGAATTTTCTTATGTGGGTTACTATCAGTCTCAGGCAATACTGACTTTTTATAATTACTTCAGACAAAAGTAAGTTCATCTGAGTTTGCCTCATTTTTTTTACCTTTAATACAGCTGTTGTTCTGGAAGTTTGGGCCGGTCAAAACTTCAAGTGGTCAAAATTTGATTATAGCTGACAGTTGCATAGCCATACATTAAAGGGCCTAGGAAACCCAGATTATATAGAAAGTTCGCCATATGTACAGGACATGTTGGCTTATGAATGAATATTGAGCAGCCATGAAAACGAATTGCTGAGATTGCTATTGTCTGAATTATGAGGTCTCTTATATGCACAGTCTGCTTGATAGGTCAGTACATTGAAGGTTTGATTGTTGTGGGGTAGATTTCCGGTTGCTCCTTCAAGTTACATAATACTTGTCAAGCGGTGATAGACAAAGAATATATTATTATTTGGTACAATTTTCAGCCATGCTGTATTGCTGGTAACAGAGATATCACGCGAGGATCATAACTTTTGGAACATCCCTCGTATATCAACTTTCCCTATTTAAGTCTAATTGCCTTTTTTCTTCTTTCAGATGAATCAGATGGATTACAGACTTTATTAGGATTTGTGAAAGGATTAGATACCATACCCTCTCTTGCGTTTGACCAAAGTCCAAGGCTTAAATTTCATCAGTCGAACTAAGTGGATGAATACGACGGTTATGCCAATATATTAACTGTTCCTCTCTTTATGAGTGATTATGACTTGTTTTAGGAAATACATTCTTAAGCTGTTAGTTTCTGCTGTGTTTTTACAAATGCATAAATTGTTGCACCAAAGAATGCCATGCAGCTTGCTTACAAATACTATTGTTGTTTAGGGTGATTTTAAAATTATCATGGTATTTGAACTATTTGAAACTATTATTTCAATGTAATACAATAATATGTTTAAATTAAAAAAAAACCCTGACTAACTAAGTGATTTTCTGCATCCAAACGAGCACAGTGTTTAAAGTCTTCACAGTTACACTGAACATTTATCGACAAGAGGCATAGTATGTCATTCTAAACAAGCCCTTATCTGGAATGAACTTCTACAATAAAGATAAGTGTTTTTTTTTCAAGCAGTCATTTAACATGTATATACATTTGCTTTATTGCAAATATGTTGAATTTGGCAGAAAACAATACAAATTATTTATATTAAATTAATGCTATGGAAAAATAACAACATTTTAGTGCCATTCTATTCCATTGTGTCAAACGTTCTTGCTATTTATGCTCACAACTAGTTCCTTCATCTTTAGAACACGCAATAAGAGCAGCAAAAACTTCTCTTTCATTAACATTTAAAGCCTGCAAACAAGTATATATGATTGAAGTCATAGTTTACTGGTTTATATCTGAAATTGCATGTTTATAGTTTATTTAGACTTCCACTGCAATTCTAATTTAATGAGCAAACCAATGGTCGTGCAATTTTAATCTGACGAGTACAGGTAAAAGGTATATAGGTAAATTTCTCTAAGGTGTATATCATAAGGGTCGTGCAAGATTATATTGCAGACCAAGGGTCCTGTAAGACTCACATAGTGACTATAGTGCAGACCCTAGGGTCGTGCAATATAGTGCAGACCCAAGGGCCATGCTATTTTAATCTGACGAGTCAACCAAGGTTCATGCAGCATAGTGCAGATTTAAGGGTCGGGCAATTTTAATCTGAGGAGTACAGGCAAAGGTTATATAGGTAAATTGCTCTAGTGTTTATTTCATATGTGGTGGTCTAGGAGGCTTTCTTGTAATCCAACAGCCTGGCGCAAAGTGGTTCAAATCCTGGCATGACCAATATTTTTTTCTTTATATATTTTCTTTTCTTTGTCGTTTCCCCTGCCAATTTCAAAAAATGTATAAGTAATCAAATATACCATGCAGTTCAGGAATTATGAGCATTTTCACTAACTGACCACAACCGGCCGATATGATGCTCAGCAAACATCGTCAATCAAAAATGGCTGTTACACATGCCAGTGGTTAGATAATGTTTGTCGGATGGACAGACAGACAGACTCAAATTGTGATTAAAGTGCAGACCCAAGGGTCGTGCAATACCGCTTGAAACTCTTATTTATATATTTCATTTTCATGATGAAGACAAGGACTTGGGCACTGGTCAGTACTAAAGACCTCTAGTGGTAGTTACGGGGACCCGTGTTGTAGTACTACCCACAGGTGGCAATTATTAGGGCTCTGAGCAGTAGTAGTGACATCTGGTGGCAGGTATTGGAATTGTGGGTACAAATCTAGTATTGCAAGTGTTTTTCACAAGAGGTCAGTATTCTACCCTGAGTCACAGTTCCTGTCACAAGAGGACAGTACTTATATCATCCTGAGATACAGTACACTGTAGTTGTCACTTAAGATCTACTCAGAGTCTCAGTATCTGTCACTAGATGTTTTCACAGCTGAATCTCAGTACCTGTCACAAGTGGTGAGTAATAACATCCTGAGTACCAGTATCTGTCATTAGCGATTGACGTGTCTGCTCAAAAAGTAAGTGAGCTTGATCAGGAAATGTCACAATCACATACTACAGGCCAAGTGAGTACTAACAGTGTGAGTACTGGCGTTAGTATTGAGTTCTAGTTATTGTCTCTACAGCAGAAAATTTATGACTGGAGTACCAGTACCTGTCATAAGCGGTACATAAATTTGCCAAGAGTTCCAGTTACTGTCATCTGAGTCAAAGAACCTTTCACTTGAGGTCACTATATTTCCAGTACATGTCACTAGATATCAGTGCTCTCCATCAGCCTCAGTGCCTGTCACAAGTGGTCAGCACAAGCCTGGCCTCTAGGCGTTAAAATGAAAATATCTACAAAAGGGGAAAATCTATAAAATCTAAGACGCACACCATATGGCTAGTCTACTCTTTTGTCTCAATTTTAACATAAATTTAAGCCAAGGTGTATAAAACGTAGACACGCTATCAAAAAGGGCCAAACAGTTTCTAACTTTACAGAAAAAAATTAAACTATTATTAATTATTATTAGCTAGTCTATACTGAGCGAAACTTCCAAACCGCCAATCGATATTTTCTCATATATCTTAACATATATGAAACATACATGGCTACAATTTACACTCAATATGGAAAAATTAATTGCACATCTAGCCTGTCAAAATTTCATATTCATAAATTGAAATTAACATGCTCAATTGATAGACTGTATTAAGGCACCATCGCTTTTATCGCTTTTCATTTTCACACAAACGCTAAAATTTGAACTCATCGCTTAAAACCGAGTATTCCAGGGACCTAAAGTGAAAATCACCAACTTTATGGTGTTATAAATGGACATCATTGAACATTTTATTAAGTAGGAATTTTCAAGTAATCCACAATGTTCCTATGGAAGCCCATATGACATAAAACAACCCAAGTATGCTTTATGGAGATGACATGTTTTTGTCCACAATATTAATGATACTTTCTGGTGCTGTAAATGGACATTATTGAACACTATCGTGTTTATTTTGTAATAAAGTAGCAATTTTTACGCATTTTTGGACTATACAGGACATTTTATACCATACGTAATACTCATACGAATGCAAAAATAAAAAATGACCGACAGGTTGTGGTGTTAACTTTCGGCTCTATCAAAACATGTCAAACTTTATGATAAATTATGAATCAGTCTCAACGAGGCCCCGTTTTCGATTGAACCCACAGCCCGACCCCTCTACTTAACACTCATACAACCCAAACGTTGGCATTTTGTGATAAAATAAATCAAGATGTCGGATAGTTGTCAACGAAAATACGAGTATACACAAGGCGAAAAACATTTAGCATCGTGTGCCACGTGCAAAACCAGTATTAGTGCTCTATCGTTACGCATAAATGAACATCCTTATTGAATCAAACTTTGTTATGTTCAATCGACGGATATATGTGCCCAAATATACTCTGTCAAATATCATTTCGAACAATTAAATAATAAATGAGCTATATTGAAAAAAATGTGTTTTGTAACTGGCGGTTTAGAAGTTTCGTTCAGTATATGTCAGCACTCATACCCTTAGTACCAGCACATGGCACTAGCGGTCAGTACTACTGCCCAGAGTTCCTTTCGTTGCCACTAGGTGGTTCATACTACTACTATAAGTCCCAGTACCTGTCACTAGATGTCAGTTTACTACCCTGAGACACTGTAATGGCCGGTACTAAAACCCTGATTACCATAAGAGGTCGCAACTACTGTCTAGAGCTCCATTACTTAGTTGTCAATACACTATCCCGTAACTCAGTGCCTGTCACTAGATGTCAGAACACTTTTCAGAGCCCTATTACCTGTTACAAGTGGTCAGCACTACTGTCCAGACTTCAAGTAGCTACTGTTAGAGTCTGAGTCGCAGTGCCTGTCACTGGATGTAAATACACTGCCCTGGATCTCAGTACCTGTCACTAGACCATGAAATTCCACAATCACACACTACAGACCAACCCACGGCACCGTGAGGACGAGGCTAAGAACATAAACCCTTCATGGGATCTCATATCATAATCACCTCCTTAAAATTTGCCTTTGATCTGCCTGCCATTGCCCCTCGTGAGTGGCACCACTTTGAGAGTGCAAAAAATCAGATATTTAATGTACACTCAGCTGAGTCTCAGTACATTTCACTAGATGTCATTACACTATCCTAGATATCAGTTCATGTTACACGTGGTCAGTACTTGTAGCCTGCGTTCCTTTACCAGCAACTAGCAGTCAATATTGATGTCTAGAGTTGCAGTTATTGTCATTAGAGGTCAATACACTACCCTGAAGACCAGTACCTGTCACAATTGGTCAGTACTAACAAACTAAGTACCAGTAATTTCCTCAGAGTTCAAAACTACCTCCCAGAGTTCCGGTACATGTAACTGCCACTAGAGGTAAGTAAACTACACAGAGCACTATAACTGGTCACAAGATGACAGTGCTAATAACTCTAGTAGCAATGCCTGTCTTTAGGCTCAAAACTACTGCTCATAGTTCTGTAACTGTCACTAGAGGCCTGCACTGCTACCCTGAATCAAAGTACCGGTCGCTAGAGGTTGAAACTACTAGTACTACGCTGATTCCCAATGCTTCTAACTAGAAGTCAGTACTAGAGTCCCAAAACCTGACACTAGAGGTCAGTATAATACCCTGAATCCTAGTACCTGTCATTAATTGTCACTTTTTCTAGAGCAACAGTAACTGTTATGAGATGTCAGTCTGTTGTACTGAGTTCCCCAAACCATGTTACTAGAGGTAAATTCTACTGCCTTGAGTTCAGTAAATGTCACTAGAGGTCAGTACTGCTACCCAGAGTCCCAGTATATGTCACTATAGGCCAGTACTTATACACTGAATTACAGTTACTGTCACAATATGTCAGTACTACTACTATTAGTCGTAGTATCTGCAAGTAGAGGACAGTACTATTTAGCTGATTTCCAGTACTTGCCACTAGAGGTCAGTACACTACCCTGAGCTCCAGTACCTGTCACTAGAGTTCGGTGATATGCTATGAAAAATAGTAAGTGAGTATGATCAGGAAATACCACAATCACAAACTGCAGACAACCCCGTGGCACCGCGAGGAAGAGCCGCTCAACCATCACGAGACACCAGGAAGACAAATTAAGCAAAGCAATCAGCTCTTTCTTCCCCATCAAGATGATTGCAATACTAGAATGGACATAAAGCAACGTACAACAATACATAGAACAATTACAGACTCCCACAATGGGAGTAACAATAAACAAAAAGTCAACAACAACAGAACCACCGCCTTAGAATGGACAGCAGCCTAAGCCACTGGGGGCTTAAATGCATTTTACTGGTACCAAATCTTCGCCCTAGATTCTGCTGTTGTTGAAGTACAAGAAATATTCAGCTCGCGTGGAGGCCATCTAACTAATGCAATGTATCATCATGGAAAACACTCTAATCAAATTAACACTCCATGATGAAACAAAGAAAAGGGCTCATGACTCACAGATAGTCAGAGCTAAAGAAAACCTCAAGTTGAACCACGGTGGGTCCAGCTACAGATAAGCATCAGGCACCAACCCACCGATTAAAGCTTTACGTCAGAGCCGTCATAGAGTCTGAGGCCTGACCCAACGTCGTGCAATTAAAGAGGAAACCATAGCTATAAACCGTGATTGGGTTTAAAACTAGGCATGCAGATTGTCGCATGATATCCAAATTATATCCAACCCTTATATAACGTTTTACTATCTTTTTGAATTGAATCCCAGTACATGTTTTTTATACTAGAGATCATTTTTACTATGCTGAGTTCCAGTACCTGTCACTTGAGATCTGTACTACAACTCCAAGTTAGAAAGAGGGCAAAGATCAGGAATAGAGTACATTCAAGTACCACACCTGACCCAGGATACCAATGGGAAAGTGACAACTTCACAATTGGATATCACAAACCAGAGCCAAGAGGTCAGCCCTTTCCCATCAGGTGACCACAAGATATCAATAAACAGACGCGCGCGAAAGCATAACAAAAACATGACAGAATTAACATAAATGATCCACAAATGAAGCACCGCCTTGGAAAGATCAGTTAATATATTTTACAAGAGGGCTTAAACCGGTTTCACGGTGCGCCAAACTCACCCTTAGTTCAGATATGGATCAAGACACATAGATGATTGGTTTGCATGAAAGATCCCTAACTTACGTATCAATGCATCGTCTCCTAGAACATATGAATCAAGATATAAAAAGGAGATAAAGTGAAGATAAATACTCGACAGTAAATAAAACTGAATACCAGAGCATAGGAAATCCAACAGGTAAACCCCGGTGGGCCTGACAACAGCCAAAGCATCAGACCCCTACCATCTCATCAATGGATGATTGTCACTTATATCAGTACTACCGTCCATAGTCCCAAGCCCCAGTCACAAGAGGTCGGTATTTCTGCTGTAAATCACAAAATGTTGTTTCCTTTAGCTTGTTAGATGCTTCTTTTTCAGAATGTATTGAAAAATCGTGTATTAAGCATGACCATCCTAGAACATTCGTCATAGTGATCTGAACATTTAAGACCATTAAGTGACCTCCAAAGTAAATCCATTTACTTAATATAAGTAGCAAACAGCCAAGGCTTTCTGTCATCATTGTTTACGTTCGTGATTTGGTTTTAAACCTATCGTTTTTAGAAAACGTTGGAAAACCCCCCAAAAAGACTCAAACCCCAGGCCACTATTCTCTTCAAATATTTGATATTTCTTCAAATAAAATTCAATGTTAAAAATAGCGGACCAATACCCGTTTCACTGGAAGATTTGTCTTTCTTTATTTTTATGTAGTTGAAATCTAATGTGTTTCCTTAATTGTTTAAGCTGATGATATGTCTGTTGCTTCTTGGGCATCAGATGCTGGCACCCAGTTTTTATTTTTCATGATGGATATGCATGCAGAGTAGATCTCTTCGTCACATGAAATGATAGGGCGGAATTATGCTTCTTCTGTACACAATTGTATGTCATCTGATGAAGCTTGACAAAATGGTGATCTTTAGGCCTTGAGCTGGCTATAGACCCCCTCCCCCCCAGGGGGAATTTTGTACAATTTGATTTTCTGAAACTACATTATATAAGACACAAAATTAAAGAAGTTAGCTCTCTGAGAGTGGCAGCGTTAACGTGTAACAGCACGTTATATACGTTACCCCCCAAAATAGCATTAAACGTCCCTGATAATGTCTCAACCATGACATGTTCGTACATATTTGCATGCTGAAACAGGTTTATGAACTTCTTATAACACAGTTACATATTTTTAGTATTAATTTTATAAATGTCTTGAGTAATTACCGTTGTATACGTTACTTAGTGTTTCCTGCGTTATTTCCGAGTATCAGTTTGGTATTTATTGACTATACGTTTATTACATCAGTCACAGAATATAGTAAATCTATAAGGCTGCTACTTAAATGATTTAAAGTTCTTTATTAAGGTCGCTTACACTATTTTTCAGGTCCATGTTATGTATGTTACCTTCAAAATAGCATTAAACATTTAAGTTAATGTCTCTTACAAGCCCTGTTTATACGTATTTGCATGTTTGCGCAGGTGTATGTACTTCTTTTAACAAGGTTTACCTATTTTTAGAATTCATTTAATAAATGCCTTAAGCTTTAACTGTTATGTGTGTTACCAAATGATACATTAGTTATTCTGAGTATCTGTATAGAAGTTGTTAACTACTCATATATGAAGTCTGTCACAGAATTTAGAAAATTTATAAGGCTGATATAAATTGAAGTTCCTTATTAATTTATGGTGACTTAAACTTATAATATAATGTGATCTATCAACCATCGCTGTTTGCTCACATAAACAGTATAGATACCATGCATTCAAATCAGAAGTTCTTAAAGACAGTCACTGTGAACCAGCTCAGTTCTGGGCAATGTATATGGATATGATTCAGATGGTGTTGACACTGATTAGGGCTACAAGGAAAACAACTTTGAATTGCATGTCATCTCTATCTGTATGCCTTGTTCCCAATGATCATTGCAAACGATCACAACAACTACCCACAATATGTACCTGTGTAAGTGATTACACTCATAAATTTGATACACATCGCAGATGCAAAGAACTTCTCGAACAAAATGGGTTTAGTGTATCACAACTATTTGTTCTTTGCTTGAGAAATGTTTTTGACATAACTATCAGCAAAACAATAAAGAGGTATTATAGGCTTCAGCAGCTAGAACTACGCTTCGTAATACAGATGGAATGGTGTATTACTCATCACATCAGAGCTCAATATATTGAAACAACCCTTCAATGCACTGAAATGAAATATTCAATCTGCTCAGATGCAAAGTAGAATGAGTACTAGAGGCAGTTTCAGGCTTCACCAATCCTTTTAGTTCTAGTTTTGAAGACAATGAACTGTACGTTTTCTCTTTCGGTGTGCTTGCTAAGCCTGGCATAGTTAAGGATCTTATTGAGGCTGATGACATTGGCAGGAAGGCTGTTGCACTCTTCATTGACTTACTTTTAGTTTAAAAAAATCTGTCTTTCACATCCCCCCATAAAATGCTACAAGCTAATAAAATTTTGATGCTTTCGAGGAACGCAAGAAGAAATTGCCCAATTTGCAAAACGTAAACAGCCAGATGAGAGCTTAAAGGAGCGTCTTTGGTAAGCATGACCTTCTTTCTATTGGACATAATCTTGAGTTGACACTGCCGTTCCTTCTAGGACCTGTACCATGATCACTGTCAACTCCTGATAGAATTTCCACCAAACCTGACAAGTCCATACTTCAGCATGGCTTGCAATCACACATTGAACCAACATTAGATTGGCCATGTAGTGCTGCACATAATGTTGATATTAATGCCGTAACTACAGAGCATAATAGCTTTTTCTGTCACCTTCATGGATCTGATGGCACCAGTATTCAACCAGGCACTAAAGGCAGGGTATGTTGGTTTGTCACTGATACATATATACAATGTATAAACAGCAGTCTATAAAGTCTTACAAACATTTTCGCAGAGGATAACCTGGGTGTTTTGTTTAACAATGGTGTATGCAGCAAAAGGTGCGCCTTCTGAATGTCAACAGCATTGGCCAAAATATGGGGGAAGAGATCTACAGTAATACACTGTTTAACAGATTGTGATACACCAATGTGCCGATGTGTTAGTACCACAGAAAGGTTATTCCTATCAAACTGATAGGGAACCCCTCCCCCACTAGTTCATCAACATTCTAAGAAGGGTAGGAAAACAAATAAAGAATTGCTCTAGGCACTCATCAGTGATATGAAGCCCTAACATGTGCTATTCATGTAATTGTGAATAAGCTGCAGTACGACATGTTTCTGAAAAAAGGACCAAAGCCATACACATATACTGACTATTTCTAATGGCATGAACATGAGCTTACCTCCACCCTGCTTTTCTGCCCTTAAGATGTACATACAAATATTGAACTATCAAGTCTTTCCCATGAAAACAAGTGAGGCTTTCAAGATATGGACAAAATGTGTGGAAAATAAATGGGAAGGAAATCGAGTACTTCTGTGTGAAAGAAAACTTGATTGTACCCTAACAAAAGAGCCACAGAATTATATTTCACACTTTGTGTGATATGGGGTTACCATGTTCAAAACTCAACAACTCAAACCTTATAAAAGGTAGAAATATAATATTTGCAGTTTCCAAAAGGTACATAACATTCTTTAATACAAAATGAGTTAGTAAGCACATTCACATTAAAAATAATATCAAACAATATTAGTTTCATAAATCATTTATATAGTATTGATGAAAAAAAATAATAACATACGTAACACTTTGGGTGCATATTTGTTTTCGAAGGTCTATATCTATAATGCAGAAATAGCTTACTTGGATGATATAGCCAATTTGGAAATCTTACCTTATGGTTTGCACTTTTCAGAAGTCATGTCATTTACTAAAATTATCAAAGATGTTGATGGGTAATATATATAATTGGCTGTTACAGGGTAATGGTGCCATTACCAGAGTGCTAGTATATTGCAAAATCCTTGCAAGATAAATCTGATAGAGGAGTAATAAGTTGTGTAGGAAAATTCTTTAAAACCCTTGTATAATATATGAAGATTTGCTCTAGAACTTCTACCTGATGGGGTTTCTTTCATCTTTAAGTTGTTACTTGCACATTGCACTGAATGTTACAAACTTTCCATGAGCATTATGTCAACTATATTTGATGTCTCTATAAAAGAAAAGAGAGTTTATGGTAGTTTATGGTTTGAGTTACTTCCTCAGCAAATGAGCCACAGTAAAAAGAAGTACATGGACCTGTGCCAGCATGAAAATAAGTACAAGCAGGTCGTGTTGGGGACCATATCTTGAATGTTTAATGGTATTCAGAGAGTAACGTATGTAACATTGGCTGTAAAATAGTGTAAGACACCATAATAAGGAACTTTAATTCATTTGAATAGCAGCCTTATAGATTTACTATATTCACAGATGGATGTAATACATGTATAGTCAATAACTGCCATACTGATACTTGGAAATAACATATGAAACACTAAGTAACATATACAACGGCAAAAACTCAAACTCAAGACATTTACAAAATAAATGCTAAAATTATGTAACTGTGCTATAAGAAGTTCTTAAACCTGTGCCAGACTTCAAAAAAAGTGTGAATATGTCATGTTGGAGACATTTTCAGGAAAATTTAATGTTCTTTCGGGGGTAACGTACATAATATGGTGTTATTCACTAACGCTGCCACTCTCAGAGGGCTAACATATTTCATTTTGTGGCTAATATAATGTAGTATCTGGAAATTATAGTGTATGAAATTCTTTCTGGGGGAAAGTGGGGTCTATAGCCAGCGCGAGGCCTGGAGAATTACATTTTACATTTTTCTGTGTTATGGGGGTACCATGTTCATCATCTAATAACTCAAAAAGTATATAAGATAGAAACAAAATGATTGCAGTTTTGAAAAGGTAAAAAAAATCTTTTATGTAATACCAAATTAATGAACATAAACTGGTTTCAATATAATTTAAGACAAACTATATTAGATGCATTTATCATTTAAAAGGGGGTTCAATGAAAAAATGTAACATACACTACATCGGGGGTGACTATATTTGTTTTCAAATGTCATTATCTGTGGCCCAGTAATAGCTTATTTAGAAAATAAAACCAATTTGGAAATATTACCTTATCTTTTGCACTTTTTTGAAGTCTTAAAAAGAATTTTAATTATCAATATTTTGTAGGGTAACGTATGTAACAGGCTGTTACAGCTTAACGCTGCCATTGTCAGAGGGCTAACATGTTGCAAAATCCTTGCAAGACATTGGGCTTCAAGAAAAATATGGTCTACAAAATTCCCCCTGGGGGGGGAGGTAAACCATATCCAGCCAGTGGCCTACTTCACTGTTCCATAGACTAGGTACAGTGTGCATTGCGTTGTGAGCACATATGGTACTGACTGAAATAAAAAATGGAATCAATTGAAGCATTTAATATGAAAACTGCGAAATACCAGTGATGAGTTCATGAGTTCACGCGATACTTACCATTTCATAGTTTTCTTAAACGTGTGCGTGCGTGCGTGCGTGCGTGCGTGCGTGCGTGCGTGTGTGTGTGTGTGTGTGTGTAAGAGAGAGTGACACTTCATTTCAAAGGTCTCAGTTCATACAAGCACTCATATTTCACACTTCATAGTTTTCTAAACTAAACGTTATTTAATGTATGGAAGATAACAGAAAGTGGCATTTCAAAGTTCACAGTTCATACTTTATAGTTTACGCTTCACTGTTCACAGTTCACATTTTATACTTCACACTTCATAGTTCTGACTTCACATGTCAGACTTCATACTTTACACTTTATCAAACGTACCATAGCAAAAACATTCAACATGTTAATCAGTAATACGTCACAGTCAGGTGTTTAAAGATTGGAAACTGTGAGGTGTGAAGCGTGAAGTTTAGAGCCTGAACTATGAAGTTTGAACAATGAAGTGTGGAGTATAATGTCCGAACTATGAAGTGAGAAGTATGGCGTCTGAAGTAAAGTTTGAAGGGTGTAAACTTTGAAGTATGAAGTGGGAAGCGTTAAGTGTGAACCATGGAGTATGAACGGTGAATTATCACTTTCCGTTGTCTTCCATTAATTAAATTAAGTTTTTGTTTCAAAGTGTGAAGTACGAAGTCACCACCGGTCTTTCATACCAGTCGTTCATCTCCTTGGTCTGTGAGCCTTTTCCGAATCATATCTTAAGTACCTTTGGTAATTATAGCATGCAACTCCATAGGCGTGTGTGTCATATAAAGGCAAGGTATCTCTAACAAGAAAGGTGCCTCAGTTTTTTAAATATCTCTCTTGGTCTCAGGTTTACCGTTTGGAACTACGTCATGAAACTTCACAGGTGGTTGCAACACATGGAGGTGCAGTCGGCGATGGATCTTTAGAGACTCTAACTCCTGTGGTTTCACTTTTGAAAGACAGGCACATTATGAAACGTCATCATAAATATGACATAAGGTATGATAATGTATGACGTCATAAGTGCAAAAAATATTTTAAGCTTTAAAATTGTATACAAAAAATATCATCTCCATATCTTTTCACTGTAGCCAAACAAGTTTTTTTTAATGAACTTTGGGATTGGAACTTTTTCAAAATGGGTCTTAATGAAAAAGTATTTTTCAGACATAACACTACCGGCATTATGACGTCAATTTCAAAGTAAATGACGTCACCTTTTGGCTGGGCTATCGTTAGTTTGCACATTACGCCAATCCTTAGCCCTGCACACTTGAAAGACTTTCTTAAAAGGCTGACGTTTTTAGCTTCATTCGTTAAAATGTTCTTCTAAGCCATTTTCTAGCATTGTCTTGCGCAGGCGGGATACTAAGAATCGAGTATTTGAAAGATGCTTCCCGGCGGAGACAATGATATTATGGTGAAAACACAATGTTATTCGAAACTGCCAAATCAGACAAGAAACGACCAGAAAGTTAAGTTTGCTTTCTTTAATTCTCCTGAGTATAAAATGCATAAAATTAAGAGATTTTTCGGTAGATACCAAACGTGAGGTGAAAATACCAGCAGATACACTCGTGCTACGCACTCATGATAATATTGATTTTTCACCGCACTTGACGAAATATATTTAGCATTCATCACAAACAGTAAATAAACTCTATATATTTGTGATTTGTAAACCTTACCTAAATTAATGATTTGAAACAGAGCAATACAAGATCCCTGTCCAAAATGTCTCCAGTGAAACTCCCGATGTCTATTCTAGTACAGTAGGTGCTTAAACAATTCAGTCAAAAATTGCATGTGTTCCTTTCGTAAATATCCCCACCAGCTCTCAGTATTTGGTTACTTGTACTTACACCATATATGTATGGTCTGTCATCATCAGGATCGATGCGCCTTAGAAATGTTTGAAAAACTGCTACATGTACATAAAAGTAAGGAAGAGGACACAGATCAGGAATCGATACAATCAAGTACCACACCTGACCCAGGATATCAATGGGAAAGTAACAAACTCACTATTAGACATCACAAACGAACCCCAAGAGGTCAGCCCTTTCCCAGCAGGTGACCACAAGCCATCAAAAAACAGACGCGCACGAAAGCATAACAAACACTTGTAATACAAAGATCCACAAAAGAAGTACCGCCTTCGAACTGTCATGTCCGTTTTCTGTTCCATAGTCTGTCCTTATTTTTACAGGGCACCCACCATTACCTTTAACATCTAAAAAGTAGCCACCAATGATTTTTGGGTCATTGTTGGTCTTATAAACATTTAACCATATAATTTGCGAGAAAATCCACATATGCACCCATTGATACACAAACCGTCTATATGCCATATGAACTTTGGTCTGTATGAATGGTGAACACATCTTCTCATTAATTTTGCCTCACAAATCTCGAAACTACCCTGGCTGGATCCAAATACTGTAGTATCAATCTAGAATCTTTCATTTTGATGTTGATTCCATATATTCATTACAACGTGACCACATCATGCGATGCCATGAAGTTGTCCTGAACCAGAAAGCTGTCATTGTATGAAATTAACAGCTGCGTGTACGCAGTGAAAGTTTTTTCTTTGAAGTTGAAGATGTCTTAATCTTAAACAAATCGAATGTTCGTGTTTCAATACATACTGTATATCTCTGTAACATAATCCTTTATTAAAGTATTTAGTTATCCAATAAGCCACAGTCTCAGAATGCATGGCGTCCATCATTGAGCCATTAAAAGTATAAGCTTACCTGATTGGTGGATTATGTCGTGGGAACGAGATATTATGTCGTGGGAATGAGATATTATATCGTGGGAACGAGATAATTTTGTCGTGGGCACGAGATCTTATGTCGTGGGCACGAGATCTTATGTCGTGGGCACGAGAACTTATATCGTGGGAAGGAGATAATTATGTCGTGGGAACGAGATAAATAATTTTTTTCACATGTCCCCTCAGTGCTGCCGTAAAAAATAAACAGCACAAACTTTCATTTTTAATTGATTCCCCCCCCCCCCTCCCCCCAAAAAAAAATACGACCTTTAACTGATTAAAGTTCTTCACTTGGATAATAAAGAAATTAAAAACCGCTGTTGTCACTGGTATTTCTTCCCCAAAGATGCCCTGCACTATCATTATCAACAAAACGAAATATGAGGACAGCGGGGTTTGGGGGCACAGCCCCCAACAAGAAAACTATTTGATATTAAAAGACATACCTTACTGAAAGTCATCAACGCTCGAAAGATTAAGAAAGGATGTCAATGGGAGAAGGGCTGTTCTTTTGGCTGATTTCACCTGTTCTTCAGGGATGGGTTCCTTTCGCTTGATGGGTCGGGGAATGGGATCTAGCCTCTTTGTTTCTTGTGGGGAGTAAACTTTCTTTATGTTTTCCAAGAAAGCGAGAAACTTGTCTTCAGCATCATTGAGGTATCTTTTTTGAAGATATACTCCACGAAATAGGTGTCGTAAAGACTCTTAACTGTCCCGTGCTTGGGTAGAGACGTCTTAACTGCCCTCCAAGTACTCTCTATCATATGGGTGTGTGCTCCTGTTTCTTTGTTTACAAATTCCTTGGTGTGGTTCACTGTCTGGTGGACATAACCCTCTTCTGCTAGCCTAGAATAGGCTTTCCAGCAATCGGAAATGATATTTGTGCCTGGCAAAACGTGTTCTTTGATCTTTGCAATCAATGTCTCAGTACTTCTGTCTGGAACACTTGTTAAAAAAACAATTCTTTGATTCTCTCTCGATTCCCCCAAACACCCAAACACCTTCCTTTCTCCTGCCCTTGTGATGATTTCGCTTTCCAAATTTACTTTCGTCTATTTCCACAGTTTTACCTGGAACACCAATTTTAACGTTCTCATTTTCAATCACTTCAGAACAGACTTCTCTACAAAAATTAAACCAGTCAACAACTGTTTCTTCGCAATTAATTCTTAGCTCACGTCTAACTGTTTCCTACCTGGTTTTATGCACCCAATAATATGTTAATTTGACGATTTCTTTCAGTGTTAGATGAGAGTTTTCAAACCAGCTCCCAGCTCTAACAGAGACCTTGTACCCACACTCTTTCTTCGTGCATCTCCATATAAAGCCATCTCTTCCATAGCTGGAATCTTTCTTGAGAGTTAGCCTTCCTTCGAAACAGCGACACCTAGAAAAATCTCCAATTACTCCCCTTTCTTGCAGCCACACAATTAAATTATACGAATCTCTTGTAATTTCATAAATATCGTCGTACACTAATGGCATCCTTTGACAGCTCTTTGTTTACAAAAAGACATGGAGGGCGCGTTTCACATCACATCCAATCAAAGTGTTGGAATAGATCACATGATATTACGTCAAGAAGAACGTCAGGTGTCAAAACAAAAGAACAGCTGATTCTTCAAAATGGAAACCGATGGACGGTTTGTTTTCATCTTCCATAACTAATTAATACCTTTCGGTATTATATAACGAAGTATTAACATAAAATTGCACATAGAATTCATTTTGGGGTTATTTTTGCGTTTGGGGGCTTTTATACAAGATCGACACGCTTTCTCGTGTTTCTCTATATAGTGTGTTGCGTGCACAGCACGCTGCAGCCTTCGGCCGCCCATCGTGAGAAGTATGCGCACGAAGCGCCTTTTTTTACTAATATTCTGCGCCCGGTATACCAGAGGTGCGCCTTAATTTCTTTTTGTTAGTATTAGTTTTTGATGAAGATGGTCATTTATGTAGATAAACTGTCTTAAAATTACCAATGATCTCATTCACCATATCTACATTAATTGCTGGTTCCCAGTCTACAGGTGGTCAGTAATGTAAATACAGGTAACCAGACCCCCCCCCCATTTCAAGGTATTGGGGGGGGGGGGGGGGTACTGGCTACCTGTTTATCCATTGGCAGTGGCTAGAGGTACGGATCCGTACCCCTAGCCTGGGAGGTAAGAGGTACGGACCCGTACCCCTAGTATATTCTACCATGTCAGGCTACAGGTACAGACATATAACCCTGATGAGGAGTTATCATGATTATAAGTGTTCGAAAATACCTTGTTGTTGTGTCATGAAATACAAATCCAGCAAGTCGCCATTTGCAATGCGGGATAACACTGTATAGTAAATATAAAAACGAAATACGAATTCGGATAAGGGACAAGTGGTGCGGGATTTATGTTGTCTTGTTATTATTATTTTTATTATTATTATTATTATTATTATTATTATTATTATTATTATTATTATTATTATTATTATCCTATAAAAGGAAGAGAAACCTCGATAGGAAATATTTTTTTGTGAAATGATACGGCCTGTCAGGGGCCTTGGAAACACCCCTAACCACCCCAAACCACCTCTAAACCATCCCAAACCACTTTCTTAACACCAGCGAAATGCCATTTGAATGGCGTTTTGCTAGCAGACCGATATTGGTCCGACATTGTGTGCTGGCTGGGTTTATTTGTTAGGACCTTTAGACGTATGGACAAACTTAATATTTCTTAGATCCTTAAGGTACTTATGTTACTTCTAAGCACGAAAACAAATAATAAAACTGTACGGACTGACGAACGGACAGACGGACGGGGTGGTGTGTAAAATTGTATTTTCTATCACTTTTAACGTAAGTTTTTTGGTGCTCAAAAGAACCGTCTCATCGTGAAGAATCTTTTGAGCACCAAAACTGTTTATCTGAAAATTTAATAGTTGATTTACTCATTATATCAAAACTAACATCAAAACTAAACATAAAAATGCAGGCCAGGGTCGGCCCGCCAGCGAAATGCCATTTGAATGGCATTTTGTGGGCGGACCGATGTGGGTCCACCATAGTGTGCTGGCTGGGTGTACTTGTCATGACCTGAAAAACGAAAAGATAGATAGATAGATAGATAGATAGATAGATAGATAGATAGATAGATAGATAGATAGATAGATAGATAGATAGATAGATAGATAGATAGATAGATAGATAGATAGATAGATAGATAGATAGATAGATAGATAGATAGATAGATAGATAGATAACCTCTGTTCTCTCATTCCTGTACTCCTGAATTTAAAGTTAAAGTTCTTGCCACCGCGTATACAATGAAATGATATCTCATGATACTTCAGACTTTCATTAAGTTTTTTTGTCTGGCATCCGTGGCTGTACCTTTTCAATGGTTCGCGAACTGAACATTTTCTTCCTTCTGATTCAAACTTTTTCCATATGTTCAGCATTTGAGCCATTCTGACAAAGTGAGACTGAATATAATTTTCTTGGAGTATTATAAATGAGCAGCGAGAATTAGGCGGTAACATCAAATAGTTATTATTATAGGTATAATTATAGGTCTAGATACTGTTTGTACGGCTTAGGCTAATTAAGGACGTTCTTAAGTTCTTCTGATGTCTTTGAGGTTGGACATTAAAACATTCAGCCAATCATAGTAATTTGTTCTTTTAAGTTTAAAGATGTCTCAGAGTTCTCACTAGGATTTTGAAAACAGGATTCATAGAATCCATCCCTGGAAAAAGTTGGAGTCAAAATTGAAAAATTGGAGTTTGACCTGGAAAAGTTGGAGTTTTAGCCGAAATATGAAAAGTTTTATGTACGGATGTAATGTCTTTTATCTTGCAAAATGGCAATTTCAAAATCCTTGTAAGGACTAGCTGTGAACAAAAAAGAATTTAGACCAAAAATAAAGTTTGTATCAGGTTACCCTAAATCCCCCTCTTCGCCAACCCCTACACATTATTTTCTAAACATTGTTGGGGAATTCAAATGGGTTTGGCTTTATTGTTTCCCATCTTCTCCATCAAAATAAAAATATTTTTATATTTTAAAATTTCATAAAGATCTATCATGAAACACATATTTTTATGTTTGGCCTTAAAAATGCAAAGCTTATACTATTGATACATGTAGTTGTTTTATTCATTTACAAGCAGACAGACAGACGAACGGACAGACAGACACACGGATAGATCTTTTGCAGATGTATAGATCTTAGACTAGTTCAATCATTTAATTATTTGCATGCAAGTGCTTTTTGCGCACCTAGTCTACGGCGAATGTTCCAAAATTAAGATGATTATTTTGATTTCCTACCTACGTGCGAGACGATTTCAATGGTTTAAATCTTGCTGAGAGTCATTTGTTTGCATTTAATCAGGGACGTATACTTAGAAAAGTTTATTAGGTGGAAAAAAAACACCGATAATTGATTGCATCACTCATTTGTTGCTAATGACGCTTCATTCGGAACGTTGCCTTATCGGACGTAATCCTATTTGGTTTACCGATGTCTTCAGCAAATCTTATTTTTATTTTATCAACCATCTGTGGAACTCGAGCTGTGGAAGCGATTTCACGTGTTCAAAAAAGTAAGAAACATTTCAAGATGTGATTTAGACAGACAGTCACGAATGCGCGACTATCATTTGTCTTTACACGCACTCGGAAAAGTTAAAACCAATCGACCACGTGCTTCTCAAATTTGCATATGCGTAATTATTGTCCTGTCAATAAAAATGCAGTCGCTGTGCTTCGTTCTGATTGGCCGAGAGCTAAATGAGATCACGCCTACTGCAAACGGACGACTGGACAGTTTATGACAAACCCTGGGGCAACAGATTAGCGGCGATCTTGTGATCTTTTGTGGCGGAAGCCAAATTTGGACTCCCGCTGTCGTCTTCAGGTGTTTTTAAGGAGTTTGAGACGCGTCAGCAGAAAAAATATTGGCGTAAATTAGAATCCCCAACAGGAAAAGTACGCGTATAAAACCAAAAGTTGGCGTAAAAATACGCCTGATTCGGCGTTTCCGAGAACTCTGCTGTCTTTGTGGTGCGTTATGCCGACTAATTAATCACAGAATGTTGTTCGCACCCTCACTAATGACACAAACCGAAAGTTAAAACAGCAAAAACAATTCATGAATAACAAGTTTTAATTTGATTTAATAATAATAATAATAATAATAATAATAATAATAATAATAACAACAACAAAAACAACACAACATAAATCATGTGCCACTTGTCCCAATTCCGAATTCGTGTTTCGTTTTTTATATTTACTACACAGAGTTATCCCATATTGCAAATGGCGACTTACTGGATTGGTATTTCATAACACAACAACAAGGTATATTCTATTTAGAATTTCTTATCAGGATTATAATTATAATGCCTGTACCTGTAGCCTGACATGGTAGAATATACTAGGGGTACGGGTCCGTACCCCTAGCCTCCGAGACTAGGGGTACGGATCCATATCCCTAGCCTCCCAGGCTAGGGGTACGGATCCGTACCTCTAGCCACTGCCTTATCCATTACTGACCACCTGAAAACCGGTAACCAGCAATTAATGTAGATATGGTGAATTAAAAATTATAGCAATTATCATTTACTCAAATTACTGGTCTATTGACCAGAATAAAGGTGTCGACGAGTTGTCTCATAAAATGTCGACGAGTTGTCTTACAATCTGTCGACGATTTGTGTCAAAAAATGTGTCGCCGATTGGTTTAGACTGGTTCTCTCCCTTTAATAGCTTGTCAGCATATTAAGACAGGTAACTACTAAACGCCATTGCGTCTATTTATAGCATATACGGGTCATTATCAAAAAATGGAGGAATCTGTGTCCTTGCTGATTTTCTCACATCCTCGACCTCCTTTCTGTTGCTTTCCTGTCAATAACGCTTAATGACGGCATGTGCCACAAGAATAAAATACTTTGTCGGGCTTTGGACGACGCTGTTTGAAAACTGAAGCTGACGTAATTGCACTTTCTCCGAATTTTCCCGTGTCCCAACTTGAGGGTGGTTGGTAACCGTTGCCGTTAATTGTTACAGAAACACATATTTAGTTGTTTATTATTTAATGGTTAATACATCTAGCTGTATAGAAGTAGTTTCCATAAAGTATGCCAGTAATTATAAACTATTTCAGTGCGATAGCATGTGTTTACGGCCGTCCCTTGAGAACCTGTCAGTGCAGTTGCAGTTATAGAAAATGGGGTTTGGTGGAGCAACCCATTATTCTGAAAGTTTAAAAATGACGATTTTTCGTTGACAACGACCCCTGGAGGAGACACATAGGATCACTTTTTGACTTATTTACATCTTACAGATTTTATGTCACAAAAGTGTGTCAAAAATTGAGTGTCATTTCCACAACTGTCAGTGCAATCACGAATATATTGACACGTTTCGTGAGGCTGAGTACATTTCCACGGCTACGTTTCAATTGGCGTTGAGGGCGAGTTGAAGCAGGCATATGATTTGGTTAACTTCGAAGAAATCCTTTCTTTCAAGAATCAAATAAATGTGTGAATGTCAGTGCAGTCACGGTCAGTGCAATCACGTTCCCTATTGTGACTGCACTGACATGTTGTGTGACAGCACTGACCATTACTCACGTTGAGTTCAAAACTGTGAGTACTGTTGCTAATATTAAGGATTAAGTAGAATTATCAATGTCCCACCCCCTCCCTGCCTGTTTCTTTGGGGCAACTGAGCCGCTTGACAAGATGGCTAAGACAATAACCTTGTGGTGAAAATAGGTACATCTTAGCCTATTTTAAAGCATGGTTAGATTTTATCTCTAGGAGAAATGTGTGATTTTTGAGTCTTCCATAGCTGGGTGACAAGTGATTTCTGTTGGCATTGAAAGAAATGTACCTGTTCGTTCGTCTGCCACTGCCATTGGGCAAATATACGCTTATATAAGCATTCAAATACGATCCACTAGGTGTCAGTTGAGCGTTTTCAGGGTTATTGGATCTCTGGTTACTTTCCTTCCAGCCTCTCGATTTTGAAGCCAGAATTGAGATGTTTGACAGCCGCAGAAAGTGGTTAAGTGGGAAAAGCTGTGCTATATGTATCTTTGTCGATATGACAGTGCACAGGTACCAGCCAAACTAATCTCCAAACCATACATATGTAGCAGATTCAAGTATTCCATACTTTTTTTCACTTTCCAGTCAACAGACTAAAGTATACCCCCCTCTACCTCCGTGTCTCCGCCCCCTACCCATCTATTATTCTCGTTAAATTACCAAAATATCATCTGATTAAGACAGCATAAAAACATCAAAACATATCATTAGATTCAGCAAAGAATCTAGTACAAATAGTACATATGCACAGTTCTTGTACGATGTGCATTTGGAAAGTTGTAGCATGGCATCATAATTCCACAATGCGCTGATAACATTCTTTAGGAAACTAGAATTCAATGGCTACTGGATGGCTGATTTTTGTCGAAAAAAGACATCGCTTTCAAGTGCTGCGCATGCTCATTGTGCGTTGAGGATTATGTACTGGCGAAATTTTAAGCAAATTATTAGGAAAAAAACAAAGGAAAATAGGGGAACTTATTTACGATAATGATTTGACGAATTAACGATTTGGTGCCAGCTTTTTTTTATTAAAATATATATATTATGCGACCACTGCTTGCACGAGGTACATCTTTACATTCGGAAATTGTTGACTAATAGAGAAATGGTAAACTTTCAAAAATTATGGGACTTTGTATGCCCTTAAAAGAACTTTGGGAGGCATATAGTAATCACATTGTCCGCCCGCCCGTCCGTCCGTCTGTCCCGCTTCGTGTCCGATGCATATCTCTTATATTATGTGAGACAGGAATCCCAAATTTAGTATCTTGATGAATATTGGGATGGCGTAGTAATGGAAAAATACGTAGTATTGGAAAATACCTGTGACGTCTTGAGTCCATCTGCGGTATTGAATAAAAAGTGCATTTGCGATTTTTAAACAACTGCTCCCAGCTAGCATCCCATCACGAGCCACTATCGGCCCGCCGACGAACCGTCACCTGCGGATGGTGGTTCGTTGGCGGGCCGATAGTGGCCCAATTGTACGTGCGGATTGGATTTTTTTATAAAGTTATCCGGAATATGGCAACTGAAAAATTACAAGTTCAAAAGGTTCCTATAGAAATAAGCATCCCCAACTCAACACTGGATGCGTGGATCCAGAGGGGGTTAGGTGGTCCGGACCCTACCCCCCCCCCATCCCCCTAAAAATCACATGTTCTATGGGTTTCTATAGAAATAAGCATCCCCCGCCACCCGAAAATAAACAAAAAGACATTTACCCCGCATCTAGTCAGACGCAACGCGGCCCGGTACAACTATTTTCTGGAATTTCAAATGTTCACAGGGGAAACACTTATGAGACTTTCAGTTTGCACCTACAAAACTCAATCCGTGACGGGGAAGTGGGCAATTACTTATTTCTAACCGATGTGCGGATCCAGAGGGAGATAGGTGGTCTGGACACCCCCCCCCCCCCCCCAATTAAAAATAAATAATAATCACAAGTTCTTTAAGTTTCGTTGGAAATAAGCATTTGCCCCCCCCCCCATCCCCGAAAAAAAAAAAAAAACAGTAGTCAGACATGTTACCGACTGCGCCGGCCGGTAAACCTTCTGAGACTTTCAGAAAACTCAATCCGTGACAGGGAAGTGGGCAATTACTTATTTCTTACCCATGCGCGAATCTAGAGAGGAATAGGTGGTCCGGACCCCCCCCCCCCCCCGAAAAATCACAAGTTATATAGGTTTCTATAGAAATAAGGATTTGCATCCCCCCAACCCCCCCCCCCCCCCCAAAAAAAAAAAAAAAAAAGAATAATAATAAAAAGTTGCACCCCCCCCCCCCCCCCCGATAAATGTTTCGACCATTTTGAACCGTAAAAAATATAGTTGCAAAAAAAAACCAACAAAAAACACCCTTATCAGAGTTTTTTTTCTGTTATTTGAGTCTGGACGCCCCCGGCCCCTGTTTCTATCTGCGAGGAGAGGGTGGAGGGGGGGGGGTACTATAATATTTTCATTCATACGTGGGCTCGCACCATTTTGGGGTTCAAAATTTTGAATTTCAATACCTTTGAGGGTTTTCAGAAAAATGAATATTTTTTGGGGTATGAAGATTTTGTGGATATCTTTTGGGGTCATCACAAAACACCAAAAAGTTAACCCCAAAAATGGTCCGGGCCTACGTATGTATGAAAATATCAGAGTACCCCCCCCCCCTTTCTCACCCAGGTGCGAGTATGCTTGGAATTCGTGAACAATATCAGCGGACGTCATATTTTGTGTTTGGGGTCACTACACAGATAGCAAAGATACGTTGGGCCCACGTTGGTAGTTGGTGGAAATGTGGGCGTCGCCGCATACCAACCTTGTACCAACATCGAACCAACGCAACAATGTCGACCATTCTCTCATTATTAAACACCACTATATTATTACAAAATCCTCTGTGCCTGTATTCTGAATAATGTGTTTGGTGTTAAAAGAAGTTTATGTTTCCGAAGCACATGACATTGGACCAGCATTGCGAAGGAGATTTGTTTGATTTGATTCTTACGTCCCATCAACAATATTTCAGTTATGTAGGGACGGGTCTTCCTGGGTTGAACCGGTACTAAGCTATGATTAATGTGTCTTGCTCAAGGACACAACGCAGTGACGCCTGTGAGGCTCGAACCCGCGGCCCCTCTGTCTCATGTTCATTAAATAAGCCAGGTTACGAGGAAAACTATCCATGCGCGGATCCAGAGGGGACCGGGGCTCCGGGCCCAGCAAAATCACAAAGCTATAGGATTTATTTAGCAATACTCGTCTGGATCCACTTGAAAATCTCAAAGGCAAGCCAGAATTCAATGTTGGGCCATTAATTCGGCCGCTAGCGAAACGCCATTGAAATTGGCCGATGATGATACACCTTGAAAGGTATTTGGATTCTCACTATAAAAAAGTTGTTGAAGATAAATTGGACTCCCTCTAACAACACTTTCTGGGTCCGTGCATGCCTGTGTCGGGGATTTCCGATCGGATGGGGGTTACTCTGATATTTCGTAGCCTATGTGGACTCGGACCTTTTTTAAGGAGGGGGTCTAACTTTTAATTTCAATAATTTTAGGGGTTCAGATTGAATAAATATTTTATGGGATCTATGATAAAATTGTGGATATTTTAGGGGAGGGGGCGGGATGGTCATCATTCACAGTTAGGGAGCGTGGCGAAAAAGGAACGCATGTGCGCGACCCCCGTAATATGACTTTAAAGCATGTATAATATCATGCGCGGATCCAGGAATTTTTGACAGGGGGGGGGGGGAAGTCCAGACTGAGACGTTTTTTAGTCCTCAGCTTATTTTACAGAGGGTGGGGGGGGGGGGGCAATGGTTTTATTGCAGAGAAAACTATACTTTCCCAAGGATCCAGAGGGGGTCCAACATTTTCAGGGGAGGTCCATCCAAGGGGGGATCCTAATTGCTATCACAATAACTTGTGATTTTTTAGGAAGGGGGGGGGGGCTCCGGTTTACGCGGTGTGCATTTTTCTAAGATCATTCTAAAGCTATTTAAAAAAGAAAAACGGGGGTCACTTAAAACCTGGAAACACATCCTACCAGTAACAAAATCCACTTTAAGGCCAATTTCCTCGGGTGTGGTACTTTCAGGGGTGGCACTCTCTTTAAACAATTGTGTTTTGCGTTGTGTTTTGCGTGTTTTTGTTGGTGTTTTTGAGAAGTTAGTTCTCTTTTGTGGTCCAGAGAGAGGAGAGGAGCGCATCATTCTTTTAGTATTAGCACGCATCACTATCCTTGCATTTCGTTGGCACTCCTCATAAAAAAGTCTACATCTTTGATCGAGGTTCTGTAATTTCGAGTAACAGTTTCTACACATAAGGCTTAAATGAAATATATGTGTGGTTCCTGTTTCATGCCAAGAAAATTCAGGGTAGGTAGGTAGGGAAATTATTAAATTTTGTTATAACATTTAACAAAGAAAATAGTGACAGAAATTGAAAAAGTGCCCATTTTTTCTCCAAAGACCATTTTATTGTTTAGGGTATATAGGGTTAAAAAAATTTAGGGTAGGTAGGCAACAGGAACGCACATATATTTCATTTAAACCTAACGCCACTCTCTACATTAATGCCCCTATATTTGGCGAGCAATGCTTTGACGTTGATGTCTGATCTTTTTGTGGATTCGATCCTTCGGACCTCTTGTGCGCTCTTTCCACAGACCATGCAGACACGTTCTGCAGGGTGCAGATTTTTGTTTTACGGGAGTTCTTTACATTTCTATCCCATGCTGTAGCCACGATGATCCACGGATGTATTAGTTTGTCTTCCTGGTGTCTCTTGGTGGTTGTGTGTCTCTTCCTTGCAGTGCCATGGGGTTGTCTGCTGTTTGTGATTGTGGTATTTCCTGATCATGCTCACATACTATTTTTAGGTAGTGAATACCCTTTAAACCTTCTTTACATGAACCACAAGACTGGTGACCTTGAAACATGCTTTGCATCATTGGATAGTAAGTGAGTATGAGCTGGCCCACCCAGTCCACTTTCTGTGCCTTTTATATAGTAAAAAATTTAATTGAATTTGGGTCACACTGGATTCATATAATACCTGGCCCTTTTATCACGGCCTCCAATCTCGGCCTCCTTCTCCAAAAAGAGCAGAACGTAAAGTGGGGCGAAGGCCCTTCCGGGAAGCAGGCAGTGGGCAAAACAATGGAACACGGTAAGTTGTGTTGACACATTTTCAATCATAAGTAAATTTTCAGCGCAAAACTCGAAAATCTAAGAATGCTATGCTTCGGGCAATTGTTCAAGCTATCCGTAGAGCATGCTGTTTGCACATTTGAACTTAGTTTGTAAGCGTGAGAGTTTTTCTCCCGTTGCACAGTTGTCCAAGAAACGGTGGTTCCCGCATGGTTTTGCCTTCTAACCAAACGTATAGTAGCGTTTGGACCCTTATTCATACTACCGAGGCCCCTCCACACCCATGTTGTCCCAAATGCAATTTTTCGAGATATTTCAATGATAATTGAGTGATTTAGAGCCAAATTTCTTTAGGAGCAGGAGGCGAAGGGCAGGAGAAGCAGGCTGGGAGAGGAGGAGCAGGCGGCGATGAAATCAAAATTTGCATTGATTTTGCTTATTTTTAATAATATACTTATCCAATCTATATCAAACTTGCATGTATGAATATTTCAAACCATTTAAATAAATCGAAATTACTTCGCTTTAAATGCCACCACCAACGTAATGTGTGGTTCACTTTTTTTCTCATTGGAATCATGTAATGCTCACAGATTAGTGATACTTGTGAATTTCTCCCTAAGTTCTTGGGAAAAGGATTATCAAAAATCTCAGACGAGGTCGAACCTCTGTTTTATACCCACCCCCTCTCAAGCTTTGATTAAGAGCAACAATTACTGATGGTGCGAAAGACTTAGACGCAGAAAAAACGGAATTCAAACCAAGTATATTAAGGAAGTTACCGCCTACATCGCTGTTTAACTAAAATTGGAAGTTAGAGTACGGTTTTAAGCTCCTCCTTCGTCGTTATTCTAGGGTGTCTGATTTAAACATCAGCAAAGATCAAAGAAAAAAAGCATCAGCCATACTACAATGTATAAAAAAGTGTACTTTTTGAAAATACCCATGCTGTACGAATACCTTGCACATCATATAACTGATATAACAACTCGTGTATAAGAGCAGTCTCAAAAGATGTTAACTTAATT
The DNA here is from genome assembly GCA_964019695.1 of Loripinus fragilis. Classification (NCBI taxonomy): domain Eukaryota; kingdom Metazoa; phylum Mollusca; class Bivalvia; order Lucinida; family Lucinidae; genus Loripinus; species Loripinus fragilis. Next base: position 37,998,527 of record OZ026515.1, read on the forward strand.
ATTGCAAATCTGATAATGTCCGTACACGCATTATAAAGGAAACAAAAGCGTTTCGCTTATTCTCCCATTGTGTTGTTTGTTTAACCCAGAATGTCATGAGCTTGCTAGAGGTATATATATTATAAGAGAGGTATATATAGCAATGTTTGTGATCAGAATAATTCAGTTAACAATAGCGTTTAATCATTCGTATCATACATGCAAGTTTGATATAGATTGGATAAGTATATTATTAAAAATAAGCAAAATCAATGCAAATTTTGATTTCATCGCCGCCTGCTCCTCCTCTCCCAGCCTGCTTCTCCTGCCCTTCGCCTCCTGCTCCTAAAGAAATTTGGCTCTAAATCACTCAATTATCATTGAAATATCTCGAAAAATTGCATTTGGGACAACATGGGTGTGGAGGGGCCTCGGTAGTATGAATAAGGGTCCAAACGCTACTATACGTTTGGTTAGAAGGCAAAACCATGCGGGAACCACCGTTTCTTGGACAACTGTGCAACGGGAGAAAAACTCTCACGCTTACAAACTAAGTTCAAATGTGCAAACAGCATGCTCTACGGATAGCTTGAACAATTGCCCGAAGCATAGCATTCTTAGATTTTCGAGTTTTGCGCTGAAAATTTACTTATGATTGAAAATGTGTCAACACAACTTACCGTGTTCCATTGTTTTGCCCACTGCCTGCTTCCCGGAAGGGCCTTCGCCTCACTTTACGTTCTGCTCTTTTTGGAGAAGGAGGCCGAGATTGGAGGCCGTGCAAACGTTCACATTAAAATAAATCACATTGAAAAAATTATTAAAATCGAAATTACTAATAACAGCAATATTTGAAAGGCTTTGTATCGAAAAGAAAGTACGGCAAATCTTCTCAGTTTTCAGTACATGTTCATTTCTCTTTTTGGTGTGCGAAATTGACCCAGGATGTAAACAGATGCTCTTTCTGGAGCATGCGCAGTCGGATGAGTGGGATTCTCTACTTGTAAAAAATTACTAGTTACCAAACGTCATATGCGTAGCGGAAGTGGAGCTTTATCAACGTGGGGAACCAATCTACGATTGGTTCTTTCGGCGAGTTGCAGTTGTCTTGTTCCCACCTGAGCCACTGTTCTCAAGCACGCAAGCGCACCCCAAGCGCACCCTCAATCCACTCCAGTCCATAATTTATCATATGTCATATTTCCGGTTACGCATGCGTACCCGCATGTAAATATGGAGGAGGCTGAAGTGTCAAGCACCAAATAGATTTTTTTTCATAATTTTGATTGTTAAGCATTAACTTGGCGATTTATTTCATGACAGATCACTGTCTAAGGGTTACGGTAATTAAACTTTCTCGTGGACTAGATAATAATTTTTCACTACAGCCATTTTTTTCTGAAATAGACTCCTAAAAATTTCAGGTCACATTTGCAGCCACTGTATGACTGACAGGGGCAATGTGTCTCTGAGATAAATAGCAATGGCAATGCCTAATCTTACTCATTGGCAAGACCCTGTAATGCACAATTTTTTGTAACAACTGCCCCCCCCCCACTCCCCCACCTACGTCAGCACATGGATGCCAGCAACTTGAATTCCAGTGCAAATTGAAAATTGAGTGAATCCAGGACGTTTCACCCCCAAGACGTTTCCCCCGTTGTTTCGCCCACACTAGTCGTTTCGCCCCATTAGTGGTTTCGCCCCCATAGTCGATTCGCCCCTAGTATATATAAGAAGTTCTGCCATGTCTAATCTGGGTCTAAACTGTTTGCATACTGCAAAAATCGCCATTAAAGGCGTGCCAGTTCATAATGTTTTGTTACTTGATTACGTTACTCTTGAAACTGAAGAGTATATTGATATAGGATCCTCGGACCCAGCACAGAAATCTAGTTGGACTAAAGGCCTATATATCGTCCTCATCTACGTCCTTACTTTAGGTATATAAGCCTCAATGGCTCTGGCGATACTTCATAAAATTTGAGCGAGCCATACCGAGAGAAAAGAAAGTCGAGTTTGAATTTAAGTGCATGCTTCTGACTGAGCGATTTTCAATCCTGTAGAAAATTGGAGGGAAACTGAAAAAATTATGCCAATTAAACATGTTAAAGATAGATAGAAAAAATTAGCATTTTCTGTTTATTAATTTTTCGAAGTATTAGACTCGGTCTTAACTAAGAGCTCAAACCAGCATGCCCAGATCGACTCAGTCTTAGCTAAGAGCTCAAACCAGCGTGCCCAGCTACAGGGGCTGATTAAAATAGTGAAATTTCGCGTCTCACTTGTTCAGCTATTGCGAATAACAAAGGTGCTGATCAGACTGCGCCGATGTGAGGCTGTTTTGCGCCTTTGTTTTTTGCATCCGACAACTACGTGTTTTCTCGCATCTATGCTCATTTTCTTTACATGCTCCCCTTTTTAGTCTTTGAGGCTTTATGATCGCTTAAACCGTTGAGTACATGATAGGTCCAGAGAAGGAAACTTTAGGAGAATAAAACTGTAATGATTTTCTTACCCATCAATTTAAACATGTGTTATGGGTGCTCTAAAGAACCGTCTCGATTAGGCTCATGAGAAAATGCAATGCAGCTAACTACTGGGTCTAGAAGTGTTATTGTTTGCCTGAATTCAATATCATCTACGTCCTTACTGTACATATGTGAGCAAATTCCTTGATGAGCCTGTGCAGGCGCACAGGCTCGTCTGAGCGTTCACTTTTTACACATTTACACATTTCTTACACAATTTTATAAACTGGCTCATACTGATGACTCCTTAACGCGTACTTTTTCAATTAAACAGTGAAGACCCAGATGAATTACCGCATAATGTGACATTTCATCAGGATCTACACTGTTTGTAAAGACAAAAATGATCTACAGAGAAAGAAAATATTTTTGTCTGCTATACGTGTACTCTGACGGACACGCGACATTCAATAAACAACCTGTCAATAATAGATAATTGATAATTCAATAATCGATAATTGATAATCTTTCACACGCTATGATAATCCAGTTATCGACAATTTTGGTGGTTACCATTTTGATAATATTGTTTGTATTGGCCAAAAGTTGGTCTGAGTCTTCATCTGCTACCATATTTTGTGTATACGAACAGCGAAGGCTCTGGTCAGACTTTGCAGATGCACTGGCTCGTCTGAGCCTTCGCTGCTCGCCGATGTAAAATTAAAATCCAAAATCATGCTACTGGAAATTGAAAGGTATCAAACTTTTTCAATGAAATGTTACCTACTATATACAAGGCGACGTCGGATCGGGGTCCGTTCTCTAAATACATTTCCCCAAACATTATATCTTCATGAAATACCTTTTGCGACCTTGGTTCTCACTGTTTGCAAACATTATTTTATCAATTTTACAAAATAGGCACATCTCTGAACATTATAGAATCCGACCAGACGGCGACTATATATTTTCAACTTATAGTTGAGTGTCGTCTGTCAGCATTGACCATTATGGGCCGAATTGTCCCTATCAACTAACCAAAACAGTTGAAGATTTAAATTTTTATTATTTTAAAATTAATTTACCATGCAACTTTATGTTAAATTTCTATTAAATATAATATCTATAAAGGTTTTCTGGAGCAACCTGAGATAGCATGCGGTATCCTGTGATATCCTGCGGTAGTCAGACCGACCCCTCCCCCGCCTATTCATCCAGTCTGCCTATCCCTCCATCCCTCCGTCCATCCATCCACACACACTTCCACCCACCACCTAGCTATATATGACAAATAAGTAATTAAAAAAATGGGGGCGAAACGGCTAGGGGGAAATGATATTGGGGGCGAAACGACTAGGGTATGTGGGGCGAAACGACTAGGGTTGAAAATAGAGGCGAAATGACTAGGGGGGAAACGTCTTGGGGGCAACACGTCTTGTTACCAATTGAGCGAGCCAGGAAGGCTAATTCTACTGTTAAGTCATCCGGGTGTTTTAGGCCTTATGTAACCTCACGCTGAATAGCTCCGCTGAAAAACTCTGTGAAAATAATGCCAGACGCTTATTAAAAAGCGTTCAAAATCCCAAAATTTTAATCAATAATATGTCCGTAAATATATCCGATTATTTTATAGTCACTTTCTATATCAAATGAAAATCATATTTCTAATCGATACTGAAAATTTCAGCGCACAATTTTGAGTAGTTTTAAAGATTTTGCAAGTTATAAATTCACCAAAATACGTTGGGATAAGGCCTAAATGAAATATATGTGTGGTTCCTGTTGCATACCAACAAAATTTAGGGTAGGTAGGTAGGGAAATTATTAAATTTTGTTATAAAATTTAACAAAGAAAATAGTGACAAAATCTGAAAAAGTGCCCATTTTAGGTATTTTTTCTCCAAAGACCATTTTAATGTTTAGGGTAGGGTTAAAAAAATTAGGGTAGGTAGGCAACAGGAACCACACATATATTTCATTTAAGCCTAACGGAGAATTACCTGTGTTTTCACCGAGTGCGTAAAGCGCCTTGATGATCCAGAGCGGGATATGACGTATCACTGTTTAAGAGAATAGACTAACATTCCTCTACAAGGTGGTAGAGGGGCTGGTGCCAGCAATGCAATCTCATGACTATTTGACTCCTATCCGGGAGAAACGCCTCATTAAACCCAAAGAATATACAGACTGTGTCACTAGTAACATCATTGACAAACAATCTACTAATAATAGTAAATGTTTTAAGACTTTACAGTGAACCTCTGAAATTAACAAGTATTCATACTTCCCCAGGACAATCATCGACCGGAACCATTTGGACGATAATATTGTGCGCGCTGATACAGTTGACAGCTTCAGGAGGGCCGTCCATCATTGGGACTAACTATTCATCCCAGCTCTCTCCCATTGCATCAACGCTGAAAGGCCCTGCAACGTACAGATTCAGATTCAGATTCAGCCAGTAAATACTTGATAGCCCAGTTTGCTGTGTATTCCATCCCTTATCCCTACTTTTGCGCATGCGCGTTGTGGCTACCACCTATAATGCACCAGTCATTTGCAACCACGTCCCCCCTAGGGCCAGGGATAGCGGGGCTAAAGTGCTGTGATTTTACCTTCAAGGTGTCCCCGGTAGAGCCGTTGATATGCCAGGTTTTTGATTCCCGCCAAAACAGCAGGGGAAATAGCTGTGCGTTTTTACCCGGTTTTACCAGGATATAGTGTGAGTTTTTGACAGGATATTCGCTGGGATTTGAAGAATCGTGAGATGCCAGATTTCAATATGGTGGAAAGTTTTGTTTGTTTGTTTGATTTGATTCTTTACGTCCCATCAACAATCTTTCAGTTAAACAGGGACGGGTCTTCCTGGGTTGAACCAGTACTGAGCTAGGATAAATGTCTTGCTCAAGGACCACAATGCAGTGATGCCGGTGAGGCTCGAACCCGTGGCCCCTTGGTCTCAAGTCAAGCACTCTACCACTGAGCCACTGCGTTCCCCAATAATATGGCAGAAAGGCAACAATCGAGAGTAAGTTGAAAAAGTGTTTTATTCTGGCTGTTTACATGATTTAGAATGACAAATAAATAATTGATTTCCATTAAGAAGAATGAATGTCCATCAGTGCCGGATACAATGGGGATCCTAGGGGGGGCACGTGCCCATCCCCGAAGAGGCTGTGAGTGTTAAACTTTGTATAATGTTATCACATGCATCTAAGGGACATAATCTTATCCTAATGATTTCTTATATATGCAGAGTTATCTTAAATTATACTATGACGTCATTAACGTTATGTTGCTTAGTGATGACGTTATCTATAAGTTTGTGTTATTCTAGTGTTGTCAATAAACATCAGTTATTGGCACTGAGTGTTTTGTGTTTATTTGTGGAATTAACAATGGTAGCAGAGCGAATATAAGGATCTCTCAGCTTGGATTTGAGGATGTAACATGTAACAGTTGGTAAATTAATGGTGAAAATTCTTTTACAACTGGTATTTGGTGGAATTGTGGTGGAGTAGCTGGTATCAACTTGGAGTATTGGAAAAATTGGTGGAACTTGATGTGATATTGGACTATTGGTGGAATATTGGTGGAACCTGCTGTGGTATTGGTGAAACTGGTGGAATATTGGTGGAAATGGGTGGAATTTGGTGGAATATTGGTCAAATTTGGTAAACTATTCGATGGAATTGTGGGTATATGGTGGAGCTTGCAAAGAATTATGAGCGATTTTAATGGTTCTTGGGAATAAGTAGAATATTGTGAACTGTGGAAAAATATGAATAATGGAGTACTATTGGAGATAAGCCAGAAAGAGGTGTGATTAGGAGATCAAGATGACAGCCTGGATAAACCCACCAGCATTAACCAAAGGGAAGTGTTTTGAAATATATAGGAAAGAAATTTTAGCATGGGGAGAACTGACTGATTTACCAAAGTATAAGCAAGGGATTGTGGTTGCTTTATCACTTCCAGAAGATGTTGAAACACATATTCGAGAGAGAGTTTTTGATCAAATCCCATTGCAGGATTTGAAAACTGATGATGGACTCATTATTCTTCTGAACTTTTTAGACAAACATTGTGGAAAGGATGAACTTGTCGATAGTTTAGAGAAGTATGAAGATTTTGAGAGTTTTGAGAGAGAAGATGGACAAAGTATTCAAAATTTCATAAGTGTGTTTGATTTGAAATACAAAAAGATAGAACAGAAAAATATGAAATTAGCGCCAGAAGTCCTTGCATTTAGGTTATTGAAAAAGGCAAATTTAACTAGAACAGAAAAGTTACTTATTTTAACTGGGATGGACTTTGAAAATAAGCCAGCATTGTATGAACAGGCGAAGAAAGCATTGATAAAATTCAAAGACTGTTTCAGCATTTCAACCGCTAGTAATTGTGAAGAGAAATCATTTAGTCAATTTAAAAGGGAGAAATCACGGAATAGACAAGGAAAAGATAACCAGAGGCCTATAAAAGCTAATGGAGTTGTTAGAAAGAAAATCAACCCATCAGGTGCAGATGGTAAAATTCTTAAATGCTTATCTTGTGGGTCATTTCGGCATTTATTAGATGACTGCCCAGACAGTTGGGAAAATATGGATATAAAGAAAAATATGGGAAATGAACATAGAAAAGTGTTGTGTCATAGTGACAGAGCTATATCAGATGGTTCCAGAGTGTGGGAAGAGGCAACAAATAAGTCAGGTGTTACTGAGGAGTTGAAAACTGTAGTGACAGGGTTAAAAGAGGAAATTGTAAGTTTAAAAAGGGAGATTAAGCAGATAAAGATAGGTAAGAAAAGAAAAATTGATGGAATGGGAGAATGCTTTAATCTACAGTCAGAAGAACAGGAAGGAGAAATGTGTCTTTCATCTGTTTTGGGTAAATTGAGCGGTGAGATGAAGAATTTAAAGAGTGAAGTGAAACATCTAAAAGATGAGATAATGAAAATGAAAGCCGGTAAGGATAGAGAGCTGGGAAAACAGGTGGAGTGTAGGATGAGGAATGAATCCATGCCAGATAACAACAGAAACAAGTCAAGAGAGAATGAGAATGACAGAAGTGAAATTAAAATTGAATCAATTTATGGCGGACTGGGAACAGAGATGATGGACAAGAAATTGAATTCTAACATTGGATTTGAAAGCGAGATAAAAGCCATTCAGATCAAAGAAAACTGTGAAGCAAATCAATCAAAGGAGAGCCAAGTCAGAAAGGATAGCAGAAAAGAAGCAGGGGTTAAAGAGAATGGATGGGACAGGAAACATGAATGGAACATAGTATGCTCTACTTACAAGAGAAAATACCTAGAGGCCAATAGCAAAGCATGGCATAAACATGTTATTGCATCTACACATAAGAGAGATGCTGAGAAGCATCAGAGAATAATATCATTACTCACAGTAATACAAATAAAACTGAGTGACTATATGAGACAATATGTATGGGATACTGAATTATCAGCAACAGAAATAGCATCTTGGAAACAGTTAACGTTTTTGCAGTATAATATTGCTGCATGTTATTTGTAAAAGCTTGTGCTTAAGATGATCAAACATCACTCAAACATTTTTAACACATTATTCACCTTATATTTCTCCATCCACAATTGTTTACTCACATGTCTTTTTGAAAAATTCAAATGCTTTCATTTTTTTGATTTTTGGAAACTTTTCACTTAAAAAAAAAAGAAAAAAGAAAAAAAGAAAATATAATTAATGTTAAACTTTGTATAATGTTATCACATGCATCTAAGGGACATAATCTTATCCTAATGATTTCTTATATATGCAGAGTTATCTTAAATTATACTATGACGTCATTAACGTTATGTTGCTTAGTGATGACGTTATCTATAAGTTTGTGTTATTCTAGTGTTGTCAATAAACATCAGTTATTGGCACTGAGTGTTTTGTGTTTATTTGTGGAATTAACAGTGAGTGCCCTGAAAAAAATTCACGCATTATATGATATTGTGAGTATATGCGGTAATGCATAATTGCGAAAGAAATGGTGGCCGTGGGGGCACAGACAGGGCTGTGAGTGTGACCCGGGCTTGTAAATGATAGGATTTTAAATCTCCTGTATTCCAGTCGCGGAGGATAAAACACTTTTGTGCCCCCTCCCAGTCCCAAACAAAAAAAACTCTGAAATTTGGGGTGGGTGGGGGCACTTATCTTCCATTCCCTTGATGCTTCCATTGCAAATCCCATGTAGTCTAGTAGACGAAAAGCTAATAAGTAATAGCTCTGCCCCCCTCCCCCGACCAGACTCAGAGAAATGAATAAGAGAGACCCAGTCCCTAGGCCGCTGCCGGGCTGGGCCTATGTTATTGGGTTTGGGGTGAATGAAAAAGTACAAAAATACAGGGAAACCTATGTCCAATTTTTTCTTAGGTGTGGACTTCATTGTTTTTCTAGCTTTTTTTTTCAAATTTTAGGCCCCTCCCTACCTCCCTACCCCCCTCACAAGGGCTCTGCTGTTTGTCTGGACCATTGAACATTGGATTGACACAGACTCTCATTGCAACTGCTGTGCCCCCCCCCCCCCCCCACACACACACTCATGGGAACCTTACCAAAGCTCCAAGAGGACGACAAGAAAATGCAAAGTGATAGTTGGGAACAAGGCGTTTGAGTCCCGGGGGGGGGGGGGGGGGGGGGGTACTCTCATTTTTTCTTCATACGTAGGCTTGGGCCCAGCATCTACTGTTCCCCCCCCCCCCCCCCCCCCCCCCCCCCCCCCAAATAAATATCAGGAATTTCAAGCACCCCCAAAAAATATTCAACATTTTAGCAACCCAAAAAATATCCCCCATTCAGTACCTTGACCTTAAAGTGTATGTTCATGGTTTTGAACATTTTACTTAAATCAAAAATAAATATTTTATAATGTACTTATATATTTTTCATAGATCATCCCCTCATCTTCTAAGTTAATTATGGCAGTGTTCATTGCCTTAATCTAAACATCTGGGGGCTGCCATATTACAGTAATGGACATTAACCTCTATTTCAGGTCAGGTAAATGACTCATGGAATCTCCTTGCTAGTGGTTCATTTCAATATTGGATAATTGATATTCTGTTTTAATAACAGTTATCAGTCAGATTAATGCAAATTAGAATGTTACAACTATTGAAAGAAAAGTATTTTGTTTTTCAATAAGTTTCAGTTGATTTTGCTATGTCTTATTGTACCCAAAATGAAGAAAGTTATTGCAAAATATGTCGTCTGCTATAGTAATGATTAGTGCTTTAAGGGTTGAATTTTAGAAATAATTATCAAACCTTGGCCCACATTGGCTTAACCGGTTTAAACCGGGGGTGGTTTTGACCGCCCAACCTTGGAAACTACTGATCTATGAAAATTCATAGTGGGACTTGGGGGGGGGGGGGGGGGAACTATGCTTTGACAGTCATTCTGGGGCCCAAAGACCCTCTTGTTTAAAGCATGGTTCATTCTTTAAAGTGTCAGTAAAGTGGATCAGGATTTTTACTACTTCTTAGCTCTGAGCATAAAAAATCTTAAATATTTTCTTATCCTACAGTTTTAAAATATATGTCTCATTGAAAGGGTTCTTTTGAGTACCCACAACACTCTAAGAGCAGATCAATTTTGATTCAAACACATAATAAATGACAAAAACACATTTGAAGTCTTCAGCTTCTTCCAACTTTCCGCCATTGCAATAGTTGGACTGTTTCGCATACGTTTACATGTGTAATGGCTTTCAAGTGTCAAAATGATGTTACACGGTCTAACGCCATGACAGGCGTCATTCTGATGTAATGAAAATATTCACACACTGACGCGTGTGATTGCATATTTACATGTATGTCGTTTAAGTATTAGACCTGGTACCAAAGCCCATGATTATTAGGTGACAGTCCGCTCTCCAAGCCAACAGTTGCTTTAAAGACCTATATTTTTTTACCCTTAAAGTGGAACCACCATGACCACCCACTTTTTAAGGGGGAACGGACAAAAGCCTGCTGGACAATATCCCACTGGACAAAGCCCACTGCTTAATTTGGCAGGGTGGATAAAAGCCCACTTCTTTGAATATATAGGTTTAAAAGTCTTTTATAAAACTGTTAATCCTGATCAGACTGCTCCTTCAGGGTAAGTCACACATGCAGTGTATATTATTAATTCTCCTGTATGTTGTGACAAAGATAAAGAAGCTTTATTTAACATCGCTTATTTGAAACAAAAAACATAAGCTCTGTAGAGTTTTTATTGCGACATAACAATATCTTTTTAACAGATACTTACCTGCCTTACGTCCTAGCATAACAAGGGAGTTGCTAGTACCATTTTTACACCTTTGGTATGGTGCGGCCTGTATTCGAACCCACAACCTCCTGCTCTGAAAGGGGGCGCTCTACCAACTGAGCTATCGGGGCGGTATAACTTTTATGAGAGGTGCCAATACCAACTGAGCTATCGGGGCAGTATAACTTTTATGAGAGGTGCCAAACAAAAAGCGAGATGTTTGAAATTTCAGATTTGAGAAGAAGGAATATTCTTCATCTAAGGTCTGTCTGTCTGTCTGTCCATCAGTTCAAACCTATCCCTGTGAAATGCATATGAGCTTTTGTCCTAGTCAGCTTTTGTCCTAGCAGGCTTTTGTCGAGTGGGTTTTTGTCCTAGTGGGCTTTTGTACTAGTGGGCCTTTGTCTTAAGCACTTTTTTTAAGTCTCCGAAACGAAGTGGGGAGACTTAATGTTTTTGCCCATCTCCCAAACAAAGAAGGGAGATTTTTTGTTTTTGCACCGTTTCTTATTCTTCCTCTTGTTCTTCTTCACCCTTTCTCTTTCTGCCTAAAGTTTGTCCAGCCGAGATCTCGGTAACCACTGGACGGTTTGTTCTGAAATTTGGGGACATGGTAGATATGGATGTGCAACAGGGTTTTAAAATTTTAGATGTTGGACTCTAAGGCTGGCCCATGGGCGTGTCCAAAACCATCCAAAAAAAATTCAGGCTATTTTTCACCAACCACTGAAGGGATTGTTCTGAATTTTTTTGATATAGTATATATTGATATATAGTTTTGCAAGAAAATTTGAAATTTGTAATCCTGGACTCAAGGGCTGACCGGGAGGCATGCCCAGACCCAACCAATTCTTTAAGTCCTAAATATCTCAGAAACCATTCATATCCCCACCCCTAAACCATATATATTCATGTTTCTTATGATAAGACACATTCAGTAACACTGACTGGGAAGTCACCCATGGCGTGCGTGGGCATGCCCCCCCCTGTTCACTTCACAATTGGCTTTACATCTCGAAAACCGTTCAGATCCCCACCCCTAAACCATATATAATGTTACCCTTTATGATAAGATGCACTTAATAACACTGACCAGGATGTCTTCAGTGGCATGCTCAGGCATGCCCCACCCCGTTCACTTCATAAAATGCTTAATTTCTCCGAAACCATTCCGATCCCCACCCCTAAACCATATATGTTTCTGTTTCTTATGATAAGATGCATTCAATACCATCTTATGATGAGATGCATTCAATAACACTGGAGGGGAAGTCCCCCAGTGCCGCACCCCCTCCACTTCATAGAAGGCTTAATATCTCAGAAACCGTTTCAGATCTCCACCCCTAAACCATATTATATATATTTATGTTTCTTATAATAAGACACATTCAATAACACTGACAGTGACAGGGAAGACCCCCAGGGCATGCCCGGGCTTGCCTCACCCTGTTCACTTCATAAACTGCTTAGTATCTCAGAAACAGTTCAGATCCCCACCCCTAAATTATATATATAGTCATTTCTTATAAGACACATTTTGCCAATGATGATGATTATGATAATGTGATTAATACCAAAATCTCACTAATTGGCTCAAAGACAATTAAGAACAACATTGTTTTTTTTTTGTCTTTTGAAAAAATCTTGAATGGTAGGTCTTTGCTTTGTTTCAGAAATGGCTCTAGGACTTGATTTAGCCGAGCTGTCAAGACATTTGCGACAGGAGAGGCTGTATGTTACCTCAGAACGAGAGCAGTTACAGAGTTTGTATAAAGAGGTAGGCTGACATGTAGAGGCTTCATCATGTTCATTGACTTGTAGTTAAAATTTTGTCATGTTGAATTTATAGCAGTCATGATGTAGGGTATTGCAGGCCTTTAGTTAAGAGTGCGCAACAGAAAAAAACTTCTTATTTCTCAACCAAAACGTATGTTGTGGGTACTCAAAAGACGCATCTCAATGAGACGCTTCTTTTGAGCACCCAAAACATTTACTAAAAATTATGGGTAGGAAAATATTTACAATTTAACGAAACCTGTGGTATTGTGATAAGCTAATGACTGTCTGGTGTGTATCATCATCATCTGTCATTGACTCTTTGTCTGCTAGTGTCGTCTGCTGATAACCTTTGCAAACAGGTTGGACCCAAATCAGGCCCAACAAAATGATCAAACTGGTTGACTCTCTGATGATGCATTTATTCCTGAAATAATTTTTCAAAAAACTTCAGAAAAAATCAGCAGACAACAAAAAAGCATGCAAAATTACCCAGTAGGCAAAGAGCAGGCCTTTAATTAAGAGTGCATTATTATGCCATTTTCTTATTTCTAAACCAAAACATTTGGGTACTCAAAAAAAACGTCTCGATGAGCACCCAAAACATATGTTAAAACTGATGGGTAAGGAAATATTTACAAGTTTAAGCTTTAAAATTTTGTTTATCTAAAGCTATGAAAGAGTTAACAGGGATTTTGCTTGACTCATATTTACTCCAGACATTTTGTCCGAGCAGCCCCGGTCTTGTTCACACATTTGGAAATTTGCTAGGGACGAAAAGTTTCACTCATTGAACACACTTTCCTTAGTGTCATTTGCAGGGATGACACTTAATAAGTGCGCAGTTCTTCGGATCGGGGACGTTAACTGGAGGCCCCCTGTGCAGAGAAATCCACCCCCAATTCAGAATAAAGAACCCTATGGTATTTTAGATATGGTTACATGTACTTGTAGGCTTTCATCCTGCAACCCGAAGCGTACAAAGTACATGGCCGCCTATATTGTCCTTGAGGGTGAGAGGCAGTAGATAGGAACCTAAAACATACTTAATTAGCTTGCCAATATGGAAAAGGAAGAATATATACCCACAAAATTACCATGCTGAACATGGATATATCTTCTTTAGGAAACAGTGAAGATCTTGTTCTGAAGTTTTTTTCAGACTATGTCCGAAGACCAACACCAAACTGAATCTTGCTGAATTCACTATTTTCTTTGAAAGACGATTCCTCTTATGCCACGGGGCCAATTTTAAACCTTAAAGCAGATGACAAATTTTGCAACAATTTTCCCAATTTCCCAATTTACGACAAAAATAAGGTATGATATAACATGAGAATCGTCTGCCAGCAGACGATTTTCATAAAATATCCTGCCTTATTGGTTATTTTTGAAAAAGCGGCAAAATTTGAAATTGTTGTCTGCTGCAAATTATAGGTGGCGCTTTAAGGGTAAAGTAAACTTCATAGAAATGTTCCTAAGATGGTCCTTTAAAAAGTAGTTAAAACAAATTTGATCCGTCAAGTGACATGGTCACCAGGGGGTGAGGCACATTGTGGCTAAGGAAAACTACAAAAATCTTCTGAAACAGTGACGACCAGCAATCAGAATTCTAAGCCATTTGGCAGAAATAGTAGTTGGGTAAAAGTTCCACAAAAGTTACTAAAACAAATTTCGTTTGCCAAAGATATGCCGGACATGACTGTAAAATTGTTGACTGTGACATAAAGCATCAACTCAAATAAACGAACAAAACTATGGCTATCTATATGGCGGAATGTTTTGCTCCCTTATAATATGCTTATTTAATAGTAATTTTTTTAGAAACTAGTATTTTCTGAAACCGCAGGTCAGATTTTTAACAATTTTTTTATTGTCGCTGAGTGACTACCAAATGGCTTAGAAAACAAACAAACATCTACCGAATAATAATCTGACAACTCCAACTTGAGCCCTGACCCTGAGATTATAGATCTTTTTCATACTCAACTGAGCATGAAATTTCAACTGCCCATAAAAACTAAAATGCTGAAAAATAAAGAATTTTCTTACTTGCAAACTCTCATATGCTGTATTTATCATGCAAATTAATGTTAAAATGCCAACTATTGTTGGCATTTTAACATTTATGAGCATGATAAATTTCATGCTAAGTTGAGTTGAGCATGAAGAAAGTTTAAGAGCCTCAGGGCCAGATCTCGATAAAAACTTCCATTGAGTACACACAACATGTGTTTTTTGAGAAATATGCCAAAAAGATAAATCTGGATATCCCTTTGAAAATTTCATCTGGATCATGCTTACAAATGTATTTCAGGTAAAATCTACAGCAGAACAGTTGTACCATCAATCATGGATAAGTCGACAGCAGAAAGACATACTGGATGCCTTGATACGGTCGTCCAAGGAAGTTACACCAGCTGAGTGCTGTAGACGTACAACAGAGCTTGAGAATACCAATTTTGTAGATGGTTATAAGTACTTGAGCTACCATGACTCAAAATATGGAGAGTTTCTGAAATATTTGTTAGAAAATCCCATTCTTCTCGGGCAGGTGCTTGCAGCTGCAGATCACACAAATATCGGCAACAATAATGCAAGCATGGTAAAAACACTGATCCATTCTATTTATGGTAACTGTGTGGTGACAGAAGATGAGAATATGATGTTACAAATGTTAAAGTGCTTGATGGAACTACAACTTGCCACCTGTGATAATCCTAGGCTAATGTTACGCAGAGGATCGTGTGCATTTAGTATAGCATTTAAACAGTTGTACGACATATCTTTTTCTGCAAAGCTTTTCTTGACAGCTGCTTTACATGACCCAGTTATGAGGCTGTTGATGGAGGATGAATGGTTCTACGATATAGATCCAGGAAAAGCGCTTGTTCGATTCCCACCTAATGAGAGACAGAGACGGTTTGGTGAGCCAGGCACGGATCTGTATAAAGAGAAACTTGCCAAGTATAGAGTGACAATAGTGGACAAGTTGGTGACCATGGCCAGCAGATTTATATCGTCCATTAAGAACAATATGCACTGTTTTCCTTCAAGTCTTGGTTGGCTTGTCTCCCAGGTAAATAATCAGGCCCCTAGATAAGAGTGCATATTGATAAACTATTTTCTTTATTTCTCATCCAAAACATATGTTGTGGGTACTCAAAAGAACTGTCTCAATGAGACAGTTCTTAATGAGCACCCAAAACACATGTTTAAATTGATGGGTAAGAAAATATTTACAATTTTATGCCAATAAAATTTCTTTATTTGGATCTATGGATAATAATAGTATATACAGCATAGTCCATAAAAGCAGAGCACAGTGGCTCAGTTGGTAGAGCGTTAGACTGGGGGTCGAAGAGTTGCTAGTTCGAGAATCATCAGACAATGTGTTGTGTCCTTGAGCAAGACACTTTATCCGCTGCTTAGTACTAGTTCAACCCAGGAACACAGGAAATCGTCCGGACATGACTGAAAAATTGTTGAGTGGGATGTAAAGCATGAACTCAAACGAAAGCATATTCTATATAAACATGTACAAAAAACTCTTTTGGTACTTCTTATAACATGGGTGTTCAATCTAGAGATATTGCAAAGTTTGATGTGTCAGAAAACCTATATTTATAAGTATTCATACAGTTACTTACTTACTTTCTAGTAAAACCTCAAAAGTAGACAAAACAAAGGTCTTAAAGAAAGATGTTAGTTTAATGCAGGTCGAAAGTATTGCAGAATGCTCCCTTTTGAGCATTCTACAATACTTTCGACCTGCAGTAAGAGATAATCGGTCTTGAAAACCAATTGTTGGTCTTCTTTTGAGTGGCCGCTTAAGACAGGTTTTACTGTATATACATTAATGAGAAATAAGGTATACGGTAAATCTTGTATTAGTTCGTACACTCGAATAGTTCGTACACCATAAATTATTCCATGGTGGTCGGACCAAAATGTCATGTATTAGTTCGTACAGTGATCATTTTTCGGTTTGTAATTTTTAATAGTTCGTACACAACGGGATTTTCCTTCATTTTGGTACCTACATGGCTTTTAATCAGTTTGTCTGTCTACAATACTTTCGATTTCCTACCGTCGAGCACGCCAGTTTACAAACATATCAGCGGCGCCTGTCAGTGCGAACGTCAGTGTCGCTAACGTGCATTCCGCATTGATGCATGCCAAACTTTTATTCCCTGCTAAACGCTCTAGGTTCAATGAACGTCGGACTGATGCAAATGCACGCCTTCGTCGCCATCATTGAAGATATTTTGTCCAGTCATGACAAAAATCAAATACATGTACAATACACAACCAAGCGCGCGTGCACATTGATTGTGAACGTGCCAGTGATCATTGAGCCTTTCCATCAATATTCTCGAAACGGGAATCTAAGCTGGTTAATCCTTATACCAACACCATCAAAACCCACTGCTTATTCTAGCGTTATTTCCTCCTGGCGACTTTTAAATCAAGAGAACGCACGCACACGTGCGACATGGAGAACTTCTACGCAATGTCCGAGTATCGTTTTTAATCACTGGATCCGAGCATGAGGATGTGATCAGCGAAGGCTCAGGAGAGCCTGCGCTTTTGTGCAATCTTGTCAGGGTCACGCTGCTCACTAACTCAAAGTTTTTAAGTGGATGAAGACTAAGGCCCAAACAATCTAGACATCTACGTACTCCCACTAATAAGCTGTGCTTTAAATATGCGAACATCAATTTTATACGAGTTTGACGGGTTTCTAAGTTCACGAAAACGCGCACGCAATAAGCGTAATAAAATAAGTATAAACTGGCAAAAGCCTAGCGCGGCGTCCTCGTCATGTGCGGATCCAGGGGGGACGGGGACAAGGGGTTCGGACCTCCCTGGAAAATCATAAAAATATAGGGTTCCTTAGCAATACTGGTCCGGATTCCCTGAAAAATCACAGCTACCAATCCAGCGTTCAGTGTTGGGCCATCATTTAAGTGGCGTTTCGCTGGCGGGCCGTTGATGGCCCACTAATAGTGGTATTCCTCATCACTCGTCAAACTAAATAAAAAAAACGTTGTCTGGCAAAAATTTCTGGATCTGCGCATGCTCATGAAACTGTATTATGGGGTAAAGGATTGAACACATTAAACGATTCCAATGGATCATCACACGTACGCACAGACGCACAAACTAAGATATTTTTGTCATGCTTTACGAACCGAATCAGCTCATGAGATGTTACCTCTCGCACATGCGGCCAGCGAAGGCTCAGACGAGCCTGCACATCCGCACAGTCTTGCCATGGACATAGCTGCTCACATACACAATGAAAGTGCTTTTTGTCCCAGTAAGTGGCACATTAAATGATTCCAGTGGATCATCACACGTACGCACAGACGCACAAACTAAGATGTAAATTGATTTTGCATGCTTCTGCATCATGCTTTACGAACCGAGTCAGCTCATGAGATGTTACCTCTCGCACATGCGGCCAGCGAAGGCTCAGACGAGCCTGCACATCCGCACAGTCTTGCCAGGGACATAGCTGCTCACATACACAATGAAAGTGTATAGACTCACTAGGTGGCTGTGTATAATACACCAACGAACACCGCAACAGATAAGAAAAAAAAATGTTCGAAAAAGCGTCTTGTTTCACGACTAAATTTATACTTAAATTTGCGTTATAATTCCACACAATTTGGCATTTGAACAGAAAAGAGATAATCGCGACATCTTATCAGGGTTTGCTTTAATTACCCCATTTTGCGAGACACTCGATTTTGTTGCATGCAAACAACAAAGGCGCAGATCAGCCTGCGCATCCGCGTAGTCAGTTAGCTTAAGAAAGTACGCTACATGCAAAAAATGAAAATAAAAAATTCTACCGTCAGACATGCGTGTGCGGATCCAGACAACTCCAACGGGGGCGGGGGGGATTGCTTCTCGATGGAAGTTCGTACCAGTTTTTCTCCTAGGAAATACATGACAACTTTTAATTTTCCATGGGGAGGTCCGGGGCCCCTGCCCCCCCCCCCCCCTCTCTGTCTCCGCCCATATCAAAGTTTCATACAGTTTGAATGCATATTAGAGAGTCCTTGGACATATGTATTGCCGGGCCTGGTCGAGTCACAAACCGTCTGCTAATTATATCAGCTGACGTCAAAGGCAAAGACAGCATGATCCTTTTTAAGATCAAAGAGACCGCTCACTTCAATTCCGGCCACGTGTTGTAAGATTTTGGGTCGCACGTGGTGGCCCTCATGCAAGAAAATGTACATGACACATTAAGCTAAGCCATGGGTCCTGTTTGTAGGACATGAAAACAGTGACCCAGATCAGCATTCGGTGGCGTATGAACAGGGTCGCCACTGTTCGCTTACAGAATCATGATCTATCAAAATTTAAATAAAAAAATGAAAATACCACCCAACGACGATAGAAAATACCACCCCTACGAAATCCAATTTTCACCGTAACTGCGCCTAGGTTTTCTCATGTAATGGCTTTTCCTGGTCAAGTGACCGTAGATCTGGTTCTAGTTCTACTATGATTGCCATTATCATAATCTTAAAATGATAATACGAAAGGAAGTGGCTAGAGGTACGGATCCGTACCCCTAGCCTGGGAGGCTAGGGATACGGATCCGTACCCCTAGTCTCGGAGGCTAGCGGTACGGACCCGTACCCGTAGTATATTCTAGCATGTCAGGCTACAGGTACAGACATATAACCCTGATGAGAAATTCTAAAATATGATGATTAGTGTTAGAAAATAACTTGTTGTTGTGTTATGAAATACAAATCCAGTAGGTCGCCATTTGCAATGTGGGATAACTCTGTATAGTAAATATAAAAACGAAACACAAATTCGGACAAGTGGCGCGGGATTTATGTTGTGTTATTGTTATCATTATCATCATTATTATTATTATTATAATTAAATCAATTTAAAACTGTTATTCATGATTTGTTTTTGCTGTTTTCACTTTCGGTTTGTGTCATTAGCGAGGGTGCGAACAACATTCTGTGATTAATTGGTCGGCATAACGCACCACAAAGACATAGTTAAACTTAAAAGAACAAATTACAATGGTTGGCTGAATGTTTTAATGTCCAACCTCAAAGCCATCAGAATAACTTAAGAACATCCTTGATTAGCCTAATCCATATAAACAGTATCTAGACCTATAATTATACCTATAATAATAACTATTTGATGTAACCGCCTAATTCTCGCTGCTCAATTTATAAAACTCCAAGAAAATTATTACACACCAACACAATAACCGAATAATGTATTATCTATATTTTCGCTTTGCAGGTCATGACAAGTAAACCCAGCCAGCACTCTATGTCTGACCCACATCTGTCTGCCCACAAAATGCCATTCAAATGGCATTTCGCCGGCGGGCGGATCCTTGCCCGCTTTTTTATGTTTAGTTTTGATGTTAGCTTTGATATAATGCGTAAATCAACTTTTATATTTTCAGATAAACATTTTTGGTGCTCAAAAGAGTCTTCATGATGAGACGGTTCTTTTGAGCACCAAAAACTTACGTTAAAAGTGATAGAAAATACAAATTTACACACCACCCGTCCGTCTGTCTGTTCGTCAGTCCGTACAATTTTATTATTTGTTTTCGTGCTTAGAAGTAACAAAAGTACCTTAAGGATCTAAAAAAATATTAAGTTTGTCCATACGTCTAAAGGTCCTAACAAATAAACCCAGCCAGCACACAAATTCGGATCAATATCGGTCCGCTAGCAAAACGCCATTCAAATGGCATTTCGTTGGCGGGCCGACCCTGGCCCGCTTTTTTATGTTTAGTGGGATATAAAATGCGTAGATCAATTATTCTCTAGTCATTTCAGACATATAGTTGGTGTTTAAAAGAGTCTTCTCGACGAGACGGTTCTTTTGGGCACCCAAAATCAACGTGAGATTAAAAGAAAATATAATAATAATAAAAATCAATATGGTCTATCATGTTCGACACTCTTCTTCCTGAAAAATCTATTCATCCAGTTTATCCATGGCCTAACATGGCAGGTCGACGAAATAAAAAACACTTTTTAAATTGTTCTGGAGTTATTGATAGTATCACAGATGCAAATTCTAGATGTTAAGGACGTGGTTTGGGGTGGTTTAGATGTGGTTTGGTGGTGGTTTGGGGCTAGCATGACAGGTCAATGTAATAAAAATGCTTTTAAATTTCTTCTTCAATTATTGATACTATCACAAAAACATATTCTAGGTGTTAAGAAAGTGGTTTGGGATGGTTTAGAGGCGGTTTGGGGTGTTTGGGGTGGTTTGGGGTGTTTCCACGGACCCTGACAGGTTGTATCATTTCACACAAAAAAATATTTCCTTTTGAGGTTAATCTTCCTTTTATATAGTAGTAATAATAATAATAATAATAATAATAATAATAATAATAATAACACAACAAAAATCCCCCACCACTTGTCCCATTTCCGAGTTCGTGTTTCGTTTTTATATTTACTATACAGAGTTATCCCGCATTGGAAATGGCGACTTGCTGGATTTGTATTTCATAACACAACAACAAGGTATTTTCGAACACTTATAATCATGATTACTTCTCATCAAGGTTATATGTCTGTACCTGTAGCCTGACATGGTAGAATATACTAGGGGTACGGATCCGTACCTCTAGCCTCCCAGGCTAGGGGTACGGATCCGTATCTCTAGCCTGGGAGGCTAGGGGTACGGATCCGTACCTCTAGCCACTGCCAATACGAAAGGGGGTGTGCGATGAAGCTGAGAATGTAAGTCGCCACAAGAATACATGAATATGTATATGAAATGGAATACTGCGATGTCACGATGAAGACTCGAACCAAACTATACAGAAATATAGGTGTTCATACAAAGCCTTTAAAATGGAGTAAGCATTCGCAACAACGTAAGTTGTGGGTCTTTTTACAATACATCGGCAGAGAATTGCACAACTCTCATGAAAGAGAGTTCTGCGTTCCAGTTGTTCATATTTCACATTTAGAAGTCATTTTCCTTTTCTGTTTTCATTCGGAACGCGCACTGCACATCAAGAAAAAAATCAAACCAATATATGAGTGCATACGTACGTCTAACCTGCCGGACTCAATGTACGCACAGATCATCAAATATTGTCTTGTCTACTTCTGTGTTGCATTTTCGAGGTTTCTAAGAATCATGACCGAAAACGAAAGCTGCGATATACGTCAGCTTTACGTTGTAGAGCTAGCCGTCGTTATGATTCCAAGCAAGACAATTGTCATCTCGGACCAGTACTGGGCCCAAGTTGTCATAGAACGAGTTTAACATAAAGTTTAACCGGGTGATATCGCCGGGTATATCGCACGTTGTATGTGTGTCTTAGCGGAAAACAAGTTGTTTGAAACGGCACAGTAGGTGATTCTCGCGACTTTTATGTTTGAGCGTTTATTTTCAATATTTCATCATGCTATTAATTGAAAATACTTATCAGACATTCAATCTGTGATGAGACTAAAAGTGTAAACAGAAATTCCTCCCTCTTTGCCAATTTTCGCATGTTTTGGCCCCGTTTTATCGATCTTCAGAATTTCATTCTATTAGTTCGTACAGTGCCATTTTTCAGGAAAATATTTTTTTATTAGTTCGTACACAGAGAAAAATAATTATTTTTTGCTGTACGAACTAATACAAGATTTACCGTACCTACAAAACACATTCCAGAAATTTTAATGTAGCAGTTACTAATGCTAGTGATTTGAGCTCAATATTTATTAATAGGTCATTTACAAAGAAAGAGCACATCTAGGTGCTCGTATGTCCTTAGACAGCCTTTAGGGAATTGAATAATTTCATTTTTGCAGTGACCTGGGTTATTTTTATACAAAATATCAATAAAATTCATATGTTGGCAAATTTAGAACTCCCCCTTTGTCATAAGCTTGTGAAAAAGTTAATCCTGTTTCTCTGTTTTTATTTATAGGTATATCAAACTTTACAAAAGACCAGTAAAATGGAGATGGGAGAGGTACGCTCTGTGTGTGCAGACCTTGTCTTTGCCCTGTTTATCTGTCCTGCCATTTGCGATCCTGAACCACATGGTATCACGACAGATATACCGATCAGTCATATCGCCCGGCACAACTTGATGCAGATGGCTCAGATTATTCAAGTATTAGCTATTTCCCAGTGGGAAGAGATAGATACAAAGGTGCAAGATCTCTATGGGAAATTTGAAAAGGTAAGATATTGACCAAAATTAAGAAAAAAATTTACGTAAAATTCAGATTATTTTCTTATCCATCCACTTTAACGTTTGTTTTGGGAGCTCAAAAGAACCGTCTCATAGTTAAGGCAATGAGGAATCAGAAGTACGGTAAATGTTCTAAAATTTCGAACACTCTAAAATTACGAACACCTAAAATTATTGCCGAAAATAATTTTTAAAATATCCTAAAAAATCGAACACTGCATTTTTTTGGAAACGTGAATTTCTAAAATTACGTTTACAAGTTATTTTAGGCGGAAAATCGATGTCCGTTTATCTGTTTGTCCCATCTGTGTTCGGTATACTTCTACCGTACAGCACGTGAGCGTTAGCGACATTTGGAAGGTTCCATTATACCTAGATGGGTAATCTGGCATGTCACTTTCTGCCCGCGACGTTATACTTTTTGTCTGCTAATTGTGCGATAAGATCAAAAGCAAGAGCGCATTAAAAGCACAGACTTTCCTACATGTACAATGTACGTGACAAAGGCCATGCGTGTTATTATGGTCTATGTATCTACTTGGTCCGAGGTGTCTTCCGACGGAAAACAGTGCAGGTTACTTGCAGTGTGTTCAAATAAAACCCTTCATTGTCGAAATGTTTACCTATAAGAAGCATTCGATCCATTTGAATTGAGTTCTTCAGCAATTAACATGGATTTCCTTTGTCACAGACATTAAACAGACATGCCTCGGGCAAGGATTAGGAGTTACAATTACCGCGAGAAAACACCCACCTAAGCTTGTGTTCACCATGAAGGACGTAGGTCATACACTGCCTGGTCAGATCTTCTTGTCCATTAAAATTAAACATTTGCAAAACAGTAGATGTTATTACTTAAAAATGCCATACAAAACCACAGCGTTAAACAATCGAGTAAATTTGCTAAGTAAGTTTGTTTATATACAAAAGGGCCTTTTCCCACGTTGTGGTTTGAGTCGTGAGACATAAACATAAAAGCGGTGGTGCTTGACATGTCATGGTGAGTAGTGAATGCACATTTGTGCAGGGTCGTCTGAGTCTTTGTCGCATGTTGTAATGAAATTATGTCAGTCGACAGTGTTTCAATCGAGCAGGTTCACAAAGTCGTAGAGAGAGAGCGAGAGAGAGAGAGAGAGAGAGAGAGAGAGAGAGAGATGCACATCCTTTCCGGAAAATCAAAGTAAACAATGCATCGGTTGATCAAAGAGAGAGAGCGAGTCAGAGAGACACTGGTGCATGCACATGCTTTCGGGAAAATCAAAGTAAACAATGCATCGGCGGATCGACGAGAGAGAGGTGTTCTTTTTGGATTTCGTTAGTTTTTTTACTCCGTATTTCAAAGTTTCGTGTAGATCTTTGCAAAACATTCTGATCGTACGTTTCAATTCTTGAGTGACTGTCGGCATTTGCGCAGATGGATAGCGAGCAGAAGTATTTTGGTTTTCTGAAGGAAGAACGAAAGTGTAGCGATTCATCCCCATTTGGTAGTCCGAGACGAATGAACATAGGAGACCTGGCTTATCGAATAGTTAAATCAGTGGACTTTTAGGACTTGTAACTAAATTGAGTGACATAACATGCACATGCCTGGCTCTCGACTTGGCGACTACCGCACACGCTGGACATTTTACTGACTCAGTCCACAAGAATTTAGCGGCGGTTTTAATAAGATTTAAGAAAAGAAAAACGAGTATATAGCGCAGAATCATATCACCGTGTTTTCAACATGTTTCATCCACATTTTTACATGCATTAATACCGTTTTTGCTCATGATAAAGACCACATTCTAAAATTTCGAATACTAGCACTTTTTCTGAAACGTAACTTCTAAAATTACGAACAGCGGAAAAAATAATTATTTTTCAGTGTTCGAAATTTTAGAACATTTACCGTATGGCAAAATAGCATCCGTAGACTAGATTTTAGGTACCTTTTGTAATTATATGAAATAGCCACCCTCTTATGTGAACAGGTATAAGTTGTTCACCTTATTGTGCTACTGTAATGTATAACTTTAAGACATGTACAGGAATCTAGTTAAATGATTTTTGATTGCACACTCTTATCTAGAGACCTGATAGAAGTATGTTATGGGACCTGGGTTTTGAACTCACAACTTCTCTATTGCATTAAATGGGCTATGCCTGCTTAAATTAATCCCCAACTTTTACCCTCACCCTTTGTTAATCGCTGTCCATTTTAAATAATCCCCATTAGTTTAGCCAAAAAGAATTTCTTAATTTTTTTTATTTCCTAATTTTTGTTGCAGGGTTGTATATCTTCTTTACTGGACTCACTGCTGGATGGAATGGTTCCCGAGTTACCAACTATAAGTACCCCTCAGCTACCATGCCTAGCGAGAACATCTAGTCTTATTCAGTTGTCACAGATTAATAGTTTGGTAGGTAACTAAACTTTTCTTGACCAGACATGTTCACCATGATTTTACTTCAGATCTGATGTACTGACACAGTTGATAAACAACTTGCAGGGATAATTTTCAGCCAAGATATTTAGGGATAAACTGTATTCAAAATTTTCAGTTGGGGAGGTATATTGTCGGATATACGGTTGGAAATTTAGTTTTACGGCGACGCGCGAGTGGAGCTGTAAAACGTGATTTCCGAACGTATATCCGACGATATACTTCCCCAAATGAAAATTTTGAATATGCTTATCCCCATTCTAATGCAGTTCTGCAGTTTGATCTCAAATTGGAGTGTTGCAAGCCGCATAGAGACGCACGTCATCCAAGGAAAGATGACGTAATTGATGCATCAAACTATTTCCGACAGTATATCACAGGATATCCTGTCGCAAATTTTTGACGGTATCCAATCAGACGACGCATTACAAATGCAAGTGCATTAGAATGAGAGATTTGCTAATTTTTCTGCCAAAAATCTCAGTGAAATTGGCTTAATGGGAGAAACATCTCATAGCTAAATGTATTTTTTAGGTAAGAATTTTGCTAAAACTCATCGCTGAAAATTCATATTTTTTCATTAGGTTTGTCTGAATGAGATATTTACCCTCATGATATTCTGAGCCAGAGTTATCACTGAACATGTCATCTTTCACAAAGGGTTTCAGGTTCCTTCTATTCTTTGAAATGAAAACTTGCCCCAAAAATTTTTACAATTGGTTTCTTAAAATTAACAACGGTCAAAATTATTCAGAACAGCTCCTTGGCTCAAAGGCTCATTCTAAAAGTCCAGAAAACATATCTTTTGAATCTAAAATTGTGATTATTTTCTTATTCATCAGTTTAAACATTAATTATACAATGTAATGAAATACAGGAAAATACTTATTTAATATAATGCATATTTTAAAATAGCTGTATCTCACAGCCGTGAAAATATAAAAAAAAATTGTATTTTCACAGCCGTGAAAATAAAATGTGTAATTCAAGGGGGACAATCGAATGTCCTCTGCTTTCTCCATTGACTTTCTTGAGCCCACTTCAGAATTTCAAATGCCTGTAACTTTCTTATTAGTAGACAAAAACACAAAGTGGGTATTCATTTTCTTAGTTAAATTGCAAGGAAAATTTTGGTAATTAAATTGTCAGGATTTGCTGAAATTGGTTTCAGTTTTGGCTGACATTGCACATTATGCAACGTCATCATTTATATGTCAAAATGTGTGAATGTGTATGACGTCATTTATAAATTCAAAAAAATCTGTCATGCTTAAAATTGTATATAATAAAAAGAAAATTCAAATTTTTGGAATGAATATGCCATTTATTTCATCTCGTGAAGCGAGAAAATGTATATTTCATTTGTGGCTTTGCCACTCATGAAATATGCATTTTTCGCCTCACTCGATGAAATAAATGGCATATTCCTTCCAAATATTTGAATATCCTCTATACATTTTGGGTTCTCAAATAATAAGAATCAAAATTTTATTAGCTGGTTCATTTCTATTTCTCTCACAGGTGGCACTTCTTAGATCTGCCCTTCCTAACATTGAGGACAGTCCAGAGAAGAAAGGTTTGGATGAGATTCTGTCAAGTCTGACACCGGTGACACCAGTGACACCATCTACCCCTGTCCAACACCCTCTTGCCATGGCAGGCTCCCTCACCCCATCACACACACCACCAGGCACTCCATCTACAGAGAGAAAATCAAGAGGTAAACATCATAAATTTTGTCGTCTGCTGATATTTTTCAACAACTTTCGAAAAATTCAGTTAGGAATACCATCAGAATGTCAAACTGTTAGGATACAGATTAGACAGGATGTTTTGTCGAGTCTGATCTAGGTCCAAACTGTTTACAAAGGTTATCAGCATATGACACTAGAAGGCAACACACCACCAAACAGAAAGTCAAGAGGTAAAAATCTCATTCCTGTAAACCTTTGCCTACTGGGTTGTTTTGCATGCTTTTTTTGTTGTTTGCTGATATTTTTCAAAATCGGCTTTTTTGAAAAATTCTTTTAGCAATGCCATCAAACAGTTTGGATCCAGATCAGGCCTGAAGATTTTTCTGCCTTCTACAGGATGAGTATGTTGTGTAATCATTTGAAGTGCCTCATTTAGGTGGTTCTAGTGAGTACACTCTGCAATGTCTGCATACCTTTTGAAGATGAAATAAGACAAACATGTTTAACCCATTTAAGCCAAATGGACTTTCCTACCCTTATCAGTAGGATGAGCCCATTTCCAATTTTAGGGGTGTTAGGTGGTATTTTTTCATTTTTATTCACATTCTAATAGAACAATCTGTAAGCACACAGTGGAGACCCTGATCAGGCGCCACAGAATGCAGCATTTGAGTTGGGTCTGCATTGTTTGCCTATGTCCCACAAAAAGGACGCTAGGTTATATAGGTTAAATTATCCTAAATAATGGGATATCTGGAGCTATGGAAATAATATTCTAGGAACTTGAGGGAAATTCCAATTAACCATGCTCAGCAAGCCATCTTTGTTCAAAACCACTGAAGTTTCATTGTATGTCTAGTTTTTGCCAATTATGGTAAATGTACACTAGTTGTCTGCAAAAAAGGCTAAGACAAACAGGGCAGACCCAGATTAGACTGCTTCTGAAGAAGCAGTCTGATCAGGGCCTTCCCTGTTTGCTATTCTGTCAAGCATTTTGTGAATTCCAGCCCTGAAAACCAACATTTTATTTGAGAACAGAAAGTGTTTGAAATTTTAGAACATAAACCGTATGATACATCTTCACACCGGATAGGCGACAATCGAAAACGCTCTTAACAATAGACAAACAAGGATCAAAAATTGCTAGAAACAGTGTTTTTGATTGCCATTTGTCGCCAGTTGGGCGACAAATGGCAATCAAAAACTGTTTCTAATGTTTTTTTATCTACTTTCGTGGATAGTATTAACGTTTTGTTATCAATTGCCGCTTATCCGGTGTGCTCTTTATCTCCTATTACAGGTAAAAAGAAGTCTATTGTGTCTATGATGAGTAACATGAGTGCTATGTCAGATGATACAGCAAGTGTTTCCTCCCTTTCCATGGAGATTGAGTCCCAGTCAGTCAATCAGATTGAAGATGTGCTAGTGATCTCCCTTGGGGATGACAGTGAATGTCCTGGGATGCTTACAGAGCAAAAGGTAATTTTTTGGGGCCAATTTTGTGCAACAGTCATGTTATTGGCAGCTGATTACGACAACTGAAGTAAAATACAGTGGATTGTGTCACTAGCGAAAAAGATAGAAATAAATATTTTACAACATGGTCTTAACTCTGCCTGCCAGCAACAAATTTTTGGGAGCGCAGTGATTCAGTGGTAGAGTGCTTGACTTGAGACCGAAGGGCCGCGGGTTCGAGCCTCACCGGCGTCACTGCGTTGTGGTCCTTGAGCAAGACACATTTATCCTAGCTTAGTACTGGTTCAACCGAGGAAGACCCGTCCCTATATAACTGAAAGATTGTTGATGGGACGTAAAGAATCAAATCAAACAAAACAAAATAAAACCAGCAACAAATTTCGGCGTCTGCTGAAGACCTTTGCAAACAGTTTGTACCCAGATCAGGACTGACACTCTGATTATGTTCCTGAAATACCGTAGTCAATTATGAAAATAGTCAGCAGATGACAAAGAAGAGTGAAAAAATTACTAAGGATGTAACAATAGTACATCGGGCTATCAATATATCGCAATACTAACCTAGGCAATGTTGCAATATCAATAGGAAAGTTACAATGTCAATACATGTACTATCAGCAATAGTCTTTTCAATATTGCAATAGTTTCAATAGTTTGAAATGACTTCAGAATCATCACTTTAAATTGCTTGGTTTAGGTACAAAAAGACAGTTTAATGGTAATATGATGTGTGTTTTTTCATTCCATGCATTTCAGCAAAATTCTTATATTTTTCTGTTATTGCCTTATAAAACTGGTACCTGTAGATGTAGGAAATAAGGTCAGAATGCTACCATATTCCTAATTTCCTCCTTCAAACAAGCAGTAATAGTATGGCAGTGGTACTTTCTGCAATGTCAATACTATCCCAATTGTCATTTTTGGCCACAATAGTCCAGCAGCCTAGATAATCAGCGTATTAGCGTAAATATGCAATTAAAATCATCAAAAAAGCAATTAAAATTAAATGTGTGCGTACCAAAAAGCCATCGATGGGTATGCAATTACATGCAATGTCATTGCATACCATTTGGTCCATTTCGTTTCCATTTGTGTAATATACAAATGCCAGTCAGGTATTGATTTTTTTACTAGCAAGTGCACAGTATAATTCCAATTAAATGAATAAAATATTGGTGCCAGTCAAGTATTTTAGTGAAAATGAAACTTTGCAAAGTGGATGCGAGCAACTAATGTCAACAAGGCGATGAGATTTGCTTCAGGTACAATAAAAATCTGCTAGTTTGATTCTTAGAAAGGCAGACGATGAGATTAAATATGTAGGCACATTCGCGATGGCTTCATTCAATAAGAAAAGGTATGTAATCACTGCCAAAAACCTGGCGTAAAAAATATAAAAAAAAACGCAATTGTTTTTGCAAGTAAGCAATTGAGGATAACCAGGTTATATAAAGGGGCAATTGACCCAAAAGCTTATCTAGGGCGCTGATAGTCTATCCTAAAAGTTACACAATAAGCAAAGAGTTAAGAGGTCACAGGTGAGCATTTCAAAACTATTCGTTTTTTGTCCCCGAAGATTGTTTTATCTCAGTAAACGGTGCTCCCCTGATAAGATGCTTTCTAACGTACACAGCCACTGACATTCAATTTTACAAGCAGGCAGAACAAAATGAGAAGTATGGAAAAAAGGTCTATAACATAAGAGAAAATGAGAAGAAGAGAAATGCTTAAGAACCATAATTCTAACTTAGTATTTTTTAGTTCTTTCCTTTTCAGTCTTTGATTTTCCTCTTATTCTTGATTTGTTTGGTTTGGAATATCAATTCATTGCATTAGCATGTAGTGACAATATTTTGCTCTTGTAGGTTATATCTTGTGAGCAAGAAAATAAGCGTCGCCGAGTAAAGTACCAGGGTGTGTCCAGCTATGATGTTGGTGTGGGAACAGTAGAAATCCAAGGGAAACGAACAAGGTTCTCACTGTCACATGACCAGGAATCAATAGGTTAGTACAATGACATAACCATACAGTAAAACCTATGTAAAACCCCCACTCAAAAATAGACAAAATAATGATCGTAGTGACAAATGGTAGCTTAATGAAGCTCAAAAGTATTGCAGAATGCTCCCTTTGGAGCATTCTGCAATACTTTTGACCTGCATTAAGGGATAATTGGTCTCGAGACCCAAGTTTAGTCTTTTTGAGAGTGGCCATTTTGTACAGGTTTTACTGTATTTTGTCGCTATACATGGGTCCAGATAATTTTTGAGCATGTCTAGTTGTGGGAGCACAGTGGCTCAGTGTAAGTGTGTTTGACTCGAGACCGAAGGGCTGCGGGTTCGAGCCGCACCGGCATCACTGCATTGTGTCCTTGAGCAAGATACATTAATCCTTTCTTAGTACTGGTTCAATCCAGGAAGACCCGTCCCGACATAACGGAAAGATTGTTGACTGGGACATAAAGAATCAAATCAAAGAAACAAAAAAAGCATGTCTAGTTGTACGAAAATATTCTCTTTTTTTTCTAAACGATTATTCACTTGATTTCTTGCTTTGTAAATGCAAGCAGTGATGGATCTGGATTGATTGTGCCAGTGCACAGGCATAAATGGTACTAATGGTATTAACCCTTAAAGAGTCAATCATAACAAAATTTGCATGCTTTTCACCAGTGCTTCCGTTAGTGAGCTTTTGGGTGTTTTTACGCCGAGAAATCACGCCAGGACGTCCAAAAATGGCAGTGCAGACGTCCCCAGACTTCCTCAAATTCCCCAGGACGCCTGCTGGCAAAACACGCGACATACGATTTTTTGTTAATCGGCCTGTGATATTTCCTAACGCAGGTAAGTAAGCGTAAATCAGCCAATGAGCGAAGGTGGGCAGTGCTTCTTTTGGCAAAAGTGGGTGGCTCTTGAAATTACTGCATCCAATGACAGCGTTTGCTCACTCTGTCGATATATCAAGGTGACGGCTACCGTCACATTACGCAGTGCGAATTGATAATGTCGTTTCTGTTCACGTGAAACTTCCAGATATTGATTTTATTCTAAGTAGCCGATCGGTAAATCGCCGTTTTTTTCCTTGAACAATTTATCATAAAATCATGTACCTTGTAACTGGCCATTGCAACCACTCGAACTTGTTGACAATGTGATGTGATAGAAGAAATAACATGCGCAGATTCGTAAATTAGCGACCTGACCCTCTCGTCACTTGTAAATAACCCAAGTGTGTAACAAGTTTACATGCGCGAGACAAAACTGTCATCCATCACGTATGCCAGCGTATCCACGGGAAAGTAAAAAATAAACTTTTGTGTCATGTGCCCAGCAAACCTCTATTTTAAGAAGTGCCATAAAATCGTAATTCCCAGTAGTTTTACAGACTTTTTCTGTTTTTAAAAGATACTTTCCCGGATAGTTTCTAACATTATCCATCGTACAGACTTACATAATGGCTGCAAGGTACCTTTTAAATGAAACGGCTCACTAAAGTACTTACTTATATGTTGTCCTAATGTTTTAGATGAGTGAGCTCCCTTTATTTCAATAATTAAGATTATAATCGATTCACTTTGAAGTAAACTTGATTGACTATGGCAGCATTAATTGTTCTTACGAATTATATATTATATTGGGTTTATTGAATACAGTTAAGTGGTGTTACATTAGTGGAAAGTTTGAGAATTTATTTAAACATTAGTTAATTAAGCTAACCAATAGTATTAAACAAACTGTCCTGTACATATAATGAAAGCTGTCCATATCCTTCATCTCTCTAAGTTCCATCACTGTTTCCAGTGTTAATTTAAAAACAGGGAGTTCCTGTCATACAATAAAAACATATCATAAATAGCTAAGCGGCTAAGAGCCAAATTTTGGGCTGATTGTGCTATTCCGGATACAAGCATGAAATTTGGCACAGTTGTAGACCATGACCAACTAAGCTGGATAGGATATAGAACCACCCTGGGAGATGCCTACTGCGCATGCGCAGAGCATTTTTCTGATTAAATGCTGTTATCATTTACCTTAAATAGAGTTTGCCTTTAAAGAAGGGTATATGTTGGCTGTAGAATGATAAATCGAGGCAATATTGATGCTAATTGTTTGTAGACTAATTTTCAATGCTGCAATTTCCATTCTTTATCAGCTGCGCATGCGCATTCGAATGCTAAATTCCAAAACGATACAAAAATACAATACAAAAAGTTTTTTTTTCTCTTTTATTGCAAACTGGACACACCCTGATGCTCCTATCAAAGGACCAATGTGTGTTTTTTTCAATGAAGGGACCCGCAGACTTATTTAAATGCGCATGCGCAGTTCCTCTCGCTCAGCGGGATCTTGTTAACAAAGCTCAATTGTATGATAAGATTTGTTAACCAAATGAAAACAACTTACGAGCGTATCAAGCTACTTGTGGATAGAACATTAATATATTATGTATGATATTGTCCTATACTTACAAATGCATTTTCGTACATAGTATTTTTAAGTCTGTGTGATCTTACATTGTATTTTTGGAGTCTAAGTGAAACGCATTACTAGCAAATGACGTCATCGTTATCAAGATAGACAAACATGTGTTCAAACCGCAGCTCTTAATTATTCTTCAAATAGTCAAATGGCAAAACGAATCAAATTAGCTGAGACTGATTCCCTTTCTGCACCTGCTTCTTCATGTGCCCCTAGCACTGACTGGACAAAATGCATTGTCTGCCAAGAGGAGACAAATGAGCGACTTGAGTGTCCTGCAGCCTCAAAAAGGAAAGATGCTGGTGCTGGCTACAAGTCATTTACAGAAAATCTCTTGAGATTTTCTGACATTGCAGAAATTCCTGGACGGATTTCGCTTGAAAGGCTTGACGATGGGATTGGTATAGAGTCTACTTTGTGCAGCAGAAAAGCTTCCTGGCATAAATCGTGCCGATGCAAGTTTAATACAACCAAACTAGAGCGAGCTGAAAAACGCAAATCTAATCAGTATCAAGAATCAGACCTTGGTCAAGCAAAGTATACTACAGTCGCAGGTCATAAGTAAGTAGCCAGTTGACGTTAACGTTGTTTTTTTTGCAAAAATTTAAGTACATTTAAAATTTGTATAATTTGAAAACGAGGAATGCAAATTATCTGAAATTTTGAACATATCACTATTTGCTATTTTTCAACTTAAGAATGCTTGATTATTATAGAAATAATATCACCTAGAGTTCGTGGGTGTTATTCATTTCAACCAACCCTGATTTCTGAAACAGTTTGAAAATTCGATGTGGATTCTAAACTTCTTCCGTTTTTACATGGCTATAGATATTGCTTATTTTCTGTATATTTTTAGTGATAATGGTGCTAATATGTTATAATCGTGAGCTGTGAACTAGATGTGTTCACATCTTCCCAATTTATTCACCGTCATATTAGGGGTGGGTGGGGTATTTGTACCCCTGACCCAAAAATCTAAATTATTTAATGAATCCACATGGTAACTTAGCAACAAGTATCAGGCTTTCTAGGGTGTATATACGAGTATTTGAAGCAATTAGTCTTTACATGTTTCGTTCTTTCAAATCGAAAAGACAGCACCCAGCGATACCTAACCCCTTGGTCAAATTTTGCTTTACGAGGGGGTACCCAAACTTTTATGCGAAATCATAGGATAGTTCTTCTTAAAAAAATAATTGTTCTGTAAAAATGTAACCCCAAATGGTACTTTCAACTGAAAATAATTATTACACAAATATTATATCACCAGTTATGCTGCTTATGGCACCAATATCAGGACTGACAGTGAAAATTAGCAGATTTTCTTTGGATCCAACCATAGCTTATATCCATCAACATTTATTCAAAATATATAATTTTCAATTTGAACACTGTTATGAAACCTCACAAAACATACATACCCCATATTTCTGTATTTGTTTATTTAGTTTGTTTTTACAGCCAAAGTATACTGCAGTCGGGTCATTTTCATGGCATTATTTTCCGTCCAGATCTCTGCTCTGCATTATTTTATTTTCGGTGTCTATACTAATTTGAACTTTAACAGAATGTTTTTCAGTACATTTCAAATATTTCTGCAAATTTTCAATAAAGAATATTGCAATCTGGCATTTTTACAGCATTTTTTCAACACCTGCTATCTTTTTTGAAGTAATGGAGCCAATGTTTGTGAAACACAATATCTCCATAGCAACAGATGATGACATCATACAATTTGGTAATGACGTAAACATATACACTGTATATTTATCTAGGGCATTTATCATTTGGGGAAATTGTCTTAATTAGCTAGAAAAGACCATTGTTTCATACCATATTTTTTTGTCAAATTCTTGTAAGCTGATTTGGCTACTTACTTATGGCCACTGAGTGTAGGTCAAAGAAAGGCACAGATATCGACATCAAAGTGGCATGTCTCTTTTGTGATCAGCCAATCAAAAATGAAGAAAGTCGTGAAGCAATGACGATAAGGATGGATAGGCGAGCTAGGGATTGTGCACTGCTTCTTGAGGACAAATCATTACTTGCAAAATTGAGTGCAGGTGATATGGTAGCTCAAGAGGCAAAGTATCATCCGAAATGCCTAGCTGGTCTGTATAATCGTGTTCGTGGTCTAGAACGGATGGAAAAATCAGCAATGAGTGACAAAGATATGTCTCATAGCATTGCGCTTGCTGAGCTTGTGTCTTATATTGAGGAATCCCGTTTGGATTCTTCTGTAGCTCCTGTTTTTCAGCTGTCAGATCTTGTTTCTCTATATACTTCTCGTCTCAGACAACTTGGGCTGGATGTTGAAAAGCGGATGCACTCTACTAAACTAAAAGACAGGATTTTGGCACTCATACCAGGTCTTAAAGCTCATCCACAAGGCAAGCAAGTTATGCTTGCATTTGAATCTGATATCGGTCATGCGCTGGGTGCAGCTTGTGAGAAAAATTATGATAGTGATGCAATGGTTCTTGCTAAAGCTGCCACGATCATTCGAAGGGATCTATTTGACTTAATAGAAACAAAAACAGAATTTAGCGGCAGTTTTGATATAAACTGTCAAAATTCTTCTGTTCCTGCATCTTTGATGGGCTTAGTACGCATGATACATGAAGGACCTAATATCAAAGATCAGTTCACCCAGCCAAACAGTGCTTTAGCAGTATCACAACTGATTGCTTTCAATACAGTAAAACGCAAACGAAAACAAACATATGAGCGTCATATTAGATCGTCAGAAACGCCACTCCCCATTTACCTTGGCCTTCTTCTGCATGCACACACACGGAAACGAGACCTTGTTGACAAAATCTCGCACTTAGGCCTCTGTATTTCTTATGATAGAGTACTTCGTATATCTGCCGACCTTGCCAATAGTGTGTGTAAACGTTTCGAGCAGGATCAGGTTGTTTGTCCACCAAAACTTCGGAACAATCTCTTCACAACCGCTGCTGTTGACAATATAGACCATAATCCCAGTTCCACAACCGCTACTGACTCATTCCATGGTACTGGTATATCACTGTTTCAGCATTCAGTTGCTTATAATGAGGGGGTATCTCGGGATATTGTGGCTATTGAAACAACAACAAGTAGCAAAGCAGTTGACAGTTTGCCCCAGTCGTTTACAACTATCCCACCTTTGATTCTCCAGTTGTCTACCCCAGAGGTACCACGCCAAGATGGTGAACTCATGGGCAGTGGTTTATTTTTGCCAAATGGATTTCAGGGTGAACGGGAATGGCTTGAAAATGTC
Organism: Loripinus fragilis; assembly: GCA_964019695.1. NCBI lineage: Eukaryota > Metazoa > Mollusca > Bivalvia > Lucinida > Lucinidae > Loripinus > Loripinus fragilis. The sequence continues at coordinate 38,034,605 of OZ026515.1, forward strand.
TTTGAAAAGTTGAACCAGGGCGAACTCCAAAATAATGAATATATTTCTTGGGCAGCCTATCATGCAAGTATGCAGAATGAACTACCACAAAAGGTTTGCCTTAGTGCAATGCTCCCACTGTTCAAAGAGCAAGCACATTCTCCAGCAATGATAAGACACTCCATGATTGTTGTTAGAGATGCTGTTCAGTTTCTAAATCCAGGTCAGATTCCTGTAGTTACCTTCGACCAACCCCTCTATGCTATTGCCAAACAAGTTCAATGGAATTGGCCTGATATGTTTGGCGAAGATCAATTTGTAGTGATGCTAGGTGGTCTACACATAGAAATGGCATCGTTTAAAGCTCTTGGTAGTTGGCTCGATGGAAGGGGATGGACAGATGTTCTTGTTCAAGCAGAAGTCGCAAAAAGTGGAACGGCAGATTCTTTCCTTAAAGCCAGTCATATTACAAGAACAAGACATGCTCATCAGGTTACAGCTGCAACTCTGTTCATATTACAGAAACAGGCATATGATGCATATGTTGAAGCAACTGCTACCCAACCATTGGAATTTGATGCTTGGTGTTTGCAGCAACAGCATGCTATTCCCCAGTTTAAGTACTGGAGTCTCACGCTTGAATTTGAGCTGACCGTCCTCATATTTGTTAAGTGTCTTCGCTTGTCAGACTTCAACCTTTATATTGACTCACTCACACAACTGGTGCCATGGCTGTCAGCATTAGATCATACTAACTATGCACGGTATTTGCCAGTTCATATTCGAGACATGTTGGGCCTTGAATCAAAACATCCAGAAATTGCAAATGAGTTCAAAGCTGGAAAATTCACTGTACAGAAAACTGAGCGATTTTTCTCTGCAATTGCTATTGATCATGCACATGAGCAGAACAATGCGTATGTGAAAGGTGATGGAGGAGCAGTTGGATTGACAGAAAATCCTAGTGCTCTAAGGAGATGGATGTTAGCAGGACCAGAGATCACTAGAATTATTGGTGAATTTGAAGATCAGCTGGTGGTAGAAGAAACCAGTCGTACTCAACATCATGAACAACAGAAAGCAGCACAAACAACATTTCGGGAGCAAGTGGCTGCACTAGTATCCTGCATTGAAGATCTAGGTAACCCTTTTCTCGAAGAAAGTCATGACTTGTTGTCTCTTGTCACGAAAGATATTGCAGATCCAGCAGTTTTGAAGACAGTAGATGGGATCAAGCGAATGGCCAAGACCAGTATGACACATTGTGCAGGAAAGGCTTCGTCAAAGATCACGATCCTTTTACGATTGCATACCAAAAAACAAATTAACACTCTTTCATAGTTCCAAGAAAAAGGAAAATTCGAAATCCCAAAATGAACTAACCCTTGCAAAGAATGATGCTGTGCTCTTTTCAAAGCTGTATATTGGTTGCCAGAATAGGGATGGCGATATTGATGAATTCTTCAAGCATGAAAACCAGGCATTTCCACCCTCTTTGTCCGATTTTGGCAAATTGCGAGCTACAGTTAAATCAGAGCTACTGACTTGCTTTGAGGCACTTTCTCCTCCTACAAGGGAGTTACCCAATGGAGTAAGTGTTGTCATTCTGGATGGAGCTGCCATTGTTCAGATGCTTAAAGTTGTTGGGGTTAGCACATTTGAGCAGTATGCAAATGACATCTTTAAACCATATGTAACATCAATACTTCGTGCAGTTGATCGAGTAGATATAGTGTGGGACTCATATAAGGCAGACAGTTTGAAGGCCTCAACAAGGGAAAAACGTGGAAAAGGCATCCGCCGACAGGTCAGTCCATCAACTGCTGTACCCAAGAACTGCCAAGATTTCTTACGAGTTGATGACAATAAACAAGAACTATTTCATTATCTCTCGCAATGCTGTGTCTCTTGGACATTAGATGCCAACAAAGAAATAGTTGCGACAGATGGCGAGCAGGTCTTAGTGTGTCCAGCACGTGATATATCTTCACTTGCGCCTTGTTCACACGAGGAAGCAGATACGAGAATGTTTGTTCATGCAGCAGAAGCAGCTAACAGGGGTCACATGAAAATTATAATCCGCACTGTTGATACAGACGTTGTAGTTCTAGCCATATCTGCAGTGCATCAACTAGGAGTGGATGAACTTTGGTTAGACTTTGGGGTTGGAAAGAATCGCAGGTACTTAGCAGCACATTTATTATCACAGGCTATTGGCAGTTTGAAATCAAAGTGTCTTCCATTGTTTTATTCACTTACAGGATGCCACACCACATCCTCTTTCCTTGGTCGTGGAAAACTGACTGCCTGGGAAGCTTGGGTAAGCTTTCCAGCTGTAACTGAGTACTTTGAAGAAATGAGCTCTTGTCCTGAAAAGCCATCTACAGATTGCATTTGCACCATTGAACGATTCATTATAATACTGTATGACAGAACAAGCACTTGCACAAACATAGACATGGCTAGAAAACATTTGTTTACTAAAAAGGGTCGTTCAATGGAAAGACTGCCACCGACGCAGGCAGCTTTGTACCAGCACATTTTAAGGGCAGCATATCAAGGAGGTCATGTGTGGGGGTCACTGCTAGAACTGGCACCTAGGTTACCAAGTCCAGCTGACTGGGGATGGATAAGACTTGATACAGGGTCGTACAGTCCACTGTGGACCACCATACCACAAGCATCAATAACTTCTCTTGAACTTGTGAGATGTGGATGTCTTCAAGGATGCAGAAGCAGGCAATGCAAATGTGTGAAAGCGGCTCTCCAGTGTACTGCCCTTTGTGCATGTGACGGTAACTGTGAACATTAAATGTAAGTTAATAAGTGTCTCCACCATAAAGAGAGACATTTATTTGTGTCCAAAGCATGACAGGAAATCTGGTTAAATGATTGTGAAAATTTCCATTAATTCCCTGGTCAAATGACACATTTATTCAATGGTTTCTATCATTTTGGCGCCAATGAACGAGATATCCGGAAGTATTACTTAGTTTGCGCATGCGCAATTATGGCAGCCATTTTCAAAACATATCTTAAAAGGTGTCTTGAGATATAGTGGGTCGATTTTGCCATGCTAAATGCAAATATATGTCAGTTTTGTTAAGCAATAAACTATTCTTGTATAGCGGAAGTGAATTTTGCGTTGCGCATGCGCAGTCGAAATTTGTCAAAGTGGTTCTATAACACAAAATGATCAGCTCATCAACCTTAACAAGTGTGGGAAGTTTCATGCTTGTATCCGGAAAAGCAAGATCTTGGCTCTTAGCCGCCTGGCTAAAACCCTCCAGGCCAAGTACTGGTTACTACCCATGGAAAAGCCACAAGCCACAAAAAGTTTTTTTACAACCCTGTCAACATGCTTGGACCTATCATTTCAGAAAATGACCCACCATTTTTAGCTCTAGGGGTCACTTATCTTGAACAATATCTGAAGCTCTGCTCATATAATGTTGGGAGAATGATTTATTTAAAAAAGAAATGTTGTTGTTTTTTTATTTAAATGCAAGAATAATAATTCTATCATGTTAGTTTGTTTAATTTTATATGTATAATTTCTATGTGTACAATATTGTACATATGTACTTATTTCATTACCATTTGGACGCAAATTGCGCTCGGGCAGATGGACTTCCAGTTTTTAGCCCAGGACTTCCAAATTCAAGAGGGTGGAAGTCAGGACTTCCTGATTCAAAATGTTAGTGGAAGCACTGTTTCACGTCTGTTGAAATGTTTTAGAAGCCTCTTGGTCAAACAGTGTGGAACCAAATCAGACTCTTTGCCTCTACACTTACATTGATCAATAATGTTAACAAAGATATGCAGCAGATAACTTAAGCAGACAACATTTTCATATGCAATTTTTGCAGGCGGTTTAAGGATTAAGCCTGCTATAATCATGTTCATAGGAAGCAAAGGCAGTTATAGTTGAGGAATAAGAAAACTAATTTATTTTAAAAGAAAGCATGTTGTTAGCACATATATGGGCCTCAGCACGACAAAACCTGTCTTCGGGATCTCTGACAAGGCGAGACTCAAACCAGTCTCCTCAGCTACATAGACTAGCTAGAAAATTGAAACTTTGCTTGTAGCAAATTTAGATAAGCGAATAATAAAGGCACTGATCAGTCTGCGCGGATGCACAGGCTGGTCTGCGCCTTTGTTGTTCGCAAATCCCTGAGGACAGGTTTTCTCGGGTCGAGGCGCATATTATATCAATAGACTGAGAAACAAATGACAAAAGCAGTTCATTGCATTCGCATCCTTCTCTTAAGAAAGAAAAAAAACTTTGACAATTCTGATAAGAAAAGAATTATGGATGATAGCATCTGTAAGTTGTTTCACTGCTGTCTTTTGAGTACCATACATGGATTTCTTAAAGTTTCTTAGTGGCTGAGACTTTTGACCATAATAAACATACTTTCAAATTCTTTTAAGTTCGGGCAATTACAAATTGGTTAATCATCTAAGGGCAATACTGGTAATCAACTAGCATTTTAGCTTCAATTAGCTAGCGCTACAATGAGTCCATATTAACAAGATTGCATCACTGGACTGAGTGGAAAGCAGACGTTGCTATAGCAATCCCATCTCAAATAGAGCTCGGTGTGCTTAAAAGAGCATGTGTACCATGGGAGCGCAGTGGCTCAGTAGTAGAGTGCTTGACTTGAGACCAAAGGGCGGCGGATTCGAGCCTCACCGGCTTCACTGCCTTGTGTCCTTGAGCAAGAACATTAGTCCTAGCTTAGTACTGGTTCAACCAAGGATGACCCGTTATTTTATAACTGAAAGATTGTTGATGGGACGTAAAGAATCAAACAAAAAGCATGTGTACTTATTATGTTTAGTATGGTAATTAACTTTTTGTGTACCAGAAACCCCTAAATGGGTACTTTGGCAAACAGTGAAGACCCAGATGAAATGCCACATTATGTCTGCACTGTTTGCTAAACCAAAATCGACCTTCAGGAAAAGAAATACAATATCTGTTTGAAATTATAACCTGTGACCCCTCAATATATACAATGGACCATCCTGACTTAAGTATATCAAACTTTATGGAAAATTCCATTACAGTAAAACCTGTATAAAACAACAGCCACTCTCAAAAACACAGAAAATTGGTTTTCAAGACCAATTATTGCTTAATGCTGGTAAAAAGTATTGCAAATGCTCCAAGGGGAGCATTTTGCAATACTTTTGACCTTCATTAAGCTACCATTTGTGAATAAGACCTTTGTTTTGTCTGTTTTTAGTGGCCATTTTACACAGTTTTTACTGTGTAGTCTTAAAGGGTTAACATGTTTTACCCCCAGGTAACACAAGTGATATACAAGAAGCCATATCTGAGGGAGCCTCTAGTCATTCTGTTGCTTCACAAGATCTGGAAAATGAAGATGATAACGATGACAACTTCTCTGACATGATCTCAGCCAACGTCAGTGGACAGGGCACTCCAAATATCAGCGGACGAGACACGCCAATGTCACAGGCAGAGAGTATGGAGCAGGAGAATCCCCCTAATCCGAAACCTGTTCTACCGGAGACTGTTCAGAAGAGCAACAGAGTTGATGTAACGGACAAGTTCGGAAAATTTGACATCAAGCATGAACTAGAATGTAAGTTATGAGGCTTTAAAAGGCCAGGTTATATAAATTTGCCTGGCCTGAAGAGTTTTTTTTTAATGAAAATATTGGTGCTATTTCAACTAATCCGTAATAAAATAAGCAGACCAACCGTTTATGTCATAATATATTTTGATTTTTAGCTTAAAAATAGGATTTAAATTCATTTTCTTGTACAGAACTGCATGTAAGTTATCCACTTTTAAGACTAGCAGTGATATATTAAGGTATTAGTCATTACCACCTTGAAGCTATTTCTTATTCATTAGATTTATTTGATTCCTTATAAAATCAGTAGCCAGGAGAACAATTCTTGGATTGCTTATAAAGGTACATATATCACCCATTACCCTGAATATAGATCCATTTCCTTGGAAGTATATCATGCATAACCTGGATATAACTGTTTTTTAACTCTGCCTACTGGGTAAGGACGTGTAACGGTTTGGCCGTTTTTTGGCCCACGATGGATTTGGCTAAAATTTGAATATATGATGGTTTGATCTTTGTCCTTTCACATGAGCATGTTTTTGAATTAACGACGCCATATGCAGTCACATGAATTAAAGTTTCTCACTAGTGTGTATAAACAGAGGTTTGTTCATGAATGTTGATATTTTTAAAGATGCAAGAAGCAAACTGACCTCAAACATAATAACAAACATGCGTGTGTTTATACTCGTCATGTCTTTGTCATAATTTGAGCTAACACTACCATCATTAATTAAAAAATATGCTAAAACTTGGCTAAATACTGTGTTTACGATTACCTTGATGAAATGTTGTTTTTTAGGTGTAATATATATTGAACATTTAGTGTTTTATCGCCTTTTCCAGTTAATCAATAGCTCAAACAAGCCTATTCCGGTTTATTCATATCAATACAATCAGTACGACGTGTACACAAGCGTGCATTTAACATGTTAAACGCGGCATTACATGCGCAACCTTTTTTTTTGCTGGATTGGTATGAAACACGAATATAAATAACTATAAAGCTACAGAAATGATAATGGAAGCTTTGAACACGTTTTTTTTGCTCACATCCACAATTATTAAATAGATACATGTGAGTGTTGTATATCTGTCTGTTCATCTGTCAGTCCGTCTGTATGTCACACTTTTGTGTCTGTGACGTATCTTCCAAACGCCTGATTCGATTATAAGATTAATTCACAAAACTGTGCACCGTTGTGGATGAACATGCAGAATAAATGAATACTTTAAGGCCATGTCAAAGCAGGCGGTCATAGGTTACATGTACAGAATGCATATCTGCTACATATTTTACGCATGTCCCAGCTCAGATATCCAACAGTTGTGATAGCACTGTGGTCTATATAACTTACCTATTATCTTACGTGTGACTAAGGTGTCGCAGTTCACAATCCCGAAGAAACATATGTTTTGTGTCATTGTAAAAGACCCTTCATCTTTATTGCGTAATACTTTTTCAACCGAGGAAACGTCATGACTGAAATATGGTTCACTGTAATGTAGACCAATGACATAGAGCATTAAAATACTTATTCATGTTTCAAGCATTTGTGGTGCAGACATCTATTTCAAGGGTGACAACTTTTGTCAAAGCAGGGATTTCGGAACCGTTTGAACAACCTACATTGTGTTTTGATAAAGGTGAATGAACATCTAAAATAGAGTATTTCGATCCTTGAGTATTAAATGTATGTGTTTGTTGGTACCAGTGACTATTTACATTCTGCATATAAGTGGTTGTTGTATATATACTGCATTATTTTAGCAAACACTTTACGAGAGTGATATTCATTGAGGAAACAAACAGTTTAGCACATATATTGTGCACATGTAAGCATGAAAAGGGCATTACACTCATTATGAATAAAATGCTTGTGGCGTTCGCATTCAGGCCATTGGCTGTTTTTATACATGCTTTCTTGCATTAATAACAATGAATTGAAAAGAACAAAACTAAATCAAAGAATTACATTGGTTTATTTGCGACAATATCTGCGCCACCTATATACATCATATATGTACATGAGAAGTTACAAGCTTAAAAAAAATATAGATAGGTGTTAGCTTTTAGGGTCAGTTACAATATATGTTGAGAGTGTGCATTTGTATACATCACACCAGCTCCTTTTTGTTCAAATAACCTCACTTTAATAATATTACCACTAAACTGCCACAATTCTATCAAAATTTTGGAATCATATCAAATGGTTCCTATATCTGTGCTGTGTAGTAGCTTTTTGCTCTACCTTATGAACCACTAGATGAATTTCATCGAAACTTGCACAGATACTTATCTGGGACAGTCAAAACGAATTACAGTCAACTCTCTTTATAACGACACTGTTTGTTCCAAGTAAGTAAGGTTGCAAAGATCAGGAATCGATACAATCAAGTACCACACCTGACCCAGGATACCAATGGGAAAGTGACAAACTCACAGAAGACACCACAAACGAGAGCCAAGAGGTCAGCCCTTTCCCAGCAGGTGACCACAAAGCACATATAAACAGACGCGCACAAAACATAGCAAACACAAGACAGAACAAAAACATAAAAGATCCACAAAAGAAGTACCGCCTTGGAACGGTCAGTAAAATATTTTACTGGAGGGCTTAAACCGGTTTAACGGCGCCAACCTCACCCTTAATTCAGATGTGGATCAAGACACATAAATATTTGGTTTGCATGAAAGACCCCTAACTTATCAATGCATCATCTCCTAAAACATATAAATCAAGATATAACAAGGAGATAAAGCAAGGATAAGGACTCAACAGTAAATTAAACTGAATACCGGAGCAAAAGAAATCCAACAGGTAAACCCCGGTGGGCCCGACAAACAGCCAAGCCATCTTTGACGTTAAAGTGAATTTGCTGTTATAAAGAAATTCTGACCATTACCAGATTTCAACATAATAATCATTTGGTAAAAGAAAATATTGTACAAATGAATTAAAATGCTATTATTCCAATGTATACATCAGTTCAATTTCATATTGCATCAAAATGCACAAAGCTTCCCACTTATCAAGTGAGACAGGAACCTGTTCATGCAAAAAGACCTTGTTCTGATCACAAAGTTGTCTGACACATGGTAACAATTCTGCTATAATGAATTTATTTTCAATAGAAATTGTATATCTGTTTCCAGAAGTTACTGTCGGTGTCGTTAAGTGAATATTCTGTTATAAAGAGGGAATTTAAATGGAAACAGATCCGTTCCCAGCAATTTTATGTTGAATATTGAATATTCTGTTATAACGAGTGACGTTATAAAGAGTTTTGACTGTATAAGATTTGGGTGACCTCGACCTCATTTACAAGGTCACCAGGGACATATATAAAAAAGGCTTGTTTGTACTCTATCTTCCTAACCAATGACCAGGGGGGGGGGGGCTCAGTGGTAGAGTGCGTGACTCGAGACTGAAGGGCCATGGGTTCGAGCCTCACCGGCGTCATTGCGTTGTGGTCCTTGAGCAAGGCACATTTATCCTAGCTTAGGACTGGTTCAAACCAGGAAGACTCGTCCCTGTTTAACTGAAAGATTGTTGATGGGATGTAAAGACTCAATCAAACAAAAGCAAAACTAACTACTCTAGTATGGCCATATTAAACAGTGTCTGCCCTGTAATTTGAGAATACCAATAATTGATTATTTTTTCCTCATGCTCCAAAGAATAATCACATAATTTGCCATTTTTGACAATCTTAATTCAAAGCAATGGGCCATCCCAAAACAAAAGTGGCGGTGAGCTGTCTTTTTAAAAGCAGATTGTACCAAAGAACTGTCTCCAGAAATTTATGTATCAGTTAAAGAAGGGAGCACACCAACCTCTCTCCTTGCACCTTCTCTCTCCGCTGGTCTCTCTCTCTCTCTCTCTCTCTGTCAAATAAGACTCGCATTTACTGAAATGTTGTTGTATTTGCTTTTCAAACGCAATATAACCAAAAACTGTAAGAAATAATATTGATGCGAGCTTGCTAATATGTACATTGTATTCCATTTTTGGACGGGAATCTTACGTCTCCAGTGATTTTAGTACTCTCAGTGCTTTGATAAGTATGAATTGAATAGTACATTTCAGGATAAAATTTGCAGAAAAAGTCTTTTTACGGTATTTGCCGCATGCGGAACCGACTCAGAGTTACCATTTTATGGTGTAATATTATTTGCACAATAAAATGAGAAATAGTTTTATCCGGTTCCGCATGTGGACATGTATGTAATTGAGTCACCAAGTACACGAGGGTGCTTGGATTTACCATAGACTTAGTGTTAAGTGTGGTTGATGGGGCATGCATTTAACTCCAAAATTTATCATAAAAATACATTTTCATGGAAAAAATAAATTGTGGACTTTAAACTAGAGACTCTTAGGTATCATTTGGTAATATTTTGGAGGGATTTCTTTACAATCGATTTTTTACTGTAAAAGTGGGCCATTTGTAATACAAAACCGTTACACGTCCTTTGGCATGCTTGTTTGTCGTCTGCTGTTTGTTTTTCCAAATCAATTTTTTAAAAAAGAAATTTCAGGTATAGCATCATAATGTCAAACAGTTTGGATCCAGATCAATCAGGACTCATTGTAGGGCCTGATCTGGGTCCAAACTGTTTGCAAAAGTTACCAGCAGACGACATTAGTAAGCAAAGAGTTAAAACAGTGTAATTCCAGAGCAGCAGGATTCACACTGTTTTCTACTCTTCTTGCAAACTAGTGTTCTGCAAGTAAATTAAGGATAAGTGATGTACATATGAATATCTAGCATGAAAAGACATACTATACTGTTCATGTGAAAATAGTGACATTTTCTTGTTTCTTGGATGAAAACATGTTTTGTGGTGCGCAGTGCCTTCTCTATTGTAATGTATGTTGTGTGCAAACTGAGATAATTCCTAGTTGACACTATACAGTGAGCCACTTTAGTTATGCACAACTTTTTCAGGGCCCACATTGTTTGACGAAAATGCTGGAATTGAACATTCACTATGATAATTTACTTAGTTTGATGACTTTGAAAAAATAAAGGAATCACTCATGCGAATCATTCTGCTATGTCAAGGCAATTTGACAAATTTGCATGTGCAACCTGAACGTCTATATTTTCTATATGTGTTTAGGGCTAGGCATTATCCATGGGCATCGTTATGACAGAAAAACACCCAAAACAATTATTTTATTCAAGTAAAACCCTTTTTTTCGGTCATTGAATTTAGTAACACAGTTACTTTTTGAGGAAAGGCTCATTTTGACGTCATATTAACACCAGTAACAATAATCAAACAGGGTTTTCTTCACAAATTGTTTTGTTTTAGTCACTTGTTGACAAAGAAGTATCAACACGCTAAAATATCTTATCATAGACACGTCTTATAGCCTTGGTAGTAGTGACGTCATCACTAACGTCAACACCAAGACGCCAATAAATCCATTAATTTTTTTACAAAAATAGACTGTTGGTTAAACTGAAATTATAAAATAAGTGTTTTGATAACTCGTTTATTCTGACAGAACCATACAAATTTTTATCTAACTTAAAAAAGTACTAAAATCAACTTTTCTTCAAACCTTGGCCAGCTGGGAACCATAATAGTAAAACGTTTAAAAAATGATAAAGTTAACCAACGCATTCCAGTCTTAGATATTGCCAAGAACAAACAGGTTTTTATCTCTGACATAGCAGAAATTCTACCCTGAAAAAAGTGCAATGTGATCCGAGTTTTATTCAAAATAATGCAATGTCTGATGAGACTTGTGGCCCATCCTCATATGAAACACAAACACACAGATAAAAAGTACATAATTTAAAAAAAATTCATTTCTCAACCAAAACATGTTGTTTGTATTAAAAAGAACCGTCTATAAGAAGGTTCTTTTGAGCACTATAACGCACAATTTTAAACATACAAATAGCAAAGTAAAGACTGGTCTGCTCAGTCTGATCAGGGTCTTTGATGAGCACATAGACCATTTTGTTGATTTTGTCATGAAGTTTATCATTTCACTATTATAACAGATGATGACTTCAAGTCTACAGTTAGTGACACTTGGAGTACAGATGTTCTTGCTAGTGACTCTGAGCCTCCTGAAATGAATCAACAAGTCCGTCTTGAAGAGATATCGGAGGAGATGGTTAGACAGAACTTTCTCACGACCAGGTCTGAGATCTCGGAGACGGCTAGTGATGCCTGGAGTACGGATGTACTGGCAAGTGATACCGATGAGAAACAGGTGGAAACTCTGTCCGAGTTTGATGAGTTAGGCAGTGTCAGTGAGATGGGGTCTAATCTGGATGAAGTTCGGAGTGAATCAGATGTTGCTGAGGCACCTCTTGCTTCAGGTACAGTAAAACGGCCACTCAAAAATAGACAAAACAAAGATCTTAATGACAAATGGTAGCTTAATGAAGGCCAAAAGTATTGCAGAATGCTCCCTTTGGAGCATTCTGCAATACTTTTGACCTACATTAAGCGATAATTGGTATTGAAAACCATTTTCGGTCTTTTTGAGAGTGGCTGTTTTACACAGGTTTTACTGTAAGTTAAAATTCAAAGCACCTGTAAGAGTGATTTTTCCTTACCTGAGCAATTTGCCAAAGATGAGCCTTTATGCCTGTCCCTCATATATGCAGGTCCATTGTCAGATGTCTGTCAACAAGTTTTGTTAAACATTTTTTTACTGAAACCAATGGTTAGAATTCAAGATGGTAACAAAATGACCCTGTAAAAATAAATTCGATACTTGCAAAAAACTTATAACAAGAAGGAAAGGCTTGCTTTTTGGTAAATGACCTTAAACACTGTTTAAATCCAGTGGTGAGATCAAAATGATTTTACATATACAATTAATAGGTATCAGCTGAGAAAAACCTGTTCACTATACCTGGTAATATGGAGAATCTTTTTGTGTCTTCTGCAAAGCATGGCAGACACATAGCAATCATGTCTCCATCCTCATTGTTGGTGTTGTTGTCGTTGTTCGCGTTGTCACACCTTAGGTTTCCGAACAATAACTTTTTTTTATTAAAACAAAAAACATGGCCACCAGGGGGAGTGGATAGTTTCTCTTGTATATCTTTATAAGAAACTTTAGAAGGTTGATATTTATACCCCCCGCAAACTTTGTTTGTGGTGGGTATACTGTTTTCACGTTGTCCGTCCGTGCGTGCGTCCGTCCGAAGCGTTTTGTTTTTTAATATCTTGAACAGTCATTGCTGGATTTTCATCAAACCTTGCAAATATGTTCATATATGCAAGACAAATACTTTAGACAAAAAAGTAAGGGCTAGGGGCTAATTCTATTAGAGTAATTTCCCTTTGTAGCTCTAAATGGCTTTTAATATAGGGTTTTATGCTTATGCTATTATAGGCAATACACGGGCCGATCAACTCCTACCACAGCTTTTGATGGAACACTTTGATACTTTGCCTATACAATGTAGACACATTGAACATATGCATGAAGGAGTTTACTTCAGAAAAAATATTTTTTGACAAAATGGCAGCTGTGAGAACTTAGACAATTTTTCCCTAATAAGGCTTTTGTATATGCATAGACGGTGCCTTCATGGGCCCCGTGCATGCGTCCGTCCGTAACGTTTTGTTTTTTTAATATCTTGAAGAGTCATTGCTGGATTTTCATCAAACTTTGCAAACATGTTCATATATGCAAGACAAATACTTTAGACAAAAAAGTAAGGGCTAGGGGCTAATTCTATTAGAGTAATTTCCCTTTGTAGTTCTAAATGGCTTTTAATATAGGGTTTTATGCTTATGCTATTATAGGCCATACACGGGCCGATCAACTCCTACTACAGCTTTTGATGGAACACTTTGATACTTTGCCTATACAATGTAGACACATTGACCATATGCATGAAGGAGTTTACTCCAGAAAAAATAGTTTTAGACAAAATGGCAGCTGTGAGAACTTAGACAATTTTTCCCTAATAAGGCTTTTGTATATGCATAGACGGTGCCTTCATGGGCCGATCAACTCCTACCACAGCTTTTGATTGAGCAATTTGATACTTTGCCTATAGAATGTAGACACATTGAACATATGCATGAAGGAGTTTGGTTCAGAAAAAATAATTTTTGACAAAATGACAGCTCTGAGAACTTAGACAATTTTACCCTTATAGGGCTTTTGTATATGCATAGATGGTGCCTTCATGGGCCGATCAACTCCTAGTACAGCTTTTGATGGAACAATTTGATACTTTGCTCATACAATGTAGACACATTGAACATATGCATGAAGGAGTTTGGCTCAGAAAATTATTTCTTTTGACAATATGACAGCTGTGAGAACTTAGACAATTTTTCCCTAATAAGGCTTTTGTATATGCATAGATGGTGCCTTCATGGGCCGATCAAATCCTACCACAGCTTTTAATGTAGCAATTTGATACTTTTTGAATACAATATAGACACATTGAACATTTGCATGAAGGAGTCTGGTTGAAAAAAAAAATTGACAAAATGACAGCTATTAGAACTTAGACAATTATTACCTCATATGACTTTTGTATATGCATGGATAGTGCCTTTATGGGCCGCTCAACTCCTACCACAGCCTTTGATGGAGCAATTTGATACTTTGCGGATACAATGTAGACACATTGAACATATGCGTGAAGGAGTTTATAATTTTTGTTTGCACAGATTCTGCTGAAATCTTCTTTTCAAAACTTAGGCCTGCTGGTTTGAACTATAACTTGCCAAGTTTTTTAACTGAATCTTACTGTAGGGAGGGGGGTATCTAATAAGCATTGCTTATTGACTTTTTTCATTTTATCTTGCAGACTTCCAGAATCCAGGTGACAACAGAGATCTTTTACAAGCAGGTGCATTAGGGCCTTCATTCTCTAGACTGAACCATGAGACAGACTCACCAACTCTTTCAGACAATGTCTTCAATGAAGATTTAGGGGAGGCTGCTCCACCTATTCACCCAAGACTTGGTGTAGATTTAGGAGACAGTGCACCACCTCTTCCACCAAGAATAGGTGTACTCACTGCTCCCCATGGGTTTGACTCTAACAAATTATTTGTGCCAATTAAGAGGAGGCGTGCTCCATCACCACCAGGACTTTCTAGTGACAGGTCTAGAGGTGGAGCCAATAATATTTCTACCAATAGAATATCATTACTGTCAAATACTCAAAATCGATTGGTTGATAAGTATGTATTAGATCAACGTCCAGTATCCGCTCCTGTACCTTATAGATTTAACCACGATGTAGAACAATCAGTTGCTTTAGAAACCAATATTTTAATTACACCTGACTCTGGGGCTAGACCTAAAGTTTCACACAACAACAATATAGTATTCTTGAATAAAAATTTTAATGATAAAACTAGGAATGAAAGTTCAGATTTTTCTGAGCCTCTGATACAGGCACAAGGTAATGGCAATGCTGAAGTGAGTGAAATATTTAGGGAAGAAGGTATGCGAAGTAGGGTTTCAGCAGATTCTGGTGTTAGCTCTGCTCAGTTTCTCGATCCCTTGCCAAACGAAGACATTAAACCTTCCGAACAACAGAACATCAACCTAGACGAAACACATTTTTCAGCTGCCTTAAGTTTATTTGATCCTCTTACAACCAATTCTGAGAATTCCGGTGATCTCCTGGAAGGTGCTGGTAGTCCACCACCTCCCTCCTTTCCTGAAGTTTACTCGTCTCACACTTCAACTAGTGCACCTGAACCTTTAATCAATATAACTGACAATGGTGAATCACATCAATTTAAGCCTGTGATAAATGGTGGTGAAACAGCACAGTTTGCATTTGACTTAAAGTCTCAGTCTAAAGCCGATCAAGTAGGAGTTGCTGAGGATGGCAGTGCTGTGTATCTGGCTACTGCAGTGTCCAGTAATAACAGGAGAGGAAGTTCAGACAGCAGCCACTCATCATCGTCTAACCTATCAAAGGAAGAATCGGGACTTGACAAAGCGGAAGGAAGGGATGCTAACTCACAAAATATGGAAGATAGGGTATGTTACAGGGTTCGCACAGGCTTGAAAAGTACTTGAATTTAGAGGGCTTTCTTGAATATTCCTTGAAAATTAAATCTGCCTTGATAAGTACTGGAAAATCTCCCAAAAGCTTTGAAAAGTCCTTGAATTCTACTATTTTCTGTAGGACTTAGCAATGTTGATAGAGACCTTAATCAGTATAAAAATGTTGTGCCTATATTTGGTGCAGCATATGCTGCACCAAATATAGGCACAACAATTTTATACTTATATTCCAATACTTATGTCTCCATTATCTCAGTCTAGCATTTCTGAAGTAGAATTTAACACTTAGGTCAGTATTTTTCATTAACTTTAAGTCCTTGAAAACTGTTGGAGAGGCTTATAGAAGTCCTTGAAAAGTCCTTGAATTTTACTCATACTTGCCTGTATGAACCCTGTGTTATGGGGGCAGCTTATGGCATATTAACTCTGTCCCTTGCTTGTGGTGACTTTTGTTGCCTGCTGATAACCTTTGCAAACAGTTTGAACTTGGAAACAGTTTGGATCCAGATCGGGCCCAATCTGGGTCCAAACTTTGTTACACTCTGATAGTATTCCTGACTGATTTCGGTAGGAAAAGATAATTTTATTAAAATCTGCAGATGACAGAATGCATGCAAAATTACCTAGCATACAAAGAGTTGAAAAAATGTTCTTTAAATTTCTTGATAGTGATTGTGAAACATCCGGCAAAACATTTTTTTTTCCAAAGTGTTGTTCGCTTGTAAGTTATAGGTAATGCTTTTAAGTTTAACATATTTTAGATATGATTTTATGGTCTTTTTCCTATAATTCCTTTGTAATATTCCATTGTAGAAAAATATTGGGAGCCACAACAAATCCCTGTTGTATCTAAATCTGTGTTATAACAAGATGTATTAAGACTGCACTGTACCACTGCATCTGTCTACAGGCAAAAAAATGATCAGCAATCCTTTTTGCCTATCTTGTCTTCATTGTTTATGTTGGTTGCCATTGAAGCCTTTGATTAACCCTTAATGCACCATTCAAAACACAGGGAGCGCAGTGGCTCAGTGGTAGAGTGCTTGACTCGAGACCGAAGGGCCGCGGGTTCGAGCCTCACCGGAGTCACTGCGTTGTGGTCCTTGAGCAAGACACATTTATCCTAGCTTAGTACTGGTTCAACCCAGGAAGACACGTCCCGCATAACTGAAAGATTGTTGAGTGGACGTAAAGAATCAAATCAAACAAACAAACAAACCATTCAAAACAAAAGTCGTCTGCTTTTCTCGTCTGCTGAAATGTTTTTGAAGCCTCTATGGCAAACAGTGTGGACGCAGATCATGGAGACATTAGTATTGGAATATTAGTATAAAATTGTTGTTCTGGGTCCATGCTGTTTGCTTCTATACTCAATTTGTCAGTAATGCTAGGCTATTGTTTGCAGCAGACAATTTCAGCAGACGATATTTTCAGATGCATTTTTTTCTTGGCCCTTATAGGGTTAATAGGAAATTCTATCCAACTTTTTCAGAAATCGTTGAATGGAGCATCTTCCGATGGACCAGTACCAAGTAAAAGTAGAAGTTTCTTTAAGTCAGTGAAGGAGAAAATAAACAGGGGTAAGAAATTTTATTATAGAGAGAACCCTATTCTATTGCTTTATTTACTCTACTGGTGGCTTAATTTTGAACACTCGTTTATGTCATCAAATCAAATGTAGAATATTTTCTGTAGTTGGATTTTCAAAACTGCAAGAGTTCAAACAGTAATTTACCCTTAAAGCACAAAAAAAATGCATCTAAAAATGTCGTCTGCTGAAGTCGTCTGCTGAAGTCGTCTGCTGCAAATAATTGCCTAACATTACTGACAAATTAAGTATAGAAGCAAACAGCGTGGACGCAGAACAGACTGCTCCTATAGGAACAGTCTGATCTGGGTCCACACTGTTTGCCATAGAGGCTTCTTAAACATTTCAGCAGACGAGAAATGCAGACGACTTTTGTTGCGATTGGCGCATTAAGAGTTAATTTTGAACTCTCGTTTATGTCATCAAACGAAATATATTTTCTGTAGTTGGATTTTCAAAACTGCTAGTGTTCGAACAGTAATTAAAGCCAAATTGCTAAAACTATGGTATCAGACTGTCAACAACTACCCAAATGGACCAGGGCATTTGCTGTCTGTGTACCAGGCATATCACAAAATTGTTTCAAAACTTTTTCTCAAGTTGTGTAAATTGTGGGTCATCAGCCCAGTTTGGCTTGTGGTAGGCCAAGGGCCTATTGTTCATGTTTGTTATAGGTGACATACGTGTTTGAGAAGGAGCATGCTGAACATCAGTAGATATACAATGGAGGTTGATTTCCATTCTAGAGTAGTATAGATGAATATACAGTGCTGTCCCTTTATAATGCTATGTTTGGGGTCCGTAGGAATGGACCATGTTATAAGTTTTGTTTGTTATACCCCCCGCAAACTTTGTTTGTAGGGGGTATACTGTTTTCACGTTGTCCGTCCGTGTGTGCGTCCGTCCGTCCGTAACGCTTTGTTTCCTTAATAACTCGAAGAGTCATTGCTGGATTTTCATCAAACCTTGCAAACATGTTCATATATGCAAGACAAATACTTTAGACAAAAAAGTAAGGGCTAGGGGCCAATTCTATTAGAGTTATTTCCCTTTGTAGTTCTAAATGGCTTTTAATATAGTGCTTTTTCCTTAATAACTCGAAGAGTCATTGCTGGATTTTCATCAAACCTTTCAAACATGTTCATATATGCCAGACAAATACTTGAGACAAAAAAGTAAGGGCTAGGGGCCAATTCTATTAGAGTTATTTCCCTTTGTAGTTCTAAATGGCTTTTAATATAGTGCTTTGTGCTTATGCTATTATAGGCCAAACATGTTCATATATGCCAGACAAATACTTGAGACAAAAAAGTAAGGGCTAGGGGCCAATTCTATTAGAGTTATTTCCCTTTGTAGTTCTAAATGGCTTTTAATATAGTGCTTTGTGCTTATGCTATTATAGGCCATATACGGGCCAGTCAACTCCTACCACAGCTTTCGATGGAACAATTTGATACTTTTCCTATACAATGTAGACACATTGAACATATGCATGAAGGAGTTTAGTTCAGAAAAGATAATTTTTGACAAAAAGACAGCTGTGAGAACTTAGACAATTTTTCCCTAATAAGGTGTTTGTATATGCATAGACTGCCTTTATGGGCCGATCAACTCCTACCACAGCTTTTTATGGAGCAATTTGATACTTTGCCTATACAATGTAGACACATTTAACATATGCATGAAGAAGTTTGGTTTAGAAAAAATATTTTTTGACAAAATGACAGCTGTGAGAACTTAGACAATTCTCCCTAATAAGGCTTTTGTATATGCATAGATGGTGCCTTCATGGGCCGATCAACTCCTACCACAGCTTTTGATGGAACAATTTGAGACTTTGCCTAATTTAAACACATTGAACATATGCATGAAGGAGTTTTGTTCAGAAAAAATAATTTTTGACGAAATGACAGCTGTGAGAACTTAGACAATTTTTCCCTTATTAGGCTTTTGTATATGCATATGTGGTGCCTTCATGGGCTGATCAACTCCTACTACAGCTTTTGATGGAACAATTTGATACTTTGCCGATACAATGCAGACACATTGAACATATGCAAGAAGGAGTTTGGTTCACAAAAAATAATTTTGACAAAATGACAACTGTGAGAACTTAGACAATTATTCCCTTATATGGCTTTTGTATATACATGGATAGTGCCTTTATGGGCCGATCATCTCCTACTACAGCTTTTGATGGAGCAATTTGATACTTTGCGGATACAATGTAGACACATTGAACATATGCATGAAGGAGTTTATAATTTTTGTTTGCACAGATTCTACTGAAATCTTCTTATCCAAACTGAGGTCTTCTTGTTCGAACTATAACTTGCCAAGTTTTTTCACTGACTCTTACTGTGCGGGGGGTATCTAATAAGCATTGCTTATTGACTTTTTTCATTTGATTTGATTCTTTATGTCCCATCAACAATCTTTCAGTTATATAGGGACGGGTCTTCCTTGGTTGAACCAGTACTAAGCTAGGATTAATGTGTCTTGCTCAAGGACACAACACAGTGACGCCGGTGAGCCTCAAACCCACAGCCCCTCGGTCTCGAGTCAAGCACTCTACCACTGAGCCACTGTGCTCCCTCCATGTTATAAGTGAATTGTGTTATAAAGAGACAACTTTACAAAAGAATTATGGTCATTTTCCTATAATTCTTTTGTAAAATTCCATGGTAAAAAAAAATTAGGAGCCACAACGTGACTGTGTTATATCCAAATCTGTGTTATAATGAGATGTGCTATAAAGAAACTGCAATGTACAATGGAGGTTGATTTCCATTCTATCTTGTTAAGAGTACTATAGATGTCAGAATATACATGTGAAAAGTAGTTTCTATTCTAGATTCCAACTAACATTCCCTAATGTTTTCAGCCAAGCTGTGGAATATTTTAATTCACACCAGCTCTGTAGAGGGCTGGGTCAATAGGCCCTATATAACCTGACTTTAGTAAATAGAACATTAGGTTAGAGGATTAGCCAGTCTGCTTTATTTTATTGATCCAGATGACTTCCTGTGTTGAACCAGTGCTCTGCTTAGTACTGGCTCAACCCATAAAAACAGGAATGTGCCACAACATGTCTAAAAAAGTGTTGACTGGGATGTAAAGCATCAACATAATCTAGATAAGCAAAATGTTTTAGCACAAAATTGTGATAATTCTAAACACATGCTTTTGGTGCTCAAAAGAGCAGTCTCAGTGAGATGGTTCTATTGAGTATCAGCAACATATATGGGAGTGGTAGAGTGCTTGACTCGAGACCGAGGGGCCGGGGTTCCAGCCTTACTGGCATCACTGCGTTGTGTCCTTGAGCAAGAACATTAATCCTAGCTTGGTACTGGTTTATCCAAGGAAGACCTGTCCCTTTTTAACTGAAAGATTGTTGATGGGACGTAAAGAATCAAATCAAACAAACAAATCAACAACATATATTTTGAATGAAGTACAAGAAAATTAGTTTTTTATAACTTCCTTTTATCTGGAGGTCTGTTTTGTTTTTGGAACTCATTGGCACTGGTGCCCAACTCCGTCACAACGATTTTTTGATTTTCGCTGATAGGTCGTCGCGAAACAATTCGGAAAATGGAAAGACGTTAGTAATTTATTTAACCGTTTTATGATTTATAAAGGTCAAACATGTGCTTTTATTATTTGAAAACTGCAAGATGTATTTGCCACTTCGAGTTTCTAAGTTGTTTATTGTTTCTAACTGAAAATAGCAACACAATCATAATCACTGCATTTGCACAGAATTGTGATGGTTTGGACAGCGATCAGAGTTTTGGTGTCACGGTCTGTTTAAGACAATGTCACAGCTTGGTTGAGACGGGTAAAATGCCAAGTAAATGCATTTTTTCACTACATAAGCTTTATATTGCTCGTTAACTTATTGCTCGTTAACTCATAGTTTTGAGTTCAATAACTCAATATTATGAGTAAATAAATAGTATTGCATAAAAAGCTGTTTCGCATGAAATAACGAAAGTAACGTCCTAATTAGCATAAACTAATGCATCAAACAAGGCAGGTCATATGCTGTTGATGATCATTTTTGTTATTTTTGGAATTTTAATTATCATGTGGTTTCTGGGCCATCACAAAAATGACGTCATCAAAAGAAACGTGCATAGAGGTGAACATAATTAAGTTTTAGTCTGAAACTTCATCTACTTCAATGCAACACGTTCGCTACACCTATAGCAATGGCTGTTCAGCATGTGAATCTCATGATTTGAAAATTTGAAAACCCTTTTCTAAGAATATATTTGTCATTAATTCATATAATTCATCTTGAATTGTATGATTGGTCAGTATTCAAACACAATAACAACCTCAACTCAAACCTTTCATGGGTGGGTTGGTACCTGAAGGTTGTCTTTAGCTGGGCCCATTCTGGCTTAGCTATTGGTTTTCCTTATCTCAAATTGTTAGTGAATTGTGTGTCCTTTTATTTTATTTTTCATATCAGTTTGATAATTTGATTTTTTTAAATGATGCATTGCAAAAGTTAGGAAACCTCTATACCAGATGAACGATTTGTTTGTGAAGATTTGAATAGTACAATAGCCGCCCTCTCACAATGGCCTTAGCTGCTGTTAGTTTTAAGGTGGTTATTCTGTTATTGTTTATCTGTTGTATGATGTTGCTCCCATTTGACGGGTTTGGTTTAAACAATATTTATTTCATAACTCAATACATTTGCATACACGAAGTCACAATATGACATAGTAGTTATTAACAGGATTTGAAAACAAGCAATCATGCTTTTTTAAATCATCTCCTGGCGGGTTTGTGTTTGTAACTTTTTTTGTAGTGTAGTTCTTGGTGTGGGTCTATTTTAGCAATTATATAGCAAGTGATAGCTGGCTGTCTGTGTTCTACGTCTCTTTCTCATGGTCCACTGAGTTGGTCTGCCTTCAGTGATTGTGACATTTCCTAGATATACTCAGTTGTTTCTGTTTTCCTTCTACAAAGCACTAGTCAAGCTGTCAGTTTAAAGGTGGACCAAACAGTGTTCATTTTAATGTTGTTTTGATAAGATTACAAGGAAAACCAATATCAGGCATTTTTGTAAAATGTCTTAAATAAACCGTGACAGTACCATTTGAATCGTTTTCAAAACCGTGACATTGTATCAACCAAACTGTGACATTACATTTGTTTTGTTTTGTTGTTTTATGCGATTATACAACAGATATGCACAAGATTTTAAATATGGCTATTTTATGAATCTATAGAATCATGCTTCCAGGTTAAATTATTCTTATTTTACTAATCCTACTTATGAAAACGCCTAGGAAACCTTATGGCCAATAAACAGAATGCTATTGTAATTGCTGAGTAAATAGCTATGAATATTATTGGTGTGCTGTCTGTTATCACTTTTAAAACGATATTGACGATAAGGGATAAAAAGAAATGACTTACCATAATTATATCGACGTTATGGCATTTTTTCGCTTAAATTCCGTGACATTGTCTTAAAAGTTTCGTCACAGTTGTACTGGTAAGTGAAAATTGGTGACGGATCAGCAAAAAACCGAAAATCGTTGTGACGGAGGTGGGCACCAGTGATTGGAGCACATCTTATCAGCACCACAACAAATACATTTGGATAAAAATAAGAACTGAGGAGCACCATAGCTCAGTTGATAGAGTTATGTACTCACGATCAAAAAGTCACACATAATGGCACATTCAAATCCCAGAGTAAACAACCTGTTGTGTCCTTGAGCAACACATTTTATCCTCATTGCTTAGTACTGGTTCTACCCAGGAAAGGTCCAAACATGAATGAAAAATGTGTTGACTGGGATGTAAAGCATTGACTCAAACCAAAAAAGAAAAAAAAAAAATTATGGTTGAAACTTGAATCTTATGCCATGAACAAAGTCGAAGTATGGGGTTTATAACATATAATGGACACTCTCCAAAAATAACTATTTCTACGAATGTTGACAAAGTTGTTTGTGTGAAAATTGTTTTCATAAAAGTTAAAAAATAAAACTTAGATTATTTTTTCCTTCAAATACTGACTCTATTTTCTGTATCTTCCTGTCTGTCAGTTGTGGACGTGACTCAGACATCGTCAGTGATAATGAGTGTACATGCAGGTATAATACTTATTTCCTTGTCTGCTTTATGTAAATGCCAATCATTGCATGTTATATAGCAGTAGGTCAATGGGCAGGACTCCATTTCTAAATGATTTCTCTTATTTCTCAGCCCAAACAGACTGTGTTTAGCTTAAAAAGTGCACATGTGTTTCAAAGCGTACAATAGATTTAGATAAACAAAAATTTCAGCGTTAAATTGTAAATATTTGCTTACCCATAATTTTTAGCATATGTTGTGGGTGCTTAAAAGAACCGTCTCATCGAGACGGTTCTTTTGAGTACCCACAACATATGTTTTGCTTGGGAAATAAGAAAATTGTTTTTCTGTGACGCGCTCTTAACTAAAGGCCTTGCATACTCTGAATATTTCATGGGTTGTTATACTTCTAATTTCCAGTCAATCCAGTGGTGTAATAACATTATTACTATGGGTTCAAGATCGAGGGGTTGCTGGTTCAAGCCTCATATCACCTGAGGCTCTGCATTGTGTCCTTGAGCAAGACACTTTATCCTCTGCTTAGTACTGGTTCAACCCAGGAAGACCTGTTCTGACATGACTGAAATATTGTTGACTGGGACATAAAGAACCAAAACAAACAAAATTTGGGTTCAACATTTGGATGAAAAAAACAGTGTGGGTCCTGATCAGCTGGCTTCATCAGAAGCCAGCTGATCTGGATCTTCATTGTTTTCCAAAGAGGGAGGATATAGAATTTCGAAAAAGATAAGCACACAGTGCACTTATTTGGATGAATACAGTATGTTGTGTGTGCTCAAAAGAATCATCTCAGTGAGACCTTTTCTTTTCAGCACCCATAGCTAAAACTTAATAAATAAGAAAACGAATAAAATGTTGCTAGCATTTTTACTTAACCTTTTAAAAGCTGATCAAGACTGCAGCAGACAGCATTTTTTGTGATGTCTTTATTTTCATGTAATATAAGGCTCGATATTTCATGTCAATCATCAGCTGACAGATTATTGAAATGTAATATAAATGGTGATGAATCCTTATAATTATGGTTTCATTTAGCAATTGCAAATTTTTAAAATTACTGTCATCTGCTACAAATTTTCCTGTGGCATTTTAAGGGTTGACTGGAGCTATGAAAGAAATATGCAAGAAGCTATGTATAGTATTTCTTCACAAAAACATAATATTTGTAGGAACAGTGCAGTCCCTTTATAACACACCTTGTTATAACACAGGTTTGGATATAACACAGTCATGTTGTGGCTACCGATTTTCTTTTTACCATGGAATTTTACTAAGAAATTATAGGAAAATGACCATATCATTTTCCTAATTCCTTTGTAAAATTGTACCTTTATAAGTTAACATGGTTCACTTATTATAGGGTTCGTTCCTATAGAGTCTAAACATTGTGATATAAAGGGACTGTACTGTATCCATTGAATACCACAAAGTATGTTATCACAGAGATAAGAAAAATGAGTCTCTTTACCTACTGCTATGTACTGTTATATATGAATCAATGTATGTTATGTTTGTATTGTTATAGTATCTGTGTATCATTGTTATGCTTGTATCATTGTAGTATCATTGATATTTTTGTATCATTGTAGTATACATGTATCACTGTTATGCTAGCATTGTTGATATGTTTGTATCAATGCAGTATGTTATGATTGTATCATTGTTATGTTTGTATCATTGTATCGTAATATTTTGTTGTTTCCTTATTTTGTTGATGGCTGCATATACAGTGAATGTAGTAAGGTAAAAAAATCTCACTTTTTGTCACACCTGCTTGTAGCAGGGTGTGACATAGGAATTCAAATATCTGTCCATCCATCTGTCAGTCAGTCAACAATTTACATTAAAGTGTTTCTTTGCAGCAGTGATAGATGTGAGTTACTGTCCTTGACATACACTTTGAGCGTACACTGTGATTTGGTGACCTTGACCTACTTTTAATACTCCAGTGACTTTGATGTCTGTCTGTCTGTCAACAATTAACATTGAAAAGCATATCTCTACAGCAGTTAGCTGTGTGTTTCAAACCTTGCATAATAATTGTCCTCAACATACATTTTGAGTACACACTGTGACCCAGTGACCTTGACCTACTTTGCATACTTAAGCGACGTTGACATAAATTTAAGTGAATTGGTGCATATCTCTGCAACAGTAATACCGGAGTGTCAAACCATGCATAGATATTGTCCTGGGCCTTCTCTTCACGCATGCACCTTCACCGAGTGACCTTGACCCACTTTTGCACTCCTGTGACTTTGACATAAATTTGACTTTACCCCGGCAGGGCAGGTGTGACAAAGCGGAATACTTGTCCCATGTAGAATTCTGGTTATCAGAATATACCTGTCATAGTGGCTGCCCCTTAAGTACATGTATGCATATGATTCTTTATCAAAAAGCATCACTGATCATTTAGCTACAAGGATGGGGATGGAGAAGTTTTCCCTTTCAAAACCATCCCCAAATCTTGCACCTTACCATCTTACAAGAGTCAGACATAGGTTCAGATAAGGAAACTTTTTGAGTGTTAAATTGTAACAGTTTTCTTACCCATCAATTTAAACATGTGTTTTTGGTGCTCAAAAGAATCGTCTCACTGAGATGGTTCTTTTGAGTACCCACAACATATGCTTTGGATGAGAGATAAGAAAAAATATTTTATCTTCAATCTGGAAGCCTGACAAACAGAATCTGTTGATGTCTTTTTATGTGATTTTATTTCTGTAAATAACCCTTTAACTTTGACTGTCTATTATTTTTTTACACATTTGCCATGTTGTTCATAGGTTTTATTCCCATTTATTTCCATTGCTGACAATATTTGATGGAGAAAGAATTGAGAAATAATACAGTATTGTATGATCTTCATTTGCCATTTAACTAAGATTTATTTTGAGACATCTTTGAAACTATTAATTTCAGTTTTACCTCAGAACTCAGGTGAGCAATGCAGGGCCTTTTGTCTTTTGTTTATGCAGTTGCTTTTGCAGAGTGATGATCTTAAAAATGAGTCAGTGCAAAGCAAAACCAAGAGAATAAATCAGGGCCATCTCAACACAGTCAGATCAAAGCATCCACTGTGAGCTCTCTGTGTAGCTAAGGACTCATAGGTGCAAGTACTCAGATCAGACTGGGTGTGTGCCCAGGCTGATCTGAGTCTTTGCTGGTCACACAAGAATTTTTTTTTGGTTTTTGCATACACTGGCTAAAATAAAGTCTAGCTTCATACTGGGCAATAAAATTATGTGCTTCTAGCTTTAATCCTTTGTGTACAAAAAAAAACAGTAAGCGTTTGCATTGTCAAACAGTGTAGACCAAGATGGGATATCATCCCAGTGTTATCTAATCAGGATCTGTACTACTTGCAAAGTTATAAACAATATTTGGGGACAGAAATACATTTTATAATATAATCTATAAATAAACATCTTCTGATTGGCTCAGATGCCTATCCACTGCCGCAAATATAACTACATATTGCATGGTTTGCTGGATGTGACGTTGCAAGGTTATATTGCATGGCTTATGGAAAGTGACGTCAGAACGTCAAATATTCTTGCATGATCCATCCGTAACTTCAATGGTTTTAATGGTCTAAAATGGCAGGAAATGCATAACATACATTTATTATATAATTAAACAATTGTTTACTTATATTTCGGTAGACATGGAGTGTTATTGAACAGTAAACTTAATCAAATTGACCTCCGCTCCGTGTCGGTTAATATGATGTTTACTGTTCAATAATACTCCATGTCCACCTCAACATAAGACAATAATTGTATAATATTTTGTGACCCCTCAAAATGTATAATGTACCATCCAAACATCAAACTGGATGGAAGATCCCATCACTATAAAAAAAAAGGTAAAGGTTTATTTTACTCCCATTAGAATTAGATCCAGTTGTTAGAAGTTTTAATTATACCCCCGCAAAACTGTGTTTGTGTGGGGTATACTGTTTTCATGTTGTTCGTCTGTCTGTCCATAACATTTTGTTTCCTTAATATCTTGAAGATTTATTTCTAGAATTTCATCAAACTTTGCAAACATATTCATATCTACAACACAAATACTTTTAATAAAAAAGTAAGGGCTAGGAGCCAGTTCTATTAGAGTTATTTCCATTTGTAATTCTAAATGACTTTTTTTTAATAGGGTTTATGCTTATGCCGTGATAGTGCATACATGGGCTGATCAACAGATTTTGATGGAGCAATTTGATAGTTTACCTTCACATTGTAAACGCATTGAACATATGCATGAAGGAGTTAGGTTCAAAACAAATGATTTTTTGACAAAATGACAGCTATGAGAACTTAGACAATTTTTCATATAGGGTTTATGCTTATGCTTTGATAGAGCATACACAGGCCGATCAACTCCTACCACAGCTTTTGATGGAGCAATTTGATACTTTGCCTATACAATGTAGACACATTGAACATATGCATGAAGGAGTTTGGTTCAGAAAAAATAATTTTTGACAAAATGACAGCTGTGAGAACTAAGACAATTTTTCCCTAATAAGGTGTTTGTATATGCATAGATGGTGCCTTCATGGGCTGATCAACTCCTACCACAGCTTTTGAGGAACAATTTGATACTCTGCCTTTACAATGTAGACACATTGAACATATGCATGAAGGAGTTTGGTTCAAAAACATAATTTTGAAAAAATGACAGCCATGCGTTTGGTTCAAAAAAAAAAATTTTTGACAAAATTACAGCTATGAGAACTTGGACAATAATCCTCTAATATGGCTTTTTTATATGTATAGATAGTGCCTTCATGGGCTGATCAACTTCTAGCACAGCTTTTGCTGAAATAATCCAATACTTAACATACACAATGTAGACTTATTGAACATATGCATGAAGGAGTTTGGTGCTAAAAATAATTTTTGACAAAATGACATCTATGAGAACTTTTTTAGCTAAGATATAGCCATGCATTAAAAGAGTTGTGTTATAACAGGATTGTCAAGTAAGAATTTCTAGCGATAAAGCGAGCAATCTCCCTAAACGAGACGTTCGTTTTATTTTGTTGAAATAACGACTGGAGAAACTAGGCACATTCAACAAATATATATAGACGAGCCGTCGATGCATCATTGCCTCCGAATTTGCATATTTAAAACGGGGTTTCCTAAATGCATGTAATAACTCTACTTCTTATTGAATGATAATTTATTTCGATCATCAATTGTGCTTGTTATTCAGTAACCTATTTGGGAACCAGACGGCTAAAGACGGGTAAACAATCGTCCTATCACGCTATCTACGGTAAAACTATTTATACAGTTGATGTACAATAAAAACGAACGCCTTGCAAAGTGGTCTATTTTTGTCAGATATTTGATGTCTTCTTTCGCTTATACAACCCCTTTGCCCCCCTAGACCCAAGACGCCCTTTACATATGTTATATATTTGTATAGCGACATTCAATTGTCCAAAGGGCATCTTGGGTCTAGGGGGGCAAAGCATCTAAAATCAAACTATAAGACGTCAGTTTCGTCTTTTCAATGACAAACGTCACAATTTTAAATATATTTCGTACGCATGCGCAGAAGGAAAACCGCAAAGTTTTGGAAATGAAGAACACTTCTATCCTTAATATTTTAGCACTTTTACTTTTTGAAAATCTGTTAAGGATTTACTAAAACTCTCGTCTTAACGGCGCCCAGTCTAAAGACGTAAAATGAGGGGTGGGAGTAGAAGGCGCAAGTTTTTACGGCTTTGCAAATGATGAATCGCTTTGAAACCTATTTTGATGCTTTCTATGCATATTTTACTACCGAAACAAGCCAATTTTAAAAACATCAGGGCAATTTGAAAATTTAGGTTTTGTAATCATGTCAACTAGGGAAAATATACGCCTTATCGCTAGAGCTCCTTTGTGATATGATTGTGTCAGACCAAGTGACTGAGCTGTACAGGGCATGGTGCTTTATGTATTTTATAAATTTTTTGTATGCAGTGTATATAATTTGCATGAATCCACAGAAATACCAAGAATGTAAGATTGCATTCACAGTTTTGACTGTACAAAATTTGTATTTAGTGTTTTAATATAGCCTTTATCCCATTGTCTGCTGACCATTTGAAAAAAAGTGTTGTTTTTGGTTGTTGAATTTTTCATGCTAAAGGTGGAAGGCTTATTTTTGATTTTTTGCACATAAAGTCTACCTTCATAGCTTAAAGTTTTGGAATGTTGGAGGCAGAGGTTTCACTTTGAGCCATCATTAGTTTGATTTAAGGGGGCTGGGAAAAAATACATGTAGATACATTTCTAACCAAACCTGATGAAATTTGAATTAAGCCAGTACTTTCAGCTACCATGAACAGAATTAATCCTTTTCATTCTGGATACAGGTAAACAGTTACTTAGGCAAACAGTGAAGACCCAGATAAAATGCCACATTAGGCAGGATTTCATTAGGATCTGCACTGTCACCTTTGAAGATGAATCTTCAGGGATAGAAATACATAGTTTTATAGAATATTTGACCGCAAACTCCTTAAAATGTGTATGTGATAATCCATTAGAATGAAAAGTGTTAACTAGGGACAACTGAGTAAAACGGCCACACAAAAAAAGACAAAAAAAAGATCTTAATGACAAATGGTAGCTTAATGAAGATTGAAAGTATTGCAGAATGCTCCTTTTGACCGGCATTAATGATAACTGGTTTTGAAACAAATTTTCTGTCTTTTTGAGAGTGGCCGTTTTACACAAATAATATTCATTTATATTCCATAGGGAACAATGTTAAACACATATGATAAATTTACTCTATTTCAATATTTCGGCCATTTTAACAAGTTTTACTGTATTTGATAATATTTGTGGACTACACTTACAGTAATTGGTTGACTATCTTAACCCGTTATATTCCGATGGATTTTCCCATAAATATTGATATGATATGTATGGTATTGCCCATTTTGTACTTTAAGGGGTCGCAAGTAGACGTTTCTAAATTATGATGTATTTCTGTCACTGAAGGTTGTTCTAATCTTAGCAAGCTGTTCGCCAAACATTTAGGAGTTTCCGGTATACAAAGGGTTAAGCACTCTCCCTGCTATTGGTGATTTTTGTCACCTACTGATAACCTTTGCAAATAGTTTGCAGGCCAGACAAAACATCAGGTCTGATCAGGATCCAGGCTGTTTGTCACTGATGGCATTAGTGATATATATATTTTTTTAAAAGTCAATTAGAAATATAGACTTTTAACGGCGACACAAATAGCATGCAAAATTACTAAGTTAAAATTGTATCCAAGCTGTTGAAAGCTGATTTGCTCTAGATATTTATGCTAGTTAGTTTACAGTGAAGCTTTAGGTCATCTGAGCCTGTTTACCTATATGACTAGGAGCCTGTATATATCTGTTCATCATCTATCTTCAACATTCTTATATAGGCAGTGGCTCAAGAAAACCTGTCTTTGTTGCATGCAAACAACAAGGGTGTAGACCAGCCTGTGGATCTGCACAGTCTGATGTGATTGGCTTTCTGCAAAGATTTCAAGTTTCTAGCTAGTCTCTGTAGTAGAAATACCATATTTGACATAATAAGTGTGCTTCCTCTTATAAAAGCACATCAAGTTGTTTATGAGTTGTGAATTCTACATCATAGTCAAGTGTTTCTATTAAATTATTAACTTAGATTGCTGATCCAGGGATCGTGAGTTCTATGCTGGCCCAAAACTTTCGTGGAGATTTCTCATGAAATATTTTCTATGGTCATGCTCCTTCCACTGATTCAAGAAGGGCTGTTGTCAGTTACAAGTGAAAGTATGTGCACTGAGTACTGGTTAACCGCTTAGTCTAAGTTTGCCCAGGACAAAAAAAGTGTGGTAAGGTTAATAGACCACCTCGACATGACCTTGGCTGTTGAATGGAGCGTTAAACCACAAACCAAATAGTGTAGAGTGCAGTGGCTCAGTTGGTAGAACGTTAGACTCGGGATCAAAGGGTTGCTAGTTTGAGCCTTTGGTGGAGACACTGTGTTGTGTCATTGAGCAAAACACTTTATCCGCTGCTAGGTACTGGTTCAAACCAGGAAGACCTGTCATGACATGACTGAAAATTGTTAACTGGGACGTAAGGAACCAAAACAAACAAATACTAGAGTAGAAGTCGATGGTACACCATCGCAAATACCCGCTTTTTGACCTATAACCTTTACCTTGGGGTCAAGGTCACACAAAATGTAGCTCAGTACCTTCAACATAATATGACATATGCACCTGTAAAGTTTGAAGTTGCTATGTCCAATGGTTAAGGAGAAGAAGTATTTACAAAAAAATACACTATATGACCTTGACCTATGGGTGAAGGTCAGACTAAATGTTGTCTAGTGCCCTCCAAATCATATGACCTTTTCACCTGCAAAATTTGAAATTGCTACGTCCAACAGTTTAGGAGAAGATGCATTTACAAGAAAGTACATTATTTGACCTTGACCTTCAGGTCAAGGTCACACTAAATGTTGCCCAGTGCTGTCTACATCATGTGACCTATGCACCTACAGAGTTTGAAGTTTCTACGTCAAAAGCTGTAGGAGGAGAAGCATTTACAAGAAATTCAATATTTGACCTTGACCTTGGGGTCAAGGTCACACAAAATGTTGCCCAGTACCCTCTACATCATGTGAACCATCCAGCTACAAAGTTTGAAGTTGCTAGGTCTAACCGTTTAGGAGGAGATACATTTACAAGAAAATTCAATATTTGACCTTTGACCTTGACCTTGGGGTCAAGGTCACACAAAATGTTGCCCAGTACCCTCTACATCATGTGACCTTTTCAGCTACAAAGTTTGAAGTTACTACGTCAAAAGGTTAAGGAGGAGATGCATTTACATGAAAATTCAATATTTGACCTTTGACCTTGACCTTGGGGTCAAGGTCACACAAAATGTTGCCCAGTACCCTCTACACCATGTGACCTATTCAGCTACAAAGTTTGAAGTTGCTACGTCTAGCCGTTTAGGAGGAGATACATTTACAAGAAAATACAACATTTGACCTTTGACCTTGACCTTGGGGTCAAGGTCACACAAAATGTTGCCCAGTACCCTCTACATCATGTGACCTATTCAACTACAAAGTTTAAAGTTGCTACCTCTAACGGTTTAGAAGGAGATATATTTACAAGAAACGTGACGGACGTACGCACGGACGGACGGACAGACAGACGGACGGATGGACGGACAGACGGACGGACGGACGACGGACCAACTTTGACACGAAATTAATATACCCTTTTTTTCTAAAGAAAAAAGCGGGTATAAAAAACTCTTTTGGATGAAATTCAGTGAGGATCCTGGTCAGCTGGCTTCATCAGAAACTAGCTGAGCTCGGTCTACACTTTTCAAACAATGGTGTAAATTTTTTAAAAGTGCATCATGCTTTCAAACTTTAGTTACCCCACATAAGGGCTTAGGTAAAGAGTGCAGAGCTACATGCATTATGCAACTGAAAATGAATTCATTTTCTACAGGTAACAAGGTAAAACTAGCAACTGACTTGTCAGCAGTAGGAGGAATATTTCAAGTAGTTGTGTTGTCAGTTACAAGTGAAAGTATGTGCACGAAGTACTTGTCATTCGCTTAGTCAAGCTTGCCCAGGTGAACTGACCATGTCGACATGACCATAGCTGTTAACTGGGACGTAAAACCTCGAACTAACAAACAAACAAACATTTATCAAAACATAAGAATTCATATTTTAAAAGATCTAAAAATACTATAAACATTGTGAAAGTTTTTAAAAAATCTGTTTTTTGTTTCAAGCACTTCAAAATATTTAAAATTGTCAATACTGAAATTTTAAATGTACTTGTACTTTTTTGATAAAAGATGCACCAAACCTCCTAAATCAAAGTGTAGTCACCCATCTTTATGCAACTTTTTGATAAGCCCCAGGATTGTATGATCAGTCTTTCTGACCAGGAAGTAATGTAATTAACCCTTAACCTCATGGGGACGCCTTTTAACACTTTTGCAAACAGAGCAGACCCAGATCAGGCAGCTCTCATAAGAGCTGCCTGATCAGGGTCTACTCTGTTTGCTTATGGAAATATGATTAGATATGATCCTACACTAGTGGACCTGACAGGTAATTTCTTTGTTCTATGTACAAATGTGAAAGTGTAATTATATAATTATTCACAGTGGGAGGAGCTTAGCATGAATATTAGTGAAGGAATGGGTTAAATAAGGCTCAGTTATAATTAATATTTGTGTGTATAATTTCAGGTAGAAAGAAGAAATATGGTAAACATGACAAGGAAGCATCCCCTTCAGGTAGGCAAGCATAGTCTTTCATAAAATGAGCCAGTTCATGAGATTTTGGTACCTATCGCATATGCATTGAATCATTCTATAAACATACATGTACAGCTCCCGCAGTGGCTCAGTGGTAGAGTGCTTGACTCGAGACCCAGGGGCTGCGGGTTCGAGCCTCACCAGCATCACTGTGTTGTGGTCCTTGAGCAAGACACATTTATCCTAGTTTAGTACTGGTCCAACCCAGGAAGACTCGTCCCTGTTTAACTGAAAGATTGTTGATGGGACGTAAAGAATCAAATCAAACAAACAAACATGTAAAGCTCTCTAGTGGGGCTAGATGCCTTAACCCTTAATGCGCCAATCGCAACAAAAGTCGTCTGCTATTCTTGTCTGCTGAAATGTTTAAGAAGCCTCTATGGCAAACAGTGTGGACCCAGATCAGACTGCTCCTATAGGAGCAGTCTGTTCAGGGTCCACACTGTTTGCTTCTATACTTAATTAGCCAGTAATGTTAGGCAATTATTTACAGCAGACAACATTTTCAGTTGTGTTTTTTTCTTGACGCTTTAAGGGTTAACTCTGGTATATACCTTCATCTGCATCCCTACATTGTGTCTGAGCCTTCACTGTTTGCATATGTGGTAAGTACCAAAATATCATCACAGGTTTAGATAAACAAAATAATTCAACGTAAAATTGTAAATATTTTCTAACCCATCAATTTTAACATATGTTTTGGGTGCTCAAAAGAACCGTCTCATTGAGACGGTTCTTTTGAGTACCCACAACATATGTTTTGGTTTAGAAATAAGAAAATTAAATTTTTGTTACACACTCTTAACTAAAGTCCTTTATCATGCTCTGGCTCATTTAATCTTTTCTCAGGTGACTGGATTAAAGTCCCAATTAACACCCTTCCCTCCCCTTCAGCTGTTGTGATGTAGTGGATAAACCACTCGCCTTGTAAGCCAGGGGTCTTGGGTTCGATCCCCGGCATCACCAGTCTGTTGGATGAGACTTTTAAGCTGTGGCCTGTCTCCATATAACCTTAGCTGTTGTTGGGACATTAAACTCAAGCACACACACACACAAAGCACTGGATTGGCTAAAAAAAATAATCCTTAGTGTAAACAAATGACCCATAAATTTTTCAATGTATGCATATTTATAAGATCATTTATGCCCTTAAAGGGGAAGGCAACTGTTTTATATGATCTAAATTGGTTGAAAAACGTAGAAGTTGTGAGCGTTTGAATATTTGCAAATGAACTGTTATGGAAGCGGCCATGTTGTAGGCTTAGTGACATCACACTGCCTAATTAAATATGTTTAATCAAAATAAAAGACAAACCAATGGATTACTTGCAATTATTTTTAGTAAAACATTTTCCTTATGTATAAAGCTGCATATCTGCTGAAAATCAGATGCTGCGATAGTATTTATAACTAAAAATTAAGCAGTTGAAAATATTCTGAAAACTAATTAAATATTCAAAATGGCAGCTAAATGTTGGCAATATTGTATCCTTTAAATTCCCATAACTTCCCCATTTTTGAACTGATTTTGAGGATACTTGTATCAAAATTCATGGTTCATAGAGTTCTTTCTGATAAAACATACTTATCATTAGGGTTGCTGTCCCCTTTAAGCAATGGAATTCTGTACCTGAAAAACTCTTCACCAGAAGCCAGCTGATCAGGATCAACACTGTTTTTAAATAATGATATATCTAGGTTCAGAATGACCAGGGAAGTGACAGCTGTTGGCTTGATACATTTTATTGTCCTGTATATGGTATATGTTCAAAAATCATGAACATTAGTTGCCTGCCAAAAAGACTTAAACTAATAGCACAGACCCAGCTCAGACTGCTACATAAGTAGTTTGACCAGGGTCTCTGCTGTTTGCTATTCTTACAAGCAATTTGGGAATTCCAGCCCTGATAACCAACGTTTTATTTGAGAACAAAAAGAGAAAAGTGTTCATAATTTTAGAACATTTACCAAATCTTTTATCTTTAAGATTCCGTATTTGATAGTCCTGCGGGCAGTAGAAAGACTAGTGGTGCTGGTATACCAGTAGATGCAAGCAATATAAAACCAGGTATGTGTTACAGGCATCACACAGGGTTCTCACAAGCTCTGGAAATCCTGGAAAACCTGGAAAATTACAAAAAAAAGTTCCATGCATGCAAAAATCATGGAATTTGAAAAAACCTGAATAGTCATGGAAAAATCATGGATTCTTTTTTAAATAAAATCAATGAATTGTATTCACTCTTTCTCAAATTTTCGGCCTTGGGCCTTCTTCAGGATATTAGAAACAATTTTCACAGCTAAGTAGCATCCATAATGACTAGTATGGTAAATGTTTACTGTCCATTGACAGTGGTGACGTCGCATCACTTCCTGCCAGGTTGCACTCAGATTGGCGTAACATTAAATGACGTGACCTCATTTCCCGCCAAAATAGCATATAAGGCCATCAGTTCAACATTGCAAAAGTACTTAAGAGCATATGAACAACTGGCACATGAATGGAAAAATTAAGTAATCATTATATTTGTGAGAAAAAGGGGGAAAGAGTGGTGCTCAAAAGAACCGTCTCATTGAGATAGTTCTTTTCAGTGCCCACAACCGAAAGTCACAATGATTTTTTTTAAATAATTTGATGAAACCACCAGTAGCAAGAAAACTAGCTGTCAGACACACAAGTTTTGTGTGTCTGACAGCTAGTTTTCTTGCTACTGGTGGTTTCAAGTTTTATTTATTTCAAAATGCATACATGGTCTACAAGCATGCTTATTTAAATATACTACTGTTGCTCATTCTGCATTTATGCTCTGCGTAGTGAAGATGCCGCTTAAAGGGGAGGTTGGAGGCAGTGCATTAAATAGATATGGAAATAACATCGTTGATCATGGAAAATCATGGAAAATTCATGGAAAAATCATATTGTGATTTTGAATTTCTGTGGGAACCCTGATCACATGATATAAATGTGATCATTCTACTCTGGTTAGGAAAGCTGATGAGAATTGGCTTTACTTTTTAAGTGCTGCACTTCTAAATGGGAATGATGCAGTTTGATCTTGACTAACCTATCCTATTTATTGATGAAAGTATGCATTAACTAAGGGATTTCAAGCAACATGCCAAAGAACAATGTAATATGATAGTTGCATATAGAAACCACAGATGGTTCTCCAACCTTATTACCCTCCCCCATTCCCATCCCCACCCCCGGAAGTCAAGAAATAGCACAAAATTTGTTGTCTGTTGTGGTCATGGTTGGCTTTATACGCTTTGGTTTTCAACTTTAAAATTTATACCTAAATAAAAAATAAATACTTCATTATGCACTAATTTTATTTACAAAGATCATTTTCTATGGACTAAGGTAATTACAGCAGTATTTATTGCTTTTATCCAAACATCTTGGGGCAGACTTTTTCATTTATCAGGATTAAACAGCAGGAAATTCAAGCCTCTGTGTTAATCAGTTTCTGATTCATGTGAGCACATTGTCTCTGTGAATTTTAGTGGTTTCTTATACAAATTCTGCTTTTCATTTTAATAAATGATAATGGAAAATTCTATTTTAGTACAATCAATGCAAAAGAAAAATGTTATGTTAAACCAAAAGAAAAGTATTATGATTTTTTCAATAAGTTTCATTTGATTTTTCTATGTCTTATTGTACCCAAAATGAAGAGTTGTTACAAAATATGTTGTCTTTGATAGTAATAATTAATGCTTTAAGGGTTAAATTTAGAAATAATGATTAAACATCAGCCCATGTATCAAAATATTCTCATCAATGTTCACACTGCTTAAAATATTACTATGAAACATTGTGAATTTTTGCCAATATCAAGGATTTACGATTCTGCCCTGGTAGTGTGTAAGCAGGGTCCACTTGTTTGGAGCTGATTGACCTAAAACATGGCTATCGTCCAGGGGCAAGCAAAAGTAATCAATTACAGGCTAATTGAAGAGATTCCATAAATATTTAAGGAACTATTCCTACCATACTGTAAGCTCTATAATAAATGCATTTGAAAAAAGTGTGAATTTTCACTTTAAGCAAGGTTCATAGGGATAAAGTTGTATATAAGTCAAGGAATTTTTGAGGATCATTAACAGTTGACAATCAAAAAGTCATCTGCTGATACTGACTTTACAACAGCTTTGGAGTTAATGAACAATAGCTATTAAAGCTCTTCCATTTTCAGAAACCTCTGATGACATATTAGAAAAATACCGATCTCCCAAGTCCATACTGACTCCAGCTTCAAGCAATGATGCAGTACCGACAGATAAAGAGCGAAGATTGACCTTGAAGGAAAGTGAAGATGGTACACCCCTGTATGACCCAACTAACCTCGAAAACTGTCTCGCTTTCTTGGATGCAAAACGAAAACTTCGAATGGTGCTCAGCACTGGGGACTTCCAGACAGGACAGGGTGCTTTTATGTACATGGGTGCATCTTCATACAGTCCTCGGGAAGTGGAGGCATTCAATCGTGAAAATAATGACCTAGTCAATTTGTTACGGGCTCAGTTGTCGGAAGCTATTAATTTACAGAGTAAAGATACAATAGCACAACTACATGAAGCTCTTAGGTGTGTCAGGATGTTTGATACTATAGGGTAAGTCAGGTTGCATGCTAGGTAATGTTTGGTCTACTGACTTTTTTTCAAAATTAAATTTTTTACAAATTTCTTTCAGGAAAACTATCAAAGTGTCCACCAGTTTTTCAGTCCTGACGATCTGGGTCCTAATTGTTTGCAGAGGTTATCAGCAGGAAGGGATGAGTTAAGTTAGAATTTACTTAACTCTTTGCATGCTGGGTAACTTTGCATGCATTTGTTATCATCATCAGATTTTTTTCAAAGTCATTTTTTTTCTTCAAAAATTTCTTTCAGGAATACAATCAGAATATCAAATAGTTTGGATTCAGATTCTGCCCAACATTTTTTCCATTATGATCTGGAACTTAACTGTTCGCAAAGATTGTCAGCAGACAACTTTTTGTTGTCACTAGTAGGCAAACAGTTAAGCAAATACTTAACCCATATATGCCTTAGGTCTTCTTGGTACTTTTTAGCACCCAAAAT
Source organism: Loripinus fragilis (assembly GCA_964019695.1). Classification (NCBI taxonomy): domain Eukaryota; kingdom Metazoa; phylum Mollusca; class Bivalvia; order Lucinida; family Lucinidae; genus Loripinus; species Loripinus fragilis. Next base: position 38,073,371 of record OZ026515.1, read on the forward strand.
ATATGAGCTGTTTGTTTGATTTGATTCTTTCGTCCCATCAACAATCTTTCAGTTATAAAGGGATGGGTCTTCCTGGGTTGAGCCAGTACTAAGCTAGGATTAATGTGTCTTGCTCAAGGACACAACGCAGTGACTCCGGTGAGGCTGGAACCCGTGGCCCCTCGGTCTCGAGTCAAGCACTCTACCAGTGAGCCACTGCGCTCCCAATATGAGCTGTGATCTATGAAAACCCACCTTAATGACATTTAACTCTTTTTATGTAAAAATCATTTGAAAACACCAAAATTAAGAAATTTTACAAGTTTATATACTGCCTTAAAACCTATTCAGGTGGATAGTAGAATAAAACTGGCAATTATTTCTGATTAGACTTCTTCGTTATTATGCCATATGTTTCCATGGCAACAATTTTACCTTAGCAACTGTCAGAATTTTTAAACGATGGTCAGTCGTTTTCAGATCATGCAAACTTTCGGCAAAAATGAATCCGTGTCAACTTTTCTGCGAATTCAATTTCACACATGCCAAGGATAATAAAAAAAAATATGTTAGCAAGTTAACTTTGATGTCATTTGTAACGCCATGACATTTCTGACGTTGTGTGTTAAAGTTTAGACAGTGTATAGTTTCGAAAGACCATATTTCCATGAATAATGGAGATAACTTCATTAAACTTGCAACACTTCGTAGATTAAGTGTATGTAAAAAAGTAAATTTTGACAACTTCACCATTAAGGCTGGTTTTCACAGATTGTGGCTCATATGTTTAAACCGATGGATAAGAAAATATTAACATTTTTGTGTTCAAAAGTTTTGTTTATCTAGACCTATGTACTACAGTAACTGCACTATTTGTACACTTTATATGGTGTACTGTATTAGACCTAATAAGCACACATGGCCTTATAAGCATTCACCCAAGACATTTTTTAGTACTTCCAGCCAGTCTAGTGGTTCAGTTTCATTTCTTTGTATGACTGAAGAACAGAATGAATCCTGATCAGCTAGCTTTATCTGAAGCCAGCCAATCTTCAAAACATCATATAAAATTGTGAAATAGTTATGTGCACAGTGTGCTTACTAGGTAAAATATGGTAAAAATGTTTTCATTTGTTTCAGTTGTAAAAAGCTAGTTAGATCCTTACAAGATGATTATCGCTCTCGATCAAGTTATGTCTCCTATTTGGTGCGGTCTAAGCAGGGCCTTCTATCAAGTTTATCCCATTTACAACGACTACTCAAGAGAATACAGAGGTGGGTAAAAATAACCATTTTCAGACCAATGGAATTTTACATAAAGCTATATACAATGAAGTGATGATTGTCAGGCAAGGATCATTTACCTATAATTTCTTTGTAAAATTGTCCCATTATAACACAGTTCACTTATAACACATCCCATTCCTATGGAGGCCAAACATAGCATTATAAAGGGACTGCACTGTATCAACAATTAGAACATCCAATTTTTACTCTTGGTATTCAGATAAAGGTTCCAGAAACTCAAAACAATTCTATTATTAAACCTGACGAGGTATGTAAAAGATAGCAATGGAATGACATATATTGTATATCCTGAACAGACTGCTCCATTCAGTTTTGAATGTAGCAAAATGAAACTAACTGGACCAGGCCAAAGAAATAAGCTAAACACACCTTATGCGTTTCTATTCTACACTGACTGTCCCATGTATACCTGGGGATGCCTAAACATACATGTTATCAAAAAATTTAAGAAAAAAAGCTTTTGTGAGCAGAATAATTTTGACCAAGTCAATAATACTGATAAATACTATCACACATTATGATTGGCTGTATATAAATAGCTTACCAAATAGAATATTTGCTCACTCAAACGGGATTGTATAATTATTTAATGGAGGCCAATTACTTAACGGATTGACAATGAAAAGCGGTTGTGAAGAATGAAAAATGCTTGCACCAGATGGGTCCATGGACATTAATTTTCAGAACCAATATTGAAAAAAAATGTGTCAATGACACAAAGGCCCACCTAGAATGAACACTGTATTTTGTATAAGTTTGAAATTTTCATTGCAGAGAGAAGGAGGTGTATGACAAACACATGACCAATGTATGTGTACGGTTGTTCCTAGAGAACTGGGAGAAATATACTATGGGTTTTATGAGTGAATTTCAGAAACTCACCGTCTCTGATGAAAAGGTAATCGACACTTCACTTAATTTTGCAGCTGCTTTAACATGGACAACTTTGGCATGTAAGTGTCAGTTCACATGTTCATTTGTTTATTTATTCAACATTCTGTTAAAGTCCACCCTTTGTGTTCAGCCTTAATACTTATCCCACCTGAAAATGTTGTCTGCATATATTCAAGTGCATTTCAAACAAGACTTTTGCATGGAAGCAAACAATATGAGCATTGGAGCAGTCAAGGGGATCAGTCTGATCAGGGTCCATATTATTTGCAATATAGGCTACCAAAGGACATAAGCAGATGAGAGGGTAGATGACAAAAGGCGTGACTGGCATGAAAAGGGTTAAGATCAACTTTGAAACCATTAATGTAACTCTAGCATGAGCAGTTTTCTTCAACCACAAAAGATTGGGTAAAATAACCATTAATTAGAATATCAAAGGTAAAAAGAAAATAATCAGATCTCTCTAGTGCCAAAAAGAAACAACATTTCTTCATTTTTCAAAAATAAAATGCTGGTTCTACTAATATAATTATTAATGATTATATTTATGGTATAGAATAAAATGTTTATGTGATGATTTGTGGCGGATAAAAAAGTTGGTTATTTGGGAGGGACATTGAAGATAACAGATATTGTGTTAAAATTTATGTCAATAGGCAAGCACGCAATATTTTGGTACTTATGGCACATGCACAAATTCACTCTTTAAACATGCATGCATAGCCAGCTAGTGGAGCTGGAGTTCTGAATTTTGGTGTGAGCCTTCATCCATATACATACTTTGTGTATACAATCAGTTAAGGGTCTGGTCTTGCAGATGCAATTAGTACCAAAATCTCATGTACTGGTTCATAAATCCTTCCGATCATGGTGCTAATACTGGAGCCGAGAGCTATAGAATGACCTGAATTGGCCCCTTGTCCGATCAATACTGCACTATGTACTCCAAGAATTCTAATAAGCATCTGTCAGTGTGAATTGAAATTCATTAGCCCTTCTTTGCTGATGGGATAATACCAAATAGTGTTAACCTCAATGGATTCTTATGGTATTTGATAGTAATTAGCTCATGAATTATGAAGTGCATGATGTCATAAGATACGTGTGTCAGACTTATTAATTTTATTCTTATCTTTCAGACGGATTTGGTGGAGAGATTCTTACAGTTTTTATATCAGCATATGAACAAAGATAACATATGGTTAGGTAAGTATAAATGGTACATGGCATTTGATAGTACACATTTATGCCAAAATGACATGCTTTTATTCCTTCTTATATATGTCTGCAACATATTAAGAGTTGGCTTGTTTAGGGCTATTCCAGGAAAAAAGGTGACTGGGGGATGGAACACAACTTTTTTAGGGGTACCACCTAGAAATTTAAATTAACTGAAATGGCATAATCAGAGAACGAAAAACAGCATTGTACCCCCACCGGTAGGAATTTATTTTAAAGTTTCCTTCCACCCCCTGGTCACACTTTCACCTGGAATAGCCATAAGAAAACTATGAGTGCTCACAACATAAGGTTTTGTGGAGAAATGATAAAGGTAGTTTATTACCTGGTAATCACTCTTATCTGGTGCTATGAATCGTAATGTCTAAGTATTATTCTGACTTTTAAAACTGACTTTGATCACATAGCCCAGGCCTTGAGGTTATAAAACTTTTTTCATGCTAAACTCAACTGAGCATGAAATGTCAACTACTTATAAAAACTAAAGGTTGAAAAATAGAGATTTATTTGCTTAAAAACTCTCAGATGCTGTATTTATCCTTTTGGCATTTTAACATTTATGAGCAGGATGAATTTCATGCTATGCTGAGTTGAGCATTAAAAAAGTTTTATTGCCTTAGAGCCTGGTGAAGAGGTGAAAATCATGTTGTGGTTACTCATTAATATCTCCTCTAATGAACATCACAGCAAATGAGCTATCTTGTGACCAAACCAACTACAGTTATGTGCGATAAGTGTGACATATTTTTGAAACTTCCACTGACTTTAGTGCATTTTCAAGTTTCCTTTATTTTATTTTATTGTAGACAAATGACTGAAAGTTTCATGGTCAAAATTGCATAATTTGGAAGCTAAGTCAATAAAGTTTTTCAAAATAATATTCCCTTTTTCAATATACTGGTACTATGTTATAATCAAAAGTGAAGGCACCTGGATTAGAATAGTCAAAGTACACTTAACTCTTTGTCTACAGCGTAAATTTGCATGCTTTTTTGTCATCTGCTGAGTGTTGATTTTTTCAAAATTCACTTTTTTTAAAAATTTCTTTCAGGAGTACCATCAGAGTGTCAAACAGTGTGGATCCAGATCAGGCCTGATGTTTTGTTGTGCCTAAGCTGGGTCCAAGTTCGCATAGGTTATCAGCAGATGACACAAGTGTTTATTCTTTTTTTCAGCTGCCAGTGAGACCCAGTTGGATGATGCCAAGCTAGCCATAGAGCGTTATATCATGAGTAGAATATATACACACGCCATGTTTCCTAATGGGGATGGAGATGTTTTAAGGGACCAGTAAGTTGTTAGCCTATTTTGAGCAAGAGGTGCTCAATTAGTCGGTGTACTTTATGTGTAAACTAGGTTGGGCATATTGCGGCTAAGGAAAACTTAAAAACTCTCCTCGTTTGAAGCTGGTAATTAGAATTCAGAATATTTTGGTAGAAATTATCGTTAGGGGTTCTTCTACATCTGCTCAGCGCCTTTGTTATTCACTTTTTGGAACATATATTTAAACTTGCTACAGGTGTAATCTCAATTTTCCAGCTAGTCTCTGAAGCTGAGAAGACTGGTTTGAGTGTCACTTTGTCAGGAGCCCCGAAGATAGGTTTTGTCACGTCAAGGCCCATATTTGAGTGAAACTAAGATGACTTGAACACTACTAGTTTGAAGTACTCATTTAATTTGAACTAAATTTGGAATACATTAGATTTATACCAGAGAACAAGAGAACATATTTCGCTTTTTATTTTTCCTTTTCACTATAACTCTTTATCACCTAGTATCATCTGCTGATATCTTTTGCAAACAGTTAGGACCCAGATCAGGCCCGACAAAATATTGGACCTGATCTGGATCCAAGCTGTTTGACAGTCTGATGGTATGCCTGAAAGAATTTTTCAAAAAGTTGATTTTGGAAAAAATCAACAGAGGACAAAAAATCATGCAATGTTCTCAAGGAGGCAAAGAGTTGATATCAAGTATGTGTTTTGGAAACTTAAAAGATCCATCTCAATGAGACAGTTACTTTAAGTACCCAACAACACATATTTTGATAGAATTAAGGAAAATAATCAAATATGGATTATATGTTAATTAAGGACAACTTTTTTTACTCAAGCTACTGAAAGCTTGAGTGAAAAGTATGGTCCCGTAGGCTTGGTAAGGTGACTGAGTTGATTGTAGTAATGTCAAGCCCCTGTCACACCAAGCCGCATTTCCAATGCGTTGGCAAGGAGTTGTTTAAATTTCCAGATTGCTGTAAGATCACAAGCAAATCTTGATATTTTTCGTGGAAAAGGGCTTATCACAGCATCCTTACGGCAACTATGGCGTTGCTACAGAGCTTGCTTGGTGTTCTATCACATTCCAACAGAGCTTGTTGGCGATTCTCTTCGCTCTAAGGACCCTTTCACTATGCTGGCAATGCATACAGTGCACTTTCACAATGTCCGCACTGCGCTGGCGGCGTGTTGAAGAGGCAGTGTAGCAATTTTCCCACCTTTCCGAAATTTGGCCAGGGGCCTGTTGGATTTGGGAAAATAGCATTTGTGCCATCAACGTTTTCGGGTATATTTATACTGTCTAAATGAACAAGATCTCCACACAAAATAACTTATCAGTGTAAAGCTTTACGTGTTGCATTACATGTACTCTGAATATTTGCATCAAGATGTGAATTTAAACATCTGTAACTTTCCTATTTTTGGTCTGATTTTCACTGAATTTTCACCAAAATGGAGATTGGAAATATTATTCATGAGAACGCTGTTCTGGTGTGACAGGAGTTTTACATGGATGAAGGTTTCAGGATTATTCTTGAATTCAGAGTTTTAAGGCTATAGTGAGCCTATAAAATATTGAATTTGGCTTATTATAATAGCTTTAATAGATTTATTTTCAGTTTATCTAAAGACCACAGACCATTTATAAATTGAATTTTTAATATTATGTGGGTATAATTTGAATTTCTAAATTTCAGGATTTTGAAAAAGAAAACAATCTGACTATTACTTTATCAACTTTTCCTATATTTTCAGGATAATACAGAAACACATCAAGGAGCTGAGTAAAGTGATATCTCCAACCCATGATAAATTGTGTATACCAAGAATGTATCATTTAGAATGTCCGTGGCCAGCTGCACAAAGGGAAATATATATGATCAATGCTTACAAGGTAAGCTAGTTACTATAGTTACTGCACATATGTCATACTCTTAACTCTTTGTCTGCTAGTGGCGAATTATGTTGTCTGCTGATATTTTTTGTGAACAATTTAGACCTAGATCAGGCCTGGCCTGATCTGGATACAAACTGTTTGTCATGCTGATGGTATTCCTGAATTTATTTTTTTGTTTTGAAAAAAGTTGATTTAAAAAATATCTGCAGATACCAATTAAAATAAAAAAAAAATCCCAGCATACAAAGAGTTGATAGTATGAATGTAGGACATTTCGGCCACTGACGTTTCGGCCCGGACATTTCGGCCACGGACGTTTCCTGAAACGGCCACGGAAATTGCCAAAGGCGAACGTTTCGGCCATGGCCACAAATTGTGGGTTGGGGTGTGTGCATGCATAAATGTGTGATGCATTTCTAAGGAAAAAAATGACTGAATAATCTTATATACTATACATGTATTTCTCCCAATTTTTTATCAGTTATTAAACTGCATGTATTTTCAAGCAGATATGAAAACAGTGTGGGTCCTGATCAGGTAGGGAGCTGGCTGATCTGGATCTACAGTGTTTTGAAGAAAAAAGATAAATCCAGGCACAGCATGAAAGTAGTAAACATTCATCAATTGTTATGTACAGTAGATTCAAAAGATACACGAGAATTGTTGTAAACAAAAAATATAAACTAATCCAGGTTATGGGTACTTTATACAGGTATATATCATTGACTGCTGTATAATAAACACCATAATTTACCTGTTTCTAATAAAAAATAGCATACTCCTATTATCATGCATCTTTGAATCTACTGTAAGTATTTACATGCATATTTGATTTCAAAAGATTAAGAAATGCATCACACATTTATGAATGCACACATACCAAACACAAAATTTATGGTTATGGCTGAAACGTCCACCTTCGGCATTTTCCCTGGCCGAAATGTCCGTGGCCGAAATGTCCGGGCCGAAACGTCCTAGGCTGAAATGTCCGTGGCCAAAATGTCCGAGCACCGATAGTACATACCTTAGCTTTTTAAGTCCTAATTGAGCACAGAAATGAGAATGGCCAAAATTTGAATTTTGTGCCTAATAGAATGAATATTAAAAGCAAGACTGTTGCAGTTCAGTGCCTTTTATCTGTTTAAATGAGCAATTTTTCTGCCACTATTAATCAGATAAACAATAATCTCATATGTTACCACTATTTTCTTGTCTTCAAAATGATGTCTGCTTTTTATGTCTGCTGCATATTTTCAAGTGCATCTCAGACTAGATTTTTTCTTCGAAGCAAACAATATTAACCCTGATTAGACTACTCCAGAGGAAGCCAGCTGGTATGGATACACACATTTTTTCATCTAGACACTATGAATCTGTAATAGAAATGTTTTGCACCACTCCCTGTATTGATGGGAAATTAGCTGTTGAAACAGTGTTAACAATTCATATATCACCAATAGTACATTTATGGGAGCATGCATGCTTAACCCATGTAAACCTAGTGTCCTTTTTGTGACAAAGGTAAACAGTGGAGACCCAGATAGAGGCATTTGATCAGAGTCTCCACTGTTTGCTTACAGAATGATCCATAAAAATTTGAATGAAAACGAAAAATACCAACCAACATCCCTCAAAACGAAAATGGACTGGTTCAATGAAGAAAAGTGGGAAATTCCATTCGGCTGAAATGGGTTAATAAAACGATTTGTGTTTTTTCCTCTTTCAGACACCCAAAGATAAGCTACTGTGTATTGTGAGATGTTCTAAGACAATTATGAACCTTCTCAGTATGGCTAACGAGAAATCTGTGCCCGCAGCTGATGACTTCATGCCCGTGTTTATATTTGTAATCATAAAGGCCAACCCCCCTTGTTTATTGTCCACCATTCAGTATGTAAATAGTTTCTATGGCAACCGGTTACATGGTGAAGAACAATATTGGTGGATGCAGTTTTCTGCAGCTGTTGAGTTTATCAAAACTATGAATTGAGGAAAATGGATATAATTTGAGCCGGTGTCCAGCCAAAGGTACATGTTGGTATGTGCGCCCATTGAAGACTCAGATCAGCCTGCGCATCCGCACAGTCTGATCAGAGTCTTTGATGGGTGCTCTATGGGTAGCCAAGGGTTCAACTTTTCTTCAGGTGGAAAATTAAGACTATGATCAGACTGTGCGGACTGATTTGAATCTTCGCTGTACGCACATGCCAACTTGTATAGTAGGCTGGATACCAGCTCATTGTAGGGGAGGTAACTGTTGATTTCAAAATGTCTGCCTTGCTGTACATTTTGTCTTCTCTGAAAAGAAAAAAGTTGCTTCTCATGTCAGCAAATCTATTCCTTTCAGAGTAAAAGGGAGACAACTTACCATTTAAGAGTGATTATCCTCACAGAAAATGTATACAGAAATACAGTTGTCTCCCTAAAAGGCAGTTTTTATCAAAACTCTTCAGGAGGGATCATGAAATGACCAATAATTGAAATAGTCCTTAAATATTTGGGGCAGCTGGTAGATTGAGTAGTTATTGAGTTAAACTAGTTATTTTATGGGAAAATACTTTGTTAATGAGCGTATTGTGATGTAGGGAATATTCAAAGCTTGCCAATTATATCAACACAATTTGATGTAACTTCAGGATTGCAGCAGCATTGATTTAAATATTTATGAGTATGATAAATACAACATCTGAGCATCTTAAAGCAAGAAAAGTATTTATTTTTAAGCATTATAGATTTTATGAGCATTTGACATTTGAAATTCCATGCTCAGTTGAGTTGAACACGAAATCAGGCCAGATATAGGAGCCTCTTTTGATCTCTATTACATTTTTCTTGGATTGCTGTTTGTGAATTATATGTCAATTCTGCGGTTATTATTTTAACTTTCATTTAGCTCAACAGGAGGAAATTCATGCAGAGCATTTGCATAGGTATCTGTGTCAATGACACTATTTCTGTTCCCCTTTCCCGATGGCACACACTGTTAAGTTTTTAAGAGGCCATGTCTCCTTAACCCTAATGAATATGAATTTGTTGTATGCAAACAGCAAAGGCACAGACCAGCCTGTGCACCCACACAGGGCCTTTGTTTTTCACTTTCTGGATAGTATAATAGCTAGACTTGCTACATGCAAAGTCAATAATCTTGCTAATCTCTGCAGCTAAGCAGACTGGTCAGGAACCCCAAAGACAAGACAGGTTTTCTCACAACAAGGCCAATTTACTATAAATACACGTAGCTAGGCTATATTTCCTTGCATATCAACTTGTGATTTTGTGTTTTTCACCCTTGCTAAAAATCATATCTCCCATACCTTTATCGGACCCTTGAGCATGGAAAAAAATTATTAGCGTCACATGTGGTCTGTACGTTGATTGTTTTTGTCAGTCTTGTACATGGAGGATCTAGCATGAGTGCTCATGTTTTATTGCATGTATTAAACAAGTTTAGGAAAAGAGATAAAATCTGAGACAATTGAATTTATTAACGAGCTAAAGCGTCAGCTGCCGCAGGCAGCTGCGCCGCCAGCGAAGCTGGTGGCGAGCGTAGCTCGTACTATACATATCGCGAGGCACATAGTAGTCTATCAAAAAAATTTGCAGGGTCATTTCAACTGGTTTTCATTGTCAACTGCGGTCCTCTTTAACTCTTTAGAAAAACCTGGTACCATGTAAATACTAGCTTTAGTTTCGTAAAGACTGGTCATTGCTTTTACTTAGATTACCTTGCGAAAAAGATAGTTTGTAAGGAATATGTGACCGACCCGTCTGAAATGATCTACCGTGTCATCGGCACGTGCATCGCTTCTATTAAAAGCAAGCTACTTTCATGACGCCGTTGGCAATTGACAAATAAGCATCCTTCGCGGCTCTAGATGCCGTGACACTTTCCTACTTCATAGCATTGATCAAATGCACTTGTAAAGCAACTTGAGTTCATTCAGTTTGAATTGCCGTAGCCACTGTATTTATTTCAAACTGCAGTTGCAGCTATAGATTTTTGGTCTTGCGTGAGTTCTTTCTTTAATTCCGATTGTAAACTTAAAGATGGCCGAACTCGCTAAGAGCAACAGTCTTTAAGCTCTTCTGAGTCCTCTCCCAAGTTTATTACCCGTGATGCTATGAATTGAGATTCTTGATATCGCTCCAAGATTCACAAGATCTAGCTGAGGTACTTTCTGCTGAGATTTATCGTAAATTCTGATGCAGCCTTCAAGTTTTGTGTTTGAGAAAAATCATTGTACATGTACCATAAGAAAAATGTAGCTACATTTACGTGCCTACGTAATCCTGTGTTAGATGAAATGCTTGAAGAATGTGCCAGAGATTTACACAGCACATGAATTCTGTTGGTCAGCAACATATTGCCATATCAACAACACCATCAAAATCAACATTGGATTCACTTTCTTGGTGAGTTATCTTTCTTCAGTTGGTTTCTAGTCGACTCGTACCTAATTCAACTCGTACCTAAGTCAACTCGTACCCATTTTTGGTCAACTCGTACCTGGCCTTTGGTTAACTCGTACCTATCCCAAGTCAACTGGTACACGAGTCAATAGATGGGGTAGGGTAGAGCATGATAGACTTGGGGTTGGTAAGTCTAGGTCCTAACAAGCCTTTTCAAACACTAACACATTACAATTTACTATCTGTGCGCTGAGGTTAGGTTCGTGCCAGCCTGTTCAAAGCTCCCAACTTATGCCTATGGGGCAACCTTCTGGGAACTTGTTCCATCATACATCATCATTACAAATGAGTATTTGCGATCGGACAATGTTCAGGCCAGATCTGGCAAATTCCCTAACATTTTCCTTCTGGGGAGGTGTTCAGAATAGGGCTCCTGCTTAAACGACCAAATCATTACAGTTTTGCTATCTGGGATAAGGCGAGATTCCGGCTAGTTTGTTCAAATATTAAAAAAAAACACCTAAAAATTAGGACCTGTGAGGCTACGATTAGGGCAGTTTCAGATCTGCCTGTTCCAATATTCTGTACCTTTATGTATAGTGACGGTCCCGCAGGGTCTTTGCTGTTCGTATACACAAAGCTTTAAATTTCGGACATACCGACATATAGGTCTACTACGATAGCGCGCAGTATGTTTTTTTAACTAGCACTAATATATTAGAAGGTATTTTGAACTACTCATCTCAAAATAAGGCAGCAGACGACAAAACAAAATGCAAATTTTGAGTCATTTCAGTAGCAAGTAGCGAAGGCTCAGATGAGACTGCATGATGAGAGACTCGCCTGGACTTTCTAAATTAAAGAACCAAGCCCTCTGAGGTGAGCTGGCACTGTTTTAAAATGTGTTAATCAATTATAAACCTGAAGTTAATAACATTGCAATTGCCGAATTTTCTTTAATCAGATTGTACTTTTTAATTATTCAAGTTTTACACTGTTTTAAGCTTAATCCAATCACATATTCATCATTGATTAGGTACCAAAAACTGTTTTTCACACCCTACCAATCACCAGCACGTGGCTGAAAGGCGGCTTTATGTACACAAAACCCGCGTCACGAGAAAACGTATCTTCAGGGGTTAGCACTATAAGGACAAGTCCTGCATGTTCAGCTACAAAGACTGGGTTTCAATTTGAATTATGCGCATAGGAAGTTTAGCTATGGTAGATTTTAGAGAGCGAACAACAAATGCGCTGATCAGACTGCTTGGATGCTCAGATCGGTCTCTACCTTTATTGTTTGCATGCAACAAAACTAGACTGTATGTTTTTTCAATGGGACCAGTGCTATTTGCGATAAGTTTGCAATGTGCTATTCCTGTAAGTAAACATCAAAAGAGGTGGGGTCGTAGTTACCACCTATTTCGGATGTTCATTTAGATACACTTTCATACTAAGACAAAGCTACCGTAAAGGAGGCTAACATGATTCCTGTTATTCCAATACAGCTTATAGGTTTAATACATTAAGACCAGTGGCAGTCCAGCTGCCACCAAATGGGTTTTAAGTTACACTTATTGCTTTTATTTCTCGTACAATGTACTTCATCTACTGTAATTTGTAAGAGTGAACATTACCTGGGCAGTATACTGTATTTACCCATTTGTAATTGAACGCTTCTTCTATGGTTACATGTATTTAGGTGCAGAATTCGCCTAAGTTGTAACAAAACTTATCATTTTGCATTTGACATGATTAACGTACTTAGACAATTGCTAAAAACTATCCCATATACTATTATAAATAAACTAAGGTACGAGTTGACTTAGGTACGGGTTGACTAAGGTACGAGTTGACCAAAAATGGGTACGAGTTGACTAAGGTACGAGTTGACTTAGGTACGAGTTGACCAGTACCCCATCAGTTTATTACAAAATCTATAGTCTGCGCAGATTGACCTTAGACTGATTAATTTCACCAAAATCTTCATGATAATCAAGCGTTTTCATGAAGTACTCCGACCTCTGTCATGCTTTTACCAAAATTATAAAATAGTGACAATTTATTAATGCAAATGGACTGATCGCCTAGTGGTAACATGTAGTTAGCAACTTGATACCGATCGCACATACCTGGATTAGTATCGATCGAGCCAGTAACTAAAGAAAGAAAGATTGAATCTTGGAAAAAACTTTTTTTTAAATAAAATTGTCAAATGTTGTCAAGATTGCTCTTTAATATTTTAAGTCATCTCGTGATTAACTTTTTATAAAAGTAAATTCATTATTCCTTATTCTAGGTTTGATAAACTCTTTCCTTGCCAGCAGCGACTTCTGTTGTCTGCTGATAACCTTTGCAAACAGTTTGGACTCAGGTCAGTGTCAACAAAACATAGGTCCTAATCTGGATACTGACTGTTTGCCACTCTGACAGTGATCCTAAAATAGTTTTTTTTGGAAAAGCTGATTTTTTTAGAAAAAAAATCAACAGGTGACAAATACAAATTACAATTGAAATTACTCAGCGTGAAGAGTTTATTACATGTGGGCTTATCGAAATCAGTCACTGTCCTACATGCGCTTTAGGTGCATTAAGGATCATTTACATATGCCAGTTTTATATTAAAATATCCATATTTGAAATATATGAAAATAGACGAATGAACACTGGAATTAGAAGAAAGATATCTAAAAAAATTGTAATTGTACGGGATTCGAACCCACATATTTTGGTTCCTAAGGACACAGAGTTATCCATTATGCTATTTAGGAATTGTAGATAATCTCATTCAGATAAATGTACATAATATACTGAACAAAAGTGAAAATGCTACACCTGAATTGTTTGCCACCTATATACAAAATTATGCAAACCAAGAATGCAATTGAAAGTGAATCTTAATGTTCAAATACTGGGTAATGCATAACAGTAAAAGTTTTACGGATGCTGTCACGAGGAAACACATGAAAGCCATTTAAATGTGACAGGGGTCCATTTTTTCAGGTTGCCAATTTGAACGGAAATCTAACACAATTTAGGCCTTCAGAAATCCACTACCTACGAGATCCGACTGCACGAAATGGTAGTCTAGACATGGGATAACCAGAAATGTGAAGGACTTATCTTAAGTGTGTTTTGATCGTTTAGAAAAGCAATCTTAAAAAGCGGATTTTCCATCAAATTGCCAAGTTTAAAAATTTAACACTGAAATCTCCATAGGAAAATCAATATCTTGTTGCATCTTAGCATGAGGACATTACTAGTCGAGAAATGGTAGAAACAATGTGCTGAGAGTGAGAGGTCTACCAGATATGGCAAAAGAAAATTATTGAAAATCGTGATAAATCGAAGATTACCAAACATTTAATATTCCCTATTTGTTTTTGTCAAAGGGAGATAATTTTCAATATTTTACAAATTTGCTAAATTCGAAATCGATTTCTGAGCTTGTTTCAAGTGATTAAGCAGTTTTCTTGTGTTTTTATGCAAGGCAATTAAGACCAATTTTGATAAGCATAACAATTTTAATTTGCGCATGCGCAATCGCAAATTCCAGTGAATAAAGCTTTAAACACTTAAAGGAGCATAACTCATACATCAAACAAGACATATTGGTGGAGTTTCAACCTATCGTTTGCTGGATGTCTGGGCAACATTATTAAGCTTTAGTAAATACTTTTTGCCCAATACTTTCTCTTAAAATATAGATAAATGTAGTGTAGCGTTTTCACTTTTATTCGGTATATAAAGCACATTTTTTACGAAGAGTCATGAAGATGGGTGAAAGGTCATTAAATATTCATATGTCTCAGGTCAATTTTGACAAATAATAGCAAAGTCAGTGTTTTTTGGTTTTTCCTTATACTCAAAAAATAACCCTATATTTGACCCTTACAAAAAATTTATTTTTCAAATCTATTTTAACATGGCTGACAATCAGTTGAATGCTAAACTGGTGATTAAACAATGGAATCTGTTCGCTAATGCTGCGTTGTTTGTGTATAAAATGTGAGAGGTCTGTTCTCAATATTTTGCATAGCTATAGCTAGGATATTGCATTTGCAGATTTGTAGGCTAATTTAGTCTCAAAATTCAGATTCTGCATGAAATCAATTATCATCAAAAAGATAACAAAATATTCCACACAAAATTCAGTTTTTAAGTTCAGTTTTCCATTAAATGTGAACATGGCCTGTTCTTAATGCTCAACTTGTGTGCAATTTTTCTGTTTGAAATAAAATCATTCAGCAGAAACCTTGTGAAAGAGAAAACAAGGTTCTATTTCTTTTTGTCCATTTAAATATGTTTGGTTGAAATAATTCCTTCATAATTTAGGGCCAAGAAAACAAATGTGTGTGGTTCAGGTTACCTGACCTTCCCCTAATTTTTACCCCAATAGGCCCCTATCCTAAAAATTTTCTCCAAATTCTGAAGTTGGAAGAAATAAGCAGAACTCTTCCAACCTCAGAATTTGGAGAAAAATACATATCAAAATGGTCATCTGAAATGGAAATCAAAATTTCAATGCAATCAGTCTTTGGTATTGGAAGTGAAAGGATTAAAACAAAGCCATATCTTTAAAAATACACCCTTTTATTAGCTCACCTGAGCTGAAAGATCAAGGTGAGGTATTGTGATCAGTCTTTGTCCGGCAACCTGCGTGCATCCCTCGTCCGTAACCTTTTTCTTTAAACAATATCTCCTCCTGAACCACTGGTTCAAATTTCATATAACTTCACATGAATATTCCCCATGATGCCCTCTTTCAAAATTGCATAAATGGTTCCGCTCCACTGAACAGGACGGCCGCCAGAGCTAAAAAAATATCTTTTAAACAACATCTCCTCCTAAATCACTGGTCCAAATTTCATATTACTTCACATGAATGTTCCCCATGATACCCTCTTTTAAAATTGCTTAAATTGTTGGGCTCCATTGAACAGGAGGGCCGCAAGAGCTCAAGATAAGAAGTCTTTCAAAAGACATCTC
The DNA here is from genome assembly GCA_964019695.1 of Loripinus fragilis. Classification (NCBI taxonomy): domain Eukaryota; kingdom Metazoa; phylum Mollusca; class Bivalvia; order Lucinida; family Lucinidae; genus Loripinus; species Loripinus fragilis. Next base: position 38,089,364 of record OZ026515.1, read on the forward strand.
CTGAACCACTGGTCCAACTTCAAAATAATTCCACAGAATTGTTCCTCTTGATACCCTCTACCAAAATATTGCAAACATGTTTTCACTCTGCGGAACGAAATGGTCGCCAAAGCTCCAGATAAGAAATATCTTCAAAAGGCATCTCCTCCTGATCCATTAGTCCAAATTCAAAATAATTTCACAGAATTGTTCCTCATAATACCCTCTACCAACATTGCACAAATGGTTCTGCTCCACTGAACAAAAGGCTGCGTGAGCTCCAGATAAGAAATATCTTTAAACAACATCTCCTGAACCACTGGTCCAAATTTAAAATTATTTTACAGAATTGTTCCTCTTGATACCCTCTACCAAAAGCGAGAAATGGTTCCGTTCAGTTGAACAAAAGGGTGGCCAGAGCTCCAGATTAGAAATATCTTTAAAAGGCATCTCCTCCTAAACCACTGGTCCAAATTCAAAATAATTTCACAGAATTGTTCCTCATAATACCCTGTACCAAAATTTCACAAATTGTTCTGCTCTGCTGAACAAAAGATCGGCCAAAGCTCCAGGTAAGAAATATATTTAAACGACTGCTCCTCCTGAACCACTGGTCCAAATTCAAAACTATTTCACAGAATTTTTACTCATGATGCCTTCTACCATATTCCACAAATGGTTCTGCTCCACGGAACAAGGGGGCTGCCAGACCTCTAGATAAGAAATGTGTTTTAATGACATTTCCTCCTGAACCACTGGTCCAAATTCAAAATTATTTAACAGAATTGTTCCATATAATGCCCTTTACCAAAATTGCACAAAAAGGTTCCGCTCCACTGAACAAAAGGGCCGCCAGAGCGCCAGATATGAAATATCTTTAAACGACATTAAAGGCGAATGATGTCTGTCGAGACGGTTCTTTTGAGTACCCACAGCATATGTTTTCGCTTACAGGAGCATGAAATGCTCAAAGTCAGCTATTGGGATCAGTCAATGTCCAGGCGGTCATACCTTCCAAAAATGCTTTAAAAGTCAACTCCCATACCGCTCCACCAATTTTAAGTAAAATTCACAGGGATTATGATCATAAAAGAAATTTGTTCCATCAAGATCAAAACCATTTTTATGGAAATACATTATCTATTGTAGAGGAACAGAGGGTATAATTAAGTAATTGCATGCATGATCATGTGATCCATATGGAAGAAAAAATGGAATTTAAACGGTTGCGTTTTTTATTGGGTTGAAGTGTATATTGTTTTATTGTGCGAAATGAAGAGTGAGTGATTCGATTTAGATGACCTTGACCTAATTTTCAATTTCACTTTCTTATAAATACTGTCAAATCAGCCTCACATACACTGTCTTCTGAAACAGTGGGTTATTAACCAAAATTAGTACAAACTTCTATAGTTACATCAGGAGGGGTGGGGGGAGGGGAAGTGTTGATTTTATTTTAGATGTGGTACTTGATTGTATCGATTCCTGCTATTTGCCACCTTTCTTGCTTTGGTTACCTTGATCTTATTTACATGGGCATTTTGTATTATACAAGACCAAAACATGAACATTACTCAAAACACCGCCAACACTATCATATTTTAATGGTCTTCGAACGCTTAGCTCGTTTTATAGGTTACACCTATTTATTTCATATTAAACAAGTTGAGGAAAAGAGATAAAATGCTAGGCTTTCCGAGCATTTTATCTCTTTTTCGCAACAAGTTTAACAAATTCAATAATACAGGAGCGCGAATGTTTGATTCTGTTTGTCATATGACTATCAAATTATTTTGTAATCACGTTTTTATTATTATTATTTTGATACGAAAATGTCAAGATTTTGCTATATTCGCAGCGCTTTAATGATGTTACTGAAATTGCATTTTATTGCATGGCGTTATATCACTCCCAGAAGTGGCATCATATGATAAATGGCAGTTAAATCTTTGCATGCAGGTAACTTTCATGCTTTTGTTGCTGCCATCTGGCATTCTTGGCAAAATTAAAAAAATTCAAAAAATTGTTTCAGGAACACTATCAGAGTGTCAAATGGTTTGGATTTATGTTGGTCCTGATCTGGGTCCAAACTGTATGCAAAGTTGTCTGCTAGCAAGGAAAGAGATAAGTTTACCTTTGAATAAATTCATTTGTTGTTGGGCATCTCATGGTACTAATTTTTAAAATTGGGAAGATGGTGCCTGAAATTTAGAGTAAAAATTTAGTTTTATCTGTGAAAGGTTGTATGTATAAACATAACCTCAGGTAGGGAGCGCAGTGGCTCAGTGGTAGAGTGCTTGACTCGAGACTGAAGTGCCGTGGGTTCCAGCCTCACCAGCATCACTTCGTTGTGTCCTTGAGCAAGATGCATTAATCCTAGCTTAGTACTGGTTCATTCCAGGGAGACTCGTCCCTACATAACTGAAATATTGTTGATGGGACATAAAAAATCAAATCAAACAAAAAGCATAACCTCAGGGAGTAGAGCTCCAGGTACTGAGAATATTCAGATACGATAAATGTTTTAAAATTTCGAACACTTCTCTTTCTGATCTCAAATAAAATGTTGGAAATCAGGGCTGGAAATAACAAATTGCTTGCCAGAATAGCTAAAAAGATAAACCCTGATAAGACAGCTTCTTCAGAAGCAGTCTGATCTGGGTCTGCCCTGTTTGTTAAGGTTTTTGGCAGTGTTTGACGAGTATTTGAAATTTTAGTACTTTACTGGAACCATATCATTTGATCCAAACAAAAAAAGACCTTGGTCTGGGGAGTGGTGCAAGATTCAGTGGATAATATTGCAGAATGGAGAGAAAACAGGCTATTTACCTTAAGTTAAAAGACCAAGTCCTCCATTTTTACTAGCAGTACATAATAAATGTCTAAAAAAAGCGGCAGGTAGGAAGTGCAGTGGCTCAGTGGTAGAGTGCTTGACTCAAGACCGAGGGGCTGCGGGTTTGAGCCTCAATGGCGTCACTGCATTGTGTCCTTGAGCAAGACACATTAATCCTAGCTTAGTACTGGTTCAACCCAGAAAGACCCATCCCTACATAACTGAAAGATTGTTGATGGGATGTAAAGAATCAAATCAAACAAGCCGGGACACAAGATTTCCAAGAATGTGGTATGTGCGACCAGCAAAGCCTCAGACCTGCCTGTGCATACGTGCAGACTGATCAGAGCCTTTGCTAGTCGCTTGAATATTCTATGAGTGTTAAGCTACTGACTGGAAATCATTTGGAGTTTATAAGCTTAAAATTAGACTGTACAGGCTCTCCTGAGTCTACACTTGTCAAAATACCACATTGTTGGAAATCACATGCTCATTATTATTGGTTTCAGCAAGACTAGAGTAAAATTCATAGAATTATGGATACAGCTATTCAAATTGAGTGAAATAATAAATACTTTCTAATCCATCAGTGTTAGAATGTTTAGGGTACTCAATATAACTGTCTCATTGAGGCGGTTGTGAGCAAGTGCGGTATTAGTATGAAAGTGGTCCATAATTGTTGCTCATTCACATTATCAAAGAAGTATATCTCTAATAGCTAAAACAATGAAGCCCACAGCTTCTATATTTAGTATGTAGCAATGCACAGTAGACGCCCTGTGTAAATCCCACCAACAATGCCCCTGGGTTCCAATTGGCCATGCCCTCTCATAGACTCATAATAACCCTTCTCTGAAATCATGAAGTCAACAGCTCAGGTGAGTGGTATAGGCGAGTCGAGCCTCTTGTTTTAGTACCCACAGCATTGGTTCTGGTTTTAGAAATTAGATATTTTTTTAATTACACACTCTTATTTACGGGCCTGTGAATTATGTGAAACAAAACAATACTCGGGCTAGACTGCTCAATGGCACATAGCTATTAGGGCTCATTTTTTTTTTGTATCATCCCTTTTGCACCATTAGTTGCCTAATGTGCAAAAAGCCTAGTGACCTCATAGAATACATATCATGAATATCAAATTTTACATGTCTGTTCTGGGGGGGGGGGGGGGGGGGGGCATTTGTTCAAAATTAGCATACCATACTTAGTAGGTCCAAATAACACGGTTAGGAACCTTCATAAACAGAGCTGAGGCTCTGAAATGGAAATCTTATGAGGGTCTTTCCGGCTCTGAATATGGAGACTGAAAAAAAATAGCCGAAAAACAGTTAGTTTTTTTCGATGCTTTTATGGTGTAAAATAGCTAAAAAGGAGAATGTGGTACTCAGCTCTGGTCTTTTAACTTCTTATTGAAGCTGATGCGAGCAGCAAATTGTTTAACCCTTCCACTATGACAAATTTTGAAAAATTGCAAGCCATTACATATAAATCTTAGGTCATTGTACGGGCACCGCATGCTGACCCTCAGGTCAATTCAAATTTTAGGTATTCTTTTGGGCACAAAGTTGATCGTAAGAGGCTGCGAAGATGGCATGATGACTGCACAATTTCCAAACGATCTCTATTCCCATATTGTTTTGCCCCCGTCTGTCACCAAAAACTTGTACAATAAATCACATGATGCTCGTATACAATAAAAACACTTACGCCGTAGCCACCTACAATGCCTGAGAAATGTAACCCAGGTATTAAAAATATACAGAACAGCTAGGCCCTGAAAAGACGCCATGCTCATTAGTTATCAACTTGTCTGGGTCTTCACTGTTTTCCATAATCACTTTGAAGGATGCTTGGTATTAATATTTTAAAGTTGCAAATTATGATCAGCTTATTCATCTGAAACTGACTGATATGCAGCTGTGTTATTTTACAAATGCAGAAAATATTCTGTGTCACGTTTAGATAAAGGTTAACAATACTTGTATACTGTTGTTTTTAAATGTTTTGTAGAGTATATTTACTTCAGTTCTGTGATACGTGTACTATAAATATCTTCGTTTATCTTTGGATACGGTAGATGTTCTAAAATTTCTAACAGTAGTTGCCTGCCAAAAAAGCTTAGACAAACAGGGCAGACTCAGATCAGACTGCTTCTGATGAAGCAGTCTGATCAGGGTCTTCCCTGTTTGCTCTCTTACAAGCATTTGGTGAGTTCCAGTCCAAGTAACCAACAGTTTTTTGAGAACAGAAAGAGTAAAGTGTGCACAATTTTAGAACATTTACCGTAGTATTGAAACTGTAGACGAATCTACAGTGAGGCTGCACAAATGTTGTCCAATCTGTAAGCCTTGCCAGGAGGAAGTCTGTTTTTGTTTCATGCCAAAAGAAAAGTACAGACCAGCCTGCACATCTGGACAGGATGACTCAATTGTTCACTCAATGGTGTAGCTAGTCTCTGTAGTTGAGCAGGCTGGACTGAGGTTACCTAGTCGCAAATGCCAAAGACAGGTTTTCTCATGACATGGCAGATGTTTTTTGCCACGCCTGACCCCTGACTAGGTTATAAAACTTTTTTCATGCTCAACTGAGCTGAGCATAAACCTTAAACTGCTCGTAAAAACTAAAATGCTGAAAACCACTGATTTTTCTTGATTTTAAACTCTCAGATGTTGTATTTATCCTGCTCATAAAAGTTACAATGCCATTTAACATTTATGAGCAGGATAAATGTCTAGCTCAGTTGAGTTGAGCATGAAAAAAGTTTTATAACCTTGAGGCCAGTTTTAGCATGGCTGATTGAGGGATGCAAGTTGCCATTTGTTGATTTATATCTGAAGTCCTTTGTTACTCAGAAACCCATTCACCACATCTACATTAATTACTGGTTCCCAGTTAACAGGTGGTCAATATTGGAAAAGCAGGTAACCAATACCCTCCCCCCAATACCAGGTATATAGACAGTATTGGGGGTTTTCCAATATTGATCACCTGCAAACCAGGAACCAGCAATTGATGTAGATATGGTGAATAAGAATGGTGACCCACAGGTTCTTCAGAACATGTATTCCGAGGCTGTTTGCATGGGTGAATGTTCAAAATTGCCGAAATCCTGAACTCTTAAAGCTTGCAATATACCTACAGAATTTTTTTTGATGGGCAATAATCTTCAGATAAAATATAAATAAATCCGAGAAGCTTTTATAATCTCCTGAAGTCAGTATTTCGAGGAAAATCAGCCTCAAAATCCTGAGTTCGGAAAAATCTTGTAAACCTTTCACCCATGTTGTTTGGTATTGACATTGAGCATTGTTTGAGGAGGTACAACCCCTCTCCCCCAACCCCTCGGGGCTATTTATTGCTTCAAGAGCCTACTGGTGTTCTCTGGTGGTTCATTACTTGACACAGGGCATGATACAATGAGGGTAAAATCGTATGTTAACTCTTTGCATGCTATGTAATATTTCATGCTTTTGTTGTTGTCTGCTGACTTTTCAAAATTAACTTTTTCAAAAAACTCTTTCAGGAAGACTACCAGAGTGTCTAAAGGTTTGGATCCAGATCAGGAGAGACATTCTGTCTGTCCAGATCATGACAGACAGAACATCAGTTTTGATCTTGGTCCAAACTGTTTGCAAAGGTTAATATCAGCAGATGACAAAAGTCACCGCTAGCATGGAAAGAGTTAAACAGCCATGCTGACCTTTCTAGTGGGGCAAGAGAACAATATTTTGGTCTTAAGCCTTCATCTATGTCCATACTCTGTGGGTGTGAGATGGGAAGTCTCTGACAAGACTGTCCATAAAAGCAGTCTTGTCTTAGCATTTGCTTGTCTCCTATGCAGTAAGTAAGAAAATATGAGCTGGCTCAAATAGTTTTACAATCTTAATTGTCTTTTAAAAATGCTGCCAAGATTTATAAGAGCATCAATGTTGGAAGAGGACCTTCATGCATTATAAAACAGAAAAACTGTGAGCAGCAGAGCCCAGTGGCTCAGTTGGTAGAATGTTAGACTGGGGATGGAAGGTTGCTAGTTTGAGACTTGCCAGAGTCACTGAGTTGTGTCCTTGAGCCAGAAACCTTATTCACTGCTTAGTACTGGCTCGACCCAGAAAGGCAGGAAATCATACCAACATAATTGAAAAATTGTTGACTAGGATGTAAAGCATCAACAGAAACAAAATATTGATGAACTGGATCAGCCTGTTTATCTTAGCACTGCAGATTAGCATTTCATTATTCAGCAGTATACTTTATATTGAACCTGTCAAGGCACACTGAAGGCACTACATGTATTAAGAATAAACAATTTGATAGAATAACTTGTAATTAACTTTTTACTTGCTAGTGTCTTCTGCTGATTAAATTTTGGGCCTGATCTGGATCCAAACTGTTTGACACTGATAAGATTCCTGAAAGAATTAAAAAATAATTTTGAAAAAAAAATCAGCATATGACTAAATTCATGAAAACATGCCTAGCATGCAGAGATAAGCCTTAACACGAGCCTAGTGTCCTTTTTGTGGGACATAGGCAAACAGAGAAGACCCAGATCAGACGCCACAGAACACGGCATCTGATCAGGGTCTCCGATGTCTACTTACAGAATGTTATGTTAAAATTTAAATGAAAATGAAAAATTCCACCCATCAACCCTTAAAACAGATATGGACTGGTCCAATTGATAAGAGTGAGAAATTCCATTAGGCTTAAATGGGTTAATAGTTGGCATAAGCTTGAAAGGACCTTTTCTTGTAGTGATGCTCATTTTTTACTAATACAGTGTAGTCTCATAGTGCTTTACATGGGGTCCAGAAGAATGATTGGGCTTCTGATGTACGGTCTCATTAAGGGATGAAGATTTTACATGGCAATAGAATTTTACAAAGAAATTATAGGAAAATGACCATTGTGGTCATTTTCCTATAATTTCTTTGTAAAATTCTTCATTTTTTTTGTTGAAAAAAGCATGACATTATTTTATCCAATTAAGATTATAATTTGTGACATTATTGTGGACCAGTCGTGTATGTAGTCTTGAGGAGTTGACTGAATTATAATTGTTTATAGATGGCTAGGGTAAATGTTCTAAAATTTTGAACACTTTTCCTGTTCTGTTCTTAAAGAAAATGTTGTTTATCAAGGCTGGAATTCACAAATTGCTGTCAAAATGTCAAACAGGGAAGACCCTGATCAGACTGCTTCTTCAGAAGCAGTCTGATCAGGGTCTGCTTTGTTTGTCTATGCCTTTTATGCAGGCAACTAGTGTTTGAAATTTTAGAACTTTTACCGTATGTTTAATGGTGGATTTTATCGAGTTGTTAGATTTTGTTATATACGAGTGTGCTACAATCACTGAAGAAAGATTTATGCAGCAATATGCTTTATTTTAATGCTTTTTAAGAGGAGTTATTGAATCATTGAACTTCTTTGAACAAATTTGTAGGATTTCTTTTTGTAGTTGTTAATTCTTGACCCATGAAGTGGCAATTAAACATGAACAGGAACCATATATTTTGTGTTTTTATGTTTTTCTCATGGTTTTCCCCGACTCGCTATATTAAGTCCTAGACTCTCAAATCCCTGTCTGGGACCCCTGAGAAAATATTGGTGCATCCGTTGGGACTCCAAACATAAACTTAGTATTTAAATCAGGGGCCTTTTATGCAAAGCATATTTGGGCTTAGTTTTTGTTTGGTACTATTTTAATTTATCATATGACATTACTGTTATTCATTGGAAAACGCCATGCCATTAATAATGTTATGACCACATGTTACATAACACTTTTGGCGGGAACAAGTAGCTGTAACTTCATGATGACGTCCTTTTCAACAATGCAAATTTTTATTGAAATAAACAAACTTTGAAAGCGATAAAATCACATTTAAAAGGCCATATGATCATTTCATATTAAATTTATTAAACGAGCCGTTTAATAAATTTCATATGAAATGATCACTCGTTTAAGATCCTCTATATATGAAATTTCTGATAAACACTAAATTAGTGCAAAAGCTACTCATAGTTTTTCATAAAAAATAGAGGGCTTTTGATTTTTTTAGAGATTCAAAAATTTCCTCTTGTAAATGGCAAGCCAATCCTTGCGATACATTAATACTGTTTTGATTTGTTTGTTTGTTTTGTTGCTTTATGTCCCAAGTCAACAGCTATGGTCATGGCGGGACGGTCAGTTCACCTAACCACACTTTTCCTGGACAAGCTTGAACAAGCAGTTAACCAGTACTTCATGCACATACTTTCGCTTGTAAATGACAACAACCCTTCATGAATGATTCAGCGGAAGGGAGGAGAATGATGGTAGAAATTATTTCATGATCAATCTCCACCAAAGTATGGGACCAGGCCGGGATCGAACTTGCGACCTCAGGATCTGCAGTCAAACTCGCATCTGTTGCCAGACACTTTACTGACTGCGCTACATGGCCCCGGTACACTGTTTTGATAAAAGAACCAAAGGAGGACCCTTGATTTTATACCTTGGAACCCTTGATGTAAGTACATTAATCTATTACTAAGGGCAAACCTTTTTTTTTTTTTTTTGAAAATCCAGTTTTTTGTAGGTTCGAGAAGACATGAAGAAAACAATATAGGGAGAATGTTTTGAAGGTCTGCTACCTAGATTATTCATCATTATGGGACTATGACCTCTGTCACCCCTACAAGTGGCCATCTTCATTAACAGTCATTCGACAATAACCATATTCAAACTTGGGTGAGAGTTTGATGAAAGTAATCCATATATGAAATTTAGAATAAATCAGGTGATAAATGACTCGGGGGGGGGGGGGGGGTCCACAAAAAGAGGATGGACAGACAAGCCAAAAACTATTAATAGAGCTCAGTTAAAAACTGAACATAAAATTTTACCACAATAATGTGAAAGCGTCTCAAAGATGAACATAGTTAGCTGGAGCAAAATCATCACACTCCACAATGTGCATCTAAGATGCAATAATAATCCATGAATCTGTATCAAAGAACTTCTAGGTTGTACGTGAACAACAAAGAAGCAGATCAGTCTGCACAGAGGGGCAGTCTGATATATGCAACATAATTGTTCATGCACTAGAAAGGATACTCGTTTGATAATCTGGTCCGGAGGTTATAAAACTTTTTTCATGCTCAACTAAACATGAAATTTATCATGCTCATACAGTACATTCGGAAATTTTCGTGAGGGTCTATTTTGGCGAAACTTTGCATATGAGAAGTTTCGTGGAAGTAAAACCCACGCGAGATAATGAAATAACTCTGTCCTTTACTGATGCAGGTTAATCAGATCCTAGTTGCGAAATTTTAAAGTCACAAATATGTATTTTAATACTATTAGCGAAAACAAACTTCTCGCGAAAGTTTCCGGATTTACAGTAAATGGTAAATACAGTATCTGAGACTTTAGTACGTCTTGAGAGTCTGTGTAACTTAGCTTGTTGGTGAAAGTGACAAGTTGGTAGCCATGTACAGCAACTGCAGCAAGTTTGATCCAGTCTTATGTAAGATACTTCAAAATAAAGTTCCTATCACAACACTAGCTTAATTCACCTTTCCAAAAATCATTCCTACTTTAACTCTAGTGTTGTCTGCTGATAAATGTTGCAAACAGTTTGGACCCAGATCAGGCCAGATATACTGCCAGGCCTGATCTGGATGCAAACTGTTGACACTCTGATGGTATTCCTGAAAGAATTGTTGGAAAAATATAATTTTGATCAGACAAGCATAAAAAATTACCCAGCATTCAAATAGTTAAACAGGTATGCATACATCTGTAAGGTAAACCTCAGATTAATTGTATTTTGTTTATTTTGTCTGCATTGGTCAGTTACAGACTATCAGATAACTTTTGAGTGAAACTCTGGGCATGGTTCGGTAAAATCAACTGCATTTGGGATGATAAATACAAATAGAACAAAACAGGTTTCAAATATATATTTAGATTGCTGACAATTCTTGACAAATATTTAAATTTAGTTGGCTTGCCAGTTTCAAATTCATACAATATAGGTTGTAAAGTTGGAATATCCGAATTAAACATGATTTTTCATGCAGTAACATTGCCAGGTCCCACAGGAAATGTTAAATCAGATGGTGAAGCCAGAGGTTTAAACATCTCCCGAAGGACCTGGTGAATTAAACATTAATGTTTGTTAGTTATTATTGCATAAATTTAATAAAATATTCACAAAAAATTGCAAAGATCACTGCAATATATTTTGTCAATGTTTCACAGTCAACACATGGTTGAATGTTATCTCCTAGTGTCGTCTGCTGCTAACTTTTGCAAACTGTTTGGACCCAGATCAGGCCCGACATTTTGTCGGGCCTAATCTGAAACCAATCTGTTTGACACTCAGATGGTATTCCTGAAAGAATATTCGGAAAAAAGATGATTTTGAAAAAAATCAGCAGACCACAAAAAGGCATAAAAAAATTCTCAGGGGGCAATATGTAATATCAGTATGCCAGAGCCAAGACATATGAGCCGTGGCATGAGATTTCCAACAATGTGGTATGTGTGACCAGCAAAGGCTCAGACCAGCCTGCACATACGCCCAGTCTGATCAGAGCCTTTGCTAGTAGCTTAAGTATTTTATGAGAGTTAAGCCACTGACCGAACATCATATGGAGGTTCTAAGCTTAAAAGGAGGCTGCACAGGCTCGTATGAGTCTACACTTGTCAAAATGCAACATTGTTGGAAATTCCATGTCCAGCTCATATAAGAGCAATTAATGGATCAGCTGACGTAAAATTAAGTGGCCTGGAACTAGTGTATTGAACATAGCGATACCATTTGGGCCTGGACGCAAGAAAACCTGTCTTTGGGATTTCTGACAAAGCGACACTCAAACCAGCCTCCTCAGCTGCAGATACTAGCTAGAAATTGAAATTTCACCTGTAGCAAGTCTAGATATGATACTTTCTAAAAAGTGAATAACAAAGGTGCGGGTGTGCAGGCTGGTCTGTGCCTTTGTTGTTTGCAAACCACAGAAGACAGGTTTTCTCAGGTTGCTGCCCATTTATTAACAACACACTACAGTCAAACCTCGATTATTCGAAGTGCCAGGGACCGCAGGAATCCTTTCGAATAATCGGTAGTTCGAATGATCGAAAACGGTAGTTTTCGGAAAAGCTCGAATACTTTGATAGAACGTCATTGTTTTGCCAGAGTTTGCAACTTCAACTCGTGTTTTCCGTGAAGTAATCAGAGCATCTGTCAAAGCATTAAAGAAAATGAGCTCCTTTGGGTTGTGACCTCATCGTCTCTTATGCTTTGCAGGTCTAAGAACGCAGTAAAGAAAATCAGATCTGTATTGCAATCCGCTATATACATGTAACAACATCGATAACAACAATGAAAAGAAAGGTTACCTGTAAATTGACGAACCATATTTACTGACGAAATATTGTCTCCTTTTTATTGCCCTAATGGCATAAGGTCTCCATCCCAGCTAGCACACAACGTCGCGCCATCAACGGCACACCAGAGATAGGCCATTGCATTTGTGGCCCGACGTTGTGTGCTTTTTGGGCAGGTAACTTTTCTTTCATTTCAGCAAAAACATACGATTTGGGTGTTTAAAAGAACCGTCTCGATGAGAGGGTCCTCTTAAGCATCCAAACCTAGGTTTTGGTTGTTTTCCCTCAATCGTAAAATTGTGTTAGGTATTAAAAAGAAGTGTTTCAATGAGACAGATCTTTTGAGCGTCCAAAACACATGTCCGTGAAATTCTTCTATTATCAAAATTGGTATTTTTGTTGTAACTTGTTGGTGCGCTTGGTGTGTTCGCTTAATGTAAACAGTGGTCAAGAATAAATCAAAGGATGAGACGATCAAATTTAAGTCAAGTTTAGCTCATTTATGCCCCATAATTAGACATTTAAAAAACATCAAATAAAACCATCATTGCAGACGACCTTAATAAAAGACACCATTTACTCACTTAACGGTTCATTGCGTAATAGTGCGAACGTTAATCCGGTGTCAATTACCTATTGCAACTTTTTTACTAAATCACTCAGGTGTAAAAATCGAACTTGACCAAACAAAGAAATCATGATCACCATGCGTGACATTTGGACTTCGAATCTTGAAGGGTAATTTAATAGCAATTTCTATAATCGGGACCGACGAATCACTTCGAAAAATAGAATTTTTAGGATAATCGAAATTCGAATAATAGGTAGTTTTATTGCAATAGATAATAGAGAAAAAAGTCGGGACTGTCCGTGGTCTTCGAATAACCCAGTAGTTTCGGATAATCGACGTTTGGATAACCGAGATTTGACTGTAATTTCTGTGTTTAAACATGGATTTTCATGGATTAAAGCACTTGTGTTAAGACCGTGTGGCACTGCTTTTTATGCAAAAATAACAAAACAAATGACTGATTAACTTGATGGGGCCAGATTTTTCACTGGGTTAAAAGACCTTTGTAAATAAAATATAACCTAAATACTAAAGGCACTATGTCCTTTTTTCACCTGACATATACTGTAAATTCAAAATTGTCACGATTTTATTTTCATAAAATTAAACCCATGCCATATGGCGAAAATCACTCTGTCATTTACTGATGTAAGTAAATCATGACCTAGTCGCGAATTTTTTTAACGTCACAAATATTCTTTTTTAACGCTATTTGGGAAAATAAAATTCTCACAAAAATCCCGAATATACAGAAAGATCAAATCAATAATTCATATCACTAACATGATCATTACTTAGACGAATGAAGGTACCAAAAAAAACTGTTATTAGATTTTGATGAACAATTCTAATTTTTTATCAGACATAGTGCCTATAATATTTTCACAACTTCCTGTCCAATGCGAGTACTTGATGGAACCACCTCATACAGTGCAGTGTCTTGATAACACACCTCATTATAACACAGATTTGGATTTCGCACGGTCATGTTGTGGCTCTCAAATTTTTTACCGTGATAATTTGACAAAATGAATCATAGGAAAATGACCATGGAATGGTCATTTTCCTATAATTCCTTTGTCAAAATGTCCCTTTACCACTTTTCACTTTTAACATGGTCCATATCTATGGACCCCAAATATAGCATTATAGAGGGCATGCAGTGTGAACAAAACATACATTTTGATAGGAACTAATGATATTCAGAAATTTCACCCTGACCTGCATCTTCTTTTCAAAAATACATTTGTCCTTCAAGCTCACTATCGAAATGTAAGCAGCAAAGTGAGTTTAGAGGGCAAAATTACAAAAGCACTGCTCATTTCATAATAGTGGATTTACACATTTCTCAAATATATTTCTAGTTAGCTTTAATACACCTTTCGTGGTGATTGCAGTGGCTCAGTGGTATAGAATGCTCAACTTGAGATCAAGAAGTTCCTGGTTTGCCCTCATCTGAGGCATTGTGATGTGCCCTTAACCCTTTCCTTAATGAATATTCATGATAAGCTCATCCCACTATGAATAATTATATAAATAAACTTTCACATTTTTACATAGAACAAAGAAATTTTTGTCAGGTCCACTAGTGTAGGATCATATCTAATCATATTTCCATATGCAAACAGAGTAGACCCTGATCAGGCATCTGGGTCTGCTCTGTTATTAAAATTGTTAAAAGGGTAAAGCAAGACACTTTGTCCTAAATGCTAAGTACTGGTTTGACCCAGGAAAACATCATAATATAACTGAAAATTTATTGACTGTGGTGTAGAGCATCAACTTAAACAAAATATCAAATGCATGTACAGTACTAGATTGCAAAATCTTTAGTTACATAAACAATAAGCTTACAAGTTAAATAAGAAAAATGGCTATATCACCATTTTCCAACAAATACACAACTGAACTTTTGACTTTTGATACCTTCATTTGCAAAGTGGTTTTAAGGTTTCAAAAAAAATAAGTTCCTGGCATTCAAGATCATTTTCCAGGCATTTTTACTTCTTTCTGGCATTCAAGTTTAAAATACATATCTAAGTGACTTACATATGTTAAATACTACAACGTAGGCTTTCAAACTTTGAATACCGTAAAATGGAATATTTTCGCGTCGCCAAATTTTCGCAATTTTGCCTCAAAAATATGAGGATAAATATTCGCGGTTTTTAATTTTCGCGGTCTATTGTACCCGTGAAAATTAGAATTGCAAGTTAAATGTCCTGCAAAATGTCTGAAGTATCCGTAAAGTTGGTAAATTACACTGGTTGAAACTTGGTGCTTTCAGTATTTCATCTGGGAGACGAATCGTAGTTTCTCGTTGGTCTCAAGTTGAAAGTAGTGCATAGAATACGATACATTTTAATTGACGACTTTAACTGGCAATATAATGACATTGTCTTTTTTCCCTCCAAAATCAATCGCTTTTTAGCACCATTTATTTAATAATTATCAGACACTCGCTAACAGAAACATGTGATCACTGGTCCAAATCTGATTGAATGATCAGGTGTGTTTAAGCGTAATTAATCCATTATCTTTCTCACTTGTCCAAGCCGTCTATTGTGTAACGGTTGAACACTCACAAGCATGAGCTTGATTGATCTATTCATGTTCAATGAACAGAATACATTTAGCTTGACCTGTAAGCTACGCTGGTTAGTTTATGGAAAAAGGTGTTTTATGAATACAAAGAATACACAATTATTTTTCTGTATATAAAGGTAAATAAACAATTGGTCAAACTTGGAAAATATTTCGCGGATTTCAATTTTCGTGGATCACGACTTACCGCGAAATACCGCGAAAATTGGATGACGCGAAAATTTCCCATTTTACGGTATATATTTTGTGATTGTGTAGGTATTAAATAATTGTATTCTAAGGTATTAAACTTTCCTCGTTTCATATTTATGTATCTGGGTGGCCTACATGTTTCGAAGCGTGCAGCTTTCAAGTTTCAAATGCACTACTACTTAGCTTACACATTACAAACACATGTACATTATGATACAACTTGGCTCAAATGTTACAAATACATTGTTTCTTGGTTAACATGTTTCAATACATATTGTTATATACCTTATAAGTGTTTAATATACTAGAAACTTGACTTGTTTCAATCGCTGACAGTTGTACATTTTATCTAAATTTAATGTGTTTCATTGCGCTAATCATTGACCAATCACTGGCCGCAGGCTTCATTCCCATTAAAACATGGCAGCAGAGGGCTTCATTGCCAGTTAAGCCTGCTCAAGGACATCATCTGCAAGTTAAGATATTGTCCCTAATGTTTATGGAGAAATGTCCAAACTATTTCAATCACCATAAAGTGACGCTCCTTTATCACAACGGATAGTGGGCAATCAAAAACATTAATACTATTGATGAACATGATCAAAGATTGTTAGAAACAGTATTTTTGATTGCCATTTGTCACCAGTCGTACGAGTTATGGCAATCAAAAACTCTGTTTCAAACTATTTTTGGTCTACGTTCGTGGATAGTATTGATGTTTTCAATTGCCCCCTATCCAGTGTGGTTTTGTTGTATGCTTCATGATGCTTCGGTGGACATTTTATTTTGAACTGCTTGCGCTTGAAAGGAAGGTATATAACAATGACGATATAACATTCCTTTCCATATATTAGCATTTGCAAGCCCGAGTGTGATAATGTGTTGCAGCCCTCACCGCTCCGCGGTTCGGGCTGAAACACATTATCACACTCGGGCTTGGCAAACGTTAATACACGGAAAAGAATGTTTTATCCTCTTATTAAGATACATTTGATGATTAAGAGGAATTGGCTAATTACATGATAGAAAATAAACTATATATGGCTTACACTATTTGCTAACAGCACTACAGTTGGCTTATATATATTAACCCTTTTCATTCTGGATACCTGCAAGCAACGAACTTTTGCAAACAGTAAATACCCAAATAAAATACTGCATAATGTGGCATTTCATCAGGGTTTGCACTGTTTGCAAGATAAAAACAAATATTCATGGCAGAAATGCATCATAATTTAGAAATTACTACCTGTGACCCCTTAAAATACAATAATGGGCAATTCCATACTATTCTATCGACATGCCTGGGAAAATCCATTAAAATGAAAAGAGTTAACAACTTAACTAATCTTTGTAGACTTTTGTCTTCATAGATTATTTATTGATAGATATCTTTCAAATAAATATACATTTAGCAACATTTTGATTTCAACATTTAGGATCACCATTAAATAACATAAATATGACATTTCAGTTATTCTATTAAATCTTTGAAGACCAGAAACCTCAAAATGAGTACTTTTGCTAACAGTGAAGATCCAGATGAAATTCCACATGAAGCAGCCTTTCATGAGGGCCTGCTCTGTTTGCTAAGACTTAATCAATCTTTAGAGATAGAAGTATATTTTTTTTAGAAATTATAACCTGTGATCCCTCAATATATACAATGGACCATCCTGACTTAACTGTATCCAATTTTATGGTAAATTTCATTGATCTAAAAAAGGTTAATCCATTTATATCAATGAAATCTTCCATCCAGTTTGATCTATAGGTGAATGTCTTTTGATATCAAGTTTACCGGGCAAGGCTTTGAGAATGCTTGTTGACATCGAGAGGCGATTCAACAGAGCGATTCAACATGCGTTCTCAAAGCCGAGCCTGGTAAACTTGATATCAAAAAACACGAACCTGGTATTCTATTTATCAGTTTACCTGTTGTTGAACACTCTTCAAACTGGCGATTATGACCTAATTTTTTATTTTTGTGTTGATTCAGTGTCATTAGCAACCTCATTCAAAAAGTGCAAAGTCATCATGACCTGATAAACTTACATGCATGCTGTGAGATAGACCATGTTTATCAGGCAACATGCAGCAATGCAGTTAATATGAGAGGTGACTGATAAAAAAAAACATCATAATTATGAGTCAGCACATGAGATTTTGGTACTTATCAGTAAAAGCAAATGCCCTCAGTAAACAGCCATGCTGATGTATCCAGCAGGGCTCTTATTCTACATCCATAGCAGCCATGCCCTGATCCAGAGGGAGGGACAGGGGGTCCGGACACAAAAATCACAAAAATATAAGGTTTCTTAGCAATAATGGTCCGGATCCCCTGAAAAATCACAAAGCTACTTAGCCCGCATTCAATGATGGGCCATCATAGGCACGGCAGCGAAATACTATTTAAATGGTGTTTTGCCGGCGGGACACTTATGGGGCGCTTACAGTGAACTTATATCTGGATCCTTTGTCCCCTCATCAACTAAAAAAACCTTATCGAAGTTGGACCCCCTCCGGTAAAACTTTCTGGATCCGGGCATGGCAGCAAAGCCTATGGTGAGTCTGTACATTTCTGCAAACTCCCCTGAGCCTTTGTTGCTCGATGATGTGATAAGTATCAGTCTCATGGTATATATGGTAAATGTTCTAAAATTTCGGACACTTCTTTCTGTTCTCAAATAAATTGTTGGCCACCAGGGCTAGGATTCAAATGCTTGTAATACAGTCAAACCTGTCTTAAGCGGCCACTCAAAAAGAAGACCAAAAATTGTTTTTCATGACCGATTATCGCTTAATGCAGGTCAAAAGTATTGCAGAATGCTCCAAGAGAGCTTTCTGCAAATACTTTCGACCTTCATTAAGCTACCATTTGTCTTCAAGACCTTTGTTTTGTCTATTTTTGAGTGGCCGCTTAAGACAGGTTTTACTGCATTAGCAAACAGGGAAGACGCGATTAGACTGCTTCTTCTTCAGCAGTCTGATCTGGGTCTAGACTGTTTGTCTATGCCTTTTCAGCTGGCAACTAGTGTTCTAAATTTTAGAAAATTTAACGTAGGTCAGTTTGGTGTCATTTGTGTCTTCAAGTATGCCTAGAATACTGATTTGGATAACATAAGTGTAAAATTGTAAATTTATCCTTTTTAATCAGACAAATATGATGTTTTAAAACAGCAAAACTGTTAAGATAGTGACAAAAATGATCCAATTATTCACAAGTCCAGAAAAGCAAAGGTGTGACTATTTTCTCCACTTTAACATATATTTTGAGTATTCAAAAAAGCTGGTTTACTAACAGTTTCTTTTTTGTACACACAACATATGTTTTGGTTGCAAAGTAAGAAAAATAATTCAAATCTAACCCTACAAACAGTGCTGTCCTTTAATAACACACCTCATTACTGCACAGATTTGGAGAAAGTATTGTCATATTGTGGCTCCCATTTTTTCCCCTTGGAATTTTACTAGAGAATTACAGGAAAATGACCATTTCATGGTCATTTTCCTATAATTCTTCTGTAAAATTTATACTTCTTTTGTAAAATTGCTCCTTGATACCATGATTCACTTATAACAATTGGTCCATTCTTATAGACCCCAAACATAGCATTTTAATGTGACTGCATTGTATCTGGAATTCTGAATTATTCCAGGTAAAAAAGGCACTTTATGAAGAGATCATGTGAGAGCAAGGGTAATCCCAGCAGCACCTGATGCGACTAAAGCTCCACCTGGCGTAAAGGCACAATGATGGGCTATATCTGTCTGACCCTGAAAAAAACAAGTAGATTAAAACATTAGAACACTCTTGCAAAACGAATAAGCTGAGAAATATATACACCATAGGAAGGGGAGCTAACTCACAATATTAATTTGTATGAACCAGCTCATGAGATTTGGGTAATCAAAAATGGGTAAAATTAGTCTATAGACATGTTTACATGGCTATCTAGTAGAGGCAAGAAATCTAATTTTTGGTCTGCACTAAACTGCCATTCATTAGAGCCTTAGCTGCTTGTATACAGTAAAACCTGTGTTAAACGGCCACTCTCAAAAACACCACAAATTGGTTTCAAGACCAATTATTGCTTAATGCAGGTTGAAAGTTTGGACCTGCATTAAGCTACCATTTGTCATTAAGATCTTTGTTTTGTCTATTTTTAAGTGGCCGTTTTACACAGGTTTTACTGTATATGAAAAGTACCAAAATCTCATATGCTCCCTTAACCCTTATCCTGCCACTGTTAATTGTCCTGAAAGTGTTGTCTGCTTTCTACATCTGCATATATTCAAAGGCACTTCAGACTAGACTTTTTCATAGAAGCAAACAGTATGTACTCTGATTAGACTGCTCCCAGTGAAGCAGTCTGATCTGAGTTCGTATTGTCTGCAATATAGACTACCTAAGAACATTGGAAGATAAGAGTAGCTGGCAGTTCCTTAATTCATTAGTAGTGGATACTTTTTTTTTATTTGATTCTTTACGTCCCGGGCAACAATTTTTCAGTTATGTCGGGACAGGTCTTCCTGGGTTGAACCAGTACAAAGTAGGGGTTAATGTGTCTTGCTCAGGACACAACTCAGTGCGGCCATTGAGGCTCAAACCTGCAACCCTTGATCTCGAGTCAAGCACTCTAACACTAAGCCACTGCACTCCCAGTAGTGGATACATTAAGGTCAACCTTTCTTTTAGTCTTACATACCAATTAAGATCCAAGGTCATAGGCCCTTTCGTTCTGGAGAAGTTTTACCCGAACGTGGGAAGTCATTTTGGTCATGTGTTCTGGACTGTATTAACATATATGTATAATGATGTCTCACCCAAGGAAGCTTCATATGAATTTTGATTACAATTTGCCCTGTGTGTTTGTTTTTTTAGAAAAAATATGTCTGAAAATATTGATGGCAGTCCAATATCAGTGACCTTGGCTGAAGGTGAAAGGTCAATGTTGAATTTTGGTACTTGTCTATAACCATTGTCTTACTAAAATGCACTAGGAATCAAATTTGACCTTGCCATTAGGTTGGTTGAGGTCAGCTTATGTTTTGGTTGAAAAATTAAGAAAAATAATTTTCAAGTTCACACTCTTGGCTGGAAGCCAGGCAGTTGCTGAGAATCTGGACTTACACTAAGGACTGCCTGAATTTCAATGCTACATTCAACTTATGGCCATAACTCTTAAAAAGAATCATTCAACCATAATAAAGTAACTATGGCAATAATATGTACATCTCCTATTTATACTGAATGTTTTTGTGAAGTGTTGTTGAGAAATCCCTTGGACATGAAGGTTAGCCTATGTCTCATTATAAAATTTATAAAAGGGGTTTACATACAGAAAGAAACGTCCAACCATATACTGGCGAAATGTGCATCTACTTTTGATAATTAATTTGCTCCCATGAAGTTTTGCTGAAATTGTGCCAGTTGTTTCTAATATATTGTGTGCTCAAAGCAAACATGTCTGATCAGTATTCTTGCATATTCTACCTGATTCCAACCAAAAGCCAACTGAAAACACTGCTAAAACCTTAAAACACCATCTTTTTTACACTTTTTCTCCCAACATAATGGCATCTGTGTTAAACTTTCAAAGGTAACAATGTCCTCACAACGTCATAATGTGTGCAACGTTATAGTTTGTGTTTTTGTTGACGTAATGATAAGTCCGGGCAGCAATGCTTTCCTCTGTAATGTCAGAAAAAAACAAATCAGGGCTCATTTTAAATATTATCAAATTAAAAGCCCATGTAAAAACAGAATGTGAATCTCATGATTTGAACATGGATTTTTATTATCATTTGACAATGGCTTCAAACAGCTTTGTGTTACCAATTTTATGCAAGGATATGTGATTATGTATGCAACTTTGTTATGAACGATACTGCTAAATGTGTAAACACTAGTGATTTATCGATTTTGATATATGGCCTTATGTCACTCAGGACTTTAGTTAAGAGTACGTACCAAAAAATTATTTTTTCTTATTTCTCAACCAAAACATATGTTGTGGGTACTCAAAAGAACCGTCTCAATGAGTCGGTTCTTTTGAGCACCCAAAACATATATTGAAACTGATGGGTAAGAAAACATTTACAATTTTTCGCTGAAAAATTTTGTTGATCTAAACCTGTGGTCACTCCCAGAGGCCAAGTCATGCGAAAAATTCAGCATGACAAGGGCTAACACTTACATGTATAAGACCTTTTGCTATAGCGGTCAGACCCTTACCTCTAACAGTTTGATACAAGTTCCTGACACTATATCCCACACTCGTACAGTCTCGTCATCACTGGCACTTGCAACATAGATCCCGTCTGGTGAAAATGTAACAGCCTGGACCCAGCCATCATGACCTACTAAACTGTGAATCAGTTTTCCATTATTAGGGTTCCACAATCTTACTGTCTTGTCCCATGAACCTGAGGCCTTAGATAACAAACAAAACATGCAGTCAAACATGTGCTTTATTAAAGTCAAACATGTGCTTTATTAAACAATCAATTCCCTTAAAACTTAAAACACTCTTTTCCCACCAGTGGCGACTTTTATTGCCTGCTGATTACCTTTGCAAAATGTTTAGACACAGATCAGGCCCCAAAAAATGTCCAGTCTGTTTGGCATCCATAATGTTTGACACTCTGATGGTATTCCTGTAAGAAATTTTTGAAAACAGTAATTTAAAAACAACAGACAATTAAAAAGCATGCCCTGCAAAGGAGTTAGTGTGCAAGCAGCATATAAAAATATTTTGCAATTTCATTATTGATTTTCTGGGAAAATAAGACAAATTCACCTTTTCTGAGCAAACACAAGAGACTTTTTTAGGGCGGACCACAGAGTTTATATAACCAATATTTTACAATTAATTGATTTCATCAGCCTGCATAACCAGAACCACACATGACCAGAAAGACCCTGATAAGATTTCCTTATCAGAACAGAAGGCTCTGTCTATGTAGTTTCCTACCCATTTTTATGCAAATGTGCAATGTGTCTAGATGTGTGTACAAAGTATCAGATAACAACAGTAAAAAGCTTTGGTGCAAGTGTAATTCCCTGAGAATGCACTTTTGAGCAACAGAGACCCATAGGAAGAAACAATGCTAAGTTCAAAAAGCTAACATTTTGTCAAGAATTTTATTTTTTTAAACAAAATTGCAATGTTCAATGTGTCTACATTAAGTATACAAAGTTAAGTATCAGACGCCAACAGCAAAAACTCTGGTACAAGTTGAATTCCCCATGTATGCACTATTCTGAGAACACAATTTCCTTCATTTATGAAGAAAAAAAGTGAAAAAATTGCCAAGTTCAAAATGCCGTCATTTTGTAAAAAAATTACTCCCTCAATATCATATTATCTTCATGCAAATGTTCAATGTCTCTCCGTTGTGTATACAAAGTATCAGAATATTACTAAAAATATGTGGAAGGAGTTGACAAGCACTATGTAAGCAACATTTAGAATCAAAAAAGGGCAGTAACTCTAAAAGATCTGAACCCTAGTCAAAAAAAGTACATCTTATCAATATCAATGTGCATACAGTTTGATAAATTTCTATCTTGGAAAACAACAAAATGTTAAGGACGGACTGAAAGACTGACATGAAAATAGTATACCCAACCCCCTAAAACTCCATTCTGCAGGGAGAGAGGGGTATAAAGCCCCTTCAGCATATAAACGGTCAATGATCTTTTGTTAGCCCTTATAGTGCCAATCACAACAAAAGTTGTCTGCTTTTGTCTTGTGCTGAAATGTTTTAGAAGCCTCTTTGACAAACACTGTAGATCCAGATCAGACTGCTCGTATTGGAGCAATCAGAATACAGTTTGCCTCTATACATTACATTAACATAACAATGTTATCAAACATGTGCAGCTGATGACTTAGATGCAGTTTATTGCTGGCTTTTTAAGGATCTTTGGTGCACAAAATGGCTGTTGGCTCAGCAGACTATGAAGGCCTTGAGACAGTCTTATTTGAGTCTGTACTGTTTTTTAAGGTCTGTTTTTCAACACAAGTTACTCCAAGCTAAACTAGCACTGTAAAGTCGGTGAAAATTGCACGCTCATTTAGTTTCTTAACCCTTTTCCTAACGTTTACAATAAATGTCCTCAGCTCTCTCATCTTCTTATATACTTTGGTAGCCTATATTGTTAACAATGTGGATGCAGATCAGACTGCTCCTTGATCATGGTTCAAAGTGTTTGCTTCCATGGTAAAAGTATTGTGGAAAGCATTTGAATATATGCATCAGGCCCCAAGGCTATAAAACTTTTTCATGCTCAACTCAGCTGAGCACGAAATTTCAACTGCTCATAAAAACTAAAATACCGACAAATGAAGAAATTTCTTGCTTTAAGTCTCTCAAATGTTGTATTTATCATGCTAATAAATGCTAAAATGCCAACAATTTAACATTTATGAGCAGGACAAATTTCGTATTCAGCTGAGTTGATAATGGAAAAAGTTTTATAACCTTGGCGCAGATGCAATAATCAGACAAAAAAAATATGGCAAGGTAAGAATAAAAATCATTTTCACATGCCAGGAAAATTTACAAACAAAAACACGTGTCAGGGCAAGAAAAACAAACCTTGACCAAGGTGCAACACACCTGAGGCATTTTTTTTATATAATACAGTAAAATGAATGCTCCTGGTCATCAATTTCGATCATCACTATTTTTACATGGATGCTTGATTAAATCTGATAAATTATCTTACCATACTTGGCCTAATAAGCACACATGTTCCTATAAGTGCACACTGAGCACATAATGGGTTGTTCACATCATAGATCCAGTTTGTTTTAGAGTAAAATTGTGATTATTTTCCTAACCTTTAATTTAAACTTGTGTTTTGGGTGCTCAAAAGAACCGTCTCATTGAGACGGTTCTTTTGAGTACCCACAACATATGTTTTGGTTGAGAAATAAGAAAAATAATTTTCAAATACTTGATTCACACTATGTGAGGGAACGCTCAGTGGTAGAGTGCTTGACTCGAGACAGAGGGGCCGCAGGTTCGAGCCTCACCAACGTCACTGCCTTGTGGTCCTTGGGCAAGACACATTTATCCTAGCTTAGTACTGGTTCAACCCAGGAAGACCAGTCCCTGTTTAACTGAAAGATTGTTGATGGGACGTAAAGAATCAAATCAAACAAACACACTATGTGAACTTATGATTTTTAGTTGTGATGATGATGCAATTTCATAATTACTGTAGATTCAGAAACAATATGGATCTTGATCAGCTGGCTTCTTAGAAGTCATTGGATCTGTAACTACGCTGTTTTCAAGAGGGGGGAAAGTTATGTGCATGGTGGGCTTATTAGTAGGTTGAATACTGTATAAAGTATACAAGTGGGGTCATTTTTGAAACATGTTTGAAACATTTCTTTTTTTTTCTCTCAAAAAACATGTGCCAGACCATGAGATAATAGTTCTTTTCACACAAGAAAATCTGTCTTCGGGGGTTTGTGAACAACACAGACGCAGACCAGCCTGTGCATCCACGCAGTCTGATCAGCACCTTTGTTATTCTCTTTTTGAAAAGTATAATATGTAAACTTGCTACAGGTGAAATTTCAATTTTCTAGCTAGTCTCTGTAGCTGAGGAGACTGGTTTGGAACTCGCTTTGTCGGAAACCCCGAAGACAGGTTTTGTTGTGAGGAGGCCCATATAGATATGTTCATTTTTGTTTGGTTTGATGCTTTACGTCCCAGTCAACAGCTATGGTCATGTCAGGACAGTCAGTTCACCTAACCACAATTTTTTCCTGGGCAAGCTTGACTAAGTGATTAACCAGTACTTCGTGCATATACTTTACTTTTGATTGTAACTGACAACAACCCTTCTTGAAACAGCGGAGGGAGGAGAATTGCCGAAGAAATGATTTCATGACCAATCTTCACGAAAGTATGGGACCGGGCCGGAATCGAACTTGTGACCCCTGGATCTGCAGTCAGAAATGTATCTACAGTCAGACAGGCTACAGACTGTAGTACGCTGCCCAATACAGATCAATATGCACAAAACACAGAGCATATGCAGGGATCAAATTTTAGATTTTTAACCACTTGCTTAAAATAGCGAGTGGCTATTTTTCTCACTTGCTAAAGATGCTGATCAACTTGCTTTTTCACTGAAAATGTTAGAACTATTTTTTATTAACTTTGCAAATTATGTACACAGCATTAATTGATAGACAAAACCAATTTAGCATTTTCAGCTTTCTGAACCTATATTCAGGCTTCCTTGCAAACAGTGTGGATCCAGATCAGCCAGCTTCTGTAGAAGCTGGCTGATCAGGATCTACACTGTTTGCCATACAATGTATGCTGTGTTGCATAATTTGGTTTAAATGAGAGTGACTTGTTTCCACATACTAAAAATAGCAAGTGATGGTAATTTCTTCTTGCATTTTTGAGAAAACTACTAGCATTTAGCAAGTTAGCAAGTGCTAAATTTGATCCCTGATATGTTAGCTGTCTAGCGGGACTACTTATCTAATTCCGGGTCGTGTTATGTTATGTTATGAAGATAAATTGTTATTTTCTTACCCATCAATTTAAACATATGTTTTGGGTGCTCAAAAGAACTGTCTCAATGAGACGGTTCTTTTGAGTACTCACAACACATGTTTTAGATGAGAAATAAAGAAAATAGTTTTCCAATACACACTCTTATCTGAAGGCCTGGTGAGGTAGACAACGTTTATCAGGTCAATGTGCAACAATGCAGTTAATATGAGAGGTAACTGATAAATGAGCCATGGCATGGGATTTCCAACAATGTGGTATATGCGACCAGCAAAGCCTCAGATCAGCCTGCGCATATGCGCAGTCTGATCAGAGCCTTTGCTAGTCGCTTGAATATTCTATGAGTGTTAAGCCACTGATTGCAGATTATTTGGAGTTTCTAAGCATAAAAGGAGGCTGCATAGGTTCCTCTGAGTCCACACTTGTCAATATACCACATTGTTGGAAATCACATGCCGCGGCTCAAATACAAATACATTACCAGCATGCCATCCTTGGAAAAAGCAACTGCTCTCACATTGCCAGTATGTCCTTTTAGCACTAACACTTTATCTATGAGTGAGGGACTATTGAGTGTCCATAATCGCACTGTGAAATCCCATGATCCTGTTGCCTGCAATCAGATAATAAAAATAAAATGACTAATTTACCTTCATAATGACATCATGCACCACCACAATGAGTATGGTGTCATCACAATAGGTAATAAATATTCATGAGTAATGTACCATTATTATGACTAGTGAATCATTACAACATGTAATGTAAGATCACAACAAGTAATGTATTCATAACAAATAATGTACCATCACAATAAGTAATGTACCACCACAATGTCATATGAAATTAGGGGATCGAATAAACGGTCAGAAATCTAGCTTTACGGCAATACTCATGCATCCCCGTAAAACATGATTTTTGACTGATAAAATACCTCCCCAAATGGCAATTTTGAATATGGAAATCCCCATTGTAATGCACTGCTGCGGTAGTTAATCATTAAAATCTTTGTTTCGTATTTAATTGGAGTGTAACATTATAGCTGCATGTGACTCAACAAAATGTGATGATATTAATGATATCAAACTATTTCTGATGGCACATTTTCAATGTTATCCAATCAGATGTCATGTTACAATAGCAAGTGCATTAAAATGAATAATATACAGCCACAAAGAATAATATATCATCACAGTGGGCAATGATCAGAAGCATACCATCATAATGAGCAATGTTCCGTCATTATGAGAAATGTATGATCATATTGTATAAAATATGATCACAATGGGCAATGCACAATTGGCAGAACAATGTACCATCACAATGAGAAATGCATAATCCTAATAATTAGTAATGCACCACTACAATGAGAAATGCATCAGCATAATGAATAATGCACCAGGGTATTGTGAATGGTACCATTATAATAAGTAATGTACCATCACAATGTGTAATGTACCATCACAATGTGCAATGTACCATCACAATGGGTAATGTGCCATCACAATGGGTAATGTACCATCACAATGGGTAATGTGCCATCATAATGGGTAATATGCCATCACAATGGATAATGTACCATCACAATGGGTAGTGTACCATCACAATGGGTAATGTACGATCACAATGGGCAATGTGCCATCGTAATGGGTAATGTGCCATCACAATGGGTAATGTACCACCATGATGGGTAATGTACCATCACATTGGATCATCACAATGAGTAATGTGCCATCACAATGAGTAATGTACCTTCACAATGGGTAATGTGCCATCATAATGGGTAATGTGCCATCACAATGGATAATGTACCAACACAATGTGCAATGTACCACCACAATGGGTAATGTGCCGTCACAATGGGTAATGTACCACCATGATGGGTAATGTACCATCACATTGGATCATCACAATGGGTAATGTACCATCATAATAAGTAATGTACCATGGCAATGGGTAATGTACCATCACAATGGGTAATGTATCATCACAATGAATAATGTACAATCGCATTGGGTAATGTAGAATGGGTAATGTACCTCCCCAATGGGTAATGTACCATCACAATAGGTAATCACAACGGGTAATGTACCATCACAATAGGTAATGTATTATACCACCACAATGGGTAATGTAACATTATGTGTAATGTTGCATCACAGATTTACAATAACAAATTAGGAGGGAAGATCTCATTTGGTATATATGTGTTAACTCTTTGCCTGCTAGCGTCAAAGTTTACATGATCCCGAATTCATACTGGATCCAACTGTTTGACACTCTGATTAGTGTTACTGAAGAAATATTTGAAAAAGTTAATTTTGAAAAAATATCTGCAGACAACAAAAAAAGCATGGAAAATTACCCAGCATGCAAAGAATTAAGAAACTTACCAGATACTGGCCGTTAGGTGAGAAGGCAACTGCTTGGACTAGACTGTTATGACCTTCAAACACTTTCAAAAAGTAACCATTCTGAAAAGAAAATTTACCCTTAAAGCGCCAGGAAAAAATGCATCTGAAAATGGCTTCTGCTGAAGTCGTCTGCTGCAAATAATTGCCTAACATTACTGACAATTTAAGTATAGAATCAAACAGCGTGGATCCAGAACAGACTGCTCCTATAGGAGCAGTCTGATCTGAGTCCACACTGTTTGCCATAGAGGCTTCTTAAACATTTCAGCAGACGAGAAAAGCAGACGACTTTTGTTGCGATTGGCACAATTAGGGTTAAACTTCTATCAATGCAATTTTTAACCCTAGGCCTGCCAAGTCTGGATGTATCCATGGATGAATAATTCATCTGATCAGAATCCACACTGCTTCCTATGCAGCCTGTGATTTCTAAGAAATAAATGGAACCATACAACAGTAATGGCTGGAAAACCGACATTAACTCCTAAAGCGCCAATCCCAACGAAAGTAATCTGCTTTTCTCGTCTGCTGAAATGTTTAAGAAGCCTCTATGGCAAACAGTGTGGACCCAGATCAGACTGCTCCTATAGGAGCAGTCTGATCTTGGTCCATGCTGTTTGCATCTATACTTAATTCGTCAATAATGTTAGGCAATTATTTGAAGCAGACAACTTCAGCAGACAAGATTTTCCGATGCATTTTTTCTTGGCGCTTTAAGGGTTAACGAGAGTCGGGATGTGGGAAGGGGGTCGGGGGTCTTTGATTTATTTTACCTGTAAAAATTTAGCTCTGTTTTTTTAAATTATGCCCTTTTGTTTAAAAATATCTGGATTTCTTAAAAAACATTTTTAAACCCAGATTTATCCTTTTTGGAAAACACTGTAGATCCAGATCAGATGGTTTTGTCAGAATCCACACTGTTTCCCACACTGATCAAAAATATGTGCTTATAACCGAAATGCTGCATTATAACAGGATAAAAATTTGGGAGCAATGTAGTTCATAAAAATATTCAGCATGACAGGGGTTAAACAAGAGGGCCCTGGGTCGCTCACCTGAGAACGACTGTTTATAAGGTCAGGGGAATATAAGAATCTAACATGAGTGTGAGGGTAGGATAGAAAAATCCATCCCGAGGATCACCGTTTGGCATCAAGAGGCTTGCTGAGTGATGACAAACAGAGATCCCGAGGGACGGATTTTTCTATCCTACTCTCACCCGAATAATGGATTCTTTTTCTTGCTCACCATTAGATACCACATTTTATTCTTGAGAAAAGGCCCCCAGAAGTTCCTGAACATGCCGAGATGCGACATGTTATGATGACGTCACTTTGACGCAACAATGACGTCACTTGACGACCATGTGCGTGAGTTCCAATACAACCAATGTATTTAGCGCTCATGTGACAGCCTGGGTAAGATAGCATGGGTACGATAGGATTTCCTAACCCAGGGTAAAATCTCAGATGTCCCGATCCGGTGTGCAAGAAAGCAGTATCCAGCCCACAATCCAGCTGTGAATCTTTGATGGTTCAGCACTTCCAAAAGGACTTTACAGATTTTAAGCAGAAAGATAGACAAATCTCTCAATATCTCTCTTGGAAAATCCCTGAATCATGGCTCTGCTACGTCGGGATATATACTCTTTGAAAATATTGAAGATCCCACCGGCTAATCAGGAATCTACACTTTTTTTATTTAGCTAGTGACTCCACACTAGTATTAAAGTAGAATGATGCAAGAAGATGTGGGTATATCATACTAATGTTTTAATGCTTTGCCTACGAGTGTCGTCTGCTGATAACCTTTGCAAACAGATTGGACCCAGATCAGGCCCGACAAAATGTCAAGCCTGATCTGGATCCAAACTGTTTGACACTCTGATGGCATTCCTGAAAGATTTTTTTTCAAAATCAATTTTGAAAACAATCAGCAGACGTCAGTCGGCAAAAAAGTTAACAGAATTATATGTAAGTGCCATGTACCTTAAGTTTGCATAATTATTTTGATATTTTTTTTAATTCACTGAGGTGGTTCTTTTGTCTGCCTACATCATACGTTTTAACCCTTAAAGCGCCAAGAAAAAAATGCATCTTTAAAATTTCATCTGCTAAAGTCGTCTGCTGCAAATAATTGCTTAATATTACTGACAAATTAAGTATAGATGCAAACAGCGTGGACCCAGAACAGACTGCTCCTATCTGGGTCCACATTGTTTGTCATAGAGGCTTCTTAAACATTTCAGCAGACGAGAAAAGCAGACGACTTTTGTTGTGATTGGAGCATTAAGTGTTAATTGGGAAATAAGAAAATTTGTTAGTGATTACCGTATCTTATCTAGAGGCCTGACTAAAGCTTTAAGTATATGCCAAGTCGGAATAACAATAGTGATGGCATTGGGGAGCAGTGTAGTTCATAAAAATATTCAGCATGACAATCAACCACCTGATTGTCTAGCAAAGTCATGTTTTAGAAGACTGATCTGTCAGTGACACTAAGAAGAAATGCCCTAATCCACTAGTCTGTTTACTCAGCGATTCATTTAATAGCAGAAAATTACATAAGAAAACAAAACACAAACACAACAACAACATTGACCAACATTTGTGGTGAAATAATAATAATCAATATTTATCTTTCCTTATTCTTCATACAAGAAAAAATTTGACCAGTTCATGAATCAACAAGTTCAAGAGAACCAAAAATAATTTGGTCAGTTTGCATATACATGTAGTATGTGCACAAAAACAGGTTAACTGCTTAGCCAAGCTTGTCCAGGAAAAATTGTGGTTTAAGGTGAACTGACCATCTTGATATGACCAAAGATGTCGACTGGGAGGTAAAACTTCAAACCCCCAAAAAGGATATCTTATTGAATAAGATATTGTCTTCTATTAATACAATACTCTCAAGAATAATGTACCTCAACATCCCACAATATAGCTGTCCTATCCCAAGAGCCTGAACAAAGTTTACTAGAGTCAGCAGAATACACAACAACTTCCACACTCTTAGTATGACCTGTAAGAAATAGAAGAAAAGCATGAATTAACACTGAACCAAGTATATATTGTGAGGGGCCACAGTTTACATATTACTAACTACACTGAATTTTTATCCATTAAAATCTTTTATATTAGCAAATGGTGCAGACCCGTATGAGATGCTGTCAATTTGTCACCTGTTCCTTATTACATACAGTCAGACTTTGGTTGCTCGAACTCACCTGTCAAAACATCACACACAGATTTTACACCTTGAACAAAACATCCCATGTCATATCTGCCACCCTGGACAAAACATCACGCAGAAATTTGTCACCCTGGACAAAACATTCCATGCCATTTCTGCAACCCTGGTCAAAACATCACACAGATTTTACACCCTGGACAAAACATTCCATGCCATTTCTGCCACCCCGGACAAAATTTCACACAAATTTAACACCCTGCACAAAACATTCCATGCCATTTCTGCCACCCTGGACAAAACATCACACAAATTTAACACCCTGCACAAAACATTCCATGCCATTTCTGCCACCCTGGACAAAACATCACACAAATTTAACACCCTGCACAAAACATTCTATGCCATTTCTGCCACCCTGAATTAAAGATCACACAGAAATTTGTCACCCTGGACAAAACATCACACAGATTTTACACCTTGGACAAAACATTCCATGCCATTCCTGCCACCCTGGACAAAACATCACACACAGATTTTACACCATGGACAAAACATCCCATGCCATTTCTGCAACCGTGGACAAAACATCACACACAAATTTTACAACCTGGAAAAAACATCCCATAACATTTCTGCCACCCTGGACAAAACATCCCATGCCATTTCTGCCACACTAGACAAAACATCACACAGATTTTACACCCTGGACAAAACATTCCATGCCATTCCTACCACACTGAACAAAATATCACACACAGATTTTACACCCTGGACAAACATCCCATGCCATTTCTGCAACCGTGGACAAAACATCACACACAAATTTTACAACCTGGACAAAACATCCCATGACATTTCTGCCACCCTGAACAAAACACCACACACAGATTTAACATCCTGGACAAAACATCCCATGTCATTTCTGCCACCCTGGACAAAACATCACACACAAATTTTATACCCTGGACAAAACATCCCATGCCATTTCTGCCACACTAGACGAAACATCACACACAGATTTAACACCCTGGTTAAAACATCCCATGCCATTTCTGCCACACTACACAAAACATCACACAGATTTAACACTCTGGACAAAACATTCCATGCCATTTCTGCAACCGTGGACAAAACATCACACACAAATTTTACGCCCTGGACAAAGCATCCCATGACATTTCTGCCACCCTGGACAAAACACCACACACAGATTTAACACCCTGGACAAAACATCCCATGCCATTTCTGCCACACTAGACAAAACATCACACACAGATTTAACACCCTGGACAATACATCCCATGCCATTTCTGCCACACTAGACAAAACATCACACAGATTTTACACCCTGGACAAAACTTCCAATGCCATTTCTGCCACCCTGGACAAAACATCACACACAGATTTTACACCTTGGACAAAACATCACACACAGATTTTACACCCTGGACAAAACATCCCATGCCATTTCTGCAACCCTGGACAAAACATTCACAGATATTTGTCACCTTAGACAAAACATTCCATGCCATTTCTGCCACCCTGGACAAAACATCACGCAGAAATTTGTCACCCTGGACAAAACATTCCTTGCCATTTCTGCAACCCTGGTCAAAACATCACACAGATTTAACACCTTGGACAATACATTCCATGCCATTTCTGCCACCCTGGACAAAACATCACACAAATTTAACACCCTGGACAAAACATTCTATGCCATTTCTGCCACCCTGGACAAAACATCACACAAATTTAACACCCTGCACAAAACATTCCATGCCATTTCTGCCACATTGGACAAAACATCACACAAATTTAACACCCTGCACAAAACATTCTATGCCATTTCAGCCACCCTGGACAAAACATCACACAGACATTTTTCACCCTGGACAAAACATCCTATGCCATTTCTGCCACACTAGACAAAACATCACACAAATTAAATACCCTGGACAAAACATTCAATGCCATTTCTGCCACCCTGGACAAAACATCACACAAATTAAATACCCTGGACAAAACATTCTATGCCATTTCTGCCACCCTAGACAAAACATCACAAAGACATTTATCACCCTGGACAAAACATCCTATGCCATTTCTGCCACACTAGACAAAACATCACACAAATTAAATACCCTGGACAAAACATTCTATGCCATTTCTGCCACCCTGAACAAAAGATCACACAGACGTTTATCACCCTGGAAAAAAAAACACCCCATGTCATTTCTGCGGCCCTGGACAAAACATCACACACAGATTTAACACCCTGGACAAAACATCCCATGCCATTTCTGCCACACTAGACAAAACATCACACAGATTTTACACCCTGGACAAAACATCCCATGCCATTTCTGCCACACTAGACAAAACATCACATAGATTTTACACCCTGGACAAAACTATCCATGCCATTCCTGCCTCTCTGGACAAAACATCACACACAGATTTTACATCCTGGACAAAACATCCCATGCCATTTCTGCAACCGTGGACAAAACATCACACACAAATTTTACACCCTGGACAAAACATTCAATGCCATTTCTGCCACCCTGGACAAAACATCACACACAAATTTTACACCCTGGACAAAACATCCCATGCCATTTCTGCCACCCTGGACAAAACATCACGCAGAAATTTGTCACCCAGGACAAAACATCACACACAGAGTTTACACCCTGGACAAAAAATCCCTTGCCATTTCTGCCACCCAGGACAAAACATCACACACAGATTTTACATCCTGGACAGAACATCCCATGCCATTTCTGCAACCGTGGACAAAACATCACACAAAAATTTTACACCCTGGACAAAACATTCCATGCCATTTCTGCCACCCTGGACAAAACATCACACACAAATTTTACACCCTGGACAAAACATCCCATGCTATTTCTGCCACCCTGGACAAAACATCACGCAGAAATTTGTCACCCAGGACAAAACATCACACACAGAGTTTACACCCTGGACAAAACATCCCATGCCATTTCTGCAGCCATGGACAAAACATCACACACAGATTTAACACCCTGGACAAAACATCCCATGCCATTTCTGCCACACTAGACAAAACATCACACAGGTTTTACACCCTGGACAAAACATCCCATGCCATTTCTGCAACCGTGGACAAAACATCACACACAGATTTTATACCCTGGACAAAACATCACACACAGATTTTACACCTTGGACAAAACATCCCATGCCATTTTGCAACCCTGGACAAAACATCACGCAGAAATTTGTCACCCTGAACAAAACATTCCATGCCATTTCTTCCACCCTGGACAAAACATCACATACAGATTTTACACCCTGGACAAAACATCCCATGCCATTTCTGCTACCCTGGAACTAGAGGACCTGAAGGTCCTGAGGCGCTTACCTGATCTCCTTAATAATGTTAAAATAGGTCAAGGTCAACTACAGCTTATAATGGAACAAATTTTGTTTTTACCATATATTACTAGACTTTTCGCTTACTGTAAGGGCGGCAACTTTAATATTCATATCTGGGCGTTGCTCGGCTATTTCATCAGCTAAGGAAGGGAAATCAGGTTATATTTATAATTTGGTAACGACTAAGAGTTAATAAGCTTTTTGGGCCGCGCAAATGTGCGTGCATTTCATGAAAATCCTAACCGTATACACACTGAACTCACATTTATTAACCCATAAAGCGCATAATCATAAAATGTATGTTTTTTGTTGCCCACTAAAATATGTGAAGCCTCATAGACAAACAGTGTGGACCCAGATCAGACTGCTCCTGTAGGAGCAGTCTGATCTGGGTCCACATTGTTTGCATCTATGCTTATGTTAAATAGACAATTTAAGATGCAGTTATTTTGCTGGCGTTTTAAGGACTAAATAATGTGTTTAGCGTCTATACTGAGATAATGGTGCAGGATGATACAGTTACTTTTGAATAAAACCACGCCTCATTTTTAGCTTTTACCTATGTCTAAGGTTGACCAGTCCTAATTACGCATTCATGAGTGCCGCCTTTACAGAAAGCGAAAAGTCAAAGAATACATTTTGGTCAAGTGATCTAAACAATCTAATGAATAATCCATCAAACAGCCGAGTGATTTCTGAGAAAAAGAGGTTTAGATAGGTATGTGGCAGTCCAAATGAGTGGCCTTGGATAAAAGGCCACAGGTCAGCTTGACATTTGGTATTTAATAAACCATTGTCTCAATAGGTTTAACTATTATGAATTCGGCTCAGTTATAGAAAATGAACATTTTAAGATTTTCTCCATATAAATGCATTAGGAATCAAATTTGACCTTGCCATAAAGTAGGTCAAGGTCAACCTAGATTCATCATTTGTGCTAACCTGGTAGGGCCCACATCCCCGATCCTACATACCAAGTCCCAAAGCCAATGGCCTTTTGGTTCCAGAGAAGAAGAGATTTAAAGAGTTTTTACCATATATGGGCCTGGTGGCCATGTTAGTCAAGTGACCATAACAATTTGTATAAGTTTTGGCTAACCAATCATAAGGAGTTGTCATATGAAATTTGGTTTCAACTGGCCAAGAAATGACTGAGAAAACTATGTTTTAATATGTTGATGGGACTCCAACATAAGCGACCTTGGTTGAAAGGTCAAAGATCAACCTTGACCTTTGAAACTTATTTACAGACACTAGATTGAACATATCATTTGAGAATAATCACTTTGGCTTCCACAGTATTCAAAAAATCAACTTTTCAAAAAATTTCCCATTCAAATGCATTAGGAAGCAAACTTGACCTTGACGTTAAGCAGGTCAAGGTCACCCTAGGATCATCATTTGAACAAACTTGGTAGGCCCCACATCCCAAATACTATATACCAAGTCTCAAGGTCACTGGCCTTCTGGTTCTGGAGAAGAAGATTTTAACAGGTTTTTACCATATATGGGCGTGGCGGCCATCTTTGTCATGTGACCAAAATATTTTGTATAAATTTTGGCTGACTTATCATAAGGATTCTTCACATGAAATTTGAGCCTAATTGGGCCAATGGTTTGTGAGAAAACTAAGTTTTAATATATTGATGGGACAACAATATGAGCGACCTTAGCTGAAAGGGCAAAGGTCAACCAGGACCTTTGAAACTTATTTATAGCCATTGTCTCATTAGTTTCAACATATCAAGTAAGAATAATCACTTTGGCTTTAACAGTATTCAAAAAATCAATTTTTCAAAAAAAATTCCCATTTAAATCTATTTGGAAGCAAATTTGACCTTGACGTTAAGTAGGTCAAGGTCAACCTAGGATCATTATTTGAACAAACTTGGTAGGCCCCACATCCCTGATGCTACATACCAAGTCGCAAGGTCATCGGCCCTCTGGTTCTGGAGAAGAAGATTTTTAAAGGGTTTTTACCATATATGGGCATGGCGGCCATTTTGGTCATGTGACCAGTCACATTTGAACAAACTTTCGTTCCCCCATCCTAAGGAGTCTCCATATGAAATTTGAGTTCAATTGGCCCAGTGGTTTCAGAGGAGAAGATGTTTGAAAATGTTGACGGACGGACGACGGACGGACGACGGACGGACGACGGACGCCAGAGTCACTGGTATACTAATAGCTCACCTCGGAGCCTTTGGCTCAGGTGAGCTAAAAACATCACACATAAATTTTAAACCCTGGACAAAACATCCTATGCCATTTCTGCAACTGCAACCCTTGACAAACCATCACACACACATTTTACACCCTGGACAAAACATCCCATGCCATTTTTGCAGCCCTGGACAAAACATCACACACACATTTTGCACCCTGGACAAAACATCCAATGCCACATACTTTGACACCCTTGACAAAACATATGAGCTGCGACATGAGATTTCCAACAATGTGATATGTGTGACCAGCAAAGCCTCAGATCAGCCTGCGCATACGCTCAGTCTGATCAGAGCCTTTGCTAGTCACTTGTTTATTCTCGTCTGAGTCTATTCATCTCAAAATGCCACATTGTTGGAAATCACATGCTGCAGCTCATATCATAGAGGTTTCCCACTCTGGACAAAACATCTCAAGTAATAAAAATGCCATGGCGTGTTGATTTTCTTGTCCTAAGAAATGGGGTGTCTTGCCCTACATTCCACTTGGACTCTTTTGAATTTAACAATGAATACTGCTATGAGGTAAGGTATCAGAATATTGCGGGTAAACACAGTATTTCATGTGAGAGATGGTTAGGCCAACCTTAAAAATATTTTTGTTTTCCCTTACCCGACCCTGTTCTACCAGTATGGGCCGGTTGGTCGGAAACTTATTTTTTAACTAAAAATCTCAAATTGGATACCCATTAAACTTAATTGTATACAGTAAAATATGTCTTAAGAGGCCACTCAAAAAAAGAAATCCCATAATGCAGGTCAAAAGTATTGCAGAATGCTCCCAAGGAGCATTCTGCAATACTTTTGACCTGCATTTAGCGCCCATTTGTCTTAACGACATTTGCGTATATCTTTGAGTGGCCGTTTTAGGCAGGCTTTACTGTATAGTCCTACTAAAGAAAATAAAATTTAATACGCAAACAATTTGCTAAGATAACACTGTTTACGTTGGACAATTCTCTCGGGTTGCAATTAAATTTAAAAGTTATATTCTTGACTGAAAATTGAAATAATCTTTTTTGAGTAGGGCCTTTTTTCAGGGTTGGTAGGGTAAGGGGAAACAAACAAAATTTTAATTTAGGCCTAATTACCTTCCAGAACATGTAGAGTCTGACCATCACTCATCCGCCAGATTCTTACAGTTTTATCATAAGAGCCACTGGCAAAACTTTTGCAATCCCCAGCAATACAAACACTTTTAACAGCACCTGAAAATATAAGTTAATCTTTCTATGTTGGGTAATTTTTCTATTCTATCATCTGCAGACTTCTTTTAAAAAAACTATTTCTGAAAATTCATTCATTTTGAAAATTTGTTTTACTCTTAAATATATTATTTGGGTCTTGTCACAAGGAAACCTGACTTTGTTGTGTGCAAACAACAAAGGTGCAGATCAGCCTGCGCACCTGTGCAGAATGACCAGTACCTTTGTTATTTGCTTTATAGAAAGTACATGCATACAGGGTTCATGCGATAAGATAATGTGAATTAAATTCAAGAACTTTTCAAGGACTTCTAAAAACCTCTCCTACAGTTTTCAAGGACTACAAGTTTCTGAAAATACTGATTTACACTTTAAATTTCTAGTAAATGGAAAAATAAGTAATTGTTGTGCCTTTATTTGTTGAAGTATTATGCTGCAGCATACAATTGCTGTGTCTTTATTTTGTTTTTGGTTGTTTGTTGCAATTTGGTTCATAATCAATGGTGTATTTTTCATGTTTCTCAACCAAAACATATGTTGTGGCCTTGTGGGTACTCAAAAGAACCAACTCATTGAGATGGCTCTTTTGAGCTCCCCTTTGAGCTCCCAAAAACCCATGTTTAAACTGATGGATAAGAAAAAAATACAATTTTATGCTAAAAATTCTTATGTATTTTGACCTATGACAACTCAAAATGAACCCACGTGTGTTTAATGCTACCAGTAAATTTCTAAAATTTCGAACACTAGTTTCCTGTTAAAAAGGCCTAGCGAAACAGGGCAGACTCAGATCAGACTGCTTCTGAAGAAGCAGTCTGATCAGGGTCTTCCCTCTTTGCTATTTTGACAAGCATTTTGTGAATTCCAGCCCTGAAAACCAACATTTTATTTGAGCACAGAAAGAGAAAGGTGTTCGAAATTTTGAACATCTACAGTATATGAGCATATGTGTGCTCATTAAATGTGGGCCCCAAGTATAGTAAATATTACCTGTATGTCCCTTTAGTTTACAAACTAATGTTCCCTCATGTGCATTGAAGACACGGACCCTCTGGTCATCTGACCCTGTGACCATGATCTCAAAGTCTGGAGAAAATGCCACAGAGTTGACCTGTCAAAGAAAAGAGAGTTAACGTATACCGTTTACCTCATAGAGAAGCCTTTTAACACATTTGCAAACAGAGCAGACCCAGATCAAGCACCTCTTGTACTCTGTTATCTTATGGAATTATGATTAGAAGGTTTAATCTTTTATGCCATATGTTCTTCAGTGTTTCATCTGGGTCTTCACTGCTAGCCAAAGTATCCTTGTAGGGGTTTTTCAGTATGCAAAGGGATAATGATTAATGAATGAAAGTCTTTAAAGATAATTTATTATCAAAAATAATTCTTTCAGGAACACTATTAAACAACAACAAACTAACTTTTATTTGCGCTCAGATAACAATTTGTTACATATGAGCATATCAGAGGGTCAAATGATGTGGATCCAGATCATTATCTGGGTCCAAACTGTTTGCAAAGGTTATGACAGCAGAGGATAAAAGCTGCCACTAGCAAGGAAAGAGTCAAAAAGATATTGTTATTTCAAGATTAGGTTTGCTTGGCTCTGATATTAACTCCTTATTACTTCATAATAAAGCCTTTCAAATGACGCCTTTGAAATACTATGTATATGAAAATGTTATTTAAAATGGAGCATTTGCTCTTTGGAGCAAATGCTCTAGTTTCCATGATATTTTCAAAAGTATTTAAAACTTTAAATTTTTCTTGAATTTTTTTCAATGTTGTCTAAAAATAGAAAATGATGCATGGTCTGAAATTATAGTCTATAGTGCAAACCTCATCTTTGTGTCCTCCAAACTGTTTCAAGTCAATTTTAGAATAATCTCTGGGCCCACGAAACATCTCAAACAAGTCAGTCTTGTCTTTTCAATTCATGGCATACTGGACAAATACCCTGCTGCATGCTAAAAAGAAAATAACACAAGTGCTTATTAAAAATCTATTAGTCTGCTTATTCCAATAAGAGTAAAATGATGACTCTGGATTGCTCACCTGAGTCAATTTAGCACTGGCAGCCACTTTGTTTGGTGGAGCAGAATAGTGTAAGCAATTTCTATATACCGAGGACAACACATGCATGAAAGTACATATACGGGGAAGGCCCCTAACATTGCGCACTTAAGCATTTTAACCTCCGCTGGGTATAATAGGAAAGAAACAAACTTGAAAAAAAAATCACAGCTGAATAAAGTAATCAATATACTTTATTTACACAAAGTTTAACATGAAAGATATTTTCTTGACCTCTAGCAACTTTGATTTGAAGTGCACAACACCCCTGTTTTAGGATAACAAGACCAAACTCTGCTCTGGACCTGCGTCGCGGGTGCAAATCTTCAATGTGTGAACAGTGGATATGCAAAGTTCTAATTAACAGGAATGAAATCAGATTACACCCAAATTTCACAATGTCATCTACAGTAGACACTCAAAAATATATTATCAAATGAGCACAAATATAGGCTGTACATGTTCAGTCATAATACAAAGTTTGATTATAAAGGAATGAAAACTGCTTAAGTTACAGATTACACAAACCAGAAACAATCTAAGCATTTTAACAAAAAAATGTCTAAGTTCAAGACCCCCCAAAAATGAAAAAAATATTTGTGAAATGTGCATAAAATGGAAGGTGCACATCTTCAATGTGTGAACAAACATTATTCAAAGTTTGAATATAAAGGAATGAATACTGCTGGAGTTACAGATTACACAAACTAGGCTGCCCCTAAGTATTTCGGATGGAAAAAATGTCTAAGTTCAACACCATTCAAAAATGAGAAAAAAAATATGAAACATTCACAAAATAGAAGGTGCACATCTTCAATTTGTGAACAATCATTAAGCAAAGTTTGAAAAAAAAGGAATGAAAACTTTTGGAGTTACAGATGACACAAACTTGGCACCCCTAAAATGTTGCGGACGAATGAACAGACAGGAAAAATGTCTAAGTTCAACACCCATCAAAAATGAGAAAAAAAATGAAACAATTTCACAAAATAAAAGGTGCACATCTTCAATGTGTGAACAATAATTTTGCAAAGTTTGAATATAAAGGAATGAATACTGTTGGAGTTACAGAGTACACAAACTAGGCACCCCCTGAGCATTGCGGATGGAAAAAATGTCTAAGTTCAACACCCGTCAAAAATGAGAAAAAATTTATGAAAAGTGCACAAAATAGGAGGTGCACATCTTCAATGTGTGAACAATCATTGTGCAAAGTTTGAATTTAAAGGAATGAATACTGTTGGAGTGACAGATTACACAAACTAGGCAAACCCCTAAGCACTGCGGATGGAAAAAAATGTTTAAGTTCAACACCCCTTAAAAATGAGAAGAAAAAAAAATGAAACGTGCACAAAACAGAAGGTGCACATCTTCAATATGTGAATGATCATTAGGCAAAGTTTGAATGAAAAAGAATGAAAACTTTTGGAGTTACAGATTACAGAAACTTGGCACCCTAAAGTGTTGCGGACGGACAGACGGACGGCAACAGACGGCCGGAGTGGACCCACTACTAGACCTGCTTTTGCTAAAGCGACGCAGGTAACAAAAATAGTCCCCTAATGTTGCACACTTTCTGCAAGATGTTCAATAACTTCTCTTTGATGAATTACTTTTACAAAATATACCACAGAAAGTAGCACCAGGTTGTTCTCAACAATTTACTTCATCAATAACTTGATTTAAAGTAAATAATTTGAGGTCTGTGCCATTTGCAATTACGGTCAAAATGTTTTTAACAACATTTTCCAATTTTTGCCAACAGCCACACCTGCTAAGCAGTGAAAGTATAAAATGAAAAATTTTTGTGGTTTTTTTCTTTCCAAAAGCAACCCCATATTAAATAACTAAAAAGATTGGATCTGATTAAATTTGGCATAGCCACTTGGAATAGTGCCCAATGTTAGGGGCAGCGCAATGTTAGGGGACGTCACTGTAATATCATTTTAAAATTGAGCCAGCTGTTTTGTTTTTGTATCAGAACAATGACAGAAATTTTTGAACAATTAATTTGTGCAAGCATATTATCATTTTTAAGTTTTTATCCACCTTCAAAAAAAATTGGTATGGTGGGCCATGTGATTTTAACCCACGACCTCCAGCTCCGAAAGCGGACGCTCTACCAACTGAGCTATCAAGGAATATGTATAGAATGTGCCCAGTAAACCAGACTTGCGTTTTCTTCCATATTAATTTGGACAATAGTTTTAAAGTACAAGTATACATGCTTCCAGTTGCCATGACAATTAGAATTCTGCATGGACTTGAAATCTTGAAAGAGCAAAGTTGAAAGAAGAGTTAGACCACCCAATATTAGTGGGCCAATAACCCATTATGATTATGGTGAAATTCCACCCTCACTTGTTTAGGAGATGTGATTTGAAGCAATTTGTTGATGGATAGATAGTGGACAATGCTGGACATCCAACAATTACAAAAGTTGACATTGAGCATGTAATTGCATCCATTTTTACGAATCTGCAACCTGTACGAATCTGGGACCTGTCAGTGTCACTCTCTTGCCATGTTGCCACACGCATTGAAACAAACAAACATTGGCATATATGATAACGAAGTCAAAGAGCAGATCATCTTAAAAACAATTTATCGGATATCTGTAATCAAAGACTCTGTCTGGTATTAAACTCACAATATTGGTTCAAAATTCTGATCTAAAACAGCTCTCTGTCCGCCATTTATTTACATTAGAAACCGTGATTTCTCACGAGATTATATCGGTTAGTCTAAAGTACGACAAGAACTGTTTATCGCGAAGAGCACCCAACAGTTCATAGGTTTTTTCTTTTCTTTTTCAATGAGATATCATCGTTGCCAACCTAATAAGCACACATGCTCAAGTCCAGCTTTTGATATCGAATGATGTGAACACCTCGATCTGGCTTCCCCCGCCACTAGACAGTCGGCGTCTTAGGAGCAGAATTGCTTGAGTCTGACGTCTACACCCAGTAAGTAAGAGGGCCATTCTGGAGTGGTGCAATATTATTAGGCCTATTAATATTTGTTTATGGCGAAGCGAAAAATAGTGTAGTTCCTGATCAGCATCACTAAAAATACTTTTTGATTATTCACTTCACAATCAAGCTTTGGAAAATGTTCAGCACTACTTGGCAAAATACCTTGGTACAGCCATCACTGATAGCATGGATTGGGGTCAGCACATTTCAGAAATCTCTTCCAAAGCAACCAAGACACTTGGTTTCCTTAACAGAAACTAGGCTTTTCCACTTAGGGATTAATTCGCGTTTAATTCGAAAAAACGCAATTCGCATTTTCTGGAAATCAATTCGCAAAAATGCGAAAATGCGACAGATGGACACCTCTGATTAGTTTAAATAAATTGTACAGTGTCTATTGAAAAATACAAGTATATGACCCCTGTTCACAGTTCGAAAACTACCAGGTAATCACATAGTACTCAATATTGTAGATTCCAGATATACAGTGATGCCCTGAAGAATTCCCCCCCCCCCCCGAACTGTTCCACATTGGAATTGTTTTTCTCCTTCTGTGGTCAATGCACAGACCACAGATGAGTTTAGGACACCCCTTATTTAGTCAAAACATAGCTAAAAGTTTTTTTATTTCAAAATTCGCTCTCCCTGGCATAATGTTCAGAACTGAGCGAGCCAGTATTTATAGAAAGAAAGAATAACATAGAAAGAAAAAGTTTGTAACGCCCGAAGCCCATTGATCTGAGCCTAAACGTTTTTTTTTTTTTCAAAAGAGGACATTGAGATTTGAATAAGTTGTGTGTACAGTGCTTTTTTTCTATCAGGATTGCTCAAATTAATTTGAAATATTGAAAAATTCGATTTATTGACAAATATGGCCAGCAGGGGGCGGGACAGTTTTACAAATGTATAGATAGGGTAAACTTAAAAAAATATTCTTGTCAAAAACACTTGGCCTTAATCAAAATAAGGAGGCACAAATAATCCTTGGCTGATAAATAAAACTACTCATCACAATTTGACACAAATGGTCATTAGCTATGGCATCCAGGGATCTGTACCCCGATAGCCATGGATCAGATTTGATTTACTTTTGATAATTTTCTTTGAGGTTCTTGATCCTTGTATTTTCCCCAACAATACTTAAGCTTTTTCATATAAAAGTAAAGAAGAAGGCAAATATCAGGAATCGAGTACAACACCTGGCCCGAGACTGGCAAAAACACAAAGAAACATCACACAAAAGAGAGCAAAGAGGTCAGCCCATTCCCAGCAGGTGATCACAAGGCTGCATGGAACTGAAAAGACAGTACAATAAAAGACAAACGTGAAACATAAAAATCAAA
Organism: Loripinus fragilis; assembly: GCA_964019695.1. Lineage (NCBI taxonomy): Eukaryota > Metazoa > Mollusca > Bivalvia > Lucinida > Lucinidae > Loripinus > Loripinus fragilis. Next base: position 38,134,338 of record OZ026515.1, read on the forward strand.
AAGGCTCCACAAAACAAGTACCGCACAGGAACGGTCAGTAAAAACCCACTGGAGGGCTTAAACATGTTGAACGGTACCAACATCACCCCTAGTTCTGATGTGGATCGAGACACATATGTGAAAGTGACAAAAACACAAGAAAACACAACACACAAGAGAACTAAGAGGTCAGCCCTTTCCAAGCAGGTGACCACAAGAGCATAACAAAGACAAACATGAAACATAACCAACAAAAAGAATCCACAAAAGAAGCACGTTTGAACATAAGTTAAAGATGAACAATCTGGCCTGATCTGCGTCAAAACTGTTTAAAAAAGTTTATTTGCAGACGACAAAAGTCGCCACTAGCGGAGAAGGAAAGCATTTATATAAACTGGTTGGACATTGGAGAGCCTCCAGGCGCCAGTCTTCATCAACAAAGGTTCACGATTAGTTTCAAATAATAAAAACAGTGGAAGTCGGTGGATCAACAGGATAACAACAAATACAATAAGTTTTCGATAATTCGAGTCCGGATAACTCAAAGTACCTGCTTAAGAGGTCCCAGCAGACACATGACGTCAAACAACCTCGTAGCAACGTCGACGTTGATACGACGTTGTTATGAGATTGTTTGCCTGCTGGGATAATACATTGGATTCAGTGCGTGTTTGTGCATTAGTTTGGCTTGGCTTATATGGATTAATTCAATTTCTAGGACTAATATAGGGCGTATGAGCGTCGATTGCAGGAGATTGGGTTAATAAAATGTGGTGTGTTATATGTAATTTTTTGGTGTTTTCATGCGTTTTGATATTGTCCACCTCAGCTACGGAAGAACTTACAAAAGTACGAGATATCGGGGAAGATGAACCGTTGGTTGACTATCTTTTTCGTGTTTTCCATTTTGCAACAAATTTTGAAATAAGTATTTATTCATATAAATTCTATATATACATAGCTGCCACTGCAGTGCTAGTCTCATATCTTTACCAAGTCTTATTTGTGCCCATAAACAGAGTTCGTCTTCTTGAAGAAATAGGTTATTCATCTGATGGAAACCTTACGAAAAAGGAGATCGCAGAAAATTTCAAAAGAAGTCGAGAGGTTGGTGGAGTGCCACCGGTCTATCCAAATGGTTGGTTCGGATTGATAGAAAGCTTCAATGTTAAACGTGGCGATGCAATATCCATTTCTGCTTTAGGTAACTCTCTGAATCCATGACCACACCGGATAGGCGGCAATCGAAAACGTTAATACTATCGACGAACGTAGATCAAAAATCGTTAGAAACAGAGTTTTCGATTGCCATTTGTCGCCCGACTGGCCACAAATGGCAATCAAAAGACTGTTTATAGCGACTTTTGATCCGCGTTCGTCGATTGTTATGAGCGTTTTAGATTGCCGCCTATCCGGCGTGATGATACGTGTGCCAATAAAAGGCATTTTTAGTTCATGTGGCGCGCGTTCGATTGACCAAAACCTTGCAGAGCGAACAAAGATTTGTCCAAAGACTGATATACTTTTTTTTCCAATTATTCTCAACCATCTATATCCCTAGACTAGATTTGCGGCAGTTCGTGAGATTTTACTACAAGTTGGCATGTGCGTAAATATTTAAACATGCGTGCGCAGTTTTATACATCCTGTTTGGGTTAGATGCCTTAGTTTTGGTCTAAGCATTCATCTACGTTTTTACTTAGCATGTACGAGCAGTGAAAGCTAGGACGAAACTTTGCTGATCAGTACCACAATTTCATGAACTGGCTCATTTACCCCCCCCCCCCCTCCTCTCGACCAATTTGCATTGCCTTAAAAAGTGGGAGTTCTTCTACTCTACATACTAGGGTTTTTCATGCTTTTGTTGTGGTCAGCTGGCCTTTATTCAAAATTAACTTTTTCAAAAATATTCATTCAGAAACACTCTCAGAGTGTCAAACGGTTTGGATCCAGATCAGGACCTGCTCTGGGTCCAAAATGTTTATAAAGGCTATCATCGGACAAGAAAAGTCGCCGCTAGCAAGGATATACAAGGATGCCCCTAACAGCGTGGTGACGAAATGGGCAGCTGGTGATATTGGAAGACATTAACTCTTCGCATGCTGTGTATTTTTTCATGCTTTTGTTGTCGTCTGCTGACTTTTTTTAAAAAAATAGCTTTAAAAAAGAGCGTAAAACTGTTAAGATCCAGATCAGGAACGACGTTCTGTTCTGTCGGTCCTGATCTGGGTTCAAACTGTTTGTAAAGGTAAAGGTCGCCGCTAGCAAGGCCAATATTTAATTCATTGGTCTCCCAGCCCCAAAGGAGGTCCATGGGGACAAAGTATGGTGCCTCTTACAGCGTGGTGCCGCAATCTACTTTTTTCAAATTAACTTTTTTGTCAAATGGTTTGGATCCGACGTTCTTTCGGTCCTGATCTGGGTCCAAACTGTTCGCAAATGTTATCAGAAGACGACAAAAGTCGCCGCTAGCAAGAACAGATTTTAGTTCCAGGGTGCCTTCATATCCCAATTTTCCAGCACCGTTGGTCAACCATCTCTCCCTCTCTCAGGGAGGTGTCTGGACATGACTGAAGTATTATTGGCTGGGACTTTAAGAAGCCTTAACTCAATCAAAAACCATTGGGCAACCTATGTAAGCTTGGAAGGTTACTATGCACATGTTTGGGTCAAAATGATTCTCCCTGGCGAAAGCTATGGAATGACCAATCCCCCATCGTATTTGATCAAATGTTGTCAATCTATCTCTCGCTCTCCGAGAAACACACGTTTAGGGCTTCCTATTGATGCTGGATTATCCCATACATATTGATACAATAAGTATGGACTTGCCCATTTTTTATTTTAAGGGGTTGCCAGTCGAAATTTCTTTAATATGATGTATTTCTACACCCGAAGATTGTTTTTATTTCAGCAAACAGTGCAGAACCTGATGATCTAGGTTTTCACTGTTTGCCAAAGTACCTTCGAATGACATGAGGTTAAGAAACTGTATTTTTGGAGAAACTGTAAAAAGTTGTGTGTTATATCAAACAATTCTGTTTTGCAAAAGTGAAACTCTTATTCCAGCATTCAAAATGGCAGGGGAGCCATAATATGCACAATGAGTTTAACAGTTTCTTATGTTTCGCATCTTTATGTGCTCATCTTTGTGCAATATCGAACAATTTTAATTGCAATGACGAGAACAGGATCTTAGGCAAATGAAACCACGAATTTGCAGACACCATCCTTTAAATATGCATTTGGAGAGAACAAGAATTGCAGGAGGGGTCAGTAAGCAAAATTCACATCCGTTGTAAGTAATGCTAAAATTACAAGCATGTGAATTTTCGTTTGGTGGTCTTACATCTTCCTCATGCATCATACGCCTATAAAAATATGGGTTATGTGACAGATGTGATAGAAATTTCATGCTGAGAAAATCAGCTGCCATCAATGACGTCAAAACGTAGTCATCATTTGATTAAACTTCTTATGTTAATTTGCTTTTCAGTTCAACAGAAACTCAGTTTACAGAGACGTCATAGGCTTACAATGTAAATTTACTGGAAAACTTGGGAGATAACGATAACGTTAGATTTTATCTTTCGGCTTGTGCTCTGTAACCATCAATATAATTTGTCTGAATGTGTTGGAAGGCATCAAACAGTTTTACTTGTCAATTTGGTTCAAGAAAAAACGACTAGAAACACCGTTTAAAGGCGATAACGATAAAGCATTAATAAAAACGTCAAATTGTGTAAAATTAGTCCTTTTTTCGCTGATAAAAGTAAGAAAATTGCAGCATTTGCTATGCTTTTTGGGCTTTCAGTGACCAAACAATCGCTTGAAAATGTGTTTGGCTTCCCCCAATTATCAGAGATACCCACTTTACCCGCTAGTCTTAAAATTTAAGGACATATGCTACTAAATACTTCCCACATTGAAATATTTTCAATACTTTGCATACAGTTTGTTTTATGCATGGGCTATCCATTTATGAAATAAAAAGGATATGTCACCGTGCTTATTTTTTCAGAATCTCATATTGAAGTTTACAGCATTTGACCAATTTTCTAGAAATATAAAATAATAACACTAGTCCTAATTATCGAGCTAAAACGGTTGTAATCTTCAGCCAGCTTCTTTCTTTTAACTTAAATTACTGCCCATGACCTCAAACTTTTAAGAAAATGTGCATGTTTACTTGTTATCCCATGCTGTGACAAGATACTGCATGATATATTTTGACAATTCGTCAAAAAATGGAATTTGTTTTTAGAATAAATCATGTATTAAAAAATCTGACATTGAAAATTTATTTTTAATTCATAGACTATTATAATACCTTTCAGAAAAAAGAATAAAAATCTGGGGTCACCGAACTAATTCTCTTTCTAGAGGGCCAAATTTAACCCCACCCCCATAGGTTTCACGCGTAATTCAATATAAAAAGTTCGGGGATGACCATTTCGTTCGTTTTGATGATGCCATTTTACTAGTATATGAAATAATTTAGCATTAAAATGTTAAAAAAGAAAGAAAAAACACACTGAAAATATGTGCGCATCCGGGAATCGATCCTGGTCCTCTGGCTTTGTAGCCAGACACCCTAACCACTAGGCCACGAGGTCAGGTCGTGCGCCGCTCTAAATAACCATACAAGTAGTATAGACTCGGCCACTATCGTATACGTAACCAGGGTTATTGTGTACGTCGTTTGATTTCGACTGAGCTACATTTATCTGTCTTTAGTGCTGAGACGATCAGTTCTGAAAAGATGTCAATAGATATTTCGAACACACTTTAATTAGTTATTTAGTGAAGAAAATGTCGGAACACCGATATGACATAAGAATATCGGAAGCTGTGTTGATCCGAATCCGTTAAGGGTCGAAAGACAGGACCCAGACAACTTTCCCCGTTTGCAGACGCGGGAAAGATGCGCATTGGAAATAGCCGCATATGTCTTTAACGAAAGTTAGCACGGCCGCTGCGTTTGGAAATTCCATATTTTTAAATGGAAATTCTTATCAGATGATCGGCGCTTGTATCTTCATGACAGCAAATGAAACTTGAGATCTGATGTGGATGGGTTCATCCATACAAAACAATTACTTAACTTATAAACTTATTGTGTATAGTATATGTATTAGTATAAATGTTCGTTTTAAAAAGAACGGAAAGGGTATCAAATTCATATGCATTGTTTCTTTTGTTCTTTAGGTCTAAACTTAGCTGTATTTAGAGACGAAAAAGGCGAGTCACATGTGTTAGATGCCTACTGTCCCCACTTGGGTGCTAATATTGCCGAAGGCGGTCGTGTTATCGGAGACTGTTTGGAATGTCCCAAAGATGGTTGGCGATTTCGGGGTTCAGATGGGAAAGTCACGAAGATACCCAACACAGACAAAAGTAAGTGGACATGATAAGCTGAGGTTAGTCTTAACCCCTTTCTTGATGATTGGAATCTTCCATCTATAGTCGACGTGATAAGAAGCAAAATCTCAAATGCACAAAGTCATTTGGGCACCGACGCGAGAAAACCTGTCTGCGGGGGTTTGCGTATAACAAAGGCGCAGACCAGCCTGCGCATCCGCGCGGTCTGATCAGCGTCTTTGTCATTCGCTTAGCTTATTGGAAAGTATTATATCTAGTCTTTCCACAAAATTTCAATTTTCAAGCTAGTCTCTGTAGCTGAGCAGGCTGGTTTGAATTCTATTTTGTCGGGAACACAGAAGACAGGTTTTCTCGCGTCGCAGCCAATTCTATCTTTGCAAACAGTGCAGACCCTGATGAGGTGTTGCGTTTTGTGGCATTTTACCATTGCCTGGTAAATAGATACATACAAATACAATTACAAAAATATAAATAGGATTTGAATGAAAGCTAGGGCTTATTTAGTTCATCTCACTAAAACGTTCAGCGAAGTCGTCTGCTTTGTCTTTGCTGTTTTATTTGGGGAAAACCCTCTGAGACAGTATTTGTCTAGATCAGACTACTCCACATGCAGCCTGATATTGTTGCTAAATGTTTACACACAAGTTAACAAACAAAATATCTAAGAAATACACACAACGGATGACATTCGTAGACAATATTTCGATCAGCACATATTCACAAGGCAGTGAAAGGTGCCTGCAGCCAAATATGTTGACGTTATGAAAATATTCGCATTTCACCTGGCAGTGAAAGGTGCCTGTAGCCAAATATGTTGACGTTGTGAAAATAAACGAATTTGGCTTAAATGAAGTTAGTTTGCATATGAGGTTCAGCTGCTTTGTGCATCGGCGAGCAGTCTCAACAAACCCTTTTCTGCTCTCATACACAAGGGAAAAATCTCAGACCGAATTGAGACTTATAGCCCAACTGGATACCTCAGTATGGGCGCTCAAAGCATGCGCGGATAAGTACCTTTAATAGGTCTATCATGTTCTGATCAATTTGTAGCAAAAACATCTCTTTGGACGACTATAACCAAAATTCACCATTTTAATTAATTTCAGTTCCGGAAATGGCGAAAGTGAAATCTTGGCCGAAGCTGGAAATAAATGGCTGGATTTTCCTTTGGTACCATGCCGAGGGTGCAGACCCAACATGGCTGCCACCGGAAAGGGAGGAACTCACAAGTGGGTACTGGAAGTTCAGCGGGAGAGCTGAAGTCACTGTTAATTCTCAGATTTCGGTAAATTTAAAGCATCCAAAACGCACATACATGCGTCAGAGAGAGAGAGAGAGAGAGAGAGAGAGAGAGAGAGAGAGAGAGAGAGAGAGAGAGCAACTTATTATTTTAAAGGCATATATATGTTGGAAATCTACGGCAGCACTGAGGGGACATGTGAAAAAAAATATTTATCTCGTTCCCAAGACATAATTATCTCGTTCCCACGACATAATTATCTCGTTCCCACAACATAAGATCTCGTGCCCACGACATAAGATCTCGTGCCCACGACATAATTATCTCGTTCCCACGACATGATTATCTCGTTCCCACGACATAAGATCTCGTTCCCACAACATGATTATCTCCTTCCCACGACATAATCCGCCAATCAGATAAGCTTAATGGCTTTATGATGGACGCCATGCATTCTGAGACTGTGGCTTATTGGATAACTAAATACTTTAATAAATGATTCTGTTATAGAGATATACAGTGTGTAATGATGCACGAACATTCGATTTGTTTAAGATTAAGACATCTGCAACTTCAAAGAAGAACCTATCACTGCGTACACGCAGCTGTTAATTTAATACAATGACAGCTTTCTGGATCAGGACAACTTCATGGCATCGCATGATGTGGTCACGTTGTAATGAATATATGGAATCAACATCAAAATGAAAGATGCTAGATTGATACTACACTATTTGGATCCAGCCAGGGTAGTTTCGAGATTTGTGAGGCAAATTTAATGAGAAGATGTGTTCACCATGCAAGCAGACCAAAGTTCATATGGAATATAGACGAGGTGCATATGTGGATTTTCTCGCACAATTATATGATTAAATGTTTATCAGACCAACAATGATCAACAAAATCATTGGTGGCTATTTTTAGATGTTAAAGCTAATGGTGGGTGCCCTCAAATAATAAGGACAGACTAGAGAACAGAAAAATGCCATGACAGTTCGAAGGTGGTACTTCTTTTGTGGATCCTTGTCTTACAATTGTTTGTTATGCTTTCGTGCGCGTCTGTTTTTTGATGGCATGTGGTCACCTGCTGGGAAAGGGCTGACCTCTTGGCTCTCGTTTGTGATGTCTAATAGTGAGTTTGTTACTTTCCCATTGATATCCTGGGTCAGGTGTGGTACTTGATTGTATGGATTCCTGATCTTTGTCCTCTTCTTTACTTTTTTGTACATGTAGCAGTATTTCAAACATTTATAAGGCGCATCGATCCTGATGATGACAGACCACACATATATGGTATAAGTACAAGTAACCAAATACTGAAAGCTGGTGGGAATATTTGCGAAAGGAACACATGCAATTTTCGACTGAATTGTTTAAGCACCTACTGTACTAGACATTGGGAGTTTCACTGAAGACATTTTGGACAGGAATCTTGAATTGTTCTGTTTCAAATTATTAATTTAGGTAAGGTTTACAAATCATAAATATATAGAGTTTATTTACTGTTTATGATGAATGCTAAATATATTTCGTCAAGTGTGGTGAAAAATCAATATTATCATGAGTGCGAAGCACGAGTGTATCTTCTGGTATTTTCACCGCACGCTTGGTATTACCAAAATAAATCTCTTAATTTTATGCATTTTATACTCAGGAGAATTAAAGAAAGCAAACTTAACTTTCTGGTCGTTTCTGGTCCGATTTGGCAGTTTCGAATAACATTGGGTTTCCACCATAGTTTACACCTAGAAAATGGCTTAGAAGAACATTTTAACGAATGAAACTAAAGACGTCAGCCTTTTAAGAAAGTCTTTCAAGTGCGCAGGGCTAAGGATTGGCGTAATGTGCAAACTAACGATAGCCCAGCCAAAAGGTGACGTCATTTGCTTTGAAATTGACGTCTTAACGCCGGTAGTGTTATGTTTGAAAAAAACTTTTCGTTAAGAACAGTTTTGAAAAAGTTCCAGTCCCAGAATTAATTAAAAAAACTTGTTTGGCTACAGTGAAAAGATATGTAGATGATATTTGTTGTATACAATTTTAAAGCTTAAAATTATTTTTTGCACTTATGACGTCATACATTATCATACATGATGTCATATTTATGATGGCGTTTCATAATGTGTCTGTTTTCCAAAAGTGAAACCATTGGAGTAAGAGTCTCTAAAGATCCAACGCAGACTGCACCTCCATGTGTTGCAGCCACCTGTGAAGTTTCATGACGTAGTTCCAAACGGTAAACCTGAGACCAAGAGAGATACTTCAAAAACTGAGGCACCTTTCTTGTTAGAGATACCTTGCCTTTATATGACGCACAGGCCTATGAAGTTGCATGCTAAAATTATAAATGGTACTTGAGATATGATTCGGAAAAGGCTTACAGACCAAGGAGATGAACCGCTGGTATGAAAGACCCGCGATGACTTCATACTTCACACTTTGAAACAAAAACTTAATTTAATTAATGGGAGACAGCGGAAAGTGACAATTCACAGTTCATACTCCATGGTTCAAACTTAACGCTTCTCACTTCATACTTCAAAGTCTACCCTTCAAACATTACTCTTCAGACGTCACACTTCTCACTTCATAGTTCGGACATCATACTTCACACTTCATTGTTCATACTTCATAGTTCAGGCTCTATTCACGCTTCACACCTCACAGTCTCCAATCTTTAAACACGTGACTGTGACGTATTACTGATTAACATGTTGAGTGTTTTGCTATGGTACGTTTGATAAAGTGTAAAGTATGAAGTTTGATATGTGAAGTCAGAACTATGAAGTGTGAAGTATAAAATGTGAGCAGTGAAGTGTAAACTATAAAGTATGAACTGTGAACTTTGAAATGTCACTTTCTGTTGTCTTCCATACATTAAACAACGTTTAGTTTAGAAAACTATGAAGTGTGAAATATGAGTGCTCGTATGAACTAAGACCTTTGAAATGAAGTGACACACACACACACACACACACACACACACACACACACACACACACACACACACACACACACACAAGAAAACTATGAAATAGTAAGTATCACGTCTGAACTGCCAAGCATGAACTCATCACTGGTATTTCGCAGTTTTCATATTAAATGCTTCAAATGATTCCATTTTTTATTTCAGTCAGTACCATATGTGCGCCCAACGCAATACACACTGTACCCAGTCTATGGAACAGTGAAGATCACCATTTTGTCAAGCTTTATCAGATGACATACAATTGTGTGCAGAAGAAGCAGAATTCCGCCCTATCATTCCATGTGACGAAGATATCTACTCTGCATGCATATCCATCATGAAAGATAAAAACTGGGTGCCAGCATATGATGCCCAAGAAGCAACAGACATATTATCAGCTTAAACAATTAAGGAAACACATTAGTATTTCAACTGCATAAAAATATAAAAGGACAGATATTCCAATGAAACGGGTATTCGTCAGCTATTTTTAACATTGAATTTATTTGAAGAAATATCAAATTTTTGAGAGAATAGTGGCCTGGGGTTTGAGTTTTTTCGTTTTTTCCAACGTCTACTGAAAATATTAGGTTTAAAACCAAATCACGAACGTAAAGAATGATGACAGAAAGCCTTGACTGTTTGCTACTTATATTCAGTAAATGGATTTACTTTGGAAGTCGATTTATGGTCTTAAATGTTCAGATCACTATGACGAATGTTCTAGGATGGTCATGCTTAATACACGATTTTCAATACATTCTGAAAAAGAAGCATGTATACTAGCTAAAGGAAACAACATTCTGTGATTTACAGTAGAAATACCGACCTCTTGTGACTGGGGTTTGGGACTATGGACGGTAGAATTGATATAAGTGACAATAATCTATTGATGAGGTGGTAGGGGCCTGATGCTTTGGCTGTTTTCAGGCCCACCGGGGTTACACCTATTGGATTTCATTTGCTCTGGTATTCAGTTTTATTTACTGTCGAGTATTTATCTTCGCTTTATCTCCTTTTTATATATTGATTCATATGTTCTAGGAGACGATGTATTGATAAGTTAGGGATCTTTCATGCAACCTAAACATCTATGTGTCTTGATCCACATCTGAACTAAGGGTGAGGTTGGCGCACCGTGAAACCAGTTTAAGCCCTCTTGTAAAATATATTTACTGACCGTTCCAAGGCAGTGCTTCATTTGTGGATCATTTATGTTATTTCTGTCTTGTGTTTGTTATGCTTTCACGTGCGTCTGTTTATTGATGTCTTGTGGTCACCTGATGGGAAAGGACTGGCCTCTTGGTTCTGGTTTGTGATATCTAATTGTGAAGTTGTCACTTTCCCATTGGTATCCTGGGTCAGGTGTCGTACTTAATTGTATCGATTCCTGATCTTTGCCCTTTTTCTAACTTGGAGTAGTAGTACAGATCTCCAGTGACAGGTACTGGAACTCAGGATCGTAGAAATGATCTCTAGTATAAAAACATGTACTGGGATTCATAGCATTCCACCGACTTCTAGTGACAGGTACTGGAGCTCAGGGTAGTGTACTGTCCTCTAGTGGCAAGTACTGGAACTCAGCTTAATAGTACTGTCCTCTACTTGCAGATAATACGACTATTAGTAGTTGTACTGACATACTGTGACGGCAACTGTTATTCAGTGTAGAAAGTGACATGTACTGGGACTCTGGGTAGCAGTACTGACCTCTAATGACATTTACTGAACTCAAGGCAGTAGAACTTACCTCTAGTGACAGGGGGAACTCAGAACAATAGTACTGCCATCTCATAACAGTTACTGTGACTCTAGAAAAAGTGACAATTAATTACAGGTACTAGGATTCAGGGTATTATACTCTGCTCTAGTGTCAAGTTTTGGGACTCTAGTACTGACTTCTAGTTAGAAGCACTGGGAATCAGCTTAATTAGTACTAGTAGTTTCAACCTCTAGTGACAGGTACTTTGATTCAGTGCAGCAGTGCAGGCCTCTAGTGACAGTTACAGAAATCTGAGCAGTAGTTCTGAGCCTAGACAGGCATTGCTACTAGAGGTATTAGCACTGTCATCTTGAGACAAGTTATAGTACTCAGGGCAGTTACATGTACCAGAACTCTGGGAGGTAGTTTTGAAGAAAGCACTTGTACTTAGTTTGCTAGTATTGACCAATTGTGACAGGTACTGGGGTTCAGGGTAGTGTATTGACCTCTAGTGACAGTAACTGGAACTCTTGGCAAATGTATGTACCGCTTATGACAGGTACAGGTACTCCAGTCATAAATTTTCTGCTGTAGAGGCAATAACTAGAACTCTATGCTGACATCTGGTCACAAACGCCAGTACTCATACTGTTAGTACTGACCTTGACCTGTAGTATAAGATTGTGACATTTCCTGGTCAAACTCACTTACTTTTTGAGCAGACTCGTCAATCGCTAATGACAGATACTGGTACTCAGGATATTAATACTTGCCACTTGTGACAGTTACTGATATTCAGCTGTGAAAACATCTAGTGAAAGATACTGAGGCTCTGGGTAGATCCTAAGTGACAACTACAGTTTACTGTCACTCAGGATGATATAAGTACTATCCTCTTGTGACAGGAACTGTGACTCAGGGTAGAATACTGACCTCTTATGAAAGACACTTGCACTACTGGATTTGTACCCACAATTCCAATACCTGCCACCAAATGTCACAACTACTGCTCAGAGCCCTAGTAATTGCCACCTGTGGGCAGTACTACAACTAGGGTCCACGTTACTACCAATAGAGGTCGTTAGTACTGACCAGTGCCCAAGTCCTTTTCTTCATCATGAAAATGAAATATTAAATAAGAGTTTCAAGCGGTATTGCACGACCCTTGGGTCTGCACTTTAATCACTATGTGAGTCTGTCTGGCCGTCCATCCGACCAACATATCTAACCACTGGCATGTGTAACAGCCATTTTTGATTGACGAGGTTTGCTGAGCATCATATCGGCCGGTTGTGGTCAGTTAGTGAAAATGCTCATAATTCCTGGACTGCATGGTATACTTGATTACTTATACATTTTTTTTAAATTGGCAGGGAAAATGACAAAGAAAAGAAAAATGTATAAAGAAAAAATATTGGCCATGCCAGGATTTGAACCACTGTGCGCCAGGCTGTTGGATTACAAGAAAGCCTCCTAGACCTGCACATATGAAATACACACTAGAACAATTTACCTATATACCCTTTACCTGTACTCCTCAGATTAAAATTGCACGACGCTTAAGTCTGCACTATGTTGCATGAACCTTGGTTAACTCGTCAGAATTAAATAGCATAACCCTTGGGTCTGCACTATATTGCACGACCCTTGGGTCTGCACTATAGTCATTCTGTGAGCTTTACAGGACCCTTGGTCTGCACTATAATCTTGCACGACAATTATGATATAAACAATTTACCTATATGACATTTACCTGTACTCGTCAGATTAAAATTGCACAACCATTGGTTTACTCATCAGATTAAAATTGCAGTGGAAGCCTAAATTAACCGTAAAAAATGCAATTTCAGATATAAACCAGTAAACTATGATTTTAATCATATGTACTTGTTTGCAGATATTAATGAAAGAGAAGTTATTGCTTCTCTTATTGCTTGTTCTAAAGATGAAGGAACAAGTTGTGAGCATAAATAGCAAGAGCGTTTGACACAATGGAATAGAATAGCACTAAAATGTTGTTATTTTTCCATAGCATGAATTTAATATAAATAATTTGTATTTTTTTCTGCCAAATTCAACATTTTTGCAATAAAGCATATGTATATCATGTTAAATGACTACTTGGAAGAAAACAAAACTTATCTTTATTGTAAAAGTTCATTCCAGATAAGGGCTTGTTTAGAATGACATACTATGCCTCTTGTCGATAAATGTTCAGTGTAATTGATAAGACTTCAAACACTGTGCTCGTTTGGATGCAGAAAATCACTTAGTTAGTCAGGTTTTCTTTCAATTTAAACATAATAATTGTATTACTTTGAAATAATAGTTTCAATAGTTAAAATACCACGATAATTTTAAAAAATCACCCTAAACAAAAATAGTATTTGAAAGTAAGCTGCATGTCATTTTTGGTTACATCAATTAATGCATTTGTAAAAACACAATAGAAACTAACAGCTGAGGAATGTATTTCCTAAAAAAAGTCATAATCTCTCATAAAGACAGGAACAGTTAATATATTGGCATAACCGTCATATTCATCCACTGGGTTCCGATGATGAAATTTAAGCCTTGGACTTTGGTCAAACCCAAGAGAGGGTATGGTATCTAATTCTTTCAGTCTTTAATCCATCTAATTCATCTGAAAGAAGAAAAAAAGGCAATTAGACTTATATAGGGAAAATTGATATACGAGGGATGTTCTGAAAGTTATGATTCTGGCGTAATATCTCTGTTACCAGCAATGCAGCATGAATGAAAATTGTACCAAATAATAATATATTCTTTGTCTATCACCGCTTGACAAGTATTATGTAACTTGAAGGAGCGACCGGAAATCTACACCAAAACAGTCATACCTTCAATGCACTGACCTATCAAGCAGACTGTGCATATTAGAGACCTCATCATTCAGACAATAGCAGTCTCAGCAATTCGTTTTCATTGCTGCTCAACATTCATTCATAAGCTAACATGTCCTGTACATATGGCGAACTTTCTATATGATATGGGTTTCCTAGGCCCTTCAATGTATGGCTATGCAACTGTCAGCTATAATCAAATTTTGACCACTTGAAGTTTTGACCGGCCCAAACTGCCATAACAACAGCTATATTAAAGGTTAAAAAAATTGAGGCAAACTCAGATGAACTTACTTTTGTCTGAAGCAATTATGAATAGTCAGTATTGCCGAAGACTGATAGTTACCCACATAAGAAAATTCAAACGAGACCAAAAATGAGGTCAATATTCGGAGGTACAAATATTTGCATGTGTATATCTAAAAATAAAACCCAAATCAATTGTCCAAAGGTCCACTACATCGTAAAATGATGCAATATGGGATTTAATAGAGCACAAAGCATCCATCTGAAACCAATAACAATTTTAAAAATTCTTATTTAAAATCAATCATTTTTTGGTAAAAAATGAAACTTTTTACAATAAGATATTTTGAAATCAAAATAATAATGGTCTTAAATATTTTGCCGATATTAGGTTCGGCATTTTTTAGTCCAACTTGATGGACAAAAATATAAAATTCTCAGAAATAAAGATTCTGCAATGTATTAAAAATGACGTGGTTGTCAACTTCAATGACGTCATAAGAAATGGCATTGTGCTATAAATATTGATTTGACACGACCTGTCGCCCTTCTAACATTTGAATTGATATTATAAGTAACAAAAAGTAAAACTACAATGCAGGTTTATTTTGTGGTTTTAAAGATGCCGAGCTTGAAATATACAGATTCAAATATCATTATAATTCTATAACATGAAAACGAGTGGGCGAAATATACTAACGGACTTTAAAAACGCAACACTTGGATAAAAACTTTAATTTATGTCTCGAAAAAGAAGGCAGAGCAATAATTTTGATTGTATGTTAAAGAGCATTCATTTGTTAGTAAAACATGGAAAACTTGTCCAACTAAGATGAACGTAATGCATTAAAATGTAAACTTTTTGAGATAGGGGTCAACCGTTTCATGTGACCAAATGTTATGAATGAAAGATTTCATATTTCTTTAAATCAAGAAACGCTAGAAGCATCAAATTTGTATCATGGACTTTGTTAGCCATCGAGGAATCACTCTCATATTGATTGGCAGGTCTGCGATACTGCTTATTTGCGTATATGACGTTTAACTGGGTGTACCCTTTCATTTCATAGCTAAAAATCTCCTCTACTTAAGGAATGTTTAAATGGCTAAATTCATACGAAGCAAATAACGTCGTCCAGTTTAGCTTTACAATTAAAACTAAAGTGTTTGCTGAAGAAGCCAACTCAGGATGACATTATCGAAGCAAAGGAAGTTTACACTCAACAGTCTTTTGGAAGATATAAGGGGAAGTTAGTGTTGCGTAATTAAAGTCCGTCAGTATATAATATGCTGTAATTATAAGACGAAACAGTACAGCGAGAAAATATTAGCATCATTATAAAGGTAAAAGGACAGTTTTTTAGAATGGTGCATAGTATGCCTCTCAAAAATGTCTCTGGACAAAGCTTCAAGGTAAAGATCGGAACATTTGGAACGTCTCTCCTAAAATATAATGTCATGAATACTTGTATTGGGTTCTGACAGATAGCAGAAATCAATTTAAACTGATGCAAGGGGACTTAAATTAAGAGTTGACGCCTTATCTACTAGTAATCACAAACAAATACTATGAAAACGAGTATGTCATGTACAAAGAGTTACGAACATTAAGGGACTATTTTAGCCCCCCCCCCCCTAATGAGCCCAAGTGCAAAAGTCTGGTACTCATTCGACTTTCACCGTTAAGGACTATAGTAACAAGAGGGTCCATGGGCCCAAGACCGCTCACCTGAATCCTTGACAGGAGAAGATGATGTTTACCACACAATATAAATCCCATTCTCCAACACTTAAGTCCATCTTAGATATCACTCAGATCATAACCAAAGCCTACCAAGTTCAATCAAATCATACTTATCTGCACAGTTTCACTGTCTGGCATTTTTACCCAAACCAAAAGGCCAGGGGTGTGCATAATGTCAAACATTTTAATGCCATAATGTGATGTTCATCATAACCTTCTTCAGCAAAAATATTTTTACATTTTATCCCCATACATGAGCCAATGGTGTGTAAAAGGACAGAACATTTGCATGCATGGTGTCATATGCTTCATTCTGATTGATTTGATTATGCAACATGACTACTTTCAGAAAACAAAACAAATCAACCTTTTGAGTGTAAGTGTAAGAGTAAAACATTTGCTAATATGTTATTGTAAGCTGCTTTAATTTGATATGCAACATGAACATATTCTGAAAAAACTGATTTTATTTTTATATGGGGGGATTTTTGGCCCCAGCAGCAGAATTTGGAAATAATATATTTCTTATCTGGAGCTCTGGTGGCCCTTTTGTTCAGTGGAGTGGAACCAATTATGCAATTTTGGTTAAGGGCATTATCAGAAACAATTCTGAGAAATTATTTTGAATTTGGACCAGTGGTCCAAGAGAAAATGTCATTAAAAGACATTATTTATCTAAAGCTCTGACAGCTTCATTGTTTGGTGGAGCAAAACCATTTGTGCAATTTTGGTAAAAGGCATCATGAGGAACAATTCTGTGAAATTATTTTGAATTTGGACCAGTGGTTCAGGATGAGATGTCGTTTAAAGGAATTTCTTATTTGGAGCTCTGGGGGCCCTTTTGTTAAGCCGAGTTAAACCATTTGTGCAATTTTGGTTGAAAGCATCATGGGGAACAATTCTGTGAAATCATTTTGAATTTGGACTGGTGGTTCAGGAAGAGATGTCATTTAAAGTAATTTCTTATCTGGCGCTCTGGTGGCCCCTTTTACAGTGGAGTGGAACAATTTGTGCATTTGTGGTAGAGGGCATCATGCAAGAGGAACAATTCTGTGAAATAATTTTGATTTGGACCAGTCGTTCAGGAGGAGATATCATTTAAGATATTTCTTATCTGGAGCTCTGGCGGCCCTTGTGTTCTTTCGAGCAGAACTATTTATGCAATTTTGGTAGAAGGCATTATTGGAAACCTTCATGTAAAGTCATTTTAAATCTGAACTAGTGGTTCAGGAAGAGATGTTGTTTAAAGAAAAAAAATATCGTCAAAAGGATGTACGACACACAAAGACCAATCAAAATAGCTCACCTTGAGCCTTCGACTCAGGTGAGCTAACAAAAATGGCCACCAAAATAGGCTAAAGATAGGAAAGTGACCGTTTTTGAGCAAATTAGAGACATTTGGCAGAGAAATCAACATATAGCACTGACATGCAAATACCCAAAAAGATATTTAAACTGATGATGAGTATTATCACGAAAGACAAGATATTAAATGATTTTTTTGTATTTAGCTGATTTCAAATTCTTTAAACATCCCTCTCTCAAAGCCTTAAATTTGAGCCAAAATGGCAATTTCTCTATTTTAAGCCTAGTTCATCAGCCATTTTGTTATCATAGCAACGGTAATAGTTAAATACACTGAACCGAAGTTATAAGTAGCCATCATACTATTTTTGCTCCCATTCAGAAAGGAAAAATCCCCCTTACAAAATTTAAATTCTATAAAAAGGTCTACGGCTTTGTCGAGACTCTGCAAATTGTGTCATTTCAAAATGACTGGTAGACTTTGCATAAACGAGGCCCGAGTAAAGGTACCATCATTTCAAAAAGTCACACTTTTTAGTGTGATATAAACTATTCATCAGATACGTTATTCATTTATATTTTAATTAGTTTGAAGATGTTTATAACAGCTGTAATATAAGATGAAAAGAATCAAAAGTTTTTTTGACAATTGAACACTCCATTTCTCTTCTACGTTAACATGAAGACAGCCACGGTCAAAAACTTAATCAAAGGATTTTTAGCTTAACCATGCAGTTTGCATACTCACTTTGCATTGCTCTGTACGCTTTATTATCTGCGGCACAGCAGTGCAATTTTCAGGGGTTCTTCATTATGAACTGGCATCACTGTTCTGCTTAAAAATTAAAAGAAATCTTTAACGAATGCTATTTAAATGATCTTTAAAGTTTCACTTTAAAATCGGAAGTGGATACTAAATTAGTAACATTTTTCGTTAGAAAATGAGCTCATCATGTTGCATGGTGTGTTGTCAAACATATTAGCATAAAATAAAACCCTTACAATGATTCTTGTATGTGCAGCTGATGATTTCCGAAAATTTCGTAAAATTCGGAAAATTATCAATTTTTAAAATTTCATAAAAAATCTGTCATAAGCAAAATGTCAAGTGTTTGGTGTTTTTCAAGTCGACTAGGCAGGTTTGCAATCACGTGTACTTAAGTTCGATAAAAACTGCACTCAAAACGCTTGTTTTCTTCAAAAAGTTGATTTTTGCATTTTTAACCCCAAAATCGTGAAGTGATAGAAAACTCTTCCAAGGCACCGCTTAACTTTAGTCCATTACAATGCACATACTTGGGCAAAAATCCATTTCAATATCACTAGGGCTTAGTCAGAAAAAAAGAAATTGAAAAGTGGCTACTTAGAACTTCGGTTCAGTGTAGATGCCAGAATTTTACACTTGGGTTATTTGGCTGTCGTCAGGCTCACCAGGGTGTACCTGTTGGATTTCTTTTGCTCTGGTTTTCAGTTTTATCTACTGTTGAGTCCTTATCTTTGCTTTATCTCCTTTTTATACCTTGATTTATATGTTCTAGTAGATGATGCATCGATAAATTAGGGGTCTTTCATGCAAACCAAGCATCTATGTGTCTTGTTCCACATCTGAACTAAGGGTGAGGTTGGCACGCCGTTTAAGCCCTCCAGTAAATTATTTTTACTGACCATTCCAAGGCAATGCTTCTTTTGTGGATCATTTATGCTATTTCTGTCTTGTTTTTGTTATGCTTTTGTGTGCGTCTGTTTATTGATGCCTTGTGGTCACCTGCTGGGAAAGGGCTGACCTCTTGGCTCACATTTGTGATGTCTAATTGTGAAATTGTACAGAACCACAGAATACCAACAGTCACCAGACATCAGGAAGACAATTAAAGTAAAGCAACCAGCTCTCTCTTCCTCAAGATGATTGCAAACTAGAAATGACACTTAAGTAATGCATAACAAAACAAGGACCAAACACAGAGCCCCCACAATCCAATGGGAGGAACATTAAACAATGAATCGTGTACGTGCATAAATCCCTTCTAACAGACAGAATATTAAATAAAATTGTAAACAAAAAGGTTGTAAATAAGTTAAGAGTTGATACTGTCCTCCTCGGTAAAGCTGGGAAAATGTTAAAAAGATTCAGAATGTGGCCAGCCTTTCGCCCCAAAATTGCGTCTTTTATTTTCTTCAATAGAAATACAACGTTCAAAATTGCATAATCTTTGGTATCCGTTATGTATGTCGCTTTACATTTCTATATCAAAGCACAGTGGAAGCCCAGATGCACTTAAACAGTTTCAAAAATAAGCTGACGCACACGTTTAAACATAATATTATCCTTTTGATGATTCACCAGATACGTAAGTAAACTTCCATGGGCGCGTGTTTGATTCGGGCCTGTTCCATTGGCAAGTTGATGAAATCGATCAGGCGTTAACTCTCCAACAGCAGTGTCTTTTACAGTTCTTTCTCAGACTTCCCGTCGACCAAGTTCCTTCCAAAATTCCATCATTGCCTGAGCGATGTTGATATACTTTTGCTGGATTGTTTCTAAAAGCGAAAAGGCCTATTAGAGACCTTACCACTGAGCGAGAATCCCGTTCAAACATAGGCCCTTCGGATATTCTAGACTAAATGTGTCGAAATATCTAGATGTAGATGGGTCAGTTTCAATATGCCCCCTAGGCATTATGTGCATTGACTTCGATTGAGGAATACGGTTGAATGACCTAATACATACTGCTGGAGAGGGGGTTAACAGTGTTTTCATGAGCAGAGTCTTACTGGAATATGCATATTTCCTGTCTTTTATTTGCTTCCAATGGATCACCTATGTACAAATCGTTAACTAAAACAAAAAATACTCAGAGCTTGAAGCCCATGAAAAGAGTGGCTTCAGCAAATGTAATAATAAAACACTATAAAAGTTCTTCTTTAATAACTGTAAAACGCCATGCGATGGTTCTAAGCTTTTTTTAAAAGCTAACCTTGTATCTCTACTTTGCTGTTTCACTCTTTGGAATAGTACAAAATCTTTTTAAGTTTGCACTGATTTCAAATTTTGTACAAATGTGAAATATGTGCAATTTTGAACAGATTTAATTTTTAAATTTCATTTGAGTGTACACTGAACGATTGCATTGCATGAAGCGGGTGTCCCAAAACACACGAAACGTTTTGAAAGTCTTTAAAGATTTGACTCCACAGAGATAAGTTGCTTATTGATTAACGTACTATACATAGAAATTATGTAATGCCATATTCCGACTTGATTTTATTTTATGACAATGCAAGGTTGAGCTTTAAAAAGATAAGTTCTATTTTTTATGATTTACACAGTTTTTACTTCTTGGCTATATATCTATTAATTCTTGTTGCAGCATTTTATTGAAATTCATTTCTTGATGCTTGTTTTCGTAAATGTATATTTTGTCTACACTTTTTTGTTATAGCTTTTGTCTCTCTTCGTGTTCCTCAAGTTTAATAATCAAGACTCAAATTATTAACCACCTTGTTCAGAATGAGTATTTTTAAAGACTTTTTAGTTTTACAAAATCAAGTCTGTTTCCATGGTAACAAACATGCTATAATTTTAATGTCATGTAAAAAATACTGAAGAGACTGCTCTTATATATGGCCCAATTCATTTAGATGATACAGTTGCTTTAACTAAATATATTAACAATATCATTAGGTGTGCACTTTATTGTTACCCCAACCACTTTTCTCTATAAAGGTCACTGATACCTTGTGTTTAGTTTGAACTTTCATATGACAGTTAAGTGTGCATGTAATAAAACAAAACCAATCGATGTGTTTGTATGACACTATTGTTTTGTTTTATGCCTTAACATAAAAACTAGGGGTTATGTCGTGAAACCGGATAAGCCCTTCAGTGAATATTTTGCTGACCGTTCCAAGGCGGTGTTTCTTTTGTGGATCGTTTTTGTTAGTTATGCTTCATGTTGATGTGTGTTGTGCTGTCGCGTCTGTTCCGTGTAGCCTTGTGGTCACCTGCTGGGAAAGAGCTGACCTTTTGGCTGTTGTGTGTGTTGTGTTTTGTCACTTTCCAAAATGTGTCCTAGTCTACATCAGAATTAAGGGGGATGTTAGCGCCGTGAAACTGGTTTAAGCCCTCCAGTAAAATATTGTACTGACCGTTCTAAGGCGGTACTTCTTTTGTGGAGATTTTATGTTTTTTCTGTCTTGTGTTTGTTATGCCTTTGTGTGCGTCTGTTTATTTGTGCCTTGTGGTCACCTGCTGGGAAAGGGCTGACCTCTTGGATCTAGTTTATGGTGTATAACTGTGAGTTTGTCACTTTCCCATTGGTATCCTAGGTCAGGTGTGGTGCTTGATTTTATCGATTCCTGATCTTTGCACCCTTACTTACTTTAAATAGTGAACAATTTCATTACAAGTAACGAATTTTGCCTAAAATATCACGTTTATGCCTTTTTCAGTTCAAAAAATCATTTAAATAGACTTATTTGGTGACACCATATTCGACGTTACCAGAAACATACTGTTTACAGAAGGATAATGCTAGCAATGCCTTGAAATAAATTTTTGACATACACACAATGTATATTATTTTATATTAGGGTATTTAGGTATGCCAGGCTTAAAGGTTGGACTTTTATTCAAGTTTAGAAAACGTTTCATACCTTTTGGGACACCCTGTATATAGCTATAATTTAAAACCAATTTTTTCAAAAAAATACTAGACAACGAAAATTACACAGACACTCCAATAGTTGCATGGCTTGCTAATATCTGCAATTTTGACAGAACATTCATTAAATTTTGATTGTACAAGTATATGATGCCGTACATGACAGAAGGAATACAATGAAATATGCGCCCAGCGAATATTCAGAACAGCTTTTGCATGAACCCAGATAAATCTGAGTGTACACTGAATGGGTACAGGTAATTACAATTGTGAGATATAAGTGTTTTCCATGCACTCAGAAAAAGTATTCGCTGGTTGGACAGGTCATTTTGTTTGTTTTGGCACGCACTGTCTGTTGGCAACTGAAGGCAATGTGTACAGTCTAGTTTTAACCCCATTTCCCAGAATTAACGTGTCGTCTGTTTTCTCATCTGCTGATGTGCTTAAGTTGCATTTATTGCTAAAAATATGGACCCATATCAGACTGCTCCTAAGGTTCATGGTTTTCATATTGTTTGCTTCCATGTTTAAAGTGGTTTAAGAGTCTTATTTGCAGCAGACATAATAAGCAGATGACATTTCAGGACAAAACATATCATGAAATCACAAAGGGAAATCAATTGAATAGATCGACCAGAAGATGGATCAGCTTGACCCTTTTAAATTCAGATCAGCTTTTGTATGGTCATGTTCATAATGTGGATTGTTTGATCCAGCTTATGTTAGAACAGTTCTTAAATAAATCAACAGCTTGTTTAGCATGGCAAAACGAACTTACCTTTTATATATCTAGCATTGTTATCTAACACATTGTAGGCCTAACAAAAATGGCGAATGTCAGTAATGGCTCATTTTCATTGGATAAAGATGTCGTGGGAACGAGATAATTATGTCGTGGGAACGAGATATTATGTCGTGGGAACGAGATATTATGTCGTGGGAACGAGATATTATGTCGTGGGAACGAGATATTATGTCGTGGGAACGAGATAATCATGTCGTGGGAACGAGATCTTATGTCGTGGGAACGAGATCTTATCTCATGGGAACGAGATAATTATGTTGTGGGAACGAGATCTTTTGTCGTGGGAACGAGATAAATATTTTTTTCACATGTCCCCTCAGTGCTGCCGTAGAAATCTCATGTCGTGATTCAATTATATTGTCAGTAAGTCAAGTAAACTGATACCATTTGAGCCGCGATATGTGGTTTCCAACAATGTGGTCTTTTGACATGTGTAGACTCAGACGAACCTACGCAGCCTCCTTTTCAGCTTAGCAAATCCAAATGATATTCAGTCAGTAGCTTTTAAAACAGTCATATGATATTCAAGCGACCAGCAAAGGCTCTGATCAGACTGTGCGTATGCGCAGGCTGGTCTGAGCCTTTGTTGGTCGCACATACCACATTGTTAAAAATCTCATATCGCGGCTCAATTAATTTTATATCTTTGCACATATTTTTGTATGCATGCCTTATACCATATGCATGTCACCAGTTGGCAAATGGCAGCCCCAAATGAAAGGGGCTGTAAAATAAATAAAATTCACCTTTATTATTATTATTATTATTATTATTATTATTATTATTATTATTATTATTATTATTATTATTTTAAAAAACCTAGTGGTAGACCAAATACGTGACAGCGGCCCACTGACGGCCCGACATATTTTGCATTTCTGTCGGGCCGCAAGGATTCCGCTTTGTACAACCGCCGACGGGCCGCCGAAGAATTCTGCCGGCGGGAGGCTGTGGAATATAAGTGGGCCACTGGCATGCTAGTTGGGCTGTTCTTTGGGGCGCTGTTGCCTTGGTTATACCATTCTTACCATCTTTAGCACGAAATACCTCGTGATGTGCAAGGCATTAAATATACTAGAGAACTTTGAAAACGCAGAGAACGCCATATTTTTGCACTTTTCTTGCAAACCGTATATGCGATCGCACGTTTTAAGTTGCAACCAAGAATTGGTATGAATCAGTCGTTGATTTGACTGCACTAACACGCGACGCTGCTGATGACGTCATATGGGTACATACAGCATCCAGCACCTTTCTGCACAGTTAAATGAAGCTTTTTGATTATTTTTATGTTTAAACTGTGGCGTGTATGATACCATATCACCAAAAGAGTTTATAGACTTTTTCTAATTAAAAGTAATTGATAACTTCAATATTTCGAAAATAAAGTCAAATTTGAACATTAATTTATAGCCCCTTTTAGAAACATCTCCATAAGTTACCTTTAAGCACTCTTTCATTACTGATATTGACTACATACACTGGCAGTCATGTGGGAAAGACGTTTTGATGTAAACCATGGCAGGAGATCTGCTGTCATGTGATCGAGAACGTCTTATAAAAAATACGTTAACGTCACTTGCAGAATACAAAAGACACGTGATACAAGCGTAATTAATGCATAATCTGTCATTTGTGTATCTAAGCCTCTTCCAACAAAACCGGACGTAAAAAATTGAAACTTTAAAAGGCCCAAAACGTTGAACTTTATTAGTAGACTATAGTAATCAGGGTGGGTGGGGTATGTCGGTATTTTTAAAAGGGTGTACTTTTGAGTATACCGAACTGTCAATTCATTTCTAATCGTTCAATGATGATTATGCAATCGTGAAAGAAGCAGAGAACGCAAATCTGTTGAATCAGGAATCAAAAATAACGCGTGTTAACTTGCAGCTACTACCTATAGCATTCCCCATAGCGATGAATTATAGCAAAAAGTAAGTGAGTATGATCAGGAAATACCACAATCACACACCGCAGACCCACCCACGGCACCACGAGGAAGAGTCACAGAACATTTACAGTAACAAGACATCCTTAAGACAATAAAAGCAAAGCAACCAGCTCTCTCTTCCTCTCCAAGATGATTGCAAAACTAGAAAGGACACACAGTAATGCACAACAAAACAAAGACAAACACAGAACCCCCCACAACCAATAGACCCTCACAGAACCCCCAAAACCACACCAAACAACAGACCAACAACAACAGAACCATTGCCTTAGAACCGACAACAGCATAGGCCACTGTGGGGTTAAATGCATTTTACTGGTACAATTTTTTACCCTAGATTCTCTTGTTGTTAAAACACAAAATGGTTTAGCTCGCATGGAGGCTTCTTAACTAATACGAGACATGTTTCATGTTTATTTGAACAGATTTGAATTTCACTTTTTGCGGTTGCATATAATTAACACAAACAAATTTTGATTTTTCATGCATAACAGACGTGTCCCTGATATTGCCAAACAGACCAGATGACAATTTATAGCATAGCCATAACACAGCGGCCCTAAAAACATCCCCGCCCCCTTTTTACTGATTTTAAAAGCTAAAACGGGTGTATCTTCTAAGAAAATACGTATTTAAGCGTGAAATTTTCTTTGAAGTTTAGAGGCACACTCAGTCTATTATTAAGATGAGAAACAGCCTATGTGTGCCTGTTTTTGCTTGGAAACTGGGCTTAATAAGTTCTTCCATAAAAGTGCCTAAATGGGTATCTCATGTATAAAATGTGTCTTGGAAGAAGTTTGAAAAGAAAATTTTCAAAACTCACAGCCGACTTAATTTCTTAGATTTTTTAAGTATCTATTACCGATATAACGGATCACCAAATATTGCATTTGAGTATTTTGCATACAATTTAGTGTTGCTATGGAAACTGTAAACCCTAAGATTTGATGTAAAAGTCGCTTCCAAAAAGTAAATATCCAACTGGAATGCTTTATTTTCTAACAGAACATACTTTAATTATCTATGTACAATATATAAAAGGTTCCAAGAGAAAAACGTCATATCTTTTAGAGAAATTTTTCTAGAAAGATTTAGTACATTCCGTTTCAGACAGCATTTTTAAACGCTTAAATTTTGACTACTCATCTTCAGAGACTGTTTCAAACCAGAAAATAAAGATTAAGAACTATTTTTTTGATGACTGTGTATTCCTGGAGATCAGACTAACCCAAGGAAATCAATTATTACCCAATACAAAGAGAAATAAATGAGGAACAGCATTTTCAAATTTGTTCAAATAAACATGAAACATTTCTTGTACAGTGTATCATCACAGAGAAACAATCAAATCAAATAAACACACACTATGATGAAACAAAGAAAAAGGCTCATGACTCACAGATAGTCAGTGCTACGGTGGGCCCAACCAAGGACAATCATCAGGCACCAACCAACGGATTAAATCTTTACGTCGTGGCTGTCATTAAGTCTGAGGCCTGGCCCACCGTCGTGCAATTAAAGAGGAAACCATAGCTATAAACTGTGATTGGGTTTATAACGAATACTGTCGCATGATATTCACATTGTATCCCACTCTTTTATATCGCTTAATAATCTTTTTAAATTGATCATTAAGATAAAGCATTCCAACGATTCTTAGAAATTTATAAACTAAATCGCCATAAAATACAGGTTCTGATATGCCTTGTTGCAGATGAGCTTTTAAGCAAATATAGTATTTTACAATCAATTCTGAGTGTGGGCAGAACATTTTAGAAAAAGCTTTTCGAAGGTTTTGGTATCGATGACCTTGTTTAAGTAACTTAGAAGTCAAAAATTTGTTTCTGTCGTTGAAGTCATCAACATTAGAACATACTCTTGCAAAACGAATAAGTTGCGAAATGCATACACCATAGGAAGGGGATGGAAGAACATCTTCATCAAGAAATTGAAAAATAATTATTTTAAAATTAAAATTGGTCCAGTTTATCATAAATTTTAGTTGAAACTATACCAAAATCTAAGTTCAAAAGGGGGTTTTAGTATTAGAGGAATTTGCCTTGCTCGGCTGAAGTTCAGTGGGATATATCTGACTTACCATTTATTCAAAATAAGGAATATCAATATTAAGCAAGTCGTCTAGATATCTTGAGGTAGAGTTAAATGCTTCAACAACATAAGCTTGATTATTGTCAGAAATAGACAACATGAAGTCTCTCTCAAAACAAATCTGCAACAAGAGGAGCACTATTAGTACACATAGGAATACCTACAATGTGTCTATACTATTATGAGCCAACTCTTT
The DNA here is from genome assembly GCA_964019695.1 of Loripinus fragilis. Classification (NCBI taxonomy): domain Eukaryota; kingdom Metazoa; phylum Mollusca; class Bivalvia; order Lucinida; family Lucinidae; genus Loripinus; species Loripinus fragilis. The sequence continues at coordinate 38,161,493 of OZ026515.1, forward strand.
ATAAATATATTGTCCAAAAGATAATGGAGAGCGTCACGAACTTTCTGACATGACCACAAATGAATCTTTTAGGTTGTTCAGAAGTGAAAAATGCGAGTTTCTCTTATTACAAGCCATAAAAGTGAGCCCTTTCTGTTAAATGTTTGTTCAATTAATTCAGTTAGTTTTTCTTTGATAAGATTATGAGACAGTGTATGATAGAGAGTAGAGAAATCATAGATAGACGCACTAGATGCTAGAAAACCTTAAGATTTTAATTTGTTAAGAATCTCACCTTGGTTTTTAATCGATCAAATTAGATCTTTTCCTTTCCTTTCAAAAACTGTTCCACAATATTTTACAACATGGTTTTTAATTGCAGTAAGGCAACACGTTAAAATTATAGACAACTCAGTTGTAGTACATGAGCTAGAATTAGCAATAAAACGTGACTTATAGGGTCTTTTATGAAGTTTTGGTAACCAGTATAACGTAGGAAGCTTGCTATGATCCTCATGAACAAATACACCAAACTTAGCAGCCATGTTGCATCGATGTCTATCAACGACATACTTCTCTTCAAGCAAACTATGCTCATAGGTCTTAGCAGTGCTAAATTCTTGCTTTAGTGTGTTAATGTAGTACATTTTTCAAACGACCACAACGTTGTTAGAAGCCTTATCTGTAGGCTTTTGTTTATTGTAACTCCCATTGTGGGAGTCTGTAATTGTTCTATGTTTTGTTGTGCGGTACTTTATGTCCATTCTAGTATTGCACTCATCTTGATGGGGAAGAGAGAGCTGGTTGCTTTGCTTGATTTGTCTTCCTGGTGTCTCGTGATGGTTGGGTGGCTCTACCTCGCGGTGCCATGGGGTTGTCTGCGGTTTGTGATTGTGGTATTTCCTGATCATACTCACTTACTATTTCCTATGGAATACCTGAACCCCTAAAAGTGAATTTAGGTTTAGGTGGAAGAAGATCTAAATCTTTGCAATAAAATGAAATTCAACTATCAATAATTTTAAAAATATTGAATTTCCAAGTATTTAAAGCATTAGATTCAACATGCTCTCGCTTGCACCATCGATTACAAAATTATTGTAAGGAACCAGCAATTTACTGCATACGTTATATATTTAGTAGTAGCTTTATTCGTAGCAATGCATGTTCTTCTTCGAATTTAGCTACTCAAACCCACTAGCTGTATTTCTACGAATATGGCTCACCTGATAGCTCAATTCGAAGGTAGCCGTATTTGGTACAACGACGTACGCTTATTAAAACTAAAATTATTGTAATACTGACTTAGCGAAGACAAAACATGCATTGGTTCGCACATCTTATTAGATTGTGGTTTATTTTGATTTATGTTGGTATTTCTCAACAGGATATGCCAGAGAACGGGGCTGATACCGCCCATTTTGACTTTATTCATACTCCATCAAGTTTTTACGGCATCCTTGCACCATTGGAAAAGTTACTCAATACTACCTTACTGAAGTTTACGTATGACGTCAGCTGGACCCAAAGCCCAGCACCCGATCAACACATTGGCACAACTACTATTAATGAATCTCGCTTTTTCTTCGGAATAGAAGTGAAAAACTCTTCTCAATTGGTAAGTATCCCTTAATTCAATTGCGCCAGCAGGCGAAGCGGTGAAGACTCGGGCAAGTGGAACATTCACAAAGTATCCCCTCGTACACATGAAGTATGGTTGATAATGATTCGGAACAAAAGCAATAAATCTAGCCTCTTTCGCATCGTGAGTTGCAGAAGGAGTTTCCTATCAGCTTTTGAAAATGGCGTCTGCTTATATCCGATGCATACATTTGCTTACATTATTGACTACAGGAGCAGTCTGATCTGGGCCTACAATGTTTGTCAAGGAGGCTTCTGAAATTTCAGCAGATGACAAATCAGATGCCTGCTGTGATTGGCGATTTAAGGGTGAATAAATTAGTGTTAATAACCACAATATATACTTAAGGAATAAAGAAACGCAGCAGACAAAAATATAATTTTTGCGTGTTTAAATGACGGTTTGGTGAAATCTCTTTCGAAAATTTCTTATTGAGTATTTATAGCATGTGATGAAATACAAAAACGTCATTTTAACGCTACATTTTACGCTACAAGTTGAAAACATATGAAAACGTAAAATGTGACGTTAACGTCAGAATAAAGACCAAGAAACCCCGTCTTTTCCATGTTCGGTTATTTGGCGTCGACTTGACAATGTGCAAATTAAGCAAACGTCCAATCATATTCGTAATGCAGTCAAATATTGCGTCAAAACACGCTTCTTGAATGGCAATATACACAATGGTAGTGAATAAGCGGTAAACGTCATTTAGAGCCGTCGGGTTTAGGTCGCTGGTGACTATACGGGATAAGATAAACCTAGAGACATCAGAACATGCTTTCTTGGGAAACACTGGCTTTTCAGATACCGTAGAAATACGCTTGTACGGTGTTTATATTGACGTTAGCCAAACAAAAACACGGAATAATGCAAGAGAAAACATCTGATTACATGCCGAGAGTGAACACCAAACTTGTTAACTGTAACCTAAACTTTGTCACTGGACTGTTTTATCATTAGAAAAACACATAAACATCATGGAAACCATAAAAAACTTAGTATATCGAATTTTGACGTCAGAATTGAGGTTTTTTGACGTCTGAAGATCTCACGTCATAATTCTTGAACAAGACGTCCTTGTAATAAATAAATCTCAAGCAGAAACGAAAGATTACGTGTTTTACGCAGACTTCAGAGTTGACCTTAATGACGTTAAGCCGTTTCAGAATCCTACAAAAACGTCGCCATTTGATCACTTCCTTGATCCACAATCTATGCCAAGACTTTTTAAAACAATAAACCCATGGTTGATTCAAACTTTGCTTTTATTGACACTTTTTCTGCAGTTTACTACGGGGGGTCAGGCTGGTTACGCGCATACCAAAATGATTACGTAATCGATAATTACATTGAGCCTGCTGTAATTTGACGGACACATACTGTTCCTATGGATACATATCATTTGCACTAAAATTTTGCATCATATTGTAAGCTTACAATAACTTGAAGTGTCTGTTGCGTTTCTTTATTCCTTAAGTATAAATGCATGCAGTTATATTTTGGATTATTTACACTAATTAATTCACCCGCATTTATATTGTGGATTATTTACACTAATCACCATTAAATCGCCAATCACATGCATTTATATTGTGAATTATTTATGCTAATTAATTAACCCTTATATCGCCAATCCACAGTGTAAATAATCCATAATATAAATGCTGCGTGCAGTTAAATTGTGGATTATTTACACTAATTAATTCACCCGCATTTATATTGTGGATTATTTACACCAATTAATTCACCCTTAAATCGTCAATCGCAACAGTCATCTGCTTTGTTATCTGCTGAAATAGCTCTGCAACCAAAAACACTCAGGTTTAAGGTTATTTGGATTGATAGCTTGTGATTGGAGGATCCTTTAGATTTCAAACTATAGGCCTAGTTGTGATACTATGTTTAGAATAATTAAAATGCCCATTAAGGCATTGTGATACAAGTGGCAGAACCATTTAAATTTTAGTTTATAAACATTATTTCCCTGAGGGCAGCATCCTTAAAAATTTCAAAGTATGTACATTGTGATACTGTGTGCGGATAAACCAGATTTCAAACGTCCGGAAATTGTGTTGCTAAGTGCAAGATCTTTTAGATTGTAAATTTGTTGTGATACGACAACTAGTCCACCATCAACTGCAACAGTGCGCCTTGGTGATATCCTCAGAAACTGTTATAATCATGTTAACGAAACGCAACTGTTACAGTACCATTTTATCTTTACATTCATATAGGCCTTTAAAGGGTGCATCAACAACATTGTCAAATGTGAGTCTTTCTCTATTTTTGGCAAGACAACAAGGGACCTGCTGGTCAATATATATCCATGTTATTTTATACCACCCTTACCAACGTAAGCACGAAATATCTCATAGTGTGCAAGGTCTACATTGATGTAGGTGGTATAAAAAGTTATACTATGTTTGTCCACCTGTACATTTGTCATTAAGATCTTTGTTTTGTCTATTTTTGAGTGGCCGTTTTACACAGGTTTAACTGTACTCGTACCTTGGGCTTTGCGCCAAATATGTGTAGATGATTACACATGTTTTGGATTGCCAATATGACCTTGAAGTCAAGGGTCAAGGTCAAATATTTAAGACACTGATTACCTATGATTTGTAGATGACAATAAAGGTTTTGTATTGATGATATGATGGCCTTGGAGATAAAGATTAGTGTCAAAACTGTGTAAAACGGTCACTCAAAAATAGACAAACCGAAGATCTTAATGACAAATGGTAGCTTAATGAAGGTCGAAAGTACTGCAGAATGCTCCCTTTGGAGCATTCTGCAATGCTTTTGATCTGCATTAAGCAATAATTAGTCTTGAAAAACAATTTTCGGTCTTTTTAGAGTGGCCGTTTTACACAGGTTTTACTGTACTATGTGGCATCCAATGTAAGTGTGAAAAACGACATAAGGTGTGCAAAGTAACCTAGCTTGCAACGTTATTTGAGCCAGTGCATGAGATTTCCAACAATATGGTATGTGCGACCAGCAAAGCCTCAGATCAGCCTGCGCATACGCGCAGTCTGATCAGAGCCTTTGCTAGTTTCTTGAGTATTCTATAATTGTTAAGCTACTGACTGAACACCATTTGGAGTTTTTAAGCTTAATAGGAGGCTGCACTGGCTCGTCTGTGTCTACACGTGTCAAAATGCCACATTGTTGGAAATCACATGTCACGGCTCAATTTTTTATTTATTTGATTTCAGGTCTGGATTGGACCTGGCCTAGCGCACGTAGAGATTGGAACAACTGGAATGTTCATGATATTGACGCTCCTTCCAGTTGAACCATTATTAGTTAAAGTTGTCGTTAACATATATCAGCACTGGGCTCTACCTAGCTTTATCGCCGGCAAGTTTTTGTTGGTTCCCTTTATCAAAGAGGTAAGTTTTTTATGGGAAAATTTTGTAAACCCTCAATACTTCGACTTTTGGTGAAATTTGTAGTTCACTAATGGCACCAATTATCTCGGTAATAACCATTACTCTTGCAAAAATAAACACGAATCGAAGGAGGACATCACTATTGAGGGTAAATAAATCATGATATTAACCGAAAAAGAACCATTACTCTTGCAAAAATAAACACGAATCGAAGGTGGACATCACTTTTGAGGGTTAATAAATCCAGATATTAACCAAAAAGAAGGCATCAATTGTTTTGTTATATGACTTTTTAGGCTGTATTCTTTTTAGTACCCAAATTAGCTATGGACAGATAGACATGAATCTGACAGCTATAAACTATTGGATTCCTGACATCATATCTATAATAAGTTGTGGACAGGTAGACATGACTTTTGTCAAGGGTGCCTGACAGTTAAACACAATAAGATTCCTGACGTCAGATCTATAATTAGCTGTAATCAGGTAGATATGAGCTGAGTTAAAACTATTGGATTTCTTACATCAGATCTATAATTAGCTGTGAACAGGTAGATATGAGTTTTGCCAAGGGTGCCTGACAGTTAAAACTATTGGATTCCTTACATCAGATCTATTATTAGCTGTGGACAGATAGATATGAGTTTTAACAAGGGTGCCTGACAGTTAAAACTATTGGATTCCTTACATCAGATCTATAATTAGCTGTGAACAGGTAGATATGAGTTTGCCAGATAGTTGCCCTTGGCAAAACTCAGTTAAAACTATTGCATTCCTTACATCAGATCTATAATTAGCTGTGAACAGGTAGATATGAGTTTTGCCGAGGGGGTTTGAAAGGACAAGTAGCTATGAGTTTTGTCAAGGGTGCCTGACAGTTTAAACTATTAGATTCCTTACATCAGATCTAAAATTAGCTGTGAACAGGTAGATATGAGTTTTGTCAAGGGTGCCTGACAGTTAAAACTATTGGATTCCTGACATCAGATCTATAATAAGCTGTGGACAGGTAGATATGAGTTTTGTCAAGGGTGCCTGATAGTTAAAACTATTGGATTCCTGACTTAGATCTATAATTAGCTGTGAACAGGTAGATATGAAATTTGTCAAGGGTGCCTGACAGTTAAAACTATTGGATTCCTTACATCAGATCTATAATTAGCTGTGAACAGGTAGATATGAGTTTTGTCAAGGTTGCCTGACAGTTGAAACTATTGGATTCCTGACATCAGATCTATAATTAGCTGTGAACAGGTAGATATGAGTTTTGTCAAGGTTGCCTGACAGTTAAAACTATTGGATTCCTGACATCAGATCTATAATTAGCTGTGAACAAGTAGATATGAGTTTTGTCAAGGGTGCCTGACAGTTAAAACTATTGGATTCCTGACATCAGATCTATAATTAGCTGTGAACAGGTAGATATGAGTATTGTCAAGGGTGCCTGACAGTTAAAACTATTGGATTCCTGACATCAGATCTATAATTAGCTGTGGACATGTAGATATGAGTATTGTCAAAAGAGTCTGAAAGTTAAAACTATTGGATTCCTGATATTAGATCTATAATTAGCCGTGGACAGGTAGATATGAGTATTGTCAAGGGTGCCTGACAGTTAAAACCATTGGATTCCTGACATCAGATCTATAATTAGCTGTGGACAGGTAGATATGAGTATTGTCAAAAGAGTCTGAAAGTTAAAACTATTGGATTCCTGATATTAGATCTATAATTAGCTGTGGACAGGTAGATATGAGTTTTGTCAAGGGTGCCTGACAGTAAAAACTATTGGATTCCTGACACCATATCTATAATTAGCTGTGGACAGGTAGATATGAGTTTTGTCAAGGGTGCCTGACAGTTAAAACTATTGGATTCCTGACACCATATCTATAATTAGCTGTGGACAGGTAGATATGAGTTTTGTCAAGGGTGCCTGACAGTTAAAACTATTGGATTCCTGACACCATATCTATAATTAGCTGTGGACAGGCAGATATGAGTTTTGTCAAGGGTGCCTGACAGTTAAAACTATTGGATTCCTGACACCATATCTATAATTAGCTGTGGACAGGTAGATATGAGTTTTGTCAAGGGTGCCTGACAGTTAAAACTATTGGATTCCTGACACCATATCTATAATTAGCTGTGGACAGGTAGATATGAGTTTTGTCAAGGGTGCCTGACAGTTAAAACTATTGGATTCCTGACACCATATCTATAATTAGCTGTGGACAGGTAGATATGAGTATTGTCAAGGGTGCCTGACAGTTAAAACTATTGGATTCCTGACACCATATCTATAATTAGCTGTGGACAGGTAGATATGAGTTTTGTCAAGGGTGCCTGACAGTTAAAACTATTGGATTCCTGACATCAGATCTATAATTAGCTGTGGACAGGTAGATTTGAGTTTTGTCAAGGGTGCCTGACAGTTAAAACTATTGGATTCCTGATACCATATCTATAATTAGCTGTGGACAGGTAGATATGAGTTTTGTCAAGGGTGCCTGACAGTTAAAACTATTGGATTCCTGACACCATATCTATAATTAGCTGTGGACAGGTAGATATGAGTTTTGTCAAGGGTGCCTGACAGTTTAAACTATTGGATTCCTGACACCATATCTATAATTAGCTGTGGACAGGTAGATTTGAGTTTTGTCAAGGGTGCCTGACAGTTAAAACTATTGGATTCCTGACACCAAATCTATAATTAGCTGTGGACAGGTAGATATGAGTATTGTCAAGGGTGCCTGACAGTTAAAACTATTGGATTCCTGACACCATATCTATGATTAGCTGTGGACAGGTAGATATGAGTTTTGTCAAGGGTGCCTGACAGTTAAAACTATTGGATTCCTGACACCATATCTATAATTAGCTGTGGACAGGTAGATATGAGTTTTGTCAAGGGTGCCTGACAGTTAAAACTATTGGATTCCTGACACCATATCTATAATTAGCTGTGGACAGGTAGATATGAGTATTGTCAAGGGTGCCTGACAGTTAAAACTATTGGATTCCTGACACCATATCTATAATTAGCTGTGGACAGGTAGATATGAGTTTTGTCAAGGGTGCCTGACAGTTAAAACTATTGGATTCCTGACACCATATCTATAATTAGCTGTGGACAGGTAGATATGAGTTTTGTCAAGGGTGCCTGACAGTTAAAACTATTGGATTCCTGACACCATATCTATAATTAGCTGTGGACAGGTAGATATGAGTTTTGTCAAGGGTGCCTGACAGTTAAAACTATTGGATTCCTGACACAATATCTATAATTAGCTGTAGGCAGGTTGATACGAGTTTTGTCAAGGTTGCCTGACAGTTAAAACTATTGGATTCCTGACACCATATCTATAATTAGCTGTGGACAGGTAGATATGAGTTTTGTCAAGGGTGCCTGACAGTTAAAACTATTGGATTCCTGACACAATATCTATAATTAGCTGTGGACAGGTAGATACGAGTTTTGTCAAGGTTGCCTGACAATTAAAACTATTGGATTCCTGACACCATATCTATAATTAGATGTGGACAGGTAGATATGAGTTTTGTCAAGGGTGCCTGACAGTTAAAACTATTGGATTCCTGACACAATATCTATAATTAGCTGTAGGCAGGTTAATACGAGTTTTGTCAAGGTTGCCTGACAGTTAAAATAGTTTTGGAGTTCCTAACATCAGAGTTTTGTCGCCCGACGTATGTAGAAAAGGCCTATTAAAATGCAGTTGTTTGTCAATCAAGCCTTCCTTCCGTCCATAGACGTTACGAGGGGGTAGAGTAAAACCTGTCTTAAGCGGCCACTAAAAAAGAACACCAAAATTGTTTTTTTTTAATACCGATTATCACTTGAAGTATCAGTTTCCTTTGTTTTGTCTATTTTTAAGTGGCTGCTTAAGACAGGGTTTACTGCACTTTATGAGCGCAACTCCTCTTACAGTTTTGGTTTGACCTCTTTGAAACGTTTTAGATTATGATTGGTTCATGGTCTGAAAATGTGCATGTAGTTTTGACATTATCGTCAAAATATTCCTTCCTCACTTTTTACAAGTTATGAACTTAGTCATTGTTAAGCAATCTCAGATGTATTGAGTTGGTACTTGTGTGCGCAATTCCTCCTACAATTTATTTCCGAATTTCCGAAACTTTGTAAATGTTCTGTTCTAAAGATGTGCATGTGGTTAAGACATAATTGTCAAATTATTTTTCCCTCTCACTTTTTCATCTTGTGCACTTAGTCATTTTTTACCATCTCATATGCAATGAGAGGGTGCTTTGTGAGAGCAACTCCTCCAACAATTTTTCCCGATCTATTTGGAACTTTTCAGATGTTTTGTACACGGTCTGAGGATGTACATGTGGTTTGGGCATTTTTGTTAGGGTAAGTTCAGGTAACTTCGGACATCAGGTAAATTCGGACACACATTTGCAAACAGTGGAAATCCTGATGAGACGGCTCCTTATGTGCCTTCTCATCAGGATTTTCACTGTTTGCTTGGTTAACATATTTTTTTTATTCCAATAATTTAAATAGGAAGGTCGCTGTCCAGATTTACATGATGACCGAAGTTACCTGACTTTACCCTAAATTATTTTTTTCAAACTAGTAAACATGAGCGGGTACTTTGTAAGCGCAACTCCTCCCATCAGTATTCTGATCTTTTTTGTGTCACCTGCGAGGCATGGTCGACACATACACTCAGTGGCCATAAGTGAGTTCCCAAAATGGCTAACGTTGTTACGTTTGCAAAAAATTAAGTACATTAAAATTTGTATAATTTGAAAACGATAAATGCAAATTATCTGAAATTTAAAACATATCACTATTTGCTATTTTTCAACTTTAAAATGCTTGATTATTATAGAAATCATATCACCTAGAGTATGTGGGTGTTATTCATTTCAACTACCCCTGATTTCTAAAACAGTTTGAAAATTCGATGTGGGTTATAAACTCCTTCTGTTTTTACATGGCTATAGATATAGCTTATTTTCTATATAGTTTTGGTGATAATGATGCTTATATGTTATAGTCGTGAGCTGTAAACAAGATGTGTTCACATCTTCCTAATTTATTCACCGTCATATTAGGGGTGGGTGGGGTATTTGTACCCCTGACCCCAAAATTTAAATTATTGAATGAATCCATATGGTAACTTAGCAACAAGTATCAGTCTTTCTAGGGTCTATGTACGAAGCAAGTAGTCTTTAAATGTTTCGTTCTTTCAAATAAAAAAGACAGCACCCAGCGATAGGCTACCTAACCCCTTGGTCAAATTTTGCTTTACGAGGGGGTACCCAAACTTTCATGCAAAATCATAGGATAGTTCTTCTTAAAAAAATTAATGTTCTGTAAAAATGTAACCCCAAATGGTACTTTCAACTGAAAATAATTATTACACAAATATTATACCACTGGTTATGCTGCTTGTGGCACCAATATCAGGATTGACAATGAAAATAAGTAGATTTTCTTTGGATCCAACCATATCTTATATCCATCAACATTTATTCAAAATACATTATTTTCAATTAGAACACTGTTATGATACCTCACAAAACATACATACCCCATATTCCTGCATTTGTTTATTTAGTTTGTTTTTTACAGCCAAAGTATACTGCAGTCGGATCATTTCATGGCATTATTTTTCGTCCAGTTCTCTGCTATGCATTATTTTATTTTCAGTGTCTATACTAATTTGAACTTAAACAGAATGTTTTCCAGTACATTTGAAATATTTCTGCAAATTTTCAATAAAAAATATTACATTCTGACATTTTTACAGCAATTTTTCAAAACCTGCTATCTTTTTTTGAAAAAAATGGAGCCAATGTTTGTGATACACAATATCTCCATAGCAACAGATGATGACATCATACATTTTGGTGATGACGTAAACATATACCCTGTATATTTATCCAGGGTAATTATCATTTGTGGAAATTTTCTTAATTGGCTAGAAAAGACCATTGTTTCGACCATATTTTTGTCAATTTCTTGTAAGCTGATTTGGGAACTCACTTATGGCCACTGAGTGTAGTAATCATGACTCCGTCGGTGTCGACGCCAGCGTCGGGGTCCGAGTGTTACTTTTTGGTTTCTGATCAATAACTTTTGAAGGGATGCATCAATTTCATTCAATGTCTACAAAAGGGTAAATCACCATTAAATATAGGTCAAGTTCGAAAAAGGAGGTCATCCGTAAAAGTTTGACTGAGTTATGGCCTTTTTTTAGTTAGATTTTGGCTAAATTGTGGTTTTCCGATCAATAACTTTTAAAGGGATGCAACAATTTCATTCAAAGTTTACAGACTGGTAAAGCATCATAAAAATCGAATTTCGAGGTCATCCGCAAAATTTTAACTGAGCTATGGCCCTTTTTGACTAAGGTTTAGGCTATGCTAAAGCTGAATTCGCTTTTCTTGTGTGATTAACTTCCCATTTCCCTAAAGCTTTTATATCTGACAACTTCTCACTATAGGGCATGATTACCCAGTGCATGTAGATGAGCATGGCAGTGATTAAAACTTTACCCCATCCCCTGACCCCTTAGGATGGGTCAAAGGTCAAATATTTAGATTTTACAATAACTCAGTCAGTTGTCAGAATATTTTACTGAAAATTCGCATGCAGACAGAGGTACAATATATATGAAACATCAAACAGGATTTTAGCTTGAAGGCCTGGGTATGGCCCCATGGGTGGACATAGGGGTTGGGACAGAGGCCAAAATTTAAACTTTTTCTGTATATGGTCAAGTTGCATATCAAATTCAAGGGAAAGACGCATGCATCAACATGGTAGCAAATAGTTTGCCTATAAACCGCCTCCTTGTACCCTGGGATGGGGTCAAAAGGTCAAAATTGACAGAATATGGTCATGTGCATATCGAATTGAAGGTATGACGAATGCAGCAACATGCAAGCACATATTGTGTCATAACACGCACCCTCGACCCCTGGGGTGGGGTCAAAGGTAAAACATTTTTTTTAAAGTAGTCATGCTGCATATCAAATTAAATTGGAATGGACCATGTGGCACCATGCAAGCACATATTCTGTCCTCACACATCCTCGGTCCCTAGCGTTGGGTAAAAAGATCAAAATATGTTGTTGTTTTTTCTGGAAGTATCGTGTCATGTTGCATATCAAATTTAAAGGGAATTGAGCGCAGAGCACCATGCAAGCACATATTCTGTCCTTACACACACCCTCGACCCATGGGGTTAGGTCAAAACATTTTTTTTCTGAATGTGGTTATGTTGCATATCTAATCAAAGGGAAAGAAGTATAGACCAACATAGAAGAAAAACTTTGGCCTTACACACATGACACCCCTGACTCTTTGTCTGATGTTGAAATTGTACGTAGAAATATATTTTTATTGAACTAAGCACTAAAATAGTTGACAGGTTTCTTATTGTGGTCTGTATGATACCCAAGTTGAACTTAGGGGTTGGAGAAATGAAATTTATGTTTTGTGATTTACACGTTTCTCTAAAATAACCGTTCGTATTGGGATATAAATTCAATGAATTCGCTTTGTTTGAATTTGGTTTGTCTCAGGCGACACATCCGATTCTCGGAATTCTAGTTTAAACTTTGCAGCTGTTTGTTAATTGCCTAAAGATATGCATGTGGTTTGGACATTAATTGTCACATTATTTTTTTTTATTATTGTTTCTTTTCAAATTGTCAACTTTGTCAGTTTTCGGCATTACAATTTATTAAATGCTTATATACACAGTGAGATTGTTAGCCCAAAGCCTTATACACTTTTAAAACGATATTTTTGAAACTTTGCATGTTCTTTTTTATAGTATGAAGATGTGAATGTGGGTTTGACATTATCCCGACATTTTTGCCATTTTTCCACTTGTGAACTCCGCCATTTTCCGGCTGTAATATTTTAAATTACATATTGCGTACCTTGTAAGCGCAAGTCCTCTTGTAGTTTGATAAAGCTATGATAGAACATATTTCATTTTAGAGACTCTAATTTTACATGTTAAATTCCTGTTATCGGATTTTAATGAACAAACTATTTGTGGCTTTGCTGGTCGCACATACCATATTGTTGGAAATTTCATGTCGCGGCTCAAACTAGCTGTGGACATGTAGACATGACTTTTGGCATGGCTGTCTGAAAGCTAAAATGTGTTTTGAGATTCCTGACATCAGATTGTTCGCATGCTAGAGAACTAATTTAGCAGACACGATCAAGCATGAGCTTCTGTACAAAGCTGTTGTAGTCAGTTTCAGCCAGTGAGAGAAGATCTTTGATGGCAGTCATATAACAATATGCATTATGCAAGATACAAAACCTTATCCGGCTATCCCATACATACTGCAACAAAAAGTATGGGATTTTCTACTTTTTGTTTTAAGGGGTTGGTGGTCAAAATATACTCAGAAGAAAAAGTTTAGTCAGTACAGCCACTGTGTGCAATAATTTTGTAAGACAGTCTTAATATTGACAAAACCCTTACTAAAAATAAAATTCATGTAATGTCTTACAAATGTGAACATTTTCAACAAAACATTCCGAAAATATACCCATTTTCTTCATCAAAAATACACAAATTGGTCAGTATTAAAATTCAAATTTCATAACTCAAAAATCAGTCTAGCGCCACTCAGACGATTTCTGGTAGTAGGCTACAGACGGAAATTCTCGTATCTGTTGCATGACTAAGGAATTTAAGAATTTTCCAAGCGGCCATTAAGCGATTACGTCATGTTGACGTCACTATGACCCGAACTTCAAATGGCGTCGTTATCCGTGATCTCCTCAACGGAGGCTTGTCATTTTTACCGCCAGGCCGTTGAAAACGTGTTTGCAGACGATAAATTGTTTGTTCACTGCACCCAAAACTGCGTGTTACGTCAGCAACACGTGTACCTGTTTCAAGACGTCAAAACGCGGTATTTCTGTAATTTGTAGATAGCCTGACCGGCGAATTAAGCTTGCTAGCACTGAATTTTCTCCGGATTTTCGCAAAAGGAACAACTCTCTTTCAATATCTAACAGTATATGAGAAAATAAACCTGCCAGTTTACCGCAGCACGTGCACATCGTGCATTTTGAAATATGGTTGATACAGTCTTATAAAGGCATTATTTGTTACGCAATGAACAGGTAAATGTAAAGTTACGATAATACAACTCATGTAAAAAATTTGACAATGATATATGCAGTATTGTTGATTTTATGAGAAAACATAAATACTGACTAAACTTTTTCTTCTGAGTATATTTCAAGTGATGTATTTCTGTCTATTGGGAATTGTTTTTTTTTATCTTAGCCTATTTATCTTAGCAAACAGTGCAGACCCTGATGAAATGCCGCCTTATCATCTAAATGCCGCCTTATGCGGTATTTCATCTGGGTCTTCACTGTCTGACAAAGTACCTGTTTACCGGTATCCAGAATGAACAGGATTAAGTTCATCTTGATACTATTACTCGTATAGGTAAAATTCTTAAAGCTGCATAGTCTGTAACTTTTGATCTTTTAATAATAGAAACTGTTAGGCCACTGGCTGGATATGGTTTACCTCCCCCCCCCAGGGGGAATTTTGTAGACCATATTTTTCTTGAAGCCCAATGTCTTGTGAGGATTTTGCAACATGTTAGCCCTCTGACAATGGCAGCGTTAAGCTGTAACAGCCTGTTACATACGTTACCCTACAAAATATTTGATAATTAAAATTCTTTTTAAGACTTCAGAAAAGTGCAAAAGATAAGGTAAGATTTCCAAATTGGTTATATTTTCTAAATAAGCTATTACTGGGCTACAGATAATGACATTTGAAAACAAATATAGTCACCCCCGAAGTAGTGTATGTTACATTTTTTCATTGAACCCCCTTTTAAATGATAAATGCATCTAATATAGTTTGTCTTAAATTTTATTGAAACCAGTTTATGTTCATTAATTTGGTATTACATTAAAGATTTTTTATTTACCTTTTCAAAACTGCAAGCATTACGTTTCTATCTTATATACTTTTTGAGTTATTAGATGATGAACATGGTACCCCCCATATCACACAAAAATGTAAAATGTAATTCTCCAGGCCTTGGGCTGGCTATAGACCCCTCTTCCCCCCAGGGGGAATTTTGTACACTATGATTTCCAGATACTACATTATATATGCCACAAAATGAAATATGTTAGCTCTCTGAGAGTGGCAGCGTTAGCGGGTAACATCATGTTACGTACGTTACCCACAAAATAACATTAAATTTTCCTGATAATGTCTCCAACATGACATATTCACACTTTTTTTGAAGTCTGGCACAGGTTTAAGATCTTCTCATAGCACAGTTACATAATTTTAGCATCTGTTTTATATATGTCTTGAGATTTTGCGGTTGAATATGTTACTTAGTGTTTCATATGTTATTTCCAAGTATCAGTATGGCAGTTATTGACTATACATGTATTACATCCGTCAGTGAATATAGTAAATCTGTAAGGCTGCTATTCAAATGAATTAAAGTTCCGTATTATGGTGTCTTACACTATTTTACAGCCAAGGTTACATACGTTACTCTCTGAATACCATTAAACATTCAAGATATGGTCTCCAACACGACCTGCTTGTACTTATTTGCATGCTGGCACAGGTCCATGTACTTATTTTTACTCCGACTCATTTGCGGAGGAAGTAACTCAATACATAAACTACCATAAACCTCTTTTCTTTTATAGAGACATCAGATATATAGTTGACATAATACTCTTGGAAAGTTTGTAACATTCAGTGCAATGTGTGAGTAACAACTTAAAAGATCAAAGGAACCCATCAGGTAGAAGTTCTAGAGCAAATCTTCATATATTATCCAAGGGTTTTAAAGAATTTTCCTATACAACTTATTACTCCTCTATCAGATTTATCTTGCAAGGATTTTGCAACATGCTAGCACTCTGGTAATGGCACCATTACCCTGTAACAGCCAATTATATATATTACCCATCAATATCTTTTGATAATTTTAGTAAATGACATGACTTTTGAAAAGTGCAAACCATAAGGTAAGATTTCCAAATTGGCTATATCATCCAAGTAAGCTATTTTTGCCTCACAGATATGGACCTTTGAAAACAGATATGCACCCCAAAGTGTTACGTATGTTACTTTTTTCATTATTCCTATATACATGATTTATGAAACTAATATAGTTTGATAATTTTTTAATGTGAATGTGCTTACTAACTCATTTTGTATCAAAGAATGTTTATGTACCTTTTGGAAACTGCAAATATTATGTTTCTATCTTTTATAAGGTTTGAGTTGTTGAGTTTTGAACATGGTAACCCCATACCACACAAAATGTGAAATATAATTCTGTGGCTCTTTTGTTAGGGTACAATCAAGTTTTCTTTCACCCAGAGGTACTCAATTTCTTTCCCATTTATTTTCCACACATTTTGTCCATATCTGGAAAGTCTCACTTGTTTTATGGGAAAGACTTGATGGTTTAATCTTTGTATGTAAATCTTAAGGACAGAAAAGCAGATTGGAGGTAAGATCATGTTCATGCCATTTGAAATAGTCAGTATATGTGTATGGCTTTGGTACTTTTTTCAGAAACATGTCATACTGCAGCTTATTCACAATTACATAAATAGCACATGTTATGGCTTCATATCACTGATGAGTGCCTAGAGCAAATTCTTTATTTGTTTTCCTACCCTTCTTAGAATGTTGATAAACTAGTGGGGGAGGGGTTCTCTATCAGTTTGATAGGATTAACCTTTCCGTGGTACTAACACATCAGCACATTGGTGACATTCAGAAGGTGCACCTTTTGTTGCATACACCATTGTTTAACAAAACACCCAGGTTATCCTCTGCGAGAATGTTTGTAAGACTTTATAAACTGCTGCTTATACATTGTATATATGTAACAGTGACAAAACCAACACGCCCTGCCTTTAGTGCCTGGTTGAATACTGGTGCCATCAGATCCATGAAGGTGACAGGAAAAGCTATTATGCTCTGTAGTTACGGCATTAACATCAACGTTATGTGCAGCACTACATGGCCAATCTAATGTTGGTTCAATGTGTGATTGCAAGCCATGCTGAAGTTTGGACTTGTCAGTTTTGGTGGAAATTCTATCAGGAGTTGACAGTGACCATGGTACAGGTCCCAGAACGAATGGCAGTGTCAACTCAAGGTCAACATTATGTCCAATTGGAAGAAGGCCATGCTTACCAAGGACCCTCCTTTATGCTCTCATCTGGCTGTTTACGTTTTGTTAATTGGGCAATTTCTTCTTGCTTGACCTCGCAAGCATCAAAACTTTATTAGCTTGTAGCATTTTAGGGGGGGGGGTGGGGGGGGTGTGAAAGACAGATTTTTTTAACTAAAAGTGAGTCAATGAAGTCTGCAACAGCCTTCCTGCCAATGTCATCAGCCTCAATAAGATCCTTAGCTATGCCAGGCTTAGCAGACACACCGAAAGACAAAAAGTACAGTTCATTGTCTTCAAAACTAGAACTAAAAGGATTGGTGAAGCCTGAAACTGCCTCTAGTACTCATTCTACTTTGCATCTGAGCAGATTGAATATTTCATTTCAGTGCATTGAAGAGCTGTTTCAATATATTGAGCTCTGATGTGATGAGTAATACACCATTCCATCTGTAGTACGAAGCGTAGTTCTAGTTGCTGAAGCCTATAATACCTCTATGTTGTTTGCCTGATAGTTATGTCAAAAGCATTTCTCAAGCAAAGAACCAACGGTTGTGACACACTAAACCCATTTTGGTTGAGAAGTTCTTTGCATCTGCGATGTGTATCAAATTTATGAGGGTAATCAGTTACACAGGTACATATTGTGCGTAGTTTTTGTGAACGTTTGCAATGGATATTGGGAACAAGGCATACAGATAGAGATGACATGCAATTCAAAGTTGTTTTCCTTGTAGCCCTAATCAGTGTCAACACCATCTGAATCATATCCATATACCTTGCCCAGAACTGAGCTGTTTCACAGTGACTGTCTTTCAGAAATTCAGATTTGAATGCATGGTATCTATACTGTTTATGTGAGCAAACGGCGAAGGTTGATAGATTATATTATTAGTTTAAGTCACCATAAATTAATAAGGAACTTCAATTTATTTCAGCCTTATAAATTTTCTAAATTCCTAGACAGAGTTTATACATGTATAGTCAAAAACTTCTATACAGATACTCAGAATAACTTATGTATCATTTGGTAACACAAATAACAGTTAAAGCTCAAGACATTTATTAAATGAATACTTAAAATAGGTAAACCTTGTTAAAAGAAGTACATAAACCTGTGCAAGCATGCAAATAAGTATAAACAGGGCTTGTTAGAGACATTAACATGTATGTTTAATGCTATTTTGAAGGTAACATACATAACATGGACCTGAAAAATAGTGTAAGCGACCATAATAAAGAACTTTAAATCATTTAAGTAGCAGCCTTATAGATTTACTTTATTCTGTGACAGATTAATGCACGTATAGGCAATAAATACCATACTGATACTCGGAAATAACGCAGAAAACACTAAGTAACGTATACAACGGTAATTACTCATGACATTTATAAAATTAATACTAAAAATATGTAACTGTGTTATAAGAAGTTCATAAACCTGTGTCAGCATGCAAATATTTACGAACATGTCATGGTTGAGACGTTATCAGGGACGTTTAATGCTATTTTGGGGGGTAACGTATATAACGTGCTGTTACACGTTAACGCTGCCACTCTCAGAGGGCTAACATCTTTCATTTTGTGTCTTATATAATGTAGTTTCAGAAAATCATAGTGTACAAAATTCCCCCTGGGGGGGGAGGGGGGTCTATAGCCAGCTCAAGGCCTATGTGTTCCTATGTTTCAAGATCACAGTAAAGAGACTAAAGTTCAGATATACATTTTACCAATTTCACAAATCTGAACAAATTATCTGTATAAAAACAACAGCATTTATGTTAAAAATTAACTGGCCATAATTATTGGAGGGACGCAAATAATTACCAATAAGAGAAAAAAAACACCTGTTTTTATAAGATAATTCACTTTTCCATGCAGTTTCCAGCTGTACTGACCATATTTATTGTGAAAACATAACTTAATTCCATTTTTAAAAGTGATTTAAAAAGAAAAGAAAATTTTTCGAAAAATGTTCATAGTTACAGACCTTGTCTCTTTAAGTCTGAAATAAAAATTGTGTTCTGTTCTGTTCTAAAACAATGTTTTACTTGATTTAGATTACAAAAGACAATTTCATCTACAACACACGGAAGTACTGTGAGAAGCCCATGTTTGTAAAGAGTAAAGCAGATAGCGTGCTAGCCAACTTTAGAAGACATTACTCCCAGTTCTACTCAGCAAACAGTCCTCGACTACACACCAAGAAATACCCTCTCAACTAAATATTAGTCAGGAGCGTAGACAGGTCCGGAATTACAACGCCTCCTTAAAGTTAAAGTATTGATATTGAATATGCTATATTAAATGCTAAATAAATTGCCTGGATCGATGCAGTACTTGTGGTCAGAGATATCATTGTGATCTGCAGAAAAATGAAACTAATTTGATTTTAATCAGTTTGAAACGTTATTTTTCGCACCCTGAAAAATAAATACTTAGCTTAAGTCTTCCTTAACTCTAAGGAGGCATTGTAATTCCGGGCCCAGGGCTTCAACATAATATGGGCCTCGCTGCTAGAAACCCTGACTTTGTAACTTGCGAATAACAAAGGCGCAGACCAGCCTGCGCATCCGCGCAGTCTGATCAGCGCCTTTGTTATTTGCTATCTGAAAAGTAAAGTAACTAGGTCTTTATTTTTTTTGGTAGGCTTCAACATGAATTTCCCACCATTATCATTGGGACCAGTCCATTTCCGTTGTACGGGTTTTTGGGTGGTATTTTTCATTTTTTCTTCAGATTTTAATAGAATATTCTGTAAGCAAACATTGTAGAAGCTGATCAGACGCAGCTGTCTGCTGCGTCTGATCTGGTTCTGCACTGTTTGCCGATGCCCCATAAAAAGGACGATAGGCTTAATGGGTTAAGATGAAAATAGTCAAGAATACCAAATGCAGTGGATTGAAGCTCAGAAAAAAAGTTTTTACACTAGCAATAGAGTCCATGTCCACCGATTTAAATTAGACTTGTGACATTGGATTCAGAATATAGAGGTATTCTAGATTTGTTTCCTAAATATAATTCCTATCATAATATTCGAAATGGGAACTAAAAGCATATATTACTTCACTTTTCACTTTCTGTAAAGGCGGCACCTCATGCATGTGTAATTAGGACTAATCCATCTTAGACATAGGTAAATGGTGAAAACGAGGCGTGGTTCAGTCAGTTTTTGAGCGCCCAAACAAGCTTAACGAGTATTAACACCATAAATCACAGTCAAATCGGTGGCGCAAATGGTTACGTTGAAGAACGATGATCAAGGGTTCGCCAGTTCGAATCACACTAGAACATTTTTCTTATCAATCAAAAGTTAAATCTTGCGTCATTTTGTTTTGTTTGTTTGTTTGATTTGATTCTTTACGTCCCACCAACAATCTTTCAGTTATAAAGGGACTGGTCTTCCTGGGTGAAGCAGTACTAAGCTAGGATTGAATCTTGCGTCATAATACCTCGATCAGTTATGGTTGATTTTCAGAACACACGCAAACTATTAATCAATGAGGGTTCAATTTCCAGTCACGATTTTCATGAAATATAAGTACATTGGCGCGGATCAAACAGCGGGAAAAAGAAATAATTATTTCAATCTTCATTGCGGGTTCAAGTCTCATGATGGCAACACCAAGGAAGATATACGACACTGTCTCCAAGACTATCATATTGAACGTGTTCAAGTACTTTAAAAAAAACTAAAACGTGAATATATATTATTAAACATGAAAGAACGTTCTAAAACGAATGTAAAAAGTATCAGAAAAAATAAAAGTAAATAATTATCTTAAATAAAAAATATAATCGCCCCTGCTGTGGATTGAACTCACAATGTTGAATTTGAAAGCAATACGCTACGGATCTTTCTGCTAAACACTATCCAATTTATACTTATTAACTCTTAGCAAACAGTTAATTTTTTTCTGTTTTACCGTTAATATTACCTGTTTTCCCTTCGTGAGTAGATGAAATAGCCAAATCACGCCCAGATATGAATATTAAAGTTACCGCCTTTACAGAAAGCGAAAAGTGAAGTAATACTTCTACCACGACCTCAAAGTAATGACCCTCGATTCATTCAATGCATTTACCGTTACAGTCACGCCTCAAAGCGTTTTGTGGAAGTATACACACATCATATATTAAGACATGATCACTATTTTTATCAAAAGGCATTTACAAACAACTCCTTTTAGCTCGAACTCCTGATAAGTCGAGGTGAATTTCTAGTCCCATGGACCTAGAGTTAACGAGGGTTGACTGAAATTAGTCACTGCTCAGGACTTTAGTAAACAGAGTGTAACGAAAATTTAATTTTCTTATTTTTCAACCAAAACATATGTTGTGGGTACTCAAAAGAACCGCCTCTTTTGAGCACCCAAAACATATGTTAGAACTGATGGGTGAGAAAATATACACAATTTTACGATGAAAAATAATTGTTTATCTAAACTTGTGACATCTTTAGGAGAATGTCTTCAATACTGTAAAAAAGGTCCTACAGCAATATTGAGGATACTATTATATTATTTCCTGCGTTTTTCAATAGATCAACCGCAAATAAGTGTCAGAAGATGAATTTTTTTAGCTACAACTCAAATTCTTCAAAATTTGGGTTACCACTTCTGGACCGCTATCTAAACATCCAGATCTATTGAGTGAAAAGTCTCTTAACAAGTTGGTTGTAACATTTAGTATTACAGCAGCGGTCTGTAAAGCGTTCAAACTTTGTTGAACCTGGTTACAACTATTTGACTTGTCACAACAACTTTCCTTTCAACAGTCAATCAATTAAAGTTTATTTTAGCCATTATTCAAACACTGTCCTGTCAAAGCTACCTGGATGAGTGACAGCTCCTTGTAATATCTTTTGTCCAGCTTCAAATGACCAGTCACTCTTGTTACCATAGCTATCCAGTTAAAAGTTTCAATGAAATGTAATAGATTTTATCAAATGTATGGCTCATGAAAAATGCTGAATATATCATCATCATCATCATCATCATCATCATCATCATCATCATCATCATCATCATATGTATGGCTCATGAAAAAATGCTCATCATCATCATTATATGTATGGCTCATGAAAAAATGCTCATCATCATCTGTATGGCTCATGAAAAAATGCTCATCATCATCATCATCCGTATCATCATCCTTATCATCATCATCATCATCATCATCATCATCTGTATCGCTCATGAAAAATTGCTCATCATCATCATCATCATCATCATCATCATCATCATCATCATCTGTATGGCTCATGAAAAATGCTCATCATCACATCATCATTATCATCCTCTGTATGGCTCATCAAAAAATGCTCATCATCATATGTATGGCTCATTAAAAAATGCTCATCATCATCATCATCATCATCATCATCATCATCATCAACATCTGTATGGCTCGTGAAAAAATGCTCATCATCATATCATCATATGTATGGCTCATGAAAAAATGCTAATCATCATCATCATCATCATCATCATATGTATGGCTCATCAAAAAAAGCTCATCATCATATGTATGGCTCATGAAAAAATGCTCATCATCATCATCATTTGTATGGCTCATGAAAAAATGCTCATCATCATATCATCATATGTATGGCTCATGAAAAAAATGCTTATCATCATCATCATCATCATCATATGTATGGCTCATCAAAAATGCTCATCATCATCATCATCATCATCATCATCATCATCATCATCATATGTATGGCTCATGAAAAAATGCTCATCACCATCATCCTCTGTATGGCTCATGAAAAAAATGCTCATCATCATATCATCATATGTATGGCTCATGAAAAAATGCTAATCATTATTTTCATCACCATCATCATATGTATGGCTCATGAAAAAAATGCTCATCATCATCATATCATCATCATATGTATGGCCCATGAAAAATGATCATCATCATCATCATATCATCATCATATGTATGGCTCATGAAAAAATGCTCATCATCAAGCGTGTATTAAATGTAGATGCTATGAGTAGATGCTATGAGTTTTATCATTTTATCTGGAGATCATAAGACTCTAAAGTACCGCTTGTCTTTTGAAAGTACCACTTTGATCTCACAATGATGGCTTTTGCACTCTTTTTATTGAGTTTCAACCCGGACCCAGTATACCGCATTTAGAATAAGGCTTGATATTTCAAATGAATCATCTTCACATGAAGAACCATCTTTCATTTAATTTCAAAGACGTCAACGAAATTTAAAAGTCAACATTTTGAAGGTCGCAAGACATAGAGGAATATGAACAATTTTATTTATTGCATGGAATATACATGACAGGGGCAGCGGATGTAAGTTTTATTTTAGGATGTCTTTGTTTACATGATATTTGACACCCAAATCTAGCTGACACGTTGGATATGTACACACATGAAGGCGTTGCTTTCTTTTTTGATAAAATCCAATCAGCATCAATCATGTGAGTTTGTTCAGCGCTGACTGACAACTAGGATAGTAAATATAGGTTCATCACAGTAAAATATTGATTATTGAATAGCTATACATTGTAACTGACTTCAAGACAGTTTGAACGCTTTTTTGGCCACAAACAAAAAATGATATGTATTCAAAGTAAATCACTTGACATGTGTTTTTACTAGTATACATACTTTCTCACTAATTTCATATAAACTGATGTCATTTTGGCAGAGAAAATAGATAATTAAGTAATTTTTTGGAGATGAATAGGAACAGGACTTTTCATGTGCGGACCCAGAAAGTTTTGTCATAGGGAGTCCAACTTTGACAACGTTTATTTTATAATTTTTTAGTTGATTGAGGAGAGACGATCCAAATACCACTACCACTATAAAAGGGCCATAATTTGCCCACCAACGAAACGCCATTTTAATGGCGTTTCGCTGGCGTGCCGATGGTGGCCCAACATTGAATGCTGGCTTGGCAAGGGATCCGGACAATTATTGCTAAGAACCCTATATTTTGTTAATTTCCAGGGGGTGGATCCGGACCCCCTGTCCCGCGTTCTGGGTCCACACATGCTTTTAGATAGTTTTGAAACGTCGATACGTTATTACCCTTTTGAAATACTACATCCTTTATGATTTTTAAGGATTTTTTGTAACGGGCTTCCTTCCATGTGTGGTTGGATAACCAAATTACAATCATTTAATTATAATTTTCTGTTATCTGTAGAACTTTGTTATATGTTATAAGAAATTACAAATTGAATATCGCTTTTATAGCTTGTGTTCTTTATTCGCTCTTAGTTGAGACCATATATCTCATATGCCAGAATCGTCGGCATTAAGTACAAAAATCTCATGTGTTGGCTCATTTTGCAAAAAAACAATAACTGTTATCACAAGAAAGGGATTAGCTTTTCTTCAGGCCCTTGACTTCTGTTTAAAAATGAAATTTATATAACTATACTACAAAGATAAATTACTTCCCCATTGCTCAAAATATTGTCAGTGAAAAATCTTACAGAGTATGTAGTGTATGCTCACATATTTTACTATTGATCTATTTACTGGTCTGATACCAGTCTAGAAAGGGATGCAAATACGTTTGCATTAAAAGCATCTAAAATTTAGTAGTTTCATAGCTATGTGATATACATGACATATTTGAATGCTTCAATCAACAATGATAGGCTCAAGACACAATAAATGAGTGAAATCAAATTTAGATTTCTTTATCACATTTTATTAATATTTATTTTTGTCACTATTATTATTATTATCATTATTATTATTATTATTATTATTATTATTTGTTTATTATTGAAAATGGCAAATGAACATTTTAAGGGTTTAAAAGAATGTAGTGGATAGATTCGGTCATGCACCTTAGCATATCAGTGTGTTGATCCTAGACGTGAAACTGTAACAAGTCAATTCACTAACCAACACTATTGTCTGAGTAAATAATATTTTTGAGATTTTCACACCTTCTTTGTTTTTGTATTGTTTTGGTAACTTAACTATCAAAGGTTGATTGTCACAAAGCCATGTCTTTTATAAGCAGATGAACAAAGAATATATAATTTGCTTAAAAATGATGCTTTCAAAATAGTAGAATATGTTCTTAAAATGGTATGTGTCAGTGATAAAATTGTTTTATTCTATTTTATGTATATACTTTTCATATGTAAATGATATATGCATTTTCAAAGGTCAAAACAATTCATTTAGCCGTATTTAAGTATCTATGATAATCTTAGGTAAATGAAGTTCATAACTGATCTGAAAAGTAATTAAAAAGTAATAGAAAGTAATTGTAAATTACTGCTACTATTGACCATGTAATTAATTACATTCAATTACTGTAATTAAAGAAATGTCTTACAATAACATGTAGTTACTTTAGAAAATTAAATTAAATTAAAATTAATTGCAATTACAATTTTAATTACCCCAACTCTGCTATTTACGTCTTATGTTGTTCTATTTTCTGATAAAGCTAGTCTCTATAGTGCCATTGGTGATCCAATAGTTAGTTTAAAGAATATTTATTTCGAAAATATAAAGCATGTTTTAACAAAACAATAATATATAAGCAAATAACAAGAACTGAAAACAAGCAACATCGTTTATATGAATCATCTCCTGCATAGTTAGGAGTATTGTGAATGAAATGCCAAGTTTCCAGCTGGCGCATTATTTTAAAAATACCAATGTTATAGGAAACAACGCACATCGTCATTTTGCTAACGTGCCAGGGACCTGGTACTATGTACAGAACGCTCAAAGGTTATCCATACCACAATGTTGATAGTGTGGTCCAGCTTTGCGCTTACATTATATATAACTAAATGTTATAACAGATTGTATACAGTTATAACATAGTATACAGCAGTATTCTGAAACTTATTTATGAATTGAGAAAGAAGAAATGAGAATGAAAGAATCAAGAAATATAAAAAGAAAGCAAAAGAAACAAGAAGATTGAAGAATCATTGAAGCGTTATCATTTGATTCAGACACCTAGCACACAAAATAAAAACAACAAAATATGTGTTTGTCAAAGGTCTCAATATCCAGAAAGAACATCTAATAGTATCAACATCATTTTATTGAACTTAGCTAGATAATCGTTTGGAGAGTTTTATATACTTCTGCACTGCTTTAAATATTTGAAGAATTGATCTCATCTGATACAGCATCTGCGCCAAAAAGCAAAATATCTGTTGTTAGTTCCACGTTCGTTATCTGTCGTATTGATATTTTCAATTTCACCACATGTACAATATGGGTATGTACCAAGTTGCGTCTAAATAGATGCTGGTTTAATGAACTACATTCTGTTCTAAGACGTGTATGTTAGGCTTGTTCCAATCTATCACCACAATGATAATATTTGGGTACTTTTGGTGAATCAAGTGTAAGGAGGTGTTTAAATGAGGCTAGTGCATCTGCTGAGCGAACTGCTCCAGGAAGGTTATTCCATGCCTGCAAGGTTAACGGGAGAAAGGATTCAGCATATGCACGAGTGTTTGCACGAATGTCTACATAGTTTTCAGCATTACGCAGCCAATAGGAAGATACATCCCCAACATATGATGGGAGAAAATTTGATGGATAAAGAGGTGATAGATCATGATTTATTTTAAAGAACAAGAAAAGTTTGTGAAGATTCCTTCTCTCAGAGAGTTTTAACCATCCAAGCTATTTATAGAGTTTATCGATTTCATCAAGTTTCATAGCACCAGTGTCAATACATCCAGCTTCAATTTGGTATTTTTTTTAATTTCATTACACTATTGCTTTGTACAGTTGTCCCATAGGATATCACCATATTCTAATAAAGAGCGAATATAGGAAAAGTAGATAGTTTCAAGAGATTTCTGATTGATGCAAAATTTTAGCATTCGGAGATTTAATCCTGACCACGCTTTTTCTTTGATAAAATCAATATGGGTTTGCCAATCGCTACGTTGAGATATTTATACTCCTAAATGTTTATGAAATACAACTTCTTATATTGGAACATCATTAGAGAACAGCTTTTGATTGACTGAAAGATTAATCCTTCTAGAGAACAATATTGATTCAGTTTTAATAAAGATTAATCCTTCTAGAGAACAATATTGATTCAGTTTTAATAGGGTTAAATTTGACAAGCCACTGCACTGCCCAGTTATAGAGTCTTTCTAAGTCCAAGTTTAGTATCTGTTAGAGTCAGGAAAATCAACAACTATATATATGCTGGTATCATCTGCATAGAGATGTATACCCAACAAAAAAAGAAACGCACCACTACGATTTTTCCATTTAGATCTCCTTTTAAAACGAAAATGTTAATTGTCATAAAATATTCATTTCTGATCAAATCTTACTTAAACTCGAGTGTGACGTAGATGCGTATCTGTACCTTCCCTGTACAGGCACAAAACTCACCAAGGCGAATGGTAAACGAGTTGCGGAAGCGTTAATTCAATGCCACTGTCTACATTAAATTCCGAGTATGTTTACATTTGCAAAGTATGAAAACGATACGTTGTGTTTATGTGAGACAACCAATGTGTTTATTGATGCCTATTTGTTATTCTAAAATCCATTTTCATCAGTCAGGGCCATTTAAATTGATTAAAACAATGTTGAACTCTTTAAATGTTTTGTAAGGTTTATCTCCAGTGTGGAATCGTTATCCAAAGGGTAGTCACAATATATGAGCTACCTGGTTTAATATCGCGTATGATTAATTAACAGATAGAATTTGCAAAGAATAAGTGTCTGATTACAAGTTGGTCTACTGAAATGATTCTCATTCCTTGAACTAATCCAGCAAGAGAGCATTATAAAAACGCTTATTTCTTGTGACTTTACAATTTGACCCCCACTTGGTTCATGACCAATTTTCTGTAACACATTTTTGACGCCAGAGTGCAAAATACGTGTGACGCAGCAGTCCTTGACATACCTTTGCACTGATACAAACTAAACTGGCCTATTCCTTGTGATCTTCCTGGGAGTTGAACAGTTCTAAGTGGTGCGTTTCTTTTTTTGTTGGGTATATGTTTGAATGGATTCTTTTAACTTTATCATTTATAAATATAATAAAAAGTAGAGGACAAAGACATAGAGCCTTGAGGTACACAAGCCAATATCTCAAGCCAACCAGAAACACCACCAGGAATGACAACTCTTTGAAATATATTAGTTAGGTAACTAATAAACCAGTTCAGTAACCGACCATATATTCCATAATGCTTCAATTTAGCGATTATCCCCCTATGCCAGACCCTGTCGAAGGCTTTACTTATATCACAGAAAAAAGCACGGACTTCTTTGCCTTCGTCCAGGACCTGGCAAAAGGTGTTATACAATTCAACAAGTTGATTAACTGATGATTCCCCAGCGATGAAGCCAGACTGAAAACAAGTAATAATATAATGGAATAGTAAGTAGTTATGCACATGCTTGTTGAAACGCTTTCACATTGTTTTACCGTAAGAACTAAAATAGAGATAGGCCTATAATTATCTACTGAACTTTAATCAGTTTTGTGGACTGTGCTAACATTAGCCCTTTTCGAAATATTTGGCACTGTGCAATGTAATAGGGATGTGTTGAACTGGAGCAAGTTCGACAGCTAGTTCTTTTAGTAGTCTTTTGTTGATTTAATCAGGACCACATGCTTTGACAGTGACGAGAGATTTAATGTGCTTTGGACCTCCTCTATGGTGAGTTCAATAGAAGACAAGGAAAAATTTGATGGTGGAAGTTCAGGAACTGGGATGTTACTGTCATCTAGCTCTGTCTATTCCAATAGTTGCTGGTATACTAAGAAGAACAATTGAAAGATATTTAGATACCGCTCCATCTCTAAAATTCAATGCAAGAAAACTAAACTATTTATGCATGCGTTTCATAGTTCCAGATATCTGCAATCAAAAGTGATGCTTGATTTCAGTCACACTTCAATGGTTTAAGTACAGTACAAATCCAAATGTTGCAACTATCTATACTGAAAAGTCACAAACGTTAAAAAAGGATTGAAACTCATTTTTATCATCGTTTGTATTACAGAATCACTGGCTACAAAATCATTGCTGGCTCTCCCTCTAAAGTATGGCACCTAATTTTGTAGTTATTGACAGTGTTTTACTACCAATTTGTTGTCATATTGGCTCAGCTATGCCATATCTGTGCATTGTTGTTGAAGTCACACTGGTAAATGTTTACGTCGATTTGCTGGTATTTACGTCTATTGCCGATACTTTATATACCGGATGTTGTAGATATTGGCTTTAATACCATATAGAAAAACATGTCGTATGCCAAAGGGACGATAGAATTTGATAATTTTAAGTAGTCGGCATGCACATGGCGATTCATGTAAGCATTCAGGAATAGATTCGATCCGGATCGGTACTCGAACCTATTCCTAAATGCTTACATAAATCGGCATGCACAGACTGAATACTTAAAATTCTCCCTCTGGGAAAGAGCAGTGCCTTGTGGCATGAAGAAGCAATATTTCCACATTTTGTGTTTTCCTTTGATTGTGTACACTTTCATTACGCACGTGCGTAACTGCGTGATGGGAGTTACGCCTATGTAATGGTATAACCTGTGTAACCAATACTTCGAGGGGTGGCGCGTCAATAACGCTGACAGGTAGGGAGTTCCTTAGTCTGATGCTAGATAGATGAAGAAATCACGGTAGCGGTTGTTTGAAGAGACCTGCTAGCATGTCCTCTGGTCTGGGTGCCGGTGTGGTGGAAATATGGTGCTGTAGGGATTTCTTCCACAAGCTGGTGTTTACTGCGATACATCATGGTAGTTTGTCATGCTGTCTGCGAGTCTGGAGTTCCACCCATCCCAAGTGCTATAGCATAGTGGTGACACTGCTCGTTCGTCTGTAGTCTCCAGTGACAAAATGAGCAGCACTCCTCTGTACTGCTTCAACCTTGGATATGTTAGACTTGGTAGACGGACCACCTACTGTTGACTCATATTTTTTTAAAAAAAAGTTTGTTTTAGTAGTTGTGGTGTAACATGTAGCAGTGACCTTCTGGAGGCATGATGATAGATTTCTTCGAAGGAACGCTAAGCTGTGTTGTTCGCCTTCTTGTAACTGAGACGTGTGTTCCAAAATAGCTTAATCGATATGTGTGTTCCAAGATAGCTTGCTGTCTATGGTGACTCCAAAGTATTTGGCCCTTGGTGTCATCTGCAGCTGCTTACCAATGTGTGGAATAGGTGGCAGGAACACACATTTGCCCGGGTTGAAAATACTACCCTACCCGACAGCATAGGCGTATAGCTATCATGTTATTCTTGTCAAAACCTTCTAGGTCTCCATAATGGAACTATAATTATTAATTTGTTTACCCCAAGTCTGTACGACGTGAAATATTTACAATCTATATCTTAGCCTGGTATTTTACAAAGTAACAAAGTAAACATTATTGTGTAAGCTGTTTTCTTTTCATGATGATCACGATAATGTTTTTATGTAAAAATGATCCGGCTATTTATCTAACTATTCGTCTGTTTAATCTAATGACACCGGCCTCAAGATACAGCCTCTAGTCTTTAAGATGGTTACGTATTTTTAACTCGCAAAAACAAAGCACAAAAACCAAGTACATGCAAAAACAGTTAACAGAATGTTTAAAATTATATAATTGCTCATTAAAGAAATTAAAATTTTGCAAAAATACTTCAGTCATAGGTTTAGATAAACAAAAAATTTGAGCTGAAAATTGTTAATATTTTCTTGCCCATCAGTTTTAACGTATGTTTTGGGTGCTCAAAAGAACCGTCTGTTTTGGTTGAGAAATAAGAAAATTATTTTTTGGTAAGCACTCTTAACTAAAGGCCTGCAAGTTCGGAAACGAGGAATAAAGGAGGAATAAAATGGATACTATTGCAAAAGGTTTATTCGTGTGTGCTTTTATTATTGCATTGTCGACCGTCGCTTCAGAACAAATATTAAAAGTGCAAGTTTTTGGAGAAGATGAAACGTTGCTTAGCTCTCTAGATAGAATTTTCTATTTTCTACAACCCATAGAAGGACTATATTCATGCGCATTTTCTCTAGTCTTAGCTACTGCTGCAGTGATCGGGTACTATATCTATAAGCTCATTTTTGTACCCGTCAATAGAATTCGTCGATTAGAAGATGACGGTTACTCGTCCGATGGAAAACTTTCGAAAAAGGAAGTAGTTAACAACGTGAGAAGACGTCGAGATGTTGGGACGGTGCCACCCGTCTATCCAAATGGTTGGTTCGGATTGATAGAAAGCTTCAATCTTAAGCGAGGCGAGGCGAAGCCCATTGCTGCTTTAGGTAAGTCACTTTATGTTTAGCATAAGTCTGCTTTTAACCCTTAATGGGCCAATCACAACAAAAGTCGTCTGCTTTTCTTGTCTGCTGAAATGTTTAAGAAGCTTCAATGGCAAACAGTTTGGACCCAGATCAGACTGCTCCTATAGGAGCAGTCTGTTCTGGGTCTACGCTGTTTGCTTCTATACTTAATTCGTCAGTAATGTTAGGCAAATATTTGCAGCAGACGACTTCAGCTGACGACATTTTCAGATGCAATTTTTCTTGGCGCTTTAAGGGTTAAAACAGACGAAATTTGCCAATTTAACCCATTTATGCCCCCGCGCCCCATATATGGGACATCAATGCCACCTGTACTTTCGAATCGTATAATCCTCAATTCGAAAATGATAACCGACGGTCAAATTTACCTTTGCACGTGCATTTTGCGGAAAGAAAAAATGCTGGATTTTATTTATATTCATCTTTCTACAGTAAAACCTGTGTAAAATGGTCCCTCAGAAAATAGACAAAACAAAGATCTTAATGACAAAATGTAGCTCAATGAAGGTCGAAAGTATTGTAGAATGCTCCCCTTGCAGCAATGCCACATTAAGCGATATTTTGTCTTGAAAACCAACTTACGGTCTTTTTGTGAGTGGCCGTTTAAAACAGGGTTTACTGTAATTCATCAAAACGTTGGAAAAAATCCATTATACTCTGCTAACGCACTGCGTATGTATATAGATTGTGTCCAAACATTGTCATTCTTGAAGATTTCGTTAAATGTGTTCTGTGACTATCATGCATATGGTTTCATACTGCAATTCACCGTTGGACTGGCTGTAATCTTAGCATACTACATAATCACGTTTTGGCACGTATATCATTCATAAACGAGCATAATTGTCGAAGATTTGTAGGTCTATGGGTGAAAATGCCATTATTAACAACAGCAAAATGGGAAATAGTAAATATTCTATATTTAAGCTTAGATACTGATGTTTCCGAAATAATGATCATTTCATTTTGGCAATTTAACAGTTGCATTCCATAATCCTTGGTGATTAACTGGAGGCAATAGTTATCGAAGCTGAAAATATTTCAATAACATTTTAAAAGGGGATTACTCTGTCTGAGCTCCTCCAGCAACCTCTGTACCAAACACATTAGGATAAAGTCGGGTATATTCGGACAGACTGCTAAACTCGGACAGCCACCCTGTTTGTTTCATAGTTCATTTATTGGAATGAAAAATAAATTAACTAAGCAAACAGTGAAAGAGCCGTCTCATCGTGATTTCCACTGCTTGCAAATGTGTGTCCGAATTTACCTGATGTCCGAATTTACCCGACTTTACCCTACCACCATACTTCTTTATGAGCAAATAAAATGTTGCTCTAAATATTTATAAGTTTCAATTCTTTTCATTAATACAATATAACATACATGCTTACGCACGGTTAGAAAACTTCACAAACAGAGCTGTGGCTCTGAAAAGGAAGTCTTTAGAAGGTCATTCCGGTTCTGTATATGGAGGCTGAAAAAAATCGCCTAAACCCAGTAAGTTTTCCATTCGATGCTTTTGGTTTAATGCGGTTTTAAGGAGGAGCTTAAACAGAGTAATCCCCTAAATGTAATTGGATAATTTTCAGCTTGGATTAAAAGTTGAAAAACCAGAGTGGGGCACTTCATTCCCCCTTTTTCGCTATTTTACATGATAAAAAATATTTTTAGTTTTCTAGGCGATTTTCAACCTCCATTTACACAGCCGGCGGTTCTGTTTATGACGTTTCCTACCCGTGTTACAACTGATTAAAAAAAGAAGTTGAGTGAAAATTTTGTAGGATCTTTATCCAAAGTTTGTTATTTTTCTTCTTCAGGTCTGAACCTAGCCATATTCCGAGATGAAAAGGGCGAGGCGCACGTTTTGGATGCCTACTGTCCCCACTTGGGTGCTCATATTGGCGTTGGCGGCCGTGTTATCGGAGACTGTTTGCAATGCCCCTTTCATGGCTGGGAATTTAGGGGTTCAGACGGAAAAGTCACAAAAATACCTTACGCAGACAAAGGTAAGTTTTCAGTATTTACCCATATAAAGAGGAATAGGATTTCCCATTCTTAATAATTAGAAGAATCAATATCCAAGTTCAGGGGTGTTTAGTTCATTTGCATTTGATTGAAATTTCTGCCGGTTGCCAAACAGTGGAGCGTCTGATCAGATGCTACGTTCTGTGGCGTCTGATCAAGGGCTGCACTGTTAGCCTATGCCCCACAAAAATGGACGCAATGATTTTACAGGTTGGTAATAAATGTGGATGAGGCGGCTCGCAAGCGACTCCATTGTTCAAATGCCAGTTAAGCAGATACCTCTCTCAAACGTTGAAGAATGATTAGTCTGATCTGGATCTACACTGTTTGTCAAAAAGGTTTCAAAACATTTCTGCAGACGACGAAAGCAGATGGCTTCTTGTGATTTGCGCTTTTTAAGCGTAAAACCGTGCGTCATCGCATAGAGGCTTGAAAACATTCTCCAATACTTTCGACCTTCATTAATGTTATTAAAGCTACCATTTGTCGTTTTGTCTATTTTTGCGTGGTCGTTTTAGAAAGGATTTAATGTCACTTTTTCAGTTCCTGAGATTGCAAAGACGAAGTCTTGGCCAAGTATGGAAAGAAATGGTTGGCTATTACTCTGGTACCATGCTGAAGGTGCAGATCCAACATGGCTGCCATCGGAAGTGGAGGATATCACGAAGAGACGGTGGACATACGGCGGGCGAACTGAAAGCTACATGAATTGTCATATTTCGGTAAAAGTTTCTATAGTTTCTATAAAAAATGAAAAATGTTTTCTGCCAACCCGTGGTGGTTAATACAATACTCAAGAATTTTAAGGCGGCAGGCTAAATAAGCACAAAAGCTTACTTGAGGACGTTGCGCCCAGGCCACAAAACACAACTGGCTATCGCAAGGCTTACCCTGCTAGACTTTTGTCGCCTGTGGATAATAATTGCAGCCAGCCTGAATCCAGATCATGTCTGATCTGGATTCAAACTGCCTGCCCTTCTGTTCGTATTCCTGAAATAGATATTTGAAAAGTTTATTTTAAAAAAGCGGACGACGAATTATACAGCATTCAAAGAGTGTGAGTTAACCCATAATGCGCCTTCTATAATTTGAAGCGGAGGACAAATTCTAATTTCGCTTTTTTTTCAAAAATAACAAATAAGCTATGATATTTCATGAGAATCGTCTGCTGGCGGACGAATCGCAAGATTTCTTACCTTATTTTTTATTCGAAAATTAAGGAGGATGTTACAAAAATTGTCGTCTGCTGCAGTCGTGATTGGCGCATTGAGGGTTATAGAATGACTTAATGCATTATGCATAAAAGCATGGGCTGAATAATTAATTTTCTCTTTTCAGGATATGCTTGAGAACGCCGCAGATCGCACGCATTTAGAATATGTTCACCCCCCGTCGACCCTGGTAGATGTTCTCTCCTTATCTGTGAATAAATTCTTCAATAGGCAGCTACTGGAGATTAAGTTTGACTGGAGTTGGGACCAGAGTCCAGCCCCAGAGGAACATATTGGTACAAGCACTTTTCTTCAATCAAGGTCCATCTTCGGAAAAGATGTAAAGTCACTGAAAAATTTCATTAACATGGTAAGACTTTATCTTTTCCCATAAAGCGCCACCTATATTACTTGCAGCAGACGACAATTTCAAAGTTTGCTGCTTTTCCTCGGACCCATATTGGGTCCGAGTGCTTTTCAAAGGCATGGTTTTTCATGGTTCTCATAAAATGTCATACGTTTTTTGTTGTTTTTTTGGTTTTTTCTTTCAGGTAATGAGGGAGAGAGGATCCAAAACCACTAAAAGTGGGCCTTCATTGACCCGCCAGCAAAACACCATAAATGGTGTTTCGCTGACGGGCCGATTATGGCCCAACGCTGAATGCTGGCTTGGTTTTTTAGCGGTTCTGGACCAGTATTGCTAAGAGACCTTATATTTTTGTGATTTTTCAGGGGGGTCCAGACCGCTGTCTCCCCTCGAGATCCGCCCATGATAGACTCAGAAGAGCCTGTGCAGCCTCCTTTTAAACTTAGAAACTCCAACTCTGGTCAGAATGCGTGTATGCGCAGGCTGGTCTGAGGCTTTGCTGGTCGCACATTGTTTGAAAGCTCATGTTGCGGCTCATTATTTTAATTTAATTTTCTTTGCTGTATATTTTGATTGTGTTAGTGTTTACTTCTTGTGACATCTTAATAATAGATTACAAATGCCTGGCTTTTTTACAGATGACCTTACATGTTTATGTGGTTTTTGTTTTAGATACAGATAGGTCCATCGATTGTGCACGTTGAGGTAGCTGGAATGTTGGTCATTATGAATTTGATGCCCGTTGAACCATTGGTGATAAAGCTGGTTGCTAACGTATACAAGCATTGGGCTATACCTAACATTGTGGCAAGGGCGGTACTACTGACCTTTATGGACGAGGTAAGACATAACTGGGCCAGCCAATGAGATTTGGTATTTATCGAATATTCACAAAAGCCTCTTTAAACCCTTTGTACGAGGGTTAGTTAAAAATAACTGAGCCCTACCTTATAACTTTTAATTCAAGTAAAATGGATACATATTTAAATGATATTTCATAGCAGTTATATGTCATCTATTCAATAACCTTATTTATATCTGTTGATAGGCTTTATATACTGGTTGCTAGGCAACCGAACGTGACCTGTTGAACGGATGCGTTGACGCTGTAATACATCAATACCTAAGCGTTGCCATGGAAACAATACTGCCAATGTAATGCTGCATTCACTGTCGCGTGATACCTATTGCATGTAGCTACTAAGTGCCACAGAAAAGAAAACAACTGACCCCAATATATAGATTTTGTGGTAGTTTGATTTCAGAATTTAGCAAATTGTTACGTGCCTCCTATAATTTACCCCAACCACATTCAAATTAACACAATTTTAATAGAAAACATAGAATAATAGCCTAATAGCCTAATAATGCTTTTGCAGTACTGCATACACAAACAGACCCTCAGAAATATTAAATTCCTTGTTTGGAATAAATGATTCTGTTTCCATGACAACACAATCCTCATGTATTTGAAAATTATTGAAAATTTGGCTTATTTTGTTGCTAGGCAAGGCATGCAATAAGTGCTTCCCTAAACATTTACAAACCAAGTATGATGAAAAGACAATATGACATATGTTATTCAAATAAATGTCAAATATGTCTTTCTCAAAAACTATCAAGCCCACAAGCTTTTTTAAGATATACTGTATATTCCTGGTGGCGGAGATCATGAACGCATCACTCTGACTGACGATCTTTAGTTGCCTAGCAACCATAACAGAAGCTTCACCGGGGTAATTATTTTGGGTCAAAACATCTATGACAAGTTATACTTATAAAAGATAACCACATTTCTTGTTTACAATGTGAGGCTAAGATATAATGAGGTAGGGCTCAGTTATTTTTTACTAACCCTCGTATTCAGGAAACCCCTAAACGAGTACTTTTGCAAACAGTGAAGACCCAGATGAAATGCAGCATTTGCTGCATTTCATCACGGTCTACACTGTTTGTTAAGGTAAAAAAAGATCTTCAGACAAAAGACTACATTTCTTTTCGAACCAATAGGAAGAATCCATTAGTTTACAAAGGGTTAAACATCCATACCGACGCATCAATCTGGACATGAGATCTAAATTTTGGTCCAATTCTTCATCTGCATCCAAAGGTTGTTTATTTGAGCGGCGAAGGCTCTGTCGAGTCTGGGCATTTGCACAGGCTTGTCTGAGCCTTCGTTGCTCTACAATTGGATACTTAACAGATTCACGTGTGCTGACATAGAATCTATTACCAATTGGCTGACATAGAATCTATTACCAATTAGCTGACACAGATTCTATTACCAATCAGCTGACATAGAGTCTATTACCATTAGCTGACAAAGAATCTATTACCAATTAGCTGACACAAAATTTATTACCAATTAGCTGACATAGAATCTATTACCATTAGCTGACATAGAATATATTACCATTAGCTGACACAGAATCTATTACCATTAGCTGACATAGAATCTATTAGCATTAGCTGACATAGAATCTATTGCCAATTAGCTGACATAGAATCTATTACCATTAGCTGACATAGAATCTATTACCATTAGCTGACATAGAATCTATTACCATTAGCTGACATAGAATAAATTGCCACTTAGCTGACATAGAAGCTATTACCATTAGCTGACATAGAATCTATAACCAACTAGCTGACACAGAATCTATTACCAATTAGCTGACATAGAATCTATTACCATTAGCTGTCATAGAATCTGTTAGAATCTATAACCAATTAGCTGACACAGAGTCTATTACCAATTAGCTGACATAGAATCTATTACCATTAGCTGACATAGAATCTATTACCATAAGCTGACATAGAATCTATTACCATTAGCTGACATTGAAACTATTACCAATTAGCTGACACAGAATCTATTACCATTAGCTGACATAGAATCTATTACCAATTAGCTGACATAGAATCTTTTACCATTAGCTGACATAGAATCTATTACCATTAGCTGACATAGAATCTATTACCAATTAGCTGACACAGAATCTATTACCATTAGCTGACATAGAATCTATTACCATTAGCTGTCATAGAATCTGTTACCATTAGCTGACATAGAATATATTACCAATAGCTGACAAAGAATCTATTACCATTAGCTGACATAGAATCTAATACCAATTAGCTGACACAGAGTCTATTACCAATTAGCTGACAAAGAATCTATTACCATTAGCTGACATAGAATCTATTACCATTAGCTGACATAGAATCTATTACCAATTAGCTGACACAGAATCTATTACCATTAGCTGACATAGAATCTTACCAATTAGCTGACACAGAGTCTATTACCAATTAGCTGACATAGAATCTATTACCATTAGCTGACATAGAATCTATTACCATTAGCTGACATAGAATCTATTACCAATTAGCTGACATAGAATCTATTACCATTAGCTGACATAGAATCTATAACCAATTAGCTGACATAGAATATATTACCATTAGCTGACATAGAATCTATTACCAATTAGCTGACATAGAATCTTTTACCATTAGCTGACATAGAATCTATTACCATTAGCTGACATAGAATCTATAACCAATTAGCTGACACAGAATCTATTACCATTAGCTGACATAGAATCTATTACCATTAGCTGACATAGAATCTTTTACCAATTAGCTGACACAGAATCTATTACCAATTAGCTGACACAGAATCTATTACCATTAGCTGACAAAAAATCTATTACCATTAGCTGACATAGAATCTATTACCATTAGCTGACATAGTATCTATTACCATTAGCTGACATAGAATCTATTACCATTAGCTGACATAGAATCTTTTACCAATTAGCTGACACAGAATCTATTACCAATTAGCTGACATAGAATCTATTACCATTAGCTGACATAGAATCTATTACCATTAGCTGACATAGAATCTGTTACCATTAGCTGACATAGAATCTATTACCATTAGCTGACATAGAATCTATTACCATTAGCTGACATAGAATCTATTACCAATTAGCTGACACAGAATCTATTACCAATAAGCTGATATAGAATATATTACCATTAGCTGACAAAGAATCTATTACCATTAGCTGACATAGTATCTATTACCATTAGCTGACATAGAATCTATTACCATTAGCTGGCATAGAATATTTTACCAATCAGCTGACACAGAATCTATTACCAATTAGCTGACATAGAATCTATTACCATTAGCTGACATAGAATCTATTACCATTAGCTGACATAGAATCTATTACCATTAGCTGACATAGAATCTATTACCATAAGCTGAACTAGAATCTATTACCATTAGCTGACATAGAATCTATTACCAATTAGCTGACACAGAATCTATTACCAATAAGCTGATAAAGAATATATTACCATTAGCTGACAAAGAATCTATTACCATTAGCTGACATAGAATCTATTACCATTAGCTGACAAGGAATCTATTACCATAAGCTGACATAGAATCTATTGCCACTTAACTGACATAGAAGCTATTGCCATTAGCTGACATAGAATCTATTACCAATTAGCTGACACAGAATCTATTACCAATTAGCTGACATAGAATCTATTACCATAAGCTGTCATAGAATCTGTTACCATTAGCTGACATGGAATATATTACCAATAGCTGACAAAGAATCTATTACCATTAGCTGACATAGAATCTATTACCATTAGCTGACACAGAGTCTATTACCAATTAGCTGACATAGAATCTATTACCATTAGCTGACATAGAATCTATTACCATTAGCTGACATAGAATCTATTACCATTAGCTGACATAGAATCTATTACCAATTAGCTGACATAGAATCTATTACCATTAGCTGACATAGAATCTATTACCAATAAGCTGACACAGAGTCTATAACCAATTAGCTGACATAGAATCTATTACCATTAGCTGACATAGAATCTATTACCATTAGCTGACATAGAATCTATTACCATTAGTTGACATAGAATCTATAACCATTAGCTGACATAGAATCTTTTACCAATTAGCTGACATAGAATCTATTACCATTAGCTGACATAGAATCTATTACCATTAGCTGACACAGAATCTATTGCCAATTAGCTGACATAGAATCTATTACCATTAGCTGACATAGAATCTATTACCATTAGCTGACATAGAATCTTTTACCAATTAGCTGACACAGAATCTATTACCTATTACCTTACACAGAATCTATTACCATTAGCTGACAAAAAATCTATTACCATTAGCTGACATAGAATCTATTACCATTAGCTGACAAAGTATCTATTACCATTAGCTGACATAGAATCTATTACCATTAGCTGACATAGAATCTTTTACCAATTAGCTGACACAGAATCTATTACCAATTAGCTGACATAGAATCTATTACCATTAGCTGACATAGAATCTATTACCATTAGCTGACACAGAATCTATTACCATTAGCTGACATAGAATCTATTACCATTAGCTGACATAGAATCTATTATCAATTAGCTGACACAAAATCTATTACCAATAAGCTGATATAGAATATATTACCATTAACGCTGACAAAGAATCTATTACCATTAGCTGACATAGAATCTATTACCATTAGTTGACATAGAATCTATAACCATTAGCTGACATAGAATCTATTACCAATTAGCTGACACAGAATCTATTACCAATAAGCTGACATAGAATCTATTACCAATTAGCTGACATAGAATCTATTACCATTAGCTGACACAGAATCTGTTACCAATTAGCTGACATAGAAAACTATTACCATTAGCTGTCATAGTATCTATAACCATTAGCTGACATAGAATCTATTACCATTAGCTGACATAGAATCTATTACCAATTAGCTGACACAGAATCTATTACCATTAGCTGACATAGAATCTATTACCATTAGCTGTCATAGAATCTGTTACCATTAGCTGACATAGAATATGTTACCAATAGCTGACAAAGAATCTATTACCATTAGCTGACATAGAATCTATTACCAATTAGCTGACACAGAGTCTATTACCAATTAGCTGACAAAGAATCTATTACCATTAGCTGACATAGAATCTATTACCATTAGCTGACATAGAATCTATTACCAATTAGCTGACACAGAATCTATTACGATTAGCTGACATAGAATCTATTACCAATTAGCTGACACAGAGTCGATTACCAATAAGCTGACATAGAATCTATTACCATTAGCTGACATAGAATCTATTACCATTAGCTGACATAGAATCTATTACCATTAGCTGACATAGAATCTATTACCATAAGCTGACATAGAATCTATTACCAATTAGCTGACACAGAATCTATTACCATTAGCTGACATAGCATCTATTACCATTAGCTGACATAGAATATATTGCCAATTAGCTGACACAGAATCTATTAACATTAGCTGACATAGAATCTATTACCATTAGCTGACATAGAATCTATTACCAATTAGCTGACACAGAATCTATTACGATTAGCTGACATAGAATCTATTACCAATTAGCTGACACAGAGTCGATTACCAATAAGCTGACATAGAATCTATTACCATTAGCTGACATAGAATCTATTACCATTAGCTGACATAGAATCTATTACCATTAGCTGACATAGAATATATTACCAATAGCTGACAAAGAATCTATTACCATTAGCTGACATAGAATCTAATACCAATTAGCTGACACAGAGTCTATTACCAATTAGCTGACAAAGAATCTATTACCATTAGCTGACATAGAATCTATTACCATTAGCTGACATAGAATCTATTACCAATTAGCTGACACAGAATCTATTACCATTAGCTGACATAGAATCTTACCAATTAGCTGACACAGAGTCTATTACCAATTAGCTGACATAGAATCTATTACCATTAGCTGACATAGAATCTATTACCATTAGCTGACATAGAATCTATTACCAATTAGCTGACATAGAATCTATTACCATTAGCTGACATAGAATCTATAACCAATTAGCTGACATAGAATATATTACCATTAGCTGACATAGAATCTATTACCAATTAGCTGACATAGAATCTTTTACCATTAGCTGACATAGAATCTATTACCATTAGCTGACATAGAATCTATAACCAATTAGCTGACACAGAATCTATTACCATTAGCTGACATAGAATCTATTACCATTAGCTGACATAGAATCTTTTACCAATTAGCTGACACAGAATCTATTACCAATTAGCTGACACAGAATCTATTACCATTAGCTGACAAAAAATCTATTACCATTAGCTGACATAGAATCTATTACCATTAGCTGACATAGTATCTATTACCATTAGCTGACATAGAATCTATTACCATTAGCTGACATAGAATCTTTTACCAATTAGCTGACACAGAATCTATTACCAATTAGCTGACATAGAATCTATTACCATTAGCTGACATAGAATCTATTACCATTAGCTGACATAGAATCTATTACCAATTAGCTGACACAGAATCTATTACGATTAGCTGACATAGAATCTATTACCAATTAGCTGACACAGAGTCGATTACCAATAAGCTGACATAGAATCTATTACCATTAGCTGACATAGAATCTATTACCATTAGCTGACATAGAATCTATTACCATTAGCTGACATAGAATCTATTACCATAAGCTGACATAGAATCTATTACCAATTAGCTTACACAGAATCTATTACCATTAGCTGACATAGCATCTATTACCATTAGCTGACATAGAATATATTGCCAATTAGCTGACACAGAATCTATTAACATTAGCTGACATAGAATCTATTACCATTAGCTGACATAGAATCTATTACCAATTAGCTGACACAGAATCTATTACGATTAGCTGACATAGAATCTATTACCAATTAGCTGACACAGAGTCGATTACCAATAAGCTGACATAGAATCTATTACCATTAGCTGACATAGAATCTATTACCATTAGCTGACATAGAATCTATTACCATTAGCTGACAAAGAATATATTACCAATAGCTGACAAAGAATCTATTACCATTAGCTGACATAGAATCTAATACCAATTAGCTGACACAGAGTCTATTACCAATTAGCTGACAAAGAATCTATTACCATTAGCTGACATAGAATCTATTACCATTAGCTGACATAGAATCTATTACCAATTAGCTGACACAGAATCTATTACCATTAGCTGACATAGAATCTTACCAATTAGCTGACACAGAGTCTATTACCAATTAGCTGACATAGAATCTATTACCATTAGCTGACATAGAATCTATTACCATTAGCTGACATAGAATCTATTACCAATTAGCTGACATAGAATCTATTACCATTAGCTGACATAGAATCTATAACCAATTAGCTGACATAGAATATATTACCATTAGCTGACATAGAATCTATTACCAATTAGCTGACATAGAATCTTTTACCATTAGCTGACATAGAATCTATTACCATTAGTTGACATAGAATCTATAACCAATTAGCTGACACAGAATCTATTACCATTAGCTGACATAGAATCTATTACCATTAGCTGACATAGAATCTTTTACCAATTAGCTGACACAGAATCTATTACCAATTAGCTGACACAGAATCTATTACCATTAGCTGACAAAAAATCTATGACCATTAGCTGACATAGAATCTATTACCATTAGCTGACATAGTATCTATTACCATTAGCTGACATAGAATCTATTACCATTAGCTGACATAGAATCTTTTACCAATTAGCTGACACAGAATCTATTACCAATTAGCTGACATAGAATCTATTACCATTAGCTGACATAGAATCTATTACCATTAGCTGACATAGAATCTGTTACCATTAGCTGACATAGAATCTATTACCATTAGCTGACATAGAATCTATTACCATTAGCTGACATAGAATCTATTACCAATTAGCTGACACAGAATCTATTACCAATAAGCTGATATAGAATATATTACCATTAGCTGACAAAGAATCTATTACCATTAGCTGACATAGTATCTATTACCATTAGCTGACATAGAATCTATTACCATTAGCTGGCATAGAATATTTTACCAATCAGCTGACACAGAATCTATTACCAATTAGCTGACATAGAATCTATTACCATTAGCTGACATAGAATCTATTACCATTAGCTGACATAGAATCTATTACCATTAGCTGACATAGAATCTATTACCATAAGCTGAACTAGAATCTATTACCATTAGCTGACATAGAATCTATTACCAATTAGCTGACACAGAATCTATTACCAATAAGCTGATAAAGAATATATTACCATTAGCTGACAAAGAATCTATTACCATTAGCTGACATAGAATCTATTACCATTAGCTGACAAGGAATCTATTACCATAAGCTGACATAGAATCTATTGCCACTTAACTGACATAGAAGCTATTGCCATTAGCTGACATAGAATCTATTACCAATTAGCTGACACAGAATCTATTACCAATTAGCTGACATAGAATCTATTACCATAAGCTGTCATAGAATCTGTTACCATTAGCTGACATGGAATATATTACCAATAGCTGACAAAGAATCTATTACCATTAGCTGACATAGAATCTATTACCATTAGCTGACACAGAGTCTATTACCAATTAGCTGACATAGAATCTATTACCATTAGCTGACATAGAATCTATTACCATTAGCTGACATAGAATCTATTACCATTAGCTGACATAGAATCTATTACCAATTAG
Source organism: Loripinus fragilis (assembly GCA_964019695.1). NCBI lineage: Eukaryota > Metazoa > Mollusca > Bivalvia > Lucinida > Lucinidae > Loripinus > Loripinus fragilis. Next base: position 38,206,400 of record OZ026515.1, read on the forward strand.
CTGACATAGAATCTATTACCATTAGCTGACATAGAATCTATTACCAATAAGCTGACACAGAGTCTATAACCAATTAGCTGACATAGAATCTATTACCATTAGCTGACATAGAATCTATTACCATTAGCTGACATAGAATCTATTACCATTAGTTGACATAGAATCTATAACCATTAGCTGACATAGAATCTTTTACCAATTAGCTGACATAGAATCTATTACCATTAGCTGACATAGAATCTATTACCATTAGCTGACACAGAATCTATTGCCAATTAGCTGACATAGAATCTATTACCATTAGCTGACATAGAATCTATTACCATTAGCTGACATAGAATCTTTTACCAATTAGCTGACACAGAATCTATTACCTATTACCTTACACAGAATCTATTACCATTAGCTGACAAAAAATCTATTACCATTAGCTGACATAGAATCTATTACCATTAGCTGACAAAGTATCTATTACCATTAGCTGACATAGAATCTATTACCATTAGCTGACATAGAATCTTTTACCAATTAGCTGACACAGAATCTATTACCAATTAGCTGACATAGAATCTATTACCATTAGCTGACATCGAATCTATTACCATTAGCTGACACAGAATCTATTACCATTAGCTGACATAGAATCTATTACCATTAGCTGACATAGAATCTATTATCAATTAGCTGACACAAAATCTATTACCAATAAGCTGATATAGAATATATTACCATTAACGCTGACAAAGAATCTATTACCATTAGCTGACATAGAATCTATTACCATTAGTTGACATAGAATCTATAACCATTAGCTGACATAGAATCTATTACCAATTAGCTGACACAGAATCTATTACCAATAAGCTGACATAGAATCTATTACCAATTAGCTGACATAGAATCTATTACCATTAGCTGACACAGAATCTGTTACCAATTAGCTGACATAGAAAACTATTACCATTAGCTGTCATAGTATCTATAACCATTAGCTGACATAGAATCTATTACCATTAGCTGACATAGAATCTATTACCAATTAGCTGACACAGAATCTATTACCATTAGCTGACATAGAATCTATTACCATTAGCTGTCATAGAATCTGTTACCATTAGCTGACATAGAATATGTTACCAATAGCTGACAAAGAATCTATTACCATTAGCTGACATAGAATCTATTACCAATTAGCTGACACAGAGTCTATTACCAATTAGCTGACAAAGAATCTATTACCATTAGCTGACATAGAATCTATTACCATTAGCTGACATAGAATCTATTACCAATTAGCTGACACAGAATCTATTACGATTAGCTGACATAGAATCTATTACCAATTAGCTGACACAGAGTCGATTACCAATAAGCTGACATAGAATCTATTACCATTAGCTGACATAGAATCTATTACCATTAGCTGACATAGAATCTATTACCATTAGCTGACATAGAATCTATTACCATAAGCTGACATAGAATCTATTACCAATTAGCTGACACAGAATCTATTACCATTAGCTGACATAGCATCTATTACCATTAGCTGACATAGAATATATTGCCAATTAGCTGACACAGAATCTATTAACTAGCTGACATAGAATCTATTACCAATTAGCTGACATAGAATCTATCGCCATTGGCTGACACAGAATCTATTACCATTAGCTGACATAGAATCTATTACCAATTAGCTGACATAAAATCTATTACCATTAGCTGACATAGAATCTATAACCAATTAGCTGACATAGAATCTATAACCATTAGCTGACATAGAATCTATTACCAATTAACTGGCATAGAATCTATTACCATTAGCTGACATAGAATCTATTACCATTAGCTGTCATAGAATCTATAACCAATTAGCTGATACAGAATCTATTACCATTAGCTGACATAGAATCTATTAACATTAGCTGACACAGAATCTATTGCCAATTAGCTGACAGAATCTATTACCATTAGCTGACATAGAATCTTTAACCAATAAGCTGACACAGAATCTATTACCAATTAGCTGACACAGAATCTATTACCGTTAGCGGACAAAAAATCTATTACCATTAGCTGACATAGAATCTATTACCATTAGCTGACATAGTATCTATTACCATTAGCTGACATAGAATCTATTACCATTAGCTGACATAGAATCTTTTACCAATTAGCTGACACAGAATCTATTACCAATTAGCTGACATAGAATCTATTACCATTAGCTGACATAGAATCTATTACCATTAGCTGACATAGAATCTATTACCATTAGCTGACATAGAATCTATTACCATTAGCTGACATAGAATCTATTACCATTAGCTGACATAGAATCTATTACCAATTAGCTGACACAGAATCTATTACCAATAAGCTGATATAGAATATATTACCATTAGCTGACAAAGAATCTATTACCATTAGCTGACATAGAATCTATTACCATTAGTTGACATAGAATCTATTACCATTAGCTGACATAGAATCTATTACCAATTAACTGACACAGAATCTATTACCAATAAGCTGACATAGAATCTATTACCATTAGCTGACATAGAATCTATTACCAATTAGCTGACACAGAATCTATTACCATTAGCTGACATAGCATCTATTACCATTAGCTGACATAGAATCTATTGCCAATTAGCTGACACAGAATCTATTACCATTAGCTGACATAGAATTTATTACCAATTAGCTGACATAGAATCTATTACCATTAGCTGACATAGAATCTATTACCATTAGCTGACATAGAATCTATTACCAATTAGCTGACATAGAATCTATTACCATTAGCTGACACAAAATCTATTACCATTAGCTGTCATAGAATCTATAACCAATTAGCTGACACAGAATCTATTACCATTAGCTGACATAGAATCTATTACCATTAGCTGACACAGAATCTATTACCAATTAGCTGACATAGAATCTATTACCATTAGCTGACATAGAATCTATTACCATTAGCTGACATAGAATCTTTTACCAATTAGCTGACACAGAATCTATTACCAATTAGCTGACATAGAATCTGTTACCATTAGCTGACATAGAATCTATTACCATTAGCTGACATAGAATCTATTACCATTAGCTGACATAGAATCTATTACCATTAGCTGACACAGAATCTATTACCAATTAGCTGACACAGAATCTATTACCAATTAGCTGACATTGAATCTATTACCATTAGCTGACATAGAATCTATTACCAATTAGCTGACACAGAATCTATTACCATTAGCTGACATAGAATCTATTACCAATTAGCTGACACAGAATCTATTATTATTAGCTGACATAGAATCTATTTCCAATTAGCTGACATAGAATCTATAACCAATTAGTTGACACAGAATCTATTACCATTTGCTGACATAGAATCTATTACCATTAGCTGACATAGAATCTATTACCATCAGCTGACATAGAATCTATAACCATTAGCTGACACAGAATCTATTACCAATTAGCTGACACAGAATCTATTACCAATTATAACTAGAAAGCGCTCAAAACTTAAAACTGTATAAATTTTATTATTTTTTAAATTTATTAACCGATTTTTATGATGCAGCTCAACAGCAATTTATCTGCCAATAATTGGCCTGTTTTTTTTTTTTATTTAAAAAAAATAAATAATTCGAGCGTAAACTGACCAGTTAAGAAATATTTAAATTAGAATCCAATATCAGTTGATACACAAATGTATAATATATTATTGAATTTGTTTCATTATATATATGGCACTAAAATCAATCTTAAAGAAAACTGAATAGATTTTGTGGAGGTTATAGAAGTCATTACTTCAATACTTTGCATATCAATATACAAGTGCATGAGTGTCACTAGCATACCAATACACTATTTCTAATAATATGATATAACCATAATAGTTTATGTTTTTTTCTCTCAAATTCAGCTGATGAAAGACGCCCCCATTTTCAATGCTAAGAGGCATTGTCAGAAGCCATTGTTTGTGAAAAGTCAAGACGACAGTAACTTGGCCGCATATAGAAGATATTACTCTCAGTTTTACTCCGAAAACAGTCCTCGACTCAACTCTCAGAAAAACTCACTTGACTGGTGATAAGTCAATTGGATGCAAACGTTCATGTGGATGAATTCACTTCAAGTTTCCTACTTATCCGCTATCACGACTAAATGTCGTCTGCTGTGTGTCGTCTGCTGTTCATTTTAAAACGTCTCCGTATCAAACAGCGAGCACAATAAATCAGACTGCCCCTCTCAACAGCGAGGACAATAAATCAGACAGCTCCTCTTCGAGGAGAAGTCTGATTTATTGTCCTCGCTGTTTGCCTGTCTGTGATTTTAGCGACTAGATGCAGCAGACAAAATTAGCAGACGACATGTTTATAAGCATTGTTTCATAGCAGGCAAATGGCTAAAATTGACTCGGGAATGCTCTGAGATGTCATAAAATGATAATATTAATTCTTTGCACATTGGGTATTTCCTGTATGCTTAATTTTCTCTGTCTGCAGAGATTCAAAAACTTTGAAGGAACTCTCATGCACCATCAGAGCGTCAATCGATTTGGATTCAGATCAGGCTGAAAGATCTAGATCTGGTTCGAAATTGCTTGAGTGAGTTATCAGCAGAATACAGTCGACAGATACAGCAAAATTGTGTAAACATATTACAACATACGAACATCCTGAAGCCTTTGTGCATGTCATTGACCACCATTTCCCTAATAGATGGAATTTTGTGTGTACATTTTTCCTCAGAGAAAATTGCAAATCGAAACATATACTATATAAATAGGTCACTTTAGTGGAATTTGGGCCTTTATGGAACTAGACATTTATCATTATTAGGCATCTGTACATGAAAGATGAAATAGAGGACCTTATATGAGTGATCATGTATAAGTAAATGTGCTAAACGATATGAGAGTGCACAACCCCCGACTTTCTGTTGGTCCTGATCTGGGTCCAGCAAATGACAAAAGTCACCACTAGGAAGGAAAGAGATCTGCATACCTTGTGCTGTTGCATATGTAGCCCCAATAAATAAAATGTTGCATAACTTAAGCGACCTGGAAAGAGGTAAAAAAATTGGGTAAAAATTATAGGTATTAGGTTAATAGTCCTGTTTTCATCTTAGTAACTATGGACATACGTTTTGATGGGAAAAAAGCATTGGTCACTGGTGCTGGAAAAGGTAGGTCTCTTCATACAAATTTACAGTTTATTATTTTCATTCACTGCCTATGTTACAAAGGTCGTGGTGAAAAGTATCAAGCAAACATGTACATATATATTTATATCATTAAGCTAGTGCATTACAAAAAACCAACAATTTGACCTTCAGCGACAAAGTAAGAAAGAGTGCAAAGATCAGGAATCGATACAATCAATCACCACACCTGACCCAGGATACCAATGGGAAAGTAACAACTTCACAACCACCCATCACAAACGAGAGCCAAGAGGTCAGCCCTTTCACAGCAGGTGACCACAAGGCATCAATAAACAGACACACACGAAAGCATAACAAAAACAAGACAGAAATAAGATAAATGATCCACAAAAGAAGCACCGCCTAGGAATGGTCAGTAAAAATATTTCACTGGATGGCTTAAACTGGTTAAACTGTTTCACGGCGCGCCAACCTGACCCTTAGTTCAGATGTGGATCAAGACACATAGATGTTTGGTTTGCATAAAAGACCCTAAAGTTCAGGATTTGGGAAGTTTTGAACATCACCCATGCCATAAGTTAAGAGTGTGTACCAAAAAGTATTTTTAAATCTAAATATTTTGTCTCAATGAGATAGCTCTTTTGAGTACCCACAACATATGTTTTGGTTGAGAAATAAGAAAAATATTTTCTGGGTACGCACTCTTAACTTAAGGCCCGGGTAAAGGGTTTACCCAAATCTATGTTCATACTTCCATGAGCATCCAATAAATGAAATTCATTTCTAAATTATCTCCATTTCTAGATTATCCCCTGACGGAAGAATAAAGGTTTAGATCAACTAAATTTTTGAGCGTAAGATGGTAAATATTTTCTAACCCATCAGTTTAAGCATATGTTTTGAATGGTCAAAAGAACTGTCTCATTGAGATGGTTCTTTTGAGTACCCACAACATATATTTTGGTTGAGAAAGAAGAAAAATATTTTTGGTACACACTCTTAAGGCCTGGGTTAATGTTCAAAATTTCCCAAATCCTGAAATTTAGAAATCGAAATCAGAAAACTTTCAGTATGCCTACTAAATATTTGCAATTTCAAGTTTAAATGGTCTGTTGTCTTAAGATAAACTGACAATAAATCAGAGAAGCTATCATAAGCTGCTTAGTTCAGTATTTTAGGGCTGACTTTAAATCCTGAATTCATGAATGATCCTGCAAACTTTCACCTATCTCTTTGCATACTGGGTAATTATTTCATCGTCTGCTGCCTTTTTTCTTTCTTTCAAAATTAACTTTTTAGGGTAATTATCAGAGTGTCAAATAGATTGGATTCAGATCAGGACCACCACTCTGTCAGTCCTGATCTGGGTCCAAACTGTTTAAAAAAGTTATCAGCAGACAAAACTAAAGGACCTGAAGCGCTCACCTGATCTCCTTAATAATGTTAAAATAAGTCAAGGTCAACTTAGGCTTATTATTTTAACATATACTATATATGGGCATGGTGGCCATTTTGGTCAAATGACCTAAATATATTTATATATATGATTTCGGCTTAAACAGTTTATAGAAAGATGAACATTTCAAGAATGCATTAGGAATCAAATGTAAATGCTGTAAAAAAGGTCAAGGTCAACCCAGATTCATCATTTGTGCATACCTGGTAAGGCACACATCCCTAATGCTACATTCCAAGTCCGAACGTCATTGGCCTTTTAGATCCAGAGAAGAAGATATTTAAATGGTTTTTACCTTATATGGGCATGGAGGCCATCTTAGACATGTGAACATTAACATTCATTATATATTTACTCAGCCCAACTTAAGGAGTCTCCATATGAAATTTGAAATCAGTTGGCCTATTGGTTTCTAAGAAAACTATGTTTTAATATATTGATGGACTATTGGCTGAAAGGTCAACTTTGACCTCTGGAACTAATTTATAGCCATTGTCTCATCAGATTTAACATATCAAGTGAGAATAATGACTTTGGCTTCAACAGTATTCAAAAAATCAACTTTTCAAAATGTTTCAAATTTAAATGCATTAGGAAGCAAATTTGACCTTGATGTTAAGTAGGTCAAGGTCAACCTAGGGTCATCATTTGAACAAACTTGGTAGGCCCCACATCCCAAATGTTACATACCAAGTCCCAAGGTCATCAGCCTTCTGGTTCTTGAGAAGATTTTTAAAGGGTTTTTTACCATATATGGGTATGTCTGCATTGTTGGTCATGTGACCAAAACAATTTGTAAAATTTTTGGCTAACTTATCTTAAGGAGTTTGTCACTTTCCCATTGGTATCCTTGGTCAGGTGTGGTACTTAATTGTATCGATTCTTGATCTTTGCACCCTTACTTACTTTCATGTGAAATTTGAGTTCAATTGGCCTTATGGTTTCTGTGTAAACTATGTTTTAATATATTGGTGTGCTCCAATATGAGCAACCTTGGCTGAAAGGTCAACCTTCACCTTTGGAACTTATTTATAGTCATTGTCTCATTAGATTGAACATATCTAGTGATTATGATGACTTTGGTTTCAACAATTTTCAAAAAATCATCTTTTCAAAAAAAAAATCCATTTAAATGCATTAGAAACAAAATTTGACCTTGACGTTGAGTAGGTCAAGGTCAACCTAGGATCATCATTTGATCAAACTTGGTAGGCCACACATCCCCCATGTTACATACTTAGTCCCCAGGTCATCGACCTTCTGGTTCTGGAGTAGAAGATTTTTAAAGGGTTTTTACCATATATGGGCGTGGCGGCCATCTTGGTCATGTGACCAGGACCATTTGAGCAAGACGGACGACGGACACCGGAGTCACTGGTATACTAAAAGCTCACCTCGAAGCCTTCGGCTCAGGTGAGCTTAAAAGTCACCGCTAGCAGCCAGAGTTATACATTGTACTTTTGTAAAAAATAGAAGAAAACAGATTCTCCTGAATTTTATTTACAATTATATACAATTTGTCTAAAAATGTACAACTTAACAAAGAGATACATATTAATAAAGATTTAAGCATTTTTTTAATACTTAATAAGTTTCTGAGAAATTGAGACTTCCCATTTTTATTTGTATCTTCATCCTCTGCAGAATAATGCACTGGTTTAGATAGACAAAAATTTTCAGCGTAAAATTGTAAATTTTTTATTACCCATCAATTTTAACATATGTTTTGGGTGCTCAAAAGAACCGTCTCATTGAGACAGTCCTTTTGAGTACCCACAACATACGCTTTGGGTGAGAAATAAGAAAATCAAATTTTCATTACGCACTCTTAACTAAAGTCCTATTAATGACACAAAAAGAATGCTATTTAAAAAAAAATCTTTTCTCCTGAATATACCTGCTTTTAAAACATTAGCAGAAAAGGGGCTTAAAGCTGGAAAAAAAAATTATCACATGACGCTGTGCCTGTGAGTGATATAATGCTGTTTATCACATGACCTTGCATTTGGGGGTGATATAACCCATGCAATAAAATTGTTAAACCACTAGTGGTTTAGAGATTTGTAACATTAGGTATTTATGAAGTTCATTTTAATGTTGCGAAGGCAAAATCTTGACGTTTTAACGCCAAAAAACGCGATTTTTAAGTAATAATAATGTCATGTTTTAAATAGAATCTAAAAATAGTGCTCCTGTAATACTGAATTTATTAAACTTGTTGTGAAAAAGAGATAAAATGCTCGGCCAGCCTGGCATTTTTTTTACTGTTCCTCAACTTGTTTAATAAATTCAATAAAACATGAGCACTCATGTAAGATCCTCTATATATTAAAATCGAAACCTCAGGTGGTTTACAACACAAAGTCACATAGATATGGCAAATCTTGACTTTTTTGTGCTAAAAATGCAATTTCAAAGTAAGTTTAGCGCTGTATGGGACAGCATTTTACATTCATGCTCCTGTATTATCATTATTGTTAAACTTGTTGCAAAAAAGTGATAAAATGTTCGGAAGGTTTAGCATTTTATCTCTTGGACAACCAGTTGAATCATTTCAATAATATAGAAACACTCATTGAAAATCTTCTATGTTACAGATCTAAGATTTATTGGTTAAACCTTAAAAAGGACCTCGGACAGTCTTAATGAAGGATTGCCCATAAAAATGACCAGAGAAAAGTTTCAAAGAAAATAATATTTTTTCTATGAAAAAGATAGTAGGTTCAACACTCGACTTATCCACAAAAGCCGTTTTCTCATTGGACAAGTACCAATTGAAAAATATGGGTTGAAAACTCTGTTTTTGCTATTCAACATATAGAAAATAGAAAAAGTTTTACTGAAGTGCTTTCCCCCCCGTGACCAAACTAATCCTTTTGCATACAGTTGTAGTTTTACATTTCACACATCATATAAAAACGGCATGATTGGTCACGGGGGGGGAACGCTGTCAAAATGCTCAAAAACACTTTATTATAAAAACATATTAGAAACTTATTTTGTAAAAGCCTGTAGGTAAATATCATGTATCAGGGCTTTAGTTAAGAGTGCTTATAAAGTAATTACTTGTCCCATTTCTCAACCTAAACACATGTTGTGGGTACTCATAAGAAGCGTGTCAATGAGACGGTTCTTTAAAGCACATAATTATAGCCTAAATCTGATGTGTAAGAAAATTTTAACGATTTTACGCTCAAAAACTGTGTTTATCTAGACTACGATTTATACAGTATGCAGATATGATACACCTCAGTGCACTTCAAACTGGTTGACCTTGAAACATTACAGGTAATAGTCAAAAGTTATTGACAGCACACTTCTTTAGATGAAACAATAAAATCTTCTCAACCCGAATTTATGCAAACACATCACTTTCGTCTCAAGTTTTATGCCGCAAACATTATATTTACATGTATTTAGGGGAATACTCGACGAAACTTTGACTTTGTGTGAAATAAAATGTGGTCACAAAAAATACCCCCGCCCCCTTAACCCTAGAGTCCTGGCATAATTATGCAATATTTTCAAAATATTTTTATTTTGCTAGGTGCACTAAATGTTAGGGTTTGATTTAAGCACAAAACTGTGGTTGTAAATTATGCATTATCCTAGCCTCAGGCTGTCAAAATTTGGGCAGATTGAATAGGAAACTGTCCGAGGTCCTTGGCGACTTATAATAATGCTTAACACAAAAGCAAGATTACCAAGCATGAACAGCATCAGCTAGTCGGTTCGATAAAAACATTGCAACAGCAACAGTTTTATTAACCCTTTTTTGGACCAATAGGGTTTTCCATAAAGCTACATACAATAAAGTCAGGATAGTCCATTGTATATATTGAGACACAGATTATAATTTCAAAAAACTGTATTTCTTTCTTGAAGATCAATTTTGTCTTAGCAAACAGTGAAGACCCTGAAGAAATGCTGAATTATGTGGCATTTTATCTGGGTCTTCGCTGTTTGCCAAAATACTCGTTTAAGGGTTTCAAGTCTTTAAAGGGAAGAAAATGGAAGAAAAGTTAAGCGTCAATTTATATGATTGGTTAAGGCATTACATGGCAACCGACAACAACATACATAACAAAATAAAAGAAAAAATATTATTTGCATTCCCTGAGATCTGAGACCCCAGAATGAGAAAAGCAACTTAAATTGTATCCATGCAAACAGATAAGTCTGACATTGTGGCATTTTCATCTCAACTTGCACTGTTCAAATAAATACCACATGGCAATGTTAGTATATCCACACATCAAAAAATATTCAATAGACTTCAGCACTTTAGTTCATTTTAAAATCATTTATCACATGTTGTCGCGTCTTGGAGGGATATAACATAATGCAATAAAATGGATAAACCACTAGTGGTTTATAGATTTAGTAACTTTACATAACAATGTCTATTATAACGTAGGATATAAGATGGCAAAATCTTGATGTTTTCACGCCACACATGCGATTTTAAGTGTTTTTAATGTCATTTTATACTAGAATCTAACATGTGTGCTCCTGTATTATTGAGTTTATTAAACTCGCTGCAGAAAAGAGATAGAATGCTCAGCAAGCCTCACATTTTATCTCTTTTCCCCAACTCATTTAATAAATTCAATAAAACATGAGCACTCATGTAAGATCTTCTATTTAACATTCATCTCTTTAATCTACAATATTTGCCCTTATAAGTGTGCTATGTCATGGGTCTTGAAAACAAAATTTTTGGGTGTAGTGTAAAATTGTTAATATTTTCTTACTCATCAGTTTTAACATATGTTTTGGGTGCTCAAAAGAACCGTCTCATTGAAAAGGTTCTTTTGAGTACCCACAACATATGTTTTGATTGAGAAATAAGAAAAACAATTAATGAAATCCCCCTAAACAAGCTTTCTCATCCTGGGGTTACATTTTCCATTTATTTACTCTGTGGTTTCCAAGAGCTGCTTTAAGTCCTTCTTAGTCTTATACTCTCGCTTACAGCCCCTTGACACATCCCGGCAAGATGTGAGGTCCAGCGATTTCAGGTTTGTAATAGACAATAGTAGGCTTCTGAAATAAAGGAGAGAAAAAAGTGAGCCGGTATCCATCAAGATAGAGGGAGCGCAGTGGCTCAGTGGTATAGTGCTTGACTTGAGACCGAGGGGCCGCAGGTTCCAGCCTCACTGGCGTCGCTGCGTTGTGTCCGTGAGCAAAACACATTTATCCTAGCTTAGTACTGGTTCAACCCAGGAAGACCCGTCCCTATATAACTGAAAGATTGTTGATGGGACGTAGAGAATCAAATCAAACAAAAAAAATCTATCAAGGTACAAGTTGGCATGTGCATACAGTGAAGATTCAAATCAGTCTGCACATCTGAACAACCTGATCAGAGTCTCAATTTTCTGTCTGAAGCAACGTTGGACATTAGCTACCAATAGAGTGCCTATTGAAGACTCAGATCAGACTGCACAGATGTGAAGTCTGATTTGAGTTAAAATGGGCGCACATGCAGACATGTAACTTTCGCTGGTCACTGGCTCAAATAAAGAGGGTGTCCATAGGTTCAGATAAGCAAACAATTTAAGCATAATATTGTAATTATTTTCTAATCAGTTTAACATAACATTTCTCATCTCATCAAGACCACTCTTTTGAGTATCCACAACATTTTATGTTTTGGTTGAGAGATAACAAAAAGTATTACCCCAATTCTTATCTGGAGCCCTGTGTGTCTCGTCCGCTAATCTTTTTCAAGAAAATAACATATTGGTAACTATTGCATCAGCTAGCATGCAAGCTCAGACAAGACAGTGCATCTGTGAAGCCTCCCAAGAGCCTTCAATGTACTCTATTCACAAAGTATGGGCTAAGGGAGAGGCTCAAACAAAAACCAGAGGACCCTGGAGTTGTGGATCGCTCACCAGCTGTAGATTGAGACTCATACCAATATTTAGACCTCCAGCCACTACATTAGCATGGGCATTTATTAGAGGCATTAGTGGATATGTGACAAGTATCACAATCTTGTGCACTGGTGGATATAAGAACTGAAATTCTTAAGTACAGTATAGTCCCTTTATTACACACCTCATTATAACACAGATTATAACACGATCATGTTGTGGCCCCCAAATTTTTTTACCATCGAATTTTACAAAAAAATTATAGGAAAATGACCATAAATGGTCATTTTCCTAAAATTTCTTTGTAAATTTCTATCCCTTAATGACACGGCTCACTTATAACATTCTTTTCCTGTGGACCCCTAATATAGCGTTATAAAGGGACTGCACTGTTTTCAGCTTCTTACCTGACCATGGTCATAGTTACTGGTGTCCCCGAGAGATTTATGGTCTGTAGTTTACAAGGAGTATCACAATTTCCTGACTTCAAAGAGACCAATGCCAGTTCTAATATACCGTCACGGAAATTGTTCCAAGAAAGATCAACATCAGTCAAACTATGCCGCCACTGAAAAATTAGCCAGCATATAAGATATGTCTACTTATTGCGTTTTCATCAGGGTCTTCCCCATTTTGACAAAATACACATTTACAGGTTGCCAGTATAACAAGACAAATTCGACGAATTTATATCCCCCAACGAAGGGTTATTTGAGAGAATCATGTAAATCACAAAACATAAATCCCATTTATCTAACCCTTAGTTCACTTTCAGTATCATTCAGATCATAAAAGCCTGTCAAGTATGTTTTAGTGCTTAGTTTAATAAAAAGTGTACTTACATCTGCACAATTTCAATATCTGACCTTTAAACCCAACCCCAGAGGTCAAGGGTGTGTGTAAATTCAAAGTGTTACCTTGCATGTAGGTCTACACTTCTTCCACTTTAATTTGATATGCAACATGACCACTTTTAGAAAAGAAAACAAAATGACCTTTTGACCCCACCCCAGGGGTCGCTGGTGTGTGTAATGACAGCATATTTGCTTTCATGGTGCTCTGTGCTCAATTGCCTTTAATTCGATATGCAACATGACTACTTTCAGAAAAAGATATAGTTTGACCTATTGGCCCCACCCCCTAGGTCTATCTATTGCTGCGCTGCATGCATGCAAAATTTCAGCAAAAAATATTGACAATTGCTTTAGTTATTGCAAAATTAAAATATTTGACCTTTGACCCCTTAGGTGGGGTCAAAGGGGGTGGGGTAAAACTTTGAAACTGCCAAGCTTCTCTACAGGCACTTGGCAATCATGGTCTATAGTGAGAAGTTGTTAAATATAAAAGCTTTGATGAAATGTGAAGATTATCACACAAAAAAGCAAATATAGGTTTTGCCTTATAATTGCCTATACCAAAACAAGGGCAATAACTCAAGTGTTAAGGGGTCGATTTTGACCAAACTTATAGGATATCGAGAGTCCATGGTACTTATCATTTGTACCAAGAATGAATCAAATCTGACCAATAGGTACTGAGATATAGTTCCGGACAGACAAAAAGTGTGGACGGACGGATGGAATGGAGGGACGGACGCATGGACGATGCCAAAACTATATCCCTCCGACTTCGTCAGGGGATAAAAAGGCGGGGACGAAAAAAGTTAACCCCAATACCACCAGTCATCACTTTTTATCATCTGCTCTCTTGTCTGACTATGATCTTAGGTAGCCTATATTGAAAACAATATGGACCCAGATCAGACTGCTCCTAGGGAGCAGTCTGATCTGGGTCCATAGGGTTTGATTCCATGATACAATCTGGTCTGAAGTGGACTTGAGTATATGCTGTATTGCAGATGTAAAAAAACACACAGCGTTTTCACGACTAAAAATATTGGCAGGATAATGGTTAAAGATATGCTAAAGAACTTTATAGTTTGACATCATAAATATTCATTGATTAAACATGAGATAAATATACTTTTGAGGAAGTTTACTAAGCAGTCAGCTGTACACATGTCATTTTCTAGCATACTGTCATTGCTGTTTTGAAAGCACAAATTACCCCACCAACAGCAGGGCCTTGCACTACTTTCATTTAACCAAAATTAGTTTAGTGTCAATTTTTTAGGACACTGGCAAACAGAGCAGAACTAGATCAGATGCTGCAGAATATGGCCTCTGATCAGGTTCAGCACTGTACATTTACAGAATGTATTTTTAAATTTGAATGAAATTGTTAATTACTACTAAACAACCCTTAAATTCAAAATGGATTCATCCAATCGATAAGGGTGGAAAAGTCCATTAAGCATAAATGGGTTAAACTGAAAGAATGCTCCAGTCCCAAATGTTATGCTACACTTACCAGGGCTCACCCTGGCTCAAATTTTTTTGTAGCCAACACTTTAGCCAAATGGAAAAAGTTGTAGCCAAATTTACTTGACTTTAGTCAAGGATTTAGCCGGCATGTACTATGGCGCATTTCTAAAGTGCCAAATCATTTTTTATAGAAAAATGTTTAGGTTTCTTAAATTTCTGTACTCCATTTATAAAAAATGATAATCTGTAACATGAACAAGGGTCTATTCTTTTTTTGAACAATAAATTGTTAATTAACAACATACTTCCTCAGGGAGCGCAGTGGCTCAGTGGTAGAGTGCTTGACTCGAGACCGAAGGGCCGCGGGTTCGAGCCTCACCGGCGTCACTGCGTTGTGGTCCTTGAGCAAGACACATTTATCCTAGCTTAGTACTGGTTCAACCCAGGAAGACCCGTCCCACATAACTGAAAGATTGTTGAGTGGACGCAAAGAATCAAATCAAACAAACAAACAAACAAAACATACTTCCTCAAGAACCAACCCTAAAGCTTCTTTCCTTGCTGGGGTGACTTTTGTCATCTGCTGACAATAAACCTGGATTCTGATGATCTTGATCTGGATTCAAAGTGTTTGTCACTCAGATGGTGTTCCAATCTTTTTTTTCATAAAATTCTTTAAAAATAGTGAGTAGGCCCCAAAGTATTAGGGTTGGTAGGGTTGATAACTTAAGAGATTTTTTTTGCCTAATATGTTTACTGAAGAGACAGGGTTTTTTTTTATTACAGGATATTATCATGGCCTGGTCTTTTTGTCTTTTTTTACTGGTAAATTTTTTACTTTCACTTTCAGCTTTCATTGTAAACAAGACGAATCAGTTAATCTCCTGGCTTTAATCAAACATTAATGACTCACATTGTTCAATTAATCCAATCACCAACTCATTTAATATACAGTCCCTCATGCTGTGATAAGTTTTTAACACGTTTTTTTTATCCTTTGACACCTATTAACACAAAAGGTCAACATAATTTGCTCTGGACTGGTTATTGATTTTTACGAATGTAGGACAAAACATCCCGGGACAAAACATCCCATGTCATTTTTTTGCCACCCCAGACAAAACATCCCGCATCAATTTGCCACCCCGGACAAAACATCCCATGCAGTTTTTGTCACCCCGGACAAAACATCCCATGCCATTTTTGCCGCCCCGGACAAAACATCCCATGCTACTTCTGCCACCCAGGACAAAACATCCCACACTCTGTTAAAGCCTATGAAAGTGCATAAAACAGCCCATTTAGTTAATTGCCACTATTATTATTGATATTCTTAATGTACCATACCTATTGAAATGATTGGAGATCAAAGGTAGATAGATAATTAGACTAATTAGACATATGTTTCTCAATTATAATAGTTTGTTTGACCCAAACTGTAAATGATTTCTTTTAAGATGTAATTGGCTTCTTAACACACGAATTTAGTTGTTTGTCACAAGAAGATATAATTATAAATTCTATTTACATTGTGAAACTGCCTTTCAATCAATTTAAGATCTAGTTTATATCATTTGGACAGTCATACTAGGGCATTCACTGCTAGTACATGTCATAGTAGATGAAGGTCACAAATGAGACTTACCCTGAAGAAGCAGTCTGAGTATGGGATGTTTTGTCCGGGGTGGCAAAAATGGCATGGGATGTTATGTCCGGGGTGACAAAAATGGCATGGGATGTTATGTCCGGGGTGACAAAAACAGCGTGGGATGTTTTGTCCGGGGTGGCAAATCTTTGTGGGATGTTTTGTCCGGGGTGTAAAAAAATGGCATGGGATGTTTTGTCCCGGGATGTTTTGTCCGGCTCCCGATTTTTACTCATTTGCTTCCGCGGTGGGTAATTGGTAATTATCAAGTGACCCAGTCTGGCCAATATTGGAAATACCGACACAGCAGGATACATGTGTTTACATCTAAATCACCGGTCAGTAAATTTTGAACCATTATTGGCGAAAATGGACTTTTTATTTGGCGAAAATGGACTTTTCGCCAATGAAATAAATCTGTAGCCACCCTGTCATTTTTGTAGCAAATGGCTACAATGGCGAACGGCAGCGTGAGCCCTGCTTACATACCACAGGTCATACACAACTGCCAGAAAAAGTATACAAAAGAAATACAAATGGTCTGCATGATTCTTAGGGAGAATGCTAGTTCAAACTATAGTTAAGTACATACCTTTCTTAAGATGGTGTGTAGATTATGACAAGTGCATGCAGCACTCCTGCTAAGGTAGAGCTGCTCCAAGTTAAGTGGTGCTAAATACTCCAGACAGCTGATAGCCTGGGCATTCTTACAGCCACGGAGATCAAGCAGGTGTAAATTAACAGAGGACTTCAGAAATCTGAAAAAAATCAAAAACATAATGTTATATAGACCCTATGCCATAGACAGTGATAACTTTGGGAAACAGAGATTTTCTAATTTGTTTGGCAAAAATATGTTGACCAGCATTCTAATTACACATAATGTACATTTTGATTAAATATATTCAATTACAGTAAAAACCTGTGTAAAACGGCCACTCAAAAATAGACAAAACAAAGGTCTTAATGACAAATGGTAACTTCATGAAGGTCAAAAGTATTGCAGAATGCTCCCCTTGGAGCAATCCTCAATACTTTTGACCTGCATTAAGAGATAATTTGTCTTGAAAACCAAATTTCTGTCTTTTTGAGAGTGGCCGTTTTACACAGGTTTTACTGTATTTGAAAATAACTTCACTTTACAGATCAACTAGTTTAACTCAAACTATTGATAACTCAGAGAGATTTTTGCTTTCGTTTGTGTTGATGCTTTACAAACCCGTCAACAATTTTTCAGTCATGTCTGGATGTTTTCCTGGGTTACACCAGTACTAAGCAGAGGATAAAGTGTCTTGCTCAAGGACTCAACACTGTGCCTTCAGTGAGTCTCAAACTTGAGAACCAGCTTGAACTTTGACAGAGTTTAAGTTGACTGTAGTTAGATGTTTGTATACTAGTACCTCCTAAATGCAAACTTTGGCAAACAGTGAAGACCCAGATAAAATGCCGCAATGATCTTCAGAAAAAGAAATCTAACTTTATTTGGAAATTATAAACTGCGACCCCTTGATATACACAATTGACTATCCTTAGTTTATTAAGTCAATGAATTGTATCCATTCAATTCATTGACTTTGCAGTTTATCATTCCCTTAAGAATTATTATTTGGACTATAATTACAGTTCATTACATCAAACCAGAAGGAAGAAGCCATTAGTATATATTAAGGGTTAAAAGAAACAAAATTCAGTTACCTCTGCACAACTTCTTCAGTGACAGAGCTACTTGTATTATCACTTGTGACAGCCAGACTGATCTCTTCAAGACATGGAAAACCAAGAGACTCCTCCTGCGTGAACAAATACGGTAAATGTTCTAAAATTCTGAACACTAGTTGTCTGCCAAAAAGGCCTAGACATACAGTGCAGACCCAGACTAGACTGCTTCTAAAGAAGCAGTGTGATCAGGATCTTCCCTGTTTGCTATTCTAATATCCATTTTGTGAATTCCAGCCTTGTAAACCAACATTTGATTTGAGAACAGAAAGAGAAAAAGTGTTTGAAATTTTTGAACATTTACCGTTATCTTGCACATGAGATTTGGAACTTATCAGATACAGTAAAACCTGTGTAAAACAGCCACTCTCAAAAAGATCATAAATTGGTTTCCAAGACCAATCAGCACTTAATGCAGGTCTAAAGTATTGCAGAATGCTCCAAGGGGAGCATTCTGCAATACTTTCGACCTTCATTAAGCTATCATTTGTCATTAAGATCTTTACTTTGCCTATCTTTGAGTGGCTGTTTTACACAGGTTTACTGTATGGCCAAAAGCCTCATTTGAACACACGTTGATATATCCAGCAGAGCTAGGTCTAAATTTTGCTCCAAGTCTTCATTTATAGCCATACTTTGTTTATACATGGGAGTAGCTAAGGCTCTGGCAAGTCTGAGCATTTACACAGGTTCACCAGAGCCTTCGTTTCTGAACAATGCAATAAGAACCAAAATCTCATTTGCTGGCTCATATGAACTCAGTATACAGTGTGAATTAATGGGAACAACTTTAACCTTTTTTCCCACAAGTCACAGCTTTTGTCGTATGCTCTCTCATATGCTTATGTTCTTTAGTTGCTTATATTGCAAACAATATAGACCAAGATCAGACTGCTCCCAGGGGAGCAGTCTGATCAGGGTTCATATTCTTTGCTTCTTTGAGAAAATCTTGTCTGAAGAGCACTTGATTATATGCAGCAGATGTAAAAAGCAGATGCCATTTTCAGGAAAAAATATTGACAGGATAAGGGTTAAGCCTTTTTGTAATGGAAACCTGTAAATGGGTAGTTTAGCAAATGGCGAAGACCCACATAAAATGCCACAGTATGCAGCATTTCATAAGGGTCTGCACTAATTGTTAAGATAGAAACCCTTCAGAAACAGAAATACCTTATAATGTTGCTAATAATTGTAGCCGGTGACTTGATAGGATAAGAACAAAACAGAGATTCACACAATTGTGCTCATTATTTAAGAAATAGATCAGCCCTAGCAGTCTATTGTTGTTTAATAATTCACTGTTTGGATGTCAGTTGTACAGAAGATCAAATCACGAGCCCGTAGCGCGAGTGATTTATCTTCATACAGCTGACCGACAGTGAATTATTACTCAACAATTCACACACTGGAGCTGATCTATTTCCATTCTAACACAAAATAAACGACGAAAACATATTTGAAATCTTCAGCTTAATCTAACTTTTTACCATTGCACTGAGAACTCCCGCCAATACTTAGACTACGTCGCATACGTTTACATGTATTTGTAACAACTATCAAGCGTAAAAACAATGTTACACCATCTAACGTCATGAATGACGTCATTTTCCAGTAACAAATGACGTCAGCTAGCACATACTTTCCTCGCAGTTTCAAAACTGTGAATTATTGTTTGATATATCACACTTTTTAGCATTGGCTCTATAGGCGAGGTGTGTTAGAATAATGAATTTATTAAACAAATTGGAACAAAATGATGAGATGCCAAGCTTTGCTGAGCATCTTATCATTTTTCCAATGAATTTTATAAATTCATTTATAATTGAGAATGGTTGTTAGATTCTATCTATCATATGACCCTAAAATCACTTTGAAATGTCATTTTTGGCTAAAAACAAATGTCAATATTCTGTCATATGCAGCACATTCCCTTTACAACACTATGTTAGGGGCCCATATGAATGGTCCTTGTTAAAAGTGGACCACATTATAAAGGGAATATTTTACAAAGGAATAAAAACAGGTCTTAAGCCCCCACTCAAAAAGAAGACCAAAAATTCGTTTGCAAGACCGATTATCGCTTAATGCAGGTCCAAGAGAGCATTCTGCAATACTTTCGGCCTTCATTAAGCTATCATTTTTTAAGAGATTTGTTTTGTCTATTTTGATTGGTTACTTGAGACAAGTTTCACTGTAAGAAGAAAACCTGGTGTACCTGTACTCTGTGTGAAGCTGTACTGGCTCTAAAAGGTGTGTTGGCAAGACCCAGAACTTTCAGCTTCGGACAGGCAGTCTGGAACTTCTCTATATCAAGGCTCATAAAACTAGAAAATTTAGCATTAGACACATCCAGATGCTCTAAATTTGGACATTTCTCCTGAAATACAGAAACCAGAAATATATGGGCCTCGACGCGAGAAAACCAGTCTTCGGGGGTTTGCGAACAACACAGACGCAGACCAGCAGTGCCTTAGATAAGGTGCGTATTTGCGTAAATACGCAATAGATATTTCTGAAAACGCAATTAAAATCATTTAATTGCGTATTAAAACGTAAATGAAATCCTAGTTAAGCAAAACAAAAAAAATCGGTGCGTATCTCTCTCGCTACGGATAGATTTGGTCTGATAATACAACATGGAATTAAAGGTAACCGTACGCGCATATCTTTTGCGCATCCTATTACTGGTTTTCTGCGGCGCTTCAACTGGGGAATTATCGTCATACAATCGCGGGGAACCAGTCATTGTTTATCCCCGAAAATGGCTTCCAGGAAAAGAGGAAGGAAAAAAGTCTCTTTAGAATCTCAGTTGAATAAGATTACAGGATATTTGGCGCCCACTTCATCATCAAATGCAACTGCCATCGTTCATAATATATTGGAACAGCTTCTAGAACGATGCGATGAGCCTCAGTATATAGTAAACACAATTGTGGATGACCTGTTGCAAAAAATCGGGGGAACGGAAACCGAAAGTAAACATGCGGGTGACAAAGTATCAGATCGAACTGTTAGGAGCTGGACAGCTAAGTACCCCTGGTTGATAGTTGAGAAAGAAGGAAATGAAAGAAAAATGTTATGCAGTGTATGTAAATCAGCTCAACAAAGACTAAAACTTACAACTGTCTGGGCCACAGAGGGGACCCCAAATATTCAACATTCAAGCATTTTCAGGCACAATACAAGCCATGAACATAAAGCTGCATGTGCTGACAACGAAAAGCAGCAGGCTTTGTTATCAGCTCAGGAAAAAGATGACACGCCTATTAGTGTAGGAACGATTTCTGCAGAGGATAGAATTTTATTTAATACAGTGTACCATACTGCAAAGGAACAAGAGCCATCAGAGAAGATAAACAGACATTTAGTTCTTCAGAACAAAAATGGCTTGAACACAAAGTACATTAATTTAAGCCCTGATACAATTGCAGACATTCAAGAGTCAATTTGTTCAGTTCTTACTGAAAGTCCTGTAAGTGACATTAAAAGCTCCCCAGTCTATTCTATCATGTTGGACGAATCTACTGACATAAGGGTTGAGAAAAAGTTATCCATTTGTGTTAGATACGTGAAGCTTGGCGAACCACAAACCATCTTTCTTGCAATGTAGACTTACCAGATGGCTGTGCACACACAATTATTAGTAAAGTTGTAGAACAGTTTGATAAACTCGGCATAGAGTTATCAAAATGCACATCATTGGCTATGGATGGTGCTGCGGTCATGATGGGTAGGAAGACTGGAGTCGGAACACAGTTGCAATCAAAACATTCACCATTTTGTGTGCAAACACATTGCATTGCACATAGGCTCAATCTGGCCTGCACAGATACTATAAAAAAGGAGGACTTTCTTGTAAAATTTAGAGACAAGTTTAGTTATTGTATTATATGCATTGTATTATTTTATAAGTGCTTCACATTCTCGTGTTTCAGCCTTGAAAAATATTTAAGCCCTGTTAGAAGAACCAGAATTAAAGATAAAGGAACCTTACTCGATCCGCTGGCTTGGTTTAAAAAAAGCAGTGGAAGCCGTGTATGAATCCTATGCTGCTGTACTGTCAACTCTGTCAAAATTTGCAGCAGAAAAAAATGCTGTTGCCAAAGGTCTGTACAAATATTTCAGTAATTATAAAGTAGCACTTGTAATAGCTCTCATGCTTGATGTTCATACTGAGCTTAGCATCTTGAGTCAGCAGTTTCAGAAAAGAAACTTAATGTTTAGCGAAGTTCAACCTATGATTGATGGAACATTATCTAAGCTGGATGTTATGGAAGCTGTTGATGGTGAGGGACTTAAGGATATGAAAAATGAAATTCAGATTGATGAAGATGTGACCTATAAAGGAGAAAAGCTAAAATTTTCTTCTACGATGGATAAGGAGTTTGACAGTTTAAGGAAAACATATATCAAATCTCTGAAAAAGAATATTAAACAAAGACTCAGGCATAATGACAGTAATATCCTCTCGGATCTTGGTAAAGTCTTGGAACCTTCAACTGTATGTAGCACTGCAGACAAGGACTCAGATGAGGCTGTTGCTCTCCTGGCCAATCATTATGGCAATGAGAAAGAAGTAGTAACAATTCAGGGAAATTTAATAGAAGGGACAGAAGAAATTAAAACAATTATAAATCTTTTGTTGGATCAGGAGAAAATTTTGAAGGAATGGCCAAGATTGAAGGGAATGGTAAAGGGGGCATATTCTAATCTAGATTCTAATCAGTTGTGTAAAAGATTAATCTTAATGCATAAGGATGTAATGCCAAATATGTCTATACTAGCCTCAATTGGTCTTTGCATGCAACTGACAAGCGTTGAATGTGAGAGGAGTTTTAGTGTTCAGAACAAAATAAAGTCAAAGTTCAGAGCATCACTTAAGGCAGAAACAATGGACACTTTAATGAAGATTAATATGGTAGGGCCAGATTTGGAGACTTATAATCCTGATCCAACTATAACTCACTGGATGAAGAAAAAGAAGAGAAGAAAGAAAAGACTGTTTGCTGAGTACAAGCCCAGAGAAGCAAAGAGACAAAAGCTATGCTAAATCCACACAGTTTCACATAGCTCCAGATAAGGCTGCGTATTGCGTATTTACGCAATTTCGTGGACCTGAAAACGCAATTAAATTAATTTCTGTGCGTAAAAAAACGCAATAAAAATCCTTGATACTCAATTCCAAACATTTTCGTAGCGTATGACGCTATTGTATTCTGTTTGCGATTGTCGTTTTTCGCATCACAAGCAGTTGTTGGGCTACAAATTTATACACGGCGTCGCGCTGAATCTAGTTTGTAAAATTGTAAACCAGTCCAGGAACATTCTTATCGCTGTTTAGCTATACCCAATATTTACACGATTACGACATTTGTCTCGCTTTACAATAACAATGGCTGAACGTGGGCGAACAAGCCCCAGAGAAATTGAATGATATCATATCGTAACTAACTCTAATACCGCATTGGTGGTTCGAAGAATCAAATATGACATGATAGATACATCGGGTTTTCAAAGTAAGTTGGAAATAGCGATCTCAGATATACTAATATTGCCAGTGTGCTTTCCGAAAGTGAAACCGAAAGTAAACGAAAATCAGGAGAAACAAGGTCTGGTTTCATTGCTTATTTGCTTTCAGATGGATACCCAATACAAAAACTTTAAATACCCAATTTAAAATTTGAAATACCCAATTAAGTCAAAAAGAGGTGGGTAAATACCCAATTGCCTCCAATCCTTATCTGGAGCTATGGTTTCAGTTACATTTCAGATTTAGTGACTGGTCTATGTAAATTGAAGCAATAAACTGTTATCATGACCATGTGCATTTATATTTCCTTTTGAAAAGTTTTATTTAGTTAGATTGAAAACTGTAAATAAGTTAAGTTAAATTTAAGTTGCATCTGTCTAAGAAGCCAGTTTTATTCATTGCTTGATGGAGTCGCAGTGATGTAGAAAAACACAACTTTGAAATCATATGTTTAGACGTTTGGTGAAATTACCTTGTCAGTGGAGGCTGATTCAACCGTAAGTTTTCTAAACAGCTCAGGTTTAGATAAACAAAATTTTTCAGTATAAAATTGTATATCATTTTTTACATGTTTTTGGGGCTCAAAAAAACCGTCTCATTGAGACGGTTCTTTTGTGTACCCACAACATGTTTTGTTTGAGAAATAAGGAAATTATTTTTTTGTAATATACTCTTAACTAAAGGTCTGCATGTATTTGATAGTAGCAATACATATGACTCCTAGATGTTAAATCTACATAATGTTACCAGAATACCCAATTAAAAGCCTTGAATACCCAATTCATTTTTTTTTTAATTTTTGGTTACCCAATTGTAAAAGAAAATACCCAATTGAGTTGCAAACGAGTGGGTAAAGTACCCAATTCGTTGAAAGCTTATCTAGGGTGCTGGACCAGCCTGCGTGAATGCGCAGTCTCATCAGCACCTTTGTTATTCCCGTTTTGGAAAGTACCATATCTAAGCTTGCTACAAGCAAAATTTCATTTTTCTAGCTAGTCTCAGTAGCTGAGCAAGCTGGTTTGAATCTCACTTTGTAGGAAACCCCAAAGACAGGTTTTGTCGGGACGAGGCTCATATAATACAGTAAAACCTGTCTTCAGTGGCCACTCAAAAAGAAGACCAACATCACTTAATGCAGGTCAAAAGTATTGCAGAATGTTCCAAGGGGAGCATTCTACAATACTTTGGAGCTTCATTAAGCTACCATTTGTCATTAAGATTTTTGTTTTGTCTATTTTTGAGTGGCCACTTAAGACAGGTTTTTTTACTGTAAAGACCAGCCTAAGAGAATGTGGGATATATCAGGGCCTGGATATATCGGTCAGGGATTTTTGGCCATATAATATATTTTATATTGATTAGCGATTTCAAACCCAAAAATAACGCTAAGCAATTTTTTGTCTAAAATTTAATGAATTTCTGCCTAAAATATAATGAGGATAAAAAAGTTGTGATTACCGACTTAACACATTCTAAAATTAAATGAGTAGCAGGAAAACTGGCAATTATGGGTGTTTTGTATGTATACGTAAAATTTGTGAGTTTACTTTTACTGATTTACAGGTGAATTTTATTGATTAGGCAAATATTTTATTGTAAGTGATTAAGTGGCCAAAATTTTAATAATAAGCGATTTTCAGACCTATACTGTTTTCAGAAGAGGGTATACAAGTTAAACTCTTTCATTGCTAGAGCTCAGTGACTATTGTTGTCTGCTGATAACCTTTGCAAACAGCTTGGACCCAGATCAGGACCGACAGAATGTCGGTCCTGATCTGGATCAAAACAAATTGACAATCTGTAAGTAATTCCGAAAGAATTTTTGGAAAAAGTTTATTTTGAAAAAAGTCAGCAGGCTACAACAAAAGCATGAAAAATTACCCAGCATGCAAAATAATTCAAGAGGTAAAATGACTTAGTGTTCTTATTAGACTAAATATAATGTATACTATTTAAAACTTCTAATTACAGAATATTCAAAAACATGAAACTTTACCATTAAATTATTTAAGATGACATTGAATGCCTTGAACTGGTTCTCGGCAATCACAAGACGCCTGAGGTTAGCTCCACACTTGTCAATAAGGTGACATAAAGATGGCGGTGAAACTGCATCTACCTGAAAAGAAATGTACAAATCTAAGAGGAAGAAAACAGGCAGTATTTCTGAATTATTTTCTTATAATAAAGTTCTAGAAAAGTGTCCAATGGATATTGATTTTTCAGCCACTTATCACTCAGCACAAGCTATTTCATTCATAGACCAAACAGTGTGTGGCGTTATCTTATCCAATCCATATGACCTGCTTACCCCATCGACATGACCTGCTTATCCCATCCACATGACTTAAAATCATAACAATTTAGCCTGTCTTATTTTGCTTCCTTTTATAGATGCTAAATTCTGTTTACACCCATTTTTGTATCTGGAATTCATTGGTGAACTTATTTTTCCATTTGGAACAAATACTAAAAATCTGATTTTTAGGCGAAACTGAAAAAATTCATATAAAACCTGAAAAATCATAAAATGGGTGAGCAAAATGTATCCATCAAGGCATGTTTTTGTGGTACAAGAAAATTCCATCCTGGAACAAGAATAATTTCATCAGAAACTCGACAGAGCTTGGTTTCTGATGATTTATTCTGGTCCTTGGGTGGAATTAACTTTTCCCAAACCAATACATATGAAGAATACCATTAGTCTCTGCCAGTTACCCTTCATATCCTATGAAGTTTGAACATTATTGCATGTGTGTATGACACACAGTGTGCGAGACAAGTCCTGTAAGGGTAATTGTGTGTCCGTGTCCGACAGCTAGTTTTCTTGCCACTGGTAGTTTTGTCAAATTATTTCACAAAATTCCATGATTTTTCGATGATTATTCAGGGTTTTTTTTTCAAAATCCATGAATTTTCCATGCACAGAAAGAACTTTGTTTAGTGATTTTCCAGGTTCTCCATGATTTCTAGAGCTTGTGGGAACCCTTATTACTTCTCAACTAAAAAAACACAACATTATAACCTACTGTTGTAGCAGTGAGATCAACATCTTGAAGATGCCTGCAGCCATTTACTATAGTAACCACTGTATCAGAAGGCAGCTTTTGACATCTTGATAAATTCAGTGTTTTAAGATTGGTACAGTGAGAGGAGAGAGCCTGAAAAAGATTATTAAATAAAGGAACTAATATAAGTACAATTTAGTCCCTTTATAATGCCATGTTTGGAGTCCATAGGAATGGACTATGTTATAAGTGAACTGTGTCATAAAGGGACTGCACTGTATACATTATTATTGAATTTATTAAGCTAGTTAAAACAAATTGATTGCCTCTTTCTAACAAATTAAATGAGTTCAATAATAATTGAGCACAAATTTTTATCCTATGATATTTAAATGACTGCCATAAATCTGAATAAAATCTGAACAACTTAGAAAAAATGGATCCTTCAGAAATAAAGAACCACCAAAATTAGAAAAAAAAACAGCCAACTCGGTTTAGTGGAGTCTGTTTTATAAGAATTCATGGAAAAAGCAACAACTCATATGCCCCCTAACTTTTTTGAGTCGACAAGGAGCTGATCAAGCTTTACAAGCTCCCGGGTGAGTCCAGTCAAGCGAACTTTTTGAGTGTAAAAATGTATACTTAGACATCAGTTTAAACATACGTGTTCTGGGTGCTCTTCATAAATAAATATATCAAAATACAAACATGAGGCAATTTTCTTGGTAAAAACAGCAAACTTCATTTAGCTTGGTCATCTATTTTAAAATGCCAAAAATTGATGAAATTGTACAATTGATGGGTAGATTAAATTTTATGCTCCCAGTTATTGAACCTGAAAAAGTTTTATAACCTCAGGACCTGGTATGTGTTGCCTTAGGGACATGCTAAATCACATATAAACTATGATAGATACAATGATTTTGAACACTAGTTGCTTGCCAAAAATGCCTCTAGACAAATAGCGCAGAACCAGATCAGATGAAGAATCAGTCTGATCAGGGTCTCCCCTGTTTGCTATTCTGACATATGTTTTGTGATTTCCAGCCTTGATACCCACAGTTTTATTTGTCAGAGAAAAGAAAAAGAAAAGTGTTAGAAACTTTAGTAACATTTACGGTACCTTTATTGCTGCTATAGATGCTGTAATTTTGGAGTTTGTAAGATTCATATGTGTACATTCTGACAATCGATTAGCACACAACCATTTGAAATTCTTCTCTGTTAGCTTACACCAGCCGTATGAAAGGTCGACTTTGGTCCACAATTTAGGGTTCACGCTTACTTCTTTCCAGAGCTGGGACACTTTTGGTGCTCTGTAAAAGAAATGGAAAACAGCTTACAAGAGCAAACCTACCAAACTTGGAAATATTGAACATGAAAATGATGTTGGCATAACAAATTTAATTTAAAGTTTGCAAAACAGTATAGCTTCATTCTGATCATTATTGCAAGAATTTGGGAAATATAGCTATATTGGAAGGGACTGCTTATGGCCCCAAATATGGCCTAACAATTTTCGTTTGACTAGATGTACTTCATTCATAAGTCCAGATAAGGAAACTTTTGTAGCTTTAAATTGTAATCATTTTCTTACCTATCAATTTAAAAATGTGCTTTGGGTGCTTAGAAGAATGTCTTATTGAGACAGCTCTTTGGAGTACCCACAGCATATGTTTTGGTTGAGAAATAAGAAAAAATAATTTTCTATTTGTGCAATTCTATCTGGAAGCTGGCCTGGTATTAGAAGTAAAACGTATTAGTAACAGAAAGGCAAACAGTGTAGACCAAGATCAGACTACTTCTGGAACTGCCTGAACTGGTTTAAGATGGTTTGAACAGGATGTCTATATATGTCTGAATTTTTATTTGATAGTAAAAACAGTAAGGCTTAAAAAAATGTTTCAGGTTACCCAAATGTGCCAAATTTTTTGCCCACCATCTTAAAATTTAAGAATACTATGTACATGTATTTAGGAGATTTCCATAACATACCCACATAAAACATTTAACAAAGTAAGCATTACAGTTCAGTCCCTTTATAATGCTATGTTTGGGGTCCATAGGAATGGACATTGGTATCAGTGAATTGATTTTTTAAGGGACTATAGTATTTTACAAAGGAATTATAGGAAAATGACCATTGATGGTCGTTTTCCTATAATTCCTTTGTAAAATTCCATGGTAAAGAAATTTGGAAGCCACAACCGTGTTAGATCCAAATCCATGTTGTAATGAGATGTGTTATATAAAGGGACTGAACTGTGTTTTCTTTTAATTATCCAGCATTTTGTAGATATACCTTATGAGAAATGGCAGGGCTCCGTCTTCTGCTACAACATACTGAAATATCTGTAGCCATATTTCAGGGGGCAGGATAACTTCGGGACCTGAGTTGAGTACTGTACTCGTGGTCTTCTTAACCTTGGCTTGGCTGCTAGTTGTTTTCTTGGAAATTTTCTTTCGCTTCCTAGGTTTACTTGCATCACTGTAAAAGGTATATAACTATACATAGAGGATCTAACATGAGTGTTCGTGTTTTAATGAAATCATTAAAAGATTTGAGGAAAAGAGATTAAATGAGAGGCTGAAATTTACTTCATGTAACATCAGCACAAAAGCAGGTACATTTGTAACTGATTTTAGCCTCGCTTTAAAGGATAGTGATACTGAGTTTGTTGATCCGACTTTCTGTATTAGATAGCCAGAAAACAGACAGTTTAAAAGTGGTATCATTTATAAATAGGTATATTATAAAAAGGATTTTACTTGATTGTATTCAAAGCAATAAAATACTGGAAAGGTCAAGGTCAAATAATGTATTTTCTTGAAAATGCACCTCCTCCTAAACCATTGAAAGTAGCAATTAACTTCAAACATTGCAGGTGCATAGGTGACATGATGTAGTGGGTAAAGGGCAACATTTTGTGTGACCTTGGCCAAATAATGTATTTTATTGTAAATGCATCTCCTCCTAAACCATTGGATGTAGCAACTTCAAACTTTACTGGGCAACATTTTGTGTGAAAAACGGTAAAACAAACAAAATAAAAGCACCGCAAGCACTGCAGAATACCCCGCCACTGCTGGGGGCACCAAAAGTTATTTTGTGAGATATATAATGCCTAAATAGCAACAGAACTGAGATAGACAGTGATATGACGTCCTTAGTCACAATATGTAACCTTTGATGGTCAACATATCTGTGAAGTTTCATTCAGATACTCCATATAGTAAATGAACTACAGGTCAAAAACCATTTTTCAGATCAATCAAGGGCAGATAACTCATGAACTGGAAAGGTAAGGGTGACGGTCCTTACTAAAAATATGTAACCTTTGATGTTCAACATATCTGTGAAGTTTCATTCAGATATTCCATATAGTAAATGAACTACAGGTCAAAAACCATTTTTCAGATCAATCAAGGGTAGATAACTCATGAACTGGAAAGGTAATAGTGAAGATCCTTAGTCACAATATGTAACCTTTGATGATCAACATATCTGTGAAGTTTCATTCAGATATTCCATATAGTAAATGAACTACAGGTAAAAAACCATTTTTCAGATCAATCAAGGGCAGATAACTCATGAACTGGAAAGGTAAGAGTGATGGTTCTTTGTCATAGTATGTAACCTTTGATGTGAAACATATCTGTAAAGTTTCATTTAAATATTCCACATAGTAAAGGAACTACGGGTAAAAAACATTTTTTAATTCAATCAAGGGCAAATAACTCACAAACGGGAAAGGTAAGAGTGACGGTTCTTAGTCACAATATGTTACCTTTGATGTGAAACATATCTGTGAAGTTATATTCAGATATTCCACATAGTAAAGGAACAATAGGTCAAAAACCTTTTTTCAGACCTATCAAGGGTGGATAACTCACAAACTGGGAAGGTCAGAGTGACGGTCCTTAGTCACAATATGTAACCTTTGATGTGCAACATATCTGTGAAGTTTCATTCAGATATCATGAACAGTAAAGGAATAACAGGCCAGAAACCATTTTTCCAATACGAAAAAGGGCAGTAACTCCATTAAAAATGGACGGATTTTGCCCATTAACAATCCCATACCACTCATCGCCGATAACAATATGTATGCAAAATTTGAAAAAATTCCGTGAATAAATACTCAAGTTATCGATCGGAAATGGTGAGCACGGACGGACGGACGGACGGACGGACAGACACCGAAGGGTATAACATAATACCTCGCCACACTTTAGTGGCGGGGTATAAAAATGGGTATATAGCTGCTATGGTGTACCTGCTGTTCTAGCTGGTTTTGTCATGAGACTGCTCAAAATTTCTTCAAATGAGCCAGATCATGAGATTTTGGATAATGTACATATAGCATATGATAGCATCAAAGGCTTGGACGTGCCTGTGTAACTGCAACAGCACTTGAGCCTTCATTACTCACTCACACAAAGCAGATATGTAGATTTAGTTTCAGGTAAAAATTTAGGCCTTTAGCACCACTAGATACATGTAGCTACTTGATAATTGAGCCGCAACATGTGATTCCAACAATGTGGCATTTTGACATGAATAGACTCAGAGAAGCCTGTCACATGTGCACCCTCCCTTTAAGCTTAGAAGCTCCAAATGATGTTCAGTCAGTAGCTTAACAGTCATAGACTATTCAAGCGACTAGCAAAGGCTCTGATCAGACTGCGCGTATGTGCAGGCTTATCTGAGGCTTTGCTGGTCGCACAAGTATATCACATGTTGGAAATCTCATGTCGCGGCTCATATATTTAGGCATGAATTTGATTTTCCACAATAAGTACCATTATCGAATAAAAAGCTGCTTTGCACACTAATAAGTCACGTTTAAAATGGAACACAAACCCATGTATTAACAAGGCATTTCACCTGTTAATGCACATCTTTTTTAATTGACATAAATACATTCTGAAACGATCAGAATGTCATCAACAGCAGCATGCATAGAAGCAAACATAATAATATAGTGATGTCCGGATGACGTAAGACTGCTCTGGAACTGGCATTTAAAACCTATTCATCTCTCATGCATTTGCAAGTCATTATAGTCACTGCAAAAATTGAACTTATCATAGCATTTTCTCCAGTTTTCAAGAAACAAAAGGAGTTGATGCAAGAATGGAGATCATTTTATGCAATAATAGAGATCAAACATTTATATCTGCTAGGCCCCTTAGGGGTTGTTAAAACCCTCGCCTTTCAGGCTTGGCTTACAACACAACCCTCGGGGACCAAGCAGATGTTAATGCATAATCCCTTAAAATATCATGAGATTGCCCGAATCATTTGGTTGAAAACAACCTCCTAGGCAGGCCCAGGTAAGCAAATTTATGATGCTTTCCTTTCCTATTTGTTTTAACATGCATACGGTTTGTGACGTATATATCAGTATTGAGAATTTGGCCATTTGATCTCGCCGCCCTCTTCAGAAAGTCAAGTGTGCGTAACGGCAGTTCTACTTGATAAAGTATTCATTCAGTGATTGACCAATGGGCGCTCAGGACAACCTCAGACCGACCACTGTCTGCTGTGCCGATTTAGTTGACAGGTGTTGAATAATTATTGCGACGACCACATAAGTAATATTTTAGAGAAAAAAGATCTGTGTAGGGAAACCCTTCCGTTTTTTTGGTCCGAAATTTTGTTGCATTTCCTTCCAAATATTATTCCAATATTTGTTTAACTTTTGTTTGAAAAACGAGAGAACAATGTTTTTATACAAAATTTTACATTTCTGCAGTAGACATGATGTTTTTCTATCGGAATCAAATGCTAAAATCTGAGAAAAATCAGAAACTACCAATCTCCGTACTGACCCCACCCACTAGGCCCGCATTACGAAGAAAATAATGAGACAGTTGCATTTAGGAACCTGAGTTTTAAATATAATAACCAAAGTAAGTAAGGGTGCAAAGATCAGGAATCGATACAATCAAGTACCACACACAACTTTAAGCAACAAAGGCAATGTCTTTTAACATCAAATTTAGCTTAAATATTTTTGTGAGTTATTTAAAGTTTGCAGATTTTTTAAACAAGTTGAGCTTTTAAAAGAACTATGCATAGGCCTTGAGTCAAAGCAGGTTTTTTAGTTCTATATAAGTTCTATCCATATTACAGTGCAAGAAAGATTTCTTTAGATCGTAAGGGAAATCTTGCCAAACTTACCCATTTTCTTTTTGTCTTACCAAACACCAAACACTTTTTACAGCCCCCCCCCTAAAAATACAGTCTGAAAGAGCTTTGGCAAGGAAAACCTATGCTGAAATTTTTCAGAAACCAATTGACAGCCCAACTCTTATGGGAATGCACTGCCATATTTGTAATAGAATTCGTAAGACTGTCATCTATTTTTGTCCAGGACCCCAAAATTGTGGGCCTAGATCAGACTTCTAATAGAATAAACTGATCAGTGTTCAAATCTTGATTCTTGAGGCATTGTATGCTAGACAGATTGTTGAAACACTTATCTTTGAACAAGGAAAATGAAACATATTGCTTAGGAATAGTCAATTAATGACCCTTCTCTTTTTTGGGCAGTCTGATATGGGTCCACAATGTTTTTGTTCGTACCTGTTTGCAAACTTTGAATCATTGAATAGATATCAGAAGGGCACAATAAATTATATTTCATCAGTTTCAACTTTTACATTGTTTAACAGAGTTGAACATAAACATGTTTAAAAATAAAAACAAAAAACCTGTGTACATGAAACTAAGCATTGCAAACAACATCATGTTTAAAGGAAAAGAGTAGCATTTTTGGCACCGCACCGCGCACACATAGTTTGACTTCCACAAATTAGGCCTGTGACTTCCAAATCTCAAAGGATGGAAGTCATGATTTCCTGTTTCAAAAAGTTAGTGCAAGCACTGGAGCCATCTCAATGAGACAATTCTTTTGAGTACCCAAAACTTGTGTTTTGGCTGAGAAGAAAATAAATACTTTAATATGCACTCTTATCTGGAGGTCTGAGGCTATGAGTTTGAAACTGGATGGTACCTGTCATCTGGGTCATAGTCCGAGTCATCAGAATCTGATGGCATTTCTTCTCCTACAGGGACATTGAATGAGAACAAGATTGGGTTCTTCGGGTCTTTCTTTATCCCAAATAAACCACGCTCTTGACGTGGCATGGTTGGCTCTCCTAAATGGCTCTTCTAAAACAGCCTGCAATAATAAAACAGTATAATATAAGTTGCTGAAAAAGATTTGCTTGTACAAGTAATGACCAGGCATCCTAATGCACCAGTCATTTACAACCATGGTCCCCCTGGGGCCGGTGATATAGGGGCTTAGGTAAGTAATAGGTACATGTACCATGTTTGCGTAGGAGGTGTCCATGCAGTGCCAGGTATATGCCATGCTTTTGATTCCCGCCATTACCAAGGTTGGGCAGTCAAAACCACCCTCGGTTTTAACCAGTGATTTTAATTGGCCAAAACCACCTTGGTCAATTCTCTGACCTAAAGTGGTCAATACAAGTCAGAGTGGTGAATTGGAAATTTTAAGTGGTTGTTTTAGTGGTGGACTTATTACTTTGGTCAGGTTTATATATGTTCTATATAACGGAAAAAGAAAAAGAACTATTTCTACCCTGCCAAGAGTACTCATCAGGTGGCTTTTAATATTTTAATGAGTTCAGGACACCTTTTACAGTGTGACCTTAGCAGTGACTTAAGGTGTCCTTAACTGTCATAGCCTAGGTATGGCTCCAGATAAGAGTCACCCATCCAAATACCCAACCTTATCTGTAGCTATGCTCAAGCCAAATGATGAGTACTATGGCGGGTAGGAAACCAGCATTTTTACTTAGTACATGTAATTTCACTTTATTAAATTAAATACTTTGGCGCACTTCTTGTTTACCGGGCACATTTTATGTTGTAAGTGTAAAGCTTAATGTTTCGGTTGTGGAATGTTGGGGGCTGTGCCCCCACACTCCCTGTTTCTTTTTCATCTTGGGCTATTCAAGTAAACCAGAAACTACTCAATATTTTAAAATTTAAATAAACAAAGACTTATACCTCAAAATATGATAATTTAACTTATAAATTAATATAACTGAAATGTTATTGAAATTACCCATCTAAATGTTGGGTGTAGTGTTTGTAAAAATTCTAGGGTTGTAAATCATATTTGCCGGCAAATTCCACTGGCAAGGCAAATATCCTTATTTGCCTGCATTTTGCCAACCTTGCCATACACGAAAAAGAAAAAGCTAGGGAGTGTAGGTTTGCAGCCCCCATCATTTAACAACCAGAACATTAAACTTTAGTCTTACGTCATAAACTGGGCCCGGTAAACCAGAAGTGTGTCGACTTTTCTGTCCCACCCTCAACACTCTTGATGGTTCTTATACGCAGTAGATCTAGTACTCCAGCACAGATTTTCCAGTTCACTAGATTTCTGGCATCTTCGCAAGCCAAGGGTACTGACTCCACTTCGTTCCTTACGTGCGTATTAAAGAAACGAGGTGGAGTTAGTACCCTTGGCTTGCGAAGATGGATTTCTAGGTGCATTTCTGGTTTACCTGGTGCAGTTTATGATGTAAGACTAAATTTTAATGTTCTGGCTGTTGAAAGATGGGGGCTGTGCCCCAACACCCTCTGTTTCTTTATCGTGTAAGGCTATTGTAGTATGCAGTTCCTATCATTTCGGATTCCAATATGGTAGCAGCCCCTAAAAAATAATAGAATAGTATGCACCCAGTAAACCAGAACCTAGCCAATTTCTGTTCTGCCTGTTCAAAGTATAAAGGAGGGGAAAAGAGAACAAATAAATTAAAGTAAAATAGCGTTACTACAGACCTATGGTGTATACCTGATTAAGCACCAGAGAGTCCAGTCACTTTGCTAGGGTCAGGAATCCATATTATTCTGTGAGAGACACTCATCACTTTGTTTCTGCATAGCCATCATTTGCATAGCTCTGCCGTCAGTCCACGGGCATTTCCGTGATTGTACTACTCCCCAGGAGCGGGACATGTCGATCCCACTAAGGTCACATATCACACAATCCCAATAAAATCAAGTCTGCCCAAGAAGACACAATCTAATAGGACCCTGCGGCCTGCCCACCCCAGGGGGGTACTCTGATATTTTCATACATATGTAGAGTTGGAGTTCAAAATTTAGAATTTCATTATTCTTTAGGGCGCACCTCTGGTTTACCGGGCGCAGTTTATGACGTAAGACTAAATCTTAACGTTTTGTTTGTTAAATAATGGGGGCTGTGCCCCCACACCCCTGCTTCCTTTTCGTGTAAGGGTTATTAAATCATTTGTAGGCCACATTGTTACGATCTTTTCGGATTCCAATATAGTAGAAACCCCTAAACAAAAAATAGAATAAAGTGCGCTCGGTAAACCAGAGACTACCCTTTTTTAGGGTTTTCAGAAAAATGAATAAATTTTGAGGAATGAAGATTTTGTGGATATTATTTGGGGGGAGGGGGGGGGGGGGTCATCACAAAATTTGACTATTTAGGGGTGGGTCATTTCTATGCATTTAGGGTCTTTCTATTTCTCTGTATTATTTTTCTTATTATTTTGGGTTGGTTAAATTTCAAATATTTTTGGAGGGTGCTTGAAAAGCCTGATTATTTTGGGCCGGTGAACAGTAGATGCTGGGCTCCAAGCCTACGTATGAAGACAATGACAATGACAATGGATTTATTCCAATTAAGGGCCCATGAAGGGCAAAAAATCATAGGAGAAATTCTCCATACAATGATTGAGCATAATTAGAAATACAAGCATACACAGTACAGATTTAAAAGACAATACATATTAAATGTAATCACTCAGTGGAGAGCATACAGAGCTATCTAAATGTAAACTTATGGAAATATGATCAAGAAATGTATGCCATTGTACCTCATCAATGTAGAGAGATACAATGCCACCCGCATCATGATACATAATCCAAATTATATAGAGCTGATGTTTACTATAGAGCATGTAAAGCAAACGATTCAAATAGAAAATTTGAAAGTTCAATAATAACATTTTTGTCAGAATTGGTTAATAACCAGTTAAATTTCACCTTATCTTCTAATGAGCAAAAGTTCCTACAATTTATCTGAACAACTGAAAAGAGCTTGTTACGAGGACTATTATATTTCGAGCACTTAATTAAAAAATGAAATTCATCTTCAATTTCCGATACACAATGATCACAAAATCTATTTTCAACAGGAATAGGTGGTTTAGAAAATCTTCCTCTTTCAATTTTAAGTCTATGTGCACTAATCCGAAATTTAGTTAAAGACCTTCTTTTATCAAAATTTTTAATTATGTTCAAATATTGTTCAAATTCAAAGTGTTCTTTAAATGAAAAATAGGTCCTTAACTTTCCATCCATATTAGTCGTTCGAAAATCATCCCAAAATATTTTAAATTTAGCTAAAATAACATTTTTAATATTCTTTTTAAAGGACTTGAAGCTCATATCTGATAACATTTCAGTTGTAACAGAGACATTGAGCAACTTACATACATTACTAATAGAACTAAACCAAGTATTGAAACCTTCATTGTGTAAAGTCTTTGAGCATGCAAATGCATCCATAAGAAGCTCAGAAGAGGTAGTTTCAAGTCTATGCCAATAAGACAAGGCTGAAAGAAGTATATTCACTTGAATCGGATATCTGGCAAGTTCTGAAGTTATAGCAAAATTAGAGCTTTTTTGTGAACACCTAAAATATACTTACAAAAATGAATATGCAACTTTTCAGAGTTAAAAGATTTAGAAATTTTAGAATAATCAAAAAGATCATGAATTGTAGCTTTCTTTGGTAATGAACATAACCAGATTTCAGACCCATATAATAATATGGGTTTAACAGTGTGATCAAATATATGCAGACTTGTATAAATGCTAGGATTGAGAGATAAAATATTGCGTTTGAGTGAATATAGAGCCTTCACAGCCTTATCATAAAGTTGTTTTTTTGCAGGTGTAAAGGTACCTGAAGCTGAAAATAAAACACCAAGGTATTTATAAGAAGTTGTACAAGATACTTCATTTCCAAAAATAACAAAACTATGGTTATTAACTAATCTACCCGCCTTATTGAAAATTAAAACTTTAGTTTTTTCAATATTGATGGAAAGACACCAATCTTCACAAAAGGCTTGTAATAAATTAAGTTTTTGCTGTAAACCAATTGCAGAAGATGATAGTAAAATTACGTCATCTGCATACATTAAGCAATCTATTCTTTTATTATTTAGATATACAGGATCTTGGGAGGACAGGAGGTACTTAGGCAGATCATTTATAAAAAATTTGAATAAATTTGGACTTAAAACATCCCCCTGTCTAACTCCAACCAAAGATTGAAAAGTGTTTGTAATTTTACTATTGACCTTTACACACAGCAAAGACTGAGAATACATATTTTTAATTATGTTATA
Organism: Loripinus fragilis; assembly: GCA_964019695.1. Taxonomy (NCBI): domain Eukaryota; kingdom Metazoa; phylum Mollusca; class Bivalvia; order Lucinida; family Lucinidae; genus Loripinus; species Loripinus fragilis. The sequence goes on from OZ026515.1 coordinate 38,244,593, forward strand.
AAATAAACCATTGATATCAATTCTAACATGTTTTATCAAAATTGCAGTATGTAAAACGGAGTCAAAAGCCTTTTTGAAGTCGACAAAACAGGAATATATTTTCGAACCTTTAGCAAAATAATGATCAATAATACATTTAACTACAAACATATGATCGGATGTACGGGATGCTTTAGAGAACCCGATCTGACAGTTATTAATGAGATTATTTTCGGATAAATACTCATCAAGCCTGGCATTAAGTATTGTATTAAATAATTTACCTAGACACCCAGTAACAGTAATACCACGGTAATTATTGGGATCTTCCTTACAGCCTGTTTTAAAAATAGGAGAGATGTATCCGACAGCCCAATTTTTGGGATAAATTCCTGAAAGCAGTATTTTATTAAATAAAATCTTTAAACTAGGTAAAATAAAATTATGGGCCGATTTGACCATATTATTACTAATCAACTGTAGTCCTCCAGATTTATTGTATTCTAACTTAGAAATAGCATCAGAAATTTCTTTGTCAGTAATTTTGAAAACATGATGGAACATCCCCCCCCCCCCCCCCCCCGAGCTGCCAACCCTGAACATTCTTTTTAACACTTTCATCTTTTATTCAGTTCTTTTTCCGAACACTTTTTGTACCGTGGCTTTAAGACGCAATCCACCTGCAGGTAATCCTCGCGAGGGGGTGTTGCAGTATATAAAGAAAGAAAGAAAGAAAAAATTGGCATATAACAAGCTAATCCACCTGTTTCTGCTTCCCCTTTATAGGTTTTTCCAACGATTTCTGAGTTATAGTGCCGCTTGATCGGTTGGCAGCTGTTGTGCAATTATGCGCGCGGTTAATTTCTATTTGTAAACAAAAAACAATGGGCCGCTTACAATGTGTACAAAATAAGTCACGGCTATTGGCACTACGATCGGGTAAATAGTTTTACAGACAAACGTCCCCAAGTCAAAACGTCCCAACCCACCGATGAGCGATGCCTACGTATCTATACTGATATCTACTGAGGGGAAAAGTTTAGCAATAGCCTTTGAGGGTTTACAGTTTAGACGATATTGGACTTTTAATTTCATAATTTCATAGAGTCAAAAATATATGTTGACAAACGTTCACGAGTACGATGGCATTAACGGGTTAACATTTCACAAATAGTGTAAAGTCTGATTTTATGCCCCCCTTGCTAAAATAGCTTATCTGACAATAGTGCGAATAGTTTTCGACTAAAGGTTTCATTTTTCTGTCAAATGCATAAGTGTATGAATAACATGTCATCTGAATACCTCAGAGATTTAGTTGAAGTTAAACAAATAAAATATTCTTTCAGGTATGAAAACACAGTCAAGATACCGACAGTCAGGACTGTCACATATGGGCAGAGATCATTTAGGTTCGAGTCTGTCCGTGTGTGGAATAGCTTGCCCAATGAGTTCAGAACAGCAACGAGCTTCCGGGAGTTCAAAGGTCTGATCCACACATGGGTAGGCCCGTGATGTAACTGCGCCATGTGTGGCAGTTGGTGCAGGCCGCTGGTGGCAGCACCTTTTTATCTCTATTGGGCCCCTAGTTTAACCTATTTTTTTTATATTTTATTTCTTTTTTTATTATTTTTTTTTCTTCTTAGAAATTACTTCCCGTGACCCTTAGTATGTCATTGAAACACTTTTTTTAATACAAGACCTTGAGGCCATTGATTAACCTCACTGTCTTGTGTTATTTTTTCGATTTTTTTCGGTTTCAAGGGCTACAATCTGGGTATTGTAGATGTAAATATGTGTACATAAAGTCGAATAGTGACCCATATTGTAAAATTTTTATGTGCTAAATACAGATGCCAGATTTCTAATGTAATTTTTATTTTTTATCATCATTTTTTCTCTCTTCTTCTTACACATATGACTATGCTCACATATCAGCGCTTACAATTTCCACTCTCGTTTCATATGTTAGTCTACTGAAGACGTGAAGTTAGCTAACCTCTGCAAAAGGAGAGTACCTGTCTGTATGCTTAAAATACCACATATATGAGTATTTCATTGATAAACAAGAGTGAAAGGGATATAAAACATTGTTTCTGGTGTAAAAATAAATTTTGCTGTTTGATTGGTAATATATAACGTGTGCTACAAACTTCAAGGCATTCTATATAGTGCTTAACAACCTAAAATACATCATATGGTTGATATTCATTTCAAAGCTATTTCTTGTGTTTAATCCAAATAGAAATAATAGTTTGTATGAAATAGAATTGATAAGTTCATATAAAGAGGGAGGTTATGTCAAATTGTCAAAGCATATTTGCTCTTGGGGCAAATGTTTTTAAATTTTGAAAATTACAAATATTTTTACCAGTTTTGCAAAATTTATAGATTTAAACATCACTAGCCAACTACGTGTGTCCAATATGTTGTCAAAGACAGTATAAAATTAAGTCTAAAATGGTAAATTCTAAAGTGAATTTATTTTTTGCAGTATTTATCCAAAGACTGACAGTACTCAGTGTATCTAGAATAATGTAACAGATGTAACAGTTATAAAAGCTAAATAAAAGAGTTAAATTTATACTGCTAGTCATATACTTAAATTTCAAGATCAAACTGATATGTGAGGGTCTGGATGGGGTAAAATGATTAATGAATAATGACCTTTTTATAATGAATAGTGAATAATGAGCAAAAAATAATGAATAATGAGGGCCTAAAAATAATGAATACTCTTAATTTTATACTGAATGGAAGAAAAATTAATGAATAGTGAATAATCAGATTTTAATGGATAATGAATATTGTAAAGAAAAAATCATCAATGCTTTTGTTAAGGTCTATAAACTTGCAAAATATTGACTCAGCTAGGTTTTTGTTTAGATTGCCCCCCCCCCCTTTGTAATTGACTTGTTATCAAGAAACTACACTATAACAGATCATACAGATATCAAAATGACAAAATCAGGCTGTAAAATAAAGGCTGTTGTTGGAATGGATTTGTAGATGTCATTTAAATAATAAAGCTTGATTGGATGATACAGGGTGTGCCACAATCAAATTAGATAGTGGTCAAAATAATGCTTATTGACAATATATAACATGGCTGCTTAGTGCATTACTAAATATAACTTAATAGGTGTTCTACCTGTAAGCCATAACTTGTTTTGCTACATAAGGAAGGGGTAAGGGACCGCTCATTATTTAAGTGTTGGGGCTGAAAAGTAGGTGGGTCTTATGAATTACCATGTGGCTAGTGGGCTGGGGTCACCTTTAACTTAGGCTTCCCAGCATGGGGGTCATGTTTAAATTATTCCAATAAAATATTTTGATTTTTTCTTCACTCGCTCGATTTTTATAAATTAAACTCGTTTAATTAGTTAGGTAGGCCACTTAATTTCTCAATTTTTGAGTGCAAAAGTTATTCAGGTTCATAGTTTTATTGTGACATCATTTATCATGTTGACTTTGATAGACAATTAATTAACTAATCAGGCTTTCAAGTGGCCCTACTTTCCTACTTTTTGTTGTGATCCTACTTTTCTTGAAAATGTCCTACTATTCCTACTTTTTCACTCTAAAATATGATTTATGCAATAAAAGTACAGAAAATTTTCCTCCCATTCTCACTTCGATTCCTGATCTTTGCACCCTTACTTACTTTTATAAATAAGCTATTATATATTCAGGGAGTAGACCGCTGAAAACATCTCAATTTTGAAATTTTAAGCAAAAGAGTATCTTTGCTTTTGTTAAAATTATGTTTTTCTAACAACTTATTGTATTGTAACAGCCCTTCTACCGCTACCTTTTAATAGATAGTGTAAATCGGGGGGGGGGGGGGGGTGGGGGGGGGGTTCAGGGTATATTTCTTGTGGTGTTCAGGGGTGTGTGGGGGGTCATTTTATTTAAATTTTTAGGATGGGGGCCATCCAAAATTGAGACAATGAATAGAAATCTCCACCAGCCCCACCTGACATTTAACTAATGAGTGGTCCCTAAACCTGCAAGCAACAACCACACACTTACAAGTACTGGATAGCAGAACAACCAGCTGTATATAATAAGTGTAGATACCTGCAAGTTACCCAAAGTAATACACCATGCAACAAATTGTTATATATTTACAGTAAGCATTAATTTGACTAATGCCTCGTCCGTTGAAATGTTGGTATTGAAATGAATAATTTTAATGAATAATTGGTCTTATTTTAATGAATAACCCCAAATTTTAATGAGATGAATAATAGGCTAAATTTTTAATGAATAGTGAATAAGATACCTCCCATCCAGACCCTCATATGTAAGAATAACCAACAGTTGATATATCTATTATAATTTTCTACTTATTTTAGGGTAGTGTATCAAACTATGCTATCTAATTATTTCATGACTGATCTAATGTTGTTTTAGATAATCAAAGTGTATAAAATTCCTTCCATATATATTTTGGCAGCCCATGGTCTAGTGATAGCACAGCACTAAATAGTCGTACAAACTTAAAGTAACGTATATGGCTGCAGTACTATATACTAAGGCTTCTTGAACTCATAACGTCTATTTGCCATGGTGGCCAATTGGCCATATATTCACTTGTAAACCTTCAAATCCATATTGCCCAGATGCCTTTCGCAAAAGTACTGTTCAAAACAACATGTTTGTTAGATGAAATTAGAAGATTTTCAAAATAGCTGCCTTGTAATATACTAGAACAGAGCCATAATGTCAAATCTAAGACATCATGTTCCCAGTAGCCTCCCACCAAGGCATTGCTCAATTAAAATGCATTGTTTGTGATGAAATGCAATTTAAAGAATTTCAAGATGGCTTCAATGTTGCCTTGGTGTCTAAATTAATTTACCCCTTATGTCTCCTACCACACCAATCTTCATTTAAATCCTAACTATGGTTTGTGACAAATCTTTTGAAGAATTTCAATATGGCCACCATGATGGCTATTTTGCAAATCAGGATGTGAGTGTTTCAGCAAATCTTATTTTATGTTGGCCTGATGCCTCACATGATTTCAGTTCAATTTAACTGATGCTTCTACGTAGATGCTTCTACGTAGATGTATAATATATTAAGTTAATGATTGAGATCAATAACAGACAACATGGCATATCATAAACTGACATCGATCAATGCCAGATGAGCTAGTAAAAAGAGTGTTATTCCTATCTGTTTTGCTATCGTAGATTCAAGTGTGACTCCTATCTTACTATATGATTCCTATCATCGTCTTCTACTGCCATTTTCATCTCCAAGAAAAATCAATCTTTTACTCAATTTGGCGAAAACTGACTACTATTCACTAAAGGCAATGATCGAAATGTATAAATAAGCCCTAGATTGAATAAATTAGCTGATCACCCTGTACTGACAAAAGTGTGATTCCTGCCATTTCACTCCTACAGACTTTGCACAGCTTTTCACAAGAACTGCATTTTTAAGCGATAGAATGATCCCCTGTATAGCCCGGGTACTCTGCACTTACTGTCTTTTCTTAAATCGATCTAAAAAACCACGAAAAAAAGCTTGATTTACCTTGAATCGATCAGAAAACCGTAAAAATGTGAGATTACCAATTGCGTATCACGTGATTGGTCACCCTGCCTATGCGAGGGAACCAATTAAGCCATGGTCACGACTTAATAAAAACTACACATGTCCTTTCCAGGGCTCTGTAAGGTGGCGCTCTCAAGTTAGAACAAATAGTTCTTGCGTTGCATCATTTTGCATATATTTCGGTGTTATGCATTCTTGTAAAAAACAATAATAATTAAGGGGTCGGGTCTGAAAGCCCCTGCCCAGCCGAGCTGCCGACCTACATAGTTTATTTTTTCAATATCATCCTCTGTAGAGATTTTTCAAAAATATATTTTATCTTAAATCATCACATAGACTAAAAGCAATAAGTGGAACATTAATAATAATAGCTAATAGTTATAATTTGGATTTAGTTGCCATTTCATTAAGGCTAATCCTGTTTCCTCTATCTGAACCTCCATGGATGGAGAACAGCACATATATTGTGCGAATAACATATTTCTTCTTGAGTTAAAGGTTCATTATTAAAACATTATTAAAAACATTATTAAAAGGTAGAGGGCGATAAAAAGTTCACACTCTGGATAATTTGGTGCTCCGATATTTACAGTGACACGGTACATATATACACAGCTGTCCCCTGGACCTGTTTACTCTATTTGATCTGGGTGATTAAGGAGTCTGTATCTGTTTGTATGTAGCACATGAGTCAGCCTTCTGGCATGAAATTCCAGACTTGATAAGTCCTGTATCTTCAATCTTTTGTTCAATATACTTTCTTGACTTAGTAAAACTGAACAGTCAATGATAATTTGGAGTTTGGAACGGGTATCAAGTATCCCGTATTCCTTTCCAGTTAGATTAAGGTAAGTTTCACTGATTTTGGTTAATATAGGATTTCTGAATTTCTCCAACGTTTCACATAGCAGAATATAATGCTCAACTGTTTCTTCAGCATTCCCACACAGAAGACATTTAGAGTTAATTTGGGTATTTTTGAATTTACTTCTAGTGGTCTGAAGTACGTAACTTCCACACATCAGTCTTAATTTTGAAGGCAACCGGATCACGTCGCATGCCGAGTGTATATTGATTTTTAAAAGCGGATGAATAGTTCCAAGCTTGTAACTTTTCATATTCAGGAATTCCATTGTAGAATAAAAGGCTGATGAGGTAATAATGTCGTTCTGCCAGTATTTGTTGACGGTTTTGTTTACAGTTGCTTTCCATGGATTCTTTTCCGGAGGGTTAACTAAATGTTCATGAATATCACCAAGTTCATATTTTAAGAAAATCTTTCTAGCATGTACGAACCAGCTATTGCTTTTTTCATTCTTTATCGTTAATTGCCTAATAGCTATTTCTTTTTCAACTGAGGTATTGAAAAGGTCTATAAATAGAACTGGATAAATAGAAATAGAATCAAAAGGTCTATAAATAGAACTGGATGTGGTCTTTAAGAAAATGACCATTTCGTGAAATAAACGCATTTTTAAATAAGTTTCCTCTAAACTTTTCCTTCAATTTTCTTTATTTTCAGAATGTTTGCCAAACTCGCTTGTAGACCTCTCAAATTTCCAATAAAATCAACTGAAACCTTGATTCACTCCGCTGTGGCTTTCAGAGACCCTACGAGCAATAAAATGGAAATAAAATCAAAATTGTTGTTATTTATTATTATTATTATTATTATTATTATTATTATTATTATTATTATTATTATTATTATTATTATTATTATGGTTCCACTTATCGATTTTAGTCTATGTGATGATTTTAAATAAAAAAATATTTGTGAAAAATCTCCACCGAGGATGAATTTGGAAAAAATAAACTATGTAGGTCGGCACTCGGCAGCTCGGCTAGGCAGGGGCTCTCAGACCCGACCTGATTTCGGTGTTTATGTAGACCGAAGCCGTAAAGCCGACGGTCGTACGAATAGATCCATAAAAATCAACTTCCGTACACATCACACAGAAATCAGAATTTTAGGTATATTTCTTCCTATTTGGAGCATTTGAATTGCTTTGTCATATAAATTCATGACTCTGGTTAGGTTTTGATAATATTTCTAGACATGTTAACACTACAGTATTTATTTGATTTTATCTCTATAGTGGAGTAAGCTATTTTCGCCAAGAATGTAATTTCGCCAATTGAACATTCCCACCGTTTTTTCACTTGTGTGAAGTCACAGGCTCATTCTGAAAAGAGGATTTCCAAGGGCAGAAGAAAAGCTGTCTGTTAAAGTGTTAAGCAGTAAGAAAATGCTTATATGAGTGGTAAAATAATGGTCACTTGCCTGCATCAATGTTTTCCCACCATTTTCACTAATTCTTTTTAACCCCAATCTTTAAATTATGATCCTGATATGTTTTATTCGGTAAATACATCGCTTCTTCCATCTTCATTTCTGTTGACATCCTCACGATGGAGGTAAGAAAACTCAGTGATGTATTGGGGCCCCAAGTGGGGAAATCATTGATTTTATGATAAGGGGGTTCTTATTAATGTTAAGACTCAGAAACAATGGTCTGACTAATAAGCAGGTGTGTGGACCATATATCTAAAAATGATTTTTTGATAAATTATATCAATTTTTCACCTGCAATGGCTTGATGTATCCTTAAAGGACATACATGAAAGCTTTTATATCTACTTTTTCATTTACTGCTTGTGTGGTAGCACCTCAATGACCATAGGGGTCCAAATCAATCTGAATTTGAATTGAATATTGAAAAAAAACGTGGCTGAAATATTTTTGATTACAAAAAATTAAATCATGAAAGATTTACAATAATTTTTGTTCATTGAAAGATAAAAATGGTTTGTCTCGTAACACCTATTGATTTTTTATTAATCCAACCCTTTATGAGGCCTTTTTTTTCAGGTCAACAAGAGTTGTCGAACTTAGATAACTATTTTCAAGATGGCAGAAAAACGGGTGCACAAACAAATTAAAGTTTTTGAAAATGCAATAACATATTTTGATGGTCTAAGGTATCACACATTATTATAAAAGTTTGAAATTTTATGATAAAGTCATTTTCTGGTCAGGTTTTATTTTGTTTTGCTATCCTCAGAGCCATAGCTGCTTACGTTGGCGAAAACTGATTATCCCAGTATACTAATTTCCCTGCTTTAGCAGGTCTAGGAAATTGCCCCTGTGCACCCCCAAGGGTTTTCCCGGACTCAAGATTGAGTCTCAGACTCCCAAAATGCTGTCTGGGACTCTCAAATCAATAATCTTGAGGGTCCTACAGGACTCTCAAAAATTGAGAAGGAGTTTACAATTTGAATGATTTATAGCGGGTGCCTAGATTTACCCGAAAGACTCGAATTACGGAAAGACCACCAAAATACCGGAAAGACCAAAGAATATTTAGTTGGATCATTTTATGGACAAGGGATCAGACGAACTTATGTTTTACCAGAGCTTTTACCGCTGCAATAAAAACTCAGGCGAGTCTGCGCTTGCCACATGCCCCCTCCCCAATCCACAGCGCTAATTTTCAAATTCCCTAATTGGTTTTTCCAAGCCACTGATCAATTCATGATCAATTAACTGGTCAATTAATAGTAACAGATTAAATCAATGAACAGATTAGATTATGACCAACAAAAGCGCAGTCTATAACTATATTGTTGGTCATAATTGTCCCAATCAACGTGTCAATAAGGGGGAACTTACCAGCCTATATAAAGGACCCTTGTTAAGAATGTTAACACCTAGAACTAAACCTGGTGTAACAACCCAATCAACGTACATGTATAGTAAAGTAGTGATAGCTGACACCGCATATAAATATATCAATTTATAAACAACATATACTATTTATTATATTCATTAATCAATAAAAGTCTTCGCTATTCGCTGATGCATCAATATTTCCCTATTATTCTTTGGTCTTTCCGGTATTTTGGCAGTCTTTCCTGTATTTCGAGTCTTTCTGGTAAATCTAGGTACCGATTTATAACAGGTTCAGTTGATCATGATTTCTAAGTATATACTTCCTTCGAGGTATATACTTAGAAGGAAGTATAGAGATTGAATGAGGTTGACAAGCATTTTAGTAAGGATACAGAGTTGGGAAATAACACTAGGACAGGGGTGAAGAGGATCAAAATCTCCTTCATATTTCAAAATAATTTTTAATTTTCACCCCTGCGTTTTTTGCATTTAAAGGAAAAACATGCATTCAGGATATTTTTGAGGATTTCCCCCATGTCACTGTGAGGAGTAAAATCATCAAGCGTGACATGAGTGTGCATTTCTGTTTTATCTGAGGGGGCATCTCAAAAGAAACCCTTAAAACATTTTTCAAAATAAAGAAAATGCAAAGGTAAAAATTGAAAATTATTTTGAAATATAAAAAAGTTTATGATCCTCTTCACACCTGTCTTAGTATAATTTTGCAACTCTGTATACTTACAAAAATACTTGTAGGCCTCATTCAATCCCTATACATATACTTCCTTCTAAGTATATACCTCAAAGTAAGTATATACTTAGAAATCATGATCAACTGAACCTGTATAATATTGATTTTGAAAACAAATAGCTTGCAAAGTAAGTACTGATTTGAATTTAGATTTGAAAATTCTTTTTTCATTTCAGTTGTTTATTAGTTCTCCATATCAATATGTAGAGTTGTGCCTTTACATGGGACTCTAATAATTTGCACTTGGGACTCATATAAACCAAAGGTGAGAGTCCCAAGGACTCCTATAATACAATAATACAAAGCCAAGGGAAAACCCTGCCCCCCCCCCTCCCTTGAATAAAAACCAGGATTGGACACTTCAACACAAGGACGTCATCAGAACTGCCTAATAAGACAGTGAATTGTGCATAGAGACAGTTGACGGCTTTTGAAAAACATCACACATTTGGACTAATTTTGATAATATTCTTGCTGCTCTCGTGTACAGTTTCAGTTGATCATGATTTCTAAGTATATACTTCCTTCGAGGTATACTTAGAAGGAAGTATAGAGATTGGATGGGATTGAATGAGGTTGCCAATTATTTTTGTAAGGATACAGAGTAGCAAAATTATACTTAGACAGGGGTGAAGAGGATCATAAACCTTTTTGTATTTCAAAATAATTTTCAGTTTTTACTTGTGCATTTTCTTTATTTTGAAAAAAACGTTTTAAGGGTTTCTTTTGAGATGGTCCATCAGATAAAACAGAAATACACACTCATGTCACGCTTCATGATTTTACTACTCACAGGTAAAACTCTCCCCCAACTCATGCCATCAGCACTTGTTTCGCGCCTTTGGTGCTCAGCTGATGCCACCTACTTCCACATTTGAGCCGTCTACTTCAAAAACTTTTTAACCCTGCTCCTCAGAAGAATGGAAAGGGAAGTATATACGTGTGTGGGGGGAAAGGACATATTGGAGTCGACGTCAGAATTTAGACTAAGCATCAGTGTAGCTTTTTGAAGTTTTAGACCTAAATTGCACAGATACTTATTTGGGACAACCAGGAAAGATTTGATTTTGGTGACCAGTCACCTTGGTCTTCAGGGTCATATTATGTGTAAAGCCATGTATGTACTCTATCTTTTGACCAAACCGGTACAAATGCAATATTTGGATGACTTTAATTAATCGAATTTGGTGACCTTGACCTAATTTTCAAGGTCACCAGGGTCATTTAACTCTATGAAAAATCCTTGTCTGCACTGTATCTTCTGATCAAATTGCCAGACTTTGACCAAGCTGGTACAAATACATTATTGGGATGACCTTATTAAATCACTGAGAAGTGCAGTGGCTCAGTGGTAGAGTGCTTGATTTGAGATCAAGGGGTTGCGGGTTTGAGCCTCACCAGAGGCACTGGGTTGTGTCGTTGAGCAAGACAATTCATCCTCTGCTTAGAAATGGTTCGACCCAGGAGGACCTATCCCGACATGACTGAAAAAGTGTTGACTGGGACATAAAGAATCAAATCAAACAAAAATTGATAAAGCATTAGATTTTGGTGACCTTGACCTAATTTTCATGATCACCAGGGTCAAAAAACATGCATTGTCTGCACTCTGTTTTCTTAATTTATGGTCAAATTTTGACCAAAGTGGCATACTGATACCTGCATCATTTGAAGGACCTTGATAAATCATTAGACCCAATTTTCATGGTCACCCGGGTCATATAACTATGAAAAAGCCCTGTCTGCACTCTATCTTCTAAACGAATGGCCAGATTTTGACCAAACTGGCACTTAATTTATATTATAGGGAGGACCTTTAAAATGATAAGATTTTAGTGACATTGACCTGATTTTCAAGGTCACTAGGGTCATATAAATCTTTCTTCTGAGTTAAATCCTTAGGAATACTAATATGGACCCCCTCAAAAAGCAATTGGAATTGTTGGCATTTTAACATTTATTTAATATGAGCAGTTAAAATTTCATACTCAGCTTAATTTATTCAGGTCCAGTCATTTGGAACAAAATAACAGACTGGCTAGAAAATTAAAAACTAATGACTCTTTTCATAGACATTGTATTGTGGATGGAATCCAGCTGAGGAATCCAGTCTCTAATTATATTTTTGAAACAAACACATAGGTCCAGATAAACATAATTGTGTGTTTTTTTTGTGTTTGATTTGATTCTTTACGTCCCAGTCAACAATTTTACAGTTATGTCGAGAAGGATTTTCCTGGGTTGAACCAGTACTAAGCCATGATTAATGTGGCTTGCTCAAGGACATAACGCAATGACACTGGTGACACTCAAACCCTGTGCCCCTCAGTCTTCTCTCAAGGCCAAGCACTAGGTCACTGTGCTCCCATTTGAATATTTTAAAATCCCTCAGTTTTAATATTTGTTTGGTGCTCAAAAAAACCTGTCTCATTGAGACCCTTCTTTTGAGTCGAGAAATACATGTATAGTGTTTCCCCTAGGCCCTTTTAGGATGGCGCTGTTAATATGGTGCTTCCTACTGTGCCTGATCAGCTCTAGTTGTTATTCATTCTCTAGAAAGTAGAATAGCTAAACTTTTCTATGTGTGAAAAATTTCCAATATTTTAGAGAGTCTTAGTAGCTGAGCAGACTGGTTTGAACCTTTCCTCAGGGTGCCAACCCTGATGACAGCCTTTCTCATGTCAAGGCCCATGTTCAGGCCTTTAGTCAAGAGTGTGTAGCAAAAAGAGTTTTCTTATTTCTCAACCAAAACATATGTTGTGGGTACTCAAAAGAACCATCTCATTGAGACGGTTCTTTTGAGCACCCAAAACATATGTTAAAACTGATAGATAAGAAAATATTTCAGTTTTACACTAAAAATTTTTTGTTAATCTAAACCTGTGCCCATGTTTTCTATTTTAACAGGCAGTGAGCCTTACTGTGATGCGATAGCCTAGTTGTAATGTCCCCTACCGGTATACATATCAACAAACCACTCATTGGAACAGTTGTGGGTATGTAATCTTAGTATGGAAAATTTTCTAAAAATGAGAACACTGTTCTATTTCTGTATTCAAATAAAATGTTTATTTCCAGGGCTGAAATGACAAAATGCTTGTCAGAATAGTAAACAGGGAAGGCCCTGATCAGACTGCTTCTGAAGAAGCAGTCTGATCTGGGTCTGCGCTGTTTGTCTAGGCCTTTTTGGCAGACTGAGACAGCCAGTGTTTGAAATTTTAGAACATTTACCATGGTATTGTAGTGCCATAGTCCTGGATATAAAACTCTTTGCATGCTGGGCAATTTAAATTTTTCATGCTTTTTTGTCGTCTGCTGATTATTTCAAATTTAAGTTTTTCATAAAAATCTTTTAGAAGAACCATGAGAGTGTCAAACAGTTTGGAGCCAGATGAGGCCTGACACTTTGTCTGGCCTGATCTGGGTCCAAACTGTTTGCAAAGTTTAATCAGCAGATGACAGCAATTGCCACTAGCAGACTAAAATTAACTCTTTCCTTGCTAGCGGCAACTTTTGTTGTCTGCTGAAAACTTTTGCAAACAGTTTGGACACAGAGCATGGGTTCTGATCTGGATTGAAACCATTTGACACTCTGATAGTGTTCCTGAAAGAATTTCTGAGAAAGTTAACTTTGAAAAAAGTCAGCAGATGACACCAAAGCATGAAAAATTACCCAGCATGCAAAGAGTTAAATAACTGACAGCTCTGTCAGATCTGAGACTGAAGTCTTCATCTTGCACTCCGTGTATAGCAAAGAGTTCATGGTTGCTTCATGCAGACTGGGTGGATGCTCAGGCTAATCTGATTCTCACTGGCAGGGCTCTCGATCTAGTCTATGACAAAACATAGCACAACAAAACATAGAAAAGCAAAAATATAGAAAAAACATAATAAAGAAAGATAAAACATAGAAAAAACACATAGAAAAAGATCGAAAAAACTTCAAAATAACATCCAAAAGTTCAGAAATTTAAATTTTTTTATTTCCATCAATTTTATGCCGACAGCAATAAATTTGAGGTAGCGAACATTGATTAGCGACCAATAAAGCCTAAAGCCCATTATCTAACATACAGATCCACAATTAGTAGATTCTGTGTTCGTTATGGGTCAAGCTCTCCAGGTACTCCAAATATGAATGTTATTCGTTCTTAACTCAAACTTGGACACAACTTTCTTAATTCCAAATATTTGGGTGAGCCTAACCAAGAATTGAGCTTATTTGTCGGTGCCAGCTTTCCAGGAAATCTGGTCCAAGGCTTGTTCCCTAAGGTTCGCTCATAAACACTAGATCAAAGGCGGTTCTCGCCAAGTAAGACTCAAAGAGCGCAATTCGTCTGCTCCCACATCAGAAACTGAGTAAATATATTGTCCAATAGCTTGATTGAGTGAGCGAATGTTCAACGATGCATAGCAATCGCCGAGCGGTCAAGTAATTTTCCTTTTCACACTTATTGTTCTATTATTGGTCCTTCTATTATTCATCGCTCTATTTAATGTCGCGTCTATGTTTTGACTCATCTATTAAATGTCGCTTCTATCTTTTGTCTTTCTATGTTTCATCGTACACCGTCTCAATCACCCGATTTTTGGGCCGAAATTCGGCCCCATTTCCAATGCCAAAAAGTATGTTTTTTCCCCAATTCCAGACAAAAACTTCCCAATTTGACAAAAAAAAAATTTTTTTTTAGGTTCTCCATGTTTAATTCATATAATTCAAATACAGAACATATTGTTACATATTTACAATTTCACAGAATAATAGAATACAATCACACTTGCTTCTTTCTCTCCCTTTTCTCATAGTATTAGTTCACTAGTTAAGTAACATTCATTACATAAATACTCGAAAGAAGGTCTGGCAGTATATAGAGAAAGAAAAAAAACAACAACAAACTTTCTATACTGCAATGTTTTGCTTTCTATGTCATATATGTTGAGTAAGCATTTCAGAAATTCATTGAGACAAGGACTTATTTTCTTTTGTTCTGAGATCCATTTTAAAACATGTAGTGGGAATTCATTATCCCCCGATGAAGTCAGAGGGATATAGTTTTGGCTTCGTCCGTGCGTCCGTCCGTGCTACTGATATGGATTTGGGGGCCTTTTAGTTCTCTGGAGATAGACAAGGGGCCATTTCTTAACAAGGGGCCATGGCCCTCTGTAAGTTTCTGTAAGTTGCATAAAATGATTCAGGGGACCTCAGGGGAGGTAATAAAATAAACTTCTAAAAATGGGCCATTTATGTCTATGGTGATGGACGTCCAAACTGTAAATGGCCCACAGTAATTTGTCAGTCTGATATTAATTGACCAATTCGGAGCTAAACTGGCCCGTTATTTCGGACACTTGGCCCCTTATTAATGGCCCTTTATAAACTGGCCCGATATTCAATATTGCGCTACGTCCGTCTGTCCGTCCATTCGGTCCGTCCACACTTTTTGTTCTGTCCGGAACCATATCTCAGTACTTATTGGTCAGATTTGATTCATTCTTGGTACAAATGATAAGTATCATAGACTCTCAATATCCTATAAGTTTGGTCAACATCGACCCCTTAACACTTGAGGTATTGCCCTTGTTTTAGTATAGGCAATTATGAGGCAAAACCTATATTAGCTTTTTTGTGTGATGATCTTCACATTTCATCAAAGCTATTATATTTAACAACTCTTCACTATTAGACTATGATTGCCAAGTGCCTGTAGATAAGCATGGCAGTGTTAAAGTTTTACCCCACCCCCTTTGACCCCACCTAAGGGGTCAAAGGTCAAATATTTAAATTTCGCAATAACTAAGGCAATTGTTAATATTTTTTGCTGAAATTTTGCATACAGGCAGAGCAGCAATAGATATGAAACATTTAAAACAGGATTTCAGTTTGAAGGCCTGGGTCCGAGCCTGTTGGGTGGACTTAGGAGATGGGGGCCGAGGTAAAAATTAAACTTTTTCAGAATTTGGTCATGTTGCATATCAAATTAAAGCTGACAAGGCTGGCAGCAACATGGTAGCAAATATTTTGCCCACAGACACACCCTCGACCCAGGGGGTGAGGTCAAATGGTCAAACTATATCTTTTTCTGAAAGTAGTCATGTTGCATATCAAATTAAAGCTGACGATGCTGGCAGTAACATGGAAGCAAATATTTTGCCCACAGACACACCCTCGACCCAGGGGGTGGGGTCAAAAGGTCAAACTATATCTTTTTCTGAAAGTAGTCATGTTGCATATCAAATTAAAGAGAATTGAGCACAGAGCACCATGAATGCAAACATGCTGTCATTACACACACCAACGACCCCTGGGATGGGGTCAAAAGGTCATTTTCTTTTCTAAAAGTGGTCATGTTGCATATCAAATTAAAGTGGAAGAAGTGTAGACCTACATGCAAGGTAACACTTTGAATTTACACACACCCTTGACCTCTGGGGTTGGGTTTAAAGGTCAGATATTGATATTGTGCAGATGTAAGTATATTTTTATTAAACTAAGCACTAAAACATACTTGACAGGTGTTTGTTATGATCTGAATAATATTGAAAGTGAACTAAGGGTTAGATAAATGGGATTTATGTTTTGTGATTTACATGTCTCTCTCAAATAACCCTTCGTCAGGGGATATAAATTCGTCGAATTTGTCTTGTTAAATTAGACTCATTCCACTAATGACTACTCAGGGAGAAATATATGAAGGAAAATTATCTTAGTTAATAATTTATGATAGCAATTAATTAAATTTAACTTAACTGTCTAATTACTAACAATTACATTATATATCAAGAAAAAAGGTAAGTCTAATTATTGGAATCAATCTAGCAATGGAAACGTCATACATATGAACGCTGCCAAATTTCCAAATTTTAGTCAAAAGACCGCTAATTTTCCCAATTACATGGGCCCCAGCCCCATTCCCCAAAAGGGGTGTGAGGGTCCTGACTGGGCACACATGGCATTCTGTTAGTTTTGTCAAACACTGCCTCATTTATCGTTATCCAAGTCATCTGCGTTGTCATTCTGTTGTTGTATTTTCTTAGCCTCTATATATAACCCTTAAAGTGCCAATCGCAACAAAAGTACCCTTGCGAAAAATAACCAGCTTTTCTACAGCTTCTGCGCAGCTTTCAAAGCTTCGCAGAAGCTTCCTAAAAGCTAGCGGTATTGGCACCTGCGTATTTAGCTGCAGAAACGCAGCTTTTACGCAGAGCTGAAGAAAAGCCGGCTTTAACGAAGAGCTGTAGAAAAGGCGGCTTTTACGCAGCTTTTGCAAAGCTTTAAAGCAGCTTTAGCGCAGACTCACTTAAAGCTGCGTTTAAGCTTCGCAAAAGATGCGTAAATGCAGCTTTTACGCAGGTGCCAATACGGCTAGCTTTTACGAAGCTCTAGTGCAGCTTTTACGCAGCTTCAAGTGAAAGGTGCGTAAAAGCTGCGTTTTACGCAGCTTTTACGCAGGTGCCAATACCACTAGCTTTTAAGAAGCTCTAACGCAGCTTTTCTGCAGCTTTTATCAAAAAGCTGCGTAAAGGCTGTGTTTCTGCCGCTTCAAATGAAAGCTGCGTAAAAGCTGTGTTTCTGCAGCTTCCACCAAAGCTGCGTAAAAGCTGCAGAAACGCAGCTTTTATTTAAAGCTGCGTAAAAGCTGCGTTTCTACTGCTTGATAAACAAACCTGCGTTAAAGCTGCATATCTGCCAGAAACCTGCGTCTTAAAAAAGTTCTGGATGTGGCCAAAAAATTGGTCAAAACAAAGGCTTATAAGAATATAGTAGTCTAATGACTCCTGGTATTTACTGGTTGAAACATATGAATATCATAAATATGCACTGGTCTTGTGTAAATGAGTAAGGCAAAGATATGAAACATACATTGTACATAACAGTAAAGCCTGTAATGTTAAACAGCATCACATGTCCAAATTACAGAAGGTTGAAAAATCATTAGCAACTCTTAGACGTATAATCTGCTCTGTGTCTTTGTAAGTTTGAAACATATTTTCCAATGGATCATTGTACCGTAGGAGGTTCAAGGTGTTTCATCATGGCCCGTAATAGCTCAACTAGGTCACTAAGGTGCATCATGTGATTATACTGTCACCTGGCAGCAGTTCCAAGCACTCTGGTACTTCAAGTTTGACACCTCCCTTACCTTTTATTGGTTGCAACTCAAAGTTTTGCTTTGGTTGTGGTTTAGGGTCACATACAATAGCTATGGACATGCCATGATGGTCAATTAACCTAGTACATGTATAACCACACCTGTTTTCCTGTACAAGATTAGAATAAGGGACTTAAACCAGTACTCGTGTGCACATACTTTGGCTTATGACAATAGCCCTTCTTGAATCAGTGGGAGGAGAATGACCTGGCCTATGAAAATATTTCATGATCAAACACCACCAAAGTATGGATCGAGATGAGGATTGAACTTGCAACCCCTAGATCAGGGATCTGAATCCCTACAAATATGCTCTGGGTCCAGCAATGGTTGGTTGTTTTGATGTTTATGTCCCAGTCAACAGCTATGATCATGTCAATGATGTCGAGGCAGTCAGTTCACTACATTGTAACCACACTTTTTTTCCTGGGCAAGCTTGACTTAAAGTGTCAACCAGTACTTTGTGCAAATACTTTCCCCTATAACTGACAACAACCCTTCATGAATCAGCAGAGGAAAGAGAATGACAGTAGAATTTATTTCACAATCAATCTCCACGGAAGTATGGAACCAGGCAGGGGTCGTACTTGTGACCCTTGGACCGCCAGTCAGACTCGCAAACTGGGACACACAGGAGTCGTTAAAATGTCTGGTAGCATACTGGGACGCACAGCACAGTCATTAAAATGTCTGGTAGCAGATATGTGTCTGACTGCAGATCCAGGGTTCGCGAGTTCGATCCCGGCCGGTCCCTTACTTTCAGGGAGATTGCAGATCATGGAATATAAATTTCTACAACCATTCTCTCCCTTCCACTGATTTAAGAAGGGTTTGTTGTCAGTTTCAAGCTAAAGAGTATGTGCAGGAAGTACTGGTTAACTGCTAAGCCAAGCTTGCTCAGGAAATAAGCCTTATATTAAGGTGTGGTTACGTTAACTGATCATCCCGACATGACCATAGCTGTTGACTGGGACATAAAGAGCCAAACCAAACAAAACCAAATGCACTATACGACCCAAAGAACATATTTGAACAAAGGGAGTACCACTTCATTTCTTGTGAATCCACAGGAAGCTGTCATTACAAAAGATAGCATTGCTACTGGTTCCTCTAAGACGGGATGCACATATGTCGATCCTATAGCCCGCCTTTGTTTCGATCTTTCAAGCAGACAAGAAGTCTTTCTCTAATTGTTCCCAATGCTAACATGTCTCAATCTGCACTAGCAGGACCCAATGACAAATCTAGCATGTAAGCAAATGATAACAGCATAATAATCTAGCAAATTTTGAGGGATGTTGAAATACCTGCTTACTTTTTTTTTATAAAAGACAGTACTTGTTTCTAAAAGAACATCTGTCTGTAAACATATAATTTTCTCATAGAAATATAACTCATTGTGCTTATAAATATATTAATGTTACTAATCCTTTATATCATAGCATTAGATAACTTACTATTGTTGTTTAAGGGAAATATACATGCATACCCCACCCACTGAATCTAGCTTGATTAGAAAATAATTTTCTTATCCATTTATTAACTAACTAGTCACACTTTTTTTATGCCCCCAAAGGAACTTTGGGAGGCATATAGTAATCGCACTGTCCGTCCGTCAATCCGTCAGTCCGTCCGTCCCGCTTTCTTGTCCGGTCCATATCTCCTATATTCTTTGAGGTAGGAACTGCAAATTTGGTGTGTGGATACATCTTGGGATGGCGGAGTGTCGCGTACCATTTTCGGGTCACTGTGACCTTGACCTTGACCTCTGACCTAGTTTTTATAATAATCGTGTCCGGAGCCTATCTCTTATATTATTTGAGGTAGGAATCTCAAATTTAGTGTGTGGATGCATCTTGGGATGACGAAGTGTCGCATACCATAATTGGGTCACTGTGACCTTGACCTCTGACCTAGTTTTTAGAAAAATCGTGTCCATAGCATATCTCTTATATTATTTGAGGTAGGAATCTCAAATTTGGTGTGTGGATGCATCTTGGGATGTAGTAGTGTCGCGTACCATAATTGGGTCACTGTGACCTTGAACTTGACCTCTGACCTTGTTTCTAGAAACTGCATTGAGTCTGGTGCATATCTCCTATATTCTTTGAGATAGGAATTCCAACTTTGGTGTGTAAATACATCTTGGGATGACGGGGTGTCACATACCATTTTTGGGTCACTGTGACCTTGACCTCTGACCTAGTTTTAAGAATTATTGTGTCCCGAGCATATCTCATATATTCTTTGAGTTAGGAATTCCAATTTTGGTGTGTGGATGCATCTTGGGATAGCGGAGTGTCATGTACCATTTTCGGGTCACTGACCTTGACCTCAGACCTAGTTTTTAGAATAATCATGTCCAGAGCATATCTCTTATATTATTTGAGGTAGGAATCTCAAATTTGGTGTGTGGATGCATCTTGGGATGACGAAGTGTCGCTTACCATAATTTAGTCACTGTGACCTTGAACTTGACCTCTGACCTAGTTTCTAGAAACTGTTGCATATCCCCTATATTCTTTGAAATAGGAATTCCAAATTTGGTATGTAAATGCATCTTGGGATGCCTGAGTGTCACAAACCATTTTTGGGTCACTCTGACCTTGACCTCGTTTTCAAGAATTATTGTGTCCAGAGCATATCTCCTCTATTATTTGAAGTAGGAATCCCAAATTTGGGGTGGTGTTTCCTCTTGGGATGGCGGAGTGGTGCATACCATTTTGAGTCACTTTGACCTTGACATTGACTTCTGGCCTAATTTCTAGTTTTTTCGTGCTATATTACAGCTATCTTTCCTCAAATCTTATACTAGACCAATTCCTTTGGGGGCATTCGTCACTGTTTGTGACATTTCTTGTTACACTCACTTTTTCTAGAAACTGGATTTTATTGTGTCCCTCAAAGAAAGCATGTGTAGATTGGTCAGCAGGTGATGGTTCAATGGTTGTTTAGGTTTTATCTCTTGTTGTACAGCCATATTAGAAATTCAAATTTTTCCAACTAAGGGATAAACTCCAACTACTTCAAATCAACTCCCCAGTGATGTACCACTCCAAATCAAACTCCCCACAGTGGTGTACTTCTGGTTCAGGGACCTTTAAAAACTATTTCTACTGAAAGGAAGTTGCCACTGTTGGGGAGTTTGACTCCAAATAGATTACACCCTTAAGAAATCTGTATTTTAGCTGCAATGCTGAATATATGTTTACCAGGTAGGTAGGTAGGTAGGTAGGTTGTGTGTATGGAGAGGGGGTGGGGGTCAGGATGGGTGGGTGGGTAGGTATAGGTAGATATATATAGGTAACTATTGGCAAGTAGGTATGGGGAGGGGTGAGGGTAGCTAAGTGGGTGGGTAGGTAGGTAGGTAGGTAGGTAGGTGGGTGGGTGGGTGGGTGGGTGGGTTTTAGGTGGGCGGGAGTTGGGTAAGAGGGAGGGAGGTGGATAGGTGGGTGGGTAAGAGGGAGGGAGGTGGATAGATGGGTGGGCAAGAGGGAGGGAGGTGGGTGGGTGAGAGGATGGTGGAGGGAGGGAGGTTAGGGTAGGGTAGGATAGGTAGCATTGAGGGAGGGATTCTTGGTGGGACTGGGTAGTATGGCTGTTGGGGTCCTGGATGGGTGGATAGATACAGGTAGGTTTAAGTAAGCATTGGTAGGTAAGTTTGTGGTAGAGGTGAGGAGGGGGTAGTGTTGGGGGCATTTTAGGTGGGTGGGGATGTAGGGTGGAGGTCTATATGGTCAGTTGGGTAGTAGAGTTTTCTGGGGATTTTCTTAAGTATTGACAGCCTGAGTTGACAGCCATTTTATTTTATTTCATTATAGTTTGTTAACTAATTTGGCTGTTTCCCTGTGCTGATGCATTGCATAGGTTGGCCCTAATGCTTGTTGGTAATTTAGTCCAATAGAAGAATTTGCCAAGTTGGATATTAATTTGGCTGCCCAGGCTGATCAGTATTGGCTTGGGGAACAAGTCAATCTATGGGTCTCATCACGAGAAACCATGTCTTCCAGGTTTCTGACCTAGTAAGACACAAACCAGTCTGCTCAGCTACAGAGACTAGCTAGATTACTGAAACAAAGCAATCTCAGGTGAAGCAGGACAGTTAAAAAAGTTAATTACGCAGCTTTAAATATACGAGAAAAGCTGCGTCTTTATGTTTTTAGACTGTTTGGACTTAAATATAAGTAATACGCAGCTTTTCTGCAGCTCTCGCTCTCAGGAGCTGCAGATTTTACCTTAATGATTCATTTGCTTAATAAAACAGAATATTCACCTTTGCTACAGCTTTCAGAATTAAATACGCAGCTTTCTCAGACAAACCAACTTAAATACGCAGCTTCTGCGCAGCCCACACAAAAAAGTTCAGCTTTTACGCAGCTTATACGCAGGTCTGAAAAAAACCCGCAGCATTTCTACAGCTTTAACGCAGGTCTGAAAAAAAAACGCAGCTTTTACGCAGCTTTTTAAAAAAAGCTGCGGAAAAGCCGGCTTTTAGGCAGCTTTTACACAGAGCTGCGTTTAATTTTGGCAAGGGTAATCTGCTTCGTCATCTGTTGAAATTTTTAGAAGCCTTTTCGAAAAACAGTGTAGATGCATATCAGACTGCTCCTATAAGAGCTGTCTGATCTGGGTCCACATTGTTTGCCCCTCTACTTACATTAGTCAAATAATGTAAGCAAAATTAGCAGCAGACAAATAAAGCCGACAACATTTTCGGATGGAGTTTTTGCAGGCGCAAATAATGTGAGCAAAATATGCAGCAGACAAATAAAGCAGACAACATTTTCAAATGAAGTTTTTGCAGGCGCTTTAAGGGCTAATAGTGTGGACCCAGATCAGACTGATCCATACTGAAAATGCAACTGATGTTGAAGCCAAAAATTGCAGCAGAGTCTGAGACAATTTCAGCAAGCTGCTTAAGTGTTAATCCTTATCTTGTTAAGCCCAGATTAATCCTTTTTTGAAAACACTGTAGATCCATATCAGCTGGCTTCTAATGAAGCCATCTGACCAGAATATACAATGTTTCTCATTGGGCTAGTTAATCAATTCTAATTAATGAAATCATACAACTGACTGTTTTGGGTGCAAATCATGATATAGTACACCTTATAATTGCTAGTAATTTATTATTTAGTAGAACTAAGGTTAGCAAATAATTAGTTAAGAGGGCGTAACGAAAATTTAATTTTCTTATTTCTCAACCAAAACATAATGATAACATTTGAAAACAGACTTTTTAACCCATAAAGCGCCACCTATTATTTGCAGCAGAGGACAATTCAAAATTTTGCTGCTTTTTCAAAAACAAATAAGGCATGATATTTCATGAGAATCAGCTGGCAGACGATTCGTATGTAATATCATTCATACCTTATTTTTGTCAAAAATTGGGAAAGATATCCCAAAATTTGTTGTCTGCTGCAGTCGTGATTGGCGCTTTAAGGGTTAAATATCTATTTTATGTCCTGTTCGCATATATGGCCATAAATGTCAGCTTTGATAAAAATCTGATTGAGGACAGATTTTATTTTTATTATTTATTCTTTTTATCTTTTCTAGATGATTTTGATCAATTTACACAACAAAATGCAGTTGGCCTAAATGTTAATTTGATTAATTGCATAACTTTTCTAAATTGCCTTTATTTTGCTCATAAAAGGCTCAAGGTGAGCTATTGTGATAGGTCTTTGTTAGTCATCCATCCATCAGTCGTGCATCCGTCTTTAAACTTTTTTTAAAATGACATCTGCTCCTGAGCCACTGGTCCAAATTTCATATAACTTCCATGATGCACTCTTTCAAAATTGCATATACGGTTTTGCTCCTCTGAAACAGGAGGGCCGCCAGAGCTGCGGATAAGAAATTGTTTAAACAACATCTACTCTTGAACCACTGGCCCAAATTCAAAATAATTTCACAGAATTGTTCCTCATAATACCCTATACCAAAATTGCACAAATGGTTTTGCTCTGCTGAACACGAGCCGCCAGAGCTCCAGATAAGAAATGTCTTTAAACAACATCTCCTGAACCCCTGGTCCAAATTCAAAATTATTTCACAGAATTGTTCCTTGTGATGCCTTCTACCAAAGTTGCTTAAATGGTTCCTGTCCACTGAACAAAGGGGCTGACAGAGCTCTAGATAAGATGTATTAAAATGGCATCACCTCCTGAACCACTGGTCCAAATTTCACAGAGTTGTTCCTCATGATGTTTCTATTGTACTCTACAACTCTAAACAACATCTCCTGAACCCCTGGTCCAAATTCAAAATTATTTCACAGAATTGTTCCTCATGATGCCTTCTACCAAAATTGCACAAATGGTTCCTGTCCGCTGAACAAAGGGGCTGACAGAGCTCTAGATAAGATGTATTAAAATGACATCTCCTCCTGTAACACTGGTCCAAATTCAAAATAATTTCAAAAAATTGTTGCTCATGATGCACTCTACAAAATTTTCACAAATGGTTCCACTCCGCTGATCAAAGGGGCTGCCAAAGCAGCTTAAGCTCTAGATGTCTTTCAGCGAAATCTACTTCTGAACCAAAAACATTATAGGTATCTTGTAAGGGAGACAAATCTTGCAAATGTGGATGTCTTGTTTGTAGATAGTTTTTCCCTTGATTCGGGGAAGACAGATAGCTACAATAAGGATGGGATTGTGACAAAATCAGATAAACAAACATTTTCAACGTAAAATTGTAAATATTTTCTAAACCATAATTTTTAGCATATGTTTTGGGTACCCACAACATATGTTTTGGTTGAGAAATAAAAAACTTATTTTTCTGTTACATACTCTTAACTAAAGGCCTGTTTTTTTTGAAATAGATCAGCTCCAGCAGTGAATTGTTGAGTAATAATTCACTGTTTGGAGGTCAGTTGTAAAGAAGATTGATTAAATCACGAGTGCACAGCACGAGTGATTTATCTTCGTACAACAAACCGACAAACAGTGAATTATTATTCAACAATTCACGCACTAGAGCTGATCTATTTCGATTCTAACACACAATAAACGACGAAAACACATTCGAAGTCTTCATCTTCTTCCAACTTTCCGCCATTGCACTGAAGAACTCCTGTCAATACTTAGACTACGTCGCATACGTTTACATGAAATTGTAACGTCTTTGAAGCGTAAAAATGATGTTACACCGTCTAACGCCATGAATGACGTCATTTTCCAGTGACGTCAGCTATCACACACTTTAGCAGTGAATTATTGTTGGACATATCACAGTTTGTTACCGTTGGCTCTATAGGCCAGGTGTGTTAGAATGTCTTATATAACTGATGATGTAGGTAAATCATGCCAAAGTCGCGAATTTAATACTTGGCAAATATGTCTTTTAACCCTATTCGCGAAAATAAAATTCTTGTGAGATTTCAGAATTGACAGTACTGGTTCAACCCAGGGAGATCCGTCCTTATATAACTGAAAAATTGTTGACTGGGACGTAAAGAATCAAATCTAACACAAAAAAGCAGCAACACATCACAGTGCAGACAACTTACGTAGGATGAGCGCAGTGGCTCATTTGGTAGAGTGTTAGACTTGGCATGGAAGAGTTGCTAGTTAGAGTCTCACCAGAGGCACTGTGTTGTGTCCATGAGCAAGACACTTTCTTTTACTGTCTAACTGGTTCAACACAGGAAGACAAGAAAACATGCCGGGCCTGGCATGACTGATATCGTTTTGAATGGGACGTAAAGCACCAATACAAACAAATCAACAACTTAAGTAGCAAATGGCACTTTACGGGTTAAATTGACCCTTGACTGGGTTGTGATCATGAATTTATCTGTCTCAGTAGTGATAAATTGTGAAAGAAGGTAGGTCACTTATTATCTAGTTGTTTAACTCTTTCCTTGCTGAGCCGCATATTGTAGTCTGCATATAACATTTGCAAACAGTTCAGACCCAGATCAGGACTGACAAAATGTTGGTCCAGATCTTGATCCAAAATGTTTGACACTCAATGTGTTCTCTAACCTGAGAATGTTTGAAAAAAAAGCTAGTTTTGAAAAAAGTCAGCAGATGACAATAAAAGCATGGAAAATTGGCCAGCATGCAAAGAGTTAACCTTCAACTGATTTTGTGGCATTTCTCTTGAATATCCAGGGAAATAAGGCACGAGATTTGATTTGCATGATCCACATGGTGAAATACCAAGACTTATTCAATTTCTTAACCCTTAAAGTGCCAATCACAACTGCAGCAGACGACAAATTTTGCGACATCTTTACTAATTTTCGAAAAAATAAGGTAGGATATTTCATGAGAATCATCTGCCAGCAGACGATTCTCATGAAATATCATACATGTAGCTTATTTGTTATTCTTGAAAAAGCGGCAAAATTTTAAATTGTTGTCTGCTGCAAATTGTAGGTGGTGCTGAAGCAGGGACAAAATTTTAAAGTGTCTTTTGTTGCAAAATTTATATGTTGCTTGAAGGATTATGGACATGAACAACTTTTAGGAAAGATATTTTTTGGAAATGTTACAGAATGTGTTAAGGGTGACCATTTTTTCATTCATAATGTACATGTATCATATGTACTAATTCTAACAAAGAACAAACAACTACACTATTACACTGCATAACATACCGGATACTAAAGGCTGACGGCAATCGAAAAGGTTAATACTAGTACTATCAATGAATGTAGATCAAAAATCGTTAGAAACAGAGTTTTCAATTGCCATTTGTCGTCTGACTGGCGACAAACGGCAATCAAAAAACACTGTTTCTAGCGATTTTTGATCTGAGTTAGGAACATTTTCGATTGCCACCTATCCCATGTGCATAAGATATCTTCAAACACATACTGACAAAGTTGCCCACTTCAAAATGTTTTTGTTTGTTTTGATGTTTTATGTCCCAGTCACAATGATACAATCGGTTCACTCTGCCTGCTAATGATTACAGATGTCCCTTGCTGATAAATTTTGAAAACAGTTTGGGCCTGATCTTGACCTGTTTGACACTGTGATCCTGTTCTTGAAAGACTATTTCAAAAAAATTAATTTTGCTAAAAAAGTCAACAAGCAACAAAAATGCAGCATGTAAAATTACCCAGCATGCAAAGCATGCAAAACCTCATTTTATAACATTCTCAGTATGTATCTTTTCAAAGATAACGCATGTTAGATCCTCAGTTTAAAACTGATCAAGATATGCTGAACAAAGGACTACTTTTTGTATTAATATAAAAATTTGTATCATTCATATCAACCAAGGGCTACAATAAGCATTAAATCTAAATTCATGTGGTTGAATCTTTTATCTATATCGGCCTCATCCCAAGTAAACTTGTAGGTTTTCGGGGTTTCTGAATGAGTAAGACGCAAACAGACCTGCTCAGCTACAGAGA
This sequence comes from Loripinus fragilis, assembly GCA_964019695.1. Lineage (NCBI taxonomy): Eukaryota > Metazoa > Mollusca > Bivalvia > Lucinida > Lucinidae > Loripinus > Loripinus fragilis. The sequence continues at coordinate 38,272,096 of OZ026515.1, forward strand.
CTAGCTAGGAAATTGAAATTTCACTTGATCAAACTTTCCAATTTGCTTATAACAAAGGCACTGATGGACTGCCTTGATGCACAGGCTGGTCTGCGCCTTTGTTGTTCTCAAACCAAGTGGACAGGTTTTCTCAGGTCGAGGCTCATAATTGAGCCGTGGCATGTGATTTCCAACAATCTGGTATGTGCTACCAGCAAAGGCTCAGACCAGCCTGCGCATATGCGCAGTCTGATCAGAGCCTTTGCTAGTCAATTGAATACTCTATGAACATTAAGCTACTGACAGAACAACATTTGGAGCTTCTAAGCTTTAAAGGAGGCTGCACAGGCTCGTCTGAGTCTACGCTTGTCAAAATGACACATTGTTGGAAATCACATGTCACTGCTCAAATTTGCTTGATGGATCCATGGGAGCTTATTTATTTCTTTACAGGTGTGTTTATTCTAGTAATTGTGGGGTATAAGTACTCCGCTGAGATTAAAGGGACAGTCTATAGATCTGACGTTGCCAGTGAAGTGAAAAAGATGTCACAGTCTGAGCCGAAGACATGGAAGACCAGTGAGTTTAAATCTTTGCCAGTGGAAGCTAAACAGGATCTTGATAAAGTTACAGTGAAAGAAGCTGATCTGCCAATAAAATTGGATGGCAAGGTATGACAGTATTAATTTTGGTCCTCGTTGTGGGAACGCCTGTCTTCAGGATTCTGATGAGTTTTCCCATACATATTGATACAATAAGTATGGGACTGCCCATTGTGTACTTTATTATAGGAATGAATTTTTATTTTTGTGGATTTTATCGATGTGTAAACTCCGGCGACTCACTCACAAACTGAGTAAAGCCCAAAATTGGATGGCAAGGTATGACAGTATTTGGGCCTCGTTGTGAGAATGCCTGTCTTCGGGGTTTAGCCCTTTGTATTCTGATGAGTTTTCCCATACATCATGCCTACCAAATGCTCGATTGCTCAACATCTGGTTGAATATTAAAAACAATTCCTCCAGGAAGAGAATCAAAAATCGGGGAATGTCATGCAACAGACTTTGCATTCCTACGTTTATGGTATAAATTTGAGGTCAGAAGTTCTCTCGTTTTGTCAGATTTACATTTCGCGTAAAATAGGTGTACCAGAATTCGACAGGAACGTGTTATCGAGAGAAAAGTAAATATGACCTAATGAGAATACTTTCTGAGCTTGTATTTATACCACAAAAGCAGGAATCATGACATTCCCCGATTTTTCATTTTCTTCATAGAGCAGTTGTTTTTAATATTCAACCAGAGGTTGAGCATTGGAGCGTTTGGTAGGTGTGCATACATATTGATGCAATAAGTATAGGACTGCCCATTGTGTACTTTATATTACAATACAAAATTTATATACACTGAACCGAAGTTCTAAGTAGCCACTTTTCAATTTCTTTTTTTCTGACTAAGCCCTAGTGATATTGAAATGAATTTTTGCACAAGTGTGTGCATTGTAATGGACTAAAGTTAAGAGGTGCTTTGGAAGAGTTTTCTATCCATTCACGATTTTTGGGTTCAAAAATGCCAAAATCAACTTTTTAAAGAAAATTAGCGTTTTGAGTGCAGTTTTTATCGAGATTCAAGTACAGGTGATTGCAACCTGCCTAGTCGACTTGAAAAAACACAAAACACTTGACATTTTGCTTATGACAGATTTTTTATGAATTTTTAAAAATTGATAATTTTCCGAATTTTCCAAAAGTATCGGAAATCATCAGCTGCACATCCTTAAATCATTGTATGCGTTTTATTTTATGTTAATATGTTTGACAAAACACCATGCAACTTTATGAGCCCATTTTCTAGCGATTTTTTTTTTACTAATTTGGTATCCACTTCAGATTTTAACGTGAATTATTAAAGGTCCATTAAATTGCATTTGTCGAAAATTTCTTTTAAATTTTAAACAGAACAGTCACGCCAATTGTTACGATGCAGAATAGATGGAACAACAGAATCAGTGATGGTTGCGTATACGCACATATACGCAAAGGTTTAGGTATGCACCTGGTCACCTATTCGAACCATGATACGGTACCTTTTCTACTAATAGTCCCAATAAAAGGTCGGTTTGTCTGAGATGGAATTCATTGTGTCTATATTTATCAACGCTTGCACGATTTCCTTACTTTTTTTGAATATCTTGGAAATCTTGTGCATTTTTTCAATATATAAAGGATGGAATTTCCCATTCTTGTTAGGGGACATTTTAATCATACTGTTGAAAGGTTCGATATAGAGACGCTATTCATTATCATAAAAGGTACGTGAAGTTATATATATTTTTACTGTGTTGAAATTGTACATGACAGGGCGATGGCGATTCGTGTTATCGCATTGAATCGCGATGTCTCTAGCATGTCACATTGTATTGAAATAATAAGTCACTCATTTTCTATTTTGTCGTCTGTTGACAGCATTCCGTGTATGAGTTCTTTCGGGTGTTATCAATAACGTCCCGTTTTTTCGGTGAAAATAGCGATTGTTACGCACTTGCGTATGAAGCTACGCACATGCGTAATGCCTAAAAATCTGCTGGGACCATTCTTGCGGCTATAGTAAAAGCTGTCCGGATGGACTCGTCAGGTTATTTCGGACAAAAGTAGTCACAGGCCATGACCGGCCTGCACATAAAACTATAATGGTATGCTGAAAGATTTACCAGGGACCGATAGGTGAAAAACAATTTTAGCAGCTAGATTTTAAATTGTTGTGATTTTATATGGCGTTGTTGGAAAGACGATTTAACTGCCAGTGATAGTCGACTTTCTGTAGCGACCTGTATGTGTCACCTCGAGTTATATCTGACGCATATAAGAATAAGGGTTAGGTGCATACACTACAACACACTTACATAAATAAGGTGATAGCTGACATGTATGTTAAGAGATTAGGTTGGTGTAATGTTACACCAAAGTAAATGTAAAAATATTTGTTACACCAAAGTAAATGTAAAAATATTTGTTACACCAAAGTAAATGTAAAGATATTTGTTACACCAAAATAAATGTAAAAAAAATATTGTACGGTTTTACACACATAAAACAGCAGAATGTAATCTCTCAATATTGATGTAAATATGTTTACCGTGAGGTCATAATTAGTTGTTTACAACTGATACGTTATACATGTACGAAAGTAGCGCGTGGGCAGGGTGATGTCTGGCGTAAACGTCCAAAGGTTACGTCGGCACCACACTGTTCAACCTTTTCCTGGAATTTTAAGAGAATTGGTATCAGTATTTGTAAACCTCGAAACTATCTAGATAACGTGACCTTGAAGGGAAAAAGGGCCACGGGATCTTGATGTTTCGGCTGCGATAGCGTCTCAACCAGGGTGATGTTACGACAGTGTATAGGAAATTTTGTTACGTATGGGTTTGTTCGTTTGGCATAAGAGGTATTGTTTAGCGCTGACGTAGGCCAGTCACTAAAAATGCTTCTCTATTATATAATTTTGAGTGTGTATATTTAGAAGAGCCGATCCATCCTAACCGCATGGGAGCCGTTAGCCATACACCCACGGGTGAGGGCTAATCGCGCGCTTATAGGGTTTAGGCTGTAATTTAAAAGAGTAAGACCACTGAAATTATTTCTAATTTTGTGAACTTCAAACGAACAACTCCATTATTGACGCAACAGAGTGATTCTGAGATTCTAAAAGTAGATTGTTTTTTGCAGAATCGTCTCTTGTGTCCCCTCCTACGTTGGAGGCTGAATGTTGGTGAGCCGAATGATTATTACCTGAGGGCACTTATTAGCTGTCCCCCTCAGGCCACGACCAGCGTGGATCAGGCCCAATCGTTACATCCAACCATGTAGAATAGCCCAAGTCGGGAGCCAACCGGCTTGAATTGTTATAAGTGAATCTGACATCCCAATGTGGGGATACGATCATGAAGAACCACTTATACTAATCCTGACATCTAGAACGACGATCAGTATTACGCGCAAGAAATACTATGCGAAACCAGTGACGACCAAAGTACAGGTTCGATTACCTCAGCGCCGATGGTCTGAAGTAGACAACGTGCGGCTAAGAAGACATAGTGTTCGCGAGACGCGTGAAATATCAACAGTTATAGTGTTCGCGGGACGCGTATAATCTCGAGATTTCTCGTCAATACGAGAACTGAAATATTAAAGGGCCCAATTTTTTTTTCCTATGAGAACTTAAGCTATATGTTAATCATATTCTTTACGTCTTTTATTTCTGACTAGTTGACGTACATCTAGAGCAGGACACTCCAAGATTGATTCTAATTGAAATGATCTTGGAGTGGCAACTTGCCCTAGTATAGGATGGTCAATTAGCCAGAAATAACAGCGTAGGTGGTGTCATTGTATATTAATGTGTTGTTGATGTTTTCTTAGTACATAAAGTACTGAAAAGTTTTTGCTAGTTGTGTGCATTATTTTTCCCTGGTAGCATCGTCATCGCATAAAGGAATTTTCCAATAAGATTTCCCCTCTTCCTTCCTGACCGGCTTTATGTCGTAACACCAATTCATAATGAAGAACCTCTGAAAATTGCACTGCTGTGCCGCAGATAATAAAGCGTACAGAGCAATGCAAAGTGAATATGCAAACTGCATGGTTAAGCGAAAAATCCTTTAAGTTGTTGACCGTGGCTGTCTTCATGTTAAAGTAGAAGAGAAATGGAGTGTTCCATTGTCAAAAAACTTTTTGATTCTTTACATTGAATATCCCAGCTGTTATAAACATCTTCAAACTAATTAAATTTAAATGGATAACGTATCTGATGAATAGTTTATATCACACTAAAAAGTGTGTCTTTTTGAAATGAGGGTACCTTTATTCGGACATCGCCTGTGCAATGTCTACCAGTCATTTTGAAATGGCATAATCTGCAAAGTCTCGACATTATTAGCTGAGCCTTGGACATTTTTATAGAGTTTAAATTTTATGAGAGCGATTTTTACTTTCTTAATGGGAGCAAAAATTGTGTGGTGGCTACTTATAACTTCGGTTCAGTGTATATATTCGGAAATACAAAACAGTATAGCATTAGCTATGAACAGCTATTAACTGACTTTAAGGGTCATAGGTAAAAGTTTCTACATCATGATGTATTTCGGTCCCTGAAGGCTGTTTTAATCTTAGCAAACAGTGCAGACCCTGATGAAATGCAGTATTATGCTGCATTTCATCTGGGTCTGCACTGTCTGCCAATGTATCCGTTTAGGGGTTTCCAGTATACAATGGATTAATGACAAGGACATGCTCAAACCAACTTACTCAGCTACAGAGACTAGATAGAAAATTCAAATTTGTATGAGGCAATGTTAAATACATTGTATGAGCAAATAACAAAGGCCCTGATCAGACTGCATGTAAACGTGCACTATTCAGGCTTGCACTGTTTGCCAAGATAAGAACATTTGATAGCATACTTATCAAAATCATGATATAGCTATGAAATCAGCTTTTTCTGCATGCATTAAAGTCAGGTTTTCTTGCTTCAATGCCCATGTGTCCCTATAAGTGAACACTAAAGCGTTATTTCTTGAAAATCTGTCAAAAGCCGACACAAGGGATTTTCCTACCCAATTTGGGAGAACTAAATGTATAAAATGAATATTAGCCAAATAAGGAAAATTTGATAAGTGTACAATGACATGTAATGTACTTTTTGGTCAAATATGGTAGCTATAGAGTAAATGGTCCTGGTCCTGAGGCAATGAAACTTGTTTCATGCTCAACTCAACTGAGCATGAAACATTTTAATATTAATTAGCATGATAAATACAACATCTGAAAGTTTGAAAGCAAGAAAAGTCTTCTTTTTTCAGAATTTCAGATTATATGAACAGTTAAAATTTCATGCTCAGTTGAGTTGAGCATCAAAAAAGATCTATAACCTCAGGGCCTGATTTTTATTTTCAGGACGTGGTTGTCCATTATAGACAAGCAGAGCCAGATGTGTGCAGTCTAGATGTGTTGTTTCTTCATGGGATGAAATTTTCATCTCAAACTTGGTTTGACAAGCCGATGCAATCTTTACAGATTTTGTCCAAACTTGGATATAATGCAGTAGCCATAGACTTGCCAGGTAATTTAGCCCTTTTCAACCAACGGGTACATAAAAAATCAGGACAGACTCAATTGTGGTCATCTTATTTGGGCTTGGTGGGTCAGGCCTCAGACTCTATGACGGCTCCGACGTAAAGCTTTAATCGGTGGGTTGGTGCCTGATGCTTATCTGTAGCTGGACCCACCGTGGCTCAACTTGAGATTTTCTTTAGCTCTGACTATCTATGAGTCATGAGCCTTTTTTTTGTTTCATCATGGAGTGTTAATTTGATTAGAGTGTTTTCCATGATGATACATTGCATTAGTTAGATGGCCTCCATGCGAGCTGAACATTTCTTGTACTTCAACAACAGCAGAATCTAGGGCGAAGATTTGGTACCAGTAAAATGCATTTAAGCCCCCGGTGGCTTAGGCTGCTGTCCGTTCTAAGGTAGTGGTTCTGTTGTTGTTGACTTTTTGTTTATTGTTACTCCCATTGTAGGAGTCTGTAATTGTTCTATGTTTTGTTGTACGTTACTTTATGTCCATTCTAGTATTGCAATCATCTTGATGGGGAAGAGAGAGCTGATTGCTTTGCTTAATTTGTCTTCCTGGTATCTCGTGATGGTTGAGCGGCTCTTCCTCGCGGTGCCACGGGGTAGTCTGCAGTTTGTGATTGTGGTATTTCCTGATCATACTCACTTACTATTTTTCCATTGTTTGCCAAGATAATCTTAGAACACTTACTCATCAAAAATCACCGTATAGCCTTGAATTCAGTGCTAGGCAAATACATGTACATGTATACTGGTTGAAGGTATGCTAGCTGTAAATATAAACTCGTGGTACTGGTAGTTGACTTTCATAACTGACCTAATTTCATTAAAAAGATCAATCCCAAGTAAATAACGCACTTAACAGAAATCCTTAACAATCACATACCCAACCCATATAGATCCAATTTTCGGAAAGAAGGAAGATTTTTCATGTCCTCAAATGCCATAATTAGGCCAACAATGGATTATTTCAAAATGGTGGACAATTGTTATGCTGACATATGATCATGTGACACATTTCCCACAAAAAGAGACAAACTAACACTAGAGTATATGAATTCTGACTCACGATGGCAACATTGGTATGGGGGTAACTTGTTTGCGACATGATAATGATGGATTCGAAAGATTGCAATCAAATTATTTTTGCACAATAGGATTAGTTAGATATTAGTGAAGGAAAATCATGGATTTATAAATATTTTTTTAACATGACCAATCTTGTCCCAAGCCAACTATCTTAATTACTGTGACCTTACGTAACAATAGGCTACAGTCAAATCTTTTGAAGATGATGTGAAAAGTCCTAGCAGGGCAAATAATTTCAAACCTTATGTCTCTTTAGTTTATAAGGCTGGTCATTGCAAAGGGTCTCTAGTGACAAGGCAGGCTATTTCCTAAATGAGACATTCTTTTGTTGAAATAAAGACTTGAGACGCTGAACACATTCAACAAATACATGTAGACCAGCCATCGTTGCACCCTAGTCGGCGTATTTAAAACGAAAAGGAGTTTCCCTTTTTTTCCTCGAAAATAACATGACTTGGTTTTGAATAAGAGTTCATTTTGATCATCAACTGTGCTTGTTATTTTTTCGTAACATGTATGGGAAATTGACCGATAAACCAAGACAAACAATGTATACAGTTGATGTGTAATAAAAACGACCATCTTGTAATAAAGTAGTCTATGTCAGATGTTTGATGTCTTCTTTGGCTTGTACAACCCTCTTCCCCCCTAGACCTAAGGCACCATTTACATATATTGTGTATGTATGTGGTGACATTTCATTGTCCAAAGGGCATCTTGGGTCTGGGGGGGGAGTCTAAAAACAAATTGAATGGTGCAAATTTCAACTTTCCAATGACAAACGTCACTTTTTAAAGCATATTTTGTACTCATGCGCAGGAAGAATATCTTAAAATGTAGGAATGTAAGAACACTTCTATCCTTAATATTTTAGTACTTTATTTTAGCACTTTTACTTTTCAAAAAATAGCAATGCGTTCACTCATAGTCTGGTCTAAATTGTACCCAGTACAAAGATGTAAAATGAGGGGGTGGGAGTAGAAAACACGAGTTTTCACGACATTGTAAAAGATGAATCTCTTTGAAACATAGTTTGATGCTTAATATGTACATTTAACTGGCGAACCACACCAGTTTTAAAAACATGCGAGTGATTTGAAAATTTGGTGTTTGTAATCATGTTAACTAGGGAAAATGTAAAATAAAAACTGTAATTTCATCCCAATCAAGTTCAATACTGTAGTTGCTATGAAAACTTAATGTGTCATTGTATTATCTTTAATGTTTCAATTATTGTGCACGAAGTACTGGTTAACCGCTTGTTCAAGTTTGCCCAGAAAAAAGTGTGGTTAGGTGAACTGACCGTCCCGCCATGACTATAGCTGTTGGCTTGAGACGTAAAGCAACATAACAAACAAACAAACAAAATTTATGTTAGAAGAACATGTGACCTAACCCCATTGTTGTAATTTGTGGCAATAAAATATGTATAACTGAAACTAATTATAATTTGAAAAAATTGCATTGTTTGCCGTCTAATCACAGGCATTTGTCAAAACATAGACAGAAATCTTTCGCAAGTAGCCCTCTCTCTATCAAACATATTGTATTCCAACTATTAAGAACACTGTGTACATAACTTTTTCAAAATATTATACCCTAACTATACCCACAAGAAACCATATCAATACAGAAATTGCACCTTTGAACTGGTAGGAAATCAAGCCCCAAGGATATATAACTTTTTAATGCTCAACTCAACTGAGCATGAAGTTAATCCTACTCATAAATGTTAAAATGCCAACAATTCCTAATTAGTCATTATGTGCCTATAAGAGTAAATTTTGTGCTTATCAGGTCAAATATACTCTTTTGTGTAAATCTGTCTATTTATTTGTCTGACATGGTAAAATGAACAGAAGAAATCAGCTCTGAAAATATATGGACACTAAATTATTGGCATTTGGAAAGAGTAAGTTTGGTTCAGTCGACAAGTGAGTATGACCAGGAAATGCTACAATGACTGACCACAGACCAACCCACAGCACCCAGAGGACGAGACACAGAACCTAGGCAGCCATACAACACTGAGAACACAATTAATGTAAAGCAGTCAATTCTCTTTTCCTCAACAAGATTATTGCAAAACCAGAAAGGACACTTTTAACTACATCACAAAACCAGGACCCACCACAAGTAACACACACACTATGGGAGCAACAACAATGAATCAACAACAGAATCACTGCAAGCCAAGTCTGCCGGGAGATCTTAAATATAACTCATTGGCCAAATCTTTGCTCTAGATTTAACTGGTTAAATTTTCTACATATTTTTAGTTGAAAAAATTCATTTTGTTGTTGTAGCAGGATTCGCACAGGCTTGAAAAGTACTTGAATATACAAGACTGTCTTGAAGTCCTTGATAATAAAATGTGCCTTTAAAAGTACTTGAAAAACACCCAAATGCCTTGAAAAGTCCTTGAATTTTACCATTTGCAAGAGGATTCAATGCTGATTTTGGAGGCCTTAATCAGTATAAAATGGTTGTGCCTTTATTTGGTGCGGCATTTGCTCCACCAAATTAAGGCACCATAATTTTACACTGATTTTCTAAAACTAATATCTTTAGTAATGTACTCAAGCATTTCAAAAGTAGAGTTTTAACATGTAAATCAGTACATTTCATACATTTTCAGTCCTTGGAATTTTACACTAACTTGCCTGTATGAACCCTGTGTACGGTTGTTTGGTGATATTTTAACAAAATATATACTGAACTGTTTATTTCAAGCCAAGTACATGTAGTTGCACATACATGTATTGGTTTTATATAGCCCACTTAATAAAAAAAATGTTTGGTTGCTTTGGTGTTGCACATTCAAAAGAGCATTCAGGACTAGAGTTAAGAGTGCCTAACAAAAATTTAATTTTCTTATTTCTCAACCAAAACATATGTTGTGGGTACTCAAAAGAACCGTCTCAATGAGACGGTTTTTTTTGAGCTCCCAAAACATATGTTAAAATTGATGGGTAAGAAAATATTTACAATTTTACTCTGAATGTTTTTGTTTATCTAAACCTGTGGCATTTATATTCTATTTAGGCTATGGTAAAAGTGAAGTTGCGACTGTTGATCAAGCTCCATTCATTGATGCAGTGATTAAAGAGTTGAAGCTCAAGAAACCAGTGATTATTAGTCCCTCAATGAGTGGAAGTTACTCGCTACCATTCCTGTTTAAATGTGAGTAAGATACATGTTGTTGTTGGGTTTTTTGTGTGTTTTTTTACTTCAAATGATGACACTAGCTCACCTTGAACCTATGGCTCAAGGTCAGCTATTGTCATCTTTTGAAGTCTTGCATCTCTTTGTTATCTTTCCATCAACTATTGCTTCAAATGCTTCTTCTAAACATCTGGGTGGAATTTTCACCAAACTTCACAAGAAATATCTTCACACAGATTTCAATTCCATGCATAATTCCTGGTTGCCATGGCAATCAAAAGAAAAATATCTTCTTGTCAGAAACTACTGGATTGATTGAAAATAATTTGGCACAAATGGTCCTGTGGTGACCTATACATACAAGTATATAGGGAAAATTTAAATCCACTTGGTAGAAAATACAGGGCTGATTTTGGTATAATTTGGTACCCATGGTTCTTGGGTAACCCTCTACGAAGATCGTGCAAATTATGCTGTTCTGTCAAAAAACATGGCCACAGGAAGGGGAGGAGTTTAAGTCCTTTTCAATACATATTTAGGGAAAACTTATTATTGTCAGAAACAATAAAGCTGGTTTGAAAATAGTTAGGTACAAATGATCCTTGGGTGACCCTTTATAAAGAATATTCAAATTATTCCGATCTGTCCAAAACCCCTGTTAGTTTTTCCTATATGCATATATAGGGCCAATTTTGTGAATGAAAACTGAGGACCGAAAATGTACCCTTGATATCTATTCAATAATATTGGATCTATTTAGCTAAGAAATTTCACAAGAAAAAAGGGTTTCAAAATATTTACCACATCTGAAGACTCAGCGTAAATACAGATCAAAAGGTCAGACTGCAGTGTCAGTTCTTAAAATCAGTGTGTTTACACAAAAAGGATTGGAATAGATTACTGGTAATACGTAGCTGATCTTGGATATAATTAACTAAATAAGGATGTTTATATTCAAAAATATAGCAAGAAGTGAGCAAAGCTCACATACCCCCGGCGGTAGCCATCAGAGGTTGTAACACTTTCAGAGAAAAAGACAAAATTGTCAAAGATTTCATAATCCTAAATCAAGTAGTTTCTGAGAAAACTTTGAATAAACATGTCTATATGTGTTATATAAGAGTGACAGAAGGAAAAATTGAAAATTTGAAAAAAGAAGGCAAAATGAGGATTAGCACCTTAATTTTCATTTACACAATACACTTTGCCTACCTGAAAGTGAATACAAAATTTCATAATCCTAAATCAAGAAGTTCCTGAGAAAACTCTGACAAAAAAAACATCCATATGTGTTATATAGGAATGAAAGAAGGAAAAATTGAAAAAGAAGGCAAAATGAGCTTAAGCATCTTTATTTTCATTTACACAATACACTTAGTCTACTTGAAGGTGTACACTAAATTTGAAAACACTGGCTCCAATAGGAGCCGAGAGATCTGCGACAGAAATTTTCATTGGAGAGAAAGAAAAATGAATAAATAAAGAGACTGATTAGCAATATGTGGCTGTTCTTTTGTTACACAATACAACTCATCACTATCAAGCTTTGTACCAAATTTCAGAATCCTTACTCAAGTAGTTGCTGAGAAATCTTTGACAGAAAAAAATGTCTATATGTATTATATAAGAGTGAAAGAAGGAAAAAAAGAAAATTTGAAAAAGAAGGTAAAATGAGGATTAGCATCTTAATTTCCATTTACACAGTACGCTTTGCCTTCCTGAAGGTGTACACAAAATTTGAAAACACTGGCTCCAATAGGAGCCGAGAAATCTGTGACAGAAATTTTCATTGGAGAGAAAGAAAAATGAACAAATAAAGGGATTGATAAGCAATATGTGGCTGTTCATTTATTACACAATACAACTCATCACTATCAAGCTTTGTACCAAATTTCAGAATCCTAACTCAAGTGGTTGCTGAGAAATCCTTGACAGAAAAAATGCCTTTATGTATTATATAAGAGTGAAAGAAGGAAAAAATTAAAATTTGAAAAAAAAAGATAAAATGAGGATTAGCATCTTAATTTCCTTTTACACAGTATACTTTGCCTTCCTGAAGATGTACACAAAATTTGAAAACACTGGCTCCAATAGGAGCTGAGAAATCTATAGGAATGAAAGAAGGAAAAATTGAAAAAGAAGGCAAAATGAGCTTAAGCATCTTTATTTTCATTTACACAATACACCTAGTCTACTTGAAGGTGTACACTAAATTTGAAAACACTGGCTCCAATAGGAGCCGAGAGATCTGCGACAGAAATTTTCATTGGAGAGAAAGAAAAATGAATAAATAAAGAGACTGATTAGCAATATGTGGCTGTTCTTTTGTTACACAATACAACTCATCACTATCAAGCTTTATACCAAATTTCAGAATCCTAACTCAAGTAGTTGCTGAGAAATCTTTGACAGAAAAAAATGTCTATATGTATCATATAAGAGTGAAAGAAGGAAAAAAAGAAAATTTGAAAAAGAAGGTAAAATGAGGATTAGCATCTTAATTTCCATTTACACAGTACACTTTGCCTTCCTGAAGGTGTACACAAAATTTGAAAACAATGGCTCCAATAGGAGCCGAGAAATCTGTGACAGAAATTTTCATTGGAGAGAAAGAAAAATGAACAAATAAAGGGATTGATAAGCAATATGTAGCGGTTCATTTGTTGCACAATACAACTCATCACTATCAAGCTTTGTACCAAATTTCAGAATCCTAACTCAAGTGGTTGCTGAGAAATCCTTGACAGAAAAAAACACCTATATGTATTATATAAGAGTGAAAGAAGGAAAAAATGAAAATTTGAAAAAAGAAGGTTAAATGAGGATTAGCATCTTAATTTCCATTTACACAGTAGACTTTGCCTTCCTTAAGATGTACACAAAATTTGAAAACACTGGCTCCAATAGGAGCTGGGAAATCTATAGGAATGAAAGAAGGAAAAATTGAAAAAGAAGGCAAAATGAGCTTAAGCAACTTTATTTTCATTTACACAATTCACTTAGTCTACTTGAAGGTGTACACTAAATTTGAAAACACTGGTTCCAATAGGTGCTGAGAAATCTGTGACAGAAATTTCCATTGGAGAGAAAGAAAAATGAACAAATAAAGGGACTGATAAGCAATATGTGGCTGTTCTTTTGTTACACAATACAACTCATCACTATCAAGGTTTGTACCAAATTTCAGAATCAGGGTGCCCACTATTAGTCTGAAATGAAATTCCCTGACATTTTACTGACTTTTCCCTGACAAAAATTCATTTTTCCCTGACCATTTACCGCGCTTTCCCGCACGCCTCCTCCCCTTCCAGTCATCTGATTCGCCCGCATTTCATAATTACTGACATAAATCTAACTAAATCCTTAAAATGTATGAGTTTTACATTAGAAATATGTGCTTAAATCAAAAAGACACACAAAAGGAAGCAAGCGTGTCAGAAAAGAACATTACATAACTGTGTTGTGTGGGATATTTTGTTAATATATTATACAGCTTACTTGAGCTGTTTGGGGAATTTTGCCAGGTGTAAATGGGAACAAACGACCCCCAGGACATGGCCAATTTGGACCCCAGGGACATGGTTGGCAAGATTTATGTAGGGGATCACTAAATATTGCTACATGTGCTTAATATATAAGCTGTGGGCCTCATGGTTTTAGAGTTGTTGTTTTTTTCATTTATAGTCAACATAAGATAATGGCCCCCAGGGTGTGGCCAGTTTGGACCCCAGGGGCTTGATTGGCAGGAGACCACTAGATATTGCTTTAAATTAAATCAACTAGCTATGGGGCTTATGGCTTCAGCCACTTCAGAGAAGATTTTTAAAGTTGTCCCATTTTAATTCTATGGGAGCTTTATGTGACCCATGGCAGCCTTTCCCCTAGCTACCGTATGTGTTTTACATTAATTTTGATCAGAACTATACTCCTTTGAAAATGGAAGCAGACAATGACAACAGACCATCATTATACTCATTATCATATCTAACTTGAGCCTTTAACTCAGGTGAGTTAAAACAGTGTGACCAAAAATTAGGTTTTAGATTATAATATCAGTTCATAGCCAAAAGATACATATATATTAGAACAACTGGATTGCATATTATATTCATCCTAACACTATTAAAGTCATCATCTCATATTTGTTTGTTTAATTTTTGAGGGGTTAACCAAACATGATTTTAAAATTCCCTGACTTTTGAAGATTTTCTAATTTCCCTGACCATTTTACAGAATTCCCTGACTTTTCCCTGACCTTGAAGAAAAACCAAAATTCCCTGACTTTTCCCTGACGGGTGGGCACCCTGAGAATCCTAACCCAAGTAGTTGCTGAGAATTCTTTGACGAAAAAAAATGTTTACAGACAGACAAACAAACAGACAGACAAACAAACATAATTACAGAAAAGGCAAAAACTATATACCCCCTATATACTTCGTACCGGGGGTATAAATAGTATATATGTATGTTGTATAGATTAGAAATGTATAAAGAAGGATATTGTGAAATAAAATTATAAAAAAACTAAATAAGGATGTTGAGTGAAGGGGAATGTGTGAAATACATATGTCACTTACCTGCAGAATCAATGGTATTTCATTGAAAAAGACATTTTTTGAGGGAAAACATTATCGCCACTATTTTTTGTCAAACAAATATTTTTGGGTCTTTCTCAAATGGCAAAGATACCAATCAGTTGGGCCAACCCCGAGTGCATCTTTTTCGTATAGAATCTTAGCAATGTCAAATTTTTTGCCTTATTGACTGTTCAATATGATTGTTATGACACCAATCGATTGAAAGAGTACCACAGTTTTAACATGCACTCTTTTCATTTCACTGTATCTCAAAAATGATCTTACATTCACCTTAAACTTAAGGTAGCTTCGAGTTAATGTGTTAGCAATAGCACTAACCATCTTCAAATCAACACTTTGCTATTGTGTAAAAATTGACATGTTTACTTTATAGATCTTTAATTAGTTTATTGATGGTAAAAAAATCAGATTTAAATCTTTTAAGTGCAGAAATTAGTTGATACTTGTTCATTTGTTTGTTTGCATTTTGTTTTGTTAAAATGGTTGCAACTTTGACCTGAAATGGTAGATTTATTTTTTTCTCACAGATCCTGAAGGACTTCGTGGCTATGTTCCTGTTGCACCAGGGGGTACTTCTAATTACAAGAAAGAAGACTATGAAGCTATTAAGGTAACTGTTCCCCTTTTGGGTATATTTAATTGTGATAAATGTTCTAATATTTGAACACTACAGTAAAACCTGTCTTAAGAGGCCACTCAAAAAGATATGGTTTGATGATAGATCAATGCTATCCCCAGCCATGACAGTGATTAAAACTTTTTCAGAATATGGCCGTGTTGCATTACAAATTAAAGGGAATGACGCATGCAGCAACATGGTAGCAAAAAGTTTGCCTGTAGACTCCCCATCCCCGACCCTAAGGGGTCGGGTCAAAATTCAACTTTTTCAGAACATGGTCATGTTGCATATCAAATTAAAGGGAATGACAAATGCAGCAATATGCAAACACATATTCTGTCCTTACACACACCCTTGACCCCTGGGGTCAAAACATTTTTTTTACTGAAAATAGTCATATTGCATATCAAATGAAAGGGAATGGAACATAGAGCACCATGCAAGCACATATTCTATCCTTACACACACTCTCAAACCCCAGATGGCAGTCATGTTGCATATCAAATATCTGACCCCTGGTTAAAGCTTAAATTGTACAGAAAAGTTTATTTATTATTGAACTAAGCACTGAAAAATAGTTGATAGGCTCTTGACTATGATCTGTATGATACCCAAGGTAATCTTAAGGGTTGGAGAAATGGGATTTTTGTTTTGCGATAATACAATTCTCTAAAATAACCCTTCAATGGGGGATATAAATTCGATGAATTTGCCTTGTTTGACTTCTGTTTTTGCCAGGCGAAACATCTGATTCTCGGAATTCTAGTTTTAAAAGTGTTTTACAGAAAAGTGAAATCAATATGGGAGATAAGTGCGCTGTCTGTTGGGCCCAATCAGAGATGGAGCTTTTGCCTTCTTAAATACCCCATAAATCTGTTTGTATTTGCAGGTGCCAACAATGATTATTTATGGTGAAAAAGACAAAAGTCTCGGTGAAAAATCAAAACAAGACCTGAGTCAGTTACCAAACAGTGAGGTATTCATGTACAAAGATGCCAGTCATCCTGCATATCTTGATAGACCCGATGATTTCCACAAGGATTTGCATAATTTCTTTTTGATGCTATTAAGTGGGGAGACGTGATATAGTTGTATTTTGGGTGTTTAACAATCTGCTTTATAATGCAGACCACTGTAATGACTATGTATTATATGGGACAGCAGGAGATTAGGTACTTTTTCTTATGTGGGCAAAAATCTTCTTTAAAATTAATTTCCTATACTATCTTATCTAGAAGGGCTGGAGGTGTAAATTTTGGTTCGAGTCTTCATCTATATTCATACTTTGGGTATTGAGGTAGCGCAGTGGCACAGTGGTAGAGTGCTTGACTCAAGACCGAAGGGCGGCGGGTTCCAACCTCATCGGCGTCACTGTGTTGTGTCCTTGACCAAGACACATTTATCCTTGCTTCGTACTGGTTCAACCCAGGAAGACCCGTCCCCGATGTAACTGAAAGATTGCTGACTGGGACGTAAAGATTCAAATCAAACAAACAAACATTGAGTATTGACGCAACAACGGCTCTTGTGAGACTGCAGGAATGTGCAATCTCACCGGAGTCTTTGTTGCTTGACAATACGATAAGTATCAGAATCTCGTGCTGGCTCATATGTTTGAAAAAATATGAAATTTGGAACAAATAAATGAGTATGCAAGTTTACTCAGGAAATGCCACAAACAGTATTGGCTAGAGTTTGCAAAGATACTGCAGGGCTATCACTCAATATTGATTTTAATGATCCTTGTGACCAACTTTCCTATTTTGAAGGTACCAAGTATAAATTAAGGGTCATCATTTGATTTAAACATCTGAGCAGTGCTTTTAGATAGGTTATTTTTGGTAAATTTTTGTAAGAAATATTTTTTGAATTTACAAGAAAAAGGAAGACTTTAGCAAGTGTAGCCAGAATTCAGTATTTATTAACTACAGTAAAGGTTCTAAAATTTGAACTCTAGTTGCCTGCTAAAACAGCCTAGAAAACAGCGCAGACCCAGATCAGACTGCTTTTTCAGAAGCAGTCTGATCAGGGTCTTCCCTGTTTGCTATTCTGACATCCATTTTGTTAATTCCAGCCCTGAAAACTAACATTTCATTGAGAACAGAAAAAGTGTTCAAATTTTTAGAACATTTACCATAATTATTTTCAGTTGATTATACATGTAGTTCGGGGTACCAAGGTGTGCATAGGTTGTTTGCACATGGGTCCCTGACGGGGTTTGGGAGTCTGGGTCTCAATATCCTTTATCAGGGAAATCCATATATGAGCCGCAACATGAGATTTCCAACAATGTGGTATGTGCGACCAGCAAAGGCTCAGACCAGCCTGAGCATATGCGCAGTCTGATCAGAGCCTTTGCTAGTCGCTTGAATATTCTATGACTGTTAAGCTACTAACCTAACATCATTTGGAGTTTCTAAGCTTAACAGGAGGCTGTCCAGGTTCGTCCGAGTCTACACTAGTCAAAATGCCACATTGTTGGAAATTACATGTCGCGGCTCATATACCCTAGCAGCTACAGTTGGTGGTACTGGGTATGATTATGAGACGATAGATACAAGGCATTTTGTCTGTCTGATGTGCTTTATTTACTGGTAGCTTTTATACAGAGGGATTTGAATATACAATTTATTTTTATTATGTAGTTGTGATTAATTCATGTCTAGAAGGGTCTTCCAGGCATACCAATATTTAAATGGATTTCGAAATGAAAAAATTTGTCTTCGCGGTTTTCGACAAGATAAGGCTCAAACCAGCCTGCTCAACTACAGTGACTAGCAAGAATATTAATATTTTGCATGGAGCATGTTTGACTACTGTACTTTACAGATAACGATAACAAAGGCGCTGATTAGACAGCGTGGATGCCCAGGCTGGTCTGCACCTTTGTGATTCACATGCAACAGACAGGTTTTCTCACAATTTGATTGTTAGGTAGACAGCTGATAATCAAGGGACATAATAAAAGTATTTCTCTATAAAGAAAACAGAACTCACTGTTAGCTTAAATTGATCTGTTTTCCCTATATCTTGGGACAGATTATCAGGCGTCCAGATAATAGTACATTTTATTTTATTTTTTCTTATTTCTCAACCAAAACATGTTGTGGGTACTCAGAAGAACCATCTTAATAGGATGATTACTTTGAGTACCCAAACTGATGGGTAAGAAAATGATTACATGTAGTTTTGAGCTAAAATATTTGCTTATCTGAATATTCAAACGGCTTGGATCGAAATCAGGACTCTGGGTGGAAACTGTTTGCAAATGTTATCAGGAGACAAGAAGATTTGCCAGGAGCATGGAAAGAGTTAAGAATCAGTGACTACCAGAATGGACTGTGAAAGAGGAATTTATTTTATGAGGCTTCACTGTTTACCGTTATCCAGAATGAAAACGGTTGAGAGATGGAAGCCTGTTATACACAGCATGGCAGGGACAAATTATTGGATAAAATTCCTGTTTGTTGGCCCCATGAAGGATACTGATGCCTTTTTTCCAAGATGCACTCATCTGTCCACCTTTTTTCCGCTTTTTATTATATCTGAGCCAGATGTTTGCTCATCATCTGTGTTATTGTAGATGTCCTTAACCCTTAAAGCGTCAATCGCAGCAAAAGTCGCCTGCTTCTCTCGTCTGCTGAAATGTTTAAGAAGCCTTTGTGACAAACAGTGTGGACCCAGATCAGACTGCTCCTATAGGAGCACTGCTCAGTCAGTAGCTTAACACTTATAGAATATTCAAGCAACTAGCAAAGGCTCTGATCAGACTGCACGTATGCGCAGGCTGAGCTGAGGATATGCTTGTCGCACATACCACATTGTTGGAAATCTCATGTTGCAGCTCAATTTTCTTTTTATTTAATTTTAAAAGCATCAGTAGTGGTATTGCAATTTTATAGCATTCTCAAAACCTTGTAAAAATGGGATACTTTCTACATATATATTTTCATGTTGAATGGCAATCAAGGGAATTGTAACTGTTCTATTCGATTCATGTATTATTATCTCTTGAGATTCTGGTACTGGTTGCCTAAGGGTAAAGTCCCCAAAAAGTGCCTGTGCAACTACCTAGTCTTGTGTGGCTAGTGGTCTTAATTTTGCCTGAGCCTTTATTTATGTGTGTGCGAGCATGCAAAGGAGCATGTGAGACTGTGGATTTCATCAGGCTTGTTTAAGCCTTCACTGCTCAAAGGGGACAAAAATATTTCAATATTGCACTTGTCCTGCAGGACGAGTGACTTACAATTTTCACTCATCCTGCAAACACATGTACTTAGCCTTTAAAAGCGTCTGCAATAAAGAACATAAGGGAGTAATATGTAATATGACTTATAAAGTTCCTTATATCACTGCTAAAATGTTATTTACCCAGTCAGTTTCATAACTGCATCCCATTTACTGACAAAAAGATTTCACAATCAATATGCTAGTTTCACCCTCAGATTTTAGCACTGGTCCTACAGGACAAGTGCTTTGGGAAGAATTACTTGTCCTTTATAGATTTCACTCGTAATTACAAGGGGACATGAGGAATTTTTGTCCCCTGGTTCACATATATGCACAGGAGCTTGAAGTTCGGTCCTTATATCACCTATATAGCCTCAAAACCAAAAGCTCACGGTGTCATTACGTAGTAATGACCAGGAGTGAAACTAAGCTCTCGGTAGCCATTTCGGCTCCATTTTCTGGTCAATCGGCAGTGAATGTTGCGACGGCAATGTCAAAGTGTTCGATAACTTTTCTTCTACTTTATGATCAAGATGGCGACGTTAAGGCAAAACAAGACAATGTCTCAAATATACTTTAAGTCGATATAGTACCGGGATGCCTATTTGTTAGGGCATAAACAATGAGACAATGACATTTTGATCTACGGAAAAAGCCCCAAGACGCTATAACTTGACGTTACGCTTTGTACCCCAAATCGTGTGCGACGTCAAAGTCACACGATCTTTGAAAAACAACGGTTTCAGTTTTGAATTTCCGCAAAGTTTATGAAAAAAAGAACTTTTCGTGATAAGTGAATGTAAGGGTTTGATTTATTTCATATTCTGAACACATTTAACTGATCGTTTCACTTTTTGGTTGAAGGTTTTGTAAGTTTTGAAATGTATTTTCTCCAAGTGTGACAAAGGCTCAGATTCACTGCGTCAAACCGGATACTGGAGCCGGAATGGCTACCGTTATTTTTTCCTTATTTTCAAACGCTCATTATTTTGACTCAGTGATATGTCAGAAAAAGTTACCCATGCCTCGCATGACCTGTTGACATAGATTTATGGTTAGATGTTCAGTGTTCGCCAAAACCTCCTGGTAACGGCGATTCAAAGGTGCCTGAAATTTAGTTTCACTCCTGGTCATTACTACGTAATGACACTGTGAGCTTTTGGTTTTGAGGCTATAGGGGTGATTTAAGGATCGAACTTCAAGCTCCTGTGATATATGCAACAAGTACCATAATCTCATGAGCTGGGTTGTTTGTTGATAAGAATGACACTGTATAGTTTAATGTGAAAAAGGTAACTGAGTTGGTGTCCAGCAAAAGGTAGAAAGTTGGTTTGTGCGCACATTGAAGATTCAGATCAGCCTGTGCCATCTGATCAGTCTTCAATGGACTCTCTATGGGTTGCTAAGGGTCCAACGTTTCTTCAGGTGGAAAACTAAGACAGATTACAGGCCTTTAGTTAAAAGTGTGTACCAAAAAATAATTTTCTTATTTCTCAACCAAAGCATATGTTGTGGGTACTCAAAAGAACCGTCTCAATGAGACGGTTCTTTTGAGCACCCAAAACATATGTTAAAACTGATGGGTAAGAAAAAATTAACAATTTTACGCTCAAAAATGTTGTTTATCTAAACCTATGCTGATAAGATTGTGTGGATGTGGAGACCGATTTGAATTTTTGTTGTAAGCACATGCCAGCTTGTAACTTATGCTGGATACCAGCTAGTATACTGGTTGCTCCCATGGCTTAGAGAAAATGAACCTCGATTCTTGAAATCATCTGTATCATAGGGTAATCATTTCTTTGTTGGTTTCTACTTTCAAGATTATTTCATTTAACCATTATCCTGCCAATAAATTTTTGTCCTGAAAATGCTGTCTGCTTTTACGTCTGCTGCATATATTCAAATGCATTTCAGACTACATTTGATCATGGAAGAAAACACTATGAACCCTGATCAGAGCAGTATGATCTTGATCCATGTTGCTTCCAATATAGGCTTCCAAAGAGTGTAAGCCGATGCGAGAGCAGACTGCAATGTCATCAATGGCGGGAAAAGTGTTAAACTACAGCATATGATCTTGAATTATTTAACGGGCTAGAAGACATTTTCTGAGAGAAACCCTATTTACACTATTAACTTATTCCTTGCTAGCGACGATTTTTGTTGTCTGCTGATGAACTTTGCAAACAGATGAACCCAGATCAGGACCCAACAGAATGTCCGTCCTCATCTGGATCCAAACTATTTGACACTCTGATAGTGTTCCTATAAGAATTTTTTGAAAAAGTTAATTTTTAAAAAAGTATGCAGACAATATAAAATAGCATGAACAATTACCTAGCATGTAAAGAGTTAAAGGATCATCCCTTATATCATAGCAATAACCAACCAACCAAGCAATTAATACTTAACCCTTAAAGCGCCAAGAAAAAAATGCATCTGAAAATGTCTTCTGCTGCAAATAATTGCGTAGCATTACTGACAAATTAAGTATAGAAGCAAACAGCGTGGACCCAGAACAGACTGCTCCTATAGGAGTAGTCTGATCTGGGTACACACTATTTGCCATAGAGGCTTCTTAAACATTTCAGCAGACGAGAAAGCAGACAAATTTTGTTGCGATTGGCGCATTAAGGGTTAAAATGTGGAATTTCTCTTCATGATCTGACTGCTAGCTATAGTTTTTTTACTGGAGAAAGTCATAGTCATAGGTGCCTTGAATCTGTGGCATTTTGTATAAGCTTGGGCTATTTATCATTCTTATGCAGGATTTTTTTCTTCATTAATTAGTTTTCCCTTTTTAAAGAAGTAATTACCACTTGGTCTTAATCTCTCTGCCATGGTAGCGGCCAAAATGATAATTTATGAAGACAATTTCTAGTGCTATATTGTATTTATTTGCTGTATATTGTGCCATTTATTTTTTCCCAAAGGTAAACAAGTAAATCTTTGACACAAGCCTCCTGTCTTGTTTCTTATTTCTAACACTCAGACCCATTAGACATTTCCGAACCACGACC
Source organism: Loripinus fragilis (assembly GCA_964019695.1). Taxonomy (NCBI): domain Eukaryota; kingdom Metazoa; phylum Mollusca; class Bivalvia; order Lucinida; family Lucinidae; genus Loripinus; species Loripinus fragilis. The sequence continues at coordinate 38,294,935 of OZ026515.1, forward strand.
AGAATGTCACTCAAAAGTCACCCAATAGTGTATAACTGACCAATGCAACGATGACTTGGCATACACAAACAAAATTGCACTTTTTCAATCTCACACAACTAAGTGAGGTTTTCCTTACAATTAGTGAATTTAACTCCTACTGCATGCTGGGTAAATTTTCATGCCAATTTTGCTGTCTGCTGATTTTTTCAAAATCATCTTTTTCAAAAAATTCTTTCAGGAATAATCGTTGTCAAACAGATTGGATCCAGATCAGGGCAGACATGTTTGCAAAGGTTATCAGCAGACAACACTAGTATACAAAGAGTTAAAGCAGGTGTGGGTTTCAGAAAGAAATATATATTTGGGCCAGTTTTGTTTAACTTTTTGCCTACTAGTGTCGTCTGCTGATAACACACCGACTCTAGTATTCCGGAGAGAATTTTTCCAAAAAAGTTGATTTTGAAAATATTTCCATACAAAATTACCCAATAGGCAGAGTTAAACCTCACAATGCAGGATATTTTATTTTACTCTGTGATGGGAAGCATGTTCAGCTTGCACCCTTTCACATTTATCATCTCTTATACAGAGGAGTTGAAACCGACCCCGAGTTTATAAAACTTTTCATGCTCAACTCTGCTGAGCACGAAATTTATCCTGCTCATAAATGTTAAAATGCCAACAATTGTTGGCATTTTAACATTTATAAGCATGATAAATACAACATCTGGGAGACTTAAAGCAAGAAACTTCTTTATTTTTCGGTATTTTAGTTTTTATGAGCTTTTGAAATTACGTGCTCAGTTGAGTTGAGCATGGAAAAAATATATAATCTCGAGGCCAGGTACACTCCTTTCCCATCAAATCAACTTCTGCAAAAGTAGGTGCAGGTACAATCAATAAGGGAGAGTCTATCTCCTCCATGAGGGATGTTATGATTGGACAGTTTCCTATCATATCAATCTACAAATGTAGATTGGAGTTGGCGCAGGCACACTTTTGAAGAGTAAGTCCACCGCCTCCACAAAGGCTTTAATGATCGAGAGATTTCCCATCAAATCACATCAACTAATGTAGAGGAGTTGGTGCCGGAACACTCATCAAGGGAGAGTCTAACTGTTCTACTGGGGCTGTTGGACTAGGTTGATAGGATTCAATCTTCTCTACCAAAGCATTGTAAGTTGTATGAGTCACATCACCATGCTGCAAAAGACAGTATGACATTTTCTACAACAAAAATTTGTCAACTCCAAACTTTCACAAACACTAACTACAGTTAATTTGAACATTTCGATAGCAGGTTTGACCTCCCCTGGACTGAATTACTGCTGTGATGAAAACTGTGTCACTGCAAATGATCAGGGTCCATAGGTTTAGATAAACAAAAAAATTTAGCGTAAAATTGTAAATATTTTCTTACCCATAATTTTTAGCATACGTTTTGGGTGCTCAAAAGAAACCATCTCATTGAGACGGTTCTTTTGAGTACCCACAACATATGTTTTGGTTGAGAAATAAGAAAAAAAATTCTGGTACGCCCTTTTAACTAAAGGCTGGGGTCCGTGCGATGAACAGGTAACGTATTTATTTTTTTGGCCAGGGGAGGCCACACCCACCATTGAAATGTTCAAATTAACTGTAGTTTGTGAATGTTTGTTTTGGAGTTGACTACTTTGACAATGCCTTATTGCTAGGTAAATGAATGGAATGCAATTTTGTCTTTACTGATTTCTAATGATGAGACAAATTAATTTTTGTAAAAAAGAATCCTGCCAGTTATTATATCTATGAAAATAAAATGTATAGAAACTTGCGTTTTATATATGTGACAACATTATAGCCATCATAACATAACATTGTGTAAACCACTAGAGGTTTATTGATATTAATACATGGTGTTATATCACTCTCATGTCATGTGAGATAAACAGGTTTTATCACAATGTGGTCTAATATGCAGTTTTCATAGGTGTTTGTGACAACGAAAATTATGCACATGGAACAGCAGAGCTGTTTTGGTCCACAAGTCAAAATCTATAGTTCTCACAAAATTATTATCTACAGTTGTAGCTGTTACTTTATGAATATAAAGCTAAGCCTTGTCTTAATCCTTACCTTCATGAATATTCAAGCTAGGTTCCACCCACTATGAATAATTATATAAATTTTCATGTTGGTACACAGAACAAGAAAATTACTTGTCAGGTCCATTTGTTTAGGATCAGATATATCATATTTCCACGAGCAAACAGAGTAGACCCTGATCAGGCAGCTCTTACAAGAGCTGCCTGATCCGGGCCTGCTCTATTTACACAAGTGATAATGGGTTAAAGTTCTATACAATCAAAAACAAAAAAACTCATTGAAAGTATTGCAAACATGGAAATTAGAACATTCAAATAATTCTAATTTAAAAATCTTACACCAATGTTTGGCTTCAAGACTTTCATCAAAACTTTCTGTCTGTCTTGTTGTAGTTTTGGGTGAATATACCACATTAGTCGCAGCATATGTCGCAGCACATTATTAGTTGACAGGCCACTCTGAAAATAGAAGAAATTAAATTAGGGGATAACTGTGTTTAAAACGTTCATTTTGGATGCCTCCCCAAATGAACATTTTGAATATGGTTATCCCCATTCTAATGTACTTCTGTGCTTGTTTGTCATTAAAATCTTTGTTTTGTCTCAAATCAGGGCGCAAGCATTATGTCATCCAACGAAATGTGACATAATTAGTGATGATATCGCGGATATACTGTCACAAATTTCTGATGTTATCTAATCAGATGTCACATTACTAATGCAAGTGCATTAGAATAGCTAGTAACCATAGAAGGTAAAGTAACCTGGTCAAAGAGACTGGACAAACATTGCAGACCCAGATCTGATCAGACTGCTGCTCCTGTAGGAACAGTCTGATCAGGGCCTACAATGTTTGCTATAATGTCAAGCAATATGAGAATCAAAGAAAAATGTTACAAAATTTTGCGATGAACATCTGTGCTTGTTTGTCGTTAAAATCTTCATTTCATCTCAAATATGTGCGCAAGTGTCATGTCATCCAACGAAATGTGATGCAATTAATGATGTCAATTTATCAAAGTACAATAAAACCTGTATAAAGCAGCCACTCTCAAAAAGACAGAAAATTTGTTTTCAAGGCCAATTATCACTAATGCAGGTCAAAAGTATTGCAGAATGCTCGAAGGGGAGCATTCTGCAATATTTTCGACCTTCATTAAGCTACCATTTCTCATTAGGATCTTTGTTTTGTCTATTTTTGAGTGGCCGTTTTACACAGGTTTTACTGTATATCACAGATATACTGTCACAGATTTCTGACGTTATCTAATCAGACGTCAATTATAACACTGTATACTCGAAAAGTATGCCATGGACAATTGCTGTGGAAGGTTAGACACACACCTTTAACTGATGCCAAGAAAAGCAGTTTATGGCATAGATTTATGACAAAGTTACTCGAGTGTGAAATGCAGGCCAAAAGTTCAATTTGACAGTTTATGTTGCAAATGGTCTTTTCATATGCATAGATCAGGGAAAGCCAAACACATCAAAAGAGAAATCTGATTACATGCAGGCACCAAGCCCAAACCAGCCAATTTCTCTATGCCTGAGCATCAAATGAAGCTAGACTGGATTAAAATAAGTGGATACAGCAGTTTAATTCATAATATCGGGAAAATTAGGCGATAACTATTCAAAATTTTAATTTGGGGAGGTATGATCTTGTCATCATTGCTGACTCCCTAGAGGAATGTGTCAGGAGGCTCTTGATATGGAAAAAAGCCATGGAGAAGAAGGGATTGAGGGTAAATGCAGGAAAGACAAAGGTCATGATCTGTGGTACAGGCCTGGACCTCTTGCAGAGTTCAGGCGAATACCCATGCGCTGTCTGTCGTACAGGAGTAGGCAACAACAGCATCTACTGCAATGGCTGCAAACTTTGGGTGCATAAGAAATGCAGTGGGCTACAACGACTGACACCAAATCCTGATTATAGGTGTGCACGGTGCATGGGAAATACTCGCCCTATTGACGGCAGACCACAGCCTGAAGTCGAGGTCGGACCTGATAAGCTTGAAGTGGTAGCTTCCTTCTGCTACCTAGGTGACATGCTTTCTGCTGGTGGAGGCTGTGAAATGGCGGTCACTACTCGTGTGAAAAGCGCCTGGAAGAAGTTCAGGGAGCTATTACCAGTTCTCACATCCCGCCACCTCTCTTACAAGACCCGTGGCCATGTGTACAGCTCTTGCGTGCGGAGCGCCATGCTCCATGCCAGTGAAACTTGGCCACTTACCAAGACGAACCTGCAGCGCTTGCAACGCAATGGTAGGGCCATGATCAGACAGATCTGCAGTATCAAGCCAGAGAATGTGGCCAGGGTAAGGTCAAGCGAGCTACTGGCAAAGCTTCAGCTTGAGGACTTCAACCTCATTTTGAGAGAGAGAAGGCTTCGCTGGTTTGGGCATGTGGAGCGTTCGAGTGGTGCAATCAGAACAGCATATGATATGCAGATTGACGGCAAGCAGGGGGCAGGGAGGCCCAATCAAACATGGTAGAAACTGACAGAGAAAGACTGCTGTGAGTGGAAGCTCACCACAGTTGACCCTCAAGAAAGGAGCACCTGGAGATCAGGTGTGAGATCTGCTATGCGTGCAGCTAGCCAGTTACATGGAAAGGGGCCCACTGATGTGGATGATGCCCCTGCACTTGCACGTTAATCAAAAATCTGATTATGATATATGATGATATATCATGGGATATACATTCGAAAATTTAGTTTAATGTGATTTCCAACTGGATATATGACGATATACCTCCCCAAATGACCATTATGAATATGTTTATTCCCATTTTAATGAATTTCCTTAAAGCTTTGTTGCATCTCATATTGGACGTTATAATTAGCTTGGAGTTTGCGAATATGATGTTTTTAATGACGTAAAACAATTTCCAACAGTATATTGTGGATATAATTTCTAACGTTATCCAATCAGATGTCATATTACATCCGCAAGTGCATTAGAATAAGTTATCAAATCTCACCTTAAAGAAGCCTTGAAAAACCACCTCACAGAACTCCTCATTGGTAAAATCTTCCACCATGCAGATCAAGAATGATACTAGTGCATGTAGGAAAGTGTCGTCATAGCTGCATCTGTCATGACATTCTGATAAATAGGGAAGTATCTGGCAGAGTGCAAACTTGTCCTTCTGACGAGCCACCTGTAATTTATATATGAGCCGCCCCATGTGATTTCCAACAATGTTGCATTTTGACAAGTGGATACGTCGACGAGCCTGTGCAGCCTCCTTTTAAGTTTAGAAACTCCAAAGTGTGTTCAGTCAGTAGCTTAACATCCATAGAATATTCAAGCGACTGGCAAAGTCTCTGATCAGCCTGCGCATATGCGCAGGCTGATCTGAGGCTTTGCTGGTCGCAAATACCACATTGTTGGAAACCTCATGTCCCAGCTCCTATGAGCTGCAACATGAGATTTTCGACAATGTGGATTTTGACATGAATAGACTCAGATGAGCCTGTGCACTGTGTGCAGCCTCATTTTAAGCTTAGAAACTCCAAATGTGGTTTGGTCAGTAGCCTAAGAGTCATAGAGTATTCAAGTGACTAGCACAGGCTCTGATCAGACTGCGCCTATTTGCAGGCTTTGCTGGTCACACATACCACATTAATGAAAATCTCATGTCGCGGCTCGTATGTGCAGTATTTATACATAAAAGTCTTTTATTAAAAGCCTAAATCTTTTTGGGTGATAGTTAGATATTTTACACACAAAAATATTTAGAAAAAAATCCTAATTCCTATGGTGGAAACCTGCTTAAATGATGATAAACTTCTGATTATCCAAACTTGATACTGAGAAAACAGTGCTGATTTAAGGATGTTTGGCATGTGTCTTGCTTGTTGCCTGTTATTCAGAAAAATATGAGCCAACTCATGAGATTTGCATCTCTGAGAGTGAAATAATGCCATGCATGAAAATTGATAAACCACTAGTGGTTTACAGATTTTCGGGTAACTCTATGAAATGACGCTTTTAACGTCACACATATGGCAAAACTCTGACGTTTTCATGCCAAAACATGATTTCAAAATAATTTTAATGTCATCTGATAAAAAGAATCTAACATTTGTGCTCCTGTATTGTTGAATTTATTAAACTTGTTGCGAAAAAGTGATAAAAAATGCTCGACAAGCCTTGCATTTAATCGCTTCTTCTCAACTCATTTAATAAATTCAATAAAACGTGAGCACTCATGTAAGATCCTCTATTTATTGCATAAGTGAGCAGCACAGCCCAGACAATCCTTTACATCAACAGTTTTACAAGAGCCTTCACTGCCCAGGTACACATACACATAGTATTGAAAGACCAAAATATAGATACCTAGCTTCATTGCATAAGAGAGGAGGTTTGTGTAAAGAATGATCACAGATTTAGATTTATGAACAAAATATTTCAGTGTACAATTGTAATTACTTTCTTCCCCATCAGTTTTAACATATGTTTTGGATGCTCAAAAGAACCGTCTCATTGAGACAGTTCTTTCGAGTACCCACAACATATGTTTTGGTTGAGGAATAAGAAAACTTGTTTTGCGTTAGGCACTCTTAACTCCAGTCCTGGACCTTTTTCTCATGTACTGGCATATATGGACCAGCACACAAGATTTTGGTACTTGGGGCACATGCATGAAAGCCTCCTTTAAACGCCAAAGCTTACAGAGCCAGAGGTCTAAATTTTGGTCTGAGCCTTTCTCAACATCCATACTTTGTGTGTGACAGTTTAGTTTATACATATTTTATTGCCACAAATTACAGCAATTGGGTTGGGTCACAAGTTCTCGCAACATTAGTTAGGACCCTTTCCCTACATATACAGATCAATCAAAGCATATTAACATGGCTATAAATCATATCTTCAACTATACAAAATCAAATAAATAAACATGAATACATTTTGAGTGCAGATTAGCATGATTCAGATTCGTAAGGGAAACAAGCTGTCTCTGCCCATCCTAATGGACGAACGTCCATACTGTTTGTCTTTAATTATCTGGTATGCATTCTGTTTAGATGTTGCTCGTGTATGACAGTAAAAGGCTCTGGCCACCGAGCCTTAGCTGTTCTCCAATATAAAAAGTAATAACAAAATCCTGGCCCATATTTTCCTAGCCACAGCTAGATACCTGTAGTGTGTAATACAGTGCTATCATGCTGGAAACAGCACTTTCTTTAATAAAGATCATGAACAGTTGGCTAGGGGCTCTTGGTGGTGGGAAGGGTTCCTCAGGAAGCCTAGCTAGAATGGGTCTGGTCTGATCATCAACTATCATCCCCGCTAAAGTTGGCAGATACTTTGTGAATAGAACAGGTTCCTGAAAGAAGAATCAGATCTGCGATATGACAAAAGAGTACTTACCCACTTATACTTAACCCATTTAAGCTGAATGGACATTCCCAGCCTTGTTAATTGAACAAGTCCATTTCTATTTGAAGGGTTGTTGGGTGGTATTTTAACATTTTTTATTCAAATTTTAATAGAAAATTCTGTAAACAAACAGTGAAGACCCTGATAAGATGCCACCTTTTGTGGCATCTGATCTGGGTCAACACTTTTTGTCTATGTCCCATAAAAAGGTCTCTAGGCTTATATGGGTAAACTCTTTGCATGCAAGGTACTACTGTTGTCTGCTGATTTTTTTTTTCAATTTTTATTTTTGGGTGCTCAAAGAAAATTATTTTTCTGTTATGCACTCTTAACTAAAGGCCTGCTCACATATTAACATTTATGTGAAAAACATGGGTACAGATGAGCCTGCAGTTGTTTGTTGTCTAAAAGTATAAAAGCTTTATGTACATATACAAGCTAGTGTGACACTGTCACAAACAATGATACGCAAATGTCTTTTTTTTTCCTTACTTTTAACTTTTTGCATGCTGCCATGCTGGGTAATTTTTCATGATTTTTCGTCGTCTGCCGATATCTTTCAACATTGCTTTTTGTTTTTTAAAATATTCTCTCAGGAATAACATCAGACTGTCAAATATACTAAAACCAAGTTCTAATTGGTCACTTTTCAAACTCATTATTTCTGACCAAACCCTGATAAAATTGAAATGATTTTTGCCTATATATGTGTATTTTAATGGCCAAACGTTTAGCAGTGTTTTTGAACAGTTTTCTTTTAATTCAAAGTTTTTTGGGTTAAAAATGCAAAAATTGACTTTTTTTAAGAAAATGGTTTTGAGAGTAGTTTTTATAAAATTGACGTTTAGATGGATACAAACTGGTCTGTCCGACTTGAAAAACACCAAACAATTGGAATTTTGCTTATGGTAGATTTTTTACGCATTTTTAAAATGTTGCATTTTTCAAAATTTTTCGAGATTTTTGAAATTCACCAGTATTTCCTTATAAAATTGTTAAATGCACTTAATTTTATTTGAACACTATAGGCCAAACACAGTAGAACTTGATTAGTCCATTTTGGCGATTATTGTTTTACGACTACTGTACACTTCCGATTTCAATGTGAGAGTTTAAAAATCAATTTTGTAGCATTATATTTTTGTTTTTTCAATTTTCAAAGAAGGATGGCGACGTCTGGTGATAATAAATAATCGCTGAAAATTTCAATGCAGTATCGCTGATAATAAAGCGTACAGAGCAGTGCAAAGTCTCTATGTAAATTGCAAGCTTAAAAATGAATTTAAATGATTAACCTGCTAAAAGTGTTGTCTTATGTTGTTGAGTAGCAAAAACGATGAGTCCGATGGAATCAAAACTTTTGAGGTTTATTCTTCTTATACCATGCTAGCCAGTAACATCTTCAAACAAACAAAAACGTTAATTTGTGTTATGGTTTATATCGTAGAAAAAGTGTGACTTTTTGAAATGAGGGTACCTTTTCTCTAACTTCGTCCGTGCAAGAAGAACACGTCATTTCTAAATGAAATAACTTGCAGAGTCTCGGCAAAGTATTGCTTCACTTAAAAAACATGAATTTTGTATACCTTATGTTTCACTTTCTGAACTAGCGTAAAAATGTAAGGTGACCTATTAGCAGTTGGTTTTAGTATAGATTGAATCCAGATCAGGTCAGACAGTCTGTCTGATCTGGGTCTAAACTGTTTACAAAGATCATCACCAGATGACAAAATTTTCCGCTAGCAGGTACAGAGTTAATTCAGTGAAGTCAGAAACCTGTAATGTCATATAATTTGGAGACTTCATCATAGTTCAAACTGTACCAGGGTTTATACGGGCAAGTATGAGTAAAATTCAATGACTTTTCATGGACTCCTAAAAGCCTCTCAAACAGTTTTCAAGGACTTAAAGTTAATGAAAATACTGATCCAAGTGTTAAAATTCTTCTTCAGAAATGCTAGACTGAGATAATGGAGACATTATTCATTAGTACTGGAAAATTAGTATAAAATTGTTGTGCCTTTATTTGGTGCAGCATATGCTGCACCAAATATAGGCACAACAATTTTATACTGGTTTAGGTCTCTATTTACAGTGCTAAGTCCTACAGAAAATAGTAGAATTCAAGAACTTTTCAAGGCTTTTGAGTGATTAGCCAGTACTTTTCACGGCAGATTTAATGTTCAAGGACTTTTCAAGAAAGCTATCTAAAGTCAAGTACTTTTCAAGCCTGTGCCAACCCTGTGTTTACAGAAAAACATTTAAATCTGGGTCTACATTCAATGGTTTATGCCTCTTTTACTCACCAGCTTAGGTTCTTTAAAGAGCTGACTATCAATCATATCCCAGGCACCAAGACCAAGAGCAACCATCCTGATCAACAGCTGCATGTCACTACTCTCCTAAAAAACAATATACGGCAATATATGAGCCACAATGCAACAAAAGTTTCCAACAGAGTGAGACTCAAACCAGTCTCCTCAGCTTCAGCGACTACTAGCTAGAAAAATGAAATTTCGCTTGTCTACATGGATTGCGAAGACAGGTTTTCTTGCGGTAAGTCCCATATATTATATATTATCACTAAAACTATATATGTTTGTGTTTAATGTCTCGCCATCAGCTAAGAGCATATGGAGAGAGGATCATGGCTTACAGTCTCATCCAACGGGCTGGAGAAAACAAACATCTTGCATCTGCATCATACTATATTCTGTGCTGACTTTGCTTACCATATGCTGGTCTTGTCAAATTTTTTAGCTTGATGAATTACATGAATACTTGAACCAGATTTTTTTTCCACAGGCCTCCAGAAATGAGTGCTTAATTTCATTTCTCATCCAAAACACATGTGGATATTCAAAAGAACCGCCCACGAAGACAGTTCTTTTCAGCACCCATATTACATGTTTAAACTGATGGGTAAGAAAATGATTGCAATTTTATGCTCAAAAATTTGTTTAATTTGACCTGTGATAAATATTGACAAGATCAACTCTAAAACCAAAAGTGCAAAAAATTACAATAATTCAAAATACTTGTTTTTACCATTTGCTCTCCTAAACAAGGCTGCAGAATGGAACATTCTGTCATGACCAGTCTCTGGGTAAAGGAATTACTCCAAAATAAATCAAGTATATTGTTTCATGTATGTTCCAATTTTCTTTTTCAGGAGCTAATTCAATTTTAAAATCTAATGATTTTTTTTTTAAAAAAAAGAAGATTTTCTTCTTTAAGGTACCATGGGTTGGTCATACTCACCAACTTTTTTTACTAAAATTTTTGGGTCAATTTGAAATAAAATTAAGGTTGCTTCATTTTTTCTTAATATTGACTGCGACTGCAGCTTATCCCAGGAACTGGGAAACTATCTACAGTCTAAAATCTAAATATCAAACCAGGATTAAGCTTAAGTAAGTTAAGTGACATTTTGTCAAAATCTCATTCACTGAAGAAAATAATAGATTGTCATGTCAAATACAAGGTAGTACATCTGTTCTACATCATTTCATATAACGGAATATTAAACACAGTATCTCACCCTTGGAAGAATATCGTTGTTTATGCAATGCTGCAATACTTTCATAGTTGACAAAGCAACAGTGTTTAAAGCATAAGGATCACACAGAATCATAGACAGATCTCTGAAAAAGAAATAAAAATGAAATGTACAAATCCTGGGAACAAACACTACTACACATTTGTGATATAAACAATTTAACATAGTTGAAAATATATACAAGGCCTGTTGCTGGACACATAGCTCATCTGAAATTGGGCTTTGATTTTCTCAGGCTTAATCTGTAGGACTTAGATTGTACAGCTGAATTGGTGGGGGTGGTGGTGGGGGAGAGATGGTGATAAATGTTTTTTTTATAAACTCTCTATCACCAATTTTCAACCAGCACAAACTTATGTAAAATTAACAAGACAATCCATGTGCTTTGGTACCTTACATGGATAATCCTAGCCCAAAATGATGATGCGCTCTTAAAATGGGCCAATGGCATTATGGCCTAATGCTGCCTTTCTCCCATTCATCGACAAATGGACGCATATTTACAATTTTCAGTGGGCCTTTTGAATTTTTTATGGGCCCTTTGCAAAATTTGATGGGCCCAAGAATCCTTAAGGCAAAAAAAATGTGCGTTTCAGGTTACATGAAATTTTAAAATAGGGACGGTAAGTAGGGAATATTTTTATTTTGTTAAAAGTTTTAAATGGGGAAGATGGGGAAACAAGATGGCCGACCTGGGAAATCCCTTGGAAATCCCCTAAATATGATTAAAAACTTTACGGTTGGGGGCAAAAAATTAGGCATGGTCCGGTAACCTGAAACACACAACTTTTTATTTTAGGCCTAATATCAATTTTAGAGCATAATTAACATGAGCTTTGTAGTTTAAGCCCTCCAGTAAAATATTTTTACTGACCATTCCAAGCCAAGGTGGTACTTCTCTTGTGGATCATTTGTGTTTTTGTGTCTTGTGTTTCTCATGCTTCAGCGTCTGTTCATTGCTGCCTTGTGGTCACCTGCTGGGAAAGGACTGTGCTCTTGGCTCTTGTTGGTGATGTTTATTGTATTTTTGTTACTTTCCCATGTGGTATGCTGGGTAAGGTGTGGTATTTGATTGTATCTTTTCCTGATCTTTGCCGTCTTTCTTACTTTGAATAGCTTATATATAGATCTCGGGCAAAAATAGTCCATTTTAGTATAACAATAATAGTTTTCTCAAAAAATAGAACAGTCCCAATCCAGGAATATCCCTGCCTTAAAAACATTTGTTGCTTAGTTTATGACAGCTGATCCATTTCTTGCTTGTATATATATGACTTGGCACTGGAACAAGAATATTTAATAATGATAATATCCAACCACCTGTTAGCTTGGAAATATCGTTGAATTTATGCAATAATAACGATCAAACATTGTTTTTCAATACATTAACATTTGCTGGGTCCCAAGGGAGATGTTGAAAACCTTGGGTTTGCATTGTGTCAAACTTGGTTTTCAACTAATCATGTACCTTGGTTAGCAAAGTTTATACATAATTTAGTAACTTGCTTACAATGAACAATACTTTGAAGACTGTAACAAACATGACAAATAGGAACTTAGGAAAAGAAAATACATCTTACCCTAGCACAAATTCTTGACCCCTTTTAATTCCATCCAAAAAGCCTTGAAGCTCTCTGGCCCTTTTGGAGTCAACAAACTTTTCTCTAATACAAGCGTCAACACACCATGTAAATTTGTGACAAGGATCAACAGCACAGATATCATTCACTTCTTGGTCATGAAGGGACATTAAAAGTTCAGCTCTCAAAGTACAATAGTGAGTATTTCTGGTCCGCAGGAATAAAGTTCTTAAAAATTGAAGAACCATGTCATACAATTTGACACTTTTGCCAACCATGTTTGTTAATTTCTGGACTACTTCACCTTGTCGCCTTTGTTTTGGTGAATGAAGAAAAAATGTTGAAGTTGCATTTTCATGGCTAAAGAGAGCATTTTCTTTTTCTCTAATATATTGCGATAGTAGCGGAGACACTTCATCACCAAATAAAGCTTGGTTATCTTCCCATATTTGTCTGCGGACTTCAGTTGCTGCTTCCGAATACAGATCTTTATCATCTAAAATTTGTTTAAGGTAAGTTTCTTTTATCTTAGGTATATTTTTAAGAATACACATTATGACCGGTCTAAGTGATGAAACTTTGATTACAGAGAAGCTTTTCTCTAGCATTGATTCCAATTTCTTATATCTGTCCTTGTCTTCACCATTCGCTAGATCATTAATTTTCTGGATGAGTTTCTCTCTGAGCTCTTCTAGAACTGAAGTATGGAACTCGAGACGTTTAACATCATGGAGATCAAGGAATGGTAAAGCTGGCTTCAGGGATGGCAACAGGACACCATTTTCTGACTGGAAATCTTCAATTGCAGCCAATGGATCAGAGCAGTTTGTCAGTGCCTCGCGAAGAAAATCTCCACCAGGAATACCCAGAGGCTCCAATCCCGACATACTTTTGCACAAGTCAGCTTCTCATTGTATGACAAACCTTCAAAAAGCGTTGACTTTGCAGGTTTCTTACAAAATTTACCAATTTTTCGAAACCGGAAGTGAACACATTTTCTACCTTCAAGTGAAGAACGGATTTCATGAACGCTCCCAAGTCAAAACGTAAACGGCTAAAAACGTTATCAAGTCACAGCGTCCCCTCGGTCTTAACTGTTGCGCTTCTAAGTGCTTTTGTCGAGGCAAGGCGTTTGGTAAATAAAAGCAAAAAAGGCTTGTCATACGCACTGCCCGCCTCTCAAGAGACATTCAGCTGTACTCTGATATCTTGGACAAGTAGAAGTTGCTGTGGTACCTAGATTTATCGGAAAGACTCGAATTACCTGAAAGACCACCGAAATACTGGAAAGACCAACAAATGATTGATGCATCAGCTAATTGCGATTTTACTTTTATTGGCTAATGAATATAATAAATACTATATGTTGTTTATAATTTGATATATTTATATGCGGTGTAAACTATTCACTACTTTACTATACATGTACATTGATTGGGTTGTTACATGTAGTTCTTGGTGTTAACAATGGTCCTTTTATTAGGCTGGTAAGTTCCGCCTTATTAACACGTTGATTGGGATAATTATGACCAACAATATAGCTAGGCTGTGCTTGTGTTGGTCATAATCTAATCTGTCATTGATTTAATCTGTTACTGTTTAATGACCAGTTAATTGATGATGAATTGATCAGTGGCTTGGATGAACCAATAAGGGAATTTAAAAAAAAACAGCACTGTGGATTGGGGGAGGGAGAATGTGGCAATCGCAGATTCGCCTGAGCCTTTATTGCAGCGGTAAAAGCTCTGGTAAAACGTAAGTTCGTCTGATCCTTTGTACATAAAATGGTCCAACTATATATTCTATGGTCTTTCCGGTATTTCGGCGGTCTTTCCGGTAATTCGAGTCTTTCCGGTAAATCTATACACTTAAGTTGCTGTAAGATCTACAACAAATTCATCAACTAGATTAATACATATAAAGAGACATGAAACTGAACTAAAATGGATTAAATTTTTGTAATAACCTTTTCCTTTAGGTTTTAATGATAATATATACCATGAAGGTAACATTTCTAAAATGCTAGATTTTGATGTTTTTTGCTTGCGGCGCTCTCGCCGCAAGCATTTGTGTCGGAATAGTGATACCCTCTACCTGATTGTCTATTTATATAACATACTGTTAGCATAACGGTCGTGTGTATGGGAACAAAACAGTTCAACGACAAGACAACTCACCGACAGCAAGCTAAATATAGTGTTAAGACAGTGTTCATACGGAAATGGGAAAACAGAATTCCAGGACTTTTCAAGGATTTTTTCATTTTTCAAGGACTCAATTTCTTCCAAATTGTCGTGAAAAATGCACTTTTTTCAGCCAGAAGCTTCGCAATGAAAAGGGGCACTCGATTTCTTTGATTCTGACACCGGTGAGAAAAACCGGGACTACCGCACAAATTGAATAGAATAGAATAAGAGTTGCACCTCGCTCTTCGACGTGTATCTAGCGATTTTCACTCAGTTTTTTTTGCTATTTTCACGCAGTTTTTTTTGTGCATTCCATAAACCTGAAAGGACTAGTTGTATTTTTATATTTTTCAAAGACTAATTCTTATTTTCAACTCACCATTAACTCACCATTACCGAGGTCGTACCAAGCTGCTAGGCAACTTCTAAAGACCCATTTGGACATCTTCTCACAAAATTTGAAAACACTGTTTCACCCGGGATGTAGCATGATGCATTGAATTTGAGCTCATGTCCATGCCAATGTTTATTAAGCCTTGATTTGAACGAATTCAGTGAAGGTGCCGTCACTACTGAGTTTGGTAGAGAGTTCCACACATCAACAACGCGGTTTAAAAAGACACTGGATCTCACTTTGAGCCGTGACCGAGGTTTGAAGATCTTCAGGCTGTTTCCCCTTGTCGACAGTTCTGCCATGTTGAAAAACTTATCTATATCGACTCGATCAATTTGGTTGAGGATTTTATAGACTTGTATCACATCGGCTCTTAAACATCTATATTCAAGAGTTGGAAGTCCCAATATTTTTAATCTGTCCTCGTAGGTGCGACCTGAGAGTGAGTTGACTGAGTGTGTAGCTCTTCTCTGTATGTTTTCCAGCGTGATACTATCTTTTTTGTACATTGGTGACCAAACCGAGGTGGCATACTCCAAGTGTGGACGTACCAGGGATTTATACAGATTAAGAAACATGGCCTTATCAATGATGATTTTACAAAAATCCAGGACAATTCCAGGACAAAAGGCGTTTTTTTCAAATTCCAGGAATTTTCCAGGACCAAGGTCAAATTTTCCCCCAAATTCAATTTGTGGATATATGTTGTGGTCATGGAATGTCGCCCACTGTTTTCATCAACTGTGACCTTGATCTAAGGAGTCAGTTCTTGAAAAATGCACCCACAGCAGATCGCCTATTTTATTTATGGTCGCATAACAAATTTGAAATTGCAACTTTAGAATCTAAGGGTATTGCTATTCAATAGACTGTTGTCCTAACATTAATTATTATTTTGGCATGAAATTTAAAACATGTTTTGCTACATGTTGATGTTCATTGTTGCAAACATTCGAAAAATTGATACATTAAAAATAAGTAAATTTTATTAATTTCTTTTTTTGCGTTTTTAAAGTCCTTCAGTGTATGGCGCTAGGTGCCGCTTGAGATAACTGTTTGTGTTTTTCTTTGCCGAGTATCTTACCGACCGACTCAATAACTATTGCTGATGTTCATCTATGACGTGGTTTTAGTGCAGTGTAAAAAATAACCAAATTTGGAGGTGTTCCCAACTTACAAAGTGCACATGCTGTTTTTAGACTAGGCAAGCCCTCCTTTAAAAAGGAAAATTTATTCTGTTTTGGAATGTAAAAAACGTAAAAGTAGATCTCATGGTAAACGTAAAATTGCAACATTAAGCGCAAAATTTGTACTAAAAAAACGCTTAAATACTTCTCTAAGGGATCTTTCTTTGGCTTTATCTAATCATGGTCGGCATGGCTTATTTTTATTTTTAAGTTCCTTGCCTATCTCAGTTTTACGCAATTTAGAGTTAGAGGCTAATAAACTTTACGATAGAGCAAACAAGCTATATAAAGCAGCTCTCCTTACAAGGTGTTATGTTCAACATTTCCTTAGTCCTTATATCGATTCTGAGGTCAACCATAAACGACATTTTATCAAAATTCCATTCATTAACAAAGGTATTGAGTTTATTGATTTACATAGTATCTTCAAGGATAATTTAGTAATTTCATCTATTCCAAATTACTTTAATAATTCTGAAACTCCTATCATTTGTTATAAATATAACAAACCTATTAGGTCTACTATATTTAACTTTAATAAAATTGTTAATGATATAGATATAGATTCCAATACTCCTGCCTCCTGAGATTGTAAAAATTCTAATTATTTATATCCCTCTGCAGGGCATGTTATTACAGGTAATCTAAATGTCATTCCTGACGCTAGAGTTCGCAATATTATTTCGAAAGGTCCTAAATATAGATTTCCTTCTAATATTGATTTCTCTAAATGTCGCAGAGAGATCGATGCTTCTTTAAATGACTTTAGTAATCGTTGGTGCAAACGGGAAAATGTTGAAACTGATGCCTTGAAGGAATGGAAGATTAACATTTTTAAAATTATTGATACTCGTATTTCATTTTACTCTCGTAATACACATCTTTTACCACCTAAACCTAAATCTTCATTTCAAGCAAGATTTATTGCTAATTCTAGTTCTTGTACGACAACAGAACTTTCTAAATTGTTAACCTCGTGTCTTACAGCTGTTAAAAACATGTTATCAAGTATAGAGAAAAGGTATATGAGAGATCCTGTAAAAACCTATTTTGGTCTATTAAAAAATCAGGTGAAATTTTAGATAACTTAAAGCTAGAGATTTCAATGCAACCAGTTTGTCTACTTATGCTTTTTCTACTCTTTACACTTCTTTACCTCATAATCTAATTAAAGATAAACTTATTGATCTTATTGAAAGAACCTTCCAGAGAGAAGGCTCTCCTTACCTTGCATGTAATGACCGAAATGCATTTTTTACTTCAGAAAAACCTAAAATATATCATGCATGGTCGT
Source organism: Loripinus fragilis (assembly GCA_964019695.1). NCBI lineage: Eukaryota > Metazoa > Mollusca > Bivalvia > Lucinida > Lucinidae > Loripinus > Loripinus fragilis. Next base: position 38,312,594 of record OZ026515.1, read on the forward strand.
GTAAAAAATATGTGATGCGCTGACCTTTTTGTTGGACAACATTTTCATTCAATTTGGTACCAAGCTGTATAGACAAGTAGTTGGGATTCCTATGGGCACTAATTGTGCTCCCCTGGTTGCAGATTTATTCCTGTTTTGTTATGAGAGGGACTTAATGATGTCTCTTTCTGATGATAAGCAGGCTGATGTCATTGATGCGTTTAACACTACATCCAGATATTTGGACGATATTTTAAATATTAATAATGTTTATTTTGACAATATGGTAAGTCAAAAATACCCTTCAGAGCTCCAACAGAATAAAGCTAATACCTCTGATATCGAAGCCGCATTTTTAGACTTGCATTTGTCAATTTCTAATGATATTGTTTCTACCAAAATTTATGATAAACGTGACGACTTTGATTTTGAAATTGTCAATTTCCCATATTTAGATGGTGATGTTCCTCGTTCTACATCCTATGGAGTCTATATTTCTCAACTCATATGTTTTGCTAGAGCATCTAGCACTGTTGCCGACTTCAACACTCGCAATAAATTGTTAACTCAGAAACTTCTTAAACAAGTAGGGCTGCTGCGAGTATCCGAGTACTCGGATATTCGCGGATCTGAATAAAAAATCGGGTATGAATATTCGTCACTGCCGAAATCGTTGGATCGCGATCTTTTTTTTTCCCTTTTTTTTTACTGAAACAAGAAGTTTTTCACAAAATAGTCGATTGAAAATTTTCACTGACTACGGTTCTAATTGATATCTCTCATTTAAATACCTTTGTTTCTCGCATGTTAGTGACCTAGTATGTTTTGCTGTCCCCTTTATCGGCAATTAAAATCCTTATTTACAGTAAAGAGTTCCAAAATCGGCTGATAATATACTCCAATCTATTTTGTTTAAATACACCACATCGGTACATGTACTATTAAATAAACAGAGCCAAAAGTGTCATCAAATGTCAATTATCAAATAGATTTCAAAGAGTTATTTTTTTCTTTGAAGTATTTTTTTGCCGACAAAGCGACAGCTGATTAGGCCTACGTGACCCAGGTCATGTTGTCTGAGTGTGAACTACAAGACAAAGGAAAAGGGCCTTATACTGAAATCAGCACTCCGAATCTCTGGTTATCCAAGTGCAGGAAAATATAAAATCAAATTTACAAATTGTGTTGCATGCCTTTACAGTCATGAGTGGATAACTAACTATATACATGTACTTCTGGTATAACAGAAAAAGATGATTTACTAAGTAAACAGACCTAATAATAGATGTTTCACAACAGGAGTCTTATTTTTCTATTAACCAGTGACTCGCAGTTCGATCTGTGAATCGTAACTCATGAATCGTGGATCGGATCGAATCGCCACTTGCCTAACGATCCACAGCCCTATAAACAAGGCTATCAGTATCATAAACTTCGCAAAACATTTTCAAAATTTTATAGACTATACTATGATTTGATTTCTAAATTCCAAGTTGAACTTAAATCTCTTTTGCGTCAAGGACTTTCGGAACCTGATTTCTATGGTGACTTGGTGTATAAGTTGAAGAAGATTGTTGGCTCTAATAATTTTTCAGCGCAGTTCATTAAAATAATTTCCCATTATAAAAAAGATTGGCTATAACATTAATGTATTGCAACAGACTGCATGCTTGGTGGTCAACCCAATCACGGTTGGCAACTTTGCTTTCCTCTTTAATTGCACGCCGGTGGGTTGGACTTCAGACTCTTTGATGGTTCCGACTTAAAGATTTATCTATTGATGAGATGGTAGGGGCCTGATGCTTTGGCTGTTTGTCGGGCCCTCCGGGGTTTACCTGTTGGATTTTTTTTGCTCCAGTATTCAGTTTTATTTACTGTTGAGTCCTTATCTTTGCTTTATCTCCTTGTAATATCTTGATTTATATGTTTTAGGAGATGATGCATTGATAAGTTAGGGTTTTTTCATGCAAACCAAATTTCTATGTGTCTTGATCCACATCTGAATTAAGGGTGAGGTAGGCGCTGTTAAACCGGTTTAAGCCCTCCAGTAAAATGTTTTACTGACCGTTCCAAGGCAGTACTTCTTTTGTGCATCTTTTATGTTTTTGTTCTGTCTTATGTTTGCTATGTCTTTGTGCGCGTCTGTTTATATGTGCTTTGTGGTCACCTGCTGGGAAAGGGCTGACCTCTTGGCTCTAGTTTGTGGTGTCTTACTGTGAGTTTGTAACTTTCCCATTGGTATCCTGGGTCAGGTGTGGTACTTGATTGTATCGACTCTTAATTTTGCACCCTTACTTACTTTCATAAACGATCTTGTGAAATAACTGTCACACTGATAAAAGACTTGATGCGGAAGTCTTTAGCAAGTAGACAAACTGATCTTGTCTTACTTGACTTCTTGAAGCCATTTGACAAGGTAACTCAGCAGAAATTACTACTTAAACTCTATAGATATGGAATTAGAGGGCCACTTATGACCACTTATGTAGTCTAAGTTGGCGCATCTGTTAATTTGACTCACTCCAATATCATTCACTAAACAACTCTAAAACATCATTTGTGGTTTAATAATTTGAAATATCTTCTACTCTAAACCAAAAGACCACTGGCCTTAATACTTGATATGTAACATTGGGGAAGTGGGACCGTACCACGTTTGCACAAATGATGTATCTAGACTGACCGTGACCTTTTTTTATGGCAAGGTCAAATTTGGTTTGTTTGATTTGGTTCTTTATGTCTCGGTCAACAATATTTCAATTCTGTCGGGACGTGTCTTCCTGGGTTGAACCAGTACTAAGCAAGGATTTATGTGTCTTGCTCAACGACACAACGCAGGGACGCTGATGAGGCTCAAACCCGTAGCCCTTTAGTCTCAAGTCAAGCACTCTACCACTGAGCCACTGCGCTCCCTTAGGTCAAATTTGATTCCTAATCCATTTATATGGGAAAAATCTTGAAATGTTCTATTAACTAGCGAAAATCATAACACTTGTTAGAAATGTTTAACCTAATGAGACAATGGTTTTATATCAATACAATGTCAAGCTGACTGCCACATACCTATCTAAACATCTTTTTCTCAGAAATCACTTGGCTGTTTGAACTCAGATTTCATATGGAGTATTGATTAGATTGTTTTAGGTCACTTGACCAAATGGAGATCATGTGAGCGCTTCAGGACCATTAGGTTCTTCTAGTTCAGCATTCTGGCTACGCCATTGCATATTGCAACAATATGAACCCAGATCAGACTGCTCCTAAGGGAGCAGTCTGATTAGGGTTCATAGTGTTTGTTTCTATGATAAAAGTAGTCTGTATTGCAACTGAATATTATTCAGTAGATCAGACATGGGGCGAATTAATCGTTAATGCTAATGCATTCTTTTTTTTTCAAGTAATTTAAGGTAATGATTAATTGACCATTTTTTGCATTACTTTAATGCTAATTCAATGCATTACTTTTGTCAAAATTCACTGCATTACTTGCATTACTTTGAATTACTGTCTAACAGAAGTTTTACAATAAGGATACAGTAGAGAGCTAGGATAATTCTGTATGAAGATTTGTATTTACAGTTATTTCTATTCACAATTTCCTTTTTGTAAAAACTGTTCCTTGACCAACTCTAAGGTTATGAACATGCAAAATGAGTTGTGAAAATTGGGAGTAAATGTTTGGATTATATCAATATAGTGAAACAGCTTACAGTTACTAGCAAATATAAGTACAGTCAACCCTCTTTATAACAACAGTGTTTGTTCCAAGCTATCTTTGCCGTTAAAGTGAATTTGCTGTTATAAAGAAATTATGACCAGTACCAGATTTCCACATCAAAGTCAGTTGGTAAAAGAAAATATTATACAAATGAATTAAAATGCTATTATCCAAAATGTATACATCAGTTCAATTTCATATTGCATCAAAATGAACAAAGCTTTCCTTTTATCAAGTGAGACAGAATTCTATGAATGCAAAAGACCTTGGCCTGATCACAAAATTGTCTGACACATGGTAAAAATTCTGTTATAATGAATTTATTAACAATAGAAATTTTATATCTGTTCCCAGAAGTTACTGTCGGTGTCGTTAAGTGAATATTCTGTTCAGAGGGAATTTCAATAAAAACAGATCCGTTCCCAGCAAATTTATGTAAGATATTGAATATTCTGTTATAATGAGTGACGTTATAAGAGTTTTGACAGTACTGGAATAGTGACAATGTACCTGGGAAGTATTGCATATAAGATATTTTACCCCACTTTGCATAGTCAAATGCATCAAATTATACATCATTTTAAAGCCAATTCAATGGTGTAAATTCTGTTACAACCCATTATTAAGAAACAATGTTTTAATCACAATGCAATTATTGGAAATCAGGTAATTATCACTCAATTGTACTGTTCACACAATTTGACACTTGGCCACTGCAGTCATCTCTTTGACTAGTGTTGATACAGGGTAAATATATTGGGGTCATAAATCAATTGACATGTATAAGAGATTAGGGATTAAGATACAGCCTGTTCAGGCCCTGCACTTTTTGTTGGATAAACCAAATAAAGAGATATAGCGCAGGAAACTTCAAATGTTTATAATTTTCCTCCCATATAGTACACTTTCTAATAAGCACTGAGATCTTTCCAGTGGTATAATATTCAATGAAATATGATCACTTGAAAAAAAGAGCTGGAGTGGCAATATTTATAAATCATTTCTGAGTGTTATTTCCTCCAATTTTTCAAAAATTATAAATTCAAAAAATATTACTGATAAGAATACGAAATTCAGAGCAAAATATGTACACATTGTAACCCATGGTTTATGTGAAATATTTTTTAAATGTGAACTTTACAATTTTTAGCACACACTTTGTTCAATGTATTAAAATGTTCAGACTTAACGTTTTTGTATGATTCTGTTCCATATGAATGGAAGTAATGCTTAATTCAATGTATTACTTTCTTAAACAAGAGGGGTCGCTCACCTGAGAATGACTGATCAGTGAAGTGGAACCATTTGTAAAATTTTGATAGAGTGCATCATGAGGAACAATTCTATGAAATTATTTTGAATTTGGGTCAGTGGTTCAGGAGAAGATGTCGTTTAAAAGATTTCTTGTCTGGGGCTCTGGTAGTCCTCCTGTTTGGTGCAGTAGAACCATTTTTATGCAATTTTGAAAGAGGGCATCATGGGGAAAATTCATGTGAAGTTATATGGAATTCGAACCAGTGGTTCAAAAGATGTCGTTAAAAGACATTTCTTATCTAGAGCTTTGACAGCCCCTTTGTTCAACCGACCCAAAGCATTTGTGCATTTTTTAGAAGGTATCATGAGGAACAATTCTGTGAAATTATATTGAATTTGGACCAGTGGTTCATGAGGAAATGCTGCTGAAAGGTATTTCTTATCTGGATATCTGACAGCCCTTTTGTTCAGCGGAGTGTAACCAATTTTGCAATTTTGGTATAGGGTATCCAGAGGGACAATTCTGTGAATTAATTTTGAATTAGGGTCAGTGGTTCAGGAGGAGATGTCGTTTAAAAGATTTCTCATCTGGAGCTCTGGCGGCCCTCCTGTTCAGTGGAGCGTTACATTTATGCAATTTTGAAAGAGGGCATCATGGGGAACATTCATGTGAAGTTAAATGAAATTTGGACCAGTGGTTTAGGAGGCAATGTCATTTAAAGATATAACTTATCTGGAGCTCTGACAGCCCTTATAATCAGCGGAGGGGAACCATTTGTGCAATTTTTGTACAGGGTATCAAGAGGAACAATTCTGTGAAATTATTTTGAATTTGAACCAGTGGTTCAGAGGGAGATGTCATTTAAAAGATTCCTTATCTGGAGCTCTGGCAGCCCTTCTGTTTCGTGGAGTGGAACCACTTGTGCAATTTTGAAAGAAGGCATCATGGGGAACATTCATGTTAAGTTATATGAAATTTGGACCAGTGCTTTAGAAGGAGCTGTCAATTAAAGACATTTCTTATCTGGAGCTCTGGCAGCCCTTTTGTTCAGCTGAGCGGAACCATTTGTGCAATATTGAAAGAAGGCCTCATGAGGAACAATTCTGTGAAATTATTTTGAATTTTGACCAGTGGTTCAGGAGGAAATGCCATTTAAAGGTATTTCTTATCTGGAGCTCTGGCAGCCCTTTTGTTTAGCTGAGCGTAACCATTTGTGCAATTTTAGTAGAGGGTATCCAGAGGAACAATTCTGTGAAATTATTTTGAATTTGGGTCAGTGGTTCAGGAGATGTCGTTTAAAAGATTTCTTATCTGGAGCTCTGGCCACTCTCCTGTTCAGTGGAGCGAAACCATTTATGCAATTTTGAAAGAGGGCATCATGGGGAACATTCATGTGAAATTATATGAAATTAGGACCAGTGGTTCAGGAGGAGATGTTGTTTAAACAAAAAGTTTACAGACGGACGGACGATGCACGACGGACAAAGACCGATCACAATACCTCACCTAGAGCCTTCGGCTCAGGTGAGCTAAAAATGCTAATTCATTGCACACTTTTGGCAAATAATGCTAATTCAATGCATTACTTTCCAAAGTAATTCGCCCCATGTCTGCAGTAGATGTGATAAGCAGCAGGATAAGAGTTAAAGTACTCTGACAATGTATCATCACTGAGTAAGGTATATGTTCTAAAATTTCGAACACATTTGGCTGGAATGCACAAACTGCTTGTCAGAATAGCATACAGGGGAGACTGCTTCAGTCTGATCTGGGTCTGCACTGTATGTCTAGGCGGTTTTTCCAGGTAACTACTGTTCGAAATTCTAGAACATGTACCGTAGCAATAAAAAATATGACTGATGAAACAGAGACAGCCAGCACTAAGGAAAACAACTACACTCAGTGGCCATTAATGAGTTCCCAAAATGACAAACGTTGTTTCATTTGCAAAAATTTAAGTACATTGTACATTTAAAATTTGTATAATTTGAAAATGAGTAATGCAAATTATCTGAAGTTTTGAGCATATCACTATTTACTATTTTTCAACTTAAGAATGCTAGATTGTTATAGAAATAATATCACCTAGAGTTCGTGGGTGTTATTCATTTCGACCACCCCTGATTGCTTAAAACAGTTATAAAATTTGATGTGGGTTCTAAACTTCTTCTGTTTTTACATGGCTATAGATATTGCTTATTTTCTGTATAATTTGGGTGATAATGGTGCTAATACATTATAATCGTGAGTTGTGGACAAGATGTGTTCACATCTTCCTAATTTATTCACCGTCATATTAGGGGTGGGTGGGGTATTTGTACCCCTTACCCAAAAATCTAAATTATTGAATGGATCCACACGGTAACTTAGCAACAAGTATCAGTCTTTCTAGGGTCTATATATGAGTGTATGAAGCAATTAGTTTTTAAATGTTTCATTCTTTCAAATCGAAAAGACAGCACCCAGTAATACCAAACCGCTTGGTCAAATTTTGGTACCCAAACTTTCCTACGAAATCTTTGGATAGTCTTCTTAAAAAAATAATTGTTCTGTAAAATGGAGCACTAAATGGTACTAACAACTGAAAATAATTATTACTCAAAAATTATATCACTGGTTATGCTGCTTGTGGCACCAATATCAGGACTGACAGTGAAATAAGCCGATTTTCTTAGGATCCAACCACAGCTTCTATCCATCAATATTTATTCAAAAAATATTGTTTTCAAATAGAACACTATTATAATACCTGTCAAAACATACATACCCCATATTCCTGCATTTGTTTATTTAGTTTGTTTTATACAGCAAATGTATAGTGCAGTCGAATCATTTTCATGGCATTATTTTCCGTCCAGTTCTCTGCTCTGCATTATTTTATTTACAGTGTCTACAAATTTGAACTTTAACAGAATGTTTTCTAGTACATTTCAAATATTTCTGCAAATTTTTAAAAAAATATTACAATCTGACATTTTTACAGCAATTTTTCAAAGCCTGCTATCTTTTTTGAATAATGGAGCCAATGAGTGTAATACACAATATCCCCATAGCAATAGATGATGACATAATACAATTTGGTGATGACTTTAACAAATACCCTGTATATTTATCCAGGGCCATTTATCATTTGGGGAAATTTTCTTAATTGGCTAGACAGACCATATTTTTGTCAATTTCTTGTAAGCTGATTTGGGATCTCACTTATGGCCACTGAGTGTAGTTTAGCAATGTTAAGAGCATCAGGCACCAACCAATCAAAAAAAGCTTTAAGTATGGGCCATCAATGAGCTAGAGGCCTGACCCAATGTCTGCTATCTGTATTTCAGCAGCAGAGTTAATACAGAGGTTGATAGAAAACAAACAAACATTACCGATTTTTTTATCTTTATTTCTTTTTTTTAAATATACATTTTCCATGCAGCCTATCTGCCCATGTCCCATAGCTAGATACTTTCTGAGATCGCTAAGTGATGCCAATGATCTCATCGGAGGGCCTCCTATTGCAAGGCCACTCAGATGCTTACAGACAAAATTGTTGAACTGAACAGTAAAAGTCAATATTTGGAGCAGCACATGAGCTTATAGTACAGTCAACCCTCTTTATAACGACACTGTTTGTTCCAAGCTATCTTTGACGTTAAAGTGAATTTGCTGTTATAAAGAATTCTGACCAATACCAGATTTCAACATAATAATCATTTGGTAAAAGAAAATATTGTACAAATGAATTAAAATGCTATTATTCCAAATGTATACATTAGGTCAATTTCATTTTGCATCAAAATGCACAAAGCTTCCCACTTGTCAAGTGAGACAGAAACCTTTTCATGCAAAAATACCTTGTTCTGATCACAAAATTGTCTGACACATGGTAACAATTCTGTTATAATGAATTTATATATTATTTATATTTGTATATTTGTTCCCAGAAGTTACTGTCGGTGTTGTTAAGTGAATATTCTGTTATAAAGAGGGAATTTTAATGGAAACATATCTGTTTCCAGCAATTTTATGTTGGATATTGAATATTCTGTTATAAAGAGTGACGTTATAAAGAGTTTTGACTGTACTTACAGTAAATGTTCTAAAATTTTAAACACTTTTCTCTTTCTGTTCTCAAATAAAATGATTATCAGAGCTGGAATGCACAAAATGCTTGTCATAATAGCAAACAGGGAAGACCCAGTCTGATCTGGGTCTACACTGCTAAGTCTAGGCCTTTTTGGCAGTCACCTGAACTAGTGTTTGAAATTTTAGAACATTTACTATATCCCATCGGCAAGCAGTCAAGAGTCATCTAGGGAGCACAGTGGCTCTGTGGTAGAGTGCTTGACTCGAGACCGAGAGCTGGGGGTTCGAGCCTCACCGGAGACACTCTGTTGTGTCCTTGCTTATAACTGGTTTAATCCAGGAAGACCAGTCCTGACACAACTGAAAAATTGTTGACTGGGATGTAAAGCATCAAATCAAACAAACCAAGAGTCATTTGAGCCTGCCCAAACATGAAGTCTTGTCAGACCATTTGCTGATTGCATACACAAAGTATGAAAATAGTTGAAGATTCGAACCAAAAATTTAGCCTATAGCCCTTCAAGATAGCTCTGCATGCATGTTTTAAGAGTAACTTTAAGCATATGAAAAACCAAACTTCCTGAGCATTTATCCCTTTAACTCTTTGCATGCTGGGTAATTTATCATAATTTTTTATCGGGCACATTTTAATAGGTACTGGCCCAACTACAACTATACTATGCCAGGGGCCCTTTATAACCAATAAAACTAGCACACGTGTCATTACGGCGGCACACATTTGTATTTCAAAATATGAATTATTTATGATGTGATAAGTCGCTTTCTTAAATTATTTTGGTACTAATAAACTACTGTATCACATAAAAGGCACCTAGACTTATCCAACTGATAACCTTTGCAAACAGTTTGAACCCAGATCAGGCCTGGCAAAATGTCGGGCCTGATATTGATCCAAACTGTTTGACACCCTGACAGTGTTGAAAAAAATCAAGCCATCAAAAGTTAGATATTACACAATAATAAAGTGTAAAGGAATGCCGTAATACAGTGAGCCACTTTAGTTACGCACCACTTATAAAATGTAAAATTATTCAAAAAAGAAATAGGATATTTTTAATCTGAGACTACCAGTGAAAAGCGCATCTATAGTTGCATTAGCCATTGAAATTTTATTGTGATCAGATCAGAAACAAATGAGAAAATGGATCTTGAAGGTTACTACCCTCAAAACACAATTTCACATTGCATTATTTCAAATGAAACTCAGATAACATTGCACTTTTTTTCAGGGTCGAATTTCTGCTATGCCAGAGATAAGAACCGATTTATTCTTGGCAATATCTAAGACTGGATTGTGTTTGTTAACTTTAGAAACAACTTTAACGTTTTACAAGTTTGGTTCCCAGCTGGCCAAGGTTTGAAAAAAGTTGATTTTAGTACTTTTTTTAAAGTTAGATAAAATTTCGTATGATTCTTAGTAAACCAGTCATCAAAACACTTCTTTTATAATTTCATTTTAAACAACCATGTATCCGCCATTTATTTTCGTAAAAAAAATAATGGATTTATTGGCGTCATGGTGTTGACGTTAGTGATGACGTCACTACTACCAAGGCTATAAGACGTGTCAATGATAAGATGTTTTAGTGTTTTCATACTTCTATGTCAACAAGTGACTCATAACAAGACAATTTACGAAGGAAAATCTGTTTGATTATTGTAACTGACGTTAATATGTCGCCAAAACGAGTATTTCTTCAAACAATAACAGTGTAACTGATTTCAACCACCAAAATAAAAGCACCGCAAGCACTGCATAATACCCCGCCACTGCTGGGGGCACCAAAAGTTATTTTGTGAGATATATAATGCCTAAATAGCAACAGAACTGAGATAGACAGCGATATGACGTCCTAACTCTAAATAGATATTAATATAAACCACAGATACATGCCCATTAACAATCCCATACCACTCATGCATCCCCAATAACAATATGTATGCAAAATTTGAAAAAAATTCTGTGCATAAATACTCAAGTTATCGATCGGAAACAGTGAGCACGGACGGATGAAATGAACTACAAGTCAAAAACCAATTCTCAGATCAATCAAGGGTGGATAACTCACAATCTGGAAAGGTTAGAGTGACGATCCTTACCCACAATATGTAACCTTTGATGGTCAACATATCTGTGAAGTTTCATTCAGATACTCCATATAGTAAATGAACTACAGGTCAAAAACCATTTTTCAGATCAATCAAGGGCGGATAACTCATGAACTGGAAAGGTAAGGGTGACGGTCCTTACAAAGAATATGTAACCTTTGATGTTCAACATATCTGTGAAGTTTCATTTAGATATTCCATATAGTAAAAGAAACTACAGGCCAAAAACCAATTCTCAGATCAATCAAGGGAGATAACTCACAATCTGGAAAGGTAAGAATGACGATCCTTAGTCACAATATGTAACCTTTGATGATCAACATATCTGTGAAGTTTCATTCAGATATTCCATATAGTAAATGAACTACAGGTCAAAAAACATTTTTCAGATCAATCAAGGGCAGATAACTTATGAACTGGAAAGGTAAGAGTGATGGTTCTTTGTCACAGCATGTAACCTTTGGTGTGAAACATATCTGTAGTTTCATTTAAATATTCCACATAGTAAAGGAACTATGGTTAAAAAACATTTTTTAATTCAATCAAGGGCAGATAACTCACAAACGGGAAAGGTAAGAGTGACGGTTCTTAGTCACAATATGTTACCTTTGATGTGAAACATATCTGTGAAGTTATATTCAGATATTCCATATAGTAAAGGAACAAGAAATGTCACAAACACGTGACGAATGCCCCCAAAGGAATTGGTCTAGTATAAGACACATTTGAGGAAAGATAGCTGTAATATAGCAAGAAAAAACTAGAAATGAGGCCAGAAGTCAATGTCAAGGTCAAAATGACTCAAAATGGTATGCACCACTCCGCCATCCCAAGAGGAATCACCACCCCAAATTTGGGATTCCTACATCAAATAATATAGGAGATATGCTCTGGACACAATAATTCTTGAAAACGAGGTCAGAGGTCAAGGTCACAGTGACCCAAAAATGGTTTGTGACACTCAGGTATCCCAAGATGCATTTACATACCAAATTTGGAATTCCTATTTCAAAGAATATAGGAGATATGCAACAGTTTCTAGAAACTAGGTCAGAGGTCAAGTTCAAGGTCACAGTGACTAAATTATGGTAAGCGACACTTCGTCATCTCAAGATGCATCCACACACCAAATTTGAGATTCCTACCTCAAATAATATAAGAGATATGCTCTGGACATGATTATTCTAAAAAGTAGGTCAGAGGTCAAGGTCACAGTGACCCGAAAATGGTACATGACATTCAGCTATCCCAAGATGCATCCACACACCAAAATTGGAATTCCTAACTCAAAGAATATATGAGATATGCTCGAGACACAATAATTCTTAAAACTAGGTCAGAGGTCAAGGTCACAGTGACCCAAAAATGGTATGCTACACCCCGTCATCCCAAGATGTATTTACACACCAAAGTTGGAATTCCTATCTCAAAGAATATAGGAGATATGCACCAGACTCAATGCAGTTTCTAGAAACAAGGTCAGAGGTCAAGTTCAAGGTCACAGTGACCCAATTATGGTATGTGACACTTCTACATCCCAAGATGCATCCACACACCAAATTTGAGATTCCTACCTCAAATAATATAAGAGATATGCTCCGGACACGATTTTTCAAAAAACTAGATCAGAGGTCAAGGCCAAGGTCACAGTGACCCGAAAATGGTACGCGACACTACGCCATCCCAAGATGTATCCACACACCAAATTTGGAATTCCTAACTCAAAGAATATAAGAGATATGCTCCGGACACGATAATTCTTAAAACTAGGTCAGAGGTCAAGGTCACAGTGACCCAAAATTGGCATGTGACACCCCCTCATCCCAAGATGCATTTACACACCAAATTTGGAATTCCTTTTTCAAAGAATATAGGAGATATGCACCAGACTCGATGCAGTTTTCAAGAAACTGGGTCAGAGGTCAAGTTCAAGGTCACAGTGACCTAATTATGGTACGCGACACTTCTTCATCCCAAGATGCATCCACACACTAAATTTGAGATTCCTAACTCAAATAATATAAGAGATATGCTCCGGACATGATTATTATAAAAACTAGGTCAGAGGTCAAGGTCAAGGTCACAGTGACCCGAAAATGGTACGCGACACTCCGCCATCCCAAGATGTATCCACACACCAAATTTGGAATTCCTAACTCAAAGAATATAGGAGATATGGACCGGACACGAAAGCGGGACGGACGGACTGACGGACGGACGGACGGACTGACGGACGGACAGTGCGATTACTATATGCCTCCCAAAGTTCCTTTGGGGGCATAAAAATAGGTCAAAAACCTTTTTTCAGACCTATCAAGGGCGGATAACTCACAAACTGGGAAGGTCAGAGTGACGGTCCTTAGTCACAATATGTAACCTTTGATGTGCAACATATCTGTGAAGTTTAATTCAGATATCATGAACAGTAAAGGAATAACAGGCCAGAAACCATTTTTCCAATACGAAAAAGGGCAGTAACTCCGTTAAAAATGGACGGATTTTGCCCATTAACAATCCCATACCACTCATCGCCGATAACAATATGTATGCAAAATTTGAAAAAATTCCGTGAATAAATACTCAAGTTATCGATCGGAAATAGTGAGCACGGACGGACGGACGGACACCGAAAGGTATAACTTAATACCCCGACACTAAAGTGTGGCGGGGTATAAAAAGGGAGTTTACTTGAATAAAATAATTGTTTTTGGTGTTTTTCTGTCACAACGATCACCATGGACAATGCCTAGCGCAAAACGCAAATAGAAAATATAGACGTTGAGATTGCACGTGCAGTCGTGCACTTTTGTCAAAATTGCCTTTGGCGTTGCAGAATGATTCACATGAGTGATTCCGATATTTTTTTTTCAATGTCATCAAACAGATAAAATGTCAATAAGTAAATTATCATAGAGAATGTTCGATTCCAGCATTTTTGTGAAAAAAAATGTGGGCCCTTAAAAAGTGGTGCATAACTAAAGTGGCTCACTGTAAAAGCAATATTGGAAAATCTTAAAGCTGGTCAAAATACACTTTTTCATAGATTTGTAATTAGTGTACTTTTTACCAATGACTTATTTGTAGCCGCTCTACCTTTTTAGTAGCAAATTGCTACAATGGCTAATGGCAGGGTAAGCCCTGGTTGGCATGTAGTTCAAATACTTTTTTGGCGTATTCATGCCTGAAGAAGAGGATTTAAGTTGTGCGCCAATTTTTGCTCCTTATCAAAGTATATATTACACTAATTATATTGTAAAAAAATTACAGAAGACTTATAAAATGTATATGAAAACATTAACTTATCTCATTTCTAAAATAAAAACTCTCATTCTAGCGGTTAAAGACCAAAAAATCGACTTATTAAGCATCATTATGTGTTTTGATAGCAATCTGCCCCTTCATTTGCAAAAACAACTTTTATCGATTTTTCAATTGAAGAGCAGTTGCTAAGGGAGGTAAAATGTGAAAGGAGTCTATTTTGCTAGAGAGTTTAATGAGGATCATTTCTTAGGAATTCTTTTGAATTTGAGCCGGTTGTTAAGGAAAGTCGGTTTGTCTAGAACTGTTTATTTCATCGGTTGAAAATATTCAAGTGCACTTCAGACTAGATTTTATCTGAACTGAACTGAACTTATTAAATGTAGTATTTTTGCCCAGGCCATACGCAGATGGCATATGGGCCATAATATTACTTTAAAACATTTGTAGTGACATTTTAACAGTTAACGTAAACATGGGAGCATGAAGCAGATTTCTATAAGAAGTATAGTTAGTATGCGCTGTAGAATGCAGTGTTATCGTTTTATTTCACGGAGAGAACATTATAAATTACATAGGTTTCGATGCGCGACAGGGTGAAGAATAGTCCGCTACTAATGCAAAGCGCTGAGGCAAAGTCGAGTCGGGTTGCTTGGAAACCGGATTGACGCCGCCCAGCGCTAAGCATTAGACTTTTATTATAGAAGGCTATATTCGACAGTTGGTTTGATGGTTGAATGTTAAAAATGCCGTAGTCAACTTTCACGATACAGTTGTCAAATGTGCTTCGATGCTCAAGTAGATAATTTATCAGCATGTGATAGCCAACAGTGTTCTGGAATAGTACATTGGCAGTGGGGACCAAGCTGGGACGCCTCAAATGCTGCGTCGCATCGAGGTCCTCACTGTGCCACTGCCAGCAAACACTACAAACCCTGATCAGACTGCTCTCCTAAGGGAGCAGTCTTATCTGGGTTCATATTATTTGCGATATAGGCTACCAAACTATATAAGCATACAAGAGAGCAGATGACAAAATTGTGATTGGCATGAAATGTTAATTTAGTTAGTGCATTGTATAGACAATCATTAAGATTTAAAAATTAAACAAGAGGGCCCTGGATTGCTCACCGCCCTGAATTGCTCACCTGAGTCCTGGCCTCGCAGTTATAAAACTTGAGTACAGTCTCGAACTCAAAATAAAGCACAATGATTGGCTGCTTGTGGACATGTGTCAGCAAGCAGCCAATCATTGCGTTTTATTTTTAGTTTGAGAATGAAGTAAAGTTTTATAACCTAGAGGCCTGGTTCATGAGGAGATTATGTTTAGGCCAGTGGTTATGGAGGAACATTTCTGTGAAATTATTTGAGCCAGTGGTTAAGGAGGGAATGCCGTTTAAAGATATTTTGATTTTATGCTCTGGTGGCCATTTGGTTTGTGCAATTTTGGTAGAGGTCATTATAATTTACATTATTGTGAAATTATTTTGAATATTAGGGCCAGTGGTTCAGCCTTTCAGATGTCATTTAAAGACATTTCTATTTTTAGCTCTGGTGGCCATTTTCTTTAGCGAAGTGAAACCATTTGTGCTATTTTGGTAGAGGGGATAATGGGGAACAGTCATATAATATTATTTTATATTTGGACCAGTGGTTCAGGAGATGTTGTATAAAGATTGTCTATTCTAGCTCTGGTGGCCATTTTCTTCAGAAGTGACACCATTTGTGCTATTTTTCTGGTAGAGGGGATAGTGGGGAACAATCATATGAAATTATTTTATATTTGGACCAGCAGTTCAGGAGCTGCTGTATAAGGATTGTCTATTTTTAGCTCTTGATGCCATTCTTTGGAGAACTATTTGTGCTATATCGGTTGAGGGCATTATGGCGAAATTTTCATTTGGGGAGGTATATCGTCGGATATACGGTCGAAAATTTTGTTTTACGGTGACACGATAATTTGGACCAGTGGTTCAGGAGGAGATTGTTAAAAAAACAAGTTTATGGATATTGACGGAGACCGATCACAGTAGCGAGCTAAAAATAACAAGTAAATATGGTAAATATGGTAAACAAATGCCATAATCACAGACCTACCTATGGCACCAAGAGGTAGAGAAATCAAACACATGTAAATAAACAAGACACACATATGAAACAACCAACTCTCTTCCTCAGTGAGATGATTGCCAAACATGATGGAATACAAAGCATTAAATAGAGGATTTTACAGGAGTGCTCATGTTTTATTGATTTTATCAAATGAGTTGGGGAAAAGAGATTAAATGCGAGGCTTGCCGTGCATTTTATCCCTTTTTTCACGAGTTTAATAAATTCAATAATACAAGAGCACGAATGTTAGATTCTATTTATCATATGACATTAAGGATACATTTGTACTTTGAAATCTCATTTCTGTTAAAAAAAACATAATGATTTTGTCATTATGTACGCAACCTTGTTATGGACGTGGTAACGTTTCCCGAAAATCTGTAAATCACAAGTGATTTATCAATTTTAATGCATGGTGTTATATCACTTCCAGACATAACATAACATATCAAAGACGTTATAGGAAACCTATTCTTGAAAAAGGTGGTTTGGCCCTTAATCAAACAGTTGAGCTCCATGTCGATAGTTTTGGCTCAAGAAGGGGTGCAGATTACAGTGAAGTAGTTTCTACATTGCCGTAGTTTTGAATTCCCAAGCAAATAATCTATTTCTACACTAAAATAGTTTTTTCTGGCTTTAAGCAGAATAAAATTTGCTTTTTCTGCCATTGTTGATGTATAGGACTGGTTGAAAAATCAATATCCAATGGAACATTTATCACCAAAAATACATGTGCACAGTCTAAATTGTGCTTTTTACTTCCCTTTACTGGGTTAAGCTAAATACGGAAGCGGGGTTTATATAGTAAAAAATCAGCTGATTTTTCGAGAGCACGCCCATTGGCCCGCACTGGGTGCATTTTTAAGTGACATTGACTGTAAAATCATGGGAATCCCGCAGTGCCGCTCTCTAGGCACAACACTGGCAGTGGCGTCAGGCTAACAGTTGAAATGTATGGGGTCAGCACACAAGATTTTGGTACTTATCTCATCGAGCCAGGCCTCAAGGTTATAAAACTTTATGCTCAACTCAACTGAGCATGAAATTTATCCTGTGACAACAATTGTTGGCATTTTAACATTTATGAGCAGGATAAATACATCATATGAGAGCTTGAAAGCAAGAAATACCTGTCTTTTTCAGTGTTTTAGTGTTTATGAGCAGTTGAAATTGTATGGTCAGTTGAGTTGAGCATGAAAAAAGTTTTATAACCTTTGAGCCAGAGCCTTCACTTCTAGCATACACAAAGTATGACTAGAAAAAGTGTCCATGGGACACGGATGCCCCCGCCTATTGTTTTTATTTCACCTGCAATTAAACATTGGGTATACAATAAGTGAACAGGATACCATTTACATACTACAAACTGAATTTATAGCAACATTATTCTTATAAAACGTGTAATAATATGAGCCTCGTCATGAGAAAACCCGGCTTTTTGAAAATTATAAAAATTTAATCTGAAGATTATATGCAAATGTACAGGATATAATTTACATACTACAAACTGAATTTATAGCAACATTATTCTTATAAAACGTGTAATAATATGAGCCTCGTCATGAGAAAACCGGCTTTTTGAAAATTATAAAAAATTAATCTGAAGATTATATGCAAATGTAAAGCATATATTCCATTCTTGACAAAACAACTGTAAAGTTTAAAAAGGATTTAGTAAAATTGTAGGAGGATTTGTGCTCACAAGGTATCTAATGTCCATAAGCTTCTGTAGTAATTAAACCCAAAAATGACTAAGTTCAAACTGTGAAAAAAGTGACAAAAAATGATCTGAGGGTTATATCCAAATGTCATGCACATCTTCAGTCCTTGACAAAAACACCAGTAAAGTTTCAAAAGGATTGGGATAAAATTGTAGGAGGAGTTGCGCTCACAAGGTACCTAATGTCCATAAGCTTCTGTAGTAATTTAGCCCAAAAACTAGAAAAAGTGTCCATGGGACACGGATGCCCCCGCCTATTGTTTTTATTTCACCTGCAATTAAACATTGGGTATACAATAAGTGAACAGGATACCATTTACATACTACAAACTGAATTTATAGCAACATTATTCTTATAAAACGTGTAATAATATGAGCCTCGTCATGAGAAAACCGGCTTTTTGCATATAAACAACTGTAAAGTTTAAAAAGGATTTAGTAAAATTGTAGGAGGATTTGTGCTCACAAGGTATCTAATGTCCATAAGCTTCTGTAGTAATTAAACCCAAAAATGACTAAGTTCAAACTGTGAAAAAAGTGACAAAAAATGATCTGAGGGTTATATCCAAATGTCATGCACATCTTCAGTCCTTGACAAAAACACCAGTAAAGTTTCAAAAGGATTGGGATAAAATTGTAGGAGGAGTTGCGCTCACAAGGTACCTAATGTCCATAAGCTTCTGTAGTAATTTAGCCCAAAAATGACTAAGTTCAAACTGTAAAAAAAGTGACAAAAATTGATCTGAGGGTTATATCCAAATGTCATGCACATCTTCAGTCCTTGACAAAAACAACAGTAAAGTTTCAAAAGGATTGGGATAAAATTGTAGGAGGAGTTGCGCTCACAAGGTACCTAATGGCCATAAGGTTCAGTAGTAGTTGAGCCCAAAATTGACTAAGTTCAAACTGTGAAAAAAGTGACAAAAATTAATCTGAGGGTTATATCCAAATGTCATGCACATCTTCAGTCCTTGACAAAAACACCTGTAATGTTTCAAAAGGATTGGGAAAAAATTGTAGGAGGAGTTGCGCTCACAAAGTACCTACCTAAATGATGGACGAACAGAAGGACGCACGGACGGACATGGGCAACGCTTAATGCCCTTCCGCATTCTACGAATAGCGGGGGCATAATGACTAAGTTCAAACTGTGATAAAAAGTGACAAAAATTGATCTGAGGGTTATATCCAAATGTCATGCACATCTTCAGTTCTTGACAAAAACAACAGTAAAGTTTCAAAAGGATTGGGATAAAATTGTAGGAGGAGTTGCGCTCACAAGGTACCTAATGGCCATAAGCTTCAGTAGTAGTTGAGCCCAAAATTGACTAAGTTCAAACTGTGAAAAAAGTGACAAAAATTAATCTGAGGGTTATATCCAAATGTCATGCACATCTTCAGTCCTTGACAAAAACACCTGTAAAGTTTCAAAAGGATTGGGAAAAAATTGTAGGAGGAGTTGCGCTCACAAAGTACCTACCTAAATTATGGACGAACGGAAGGACGCACGGACGCATGCACGGACGGACGGACAAACGGACGGACATGGGCAACGCTTAATGCCCTTCCGCATTCTACGAATAGCGGGGGCATAAAAACAGAGGAAAGCTCAGACAAAGAATTAGACCTCTAGTCTCATTGAAAATGTCAGCATGGGAGTTTACAGGAGGCTCTTGTGCACATGCAATAACAGGGTTCATACAGGCAAGTATGAGTAAAATTCAAGGACTTTTCAAGGACTTCTAAAAGCCTATGCAACAGTTTTCAGGGACTTAAAGTTAATGCAAAATACTGATCTAAGTGTAAAAATTCGACTTCAGAAATGCTAGACTGAGATAATGGAGCTATTAGTACTGGAAAATTAGTATTTAATTGTTGTGCCTATATTAGGTGCAGCAGCCTATATTTGGTGCAGCATATGCTGCACCAAATAAAGGCACAAAAATTTTATACTGATTTAGGTCTCTATCAACTGTGCTAAGTCCTACACAGAAAATAGCAGAATTCAAGGACTTTTCAAGGCTTTTGAGTGATTTTCCAGTACTTTTCAAGGCAAATTTAATTTTCAAGGACTTTTCAAGAAAGCCCTCTAAATTCAAGTACTATTCAAGCCTGTGCGAACCCTGAATGCGGTTTTGCAGGGAAGATGCAATCATTTCCTGGAGTATATGGCAGGGTTCATACAGACAGGACAAAACAAAATTCCCTGACAATTCCCTGACTTTTCACTGACGCCACTAAGAATTTGCCTGACATAACAGTACTTGTCAGAGAAACTTGATTTTATTCAAACCTATGTGTATAGCTACAGTGAATAGTTCTGTTTTCAATTTAGAGTGAAAAATTTTAATTTTGGAAAGATTTATTCAACAGTAAAAGAATGTCTATAGATTAGTTATTAGCTATGTTTTCAAAATCAAAATTTACAAGATTGTCAAATTACTATGTTAAAACTACTGTCTTCTTTCAAAAATTTGGATGGTGACCTCTAAATCTCCCCTACAGCCACCCATAATGCAACCAGTATATACAGATCAGTGATTTTATTTGGGATTTTGGGAAGCTACCTTTTCCTGAACATTTGGGAAAATATTAAAGAAAAATTGGGAAAATAAGTTCTTTAATACATGAAATTAGGAAAATAAAGGCCATTTTTGGAACGGGAATGACTTCCATATAAGGCGGTAAAAATTGCCAAATAAAATCACTACAGATGTAAAAGAAAGCGAAGCATTTTTAATCTGATGTGGAATATTTCATTGTAAAAGCTACAACAGAAAAGGTTTTAGGGATCTTTCATGTGAACCAAACATCTATTTGTCTTGATCCACATCTGAAATAAGGGTACTATAAAACTAGTTTAAGCCCTCCGGTAAAAATATTTTTTACTGACCGTTCCAAGGGGATGCTTCTTTTGTGGATCATTTTTGTTATTTGTTTTGTATTTGTCATGCTTTCTTGTCTATTCATTGCAGCCTTGTGGTCACCTGATGGGAAAGAACTAACCTTTTGGTTCTCTTCAAGTCTTGTGTGTGATATTTTTTGTGTTTTAGTCACTAAAATTCCAATGTGGTGTCCTGGATCAGGTGTGGTACTTGATTGTATTGATTCCTGATCTTTGCCTTCTTACTTACCTTTGTCATGATAAAATTCTACTAAAACCCTGAATATAGCGAAGTGTTGACAAAGGATGACTCACGACAAACATTGAGTGACTGCGAGTTGAGCTGACAAGAAGCTTAATGAGCCTAAACTGCTCAACGGAGTTGTTGACTTCATGGTCTCAGAAGATTTTTTATCAATTTTTTATGAGTCTATGGGAGCAAATCACCGACAGGTGTGGCGGTTGCCAATTTGAGCCCCAGGGTAATAGACTCCAAAGGTTTGGTTGGATTTACGTAGTGAACCCCTATGCATTGCTACATACTATAAAAGCTATAGGCTTCATGGTTTCAGAAGATTTTTTAATGTTTTTCCCCATATTAAGGAAGCTAATGACAGACCCTCATGGCATGGCCAAGTTGGACCCCAAGGGCACGGTTGGCACGATTAATGCAGGGGACCACAAGACATTGCTATATACTAAATGTATAAACTATGGGCCTCATAGAAAAGATTTTTTAAAGTTTTTGTCAATGAGAGCTGTTGATCAACAGGGGCTTGGCCAGTTTGCAGCCAAGGGGAGCACCCCCCCCCCCCATTAGACATTGCCACATACTATATGGTTTCAGAAGATTTTTTCCATAATACATGTAGCTACATTGATCAAGATTTATGTAGGGGACTACTAGACATTGCAATATATCAAATATATGAGCTGTGGGCCTAATGGTTTCAGAAGAAGATTTTCAAAGTTTTTCCCAAGCTATAAGTCTATGGAACCCTACCTGATGAATCTTTACATGGAAGATCATCACATTTGGATAACTGACATTAGTGATATACTTCTTTCAAAATGCGAACTGATGATGAGTGATTCCAGACCATTGCCATACTAATATATATATATACCTCACTGACTGGAGCCAAAGACTCATGTGAGCTAAAAAGTCAGCTGAGGATGCAAGGAGCACCAACTCCTTCCATCTTCTTATGTTCAAAGCAATTTAGAAGCCATCAAAATGATTAAGCTTGTTATTTTCTGTTTCTCATCATTTGATACAAACTGGAAATTATAAAATTCCCTGACATTTCCCTGACATTTTAGCAAATATCCATTTTTCACTGACACAACATAAAATTCCCTGACAATTCCCTGACCTTGAAAAAATTTAAATTTCCCTGACATTTCCCTGACGAGTATGAACCCTGATATGGGAGCTCACTTCAAGTCTAACCCTATGACTCAATGTGCACCACTTTCTACATCTGCTAAACAGCTCTCAACAGCACGCTAGTGAACTATAAGGCACTATCATTTTTTCTCTTCTCATAGACACTTGACTCGAGACCGAGGGGCTGCAGGTTCCAACACATTAATCCTAGCTAAGTACTGGTTCAACCCAGAAAGCCCCATCCCTACATAACTGAGAGATTGTTGATGGGACATAAAGAATCAAATCAAACAAACAAAATCCTCTAATAGACAGAGTCATTAGCCATTGTCCCGTATATTCTCCAATTCCTTTTCACGTCTTGCAAAGGTTTCAGCCACAATGAGAGGCAATATTAGTGTTGCCTCTCCATATATCTGGAAAAGAGAGAGAGAAAAAACACTTATATTATCAATTACACCTGCAGCCAGCAGAAAACAAATCTAAAATCTATTTTTATATCATTTTTGAGTGGACAATGCTTGATATTTCATGTAAATTGTATATTGGTGTGTCAATTATCTGCTCACATAAAACCATAGTTGGTTTCTTAAAGAGGCAAAAATGAAAAATGTTTGGATGAACCCCAACTTTTCAGTTCAATGTAATTGACACCCGAATTTTGAATCTATGGCTAACATAATTTCATGAACTTTAAAAAACAAATTTCATCTCACATAGTTGCAGTTTGATACTACATGGTTTTAGCAGTCAAGAAACGGATTAATAGATACCTTTGTTTATAAAATTGAATAGCCATCTCTATGGTAAGACATCAATTGAATGTAACATAAACCAATAAGTATTTGTTTTAAATTCAATCACCATCACCTTCGCATTTAATGTAAGATACCTGCCTGTCCTTGAAAATAAATGTTTATTAGGTCAGCATTATCCCTCCCAACACCCAGCTATGAATCTTTTTATTGACCAGCAGTTTCAATAAGACTTTACAAAGTCTTTCCTTTCCACAAGTTGTAACTATATGTATCTAGTTTCCCATGTAATGCACAGCACAGACTCTAATCCGATTGTGTTGACGCCCAAGCTGATTTTAAGTCTTTGCTGGGTCTCCACAGATTGCTTACAGATTGTTCTATTGAAATTTGAATAAAAATGAAAAACACCACCAAACAAACCTTACAACGGAAATAGACTGGTCCAAATGATAAGAATGGGAAACCCCATTCAGCGTAAATGGGTTAAAATTAACTTTAATCAATGCATTCTGTGTAATTTTTCATGCTTTTATTGTTGTTTGTTGACTTTATCAAAATAACCTTTTCAAAAAAAATCTTTCTGGAACACAATCAGTGTCAAATGGTTTTGATCCTGATCAGGACCATGTTCTGTCTTCCTTGATCTGGGTTCAAACTGTTTCCTAAGGTTAACAACAGATGACAAAAGTCACTGCTAGCAAAGAAAGAGTTATCCTTGAATCCATTGCTCCTTATCAAATTCCATTTTAAACTCTTTGCATACAGGATTTGCTTGAGTCAAACAGAGGCAATCCTGCTGTTCTCAGTCAAACAGAGGCTAACCTGTCCTCAGTCAAACAGACACAATCCTCCTGAACACCCACAGGATTTGTTTGAGTCAAACAGAGGCATAATCCTGCTGTCTTCAGTCAAACAGAGTAAAATTCCATTTTAAACTCTTTGCATGCTCGGTAACATTACATGCTTTTTTTTGCCCTGATTTTTTCAAAATTAACATTTTCGAACAGTTTGAGAGTCAAACAGTTTGGATCGTGATCCAAATGTTGGGCCTGATCTGGCTCCAAACTGTTTGCCAAGTT
Source organism: Loripinus fragilis (assembly GCA_964019695.1). Lineage (NCBI taxonomy): Eukaryota > Metazoa > Mollusca > Bivalvia > Lucinida > Lucinidae > Loripinus > Loripinus fragilis. Next base: position 38,336,951 of record OZ026515.1, read on the forward strand.
TATCAGCAGAAGACACTAGCCGACAACTACAAAGAGTTATCTGCTCATTCTTTTGGAATAATCAATATTGGGATATCATAAGTAGAAAATCTGCATATATGCCATTGAGAGAAATATAGTATAACTATAAGTACCTTGACAGGGTTTGCTTCTCTCTTGATCTTGCCCCAGGATACAGCCTCATCAGGTCTGGCCCCAGAATCACTGCCATCAAACTCTGAACCTGTGTTCAGGTACACACAGTAGTCAGCTCCATTTCTCTACAATTATATGGTAAATATTCTAAAATATGGATCACTAGTTGCAGCCAAAAAGGCCTAGACAAACAGTGCAGGCCCAGATCAAACTGCTTCTGAAGAAGCAGTTTCAGAAGCAGTCTGGTCAGGGTCTTTCATGTGTGCTATTCTGACAAGCATTTAGGCAAATGTTTTAACATTTCGAACACCAGTTTTCTGCTAAAATAGGCCTAGACAAACAGGGCAGAACTAGAAGAAGTCTGATCAGGATCCTTCTCTCTGTTTGCTATTCTGATAAGCAATTTGTGAATTCAAGCCTGATTACCATCATTTTATTTGAGAACAGAAAAAGCAAAGTGTTCAAAATTTTAAAACCTTTTTCATAGTAGAGCTTATGACAAATTTGTATTTTTCATAATTTATTTAATTTTCCATGAAAAGATTTCACTATTCAAGAAATTTTATCTTTAAAACAGTTGAAATCTGTAGGACACAAGTTATACACAAGAAATCAGGCTCACATATACATAGGCCCAGATAAGCAAACTTTTTAACGTAAAATTGTAATTGTTTTCTTACCTATCAGTTAAAAACACAAGTTTTGGGTGCTCAAAAGAACTATCTCATTTAGATTGGGATTCGTAGATATGTTAGCCACCATGAAAAAATCTACAGCCCTTTAGTATTAGATTGCCTACCCAAAAAATGATTTTCTTATTTCTTAACCAAAAAATATGTTGATGGTACTCAAAAGAACCGTCTCATTAAGACGGTTCTTTTGAGCACCCAAAATTTATGTTAAAACTGACGGGTAAGCAAATATTTACAATTTTACGCTCAAAAATTTTGTCTCTCTAAACCTATGAATCTAGTCTGAAAAGCACTTGAATATATGCAGCAGACCGAAAAAGCAGACAAACAAATAGTGGCTGGACAAGGGTTAAATGTAACCTCCTGATATACTTTTGACTTGAGCAAGTCTTTTGAGTTATCACGAGAAAGCAGGGCCTTTGTTGAATTTTCAATTTGCCTTTACATTATGAGCCAGGTTATGAAGGGTCTGGTCAGGGTCTTTCTATAGAGTCCCTGGTCTGATGTATATGAGCCTATGTGTTGCAAAACCAGCAATTTTTCTATGAGCACAGCAATGACTCAGCACAGCCTGGGCAACCTCCCAGTCTGATTAGTCTTCACCATAGGTTTAGATAATCTAAAGTTTTTAGTGTAAAATTTTTAATATTTTCTAATCCATCAGTTTGAACATATGTTTTGGTTGCTCAAAAGAACTGTCTCATTGAGACGGTTCTTTTGATAACCACAACATCTGTTTTGGTTGAGAAATAAGAAAATTAATTTTTTGGTACACACTCTTAACTATAGTCCTGTTCACTGAGCACATGTATGAAGAAACCTCTGTTCCTTAGCTACACATTGAGCACAAACAAAAACTCTGATTAGACTGGGCAAATTCATCCAGTCTGATCTGAGTTTTTGCGGGGTGCAATGCCAACTTGATGGGTTTGTCACAAACAGGATCAATTATAATATTTACCATGAGGTTGGCATTAGCAGTATGATGCTTGATAACCCCTCCTCCAACTATGATCATACCAGAGTTGATAGCTTGTACAGCAATAGAGTTGATTCCTCTAATATCTGTAATACACAAAATACATTTTACCATGCTCAAAGGCAGGTAACTCTGAACTTAAAACAGTGATCAGGATTAATTCAAACACTCAGTATATTATGCCCGTTCTGTTATCTGCAAGCATTAAAAAGATCTGAATAAAAATTGCGGAGGAAACCTGGTGAAACTATATTTTTCAGATGCTCAAGGGCAGATAAGTCCATTTTCAGTGATGAGAGCTGACCAAAACTCAAACTTATCCATGCTTTTATGTATGTCCTGGGTACCTACAAGAATGAAGAAACTAAAATGAAAAATGAATGTGCTAGAGTAGTCAAAACCATTATACAGCTATATCTTAGAGACTCAAGGGCAGCTAACTCTGTAGTTGGTGGTCAAGTGAGGCCGAAAATCAAATTCAAGCTTTTATAGTTGTCCTTGTTACCTGCAAGAATGGTGAAAATTTGTCCAAAAATGAAAGCACTATATTGCTCACAACATTTGTCCTCCCATTATAAGTCTATGGAGATTTTTTCAGATGTTCAAGGACAGCTAACTCCGTAGACCCAGGTCAGATCTTGCCGAATTTCGAGCCATCCGAGCTTTTATAGCTGTCCTTGTTACATGTAAGAATGAATAAGATCCAATCAAAAATGAAGGTGCTAGAGTGCTCACAACATTATACATTCATTTTTCAAACGCTCAAGGGCAGCTAACTCAGTAGCTGGTGATGGGATCTGGCAGAAATTCAAACTCATTCAAGCTTTTATGGTTGTCCTTGTTACCTTCAAGAATGAGGAAGATCCATCTAAAAATGGAAGCACTAGACTGCTTACAACATTTCTCCCATTATAAGTCAATGGAGATTTGTTCAGACGTTCAAGGGCAGCTAACTCTGTAGACCCAGGTCAGATCTTGCTGAATTTCTAACCCATCCAAGCTTTTATAGCTGCCCTTGTTACCTGCAAGAATGAACATGATCCAGTCAAAAATGAAGGTGCTAGAGTGGTCACAACATTATACATTCATTTTTCAGACGCTCAAAGGCAGCTGAGTTGTTGGTGGTAGGATCAGGCAGAAATTCAAACTCATTCAAGCTTTTATGGTTGTCCTTATTACCTGTAAGAATGATGAAGATCCATCCAAAAATGGAAGCACTAGACTGCTCACAACATTTCTCCTCCCATTATAAGTCAATGGAGATTTTTTCAGATGTTCAAGGACAGCTAACTCCGTAGACCCAGGTCAGATCTTGCCGAATTTAGAGCCATCCAAGCTTTTATAGCTGTCCTTGTTACCTGCAAGAATGAATAAGATCCAGTCAAAAATGAAGGTGCTGGAGTGCTCACATTATACATTCATTTTTCAAACACTCAAGGGCAGCTTACTCAGTAGTTGGTGATGGGATCTAGCAAAAATTCAAACTCATTCAAGCTTTTATGGTTGTCCTTGTTACCTGCAAGAATTATGAAGATCCATTCAAAAATGAAAGCACTAGAGTGCTCACAACATTTCTCCCATTATATGTCTATGGAGATTTTTTTCAGTCCTTCAAGGGTAGCCTGGTCCAATCTTGCCGAATATTGAACCCATTCAAGCTTTTATTGCTGTCCTTGTTACCTGCAAGAATAAAGAAGATACAATGAAAAAATGGGAGAGCCAGAGTGCTCACAAGATTTTCCCCATAATGGGAGCTATCTGTTGCCATGGCAACAAGAGTTCTGATCTGATCTGGCCCAAAGCCCAGTGCAGCCAACCCCCCACCCCAATGATTCACCAGATGAAATTTGATTATGATAGGCAAGCTGGTCTCAGAGATATTCATGTCTGAAATTGTGAACAGACGCACCGACCCACGGACTGACGCACGGAGGCCAGCTCAAGTCCCATCCTATAAGCTCACCAGGAGCCTTCGGCTGAGGCAAGCTAAAAATGATGGAACTGGTTGTGCCAATTTTCCAACAGTAAACCGCATGATTAACTTTTGCAATTGTTTTATGTTATCCAATCAGACATCATGTTACAATAGCAAGTATATTAGAATAGAAAATAATCTATTTCATATGCTTAAAAGATTTGCTCTATATATAGATTTATGAATTCACAAGCTACATATATGTATTTTGTGGCTTTACTTGCAAGAATTTCTAGGCTGTCTTAAAATGGACATCAATAGCAATGTGAACCATAAAACATACATTAATACCTTGTGATGTCAAGTACATGCATTACTTTACTTTATTCCCTGAAAGTACAGTGACTACCTACTAAGCAGAATGGGTGCATAACTTATTTTTTCGAAATTCTGTAATTCATCAGAAGCCAGCTGATCTGTATCTATAATGTTTTCAGCCACACAATGAATCCATATTAATAATAATTAAACACCACTGGGTTGACTGTAAATCAAAAGTTCATATCGGTTAAACAGCCCATTAAATCGCAGCATGCATTTATAAGAGGATATGTAGGGTCAAATAGGGTATTTTTCTTCAACATATAAATAAATACAACATATTATTTAGTGCACAGAAATAAGTCTTACTCAAGGACAAAACAAAGTGTCTCAGGTAAGTCTCAAACCAGAGACCCTTTAATTTCAGACAAACACATAAATTACCAATAAGCCACTCTGCTCCTGAAGAAATAATGTTTATCCTTGCATTACTTAAGAAATGAATTCGATTTTTGGAAGGTTCATGGAATCATGAATACTTCGGGTCTACCGAAGTATTCATGCAAAGTACTTTGCAAGAGAACTGAAGTATTCAGGATTCCATGAACCTTCCAAAAATTGAAGTTATTGTTTATATTTACATTTTATTATAAAAAAACTAATATATAGAAATTATTTAAAATTTAGGATAAAACAATTTTGTATTTAATATTTAATCGTATTAACAGTTTTGTTGCAGTGCAAAACGGAAAAGCGGAACAGCCAGTGTGAACACGGACAGCCAATGGAGCAAACTGTTTTAAGAAGCTTGTTTTGCATTTGCAACTCAGGTGTGGCTCGCTGACAATCACAACACAAGTATCACTTCTGGCAAATAAGTTAGTTGTTTGAAACGCATTGCATGGGCCAGTGAGCTTGGCAGCTGTAAATCAAATTTGTGTAATTCATGAGGCTATGAACGTTTGCAAAGTTCTAAAGATTCATTAAAGGCTTGCTTTGAAAATGTAAATATTGCACTATGACTTACCTTGTACCAGATCTAGTATCAACCCTGGATTCTTGTAAGAGTGAAAGTAGATGATGTCACCAAGGGACCCATCAGTGATCGCAGGACAAAACACTGGGATATTGTTCTGTAATCATAGGTCAACAATATAGACAGACCATGACCACCCACAATATTTATTGGCATCCACGCGAGAAAACCTGTCTTGGGGGGTTTGCCAACAACAAAGGCACAGACCAGCCTGCGCATCCCCGCAGTCTGATCAGCGCCTTTGTTTTTCGCTTATTGGAAAGTATCACATCCAAACTTGCTACAATCGAAATTTAAACTTTCTAGCTAGTCTCTGTAGCTGAGGGGGCTGGTTCGAATCTCACTTTGTCGGAAATCCCGAAGACAGGTTTTCTCGCCTCGCGTCCCATATTTAAGCATACCATATTCTACCTAATAAGGGTTCATGCTCAAAAAAATACACACTGAGTATGAATTTCTGATCTCCAGTTTATGCAGTGGCCCCATTTCAGCATCAATATGGCTGTATTGTGTGAATTAAAAAAAGTGTATATCATGATCGGTTGGCTTCATTAGAAGCCGACTGATCTAGATCTACACTGTTTCAAAAGCAATTTTGACAAAGTAAAATACAGTGTGCGTATTAGAACAAAAACTGAAAATGATTTGTTTCCAATAAATTCTTAGGGGAAACCTTAGGGGAGCGCAGTGGTAGAGTGCTTGACTCGAGACCGAGGGGCCACGGGTTCGAGCCTCACCCGCATCACTGCGTTTTGGTCCTTGAGCAAGACACATTTACCCTAGCTTAGTACTGGTTCAACCAAGGAAGACACGTTCCTGTTTAACTGAAAAATTGTTGATGGGACGTAAAGAATCAAATCAAACAAACAAGAGAAATCTTCAATATAGTTTAGTTTTGCCTTACCCAACCATATCTAATTCTAATAGAAAAGGATCATTTAAAAGGATGAATCTGTTTTTACTCACTGAAGAGTGAAATGCCTTACTTAATAGCACAAATGTTCAGTACCTAATACAACACTAAGACAGAGTAGATCCAGATAGCATTCTTTTGCAATCTTGTCAGGGCATTCATTGTTTACTAGTAAATACATATATTTTAACAGATTAATTTTTTATATAAAAATGTGTCCAGAACTCTTTAGATGACTTGAACTACAAAATGTATGTGGCAATCCACCAAGTTTGATTAGTTTAAGATGAGGTACAATTACAAGAAATACAAGAAACAAGAGTTCAGTAATCAATCATATATAAACATATAACTTACTTTATGAGCCCAGTAGTAGATAGAATCAGGATGATCTATCTCTTTACCCAGCCTGTCTATCATTCTTGAGGGTGTCCACAGCACATTCTGAAAATTTGTACTAGAATTGATCAATTATTCATAATTTCTACAGTGTAAATAGAGAATACTAGGTAAGTGTCTTTTGACATCAAGTTTACCAGGCAAGGCTTCGAGAACGCTTGTTGAATTACAAGGCTTGCCAAGCATTTCAACATGCATTCTCGAGGCCTAGCCTGGTAAACTTAATATCAAAAGACACGAACCTGGTATTCTATTTATTAGTTTACAAGTTGGTTCGCTTTTCAAAATAGCAATCATGACGTAACTGTCAATTTTTGTGTCGATACAACGTCAATGTCATTGAAGACCTCATTCAAAAAGTGCAACACCATGATGACCTGATAAAGGCACATGCCCTGAGATAGGCAACGTTTATCAGGTCAGCATGCAACAATGCATTTAATATGAGAGGTAACTTATAAAGGACACTGTTTTGTCAAAGTGCAAATGAACCATTGTAGACAATCATGTGAATTTGCTATCAAAAGTTGTTATGAAGAAAGGTCTGACAATATCTTAGAATAGCAACAAATGGGCCAGCATATGAGATTTTGGCTTTCTTCTCATATGGGACCAGCATAGTTTAGCTGCATGCGCAGTCTCACTAGAGCCTTCACTGCTCGCACACAAGTTAAGGGCGTAGATAGTGGTTCCAGGCCCCTGGTATCTATATGAGCAGCGATGGCTGCAGTCGGACTGCTGGGCATAATGTGCAGACTTACTGAGCCTTTGTTTACCACCTTTACGATAATGAACTGGTCCTATTTTTGTCTCACATGGTTTTAATATACAGCAATTCACATCCATTGTCCTCTAAAGGGTGTCTTACCATTAGAAAACAGACTTAATGTATGGAGGGAACAACAAAAGGCTTTTGCTCAATCAGTTCCATAATTGGGTAAGTCTCAAATGCAAAATCGGGGACAACACATCACTCCTATTTATGTATACCATCAGTGATGGCTCCAGCCATACTGTGTTGGATCGACTGTGTCTTCGCTACCCCCTACGTAAATGAGCTCTTCCAAATTAAGTATCATATGTTTTGACAGCTGTTATGATGACAAGTAACAATTCCCCAGACAAGATTGTGTCATTTATTAATTTGTTAGTGACGGATCATGAAAAAATTCAGAATTCTAGTCGAATTTATATTAAATTTCAAACTGATTTTATTTACATTTAGCGATCTAATACTGTCTGTCAAAAAATCGGTTAAAACCAAGTTTTTTCCAGTTTTCTCGAGCCCTGACTACCAGTCTAACAATCTACAGAGCCACATCACTCCGCACATGATTCATGATGTTTTCATTATTGCCATCTGTATCATACCTCCATCATTATCAGTCCTAGCTCATGGTCAAAAGAGAATGATTCCACCGGCAGTGACACTTGAACTAGAGTGCGTAATTGAAAATTATTTATCTTATTTCTCATCCAAAACATATGTTGTGGGTACTCAAAAGAACCGTCTCAATGAGACGGTTCTTTTGAGCACACAAAACACATGCTTAAACGGATGGTTAAGATAATGATCACATTTTTACGCTAAAAAGTTCATTTAATTAGACCTATGAAACTGTACAAACCTCTTCCTTCTGTTCCTTCAACATGTCATCCAGTATTGGCTTCAACCAATCCTCAAATTTACAGTAGTTATCATTTGGTACCAGCAGGTTACCAATTCTATTGATGCCTTTATCACGCAGTTCGCTTCCCCTTAAAGTGAAGTCCCCAAGATATGTGTTACCCATACACTTGATGAAATCTTCTTCAATGCCTCCAGCAGTTGTAACAATACAGTCAACCTAAAATACAAATTGAGCCGCAACATGAGTTTTCCAACAATGTGGTTTGTGCAACCCAGCAAAGGCTCAGTTCAACCTGCACAGTCTGATCAGAGCCTTTGCTAGTCACTTAAATATTCTATGAGTGTTAAGCTACTGACTGAACAGCATTTGAAGTTTCTAAGCTTAAAAGGAGGCTGCATAGGGTATTATGAGTCTACACTTATCAAAATGCCACATTGTTAGAAATCACATGCTGCAGCTCAATTGGTTAAGCTAGAGATTCAGCAAGTGCAACCTATCATTAAATCCATTACACATTAAGCTCACATGCTCCTATTGTACTTTCAAAGATGCATAGTAATGAGGCTATTCTATTTTTCTTAAAAACAGGTAAAGCATGATTTTTCACTGCTACTCACATATGCAATAATTTGTGTTAGGTTCAATATAACTGTAAACTGCACTACCTGCACGCCCAAAATCAAAGTAAACTTGCCAGGGTTTGTTTACATTGATTCTCATCTATCTTTGAAAGTATAATACTTGTGCACACTTAAAGCTGCATACTCTGTAACTATGAATATTTTTCGAAAAATTTTATTTTCTTTTGAAATCATTTGTAAAAGCTGAATTAAGTTATGTTTTCACAATAAATCTGTTCACTAGAGCGGAAAACTGCACGGAAAAGTGAATTATCCTATAAAACAGGTGTGTTTTACTCGTGTCGATAATTATTTGCGTCCCTCCAATAATTATAGACAGTTAATTTTAATATAAATACTGTTGTTTCGATACTGATAATTTGTTAAGATTTACGAAATTGGTAAAATGTATACCTGCATTTTAGTTTTTTTACTGTGTTCTTGAAAAATAGAAACATTAGTTCTAAAATTAAAAGATCAAAAGTTACAGACTATGCAGCTTTAATGCATTGTTTATTTGTTTGTTTGTTTGATACTTAACGACGCATCAACCATTGTTGGTAATCCAGGCCTCCAGTTAAGAGTGCGTATTGTAAAACTATTTTATTTATTTCTCATCCAAAACATATGTTGTGGGGACTCAAAAGAACCGTCTCAATGAGACGGTTCTTTTGAGCACCCAAAACACATGTTTAAATTGATGGTAAGAAAATAATTACAATTTTACGCTAATAAAATTTCCTTATCTAGATCTATGTCGTTAGCATCAGACGGTATTAAATTAAACATGATTTGGGTGGAAAAAGTAAAAATATGTGTAATATGATGTTAATAGTGATGATGAGTTTGGGTCATGATATGCGTTGTTTACTCCAAATGAATGTCTGATTTTCAGTCAATCCAGTGGTTCAATTATATTCAGGGATTTTCCTAGGCCTGTTTTGGGGCCTAATATCAGCCCTTTCCCAATTAAAAAATGAGCAAAAATTTCCTGAAATGATGGAAATCATACCCAACTTATTAATTCTACATTTTGGAGAAAATTTCAAGAAAATCAGAAAAATAATAGCAAAGTTACAGATGCACGAAAATTTGAATAAAAATGTGAATGAAAACAGGTTTTCATTCACATTTTTATACAAATTTTCTTGAGGTTTTGAAGCAGCTAATTTCTTATATCCATGGTTTTTTATTGCGGTCACGTTCTTTTAGACTGCATCAAGTTTTCCCAACTTTGATGGTCCAAATGCTTTTCCCCCAAAATTAACAGGTCCCCTGGCCCTGACTTCAGAAAGTTAAGAAAATCCCTGATATTGATAGCATGGATTCATCATGTGGATGAAAAACAGTGTCGATCATGATCTGCTTGTTGCCTGATCTGGGTCTGCTCTGTTTGCAAAAGTGCAACTGTCGTCTCTATGAGGTAAAGGGTTAATATGATTTATCAATGAAACAAACTATTGTGTCTCTTGGACCATGATCTCTCTTGATTTTGTATTTATTTTGACCCACAATGCACAATTTTATGATGACTTAGATTATGTTGGAAAGCACCTTATGATGTGGGTATTGATTAGGCAAATAACAAGTAGCTCAATGGGCAACAATCGCTCACCTGGGAGCCAGCATAATGTTTGGAGATACCATAATTGATGATGCTCGAAGGCAGGTAACTCTGGAATTGAAACAGTGACCAGGAACTAATTAAAAAACATAAGATATTATGCCAGTCCTGGTTATCTGCAAGTTTTGTTTGATTTGATTCTTTACGTCCCATCCACAATCTTTCAGTTAAACAGGGACGGGTCTTCCTGGGTTGAACCAGTACTAAGCTAGGATAAATGTGTTTTGCTCAAGGACCACAACGCAGTGACGCCGGTGAGGCCCGAACCCGCAGCCCCTCGGTCTCGAGTCAAGCACTCTACAACTGAGCCACTGCACTCCCCTTTATCTGCAAGTATTAAAAAGATCTGAATAAAAATGGCTAACTCTGTAGTCAGTGATGGGATCTGACCAATCCAATCTTTAATGTATGTCCTGATAACCTACAAGGATGAAAAAAATCAAATGAAAAATGAAGGCGCTAGAGTGGTCACAACATTATACAGCTATATTTTAGACGCTCAAGCGCAGCTAACTCTGTAATTGGTGTTTGGTTGTAGCGGATAACCTAACTCATTGAAGCTTTTATGGATGTCATTGTTACCTGCAAGACTGGGGAAGATCCATTCAAAATGAGGGTGCTAGAGTGGTCACAAAAGATCTCCCATTGTAAGTCCATGCAGATTTTTTTTATAACACTCAAGGGCTGTTAACTCAACAGTCTGAGGCTAGTTCTACTTAAAGTTCAAATTCATCCATGTTTTATGGTTGTCCTTGTTACCTGAATGAATGAAGAAGATCCAATCAAAGATGAAGGCGCTAGAGTGGTCACAACATTATCCATCAATTTTTAAGATGCTCAAGGGGAGCTTACTCCATAATAGGTGAAGTGATCTTGACGAAATTTAAACTCATCCAAGCTTTTATAGTTGTCCTTCTTATCTGCAAGAATAAAGAAGATCCATTCAAAATTGAAAGCACTAGAGTGGTCACAACATTTCTCCCATTATAAGTCTACGGGGATTTTTCCAGATGCTCAAGGGCAGCTAACTCATAAGTCTTTGGTCGGATCGTGCTAAATTTCAAACTCATCCAAGCTTTTTGTTTGTCCATGTAAGATGAAAGAGTGAAGAAGATCCAATCAAAAATGTAGACGCTAGAGCGGTCACAACATTATCAATCAATTTCTAAGATGCTCAAGGGGAGCTAACTCCAAAATAGGTGATGGAATCTTGACAAAATTCAAACTCATCCAAGCTTTTATAGCTGTTCTTATTGTATAATGCAAGAATGAAGAAGATCCATTTAAAATTGAAAGCACTAGAGTGGTCACAACATTTCTCCCATTATAAGTCTATGGGGATTTTTCTGAACGCTCAACGGCAGGTAACTTATAAGTCCCTGGTCGGATCCTGCTGAATTTCGTACCCACCCGAGATATTATGGATTTACTTGTTGCCTGCAAGAATGAAGAAGATCTTATCAAAAATGAAGGAGCTAGAGTGGTCACAACATTATTCATTAATTTTTCTGAGGCTCAAGGGCAGCTAACTCTGAAGTCAGTGATGGAATCTTGCCGAAATTTAAATCCATCCAAGCTTTTATGGTTGGTTTTGTTATCTACAAGAATGAAGAAGATCCATCCAAAAATGAAAGTACTAGAGTGGTCACAACATTTCTCCCATTATAAGTCTATGGGGATTTTTCCAGATACTCAAGGGTAGCTAACTCATAAGTCCCTGGTCCATTTTTGCCGAATTTCGAACCCATTCAGGATTTTATGTTTTACTTGTTACTTGCAAGAATAAAGAAGAACCAATCAAAAATGAAGGAACTAGAGTGGTCACAAGGTTTTCCCCATTATGACCCTATGGGAGCTATCTGTTGCCATGGAAACCAGAGTTCTGTTCTGATCTAGCCCAAAACCTAATGCAGTCAATTCCCCACCCCAATGATGCTCCAGATGAAATTTGATAACGATCGGCCAGCTGGTCTCAGAAATATTCATGTTTGAAAGTGTGGACGCAAACACAGACGGACGGACGCCGGCTCAAGTCCCATACTATAAGCTCACCCTGAGCCTTCGGCTCTGTCGAGCTAAAAAAATAGCTGTGTTTATGGTAATCCGACCCTACCTAAGTTTACTGGTGAAACCTAGAACTTTTTTCAGGTTTTCTGGAAAAAAAAGTATGCACTTTGAAAGGTGAAATGCCTTTCAAAATGCATAAAATTATATTTGTTTCCATAAGAAAAAAAAAATCAATTAAAAAAAAATAGACTTGTTACCCGAGACTTTATTTCTTTATTTGGCCTTCTATCTAGGGAAATAATACTAGCTAGATAGTGAATAACAGAGGCACTCAGATAGCGAATAACAATGGCACTGATCAGAGTGTGCTGATACGAAGGCTGGTCTACATCTTTGTTGATTCCATGCAAGACAGTCCGTTTTTTTAGCAGTGATACCCATATACAATGTATAGGCTGATCAAGAATTCCTACTCACCATATTATGCTGTACAAGGTATCTGATCACCTCCCGAAGTCCTGATGATACAAGGTTAGAAGTATAACTGAAGAATATTGTACAGTTTGTAAGTGGTCTGCCTCTCCCTGTCAGATCATAATCCTTCATCTTGTCTGCTGGTATTGGCTCCAGTTTACAACCTATCTGGTAAAACAAACAGTTTTAACCCTTAATGTGCCAATCGCAACAAAAGTCGTCTGCTTTTCTCGTCTGCTGAAATGTTTAAGAAGCCTCTATGGCAAACAGTGTGGACCCAGATCAGACTGCTCCTGTAGGATGTTCTGGGTCCACCCCGTTTGCTTCTATAATTAATTTGTCAGTAATGCTGGGCAATTATTTGCAGAAGACGGCTTCAGCAGAAGACATTTTCAGATGCATTTTTTGGGCCGCTTTAAGGTTTAACCGGCAAATTTTGCCATCTGCTGATTATTTTTGCACATGGTTTGGACCCAGATCAGGCCCGACCTCTGGATTCAAGCCTTTTGACACTCTTGTTTTATACCGGAAAGAATATTGTCAAAAAAGTAATGTAAAAATCATGAAAAATTAACCAGCATGCAAAGAGTTAAACATTTATTCTTGCATTGAGCTGTTTGAAGCTATTGTCAAATAAACGAAAATCCATGTTTGAATCATGAGATTCACATGCTGTTTGAATATGGTTTTTAATTTGACAATACTTAAATGAGCCCCGAGTTGTCAGCATGACATTACACGGGACAGAGCTGCAGCCAAGACTGATTAATTCAGTGCCAATGCTTTTGTTTGCCAAAATGTTACCTGCAACATTTGATGACCTTGTGACTGCGTTATGACGTTCAAAAAAATTACAATCTGATGCCATTTTGGATAGAGAAATTCAGTATAGGAAAAAGAATATTTGAATGGTTCAGCAGCGTTTTCACTAAATACTTGCTGGCCCCTTGGGAGATGTTCAACCACTCGCATGGGTGAAAGTTCAAAACTTCCAAAATCCTGAACTTTAGAAATTTAAATTTAAAACTTGCAGGATGCCTACAAAATGATAATTTCAAGTTACAATGATACAATGATTAATTGTGTTTAGATAATATGAAAACTAATCAGAAAAGCTATTTTAATCTGCCTAATTCAGCATTTTGAGGCTGACTTTCTATGGAAAGTCATCCTCAAAATGCTGAAATCAGGATTCATCCTGAAAACTTTCACCCATGCACTCGGTTGTAACCATACCATTATCTAGGCATAAATACATTTGGTATGTCACGGCAAGCAAAATTACGTCTTTGGTATTCTGTAATGCAATCAGCTATTACAATTCTAAAATGGCCTAATTAAATTCAGGTTTTACTTGTGCTGTGCATGTGCACTAAGCAATGTTCGTGAATACGGAATTGATTAGCATTGTTATCAAGAATATGTAATGTAGCAGAAAAAACATAGATTGATAAGCATACATTTGTGAATTATATGTTATTTGAATTTTGTTTACTTACTGTTGACAATTGTATTTCTTGTGCATAAGAATGTATTGGCATGTTCCATGACTTTTATTCAGAAATTAGTCTGTAAGCCGTGTTGTGTAGTATGTCATTCGCAAGAAACATATATTTTGCATATTTTTTGTGGAATTATTGTACCCAACAGTAAAGAACTACTAAAAAAGTTCCTCATCAAAAAACTATTTGTGAATGTGCATATTTAACTATTGTGATGATGAGTTCATAACTATTTTTAGAGGTTTACTCGTGCACTAACCCAAAGAACATTTCCAACCATATGCATCTATGAACCTGCCTATAATTATAATATGATAATTCATGTCATAGTTTTTCTTGTTCAAAATTAACTTAAGAATTAAGATGAAAACAGATTTACCATTTTATTAATTTCAGTTACAGCATTCCCAAAGTTCATAGCCTGGAAGCCTGACCTTGTGTATGACTTGAGAAGCTGGTGGTAGTCAACTCCATTGTTGAAGTCATACCCTCGAACAGTCTCACTGCCTTCAGGCATATTTTCACTCTTCACAAGTACTGCATCTGTGGCTATACTAGGTGGGAGAGCCATGTCTGAAAACAGAATAGCACTAAAACATTATTCCCTTTCACTTTAACCGTTCTTTATCAAATTAGATGATGTTTCCATAGGTTTAGATAAACAAAAATTTTCAGCGTAAAATTATAAATATTTTCTTACCCATAATTTTAGCATATGTTTTGGGTGCTCAAAAGAACCCTCTCATTGAGACGGTTCTTTTGAGTACCCACAACATATCAGATCAGGGCTTATTTTCACCATTTTGGGACAATGACCCATACCCCTGGAATTGGGCATTTTAGCGCGTAAACGCCCCAAATTGGGAATTTTTTAGTGTCCTTTGCTATATTGTCAAATCATTAAATACATATTTATCTGAATTTGGCTGTACTGTTAAGTTATAATCAGAATTGCATGATGTATTATATGAGACTGTGCAATGCTGAATATTCCCAGAATCCCAGGGTTCCCACTCATATTTTTTTAGTGTGCCCTCAAGAGTAAAATTTTGGTGGTTCATTTTTAGAGGGTACATGAAGCCACAAAAACTCTGACAGCCACTCATTTTTAAAGCACAGTGTATGCCTAGATTTGTTATTAACTGCTTAAAAATCACTATGCAAACCCACCCTAAAATTTAAGCAGGGTTCCCCTAAACAGAATTTGCTGGAAAAGGACTAAGTTAACACACTGAAAAAACTGAAAAAAATATGGGCAGGGGTTCCCCTATACATAATGCTTTTTCATTCATCTCCAGCCCTTTTCCCCAGCCATCATAAAGTAGGGATAAGATAGAAAAGAAAACTGAAGAAGTGGGGAGGAGTACTTTGAACTACAGAAACTTGCACCAAAGTACCAGCTTCTTCAGGTTTGATAGACAAGAGACAGATACAAGATAGTCAAAATAAAATCTTACCTCTTTAATTTTCCATCTCACTCGAGTCCCATCCTTACACAAAGATGTACCAAATTAAACTAGCTATTTTTTCAGCTGTTGTTATTTATCTTTTATGCATCGGGAGAACAAGTTTTTAATGTTGCACTTACAGAGGCAATTATCTATTAAAACAAAGAAGTAATCCACGGCTGATATGCCGATGGTTAGAGGACATAACACCCCTGGGCCCTGATAATTAAACGGCAGGTTAAATTTATACACGACCGATAACAACCGTCCGTAGAAAAATATAAACATCCGGTTCACACCACGCTAATTTTCGTGATTGGGAACCCTGAATACACATGCTGTACACACATCTTTAAGCCAACTTTTACTAGACAAATTGATGATTTGTTTTCAAATTTTTTTAAGACTTGAAATTGGGAATTTTCCTCCGAAAATTGGGAAAAAAAGATACTTTTTGGCATTGGGAATATAACCGAATAACGGCTATAAAATCGGCCAAAAATAAGACCTAAAGATGGTTCTTTTGAGTACCCACAACATATGTTTTGGTTGAGAATTGAGGAAAATTATTTTTCTGATACACACTCTTAACTAAAGGCTTGACGTTTCGCTGGTGGGTAGAGTGACATTTGACATTAAAGTGCATTTTCCAATCCCCTTTCCACCTCCCAAATAATTTGAGGTCATACTCATCTTGCACGATAAGACAGCCCAGTAGGGAGTTAAGTCTCTTACATAGGACAAAATGGTCTGAGAATAGGCAAACAGAATTATGAATACCGGAGCGACTTTAAAATCTGTTCGCCACTTTATATGACCTATTCTTTCTGTAGCTACAATGAATATAGATATGCTACTAGACATGACTCTTACCCTAAACTAACCATAACATCATTGTGGATATCACTTCCCTAATGTATCATATGTTCAAATGAATAGACAAATAGTGGCGGACAGATTCTTAAGTCTAGCCATGAGTAACAGGTGTATCTAATACATATCATTAATTAAAGCAAGGAAGGATTGAACTTATAACAAGATAACAAAATTAGAACTTTTGTAGTGAATATATGTTGTTCTATGCAAGACGGTGCACAATCCTCTGCAAACTATCAGGTAACCAGTGACCTATAGATACAATACAGGTCAAGATCAAGATTGTTACTGATGAAATGCCAAAAACTGACAATCATTCACCAAGAGACTAAGCTCACTGATCAGGTTAGGCCTAGTTCTTTTATAAAAATGAGAAAGAAGACCAACTACCCAGTCCCCCCTGCTCAAATGCCTGGGTCACCGAGCTCTGCATTGCTTAACTTCGCAACATTGGCTTGACACATTACGCCTCGCTGTAAAAGCTATCTCATACAGCAAGGCTGTATGTGTGTCTTTTATACCTGTGGTACCCATTACCACTACACCACTCCCTCCTTTTTCTTTTTATGAGTCAGAGTTGTCCCTACATGAGCTTGTCAAACACTTTCGACACCATTGTAGTAATGATGGTACCCAGCATGAGCGCAACTGCCCAGTCGCCCCTGCTCCAATGCCTGGGTCACCCATCCAGCTACTAACTGAGCTCTGTGTTGCTTAACTTTGCAACATGCAATGGCCTGACATACTACGCGTGGTTGTAAAAGCTTGCTCATACAGCGAGGCTGTATGTGTGTCTTTTATACCTGTGGTGCCCATGACCACTACAGCTGGTAACCGGGACAAGCTGAGCCGGGAATAAATCGCCAATCCTTGCCCCGCAGAGCTAAATACGTTCTTTATGGAGGTCCCAGCTCTATACTTGGAAGAAGGTAGTTCTGGGACCATAACCTAGTTACGGTCGGCCGTATATATAATCTTTGTGCAAATCACAGATCAAATTCAGGTTTTGACCGAACCTTTATGTCGTGCTCAGGCTGTATCTGTCTGTATCTGTATTTATACAGCGCAGGGCCTGTTACTGCATTAAATGCGCCGGAGAGAGAGAGAGAGAGTGTTTATATGTTCCAGAATTAGTCTCTAGAATGTAGGGCTGAAACAAAGCCCTCCACTGAATCCGCGCACACTATAGCTTCTTCTAGGCTGTTCCAGTCTCTCACTGTTTTTATAAAAAAAATTTTTTTAAAAAAGACTATTTTTATGCGCTGCCAAACAACGAGCGGGGTACTAAATATCGTGGGTTAACCAGCAGCGCAAAGCAAAACTGTCTGAATCTGTAGGGCTACTCATAGCGCGAGGCAAACTCGTTTGCGAATTTGATCTGTTAGCATAACAATCGTGCGGTCCATCGAAACACTCAAAACCATCCCAAACTTCCACCAAACCATTACCGTACATATAATGCGCGAAAAAAAGTTTTTTAGGACACTCACGGCCTCTTCAGAGGAGGGGGGGGAGGGGGGGCTGTGTCCGGCACTGGCATTGTGCAAGAATACATACAGTGATTGGGCTAAACGACTGCCTGCTTTTTTGAAAAGCTAATACTTGTTTGTAAAGTTTCATCACAGAAAAATCCATTCCTTAGGAGGAACTAGGGTCAGGAAGAATGCCTTGGCACCTACTAAAACTGAGAAAGTTGGCAGCGAAAGAGAACCCTTAGTATTTTTTACCTGCATTTGATTGCTTGTCGACTTTGTTGATTGATTTTACTCGCTGTTTTGCTACTTTCGCAACAAGCAGAAATCCGCATGCTGTACCGGGGCAGACTTGATTTAGCTGTTCTCTTTACTCCTTCCACTCCGAACAGGCAGAACAGAAATCAAGTGCGCTGGAGCACCTGTGCTGGCGTACGCCGGAGTACTCCATCTTCCAAGGTAGTGCAGACCGTACAGTCACATGACCTGTTCCAAAATAAAATGGCGGAGCACTGCCTACACTGTACTGAGATGTTTTTCAGTCTTTCCCGAGAAGTTCTGATAACTAGTGGAGTAAGCTATTTTCGCCAAGAATGTAATTTCGCCAATTGAAAATTCCCACCATTTTTTCACTTGTGTGACGTCTAAGGCTCATTCTGAAAAGGGGATTCCCAAGGGCAAAAGAAAAGCTGTCTGTTTAGTTGTTAAGCAGTAAGAAAATGCATATCTGAGTGGTAAAATAAGGGTCATTTATCTGCATCAATGTTTTTCCGCCATTTTCACTAATTCTTTTTAACCCCAATCTTTAAATCATGACCCTGATATGTTTTTATTCAGTGAATACATCGCTTTCTTCATCTTCATTTCTGTTGACATCCTCACAATGGAGGTAAGAAAACTCAGTGATGTATTGGGGTCCCAAGTGGGGAAAATCATTGATTTTATCATAAGGGGGTTCTTATCAATGTTAAGACTCAGAAACAATGGCATGGCTAATAAGCAGCTGTACGGTCCATATATCTAAAAATGATTTTTGTTAATAAATATCAATCTTTCGCCTGCAATGGCTTGATGTATCCCTGAAGTACATAAAAGAAAGTTTTTATGTCTACTTTTTCATTTACCGTCTGTGTGGTAGCACCACAATGAACCTAGGGGTTCAAATCAATCTGAATTTGAATTGAATATAGAAAAAAGACATGACTGAAATATTTTTGGTTACAATAAATTAAATCATAGAAGATTCACAAGAATTTATGTTCATTGAATGAAAAAAATGGTTTGTCTCATAACATCTATTGATTTTTTATCTATCCAACCCTTAATGAGGCCTCTTTTTCGGGTCAACAGGAGTTGTCGAACTTAGATTACTATTTTCAAAATGGCGGAAAAACAGGTGCACAAACAAATCAAAGTTTTTGAAAACTAAATAACATATTTTGATGGTCTAAGACATCACACATTATAATAAAAGGTTGAAATTTTATGATAAAATCATTTTCTGGTCAGGTTGCATTTTGTTTTGCTATCCTCAGAGCCATATCTGCTTATGTTGTCGAAAACTGATTATCCCAGTATATTCATATTGAAAAAATGCGGTCATTAGTAAAGGGATTGAAAGCACATGTATTTTGTCATTCTTTTTTCTTCTTCTTGGCAATCGGATTGTGTTATTTTTTCACAATTCAAACAGTAATCATGGTAATCGCTTGATTTACTCCGGAGTACTCCAAGGTGCCCAGTTTTGCTTGTTTTAGATGGCTGTTCTGGCGTACTCCGCGTACTCCAAAATTGCTAAATCAAGTCCGCCCCCCGGTGTCCTTCTATATCTCATTCTCGCGAGACCTGAGACTAGGGAAAGTAGCCGCTACCTAGCAAAAAACACCCTACCCGTTTTATAGACGTAGAAAAAATAGCCGCTAGCTTAGCGAAGCTAGCTCCTCGAAGTGGTGCTATCCTTCCTACCTATTCAATTCTATTCCACGGAACAACGATTCAATATGGCGTCATTGGAGGGAAATCGACTGGGAATTCCTCTCTTACAACCAGACGTTCGTTAATGTCTCAACAGAATGTGAAACTTTATGAAGAATAAAGGATGGTTTGTAACAATGATACTATTTTGATAATGATTATCTTCTACAATAGTGGAAAGTGCCCAGTCTCGATAGTAGCCTATTCGTGAACCAGTACTCGGACAAGGGACGGTTTCGGACAGCTGTCGGATGTAACGCTCTTTGAGTATTCTATGCCTTCTACATCAACTCCAACCATGCCTTCTACATCAACTCCAACATCACTGCAACCCGACACAAGCCAGCAAAGCGGAAAATCTTCATGTGGGGCAAAGCAGACATACTAAAAATCAAAGAGATGTGTAAGGACCTGTCAGACACCGTTATCAACAGCTTCACAACATGCAGCAACATGAATGAAGTCTGGACGTTCTTCAAAAGAGGTTGCCACCTGATCATTGACGACAATGTACCACACCGCATGACATCACAGAGATTTACACAGCCATGGATAAACAGAGACATCAGGAGCCTCACCCGCTTAAAACGACGATGGCAACGGCGCGCAAGAAGATCGAACGAGCAAAAAGACTGGGAGAAATACAAAGCCCTGAAGAAAAAAACTCAAAAGGCCTGCAGAGACGGACACGACAACTACGTCAACGACATCCTGACCAAAGATAGCACAAATCCCAAGAGATATTGGAACTTCATCAAATCCAAGAAAAAGGATAACACCGGAATGGCACCATTAAAAAAGGATGGATTAACCTTTTGTGACCGGCAAAACCAAGCAAACATCATGGGAAACCAATTCAGCTCTGTCTTCACCAAGGAGGATACATCAAACTTACCCGACCTTGGACCAAGTAACACCCAGAGTGCCCCGCCCATCAACGTCGATCCAAAAGGCATACAGAAACTCTTGAAGGATTTAAAGCCCCACAAAGCTACTGGACCAGACTGCATACCTGCCAGACTCCTGAAAACAGCTGCAGATGAACTAGCCCCTGGACTGGCCCACCTATTCCAGATCTCTGTGGACAACGGAAAAATCCCCCTGGACTGGAAGACGGCACTTGTAACTCCAGTATTCAAGAAAGGCAACAGATCAGACCCAGGAAACTACCGTCCAATTTCCCTAACCTCAATTGCATGCAAGATCTTGGAACATGTTATCCATAGCTGCATAATAAACCACTTTGAGCGCCATAACATACTAACTGACTGCCAGCACGGATTTAGGAAACGCAGATCGTGCGAGACACAGCTGATCATGACAGTTGACGACCTAGCAAGAGGACTAAACGAGAAGCAGCAAGTCGACGCCGTCCTCCTTGACTTCTCAAAGGCATTTGACAAGGTACCCCACCAGCGATTACTCCTTAAGCTAGAACACTATGGAGTTCGTGGAAACCTCCTGAAGTGGGTGGAAGACTTCCTCTCAGCAAGAACCCAAGAGGTGGTCATCGATGGCACCAAGTCAACGCCTCTGCCAGTTTCATCCGGAGTCCCTCAAGGCACAGTACTAGGCCCACTATTATTCTTAGCCTACATAAACGACATGCCAGAGGGTATACGGTCCACAGTCAAACTGTTCGCAGATGACAGCCTGGTATATAGGAAAATCAGCAACAAGAGGGACTGCGAAGAACTCCAACAAGACCTTGATAGGCTACAAGAATGGGAAAAGAAGTGGCAAA
Source organism: Loripinus fragilis (assembly GCA_964019695.1). NCBI lineage: Eukaryota > Metazoa > Mollusca > Bivalvia > Lucinida > Lucinidae > Loripinus > Loripinus fragilis. The sequence continues at coordinate 38,358,713 of OZ026515.1, forward strand.
TGGCTTTCAACGCTGAGAAATGTGAAGTTTTGTGCATTACAAACAAGAAAAACACAATTCAACACAACTACTTCATCCATGGTCAGAAGTTAGCCATAAAGTCTGATTCAAAATACCTGGGAGTCACCATAAGCAGCAACCTTTCCTGGAGTAAGCATGTAAACATCATCTCTAAAAAAGCAAACTCCACCATGGCCTTCCTCAGACGCAACATCAGACCAGCTTCCCAACAAGCAAAGAGTACTGCCTACAAGACCTTCGTACGACCGACTCTCGAATACGCCTCAACGGTCTGGTCTCCACACACAGACACTGACTCAAACCAGCTAGAGATGGTACAGAGAAGAGCTGCCAGATTTGTCAAGAGTGACTACAGCCGTAAAAGCAGTGTTACAGCCATGCGCCAGGACCTAGGTTGGGACACCTTACTGCAACGCAGAGACCATGCCCGCCTGTCTATGATGTACCGGATAGCTCACCAACAGGTAGACATCCCCGCCGAACGGTACCTGACACCTCTTGACAACAGAACCAGAGGCCATAATGCACGATTCAGACAGATCCCAACTTCATTCACCGGTTACCAACAAAGTTTCTTCCCCAGAACGATCGTACTGTGGAATCAACTCCCGCAAGAAGCAGTGAGCCAGTCAACGCTGGAGGCCTTCCAGATCCAGCTGGCCACCCTCACACCTTAAACCAGCCACAGATGTTTTTAACCTATTGATTTTAACAGACCTATTTTACTTGTACATACAGAACCAGCTTTTAGCCGTGGCGCATGAGCAAATTCCACACAATTGCGAGAATACTCAGTTCTGAGGGATGCAATTACTGAAGATGATGATGATGATGATGATGACATAATGCTATCACTGATACAGCAACAATATCTCTACTGAGTTTATTGGAAGTTTAAATGGGAATAGGCCTACGTGTGCCATCATACAACAATAAAAATTAGGCACTGTCTCGGGGTCGGGTACCGGACCCCTAGACTACGGGGCTACAGGTCCGGTACCGGACACCGAGCCACGCCTATGAGGACTGTCTCGGGGTCCGGTAGTTTGTGAAACAACTACTCGGCACGTCTAGGGATACGGGGATGCGTGTCCGTACCTGCACGTATGTGTAGTAACTGTTATTTTACCAACAAAAACTCGTGTTGAAGTTTCACTTTGCTTCGTCCGCCATCTTTGATAATCTGTATTTACTGTCACACTATTCAAACAAGTATAAGCTTATACAAAAGGTATAAGATTTTTAACGGACAAGAGTGAAAAAACATAACTAGATATAATTTGTATTACTTTATTCCTTTTATTTTTATTTTTCTTATCCTTATTTTTTCAATAAGGTCGTGAATAAAGGAAATTAATGTCAGGGGGAACTAACTATCGCATCAGTGAATTGGCACAGGGTTTGATGTCCTTTAATTGGTGTTTGTCTGTATGTTCTTATTAATTTATTGTTGGTATCTGTCTACTTGATTATTAACCTAAAATTTAAATACCAATTTGCACTTTCATTGAAGTAAGCAAACGGCGAATGCAGGTGCATTGTTTAATTGCTTTCTTACCGGCTAATTGGACACATATCTGGCTGTCTGTCCGCCCGTCCATCTACCACCAGTGAAACGCATGGGCCGATGGTGGTCCGAAGTTATTCAAAATAAAACAGCTTAAAACGTGGGCCGATTTTGGCCCGATATAACATACTAGCACGGGAAGTTATTCACAGCGGTGAGACGGTTCTTTTGAGCACCCAAAAGCTTAAGACCAAAAAAGCACGCAAAAGCAGACCACTGTCGAACACCAGCCAAACGCAAGGGCCGATGGTGGTACGGCAATAGCATGCTGGCACAGGACGTTATTCACAACAAAACAGGCCGGGCCGCGTAGCGCTGTCGGTAATGTGTCTGGCTACAGATGCGTTTCTGACTGCAGATCCAGGGGTCGCGAGTTCGATCCCGGTCCGGTCCCATACTTTCGTGGAGATTGATCATGAAATTATTTCTACGGTCATTCTCCTCCCTTCCGCTGATTTATTCAAGAAGGGTTGTTGTCAGTTACAAGCGAAAGTATGTGCACGAATTACTGGTTAACCGCTTGTACAAGCCTGCCCAGGAAAAAGTGTGGTTAGGTGAACTGACCGTCCCGCAATGACCATAGCTGTTGACCTGGGACGTAAAGCAACAAACAAACAAACAAACAACAAAACAGCTATATATGACTATTGAGCTCTACGAAATGTGGTGCTCAGAAATTTATGATAGAGATCTAACATCAGTTGGGCGTATTCATGATGCGATGATCCAGAGGGGGGGGGGGCAGGGGCTCCGTAGCCCCCTCCCCCTGAAAAATCATAAGAAATATAGGGTTTCTTAGCAATACTGATCAGCATCCCCTGAAAAATTAAAAAGCTACTAAGCCAGCAATGTTGGGCCATCATTAGCACGCCAGCGAAACGCCATTTATTTTCTGCTAGATTATTCCAGTCCAGTCTTTGCAGCAAACAGTGTGGATCCGGATTAAACTGCTCTCCTAAGAGCAGTCTGATCCAGGTCCACAATGTTTGTCTGTACGGAGAAATTAGCCATTGACGTAAGCATAAGTTGCATTTTCCTTACATAAAGACCCATATGTCGTCTACTAGTTCGTTATTTAAAGACGTCTTTGAAGCAATCAATATTGACCCAGATCTCATAGGAGCAGTCTGATCCTGGTCCCAAATGTTTGTCTGTACGCGGATATTGGCCATTGACGTAAGTTGCATTTCCCTGACATAACGACCCATAAGCCGTCTTTGTAGCAAACAGTGTGGACCCGTATCAAACTGCTATCCTAGGAGTGGCCTGAACTGGATTCGCAATGTTTGTCTGTCCGTAAGACGTCTTTGTAGCAAACAGTTTGGACACAAATCTGACTGCTCTCCTAGGAACAGTCTGATCAGGGTCCACGGCGAAATTAGCCGTTGGCGTAAGCATTTACATGTAGCAGATAACTCCAGCAGACGTAAATTTTAGATGTATTTCCGCGATTGAGTCGTTCAACCTATGTAGATCCATTTGTAATGTCTCGGTATCAGATAGAGTGGACCGAGATCAGACTGTTATCATAGGAGCAGTCTGATCTTGTTCATCACTGTTTGTCATTATTTTAGATGCAATTCCGCGATCGAGTCTTCGACCTTAGGATATCCATTTGTAACGTCTCTCTAGCAAACAGTGTGGATCCAGATCAGACTGTTATCGTATGAGCAGTCTGATCTTGTTCAACACTGTTTGTATTTTTGCTAAAAAGTCATTTCCTTTTTGGACCATATCAGTTGTTTAAAAAAAAAAAAAAGACAGAAAAAAGACTCAGAGTCTTCTTATAAAGCTAGGTCCGAATGTCAGAAGATACCAGCAAGGTCCACTGCCGTTGTCCCAGTAGTGAGTCTCTTTGAAAGCTATAGTTGAATAATGAATCTACACTACAGACTATGTAAGCTTATTTGACACTGCTCACTCATATCACTAATCAGCTGCCAACAAATAGTTTAATTGGTTCCTTTAATTGAAGATGAGAAGATAATATATTTGTTACAGGTGAGTTAAGATCTTTTTTACTTTACCGTTATTATTTATATACCTTTTGTATAAGCTTAATTGTTTGAATAGTGTGACGCATGACAGTAAATACAGATTGGTTTCCCTTTGAGGATCAAAGATGGCGGACGAAGCAAAGTGAAACTTCAACATGAGTTTTTGTTGGTAAAATAACTGTTACTACATATACGTGCAGGTACAGATCCGTATCCCTAGACTTGTCAGAAGTTGTTTCACAAACTACCGGACCCCGAGACAGTCCTCATAGGCGTGGCTCGGTGTCCGGTACCGGACCCCTAGAATCAGTGTCTAGGGGTCCGGTACCGGACCCGTAGCCCCGTAGTCTAGAGGTCCGGTACCGGACCCGGAGACAGTGCCTAAAAATTAATGCAATTTAATTTCAAATTCGGCTAAATAAAATGAAATGGACACACCCAGCATTTAAGTGATCTTACGTACCTTGCACCTTTTTGGTAGAACTAATTTGAGGCACTGGTGAAAGGGTCATGGTGGGGCATACTGTGCGCGGATCCAGGGGGAGGGGATAGGGGCTACGGACCTGCCTTGAAAATCACAAGCTGTATGGGTTCACAAGCTGTATGGGTTTCTATATAGAAATTAGGGGGGGTCCAACTTTTTCCAGGGAAGGGGGTGGGTTCAAACATGCTCATTTCTATATAGAAACCCATACAGCTTGTGATTTTCAAGGGGGGTCCGTAGCCCCTATCCCCCCCCCCCCCCCTGGAAAATATTGAACTCCCTCTGAAACCTTGGAAAATTTCTTTTGAAATAACCATTAGACACCCTCTGTAAAACTGTAAAATAAGACGAGAACTGAAAAAGAAAAGAAAAAACATTGTCAGAGCTGTTTTCTGGCAGTCCGGCCTGGCCGGACCCCAAACCTAGCAAAAATTCCTGGATCCGCGCATGATACCTAAGCATCCACATCTTTTATTTTGATTTTATAAGTTACCATTTGGCTGGTGGGTGCTGATTGAGATGCAAACTTAAATTTAATGTTCTACCGCTATACTTTACTGCCTCATCACAGTGCCTACGGATATAGTGTCCCTGATGCCAGCCAGCAAATTTTAAACTTAAATATGCACCTTTTTGTACCACAAATGAATGTCTTTCCAATGAGCTTTATTTGCATGAGTTTCGATGACTTTCCTGGAAAACAAAATTAAAAAAAAAGCATACCCTTCACTTAACATGCTTAAGTTATTCTTTTCCGTATATTGACGTTTGTCAACCCCATGTGATATTGTGTTGGAGCCTCGGGCTTGGGCTGCAACACATTATCACACTCTGGCTTGGCAAACGCTTATACAGGGGAAAGAACTTTTATCATCTTATTACAAAACCTAGCAACAATGAGTCGGTTGGCATCCGATGATACCCTTGCTGATATGAGCAGATAATACGGTTATGACCGGGGGACTAGGTGCCTTGTAATTAGATCGGAATAGTTGCTTCTAATTTTAACAAGACCAAACTCTGTTCTGGACCTGCGTCGCCTGTGCACATCTTCATATTTGTTATAAACGAGATATGCTCCAGATACAAAAACTAGAAATGAGGTCAGGAGTCAATGTTAAGGTCAAATGACCCAAAATGGTAGCTCAAGAGGAATCCACACACCAAATTTGAGATTCCTACCTCAAATAATATAGACAATATGCTCCACACACGATTATTCTAGAAACTAGGTCATAGGTCAAGGTCTCATGCAGTGACCTAAATATGGTCCCTCCACATATCACCATCCAAAGACGCATCCAAACACCAAATTTGGGATTCCAACCTCAGATGATATAGGAGGTATGAGCCTGATACGATAGGTCAAGATTACAGTGACCAAAAAACTAGTACAGGACACTCTGCCATCCCAATACGAAACCACACACCAAATTTTGGATTCCTATCTCAAATAATATAGATAATATTCTCTGGACACCATTATTCTAAAAACTAGGTCAGAGGTCAAGGTCAAAGTGACCCAAAATGAATATTACATATCCAAAGATGCATACATACACTAAATTTGGGACTCCTACCTCAATTAATATAGGAGATATGCGTCTGAAACAATAATTCTAGAAAATAGGTCAAGGTCACAGTGACCCCAAAACTAGTACATAACATGCCCCTATCCCAAGATGCAACCACACACCAAATTTTGGATTCCTATCTCAAATAATATAGATAATATTCTCTGGACACCATTATTCTAAAAACTAGGTCTGAGGTCAAGATCACAGTGACCCAAAAAGGAATATGACATATCACCATCCAAAGATGCATCTATACACCAAATTTGGGATTCCTACCTCAAAGAATATAGAAAATAATGCAGTTTTTATGCACCAGACTCGATACCAAGTCTAGAAATTAGGTCAAGGTAACAGTGACCCAAAAATGGGATGGCACACTCCTCCATCTTAAGATGCATTCACACACCAAATTTGGGCTTCCTACCTCAAATCAAATACCGGGAAATTCTGGCAAATATGTTTTACAACCCTGGAATTTTCATACTCAACATAGGTCCAGATAAGAAAATTTTATTTGCGTAAAATTTTAATTTTTTTCTTTCCCATTAATTTAATTATGTGTTTTGGTGCTCAAAAGAATGGTCTCATTGAGACGGTTCTTTTGAGTACCCACAACATATTTTTTGGATGAGAAATAAAGAAAATAATTTTCCAATACGCACTCTTATCTGGAGGCTGTACTCAACATTTAGAATTGGTAATTTCAATAATAGAGTATTTGACTTAATACTTCAATTCTACTTATTTATCAGGATCTTAGTTTCAGGAATAAGCCTAATTTTCTTGAGTATAAGTCTAATACCTGAAGTTTGAAGCCGTACTATAACTCAAATAAAGACACTTCTGTTTGTGATCACCTGGACTTGAATTGTCTTAAGTTAAAATATGAAGTCAATCATGACATCCTATTGTTCATCTTTGCCCCCCCCCCCCCCCCCCCCCCCCTGGCTATACAGTGCCCACTTGAATAAAGTTTAATAGAAATGTGCTGTTTTAGCAACTTATGGCAGGGACAGGTGTCACACATCACACAGTTGCCATACACAGGTAAATTTTCCGCCCATTTAAGGGTCAAATCAGAATTAACCTTTGTCCTGCTGAACTCAGAATTAACCCTTGTAATCCTGAAAACTTACCCATGTATTTAAGCATCTGCTGATGTATGGCTTTACACATTAACATGGCTAGCGCTGATCCCTTTTTCATTTTCAGATCTAGCACTAGACAGTTATCACATCTGGGCCGATTTCATATTATGAGTTTTAGGGCTCTAGTTTAGTGGCTTTTTGAAATAAAATTGTTCTGTTTGAAATTATTTTGAAGAAAGATTATCATATTTTGATATACAAACAGCAGATCAGACTTTTTCCTGAGAAGAAGACTTAAAGCCACTTTATACACAGAATCTTACTGTTTTATAGGGGTACATGTATAAAACCTCTTTCATTTTGATCAAATCAAAGGTTATCAATTAAATTCTCAGAGATTGATTTGACTTTTAATTCAAAACCTTAATTTACAAGGGAGACAGCTTTTTCATTTCCTAAATGCTTTTCAAAAATGGTATATTTTGACTGAATTTTTGATCATTTTAATGTTATTCATATTTTTCAATAAAAACAAAGCATCAGATCAGACTGCCAGCACTGGGGTTCGAACCCAGACATACCTCCAGGTGTTGCATATCATAACCCGAGGCTGTTCTGCCAATTGAACTATACCAGCTTGTCAAAATCTGAGCTTTTTAAGAAAAGTTTGTAAGGTTTGAAATGAGACACAGCTTGTATCTTTCTCCCTTCTCAATGGTTTTGCCTTAAAGAAAGGTCCTCCCTTGTATGTTAAATTTGTGATCTTTGCCAATATCTCTTATGGAAAGGAGTTTCATTTTTAAGAAAAGGACTTTTTAAAAAGTATCTGATCTATATATTTCTTATTTATTTATTTGTTTGATTTTTGAATAATAGTTAGCAAGCAGATATCTACTGTTTTTAAATATAATCTGAAAAAAAGGGGGTAGGTGCTAGAATGCCTTTTCCCAAAATGTCTATTCCCAAAATGTCTACTATTTAAAAAAAAAACATAAGTTAATGAAAAAAAATGGGATAAAAGAAAAAAAAAAGAAAATAAGTATAGCAGAATTTCAATATCAGTATAAAGTGAAAAAGTAGAGTTTTTATAGCAAATTTTATGATGTCCAAAAAGTTAAAATTTATTAGCTCACCTGAGCCAAAGACTCACAAGTTGAGCTTATAGTATACCCATCGAGCTGGTATCCGTCCATCTGTGCGTCCGAAGTATTCAAAATAATTTAATGACTTCCTAGTAGAGTTTTTATCGCAGCTTTTATGGGAATAGACAATCTAGCACTACCCCGAATGAATAAGTACCATGTGTTGGAACATATAATATCCATGGGTCTGTTCCAGATTTCTGTTGCAATTGGAACACACACAGCAGCAGGGAACAGAACTGTTTTGGCTTTTATAAAAAATAAAACAAGTTCCATTCAATTGCATGTTCCATTCTATATCCCATTCCATTTTCCATTACATGTTCCAATTTCCATGTTCCATTGCATGTTCCATTCTATATCCCGTTCCATTTTCCATTGCATGTTCCAATTTCCATGTTCCATTGCAGCAGTGATTTTATTTACCTTTTCCTTCACATTTGGGAAAATATTTTAATAAAATTGGGAAAATAAGTGCTAAAATACCTGAAATTGGGAAAATAAGGCTGTTTATGGATTGGGAATGACTGTGTTTAGGTCTTATAAATCTTTGTTTAGCCTATAGGACAGTTTTTGGAAATGTGATGTGCTCAATTAATAGAATATGAACTTAGGACCTAGAACTTAAAATAAAGCAGGGCATTTTAGGATTAGTGTAATATTGGTGGAATCTTCAATTTGGTTAGCTTATCGATGAATATATTTTTTGGAAAATTATATGCTGGTGGCAATTGAGGTTAAGGAGAATTAAAGTGAATTTTTTTTATTGTTTGTGATTTTGCGTTTTAATAAGTACAAACTTTTGAAAATTTTGATTTACCGGAACAGGAAAATTCTAGAACTTGATAAGAACAGTGAATAGGGAGTATCAGTGGTAATTTAGAACTTTAAGAGCAGTGAATGAATATCAGTGGTAATTTAGAACTTCAAGAGCAGTGAATGAATATCAGTGGTAATTTAGAACTCTAAGAACAGTGAATCCAACAGTCTGCATCCATCGCGTTTTTGGAACATTTTTTCATTTATTAAAAGTATAGAAAATTCAAATCATCTCAGAGTGTTTATTCTAATTAGTACTTAAGAACTGCGTCTCAGGGTACTGAAAGGGGAGAGACATTGAGACATTCCAAATCATTACTCTAAGTTTCTGGAGTGAGTTCTGGGTGCTGCCTATTTTGAGTTAATTCCCCAAATTTAGTCAAGGGAGTGCGTTCACCCAGTCTCATCTCCAGACAGATACAGGGGGTTTAACTCTTACAAACCCTAGACCCCCTCTTTGGTCCGTGTGACATATTACTGCATAACAAAGCATTTTATTTCATATATGATCATAATTTTTTATCTTAACTTGGCTCTCAACTCTGCAGCTCCCAGGTGTTGTCTGATGTCGGCATGTGATTTCCAGCATATTATGTCTGAAAAAAAAAAACAGATGAAGGGCATTTCAAACAGATGAGCAAGCCGCTAGATAAGAGTGTGTATTGGAAAACGATTTTCTTTATTTCTCATCCAAAACATATGTTGTGGGTACTCAAAGGAATCGTCTCAATGAGACATTTCTTTTTAGCACCCAAAACACATGTTTAAATTGATGAGTAAGAAAATAATATCTTTACGCTCATAAAATTTCCTTATCTGGATCTATGGATGAGGTTAGGCCTGAGAAACATTTCTTTTTATTTGGCCTTAGTAATACACCTATATAATAATTATGCAATTTTCAGGCTATAAACTGATAATTTTCATAAAGATTAGGTGGTATTTTTTAAAATGTGCTCTAATACATAGCTTAAACCAATTTCCTTGGCAGGCCGATGTTGGCACGCCTATGGTGGTATTTGGATCATCTCTCCCCTCATCAACTAAGAAAAAAATCGTTGTCAAAGTCAGACCCCCTCTGGCAAAACTTTCTGGATCTGCGCAAGAGGCGCAAACTCGTCTGAGCCTTCACTGTGAACATTTTATGATGTACGAACGTTATCTATCTTGTGATATAACAATAGTCTAGCTAGATTCATTAGATGAGTATAAGTCTATTAGTTGAGCGACATGGTTAATATTTTATCATCTCGTATAAATAAACCAGCAGTGGAGACTGTGCATATATGTTTATATGTTTTATATGATTGTGAGTTACACAAATTAATGTTGCGCTTATTCACAAAATTCTTTCTAGAAAATGATTAATGGTGTTAGAATCTGTTAATCGCACTAATTGATAAGATTAAAGGCATGCGCATACTGTACTGAGCTCTGTACTGAGCTTGTTTGGTTCTAATACTGAGTCAGGAATATTTAGGATTCTTGATAATTAATTAAATGATTGGCCCTTGATTATATTTTGATGCAAGCGGACCGTGAACACAATTTTAACTGACCAGTTAATTGTCCAGCTGTAACTACGCATGAAAAGGGGCCTATTGAGTGTGTGCGTTATTATTATTAATAATATATTCCATTGCATGCCAAAAACACCCACTAAGAATCATCCTTGCCCACATTTCTAGTAAAAATACAAGAGGACAAACGTTTCAGTAATCAACTGTTAAAAAAATTACGGTAAAACTGCCACTAACGCAAGTAGCATGGCACGACGCGGCAGGGGCTTTCATACCCCTGACACAAGTCAAATCGCCATTAAAATCATTATTTCGGAAAAACTAATGGTTTTTGTTATTGGCAATTGTTGATAATACTATTTGCAGATGACAGAGCGAAAAAAATATGGACTTACACCTCTTTGTGAATCGGGAAAGGGAAAATTTATATCAGGCACGATTTCTGGCAGATTCGGCGCGGCAGCGCAGCGCGGTCATGGCTTTCATACCCGACCGCAATTATTTAGTTTTCTTTACCACAGTACATCCGTTATCCCCTAAATGGATTAGAATTAGCAACTAAAGTTATTGTTGGATTATCTGTTAGTCTGGTTCCCTCCCCTAGATCTACCCATCTAGAGTCAGGTAACGTGTATTTAATTACAAGTAGAGAATCCTACTCATGCCACTGCGCATGCTCCAGAAAAGATTTTTCAACACAAACTTCAGTTTTTTTTTCAGTTGCTATAATTTAATAATAAAGTAAAAGAAAAAATATATTAACTCCCAGAACAAAATAAACTTTAATAAAACGGCTTGTTTAAAAAATGCACTTTATGTCAAGGGTATTTTCCAATACAACGTCACTCATGACGTCAGTGTGTATGCTATACATAGGCGCAATGGCGGCTAGTAGTTACCTGTCTTAATATGCTGATAAGCTATACAAGGGAGAGAACCAGTCTAATTATCCGTCTCAAACGGTAAATGATAAGTTACAACATATACATGTATTGGAATTTTAGAGCCGTACCCCTAGCAAATCCTCAGTGGACTGGCTACAGGTACAGGCCCGTATCCCTAGACTCGTAGTCTAGAGATACTGGACTGTACCTCTAGAATCGTAGTCTAGGGGTACGGGCCCATACCTGTACCCACTTCCTTATTACAAACCACAGAAATTTCAGGGGAGGCTCATTCTCAATTCAATTAAGCATATATTTATTTACTTTTATATTGACGTTGTCGAATAACACTACTGAGTAATTCCTGTGAGAGGTTCGGGGGTTTCATACCCCATCAGTTTTTGTTGGGTTAGATTATCTCTATGGGTAAAATAACTGTTACCAAATATAGCTGAAATTTTAGAGCCCTACCCGTAGCCAATCCTCAGTGGACTGTCTACAGGTAGGGGCCCGTATCCCCAGACTCGTAGTCTAGAGATACGGGAACGTACCTCTAGACTTGTAGTCTAAGGAATAGGATACAGGCCTGTACCTGTAGACACTTCCTTTTCTGAACAGAGTTTAAGCGCATAACTGTTTAATATTTATCTTTGATACAGTCTCAAAGATTATACATGTACAATGCAAACTAGGAATACCATGTAATTGAACGCTCTGAAAATACACCAGGCCGAGTTGACTCAGGCTGAGTTGACCCAGGGCCGAGCTGACTCGGGGTCACTGTGTGTAAACTTACATCCACAAAATAACGAAAAATCGATACGGTCCGAATAATAGAGTCTAGACTGCAAGTACTCATTCGTCAAAACTCGGATGTTTCCGTCACGTCCGTAACTCTAACATTACCTCGTCTGTATGAAGTAGGTTGATATGCGTCTACTCCTCTACCAAAAATAAAGAGGCTCTCGTCCGGCGATTTACCACTTCCGCGCATCTAAAGCAAAATCTTATGAACGCTAGATTTAGACAAAATTATGAGTATTTCAATGATAGAAAAACCAAGTTTTAATTTTTAAAAAATTAAGGAAAGGTTTAAAATATAAAATATGGACAAAGAGCAAAATTAGACTTTGTACGAAAATGGGAGTGTGCATGTACGTCACAACAAGTTCACGTGATACGTCGTATTCAAAATGTCTGCCCCCGTCGCAAAAAAGACAATCAACAGACGGGAAATGATAAATCTGCATATTTTACCATAACTTCACAATTTAATTTGATAATTTGGAGTGAATAAACGTTGGCCATTTTCGTCACAAACAAATTCAGCAGCCCCACGCACCTGCTTGATCATAAAACTGAATGAACAGTATTTTCAATTAGCTTTCACTCGATGCCAATATCTACGTTCTTTCGATGCTTTCAGCAGTGCGAATTATATGTCGCTCATTGGCATTTGCTGATCCAAATGTGTTTGTGGTGGTGGGAAGGGGCGTGGGGCAGGGAGTCCGGACCTCCCTGGAAAATCACAATATTGGACCCTTCCACCCCCCTTTCTGTAAACAGTTGGCCCCTGGAATCTTGGATAAAGTAGGAACATTGGTTGGCCTTTAAATGAAACATCAGTCAGTCTGGTCTGAATCGCCCAGGGATTTGCTCCAAGACTTAGACTAGCCAGCAGACATTGCCAGGAAACTGGCTTAATTCACTGCTTTATAGTATAACCTTATGGACAATCCCGAGGGGGGGTGTATTTTGATACATACGTAGGCTCCGGCCATTTTTTCGGGTCTAAAATTTTGAATTTCAATTTTTTAGGGGGTTTTCAGAAAAATTTATGTTTTTGGGGGTATGAATATTTTGTGGATGTTTTTTGGCGTCATCACAAAATTGGACTAGTTTTAGGGGTCTTTTCCATGTATTTCTGGGTCTTTTCTAAAGGTAAATGTACAGAATGAGTATAGTTTTTGGGGTTGCAAAAATTTCAAATATTTTCCTGATATTCCCAATATTTTTTTTGGGGTAAACCGCAGATGCTGGTCCCAAGCCTACGTATGAATAAAAATGAGAGTATCCACACTGGGGGACCAATCAAGTGGTGGATCCAGAGTGGGCTAGTGCGACCCCCCCCCCCCCCCCCCCCCCCCACACACACACACACTTGAGACAGGGAAAGGCCATATTATTAATGTGTAAAAAAATAAATAAATAAAAAGTGGGGAGAGCCAGGATTCGAACCAGCGTGAGAAAATACATTGGTTTAGGAGACCTGGACGTTGTCGACCACGCTACTGGGGCGCTACTGTCAATCCTAATCTAACCAAAATGTGTTATATCTCTTGATGTATTTACTTGCTTATAAGACCGACCCATAGTAAATGGTTTCATGAAATTTATACAAAAAAATAAAATTGTATGGAGCAAAATATTTTTTTTGTCTATTATTATTTATTGAAACCACACTTTCTCAAAGCTTTTATTGTGGGTGCTGAAAAGAACAATCTCAATGAGATGGTCTTGACATTATTTGTACTTATTTATCTATTTATTTATCTATCTATTTATTCACATTCATGTATTTGTTCACATTTTTTTTATTCATGTGCGAGTTGTTCATATGCTCTTAAGTACTTTTGCAATGTTGAAAAGTTGGCCATCTATATGTTGTTAAGCGGGAGATGACATCAAATCATTTGACATTACCTTAGTCACCCTTTGGCATACCAGTGTCTCTGACAATGTTAAAATGTATAAGTACCAGTATGCAAAATTTGATCAAAATATATGTGTAGTTCAAGAATTATGAGCATTTTCACTAAAAGACCATGACCGTCCGGCCAAAATTATGCTTGGCAAACCCTCATCACCAATTTGCCTGCCAGTGACGTAAAATAAAGAATATGCAAAATTTGATCCAAATATACCATGTGGTTCAAGAGTTATGAGCATTTTCACTTACTGACTACAACCTGCTAAAACTATTACATACAATTTCTAATGGAAATTCTAGTCATTTCATGCAGACAATCAGCTCGTATCTAGTACAGATATCTGTCAATGTAGTTAACTATTGCACAATCATAACCTGGTATAAAATAGTCATAGATAATTGTTTTTGTGATGGACAAAGTTCCAAGGGAAATAACTCAAAGAGTATAAATGACAGAGTTACTATTCTTGCACTCTGCATGTCAACACATGTTGGTTGATACTTGTATAAAGTTTCGTGAATATAGCTTAAGCGGTTTTCAAGTTATAGAGCGGAAACGATTTGTGACAGACAGACAGACGGACGCCTGTGGAAAAACAATATGTCTCCCGACCCTGAAGGGGGGAGACATAATGATGCATAATGTCCATCAAAAAAGGCTGTTACACATGCCTGTGGTTAGATAATGTTGACATGCATTTGTATGCAAAATTTGATCAGAATATATTGTGTGTTTCCAGTGTTATGAGCATATATTCACTAACTGAAGATGGACATACTGACTGACATAGTGATTATAGTCTGCTCAGCAAAACCTCATTAATCAAAAAAGGCTATTACACATGCTAGTGGTTAGATAATGTTGTATGGAAAATTTGATTTGAAAATAAGATGTGGTTCAAGAGTTATGAGCATATATTCATTAAATGAGAATGGACAATTACAGTGCATACCCAAGGGTCCTGCAATTTAATTTTAGCTCAATATCTTGGGAATATCATGATAGAATTAGACCAAAATTTGCACAATGTATTGATAGAGCAAGATCTAGGTCATTTCAGGGAGACTTTCTCTCTCATACAATGACCCAAAGGGGTTGCCAGGCCGCGTAGCGCAGTCGGTAACGTGTCTGGCTACAGATGCGTGTCTGACTGCAGATCCAGGGGTCGCGAGTTTGATCCCGGTCCGGTCCCATACTTTCGTGGATTGATCATGAAATGATTTCGACGGTCATTCTCCTCCTTCCGCTGATTCATTCAAGAAGGGTTGTTGTCAGTTACAAGCGAAAGTATGTGCACGAATTACTGGTTAACCGCTTGTTCAAGCCTGCCCAGGAAAAAGTGTGGTTAGGTGAACTGACCTTCCGCAATGACCATAGCTTTTGACTTGGGATGTAAAGCAACAAAACAAACAAACAAAATGACCCAAGGGGAGCATCTGTGTCCCAATTCACAGCAGGTCCCAGTTAAAATTTTGGGAGTCTGAATTCAATAGCCTACATCGGAGAAAACTCAGGCAGGGGAAACTAATATGAACTTAGATGCTGACATGAGCACTTTTGAAGTTTCTCTCCCTCCTTGACGGTCTATTCATCCAGCAATCCATGCATGTATATGTATCTATCTCTCTAGCTCCATTTTGAACATTATCATGCCAGTTGTAATTAAAAAGAAAATGTTTAACTGTCTGTTCTACTTAGGGCATAGAAAAGAATATGTGTGTTTCATGTTTCATGAATTTTTGAAATAGGGACATCTAAGGTAAATCTACAAAAATATTTTTATTTTGTTAAAAAAGTGTTTACATGGGGAGACTGCAGTGGTCTAGATAAGGATTTAGACCAATTGGTTTTTCTTTCCACACCCTACTTTTTAATTTAATGAGTATCTTACTCCATATTTGAGTCAATGTCAAAATTCGTCAAAATTCTTGTCCGTTTCATATCTTATGAAAACCACAGATGTGATCATGATTTTTTTTTCTTCACACAATACTACTGATCATACTTTATAAGGCTAGCTGATAAAACTGAAAAATATTGGTGCGTAAATAAATTTTTTATTGGATTAAAACCCCATTTTTTGGCATTTTTGCCCGTCCAGCGGAAAAAATTGAACTTTCGACAAGAATTATTAAAAAAACTGTTATTTTCTCAGGAATTTTAACTGGCTGTATTGATAAAAGCATTATCAAAGTAAATGTAGGAGGTTTCAATATGTGATTTTTCATTACATTTTTTGCATTTTTTTGCCAAAAAACCTCTGTCCCAAGCATTTATGTCAAGACCGTAACACTTGATAAATTGCAAAAATAATACTGGATCCCTAATGGTGCTGAATCTGTTTTTTTGTCATACTAATTTGACACTTTCTGTTTACTAAGAATACATGTGTTTTGTAAAGCATCTACAGAACTGGCAAAAGAAAATACTGTTTTGGTGAGTGAAATTTTAATAGTATATTTTTTTTGTGTCAAATGACCGTAACACAAAAATGGACAATGGAATTTGATAAAAAATTTCTGGTTTTAACATCTTGACCAAATAAAATTTCTCAACAAATAAACACTCTTGTTGCGATGTTTTAGGGAGTAATCATTATTGTAGGTAAAAAAATATGTAGAATATATCAATACCGTAACAGTCAATACCGTAACAACGAAAATGTTGCGGTATTGACACATCTTGTTATGGTTTTGACATATGCTGTCAAAAAAGTACAGTTTTGAATGCAAAGATATTAGTTTTAGTCAAGTTTATTAAGTGAATTTATGATAAGAATGCTTTATCAAATTTAAACAGAAGCATAAACACAAATTGAATGATGAATTTGAGCATAAACAGTTTGTTACGGTATTGACATATTGTTTTGTTTTCAGGCAGGGTTTGTCAATACCGTAACCGTTTTGTCAAACCCGTAACAATATTTTGAATAAATGCAATCTACCATATATTCCAAAATTCTTTCTGTGCACATGTGTCAAGAGTACTAACATTGCAATCTGCTCAACAGTGCTCTTCACCAAATCTTAAACAGAAGAATTACGCTAGTATATATTCTTTAAAGGTCAATACCGTAACATTTTTGTCAAGTACCGTAACAGTGATATTTTTGGGAAAAAGTATATCAGACAGAGAAAACATGTAGATTTTAAGTACCTGATCAATACCTTTGGTTGATAACAATCATACCAAAGCATTGTAACTTTCTAGAAATGTGGCTTTTAAGCAAAATACTGAGAAAATAGTATGCAAAATCACTTAAAAGATAAAAAATGCATTTTACGTTTGCTCATTGTCATAAATAATCATTTTGTTCAAATTTTACCTTTGACACAATCAAACACATGATTTATTGAACTTATTCAATGCAACAAAATAAATATCCATGACGAGATTTGAAGTAAAAACAGAAATTAAAGTTTGTTACGGTATTGACATTTTATCTGGTCATGTGATCTTTGAAACTTAATTATAAGGATCTGATTGGCTGTTAAGGTTTCTTTCCGCTTTTCATAGTATTATCAGAAACAACTCGTTACTTTCATGAAAAAAAGAATATCATTTTATTTAATTCGTATTTTCCCTTTTACTTCTTTCAAAATTTGACGAATTTTGACATTGACTCATTTAAGATATCAAATTGCAGAAAATGCAAAGCCTTGTAAAAAGACCCAATATTTAACATATTTTAAAGAAACGTTGCTTGTATCAAATACATGTTGCGTTTTAGGAAAACTTCCAAGATTTATACAATAGGTGTATATTAAATAGTTTTTTCTTACTAAGAATAAAAGATTTCACCACATAAATTGAATTTCAGCACTGAAACCTTAAACTGCAAAGGGTATTTTACCCTTTAATTTAACTTTCAATGCTGAATTCCAAAAAATCAATGCTGAAATACCCTTTACCCCCTCTTGTCTGGAGCCATGAGACTGATTGAACTGGGAAATCCCATAAAAAAAGACTTAGGTAACAAAAAATCAGTGTTTATGCTACCATTTGAAAAAAAAAAAGAAAAGTAAGTAGTTAACTTAAATTTTAGAATATTTTTTTCTTGGTTTATATAAAAAATATCAGACCCACCCTCATTAAATTAAGGGGGGGGGGGGGGAGATATAAAAAACTAGGGGATATCCCCCTGCCAAGAATGAACACTAAAAATTAGGCAGCCTGGTAACCTGAAAGATTTTTTTATTTATTTTAGGCCTAAATGACAACCATCAAATCTGTGGTTTGGGCAGTGACTGCACACAGAAGCTATAAGTTTGGTCCTTATGTCACTTCTGTAGCATCAAAAGCTCATAATGTCATTACGGGATTTTCAAGGGAATGCCCCCCTCCCAACCCCTTGGTCGAGATATGTACAAAATAGGGCACTATGAGATGACCTGCTAAGTTTTTAGCTGTAAGCAGAGATCAACTACTTGTCAACAGAGAGACAGAGTCTTTTTGAAGAGAAGCCAAGATGAGGATCCCAAATGGCCTGACAAGAGATGACCTCTCAAGCATGCCACAGTCTCTACCCCTAGTTAGTAAACCAATATCTAACCATCATAAGATGGATATTGTTTGTATACCAGTTATTTATTGGAGCAATATCATGTTGATCACATATTGGTCAACTATTGGACCGATATCGGTTTAGTCAGCAGGCCAATACTTTACCATCATTTAGTCCATATAGCATGCTTATCCGCAAGATGTTGTAAACAACATTTGACTAAGTGATATAGTTTTGCCATAGGCATAAAGTCAGACTGATATTGCCATTATGATAGAGGTTTTCCATTCAACAAAATGACTTAATTTATTTAGGTACATATATCTAGTTTCTACTGGTCCAGGACTACCAGACAGATTTTATTTACATGTGTGAAAGTTACAAACTTTCAAAATCCTGAACTTAAGAAATTAAAATCTCAAAA
Organism: Loripinus fragilis; assembly: GCA_964019695.1. Taxonomy (NCBI): domain Eukaryota; kingdom Metazoa; phylum Mollusca; class Bivalvia; order Lucinida; family Lucinidae; genus Loripinus; species Loripinus fragilis. The sequence goes on from OZ026515.1 coordinate 38,377,451, forward strand.
CTTGCAATCTACCCAGGGATCAAGCTAGGGGGCGACTAGGGCGAAATAGTCGCCCTAGGGGCCGAAATTTCGCCCTAAATGGGACCCAGGGAGAAGTGGGAGTCTCCCTAAAAAAAAAAAAAAAAAAATTTTTTTTTTTTGGGAGACTCATTTTCATAATGCAAGCTGTGGTGACATTATCAGCAGACAATCTACTACCACTGCATCTGTTTCTCCTTCCATTAAAGGCAATAGTATGTGTAATGGCTAATTTGCTTCTAAATTGACAGAAAATGCCGTGATTTTGCGCTATAACTTCTCCCTATCTGACTGTCACTTCTCCCTAATTTTCCTGCAGGGAGAAGTCACTTCTCCCTAAAATTCTGGGCCAGCTTGGTCCCTGCTACCTACAAAATATTAAATGGTCAGTAATGAATTGTCTTTTTAAACTGAACTGAAATCAGATAAGCTACTTTAATCTGCCTATGGAAAGTCAGCCTCAAAATCCTGAATTCAGGAATAATCATGAAAACTCAACGATGTATTTAAGCATCTGCTGATGTATGGCTTTACACATTAGCATGGCTAGCACTGATCCCTTTTTCATTTTCAGATCTAGCACTAGACAGTTATCACATCTATCATGAGTTTTAGGGCTCTATTAGTGGCTTTTTGAGATAAAATCATTCTGTTTGAAATTATTTTGAAGAAAGAATATCATATTTTGATATAAAAACAACAGATCAGACTTCTTTTTGAGAAAAAGACTTTTAAAGCCACTTTATACACAGAATCTTACTGTTTTTATAGGGGTTCATGTATAAAACCTCTTGCATTTTGATCAAATCAAAGGTTTTCAATTATTTTAACTCTGAGTTTTGTTCCTCAGAGATTGACTTTTAATTCTAAACCTTAATTTACAAGGGAGACAGCTTTTTATATTTCCTAAATGCTTTTCAAAAATGATATATTTTGACTGAATTTTTTTTATCATTTTTATGTTTTTCATATTTTTGAATTAAAACAAAGCATCAGATCAGACTGCTAGCACTGGGGTTCGAACCCAGACATACCTCCAGGTGCTAACATATCATAACCTGAGGCTGTTCTGCCAATTGAACTATACTAACTTGTCAAAATTGAGCTTTTTAAGAAAAGTTTGCAAGATTCGAAATGAGACACAGCTTGTATCTTTCTCCCTTCATACTGGGTTTGCCTTAAAGAAAGGTCCTCCCTTGTATCTTGCCAATTTCTTAACAATTTAAATCCCATGGTGAATTCCTGAAATAATGATAGGTCTGCATCTAGGTAGTGCCTAAGTTCATATTAAGTTAAAATATATGTTTTGAGTGCTTGAAAAAAATCTCATCAAGACGGTTCTTTTGAGTATCAAAATTCAGTATTTTTAGGTTGAATTTCTATGGAAAGTCAGACTCAAAATCTCGTAAACAGGGCTTTCACTGATCCCTTACAGATCAAGCACTAGCCAGATATCACATCTGGGCCAATTTCTCATCCTAATCCTCTCCTTTTCTCTTCCTTCAGTACCATAGGTCCAGATTAAGGAACTTTTTATGTGTAAAATTGTAACTTTTTTCTTATTTGTGTTAAAACATTTTACTTGTACCAAGATTTGAATCTTGAACACTCACTCCAAGAGTGAGTATGTTTTCTATTACACCATGGAAGCTAATTTTGTTGTACTGGCTAGATTTCTATTAAATTTTGTTAATATAATCGAAGCATCCAAATCAGTTTCCAGCTGCCAACTTTTTTACTCCCACCAGGATTTGAACCTGGAACCCTCACTCCAAGAGTGAGTATGTTTTCTATTACACCATGGAAGCTAATTTTGTTGTACTGGCTAGATTTCTATTAAATTTTGTTACTTTAATTGAAGCATCCAAATCAGTTTCCAAATGCCAACTTCTTTACTTCCACCAGGATTTGAACCTGGAGCCCTCACTCCAAGAGTGAGTATGTTTTCTATTACACCATGGAAGCTAATTTTGTTGTACTGGCTAGATTTCTATTAAATTTTGTTACTTTAATTGAAGCATCCAAATCAGTTTCCAAATGCCAACTTCTTTACTTCCACCAGGATTTGAACCTGGAGCCCTCACTCCAAGAGTGGGTATGTTTTCTATTACACCATGGAAACTTATATTGTAGTACTGGCTGTATTTCTATTTTTGTTACTATAATTGATTCATACAAATCAGTTTCCAGCTGCCCAACTTTGTACTTCCACCAGGATTTGAACCGGGAGCCCTCACTCCAAGAGTGAGTATGTTTCCTATTACACCATGGAAGCTAATTGTGTTGAAATGGCTAGATTTCACTAAAGCAATGTCAGCATCAAGGCATTACAGTGCTCTAAATTAAAAGATAATTTGTTACAATGAGGTCAACTCTTAATTTTAAAATTCTACATAGGTTTTATTAATAAAAATGTGAAAATTTTATGATTTCGATAATGAAAAATGGCTTTTATTTTTTTTTTCAACATTTAATAGCATTGAATTTCATTAATTACAGAAAATGCCATTTTAAATTTCCATTCATACTCTCTTGCTGGAGAAAATTTTAATGAATTAAGTGTCAAAATTATTTTCGATAATATAAAATCAAATGTGAATATTTTCAAATCCTTTCCAAATGATTTAAAGCACATTGTGTAAATAGTGTATCTAAAGCATAAATAAAACTAGAAATGTGTCAATGGGACACGGATACCCCTGCTATTGCCAAATTTGTATAAATAGGGAATTGTCATTAACAAAGGGCAATAACTCCTGAAGGCATAATGCGATATGGGCCATTCTGAAACTTGAACACACTATGGCACTTAATAATGTGACCAAGAATCAAAACTATTCATGTTAGAGAAGAGACGTCTTTTTCACTGATGATTTTTCATAAACTAAGGGCAATAACTCCTTAAAACATGGTGCCATATAGACCATTATCTAACTTGAAGAAGACATCATGGTACTAAACAATGTGACAAAGTTTCATAAAATTCTGATCAAAACTATTCGACTTAGAGGGCGACATGGTTTAAAACGGTGAATTTTCATAAACAAAGGGCCATAACTGCTGAAAGCATGGTGCGATATGGACCATTATCGAACTTGAAGACATTATGGTACTTAACAATGTGACCAAGCTTCATAAAATTCTGATAAAAAATATTTGTCCTAGAGAGCGGACATCGTTTAAAATGGTGAATTTTCATAATCAAAGGGTCATAACTACTGAAAGCCTGGTGCGATATGGACCATTATCGAACTTGAATAATACATTATGGTACTAAACAATGTGACCAAGTTTCATAAAATTCGGATCAAAAGTATTCGATTTAGAGAGCGGACGTCGTCGGGACAGACGCATGTACTTACGTAAGTATGGACAGGGGTAACACTTAATGCCCCGGCCATTATCGTGGCGGGAGCATAATAATCGATAAATGTACTTAAAAAGTGGAAGAAGAAAAAACAGGTTTGTCAATAATTTAAACCTTCATTCAGTGTAGAGAAAAAAGGTTCAAAATGGCAAAATACTTTTTCTCAAGAAAATTTGAATGAAATGTCAGGGGTGTGGAAATAATAAGATTTTCTACTTGTCCAGGGACAAGTAAAAAGCCAAAATGTACTTGTTCATAGAATATTTTACTTGTCCAAAAGAACAAATTAGCTTATACCTTACTGTGCTTAAACTATTTATTCTTTCAAAAACAGTATGAAACCAGATCAACTTTTGTAAACAGTATGGATCCTGATCAGCTGGTTTCTCTTGAAAACAGTGTAGATCCAGATCAGCTGGCTTCTTCAGAAGCCAGCTGATCAGGATCAACACTGTTTTCAATGCAAGATGTGAGCTTGTAATAATTAATCAAAATATGAAATACAGAATTGTATTACTATTAACTTAATACATTTGTACTTGTCCAAGGACAAGTAAATAGAAATTTTCAACTTGTCTTGAATGAAATGGGACCAGGTCAGACAGGTCCTGCATGGTATTTCCACAGCCATGGAAATGTCATATTTTCAGAAAATTAAAATTCTCCAAATTGTGACACCCCTTCAGATAAGAGTCTCAGTAATTTAAAATTATTTCCAAAGGAACTGTCTCAATGAGATGGTTCTTTAAATGTTAGAATTGATGGATTTATAAGGAATTTTATGCTCAAAATATTTGCTTAACTGGGCCTATGGCACTTATTCTTTTATTTCCATCATCAGAAGGGGTCGAGAAACAAAATTTATTTTTCTCAAAATTTGACTTAATGCTATGGAATCAGCTAAACATTCTTGAGGCCCATCCAGGGGTTTGGGAAATGGAGGAACAAGGTGAATTTTATGTTTGGGTTCAGGAGTGGGGATAAGTAATTTCATTCAGGGGAATAAGGAAACAGCCCCCCTAACCAACACCTGGGAGGGTCTGTGGGGAGATATATGGGAACAAACCCTGACAGACAGATAAAATTAGGAGCTCAGTGGTAGACACAAGGCAGTGCCCCTGGTGAGGCCCAAACCCACAACCCCCTCGATCTTGAGTCTAGCCCCGTCTGGCGACTGAAAAAAATGTTGAATGTGTCGTAAAGAATCAAAACAAAACATGTAATGTAACACTGGTGACTTATCTGGGGGTGCTTGAGTTCGATCCCCGTATGAGACTGAGCTGTGACGGCGTCTCCATGACCTTAGAGCTCTGATGATGGGATGTTAAACACTCGCTTTTTCAAACTTAAACTGCTGGGGGGGGGGGGTGATAGGTATACAGCTAGCCTATATGTTGCGTTGTCGTCCTTGTGCAAGACACATTTATCCTATCTTAGTACTGGTTTAACCCAGGAAGACCCGTCCCTGTTTAACTGAAAGATTGTTGATAGGACGTAAAGAATCAAAAACAAAATAGTCTTCTTGTGAATCTCTAGCAATACAATTGCAAGGGAAAACGTGAAATCTATTTCACTTGATATTTGGCAGCACAAATATTTGTTGGCGTTCAAACCTTGTAAAAACTGTTACTCACTACATGACAATATGGCACACACCAACAGTATAGTAATTGCAGCTATTGATAGAGAGTATTTTGCCATTATTTTTGCGAAGCGAGACCGTTGTTTTTGTGGCCGCCATCTTTAAAAGCGAAAGTAGTTCCAATATGGCGACGTCCGATATACAGCCGAGTCAATGACGAAGGCTCTCGTAGTCATACGAGGTTTGCCGAATGGCAAGTACTGTACCGGTTTTTAATGCATCTGTTGCGAGCGCTCTTTAAGACTAGCTGTAAAATTAAGAAAACTGACCATGTTATGCTTAACGTGAATAGTCTCATGTATTTTACCTCAATGCCAAAGCAAAATTACCTTTTCAACTGATTACCAACTGATGGACGCCATTTTACCTAGCGCTATTTGCTCTAACGCCGTTTTATAACGCGCTAGCTTTCCTTCCTCGGCTACCGCTACCTCTACCCTAGCCGCTAGCCTTATAAAACTCACTACTGACGATACCTCATCTTCGTGCTAGCGGACTTCCTGTGCGACAATGTCCTTGTCAAACGGATTATCCGGGTCCGTTTTGTATCGTCTATCAAACTCCCCAGCACCTGAAAAACAACCAACCAATCTACCCCACCCCACCCAATCCCACCATATATGTAGCCGTTTTGGTAAAGTGACCTAAAACAAATATCATATTTATATTGTTTTATCTACTGAATACTCCATATGAAATTTCATAATGGTGTGTTAATTTGATTAGAGTGTTTCTTCATGATGATACATTGCATTAGTTAGAAGGCCTCCTGTTGTTGTTGTTGTTGTTGTTGTTCGGTTTCCAGCCAAAGATGGCTCAACAGCTTCCGCTGAATGTATCCAATGTTTATAACCACAATTTTAAAACCACTATATTTACACATATAAAGTCTAGCGTATATTTACAGTCAGTAGCCAACACCACAATTAAAATTCCAGTTCACCGCGATAGGGCCAAACATATGAATCCTTCTTGTAGACGTTGGTTAATCCAGTACACAGTTGATGTAATTATAAGAATATATAAGTATGCAGCATTCAATTGCTAGAATAAGGTTCATTAAAATATGTACACTCCCTAGTAATAGCAAGTACTATATAAGTATCTTCATAGACCAATCTGATTTGTTGCCTATTTCAGTTGCCTCCATGCATGCTGAACATTTCTTGTACTTCAACAACAGCAGAATCTAGGGCGAAGATTTGGTGCCAGTAAAATGCATTTAAGCCCCCCGTGGCTTAGGCTGCTGTCCGTTCTAAGGCGGTGGTTCTGTTGTTGTTGACTTTTTGTTTATTGTTACTCCCATTGTGGGAGTCTGTAATTGTTCTATGATTTGTTGTACGTTACTTTATGTCCATTCTAGTATTGCAATCATCTTGATGGGGAAGAGAGAGAGCTGGTTGCTTTGCTTAATTCATCTTCCTGGTGTATCATGACGGTTGAGTGGCTCTTCCTCCCTGTGCCATGGGGTTGTCTGCGGTTTGTGATTGTGGTATTTCCTGATCATACTCACTATTTTTTAGTTCAAACAGGCCAAAGATTTCTGAGAAAAAGACGTTTGATATGTGTGGCAAGATGAACTTGACCTTTGGTGCTCATTATTAAACCAGTGTTTCATTAGGTTTAACATTTCTCGCAAGTATTATGATTTCCACTTAAACAGTTACAGAAAAATGAACATTTCAAGATTTTTCCAATATAAATGCATTAAAATTCAGAATCAAATTTGGCCATGCCGTAAAAAAAGGTCAAGGTCAACCCAAATTCGCCATTTGTGCAAACCTGGTAGGGCCCACATCCCCATTGCTACATACCATGTCCCAAGGCCAAAGGCCTTTTGGTTCCAGAGAAGAAGATATTTAAAGTGTTTTTACCTTATTTGGATGCCTTATAAATGCAATAAAAATATGTTTAATCTATGGGCATGGTGGTCATCTTAGGTCATGTAACCATAAACATGATTTGTTATAAATTTACTCCCCTCAAATTGACGAGAATCCATATGAAATTTGAGTTCAATTGGCCAAGTGGTTTCTGAGAAAAACATGTTTAATACAATATATGCGACATTAACTGAAAGGTCAATGGTCAACCTTGACCTTTGGAACTTATTTATAGCCATTGTCTCATTAGGTTTAACATATCAAGTGAGAATAATGACTTTGGTTTCAACAGTATTTAAAAAATCAACTTTAAATTTTTTTCAAATTTCAATGCATTAGGAAGCAAATTTTACATTGATGTTAAGTAGGTCAATGTCAACCTAGGATCATCATTTGAACAAACTTAGTAGGCCCACATCCCCAATGCTACATAACAAGTTCCTCTGGAGAAGATTTTTTAAATATATGAGTTTTTCCATTATTGATAGATTTTTATCCCCACCTTTTTTTTAAAAAAAAAAAGCGAAGGGGATACTGTTATCGACTCTTTGTTATGCTATCTCCTCCTAAACCATTAGACAAAATCCAACCAAATTTGGTGTGTGAGTTAACTCACATGAATGGGGTGTGCAACAGCATTTTTTTTTTGCCTGGCTCCCTGGAGCCCTGGGGAGGGGTCAAAAGGTAAAATATAATTAAATTTCAATAACATCAGTTTCAAAGATTTTTATACCAAACTTTGTGTGTGTTCTCACAAATAAAAGATATAAATTATACAAAGCAGAATTTTTGTTCCACCATCTGGGTCATGCCCCAGGGGTGGGACTTGGGGGCACTGAGGATGTCCAGGGGGTCAACAATCTATTTTTTCGAACATGGTCATGTGGCATATCAAATTGATGGGGATGACGAGTAGAACAGAATGCAAGTAAAATTTTCACCCTAGGGTCAAACTTGTGACCTTGGGGTGAGGTCAAAAGGTCAAATATTATTAGAATTCAGCTACAAAGTCAATTTCAAAGATTTTTCTTCCAAACTTTGTGTGTGTTCTCACAAATAAAAGATAGAAAACATATCGAACCGAACTTTCATTCTATTGCCTGGGTCATGCCCCAGGGGTGGGACTTGGGGGTGCTGGGGGTCAAAAATTTTAGTTTGGGGATTTGCCATGACGCCCCATTGACTGCGCATTCTAGTCAGCAATTTTAATGATCAATAAAATAATTTTATAAATGATTAATAAATTTTTGTTTGCATTTTCCTTCCACTTATGCCTTGAATTGGCATTGTATAATTACTTTCATCAGATTTGGTACTTATTACAAAGGCAGAAATAAGTCACTCTTTAAAGTGCAATAAAGAATAGTTCATTTGTTGGTCGTAACTTGTGTATTGGTCATAAGAATTCCTCTAATGGGTACCTTGTGTATTGGTCATAAGAGTTCCTCTATTGGGTACCTTGTGTATTGGTCATAAGAATTCCTCTATTGGGTACCTTGTGTATTGGTCATAAGAATTCCTCTATTGGGTACCTTATGCACTGGTCATAAGAGTTCCTCTATTGGGTATCTTGTGTATTGGTCATAAGAATTCCTCTATTGGGTACCTTGTGCATTGGTCATAAGAATTACTCTATTGGGTACCTTATGTATTGGTCATAAGAATTCCTCTATTGTGTACCTTGTGTACTGGTCATAAGAATTCCTCTATTGGATACCATGTGTACTGGTAATAAGAATTCCTCTATTGGGTACCTTATGTATTGGTCATAAGAATTCCTCTATTGGGTATCTAGTGTATGCGAGCAGGAAATGCTCTGACAAGAATGTACATTTGCACATGCTCATCTGAGCTTTAGCTGCTAGTCATGTGATAAGTATCAAAAGCTAATATGTTGGCTCCATTTGTTCATAGGAAATTCATGATACCTGATCTACTAGAAAATGAAATCAAAATTTTGTAGAGATAATTTACTGTGATATGACTATGCTGCTCATTATTTGTTTTAGTCATGTTTGGAAAGAAAGAAACATTAACTTTTTGACAAGTATTGGTTACAAGACCATCTAACTTGGTTCAACTGCCACATAATGTGTTTATACAATTAGTCAATACAAATCTGGCACACCCCTTGCTCAAAAAGATTTACATAAAGTCCATGCACTGAATAGTGAGACTGCATGTTTGTGCAGGCTCATCATGGACTTTCCTACCTTTCTGAAGTTGGGGCCAGGGGACTGTTGAATTTGGGGAAAAAGCATTTGGACCATCAAAATTTGGAAATTTTGATGCAGACTAAAAGAACTGGACCGCCATTTTAAATAGTTTAAACACCATATAAAGCTGTAACATATTTGTTGCTTTAATTGCCCATTATAAAAACTCTGAAAATTTGCATAAAAATGTGAATGAAAACAAGTTTCACATTTTATGCAAATTTTCCTGCATCTGTAACTTTGGAATTTTTGTTCGGATTTCAATGAAAGAATTTCTAGCGATAAGGCGAGCAATCTCCCTAAACGAGACATTAATTTTGTTTTGTTGAAATAACGACTGGAAAAACTAGGCACATTCAACAAATATATATAGAAGAGCCGTCGATGCACCATTGCCCCCGAATTTGTATACATGTATTTAAAACGGGGTTTCCTTTATGCATGTAATAACTCTACTTCTTTTTGAATGAGAATTTATTTCGATCATCAACTGTGCTTGTTATTCAGTAACATATATGGGAACTAGACCGTTAAACAAGGAACTTGCTATGTACAGTAAAACTATTTATACAGTTGATGTACAATAAAAACGACCATCTTGCAAAGTGGTCTATTTTTGTCAGATATTCGATGTCTTCTTTTGCTTATACAAACCCTTTCCCCCCTAGACCCAAAACGCCCTTTACATATGTTATATATTTGTATAGCGACATTTAATTGTCCAAAGGGCATGTTGGGTCTAGGGGGGGGAAGCATTAAAAACAAACTGAAAGACGCCAGTTTCATCTTTTCAATGACAAACGTCACAATTTTAAGTATATTTCGTACGCATGCGCAGAAGGAATACCGCATTTTTTTGGAAATTAAGGGCATTTATATCCTTAATATTTTAGAACTTTTACGTTTTGAAAACCTGCAAAGGATTTACTAAAACTCTCGTCTATACGGCATCCAGTCTAAAGACGTAAAATGAGGGGTGGGAGTAGAAGGCGCAAGTTTTCACGGCTTTGTAAATGATGAATCGCTTATTATGCCCTATTTTGATGCTTTCTATGCATATTTTACTACCAAAACAGTCCAATTTTAAAAACATTAGGGCAATTTGAAAATTTAGGTTTTGTAATCATGTCAACTAGGGAAAATATACGCCTTATCGCTAGAGCTCCTTTTCACCCAAATGTAGAACTAAGAAATTGGGAATGATATACACCATTTTGGAAAGTTTTTGCTCATTTTGAATTGGGAAGGGGCCAATATTTGGCCCCAAATCAGGCCTAGGAAAATCTCTGCTCATTTGATCCTTCACTGGTCTCCTATGGGATCAGTGCCAAAACCTTGTGTGCTGACCTAAATAAGTAAATCAGTCTTGGATAAATACACTCTTAGCCCTTATCATGCTGGATATTTTATTTACTCCTTCCCTAACTTTATCCAATTAACTTACTGAATTCCAGCTACATGTATTACTGGCAAATTTTAACAAGCAGTCAAAAAAAGTGTGAATCCCCGATATATATCTGAGTTTAGCATGCTAAGGGTTATGACAAATTCTTTTTTATGCTTTGTAAGATGGATCTAGATTTATTGTCTAGATTTCGGGGATAACTGTATTAAAAAAATTCATTTGGGGAGGATATCATCGGATATATGGTCGGAAATTTAGTTTTATAGTGACGTGCGAGCGGAGCGGTAAAATGTGATTTCATTCCATATATCCCACAATATTCCTCTCCAAATTGAAATTTTATAAATTGTTATACCCATTGTAATGCACTTCTGCACTTTTGTCTCGAACTGAAGCATTGCAAGTCGCTTAAAGCCCCCGAATCATCCAAAGAAATGTGATATAATTAATGGCTACAGTATATTGAAGGATATAGTCACAATTTTTTTATGTCATCCAAAAGCAAGTGAATTAAAACTGGAAAGGAATCCCCATCTTTCTACTAAATTAATATTCTTTTTGTCCCAATCAACAATTTTTCAGTCATGTTGGAACAGGTCTTCCTGGGTTGAACCAGTACTATGCAGAGGATACCAAATTAATATATTTGTTAAAGTACTTAGTATATTGTTGAAATGGATCCCAAAGCAATACTGGACATTAAATATGGTTGAAATTAAGCATTAAGTCAAGTCAGGGAAAATTTGGATGGAAGGTACATTTGGACAGTAACATTACTGCATTTACATGTCATCTTGGGAGGAATACAAACCTACTATAGACAAACAGTGAAAATACTTTCAAGACAGGTCATCAGGATTTGCACTGTTTACAGTGGTATACTGGAATGTATCCATTATCTGTACTGTACTGTTTGAAGAGTAATAAATAGAAGACTGTGAGAAGTAAAGATTTTTAATTCAACATAAGGACAATACTGTAAAATTAGCCACAGTTCAAACTGTCAGAAAATGGCACTTTCACTAGCATTCAGGGCTACAATGAACAAAATCAATATTCGATTCATTCGTTTGGAAAAGCATGCGCGGATCCAGAGGGGGACATGGGGTAATGCCCAGGAAAATCACAAAGCTAAAGGGTTCCTTAATATTGGTCCAGATCCCCTGGAAAAGTACAAAGCTACCAAGCCAGCCAGCATTCAATGTTAGGCCATCTTCGGCCTGCCAGCGAAATGCCATTTAAATGGCATTACGCTGGTAGGCCGATGATGGGTGGTAATTGGATCCTCTCTCCTCTCATCAACTAATAATAAAAAAATTATAATAACAAAAAAATGTCAGAAAGTTGGACCCTCTATGACAAAACTTTCTGGATCCGCGCATGGAAAAGTAACAATAGTGTTTGTGACCATATGCTTGTATGTTACTGTGTGATATTCTTTCTTAAAACACTTTAAAAGTAAATCAGATAACCAAATCATCATCTCTTATCAATGTACCAAGTTTAAAGGTAGCTCTTATTGTTTATGAGTTTGTTCATGTTGATGCTTTACGTCCCAGTTAACAATTTATCAGTCAAATCGTCCTCCTGGGTTGAACCAGTATTAAGCGGTGGATAAACTGTCTTGCTCAAGGCCACATAACAGTGACTCCCTTGAATCTTGAATTAGCTCCCCAGTCTAACGCACTATCAGATGAGCCACTGTGCACCAGTTATATTTTAGGATATATCTTGCTAACAAGAGAGTGTGATGAATGGACAAACAGAAAGCAATATGAGCTGTGACATGTGATTTCCAACAATGTGGCATTTTGAGAAGTGTAGACTCATAAGAGCCTTGCAGCCTCCTTTTAAGCTTAGAAACTCCAAATGTGATGTTCAGTCAGTAGCTTAACACTCATAGAATATTCAAGTGACTAGCAAAGGCTCTGATCAGTCTGCGTGTATGTGCAGGCTGATCTGAGACTTTGTTGGTCGCACATACCACATTGTTGGAAATCTCATGCCACGGCTAAATTATGCTAACTAGCTTTTTCAAATTTTGGGGCATAACAAGCTCATGTGAGTTACATCAAGAGAAAATTGAGATAATATGTCATGCAAGTTCCTTGAAACATACATGCATGAAAGTGCTCCATTACTTGGGTGCAAATATAACAGAAGCTCTTGTGAAACTATAAATACATGCTTGCTTGTCATAGTGCCTCAGCTGTTTGCTTATGTGACAGGTACCCTCAGACAAAAGAGATAACTCATATGTGACAAACTTAGTCTTGATCTGCTTGATAATTGATTTATAATGGTGCACATATACCAGTGATTTTTAATGTGACAGTAAAACCAGTGTAAAACAACCACTTAAAATTTGACAAAACAAAGGTCTTAACGACAAATGGTAGCTTAATGAAGGTCGAAAATATTGCAGAATGCTCCCTTTGGAGCATTCTGCAATACTTTTGACCTGCATTAAGCGATAATTGGTCTTGAAAACCAATTTTTAGTCTTTTTGAGAGTGGCCGTTTTACACAAGTTTTACTGTATTCTTCATGTGATACTAACATGAGCTCCAGTTTATCCTATAAAGGTACTCTGTGTGAGCATATATGAGCATGTGAGTTTCTCTGGTCAAATCTGCTATTACATTAAACTGAGCCAATGGTAATATATTATCATGCGCTGAGTGTAATATATCGAATGGCAATGGTTGTACAAAAAAATTTATGTATGGTAACTTTTTGTGCATTCCATGTGAGAGAGTATGAAAATGAATGTGTGACGGCAAATTCAGACAAAATCAATACATTTCCTCTTGGGTTTGATGCTTACATCCCTTGTAAACAGCCACTATTGCTTTCGAATATCATTCAGTAGTTTAATACCACATGCTGAAAAAATCCACACAGGACTTGATGAATGAGTACATTGGTGAAAGTTCAAAATTTCCAAAATCCTGAATTTTTGAAATTTCAATCTTAAAACTTGCAGTACGCCCACTAAATATCTACAATTTCAAGATTAAAGGGCCAATTGTCCTTAGACAGACTTAAAACAAATCGGAGAAGCTAATATAATCTCCTTAATTCAGCATTTTGATGGACGACTTTCTGTGGAAAGTCGTCCTCAAAATCCTGAATTTAGGAATAATCCTGAATACTTTCACCCATGTGAGTATCATTACAAACTCTCCTGTTATTAAGTGAATTGTTTCGTTACAAACCCTACGAATGGCCAATAAACATGTACATGAATTTACTTAATGATTATAAGGATACCAATATGTGCGTAGATGACAAAAAATGAACGACTGGGTCCATTTGTTCAAAACATCACTAGGTTTTTAAGAATTTATATCAGATGTTCAAATAATACAAACTACAGTAAAACCTGTGTAAAAAGGCCACTCAAAAATTGACAATGATCTTAATAACAATTGGTAGCTTAATGAAGATCAAAAATATTGCAGAATGCATTCTGCAATACTTTTGACCTGCATTAAACGATAATTGGTCTTAAAAACAATTTTTGGTCTTTTTTTAGAGTGGCCGTTTTACACAGGTTTAATTAACTATTTTCGTGATAAACGTTTTAGGCAGTTGTAGACACCTTTTAGCTTAGCAAAAACTACTTGAGTTCTATCATTGATAGAATGGAACTCATCACAATTAAACCTGTCTTCTGGGTTTCTGCCCTTTGGGCTAAAGGCAATGGCTAGAATACTGATTTGTTTGTTTGTTTTGTTGCTTTTCATCCCAAGTCAACAGCTATGGTCATGGCTAGAAGATCAGTTCACCTAACCATACTTTTTTCTTGGGCAAGCTTGGACAAGCAGTTAACCAGTACTTTGTGCACATACTTTCGCTTGTAACTGACAACAATCCTTCTTGAATGATTCAGCGTAAGGGAGGAGAATGACCGTAGAAATTATTTCATTATCTCCAGTGAAATTTGGTATGAAGCAAGTTGTGCTATTATACTTTCCAGAGGGTAATTAAGAAAGGTGCTGATTAGATTGCACTGACTAGTCGGCCCCTTTGTTGAAAACATGCAACACAACCAGGCTTTTTTGCGACCAGACCTAATATAAGCAAGCCGAAATGCAGAACCCAGATGATTTTTATCAACACTGTTTTCAAAATAAGGTACATAAATTTGAAAAAAAGTTATACACACAGTAGACTAATAAGGATAAAATATGATTTCAAATTAGAAGACGGAAAATGTTTAGAAGACCAATTAGGACAATACCAGTATGGTGCATTTAGTTCACTCACTGCACTCTTTGCCCCCTGGGTAATCTTTCGTGCTTTTTTGTTGTCTGCTGATTTTTTTCAAAATCAACTTTGTCAAAATTCTTTCAGGAAAACCATCAGTGTCAAACAGTTTGGATCCAGCATTTTGTCGAGCCTGATCTGGGTCCAAAATGTTTGCAAAGGTCATCAGCAGACGACACTAGGAGGTAAAGAGTTAACAAGCACATTAAACTGAAATTCTTTGATTATCTGGACCCAGCTCTGTAAAAAGTGATTCATGAAAAATGTGTGACAATCTTTAAATGCCTCTTAAGATAGAGTTGTGTGGAAAACAAAACAGTTACACAATACACAGTGGCAAGCAAAAATTTACATTTGTTTTCATTCACAGCAAATCCCTGGGATAAACTAAAGTATCACAAATAAACAAATACGAAATGAGCCAAGCCATGAGAACCTGTTTTTTGTGCTAGAACCCAGGTAAGACTCAACTCAGCTTGCGCAGCGAACCAAACTTAGTCTAGCTAGAACCTTACAAATTTGTATGTAGCAAGTATAGCTTTAATTATATGGGCCTCAACGAGAGAAAACCTGTCTTGGGGGTTTGCGACCATGTAAGGTTCAAACCAGTCTATTCAGCTACAAAGACTAGCTGGAATAATAATTTTTTGCCTGCATGGGTGAAAGTTCAAACGTTCCAAAATCCTGAACTTTTGAAATTCATATCTTAAAACTTGTTGTATGCCTACAAATCATTAAAAATTTCAAGTTAAATGGTCAATTGTCCTTAGATGAACTGAAAACAAATCAGAGAAGTTATAATAATCTGCCTAATACAGCATTTTGAGGCTGACTTTCTATGGAAAGTCAGTCTCAAAATCCTGAATTCAAGAACAATCCTGAAAACTTTCACCCATGTGCCTGTAGCAAGATATAAATCCACTTTCCATGTAGGGAATAACAAAGGTGCTGATCAGACTGCAGATGTGCAGGCTGTTCTATGCCTTTGTTATTCGCATGCAACAAAGTCAGGTTTTCTCACGATGAAGACCATATGTAGGTAGCATACAAAAATGGTGCTGATCAGATGATTCTGATGCACAGGCTGATCTGTGCCACTATTGTATGCGTATGAGATACAGATTTTCTCATGGCATAGATCATATAAATTGAAAAGCACAACAAGGCATAATAAACACTGAACTACTGTCCTGCCAGCCAAGAGTGACAGTGACATCGTGTTTTGTTTACAATTATTAAGTAAAACATTAACTTTTACACTCCACTTGAGCTAATGTGAATCGATAGATCACATGTGTATTGATCCTATCCTGCAGATAGGATTAATACACAAGTGATCTATAGATTCTAAGTCCCTGATAACTTTGTAAACAAAAAATGACCTCACTCTTGGCTGGCAGGACAGTATCTCATTTGAGATTTTTAAGAGAAACTGAAATTATGCTTCTAAGTTTTAGAACATAATTTAATTCTGAACCCTGGCCCCAAGGTTATAAAACTTTTTTTTCTTGCTCAACTCAAATGAGTATGGAATTTCAACTGCTCATAAAAACTAAAATGCTAAAGAATAAAGATATTTCTTGCTTTAAAACTCTCAGTTTTTGTATTTATCCTGCTCATTAATGTTGAAATGCCAACAATTGTTGGCATTTTAACATTTATAAGCAGGATAAATTTCATGGTCAGTTCAGTTGAGCATGAAAAAAGTTTAATAACTCCAAGGCCTAGATACCATATCTACTGTATTAATTAAGACAGGGAGACCTTAAATCAGTTTGTGCAAATCCAGATCAGCCTGCTGCTAAAGGAGCAATCATATCAGGATTTACACTATTCACAAATCCAACACTTCATGTTTCACATCAGATAGTCAAACAATACAAATGGTAAGGAATTAGTGTATCTGAATAGTTTAGAGAAAAACGATCAAAATCTGTATGCATAATTACCAAAATATTGAAATTGAAGATAGATACCATAACAGATGGGCCTCAACGCGAGAAAATCTGTCTTCCGAGGTTTGCGAACAACACAGGCATAGACCAGCCTGCACATCCGCGCAGTCTGATCAGCGCTTTTGTTATTAGCTATTTGGAAAGTATTATATGTAAACTTGCTACAGGTGAAATTTCGATTCTCTAGCTAGGCTCTGTAGCTGAGCAGGCTGGTTTGTAACTTGCTTTGATGGAAACCCCGAAGACAGGTTTTCTCGCGACGAGGCACAGATAGAGATGATGGCTTAATTCTTTGAGAAACTAATTAAATGTATTGGCAAAAAATTAGAGATTTTTTCATTCAAAATCAATTTCCAAAGAGATAAATCACTGACGTAAGTAGTCTTGAATGCTTGCCCAATTTGGACATAGGCGGGGGCCGCATTGCCCCGACAATAAAACTGAAAACTCATCACCAACATTGTATGAACATTGAACACATGAACTGTTAATGTTAACCCTTTGTATGCTTTAAACCCCTAAATGGGTACTTTGGAAAATAGTGAAGACCAAGATGAAATGCCGCATAATGTGGCATTTCATCAGGGTCTGCACTGTTTGCTAAGATAAAAACAACCTTCGTAGACTGAAGTACACCTTAACCTGGGATTCTAGCCTGTGGCCCCTTGACATGTACAATGGACCACCCTAGGCTCACTGTAGTGTACCAAATGGATGAACTCATTAGTATACAAAGGGGTAACAGAGCACACAAGTACTTTCCTTTTGGTCACAGTTCATCAAAACTATCAAACATGCACCAACTTAAGCTTTCTGACTAAATAAATGCAAATTAGTTCAAATCGTCCGATACACCTAAAGCAGTATAACATAGTGCAGACCATCTCTGACGCTATCCCTAGGCTCCCAAGGTTCTTAACCTCCCTGCCATTCACAACCTTTGTCTACTCTCATCTGCTTATGTACTTTGATAGCCAATATTTTCTTGAGGGCATTTGAATATATGCAACAGACATACTAAGCAGACAACATTTTCATGAGTGAAAAGTGACAAAATGCCAGATAACTGAAAAAAGAGAGCAAGAATTTTCATTTCTCTTTGATGACAGACTTCTTGATTAGCTGTTATGGCCTACCAGAGAAATTTCATATAAGATTTTCAAGTTAACGGCAATTTTGTAAACTGGTTTGAAATGGACACAATCCACAATCATACGTAAACTGATTAAACAGAGGGACTCTCTAAGAAATAATATGTACCATTGGCCATTTTCCTATTGTTTCTTTGAAAAAAGAAATCTGAATTTCTGGAACATGTTTATTAGCATGGAGTCATAGATGGAATTTAAAAGAGATAATTCTGATCTTCTGGCTTCTGAAGCCAGCTGATTTCATTGTACATGTACTTTTTTTTTCAAAATACATTTCAGACCCTTTTAAACACTATGTTTGGGTTTCAAAGGAATGGACCATACTTTAAATGAAAATTTTTACAAAGCAATTATAGGAAAATGACCATTAAATGGTCTTTTTCCTATATTTATTTTGTAAAATTCCATGAAAAAAATTTGGAAGCCACAACATGACCATGTTATATCCAAATCCTTGTTATAATGAAGGGGCAGCACTGTATTGTATTGTAGATAAAAAGGGGTTAAGAAGAAATTGCATCCCGACATAATCCACTGTATTCACTGCCAGCTGTATCAGAGATTTGTTAAGATCACAGATAAAATTAAAAATATAGAAAAAAGTAAAAATTTGTAAAAACAAATACAGATATAGGCTTCACATATAGCAAAAATAAATAAAACAACAAAAATATACATCTATATAGACAAATAATTTGTGAAATCATAAATAATACTCCCGCTACACGATTTGCATCCACCATCGAATAGGATTTTCTTCGAACACAATACAAGGAGAAATCAATACATAATGCAAATTAGCTTCATTGAAGCGTCCATAAACATAGTAACATTTGTCTTACATGTAATAAAATTATAACACATCAATCTTAAACTCTTTACATGCTGGGTAATTTTTCATGCTTTTGTAGTCGTCTGCTAACTTTTCAAAACTAACTGTTTTAAAACAATTTTCAGGAACA
The DNA here is from genome assembly GCA_964019695.1 of Loripinus fragilis. NCBI lineage: Eukaryota > Metazoa > Mollusca > Bivalvia > Lucinida > Lucinidae > Loripinus > Loripinus fragilis. The sequence continues at coordinate 38,396,321 of OZ026515.1, forward strand.
CTATCAGAGTGTCAAGTGGTTTGAATCCAGATCAGGACCAATGTTCTTATCTGGGTCCAAACCATTTGCAAAGGTTATCAGCAGATGACAAAAATGGCCGCTAGCAAGGAAAGAGTTAACATTTAAAATAGTGCATGACACAATGGAATACATATCATTGATCCAGATAAGGAAATTCTATTAGCGTAAAATTGTAATTATTTTCCTACCCATCTAATTAAACATGTTTTGGGTGCTCAAAAGAACTGTCTCACTGAGAGGGTTCTTTTGAGCACCCACAACATATGTTTTGGATGAGAAATGAAGAAAATAATTTTCCAATACACATCCTTATCTGGAGGCCTGACATATGGTATGCACTTATTTGGTTAGTTGTTAGCAAAGGCAAACTTCTTTTCCAAAAAACTCAAATTATTTCTACACCACAACATAAGACCAGTTTATGATGACTACGGTTACCATGTTTCCTCTCATAACACTCAGAATGGCAAAACTCAACTAAAGTTTAGCAAATCTGGGTACAAAGAGATTAATCTACATACATTTTGTCCTGTTATTGCTTTACATATTTGAGCCACGACATGTGATTCCCAACAATGTGGCACTTTGACAAGTGTAGACTCAGACTAGCTTGTACAGCCTCCTTTTCAGCTTAGAAACTCTAAATGCTGTTTGGTCAGTAGCTGAACACTCCTAGAATATTCAAGCAACTAGCAAAGGCTCTGATTAGACTGCGCATATGAGCAGGCTGGTCTGAGCCTTTGCTGGCCGCACATACCACATTGTTGGAAATCTCATGTAGCGGCTCATTTGTTATCAAAGAAAATTTTACCACTTCCATCCTATTCCTGTTAGACACTGTATCACTACACAATAATGTGCCTTATATACAAGTATATTTAAGGGAGCACAGTTGCTCAGTGGTAGAGTACTTGACTCGAGACCGAGGGGCAGCGGGTTCAAGCCTCACCAGCGTTACTGTGTTGTGTCCTTGAGCAAGAACATTAATCCTGGCTTATTACTGGTTCAACCCAGGAGGACCCGTCCCTTTATAATTGAAAGATTATTGATTGGACGTAAAGAATCAAATCAAACACAAGTATATTTAGACTTTAACCCTTAATATGCGGAACCTAGATATAACCTGTTGTATATCCTGATCAGCTGGCTTCTGACACGAGCCTTCATTGTTAAAATTTCAATTAATACCAAAATCTCATGTTGGCCTTTTTATTCACAACATATACATGGATATTATAATTCTGTTATTGACTGGCAACTGGTACTTTGACATAATGAAAATGAAACCCTCAATGCCACAAAGTGCATTTCACCAGGGTCTGTACTAATTAATAAGTTTAAAACAACAGACATACAATGCAGAAAACTCTAAATATGCAGTAGATCATCAATTTCAAAGCAAAATTGCTTCAAACTGGAAAGAAAGTTAAATTGGTCCAAAGTAAGTTAAATTATGAACTGTAATTCTAAGCTGGTCAGGGTCCTTACAGTCTATAGACGAGTGCTAAAGACTGCTCTTTAATTCTGTAAGAGAATCAAGACCCTCTGCTGTTAGAGTAATCTTTTCTTGAGCAAGGCTCCATGATTCACCACTTAACCCATAAAGCGCCACCTATAATTTCCAGCAGACAACAATTTCAAATTTTGTTGCTTTTTAAAAATAACAAATAAGGCATGATACATCATGACAATCGTCTGCTAGCAGAGGATTCTCATGAAATATCATACCTTATTTTTTCGAAAATTAGGAAATATGTCGAAAAATTTGTCGTCTGCTGCAGTTGTGATTGGCGCTCTAAGGAATTTTAGCTAGCACCATTTGTTCTATTACAATAACTAGTTCACTACATCAAAGCCCTCCATAGTAGGGCATTTAGATAAGTCTCTACTTGCTCTTCCAAAACATACTGTATTGCTCTTTTGAAGTATGCTGTATTCTCAAAAGAATCAATCAGGATCATTCTTTTGAGGCAACATCAAAGAAGCAAGCACTTGGTACTTATTACACTTGCTACCAGTGAATGCTCAGATGAGCCTGCATATTTGCATCTCTCTCTGCTTGCACACACAATAAGTAGTAGGTTGAGGCCCCGACCAAAAACTGATCCTCCAGCCCCAATAGATAGCTTTGCATGCACATTTCAGCAAAAACTTTATGCATGTACGATAAGTACCATTACTTTGTGCATTCATCTTAATGTTTTAGTGGAGAAACCTGACAAACAGCAACAATTTATGCCTATTTTCCTTATCTGGAGCTATGTACATGTACAAGGAAATCCAAGATTTTTTCTTACAAATACGAATGGGAAAGGGTGAAGAGATATTTAAATCAAATAAGGTAATTTACCAATTTTGAAAAACATGTCACCAAAATACATGCCATAATTGTGCTAAATATTTGGACAGATAAACCTAATATCAGTGTGGCCTGTTTGCTAAAACATGCCTTGAATAAATGGTTTCAGAAATTCACTTATTCACCTACATAAATATCAATGGCCTTTCCCCCTCTATCATTGTCATGCTACACATCTATATACCCCTATTCCACATATAGTGTAGATCCAGATCTGCTAGCAGCTTCTGAAGCTAGCTGATCAGAATCTGCACTGTTTGCCATTGAGTCTGAGAACCTCTATGGGTGAAAGTTAAAAATTTCCAAAATCCTGAACTTTAGAAAATCAGAATTTAAAACTTGCTGTATGCCTCCAAATTGTCAAAAAATCCAAGTTTAATGGTCAAATACCTTTAGGTAAACTGAAACTAAAAGAGAAAAACTATTTTTACCTGCAGAATTCAGCATTTTGAGGCTGACTTTCTATATATTATGGAAAGTCAGTCTCAAAATCCTGAATTCAGGAATAATCCTGAGCACTTTCACCCATGAACCTATGATATTAAACAGAGCATATAACTGGCATGGCTGGTAGAGCATCAAAAGTTATCCAGCAGTATGAAAGTTAACTTTTCAAACATAGTAAATCAGGCCTCCAGAATAGATTGTGTAATTAAAAAAACATATTAACCAAAACATTTGTTGTCAGTACTCAAAAGATCTGACTCAATGAGACGGTTCTGATGAGCACCAACAACACATATTCTAATTGGTGGATACAAGAATATTCATGATTTTATGCTTAACAAATATGTTCATCTGGCTTAAAACAAGAATAATTAACAACTGTCACTAACGGAAGATAACCTCAAAGTAACAATACACAACTCTTGTTAACATAAACAGAATTTTAGTTAAGAGTGCGTAACAGAAAATCAATTTTCTTATTTCTCAACCAAAACATATGTTGTGGGTACTCAAAAGAACCGTCTCAATGAGACAGTTCTTTTGAGTACCCAAAACAAATGCTAAAAATTATAGGTAAGAAAATATTTACAATTTTACACTGAAAATGTTAGTTCATCTAAACATGTGCATAATGCACTCGTAGTGGCCAAATCTCTGCCATAAAATAACAACAAAATCCACTTTTATTATTCTGACCTATCTTGTGGAGCGAACAAAGATTTAGTTTGAGCTTTCATCCACTTCCATGCTTTATGTGTGGGAGTAGCAATGGCTTTGGTGAGACTGCACTTATACATGGGTAAAAGTTAAAAATTGCAAAAATACTGAACTTTTAAAATTCAAATCTTAAAACTTGCTGTATGCCTACAAAGTGTCAGCAATTTCGAGTTTGCCCAAAGATGAACTGAAAATAAATCAGAGAAGCTATTAAGATCTGCCTAAATGAGAATCTTGAGGCTGACTTTCCATGGAAAGTCAGCCTCAAAATCCTGAATTCGGAATAATCCTGAAAACTTTCATCCATGCTTATATGTCACAGGTCTAGATAACAACAAAAAATTGAGCATAAAAATGTTAATATTTTCTTATCTATTAGTTTGGGCATATGTTTTGGGTGTTAAAAAGGGACATGGTTCTTTTCTAGTAACTACACCATATGTTTTGGTTGAGATATAATAATTTTTTTTTAATTACGCTCTCTCAGCTGGAGACCCATTTGTGCAGGCTTGTTAGATACTGCTGCTGACCAATACAATAAGTCATAGATTTAGATACGCAAAATTTTTGAGGGTAAAATTTTAAATTTTTTCTAATCCATTGGTTTGAACATATGTTTTGAGTGCTCAAAAGAACCGTCTCATTGAGTACCCACAACATTTGTTTTGGTTGAGAAATAAGAAAATATTTTTTTTGGTAAACACTCTTAAATAAAGGCCTCAATAAGTACACAAATCTTGAATGCTGGCTCATATCCAGGCATACTGACTGATTAGATCATACCCTTTCATTCATGATCCACCAATCTTTCATTTTTTACAAAGTATCAACAATCTGAAAAGTGATTTTAGACAAAAATGGGGGAAATAAATAAGAGAAATTGTTGTGAAGAAAGTGCAAAAGCATAAATGTGAACAGTGTAGATACAAATGAGATGGTCCATGTCAGTCATCTCATCAAGATCTACTTTTATTTCCAAAACCTACTTCCATATATATCTCGGACCCAAGTTAAACAGACTGGTCACTGCCATACAGATAAATGTATATATTGGAAATATGTTGTCGAGGCTGAGCTTTCAAAACTGACTAATGTTGAAGCTTAAATAATCATATCTCCATTATTTCTCAGCATATCTGTGATTTTTCTTCAAAATGCAATGGCTTAATATATTATCCTTAAGACTGTATTGTTATTGAAGTTTATCCATCTTTATGAACATCAGCAAGAAACCAAGGTACCCTTTTAGCTATATTCGGCACCTTTATCCAAAAATTGCCAGAAACCATCCTAAAAAGATGATAAAACTTCAATTTTATTAACTGTTACCTGTAATATTTCAACTTCACATACCGAGAATAACTTCTTTTAATCTCAGGTATTGTTCAGAATCAAGTTTATTGGCTGTAGTACTTTGAAATAGCTCTAAAATGAAGCCACAACAACATATCTTTGTCTTTCCGTCAGTGACCAGTCCGTTTATACTGGGTCTCAGTATATATCAAGTAAGAAAGAGTTAGGAATAGAGGTATATTTGGTGGGATGTGAATCAGAGTATTATATAAAGCTGTTTTAAAAAGGTGTATATTTTGATTTAGATGCTTAAAATATCAGCCAATCACAATGCAATGATGAACAATTTTTTGATACCATATTTGCATTACCTCAAAGCATGCTCGATAATTTTTCATTCTCTGACCATTTTTCAAAATTACTTTTTGCAAAAACGTTCTTCTGACAGGAACACAATCAGAGTGTCAGTTTGGATCCCAGTCAGGCCTGATGCCAAAAAGAGTGCAAAATTACCAAGCATGCAAAGAGATAAAGAAACTGCACCACCAACAGGCTGACAATCAGAAATTGATATAGCATTCACAACTCAAAAAGTGCTTAGTGAGCACTTTTAAGAGTACAGTAAAACCTGTCTTAAGTGGCCACTCAAAAAGAAGACCAAAAATTGGTTTTCAAGAACGATTATCGCTTAATGCAGGTCAAAAGTATTGCAGAATGCTCCAAGAAAGCATTCTGCAATAACTTTGACCTTCATTAAGCTACCATTTGTCTTTAAGATCTTTGTTTTGTCTATTTTTGAGTGGCCGCTTAAAACAGGTTTTACTGTATGTGTGATTATTAAGTCAAATATAGTATGGCACAGTCCCTTTATAACACTATGTTGAGGGTCCATAAAAATGAAACATGTTATAAGTAAACATGTTAAAAGTGATAATTTTACAAAGGAATTATAAGAAAATGACCATTCATGGTCATTTTCTTATAATTCCTTTGTAAAAGTACATGGTAAAAAATTGGGAGCCACAACATGTCCATGTTATATCCAAATATGTGTTATAATGATGTGTGTTATAAAGGGGCAGCACTCTGTAAATCCTAGTCAAGCTTATTGCACTCAGAATGGACGGATCAATGGAGGTTTGTCCATTACGAGTACAAACTGCTTCAAACACTTAAAAGGTTGGCTGTCAATGATAGAAATTGCTATCCACAAGACATTCATTTCACAAAAATACCGGGCCTCGTAGCGCAGTCGGTAACGTGTCTGGCTACAGATGCGTGTCTGACTGCAGATCCAGGGGTCGCCAGTTCGATCCCGGTCCGGTCCAATACTTTCGTGGAGATTGATCATGAAATAATTTCTACAGTCATTCCCTTCCCTTCCGCTGATTTATTCAAGAAGGGTTGTTGTCAGTTACAAGCGAAAGTATGTGCACGAATTACTGGTTAACCGCTTGTTCAAGCCTGCCCAGGAAAAAAGTGTGGTTAGATGAACTGACCGTCCCGCAATGACCACAGCTGTTGACTTGGGACGTAAAGCAACAAAAACAAACAAACAAACAAATTTCACAAAAATGACGATCAGTTGGTATAAATGGTAAAAATTTGTGACAATTTGATTATAGCAATCAGATCTTGTTCCCTTGTTTAACTCCGAAAGCGCCATCAACATTTGCAGCAGTACAAACAATTTTTTATTTTATCTCTGCTTTGACTCTTTGCCTGCTAGTGGCGACTTTTGTTGTCTTCTGATAACCTTTGTAGACAGTTCGGACCAGATAAGGTCAGTCCTGACCTATCCCCGAGGTTATAAAAACCTTTTCATGCCCAACAGAACTGAGCATGGATTTCAACTGCTCATAAAAACTAAAATACCCACAAATGAAGAAGTTTCTTGCTAAATGTCTCTCAGATGTTGTATTTATCATGCTTATAAATGTTAAAATGCCAACAATTGTTGGCATTTTAGCACTTATGAGCAGGATAAATTCCGTGCTCAGCTGAGTTGAGCATGGAAAAAGTTTTATAACCTCGGGGCCAGGATCCAAACTGTTTGACACTCTGATAATGTTCCTGTAAGAATTTTTTGAAAAAGTTTATTTTGAAAAAAGTCAGCAGAGGACAACAAGAGCCAGAAAAATTACCCAGGATGCAAATAGTTATGAAATTAAAATAAGACTGATGTTTAACAATTCACATGGAATCCCCACCGGGCCGCGTAGCGCAGTCGGTAACGTCTGGTTACAGATGCGAAGCTGACTGCAGATCCAGGGGTTGCGAGTTCGATCCCGGCCCGGTCCCATACTTTCGTGGAGATTGATCATGAAATAATTTCTATGGTCATTCTCCTCCCTTCCGGTGAATCATTCATGAAGGGTTGTTGTCAGTTACAAGCGAAAGTATGTGCATGATTACTGGTTAACTGCTTGTTCAAGCTTGCCCAGGAAAAAAGTGTGGTTAGGTGAACTGACCGTCCCGCAATGACCATAGCTGTTGACTTGGGACGTAAAGCAAACAAACAAACAAACAAACATGGAATCCCAAACCTTATTTTCTGGAAAATTAAAAATATCACAAAATTGTTGTCTGCTGTAGTCATAATTCGCAATTTTAGAATTGAATGTTGAAAACACAGTAAAGGCTGACATGTTTCAATAGTACTAATGATTGTATTACCAAATGGGCCTCGACACGACAAAACCTGTCTTTGGGGTTTCTGACAAAGCAAGACTCAAACCAGTCTCCTCAGCTACAGAAACTAGCTAGAAACTTGACATTTTGCTTGTAGCAAGTTTAGATATGAGACTTTCCAATAAGCGAATAACAAAGTCGCTGATCAGACTGTGCATATGCGCAAGCTGGTCTGCACTTTTGTTGTTTGCATACCCTTGAAGACAGGTTTTCTAGCGTCGGGGCCCAGATCTCTACATTCTAAAACCTTAAAGCACAAATCTCTGACTGCAGCAGACAACAAATATCATTCATTTCTAGGGCAAATTGATAGGCACATGATTCATATGAAAATTCAAGCCTAATTTTTTAGCGAACCCATTTTTAGCCAGTTCATTTGATAAGGCATGGTATATACCACATGGTATAAATGGACAGATGTTTAGTCTTTGTCAGTGTTCTAGACTCATCTAAGCTTTTGTTGCTCTGCAATTGGCCCATAAGCTCATGAGTTGGTCTTTTTATATTTATTCAATATGTTGTTGTCTACTGCAAACTATAGGTTGCATTTTAAAATGGCCACCAAAATCTGCAGCAGACATTTTCTTATTTTCTCCCCACTTTAAGAAACTACATAAGATTTGATATTTCATGTCAATCATCTGCTGGCAGATGATTCACATGAATATCAAGCCTTATTTACTGCAAAAATCAAGAAATATATCACAAAATTTGTCGTCTGCTGTAGTTGTGTTCGGGGCTTTAAGGTTTCAGACATTTCTTGCACATTATGAAAGTGAATATACTGGCTTATATACATTATTAAAATGAAATGAGACGTGTGTCCTTTATAAATTATGCTGTCAGACAAAATGGTTCACTTTCTAATCAAGGAAAGTGACAAAGGGACATAAGTCAGGTGGCCCCGTGTATGTCTACCTCCCCTGGTTCTGTGAAGAGCATCCGACAGTCGAGAACAGTTGCTAGGTCTAATACTATTTTGTACAATGCGGGGTGTTCTGTGATCTCTTCTGTGGGGAGTGGTGGATGAGACATTGGGTAAAAACTTGGACCCTGAAAGACAACAAAACAAAAATCTAAGACTTTTCTAACCACATTTAATGTCATGCTGAATTAACTTATAAATGGGCCTTGACGTGAGAAAACCTGTCTTCGGAGGTTTGGGAACAACAAAGGTGAATACCAGCCTGCGCATCCACTCAGACTGATCAGCACCTTTATTATTCGCTTACTGGAAATTATCATATACTAACTTGCTTTGAGCGAAATTTCACTATTCTAGCTAGTCTCTATTGCTGAGGAGGCTGGTTTGAGTCTTGCTTTTTCAGAAACCCAGTTGACAGATTTTCTCGCATTGAGGCCCAAATGGGACATCTACCAACAGTGCAGCCATAGATGCAATGCAGTATCTCATCAAAGTAGCAGATGTTTGCCATAACAATGGTAATACTATAAGAAAACTGTTCTGTGTTCATTTTGATAATCATATCCACTTTTAACCCTTAACTCGCCAGTCACAACTTTTGCTATCTGCTCCTCTCATCTGCTGATGTATTTGGGTAGCCTATATTGCAAACAATGGACCCAGATCAGACTGTTCCCCTGGGAGCAGTCTGATCAGGGTTTGTATTGATTGAGATCAGAATGCTCCTCTGGGAGCAGTCTGATCTGGGTTCATATTGTTTGCTTGCCTTCCATGAAAAAATCTAGTCTGAAGTGCACCTGATTATATGCAGCAGAGGTAAAAAGCAGACAACATTTTCAGGACAAAAAAAGTGGCTGAATAAGGGTTAATGAAAAATATTCTACAAGTTAATAAAGTTTACTCTTTCTTAACTGAAAAACGTAAACAGGTAGAAGACCCAGATGAAACAGTACAGCTTTAACACTTTCTAGACCACTGTAATTTCCCAACAAGTTTGATACAATAAAGTTTGGATGGTCCACTATATATATTGAGGAGTCTTTGATTATATTGTCCAAAATTGTACAATATTTCTGTCTGTGAGGGTTGTTATCTTAGCAAACAGTGCAGATCCTGAAGAAATGCCTCATTCTATGTCTACACTGTTTGCAAAAGTACCTTTTTAAATATTTCTAGTCAAAAATAGTTTAAAGTTTGTAGCAGGCTCACAGTCATGCATAGAGAACAAAAACAAAATACCTTCAATATTTGACATGGAGGGGGGGGGGGGGATAAAAAATAGGTAATCGTAACTTATGAACGCCAACAGCACACCCTCCATTACATCTATTGCAAGCACAAAAGGTTCCTGCCCAGCCTAATGACCTAGTGCTGAAAGTTTCACATCATCTTTGCCCACACCATAGATCACATGTTTAACTCTGCAGATATGCAGGCCAACCTGAATTCATATGCATTTTTTTTTCTCTATAGACCTAAAGATAAAATTATTGTAAATGTTCAAAATCAAACATTTTTCTCTTTTGTTGTTTTCAACTCCAACTAAAGTTTCTGAGTCTTATATATACAAAATGATAGTCTGTATAGCAAACAGTTAAGTCCCAAATCAGATTGCTCCAAGAAGATAGACTGGGTCTGCCCTGAGTGTATAGACCATTTTTGTCCAGGACAGTGTTAATTAACTCTTTGCCTGGCGGCTAACTTTGTCGTCTGCTGATAATCTTTGCAAAACAGTTTAGACCCAGATCAGTCCCATTTGGCACTCTGATAGTGTTCTTGAAGGAATTTTTTGAAAAAGTTAATTATGAAAAATATCTGCAGACGACAAAATGATGAAAATCACCAAGCCTGCAAATAATCAATAAAGCATCTATATTCTTACCTTAAAGCATCTATGAAGAATTAAAACTATATAACAGAAGACAAATCTGAGCATTAAAAGACGCAGGAAATCATCACCAATAAACTGCATGTAGGAATGGTCTGAAATATGAAAAGAACATATCAAGGTTCATACAGTCAAGTATGAGAATTCAAGGACTTTTCAAGGACTTCTAAAAGACTCTCCAACAGTTTTCAAGGACTTAAAGTTAATGATAAATACTGATCTAAGTGTTGAAATTCTACTTCAGAAATGCTAGACTGAGATAATGGAGACATTAGTACTGGAAAATGAGTATAAAATTGTTGTGCCTATATTTGGTGCAGCATATGCTGCACCAAATAAAGGCACAACAATTTTATACTGATTTAGGTCTCTATCAACAGTACTAAGTCCTACAGAAAATAGTAGAATTCAAGGACTTTTCAAGGCCTTTGAGTGATTTTCCAGTACTTTTCAAGTCTTTAATTTTCAAGGACTTTTCAAGAAAGCCCTCTAAATTCAAGTACTTTTCAAGGCTATGCGACCCTGCATACACTCTAAGCTTTTGTCACCTATTCATAACCTATGCAAACAAGTTGAACCCAGATAAATGTTGGGCCCATCTAGATCACTCTGATGGTATTCCTAAAATATTTTGAAAAATGAATAAAAATAAAATCTGCATGGGACAACAGAGTATGCAAAATTAGCAAGCATGCAAATTTAAACTTACAGTAAATCATTCATGCCAGAAATGGGGCTAATAGAAAACAGTGTAGAGTCAGAAGATATGGCTTGTTTTGTTTGTTTGATTTGATTCTTTACGTCCAAGACAATATTTTTTTAGTCATGTCCGGACGGGTCTTCCTGGGTTGGACCAGTACTAAGCAGAGGATAAAGTATCTTGCTTAAGGACACAACGCAGTGCCTCAGGTGAGGCTCGAATCCGCAACCCCTCGGTCTCGAGTCAAGCACCGTGTCCTTGTGATATGGCTTATAATCAGCTTCACAATCTCTCTAGTCCCAGATAAGTGGCGCATGTAGAACACATCATAGCGTCTGAGTGTCCCAAGGGTATATTTTCAATGATTACATCAACAAACAAGTCTCAAATTAGGAAGCTCCACAAAAGTATGGGACCAGGCTAGGGCAAACGCATGACCCAGTTTACAGCCTATGAGAAAGCATATTTTCACTGCTATAAGAAACATTCCTTAAATACGGAAGCAAAATCCTCCGTACTGAAATGACTACATTGATAAATGGCTTTTATTATTGTCTTGCTAATACCCATTTTTTGTTTTTTATTATCTTTTTTTTTTCAAATTATTTACTTTATTGTTTGTTTATTTGTTTGTGTTTAACATCCCACCAACAGCTAAGGGCATATGGAGACAGGGCCGCAGCCTAAACTCTCATCCGACAGACTGGAGAAGCCTGGGATAGAACCTGCGACCCCTGGTTTACAAGGTGAGTGGTTTATCCACTACACCATGGTGGCTTCTATTATTTACTATAAATACTTTGATCAAGACTATGTTTATGAGTCTCTCTGTCAGCAATTAAAGCTACTAATCAAAGGTATACAACTACTGGGATGCACAAAACATGGAACCTGTAATTGTGACAGCAAAATAGAACTATCACATGTTCTATAAGCAGTTTATTTCTAAACATGTTGTCAGTTAATTTTTGAAAGTATTGGCAGAGTGAATCTTGATTTTCGATATACAATCGTATACAGTAAAACTTGTGTAAAACTGCCACTTATTTTAGGGATAGCACATGGTTAGTGAGGATATGTGGAACTGAGAGAGCGAACGAGAAAAAACCAGAATAAACAAAAAAAGGATTTATAAAACAGACGGATAACATATATATGTAAATATAAAGGCTATCCATAATTTCAAAAAAGGTAGAATTTTGGTATTTAAGGACTTAAGACATCTATGGCTCGGTTTTTGTCATGACGTCTCTTGGTATTTCAGCAGGCCGCGGCGTCAAGTCTCAGCCAGATCAACTGATTCGCTGAAGCCCGACGCACACTGTGATGCTGCATGCTGTTATGTCGCTACGGAAAAAAAACAAGATAGCAATGCACTAAATGTATGTACAAGTCTATAATCCATTTTGCAGAAATGAAGTGTTACATCGATATATGCTGCAATATTATGTACACATGAGTAATTTCTCTCATGGAAGGCCGTAAGGGATGTGCACCGCCCAGTTTCAACGGATTACTCACTGTATCCCAGTGTTGAATTGGAATGATAGAAATAAAGATGGAAAGTAACGCACACACACGCACACCCACACAAATAAACGAAAACCCTGTGCATTATACCCCGTGTGGCGATCCACGGTATCCCGACGAGCATGCTCCTTTGCGCAGTTTCATTTGAGCTATACATATTGATCCACGTGGTTGCTATAAACATGGGTATCATTGTTGTTGTTGCGTTGCTTTACGTCCCAAGTCAACAGCTATGGTCATTGCGGGACGGTCAGTTCACCTAACCACACTTTTTCCTGGGCAGGCTTGAATTTCTGTCAAAGCAATGTTGCATAACATCATAAGGAACAGTGGTAGCTTGGACAAGGGGAGCATTCTGCAAAACTTTGACCTTCATTAAGCTTTTGTTTTGTTTGATTGATTTGATTCTTTACATCCCAGCAACAATCTTTCAGTTAAACAGGGACGGGTCTTCCTGGGTTGAACCAGTACTAATCTAGGATAACCTTTATTAAGCTACCATTTGTCATTAAGATCTTTATTTTGTCTATTTTTGAGTGGCAGATTTACACAAGTTTTACTATAGAACAAATCTACCCATATAACGGATACCACAAGGCTTCAAGTTATGATTTTGAGTGATTTTAGCCCTAGGGAAGCATAATATGTGCGTTAAAAAGATGAAAGTCTGATAATTTAGGGATATGAAAAAATGTTTAAATTGAGTACAGTAAAACCTGTGTAAAACTCATAACTAGTCTACCCCCTTCTCGTCAAAAATATATGCTATTCTGGGAGTAGGGCTGCCACGTTTACACGTGTAAACAGTACCGTTTGTGTTTTTGCAATAAACGTTTACAAAATTGGCCTACAGATTACACAAACTTTAGCACATGACCAGCGTCATGGTTTATTAATAGCATTTCCTAATGAACATCTGGATCATCAATCGGTTTATTTTCTCAGATTCGGCTGTATTTAATAAAGTATCTATTGCAATTAGAATTACTGCGATTATGTTCAATGGACATTTTCTTACAATAGGGAGCATTTTTCAAATTCTTTGAGTATCGAGCCTGTGCAGACAGTAGCTTAACGGGCCATAAAATGTCCAGAATATCGTCTCACTCAGTCACTGCTTGGAGCAATTATATTCCTGCATCTTTAACAGTTAAGTAAAGGCATGTCTAAATATTTGGTGGAGATGTCCACATGTGTATTGATGCGTACGTGATGATTGGCAGTTATGTCTTATTCTTGTCAACCCACACACTTGCAACTGAAGAAAATGACCATGTTACAATCACTTTCCAATTACTTGAAATGAGTTCTATCACAACACCCAAGCAAACAATTTTGAATATTCACACAAGGTACAATTTTCAAAGAGTTTTTTTTTTTTTTGAAAAATGTCGGTGGTTTTACCCATCTGCCTAATGAAAAAATTATCTGGAAGTTTCATGTAGATGGAATTGTTTCGGTTACTGGAACTCATGTAAACGTTTACTAAATTTGGTAAATGTGGCAGCCCTATCTGGGAGAATTAATATATTCGCAATGAATATCTTTAAGCAATAGTTTTCGATTGTTTTAAGTCGCCACTGTCACTCTCCATATTCCTTTAAACCCTATTCCTAGAGTGTTGGGTGCTCTGTGTGCAATAAAGTTAACCCTATTCTCGACATTCACAACAAATGTTGTCTACTTTGTCATTTGATAATGTACTTTGGTAGCCTATATTGCAAACAATATGGACCCTAATTTGGACAGCATTTGAATATACAGGTCAGTCCCGTTAGTACGCGCCGATTGGGGTCCACGAATCTCATTCGCAATATACGCGGTACGTGCACTAACGAGTTCAGAAAAAAATCTAAAAAAAAAAAAAAAAAAAAAAAATTAAATTTTGGGAGGCAAGGCCGAAACTAGCTAGTCTGGCCCAGAAAACTTGCACAATCTAGTTTCAGTTCTTCAGTGCATTCTTTGCTTCCAAAGGATAACCTTTTTAAGAACATAGTCAGTGTGGGTGGGTATTCCGTTTTCAGGAGAGGTTCTAGGGTTATTTAAATTCCAATAACACTTACTGTATATTATTCGGATAATTTAGTAACACAAGCTCCGTATCATATGTTTTGTCATTCAAATCCCTCCAAAATAACTCAATTTTAAACAAAAATCAAGCATTTCAAAAATTGAAGATTTCTTCACATTGGTGTTACGGTATATGCGGTGTTAAGGTAATCATTATACCCGCTAGAACGTCTGGCAGTAGAGTCTAATACTCTAATAATTATTGATTGGATAATTCTAACTGACCTCAAAGGTCAACTTCAATAAGCTGTATGTTGATTGGCTGATATTTAATCTGCGTTGTGGATAATGAATATTCAATTAAGCAAGGTTGTGTCACAGGTCAATGACCGTTTTTTACTGCTGTGAAAACCCCCTGAGAAAACTAGATAATTGGATGACTGGCTTGTGTTGTGAACTCACCAGGTGTCAACTTTATATTGATTTTAATCAATTGCTAAAATTATAGGAAACTATCCAGACAAACGTTTAGACAAGTAACAGGGCAGAAAGATACAATACACATCTTTTTGTCAAATTACCCAGTGGAAATCGTGTCAACCTTTTGTACAGACTCTGTGCTCACTGGCGTTTTTACAACAACAAGAGATTAATAATTAAGCATGCATTATTTATTCCAAGAGTGAATACTAATGTTTTGATGTTTTGGCAAAACAATTAGTAGTTTAGTAAACAGCCGTTTGGAAAGATGAAGAAAAACTCTAAAAAAACAACAAAAAAAACTCTTTTTTTTTAATTTTTTTTTAAAAAAAATTTTGGGAGCCAAGGCAGATCCGCGCTATAAGCGTACTCACGTAATAACCCGACGAGTACTAACGGTACTGACCTGTATATAAGAGATGACATTTTCAGGAAAAAAATAGAAAGGGTAAGGGTTTAACTTAATTTTCTTACCTAGAGATCTTGATCGTACAAAGAGTTTACTGGCCTCGGCCATGAACTTGTCTATGTGATTCTGACATTTGTCCCACATGGTTATTGGAATATCTACTATACTACACACATAACAGAAGGCCATCAGTTCTTACCTAGAGATCTTGATCGTACAAAGAGTTTACTGGCCTCGGCCATGAACTTGTCTATGTGATTCTGACATTTGTCCCACATGGTTATTGGAATATCTACTATACTACACACATAACAGAAGGCCATCAGTGGACAATGAAGGAACAGAGTGAACAGGTTACCCTTCTGGTGCTGATCTGAAACACAAAAATAGGTGGATACAAAAACTGTCAAAGGTGCATTTTTGGTGGTTTTTTTGCAGCGTTATTTGGAATGTTTGCTTATTTGTTGTTGTATGAATTTGACATAATATTTTTGACAAGAAATTACAATATTTAGGGGATAGCTGTATTCAAAATCTACATTTGGGGAGGTATATCGTCAGGTATACAGTCGGAAATTTAGTTTTACAGTGACGCGCAAGCGGAGCCTAAAAACATGATTTCCGAACATATATCCGACGATATACCTCCCCAAATGAAGATTTTGAATATGGTTATCCCTATTCTAATGCACTTCTGCAGTTTCGGCACAAAGAGAAGCGTTGCAAGTGACATAATGCCGTACGTCATCCAATGAGACATAATTCAGGACGTCAAACTGTTTTCTGCAGTATATCGCAGGATATACTGTCACAATTTTTTGACCTTATCCAATCAGAAGTCGCGTTACAAAACCAAGTGCATTAGAATTATTTATTTATTGTAACATGGTAACAATAAGAGATTTCAATATTTGAATTTCTTTTTTATTTTACTATTTGGAGTCGTTAACATTTTTTTCTGTTCTAGATTCCATTGAATTTTGAAATGCAAATTATAGATGGATGTGTCCCTTTATAATCCCATTACAGATTACTGCCAGATTTTCTGAATATTCTGTACTTTCTGTTCCATTTCAAAGACAGAAAGACTATATAGGCCCTACTGAAAGAAATTCTATTCATGATTTACCGTATCAAACCTTTTAAGCCTACTGTACACATTATTACTTTTTTCCAAATTCTATTCCCTCTTCTGAAAACAGTATAGATCCAGATCATCATGCCACAGTGAATCCATGTCTATAAAGAAATTACACCACTGAACTGGCTGGAAATCAGTTCATATGGTGTAACCAGTCCATAAACTACTACAGATGTGAAAGTTCATAAATGTTCTAAAATATTGGTTATTATGACTGGAACTCACAAAATGTTTGTCGGAAAAGCAAACAGGGAAAACTCAGACTAGACTGCTCTGGGTCTGCCCTGTTTGTCTATATGCTTTTGTGGCAAGAAACTATTGTTCGAAATTTTAGAACATTTACTTATATGCTTATAAGTTCACATAGCATACATTTTTTGGTCTGATGTAGGTCTGCACTTTTTGCCTTGGCCTTTGTTTTTGTTTGTTTGTTTGATTTGATTCTTTACATCCCATCAACAATCTTTCAGTTAAACAGGGACGGGTCTTCCTGGGTTGAACCAGTACTAAGCTAGGATAAATGTGTCTTGCTCAAGGACCACAACACAGTGACGTCGATGAGACTCGAACCCGCGGCCCCTCGGTCTCGAGTCAAGCACTCTACCACTGAGCCACTGCGCTCCCCCTTGGCCTTTGTGATTGTGACATAAAGTTAATAGATTTAAATTTTCCCATCTTTATTTTTTTTAATATGGTCCTGTCAGGGGAATCAAACATATTATTAAGGGTAGTCTTATCAAGCAAGTAACACAATTATCATTTCGGGAGTAAGCCTATTACCTATTATATTGGAAGGAACTTGTTCCGGTAAGAGAAGACATACTTCTGGTTGTCCGAACAAGTTGGGGAAGTGCTGGATGGGAGTAAGATTATTACCGGGTATATTGGAAGGAACTTGTTCCGGTGAGAGAAGACATACTACTGGTTGTCCGAACAAGTTGGGGAAGTGCTGGATGGGAGTAAGATTATTACCTGGTATATTGGAAGGAACTTGTTCCGGTGAGAGAAGACATACTACTGGTTGTCCGAACAAGTTGGGGAAGTGCTGGATGGGAGTAAGATTATTACCTGGTATATTGGAAGGAACTTGTTCCGGTGAGAGAAGACATACTACTGGTTGTCCGAACAAGTTGGGGAAGTGCTGGATGGGAGTAAGATTATTACCTGGTATATTGGAAGGAACTTGTTCCGGTGAGAGAAGACATACTACTGGTTGTCCAAACAAGTTGGGGAAGTGCTGGAAGGCTGAACTATTGTCGCTGTCTACAATCAAGAACAATGGTTTTCTTGTGTAAGGGTACAAATCACCAGGGTGTAAACTGAAATTATAACAAGGCAAATTTGACAAATTTTTATACACCAATGAAACGTTATTTTGAGAAAAGAGTAAATCACAAAATATGAATCTCATTTTTCCAACACCTAAGACCACTTAAAACATCATTCTGAGGTCAAAACTAAAGCCTGTTATATTTAGTGGGACCTTAGTTTCACTGTCAACATGCCTAGTTCAATTAAAATTATACTTAATTACACAATAGCAATATTTAACCTTCAACCCAAATCCAAGAGACCGGGGTTAGGTCATGAAATTTTAGCATGCATATCATAGCTCCAGATAAGGATTGGAGGCAATTGGGTATTTACCCACCTCTTTTTGACTTAATTGGGTATTTCAAATTTTAAATTGGGTATTTAAAGTTTTTGTATTGGATATCCAATTCTGAAAGCAAATAAGCAATGAAACCGGACCTTGTTTCTCCTGATTTTTGGTTTACTTTCGGTTTCACTTTCGGAAAGCACACTGGCAATATGAGTATATCTAAGATCACTATTTCCAACTGACTTCGAAAATCCAACGTATCTATCATGTCATGTTTGATTCTTCGAACCACCAACGCTGTATTAGAGTTAGTTGTAAAATGATATTCAATTGCTCTGGGGCTCTTTTGCCAAAGTTACGCCATTGTTATTGTAAAGCGAGACGAATGTCGTAATCGTGTAAATATTGGGTATAGCTAAACAGCGATAAGAATGTTCCTGGACTGGTTTACAATTTAATAAACTAGATTCAGCGCAACGCCGTGTATAAATTTGTACCAAACAACAGCTTGTGATGCGAAAAACTACAATCGCAAACAGAATACAATAGCGTCATACGCTACGAAAAAATTCGAAATTGAGTATCAAGGATTTTCATTGTGTTTTTATACACACAGAAATTAATTAAATTGCGTTTTCAGGTCCACGAAATTGGGTAAATACGCAATACGCAGCCTTATCTGGAGCTATAGCATATTGTTCTATGCTTCATTCCCTTTGATATACAAAATGACCATTTTCAGAAACAAATCAACCTTTTGACCTCACCCCAGAGATCAAGGGTGTGTGTATGGGCAAAATTATTGTGTGCATATAGTTCTACACTTCATTCCCTTTAATTGTATATGCAATAAGACCATATTCTGAAAAAAAATATGTTTTGCTTTGGCTCAAAACCCTAAGTCCACCAAAGGGATCTGGCCCATGCCTTCTAACTAAAATCTCATTTTATATATTTCAAATCTTTTTTTTCCTCTGTTTGCATGCAAAATTTAGGTTAAAAATAAGTCTATATTGCAAAATTTAAACATTTGACCTTTGACCCACCATGGGAAGTAATTTTGTCCACCTGTGCACAGGCGGTCACAGTCATACATGCAATGCATTTTTTGCATCATTACTTAGATTTATCCAGTGACAAAAGTCAAATGCAATGCCATTCAAAATCATCTATCAATGTGAAAGCATCATTTTGTTTTTAACTCTTTGCATGCTGGGTAATTTTTCATGCTTTTGTGTTCGTCTGCTGACTTTTTCCAAAATTAACTTTTCCAAAAAATTCTTCCAGGAACACTATCAGAGTGTCAAACAGTTAGAATCCAGATCAGGACCGACATGCTGTCGGTCCTGATCTGGGTCCAAACTGTTTGCAAAGGATATCAGCAGACAACAAGGAAAGAGTTAACTTACCAGTGCATTTCTTTGAGTGTACCAGGTCTTTTAGTTTTGGTTGGACCTTCTCCATCTCTCCGACTGTTCGTTACCACACCACCAAGATCATATGCAGCTGCAAAAGATGAGAAAATATTTACCTTTGCTCATATGACATGCACACAAACAAGAGGGTCAAGATGACCCTTAATCGCTCACATGAGATAAGTACATAAGGGAAACAGGCCACATCTCCTGGTGGCCATGTTTTTTGACGGATTAAATTCATTTTACCTATTTTGATAGAATCCCATTCAGTGATCATTCCTACCGAATTATTTTGAATTCTGACCACTGGTTTCACAGAAAAAGATTTTGAAGGTCTTTGTTATAGCAATAATACATGCCCCCTGGCAGCCATCTTTTATGATGGATCAAAATTTCTTTCAGCTAGTTTTATAGAGGGTCACCTAATAATCGTTTCTGCCACATCATTTTCAATTCTGACCACTAGTTTCAGAGGAGACGGTGTTTAAAGTTTCTTCAAATGTACATAAGGGAAACTGGCCATGTCCCCTGGCGGCCATGTTTTTTGACAAAATTGTTTTTGAAGCTATTTTTGTAGAGGGTCACCTAATAACCATTTATGCCTAATCATTTTCAATCTGACAACTTGCTTAAGAAAAGAATAGGTTTAAAGTTTCTTCTATAACTGGCCAAGCCCCTGGTGGCCATGTTTTTTGACGGATCAAATTGATTTTAGCTATTTTTGTCCAAGGTCATCCAGTGATAATTTCTACCAAATTATTTTGAATTCTGATCAACGGTTTCAGAGAAGATTTTTAAAGTTTGCCTTACTGCGATAAGCCAAGCCTCCTGGCGGCCATGTTTTTTGATGGATCAAATTACTTTTAGCTATTTTTGTAGAGGATCATTCCTGTGAGGTTTGGTTAAAATTGGCCCAGTGGTATAGGAGGAGTTGTCATTTAAAGGAAATTGTTGACGAAGGACATTGACCGATCCCAATAGCTCACTTTGAGCACTTTGTGTTTTCTTGATTATAATCATAATTGTTCTATAAAAACTGGTATCATGCTAAAATTAACAGTTGCCAACATGTATTTTGGCAAAAGAGACACATAATGATCATTTAGAGTATTTTCAGCAACACCCAAACCTCTATAACTCAATCTCTGATATCTGAATTGTTGAGATGCACCAAAGTGATACGAGTCAACTTTAAAACGCAAAAAATCATAGCTTACCATCATCTGTGTGTTTAGCATTGCCAAGACAACCATCCGCTGAGATATACAGCAACAATGCTCCATTAGGAGGTAGTTCCTTAAACCCTGAAGCCAGGAATGTGTTGAGTTGACTATAGGTGGGCTTATATAATAAGTACTTGTGAGGATTCTCTCTTTTACTAGGTCTATCTCCATTCTCCTGAAAATCATGAGTGGCAATCAATGAATCACCTCATGGCTCAGTTGATAATAAGCAAATTCAATAAATTGATATCCCTTGCC
Source organism: Loripinus fragilis (assembly GCA_964019695.1). Classification (NCBI taxonomy): domain Eukaryota; kingdom Metazoa; phylum Mollusca; class Bivalvia; order Lucinida; family Lucinidae; genus Loripinus; species Loripinus fragilis. The sequence goes on from OZ026515.1 coordinate 38,417,434, forward strand.
AAATAGATGAACAAGACATCAATCATAATTTTGAAAAGGGAAATAACAAAAATAAATTTAGGTATTAAGAGTTATGACCCAGTAAATGCACTTCCTCTCACGCTGTTATACCTGTAATTTAAGTTTTGTGTCAGAAGCTGTAACATATTTAGAGAAAAATGCAAAGCTTCAGATTTAGAATTTTTCTATTATACTGAAACTAGAGTGCACTGCGCTTCCCCCTAGGTTGCTCTGTATGCATGTCAAGTTACATGTCAGTAGCTTTGATACTTTTAGAGAAAACTGCTGAACAAGCATGAAAATATTTAAGTGAAAAAGGAGAATAACTCAAAATATACTGAAGTTCATGCTCAATAAATGAGAATATTTACATTATCGAAGCAATCCTTTAATGAATCTTTAGATATTTGCAACCGTTCATAGCCTCATGAATTACTCTAATTTGATTGACAGCTGCCAAGCTCACTTGCCCATGCAATAGGCTTCGAACATCAAACTCATTTGCCAGAAGTGATACTGGTGTTGTGATTGACAGCGAGCCAAACCTATGTCGCACATGCAAAACAAGTATCTTGTTTGCTCCATTGGCTGTCTGTGTTCAAGCTGGCTGTTCTGCTTTTCCATTTTACACTCTGACTAAACCGTTAAGACGATTATATTTTAAATATTAAACTGTTTTAATTCCTAAACTAAAGATAATTTTTATATTTTAGATATTTATAATAAAATGTAAATATAAGCAATAATTTTAATTTTTGGAATGTTCATGGAATCATGAATACTTCCGATCTCTTGCAAAGTTAAAGTGAAGCCTTTGGGCTTCACTTACTTTGCAAGAGACCTGAAGGATTCATGATATCTTGCAAAGTTAACGTGAAGACCCGAAGTATTCATGATTCCATGAACATTCCAAAAATTGGATTCATTTCTTAAGTGAATACATTAAGCTTGTTGGAAAAAAAGCTGCACATCTTATGGTTTTGTTCCAACTTGGTTAATAAAACTCTTTCATTGCTAGCAGCTAGTTTTGTTGTCTGCTGATAACCTTTGCAAACAGTTTGGATCAAGATCAGGACCAAAAAATGCCCCGTCCTGATCTGGATCCAAACCATTTGACACTGATAGTGTTCCTGAAAGAAATTTTTGAATGTCAATTTTTTAAAAAGTCAGCAGACGACAATAGAAGCTTGAAATATTACCCAGCATGCAAAGAGTTAATAACAATGAGCACTCATGTGATCCTCTAGACTATATAATTTCTACATACAATCTGTGTTCTACTGGATAGTTATAATGAATGGTTGTGTACTATACTTACAAAAGGTTGTCTCCCTGGAGCTGGAGAAGCATCGTAAATTTGATTGGATAAATCTTCTTGAGGTTCACGCTCCAATGTTTGTAACATACGAAACATGTCTAATGTTAACTCACTGAACTTTACCTGTCAACAAACAATAACAAGCCATTTGAACCTGTAATTTACTTTTGAACTTGATCTGTCAACAAACTATATCAACCCATTTGAACCTGTAAATTACTTTTGAACTTGATCTGTCAACAAATAATATCAACCCACTTTAACCTGTAAATTACTTTTGAGATTTTATTTAAAAAAATTAAAATATAGGGATCACACATGTTTTTCCATACATTAACATTTGCCGGGTCCCGAGGAAGCTGTTTGAACACGAGGCCGATAGGCTGAGTGTTCAAACATCTCCCGAGGGACCCGGCAAGTGTTAATGCAATGAAACAAACATGTGTGATCGTTATTCTTGCATATTTTACCTTATTCCAACCCAATTAGCACTGAAAACGCTGCTAAAACATGAAATTGTCCATTTTCTTCAACTGGATTTCTCTAAACAAAATGGCATCAGCTGTAAACTTTCGAACGTCATAACGTCATTACCGTACGCACCATTTTTGCGAACAAAAACATCGGCGAAAAGATCAGTCTGGTCCGCAACGCTTTCCGTATATAACAACATGCAAATAATGCAGGGCTCATTTTAAGTATTTTCAAGTTCAAACCCATGTTCAAACAGCACAATTTTCGTTCATTTGACAATGGGTTTTAAACAGCTATACGAATAGACATCTATGTAAAAATATAAGATTTAAAATTGTAAGAACAGTGTTTAGTGCATTTTTGGTTGGAATCAAGTAAATTGCAAAAATAATGAACACACACGTTTCTTTCATTTTATTAAATTTCCTGGGTCAAGCAAAATATGTTTGACTCACATAGCAGCCTCATGTTAAAATAGCTTCCTCTGGATGTATGAAAAAACAGGTATGAACCTATATCTAAACTTTAAACGATATTTGGTCTGAAGCTTAAACACGTCTATCTGACTTGCCTGCCAGAAAAGGTATGTGATGTGTAGCAAAGCACTCTCTAATCAGACTGCCCCAAGTTTTTCTGTTCAAATATGAGCAAAAATGGGCCAGCACAAGAGTTTGGTACTTATCACATTGGCTGGCAGCCAGAGCACAGACAAGCCTACATATCTGCACAGTCTTGCCACAGCCTTGCCTGCTCGCATACACAAAATATAGAAAAGTAAATCTCCCATTTGACTTGACCTGAAACAAGATAATGTTAGATTTCTCAATCAATCAGTTCTACACCCTCTAACTCATTATTTCATTCAGTTTTTTTCTTTTTCTTCGATAACTTCTAACTTCACTATCTATTACTGCATAGTTACAAGCTGACTTCTATTTTAAGAACAATAAGATCACATGATGTTACTAAAGTCACATGACATTAATTGTACCATTTTTAAGTACTTCAGTAGCTAGAAAAATCATTTTCATCATCCTGAAGAAGGTCTTTGTAAGACCAAAATGCATCGATTTAAATTAAAATATCAACCTAACTGCTAATGATTGTTGGTTCTGTTTTTGTTGGTTCTGTTTTTTTTTCCTTTTATTATGAAATATGGAAGATGAAAAAGTATAGATCTGTAGTCCCACTGTGTAGCTGCACAAGAATGTTTTAACAGTAGATAAATGAATATACTAAAAGTATGAAAATGCATCGTTCATAAAGAGCTTACCTGTTCACTAGAGTTGCCGACAATGATGATTTCTTGCAACTGGAAGTGCATGTGTGACATTTTTTCTAATGGTGGAGTATTTAATGGAGTCAGACGATGAGATAGAACAATACTGGAAGCATCTACATCAACTACTGAGATTAGATTGTCAGCCTGCAAATATAATACATAGGTCGAGATAAGCAAAAACAATTAGCGTAAAATTGAAAATATTTTCTTATCCTTTAGTTTAAACATTTGTCTTGAGTGCTCAAAAGAGCCGTCTCATTGAATGAGACGGTTCTTTTTTATTGTTTTGATTGATTTATAAGTAATTTAATTATTTTTTAATTACACGCCCATATCTGAAGGCCTGATAATAGACACTAGTCCTACTGTCATTATAGTAGAGGAATTCATAGAGAGAAATGTAAGAAATAATCCCCCAATTGTAATATGTGTTACAGATAATAACACTAGGTCTTTACATTATGAAAAGTAATACACATACAGTAGAGTCCCTTTATAACACACCTCATAATAACATGGATTTGGATATAACATGGTCATCTTGTGGCTCCCATATGTTTTACCATGGAATTTTACAAAGGAATTATAGAAAAATGACCATGTAATGGTCATTTTTCTATAACTCCTTTGTTAAATTACACATTTAACATGATTTACTTATAACATGGTCCATTCCTATGGATCCCAAACAAAGCATTATAAAGGGACTGCACTGTTCTTACAACTCTGGACTGAAAAAGGTATCTTAATCAAAACAAATAAATACTCTACCTCTATAAAGGCTTTTATCTCTCCCAGAACGAGATTCCACTCCATCTGATCTTCAGGTTCATAGGTCCCTGTATAGTCATCTATCTGTTTGGCTAACTCCTGGTAATATCAGAAACATAAGAATTAAATACAGAGTAAGTTGAATCAAACAAACAGAACAATCAGATGTTGAATATCAAATGTTCTTCATGAATCAATGTATGATCAACAATCATGGCGGCCTCTATTGTCTATATAACAGCTAGTTTTGGTTTGTGTTGATGCTTTACGCCCGTCAACAACTTTTCAGTTATGAAGGGACATTTTCCTGTCTTCTTGGGTTGAACCAGTAGCAAGCAGAGGATAAAGTGTCTTGCTCAAGGACACAATACAGTGCCTCCGGTGAGTCTCAAACCAGTGACCCCTTGATCTAGTCTACCACTAACAGTTATTAGATGATATGCAATTAGGATTTTAGTGACATTCACTTCAGGGTCATGGTTACAGCAGCACTTTATGCCCAATTTTGTGACAACTTTTTGGCTATCCAATCTATCATAGAGCAGTACTGACGTTTCTGCATTTCCTACTTTAAGCCATCATCTTTGATCCAGAGTAACAGCTGATTCAGACTGGTCCCGCTCGAGTGATGTCATCTGATTCCCCATCATGCAACCAGAGACAGATCACACTTTGGTCTGACCATGTTTGCCATAGTCCAACCATGGATGATGATTGAACTCACATTGTAATCTCTTTAAGAATAATATGTCTAAGTCCATATGAGTGGCTTGATCTCGTAGGCAACCATGTCATGATAAAGAGACAGTTTTTACAAATAATTTACACCCTATATGAAAATCTATAAATTTGCTGTGAAAATTATACTCTATTAGGGCATCAACATATGACTATAACATGGCTCATACAGGCAAGCCTATGTAAAAGTCAAGGACTTTTCAAGGACCTCCATGGAGCTGCTGCTGTTTTCAAGGACTAGAGGTTCATTAAATTACTGATTTAAACTATAAAATTCAACTTAGCTGATACTAGGCAACTGAGATGCTTATTACAGGGTGGCCAACGTACATCAGTCATATGATTTTTTTCATTAGGATCCCACATTTAGTAAACAAAACACTTGGTTCAGATAAGAAAATTAGCCCATGCCCCGTGCATACATTACAGAGCTAAATATGGTAAAGTTACCTCACATAGATTTTTAGTTTTATTTGCATATTTCATCTTTTCGTGAACTTCAGGCATTTGCAAGGTTATGTGGGTTTGTTTTTTCGAATAAATGTGACACACCGTATGATGACTGTGACGTAAGTATGAAATCAATTTTATACTGATTTTAGTCTCCATTCACAAATGGAAGCCCAAAGGATCCTAAACATATATTTTCAATGCCTTAGAATGATTTATAAGCACCTTTCAAGGCAGAGCTTATTTTCAAGTACAGAACTTACTCTCACAAGATCCCTGACAAGTTTCATTTTCTTCAAGAGAAGACAAACAACGATGAATCTGGCATAGAACCTCAGCTTCTTTACCATTAAATCTGGTCTGAAATTACAAAACATAAGACTTTGATGCATGTACAGTAAAACCTAAAAATTTCAAACTCTGATTGTTCAAACTACAGTAAAACCTGTGCAAAACGACCACTCTTATAAAAAGACCAAAAAATGGTTTTCAAGACTAATTATCACTTAATGCAGGTCAAAAGTATTGCAGAATGCTCCAATGGGAGCTTTCTGCAATGCTTTTGACCTTCATTAAGCTACAATTTGTAATTAAGACCTTTGTTTTGTCTTTTTTGAGTGGCCGTTTTACACAGGTTTTACTGTACTCGCTAATTCAAATTAAATTTTGTACACAATAGATTCAGAGAATAGGGTACACAGTGGATTCAGAGACAGGGGCCTATTTATGAACTATTTTAATAACTGTCTATATAAAATATAAGTTTTCTCTCTCCTTGAGACGTTTCTTTTACACACCCAAAATATATGTTTGATAGGGAAAAAAATGATAATGATCATTGTGGGGATTATATATGTTTATGTCTACCTCCATATTATTTGAACTACTGATAATTCAAAATAAAATCTCTAGTCCTTAAGACTTTGAATTTATGAGATTCTACTGTATACCGGTATGCTAATGCCAAAGAAAAAAATATGTGTGTTTCAGGATACATGAAATTTCAAAATAGAGACATTAGGTTGGAATCCTTTTTATTTATATTGTTAAAAGGTTTTAAATGAGGATGAAATCCCTTAGATGTCCCAAAAGTGCTCATAACTTTTAGAGTCTGGAGCCATAAAAAAGGCAAGGTTGGGAAACCTAAAATCATTTTGTAAGAAGTTTTTACAAGGGGAAGATAGAGAAACAATAAGACTGAACACGGAAATCCCTAAGTTGGGTAACCAAAAATATATAACATTTTAATTTTAGGCCTATTGTTGGGCAAGGCTGGACCAAAAAGTGTATTTGCAGACCTCACAATAGCCTTAGATAAGATCTTTTAAGAGAAATACCTCTCCAAGAAAACATTTGTTATGGTATGCTCATTGGAAGCATCTCAATCACCTAATGGAAGGCTAAGAGACAGGGAGTAAAAGAGTTAAGAGTGTGTAACAAAAATTGATTTTCTTATATATCAACCAAAACATATAAAGAACCGTCTCATTGAGACGGTTCTTTTGAGTACCCCCAACATATGCTAAAACTGATGGATATGAAAGTATTTACAATTTTATGCTCAACATTTTGTTTTTCTAAACTAAAACTGATGGATATTGTTTTATTTGTTTTGTTGCTTTACGTCCCAGGAAACAGCTATGGTCATGGCGGGACGGCAGTTCACCTAACCACACTTTTTCCTGGGCAAGCTTAAACAAGCGGTTAACCAGTATTTCATGCACATACTTTTCGTTTGTAACTGACAACAACCCTTCTTGAATGATTCAGTGGAAGTGAGAATGGACGTAGAAATTATTTCATGATCAATCTCCATGAAAGTATGGGACCGGGCCCACATCGAACCTGCGACCCCTGGATCTGCAGTCAGACACGCATCTGTAGCCAGACACGTTACCGACTGCGCTACGCGGCCCGGTAAAAAACTGATGGAAATGAAAATATTTACAATTTTATGCTTAAGACTTTTGTTTTTCTTAACCTGTTGAGTAGTGTGCCTAACTCTTTTCAACTTGTTGTCTGCTGATAGCCTTTGCAAGCAGTTTTTGATGTTTTTAAAAACTGCAGATGATAAGGCAACATACAAAATAACACAGCATGCAAAGAGTTAACTTACCTCTCTTCTTTGCTAGCTTTGGAATAATAGGCTCTCATTCTTATTGCTGAGTAGAAGGAGAAGGACTCATTCAGGTAGTTTGTCTCACTCGTCCGTAAACTGAAAAACAGAGATAACGTTGTATCACAAACACCAATTCAGGCCTTTAGTTAAGAATGCGTACCAAAATTATTTTTTAATTTCTCAACCAAAACATATGTTGTGGGTATGTTTAAACTGATGGGTAAGAAAATATGTACAATTCTATGCTCAAAAAAATTGTTTATCTAAACCTATGCCAATTTGTGCGTGTTACATTGTTGTGGAAATTGATTTGGGGTTTAACATGTAACCCTACCATAAAATATCAAAATGTCTGAAAGGAAATTAAAATTATGAAGCCAATAAGGTTTTGCACCAAAAAGAAGTTCAAGGAAGATAACTCAAACCCAATGCAAGGGAGAGCAACTATTCTTAGCAATCAATATATCAAATATGTCTCAAGGGTATGGAAATTATGGAGTACACAAGGGTTCATCCTAGTTGCCAGTTGGTCCAAAGGAGATCACTCAAACAGGAAGCATGTGACACAACGTCTTGACCCAATATACAAACCTACCAAATAATATCAAATATTGTAAAGGGTATGAAACCTATGGAAGCCAACTGATCTGGATCTACATTGCTTTCAAATCTGGATATATCTGGGTTCAGCAAGACAAAGGTTAACATAAGTAGTATAGACAAATACTAGATACTTGTAGGCAAACACTAAACATGTTGGGCAACATATCTGGCAAGTCTCTTGAATAATTGAGCTTAACTAACATGGAACAAAATCAAACTGTGTTCCCCAGGGAATTGATATCAATAATTAACATAAGGCATGAAGACAAAATCAACATGATACTACTATAAGATGATATAATAGATCAATGCTAGTTAGCCTGTTAGTCTGTTAGGATTGCCGCTTAGCTAATGCTCTTAGACATCGGTAGTGCAACTGAACAGATACATAATTACAGTACAGTGCAAGAGTTTAAGAAAAAATGAATATTGGTAAGCAAAATCGCATAAAACATCAGAGAACCATGCAAGCCTAAATGGATGACAGTCCTTAAATATTGGCCCATGTTACATTCAAATACATGCACATTTCTAAATTGAAATTTTGATGAGCCGGAGAATTCTTGTATTCCACTATAACACGACGAGTAAAATTTAGATATTTTCATAGCTTTAATACCAAAAAAACAATACACACACCTCTATTTTAGCAAAAAATTAGTTTTTTTCACAAAATGGTTCATCAGCCCTTCCCAGCAATATTCCTGTGCAGCATTACCTTACAGGCAGATACAGCATGTTCTGCAGGACCTGCACTCTCTCAAAGCCGTATGTTATGCTTATATGAATTACTGAGAACCCAAACCAATTACTCTGACAGGAAAAGCAGGTGCAAACAAAAAAGTCCCAGATGATTATCAGGATCTATTTGTTTGCTTTCTTCAAAACATTAAATGATGTCTGCTGTATGTATTCAAGTGCACTTCAGACTAGATTTTTTTTATAAAAGCAAACAATATGAGCCCTGATCAGACTGCTCCTATCTGAGTCCATATTGTTTGCAATTTAGACTATCTAAGAACATAAGCAGATGAGAGAGCATACGACAAAAATCATGACTGGAGGGAAAAGGGTTACGTACGTATAGTTATATCTCAGCAGACTAATAGCTAGAGTATGGTTCCTCTTACAGATATAAAACCTGTAATTTTATTATTAACTAATGTAAATATTGACTTTTTGAGCTGGATCATACAGCCTGGGACTTAAACTCTACATGCTGGGTAATTTTGGAAGCTATTTGGTTGTTTAAAAGAACTATATCATCCATCAGGATTCAAAGGCAATCCTACTGTTCAACCACAGGATTTGCTTGAGTCAAACAGAGGCATTCCTCCTGTCCTCAGTCAAACAGAAGCAATCCTCCTGTCCTCAGTCAAACAGAGGCAATCCTCCTGTCTTCAGTCAAAATGAGGCAATCATCATGTCTTCAGTCAAAAAGAGGCAATCCTCCTGTCTTCGGTCAAACAGAGGCAACCCTCCTGTCCTTAGTCAGACAAAGGAAATCCTCCTGTCCTTAGTCAGAGGCAATCCTCCTGTCTTCAGTCAAACAGGGGCAATCCTGTCCTCAGTCAAACAGAGTCCTGTCCTCAGTCCAAAAGAGGTAATCCTCCTGTCCTCAGTCAAACAGAGGCAAACCTCCTGTCCTTAGTCAGAGAGAGGAAATCCTCCTGTCCTCAGTCAGAGGCAATCCTCCAGTCCTCAGTCAAACAGAGGCAATCTTATTGTCCACTCACAGGATTTGTTTGAGTCAAACAAAGGCTATCCTGCTGGTCTCAGTCAAACAGAGACAATCCATCTGTCCACACACAGGGTTTGTTGGAGTCAAACAGAGGCTATCCTCCTGTTCTCAGTCAAACAGAGGCAATCCTACTGTTCTCAGTCAAACAGAGGCAATCCTCCTGTCCTCAGTCAAACAGAGGCAATCCTCCTGTTCTCAGTCAAACAGAGGCAATCCTCCTGTTCTAAGTCAAACAGAGGCAATCCTCCTGTCCTCAGTCAAACAGAGGCAATCCTACTGTTCTCAGTTAAACAGAGGCAATCCTCCTGTTCTCAGTCAAACAGAGGCAATCCTCCTGTTCTCAGTCAAACAGAGGCAATCCTCCTGTCCTCAGTCAAACAGAGGCAATCCTCCTGTTCTCAGTCAAACAGAGGCAATCCTACTGTTCTCAGTCAAACAGAGGCAATCCTACTGTTCTCAGTCAAACAGAGGCAATCCTCCTGTTCTCAGTCAAACAGAGGCAATGCTCCTGTCCTCCGTCAAACAAGGGCAATCATCCTGTCCTCAGTCAAACAGAGGCAATCTTACTGTCCACCCACAGGATTTGTTTGAGTCAAACAGGATTTGTTTGAGTCAAACAGAGGCTATCCTGCTGTCCTCAGTCAAACATGGGCAATCCTTCTGTCCACCCACAAGATTTGTTTGAGTCAAAGAGAGTCTAAAGACTATCCTGCTGTTCTCAGTCAAACAGAGGCAATGCTCCTGTCCTCCACATGATTCAAATCAAGCAGAGTCTATCCTGCTGTTCTCAGTCAAACAGAGGCAATGCTCCTGTCCTCCACATGATTCGAATCAAGCAGAGGATATCCTCCTGTTCTCAGTCAAACAGAGGCAATCCTACTGTCCACCCACAGGATTTGTTTAGTACAGAAATAAATTATCCTTAACCATCCTCTAAATATAACACCTTATATGGAGCTAAGACAGAGCTCAAATCATCAGACGAATAACTAAGTGGGAAGAATACTCATTTCCTATAATTTTCTTAATTCCCCAAAGGGCAACATAGTTTATTTCAGATATTAGCCTTTAAAGCACCAATTACAGCATAGCAGACAAAGCTTTTCGGAAAACTTCACATTATACGAGCATCACAGGGTTTATTCACGTGAAATGCATTTTTTTTAATAAAGAGAAATATTTGAAAATGTTCTTAGACATGTATGATGAAAATGTTTATGTCAGTATGCAAGGACAAGGACAAAGTTAAATGTATGCTATTTTTTTCAGGGCTTCAGACAAGGCCTTTCTTAACACCTGTATCCTTGCTGATTACACCCGATAGGTGGCAATCAAAAACCCTCTTAACTTTCGACGAACATGGATCGAAAATCACTAGAAATAGTGTTTTCGATTGTCATTTGTAGGCAACAAATGACAATCACAAACTCTGTTTATAATTTTTTCTATCTATGTTCGTCGATAGTATTAATGTTTTTGATTGCCACCTATCCAGTGTGCCGATGCTAAAATTATCACTTATTTTTGTGTCAGTTATCATATTGTTAGGAGCTGCGGTCATTTTCAAGTCTATCAGTAAAATTACTTCTGACAAGTTTGGTCGTTTAACCCTTTCCTTGCAAGTGGCAACTTTTGTCACCTGCTGATAACCTTTGCAAACAGTTTGGACCCAGATCAGGACCGACAGAATGGATCTAAACTGTTTGACACTCTGATAGTGTTTTAGAAAGAATTTTTTGAAAACGTAGTTTAGATAAAAATCAGCAGACAACAGAAAAAGCATGAAAAATTACCCAGCATGCAGAGTTAACTAAAGCAAAGGTCTGAAGACCAGCCAAAGGACAAGAAAAGTTACAAGTTATAACTCTAGACCTGCTGAACCTGAATATATCCTAATTTGAAAACAATGTAGAACCATACAAGGTTAGCTTTTTAAAAAAGCTTAGAACCATAGCATAGCGTATAAAAGTTACTAGACTAGAAATCATTTTAATGTTTTAATTTTGCATTTGCTGAGACTACTCTTTTTCATTTTTTCATGCATTTAAAACTGTGAGTATTTTTTGTTTTAGTTAACTATATGTATCGTATGCACTAAGTTCTGAATAGGTGATCCATTGGAAGCAATTAAAAAAAGAAGCATGCACATTCCAATAAAACTCTAATAGTGCAAACACTAAATAGTGGTAGAGTTCACCACAGCCTCCCCAAGCAGACATTTTAGCAGTACATGTATGTATCCCTATTCCTAAATCTAAATCTAATTAACGAGGCATCGGCATAAAACCTTGGGGCATATTAAAACCGATCTGTCTAAACCTGAGAATTATGTCACACTTTGCAGAGAATATCCAAAAGCCCCATGTCTCAAGGGTTAATTGTTGTAAAAAAAAGCTTAGAACTATCGCATAGCGCATTATTGTAACCTGACAACACTTTTAATAGTTTTAATTTTGCATTTTCTATAGCCACTATATTACGCATTTCTTTGACATGGGGATGTTTTTGAAGTACATACGGATTAAAGGCAGAACCAGAAGTACACCTCTGTGGGGAGTTTGATTTCGTCACGCCAAGAATATCCAAATTTGCTCCAGTGGGGAATTTGGGTTCCGGCTCAGAGGAGTAGATCTCTTTTCGACCTTTCGTGTTCAGAAGCAAGCCGGTATCCAGGGAAGCGTACTAACGTATATCACCATCACTGACGCGATGGTGAATCAGGGATCCAGTGTGAACCTATGGTGTATACTTCTACCATGACCTCTAAGTAATGACCCTCGATTCATTCCATTCATTTACCGTTACAGTCACGCTTCAAAACGTTTTGTGGAAGTATAGTAATGCAACTAATGTAGCTGGAAAGTACTCAAAAGGAAACAAATGTTACCTCTTTGCATGCTCAGTAAATTTTCATATTTTTAATGTCTGCTGACTTTTTCAAAATAATCTTTTACAAAAATAAATGAGCTGTGACATGAGGTTTCCAACAATGTGGCATGTCCGACCAGCAAAGGCTCAGACCAGCCTGCGTACATGCGCAGTCTGATCAGAGCCTTTGCTAGTCAGTTGAATATTCTATGACTGTTAAACTACTAACCGAACAGCATTTTGAGTTTCTAAGCTTAAAAGGATTCTGCACAGGCTCGTCTGAGTCTACACTTGTCAAAATGTCACATTGCTGGGAATCTCGTGTCACAGCTCAAATTTACGAATACCATCATAGTGTCAAACAGTTCTGGATCGAGATCAGGCCTGACTAAACTGTTTGCAGAGGTTACATGTACCAGGAGACAACACGTCACCACTAGCAGGTAAAGAGTTAAGAACAATAACCAATCACGGAGACACCAGGGAATAAAGTCAACTGTATGCCTGTATACCAAACAACATGCATATCAAAATGAATTGCTGATAGAGCAAAGAGATTTTTCATCCAATTTTAGATGAAATTACAAAATTAGAGGACCTGAAAGTCCTGAGGCGCTAGCCTGATCTCCTTAATAATGTTAAAATAGGTCAAGGTCAACTACAGCTTATAATGAAACAAATTATGTTTTACCATATATGGGGGTTGCACCCATTTTGGTCAAGTGACCTAAACAATCTAATGAATAATCCTTCAAACAGCCCAGTGATTTCTGAGAAAAAGATATTTAGATAGGTGTGTGGAGGTCCAAATGAGTGGCTTGAATGAAAGGTAATAGGTCAGCTTGACATTTGGTACTTAATATAAGACCATTGTCTCATTAGGTTTAAAATTTCTCACAAGTATTATGATTTCGGCTTAAACAGTTATAGAAAAATGAACATTTTAAGATTTTCCCCATATAAATGCATTAGGGATTGAATTTGACCTTGCCATAAAGTAGGTCAAGGACAACCTAGATTCATCATTTGTGCAAACCTGGTAGGGCCCACATCCCCAACGCTACATACCAAGTCCCATAGCCAATGGCCTTTTGGTTCCAGAGAAGAAGATATTTAAAGAGTTTTTACCATATATGGAAGTGGTGGCCATCTTAGTCATGTGACCACAACAATTTGTATTAATTTTGGCTAACCAATCATAAGGAGTTGTCAAATGTAATTTGATTCGATTGGCCAAGTGGTTTCTGAGAAAACTATGTTGGGACTCCAATATGAGTGACCTTGGCTGAAAAGTCAAAGGTCAACCTTGACCTTTGAAACTTATTTTTAGACACTAGATTGAACAAATCAAGTCAAGTGAGAATAATGACTTTGGCTTCCACAGTATTCAAAAAATGAACTTTCCAAAAAATGTCCCATTTAAATGCATATGGAAGCAAATTTTATCTTGACGTTAAGTAGGTCAAGGTCATCTTATGATCATCATTTAAACAAACTTGGTAGGCCTCACATCCCAAATGCTACATACCAAGTCTCAAGGTCACTGGCCTTCTGGTTCTGGGGAAGAAGATTTTGCCTGACTGTGCTGCACAGTGCACATGTGCAGTCTCATCTGAGCCTTCGCTGCCTGCCAATGCAATAATGAACTGGCCCAATTATTGCAGCCGACTTGAAATCACATTTTGACAGCCGTTAAGTGGCAATGATGACCACATAACTCCCCCAAGAAACAAATTGTCATTATGCCACATTTGTTGGAGTCTTTGTTGACCAGGCCCCGAGGTTATAAAACTTTTTCATGCTCAACTCAGCTGAGCACGAAATTCATCCTGCTCATAAATGTTAAAATGCCAACAATTCAACAATTGTTGGCATATGAACATTTATTAGCATGACAAATACAAAATCTGAGAGTTTGAAAGCAAGAAAAGTCTTTATTTTTCAGCATTTAGCTTTTGTGAGTATGTAGTTAAATTTCCACGGTCAGTTGAGTCAAGCATGAAAAAAAGTTTTATAACCTTGGGGCCAGGTATTTAACCAGATGTGTATTGGATTTTAGCCACAATGCTTGTGAGATATGGACGGAATATGGAAAAATTCAGGACTGAGTTTTCAGAAATTAAGCCAATCCATTCAGTCCCAGACTTTAAAATTCAGCTAAAAACTGAGAGTTTTCGGTCTTATAATCTTTAGCCCTGGTTTTTACATATACTGAACCACACTTATAAAGCAAAATCAAACCGAACCTTGAATAGTACATATCTATTGGTTCATCCATTGTAATGCAATTTTATCAAAAATTAAAAACATGAAAGTAGAACTTCATCAGACAATCACTCGCTTTTAATCATATCCTGTTTGTATGAAAGTCTGCCATGACCCCTGAACGGTACAATGATTACTGCAAGACCTCGTATATTAATTAAAGTTACATTCCTGAAACATTTTGCCTTTGAAGTGTGGGTCAGTATAGAAATAAAGTGGCTTAGTGGGTAACCAAAATGTCTATATATTGCAAAGACATACTTTTTAGCTTTATATGTCTCTGTAACATATTTGGCTTTGACCAGAAAAGTTCACATAGCATTGGGATGTCTTATGTTAACGAATAAATTACTAAATAAGCTCTCATTAAATTAGACTGACAGACTCTTATGCAGAGGATGTGCACATTGAACACAAGTTCAGAATGTGGTGGAAAATTCAAACAGACTCGGGTTAATCTGATGCATAGCTGATCAATTCTCAGTCATTTAAATATGGAATCTTAATAATGTTTATGCTGATCTTGCACTCAACTAGCAGTCACTACACAACTGTCCATATACGGTGTAATAGTCTATTTTTTGCTATCTCATGAGTATTGCCCAGGCAAAAGTTTTGGATATTGACTGGGACTATACCATGGCCTGGTTTCCCGCTACGTTGTTAAAAACACCCAGGGCTTATCGACTTGTGCGACGACGATGCGCGTACAGTTCATTTAGGTCAGTAGACATTATGCAATGCTCAATATTGGAAATGAGGCATGGTTTGCCAACATTAAACTCCAATAACTTTGTTGTTTATGGTCAGAAACATAAACGATGTGTACTCGTTTTCTTCGTTAGAATGAGCGGAACATTGAGCAATTTAGGTGAAACTTTCTGTTTTGACTGCATCGTCTACAGCAACTCCATTCAAGGAACACTGCTAAATATGTCATCAAATGGGTTGGGTAATAAAACAGTTATTTCATGCCTGTTTGTAGTATAGTCAAACTATTACCCCTTGGTACAGTGGACGACCTGATGCAATTTTGCACTCGGCCTTGTGCAATAGTGCATCAGGTCGTCCATGGCACCTAGGGTTAAGAGTTTTGACTATACTTCAAACAGGCATGAAATAACTGTATAACAACATAGTATTATGCTGGTTGTTAAAGTTATTGTGATGGTTGATTATTGCTTGTAGTACATGAATACATGTAGGTTTAGATAAACAAAAATTTTCAGCGTAAAATTGTAAATATTTTCTTACTCATCAGTTTAAACATGTTTTGGGTGCTCAAAAGAACCGTCTCATTGAGATGGTTCTTTTGAGTACCCACAACATATGTTTTGGTTGAGAAAGAAGCAAAATAATTTTTTGTTATGCACTCTTAGCTGAAGGCCTGAGTACATGTCAACGTGGTTGTAGTAGGTGTTTAATCATGACATCTAATGTTGTAGGTAGGAATGTACATGGAGTTGTGTACCAGTGTCTAATAGTCTGGGATAACTTTGTCTTTATTGGTCGTGATCAGCATTAACATTTTCCAACTTGGTGCAAATGATCGACCCTTGTCTGGTGGACCAGAGAACACCAGGAGACCTCAGTTTCTGTTGTCAGTTGAGATGCCATCAAATATAATTTCTCAGTGGGATACAGTGGTTATTATCCTAGGTTTACTGCCATTGTGGCTGTATTTCATAATTTTTATGACAATCATTTGTTTATAGAACTTTGTGACTGGTTAACCGTATACACCAATTTATAAGGAGAGAGTAACTATTTTTACTCATCCATGTATACACTGATATCCATATAGCTGAAAATGAAGCATCATTATAATAAAAGAAAGTAACACACAGGTTATTTCAGTTTATTATTTTTCAGCGGAATGTTGTTACAGTCGGTACTGCATTAATTTTATTGTTCTGCGGGTCTTGGTTGACATCGTTATATAGGGCCTAATCTGCTTTGGGGTCAATGTTAGTTACATATCAATACCTTAAAGAAGGCCCTCCTGGATCCCTCACCTGAGACCAGGCTCATGAGGAGATGATGTTTAAAATTGGAAAATTTGATCCAGAGGATATCAAATTAAAGTTTTATTAGTAAATATATACCTACATTACACTATACTATGATAATTCCCTTCCAGGTACCTCAACTCGCACTACTTTCGAAGTTCACTGAGTAAATCGATTACTACGCGTGACGTCACTACCCGCGTGCTCACTGAAGCCCAATCACTTTACCGGCGACTACATGTCACCCAACAAAAATATGCCCGGGAGGCGGGTAGGGAAACTATAGTGTAATGTAGGTATATATTTACTAATAAAACTTTAATTTGATATCCTCTGGATCAAATTTTCCAATTTTATTACGTAAACAACCTACATTACACTATACTATGATAATAACCAGATTACCAAGCAGTATCAAAGAAAAAGTGGAGGCATATTTAAATCTAACATGCAAAAATAAATATACTTATGTACACCAACGGTATTGTAGAAGTAGATCTTCCAAAAAACCACTTCATCTCCACCAGTCTGTACATAGACTTCCATCACCAACAGTACATCTTGTGATTTCATCACAGTTCACCAATAGATTCCCATATGTACATCATCATTCACCCCTATGTACAAACACCATACATGAAATATCCATAAAAACACTGCTTTCACAGTCCCAAAATCTATATGCAACTCGCCGATTGGAAAATTGCTCAGTGATATCTTACACCTCCAGTACACTAGCCCGACGTACATCCGTCAAGTAGTATTTTACAAAAGTGGTCTCCCTTGACCAATCAGCTGCCTCCATTATGTCCTTGGAAGATGTTCCTTTGAAACGTGCCCATGAAGGTCCATATGAACGGGTCTGGTGACCATGCACTCTACCTGGAGTCTTGCCTTCTGTCCTGTAACAGAATTTGATGGTATCTGTTATCCATCTTGATATAGTTTTACAAGAAACTGGCTTATGTGGTTTATTTACAGCAATAAACATTTTAAATCTATCAGCATTTCTGAAATTTTCTGTACGTCTAAGATAATAAGTTAATGCTCTTTTAGGGTCTAGCAACTTATCTTTAGTAAAAGCTGGTACAAAAATGTTACTACTAACATGACTTGGCCTATCTTGTTTAGCCATACCTGTTCTGATGAAAGTGACTCCTTTCCTCTGTACATTTACAGTTTCTTCCCCTAGCTGGAGAGATTGTAGGTCACTACATCTACGGAACGTTGTTATTGCCACCAGAAAACATGTCTTCCATGTTACATGTTTCAAAGATGCATCCTTCAATGGCTCAAATGGAGGCTTCCTCAGGCAACCTAAAACAAGACAAAGATCCCATTCTGGAACTAACTTTTTAAGTGGTGGTCTTTCATTAAAAATACCCTTTAAAAGTCTTATGATATGTGGGTGTTGCCCTATTGGAAAACCTTCTACTCTAGGTAAAATAGAAGACAGCATGGATCTATATCCTGTAATTGTCTTGTATTTTAAACCTTTCTCAAACAAAAAGGTCACAAAATGAGCACAGTCTACGAGAGATGGCGACAACGGATCAACTTTTTGTGAATCACACCAACTACCAAATTGTCTGAACTTACAGTTGTAGTCTCTCTTTGTACCCTTCCGCCATGATGCGGACAACAACTGTCTTGTTTTTGAAGAAAAGCCCTTTGTTGACAAGTGTCTGTCGACAACATCCATGCCATCAAGTTCAACGTCTCTGGTTCTGGATGTAACACCACCCCCTGACTCTGAGACAGAAGATCCGGACTGCATGGAAGTCTGACAGGCTTTGCTATCAGCAGACTGAGAAGTATTGGAAACCACTGCTGACGAGGCCAACAAGGTGCTATCAGTAATACAGCACACTGGTACTGTTTCATGTGACAAAGTACTCTGTGAATAAGTTGAATCGGAGGGAATGCATATGCATACATGTTCTCCCATGCAACCGATAGGGCATCCAGCGCAAATGCATGTTGGGATGGAATCCATGAACAAAACAGCATTGCTTTCTTGTTCTCCTGAGTCGCAAAAAGATCTATCATAGGCTGTCCCCAAAGAGCAAACAGACTGTTCACGACTGAGCTCTTTAGGACCCATTCCCCACTCCTGATCTCCTTGCGAGACAAGAGGTCGGCCAAATAATTCCGTTTGCCCATTATATGTGCAGCTTTGATCTGCATATTGTTCTTCAAAACCAAGTTCCACAAATCCCAACTCATGTGACACAGAGGGTGAGACCTCGTACCCCCTTGTTTGTTGATATAATGCATAACCGTTGTATTGTCGGTCCTGATCAGAACATTTTGATTCTTCAGAAATGGAAGAAAATGTTTCACTGCTAAACACACCGCTTCTAATTCTAACAAGTTCACATGTCTCAGACTTTGAAGCTTCGACCAACGGCCTTGCACTAAATAACCATTGAGGTGAGCGCCCCACCCCCAAAGACTTGCATCTGTGGTCAGTGTAACTAGATAAGACCTTGGTTGAAAACAGTAACCCTTCAAAATGTTCTGATCCTGTAACCACCAATTCAGATGTAACCCTAACTGTGGAGTCAATGGAATTTTTACAGACATATCCATTCTGACTGGACTCCAATGTTCCAATAAATGTAATTGAATGGGTCTCATGAATAGTCTGGCATTTGGAATGAGTTGTAGACATGATGCAATCTGGCCAAGAAGAACAAGAAACTGTCTTGCCGTTCTGTGCCCTTTTAATATCATTTTTATTGCTTTCTTCAAATTTTTTACCCTTGTTTCTGTTGGATAGACAAGACCCGTGTTTAAATGAAATAGACCCCCTATATATGTCAACTTCTGAGTGGGTACTAAATTTGACTTGTCTTTGTTTACAATGAAACCCAGATGAAACAGGAGATTGAGGATCACATCTCTGTTTTGTAATAGCATCCGTCTTAACTGATTTACTGCCAACCAATCGTCTAGGTACGATGCTAATCTTATGTTTTGGCGATGTAAATGTGCTGTGACTACTGCTACTACTTTTGTGAAAACCCTCGGACTGACAGTTGGACCAAAACAAAGTGCTCTGAATTGATACACCTGGTTTTGGAAACAGAACCTCAGATACTTTCGGTGTTTTTTGAACACCTTTATATGGAAATATGCGTCTTTTAAGTCCAATGTCAATCCCCAATCTCCTGTCTGAACTAGATCCAGAACTTTGCACAGAGTATCCATTTTGAAGTGAAGTTTCCTTAAATACTTGTTGAGGGGACGTAAATTTATAACTGGTCTCATTTCCCCTGATTTTTTGGCAACTAGAAATAAAGTGCTGTAGAAACCGGCTTTTGCATTTTTGGTGCTTACTTTTTCGATAGCATTTTTCTTTAAAAGACTTTCTATTTCTAAACTTATAAGCTCTATTTGATCTGGTGGGACACGAGTGTGTTTGATCCCCCCAAATGCCGGTTTCTTCAGAAATTCTAACTTGTAACCCTTCTGAATAATTTCTAATACCCATTTGTCGTCTGTAATTTTCTTCCATTCGTTCATGAAAAGAGATAAACGACCCCCCACAGGTATTTCCGGAAACTTCGCAATAATTCTTACCTTGTCATTGCTTAGTTGGTCCCGCCACCCGTCCTCTACCTGAGGGACGTCTGGACTGACCATCTGTTCTCCCGCCTCTATGGGACGATCTGCCTCGATCTTTGACCTGAGGTGTGCCCCGAAAATCCCGTTTCGGAATCTGGAAATCACCTACAAAAGGTTCTGAAGGCTCTCTAGTAACCGATGACGATGCTCTAGCGCTTGACACTGTAGCTGTAGGCATATATTGTTTCTTGATTGAAGAGTGCCCGTCCTTGGATGAAGATTTGCGTTTATAGTTCTTTTTAAGATCTGGTATGTCAAGCAAATCATCCACAAGTTTCCTTTGTTCTTTCCTGTCTTTGAGAAGTGTAGCGAAACCAGGACCAAATACCCCTTCACTAGATAATGGCAAATCATAGAACTTATCCCGATCTGATAAACTGTACAAAGCTGTGTCAGTCATAGTACAACATCTACGCACTATGTGGTGAAACGCACCTGTCCTGCCTATCTGTTCTAAGCATTTTGTGGACATGGAAAAAATTTCCTGAATCTGTGACACACAAAAGTCTTTATCAACTGAATCACTCTTAAAAGCTTGCATCAAATTTCCAAGACTTTGCTGCACATAAATTTGCATAGTCATCGCCATTCTGGCCGATTGTTGGCCACTGTAGGCTTGCTTTTCTATCATTTTACACGGTTGGGTATATAATGCTGGTTTCTTACCAAATTTGGCCCGTTCTCCATGTTTTTTCTTAAGACATCCTTCTACCAAAGGTTCAAGTGATGGTACACTAAGAAATTTCTCAGCTTCCTCATCAACCGGAAACAAATCAAAGTTTTCCTCAAAAGTGGTTGACAATGACGAAGGATTTTTATGATGCCAACTATTTTCAATCACATCAATTTGAGATTTGTCAAGAGAGATGCCCACTTTCTTATCGTCTTTCTTAACGGTTGCATCCTCCCCGAAAATAGCAAACAAGTCTTTACTGTCTTTTACTGATAACTTGTCATTGGATTCATTATCCATAATCACGGGACTGCGCGACCGAGAGCGACCTGACGGGGATCTGGGTGTATTACCATTGTCATCCTCTGATGAAAAACCAGATTGTCTGTGGTCATGTAGCGACACACTATCGTCATTATTACTAGAACTACTGTCCGAAACAGTTTTGTCCGGGTACCGTTCACTTTTACTCTTGTGTCGGTGAGACGAGTGGCGTTTCTGACTATGTGCCGAAACTCTCCGTGAACGTTTCTGCCTAGATGGCGAAACAACGGAGTCACTCTCCCGTTTTAACAAATTCTCAATTGAACTAAGTGTTTGTTTCATACTTGCCAATTCCTGCTGTTGATTAGCAAACTTCACGTCCCATTCAGCCGAAACGGAAGCCATTGTGCGGCGAGACCGACCACGTGCTTTTTTCTTACTCTCGTCCACCAGAGAAGTTGAATCACTGTCCGCAGATAAAACCTCCTCCGATATAGACTCGGTGTTTTTCAACGCCCGTAGCTTTACCTCAGTCTCCGCCATATTAAATCCACATAAATAAATCCAAAAGAAAAAGAATTCAAAGAATCACAAAAACTTATCGCGAGATCTATCTAGGTACGTGCGACATGTAGTCGCCGAAAGGAAAAAGTGATTGGGCTTCAGTGAGCACGCGGGTAGTGACGTCACGCGTAGTAATCGATTTACTCAGTGAACTTCGAAAGTAGTGCGAGTTGAGGTACCTGGAAGGGAATTATCATAGTATAGTGTAATGTAGGTTGTTTACGTAATAAAAACAAACAATTTTTAGCTCTGGCAGCAAAATTTTAAAAGAATGCATTATGAGGAACATTTGTGTGAAAGTATTATGAATTTGGACCAGTGGTTAGGATATGTCATTTAAAGATATTACTATTTTCAGCTCTGGTGGTCATTTTGTTCAGCAGAATGGTACAGCTTGTGCAAATTTAGTAGAGGGCATCAGGCCCCCAGATAAGAGAGCATAACTGAAAATTATTTCTTTTATTTCTCAACCAAAAACATTCATATGTTGTGGGTACTCAAAAGAACCGTCTCGCTGAGACAGTCCTTTTGAGCAACCAAAACACATGTTTAAACTGATGGATCAGAGAAAATACTCACAATTTTACGCATTTTTTTTTTTGCTTAACTGGCCCTATGGGGCATTATTCAGAACATGTCTGTGAAATTATTTTGAATTTGGGCTAGTAGCTCTGTAGATATTGTTTAAAGATATTTCTTACCTTTAGCTCTGGCAGCCATTTTCTTCAGTGTAGCGAAACCGTTTGAGCAATTTTGGTAGAGGGCATTAATTTATGAGGAAGATTTCTGTGAAATTATTTTGATTTTGGATTAGTGGTTCAGAAGAAATTGATTTAAGATATTTCTTATCTTTAGCTCTGGTGGCCAATTTATTCAGCAGAACAGAACGGTTTGTGCAATTTTCATAGAGAGCATTATGAGAAACATTTTTGTGAAATTATTTTAAATTTGGACCAGTGGTTCAAGAGATACCGTTTAAATATACTACTTATCTACAGCTCTGGCAGACCTTTTGTTCAGCGGAGCAGAGCCATTTGTGCAATTATGGCAGAGGACATTATGAGGAGCATTTCTGTGATTAAAAAAAAAATGGACCAGAAGTTCAGGAAGAGATGTCTTTAAATATGTTTCTTATCTACAGCTCTGGATGCTCTTTTGTTCAGTGGAGTGAAACCATTTGTGCAATTTTGGTAGAAGGCATTTTGGGGAACATTCCTGTAAAATTATTTTAAATTTGGACCAGTGGTTCAGGAGGAGATGTTGTTTAAAGAAAAAGTTTATGGACGAACCATATCGGATTCCTGACCAAGACCGATCACAATAGCTCACCTTGAACGTTTGGCTCAGGTGAGCTAAATATAATGTGAGATCCCTGGCCACATGACTTGCTGACCTTCCTCTCGACCTTGCAACAGCTGTTTTTTATCATTAGCACCAAAAAATTTCAGGAGTCAACTCAGGCCTTCTTTTGGAAGGTTAGGGCTATCCAACTATGTATTCAAACCAACAATTGCAAGTGATGTCACCTCCTCCAGCCATGGCTTGAGTTCCTCTCTATATAACATAAATCATGTAGGTACAGATAGCAGGACAAAGGGTTTGTGGGATACAGTAACACCAAATGATTTTTTTTAAATTGAATTTCTAGTTTTCAAGTTACTGAGAAAAATACTTACTAGTAGTGGTAGTACAGCTGTCCTATTTTGCTGGCCACTTCTCCTATCTGCCATCTCTTTAAACCGTATTTCGTGTCCAGTATTTGTCTGAAACAAAAATAAAGCTCGGCTTTTATGAAAAAACACAGTATCAGATGCCATATTAAAGTGGAATCTTGTCTATCATGATTTGTACTTGTCCAGCCAAACATAAGTTGCTTGCCAAAGAAAGCAAAAAACAGTCACTAATTAGACTGCTCCACTAAGGCCAACTAAAAAATTAAGTGTGTATTGGGTAACGGGTCTGAACATTTTAGGTAGGGTAGGCACACAAATTTTTTTATTATTCTTTTTTCTGAAAAAAATATAATTTTTTGCATTTTGAAAGCCATTTCGTCTTTCAAAATGCATAAAATTAGATTTTTTCCCAGAAAACCTCACAAAATATAGGTTTCACCAGAAAATTAAGGTACATGTAGGGTCGGGTTACCCTAAACATGTTTGTTTGTTTAATTTGATTCTTTACGTCCCATCAACAGTTTTTTAGTTAAACAGGGACGGGTCTTCCTTGGTTGAACCAGTACTAAGTTAGGATAAATTTATTTGTCTTGCTCAAGGACCACAACGCAGTGACGCCGGTGAGGCTCAAACCTGCAGCCCCTCGGTCTCGAGTCAAGCATTCTACCACTGAGCCACTGCGCTCTCCCTAAACATATGTATCTTTTTATTTGGCCTAAGTAGTGTAGTGTACAGCAGTCTGAACATGGACCTCATCTGTCAGGTGAGGCTCATCATGAGAAAACCTGGTTTGTTTTGTTGTATGGGCAGCCTGATCAACATCTTTGCTAGGCCAAATAAAAGAGTAAGTGCATTTCAGGTAACAGGTCATGCAGTAGGTCATATGGTATTAGCAAAAGACGAAAGTCGCAACGTCAAATCAAATTCAGAGATCCAAAAATCAGCTCAGCAATAATATAAATCCAACATTTTTATTTTACATGTATGTATTGTTGTTGTTTACTACATTGTATCATCAATCTTGTTTTCTAAGCATGAGCACTGATTGAACTGATCTTTCAGGAGTAGTTTGAGCAAGTTCTATACTCCCAGTCTAGGCCAATCACTCTTACTTTATTCTTAATCATATTGAACATTAGAAGAGTTAATTTAGTTGTACAAGTGTTTAGAGAGAAAAAGATTAGGCAAAATAAAAAAATAAATTGTTTCTCAGGCACCACCGCATTAATTATCCTGCATTACTTTTTTTATAGCTTTCTACAAATAACAAGACCAAACTCTGCTCTGGACCTGCGTCGCCGATGCACGTCGGTATGTGAACAGTCGATATGCAAAGTTCAAATATACAGGAATGAAATCAGATTACATCCAAATTACACAATGTAATCTACATTAGGTGACTTAATAATTTCTAAGTTAAACACTCAAAAATATAATATCAAATGTGCATAAATATAGGGTGTACAAGTTCAATGTGTGAACAATCATAATACAAAGTTTGAATATAAAGGAATGAAAACTGCTTGAAAATGTCAAAAAGTTCAACATCTGTCAAAAAAGTGGGGAAAAAATGAAATTTGCACAAAATAGAAGGTGCACATCTTCAATGTGTGAACAACCATTATGCAAAGTTTGAATATAGAGTAATGAATACTGTTGGAGTTACAGATTACACAAACTACGCACCACCTTAGCATTTCTGATGGAAAAATGTCTAAGTTCAACACCCGTCAAAAATAAGAAAGAAAATATGAAATGTGCACAAAATGGAAGGTGCACATCTTCAATGTGTGAACAATCATCATGTAAAGTATGAATATAAAGGAATGAATACTGTTGGAGTTACAGATTACACAAACTAGGAACCCCCTTAGCATTTCGGATGAAAAAAATGTCTAAGTTCAACACCCCTCAAAATGAAAAAAAAAAAATATGAAACGTGCACAAAATAGAAGGTGCACATCTTCAATATGTGAACAATCATTAGACAAAGTTTGAATGAAAAAGAATAAAAACTTTTGGAGTTACAGATTACACAAACTTGGTACCCCAAAAGTGTTGCGGACGGCCAAATGTCTAAGTTCAACACCCTTCAAAAATAAAAATAAAAATTATGAAACATGCACAAAATAGGAGGTGCACATCTTCAATATGTGAACATTCATTTGGCAAAGTTTGATTGAAAGGAATAAAAACTTTTGGAGTTTTTAATCCTTTCACAAACTTGGTACCCCTAAAGTGTTGCGGACGGACAAATGTCTTAAGTTCAACACCCCTCAAAAATGAAAACAATAAATATGAAACATGCACAAAATAGGAGGTGCACATCTTCAATGGAACAATCATAAGGCAAAGTTTGAATGAAAAGGAATAAAAACTTTTGGAGTTACAGATTACACAAACTTGGTACCCCTAAAGTGTTGTGGACGGACAAATGTCTAAGTTCAACACCCCTCAAAAATGAAAAAAAAAAATGAAACGTGCACAAAAATAGAAGATAAAGTGAACAATCAATATGTGAACAATCATTAGGCAAAGTTTGAATGAAAAGGAATAAAAACTTTTGGAGTTACAGATTACAAACTTGGTACCCCTAAAGTGTTGCGGACGGACAGATGGACGGACGGAGTGGACCCATTGCTAGACCTGCTTTAGCTAAAGCGACACAGGCAAAAATTAATGAAAAACGCATTTCCAGTTTCATAACATTGTTATCGGTAATGACCATGCAGTTCCACATGGATGTTGTGATCCATTGCAGGTACTGTTGTGCAGTATATTTATTCCTGCCTCCATTTCTGGTATGATTGAACCCGATTTTTCCATTATTTTTGGTAGATATGGAGCCCCAACAGCGTAAGTTTTGTGCACCGGTGATGAAGTCAAATCTACTCGATGTGTAGAGGCTTTCACTATCAAGTTTTATGGCCTGACTTGAATATTCAATATCCGATGAAATAACCCTACAAGCGCAACTTATAAAAATATCGTTCGGAGCTTCGCAAAAAGTTCCTGCATCTGGTTTTTTTGCTGAATAAAAATAAAATCCTGCTCTGCCGCATCTGTTTTTTAAAAAAAATGGCCTGAGAAACAATTCAATATTTTTTTGGCCTTACCTGTGCTGTTGTTGAAATTTCCAGAGTTTGGTGTATACATCAAAGGTTCTGCCAAAGTAAGACTGCCATTGTTTATGACCATACTGAGGTAGGTCCCTAAAAATACACAAAAAATATGTTTAAAACAAGGGGGGCAAGGGGCCCTGAATCGCTCACCTGAGTTGTATTGCTCCTCTAAACTGTATTCAATAAATAATTTGTAATATAGAACAAAGCTGCCTTAACCTGTAAAGCGCCAAGAAAAAAATGCATCTTAAAATGACGTCTGCAGAAGTCGTCTGCTGCAAATAACTGCCTATCATTACTGACGAATCAAGTATAGAAGCAAGCAGCGTGGACCCAGAACAGACTGCTCCTATTGAAGCAGTCTGATCTGGGTCCACACTGTTTGTCATAGAGGCTTCTATAACATTTCAGCAGGTGAGAAAAGCAGACATCTTTTGTTGCTATTGGCGAATTAAGGGTTAATTGAGCAAGTAGACATCAGTGAACCAATAACAGTTTTAATTTCCAGAGTAAGGCAGCTGACTCTTCTAAAATATTGAGGTAGTGTATAAATATGCTGCATGTATATCGGGAGGTATCACATGTATGGTCACAGGTACTGTACTTTAATTCAGGGCTGTGGAAATACTATGCCCGACTTGTCCGACCTGGTCCCATTTCATTCAGGACAAGTTGAAAAATTCAATTTACTTGTCCTTGGACAAGTGCAAAATTTGTTATAAAGTTAATAAAATTTTGTATTTCATATTTTGATTAATTATTATGAGTTCACATGTTGCATTGAAAACAGTGTGGATCCTGAATCCTGATCAGGATCCACACTGTTTACAAGAGAGTTGATATCTGCATGGTTTCATACTGATTTCGAAGTGTAAATTGTTTAAGCACAGAAAGGTATAAGCTAATTTGTACTATCGGACAAGTAAAATTTTCTTTGGACAAGTACATTATGGATATTTACTTGTCCCTGGACAAGTAAAACTTTTTTACTATTTCCACACCCCTGTTTAATTCACAGGTAGGTGTGTCAGAATTTCGTCATAATGTGCAAGAGCCAGGCAAGATGGCATCCGAGATCATGGCCCTTCCCTTCCCACCCCCTGTATTCAAAGATGCTTCCTTTTCATGCTGGTAAATAATGACTCAAATATGAGGTTTAAGGGCAAAAATTAGTAATCAGTAAAATTTTGCTATGCTCAAATCGCAAACTTGTTAAATTAACCTTCAAAATTTGCTAATCAATAAAAATTAGGGCCAAAGTTCACTAATTTCAGCAAACCCCATTGTGATTGACACCCTCAAATATTTTTATTTCATTGGCAGATGTTGAAAGTGACAACTAGTTAGAACTTCCTTTTTGTGGACCTCTGTTCACTATCTGTATGAATTTTACTCGCATCTTTTGAAATGTTAATTTACATTACATGCTTTGAATTTATTGCTTTCAGATAAGTGGCAAAACTCTATATGATGGGGAATCTGTGTTTTAGCATCTGTTGTGTGGCGTCTATTATCCAGTCATTCAGCCAAGCAGTCCGTATTAAAAATTAAGAATGAACCTAGGACCAGAAACGGCATTGATGTTGTCTTGTCACAGATTTTCTAAAGGTATCATCTATGAATGGAAAAGTCACAGGTTTACTGAGCGTATCTTCTGTGATGCCAGTGTAGCGTGTCCAGGGCTCTATAACTGTGAGCCTTTAGGTGCACACTATTAACTATTAAGATAGTACTATGATCAAAGTAGATATATATAATTTTCCTTTGGGCTACTTTGCCTTATGATTAGATACAAATGATTGTGATTGGTTTATGATGAGGAATCACTAAAGAGTTACGGGTCATGAAACTATTAAACACATACAATATAAATTCTGAGAGATAAACCCTATTCTCAGGCTACTTAATGCAAACACCCTATTCTGAGAACACTCTCAAACCCTCTATATACGGAGGTACAGGCTCTGGCAGTCTGATACCAATAGTCCCAAGAAGACAAGAACTACGACCCAGGCAATCAGAATAAGTCTAGCTTTGCCACCTCTCTATGACGGCATTTCATCAGTAGAGAACCCGGTAACAAAGCTTGCTTATATTTGTGGCAAGGCAACCTCTCTACGACGGCATTCCATCAATAGAGAACACGGAAACCAAGCCACTAGTCAAGTGTGCCTAAAGTCCCAATTGCTTATCTTCTTCTATTGAATAACTCCTTCAATGTTTCCTTCGATGTTGACCCTTCGAAGAACAGTTACAGACTGATCGCTTGCAATGCAAACGAATGTTTATATAGTCCTTGTGACGTCACAGACATGCAACAGCCAATCGGAAGACACCTAGCTCCCGATAATACACGAGCCCTTACGGAAACCTACGATTTATATACTGTACGAAATAATGTACCTGCCGAATCAATGTGCACTGAATAATTGAACCTATATTTGATTATTCCACACAACTTAAGGCTTCTGCGACAATATGGACTAGGTGCTAGTGAGTTGGGTTTATATATATGATAATGAACTAAGAAAACAACTAACAAACCTAAGTTTGGGCAATGTTTTTAGCGTGGTAAATTCTTTGTAAAAGTAATCGGCAAATCGGTATGGAATAGAATAGAATCGCCTCACTGGGACTCTCTCATACGCCTAGCGCTACATTACCCACGCCGCCGAGGAACAATCGACCTCGATTGCCAATATGTGAAAATTTAATTAAAACATAAAACTATTTTTATGGAATTCTCATATTTTTCTTTATTTATTTATTTTTTCTTTCTTTATTTATACACAATGTCCATCTGGCATTGCTAAATTCACAGTGCTTTGTTTATTCCTTATACTGTAGTCAAATGACACAACAGGGCTGTATATGACCCAAACTCTTGTCTTGCCTAGACATAGAATGACAATCATCATACTGTTTAAAACTCCTTATTAATCCTGTTGCAGATGCTTAAAGGTTAGCTCAACCTGGGCTTCTCCCTTAAGGCACATCTCAACACTGGATGAATTAATGTTTCCATCAGGGATTAAATCTCTTAAATTCACCCGGGCATCACCATTCAGCCTTTTGGTTAGTTTGTAAACCACATCCCCATCTTCCCTAACTTCTGTATCTTCTAACACACACTTATCAGTCTTTTTCAATGATAACTGAACCTCTATTTTCTTCTCTTTCTCTTTTGTTTCTATCACGTTTTGTTCTTGGCTCCTGTGCCTACTCTCTGCCTGCTTTATCAAGGATCCTGATGTTACAGTCTCTACTCTAGCTTTCTTTGGTGCTGACACGGGTAAAGGTTGTGTGGCCTTCCTTATGACACGCCCACTTTCAAGACTGTCGACCTCAATTTCTACATCTGGGTCCTTGTCCCAATCTTCCTGATCAACAACTTCTGTGTCCTTACTACCCGAAAATGCCTCCTTAGTATCATGCATCTTTTTCTTATGCTTGTTTAAGTACAGAGCCTTCTTGAAGGATGAACCGCACTCATCACACTCATGCCTATTGGCAACACATTCTAGCATATGAGTCTGAAGTTCTTCTCTGTGAACCAGCTCTTTGCAAATCACACACTGGGAGTACTTTCTAGGGGTGGTCTTTGTCAAAGGCATGTCTGCTCTGAAATGATAAAGATAATAATCTTTAGACCAGACTGGTTTCTTCCTTAACCTTTTGCCTGTACTATTTTCATCAGGAGAAGCTTCCTCACCCTGGGAAGAAACTTCATCCTCAGAAAATACTTCAGTTTCTACACTATGTTCTTCAAAAGGATTTTCATGAGCTAACACTTGCTGCTTAGCTTGCCTCATGTGGTCACAGTGAATGATCTGAACTTTGTGATCTCTACCACAGTCTACTCTATACAAAATATCTGAAAGTTTTCCTATCACTGTGTAAGGACCTTTCCAAAATGATGTAAGTTTAGAGGAAAGTCCCACCTTTTTAACAGGGAAATAAACATAATCTTTATTTCCAGGTTTAAAGGTTTCATAGGACACCTTCCTATCATGAACATTTTTCTGTCTTTTCATAGCCTCACCTGTGTTTTGCCTAACATAGGTATGAGCTGATTCTAACCTTTCTCTCAGCTGCCATACCCAGTTATGAACAGGTATTGATTTGATTGAATGAGGCATTTCAAACATTATATCAAGTGGAGTTGATACATCTCGTCCGAGCATAAGCATGTTTGGCGTTAAGCCTGTAGTCTCATGCTCGCACGATCTGTAAGCCATTAAAACATACGGAATCAGTTCATCCCAATCCGTATGATGGTCATTTACAAAGTTGCTTAACATTGTCACCAAGGTTCTATTAAACCTCTCTACCATCCCATCAGACTGTGGATGGTAGGGAGTAGTCCTGGTTTTATCTATTTGTAACAATTGGCATGGCTCCTTGAACAATTTACTCTCAAATTGTTTACCCTGGTCAGAGTGTATTTGATTGGGAATACCAAATCTAGCTATGACCTCATTTACAAGAATTTTAGCAACAGTGACTGCTTCCATGTTTGGCATTGGGAAACATTCTGTCCATTTGGTGAAATAATCACCAATCACCAGAATGTACTTGTTGCCTTTCTCTGTGATTGGGAATTCCCCAAGAATATCAATTGCTATTCTTTCAAAAGGATAACCACTGCGAACTATTTGCATTGGGGCTTGCTTGGTTCTTATGGGATCTTTTCTTTTAGAACATTTTTCACAGCCTGCAATGTATGACTTAATATCATTCTGTAGACCTGGCCAGTAGTATCTCTGTCGGATCTTACTCATTGTCTTATTTATGCCAAGATGGCCTGATGCTTTTATGTCATGGGCATATTTCAGGATGGTTCTTCGATGAGCAAGGGGAACTATGGCTTGCCAGTACACAATCTCAGTTCCTAAGACTTCCCAATGTCTTACTAATAAGTCATTAACGATTTGAAGTCTAGACCACTGGCTCCACAAGGATTTTACAAAGTAGCTTCTACTAGATATTTCCTTATAATCAGGTTTTTCACCAGATTCAACCCAAGACCTTACAAGAGATATTTCTGTATCCTTCTCCTGAATGTCTTTAAGGCTTGTCATCTCAGAATCATCCTTCAAATTGGCTAGATTCAAATTCATGGTGTGTTTTGGATCTGCATCAACTTCTCTTCGTCCACATTGTTTACATGGTATCCGACTCAATCCATCCGCATTCCTGTGAAGTCGGCCTGGTCTGTGCTCGATCTTCATGGAATAGGATGATAATGTTTCCAGCCAACGGGCTAGCTGGCCTTCTGGGTCCTTAAAATTTGCTAACCAACGTAGCAATCCATGGTCTGTTCTAGCAGTGAACTCATGTCCATATAGATACTTGGGAAAATATTTCACAAAGTGAACAAGGGCTAATAACTCCTTCCTTGTAACACAATATCGTTTTTCTGCTTTTGATAATGTCCTACTTGCATATGCGATTGCATGTTCCTGTCCATCTATCTTCTGAGACAACACTGCGCCTATGGCTGCATCACTGGCATCTGTGTCAATGATAAATGGCTTTGAAAAATCAGGATGTGCCAGAACTGGTGCCTCAACCATTTTCTTCTTAAGTCTTTCAAACGCTTCTTGGCATTGGTCTGACCATACAAAAGGATGGGTCTTTTCTGTCAGACAGTGTAGTGGTTTGGCAACTTCAGCAAACTGCGGAATGAACCGTCTATAGTAGCTACAAAATCCAAGAAAGGATCTTACTTCCTGCACATTGTCTGGTGTTGGCCAGTTACTCACAACCTCAGTCTTTCTAGGATCTGTCTTAATGCCTGCTTCCGAAACAACATGTCCGAGAAATTCTACTTCTTTGGCAAATAATGTACACTTCCGTGATTTCAGCTTCAAATTAGCACCCTGGAGCTTATTCAACACCTGCTCCAGATTCCCAATCATATCACGGAAACTTTTTCCAATGACAATAATGTCATCCAAATAAATTAAACATATTTGCCAATTCAATCCGGCAAGAACTGTTTCCATTAGCCTTTCAAAACTGGCTGGTGCACTGCACAAGCCAAACGGCATAACTTTAAATTCAAACAGACCTCTCTTAGACATGAAGGCTGTCTTCTCTCTATCCGCTTCATGGACCTCAACCTGCCAATACCCAGAGTTTAAATCTAAGCATGAAAACCACTTGGCTCCTGCCAGCTGGGCCAGGGAGTCATCAATCCTTAGAAGCGGATAAGCATCCTTCTTGGTAACATCATTGAGCTTCCTGTAGTCTATACAAAACCTCTTGGTCCCATCTTTCTTCTGCACCATTACTATCCCACTAGACCATGGGCTAGAGGAAGGTTGTATAACATCTTTCTGCAGCATATCATCAATTTGTGTGTTGACCTCTTCATGCATATGCTCTGGTAGTCTGCGTAGGGGCTGTTTAATTGGACGGGCATCCCCTGTTGGTATCTTATGTTTTATTATCCCTGTCCTGCCTAAATCAGAGTCTGATTTAAAAAATGAAGCTTGATATTTTGTCAAAAGCTTTGCAACTTCTTTACATTGTTCCTGTGTCAAGCCTTGAGCTGTTCTTTTATATAAGTCTTGCAAGTGACTTGGAACCTCTGAAGAGCATGGTATCTCTTGTTTCTTTATAACTGGTTGTATGCTTTCCACGAAACTCAAATTTGCAATATGTGTCCCAGGATAGATATTAACCTTTTCATTATCAAAATTAACAACCCTTAAAGGTATTGTGTCTTTAACACATATCAAAGCTTTGGCTATCAAACTATTTCCTGTCCCAAGTTGCTTGTTAGCTGGCTCTACCATTCCAAGGTCACTCTGCCTTAATATCGGAACACTGACTTTGCCCTCAATAATAGCTTCAGACCTTGCTGGAATCTCTACTGTCTCAGATACTGTTACCCTATAACACCCCAACTTGCCAGCTAAGCCTAATTTACAGCTTCTATCTTTTACTGTAAGTGTAGCATTCTCTACATCAAGCTTACAACTGTTGTTCTTCAAGAAGTCTAACCCTATGATGGCATCATTATCAATATCAGCAACTATCATATCAACTATGCACTGTATGCCACAAATCTCAATAGTGACTGAAGCCTTTCCTTTAACCTCTATTTGACTCCCAGATGCTGTGAAAACCTGCATTTTAAAAGCCTTAATGTCATGGGAACTTGACTGGCTTATAATGTCCCATGCCTTCAGTGAAAGTACTGATAGTGTAGCACCTGTGTCTATCAAGCATTCTGTATCTATGCCATTAATCTTGCAATCAGCATATAACCCTCCATTTACTGTAGCAACTTGCTTGTTCTGTTGAGTCTCATCACCTTTTGACTCCTTCAATTTACCATTGTTCTTCAAACTAGGACATTTAGGTTTCAGGTGATCTTCTGATCCACATACATAACATCGTGGTTTATGATATCTATGCTGCCTATTCGAGTTTGTCCTACTTTTGTTCTCAGACCTTGGTTTGTATCCCTTCCACGCAATGAATGATTTTTGCAAATCAGTGACTGTTTTCTGCAATGTCTCCATCTTGTTTTGAAAATCACTGTTTTCTTCAGAAGGCTTCTCTGAGGTTACTCTCATATAGCCTTGGCCCTCTAAATGCCGACGTTCAGCCCTATTGAATGCTTCCAACTCTACTGCATGGCGCACTGCATCATTTAGATTAGCAGGTCTTGCTTGTTTGATTCTCAGCCGCATGTCAGAGCTGACTAGAGCATCTATAAACTGCTCCTTTGCTAATGTTTCCCTTAAATCTGATGGCGCTGTAGGGTATGCCAGATTTGTAAGGCGCCTGATATCCTGACCAAGCTCAGACAAGGATTCTGAGGCCTTCTGTCTTCGCTCTCTTAGCTGAACTCTATAAAGCTCTGTTTGATTTGGAGGTGCAAATCTCTCTTCCAGTGCCTTAATCAACTCTGTATAGTTGTGTGTGCCACCAACAAGATTTCCAAATACACCCTGTGCCTGTCCTCTTAATGATACAGCAAGGTACATGCCTCTTTCCTTCTCTGTCCATCCATTTAATTCTGCACAAACTTCAAAATGTGCCCTGTAGTCCAACCAATTCCCAGACCCATCAAATGTGGCTGGCTTGATCTTCATATTCAGTGACTTCTTAGACCCCATGTCATCTGTCTTATTTTGCTCTGCCATGATACCTTGACTCTGGGATGCTCCAGTCTCTGCTTTAGGAGTTGAAGAAAATGGTATTGGCCACTGTGAAGGCTGAACTTTCATGTGATCTTTTGTATCTCTGTCTTCAAGCTTATTTGGATACCATTTAAGGTGTCCATCAGAGAGACCCTTTGCAGTGGGTGTTTGTTCACCTATACCAAACTGTTTACCTTTTGGTATGTCTGATAACAATTGCTTTGGCTTAACATCACGCTTCAGCAATGGCGTTTCTTGTCCTGTTTTACCTACTGTAAAACGTGACATTTCAGCTTCTAATTCATGGAGCTGACGCTCCAGTAACGTTATTTCGTCCTGTGCTTGACTAGTCTCAAGCATAGTCATCAACTTGGGCATTGGCGCACTCAGTGGCGCCATAGGACCCCCTATACTACTATGAGCCATAGTACTATTTTTGTGGATTTCGAGATAATGGTGATTTTATCTGAGATCCCACCGCTGCCACCACTTTTGTAGCGTGTCCAGGGCTCTATAACTGTGAGCCTTTAGGTGCACACTATTAACTATTAAGATAGTACTATGATCAAAGTAGATATATATAATTTTCCTTTGGGCTACTTTGCCTTATGATTAGATACAAATGATTGTGATTGGTTTATGATGAGGAATCACTAAAGAATTACGGGTCATGAAACTATTAAACACATACAATATAAATTCTGAGAGATAAACCCTATTCTCAGGCTACTTAATGCAAACACCCTATTCTGAGAACACTCTCAAACCCTCTATATACGGAGGTACAGGCTCTGGCAGTCTGATACCAATAGTCCCAAGAAGACAAGAACTACGACCCAGGCAATCAGAATAAGTCTAGCTTTGCCACCTCTCTATGACGGCATTTCATCAGTAGAGAACCCGGTAACAAAGCTTGCTTATATTTGTGGCAAGGCAACCTCTCTACGACGGCATTCCATCAATAGAGAACACGGAAACCAAGCCACTAGTCAAGTGTGCCTAAAGTCCCAATTGCTTATCTTCTTCTATTGAATAACTCCTTCAATGTTTCCTTCGATGTTGACCCTTCGAAGAACAGTTACAGACTGATCGCTTGCAATGCAAACGAATGTTTATATAGTCCTTGTGACGTCACAGACATGCAACAGCCAATCGGAAGACACCTAGCTCCCGATAATACACGAGCCCTTACGGAAACCTACGATTTATATACTGTACGAAATAATGTACCTGCCGAATCAATGTGCACTGAATAATTGAACCTATATTTGATTATTCCCCACAACTTATGGCTTCTGCGACAATATGGACTAGGTGCTAGTGAGTTGGGTTTATATATATGATAATGAACTAAGAAAACAACTAACAAACCTAAGTTTGGGCAATGTTTTTAGCGTGGTAAATTCTTTGTAAAAGTAATCAGCAAATCGGTATGGAATAGAATAGCCTCACTGGGACTCTCTCATACGCCTAGCGCTACACCAGCGTTTGTCACACGTTTCTTTGTACTGCAACAAATTTATCGCCAAAATTCATTGTTTCTTTTTCAGTTTATCTTCATGGCAGTCGTTTTTACTCTACTGAAATTCCCATAATTGTCAAAATATAAATGACGTTCGGACGATGAAGATGAGATTCATTACCCGACAAATCCCAAAATGGCTGTGACATTTCTGTTCAGGATCGTATCAACAAAACATGGGACAGCTCCGTAAGTTACCTGTGACATTGCTGTGACGGTATCAGCTTAACCTGTGACAATACCGTCACGGGCATTATCACAGATTTTAGTATATCTGTTGTATTTGCATATGTTAAACATTTGAAAAAGTCCTTATGGATGGAATGTCACCTGAAAAGAGGCTCAATGCAGTTTCCCACTGTAATTCACCACTGCCAGTGATTTATTTACAAATCTGGGCTTATGAGTCCTGGGACTTGCTGTTCTCATATCAATGAGTCCCAACTGCAAACATACGAGTCCACAACACTATTTTTCATGACAAGTCTGCATCCTGGGACTCGCTGAAATAAAAGCTTTGCATTCCAGAGACAAACATGCACAAAAGATGCAGAATGCACAGGTAAAAAAATCACTGTGACTGCCCAGTCGAACTAGAGAGCCTGGCATCTTCGACTTTATGTCCAGCTACTGATAAAAAAATAAGTTCACATTTCTACAACAAAATTCATGACTATGTTGTAATTTTGAAATTTTGGAGAGAAAAAAAATTGGATATACTTTAATATAGTGGACCTATGTGGAATCCTGCCTTATAAGAGGATGTATCCATACAAATGTGGTATCAAAATAAACTTTGACATCTTAACTACACAGAAAGACCAATAATAATAGCTATATCCTCGTATAAAGTGATTATCGAGGCCTTTAAACTTCATAAGGGTCAACGCAATTTTCGCTTCATCGCGCATCAGTGTACATGGTCATTTCCAACACTCGTGCAAGCCTCTGGGATTATGCACTTTGGAAATTAGATCTTGGAACGATTGGGCAATGATTATAAATGATACCCATTCCGTGTTTTCTGCAATAAAAAGGTTCTCACAGCATAAAAAGCACAAATCCTTCACTCCGGTGAATCTTGTTGACAAGTCGGCCATTTTGGTAGAAAAGTAGATAAAAAGCGCCTGGATAACACTTGCTATTGTCGCGAACTCCCCAGTATCTCTCACAAGATTAAAGGGTGCCGAGTCATAGAGGGGAATCGATAACAGAAATGCTGTTCATTCCGTATAAGTTACATTGATGGAAAAAAACGCATTTTGATATAAAAACATTGTATTCTTAAGAAATGTGGAATCATTTCTATATAGAGATGCAACCAGATTTTTGGCAAAGACTGAATAATTGTTTTCTCAAGAAATGTGGATGCATTTCTATCTAGAGATGTGACCAGATTTTTGGCCCAGACTGCATGATTGTTTTCTTAAGAAATGTGGAATCGTTTCTATATAGGGATGTAACCAGATTTTGGCCAAGACTGAATAATTGTTTTCTCAAGAAATGTGGAAGCATATCTATATAGGAATGATTCCACATTTCCTAAGAAAACAATTATTTAGTCTGGACCAAAAATCTGGTTGCATCTCTATATAGAGATGATTCCACATTTCTTAAGAAAACAATGTTTTCATATAACATAGCCCCAGATAAGGCTGCGTATTGCGTATTTACGCAATTGCTTGGACCCAAAAACGCAATTAAATTAATTTCTGTGCGTACAAAAACGCAATAAATAATCTTGATACTCAATTCAGAACTTTTTCATAGCGTATGACGCTTTGCGATTGCCGTTTTTGTATACAACACTGGCAATTATCGGGTACAAATTTATACGAAGCATGGTGCCATTTCTAGTATATTAAATTGTAAACCAGTCCAGGAACATTCTTATCGCTATTTAGCGGTACTCCATATTTACACAATAACGACATTCATCTCACTTTACGATAACAATGGCGAAACATGGGCAAGAAAGCAAACAAATAATATCGTCCTTACAGTAGTAACTCAACTTTAATACTGCGTTGAAGGTTTGAAGAATCATAGATGACATGATAAATACGTTGGATTTTCGAAATAAGTCTGAAATAGCGGTCTCAGATGTACTAAAGCAGTATTGTCAATGGGCTTTCTGAAAGTGAAACCGAAAGTAAACCAAAAAAATCAGGAGAAACTAGCGCAGGCCTGGTTTCATTGCTTATTTGCTTTCAGATGGATACCCAATACAAAAACTTGAAATACCCAATTTAAAATTTGAAATACCCAATTAAGCAAAAAAGAGGTGGGTAAATACCCAATTGCTTCCAATCCTTATCTGGAGCTATGTATAAAATGCGTTTTATTCCGTCAATGTAACCAATACGGAATAAACAGCATTTCTGTTATAGATGCCTGTCTATGGATACATCTTCAAGAAGACGAATAATTGTTGGGGAGTTTTACTGCATAACTTCCCAAGACATGATCGATGTTTGAAAGACGCTTGCATTTTCATTGAGAAATTGAAATGGCCCACATCAACCGTGAAAAAACAATTACCCTTGCCTGATTTAACTGATCATTACAAACGATATTTGGACCCAGGCGTTTTGATTGTAGTATAAAAATGGAGATGAGATACAGTTCACAAGTGTGGACACATCCTCTTATATGGCAGGATTCCACATAGGTCCACTATATTAAAGTATTTCCAAAAAATTGGCTGAATCTTTAGAAAATTGTGTGGAGGCTGATTATTTTTGTCATTAATTAATCAGGAAAAAATACAAAACCTGAAAAATTACTAACAATCCTGGATAAACTAACCTTAATCCATTAAAAAGCTGCTTTGATTTTTCCAAAAGATGGCAAAACTCATTCACAATTCGCTTTTCATTTTCGTCCATCGGAGGAACGACCTCTTCCGACATTTTGTTTGTGAATGAGGTGAAATCTCTAAACAAAAGTTACGGAATATTTTGTTGGATTATCTTTTAATAATTCTTGAAAATCTGAAGTAAAACTATGATTTTTATACACGTCATGCATTTGACAGTAGGCAAAAAAAGCTTTTAATACAAATCATATATTTTTTGAGATTATTTTAATTTTTTAGGGCGTAACGAAGATCAAGAAGTCAACTGAGTTTCACTAAAACGTCGAAACAGGAGCACTATCATTGTCGGAATAATTTTTATTATTATTATTTTTATTATTATTATTATTGTTGTTTTTATTATTATTATTATTATAATTATTATTATTATTATTATTATTATTATTATTATTATTATTATTATTATTATTATTATTATTATTATTATAATCATTATAATTATTATTATTATTATTATTATTATTATTATTATTATTATTATTATTATTGAAGTCATCATTATCATCATGTTATTATTATTATTTCTTCTTCTTCTTCTTCTTCTTCTTCTTCTTCTTCTTCTTCTTATTATTATTATTATTATCATTATCATTATTATTATTATTATTATTATTATTATTATTATTATTATAATTATTATTATTATTATTATTATTATTATTATTATTATTATTATTATTATTATTATTATTATTATTATTATTATTATTATTATTATTATTATTATTATTCCTTTACCCGAAATGTACAAAGTACATCTCTGCCCATTTCGCATGTCAAGTGTACTAATTCCACTTTGTTCCTAAGGAACAAATTGGACTTGTCGGGCCCACCGGGGTTTACCTGTTGGATTTCTTTTGCTCCATATTCAGTTTTATTTACTGTTGAGTCCTTATCTTTGCTTTATCTCCTTTTGTATCTTGATTTATATGTTCTAGGAGATGGTGTATTGATAAGTTAGGGATCTTTCATGCAAACCAGGCATATATGTTTCTTGATCCACATCTGAACTAAGGGTGAGGTTGGTGCACTGTTAAACTGGTTTAAGCCCTCCAGTAAAATATTTTACTGACCGTTCCAAGGGGGTACTTCTTTTGTGGATCTTTTATGTTTTTGTCTGTCTTGTGTTTGCTATGCCTTTGTACGCATTTGTTTATGTGTGCCTTGTGGTCAACTGCTGGGAAAGGGCTGACCTCTTGGCTCTTGTGCGTGGTGTCTAGCTGTGAGTTTGTTACTTTCCCATTGGTATCCTGGGTCAGGTGTGGCACTTGATTGTATCGATTCCTGATCTTTGCACCCTTACTTTCTTAGTACCCTTGGCTTGCGAAGATGATCTCTGTCATGTCTGTGAGGACGAGAGACGGTATATAGAGATAGATAGGTAAAGACAAATTTGTTCTGCTATGTTAAATACACCCCCGCCTAGATTATGACCTCTAATATACAGTCCTCAAGACCATAACTCATCTTATCTAAGTGCTAATGAGGTGTTAACTGAATAGATATTTATTGTACGTAAATGGTAAACCTACAATGTTTACTAATATCAGGGACTCTCTATACAAAGGGACAGGAACACTGTATTAATTTTGCTGATAATATACAATTATTGACTTATGTTGAGGTAGACATGGAGTGTTATTGAACAGTAAAGGACATATTGACCGACGAAGAGCGGAGGTCAATATGATTAAGTTTACTGTTCAATAACACTCCATGTCTACCGAAACATAAGTCAACAATTGTTTTATTATATAATAAATGTATGTTATGCATTTCCTGCCATTTTTGACCATAAAAACGTTGACGTTACGGATGGATCATGCGAAATTACTTGACGTTCTGACGTCATTTCCCGTAAGCCGGTCAATATAACCTCGTGCCGTGTACTATGCAACGTCACGTCCGGCAAACCATGCAATTGTAGTTTTATCGACTCGAGTGGATATGCATCTGGGCCAATCAGAAGATGTTTATTTATAGATTATATAATAATAAGAATTATCATGTATGTACAGTACCATACTTGCAGACATTGTAAGAAGGAGATAATAAGCTTATTTAAAAGTGTGTTTTTTTCGGAATAGATATAATAATTAATTATCTATGAAGCTTAAAAACACCCAGTACATAGAGTAGCCTTTCAGTGTCAAAACCATTTATTTTTCAAAAAGATACATTGTGCATTTCTCCAGTTAATCACATCGATAGTGGGTATGAGCACCAGAGCTCCTAAAATATACACATTAGGTACATATTACAATATAATAGTTACACATATCAAGTTACAATGATGCTAAATGTTCAGACTGTGTGATTCAGCATATGATGGTAAAGAAGAGATAGTAATTCAAAAGTGTTATTAAGTAAAATTTGACATTAATGATAAATTGTAAATCGACACTTTGTGTTCGACTTTTGTGTGAGTGATGTGGCATATCTAGATTAATTAGTGGTTCCTAGTCTAGGCCCATAGGGACCGGTCCTCCCTACTTCTCTTTCATAAGATACATTCTGGTGCTGTGTCTGTAGAAAAAGACAAGTGCCTGACCCCCTACTCACAGTTTGAAATCTACCAGGGCATCACACAGTGCCCAATATTGTAGATACCAGATATACGGTGATGCCCTGAAGAACTCATCCCCCCAACTATTCCACAGTGGAATGGTCTTTCTCCTTCGGTGGTCGATTCCCAGACTACTGAGGAGTTTAGGGCACTTCTCATTTAGTCAAAATACAGCCGAAAGATTTTTCTTGTGTTTTGTTTTGTTTTGTTTTGTTTGTTTTGTTTTTCCTTCAAAATCCAAATTCGCACTCCCTGGCGTAAGGATCACATGCGATAGTACCAGTAGTAAAGGAAAGAAAGAAAGATTCTTAACCCTTTGTATAGAAAGACCCTACTAATATGAGCCTAAAAATAAACTGAATGAATTCTGCATGGTACACATTGAAAGTAAAATTAGAAAATACTGGCAAGGTAGAGCTTATGTAAATAAGCTAATAAATGTTAAACGTATTACAATACCTACAATTTGTCAATACAATTTAGAGCCATGTCTAATAAATATATTGTCCAAATATAATGGAGAGCGCCACAAACTTTCCAACATGACTACACATTATATTTCTTTGTAGAAGTATAAAAAATGTTTCTCATTACAAGCCAAATAGAGCGAGCCCTCTCTAGTAAAGGTTTATTCACAATATTTCACAACATGATTCTAATCACAGCGAGGCAAGCTGTTAATCTTATAGACAACTCTACTCAGTAGAAGTACATAAACTTGAATTAGCAATAAAATGCTATTAATATGGCCTTTATGAAGTTTAGGTAAACAGTATAGCGTATGAAGCTTGTCATGATCATCATAATCAAACACACTGAACTTAGCAGTTATATGTCATAGATGCCTATCAACGACAAGCCTCTCATCAAGCAAAGCTTTATGACACAGACGGCTATCAACGACAAGCCTCTTCAAGCAGACTATACTGATAGCGTTTGGTGCTGCCAAGTTCTTTCTTCAGAATGCTTGTGTAGTAAATCCTTCAGACAATTACAAAATTGTTAGCAGCCTTATGCAAGCGCTAACACAGCTTCGGGTTAAATTTCTGGACACCTTTATTCAAATTTAGATTTTGGCAGAAGAAAATCTTGATAGAATTCTTCTATCAATACTATTAAAGTAAGAAAGAGAGCAAAGATCAGGAATCGATACAATCAAGCGCCACACTATTTAGTTTCCAAGAATTAAAAGCACAAGATTCAACATGTTCTCGATTACAAAATTCTTGTAAGGCTCCAGCAATTTCTTCACGCCACTCGGTAAAGTCTATAGCCAATTTGGCTATGGAAACCTATATTTAGTGTGTGTGTGTGGGGGGGGGGGTACAGATAATAGACCAGATTCTAGAATCAGTAATACTTTTTAAATCCCCAACACCTGTATAAGTCTTTAGATTTTCAACGATAAGGAGTAGTAGGTTTCAGTATCAAGATCAGTTATAAATTCATTAAAATTAAATATAGTGTCATGAATTGGTGTTTTCTACTTAAATAAATTATTATTTTATAGCCAGGGAATAGTAAGGGAAGTTTGGGTTTGTTTAGGGGCAATGAAATTTAGCCCAAAATATCAGCATTGGTTGGTTCCTGATGCTTGTCGTTGGCTGGGCCTACTGTAGCTCAACTTGAGGTTTTCTTTATCACTGACTATCTGTGAGTCAAGAGCGATTTTCTTTGTTTCATCAAAGTGTGTTAATTTGATTTGATAGTTTCTCTCTGGTTATACATTGAGTTAGTTGGGAAGCCTCCACGCGAGCTAAACAATTTTGTGTTAAACACCACAACAGAATCTAGGCGAAGATTTGGCGCCAGTAAAATCTATTTAAGCCCCCCCCCCCCCTCCTGGTGGCTTAGGCTGCTGTCCGTTCTAAGGCGGTGATTCTATTGTTGTTGATCTATTGTTTAATATACTTCCCATTATTTGTGGGAGTTCTTTGTCTTTGTTTTGTTATACATTACTTTATCTTCATTCTAATTTTGCAACCACTTGAAGAGGAAGTGAAAGCTGGTTGCTTTTTAATTATTGTCTTACAGATGTAATGTTTCTGTAAATGTTCTGTGGCTCTTCCTGGCGGTGCCGTGGGTTGGTCTACAGTGTGTGATGGTGGTATTTCCTGATCATACTCAGTTACTCTTTTAAGCATGGAGGAAATAAATGTTTAAAGGTTTAAGTAGTTTTCTTCACATTTGGACAAAAGTTCAAAGCATAGATGTGGAGGCCAACGGCAAATTTTAATTCAATGAAAATATAATATTAGATAAATAATATGTGATTCCCTATTTTCAAAAGAATAGGAAAAGAAGAGATAACAGATGTATCTTTAAATATATTAGGCAAGTTTATGTACCGTTAAACATGTTTAAGTCTTCCAGCGAATTTCTTTTACTGACTGTTCCAAGGTGGTGCTTCTTTGGTGGATGCTTTTTGTTATTTATGTTTCTCGTTTGTCTTTATTATACTTACTGTCTTGTCTGTTCCTGAAGCTTTGTGATCACTGCTGGGAAAGGACTGACCTCTTGGCTCTCTTGTGTGCGATGTTTCCATGTGTT
This sequence comes from Loripinus fragilis, assembly GCA_964019695.1. Classification (NCBI taxonomy): domain Eukaryota; kingdom Metazoa; phylum Mollusca; class Bivalvia; order Lucinida; family Lucinidae; genus Loripinus; species Loripinus fragilis. Next base: position 38,461,673 of record OZ026515.1, read on the forward strand.
TTTGTCACTTTTCCATACGGTGCCTCAGGTCAGGTTTGGTACTTAATTTTATCGATTCCTGAGCGTTGTCTTCTTTACTTTTATGAATTCAAAAAAGTGAGTGAGTATGATCAGGAAATACCACAATCACATACTGCAGACCAAACCACGGCACTGTGAGAAAGAGTCACAGAACACTTACAGTCACAAGACACCAGGAAGACACTTAAGGCAAAGCAACCAACTCTCTCTTCCCTATCAAGATGATTGCAAAACTAGAAAGGACACTGTACTCATCTTCCTTGGTGTAGGCTGATCATGATTCATATTGTTAATTTAGAATGTTGGGCTTATCCACCAGGTCAGCATGCATCTTATCTCTTCTTTGAGTGGGGCGACGTCACTGTTGCATTTCTTCAAGGACTTGGTGAATGGCCAGAATCGTTTCTGCTTACCCTGTAAGGAACACCAAAATCAATTGTATTTTCAAGATGCTCCCAATATGCTTGTTGTTCGGTCTTCTGGATCCTTGCATTGATAAGTTTATACTTGTTTGACTCCTTTGTAACCGTCTGTCTCATGAAAAGTTTATTTCTCTTGCAATGTTCTTGCGATCCAGAGCTTGTCCTTGATGTCACCACGAATCATCTTGCTTGAAATATGTTCTATATCAATCTATAAATCATACCACCGAGAATGAATGTCTTAGGTGTGTGCTGTCTCTGTGAAGAGATGTACACACTCATTAAATTCCTGAAGCCCTAGCAATGGTCAGTAATCAGAATGGGGATATTTGAAAATCTTGCGCTCCGAGGTAGGTTTCTTGATTGGTCTCAACCTTGCCCCAAGGTAATAAAACTTTTTTATGCTCAATTTAACCTGTTCATAAATGTTCAACACAACATCTGAGAGACTTAAAGCAAGAAACGTCTTTATTTGTCAGTATTTTAGTTTTTATGAGCAGTTGAAATTTCGTGTTCAGTTGAGTTCACTATGTGCGATTATTCAAGAGTACTGCATTACAAAGCAAAGACCATACATACACAACCACAAACAGCAACAATACAAAATAAATAAACAACAACAGAACCTAGGCATTGGAACAAATGGCAACAAAAGCCACTGGGAGGCTTTAATATATTTTACTGGCCAAAAAGTAAGTGAGTATGATCAGGAAATACCACAACCACACTCTGCAGACCAACCCACGGAAACCTGTGAGGAAGAGGCACAGAACATTAACAGTAACAAAACATCAGGAGGCAATAAAAGCAAAACAATCAACACTCTCTTTCTCGTCAAAATGATTGCGAAATAGAAATGACACAAAGTAGTGCATACCAAAACAAAGACCAACACAGAATCCCCACAAACAATGGGAGATATATAAAACAATAAATCAAAAACAACATAACCACTGCCGTAGAACGGACAGCAGCCTAAACCACCGGGGGTGGGGGGGGGGGGGGTGGGGGCTTTAACGTATTTTACTGGAGGCAAATCTTCTCCCTAGATTCTGTTGTTGTTAAAACACAAAAAAGTGTTTAGCTCGCACGGAGGCTTCCTAACTAATGCAATGCGTCATAACAGAGAAACAATCTAATCAAATTAACACACTATGATGAAACAAAGAAAATGGCTCATTACTCACAGATAGTCAGAGCTAAAGAAAGCCTCAAGTTGAGCTAAAGACAAGCATCAGTCACCAACCAACGGGTTAAAGCCTTACGCCAGATCCCTCATTGAGTCTGAGGCCTAACACACCGTCCTAGAATTAAAGAGGAGACCTTAGCTATAAACCCTGATCGGGTTATACAGGAATGGAGAGTGTCGCCTGATATCCATGTTGTATCCCACTCTTTTATAACGTTTAATTATCTGTTTTAATTGACCTCTAAAACTAGGCTTTGCACCCTTACTTACTTTCCAACAATCCAAATCTTTACCCTAGATTATGCAATTTTTAAAACACAAAACCAGAACACAGACAAAGGAAGTAACACACATAAATACAAGAAAGCAATTGAAATAAAGCAACCAACTCCTCATAGAGAGGAATGCAAGACTATAAATGGCAAAAATTCCTATATCACAAAATCAGGACAAAGATATAAGTAACATCAACAGAATCACAGCCCTGGAACAGAGATCAGACGAAACCACCAGTGGGCTTAAGTATATTTTACTTGCTCAGTCTTTGCTCTGGATTCTGCTGTTGTTAAAACACAAAACATGTTAATTCGCGTGGAGGCTTTCTCACTTATACAATGTATCGTATCATCAAAAGAAAAAAACAACAACAATCAAATCAAATAAATAAACTGTGATGAAACTTAACTCACAGGTTCCTTGGTTTTTTGTTTGTTTGATTTGATTCTTTACGTCCCAGTCAACAGTTTATCAGTTATGTCGGGATTGGTCTTCCTGGGTTGAACCAGTACTAAGCAAGATTAATGTGTCCTGCTCAAGGACACAATGCAGTGACACCGGAAAGGTTCCTTGGCAATAGGGAGTAGTGGTTTACATTGTGTCCCATGGGTTGTGTAAGGTTTTACACACTCATTCTGTCAGTCTATTCCCTCTATGTTAAAATCGCTTCTAGGGCAGAGATGGACACCGTTTGCTGTAAGGATTCTTACAAAAAGTAAGCGAGTATAACTAGGAAATGTAACAATCACATACATTAGACTAACCAACAGCACCGTGGGAAAGAGACACAGAACACTGACTCCAATTCCTTTGGAAGCTGGTCAAGGTAGCATGGGTCATGTTAACTGGGGCAGATGAAAGATCCAATAGAAGTTTCTTTGATCCCTGAACTTTCAACTTGACCCATACCAGATCACAGTTATCACTGACTTTCAGCTGTTCTGGCTACTGGCTTTCAAATATATTGACAAGGAGAAGAAATACCTTTCCACCCTGTCCAATGCTTTTCCTATAGGCTATGTAGTAGGAAAAACCCTTCTGATGAGCTCATTGTTAAAATTTAGCCGATACTCAGAACCAATAACAACATTCGCTTGTATGGACATTGTGAAAGTCCAGTGCTGTGCAGGTTTGCCTGGGGTTTTGATTGATGCATGAGCATCCGTAATTGGATATCATTTCTTGTAGTAGTGACTTTGCTGGAGGATGATGTGGCAACTGAATTGGAAAAGCTGTATCACTTGCTTGACTCAAGTAAGAAAAGGAATTTAAAATTTCAAAGGCCATCACCATTTGGGGTGATAGCTTGGTTTTAGTCTGAGATATTTCAGAGTGAACGCAGATAGCCAACTGCGGTTGCTAAATTCCAGCTATAGTCCAGATTATCTCAAGGGACTAATCATTGATTAGAAAATCGAAGCTTATTATATGGCTCATCAGTGAGCATCAAAGCTTTTCAAAGCTCGACATTGGCAAAGAGAGATATTCTTTGATTAGGGCCTACATTCTGTATAGCCGTGATTTATTTTGTGAAAATGCTTACAACATATAACTACAGAGCTATTTGGAGCTGTTATAATTGCCATAATTGCACATTGCAAGGGTTTGATATTCATTATACTGCGTATGTATACTACTGATCTTTAAACCACTTCAGTTATGGCTTCATGTTTATTTCTTATGTATTAATGACTGATATTTGGCACTGCACACTTTTTATATATAATTTACAAGTTGAATACATTGGTTTTGGTACCCTTGGTATGCTAATTTCCTGGTTGATTCGCTCTAATGATAATGGGTAAGTATAGCACCATTATTGCAGTATTGTCTTTCTGTGTAACCCCTATGCTCAAATTAGTTTAGTAATGTACCCAGCTATTGCCTTGGTTCTAGTTTTCCTAGTGTTGTCTCTGCATTAGCCTATAAGATAGAGCATCGTTTTTTGCTCTCTGTGTATCATCAACTAGTGGGATTATTCATCAGGATTTTGTTTGGACACTGTTCAAAAAGGAAACGTTATTCATTAACGGGTAACGCAAATTAAATAATGAGTTAACTTGTCTCAGTTCAATGGTAAGGTCAAAAATAACACACTATTAGTGATTTCAAGTTTTATTCTAGTTGTTTAATTAATATAATTTCATTATTTATCATTTGAACAAGCTTCTGCTACCACTGGGAGTGTATTGACAATATTCTTTGAACAAATTGAAATAGAACTTCTCTTTGACATCTCTGACCATTCCCATTGATTGTAGTTATCTCAAATGTTCTCTGACTTACTATACTGGTAGCTGTTACAGTGTCTACGTTAGTAAAAGAAAATAAATTCAAATTTCTATTTCATTACTTTCCCTGCATCTGATTACATTTTCTAAGTGAATTAAGTTAACTAGAATATTTTGGTACTTTTCTGACAGATATGTAGTTTTGTGTATGTTTCAAACTTATTTGTCAAGATAATATCTGAATATGTGTTTGTAGAAATCAGAGGTTTCATTCTTCTACTGTACTGTGTGTGTTTGAATGTTCATAAACTTGTATGAAATTTAAACTCACTTGCCTATTCATATATATTTTGAAGCGTTCTGTATGCAAATAAATAAATAAAACCATATAGATTGGTTTACCATTAATGTGCAAACAGCAATATTAATAGAGTTAAGCAACACACTTAATTGAGTCTGATATTTTGAAGAGAAATATATGTTTTTACAGGTTAAAGTAGACAAGAGTACATGTAATGTGAATTACGTTACCAAAGCAATTGGCATGTATTTTAACGCAAAAATGCAAAATATTACTACCTGCATCATAAAGATATTCCATTTTTATATATATTATCATTTTTTCTAAAACAAAAGATAGCTCCTCTGGTTAATCGTTCACAAATTGATGACATCACTTAAAATTTCTTTGTAATTATTAAATTAGAATTAAATCGCATCTGCTTTCATATTTAACCCTCTTTGACTATGTAAAAGAACAAAGATGTGACAAATATCCTATATGTTGAGTTTTTTTGACCAAAAAATATCTAGAAAGAGGTAAAAGCTACAGAATCTCTTAAAATCCCCTTGTCATAAAACAAAATTTGGTATGCGTTAGTGTGATTTATCATTTTATCACAGTAACGTAATTCACTTTCAGTACTGTTCTTTATCAACCTGAAAATTTGAAATATCGAGTTGTACACATATTTTGCATATCATAAACTACTGGGTGACTGCCACTAAGTGAAAAAACCCCACAATAAATGAAAATCTAAGCATAAAATCTATGGGACAAAATTAGCTCAAAAAGTTGCCTCGTTTTGGCTGTTCTGTGTGATCCCTATGTATCATACATTTGTGTGCTGATTAAGTGGTAATGTCATGAATGTTGCCTCACTACTGGTACATGTATTTAAAGGCATGAACCAATGTTGCCTCTCTGATTATTCCCCATTAGTTATACTACTTCGTCAATCGATGGAAATGTTACACCATGTTGTGTTTGTGTTGGCCTTTTTATATATAAAAGTGCTACCTCAATAGTGGCTTATGTCTATCTATTCCCTGCGTTTCAGGTATCTACTGCTTCAGTGGTTATCTTACAAGCATTGTATTAGTGTTAGCCATTAACTGGTACTACTTAAATGTCAGCTTTCTGTCTATTCTCTTTATGTTCGTTTTGTATATGTCTGGCGTTGCATCAGTACAAGGTAAGTAAGGGTGTAAAGATCAGGAATCGATACAATCAAGTACCACACCTGACACAACTTTATTTCATTCTATTCCCTAAATGGTAGCTTTCTGGGTTCCTATAACTCTTTGTAGCGTGTTTCTTTACTTAGTCATGTCTAAACTCATCACTGATGAATGAAGAGTAACGGAATACGTTATGCCAAGGTTACCGCGGATGGTCTAAACTTTACAAAGTAAGTAAGAGTGCAGAGATCAGGAATCGATACAATCAAGTACCACCTGACCCAGGATACCAATGGGAAAGTAACAAACTCACAGTAGACACCACAAACGAGAGCCAAGAGGTCAGCCCTTTCCCAGCAGGTGACCACAGGACACAAATAAACAGACGCTCACAAAGGCATAGCCAACACAAAATAGAAAAACATAAAAGACCCACAAAAGAAGTACCGCCTTGGAACGGTCAGTAAAATATTTTAGGGCACCAACCTCACCCTTAGTTTAGATGTGGATCAAGACACATAGATGTTTGGTTTGCATGAAACACCCCTAACTTATGAATTAATGCATCGTCTCCTAGAACATATATATCAAGATATAAAAAGGAGATAAAGCAAAGTTAAGAATTCAACAGTAAATAAAACTGAATACCGGAGCAAAAGAAATCCAACAGGTAAATCCTGGTGGGCCCGACAAACAGCCAAAACATCAGGCCCCTACCATCTCATCAATAGATAAGTCTTTAAGTCGGAACCGTCATAGAGTCTGAAGTCAGACCCACTGGCGTGCAATTATAGAGGAAAGCAAAGTTGCCAACCATGATTAGGTTGACCACCAAGCATGCAGTCTGCTGCTATACAATAATGTTATAGCCAATCTTTTTATAATGGGAAATAATTTTAATGAACAGCGCTGAAAAATTATCAGAGCCAACAATTTTCTTCAACTTATACACCGAGTCACCACAAATTTCGGGTTATGAAAGTCCATGGCTCAAGAGAGATTTAAGTCCAACTTGGAATTTAGATATCAAATCATAGTATCGTCTATAAAATTTAGAAAAAAGGTTTCTTGAAGTTTATGATACCGATAGCCTTGTTTAAGAAGTTTCTGAGTTTACAATTTATTGCGAGTGTTGAAGTCAGTATTATAGCTAGATCCTCTAGAAAAAACGAATGAATTGAGAGATATAGACTCCATAGGATGTAGAACGAGGAACATCACCATCTAAAAATGGGAAATTGACAATTTCAAAATCAAGGTCGTCACGTTTATTATAAATTTTGGTAGACACTATATCATTAGAAATAGACAAATGCAAGTCTAAAAATGCAGCTTCGGTATCAGAGGTATTGGCTTTATTAAGTTGGAGCTCTGAAGGGTATATTTGACTTACCACATTGTCAAAATAAACATTATTAATGTTTAAAAGATCGTCCAAGTATCTGGATGTAGTGTTAAACGCATCAACAACATCAGCCTGACTATCATCTGAAAGAGACATCATAAAGTCCCTTTCATATCAAAACAGGAATAAATCTGCAACCAGGGGAGCACAATTAGTACCCATAGGACCCCCAACTACTTGTCTATACAGATTGGTGCCAAATCGAATAAAAATGTTGTCTAACAAAAAGGTCAGCGCATCACATACATTTTTTACATGACCATGCATGATATTTTTTAGGGTTTTCCGAAGTAAAAATTGCATTTCTGTCATTACATGTAAGGTAAGGAGAGCCTTCTCTCTGGAAGGTTCTTTCAATAAGATCAATAAATTTATCTTTAATTAAGTTATGAGGTAAAGTAGTGTAAAGAGTAGAAAAATCATAAGTAGACAAACTGGTCGCATTGAAATCTCTAGCTTTAAGTTTATTTAAAATTTCCCCTGAATTTTTAATAGACCAAAATAGTTTTTACCGGATCTCTCATATACCCTTTCACAGTACTTGATAACATGTTTTTTACAGCTGTAAGACGCGAGGTTAACAATTTAGAAAGTTCTGTTGTCGTACAAGAACTAGAATTAGCAATAAATCTTGCTTTATAGGGTTTTTTATGGAGTTTAGGTAACCAGTACAACGTAGGAACTTTGTCTTGATTTTCTTAAGCTTTGACACCGAAATGTAGGGCTGTATGACAACCATGCCCATCGACAATGACCCTCTCACTCAAAGAAGGCTGCAGTTTATAGGCATTAGTGTCAACAAGCTCACGCTTAAGAGTATTAATATAGTACAATCGTCAAACAACTACAGCATTGTTAGCAGCTTTATGTGCTGAAACCAAAACATAGTTCATATGAAAATTCTAGATACCTCGTTTAAGATGACGAAAAGAAGATTTAGGTTTAGGGGGTAAAAGATGTGTTTTACGAGTGTAAAATGAAATACGAGTATCAATAATTTTTAAAATGTAATCTTCCATTCCTTCAAGGGATTAGGTTCAACATTTTCCCGTTTCCACCAACGATTACTAAAGTCATTTAAAGAAGCAGCGATCTCTCTACGACATTTAGGGAAATCAATATTAGAGGGAAATCTATATTTAAGACCTTTAGACTAAACACTAAACCCCTAAATGGACAATCACAACTGTAGTAGACAACAAATTTTGAGGTACGAGGGACGTTTTTTATGTTCGTAGAGAGGTAGATTTAATGAAAACAGCGGAAGTAAATGCATACATCATGCATATATTTGGAAAGATTGAGCTTTTATCTATACATGCAACCTAAAATTATTTCAAAATGCATTACTTTAATGTCTTCTAAGAAGCAAAGACATACTTGTATATCGCACACTGGAAATGTGGAAGAAATATGACATTTATGGACTTAGTCTCTGACAGAACGTCAGTAACAATTGCATGAAAATCAGGTCCATAGGCATACACAGCTTCTGAAAATTTTGCTGCAGATCAAGGACACCACATGTTACAATATTATATAAACATTATAGCAAATATTATACGCAGCAATTATTGGAAAAGGAAGATTTGTTTGGAACCTCAGCAAAGTGAACAGTAGGCATACAAACTTTTATTGTAAAAAATTGACACAAGTGGAAGTTGGATACGGGCTTTTGAATGTGGCTTGATATGTTAGCTGTAAAGTAGTATTGTAATGTATCTTGTTTATATGGCAGATGGAAATGTTGTGGTAACTTTCATCTAAAAAAAAAGTTAATGCTTTTGTTTTATTAGAAATGAACTGCAAAATAAATAGCCTAGGGGTGCTAAAATCCCTTATTTTGTACATTTAAATGACGTCATGGGGCGTTACTGTATTTAGATAATACATTAAAACTGTTTTTGAGTCTCTAAACAGGTGTTGAAATCACTGCAATAAGAAAATTGTGCAGATCCGATTGTTATTGTATTTTCTACGCCGGGTTGATTTACCCCACCCACTTTTTATAACATGGGGGTATGCCAGTACCGAAAGTTGCCAGCTACACGCTTAAATCGATACATCAATATAACTGCTGACGAATGATTGAGTATATCATGTGCTATGCAAAACCAGAAGAAATTTTAAAATTTGTTCATTATCCTAATTTTAACAGATATGATAACTAGCACATGACTGTGATTATTTTGGTATATTGATGGGTGTTTCAAAATTGTTATAGAAGAGCAAACAGCATGCTTATAGTTTTGCTGCACTTGTCTACGATTAGCGTTTGAATATTTAATTTTGATGGTGCAAAAGAAAAATCGGCTTGAAAATGCTTATATCACCATAGCGAATGGAACTTAACGGCGTCTAATTCCTGCTTGCTGCGTGGTTAAAATGGCATGGATTTTGACCAGTGTCCTTTTCATGCCCTATTCAAAGCTATATATCTTGACCGAACTAAACGCTAATGATGTAAAATTTATATCAGTTGATAGACAAAAGCTAGACCTTTCAAAATATATACACTTAAGGTACCGTAAAATCTATATTTGTAGAGATACAGCCCGATTCTACGAACATAAAAAATGACCCTCGTATCTTTCTTGAATTCCGCAGGAAATAAGACTTTATTAGAGGGTCACTGATGACGCCTAAATGGCAGAAACTAGCTAGTCTGGCCCAGGAAATATGCACACTCTGGTTTCAGTTCTTTGGTGCCGTCTTTGCTTCCAAAGGATACCCTTTAAAGAACATATTTGACTTCACTACAGCTGGTGACTGGGACTGTGTGGCGGCGGTAAAACGTCTCCCTGCCCTCCACTATAGTGTAGATTTTATTTTCTTGTCCTTTGGGATCATGGGTTTCATTGTGGAACTTTGAAACTATTAGAGGGTCACTGATGACGCCTAAATGGCAGAAACTAGCTAGTCTGGCCCAGAAATATGCACACTCTGGTTTCAGTTCTTTGATGCAGTCTTTGCTTTCAAAGAATACCCTTTTAAGAACATATTTGACTTCACTACAGCTGGTGATTGGGACTGTGTGGGGGCGATAGAACGTCTCCCTGCCCTTCACTATAGTGTAGATTTTATTTTCTTGTCCTTTGGGATCATGGTGTTTATTGTGGAACTTTGAAACTATTAGAGGGTCACTGATGACGCCTAAATGGCAGAAACTAGCTAGCCTGGCCCAGGAAATATGCACACTCTGGTTTCAGTTATTTGGTGCAGTCCTTGCTTCCTAAGGATACCCTTTTAAGAACATATTTGACTTCACTACAGCTGGTGACTGGGACTGTGTGGCGGCGGTAGAACGTCTCTCTGCCCTTCACTATAGTGTAGATTTTATTTTCTTGTCCTTTGGGATCATGAATTTTATTGTGGCACTTTGAAACTATTAGAGGGTCACTGATGACGCCTAAATGGCAGAAACTAGCTAGTCTGGCTTAGGAAATGTGCACACTCTGGTTTCAGTTCTTTGGTGCAGTCGTTGATTCCAAAGGATACCCTTTTAAGAACATATTTAACTTCACTACAGCTGGTGACTGGAACTGTGTGGCGGCGGTAGAACGTCTCCCTGCCCTTCACTATAGTGTAGATTTTATTTTCTTGTCCTTTGGGATCATGGGTTTCATTGTGGAACTTTGAACTATTAGAGGGTCACTGATGACGCCTAAATGGCAGAAACTAGCTAGTCTGGCCCAGGTAATATGCACTCTCTGGTTTCAGTTCTTTCAAGTGCGGATCCAGAGGGGGGGGGGGGGACAGGGGGTCTGGACCCCCCTGGAAAATCACAAGTTATATGGGTTTCTATAGGAAATAAGCAATTGGACCCCCCTGGAAAAAGTTGGACCCCTCCCCCTGGAAAATATTGGACCCCCTCTGGAACCTTGAAAAATGATAGATTTCTTTGAAATTGACCATTTGACTTCTGTAAAATAAGCTAAGGACTAAAAAAAATGTCAGAGCTTTTTTTTTGTCAGACTGACCTGGACCCCCCCTGACGAAAATTCCTGGATCCGCGCTTGTCTTCGGTGCAGTCTTTGCTTCCTAAGGATACCCTTTTAAGAACATATTTGACTTCACTACAGCTGGTGACTGGGACTGTGTGGCGGCGGTAGAACGTCTCCCTGTCCTTCACTATAGTGTAGATTTTATTTTCTTGTCCTTTGGGATCATGGGTTTCATTGTGGAACTTTGAAACTATTAGAGGGTCACTGATGACGCCTAAATGGCGGAAACTAGCCAGTCTGGCCCAGGATATATGCACACTCTGGTTTCAGTTCTTTGGTGCAGTCTTTGCTTCCTAAGAACATATTTGACTTCACTACAGCTGGTGACTGGGACTATGTGGCGGCGGTAGAACGTCTCCCTGCCCTTCACTATATTGTAGATTTTATTTTCTTGTCCTTTGGGATCATGGGTTTCATTGTGGAACTTTGAAACTATTAGAGGGTCACTGATGACGCCTAAATTGCAGAAACTAGCTAGTCTGGCCCTGGAAATATGCACTCTGGTTTCAGTTCTTTGGTGCAGTCTTTGCTTCCTAAGGATACCCTTTTAAGAACATATTTGACTTCACTACAGCTGGTGACTGGGACTGTGTGGCGGCGGTAGAACGTCTTCCTGCCTTTCACTATGGTGTAAATTTTATTTTCTTGTCCTTTGGGATCATGGGTTTCATTGTGGATCTTTGAAACTATTAGACGGTCACTGATGACGCATAAATGGCAGAACCTAGATAGTATGGCCCAGGAAATATGCACACTCTGGTTTCAGTTCTTTGGTGCAGTCTTTGCTTCCTAAGGATACCCTTTTAAGAACATATTTGACTTCACTACAGCTGGTGACTGGGACTGTGTGGCGGCGGTAGAACGTCTTCCTGCCCTTCACTATAGTGTAGATTTTATTTTCTTGTCCTTTGGGATCATGGGTTTCATTGTGGATCTTTGAAACTATTAGACGGTCACTGATGACGCATAAATGGCAGAACCTAGATAGTATGGCCCAGGAAATATGCACACTCTGGTTTCAGTTCTTTGGTGCAGTCTTTGCTTCCAAAGGATACCCTTTTAAGAACATATTTGACTTCACTACAGCTGGTGACTGGGACTGTGTGGCGGCGGTAGAACGTCTCCCTGCCCTTCACTATAGTGTAGATTTTATTTTCTTGTCCTTTGGGATCATGGGTTTCATTGTGGATCTTTGAAGCTATTAGAGGGTCACTGATGACGCCTAAATGGCAGAAACTAGTTAGTCTGGCCCAGGAAATATGCACACTCTGGTTTCAATTCTTTGGTGCAGTCTTTGCTTCCAAAGGATACTCTTTTAAGAACATATTTGATATCACATGTGACCAGCAGACAATTAACATACTATTTTAGTCACAGAATTTGTAATTGTCTTTCTGCTGGTGCTTTAAGTATTATCGCTTGCGGTTCTCATCTAGGATTTTGGATGCACAAACTGCATGCTGGATTAGTAAGCAGTGAGAACACTGATACAAACCAGACTAATTGACAAAGCAGGATCTGCACCATTTAATTATTTGTTGAAAAAACCCTTTTGTTACAAATTTTGAAGTGTTTCATGCAAATGTGAAGGATGGTAACTAATAGAAACCAGAAGCACTCACCTGTCACTGAGAATTTAGATGACCTCTATATAAGTTTTAACAACGTCAAGATCAGCCTTGGATCATCATCATTTGAGCAAACTTTGTATGGCCCATATATAGAGAATACTAGGTGAGTGTCTTTTGATATCAAGTTTACCAGGTAAGGCTTTGAGAACGCTTGTTGACATCGTGAGACTTGCTGAACGATTCAACATGCGTTCTCAAAGCTGAGCCGTGTAAACTTGATATCAAAAGACGCTGTCCTGGTATTCTATTTATCAGCTTACTGAGTTGATTATCTCTTCAAAGTAGCAAATGATTTAATGATCGATTTTTGTGTGTGATTCAGCGCCATGGCAACGTCATTCAAAAAAGTGCATAGTCATCATGACCTGATAAAGGCACATGCCGTGAGATAGACAAGGTTTATCAGGCAACATGCACCGCTGCAGTTAATATGAATGGTAACTGATAAATCTTGGCTACATACCAAGACCAAAGGTGATGTGCCAATTTGTTCTGGAGTAGTTTTACCTAACATGGCATGGAAGACATTTTGGTCATGTGACATGGACAATAAAGTTTGATTAAGGTTGTCTCATCCAAAGCATGCTCCATATGAAATTCAACTTTAATTGGCCCTCTGCTTTCTGAGTAAACGTGTTTGCAATCCAATAAGAGCTACCTTAGCTGAAACATAGGTCAATCGTTACCTATAGTCGTTGTCTCATTAGGTTAAACATATCCAGTATTATGACATTCACTTCAACAGTTATTGAAAAAATATCTTTTCAAGGATTCCCCCATATAAATAAATTCAGAAACACATTCGACCACGTTGTAAAGTAGATCAAGGTCAACCTATGGACTAGTTTAACATAGTGTAGACCCCCATCCATAATGCTATATACCAGATTTTAAGGGCTTTTTACCATACATGGGCATGGCAGCAATCTTGTAAATGTGAACAAAACCATTTGTATAAATTTTCATTCCCCTACTCTAAGGAATCTAAGAATATTGAGTTCAATTGGCCTAATGATTTCCGAGAAAAATTGGTTTTAATATATTGATGGGAATCCACTATGAGCGACCTAGCTGAAAGGTCAACCTTGACCTTTGGGGCTTATTTATAGTCATTGTCTAATTTGGTTAAACATAACTAGTGGGTATAATAACTATTTTAGTTCAGACAGTTTTCAAAATAAACTTTTCAAATTTTCCCAATTTGAATGCATTAGGAAGCAAATTTGACCATTCTAGTATTGCAGTCATCTTGATGGGGAAGAGAGCTGGTTGCTTTGCTTAATTTATCTTCCTGGTGTCTTGTGATGGTTGAGTGGCTCTTCCTCCCAGTGCCATGGGGTTGTCTGCACTTTGCGATTGTGGTATTTCCTGTTCATACTCACTATTTTTGACCTTGAAGTAGGTCATGGTCAACCTAGGATCATCATTTGAACAAACTTGGTAGAACCAATGCTACATACCAAGTCCTAAGGTCATCAGCCTTCTGGTTTCGAAGAAGATTTTTAGAGGGTTTTTACCATATATGTGTGTGGCAGCCATCTTGGTCATGTGACCAGGACCATTTGAACAAACTTTTGTTCCCTTATCCTAAGGAATCTCCATATGGGAATTTGAGTTCAATTAGCCGATTGGTTACAGAGGAGAAGATGTTTGAAAATGTTGACAAACCAAAGTCATTGCCCAAAATTGAGCCTTCAGCTCAGGTGAGCTAATAAACTACCACGCACACACATTGAAGGGCAGTAAAAAAATTACAAAAGCAAAGCAAAATGAAATACCATTATATTTTGTAATAAAAACATACAAGAGACAAAACTATATCTCACACATAGTTTACTGCATACATAGGTGAACTTAGCCCTCAAAATTAGATGACAAGACTGAATCACTTTCTTACAAGGAGTAAACCGTACAGTAAAACCTGTGTAAAAGGACCACTCAAAAATAGACAAAGCAAAGATCTTTATGACAAATGGTAGCTTAATGAAGGTCAAAAGTATTGCAGAATGCTCCCTCTGAGCATTCTGCAATACTTTTGACCTGCATTAAGGGATAATTGGTCTTGAAAACCAATTTTTGGTCTTTTTGAGAGTGGCTGTTTTAAACAGGTTCTACTGTACTTTATTTTAGCATTAAACTTTTGCTAATGTTTTTCATAAGTAAAGCATGTTGGATTTGGATAGATACTGTATATTGTTACTTAGCATAGGATGTGGAGAGGGTATTTAGCCCTTAATGCGCCAATCGCAACAAAAGTTGTCTGCTTTTCTCATCTGCTGAACTGTTAAACAAGCCTCTATGACAAACAGTGTGGACCCAGATCAGACTGCTTCTATAGGAGCAGTCTGATCTGGGTTCACCCTGTTTGCTACTATACTTAAATTAGTTAATAATGTTAGACAATCATTTGCAGCAGATGACTTCAGCAGACGTCATTTTTCAGATGCATTTTTTCTTGCGGCGGAAAGGGTTAGCATTTGCTTACTGCCAACACCATATAGCAAAATGTCTGATAGCTATCTCATCATACTGCCATGATATGCACGGGAGGGCATTCTGGGCAGCTGGGCTGCCCAACAAGAAAAGACAGAAAATTAAAGAAAAGAAAGTATAAAAGCAATCAGTGAAATAGATGAGAGTAAGTAAGTAGGTTTATTTCAAAATCATGAAATATGATAGGTTAATTATGAAGAGGAGATTGAAAACAACTATGGCTTGGATCTATGGCTTGGAGTGGTGCAACTTACTAGCTGCGACCTTCAATGAATCAAGGTCCTGTAAGCAGACAGTGAGCTTGGGTCCACTAGACAATAGCCAGTGGAAAGAAGGAGTACTTGTAACACTGTACAGTCCTTAGAGGTGTGGAGCTGGGAACAGTCATTAAATGGCAGTATAGGCAGGATGAGTTTGTTAACTGTATGTAATCAGGGAGGGGTGCTGCCACAAGTTTATTAACAATTTTGTGAAAGAGGGTAATACTGACATCTGCCCTTCTTTGCTCCAAGGCTTACCAACGAAATATTGACCATGATTGTGGCATTTGATTGATGGTTGATAATAAAAGTTGTCTATGGTTCAATATGTAGCTCTGCATTGCACTTTTTTCAGCTAAGGGTACTTTCTCCTAAATATGTGGGTTCCAAACAGGAGCAGCATGACACTCAAGCTAAGGGCGGACATTTGTATTTTAGGCAGTCTCTTGTACATATGATATTGCAGTTTTTCTGGCATCATTCCCCTTTCAGACATGATAATAATATTAACCCTTTCTTTCATGAATATTCATGCTAGGCTCCACCCACTATGAATAATTATATAAATAAGCTTTCATGTTGGTACATAGAACAAAGAAATTACTTGTCAGGTCAACTAGTGTAGGATCAGATATATATCATATTTCCATAAGCAAACAGGGTAGACCCTGATCAGGCAGTTCTTACAAGAGCTGCCTGATCTGGGTCTACTCTGTGTCCAAAAGTGCTGAAAGGCGTCTCTTTGAGGTAAAGGGTTCAGTAGGCAGTTGAAAAAAAAGCAAAATACAGACTCCACATTGTGCATTTGATGATATAGGGCAAACAAGTTTTATAATTTGAAAGCACCAAAAATTGGCAGCAAAAACAAAATACAATGTACATGTGTGTAGCATCCTCTTTCATACATCACACCAAATCTTAAATGTGTGCAACTACAGGTGAAATACAAAACATGAAACCTGTGCAATTTAGATGTTTGTAATTTTGATTTCCCACGAACACGAATGTAACAGTAAAATTGAATTATAACATGGACTTTAAGAATTCTTTTTTCTTAACATGTTGTCAGCTCATTCTGGAAAGTAGTGGTAAAAGACATCTCGATCTCCACAGCATAATTGTATAGAGAGACAAATCTACTCAAATAGTTAGCAATTTTTGTTCTGTTTGATTTGATTCTTTACATACCAGTCAACAGTTATGTTGTGACTGGTCTTCCTGGGTTGAACCAGTATTAAGCAAGGATAAATGTGACTTGCTCAAGGACACAACACAGTGACGCCGGTAAGGATTGGAACCTGCAGCCCCCAGTCTCAAGTCAAGCAATCTGCCACTGAGCCAGTGTGCTGAACATTGTTTTTTTAGTGTAGAAAAATTACAATTTTGCCAAAAACACAGCCAATGATTTTGAAAATTTTCAGCATTATTTTTAAGCTTTAATGAGATTTTGGCACCAAATTTTAATTTTGCTATCCCCTTCTTATCAACAAATGCATTCGCTATTCTGTTACATGGGATATATTCACATTGTGCATATTTGATGGTTAAATATTTAACCTTGTCCTGCTTAAAATTCTTATGTGCTACACTTCTCCCAATTTTTATCCTGTTAACCTGCAGCATTCCAGTTATAAGCATTAATTTACAAAGAGGAAAATAGTGTGGATCATGATCAGCTGGCTTCGTCAGAAGCCAGCTGATCTGGATCTACACTGTTTTCAATTAAGGAAAAATCTGGTTTCAACAAGACAAGGGTTAGCATAAATTGGCTCTTAAAAGATTAAAAGATAAGTCAAATGATTATGCTTAGATGAGACTACACACATGCCAACCGGTTAGAGTGTATGTAATTTTCCAGGAAAATCTTTTCAAGTTTTTGATTTGTAAACTTACAAGCAATGATGAAAGACAAAAACGGCTCTCTAACTATATTTCTGTAGTAGCATACATCTAAATTGATGAAAGATAAAGATAGCTCTTTACCTATATATTCTGTAGTGAATATATATACAAATTTATAAATTATATAACAAACAAGGATAAACAAACACTATCTGTCAATAATCTAACAATTAAATGGCTAATAATCATGAATAAATGGTAAACAAGGAAAACAATAACTCCACACAGCCATTTAACAACTAATTAGCCAATTATTATACATAATATATCTGTCTATAAATAGATTGCAATATCCCTCCACAGCCTCCCATGAAAATTTGTAACAATAGGTAACCAAACATTAGGCTTAGTCCTATTGCCCACATGATGGCCAAAACTCTATAGAGTTTTGCCCATTCTAAGGGCAATTGGGCTAAGGTCAGTGATCCAGCACACAATGTGTGCAAGTTAATTCATTAGTGTTTAGCTTTTCAATGAATTGATAGCTTAATAAATTCAGAGATTCCTAAAGATTTTGTTTGTTTTACGTCCCAGTCAACAATTCTGTAGTCATATCGGGACAATTTTCTGTCTTCCTGGGTTGAACCAGTACTAAGCAGCAGATAAACCAAAATATATCTGTCAAAAAATAGAATGGCAAGGACTGTACAAAAATGGCACAATGTGAGAGCAAGTTTGGCCAATGCCGACTATTCATGCAAATTTTATTTGGGCTTCAATGGCAGTAAAGTTGTCTTCGGAGCTTTGCTTCCAGACCTTGAGATCATAAAACTTTTTTTTAATCTGAACTCAACTGAGCATGACATTTATCCTGCTCATAAATTTTTAAATGTAAACAACTGTTGGCATATTAACATTTATAAGCAGGATGAATGTAACATCTGATAGTTATAAAACAAGAAAAATACTTGTTTTAAGAATTTAGCTTTTATAAGCAGTAGAAATTTGATGCTCAGTTGAGCATGATTTTTGTTTTATAACATAGAGGCCAGACAAGGCTCAATCAGGCCTGCTTAGCTACAGAGTGCTGGTCTGCATCTTTGATGTTTGCATGTAACAAAACCAGGTTTTCTTGCAACAAGGTCCTCTGGTGTAATTAAGATTATAAAACTTTTTTCATGCTCAACTGAGCATTAAATTTCAACTGTTGCTCATAAGAACTAAAATGCAGAATAAAGACTTTTCTTGCTTTCAAACTCTCAAGATGTTGTATTTATCCTTCTAATAGATGTTAAAATGCCAACAATTGTTGGCATCTTAATATTTATGAGCCTGATCAATTTCATGCTCTTTTGGGACCTGGTGTAATTAATAGTCTGGTCGGAGATAATAAATCCTTTTTTTCATGCTCAACTCAACTAAGCATGAAATTTCAACTGCTCATAAAAACTAAAATGCTGAAAAAATAAAGACCTGTTCTTGCTTACCAACTCTAAAATACTGTATTTAACATTGATGAGCACTATAAATTTCATGCTCAGTTGAGGTGAGAATGAAAAAAGTTTTATAATCTAGAGCCTTGGTCTGGCCACAGAGTAGGCATAGATTGTACTATAATGTAAAAGTGTGCACGGCCCAGTGCCATATAGACCTAACATCCACAATGGCTTTATTTTTCTATTCCATTAATGAGTCACAGTTCTCTTTCAAGATATGGCAACAAAATTTCAGTTTTACA
Organism: Loripinus fragilis; assembly: GCA_964019695.1. Classification (NCBI taxonomy): domain Eukaryota; kingdom Metazoa; phylum Mollusca; class Bivalvia; order Lucinida; family Lucinidae; genus Loripinus; species Loripinus fragilis. The sequence continues at coordinate 38,480,646 of OZ026515.1, forward strand.
CAACAAATCCTTAACACAGCAACAGATTAAAGAAAAGGAAAAATTCTTTTGATCTAAAATTTTTTCAGTTTGCTTGAAAAGGCCCATCCTCACTAATCCAGGCGTGACCCATTCCGTACCCACTGCAAGCAGTGGGTACGGAATGGGTCAAGCCTGGGTTACCGAGGATGGAAAAAGCCAATCAATCTTAATCTTCATTGTGTGCACAGCACAGGCACAATGCAGTTAAAAATACAAAAAAAATGTTTAAAAAAATATTGCATTGATTGGCATATAAGAGGTAATACATGTTTAGGTAAAAATAGCAGAAAATGAATCTTAAACGGTGGTCCATCTGAATCCAAATATATCCCCCTTTGAAAACAATGTAGCTTCCGATCAGCTGGCTTCATCATCCAGATCCAAGTAGTTCTCCAGGCATCTTGTGATTTCGTGGTAAATAATTAAAACATGACGCTTATGTGGCTTGAAAACAGAACAAATTCTACAACCAGCCTCTTGGGCAAGACTTTTTTCCTACAGAAATAATTCTTTGTGTAATCTAAAAGAAGAATTTCCCTCAATACAGGCCTCTAGCTCAAATCTGAGAAAAGCATGAAAATCCCTGATAAATGTTATTTTGATTTGTATAAGGACGTAATGAACTCATAAACTGTCAGAGGACATATTTGTGCTCTCTTTACCTAATGTTTGGGCTGGTTGAGGCTAAATATAAGCAAAGGAACATATGAGGTTGACATTTCTTGGGTTGAACCATACTAACCAAGGGATAAAAATTCTGGCTCAAGGACACATTGCATTGCCTTCAGTGAGGCTGGAACCAGGTACCTCTGGATCCCAAGTTGCACACTCTACCACTGAGCAACCACACTCCTCTTACCAGTGGTTTAACAACACACAAACTGTTTCAAACAATTCTATACTCAGTATGGGTGTGAATACATATATAACTTAACATAATCTACCTTAACCCTTTATACACTTATGGATTCTTTCTTCTAGTATGATACAATAAACTTGGGAAGTAAATTGTATATATGTAGGGGTCACAAATATAAATTGTATTTCTTCACTGAAGCTCATTTTTGTCTTAGAAAACAGTGTAGATGTGGATGAAATGCTGCATTATGCAGCATTTCATCTGGGTCTTCACTGTTTCATAAAGTGCGCAATTAGGAGTCACTAATTTACAAAAGATATAATATTCCTTTATAGAGAAACTATGATGGCCTCAACATGTATAATAGAAGGCAAGTTTGGTCCAGATAGGCATACAATTTGAGCTGAAAATTGTGAATATTTTTTTCATTCCTCAGTTTAAACGTACAATTTTAGTCCTCAAAAGAACCAGTTCACTGAGATGGTTCTTATGAGTACCTACAACATATGGTTTATGTTCGGATATTTTTTTTACAATTATCCCTTCCAATTGGGTGGTTTCAACTGCTCGTTTCAAATATTAACCCATTTTAACAGAATGGATTTTCCATCCTTATCACTTGGATGAGTTGATTTCCAATTTTAGGGTTGTTGGGTGGTATTTTCATTTTCATTCAATTTTGATAGACCATTATGTAAGCAAATTATGAAGTCCCTGATCAAATGTCTGGTTGTGGCATCTGACCAGAGTTTGTACTGTTTTGCCTATAAAAGGGTGCTAGCCTTAAAGGGATAATTTGTTTAACTCAACCTCTGATTTCTAGAAATAAAAACACCATTAAGGAACCAAAGACAGAGCTCTAGATAACCATAGTAAGCCAATACTCCAGGCTTCAGCCATTAGTTAACTGAATTTCTTTCATTCTATATATGTATTCATATGAACAGTTACATACATTCATTTATCATTTGACGTCACGTGTGGGAGTGAAATAACGCCATGCAATAAAATTGAGAAACCACTAGTGGTTTATAGATTTACAGGAAACGTTATGACAACGTTGTGTACATAATGACATATGATAAATAGAATCTAACATTTGTGCTCTTGTATTATTGAATTTATTAATTTAAAACTTGTTGCTAAAAAGAGAAAAAAAATGCTTGGCAAGCCTCACATTTTATCTCTTTTCCCCAACTTGTTTAATAAATTCAATAAAACATGAGCACTCATGTAAGATCCTCTATAAACAGACAAAGCAGTAGATGTAAAATTTCAAACACTAGCTGCATGACAAGAAAGCCTAGACAAACAGTGCAGACCCAGATCAGACTGCTTCTGAAGAAGCAGTCTGATTAGGGTCATCCATGTTTGCTATTCTGATAATCATTTTGTGAATTCTAGCCCTGATAATCAACATTTTCATTGAGAACAGAAATAGAAAAGTGTTAGAAATTCTAGAACATTTCCATATCTTATTCTACATGACTAAGAATTTTGACATCTTGCTTTTCATTTCTTGTTACAGTCCCTTTCAATAAGGGGTCTTTCCAAGAAATCTGCTGCATTTGATAAGAAATGGTTTCCTTTCACAATAGACACATGACACTGAGTAATGAAGGGATGAAAAGTCAAAGGGTTTAGGGGAAGGGCTCACATCCTAACTCTGAAGTTTTATCAGCAAAAAGTTTGCATTTTTCACATGATACAATCAAATAAACATCTGGTGTCATAAATATAATTTTTTGTTTATGTCCCAGTATACAATTCTTCAGTCCCAGTACTAAGGAAAAAGTTTCTTGCTCAAGGACACAACACGGTGCCATCAATGGTATTCGAACCCAGGACCTCTTGGTCACAGGTAGGGCACTCTATGGTCTTATTTGTTTTGTACAGCCAGTCCTCTTATTTATGATCATAAATATGGTATCAAATGTAAATTTGATTATCTAGGTTGGGTGAAAAAATGCCCATCTTTAGCAGCTATAACGCCCTTAAATCTACTCTCAGGGCCCTTTTCTTATGTCACTACCCTATTATGATTTCGACCAGCCCATGTGATAACGATAATCATAACATTTTGTGTAAAGTCATTCTTTAACTCTTTCCTTGCTAGCAGGGACTTTTGTCGTCGACTAATATCCTCTGCAAACTGTTTGGACCCAAGTCAGGACTGACAGTCCGTATTTGAGTGAGGGTGTGATAGAAAAATCCGTCCCTCAGGATCACCGGTTGAAAAGTCAATTGGTGAGCAAAAAAATAGAATCCATTATAAGTGTGAGGGTGGGATAGAAGAATCCATCCCTCAGGATCACAGTTTGTCATCACTCGGCAAGCTTCGTGATGCCAAACTGTGATCCTCTAGACAGATTCCTACTTCACACTTTTGTTGGATTCTTATTGTCCATATTTGTATTTGCAAGGGAGTACTCTCACATCGGGTAGGTGGCAATCTAAAAACGTTAATACTATCAACGAAAGTAGATCAAAAATCATTAGAAATTGAGTTTTTAGTCAGGCGACAAATGGCGATCAAAAACACTGTTTCTAGTCATTTTTGACCCTCTTTGTTGATTGTTAAGAGTCTTTTTGATTGCCGCCTACCCAGGGTGACTCCAGTGAATGTCTTGATTGCCTATGCGATGAATACCAAAATCCTATGAGCTGGCTCATTTAATGAATGATAATTCTTATAAAAATTGATCTCTCTCCTATGTCAGTGATAAATCACAAACTGATTTTTATGTACAAAACAATGTTTTTTCCCCAGCCTCTAGAACTCAGTCTCCACACTCTTCTTCACAAATGACTGTAGCAGGTCAATAGGCAATGGGAAAATGATTGTGGAGTTCTTCTCCGCTGAGATGGTGTTTAACGTCTGCAGGTAACGAAGCTGAATGGCGGCCGGTGACTCTGTGATGACGTCTGCGGCCTCTTTCAGTGCCCGTGAAGCCTTTTGCTCTCCTTCAGCAGCAATTACCTGTAAATAGGAATAATATATAGGTCAAGGTAAGCTAACTTTTTGAGGGTAAATTATTTCTCGCACACAAGATCTGGATTTCCGTTGTTTTTACCCATTTGAGATAATTCTTTCTCACATACCCATACCAGCCCGTGGGAAAGATGAAAACGAACAGCCGCATGTTGGCCGCACGCCGATCCGTGACGTCATTGTAATGTTAAAATTACATCACCTTGTAGCATTTCAGCGTATTCAGGATTTTCTGGAAGCCTTTTTAATGTTTTTCCAATATAAAATTAGGCATTTAGTGGTGAGCAAGAAAAAGAATCCATTATTCATGTGAGAGTGGGATAGAAAAATCCGCCCCTCGCGATCACAGTTTGTCATCACTCGGCAAGTCTAGTGATAAAAATTGGTCATTCTTGCGACAGATTTTTCTATCCCATCCTCACACTCATGATGGATTCTTATTGTCCTCTCACCAAAGTGGGGATCTCATTGGCATCGGTGTGATACTTTCTTAAGTTACCAAGATATCTCATGATCAAACTAGTGGGTGGCAAGGAACTTAATTTGCAATGATTAGGTTTTGGTGACCTTGTCCTAAAGCGGAGCTTGTGCGCAAGATATATGGTGGCAAGACCTGAACAGTGTTGATACGGCATTTAAACCATAATGCAAAGACATATCTATAAATTTTATCAAAGTATCAAAGTGTTAGGAAAAAAGTGAATATTTTGAATGTTTCTTAGGCAACACATTCCACTCTTGGTTTATGTATGAATGGCTAAAAAAACAAAACTTGTCCCTAATTTAACTGGTTCCCAGTTATCATCTTTATATGACAACAGGCAAAGGCTATTAAACTGTTGGCTGTAATTGGTTTATCAACCAACCAATCAGATGACACATTATGTTTCAAATTTAGCATGGGTAGCAAACAAACTGTTTGTCATTCACAAGTTGTTTTTTATGTATATGGGCCAGGATATGAAAAAAGGTACCTTATGGTTGTGGTAATCAAAATTCAGCTTATGTAACCTCTGCAAAATGCTAACCTTTAAGAGCATTTTCTGAGCATTTTGAAGCAATTATCTTCGATATTGACGAATATATGGAGGTTAGAAATGACATATGTAACTCTGTCTGGTATGTGACGTCAAGAAGGAAGTTTACCCTAATATGACGTCAGAGTGCTGGGCGCCAGTTGCTTGTTGGTTATGTGTGGCTCAGTATAAACATCTAACAAAAATATTGTATTCACATGCATTATCTATGTTATAATGTAAATGCAAATGAAATTGTATGAATTTATACTTTCTAAGTCATATTATATGCAATTTAAGTGACACATTATGTTTCAAATTTAGCATGGGTAGCAAACAAACTGTTTGTCATTCACAAGTTGTTTTTTATGTATATGGGCCAGGATATGAAAAAAGGTACCTTATGGTTGTGATAATCAAAATCCAGCTTATGTAACCTCTGCAAAATGCTAACCTTTAAGAGCATTTCCTGAGCATTTTGAAGCAATTATCTTCGATATTGATGAATATATGGAGGTTAGAAATGACATATGTAACTCTGTCTGGAATGTGACGTCAAGAAGGAAGTTTACCCTAATATGACGTCAGAGTGCTGGGCGCCAGTTGCTTGTTGGTTAAGTGTGGCTCAGTATAAACATCTAACAAAAATATTGTATTCACATGCATTATCTATGTTATAATGTAAATGCAAATGAAATTGTATGAATTTATACTTTCTAAGTCATATTATATGCAATTTAAGTGACCCCCCCCCCCCCCCTGAACATCATCCTTGTAGGTGTTATGGCCTAATTGTTGCCATGGCAACATCGCTAGCACAAAATTTTAAATATATAACCTGAAACGTTTGCTACTTTGATGATATCAAGCTATAGAAACATTTTCGTGGTAATATAAAAGCATGTGACATTTTGTCGTTTTAGGCATTTTTTCAAATGTCTCATGAAATAATTGCTGGAATGTCTTAAGGACCCTTTTCTCAGACCGCGCTTTAATATATTACAAACCTTAGCTCTGGCCTCCCTGGCAGCCTCAGCTTCAGCAGCCATTGCCCTCTGTAACTGGACTGGCAGACGAACATCTTTACTGTAAAACAATCATCAAACATCCCAGTAAGCATATAAAAGCAGCTAGGCCACCATCGGCCCACCAGAGAAACGCCATTTAAATGGCGTTTCTCTGGTGCGCCGTTAGTGGCCAGAGACTGTTTGCTGGCTGGGATACAACTGACTGATGAAATTTTAAAATACATGTTCATTGTAAAGAAACCTTTGCTCTGCATGTAGTCATGTGACCTTTTACTTTCCAATATGACATTGACCTTTGAGAGGGTCAACTGAAAGGGATGTCAGTGAAATATTTTCAGAATCTGATCAGGGGTTCAGGTGAAGTATAAGGGACACAAAAACTGCAGTACATGTGCCCTTTGGTCTAGCTCTTGCTATGACCTTAACAGTGATGAGTGAAATCATTGCTTTGCATATCATCTCATTAAAGTGTACATGTATGTGGAATATTTTCAGAAATTGTACCAGAGATACAGGAGAACTGGAATGAACACTAATTCTGTACATGTGACCTTTGACCTCCAGCTATATTCTTGATCTTGGAGTGTCAACTGAAACCTTTGCTCAACATATTCCGTCTCATTGCTGATCTGAGGTTCATGAGATATGGAGCAGACATAAATTCTGTACAATATCATATGAAATTTGACCTGCTATGACTGTGGCCTTGGAACCGGTGACTGACTGTGACTTGTTCTTTCTATCTTCCTTTACACCTAAACCTCAAGGGAAAAAGCTCATGAGGGGCACAATTCTCTCATCTTTAACAAATCCTCAATGATGTCACTAGTTAAACAGTCTACATTGTAGCCTCCTCCCCTTCACTCAATGCTTGCTGGGTAACTTTTTTTTCTGCCATCTGCTGATTTTTCAAAGAGCTCTTTCCAGAAAACCATCAGTGTCTAACAGATTGAATCTGGATTTTGTCAGGCATTTGTACTAAGTGCTGGCGATAAAAGCAGGGGAAATTAAATAAGACATACTTACACTTCTACCCTCTCCACTTTAACACCCCAAGGATCTGTTGCTTCATCTAATGATGACTGAAAGAAATAAAATCATTTTTTTTTTGAACTCTTTGCATGCTGAGAAATATTTTTGTTTTTCTCATGATTTTAAAAGCCACTCAAAAACAGATGAAACAAAGATCTTAATGACAAATGGAGGGAGCGCAGTGGCTCACTCAGTGGTAGGGTGCTTGACTCGAGACCGAAGGGCCACGGGTTCGAGCCTCACCGGCGTCACTGCGTTGTGGTCCTTGAGCAGGACACATTCATCCTAGCTTAGTACTGGTTCAACCCAGGAAGACCCGTCCCGCATAACTGAAAGATTGTTGAGTGGACGTAAAGAATCAAATCAAACAAAATTAATGACAAATGGTAGCTAAAAGCAGGTCGAAAGTATTGCAGAATGCTCCCCTTGGAGCATTCTGCAATACTTTGACCTGCATTAAGCGATAATTGGTCTTGAAACCCCATTTTGGTCTTTTTGAGAGTGGTCATTCTAGACAGGTTTTACTGTACTATGTATTTCTGAGTCCATATCAGGTAAGACCTTTTGTCGAGCATGATCTTGGTCCCAAAATATTTGCAAAGACAAGTAGCCACTATCAGGTAAAGACTTTTATCATATATCTATTTTCTGACTCAAAAATACAAAATCTTGTATCACGCTACTAGCATTTTTAGATTAAATATCACCATCCTACATTTTTACCCAGGTCACACTACTTTTATTGGTACTGTATTTGGGTATAAAATTCAGCACCAGGTCTAAATCTGAGTAGAATTCGAAAAATACCATTTTTTTCTGCTACCCTCATTGCTGTATAATTTTTGTAGTTATATACTGTAATAAATTAATCATTACAGCAGTAACTTAAACTGATGGTTCAGATCACTTCTCATGGCTGCACCAGGAATAACTGGATAAAACTTGACTACCTCATCTGTGATCTGGTTGTTCCTGGGGCAGCCACTCGACATGCTCCAGCACATCAGATCAAGTTACTAGAGTAATGTGTATAATAAGGCAGTAAACAAAATAAGAAAACTTTCGAAATCAATATCGAAATCAATATCGAAATATGACCTTTCGCAAATTTTGTTTGATTTGATTCTTTACACCCCAGTCAACAATTTTTCAGTTATGTCAGGATGGGTCTTCCAGGGTAACGAACCAGTACTAAGCAAGGATTAATGTGTCTTGCACCTGTGAGGCTCGAACCCGCAACCCCTCAGTCTCGAGTCAAGCATTCTACCACTAAGCCACTGCGCTCCCTATCCTTGCAGAAAAAGATTTTGTGGAATGAACTTTATAGAAAACTTAAGTTGAAAATAATTGAATATGTACACTTTAAATAGTATATTACAGTACAGTCCCTTTATAACTCTTTGTTTGGGGTCCATAATAATGAACCATGTTATAAGTGAATTGTGTTATAAAGGGACAATTTTACAAATGTAATATAGGTCTGGGAGTGAAATAACACCATGCAATAAAATCGATAAACCACTAGTGGTTTACAGATTTTCGGGAAATGTTATTACGTCCATAACATTGTTGCGTACATAACATTTTCATGGCAGAAATGGCATTCCAAAGTAATTTTAATGTCATATGATAAATAGAATCTAACAATCATGCTCTTGTATTATTGAATTTATTAAACTCGTTGCAAAAAAAAGATAAAATGCTCAGCAAGCCTCACATTTTATCACTTTTCCCCAACTCGTTTAATAAATTCAAATGCACTCATGTAAGATCCTCTATGTTTAACTCCATGGTTAAAGAAAAAACAAAAAAAAAAAAACATGAGTGCACATGCACATGACAAAACCAACAATTAGACTGTGGGCCCAGGAAAGACCTTCATCATATATTGCTGTGCACTGGAAGGGTAGCTAAAAGCCTAACTGAGTCTTTGCTGGGCCCACAGTGGAATTGTTGCTTTTGTCATGTGCATGCTCATTTGTCATTTTTTTCTTGTCTGCAGTGGGTGGAATTACAATGATTTGATGTTCCATAATAAACTGTAAAAGGCAATTTACTTTAATGCAAATGCAAAAAAATATCCACACCCTCAGTTTATGTCACACCTCATATCACTGTAGGGTAATAGCAATTCTCTTATCAATATGAAAGACCAATCCCATGTACATTTTGCACACAAATAAGTTGTGTGTAAAATTGTGATTTTCAGATTTCCTAAAACATTTTTTATGCTCAAAAGAACAGTTTCATTGAACAGTAGCATAGCATATTTTGGTAAAGAAATGAAAAAATAGCACTTTCTCATAAATCGTATCGAGCCCTGGAACACAGTTACTCCTCTACGAGAAAAATGACTAGAAAAACAGTGTAGAACCAGATCAGACTACTACTGAACAGGGTCTTTGACACGGTTTGCTATTCTGACCAAAATTTTGCAAAGTGATGACCTGATGACCAAGTGTTGGACATCTATGAACGTTTACCGAAATACCATTACCCTTCAGGTATACAGGTGCAACAAAAAGCATCAAGATTTTGTCATCTGACATTTTCAGGATAATCAGTCTTATGACAACAAGTAACTTGCCTAGAAGATTATAAATTTATGTCTGATTCTTCAGGCAAAACAAGCTTCAGAGGAAGAAATCCATCCTCTATTAAATCCCAGAAGATCAATTTAAACATTATGTTCTAATTCTATAGCGTAAACAGCCATGAAAACATAATTGTTTATTGTAAAACAACGCTTTGTTCTAACACAAATGAGCTGCGACTAGAGATTTCCAACAATGTGGTATGTGTGACCAGCAAAGGCTCAGATCAGCCTGGGCATAGGCGCAGTCTTATCAGAGCCTTTGCTAGTCAATTGAATATTCTATGAGTGTAAAGCTACTGACTGAACATAATTTGGAGTTTCTAAGCTTAACAGGATGCTGCACAGGCTAGTATGAGTCTACACTTGTCAAAATGCCACGTTGTTGGAAATCACATGCCACGGCTCAAATATCCTCCTGAGAATACAGCACACGTATAATGGAGCTTCTGATGCTTGATACAATAGCTATTAACAAATTGCTCTGACAAATTGGTTAGAATTGACACTTAGCATCAGAAATATGGGACATAATCAGTGAAGACGATGATGAGATGCTGCTATTGTGTAAATAGACTTGATAGCAAGAGTACCGTATTTGTTGCATTCTAGACTATTTTCTTAAAAATTTTATAAAGCAATACATTTTTTGTACATTGCAACATCAATGGCTCGGACCCGGTGGCTTGTTAACCCTGGCTTTGCTTTTTAACCCATTCTATACTAATGCCTTCTTCCATCTGGTTTGATACAATTAATTTGAGATAGTCCATTGTACATATCTAGGGGTGTCAGGCTATAATTTAAAAAAAAATATAGTATTCTTTTGTCTTAAGATCTTTTTTACCTTTACAAACAGTGTAGACCCTGATGAAATGCAGCATTATGCTGCATTTCATCTGGGTTTTCACTGTATGCAAAAGTACTCATTTAGGGGTTTCCCAAATACAAAGGGTTAATCGCCTTAATAAAGCCATCCCAGTTCTTCTATATACATTCTAAGGCAGTTGTTACCTATAAGTTCTGTGAAAAGTGTTCTATGAGCTAATATATGATGTGCAAATTATGGGAAAAGACCAAAAGGAAGACAGCATCAGTGAAGATCCAGAGCATGTGCAGTGTTATGAATCAAAGATTTTTTTCAACCAAACAAAAGAATATTTAAGTTCAAAATCTAAGAGCATTTACCACATAGGCCTGTTATGGTGGCATTTGGAAGCTGATTTGGATTCCCAACCCCAGTGAAAGTGTATATTATGAGCTGTGACTACAATGTCAGACATGAGAAAAGACCCCTTAACACAGATAGGGATACCACTAACCAAAGCACATGTTAGCCAGTGCATCATCACTTTGGTTTGATCACAGTATTTCCACCCCCTGTATTCAAACCGCAAACCACAGTCCGTTACGATAACCTTGGTACATGCCTTTTGGCGGAAAGTAAACATACTAAATTCCATTTATTTTCTATTGTTCATCAAAACTTTGCAAAAAGTATTTTCTTATACTCTGCTAACTGTCAATGTTGAAGAATTCATATGACTAAATTATGTTTTGTGACGGTATGCAATCATGGCTTCAGACTGCAAGTTACTGTAGCAGACATTTGATTGGACTGGCTGTTATCTTAGCTACTACATAGTACATAATCACATTTTCACTTGTATCAGTATTAAATGAGCATGCTTGTCAAAGAATCTTACTAAACAGCCTCTTTGGTTTCCCACAAGGTTTCGTGAAACTGCTTAAAAATGATTAAATTGAATTTCCTCCAAAATGCGCATGCCCAAGTAAACAAGATAGTTGGTTACCTTAACGGACTGTTGCTTATGGTTTTAGTACAGGGGGTGATTTCACTGTCTGTCAATATAAAATACTTTGCTGTAACTTAAAACATCATAGTTAGAAGAAACCTTTGCTTTTTGAATTTAAACAGATACATTTAATGTGTAGTCCAGATGATAGTGTGAGATGTCATTACATCACTTCCTGGGGATAACTTGGGATTATTATTTCATATGCATCAAATGGCTCTTTTCTCATTCATTAATTTATAAAAAAGCATATTGTATACCCCTCAAACTAGAGTTATAAAACAGAGTTGTTCTAACGTTTTCAGTAAATTTTGAAATTTGGCAGTTGACAAAAGTTTGAGGAGTATAGTGAAACTGCCGCTCTACAATTTGGGGGTATGCATGTGCACTGTATTTGGTGAATTTACCTTTTATTACATGTTGATATATCTAGAAAATCGAAGAAAACCATGTTGATTATCATAGGAATTATAATAATGTAAAAGTATAAACTGTTCATTTATTATTTGTCACGTCTGGGAAAGATATAATGCCATGTAATAAAATCAACAAACCACTAGTGGTTTACATATTGAGTAATATTATGTAATTACTAGCAGGAATAGAGTTAAAACATCAGTTTAACTTTGATTCAAAAGTGTGTCCCCTGCTGGAAAGTTGAATCAGCATTGCTTCAAGCTGGTGTGTCTGTACACATTATTTCATTATTTTCTGTGCCCTAGATAAAATAAACTTAGTCCTGATCTCGATCCAAACTCTTTGACACTCTGATGGTATTCCTGAAAGAACTTTTTCAAAAGTTTTCTTTTAAAAATTTGTAGACAACAAAAAGCATGTAACTTTACCCAGCATACAAAGAGTTGAGAAATCAGAAAGCTACTGTCCTGCCAGTCAAGAGTGACAGTGATGTCATGTTTTGCTTACTATTGTTAAGTAAAATATCAACTTGTACACTCCACTTGAGCTAACGCAAATCCACAGATAACATATGTATTAATCCTATCCTGCGGATAGGATTAATACACAAGTGATCTATAGATTATAAGTCCCGGATAACTTTGTGAACAAAACATTATGTCACTCTCACTCTTGGCTGGCAGGACAGTAGCAACACAGAACCCCCTCTTATCTAAGATACTCATACTTACATCCCATTAAGTTAATGGTCCCATTAGCCATAGACATTTTGATTTTTTCTTAATTAAAGTGAATGGCCCTTCTTTAGTGATTTTAGCTTTTGTAGCAAGAAATAGTGTTCGAACAGTCAACTAATTTTATCGACAATCCAATTACAGGAATTTTCATTGTCCCAACTCAGACTGATCAATGATTTTCGACCATTAATCTTATCACTCCTAACTCTTTGCATGCTGGGTAATTTTAACCCTTAAAGCCCCAAGAAAAAAACGCATCTGAAAATGTCGTCTGCTGAAGTCGTCTGCTGCAAATAATTGTCTAACATTACTGACGAATTAAGTATAGAAGCAAACAACATGGACCCAGAACAGACTGCTCCTATCCTATAGGAGCAGTCTGATCTGTGTCCACACTGTTTGCCATAGAGGCTTTTTAAACATTTCAGCAGACGAGAAAAGCAGACGACTTTTGTTGCGATTGGCGCATTAAGGGTTATGTGATTTACTGTTGTCTGAAGATATTTCAAAAATTGACATTTTTACATGATTTTTACGCGACACCAAATCAGACCCTAAGTTTTATCAAGCCTGGTCTGGGTTCAAACTGTTTGGCTGCAACTGCAAAGGCTGTCAGACTAAAGTTGCCACTAGGAAAGAAAGAGTTTAAACACCATAGTCTGATGACGATGTGATGAGCTTCATTTATGGATTGGCATAAGATCCCATCAGATGAACAACTGCATTAACAGAATGCAGTCAGATAACATCAGACAGATAGCTTATTAGCAGTCTGGTATCTAATAACCTTCAAATGGTAAGCTTTCAGAGAGTACTTTTCCTCACCAGCCTGATTCATTAGCAGCCAAGCTTCTGGTATCTCTAAGAGGATTAGCTACATTAGTAACCAAGCTTCTGGTATCTCCAAGATGATTATCTTCATTAGCAGCCAAGCTTCTGGTATCTCCTAGAGGATTAGCTACATTAATACCAAGCTTCTGGTTTCTCCTAGAGGATTAGCTACATTAGTAAACAAGCTTCTGGTATCTCCAAGAGGATTAGCTTCATTAGTGGCTTACCTTCTGATCTCTCCAAGAGAATTAGCTACATTAGTAAACAAGCTTCTGGTATCTCCAAGAGGATAAGTTACATTAGTAGCCAAGCTTCTGGTATCTCCAAGAGGATTAGCTTCATTAGTGGCCTAGCTTCTGGTATCTCCAAGCGGATTAGTTTGATTAGTAGCCAAGCTTCTGATATCTCCAAGAGGATTAGCTTCATTAGTGGCCTGGCATCTGATCTCTCAAAATGGATTAGCTTCATTGGTAGCCAAACTTCTGGTATCTCCTAGAGAATTACCTTCATTAGTAACCAAGCTTCTGGTATCTCCAAGCAGATTAGTTTGATTAGTAGCCAAGCTTCTGGTATCTTCAAGAGGATTAGCTTCATAAGTAGCCAAACTTCTGGTCTCTCCAAGAGGATTAGCTTTATTAGTGGTCTAATTCTGATCTCTCCAAGATGATTAGCTTCATAAGTAGCCAAGCTTCTGGTATCTCCAAGCGGATTAGTTTGATTAGTAGCCAAGCTTCTGATATCTCCAAGAGGATTAGCTTCATTAGTGGCCTGGCATCTGATCTCTCAAAATGGATTAGCTTCATTGGTAGCCAAACTTCTGGTATCTCCTAGAGAATTAGCTTCATAAGTAGCCAAGCTTCTGGTATCTCCAAGCGGATTAGTTTGATTAGTAGCCAAGCTTCTGATATCTCCAAGAGGATTAGCTTCATTAGTAGCCAAACTTCTGGTATCTCCTAGAGAATTACCTTCATTAGTAACCAAGCTTCTGGTTTCTCCTAGAGGATCAGCTACATTAGTAAACATGCTTCTCGTATCTCCAAGAGGATTAGCTACATTAGTAAACAAGCTTCTGGTATCTCCAAGAGAATTAGCTTCATTAGTAACCAAGCTTCTGGTATCTCCAAGAGAATTAGCTTCATTAGTAACCAAGCTTCTGGTATCTTCAAGATGATTAGCTTCATTAGTAACCAAGCTTCTGGTATCTCCAAGAGGATAAGCTTCATTTGTAGCAAAGCTTCTGATATCTTAAGAGGATTAGCTTCATTAGTGGACTGGCATCTGATATCTACAAGAGGATTAGCTTCATTAGTAGCCAAGCTTCTGGTATCTCCAAGAGGATTAGCTTCATTAGTGGCCAAGTTTCTGGTATCTCCAAGAGGATTAGCTTCATTAGTGGCCTGTCATCTGATCTCTCCAAGAGGATTAGCTCCATTGGGGCCTGGCATCTGATATCTCCAAGAGGATTAGCTTCATTAGTAGCCAAGCTTCTTGTATCTCCAAGAGGATCAGCTTCATTAGTAGCCAAGCTTCTGGTATCTCCAAGAGGATAAGCTTCATAAGTGCCCTGGCATCTGATATCTCCAAGAGGATTAGCTTCACAAGGCAAATTCGACAAATTTATATCCCTGACAAAGGGTTATTTGAGAGAAACATGTAAATCACAAAACATCAATCCTGTTTATCTAACCCTTAGTTCACCTACAGTATCATTCAGATCATAACAAACGCCTGTCAAGTATGTTTTAGTGCTTAGTTCAATAAAAAATATACTTACATCTGCACAATTTCAATATGTGACCTTTAAACCCAACCTCAGAGGTCAAGATTGTGTGTAAATTCAAAGGGTTACCTTGCATGTAGGCCTACACTTCTTCCACTTTACTTTGATATGCAACATGACCACTTTTAGAAAAGAACAAAAAATGACCTTTTGACCCCACCCCAGGGGTCGTTGGTGTGTGTAATGACAGCATACTTGCTTTCATGGTGCTCTGTGCTCAATTCCCTTTAATTTGATATGCAACATGACTACTTTCAGTAAAAGATATAGTTTGACCTTTTGACCCCACCCCCTGGGTCAAGGGTGTGTCTGTGGGCAAAATATTTGCTACCATGTTGCTGCCAGCGTCGTCAGCTTTAATTTGATATGCAACATGACTACTTTCAGAAAAATATATAGTTTGACCTTTTGACCCCACCCCCTCGGGTCGAGGGTGTGTCTGTGGGCAAAATATTTGCTACCATGTTGCTGCCAGCGTCTTCAGCTTTAATTTGATATGCAACATGACCATATTCTGAAAAAGTTTAATTTTGGCCTCGGCCCCACCCCCTAAGTCCACCCAAGGGGCTCGGAATCAGGCCTTCAAACTGAAATCCCGTTTGATATGTTTCATATCTATTACTGTTCTGCCTGCATGCAAAATTTGAGCAAAAATATTAATAATTGCCTTAGTTATTGCGAAATTTAAATATTTGACCTTTGACCCCTTAGGTGGGGTCAAAGAGGGTGGGGTAAAACTTTGACACTGCCATTCTTATCTACAGGCTTTTGGCAATCCTGATCTATAGCGAGAAGTTGTTAAATATAATAGCTTTGATGAAATGTGAAGATCATCACAAAAAAGCTAATATAGGTTTTGCCTTATAATTGCCTATACTTAAACAAGGACAATAACTCAAGTGTTAAGTGGTCGATTTTGACCAAACTTATAGGATATCGAGAGTTCATGGTACTTATCATTTGTACCAAGAATGAATTAAATCTGACCAATAGGTACTGAGATATGGTTCCGGACAGACAAAAAGTGCGGACGGACGGAATGGACGGACAGACGGACGGACGCACGGACGACCCCAAAACTATATCCCTCCGACTTCGTCGGGGGATAATAAGTAACCAATCTTCTGGTATCTCCAAGAGGATCAGCTTCATAAGTGGACTGGCATCTGATATCTCCAAGAGGATTAGTTTCATTAGTAGCCTAGCTTCTGGTATCTCCAAGAGAATTAGCTACATTAGTAGCCAAGCTTCTGGTATCTCAAAGAGGATAAGTTACATTAGCAACCAAGCTTCTGGTATCTGCCAGTAGCAGCTAATAATTTTAGCTTTATTACATCTGATAACTAGTTTATTGGCTTCATTACATATGATAACTAGTTAATTAGCTTCATCAGCAGCCAGGTTTCTTGAAACTACTAGAAGATTAGCTATAATAGCAGCCTGGCATGTGTTAACATGAGATTAGTAGCGTCATTAGATGCCTGATGTATACGATAACTTCCAAATTCATTAAAAGCCTGACATCCTAGAACTTTTTTTTTTAATATTTTATTAAACAGGACATATAGGGTTTACAAAGAAACAGATATCACATTTCAGAATTCATTACTGGCCTTGGTGAAATGATGCCATGTGTGTGAGATATTTGTTGTATTTTATTTAATTTTTTGTTCCAATTTGTATCTTTATTGTTTGCTGCTTTCGAAGCAGCAAACTTTCAGATTGACTTTTTCGGAAATCCGGTCATGCGCACTGCAGAGTAGCTGTCTGACGCAACCCTGTCATTGTTATTAATAGTCGGGTATAACGCAATACCGCCGCCTGTGTTGAAGAAATGAGATTATTCAGGATATTTTAAGCACATTGAATAATCAGTTTTGGAAAGATGTACTAAAGTCTTTTCTTGATATAAACTATAAAACAGAAATAGGTGAAGAACAAATTTTAAAAAGTCCTCTGTTCTATAACAGAAATATTAAAATAGATAGAAAATATGTTTTTTATAAAACATGGTATGATAAAGGTATCAGATTTGTGAATGATCTGGTGAACCAGAACGGAAGCTTTTATAGTTATCAAGAAGTTGGAATTGATGGCAGCCCTTTGAACATTATTTTCATAATGGCCTTCAGCCTTCGCTTCTTTCTAACAAGCATATTTACTATCGCGGTATAATTCTGAGCGCACTTTTAAGCAAGTACTGTATGTTAAAAAACCCACGTGACCCAACCGAAAACACAGACAACAACGTGTATTACTTCAGATTTACTTTTGCGGTTGACGTGTCAACATCGCGACTCAAGAGCGCACAGGTACATTTCAGTTCTTTTGAATTTGAAAGTTTATTCTTTAATATTATTTGTTTATTGCTAGACTAGAGTTAGTATAGCATAAGCATGGACGATGTCCTGTCATTATTTCAATCCGACGAGGAAGAGTCGGAATTTTCTGGCTTCGAACAACTCGAAGCCATGCCAGTGTCAACGGAGTTGACACGTACTCATAAGGCTGACGTGGCAAAAGGACCCGACGTAGTCGGGCCCAAGAAAAAAGGTAAATCAAAAGAAAAAACCTCAACAAAAAAGGCAACTGTTGTCTTGCCAAGTTCTAGTTCATGTTCGGCCTCGGCGAATTTAGGCCAACCGGGTTCGGCCAAGACAGATATGCGTTCAGTCTTACCCAAACCCGTTCCAAAAAGGAAAAATACAATTGATTTAGACAACTTGTCTGAGGCTGATATACAAAAATTAAGACAGGTTATTGGTATTGAGTCAGTCCCCCCTGCTCAATTTTTACCATATGAGTCCTATGAAGACGATATTCAATGCCTTTATGGGGACACTTTGGATCATTTGGCCCCCAAAATGCATGTTGAGGTGGAGAATGATGGGATGGCCAGTGATATAGAAATTATTCCTGGAGAAAATGTTTCAGTCAGGCCTCCATTGAGGACTATTGAAAATGACATTAGTAACGCATTATATGACATCCAACCTCAACATCAGCCTAATAAGAGTTGCGACGAAGTCGTAACTTCTGATAATTATATGTGGCAGCTGCCAAAATTGAAACAACCTGTTAAGGGTAGTCCAATTTCACCTTCTTTAGCATCTCTTATCAATATGGCATGCACTACACAGTGTGATACGGATGACTTGGTCACTAAATATAAATTGCCATCCAATTGTGAAATGTTGTCGCCTCCATTGGTAAATAGTGAAATTTGGAATGACATAAATAAAAGAGCACAGACATATGATAAAGCCTTCAGGGACATACAGTCACTCATAGCATCTGGTATCACCCCCATATTTGAGTTGCTCGATATTCTAAAAGAACAAATTCAGAGTAATGAGAAGGCTCGGACCTTAATATCTGACTCCATAACCTTACTAGGTCAGGCCCAGTTTAATTTGTCACTGAGGCGTAGATATATGATTAGGCCAAGCCTGAAAAAGAAGTATGCAAATCTTTGCAATATCAATACACCAATATCCACTTTCCTCTTTGGTGACGACGTTCACAAAGAAATAAAAAAGTGTGACACAGGTTTGTCCATAACAAGAGACCAGTATTTCAATGTGCCACAACACATGAATTTGAGAGGTCGTGCAAGGGGCAGAGCCGGGCCATACAGAGGATCCAATTATCAAGGCTATGGTGGCCGTGGTTATTATAGATATCAACCATATGGTGGTGTCAGTAGACCTTCAGCGCAATTTGGTCAGTACAGGTATCCTTTTCCAAAAAAGTC
Source organism: Loripinus fragilis (assembly GCA_964019695.1). Taxonomy (NCBI): domain Eukaryota; kingdom Metazoa; phylum Mollusca; class Bivalvia; order Lucinida; family Lucinidae; genus Loripinus; species Loripinus fragilis. The sequence goes on from OZ026515.1 coordinate 38,499,523, forward strand.
CAGAAGGACCTCAACTGTCACAAGTCCGGAGGACAGGTCATAGATAAGGTAAGCCAATCCGGAAAAATCAGATTCTGTTTAGACAGCTGGAAATTATTTACAAATGACCCATGGGTATTGCAAACAGTTGCAGGATATCAAATAGAATTTGATACTTATCCAATACAGCATAAAATCCCAAGTGAAATATCATTTTCAGAGGACCAAAAAGAGTTGGTTACAAATGAAATAAAAACATTGTTGGAAAAAGGAGCTATTATCCCATCTAAAAACGAAAAAGAACAATTTATTTCAAATATTTTTATTGTGCCAAAACCTAATGGCAAATTTAGACCAGTTATTAATTTGAGAGAATTAAACAAATTTGTAACCTACAGACATTTTAAACAGGAAACTTTTCCTGTGGTTTTAGATATGATTCAACCAAATGATTTTTTCACAAAGCTAGATTTATCTGATGCATACTTCAGTATTGCTATTCAGCCATTATTTCAAAAGTTTCTCAAATTCCTATGGCAAGGGCAACTATTTACTTTCATCTGCTTACCATTTGGCTTGAGCTCTGCGCCTAGGGTTTATACCAAGTTACTTAAACCTATTTTTAGATGGTTCAGGCAGCAAGGTTTTAGATGCTCTTACTACATAGACGATTCTCTCAATATGAATCAAGATAAATCTATTTGTGGCAGTAATTTTTTGACAATGGTTGATACTTTCCAATCTTTGGGGTTTTCTATCAATAAAGAAAAGTCTGTTTTTGTGCCATCACAAAGAATTATATTTTTTGGTTTCATTTTGGATTCTGTGTTATTCAAAGTTTTCTTACCAGAAGAGAAAATTGAAAAAATTATTAAAATGGCTCAAAAGTTAAGTTGTAAAAAGCCAGTTATCATTCGTGATTTAGCATCTTTTATTGGCTTGATTATCAACGCATTTCATGCTGTATTGGAAGCACAATTACATTACAGGGCTCTAGAAAGAGACAAAGTCAGAGGTCTTAACAAATGCAATGATTTTGACCAGTATATCAATTTATCTGAGGAAAGTTTATCAGAGCTAAATTGGTGGGTTAAGAATGTTAAGGTTAGAAATGGAAAACATATCAGACCACCCAAACCTTCAATTTGCATACAAACGGATGCATCTTGTCAAGGTTGGGGAGCCTTTGACATAGCATCAAAAAGATCAGTTGGTGGTAGATGGTCGATGTCTGAAAAGGGACATCACATCAATTATCTGGAATTGTTAGCAATATTTTATGGGTTACAAGTTTTCTGTTCAGAAATGAAAGATATTCATATTAGTATACAGTCTGACTCAACCAATGCCAAAGCTTACATAAACAACTTTGGGGGTATGGCCTCCAGAGAGATGGATTTATTGGCTAAAAATATTTGGGAATGGTGTCTGTCCAGAAATATTTTTATTTCAGTCTGTTACATTGCGTCTTCAGTTAACTGTGCAGACTTTAACTCAAGACATTTTTCAGATACCACAGAATGGTTTTTGAAGAAGGATATTTTTTTGAGGTTATCTGATCAATTTTTTAAACCAGATATTGATTTATTTGCCTCTAGGCTAAATTTTCAAATACAGAAGTTTGTCTCCTGGTTTCCACAACCTGGTGCATACAGAAGTGACGCTTTTTCTTTATGCTGGTCACATTTTTCTCCATACATTTTTGCACCATTTAATATGATAAGCAAAGTTCTGAACAAGATTGTTGAGGACAAGGTAAGCAAGGCCTTGTTGATAGTGCCACACTGGCCTTGTCAAACCTGGTTTCCTATGTTAATTTCTTTGTTGTCTGATTTTCCCGTCAGATTACCAAGACACCAGGACCTGCTAACGTTACCCCACAACAATCAGCCTCATCCAATGAGAAAGTCATTGTCTCTGGTTGGAGTCATTGTCTCAGGAGATGTCTCCAGAACAAAGGATTTCCAGAAGAAGTTGTCACGACGATCTGTGCATCATGGCGCGCCGGTACAGAAAAGCAGTACAATGCAGCATGGAGAAGCTGGTGTGTTTGGTGTTATGCGAGGAAAAGAAATCCGGTTCAGTCATCTGAAGTAACGGTATTGTCTTACCTTAATTATTTACAGAAGCGGGGTAAGTCATATAGTGTAATAAACACCCATAAATCCATGATTATCCAAACATTAAAACTATTAGGTAATGAATGGTGTGTTTCTCCTTCATATATTTCTCGTTTTATGAAGGGACTCTTTAACAAAATTCCACCTGTTCCTAGGTATCGTTCTATGTGGAACGTGGATCATGTTATTCAGTTTTTAAGAACACTATATCCATTAGAGAATCTTAGTATTAAGATGCTTACTTTCAAAACTGTGACTTTGGTAGCATTAGCAGTAGCCCCACGTGCTCAGACATTGGTATCCATGAATATTGACTTAATGAGAGTTGAGGAGGATAAAATTATTTTTGTGTTTGAAAACATGCTAAAAACATCTAAACCCGGCAAGGCGTTTCAGCTTGAACTTCTACATTTTGAGGAAGAACAGTTATGTGTCATGCATACATTACTTTTCTACCTTGAAAAGTTGAAGGATAAACGTAAATCTAGACAGTTATTTGTGTCATTTTGCTCTTTTAACGCAGTTGGTACTAGCACTGTAGCAAGATGGTTGAAAACTGTTTTACATTTGTCAGGTATTGACACTTCTGTGTTTAAAGCTCATTCTTTTAGGGGAGCATCAGCATCAGCAGCCTTTAATAAAGGGTGCTCCGTTCAGCAGATCCTAAAGACTGGGGACTGGTCATCGGTTCGTAACTTTTATAAGTTTTATTTACGGGGAAATCAGTCCAATGATGCCATTAATTTTGCAGAAGCTGTTTTAAAGCAATAAATGAAAGGAATTGCTATTTGTGTTTTGTCCTTTGAACATTATGTTATTTGCCATTTTGATTGAGCTTTAAAGATGCTTGTTAGAAAGAAGCGAAGGCTGAAGGCCATTATGAAAATAATGGACCCCTCATCCAAGCGTTTTGTGTAGGATGAGGGGCATTATTGGAAATAATGGCCTGAGGCCAAGCTTCTGCCTACCCACCTCTTTACTGTCTTAATAAGATTTAGGTTGTATTAAGCCATTTCCCTCCCGATTGTGAGTTTACAACAAAATGGCAAAAAAATTTCTCTTTAAAAATCTGAAGTAATACACGTTGTTGTCTGTGTATTCGGTTGGGTCACGTGGGTTTTTTAACATACAGTACTTGCTTAAAAGTGCGCTCCGAATTATACCGCGATAGTAAATATGCTTGTTAGAAAGAAGCTTGGCCTCAGGCCATTATTTCCAATAATGCCCCTCATCCTACACAAAACGCTTGGATGAGGGGTCCATTTTAAAATATCAAGGATTTATAGACTCACTAAAACACTTGCTATCCCATACACAAATAAAATTAACCAAAAAAGTACAAGAACCATTCATACCAAGTCATATCAAAGTCTTTCTGCAGCAAAAGTCAGGGACACAGGCAATGTATAATGAACTGAATAAAAACTATGATGAACCGACAAGTAAAAGAAGATGGAATGAGAAATATAATTTCACAGACCAAGAATGGAAGAAAATTTACAACTACCCCTTTAGTATAATAAAATATCCAGCTATACAATGGTTTCAGACAAGTATTAATCATAATATTTTGGTGACAAACAATCTTCTCTTTAAAATGAAAATAAAGAGCGACTCATCATGCTATTTCTGTCATTCCCAAAAAGAAACAATAACCCATCTGTTCTGGACCTGTGAGAGGATTCAGGCTTTTTTGAAGGAATTGTTACAATGGCTGAATAATAATGATATACAGTGTGACTTTGTGGAGGAACTTTTTATTTTTGGTCTGGATAGATTAAATATTATAACAAAACCACTTAATATCATAATACTCTATGCCAAGTACTTCATATACACAACTCGCTGTAATGAACGTCAACTGGTTCTAGAAGTATACAAGAAGAAGCTTTATCAATTGTTCAAAATACTTAAAGATATTGCTGTGTCAAATAATGAACTAACAGAGTTTAATAAAGATTGGGAACCATATGAAATACTACTTAATAATTAAGAATATGTATAGAAGCATAAACATACCAACCCTCACATACCAAGAAAAAAACTGACACTCTAAAATACATGTATTAGTGATTCATTATAGTGACCAGCACAGCCTCAGGAACAGGAAAAGTATACCATACAAAAATGTCTTGTTTCTATTTAGTTTTGTATTACTGTATGAATATTAAATATGTAGTAGGATAAAAATGAAAGTCAGTGCATACTGTTTTTACCTTTATTATATACTGTCCTGCAGGCCAGGAGTGGCAATGAACTCGTGTTTTGTTTGCAAAGTTATCAAGGACATAGAATCAATATGTCACTTGTGTATTAATCCTATCCATACGAAAGGATTTATACACGGGTGATCTATTGATTCGCATTGGCTCAGGTGAAGGGTACAATTTAATGTTTTTACTTGGCAATTATAGGCAAGGCATGATGTCACTGTCATTCTCGGTTGGCAGGACAGTAGATATCTTTACTGCATGTATGTACAAACATATGTTTGAGAGTCGTATGAGCAGCACCCTTCCTGAATCTTTTCTTAACAAAACATATATGTACGACAGGATCCAGGCTGTCAGGGAGAGTATTGTTTAAGGGTGCTCATGTATGTATGTACAGTATGTTTGGCTGGATACCTTTCTGTAAAAGATTATAGAAAATAAAAGAAACAAGACTGAAAAAAAAAAAAAAAAAAAAAAAAAAAAAAAGAGATATTTGTTGTATTTTATTTAATTTTTTGTTCCAATTTGTATCTTTATTGTTTGCTGCTTTCGAAGCAGCAAACTTTCAGATTGACTTTTTCGGAAATCCGGTCATGCGCACTGCAGAGTAGCTGTCTGACGCAACCCTGTCATTGTTATTAATAGTCGGGTATAACGCAATACCGCCGCCTGTGTTGAAGAAATGAGATACTTTGATTTGGGACGATATTATAGGATCCGCTAAAATGGAAAATCATTATAAAGTTCAGCTTGGAACGGCCAGATGCAAGTCATTATAGACAAAGTTTAAAAAGAAAACGACTTACCTTTAAATGGTTTACGCATGCGCGGATCCAGAAAGTTTTGTCAGAGGGGTCCAACTTTAACTTTTTATTTTTGTTTTCTTTTTTTTGATGAGGGGAGGAAGGATTCAAATACCACTATAAGCGGGCCATCAACTGCCCGCCAGCGAAACAAATGGCGTTTCGCTGGCGGGCCGATGGTGGCCCAACACTGAATGCTGGCTTGTAAGTTTTGTGGTTTTACAGGGGATCCGGACTAATAATGCTAAGAAACCCTATATTTTTGTGATTGGGTCGGGACCCCCTGTCTCCCCCTCTGGATCCGCACATGCTTATGTATTTATCCATTTACATTAATCCATTTATCTGTAAATTGCGTTTGAAAACTAAAATTAAAGTCGCATTCTTTAAAAATAGCTATGAGACAAAATTGACCACAGTGAATGAACTGATGCAACACTACTGACTAACCCTTTACCTGCGAGTAACTTTAACTCTTTGCATGCTGAGCCATGATGATATTATTCAGAGAACCCTCGAAAACGCAGGTCACAGAAAGAGACAAGTCAATATATATATGCACAAGATCGTCGCATTTTTTCTGCTTCCCACAACTTAGGTACCAGCGTATGCTTATTTCATATAAAGTACAATTTAGAACCAGATAAAATATCCAGAATCATGTACCTTAATTACCATGTTTTGAAGTGGTACTAGTCGCTCGAGCAATGAAAAATGAGCCATTGCATGAGAAAACCTGTCTTTCGGGATTGGCTTCACTGAAGAAGCAAGTGGATCTATCATACCCATGCGCGGATCCAGAGGTCCGGACCCCCCCCCTGGAAATTCACAAGTTTTATATTAACGTTTGCCCCCCCCCCCCCCCCACATCCCTGCAAAATTTTGGACCCCCTCCCCTGTAAAATGTTGGACCCCCTCTGGAACCTTAAAAAATATAGTTTTCTTTAAAATAAACCATTGATACCCCTCTGTAAAACTGTAAAAATGCCTAAAAACGTTATCAGAGTTTTTTCGGACCCCCCTCCCCACTGGCGAAAATTCCTGGATCCGCGCATGATACTACCATAAAGCCAACAGTGTTAGATGCACATGCTCATCTTTGCCTACTAGCAACGAGGAAGAAAAAGCAAATCTCGGTTTGTGTGACGATGCAGCCGAACAATTTTATATCGCGAAGTGGTGAATTTCATGCAAACCCATGAAAGGGAGACAGCTCATGGGCGGATTCTCGAGGGGGGGGGCAGGGAGTCCGGACCCCCTACCCCCTGAAAAATCACCGAAAATAGGGTTTCTAAGCATACTAGTCCGGTTCCCCTTAAAATCACAAAGCTACCAAGTCAGCATTCCATGTTGGGTCATCAATCAGCGAAACGCCATTTAAATGGTGTTTCGCTGGCAGGCCAATGATGGCCCGCTTATAGTGGTGTTTGGATCCTCTCTCCCATCATCAACTAAAAAAAACATTGTCAAAGTTGGACCCCCAAACCCCCCCCCCCCCCCCCCCCCCCCCCCCCCCCCCCCCCCCCCCCCCCCCCCCCCCCGACAAAACTTTCTGGCTGGGTACTCATGTTTTATGTGCGAAGTCCGCTTTCACGTGCCAAGGCCACCACGTGCTAACAACAACAGCGGTGGCTTTGATCTTAGACATCATGCTGTCCTTGAGACTTTGTCTGCGGCTGACAATAATAGCTGACAGTTTGGGCCCAGATCTGGCCCAACAAAATGTTTAATGTTTCAAATCTTTTATCATTTGTTGAGCAAATAGTTACAGATGATATACATGATATAGACATAGACAAATACAAGTGCGGATCCAGAGGGGGGGACAGGGGGTCCGGACCCCCCCCCCCCCCCCCCCCTGGAAAATCACAAGTTATATGGGTTTCTATAGGAAATAAGCGATTGGACCCCCACTGGAAAAAGTTGGACCCCCCCCCCCCCCTGGAAAATGTTGGACTCTCTCTGAAACCTTGAAAAATGATAGATTCTTTGAAATTGACCATTTGACTTCCGTAAAAATAAGCTGAGGACTAAAAAAAACAAAACAAAAAAGTTGTCAGAGCTTTTTTTGTCAGACTGACCTGGACCCCCCCCCCTGACGAAAATTCCTGGATCCGCGCATGAAATATGATATAAACAGAAGTGATTTACAGCAATCTAAATAATAGAGAGTGATTTTAAATGTTTGTCACACAAAAACCAAGGTTTTTCTTACTTTTTGCAATGTTCAAGTATTGATAACCTCTGGATGGAACACCCGATCACCATGGAATTTTCAGCTTATTTTCTTTAGACCCCATTGTTTTGAAAATATAAGAGCTTAGACTAGTATTTGCCATACTTTTGGAAATACTCTTTGATATATCCTGGCCCCAACAATTTGAATCCTTATTTGCACTTAGCCGTATGTGGGCAGTTAGCAGAATAAGGCGCTGACGATTTTCCGCGGATGCGCAGGCTCGTCTGAGCCTTCGCTGCTCGCATATGCGCTCATGAAAGGGCTTATTTCATGAAAATACCAATGTAAATACATGTATTAAATTCATCATGACCTAGATTCAGCGCGGCTACAATCAAATTATTTCTTGGTATGTGCGTCTGTCCGTACACTATCTTGATATACACTCTTAGGACCTTCCGAATGCAGTCTCGTGAGTACAGCAAGACACGCCTCGATCGGCTCAACAGTTTGTTAAAATCACGGACTATACATCCGTGTTAAAATGTTCCATTTTGAGGAATTTGATATCTCTTTAGGAGCCGTTATTACATGAATTAAGTTATTTACGCTAAGAACTCGTATGAAATTGGTATTCAAGTGTTTAAAACACAACGTACGTAGATGTCTAGAATTTTATTTGGTCTGAGTCTTTGTACACCTCAAACTTTATGATAGTGAGCAGCGAGACCCTTGCGAGATTGCGCAAACGCACATGCTCTCCTGAGCCTTCTCTGATCACATATGTCGTAAGTACCAGCAGACTATTTACGAAATACCCTGGTACCAGTTCATATGGGGCACCGCACAAGTTGATTTCATGTTCGGGTTCGATTGGAAACAAAATAAAACAGTCAATTTTCCTAAGCTTGCACGGCAGTGTATTTGAATTTTGTAATGACCGTATAGTACAGAATATCGGCGACATAGGCGCGTAAATTTGCATCCGCTCGACGTACTTTCAGAAAACAAATCTTAATGTCATCTAAAACATGCGACGTCAATGCTGGATTCACGTTAGCGACGTAAGCCGATAGATTGGCAGGCGAAAAGTTAGCATTAAAGTATCGTAGACAGCTACGCTGATTAAAAAAAACAAGCACCAATGAAGGAAAAAAAGTGATGTGTACGAACTATTAAAAAAATACATATTAGAATAAATTTTCCTTTTTAAAGGAGGGCTTGCCTAGTCTAAAAACAGCATGTGCACCATGTATGTTGGGAACACCTCCAAATTTGGTTATTTTTACACTGCACTAAAACCACGTCATAGACGAACGGAACTTGAGTCTCTTCTGGCCAAAAAAAAAGACACAAACAGTTATCTAAAGCGGCACCTAGCGCCACGCAAAAAATGAAATTAATAAAATTTACTTATTTTTCATGTATCATTTTTTTTAATTTTTGCAACAATGAACATCAACACATCAGCAAAACATGTTTTAAATTCATGCCAAAATAATAAATAATGTTCGGACAAGAGTCTATCGAATAGCAATACCCTTAAATTCTAAAGTTGCAATTTGAAATTTGTCTAGAAATCAGACGTGATTTAAAGGAATTGTATTAAAATATTTTTATTAAAATTTGGATACAAATTACCCTCGAAGCCCTATTATTTGTCCGGAACTGACGATAGCCAGCCAGAACGCATATCGTTTTGGTTAACAAGACCTGGGTTGATATTTAACTTTCCCTGTAGCCTGATACCGATCTCTTGGGCGCTGTATAGTTGATAGCCTTTCCCAAAGGCCTAGAACTTTTCAAATAGTCATTTCATTTTTTGCGGCGGCTTCGCCGACGCTCTATTATCATTTTGAACCTAAATTTTATGTAAATTTTCACCAATCAGAAGTATTCTTAAATTGTAATATTCATCACACCAGCTAGAAAACAATGCCCTCATTGGTTAAAACTCAGACTGACCACGCGATCTTATTATAGATGCAATTTAACTTGAAAATTTCCATGTAAATGGCCGAGAACCAGTCTGTGCACTAGTCCTAACAATGAACATTGATCTTGAATATAGGTCAACTCCCGCTGTACAGCATTTCTAATTTGCTTTACTACCATTCTTTGCATGCCTTGCTTGATTGCACATAGTAAATAAGTGCAATATAAGATAACTCACTAAATCCTAAAGGACTTTAACAGCATTATATAAAGCAAATCTTTGTATTTTTTATTCAAGCCATTATGGTTTCCCGTATCAAATGTGTTACACGATTATAGTCTGTTTCATAAATTTCGACAATATGCAGTGATTTTTTACCTGCGCGTCCTGGGTCTCAGAGGCATGCTTTCATTGTCAGCGCATGTGCGATACTGAAGGATCGACCTGTCTGCTATGGGACATCGCGACTGAAAAGTCGGGTTTGTGCTGTTACGCGGTGCGCATTACTCAAAACACCTACGTTAAAAAGTAACAAGCGTTAAATGCCTATAGATAATCCTTCATTGGAGATATCTAGTCATATTGGGTAGCCAAATCATAACAATGATAGGTTTTACGGTATTCAGCCATAGACTGATCATATTGTTTGCACTAAAACATTTTTGAAAACATTCTCCGCATGGCATTTTCATTGAAACCGTTTCAGTGACACTTGATGACGCACTTGATAAACAATATTGAATCAGCCAATCGGGCGAATCACATGACTCTGTGACGCATTTGGTAAACAAATATGTCACATGTACCCACAGTGCTCAAATCAGACAGGTCAGTATTTGATAAAATGCTTCCGGTCGATGACAATGGCATGCTTCTCACAAAGGACGCATGATTTTAAACCATGAGAGTCCCGCAGGCTGCATTAAAATTGAGGCGAAAAGTCTGCATTTATTACGGTCGGCCGTGGCCGGCCGTATATATAAACTTTGTGCTAAAAATACATCAAATTCAGGTTTTGACCGTACCTTTATGCCGTGCTCAGGCTAGTTTTTATGGGCTGCCGAACAACGAGCGGGCTACCAAATATCGTGGGTTAACCTACAGCGCGAGACAGAACTGTCCGTGAATCTGTAGGGCTACCTAACTCGTTTTCGAATTCGATCTGTTAGCATAGCCGTCGTGCGGTCCATTGAAACACCCATAACCTCGAAATACCCCAAACCTACACAAAACACCCCAACCACCCCAAAACACCCCAAACACCACCAAAGCATCACCGTACATATAATGCGTTAAATTTCTTTTTTGGAAACCTACGGCCTCGAAATACCCCAAACCACCCCAAAACACCCCAAACACCACCAAACCATTACCGTACATATAAATGCGCATATTTTTTTTAGGACACTCACCGCGGCCTCTTCGTGGGGGGTGCTTCGTGGGGGTGGGGGCACGTGCCCCCAGCCTCCCCCAGTCCGGCACTGGTATTGTGCAATAATACATACAGTGATAGGGCTAAACGACCGCCAGCTTTTTTGAAAAGCTAATACTTGGTATTTGCAACTTTCATTTTGTGTGGGTTTTTTTAACTTGCGCACCGTGTCTTGAATAATATTGGTAAAAACAGGTACTGAAAAAACTCCCCAACAGTATAGCGATCATTACTTCCCTTGGGAAACACGTGTTTTCAGATATGACCCGCAGTAGGGGAGTTTACCGGTAAAAGCCACTACCGGACTACTGGTAAAAACCAGTGCCGATAAACCAGTACTGATCCAATACTACCAACCCGAAATGAAACATTTGTATAATGCGTTTTACCCGCAAGTTTGAGCAAATACCAATAGAATGGTTAAAGTATTACTGCAGGCTCATGAAGTACGGAGACTGTACTGTGCACAGATGATGAAAGAAAAATTAATATGGTATGTCCAAAGGCTCAAATGCAGTAACTTCCAGCACTACACTTGTAGGCATGCAGAGTTAGATGAACTCGGGCTAATGACCTGGGCTCTAAAAAATATATGAAAACTGCGAGACAAAAGTCTGACTCTTGGCAAAAGATGATAATATGATTAAATTAAGGAAATATACTGTCTGGAGCTGAAATTTTTATTAATAAGAAAGTCAGGTAGGTTTTTATATCTTTGTTATTTTACTTGACAAAGTAAATTAAGTTTGATCTTATAAATAAGTATGCCAGTGTTTTGCTTCCCAAATTGGCTTCTATGAATAGCCAGATTCGAATGGATACACATGCAGAACTTCGAGTTTGGGATGCAAAGAATTTTGGCCCAGTGAGTCCAGGGACTCAACGAAACAAATTTGTAAAAAAATCACTGATAGGTCTAGTCTATTTCTAAAACAAATATAACAAGTGTATTTAATGCATTACATTATATACAAGGGCGTAAAATTCATCGCGAATTAGAGAGTAACCTTGGGGTTCAGGCGAGTAAATACGTGCAAAGCTTGCTCTGACCGGCAAATGCATGTTCTTACAACGACAGTGTAGCTATCGGCAGAGTCTCTCTTTAATCAGACAACATGGTGCGTTATAAATAGACAGCAAAAAAACCCACGTTATAATGTCTATTAATAGCGCTTAACAAGATACATCTTTGTGAAAAAAGATGTATCTTAAAAAAAGAGGTTATAATGGGGATGGATATTTAATGTAAATAATGGCACATAATTTCCTACAATTTGAATGTGCCCACAACCCACAATCCTACACTTAGACTCAGATCAACCTCCGCAGCTGTACATGTATCAGCGTATTTTGCTATTTCCTTTAGGAAGATGACAAGCACAAGCTCTAGTATCTTTAACTACATGTATGTAAGACGAACATGTATCATATAAGGCTAACTTCCCGGGGCTTACTTGCAAACAGCCAGCACCAAATCTCGGGCCACTATGGGCCCGCCAGCAAAACGCTTTTCGGTTGGTGTTTTTCTGGCGGGCCGAGAGTAGCCGGATTTTACGTGCTTACTGGGAGCTAGTTGATCAGTTTTTGAGTCTACATGTATTTATTCCCCGACCCCAGCTATGGCGAGGTGCCACAGGAAATAGAAAGGTTATAGGAGTAAGTCCCACACAAAAGCGATTTGGTATATCAGCATTTTTCTGTAAATAGAGACATTCATAATATGTAAATAGAGTGGTGAAAGTGTAAACCATTTAAGACTTGAAAACTACTCCAAGTTGAGATCTGTGACGGGCAGAATCTAGCCTATGTGACAACAACAACAACAATATGGCATGTTTTTTTCGGGTTTTCAGCTTGTTTCAGTACATACATTTATCGTCAAAATCTCCCGTTTTCTTAAAAACATTAGGACTAATAACATTGTTCCCTAGCCTTTGCTGGTGAAGTGCCTAAAATTTGGAACGATTCAGATGCACATCGCTCAGCGAAAAGAGCACCAAGCAAAAGAGAGACCAGACACATAGCACAACTTCCAAATTCGCTGGTTTTATTGGCTATAACATTAATGTATTGCAACAGACTGCATGCTTGGTAGTCAACCCAATCACAGTTGGCAACTTTGCTTTCCTCTTTAATTGCACGCCGGTGGGTCAGACTTCAGACTCTATGATGGTTCTGACTTAAAGACTTATCTATTGATGAGATGGTAGGGGCCTGATGCTTTGGCTGTTTGTCGGGCCCACCGGGGTTTACCTGTTGGATTTCTTTTGCTCCGGTATTCAGTTTAATTTACTGTTGAGTCCTTATCCTTGCTTTATCTCCTTGTTATATCTTGATTTATATGTTTTAGGAGATGATGCATTGATAAGTTCATGCAAACCAAATATCTATGTGTCTTGATCCACATCTGAATTAAGGGTGAGGTTGGCGCCGTTAAACCGGTTAAAGCCCTCCAGTAAAATATTTTACTGACTGTTCCAAGGCGGTACTTCTTTTGTGGATCTTTTATGTTTTTGTTCTGTCTTGTGTTTGCTATGTTTTGTGCGCGTCTGTTTATATGTGCTTCGTGGTCACCTGCTGGGAAAGGGCTGACCTCTTGGCTCTCGTTTGTGGTGTCTTCTGTGAGTTTGTCACTTTCCCATTGGTATCCTGGGTCAGGTGTGGTACTTGATTGTATCGATTCCTGATCTTTGCAACCTTACTTACTTTAGACGGAACATCCTTTTCCAGCATGCAAAGACAGGGAGTATAAGGGGATTTCGTCACTTAGTTGTGTTAAAATTGTAAGTATTTGAGAGCCGCCGAATATCTTTTTTAAAGATATTTCTTGTTCCATATAAACATATTCCTTCTTTGTTGCTAATCTATAGGCTGGTGCTAAGTTTTGATAATGAAGACAATTACGTTAACTTTATAGACTAGCCGTGAACATAAACATTTGGAAAAGAATAGAAAAATATTATTACAATATTTTACGTGTATTAATGACCACTTTTTTTATCAGACTGGTAGCTCTTCTATATAGTTGACTGATGGCAATTATAATACCCACTTCGAATCGAACTTTAGTTCCTACTTAGTAACTAAAGTTCGATTCGCTACTAAAGTGACGTCACGAACCTACTAAAGATCAACGGTTGGTCAGAGCACCTTAAGTCTAATAGCTTGTTTGGTCCCCTCCTCTAGACCTATCTAGCTTAATGGGTTCAAGATCTTAAATAGCCTCAAAATGTTTTTTTTATTTTACAAAATAAATCCTTGATGCGTTCTATTTGCGGTCCCTCTTATTCGTTATTGTTAATTAGAGCAGGCTGTGCAGTTTATTGTGCAGTTTATGCACACCCTTTTTGTCTACGATGAAGAAATGATTGGGGTTTACAGGGCTATTCACTTTGTTTATTTGACAACTAATTAAAAGGTTGCAACTGTACATAGCCGTTTGGGTGTAAAAGTGCGCACGCATATATTATGTAAGAACTGTAGTAGGAACTTTATCATTCCAATTGAGTCAGATCGTTCATGTTCGGACAATCGTGGCATGATTGATAAAGTTATAAACTAAGGCTACTGTGTTTTAGACATGTTTATGTGCAAGCTACATGCCAAAGAGACCCAGAAGTGAATGCGACATGCCATGATCCCAAAATATAATTCACATTCCTACCTCAAACAACATACAGATATGCTCTGGACTCGACCTTGCTAGAACTGAAACGGTGAAACAAGAGGTCAAGGTAACAGTGACCTGGAAACAGTTGGTGACTCGCCAGGGCCCAATATGTATCTACGTACCGAATATGGATCTGCTACCATAAACAATATAGGCGATGAGCTGTGGGTACATTTTTTCGTGGCATAACTGAAAACTGAAACTTGTGGTGATGATTCAGTTTGATTGAGACTGAATATCTTAACTATTGACATTCATTTTTGTTTGCTTTAGGTCTATTCAATTATCAATACATTTTTTAAAGCGATAGCAACTCATGAAACACATCTTCAATTGAGCCTGTATTATCTTATATTGAAACTAATTTAAGTCTGTGTATAGAGTCCAGTATATTAGGATAACTAATGCTGTTTAGTAGAGTCCAATATATTAGGATAACTAATGCTAAGTATCTTCACATCGACCATGATTTTTTCTATCGACCACCAATCGACCAGTAATGACCGGTGAACACCAGTAATGACCACTGGTCTGGTCAATATACATATTGACCGGTCCATTGCCAATCTTGCCCGGTTTGTGCAGTCTAGCTAGTCATCATTTGTGCTTATTCATATAAATGTTTTAATCCGTTCTCTTCCTAGTAAAATATTTTCAATCATATTGGACTGTCTCAATTGAATCAGTACCAAGCAGAGGAGATTAATCAAGCACACACCACAGTAGGATTATCTCTCCTTTTAAAAGGAAACTTTATTCGAGTTATTATCACGCTCACACACACTCTATATAATACACCTTTGCAACCCAATTCACGAGGATTTTCCTTCGGAAAATTAGTGATGCTTGAACCCCCAACCCAATAATCTCATGTTGATCATTCTTACAATGGGTCATTGTACTCCCCTTATCTAATATTGAATGACAACCAAAGTACTACACAGATGCCTACACTGATCTGAGCGGTGAAGTTTCAATGAGATAGATTACTGCATGTGTGTTTTACAGACTTTTGTATCTTGTGATAAGGATTCCTAGACTGGTATCAGACCAGTAAATAGAGTAGTAGTAAAATATAAAACATTTACATAACCATGCAAACACTACCTCTGTATGCCAGTTTACACCAAAAGTGTATTTTGGTCTATGGGAGTTACAACCCTTTCAGTAAGCATGACCTGAAGTCCCCCACCCCACGTAGGGGTCATGATATCTCCAATCAGATAAGAATACATGCTTAATTAGTGCATCTTAAGGTAAATTTCGACCTCAGAAGATTCAAAGATTGGTTGGAAGAGTCTAATTAGTAGCATGTGAATAGTTACTCAGATGGTAGTGGTTATTTTAAATCGAATGAAAACTTAATGTGTTATTGATGTTGAACATAAACCGGATACTTCACCCATCTCTCAATTTTATGTTACTTCATGTGCTCATCTCACTTTTGACCCGTCTGAGGTTAAAATTTTTCAAAACTTGATTATTGCACCTTGGATGGTTTCCTAGGTATTATAGGGCAGAAGTTCATGAGGAAAACTGGGCAAACTGTCCTTTTAAAAGGAAACTTTATTTTTCAATTTGATTTATAGCCTCAATAAAAGTTTGTCTTTCAATGGCAACCTGATACATGTATTTGTGATCCAACATTAATTTTCAGTATCTGGTTAATAGCTTCTTTAACTTAAGAGTTTCCATGGTAACTAGGAATTCAATTTTGGACAAATAAGCACCAGATCATAGTCACTGTCAAAACTCCAGACAGAAAGTTTCAATTATCAGCATGTGTTATCAACATTGCTAAGGAGTGAAAATTGTATAGATCTTGATCAGACTGCATACTCTACTATAGGCCTTCACTTTTCACTTACGTGATTTACAATATGGGCCTCATTGAAGAAAACTTGCAAATAACAAAGGTGCAATCCATGCAGTTTAATCAGTGCCTTTGTTGTTCACTCTCTGAAAAGTAGAATACATTCAGTAAAACCTGTATAAAACAGCCACTCTCAAAAACACCGAAAAATGTTTTTCAAGACCAATTATTGCGTAATGCAGGTCAAAAGTATTGCAGAATGCTCCAAGGGGAGCATTCTGCAATACTTTCGACCTTCATTAAGCTACCAATTGTTATTAAGATCTTCTTTTTTTGAGTGGTCGTTTTACACAGGTTTTGCTGTACATGTAACTAAGCTTGCTACAGGCAAAATTTCACTATTCCACCTAGTCTCTCTAGCTGGGCAGGCTGGTTTGAACATTACTTGGTTGGAAACCACAAAACAAGTTTTCTCGTATGGAGGCCCATATCATTGTTGCTTTTGAAATTGGAAAAGAAAAGCTATAATATTCAATCAAACTTACAAAATATTAAGCATTAGAAGTACTTATCGCATATGCTATCAGTGAAGGCTCAGAAGAGCCTGGATAAACATTTAATCGATAACACAAAGTATGAACATACTCATTAGATGAAAACTCAGGCCAAAGCCCCTATCCCCACTAGATAGCTGTGTATGCATGTTTAAAGAATGACTTTACCCTTAATGCGCTAATCACAACAAAAGTCGTCTGCTTTTCTCATCTGCTGAAACGTTCAAGAAGCCTCTATGGCAAACAGTGTGGACCCAGATCAGACTGCTCTTATAGGAGCAGTCTGTTCTGGGTCCACATTGTTTGCTTCTATACTTAATTCGTCAGTAATGTTAGGCAATTATTTGCAGCAGACGACTTAAGCAGACAACATTTTCAGATGCGTTTTTTTTTCTTGGTGCTGATGCTTAATATCCCCATCAACAGCCATGGTCATGTCAGGATGGTCAGTCCACCTGACCACACTTCTTTCCTGGGCAAGCTTGACTAAGCAGGTCACCAGTACTTTGAGCACATACTTTCGCTTATAATTTTATTTGAATCGTCTGACATGAAATATAAAGCCTTATTCCCTTATAAACAAAGAGGGTATTAATTTGGTTTCCACTATATCCATGCTTAGCACTTTACGGGTTAAACTGTATTCAGATGCATAATTTCAATTTTTTCAAAGCTAATATTTATTTTTTGTTCAGTTCATATAGAGAGATGAACAAAAAGATAAAAAGATTCCTACTTTCAAAGCTTCTATGGAATTTTACTTGGAATTGTGTGATTGCAGAGAACAAAGCATACATGCGCGGATCTAGAAAGTTTTGTCAGAGGGGAGAGAGGATCCAAATACCACTATAAGCGGGCCATCATTGGCCTGCCATTGGCGAGCTGATGATGGCCCAACATTAAATGCTGGCATGGCAGCTTTGCGATTTTTAGGGGATCTGGACTAGTATAGCTAAGATACCTTATATTTTTGTGATTTTTCAGGGGGGTCCAGACCCCTTGTCCCCCCTCTGGATCTGCCCATGTCATACACACCTGCATCTGATGACTGATTGCCTCTCTGTCTGCTAATATCTCACTGAGGTTCTTTGTGCCGAGAACATTACGTAATGTAGTAGCTGCCAGAAGTCGCGTTGACCGGTTAGCGTCCTCAACGTTTGTGATGGAGGTAGTGGCATTCTGGACTCGGTAATAAACCACAGCATCTACAGCAACTGTCACAGAATCTTTCGTCAAAACCTGTAATTATAAGAGCCCCGGCCATCATGAGAATACATGTCTTTGGGATTTAGAACAAGGCACCATGCAAACCACTCTGTTCAGCTAAAAAGACTAGATAGAATCTTGAGGGATCCAGTAAAGGTAGAGATCAGAAAGTTCTCGGGGAACAATATATGCAACAGGTTTTCTCATGAATCTTATGAATGTTCTAATTGGTGATTTAATTTAAAGTTAAAACACAACCATATTTGGACCAGCCCGCAGGAAAGCAAGCCTTTGTAAAGACTGTGATAGGACCATGCATTATATATTTTAAGTTGCTGTATCTTTTTGTTATACCCGCTTTTTTCTTTAGAAAAAAAAGGGTATATTAATTTCGTGTCAAAGTCGGTCCGTCGTCCGTCCGTCCGTCCGTCCGTGCGTACGTCCGTCCGTCACGTTTCTTGTAAATATATCTCCTCCTAAACCGTTAGAGGTAGCAACACCAAACTTTGTAGGTGAATAGGTCACATGATGTAGAGGGTACTGGGCGACATTTCGTGTGACCTTGACCCCAAGGTCAAGGTCAAAGGTCAAATATTGTATTTTCTTGTAATTGTATCTCCTCCTAAACGGTTAGACGTAGCATTATTAAACTTTGTAACTGAATAGGTCACATGATGTAGAGGGTACTGGGCAACATTTTGTGTGACCTTGACCCCAAGGTCAAGGTCAAAGGTCAAATATTGAATTTTCTTGTAAATGTATCTCCTCCTAAACCTTTTGACGTAGCAACTTCAAACTTTGTAGCAGAAAAGGTCACATGATGTAAAGGTTACTGGGCAACATTTTGTGTGACCTTGACCCCAAGGTCAAGGTCAAAGATCAAATAATGTATTTTCTTGTAAATGTATCTCCTCCTAAACGATTAGACCTAGCAACTTCAAACTTTGTAGCTGGATAGGTCACATGATGTAGAGGGTACTGGGCAACATTTTGTGTGACCTTGACCAAAAGGTCAAGGTCAAAGGTCAAATATTTCCTCCTAAAGCTTTTGACGTAGTAACTTCAAACTCTGTAGGTGCATAGGTCACATGATGTAGAAGGCACTGGGCAACATTTAGTGTGACCTTGACGTGAAGGTCAAGGTCAAATAATGTACTTTCTTGTAAATGCATCTTCTCCTAAACTGTTTGACGTAGCAACTTCAAACTTTGCAGGTGCAAAGGTCATATGATTTGGAGGGCACTAGACAACATTTGGTATGACCTTGACCCATAGGTCAAGGTCATATAGTGTATTTTTTGTAAATGCTTCTTCTCCTTAACCATAGGACATAGCAACTTCAAACTTTACAGGTGCAAAGGTTATATTATGTTGAAGGTACTGAGCAACATTTTGTGTGACCTTGACCCCAAGGTAAAGGTTATAGGTCAAAAAGCGGGTATTTGCGATGGTGTACCATCGACTTCTGCTCTAGTCTATAATTTGCTTTTTGTTTACTGTTGTGAGTTGGCTCCCGGTGCCATTGTTTAACAGGTGACCAGGCCAAGGGCGACGACAGTAAACAAAACTCAAACTGTACAAATGGGCAAATGGTGCGGCAACAACCAGTTTTGACTATCCAGCTGCAAATGGCAACTAAATATCATTGGCTGGTTCTTTAAAAACGTCTCTGTAGCAAACAGTGTGGACCCAGATCAGGCTGCTCCTGGGCCACACTGTTTGCCTGTATGATTATGCTGAAATTAGTCATCGGCGTAAGCATTTACATGTAGCAGACAATCTCATTACCCAACATTTTCTGATGCATTTTTTTTTTGTAGCAGGCAAAGGGCTAACATGGGTCTTTTTAACCCACTTTTAGACTTCTATATGTCTGAATATTTTGCAGTTTTTATTACTAAAAGAATGCAGTGAAATTTCAATGAAATCTGCATTTAGAACTTCACCAGACATTTTAATGCTTTTTGTTTGCTGATCAGGTTTTATATTTGTGATTAATTTTCGTTTTCAGACTGTAATTCTTGACACACCATCTTAAAAATATCCATAACCAGACGTGGAAACCTTTCTTTATGTGTTTTGGTTTTCCATAAGTCAAAGAAAGCAAACTTGAGTTTGGCTACCACAGCATTTTCTACCAGTTAGTTGATAGCATGTCTGATTAATCCTTAATGCGCATATCGCAACAAAAGTCGTCTGCTTTTCTTGTCTGCTGAAAAGTTTAAGAAGTCTCTATGGCAAACAGTGTGGACCCAGATCAGACTGTCTTCGCTGTTTGCTTTTATACTTAATTTGTCGGTAATGTAAGGCAATTATTTGCAGCAGACGACTTCAGCAGACGACATTTTCAGATGCATTTTTTTTCTTGGGGCTTTAAGGGTTAACATATGCATTCTGATTGATAATAGAACTGTTTATCCTTCTTAGCACCAATAAAACTGTTGTAGAAGGAGGCAAAAAATGCATTTAAAAAGTTCTAAAATTTTGAACACTTTTCTCTTTCGTTTTTTAACACCCAGTCTCTGAGAAAACCATGCAGTGGCCTATAATAGGAGTCCACAAGCAAGGTTGGCCGATTTTGACGAAACTTGGCAGGTACACCCATACTACCTAGTTATTAACTGTGACAAAATATTTTTGGATTTGATCGCCCACTTCCGGTTTTACAGCGCCATCTTGGATTTTTTACATTTATGTCTTTATTTTCAAATTTGCAAGCCCAAAAATAGATAATTTTGTTCTGATATTTTTCTTTAAAAACCTTAACTTTTTTTCTATATCTTTATATTTTGGTGAAAGTATCACATCTATTGGCATTTAGCTGTTGCTTTTATGTTTGTTTAACTTCCAATGAAAAACAAATAATTTGGTTTTAATGTGGGTGGGGTAATGGCTAATCCATCCAAAACATTTGGTTAGTAGTTTGTAAGCCTAATAACAGTCAAAAGGATGCTCAGAATTAAGGTTCTACTGTACAAGTATAATCATTTTGTGTCAAACTTTGCACCTTGCAAAGTCCCGTGCGGGGCAATACATGTCTGTTTCCATGGTAACGCTCCCAATCTCAGCATTATTTGAGGAAAAATGAAAAATAGTAAACTTTGAAGGTAGATTTTGCGGCTTCAGATATTATTTTTAGATTTTAATTCAAAGCATTGAAAGAATAAACCCATATCAATGCAATTAAATCAGTAAAAAGAAAGGAGAGTATAGAATACCTATACCTGTCGAATGAATTTTGGAATTTTACTTAATTTCATGAAAACTATTCTTCTTTTTTCCTAGTTTATGTGCTATAAATTTCCTATATATTTCTTTTTTAGAATGTTGACAATAAGATGAGCTAAACAAACAACCGATATTCCCTTGATAACAGCCATATAAGGCCATCGCTCCACCTTTTGTGTAACAAGTTGTACGGTAAACATTGGTACAAGCCACCTAATAAACAAAAATATGTTCTTTTGAAATTAAAAGCAAAGAAAGCATCAAAGAGTTGAAAGCTGGAAAGTGCAGAGTGTGCATTTTACCATTTGAATTTGTTCTTTACATGCTCTTAGCGCAGTCGTAAGCTTGTCCGACTACAGATACATGGGTTGTGAGTTCAATCATGGCCTGGTCCCATACTTTGTGGAGATCAATCATGAAATAATTATGTCATTCTTCTCCTTCCTCTGTTTCAAGAAGGGTTGTCAATTACAAGTGAAAGTATGTGTATGGAGTACTGGTTAGCTGCATGGTCAAGCTTGTCCTGGAACATGTGGTAAGCATAGGTCCAGATAGGGAAATTTTATTTGCGTAAAATTTCAATTATTTTCTTACCCATTAATTTAAACATGTGTTTTGGGTGCTCAATAGAACCGTCTCATTGAGACGGTTCTTTTGAGTACCCACAACATATGTTTTGGATGAGAAATAAAGAAAATAATTTTCCAATACGCACTCTTATCTGGAGCTGTGGGTAAGGTCAACTATTCTAACCATCTTGAAATGACCATAGCTGTTGACTGGGACGGGTAAAACATCAAACCAAACAAATACCTCACAGATTTCTTGATACCCTCTAAGCTGAGGAAAGCAAGATATTCATTGGTCAAGATAAAACTGTGAATAATTTCTTACCCCCACCTAACAAATGTCTTGTTTGCGGAAATGTCTCAATGTTTTTAAGAAAGGTTCTTTTTAATACTTGTTTCTATAGAAAAAGCATGATTAAAATCATTCATACTATCCTATTTAATAAAAAAAAACTTCAAAAGTATACCAAAATTTGAGTAGGCCCCCAAAGAGTTGGGTCGGTAGTTAGTACAAGAAACTAGACATCTTGTTTTTGCCTGAATCCCATCAGTTTTAACATTTGTTTTCAACTTTTGTGTGTCTCATTGAGACAGTTCTTTTGAGTACATTAGATCTGCAAATGACTGCTCAAATATACTAAAATATAGCTAATGAGCAGAATTATCCTGAAGTTCAGAGCAGACGTCATCACAGAGTCACTGGCCGCTATGTTTTTCTGTCATTTCTCTTTCCCAATGGTTTGTTCAGAGAAATTTACAGGTGACCAGTTTTCTATGATGTGTTACTTGTATCTTTCTTTGTTCTCTGACATCCTGAAAGAGAAGTGATGAATTCAAGGTCTTTAAAGCGGCTGATTTGATAATTATGGAAAGAGTAAACACTTTTATAACTTACAATATCTTACTATATCTAATCGCTTCGCACACTGATGAAATTTCCAATTATAAAACCCTTATCTGAAGATCTAGAATGTGGATACCTTGTTGATAGGTCAATGGACAATAAAAGTTTTCAACCCATGATTATTTTAACTCCTAGCAAAATCAAATAGTTTCAGTGCACATTTTAATAAGATATAATTAGCCCATTTCAGTCCAATGGAATTTTCAGGATAGTCTATTTTATGTATTGAGGAGTCATAGGTTATAATTTTCCCCCAAAATATTGCATATCATTCTCTGAAGATCTATTATGCCTAAGCAAACTGTGTACTGTACTACTATGCATGTTATTCGCAACATTAAATAGATTTATGTTTACACAAATGGATTTAACCTTTCTTAGTTTATGAAGTTAAGTCCAGTTTTCTGAAAATTTAAAAATGCATGGACTGGTTAAAATTCTCTAGTTCGAGTACTCAATGAGATTACATAATGGCAACTTAAATAAAGACAAGTGAATAATTTGATTTGATTCTTAATGTCCCATCAACAATCTTTCAGTAATGTAGGGACGGGTCATCCTGGTTTGAACCAGTACTAAGCTCAGTAAGCTGGAATTATATAATACATCATGATGGATACTTTTTCTCGCCCGCTTTGTGACATTTTAAGGTTTTATATGAATTCTGTCAGGTCTGCCTATTTTTTAGAATTTCGCGTTTGGTCCAATCTAAAAAATAAGTTCACCAACGAATTTTCCAGATGCAGAAATGGGTGTAAACATAGTTTAACACCTAAAAACAGAAGCGAAATAGCGTTTCAAGCGTCGGTTTTGTTTTTATTGTTGTTTGAAACTAACGTTGGTATCAGTATCTATTGACAAAGACATCCTGGGGCCAAAAAGTGTCAATAACGTGCGTCACATTGTTGATGCATTTTAGTGAGGTCAGAAATGTTTTTGACGTCATTCAACAATGCGAAAATGGGGGACGCATTAAATATTGCCATTTTGATATTTCTACATAATATTTAGGCGTAAAATGCTCTGAAAACAGCCTCAATTGTTATAATTTGAAGTCACATGGATGGGATAGCAGGTCATGTGGATTGGATAAGCAGGTCATGTGGATGTGATAAGGAAATCCCGCACAGCGTTTTGCCAATGAAACAGCTTGTCTTGAGGGATGAGTGGTCGAGAATAATGTGTCCTGCTCAAGGACACAATGCACTGATGTTGGTTAGGCTTGAACCTGCTGCCCCTGGGTCTTGAGTCAAGCGCTCTACCACTGAGCCACTGCGCTCCCTAATGAATAAGGTCTTGTGGTGGCCAGCTGGCTGCCCTTCAGGAGAGCAATGGTTATTGTCATCCGATAACATAACTTTATTTGTATACCCCTGGTATTAAAGTTAGGAGTCAAAATGATATTGGTTTCTGTGCTTGTGAGACTGTGAGTACTACAAATTTGGACATAACTTTTGAACCCCTTGGCCTAGAGATTCATATTTCACATTGTATGCCTTGTGAGAAGAGCTTTGCAAAAACATCTATTCCAATTGACCTTTGGCCTACTTATAAAAATAAATAGATATATATAACTGTTCAATGAAGATGAACTGTAAATTTATATGATCGAGGGGTGTAAGTTTATGAATTTTCCTGCCCTTTTCAGTCTGTGGCCGGGCAACAATGCTTTTGAGGAAATAATATGTAAATATGCCATTATTTCTAAAATGGGGAACCAGGGGCCTGCGATTAGCAATGTTGGTTATCAGGGCTGGAATTCACTAAATGCATGCCAGAATAGCAAACAGGGAAGGCCCTGATCAGACTGCTTCTAAAGAAGCAGTCTGATCTGCATCTGCACTGTTTGTCTAGGCCTTTTTTGTAGCCAACTAGTGTTTGAAATTTTTGAACATTTACCCTTTTTTCAGATTTGCTTAATTTTTATAGACTATATATGAAATCAGAAATTCATTTAGCACCCAAAAGAGACAATGTATGGTGAATATGTAATATGGTGGTTCTATAAAAATTATGATTAAATGTGTTTTCTTTTCAGTAACATATCAACAATATTATAATTAATTATCAAATAAATTATATTAAATGAAAATTGCTCATTCTTAATGGAGTTAATGCCTTTATTAGTTCCCAGCTATGTTTGAATGTGGCAGACTAGTATATTGAAATTATTGGCAATCAAAAATGGTTGCTTTTGAGTACCCATGCACAAAATTGATTTTTTTGAGAAAATATAAAGTGCATGCCTGTATAAGCTACAATGCTTTAGTGTAATCTGCTTATAACCTTTGCAAACAGTTTGGACCCAGATCAGGCCTGACAAGAACTTTTCGCAAAAGTTGATTAAAAAAAAAAAAAAAAAAAAAAAAAAACAGCAGAAAACAAAAAAGCATGCAACATTACCCAGTAGGCAAATAGTTAAAAACAGCTCTTTAGCTGGCACCAATAATGAAGAACTGTCCAATTGACCATTCAAGTTGTGTGGTTTGGTTACAACACTCATTTTTGATGGGTGAGTGTTCAAAACTTCCAAAATCCTGAACATTTTAAAATCAAATCTTAAAACTTGCAGTATGTCTACAAATATTTACAATTTCAAGTTTAAATGGTCAATTGCCTTTAGATAAACTGAAAATAAAATCAAAGAAGCTATTAGAATCTGTTTAATTCAGGATTTTGAGGCTGACTTTCTTTGGAAAGTCAGCCTCAAATTCCTGAATTCAGGAATAATCCTGAAATCTTTCACCCATGCACTTGCATACTCATAGGATAAACTACCTCACATTACAGAAAAAGAAGATCCAAAGATCTATTTTTTGTGTTGGTTCTCATGACCCTTATAGCCTTTCAATCCCCAGTGACCATGTTTAGACAAATAGAAGTTATCTATAAGTATAATTGACTTTCACGATCTTTTAACTTATATTCACTATTTCCTATCAATAAATCAACATTTTAACCGGTTTGCACTGACAAACTGAGTTTTAGCGATTCACAGTGCAATAAGATCAAATATCCAACATAAACACTATTCTCTATGGAAATGGTGAATATATCTCGTATATATTGATACAATAACTTACGGTATGGAATTGTCCATTTTGTATTTTATGGGGTTGTATGTCAAAATTTCTATGAAATGATGTTTTTCTGTCCCTAAAGATTGTTTTACCTTAACAAACAGTGTGGACCCAGATGAAATGCCGCCCTATGTGGCATTTCATCTGGGTCTACACTGTTTGTCAAAATACCTAGCTGTTTACACTATCCTGAGCATTCAGTTTGCCTATTTTCAGCTAGCGCAGCCTACAAGAGAGAATCCCTCAAGATAAGTCTGATAAATATAACGCTAATTAATTAAGAAACTGAAACTATCTATCTAGCTGAAATTTGACATATCCAAATGTCACAATATAATTGCAGAATCTAATGATCCTATGCTGCTCACCTGAGTACAATATTAAATTAAATTGTGTTAACTATAGTTTCAGCAAGCAAACCAGCTTTTGTCTTTTTTACCTTCTACCTATTTCGGTAGAACAAAATGGTTTTCAATTCTTTTAATTGGTTTCAGGTTTCCTATATAAGCATATAATAGAAACAATTCTGGCTCAGATTAGATTTTTTTCATGGAAGCAAACAATATGACCCTGATCAGACTTCTCCCAAGGGTCCATATTTGCAATTTAGGCTACCAATGAGAACAGCAGAGGACAAGTCGTGACTAGAAGGCTAAGGCTTAATATGATAAAAACAAATTTATTTGCTATTATTTGAGGTTATATATTCACATCGCAAATGCTTACCAACAAAGATAGCCAACGGACATTCACCAATCCTAAATCCTCTCGACCTTTTGGCTCAGGTGAGCTAAAAGCTAATAGCAGCTTAATCTTGCTTTATATGGTTTATAGTGCCTGTCTGAGGCTGATCAGATATATGGGCCAGCTCTGGAGAATTCAGTACTTATCCCATACACACAAAATTATCCATTAAACACCCATGCTGACATATCCAGTACGACTAGGTCTAAATTTTGACGCAAGTCTCGATCTACATCCATACTTTGCGTATGCTAGCAGCGAAAGCTCTGGCGAGTCTGAGCAATTGCGCAGGCTGGCCTGAGCCTTCGTAGCTCGAAAATGCTAAAAGTACCAGAATCTCATGTTCTGGCTCATATTTTGTTGGTTATGCCATAATTGTACTGTCTATTGATCTATTTTAACTGAATTCATTCATGAAGGCTCTGATACATGACCTATATATCTGTTTTGTGTCTTGGATAATGGAGCCACAACATCGAAAAAAAGTGTTTGGTAAAGCGGGGATTTTCTACCATTTTCAGTATCTCTAAATTTGGTAAATTTGCTTTTTCTATCTTTCCAAAGCAGTAATCGTTTCATAATAAATGATCTCCAATCTGCATTAAGCAAGTACTTGCCTTACACTTTTTGTACTGATAAATTTTGTACTGATAGATTCTGAATTGCGGAGAGCAGTGATAGAGCATTAGACTGTGGATTGAAGGGTTGCTGGTTTGCGGAACCACTGTGTTGTGCCCTTGAGCACCTTATCCGTACTTCATACTGATTCAACCTAGAAAGACAGGAAATCATCCTGACATGACTTGAAAAGTGTTGACTGGGAAGTAAAGCATCAAAACAAAAAAAGATTCAGGCTCATTTAGCCCCACCTTGCTAAACCCAGATCCTATATTCTGCTTTGAAAACACTGTAGATTCAGATCAGCTGAAAGCCAAGGCCGTTGATCAGGATCTACTCTGCTTGTAAAATACAAGATAATACTGGAGCACTGCAAACTATTTGGATAAAAAATTGGGGAGGGATGTAGTATATAAAAATATCCAGTATGGTAAGAGTTACCTCTTTCCTTGCTAGCCGTGCCTTTTGTTGTCTTCTGATAAACTTGGCAAACAGTTTGGACCCAGATCGAGACCGACATTCTGTCGGTCCTGATCTGGACCCAAACCATTTGACACTCTGATAGTGTTTGTGAAAGGTCTTTTTGAAAAGTCAGCAGACTATGTACAACAAAAGCATGAAAATTACCATGCATGCAAACAATTGGGCCTTGTCGCCAGAAAATCTGTCTTCACGGGTTTGCGAATAACAAAGGCGCAGATTGGCCTGCGCATCCGCGCAGTCTGATCAGCACCATTGTTACTCCCTTATTACAAAGTATCATATCTAGACTTTCGACCAAAGAAATTTCAAGTTTCTAGCTAGTCTCTGTAGCTGAGGAGACTAGTTTGAGTCTCGCTTTGTCGGAAACCCCAAAGAAAGGTTTTGTCGCAACGGGGCCTAATTACTACTGACCTCTTGTGGTGGCACATCAAACGAGACAGTCCTAAGGTCAACCTTGGTGTATGAGTCAATGCAGGGGATGATGAAAAACAAACCTGAAATACAGAAATCATAGAAGGTTCTTATGATCGCGGAGAATATAAGAATCTATCATGAGTGTAAGGGTGATAGAAAAATCTGTCCCGAGGATCATCGTTTGGCATCACGAGGCTTGCCGAGTGATGACAAACGATGATCCCGAGGGACAGATTTTTCTACCCTACTCTCACATGAATAATGGTTTCTTTTTCTTGCTCACCATTAGATACCATGATTTTATGCTTAAAAAGGCTCCCAGAAGTCCCTGAAAATACGCCGAGATGCCCGAGATGCGACATGTTATGATGACGTCACATTAACATTACAATGATGTCACTTGACGACCATGTGCGCGAGTTCCAATACAACCAATGTATGTAGTCCTCACGTAATAGCCTGGGTAAGATAGCATGGGTAAGATAAGATTTTCTATCCCAGGGTAAAATCTCAGATATCCTTATCCGGTGTGCAAGAAAAAGTCTTAGACAAAAATAATCATTCATGATTTAAATAGTTCCCTATCAGAAGCATCCAAAATTTGCAGCAGAGAAATCTTTGAAATTAAAAAAAAAAAAAAAAAAAAACCTGGTGGTGGTGTGCTGGTTAGGCATGGTTTTGTTGTTGTTGATTCATTGTTGGTCCAATTGTTTGCGGAGGTTTGTGTATGGGCCTTGTCTTACTGTACTTTCTAGTTCTGCAATCAGATATCTTGCTGAGGAAGAGAGAGCTGGTTGCTTTGCTTTATTTTAATTGTCTTCCTGATGTCTTGCTACTGTTAGCGTCCTGTGGCTCTTCCTCAGGGTACCGTGGGTTGGTCTGCTGTACGTGATTGTCGTTTTTCCTGGCCCTGAGGTTATAAATCTTTTTTCGTGCTCAACTCAACTGAGCATGAAATTTCAACTGCTCAGGGAAACTAAAATGCTGAACAATAAAGACCTTTCTATTTGCTCTCAAACTCTCAGATGTTGTATTTATCATGCTTGTTAATGTTAAAATGCCAACAAAAACTGTTGGCATTTTAACATTTATGAGCATGATAAATTTTATGATCAGTTGAATTGAGCACAAAAAAGTTTTAACTCCCTAGGATCTGGTCATGCTCAGTTACTTTTTGCAGGCCTCCAATTCAGAGTGTGAAATCAAAATTTATTCTTCTTATTACTCTACTAAAACATATGTTGTGGGTAGTCAAAAGAGCCGTCTCAATGAGATGACTCTTTTGATCACCCAAAACATATGTTTACATTGATGGATAAGAAAACAATCACAATGTTACTAGCAACATTTTTGCTTGTCTGGACCTTTGGCCAGTTTTGTTTATTTCAATTCACATGCGACCCAAACCTTAACAATGCCCAGAAAACAAAGAATTAGATTTGCTATGCTCTGACTGGTGCTTTCAGTGTTAATTCATTGCATAAAATGCCCAAGAGATTTCCAAGTATATCAGATGTATGAAACACTGTATAAAATAGGACAATCTATAATCATTGCTGATGCCAGGAAGCCATACAGCCCAGCAATACAACCAGCCTTAAAGAGAGCCATACAGCCAGCCTAACAGGCATTTATACATCCAGGCATAAAGTCAGCCATACAGAGAGCTATACAGCCAGTCATTTGTACAGCCAGGCATACAGAGAGCCATACAGCTAGTCATACAGGCATTTATACATCCAGGCATAAAGTCAGCCATACAGAGAGCCATACAGCCAGTCATTTGTACAGCCAGGCATACAGAGAGCCATACAGCCATCCTAACAGGCATTTATACATCCAGGCATAAATTCAGCCATACAGAGAGCCATACAGCCAGTCATTTGTACAGCCAGGCATACAGAGAGCCATACAGGTAGTCATACAGGCATTTGTACAGCCAGGCATAAAGTCAGCCATACAGAGAGCCCTACAACCAGTCATACAGGCATTTGTACAGCCAGGCATAAAGCCAGCCATGCAGAGAGCCCTAAAGCCAGTCATACAGGCATTTTTACAGCCAGGCATAAAGCCAGCCATATAGAGAGCCATACAGCTAGTCATTTGTACAGCCAGGCATAAAGCCAGCCATACAAAGAGCCATACAGCCACTAGGTATACAGAGAGCCATGAGCTAGCCATACAGCCAGCTGAGCTAAAACACTCTATGGGCAGGGAGAAGCTAGGGGTGACTATGGCGAAATAGTGAACCTAGGGGCCTAAATTTGCCCTAAATGGGACCCAGGGAGATGGAGTCTCCATAAAAAAATCTACTACCACTGCATCAAATTTCTCTTTCCATTTAATGGCAATATAGTATGTGTAATAGCTAATTTGTTTCTAAACTGATAGAAAATGCCGTAATTTTGTGCTATAACATCTCACTATCTGACTATCACTTCTTCCATAATTTTCCTTGAAGTGAGTCACTTCTTCCTACTGTCATGGCCCAGCTTGAACCCTGATGGGTATTCATTGGAAGAGTTGCTTCAAATGGAACCTGTAGACATGTGTAGAAATAGATAAATCAACATTTAATAGTTGACTTTTTTATCTAAACTATGAAAAGGACCCTTTTCCTTCTAAATACGCATTAATTGTTTGAGAAATGATGAATTCTCCAGTGCTTAGAAGTAATGTCATTCATACATATTTACAGCCTCATAAAATTTGCATACAGAGGCAATCTAAAGAAAGGATTGATCAGCATCTTTGTCAAAGAGATATTACAGGAGTAAAATTCTAAACCTAAATTAATGAAAGAACCAGAGGATGCACTCACCTGACACAGATTTACAAAATCCTCCCTATATAAGGTTTAACTAGGTCAAAATAAACCTAGGATCCTCATTTGAACAAACTTTGTAGAGCCTTTACTACATATCCCCAATGTACCAAGACATAGATCATTGGCTTTTGATTCCAAAGAAGATTCATGAAGAAGTTTTACCGAATATGGGCATGTAAGCCATTTTGTTCATAATATGACATGAAGTTTGACTTAAGGCCAAATAAAAAATAAGTGACTGTGTGTTCCTAAATTGTTTTTGACGAACGGACAAGCCCAAAGCTATATGCTCCGGCATAATAAAATTTTCAAAATTATTCCCATTTGACCTTGACTTTAAGTTGGTCAAGGTCAACCTAAGATCATCATTTGAACAACATTGGTGGACCCCACACCACCAGTGCTTCATACCAAGGCCAAGGTCATCAACCTTCTGGTTCTTGAGAAGATTTCTAAAGGGGTTCTACCGTATATGGGCATTGTGGCCCATTAAGTTATGTAACCAGGACCATTTGAACAAACTTACTTTCCTCCACCTTAATAGTCTCAATATGAGATTTGAGTTCAGCTGGCTTGATGGTTTCAGAGGAGATGTTTGAAAATGTTGATGGATGACAGACAGATGGACAGACAAACTCCAGTCCTTGGTACCCTGAGCCATCAACTCAGGTAAGCTGATAAACTATGGACAATGATGCAACAATGGTGGTGATGTAGGAGCTGCCATGGTGTAGTGGATAACCCTCCCCTTGTAAACCAGGCCTCAAGGCTACAAAACTTGAGTTCATTCTCAGACTCAAAATAAAGCGCAATGATTGGCTGCTTGCGGACACGGCACTTTATTTTGAGTCTGAGAATGAACTCAAGTTTTATAACCTCGAGGCCAGGGGTCACAGGTTCAATCCCCATTTTCACTAATCTGTCAGATGAGACTTTAACCTATATGACCTTAGCTGTGTGTGGGATGTTAAACACACACACAATGGTGAATTGTTATCCAATCCATGGTTTACTGAGTTATGTTATAAGGGGTCTGGCGCATATTAATGCATCTGACGATGGATTCCTCAATCACTGTCGGATATTGTAATCTGTCATTCATTTATATGGCACAAAAACTTGTTAATTCAAAGAGTATTAAATTTCTGAAAGCAGCTAGAGCTATTTCCATTGTAGTGTTTGTATTTGGCACATAGTCCATCATTTCTGGCAGAAATTCCCAGACTTTTAGCACTAATTACTTTCCGTAGTCATTTACTGATTATTTGGAACATTTGAGAAAACCAATAGAACATCACAATTGGGAATGATTTTATGGTAAATGTTCTAAAATTTTCAAACACTTTTTCTCTTTTCTGTTCTCAAATAAAATATTGGTTTTCAGGGCTGGAATTCACAAAATGCTTGTCTGAATTGTAAACAGGAAAACCCTGATCAGACTGCCTGATCTGGGTCTGCCCTGTTTGTCTAGGCCTTTTTGGCAAACAACGAAATTTTAGAATATTTAGGAATAATTACTGTACACTAGTCATTAGTCCAAAAATTTGATCCATACACTGTATATATATTAAAGGTCCTGAAGCGCTCATCTGAAATTGAGTCACAAGATCTTTATACCCATTTTTTTCTTTAGAAAAAAAGGGTATATTAATTTCACACCAAAGCCGGTCTGTCGTCCGTCCATCCATCCGTCCGTACTCACAAATGGACCCTTGTTGGCTACTTTAAATTTCTAAAGAGCTTCCCTGCATGGTTTCCGTCCGTCAGTCAAGTTTCTTGTAAATGTATCTCCTCCTAAACCATTAGACGTAGCACCTTCAAACTTTGTACCTGAATAAGTCACATGATAGAGGGTACTTAGCAACATTTTATATGACCTTGACCTTAATCATGGTCAAAGGTCAGATAATGTATTTTCTTGTAAATGCATCTCCTTATTTGTTGGACGTAGCAGCTTCAAACGTTGCAGGTGCATAGGCCATATGATGTGGAGATTACTGGGCAACAGCTCATATAACCTTGGGTCAAATACTGTATTTTCTTGTAAATACATCTAATCCTAATTCATTGGGCGTAGCAACTTTCAACTTTGCAGGTGAATAGGTCACGTGATGTAGAGGGTACAAGGCAACATTTTGTGTGACAAAGTTCAATTTGAGTTAAATTGGCCAAGTGGTTTCAGAGAAGATGTTTAAAAATGGTGACAGATGACGGATAGACAGGCAAACAGACGGGCAAACAGAACGACCGACGCCAGAGGCATTGATATACTAATAGCCTTTGGCTCAGGTGAGCTAATAATCTGAGAGATAAGACCGATCAAATGCAAACCCAGATCAGACTGCCCCTGTGGACTTCCCCACCAGAAATGGAATCTGCAGAATTTGATCTGAACAGCAAAAGTGTCTCGCAGAACTTTGTGCATGCTATACTCAAAGTCAATATTGTTTAAAGTCGGTTGACGTTGAAACCAGGCCTCTATTTGAGGCCTAAAATGATAAGTATCCCCAAGCCTTTCTTTCATGTGCTTATACCTAGGCTTCTTGCATTAATCACCTGTATTCACTATTAAATTAATAAGCACCCCTCTATAGGATTATAAAATCCAAGGGTCTCGGCCCAAATGAAAAAAAAATCAAGGCTTGGTTTACGTGCTTTTGATAAAAGCTCCCTCCTTTATCCGGTTTTATAGCCTTCTGATCATCTTACCTGGGCCTTTAGCACCTCCAGACAACAATCGACCAAGGCGAAAGATGACTGCTCTCTCATATTCTTGAACAACCTGTAATTATAATGTTAGAACAATAATTATGAGCAAAATATAGCAAATACATATATTCTAAAAAACATTAACACTAAAATAGACAAAAAGTTAGCCAAAAGTGCAAACCAATATCAGACTAAAGAAGCATTCTGATCAGTATCTTCATTATGTGATATTTTGACAAGTATTTTCGAAATCCACTGAAAACCTGATAACCTAAATCTCAACTGAAAAAAATGTGTGCGGTTGCCTTACAGGGATCTTGCAATGCTACCTTTGGGCTTGCAATTTTTCAAAATTTGTCATAGGGCAGTCTTACAAAAAAGTAGAGGCTACGGCATATGTGAATCCATACAATAACCGCAGAGCCTTCATGCAGAGGCCGCACAGAAAGGGTGATATTATGATACATTGTATGGGTGCTGTAAACTTATTGGAAGCCAAATGTAAAAGAGGCATAAACTAGATTACCAGATAATGCTTTACAAAGTTTTATTAAATGTAGAGTATAATTGAGCCAAGACATTGTGATTTCCAACAATGTGGCGCTTTCACGCGTGTAAACTCAGACGAGCCTGAGCAGTCTCCTTTTAAGCTTAGAAACTCCAAATGATGTTCAGTCAGTAGCTCAACAATCATAGAATATTCAAGCAACTAGCAAAGGCTCTGATCAGACTGCGCGTATGTGCAGGCTGATCTGAGGATTTGCTGGTCGCACATACCACATTGTTGGAAATCTCATGTCAGGGCTCATATGTATCTCCTTGTCCTACTGCATAAACACCAGAATCAAAGTTGCCTACCTTTATACAGAGGCACAATGAGAAGGGTAGGGTACAGACGATAACAATCATAGACAGGAACATGAGTATGTAACCACAGAAACCTAAGCCACCTCCTCCATCTGACTGCTGACCACCTGAAACAAAGAAATAGATGATAACTACCACAGACAGGAACCAGAATATGTAACCATAGAAACCTAAGCCACCTCCTGCCTCTGACTGCTGCCCATCTGAAACAAAGAAATAGATGATAACTATCACAGATAGGAACCACTGAGTATGTAACCACAGAAACCTATGCCACCTCCTGCATCCGACTGCTACCCACCTGAAACAAAGAAATAGATGATAACTATCACAGATAGGAACCAGAGTATGTAACCACAGAAACCTAAGCCACCTCCTGCATCTGACTGCTGCCCACCTGAAACAAAGAAATAGATTATAACTATCACAGATAGGAACCAGAGTATGTAACCACAGAAACCTAAGCCACCTCCTACATCCGACTGCTGCCCACCTGAAACAAAGAAATAGATTATAACTATCACAGATAGGAACCAGAGTATGTAACCACAGAAACCTAAGCCACCTCCTGCATCTGACTGCTGCCCACCTGAAACAAAGAAATAGATGATAACAATCATAGACAGTAGCCATAATCAGAAATTCTACACTATTTGCCATGCCATCGCTACATATTGCATATTTATTAAACAAGGGCTGTGGAAATACCATGCCCGACTTGTCCGACCTTGTCCCATTTCATTCAGGACAAGTTGAAAATTTCAATTTACTCGTCCTTGGACAAGTGCAAAATATGTTATAAAGAGAATAAAATTTTGTATTTCATATTTTGATTAATTATTATGAGTTCACATGTTGCATTGAAAACAGTGTGGATCCTGATCAGCTGGCTTCTTCAGAAGCCAGCTGATCTGGATCTACACTGTTTACAAGAGAGTTGGTATCTGCAATGCATGGTTCCATACTGTTTTCGAAAGTGTAAATTGTTTAAGCACAGAAAGGTATAAGCTAATCTGTACTATCGGACAAGTAAAATTTTCTTTGGACAAGTACATTATGGCCATTTACTTGTCCCTGGACAAGTAGAAAATTTTACTATTTCCACACCCCTGATTAAACCCTCCCCATTGGCTTATCAAATGATCGAATTCCCAGTATTTAGGGTCAATACAGCACTGGAAATTATCATCAATCAATTTCTGACCATATTTGATCAGCTTTAATCTTTCATACATTTTTCATGAACGTGATGAAACGGATGTCCCAGAAGACCAAAAAATCTCATCTAGCTAGCAAAAAAGCATTCTGAGCATGCATACAGAGAAGTCAGTTTTCAGATGTTATCTTTTATTCATGGATTGTATTGAAATCTTGTGGTTACTCATCAGAAATGCTTCCAGTGAGCATTCAGGCAATGAACGTTTTCTTGACTGATGGCCGAGTAAAGCTACAGATACAGTATGACCTGCTTTAGGGTAGTGGATAAACCACTCACCTTGTAAACGAGGAGTCATTTTATACCATTGTGTGCAACAGGGTATGAAATACTTGTTCTATTACTTAAAAAGTCTGAAATGTGTAAATTACCCATTTCAGACCTTATAACTAGAGAACCTGAGGGTCCTGGGGTGCTCACCTGATTTCCTTTATAATGTTAAAATAGGTCAAGGTCAACTACAACTTATAATGGAACAAATATGGGGGTTGCAGCCATTTTTGTCAAGTGATCTAAACAATCAAATGAATCATCCATCAAACCGCCCAATGATTTCTGAGAAAAAGATGTATAGAAAGGTGTGTGGCGGTCCAAATGAGTTGCCTTGGATAAAAGGTCACAGGTCAGCTTGACATTTGGTACTTAATATAAAACCATTGTCTCATTAGGTTTAATATTAAGAATTCGGCTTAAACAGTTATAGAAAATGACATTTTAAGATTTTCCCCATATAAATGCATTAGGAATCAAATTTGACCTTGCCAAAAAGTCAGTCAAGGTCAACCTAGTTTCATCATTTGTGCAAACCTGGTAGGGCACACATCCCCAATGCTACATACCAAGTCCCAAAGCCAACGGCCTTTTGGTTCGAGAAAAGAAGATATTTAAAGAGTTTTTACCATATATGGGCATGGTGGCAATCTTAGTCTTGTGACCATAACAATTTGTATAAATTTTGGCAAATCAATCATAAGGAGTTGCCATATGAAATTTGATTTCATTTGGTCAAGTGGTTTCTGAGAAAACTTTGTTTTAATATGTTGATGGGACTCCAATATGAGCGACCTTGGCTGAAAGGTCAACCTTGACCTTTGAAACTTATTTATAGACACTAGATTCAACATATAAAGTGAGAAAAATGACTTTGGCTTCAACAGTATTCAAAAAAGCAACTTTTCAAAAAAATTCCCATTCAAATGCATTACGAAGCCAATTTCACCTTGACGTTAAGTAGGTCAAGGTCATCTTAAAAATCATCATTTGATTAAACTTGGAAGGCCCCACACCCCAATGCTACATACCAAGTCCCAAGGTTATTGGCCTTCTGGTTCTTGAAAAAAAGACTTTAAAAGGGTTTTTACCATATATGGGCGTAGCGGCCATCTTGGCAATGTGACCAAGATATTTTGTACAAATTTTGGCTAACTTATCATAAGGAGTCTTCACATGGAATTTGAGTTCAACTGGCCAAGTGGTTTCTGAGAAAACTATGTTTTAATAAGCTAATGGGACTCCAATATGAGCGACTTCTGCTGAAAGGTCAACCTTGACCTTTGAAACTTATTAATAGCAATAATTGTCTCATAAGGTTTAACATGTCAAATGAGAATAATGACTTTGGCTTCAACAGTATTCAAAAAATCATTTTTTCAAAAAAAATTCCCATTTAAATGGATTAGGAAGCAAACTTGACCTTGACGTTAAGTAGGTCAAGGTCAACCTACGATCATGATTTGTACAAACTTGGTAGGCCCCACATCCTTAATGCTACATACCAAGTCCCAAGGTCATCGGCCTTCTTGTTCTGGAGAAGAAGATTTTAAAGGGTTTTTACCATATATGGGCGTGGCGGCCATCTTGGTCATGTGACCAGGACCATTTGAACAAACTTTCGTTCCTGCGTCCTAAGGAGTCTATTTGAGTTTAATTGGCCCATTGATTTCAGAGGAGAAGATGTTTGAAAATGTTGACGGACTGATAGACAGACGGACGGATGCTGGAGTGACTGGTATACTATTAGCTCACCCATGAGCCTTCGGCTCAGGTGAGCTAAAAACTAGCTCAACAAACACAGTAAAACCAATCTTAAGTGGCCACTCAAAAATAGACAAAACAAAGGTCTTAAAGACAGATGGTAGCTTAATGCTCGACCTGCATTAAGTGAGTATCCGTCTTGAAAGTAAGTAATGGTGCAATGAAAACCTATTTTTTGGCCTTCATTTGAGTGGCCACTCAAGACAGGTTTTACTGTGTTTGTAATTTGACAAAAGCGTGTACCTGAAAGAAACATTTACCGTAATTGACTTACAAAAGGTATGGTTCTCGATTTCTTACTGATTAAAGCGCATCTCTACTTTAAAAACAGAAAACCAGCATTAAAGATAATCAGTTGGTTCCATCAATTAGGGAAACAGTTAAAATATCCTTCTAGGAAACAGTTCATCCAGACAGGATCTCAAACTGGCTACCCAATTAACAATGTTTATGAAGGTTCATTTTATGGCTTTATTCAATCTGGTTATATAGTTTAAACTACATCGGGAATTTCAAAAACCAAAAGCTTTTCTGGTCAAAAAAATGCAAACATGTACAGCCAGATTAATTGTCAATACATGTACCAGTATTATATGTTGTGGTTGTTGGGCAGTCTGGTGGTGGGGGTATGTACATGCTGTCTGTGTATGTGCCTATGTGTTTCATATTTAATCAAAGCGGTTACATTCATTGTGTTAAAGATCTACTTGTATAATGTTCTGTAAATTTATCTGATGTACTGAAACTTGGCATGCTTCAGTATATTGAGTAAATGATTACAAAACCAGGAGCCAGATTAACTACATCCCTGTAAATATGTCAAATCTGAAAAAAGTATCGAATAAGCATTAACCTGTGCCCTGTTATCATCTCAATAGACAACAGGCAATGGCTTTTGTACTGATTCCCTACAATTGGTTTATTGCTTGGCCAATGAAATGGTCTGTTATGTCTCTATTATAGCGTGAGTTGCAAACTGTTGAACAGTAAAAATATTCCTTAATCTTTATTCCTGAAGCAAAGTGAGTTCTGAGAAAAATAAATATCCCCAACATTTTATTGGACTCCTGACATAAATTTTGTTAATTTTTTAGCATGAATTTTGTTTGCATATAAGATCTCATGTATAATTATCTGTATCAATTGACAAACAATCTGGCTGTACGTCGTTTTATTGAACCTCGATAATGGGTGCCCTATCCCCAACGCCCACTCAGGATCAGCTCACGCTCGAGACCAATTTTATCTAAAAATCAAACAAAATGAACCATGGTCAGATTGCTCCAACAGATTTGGCATATTGTTTGCACTAGGCTACTGTTAGCCCAATGTTTACTGTCGTCGCCCTGGGCCCTGTCACCTGTTAAACTAACGGTACCGGGAGCCAACTCACGGCGGTAAACACTGAAGGCATTATACCAAAGAACATTAGCAACTGGGAAAGCAGACAACAAAATATGTGACTGCTGGGCTAAGGATTAAGCAAGCTAAGGATTAAAATTTGATTTTGTTGAGATCATTAACTGGGTTAATTGTTTTGCAGTAATTCATTGATTAATCAATTTGTTTTATTGGATCTGATAAAACACGAGATTTGAGGCGCCAGATGAAAACAATATTATTTTCACATTTAACTCTTTCCTTGCTAGCGCTGACTTTTGTTGTCTGTTGATACTACAAGTTGTCTAATCCTGCCACCTCTCTTACAAGACCCGAGGGCATACGTCAGTACAGCTCTTGCGTGTAGAGCGCCATGCTCCATGCCATTAAAACTTGGCCATCAACCTGTCTTGTGTAGTGGAAGACTAGAACACCCATATCACCAGTTGAAAGCAGACAAGGACTAGTAGTCCTTGTCTGCTCTCAACTGGTGATATCGGTGTTTTTGTCTTCCAGTACCTCTTTGCAAATACTGATCTTTTCCTTCTTTCCAAGGACAGATATAAAGTGGAATCAGCTTCCTAGTCAAACTTGCCTGGCAGGGACACACGATATCTTCAAGACTTAGGTCGCAAAGATCAAGCATTCTAGATTCAATTAGTCAAAACATTCTTCTTTTCTCTTTGTCTTTCTCTCTCTTTACTTCCTTCTGTCTTTCCTATCTCTTATATACTTCTCTAACTCATCTTCTTCCATACTGTCTCTACCACTATTTCTCTTCTTGCACTCCAGTGGTAAAAATCCTCAAAAGGGCATATTGGCAAAAGCAAAAACAAAAGGTATTTTATTATAAGCAAACAGCTGAAGTTTTAATAGTAAAAATTTCATTTTATAGAAGCTGAGCAAATTAAGTTTTGCAAAATACAGGGGTGTCCAAATTAGTTTTCCTTGTAGCAAAATTCAAACCTCTTGTAGCAAAACAGAATAGAGCATCTATGGCCCGCAGAGTCATCTAGAATTCCTCTATTCCTACAGCCCCATGTCAACTTGCTATACCCCTATCCAACCTTTAGATCAACTTTTATTAAGAGTGGGATTGAGTTTTTAAAGGGTTACTAACGTCTTTCAGTCAATTATAATTTTCAGTGTACACATTTAGTTAGATGCAAAATCTAGATACCATGTCCACTCACTAAGCTCAGGCCACAGCCATATGAGAGAGACAACAACAATTCCTTGCAGGCGATCAGGTTGTTTTTATTATCAGTCAAAGCTGTACTTGCTGTACAGGGACAAATTTGGGCAACCCTTTCTTAAAAAGCTTGTACTTAAAACCTTTGTCAATCAATATTAGCCCATGTGCTGATTTAATTTGCATATCCCACAAGAGTGTCACAGTCTCTTTGCAATGTTCTGATTGGCCGAGAGCTCAATAAGCCACGCCTACTGCTTTCAAGACAGATACATTGTTATCTCGTGCTAGAGCACTTCCTGTCTGCGACAATGTAGACAGGTAAACTTAACATGCCCTCGAGCGTTGATTAGTGGTGACTTTGGACTTCCACTGTCATCTTCACACTGATGGAGGGTTTAAAACAATGATTGACATTCTCACATGTATTTGTGGTTAATTAATTGCCAGAGTCAACGGAATGCGTGACCATTACTGATTACTTCGAGACATCCTCGTCAAGCGTCAAATGGTTGAAGGATTATCAGCACCCGCTGTGTACTGTATTTACGTTCAAATTCACTACAGTATATAATCAGACGACAAATTCATAAAATTTATGCTATATTTTGGAAAATTCGTGTTCTGTTCGCAAAAACCGAATTCGCATTTTCTGGAAATCAATTCGCAAAAAATGTGAAAATGCGACAGATGATTTCCATAAATTTTCATTATATCCAGCTGGATGCTGCTGCTGATTATGATGATGATAA
Source organism: Loripinus fragilis (assembly GCA_964019695.1). NCBI lineage: Eukaryota > Metazoa > Mollusca > Bivalvia > Lucinida > Lucinidae > Loripinus > Loripinus fragilis. The sequence continues at coordinate 38,540,445 of OZ026515.1, forward strand.
TGGTATCTACGGAAGAGCAATAGAGCTAAGATGAAAATGGTTTCAGTTTCATTTTTCCAAATTGGCATTTTGAAATTTCAGAAATCAAATTAAGATCTTGAAATAACAGATTTACACCTTGAGAAAAATTCATAACATGAAATTTCAGATAAAAATCTTGAAATTTCAGACTAACATCTTGAAACAACAGATTCACATCTTGAAGTTTCAAATCAACATCTTGAAATTTCAAATAAACATCATGAAATATCTGATAAATAACTTGAAATTTCAGATAAACATCTTTAAATAACAAATTCTCTTCTGATGAAGAGTTAGTCAACCCGAAACGCGTAGATCAAAAAATAAAGTTTGTAAAAACCGTTCCTGATGGTTTGTTCCATCCTTCATCCCCTTACCAGTGGTAAATTCTTTTCTTTAAATTTCAATCTAACATCTTGAAATTTCAAATTAACATCTTGAAATATAAGATGGTGCTTCTACTCCTACCAATCATGACAAGGATATACTGTAATAAAAAAGGTGTCCATTATGGAACTACAAATTGTAGGTTTAACAGGTTTAAATGATCTAAGGATAATCTCTCTCACCTGACTCTCCAACAAGTTCCATGTTCTGAATATTTGCCGAAACATCAGCAAGTTACCTAACAAATTTGCAAGCAGCCAGTAGGATATAAAGCATAATAACAGAGAAACAAATGAAATACTTAAAAATAAAGACCAGGTTAATTTCTATCAATATACTCTCAGAAGTTATTACAAAACACAATGTGCATACTTCATCAAATATTTATTAAAGCTGTTGATGCAAATAATATTCATTGAATGCTTTCGACACAAACAATAATTGCTAAATAGATCTTTCAGACACTAGTCCTATTATGTCCTGTTAGGTTATTGGTGTTTTGCAGTACAGAGCCTACCAAAACAAAAACCATCAACCTTCTTATTTGCAGGTTGGTCTGAATCTTCATTGGTTGTCTTTGATTAGTACTAAAATCTAATGAGCTTGCTCGCATGTTGCTTAATTTGCATATTAAATATACATTGAAACAAAACATGTACGAGGGCATTTGGAAAGTTCTTAGCATGGTCTTTTGTCTCAGTAACCGTTTTACAAACCCTATCATGTTTGATATCATTTTAAAGAACTATCTTTCCTCTATGTTATGGCACAAATTTCATGAAGATATTATAATGCAGACAGGAAAAATATTATTGTGCATACATGTACAGTTTGTATACGGGAAAACACAAAATTTCAGTGGAAAATATAACATTTTACCTTATGAAAAGTGTGCAGAACATTAACAATAGTTCATGAAATTAGATAATTTTGTACAATTTGGCAGGCCAAAATCAGTAATCTGTCACAATTATTATACAATTGATGGCCGAGTTGGATGTTTCTAATAACTAAATACTGGAACAGCAATACCAAAACCTTCTAGAAAGCAAAGCAATGTGCTAATTTTTTCGACCTAAAATCAAATGTCACAATGCACATATTATAAAAATATATAACCGACAGTAGTTTAAAAATGCTATGCATTGGTATTTTTGTCAAGCACCCTTAATGCTCTTTGTATTGAAACCAAAGGAAATTTTGTAAACCAGGACAAAGGGAAGAAAACTCTTATAATATTCCCATGAGGTAGAGTAAGTTTAGCTATGAGTTGACATTTTGGTTCATTTCAACTGAAAACAGTGGCAAACCAAAAAGTAAAAATACCTTAAGTGTAGAAATCAATCAATTTTGTGATGGCTAACGCGATACCATGAGAAATTCTTATTGTTGCGTTTGTGTTTAACGTCCCACCAACAGCTAAGGTCATATGGAGACGGGACCACGGCTTTAAGTCTCATCCGACAGACTGGTGAAGCCGGGAATCGAACCTGCGACCCCTGGTTTACAAGGCAAGCGGTTTATCCACTACACCACAGCGGCTCCTGAGAGAGAAGAGAGAAGTTCTTATGGCATCGACAAAATGTAAAGGGGTTAAGTTACCCCACCCACTTCTTGAAAAGTGGGTGGGGTTATTAGGAATAATTTTCTTGAATACAGAACTAAACAAGCCATACTTTTTGCGCAACGAAATTATTTTTATGCATTGTTAGCTACAAATAAAGCAAAACACATACTCAAAAGGCCTTTTTCGTGCTCCTGTAGTGACACAATTTATAGCAAAATGTTAAGAAAAATCGAAAAAAGTCTCATTCTTGAAAAGTTTACCATTTCTATATTAGTCAACATTTTCAAAATGTAAAGGTGTAAGTCGTGCAAGCAGTGATCGCATATTATATTTTAATAAAAATTAAGTTGGCACCGAATCGTTAATTTGTCAAACCATGAACGTAAATAAGGTCCCCAATTTTCCTTCGCTTTTTTACAAATATTTTGCTTAAAATTTCAGCCAGTGTGTAAACCCTACTCATTTTAAGCATGTGCTGCACGTGCATGCCGAGTCCTTTTTCAACAAAAATTAAACCATCAAGTAGCTGTTATATTGTAGTTTCCAAAAATGTATTATTTGCCAGATAGCATTTTATCAATGCAGTGTGGAGTTATGATGCCATGCTAAGAACTTTCCAAATGCCGCTCGTAAACCCTTTTGGGCCAAATGTCAAAAGCAGTGAAATGGCCCAAGATTTTTTCTCACTGATTGTGCCGTCACATTCATTTAAATGATACAAAACAAGTGATAGATGGGATTACTATTGATCTGTCTGCACACACAAAACTCTCAAGACGCTAATCAAATGAGCCACTGACTGGTTAAAACAGCAATATGTCAGGTGCAAACAATGAAGACTCGGACCAGCCTGCACAGTTGTGCAGGCTGATCCGAGTCTTCTGTGTTTGCATGCTTACCCTATGAACCACAAAACACCAAAGAGTAAACAGCAAGCCAAGACTTCAGAGATGTCCAGCTGGAAAAGAAGGTGTCCAGGTTGTTTTGAATGGTACTCTCTCGAATTTAGACTGGTATTCTGCTTCAGTCCTCTGTCAGTTTCAACTGACATGCTGTAATCTTTATCAGGTTAGTAAAAAATCTAATCTTATAATGTTAACACCAGCATCTTAAAAGATAAACAATTTTGGAAAAATACAAATTAAAGCTATAATTGGTGAACATATTGCGCATGTACGGTTTACCAAATAAACTAAAAGTACATATCTGTAATACCAATATGGTACCAATATATTTGACATATTGGCTGGTTTATGATTAATTATTAGAAATTGCAAAACAGCAAAAAGAAATTTTACAATAGAAAAGAACAGAAAGAAAATTTTTAAGAGGTAAGAACGTAGTGGGTAACAAAATTGTTAGAAAAGCACCATAACATTTCTATGCAGAAAATATGTGCCAAGTATGTTGCGAGAAAGCCTGATTTTGTTGCAGATCAGCCTACGTATCCGCTCAGTCTGATAAGCGCCTTTGTTATTCGCTTTTTGAAGGTTCCCATGAATTTTCCTTGAAACTGGCCAGTAGTTGCTGCGAATTCACATGGACAAGACTTCATACAAGATTTATCAAAGGGCTGTGACTCTAAGCAAAATCATCCAACCATAATATGCCAAAGACATACCTACCTACATGCCAATGAAGTTTCATTGAAATCAGATAAGTAGTTGCAGAGAATTAGCATGGAGAAGATTTTATACAGAAATTTTATCAAGGGGCTGTAACTCCATGAAAAATCTTCAGACCATACAGGCCGACAATATGCCAATCTACTCTTGATTCTGAAAGGTTCCCATATGGAGTTTCGTTGAAAGCCTGTCCTTAATAACTCAGAATTCGCATGGATAAGATTTAATACAAGATTTTATCAAAGGGCTGTTACTCCATGTAAAATTATCCAACCATAACTTGCCAAAGACATGCCCATCTACTCTTGGTACTGAAGGTTCAATGAAGTTTACTTGAAATTTGGTCAGCATAGTTGCTAAGAATAAGTATCCTTGAGCAAGACAATTTATCCTCTGCTTAGTGCTGGTTCAACCCAAGAAGAGGGGTAATCATCCCTATACATGTGTACATGACTGAAAATTGTTGGCTGAGACATAAAGCATCAACACAAACACAAGATTGAAAAGAAGCTGGGCATTATATATAATGCCCAAACAATGAGATGAGTTATACCCATTAAGAAGTGTATACGTATATATACTTGACAGCAAAAGAAACGCATATTTTCAATATCCATGTAATACCAGAAACCCTTATCAAATTTTACCCTACGGTAAATGATATGAACATGTTTGAACGGACTCAGGCGTTCGTTCCAGACCATTTTCTTTGTCATAACACAGTTAATTATTATTTTTTGTTAATTAATGAAAAAACGCAAAAACAGTGCCGTACATTGGATATCACATGATTTGAATCCGATTTCATTGCATGTCATGATAACATACTGTAACAGATAAGAAAACAGAATAAAACTTTAAAATTCACTGCTGTAGAAATTATACTGCTGATCCAAAAATCTTCATTTTTTGCATTTTTTCCATTTTTTGCATTGGTATTGAAAACCACCGGAATCTTTGGGGTGTAAGAAAATCAGGAACTGTATGATTGATGTCAAGTAAGGTAGTGTCCAACACAACCGTTTAAAACAAATGTTTGGACCCTTTCATGTCTGTTTTAAACACATTTCTGGTTTATTTTCCAATAATGTAGCTGGGTCACATTAGTCCACCGTAAAGAATTTTGGAACATTTAAACTTCATAAGTAGTCTGTATGTCATGATTATCACGCAGAGAGATTTTCATTCAAATCCGTTCAGTGGTTTTAGACATCTCGAAAGTCGTCTTTATTATGAGTTATTTCATTACGCCCAGAGTTACGCCCCTTTATTATCATTATTCCAATGAGCCATCCATTTGTGATGCCTTTGATAATTCACATGTTCAATACATCAGTGATACCTTACATACCATTAGATCAGTATTTAAACCCCAATTAATACACTGTACCAAAAATGCAAAACATAAGTTTCTTTTGCTGTTCAGTATAGATTACACAAGAACACAAGCTGTAGGTACTCATTGAGAAGGGTCTCATTGAGATCCTATCTATCTATCTTTACATTCTGAGCACTCTCTCTCGAGTGTTATGTGCAGTTGCGCAGTCATTGCAAGAATCCTTCCAATGAGTACAACACATGTTTTCATGGAGAAATAAAAAAAAGAAAAATTCAAAACTTATTGGCTGATTTGTTTGTTTTGTTGCTTTACATCCCAAGTCAACAGCTATGGTCATGGCGGGACGGTCAGTTCACCTAACCACACTTTTTCCTGGGCAAGCTTGAACAAGCAGTTAACCAGTACTTCGTGCACATACTTTCGCTGTAACTGACAACAACCCTTCTTGAATGATTCAGTGGAAGGGAGGAGAATGACCGTAGAAATTATTTCATGATCAATCTCCACGAAAGTATGGGACCGGGCCGGGATCGAACTCGCGACCCCTGGATCAGCAGTCAGACTCGCATCTGTTGCCAGACACGTTACCGACTGCGCTACGCGGCACGGTTATCTAGGGCCATGAAAATGTTCCAATTTAAGTGTATAATAGAACTTTTTGCTCACTGAAAAGGCGGTAACTTTAATATTCATATCTGGGCATGGTTAAGCTATTTCATCTGCTAAAGAAGGGAAATCAGGTTCTATTTATAATTTGGTGAAGGGTTAATTAACAAGCTGTTTGGGCTGCGCAATCCAGCATGCATTTCATGAAGATCCCAACCGTAAACACATTGAACTCACATTTATTAACCCTTAAAGTGAATAATCACAAAACAGTTATATGTTTTTGTTGTCCACTGAAATATTTGAAAAAAAGTAAGTAATGGTGCAAAGATCAGGAATCGATACAATCAAGTACCACACCTGACCCAGGATACCAATGGGAAAGTGACAAACTCACAGAGGACACCACAAACGAGAGCCAAGAGGTCAGCCCTTTCCCAGCAGGTGACCACAAAGCACATATAAACAGACGCGCACAAAACATAGCAAACACAAGACAGAACAAAAACATAAAAGATCCACAAAAGAAGTACCGCCTTGGAACGGTCAGTAAAATATTTTACTGGAGGGCTTAACCGGTTTAACGGCGCCAACCTCACCCTTAATTCAGATGTGGATCAAGACATATAGATATTTGGTTTGCATGAAAGACCCCTAACTTATCAATGCATCATCTCCTAAAACATATAAATCAAGATATAACAAGGAGATAAAGCAAGGATAAGGACTCAACAGTAAATTAAACTGAATACCGGAGCAAAAGAAATCCAACAGGTAAACCCCGGTGGGCCCGACAAACAGACAAACAGTGTGGACCCAGATCAGACTGCTCCTGTAGGAGCAGTCTGACCTGGGTCCACACAATTTGCCTCTATGCTTTGTTAAATAGACATTTTGGATGCAGTTATTTTGCTGGCGTTTTACCGATTAAATAATGTGTTTTGCGTTGTTACTGAGGTAAACGTGCAATATGATACAGTTACTTTTGAATAAAATCTCACCTCATTTTCAGCTTTTACCTTTGTCTAAGGTAGACCAGTCCTAATTATGCATTCATGAGGTGCTGCCTTTACAGTAACCAAAATGTTCAATAATATCAAAGATCAATCTCACCATCATCATACTTCATCATGCTAGATTTCTGGAAAAAGCACAACTGCCAAAGTATCCACACAATTATATAAATATCTCCAATCTATTTTCAACACAGAGCTCTCATGAAAATAATTGGTAGAAATCCTATTTGAAAACACCGCTTATCACCAATACATATTCTTCATGTTAGCAATAGAACTATGCTATATCGAGAAATATGCGAATGTTTTTATTTGAACAGCCTACAGTGAGAATATAGGAATACAGATATTATCAAAGCTGTAGCCTTGATCTATTGATCCGTGAGTTGTGATGCTCTGACGTAATGTGAACTACTCAGAGAAAGCTAAAAATTTGTTACCTAGAAATAAGAATAACTGCAAGGGATAAGAGCCTAGATTTATAATAAATAATAATAATAATAATAATAATAATAATAATAATAATAATAATAATAATAATAGACTTTATTTAAAGAGGGTAACACATTTAGTAACAAAACTAATCTTCCATGAGGCCCTCTAATAAATACATATATACAGTTTTACATAGTGTCTGAAGGTGGTAAAGCAAAAGCTGTTCCAAAATAGTTTTGAAAATAGCATGCTCCTTAAGAGCCTTGTATGGTTGTTCTTGTTTGATGCAAATTGAGATGCTAACTCACTCAGACTCTGAGGTTTTACTTTGCTTAACCACACAACAGATATTTAATGATTTTATATTGTAGATTCAAAGTCAAGTGAGAACTGATAGCAACAGTACATTTAACTCCTATATACTCAATAGATGTAATTTATTTATCAAATCCATTAAGATATAATCCAGAAAGTTACTTTGGGTAATCTCACTTATCTTTGAATTGACAATAGAACAAACAATGCAATATACATATTATATACATGGAAAAAAAAGAGGCTATTATTTACATATCAAAGTTAAATCAGGGATTTTTCATCCATTTGATGAAATTCGAGTGAAATGTGTCAGTTTTATCTCTTTTAAGGAAAGGAGCCTAGTAATGGAAAAAGAGCCCAGTAATATGAAAAACTGCATGGGAAAAAAGTCCAGTAATATGAATAACCACATGGGAAAAGAGCCTAGTGATATGAATAACTACATGGGAAAAGAGCCTATCGTAATATGAGTAACTAAATGGGGAAAAAAGCCAAGTAATATGAATAACTACATGGGAAAAGAGCCCAGTAAAATCAATAGCTACATAGTAACATGAATAACTACATGGGAAAAGAGCCAATTAAAATGATTAACTACATGGGAAAAGAGCTAGGCCTTGAGCTGGCTATAGACCCCCCCAGGCGGAATTTTGTACACTATGATTTTCTAAAACTACATTATATAAGACACAAAATAAAAGATGTTAGCCCTCTGAGAGTGGCAGCGTTAACGTGTAACAGCACGTTATATACGTTACCCCCCAAAATAGCATTAAACGTCCCTGATAATGTCTCAACCATGACATGTTCGTACATATTTGCATGCTGACACAGGTTTATCAACTTCTTATAACACAGTTACATATTTTGAGTATTAATTTTATAAATGTCTTGAGTAATTACCGTTGTATACGTTACTTAGTGTTTCCTGTGTTATTTCCGAGTATCAGTATGGTATTTATTGACTATACGTGTATCACATCTGTCACAGAATATAGTAAACCTATAAGGCTGCTACATAAATGATTTAAAGTTCTTTATTATGGTCGCTAACACTATTTTTCAGGTCCATGTTATGTATGTTACCTTCAAAATAGCATTAAACATTTAAGTTAATGTCTCTAACAAGCCCTGTTTATACTTATTTGCATGCTGGCACAGGTTTATGTACTTCTTTTAACAAGGTTTACCTATTTTAAGTATTCATGTAATAAATGCCTTGAGCTTTAACTGTTATGTGTGTTACCAAATGTTACATAAGTTATTCTGAGTATCTGTGTAGAAGTTGTTGACTATACATGTATAAAGTCTGTCAGAGAATTTAGAAAATTTATAAGGCTGAAATAAATTGAAGTTCCTTATTAATTTATGGTGACTTAAACTAATAATATAATGTGATCTATCAACCTTCGCTGTTTGCAGTATAGATACCATGCATTCAAATTGGAAGTTCTGAAAGACAGTCACTGTGAAACAGCTCAGTTCTGGGCAAGGTATATGGATATGATTCAGATGGTGTTGACACTGATTAGGGCTACAAGGAAAACAACTTTGAATTGCATGTCATCTCTATCTGTATGCCTTGTTCCCAATGTTCATTGCAAACGATCACAACAACTGCGCACAATATGTACCTGTGAAACTGATTACACTCATATATTTGTCTGATACACATCGTAGATGCCAAGAACTTCTCGAACAAAATGGGTTTAGTGTGTCACAAGCATTGGCTCTTTGCTTGAGAAATGCTTTTGACATAACTATCAGGCAAACAATAAAGAGGTATTATAGGCTTCAGCAACTAGAACTACTCTTCGTACTACAGATGGAATGGTGTATTACTCATCACATCAGAGCTCAATATATTGAAACAACTCTTCAATGCACTGAAATGAAATATTCAATCTGCTGAGATGCAAAGTAGAATGAGTACTAGAGGCAGTTTCAGGCTTCACCAATCCTTTTAGTTCTAATTTTGAAGACAATGAACTGTACGTTTTGTCTTTCGGTGTGCCTGCTAAGCCTGGCATAGCTAAGGATCTTATTGAGGCTGATGACATTCGCAGGAAGGCTGTTGCAGACTTCATTGACTCACTTTTAGTTTAAAAAATCTGTCTGTCACATCCCCCATAAAATGCTACAAGCTAATAAAGTTTTGATGCTCGCGAGGTCAAACAAAAAGAAATTGTCCAATTTACAAAACGTTAACAGCCAGATGAGAGCTTAAAGGAGAGCGTCTTTGGTAAGCATGACCTTCTTTCTACTGGACATAATGTTGACCATGAGTTGACACTGCCTACCTTCTAGGACCTGTACCATGGTCACTGTCTCAACTCCTGATAGAATTTCCACCAAAACTGACAAGTCCAAACTTCAGCATGGCTTGCAATCACACATTGAACCAACATTAGATTGGCCATGTAGTGCTGCACATAACGTTGATGTTAATGCCGTAACTACAGAGCATAAAAGCTTTTCCTGCCACATTCATGGATCTGATGGCACCAGTATTCAACCAGGCACTAAAGGCAGGGCATGTTGGTTTTGTCACTGATACATATATACAATGTATAAGCAGCAGTCTATGAAGTTTTACAAACATTCTCCCAGAGGATAACCTGGGTGTTTTGTTCAACAATGGTGTATGCAACAAAAGGTGCACCTTCTGAATGTCAACAGCATTGGCCAGAATATGGGGGAAGAGATCTACAGTAATACATTGTTTAACAGATTGTGACACTACCAATGTGCCGATGTGTTAGTACCACAGAAAGGTTATTCCTATCAAACTGATAGAGAACCCCTCCCCCACTAGTACATCAACATTCTAAGAAGGGTAGGAAAACAAATAAAGAATTGCTCTAGGCACTCATCAGTGATATGAAGCCCTAACATGTGCTATTTATGTAATTGTGAATAAGCTGCAGTATGACATGTTTCTGAAAAAAGTACCAAAGCCATACACATATACTGACTATTTCAAATGGCATGACCATGAGCTTACCTCCACCCTGCTTTTCTGCCCTTCAGATGTACATACAAAGATTGAACTATCAAGTCTTTCCCATGAAAACAAGTGAGGCTTTCCAGATATGGACAAAATGTGTGGAAAATAAATGGAAAGGAAATCGAGTACCTCTGGGTGAAAGAAAACTTGATTGTACCCTAACAAAAGAGCGACAGAATTGTATTTCACATTTTGTGTGATATGGGATTACCATGTTTAAAACTCAACAACTCAAACCTTATAAAAGATAGAAACATAATATTTGCAGTTTCCAAAGGGTACATAAACATTCTTTAATACAAAATGAGTTAGTAAGCACATTCACATTAAAAAAATATCAAACTATATTAGTTTCATAAATCATTTATATAAGAATAATGAAAAAAATAACATAGTATTACGTAACACTTTGGGGGTGCATATTTGTTTTCAAGGGTCCAAATATGTGATGCAAAAATAGCTTACTTGGATGATATAGCCAATTTTGAAATCTTACCTTATGGTTTGCACTTTTCAGAAGTCATGTCATTTACTAAAATTATCAAAGATGTTGATGGGTAATATATATAATTGGCTGTTACAGGGTAATGATGCCATTACCAGAGTGCTAGCATATTGCAAGATCCTTGCAAGATAAATCTGATAGAGGAGTAATAAGTTGTATAAGAAAATTCTTTAAAACCCTTGGATAATATATGAAGATTTGCTCTTTAACTTCTACCTGATGGGTTTTCTTTGATCTTTTAAGTTGTTACTCGCACATTGCACTGAATGTTACAAACTTTCCAGGAGTATTATGTCAACTATATTTGATGTCTCTATAAAAGAAAAGAGGGTTTATGGTAGTTTATGTTTTGAGTTACTTCCTCAGCAAATGGGCCAGAGTAAAAAGAAGTACATGGACCTGTGCCAGCATGCAAATAAGTACAAGCAGGTTGTGTTGGAGACCATATATTGAATGTTTAATGGTATTCAGAGAGTAAAGTATGTAACCTGGTCTGTAAAATAGTGTAAGACACCATAATAAGGAACTTTAATTCATTTGAATAGCAGCCTTATCGATTTACTATATTCACTGACGGATTTAATACATGTATAGCCTATAACTGCCATACTGATACTTGGAAATAACATATGAAACACAAAGTAACATATACAACGGCAAAAACTCAAGACATTTATATAATAAATGCTAAAACTATGTAACTGTGCTATGAGAAGTTCTTAAACCTGTGCCAGACTTCAAATAAAATGTGCGAATATGTCATATTGGAGATATTATCAGGAAAATTTATTTTTATTTTGCGGGTAACGTATATAGCATGATGTTACCCGCTAACGCTGCCACTCTCAGAGGGCTTACATATTTCATTTTGTGGCTTATATAATGTTGTATCTGGAAATCATAGTGTACAAAATTCCCCTTAGGGGGAAGTTGAGTCTATAGCCAGTGCGAGGCCTGGAGAATTACATTTTACATTTTTCTGTGATATGGGGGGTACCATGTTCATCATCTAATAACTCAAAAAGTATATAAGATAGAAACGTAATGTTTGCAGTTTTGGAAAGGTAAATAAAAATTCTTTGATATGATACCAAATTATTGAACACAAACTGGTTTCAATAAAATTGAAGACAAACTATATTAGACTCATTTGTCATTTAAAAGGGGGTTCAATGTTAAAATGTAACATAGACTACATTGGGGGTGACTATATTTGCTTTTAATGGTATATTTTATGTAGCCCAGTAATAGCTTACTTAGAATATATAACCAATTTGGAAATCTTACCTTTTCTTATGGACTTTTCTGAAGTCTTAAAAAGAATTTTAATTATCAAATATTTTGTAGGGTAACATATGTAACAGGCTGTTACAGCTTAACGCTGCCATTGTCAGAGAGCTAACATGTTGCAAAATCCTCGCAAGACATTGGGCTACACGAAAAATATGGTCTACAAAATTCCCCCTGGGGGGGAGGTAAACCATATCCAGCCAGTGGCCTAAGCATATAGTAAAATGAATAACTGCATAGGGAAAATGAAGAACAAAAATGAGTCATGAATAACTACATGGAAAAAGAGCCTAGTAATATGAAAAACTGCATGGGAAAAGAGCCTAGAAATATGAACAACTACATAGGAAAAGATAAACGGTGCATATCATGCAGGCGAATTGAGGCGGCTACGCCAGGTAATCACAAGAAAGAGGCAAGGAAAACTGACTCACGGTGTTCTGCTCTTGCAGAACAACGTCCCTTCCCACACGTCACAAGTTGCCATGACTGCTGCAACTGAATGTGGATTTGAAAGCTTTCCTCACCCCCCATATTCTCCTGATATGGCTCCTTCTGACTTCTATCTGTTACCCAAACTGACATCCCACCTTCGTGGTACACAGTATGGAAGCAATGAAGGCGTCATAGAGGCACTAAACAAGTACTTTTTCCCATTATAAGTCCATAGGAGCTGTATGTTGCTATGGCAACCAGAGTTCCAATCCAATCAGCCCAAAAATCATATGCAGCCTTCCCCCTATGTGATGATGCTTCACATAGAATTTGATCAAAATTAGCCCACTGACCTAGATATACTACTTTGAAAGTGTGGATGGGTGACGACAAGGACGGATGACAGATGCCCGGACCATTGCCATACTAATACCTCACATGAATCTTTGGCTGGGTGAGCTAAAAAAGCTCATCTTTATCACATTGTGCTCATGTGGGCTTATAAAAGATCTGTTCATCTCCTGTTACCCACACAACCAGACTTAGACATTTGCATGTCAATATTAGGAATTGGCTCAAATGGAACTTACTTTTCTGACTTCCAACAGTATAGCCAACTGTTTTGCTTTGAACAGCAGATGATGTAGAAGCTTTTTCATTATTCTTCATACCCTCCTGAAGTTCCATCTTAACAGAGTTCACAGTCTCATCCGATGTCATTTTCTAATAACTACAAAAATCATCTGAAACAGCTCTTACCAGCTCTAAAACATTATTTCCAAGGCAGACAACTCAGTCATAATATTTTCAAAGGCAAACAACTCAGTCAAAAATTGATCAACTTGAACCTTAAGATCTGAAAATCATGGCCAGTGTCAGAAACTTGGCCACCAAAAAATATGTCATTCGTTGCTTTTTATTTCGAACATTTTCAATATCGACCCTTATCATGCCAGATATTTTTTATGTTCTACATTATTCCCCATTTCCATCCAAATCCAGTTACAATTTATAAACATGCAAGCAGAGTGGAAAACAGTGTTGATCCTGATCAGCTGGCTTCTAGGAAGCCAGCTAATCTGGATCTACTCTGTTTTCAAAATGGGGTATATCCAGGTGTAGCATAGGTAAGGGTTAAAAGTGCATTGAAGAATGCTTGATATCCATGGAAAGCAATTTAACCGAACAAGTTTAATATTCACACCGGATAGGCGGGACTCGAAAATGCCCTAACCCGCATCAAAAATTGCTAGAAACTGTGTTTTTGATTGCCATTTGTTGCCAGACGGGCAACAAATGGCAATCAAAAACTCTGTTTCTAACCACTTTTGCTCTATGTTCCTCGATAGTAGTAACCTTTTTGTTTGCCGCCTATCTGGTGTGATATTTAGTGGTCACAAATATAATATCTGTCCGTGAAGATTTTTTGTCTAAGCAAACAGTGCAGACCCTGATGAGCTGCCATACGGATTTGCATTTCATGTAGGCTGCTTGTCAAAGTACCCATTTATTGGCATTCAGTCTATATGAAAAGGATAATTTTGCCACACTTGTAACACAGCAGGCACAGTCCAGAATTAATATTCAAAAATGTACTATGAGACTTAAGTTTAGCAATTTTTCCAATCCATATTTTTATCATGATCAATATGCGAAAAAATTTTATTTGCGTTTTATTGGTCGTGTTTTACAAAATTTCAGTTTTCATACCCATTTTGCGGGCTTTTCTTATGTCCACCATTTGCCTAGTGGCGTTTAAGAAATCATTCCAATCACATGCCCAGCAATCCACGTGCAGCCAAATTATCATCTATATTCACTTTGTTTGATTCCTACATGTACCAAAACAAATAAACCGGAGTAAAATTAGAAAATGGGACGCCGTCCTGACTCAACGTTACATCAGCGTAACATTGCAATCTGAATGCTTACTGCCGGCATGATGATAAAGCAAGTCGCTCGACATTTTTAAGCTTGTGAGTGTATGATATACAGTCTTAGACCCAAGTTCCTTCAGACAGGTAGTGACAATGTGACGTCATCGAGATGTAATCGGTCTTTTAGCAGCACAAGATTAAATACCACGGAAACCGTTCAAATAACGACTAAGTAGTGTGCGACAACGCTGACATCGCCCATACATTGGTGTCCCTTTAACTGTTTTACATAAACTTGTGAGAATAGACTGGGACACAAAACAGTGTAGGTGCATACTACATTAGAAATTGTGATTGCTTAAGTGTTAAATATTTATGTGTTAAATACCAATCTGCATTTTGAAGAACAGATGAAAATTGCTATACTTTAATATGTCTCATAGTATATAGAATCCAAAATAAATAATATAGATCTACTGAACATTGATAAAAAAAAAAACACATAAGAAATAACAATCAAAAAATGTTATAATTCCTGCAGTTCTTAGATCCAATGATGCTCATATAGTCACAAGACCACACCCTATTTTTTCTGATTATCAGCCTTGCCTTTAATAGCTCTGAGATGCTTCACTAGAAAATGTCTCTGTCCACATGGCTAATAAAAACGAGAATAAATTTACATAGGGGTATCCATATCACTTTTTTAAAATAATTTTCCACAAAAACATAAGTTGTAGGTACTCAGTGGAAGCCTTTCATTCAAAGAGCACCACATTACATTCATAAAACAACAATTATAATCCAAGGACAATGAATGATCAATATCAGTGATTCGATTCCACTGAGCGTTTATTTACCAAATCATATGAAATAGGCCTTGTCATCAGAAACCATTTTTTCCTATCAACCCATAAAGCGCCACCTATAATTTGCAGCAGACGACAATTTAAATTTTGCCGCTTTTCTAAAAACACCAATAAAGGCATGATATTTCATGAGAATCGTCTGCTGGCAGACGATTCTCATGAAATATCATACCTCATTTTTTTCTTTTTAATTCAGAAAGATGTTGCAGAAATTGCCTTCTGCTGCAGTCGTGATTGGCGTGCTACACTAAGGCATGGCTCAAACCAGCCAGCTAAGCTACAGAGACTAGCTAGAATATTGGAATTTTGAATGTAGCATGATTTGTTATGATACTTTCCTGGGAGTGCTATAATAACTGGGGTACTTTAATCAGACCGGTAAATTGTCACAGAAAAATTAATTACACCAGGAAACCAAACCATTTAATCATTGACACTCAGTTATCACACTGGATAGGCAGTAACAGAAAGCGTTAAAACTATCAACAAACGTAGATCAAAATTTGTTAGAAACAGATTTTTTGATTGCCATTTGCCGCCGGAATGGCAACAAATGACAATCAAAAACACTGTTTCCAGCGATTTTCGATCCACAATCGTCCATTGTTAAGAAGGTTTTCGATTGCTGCCTATCAGATGTGGTTATGTTAACAACAGAAGCAAAATCTTGACAACCTGCAAGCTTCTATTTAAATTCTTTCATGGCACCAAAGAATCCTGGCTCTCTCAGATGTGGTATGAGGGCCCAGGATACAGCTATGAGGGTTGTTTGAACAACCTTGGTAGACTCATCATTCTGGACCATTAAATTTTGTGCAAAATTATTTTCATTTTTGTTAAGAAGATTTATAATGTTTTAACATATTTGTTTTGAAAAACAGGCCCTGTCTGCTCCCTAGCAACTATGTTACTTATTTTTATCCTTTTTATGCATCTTTTGTTTGTTTTGATGCTTTATGTCCCCATCATTAATTTTTCAGTCATATCAGGACAATTTCCTACCGTATCTTCCTGTCAGTAGTGAGACTCAAACTGGTAATCCTCCCCTGCGAAATAGAGTTCTTAAATCAAGAGCAGTTCAAGAACAATTCTTGAAATTTAGCAAGAATTTTTGAACTGTTCAAGAACAATTGTACTTGAACCATTCAAGAACATAAAATAGGAACAGTTCAAGAACTTCTTAAAAATTTGTGATCTTCTTGAACTTTTCATAAACTGTACTTGAACATTTTAATGACTTTTCTTGAATGTTGTGTTGACTGGTGCTCTTGAACTGTTCTTAAAAGTGTTCTTGATTATTTCAAAGACTATTCATGAACATAATGTGTTCTTGAACTGTTCTTAAATTTGTTCTTGACTATTTCAAAGACTTTTCTTGAACATAATGTTTTCTTGAAATGTGTTTAAATTTGTTTTTGACTATTTCAAAGACTTTTCTTGAACTTAATATGTTCTTGAACTGCTCTTACATTTGTTCTTGATTATTTCAGAGACATTTTATGAACATAATGTGATCTTGAACTGTTCCTAAATATGTTCTGATTTTTTCTAAGATTTTTTTTGTACATAATGTGTCTAACTTAAGATATTGTGCTTAAATTGTCATATTGCACCTAAATTGTGATATCTAAACATTTGACCCAAACAATGGAAATCATTCATTCTGTGAATTTGGAACCTTAGTAGTAATTTTAGGGAATAAAAGATAATCAGAATCTTATTTCTAAACCATTTGAATAACTGATGGTGTGGAGCAGTGGATCAAGCTTATTAGTGGTTAATCTGTGAAGTTAAGCAACAAGATCCTAGTTAGCAGCTGGATGGGTGACTAAATGGTACACATGGGTCAAGGATATGATTTCTTTTTTGTTTGTTTTTTTGCGTTTTCTTTACAAAGAATTTACTTCTGATGTTTCTCAAGAAACGTAAAATTTGGGAATAGCAGTAGTACGAGTATGTTCTTGAACTATTCAAGAACAGTACATTCTTTAACTTTTCAAGAACAGTTTTTAAGAGCACAGTTGTTCTTAAAAATGTGTCCATTTTACATTCTTAAAATGTCCTTGAGCTGTTCTTGAACACTTAAAGAGCAGTTCATGTCCAGTTCTTGAGCCTTGTTCTTGAATACAAAAGAACTCTTCTTGAACTGTTCTTTAAATTTTTGAAGGGGCTGAGTTTGATCCACAGTCTAACGCTCTACTAACTGAGCCACTGCGCTATGCTTTTTGTGCACCTTAAATTAAGGCACAATGTATAGCTGATCCCCATGGATTTAGTGCTAGCATTGCAGAGAAAGCCAATACTTGATAAATATGACAAAAATAAATGTAAGGGAAACCATCCAAAGAAATTTAATACCAAGCTTTCTTTAAAAGACAATTCCCCTTTATCTAGCCAACCATTTTATTTTTCTTTGCTTTTTTTTGCCAAGAAAATGTCATCTGCTTGTTATGTCTGCTACATATAAGGGAGCAGTCTGATCTGGATCAATTTTGTTTGCAGGCTATCAAAGTACATAGGCAGAGACTATTGTCGTGAATGCAGCAAAAATTTTCAGCATATAATTGTAAATATTTTCTTACCCATAATTTTTAGCATCTGTTTTGGATGCTCAAAAGAACCGTCTCATTGAGACGTTTTTTTGAGTACCCACAACATATGTTTTGGTTGAAAAATAAGAAAATTATTTTTCTTGTACGCAGAAGGCAAAGCAGAATGCATGGGCTGAACATTATGAAAGGCTTCTCAACGTTGAATTTGACTGGGACCCTAATCACCTGTCCAATGAACCTCTGTTAGAAGGCCCGCCTATCCCAATCACTATTGACATGGTGAAGAAGGTCATCTCAAAGATGAAGTCAGACAAAGCTGCAGGTCCATCAGGTGATCAAGGCAGCTGGTGATACAGGTGCCACCATGATCCGAGATCTTGCTACTGCGATTATCCGTGATGGCAAGGTCCCAACTGACTGGGAGGAAAGTTTCATTGTCTGCCTTTACAAGGGCAAGGGTGATGCATTGGATAGAGGCAACTATCAAGGCCTCAAGCTGACTGAGCAGGCCATGAAGATCCTAGAGAGGATTGTCGATGGTCTCATAAGACAGGTGGTGTCTATTGACGACTCCCAGTTTGGCTTTGTCCCAGGAAGAGGCACTACAGATGCAATCTTTGTGGTCCGGCAGCTGCAGGAGAAATACCTAGCAGTGAACAAGAGGCTTTATTTGGCCTTCGTGGACTAAAGAAAGCATTTGACCGTGTCTCTCGGGAGGTTATCTGGTGGGCCCTGAGAAAGCTAGGCGTTGAGGAATGGATTGTGCGGTTAGCCCTGGGAATGTACGCTAATGCACGAAGCCGGGTTCGTGTTGGCGAGGGTTTCAGCAAAGAGTTTGAGGTGAAGGTCGGGGTCCATCAGGGATCCGTACTCAGTCCCTTGCTCTTCATCATTGTGCTGGAGGCCTTGTCACGTGAGTTTCGGGCTGGTGTTCCGTGGGAGGACCTATATGCAGATGATCTTGTCATCATTGCTGACTCCCTAGAGGAATGTGTCAGGAGGCTCTTGATATGGAAAGAAGCCATGGAGAAGAAGGGATTGATGGTAAATGCAGGAAAGACAAAGGTCATGATCTGTGGTACAGGCCTGGACCTCTTGCAGAGTTCAGGCGAATACCCATGCGCTGTCTGTTGTACAGGAGTAGGCAACAACAGCATCTACAGCAATGGCTGCAAACTTTGGGTGCATAAGAAATGCAGTGGGCTACAACGGCTGACACCAAATCCTGATTATAGGTGTGCACGGTGCATGGGAAATGCTCGCCCTATTGACGGCAGACTACAGAGTGAAGTCCAGGTCAGACCTGATAAGCTGGAGGTGGTAGCTTCCTTCTGCTACCTAGGTGACATTCTTTCTGCTGGTGGAGGCTGCGAAATGGCAGTCACTACTCGTGTGAAAACCGCCTGGAAGAAGTTTAGGGAGCTACTACCAGTTCTCACATCCCGCCACCTCTCTTACAAGACCCGTGGCCATGTGTACAGCTCTTGCGTGCTAAGCGCCATGCTCCATGCCAGTGAAACTTGGCCACTTACCAAGACGAACCTGCAGAGCTTGCAACGCAATGATAGGGCCATGATCAGACAGATCTGTAGTATCAAGCCAGAGGATGTGGCCAGGGTAAGGTCAAGCGAGCTACTGGCAAAGCTTCAGCTTGAGGACCTTGACCTCATTTTGAGAGAGAGAAGACTTCGCTGGTTTGGGCATGTGGCGCGTTCCAGTGGTGCAATCAGAACAGCATATGATATGCAGATTGATGGCAAGCGGGGGGCAGGGAGGCCCAAGCAAACATGGAAGAAACTGACAGAGAAAGACTGCCATGAGTGGAAGCTCACCACAGTTGACCCTCAAGAAAGGAGCACCTGGAGATCAGGTGTGAAATCTGCTATGCATGCAGCTAGCCAGTTACCTGGAAAGGGGCCCACTGATGTGGATGATGCCCCTGCACCTGCACGTTAATCAAAAATCCGATTATGATGATGATGACTCTTTACTAAAGACCTGTGAATGAAAGAAAAAACAACAAATATAGCCCATCAGCATAGTAATCTGGCTTCTATGGACAGCTATAGTGGGGATGTGAGGTGTCAGGTACTGTCACAAAGATATTCTGTTCCTACCACTGATTCAAGTCAAGGGCAGATGAGTCACTGAACAAAGTGTGATTGGTAAAACCCTTAGAAGGAACCTGTCCAAAATGATATGACTGGAAAACTGTTTGGAGTGACATAAGCCCTTAACTGAAAATAAAATAATTATTCAGAAAAAAAAATGATGACATGTTATGAGCCCATTAAATTTTCCCCATTCGGCAGCAAACATTCCGACCAGACTCCACCATTATGCAAAAAAGCGTATAAGTACTGAGAAAGCCAATATTGTATAATCTAACAGTTAACTATTTGCATGCAGCTTTTTTGCTGTCCAAAATCAATTTTTTCAAGAAATTTTTTAAGGAATACCAGCGTGTCAAAAAGTTTGGATCCAGATCAGGACTGACATTATGTCAGCCCTGATCTGGGTCCAAACTGTTTGCAAAGGTAATCAGCAGATGATAAAAAGTGTCACTAGCAGGAAAATGGTAAATGGGTACAGGGTCATATGAGCCAGCACAAGATTTGTATCTCATGGGCAACCAGTGAAGGCACAGACTTGCCTAAATTTGCAAGAGCTTTTGTTGCTCTCATACACGGAGTATGTGAAGACCCAGATCAAAAACTTGACTTCTAGCCCTATCCCAAGGGTTAGGGGTAGCGAGTTCGATCCCTGCCAGGTCCCATACTTTCGTGGAGATTGATCATGAATTAATCTACGGTCATTCTCCTCCCTTCCGCTGATTCATTCAAGAAGGGTTGTTGTCAGTTACAAATGAAAGTATGTGCATGAATAACTGCAGGTTAATTACCGCTTAGTTTAAGCTTGGCCAGGAAAAAAGTGCGGTTAGGTGAACTGACCATGCCCCCATGACCATAGCTGTTGACTGGGACGTAAAGCAACAAAACAAACAAACAAACCTGAGGGTCATGTACATTTTGGAGAGTGATTTTGAATCATAAGAGAGTGAATGGAAATGATAGAGGCCCGGGGTGTTAAAGATGCGAATGTGCAAAATTTCACAGAGTGAATGCAACATTACAATTTACATTTTGAAAATACAACACAAATCCAGCTGTTCTAACATCCGCTATATGTGTTGCAAGTTTAACATCTTCTGATTCCAACATTTTCAGGAAGGTTTGATATACTGCTGGGAAAACAACAGGCCAAGTTTTATTTCTTTACCTACTACTGTCATCTACAGTACTGATAAACTTTGCAAACAATTTCCAAGTAGGCAAAGAGTTTAAAACATCACCTAATCCCAACATTTTCAGGAAGGTTTGATATGCTGCTGGGTAAACAACAGGCCAAGTTTTATCCAACATTATTCAATTTCCCTTATCTCCTGTTGGATGATTAGGCTCTTGTCGATTTCACTCAGACATCCCCAGAATATGAGATGAAAAGCTGAAAACCTAACAATGCGGCAATACAAGAAAAGAGCCCAGGAAGCATGATTGCCTAGATCAGCCTGCAAATCCAAATACAGAGAAATGTTTGTCATACTGACTCAAAATCCCAAAGTATACTATGGTTTTGGAGATATAAGGCAAAAAAATGGAAGATAAAATATAGGTCACAGTGACCTTCATTCATTTGGTGGTCAAATATTGACTCATCAGACCATAGCATAGTGTTCATATATCACATTGTCTTTAAGGGATAAGCCAAGTTATTCAATCATGAAATATTGGTCAGAATAACCTACATCAAATTTTGGAACAAACTTTAGGGCATACTTACTTACAATGTTCCTACATTTGAAAGGTAGGTCAAACTGTACTTCACCCAATAGTCAATGTCACAAAGAGGATCATTTGTGTGAGATAATATAATGGATATCTCTCGCATTTTTATGTCTGTTGACACTAACAGTTGATACTGTTTTCTGGTCTGCATTATCGCCGCTTTGTGTAGACATAGCTCCGTTAAAACTAACATTTGCAACCTGGCCCTTTACCGTCAACGCTTGCACTAACGGGCATTGACACTAACGGGTGCTACAATTAATGCACTGCACCACATTTATTTTTTTTTATCTCAAATTGGTGAACATTGTATATTGAAATATACCATCTCTAAAAGGGCAATAGCTCTGTTAATTTACCGTAATAAGTTTCTGTTTGATTGGATTAGAACTATATAATAAGAGTTCTCAGGAAATGAACATTTTACAGATGGAAGCCAGAAACCATAATTTTTTTAATAAAATGGTCATAATGAAGTCAAGATCCCCAGTTGAAGATCAAACTTTAATTATGTACCAGTCATTTTTGCAACCACTTCCCCTCAGGGCAGGGTTTTTCATTTGCAAAGCCCAGGTATAAGCCCAGAACAGTGGGAACATTTGTTTGGTCATAGCCACCCCACTCACACCAGAAATTACATCCTGATTCATGAAAGGAAAAACTCCAATTATAATATAAACCTATGCAAAAAATATCGAACTTTGTCAGTTTTATATACCACTTGGGTGGCTAAATACAAGTGCGGATCCAGAGGGGGGGACAGGGGGTACGGACCCCCCCCCTGGAAAATCACAAGTTATATGGGTTTCTATAGGGAATAAGCAATCGGACCCCCCCCCCCCCCTGAAAAATGTTGGACCCCCTCTGGAACCTTGCAAAATGATAGATTTCTTTAAATTGACCATTTGACTTCTGTAAAATAAGCTGAGGAATAAAAAAAAAAAAAAAACGTCAAAGCTTTTTTTGTCAGACTGACCTGGACCCCCCTGACAAAAATTCCTGGATCCGCGTATGTAAATACCAAGTACTGTATGATTTAATATGTCCTTAGACAGGAATTAAGACACCCCTCAGCATGACTGTTGTTGTACTCAAATTTAAAACTATTTCTGCGACTGGTTAATTGGCAGGAATCAATTTTAGCTGAAGCCCGCATATTCCAACGCACTGTCGGGACACCCCACTGTTAGAACTAGAAACTGTCCAGCTTACATCTAATAAATTTTTTGTTCTGATCTGTAAAACCACCCAGGTACATGTTCTAAAGCCTCTTCTATCCCCGTCCCCATAGGGGCCATGATTCCAAATGACTGATGCATTATCAGAGTTTTTATCCATTTGTATTCGGAAAATCCCTAAATGAGTTCTTTTGCAAAAAGTTAAGACCCACATGAAATGCAGCATAATGTTCCATTTCATCAGGGCCAGCATCAGGGTATACACTGTTTGTCTTCAGACAAAATACAATATTTTTTTTTAAATTATAACCTGACAACCCTATATACATGTATGTACAGTGGACCATCCCAAGGAATCCGTTAGTTGCGTGTTGATGATTCTCTTATTACAATAGCAATCTGTCCATTAACAAGTATGATTCAAGCTGTCAAAACAGCTACTTATCCCAGGTAAATCAAAACTAAGCTGTTAGTATCAATTATGATGAGGAACATTTCTGATGCTTCCAAGAGCAGGTGTGAGATAACAGCTGCAGGCTGCAAGCACCACTCCCAAAACAACAACACTGATCAGATACAATAGACATAAGTCATCATCACAATGCAGAAAACATCCCTTCAATAGCCATCCACACATCCACACCCTGGGTTATCAAAAGAGCCAATTGCAAATAAAATCACCTCAACCAAAAGTTAGATTATTGGAGCACATCTCCACAATTCATTTTCTGTCAGAAAATCAAATATGGCTTTCATATCCTAAGGGCCATTAGTCTGTAAAAATTTTAAAAACTTTGCTCAAAAGTCAACAAGGTCATCGGCAACAGTGTGGTACTTGATTGTATCGATTCCTGATCTTTGCACCCTTACTTACTTTGTAAATTGCTCCATCAACAGAGGCAAACATGTCTGGTTAACTTCAATACTGCACATGATTATTGCTTTCTATGGAAACCTGACTGTTGCATGCTAAAAAAAAAGGTGCAGACCAACCTGTGTATCTACCCTGCTGTCTGATCTGGGCCTTTGTTATTTTGTCTCTGGATGGTATAATAGCAACACTGGCTACATGTAAAATTTGAGCCAGTGCATGAGATGTCCAACAATATGGCATGTGCGACCAGCACAGCCTCAAATCAGCCTGCGCATATGCGCAGTCTGATCAGAGCCTTTGCTAGTCGCTTGAGTATTCTATGATTGTTAAGCTACTGACTGAATACCATTTTGAGTTTCTCAGCTTAAAAGGAGGCTGCCAGGGGCGTGCCTGAGGACAAATTCAAAGTACGCAGGGGGTGGGCATGGGAGGGGGATATCCCCCTCCCATACGTTAGAAAAAAAAAATCAAGATATGAACTAAATGGTGGCTTCTCCTGCTTTTTCTGAACATAAACACCGACTTAATTGTTTCCCAAACAAAAGTGAATCAAAGCACTGAGAGTACTGATGGGGACGGCTGCATTAAAGCGTTCAAATAGGGAGGTTGTTAGTTAGATACCTTTTCTAAAACATGCAAATGGAAACTGGAAGTCTCTGATGTAGGGTCAAACATATTGCCACAAAGTGAAATGGGAAAGCAATCTTTCTGGCGACATTGTCATTTGTTCATTGGACAAAACCAGCCTTTAATAAATGTAATCAATATATGAACAGTGCAAGAAATCAGTTGATTAATAACTTACTTAAGAAGTAAATAATCAAACTTTATGTCAAATGCTTTTATTATAGAGCTTACAGTGTTAAAAATAATCCCTCAATAAATGTTGGTGAAGCTCTTCAGGCAGGTAAGCGGTAACAATTTTCTCTTAACTTTCTTTGGCACAACCCCAACTAAACATGTGTAATTTGATCCCAAATACCGTGGCACGTTTTTTTCCCCTTCAGATTTTCTTTTGGTTTCTGTTGGTTAAAGATCTTACGAGGATTAGGGAAAGTGTTTCCTAGTATCTTACCTAAGACAAATCCACCCACATATTCAAAGAAATTAATGATGATCAAAAACTGATTTGATAAAGTTCTGTCCTTTTTTGTATATGTTTTTCTTACTTTTACTTAATCGCCATCAGAGACATTATGTGCAAGCTTGAATAAAGTCTCTTAATGGCAGAGCCAAAGCAATTGTATAATTTTGGTAGAGTGCATCGTTAGGGACAATTCTGTGAAATTATTGTAAATTTTGGACCATTGGTTCAGGAGGAGAAGTCATTGTAAGACATTTCTTATCTGGAGCTTAGGCAGATCCATTGTTCAGTGGAGTGGAACCTTTTGTGCAAAATTGGTAGAAGACACCATTGGGTACAAATCTGTGACATTAAGTTGCTTTTGGGTCAGTGGTTCAGGAGGAAATTCTGTTAAAAGAAGTTTCTTAGCTAGAGCTCTGGCAGTCTTTTGCTCAAAGGTCCTGAACAGAAGACCTGAAGTCACAGAAAGTCAGAAAATGAAATAGTATATGTTCTTCAAATACAAATGGTTCTTTAAAAGAAAAAAAAGATGTCCTAGATTTTTACCTCAAGCCCCACCCTGAGGTATGGACGCAAGGTTCTGAAGCTGATGACTGGAAGCCTTCCATGAATATGATACCAAATGCCTAAATATGAATGTTTTCTTATAAATGTTTGGAAAGATATCTGCATAGGTTGGAAAAACAGAATAGCTCTTTTGAAAGGTTTCTTGGGGGAATGAACCCTCAGGTTAAAAGTGACAGAGACATGGTGAGTTCAACAATGTGAGCGCTCTCGTTGTACTTATGCCAGACTTTACACATTACTAATAAAGATCATGAAAGTGTGCCCGCAAACGCTCACCTTGTTGAAATCGCCACTGTTGTTCAAATACAAATGATTCTAAAAAAAAAAACAAGATGTCCTAGATTTTTACCTCTAGCCCAAGAAACGTGAATATTTTGGGGGATATGATGCATTTTAGGGTCTTTTCTTTAGGTCAAGGATATTTTTTTTGTTGCTAAAAGGGGTACGTGCATTAATGGGCTATTTTGGCCCCCTCTATAGCCCAAAAAATGAAAGTTGCTTTTCACCAATTTCATCTTATTGATTTTTTAGAAGAATAGCCCAAGTGTAAAAATCTGGCATTTTTTTTTTACTTTTACCAGTTGCTATGGTAACCAAAATGGCTGACAAAATAGGCTTAAAATAGAGAAATTGCTATTTTAGGCCAAATTTGAGGCTTTTTGAGACCGATTTTTTTTTAAGAATTAGTTATAAGCACAAGCAAATACAAAAAAAAAACCTTTTAGTATATTGTGTGCCATGATAATTCGCATCATATGTTAAAATATTTTTTTGATATTTGCTTGTGCTCTATATTAATTTCTCTGTTACATGTCTCAAATTTGCTCCAAAACGGTCATTTTCCTATTTTCAGCCTATTTTGGCGGCCTTTTTTGTTACCATAGCAACGGTAAAAGTCGAATCAATACCAGACCTTTACACTTTGGCTATTGTTCTAATGAACTAATAAGAAAAAACTTGTGAAGAGCAACTTTTATTTTTTGAACTCTTTGGGGGGGGGGGGGGGGGGACAAAATAGCCTCTTAATGCACCTACCCCTTTCAAATATTTTTGGGGTCCTTAAATTTCCGGATATGGGTGAACAGTAGATGCTGGGCCAGACCCTACGTATGAAGAAAAAATAGACATGCAAATAAGTTTATGTAACAAGAATACGCTTTTACAAAGAGGCTCTGTCTACACTAAGAAATCGAAGCAGTTGGTCGGGCTGGCTGGCTGACTGGTTGATTGACTGAGAAACAAGCAGACAGACAGCTATATTTTGCTGCATACTGCTCTGAAACACTGGCCAGCTTTCTTGGGCGAGGGGTGGGGTGGTACTTTGATATTATCATATATAAGTAGGTTCGGTCCATTTTTGAAGGTTCAAAATTTTGAATTGCATTTTTTGGAGTGGGGAGGGGTCGGGAAGGTCAGATAAATAAATATGTTTGGGAGTATGATGAAAATTTTGATTTTTTTTTATGTTTTGTGGAGTCATTTCTATCAATTTGGCGCTTTTTTATGGTCAAGGTACAGATTTGAAAAATATTTTTGGGGTTGCTAAATTTTAAAATTTTTGGGGTGTGCCTGATATTCTTGATATTTTTGGGGATAAAGAGTAGATGCTGGGTCCAAGCCTACGTATTTAGAAAAATTAAAAGTAACCTCAATGGGGTCAGGCACCTTAAACACTTGAACTACTAGATATTAATCTAGCAAAACAGGCCTACAAAAAATCAAAAGAGCAAAGAACAGATACAGGGAGACAGACAGCCAGTGGCAAGTAGACAGACAAGTATGCAGGCAGGTAGAAGGCTAGATTATGCTGCTCACAGCCTTCAGAACAATGGACAGGCGTTCAATCCACCTGAGCTACTAGACACATGTAAGCTGGTTTAACGAGCATATAAGTAAAAGAACGAAGAACCAATGCAGACAGACAGACGGATGGACAGATTAACGGGCAGACAGACAAACAGCTAGATTTTGCTGCTCACAACCTTGGCACTTTGGTCAGGCGATCTTACTACCGTAAAACTAGATAATTTGGCTAAATCAGCATACAGAGAAATAAAAATAGTGAAAACCCAATGGCTACATTCTGATCTAACCGTAATTGACCCAGTGGTTTCAGCATACCAACTACCTATCTTTTGTCATAGATGTTTCTGATGTTTTGAGTTTTAGGATTTCCATGGACAGGAAAGCATATTGCAGAACCCCGCGGCCATGAACAACGACGACAATGGTCACATTAGCGCTAAGATTAGGAGCATGCTCTCACCCTGTGGTACAGATTCGCGTCAAACTCGCAATAGAACCAGTATCGGCTGTCCCTGCTGGTAGAAACTAACAGGCTATCAAAATGTTAGTGCCTTTGAGCCCATAGTTAGTTCCTGCCGCTTTAATTAATATGTGAAAAAAAAACGGTTCTAAAAAGCCCTGCCCCGCGGCCAGATAACAAAACCCCGCGGATGCTGAAGTATTTTGTCACACACCTCCGCGGTTAAGACTTGCAACCGTTGAAGGGGTATTTCTCATAAACAATCAACGCTTATTTAAACCAAATCATTAACATACAGGTAAAACAAGTAAATGTCGTTTCATCAAAAACGAAAAAATATAGAAACCATTTCTGAAAAATGTGTAATTGTCAATCAATCCCAAAGTATCCCGATTTCAAGTACTCGTTCATTTTTCTCGCATATTTTAAGTACTGTAATGCTGAATTGAGAATGCACCATTGCGCAGGCTAGTCTGAGTCTTTGTCGCACGTTGTAAGTACCAAAATATAATGAAATTATGTCCGTCGACAGTTTAATTTCAATCGAGCCGGTTCACACGCACTGTATTCATTCATGCGCGGATCCAGAGCATTTTGTCAGAGAGGACCGAAATGCCACTTAAAATTGACCACCATCGGCCCATCAGCGAAACGCCCTTGAAATGGCGTTTTGCTGGCGTGTCAATGGCCCACCATTGAATGCTGGCTTGGTAGCTTTGTAATTTTTTGGGGATCCGGATCAATATTGCTAGAAACCCCTATATTTTATGATTTTTCAGGGATCCGGACCCCCTGTCCCCCTCTGGATTCGCCCGTGGCATGCATCTGAAAGAAGGTACTTGCCTGAAATGTTCCGTGATCATCGGACGCAAAGTCGGACTAGATTATAACTCTTGGTATGCTTGTTTGTCCCTGATCAGGCACATCGGACGATCTTCTGGATCCAAACTATTTGCGAACTTTGATAGCAGGTCGTAAAAGTAGAGAGAGAGAGAGAGAGAGAGAGAGAGAGAGAGAGAGAGAGAGAGAGAGAGAGAGAGAGAGAGAGAAAGAGAGAGAGGAGACTGCACGGTGTTTGCACACCAATCTTTTGTTTTGGCTTGTTTTCTTAGAATATCGAAACACAATGTTTGGGTCAGTCAATCAGCTTCCGATGAGGACCCAAAATCCAAATCGGCTTTTGTACGGCAAAGTCGGACATTCCACAGTATTAACGCTTTGCGTACTTCTATCGCATGCACACATTTTTAAATTGACGAAACATTCTATCCTGAATACCATTCGGGTCTGATCTGGATCCAAACCGTGTATGCAAATGTTAGGAGAGAGAGAGAGAGAGAGAGAGAGAGACTGGTGCAGGCACATCAAAGTAAACATTGCATCGGCGGATCGACAAGTAGAGGTGTGTGTGTGTGTGTGTGTGTGTGTGTGTGTGTGTGTGTGTGTGTGTGTGTGTGTGTGTGTGTGTGTGTGTGTGTGTGTGTGTGTGTGTGTGTGTGTGTGTGTGTGTGTGTGTGTGTGTGTGTGTGTGTGTGTGTGTTGATTTTCGTCAGTTTGTTGATTTTTTACTCTGGGAACTCGTCTACGTATTTCAAAGTTTTGTGTATATCTTTGCAAAAAATCTGATCGCACGAGATGTCTAGCGGTTTCATTTCTTGAATACAATATAAACTGGAATTCGAAGTCGGCAGAGCGAGCGAAAGCGTTTTGGTTTTCTGAAGGAAGAACGAAAAAGTGTAGTGATTCATCGGTAGTCCGAGACGAGTGAACATAGGAGACCCGGCTTATCGAATAGTTTAAATCAGTGGGCTTTTCGGACTTGTAAGTAAATTGAGTGACATAATATGCACGTGCCTGGCTTACCGCATGCGCTGGACATTTTACTGACTCAGTCCGCATGAATTTAGCGACTGTTTTAATAAGATTAAAGAAAAGAAAAAGAGGAGATAGCACAGAATCATATCGCCGTGTTTTCAAAAAGTTTTTACCACATTTTGACACGCATATATCCTTTATTATAGTGATCACACATGTGTTTCTATCCATTAACATCTGCTGGGCGCAGAAGGCATATAAGCCAATTTTTAGATTCATAATCCCTATATACTGTACTCTGCTAGACCATTAAACGTCCTTGTTGCAAACATTGCGGGCCCAGATCAGACTGCTCTGATCCGAGGACTCCAGTAGACGTCATTCTCAAAACGGAACCGAAAGATATGGTGGGCTACAGTTTAGCAGGGCGCCGCCGATGTGGCACCTTTGAATTTAGATGCAAGAAAAAACCCAGACTATTTAAAATTGAAAACAATCAGCAACAAAAAACAATAGTGGTGCTAAAATCATATTAAAAACTTTGATTTGGCGATTTTAGGGGGAGGGGGGGGGGCGCCCGCCCCCTGCCACTTGAATCCGTCAATGAAACCGTCATCCGCGGATTGTGGTTCGTGCGAGGCTTCGTCGGCAGGCCTCATGGTAGTGGCTCATGACGGGCCCGGTAGCAAATGCCCTTTTATTTAATACCGCGGATGGACTCAAAATTCCAATACTGCGCCAGAGTGTATGCTATAAATAGACGCAATACTATTAAAGGGAGACCAGTCTAACAGATAGCGTCCTTTCGCAAATGTATATATCACGTGATCGTTTTGGCGGGAAAGGCATAAAGTAAAACTTCAAATGAACTCATGCAAGTAAGATTATTAATCCACAATTTCCAAGCGACCTTCTTGGGTCAACTGAGATAATTCTTGATTCATATGAATGTTATATTATTTACATACATAGCCGCGTAAAAAAACACGCCGACTTGTTTGTTTGTTGTCAATGAAAGCAGACTACAATGGCAAGTCCACCATGTCTTTTACGATATGCCTATCATTATTATATTACTGCGCAAGGTATTATTTTTTAAATATATTTGTATTTGAATTAGCAATTGGCAATAAATCATTGCTTCGATACCCAAATTGAAGTTTCTAAACTGCAAAGCATAAAAAACAATAATAAAACAACAAAAAATGAACTACTTTTTACGCGTAATATTTTCCAGAAAGTTGTTCGGTTTGTATTAAGCCTTTATCCTGCGGAATCCGGATATACCACGTTCTGGAAAACATTGTAGATCCGGATCAGTTGGCTTCTCAGGAACAAACTAATCAGGATCTATACGACTGTTTATCATGCATCTAATTAAATTGTTAATATTGAAACCATGCAACTTATATGTCTAAAAATTTGCAAGGAGTATAGCATATATTTAATGTATGGCCTGGCAAGGGTGAAAAATTGACGTGACTGAAAAACTGTAAGTGTTAAAATTGAGTCCGGATGCCAGCATCCGTCCCCAAAAACAGTCAAAATCCTATTGGTCTGGTTCATGATTATTGCAAAATCTGTATACTTCGGTATTTAAAGACCTTACCCGGGAGGGGCATGTTTTTATTGCATTTTTCGCGATTTAAGACGGTTTTATTTTTTGGACATTCAAAAATTAAAGTACGCAGCTGCGTACTTTGCGTATACGCAGGCACGCCCCTGGCTGCAGAGGCTTGTCCAAGTCTACACATGTCAAAATGCCACATTGTTGGCAATCTCATGCCGCGGCTCAATTTTTATATTCTAGCTAGTCTTTATAGCTTAGCAGGCTGGAGTGAGCTTTTCCTGAACACAAACCCCAAAAACAGGTTTTCTCATGATCCATGAATTCCAATTTGAGAACCAGATTTTAAACCAAGATCCAGTTCCGGATAACTTGATTAATCTTCCATTTAGAACAACTTCAGGATTAGCTCCTCTATTCATCACACCCATCCTCCACCCCCATTCTCTCCCAAGTTATAGAAGGGACTCATTTTTCAGTAAACATATTGTATACAGTTAGGCCAGAATTTTTTTATTAGTTGATTTACGAGAAAAAAAATCAGATTTAGGGTCGAGGGGACGAAAAAAATAAATAAAAAAGCTCTGAAAATGACCAGTTAACTGGTCATTTTCTGAGCTTTTTTTTTTTTTTTTTTTAATAACATCTCCAGAAACAGTAAAACTAGTAAGGTCTGTATTAAATCTTTAAATATTTTATCATTTTCCTAAAAATCAGGACAGGACATTCACTTTTAACAGTGGCACTCTCAAAAATACACAGACAGAACCTCAAAAATATATTATTTTTTCAACCAAACAAATAATATTTAGAGTCCGCCGATAAAATAAAAAAATAATTTTTTATTTTTTTTCTACTTTCCAGGAAATTACAGTAGAAAGGTTTGTAAATCAACTAATAAAAAAATTCTGGCCTTATGATTTACATATTTACAACATCAAATGAGAGAAATACAGGGAGTAATATGCTAAATCTCAGGCCTGAAGGGTCACAATAGCATGAAATGGGACCAGTTTGTTCTAGTGCTTTTTATAGACCAGCAAAAATCCATCAAGTGATTTGTTTTTGTTGCAACCCTACTGTTTTGTAAAAACCAGGACTTTAGAGCCTCTGTTTATATATCATTTCTGGATTATTTACAAATCTCCTTCTGGCTGAGAAACAAGAGAGATTGAACTTTTCTCTCTGAGAATTTGTCAAAGAAAGTTTCATGGATACTACCTATAGAGTGAATCCAGAATTTTTTGTTTATTTCTCCACAAAAGATCTTTTTTGTAATGTGTTTACTCATTGGATGCATCTCTGTCAGTTGCTTCCGATGAGTGTACTTCAAATCAGTACCCACAATATATATATTGAAGAGAGATCAAATAAGTACTGTATATATACAAAATATGATGTTTTTGAGAGGTTGAAAAAGACATATAATCTAGGGTTATGGGATAGTTAACTTTTTGAAGGTAAATGCTTTCAAAGATGCAATAATGAAAATATGGTATATCCTCTTATCACAAAAAGGAAGAGAAGCATAATCTTCTACCACAGTTAGGAAGCTAAGTTTGATCCTCCTTCTATAGTAAGTAAGCGAAGGTTTTCCTCCCACAGTTAGGAAGCTAAGTTTGATCCTCCTTCTATAGGAAGTAAGCGAAGGTTTTCCTCCCACAGTTAGGAAGCTAAGTTTGATCCTCCTTCTATAGTAAGGAAGCTAAGAATTTCCTCCCACAGTTAGGAAGCTAAGTTTGATCCTCCTTCTATAGTAAGGAAGCTAAGGTTTTTCTCCCACAGTTAGGAAGCTAAGTTTGATCCTCCTTCTACAACAGGGAAACTAATGTTTATCCTTCTTCCTCAATTAGGAAGCTAATGTTTATCCTCCTCTCACAGCAAGAAATCAGGTTTATCATCATAGGAAGCTAAAGGTTATCTTCCATACAAAGTGGGAAAGCTAAGCTTTATCCTCCTTTTACAGTAAAAAAAAACTATGTTTATTCACCCTTCACAGTGAGGAGACTATGGTTTATCCTACTTTCACAGTGAAGAGTCTTAAGGTAAATCCTCTTTTCGCAGTGAGGAGTCTATGGTTTATCCTCCTTTCACAGTTAGGAGTCTTAAGGTTAATTCTCTTTTCACAGTGAGGTGTCTATTATTTATCCTCCTTTCACAGTGAGGAGTCTTAAGGTAAATCCTCTTTTCACAGTGAGGTGTCTATGGTTTATCCTCCTTTCACAGTGAGGAGTCTATGGTTTATCCTCCTTTCATAGTGAGGAGCTAAGGTTTATCCTCCTTTAACAGTGAGGTGTCTAAGGTTAATCCTCTTTTCACAGTGAGGTGTCTATGGTTTATCCTCCTTTTGCAGTGAGGTGTCTAAGGTCACAGTGAGGAGTCTAAGGTTAATCCTCCTTTCGCAGTGAAGCATCTAAGGTTAATCCTCCTTCCACAGTGAGGAGTCTAAGGTTTATCCTCTTTTCACAGTGAAGCATCTAAGGTTAATCCTCCTTTCACAGTGAGGTATCTAAGGCTAATCCTCTTTGCACAGTAAGGTGTCTAAAGTTGATCCTCCTTCCACAGTTAGGAGTCTAAGGCTTATCCTCCTTTCACAGTGAGATGTCTAAGGTTGATCCTCCTTCCACAGTGAGGAGTCTAAGGTTAGTCCTCCTTTCATAGTGAGGTGTCTGTGGTTGATCCTCCTTTCACAGTGAGATGTCTAAGGTTTATCCTCCTTCCACAGTGAGGAGTCTATGGTTTATCCTCCTTTCACAGTGAAAAGTCTATGGTTTATCCTCCTTCCACAGTGAGGGGTCTATGGTTTATCCTCCTTTCATAGTGAGGAGTCTAAGGTTTATTCTCCTTTCAAAGTGAGGAGTCTATGGTTTATCCTCCTTCCACAGTGAGGGGTCTATGGTTTATCCTCCTTTCATAGTGAGGAGTCTAAGGTTTATCCTCCTTTCACAGTGAGGAGTCTAAGGTTAATCCTCTTTTCACAGTGAGGAGTCTAAGGTTAATCCTTATTTCACAGTGAGGTGTCTATGGCCTATCCTCCTTTTGCAGGGAGGTGTCTAAGGTCACAGTGAGGTCTATAAGGTTAATCCTCCTTTCACAGTGAGTCATTTAAGGTTAATCCTCCTTCCACAGTGAGGAGTCTATGGTTTATCCTCCTTTCACAGTGAGGAGTCTATGGTTTATCCTCCTTTCACAGTGAGGAGTCTATGGTTTATCCTCCTTCCACAGTGAGGGGTCTATGGTTTATCCTCCATTCATAGTGAGGAGTCTAAGGTTAATCCTTATTTCACAGTGAGGAGTCTATGGTTTATCCTCCTTTCACAGTGAGGAGTCTATGGTTTATCCTCCTTCCACAGTGAGGGGTCTATGGTTTATCCTCCTTTCATAGTGAGGAGTCTAAGGTTTATCCTTCTTTCACAGTGAGGAGTCTAAGGTTAATCCTCTTTTCACAGTGAGGAGTCTAAGGTTAATCCTCTTTTCACAGTGAGGAGTCTAAGGTTAATCCTCATTTCACAGTGAGGTGTCTATGGCTTATCCTCCTTTTGTAGGGAGGTGTCTAAGGTCACAGTGAGGTCTCTAAGGTTAATCCTCTTTTCACAGTGAGGTGTCTAAGGTTTATCCTCCTTTTGCAGTGAGGTGTCTAAGGTTGATTCTCCTTCCACAGCAAGGAGTCTAAAAGTTCAGCCACATATTAATAGGTAATGGTAACGGACGACGAACTGGCAGAAAAAAATGCAAAAAATGTTTACCAGGTGGAGAAAGGAACAGAACATGCGGTACTCATCCAGGGAACTTTGTTTTAACCATTACATTTCCTGTAGTTGACCGTTCACAACTCAGGTCAAATGGACATCAACGGAGACATACAGGATACCTACAGGCTGTCAAAGGCACAAGAACCGGACAAACCGCATACCAACGCAGAAGTAATGTTCATCCACCGGACATCTTTATCTGGTGGCATCTGTTAGAAGTTTTGAACATGTCCAAAACTCGTCACTGGATAAGACAAAACGGATATCACCTGACATGAAACACATTCACTGCATGAGGAACAGCAAGAAATGCATGGGAATGGACATGAACGGACAGAGAATTTTACTTTCGGATACGCTAGCTGAGATCCTCCTTTCACAGTGAAGAGCCTATGGTTTATCCTCCTTTCACAGTGAGGGGTTTAAGGTTTATCATCCTTTCACAGTGAGGGCTTTAAGGTTTATCATCCTTTCACAGTTTTATCATCCTTTCACAGCGAGGGGTTTAAGGTTTATCATCCTTTCACAGTGAGGGGTCTAAGGTTTATTCTCCTTTCACAGTGAGGGGTTTACAGTTTATTTTTCTTTCACAGTGAGGGGTCTAAGGTTTATACCTCTTTCAAAGCTGTCAAAGGTTTATCCGCCTTCCAAAGTGAAGGGTCTAAGGTTTATTCTTCTTTCACAATGAGGGGTCTAAGGCATATTCTTCTTTCAAAGTGAGGGGTCCAAGGTTTATTCTTCTTTCACAGTGAGGGGTCTAAAGTTTATTCTTATTTTACAGTGAGGAGTCTAAGGTTTATTCTTCTTTTACAGAGAGGACTATAAGGTTTATTCTCCTTTTACAGTGAGGGGTCTAAGGTTTATTCTTCTTTCACAGTAATAAGTCTAAGGTTTAGTCTCCTTTCAAAGTGAGGGGTCTTAGGTTTATTCTTCTTTTACAGTGAGGGGTTTAAAGGTTATCCTCCTTTACAGTGAGGAGTCTAAGGTTTGTCATCTTTTAAAATTTCACAGTGAGGAAGGCTAAGGTTTATCATCCTTTAAAATTTCACAGTGAGAAAGCTAAGGTTTATCTTCCTTTCACAGTGATCTAGATAATATGTGACCAATTCTCACGGGCTTAGCCCTAAATCATACAAGATTTTATGAAATAAATGTAAGCAAATTGGGGAGGGGGGAACCATGTGCTCTTTTGCTGAACCTTTCGTACTGTTAACCTGAAGTGGATGAAATGTTGTTGACTTGGCCATAAAAACTATACACAATCTAGCAGTAAATTAGGTTGACAAAAGCAAATTAGCATTGTCTGAATATTAGCATAACTGGTATATTAATGAGTCAGAACAGGAGATTTTGGTACTTACCACTTACATGTCCAGCGACTGATCAGAAGAGCCAGTTGTAATGAACATAATAAAATATAATATTGGAAGAAGATACAAATCTAAACCGAAAAAGTGAACATCTAGGTGGCTAATGCCCAATAGGTAGCTGATCATGCAGCTTTTAAAAACTGGCTTTATCAGAACCATTATTACATAAACTGGCTCAAAGGATTGCCAACCCATAACATGCTGGATATTTTTATGCGTTACCATTATAATTACGCTTCTCTCCGATTGCATGTATTTTTCATGCTTTCGCGTCTGTTCATTGCTGCCTTGTGGTCACCTGCTGGGAAAGGGCAGACCTCTCGGCTCTTGTTTGTGATGTTAAATTGTGTTTTTGTCACTTTCCCATGTGGTTTTTGTTTTTGTTGCTTTTCGTCCCAAGTCAACAGCTATGGTCATTGCGGGACGGTCAGTTCACTTAACTACACTTTTTCCTGGGCAGGCTTGAACAAGCGGTTAACCAGTAATTTGTGCACATACTTTCGCTTGTAACTGACAACAACCCTTCTTGAATGAATCAGCGGAAGGGAGGAGAATGACCGTAGAAATTATTTCATGATCAATCTCCACGAAAGTATGGAACCAGGCCGGGATTGAACTCGCGACCCCCGGATCTGCAGTCAGACACGCATCTGTAGCCAGACACGTTACCGACTGCGCTACGCGGCCCGGTCTCTTTCCCATGTGGTTTTGTTTGTTTGTTTGATTTGATTCTTTACATTCCATCAACAATCTTTCAGTTAAACATGGACGGGTCTTCCTGGGTTGAACCAGTACTAAGCTAGGATAAATGTGTCTTGCTCAAAGACCACAATGCAGTGACGCTTGTGAGACTCAAACCCCAAACCCCTCGGTCTTGAGTCTACCACTGAGCCACTGCGCTCCCTTCCCATGTGGTATCCTGAGTCAGGTGTGGTACTTGCTTGTATTGATTCCTGATCTTTGCGGCCTTTCTTACTTTGTCTTAAATGTCACATTAGGAAGCAAATTCCACCTAGACGTTAAGTAGGTCAAGGTCAACCTAGGATCATCATTTGAACAGACTTGGTAGGCCCCACATCCCAAATGCTACATACCAAGTCCCAAGGACATCAGCCTTCTGGTTCTGGAGAAGA
The DNA here is from genome assembly GCA_964019695.1 of Loripinus fragilis. Lineage (NCBI taxonomy): Eukaryota > Metazoa > Mollusca > Bivalvia > Lucinida > Lucinidae > Loripinus > Loripinus fragilis. Next base: position 38,577,745 of record OZ026515.1, read on the forward strand.
TTTTTAAAGGGTTTCTACCATATATGGGTGTGGTGGCCATCTTGGTCATGTGACTAGTACCATTTGAACAAACTTTGGTTTCCCCATCCTAAGGAGTATCCAAACGAAATTTGAGTTCAACTGACCCAGAGATTTCAGAGGAGATGTTTGAAAATTTTGACGGATACTATTAGCTCACCCATGAGCCTTTGGCTCAGGTGAGCTAAAAATATAATGTCGGTGTGCCGCGGTCCCTTCGCACTAGGCATATACAAAGAGCTAAAAATACATCCAATGACTACCTTTTGTATGACTTTTCACTGAATGTCTGGTGTATTTCGGCCAATGGGGAAGTAATAAAGTGCATGTATCATAGATTTAAATGTTGTAGACTTTATAGATCTACTTCTTGATTCGATAGTTTGGATATATTTAGAGCCAATCAAAGCTGATACTTGAATATACCCATGCAGGATCGAGTTTGGAGATGAACATCATATAAAATGAGAATATTTGACCATGTTTCAGCTTACATACAGTAGGGAAAAAATGAGCAACTGCATGCTAATCAAATTGTGGATGATTAATCTCAGTACAAATATATGACAAGTATACATATGTCATTGCTGGACAGTGAATCAGATACACATATACTTAACTCATAGCTCCAGATAAGGATTAGAGGCAATTGGGTATTTACCCACCTCTTTTTGGCTTAATTGGGTATTTCAAATTTTAAATTGGGTATTTCAAGTTTTTGTATTGGGTATCTATCTGAAAGCAAATAAGCAATGAAACCGGGCCTTGTTTCTCCTGCCTTTTTTGTTTACTTTCGGTTTCACTTTCAGAAAGCACACTTGCAATATTAGTATTTCTGAGATTGCTTTTACCAACTTATTTCGAAAATCCAATGTATCTATCAATTCATCTTTGATTCTTCGAACCACCAACGCGGTATTAGAGTTAGTTACGATATGATATTTCAATTGCTCAAAGGCTTTTTCGCCCACGTTACGCCATTGTTATTGTAAAGCGAGACGAATGTCGTAATCGTGTAAATATTGGGTATAGCTAAACAGGCATAAGAATGTTCCTGGACTGGTTTACAATTTAATTAACTAGATTCGGTGCCACGCCGTGTATAAATTTGTACCCAACAACAGCTTGTGATGCGAAAAACGACAATCGCAAACTGAATACTATAGCGTCATACGCTACGAAAAAGCTCGGAATAGAGTATCAAGAATTTTTATTGCGTTTTTGTACGCACAGACATGAATTTAATTGCGTTTTTAGGTCCACGAAATTGCGTAAATACGCAATACGCAGCCTTATCTGGAGCTATGTAATAACTAGTGAAAAAATCAAAAGTACCTGGAGCCATATTATATCCTGGTTTTTCCTCCATGTCTTGACCTAAAATATATAATAACCATTCTTTACTCACTTGCTATAATTGAGCTGTGGCATGAAATTTCAAACAATTTGACATTTTGACAAGTATAGACTCAGACGAGCCTCTGCAGCCTCCTTTTAAGCTTAGAAACTCCGAATGGTATTCAGTCAGTAGCTTTACAACCATAGATTACTCAAGCGACTAGCGAAGGCTCTGATCAGACTGCGCGTATGCACAGGCTGATCTGAGGCTTTGCTGGTCGCACATACCACATTGATGGAAATCTCATGAACTGGCTCAATTATTATAGTGTACGTGGTCTGCTAATAACTTTTGCAAACAGTTTGTACCCAGATCAGGCCAGACAAAATGTCTGGCCTGATCTGGATCCAAACTGTTTGACACTCTGGTGTTATTTCTGTAAGAATTTAATTTCTATAAAAAATCAGCAGATGACAAAACATCATGAATAATTTCCCAGCAGGATGAAATGTGTAATGCATGAACAATAAGTGGCTTTCATAAATAGCTCGTCTGGCAAATTGGCAATACCTTTTAATTAGAACATCAAATATGTTGTGCTATATCAGTAAACAACAGAGAGATTTCACCATCTCGCGAGGGTTTTATTTTAGGAAGCAAAGTTTCGCGAAAATAAAACCCTCGCGAAAATTTCCAAATTTACAGTTGGAAGCTTTATGAAACTGGCTTTATGTTGGGAGACACTGAAGTGGGAGACACTGAAGTGTTTGTGATGTGAAAGAATGAAACTCTGAATCTTATAACAGAAAACAAAAGATGTGCAATTTCAGTGTGAATACATTTGTAGATGAACTTGCATTTCAAGACTTTTCTGATATTAGACCAGACATAAATACTTTAAAAAAATGTGTAGAAGTATACATATGCATGATTTTAGTTTTGTTTTTGAGCATGTGTTGTAGTATAGAATTAGTACATTGTAAAGAGTATAAAATAAGTACAGTGTTATGGAATACAGAATTAATATAGAATATTGAAAGCAGCAAGTTTTGTTTGTTTTGTTGCTTTACGTCCCAAGTCAACAGCTATGGTCATAGCGGGACAGTCAGTTCACCTAACCACACTTTTTCCTGGGCAAGCTTCTTGCACTTACTTTCGCTTGTAACTGACAACAACCCTTCTTGAATGATACAGCAGAAGGGAGGAGAATGACTGTAGAAATTATTTCATGATCACTCTTACGGAAAAGCTGTCTTTGTGCGAATATCTGATGAATATGCTGTGAATATGCTGTGAATATTCTGCGAACTGCAATGTTCACAGTAATTGTTCACTATCTATTCACTTCTACTAGGGTAACGAATGATTCAAGAACTCTATTAGATCATATATATTCAAACTGTCCAGAAAATGTAAATTCTTTAAATATACCAAATATTGGCTTAAGCGATCACTTCCCAATCTTTTGCACACGGAAAATGCATGTAAAGCCTCCAAAAATAAATCACTACACAATATCATACAGAAGTTTCAAAAATTTTAACGAAGCTAAGTTTATTGAAGAGCTTCAATCTGTTCCATGGGACACCATTAAACTTTTTGATGATATATGTGTCCTAGCTTGAGCAAGACACATTAATCCTAGCTTAGTACTGGTTCAACCCAGGAAGACCTGTCCCTTTATAACTGAAAGATTGTTGATGGGATGTAAAGAATAAAAACAAACACTTGCATTGTCTTGTGCCAGAAACCCACTTTAATTTTCATGCCAGATCCCTACTCAAAGCATATGGTGGTTAGCAATTTAGTGCCCGGCATCTGATAATGGCATATTTGGTACTTATACCCAAAACTGAGTCCTAAATGGATATGTTTGCACACATTGTAAACCCAGGTGAGAACAGCGATTCCACAAAAAACAGATGCCCAAGAAAGTGGCCACAGAAAGCTGCACCTCAGCAGGATCTGCAGGGATGCAGAAATACATGTGCAAAGTAATTTGAAAAGAGTAAATATGTACATTTCTACACTGTATACAGTATTTGACCTATACTTCCACCAAACGCTTTGAGGCGTGACTGTAACGGTAAATGCATTGAATAAATCGAGGGTCATGCCTTAGAGGTCGTGGTAGAAGTGTAGCTTTTATACACTGTATACAGTATTTGACCTTTTATGCAACGTATACAGTATTTGACCTTTTATACAGGGTATACAATAGTTGACCTTTTATACATTGTATGCAGTATTTGACCTAGCTTTTATACACTGCATACAGTGTATACAGTGTATAAAAGCTTGGTCAAATACTGTTTACAGCATTGTCTTGCGCAGGCGCGATATAGTGCGTCCAGCTAATAGAGACTGGGCGTGTCAGACAGAGCGCTGTCATACACTGTCAAATAAGACTAGTCTACAGTAAATCGAGTGTAATAGCCTATGTACGCTTTACTCGTGCAAGCAACTGAAGCGCAGACGACAAGGGTGACCAACTTTATACGTTGGCATGCCTGGTAAACGTGTATCTTAAGTATGCTGCTTGGGCTGCTGCATTTCATTTTCCATAATGGATATGTTATGAAAGTTTTGGATAGGTTTGCACTTTCTTCAAATTCGGTCTGTATGGCAAAACTGGTTTGATTTTTAAGCCTGATACAATAGTAATAAATCACCAATAATAAATAAGCGGGACAAGGGTTAAGTATCTGGATCATGAGAAAAGGGCTTACAAACGTGAGATTTGGTCAAGCCTCTTATAATCGTTCATTCTGGCGTGTCCAGAGAGACTAGATGTCTAAAAGTTGTATGGAGTCTTCTTCAACTTGAATACTTTGTTTATGCGAGAAGCGAAAGCTTTGGCGAGGCCATGCGTACATACAGGCTCGTCGGAGCCTTCGCCACACGCCGATGTAATAAGAACCATCATCTCATGTGCTGACCAATTTGTAGTATTAATTTTTCATTGCGGACCATTATTTTATTTTCTTTTTCAGTATTTTAGTTTGAATAAGTAAAATTTCGAAACATTGTCAGAGTGCATATGTCTAGACTAGTCAGTCTCCTTGTTATGTTATCCAAAATTCGAGATGCCCTTTTCTCACAATGGGCTAAAAACTACAACAGGTATATACAGGTATACAGCTGTAAAGCGTTTCTCGGGTGAATAAGCACACTCTGGCTTACCGATTTTTAAATGGAAATGTCCACGGGTGTGTCTTTGCTAAGAACCGCCCAGTCTCTCTTAACTGGTCGAACTATACTAAAGAATCGACCTGACTGCTAAGACACATCACTACGGAAAAATTGGATTTGTGTCAATATGCGGTGTGCATTACCCGAAACACTACGTTAAAAAGTAACAAGCACTGAATGGCTATAAATAATCCGTTTATGGAGACACCCTTACGGAAAAATGCACTGCCGCGACCAATTTTCGCGAACAGCTAGCGAATACTCTGCGATTGCTTGGTAAACATAACCTTATATGGCTGACGAGTATTCGCGGAATGTTCACTTTTCACATGCAAATTAGGTCTGCGGCGAGTACTTTTAGTTAACAGCCTGCGAATATTCAGCGAATATGTGGCGAACATATTTCAAGACAGCAAATTAAATATGCAGCAAATATCCCACAAACATTCTGCGAATATGCGACGAACGTCTGGTTGAACTAGCACTAAACAGCGGTTATAGTGTCTGGTTCAAGGAAATAGCTCACTGTCACTGACGACTCTCGAACTAGCTACCATTTGATCCCCAGTCCAACGCTGTACCAATCTGAGCCGCCACTGTGATTGGTACGAGCCGTTTAAATTAACATATTCTGTTCCTATGATGTTTGATTTGATACCTTTTGATTGTTCTCGAATGGTGTTGCTTGCTGAGGTTAGTGCAAAATGGATAAATTTTGACTATTTTAGTTTAACAAGCTTTGACTTTTGTAAATCATTGATTGCTGCTTGTTCGCAGGATATTCGCAACTATTGTTGGCCACATAATTGCAACAGCTATTTTTACTTTTAATTAAAACGTTCGCAGAATATTCGTAGAAAGAGCGCTGGATATTCGCTGCATATTCAATATACATATTTAAATGCATGTTCATCACATATTCACAGAATGTTTGCAGGTTATTCGCTGCATATTTAATTTGCTGTCTTGAATCATGTTCACCACATATTCGTTGAATATTCGCAGGCTGTTAACTCAAAGTATTCGCTGCAGACCTAACTTGCATGTGAAAAGTGAACATCTCGCGCATATTCTGTGAATACTGGTCAGCCATATTTATATGGTTATGTTAAACCGAACTATCGCAGAGTATTCGCTAGCTGTTCGCGAAAATTGTTCGCGGCAGTGCATTTTTTTCCGTAAGGGAAACCCTGAACCCTTTGGGTAAAATCATCCCAAATCTAGCACATAATCAAAAACTCAAAATTTACCTTATCAATTATGACTATTCCTTTTGAATTAACAAAATAAAATGTTGACAAAAATCATTATTTCTTCTAAGAAGTTAAGAACACTGCACTTTCTCAAGCCTATCAACTATGAGGCCCAAGAATTTTGTGCTACACCTGCATGCTTGATACCCTTATGAATCTGCTCAATCCAGTCACTGGATATTAAGGTCAGTGGGTGGATAGAAGAAAATAGCAATTGGCATGGGAATTCCAAGTACTGGCTATTATCATACCCTGCCATTGTTGGCATTTTTTCATGCAAGGGGTGTGGTCAGGAACCTGCTGCTGTCCATCACAAATCTGTCTGACTTAACCCTTGTCATGCTATATATTTTTATATACATGTACTACAATCCTCCCCAATTTAATCCTGTTAATCTGCAGCATTCCAATTGTAAGCAGCTAGAGTGGTAAACAGTGTGGATCCTGATCAGATGTCTTTGTCAGACACCAGCTGATCTGGATCTACAATGTTTACAAAAAAGATATATCTGGGATCAGCAGCACAAGGGCTAATATGCTTAATATTTTGACAAAAGATCAATATAGTTTTCCTCTCTGCTTGTAAATACATGAGCCAGGGTTGGCATGATATTGCCCGCCCGGGTAAACCCACCCCATAAAACCCCGGTTGGGCAATATGTGGGTTTTATCTAGCCATATTTTATTCATTATCAATGGTAATAGTGAGATAGTCATTAAAATATGAGTATCAACATTGACATTTAAACAAACATTACGTTTATTTACAAGATACAAAAAAGTCAGTTTTCAATTATATCTGATCATTATCATGTAGTCTATTATCATAGAAATTTTCAAAAAAATGCATTAAAAGCTGTTAACTCTTTTGTTATCAGGACCTGTTTAAAGCATGGCTGTATTTGACCATAATTTAAATAGCAAAGGATAATTGTTCAGTGTGCATAGGTTAGATAAACAAAAATTTTCAGCGTAAATTGTAAATATTTTCTTACCCATCATTTTCAGGATATATTGTGGGTACTCAAAATAACCGTCTCAATGAGACGGTTCTTTTGAGTATACACAACATATGTTTATATATTGTGGGTACTCAAAATAACCGTCTCAATGAGACGGTTCTTTTGAGTACACACAACATATGTTTTGGTTGAAAAATAAGAAAATTATTTTTCTGGTACGCACTCTTAACTAGAGTGTGTGTACCACAGTCAATATTTTTCTAAATTTTGGGACATTCTGGAAGTTTTTTGTAATAACCCTAAAATTTGACCACAAAGTAATATACTACAAAAATACAGATGGAATTGCAAGCAGCTTAAAATCTCATTAGGCTGTTCCACTTTGAGCCATCTGATCTGGGTCCTCACTGTTTGTCCAGAAGAAAAGAAGAAAGCCATTTTCGTTAACCCTTAAAGCGCCAAGAAAAAAGTGCATCTGAAAATGTTGTCTGCTGAAGTCGTCTGCTGCAAATAATTGCCTAGCATTACTGACAAATCAAGTATAGGAGCAAACAGCATGGACCCAGAACAGACTGCTCCGAGCAGTCTGATCTGGGTCCACACTGTTTGCCATAGATGCTTCTTAAACATTTCAACAGACGAGAAAAGCAGACGACTTTTGTTGCGATTGGCGCATTAAGGGTTAAGTGGCAGTTGGTTATGGGGGTATGATTGATTAATTGAATTAAAAAATTACAAATTTAAAAAAATAAAACTTTTAAACCGGAACCCATAAGCCCCGCTCTCATAAAACCCGTAAAGCCCACCTGGTTGGGCTTAATGATAAAACCCGGGTCTTATGCCAACCCTGACTTGAGAATTACATTTGGAATTGGAATCCTGCAAGTTAACTGGATAAAACAATGACCAACAATGAGGAGGATCCAGGTGGAAGTTAAAGAAATGTCAAGCCTTATATATTTACCAGGAAAATCAAGAGTTAGTTGTTTTTAGCAAAATTTATATCTGCTGCAGTAGTGATTGCCACTTTAAAAGTATTAAAAGCAGACACTTTGACCTGACAGGGTCTGTACTTGATACTGTCTGCTGGGCACTCTTTACTGTTTGTGCTTTCATCACTATGATCACATTGAGATGCCTGGGGCGCTTTAATTACGCACTGTGTGAATACACAGGTAATTCTCGATTATCCTTGCGTGCATGTATTTTGGTGAATTTACAACTCTCAATACCTTTAAAACTCCTAAAGATTTTGCGTTGAAATTTTCAGCATCAGTATTTAAAATATGATCTTCATGTATGGATAAACTATTGATTAAAAAATCAAGATTTTGAATGCTATTTAATAAGCGTCTGTGTAAAGACCCTGTGTTCACCGAGTATTTCAGAGGAGCTCTCCAACATGAAATTACAAAAAGCCTTAAATTCCCGGATGACTGAACAAGAGAGTGTAAACAGACAGATATATAGCTGGATAGATACCCCTCCAGAAACACACAACTGGTTGCTGTATGGATCTGAATATTAGAAAATACTGTGTCAATCAAGATCAGGAGCATGCCACTGTGCAACCCTCCATGTGTGAAATCCCTGCATAGTGCATGCATAGACATACCTCCCTCCACATCGTTCACTGGTCTAAATTCACCTTTAGTTCCAGCCATTCTGCGAATATTTCGGATATATTCCTCTTTCAACAGAGTACGGTTGTTGTTTGTGTCCAATTAGTGAAATTCTATTTTAGGAAACAGCAGGCGCTGAATCCAAATTGGGTTATTTGCAAAACGTAGACTATTCTCTAAACGAATTATTACTCATTATTCAAGTAACAGGCGGCCACATTTATCTCCCTTGACCATGTAGAAAATATTGCATAGTGTCACCGTGAGAATACACATTTTTATTTATATAGTCGGAAATCTAACAAATTAACTTTATCGAGACTTTATCGAACAGAAAATGTGAATCTTATTATACTTGTATTTACTTCTTCTGCCAGTCTATGGGTTCATCACAGTTCATCCAAGTATTATCAACCGAAGTCAACTGGTTCTGTATGCCAATTGTGACGGATCGATGTACTGGGCCCGAGTCGATGTCGATGGAGATGTAGATGATAAAGGGGCAGCAATCAAGATTTTTACCTTGAATCTGAATACCTCAGGACACCCCAGCATACCCCAGAACACATATATTAGCTTATTTTATATAAAATACTCGGCTATATAGTAAAAAGAAACAATATTTAGGGACCCAAAACTTACCCCAGGCCATATATGATAAACTAGATGATCCCAGTTTAGCATACACTCGGATTTTAGTGTTCTGTACCCCAGGACATTGCTCTGACACCCCAGGACACATTTAGTTAACATACTCTATATAATATATGGTGCTATAAAGTCACAAAGTATCAAATAAACAGTATTTACCCCATATATAATATACCTAGACCACTATTCCAAACTAGATGACCCTAGATTAGCAGGCAGTTTAAGTTCTTTGTTGGTGTGTTGAGGTTTATATGAAAAGGAAAATATCCTGTATTCGTAGCACTTCTGATACACCCATGCTCAATGCTTAGGTTTTAGTATGGCACAGCTCTTATTATGTATGATGTAAGCTAATATAGAAACGAATGATGTATTTTTTTTTTTTTAAAAAAAAGAATATAAATGGAAATGAACAAGTGTAAATAAAAAAATTATAATAATAATAAATAGAAAATATATATAAAACAAAAAAATGGTCTGCAAATGGTTGTGGGATTATGCTTTTGTTCTAATCATTTGTATGTTTACAATGTACGTATATTGTATATCGTTTGTATTTATTGAATAAATATGTTTAAACTAAATGGTTGTAAACAACTTAAAAGAATTTGTTTCTTTTTGTTCTTCACATCAAGACCTAGTCATACCTCCCTGTTTGGGGCTGGCCAGAAATGGTTTCACCATAGTGTGTTTATTTGATTAGATTGCTTCTATGTGGTGATGCATTGCATAAGTTGGGAAGCCTCTATCCGAGCTTATCATTTTTGTAATTTAACAAAGGAGATTCTACTTGGGAAAAGATTTGGCGCCAGTAAAATGCAGTTAAGTCTCCAGAGGTTTCAGTTGCTGTCCGTTATAAGGCAGTGGTTCTGTTGTTGTTGGTTCAATGTTTATTGTTGCTCTCATTGTTTGTGGTTGTTTTGTGTTTGGTCCTTGTTTTATTATGCAGTACTTAGTGTCTTTCAAATTTTGCAATCATCTCGTAGTAGAGGAGAGAGTTGGTTGCTTTATACTAATTGTCTTCTTGTTGTCATGTGGTTGTTAGTGTTCTGTGTCTCTTCCTCATGGCGCTGTGGGCTGGTCTGCAGTGTGTGAATGAGGCATTTCCTGGTCATACTCACTTATATTTTGAGATGATAGGATTAGAATGTTAAAGTCAGATGACTACAAAGTGCAAGGTAAAGGTTAAAACAATGTTTCTGTTCTATGACATGTGGGGCATGTATAATTATGCATTTACTGGAGTTTAATTCTATATCCCATTATATTTCATCCCACACACACAACCTGTCCAGATCTTCACGTAGTACTTTGGCATCTTCTTGGTCAGAAACTGACAAAAAAACTGCAGTGTCATTCGCCAACAACCTTACCTTTGATCTGATACTATCAGGAAGAGCATGAATATACGTTAGAAATTATATATATCCCAACACTGAGCCCTGTGGCTATCCACATGTAACTTGTTCTGTGTCTCTTCCTCACAGTGTCGAGGGTTTGCTCTGTGGTTTGTGACTGTGGCATTTCCTGGTTATACTCACTGATTTTTTCCATCTAATCTGTCACTTTACTTTAATTGTCTTCTTGTTGTCATGTGGTTGTTAGTGTTCTGTGTCTCTTCCTCATGGCGCTGTGGGCTGGTCTGCAGTGTGTGAATGTGGCATTTCCTGTCATACTCACTTATTTTTAGAGATGATAGGTTAGAATGTTAAAATCAGATGATGACACAGTGCAAAGTAAAGGTTAAAACAATGCTTCTGTTCTATGACATGTGCCGCATGTTTAATTATGCATTTACTGGAGTTTTATTCTATATCCAATTTTAAAGACAACTCATCCAACCTGTCCATATCTTGCTGTAGTACTTTGGCATCTCCTTGGTTGGAAACTGACAAAAAACTGCAGTATCATTCGCAAACAACATTACCTTTGATCTGATGCTATCAAGAAGATCATTAATATATGCTAGGAATGGTATATATCCCAACACTGAGCCCTGTGGCACTCCGCATGTAACTTGTTCTGTGTCTCTTCCTCACAGTGCCGTAGGTTTGGTCTGTGGTTTGTGATTGTGATATTTCCTGGTAATACTCACTAACTTTTTTTCGTCTACTCTTCTTTCTGTATAACATGGACAGCTATGAGGATGGACCCATATTTCATAGTAATCAAGACTAATGGAAAAGCACTTCAGGCGTGGTACTGGTGTATGTTCCATCACACAGCAATACGCATGATATATTTCAAAGTAAAAGCTTGTGCGTTTGAAATAAAGAGTTGTGTTATATCTCAAATAAATTTCGTATAAATAGTCAGGGCATTTCTCTCTCAAAATTAGCACTCTCCTTGACAGATAATGATCGTTATATTGCACGTTTTAATGGACACAAAAATAGTAGCTCAACTTGAGGTTTTCGCTCTAACTATCTGTGAGACGTGAGCCATTTTCTTTGTTTCATCATAGTGTATTAATTTGATTAGAGTGTTTCTCCATGATGATACATTGCAATAGTTAGAAGGCTTCCATGCGTGCTGAACATTTCTGTACTTCAACAGCAGCAGAATCTAGAGCGAAGATTTGGTACCAGTAAAATGCATTTAAGCCCCCCCCCCACCCACCCCCTGGTGGCTTAGGCAATACAATACAATACAAATTGAATTTTTATAAAGTCAAGACAGTATAACATTAGCTATGAATAGCTATGAACCGACTTCAAACTTAAAGTTTCCACAAATATACTTATAGAGGATCATAGAGGGATTTAGTGTGGATTATTGTGGTGCGTTCCCACCAGCAACAATTTTGAAAAGGGGACCAGTACTGGCAATGCATTGTCCCAATTCATTTATGATGTAGTCTCTGCAACAAGGAAGGTTCTCAGTTTTACTGTAACCAAGAAGTAGAGCCATGTTTAGATAATTAATGCCAAGTTGAGAGAAAATGTCCTTCTGAAAGTAAGTGAGATTCATAATTATCAGGATATGCCACAATCACACACTGCTTATCAATCCATGGTACCGTGAGGAAGAGACACAAAACGCTACAACCATATGACAGCTAGAAGAAAATTAATGCAAACCAATCAGCTCTCTTTTCCTCAGTGAGATGATTGCAAAACTAGAAAGGACAGTATATGAGTACTGCATAACAAAACAAGGACCAAACACAAAAAACCCACATACAAAGCCAAAGCCACTGTGGGGGCTTAAATATATTTTACTGGCGCCATATATTCGCACTAGATTCGGCTGTTGTAAAAGCATGGAGACTTCGTAACTTAAAAATGTATCATCACAGAGAAACAATCTTATCAAATTAATACACTATGATCACACTAGGGAACCACTGTACTCGAACAGCAGTCATCGCAGGTCGGTTGCAGTCAAAGAGGGCACAAAAAAGTGCACCTGGCTATTTAAAAAGGGTAATACTTTTGTCAATATTTTTTCTTCTGAAAACATTCTTCGCTGATTATTGTCTCTTATATATCCTGTTGTTTACATCTGTTTCACAATATTTATGTGAGTTGAGTGATAGTCAATACAGCACCTGAGTTATGCCAAAAAGGTTATTTTTTCCTGAAACGGAGGATGAAAAGCATTTCTGTCTATGTTCTGGAATTTATGCTTACTTTAGATAAAACTGCAAAATATCAGTACTATAATCTGCAAAAAGTTCGAAATCTGATGGCAAAATTCAACTTTTCATACTGAATGCATAGTTCTGTATATCAGGTGTTCTGGTCCATCGATCGGGTCGTCGACTGCACCATATTGATTTTATTTCGACCCTCAATGACCGATACAATGCCCTTAGATTTTGTGTACAGCTACAAAATGGTGTGAATATCCGCTAATAATAAACAGATATATGCATAAACAGAAATATGCTAAAATTTTCCTTCCTTCACTTATTTGCAGTCTTCATTATGAGGGTCTGGGTGGGTATAATGATTAGTGAATATTGACCCTTTTTTATAATGAATAGTGAATAATGAGACAAAAAATAATGAATAGTGAATAATGAAGGCCTAAAAATTAATGAATAATCCTATTTTTTTATGAATTGAAGAAAATATTAATGAATAGTGAATAATCAGATTTCTTTGCCACCTTTCTTACTTTTAATGAATAATTGGTCTTATTTCAATGAATAACCCAAAATTTTAATGAGATGAATAATGGGCTAAATTTTTAATGAATAGTGAATACCAGACCCCCCATCCAGACCCTCCATTATGTGCTGCCATTAAATCATAACTAATGACTTACATAGCGCACCCATTAGTATGTGAACACATTTCGGACACATAAATTCCTATTTGCTAGTTAAAGAATTTTTTAAGCTCTAATTGAGACAGAATGGGTTACAATACCTTAGTGATAATTCCAAATTGAAAAAAAATCATCGTGAAAATCAGTTGTAAAGAACTGGCTCTTAGATTGGATCAAAGTACCCCAAAATAGTGTAATTTGTGTCCTTGTCGACTGCAACCAACCCGCGATAACTGGGCTGCTCGAGTATAGTGGTTCTCTAGCGTGATGGTGAAAACAATATAAAATTGCTCATGAAAGACTCAAAGATAGTCCTGGCACCACCCCACCAAATGTTTGCGTTTCTTCGAATTTTTTTTACTAAAATAGAATCCTGCTTTTGCAAATACCGGACAAGTCTTTTAAGGGAGTCTTTCTTATTTTATCCACAAGACAATTTTTTGGGGAAAAAAGTTTATATTCGATCATTATTGTATTTATATGTGTTTGAAATTATAATAATCAAAGTACTTTTTAATAGCGATTATCAAATACATGGCATTGACTAACAGCGGAGAATCGCACCCATTTAAATGCTTTCAATTATTTCTAGATTTCTCCCGTTTTGGCGTGCTTGATTCGGCCGTTCGGTGTGCGCCGAGTAATGTTCCTAAATCAAGTGTTTTTTGAGCGTGGTGTGACGTTCTGTGATCACTGTTCCACAATGAATCAAGTATAGAACACAAATCTAGCAAAGACAAATGTAATTTTGCATTTATAATTGCGTTTACTTTTATTCTATTATTTAAAACCACCCAAAATTACCCAGTTTATTCATAAATGTCCTTTTGGTGAAACAACTCTGCTGACAAAGCTCTATTTTTACAGTGACCTATATAAGCAGTGACCTATATTAGAGTGACTGGACACTTCATTTTTCAGCCATATAGGTATGTCGTGGCATGTGTCACGTGACTAACGCCTGGTGCGTCTTTTATCTTATGCACTCAAAATGGCGATGTAGCTTGTGAGACCGCTGCATTTATAGGTACTTTAATGAGCGTACTTCGTCGTAAATATCGCTTATTGGTTTAAATATTGTTAATAGCAATCGAAAAAACATATATGAAATATTGCTAAAAGCTATGTTTCTGCAATGTGAAAACTAATCCGATTGAGTTATGACCGTGTAATTATCGGCCGATTTTAAGAAAGTTGCGGAAATTGGCAAAAGTGGCTTCAAAAATACCTCTTTCACTCCGACGAATAAAGCTTCAAACATGGCTATATCTGTGTATCGATTTATCAATATTCATAAACTAAGATGCCCAATGATTCATAATTATTGTTTTTATATAATTTTGGTGTTTATAAAGGTGTTAAAAGTTTAGGTAAACAATAGAGAAATTACGCTGTGTATTCCAAAACAGCGGTAAAAGCCAATCGTGTAGATAAATGATATCAAGCTTCCCTCATTTACCTGTGTAAGATACACGACAGTGTTATTTTAGTTGAGTATTGGTATTTCATTGGAGTTTCTAGTCACTCTTATATAGGTCACTGATATAAGTCACTGATTTTTATGATTGTGAAACAGAATTTTTCAGCTTGAATCAAGTATATAGGATCATGTTCAGAGCAGTACACCTGAACCAATATGCAATCAAGTATGGTGTAGAAAAGAATAATTGAAATTTAATCCAATAAATATGCTTCTGACAGACGAATTACAGCGTATGAGAGACACTCCCATCCACTGGTGTTCTGCAACAATAACTATTTTATGAAACAGGCAAGGGAGAGGTTTGTTTGAATCTTTTGCATATTTGATAACATGCACCCTGTCAATGGGAACTACCTCGACCAATTCCACGAAATTCCGTGGAATCAGACCACGGATGTACATTGAGGATCTACTTTGATAACGCGGGTGATAACATGACGTTGATGTTATATAACATGACGCTAACGTCACAGAAACCATGTTAACACAATAACAAGTGTGATTGCAGCAAAATAAACGGCTTAAATGAAATTTATGGTTTTTCAATAAGATATTGCTATTATAGCGATATTTTATCAAAAAAAAACTTTAACTTCATTTATTCTGCTACTGAAACTTTTCGGATAATCAGAATAATCTATTTCAATAGAGCTAACTAATTTTCCATACGCCAGTTCCGGCTACATAGTACTACGCGTTATGCTCCTTACATACACCCGAGCCATGATTCGAATCTCGAATTGTGGCGGACTTTCCCGAATGGCACCCGGTGTAATGTTCCTTCATCCGGACAATTCAGACCTTCGGAAAATGTATTGCACCGACTTGATTAGGGTGTTCACCGAACAGTGAATCAAGTACGCCCACCATTTTGGTGTAAACAAATTGGACGACGAATAAAAGAGTCTTGAAGTTGTGATTAATTTTATTTACGTACCTGGGTAAGATTATATTTCTTGTCTTGTCGCATTATGCAAGAAACGTTTCCTGTTTCATTCTCAAAAAAGAACCAATAAGTTCACCGTCTTTAAAGTTGTTTGCTGCTGCTGAAAATCTGGTCGTTATGATAAACAATATTCAATAAAGTATCCGTAATTCAATGAGAACCATTAATTCGACAATAATAACGGCTGCAAAATGACGGTGTCTGTGAAAAGACACTCCATGTAATTAGATATTCTTTCAAAGAAACAGAGGGCTTCCCAGATAGGAGTGCATAGCTGATTTTTTTTTCTTGTTTCTTAACCAAAACATATGTATCTGTATCTGTTTCGTAAGAGACTGCATTCCCTCTTGAAACATATGTCTCTGGTGGCGGATTAGAAAAAGAAAAAAGATGGAAAAAATAGGACAGGCAGAAAGATAGTTATTGAGAAAAGTATAGAAAGAAAGAAAAGATTGCAACCCGATTTTCAGATCTTCATTGGTGGTCAGACCAATCCGGCTACAGTAACTGCCTCTGGGTATGGTCGCCCAACCGGCACAGCTCTGAGAACCCTCTGATCCTACTTGCAAGTTGCCCCCTACCCTTATTTAGGAGTAAGAATGTAAGACTGGACAGCCCCTGCTTGAAGTGTACCAAGTCGGGCCTCTATAGTAGCTGGTAAAGAGTTCATGCTGGGAAAGAAGCAGTATTTAAATGTATCTGATTTGGCAGGATACTGCCGGAGCTTCTTTGAGTGTAGTGCCCTAGTCCGTGTGCTGGCAGGGGACAGATATTCTTCTGCCGGGATGTCTACTAGGTCATTTATAGGGATGACTATTGATGCCCATTTTGACTATCATGATAGTATCGCACTATCACAGAAACCACTATCACGATGCTATCACTATCGTGGCATACTATCATGATATTATCACGATACTATCAGGTTTTCTCAACAATGATCCTTAAATATGGCTAAGAGTAGAAAGAATGAGTTATGAACAAAGCAGCTGGTAGTAACTGTCTGTATACTGTGTTTGGTTTAATCTGTCTGAATGTTGTATGTTTATTGGCTATTAAAATGGCTTTACACTTTGATTATTATTAATTTGAACCATACTCTAATGCGAGGTACACCAATTAATATCTTTGTCCAAAGGGGGCATGGCAAGAATACCTGGGAAGTGGGCAATTTGAGAAATAGCCTGTCTAATTCCCTTGTGACTGTTGCTGACTAATAATCCCTGGTGTGGCAGTGATCAACTGTCAAAAATTCCTAGTATTGGGAACCCATGTGGAAAAAAAATACTGTAGCTGTCTAAAACCTGCCGTTATATTCCTCTTTTCAAATTTTTTGGTTTTAACTTCCTTAGTTAGAAAACAGTCTGTATTTGCTGTAGCCAGTGTTAAAAAATTTAAACAACTAATTTACACCCCTAGTCATTTACGATCATGAAGAGCATGGTCAGTTGTATCTATGTATGTATGTACTCAAAAGAGCCGTCTCGATTTTTAAACTGATATATAAAAAATAATAACAATTTAACCCTGAAATTTTTGGCTTAACTGGCCCTATGGCAATGGTTATGCAGGGTTTATTCTGGTCCCAGATTTGTGAGAGAAAAATCTCACTTCCTCAAATTTAAAAGTATAAAAGAGAATAAGCCGTAAATTACATCATTTTAATTCAACCGGTTTCACTACTACATAGATCTTCAGGAAGATGTAATAAAAATGGCGTCAGCGTCATAGTAACGAAGTCTTAATGTAAAGTAACGTACCGTAACGTACGTAAATAAACCACAATGTATGCATAAAACCCCTAAGTTCATATTTAAAACATTCGATTTAGTTTAGGTTTAAACAAGTCAATAAAATAGGATTCTTTCATCTTGCGTATCGTTGTGTCCGCTTCCTTCATTTTATATAAAGGAAATAGCTTGAATGGAGTTTCACAATTTCTTGCACAAGTAGCTATATGGTTGCTAACATGTAGGATTCTAAAATTGGAATTTCTAATTTGTTGTCTGTGCACAGTCATTCTGTGACGAAGACTATCGCCTGTCTCTCCTATGTATTCTTCGTCACATCCCGTGCATTGCATGACATAAATAAGGTTTTTGGCATCGCATCCCATGCTTGTTGTGACATAAAATGTCTTCCCACATTTAAAAGTAAAGCGGTTGTCTACAATCATACATTTGCATAGACCACAATTTGGACGATTACATTTATTTATGGTAGCAATTTGGATATTTTCTTCAAATTTAGCTCGTGTTAGTAATCGCTTTAAATTCGGTGGTTGTCTTTTACTTTTAATAATAGTATTTGCCTGTAAAATATCATTCATTTTTTGATCTTCACGTAAAATATTCAAGTTTTGAAGGATAGCCCCAAACAGTTCCGGATTTTTGGGATTAAATGTGGAGACATATGTCACAACATTATTCTCGGGATTCTGCCTCACTTGTCTAAGTTCAGACCTATTTAAATTCATAGCTCTCTGAATTCCCGCATCAATAACATTTTCTGGATATTTTTGTTTTAGTAAGGTGTATTTTAGTTCCAACATTCTCTGTGGTATTTTTTCGTCGCTAGATATAATCATTCTTAGCCTTCGTGCTAATGAATAAGGTATACTTAATTTGATATGTTTGGGATGACATGAGTCAAATATTAAATATTGTTGACTGTCCGTTGGTTTAAAATATATATCAGTATCAATACTAGTGCCTGTTTTTTCACCAAAACATCGAGAAACGGAAGTTCTTTTTGACTATATTCAATAGTGAAATTGATGCTGGGATGCAGAGAGTTAAGAATATAGTGTAGACGGCTTAAATCGTTAAGGGATCGCGTCCATGGCACAAAACAGTCATCAAGAAATCTGTTCCAGAATTTCATGAAATATTCCCCAAATTGCTGTCCGAATTCGTTTGCGACTTTTCTGTACAACGTTTCTTCCAAATATCCTATCACTAGTGTCGCATAGACAGGGGCAAATTTTGTCCCCATCGCTGTTCCCTTTCTTTGTCTATAGTGTTCACCATTGAAAAAGATAGTATTGTTTTGCAAGATGAACTCTATACTATCGAGGATGAAATTATCTGTAAAGCGTCTATGAAGATCTTCTGGGTGCTTTTGGAGCCAAAATTTAATTGCATCCAGCCCCAGATCATGGGGTATATTCGAATACAGAGACTCAACGTCAAATGATGCAAGGATCATGTCCTCAGGAATGTGTTCAGGTAAATGGTTTAAAAAGTCCATAGTGTCTCTCAAGTAGCTTTTCACCCTTTTTGTAAGTGGACGTAAAACTATGTCGATTAGATTACTCAGTCTATGTGTCAGGCATTGAGGTCCTGCTATGATTGGTCGAAGTTTTAAGTCAGTTATGTCGTTCATTTGAATGATTTGTGTGGAACTCTCCGCACATTTTGAAGCTATCTGTGCACTTTTATGAACCTTCGGGAGCCCGTAGAAATTGCTATCCTTTGATTCAAACTGCAATAGATAGCTTTCTTCTTTCTCCGTTAAAACAGTTTTGTGTTTGTCGATCAGTTTTCTGTAAGCTATCATATTTGTTCTGTGAGGATTTTTTTCTAAATGTTCGTAATATTCACTATCATTCAAGGTACTATATGCCATTGTTTTGTAGTGCTCAGAGTCCATAATGACAACTGAGCCACCTTTATCTGCTTCTTTTATAACAATTGATCTGTCCTCTGAAAGTCGTTTAATTGCCTCCCTCTGCTGCTTAGTAACTTTCTCTTTGCATTTGATATTATGTTACTTTTTGGCATGTTTTCTAAATTATTTATAAAATTTTCTAAAGCATTGTTTCGGTTTTTGGGAGGCGTAAAATCACTTTTGTTTCTGACAAGTGAGTCATCGTCGTCATCTTCTTTTCCATCAAAATATTCTAAAAGTCTTACCTTTTGCGTAAATGCTGCTTAATCTTCTTTCAGTTCTTGAGAATTTGGTTTCTGTGGAGTTGGCGTAAATTTCAACCCCTTTCCTAAAATACTTTGTTCTGTTTCAGTTAAAGCTCGACTGGATAGGTTGATTACCTTAATAGATGCGTCTTGTTTGTCGTTAAGCGAGTGTGTGTTATATGTTATGTTTCTATCATTAATTCTTCCTCCTTGTCTAAAAAATAATTTTGATTAATGTTTCTTTGGTATGGGCGTTGTCTTGACGTATTTCCGTTGTACGTTTAATAATATGTACATACAATATATATATATTGTATGTACATATTATTAAATTTTAGGCCCTTGTGATAACTGGTTGTCAGCAGACTTTTAGGTCTGGTGACTGTCTGACAGTCACACACAGTCACCAGCAAAAAGTCTGCTGTCAACCGGTCATCACCAGCAGAAAGTCTGCTGACAACCAGCTGTATTTTTCCTATACCACTGCAATTTTAAGCATTTAATGATTTACTCTGCTATATTTCCTTTTCTTATAGAGTAAAACCTGTCTTAAGCGGCCAAACCACTCAAAAATAGACAAAACAAAAGTCTTAAAGCCATGTGGTAGCTTAATGCAGGTCAAAAGTACTTTTTCATCTGGGTCTTCACTGTAAAATTACCCGTTTAGGGGTTTATATACATAGAGGATCTTACATGAGTGCTATATTTTATTGAATTTATTAAACAAGTTTGGAAAAAGTGATAAAATGGGAGGCTTGCCAAGCATTTTATTACTTTTTCGCAACTAGTTTTTATTGCATAGCGTTATATCACTCCCAGAAATGACGTCATGTGATAAAAATGGTTAAAGTACTCACAGTGCATTTATAGGAACATGCATGCTTATCAGTTTGAATATGGTATTCAATCATAAAGGACTCATTTTCGAGTCATGATTCTTTTATTTTTTGTACAGGTGCTGACATGTGACAAAAGAAAGATATTTGTGAGACTAGGATGTCGTTGAACCGGATAACACCATCTCCGGATGAGGAGAGATATCCCCTTGAAAACATGGAGCAGGGTTACTCAGGCACACAGCAAAACAAAGATGAAGTCATCATTGGAGGTAACAAATTCTCATAAATATCACATTGGTGTAAAGTGATTCTTTAACCCCTTTTGGACCAATGGAATTTCCCATAAAATTTGATATAGTTATGACAGGATGGTCCCTTGTATATATTGAGGGGTCACAGGTTATAATTTTCAAAAAAATATTTCTTTCTCTGAAGATCTATTTTGTCCCAGCAAACAGTGCAGACCCTGATGAAATGCCACATGATGCGGCATTTCATCTGGGTCTTCACTGTTTGCCAAAGTACCAGTTTTGGGGGGTTTCTGGTCTTAAAGGGTTAAACATGCATGTAAACCTTTCGAATAGAGCTAGATGTCTGAGTTTCTCCTGAGCCATCATCTACATTGTAACTTACTGTGTGGCCATGACGAAATTGTATGGATGTATCTGTGCATTGCACAGATCTCATCTACGGAGTCTCATCTGAGCCATCTTTGTTGTTCACCTATGCGGTCAGTACCAAAAACCAAATGATCAAGCTCATTTATTTTAATTCTGTTTTTGTTTAGGCCAAATTAAAAACATGAATTGTTTCTCAGGCACCGCCGCATCTGTTTTAAAAGCCCCACATTACTTTTTTTTATTGCTTTCTAAAAATAAAAATTAAAAAATCCCGCATTTTCAATTTTATAACATGGTTATTGGTAACGACCATGCGGTTTCACTTGGACGTTGTGGTCCATTGCAGGTAATGTCAGGTTGTCTATTTATTCTCTCCTCCATTTTGGTTGTTTATGTCCGATATTTTCTGATTTTTCCCCACTGTTTTGTTCAATATCGAGCCCCAACAGTGTCAGTTTTATGCATTGGTGATGAAGTCAAACCTACTTGATGTGCGGAGGCTTTTACTATCAAGTTTTATGGCCTGACTTGAATAATATCATATGAAATAACCGTCAAAGCACAACTTTTAAAAAATATTGTTCGAGTTTTGAAAAAAAAAATCTCGCATCTTCTTTTTGCTGAATAAAAATTAAAACAAAAAACCTGCCCTGCCGATCTGTTTTTTTTTAAAAAATGGCCTGAGAAACAATTCAATATTTTTTTTTGCCTTACTACCAGCATTTAATTCATGATAATTTTTTTCTATATCTACTTATTGCACGTTGCTTGGGAAAAGAAATATTGATGTTTTTTTGTTGTTGTTCTTATGTGAAATGATAGCCTGTTCCGAATGCACTTCCTCTTGGTACCATAATGTAATGTGATTGTGTTGATTCCTAGGCACTACAGAAAGTACTAAGCACATCACTGCAACAAATATCATGATCAGTCCTCATCTTTGACTGGTTTGAGTTTCTAAAAATGGAATATATTCCAGATAATGGTCAGGACTAATCCAACCCTAGTAAAAGGATGATTCGCTGAACCTATGAAATGCAAAACAAATAGTTCCTGATCAGACTGCTCTAGGAGCAGTCTGATCAGGGACAATTTTGTTTGCACATGTCTTTGAAGACTTTCCACACTTAGTGCAGTGGCTCAGTGGTAGAGTGCTGGACTTGAGATTGAAGGGTCGCTAGTTTGAGACTCACCGGAGGCACTGTGTTGTGTCCTTAAGCAAGACACCTCATCCTCTGCTTACATGTAGTACTAATGTCCTGGCATGACTGAAAAATTGTTGACTTGGACGGTTATCATCAAATCAAAACTTAGTAATTTAGTTCTGACATCCAAAGAATTAAAAAAAAGTAAGACAAATTAGCCTTTCATCGATTTCTATACCTTGCATCATGATGGCGTTTATTAATTGTATAACTGCATGTGCTTTGTATATGCCCCATGTAATCATATATTGTATGAATCTTGTTAATGCAATCCTGAAAGTCTCTTAATTGAATGGCAGCAGATACAGAATTCAATTAGAAACACAGGAAGACCAGCATACCTCTGATATCTAGGACTGTGTCGATTGTTTTTTCTTTTTACCTCAGTTGCTAAATTGTATATGAGCATATTATATTATTGCTTTGTAAATCTTTATATCACTATTTTAAAGCATTTTTTCTTTCTTTTTCCATTTTTTTAAGCTCCCAAATTATGCTCCCTGAAGTTTTTTTTAAATTTATAATAAATTTCACCCTTGTATTTATTTCTCTGCATGTTTGTTTTCTTTGGCAAAACCTGCTTCTATCTCACTCGAAATTTGGCACCAAGGTAAAATGCAAGAAACATATAGACAATAATTAGTATCATGGTGTCAGCATCAGGCAGTTACTTAATTTTGATGCTTGTGAATGGATACACTTGAATATTTAAGCTGTTACTATCCAGAGCCCCCTTAGACAAAGGAGACAAATCATGTACATGTATGTATTGATAATTTCCCTTGAAATATGTTTGTTCACTATAACAGGCCTTCAGATTTATGGTGGGCCCAGGTCATTGTCCATGATTTCATAATATGGCCCATAACTTTCCAAAGCATTGGACTCAGTGGACCCATCCTTTTTAGTTGTGAAAAAAACTCACTTTAATAAAAAACAAAAATCATCTTACATGGAGTCTACGAACTCCACAAAACAGTTGTCAATACAGTTAAACATGTCTTAAGCAGTCACTAAAAAAGACAAAACGAAGATCTTAATAACAAATGGTAGCTTAATGAAGGTAGAAAGTATTGCTGAAAATGCTCCCTTTGGAGCATTCTGCAATACTTTTGACCTGCATTAAGCGATAATTGGTCTTCTTTTTTAAGTGACCTCTTAAGACAGGTTTTACTGTATAATCAGAAGTCAATATACATATATGCATACAAGTGTCTGTGTCAGTGTGTTGGTAATGTATACAACCCAAATGTCAACTGTGGTTAGTCTGATATGCTTGGGGCCATCATTTCAGAAAATGACTCACCATTTTTTGCTCCATGGGTCACTTCTGCCCACCAATCTTGAAAAAAATCTGAAGCCCTGAAAGACCCACCATTTTTTGCTCCATGGGTCACTTCGGCCCACCAATCTTGAAAAAATCTGAAGCCCTGCTATAATCTCAATATAGATGATGATCAAAGTGCAGATGAAGACCTGTTAGCCAAGGAACTTAATGATGTTGGTAAAACTGATCCTCTACCAATGAAACAAAGGAGACAAATCATGTATGTGTTGATAATCTCCCTTGAAATATATTTGTTCATTATAATCTCAATATAGATGATGATCAAAGTGCAGATGAAGACGTGTTAGCCAAGGAACTTAATGACGTTGGTAAAACTGATACTCTGCCAAGGGAACAAGCTCAAGAGGACACTAGAATTCAAATTACAGCTGAGGATGAATTACAAGTTCAGGGATCAAGGACATCATTGGATGATTTCAATGCTGTCGATGGAAGAGAGCTATACACTCCTAGGTTACCGAAGGCTGAAAGATTGGAAGAGACGAGGTATTCCCCACCTTTATCCCCAAAAGACAAAGAGGACAAGGACGAAACGAGTCCTCGAAGATTACCTCCAGTCTTAAATTTGCAACAACAAGAGTCGTTTAACCAATCAGAAAAATTAAATAATGATAATGGGGACTTTAAAACAGCATTACCCGCTATATCTGGCTCAGGGAACAAGGTTGCACCTGCTGATGAGGATATGATTCTGAGGTCGGAGTTACGGCAGAGATCAGCGGGTAGCCATGGCCATTCAGGGAGCAAGAAAACATTCCATGGACATTATCAAGGCATGGGTGAAAAGGGAGATCTCATAATTGGTGGTAAGTTACTGTACTAATTCATAGGTCCAGTTAAGCAAAGTTTTTCAGCGTAAAATTGCAATTATTTCCTTATCCATCAATTTAAACATGTGTTCTGGGTGCTCAAAAGAACCGTCTCATTGAGATGGTTCTTTTGAGTACCCACAACATATGTTTTGATTGAGAAATAAGAAATAATTTTCAGTTACATACTCTTTCTGGGGGCCTGCTAATTTCAGACACTTTTCTCATTCTGTTCTCAAATAAAATGTTGATTTTTAGGTCTTGAAACCACAAAATGTTTATCAGAATAGCAAACAGGGAAGACCCTGATCAGACTGCTTCTTCATTTGATTACCTTATGAAGCCACATTTGATTACCTGATGAGGTTGTCAAGTGTAAAAGTCCATTTTATTACCAGATGAGGTTTTTGAAAAAGTTGATTTCCAAATGAGGATTGTGAAAAAGTCAATCTGATAACTGATGAGGTTTGTGAAACGTAGTTATATAATCTCAAAATGTGTACAATAAGACTAGAGTGCTGCTGAAACTGCTTCTGAATCTGCTCCTGAAGCAGCTCCTTCATGGGCAGATAGATCTTGGTTTACACTGTTTCATTAATTTAAGTCATTCTCTCCGAAGACTTAGGATAAATTAGGTATACCCGTAGTCAATATTGATACATTCAAATGCCTAAACTTATGCCATTTTCTACCAATAATAATCTTAGTACCCAGCTTATGAAACATTGAACCAGCCGACAACAATTTTAAATGATATAAATTTTAGCTCACTTGAGGCATTGGCTCATGGTAAGCTATTGTGGTCATTGGCGTCATGTGTTGTTCGTCCTTCAAAGGACTTCTCCTCCTAAACTACTGGTTGGATTTTGACCAAACTTGGTAGGGATGATTCTTATATGGCCCTCATTAAAAACTGTTTAAATGGTCTAGGTCTGTTACATATCTAGATCACACAGACTAAAAATAGATTTTCAAGATGAAAACTTTAAAACAATCTTCTTCTCTGAAACCACAAGGCCTAGAGCTTAGATATTTAGTATGTAGCATCACCTAGTGGACCTCTACCAATCAAATTATCCCCTTGGGCCAAAAATGGCCCCCTCCAGGGGTCACATGATTAACATAGGCTTATATAGGGAAAACATGAAAAAATCTTCTTGTCTGAAACCTTGTGACCTAGAGCCTTGATAGTTGGTATGTAGCGTCATCTAGTAGACCTCTACCAAGTTTGTTCAGATTATGCCCCTGGGGCCAATATGGCCCTGTCCAAGGTGTCACATGTTTTACATAGGCTTATATAGGGAAACATGAAAAAATCTTCTAGTCTGAAATCAAAAGGCCTATATAGCCTTAATTTTTAGTATGTAGCATCACCTAGTGGGCCTCTACCAAGTTTGAAATTTTTTATCCCACTGGGGCCAATAATGGCCCAGCCCCAGGGGTCACATGTTTTACATAGGCTTTAGGGAAAACATAGAATAGGGAAACATAGAAGAATCTTCTTGTCGTAGACCACAAGGCCTAGAGCCTTGATACTTCTATCTATCTATCTGTCGATACGTCTTAACCCCTGTGGGGGACGTCAGAGTTTTGGTGGTATGTAGCATGACCTAATATACCACTACCAAGTTTGTTCAAATTATACCCCTAGGGCCAAAATTGGCCCTACCCCAGGTGTCACCAGGAACATGGCCAGCTTTCAACAGATGCCTATATATGTAAGCTTTTAACAAACTCAGGTGAGCAATTTAGGGCCACATGGCCCTCTTGTTTATGTGATTTGCTAGGCATTTGGCAGGAACACTGGACATTTTACCATTAGAAGAGTAATTAATTATTCCCCAGGGAGGGAAGTGATTAGAATATTGATTCATTTTCCTGGTAATGCCTATTATGGGATCTTTGTTGACTACATCAGGATTAATTTACTACTTTTTTGCTCAGATGTTTGTACCGAATCTGCATATACATCCCTACTCTGCGTGTGTGAGCAGTGGAGGCTCTGGTGAGACTGTATGTCTGTGCAGGCTAGTCTCAGGTTTGCTGCTTGCAAATGCAATAACGACCAAAATCTCTCGTGAACTGGTAGGTCCATGTGAACAGTAGATCAGAGTTTATGATATTTGCTATTCCATGGTTGCCGTTTACGTAGCTCATCAGATTGTAAAAATGCCTTGTATGAGTTAATCCTTTGAAGACCCGAAACCCCTAAATGGGTACTTAGGCAAACATTGAAGACCCAGATGAAATGCCACATAATGCGCCATTTCATCTGGATCTGCACTGTTTGCTGAAACAAAATGGGATTTCAGAGAGATTTTTTTTTTGGAAATCATAACCTATGACCCTCAATATATATAATGGACCATCCTGACTTAACTGTAACAAACTTTATGGAAAATTGAAAATTTCTTTAATCTTAAAAGGGTAAAGGACAAGTATCATGACCCTTCATTATATAACTCAGCGTCAATGAATAGTTACCAGTTAGTCCCATACACATAAAATAGGACAATATTCAGTTCATTCTGAACAAAGAACTGGGGATACTATTACTTCAGCACTCAATTTTATTGCATAGATTCCCATGCATCACTACTGTGGAAAACGGTATCCATCACATCAGAATGCATTATACCCATTCTTTGACGTACCCCAGTAGTTTCCATTGCTTTGTATAGGAAAATGCAAAGTTTTGGTGCTACCTTAAAGTTTGGTCCTCATTTTTGTGTTAAATGGGATAATTCAAACCATTTTGGTGGCGTTTTCAATGAAAACGTCTAGGACATGTATTGGCATGTTGTCTTCTGAAAATGATGATTTCAAATTCTTAAAAACTGCAAAAAACATAAAAAGCACTTGCGTCACATGCACCATGGTTCCAGGGCTCGTGGAACAGTTTCATCTCTCCAAACCAGTCTGCCGTTGAACAGAAACATGAACTTAAAAGTAGCAATAGAGCTGTATTACAATGTATATTTTTTCCAAAATATCAAAATTTAGATACTGGACCATATAATAATGTTTGATGTTTGGTTGCCTTAGTTTATGCCAATGATAATTCTTCTAAACTGCTGTTCAGGATTCATCAGAATAACAATACAGGATAAGAACTGACGCCTGTCAGGATTAACAGTTGATTAGGTTGATATCAGTCAGTTTCCTGTAGTACTGATTGACACCTTAGGTATGAACATTTGCAGGTAACATGACAGAATAGTATCCTGATTGATAACTAGCGAGCCATTTGAGAAAGTGCTTTATTCCACCTTTACCAACTTTAGCATGAAATATCTTGTGATGTGCAAGGTCTATACTGATGTAGGTGTTATAAAATAGTTATACCATGTTTGTGCACCTGTACCTAAGATAATCCACTTGCTAAAGCTCGTGGATTATCTCCACTTACAGGCAGACAACCCATGGTATAGCTATTTCTTATATTATGTTATATACATGTATACTAAGCACATTTTTTGCACAAAGAGTATAATATACTCTTTGTGCAAAAATTGTGCATGAGTATCCATATCTGTCTGTCGGTCAGCCCATCCATTTGTCTATCCGTCTATCCCAACTTTGTTCCCACTTTTTTTCTTGAACATGTTTTATTGATTTTCTTCAAACTTTGCATAAAACTTGATATTGGTGGCTAAATTTTGTCAGTCAGTGGGTCCATTATTCCATATATGTAAGGGCTTAGTTTTCATCAGAGATGATATTGGGAAGAAATGGTTTGGGATTGTGGCTCAATTTCGTCAAATGACAAGGGAGTTATGGCCCTTGATTGATGTACAAATTGCTTTTTGCTCAAAAGTTTTTAAATAAATGACCATAAATGGATGTATTTTTATAAATATTGCATTATCACATATAGAAGATGTAGGCTAGGATAATAACCTTAGATGTCTGGACATCTGCCTGTCAGTTTCATTTCTGCTTTCTGTCTGTGCATTTTTTAACAATTTTTATTTTGACAGTGGATGTAGACATTACCATTCTGGTTCCATTCGGGCCTGATCTGGATCCAAATTATTTGACACTCTGATGGTATTCCTGAAAGAATTTTTCCAAAAAGTTGATTTTGAATAAAAATGAGCAGACAATAAAAAAGCGTGAGAAAAAATACCCAGTAGGCAGAGTTAAGACTGGGAATTCTGCTAATAATCTAATCAAGAAATTATCTGCTAGTCAGAAGCACCTCTCTGTAATTACTGGGCTAATGCTGTGTGATTTAGTTTTCATGGATTTCGATCCTGTAAATCCATATTTACAAATTTGGTTCCATTGTGCTAATGTAAATGGAATATTATTGATCAAACTTGGTTTTTAAGTCTTGTTTAATTGTATTACATTAACCTTTACCAGGCTGAACTCAGATACTATATCCCGTTTTGAATAAAATGGGCCTCGACGCGAGAAAACCTGTCTTCGGTGGTTTGTGAACAACAAAGGCGCAGACCAGCCTGCGCATCCGCGCAGTCTAATCAGCGCTTTTGTTATTCGCTTATTGAAAAGTATCATATCTAGACTTGCTACGAGCGAAATTTCAATTTTCTAGGTAGTCTCTGTAGCTGAGCAGAATGGTTTGCATCTCACTTTGTTGGGCACCCCGAAGACAGGTTTTCTCAAGTCGTGGCCTAAATAGTATATATCCACATCAGCTGGCTTCTGAGAAGCTCCTTAAATTTCATACCCTTTCAGATATTTTGATGTTTTGTAGTATGAAAATGAAATGTGCACAAGAATTGATGCTCTCCCTTGCTTCCTTCGGCTAGTACAACTTTCTGTGTGAGGTATTTTCCTTGAAAGAATTTAAAGGCAAAACATTGAAATCTTATACCCTTTTAGATAGTTTTATAATTTTGAATGTTATGCATATGTATCCTGACAAGATGTGTTGGGCTTAGCAGCCCTTTTTTAGCTCACCTGAGCCGAAGGCTCATTGGTGAGCTAATAGTATACCAGTGACTCCGTCGTCCGTCCGTCCGTCCGTCGTCCGTCAACATTTTCAAACATCTTCTCCTCTGAAACTACTGGGCCAATTGAACTCATATTTCATATGGAGACTCCTTAGGATGGGGGAACAAAAGTTTGTTCAAATGGTCTTGGTCACATGACCAAGATGGCCGCCACTCCCATATATGGTAAAAATCCTTAAAAAATCTTCTTCTCCAGAACCAGAAGGCCGATGACCTTGGGACTTGGTATGTAGCATTGGGGTTGTGGGGCCTACTAAGTTTGTTCAAATGATGATCCTAGGTTGACCTTGACCTACTTAACGTCAAGGTCAAGTTTGCTTCTTAATGGATTTAAATGGGAAAATTTCTGAAAAGTTGATTTTTTTGAAAACTGTGGAAGCTTTAGTCATTATTCTCACTTGATATGTTTAATCTAATGAGACAATGGCTTTAAATAAGTTCAAAAGGTCAAGGTTGACCTTTGACCTTTCAGCTTATTGAGTCTCATCAATATATTAAAACATAGTTTTCTCACAAACCATTGGCCAAAATGAGCTCAAATTTCATGTGAATACTCCTTATGATAAGTTAGCCAAAATTTATGCAAAATATTTTGGTCACATGACCAAGATGGCCGCCACGCCCATGTATGGTAAAAACCCTTAAAATATCTTCTTCTCTA
The DNA here is from genome assembly GCA_964019695.1 of Loripinus fragilis. Classification (NCBI taxonomy): domain Eukaryota; kingdom Metazoa; phylum Mollusca; class Bivalvia; order Lucinida; family Lucinidae; genus Loripinus; species Loripinus fragilis. Next base: position 38,607,864 of record OZ026515.1, read on the forward strand.
GAACCAGAAGGCCAATGACCTTGGGACTTGGTATGTAGCATTGGGGATGTGGGGCCTACCAAGTTTCTTCAAATGATGAACCTAAGTTGACCTTGACCTACTTAACGTCAAGGTCAAATTTGCTTCCTAATGCACTTAAATGGGATTTTTTTTTTAAATTTCATTTTTTGAAAACTGTTGAGGCCAAAGTCATTATTCTCACTTGATATGTTAAACCAAATGAGACAATGGCTATAAAGAAGTTTCAAAGGTCAAGGTTGACCCTTATTTTTTCCGCCAAGGTCGCTCTTATTGGAGTCCCAGCAATACATCAAAACATAGTTTCCTCAGAAACCACTAGGCTATTTGAACTCAAATTTCATATGAAGACTCCCTTATGATAGGTTAGCCAAAATTTATACCAATTGTACTGGTCACATGACCAAGATGGCCACCATGCCCATATATGGTAAAATGTCTTTAAATGTCTTCTTCTCTGGAACCAAAAGGCCAATGGCCTTGGGACTTGGTATGTAGCATATGGGATGTGGGCCCTACCAGATTTGCACAAATGATTAATCTAGGTTGACCTTCAGGTCCTCTAGTTTTTACTTACCTTCCTTTAATAGATTTAGAGACCAAACAACAAACATGTTTATCATATGATGTCAGGTCTGAATGATATAAAGCCATGCATTCAAATTAATACACCACTAGTGGTTTACATATTTAGTAATGTTATCATGGGTGAAAGTTTTCAGGAGTAATCCTGAATTCAGAATTTGAGGCTGACTTTCCATAGAAAGTCAGCCTCAAAATGCTGAATAAGGGAGATTGTAATAGATTCTTAGATTAGATTAGAGATTATCAAAACACAATTTATCATTTAAACTTGAAATTATTCATTTTTGTAGGCATCCTGCAAGTTTTTAAATTTGAATTTTCTAAAGTTCAGGATTTTTGGAAATTTTTAACTTTCACCCCTGTGTTATGTAATGATGGTCATAACAACGTTGCATAGATATGGCAAAATCTTGAGCTTTGCATTGCACACTAAAGATGCAATTTCAAAGTACTTTTAGTGTCATATAGAATCTAACATTGACATGCTCCAGTACGGTATATTAAAATTATTAAACTTGTTAAGAAAATAGATAAAATGCTCAGCAAAGTCTCAGACTGCTCTAATGTTGTACGATAAATCAAGTACCAGACCTCGGTTTCACCACATCTCTGGGCTCTTCAGTGGATTCCTAAGTAATTGATTCAAACATCAATGCCAAACATCATTCTTGTCATGCCTTGTTTAATCAAGAGAAATGTCCCTATAAACAGGCCCCATAGTTCTAAGAGCATAATCCTAAGCCACTCCTGTAGTCTTTTTTTCTAATCCCAGGAAGTAAGCTCCCAAGGGGCTTCATAAGCCACCTAAAATGGAGCCTATTTCTAGAGCTAGGAGGAGGCTCCTAAGTGGCTCCAGGAGCCGCCTAAAATGGAGCCTATTTCTAGAACCTGATGGCTGGCTCCCAAGTGGCTCCAGAAGCCACCTAAAATGGACCCTGTTTCTAGAGCCAGGAGGCAAGCTCCTAAGTGGCTCCTGTAGCTGCCTAAAATGGAGCCAGTAACAAATGACGTCAGCTAGCACACACTTTCCTCGTGCTTTCAAAACTGTGAATTATTGCTTGATAAGCATTGACTCTATAGGCGTGTTAGAATGTATGATTAATAACAGTAGTGATTACTACACAAACATTTGTATGGTTGCAGACTAGCCCATGTTCTTTGAGTGTCAGATGGGAGATTTTGTCAACTCCAATTATTCCGGGATGTGTAGAAAGGAAAATTATTTTGGCAGAGAAAATTACAATTTACAAGGGTTGTTCAATATGTAATGTGTATTGTGTATAATCTTTTTCTTAAAAAAACCCCACCCAAATGGTCAAATTAATTTTATATCTTTTTATAAAAAAGATTGCGGGGGTAAAAGTTTGTGTGGCAACTTAAGAAATTGATTTAATAGTAGCATGCATTAGACTGCCTTTACAAGGGCAAGGGTGATGCTTTGGAAAGAGGCAACTATCCAGGCCTCAAGCTGACCGAGCAGGCCATGAAGATCCTGGAGAGGATTGTTGATGGTCTCATAAGACAGGTGGTGTCTATTGACAACTCCCAGTTTGGCTTTGTCCCAGCAAGAGGCACTACAGATGCTATCTTTGTGGTCCGGCAGCTGAAGGAGAAATACCTAGCAGTGAACAAGAGGCTTTATATGGCCTTCGTGGACCTAGAGAAAGCATTTGACCATGTCCCTCTGAAGGTTATCTGGTGGGCCCTGAGAAAGCTAGGTGTTGAGAAATGGATTGTGCGGTTAGTCCAGGGAATGTACGCTAATGCACGAAGCCGGATTCGTGTTGGCGAGGGTTTCAGCAAAGAGTTTGAGGTGAAGGTCAGGGTCCATCAGGGATCCGTACTCAGTCCCTTGCTCTTCATCATTGTGCTGGAGGCTTTGTCACGTGAGTTTCGGGCTGGTGTTCCCTGGGAGGACCTATATGCAGATGATCTTGTCATCATTGCTGACTCCCTTGAGGAATGTGTCAGGATGCTCTTGATATGGAAAGAAGCCATGGAGAAGAAGGGATTGAGGGTAAATGCAGGAAAGACAAAGGTCATGATCTGTGGTACAGGCCTGGACCTCTTGCAGAGTTCAGGCGAATACCCATGCGCTGTCTGTCGTACAGGAGTAGGCCACAACAGCATCTACTGCAATGGCTGCAAACTTTGGGTGCATAAGAAATGCAGTGGGCTACAACGACTGACACCAAATCCTGATTATAGGTGTGCACGGTGCATGGGAAATGCCCGCTCTATTGACCGCAGACCACAGAGTGAAGTCCAGGTCGGACCTGATAAGTTGGAGGTGGTAGCTTCCTTCTGCTTCCTGAGTGACATGCTTTCTGCTGGTGGAGGCTGTGAAATGGCGGTCACTACTCGTGTGAAAACAGCCTGGAAGAAGTTCGGGGAGCTACTACCAGTTCTCACATCCCGCCACTTCTCTTACAAGACACGTGGCCATGTGTACAGCTATTGCGTGCGGAGCGCAATGCTCCATGCCAGTGAAACTTGGCCACTTACCAAGACGAACCTGCAGCGCTTGCAAGGCAATGATAGGGCCATGATCAGACAGATCTGCAGTATCAAGCCAGAGGATGTGGCCACGGTAAGGTCAAGTGAACTACTAGCAAGGCTTCAGCTTGAGGACCTCGACCTCATTTTGAGAGAGAAGGCTTCGCTGGTTTGGGCACGTGGAGCGTTCGAGTGGTGCAATCAGAACAGCATATGATATACAGATTGAAGGCATACGGGGCAGGGAGGCCCAAGCAAACATGGAAGAAACTGACAGAGAAAGACTGCCGTGAGTGGAAGCTTACCACAGTTGACCCTCAAGAAAGGAGCACCTGGAGATCAGTTGTGAGATCTGCTGTGCGTGCAGCTAGCCAGTTACCTGGAAAGGGGCCCACTGATGTGGATGATGCCCCTGCACCTGCACGTTAATCAAAATTTCGATTATGATGATAGACAAAATGTTGAAATCCTGTCACTGAACATCATTTCTGAAAATAGTTCTTTGGCTATTTTTGAACAACATCATGATAATGACCACCTGTGTCCTTTATCACTGGAACTTGTATGGCTATATCCTCACATGAGAAGAATATAGCAAAGGGAGCCTTCTTTGTGCTCATGGTTCTTTTGGCAGTTACACTCATCCTGCCATCTACCATGTTTGATTAGCCATATCTGGCCTTCAATACTCCTATCTCACACATACACTGGAGCATTGTTATAATGCATTTGGCAATGTACCTGGGATGTATATCTATAGCAACAACAATGTTTGAAATTACCTTTGGTTGACTTTTGGAAACTTTTGAGAATTTGCTTGGCCGTTTGTTTGCATACCCATTTTGTACCCTGACCTACAAGACCATGGGCTGTAGCAATCAGCATGACATCCATCTGTTGATGTATGCTTGTGTGCTCCAAAGCAGGGATAGAGAATTTTTCAAAGATGGTTCATTTGGGAAAATCACCAATTCACACCCCCACACCCCTCTTACGAAAGACGCTTGATGAGAAAAAAGTTCCCACTTGGGAATTATCATTTCAAACTGTTGTGTCTCGTGCAAGAATGTTTGCTCTACCTTGCGTCCTGTTTGAATAATCTCTCTTGAACTAGCTTTAAATGTGAAACCTTGAGTGCTCCATAGCTTTCACACCCTTTGCGATACTTTAATTATATTTGGTAGAATTATATATGAGCCAGTGCATGAGATTTCCAACAATGTGGTATGTCCTACCAGCAAAGCCTCAGATCAGCCTGCGCATATGCGCAGTCTGATCAGAGCCTTTGCTAGTCGCTTAAGTATTCTATGATTGTTAAGCTACTGACCAAACAGCATTTGGAGTTTCTAAGCTTAAAAGTAGGCTGCACAGGCTCGTCTGAGTATATGCATGTCAAAATGACACATTGTTGGAAATCTCATGCCACGGCTCATATTTTGTGATGCTTTGTTTGTTTGAGTTGATGCTTTATGTCACTGAAACTTGTAACCTCTTGATCATGACTATATAATAGAGCTACAATATGCTCCAAATAATGGTTGCTCTTTCATGGTATAGTTTGATGATATTTGGTTGAGTTATAAAACAGATAGAGAATTTATCCCACATGCAAGAATGGCTGCTCACTGTTCCAGTTTAAGTTATCTCCAATAAACAAATCTTAAATGCAGTGCTCCTTATAATTTTTATACTCAATAAGATAGTTGGATACTATTGAGTATGGATATTTATAGTGTTTAACTGTTAAGTTTAAGAAGGATTATTCTGTCATGCTTACTTTTAGACTTACCTGCCTTTATTGAATGAATTTAGGAGGCATTAACAATAAGCTTGTTGTTTCATGAGATTATTTCATATTTACTTAGTTATTACAGATTGCAGTGGGCACTCAGTCACTCACTAAGTACACGTATCCCATCTAAACTGATATGACCTAGATGGTCTGCTTGCATTAGCTTGTCATTACTGCTCACTTACTCAGCTTGTCATTTACAGCTCAATAACTCAGCTTGTCATTTACCGCTCAATAACTCAGCTTGTCAATTTACCCCTCAATAACTCAGCTATTTACCGCTCAATAACTCAGCTTGTCATTTACCACTCAATGACTCAACTTGTCATTTACCGCTCAATAACTCAGCTTGTCATTTACCACCCAATAACTCAGCTTGTCATTTACTGCTCAATACCTTAAGTTGTCATTTATTGCTCAATAACTCAGCTTGTCATTTACTGCTCAATAACTCAGCTTGTCATTTACTGCTCAATACCTCAACTTGTCATTTACTGCTCAATAACTCAGCTTGTCATTTACCTCTCAATAGCTCAGCTTGTCATTTACCACTCAATAACTCAGCTTGTCACTTACTGTTCAATAACTCAGCTTGTCATTTACCGTTCAATAACTTAGCTTGTCATTTACTGCTCAATATCTTAAATTGTCATTTACTGCTCAATAACTCAGCTTGTCATTTACTGCTCAATAACTCAGCATGTCATTTACTGCTCAATAACTCAGCCTGTCATTTACTGCTCAATAACTCAGCTTGTCATTTACCACTCAATAATTCAGCTTTTCATTCACCGCTCAATAACTCAGCTTGTCATTTACCGCTCAAAAACTCAGCTTGTCATTTACCGCTCAAAAACTGAGCTTGTCATTTACCGCTCAATAACTTAGCTTTTCATTTACTGCTCAATAACTCAGCTTGTCATTTACCACTCAATAACTTAAGTTGTTAGCTTTGTCATCTGTTGTTGTATTTTTGAAACCTATTTAGCAAACAGTATGGACAGATCAGACTGCTTCATATGCTCTGGTTCCACAAAGTTTGCATGAACATTAGCAGATTACACTTGCAGTGGGGGGTTCTAAGGCAACTCCCCCAGTGGGGTTAGGGGGTCAGGGAGGGAAGCCGTCTTAAGAGCATTTCACAGGGCTAAAATGAGCTCTCAAGGCATGCAGTAAGACACTTTTAGTTGCATTTTTTCTTCAAAAAAAATCAAATTAAGTAGCTAAAGACCCAATATTTGTGGCACCGTGTTGTATGCACATGCGTTTTGGCATTCTTGACCTAGATTCCATTACTGGACAGGCTGTGAGAAGCTCTCACTTGTTGTCTGCCTCCTTGTCGTCTGCAACATCCAAGATTAAGATCAATACAAGAGTTCTGTGTGAGGAAGTGATGGATTGGACCAATATTAGATCTGTTCTTGCTACCAGCTTCACTTCTGGAGTATTCAGCAGACGGCTTTTAGTGAGGAAAACAATTCATTTTCCACAGAAAGTAGGACTTGACATTCGTTTGATTTATGTGGTAGTCTTTGGATTTATGTGATGGTCTTTTCATGAGATTGTCACATGACTGTAAAAGTGTATTCTTTGGTAAATTTGAATATTCAAAACCTGGTTTCTGCTTTTATACGAAGCAGACGGCAAAGCTTCTCTTAGAAACCCAATAAGGCTTGATATCTCATGTGAATTGTCTGCTGAATTGTCTACCGGCCTGCATGAGATATCAAGCCTTATTTGACTAAAAAATTAGGAAGAGTGTCACAAATCTTGTTGAAGTTGTGAATGGCGTCAATGTGTTATTGCGCCCTGACTCTTACTTGGAATTTTCAAACCAGGATAATGTGACATTCTTGGATGGGTTTTAAGAGGATAGTGTTATAATTGGATACAGTGGATCAGGCTAATTTTGTATCTTTTATTTTGTAGTTCATGGGATGAATGCAATTGTCAGTGTTTTCTCCCAGAGGGAGAGCGGCGGGATACCCATGGGGAATGAGACAATTTTGAAAAACTGGGATCTAATTTCCAACCCATGGGTAAATATGTGGTGTCTAAAACCCCACAGACTACCTAGGATGGGCCATCAGATTTGTTATACCTGCTTTTTTCTTAAGAAAAAAAGGGCATATTAACTTCGCACCAAAGTCAGTCCGTCGTCCGTGCGTAGGTACCTGCATGTCTAACATTTCCTGTAAATGCATCTCCTAAACCGTTCGACATAGCAACTTCAGGAATTATAGGACATATGATGTAGTGGGTACTGAGCAATATTTTGTGTGACCTTGACCTCTGGGTCATGGTCAAAGGTCAAATAATGTATTTTATTGTAAATGCATCTCCTCCTTAATTGTTGGATGTAGCGACGTCAAACTTTGCAGGTGCGTAGGTCAAATGATGTAAAGGGTACTGGGCAACATTTCATGTGACCTTGACCCAGATCAAGGTCAAAGGTCAAATAATGCATTTTCTTGTAAATGCATCTCTTCCTTAAAACTATTGGATGTGGCAACTTCAAACTTTGTAGGTGCATATGTCACATGATGTAGAGGATAATGAGGAACATTTCATGTGACCTTGACCCAGAGGTCAAGGCCAAAGGTCAAATAATTTATTTTCTTGTAAAGGCATCTACTCCCAAACCATTGGACATAGAAACTTCAAACTTCGCAGGTGCATAGGTCACAGGATATAGAGGGCACTGAGCAACATTTTGTGTGACCTTGACACCAAGGTCAAAGGCAAAGGTCAAATAATGTATTTTCTTGTAAATGCATCTCCTTGACCGTTTGCATAGCATCTTCAAACTTTGCAATTACACTTGAGTCACTTGATGTAAAGGGTACTGGGGAATATTCTCTGCGGCCTTGACCACAAAAGGTCAAAGGTCAAATACTGTATTTTTTCTTATAAAAGCATCTTTTCCTAAACCATTGGATGTAGCAACTTCAAACGTTGCAGGTACATAAGTCACAATATGTAGAGGGTACTGAGCAACATTTCATGTGACCTTGACGGATCCGTGACACTTGGTCTAAAACCACATCGTCTAATGAAATTTCGTCGAAAGAGCCACATTGCCTAAAACCATTTCGTCAAAAGAACCACATCGTCGAATTATAGTTTCGTCGAAAATGGTCTAACTTCGTTGAAAACCGTCTAAAATTAGACCAAAAATTCGACCATTGTTTTTTCTTATTTACGTCTCGATTTTTGTACCTCTGTGTCGAATTGGCATGGTCCATGTGTTGTGTGAGCTGACACTTTAACAAGATTTTCTCCATTCATAACAATCCAACCTTTACACTTCCTATCTTCGCAACGCCAGTATATTTTGCTTTCAACGGTTCTATCCTTATTGTACACGAATCTCTGTTACTTGAATATTAAACTGGCGTAGAATTATCACAAATTTCAGCTTCAGCCATCACTTTCAACACTTCCAATACAATTCAGGCATGAAATATAAATGAATTTTCTAACAGAATAAAACTAAAACGCCCATGCTATTACACTGACGTACTATATACAAAAGCATGGATGTAACAGTTAAGGATTGAGTCGAACAGCAGTGGGATGAGTATGTATCGTTAATAGGTAAATAAATTTTAGACAAACTGTCGCACCTGATTAAATTTGTTTGTTACATATTAGACGATCTGTCGCACCTAACTTTATTTTTTAGGCAATGTGTCGCACCTGAAACACTTTTTAGGCGAAGTGACGCCTAGACGAAATGGTCATTCGATGAAATGGACCTTTCAACGATATGGCATTAGACGATATGGTTCTAGACGAAGTGTTGTGCAGCCACCTTGACATCAGGGTCAAAGGTCATATAATGTATTTTTTGTAAATGCATCTTCTCCTAAACCATTGAATGTAGCAACTTCAAGCTTTGCAGGTGCATAGGTCACATGATGTAGATGGTACTCAGGCAATATTTCATGAGGCCTTGAGTCAAGATCAAAGGTCAAATAATTATTTTCTTTTAAATGCTTGTAGAAGAAAATGCTTTGACCTTACACACTCCCCTGACCTCTGGGTCAGGTTGAAATCAGATATTGAAATTGTACAGGTAAGTTTATTTTTTATTGAACTAAACACTGAAAACTAGTTGAAAGGCTTTTAACTTTGATCTGTATGATAACCAAGGTGAACTTAGGGGTTGCAGAAATGGGATTTATGTTTTGTAATTTATAAGTTTCTCTAAAATAACCCTTCGCTGGGGATATAATTTCGACAAATTTGCCTTGTTTGACTTCTGTTTGCCAGGCGACACATCAACTTCTTGTAATTCTAGTTCTAAAGAAAAAATAGGGTATAAAACATATTAAGACATTTTGTATTGTGTGTGTGCATAGCATTGTAAAATTAAAATCTTAACAAATTAAGTACTCAACCATGCATGTTCCCTATGACCCCAAATCTTGATTTGTGCCCCTGTTCCATTCAGTTAAAGAACAATATTAAATGAAATATATCCCCTGTCCCTGTCCCCATGTTCTCTCCAAATCCCTGGGAAGGCATCATGAAAGATGACTAGAATAAGTTTTGTAGCATGTCTTGATGATTCAATTTTCGGGAATCCATATGACATAGTGCCAAAATTTCAAAGTATTCAGACATAGAAGAATGAAAATTACTCTTCCAAATGACAGTAGCATATTGTTTTTGTTGTTCATCACACCACCATCAGTCCCCACTTGCATCAATAGGATTTTCTGAATCATTTGAATGAACACGAGGCAAGTTTTTAACGGGATACTCTTCTGTTATTCAATTAACTTGCAGGATTCCTTTCAGCTACAGATGCGTGTCTGACTGCAGATCCAGGGGTCGCGAGTTTGATCCCGGCCTGGTCCCATACTTTCGTGGAGATTGATCATGAAATAATTTCTACGGTCATTCTCCTCCCTTCCGCTGATTCATTCAAGAAGGGTTGTTGTCAGTTACAAGCGAAAGTATGTGCACAAATTACTAGTTAACCGCTTGCTCAAGCCTGCCCAGGAAAAAGTGTGGTTAGGTGAACTGACCATCCCGCAATGACCATAGCTGTTGACTTGGGACGTAAAGCAACAAAACCAACAAACCAACCTTTCAGTATAGGTTTTGGTGATCTTAGACCCAGCTTCGTCGCAATAACATTCAAAATCTGATCAAATTAGGGCAAGTTGTCTGTACATGGTTAACCAATTCACATTATATCACTCAGAATGGGCAAAATCAATGTTTTGGTCATTCTGAGTGTGATGAAGACCCAACTGAATAGGCCCAAGATAACTATTAACTCTTTGCCTACTAGTGTCATCTACTGATAGTATATGCAAACAGTTTGGACTCAGATCAGGCCCGACAAAATGTCAGGCCAGATATGGATCCACACTGTTTGACACTCTGATGGTATTCCTGAATTTTTTTTTATAGAAAAAGTTGATTTTGAAAAAAAATCATCAGGCAACAAGAACGCATGAAAAATTACCCAGTAGGCAAAGAGTTTTAACGTTTAAAGCGACAATCACGACTGCAGCAGACGACAAATTTTGTAACATCTTTCCTAGTTTTCAACAGAAATAAGGTATGATATTTCATCAGACGATTCCCATGAAATATCATGCCTTATTTCGTATTTGTTATTTTTGAAAAAGCGGCAAAATTTGAAATTGTGGTCTGCTGCAAATTATAGGTGGCGCTTTAAGAGTTAAAGGAACAGTGAAGGATGATTAAATACCCATACCTCCTCACCTGCATTCACTTATCATGTTATCATAAATGATTATCTTTCTATCTGAGATGTAACTTGTGCAGTTGTTGCATGGAAATATGAGTCATGACATGGAATATGGTACTTTTGTCCACCAGTTACTTAACTCTTTGCATGCTGGGTTATTTTGCATGCTTCATCATCGTCTGCAGCTGTGCTGTCAAAATTAACTGTTTAAAGAAGATCATTCTGGAATATTCATTCCTGTAAAATCTTGTCTGTGTGACTTCTCAGCAACAACTGACCAGATTTAAATAAAACTTCATGGGAACTCACTGTCAAGAGTAGATGCGCTTATCGCCAGAACAGTTAGGGTCAGATGATTCCCTCAGAATTATGGTCCTTCGGCTTGCTCTAATCTGCTCACATGTCATATCCAGGTGATTTCTCAATAACCAATGGACAGATATTTCTGAAATTCTGAAGATATGATAGATACTGATAATGAATTTTTTCAAGAAGATTATGAATTCTGAATGGCGGACTCAAAGTTTCCCTCCAAGCCATGAATTCTGAATGGCGGACTCAAAGGTTCCCTCCGAGCCATGTCCCTCTGCTTCCACTTCAAAAAAAACTTAGCATCTTAGAAACTGCTCAGAATACCACCACTATGGGAGCGCAGTGGCTCAGTGGTAGAGTGTTTGACTCAAGACCTTCGAGCCTCACCATCGTCACTGCCTTGTGTCCTTGTGCAAGACACATTAATCCTTGCTTAGTACTGGTTCAACCCAGGAAGACGGGTCTCGACATAACTCTCGACATAACTGAAAAATTGTTGACTGGAACGTTAAGAAACAAATCAAACAAACAAAACAACCCCTAAACCATATATATCACTGGCAAAATAAATTCAGTCTGAACCTTTAAGATAAGCACCAGGTATACAGATGCATGATAAAACCAGAACCCATTTAAAAGGTACCAGGTGCCCACTAACAAGGCAAATCCAATCAAAATCCATAAGAAAGTCACCAGATATTATCCACTGGGTACCAATAGAATTGGCACCAGTTACTTGCAAGATGTATCCAGTTGGAACCAACATAATAGGCACCTCATACCCTCTGGCAAGATGAAACCAGTCAGAACCAACATAATAGGCACCACATACCCTCTGGCAAGATAAAACCAGTCAGAACCAACATAATAGGCACCATATACCCTCTGGCAAGATAAAATCAGTCAGAACCATCATAATAGGCACCACATACCCTCTTCGCAAGATAAAACAGTCTGAACCCATACTTTAGGCAACACATATTCTCTGGCAAGGTAAAACCAGTATGAACCCATATTATAGGCACCACATACTTCCTGGCAAGAAAAAAACAGCCAGAACCAACACAACAGGCACCACATACTCTCTGGCAAGATAAAACCAGTCAGAACTAACATAACAAGCACCACATACTCTCTGGCAAGATAAAACCATTCAGAACCAACATAATAGGCACCACATACTCTCTTGCAAGATAAAAAACAGTCTGAACCTATATTATAGGCACCACATAATATCTGGCAAGATAAAACCAGTCTGAACCCATATTATAGGCACCACATGCTCTCTGGCAAGATAAAACCAGTCTGAACCCATATTATAAGCACCACATACTCTCTTGCAAGATAAAATCAGTCAGAAACAACATAAGATAAACCACATACCCTCTGGCAAGATAAAACCTGTCATAACCATCATAATAGGCACCACATACTCTCTGGCAAGATAAAAACCAGTCTGAACCTATATTATAGGCACCACATAATATCTGGCAAGATAAAACCAGTCTGAACCCATATTCTAGGCACCACATGCTCTCTGGCAAGATAAAACCAGTCTGAACCCATATTATAAGTACCACATACTCTCTGGCAAGATAAAATCAGTCAGAAACAACATAAGATAAACCACATACCCTCTGGCAAGATAAAACCTGTCAGAACCATCATAATAGGCACCACATACTCTCTGGCAAGATAAAAACCAGTCTCAATCCATATTATAGGCACCACATACTCTGGCAAGATAAAATCAGTCAGAAACAACATAATAGACACCACATACTCTCTAGCAAGATAAAAACCAATCAGAACCAACATAATAGGCACCGCATACTGTCTGGCAAGATAAAACCAGTAAGAACCAACATAATAGGCACCACATATTCTCTGGAAAGATAAAACCAGTCTGAACCAACATTATAGGCACCACATACCCCCTGGCAAGATAAACCTGTCAGAACCATCATAATAGGGACCACATACCCTCTTCTCAAGATAAAACCAGTCAGAAACAAAATAAAAGGCATCACTTACTCTCTGGAGTCAGACCAACATAATAGTTACCACACACCCTCTTGCAAGATAAAACCAGTCAGAACCAACATAATAGGCACCACATACTCTCTGGCAAGATAAAACCAGTCAGAAGCAACATAATAGGCACCACATACCCTCTGGCAAGATAAAACCAGTCAGAAGCAACATAATAGGCACCACATACCCTCTGGCAAGATAAAACCAGTCAGAAACAACATAAAAGGCATCATATACTCTCTGGCAAGATAAAAACAGTCAGACCAACATAATAGTTACCACATACGTTCTTGCAAGATAAAACCAGTCAGAAAAAACATAATAGGCACCACATATTCTCTGGCAAGATAAAACCAGTCAGAACCAACATAATAGGCACCACATACCCTCTGGCAAGATAAAACCAGTCAGAACCAACATAATAGGCACAGCATACCTTCTGGCAAGATAAAACCAGTCAGAACCAACATAATAGGCACCACATACCCTCTGGCAAGATAAAACCAGTCAGAACCATCATGATAGGCACCACATACTCTCTGGCAAGATAAAACCAGTCAGAACCAACATAAAAGGCACCACATACCCTCTGGCAAGATTAAACAGTCTGAACCCATACTATAGTAACCACATATTCCTTGGCAAGATAAAACCAGTATTAACCCATATTATAGGCACCACATATTCTCTGGCAAGATAAAACCAGTACGAACCCATATTATAGGCACCACATACTCTCTGGCAAGATAAAACCATTCAGAACCAACAAAAAAGGCACCACATATTCTCTGTCAAGATAAAACCAGTCAGAGCCAACAAAAAAGGCACCACATATTCTCTGTCAAGTTAAAACCAGTCAGAGCCAACAAAAAGGCACCACATACTCTCTGGCAAGATAAAACCATTCCGAACCAACAAAAAAAGGCACCACATACACTCTGTCAAGATAAAACCAGTCAGAGCCAACAAAAAAGGCACCACATACTCTCTGGCAAGATAAAACCACTCCGAACCAACAAAAAAGGCACCACATACTCTCTGTCAAGATAAAACCAGTCAGAGCCAACAAAAAGGCACCACATACTCTCTGGCAAGATAAAACCATTCCGAACCAACAAAAAAGGCACCACATACTCTCTGTCAAGATAAAACCAGTCAGAGCCAACAAAAAAGGCACCACATACTCTCTGGCAAGATAAAAACATTCCGAACCAACAAAAAAGGCACCACATACTCTCTGTCAAGATTAAACCAGCCAGAGCCAACAAAAAAGGCACCACATATTCTCTGGCAAGATAAAATAAGCCAGAGCCAACAAAATAGACACAACATACTCTCTGGCATGATAAACCAGTCAGAGCCAATGAAATAGGCACCACATACTCTGGCAAGATAAAACCAATCTGAACCAACATAATAAGCACCACATACTTGCTGGCAAGATGAAAAACCAGTCAGAACAAACATAATAGGCACCCATTACTCCCTGGAAAGATAAAACCCGTGTGAAACTATATTATAGGCACCACATACTCTCTGGCAAGATAAAACCAGTCAGAACCAACGTAATAGGCACCACATACCCTCTGGCAAGATAAAACCAGTCAGAATCCATACTATAGGCACCACACATTCTCTGGTAAGGTAAAACCAATATTAACCCATATAATAGGCACCACATACTCTCTGGCAAGATGAACCAGCCAGAACTAACATAACAAGCACCACATACTCTCTGGCAAAATAAAACCAATCAGAGCCACCAAAATAGACACCACATACTCTCTGGCAAGATAAACCAGTCAGAGCCAACAAAATAGGCACCACATACTCTGGCAAGATAAAACCAATCTGAACCAACATAATAGGCACCACACACTCTCTGGCAAGATAACAACCAGTCAGAACAAACATAATAGACACCCATTACTCTTTAGCAAGATAAACCAGTGTGAAACTATATTAAAGGCACCACATACTCTCTGGCAAAATCAAACCAGTCAAACCCAACATAATAGGCACCACATACTCTCTGGCAAGATAAAACCAGTCATAACCAACAAAATAGGCACCACATACTCTCTGGCAAGATAAAACCAGTCACAACCAACAAAATAGGCACCACATACTCTCTGGCGAAATAAAACCAGGCTGAACCAACAAAATAGGCACCACAGACTCTCAGGCAAGATAAAATCAGTCAGAACCAATATGATTGGCACCACATACTCTCTGACAAGATAAAACCTACCTCTCTGGCAAGATAAACCAGTCAGAGCCAACAAAATCGGTACCACATACTCTCTGGCAAGATAAAACCAGTCAGAAAGAATATCCCCAGTCTGAACCCATATTTTAGGCACCACATACTCTCTGGCAAGATAAAACCGGACAGAACCAACATAATAGGCACCACATACTCTCTGGCAAGGTAAAACCAGTCTGAACCCATATTATAGGCATTGCACACTCTCTGGCAAGATAAAAACCAGTCTGACCCATATTATAGGCACTACATACCCTGGCAAGATGAAATAGATGAAATCAGTCTGAACCTTTGGATAGGCACCATTATACTCATTGGATTCATCTAATTATGAAAAATCCAGTCTGTACAGATTTTATCATGACAAAACCAGTTGGTGTCCATCTAAGCAACACAAAATCAGAAAAAGGTCTGTTCTAATAGCAAGATTAGTAAATACTACTCTTCTTAAAGAATGCATAACCAATTAAAGACACCATGGCCTGTCACAAGATGTCTGTGAGTGCTGAAAATTCCACACTATAATGGCTTACTCTTATTGCAGTTTGGGTAGGCTTCATTTTCTCTATTATTCCACAAAAAAATCAACTAATTTGTGAACAATTGTTGCCATAGCAACTAATTGTATTGTACACTTAACAAGAAGTTTTCTCTGGAAATAAGAAAAACATGAAAATGAAGTTAACCTCAATCACTTAAGCAAGTTCAGCTGGCACCAAACCCACTTGTAGCACATAAGAATCATGCTTTAAAGCACCACCAAAAGTTGCAGCAGACAACATCTTCAAATTCTGTTCCTGCTTTCAGAAACCAAATCAGACTTGATATTTCATGTGAATCATCTAGATGATTCACATGAAATATCAAGCCACCTTTCGCTAAAAGTCCAACAGATATACCAAAATTTACTGCAGTTGTGAGTGGCACTTTAAGGGTTAATATTGTTGGCATATTAAGTATTTTGTAATTATCAAGAAAACTGTGAAAAATATTTAGAAAGATGGCATCTTATTTGTTTATTTTGGCTTTTCCTAGAACATATAATTTGGCACTTTATTGACTCTATGGATCTATGGAATCAGCAGAATGCTGTATTTTAACTTTCCTTGCTGGTAGTGCTACAGTTTGGACCCAAATCAAGACCGACAGATAGTTTCCTGAAAGAATTTTTGGAAAATTTAATTTTGAAAAAATGTCTGCAGACAACAACAAAAGCATGCAGAATTACCGAGCATGCAGAGTTAAATATTTCCATGTCTACCAGAACACTAAACTACATGTTTTGTCAAAGCTGGTATCTGCTGATTTTAGAATTCAGCTGCTTAAAGTTGTTTGTATACATATTGCTAGAAGTTGAAGTATTCAGAAGAATTCTGTCTTTTTGTGTGCTATGTAAAGTTTGCCTAAATTAGACAGGATCTGGAATAATAAATTTGGCAAATGTAAAACTTTATTCAAAATCCTTGTCATGCTGAATAGATTTTAGGCTATACCCAATTCCATTTACTAGCTATTAAAAAGATCTGGTTTCATTATTCCAGTTTTTTTCCATTGATTAAAATTGTATATAACCTGATCAGCTGGCTTTCTTTGGAAGCCAGCTTATCTGCATTTACACAATTTTCAAAAGGGGATATATCCAGGCTCAGAACAACAAGGGTTTTTTGTGCCACCTACAAAATATCAGCATACTAGAACTATAAAATTTATTTTTCGGAACATTTTTTTTCATCTTCAATCACATTTGGACTTATTTGACTTCAGTAAGTTGCAGAAGTGTAAAAAATTCTCGGATAAGATTTTCAGCATTAAAAGTCTGATCTGGAAGTACGTTGCCGAGGTGATGTATCTTTGAGTAGTTGGGCTCCTGCTTTACAAGAAATCAATCTACATTTGCTCTTATTCTACTTCACTTGGAAATGATTCACTTTAATTAGTTTATTTTTTATTTTTGAATAAATAATGTAGCATTGACGCTATAGAATTTTCATCTGAAATTTAAAGTTCCAATTACCATCAACGTAGCAGTAGTATCTGATGTCATTTCCTCTTATTGACAAGTATTGGCTTTACCTTTTAAAATATTCATTTTTAAAATGGAATTATCCAGTTCCATGACTTTGACTGATCCACTGTGCAATTAATTATAAGCTTATAACCAATCCAGCATGTGCTAAAAATTATTTCATGTCAAACCAAAAGTCCCTGATCAGACTGCTCACAGAGCAGTCTGATCAGGGACTATTTAGTTTGCATAATTAATCATTGTTTCTTTGCTAAAGGCATAGTTGATTAACCTAATGGACCATTAGCAGAGTTTACTTAGCTGTTGATGTGACAGTTTGTTTTAGCGGAACACATTTATATGACAGAAAAACTATCACCTCAGTTGTGTTAATATTCCGCTACAATAATAACACCATAAGTGGGTAAAACTGTTGTGATTAGGATTTGATGGAACGCATAAAGATGGATCGGACTCCCAATAGTCACAGACCAAGCTCTCGGATGACCGACAGTGAACATATAATAGGAGGTGAGTATTGGCAGCTTCATCCTGCTTACCAAGTTTGATTGAAATGGGATGTTCAGTAATGATGAAGCATAGCAAATTTGAGATGTATCTATAATTTTCAATTACGTTTCCAGCAATATTATTGCTTGCAAAAGCTCCAATATTTTGAACACTAGGATTTTACAAATTCTAAAATGAGCCAGTGCATGAGATTTCCAGCAATGTGGTGTGCGACCAGCAAAGGCTCAGATCAGCCTGCGCATATGCGCAGTTTGATCAGAGCCTATGCTTATTGCTTGAATATTCTATGAGTGTTAAGCTACTGACCGAACATCTTTTGGAGGTTCTAAGCTTAAAAGAAGGCTGCACAGGCTCGTCTGAGTCTACACTTGTCAAAATGTCAAATTGTTAGAAATCTCATGCCACGGCTCAAATATAGTTTTGGTTATCATCACTTTGGTTCAGATAGTGTTTGTCATAAGAGCAGTCAGGAGCACTCTGATCTGGGTCTGCACTATTCGACTTTCCTTTAGTCCTTTTTATTATTGCATGTTTAAGTGTTAACTATAGTGCAGATTTTATTTTCTTGTCCTTTGGGATCATGGATTCCATTGTGGAACTTTGAAACCATTAGAGGGTCACTGATGGTGCCTAATTGGCTGAAACTAGTTAGTCTGGCCCACTCTACACTTTCAGTTCTTTGATGTACTTGCTTCCTTTTTAAGAATATATTCAAAATTTTAGAGCACTTTCCATATAGTTATTTTGAATATGCATGTTTTTCTTTGTTTTATCCCTTTTCATACTCTAATAATTTTCGTACTACAGTTAAACCTGTGTAAAACGGCCACTCAAAAATAGACAAAACAAATATCTTAATGAAAAACAGTAGCTTAATGAAGGTCACAAGTATTGCAGAATGCTCCCCTCGGAGCATTCTGCAATACTTTTGACCTGCATTAGTCTTGAAAACCAATTGTCAGTCTTTTTGAGAGTGGCCGTTTTACACAGGTTTTACTGTATATAATATTTTTGTATATTTACATTTTTTTAACTCACTTGAGTCATTGGCTCAAGGTGAGCTATTGTGATCCATCGTTGTCCGTCATCTGTCAGTCAAGGATTTGCTTTAAACAACATCTCCTCCTAAAATATCTGCAGATAACAAAAAATCATGAAAATATCCCAGCATCCAAAGAGTTAAAGTATTTGGGCAGTTACGGCTCTTACCAGACTGTGCAGATGCAGAGGCAAGTCTGAGTTATGGTGGTGGCCTATGCAGTATGTACCAAATTCACGTCAGCTGACTGCTCATTTGACAGGGCAAACTGCAAGCTTCTCCACTGCACTATTGATATTCTTTGCAATGGAAAGATGTGCAGAAGACTGTGTAGACTTTCTATCAAGTTTCAGAGATGATTGACAATGGTTTTTTGTGCATGGACTAGGTCAGGAAACTACAGTAAAACCAGTGAACTCTCTATCTAATGATTCTGAGCCAGTTTCAGAGATGATTGACAATGGTATCTTGTGCATTGGTGGTCATTGATTGTCTAAAATTAATGCAGCACCAATGTAGATTTTTTGATAATCTGCTTAGCCCCGTTTCTTAACCCAATAAAGATATACTGACCCACACTTACAACGCAAAATGTTTCAGGAATGTAACTTTAATTAATATACGAGGTCTTGCCGAAATAATTGTACCGTTCAGGGGTTATGGCAGACCAATCAGGTTATGATTAAAAGGGAATGATTGACTGATGAAATTCTACTTTCATTTTCATAAATAAGTTTTTTTATTTTTGATAAAATTACGTTACAATGGATGTAACAATATACGTAGTAATTAAGGCTCAGTTTGATTTTGTGTTAGAAGTGTGGTTCAGTATACTTTTAATACTTTTTTTTACTTTTGACATGGTTGTCACTAGCATTTCAATCTATTGTTCAGTGTCCCCTTGTAAGTTGATAATGAAGCAATGACAAAGCTGCTACCAAAGTAAGGGTGCAAAGATCAGGAATCGATACAATCAAGTACCACACCTGACCCAGGATACCAATGGGAAAGTGACAGTTAGATAGCACAAACGAGAGCCATGAGGTCAGCCCTTTCCCAGCAGGTGACCACAAAGCACATATAAACAGACGCGCACAAAGACATAGCAAACACAAGACAGAATAAAAACATAAAAGATCCACAAAAGAAGTACCGCCTTGGAACGGTCAGTAAAATATTTTACTGGAGGGCTTAAACCGGTTTCATGGCGCGCCTACCTCACCCTTAGTTCAGATGTGGATCAAGACACAAACACAAAACATAAAGATCCACAAAAGAAGTACCGCCTTGGAACGGTCAGTAAAAATATTTTACTGGAGGGCTTAAACCGGTTTAACGGCGCCAACCTCACCCTTAATTCAGATCACGATCAAGACCTCAAGTTTATAAAAATTACATTGGACATTACTTGTATCACCTAGATATTTTTTCTTCCTCTCAGCCTTACCAATATAATTAAAGCAAGATAATTATCAGTAGATGGATTTAATATCCATCTACTGATAATCATCATTGCTTTAATCCTAGCTTTTGATACTACCCCAGGAGTGCTTCAGTAATTGCAATGATTGAGACCTAACATATATATTTGTCCTGCAATTTATTAATCAATGCTTTTAGTATCTGTTTCAACAACACCGGTTCAGCGGTTCAATATTGGGTACAGAGTCTTTAGGGACAATTCTGAATCGATGATTTTAATCTATATCTAAGTATGGTCATGAAAAGTTTCATTTCCACAAAGGATTTGAACTTTAGAGCAATTGAATAGCAGAAAGAATGTCCCTTGGGAGTAAGTTATCTCAATGTTACTGTAACACTGTTGAGTATTACATAGAAAAATATATATATACAGTAAACCTCTGTAAAATGGCCTCTCTTAAAAAGACTAAAAAATGGTTTCAAGACCAATTATTGCTTAATGCAGGTCAAAAGTATTGCAGAATGGAGCATTCTGCAATACTTTTGACCTTCATTAAGCTTCCATTTGTCTTTAAGACCTTTGTTTTGTCAATTTTTGAGTGGCCGTTTTACACAGGTTTTACTGTATGTATTTATTTTGTTGGGAGGAAGAGTCCACAAAAGATCTCACACTATCACAGTATCATATTTGGTCTGATGTTCAACTATTCTTAATTGGAAATAGATGAACTGATACTTTGGCAAACAGTGTAGACTCAGATGAAATGCCACAGGTTTGTGGCATTTCATCAGGGCCTATACTGTTTAATCATCAGGGACAAATGAAAATTCAAACCTGTGAACCCTAAAAATGTATAATTAACCACCCAAATATTTGATCAATTCTGATGACTTGACATACAGATCTGTCCATACATTATCTTTCCAACAAGACAACATAATCAGTTACTGTTTTGATACCAATTAATACTATAACAAACTGTCTTTTTTTTCTTTTCTAGCGGAAGATAACACTGAGGGTGCAGGCTGCTGTGGATGGTTGTTATACGTCTTCTCTATTCTACTTATTGCTGTAACATTACCATTCTCTCTCGTTCTTACTATAAAGGTTAGTACTTAATAACACAAGAATGATGGTGACCATGGATGGTTGTTGTATGTTCTAAAAGACTCTATTCTATTTATCATTTACTACCCTGCCACTGTCTCTTTCTCACCTTAAAGGTTAGTACCCTGTCAGTCTCTCTTACTCTAACTATAAAGATTAGAACATGATAGGATGCAGGCTGCTGTGGATGGTTGTTGTACTGCTTCTCTGTTCTACTTAATATTGTTTGTTACATTGCCATTCTCTCTTGTTCTCACTATTGATGTTACATGTTTTTTCATGCAATAACATTTGTCGGGTCTCAAGGAAGCTGTTTGAACACGAGGCTGATAGGCCTCGTGTTCAAACATCTCCCGATGGACCTGGCAAGTGTTGATGCAATGAAACAAACGTGTGTGAACGTTATTATTACATATTTTACATTATTCCAACCAAATTCGCACGGAAAACGCTGCAAAAACATTAGAATATCCAGTTTCTTACACTGAATTTCTCTAAACAAAATGATGTCAACTGTAAGCTTTCGAACTCAATGTCATAGCCGTATGCAACGTTTTCGCAAACAAAAGCATCAGGGGAAATGATCACTCTTTCCGCATATAACGTTATGCAAATAGCTTGGGGCTCATTTTAAGTATTTTCAATTTCAAATCCATGTTCAAACTGCACATAAATCTCCTGATTTGCTGATTTGAACATGGATTTTCGTTCATTTGATAATGGGCGAAAGGTATCTGTGCAAGAATACTTGATAACACAGAAAGTGCAGGCTGCTATGGATGGTTGTTGCTAGTCATCTCTATTCTACTTATTGTTATTATCCTGCCATTCTCTCTCGTTCTCACTACTTTTATAGAGGTAAGTACAGCAAAACTTGTCTTAAGCGGCCACTCAAAAATAAGACCAAATATCTGTTTTCAAGACCGATAATTGCTTAATGCAGGTCAAAAGTATTGCAGAATGCTCCAAGAGAGCATTCTGCAATATTTTTGACCTTCATTAAGCTACCAATTGTCTTAAAGACCGTTGATTTGTCTATTTTTGAGTGCTGCTTCAGACAGGTTTTACTGTACTTAGTAACACAGAGAGTGCAGGTTTTTGTGGGTGGTTGAGAGTTGGGGGATAAAGCATTGTGAGCGACACACCTCCATGCTATGAGTAATTTTCATATGAAGTAATAAAGATTTTGGCCTATCCTTACAGAAGATGTGGCCCAGAGGCCAAATTCTTTGAGCTACAGCTACTGACCCAGTTTAAGTCAAAGTTGTGACCTTGACCTTGAGAGTTGGTAGCAAAGTGGTGAATTGTGCATGACACATCTCATGGGTAATAATCATGTAAAGTTAAATGAATTTGGTTTATTCCTGTAGGAGATATGACCCGGGCATGAACCCTGGTTGGATGGATGGATGGATGGACAGACATGGGCAAACCTATAGTTTCTGAAACCAGTCTTTGACTGGTAGGGGACTAATGAAAAAGAAGTATTCGAGATAGGTCAATGGAAGTTAATGAGTGGAAGGAACACCATTAAATTTACTGCATAATACATGTGGATTTTTTGTTGGTCAGACAAAAATCATGGTTCCTATTGTAACTTAAAAAATAAAATCTGGATTCTGCGATAACTAAAATGTTGTTTACTTCGGTAATAGAAATAGTTAAAATACTATGAAAATTTTGTATTCCAGAATAAATGCACGAGTATCAGAGTAAGGACCATGAAACTTGATGAGTAGAAAGAAGTCAACCATGGTTTATTCTTGTTAGTTTGACAAAAATATTTCACCTGGTTGGGGACTAACAAATTTATTGCATTTTTCTCAGTATCTTGTTTGTTATACGTCAGGCCTCCAGAAAATAGTGTTAATTAAAATGATTTTTCTTATTTCTCAATCAAAACATGTTATGGGTACTCAAAGAACGGTCTTAATGAGACGGTTCTTTTGAGTACCCATAACACATGTTTATACTAATGTGTAAGGAAATGATTACAATGTTACGCTCGAAAATTTTGCTTATCTTGGCCTATGTTATGTTACTTACAGGTGGTGCAAGAATATGAGAGGGCTGTTATCTTTCGACTTGGGCGTCTTCCTCAAGGCGGGGCAAAGGGACCAGGTATGTTCTTCATGTGCCGATCCAGAGGAGGGACAGGGGTCCAGACCCCCCCCCCCCCCTTGTAAAATCTCAGAATTATAGGTTTCCTCAGGAATACTGCTCAGAAACCCCCTTGAAAATCACAGCTACCCAGTCAGCATTCAATGTTGGGCCATCATCTGCCCGCCTGCGAAACGCCATCAAATGGCGTTTCGCTGGCGGGCTGATGATGGACCACTTTTGTTGTATAATGGGCTTTCTTAAGAATATTCATACTGATACTGGACCTCCCCTGGCAAAACATTCAGTATCTGCACATGTTCTTTGATGTTGTTGTGTAGTTTAAAATTCGCCTCTAGCAAGGAAAGAATTAAAAGGTTACATGCTTTTTTGTGTTAGATTGACATCTGAAAGAATAAACCTGAGGCTACCCTTATAACACCCAATAGGTGGCAATCCAAAACGCTAATACTATCGCCCAATTAGATCAAAAATAGTTAGAAACAGAGGTTTCAATTGCCATTTGTCACCTGCGACAAATGGCAGCAGCGACAAATGGCAATCAAAAACACTGTTTCTAGCATTTTTTGATCTACGTTTGTTGATTGTTAAGAGCGTTTTCAATTGCCGCCTATCCGGTGTGCCTGTGTGAAGTAGAAATCAAAGAGCTTATTTTGCCATAGTAGCTCATCAGTACATCAGTAGATGATGCGTTTAATAATGCACCAGCCCACTACAAAGTCAAACCATTTGGCATGAGTATTGGGATCTCTGCGATATCATTATGATCTCATATATAATGTATCAACTCTTTGCATGCTGGGTATTTTATTCATGCTTTTGGTGTTGTCTGCTGACTTATTTCAAAATTAACTTTTCCAAAAAATTCTTTCAGGGACATGATTAGTGTGTCGAAATGTTTGGATTCAATAATGGTGGTCCTGATCTGGGTCCAAACTGATTGCAAAGGTAATCAGCAGAGGAAAAAAAGTTGCCACTAGCAAGGAAAGTGTTAATGTATTAATTGCACCAGTCATAAGAAAAAGCATTTAACAAACATGCAGATCAGCGGTAGCATGAGCACAGTCTGATCAGTGACTTTATTATTCTATGTCTAAAAAGTGTTATAGACTATTAGTCCAAAATTTCAAGATTCAATAGAGGTTGACTCTGAAGCTGAACAGGCTGGTTTGAGTCTGATGATAGGTTTATTTGTGGTGTAGATCATTTCTATTTTGCCTAGATTCTCTCTTTCATACAGAATATGTCATTTTGAATTCTGCTCTAATTATCGGTTAGCTCCTATGGGGAATGATTATTTAAATATGACATAGTCTTTCTTTTCCAACCATTAATCCTTTTGCACTCAGTGTGTCCAAAACTCCAAAGACTGCAATAGGGTTTTGGGCCCTCTAGTTTGTATAAATCATTTTATAAGCCCATTTTGAAAAATATATGATTATACTATTATGTAATGTATCTGTTGTCATTCCCATATCTGATTCTTTTTGCTTCCGAACAATTTCTGCAGTTTTCATTCATTTAAGTTGAGACTTACTTGGATGTGATGTAGTGCAAATTATTGTATTGAGGTTAAAGTCAGCCAAATTTAAGAGAGTTACTGGCCTTTGAAGAATGAAAAGTGTATAAGGGTGGATAGTGGGGCTCATTTCATATGTTTTACATAGACTTATATAGGGAAAAACATAAAAAAAATCTTCTTGTCTAAAACCATATGGCCTAGAGCCTTGTTATTTGGTATGAAGCATCACCTAGTGAACCTCTACCAAGTTTGTTCAAATTATGCCCCAGGGGCCAAAAATGCCCCCTCCTTGGGTCACATATTTTTGGCTTATATAGGGAGAAACATGAAACACTCTTCTTGTCTGAAACCACAAGGCCTAGAGCCTTGATATTTGGTATAAGTAATCACCTAGTGAACCTCTACCAAGTTTGTTCAAATTATATCCCTGGGGCCTAAAATGGCCCCACCCCAGGGGTCACATGTTTTACATAGGCCTATATAGGGCAAAAACATGAAAATCACAAACTGCAGACCAACCCACGGCACCATGAGGAAGGGCTACAGGACATTTACAGTAACAAGACATCTAAAAGACAATAAAAGCAAAGCAACCAGCTCTCTCTTCCTCGTCAAGATGATTGCAAAACTAGAAAGGACATAAAGTAATTGCATACCAAAACAAAGACCATCACAGAACCCCCACAAACAATGAGAGGTACATAAAACAATAAATCAACAACAACAGAGCCTTAGAACAGACAGGAGTCTAAGCTACTTGGGGGCTTAAATGTATTATACTGGCACCAAATCTTTGCCCTAGATTCTGTTGTTGTTAATACACAAAAATAGTTTAGCTCCCATGGAGGCTTCCTAACTAATGCAATGCATCATCACAGAAAACAATCTCAGCAAATTAACACACTATGATGAAACAAAGAAAAGGGCTCATGACTCACAGTTAGTCAGATGCTCAGAGCTAAAGAAAACCTCAAGTTGAGCTACGGTGGGCCCAGCCAAGGACAAGCATCAGGCACCAACCAACGGACTAAAGCTTTATGTCAGCGTCCTGATTGCGTCTGAGGCCTGACCCACCGTTGTCACTTGTGCAATTAAAGAGGAAACCATAGCTATAAACCGTGATTGGGTTTACAACCAGGCATGCAGAATGATGTTGTATCTCACTCTTTTATAACGTTTAATTATCTTTCTAAATTGATCACTAAGACTAGGCTTTCCTACAATTCTTTTAAATTTATAAACTAAATCACCATAAAATACAGGTTCTGATATGCCCTGTTGCAGAAGAGTTTTTAAACAAATGTTGTATGTAACAATCAACTCTGAGTGTCTGTAATAAAATTTAGAAAAAGCTTTACGATGTTTATGGTATCGATAACCTTGTTTTAATAACTTAGAAGTCAACAGTTTCTGTTGTTGAAGTCAACAACATTAGAACATACTCTCGCAAAACGAATAAGTTGTAAAATGTATACACCATAGGAAGTGGAGCAAAGAACATCTCCATCAAG
The DNA here is from genome assembly GCA_964019695.1 of Loripinus fragilis. Taxonomy (NCBI): domain Eukaryota; kingdom Metazoa; phylum Mollusca; class Bivalvia; order Lucinida; family Lucinidae; genus Loripinus; species Loripinus fragilis. The sequence continues at coordinate 38,634,357 of OZ026515.1, forward strand.
AAATGGATAATTAACTATTTCAAAATTAAAATCATCATGTTTATCATGTCCAAGTCCAGAAAGGGTTTTTTACTGACCGTCCCAAGGCGGTGCTTCTTTTGTGGATCATTTATGTTATTTCTGTCTTGTTTTGTTATGCTTTCATGCACGTCTGTTTGTTGATGCCTTGTGGTCACCTGCTGGGAAAGGGCTGACCTCTTGGCTCTCATTTGTGATGTCTAATTGTGATGTTGTCACTTTCCCATTGGTATCCTGGGTCAGATGTGGTGTTTGATTGTATCGATTCCTGATCTTTGCCCTCTTTCTTACTTTCATTATCTGAGGAATTAGCCCTATTTAACTGGAGTTCAGTGGGATATATCTGACTTACCATTTGTTCAAAATAAAATAAAAAGTTGTTCAAAGCATTCTATTCCATGCAGAATTCAGATTGTCATGGCAACCAAAAGGAAAAACTTTAAAAATCTTCTTGTCAAAAACTACTTGTCAGATTTGAAAATAATATGGTACAAATGGTCCTTGGGTGACCTCTACCAAAGATGGTCAAATTATTTTGATTGGTTGAAAAATGTGGCTGCCAGGGGGCGTAGCCAGTTTTTCCTATGTTAATATAGAGAAATCTTTTTATTGAAATGTTGTAAGAGAGACAACACTTGCAGTTGTGGTTGACTTTGGCTTACCAGTGGTTGTTTTCTTGAGTATTCTCCCTTGAACCTGGGTAGATGATAAGCATTTATTTTTCTTGGAAGATTTTAGTGTTTAATTCCCCATTGTCAGATGAGTTTGATCAAATTATGCCCCTATGGCCAAAAGCGGCCCGTCCTGGGGGTCATATGTTTTACGTAGGCTTATATAGGGAAAATATAAAAAAATCTTCTTGTCTGAATTCACTAGGCCTAGAGTTTTGATAGTATGTATGTTGCATCATCTAGTGATACTCTACCAAGTTTGTTCAAATTATGCCCATGGTGCCCAAAAAATGGCCTTCCCCCGGATTTCACATGTTTTACTTTGAGTTATAAAAAGGAAAGTTGAGATTCTACATGTACATCCTGTTAATTTTGTCAACATAACTAATGGAAACTTTTCCATGTAAAGTCTTAATGAAACTGCTGATCTATCAAAATTCATAGCTGGACTTTGGGGGCAAGCTGTGCTTTCCTATAATCTTTTGAACAGTCATTTTCAGGTGGAACACACCCAGCTCAGGCCTTCTTGTTATACATACCTTGCATTATTAAACATACAAATCTCATAAAAAATTCCTTGGCAGGTGTCAGCGGAAGTGTGCGTGTGTGTGTGTGTGTGTGTGTGTGTGGGGGGGGGGGGGGGGGGGGGGAGTGGGGATTAATTTACATCGCCTCCCCTAATTGATATGTCAATATACAATCAGTATTTTGGTGATGCAGGTCCAGAACAGAGTTTGGTCTTGTTGCCCTTTGAAGATTATAAAACAGAATTGGTTTAAATAGTTTCCGGATTATTCCTATAATTTTCATCTGATTTTGAGTATTGGTGGGTAGTAAGACTTTGATGCATTGCTGTGCCTGTTATAGGCAGGCTACAGTCAAATAGTTAATGAGAGCTGTTGCCCTTGAATTAGCCAGATTAGTTAACTTCACTGCCTGATAAAATAAAAGTGAAATCACTTGAAATAGTATGTCTATCAACTTGCTTATTGATTTCATAAGCTCTCCCCATGCCCTTGAACCCTATGGCAGGGCTAGGGGCAAGGGACTAGTATCCAAATTACGATTGGGGGTACATAGTTTTCCTTTTAAAACACTGTTTTAATTGTCCTCGTAAAAGTGTTATTTACCGATTTTGAGCGCCTTTGAGAATTATTTTGAAAGCAATGTTGATTAATCTGTATGAATTGCCTTAGATCTGGTTAGATGCCATCTTGTATGGACAAATTGTATTAGATCAGAAGCTTAAGCTTGCTAATTTGGTAAAAATCATTCTGTCTAGACATTTTTCTGTGTCAATTAATCATTTTGGAATAGATGGCCATTATAACATTCAACCAACATTTACTCATGCAGAATATGGCAAATTCTTTTGTTTATAGGGATCAAACACATTATGCATTAACATTCTGCTGAGCCCTGAGATTTGTGTTGTAACCTGGGTCTGAAAGGTGAGGGTTTTAACAACCCCCGAGGGACCAGCTCACCTTGCAGATATTAATGTATCAGAAAAACATGTTTGATCGCTATTGAAGTCATGTAGAAAAGGCTTTGAAAATGTCAATTATTGTAGTACCTACAATGGTGTTCCAGAACAAAAACATATATCATCTTGACATTACTAAATTATGCTCACTTCTTCTATGCATGTTACTGTTAATGAAAAATTTTTGTGACGACTCTGTTAATGCATGTTACTGTTAATGATGCTAATTTTTGTGACTACTCCAGAATACACATAATTATTACTTAAAGTCAAGTATCTATGCATTAACAGCACGTGAATTGCCTTATTACATGGGTTTGTACTCAATAAAATGTAACTGTTAATAACGTGCAACACAGTTTTATATGCAATAAAGAAGCATTCAATCACAGAGTTTTAGCTCTACCAAAAGTAAACTTTATTCCATCTCAAGTGGCGTCTCTGGCATCCAGTGGTCCTTCCCTTCATCCATGAATCTGTCAAAGTCAGACCGGTGACTCAAGATGGGCCGAGACGCGACAAAACTTGTCTTTGGGGTGTCTGACAAAGGGAGACTCAAACCAGTCTCCTTAGCTACAGAGACTAGCTAGAAACTTGAAATTTGCCTTGTAGCAAGTTTAGATATGATACTTTCCAAAAAGCGAATAACCAAAGGCGCTGATCAGTCTGCGTGGATGATCAGGCTGTTCTGCATCTTTGTTGTTAACAAACCCCGAAGACAGGTTTTCTCGCATCCAGATGATCTTAGCCTTCTTGTACTAAAACACTTTTTATTATACCCCCCGCAAACTTTGTTTGTAGGGGGTATACTGTTTTCACGTTGTCCGTGCGTCCGTCCGTGTGTCCGTCCGTGCGTCCGTCCGTCCGTCCTTCCGTCCGTCCGTAACGCTTTGTTTCCTTAATAACTCGAAGAGTCATTGCTGGATTTTCATCAAACCTTGCAAACATGTTTATATATGCAAAACAAATACTTTAGACAAAAAAGTAAGGGCTATGGGCCAATTCTATTAGAGTTATTTCCCTTTGTAGTTCTAAATGGCTTTTAATATAGTGCTTTTTCCTTAATAACTCGAAGAGTCATTGCTGGATTTTCATCAAACCTTGCAAACATGTTCATATATGCAAGACAAATACTTGAGACAAAAAAGTAAGGGCTAGGGGCCAATTCTATTAGAGTTATTTCCCTTTGTAGTTCTAAATGGCTTTTAATATAGTGCTTTTTCCTTAATAACTCGAAGAGTCATTGCTGGATTTTCATCAAACCTTGCAAACATGTTCATATATGCAAGACAAATACTTGAGACAAAAAAGTAAGGGCTAGGGGCCAATTCTATTAGAGTTATTTCCCTTTGTAGTTCTAAATGGCTTTTAATATAGTGCTTTGTGCTTATGCTATTATAGGCCATATGCGGGCCAATCAACTCCTACCACAGCTTTCGATGGAACAATTTGATACTTTTCCTATACAATGTAGACACATTGAACATATGCATGAAGGAGTTTAGTTCAGAAATTATAATTTTTGACAAAATGACAGCTGTGAGAACTTAAACAATTTTTCCCTAATAAGGTGTTTGTATATGCATAGACAGTGCCTTTATGGGCCGATCAACTCCTACCACAGCTTTTTATGGAGCAATTTGATACTTTGCCTATACAATGTACACACATTTAACATATGCATGAAGAAGTTTGGTTTAGAAAAAATATTTTTTAACAAAATGACAGCTGTGAGAACTTAGACAATTCTCCCTAATAAGGCTTTTGTATATGCATAGATGGTGCCTTCATGGGCCGATCAACTCCTACCACAGCTTTTGATGGAACAATTTGAGACTTTGCCTATACAATTAAAACACATTGAACATATGCATGAAGGAGTTTTGTTCAGAAAAAATAATTTTTGACGAAATGACAGCTGTGAGAACTTAGACAATTTTTCCCATATTAGGCTTTTGTATATGCATAGATGGTGCCTTCATGGGCTGATCAACTCCTACTACAGCTTTTGATGGAACAATTTGATACTTTGCCGATACAATGCAGACGCATTGAACATATTCATGAAGGAGTTTGGTTCACAAAAAATAATTTTGACAAAATGACAACTGTGAGAACTTACACAATTATTCCCTTATATGGCTTTTGTATATGCATGGATAGTGCCTTTATGGGCCGATCAACTCCTACTACAACTTTTGATGGAGCAATTCGATACTTTGCGGATACAATGTAGACACATTGAACATATGCATGAAGGAGTTTATAATTTTTGTTTGCACAGATTCTACTGAAATCTTCTTATCAAAACTAAGGTCTTCTTGTTAGAACTATAACTTGCCAAGTTTTTTCACTGACTCTTACTGTGCGGGGGGTATCTAATAAGCATTGCTTATTGACTTTTTTCATTTTTATTTTTTTTCTAGTGCTGCTGTACTGGTATTTATTGATATTATTCTAATGAAAAAAATTAATATAATACATAAGTAATAAACGTTAACTTTACATTAACTATGCATTTACGAGGAACACCTAAACCTTACCATGTCAAGCTCTGATATGTCCTTAATTGAAAACAGTGTAGACCAGATCAGCTGGCTTCCTAGAAGCCAGCTGATCTAGATCCACACTGTTTATTCACTGTGCTTGTAAATAAAATCTAACAACTTGAATCCTGAAAGTCAGTTGAACAAAAATTGGGAAGGAGTGTAGTTAATATAGTTTTGTGCATGATAAGGGTTAACCATTATTGTCTAATGTTTTCTTGTATTATATGTTTCAGGCATTTTTTTCATTATTCCGTGTATCGAGAGCTACACCAAAGTGGATCTCCGAACAGTATCTTTCGATGTTCCACCGCAAGAGGTATAGCAATGCAGGCAGATACTTATCACATATGGGAGGCTCAGTGGTAGAGTGCTTAACTCTAGACAGAGGGGCCGCGGGTTCAAGCCTCGCTGGCGCCACTGCGTTGTGTCCTTGAGCAAGACACATTAATCCTAGCTTAGTACTGGCTCAACCCAGGAAGACCCGTCACTACATAACTGAAAGTTTGTTGATGGAAAGTAAAGAATCTAATCAAACAAATGAGACAGTGAAGGCTCAGACAAGCCTATACAATCAGTCTCACCAGAGCCTTCACTGCTTGCTTACACAAAGTTGTGATGTAGATGAAGACTTAGCCCAAAATTTGGGTCTCTAGCCCATTAGATAGCTGGACATGCATATATTTAAACAATGACATCACAGTTTACACATATGCAATAAGTAGCAAAATCTCGTGAGCTGGCCCATATGAGTACAGTGAAACCTGTCTTAAGCAGCCACTCAAAATGGACGAAACAAAAGTCCTAAAGACAAGTGGTAGCTTAGTACAGGACAAAAGTATAGCAGAATGCTCCACGGGAGCATTATGCTATACTTTTGACCTGCATTAAGCAATTATCGGTCTTGAAAATATATTTTGGGGTCTTTTTTGAGTGGCGGCTTAAGACAGATTTTCTGTATCTGGTACCCCACTAAAAGACACAGCAGTTACCTAGCATGGGAAGAGTTTAATGAAACGCTTATGTTGTTGCCAGGCATTGCATTATAAGCTGTATCAGAAATCATTATATTAATTTTGAAAAAGATTTTGAAATAGTCAAATGGTGAGGAAGGAGGTTATAAAAGTGTCATTACTAGTGTATTGATTGTACATTGAAGTTGATTTAGCAATTTAGACCTAAATGTTTACAAAGATTGTTTGCTATGGTTTACAAATATTGACAGTTAACTCTTGTACTTTCTCCTGCTGAATTAGTTAACTCATAAAGGGCCACCTATAATTTGCTGCAGATGACAATTTCAAATTTTGCCGGTTTACTTTTTCATAAATAACAAATAATTGTGATTCTCATGAAATAGCATACCTTATTTTTTTTTGGGGGGGGGGGGGGGAATTAGGAAAGATGTTGCAAAATTTGTCTCTGCTGCAGTCGTGATAGGCACTCATCCAATCAAAGTACAGTGCAGTCCCTTTTATAAAGCTGTGTTTGGGGTCCATAGATTCACTTATAACACAGATCGTCTTATACACGAAAATGCAGATCCAGAGGTCACAAGTTCGATCCCGGCGTGGTTCCATACTTTCGTGCAGATTGATCATGAAATAATTTCTACGGTCATTCTCCTCCTTCCGCTGATTCAAGAAGGGCTGTTGTCAGTTACAAGTGAAGTACTGGTTAACGGCTTAGTCAAGCTTGCCCAGAAAAAAAGTGTGGTTAGGTGAACTGACCTTCTCAGCATGACCATAGCTGTTGACTGAGATGTAAAGAGTCAAACCAAAATACATGACAATGCCACCTCTCACAAGTGTGATGTTGTGAAGTCTTTTCTGGCTTATGCAAAGGTGGTAGTTGTAAACCATCCACTTTATTCCTTTCATGAACATGCTTTCTGAATTTAAGTCCAGAAGTTCTCTTGGCAGTGCCATTTATCAGTGCCTCCAACAGATACCAAAAGAAGACTATTTATCAACTAGTTGTGTAAAAAGGTTACAAACATGTGTTAATACTTGACAAAATTATTTTGCTTAAACATCTGATCCCAATAACAGAACTTGTTTTGCAGGACCCTCATACACTCCTTCCCAATTTTTATCCAATTAACTAGCAGGATTCAAATAATCTTCTTTCATTCAAAGAAAAAAAAGTGTGGATCCTATTCAGCTGGCTTCTAAGAAATATCTGGGTTTTGTCATCTGGTGAAACCTTTGCAAACAGTTTGGATTCAAACTTACTGAAAGAATTTTTTGAAAAAGTTAATTTTGAAAAAAGTCGACAGACAACAACAAAAGCATGAAAAATTACTCAGCATGCAAAGAGTTAAGCATGGTAAGGGTTGAGAGACTTCCATTTGGGAATGTATCGCAGGATGCGATTTTCGTCATCTCGGCTAAATTAGATCATCCTTTTTCTTGTAAGACTAAGTTGAGTTTCTACGTTATATCAAATAATCATTCCCTAGAGGCACTGATTACACTGTACTGTCTGATAGGGAATAGAAAAAATACAGTTGGTCATCACGGTAAATGCTCCAAAACAATTTTCCTTGATTTGTTTTAACTAAAGCTAGAATCGGGCAATAGATGACACACCATCACAAAACCCCACTTTTTTATAGCTTTTCAGTCCTTCTGAGGACCAATGAGGGTGAGGTCAAAAATAAATGTGCACTTGCATGTCCCAATTGCATAAGCTAGTCAACAAATCTCGTTAGATTTGGTCAAGAGGCTTAGGAGAAGATAGCATCAGAGACAGACGGACAGATGGAGGCGTGAGAAAAATTAAGCCATTGCATGACAAAACTAGCAAAATAAATTGTGCATCCAACGAAGACTCAGATTAACTCTGACATCAACCCAGACCTTAGTACAGTGCAGTACCATTATAATGCTATGTTTGGGGTTCCATAGGAATGGAAAGTGTTATAAGTGAATTGGGTTATAAAAGGACAATTTTACAAAGGAATTATAGGGAAATGGTCATTTTCTATATTCCATGGTAAAAAATGGGAACCACAACATTCCAACCTTTCTGAAGTTGGGGGGGGGGGGGGGGGGGGGGGGGGGCGAGGGCGAATTTGATGCAGTCTAAGAGAACTGGACCACCATTTAAATGGATTATAAACCATATAAGAAATTAGCAGTGTAAAGCTGTAACAAATTTGTTAGGGGGGGGGGGGGGGGGGGGGGGCGAATTTGATGCAGTCTAAGAGGAGAACTGGACCACCATTTTAAATGGATTATAAACCATATAAGAAATTAGCAGTGTAAAGCTGTAACAAATTTGTTACCTTAATGGCCCATCAGGAAAACTTGTGAAAATTAGCATAAAATGTGAATGAAAACATGTTTTCATTCACGTTTTATGCAACTTTTCATTCATCTGTTCTTTTAGTACTTTTGTTCAGATTTTCTTGAAATTTTCACCAAAATGTAGAGCTAGAAAATTGGGAATGATATACATCATTTTGGGAAGTTCTTGCTCATTTTTTAATTGGGAAGGGGCCGATATTCGGCCCCAGATTTGGCCTAGGAAAATCCCTGATGACCATGTTATATCCAAATCTGTGTTACAACTAAGTGGTTTATAAAGGGACTGCACTGTACCATTATTGCATCTTCATTCAGGAAGCAATGACTCTGGACAGAGTGAAGGCCAGAGAACAGTGACGTAACAGAAAAGTGTTCAAAATATTAGAGCATTTACCGTCATTATTGATCTGCACAGAATATTTTCTGTCAGCCAGAACTGTGAAGACAGAATTTTGCCTAATTTGATGTTAACAGTATCAAGATATTCCCCGAGATTGGTGAAAGAATTTTTGTTCGCTTGTAATTTAATATTGGAAACCTTTGTTGGTTGTCTGTGAAGTTTACTATTAGACAACTCCGACCTTGTTGTCCATTCGTTTGCCCTTAGGTGCTGATTCACATTGGAGCTCTATTTGTGAATAACAGGGCTTTATTTTTTTTGCTTGTTAGTTCATCTGAGCCTAAGGCTCGTGGTAGGGCTATTTGTATAGCAGTCACTTTTGTCTGTTCATCCATCTGTCTGTCAACATTTTCAAATATCTTCTCTGAAACCTCTGGGCTAATTGACTCGAGTTTAAAATGGAGACTGTAGAGTGCTTGACTCGAGACCGAGAGGCCGCAGGTTTAAGCCTCACCTGTGTCACTGCGTTGTGGTCCTTGAGCAAGACACATTTATCCTGGCTTAGTACTGGTTCAACCCAGGAAGACCCATCCCTGTTTAACTGAAAGATTGTTGATGGGACGTAAAAAATTAGATAATAAAAATGGAGACTGTCACTCCTTAGGGTGTTTGAAAGTTTGTTCAAATGCTCACATGACTCAGATGGTCACCATGCCTATATATGTTAAAACCCTTTAAAAAAATTCTTCTCCATAACAGACATGCGCATGACATTGGAGCATGGTATGGAGCATTGGTTTAAACATATATTATTCAACTTGATTTATACATAGTAAATACAACTTGAAACAATAAGATAAGAAATTGTGTCTAGTTCGCTCGTGCATTAAGCTACTGGGGTCATCTCGAAACCGCCCGTTTTGGAACATGTGCATAAGAGAAAAATAGCATGTCATGCGTAATCACAGCTTCTGCTCCTACAAATGATCATGCTCAAATTAGATTCTGTACTTTATGGGTTTGCAAACAGCAGGATTATGCTATGCACAGCCGCTGAATAATGGTATATTCACCGCTTGTGAATATTCTTTTGAAACAAACCCTTTCTGTCACGCCACTACGAAATTTACCTGTTGATAAAAGACTTAGAAATTTTGGCTGAATTCCGTTTATTGCAAATTCTTCAACTATGTACACAAAAATCTGTTTGCGCCACAAACTTCGGACCTTTTGGAAAAATCGGCGCTTATTTTCCTGTACAACTTTCATCGCGATCACATTTTGGTAACATTGAAAATAAAAAAGTTATCGCCGAAAATCAATGTGAAAAACATAAAAACTAGAGTTTAGGTCCAGATTATTTGCCTGAACTGGGTCTGTAGTGCTTTCAAAAAAGGATACATCCAGATTTGGCAGGACAAGGCTCAAGGCAGTTTCATTGTAGATAAGCCTTCATGATCGCTATGATGGTCCATTTATTACTGCCAATATTTGTCCACAGAGGGCCTGAAAATGCTAGTTATTTGCTATTGATGAGAAAAATATGAAACAAACCATAATGTTAGTCACATCTCCAGATATAACAGTTTTACTCAATCATTACGCATAATTTTCACATTTTTTCGGGAACAAAATAGATACTTAGGTTCTGATTAGAACCCCCTCCATGAGGCATTTCCAATGAGTATGCACAGTTTATGTTTTGGGGTAAGATGGTAAAAATACAGGTCTTTATTATTAAATATCTTAATCAGTAGCCCACACTGCCCACTTTTATATCCTCATCTTACTAGAATATGTTTTTCTCTGGTAACAGCAATTTACATTTCCGATAGACTTTGGCTGGATTCTTGAATTATGGGATAGTTTGTCTTGGTGTATTCCTTGAGGCTTTTAGTTGACCCTAAAAGCACTAATCATATCATCACCAGACAGAAATGTTTTCACATTATTTTTCCCCCGTTGAAGCGATTCTCGTTTGATGAGCATCATCCGCAGGAAAGAAGATTTAACTGTCTTGTCTGGAAAATGGGAAATGCAGAAATTGACAAACAGTGTAGACCCAGATGAGATGCCACAGACTAGGGTGCAAAGTCAAACCATGGTTTTGACACACACGCTCATATGAATTGAAAATTACAACCCCTAACCCCTCACTATATAAAATAATGATGAGACATTCAAACTTGATTGCATCTGACTGGATGGATCATTCCATTAGTCAAGAGAAGAACTTAAGTGAAACATGAGGTCGATCATTTTCAGATTAACCCTTTACCTCATAGAGGTGCCTTTTTACGCTTTTGCAAATAGAGCAGACCCAGATCAGGCAGCTCTTGTAAGAGCTGCCTGATCAGGGTCTACTCTGTTTGCTATTGCAATATGATATATCTGATCCTACATAACTGGAACTGACAAATAATTTCATTGTATGAACGTTTATTTATATAATTATTCATAGTGGGTGGAGCCTAGCATGAATATTCATGAAGGAAAGGGTTAAGAAAAGACTGGAGAAGACATCGGTTAATATTGCCATCTGATGCGCCAAGGTCTAAGAAACTGATCTGTGATTATTGAGTAATATGCCAGTCCCTTCTGTAAAATTAATGATTTTTTTTCTTGCTGTAGTTTATTGCCTTTGTGGTAAAACTGGGTTTAAAACCTCGGGGGCGTAGCCACAAACCCTTTTGGATACCTATATACACATGTCAGGATGACACCACAGATTGATTTTAGCTAAACGGGCCCCGGCTCAACCTGATAGCCGGATAGAGACCAATGGCCAATACTCAGTGTACCAAAATACCTTAAAAAGGGAATTTAGATAATGACAAAGGCAAGGATAAATTTTAGATGTTTATATAGAAAAGCCTCTTTTTACAGCGTACAGACAATGATGCATGCACAGTACATATCCTAAAATAACTAATTAACTATGTAATTATTTAGCCAAAGTTACCAATTTATCAATTTTAGATTTAGATATTTAATTGTTTAACTAATGCCAGCTCGTTTGCATACGGATAGGGAAAAAGGGGGGGGGGGAAATGTGACAGGTTCAAACAAATGGTTCACCCACAAATGTGTAGCTGAACAATCCCTCTGATTTCCTGCACCTTATATACTTGCTAAATGACCAGTCTACGACAAAGCACTGCTCAAAAATTACTAATAATCACTAATTTAGTAATTCCAATAAAATTAAACGTCAGTAAATTCACCATTCAGGTTCCCGAGACAAACTTGGGTATCTCAGAGGTGAACAACTATCACCTCAAAGAACCTGCGGATGATTTTACTGGAAAGCACCCAAAAAGGCAAGCATATGCACGATCAGAGCCATATCAGAGACAAGAGACAGACCAAAGAAAGAAGGATAGAGGGGTCTAATTCTATAATTGTCCTTGATAAAATCCTCATTCAATTAATGCTCCTGAGAAGAATTCATCCTTAACCGGGAAAAACTATAAATTGTATGTACCCTTTTTAGAATCTCAAAGTCAAATTATTTACTTTATAGGTGTATAGCAGAACACATTTGAAGTTAGAGATTTCAGAATCTGTTCAGCAGACTGAGCACATTCAGGGCAAACCCTTATTTAGGCTAGAACCAATGTATATCCGGCCTTCATTAGTACCAAACCAGCAGAACAGATTAACCAGACTCAAATGTCTGTTATCACCCAAAATATGTCCTTATATTCTGCTAAGAAAACCTACTAAAACATAGTCCCAAAACATCAAGGAAAAATCTAATTTCGCCTAATTTTTAGCATATAGCAGAACACATTTGAAGTTAGAGATTTCAGAATCTGTTCAGCAGACTGAGCACATTCAGGGCAAACCCTTATTTAGGCTAGAACCAATGTACATCCGGCCTTCATTAGTACCAAACCAACCGAACAGATTAACATGACTATAAGTCTGTCATCACCCAAATATGTTCTTGTATTCTGCTAAATGAACTTGCTATAGCATACACATATTTCATATTAGTTTTAGAAAACACCCAAAGCAAATATGCTCTAAGTCCAAAGATGTCAAAATAAGAACTATAAAAAATATTTATTTCTGCAAAAATATCAGTGCATTTTTAATACATCACACATCCCCTCAGAATCAACAGAATGAAGCAACGCCGAGCGTTCTCTGGTTTTGTAGACAGCAAAAGTCACATGTTAAAATAATACGATTTCATTGGCTACCTGAAATCTAGCTGGACTAGTCTATTTCTACTCAGGGACCTCAACATATAATTTGCCAGGAAATGACATCATAGTTACCTAAACCTATTAATAAACATCACTTCCTGTCTATTGCGCAATACCACAATTTTTACCAAAATATCAATAAATTTTACTTTCTAGATTAAACAAATGCATGCGCACAGTATTTCCATGTACATCCTCAATAAAACAGTAAAATTCACCTCTGAAATAATAAACTCTTAGCCAAAACAACCCTAAATAAGGTCCTATACAATCTAAGTGGTCTAACTATAACAGATTATATGGTAATGCTTTACTGAAGTGTGATTAGGTCAATGCCCCTACACTGAAACAAAATAGTCCTTAAAAACTATTGAATACAGTGAAGCCAGATAAGCTTAATACACCTAATAAATAATTATTAATTAGTATTTATGAAAACCTATTTCATTTCAACAATTAGTTGACGAAAATCCCCAAAATCATTGAATCAAAAAGTGTATGAAAATGTCAAATTCTGACAACCGGAACTACTTTTAGCATGGAACATATTCCCAAATAAAAATCTAGTTTATTGGATAATATCAGTATTTTCAAAGGATCCAAAAGCCAGGAAACGTAAATTCATTTTCAAGTAAGCTCCTTTACTTTAAACTATTTGTAAAGCTCATTTCTTAACTTTATAAAAAGATGGGTCAGTCCATTACAACATAGGAACCAAATTAACCTCTTATAAAACTCACTTCACCAACAATGCAATTTCTCTTTAACCCATGGAGACATAGAAACAAAAGGTCCCCACAGCCTCACATGTGTAAAACATAATAAAGCATACCCAAAACCACAGCTTCAAAATGATCTCAGGCCCAAAAGAGCTTAAAACACAATTTGTGATTCGCCAGTTGCATGCAAAAACATTGAATCTGACATTTCCGCTATGGTGAATCATATGTAGGCCAGACCAACACACTTAAATGCGCAAATGTTCATGTCAGTCTCATATACGGATGTGATAGAAATATAGAAAATTTTACACTGTCAGTAGCAATGCTCTAAATAAAGTGACGAGGGTTTATCATTTTTCTAATTTCAGGCTACTCTGGGCTTATTTTGTAAAATTCCAAATTCTACTGATAAAGCATGCAAAGGGATTTTAAATTACACCACTATGAGTCATTATATAAACCTGCTGTTTGTAACGGATTTTAGAGTCTGAAAAATACATACATGACCATTCAAATGCACAATTCATACATGACAGTCTCATTTTGCTTATGGCAGAAGCACACAGAATTTTGCAATGTGGCAATATAAATGCCCTATTTTAATAAAGTGGCAAAAACTCAAAACCGCTAATTTCAACCTATTCTGGATCCGCCATGTAAAATTACGAAATGTGATTCATTTTAAAGAGCATGCTAAAGAAGTCTATTTCATTGTTTTCACACCAGTGTCAAATTACAGACATTTACCATGATTCGGATAAATTGGATGTATGCAGTCTAATATCAACAACTAGCAGACGACAAAAAGCAATAATTAGCAGACTACAAAATCAATACCAGTTGACTCAAAAAATGAATTTTACCACACTACACCCCTTTCAGAAAAATAAAAATTCTAAGCGAGAATTTTTATCGATTTCATCCCTGAAATCAATATCAATATTTCAACTTCGATTGTCAGCCTTCTTCTTGAGGCTCAACTGTCACATGAACGCAAGACATAAATGATAGAAATCCAAAATAAATGATCTGAAATCATTCATCATTACTCCCCATACATTAGCATTTTTTTCTAGTCATCAAAAATATTATTCAGTGATCATTTTCCCTTAAAACCTCAAGTCTTTTATCACTGATTTTAAATCTCTGACACTGACAAAGTCATCATAAAACTATGAAAAATACAAAGCATATACGTGTATACATGTATATAAAGATACATAGCAAAATACTAATAGATTTCTATTATCTACTCAACCCTAATGGAAAAAAAAATATGGAGATTGAATTTAGTCTATCAGTATCATTGGATATTACCATTGATATTATAACTTAACTTTCAGGATTAAGTCCTTCAAGATTTCCAACAGGATTCATATTCTCATCAAAACTCCTTCAATGTACTTAGATTTAAGCAAAGTTATTAAAAGTGCTCAATAATTTTAAATTTCAAGATGAAATATATAGAGGAACCCTGTTATTATCAAGCATTAAAAATCAAAACACTCAAAAGTATTTTAGACACTGCCTTCATGACAATTATGAAGTTCTAAGAATTCCTTTTCTGTCTTATCTTATTTTAATCTCTATAGACAAAGTATCAAATAACTTCAAAATATCTTAAATTTTGAAAAAAGTTCAAAATAGCACCAAGCAAAATTGTTGATCTTAGCAAATTAAAACAAAACAGAACAACACAATCTACACAAACTAAAACTAGAACTAAACTATCTTATCAAAATCTTAAATCTAATTGGTTACATGAACAAATCAGATGGCATTGTAAAAAAGAGATTATGGACATGTAAAACGATTGTGAAACTTTTTGCACCATCAACTTAAATTTCATGAGTCTGACCAAATTGTCATACAGAAGTTCTTGTTGCTCATTTCCACAGTTTATGAAACTTAAAATTTGGACAAAATGGCTGTTAAATTAGATTATTCAAATTTCATGAACACTTGCGACATTAATAAGGCTATACAACTTCTTCGTAGTTTAATAATTGAAAATTCCTTCAATGTCCAACTCCATGTTTCACAATTATTTTATGTCCAAAGTACTTGAAAACCTATACATTTAAAATATGTAAGGGATACCTTCAATTCAAATTATGGTGACCTGCACAGGAATCTTACTGATCATCCAAATTCAGTACCAATTGCCTATTTCAATCCTGTACAAGACCCTTGGTGATGCAAAAACTAACCTTTCACCAAAAATGAAACCATAGACCTGAACTGATGCAGCCCATATGGACATACAACTGCAAGGCTATTACTGCACAAGCACATGCACCTGTATATATCCTATAAGTCATTCAAAATATATCAATTCCAGTCTACCGATATTGTTTGTCCCTATTTCCCAAAAATGAAACAAAGCAAAAGCTCAAAAAGTATAAAAAAGCAAAGCAATAGTAAAAAAGTTATAAAACTATTTACATTAGAACTATACCCATACCTGAACTCAAAAACCGTATTTGATCTCATTGAATTTTAATTATCAGTGCCACAGTTAAATGCTCATTAGGATCCATCAGTTCTCCCCTCATTATATACTACTCACAAAAACACATCGCTATACTGTTCTCATTCTAAACCACTGTATGAATAGTGAATATCAATAAAATACAAATAATGACCTATAGCCTACAGGATGGAAGAATGCATTGATATTGTGCAACATATTAGAATATGTAATTATACTTAAACAAAAAAAATATATATAATATTCAAGGTAAAATGTAACATGTCTTCACATACTGTCAACCATTAGTCCCCATGGTACCCAAGGCATTATATGAGAATCAACCCATGTAGTGACTTCAGAACGGCCTTTATACAACAAGAAGTTAACCAAGACCAGCAATCTACCTCTAGCTGTTATAACTAAAAACAGCATAACAGCGTAAATCCAATAACAGGTAAAATACCCATGAACTAAAGTTATGCTAACTAAGGGGGCTAAAAAATATATGGGATTCAGGACAGGAGCTTGGTACTCAAACCAATCGAAAATTAAACCAGAAATCACTCACATAAGACAATTCACACCAACCAATGTCACCATGTAAATCCAAAGGCTGACCCAAAAGAAAACATGTATTTCTTACACCCAGTACACACTAGCAGAGGATCATGTAATCTCAATGTAACCACAACTTAACCATGCACCGTGTGGTGGCCATCCACAAGGCACATGTACTTAAATCCCACTGTCAAATCACATGAAATCAATGATATGTGTCAGTATAAGCTATACCCAGCCTTACACATCTTCGAAAACCAAAACCATAACTCTTATATCCCTGCACGATCCTCAACTATGTGTGCACTACCATTTAATATACACATATATCTGAATAACATGTGCAAATTGTGCCCAGTGTCATATCCATCACGCATGATACTCACTGCTGGAATTTTTCACCCTGGACAGATATTAGAACCTGTCAAACCAACCCAACCACATAAAAAGGACGTATAGGCAACCCAGGTCTATACACACATAAAAAAATAAAAAAGAAAAGCATAACATGAGTTTATACTCTAATTCACAACCTTGGAATCTATTTTGGCTTTTGCTCTCTAGTTCCAAATCCGGTGACATCAGAGTCTGCAAGAAGTGCCAGGCCTTTACCTCGTATCACTTCCCAAACGGTTACTTTTTTCCAGCACTGTGCATCACCCAGAACAGAGATAAAACTAATCACAGTCCATACAAATAAAATATAAATGCATGGTCACCTGCATCCAAACAAAGTGCCTAACAAGTATAAAACAGTGTAATTTCAAACTTAAACTACAGTAAAACCTGTCTTAGTGATCATCTCTACTCAGCAATCAATCTGTCTCAAGCAAGCACATTTAAACCATCCTTAAATGCTTGCCTAATGCAGATTGACCATATTATAACCAAAAACCACAATTTAAATTGGTATCTTAGCTTTTGAATTTCTATAATATCCTTTTAAAATATTTAAAATCTAAAATTTCTTGACTCAAACAAAAGATTATAAATGAACCTAACAGATGCCTGGAAGCAGAATCATGCGACTACACTTGCCAATGTAAGCCAAAATATCGTCTGAGAGGCCTTCTTACTATAGTCTTGATTACCTCCGCGCTGCTCTGTATCCATACCATAGATTTTATCCCCAGACTGTCACTGTCATCAGTCTGATAACATTGTTCACCGCTGCCTCTCTGAACTTAAAGGATAGGGGTACCTCATCATCGCCGTCTAGGGGTTTGGGGGCTCAACATGCACAGCTAGTACCGGTTCACTGCACAAGTCTCCCCAACTGATTCTCGGTCATCAGGTGATATCCAGATCTACACTGCATTGGCGCAGGACATCATAACTGTGTAAGGAACAGGTACAATGAAACCAATTCCAGGTATCAAATAGATCCAGATAAGATGGCATGCATAATTTCTCATCTCATCTTGCTAACTAATTGGCTTCACATCTAAAGAACCTTTCCCAAAGAAGACATCAGGTTTTTACAAAATTGAATTAATCTCTCATAGGTACACATCTCACTTCCGTCTCAGGGAAGTCCTCAGATAGCTATGTTGTCTGGCTAAGTTCACATCCATATCTATTTGCTTCAAATCCTGGAGTGGCCTACGAGCTAAGTTCTGTCCTCTAGGTCCACCTCCTTGCGGAAGAAGTCTTTCATACTGAAATCTCCAAACCCATAGTTGCTACAATCATCCACTCCTGTAGGTCTAAAATGATGTTGTCTTGGCTGTATGTTTACATTTGGGCCATAAACTCAAAAGTCCCACTCTTCTGTATATCCCTCATAGAAGAGTATAAACAGATAAATGCTGTTGCTGTCCACGACCTCTCTCCAATGGTATATCCTGCCTTCTCGATTAAAACTCTGGGGACATCCTTCCCACTCCATGAACTCTCTCATGGGAGTATCCAAATCACCAACAGGATCACCCTTTACCACTGGCTGCCTTGTCCAGCAAACTAAGCTATGTTCCTCCCTATGGAACTCTATCAAAATCTTAGAAGTACATGCCACTGGTTGGCACGTCTTCTGCATCAAATAATAAACTAAGTTCTTCATCAAAGATTATGTTCAACCATGTTCTTCTCATGTACAGAGTCCTCACTTGGTTCTGGGTTAATAGTCCATCATCCAGGTACAGTTCTAGAATGCAAATCCATCTTTTGGAAGATTTCCACCGTCTACAGACATTATGAGAAATGATTCACTAATGGCTGACTACAACTAAGCCAAAAGACTACAACTCAAGTCTTTGTACCAGAAGCTTATCACTCTCAGCGGTGCAAATAGGTTATGCCAACAGACAAATTTGCTTACCAATTTTTAAGCTACCACTGCTCAAAAATAAGTGTTTCTTTCCTTTGAAAGAGATGCAAGGTTAAAATTTAGAATTTATGATGAATTGCAGCTTTAAGACAGCTCTCATGTTAGCTGATCTCCAACTTGGATCATGTAAGCTTAAACTCAAGCCTACTACTAACGCTTAAATGATATCTTAAAGCATCAAATTTTGACCAATTCGCAACTTTTGTCAGATTTCCAACCCAAGACCTTCAAAACAAAATGTAAAATCTGACAAATTTCAAAACTCAAACCGTCCATGATGGTAGGTCTCCAAAAACTGTGTCCACCTTATTCATAAAATTTTGATCTAAATTCCAAAATCAAAATTACTAAATTACTCAGTGGTGAACACACAAACAGACCAATAAAATAATAGATCAGAGGACTAACTCAGAGAATTATCACTGCTACAACCAAAGTGGTAGCCTGACAATACTCAGTTGCAGTCCTCTAACCGATTCTGTGGATTCTGAGAGTTAATTAAAAAGATAGAAGATAGAAATTGGGAATAGGGATGCTTGACACTAGTAAAACTCAACTAACTAATGTTATAGCATAAAATATTCCATAAAATAAACTCAAACCAAAAAGTTAAGCAATCTACTTAAATACTGAGACAATAATAGACATCACTATGCACTGAAATGCAGCATTGTCTTCAAGACCAAGTATTCTTGCTTCCAAATCACATTTTTGCCTTACATGTTTATCAATTTGTTCTTTCTGAACAATAATAAGTTGTGCCACCTTTTCCACAAATTGTCTAAAGGTGGCTGCATAATTATCTTATTAAATTTGCAAATGCTGAATAGATTTCTCTTCCCAAGCTCCAGCATCTTAAGAGATTCTTTCAGACTCAAAATTTCTCTCTTTAAGAGTACTCATACCAAAATACCTTGCCATACTTTAAAGAAAGTATAAATTTAAGTTTTAACCCAAACCTGAGTATTTTTAAAAACTGAGGATCCACTTCTGCTCATTTACAAAAACGGATCCCACTTCTGACACCAGAAAAAACGGTTGTGTGGTAAAACTGGGTTTAAAACCTCGGGGGCGTAGCCACAAACCCTTTTGGATACCTATATACACATGTCAGGATGACACCACAGATTGATTTTAGCTAAACGGGCCCCGGCTCAACCTGATAGCCGGATAGAGACCAATGGCCAATACTCAGTGTACCAAAATACCTTAAAAAGGGAATTTAGATAATGACAAAGGCAAGGATAAATTTTAGATGTTTATATAGAAAAGCCTCTTTTTACAGCGTACAGACAATGATGCATGCACAGTACATATCCTAAAATAACTAATTAACTATGTAATTATTTAGCCAAAGTTACCAATTTATCAATTTTAGATTTAGATATTTAATTGTTTAACTAATGCCAGCTCGTTTGCATACGGATAGGGAAAAAGGGGGGGGGGGAAATGTGACAGGTTCAAACAAATGGTTCACCCACAAATGTGTAGCTGAACAATCCCTCTGATTTCCTGCACCTTATATACTTGCTAAATGACCAGTCTACGACAAAGCACTGCTCAAAAATTACTAATAATCACTAATTTAGTAATTCCAATAAAATTAAACGTCAGTAAATTCACCATTCAGGTTCCCGAGACAAACTTGGGTATCTCAGAGGTGAACAACTATCACCTCAAAGAACCTGCGGATGATTTTACTGGAAAGCACCCAAAAAGGCAAGCATATGCACGATCAGAGCCATATCAGAGACAAGAGACAGACCAAAGAAAGAAGGATAGAGGGGTCTAATTCTATAATTGTCCTTGATAAAATCCTCATTCAATTAATGCTCCTGAGAAGAATTCATCCTTAACCGGGAAAAACTATAAATTGTATGTACCCTTTTTAGAATCTCAAAG
This sequence comes from Loripinus fragilis, assembly GCA_964019695.1. NCBI lineage: Eukaryota > Metazoa > Mollusca > Bivalvia > Lucinida > Lucinidae > Loripinus > Loripinus fragilis. The sequence goes on from OZ026515.1 coordinate 38,654,924, forward strand.
TCAAATTATTTACTTTATAGGTGTATAGCAGAACACATTTGAAGTTAGAGATTTCAGAATCTGTTCAGCAGACTGAGCACATTCAGGGCAAACCCTTATTTAGGCTAGAACCAATGTATATCCGGCCTTCATTAGTACCAAACCAGCAGAACAGATTAACCAGACTCAAATGTCTGTTATCACCCAAAATATGTCCTTATATTCTGCTAAGAAAACCTACTAAAACATAGTCCCAAAACATCAAGGAAAAATCTAATTTCGCCTAATTTTTAGCATATAGCAGAACACATTTGAAGTTAGAGATTTCAGAATCTGTTCAGCAGACTGAGCACATTCAGGGCAAACCCTTATTTAGGCTAGAACCAATGTACATCCGGCCTTCATTAGTACCAAACCAACCGAACAGATTAACATGACTATAAGTCTGTCATCACCCAAATATGTTCTTGTATTCTGCTAAATGAACTTGCTATAGCATACACATATTTCATATTAGTTTTAGAAAACACCCAAAGCAAATATGCTCTAAGTCCAAAGATGTCAAAATAAGAACTATAAAAAATATTTATTTCTGCAAAAATATCAGTGCATTTTTAATACATCACACATCCCCTCAGAATCAACAGAATGAAGCAACGCCGAGCGTTCTCTGGTTTTGTAGACAGCAAAAGTCACATGTTAAAATAATACGATTTCATTGGCTACCTGAAATCTAGCTGGACTAGTCTATTTCTACTCAGGGACCTCAACATATAATTTGCCAGGAAATGACATCATAGTTACCTAAACCTATTAATAAACATCACTTCCTGTCTATTGCGCAATACCACAATTTTTACCAAAATATCAATAAATTTTACTTTCTAGATTAAACAAATGCATGCGCACAGTATTTCCATGTACATCCTCAATAAAACAGTAAAATTCACCTCTGAAATAATAAACTCTTAGCCAAAACAACCCTAAATAAGGTCCTATACAATCTAAGTGGTCTAACTATAACAGATTATATGGTAATGCTTTACTGAAGTGTGATTAGGTCAATGCCCCTACACTGAAACAAAATAGTCCTTAAAAACTATTGAATACAGTGAAGCCAGATAAGCTTAATACACCTAATAAATAATTATTAATTAGTATTTATGAAAACCTATTTCATTTCAACAATTAGTTGACGAAAATCCCCAAAATCATTGAATCAAAAAGTGTATGAAAATGTCAAATTCTGACAACCGGAACTACTTTTAGCATGGAACATATTCCCAAATAAAAATCTAGTTTATTGGATAATATCAGTATTTTCAAAGGATCCAAAAGCCAGGAAACGTAAATTCATTTTCAAGTAAGCTCCTTTACTTTAAACTATTTGTAAAGCTCATTTCTTAACTTTATAAAAAGATGGGTCAGTCCATTACAACATAGGAACCAAATTAACCTCTTATAAAACTCACTTCACCAACAATGCAATTTCTCTTTAACCCATGGAGACATAGAAACAAAAGGTCCCCACAGCCTCACATGTGTAAAACATAATAAAGCATACCCAAAACCACAGCTTCAAAATGATCTCAGGCCCAAAAGAGCTTAAAACACAATTTGTGATTCGCCAGTTGCATGCAAAAACATTGAATCTGACATTTCCGCTATGGTGAATCATATGTAGGCCAGACCAACACACTTAAATGCGCAAATGTTCATGTCAGTCTCATATACGGATGTGATAGAAATATAGAAAATTTTACACTGTCAGTAGCAATGCTCTAAATAAAGTGACGAGGGTTTATCATTTTTCTAATTTCAGGCTACTCTGGGCTTATTTTGTAAAATTCCAAATTCTACTGATAAAGCATGCAAAGGGATTTTAAATTACACCACTATGAGTCATTATATAAACCTGCTGTTTGTAACGGATTTTAGAGTCTGAAAAATACATACATGACCATTCAAATGCACAATTCATACATGACAGTCTCATTTTGCTTATGGCAGAAGCACACAGAATTTTGCAATGTGGCAATATAAATGCCCTATTTTAATAAAGTGGCAAAAACTCAAAACCGCTAATTTCAACCTATTCTGGATCCGCCATGTAAAATTACGAAATGTGATTCATTTTAAAGAGCATGCTAAAGAAGTCTATTTCATTGTTTTCACACCAGTGTCAAATTACAGACATTTACCATGATTCGGATAAATTGGATGTATGCAGTCTAATATCAACAACTAGCAGACGACAAAAAGCAATAATTAGCAGACTACAAAATCAATACCAGTTGACTCAAAAAATGAATTTTACCACACCTTTTATGCCTAAAGTTATGTGTTCAGTCTCTGAGATATTTTCGGGCGCATCTCAGAACCATCTTAGGTTGTTTGTTGTCGCTGTTTCACAGATTACCTCCAAATCTGAAACATTAGGTGAAGATTAGGGTTAGCCTTTGAGCAAAATAGGGTAATAAAAAGGGATAGATCTAGCACCACTCAAGTTTGCATATACTTTTATTCCTCCAAAATCAATGTAACTTAAATTGAATTTCCATATTGCCCAGGTGTCTCATAGTGGACAAGAACAAAATGGAATTATCATTTTGGAAAAGCCTCTAAAGATTCAGTGAAGGAGCAGAATAGATTGGTAACAATCAAAGTTGATTATGTTTGCTTCACTCGAGGGAAATTTAACAATACAATGTTTGAAAAGTATGTCATGTTGATTGAAATACCAGTATTGTTTAACGAAATTTCAAAATATCCCACCAATAGAAGCCGCCGTGGTGTAGGGGATAAACCTATGTCTTGTAAACCAGGGGTCCCAGGTTCGATTCCCGGCTTCTCCATAAAACCACTTTCGGTGAGCCTTTGGGTGTTCCCGTTATAAAACCAACACAAATCTTAAACCAACCTGGCGGAACTGTTTTATACCCAGGAAAGCCACAAAAAGTTGTTTTTTTAGAAGCTGCCATGGTGTAGGGGATAAACCTATGTCTTGTAAACCGGGGGTCGCTGGTTCGATTCCCAGCTTCTCCAAGTCTGTCGGATGAGACTTTAAGCTGTTGCCCCGTCTTCTGAGATGCTTTAAAACCAGAAAAACTGCCTGTTGAGCCTTCGGGAGCTCCTGGACATAGAACCACAAAACCATAAACCCACCCGGCCAGTACTGTTACAGCCAAGGAACACGGCCACAAACAATAAATATCCCACCAATAGATAGTCTAAATTTTAGAGTGCATTAATTTCCAAAGGCTATTACTAGTGGAATGACTTTATCATCATAATGGATTTTTGATTAACGTGCAGGTGCAGGGGCATCATCCACATCAGTGGGCCCCTTTCCAGGTAACTGGCTAGCTGCACGCATAGCAGATCTCACATCTGATCTCCAGGTGCTCCTTTCTTGAGAGTCAACTGTGGTGAGCTTCCACTCACGGCAGTCTTTCTCTGTCAGTTTCTTCCATGACTTGAAACCTATAAACGCTTTCTTTGTTTACTATCCTGAAAAGCAATTTTTCTGCATGCTGGGTAATTTCACATGCATTTTGTTGTCTATTGACTTTTTATGATTGCACTTAATGTGGCCTTAACTCCATCATTTTTTTTTACCTGCGTCACTTTAGCGAAAGCAGGTCTAGTAACGGGTCCACTCTGTCTGTCCGCAACACTTTTGGGGTGCCTATTTTGTGAAGTCTGTAACTCCAAAAATTTTCATTCTTTTTTATTCAAACTTTGTATAATGATTGTTCACATATTGAAGATTGACACCATCTATGGATGAGTTGAACTTAAAATGACCAAAACTCCATGGATGTGTCAATTTTCATCCATAGAGTTTTGGCCATTTTATTGCAAATTAATTTTGAAAGATTAACTAATTCATCCATGAAGTTTTTACCATATTAAGCAATTGGGTTTTGAAAAATTGAATCATCTCATGGAGTAGGTAGTTTAAGTACATTTAGACTTTGAAAAATTGATTCCTGCCTACATGTTTCACCTTTGTGTTCAGTGCGTTTAAATTCATATTCTGTGAACCGCAACATGAGATTTCCAACAATATGGTATGTGCGACCAGCAAAGGCTCAGACCAGCCTGTGCATATGCGCAGTCTGATCAGAGCCTTTGCTAATCGCCTGAATATTCTATGACTCTAGACTACTGACCGAATATTATTTGGAGTTTCTAAGCTTAAAAGTAGACTGCACAGGCTCATCTGAGTCTATACAAGTCAAAATACCACATTGTTGGAAATCAAATGCCACAGCTCAATTTTGAATAACTTTATTTTTGCAGGTTTTGACCAAAGACAGTGTAACAGTATCGGTAGATGCTGTGGTTTACTATCGTGTGTCAAACCCAACCATATCTGTTGCTAATGTGGAGAACGCACACCATTCCACTCGCCTCTTAGCGCAGACAACCCTACGAAACATCCTTGGAACAAAGAACATGTCAGAGATTCTGTCAGACAGAGAGAGTATTAGTCAAGGCATGCAGGTAATTTATTAACTAAAACTGTATCAATCCCTTTTCATCCTGATGGAATGTCCTATGCATATTGATAGAATAAGTATGGAGTTGCCCATTTTAACCCATTTAAGCTGAATGGAATTTCCCACCGTTATCATTTGGACAAGTCCATTTCCAATTGTAGGGTTGTTGGGTGGTATTTTTTCATTTTATTCAAATTTTAATAGAAACTTCAGCGTTTGATCTGGTTTTGCACTGTTTGCTAATGTCCCACAAAAAGGACGCTAGGCTTATATGGGTTAATGAAGCACAGGTAGAAAGAACTTCTAGCAATAAGGCATATATTTCCCTAGTTGACATGATTACAAACACCAAATTTTCAAATTGCCCCAATGTTTTTAAAAGTGGTGTAGTTCAACAGTAAAATATGCATAGTAAGCAACAAAATACGCTTCAAAGTGATTCACCATTTACAATACCGTGAAAACGTGTACTTTCTACTCCCACCCCTCATTTTTTTTTTTTTTGGCTACCGGGCCGCGTAGCGCAGTCGATAACGTGTCTGGCTACAGATGCGTGTCTGACTGCAGATCCAGGTGTCGCGAGTTCGATCCCGGCCCGGTCCCATACTTTCGTGGAGATTGATCATGAAATAATTTCTACGGTCATTCTCCTCCCTTCCGCTGATTCATTCAAGAAGGGTTGTTGTCAGTTACAAGCGAAAGTATGTGCACAAATTACTGGTTAACCGCTTGTTCAAGCCTGCCCAGGAAAAAGTGTGGTTAGGTGAACTGACCGTCCCGCAATGACCATAGCTGTTGACTTTGGACATAAAAGCAACAAAACCAACCAACCAACCCCTCATTTTACGTCTTTATACTGGGTGCCGTTTAGACCAGACTTTGAGTAAATGCATTGCTAGTTATAAAAAAGTAAAATTGCTAAAATGTTAAGGATAGAAATGCTTTTCATTTCCCAAACCTTACCATATTCCTTCTGTGCATGCGTACGAAATACACCTAAAATTGTGACGTTTGTCATTGGAAAGATGAAAATGGTGTCTTTCAGTTTATTTCTAGATGCTTTCCCCCCCCCTAGACCCAAGATGCCCTTTGGACAACGACATGTCGTTATAAACATTTACAACATATGTAAAAGGCATTTTGGGTCTAGGGGGGGTGGAAAGCATCTAACAACAAACTGAAAGACACCAATTTCATCTTTCTCATGACAAACAACACAATTTTAGGTGTATTTCGTACGCATGCGCAGGAGGAACACGGTAATGTTTTAGAAATGAAGAGCACTTCTATCCTTAACATTTGAGCACTTTTACTGTTTTAAAACTAGCAATGCATTTTCTCAAAGTTTGGCCTAAATGGCACCCACTATAAAGACGTAAAATGAGGGGTGGGAGTAGAATGTGCACATTTTCACGGTATTGTAAATGGTGAATCACTTTGAAACGTATTTTGTAGCCTGCTGTGCATATTTTACTACCAAATTACACAAATTTTAAAACATTAGGGCAATTTGAAAATTTGGTGTTTATAATCATGTCAACTAGGGAAAATATACACCTTATCGCTAGAAGTTCTTTCTAAATTTTGATAAATTTCTGTCATGAAGATTTGTTTTTATCTCTGCAAATATTGCAGACCCATTGGTGTACATGTACATTTACATTAAACATTTTGCCTGCTGGGTAATTTTTTCATGCTTTTTTGTTGGGCCTAATCAGGGTCCAAACTGTTTGCAAAGATTATCAGCAGACGACACTAGTAGGCAAAGAGTTAAAGTTGTAGACCCTATAGTAGGATCATTGATTACTGTAAAAATGTAGGCAAATATGGGGAAATGTCATTTCGAGTTTTGTCTTACCATTAAAGCTCATTGAACTTGGTATCAGCAGTACATGATGTTTTTTTTTTTCAATCCTCACCAGAATAATAAAACATTATCTCATTGGTGGTGTAAGTTTCTGACAATTTTGCCAATTCTTTAAGGTGGAAGACCTAGTAATTATTCTGTCTAGCCAGTGGAGCACATTTCAAATTAACATCTACAAATAAGCAATGCATCAGCTAGCCATCACACATACAGGAAAAACACCCTGTTAATTCAGTATTTAGAGTATCATATGTGAAACAAATGATAGCAATGAGGTTCTATGAATATTGCGTAAGAAGAATCAATAGTCCATTTTTTCTTACTGCTGAATGATTGTCAGTTTTGGCATTTCATCTGACCTTGACATATATCCTCTGCCTCAATAAGGAAAATAATGACTATTGGAATAGGATGTATTTTATTTGGGTCAATCATATACAGTAAAACCTGTCTAAAGCGGCCACTCTCAAATAGACCCAAAATTGGTTTTCAAGACCAAATATCGCTTAATGCAGGTCAAAAGTATTGGAGCATTCTGCAATACTTTTGACCTTTATTAAGCTACCATTTGTCATTAAGGTCTGTTTTGCCTATTTTTTGAGTGGCCGCTTAAGATAGGTTTTACTGTGTACTTTGCCTTAATAGAAAAATAATGGCTATTGGAATATGATGTATTTTATTTGGGTTAATCCTATACATGTATCTTCTTGTGTTTTATTTTTAGTCCACTCTGGATGAAGCTACAGACAGATGGGGAATCAAAGTGGAGAGGGTTGAAATGTAAGTCTTAACTCTTTGCATGCTGGGTAATTTTTCATGCTTTTGTTGTCATTTGCTTACTTTTTTCAAAATTAACTTTTTCAAAAATAATGATCAGGAACACTATCAGAGTGTCAATGTTCTGTCGGTCCTTATCAGGGTCCAAAGTTCCAAACTGTTTGCAAAGGTTATCAGCAGATGACAAAAGTTGTCACTAGCATGTGCCCATATCATTTTCCAACAAGTAAAGTTGATATTTCAAATGGAATTTCAAGCCCTATTTGGTTTGAAAGAAACTTTTCTTTTGCTGTTGTCAATTGCTTCTACTGTGCTTCCAGGTTTAATGTGACACCCCCCCCCCCCCATTTTTTGCTGATTATTCCTTAATGGTGATTTTAATTGAAAAAGAAATATTACAGAAATGAATTTAGATATAGACCCCATAGTTAGATTTATTTTTCTCATTTAAATATGATCTTTCATATTGGCTGTGATTAGATGGAAATTTAGGATTTTTTTGTACTTCCACTTTGAGTTAGTCAGCAAGTGTACCTAATCAATATATTAATAAACTCTGTCTTGTGTAAAATTTATGCATTAAGCTTATAATAACTAATATAGAGGCGAAAAATGGATAGTAACTCAAGCAAAAAGACTAAGTTATTCTAATTTACAGGGCATTCGGGCCTTAGTTCAAAATAAGGGCTGCCCCAAAAAATAAGTTTTAGTTACGCGGTGTGCATTTACATCCACATGCTAAACGTCGACCATATTAGTAAGGGTTAAAGTTGTAAAATAAAAGAAAAATGGGGGTCACTTAAAACCTGGAAGCACTGTAATGTGTTTTGTGCGCCCAGTAAAATAGATCAGGGGCATCTTAATTTTAGTCTCTGTGTGCAAGTATGTGCTAAAAACCTTATGTTGGCCAAAACTTTCAAATTATTCGACATAGAGCCACAGGTTTAGATAAACAAAAATTTTTAGTGTAAAATTGTAAATATTTTCTTACCCATAATTTTTAGGATATGTTGTGGTTGAGTACCCACAACATATGTTTTGGTTGAAAATTTAAAAAAGTTTTATTTTTTTATTTTTTGTCTTAACTAAATCGACATTCCACATCATGTGTAAACCTTGTGTGGGAAGCTTTTTAAATCTACCAAGATTATATGAGCTTTACCTTTCACCTTCCTTCATTACATGTATAGTTATGCTGTTAATTGCATATGTCCTATGGACAGTAGTGTTACACAAAGACGTCTTGTTATTTTCCAGTAAGGATGTAAGACTTCCAATCCAATTACAGAGGGCTATGGCTGCTGAAGCTGAGGCTGCCAGGGAGGCCAGAGCTAAGGTTTGTGTCATAGCTGCCTCGACGCGAAAATACCTGTCTTCTGGATTTCTGACTTAGTGAGACTCAAACCAGTCTCCTCAGCTACATATCTAGCTGGAAAGTTGAAGTTTCACCTGTTATAAGTGTAAATATGATGCCTTCCAAAAAGGTAACAAAGGTGCTGATCAGTCTGCAGGGATGCTCAGGCTGGTCTGCGCCTTTGTTGTTCGCAAATCCTGAAGACAGGTATCTCACGTCAAGGCCCATAGTAACCTCCTTATAAGAAACTCATTTACAATGTAGAAACAGCTAGTGCTTACTCTAGCCTGTACTTCTGCATAATCTTTCTTAATCCTCAACGTATTGCAAAAATCCATCTGAAAATGTTGTCTGCTTAAGTTATCTGCTGCACATATTTTGCTAACATTATTGACGTAAGTGTGGAGGCAAACAGTGTGGACCCAGATCAGACTGCTTCCAGGTCTACAATGTTTGACCATGAGGCTTCTAAAACATTTCAGAAGACAACAATAGATAGGTTTAAGGGTTTAGCATCGTGTCAATCTAGCTGTAAATTATTTACTGAAATGGCCAACTTTGTCTGTCCATGGTTGGCAATTTACCACTCAAAGTAATTTCGCCCCGGTGTGATAATTTATATAAAATGAAAGTTGGTACATGTGCACATGTGTACATTGTGCAGAATTCATTATTTTGTCTATGGTGAGGCTGCTTTGATTTTGTCAGAGTATTGTATTTATTTTGATGTACCACATAATTAAAGAAACAAATTTGAACTTTCAAGCAAAACAAATTTTCAACATTATCTTTTTTAAAAAATAGGACGTACATGAATATCTTACTGCTGAACCTTGAATTTCCTGGCTTTTCTCAGGTCACAGTACATGTGATCTGTAAACTCACATCAGAGAATCATTGACCATCCTGACTATTGTATGTAGCTTTATGGAAAGTTCCATTGATCTGAAAAGGGTTAATATCTACAATATTTTGTGTAAATTTACAGGTGATTGCAGCAGAAGGAGAACATAAAGCATCAAGATCTCTCAAAGAAGCAGCTGACGTCATGGCACAGTCGGGAGCCGCATTACAATTACGATACCTGCAGACGTTAAACACAATCTCGGCGGAGAAGAACTCAACCATCATCTTCCCACTGCCTATAGATATGCTGAAAACATTCATGAACAAGGGACGTTAATAAATTGTCTGAAGAACTTTATAATAGCATAATGTAGTTTACCCTAAATATTCCAGGCCCCAAGGTTATAAATATAAAACTTTTTCCATGCTCAACTCAGCTTAGCTCTAAATCACAGGAACTAGTCACAACCTTTTAGAAAAAAAAAAATGTAGACGTGTATCTCTAAAAATAGACAAAGACTGTAATGCTTCTCTTGTTTCACTCATCAAAATAGCCCGAAAACTCTACTTATATTAGCGAAACTGTAGTGTCCGAGTATATATAGGCCTATTTTTTATTCTAAGGGTTTGTGACTAGTTCCTGTGCAGGAAATTTATCCTGCTCATAAATGTTAAAATGCCAACAATTGTTGGCATTTTAACATTGATTAGCATGATAAATAAAACATCTGAGAGACTTAAAGCAAGAAACTTCTTTATTTGTCGGTATTTTAGTTTTTATGAGCAGTTGAAATTTCTTGCTCAGTTGAGTTGAGCATGAAAAAAGTTTTATAACATCGGGACCTGCTCTGTGAGTCCCTGATGTGAATAGATACTGTAAAACACTTAAATTTGGCGAGTATTTTAATTTGGCGCTATTGGCTGTATTAACAAAAATCGCCCAAATATGAGACTGCGAAATGAGCGGTGGCATGAGATTTCCAACAATGTGGCATTTTGACAAGTGTAGACTGGGACGAGCCTCTGCAGCCTCCTTTTAAGCTAAGAAACTCCAAATGGTGTTCAGTCAGTAGCATAACAATCATAGAATACTCAAGCGACTAGCAAAGGCTCTGATCAGACTGCGCATATCTGGCTGATCTGATGCTTTGCTGGTCGCACATACCACATTGTTGGAAATTTCATGCACTGGCTCAAATACAAAGTTTCGAATTCAGTTACACAATAAGCAGTACATGGACACACTTCCTAAGTATGTTGGTGTCTGTATCGACAAACCAGATTTGAAAAAGTCAAGTATGTTAAGGTCGAGGAAACCACGTCTCGAAAGGGGTTTCTATTAAGAAAAGAATATTCTTTCCTTTAAGAGCAAATTCTATTAGAATAGAAAATCATTTATAAGGGCATTAAATTGAGAAACTGCTAAAATTAAACTACACCAATATGTCAGTTTTTTAAAATCGCCAAAATTTGATGCTTCAAATATTAACCCATAAAGCGCCACCTATAATTTACAGCAGACGACAATTTCAAATTTTGCTGCTTTTTCAAAAATAACAAATAAGGCATGATATTTCATGAGAAATTGTCTGCTAGCAGACAATACTCATGAAATATCATACCTTATTTTTTTCAAAAATTAAGAAAGATGTTGCAAAATTTGTCGTCTGCTGCAGTCGTGATTGGCGCTTTAAGGGTTAAGTGTTTCACAGTAGTATTTCAGGGAGACAACTTCTTTGTTTTAGTAACCTTTATCAGAACAGAACAGAAATTTTATTTAAGACTTGAGCATCCTACCAATATTTTTCTTAAGTAGAAATTTTTGTCTGCTTATACGTCTGCTGCATATATTCTAATGCATGTCATGTGCGGATCCAGAGGAGGGACAGGGGTTCAGACCCCACCCCCCTCCTGAAAAATCACAAAAGTAGGGTTTCTTAGAAATACTAGTCCGGATCCCCTGAAAAAACAAAGCTACCAAGCCAGCATCCAGCAAGACGCCATATAAATGGGGTTTTGCTGGTCAGCCGATGATGGCCCACTTTTATTGTTATTTGGATCCTCTCTCCTCCCCTCATCAAAAAAAAGTTGGAGATGGACCCCCTCTGATAAAACTTTCTGGATCTGTGTATGCATGCATACCAGACAACCTTTATCATGGATGCAATTTGTTAAGCAGCAAGCTGATTGGTAGGTTGGGAGTTCAGCATCCCAATGAAGAACATTTGCTTGGCTTTCTAACATTAACACTTGGAATGCCATCTCAGGAACTTTCAGTTTCTTTTAAAACCAAATAATGTTGGATTTTTGTCAATTATCAAGGAAAACTTTCATGATTTGCTGTCAACAGAAAATACCCTGATCTATTTGCTGAAGCAGTTTGATCAAGGGCTATACTATATTGTCAACCTAGGCTGTTTGAATACTTAGGGTAAAATCAAATACACTTGTAGGTTTAATAAAATTTCTCAGTTTGTGTCAATGTGTAGAGAAAAAGAAATGTCTGTGATATAACCCCCCTTTTTTTTCATTTTTTTTCCTGACTTTTTTGTTGTTGTTTATTTTTCTTTTATTTTATTTATCAAATGATACCTCAAACAATCCTATTATATATTTTCTGACAGTATTATAGCAATAATTTTCTCCATTTCTTTTGTTTGCTCCTTAAAGCGCCAAGAGAAAAATGCATCTGAAAATGTCGTCTGCTGCAAATAATTGCCTAACATTACTGATGAATTAAGTATAGAAACAAACAGCGTGGACCCAGAGCAGACTGCTCCTAATAGGAGCAGTCTGATCTGAGTCCACACTGTTTGCCATAGAGGCTTCTTAAACATTTCAGCAGACCACTTTTGTTGTGATTGGCCCATTTAGGGTTAATAAAGCATAAGTGAGTCAGGGCTGTATTCAGAGTTGAATTACCAATTAATTTCAGTTATAATTCAACAAAATGAAAACACACATCCTTATAATCTTAACTTTAATTTTATTGTAATCTTAATTTTAATTTAATTGTCAGATATTTGAATACTTTATTGAACCTAATAAGCCCACATGCTTCTGTAAGTGCATACTGAGTCCTTCATTATAGGTCGAGATAAATGAAGTTTTTGAGCATAAAATTGTGAATATGTTCTAGTCCATTAAGTTTTATGCAACCCTGACAGGAGAGCATTAAGCCCTCACTTTGTCCGTCTGTTTGTCCATCATAATTTTGTCCCGAGCATAACACGAAAACTAATAAGAGGTATCAACACCAAACTTTATTTGTAGATAGATCTTGATGATGAGAAGTACAGTGTACAAGAACCATAACTCTCTTTTGCATAATTCAGGAGTTATTGCCCGTTGTTATTTTTCATACTTGTATTTTGTCCGGAGCATAACACAAAAACTATAAGAGGTATCAACTTGAAACTTCATTGGTAGATAGATCACGATGAGATGAAGTGCATTGTACAAGAACGGTAACTGTCTTTTGCATTATTTAGGAGCCCTTTTTGAACAAGCGTTAATTGGTTTTACCGCTTCTCTTGTAATATTTGTTTTGGGTGGTTAAAAGAACCATTCTCATTGAGACAGTTCTTTTGAGCACCCAAGCATATGTTTTGGTTGAGAAATAAGAAAATTATTTTAAATTAAGCATTCTTATCTAGAGGCATGTTCATGTGTTGTTTCCACAATATAAACATCAGGCATTGAGGTTATAAAACTTTTTTCATGCTTAACTCAACTGAGCACAAAATTGATCCTACTCATAAATGTTAAAATGCCAACAATTGTTGGCATTTTAACATTTATTAGCAGGATAAATACATCTTGGAGTTTAACAGCAAGAAAAAGCAGCGTTTTCAGCATTTTAGTTTTTATGAGAAGTTGAAATTTCATGCTCAGCGGAGTTGAGCATGAAAAAAGTTTTATAATCTCAGGGCCTGATTTCCTGTCAATCCAGTGGTGTTATTTCATTATTGTGGATTGGCTGGGTAATTTTAGATAGAGGTACCCCTTGTCTTATAGACAAATAAATGCACCATGTTGTGGAGTTGTGATGAAGCATGTTTACACTAGCTGAGAAATTTCTATGTGTTTCCATGCCTAACATAATGTCAGTATCTGGCATGCATGTATACAGTAAAATTTGTCATAAGGGACTACTCAAAAATCGACAAAACAAAGGTCTAAATGCATATGACAAATGGTAGCTTCATGTAGATCGAAAGTATTGCAGAATGCCGGAGCATTCTGCAATACTTTTGACCTGCATTATGCAAAAATTGTTTTGAAAAACCAATTTTGGTCTTAATTTTGAGTGATCACTTAAGACATGTTTTATTGTAGTTTGACTTTGATTTTATCATGAAAAAAATGCTGTTAAAATGAACTTCAAATTGTTGTACATAGATTATTTTCTTATTAGGTCATTGAATTGTCAGAAAAATAATTTGTGTAAAATATCAATGAATCATGTAAACCCTTTGATGATAAATATATTCCTATTTTTTTCTTAAACCATGTTATCCACAAGTTGCTGGGCTGGACCCTAACATAATTTGGTTTAAACAATATTTAATTGAGATATTTGCATACCGTAAATGTTCTAAAATTTCAATCACTTTTCTCTTTCTGTCCTCAACTAAAATGTTGGTTATCAGGACTGAAACTCACAAAATACTTGTCAGAATTGCAAACAGGGAAGACCCTGATCAGACTGCTTCTGAAGAAGCAGTCTGATCTGGGTATGCACTGTTTGTCTAAGTCTTTTTGCCAGGCAACTAATGTTCAAATTTTAGAACATTTACCGTATATACAAATGGAAATTTGTCAAATAATCATGATCTGACAATACTTTTAAACTTTAAACTAATATGGAAATGATTTCCTGACAGACCCTAACGGAGTTGGGGGAGGGGGTTTCAAAAAAGTGTGTCAATGGTCAATGAAAATGAAAATAGGTGTAGATACACATCAAGTCTGAAGGTAACACACAATTTTTTTACATTATTCAGGTTTTGAGTTGGTTTTTAAAATGGGAATTTATTAACCAATTTTTCATTTATGAAAATCAGGCCCGGGGTTATAAAACTTTTTTCATGCTTAATTCATTTGAACATGAAATTTATCCTGCTCAGATAAATACAACATCTGAGAGTTTTAAAGCAAGAAAAATCTGTATTTTTCAGCATTTTAATTTGAAAGATCAGTTGAAATTTCATGCTTGGTTGAGTTGAGCATGAAAAAGTTTTATAATCTCGGGGCCTCATTATTAGATTGGTGAATGTCAGTGGGCAAGCATACCAGTCGCATTAAACTTTTGTTTTCAGACCTTAGTGGCTTTATTATTTGCCAATTTGATGAAACTTTGCATGTGCCTTTGTATGGACAAGATGGAGGTAAAGTGCACAAAATGGATCAAGAGTACCACAATACAGGAGTGACATGAAGAAATGTGAAATTATAAATGATTGCCTCATAACATTTTGTTTTAATACCACTCCGTGAAGTTTTAGCTTCTAAGAGTACATGTACGTGTATTATAAACTACAAAAGCATCCAAGATATTTTAACAGTATTATCCGTGTGTTCAGAACTAATACATGTCTTGGCTAACTTTAAACTAATTTTTTGATAAACCATAGCAAATTCAGTGTTATTTTTGCTCTAAAAGGAGAAGGAGCTTTTGCATCTGCAAAAACCTCCCATTTTTTCAGCAAAAAATTATCTGTAATTAATCTTACACCCATTGAAAAAACTTAATGTACGGCAAACATTCTAAAATTTTGAAACAAGTTGCCTGCCAAAAATTCCTAGACAAACAGGGCAGACCCAGAAGCAGTCTGATCAGGGTCTTCCCTGTTTGCTATTCTGACAAGCATTTTGTGAATTCCAGCCCTGATTACCATAATTTTATTTGAGAAAAGAAAGGAAAAAAGTGTTTGAAATTTTATAACATTTACCGTAGCCATTATTTAACTAACATTGTTGTGGTAAAGAAGCAAACCCACATGTTATTTGATCAAATTTTATTTCATTGCTCAGCTTGGGTTATTTATATGTTTTGTTTTTGTTGATATATAACCTCCTTTTACTAATACTGATCAAAACAGATATTTACTTTTTACTTCTAAAGTAATCAAAGAATTTACCATGGCATTACCTTGTATAATTTATTCTAATATTCTCTTGTTGATTTAAAATGATATTTTGTTTTTTATATATATACATATTGTGAATATTTTAGAAATCAAGCTGTTTGAGACTCATTTTCATAGTGTAGATATTTGTTAACATATATTTCTCATTAGCCCTTACCATGTTTAACCAAGATATATTCTGTTTTGAAATCAATTTAGATCCAGATCAGCTGGCTTCTGACAGCTGCTTAGGATCCACACTAATTGCCAATCTGCTTGTAAGTACATACAGTTCAGTTCCTTTATAATTCTATATTTAGAGTCTGCTATAAGTGGACCCTGTTATAAAGAAACAATTTTTTAAAGGAATTATAGGAAAATGACCATTTCACGGTCATTTTCCTATAATTCCTTTGTAAAGTTCCATGATAATAAAAAAAATTAGGAGCCACAATATAACCTTTTCATATCTAAATTTGTGTTCTAACAAGGTGTGTTATAAAGGGACTGCACTCTAATACTGTTACATGTTTTGTCAGGATACCAAGAGAAATTCACAGCTAGAAAACAGCTGTGATGGACTGAACCCACCATGCATTTTCTCTCACTTTTATTTGGAACATTTTAACATGTCCTTGTATTGACTTCCGAGTGCAAATAGATGAATCTATCCACAAACATATGAGATTTGGGACTTTCATTGTGTAATGTTTTAATGTTGGAAGTAGGTTTTGGATTGTTTGGTTTGTGGTTTACTTCCCAGTCAACAGTCATGTCATCACATTCAGTTTACCCTACCCCACTTCTTCCTGGGCAATATTGGCCTAGCAGTTAACTAGTACTTTGTGTACATACTTGCGTTTGTAACTGACACCAACCCTTCTTGAATCAGTGGAAGGAAGAGAATGACCATAGAAACTATTTCATGATCAATCTCCAGGAAAGTATGTGACCAGGCCATGATGGAACTCACAACCCCTGGATCTGCAATCTGACTTGCTACCAACTGCGCTATGGGGAAGGTAGGTTTAGGGGTCTCACTGCCGGCAGAATCATTGTGCTGTGTCGTTGAGCAAGACATTTTATCTGCTGCTTAGTACTAGTTCACCCCAGGAAGACCCGTCCTGACATGACTGAAAATGCTGGACTGAGATGTAAAGAATCAACACAAACAAAGAAATTACACCCTAACTGAATTCATATGACCAAAACGTATGTCAAACTGTGTGCAAATGAAAGCCAATTGAGAAAAAATATGTTTACTTAAGTTTGGTGGTGTAGAATTCTGAATGGTTTCATAGATTTGCTTCAAATTGATGTTTAACTCTGCCCCTGATAATTTTGCAAGCAGTTTGGACCCAGATCAGGCCCGACATTTTATCTGATAGTATTCCTGAAAGAACTTTTCGAAAATTTTAATTTTGAAATAATCAGCAGACAACAATAAAGCATGCAAAATTACCCAGTAGCCAAAGACTTAACACCATTATCAACAATCTTTCAGTCATTCGGTAACTGAGTTGATGTGATTTTAAGACATGAAGCCCTGTTCTTGTACCTCCTCACTGTCGGATCATATTTTTTACATGTTAACTCTTTGAGTGCCATATATAAATGACTACACAATTATAAGGTCTTCTACGGAGGCAGCCATCTGTGAAATTTTATGACACAACTTCAAATGATGGCACATAAGATGTCCAGATTTCATACAATTGGAGATAATTTTAAATCTGAGTCTGTGAGAATGACCTTTCTTGCTCACAATACATTGTATCCTTATGCCTTGGTCTGGATGGATTACATAACTGCTTTAATTTTGAAGTACCTCCCTTGGTCATTGAATTTTGTAGCAGTTTTACGGTTATACACTCTGTTTATTGAACAGGTAAACAAGACAATACAAGGTCACATGTGCAGACATCATGACATTATGATTGTGGTAGTATATCCACTATCCACTGTTAGTCTATGAGTTCAAATCCACAACCCTCCCAATCCATAAATGAGTGTTCTACCATTGTTGCATAAAATTTGTTATGCAAAGCTGTTTGAAGCCATTGTCTAATGAACGAAAATCCATGTTCAAATCATGAGATTCACATGCTGTTTGAACATGGGTTTTAATTTGTTAATACTTAAAATGAGCCCCGATTTGTTTGTCTGACAATACAAGGAAAGCATTGCAGCCGGGACTGATCATTACATTCAAATTTGATTTTTTTTTTGTTCCCGAAAATATTGCATGCTTTATGACAACATTATGATGTTCGAAAGTTTAACCCTGGTGCCATTTGTTTGGAGAAAAGGTTTTTCAGTGGGCTTTTGGTTGGAATCAGGTAAAATATGCAAGAAACACTATCACACATGTTCCCTTGGATGATGTTTGAACACACGACCTATCGACCTCGTGTTCAAACAACTTCCTCGGGACCCAGCAAATGTTAATGTTAATGCAAGAAAAAACATGTGTGATCCCTATATTAGACAACTAGGTCGGTCAACTCTATTTGTTAAACGTCATTGTGATTTGTTATGTTTTTCTTAACTGTTGTTTGAAATTCAGATATGTAAATCCAGTTACTTGTTTAACCCTTTTACTGCCTATATTTTGGTCATAAAATTGTCGTCTGCTTATTATGTCTGCTGCATATATTCAAATGCACTCAAGAATAATTTACTATGAGAGCAAACAATATGAAACCTGAGGGAGTAGTCTGATCTGGGTTCATATTTTTTGCAATATAGGCTGCCAAAGTATATAAGCAGATGAGAGCAGGCGGCAATTGTCGTGAATGGCGGGAAAGGGTTAAAAACTAAACAATCATTTTACCTTTTTACTTGTCTCCTCTGTGAATGTGATATCTTGTTGCCATTGTGGTTTTTCCATAGTTGATATAAACATCTTTCTTATTGAACACAGTTGCTTTTTTTCTTAATTTCTTCCATGTTTTAAGACCATCTTTTTTAAATATGTCTCTTAGGAGTCTTTTCTGCTTGCACACACAAAGTATGGAACTGGATGAAAGTTTAGATGAAAACCTAGATTGCTAGCCTCACTGGGTTGTTATGCACTAGATATTTGTAACCACGCCCCCCCCCCCCCCCTGGCCCCGGGGAACCGAATGGACTTTGAGTTGTCGGCTAGCAATTCCCTGCTTTAACTCCCACCCTGCGGGAACATCAAGCTGGTAAAACCATGGCAGTTCTCTCCCGCAGTCTGCCATGTTTTATATTGCACTGCCCTGTTTGCCTAGGTATATCTAATCCCTGACATTTCCCCCACACTATGGGGACAATGCTAAAGGTAAAACACAGCACATTCATTCAACTATTCCCCCCCCCCCCCCTGCTCCGTGGTTTGGGGGGGGTTGGGTTTTGGGTTGTGTGGTTACAAATAACTGGTGCATTATACATGCATATTTAACCCTTTTCAGACCAATGGAATTTTCCATACAGCCACATACATGTACAATAAAGTCAGGATGGTCCATTGAGGGTTCACAGGTTATAATTTCAAAAAAATTTGCATTTCTTTCTCTTTCTCTGAAAATCAATTTTATCTTAGTGCAGATCCTGATGAAATGCCGCATTATGCAACCTTTATCTGGGTCTTCACTGTTTGCTAAAGTACCCATTTAGGGGTTTCTGGTCTAAAAAGGTTAAATAATTACTTCAGGGAAACATAGATGTGACAAAGTTCACATTTAAACAGTAAAATAGATGTTGCCATATAAAAATACTGGAGCCATGCGTCACCATGACATTGCTTGGCAACACCAAGCTGTTTTCTGGGCCACATCTCCTACAAGGGGTCGCCAAATTCATTATAACTTTAAATGATTATTACCCATAGCACTCCCAAGATTGACTCAAACATGGCCAAATTCATTATAACTTTACATGTTTGTTACTCATAGCATGGAGGTGTGTCACACACAACAATTAGCAACCAACTCTCAAGGTCGAGGTCACAAGCTTGACTCAATCATGGTCAGAAGCTGTTACACTCAGAACCTTGAGTCTAGGCTCATCTTCTACAAGGGTTGACCAAATTAATTACAACTTTACATGTTTATTACTCATAGCATGGAGGTGTGTCACACACAACAATTAGCCACAAACTCCCAAGCTTGACTCAAACATGGTCAGACTCTGTTACACTCAGAACCTTGAGTTTGGGCCATATCTTCTACAAAGGTTTGTCAAATTCGTTATAACTTTAAATGATCATTACCCCATAGCATGGAGGTGTGTCACACACAACAATTAGCCACAAACTCCCAAGCTTGACTCAAACATGGTCAGACGCTGTTACATTCAGAACCTTGAGTCTGGACCATATCTTCTACAAAGGTTGGTCAAATTCACTATAACTTTACATGTTTATTACCCATAGCATGGAGATGTGTTACACACAACACTTAGCCACCACCCTCAAGCCTGACTCAAATATAGTCAGAAGCTGTTTCACTCAGAACCTTGAGTCTGGGCCATATCTTCGCCAAGGGTTGGTCAAATTCATAATAACTTAACATGTTTATTACCCATAGCATGGAGGTGTGTTACACACAACACTTAGCCACCAACTCTCAAGGTCATGGTCACAATCTTGACTCAAACTTGGTCAGAATTTTGTGTCCGGACCATATTTTGCTTACGAGTTGACCAAATTCATCAAAATGTTACATGATCGTTACCCATAATATGGAGGTGTGTCATGTGCAACACTGAACCATCAACTCTAAAGGTCAAGGTCATGACTGACCCAAACTTGGATCATTTGTCCCACACTTGTGTGTTATCACAAGCATCAATTGATGCTTTACAGAATGGAGCTGTGTCGTACACAATACCTGGCTATTTAAACCCAAGGTCAAGGTCACTTTTTGGCATGAAAGTAGGTCAGCATCAGTTTAATAATGAATTGTGTATATGATCTACATCTCCCACATTTGTGAAATAGGTACAGTAAAACCTGTGTAAAAT
The DNA here is from genome assembly GCA_964019695.1 of Loripinus fragilis. Lineage (NCBI taxonomy): Eukaryota > Metazoa > Mollusca > Bivalvia > Lucinida > Lucinidae > Loripinus > Loripinus fragilis. The sequence continues at coordinate 38,675,372 of OZ026515.1, forward strand.
GGCCACTCTCAAAAAGACAAAAAAATGTCTTTCAAGACTACGTAATTATCGCTTAATGCAGGTCAAAAGTATTGGTGATTGCTCCAAGGGGAGGATTCTGCAATACTTTTGACCTTCATTAAGCTACCATTTGTCATCAAGATCTTTGTTTTGTCTATTTTTGAGTGGGCGTTTTACACAGGTTTTACTGTATACTAGTAATAGCTTACGTTCATTCAGGTGGGTCATGCATATACCATGGTCATCTACACCATGAGTGGGTAGGGAGAGGTTTTTTTAACCAGTATGCATAGCAATACAAAATGACTTTGTTCCATACTTTTTACAGCCATTATGCTTAACCTACATGTATTTTAGTCTGAACAAATCTTCACACAATGTTAAAACAATGCCGTAGCAACACCGATGCAACATAATGATGTCGCCTCAAAGTAGATATGACGTTGATCCAATGTAATGTGTTTACTGTGCATTTGTGGATGGTCCAGTATATTTTAAAGGATTACAAATTACATTATATCTCTGTCCCTAGAGATTATCTTTATCTCAGCAAACGATGAAGACCCTGATGAGAAGCCACATTCATTGGCATCTCATCTTGGTCTACAATGTTTTTAGATATACACATGTACGAGGGTCTGGATGGGGGGGTCTGGTATTCACTATTCATTAAAAATTTAGCCCATAATTCATCTCATTAAAATTTTGGCTTATTCATTAAAAAAAGACCAATTATTCATTAAAAGTAAGAAAGGTGGCAAGAAATCTGATTATTCACTATTCATTATTTTTTTCTTCATTAAAAAAATAGGATTATTCATTAAATTTTAGGTCCTCATTATTCACTATTCATTATTTTTATGGCTCATTATTCACTATTCATTATAAAAAAGGGCCATTATTTACTAATCATTATACCCCATCCAGACCCTCATGTACCTGTTTATGGTCTGTTCATGGGTTTTAAGTCTGAAATGGGTTAACTAGCCTCAGGTTTTGAAGTAACTCTTAGTCTTTTAGTGTCTTTGCAAACAGTTTGGACCCAGATGAGGCCTGACAGTGTCAGGCCTCATCTGGATCCAAACTGTTTGACACTCAGATAGTATTCCTGAACAAATTTTTCGCAAAAGTTGATTTTGAAAAAAATTCAGCTGACTTTAAATTCCAGCATGTAAAAAGTTAATGCCCTATTGAACCAAAGCTATACCCGCCAAAGATGACCATACCTGTGTACCTAAGCATTTGCAAAACTGATAAAACAGAAATCATCTTATCAATATAGTGCTTATCCATATTGGGTTCAGGATGAGCCCAGGGCTGGCTGAGAGGAAGATAGCTGCTGTGGTTGGAGCCTTAGTGGCAGATGCTGCAGGTAAGTTGGTGTAGGGCTGAAGATTGGCCTGCACATAAGACTCCTTTTTCATTGCACTGGGTACTTTATTGCATGCTTGTCAATTATTATTCCATCACTTTTTCTGCGAAATAAGACTAGCAGAAAATTCACATGAAATATTCACAGAGAAATATCAAGGCTTATGTGGTTTCTCAATACAATAACAAAATTTGAAAATGTCGTCTACTGCAAGCTAAGGGTTAGGTAAGATATTGAAAAATCTTAAAACTATGCAGAAGATTTTGAGGCTGCTTTTGGATACCAATTAAAGCTTGAGAGTTCACGTGAATTGTCTCATGATTATTTAAACCTTTTCCCTAAAAATATCAAGAAAGTCATGTACTGCAGTTGTGAATGACACTTTAAGGGTTAATTAAAAAGTCTGCAGCATTGTAACAGTGAATGAATGAGATTTAAATGGTCACAGGTGAAAGTATGTCCCATAATCTGACCTTTTATTGTTTAATCACAAATAACTTTTGTTTAGTTGTCCAAAGCATAGGTAGCTTAACATTTTTATAGAAACTTAAAAGAAGAAAAGAAAGGTAGTGCCGGTTTCCTGAAAAGAAAATGGTGTGTGGATGTCTAAAATAAATAAGAAAAAAGTTATCCTCGGAAATTGGTTTCTTCTTGTCCGTTCAATCCTTCATATGTACTGTCCATCAGGATACATCACTATACAAGAGCTACAGCCTTGAAACTTGGCAAGCTGATAAGAGATGATTGGTTGATTACCTGATTTACTTTCAGGGAATTCAAAAAATATATTACATGAGTTATGGCCCTTGTATACTTTTGGACATGCATATGGTTAGAGCACAGTGTTTCACGAATACAATTTCGGGAAAAAATAATTTCCATGTTCAAGGTATAAACACTCTTTCAAAATTTTTAAAATTTATCAGTTGTAGATATTTAAAGGACTCTTAGAATAGCAATCGAGGCAGTGGTCTTTTTATCCAGTTACAAGCAAGATTAAGGGTCACTTGGATTCATGGAATGACTATTAATTTGGGTTTATTTCAGCTCAGTCCATACACTGGATCTACAAGGTTGAGAAGCTTGACCAGCTATTGGTAGGGGCCAAAGATGTTGGTTTCTGGGAACCATCACAAAACCCTTTCTATACATTACCTACTGGTAGTCAGAGTTGCTATGGTGATCAGTCCTTTGTTATCCTTAAGTCACTCGTTGAAAATAAAGGTTTGTACAATTTACAATATGCAATGAAACTTATACAGTAAAACTTGTCTAGAGTGGCCACACAAAAAGAAGACCAAAAATTGGTTTTCAAGATCACATCACTTTAAGGGGACAGTAACATTAAAAGCATGTGAGTCTGGCATGCAAGCTTTTATTAAACCATGTAATCTGCCACAAACCCGATCAAAGCGGATATAAAAGAAGAAAGAGCAATTTGAAAAAAACAAAACTGACTTCTCGAAAGCCAATAGAGGCCGCCATTTTGAACATTTAATTTACTTCCTGTAAATTTTGAAAAGCCAATAAAATCCTCAATTTCAATGCTAAATGCACAGATTTTTTTCAAAATCAACTATTTTCAACAGAAAAACCCAAAAAAATGCAAACAAGTTTAAAATGAATTGCAGGAAACTAGTTGCTCTGTTTAAGCATATTTAATTAGGGCTGTGTGACATCACACAGCCTAAACATGGCCACACTCCATTGCTTTCTATTATTTCTATACAACTATAACTTTCTTATTTTTCATTCGATTTTGATTGGGTTTGCGACATATTGTATGATTTAATTAGAGCTTGCATTTCAGATGCACTTGCTTTCAATGTTGGCGTCCCCTTTAATGCAGACCAAAAATACTTTACACCTTCATTAAGCTACCATTTATCATTAAGATCTTTGTTTTGTCTATTTTTGAGTGGCCCCTTAAGACAGGTTTTACTGTATTTGTTATGGATTGTGATAGGTTGAATAAGGAAGGGTTGTGTGTTTTAAACTTCAAGCATGGCCTTGTAATTCAATTTTAGAGTACCATCAGAGTTTCAAAGAGATTAGATCTAGATCATACCCAACCATTTGTCCAACCTGATCTGGCTTTGAATTGTTTGTCTTCATAAATCCAACAACAGTCAAATAGTCAAGATCTACAGCAGCCGTGTGGCTATTATCTTGACAGATTTTACCCTGGAAAAAAATGACAGTACTTATCAGCTCAATGACCATGATGCTTATCTTTTCAAAACTTTTTTTTGTGCTCAACTCAACTGAGCATGAAATTTCAACAGCTCATAAAACTAATAAGCTGAAAAGTGTAGACATTCCTTGTTTTCAAACTCTCAGATATTATATTTACCATGCTAATGAAATGTTGAAATGCAAACAATTGTTGACATTTTAACATTTATGAGCAGGATCAATTTCATGCTCAGTTGAGTTGAGAATAAAATAGATTTATATAACAACCTCAAGGCCAGTACAGCGGACTAATCAAATCTAGTATATGTATTAGGTAGAGCCATCTGTCTCATATAGGAGGGAGTGGGGGGTCCAGGTATCCTACCTTTAACATATTGCCTGCTAGTGTAGTGACGATGTTTGTCATCTCCAGATGACCTTTGCAAACAGTTTGGATCAGGATCAAACACGGCACACATGGATCAGACTTATGGTATGTTGGTCTCCATGTAAAAGATATTTTTGAAAAAAAGTTTACTTTGGAAAAATCAGCAGGCAACAAAAATCATGCAATATTGCCCAAGAAGTAACACCTTTCTCAAAAAGACCGAAAATTGTTTTTCAACACTAGTTATCGCTTAATGCAGGTCAAATATATTACAGAATGCTCCATTCTCTTCAAACTTGGAGCATTTTGCAATACTATCGACCTTCATTAAGCTACCATTTGTCATTAAGACCTTTGTTTTGTCTATTTTTGGGTGGCCGTTTTACACAGGTTTTACTGTATCTTTATTACAGGTTTGAACTTGGAAGCTCTCAAGCAGTCAACCTACGACTGGTTTGGACCAAATTCTGCATATGAGAATGAGAAAAATGCTGACTACCAATATAATGACAAATTTGGTATGTGCCTTTTTATTTTGCAGCCATCTATTAATTATACCCGCTTTTTTCTTTAGATAAAAAGGGTATATTAATTTGGTACCAAAGTCGGTCCTTCGTCAGTCAGTCTGTCCGTCCGTCACATTTCTTGTAAATGCATCTCCTCTAAAACCGTTAGACATAGCAACTTTAAACTTTGTACCTAGACAGGTCACATAATGTAGAGGGTACTGGGCAACATTTTGTGTGACCTTGACGCCTAGGTCAAGGTCAAATAATGTAATTTCTTGTAAATGCATCTCCTTCTTAACCATTAGACGTAGCAACTTCAAACTTTGTACCTAGATATGTCACATGATGTAGATGGTAATGGGCAACATTTTTGTGACCTTGACCCCTAATTTAAGGTCAAAGGTCATATAATGTAATTTCTTGTAAATGCATCTCCTCCTTAACCATTAGACGTTGCAACTTCAAACTTTGTGCCTAGATAGGTCACATGATGTAGAGGGTACTGGGCAACATTTTGTGTGACCTTGACCCTAGATCAAGGTCAGAGGTTAAATAATGTGATTTCTTGTAAATGCATCTCCTCCTTAACCATTAGACATAGCAACATCAAACATTGCAAGTGAATAAGCCACATGGTGTAGAGGATACTGAGCAACGTTTGTGTGGCCTTGACCCCAAGGTCAAGGTCAAAGGTCAAATAATGTACTGTCTTGTAAATGCATCTTCTCCTAAACTGTTGGACGTAGCAATTTCAAATTTTGCAGGTGCAAAGGTCATATTATTTGGAGGGCACTTGACAACATTTTGTGTGACTTTGACCCATAGGTCAAGGTCATATAGAGTATTTTTTGTAAATGCTTCTTCTCCTTAACCATTGGACATATTAACTTCAAACTTTACATGTGCATAGGTCATATTATGTAGAAGGTACTGAGCTGTATTTTGTGTGACCTTGACCCCAAGGTAAAGGTTATAGGTCAAAAAGCGGGTATTCGTGATATTGTACCATCGACTTCTGCTCTAGTTGGTTTATAATATAAGAACATACCTCAACCCTTAAAGCGCCAAGAAAAAAATGCATCTGAAAATGTTGTCTGCTGAAGTCATCTGCTGCAAACATTTGCCTAATATAACTGACGAATTAAGTTTAGAAGCAAACAGCACGGACCCAGAACAGACTGCTCCTATAGGGGTAGTCTGATCTGGGTCCACACCGTTTGCCATAGAGGCTTCTTAAATATTTCAGCAGACGAGAAAAGCAGATGAATTTTGTTGCGATTGGCCCATTAAGGGTTAAAATCTAATTTATCTCCTCCCTTGTGACAACTTTTGTAGTCTTTCAAATTTCTTTGCAAACAGTTTGGACCCAGATCAAGCCTGACATATTGTCATGCTTAATCTGGATCCAAATTAGCTTACCTGTGACAAAGGCTTAGGGTGAGCTTTTGTAACTGAACTTCATGCATGCGCACAGTCTGATCAGAGCCTTTGCTAGTCCCTTAAGTATTCTATGATTGTTAAGCTACTGACTGAACACCATTTGGAGTTTCTAAGCTTACAAGGAGGCTGCAGAGGAGTCTACACTTGTCAAAATATCACATTGTTGGAAATCACACATTATGGCTCATTATTATTTGTTATAATTATTTCAGACCCGGAAAAGAAAAAGTTACCCATAGAAGGTCCATGGAGACACTTCAGTCTCAAAGTTTTCATCAAGAATTTTCAGGAGGGCAAAGTAGAAACAGGTGGGTACACAATACAGGGCAATAACTTCTGTCAATGCTTTACTCCATAGGCTATTTTTAGATCATGATATCATTTTCTAACTTTAGACATCATTGAAAAAAATCAAGATAAATTTAAGTTTTGAGTTCTTTGAAAATATTATGGAAAATGGAGCACTTGTTCTTTAAGAGCAAATGCTCCATTTTCCATAATATGTGATATTTCGAAGGTGTCAAAAGGCGTTAACATGGAGTAAAGGGTCAACTCTTTGCCTACTTGGTAATTTTGCATGCTTTTTTGTCATATGGGGATTTTTTTCAAAACCAACTTTTTCAGCAAATTCTTTTAGGAACACCGTCATAGTGTCAAACAGTTTGGATCCAGATCCAGCTCAGGCTCGACATGTTGGCGTGTCTGACTGGTGCCAAACTGTTTACAAAGGTAATCAGCAGGCAAAGAGATCAGAGATTCATTAACACAACTGACTCAAAATATCAGTAAGAAAAAAATAAAACAGTTAAGGACATTTTATTTCAAAAATGACAAATATTGGATCCTAATAAAAGCACACTCCTTACACACTAGATAGGCGGCAATTCAAAATGTTAATACTATCGACAAACGTAGATAAAAAATAGTTAGAAACAGAGTTGTTGACCGACTGGTTACAAATGGCAATCAAAAACGCTGTTACTGTTGCCTCGCATTTTATCTCTTTTCCTCAATTCATCTAATAAATTCAATAAAACATGAGCACTCACATGTAAGTTCCTCTATTTATGCTTCCTTAACTTTGTTAAAACTAAGCCTAATTTCTCCAGGCTCCAAGGATGATGACAATATGGACTGTAATCTTCGAATTGTTTCTGTGGTAGCGATGTATGCAGGACAAGATGACATGTTGGAGAAGGCAGAGGCAGTTATACGACAGACACAGAACTGTGATACAACTGTGGCAGTGGGTCTTACTGCTGCCAGGTAAATATGCAATATACTGTGACTCCCAGCCCCGAGGTTATAAAACTTTTTTCATGCTCAACTCAACTGAGATGAAATTTCAACTGCTCATAAAAAATAAAATACAGACAAATAAAGAAGTTTCTTGCTTTATGTCTCTCAGATGTTGTATTTATCCTGCTAATAAATGTTAAAATGCCAACAATTGTTGGCATTTTAACATTTATGAGCAAGATAAATTTCGTGCTCAGCTGAGTTGAGTATGAAAAAAAGTTTTATAACTTTGGGGCCAGACCTCTTTTTCTTATGTCCTTCCTTCAAAACACTTGATCATATTTGTGCCTGTTCGTGTGATTTTTGTACCATTGCATATAGGTAAACTCATTCTGTATGCCAAGCTATCTAGTGGGGCTATAGGTCTGATATTTGGGATGAGCATTTCACTACTTCATACTCTTGCTTGTGAGTAGCAGAGGCTCTGATGAGACCGTGTGAATGCGCAAACTTGCCTGAGCCTTGGCTTCTTGCCAATGCCATGAGCACGAAAATCTTGTGTGCTGGCTCATTGTATATCATCATCATCATCATCATCGTCATCATCATCATCATCAATAACTTCTCTGTCGCTGATTTTGTGATACATTTTCCCTGCATATATTTCAGACTTTTGGAGTTCTACATTCTCAATGGTTCACAAGAAGGGGCTATTGATCATGTGATCAAAGATTTATCGGATCATAACCGAAACAATCCTCAGGAGCTTGACAAGGCCATGATCTCATTCTTGAGGGAAGTCCTCAGGTATAAGGATGAGGATCATATCAAAGCTGCTAGGAAGATCAGGATTGACTGAGGTAAGATTAGTATAAGGTTCACAACAGACCAAAAGTAATTCCACAAAGTCAGAAATCCCATAGACTTCAATGTATTTTCACAATTGCGAGAAAATTTACCATGCTTCATCTAGTCAACATATAATTATGCTTTGGTGTCATTTGAAAGTTAATTGAATAAGGCAATATGCATTCTATTTTCAGAAAAATTCATTTGTGTATTTTAAAGCGTCAGGGATTTAAACGCTCGATTTTTTTTGACAACTTTTAGACAACGTCCCCATTGACGTCAATGGAAACGTGACATTTTCCAAATTTTGTAAAAGTTTAAACTGTAACTATTGGAGTTGGAATTATTAAGTTTTTACTGTACTACAAGAACACCTGCAATTTTTACATAATTTTGTTTCAGTTTTGCCGGGAGCTTTTCAGTCAGCTCTGCATGGTGTAATTACAAGTACTGATTACTCTGCTGGTGTTCAGACAACTTTTCGTGCCGGAGGTTGTAACTGCTCACGTGGAGGATTTATTGGAGCTTGTCTTGCAGCACAGGTCAGTCATGCAGGGATCCCGAAAGTTTTGTAAGAAGGGGTCCAAATTTGACACTTTTTTTTTATTATGGAAGATAGCATCCAAATACCACTAAAAGGGGACCATCATCGGCTTATGAGCAAAGCACCATTTAAATGGCATTTCACTTGTGGGCCTATAATGGCCCAAAATTGAATGCTGGCTTGGTAGCTTTGTGATTTTTCAGGGGATAGGACAAGTACTGCTTAGAAACCCTATATTTTTGTGATTTTCCAGGGAGGGTCCGGACCCCCTGTCTCACACCCTCTAGATCAGCGCATGTGAGTAGTCAGGAGGCAATGTTAACTTTTTATGCTGGGTAATTTTGCATGAATTTTTGTCATCTGCTTGATTTTTTTTCTCAAAAAAACATTTTAAGAATTATATCAGAGTGTCAAACAGTTTTGATCCCGATCAGTCCCAAAATTTTGTTGGTCCTGATCTGGGTCCAAGCCATTTTTAAAGAATATCAGCAAAGGGCATTGAAGGCAAAGAGTTAATTGTAAATTATCAAGGGCAGCTGATACATGTACCATGAAGGATGGCTAATTCATATTTTCTTTTCAGAATAAGGTTGTTGTATTTGAAACCAGAGGCGATTTCATTAAGCTTCAATAAACATTTACAGTATATAAAGCACAAAAGAGAGGTTGACCACTTTGCTTTCCTCTTTAATTGCATGCCAGCGGCCCGGACCTTAGACTCTATGACGGTTGGGTCCTAAAAATTATCTATAGATGAGAGGGTTAATTCCTGATATTGTACCTGTGGTTGAGCCCACCAGGGTTTAATTGTTGGATTTCTTTTACTCCAGTATTCAGTTGTATGGTTTGTACTGTTGAGTCTTTATCTTTGTTTTATCTCCTTTTTATATCTCGATTTGTATATACTAAGAGATGATATATGGATAAGTTAGGGATCTTTCATGCGAACCAAACATCTATTTGTCTTGATTCACATCAGGAAATAAAGATTAGGTTGGGTCCATCAAACATGTTTAAGCCCTCAAGTAATTTTCTAAATGACCGTTCCAAAGTTGCATTATTTTTTGTGGCTCTTTTTAGTTATTTGTGTTTCATGTTTGTCATACTTTCTGTTCTGGTTCTTGCAGCCTTGTCATCACCTGCTGGGGAAGAGCTGACCTCTTGGCTCTCTTGTAAATGATATTTTCTTGTGTTTTTGTCACTTTCCCATATGGTGTCCTAGTGTGATATTTAATTGTATCAATTCCTGATCTTTGTCTTCTTCTTTACTTTCAATCTTCCCATTCGGAAATATTCTAAGGGTGACTCAATATGTCATTTAGTTTAAGAACATTCTGATAACGTCATCTCATAAACAGAAGAATTCAAATCAAAGACATAGAATACATAATGCTGATTAAGGCCAAGAAAAAAAATACATTAGATTCTCAAGCACCGCCGCATTGTCCTCAAAGTCCCCGCATCACCGATTTTTTAAACCAAAAAAAGAAGAAAAAGAAAAAATCCGCATCAAAAAATTTGTTATTTCGTTTCGTCCGTGTTCGTCTAATATTTAATATTCCTCATATATTTACCCGATCTTCTGAAAATCGAGTAGGCGCTTGGTATTCATTTTTTAAGTGGTTTAGTGCAGGTATACAAGCGTCGCATCTTTCTTTTAAATGGCGTCTTCCATCGTGAAGTTGTGAAGGGCCGTTATTCATGATTTCATGTCCAACATGGCTCTTGTATCGGTCCAAATATCATCAGGGGCCGTACATGTAGTACACCTCCCATGGAACATTGTCGGAGAGTATAACGGCTCATGTAAATACATGCCTTGTCTGTTTTTGAGGAAATAAAACAACAAACCTGCGTCCCGCATCTGTTTTTGAGGAAATAAATAATAAAATAAAAAACCTGCCTCCCGCATCAGTTTTTTTCAAAAAGTGCTTGAGAATCTAATGATTAATTTTTTTTGGCCTAAATTTAAATCAAGGAAGAAAAAATTGCAGTGGCCATTTATAAACATCCATGTCACAGGGGATTGTATCATGGATATTGAGAGAAAAAATATATTTTTTCTCTCAAAAACCATGATACATGCCCCTGTGTTTCATGTTAGAAGCCCTCTTATATTAGTGTCCCTATACTCTCATCAAAGTATTTCATAGGTATTTTAGTGTATAATATAAAGTTATTCACCTTATTTTCAGCATGGACTGTCAAGTATCCCGGAATCATGGAAACAGAAGACCCTGAGATATTCAGAAATATTGAATCTAGCTCAACAACTAGCAACATTGAGCAGTGACCAGTAATTTGTCGATACAACATAGGAAGACATTGAGATATATTCAGAAATATTAAATCTAGCCCAACAACCAGCAGCATTGAGCAGTGACCAGTAAATTGTGAATAAATCAAAGGAAGACACTTAGATATCCAGGAAAAGAGTCTAACTGAACATCAAGCAACATTGAGGAAAATGTTTAGAATGTTTTTATCTAGCCCAACCACTAGCAGCACTGAGCAAAGACCACTAAATTGTGGATAAATCCAAGAAAGGCACTAAGATATCCAGGAACAGAGTCTAGCTGAACAACAAGCAGCATTGAGGAAAATGTTCAAAAATATTTAATCTAGCTCAACCACTAGCAGCATTGAGCTTAAAAATTGATTTCAAAATAATTGCACACAATAATTCCCTTTTCTGTAATAGACAGCCACTGAATAATGGTATATTCACCACTTGTGAACTTGCTCAATAAATGTTTGAAATATATATGGTAAATACTTAGGGTGAAAATGTATATGTGCAGTGTCCCTCTATAACACTATGTTTGGGGTTCATACGAATGGCTCATGTTATAAATGAATTAACAGTGTAATAAGGGACAATTTTACAAAGAAATTATAGGAAAATGACCATTTATGGTCATTTTCCTATAATTCCTTGCAAAATTCCATGGTAAAAAAATTGGGAGCCACTAACTGACTGTGTTGTATCCAAATCTGTGTTCTATTGATGTGTTTTTATCAAAGGACTGCACTGTATATGTACATAACCTTTAATGATGTTTGTTATGAAGAGAAGAATATGTGACATTATGATGGATTCACCAGAAATCATGAGATAGGTGAAACTGGATGCAGTGGTCACCATTGTTCTTATTATGGCAATGTATCATAAAAACACACACAATCATAATACATAAATTTGTCTATGATTCAGCCGCAATGACATTTTTATCCCCCGACAAAGTCGGAGGGATATAGTTTTGGCGTCGACCGTCCCTCCGTCCATTCCATCCGTCCGTCCGCACTTTTTGTCTGTCCGGAACCATATCTCAGTACCTATTGGTCAGATTTAATTCATTCTTGGTACAAATGATTAATACTATGGACTCTTGATATCCTATAAGTTTGGTCAAAATCGACCCTTAACACTTGAGTCATTGCCCTTGTTTAAGTATAGGCAATTATAAGGCAAAACCTATATTAGCTTTTTTGTGTGATGATGTTCACATTTTATCAAAGCTATTATATTTAACAACTTCTCGCTATAGGCCATGATTGTCAAGTGCCTGTAGATAAGAATGGCAGTGTCAAAGTTTTACCCCACCCCCTTTGACCCCACCTAAGGGGTCAAAGGTCAAATATTTAAATTTCGCAATAACTAAGGCAATTATTAATATTTTTTGCTAAAATTTTGCATGCAGACAGAGCAGCAATAGATATGAAACATATCAAACGGGATTTCAGTTTGAAGGCCTGATTCCGAGCCCCTTTGGTGGACTTAGGGGGTGGGGCCGAGGCCAAAATTAAACTTTTTCAGAATATGGTCATGTTGCATATCAAATTAAATCTGACGACGCTGGCAGCAACATGGTAGCAAATATTTTACCCACAGACACACCCTCGACCCAGGGGGTGGGGTCAAAAGGTCAAACTATATATTTTTCTGAAAGTAGTCATGTTGCATATCAAATTAAAGCTGAAGACGCTGGCAGCAACATGGTAGCAAATATTTTGCCCACAGACACACCCTTGACCCAAGGGGTGGGGTCAAAAGGTCAAACTATATCTTTTACTGAAAGTAGTCATGTTGCATATCAAATTAAAGGGAATTGAGCACAGAGCACCCCTTGGGTGGGGTCAAAGGGTCATTTTTGTTCTTTTCTAAAAGTGGTCATGTTGCATATCAAAGTAAAGTGGAAGAAGTGTAGACCTACATGCAAAATAACACTTTGAATTTACACACAATCTTGACCTCTGAGGTTGGGTTTAAAGGTCAGATATTGAAATTGTGCAGATGTTAGTATATTTTTTATTGAACTAAGCACTAAAACATACTTGACAGGCATTTGTTATGATCTGAATGATTCTGTAGGTGAACTTAGGGTTAGATAAATGGGATTTATGTTTTGTGATTTACATGTTTCTCAAATAACCCTTCATCGGGGGATATAAATTCGTCGAATTTGCCTTGTTGAATACAACACTCTTCCTCAATCTTTTTTATCCAATCAAATTACAGGATTCTAGTAATTAGCATGCATTTGCAAGTAGAGTGGAAAGTGTTGAGGGTGGTAGTGGTGTTCGCGGGGGTTGGTGGGGGGGGGGGGGGGGGTTAATCTCTTCAAAAACAAAATCCAGATTTTGGGGATGGGTTTGGAAAAGGGAAATTACCTATCTTATAATAACTAGTATACTGAAGTGTCTCAACTGCTTTAGCAAATACTTATATAACAAAAATCACTTCTATTACTACCAGTGTTGTTGTCAGTTTAACTGTGGCCCATTTCTGTATTTGTAAATGGTTGCTGTCAAATAATATTGCTGCACTTAAGGCTTGCATGATACATGTATTAAAAGAATCCCTAGAGTTCTATGAACACATAATTAATTTATCTGTTCTTATTATATCTGGCACTGATGAGTGACAAAGTATTCTGTTAAATCTCGTATGAAAAGTTTGACAATACTTCGACGGATTTTTGCTATACTCCAACCAAATTCACGTAGTATTCTTCGATTCTTGCTGTACAATAGCGTTACTTTTATTATCGCCAGAATCCAAGAAAAATCCACCCACTATTATAGCCATAATTTTGTCTTCATTAACGAAGAAAAAGTACACCCGTTATTATCGCCGAAAAGTTTTGTAGGTATAGAATCTGACTTCGAGTTCATATCTACATGTAGCAAAACTAACGCGAGAAAAAATATAATTGTGAATGTAGAGGACAAAAGTAATTTTTGCCTTGTTTGCACCTTTCCTCAGTTGAATGCGTTGTCCAGAGGAGTTTTATCTTGAAATCTTGAAAAGAAACTACTGTCAAGCTACCCAGATGGCACTATTACATCAGGCCCACGGTATGCTGATCTCGGTGGGGATGCCGATGTACATGCGGCGTTAGTTCAACATCTGCAATATGCTATTCCTTCAGCAAGACTGTCGTCGACTGGCTGACGATCACCGGACCACGTTTTCGGTCGAGTATGGCAATACACTATCGGCCATGACAATTTCAATTATTTGGTCTCGTTTCAGCTCATGTACCATTTCGCATGCACCTGTGTTTTTGTTGAATCTTATCACCAAAAGTCCTGCAATATAAAATAATGTCCGTTGTTGTTTCTCCTGGCATGCTGCGAGTCAATATGTTTAAGAATTTATTACAATTCACAACATGCTTGTCTAATAGGCCTAATATTGGTGTTTTATCCACAAACGATATTAACCTATATAAGCCGACGTATTTTAGTTTGTGTGTGTGTTTGTGTGTGTGTGTGTGTATGTGGCGTATTGGTACCAATTTTTCATGTGCTGGTGAGTTATTTGAAAATAATACCGTGTGAAATTTACTTAGCGTGAAATTTGCGGTTCAATAAAGCCCTTTGTCATTAATAAATTTATTAGGTACGCAATCAAGATCAACGTTGGCATTATTGCAAATTTAATTCGGCTACCTGTATTTACCTTACTGAGCAATAGTAGACTGAGAACCAGCAGTTACACAGGGAATAGCGAAATTTCTCTGACCTAGGTACAGTATACATTGTTCAAAAGCCTGCTTCAATATGCCGGGGAAAAGGCTGAAAATGTGCTTGAAATAGGCCAATATTAGGTCGTGGGATATTCATAAGAGACGTGGGGTATTTATAGGGAGAACCAAATTACTTTTACAAAGGTTTACAGGTGAATGACTAAAGTAAAGAGCTTAAACAGGATGCCGCTCGTCCTGGTAATCGTCAAATTAAAAACAATGACCACCCAAAACGTCACATCCAAAAACTCCTTGATTTGAATTGATCTAAAAAGATGCATGGTTTACCGTGAGACACAGTTGGCCGGTTTACAAATAAGTCGTTATCACAAGTCCATGGCATTTTGAAGAAGCATCTGAAACTTAATGCACAATGGATACGCAAGGGGCGGGGTGGGTACTCTAATATTTTCATATACGAAGGCTTGGCCCATTTTGCCATTTTGGGAGATTTAAAATTTTGAATTTCAACACTTATTTATTTATTTATTTATTTATTTATTTATTTATTTTATAATTATTTTTTGGTGGGGGGAGGGGTCATAAAATTGAATCATTATGATACAGATTTTGTGGATACATTTTGGGGGGTCATCACAAAACTGGACAATTTTTGGTGTTCGTTTTAGAATTTACAGGTCTCTTATGAAGTCCAAGGTATAGAACAGGGATAATTTTGGCTGTTGCCTATTTTTTTGAGGGGGGGGGGTGGTGGGTATCTCGGTCAGTTAATGTTATGAGGGTCTGGATGGGGTTTAATGATTAGTGAATAATGGCCCTTTTTTATAATGAATAATCAGGGTTCATACGCGTCAGGGAAATGTCAGGGAAATTTTAATTTTTTCAAGGTCAGGAAATTGTCAGGGAATTTTATGTTGTGTCAGGGAAAAATGAATGTTTTCTAAAATGTCAGGGAAATGTCAGGGAATTTTACAATTTCAAGTTTGTATCAAATGATGAGAAACAGATGACTAGGGCTGTTTTCTTAACATTTTGGATACAACTAAATCATGTATTTTGATAGCTTTTAGATTGCTTTAGATATAAAAAGATGGAAGGATTTTGTTCCTCTTGCCTCCTCAACTGCCTTTTTTAGCTCACCTGAGTCAACCCTATTCACAATGACATTGTCCCCAAATAATTTGACATTAAACTGAATTCCTGTTGTAATGAATTCAAATCCAAGCTAAACTGGTACATTTGTGCAAATACAATTGACATTGTAAAGAATTTTGCTGTTGTAAAGAACATTGCTATAAAGTGTTTTCACTGTAGTATGTAGTATTGGCTAGTGGTCCCCTACATAAATCCTGCCATCAAGACCCTGGGGTCAAAACTGGCCTCACCCTGGGGATCAATATTATAGCTTTGATAGACTTATTATGGGAGAAACTTTAAAACTCTTCTTCTCATAAACCATATATATATTTAGTATGTAGCAAAATCTAGTGCTCTACAACATAAATCCTGCCAATCAAGCCCACATGGTCCAAACGTGGATCAATAGCTTCCATAGACTTGTAATGGACATAAAATCTTCTATGAAACCATGAGGCCCACAGCTTATATATTTAGTATGTATAGCAATGTCTTGGTCCCCTACATAATCCTGCCAATCAAGCCCCTTGGGTGCAAACTTGTCCCCCCCCCCCCCCTGGGAATCAATAGCTCGCATAGACTTATAATGGGAAAAACTTTAAAAATCTTCTATTCTATAACAATGAGGCTCACAGCTTATATACTCGTACTTAGTATATAGCAATGTTCGGTGTACCCCACTACATAAATCATGCCAACCTTGCCCTGCGGTCCAAATTGGCCACGCCATGAGATCCTTAGCTTCCATAGACTTACCGTACCTTCAGTGGGGAATAACTTTTAAAAATCTTCTGTGATACCATGAGGCCTACAGCTTCTATATTTAGTATGTAGTAATACATAGTGGTTCAAATTGGTCGCCACCACTGCCGGGTGGTGACGGGTCATTTGTGCTCAAAATGAGCTGTTCTGATCACTCACAGTCCGTCATGTGTTGTCCGTTGTCAACAATTTGCTGTTTTCAGAGCTTTAGTGGAATTTTATCAAAAACCTTTTCTTTGAACATTTTAGCTTTTACAATGAAATATTTGACATCCAGATAAAAATGCTTTCCTCTAAAAACTGGTTGCATTTCGAGTGGCTGTAGTGTGGGTTAAATTTAAAGATCAATATCCAAATTTTTGAAAGAAGACTGCATTTTTCTAACATATAGTAATTTAACAATCTGGTAAATGTCTTTGTTGAAAGCATAGTTCTTTACATAATACACATGCTGAAAAGCTTGAATAAAAACTTTGCAAAATGAAAAATAATCACAAAAAATTGAAAAAAGAGCTGAAACTATAATATACACAAATGTTTGTATAAAACCAAGTTTCTTTGCGAGTACAGTTATGTCAGGGAAATTTGGATTGGCGTCAGGGAAATGTCAGGGAATTTTGTTTTGTCAAGTCTGTATGAACCCTGATAATGAGCATGAAAATAATGAATAGTGAATAATGAGCAAAAAAATAATGAATAGTGAATAATGAGGGCCTAAAAATGAACGATTAATCCCTTTTTTTAATGAATTGAAGAAAAAAATAATGGATAGTGAATAATCAAATTTCTTTGCCACCTTTCTTACTTTTAATGAATAATTGGTCTTATTTTAATGAATAACCCAAAATTTTAATGAGATGAATATTGGGCTAAAGTTTTTATGAATAGTGAATACCAGACCCGCCATTCAGACCCTCATGTTAAGTGATCTCCAAAGATTTAATTAATCAACAATGGTGGTGCATTACTGTTTGCTGAAAATTTAAGAGTAGTCTTAACCTACTTCTATAATGTTTGCAAACATTTAAAAACCTTTTAATTGTTAATAAAATGCGTTTCTTATCGCACATGGGACTAGCAAACGTTCAGATTAGCCAGCGCTTCCTTATACAAGATTGGCGCAGCTGAAAACTAAAGAAATTCTTATGCTAACACGACATGGCCAAATGTTCATTTAGGGAACGGTCATAATTTATCAGATGGGGTACCACACCACCACCAACCCCCACCCCCTGCTGATAAATAATGACCATTCTCTTATAATGAAGAATGGCTAGGGCCAGGGTCTTTGTCCTTGCTCGGGCGTATCAGTTTGTAGAAGGAAGCGTAGGCTAATCTGAACATAGTACATTCACCAGAGTACCATTTGTATTCCCAAAATTTTGTCTACATGTTTATGTGTCAATGTATGTAACGTCTCCCATGCAAATAGGAACAGGACGAGTTGACCCGGGCGAGTTGACCCGAGGACGAGTTGGCCTAGGGGACGAGTTGACTCGGACAATTTGACCCACTTTAAGGTAGATGGAGAATATTTTGAAGGGCAGACCACAAAAAATAATTACAAATTTAATGCAAACAGTTACTGAGAAACAATTTAACTTGCATTATTTTTGAACGCCCCTTGTAATATGTATATTAATATATTTCTAAAGGTCTCACCTGAGTGCACATTATTTCAGTAACATACATACCGGCTAAGTAATAAAATCAGTACACAGGTACATCGCTGAACTATTAATCCTTTATATGACTTATATATCAATGGATTATTCCTTTTTGGCAAAGTGTAACAAATAATCCATAGTACATAGGGGTGTCAGGTTATATACTAAAAAAAAAGATTTTGTTCTTTTGTCTGAATATATTTATTTTACCTTTACAGTGTAATCTTAGATGTAAGACCGCATAATGCGGCATTTCTTCTGGGTCTCTGCTGTTTGTAAAATTACCCATTTAGGTGTTAAATGTTTTCCCCGAATACATGGGTTAATCCATAATGAACTTGAAATCCTTAATGTTTCCTGTGATGAAGTGTCGCGTGTCATGCACCATTTTACAGCACTCTTTGTGTGCTACAAAATGTTCAAGGAGCAGATATAAGATATAATTATGAAAAAAAAAAGTTTAGGAGGCATCTTATGTTTATCCACACGCTCTTTTTGAAAACAAAAACAAAAAAAGCAAAGTACTTATTGTAATATCGCTTCTGTCCATCTGGCCATGCGTCCGCCCATCGGTAATGCAGTTTCCTCCTAGACCACTGGACGAAATCCAAACAAATTTGGTATGTGAGTCATCACAAAAATTGGGCGTGCAACAGCAAAATGATTTTGGGTCCCGCCCCCTGGGGAGGGGTCAAAAGATCAAAAATCATTAAATTACAACAACAAAGTCAATTCAAAAGTTTTTTGTACAAAACTGTAAGTGTTCTTACAAATAAAAGATGTAAAACATATTGAATGGGATTTTTGTTCTGATGCCCCAGGGTTGTGACATGGGGAAGCAGGGGGTGCCCAGGGGGTCAAAAATGATAGTGTGGCATATCAAATTGACAGGGATGTTGAGTAAAACAGAATGCAAGTAAACTTTTCACCCTATGGTCAACCTGGTGATCTTGGTCGAGTATCCTTAAATTTCAATTACAAAATAAATTTCAAAGATTTTTGTACCAAACTTTGTGTGTGTTTCCCACAAAAACATTGTACGTTATAAAACATATCAAACGGATTTATCATTGTGACGCCTTGGTCATGCCCCAGTGGTGGGACTTGTGTTGCTGGGTGTCAAAAACTTGAGCTGTGGGGATTTGCGATGGCGCCCCATCGACTTTGCGTTATAGTTAAATTATGCATATAAGGCTTAATATGCATAGTGTATATATAGGTAGTTATATGAAATTCATATCAATTGAAGCCTTAAGATAAGCACTCTCTAATGTGCTGGTAGGCTTATACGAGGCATGCGCGGATCGATCCAACAGAGAAAAGAGCCTCTGGATTGTGTAAAGGCAAAAATTATCCTCTTCTTAGTACTGGTTCAACTCAAGAAGACACATCCTGACACGACTGAACAAGACGGCCCTATGACCCTAGATCGCTCACCAGAATCCTGGCACATAGGGTAATGTTTTGGCTAATAACTAAAGAGATATCATTTAAAAAAAATTCTCTTTTACTTTGGCTCTGTCATCCAAACTGATTGGTCTAAGCGATTCTGGTAGAGGACACCAATTGGAGCTTTTATGTGAAATTATTTTGAGTTTAGATCACTGGTGCGAGAGATGTCGCCTTAATTTTTTTCTTATCTCGAGCTCTTTCTGTCATTTTTCTTTGGCGGAGAATACCATTTGTGCACTTTTAGTAGAGGGCAACATCAAGAATATTCATTTGAAAGTATGTTGAATATGTCCAGTGATTCAGAAGATTATGTTTAGAGGATTTCATATTTTAGAGCTCTGGCAACCCACTTGTTCCTGAAGCAGAGGAGAACCATTTGTGCAATTTCGGAAGAGGGCATCATAGGGAATACTCCTTTGAAATACTTTTAATTTTTACCAGTGGTTCAGGAGGAGTTTAAAAGCAAAAGTTTTATGGACAGACTGACGCTCGCCAGATAAAGACAAATCACAATAGCTTAAATTGAGCCTTCGGCTTATTAGAGCAATAATTGTTGACTGGGACGTAAAGAATCAAAACAATCTATTAAACCATTCAATTGAACTGTACATTCGCAAGTGACATTTTGTTACTGAGCCGCTATGTATGATGTATGGTACTGAAAAGTCTGAAATCATGTGCACTCAAGTGGGAAGCTTTAGTTTGTATTTTTATCATATCATGAATGGGGATAATGTCAAAATATACATGCATATGATAGATTGGAATATTCTGAAAAGGTATTTTTTTCTCTAAAAAATTGAATTCTCCTCGTTGTAAGCTTTTACGGAACTGTATTTAGCATCAACAGTTAGAAAACACTTGTAACTTATCAACCCTATGGAAGACGAATCAAAAGAGACAGCTAGTTTGCCTTGAATATGATGGGCAATAAGTTGTAAAATTGGCCAAAGTGTACTGAGGCACCTTAAGACAATGTTTGTATGTGTCTGCTGAACGAAACACCTTACCCCACCCACCTTTTCGCCATGCATTTCAGTAAAACTTAAATGTCATGACTCTGCAAAGTGGGTAAAAAGATTGTTACGAATCCTTTGCAAAAGTCTTTAGTATTTAACCAGCGACAATTGCGTAGGAAACGCAATCTGGCACGTGTTCCAGATGGCCGTTTTGGATGAAGTTAACGTAGACCAAAGACTGTCCATTGGGCGTTTAAGCTCATCTTAAATGACGTAATTTTATGTAGGCATATTCTGTGTACATTACCTCATGTATGTAATTACCAACCATTTATTAGTAAGCATTCTTATTTGGGCATTTTATACCAATGAAAGTAGGCTTCCACTCAACAGCTTCAGACACATGGGTCTACGCCCCATCATGGGGCTAGAGGTTAAAATCTAGGACATCTTATTTTTCTTTTATAGAATGATTCATATTTGACCAACAGGTACTATTTCATTCTAACTTTCTGCGATTTCATACCTTAGAGCTCATGACCCAGGGTGGGACAAAAGGTCAAAATCTAGGACACTGTTAAAAAAGCTATTCCATTTTTCTGACTTATTATACAAATATCTTACCAACCTCTAAGAAAACGTTCATATTTGTGCATTTGGTATTATTCATGGCATGCTTCATCTGAACTGCTTCAGACACTTTTGTCCTTGTTTAAGGGTGGGGTTAAAGGTCAAATTATCAGACAACTTAATTTTTTTGCAGAATCATTTGTATTTGAACAACTGTTTCAATTAGGGCTGACTTTCTATGGCTTCAGACCTAAGGATTTTTGACCCAGGGTTGGGCAAGAGGCCAGGGCTAAGGGGAAGGGGGTTTGGGGTTGAGACAGTAAGAGTATAGACCGGGGGAATATATTATGTGCCTCTTAGAGCCTTTTTCTAGATTTTCTTTCTGCTTTTGAGGTGCAAATGCCAGCTTTTAATTACCGTTACATGGTAACCAGTATTTTGGATTTATTTCAGCTCAGCCTCTGCACTGGAACTACAAGGTACAGAAGCTTGACCAGTTGTTGATAGGGGCCAAAGATGTTGCTTTCTGGGAACCTTCACAAAATCCTTTCTATACATTACCTACTGGTAGTCAGAGTTGCTATGGGGATCAGTCCTTTGTGATCCTTAAATCACTCGTCGAAAATAAAGGTTTGTCTTTGCAAAATATTCTTTATAGCATATTTGACATATAAAGAGGGCCCACGAAGTCGAAAAACCAGTTACAGTGGACACTCAATTTTTTTGATAGTATACTGAGTAACTTGGTAACCTATTAGTATGAGCTTCGCCAACCACCTGCTTCACAGGGGGCTCGCTACGCTCATTAATAAATGCACAATAATTATGCAGGTAACCTACCCTGTTTGGAAAAACAGTGTAGACCAAGATCAGCTGGCTTCTGATGAAGCCAGCTGATCAGTATCTACAGTTTTTTCATCCACACAGCAAATCTATGTTACAATTAAAATCAAACAATTTTATCAGTTCGTTATTATAGTGTTGACATTCAGTAGTTACTTGCTTTACTAAGCACTTTTGTAAGGAGCATGTGCTCTTAATTGTTTAAATACAATGCATACACAAATGAATACAATCATATTCATATAATCTAACAGCGCATTTGGTACAGTGACTGATGTGTGCTTTCACTTCTACTACATAAAATTGAGCTCTGGCCCAGCCAACTCTATAATCACTCGTGGCAACATTTGCATGCCCCAATCCGGGAATTTTCGTCAGGGGTGGCTTCCTTTAGAAACACATAAAACTTGTGATTTTCAAGGGGTGTGGGCGGATCCCCTGTACCCCTCTGGGCCTGTGCATGTTTTGTTGCCTGCTGAGAACCTAAACAGTTTGGTTCATTTATATGTGCTAGAAAGAGGCCTTTTTATATTTGATGGTAGAAATTTTTAGATAAAGAGGTGCGACAATTAATTTGAACCAGTACATGTATATGAGATTTTAGTTCTCATATCCGCAAGCAACAAGGCTCAAACAAGCATGCAATGTCAGAGCCATTGCTGCTTGCATACTCAAAATATGAAGGTAGATGAAGACTCAGGCCCAGATTGAGACCTCTAGCCCTGCTGGATGCATCGGCAAGGATGTTAATTAGCGGCTTTTGTGCATCTGCAATAAGTACCAAAATCTCATGTCTATCCAATATGAGCCACGACATGTGATTTCCAACAATGTGGCATTTTGACAAGTAGACTCAGACGAGCCTGTATAGTCTCCTTTTAAGCTTTGAAACTCCAAATGATGTTCCATCAGTAGCTTCACAGTCATAGAGTATGTAAGTGACTAGCAATGGGTCTGATCAGTCTGCGTGTATGCGCAGGCTGATCTGAGGCTTTGCTGGTCACACATACCACATTGTTGGAAATCTCATGTTGTGGCTCATATATCTTTTCTTTATCACAGGTTTGAACCTTGAAGCTCTCAAGCAGTCAACTTTTGACTGTTTTGGACCAAATTCTGCATATGAGGACAAGAAAAATGCTGACTACCAATTTAATGACAAACATGGTATGTATATATTTTTACTTAATATTCATTTACCATGGATTCTATATCTAAACAGTATAGCTTCTTCTTAAATAGATGAAATCTTCCATCCTATTTAATACTATCAATTATCATATGACGTTGTGTCTGGGAGTGAAATAACGCCATGCAATAAAATCTATAAACCACTAGTGGTTTACAGATTTCAGGAAACATTATGACGTCCATGACAACAACAATTATAATGTTTTTAAGTCAAAAATGAGATTTCAAAGTAATCTGGATGTCATATGATAAATAGAATCTAACATTTGTGCTCTTGTATTATTTAATTTATTAAACTGGTTACAAAAAAGAGATAAAATGCTTGGCAAGCTTCACATTTTATCTCTTTTACCTAACTCATTTAATAAGTTCAATAAAACGTGAGCACTCATGTAAGATCCTCTATTTATATAATTTGATGGGTCACAGGTTTCAATTTTCAAATCGATAGAAAAGGGGGTAACAACCATCATTGAGTTGTATAACCAAATGGATACCCTTCTTTCTAAGAGTAGCTAGCACATTGTAATGGTGCATCACAAATACCATCATTGTTAGTAAATAACAAACATATTGATTGGATGTGTGCCTTAACCTGCTACCAAATAAACTAGTCAGCGGCTTCATTGAGGAGTGCAGCGGCTCAGTGGTAGAGTGCTTGACTAGAGATGGAGAAACTTGTTGGTTCAAGCCTCACAGGAGGCACTGTGCTGTGTCCCTCAGCAAGACACTTTATCCTCTGCTTAATTATGCTTGTTCAACCCAAAAAAGCCTGTCTCGACGTGACTGAAAAATTGATAACTGGGACACAGAATCAAAACAGGGAGTGCTTGGGCTCAGTGGTAGAGTGCTTGACTGGAGACTGAGGGGCTGCAGGTTTGAGCCTTGTCGGCATCACTGTGTTGTGTCATTGAGCAAGACACATTAATTCTAGCTTAGTACTGGTTCAGCCTGAGAAGACCTGTCCCTTTATAACTGAAGGATTGTTGATGGGACGTAAAGAATCAATTCAAACAAAACAGAATCAAAACAAACATACTATAAGGCCTTACCAGAATGCATTGATGTAAAAGCTTATAAGGGTATTGCCTTCTAAATTATTACATGTGTATGGAATAGAAAATGACTGTTTTCAACATGTTGACTGGGCTCAATCTTTCTGTGGCATCTTGGCAGTGTTATGAAAACTATTTTTTTCTCACAAAATTATTCATTTTTCTTATTTTAGCACCTCAAAAGAGAAAGTTACCCATAGATGGTCCATGGAGACACTTCAGCATTAAAGACTTCATCAAGAATGTCCAGGAGGGCAAGGTGGAAACAGGTGGGGCCCATTTTTTGGTTTATGCAGATGTTATAGCCCTTTTACTCTTAGAATTACCCCAATATTTGGGCAACTAGTGCTGTGGGGCTAAGGCAAAGTGTGAAAACTAATCTTCAATGCAAATATGTGGTTTTTATATGTGAGAAACTATTTTGGAGATAAAAAATGGAGTAATTCTTGCATTATAATGACTGTAAAACATTCAGAAAATGCTGACTACCAATTTAATGACAAACGTGGTATGTAGATATTTGTATTTCATTTTCATTTAACATGCATTCTATATCACTATAACTTACATTTATATTATTGCCCTGCATCACAAAAAAGCCTTTACCTATTGATTTTAAATAAAGCTCTTTATCATATGACGTCACATCTGGGAGTGAAATAATGCCATGCATTAAAATGGATAAACCATTCGTGGTATATAGATTTACGGGAAACATTATGACGTCCATATTAGCATTGCGTACATAATGACAAAATTATAACATTATTACGGCAAAGTAATCTTAATGTCATATGATAAATAGAATCTAACATTCGTGCTCTTGTATTATTGAATTATAAATCTTGTTGCGGAAAAGAGAAAATGCTCGGCAAGCCTCGCATTTGATCTCTTTTTCCCCAACTTGTTTAATAAATTCAATAAAACACATGATCACTTATGTAAGATCCTCTATTTACTACTGCTACTACTACCTAACTACATGTAATAGAACTTCCTCCTGTGGATCCTGTCAGCATTGGTGTCTCACATAACAATATCTCAAGAGCAGGCTGTCAGACTATAACCTAGTTTGCAGTGGTGTTACATTGGAACATGATGAATAGTTGGTTGACTTCACCAACTTTGGGGACTTATACTGCCAAACTCAATGTGATACTTTCTTGTTTCAATGATATCTCACATTTGACTTTAAAAGTGCACATACTCTATAATATGAAATAGGCACACCTAATGGGCAACCAACCACTATTTGATCTCAGAGGATAGCATAGAATACGGTATTTCTTGTGAGTCCGTATTTGTGTGAGTATAAAAAGTAAGGAAGAACGCAAATGTCAGGAATCGAAACAATTAGTATCACACCTGACCCAGAACACCTTATGGGAAAGTGACAAAAGAACAAGTAAACGTCGCATACAGAAGCGCCTTGAGGGTCAGCTCATACTCAGACGAGCCTGTGCAGTCTCCTTTTAAGCTTGGAAACTCAAAATGATGTTCAGTCAGAAGCATAACACCCCATAGAAAAATCATGCGACTAGAAAAGACTCGGATCAGACTGCGTGTATGGGCAGGCTGATCTGAGTCTTTGCTGGTCGCACATATCACATTGTTGGAAATCTCATGTCGCGGCTCATTTCCATGGCGGGACGATGCACGTGGCAGTTGGCGTTTGGCTCAAGATGTTATCACGTCATGACGTAACGTTATAAGAATTGTGACGTCACGTCATGGGGATCACGCAGCCGCTTGCCTGAAAGAACTATCACTACCATTCAAGCTCCTGGTGATAGAAAAAATCTCTCAGTCTTATGGCTAAAATATGACTTTAATAACAACAAACCTGGCATCTTCGCGATTCACTTTTACTTTTTGTATTTTTTCAATTCTAATGATTATCACGACATATTTTTCAACAGTAGTATTAAGTTCTTAGTAAGATCTAGATTGGTTCCCCGTATCGACTCCGTATAGATACAGGAACTGGGCGATACCGAAAATATTTTCTATTCATATTTGAAGATTGGGCGTGAATAGAACAGAACAGAGCCTCTCTCTAGTCGTAAAGCAACCAACCCTCGTGTTGCCCCGCTTCGTGGGGCAACACTCGTTGGTTGGTTGCTATAAATGCCCTCTGAGTACTAAATGAGCCTCGACATGTGATTTCCAACAATGTGGCCTTTTGACAAGTGTAGACTCAAATGAGCCTGTGCAGACTCCTTTTAAGCTTAGAAACTCCAAATGATGTTAGGTCAGTAGCTTAACAGTCATAGAATATTAAAGCTACTAGCAAAGGCTCTGATCAGTCTGCACGTATGTGCAGGCTGGTCTGAGCCTTTGCTGGTTGTACATAACACATTGTTGGAAATCTCATGCCGTGGCTCAAATGGGCTGTTTACACTTACTTCAGATTTTCCAGTCAATTTTGTTATGCATACATTCTACCATGCAGAGGAAAAACAGTGCAGATTTTGCTCAGCTGGCTGCTGGTCTGAATGTGCACTGTTATAGAAAGAAAGCACAGAATATGCTTATTAGGATAAAAACAGTATCCTATCCCTAGGTTATAAACAGGTTTTTCATGCTCTACTCAGTTGAGCATAAAATCTCCCCTGCTCATTAATGTTAAAATATTGTTGGCATTTTAGCTTTTATTAGCAGGATAAATCCAACATCTAAGAGTTTTAAAGCAAAAATTCATGGTTTTTTAGCATTTTACCAAATTACATATATGAGCAATTGAAAATTCATTCTCTGTTGAAATGAGCATGAAAAACAGTTTTATAACCTCAGGGCCTGGTTAAAACTAAGATAATGTTCCAAAATTTCAAACACCTGTTGCCTTCCAAAATGCCTAGATAAACAGGCCAGATTGAGATCAGACTGCTTCTGATTAGGATATTTCTTGTTTGGTAATATGGCAAGCATTTTGTGAATTCCAGCGCTGAAAATCAACTAATTATTTGGGAACAGAAAAAAGTGTTCAAAATTTCAGAATATTTACCATGGCTCTTATATTTCCAGGCTCTGAGACTGATGAGCAGATGGACTGTAATCTCAGAATTGTTTCTGTGGTAGCCATGTACGCGGGAAAGGGTGACATGTTGGAGAGGGCAGAGGAAGTTATAAGACAGACACAGAACTCAGATACTTCAGTAGCAGTGGGCCTTACTGCTGCCAGGTAAACACCAAAAGCAAACATGATTTATTTGTATTTGGTTAACCCTTTGTATTCTAGTGAATTTTCCCATACATATTGATACATATTGATACAATAAGTATTGGGCTGCCCATTGTGTACCCTAAGGGATCAAAGGAAGAATTTTCTAAATTATGATGTAGTTCTGTCCCTAAAGAATGTTTTTATCTTAGCGAATAGTGCAGACCCTGATTAAATGCAGCATTATGCTGCATTTCATCTGGGTCTTCACTGTTTGCTGAAGTACCCATTTAGGGGTTTCTAGCATACAAAGGGTTAAAACAATGCTTAGATCTAATAGGTGGATAGAGGTGCATATTGAGATAAAGCTTCTTGTTTTTTGATGTCACAAAAATTTTGGTTGCTATATTGTAACAATGGAAACAGTTGAAATACTATACAAAATATGAATCCATTTAGTGATAAATTCAGAAAGGTTCTAAATGAATTGCGGAATATCCATAGTTCAATCTACGTATATAAGTGTTGTTGTAAAGATTTAGAGGTTGATGGAAAAACTAAAGACTTCTCTAACAGACTAAAAATCTTGGTTGCTATGGGGACCAAAACTTTGAGCAAAAATACTGGCATGTTGGGAGCGCAGTGGCTCAGTGGTTGAGTGCTCGACTCGAGATCAAAGAGTTGCAGGTTTGAGCCTCACCAGCGGCACTGCATTGTGTCCTTGAGCAAGACACATTAATCCCTGCTTAGCACTGGTTCAACCCAGGAAGACATGTGCAGACATGACTAAAAAAATGTTGACTGGGACAAAAAGAATCTAGTCAAACTTGGATGTTAATACAGATATTTAAGACTTTTATAATACAAATATATACTGTAGTACTCTCTACTTTCCTTCAATATATTTCAGACTTCTGGAATTTTACATTCTCAATGGCTCAAAAGAAGGGGCTATTGATCATGTGATCAAGAGTTTATCAGATCCCAACCGCAAAAATCCTCAGGAGCTTGACAAGGCCATGATCTCATTCTTGAGGGACGTCCTCAGGTATAAAGATGAGGAACATATCAAAGCTGCTAGGAAGATCAGAATAGACTGAGGTGAGGACACTTTTAATTCTTTGCAGGATGGGTAATTTTCCATGCTTTTGCTGTCATCTGCTGACTTTTAAAAAAAAAACTCTTTCAGGAACACTATCTGAGTGTCAAACGGTTTGGATCCAGATCAAGACCGACATTCTGTTTATCTGGGTCCAAACTTTTTGCAAAGGTTATCAGCAGATGACAAAAGTCGCCGCTTGCAAGGAAAGAGTTAACACCTCCATAGAGCAAACTATGACAAATGACTTGAGAACGTATATACATTTACATTTATTACCCAACCGTCTATATACGGTGTAATTGTCTATTTTTTTGCTATGTCATGAGTCACTGAACTATTCCACCGGTCAATAAATAAGATTATTACCCAACCGTCTATATACCGAGTAATTGTCTATTTTTTGCTATGTCATGAGTCACTGAACTATTCCACCGGTCAATAAATATGACTATAGACTGGCACTATACCATGGGCCTGGTTTGCCACTTCCCTGTTAAAAACACACAAGCGCTTATCGACATGCGCGACAATGATGCGCGTACAGTTTGTTTATGAAAGGAGACGTTATGCAACAATGGTGAAAATAAGGCATGGTTTGTCAACTTTAAACTCCAATAACTCTGTTGTTTTTGGTCAAAAACATTAAGTATGGGTACTCATTTTCTTAGTTAGAACGAGCGGAACATTTTGAGACCAAAATTGAGCAGATTTGGTGATTTTTTCTTTGTAACAAAACCTCATATTCTACAGCAACTCCATGCAAGAAACCCTGCTAAGTATTTCATCAAATGGGTTGGGTAATAAAACACTTATTATATGCCTGTTTGTAGTATAGTCAAACTATTACCCCTCGGTACCATGGACGACCTGATGCACTATTGCACTCGCCCTTGGCCTGGTGCAATAGTTCATCAGGTCGTCCATGGCACCTTGGGGTAATGGTTTTGACTTGACTACAAACAGGCATAAAATAACTGTATACTATACCATGGCCTGGTTACCCCTTTCCTTGTTAAAAACACACAGCCGCTTATCAACATGCGCAAGAATAATGCACGTACAGTTCGTTTATGAAAGGAGACGTTATGCAACAATGGTGAAAATAAGGCATGGTTTGGCAACTTTAAACTCCAATAACTCTGTTATTTATGGTCAGAAACATAAAGTGTTGGTACTCCTTTTTTCTTAGTTAGAACGAGTGGATTATTTTGAGACCAAAATTGAGCAGATTTGGTGAAATTTTCTGTTTTGCAACAAAACCGCATTGTCTACAGCAACTCCATGCAAGAAACACTGCTAAGTATTTCATCAAATGGGTTGGGTAATAAAACAGTTATTTCATGCCTGTTTGTATTATAGTCAAACTATTACCCCTCGGTACCGTGGGCGACCTGATGCAGTATTGCACGAGGCCGAAGGCCTCGTGCAATAGTGCATCAGGTTGTCCACCGCAACCAGGGTAATAGTTTTGATATACTACAAACAGGCATGAAATAACTGTTTAATATACATTTACTTGTATAGTCAATCCCTGGTAACTTAAAGTCCATGTGACTAGCACTTAATTAGTTTTGTAATCAGTCGGTTCAGTAATCAGGAGTAAAAACTGTAAGAATATATATCAAAAATAAAGATTTTTTTTTACATATTTTCTATCAAAAGGTATGTTATGAGGGCCTGGATGGGGGGGGGGGGGGCTCTTAAAATTGCTAATCATCAAAAATTTGGCCACTTAATTGCTTAGATATGTTGACATGGCAAGGCTAGCCCAGCGATTCAACATGCATTCTAAACGCCGAGCCTGGTAAACTTGATATCAAAGATGCCAACCTGGTATTCTATTTATCAGTTTACCCATTGTTTCACTATTCATACTAGTGATTATGACGTAATTTTCCATATTTGTGTTTCGTTCTGCGTCATTAGCGACGTCATTCAAAAAGTGCAATGTCATCATGACCTGATAAAGGCACATGCATTGAGATAGACAACGTTTATCAGGCAAAGTGCAACAATGCAGTTAATATGAGAGGTAACTGATAATATTATATATCAGGTTAGGACAATTTGTACCATAAAGTATGGAAGTATATGAATGTTCATTAAAGTAGGCCTCTATTACTACTATGTAGTTGTGCATACGCATTTAAAGAGTACCATTGTCCTGTAGGTTGACCTATATTGTTTAATTTCAGTTTTGCCGGGAGCTTTTCAGGCTGCTGTGCATGGTGTAATCACAAGTACCGATTACTCTGCTGGTGTTCAGACAACTTTTCGTGCCGGAGGTTGTAACTGCTCACGTGGAGGATTTATTGGAGCTTGTCTTGCCGCACAGGTGTGTAGAAAGGAGACAATACATTTTATGTTAAATGAGCACAAAAAAGTAAGCTTGTTCAAATCAAGATATAATTTCAGCATTTACAGCCACAACATCGGATCAATTGGCCTAGATTTAAAATAATTACGCGCAAACGTTTTTTATAGATTAAATCTACAATTCTCCTCATAACACCCTCTACCAAAATTGCTCAAATGATTCCTTTCTGCTTTACAAAAGTCCCTCCAGGGCAAGTGACAGTAAGTGATCTCTTGTTACATAGCATTTTCTTTTTGTACTGTGGTTATCCAGAGATAATAGTGTTCACCTCTAAACATGTAAATATTGCCAATACAAAATGTATAGATTATATAGAAAAATGACCATTTATGGTCATTTTTCCATATAATCTATTCATTTTGCTAACAAACTTCCAGTTTGTTGTATCGAAAACACTGTCAATAAGTCTTAGATTAGCAGTTTCATTGATCAATGTTTTATTGGTTAACTGAATAAGACATATTTCAACCATAAACTTTCAGCTGAGTCCAACAGCTAATGTTTAAGGTACTATGGTATAGGAACATGTGATTTTTTAATTATGGAATTTACCTTTAATATGTAATGTGGGAATAACATGTTCACTTTGGTTACACAACTGACATCCTCGGTAACCAAGGCGTGACCCATTCTGTTACACTGCATTCATCAAATCAATGTTACATGGAAAGACATAATTTCATGTTTAAATTAAAAGTTTAGTGTTTTGGCGAATCTGTACAACAGGCACCATCTCGAAACCATAAAAACTGTTGTAGTTAACAAATATTGTGTTACATATGCAATCTCTTTTTGATTTAGTTATTACCATTCATTAATTCAATAATAGAGTCAAAATTACTTACAGATTATTTCAGTAAAACCTGTGTAAAACGGCCACTCTCAAAAAGAAGACAAATTGGTTTTCAAGACCAATTATTGCTTAATGCAGGTCAAAAGTATTGCAGAATGCTCCAAGGGGAGCATATTGCAATAATTTAGACCTTCATTAAGCTACCATTTGTCATTAAGATATTTGTTTTGTCTATTTTTGAGTGGCTGTTTAACACAGGTGTTACATTATGTCATTGTGTGTAATTCTCAATACATTTGTATCCTTATCTAAAGGTAAATAAATTCCGTATTTATAAATAATTTGCTAACCTAATTTTCAGTATGGACTGTCAAGTATCCCGGAATCATGGAAACAGAAGACACTGAGATATTCAGAAATCTTGAATCTAGCTCAACAACTAGCAGCATTGGGCAGTGACCAGTAATGGTTGATGAATCAATGGAGACACTAAGATTTCAGAAACAGAGAATCTAATTAATACCATATGGGCCTTGACGCGAGAAAACCTGTCTTCAGGGTTTCCGACAAAGTGAGATTCAAACCTGTCTCCTCAGCTACAGAGACTACCTAGAAAGTTGAAATTTCACTTGAAGCAAGTCTAGATACGATACTTTCCAATTAGCGAATAACAAAGGCGCTGATCAGACTGCGTGTATGCGCAGGCTGGTCTGCTCCTTTGTTGTTCGCAAACCCCCGAAGACAGATTTTCTCGCGTCGAGGCCCTTATGACACTGATATTTATGCAGTAATGCGTATGCATGCATGTATGTGTGTGATGTTTCATGACATTTTAGAATGAAAGCGACATGTTACCTTAATGTTTAAATGATGATTATCATGAAGAGAAGAATGTATGACATAATGATGGGTTCACCTAAAATCATGTGATTGGTGAAACTGGAAGTAACAGTCACCATTGTTCTTTCTGTGGTAATACATCAGTACTAGAAAATTTATCAGGATTTTTGTTGCTTGGTTTATAAGGGTCACACGTTGAATTTCAAAAATAGCACTATTTTGTAGAATATCAGTAGCGGATCCAGAGGGGGTTCAGGGGGTTCCCCGCCCCTTGTTTTTAAATATCCAATGAAAATGAAATAATTTGGTCTCATTGAGACCAAATTATTTCATTTTCATGGAATATTTAAGAAAATTGAGATAAAATCAGTAAAGAGAACCCCTACACCTTTATACTTATACATACGAACCCCCTTTCCAGAAATCCTGGATCTGCCCTTGAATATTGTTTTTTTTTATCTTAACCCTTAGCCTACAAATATTTTTGTCCTGAAAATGTTGTCTGCTTTTTATGTCTGCTATGTATATTCAAATAAACTCCTGACTTCATTTACGATAGAAGCAAACACTATGAAACATGATCAGACTGCTCCCTTAGGAGCAGTCTGATCAGGGTACATATTGTTTGCAGTATAGACTACCAAAGTACATAAGCTGATAAACAAGAAGAGTATTGTCATCACTCATGAATGGTGAGGAAAGAATTCACAAACAGTGCATTCTGCAGCGGCTCATACAATCTGAGTCTACACTGTTTGTCAGTGTATACCTCATTTATAGATTCCCAGCTATGTCAAATGAGCTGTAGCTTATTGTAAGCGACATGTACTGACATTGCTATTATTTGTCCATGTTTTTATTAAAATTCAATAGATATTACCAGATTAATAGTTTTGGTGCGTTTCTTATATATCTTTGTTCTGTAAAACTTAAATTCTAATAAAATCCAAGTATCAATATCAGTAGTTTCTATGAAGTAGATATTTGCTCAATAGTGAACCAATCAGGTTACTGAGCTTTTGGGATTATTGATTGTTCGTCATCCATTCTTCCATCAACTTTTGCTTTAAAAATCATATAGTGGTCAGAATACAGATTAATTTAAAATTTGTATATATTGTCTCTTGGTGACTGTCTAACAAGACCTGTTAAAAATCATGTCCTCCAGTATCAGCCAGTCTTGCCTCTTTCAGTTAATACATGTAATAAAAAAGTTTGATCATGGTCTACATTGTTTGACAAAACACTTTGAGTAAATATGGTAGCTTCAGAATTTGCAAGCAGTCTCAAACTCAAAATATGGTGCAATGAATGGCTGCTTGCGGACATGTGTCCGCAAGCAGCCAATCGTTGCACTTGATTTTGAGGTTGAGAATGAACTCAAGTTTTATAACCTCGGGGCCAGGCCTCAAGATTACAAAACATTTTTCATGCTCAACTCACATAGGTATTTGTTTGTTTGATTTGATTCTTTAGTAAAGAATCTTTACATCCCAGTCAACAATTTTTCAGTTATGTTGAGATGGGTCTTCCTGGGTTGAACCAGTCCTAAGCAAGTGTAAATGTGTCTTGCTAAAATACACAACACAGTGACCAAGGTGAGGCTCGAACCCGTAGCCCCTCTGTCTCAAGTCTAGCACTCTACCACTGAGCCACTTTGCTCCCTACTCACATAGGCATGAAATTATTTCTGGTCATAAATTTTAAAATGCCAACAATTGTTAGAATTTATGACTTTATCTGCTATTCGGAGCAAGAAAATCGTCTAAATGATTGTTTGTATAGCCTTTTGACTAAGGCATGCCAGGAAAAAGTGTGGTTAGGTGAACTGACCGTCTTGATATGGCTATAGCTGTTGACTAAAACCTCAAACCAAACAAAAAAGCATGAATTTGTTATGGCACATCCGCAAACTCCTCCAAACAGGTTAAAAGAGTAATCGTGTATACATGAAAACAACAACATTTCTAAATCAACTGCAAAATATGTTCATGGCTGTTCAATATTCCATTGAATAATGGAATATTCCTAATCAGCTAGTAACAAAAGTAGACTTAAGTAGTTATACTGATGTTTATTTATGCAGGATGATCTAATCAGGCCTCGAGGTTATAAAGCTTGAGTTAATTCTCAAACTCATAATAAAGCACAATGATTGGCTGCTTGCGGACACGTGTCCGCAAGCAGCCAATCATTGCGCTTTATTTTGAGTTTGAGCCTGTATCCAGCATAAGGTACAAGTTTGTATGTGTTCACAGCAAAGATTCAAATCAGTCTAGGCATCCATGCTGTCTGATCAGTCTTAGTTTAGAAAGGTTGGACTGTTGGCTACCCATAGAGTGCCCATCATAGACTGTGATCAGACTGCGTGGATGTGCAGGCTGATCTGAGTCTTTGATGGGCGCACATGCCAACTTGAACCTTTTGCTGGATGCTGGCTCAGAGTGCAGTGCCATTTTCACAATGATTGCAACTACCAGTAATTGGATGACAACAGAATATGCAGCTACCGCAAAAAAACTGTTAATGTACAGTAAAACCTGTGTAAAAAGGCCGCTCAAAAGACAAAACAAAGATCTTGGTGACAAATGATAGCTTAATGAAGGTCGAAAGTATTGCAGAATGCTCCCCTCGGTGCATTCTGCAATACTTTTGACCTGCATTAAGCGATAATCGGTCTTGAAAAGCAATTTTCTGTCTTTTTGAGAGTGGCCTTTTTACACAGGTTTTACTGTAGTATGAAAATAGGGCCTCCAATAATAAGTATGTAAACATCAATTGGAAAAAAAGCTACCTACATTAAGGGGCTTATTTGGCCCCCGCTGAAGCCCAACACAGAAAGTTGCTTTACACCAATTTCATCCTATCGGTTTGTTAGAAGAATGACCAAGTTTAAATGTCTAGTATTTATATCAACTATACAGTTGCTAAAGTAACAAAAAATGTCTGTCAAAATAGGCTTAAAATAGAGAAATTGCCATTTTGGAAAAAAATTGAGGCTTTTGGCACAGCTAAATACCAAAAACACCTTTTAATATGTTAACTGTGAACCATGATAATTCTTATCAATTGTTAAATATTTTTGGTATTTGCTTGTGCTCAATGTTATATTCCTTTGTCAAACATCTTAAATTTGTTTCAAAATGGTCACTTTCCTATTGCCAGCCTATTCTGGCTGCCATTTTTGTTATCATAGCAGTGGTAAAAGTCAATTTAATAACAGACTTTTACACAGTTCTAATAAACTAATAAGAAGAAATTGGTGAAAAACAACTTTCAATGGGTGACCTATTATATTTCTCTTATTATGAATGAAGAGTAACATAATGGGTCACATCTGGGTAACCGAGGATGGAGACGAATGTTTTGTTATTTTTCTAGCCATCATAAAGTTAGGAAATATAAGAGAAAATAACAAACTGTTAAGCACACAATTGTAGTAAATATATATTTTTTTATTTTCTTTGAGTTAGCAAACAGTTTGCATATACACAATATACTTTTCAAATGAAATTTGTTTTCATGAAAAAGCAAATTTTAGATGCAGCAAACAAACTAAGCCCTCCTAATCAACAAAGAACAAAATCATAAAATCATTTTTTGTAAGAGAAAGCTTTGATGTTCCAGCAAACATACATGGAACTAATTACTCATATGGAATGTTTTTGCTAAGAAATTTATTAAGATGCATTTTAAGGGCGAATTACGTTTGAGCGAAAATCATACCGTGACGGAGTATGAAATGAGTGGAGAACCAAACAGTCAAAAGAGCGGATGGATAAAACATTGAAATGAGCGAATTTTTCATGTAATGACCTTTAAATAAGTATTCGCTCAGTTGCGTTACCTGTAATGGCAAACATTGCTCAGTCCTTTATAGGTGATTTGGAGTGCATTACAGTGGCCAATCCAGGGGGGTGGAGTTCAGGGGGTTCGCCCCACCCTTCAAGCTATTAAATATTCTATGAAAATGAAATAATTTGATCTCGATGAGACCAAATTTTTTCTTATTCATAGAATATTTAAGATAAATGAGATAAAATTCACAAAGCAAAACCAACATCTTTTATACATATGAACCCCTTTCCAGCCGAATCCTTGATCTAACCTGGAAAATTCTCTCATTTGAATGATTCAAACAGCCGCTCTTTTTCCTTATGGTTCTCCGCTCTTTTGTAAAAATAAATCTGCTCTTTCGTATTATGGATCAGCTCAAAAGTAAATCTCCCCATTTTCAAAGATAGACAAATGTATCCAGAGACAGCAGGGAGTATATTTACTGTTAAATGAGGAGTTCTAGTAAATGGGCCTCGTCGCGAGAAAACCTGTCTTCGGGGTTTCCGAAAAAGTGAGTTTCAAACCAGTATTCTCAGCTACACAGACTGGCTAGAAAATTGAAGTTTCACCTGTAGCAAGTTTACATATGATACTTTCCACAGAGCAAATAACAAAGGCGTTGATCAGACTGCGTGGATGCGCAGCCTGGTCTGCGCCTGTGTTCTTCGCAACCCCTCGAAGACAGGTTTTCTCACATCAAGGCCCAAATGTTATGCATGCATAGAATTTAATTTTATATACCTGCCAAAAGGCATTCTGGGTAAATTTATGTTCCACTATGATTTATGGCCAGTCCAGTTGTATGCCTCCAATTAAAACAATAGATGGTCATGTTGAAGTGGAAAGTGTTGATCAAGATCAGCTGTTTGAATGTGCAATTTTGGTAGAAGGTATTATCATTACAAGGAACACTTCTTAGAAATGATTTTGATTTGGGCCGGTGGTTCAGACAGAGATGTCATTTAAAGATATTTCTATTTTAGCTATAGTTGCCTTTTTGTTTAGCGGAGCGGAACTTTGAGCATTTTTGATAGAGGTCATTTGGAGGATCATTTGTGTGAAATTAATTTAGAATGGACCAGTGATTCAGCTATGGCAGCCATTTTGTCCTTCGTTTGTGCAATTTTGGTAGAGGCCAGTGTTATGAGGAACATTTCTGTGAAATTATTTTGAATTTGGATGACTGGTTCAGGATCAAAATGTCTTTTAAAGATATTTATATTTTTAGCTCCTGTGGCTATTTTATCTAGCAGAGTCGAACTGTTGCAATTTTGGTAGAGGACATTATGGGGAAGATTTCTGTAGAATTTGGGCCAGTGGTTAAGGAGATGTTGTTTAAAGATTTTTCTATTTTAGCTCTGGTGGCCATTTTGGTAAGCAGTGTGGAACCATTTGTGCAGTTTTGGTAGAGGGCATTATGGGGATTGAACATTCCTGTGTTATGAATAGTGGTACGAGACAAGATGTGGTTTAAAGAAAAAGTTCACACACAATGCACAATGGACCAAAACAGATCACAAAAGCTCACCTTGAGCCAGCGGCTCAGGTGAGCTAAAAACATGTGGTGTGCTTTAATAAGTGCATACGTGCTTAATATTGTTAATGAATAAAAATCTAATGCTGACTGCCAAAAATTGCTATTCAAGGTTTTTAATATCAATTTTATAATTTTGCTGTCAAGAAAATGAATACAGTTTTTAATATGTGATGATTGCTTATGTTGATACTCAGTAAAACAGTCAAATTTACTTACCTTAAGAAGCTCACAGGATCTTCACTGTTTTCCTCAATGGTCTGACAAGCTTGAAGATCAAGCTTGTCAGACCATCGGTGAAAAAAATGTAGATCATGATCAGCTGGATTTTTCAGAAGCCAGCTGATCCTGATCTGCACTGTTTTCAAAAGAAGGTAGATAATTTGTGATAGTGTGCTTAGTAGGTTGATTATGGTTTAAGGTTTCTACATGCATTTGCCATTTAATGATAATTGCAGACTCTGGCACATATGAAGATGTTTTAAAGACATTCTCTGCTAACCTGTTGCTCTGTTAAAAAGGGCTGAAGACTTAATTTCATGAGGGTGACTCGATCAGTTTGACCAGCAAATTTTCCCTGAGCCCCTCACACTAAAAAATAATTTTCAACAAGTAACCAAAATATAAAACAACAAATTGTAAATAAATAAAATGTTGGTATGCAGATTAATGCAACCAAAACATGAGAACAAAGAAACAGAACGCTGTTTTTCAGGACAACCATAGGAGACTGAGTCTGTACTATCCCTTGTTGTGCCATCTAAAATTTTCAGCAGACAAGATTTACACATATTGTTTCTTGCATGCAGGGTAATTTTCATGCTTTTCTTGTCGTCTGCTGACTTTTTTCAAAATTAGCTTTTTAAAAAAATTCTTTCAGGAACACCAATAAATTCAGAGAGTCAAATGGTTTGGATCTAGATTTGGACTAGCCTGGGTTCCAGTCTGATCATTTGTATATATATTTCATTTAGGCCTTAACAGGATAGAAATTGGGGAAAAGTGAAGTACAGAAAAAATATTCAGCATGACGTTAAGAAAAGAAGTGGATCATGAGATTTAAAGAAACAAAATTTTTTCACAAAAAGGAATCCGTCAGCATTTGCAGGTAATGTTTTAAGGGCCAACTTATTGCACTCAGAAAGACCAGCACTCCATAGGGTTTTCATAGATCCATTTACGCTTAAAATGTGAGCATTTATAAAAATGTTATTATTTTCTTACCCATCAGTTTAAGCAAATGTTTTGGGTGCTCAAAAGAACTGTCTCAGTGAGAGGGTTCCTTTGAGTACCCACAACATATGTTTTGATTGAAAAATAAAAATATGCACTCTTGTCTTGAGGCTTGGGGTTTTGGCACATCTGAGTGCATCCGGGTTAGCATGAATCAATAGGAAGTCCATCAATAGGACAGTTCTGTGAAGAGTTTTCTAGCCACATGTCTATACATTTAGTGTGGAACACATGATCACATGGTAAAAACTTTCTATTCTGACCAACTTCATAAGGGTCCATACAAACTGCACACAAGTCTCCCGCAGACTCTTTAGTAACAATGTCTGTTTTCATTGTTGATAAAGTATCTATTGAAATAGTTTTTGGAGCAACCCTCTCATCAAGTCTCAGAAGTAAGTCATAATCTTCAGGTGTTAATTCACGATGCTGTAGGTTTATCAGTACATTAGCAAGGTCTGAGGCAATATCAGTGGGAACATTGGTTCTGTGTAGAGCATGATTAAGGTTTTGAAGGGGAGCTGGTTTAGAACTAACTGGAGCATTTGGTTTTAACTTGGACCGGTTAGAATCTGTTGATCTGTTTTTGCTAGCAATTAAATTGTTTATCACATAATTTGGTGTTCTGGATGGTAGATATGAAATCCGTCTAATTTCAAGATCAATGAGCTTATACAGACGGTGATGAATATAAAGTTTCTTGCGTCCAGCGTTATTTTTCAAACTGAGGCAATATTTGTCTTTGACTTGTTTTCCTGCCTTTCTAACCTTCCTATCTCTATCACACCTCAAGAACCTATCTTTTCCCTTACAGATTCCTTCAAATGGATCACAATTTTTTGAATCAAAGTTTTTATATTTATCCATTGTTTCTTCATAATCATCTTGTTCTTGTTCAATTTGTCTGAAGATTCTTTCTTCCTCTGCGGGGTCAATCTTTTCTGGTCTGATAGGTCTAGGAAATAATGACAAGTTAAAGCCGGTCTCCACCAGCGGTACAGATTTCCATTTTCTTTTCTTCTTAGTCTCCATCTTTTCCGTCACAATAGGTGGAGATTTTCTGTCCTTGCTTTTGTTTGTTTGTGGAGATACATCATTATTATGATTTTCATCCACTGAAAAAAAAATGAAGTTTTTTTATAACTCCAATAAACTTGTTTTTCTAGGTATTACATATTTCTTCCTTAACTCTTTGCATGCTGGGTAATTTTGTATCGTCTGATGATTTTTTTTAAAATTAACTTTTTCAAAAAAAATCTTTCAGGACGTTTGATAAGAGTGTAAAACAGTTTGGATCCAGATCAGGACTGACATTCTGTCCGTCCTGATCTGGGTCCAAACTGTTTGCAAAGGTTATCAGCCGCTAACAAGGAAAGAGTTGTTAAACAAATACATGAAATCAAGTACAGTAAAACCTGTCTTAAGAGTCCACTCAAAAAGAAGACCAAAAATTGGTTTTCAAGATCGATTATTGCTTAATGCAGGTCAAAAGAATTGCAGAATGCTTCAAGGGAGCATTCTGCAATACGTTTGACCTTCAGTAAACTACCATTTGCCTTTAAGACCTTTGTTTTATTTTACCCTTATCATGCCACTATTTTTTGTTGTTGTTTTAATCTCCCCATCCTTTTGGCCACTATTATGTTTGTCTGAAAATGTAGTCTGCTTTACGTCAGCTGCATATATTCAAGCGCACTTTGGACTTTAGATTTTTCTAAGGAAGCTAACAATATGAACCCTGATCAGATTGCTCCCAAGGGAGCAGTCTGATCTGAGGCTATATTTTCTGCAATATAGGCTACCGAAGCACATATCAAGCGGGTTAGAGCAGCAGACGACCAAAGTCGCGACTGGCTGGCTAAGGGTTAATTATGAAATCAGGCTAATTTGGAGGAGTTGTAAACTTTAAACAAGGAGATTTCGACATTGAGGTCATTATATGCTTTGGTACTAAGAAGTTATCAGTAGAAAACAGTGTGGATGCAGATCATGCAACTCTGACCAGGATACATGCTGTTTCCAACTCTATTGGTAAATATAAATACATGCTAATAATGGGTAGGAGTGTAGTATATAAAATATTCAGCATGACAAAGGTTTAAGAATGCTTGTTTCATTAAAGTAGGGTTTAAAAGTCACCCAACTTATGTTTTTGAACATTTTTATCTGGTACTACACTTACTACATGAAGATATCAATGCATATACAAGTCTTTCAGATAATTATACAATAACTGCTTTTATATATACTTGGCAAATTATTTTGACTTGTACAAAGGCTGGTTCATACAAGGTAAGCTACTTTTTGTAAGGTATTATAATGTAAATTTACAATGCAGTCAACCTTAGTAATTGAGCCATACCACAGGAAACCAGTCTTCCTGGTTTGTGACCTAGCAAATCTCAAACCAGTCTGCTCAGCTACAGAGAGTACAGACCTCCAGGTTAGAGTGTGTAGTTAAATATCTTTTTTTCCTTATTTCTCAGCCAAACATTATATAGTACTCTAAAGACAGTCTCCTTTGACTTGAAACACAGGTAAAATAAAAGTTCACAAAAATTTCAACTTGGCACAATTTCGAGATGTTAAGTGTGTCAAATCCCTGGTGCAAAATATGTATGTCATTTGCAAAATTACTTCCAAAAGTTCATGTATAGTCTGCATAAAACTGCTGTACATAGAATACAGAGTAGATGACCTCAGTGACCATTAACTGATGTTGGTTAATGACTGATGCCAATACATGAAAAATATCCTTTATGATCAATACCTTTCTCTTCCTTGATGCAGTGACCCATATATACGTCACTGCTTGATGAGCAATGTATAATATATACATTGAATTGGACATTAATTCTGACAGTTGAATATAAATGAATTTATTTAGCAAGTGCTTCTGAATGGTTTGTTGGCATCAAAACCTTCGGCTTCACCGAGGTATGTATTGATCCAAATTTGGAGTTTCTGCGCAGGGCGCAAAACATCCTGTAGTGGAATTTTTGCGTATGTGTGCACTGAAAAGCTTTCTTTCGTGGATTATCTGCGTACAGCGCAAAAAATCCATTTGTACAGGATTGGAGTTTGGGCGTAGATACGCAGAAGGCGATTAGCTATTTGGATCATTTCTGCGCACGCAAAGTTGGAGTTTTTGCGTCCTATCGAAATCTTGATCATAAAATGAAAATTATCAAAGTCTTCCATGCTGGATTATTTGCGCATTTAGAGATATGATTACCACTGATTAAAACAAATGATAAGTTGATCATTTTCGCGCACGTACGCAGATATTCTCCATTATGAATTTGGTCTTCCAACGCTGGATTTTTTGCGCATATGACCAAGAACATAGACACATGGATGTATTCTGCGTACGTACGCAAATATTCCTAATAATCATTTGTCTTCCAATGCTGGATTATTTGCGCAAGCAAATAGGCGCATGGGTGTATTCTGCGTACGTACGGAAATATTCCTATAAATGATTTTGATTGTCCAACTCTAGATTATCTGCGCATATGAGCAAGTACCTCATAGAGACATGGATGTGTTCTGCGCAGGTACGCAGATATTCCTAATAATCATTTGTCTTCCAATGCTGAATTTTTTGCGCATATGACCGAGAACATAGACACATGGGTGTATTCTGCGTACGTACGCAGATATTCCTAATAATGAATTTGATCGTCCAATGCTAGATTATCTGCGCATATGAGCAAGTACCTCATAGAGAAATGGATGTATTGTCCAATGCTGGATTATTTGCGTATATGACCAAGTACCTCATACACACATGGATGTCTCTATTTCGATTTGGCGCATATATCAGCGCACAAAGTCCAACAACAATGATGCTCAGAATACTTCAACGTATCCAAAGGGAATTATACAATTCGCTATTGATTTAGACGTTTCTGCGCACATACGCAAAAAATTTCCTCGTCTCTGTTAAAATATTTGCGTATATGCGCAAATAATCCAGTGCTGGAAGACTTTGTTATCCAAAATCATTATAAAGAATTTCTGCGCACGTACGCAAAAAACTTCCACGTTTCTATTAAGAAGTTGCGTATATGCGCAAATAATCCAGCGTTGGAAGACTTTGTTATCTGAAATCATTATTAGGAATTTCTGCGCATGTACGCAAAAATCTTCCACATCTCTATTAAGGATTTGCGTATATGCGCAAATAATCCAGTGTTGGAAAACTTTGTTATCCAAAATCATCATTAGGAATTTCTGCGCATGTACGCAAAAATCTTCCACGTCTCTATTAAGGATTTGCGTATATGCGCAAATAATCCAGTGTTGGAAGACTTTGTTATCCAAAATCATTATTAGGAATTTCTGCGCATGTACGCAAAAATCTTCCACGTCTCTGCTAAGGATTTGCGTATATGCGCAAATAATCCAGTGTTGTAAGACTTTGTTATCCAAAATCATTATTAGGAATTTCTGCGCATGTACGCAAAAATCTTCCACGTCTCTACTAAGAATTTGCGTATATGCGCAAAAAATCCAACAAATGATTATTATAAAAAGCTCAAATAATCCAATAGTGGATGTTTTGCGCCCTGCGCAAAAACTCCAGGTATGGAATACGTATATACCTACAGGAGGTATGTATTGATCCAAATTTGGAGTTTCTGCGCAGGGCGCAAAACATCCTGTAGTGGAATTTTTGCGTATGTGTGCACTGAAAAGCTTTCTTTCGTGGATTATCTGCGTACAGCGCAAAAAATCCATTTGTACAGGATTGGAGTTTGGGCGTAGATACGCAGAAGGCGATTAGCTATTTGGATCATTTCTGCGCACGCAAAGTTGGAGTTTTTGCGTCCTATCGAAATCTTGATCATAAAATGAAAATTATCAAAGTCTTCCATGCTGGATTATTTGCGCATTTAGAGATATGATTACCACTGATTAAAACAAATGATAAGTTGATCATTTTCACGCACGTACGCAGATATTCTCCATTATGAATTTGGTCTTCCAACGCTGGATTTTTTGCGCATATGACCAAGAACATAGACACATGGATGTATTCTGCGTACGTACGCAAATATTCCTAATAATCATTTGTCTTCCAATGCTGGATTATTTGCGCAAGCAAATAGGCGCATGGGTGTATTCTGCGTACGTACGGAAATATTCCTATAAATGATTTTGATTGTCCAACTCTAGATTATCTGCGCATATGAGCAAGTACCTCATAGAGACATGGATGTGTTCTGCGCAGGTACGCAGATATTCCTAATAATCATTTGTCTTCCAATGCTGAATTTTTTGCGCATATGACCGAGAACATAGACACATGGGTGTATTCTGCGTACGTACGCAGATATTCCTAATAATGAATTTGATCGTCCAATGCTAGATTATCTGCGCATATGAGCAAGTACCTCATAGAGAAATGGATGTATTGTCCAATGCTGGATTATTTGCGTATATGACCAAGTACCTCATACACACATGGATGTCTCTATTTCGATTTGGCGCATATATCAGCGCACAAAGTCCAACAACAATGATGCTCAGAATACTTCAACGTATCCAAAGGGAATTATACAATTCGCTATTGATTTAGACGTTTCTGCGCACATACGCAAAAAATTTCCTCGTCTCTGTTAAAATATTTGCGTATATGCGCAAATAATCCAGTGCTGGAAGACTTTGTTATCCAAAATCATTATAAAGAATTTCTGCGCACGTACGCAAAAAACTTCCACGTTTCTATTAAGAAGTTGCGTATATGCGCAAATAATCCAGCGTTGGAAGACTTTGTTATCTGAAATCATTATTAGGAATTTCTGCGCATGTACGCAAAAATCTTCCACATCTCTAT
This sequence comes from Loripinus fragilis, assembly GCA_964019695.1. Lineage (NCBI taxonomy): Eukaryota > Metazoa > Mollusca > Bivalvia > Lucinida > Lucinidae > Loripinus > Loripinus fragilis. The sequence continues at coordinate 38,720,235 of OZ026515.1, forward strand.
TAAGGATTTGCGTATATGCGCAAATAATCCAGTGTTGGAAAACTTTGTTATCCAAAATCATCATTAGGAATTTCTGCGCATGTACGCAAAAATCTTCCACGTCTCTATTAAGGATTTGCGTATATGCGCAAATAATCCAGTGTTGGAAGACTTTGTTATCCAAAATCATTATTAGGAATTTCTGCGCATGTACGCAAAAATCTTCCACGTCTCTACTAAGGATTTGCGTATATGCGCAAATAATCCAGTGTTGTAAGACTTTGTTATCCAAAATCATTATTAGGAATTTCTGCGCATGTACGCAAAAATCTTCCACGTCTCTACTAAGAATTTGCGTATATGCGCAAAAAATCCAACAAATGATTATTATAAAAAGCTCAAATAATCCAATAGTGGATGTTTTGCGCCCTGCGCAAAAACTCCAGGTATGGAATACGTATATACCTGCAGGAGGTATGTATTGATCCAAATTTGGAGTTTCTGCGCAGGGCGCAAAACATCCTGTAGTGGAATTTTTGCGTATGTGTGCACTGAAAAGCTTTCTTTCGTGGATTATCTGCGTACAGCGCAAAAAATCCATTTGTACAGGATTGGAGTTTGGGCGTAGATACGCAGAAGGCGATTAGCTATTTGGATCATTTCTGCGCACGCAAAGTTGGAGTTTTTGCGTCCTATCGAAATCTTGATCATAAAATGAAAATTATCAAAGTCTTCCATGCTGGATTATTTGCGCATTTAGAGATATGATTACCACTGATTAAAACAAATGATAAGTTGATCATTTTCGCGCACGTACGCAGATATTCTCCATTATGAATTTGGTCTTCCAACGCTGGATTTTTTGCGCATATGACCAAGAACATAGACACATGGATGTATTCTGCGTACGTACGCAAATATTCCTAATAATCATTTGTCTTCCAATGCTGGATTATTTGCGCAAGCAAATAGGCGCATGGGTGTATTCTGCGTACGTACGGAAATATTCCTATAAATGATTTTGATTGTCCAACTCTAGATTATCTGCGCATATGAGCAAGTACCTCATAGAGACATGGATGTGTTCTGCGCAGGTACGCAGATATTCCTAATAATCATTTGTCTTCCAATGCTGAATTTTTTGCGCATATGACCGAGAACATAGACACATGGGTGTATTCTGCGTACGTACGCAGATATTCCTAATAATGAATTTGATCGTCCAATGCTAGATTATCTGCGCATATGAGCAAGTACCTCATAGAGAAATGGATGTATTGTCCAATGCTGGATTATTTGCGTATATGACCAAGTACCTCATACACACATGGATGTCTCTATTTCGATTTGGCGCATATATCAGCGCACAAAGTCCAACAACAATGATGCTCAGAATACTTCAACGTATCCAAAGGGAATTATACAATTCGCTATTGATTTAGACGTTTCTGCGCACATACGCAAAAAATTTCCTCGTCTCTGTTAAAATATTTGCGTATATGCGCAAATAATCCAGTGCTGGAAGACTTTGTTATCCAAAATCATTATAAAGAATTTCTGCGCACGTACGCAAAAAACTTCCACGTTTCTATTAAGAAGTTGCGTATATGCGCAAATAATCCAGCGTTGGAAGACTTTGTTATCTGAAATCATTATTAGGAATTTCTGCGCATGTACGCAAAAATCTTCCACATCTCTATTAAGGATTTGCGTATATGCGCAAATAATCCAGTGTTGGAAAACTTTGTTATCCAAAATCATCATTAGGAATTTCTGCGCATGTACGCAAAAATCTTCCACGTCTCTATTAAGGATTTGCGTATATGCGCAAATAATCCAGTGTTGGAAGACTTTGTTATCCAAAATCATTATTAGGAATTTCTGCGCATGTACGCAAAAATCTTCCACGTCTCTACTAAGGATTTGCGTATATGCGCAAATAATCCAGTGTTGTAAGACTTTGTTATCCAAAATCATTATTAGGAATTTCTGCGCATGTACGCAAAAATCTTCCACGTCTCTACTAAGAATTTGCGTATATGCGCAAAAAATCCAACAAATGATTATTATAAAAAGCTCAAATAATCCAATAGTGGATGTTTTGCGCCCTGCGCAAAAACTCCAGGTATGGAATACGTATATACCTGCTTCACCAGTTAAAAATGGAACAATGCTAATTGCTTTATACCAATATTCTGAGGATACTATTTGCAAAATAATTTGACACATACTTTAATTCACACGCACATCCTATCCTACAACTGGCAACAGGAAATATGGAACTACCATATGCAACTTAATAAGTGTGTATGCTCTTATAAGGGCACACCGAGAACTTCACGAATTGAAATGATTTTCAGTCAAATCTTAAGAGGTGTTAAAAGGATTTATAATGTGGATGCTGGTTTCTTTTTTAAGAAGCCATCTGATCGGGATCTATAGATCTTTTTTTCTTGGTCAAAAAAGGATATAGAATTTAGAAAAAGTTCTGCACAGTGCGCTTATTAGGTCAAAGCTTGCTCAGTATTAATAATACCTAGTGGGCATATAAAAAATAAACATAGAAAGAACACACATAAAACATTTTAAAAATCTTACCCTTAGCTTTTGGTGAACAGTCAAATCTAAAAATACTTTGGTAGTTGCAGTTTCCAATAGCAGGAAAATCTTCCTCATCCAGTAACATTGAGCTTTCTTGGGAGTAGAATCTCTCAAGTTGACAAGGTTGAATTGCACAACACATTTCTGCTTTCTTTTTATTATCGATTCTAGATTATTCTGTGTCAAACTCTGCCGCCGCCAAATGGCGGAATGACAAGTAGCTTGAAAAGATCTATATAAATTTGCTTACCAAAGCGTATGCGGACTTGCACAACTGTCAGAAACACATGTGCGTAATATCTATTTAAAGTAACAAAATATTTATAGTTGAAAGGACGGGTTCTATAGTTTTTCATTACACAACCGCCGCAAATCCCGCAATATTGAAGTAAATGATCAGTATACCAGTCGCACCGCAGATGACACATTTGATTGGTCTAAACAAAATATCGCATTCTAAATTAAGACACGAGAGTTCATGGTCTAAATTTATACCAACTGGAAATTCCAATATTTAATTCAGCGTGTTTCAGCCATTGTGTGAGCGAGTTGAATTTGATTAGATTTGAGGCTCCTTGCCTATGCTTTACTGGAAGAACGCGAGTACAGAATCGTTGAAAGCAACTTACGGTATTTGATATTTGTCATTTACTCATCTATTTGATCAGATCACCATCAGACGTTTTATCCTCTTCACCTGTTCACAATGGCAATATTATTGAAAGAATTTGTGTGAGAATGTGTGTGCTTTGGGTATATCTGTATATTGTCTGCACAAGGCTGTATGTGCCCAAGTCTTAGGCCATAAACAGATAGAGTGACAGTTTAGAAAATATAGACCCATGAAATGCTGCAGAATGTAGCATGTAGATACATAATTACAGTCACTTTCACTGTTTGTTGTGGTGTTTCTGAGACTGATGACTGTCAGTCCGATTAGCTCAGTGGTTAGACTTAGAGCACGTACCTCGAACACAATAAACACGGACTGGTCACTTACATACAGGTAAATGTATATATTGGAATTACGTTGTCGTGTCTCGACGGTAGCTGAGCTTTCAAAACTGACGTATGTTGCAGATTAAATGATCATCTCCGTTATATCTCTGTATATCTTTGAATTTTCTTCAAAAAGCAATGGTTCAGTATACTATCTTTAAGACTGTATTGTTATATTTATTGAAAGCTTATCTGTCTTTATGGACATCAGAGAGAAACCTAAGTACCCGTTTTAGCTATTTTTGGCACCTTAAGCCGAAAATCGTGTGAAATCAACACAAAAAGATTAGAAAGCTTAAATTCTTTTTACTGTAACTCGTAATATTTTAGCTTCGCATACCGGGAGTAATCTCTTATAATCTTGTGTATGTTCAGAACCAATTTATCGGCTGTAGTACTTTGAAATAGCGCTGAAATATAGCCTCGACAACATAACTTTGTATTTTCGTCAGTGACCAGTCCGTTTATACTGGGTCCGAGCACGTACTGACTTATATTGCAAGTTCGGGGTCGCCCATCTGTCAGAGGATGGTGATGCTTGAGCACTTGAAAGTTAGAAGGGAGATTGTGGTGATTGTGTGTGGGGACTTTCAGTTCAATTAGCTGAGTGGTTAGAGCAGCTGACTTGCAAGTTTGGGGTCGCCAGTTCGAGTCCATCTGTCAGAGGATGGTGATGCTTGAGCACTTGAAAGTTAGAAGGGATAGTGTGGTGATTGTGTGTGGGGACTGTCAGTCCAATTAGCTGAGTGGGTAGAGCAGCTGACTTGCTAGTTTGGGGTTACAGGTTAGAGTGCTGCATTGGGTATCACATTTTTCCAACTCAGCTTCTGACTCAAGTACTGAATTGCAATGTGCAGATGAGGTCATTTCAATATTACAATTTCCAATGGGTTTTGAAAAGCTATGCACCACACAGATTCTCACACCCCCAAAATCTGAATGTATTTTTGCTTAAAAAATGCAGGTTATGTATGACATCTTCATGTTACGTTTGGGCATTATGAATTAGTTATACATTATTGGGACTGAAAAAATACCTGCAGACAATTACTTACGTCTTTACAACAAGTTTTATACTGTATTTTGCAAAAAAAGTCTTGTATAATTTTATTCCAGATGAAATCATCAATCCTATACCTGACACTAGATATTCAGTCTAAAACTGTTTGTTGCCTGTAAATGTGGAAAACAAAAAGTAAAGATCCTGAACCATCATTGCTGCATTGTTTAAGCAGCTGGCCAAAAGCACATTTTTCAGTTGAATTGTATTTCAGATTTGAGGTCTTGTGGAGTGTGGTTATCATGCCCGAAAGTGAGACATACAGATGAAGTGGCTCTTACAGTTATAGAATGGAAGCTAAAGATATCAATGAGCATCCAGTGGTAATATTATATTTATTTCCCCAAACTGAAGTGAAGATTAACATATTGATTTCTGACATGTGCAGATCCAGAAAATTCCGTCAGGGGGGTCCAGACAGTGTTTGTATTTCACAGAGGGCCGTAGGGACTTAAATTCCCTCGAGAAGGGGGTTCTGTACCAGATTTTCTAAGGAAACTTATAGCCACTTGTGATTTTCCCACCCCCTCTGGATCCACCCATGATTTTGGTGTTGATCCCAAAGTGTTGGTGCTCTCACTTTCATTGGCATGGCTGTACATGACCTTTCAAGAACCACGGCAGATTTTTACCAACTTTGCATGGATATAGCATTGGGCCATGATAAAGAGTTGATCTTGTCCCAATTTTTAGGGTCACTGTTGGACACAAACTGCCAAATTTAAGTCAAATCTTGCTTAACTCTTTTTAGACCAATGGAATTTTCCAAAAGATAATTTGATACAGTTAAAGTCAGGGTGGTCCATTGTATATATTAAGGAGTCACAGGTTATAATTTCCCCCCAAATTTATACATGTATCTTTCTCTTAAGATTGTTTTTGTCTTTTGCTCCTATTTCACACAGACTACAAATCCCCCGAATCATCAAGAATGGATAAATGCTCGAACCCCCTCCCGCTTAAACCCCCTCCCCGCCCCAGTTTTGAAATATCCTATGAAAATGAAATAGACCAAATTATGGGATATTTAAGAAAAAGTCATAAAATCAGCAAAGCGAACCCCCACACCTTGCCATATGAACCCCCTTTATCAAAATCCTGAATCCTCCCCTGATCGACAAAATCACCAACCAGGAGTCACTGAATGATCCTGATTGTGCTCCTGGATCTGCCACACTTGTGGCCAATTCTGGCATGTGACAGGATAGTTACTCTGGAGATCACCTTCTGCTATCTGTGTCTTCATTTTATTGCTTGCTTTATTCTACCGAATCCCTACAAATGAGTACCAAAGAACGCCTAAGAACACACCCCAAATAGATTATGATTCAGTTATGATGTCTAAGAATGCGTTAGGATTGCATTACCAATCAACCATTATTTTTAGAATCAAGGAATTTGTGATCAAAGTTTTGAACGGTTCAAAACTTTTGCCTTAAATTCCCTATAGACTTACGAATTGCAAGAACTCCATAGTACGAACTATACAATTCAGTTAAGAGCTTCACAAACTGATAACGTTTCAGTCACGAATTCAAAAATTGTTGATTCGAGGGATTCGAGGCCTGTGTGGAATAGGGGTATTAGCAAACAGTGCAGACCTTAATGAAATGTGGCATTTTTCAGCAATTCATCTAGGTACTAATTTGGGAGTTTCTGGTCTAAAAAGGGTTAATGTGTACTGTATCTTCTTAACTGAGGGACTATATGCCATCATTAACTGGTTTGGAAGGTTGGGACGCATCTGTTTCCCTTGAAAACACAGTTTCAATTCTTATAGCAAGAGTCTCATAGGCAATGCATTTTTTATAAAAAAACTGCCTATCATTATTGTAGAAATTAACAAGTTTTATGGATCAGTCTGAAGAGTGTTTGGCATAATTCCTTGCATAAATTATGCAGTTTAAATGAAACTTAAAAAGGAAACAAGAAATTAATGTTTACATACCAAAGTGGTTTTAATGTCATATGATAGATAGAATCTAACATTTGTGCTTCTGTATTATTGAATTTATTAAAAAAAAGCGATAAAATGTTTGGCAAGCCTCACATTTAGCTTTCCTTAAATTAACCCAGTAATACAGGAACACTGAAGTAAGATCCTCTATATCTTTCCAATTAAGCAGTTATCATAACCACATGCTTATATTGAGCAAATACTTGTCTTCAGCAAGCAGAATGTGCTTTTCCATGAAAGGCAAAATCTGTTTGCTTGAGGCAGTTGCTTTATTAATAAAAGTTAATTTTGACAACTTCACAGCTTTAATTCTCTCCTTTCTAGCGGTGACTTTTGTCATCTGCTGATAACCTTTGCAAACAGTGTGGACCCAGACCAGGACCGTCAGAACATCAGTCCTGATCTGGATCCAAACCATTTATCACTCTGATCTATATAGTGTTCTTGAAATAATTTTTTGAAAAGTTAATTTTGAAAAAAGTCAGCAAATAACAACAAAATCATGAAAAATTACCCAGCATGCAAAGATTTAATCAAAGTATTGTGGTAGTATTCTGAAATTAGCACCAATTGGTATTCAAAAACAAATTGTTAAACCTTCACAGAGTAAGTCAGAGTTTCATCTAAGGAATTAGTAAATCAAATTAATTCTGTATATCTTTAAAGCAGCACGCTAGAGAACCTTTGTACTCAAACAGTTCAGTCATTGCATGTTTGTTGCAGTCGACGAGTTCACAAAATAGTGTACATAACTCAGACGCTGTATCGACTATGGCTTAACTCACATAAATTTTGTTAAGCAGATACACAGCTGGATTTATGAGTGACAATAAATAGCGAAGAATATTTTCAGAAGTAAATTATTGACCAAAATATAACCCTTTTTAACAGCTAGGTACACTATTTTGTGCACTCGTCAACTGCAACTAACACGCGATGGCTGCACTGCACAAGTACACAGGTTCTCTAGCATGGAGCATGTAGATTGATAAATACTATGTGTTAGTTTAAGGAGATGCTGGGTTATGGCCTGACAGATGAGCAACAGATATGTATGGCTTTTAATGTCTATCTTGATCTTTGTGAAGGTAAGTGATTTAACTCTTTGCCTACCAGTGTCGTCTGCTAATAACCTTTGCAAACAGTTTGGATCCAGATCAGGCCAGCCAAAATGTTGGGCTCGATCTGGATTAGGACTGTTTGACACCCTTGAAAGAATTTTTCGAAAAAATTGATTTTGAAATAAATCGGCAGACAACAAAAAGCGTGTTAAATTTCCCAGTAGGCAGACCCATTACGGCTACGGTACATTAATTAGTAGTTTTTAAGGTGTCATTCAATTTTGTAGTTGAACACACTAATGTTTGATTTGATTCTTTACGTCCCTGTCAACAATTTTTCAGTTATGTGAGGACGGGTCTCCCTGGGTTGAACCAGTAACAATATGTCTGGATGTCACTGTAGCAGAGCAAATATAACATCACTTAATTAGTAACATTGTATGTGACATCATTCATGTAAACCAATGTACAAATCATACTCCAAGTATTTCCCTTTTTATCCTATACAAAATAATATACAATAGTAAATATTTTCTTACCCATCAGTTTTAACATATATTTTTTGAGTGCTCAAAAGAACCATCTCTGTGAGATGGTTCTTTTGAGTACCCACAACATATGTTTTGGTTGAGAAATAAGAAAATTATTTTTTGGGTACGCTCTCTTGAATGTAGGACATTTTGGCCATGGACATTTCGGCCTCGGACATTTCGACCTGGACATTTCGGCCACTGAAAATGCCAAAGGTGGACGTTTCGGCCATAGCCATAAATTGTGGTTTGGGTGTGTGCATGCATAAATGTGTTATGCATTTCTCAGGAAACAATTGTCTGAATAATCTAATCTACTATATTTCTCCCAAATTGTATTGGTTATTTAACTGCATGTATTTACAAGCAGAGATGAAAACAGTGTGTGTCCTGATCAGGTAGGGAGCTGGCTGATCTAGATCTGCAGTGTTATGAAAAAAAAGATAAATCCAGGCTCAACATGAAAGTTGTAAACATTCATCAATTGTTATATACTGTAGATTCAAAAATTGGTTGTAAAGTTAAAAAAAAAAATATTAACTAATCCAGGTAATGGGTACATGTACTATATACAGGTATATATCATTAACTGCAGTATAATATACACCATAAATTACCTATTTCTATGTAAAATAGCATAATCGTATTATCATGCACCTTTGAATCTACTGTACCTTAGTCTATTTGATTTCAAAAGATTAAGAAATGCATCACACATATATGCATGCACATATCCCAAGGCCAAAGTTTATGGTTATGGCCGAAACGTCCTCCTTTGACATTTTCCGTGGCCGAAATGTCCGTGGCCGAAATGTCCTGGCCGAAACATCCGTGGCCGAAATGTCCTGGCCGAAACATCCATGGCCGAAATGTCCGTGGCCGAAATGTCCGAGCACCGCACTCTTAACTAAAGTCCTGACATTAAAGATAAACTGGATAAAGTGATTCTGAAATAATCCCTTACATTGCCCACTTTATGACCAAATTAACTCTTAAACGGTCATCCAGTGACCTTGACCTACTTCTCATACTCCAGTGACTGACATACATTGAATAGTGCATTTCTCTGCAGCAATGATAGCTGTGAGTGTGTGTCAAACCTAGCACAGAAATTGTTCTTGACATATTTTTCAAGCATGCACTGTGATCCAGTGTCCTTGACCTACTTTTCATACTCCAGTGACTGACATACAACGAATAGTGCATTTCTCTGCAGCAATGACAGCTGTGAGTGTTTGCCAAACCTTGCACAGAAATTGTTCTTGACATTTGTTTCAAGCATGCACTGTGATTCAGTGTCCTTGACCTACTTTTTTTTTTAATGCCCCAGTGACTTTGACATAAACTAATTTTAGGCTGGCATGTGTGACACCACCTTCAGTGCAATTACTGTTTTAAAATGATAATCCTTTTAGGACCGGAAACCCCTAAACAGGCACTTTGGCAAACAGTGAAGCCCAGATGAAATGCCACATGATGCAACATTTCATCAGGGTCTGCACTGTCACATGATTATTGATTTGACATTTCATCAGGGTCTGCACTGTTTGCTAAGACACAATCAATCTTCAGAGAAAGAAATATACTATTTTTGGAAATTATAACCTGTGACCCCTCAAAATATACAATGAACCATCCTGACTTAACTGTATCAAACTTTATGGGAAATTCCATTGGTACACAATGGGTTAAGATGATGCCTATCAAAGTTATACGCAAATGTATTCCAATGTCATCTACCTCACATATATACTGACCTACATTTCCAACACAAAATTTATTTTGAGTATACGGTAAATGTTCTAAAATTTCGAACACTTTTCTCTTTCTGCTCCTAAATAAAATGTTGCTTATCAGGGCTGCAATTCACAAAATGCTTGCCTGAATAGCAAGCAGTTCAGACTCAGACTGCTTCTTCAGAAGTAGTCTGATCTGAGCCTGCACTGTTTGTCTAGACCTTTTTGGTAGTCAACTAGTGTTCGGAATTTTAGAACATTTACCATACACAATTCTAATTCTGGACACATCCGATACTTACTATGGCACTACTGGTTCATTTTTTAACCCTTAAAGCGCCACCGATAATTTGCAGCAGATGACAATTTCAAATTTTGCCGCTTTTTCAAAAATAACAAATAAGGCAAGATATTTCATGAGAATCGTCTGCTGGCCGACAATTCTCATGAAATATCATACCTGATTTTTTTTTAAAAAATTAGGAAAGATGTTGCAGAATTTGTCGTCTGCTGCAGTCGTGATTGGCGCTTTAAGGGTTAAAGATGCCTCTCTGGTGCACTGGGACATAAACTGACTTAAATCTCATCAATGTTTTACTGAAAAAGTAGTGCATTTTAATCACAAATTTGTTCTGTCTATTGTTCAAGTTTTGTTAAAATAGTTGAAATAATAAATGAAATATAGATCTACAAAATTCAATCTGATTTTGCTTAGGAAGCTTGGGTCAGTATATGAATGATATTTGGGCCAGCTCATGAGATCTTGATACTTATCACATAAGCATAATGTTTTATTCAATTTATTAAATAAGTTGAGGAAAAGCGATAAAATGCAAGGCTTGCTGAGCATTTTTTGCACTTTTTTGGAACAAGTTTCATAAATTCAATATTACAAGAGCACAAATGTTAGATTCTATTTATCATATGACATTAAGATTACTTTGAAATCTCATTTCTGGTAAAAAAAAGTTAAGATTTTGTCATTATATGTACAACTTTGTTATGGATGTCATTTCAAAATGTTACCAAAATATGTAAACCACTAGTGGTTTATCGATTTTAATGCATGGCTTATTTCACTCCCAGATGCGACATCAAATTATAATATCTATTAATCACTCTTTAATTATCTAGTGAGGTTACAGGACTAAATTTTGTCTGAGCTTTCATACTTTGTGTGTATGCCGACTATGAGTAGTAAAGGCTCCAGCAAGCTGCGTATTTGTGCAGCTTTCTCTGTGTCTTTGTTGTTAAAATAATGCAATAAGTACTGAAATCTCATGAGCTGTCTTATTTTTATTAATTCAGTTAAAGGGTTCTGGAATGTCAAGTGCCATAAGTGTTCAGAGGTCAGTGTTGTAGTCCTATCAGGTCATGCTCACAGAAGTCAACCAAGGGAGGTAATACTACCGGTGTCATGTGACTCTGAGCTTAGTCCTGCACAGATACAAACCTACATAGAGAAGGTGAAGATTGAGGGATATGACACGGTTGGGTAAGATATATTAAAAGTAAGTAATGGTGCAAAGATCAGGAATCGATACAATCAAGTACCACACCTGACCCAGGATACCAATGGGAAAGTGACAAACTCACAGAAAACACCACAAACGAGAGCCAAGAGGTCAGCCCTTTCACCCTCAATGCGCCAATCGCAACAAAAGTCGTCTGCTTTTCTCGTCTGCTGAAATATTTTAGAAGCCTCTATGGCAAACAGTGTGGATCCAGATCAGACTGCTCCTATAGGAGCAGTCTGTTCTGGGTCCACGCTGTTTGCTTCTATACTTAATTCGTCAGTAATATTAGGCAATTATTTGCAGCAGACAACTTCAGCAGACGACATTTTCAGATGCATTTTTTTCTTGGCGCTTTAAGGGTTAAGTTAATTTACCATACAGTTTTTGTTCGTTTGTTTGATTTGATTCTTTACGTCCCATCAACAATCTTTCAGTTATATATGGACGGTTCTTCCTGGGTTGAACCAGTACTAAGCTAGGATAAATGTGTCTTGCTCAAGGACCACAACGCAGTGACGCCGGTGAGGCTCGAACCTGCGGCCCTTCGGTCTCGAGTCAAGCACTCTACCACTGAGCCACTGCACTCCCTACCATACAGTTTGGACAGGGCCAGGGGTTATAAAACTTTGTTCATGCTCAACTCGACTGAACATGAAATTTCAAAGGCTCATAAAAACTAAAATGCTGAAAAATAAAGACTTTTCTTACTTTCAAACTTTTCATGTGAGTTATTTGAAAATGCTAAATATTGTTGGCATTTTAACATTTATGAGCATGATAAATTTCATGCTGTTTTGAGTTAATCATGAACATTTTTTATAACTCCGAGGCTGGGCATATTTTCAATTTTTATGGCTTCTTGTCCTTTATATGAGCCTTGACTCGAAAAACCCTATCTTTGGTGTTTGGGAACAAGGGGGCAGACCAGCCTGCATATCCCTGCATATCTGATAAGCGCCTTTGTTATTCACTTATTGGAAAGTATCATATCTAATCTTGCAAAAAGTCAATTTTCAATTTTCTAGCTAGTCTCTGTAGCTGAGGAGATCGGTTTGAGTCTTGTTTTGTTGGAAACCCCGAAGACAGGTTTTGTAGCGTCAGGGCCCATATTGTATAGGTCAGCTCATGAAATAATCATACATATAAGTTATAGCATATTGGTGAAGCCATTCCTTTTATGCAGGCCTTCAGATAAGAGTGTGTATTTGAAAATTATTTTTCTTATTTCTCAACCAAAACATATGTTGTGGGTACTCAATGAGATGGTTCTTTTGAGCACCCAAAACATGTTTAAATTGATGGGTAAGGAAATAAATTCAATTTTAGGTGCACAAACGACCCTTGTCTGGACCTATGCTTTTATGTGCATTCTCCTCCACTAACCAGTGGGCTTTATCTTTGTTCTGAGCAAAGTGAGAATCTGGACAATTAGGGAATTGCTCTGTGCAAAGTGAGAATTCCTAAATTGGCGGACAGAGTGAGAATTCTTACTCTGCGCGGTACAATTCTGGAATCGTCCGTGCGCAAAGTGAGAATCGGGACAAAGTGAGAATCGTATATTCGTAATATGTTTTGCGGATAAAATTGTATGGATCAGAGGTTTCCAAACTTTTACAAAGTAGTTCAATCGCATATTCGGGTTATCGTTAATCAGCTGAGATGAGGGAGGAGTAAACGGTATTATGGCAGGAGGACAGGGTACAAATTCTAACTTTACTGTGTTCTGGGTGCTGCGGTGTCAAAAAAAGAAGGGGAAAAGTCATTAGTCTTTTAAAATGATCTTCAACCAAGAACATTTGCAGCAAAGCGTGATTTGTTTCACACTCGGAGTGCTAATTATTATAATTATTATCAAATTTGAGCCGTGGCATGTGATTTCCAACAATGTGGCATTTTGACAAGTGTAGACTCAGTCGAGCCTGTGCAGCCTCCTTTTAAGCTTAGAAACTCAAAATGATGTTCGGTCAGTAGCTTAACAATCATAGAATACTCAAGCGACTAGCAAAGGCTATGATCAGACCACGCGTATGCGCAGGCTGATCGGAGGCTTTGCTGGTCGCACATACCACATTGTTGTAAATCTCATGCACTGGCTCATTTATCTTCTTTCTTTATGCACTCACTGCATTTGCGCAAAATGCCGAGGTCGAACTCTAAAAGTAAATGTAAAGGATGAGTGTTGTGTAAAATATCAGACTGCTCACACTGACGAGAAAAGAGTTGATATTTACGGTAAGTCTGACTACCAACTTGATGCTTGTATGCCGAATGTTGTGGGTACATACTAATGTCCGCATCGGTATTGTGCATACATGTGGGCAGTACAGCGTGTTTTGCTCGTCCTTTTGTTCATCAATCCGTTGCTTCTGCTCGTCTGTTTGTGCGTCTTATGATTGTATATCATTGTGCTCCTCGTTTTATCTTCCGTCCGTCCATTTGTCTGAGTGTCCGTCCGTCTGTATGTCTGTCTATATGTATGTTCACATGTACCTATGTAGAGACGAACGTACTAGTGTATGTTCTGTGGACATCGAAAATTGAATTGACTTGACTGATACCTTGTCTGGCTTGAGTCTTCACTTGACACTCATTTCATTTGGTTTGATTTTTTTTTTTCGTGTCGCGGTTCAAACGACGGCATTGCCGGTATGTGCACCTTTTTATGCAAAAACTGTGTTTATGATCGCCAAAAAAGTACACATATATTTGCGAGCGATAACATTGTACTATTCCACAAGTCGTTTATGACAGTGACGAAAGATAAATCCCAAACTCGATAACTTTCTATAACTGTAAGATCTGCTGATACCTCAAACTTTGTACTAAAACATATTATGACCTCACTGTCGGACCCTCCTTGTTCAATAGAACATGAGCTTTACGTTGAAAACGCTGTTTGGATTCTTCATACGTTGTCCACACGGGAATTTTCATATAATGAGCGTCTCCGTCCTGGGGGGGTGGGGGGGGGTGGGGGGGGGATGGGTACTCTGATATTTTCATACACACGTAGGCTTGGGCCATTTTTTGGGGCTCAAAAATTTGAACTTCAATATGTTTTTGTGCTTTTTTTGGGGGGGGGGTATGAAGAATTTTTTTTGGGGGTGCTTGAAATTCTTGAAACACAATTCTTTTTTTTTTTGGGGGGGGAGGGGGGGGATGAACGGTAGATGCGGGGCCCGAGCCTTCCGTATGAAGAACAAATCAGAGTAGCCCCCCCCCCCTTTACACACCTGGGGTCTCCGTGTGGTGTTATGTCGACTGAAGGGCCAATTTAAATGTGAAACAAAACGTGGATCCTGATGAGCTGACTTATCAAAAATCGCTTTTCAAAAAAAAAAACGGTAGAAACTGAGTAGCCAATACTTTTTTATGTTCGATTCAACATTCATTTTTTAAATATCTAATATCGAATATTTGACAAATTAAATTTGAATTTTTGATTAATCTTGACTTTCGGTATTCGAGATTCAAAAAAAAAATGATTACTGGATTCAGATTCTAAATTTGAATGTTGGATTTGACATTCTATATGGGAGATATAAAAGCAAATGATAATGTTGAATTGAGTTTGATAATCGATAATCGTGAGTAAAAATGTGAATTTTGAATAACGATCATCAATTCAATTTTAGTAAAACAGGATTTAGATTTGTTGTCTAATACACCTCTAAACGGATAACGAAGACCCTGATCAGTCCGACATACATGGGGCTGATGACTAGCTTAGGCCAAAGTTACATTACGTTTAAATGTCACCGAAGATCCCGAGCAGCCCAACTCAGAGTGTCGGCTGACCTTGGCCTCACAGGTCTTTTTTGGTAAATTTGGTAGTTTCTAATAAACACCGATAAAAAGGTAACACTTGGAGACAATACCGAAACTCCGCCCACTGTAGAGAGATTAACTGACCATGTGACCTTCATGTCACGCCTTTAGCATCGTTTCATTGGTTCTAGTTATTTTATTTTCACACCTAAATTATTTTATTCATGTCACGAAAAAACGAAATAAGCAATAAAGATAAATTAATGCTAAATTAGCAAGCTGTACAGATTGCCGATATATTCGTACTAAAACTATTTTGAAGAGTTCTAGGATTTTATTTATTCGATTCTTTTGGCATTTACTGAAAAATGTAATAATATAAAAGAAAAAAAAGTCTAACAACTTGGGTGAATAAATTTTGACTCCCCAATGGTGACTGAAATGGCAGTGTAAACACTGATCAAATTGCATTCTAATTTGCGCTTAGACTGTATGATAAGGCATAGTTATCGGAATATTTTAGGGTAAATGCGGAAACTGGTCACAAAAAATCTGTCATAAGCAAAAAATCAAGTGGTTGGCCTTTTCAAGTCAGCTAGATGGGTTTGAAATCACTTGTACTTTTATTGAATAAAACTATACTCAAAACGCTTATTTTCTTAAAAAATAATTTTTACATTTTTGAACCCAAAAATCGTGAAGTGATAGAAAATGATTTCAAAGCATCGCTTAATTTTAGCCGATTGAAAGGCACATATTTGGGCAAAATTCATTTCAATATCGTAATAATTGGGGCGTCAGAAAATGAAATTGAAAAGGGATCACATAACTTCAGTTCACTGTATACCGTTAACAATAGAATGGGGCAATCCATGTCAAATTTCCCAGGATGCACGTAAAATCGGGGCACTACTGGGTCAGCGAAACGCCATCCGAATGGCGTTTCGCTGGCGGGCCGATAGTGGCATGCGATTGGATTCTGGCTGGGTTTACTCTCGGATGATATATCAAATAAAAACAAGCTAATCTGTAGCAATGGGTAACGATAAACATGAATGGACAATCCTACGCATGTATAATAAAACAAACAGAATAGACCAATCCATGTGAGTTGAATTCAGTTTTGTTTTGCTTGATTTGATTCTTTACGTCCCATCAACAATCTTTCAGTTAAACAGGGACGGGTCTTCCTGGGTTGAACCAATACTAAAGTAGGATAAATGTGTCTTGCTCAAGGACCACAACGCAGTCACGCCGGTGAGGCTCGAACCCGCGGCCTCTCGGTCTCTGAATTCAAAGTAATATTTGATTTAAAATCTGATATTATTTTTCTTGTGACGATTTCATTGTGTTTTAAGTTATGGTTATTTTATGAGTGGTGCGTGTGTTCTGGAAGCTAACTCACGAGCCTAAGAGAGAGGATTATCGCTCGTAAATGCGTATAACACATTAACTTGCGTATTGCACCGGCATGGACATGCACTGTGTGCGTTGCGTGATATGTGATGATAAATGAAATAACGAATCCAACATTATGTATCGATTTAACCTCCGATTCGCCGCTTGTCCATTTTCTCTTTTCGGCACATTTCGTCTGCCCAGTACATCCATCCGTCCGTCTTAGACAAACACTCAAAATATTATTTAATTTACTGACTTCTCTGATAAATGATATTTTTGTTTTCATCAAAAGGTTGTCGCTATTTACAAAAAGGGCATGCTGTTTTCCTTATCATAATCGTTCTCTCTCTCTCGCTTTCTCTCTCTTTGGCTGTAACCATCCTCGGTAACCCAGGTTATGATTCTTCTCACGGACAGCCGTTTTATTTTAAGCCAAATTATGCTGCTATCATCTATAAACCAGTGATGCCCAGAAAACTGTCAAATAAAGGACTTACGGGCATCACTCATATTTAGACTGTTTACTTAAATAATAAAGTTTTAACTGCCCATTTCTCTCTCTCTCTCCCTCTCCCCCTCTCTCTCTCAAAACTGGCGAATTTGATACATATTAAGCGATACATGGAATAACCTGACTCAATATATCCCGCGCTCTCTCTCTCTCTCTCTCTCTCTCTCTCTCTCTCTCTCTTTCTCTCTCTCTCTCTCTCTCTCTCTCAAATAGTCATAAACAGGATAATCCCAGTAATGCAGAACATACAAACAGTGCAAACAAAATGTAATGTGTTTGAAGTGGCTGCCGTCGGATTATATTCGAGTTTGAAAATGAGAAAACACCTCTCTGCAAACGGTCAAAGATAAAAATGGGACTCCCATGCATGTTCACACAATTCTCACTTTGTCCAGCCCATTCCTACTTTGCGCAGGGCCTGGTTAAAGCAAAAATCGATAAAATACTCCTTGCGCAATTCTAGAATTGTCCGGTACAATTCCGGAATCGGCGGACAAAGTAGGAATTCTCACAATGCGCAGGTACAATTCTGGAATTGTACCGATTCTCACTTTGCGCTGAACATCTTCACTTTAACATTTATCATAAATTTAACTCTCATACTTTGGGTACTCCAACAGGAAAGGTTCAGGTATGAGCAGGCTGAATACCTCTGAAATAAGTATAGTGCAGTGCCTTTGTAAGACTATGACTGGGTCCATAGGAATAGACTATGTTATAAGTGAATCATGTTATAAATGAACAATTTTACAAAGTAATCCTAGGAAAATTACCATTTCATAGTCATTTTCCTATGATTTGTTTGTAAAATACCATGTAAATATTTTTTAGGCGCCACACCATGGCAATGGTATACCCAATCATCAGTTACCTCTCATATTAACTGCATTGTTGCACCTTGCCTGATAAACGTTGTCTATCTCACGGCATGTGCCTTTATCAGGTCATGATGACATTGCACTTTTTGAATGCCATCGCTAATGACGCTGAATCAACACAAAAATCGAAAATTATGTCATAATTGCTAGTTTGAAGAGTGAAACAATGGGTAAACTGATAAATAGAATACCAGGTTCGTGTCTTTTGATATCAAGTTTACCAGGCTCGGCTTTGAGAACGCATGTTGAATACTTCGGCAAGCCTTGCGATGTCAACAAGCATTCTTAAAGCCATGCCTGGTAAACTTGATATCAAAAGACACTCACCTAGTATTCTCTATATCTGTGTTATAACAAGATTCATTATGAAGGGACTACACTGTACCAAAATCTCATTGCTGTCTTGTATCTGTAGGACAACCATTTTTTTTGCAAATACTGCATGGCAATTCAATAATAATTTGAAGCTATCAGAGTTTGAGGTATTGAGAATGAAAGAAACAACTCATAATTTAACTCAAATAAAGCGATACATTTTTGTTAGTATTTAGTAGTGTTTTAACTATTGTTGACTGCTGTGTTTTAGTGGTGTTTTCTTTCTACTTTCTTCACATAATTCTATATTTCCTTGCAGACATTCTAGGCATATTTTAACTAGTGCTATCTGCTGATAACCTTTGAAAACAGGTTGGAGCCAGATCAGGCATGAAAAAATGTCAGGCCTGATCTGGATCAAAACCTTTTGACGCAATGATGTTATTTCTAAAACAAAATTTGAAAAATGCAAATTACCAAGCATGCTAAAAGTTTTAAAATTAGCTAAATATATAACTTTTTACTTATGAGAAGTTTGTTGTCTGCTGATAACATTTGCAAACAGTTTGGACCAAGACCCGACGACAGGACCAGACAGGATATCAGTCCTGATCTGGATACAATTCATTTAACACTCTGATATTGTCCCTGAATTTTTTTTTGAAAAAAGTTTAATTTTTAAAATAATCAGCAGACAACAAAAGCATGAAAAATAACTCCTCATGCAAAGTTACCTCTTTACCACCTAGTGTCGTCAGATGGTATTCCTGAAATAGTTTTTCGAAAAAGTTGATTTTGAAAAAAATCAGCAGATGACAAAAAAGCATGAAAAAAATTTCAGGGGCCATACATTTAATTTACCCATTTATTTTCAGCCTTGTCTTGGCCTTCTGTTCACCTGACTCTGGGATTGTATACTATAAAGTTACTGATGGACTGGTTCAGCCGGAATCACCAGAAGAGTCGGAATTTAAAAGACAAGTTAGGCAGAACAGAGTAGACTTTGATAGAAACCATGTGAGGAAACACACTGCTCATTACATAGCAAACAGAACTGAACAAACAGAGGCTCAGGATTCAGTTGAACAAAAATGACAAAGTTATCATGGAACCTAGTATGAACAAGAATGTTTAACTCATATAATCCTAGCGTCCTTTTTGTGGAACATAGGCAATTGGTTCAGACCAAGACCAGACGCCGCAGAATGCGGCGTCTGATCAGGGTCTCCACTGTTTGCTTGCAGTATGTTTTATTTGAATTTGAATTAAAATGAAAAATACCACCCAACATCCCTTAAAACAGTAATGGACTGTTCCAATTGATAACATTTGGAAATTCCATTCGGCTTAAAATGGGTAAAACATGGATCAAATTTAGCACTTGCTTACTTGCTAAATGGTAGTTGTTTTCAGAAATAACCATCCCCAAGTGATAACAAGTCACTTGCATGTATATCAACCAAACCATGCAATATAACATAAGCTGCATGGCAAACAGTGTAGATCCTGATCTGGCTGATCTGGATCCACACTGTTTACAAGGAAACCAGAATGTGAGTTCAGAAAGATGATGATATGTATTTTTTTCACACAATCTATGCAATATAGGTCTCGATGTTGACTGAATTAGTTCAATTTTCTTCTTTCGCATACTTGGGGAAAAAATTGTTATAATTTCATTTTCAGGGAACAAGAAAGTTGATCAACACCTTTACCAAGTTAGAAAAATAGTCCCTTGCTATTTTTAGCAAGTGGTTAATTTTTTAAAATTTGATCCCTGTTAAACCTTCTTTTTCATTGTCTTAGAACACAGTGTGTTGTTGTTACTGTGCTATGCATCGGTTTCATGTGAATTGTAACATACAGAGACAATTTAACAATAAAAATACAATGTATACATTTTGTTGGTTTTCAGTCATAATCTGTTCTTTAACCCTTCGCTTGCTGCAAAAAAATGCATATATATATTTAGTCTGCTAAAGTTGTCCGCTGCATGTAAATGCCTATGTCAAGGGCTAATTAGGGCATGCAGACAAACAGTATGGACCCAGATCAGACTGCTCCTAAAAGAGCAGTCTGATTTGGGTCCACACTGTTTGTTCCACAGATGTTTAAATGGACTAACATATGATACAGACAAATAGATCTTTTTAACAAAATCTAATTGCTATTTTTAAAATCATGTTTGTTATACATTTGTATCAGACCATAATAAAGATTCTTTAATGTTGTTTTCTGTTCAGTTAAAGAACATGTACAGTTATCTGAATAGCTCTTTAAACTGTCAGATATTGTACGTGGTCTCTCCTGTCAACAATCGTATTGCAACTTTTTATCATTATACAAACTCATCATCATCATTCCTTTTATTTTATCTTACAAATTTTTACTTTTTCCATCCACATCATATTTAGTTTAATACCGTTTGACGCTAATGACCCACAAGGGTTGATGCGTTGTTAAGCACCAAACAAACAAACCAAACAAACATATGATACAGCAGAGAATATTTGGGCCTTGATGCGACAAAACCTGTCTTTAGGGGTTTGCAAACAACACACGTGCAGACCAGCCTGCGCTGCATACAGTCTGATCAGCACCTTTGTTATTTGCTTTTTGGAAAGTACCATATGTAAACTTGCTACAGATGAAATTTCATTTTTCTAGCTAGTCTCTGTAGCTGAGGAGACTGTTTTGAAACTCGCTTTGTCGGAAACCCCGAAGACAGGTTTTCTTGCGATGAAGCCCATTTAGTTGTGATTTATCATTAGCAGCCAAAGACTAAATGTGGCTTGCATTGTGCATGAAAAGATTTATATATTTTTCATGCCCCTAAAGGAACTTTGGGAGGCATATAGTAATCCCACTGTCCGTCCGTCCGTCCCGCTTTCGTGTCTGGTCCATATCTCCTATATTCTTTGGGGTAGGAATTCCAAATTTGGTTTGTGGATACATCTTGGGATGGCAGAGTGTCGCATACCATTTTTGGGTCACTGTGACCTTGACCTCTGACCTAGTTTTTAGAATAATCGTGTCCGGAGCATATCTCTTATATTATTTAAGATAGGATTTTCAAATTTGGTGTGTGGATTTATCTTGGGATGACGAAGTGTCGCGTACCATAATTGGGTCACTGTGACCTTGAACTTGACCTCTGACCTAGTTTCTTGAAAACTGCATTGAGTCTGGTGCATATCTCCTATATTCTTTGAGATAGGAATCCCAAATTTGGTGTGTAAATGCATCTTGCGATGACGGGGTGTCACATGCCATTTTTGGGTCACAATGATCTTGACCTCTGACCTAGTTTAAAAAATTATTGTGTCCGGAGCATATCTCTTATATTCTTTGAGTTAGGAATTCCAAAGGGGTATGTGCATTTAGAGGCTATTTTGGACCCCCTATGAGGCCAAAAATGAAAATTGCTTTTCACAAGTTTCTTCTTTTTAGTTTATTAGAGCAATAGCCGAAGTGTAAAAATCTGGGATTGATTCTATTTTTGCCGTTGCTATGGTAACAAAAATGGCTGCTAAAATAGTCTGAAAATAGGAAAGTGACCATTTTGGAGCAAATTTAAGACATTTGACAGAGAAATTAACATAGAGCACAAGCAAATACCAAAAATATATTTTAACTGAGGGTGAGAATTATCACGGTACACAATATATTAAAAGGTTTTTTTGGTATTCGCTTGTGCTGATATCTAATTATTAAAAAATCGGTCTGAAAAAGCCTTAAATTTGGCTCAAAATGACAATTTCTCTATTTTAAGCCTATTTTGTCGGCAATTTTTGTTACCATAGCAACAGAAAACAACATCTCCTGAACCACTGGCCCAAATTCAAAATAATTTCACAGAATTGTTCCTCTTGATACCCTCTACCAAAATTGCACAAATGGTTTCGCTCTGATGAACAAAAGGGCTGCCAGAGCTTCAGATAATTAATACCTTTAAATGGCGTTTCCTCCTGAACCACTGGTTCTAATTCAAATTATTTCACAGGGCTGTTCCTCATGATGACTTCTTCCAATATTGCACAAATGGTTCCAGTCCACTGAACAAAGGGGCTGCCAGAGCTCTAGATAAGAAATTGCTTTAAACGACATCTCCTCCTGAACCACTGGTCCAAGTTTAATATAACTTCACATGAATGTCTCCCATGATGTTTATCAAAATTGCATAAATGGTTCTGCTCCACGTAACAGGAGGGCTGCCAGAGCTCCAGGTAAAGAAATCTTTTAAACAACATTTCCTCTTGAACCACTGACCCAAATTCAAAATAATTTCACAGATTTATTTCTCTGAAAAACCTCTACCAAAATTGCACAAATGGTTACGCTCCCCTGAACAAAAGGGCTGCCAGAGCTCCAGATAAGAAATACCTTAAAATAGCTTTCCTCCGGAACCACTGGTCCTAATTCAAATTATTTCATAGGGTTGTTCCTCATGATGCCTTCTTCCAACATTGCACAAGTGGTTCCAGGCCACTGTACAAAGAGGCTGCCAGAGCTCTAGATAAGAAATGTCTTTAAACAACATCCCCTGGACCACTGGTCCAAATTTCATATAATTTTACATGAATATTCCCCATGGTGCCCTCTTTCAAAGTTGCATAAATGGTCCCACTCCTCCAAACAGGAGGGACGCTAGAGCTCCAGATAGGAAATCTTTTAAACAACATCTACTCCTGAACCACTGACCCAAATTCAAAATAATTTCACAGAATTGTTCCTCGTAATACCTTCTACCAAAATTGCACAAATGGATACACTCCGCTGAACAAAAGGGCTGCCAGATATCCAGATAAGAAATACCTTTAAACAGCATATCCTCGTTAACCGCTGGTCCGAATTCAAAATAGTTTCATAGAATTGTTCCTCATGATACCTTCTACCAAAATTGCACAAACTGAACAAAGGGGCTGTCGGAGCTCTAGATAAGAAATGTTTTTAAACAACATCTCCTTTTGAACCATTGGTCCAAATTCCAAATAACTTCACATGAATGTTTCCCATGATGCCCTCTTTCAAAATTGCATAAATGGTTCTGCTGCATCAAACAGGAGGACTGACAGAGCTCCAGATAAGAATTCTTTCAAATGGCATCTTCTGAACCACTGACCCAAATTCAAAATAATTTCACAGAATTGTGCCTCATGATGCACTCTACCAAAATTTCACAAATGGTTCCACTCCACTGATCAGTCATTCTCAGGTGAGCGGCCCAAGGGTCCTCTTGTTTTATATGTTGGGCTTGATATAATAATAATAAAAAATGTAGTAGTAATAATAATAATAATAATAATAATAATAATAATAATAATAATAATAATAATAATAATAATAATAATAATAACAACTTTCTACACAACCCTGACTTGGATCAATGCAATAAATGAATGTTTTAATTGAGTCATTGCATCAGTTTATCTATTTTGACTGTCTAGGAATATATCTATAGAAGAAATGGTAAAAAGAAAAACAATTTCGTTATTAATATCTTGGTGTGATGCATTACTTTGTTACTTTGTTAATTATTCTTGTCGCTAAGGAAATGTCTCTTGACGCTTATCGTTAGCGCATGGGCAAAACTCAAGGGGGTTTATTGAAAAATACTTGCAATGTAACTGTATCTACTTATATAAAATTCCTTGTAAATGTCAAATATGATCTAGTTTGCTATGAATTTACATAAAAACGCAATATATAAAATCCTCTTGACGCTTCGTGTCACTTCTTGTCGCTTCTTGTCACTTCTTATAGCTTCTTGACGCTTTTTAGAGAGACCGGTTCGACTGGGTTCTACTTCGGACCTCAAAATCAATAGGGAGACGGGGACCAGACAGTGACGGATGTTCGAAAATGGCGACGAGTCCAGGAATTACCTGGTCGCTAAGCATTCAGCCTTTATTAAAGGCTTCATATTCGTCTTTGAACAAAAGTATCCTCCCAGATTTAAGTAATAGTATTATTTCAAGGTATGTATATAGTTTTATATGATAAGCATGCATCAATACAATAGAACAGCGGCCGAAAGTGTAGTGTTTAATCTGAAACAATTTTTTGGCAATTTTGCATTGTCCCAACAACAACGCAATTGCTTTTGTTTTGTTTGATTTGATCCTTTACGTCCCATCAACAATCTTTCAGTTATAAAGGGATGGATCTTCCTGGGTTGAACCAGTACTAAGCTAGGATAAATGTGTCTTGTTCATGGACCACAACGCAGTAACGCCGGTGAGGCTCGAACCCGCGGCCCTTTAGTCTCGAGTGAAGCACTCTACCACTGAGCCACTGCGCTCCCTTACAACGCAATTGCATAGTTATATATACAGTGATTTTGTTACCTGCGCATCCTGCATCTTTTGCGCATAATTTTTTCTCTGGCATGCAAAGTTTTTAATTCAACGAGTCCCAGGATGCAATAGTATTGCACACTTGTCATTAAAAATAGTGTTCTGGACTCATAGTTTGCAGTTGGGACTCATTGATATGGGGAACAGCGAGTCCCAGGACCCATAAGCCCAAAATTGTAAATGAATCACTGTATATAGTTAGTACTGGTTCAACCCAGGAAGACCCGCCACTACATAACTGAAAAATTGTTGACTGCAACATAAAGAATCAAATCAAACAAGACAGACATTCATGAAGAAATGAAAATCACTGGGCCTACCTTAGTTCAGCACGTCATATGGGCAATTTCAATGGGACACAACAAGACAATTCACCGACAAGGTTTTTGAAAACCATACGGCTTGCTTGGGGGTCATTGAACCTAGTTTTCAGAAAACAAATCGTTAATGTTATTAACATGCGACGTCAGTGCTTGATTTATGTAGTGACCTTAGCCGCTAGATTGACAGCTAGCTAAGCGAAAAGATCTGTTTAGTGTTTTCACGCGAATGTTAACGTGAAAGTATCATAGACAGCTACACTGATTAAAAAGCAAGCACCAATGAATGAAAAAACCGTGTACAAACTAATAAAAATTACATATTAGAAAAAGATCAATGTACGAACTAATACATGACATTTTGAGCTGAGCCTGACCGGTCGTGAATAATTTATGATGTACAAACTAATCGAGTGACCAAACTAATACAAGATTTACCGTATAACGCTAACAAAAGAAGTAAAAAAAATACAATGTATAATAGGTCCCCAACCAGCAATCGACCCTGGTCCTCTGGTTCCAAAGTCTGACATGCTAACCACTATGCCAGGAGGTTAGATCGTGCGCAGCCAAAAGTAACTGTACATATTGGACAGACAATCCGAATATTGGCCATATTCGTGTTTGCACAAACGGTAAAACATGGATATTTTGTACATTCTTAGATTTTGCCTGATCTGTTTATCTGTATTCGGTACTGAGACGATCAGTTATGATAAAGAGTCAATAGATATTTCAGACACATTTTGGTTAGGCCTAAATGAAATATATGTGTGGTTCCTGTTGCATAACAAACAAAATTTAGGGTAGGTAGGTAGGGAAATTATTAAATTTTGTTGTAACATTTAACAAAGAAAATAGTGACAAAATCTGAAAAAGTGCCCATTTTAGGTATTTTTTCTCCAAAGACCATTTTAATGTTTAGGGTAGGGTTAAAATAAATAGGGTAGGTAGGCAACAGGAACCACACATATATTTCATTTAAGCCTTACTTTATTTGTCACGGAAATGTGGAAATATCCATCTGACATAACTTAAGAGTATCTCAAAACTGTATTGATCTGAATTCATCATGTTCATAAATGGTCTGAAAGATGTGACCATGACAACTTTCCCTGTTTCTCACTGCAGAAATGATGCGAATTACCTGAAATTGTCCTTTAAATTTCTTGATTTTTTTCAATGTTATCTAAAAATAGAAAATGATGTCATGATCTAAAGATACCCTATGGAGTAAAGGGTTATAGAGGGGAATATATACTGAGGGAAAAAAGTTTAGCAATTATTCATAATGGGGTTTCCCATAGGTGATCTTTGAAGATTTAGATCTTTTTAATTGGCAGGTTCGCAAACATGTCAGTTGTTTGAAAATGACCTAATGGCTACCCGCAAGTGGTCAAAAGAAACAAAATCCGACTTAATAGTGAGGATTTGATCTGCTAAGCATTTTAATTCCAACGGTTATTCAATTGAAAGGGAGGTAATTTGGAGAAATACGACTTTCAACTAAATTCTGTACGAAAAGGGTGAACACAACATTCAGTTTTAAACCGTTTTTCACTTTCTTACTTTTGGATCTAAACATTGGACAGAAAAAATAAATTTTTAGTCGAAAACTATTCACACTATTGCCAGATTAGCTGTTTTAGCAAGGGGGCTTAAAATCAGACTTTACATTATGTGAAATGTCAACCTGTTAATGTCATCGTACTCTTGAACGTTTGTCAACATATATTTTTGACACTATGAAATTAAAAGTCATATTTCTTCTAAACTCTGAATCCTCAAAGTATATTGCTAAACTTTTTTCCCTCAGTATATATACTTGTGTTTGACTTGTGCTGTTGTCTCTTTCAGCGAGAAAGACATTTTGAACCATGATGATGAATATGAACCATTCTTCTCTTCTTTTGTGGCCCTGGCCTCGCACTACCTGAGTTCTAGTGCTGGAGATGGTGAGTTCAAATCATAGGAATTGTTTATTTGTCAATTTATTTGTTTAATGTTCATTCACAGATGTCCATTGATGCATGGGTGAAAGTGTTCAAGTTTAATCCTGAATTCAGAATTTTAAGGCTGACTTTCCATAGAAAGTCAGCCTCGAAATGCTGAATTAGGCAGATTTTGATAGCTTCTCTGATTAGTTTTCAGATGATCTAAACACAATTAACCATTTAAACATGAATTTATTCTTTTTTGTAGGGATCCAGCAAGTTTTAAAATTTGAATTTCTTAAGTTCAGGATTTTGGAAGTTTTGAACTTTCACCAATGTTGATGCTAATTGCCTAGTTTTTAGTCTGAACCATCCTAAGTGGATGCAAGTGGTGCACTTCACCGGCTAATCTAATGCATAACTCTAAGCACGCTGGGTAATTTTTGCATGTATTTTTGTCGTCTGCTGGATTTTTTTCAAAATTACTTTTTCAAAATATTTCTTTCAGGAACACCATCAGAGTGCCAAACTGTTTGGATCCAGATCAGGACATACATTCTGTAGTACCTGATCTGGGTCCAAACTGTTTGCAACCAAAGGTTATCAAGAGACAACAAAAGTCACTGCTAGCAAGGAATTAGTTAACAGAAGATTCAAATTTAGAAAATCAATTTATTTTAAATGACATTTGACCAAATAAGGTGAAAAACATGTTTCTGGTGACCCTACCAACCTATTAATTTATTTTCCCTCTGCCCAAAAATGTTTTCCAACTGAAGGTGGCTTCAAGATGCATTTTGAAATTTATTATTTTATTTTACTGACAATATCTGGAGCCTGTAAAGTTCTGTTACAGTTTCTCCATGCCTCCAGATAAGCAAAAATTTTAGGGGTAAAATCGTGAATATTTTCTTATCCATCAATTTAAACATTTGTTATGGGTGCTCAAAAGAACCGTCCCATTGAGACAGTTCTTTAAGTACCCACAGCATATGTTTTGATTGAGAAATAAGAAACTAAATTTTGTTTACACCCTCTTATCTGGGGGCCTGAATCTGATGCATTTTGAAATTTATTATTTGATTTTTATTTCAGTTGCTAAACCCAATCTACAGACAATATCAGGAGCCTGTAAAGTTCTGTTGCAGTTTCTGCTACAGAGACTACAGTCACAGAATGAGAGTTGTACCATATCAGCTGTAAGTAGTAGCCAAAATACACAGGTTTAGATAAACAAGCGTAAAATTGTAAATATTTCCTTACCCATAATATTAAGCATATGTTTTGGGTGCTCAAAAGAACCTTCTCATTGAGACGGTTCTTTTGAGTACCCACAACATATGTTTTGGTTGAGAAATAAGAAAATTATTTTCCTGTTACACACTCTTAACTAAAGGCTTGAAAATATATGTGTTACCAGACCCTGCGGTTATAAAACTTTTCACACTCAACTCAACTGAACATGGAATTTCAACTGCTCACTAAAAGTAAACTGCTGAAAAAAAGACTTTTCTTGCTTTCAAACTCTCAGATGTAGTATTTTATATATTTATCATGCTAATAAATGTTAAAATGCCAATGATTGTTGGCATTTTAACATTTATGAGCATAATGAATTTTATGCTCAGTTGACTTGAGCATGAAAAAAGTTTTATAACCTCGGAGCCAGGCCTCCAGATAAGAGTGTGTAATTGAAAATTAGATTTCTGAACCAAAACATAATTATTCTGAGCACCCCAATATGTTTAGACGGATAGGTAAGAAAATATTAGCAATAGCAATTTTATACTTATCTCATAGGTCCAGATAACACAGGTTTAGATCGTGTAAAATTGTAAATATTTTCATACCCTTAATATTAAGCATATTTTTTGGGTGCTCAAAAGAACCGTCTTTTTGAGTACCCACAACATATGTTTTGGTGATGAAAAAAGAAAATTATCTTTCTGTTACGCACTCTTAACTAAAGGTCTGAGGTAAGCAAACCTTTTGAGCCTTACATTGTAGTTAACGTTCTTATCCTAAATGTACCATTTAAACAAATGTTGTGTGGTCTCAATGAGATGGTTCTTACAAGTCCCATCAGCATATGTTTTGGTTGAGAAATAGCTTTTTCCTTCTTGCATCAACTTTTGTTGTCTGCTGATAACCTTTGCAAACAGTTTGGGCCCAGATTAGGACCAACAGAATGTCATACCCAAAGCATATGGGACAGACTGTTACCAGGCCTTTAGTTAAGCATAGGTTTAGATAAGAGTAAAATTATTAATATTTTCTTACCCATCTTTTGGATGTTCAAAAGAACCGTCTCATTGAGACGGTTCTTTTGAGTACCCACAACATATGTTTTGGTAGAGAAATAAGAAAATTAAATTTTCGTTACGCACACTTAACTAAATTCCTGAGTTAAGAGTGTGTAATAGGAAAATAATTTTCTTATTTCTCAACCAAAACATAACATTTAAACTTGTAAAAGGACTTGATGATTTTCCGTTATAAAATTTCTTTAAAATTGCGCATTACAACAACTTTCAAGAGAGGACATTCTTTTAAACTAGAAAAACCAAGATGCTCTTTATCATTCACTCTCAGTCGATTTTCTTATAAGGTATAAATGTATGGAACTGTTTACCCCAACATGTCATGGATTCAGAAACACTGGATACATGTAGCTTCAAACCCCTTTGGGATAACACTGGCAAGGAAACATATTGTATGAGTATTAACTGTAAAATGTACTGCTAATGTTTAAGAAATAGATCAGCTCCAACAGTGAATTGTTGAGTAATATACTTAAACGCAAAAGTTTCGCAACCGTTTAATATCTGTATTTTCTTCAGTATGGTCCATGTTAGAATATTATATATAATCATATTTAATGCTCCTGCACAATGCGGAATGATTTACCATTAATCGGTTTTGATCATACTCTTCATTCTGACGTTATAATGACGTCAGTGTTTTTCAACAATTTACGTCTAGCATAAAGATTGTTATCTCGATTTGAAAACAAACGTTGCTATGTGATAGCCAGATGTCGTATCTGACGGAAAACATTTTAAGGTTTAACAATTAACGTTTATCAACGCTCAAAGTCGCTGTGTTTCTTTGTTAACGTCAACCAATTTATCAAAATTGTTCATGTTATTCGGTTATGTCGCGCAATACTTCTGTCTTCTATGCAATGTGTTGAAGGTTTTCATTTGTGACATTAAAAACTCGATTATTGATATTCAGTTGTGCTTAAACGGCCAATTACGTCAAATATTGAAGGCTTTACGTTGACGTAATGAACGTTAACAAATGCATAAAATAACCCGCTTGGATTTGTCTGCCCTTCTGATTTTGAAAACAGATAACGGTTAAACACCTTTACCGAATAAAATGTAAGGTGGTGTAACACTGCGACTCGATAAAATGTAAGGTATTGTAACTCTGTGACTTTTCAAATTTGGTTTGCCTTACATTTCTTGTCGAAGATCGGCAATTGTAAGTCTCACTGGTCTGATTTTCATGTTGTTTGGACAGCAAATCATTGGACTTGTTAATCATAATATCATGGAGCAAAATTTTTGGCTCAAAAAGAAGGAAATAGTATTTTAGTAAGAGTTGCGAAACTTTTGTGTTTAAGTATTATTCACTGTTTGGAGGTCAGTTGTAAAGTTCAAATCACGAGCGCGCAGCGCGAGTGATTTATCTTCGTACAACTGACCGACAAACAGTGAATTATTACTCAACAATTCACGCACTGGAGCTGATCTATTTCGATTCTAACACACAATAAACGACGAAAACTAATTCGAAGTCTTCAGCTTCTTCCAACTTTCCGCCATTGCACTGAAGAACTCCCGCCAATATTTATTTTACGTCGCATACATTTACATGTAATTGTAACGTCTCTCAAGCATTAAAACGACGTTACACCGTCTAACACCATGAATAACGTCATTTTCCAGTGACGTCAGCTATCACACACTTTAGCAGTGAATTATTGTCCCATATATCACAGTTTGTTACCGTTGGCTCTATAGGCGAAGTGTGTTAGAATTCTTAGTAGAACTTTGTAACTACCAAACTATATGATAAATCAGTCACCACACAACACTACACAATACAAGGGACAAAAATTCGGAAATTTTCCCTAGGGTTTTATTTTCGTGAAACTTCACGGATGCAAAGTTTCGTGAAAATAAAACCCTCGCGAAATGGCTAAATCACTCTGTCGATTCCTGATGTAGGTAAATCATGCCCTAGTCGCAAATTTTTAACGTGGCAAATATGTCTTTTAAAGCTATTCACGAAAATAAAATTATCACGAAAATTTCCGAATTTACAGTATAGAGCAGTACCAAAAGAAGGCTAAAAAAGGACTTTGTCCTTACATCTGAGCCCGAATATCATCCTACAGGTATCCTACAGGTATCCTACAGATATTCATTTCTTACCCATCAGATTAGACATATGTTTTGGGTGCTTAAAAGAACCACATCACAGAGACCATTCTTTTGAGTAACCACAACATATGTTTTGGTCGAGAAATAAATATAAATTTCAATTATGCACTCTTACCTGGAAGCATGGTATTTATGGCATATGCAAACCACGTTCATTGAAGGTGCATGCTCAGCTATATATCATTCATTGAGCTAGAGGTCTACTTTTTTGGTCCGAGTCTTCATCAGTGTATTTGAGTAGCGATATTAAGCTCTTACAAGACTGTACATTTGTGCAGACTTGCCTAAGCCTTTGCTGCTCCAGACCCTTAGATATATGTGTGTAACTAAAAATTGTGTTCTCATTCCTCAGTCAAAACATATGTTGTGGGTACTCAAAAAGACCGTCTCCATGAGACAGTTCTTTTGAGCACCCAAAGCAAATGTTTAAACTGATGGATAAAAAATAATCGCAATTTTATGCTCCAAAATTTTGCTTAACTGGTCCTATGTTATCTATGCGATAATTACCAAAATCTTGTATTTGTATTAATCTATCTTGCAGAAATACCTGATGATTCTAATCAAAGGTCTCTGTACTGGACAAAGTATTCTACCAAAGGCAGATGTTGTCACTTTCACGGCTATGCTGAAGTCAGCAAGAGCGCCACAAAATATCAGAGATAAAGATAATGGTAATATATGGGCCCTGAAGCAACAAAATCTGTCTTCGGGGTTTCTGACACCGAGACTCAAACCAGTCTCCTCAGCTACAGAGACTAGCTAGAAAATTGAAATTTCGCTGGTAGCAAGTTTAGATGTGATAGTTTCTAAAAGGCGAATAACAAATCCCCTGATCAGTCTGCGTTAATGCGCAGGCTGGTTTGCGCCTGTGTTGTTCACAACCACCCGAAGACAGGTTTTCTCGCGTCAAGGCCCATACATGCCCATTCAAATTTCTATAGAACTATTTTCATGCTGAGTAATTTTTAAGCTTTTGTTGTCATCTGCTGACTTTTTTCAAAAAAAAAATTCAGGAAAACTATCAGAGTGTCAAACGGTTTGGATCCAGACCGACATTCTGTTGGTCTTGATCTGGGTCCAAGCTGTTTGCAAATGTTATCAGCAGACAACAAATTCGCCGATAGCAAGGAAAGGGTTGACTGCTAGCAGCTTCTAGTATTGAGCTGAATTTTTGTGTGGAGGTTTGGTTCATTAGGTAGGCTAAGCTTTTCAATCAAACCTCATGATTGATTTTAAAACATATTGGTGGTCAGCGGGTGGGTCCAGGGTGATATTATGAACAGACTGCTAAATAACTAAATGTCTGTCCTTGTTTTTTCATATCCCAGTTGAGATTGAAACTGATTGTTTTCCGTTACAACATCCTTTAGATAACATAGGTCGTTTTAAGCAAAAACTTTGAGCAAAAATTGTAATTATTTTCTTATCCATCAATTTAAACATGTGTTTTGGGTGCTCAAAAGAACCTTCTCATCGAGACGGTTCTTATGAGTACCCACAACATAAGCTTTGGTTGTGAAATAAGAAAAAAAAATCAATTAAATTCTTATCTGGAGTCCTGAGTAAGAGTGAGTAATTAAAAGATAGTTTTCTTATTCTTTCTTTCAAAACATGTTGTGGGTACTCAAAAGAATTATCTCAATGAAACATTTTTTGAGCATGCATAACACATGTTTGAACTTATGGTTCAGAAAACAATCTCAGTTTTGGGGTAAAAATATTAGTTTATCTAGACCTGTGCCGCAGACATGAAAGAAAGGGATTTTCTACAGGGTTCCTACAAGCTCTGGAAATCACGGAAAACCTGAAAAATTGCAAAAAAAGTTTCATGCATGGATGGAAAAATCGTGGAATTTGAAAAATACCTTAATTATCATTGAAAAATCATGGAATTTTGTGAAATAATTAGACAAAACCACCAGTAGCCAGAAAACCAGCTGTCAGACACACGCTAGTTTTCTGTTACTAGTGGTTTCAAGTTTTAATTTTTTCAAAATGCATTCATGGTCTACAAGCATGCTTATTTAAATACATTACTGTTGTTGAATTCCACATTTATGCTCAGTGTGGTGAAGATGTCGCTAAAAGGGGAGGTTAGAGGCCATGCATTAAATAGTCATGGAGATTACATTGTTGACCATGGAAAAATCATGGAATTGTGTTTTTGAATTTCTGTGGGAACCTTGTTTCTACCTTGTCACCAAAACTGGCTGTAGGATTGAGCCAAATTTCATGCAGAGCTCCAGTCGCATTGTGTTGGGAACATTTTGTCAGGATTTGCACTGTTTGCTTCAGATGAAAACAATCATCAGGGACAGAAATATTTTATTTTAATAGAAATTTTGACTGGCAACCCCTTAAAATACAGAATTGACAATTCCATGCACATTGTATCAATATTATATGTTTAAGATAATCCATCAGAATGAAAAGGGTTAATGCAAACAGATGTTGTATTTATCATGCTAAGAAATGTTAAAATGCCAACAATTGTTGGCATTTAAGCATTTATCAGCAAGATAAATTTCATGCTCAGTTGTTGAGTTGAGCATGAAAAACATTTTATAACCTGGGGACCTGGTTTGTTTGTGGCTAAAATTATTGTATTGTTGTGTCTAGAAGTAGATGAACTAGAGCCCAAAGAACCCAAGAGACCCAGACTAGACACAGAAACTAACATATTTGATCAGATGACATCAGTCTTCGATGAGATAGCTCCTCAGCAGACTGGGGCTAAGATTGAACCAGTGACGGAGACTATCACGGCGGAGGATGACATCACCATTGTCCATATACCACATGACACTTCACAGGAAATGAAGGTACGTGTCAGAGTACAGTTTGTTCTAACAGAAAAGTCTACTTAACCCTTAACACACAAACGTCGTCGGCTTTTCTTGTCTGCTGAAATGTTTAAGAAGCCTCTATGCAAACAGTGTGGAACCAGATCAGACTGCTCCTATAGGAGCAGTTGGTTCTGGATCCACGCTGTTTGCTTCTATACTTAATTTGTCAGTAATGTTAGACAATTATTTGCAGCAGAGGACTTTAGCAGAGGACATTTTCAGATGGACTTTTTCTTGGCGCTTTAAGGGTTAACGCTTGACATGCTGCCTTGGCACCCTGGAAATTTCGCATTTTTTTTCTGCACTTTTTAAAAAAAGTTTAGCCTTTTCAAAAAAAAGCTTGCACGACATTTTGACTACCCTCAGAGTGTCAAACATTTTGGATCCAGATCAGATTAGACTGCTCAGGACTTCAGTTAAGAGTGCGTACCAAAAAAGTAATTTTCATATTTCTTAACCAAAACATATGTTGTGTTTTCTCAAAAGAACCGTCTCAATGAGACGGTTCTTTTGAGCACCCAAAGTTTATTTTAGAACTGATGGGTAAGAAAATATTTACAATTTTACGTTCAAAAATTTTGTTTATCTAAACCTATGAGACTGCTCCTTGATAATGATTAACCATTTTATCAGTAGTCTGAGCAGGGTCCTCACTGTCTGCTGTAGCCTATTTGTCTCCAAATATTAGGTAAAAATGCTGTAATTACCTTAAATCTTATTTCCCAACCAAACTTTATGTTGTGGGTACTCAAACGAACCGTGTCAACGAGACGGTTCTTTTGAGCACAAAAAACATATTTTTAAATTGATGGATAAGAAAAATAACGAAAAAATAGCAATTTTTAGCTCAAATATTTATAATGAATTTAAAATATAACTCCGGACTTTAGTTAAGAGTGTTGAACAGAAATTTAATTTTCCTATTTCTCAACCAAAACAAATGTATGGGTACTCAATGAGACGGTTCTTTTGAGCACCCAAAACATATGTTGAAACTGATAGGTAAGAAAATATTTACATTTTTATGCTGAAATTTTTTGTTTATCTAACTGATTTGTAGAATTTTTTTATGCATTTCTCAACCAAAACATACACTGTGGGTATTCAAAATATGTAAAGATTGATGGATAAGAAGAAGCTAAAACTGGCCTCCAGATAAGATGACGTAATAGAAAAATAGTTTCTTATTTCTTAACCAAAACCTATATTGTGGGTATTCTAAAGATGGCTCTTTTGAACACCGAAAACACATGTTTAAATGGATGGGTAAAAATGATTATAATTTTATGCTTAAAAATCCTTATCTGGATCCATGTACAGTAAAACCTGTCTTAAGCGGCCACTGTAAAATAGACAAAACAAAGGGAAATGGTAGCTTAATGAAGGTCGAATGTATTGCAGAATGCTCCCCTTGGAGCATTCTGCAATACTTTTGACCAGCATTAAGCAATAATTGTAAATGAAAACCAATTTTTGTGTTCTTTTTAAGTGGCCGCTTAAGACAGGTTTTACTGTAAAAATGTTGCTTTTGATTCTTACTTGTTTCATTTCTTGTGCAGACATTGTTTGGTAAACGTAACCTAGCCAGCCTCTCTCAGCTGAACGGTGGCAATATTCTGGTTGATATCTGTCTAGAGCTGCCCTTCTTGAAGAGATATATACAGGGCTTATTTGTTTCATTGCAGACATTGTTTGGTAAACGTAACCTAGCCAGCCTCTCTCAGCTGAATGGTGGCAATATTCTGGTTGATATCTGTCTGGAGCTGCCCTTCTTGAAGAGATATATACAGGGTTACAAGGACACATTAGCTGGAGGCCCTTTTGCTATGCCTAGTACCCTGAGTGAGGCCCTTACAACAAGGAACTGGTAAGTAATTGAAATAATCTACAGTATTATTTTTAAACCTATTGCACCAAGTAGAGTTTAATTCAATTGGGTTAATGTGCATGATATTGGTCTGCAGATAAGAGTGTGTAATGGAAAACCCAAACATGTTGTGGGTACTCAAAAGAACCACTCAGAAGACGGCACTTTTATTTTTACCCAACCACCCATAGAATTCAATTTCCTGAGACACCAACCACCCATGTAATTAGAAATGTTCGTACACCAACTATCCATAGAATTCAATTTTCCTAAGGCCCAGTGGTGTAAAATTCCCCATCGGCTCCCTCACATTGGTAAAACTTCGGGTTCGACACGTAAAATGCATTCAACAAAGGTAAAAATACAGATGTCCGATCTTTTTCGTCGCAAAGCGGATGTTTATATCAGACAGTTGCAAGTATGCATGCGCATCTCTGCAATTAACTCCCCAACGGCCTGTTCGCGGAGCCTCCTCTGGACTCAGGGGGTGTAGATGACGGAGATCGTCCAAAATAGGCGGGCGAATTCAGACATTGAACACCACAGTGTTGCTAACATCAATGCCGGTCTTTGGTTCCAAATTTGCTGTCCAAATTAAATGTCACAGCAAGACATTGGATCGTTTTAAGGAAAGAAGATGGGGGGGGGGGGGGGGGGGGGGGGGGGCGGGGTCATGAGAGACTGAGTGCCCTGAAATATTAAAGCCTCAGCAGAAAGAATAACATGAACTTAGGCGCTACCTTAACTGTGCAAAGCAATCAAACAGATCAATTCACAATAATTACGAGTGTAATCAACTGCGCATCTTTCTCAATGAAAGAAATGGTAAAACGCATTATTCCAATGTCCAGTTTCAGTCTTTATTGGTACAGGTCTTTACAGGTATTGGCTTTTACCAGTGGCCTAACTACCCTATAGCGTTGTTTCCTTGAATAAATTCTTCTGAAAATACATGTTTCCCAAGTGAAGTAATGACCGCTACAGAAGCCACTATTGGGGATGGTGCAAGTTAAAACGTCCCCTAATTATCACAAAACAAATCATTAAAAGCTAGTGAATATATAATAATATTTGAAGGAACGTGTATAGAAGGACTGTCAGAAAAACTGCAATCTAAATGCTATTTTACTGAAATAACAGAATGGAATCTACATAAACCACAATATCTAAAACAGTTTCATTCAAAAATCCCACATTATGCCTAAAATTTCATAAAATATAGAATAAAAATTCATTTTGGGGACGTTTTGACCAACATATTTTACCATGGGGATGTTGTGACCAATTTTTGGGACGTTTTGACCAATTTGGGGACATTTTTACTAAGGATCGTTTTGACTTGGGGAAGTTTTGACTGTAATTCATAGGGGAGTTTATTTCGGTACCGTTTTTTACTAATATTTGACAGAAACATCCGAAGTTTGACAATTGCGTGTAAACAAAAATGGCCGCTGCGCTTTGCTAAGCTCAACGCTTTCTTTTGGCTAGATTTATTAAAACTTCTCTCTTTTTTTAGCTCCTTCATTTTTGATTGGGTCTTCTTCATTCTTGCAGGTAACAAGGACAACCAAAAAAGCTTGGATGAATTTAATTTAAAGTAGAACCAACTTTAGATTGTGGAGTTAAATTCCCTTGAGCATCATAAAAAATCTGCATAGACTTACAATGGGAGATCTGTTGTGACCACTCTAGCCACTTCATTTTTGAATGGATCTTCCTCATTTGTAGGTAACAAGGACTTCCATAAAAGTTTGAATGAGTTTGATTTTCCGCCACACCCATCCACCAGCTACAGAGTTAGCTGCCCTTGATCATCTAAAATATAACTATATAATGTTGTGACCACTCTGGGACCTTCATTTTTCATTTGATTTTCTTCATCCCTGTAGGTTACCAGGACATACATAAAAGTATGGATGAGTTTGAATTTCGGTCAGATCCCATAACTGATTTCGGAGTTATCTGCCCTTGAGTATCTGAAAACTACACTTTCACCAGGTTTCCAATGCAATTTTTATTCAGATCTTTTTAATACTTGCAGATAACTAGAACCGGCATAATATCATGTTTTTGAATTAATTCCTGGTCACTGTTTCAAATTCAGAGTTACCTGCCTTTGAGCATTGTAAATTATGGTGTCTCCAAACATTATGCTGGCTCCATGGTGAGCGATTGATGCCCATTGGGCTGCTTGTTTTTTTAAATTTTGGAAACACTAGCAGGGTGTCAAAAGTTTTGGACTCAGAAGAATAGGACCGACATTTTGTCGGTCACGATCTGGGGCCAAACTGTTAGCAAAAGTTATCAGCAGATGGCAAAAGTTAATGCTAGCAAGGAAAGAGTTGATGGATATAGGACTTATGTACTGCTTGTAAATTATTATTCTAATGCACTTGCTTTTGTAACGTGGCATCTGATTGCATAACATCAAACATTTGCGACAGTATATCCTGCGATATACTGCAGGATATACTGTAGCAATTAGTTTGACATCATTAATTACGTCACATTTCTTTGGATGACCTGCAGCTTTATGTGGCTTGCATCTCTACAGTTTGAGACAAAATTGCAGAAGCCATTAGAATGGGGATAATCTCATTCAAAATTTTCATTTGGGGAGGTATATCGTCAGATTTACATTCCGCAATCATGTTTTACAGCTCAGCTAACGCGTCTCCGTAATATTAAATTTCTGACCGTTTATCCGATGATATATCTCATCAAATGAAAATTTTGAACACAAGTATCCCCTAATTATTTCAGGACTTTAGTCAAGAGTGCGTACCAAGAAAATAATTTTCTTATTTCTCAACCAAAACATATGTTGTGGGTACTCAAAAGAACCGTCTCGATTGAGCACCCAAAACATATGTTAAAACTGAAAGGTAAGAAAATATAAAAAATTTTACGCTAAAAATTTTGTTTATCTAAACCTATGCATTTATTTCTTTTCCAGTTTCCAGCAACTATTGAGTAACATCTCAATTGTCTGGAGGATTGTATCATTGCCTGTACTGGAGCCACTGACTGTGAAGAGACTAGAGAAGATAATTACCATCATGATGGGCTGTCTCTATGCTTTGGTTTCCGTGGCAACCACTAACACTATCATCAGTCTGGCTAGTGGTACTCCTACGAAGGGAACCAGCTCAGGAAAGGAGGAAGATACAGATAGCTATGCTGCCAATATTGTACAGAAAACAGTAAGTTATCCGCCATGTTGATTCTTTATCATAACCATGTGAAGCCTTAACACTTAAAACGCCATTCTGCTGAAATGTTTTGGAAGCCTTTCCAAAAAACAGTGTAGACCCAGATCAGACTGCTCCTATAGGAGCAGTCTGATCTGGGTTCACACTGTCCTGTGTTTAACTTTGTTAAAAAAATGTTAGCCAAAATTTGCAGCAGACGACAAAAGCAGACGTAATTTTCAGATTTAATTTTTTGCTGGCGTTCCCTTATTGACCCTTTTATCCCCACCCCACATTTCACACTGTATTCCACTCTGCTTGTAAATCATGGATAGAGGAATATTCAAATCCAAAAGGTCTGAGAAATGGCAAAAATTAACCAAATGACCATTTAAAATTTGTGTAGGTGTTTGTTAAATTATATTAATACTCAAGTCACCCTGTCACAATAGATATTCCAGACATTTTATTTGGTAACAGAAAGAGAAGAGTGTCTGAAATTTTAGGACTTTTTCGGTAAGCATAATAACCTAAAAGTTTACAATATATTTGTTGGAGCACTGGAGCTCAGTTGGTATAGAGTGCCATACTCCTGGCCAAGAGGTTGCGGGTTCAAATTCCACCTGCAGTGCAGTGTTGTGTTCTTAATTAAGCCATGTCTATCTTAATTGCTTGTTACTGGTTCTGTCCAGTATAGGTGATGATTTGACTGAAAAATTGATTGCAGGGATGTAAAGTCACTAAAGGGTTAACTCAAACAAAATTTTTGTGAGATTTTTCTCCCATGGGCCAAATATAATGTAGGTTTTAAATTGCCAAAAGAATGAGCAAATTTCTCAATTTCACACCCGAAAATTATCCCTGAGCACTGGAAATGGGGTATCAGTCTTCCTGATGATCTGTGGCATCAGAAGATTGCCTTGACAAAAAGGACATTAAAAACTGCTGTTTTGAAATTATATCCTGTGACTCCTATGACTTCTTAGTATGAACTTTATTGAAAGATTCCATTGGTCTGAAAAGAGTTAAGAATAAGAGTTAAAAGCAGGCCTTTCGCTAAGAGTGTGTACCAAAAAATTAATTTTCTTATTTCTCAACCAAAACATATGTAATGGGTACTCAAAAGAATCGTCTCAACAAGACGGTTCTTTTGATCACACAAAACATATGTTAAAGCTGATGGGTTGGAAAATATTTACAATTTTATTCTCAAAAATTTTGTTTATCTAAACCTATAATGTGAAAGCAATAACTTGTTTTCTTTCAGCTTGAGATCTACAGCAGCATTTCTACAGCTATACATACATCAACAAGAGCAGGAGGAAATGTAAGTGACCCCTAAAAGAGGCCATTTCTTTAACCCTTACCATGCTGAACCCTGATATTTGGAAACAGTGTAGATCCTGATCAGCTGGCTTGAGAAGTCAGCTGATTGGGATCCACACTTTTTTTCCATTCTGCTTGTTAATACACTCTAATAGCTGGAATCCTGCATGTTAAGTAGCTATAAATTGTGGAGTGTAGGACAGCAAAATATACAGCATGGTAAGGGTTTAGTGGTTTCATCTATATGATTGAGCTGTGACATGTGATTTCCAACTATGAGGCATTTTGACAAGTGTACACTCAGACGAGCCTGTACAGCCTCCATTTTAGCTTACAAACTCCAAATGATGTTCAGTCAGTAGCTTAACGTTCATAGAATATTCAAACAACTAGCAAAGGCTCTGGTCAGACTGATGCGCAGGCTGGTCTTAGGCTTTGCTGGTTGCACATGCCACATTGTTGGAAATCTCATGTCGCAGCTCATTTGATTGTAAATATACTGCAACTTCTCAGCATGGCCTGCTCTATTTGGTTTTTAACAAAGTTATTTTTCAGTTTAAGACACACTGTATTAACTCAAACTCTGAGACACCTTAACTCCTTCCTTGCTAGCCGTAACTCTTGCTTGCAACAACCTTTGCAAACAGTTTGGACCCAGATCAAGACCGACAAAATGTTGGTCCTGATCTGAATCCAAACCGTTTGTCACTCTGATAGTGTTCCTGAACAAACTTTTTGAAAAAGTTAATTTTGAAAAAAAAGTCAGCAGCTAACAACAAAAGCATGAAGCACCCAGCATGCAGAGTTAATCCCCTGACACCATATTTATTACCATAATCAAATAGCTCCATTTTACGACCTGATGATGTGTTAACTCTTTGCCTGCTTGCAGGGAATTTTGCCATCTGATGCTGATCGTTGCAAAAAGTTTGAACCCAGATCAGGACCAACAAAATGTCGGTCCTGATCTGGATCCAAACCTTTTGTCCCTCTGATAGTGTTCATGAAAGAAATTTTTGAAAAAAGTTGAATTCTGAAAAAAGTCTGCAGATGACAACAAAAGCATGAAAAATTACTCAGCATGCAAAGAGTTAGTAGGTAGTGATGGTATTATTAGGATGATACATATTGCCTATTCTCACACTGGGTAGGCGGCAATCGAAATGCTATCAACAATCGATGAACACGGATCAAAAATCGATAGAAACAGTGTTTTTAATTGCCATTTGTCGCCAGTGTGGCGACAAATGGCAATCAAAAAACTCTGTTCCTAGCGATTTTTGATCTACATTCCTCGATAGTATTGGCGTTTTAGATTGCCGCCTACCCGGTGTGATTCTATGATTTTAGATAGCGCAGAATTTAAACCTATTATCCACCTGGCTGCTACTTCAAGGACTTCAGGGTATACTCACCTTGACACCTGCCATGATACTAGAGAGGAAAGACTCGAGAAGTAAATCAACCTCAGAGACACATTATTAGGATGATACATATTGTCTATTCTATGATTTCAGATTGCCCAGAATTTAAACCTATTATCCACCTGGCTGCTACTTCAAGGACTTCAGGGTATACTCACCTTGACACCTGCCATGATACTGGAGAGGAAAGACTCGAGGAGTAAATCAACCTCAGAGACACCACCTAAACCTAGAGAGGGACAGTCAACCAGACCAAGCTCAGGAAAGAGGTATGATTGGTTTTACTATGAAGTATGAATGATTGGTAACATTGGGAAGGGCATGCTTCCAGATAAGAGTTCATATTGGAAAACTATTTTCTTTTACAATTTTACGCTCATAAAATTTCCTTTTCTGGATCTATGGAAGGGGTATCAGATTGTTTCCATTTCACATTTAGTCCGGGTTCAAACTCATGACCCTACAGTACTGTAGCAGTCAGTGGAAGTCAGATTACTTCTCAGACTCGCTACCAACTGGGCTATGCTGACAAGCCAGCTAGTATGAGACCTGCAAAGCTTAGTACACTGCAGTAGAAGTAAAGAAAATGATGATAAATATAATAACATGCTTCAAAGTTTTCAGGATTATGCATGAATTCAGGGTTTTGGATCAAGTCAACAAAAAATCCTGATTTACATAGGTCCAGTTAAGTTAAATTTTTTAGCTTAAAAATGTGATTATTTTCTTAACCATCAGTTAAAACATGGTTTGGGTGCTGAAAAGAACAGTCTCTTAAGTACTCACAACATATGTTTTGGTTGAGAAATAAAAAATTAATTTTCAATTAAGCACTTCTGGAGGCCTGGATTAAGGATTACTATATAATATTCATTGTTTTAGGATTTGATTTTCAAGAAATTAGTCCATTTATCCTTAAACATGTATGACGAAAGTCTGTGTATATTCTATTTCAGTTCATTCCAAGGTCTTGATGTTCTGGCTGTTGCTCTAGGACTTCAAGGTCTACAGCTGCTTCATAAGCTCTTCGTTGATCTACAGATTGAAGGAGTTATGCCCAATATAGGGGGAGCCACACAACAACAACAGGTACGCACAAAACATGATTCATTGCTCTTGGGCTTTTACATATAAAGATGTACAACTGCAGGAAATAAACAGAGCCACATAGCGCAGTCGGTAATGTGTCTAACTGCAGATCCAGGGGTCGCGAGTTCAATCCCGGTCATGTTCAATACTTTCACAGAGATTGATCATGAAATAATTTCTACGGCCATTCTTCTCCCTTCCGCTGATTCAAGAAGGGTTGTTGTCTGTTACAAGTGAAAGTATGTGAACAAAGTACTGGTTAACTGCTTAGTCAAGCTTGTCCAGGAAAAAAGTGTGGTTAGTTGAACTGACCATAGCTGTTGACTGGGACGTAAAACATCAAACCAACTAAACAAAACTGCAGGAAATGTACAAAATATGAAACCTGTGCATCATATGCACAGGTTTCGTATTTTGTACATTTCCTGCAAATGTAGCAACAAAATAGAATCACCACCATTTATAACAAAATGTTGTCATCAGTTTATTCTTGAAGTAATGGCAAGCACAGAGGCCAGTCCAGCTTAACAATACGCCATCTCTGACAGCTAATTACACTGAAATAGACTATTCAGGAATTCAGTTTGGTGTTGGCCCTCGGACATAGTCCGAAAATAGTTCCAGATATCCGAGAGTTTGCTGTCCAGTTTGGACAGTTAGTCCGAGACGATTTTCGGAAGCGCACACTGTATTGTAATGCACAGTGATGCAATAGTATTTTTGTTTTATAAAACGATCGCTGATTGGCCAAATTTCTGTAAGCTTCAGACTGGTTTGCATAATTTCACCCCTTAAATACTTATTCACTAAAGCAAACCAGTCATAGTGTTTTGTTACACTACGCCTGATTGGTATATTTGCATCCTAACTTCTTCCCTCGATTTCATCTCGAAGCGGACAGCATATTTGCATTGGCATTCGCCGATAAAATGACTGAAAAACTTAATTGCCACCAAGAGACAACAGGAACTCAAGTTTTTGTTATGCCCCAAAACGTTTTCCCCGCTCCATCGTTACCTGAACAGCCACTTTTCGTGACTAACGAGTCGTGCTGCGACCAAAAATAACAGCAAAAAAAAAAAACCAGTACCCCACCCACTTCCACCGATCAATAAGCTCCAATCTCCTCATTAAATAAAAAGCCAGCCAATCAATCAGGCTGCACTTACCATCCGATATGGTAGCAAAACTACTCCTGGTTTCATTATGAGAACGGCAGATAGCAGTTTCCGTTTATGGTGGTTAAATGAGTGTCTAAAAAATGTCCTAAAAAATTTCCAAATGTCCGAACAATATTGGGGCTGCTTGGACAAAATGTCCGAAGTA
Organism: Loripinus fragilis; assembly: GCA_964019695.1. Classification (NCBI taxonomy): domain Eukaryota; kingdom Metazoa; phylum Mollusca; class Bivalvia; order Lucinida; family Lucinidae; genus Loripinus; species Loripinus fragilis. Next base: position 38,764,684 of record OZ026515.1, read on the forward strand.
AATTTCAGTCCAGCTGAAACCCTGCTATAAAATAGACTTATTTACTTTGTGGTTATTACGTTCTCACTAACACACACATAGTTTTTCCCCAAACCTTGCTCTGATTGAAACGTCTTTATTCATGACAGTGTCATTATGTCTTGTTACAGACAACTGAAGGTCGACCCTTTCCTGATGTGTCCATCTTGGCACCACTGCCAGCCTGGAAGAGGGTTTCAGAAGTTGATGGCAGTGATAAACCTGCCTGATCACATGTTTTCATTATTATTAAGTGTCATTTTGTCATTTAACAGACAACTGAAGTTATCAATCTGCCTGATCTCATGTTATATAATTATGTCTTGTTACAGACCACTGAAGGTCGACCAGTTCCTGATGTGTCCATCTTAGCACCACTGCCAGCCTGGAAGAGGGTACAGAAATTGATGGCAGTCATCAACCTGCCTGATCTCATGTTTTCACTGGCACCAGCTGCTTTCAAAAAGGTAAGAACATACACATTTTAACGTACAGTAAAACCTGTCTTAAGCGGCCACTCAAAAATAGACAAAACAAAGGTCTGAAAGACAAATGGTAGCTTAATGAAGGTCAAAAGTATTGCAGAATGCTCTCTTGGACTTTTGACCTACATTAAGCAATAATCTGTCTTGAAAATCATATTTTGTCTTCTTTTTGAGTGGCCGCTTAAGACAGGTTTTACTGTAAAATATTTCTTATATGTATTTTGTAGTTTGAAAAACCATTTTTATAAACATTTGAGCTAGCTCATGAGGCTTTGGTGTGACCACATCCTTCACTACTTGAGTATGAAAGGACATGAAAGCCTAGATAAAAAATATATTCTTGTTCAAATTCATGCATATGCAAAACAGTAAATATTCAAAAAATTTGAACACTAGCTGCCTGCCAAAAAGACCAGGACAAACAGCACAGACCCAGATCAGACTGCTTCTGAAGAAGCAGTCTGATCAGGATCTTTCCTGTTTGCTATTCTGATAAACATTTTTTGAATAACAACCCTGAAAACCAACATTTTACTTTAGAGCAGAAAAAGAAAAGTGCACAAATGTTTTGACTATTTACCATAAGTGTCATTATCTCATGAATGGGTCCATTGTATAGGGTTGAGAATCACATGCTTTTTGTTTTGATACACTGTTAGAATGTAAACCATTTCTTGGCTCAGGGAAATTACTATTTTTTTCTACGTTCAGCTTTTGTATCCATTGATTCATGTTCCAGAACCAATGGGTTCAGATCAAATAATACCACATTCTCCCTGTAAAGACTCCTCAATTGTGCAAACAATTACTGTCACAAAATTTACAGTAGGCAACCCTGTTGCTTGTTCATCTTAGAAATTTGTTTCAGATTATTTACCCAAAGTTTGAATCTTTCTGGGAAGGATATGTTATATACTGAACAAAAGTGAAAACGCTCCTCCTGAATTGTTTGCCATCTATATACAAAATTATGCAAACCAAGAATGCAAATGAAAGTGTATCTTAATGTTCAAATACTGGGTAATGCATAACAGTAGAAGTTTTACAGATGTTGTCACGAGGAAACACATGAAAGCCATTTAAATGTGACAGGGGTCCAATTTTTTAGGTTGCAAATTTGAACAGAAATCTCACACAGTTTAGGCCTTCAGATATCCACTACCTACGAGATCTGACTGCACGAAATGGTAGTCTAGACATGTGACAACTAGAAATGTGAAATACTTATCTCAAGTGTGTTTTGATCGTTTAGAAAAGCAATCTTAAAAAGCGGGTTGTCCATCAAATTGCCAAGTTTAAAATTTTAACACTGAAATCTCCATAGGAAAATCAATGTGTTGTTGCATCTTAGTATTAGGACATTACTAGTCGAGAAATGGTAGAAACAATGTGCTTTGAGATCTATTTGATTTGGCTTAAGAAAATTATCGAAAATCATGATAAATCGAAGATTACCAAACATTAAATATTCCCTATTTGTTTTTGTCAAATGGAGACAATTTTCATTTTTTTACAAATTTGATAAATTCGAAATTGATTTCTGAGCTTGTTTCAAGTTATTAATCATCTTTCTTGTGTTTTTATGCAACACAATTATGACTGATTTTGATAAACATAAAAATTTTCATTTGCGCATGCGTAATAGCAAAATTCAGTGAATTAAGCTTTAAACAATTAAAGGAGCATAACTCAGACATCAAACGAGACAACTTGGTGGAGTTTCGACGAATCATTTTGCTGGATCTCTGGGAAACATTATTAAGCTTTAGTAAATACTTTTTGTCCAATATTTTCTCACAAAATATAGATAATTGTAGTGTAGCGTTTTCACTTTTGTTCAGTATATATTTAGATCCGTAATAAGTGGACTGGAAAGTGGTACATTGATTGATCAATATGATTACAAGAACAGAGGGAGGAAAGTAATTTACCTTTGCTTAGCATGCTAAACACAGATACATTCTGTTTTGAAAACAATGTAGATCCAGATCAGCTGGCTTCCAAGAAGCCAGCTGATCAGGATCCACAGTTTTCCACCCTGCTTTTAAATACATGCTAATAACTGGAATCCTGCAAGATATTTGTATTCAAGTTATGGAGAAGTGTAGTATTAAATATCCAGCAAAATAAGGTTTAAATTCTCTCATCTTGCAGGCCTGCTTCCTGCAGAGACTGAAGCAAGGTTCAGAAACATCAGAGACAAGCAGTAGCAGTGCCTCAGACTCCAATACTTTCTATGAGGATGACTTTAGTAGTTCTGATGATAGCAGTGATGATGACGGTGGGTTCTTTCATATTCCTCACAACAGATGGTACAGTGCAGCCCCCTTATTTAAGAAATGAATTAGATTTTTGGAAGGTTCATGGAATCATGAGCACTTCAGGTCTCTTGCAAAGTAACTTTGCAAGGGACCCCGAAGTATTCATGATTCCATGAACCTTCCAAAAGTTGAATTTATTGCTTATATTTACATTTTATCATAAATAACTAATATATAGAAATTATTTATGATTTAGGAGATAAAACAATTTTGTATTTAATATTTAATCGTATAAACGGTTTTGTTGGAGTTCAAAACGGAATAGCGGAACAGCCAGTGTGAACACGGACAGCCAATGGAGCAAACAAGAAGCTTGTTTTGCATGTGCAACTCAGGTGTGGCTCGCTGTCAATCACAACACCAGTGTCACATCTGGCGAATGAATTGGAAGTTAGAAGCGAATTGCACGGGCAAGTGAGCTTGGCTTTTGTGTCGTTCATGAGGCTACCTATGGTTGCAAAATTCTAAAGTTTCATTAAAGGCTTGCTTTGAAAATGTAAATATAACGCTATGTTTGGGGTTCATAGGAATGGATGGTGTTATAAGTGAATTGTGTTATAATAAAGGGACAATTTCATGAAGAAATTATAGGAAAATGACCATTTTATGGTCATTTTCCTATCATTCCTTTATGAAATTTCATGGTTAAAAAAAATTGGGAGCCACAACATGAACATAGTGTATCCAAATCCAAGTTGTAACGAGATGTGTTATAAAGGCACTGCAATGTGCATGTATTATCAAAGAGTAGGTAGGGGGGTTTAATTTGGAAGTACTTATTGTGGAAATAAACAAGCGCAGGTCAAAATTCAATGTGTATTGTGTATTATCTTTACCCCATTGCACACAAAAAGGCCAAAACTCTACAGGATTAAAAAGTTGGAAATACTTAACTTCAGCTTTTTTAATCCACTTCGGAAATAAACGGAAGGGTTATTCAGGTAAACCTTGATTTGCTGGCTGACAGCTGAGCCAAGGACTTGCCTGCATCTATATTGATGACCAGATAAGAACTTTTTCAGTTCAGGAAACAAAATATTCAGGGATGTGATGGGCACATTCTAGAGGGATGGTGGGTATTGCAAAACAGTAACCTTATCCAACTTAAGAAACTCCCTACTAGTGAAGTCTGCTGATAAACTTTGCAAAAAGTTTGGACCCAGATCAGGCCTGGTGGTATTAAAAAAAGTTGATTTTGAAAATATTCAGCAGACAACGAAAAAGCATGCAAAATTACCCAGTAGACAAAGAGTTAAGAAATTGCTTGACAATTTCAGATGTATTTGCTGGAACATTATCATGCAGTAAACAAACATATTGAAGTCCTTCCTGTCACTGGACATGGTTCCTGATAATAATTGTTGAGCCTGTGTGTAAGTTTATGAGATTGTCTTTCTTTACCTTACTAGATGAGGATTCTGAGCCTATCCTTGGTCACTTTATGGTGGAGATAATGTCCCCGTCCTCGGAGAGGAAAGATCCAGACCCTCCACCGCCACTGCCACCGAGGTTTGACGGAGACAACAAGAGGTCTCGCAAGATCAGTAGTAGTGATAGTCCTAGTCTGATACCAGATAAGAGGGAACCGGATGGGGTAAGTTTTTAAGTAGAGGTTTCAGAATCATAGGTTTAGATAAACAAATAGCTTAAAAATGTAACTATTTTCTTACCCATACTTTTTAGCATATGTTTTGGGTGCTCAAAAGAACCGTCTCATTGAGACGGTTCTTTTGAGTACCCACAACATATGTTTTGGTTGAGAAATAAGAAAATTATTTTTCTTATATGCTCTCTTAACTAAAGGTCTGAGAATAGCTGAGCTTAACAGAATTAATGCATTTTATTTTTAGTACAGAGTCACTATAGGTCCACATTTACTAAAAAATTTAGCTTAAATTCCAATTTTGTCTTTTGTATTAACACATGTTTTAGGGCCAGTTAAAGAAACTTATTTTCTTGGTTTATCATATCCATCAAGTAAAATTTTTGAGTACCAACTACATATGTTTTGGGTGAGAAATTCGAAAATGAATTCAGAGACTCCTCTTATATGGCGGCCTCTATTATGCAGGATATAGAGATTGTAGTGTATTTGGCCTATTCTTAGCATTCTAATATTCTGAGAATAATGGTAGATAGATATATGAGAGATGTTCATAAACTGTGACCCACTCCAGTTATATGCAAGATTTCAAGATGATGTTAGCAATTAAAAGAAACCAAATACAGTGTCCATATTATCTTCTGGGTGATATATGACAACATCCATGCACTAAATAATTATCTGACAACAGAATTAACATTACTTTCCAAAATGTGCATTGAATTAGCAATACCATTACTAGATTTTGAAAAAGTAATGCATTGAATTAGCATTATTAAAGAAAGTGCTGCATTCAATTAAGCATTACTCTCTTCAGTGACGTATATTACAGTGACTGGAAACTCCAAAGAAATATTGATACTTTTCTCAAATAGCTTTGTTGGGCATCTTCACTGGTCAAAGAGGGGTAATAAAAATTATTCATCTACACCATTTGCTACCAACACGCTTTTTCAATACACACTGTAAATTCTCGATTGCTTACCAGAATTTTTAACCCCTTCAACAAGCACCAAAATAGAATATTTACGATGATTATGAATGACTGAGCATCTTAATTAATGAAAATGAAAAGAGACACAGATATAGCCATACTTGAAGCTATATTCGCTGCAATGAAAGTGGTATTGTTGAAGCCATACTTGACGAAATCCGCCACTTTCATAAAATTTGCCGATATTTACACAGTCATAACTGACAAACCTGTAAACTGCTGACAAGATAAACAAAACACCTTGCTATTTGGACAAAACACAGATAAGAGGGTATATTTCTACTTGTGTTGGCCCGCTACTTGTGTAATTTTGGCTCTGAAACCAACAATCTTAATCAGACCATTCTTTTGACTATGCAGAATACATACTTTGATGAAGTGATATGAAAATAATCGAAATTTTACTCTTTGTGTACTAGTGACTCCTAAATGCAAATTATGGCAAACTGTGAAGGCCCCAGATGAAATGCCGCACAATGCAGCATTTCATCTGGGCCTTCACTGTTTGCTAAGATAAAAACAATCTTCAGAGAAAGAAATGTATTTTTTTCTTTGGAAATTATAACCTGTGACCCCTCAGTACAGTTTATTCTCCAATAGAGAATCACTAAGGATTCTATTCTTGACAATTTGTGTTTGTAACTGTCAACTGATTTGAACCAATACACATATAATACATCCATCATACCTCTCACAACCCATGTAAGTTTAATATTAAAAAGCTTTGATTAACAGAATAGTGGCAACTTCTAACCCTTATACAGTGTCTCCAGTGTGTAAAGAACCATATTCCCTAGTAAAGAATCACCTGAAAATAGTCCAGTCCCAAGGGGAAAATGGATTAAGCATCACATTAAAAATATAGCGATCTAAAGTATCACCCCTAAAGAACATATTCAAGCAGTTTAGGTCATTCTTATACAGTTTTAACACAAAATTTTGGCTCAAATTTTATAAGTGCTCATTATTCGTAAAATATTTGTAAATATTTATAAGTTCTGACACCAGAAGTATATTTTTGTTCAAGGTTCAATACAATCTGCTTTATTTGCTTTCATGTAGTAGCAAACTTTTATTTGATGAGTAAACTCTATGTTAGGATGCATACTTTCATTCTCTGTCACCACGAACTCAGTATAGGTCATCAGAAGACACATCCAAAAATAAGTGATTCTTTACTGGCAACTGTACAGTGTCCAAGATAACACTGTCATCTGTTAAATTTCCTGGCAGCTGGAATTCATTTTTTTATATGTAAGTTTGATATCATAGGGCATGTCCATGACATAGTTTTTGAACCACCTTGTTTCCTTTCAACTGAACAATTATCATTTTTTTGAAATTTTGCTTTGAAAATCCGGCTTAAAATTGCTTTACTAACAATATACTAAAACACATTTTAGCCAACTTAAGAGGTAATTCTAAGGAATTCAGAAGAAACTAATTATGTTCTGCATCCCCAGTGATTACCCTTTCTAACAATACAAAAGGTTTGGCTTTGCTTCATCAAGTGGAAGAAATATATGGGAAAGTTTACACAAGTGATTCTTTATTGGAGACGGTTCTCTATTGGGGAATAAACTGTATATACATGGACCATCCCAAGTGTATTGTATCAAACCAGACGGAAGAATCTATAAGTGCATAAAGGGTTAACTTTTCTTTTCAGTTTATCAGTTTGTCCGCTGGGATTCTTCAGTTCCTGAACACTTACTTCATAAATTCCTCTGATGAGGTGCTACAGACATTCATCCGAGATTCACTCACAGAGGAACACATGAGCAGTCTGGCCCTCCTCATCAAAGATATGGACAGAGAATGTGCCAAGCTTGGCTGTGGGAAAGGCAGTAAGTCATGCGGAATTAGCAGGGCTTATGCTTATTAACTCTTATAGTGCCAAGCATAACTGTGCAGAAGATTTTGTGATGACTTACTTGATTGTAAGGCTTGACAATACCGCAGGAGAATCATGTGAAATTTTGTCTTCTAAAAGCAGGGCCATTTTAAAATGCCATCTACTGCTGAAAATCTTTTGTTACATTTTAAGGGTTATGACTTGCATTTTAATCTTGAAAATGTTTGCCTATCTCCTATTCTGAAAGAACTAAACACTTCTAACAAATAGCTGTCAAGAACATAAAATGAGTTGATAAAGAGCAGAATTGACCTTTAAAGCGCTGACCAAAAATGCATCTGAAAATGGTGCCTGCTTAAGTCATCTGCTGTATATATTTGCATACATTATTGACTAATGTAAGAGGTAAACTGTGTGGACCCAGATATGGATCTACAATGTTTGTCAAAAATGTTTCTAAAACATTTCAGCAGATGCCAAATTTGACAACATTTGTTGTGATTGACACTATAAGGGTTAAGAATAAAACTAAGATATTTTGGGGTTCCATAGTTTATTACTGGAATACTTTTGTTATATGTCTTCTGTTTATCCCCACGCTTTTTTAAAAAAGCGAAGGGGATATTGTAATCGCCTCCGTCCGTCCGTCTGTCCCTTATGCTATCTCCTCCTAAACCATTGGAAGAAATGCAACCAAATTTGGTGTGTGAGTTACTCGCGTGAATGGGGCGTGCAACGTCAAACATTTTTTTGGCACCGCCCCCTGGGGCCCTTGGGAGGGGCCAAAAGGTCAAATATCATTTAATTTCAATTATAAAGTCAATTTCAAAGATTTTTATACCAAACTTTGTGTGTGTTCTCACAAATGAAAGATACAAAACATATCAGACGGGATTTTCATTCTGTTGCCTGGGTTATGCCCCAGGGGTCGGACTTTGGGTGCTCGGGGTGCCCAAGGTGTCAAAAAAATTTTTTTTTCAAACATGGTCATGTGGCATATCAAATTGCCGGGAATGACAAGCAGAACAGAATGCAAGTAAGATTTTTATCCTAGGGTCAAACAAGTGACCTTGGGGTGAGGTCAAAGGTCAAATATCATTAAATTTTTGTAACCATGTCAATTTCAAAGATTTTTATGCCAAACTTTGTGTGTGTTCTCACAAATGAAAGATGCAAAAACATATCAGAAGGGATTTTTATTCAGTCGCCTGGGTCATATGCCAAACATGGTCATGTGGCATATCAAATTGATGTGGAAGACAAGCAGAACAGAATGCAAGTAACATTTTCATCCTAGGGTCAAACCAGTGACCTTTGGATGAGGTCAAAAGGTCAAATATCAATAACATGTCAATTTCAAAGATTGTTAAATCAAACTTTGTGTGTGTTCTCACAAATAAAATATAGAAAACATATTGTACAGAATTTTCATTCTGTTGCCAGGTTCATGCCCCGGGATGGGACTGGAAGAAGTCAAAAACTTTAGCGTGGGAATTTGCGATGGCGCCCCATCGACTGCGGGCTCTGTTTTACATTTACAAACTATAACTATAAATGTTTACAAACTCATATGACATTTCAAAATTGGCTTGCAGTTGGTGACTCGTAGACTTGTGAATTCTCAAAAATTCGTGACAAGACTTTTAATTTGGCAGTCTATTGATACAAGGCCACCGTCTTTTATTAAACATATTACCTCTTTACCCTTAAAGCACCAATCACGACTGCAGCAGACGACACATTTTGAGACATCTTTCCCAATTTTCGACAAAAATAAGGTATGATATTACATGAGGCAGACGATTCTCATGAAATTTCATGCCTTATCTGTTATTTTTGAAAAAGCGGCAAAATTTTTAATTGTAGTCTGCTGCAAATTATAGGTGGCGCTTTAAGGGTTAAGCTAAACACCACAGAAACTCCAGATGTTACTGTTACTCACCAGTTTAACAGAACTGATAGCAATCAAGTAACTTCTGTGTAGAAGTGAAATAGCACGAAGAAATATTTTCCCTCCTGAAATAAGCCATATTCTCCATATTTCTCCTCATACCTGCAGGGGGTGGGGAGGGGGTCTAAAGACACACTGAAACAGTGTACATTGTATATAACAGAAGGCTACAATAGCACTGAAATTGCTTTAAAATAGTGAGTGCCATAATTAAAGGGATGTTTTCATGTATTTGAGCAAACATGGTAGAACTGAACTTTTATCATCCTTAGATAAGTCAACTTTATTAACCCTTTGTATACCCCTAAACGGGTACTTTGGCAAACAGTGAAGACCCAGATGAAAAGCAGCATGATGCTGCATTTCATCTGGGCCTGCACTGTTTGCTAAGATTAAAGCAGCCTTCAGGGACAGAGACATCATTATTTAGAAAACCCCTTAAAGTACACAAAAGACAGTCCCATACTTATTGTATCAATATGTTATTGGAAAATCCATCAGAATATATCGTGTCCAAAAAAAAATGGGAGCGCAGTGGTAGAGTGCTTGACTCGAGACCCAGAGGCAGCGGGTTCGAGCCTTACTGGCGTCACTGCGTTGTGGTCCTTGAGTAAGACACATTTATCCTAGCTTAGTACTGGTTCAACCCAGGAAGACCCGTCCCTGTTTAACTGAAAGATTGTTGATGGGACGTAAAGAATCAAATCAAACAAACAAAGCAAAACATACTTATTGTATCAATATGTATGGGAAAATCCATCAGAATACAATGGGTTTGGGCTTGTTTCATCATTCTAGTTTCTATTCAATTCTGTTGTCTACATATTTCAGACAAAGTATTTGAAGAATTGTCCATCTCGGTATCCAGATTTAACCACAGCCTAGTTGCCAGCGGCTGTCTCGGTGACAAACTACAAGACTCCCTCCTCTCACAGCTCGGTATCAGCCTCAACTCCGGAGATCATTGGCCACTCACGGTCTTTCCTCGCAGTCTGGCGGTCCTGGCCGAGATACTGTTGCTACGGCAACAGAGGGAACGTGAAGCTAAGAAGATGATCAGTCAGAGTGAGACGGCGGTAGTGAATATCTGGCTTAGGTTCATGGAGACTGTATCTAGAAGTGTTCTCAAGGCAGATAGTAAACCAGATCCTAATGAAGGTAACGTACAGTAAAACCTGTCTTAAGCGACCACTCTCAAAAAAGACCAAAATGGGTTTTCTCGACCAATTATCGCTTAAGGCAGGTCAAAAGTATTGCTGAATGCTCCAAGGGGAGCATTCTGCAATACTTTCGACCTGCATTAAGCTACCACATGGCTTTAAGACCTGTGTTTTGTCTATTATCGAGGGGCCACTTAAGACAGGTTTGACTGTATATACATCAAATATGAGTACTTTTGTATGTTTATTTTGATTCTTTACGTCTCATTCAACAAATCTTCTGTCATGTCGGGACGGGTCTTCCTGGGTTGGGCCAGTACTGAGCCTAGAATAAAGTGTCTTGCTCAAGGACACAACGCAGTGCCTCCAGTGAGGAAATTTATCACTACATGGACAGAAGTATTCCTCACTTCATGACATTGGTGTTTAAAACAATTTTTTAGATTTTTTTATAAAAAATACCATCACAAAGTAAATGGGTACAATTTCAGAACCAGAAAATAGCAAAATGCAATAAAATGATAAAAGAATTACACTTTTGATTCTGCCGGGCCGCGTAGTGCAGTCGGTAACGTGTCTGGCTACAGATGCGTGTCTGACTGCAGATCCAGGGGTCGCGAGTTCGATCCCGGTCCGGTCCCATACTTTTGTGGAGATTGATCATGAAATGATTTCTACGGTCATTCTCCTCCCTTCCGCTTATTCATTCAACTAGGGTTGTTGTCAGTTACAAGCGAAAGTATGTGCACGAACTACTGGTTAACTGCTTGTTCAAGCTTGCCCAGGAAAAAGTGTGGTTAGGTGAACCGACTGTCCCGCAATGACCATAGCTGTTGACTTGGGACGTAAAGCAACAAAACAAACAAACAAACTGGTTCTATATATTTTTCAGATGTGAATGTGGAGCACCTGCAGTTATTGTTGTTCTTGTTTCACAGTCTACCACTGATGCAGAAGAAAGCTTTGTTGTTACAACTGGCACAGAATATCATCAGAGCTACAGACATGGACCAAAAGTAGGTTACATATTTGATTTTTTAGGGATTTTCCTGGCCCTAATTTGGAGCCAATTTTTGCCCCTTTCTCTATTGAAAAATAGGCATTTATCCCCAATTTTGAGGAAAATATTTTTTTTCTTATTTTATACTACCTACCTGAAAGGCTGAGCATTAGCAAATGGTTGGGAGCACAATGGCTCAGCGGTAGAGTGCTTGACTCGAGACCGAGGGGCTGCTGGTTGGAGCCTCACCGGCGTCACTGTGTTGTGTCCTTGAGCAAGACGCATTAATCCTAGCTTAGTACTGGTTCAACCCAGGAAGACCCGTCCCTACATAACTGAAAGATTGTTGATGGAACATAAAGAATCAAATCAAACAAACAAACAAATTAGCAAATGGACTACATTCCCACCTGGTTATTTGTAATTTTGAAGCCCATCCGTTACCCTCCAAGCACAAAAAAGATTGAAAAAATTACAACAAAATAAGATAAGTATAAATATGAGTGAAGAATAGGAATGCTTCCATTATTTTGAGCCAGCTAAAACACATGAAAATGGCATGCATAGATCAGCTATGTGACCATAGGAAGCTTTTATGGACCTGTGCATTTTTGTTGTGAAGCCACAGAGCCTGCACTGTATGTTCAAAACTAAGGAAGTAGGTGCAGATTTAGACTGCTGGCCTGTGTTTTATGATTTACAGTAAAACCTGTCTTAAGCGGCCACTCAAAATTAGACAAAACAAAGATGTTAATGATAAATGATAGCTTAATGAAGGTCAAAACTATTGCAGAATGCTCCCCTTGGAGCATTCTGCAATACTTTCGATCTGCATTAAGCACCTGCATTAAGGGATCATTGGTCTTGAAAACCAATTATTGGTCTTTTTGAGAGTGGCCGTTTTAGACAGGTTTTACTGTAGATTGTAATGTTTAACATGTAATTTCAGGATACTACAAGAGACCACCCCATCATCCCTGTGTCGTCTTATGTTGATTCTAGATTATTTACTACACAACTTCTATGATCCACCACAAGAACTTGTAGATCAGGTAATTAAGTCAACCCTCTTTATAATGGTTGTGTTTGTTCCAAACTATCTTTGACGTTAAGGTGAATTTACTGTTATAACAAAATGCCGACCAGTACCAGGTTTCCACATCATAATCATTTGATAAAAGAAAATAGTATACAAATGAATTTAAAGGCTATTATTCCAAATGTATACATCAGTTCAGTTTCATATTATATCTAAATTCACAAAGCTTCCCTCTGATCAAATGTGAAAGATACATGTTCATGCAAAATACCTTGTCCTGATCACCAATTGACTGACATAAGGTAAAAATTCTGTTATTATGATTTTTTTCAACAGAAAATGTATATCTGTTCCCAGAACCTACTGTCACTGTTGATAAGTGAATATACTGTTATAAAGATGGAATTTTAATGGAAACAGATCCGTTTCCTGCAAATTTATGTTGGATAATGAATATTCTGTTATCAAGAGTGACATTATAAAGAGGTTTGTCTTCAATCTTTTTTCTTTTTTGCCTTAATCCTTATCATGCTTGATATTTTTATGTACTACACTCCTCCCCTATTGTTATCAAATGAACCTGCAGTTATTAGTATGTATTCACAAACAGGGTGAAAAACAGTGTGGATCCTGATCAGCTGCTTTCTCAGAAGCCAGCTGATCTGGATCTACACTGTTTTTAAAACAGGATATATCTGGGTTTAGCATGGTAAGTGTCTGCAACTTAGCTTGAAATTTTGATCTCAGTTACTTTCTTTAAAGTTCTTGGCCCTTTTCTTTCCCAGTTCACAATGAAAGGGTCGAAACTAGAAAGTATTTGATTATCCACCTTTGCTCTTTAAAGTAGTGAAATAGCACAAGAAATGAGCCGCGACATGATATTTCCAACAATGTGGTATGTGCTACCAGCAAAGGCTCAGATCAGCCTGTGCATCCGCACAGTCTGATCAGAACCTTTGCTAGTCGCTTGAATAGTCTGAGTGTTAAGCTACTGGCCAAACAGCATTTGGAGTTTTTTAGCTTAAAAGGAGGCTGCACAGACTGTTCTGAGTCTACACTTGTCAAAATGCCGAATTGGTGGAAATCACATGTTACAGCTCAAATATGCAAATAGTTTTCAATTATGCAGTCTTATCTAGAGGACTGATGAAGTGGCTTTTGCTTACTGCCCCAGCAAAGACTCGGATCAGCCAGGCTATTCATTTAGTGTGATCAGTCTTTCTGCCTTATACCATGGGGTTTTACTCCTAGACTGCACTGTGAAGACTCTGATCAGTGAAGGTGGATGGCCATGCTAATCTGAATCTTCACTGGGCCCATTGGCTTAGATAATGAAAAAAAATGAGTGTAAAAATGTTAACCCTTAAAGCGCCACCTATAATTTGCAGCAGACGACAATTTCAAATTTTTTTTTTTTCAAAAATAATAAATAAGGCCTGATATTTCATGAGAATCGTCTGCATGAAATATGATACCTTATTTTTTGTCGAAAACTAGGAAAGATGTTGCAAAATTTGTCGTCGGCTTCAGTCGTGATTGGCGCTTTAATTGTTAATATTGTTTTATCCATAAATTATAACATATGTTTTAGATGGTCAAAAGAACCATCCCAACAAGACTGTTCATTCGAGTATCCACAGCATATGTTTTGGTTGAGAAATAAGAAAATTAATTTTTAATCACACACTCCAACTAGAGGCCTGCTGGGCCGACATGCTACTTTGTTGGTTTTGACATGTGGCATCTCGTATGAGTCATATAGGTATAAGTGAAAACTCAAGAGGATTTTATCTTGCTATGTGCTTGTTTTGAACAGTGTAAATGATAGACCATTCTCATTGTTGCTTTCCCAGTCATAAAAGAACACATAACTTCATGGGTGAAAGTTTTCAGGATTATTCCTGAATTCAGCATTTTGAGGCTGACTTTCCATAGAAGGTCAGCCTCAAAATGCTGAATTAGGGAGCTTATAATAGATTCCCTGATTAATTTTCTGATAAGCTTAACACATTTAATCATTTAAACTTGAAATTATTAAGTTTTGTAGGCATCTTGCAAGTTTTAAATTTTGAATTTCTAAAGTTCAGGATTTTGGAAATTTTGAACTTTCACCCATGTAACTTTGTAGGCCTCTAAAAAAGAGTACGTAAATATTAACTATTTTTTTTATTTCTCAACCAAAGTATATGTCAATGAGAGTTCTTTTGAGCACCCAAAACAAATGTTAACATGGATTCTCTGTAAGAATCAAAAAATTCCCATAGGGGTCCGGCACGCTACGTCTGGAATTTTTCTCATTCTTTGTGTGTGAAGCCGGTATGACCCCCAAACAGCAAAACAAGCCTTAAAATTTCAAAATGACATCTGGTTACCATGGTAACCAGGGTTATTGGTGTCAAGCTGAGCTTTGTAGAAAATGCGAAGAAAATAGTGAAAAATAGGCATACTTGGCTGATCATTCCTTCAAAATGTGTTCATCAAATTTCTGAAACAAACATACTTGTATACTATACCAACTTTGCTCTATATGAGAGAATAAGAAAACATAAGGTTTATTACATACATGAGTAGCACGAGACTGTTTAAATATGCAGATTTTTACAATTTCCAAAATGTGGAAAAAATGGGAATTTGACATATTTTGAAGCAGTTTTTGATAACTTTTGCAACGGTGTACAAGTAAACCACTGATATGAATATAACTAGCAATATGTCTTCTGTTGGAAACAATAAAAAACTGGATGGAGAAATTCTTTATTTAAGGTCAGGGTCAAGGTCATAAAAACTCCAGTTCATGATTTTTTAAAATTTGGTATTTTCACGTGTTTTGGACCAATATCTGGATGGGTAAATGAAACTAAATAAGAAAGCAAGTGTTACATTCCCTAAGAACAACATATAAGTAATCAAACACAATAATAAAATGCATGAATTTATTTGACGGTGAATGTCAAGGTCAAGGTCATAAAATGTAGAATTTCAAAATACGGAAAAAACTTGGTTTTTCACATTTTTGGGCACACTATTAAGAAGGGTAAATGAGAGAAAGAAAGAAAGCAAGTGTTACATTCACTAAAACAACATATAAGTAACCAAACACAATAATAATATGTATGAATTTTAATTGAAGGTGAAAGTCAAGGTCAAGGTCACAAAATGTAGAATTTCAAATTACGGAAAAACTTGGTTTTTCACATTTTTTGGCACAATATTAAGATGGGTAAATGAAAGAAAGAAAGAAAGCAACTAGTCAATGCATTAAGAACAACACATCAGTTATTAGAATCAATTATCATATGGATTAAAATATTTTAATGTAAAGGTCAAAGTCAAGGTCATTAAATGTAGAAATTCAAAATGTAGAAAAAAACTGTGATTTTCACATGTTTTGGAATATTGAACACATTCAGATGGGAATATGAAATAAATAAGAAAGCCACTAGTTTCCACATTTAGAACAACATATCAGTTAACAAAAGCAATACTGTAATGGATGAATATATTTAGATTTGAAGGCCAAGGTCAAGGTCATTTTATGTAGAAATTTAAATGTTGAAAACTTAGTTTGCTGCACGTTTTAGAGCATTATTTAGATGGGCAAATGAAGGAAAGTAAGAAAAAAGCTAGTATATGCATTAAGAACAACACATCAGTTAAAAAACATAACCAAATTAATGAAAATATTCGATTGTGAAGGTCAAGGTCATCAAATATAGTACATCTAAATAACAATTTTGAAATATTCGATTTTTGCATGTTTTGGGACAATAGTAAGATGGGTACATGAAATAAGGCAAGAAAGATACCAGTCCTTCCATTAAGAACAATACATCAGTTAACAAAAGCAGTACTAAAAAAGAATTTATTTACATGTAAAAGTCAAGGTCATCCAATGTTAAAATTCAAAATATGTGTAAAAAACTGGCGTTTTCACATGTTTTGAAACAATATTTAGATTGATAAACGAAAGAACGCAAGAAAGCAACTAAACTATGCATTAGGAACAATACATTAGTAACTAAAAGCAATAAACAAAATTGATGAATCTATTCAAATGCGGAGGTCAATGTCAAGGATATCAAATGTAGTCAAAATTCAAAATGTGGAAAGACTGCAATTTTCACATGCTTAGATACCATATTTAAATGAGTATATAAAAGCTGTTACTTTGGGATTAGTCTTCATCTATTCTACATCCATTATTTGCAGTATATGCCCTAGGGAAACTTTGCATATGCGCAGGGTCATCTGAGCCTTGTCTGCCTATTGATGCTTGAACTGCTGATATCTCAAGTATTCTTCAGGCTATACAGAAAAATTCAGCTTATCATATGACGTCGCATCTGTGAGTGAAATAATGCCATGCAATAAAATCGATAAACAACTAGTGGTTTATAGATTTACGGGAAATGTTATGACATCCATAACAACATTGCATACATAACATGTAATGACAAAATTATAACGTTTTTACGCCAGAAATGAGATTTCAAAATATTCATTGCGAAAAAGAGATAAAATGCTAGACAAGCCTCACATTTTATCTCTTTTCCCCAACTCGTTTAATAAATTCAATAAAACATAAGCACTCATGTAAAATTTTCTATTTCTTCAATGTTTTAATAGAGTCTATATCTGATTTTATACTTTTTTCAAAGGAGTTTGTATATGATATAGCGCATTACGAAAAGATCTGTTCTTTGAATGAAGTAAAATTTGCTATTTCCACACACACTGAATTATGTCTTAAAAAGAGGATCTTACATGAGTGATCATTTCATTTGAAATTTATTAAACGAGCCTTTGAAAGAATCTTTTTACCATTCATTTGAGGGAGCGCAGTGGCTCAGTGGTAGAGTGCTTGACTCGAGACCGAAGGGCTGTGGGTTCGAGCCTCACCGGCGTCACTGCGCTGTGGTCCTTGAGCAAGACACATTTATCCTAGCTTAGTACTGGTCCAATCCAGGAAGACCCGTCCCACAAA
This sequence comes from Loripinus fragilis, assembly GCA_964019695.1. NCBI lineage: Eukaryota > Metazoa > Mollusca > Bivalvia > Lucinida > Lucinidae > Loripinus > Loripinus fragilis. The sequence goes on from OZ026515.1 coordinate 38,782,094, forward strand.
ACTGAGAGATTGTTGAGTGGACGTAAAGAATCAAATCAAACAAACAAACAAAAACCATTCATTGACATACTAAATTCAATTTTATCACCTTCAAAATTTGTTTATTTCAATGAAACATTGCATTGTGTGACTGTCGTAGAGCAGGAGAAGAGAAAGAAAAAATGTCAGTAAATCGTGATAATTTTATTTCCAAACTTTTCCTCAAGATATAATTAAGAAAATGAATACTCACACTTTGTGTTTTGCAAAGAAGAGCTTCCAGATTATTCTTACCAAGTATGGGCTTTTAAAAAGAAAGAAAGCTCACATCTTCTTAAATTGGAAAAATGCTATCTTTGACCTTGACTTTCCTTTCTTATAACATATGTTTATTTATTTGCTACTGCTTACATTTATTATGGTGTCCTTTTTGACTGTACAAGTAGATTTCATAGGGTTTTTTTACCCACAAACAAACCCGGCATTCTGAGTAACCAAATGAGCAAAATCCGTGTTTTTTTTTCAAGTTGAATTTTTATGTTCTGTGACCTTGAACGTGACCTTTACATTTAAATATGTTTATCCTTTTAAATTTGGCTTTTTTATGTTGTGTTGATATGTGGCCTTTTCAGAAACGCTTAAAATCAAACCAAACCAAAAACTGTCAATAAATAGATGAAAATCGCCATAATTCAACATTTGGATATAGAAAAATTTGTGACCTTGACCTTCATATTTATATCTTTCCACCAGTTTGATTTAATTTAAATAGTTGCTATTATTATTTGTATTAATATATCAAATGATTTATAAATATATTTTGGACACATTAAAAAAAAAATGTGCTACCAACTATGACTAAATTACTGTTTTTTCGCCTTTTCCGAAAATGTACCATTTGTGACCTTCACATTGACCTTCACATTTTTATTTATCATCTGTTTAGGTTTTGGTGTCAATAAAAGATATTTCTTTTATTTCTTTTTATATATAACCATATTAGTTTTTTTTAATACCATCTTCAGCTACTTTTCACAAAATGGGTTTAAATTAGTGAAAAATCCGTTTTTCCTTCATTTTGAAAGTAGACAACATGACATTGACCTTGACCGTTATACACCAATTTCTCCAACCGGTTTGATTTAATTTTAAATAGTTGCTATTATCATCTTTGTGAATATATCAAAGGATTTATAAATATATTCTGGAAACATTACAAAATTTTGTTTCAAAATATGACTAAATTTATGTTGTAACTGTTTTTTCACCTTTGTTGAAAATGTACCATTTGTGACCTTGACATTGGCCTTCTCATTTATATTCATCATCTGTTAAGGTTTTGGTGTCAATAAAAGATACTTTTTTTCTTTTTAACCATATTAGCTTTTTTCTTACCATCTTCAGCTATACTTTACAAAAACTGTTTAAATTAGTGAAAAATCCCTTTTTTCTTCATTTTGAAAGTAGACAATTTATGACCTAGACCTTCACACATCAATTTCTCCAACCGGTTTGATATATTTTCAAATAGTTGCTATTATTATCTTTGTGAATATGTCAAAGGATTTATAAATGTATGGGAACATTGAAAAATTTTGTTTCAAAATATGACTTAATTACTGTTTTTTTCAACTTTTTTGAAAATGTAACATTTGTGAACGTGACATTGACCTTCACATTTATATTCATCATCTGTTTAGGTTTGGTGTCAATAAAAGATACCCTATTCTACATAACCTTATTAGTTTTATTCTTACCATCTTCAGCTACACTTCACAAAAAAGGGTTTAAATTAGTGAAAAATCCCCTTTTTCTTCATTTTGAAAGTAGACAATTTATGACCTTGACCATGACCTTCATACACCTATTTCTCCAACAGGTTTTATATAATTTTAAATAGTTGTTATTATTATCTTTGTCGAGATATCAAAGGATTTATAAATAAATTCTAGAAACATTACAGAATCTTTTTTTCAAAATATGCCTAAATTACTGTTTTTTTTCGCCATTTTGAAAATGTACCATTTGTGACCTTGACATTGACCTTGACATTTATATTCATCATCTGTTTAGGTTTTGGTATCAATAAAATATACTTTTTTCTTTATAACCATATTAGTATTTTTCTTACCATCTTCAGCTACCCTTCATAAAAAAGGGTTTAAATTAGTGAAAAATCCCTTTTTTCTACATTTTGAAAATAGACAATTTATGACCTTGACCTTGACCTTCATACATTAATTTCTCCAACCAGATTTTTTCTAAGTTCAATAGTTCAGATGTTGCTCCGTATATACACATGAGTAGTTTTCTTGAGGACCGTTGCAAAAGTGTTCATAATAATAGCTAAATAGGTGTAATTTTGCGATTTTCACATATTTGGCATTTTGCCAAATTTCCCCATATTTGGGCCCCCCCTCGTATGAGGCATCTGTAGAAGATAATGGTTTTATTCTTGTATTATTCTGTCGTTCCAATTTAGTAGCCTCAATCACACTTAAAAAACTTTTGTAAACAATTATATAATGACAAGAAAACAACAGCACAATTTGGCAGGGTCTGGAATTTTTCCTGTCAATTTCTGCTGCATTTTCACCGGATCAAATAATCGCCGTTTCCATGGCAACGAATAATAAATCGAAATGTTTGGCACCAGTTATGTAGGTTTTGGGCCAGACCCAACATATACACAAAAAATTATGAAAATCCCAGACATAGCGTGGCCAACTTTTTTTGATTCTTACAAAGAATCCATGTTAAAAATGATGGGTAAAAAATGTGAATTAAATTTTAAACAGTTCACAGTTTTACGCTCAATTTTTTTTTATCTTTGACATGTTGTTTTTCAGGTCCAATGGAACCTATTCACAGTTCATACCTTGAACCAGGCGCCAGAAGAAAGGGTACCAGTGTCTAAACACAGCATCTGGTTCCCCTGTCAAGAAGTGGAAGACAATTTCAGAAAATTCCTCACACCACAGGAGCTGACAGAAGGTTAGAACAATTTCCTTATACAGTAATGACATTTATTTGGGATAAATTTTTGGGGAGTTAACTGTCAGTCAGTTAACTCCCCAAAAGTTTATCCCAAATACTTAAGTCATTCAGTTAACTCCCCAAAAATTTATCTCAAATACTTAAGTCATTGAGTCCACTCCCAAAAAATTTATCTCAAATACTTAAGTCATTGAGTCCACTCCCAAAAAATTTATCTCATACTTAAGTCATTGAGTCCACTTCCAAAAAATTTATCTCAAATACTTAAGTCATTGAGTCCACTCCCAAAAAATTTATCCCAAATACTTACGCCATTCAGTTAACTCCCCAAAAGTTTATCCTAGATACTTAAGTCAGAGGAGGTATGGAATATTTTGGATTCGGATTAGAGGGCATATTATGTCTCCCCCCTTTAGGGTCGGGAGACATATTGTTTTTCCCCGGGCGTCCGTCTGTCCGTCTGTCTGTCTGTCTGTCACAAATCGTGTCCGCTCTGTAACTTGGAAACCGCTTAAGCTCTATTCACGAAACTTTATACAAATATCAATCAGCATGAGATGACGTGCAGAGTGCAAGAATGGTAACTCTGCCTTTTATACTTTTTGAGTTATTTCCCTTTGAAGTTTGTGCATCACAAAAATCGTGTCCGCTCTATAACTTGAAAACCACTCAAGCTATATTCACGAAACTTTATACAAATATCAATCAGCATGAGATGATGTGCAGAGTGCAAGAATGGTAACTCTGCCTTTTATACTTTTTGAGTTATTTCCCTTGGAACTTTGTGCATCACAAAAATCGTGTCCGCTCTATAACTTGAAAACCACTTAAGCTATATTCACGAAACTTTATACAAGTATCAACCAACCTGAGTTGACATGCAGAGTGCAAGAATAGTAACTCTGTCATTTATACTCTTTGAGTTATTTCCCTTGGAACTTTATCCATCACAAAAACAATTATCTATGACTATTTTATACCAGGTTATGATTGTGTAATAGTTAACAACATTGACAGATATCTTTACTAGATATGAGCTGATTGTCTGCATGAAATGACTAGAATTTTGTTTAGAAATTGTATTTAATGTTTCTGTTTGTAATTGTATTTAATGACTCATGCCTTTGACATCAAAAGGGGGGAGACATCTGTTTTTTCGTAGAAAAACAATTCTAGCTTCTGAATGATATTCCTTACTTTCCATCAAAAGCTTTGTTGTGGGTGCTTAAAAGAACTGATTTTAATGCCGAGTACGTATGTACCTGTCATTTTTCAACTGTGACTTAGTAAGGATTAAGTATTGTGATTTTACTTAAAAATGTCCTGGCAGTGCCATAATTTACAAAAATATTGGAAAATAACATTTTCATATGATTTTTTGAAATTCCATACTTTGATAGTTTTAATGCTTGATAGTCCTGTATACCATTTAAACAGTAGTGGTTATTACAATAAATCTAAGCACACTTTTGTGAAATGTATGAAAAGAGCAGCTCCATATGAAATGAGAAACAGCTGATCAGACATCATGTAAACATTTGTGACATTGTGAGTCACATAATCCACAGAGAATTGAGTCGCATGATCCATAGAAAATTAATGTTTCCTACTACAGTAAAGCCTGTCTTAAGCAGCCAATCAATAATATAGAAAACACAAAGATCTTAAAGACAAATGTTGGCTTATTGAAGGTCAAAAGTATTGCAAAAAGCTCCCTTGGAGCATTTTGCAATACTTTTGAACTGCATTAAGCGATAATCAGTCTTGAAAACCAAATTTTGGTCTTTATTGAGTGGTCGCTTAAGACATGTTTTACTATAAGTTTGTGTATTTGAGCCATTGCATGGTGCAACCAACAACATGTCTATGTTCTCAATAATATAATTACGAAAATAATTATTTGATGTAATGTGATGATAATAAAATGATGATAAAAGAAATATTTTATGACTGCTCCATTATTCTCCTATTGCAGTTGGTGTAATGACCCCTAGATTCTACAGTCTTGGTCCAACAGGGATCAACACACAGGAAGCCCCAAAGGTGGATGGACTGGTATGTCAATGGCTTGTTCTTTTTTTTTTTTAAGCTAATACCCCATGTCAACATTGGTACGAATGCGGGTCAACTCTGCCTTTGGTCAAGTTGGCCTGAGTTAAGTCGGCCTTCATTTACTCGGCCTGGTCCTATATAGCCTACTATTTTCAATTAATGATGCCAGTACTATTCTAGATGTTATGTGTTTTATTTAAAATGTTCAACAAAAGTTTGAGAAAATAATGTTTGGTCCTACTTTATCGTTGGTCTGTCAATCTTGACTGTATTATTCAACCGGTCCGACTTCCCGTTCGACTTTATATCAGTAGCATAATGAAGATGTAAAACAAAGAGAAGAGAGTCTCCAAGAAGTAGGAATATAGACATAATTCAATATAAAATGATGAGAGACGGACAAGAATTGTATAGTTTTGCGTCACTTATTCTTCTTAAATAGAGAAAGATCAGCGGTATCTTGAATATGTTTGGCCAAATTGCTTTGATCAGACTTTTAATTACAATCTCCGTTTTGATTAATTCAATGTCAAGAAAACGATAATTGTCTTGTTTGCATGGCATCTAAAGTCAGTGCTCGACAAGGTGTGAAAGCTTTCTTTAAATTCAAGACAGCCATTACCATTAATCAAGTAGCAAGTTCACCCTCCATTCGATGATATATCTAACCGTGAATGCTCTGAAAATACACCGGGCCGAGTTGGCTCAGGCAGAGTTGACCCAGGGCCGATTTGACTCAGGGGCCGACTTGACTTCAGGCGGAGTTGGCCCGCTACCGTTTGGTACAGATATTATTATGTCTTGCTGCTGGGAGTGAAATAACACAATGCAATACTATCTATAAACCACTTGTGGTTTATAGATTCTCGGGTACACAAAACATTAAGAAATGATGCCCATAGCTACGTTATGTATTTTTGGCTAAATCTAGACATCTTCACAACAATAACCTGATTACAAAAATTATTTCCAGGTCATATGATAAATAGAATCTAACATTCATTCTCCTGTATTATTGAATTTATTAAACTTGTTGAGAAAAAGTGATAAAATGCTCGGCAAGCCTCGCATTTTATTACCTTTTCCCAAGTAGTTTAATAAAGTCAATAAAACAATAGCACTCATGTAAGATCCTCTAGTTATGTGGATTTAAAACAATGTTTTTTTAAATCGATAACACTCAAACTTGCCCATTTAAGACATCATCACTGATGAGTGTACAATTAATTTCTTAAGCCATCATCTTAAATTGACAAAATATAATTGACTTTTGTAGTAGCAAGCAATTTTTCTGCAGTTGCCTGCTAATGTTGTACTTTTATATTAATAGATACAGTATACTAACCTATACGGCCTAAAATGGGGAAAAAATGTTGCTTGGCGTTTCCTACCTTTCCAACTATTTTACCCCCTATCAACCATTTTTAGCTTCAAAATGAGTATATTTTTAATTTTCTTGTCTGCCTATTGAGCAAAATGTATCATGCATCAAGATAATAACCCTCAAAGTGCCAAAAATGCATTTGAAATGTTGTCTGCTGAAGTCGTCTGTTGCAAATAACTGCCTAACATTACTGACAAATTAAGTATAGAAGCAAACAGTGCGGACCCAGAATAGACTGCTCCCATAGGAGCAGTCTGATCTGGGTCCACACTGTTTGCCATAGAGGCTTCAGAAACATTTCAGCAGACAGCAGACGACTTTTGTTGCGATTTGCGCATTAAGAGATAATACTGAACTATTTCTTTCATTTCAGGCTTGCAGTTTTCTGCTGTCCAATGCTGAACAGCTTGACTATGGAGAACTATACAAGTCGTGTATCACTTTACTACTGGCAGGAACTGCAGTGGACAGAGTAAAACCTAAACTCTCACTCTTGGTACGTTATAACATGATCATACTAAGAGATTATACCACAGCGTTTCGGTTATTGCTGAAGTATCAACCCGAGACCCCATTATCAGCCCAAGAGCTTCAGCTTGAGGGCTGATAATGGTCGAGGGTTGATACTGAAAACATATTTCAATTCACTGTTGTACAAAAATAGGATTGACGTAAAATTTGTGTTTCGTCACACCACTTTTTTACATCTGACGTCAACTGATGATCAACGTCTCGTGTCGGGCATGATAATCTCTTCGTTCAAAATGCATGACTTCCGGTTATCAGTCATGGCAGACAGATAACCAGTTGGCTGGAAAGTGCTAATCGCATATGCAGACTTTGGGTTTTCACGGCAAATAGCGTTCCAAATATGTGATTAGTCATATCCACATATCCTCAAAGGTAAAGGTAACCATAATTTTTGAGCATAAAATTGCGAATATTCTCTTACCCATCAGTTTTTACATGTTTTGGGTGTTGAAAAGAACCGAATGAGACGGTTCTTTTGAGTACCCACAACATGTTTTGGTTGAGAAATAAGAAAATTAATTTTTGATTAAACACTCTTGTCTTGGGGCCTGTTACTCTTACTACAGTAGTAGGTGTAATGGGAATTGTTGTGGACATGAATGTTTCTATGGTCCTTTATGTATTTGGACTAAAGTTGTTTTTGTTCTTATACAGTAAAACCTGTCTTAAGTGGCAACTCAAAAGAAGACAAAAATAGGTTTTCATGACTGATGATTGCATAATGCAGGTCAAAAGTATTGCAGAAATACTCCATGGAGCATTCTGCATTACTTTTTGACCGGCATTTAGCTGCCACATGGCTTTAAGACCTCTGTTTTGTCTCTTTTTGAGTGGCCATTTAAGACAGGTTTTACTGTATTAGAGTATTCCAGCTCTAGAAATATTAGATTTGTGTTGAGCAAGCATCAGATTTTTTTAAAAAAATGTGTCCTATAGACAGGTACTTGCTTAATTGGTTTCTATATAATTAAACATTTTAATATCCTTTGCATTGTAGTGCGGAAACAATTGTCTCACAGTTTTGAAAAATTACCTTCATTTCATTTGAGAATTGGGCTGGCATTTGGGATTATTATTGGACCCTAAAATTGGCTGTATAACGGATAAATTTTCCTTCTTCTCCAGGATGCCTGCACAGTACAGTACCACTTTACCATCATGTGGCGTCTTCTTGCCTGTCTACCACCATCAGTAAAATACCTCCGCTCCCTGGAGAGTGGTACCCTGCAGATGCAGCCTGCTGAACTCATGCACACTTTACGCTGGGCACCAAGACTGGGACAGAAAGCGTTCACTGGGTGGATCAAGGACTCTGTGGTGAAACAAGGACTGACAACCCAGCAAGCTGAGGCTCTACTGACAGCTGCAAACAAGACCACCAACTGTCTTACCTATGATATAAGACTCAGCATGAACTTCATACAAGATCAGGTAAATGTCATTTTTAACTCTTTATGCGCCAATCGCAATAAAAGTCGTCTGCTTTCTGGTCTGCTGAAATGTTTAAGAAGCCTCTATGGCAAACAGTGTGGACCCAGATCTGGGTCCACACTGTTTACTTCTATACTTAATTCGTCAGTAATGTTAGGCAATTATTTGCAGCAGACGACTTCAGCAGAAGACATTTTCAGATGCATTTTTTCTTGGCGCTTTTAGGGTTAGATTAAGAAGTGAATGTTGTTTTTAACTCTTAAGTTGCTAGTGGTGACTTTTATAAGCTGCTGAAAACCTTTGTAAACATTTTGGACCCAGATCAGGACCAACGGAACATTGGTCCTGATCTGGATCCAAACTGTTTGACACTGATAGTGTTGTTCCTGAAAGAATTTTTGGAAAAAGTCAATTTTGATAAAAAGTCAGCAGACGACAACAAAAGCATGCAAAATTGCCAATCATGCAATGAGTTAAAGATGTAAATGCAAACATGAAAGCCATAGGTTCATTTCCAAATACGAGACATCCATAGGTTGAGTTAAATACAATTTTTGAGTCTAAAATTGTGAATATTTTCTTATCCAATTATTTTAACATGTGTTAACACCCAAGCTCAATAGAACCGTCTCATTGAGACAGTTCTTTTTGAGTACCCACAACATATGTTTCAGTTGAAAAATAAGAATATCAATTTTTGATTACACACTCTTAACTTGGGGCCATGGACACCCACTGGGTGTCATGTTAACTCTTTGCATGATGGGTAATTTTTCATGTTTTTAGCTCATCTGAACCAAAGGCTCAAGGTGAGCTATTGTGATCGGTCTTTGGCCGTCTTGTGTCCAAATTTAAAATAATTTCATTTGAAGGTTCCCCATACTGCCCATTATTCAAATTGCATAAATGGTTCCACTCCACTGAACATGAGGGCCTCCAGAGCTCTAGATTAAGATAAGAAATATTTTAAACATCATCTCATGAACCACTTGTCCAAATTCAAAATAATTTCACAGAATTGTTCCTCATGATACCCAAATGGTTAGGCTCCCCCGAACAAAAGGACCACCAAAGCTCTAGATAAGAAATATCTTTACGGCATCTCCTTAACCACTGGTCAAAATTCAAAATAATTTCACAGAATTGTTCCTCATGATGCCTTCTACCAAAATTGCACAAATGGTTCCACTCCACTGAACAAAGGGGCACCCAGAGCTCTTGATAAGAAATGTCTTTAACTGACATCTTTTCCTGAACCACTGGCCCAAATTCAAAACATTTTCAAAGAATTGATCCTCATGATCCACTCTACAAAAAATTGCACAAATGGTTCCGCTTCACCAAACAAAAGGGCCGCCAGAGCTCTAGATAAGAAATATCTTTAAACAACATCTCCTGAAAACTTGTCCATATTAAAAATAGTTTCACAGAATTGTTCCTCATAATGCCCTCTACCAAAATCGAACTAATGGTTCCACTTTGCTGAACAAAAGGGTCTCCAGAGCTCTAGATAAGAAATATCTTTAAATGACATCTCCTGAGCCACTGGTCCAAATTAAAAATAATTTCTTAGCATTGTTCCACATGATAGGTTCTACCAAAATTGCACAAATGGTTCTGCTCTGCTGAAAAAAGGGCCTCCAGAGCTCTAGATAAGAAATGTCTTTAAACAACATCTCATGAACCAGTGGTCAAAATTGAAAATAATTTAACGGAATTGTTCCAAAAAATGCCCTCTACCAAAATTGCACAAATGGTTCAGCTTGGCCAAGCTGAACAACATGGCTGCCAGAGCTAAATATAGTAATATCTTTAAATCATATCTCTTTAGCCACAGGCCAATACATCATCTACTCATGTGCCAGGAGTCAGGTGAGCGATCCAGGGCCCTCTTGTTGTCTTCTGCTGACTTTAAAAAAAAAAATCAATTTCAGGAACACTATCAGAGTGTCAAATGATCATTGTCCAAACTGTTTGAAAATTTTATCAGCACCCCTAGCAAGGAAAGAGTTAGTTACCAGGGTTACCTGTTACAAACACATGGCAATAGATGTGTAAAATGTAGTGATTAAATGGCAATAGGATAGATCATGAAAAGACCACTCCCTACGGAGCTATCTGATCTTGATTTGCACCATTTTGCTAGAACGTTTAGGATAAATATAAAAATTCTGATTGAAATTTCTATATCTCTGATTCAGCCAGGCCAGTTAAAGTACAGTAGCTTGGAGTGGCAGTCTGTGAGAGGGCTTGAATCTTTGTCTTGTTTTCAAGGTAGCTGTGAGACTTAACATCAATTCTCTGTAACCACCAAAAAATTCCAATAGGGCCCCGGCACGGACCGACTCGGAATTGGATGAAACTTTCACAGAATGGTCAGTACCACCCAGGAATAGGAAAACAATTGCCAAAAGTTTGCTATCAACGTTCGTTGCCATGGTAACCAAGGAAATCACTTTTTGCCAAATTTGGACAAAATTCACTAATGAATTTATTGAATTTAGCACCTTTTCTGGCTGAAATATCTAGTATTTTAGAATGGAACATAACAAAACCGTTTTATTTCTTAAATTATTCAATGTTTTTCCAATACAAATTAAGAGTTAAAAGAGTTATAAATACATCTGACTTAAATTGCTATCACCGTAAATTATAGCTACTAAGCAACTTTTTAGAAACTTTCAGATTCTCAAATTTAGGCCTTTTTTAAACGAGTATATCATAAACGGCACCACGCTTTCAATATTCTCACTACATTTGTTGGAAGCTAGTAAGTGTATATATTGCAAACGTGTAAAAATTAGAGTGGGGTAAAAACATCTGTATCATAAAACCATCCCAAGAAATTTGCACTGTTTGCCATTTTTGTAAAAAAGAAGCTTAAGGGGTGGTCACATAATTTGGACATTAAACTGCAAAAAGATTCAGCATGAGCTATGATTTGGTAATAATTGATAAACTTAGTAAAAACATAATACAGATCGGCAATATTTGTCATTACGGATAGAGCAAAATGGATTTTCCATGTTTTTTTTAGCAAAAATGTGTACAAAACAGGGGGGAGGGGAAATAAAGTGGGACTTTTTCTCTAATATTAAAGATATCTTGAAAAGAAAATTACTATAATGAATACAACATTAAACTAGTTTTCTTATAATACCATTTAAATTTCAAAGTTTGAAGAAATAAAAGGAACAAGGGGCAATAACTCTTCGCAAATCAACGAAAACGTTAAAAGGCTTATATATGATTTTTTTCACTTTTTGTTCATTTTTAAATGATAATTGTTGAGACAAGACTTGGCAAAACAAATAAATCTGACTTTAGAATTTTTCACTGATGCAATGTGTTATTTTTGAAAAAATAAAAATGCTCAAAATGATTCATTTTCCTTGTAACCATGGCAACCAAAGTGGGTGGGGTAGCCAAATATGAAAAAAAACCCCTATTTTTAGGCATTTTTGAACTACTGCAGTCATTTTCCTCGCTTACATAGAGACATAAACAATAAATGGTATGTTCTAGATAGTATTTAGCTTTCATTAAATGTAAAGCATGCTAAGGACAGTACCACACATTGGTTGTAACCATGGAAACCAACATAGTATTGTTGCGAAATGGAGATTAAATGAATTAGGTCTTAAAGTGGCAAAAAAAATCCAGATGACTAAAATGCAAGTTTCAATATTTTAAAAAGATAGTGGAATTGAGCTATATAGCATTACCAATATGGTTTAAGCATACTTAATATGTTTTGTTTAATTAAGTAGCAATCATAGACGTTAAATGTGGGTGGGGTAACCAGATATATAGCCAACAATAATTATGGTGATTTTTAAGCAGGTATTCCCAATAGCAGTGGCTATGATGATATATTTGCATACTACCAATACTTTAAGGGGCATTCAGGTTTTGTTAACTGTAAAAAATGTAAAGGGAGTTACCTCCCTCTTTCCGTTACCATGGAAACAAGCACAGGCATTGTAAAATGAAAATTGAATTCTTAAAGTGGTTAAAAATTCCACTGGAAAAATGCATAATACTGCAAAGCTTCAATGTGCATAAATTTTTGTTTGTTTTGTTGCTTTACTTCCCAAATCAACAGCTATGGTCATTGCGGGACGGTCTGTTCACCTAACCACACTTTTTCCTGGGCAGGCTTGAAGCAAGCGGTTAACCAGTAATTCGTGCACATACTTTCGCTTGTAACTGACAACAACCCTTCTTGAATAAATCAGCGGAAGGGAGGAGAATGACCGTAGAAATTATTTCATGATCAATCTCCACGAAAGTATGGGACCGGGACACGTTACCGACTGCGCAATGTGCATAAAGATAGTTGAGATGATTAACATAATCTATATGCTTTAAGCTGAATTATTAAGTTAAGTTTTATTTGGTAAATAAAGTAGTTAAAAGTCGGTGGGTATTAACCAAATAATTACAAACAATAAGTTTAGCCTGTAGAAGCAAGTATTCCTAATAGTGGTGGTGATAATGACATATTGTCATACTGCCAATACCTAATAAGACATTTCAAAGGTCATCGAAATCTGATCAATTCTTCCCCGCCTCTTAACAATGTATCTATTCCAGTTTGGTCGAAATCAGTCAACTGGTTCAGACAATAATGTACGGAAGTGAAAGCCAACGCCAATGGGATCTGCACCAAAAGCAATATGTCGCCCACATAACTATTCATATTCTTCTTTTCTGGAAGAAGATAATTTGCTTTGAATATAAGCCTTTCTTGTGAAATCGCTGATGGTATGATCATTTGGTTACTTTGATAACATGATTTGGGAGAAATGAATTTTATGCCCCAAACATTTTTAACAAGTTGGAGGGGCATATTGCTTTGGGTCCGTCGGTCATTCCGTTTGTGCGTCCGTTACAAAAATTGAATTACAGTTTTGAAATTTCATAAATAGATTTGTTATCAAAAAATAGTTGATCCGTATTTTCTAGTCCAAATTTGTGGAGTTATGTCCCTTTTAAAGGGTCATAATGAAATTTTGTAATCAATATATCTCAAAAAGTATAACAGCTAGGAGCTTCAAACTTAGTCAGCAAATAGAGGATAATGAGTAGATTACCTGGTGAAAGATTTTTACAAAAGTTTTTTTTTGCTATTGCCCTTTGAAAATGTGGACATAGAAAGCTTGATATCTCTAAAACAATAATACAGCAAGGAGCTTCAAACTTGGACAGCTGATAGAGGATAGATAATAAGTAGATGACCTGGTGAAAATGTAAGGAAATGTTATTTTATTTTTTCGAGTTATTGCCCTTTGCATTTTTACAGGTTATTGCCCTTTGCAAATTTAATTTTATAATCAAGATATCTCAAAAAGTATAACAGCTAGGAGCTTCAAAATCAGTCAGCAGATAGAGGATACTGAGAAGATTATCTGACGATATTATAACTGTTTTTTTTAGTTATTGCCCTTTGAAAATTTGGACATAGAAAGCTTTATATTTCAAAAACGATTACAGCTAGGAGCTTCAAACTTGGACAGCTGATAGAGGATAATGCATTTTACTGGTTAATGCCCTTTGCAAATTTGCACATAGAAAACTTGAAACAAAAGTAATCATGAAAACCATTACAGCTAGTAGCCTCAGAAAGAGGACGGTAAGTAGCAATACCAAAATAAAATTTAAACTAGAAATTGTGTTATTGAAACACTGTGCCCCCAACCACATGCTTGTTCATAAGGATGATCTCACTAGGTAATCTATTATTGATAATCAGGTACAGGTTACATACTATGTGAATGAATAATAAATGTAATCTCTTGTTGTAGGGAAACAATTTACTTTGAATATGCTATTGTAAGATATATACATGTAAACTGCTCAACAAAAGTTTAGCACGGATAAATTAAAATTGATTTCTATTTGAGCAAATTGCTTAAACTTATAAAATATAGTTGAGCAGTATATTAAATTTGAAATATCAGGTCATTAAGTAACAGTAATCACATTCTCTCCTGAATACCATTCGTGACTGATATAGATCCAAACCGTTTTTGAAAACATAAAAGAGAGAGAGAGAGAGAGAGAGAGAGAGACTGGTGCATGCACATCCTTCGGGAAAATCAAAGTAAACAATGCATCGGCAGATCGACAAGTAGAGAGAGAGAGAGAGATGTGTTTGTGTTCTTTTTGAATTTCGTCAGTTTGCTTTACTCTGGGAACTCGTCTATGTATTTCAAAGTTTAGTGTAGTTCTTTGCAAAAAAATCTGATCGTACGAGATGTCTAGCGGTTTCAATTCTTGAGCGACATTATAAACTGGAAGTCAAAGTCGGCATTTGCGCAGATGGAGAGCGAGCGAAAGCGTTTTGGTTTTCTGAAGGAAGCTCGTGACGAGTGAACGTAGGAGACCCGGCTTATCGAATAGTTAAATCAGTGGGCTTTTACGACTTGTAAGAAATTGAGTGACATAACATGCACGTGCCTGGCTCTCGACTTGGCGAATACCGCACGCGCTGGATATTTTACTGAATCATATTGCTGTGTTTTCAACACGTTTCTACCATATTTTGACATGCATACATACCGTTTTTTTCTCATGATAAAGACCACATTCTAAAATTTCGAACACTGGCATTTTTCTGAAACGTAATTTATAAAATTACGAACAGCTGAAATATTGATAATAAATTAGTGTTAGAACTTTTAGAACATTTACCGTACCTACACTTCTCTTAACACTTCAATAATCTTAAGCATGGTGAAGTTGGTTTGTTTTTCGCTTTTCGTTATTCATTTTTCGCTTTTTGTTTTCTCTTTTCGTTTTTCAGTATTTGTTTTTCACTTTTTGTTATTGGCTATTCGTTTTTCGCTTTTCGCTTTTTGTTTTTATTTTTTTTTCATTCCAAATCGTATATCGTATTTTGACATTAAAAATCCTATTTTGACATTAAAAATCGGCCCGAATATCGTATTGTGACATTCAAAATCCTATTTTGACATTCGAACTTGGGACGAAAATCATATTGTGACATTCAAAATCCTATTTTGACATTCGAACTGGGGCCCAATATCGTATTTTGACATTCAATATCCTATTTTGAAATTGAAAAATACTATTTTGACATTCGAACGGAGGCGGAATTTCATATTTTGACATTTAAAATCCTATTTTGATATTCAACTAGGGCCGATTTTCATATTTTGACATTCAAAATCCTAGGGGCCGCATATCGTATTTTGACATTCAAAATCCTATTTTGACCTTCAAAATGGGCCAAATATCATATTTTTACATTCACAATCCTATTCTGACATTCAAAATAAGGCCGAATATGTTATTTTGACATTGTAAATCCTATTTTGACATTCGAAATAAGGCCGAATATTGTATTTTCACATTCAAAATCCTATTTTGACATTAAAACTGAGGCCGTATATCGTATTTGACATTCAAAATCCTATATTAACATTCGAAATTGAGCCAATATCGTGTTTTGACATTCAAAATCCTATTTTGACATTCGAACTGGGGCTGAATATCCTATTTTGACATTCAAAATCCTATTTTGACATTAAAACTGAGGCCGAATATCGTAATTTGACATTCAAAATTCTAATTTGATATTCGAACTGAGGCCAAATATCGTATTTTGACATATGAAATCCTATTTCAATATTCGAAATTGTGCCAAAAGTCGTATTTTGACGTTCAAAATCCTAATTTGACATTCAAAATGGGGCCGAAATCCTATTTTGACATTCGAAATGGGGCCGAATATCGTATCTTGACATTCAAAATCCTATTTTGACATTCGAACTGAGGCCGAATGTCGTATTTTGACATTCAAAATCCTATTTTGACATTCAAAATTGGGCCGTATATCGTATTTTGACATTCAAAATCCTATTTTGACATTCGAACTGAGGCCGAAGCTCGTATTTTGACATTCAAAATCCTTTTTTGACATTGGAACTGGGGCCAATATCGTAATTTGACATTCAAAATCCTATTTTGACATTAGAAATCTGGCCGAATATCGTATTTTGACATTCAAAATACTATTTTGACATTCAAAACCGGGAGAATATCGTATTTCATCATTCAAAATTCTTTTGAAATCGGGCCGCATATCGTATTTTGACATTCAAAAACCTTTTTGACATTCGAAATCTGGCCGAATATCGTATTTTAACATTCAAAACCCTATTCTGACATTCGAACTGAGGTGGAATATCGCATTTTGCCATTCAAAAGCGTATATAGACATTCGAACAGGGGCCGAATATCGCATTTTGACATTCAAAATCCTTTTTTGACATTCAAACAGGGGCCGAATATCGCATTTTGACATTCAAAATCCTATTTTGACATTCCAACAGGGACCGAACAGCGTATTTTGACATTTAAAATCCTATTTTGACATTCGAAACTTTTGGAGACTTTATGTATCACAAGTTTACATACGTAGTCTTATAAACACTTCAATAAGTCGATTTTCACTATAATTATGTGTTTTGATAAAACTTTTGCTTGCCTAAACATAGCATTTCTTACTGTACATCTAGCCTTGGTTACCATAGCAACCAAGTAATATAATTGAAAAATATCAACCAAAAACTCGTTCATGTATTCTAGTGAACTAGATTTGATAACACATCTCAAAGATACACTTGGTGAGTGGATGAAACTACAAATATTGGTTTGCCTCTCTATTGATAAAAAGTGGGTGGGGTAATTTGCCCCCTGTTGCAAGTCTTGTTGCGAGGCCATTATAGTTTACCCCAGTCAGTTTTTTTGCTTTTTATAAACATAAATACAGCTGCTTTTAATTCAAATGTATATCAAGTCTCAAATGTCGGTGCCGTTCGTAGCACAGTTAATTGTATATACTCATAATATCGAGAAAATGTGCCCCTTTTTTAGAATATAACAGCTAATAAAATTTTACAATAAGCGTTAATGTGAAAGTAACCATGCTGATTTAAAAGGGTAATTATAACTACAATTGCTAAATATTTAATAATAAGTTGAACTGACACAGAAAGAACAGGAAAGGATATTTTTCACAGGGACCCCTGATTTTCTGAAAAATGCTCATTTTCATCACTATGGACCCCGTTGCCATGGAAACGAGACGAGATATTGAAAAACAAAAGCAAGTTTCAATACACAGTTTTTGGTACTCTACTCAAATACGATGGTTTCATACAAATCTGTGACTATGCGTGCCGCGATTTTTTGGTGGTTACAGATAATTGATGTTAAACTGTCTGAATGGTATACATTTCTTTTGTGAAAACCATTGTAAATGTATATGTTCCTATTTTCAGATTGGAGCTCTCCCATTGGTCAACCAAAGAGACCTGGTACCAGTCACTGAACTTCCAGGCCTTACTAACGTATTGCTGATGGATGCCGTCACTGCTAAACTCCAAGTGGCCCTGGATGAGGCATTTACAAAAGCTATGGTAAGTTGAAGCTTTTCTAATAAATTATATGTTTGTTTAATAACACACAATGAAATGTTTCTTAAGCAGCACCTATTGGAGGCACTGCATTGTGTCCTTGAGCAAGAAATTTTATCCTCTACTTACAAGGGTTGTCCCAGAAAGTCATAGACTTTTTAAATAGCAGGAAAAGTTAGCGTGAGATCATGTTTATATTTTGTAGAAATATTGGACTATATATTTTTAACATTTTGAGTGTATTAATGACAAAAAAATCAAAAGGATTTTTTTATGGTCATTCTATCTCAGTAAGGTACGCGTCATGGGCGCACGCAAAAAATGAAAGAAACAAAATAGTATAAATCATTTTTGATAAGTGGTTGTATCGAAATTCAAGATGATACCCGTTAATCATTCATATTGGGGGAAACGTCATTGATATGCACGTATTGTCACAAAATTTCAAAGTGATTGCATAATTTACGAACTGACAGCATACGATCAAAACAAGTCTGGGCGAGCCCGAGCAGTGAAAAATGGCAACACCTTACATACGGGCGGAGCAGCGGTCAGTAATATAGTTTTGTTTTGAGTCCAGAATGACACCACTTGATACTTTAAACTAAGTAAAACAAGACGAATATCACCTGGATATATCACAGACTTAAGTATACAAATTGCTTTCGCGATTTCGCGAGGGGACAGCTGCAGCCGAGCGTATGGAAAGACAGTCACTGAGAAATACTGGCAAAGGTACGGAAGTTGAATTAGTCGTCAGCAACGACAGAAGACTAACAGTGCGCTACCTAGCTGAGATAACAGGTTGAGGGAACCCTACGGTGCATATGATATTAAAATCAGACTTGAAAATGGCACAGGCATCTGCAAGATGCATTCCACATTTATTATTGGAAGATGATTGTGGACATAACCAAGCTTGTTACAATTGTCAACTTTCCGACGTCCGTAGTAATTCAAATGACGTGCGCCTATGGTTCAGACCTATACCTGGAAAAATGAGTGCACAAACTTCATTATTAGATATTTCTCCTTAAAACTTTGCATGGCAATGCAGAAATAATTGAAGAGTTCACAAGTAAAATTTGATTGCAATAGACCATATTGTTTTCTTGTTATATAAAAAGTCTACGACTTTCTGGGACAACCCTCGTAGTACTGGTTCAACCCAGTAAGACCCATTCCGACATGACTGAAAAATTGTTGACTGGGACGTAAAGAGTCAAAACAAACAAATGAAGGGTTAGTAGAGTTTTGGCTATTCTGAGTGCAAATGGGTTAATTAAGATACTGCATGATTGTGTTCGTATTCAGTGTCACATCGATTAACTACCAACACAGTGTGGGTCATAAAGCTTGCCTTGTGTTTGTATTTTCAGTCTGAGATTGACCCCCATTCGTCAATGGACGTTGCTCAAGACCTTATTCCAGCCTCTCTCTTACTGGTAGAAGCCTACAGTGTCTATGTCAGGTAATAAATAGGAGCCATGACACGTGATTTCCAACAATGTGGGAATTTGACAAGTGTAGACTCATACGAGCCTGTGCAGCCTCCTTTTAAGCTTTCAACCTCTAAAAAATGTTTGGTCAGTAGCTTAACACTCATAGAATGCTCAAGCGACGAGCAAAGGCTCTGATCAGACTGCGCATATGCGCAGGCTGATCTGAGCCTTTGCTGGTCGCACATACCACATTGTTGGAAATCTCATGCACTGGCTCATAGAGAATACTAGATGAGTGTCTTTTGATATCAAGTTTACCAGGCAAGGCTTTGAGAACGTTTGTTGACATCGCAAGGCTTGCTGAGCGATTCAATATGCGTTCTCAAAGCCGAGCCTGGTTAACTTGATATCAAAAGATGTGAACCTGGTATTCTATTTATCAGTTAACCCATTGTTTCACTCTTCAAACTAGCGATTATGATGTAATTTTCGATTTTTGTGTTTATTCAGCGTCATTAGCGACGTCATTCAAAAAGTGCAATGTCATCATCACCTGATAAAGGCACATGCCTTGAGATAGACCATGTTTATCAAACAACATGCAGCAATACAGTTAATATGAGAGGTAACTTATAAAACATGCCAACAGTTATAGTAAAACACACTAACAATGAGAGCTTATAGTGGAGATGGAATTATTATACAGTAAAACCTGTGTAATACGGCCACTCTCAAAAAGACAAAAATTGATTTTCATGACCAATTATTGCTTAATACAGGTCAAAAGTATTGCAGAATGCTCCAAAGGGAGCATTCTGCAATACTTTCGACCTTCATTAAGCTACCATTTGTCATTAAGATCTTTGTTTTGTCTATTTTTGAGTGGCCGTTTTACACAGGTTTTACTGTACCAAAATTTAAATTTCCAATTTTATAGGTTGGATGCCAAAGCAGGTTGATGAGATCAACTTTCTTGAGCTCTGCTGAATTTTTTCAAATCAATTTTTCAAAACATTGTACAGGATTATCATCGAAGAGTCAAACTGGTTTGATCCAGATCAGGCTTGACATATTATATGGGCCTGATCTGGGTCCAAACTGTTGGCAAAAGTTATCAGAAGTTGACTCAAGTGCTATTGGCCAGAAAAAGTTAAAACTTTCTCTTTCACTTTTAAATTTGCTTTCTTTCATCAAAGTTTGTTTTCCACCTTATTACCTTATTTGTCCTAATTATTTGAACACCTTTAATTCCTACCATATTGGTCCCAAAACTGAAGCAAATTGGTTTGACAAGCCAATGAGGTGTATTAATAGCCACAAAATGGCAAACAATGTAAACTCAGATCAGACTGCTCCTTCAGGAGCAGTCTGATCTTGGTTTACATTGTTTTTTCGGACCCAGCCATCAGAACATTTGCTGTATGTCTATTATTTTTCTGTCACAGATCATGTATGTTGGGTCAGCTTGCAGTGGAGGCAGAGCCCCAGCCTGCGGAGGCCCATCCAATGACACAGCGCCAGTTGAGGGCCATCTCAACAGTGGTGAGCATTGCATCTCACAGTATGCCAAAGATGTATGTGCTAGGAGCGGGAGTGATCAGCTCACTGCCTGGGCCAATCAAGACAGCCATAGAAGGCTGGACAGACAAGAAAGCCTCAGAGTTCCCAGACCTTGGATCATGGGTAAGGGTTGATAGGAAACAGAGGTTGAGATAAACAATTAATTTGAGCATAAAGTTATAAATATTTTCTTATCCATCAGTTTTAACATTTGTTTAGGGTTATCAAAAGTACTGTCTTACTGAGACAGTTCTTTTGTGTATCCACAACATATGTTAAGGTTGAGAAATAAGAAAATGAATTTTTAATTGATCACTTTTATTATCTAAAAGCCTGTGCAATCAGGGAAGAAAACCTTTATTTATCATTGTCTTTGATAAATCTTTTCATACTCTAAAATGTTTTAAAGATGAAGGCTATCAATAATCCTTATTTCTTTATTTCACAGTTACAATTTATCACTCCTTATTTCTCCCTTTCACATAGTTACAATTTATAACTCCTTATTTCTCCCTTTCACATAGTTACAATTTATCACTCCTTATTTCTTCCTTTCACAAACAGTCGACTCTCGTTAACTCAACTATGCATAACTCAATACTATCACTTATCTCGACTTGATGGCCCGGTCCCGGTATTTTCCCCTATATACTATTGCAATTCCACAACGTTTATCTCGACAACGGCTAAGTCAATAAAACTGATAACTCGTTACGAAAAACTGGTCCCGCTGATCAATTTTAGTGTATTTTACAACGCCTAACTCGATTCCATTTCATAAGAAAAAGACAGTCATTAACTTTCCTTTTTATCTGCATGTGTCTCCAATTAATCCACAGTTTTGAACGTTAATTATCCCCAGTTAATTTAAAAACCATCAATTGTTTGATCACTTGGTCCACATGTGTGACACATGCAGTTGTAAATTAGTGTGTTGTAAAATTACATAATTGACCGCGGTCGGCGAATTCTATTAATCTTTTGTGTACAACTTCAAAGCGGGTACATGTCTATCTCATGTTAGTGACGGTTCGAGCTAATGTGTCATATTTGAGCAATCTATTGAGTATTAAGCTTGTCCGATGACTGCTCGTTTTAAGTAAGGCCAACATATAATTTATTTGTTTCTCGGGCCATTTTTAGCTCACCAGAGCCGAAAACTCAGGGTGAGCTTATAGTTTCGGACTTGAGCCGGCGTCCGTCCGTGCGTGCGTCTGTGCGTCCACAATTTCAAACATGAATATCTCTGAAACCAGCTGGCCAATCATAATCAAATTTCATCAGGAGCATCATTGGGGTGGGGAATTGACTGCATTAGGTTTTGGGTAAGATTGGATCAGAACTCTAGTTTCCATGGCAACAGATAGCTCCCATTGGTTTATAATGGGGAAAATCTTGTGACCACTCTAGCTCCTTCATTTTTGATTTGTTCTTCTTTATTCTTGCAGGTAACAAGGACAACCATAAAATCTCGAATGGGTTCGAAATTGGGCAGGATCCGACGAGGGACTTATGAATTAGCTGCCCTTGAGTGTCTGGAAAAATCCCCATAGACTTATAATGGGACAAATGTTGTGACCACTCTAGTACCTTCATTTTTGGATGGATCTTCTTCATCCTTGCAGATAACAAGACCAACCATAAAAGCTTGGATGAGTTTGAATTTCGGCAAGATTCCATCGCTGACTTCGGAGTTAACTGCCCTTGAGCGTCAGAAAATATAATGAAAAATGTTGTGACCACTCTAGCTCCTTCATTTTTGATTGGATCTTCTTCATTCTTGCAGGCAACAAGTAAACCCATAATATCTCGGATGGGTTTGAAATTCAGCAGGAGCCGACCAGGGACTTACGAGTTATCTGCCCTTGAGCGTTTGGAAAAATCCCCATAGACTTATAATGGGAGAAATGTTGTGACCACTCTAGTGCTTTCAATTTTGAATGGATCTTCGTCATTCTTACATACAATAAGGACAACTATTAAAGCTTGGATGAGTTTGAATTTCGGCAAGATTCCATTACTGACTTCAGAGTTAGCTGCCCTTGAGCGTCAGAAAAATTAATGAATAATGTTGTGACCACTCTAGCTCCTTCAGTTTTGATTGGATCTTCTTCATTCTTGCAGGCAACAAGTTTACCCATAATATCTCAGATGGGTTCGAAATTCAGCAGGATCCGACCAGGGACTTATGAGTTACCTGCCCTTGAGAGTTTGGAAAAATCCCCATAGACTTATAATGGGAGAAATGTTGTGACCACTCTAGTGCTTTCAATTTTGAATGGATCTTCCTCATTCTTACATACAATAAGGGACAACTATTAAAACTTGGATGAGTTTGAATTTCGTCAAGATCCCATCACCTATTATGGAGTTAGCTGCCCTTGAGCGTCAGAAAATTAATGAATAATGTTGTGAACACTCTAGCTCCTTCATTTTTGATTGGATCTTCTTCATTCTTGCAGGCAACAAGTTTACCCATAATAATTCGGATGGGTTCGAAATTCAGCAGGATCCGACCAGGGACTTATAATGGGAGAAATGTTGTGACCACTCTAGTGCTTTCAATTTTGAATGGATCTTCGTCATTCTTACATACAATAAGGACAACTATTAAAGCTTGGATGAGTTTGAATTTCGGCAAGATTCCATTACTGACTTCAGAGTTAGCTGCCCTTGAGCGTCAGAAAAATTAATGAATAATGTTGTGACCACTCTAGCTCCTTCAGTTTTGATTGGATCTTCTTCATTCTTGCAGGCAACAAGTTTACCCATAATATCTCAGATGGGTTCGAAATTCAGCAGGATCCGACCAGGGACTTATGAGTTACCTGCCCTTGAGAGTTTGGAAAAATCCCCATAGACTTATAATGGGAGAAATGTTGTGACCACTCTAGTGCTTTCAATTTTGAATGGATCTTCCTCATTCTTACATACAATAAGGGACAACTATTAAAACTTGGATGAGTTTGAATTTCTGCAAGATTCCATTACTGACTTCGGAGTTAGCTGCCCTTGAGCGTCAGAAAATTAATGAATAATGTTGTGAACACTCTAGCTCCTTCATTTTTGGTTGGATCTTCTTCATTCTTGCAGGCAACAAGTTTACCCATAATAATTCGGATGGGTTCGAAATTCAGCAGGATCCGACCAGGGACTTATAATGGGAGAAATGTTGTGACCACTCTAGTGCTTTCAATTTTGAATGGATCTTCTTCATTCTTGCAAACAATAAGAACAATCATTAAAGCTTGGATGAGTTTGAATTTCTTCAAGATCCCATCACACATTTTGGAGTTAGCTCCCCTTGAGCATCTTAGAAATTAATGAATGATGTTGTGACCACTCTAGCTCCTTCATATTTTATTGGATCTTCTTCATTCTTGCAGGCAACAAGTAAACCCATAATATCTCGAATGGGTTCAAAATTCAGCAGGATCCGACCAGGGACTTATGAGTTACCTGCCCTTGAGGGTTTGGAAAAATCCCTGTAGACTTATAAAATGAGAAATGTTGCGACCACTCTAGTGCTTTCAATTTCGAATGGATCTTCCTCATTCTTGCATACAATAAGGACAACCATTCAAGCTTGGATGAGTTTGAATTTTGTCAAGATCCCATCACATATTTTTATTTTGGAGTTAGCTCCCCTTGAGCATCTTAGAAATTAATGAATAATGTTGTGACCACTCTAGCTCCTTAATTTTTGATTGGATCTTCTTCATTCTTGCAGGCAACAAGTTAACCTATAATATCTCCGATGGATTTGAAATTCAGCAGGATCCGACCAGGGACTTATGAGTTACCTGCCCTTGAGCGTTTGGAAAAAAATCCCTATAGACTTATAATGGGAGAAATGTTGTGACCACTCTAGTGCTTTTAATTTTGAATGGATCTTCTTCATTCTTGCATACAATAAGGACAACTATTTAAGCTTTTATGAGTTTGAATTTCGTCAAGATCCCACCACCTATTATGGAGTTAGCTCTCCTTGATCATCTTAAAAATTGATGGATAATGTTATGATCACTCTAGCTCCTTCATTTTTGATTGGATCTTCTTCATTCTTGCAGGTAACAAGGTCAACTATAAAAGCTTAGATGGGTTCAAAATTTGGCCAGATCAGACCTGCGACTGTGGAGTTAGCTGCCCTTTAGCGTCTTAAAAAATCCCTTATAGACTTATAATGGGAGAATTGTTGTGATCACTCTGGTGCTTTTAATTTTTAATAGATCATATTCATTCTTGCAGATAAGAAGGACAACTATAAGAGCTTGGATGAGTTTGAATTCAGGCAAGATCCCATCTCCTATTATGGAGTTAGCAGCCCTTGAGCATCTTAAAAACTGATTGATAATGTTGTGACCACTCTAGCGCTTTCATTTCTTATTGGATCTTCTTTCTTTCAGGTAACACGGATGACCACAAAAGTTGGATAAATTTAATTTAAAGTAGAACCAACTTTAGACTGTGGAGTTAACTTCCCTTGAGCATCATAAAAAATCTGCATAGACTTACAATGGGAGATCTGTTGTGACCACTCTAGCACCTTCATTTTTGAATGGATCTTTCTCATTTGTAGGTAACAAGGACTTCCATAAAAGTTTGAATGAGTTTGATTTTCCGCCACACCCGTCCACCAGCTACAGAATTAGCTGCCCTTGAGCATCTAAAATATAACTAAATAATGTTGTGACCAATCTAGCACCTTCATTTTTCATTTGATTTTCTTCATCCCTTTAGGTTACCAGGACATACATAAAAGTATGGATGAGTTTGAATTTCGGTCAGATCCCATAACTGACTACGGAGTTAGCTGCCCTTGAGTATCTGAAAACTACACTTTCACCAGGTTTCCAATGCAATTTTTATTCAGATCTTTTTAATACTTGCAGATAACTAGAACCGGCATAATATCTTATGCTTTTGAATTAATTCCTGGTCACCGTTTCAAGTTCAGAGTTATCTGCCTTTGAGCATCGTAAATTATGGTGTCCCCAAACATTTTACTGGCTCCATGGTGAGCGATCGTTGCCCATTGGGCTACTTGTTTTATTTTTGAAAACAGATGCAGCGTTTTATTTCAGGCACTGGACAGTTGTGCATGTAAGGCTATTTGGGGACATTGGTCAATAGATGGGAAGAGCCGACGAAAATTAAAACTTGTATGTACACTGTCTGTTGGGGCTTAAACATATGACGACATACGAAAGGGTAAAACCTGCGACCGCGGGACCAGTCGCAGATACTTACTTAGAACTGAAAATGCTTTTTTTATTTTATCTTAGAAAGTGAAAAAATGGCCATATTGTCAGGACTGCATTGGTACCTGAAAAACGATTCAATTTTCCCCTTTTTTATTTTATTTTTTTTAATTTCAATTCCCAATGTCAATTGATTCTTGGATCAATTCATCCCCCAGTTCATTAATGTAATAGCTACCAATAACAATCTATTAATGGACAAGTCGAATGTGATTTATTTTGCCCCAAAATTGTGGCTATACGTCATGCTATGGTTACTTCGAACTACTGATAACTCGACATATTTTGCCCAGTCCCTTGAAATTCGAGGTATCGAGAGGAGACTGTAGTTACAATTTATCACTCCTTATGTCTCCCTTTCACATAGTTCCAATTTATCACTCCTTATTTCTCCCTTTCACATAGTTCCAATTTATCACTCCTTATTTCTCCCTTTCACATAGTTCCAATTTATCACTCCTTATGTCTCTCTTTCACATAGTTACAATTTATCACTTCTTATGTCTCCCTTTCACATAGTTACAATTTATCACTCCTTATTCCTTCCTTTCACATAGTTATAATTTATCACTCCTTATTTCTCCCTTTCACATAGTTATAATTTATCACTCCTTATTTCTCCCTTTCACATAGTTATAATTTATCACTCCTTATTTCTCCCTTTCACATAGTTACAATTTATCGCTCCTTATTTCTCCCTTTCACATACAGTCGAACTTTGGTCGCTCAAACACGCTTGTCTCGAACACCAGGGATCGCTCGAATTCGTTCTTCGGTCGTGGCAATTTCCCTATACATTTAATGTTAAAATACACCCCAGACTCAAACAGCAATGGCTCGAACTCTCGAACTCAAAGCACGGACTGCAGGGTGATTTTTCATGTAAAAACGCTATGATGGCTCGAACCAAATATTTCTTTACAATCAGTCACACGCTTGATTTAAGTTCTTTATTATTATTATTACAAGCGCTCCGTGACAATGATGATTTTACCCTTGGGTAACATGTACCTCACTGACGAGCGGAAAGTGTAAAGCAATTAGCGGCAATTTATCAGATCAAAGGTTTGAGTAAGTTCTCACTTGTCACCACTTAGTAGGGCAGCCGAAAATGATTAAAGACAATTAATGAGATGTTTTATAATCAAGAACTCGCGTGTCAAAATGAGTAAAACATGCCTGGCTGGATAAAGACAGGCATCAGATTGTGCGGCGGAACAGTCAGATCCGCGTCTTTGTTGTAAACATCCTTGGGAGTTTGTCATTTTTCATGTTTTTATTCGTTGTTGTTAATTAAAACTTGCACATTGTGAATAGATAATAAGAAACAAACTTGTTTTTTTTTCCCCATATTGTTCTAAAGGAAACGATAAAAAGCCGAACATAAACTGTAGCGACACATAAACAGGAACATTCACCCAAAAGAAGACAAACGGTACAGCTTACTCGATAGCAAATGCATTGATCAGCCTGCGCATATGCGCATGCTGATAAATGTATATACTTTCAACAGGTTCATATGCTAACACATGCCGCTTATCATTTTAACTCTAGAGTGCAAAGGATTATTGATCTGTGACAGGTTCACGTGCGCTTTGCAACTTTGGTAAAGAAAAAACGTGGTGTCCGTGGTGACATAAAGTACACATGAACCAACTTGAAAATTGTCAAGCTAGGTATCCCTCGAACACAAGGATGGGTTGAACTCGTACCGACGGTCCCGACGAGTTCGAGCCATCGAAGTTCGACTGTAGTTACAATTTAGCACTCCTTATGTCTCCCTTTCACATAGTTAAAATTTATCACTCCTTATTTCTCCCTTTCACATAGTTACAATTTATCACTCCTTATTTCTCCCTTTCACATAGTTCCAATTTATCACTCCTTATTTCTCCCTTTCACATAGTTCCAATTTATCACTCCTTATTTCTCCCTTTCACATAGTTACAATTTATCACTCCTTATTTCTCCCTTTCACATAGTTACAATTTATCACTCCTTATTTCTCCCTTTCACATAGTTACAATTTATCACTCCTTATTTCTCCCTTTCACATAGTTCCAATTTATCACTCCTTATTTCTCCCTTTCACATAGTTACAATTTATCACTCCTTATTTCTCCCTTTCACATAGTTACAATTTATCACTCCTTATTCCTCCCTTTCACATAGTTACAATTTATCACTCCTTATTTCTCCCTTTCACATAGTTACAATTTATCACTCCTTATTTCTCCCTTTCACATAGTTATAATTTATCACTCCTTATTTCTCCCTTTCACATAGTTACAATTTAGCACTCCTTAATTCTCCCTTTCACATAGTTAGATTACAATTTTGCATCAGATGAAATTTAAAAAAACAACAACATATTTTTATGAACCAAGATTGCTTGACATTCCATGTGAATCTCCTGCTAACAGCTGATTTAAATGACATATCAAGCTTTATCCCCCCTAAAAAAACTAAAAAAAATGTCATACATCCACATGCTGCTGCAGTTTTTATTCAATTTGGTGCTTTTAACATGCAATAGTTGTTGAAAATGAGAATTTTTTGATATCACACAAAGAATTCAGTACACATTTTATATCATCAATATGATCATTAATTAGAATATTGTTGGTATAAAAGAAACAGTGTTTAGAAGGTTATTTATAATCTATATTACAGCAGACGGACTACTGTAAAGATATAATTCCAGTGGAGAGTTACATTGAGGTCATACAGAAAGCACACATTAGTCAGCTTTCAGGTAAGAAATATTTGAATTTACAATTTAATGAGAAAAAAGAAACACACCATTATAGCATTTTCAGACATATGGTAAATGTTCTAAAATTCGAATAGTTGCCTGCCAAAAAAAGGGCAAACCCAGATCAGACTGCTTCTGAAGAAGCAGTCTGATCAGGGTCTTCCCTGTTTGCTGTTCTGACAACCATTCTGTGAATTCCAACCCTGAAAACAACATTTTATTTGAGAACAGAAAGAGATGTGTTCAAAATTTTAGAACATTTACTGTAACTAAGCTATAAATGGACAGATGCCATTATTGTCAGTTATAGTAGCCTAGCCCTTTACTCTATACTCACCAGTTTGGACCCAGATCAGGCCCTCAAAAATGGTGGACATGATCTGGATTCACACGGATGGTATTCCTGAAAGATTTTAAAATCCACTGACGACAAAATGAAGCTTGCTATTTAACACATTTGTACTAATGGAATTTTCCATCCGTAGTGATTTTTATATCCCTGGCATTTATGCAGAGGGGTGTGTACTATGTAGTTTTCTTCTTTCTGTTTGCCCATTTGTATGTTCGTTTGTTCTTTGATCATGTTTATGGAATTTATGACAAAGATTTGTATTTGAATACCTTTGTTTTCAGATGGGAAATACAACATCAGTTTGTCTATGAAGCATGTGTTGAACTCTTTGTGTAGACTAGCTACTGACCTTGTCATGTAAGTATCAGCAGTGTACTGCCATGTCAGTGGTAGAACAGCCTAGACCCAGATTAGACCGTTCCATCTGGGTGCACTGTATCAGTAAATGAGTTTCTGGTCTAGCAGGATAAATAGGTTTAAGTTTTGGGTTGAATTCTAGTTATCCAATTTGTTTAAGACTGTCAGAGTGAGAAGATATTAACCAAATAAAGACATACAGTATGAATACATGGTTTCTCATGGAATAGCAAATGAGTTTCTTTTAGAAATAATAATGTTTAAAAGATTTTTACCATGGACCTTGTTTCCCCCACAAATTGGTATTTTTCTACGATAAAAAATCAGTATTTAAAATTGCTTATACTCCAGTATCAGTAATGAAATTGTGCAGAGGAAATCCTGATGCACTACCAATATTTTCAAGAATGAGCTGACAAGCTGTTTAAAAAAACTTCTTAAAATGCATTTTAGCTTTTACACTTGTGGGAAATGGACATAATAAATATGAATCTTATTTTGTACAATTTGTTGGGATGAACACCTTTAAACCATATTAGCCAAACGTCCTTTTTGTGGGACATAAGCAAACAGTGCAGACCCAGATCAGATCAGGGTCTCCACTGTTTGCTTACAGAATTTTCTATCAAAATTTGAATGAAAATGAAAAATACCACTGAACATCCCTTAAAACGGAAATGGACTGATCCAACTGATAAGAGGTGGAAATTCCATTAGGCTTAAATGGATTAAAAAAAGATAAAATCAGCATTGAATTCTGATTTTATCTTCTTTTAAATGATTAATACTGATAATGGACCAAGTATTGGGTTTATTAATTGTTCTTGATTCTATTCTGTTCCTGTGTTGTACAGCTGGTGTCCTGATACCAACTCAAGTAAAGATATGGTGAGAGTTTTATTTCCAATGATGTTTGACGCCACAACGGAACACCTGACGTCTATACTGACCTCCTACCTGGAGAGGTTCCTGGGCCCCCGTGATGGTGAAAAGTTCTCAGAGAAGATGTATGAACACATTGTCCTTGTGTGTCATGAACTCTTGTTGGAGTACTCGGATGCTGAAAGGTAACTGTTCCTCGATTTATCTTGCTTCACTATAACCGTTATCCTGCTAATATTTTTGTTCTAAAAAATGTCACCTACTGATGAGGTCTTGCTGCATATATTCAAATGTGCTCCAAACTAATTTTTTATCATGGAAGCACACATAATGAATCCTGATCAGACTGCTCCTAAGAGAGTGTCACTGTAAAACTAAATTTCAGAATGTATATCTGACAATATACCTCCTCAAATGAACATTTTGAATGTTGTTATCCCATTTCTAATGCACTTCTGCACTTGTTTACCATTAAAATATTTGTTTCGCTTCAAGTTGGAGCGTTGTAAGCAGCATAGATCCACATGTCATCCTATGAAATGTGACATAATTTGTGACATCAAACTATTTTCCACAGTATCTCGCAGATATACTATCGCAAAAAGTTTTTAACGTTATCCAATTACACGTAACAATAGCTAGTGGATTAGAATCTATGATGAAATGGTTCTTAATTATGTTGTGACTATTTGGTATTATTTCAGTGGTCTAGATGAGAAGATATTCACAGACTGTCTCAAATTTCTCGAGGTATCTTTGGAGAAACCCATGTTCCTGAAAGCTTTTGAGAAAATATATCTTGAAAACTCGGGTATGTTTAGTTACAATTACCTCAATACAGGCTTAAACCACCTTAAGACTGATTCAGTGTTAATACCATTTTATCCTTTTAACCCTTTTCAGACCAATGGACTTTTCCATTAAGCTACATGCAATAAAGTCAGGGTATTCCATTGTATATATTGAGGGGTCACTGGCTATAATTTCCCAAAAAATATTGTATTTCATTCTCTGAAGATCGATTTTGTCTAAGCAAACAGTGCAGACCCTGATGAAATGCCGCATTATACAGCATTTCCTCTGGGTCTTCATTGTTTGCCAAAGTACTTGTTAAGGGTTAAGATGTTTCAGTATTCAAAAATTTGTTTCTGAAGCAAAAATGTGATAGACTTGACACAATCCTGAAAAGTTTTTCAGAGATTTACTTTCCCAACAAACCAATGCATACAATACTGTTCTGTTTCAATTAATTCTCTTTGAGGATAAAATGATACTACTTGGCTACTTGTATGAGGTAAGCATAGTTGTATGTAAGATAAGTGATGGTCCTGACGAGTTAGAGCCATCCAAGTTCGACCGTACAAACATAAAGTTTATTTAGGCTTGAGCGTAAATAATACTGCTCATCAGTCATCACTATGTGAACCAATATACTATCAGCAGGAACTAATCATTACATTCATTAATTTGTTCCTGCTATCGGCAACTTTTGTCGTCTGCTGATGGCCTTGGCAAACAGTTTGGACCCAGATCAGGCCTGACAAAATATCAGGCCTGATCTGGATCCAAACTGTTTGACACTTTGATGGTATTCCTGGAAGAATTTTTCCAAAAAAGTTTTTTTTGAAAAAAAAACATCAGATGACAAAAAAGTATAACAAATAACCCAGCATGGAATAGAGTTAGCCCATTTATCCCTGTAGTCCCCAAACTGGTACATCAGTAAACAGTGTAGACCCAGAAGAGATGCCACAAATGTGGCATCTCTTCTGGTTCTACATTGTTTAGTATCATGATATTGAATAGCCAAAATAATTTGGAAAACTGATCAGAAATTTCTTATGCACACTGAGCCTTACCAACATGATAAAATTAAATGAGAATGGAAGGTTTTTTTAGACATGAATGGGTTTTAATTATTTCTATTTGTAGATTTGACAAGCCTACTGCTGTCATCAGCTAGAGACAATCTCTCACCACAGTTTGCCTGTAAAGTTCTCAAGTTCTTCAATAAACTCCTGCAGTTAGGTAAGATTTTATCAGGGTTTTCTTTCAGTGTTTCAACTCATATAGGAAAAAGGGGATTTAAAGTGAACTTAAACTAAAACCTTAGGTAACATTAATTTAAATTCAATTTTTAACTCTTTGGCTGCTAGCAGCCACTTCTGTCATCTGCTTATAACCTTTGCAAACAGTTTGGACCCAGATTGTGACCGATAGAATGGATCCAAACTTTTTTACACTCTGATAGTGTTCCTGAACGAATCTTTTTAATAAGTTAATTTTGAAAAAAAAAGGCAAAAGACAAAAGAATGAAATATTACCCAGCATGCATTTAACCAACAGTTGAATTTGATTTTTGTTGAAAACTGGCCTTTTTTTCATTGAATATTATATGAATATATGTTGCAAATTAAAATACAGATTGAAAAAATGCCAGATATTTGAAATGAGGAAGACTTTCATTGATTTGAGAATGACTCGAATTAACTCTATTTTTGTCACTTTTTTTTGTCAACCTTTGCCAATAGTTTGGATCCAAATCAGGTTCAACATTTTGTTTGGTCTGAGCTGGATCCAAGTTGTCTGACACACTAATGGTATTCCTGAAAGATTTTTTGGACAAAAAAATGCAGAGGACAAAAAGGCAAGCAAAGCTATCCTGCGTGCTAAGAATTAAGTGTACACTTAAGATATAAATTCAATTTTTGGAATGTTGATGGAATCATGGATACTTCGGGTCTCTTGCAAAGTAACATGTTAACTTTGCAAGAGACCCGAAGTATTCATGATTCCATCAACAGACCAAAAATTGAATTTAATGCTTATATTTACATTTAATTATAAATATCTAAAATCTTAAAATGATTTATAATTTAGAGAAAAAAAAAGTCTTGTATTTAATATGTAATATATTAACGGGGTTTGTCAGAGTGTAAAACGGAAAAGCGGAACAGCCAGCGTAAACATGGACAGCCAAAGGAGCAAACAAGAGGCTTGTTTTGCATGTGCATCTCGGATGTGGCTCGCTGTCAATCACTACACCAGTGTCACTTCTGGCGAATGAGTTCGATGTTCGAAGCGTTTTGCACGGGCAAGTGAGCTTGGCAGCTGTCAATCAAATTTGTGTAATTCATAAGGCTATGAACGGTTGCAAAAATCTAAAGATTTATTAAAGGATTGCTTTGAAAATGTAAATATTCAATGTATCATTTTAATCATACTATAATGTTTGTGGTGATTTTATTGACATCAGATTCATATTGAAAACTACTATTTGCTGACTTGGTACTTTCTTAGTTGTAATAGAGAAATTTTCTATTTCTCACTAGCTGATGGTAACAAGAATTCCAAGCCCTATAAGGAGTTGTGTAAATCCCTCTCCAAGCTTGCTGAACTAGAGGAGTGTCTGCTACAGTGTTGGCTTTCAAAAATGATTGTCATTTCAAAGGTTAGTAATTGCTCATTTTATTTGCCATGTATTTCAAAATAGTTGAACACTTTCTGGCCCTTCACGGCAAATGTTATATACGGATTTACTTATATAACCTATATTGCAAACAATGTTGACCTAGATTTGTTAGAGTAGTTTGATCAGTTTGATACAGTCTGCTTCCAGTATAAAAGTAGTTTGGTATTCATTATGTCTCCCCCTGTCAGGGTCGAGAGACATTGTTTTACCCAGTGTGTCTGTCTGACTGTCTGTCATAAATTGTGTCCACTTTTGTGAATGCAACTCCTCCTACAATTTTAGCCGAATCTTTTTGAAACTTTGCAGGTGTTTTTTCAAGGTCTAAAGATGTGCATGAGCTTTGGTTGTAATCCTCAGATGAATTTTTGTTACTTTTTTCACAGTTTGAACTTAGTCAATTTTTGTCTCAACTTCTACCAAAGCATATAGACACTGGGTATCTTGTGAATGCAGCTTCTCCTACAATTTTGCCCGCATCTATTGAAACTTTGCATGTGTTTTTGTCAAGGTCTGAAGATGTGTATGATATTTGGATGTAATCCTCAGGTTCTTTTTGTCACTTTTTGCAGTTTTAGTTTAGTCCCCCTCCCCCCTCTCTTATAAGGGTCCGGAGACTTACTGTTTTACCGAGTTCATCCATCTGTCTGTGCGTCACAAAATCGTGTCCACTCTAGAACTTGAAAAACGTTTGAGATCTTGTGGGTCATTTATGCCCCCCCCCCCCATGCATTTAGTGACATTTGGATCTTTCTGACACCAAAGGGTGCGGAGGAAACATCTGTTTTTTGTAGAAAACCCAACTCTAGTTCAGGTTAAACATTAAAGATCCACCAAAATGCTACAGACAAAGTTTTCAAATTCTGTTACTGTCTTTGGAAACCAAATTAGACTCAATTATGTGATTATCTTAAAATATCTAGCCTTATTATCTCTGAAAATTAAGTTTCCTCAAAATCATCATCTGCTGCGGTTATGATGACACTTTAATCCTTTTACCTCAAAGAGACACCTTTTAACACTTTTGCAAACAGAGCAGACCCAGATCAGGCAGCTCTTGTAAGAGCTGCCTGATCAGGGTCTACTCTATTTGCTGATGGCAATATGATTAGATATGATCATACACTAGTGGACCTGACAAGTAATTTCTTTGATCTATGTACATTCAGGAAAGTTTATTTATATAATTATTCATAGTGGGTGGAGCTTAGCATGAATATTCACGAAAGGGTAAATGTTTAACTCATTGTCTGCAGGAACAAGATGAGGACAGCATTACTGAGAGTCGACAGTTACTGAAGACGTTCACCTTGTACTTGGTGAAAGAAAACAGTCCCGTTGAGGAGAGTGTCTCACAAGCCATACTGTCAGCACTGATCCCATTGGGGGATATGTTGTTGCCAACAGCAACAGGAGACACCAATGGTTTCCCCGAACTCATGGTTGTC
The DNA here is from genome assembly GCA_964019695.1 of Loripinus fragilis. Lineage (NCBI taxonomy): Eukaryota > Metazoa > Mollusca > Bivalvia > Lucinida > Lucinidae > Loripinus > Loripinus fragilis. Next base: position 38,817,440 of record OZ026515.1, read on the forward strand.
ATGCAGATATTGGCTGGAGTTGGACAGGGAAGCGGACACACTAGGCTGCTGGAGGCAGCAACTAGATGGCTGAATAAATGGTAAGTGTTCTAATCAGACCTGCCTTAATTCTGAAACCACGACACACATGTTCTTAGTTTATTCACAGTATTCACACAATTTAAAAGGATAGATTGATGGCTCTATGAATGGCCAGAAAAGCAGTTAAACTGGTTCCAGTGTGTGTGAAAAATTGGAGCCATCAGAGACCTGTATTATAATAGTATCAGCGATATATTAGACCATGCTATAACAGTGTTTAAGTATACTTCAGAAAATTGCCACAGAGATTGAGACTTGGTTTTAACTCTTTGCATGCTGGGTAATTTTTCATGAATTTTTGTAATCAGATTTCTTCAACATTACTTTTATCAAAATATTCTTTCAGGAATAACATCAGAGTGTCAAACTGTTTGAATCCAGATCAGGCCCAACATTCTGTCGGGCCTGATCTGGGTCCAAACTGTTTGCAAAGGTTATCAGCAGACGACAACATTCACCTCTTGCAGACCAATAGTTATTAAGTTGAAGAATAATCTGCTTTGTTTGTTTTTCTTTTTACAGTAAAGTCCATGTAGCTCAGAAAGATGTTCTAGAAAAAGTTCTGCAGAATGGGAAGTCTGGAAAGGTAAACTACCAGTGCTTTAGATTTAAAAAATAACTTTTTAATCATTTTAATTTTAATGATGTTGCTCTGGGAGTGATAAACACCATGCTTTCAGTTGTGTACAGATTAAAAAAATACTTTTCCAAAAAATAATCAATGAATACATCAGTGTCAGCCAGTTTAGATCCAGAACTGGCCAGACATTTTGTCTGGCATGCTCCTTGGCCAAACTGTTAGCATACAGGGTTCCCACAAGCTCTTGAAATCATGGAAAACCTGGAAAATCACTAAAAAAGTTCCATGCATGGAAAAATCATGGAATTTGAATAAACCTGAATAATCATGGAAAAATCATGGAATTTTGTGAAATAATTTGATAAAACCACCAGTTGCCAGAAACTTAGCTGTTGGACACATGTGTCCGACAGCCAGTTTTCTTGCTACTGGTGGTTTGAAGTTTTAAATATTTCAAAATGTATGCATGGTCTGTCTACAAGCATGCTCTTGTTGCTGCATTCTGCATTTATGCTCAGAGTGGTGAAGATGCTGCTAAAAGAGGAGGTTGGTTGCATTAAATAGTCATGGAAATTACATTGCTGATCATGGAAAATCATGGAAAAATCATGGAATTGTGTTTTTGAATTTCTGTGGGAACCCTGAGCATAAATTATCAACAGGAGACAAAAGTTACAACGAAAAAGTGTTAAATATTGTACAGGATTAGTTAGCTGCAAATCCAAGCAGAAACTTTTGAAAGCTGGTATGTCTTTGACCACTGTTTGAAATCAGTTTTGTATGCAACTTCAGAAGATAAAATGAATAGAATTAGGTAAACCCACAAAATTTTGCCAAATATTTTCAGCAGACGACTTTTTCAAAGTTAGTCCTGCTTTAAGAAAACCGCAAAAGACTTGATATTTCATGCAAAGGATCTGATAGCACATGGTTTTGAAATTTAGGATATTACTTTAAGGATTGAGCTAAAAAATTATGGTTAAATGATAAAGATCAGGTGGACAGGCAGTGCCTTAACATCTGATTTGAGGGATCAAGTATCTGGCATGGAGATGTTGCGACATCTTTATTTTCATGTCAAATAAGGCTTGATATTATCTGTGAAGTTTATAATCATATCTTATTTTGTTGTTATAACAATTCTATTTTTCAAAATGTCATCTGCACAAATTTAAGTGGGCTGTAGAGGTAAACTTTGAATGCCCCAAATATGAATGCAGCATTTTTTTCTATGAAGCAAGTAACCTTTTCCGTCCAGTCATAACTATTATCCTTTGCTCTCTTGTGTGCTTATAATCTTAGGTAGACTGCACTTAACAAAATTTCTAATTGGTCACTTTTTAAACTCATTATTTCTGAACAAGCGCTAAAATCATTAAAATGAATTTTTGCCTAAATATGTGCAGTTGAATGGGCAAAAAATTTAAGCGTCTTTCAGAAAAGTTTTCTTTCAATCCACAGTTTTTTGGGTAAAAATGCAAAAATATGCTTTTAGTATGAAAATGGTTTTGAGTGAATTTTTATATCACATTTAAGTGCAGTTGGTAATGAACCGGGCTTGCCAACTTCAAAAAAACACCAAACTCTTGAAATTTTAATTAAAGTGCGATCTTCTTATGTAAACTGCATGCATAAAGCTGAATTACTGTGAATTATTTAGCTGCTGGTAGTGTTTGTCATCATGCTATTACATAACAGAAACGAGAAGTACGAATGCAGCAAAGCATTTGAAGCTTGTTTGTCTTAAATCTCAGCAGTCAGGAACATCTTCAACAAACAAAAATGGAAATGGCTAGCGTCTCTGTCGAATATTTCATATTGTAGAAAAAATGTGACTTTTTGAATTGAGGGTACCTTTACTCTAGCATCGTCTGTGCAAGAAGTACCAGTAATTTTTAAATGAAATGACCTGCAGAGTCTAGGTAAAGCCTTGGTTTATTTATTGAAACATGCATTTTGTTTAACCGACTCCTACTTTCAAAACTAGCGTAAAAATGTAAATTGACCAATTAGAACTTTTGCTGAGTGTATATCGCAAACAATTTGCAGCAGTCTGATCAGGGTTTATAATGTTAGCTTCTGTGATAAAATCTAGTCAGAAATGCACTTGAATATCATATGTAACAGACATAGAATGCAGACAACGTTTTCAGGACAAAAATATTGATGGATATGGGTTACGGTAAATTTCAAACACTAGTTGGCTACAAAGAAGGTCTAGACAAACAGCGCAGATCCAGATCAGACGTCTTCCCTGTTTGCTATTCAGACTTGCATTTTGTGAAGTCCAGCCCTGATAACCAAAATTTCTTTTAACCCTTAAAGCGCAGAAAAAAATGCATCTGAAAATGTCGTCTGCTGAAGTCGTCTACTGCAAATAATTGCCTAACATTACTGACGAATTAAGTATAGAAGCAAACAGCGTGATTATAGAAGCAAACAGCGTGGATCCAGAACAGACTGCTCCTATCTGATCTGGGTCCACACTGTTTGCCATAGAGGCTTCTTAATTATCACAGCAGACGAGAAAAGCAGACGACTTTTGTTGCGATTGGCGGATTGAGGGTTTAGAACAGCAAGAGAAAAGTGTTCAAAATTTTAGAACATTTACTGTAGGATAAATATAGTAACAAGATAAGGATTAGTTTAGTCGTGCATTCCTTTATTTCAGAACATTTTGAATACCCTGTGCTGCCTATTGTTCTATGTTGGAGAAATACTAGGGGCACTGAAGAAAAACACTGACAGGTTTGTTGGATATTATATTAATCCTAATAAATGCGCTGTACACATATGAGCAGCGACATGTGATTTCCAACAATGTGGTATTTTGACAAATGTAGACTCAGTCCAGCCTGTGTAGCCTCATTATAAGATTAGAAAGTCCAATTGCTGTTCGGTCAGTAGCTTAACAGTATTAGAATATTCAAGCGACTAGCAAAAGCTCTGATCAAACTGCGCCTATGCACAGGCTGATCTGAGGCTTTGCTTGTCACACATACCACATTGTTGGAACTCTCATGTCACGGCTCATATATGAGCAGCGACATGTGATTTCCAACAATGTGGTATTTTGACAAGTGTAGACTCAGAAGAGCCTGTGTAGCCTAATTTTATGCTTAGAAATTCCAAATGATGCTCGGTCAGTAGCTTAACAGTCATAGAATATTCAAGCGACTAGCAAAGGCTCTGATCAGACTGCCCGTATGCGCAGGCTTGTCTGAGCCTTTGCTGGTTGCACATACCACATTGTTGGAAATCTCATGTCGCGGCTCAGTTATCTTTTTCAAAATTTCTTGTGTTTATTTAAAATAGTGTAAATCCACATGATGAAGCCAGCTGATCAGTAACAACGCGGCATCAGTATGTGTCTCAAAAGTGGGAGATTTTGATGGTGTGCCTCCAACGGTTATCATTTCATGAGATTTTCTTCCCATATTCTTGAGTTACTGTTTCTTTATTTCTTAAATTTGTTTTATCATATGACGTTACTGTTATTCAGTGGATAACTTCATGTCATAAATAATGTTATGACCACACGTTACATGACACTTTTAGGGAAGAAAAGTAATGTCATGAAGGCGTCCGTTACAACAGTGAGAATTTCATTGAAGTAAACAAACTTTTAAAGGCGATATATTAGGCGATTAAATTGCATGTAAAAGGTCATATGATAAACAGAATCTTACGCTCATGATCATTTCATATTCAATTTTTAAAATTGGCCGAACTTCTGCATGTTTAATTAATTGAATATGAAAGTACCACTCGTGTAAGATCCTCCATCTATCGAAAAGCCATATTTTTGCAGGGGAAAATGGGTAAATATGAAAAAAAAAAGCTAATTGGGATGTAGTAACTATTTCGAGAGTGTAGCTATATATGTGTTATGGGCCGGAGGCCTTTATTTCAAATTAAAATTATTGATTGATTGTTTGTATTGTAGGTCAGGAGCAGTATCCCCACCTCTAGAACATGAAGTGACCTTGACCCAAGAGCCAGACAGTGACTGGGGTGAGGATATAGCACAAGAAGATGATGACTCCGCAGGAGAAGATTCCGTATGTACATTTTACTGAATAGTTTATGTCATAGTATCATCATTAACCCTTAAAGCGCCAATCATGACTGCAGCAGACAACAAATTTTGCGGCATCTTTCCTAATTTTCGAAAAAAATAAGGTATGATATTTCATGAGAATCATCTGCCAGCAGATGATTCTGCCTTATTTGTTATTTTTTAAAAAACAGCAAAATTTGTAATTGTCGTCTACTGCAAATTATAGGTGGCACTTTATGGATTAAGCTTGTATTTTAAGCTATGTTACAAATATATGCACCAATGTAATGTCACTGAAGCAGTTAAATCTTTGGCTCTAATCGTGACTATCATCTACTGTGTGTCGTCTGCTGGTCCTTTTAAAACGTCTCTGTAGCAAACAGTGTGGATCCAGATCAGACTGCTCCTCACACTGTTTGTCTATGTGACAAAATTAGTCCTTGACGTAAGCATTTATAGCAGCAGACAACTTTTATGTTAGCAATAATGTTAGCAAAAATATGCAGCAGACGACTTAAGCTGACAAAGACAGTATTTGCAGATGCTTTAAGGGTTAATACAAAGCTGCTTTTTATGCCAGGACATGAGATTTTGGTTCTGATTACACAGGCATGCTTCCAAAGATCAGATGAGATTACACAATTGTGTTGTATGGTTTGAGCCTTTGTTGCTTGTGTGCTCAAAGTAGGGAAGTAGATTAAGACTGACCAAAAATACAGCCTCCAACCTGGCTAGATAGCTGGCCATGCATGTTTTAAGAGTGGCTTTATGTTTAAGCGATGAATATCATTATCACATATTTAGGACGCTATTTGTCATGATAACCCAAAGTCTGCATATGCGATAAGCTCTTTCTGGCCAACTGGTTATCTTCTTGCCATGATGATAACCAGAAGTCATGCATTTTGAACGGAGAGAGGTTATCATGCCAGGCACGACACTTGATCATTAGATGATGTCAGATGTAAACAAGTGGAGTGACGTAATGCAAAGTTTACTATGTTTTACTTACATTTTTTGAACGTCAAACACATTAAAACAGTGAATTGGAATATGTGATTAACAGATCATATATCAAGGGGTTTTGGTTATCAAACCCAGTATCAACCCTCTACTATTATCAGCCCTCGAGCTCAGTGGAAGAGAGCTTGATTTGGGATTGAGGGTCACTGGTGTGAGCCTCACAAGAGGCACTGTGCTGTATGCTTGAGCCAGACATTTTATCCTCTGCTTAGAACTGGTTCAAACCAGACAATGTCCTGACATGACTAAAAAATTGTTGACTTGGTTATAAAGTATCAACACAAACAATCTCATGGACTCGCCCACTAATGGAAGGGTGTGTCAAAGTAAACAGAATGTTAACATTACTGTTGTTGGTGTTCAGTTATATGCCTAACTCATATTGTGAAAAAAAAATTATTTCATATTTTCTAGGATGAAGAATCTCTAAGCAACAAGCTGTGTACATTTACTATAACACAGAAAGAATTCATGAATCAACATTGGTAAGTATAGTCATTGTACCCTTTATATACCAATGGAATCTCCCATTCTGTGAGATTGGAAAGTCCATTGTATATTTTGAGGGGTCACAGTAAAACAACTTCAAATTACTTTCAGTTTCTTCATTTAATAATGCCTTATTAAGGCATAATCCTCTTGAGCAATGTGAATATGTGAAGCTAGTTTTAGTTGAAGATATTTTATACCCTTCTTATCCCAGGACCTTATTACATGCATTAAAGTGCAGAATTCTATATCCCTTTTGGAAACTACTGGAAGTCAGTCCTATCCAGAAAGCTCAATTAAGAGTTCACTCAAAAAGTCATTTTTTGTTTTAGTTAAATAATGAAACTAGGCTGTCATAAAAATTGGAGTTAACTGCCAGATTTGTCTGTTTAGTAAGGGGTATTTGTGCTTTACACTTATTCTATTAAAATCAATTCATTAAATTATTCAAAACCCCTAGTTGTTTTCCCATATTTTGTGTGGAATGAAGGACAAACATTAACCTGCTAGTGGTGATTTGTCACTAATTTATAACATTTGCAAATAGTTAGGACCAAAGATCAGGCTTGACAAAATGTTTGACATTCTGATGGTATTCCTGAAAGATTTGTTTGAGGAAATTAAATTTTTAAAAGATTAACAGATTATAAAAAAGCATGCATAATTACCCAGAATGCATTTTTGCTTTTTGTTTGTTTGATGCTTAATGATGCATCAATGCTTGTGGGTCATTAGCATAAGACAGTATCACAGATTTAGATAAATAAAAATTGTCAGCGTAAAATTGTAAATATTTTCTTACCCATCAATTTTAACATACGTTTTGGGTGCTCAAAAGAACCGACTCATTGAGACGGTTCTTTTGAGTACCCACAACATATGTTTTAGTTGAGAAATAAGAAAATTAAATTTTCATTACACACTCTTAACTAAAGTCCTGCAGTATGCATAGACTTAATAGTGTGATTATAGTGATCAAGTCTTTTGTATGTGTATAATCAGGTATCACTGCCACACATGTAAGATGGTAGATGGTGTTGGGGTGTGTACAGTCTGTGCCAAGGTGTGCCACAAGGACCATGACCTCACATATGCCAAGTTTGGTTCATTCTTCTGTGACTGTGGGGCAAAGGAAGATGGAAGCTGCAAGGTAAATAAGATAATTCCTCATAGAGTTATGGTAAATGTTCTAAAATTTTAAACACTCTCTCTTTCTGTTCTTAACTAAATATTGGTTATTAGGGCTGGAATTCACAAATGCTTGTCAGAATAGCAAACAGTGAAGACCCTGATCAGATTTCTTCAGTCTGATCTGGGTCTGCACTGTTTGTCGAGATCTTTTGGACAGGCAACTAGTGTTTAAAATTTTATAACAGTTACGGTTATTGATACTGAACAAGTAATTATTTTTAGGCAGATTCGGATACAACACCGTCATTTCTTGGCTCCAAATATTCAGAAATTTTCACTGAAATGAAAAGATATTTTTTTTTTTTTTTTTTTTTTTTTAGGATTTCCTTTATGACGCATAATGCCTAATTCCTGGCATTTCGCTTCTACAGTTTTCCCAACACTGTATTGTATATGTTATTTAATGAACAAGACGAGGAAAGCATATCTATTGAGGAAATGCTAAAAATTCCTGTATCAAATGAAAGGACAAAATATTTCCTTATTAGGGTAAACTCTGCTTCTGAGGCCTGCAAAGCTAGCAAGAAGTAGGTAGTATAGATGTGGTTCATTTTTCTGTCCATTTTTGGGGGGTTTACACATTTTCTTAACTCTTTTTTTGCTAGCGGCGACTTTTGCCGTGTGTTGATAAACTTTGCAAACAGTTTGGACCCAGATCAGGCCCGACAGAATGTCGGTCCTGATCTGGATCCAAACAGTTTAACACTCTGATAGTGTTCCTAGAAGGATTTTTTGATTTTTTTTTTTTAAAATACCAGACAACAACAGCAAAAGCATGAGTGATTACCCAGCATGCAAAGAGTTAAAACATTAAATCATTTGAATTTTAAGGGGAGAAAATTAAAATGGAAGTGCAAGGAACTCTCAGTTACAAGAGCTATCTTCTGTGATCTGTCTTTCAGGCTCTTGTAAAGAGAACTATACAGAGTGGAATCAACGGTATAGAACAAGCTCCCATGCCATCTCCATTCTCCATGGAAACTAACCTACCTAGTTCACTCAGAAGGAGGCTGTCCTCTCCCAACCAATCAGAGAAGGTGTTAGATAAAGCTTCAGAACAGTCCAGCAAGGCTAGAGAACTTCTTAGTAGACAGATTGAGGTAAGCAAGAAAAAACATAAGATTTAGATAAAAAAAAAAAAAAATCAAACAAAAATGATTTCTTTCTTATTTCTCTACCAAAATAGCATTTGTTGTGATTCTCATTGGAAGCCTTTCATTGAGGGCCAAGCCTCAAGATAAGAGTGTGTATTTTAAAATTTACCTTTCTTATTACCCAACTAAACCATATGATGTGGGTACTCAAAAGAACCGTCACAGTTCTTTGGGGTACCCCAAAACATTCAGTAAAACCTGTGTAAAACGGCTACTCTCAAAAAGACCAAAGATTGGTTTTCAAGACCAATTATCGTTAATGCAGGTAAAAAGTATTGCAAGGGGAGCATTCTGCAATACTTTTGACCTTCATTATGCATGCATTTGTCATACAGATCTTTGTTTTGTCTATTTTTGAGTGGCCGCTTAAGACCTGTTTTACTGTATGTTTAAACTGATCTTTAAGAAAATAATCATAATTTACGGTAAAGAAGTTTCTGGACCTATGGGGACCTACAACATTTGTTTTCATGGAGAAATGAAAAAATATCAATCTCTATGCTATTCCTATCTTTGAAGTTTTAAAAAGTCAAATGTTTAGAATTTAAATGCTTTGTTCAACCAACCATTAGAGGTTTCTTGCCTGCATAGAAATGTAATAGAAATTACACTTCCAGATATCAGAGAAGTGATGCGAGTTATGTCAGTTTTATCTTGAAAAGGTGCTTAAAATGTTGTTTTTACTCTTTCAGGGATCTAGAGAAGAAATATTGAACACTGTTGTAAGTATCACTTTTCAAAATGTACCTACTTGTCTCTATATTATTGGTGCCTTGGCTATTTTCCATATATCTGGCATTGAGGTTATAAAACTTGAGTTCATTCTCAGACTCAAAATAAAGCGCAATGATTGGCTGCTTGCGGACACGTGTCCGCAAGCAGACAATCATTGCGCTTTATATTGAGTCTGAGACTGTGCTGGATGTATTGCCATAACCTTATGAAAGTGTTGATACAATGAACACAACTCTTTTTTAAGGAAATGTGCAGCTCAGTTTCAAAATAGATGAGGAATGTGATTTCTTGGTTTCTCTGACCTTGGTGTAAATTCAGATCATCTTGGAATTCAGCTGATAAGGATCCGCACTATTAATCCAAATGATGAAGCCTTATTGGTAATGAACTTACACCACTTTATTGACAGGAAATCGAGTATATTGTGTAAACAGCTGTTTCGATAGGAGATTATTAAAACAGTACATAAATATGCCCTATTCTATGAGAGCAATGTATTCCAATGGATACATTTATCCTTGTTTAGTACTGGTTCAATCCAGGAAGACCCCATCCCAACATATCTGAAAAAGTGTTGACTGGGATGTAAAGAATAAAATCAAACAAACAAAAAATAAACAAATATCCCAATGGTGGGTATTTCAAGTTATTAACATTCAAATTACCAAGTTTTTACAGTATTTGACTTTTGTCTTATAAAATATACTTTTGCTTAACCCTTTGTAATCTAATGGATTCTTCCTCTGGGTTGATACAATAAACTTGGGATAGTCCATTGTACATATCTAAGGGTGTCAGGTTATAATTTTCAAAAAATATTGTATTATTTGTCTGAAGATCTTTTTTACCTTAACAAACACTGTAGACCCTGATTAAATGCAGCACTATGCTGCATTTCATCTGGGTCTTCACTGTTTGCAAAAGTACTCATTTAGGGGTTAAGAATATATAAATAGAAATAAAAAAAGTTTCTCATGCAAGATAATCACATTTCAGAATTCCACAAACACAGTGGAGACAGTTTTGGAGATTCTGGACAATATTTTGCCGACATTGACTGAGAACTATCAGACCATGTCACCAACAGGTAGTCTAAGGAGGGCCCAAGCTGCTCTTGAAGAACTTCATAAACAAGTGAAAAACACAGAGACAACAGATCAACTTATGGTAAGACAATATCAAAATCAGGCCCCTTGATAAGAGTGTGTAATTTAAATTTAATTCTCTTATCACTAAATCAAAAGATATATTGTGGGTGCTCAAAAGAATGTCTCCAGGAGCACCCAAAACTTATGTTAAAACTGATGGATAATTTTTTTTCCACAATTTTACACTCAAATTATAGTTTATTTTGACCTATGAAAATATTGAGTTGAGTACTACCTTGACAAAAACTATGTAATAGATTATACAGTCGAACTTTGGTAGCTCGAACTCGCCTGTCTCGAACACCAGGGTTTGCTCGAACTCGTTCGTCCGTCCCGGCAATTTCCCTATACATTTAATGTTAAAATACACCCCAGGCTCGAACAGCGATGGCTCGAACTCAAAGCATGATCCGCAGGGCGATTTCTTCATGTAAAAACGCTATGATGGCTCGAATCAAATATCTCTTTACATGAATCAGTCACACGCTTGATTTAAGTTCATTATTATTTTCATAAGCACTCCGTGACAAAGATGATTTTACCCTTGGGTTACCTAACTGACGAGCGGAACGTATGAAGCAATTAGCGGCAATTTATCAGATCAAAGACATGCCCGGATCCAGGAATTTTTGTCAAGGGGGGGGGGGGGGGGGGGGGGGGTGGGGGGGTCCAGGTCAGTCTGACAAAAAAAGCTCTGACAACATTTTTTTTTTTTTAGTCCTCAGCTTATTTTACAGAAGTCAAATGGTCAATTTCAAAGAAATCTTTCATTTTTCAAGGTTCCATAGGGGGTCCAACATTTTCCAGGGGGGGGGTCCAACTTTTTCCAGGGGGGGGGGGGGGGTCCAATTGCTTATTCCCTATAGAAACCCATATAACTTGTGATTTTCCAGGGGGGGGGGGGGTCCGAACCCCCTGTCCCCCCCTCTGGATCCGCACTTGAAAGGTTTGAGTAAGTTCTCACTTGTCACCACTTAGTAGGGCTGTCGAAAATGATAAAAGACAATTAATGAGATGTTTTGTAATCAAGAATTCGCGTGTCTAAATGAGTAAACATGCCTGGCTGGATAAAGACAGGCATCAGATTGTGCCGCGGTACAGTCTGATCCGCATCTTTGTTGTAAACATCCAGGGGAGTTTGTCATTTTTTCATGTTTTTATTCATTGTTATTAATTGAAACTTGCACAGTGTGAATCAATAATAAGAAAACAACTTGTTTTCTTTTTATTGTTCTAAAGGAAACGATAAACAACCGAACATAAACTGTAGCGACACATAAACCACCCACTAGAAGACAAATAGTACAGCTTACGCGATAGCAAATGCGTTGATCAGCCTGCGCATATACGCACGCTGATAAATGTGTTTACTTTCAACAGGTTCATATGCTAACACATGCGGTTTATCATTTTAACTCTAGCGTGCAAAGGGTTATTGATCAGTGACATGTGTCACGTGCGCTTTGCAACTTTGGTCTATAAAAAACGTGGTGTCCGTGATGACATAAAGTACTTATGAACCAACTTGAAATTGTCAGGCTAGATATCGCTCGAACACATGGGTGGGTCGAACTCGCACAGACGGTCCCGACGAGTTCGAGCCATCGAAGTTCGACTGTATATAGATTTTTTAAAGGGCTATTCCAGTTAAAGATAGGTACCCAGGGGAGAAAATAATTTGAAATTTGACCATCCCCCCATAGAACCAAAAGTTGTGACTGGCGGCTAGGTTTTAAAGTTGTTATACACTGATGGTATTCCTGAAAGCAAACAATATCAACCTTTCTCAGACTGCTCGGGGGGCAGTTTGATCTGGGTCCATATTGTCTGCAATATAAGCACCCATATTAAAATACATCTGCAAATGAGAAAGCAGATGACATTTACCTACCTTGGGGAAATGGGGGTTTTGCTTTATTTAATTGTAAATCTTTTTTTCACAGGCTGTCACACTAGGGTCTCAGGAAGGGGCTTTTGAGAATGTGCGTATGAGCTACAGTGGTGACCAGGGACAACAAATCCGCCAGCTAATCACGGCTCACATGTTACGTAGGGTGGCTATGTGTGTACTTGCCTCATCACAAGGAAAGCGCCAGCACCTAGCTGTCAGTCACGAGAAAGGCAAGATCACCATTCTACAGCTATCCGCCCTGCTGAAACAAGCTGACTCCAGTAAGAAGAAATTGACCCTGACTCGGCTAGCTTCTGCCCCTATTCCCTTCACAGTGCTGTCCATCACAGGAAACCCATGTAACGAGGATTACTTGGCAGTATGTGGTCTCAAAGACTGCCATGTTCTCACATTCACCAGTTCAGGATCTGTGGCCGACCATCTAGTTCTACATCCCACCCTTGCCACGGGAAACTTCATCATCAAGGCACTATGGTTGCCAGGGACACAAACAGAGCTAGCAATAGTTACGGCAGATTTTGTGAAGATTTATAACTTATCCTTGGATGCTGTCAGTCCTCAGTATTTCTTCCTGTTGCCGAGTGGAAAGATCCGAGATGTTTCCTTTGTGTTTTCTGAGGAGGGGCGTTACATTGTACTGATGTCCTCATCAGGCTATATCTACACAGAGGCGTTGGATGACTCAAGCAGTGCCAGACATGGACCCTTCTATATAACCAATGTCATTGAGGTCAAGCATAATGATCTCAAGGTATGTACTCTATTTACCCTAAATATTAAACCAGATATCTTACCAATAAGCCTTCATACTTGAAAATTAATTTTCTTATTTCTCAACCAAAACATATGTTGTGGGTACTCAAAAGAGCCATCTCAATGAGACAGTTCTTTTGGGCATCCAAAACACATGTTTTAATGGATGTGTGAGAAAATCGTTTGCAATTTTTATTACAATTTTACGCTCATGGTTATCCCTTATCCTCTAAATAGACAAAAAATGGACATAAAAGTGAAGCATGCCAATTTTTACATTTAATTTCTGATATGTGGAGGGTACACATCTGTTCCTATTTGACCAGATTTCCTAAGATATGATGGAATCATTTACCGGGTAGATATGTGAACATTTATTGATGACATTAGCAGTTGTGAAAGACAAAATATTAGTTTTAGAATATATTCATGATAATGTGAGGTACGGTAGATGCTCTAAAATTTCGAACACTAGTTGCTTGCCAAAGAGGCCTAGACAAACAGCACAGACCCAGATCAGACTGCTTCCAAGGAAGCAGTCTGATCAGGGTCTTCCCTGTTTGCTATTCTGACATGCATTTTGTGAAGTGCAGCCCTGATAACTAACATATTAATTGCCAGAGAACAGAAAGAGAAAAGTGTTACAAAGTTTAGAAGGTTTACCATATATATTTATTGTAGGATGTGAATGGACAGGTTGCAGGTGGAGGCTTATCAGTATACTACTCCCATGTACTACAGCTACTCTTCTTCAGTTATGGTCAAGGTTAGTGACATTCTAATCTCTGCTGGTTTTCTAACTCTTAAAATGATTAAATAGTGTTTCGGAGTCTTCCGTTTATAGCGTTGGAGTTAGAACATGAAATCTGACAGAAAGCAAATAAATCTGTTCCTTCATAATGGGTTAACTCATTGCCTACTGAGTGTCGTCTGCTGATAACCTTTGCAAACAATTTGGACCCAGATCAGAACATGGTCGTGTTGCATATCAAATTAAATGCAATCACAAAGCAACATGGTAGCAAATATTTTGACCCAGATCAGGCCCGACGTTCTGGGTCCAAATTGTTTGACAGATGGTTTTCCTGAAAGAATTTTTCAAAAAAGCTGATCTTGAAAAATCAGCAGATGACGAAAAAGCATGAAAAGTTACCCGGGAGGCAAAGAGTTAATGAGGTATAGCTGTTAGTATGACTCCTTGTATATAGAGGACCAAGTTGACTAAACCCTAAACCACCAATCATGACTGCAGTAGAGGACACATTGTGTGATACCATACTTGATTTCTGGGTAAAATAAGGCTTGTGAATAATCTGCCAACAGATCCTTTAAGTGGAATTTTAATGTTTAGTTGTTTTGCTCAAAAAACATTTGAAAAAGTGGTCTGCTATAAATTTTGAATGGCACTTAATTAGTTAAAGTAAAACAAATAGATGGCATTGTGACATTTCTTACCCATGATTTAAATGTTGTAAATTTGGTTAAAAGCATTTTAGAATGTGAAAAAAAAGTATTTTAGAAGGTGATGTTACAACACTGGATTATAGTGATGTCATGTGGTAATGATATATGGGCTACCCAATGAGATAAGGGTACACTTCACAAATGCATAAATTCATGCTTTTAACTTGCATGTGCAGCTATTCAGTTGGGCTAATGGATTTCATTTTTATTTTGGCCTTCATTTCCTGCCGTACTTCATGTATGCAAGCAGAAGAGACAGTACAAAAATGTCAGGTGCTTGTTCATATACATGTAATAAATATATTAATATTATTATGCTATTTTCTGTCCTCATTTGTTTGATATTTTTTGTAGGGAAGAACTTCTGTGCTTCAGTGGAGAAAGATCTATCGACAACCATAACAGTATTTCCAATCACTTTTAAGAGGTAAAAATATATTACCATATTTGCCCTGATAAGCACACTATCATGATTTTTTGTCAAAATTCTATATTCTCTTTTGAAAATAGTGTAGATCCAGATCATATATTTTCCAACATGATGAATCCATATTAATTAATTTCACCAAATTGCACCACTGGACTGGCTGAAAATCAGAATTTGATATAGCTTTCACAACTGAAAAAGAGCTCAGTGTACACTTATAAGAGTACAGTAAAACCTGTGTAAAACGGCCATTCACAAATAAACAAAACAAAGATCTTAATGACAAATGGTAGCTTAATGAAGGTCAAAAGTATTGCAGAATGCTCCCCATGGAGCATTCTGCAATACTTTTGACCTGCATTGAGCAATAATCAGTATTGAACAACAAATCTGTCTTTTTTGAGAGTGGCTGTTTTACACAGGTTTTTACGTAGCTTTCACAACTCAAATATAGCTTAGTGTGCACTTATAAGAGTATGTGCTTTACTATGTCCAATATGGTAAAGTAAATGTACCATTTTGCTTGTTACATCAAAACATCATACTGAATGTGAACATCCATTTTATGGTAGGCTAGTTCCATTTTCATTTTAGAGTACACTTAGCATGTTTTTGTCAAAAGAACCACAGTGCGGGGTCCAATTCACAATTGTCACATAGAAAATGAGTTCGTAGTACTCAGCGTATAACAGCAGATTTTTGCTGAAAATGGTTAAATAAAAGGTTATATTTTATACATTTGCATGTTGCCAAGGCTAAATCAGGGGCAGTTACCCATGAGGCTGCCCAAAAGTATGACGTCATAAATAACAAAATCGCAGTAGTTTATTTCGAAAACTTCTTTTCAACCTTAATTTCTCAGAAAGTTGTGTATATTATCAAACAATATCAATGCCTTCAAGAAATGAATTATATGGGGCTATATTTAACAGCATTTAAAAAATGGAAATACTTATCTACGATGGACTATTAAGGTCATGAATGTTATAGGTATATTTGTTTCTTATCAATTTCGCGAAAGGGGGTTGTATCAAATGTAATACTTTCCATATTAGTAAAGGAAACAAAAAAAATGTTATTATAGTCGACTATATAGGCAAGCAGCATGTAGAAAGTTGAATAAGAAACACGGCTCAATTATTGCATAAACGGGCAAAACGTATAACACCCATTTCCCATGAAAATGGCTGAGTTAAGTTTCATTGACAGAGACACGTTCTATAAAATGTTTCTGGTGATCACAAAGTCAGTAATATTGTTTTATAATATCAATACTAGTATTATGAAAGCATAAAACTGCCATATTCATTATTAATTGATGAAACTTATAATCATAAGGTCGTAAAAAACATAAATTTATTTCGTTTCAAAATACTATGATTGTATTATTCTTAAGATAATTCTTTGCTGGATGATTCTATTGTAATATTACATTGTAACGGTACAATTAATACAAACAATAATTAAGAGAATGGTCAATTTAAGGTCACTACTGGCATCAACAACCAATAATAATTTTCAAGGTCCAAATATGCCAAAATATGGTTTCGCAGTACTCATGTTTTTTATTTAATATTAAAGACATGTGCCTGCTTGATATAATTTGCTATGTTGCCAGTAAAAGAATGCAGGGAAGATAATAAGACAAGGCCCTAATTTTGATCATATTATGTTACAATAGCTCTCATTTGTTCGTCGAATTCGCATAAGCAATATGTAAACAATGATGCTTTTATTTCCTGTAGGAAGGTATGTCATAGTATCTGATTGATGACAATCAATAAGGTTTCTTGTCTTTCACGCAATACTTAAGTTGAACATCCATGATGTATATGTAATTTTATAGTGCCTTGTGACTGCTATCAATATATGTTGTATGAAAAGATGTTAGGGAACCACTTTCATTTACGACTTATGACTAGTATAAACGTTTGTACATTACTGATCCTTTGAATGTAGTTTTAAAACAAAATCTTATGAATACGTATCTTATCTAAATCGTTTTCTGTGAAGTTTTTAAAAGATGTTTGGTATATTTTCATTAGCAACAACATAACCATTCATTTAAATAACTGCCATTCAAGCTCACTTAATTCAACTGATTATCTGCTTAAATGTCTTCTTATTTAACATTTTATCATACAATATGGGTAAGAGACCGCCTCCTTGTACATGTAGCAAACGTCAACTATATAAGAACTAAGAAATTTGCACGTCGATTTCTATGTCTTATGATAAAAATCCTACTACATTTTCAATTCAGCTTTTTTGTGAGAGTTTGGGTCGGGAGATCGTACTAAGTCGCTTAAAGCATCCGGACATCCTACTTGTTTTGCTGCAAATAATGAAGGTTTTGGTAGAAACCAATGAAGAAACAGAGTGTTGAAAATAAATTAGTAATAACTGAAAAATTTACGTTTGATCAAGATAATTATTAATAGGACTTGAAATTCCCTTTGAATAAAAACATTGTCATTGTGACATACATTGCATGAATATCATGCGACTGTCTGCATACTTGGTTGTACATGTATACCTATCCTGGTTTTCTATGGTTTCCTCTTTAATTGCATGGTATTGAGTGGGTCAGGCCTCAGACTCAGTGAAGAAACTGACCTAAAGCTTTCATCGAGGGGTTGGTGTCTGATGCTTGTCTTTGGCTGGGCCCACATTGGCTCAACTTGAGTTGTTAGCTAGTTCTGGCTATCTATAGGTCATTAGCCATTTTATTTTCATTTGTCTGTGATGATGCATTGCATAAGCTAGGGAACATACATGCGATCTGAACAATGTTTGTGTTTATCAACTGCATAATCTAGTGCGAAGATTAGGCGCCTGTAAAATACATAACATGTAGTGGGTTTGGCTTCTGTCTGTTCTAAGGCGATGGTTCTGTTGTTATTGATTCACTGGTTATTTGTGCTCTCATTGTTTGGGTGGTTGGGTGTTGTGATTGGTCCTTGCTATGCATTACTTAGTGGCCTTTCACTTTTGCAGTCATCTGGCCGAGGAAGAATAGCTGGTTGCTTTACTTTAACTGTCTTCTTGCTAGCGTTGTTTCTTGTCTTTGATGCTCTGTGCCTCTTCCTCACGGTGTCATGAGTTGGGCTGCAGTGTGTAATCGTGGCATTTCCTGGTCATACTTATTTATTTTTGAGGTACATTAGACATGATTGTTTTTTTCTCTTTACCTAATTATCGTAATCATTTCGCTTTCACACTAGTCATGATTTATTTTTAATTGCCACTTCTTAGTTACATGTACTGAAATACTTTGTTCGTATATGATAATCTCACAAGCAACATTGTAAAGTGTTTTTCCTGCAATACCAAGTACACTGGTGAACACCACTGCTGTTGAATTCAGCATGGGAACTAGTATCAGCAATAATGCAATAAATTTATCAATCTCCCAAATGAGCCTTGAGTAACCCCAATATAATTAGTAAGAAAGGCGACAAAGATCAGGAATTGATACAATCAAGTAATAACTCCAATGTGCCTCATCTGAATTGACAGAATGTACCTGTGCCAGAAAGCCGAGCCGAGAAGACAGGGGTCTAGTGCCTCCTGAAGGTGTACAGATTACATGGGAGTTAAATGGCACTAGATGAACGAGCAGGATAGGTGTATGATTAGCTGAACCTAGTTAAATATCATAGAATAATTTGCAATAGAATTGTTTTAAAGCAGACTCGTGGTAAAAGGATAGTTCCTTGACTAGTCTGCTGTTTTGATCATTTCTATTGGAATTAACTCTACATTTAGAATTAATTTCTTATCCTATTACGCCTAATTGGCATATAAAACGTTAGATAAACGTTTATAGGACATACTGGTTGTTATAATTCTCTTTTAAAAAGAGGAAAGTACCTCTTTTCTATAAGAATTGTGGGGACTTAGCTTTGATATTCGCATTCCTGCATAATTTGAAAATTTTGAGAACGTCTTTAAGGTATAAGGATTGAATTGAAGCAGGTATTTTTAAATTCACTGTCACTTTAGTTATTTAGTATTGGCAAGTTGCCATGGTATCATTACATGGTGTAGAACCAGAGATAGATTTTTCTCCTTTCAAGAAGAGGAGGCATGAACAGTATTGTTCTGAATTTTGTGTGTTCTCTCACAAAAGTGAAAGTGTAGATAGCCTTGGGAGGGGAACTTTCAAAGGTTTATGTCGTTTGAAATAGTCTGTAAGCTGAAGTTAGAAAATGATCCACGTGATTATGGTTCTAATGATATAGAGCAGATATTGCAATCATCGGTCACAGTCAGGGTTATCAACACTTCCCAAATCAAAGCAAACTTGATAGATTGTTATCAAACCAACCAATAGAATGTGTAACAGAAACAGATTCAGAAGTTAAGGGAGCTTTTAAATTGCAGGATAAATGCTATTCAGTGGAAAACACCCTTCAAACTATTTCTTTTAAGCATAACACACAATCATTTTATTCTAAACAAATTATTTTATGATCTTCTAATTATTAGTTACAACATATAGTTATGAATATGGCGTGAATATTGCATGTTGGTGCTTCCATAGCATTAGTACGGATTTCATGAAACATTATTACTGACATTGTGATCACCAGAAACATTTAACATATTTTATTTGTCTCTTATTGTAATTTAACTGGGCATTTTCGTGAAATATACCTATTATATTATTTGCCATATAATATAATAATTACAAATTATTTTTAAAAGATTTTCTGCATACTAAGTGCGCATATAATGGACTATGATATGTGTAAAAAATTTTGTGTCCCCACAACTAATAAGGAAAATAATACATTCGTTACACCCCCTTTTACATAATGTATAAGAAACTTATTTACCCATACTTATTCATGACCATATTAATCCACCTTAGATAAGTGTATCGATTTTTTAAATACTGTAAAAATAACTCTTCATAATTTTATTCTAGAAATGCATTAACTTTGTTTGAAAATATACAATAGTTTCTGAGATATTTAAGTTGAAATGAGGCTTTCAAAATGAATAGCTGCAATTTTGATATTTGTGACGTCATACTTTGAAGCAGCCTAGCGAGTTACTGCCCTTGATTTAATCTTGGCAACATGCAGATTTATTAAATATAGCCTCTTATATATTCATTTTTACCAAAAATCTGCTCTTATACGCTGAGGACTATGAGACCATATTTTGGTATGCTTGGACCCCGCACTACAAGGAAATATGAACTTTTTATCTTTAAGTCTTATTTATGATTTATTCAAGAATACACAGTACTTTTATAGTAAAATTTTAGATAAATTTTTCCAGCCACCCTATCACTGTATACATTTTCTGTTTCAGTGGAAATGGTAGTGCCAAGGGTGGTAACTCTAGTCAGCCTCTGGTTCAGTGGTCTGAGGTGCCAGGACATACCGGGCTGTTGTATTGTATGACCCAGTCTACCAATAATCCTGTTGTACTCATGATAAAACCAGATGCCATCTTGGTACAGGAGATTAAAGTTGTTCCTGCTAAAGCAAAGGTGATTGTCCTGAGATGATCAACAAGGCTATGGAGGGCAGTGGATCAATTGGTAGAGTGTTAGACTGGGGATCAAAGGGTTGCTAGATCGAGGCTCACTGGAGTCACTGTGTTGTGTCCTTGAGCAAGACACTTAACCAGCTGCTTAGTCCTGGTTCAACCCAGGAAGACTGGAAATCATCCTGACATGACTGAAAATCTCATGGACATTTTCCTATAATTCCTCTGTGAAATTGCCCCTTTATAACACAATTCACTAAAACCATACCTGTGGACTCCAAACATAGCATCATTTTAAAGGGACTGGGCTGTAATTGAGCTGTTAGATTAGTAAAATGATTATAGGGATCACACATGTTTTTTCATGCATTAACATTTGCCGGGTCCCGAGGAAGCTGTTTGAACACAAGGCCGCTAGGCCAAGTGTTCAAACATCGTCCCAGGGACCCGGCAAGTGTTAATGCAATGAAACAAGCATGTGTGATCGTTATTCTTGCATATTTTACCTGATTTCAGCATAAACTGCGCTGAAAACGTCGCTAAAAACATTAAATATCCCCTTTTGTACACTTGATTTCTCAAAACAAAATGGCGTCAGCGTCAATTTTCGAACGTCATTACGTCGCCACAACGTCATATATACGCGTGCAACGTTTTCGCGAACGAAAGCATCGGCGAAATGATCAGTCACGGCCGCAACGCATTTCAGTGAAACGTCATACATGCAAATCAGGGCCCAGCTTAGGCTTTTTCAAGTAAAAGCCATGTTCAAACAGCACATGAATCTCATGATTTGAACATGGATTTTGCGGCTTCAAACAGCTTCGCGTAACGAATTCCCATGCAAGAATATGTGTTTGAGTAGAATGGTACCGTAATATAGAAAAGTTTAATGGCTGTCCATAAAAAAAATTGATGATTGTACATATACAGGAGAACAAAGAAGCTTCAAACTTTGGTTCTAAATTTTTAACTTTATTAATTGTAAATATTTATATTTGATCTTATTAAGTTGAATAATAAATGTGTAAACTAAAAGTCATACTTAAAACGTTTTATCATTTTACATTCAAATTTGATTATTATGAATAAAGTTTAAAGGTATTACATGAATCTTTTATGGTAAAATATAAAATGTTCATGGTAATATTTTAAAGTTTGAAATTATTGTTAAAGTAAAATGGCTAAGTTTCATAGTAGTGTATATAAATTTAATTGATATAATTATCTTATTTTTACCTCTTTTCAGATACAAGATGTAGTGGCAATAAGACACAATGCCTCAAATTCTGACCAGGTAAGAATACTCCTTCTGGCTTCAGTCACCAAGATCATTCACACGCAGGCTTAAAGATAACTCATCTAGCCATACATATTGTATTTGACCAAATAAGCTCACTGTGTGAATAACTTTTTGTTAAAATATGCTCTACCCTTTTCTGAAAACAGTGTAGATCCTGATCAGCTGGCTTCTGATCAGGATCCACACTTTTTTCATCCACACGATGAATCTCTACTGATGAGGAAAGTACATCCCTCGATTAACTGAAAATATGAAGTTTAAATTGTGTGAACAGCCCATAAAAGTACTGTGTGCTATTTTGTGAGCATGTTCACTAACTAGATGGAATTAGTCCTGACATGACTGAAATATTGTTGACTGGGACTTTAAAGCCTAAACTCAATCAGAACTAGATGGAATAGGATAAGTCTTAGTCTCATAGGTTTAGATTAGCATAATTTTTAAGAGTAAAATTGTGAATTATTTTATCCATTAGTTTAAAAGGGTTAAATCATAAATTAAGCATGAACTGATCATTTTTTTTTTTTGGAATTTATCATTGTAAGATTATTTTTTTTAGTAATTTTAGGGTTAAATTCACTATTCAACTGACAGATTTGCCTTACTGAGAATTGCTAACTGTTCTCACCCTTGTTACATTGTAAATATGTTTGTTTCAGCAAAGAACAACAATGATTCTGCTGTGTGAAGATGGTAGCCTAAGGATCTACATGGCTAATGTTGACAACACCAACTTCTGGTTGTCACCCTACCTACAGCCACAGAGCCCCATATCAGTTCTCACCCCTGTTACATTGTAAATATGTTTGTTTCAGCAAAGAACAACAATGATTCTGCTGTGTGAAGATGGTAGCCTAAGGATCTATATGGCTAATGTTGACAACACCAACTTCTGGTTGTCACCGTACCTACAGCCACAGAGCCCTATATCAGTTCTCACCCCTGTTACATTGTAATATGTTTGTTTCAGCAAAGAACGACAATGATTCTGTTGTGTGAAGATGGTAGCCTAAGGATCTATATGGCTAATGTTGACAACACCAACTTCTGGTTGTCACCGTACCTACAACCACAGAGCCCCATATCAGTTCTCTCCCCTGTAACATCGTAAATATGTTTGTTTCAGCAAAGAACGACAATGATTCTGCTGTGTGAAGATGGTAGCCTAAGGATCTACATGGCTAATGTTGACAACACCAACTTCTGGTTGTCGCCGTACCTACAGCCACAGAGCCCTATATCAGTTCTCACCCCTGTTACATTGTAAATATGTTTGTTTCAGCAAAGAACGACAATGATTCTGTTGTGTGAAGATGGTAGCCTAAGGATCTACATGGCTAATGTTGACAACACCAACTTCTGGTTGTCACCGTACCTACAGCCACAGAGCCCTATATCAGTTCTCTCCCCTGTTACATTGTAAATATGTTTGTTTCAGCAAAGAACGACAATGATTCTGCTGTGTGAAGATGGAATCCTAAGGATCTATATGGCTAATGTTGACAACACCAACTTCTGGTTGTCACCCAACCTTCAACCACAGAGTCCTATATCAGTTCTCTCCCCTGTTACATTGTAAATATGTTTGTTTCAGCAAAGAACGACAATGATTCTGCTGTGTGAAGATGGAATCCTAAGGATCTATATGGCTAATGTTGACAACACCAACTTCTGGTTGTCACCGTACCTACAGCCACAGAGCCCTATATCAGTTCTCTCCCCTGTTACATTGTAATATGTTTGTTTCAGCAAAGGACGACAATGATTCTGTTGTGTGAAGATGGCAGCCTCAGAATCTACATGGCTAATGTTGACAACACCAACTTCTGGTTGTCACCGTACCTACAGCCACAGAGTCCTATATCAGTTCTCTCCCCTGTTACATTGTAATATGTTTGTTTCAGCAAAGAACGACAATGATTCTGCTGTGTGAAGATGGAATCCTAAGGATCTATATGGCTAATGTTGACAACACCAACTTCTGGTTGTCACCCTACCTACAACCACAGAGTCCTATATCAGTTCTCTCCCCTGTTACATTGTAATATGTTTGTTTCAGCAAAGAACGACAATGATTCTGCTGTGTGAAGATGGTAGCCTAAGGATCTATATGGCTAATGTTGACAACACCAACTTCTGGTTGTCACCCTACCTTCAGCCACAGAGTCCTATATCAGTTCTCTCCCCTGTTACATTGTAATATGTTTGTTTCAGCAAAGAACGACAATGATTCTGTTGTGTGAAGATGGCAGCCTCAGAATCTACATGGCTAATGTTGACAACACCAACTTCTGGTTGTCACCCTACCTACAGCCACAGAGCCTCATATCAGTTCTCTCCCCTGTTACATTGTAATATGTTTGTTTCAGCAAAGAACGACAATGATTCTGTTGTGTGAAGATGGCAGCCTCAGAATCTACATGGCTAATGTTGACAACACCAACTTCTGGTTGTCACCCTACCTTCAGCCACAGAGTCCTATATCAGTTCTCACCCCTGTAACATCGTAAATATGTTTGTTTCAGCAAAGAACGACAATGATTCTGCTTTGTGAAGATGGTAGCCTAAGGATCTACATGGCTAATGTTGACAACACCAACTTCTGGTTGTCACCGTACCTACAGCCACAGAGTCCTATATCAGTTCTCACCCCTGTTACATTGTAAATATGTTTGTTTCAGCAAAGAACGACAATGATTCTTTTGTGTGAAGATGGCAGCCTAAGGATCTATATGGCTAATGTTGACAACACCAACTTCTGGTTGTCGCCGTACCTACAGCCACAGAGCCCTATATCAGTTCTCACCCCTGTTACATTGTAAATATGTTTGTTTCAGCAAAGAACGACAATGATTCTGTTGTGTGAAGATGGCAGCCTAAGGATCTACATGGCTAATGTTGACAACACCAACTTCTGGTTGTCACCCTACCTACAACCACAGAGCCCTATATCAGTTCTCTCCCCTGTTACATTGTAATATGTTTGTTTCAGCAAAGAACGACAATGATTCTGTTGTGTGAAGATGGCAGCCTAAGGATCTACATGGCTAATGTTGACAACACCAACTTCTGGTTGTCACCCTACCTACAACCACAGAGCCCTATATCAGTTCTCTCCCCTGTTACATTGTAATATGTTTGTTTCAGCAAAGAACGACAATGATTCTGCTGTGTGAAGATGGCAGCCTAAGGATCTATATGGCTAATGTTGACAACACCAACTTCTGGTTGTCACCGTACCTACAGCCACAGAGCCCTATATCAGTTCTCACCCCTGTTACATTGTAATATGTTTGTTTCAGCAAAGAACGACAATGATTCTGTTGTGTGAAGATGGCAGCCTCAGAATCTACATGGCTAATGTTGACAACACCAACTTCTGGTTGTCACCCTACCTACAACCACAGAGCCCTATATCAGTTCTCTCCCCTGTTACATTGTAATATGTTTGTTTCAGCAAAGAACGACAATGATTCTGCTGTGTGAAGATGGCAGCCTAAGGATCTACATGGCTAATGTTGACAACACCAACTTCTGGTTGTCACCCTACCTACAACCACAGAGCCCTATATCAGTTCTCTCCCCTGTTACATTGTAATATGTTTGTTTCAGCAAAGAACGACAATGATTCTGCTGTGTGAAGATGGTAGCCTAAGGATCTACATGGCTAATGTTGACAACACCAACTTCTGGTTGTCGCCGTACCTACAACCACAGAGTCCTATATCAGTTCTCTCCCCTGTTACATTGTAAATATGTTTGTTTCAGCAAAGAACGACAATGATTCTGCTGTGTGAAGATGGCAGCCTAAGGATCTACATGGCTAATGTTGACAACACCAACTTCTGGTTGTCACCCTACCTACAGCCACAGAGCCCCATATCAGTTCTCACCCCTGTTACATTGTAAATATGTTTGTTTCAGCAAAGAACGACAATGATTCTGTTGTGTGAAGATGGTAGCCTAAGGATCTACATGGCTAATGTTGACAACACCAACTTCTGGTTGTCGCCGTACCTACAACCACAGAGTCCTATATCAGTTCTCTCCCCTGTTACATTGTAATATGTTTGTTTCAGCAAAGAACGACAATGATTCTGCTGTGTGAAGATGGCAGCCTAAGGATCTATATGGCTAATGTTGACAACACCAACTTCTGGTTGTCACCGTACCTACAGCCACAGAGCCCTATATCAGTTCTCACCCCTGTTACATTGTAAATATGTTTGTTTCAGCAAAGAACGACAATGATTCTGTTGTGTGAAGATGGCAGCCTAAGGATCTATATGGCTAATGTTGACAACACCAACTTCTGGTTGTCGCCGTACCTACAGCCACAGAGCCCTATATCAGTTCTCACCCCTGTTACATTGTAAATATGTTTGTTTCAGCAAAGAACGACAATGATTCTGCTGTGTGAAGATGGCAGCCTAAGGATCTACATGGCTTATGTTGACAACACCAACTTCTGGTTGTCGCCGTACCTACAACCACAGAGCCCTATATCAGTTCTCACCCTTGTTACATTGTAAATATGTTTGTTTCAGCAAAGAACGACAATGATTCTGTTGTGTGAAGATGGTAGCCTAAGGATCTATATGGCTAATGTTGACAACACCAACTTCTGGTTGTCACCCTACCTACAGCCACAGAGCCTCATATCAGTTCTCTCCCCTGTAACATCGTAAATATGTTTGTTTCAGCAAAGAACGACAATGATTCTGCTGTGTGAAGATGGCAGCCTAAGGATCTATATGGCTAATGTTGACAACACCAACTTCTGGTTGTCGCCGTACCTACAGCCACAGAGCCCTATATCAGTTCTCACCCCTGTTACATTGTAAATATGTTTGTTTCAGCAAAGAACGACAATGATTCTGCTGTGTGAAGATGGCAGCCTAAGGATCTACATGGCTAATGTTGACAACACCAACTTCTGGTTGTCACCCTACCTACAGCCACAGAGCCTCATATCAGTTCTCTCCCCTGTTACATTGTAAATATGTTTGTTTCAGCAAAGAACGACAATGATTCTGCTGTGTGAAGATGGTAGCCTAAGGATCTATATGGCTAATGTTGACAACACCAACTTCTGGTTGTCACCCTACCTACAGCCACAGAGCCCTATATCAGTTCTCACCCCTGTTACATTGTAAATATGTTTGTTTCAGCAAAGAACGACAATGATTCTGCTGTGTGAAGATGGCAGCCTAAGGATCTACATGGCTAATGTTGACAACACCAACTTCTGGTTGTCGCCGTACCTACAACCACAGAGCCCTATATCAGTCCTCAAACCAGTGAAGAAGAAGAAGACCACCAAATCTGGACGACCATCAGGATCTGTCAACTTTCCTATTGACTTCTTTGAACATTGTCTACAGTCTAATGATATTGAGGTGAGATGTGTTTCCAATTTTGAAACTGCCAATTATGCTCCATTTTCCATAATATTTTCAAATACGTGATATTTCAAAGGCGTCAAAAGGCATTATTATAATGAAGTAAAGGGTAGATCAATGGAAAGTTTGATACAGTTATGTCATGCTGGTCCATTGTATATATTGAGGGGTAGTGACGAGTTTGGCATCTGCTGTAGTCATGATTGCAGGTTTAAGGGGTCATTTTGTTTATGTAATATATTTCCAGTTTGGAGGGAATGACATTCTACAGATTTACAATGTTCATCAAGTGAAACACAGACTCAACACAACTGGGATGTATATTGCAAGCACAAAGGTAAGGAAGAATTTGTTATTTTATCACTTCATGAAAATGGCAGACACCATAATAAACCCAAAAAGTGTTATCATATATGACATCGTGTGTGGGAGTGGAATAACGCCATGCATTAAAACCGATTTACTGATTTTCGGGTAACGATACATGTATTTAATCACGTCCATAACAACTGTGCGTACATAATAACTTTTTTCATCAGAAATGAGATATCAAAGATATCTTCATGTCTTATGATAAATAGAATCAAACATTCGTGCTCCTGTATTATTGAATTTATTAAACTCGTTGCGAAAAAGTGATAAAATGATTGGCAAGCCTCACATTTTCTCACGTTTCCCCAACTTGTTTAATTAATTCAATAAAACATAAGCACTCGTAAGATCCTCTATATACTCTTAATTACACAGATTTCTTTTAGAGATGTAGTTGCTATATTGCTGGCATTTACTAATGTCATCTGTTGGTAGCCTGTACAAACAGTTTAGACCCAGATCAGGACAGACAGAATGTTGGTCCTGATCTGGATCCAAACGTTTGATAGTGTTCATGAAAGATTTTTTTGGAAAGCTAATTTTGAAAAAAAGTCAGCAGATGACAACAGAAGCATGAAAAATTACCCAGCATGCAAAGAGTTGAAATATATCTCATAAGATGATTATTGGATAATACAAAATGTGTGATGAAAATTAAACGGTAAATGTTCTAAAATTTAGATACTATCTCTTTCTTTCTCCAATGAAAATGATGGATTATCAGAGCTGGAATTCACAAAATACATGTCAGAATAGCAAACAGGGATGACCCTGATCAGACTGCTTCTTCAGAAGCAGTCTGATCTGGGTCTTCACTGTTTGCCTAGGGCATTTTGGCCAGCAACTAGTGTTCAAAATTTTAGAACATTTACCGTATTGTCTCATTTCTTTTTCAGCCTGCAGGATTCAGCATTGAGATCACAAAAACTACCAATACAACAGTGATGGTTGGTGTGAGAGTGTTAGTGGGTAGTCAGAGTATTGATAGAGCACCTACCTATCTAGAGGTGTTTGGTCGCACCACACAGGTAAATTTCTTAAACCCTATAATGGATTTCCCATTTACTTGGGATGGTCCATGTATATACTGAGGGGTCACAGGTTATATTTTCAAAATAATGTTGAATTTTTTTCTCTGAAGATTTTTTGTCCTAGCATCCAGTGCAGACCTTGATAAATTGCTGCATTCTGCGGCATTTAATCTGAGTCATTCCTGTTTGCAATAGTACCTATTTAGGGGTTTCTAGTGTTTTAAATGTTAAACTATTAGTGGTCAAGAGAATTTATTTTAAAGACAGAGGAAAAATATGCTATAATTTTTTCCCTACTAGTGGCGATATTTGTTGTCTAATAAATAACCTATACAAACAATTTAGACTCAGGTCTGGCCCATCAAGCCATTTGGCCTGATCTGGGTCCAAGCTGTTCGACACTCTGATAGTATTCCTGCAAGATTCTGAAGGCTTCAAAAAAGCATGGATAATTACCCACTTTGCAGGGGTTAAGCATTTTAAGATAAGACTGTGTGCAGTTATTATGAGCATGACCTAGAAAACATGGCTTATATATAAAGTTTGTCATGAAGTTATACTGGTTGGACTGCTAAACCCTATTTTTAGATCATGACATCATTTTCTATTTTTAGACAACATTGAAAAAAAAAATCAAGAAAAATTTAAGGGCTATTCCAGAGAAAAACACCTGGGGGTAGAAGACGGCACTTTTTTCTTACCCAACCACCCATGGAATTCTATTTCCTCGGACACCAACCACCCATGTAAGGATCATTGACGGTTTTGGTCTTATACGCCTATTTTTCTGATTCCCAGAAGGCTGCTTTTGAGCTTCTAGTGTGGTGCATGTAGTATCAGTGCAATCGGTGAATCTAATGGCAAGAGCCAGCTAGCAAAATATTTTCAAAATTCCTACGCACTCGAGAGTTATGGCGGGTAGAAAGGGGAGGGGGTCTGAAATTTCATGAAAATAAAAAGTGCTTTAAAAAGTGATTTCTGCACGTTTTCTTGATTTATTTGGTAGGCATGGTGATATCTATTGAACAAACCATATGCAGAGTATAAACGAATCACGATAATTGATGAAATTGTTTTAAAAACAAAATATGTTTTGTGATAAGATGATTTTGGGGAGATAATTTAGAAGTTACCTGTACATGTTTGACTACATGTACCATAAATAATACAAAACTGAAAGCTCAACAAAAGAAATAAATATTTTTGAATGAATGAAAGTGTCCCATTTACCATTGGAAAGTAAAACTGATTCTTACTAGATCCTTTGAATATTAATTTTGCTTTGTTTAAAGGGCATAGCATGTTGAATGTATTTAAAGTGTCCTAATATTTATGGTATACATGATGCATGTATATCCCTATATGAGACAATATATTGAACACTAAAGTATTTACCTGTTATAACTCTTTGCATGCCAGTGGATAATTTTGTCGTCTGCCAATAGCCTTTTTATAAACAGTTTGAACCCAGTTGAAGACCAATAGAATGTCGGTTTTGATCTGGATCCAAACTGTTTGACACTCTGATGGTGGTCCTGGGTGGTTTATTTCTAAAAACTTAATTTTGAAGAAAGTCAGCAGACGAAAATAAAAACATGAACAATTCCCTAGCATGCAACTATACTTAAACGCAAAAGAAACGCAACCGTTTTCAATCCACTTTTTCTTCCACATGGATCACATGAGGCTTATTTCTTAATAATATCCTGTGTTCCTGTGCATTGAGTACTGATTTGCCGTAAAATGGTTTTGATCACGATTTCCATTCTGACGTTATGATGACGTCAGTAAATTTCAACAAATGGAGTCTAAAAAAGTGATGTCTCATTCGATTTGAAAACAAACAGCTTGATCTGATAGCCAGATGTCTTAACTAAAGGAAAAAACTAAAACGGTTTGCAAGTTATTGGTTATCAACGCTACCAGTCGCAGCATTGCTGCGTTTCTTTTTTGACGTCAACCTATTTTTTTAAAAAAAAACCAGTAATTACAGACGCATTTTGTTCGATCATGTCGCGATACTTATGTCGTTTATTCAATGTATTGAGGGCTATATGGTGACATTAAAAGTTTTCGATTGTTATTATTCGTTTGGATAAAAATGGCCAATTGCGCAAAAAATTAAAAGACGTCATTTTGACAAAATGAACGTTGACAGAAACATAAAAGTACCTGATTTGATTTTGTCTACCATTTTGCTTTCAAAAACCGATATTGGTTTAAAACATTTTTTCGCAAAATAGGCACAATTTTTGAACTTTGTAACTTTGAAAATGGGGGTTGCCTTACATTTCTCGTTGTAGCTCGCCAACAATAGGTCACATCGGTCTGCTTTTAGTGTTGTATGCAAGGCAAATAACGGAACTTAGCGATTTCATTATCACTGGCTGAATTTTTTTATGAAAAAGAAGGAACTACCATTTTAGAAAGAGTTGCGTTTCTTTTGCGTTTAAGTATAGATAAGTACAGGACGTTTGCAAAATAATGTGTCATTTAATAACAGTGAGATTTTTTCTTATGAAAAAATGCATAAAACCTTGCTAATTCTACTTTTAATCTTTTAGTACTTTATATTAAACTAGCACAGAATACAAAGCAATTTAGGAGGTTGATTCTAGAGAGCTTCATTACTGTCATTAATTTCCTATTCGGTAGAAAAGGCATTTTATGGGCTTAAGCCCTGGGTTTTTGGGCTGCTGAACATCTTCCCCCCCCGTGTGCCAGCATGCCACTTCCATACAAAGTGTAAAATATGGTAACACATAGGCAGGCAAAAGCTTTTGCTGGCACACGGGGGGAATGATATTTTAAAAAATGTTTTCGGATTCCTATATATCTTAATGTAAAACTGATTGTTCTGCCCAAAATTTTACATCTTTGAAGCATTTAATATCGAAAACAGATTTCACAGCCATAAAGTACTCAGGTCAGGGTAGCTTTAAGGCGAAGAAAGGGACGATTGACAAACATTTATTTTTACTGAAAACCATAGGCATTTACCCATAGCAAGTGTCAATGATCCGTAGAAAGCTTTGTACACCAACTACCCATAGAATTCAATTTTCCTACGGCCCAGTGGTGTAAAATTCCCCATCCGCTCCCTCGCATTGGTGAAACTTCGGGTTAGACACGTAAAATGCAATTTATCTTTTAGAGAAGACGAAAAAAGGTAAAAATACAGATGGTCGATCTTTTCCTTCGAAAACCGGATGTTTATATCAGACAGTTGCAAATACGCATGCGCATCTCTGTGATTAACTCCCCAACTCCCCAGCGGCTTGTTCGCAGAGCCTCTTCTGGACTCAGGGGGTGCAGACGACTGAAATCGTCCAAATGCGGCGGGCCAATTCAGAAATTGAACACAACATTTTTGCTTTAACCAATGCCGGTCTTTGGTTCCACATTTGCTGTCCAAATTAAATGTCACAGCAAGACATAGGATCGTTTTAAGGAAAGAAAATAGGGGTGTGTGGGGAGGGGGGGGGGTCATGAGAGACTGAGTGTGCCATAAAGCAAATTGAAATAATAAAGTCACAGCAGTGAGAATAATATGAACTTAGGCGCTACCTTAACTGTGCAAAGCAATCAAACAGATCAATTCACAATTATTATGAGTGTAATCAACTAGGCACCTTTCTAAATGAAAGAATTGGTAAAACGCATTATTCCAATGTCCAGTTTCAGTCTTTATTGGTATAGGTTTTTACAGGTTTTGGCTTTTACCAGTAGCCTAACTACCCTATAGCGTTGTTTCCTTAAATAAATTCTTCTGAAAATACATGTTTCCCAAGTGAAGTAATGACCGCTACAGAAGCCACTATTTGGGAGTTTATTTGGGTACCATTTTTTACCATTTTTTACCAATATTGGACGGAAACATCCGAGTTTTGGTGATTGCATATAAACAAAAATGGCCGTTTCCGATGCGGTTTGGCTAGATTTGATAAAACTTCTCCTTTTTTGGGGCAGATGATATTCTTTCTTCCCCTTCCACGCAACGAAATACCAACCACCCATGTAATTAGATTTGGTCGGACACCAATGACCCATATAATTTGAAAACTTTCCGCACCAACCACCCATAGAAAAATATATTGCCTGCCGTCTTCCCCTCCCAGGCCTTTTTTTCTGGAATAGCCCTAAGTAAAGTTTTAAATACTTTTGAAAATTTTATGGAAAATGGAGCATTTGCTCCAAAAGAGCAAACGCTCCATTTTTCATAATATCTTCAAATGCATACATGTAGTATTGCAAAGGTGTCAGAAGGCGTTATTATGGAGTAAAGGTTAAAATTAATATTTTGAACCTTTTCTGCAATTGTAGGTGAACTGTACAAGGCCAAGGTGGGTAGATATGCCATTCACAAGAGAAGAATCTTTGGGTGCTGACAAGAAATTCACTCTTTTTGGTAAGTTCTAGGAGAGGAAAATTGCTGGGTCTTAAATATTAAAATATACAGGCTCTATAACTCCATGATTCCATTGAACCGAATTTTTCATTTTGAGTTATCAGTAGTTGGAGCTAGTCTGTATAACATATAATAATAAAATTGAGTTCATTGTTGAGAAATTGTTTTTGCTTTAACCCTTTTTAGGCCTATGGGAGCCCAGTTTCTCAGAGTGCTTTACTCGAGACCGAGGATTACACGTTTGAGCTTCACTGCATTGTCCTTGAGCAAGACACACTTGCTTAGTATTGGTTCAACCCAGTAAGACCTGTCCGGACATAGCTAAAAAATTGTTGACTGCGACGTAAAGAATCATATCAAATAAACAAACAAATTTTTAGGCCTATGGAATTTTCCATAAAGTTTGATAAAGTTAGGTATATGGAGGGGTCACAGGCTATAAATTTTAAAAAAAGTTGTATTTTTTTCTCTGAACATTAATTTTGTCTTTGCAAACCATGCAGACCCTGATGAAATGCTGCATTATGCAGCATTTCATCTGGGTCTTCACTGTTTGCAAAAGTACCTGTTTATGCGTTTCTGGTCTACAAAAGGTTAAAAATTGTATTATTATTCTAGTTGGTACCAGCACTGACCCCAATGGTGTAACAATGGTCGACTCTATCAAGGTTTTTACGAAGACCAAGGAGGCTTTCGGTTGGCCTGAGGAACCTGACGAGTTCCAGGAACAGAGTACACCCAAACCAACAGCGACTGTGACGGCTAATTCTGTCAATAATAACAATGACACAGACGTCCCCGCACCGTCATCCTCCTCCTTTACTCCCCTACCACTCACTTCAGCTGATAGGTAAATTCCTTTCTCATCCTGAGCCAGGATACAGTAAAACCTGTCTTTAGTGGACACTCAAAAGTAGACAAAACAAGGGCCTTAAAGACAAAGGGTAGCTAAATGAAGGTCAAAAGTATTGCAGAATGCTCCCCTTGGAGCATTCTGCAATGCTTTTGACCTGCATTAAGGGATAATCAGTCTTGAAAAACAATTTTGGTCTTCTTTGTGAGTGGCCGCTTAAGACAGGTTTTACTGTATATCCTTTAGTGAAAACAGTAGATCTCGACCAGCCAGCTTTTGGAGAAGCCGACCGGTCAGGATCAACACAGTTTAGGATGAATTTATTATGATAAATGGAGTTGTTCAATTGAACTAACAGAAAAACAGTAATTGATGTAGGTTATTAATTTATTCAGCATTTTAAGGGTTAGTCCTAAAAATGTTATCGGCTATTTACATCTGCTCAGGGCTGTGGAAATACCATGCCCGACTTGTCTGACCAGGTCCCATTTCATTCAGGACAAGTTGAAAATTTCAATTTACTTGTCCTTGGACAAGTGCAAAATTTGTAGAAAGTTCATAAAATTTTGTGTTTCATATTTTGATTAATTATTATAAGTTCACATGTTGCATTAAAACAGTTTGGATCCTGATCAGCTGGCTTCTTCAGAAGCCAGCTGATCTGGATCTACACTGTTTACAAGAGAGTTGATATCTGCATGGTTTCATGCTAGCTGTTTTAGAAAGAGTAAATTGTTTAAGCACAGGAAGGTATGAGCTAATCTGTATAGGACAAGTAAAATTTTCGTTGGACAAGTACATTATGGCCATTTACATGTCCCTGGACAAGTAGAAAATTTTACTATTTCCACACCCCTGATCTGCTGTAAAATTCAAATGCTTTTCAGGCTAGATTTTTTCATGGAAGCAAACAATATGAACCCTGATCAGACACTCCCTAGGGAGCTGTCTGATCTGGGTCCATATAATTTGCAATATAGGCCACCTACGAATATATATTATGCAGGTGAGAGAGCAGACAACAAGTCTTGACTGGTGGGCTAAGGGTTTCGATAAAATTCTGGAAATTCTATATCTATGTATCAATCGAAGATCTGAAGATCTTCATGAATTTACAATTTATACTTCTTATATGGTTATCAATTTGATTTTGCTGAGAGGCTATGTTAGAGCAGTTCAAAATTGTAATTGCTGGGTAGTATACATGTGTAATTTACAGCTTGGCCTATACCTGTCCATATTTGCCTCGTTGTCCAGCTTGTTGCTGTACAATAGCTTGAGTAGGAAACTGTTGATTAGATGTATATTTTGACATTCAACCATCCTATTATGGTGTATGAGCAGTGAATGGTCTGGTGTGCCTGCCGGCAGGGATATGCTGGTCCCAATTTGATTAGTTCAGAAATCTCATGTACTGGCTCCCATTTACTTTCAGATTACTGAGCAGTGCCTTGGAAGTTCTAGATGGAGCTTTTGCTGCAAGTTCAGCTGATGAAAAGGTAATAACTACTGCAGATTACATTATTTCATTAGTCCCTGGGATTTACATGTTCGGTGAATGTTCTAAAATTTCAAACACTTTTCACTTTCTTTTAACAAATAAAATATTGATTATCAGGACTGAAATTCATAAAATGTTTGTCAGAATAGCAAACAGGGAAGACCCTGATGAGAGTCTGATCTGGGTCTGCACTGTTTGTCTAAGCCTGTTTTGGCAGGCAACTAGTGTTCGAAATTTTAGTACATTTACCTTACTTTAAGTTAAAGTCGAATCTCATTTACTTTGAAGTCGACAGGTCCAAAGTTTTTACTTTGTGTGGTCAGTACATGTACATTGTAGTTCAAATTGAAGGGGGT
This sequence comes from Loripinus fragilis, assembly GCA_964019695.1. Taxonomy (NCBI): domain Eukaryota; kingdom Metazoa; phylum Mollusca; class Bivalvia; order Lucinida; family Lucinidae; genus Loripinus; species Loripinus fragilis. The sequence continues at coordinate 38,853,188 of OZ026515.1, forward strand.
CTTTATTATATAATATTTAACCTAGAAATTAATTTGTTCTGTATTTTCTATCAAAGCATATGTTCTTAGCGCTTTTTAAGCACCCAGAACATTTTTGATGGGGAATTTTTTGAAAATAATTTAGAAATATACTCTGAACCATATCCCAAATTTAGCTCAAATAGTGGGTTCTTCAAACTATCAGAATTTGAATTAAATGAGTTTTTAGTGTATTTTGGAAAGTCAGTCCATCTGAAATACAAAAAGACACAAGGTCCTGGATAGGTGAAATACTTTTCTTTTTCACTCTTTATCTGCTAATGGATTCTTCCTACTGATTTGATACATTAAATTTGGGATGGTCCAGTATATATTGAGGGGTCAAAGGTTATATTTTCCAAATAGAATTGTATTTCTTTCTCTGAAGATTGTTCTTATCTCAGTAAACAGTGCAGACCCTGATGAAATGCTGCATTATGCGGCATTTCATCTGAGTCTGCACTATTTGCCAAAGTATGCATTTACGAGTCACCAGTATACAAAAAGTAAAGGTTTTTGTTTGGAAAAATGGGATTATGTCATTTTGGTAACACCCTTTCATATATAACAGTTTCATTTCAGTTTCTACACTATTGAGAATTACGACTAATTGTTATGTACTAAATCAATGATGTACATGCAAGAAATTTTAAAGATTTTTTCTTCTATGTTGTAGGATCCTGCAAGACAGAGGACTTTAGAGATAGCGACTAGTCTGCTGACCTTAGCAACACCGTCTAGTGTTCAACAACATACCAAGTCCCTTATGGCATCACTGTTTGTCAACTCACAGGTCTATCATACACATAAGGTAGGTTTAGAGATAGCAACCAGCCTGTTGACCTTAGCAACGCCCTCTAGTGTTCAACAACATACCAAGTCTCTGATGGCATCACTGTTTGTCAACTCACAGGTCTATCATACACATAAGGTAGGTGTAGAGATAGCGACCAGTCTGCTGACCTTAGCAACACCGTCTAGTGTTCAACAACATACCAAGTCCCTTATGGCATCACTGTTTGTCAACTCACAGGTCTATCATACACATAAGGTAGGTTTAGAGATAGCAACCAGCCTGTTGACCTTAGCAACACCGTCTAGTGTTCAACAACATACCAAGTCTCTGATGGCATCACTGTTTGTCAAATCACAGGTCTATCATACACATAAGGTAGGTGTAGAGATAGCGACCAGTCTGCTGACCTTAGCAACACCGTCTAGTGTTCAACAACATACCAAGTCCCTTATGGCATCACTGTTTGTCAACTCACAGGTCTATCATACACATAAGGTAGGTGTAGAGATAGCGACCAGTCTGCTGACCTTAGCAACACCGTCTAGTGTTCAACAACATACCAAGTCCCTTATGGCATCACTGTTTGTCAACTCACAGGTCTATCATACACATAAGGTAGGTTTAGAGATAGCAACCAGCCTGTTGACCTTAGCAACGCCCTCTAGTGTTCAACAACATACCAAGTCTCTGATGGCATCACTGTTTGTCAACTCACAGGTCTATCATACACATAAGGTAGGTGTAGAGATAGCGACCAGTCTGTTGACCTTAGCAACACCGTCTAGTGTTCAACAACATACCAAGTCTCTCATGGCATCACTGTTTGTCAACTCACAGGTCTATCATACACATAAGGTAGGTTTAGAGATAGCGACCAGTCTGTTGACCTTAGCAACACCGTCTAGTGTTCAACAACATACCAAGTCCCTTATGGCATCACTGTTTGTCAACTCACAGGTCTATCATACACATAAGGTAGGTTTAGAGATAGCAACCAGCCTGTTGACCTTAGCAACACCGTCTAGTGTTCAACAACATACCAAGTCTCTCATGGCATCACTGTTTGTCAACTCACAGGTCTATCATACACATAAGGTAGGTGTAGAGATAGCGACCAGTCTGCTGACCTTAGCAACACCGTCTAGTGTTCAACAACATACCAAGTCCCTTATGGCATCACTGTTTGTCAACTCACAGGTCTATCATACACATAAGGTAGGTTTAGAGATAGCAACCAGCCTGTTGACCTTAGCAACGCCCTCTAGTGTTCAACAACATACCAAGTCTCTGATGGCATCACTGTTTGTCAACTCACAGGTCTATCATACACATCTGATGGCATCACTGTTTGTCAACTCACAGGTCTATCATACACATAAGGTAGGTGTAGAGATAGCGACCAGTCTGTTGACCTTAGCAACACCGTCTAGTGTTCAACAACATACCAAGTCTCTCATGGCATCACTGTTTGTCAACTCACAGGTCTATCATACACATAAGGTAGGTGTAGAGATAGCGACCAGTCTGCTGACCTTAGCAACACCGTCTAGTGTTCAACAACATACCAAGTCCCTTATGGCATCACTGTTTGTCAACTCACAGGTCTATCATACACATAAGGTAGGTTTAGAGATAGCAACCAGCCTGTTGACCTTAGCAACGCCCTCTAGTGTTCAACAACATACCAAGTCTCTGATGGCATCACTGTTTGTCAACTCACAGGTCTATCATACACATAAGGTAGGTGTAGAGATAGCGACCAGTCTGTTGACCTTAGCAACACCGTCTAGTGTTCAACAACATACCAAGTCTCTCATGGCATCACTGTTTGTCAACTCACAGGTCTATCATACACATAAGGTAGGTTTAGAGATAGCGACCAGTCTGTTGACCTTAGCAACACCGTCTAGTGTTCAACAACATACCAAGTCTCTCATGGCATCACTGTTTGTCAAATCACAGGTCTATCATACACATAAGGTAGGTGTAGAGATAGCGACCAGTCTGTTGACCTTAGCAACACCGTCTAGTGTTCAACAACATACCAAGTCTCTCATGGCATCACTGTTTGTCAAATCACAGGTCTATCATACACATAAGGTAGGTTTAGAGATAGCGACCAGTCTGCTGACCCTAGCAACACTGTCTAGTGTTCAACAACATACCAAGTCTCTCATGGCATCACTGTTTGTCAACTCACAGGTCTATCATACACATAAGGTATGTTTGATGCCTTTACTTATTTGCTTTGTATGGTTTGCATGTAAGATGTTAAAGCAAAAAAAGAAAGAAGGGACAAGTTGTAGCACAGAGTCAATAATATAGTTATTACTATGTTTTTGAAATAAAACATGTTCAGGTCTTGGGAAATAAATATGAACCAATTGTATGGAAACTGAATAGTCTATAATTACAAAATGAACAATGCAGTCCATATAAAATGCCTCATTATAACACAGATTTGCATATAACACTGTCATTTTGTGGCTCCCTTATTTGTTTTGCCATGTAATTTTACAAAGGAATTCTAGGTAAATGACCATGAAATAGTAATTCTTTTATAAAATTGTCCCTTTATAACATGATTCAGTTGTAACACAGCCCATTCCAATGGATCCCAAACATAGCATTAGAAAAAAAATTTACTGTAGGTCTCAATTAAGTGCCAAAATACCAGGAGCTTGCTCTTTATGCCTAGAAAAACTAACATGTTTTCTATTGTTATCTAGGATCAGGCTCAACTTGGCACTGTGATGAGATGTTTGTCAAAGGATAAAGAGAGTGATTCTACTGATGTTGAAGGCTTCCAGAGACTTGTGGTCACATCTAGGTCGGTTGCTGTGGCTCGACCAACAAACCTTGTCAAGTTTGCTGAGAAAGAATTGGGAAGGGAAGAAGGTATAAAATAATTTTAACTTGTTAATACTTTGCATGCTAGGTAATTTTTCATGTTTTTTTTTGCGTCATCTGCTGATATTTTTCAAAATTAAGTTTTTCAAAAATTTCTTTCAGGAACACTATCAGAGTGTCAAACAGTTTGGATTCAGATCAGGACAGATGTTCGGTTGGTCCTGTTCTTGGTCCAAACTGTTTGCAAAGGTTAACAGCAGACAAAATAATCCCCACTGGCAAGGAAAGAGTTAATGTTGGTCCTAAAATGTCTGCTTATTATGTCTGCTGCATATATTCAAATGCACTACAGACGGCTTTTCTCAGGGAAGCATGCAGTATGAAACCTGATCAGACTGCTCATATTGTTTGCATTGTAATCAACCAAAGTACATCAGCTGATGACAAAGCTCATGAAATTTGTTGTGAATGGCAGGAAACCGGTTAACCTATTATCAAACAGTGTAGACCATAGTTTAGTTTCTAAAAGACATTTTTCAGCTAAAGAAACAATTTATTTAAGAAACAATTTATTTAAGTAAAAATTTATTGACATAAATGCTTTAAATGTTCTCCTCTTCAGATAAGAAATGAGCCGTGACACGTGATTTCCAATAATGTGGCATATTGACAAGTGTAGACTCAGACGAGCCTGTGCAGCCTTATTTTAGGCTTAGAAACCTCAAATGGTGTTCAGTCAGTAGCTTAACACTCATAGGATATTCCAGCGACACGCAAAGGCTCTGATCAGACTGCGCGTATGTGCAGGCTTATCTGAGGCTTTGCTGGTCGCACATACCACATTGTTGGAAATCTCATGCACTGGCTCAAATTTCATGGTGGGAGACAAAAATCAAAATATTCCACCCATTTCAAGATTATTTTTTTTAATTTTTTTTCTACAAAAATTGGTTGTTGTATTTGCTGTGCCCTAAAAGAAATCAGCTTTTCGAGTCTTATGCCTCAGATTGATGCTTTGAATAAAAAGTGTTCAATGAATCAATTTATTGTTTGTACATGTATTTCCAAATGATCATAGTGTCACATTGACATTTCAGTGTTGGAGGTTACTGACCTAGAGACTGAGAAAGAAGAGATGTCAGTGACAGTGGGTGACCTTGAACCCCAGGAGAAGTGCCACTTTGTCTCTCACCTCATGGATACCTTCTGGAAGTTACTGGCTATCAGACCACCTAATCCCATGTTAGCACCAGTTTGCTTGCCAGGTAAGATTATTTATGATTTTTTTATGGCACAGATGTATAAGCAAATATTGTACGGGTAAAATTGTTATTATTCTCTTAACCACTGGTGAAACATATGTTTTAGGTGCTTAAAAGAACCATCATATGGAGACATTTCTATTTAGTACCCACAACATATGTTTTTGTTCAGAAATGATAAATTTAATTTTTTATCATATATAATAACGGTATTTGTAATTAGATGTTCAACCAATCAAACTACAGTAAAACCTTATATTGCCACCAACGGCAAAATGGAATTTTGGCGGTATAACGAGTTTGGCGATAGATCGAGGTCTGGATTTCTGTCAGTTACATGTGTACAAAGTAAGACACGCATGCGCTATTGGTGAGAAAAACACATTCTCACGAGACCTGGCAATACCTCATCTAGATCTCTCGCATTTCCCATTTTAAATTATAGGTGGATAGCGTTATCTGGTTAGTCCCATTCAATTCTCGCGCTCCTGTAGTCACAGAATTTATTGTTAAATACCATAAAAAAGTCATTTTTTTTGTAAAATTTACCATTTCTCTATAAGTCAATAAGCTAGAGCGCTTCCTGTTTGAGACAATGGAAAAATGGTATCAACATTATCCTGATGGGTATTTCCTTAGATGTAAGTGGTTACTGCTACACAGACGGATGTTACCAGTAACTGTTTGCAAATAAGAATGATTAAAACTTAGATATTGTACACAACAAACAACTAAACAAACTGATGAGAAAATAGTTTTTATTTTTTCAGACCAAACAAAGGTAAAAACATCTCAACTTTACTTACCTGGGTTAAAACTTTTCAATTCACCAATGTGCATTGTTCACTGCAATTATCTGCGCAACTGCAGTGTCGTTGATTTCAGGCATGATTAGTCCGAGACACCTTTGATCAGTTAATTGATACCGACACAAGGTTGCGTGGCAGTAATTACGAGGGAATTTATGCATAAATAAGCACGTTTGTTTTTTTAAATGATTGTGGATGGCGGTAAGCGAATTTGGAGCTTTAACGAGGGAATTTTACATTGTGGAAATCGGGACATGGGAAAATTATGGTGGTAAGCGAGTTTGGCGGTTTATGGAGCGGCGATATAATGAGGTTTTACTGTATTTTCTTACTGATCTCAAATAATTTTTTTGCCTGCCAGGTTTTTGATTCTCAAAATACTTGTCTGAAAAGCAAACAGTGCACCTGAAGGAGCAGTCAAGTCAAGGCCTGCACTGTTTTTGTAGACATTTTTATCAGAAAATTTGTGTTTGAAGTTTAAGAACACTAACTATAGTGTTTGACAAGTATTCTGAGTATAAATTGAAAAGCCCATGTTTTAATGCTTATACACATTAAAGCCACACTAAGGCCAACATTTTTATTAATTGATTTATGGAAACTCTTGAATTTTTAACGTCAGGGGAAACCAAATAATATTCAATTACTAGGTGAAAAAGCTTTGGTTGATAGAGAAAAAGTAAATATTTTCCCATATTAACAAAATAGAAACTAGGGATTGTGCAGGCGATGACTTGCCATTGCAATTCCCCATGCATTGATGGCTTTTGATTCCCTCCACAGGGCCCCTGCATGGGGCCACTTTAAAGCAAGTCACTCAATAAATTTGGTTGAATTTGGTTTTGCAGTTTCAGAGATAGCATAATGGACGGACATTGGCAATAACAATGGCGCACTTCGAATCAAACTATAGTCCCTACTATAGTAACTAAAGTTTGATTCGAACACCTATAGTCCCTACTATGGTGACGTCATGAACCTACTAGAGATCAACCGTGGGTCGGAGCACTGTTACTTTAGTAGATAGGCTGGTTCCATACTCTAGACCTATCTAGCACGATGGGTTCAAAATCTAGCATGATGGGTTCAAGATCGGTCAGTAGCCTCAAAATGATATGTTTTGTAAAATAAACCTAGCTGAGCATAATTTTTGGTCCTGCTTATTCGTAATTGATTATTAGAAAGCACTGTGCAGTTTATAACATCCTTTTTGTCTACGATGAAGAATTGAAGTGGAGCAAACTGGTCTGTTATTTTTGTTTACTTGCCAATCAACTAAAAGTTCCAACTTTAGCCGTTCGGGTGTAAACATGTGTGCGCATCTATTACGTAAGAACTATAGTAGGAACTTTAGTTCGATTCAAAGGGCGCCAATATCCTTGACACTTTATTATACTTATATTTCAGGTTTAGCTCACGTTGATGCCACAGTGGGTGCCCTGGTGGAGATCATGCATGCCTTCACACTGACAGATCTGGAGAATGTTCCACTGGCCTCCAAACATTACACCAAGCTACTCATGGCTCAGGTATATTTGCTATCGACACTTTCTTTAACATTTCACTCAGTGGAATCCTGGGGGATAGCAGTGGCTCAGTGGTGACTGAGGTTGAGGGGTTCCTTGGCCATGCCTCACCTGACATGCTGTGCTGTGTCCTTGATTAAGACACTTCATCCTCTAAGAACTGGTTCAACCCAGGAAAACATCCCAGCATGACTGAAACACTGTTGATTGGGTCATAACAAAAATTATTAAAAATCATGGATGTACATGCTTGTCTGAGCCTTCACTGATGTGATATGATAAGAACCAAAATCCTATGTATAGGATGCCCATTTATAAGACAAGTTATGCAGTACTTTAGTTAAGAGTGTGTAACGTAAATTTTATTTTCTTATTTCTCAACCAAAACATATGTTGTGAGTAGGGAAACGTATGTTAAAATTGATGGGTAAGAAAATAGTTATAATTTTCCACTGAAAATTTTTGTTTATCTAAACCTGTGGTTATGGTAAAACTTTGAATTCCTGTGGTAAACAACTAAAGCTTAGACAAAACAATGCTTATCAGAATAGTGAATAGTGGCTTTTCTCCTTTTCCCACATACACAATTGAATGACTTCTGATAGTTACTTTGATCAAATTGTTTCTCTACATCCCAGTCAACAATTTTCAGTAATATTGGGATGTTTTCTGGATTGAACCAGTACTAAGCAGAGGTTAAAGTGTCTTGCTAAATGACACGAGGCAATGCCTCTGGTGTGGTTCAAACCTGTGACCCCTCGATCTCAAGTCAAACTTTCTACCATAGAGCCACTATGCTCCCTGTCTGATAGTTAAAGTGAAAGCTTTATTAGAACAATCCAAAACCTGTGTCCTGCTAGAGGTGGCTTTTGTCACCTGCTTTTTTGCTTGTTTTGTTGCTTTACGTCCCAAGTCAACAGCTATGGTCATGGCGGGACGGTCAGTTCACCTAACCACACTTTTTTCTGGGCAAGCTTGAACAAGCAGTAATCCCTTAATGCGCCAATTGCAACAAAAGTTGTCTGCTGAAAGCTTAAGAAGCCTCTTTGGCAACAGTGTGGACCCAGATCAGACTGCTCCTATAGGAGCAGTCTGTTCTGGGTCCACGCTTTTTGCTTCTATACTTAATTCGTCAGTAATGTTAGGCAATTATTTGCAGCAGACAACTTCAGTAGACGACATTTTCAGATGCATTTTTTTTCTTGTCGCTTTAAGGGTTAACCAGTACTTCATGCACATACTTTCGCTTGTAACTGACAACAACCCTTCATGAATGATTCAGCAGAAGGGAGGAGAATGATCGTAGAAATTATGTCACCTGCTGATAACATTTACAAACAACTTGGACTCAGACCAGGCCTCAAAAAGTGGCCTGTTCTGGATCCAAGCTGTTTGTCAAAACAATGGAATTCCTGATTTTTGTTGTTGAAAAAGTTAATCCTTAAAGCGCCAAGAAAATAATGCATCTGAAAATGTCGTCTGCTGAAGTCGTCTGCTGCAAATGATTGCCTAGCATTACTGACGAATCAATTATGGAAGCAAATAGCGTGGACCCAGATCAGACTGCTCCTATAGGAGCAGTCTGATCTGAGTCCACACTGTTTGCCATAGAGGCTTCTTAAACATTTCAGCAGTCGAGAAAAGCAGGATTGGCGCATTAAGGTTAAGTTAAAGAAAAGATACGTTGACAACAACAAAGCATGCAGGCATAAGCAAGCAATGTAGACCCAGATCAGACACCACAGTGTGTGACTGATAAGGTTTACAGAATGATCTATCCAAATCTAAAAAAAAAAGAAGTAAAGATACCACCTAATGACCCTAAAAGAGGAAATGGACTCATCTAATTGGTTAGAATTGGAAAGGCCATTTACTTATTGAAATTGAGGAGCGCAGAGGCTCAGTGGTAGAGTGGTAGAATTGGGATCCAAGTGGTGCTAGTTCAAGAACCATATGAGGCACTGTGTTGTGTCCTTGAGCAAGACACTTTATCCTCTGCTTAGTGCTGGTTCAATTTAGGAAGACCGGAAAACGTCCCAATATGACTGAAAAATTGTTGACATGGACATAAAGCATCAACACAAACAAACTTATTGGAATCATAAATGGTGTAGACCCAGATCAGATTGCTTCTATAGTGTTTGAAATTTTATGATAGCCTGGTAATTAAATTTTGAAATAAATTTGTTTAATTAGGACAGTGTGGTTAGCTTTGCCTGTAAACAAGCCATGATTCGTTCACTGAGACCAAGAACACGTCGCAAGAGAGTATTTATTCCATCTCCTCCGAGATGTAGTTCCCCTGGTGGCGGGGATGATGACGATGATGATGACCAGTCAAAGGGAGATCGACCTGACTCGACCATTCAGGCTATTAATATATCGGAGGATCAGAGCAGGGAGCCAGACAATGATAATGACATTGAACCGTATGAAATAGTGGTAAGCAAGGCTAATCAAATTGTTAACCATTTCCTTGCTAACAGCGACTTTTTATACCCCCCGCAAACTTTGTTTGTGGTGGGTATACTTTTTTCACGTTGTCCGTCCGTGCGTCCGTCCGTAACGCTTTGTTTCCTTAATATCTTGAAGAGTCATTGCTTGATTTTCATCAAACCTTGCAAACATGTTCATATATGCAAGACAAATACTTTAGACAAAAAAGTAAGGGCTAGGGGCCAATTCCATTAGAGTTATTTCTCTTTGTAGTTCTAATTGGCTTTTAATATAGGGTTTTATGCTTATGCTATTATAGGCCATACATGGGCCGATCAACTTCTACCACAGCTTTTGATGGAACAATTTGATACTTTTCCTATACAATGTAGACACATTGAACATATGCATGAAGGAGTTTGGTTCAGAAAAAATAATTTTTGACAAAATGACAGCTGTGAGAACCTAGACAATTTTTCCCTAATAAAGCTTTTGTATTGCATAGATGGTGCCTTCACGGGCCAATCTACTCCTACCACAGCTTTTGATGGAGCAATTTGATACTTTGCCTATACAATGTAGACACATTGAACATATGCATGAAGGAGTTTGGTTTGGAAAAAATAATTTTTGACAAAATGACAGCTGTGAGAACTTAGATAATTTTTCTCTAATAAGGTGTTTGTATCTGCATAGATGGTGCCTCTATGGGCCGATTAACTCCTACCACAGCTTTTGATGAAGCAATTTCATACCTTGCCTATACAATGTAGACTCATTGAACATATGCATGAAGGAGTTTGGTCTAGAAAAAATAATTTTTGACAAAATGACAGCAGTGAGAACTTAGACAATTTTTACCTAATAAGGCTTTTGTATATGCATAGATGGTGCCTTTATGGGCCAATCAACTCCTACCACAGCTTTTGATAGAGCAATTTGATACTTTGCCTATACAATGAAGACACATTGAACATATGCATGAAGGAGTTTGGTTCAGAAAAAATAATTTTTGAAAAGGTGACAGCAGTGAGAACTTAGACAATTTTTCCCTAATAAGATGTTTGTATATATGCATAGATGGTACCTTTATGGGCCGATCAACTCCTACCACAGCTTTTGATGGAGCAATTTGATACTTTGCCTATACAATGTAGACACATTGAACATATGCATGAAGGAGTTTGGTTTGGAAAAAATAATTTTTGACAAAATGACAGCTGTGAGAACTTAAGACAATTTTCCCTAATAAGGCTTTTGTATATGCATAGATGGTGACTTCATGGGCCGATCAACTCCTACCACAGCTTTTAATGGAGCAATTTGAATCTTTGCATTTACAATATAGACACATTGAACATATGCATGAAGGAGTTTAAAATTTTTGTTTGCATAGATTCTACTGAAATCTTCTTTTCAAAACTAAGGTCTGCTGGTTTGAACTATAACTTGCCAAGTTTTTTCACTGACTCTTACTGTGCGGGGGGTATCTAATAAGCATTGCTTATTGACTTTTTTCATTTAGTCTGCCGATAATCTTTGCAAACAGTTTGGACCCAGATCAGGACCAACATTCTGTCAGTCCTGATCTGGGTCCAAACTGTTTGACACTCTGATAGTGTTCCTAAAAGAATGCTTTGAAGAAGTTGATTTGGTAAAAAGTCAATGGAGAACAACAAAAGCATGAGAAGAAAACTCTGCATGTAAAGAGCTAATGGCTTAGAATCTGCTGGAAGAAAGTCAAAAAGAAGCATAAGCATTAATTACTTGAGATTTTGGTACTAACCATATATGCGTAAAAGTAAGTAAGGGTGCAAAGATCGGGAATCAATACAATCAAGTACCACACCTGACCCAGGATACCAATGGGAAAGTAACAAACTCACAGTAAGACACCACTAACGAAAGCCAAGAGGTCAGCCCTTTCCCAGCAGGTGACCACATTGCACATATAAATAGACGCATAAAAAGGCATAGTAAACACAAGACAGAAAAAACATAAAGGATCCACAAAAGAAGTACCGCCTTGGAATGGACATAAAAATATTTTACTATAAAAGCCTCCTTTAAACATCTGTTCTGACATATCCAGCGGGGCTAGAGGTCAGAGAGGCAGACAATGATAATGACATTGAACCTTATGAAATTGAAGTAGATTTACCTTTCCATTTACGCGCATGTCATGAGAAAACCTGTCTCTTGGGTTTGCCACCAGGGAAGACTCAAACAAGCCTGCTCAGCTACAGAGACTGGCAAGAATATTGAAATTTTGCTTGTAGGAAGTTTAGTCATTATACTTTATGGAGAGTGAATAACAAAGGTGCTGATCAGACTGCAAAAATTTACTGTGCGGTCGTGATTGGTACTTTAGGAGTTAAAGTTTGTAAAAGAAATCAGATAATTCAGTAAAACCTGGCTTAAGCGGCCACTCAAAAAAGACCAAAATTGGTTTTCAAGACCCATTATCACTTAATGCAGGTCGATAGTATTGCAGAATGCTCCAAGAGAGAATTCTGCAATACTTTCGACCTTCATCAGCTACCATTTGTCTTTAAGACCTTTATTTTGTCTTTTTTTGAGTGGCTGCTTAAGAAGGGTTTTACTGTAATTGGATATAAGAAGTTTGTCAAAGGAAATCAAAATGTTTGCTATCTCTTTGCTTTTTATTGTAGGAAGGCAATGAGCCTATGGTACTGGAGCCCCCTGACCCACCAGGCGCCCGACTGCCTCTGGAGCAGCTACTCCAGGCTGGTGGTAACTTCCCACCAGTTGTTGATATACCTCCTGATGCCGATGATGAAACTATGGTAGAGCTAGCTATAGCTCTCAGTCTACAGGATCAATCAGGAGGAGCTATAGGTTTACAGGGACTCAGGCTGGCTAGTAATGCGCAGGTAAGATAACCACTAATTTCATACTATGGTAGAGTTAGCTATAGCTCTAAGTCTACAGGATCAATCAGGAGGGGCTATAGGCCTTCAGGGACTCAGGCTGGCTAGTAATGCGCAGGTAAGATAACAACTAATCTCTTACTATGGTAGAGTAAGCTATAGCCCTCAGTCTACAGGATCAATCAGGAGGGGCAATAGGACTTCAGGGACTCCGGCTGGCTAGTAATGCGCAGGTAGGATAACCACTAATCTCTTACTATGCTGTATGGTAGAGTTGGCTGTAGCCCTCAGTCTACAGGATCAATCAGGAGGGGCTATAGGACTTCAGGGACTCCAGCTGGCTAGTAATGCGCAGGTAAGATAACCACTAATTTCTTACTATGGTAGAGTTAGCTATAGCTCTCAGTCTACAGGATCAATCAGGAGGGGCTATAGGACTTCAGGGACTCAGGCTTGCTAGTAATACGCAGGTATGTTTTGATTTTTGGGTTAATCTTTTCTTTCATATACATTCAAGCTAAGCTCCACCCACTATGAATAATTATATATAAAACTTCCACGTTTGTACATAGAACAAAGATATTACTTGTCAAGTCCACTAATGTAGGATCATATCTAATCATCTTTCCATAAGCAAACAGAGTAGACCCTGATCAGGCAGCTCTTACAAGAGCTGCCTGATCTGGGTCTGCTCTGTTTGCAAAAGTGTTAAAAGGCGTCTCTATGAGGTAAAGGGTTAAGTTGAAACATCCCAGTAAACAATATATCAGGCATATCAAGATGTCACCTCTAAATTTGTGGAACTTCTACTCTACTTGAGGTGAATGACAGTGTCATTGACACTCAGGACCTACTATAAGGTATCAGGAGCTTATAGACAAAAGAAGACAAACGCAAGTCTGGCCATCTCTGCCGGCAGTAAAACCATTTTTTCAAGTCTGGTGGACAGGATATGATGAATAATAAAGTAAACTTTTATCTCTTAGTATGGTAGATTTAGCTTTAGCTCTCAGTCTGCCTGATCCATGAGTAGGGGCTATAAGACTAGAGACCCTCAGAGTTCCTAATAAATTCTACATGATTTTTCTAAGGTAGAACAAGCCATAACTATAGAATCAGTTAGGAGGCAATTAAGGGATTTAGCCATTTAAACCTGCTAGCAAAGCATAGGTACCATAAATATTTGTCAACTATGACTACATATTTCTAAACTCTTTCCCTATCTGTGTCATTTGCTTATAACCTTTGCAAACTGTTTTGACCCAGATCAGGCCCAACATTTTGTCAGGCCTGATCTGGATCCAAACTGTTTGACACTGATAGTATTCCTGAAAGATTTTTTGAAAAAAAATTGCAGACAACAAAATATTTTGAAAAAAATACCCAAAAGGGTTAATGTTGCAGAATTTTCTATTTTCTAATCTTACTCCTTCATTAGAATGTATTTTGATTTTTGCAGAATGCTGCATCATTTGAGGAGTGTCACCTATCTGATACTACAGCCTCCGCCCCAGGTAGTGATGATGAGATAGGTAGTAATGCTGCCACAGATGGCTCCACTCTGAGGACCTCACCAGCTGATCACGGTGGTAGTGCTGGATCAGAGAGTGCTGGTAGTGCAGAGGAGTCCATACTAGGAGATCCTAATGGTGAGCTCTTCATTTTTTGTTTACTATAAATGAATCCTTCCATCTGGATTGATATATATATATATTGTGTTTTGAAAAGCCAACACTGTTTTCATTTCTGCTTGTAAATACATTGTGATTAGCTGGAATCCTACTAATTAATTGTATAAAAACATCTTGCAGGATAAGGGTCAATATTTGAGTATTGTTTGCTCCAGATTTTTAAGATTTTATTTCTAAGTTTCTTATGCCAAATATTGCAAATTGTATCGCTATACATATAATATTGTTAGGCAAATATGGTGATACATATTGTATTGTAAGGTAACTGTATCATTACAGCCCTAGAGTTTAAGCGTCTGAATATTTAGCGTAAAATTGGAGACTTCTTTCTTAGAAAATTGACTCTTGAGCTGAATAGTCTGGTTTATCACTGGATTTTTTAGGATGAGATGTCTAAACATAACTTTGGAGTTTAGAAAAAGACAATATACCTTGCCAAATGATATTTTTAGACACTATTTTCCCCGATACTGGTATACTTCTGTTTATTTTACCCTTTCAAGCAGCACACATGTAGTTTGCTCACACTACCAGTGGCCTAAAACCAGATACCAGCCAATCAAAAACATTGTTAAGTAATGATGTCTGATTTCAGTTGGTATATCACAGAATAGTGTAGAGAATTTTTGACTTCATTAGCCCTTTTACTGCAAGTTGTGACAAATTTTGTTTGCTTTTGTCTGATGATGTAATTTGGTAGCCTATATTGCAAACAATATGGACCCAAATCAGACTGCTTCCTTAGGAGCAATCTGAACAGGGTTCATAGTGTTTGCTATCTTGGCAAAAGTATTCTTGAGTGCATTTTAAAACATGTAGTAGTCCTAATAGGCAGACAAAAAGTATTGGCAGGATAAGGGTTCAGTCACACTTGGTGTTATATACAGTCAATCCTCTTTACAACGACACTGTTTGTCCTCAAATAATTTGACGTTAAATTGAATTTCTGTTGTAATAAATTCAAATTGAAGCTAAATTGGTACATTGGTGCAAATACACTTGACGTTGTAAAGAATTTTGCTGTTATAAAGAATGTCACTGTATATGCATATTCACTGGAATAAATGTCCCTGTTTCAGTGAGTGGTAGAAGCAGCATGTATGGAGACCGAGATAGGGGTGGCCGTAGTGAGACCAGCAGTGTGGGTGTACCCAGTAGCTCTCTACCACCAGAGGGAGAGATTCTTGAAGCTGATCATGACACAAGTTCAAGGTAGGTTAGACCTATGTTACAGTGAGTGGTAGAGATAGGGGTGGTCGTAGTGAGACCAGCAGTGTAGGTGTACCCAGTAGTTCACTACCACCAGAGGGAGAGATTCTTGAAGCTGATCATGACACAAGTTCAAGGTAGGTTAGACCTATGTTACAGTGAGTGGTAGAGATAGGGGTGGCCGTAGTGAGACCAGCAGTGTGGGTGTACCCAGTAGTTCACTACCACCAGAGGGAGAGATTCTTGAAGCTGATCATGACACAAGTTCAAGGTAGGTTAGACCTATGTTAAAATTAAAATATGCCAAATATATCTCATTTGAACATACACCAAATGAAAACGTCTATAATAGTTGTAAAGTAGTTGATTTCTAAATTTGATCATTTGAAACCATTTCTTTCAGACTACATACATTGAGGCTGATGTTGCTGGATAGACTGATCCAATATCTCCCAGAAGTTTCTGCAAGGGGTGGGGTACCAGCAATACCATTCATGCAGGTAAGCCGGGAGAGAAAATTATCATATAAGCTGATTCATTTGAAAAGGTTTCTCGTGGCAATTGTAGTTCAGATACCCATGGATAATAAATATAAAAAAATGAAAGACATTATAAAACCTATACAGTGAATTTGAAGATTCAAGCTGATTCAAACTATGTGTGTCTTGATTTGCCATTATTTATGTCTTCAGCTAACCATTTATCGTTTCTATTTAATATATCTCTCCCAGAGGCCATCTAAATATACACCTTAAGTCCATTTGCTCCAGATCTTTTTTTTTTTTTCCAGTTTAACATTTGAATAAAATTTCTGTGTATTGCTATAATGTGGACTCAAGATTAGAGAATCCTCAGGCTTGAAGCTTTGATTTATTTACAGAATCTTAATTATACATCCTGGTTCAATATTATGAACCATAGGGATGTAACAATACATCGGACTATCGATATATCGCAATAGTAACCTAGTCAATGTTACTGCAATTGTAGGAAAGTGGCATTGTCAATAGTATCGGCAATAGTCTTTTCAATATCGCAATAGTTTCAATAGTTTTTAGACATAGGGATTTTCTCTTTAAAATTGTTTGGTTAGACACAAAAAGAATGTTAAATGGCAATAGGATGTATATGTTGTTGCCTCTCATGCATTTCAGCAAAATAAGTGGACTTGAACAATATTGTGAAATTTTTCTCTCGTTTCCATACAAAAATTGGTGCCCGTACATGCAGAAAAGTCCTACCATATTCTTAATTTTCTCCTTAAAACAAGCATAAATGTTTCAGACAATAGTATCACAATAGTATTGCAATGGTAGGCCACAATAGTAATAGTATCGCAATGGTACTTCCTGCAATGTCAATACTATTGCAATAGTAATTTTTGGCCACAATAGTCACCCCTAATGAACCATCTCTTCTGTCCTTAAATGCCCTCCAATTGATAGTTTCGAAATTCAGGTTGTATTGATGCTTACCTCTGACCTTGATGCTGATGAAGAGAAAGACAGAGCTGCCCTTGATGCTCTACTAAATGCTTTATTGAAGGAATTAGATCTCTCTGGAAAGGTAGGTTTTTAGTTTCCTTCTATTGCTTCTATTGCTTACCAACATTTAAATTTGAAAAGAGTTTATTATCTGAGAAAGGGATTTTAAAATCAAAATTTGAAAACATGACTGAAAAAGTTGTACTGAAGAATAAACAAAACCAAAAAAACAACCACTTCATCCCACATAAGAACTACTAAGTTCCTTAAAGAAGGTCATCTGCACAATTTCAACATTTTCTTTACATGACTGAATCATATCTAGTTTGATACAATATAGGTTGGAATTTTGAAAGGGCACATAGAATTTCCTTATTTCTGTTCCTGAAGATAACTTTTGTCCCAGCTGCTTCTAGAAGAAGTAAACACCACTACAGATTATATATTTAAATTTCCTCTATTGTTAAGTCTGAAATATATGTGTACAGTAAAACCTGTCTTAAGCGGCCACTCCAAAAGAGGACCAAAAGTTGGTTTTTAAGACCAATTATTGCTTAATGCAGGTCAAAAGTATTGCAGAATGCTCCAAGAGAGCATTCTGCAATACTTTTCACCTTCATTAAGCTAAGACCTGTTTTGTCTATTTTTGAGTGCCCACTTGAGACAGGTTTTACTGTATTCAGAATGAGAAAGACTTTATTTCATTGTTGCAGGAATTGGACAGTATTGCTTGTCGTACTAAGGAGTTTGAAGTGAAGTTGGTATACCTGAGATTGTTGAGTGTTCTGTTGTCAAGGACTAAAGCTGGAACTAAACCATCTAATGAGGTAAATATTTCTTAAATTTTGTCATTTCTAGTTTTTATGATATTTTTTGAATGTTTAACCTTTTGTATACAGGAAACCCATAAACGGTTACTGATACAAACAGTGAAGACCCAGATGAAATGCTGCATAATGCTGCATTTCATCAGGGTCTACACTGTTTGTAAATGTAAAAAAGATCTTCAGACAAAAAATACAATATTTTTTTATAATTATAACCTGACACCCCTAGATATGTACAATGGACTATCCCAAGTGTATTGTATCAAAGCAGAAGAAAGAATCGGGTTAATATTTGACTTTTATTTTACACTTAGCAGTGAAATCAATGCATATCAAAAACAAATAAAAGTGATATCAATCACTAGTGAAATGATATGATATCAATCACTAGTGATTGATATCAGCCTATATTTTCACTGTAGCGTTTTTTGGATCACCTCTGACTTTTCCATTCACTTAATGCAGATCACTTTGAAAGTTCAAACGTACAACTTTCTTATTTGTGAACAAAAACATCAAGTGTGGGTAGTAATTTTCTTAGTTAGAACATGAGGAACATTTTGGTACCACAATGATTCAAATTTGCTGAAATTTTTCGATTTCGAATTTTCAACACCTCTCGCTTCAGTGAGTGAGGCAATGCATGTAACCTATGCTACGCAACGTCATCAACAAATTATGACGTCGCTTATGACGTCACTTGTCTCGTACTTTGACGCTGAATAAATTACTTTTTATCTGTAAGACCTAATGGCTATAGATCATTGGTTCTGTCACAACTACTCCTTTGTCTTCTTTTACTTTATTGTGATTCAGCTTGAAGCATGGTTAACAAATTGATTAACTGTAAATCTTCTAAAAAAGTATAAAATAAAAAGAAAATTTACTTTTTTAGTAAATACCAAATATATTTCATCTTGTGAGTTGAAAACATCGAAATTTTCATTCGTGCTGCGCACTCATGAAAGTTCTGATGTTTTCAACACACTTGGTGAAATATATTTGGTATTCACCTTGAAAAAGTAAATATCCTCTATATATTTAAATTCAATTGACCTGTCTTATGAGATAATGAAACTTTTGTGTCATTTTTTTAGGTCATTAATTAATTCTTTGCCTGCCAGCGACATCTGCTCATAACCTCTGCAAACAGCCCATCTTTTTGTCAGGCCTGGTCCTGAGGTTATAAAACTTTTTTCATGCTCAACTCAACTGAGGGAGCGCAGTGGCTCAGTGGTAGAGTGCTTGACTCGAGACCGAGAGGCCGTGGGTTCAAGCCTCCCTGGCGTCACTGCGTTGTGGTCCTTGAGCAAGACACATTTATCCTAGCTTAGCGCTGGTTCAACCCAGGAAGACCCATCCCTGTTTAACTGAAAGATTGTTGATGGGACGTAAAGAATCAAATCAAACAAAATCAACTCAACTCAGTACGAAAATTTCAACTCCTTATAAAAATTAAAATACCTAAAAGTGAAGATGTTTCTTATTTTAAGTCTCTCAGATGTTGTATTTATCATGCTAATAAATGTTAGAATGCCAACAATTGTTGGCATTTTAACATTGGTGAGCAGGATAAATTTTGTGCTCAGCTGAGTTGAGCATGGAAAAAGTTCTATAACCTTGAGGCCTGATCTGGATCCAAACTTATTGCCATTCTGATGGTATTACTGAAAGATTTTGTTGAAAGTTAGAATTTTGAAAAATATCAGTAGATGGCAAAATATTATGCAAATTTAAATTACCCTGCTTGTAGAGTTACAGATTTTGACAGATGCACTGGCTTGTATGGGCAATTACCACTAGCCTTAGGGACTTATGGAGCGCAGTGGTAGAGTGCTTGACTTGAGACTGAGGGGCCACGGGTTCGAGCGTCACCGTCGTCACTGCCTTGTGTCCTTGAGCAAGAACATTAATCCTAGCTAACTACTGGTTCAACCCAGGAAGACCCGTCCCTATATACCTGAAAGATTGTAGATGGGACGTAAAGAATCAAATAAAACAAACAAAACCTTTGTGACTCACTATAAGATGTTTTATTTTTCAGTCTTCTTCGTTCATCAGTAACACCACAGCCAATGCCTTGCTGTTATCTGGAGCTATACAGTATTGTCTTACCATACTGAAGAATCTTCTACCATACTGGAGAAATTATAACCCTGCAGGGGTAAATACTCTTTGTTATTCATCAGTAACACCACAGCCAATGCCCTGCTGTTATCTGGAGCTATACAATATTGTCTTACCATACTGAAGAATCTTCTACCATATTGGAGAAATTATAACCCTGCAGGGGTAAATACTCTTTGTTATTCATCAGTAACACCACAGCCAATGCCCTACTGTTATCTGGAGCTATACAGTATTGTCTTACCATACTGAAGAATCTTCTACTATACTGGAGAAATTATAACCCAGCAGAGGTAAATACTCTTTGTTATTCATCAGTAACACCACAGCCAATGCCCTGCTGTTATCTGGAGCAATACAATATTGTCTTACCATACTGAAGAACCTTCTACCTTACTGGAGAAATTATAACCCTGCAGAGGTAAATACTCTTTGTTATTCATCAGTAACACCACAGCCAATGCCCTGCTGTTATCTGGAGCTATACAATACTGTCTTACCATACTGAAGAATCTTCTACCATACTGGAGAAATTATAACCCTGCAGGGGTAAATACTCTTTGTTATTCATCAGTAACACCACAGCCAATGCCCTGCTGTTATCTGGAGCTATACAATATTGTCTTACCATACTGAAGAATCTTCTACCTTACTGGAGAAATTATAACCCTGCAGAGGTAAATACTCTTTGTTATTCATCAGTAACACCACAGCCAATGCCCTGCTGTTATCTGGAGCAATACAATATTGTCTTACCATACTGAAGAACCTTCTACCTTACTGGAGAAATTATAACCCAGCAGTGGTAAATACTCTTTTTTATTCATCAGTAACACCACAGCCAATGCCCTGCTGTTATCTGGAGCTATACAATATTGTCTTACCATACTGAAGAATCTTCTACCATATTGGAGAAATTATAACCCTGCAGAGGTAAATACTCTTTGTTATTCATCAGTAACACCACAGCCAATGCCCTGCTGTTATCTGGAGCAATACAATATTGTCTTACCATACTGAAGAACCTTCTACCTTACTGGAGAAATTATAACCCAGCAGTGGTAAATACTCTTTGTTATTCATCAGTAACACCACAGCCAATGCCCTACTGTTATCTGGAGCTATACAATATTGTCTTACCATACTGAAGAACCTTCTACCTTACTGGAGAAATTATAACCCAGCAGTGGTAAATACTCTTTGTTATTCATCAGTAACACCACAGCCAATGCCCTGCTGTTATCTCGAGCTATACAGTATTGTCTTACCATACTGAAGAATCTTCTACCTTACTGGAGAAATTATAACCCTGCAGGGGTAAATACTCTTTGTTATTCATCAGTAACACCACAGCCAATGACTTGCTGTTATCTGGAGCTATACAGTATTGTCTTACCATACTGAAGAATCTTCTACCATATTGGAGAAATTATAACCCTGCAGAGGTAAATACTCTTTGTTATTCATCAGTAACACCACAGCCAATGCCCTGCTGTTATCTGGAGCTATACAATATTGTCTTACCATACTGAAGAATCTTCTACTATACTGGAGAAATTATAACTCAGCAGAGGTAAATACTCTTTGTTAATTATCAGTAACAGGACAGCCAATTTCCTTCTGTTATCTGGAGCAATACAATATTGTCTTACCATACTGAAGAATCTTCTACCATACTGGAGAAATTATAACCCAGCAGAGGTAAATACTCTTTGTTATAGAAATTTTGATTTGAAGTTTTACACTCCAACGACTAGAGTAAATAAATAGATCAGATCTGATCAGGTTTTCATAGCCGCCTAATGGAGTTCTATAAATAGCACAAACTCTAATCGTAGGAATGTTTAGGTTATTTGAAGTTACTGAAATGATCTGATCAGAGCAGCAAAGACGTAAAATGATATAAGTTTGATCAACTATTATACAGTAAAACCTGTCTTAATGGGCCACACAAAAAGAAGACCAAAATTGGGTTTTATCGCTTAATGCAGGTCAAAAGTATTGCAGAATGCTCCAAGGGTAGCATTCTGCTATACTTTTGACCTAAGCTACCATTTGTCATTAAGATCTTTGTTTTGTCTATTTTTGAGTGGCCGCTTAAGACAGGTTTTACTGTAGTTATTTTTTGCCCTGAACTGTTTTACTTATTCTCGATAGATTTGTTCACCACTTAAGGACAAAATATATAGCATATGTATAGCATACATATACTATTTTAATATTAAATACTGTATTTGCCTACAATATTTATCATAAAATTTGAACAAGTCAAATTTATTACCTTATGTCCCTAAGTCTGGAGGTTAGGGTAAATAAGTTATTTTTGTTTTGAGAATAATATTTGATCCAATATTATTATAATTGTTTTTCCATTAATAAAAGGCTCATAAAGTTTCAATCAACTGTTATAAATTGCAGGAAGAAACATCACCCCTGCCAGGTCAGCTGTTGAAGCCCCACCCACAGGGTTCAGCCCCAGATATGTCCCCATTCTTCTTGAGACAGTATGTGAAGGGTCATGCCAATGATGTATTTGAAGATTACCCACAGTTGTTGACAGAGATGGTGCTGAGATTGCCATATCAGGTAAGCTTTACTTTAGGGGTCTTTCATGCAAACCAAATACCTATGTGTCTTGATCCACATCTGAATTAAGGGTGAGGTTGGCACGTCATAAAACCGGTTTAAGCCCTCCAGTAAAATATTTTACTGACCGTTCCAAGGCGGTACTTCTTTTGTGGATCTTTAATTTTTTTTTCTGTCTTGTGTTTGCTATGCCTTTGTACGCGTCTGTTTATATGTGCCTTGTGGTCACCTGCTGGGAAAGGGCTGACCTCTTTGCTCTCGTTTGTGGTGTCTACTGTGAGTTTGTCACTTTCCCTTTGGTATCCTGGGTCAGGTGTGGTACTTGATTGTATCAATTCCTGATCTTTGCACCCTTACTTACTTTAACTCTTTTCTTGCTGGCGGTGACATTTGTTGTCTGCTGATAACCTTTGCAAACAGTTTGGACCCGGATCAGGACCGACAAAATGTCGGTCCTGATCTGGATCCAAACTGTTTGACACTCTGATAGTGTTCCTGAAGGGATTTTTTCGAAAAAGTTTATTTTGAAAAAGTCAGATGACAACAGCAAAAGCATGAAAAATCGCCCAGTATGCAAATAGTTAAACATAACACACTCTGAAAAGCTCAGTCTCCAAGTAACGAATTAGTCTGATAATATTTATGGTTTGGCTAGCTAAAGGCCATTTAACAGTTCAAATATATGCAGATCAGGTCCAGATTAGTCTTGCGGTCAAGACCAGATTGGTCTTTTTCTCAAGATTTATCTTGCTACTGGTAACCATGTAAGCCGGTACCACCTGTAATATGTGGGTAGATTGGTCTCATTAACTCGGGAGGGTCACCCATCTAGGAGTTTTCTCTAGGCTTTTACACAAAACTAGAGAGTGGCAGCTATGCCAGAAACTAGCCTGTCACAACCTGAGTGGCAGTCGCTTCACAGGGGGATTCAACAGGTCAAGTTCCCGGTGCTGTAGCAGTGGTCCAACGGTAGAGCACTACTAATCATGTTGCCAACGGTGGAGCACACAGCCCAAGTCAGTAGGGTACAGGCGGAGGTTTTGGACTGCTGAAAGTGTCCGAGTTTGTGAGGAAGTGCATCCTGCCATAAAACTTTGCTACAAATATACAAATGGCAGTCTTACTCATAGTAAGATCTGCTCTGTGTGTAGCTAGCCAGTTACCTGGAGAAAGACCCACTGATGTGGAAGATGCTCCTACACCTGCACGTTAATCAAAATCCTATGATGATGATGATGATGATTTTTATATGCACACTGTAAGTTCTACCAGTTGAATTCCTTACGTTTAGGATTAAGGAAAAATTCATTTTCCATATCCATGTTTAAAGTGGAATTTGTTTGTTTCAGTTGAAGAAGATTGGAGATAGTGTACCAAGTGTTTCTGTGGCAGCATTTGACCAGGCTTGGCATACAGTTCTCTCAGAGGTATTTTTATATTTCCCTAAAGACTTTTAGTCATGTTTTCTCACACAATATCTCAATACCTAATGGACAGAATTTAACCAAAATCATATTGATATATTATTGTGGCAGGGCAAATACCTGTCATGTTAAATTTGTGTGGCCTGTACCTCCTTTTCAAGGTGATTGCAACACTTTAACTCCCACATTCAACAGGATCATGCTTTTTTTCAATTAACCTTGTTGTAAGTAGAATGTTATGATAGAATCCTCATCCCAAAATTCATTTTAGTAATTAATAAAAAAATGTATAGTGTTTTATCAAATTACATTAAGAATCCTCATCCCAAAATTCATTTTAGTAATTAATAAAAAAATGTATAGTGTTTTATCAAATTACATTAATGAAATGTTTTTATGATTTCAGTATATGATGACACAGCAGACACCATTTGTCAAGAAACAAGTCAGAAAGGTAAAAAAAAACTTCTTCTTTTTTGCCTTGTTAGAAAGTGATTGATTATTTAAATGTTTACTGCTGGATTGAATCTGCATTTCTCTGCTGATAGGACAAGAAGTCTTTTTCTAGGCCAGAACTGCTTTGAATGCTAATTTTTGCTCGCATACTTGTATGCAAGATAAAAATATACAAGCAAAATGTGAGAAAATTGCCTGAAAGTTGAATGTCAACGAGTCTTTCAAAATATAATATTTTGATGAACTGTATTTACCATTGTAATTTCAACAGATATACACTGGATATTTGAAAGCCTCCAGACCACCAATAATCAGTAGTTTGAATAAAGAGAGTAAGTCATTAGAATATAATATTTAACAAAAAATGATTATATAGGATCAAATTTTCTATTAAAACATTTGTTCTACAGACATTGAAGAAATGTCTTGATGTGACATCAAGGTGATGAAATTCAGGATTTCCTGATTGAGCACTCATCTATTCCGGGTATGATGTCACATTTATTGTCTTAGCATATTTAAAGCAGATATTTACCATACAAAAAGCATAAACCGATTTACATTGCTAATTTGTCATTTTAAGCTATTTATTGGTATTTCAGAATTTTTCTGAAGACTTGATTCAATTCAAAATTCTTTGACATATTTTCCTGAGCATTATGGACAGGTATCAACCCTGTTAAATGGAATTTATTCTTTCAACAACTTGCTCCAGATACAGTGATTATCCTTTGCGTTCGAAAAGTGGTCCTTTGCATTGATTGATGAATCAATTCACTCTGGTTGTCATACGAATCCAGTTATAAAAATTACTTTCAATGTGAGTTTATCAATCTCCTGCTGTCAACAAAGAGAATCTTAGATTGAAAATATACTGACTTGATATCTGTGTCATATTGATCATGACTGTCATTCATTAAATTGTATACCCTGTTGAATCCATAGACATCACATATGTGAGATCGGACACCTTTAAATACAAAAGAAAATCAGTGTTCCCAAATGGACAAAATGGACATTAAATTTTAGGGTAAGTGTTAACATACTGTATAGGAATAGAAGGGGTGAATGAAATATGTCTTTTTTTCTATGTCTTCAGCTGCTATTGTTCATCTGTGGCTCCAAGGACAAATATCGTCAACTTCGAGACCATCATGCCATTGACTCCCACCTTCAGGCAGTTATTGAACAATGCAAGAAAGGTGGTCTAGACACAGTAGAAGTCACACCTCACAGTATCATACTGCCCTATGATTCCCTTCTCACACTGGTAAGTTTATTATGGACTCCCACCTTCAGGCAGTTATTGAACAATGTAAGAAAGGTGGTCTAGACACAGTAGAAGTCACACCACACAGTATCATACTGCCCTATGATTCCCTTCTCACACTGGTAAGTTTATTATTGACTCCCACCTTCAGGCAGTTATTGAACAATGTAAGAAAGGTGGTCTAGACACAGTAGAAGTCACACCTCACAGTTTCATATTACCCTATGATTCCCTTCTCACACTGGTAAGTTTATTATGGACTCCCACCTTCAGGCAGTTATTGAACAATGTTAGAAAGGTGGTCTAGACACAGTAGAAGTCACACCACACAGTATCATACTGCCCTATGATTCCCTTCTCACGCTGGTTAGTTTATTATTGACTCCCACCTTCAGGCAGTTATTGAACAATGTAAGAAAGGTGGTCTAGACACAGTAGAAGTCACACCACTCAGTATCATACTGCCCTATGATTCCCTTCTCACACTGGTAAGTTTATTATTGACTCCCACCTTCAGGCAGTTATTGAACAATGTAAGAAAGGTGGTCTAGACACAGTAGAAGTCACACCTCACAGTTTCATATTACCCTATGATTCCCTTCTCACACTGGTAAGTTTATTATGGACTCCCACCTTCAGGCAGTTATTGAACAATGCAAGAAAGGTGGTCTAGACACAGTAGAAGTCACACCTCACAGTTTCATATTACCCTATGATTCCCTTCTCACACTGGTAAGTTTATTATGGACTCCCACCTTCAGGCAGTTATTGAACAATGTAAGAAAGGTGGTCTAGACACAGTAGAAGTCACACCTCACAGTTTCATATTACCCTATGATTCCCTTCTCACACTGGTAAGTTTATTATGGACTCCCACCTTCAGGCAGTTATTGAACAATGCAAGAAAGGTGGTCTAGACACAGTAGAAGTCACACCTCACAGTTTCATATTACCCTATGATTCCCTTCTCACACTGGTAAGTTTATTATGGACTCCCACCTTCAGGCAGTTATTGAACAATGTAAGAAAGGTGGTCTAGACACAGTAGAAGTCACACCTCACAGTTTCATATTACCCTATGATTCCCTTCTCACACTGGTAAGTTTATTATGGACTCCCACCTTCAGGCAGTTATTGAACAATGCAAGAAAGGTGGTCTAGACACAGTAGAAGTCACACCTCACAGTTTCATATTACCCTATGATTCCCTTCTCACACTGGTAAGTTTATTATGGACTCCCACCTTCAGGCAGTTATTGAACAATGTGAGAAAGGTGGTCTAGACACAGTAGAAGTCACACCTCACAGTTTCATATTACCCTATGATTCCCTTCTCACACTGGTAAGTTTATTATGGACTCCCACCTTCAGGCAGTTATTGAACAATGCAAGAAAGGTGGTCTAGACACAGTAGAAGTCACACCACACAGTATCATACTGCCCTATGATTCCCTACTCACACTGGTATGTATATTATAGTCCGTACAGAAATTCAGTGAACATCGTTTTTCTTTTTTAAAATGTCTTTAATGATAAAATTTTGGACTAAAATTTTGCATATACATATAATAAAACACCGCCTAATATACAATTGCATATTTGAATATTTATGATATGAAAATAAGTCTGGAATCTCTTGTAAAATAAAATAACTTAGTCGTTTTCGATTTAGAAAATTCCTTATTTTCCCTCGGTGTTTTTCATATGGGTAACAGGTGGTTTATACAGTTCAATGATTACCATGTTTACTTTCGTATATCTCAGGTTGTATGATAAAAAAATGGTTACCAGCAGGATAACTCTTGGTATATCTATATACACACTGCAAATGCTTTGAAGAGACTGCGCAAATTACAATTCTGAGTTATCATATTTCACGATAATCAAATTTCGCATCTTATTTTCTAAGCGTTCATGGTAAAATGACACATATAGCAAATGGACCGCGACTGAGAAAACCTGTCTTCGGTGATTTGTAACAATAAAGGCGCAGATCAGCCTGTGCATCCGCGCAGTCTCATCAGCAACTTTGTTGTCTGCTTTTTGAGAAGAATCATATCTAAAATCAATTTTCTAGCTAGCCTGTTTAGCCGAAGAGACTGGTCTGAGACTGCTTTGTCGGACTCCCAGAAGACTGTTTTTCTCGCGTCGTGGCCTGTGTTGCTTGCTCGACAGCTCTAGGACAAATATTACAAGTGCAACAGATAATAAGTAATAGTTATACCATGGGTTGTCCGCCTGTACGTGGAGATAATCCACGAGCTTTAGCGAGTGGATTTTCTTACGTACAGGTGGACAAACGTGGTATAACTATTTTATACCACCTACATCTGTGTAGACCTTGCACATCACGAGATATTTCGTGCTAAAGTTGGTAAGGGTGGTATAAGTGGCTGTTTACCGTTTTTTTTAACGGGAGTCACATTGTTTGATGGCGCTCTACATCGTCTAATACATAAGTCATTTGTAACTACGGCCCACAGAGCCGGGGAACGGCGGGGACTTTAATTTTCTGGCTACAGGTCCCCGGTATGACCCTTTACTAACAGCGCATTTGCCCGGCTAGGGTGCGGCTACAAATGACTGGTGCGCATAATTTCTTTCTTCTCCTATGCACTAGTCATTTGTGAACAGGCCCCAGCCCAGAGGAATGTCGAGGACTTTGACTTTGTGTCTGCAGTTTCCCATAGTAACCACAACACTGTGGGGACAGCTAGCTGGCAAAACCATAACAGTTCATCCCCGCAGTCTGTTATTATACTGCCCTGCCATGTTTGTCTATGTCTATCAAACCCCAACATTTCCTCCGCATTGAGGAGACAATGTAAAAGTAATAACACAGCACATTTACCAGGCTATGGATATCCCCGTCCTGCTCAGGGTCTGGGGTGAAGCAGTGGTTACAAATGACTGGCGCATTATATATATAGCCCATGCGCGGATCCAGAAAGTTTTGCCAGAGGGGGTCAAACTTGGCAACGTTTTTTGTTTTTAATGGGAGGATCCAAATACCACTATATAAGCGGGCCATAATCGGCTCGCCAGTGAAACGCCATTCAAACGGCGTTTCGCTAGTGTGCCGATGATGACTCCACATTGAATGCTTGCTTGGTAGCTTTGTCATTTTCGGGGATCCAGACCCATATTGCTAAGAAACCCTATATTTTTGTGATTTTTCAGGGGGGGGGGGGGTGATCCGGACCCCCTGTCCCCTCTGGATCCGCTCATGTATAGCTCATGGTGCATTTCGCGTGAGCATTTAGTTCTCAGCCATCCCAAACACAAATATGCTGATATTTGTTCAGACTATTTCCAAGCACATTCCCACCCATCACTACATGTAGTTTCTCTTTCCGCCCTCAGCATTATTTTTATTGGATGAGTCTTTTCACTTTCAAGAATCACACTTAACAGGTGAGCCCTGTGATTATTTTCTCTTATCAATTATAGTTGCCCGGAATTATGTTTTGGCATGCATATTTTGTATTGTCTGGTGTCAACAAATCAGTATTTGGAATAAACAGATAGAAAGTTCACTGATTTATTTAATAAATCAAGTTGGATCTGATGATCAGAGAAGGAGCAGGGAACACACAAAATCACGATTTTAAATTGGGGAACAGGGGAACACAGAGATTCATGATCACAAGCAGACGGGTACCCATTGGAAAGGATTGAATATTTTCTCGTATGCCAAAATTCTTGAGCCCAAACTATGGCCATAATTTGCATTTGATGGAACTATTTTGATATGATAAGTTATTCTTCTCCTGACACGTTACTTCGCCTTATAAAACCGTATAATTATTCATCGATAGTAAACTAAAGGCAGTGATCCGTACAAAGGTGCATTTAGGGTAAATTAAAAAATGCAGATGCTCAAATGAGGACAAATTCCATCATATCACAGCCCATTTGACAATACATTGTGTAACGAAAAAAATATCACCAATTAGGCGGTATATAGAGATATTAAATTCTGATGGTCATTGTACGATCAGTCCGCACATAACGAAATAAACGCAAAAAAGCGATGTTCACTGAATTCCTGTACGCACATTAGCATAGATGAAAGTTTTCAGGATTATTCCTTAATTCAGTATTTTGAGGCTGACTTTCCACAGCTTCAAAATACTGAATTAGGTAGATTTTAAGAGCCTTTCTGATTTATTTTTTACCCTTTAAACTTTTCAATGTTACTGTTTTGTAGGCATACTGCAAATTTAAAGATTTATTTTCTGAAGTTCAGGATTTTGGTAATTTTGAACTTGCACCCATGTATAAGAGTATAGGCCATGAATGCTGTAAATTCTTAAATATTTACATTTTCAAAGCAATCTTCTAATGAATCTTTGAACTGAACCTATGGTGTTCATACTCCCATGAACAACCCATAAAATGGAATTCATGTCTTAAATAAGTGCAGACCATTTGTGTTTTCTTAGAACATTTTCATTGTTCTTTACAAACCCTATCAAGCGCAGTGGCTCAGTGGTAGAGTGCTTGACTCAAGACGGAGGGGCCGCGGGCTTGAGCCTCACCTGCGTCAATGTGTTATGTCCTTGAGCAAGACACATTAATCCTAGCTTAGTACTGGTTCGACCCAGGAAGAACCATCCCTAAATAACTGAAAGATTGTTGATAGGACGTAAAGAATCAAACCAAACAAAAACAAACAAGTTTCAACAGGATTGACCAATTACTGCAGATGCTTTTTTAAGTGCATATCACTGCTGTTTCTAGAATGTATTAGATATTTTAACAAAGGTGTGAATTGCAATTTGGTTAAGAAATACTGTAGATAATCATTAAGCACTCTGCACACATGTTTTCAAAGTCTTAAAGTTTAGTGTATGTCTATACTGTATAGTGTAACAGGAATTGCAAATACTGGGAATTTAGCAGTTCTAAATGCTATAGAGCTTAGTGATTACTACACATACATATATTCAACTTAATAATTGCGCGGTAGGAGCCGCTGTAATCTGAGCCTTCTCTGATGTTTAAGTGGCTATTCCATATTTTGATATTTGCCACTAACATCAGAGTAACCCCTATTACGAAAATCCAGAATTGGCTTCACCTTTCAAAAATTGGGTATTTTTACCAAAAATATTGACAGATGAATAATGTATTCATTAAGTAAATGCTTAAAATGATAAAACAAATGAACATTCAACTAAAAAATAAAAGCAGTTTCACTTTTTAAGTGATTAATGGGAATTAATGGGTATTGAATATAACTTAATCACCAACTATATGTGTACAGAGGGTAGGCTACAATAGGTGTGGATAATTTCCATCTTTGTAAGATTTACATGAAAAATATCATTTTATTTTAGAGATGAATCATAACTTGACCCTATTTTAACTTTTAGGTTGCCGATCTTTCATTCAATTACCATATTTTTCATTGAAAGTGCCCAGCCACGACTGGCTAGGAGAATTCTGGATTTTCGATAGCTAAGTTGCTCTGACAGTAGTGGCAAATATCAAAATAATGTTAATGTTAAACACAAACACATCAACAATTAATAATTGCCCATGCTCCTATATACTGTGTACTTTTTGTTTTGTTTACACTATATAAACTTCAGCCAGTCTGATGGTGCAATTTCATAATCAATATCGTTTGATCATTTGGATGAAAAATAGCGTGGCTCCTGATCAGCAGGCTTCATATGAAGCCAGTTGATCTGGAACTACTCTGTTTTCCATTGGAGGTCTAGAATTTTACAAAAATCTTATATAACACAGTGTGCTTATTAAAGGTCTAATATGGTTCTTCAGTAGATACTGTAATAATTGCACACAAAGGTGACTTCCTGGAAAATTGTGCAGAATGAGGGTGATAGATATGAAATAAGAAAAATAAATCATCATTTGGATGAAAAACAGAGTGGATCCTGATCAGCTGGCTTCATCTGAAGCCAGCTGATCGGGATCTACACTGTTTTCCATCGGAGGTCTAGAATTTTGAAAAACTTATTCACACAGTGTGCTTATTAAGGTCTAATATGGTATTTCAGTAGATACTGTAATAAGTGCACACAAAGGTGACCTTTTGGAAAATTGTGCAGAATAAGGGTGATAGATATGAAATAAGAAAAATAAATCATCATTTGGATGAAAAACTGTTTAGATCCTGATCAGCTGGCTTCATCTGAAGCCAGCTGATCTGGATCTACACTGTTTTCCATTGGAGGTCTAGAATTTTGAAAAACTTATTCAGACGGTGTGCTTTTTATAGGTCCAATATGGTAGTTCAGTAGATACTGGAATAAGTGCACATAAAGGTGACTTTCTGCAATTTTGTGCAGAATAAGGCTGATAGATATAAAATAAGAAAATAACAGTCACAATACCACTGCATTTCAGATAGAACATCTGAAGGTTTGTTCTGACATAGCAACCAGCAGACCAGTCAACTGGCAGAGATATTGTCAAGATAAAGAAGGTATGTAACTCATAAAATTTAGGGAGCGCAGTGGCTCAGTGGTAGAGTGCTTGACTCGAGACCGTAGGACTGCGGGTTCGAGCCTCACTGGCGTCACTGCATTGTGTCCTTGAGCAAGACACATATGTCCTAGCTTAGTACTGGTTCAACCCAGGAAGACCCGTCCCTACAAAACTGAAAGATTGTTGATGGGACGTAAAGAATCAAATCAAACAAAACAAACAAATGAACAAAACTTATGGAATTTAAACATGTAAATAGCACCCCTTAACATAGCAGCAGACAATATTTTCAAATTTTGTCCTCTCTTTAGAAGGACAATAAGGCTTGATATTTCATGTGAATCATGAAAAAAAATCCCTTTTAAAATCAGTAAAGGTCAAGTAATATTTGTAGTCTGTCAGCCATAACAATATCATGTACTTTTTTGGGCATTTCTGGAGTTGCAACAGTTACAGGCCTTCCAGGATAGGCGTTCTGCCTGCTATGCTTAAATTCCGCCACCCATCTTTTCACTGAAGCATATGAAGGGGCATCATTCCCCAGTCTTGGTACCATATCTATATCTCTAGGAACTAGACCTTTCTTATGCAAATATTGAATAATTTCTCCTTCATGGATATTGTCTATTTTGCAAAAGTCACTTGCATTGTTAACTTTTTAGAGTGCTACTTCTTCCATATAAACTGATCAAATGACACCAGTCTTAGGGTAGACAGCCTTAAATAGTCAGGAAATATTAAGGCTGAAAAATGACATCCTTGCTTAACCCTTTACTCCATAATTGCGCCTTTTGACGCCTTTAAAACATCATGCATTTGAAAATGTTATGGAAAATGGAGTGTTTGCTCTTTTAGAGCAAATGCTCCATTTTCCATAATATTTTCAAAAGTATTCTAAACTTAACTAAAATTTTTCTTGATTTTTTTTCTATGTTGTCTAAAAATAGAAAATGATGTCATGATCTAAAAATAGCCTATAGAGTAAAGGGTTCACTCCTTCAATACAAAGTAAGTAAGGGTGCAAAGATCAGGAATAGATACAATCAAGTACCACACCTGACCCAGGATACCAATGGGAAAGTGATAAACTTACACTTAGACACCACAAACGAGAGCCAAGAGGTCAGCCTCTAATTAAGGCTCACAACTTCTCAACCATCCTTGTACAGTGTATGCTAATAATTAAATTGTCTTTATAGGTATTGTACCATTCCTGGTAAAGGCTAGTATTTCCCTGGATGAAGGCGTGGCCACTACTCTACTACAACTTCTACAGTGTGCCCTGTGTGGATCAGAGATCACTAAGGGACCCCAGCCACAGGGATCTGCCTCAGGCACCTCACCAGCCAAACAGAAGAAAACAAAAGACAAAGATAAGGACAAGGATAAAAATGAAGGTAAAAATTTTAACCCCCTTTTGCATTAAATGAGATCTTCCATACTGCTTCTAAGTTTGCACTAGAATGGTTCACTACTCATTATAAGAGGATACAGGTTAAAATTTCCAAAGATTTTTTTGTTGAAAATTGATTTTATTAACTCCTTCTTGCTAGTGGTGATCTTTGTTGCCTGATGATAACCTTTGAAAACAGTTTGGATCAAACCAAAAAAGTATGTTAAGTTACCTGGCCCCTTTGTAGTTAAAAATAGTTTTCTTATTTTTCAAACAAAACATATGTTGTGGGTACTCAAAAGAACCGTATCATTGAGACGGTTCTTTAGAGCAGCCAAAACAAATGTTGAAACTTTTGGATAAGAAAATATTCACAATTTTACACTCAAATTTTTTGTTTATCTTGACCTATGGCATACCGGGCCGCATAGCGCAGTTGTTAATTGTCCGGCTACAGATGCGTGTCTGACTGCATATCCAGGGGTCGCGAGTTCAATCCCGGCCCAGTCCCATACTTGCGTGGAGATTGACTAGGAAATAATTTCTACGGTCATTCTGCTGATGTATTCAAGAAGGGTTGTTGTCAGTTACAAGCGAAAGAATGTGCACGAATTACTAGTCAACTGCTTGATCAAGCTTGCCCAGGAAAAGTGTGTTTAGGTGAACTGACGGTCCCACCATTACCATAACTGTGATTTGGGACGTAAAGCAACAAAACAAACAAACATTGACCTATGGCAGCTATATTTTCAGATTCAGATGATGGTCAGAAACATGATGACTCCCTCTGTGTGAGCCTGATACAGCTGTTGAACAAGATGCTGGATAGATCTCTGCTGACTCACTTTATTAGAACATTCTTGCTGGAGTCTAATGCTACATCTATTAGATGGCAGGCTCATTCTCTTGTACATCAGATCTACAAGTAAGTGTGTGATTAGAAATAGAATGTATAGGCATACCCTTTAATAATGTGTCTTAAGTATTCTATTTGTAATGTGGATTTTCACATTCAGCATTTGACCAAATAGGTGTACATGCTTCTACAGTAAAACCTGTGTAAAATGGCCACTCAAAAATAGACAAATCAAAGATCTTTATGACAAATGGTAGCTTAATAAAGGTCGAAAGTATTGCAGAATGCTCCAAGGGGAGCATTCTGCAATACATTTGACCTGCATTAAGCAATGATTGGTCTTGAAAGCCAATTTTTGATCTTTTTGAGAGTAGCCGATTAACACAGGTTTTACTGTATTAGCACACATTGAGTTCATTATGGGTTGTTTACACTATATGAACTTTGGATTTCTAGTCAATCAAGAGGTGCATTTTTATTGTTAACACAGATTCATTGCATCAATGAAAAACAGTGTGGCTCCTGATCAGCTGGCCTCATCAGAAGTGCTTATTAAGTTGAATAAGATAGTAATATTCTTGCTCCAAAAATGTTGATTTCACCCATAAAATGTAGGAAAATGACAATGTAATATGCTAAATCTTATCTTTAAGACTCAATTCACCTGAAGCAGAGATGTACAAAGCCTAAACCAAGATAAATACAATGTATGCTAATATGGGCCCCGGCAACATTTGCCCTGTCAACATTTGCTGATGGAATTTTATAATATTCAGTTGTCCTCTTTTTGTAGACACTAAAAGTCATTTGTCACCCGATTGGTTTTGACCGATAATTACTTGACCAAGATGGCTACCATAATGGCCCCCCCCCCCCCCCCCCCCCTTGTCTGTTTGCATCTGTGCTAGTCACCTGATTTCTTCCAAATTTCATATATGCATTAGATAAGCACATGCTAAGAGTGTAATTTGTTTTTCTTTTTTATCTGTTTAAATGTGTTTTGGGTGTTCAAAAGAAATACCTCATGAGTAGCCAAAACTTGAAAGTTAATCTATAATTCCACCTCTTATCTGTTGTTCTGGTGATTGGTTTGATGCTCAAGCTTTGTCTATTCTGAAACTATAATGCTCTTACTTTGTACTCCAGTAAAACCTTGAAAATTTAAACTCTGATTTTTAGAAATACTTGCTATTTCGAAATAAATTTGGGACACACTAAATTCAGAGAATATAACCTATTCATGATCTATATTAATAACTGTTGATAAATACATATGTTTTGGGTGCATAAAAGAAACGTCTCCTTGAGACGTTTCTTTTACGCGCCCAAAACTTATGATTGATAGAATAAAAATCTGATAATAATCATTTTTGGGGGTTATATAAATTTGATGTTTACTTCCCTATAATTCGAAGTTTCGATACTCTTTCGATACTTCGCAATAAAACCTCTAGCCCCTGGGACTTTGAATCAACCAAATTCGACAGTAATGCCTTCTTATTTCTTGTTTGTTGCTTGCAGGAACTCCAGTTTATCAGAACAAGAAGGATTGATGGAGTTAATGTGGATTCTCTGGCAAGAACTACCACTGTATGGCAGAAAGGCGGCACAGTTTGTTGACCTGCTTGGTTACTTTGTCCTCAAAACTCCACAAACATCAGAGAAAAAGGTATTTAATATTTTTATGGTTTATTAGGAAACTTAGGTTAATATAGTAGAGCTTTAATGACAAGGATTCTGATATTGATAGAAAGCAGTATAGAGATTTGGCATGTAGTTTATTGCTGTAGTTACCATAACTTTGAAATACTGGGATAGTAACTGAACGTTTGAAAGCTTTCTTCTGGGCTGCATGTAACAGATTGCTTGCAATACACCATTTTCTTATTTTATAATTTAGAGTTTTTCTTTTCAGACAAAGGAATATCTGGAGAAGGCTATATCAGTGCTGAAAGATGAGAACAAAATCCTGGCTAACCATCCTAATGCACAAATATACAAGTAAGTGCATTCTCATAAGTAATGAGGTGACAATGCTTTTCCATTGTTCGACAACAAGAACTTCTAGCGATAAGGCGTATATTTTCCCTAGTTGACATGATTACAAATACCAAATTTTCAAATTGCCCTAATGTTTTTAGAATTGGTGTAGTTTGGTAGTATAATATGCACAGCAGGCAACAAAATACATTTCAAAGCGCTTCATCATTTACAATACTGTGAAAACGAGTACTTTTTACCCCCACCCCTCATTTTACGTCTTTATCCTGGGTGCCGTTTAGGCCAAATTTCGAGTAAATGGCATTGCTTGTTTTAAAAAAGTAAAAGTGTTAAAGTGTTAAGGATAGGTGTGCTCTTCATTTTCAAAGCCTTCCCGTATTCCTACTGGGCATGGGTACGAAATACACCTAAAATTGTGACGTTTGTCATTGAGAGGATGAAACTGGTGTCTTTCATTTTGTTTATAGATGCTTTCCCACCCTAGACCCAAAATGCCCTTTACATATTTTGTAAATGTTTATAGCTAGATGTCGTTGTCCAAAGGGCATCTTGGGTCTAGGGGGGGAAAGCATCTAAAAATAAACTGAAAGACACCAGTTTCATCTTTCCAATGACAAACGTCACACTTTTAGGTGTATTTTGTACGCATGCGCAGAAGGAATATGGTAAACATTGGAAAATGAAGAGCATTCCTATCCTTAACATTTTAGCGCTTTTACTTTTTTAAAACAAGCAATGTATTTACTCAAATTCTTGTCTAAATGGCACCCAGTATAAAGACGTAAAATGAGGGGTGGGAGTAGAAAGTGCACGTTTTCACAGTATTGTAAATGATGAATCGCTTTGAAACGTATTTTGTTGCTTACTATGCATATTTTACTGCTGAACTACACCAATTTTAAAAACATTAGGGAAATTTGAAAATTTGATGTTTTTCATCATGTCAACTAGGGAAAATATACGCCTTATCGCTAGAAGTTCTTTGTCTGCTTCAGTTAAGTCTTTGTTGAGCATATGCTCGGATGCATATGCACAGGCTGGTCTACACATTTGCTGGCTGCCTAAGGGATAAGTACAAAATTTACAAAGATTTAACATAGATGAGATGTAGAGCATTCGGTTACTTATTTAGCTTAGCCACTCTTGTATTTATTTCAGCATGTTACAAGGCCTGGTAGACTCTGATGGCTACTATCTGGAGAGTGATCCATGTCTGGTCTGTAACAACCCCGAAGTCCCTTACACTGTTACTTATATAGCTTAACCACTCTTGTATGTGTTTCAGCATGTTACAAGGCCTGGTAGACTTTGATGGCTACTATACTCATGTCCAATGAAAAAGCACCACCTACAAATATGACTATATCTTTTTAACGACATAAAATTTTATTTTCGCAATTGCGTCTTATTGTACTGTAGCAATTCCGTAAGTTACAGATGGGTCTTTAAAACGGAATGATCGCTGATGACACACGCTTGAACTATTAAACAAAACATCCGTCAAAACAGAAAGTCACAAAACCAGCCATCGAATATGTCAGTATTTTCAAAAACATTATTTTCGCTTTTTTCTGTGCATAAATTGCAAAGAATCTCTAAATTGATAGCCAAGAATAGTCATTTTGCCTTGAAAGCGGCTATAGCGTCACGATGTGACGTCACTAGCATAATTTTGACTTGAGCGTAAAATCGAGACATTCAAGGGATCCTTCTTTCTTGTGGTGCAAAATAACGACAAGGTCGTAGCATGACTATTTCTTGCTCGTGTAGCGGGTCGTAAACATCGACGGAGCGTAGGTATCAGCGTTTTTTTTATAAACGTCAATCTCTAAAAGCTAGTATACGAAAACCTAAGAGTATCTGTGTTGAACTTAATGTTAGATAATACTCGCACCAACAGATGGACACAAATTTTAAAAGATTTAAAAAGCTAGCGTTGCGAACAACGGCTGGCGACGCGCTCAAAGTTGACGTCAATGATGCAACGTCAATTGTTTAGAGGATTTTTATGACGTTTCGCATGTGTTT
The DNA here is from genome assembly GCA_964019695.1 of Loripinus fragilis. Lineage (NCBI taxonomy): Eukaryota > Metazoa > Mollusca > Bivalvia > Lucinida > Lucinidae > Loripinus > Loripinus fragilis. Next base: position 38,891,587 of record OZ026515.1, read on the forward strand.
GAGTTTGTAAGATGAAAATATGCATTGTGTAGAACACTAGGGCTGTAGAAATCGCAATTAAACATTTTACGCCGAGTTTTAATGGACCACGCCATATCTAAGCTTACAAAGTGGCATTGTTTGCGTTAGCGTAGTGCTAGGTGCTGCGCCACCACTGTCGAAGATGTGGCGAAATGACAGGGGATCTACTGGCAAACGGAAAACATTTAAACGAGATTTAAAGGGTCTTTTTGAATAAGCCCAAAATGCGAATAACGCAATTTGGAGGCTGGCGTTACGTCATGTGTTAACGGGGTCATTGGAATTGCAATTTTTGTGCGAAACCATTGCATTTCTCCTAAAATATAAATATAAATAACACAATTTTGCACAACTTTTGATAGGCCACAACTATGCGCATCTGAAGAGTGGTGCGTTTTCATTGGACATGAGTATATTTGGAGAGTGATCCATGTCTGGTCTGTAACAACCCAGAAGTACCTTATACACTGTTACTTATAACTCTTGTATGTGTTTCAGCATGTTACAAGGCCTGGTAGACTTTGATGGCTACTACCTGGAGAGTGATCCATGTCTGGTCTGTAACAACCCAGAAGTTCCTTATACTGTAAGTTGATTAGTTCTTTATAGGTGTGTTGTTTGTGACAAAACCAACACCAGTGTGCACATTGGAGTCTCAGATCAGTCTTTGCATAAACTCCAACTGATCAGTCTTGCCTTCTGCTCAATAGGTTGCTAAGGTCTTTGGGTTTCTTCAAACAAACATCAAAGACTGATCAGAGCGGACAAATGCCAAGGCTGATTTGAGCCAAAAGAATCATTTCTTCTTTTATGTTCATGGCTCTGCAAGTTTTGTGAAGAGAAAACTCTCCGGTACACTTAATTTTCAATACAAACACTTTTAAAAATCCTGTTTTATTGACCAGCTCCAGTCATTTCATGACTTATCCAGTAAAGTCTCTTTTCTGTAAATTAATTAAGAAATGAATTTCATTTATGGATAAGGAGCCACCATAGTGTAGTGGATAAACCACTTGCCTTATAAACCAGGGGTCGCAGGTTCGATCCCTGACTTCACCAGTCTGTCAGATGAGACTAAGCTGTGGCCCCATTTCCATATGACCTAATTAGCTGTTGGTGGGACGTTAAACACAACAGCAAATGAATCATTTTTGGATGACCATGAAAGGATGTTAACTTTGCATTGAAGCCATAGTGTTCTTCCTTTCATTAACATAAAAAACTGAAATTCATGTCTTATATTTACATTTTTATGATAAATACCTATGGTAGAATTTATTTATAATTTACAATAAATAGCCATTAAATATTGAATGATAAATCATTTTTACAGTTTTATTGGATTGTAAAACTGAACAGTGGAACAGCCAGTATGAATTTGGACAGCCATTTAAGCTGACAAGTTTTTTTTTTTTTTGCATATGTGAACTTGGTGTCACAGCTACATTGTCACTACTAGAAAATGAATTTGCTTTTTGGAGCGTATTTCATATGCAAGTGAACTTAGCCAGTTGTCAGTCATATTTATGTTGTCATGAAGTTTTAAACAGTTGAACAAATCTAAAAATTCATTACAGACCTGTTTTGAAGATGTAAATATTTGATTCTGAAGTCTGCTTTTGTAGTGATGAACATCATATGATTTATAGATCCTCTGGCTTGATTAGGGTCTGGTACTTTTCATGCCCCTTGTACCAAAGACCTGGGGCATATTTTATTTTGTCTCTGTGTATTTGCGCCTGTGTGAGTGCATACAACAATCCTTAACATTGGTAAATTACCTCTTTTTCTGGGTGCATAGTGTCTAGCAAACACATCAGATTAATTGATGTGTTTCTCAACCAAAACAGCTAGGCCAGCTGTAAGACTTTGGTACTTATTCATTATGCATAAATTTATGAGAGGCATAAACAGCTATCTGGTAGATTTAAAGGTCTGATTTTGGGTCTGAGCCTTTATATCTTTTATATTTTGTGAATGGGAGCAGGGAAGTCTGGGCATGACTGCGGATGCACATGACCATCTGAACCTGGTTACTTAATGATATGATGATTTTTTTATGTCCTGGGTCCTCAAAAGAACCATCTGGGCATTTGATTAGTCTGAGATTAACGAAATAATCACAAATATATGTTTAAAATATTTGCTTATATGGATCTATAATGATATATTTTCAGAGCCTGAAGTTGACCAACATAAAAGTTGACAGTAAGTTTACCACAACAACACAGATTGTGAAGCTAGTTGGAAGTTACAACATCAACAAGATTTCTCTGAGAATCACAGATCTAAAGAGAACTAAAATGGTAGGTTTACCTAGGTCACTTAGATAGTACATCACTGTGTAGTGTAATAGGATATTTTGTACAAAATCGGGAAGCTTATTTGAAAGTGTTCTGTGCATGGATATAGAGACTCTTGATTTTATTCTTGTCTCAAAGTTGTTTAGCCTTTCCCCTCAAGGATTGAACTCAATAGATTTGCTGGCAGATCCTCTGCTGCATAGTTGTAAAGATGACTTGTTCTGGAAGGCGTTACAAGCTTATCATATATCCAGACTCTTTGACATTTATCCCTCCAATTTGAAATTTATTTTTGTATTTCTTGTAACAGTTATCAGGAAAAATGAGTAATTGTGTGATACTAGACGAAATGAATATATACTGAGGGAAAAAAGTTTAGCAACTAGTTATAATTGGCTTTCCCATTGGCGATCTTTTTAGTATTAGATCTTTTTATTAGCAGGTGTGCAAGCATGTCAGATGTTTAAAAATGATGCAATGGCTTCCTACAAGAGGTCAAAAGAAACAAATTTCAATTTTTAGTGAGGATTTGATCTGATGAGCATTATAATTTCAAACGCTTTTTAATTGAAAGGGAGGTAATTTGAAAAATTACAATTTTCAACTAAAAACTGTACGAAAAGGGTAAACAGAGCATTCAGTTTTTTTACCAGTTTTCACTTTTTAGCTTTCAGATATAAACGTTTGACGGAATAATCAAACTTTTAGCAGAAATTGCCAGATAAGCTGTTTTAGCAAGGGGACTTAAAATTGACTTAACATTATGTGAAATGTCAATGGATTAATGTCATATTACTCGTAAACATTTGTCAACATATAATTTTGATATTATAAAATTAAAAATCCTATTTCTTCCAATCTGTGATTCTCCAAAGTAAATTGCTTATTTCCCTCAGTATATATTCACAGTACTGTCAAAAAAGTCATAGGGTGGTTTTATTTATGGTGTGCTCCATTATCAGTCTTGCTATATCAACATTCGGACACTACAGCATCTTTGTGTGTCTTTGCAGCAACATGTTTGCTTGTCAGTCCAGCAGCCTAGGTTCAAATCCTGCATTGGGTTGCTAGGATTTTTTCTGCATTTGTGACATGTGTTAGCAGAGATAAAACAGAATTGATGCCATGTGTTAGCAGAGATAAAACAGAATTGATGTACATGTACTTGTTTCAGTCCTATCGACTGCAGGGATGACATTTTATTTGAGGTATTCTTTTCCCTGACTACAAAAAACATCTCAAAGTCCTTGAACTGGCAGTTTAGTTTCTCCATGAGAATATATTGCTTCAATAAGGCAGCGCCCTAGATAAGCTTATGGGTCAATTGGGTACTTACGCAACCTGGTTATCCTCAATTGCGTACTTGCAAAAACAGTTGGGTATTTTCATATTTTTTTACGCCACGTTTTTTTTCTGTGATTACACCTTTTCTTATTGCATGAAGCCATCGGGAATGCGCTTGCATATTTATTCACTCCCATCGTCTGCCTTTCTAAAGTATCAAACTAGCGGATTTTATTGTTCCTGAAGCAAATCTCATCCCATTTTTGACATTCGAGCGTGTATACTTTGCAAAGTTTCACTTTCATCTTAGTCTTTTTCCGCGAAATACTGGACTGGGCACCGATATTTTCATTAAACTGGAGTATATTGCGCGCTCACTAGTAAAAATAAAATCAATACCCGACTGGCATTTGTTTATTAGCCGAATGGAAACAAAATGGACCCAATGGTACGCAATGACATCGCATGTAATTGCATACCAATCATTAGAATTGCTTTTATGTACGCACACATTTCATTTTAATTGCTTATTTGATGATTTTAATTGCGTATTTACGCAAATACGCTGCTTATCTAGGGTGCTGATAAGGGGCCTGTGGAAGAAAAGTTTGATTGATTTTACAGCTTTATTCTGACTAACCCTTTATGCGCTAATGGATTCTTCCTTGGTTTTATACAATAAACATGGGATGGTCCATTGTATATATTGAGGGGTCACAGGCTATAATTTGAAATAGAAATTTTATCTCTTTCTCAGAAGATTGTTTTGTCTTGGCAAACAGTGTATACCCTTATGAAATGCTGCATGATGCAGCATTTCATCTGGGTCTTCGCTGTTTGCCAAAGGACACATTTAGGAGTCACTAGTATGGAAAAGGTTTAACTTTGCAAGTATAGAGCATGCTGAGCCATCATGACAGCTGTAATTTTTGTATCAATTTTGTTGTTTCAGGTCCGTGTAATGAGTATTTACTACAACAATAGAACAGTACAAGCTGTAGTGGAACTCAAAAACAAGTTAGTATACTCAGACTAGCCTGAACCCTTAAAACACCACCTCTAAGCTTAAGAAAGTAACTTTGTTAGAAAAAAATATATTTATAAGTTAAACAAGACTTGATATTTCATGCGAATAATCGTATGTACTTCAACACTTAGTCATAACCCCTCCTTCCCTACAGAAAGAAAGAGCTCACAGCAATACTGTCATCTGCTTTTATCATAGTGAATACTCTTAAGTATGAAGATGAATAGAGAACTAGATCAGATACGTAAATATAAGGCCTAAAATAAGTTCATGACAGTGACTTAAATAGAAAAATGATGTGGTCAAGATCAGAAATCTCTCCTATCTGACAGAATTTGGTTTGTTGTTTTCTGTCCCAAGGGGGCCTGGCTTATTGCAGCTAAGGAAATTTGATTGGTCAAAAAAAAACAATGCTGCCAGAGGGCATAGCTGCCATAGACTTGTATAAGAAACTTTAAACATCTGTAGAATAAATGGTCAGAAATGTAAGCAATTTGATAAATATATTCACTTGGAGACCCTCTACAAATAGCTAAAATGAACTTGATGTCTCAAAAAAACTTTAAAAATCTTCTGAAATCACTGATCAGAATTTCGATCTGTTTCCAAAAGATATAAAAAGCTTTAAACAAAACTCAGATGAGTGATCCATGGCCAGTGGCCATCTTGTTGCACAAACGAATGGGTTGAGTGAATGTTCAAATTGATCAAATGGAAAACCACCAGAAGAAGACTATCGCACCAGATTGGCAGCAATCGAATATGTTAATACCATCAACAAACCTAGAGAAGAAATTGTTAGAAACATTGTTTTTGATTGCCATTTGTCGCCAGTGGGGCTACAAATAGCAATCAAAAACACTGTTTCTAGCGATTTTTATCAGCGTTTGTCGATTGTTGAGAGCATTTGTTATTGCCGCCTATCCGGCATGACTATGTTCTACCATTTCTTGAAATGAATTCTGCAAGCTGGACCCATAACACAGAATGTTTACAGCAGCAGTTATAATAAGCAGGAAACATTTCCAGGACAAGTATGTTGTCAGGATAAGGGTTTAGAAAAAATATTTAACAAAATGTTTTGTTCCTTTCAGACCAGGACTGTGGCATAAGGCAAGGAAAATGACATTGACAGCAGGACAGACAGATGTTAAGGTAACGATTGATGTTGATGAAAATTGTTTAGTTGACCCCACTTGTGGCAATTTTTGTTGCCTGCTGATAACCTTTGAAAGCAGTTTGGACCCAGGTCATGCCTGACAAAACTTTGGATTTGATCTTGTTCAAAAGTGTTTGGCACTTTCTGAAAGATTTTATTGAAGAAAAAAAATGAGACCAAAAAAATCCACCGATGACAAAAAAACATGCAAAGCTACCCAGCAGGCAAAGAGCTAATTAATAAAATTACAAACATTAGAAATGTTCATGCTAAAATTCAAACTTTTGTTATTTGTATCTTCATTTGAAATAACATGACAGCCCATGCATGTATTATATCTGAACCAAAACATATATAATGGCTACTTAAAGAACTTTCTTATTCTTATACTCAAAAGAACCATCTCATTGAAATGAGACAAATTGTGGGTACTCAAGTCACAATTCTTTTGAGTACCCACAAATATGTAGGTTAAGCTTCATGCTCATAAGTATGGTTATCTGGTTATGTAGATGTCTAGGTGAAATGGAATTATCTTTACATGAATAAATGGATTATCCTTTCAGATTGAGTTCCCAATACCAATAGTAGCCTGTAACCTGATGATAGAGTATTCAGACTTCTATGACAACGTCCAGGCCACATCTGAGACCTTACAATGTCCCCGGTGTAGTGCCTCAGTCCCAGCTAACCCAGGAGTGTGTGGTAACTGTGGAGAGAATGTGTTCCAGTGTCACAAGTGCAGGTAACCAGCAGAAGTTATGTCCATTCCATATGCAGTTCTGTTGGAAAAAGTTGAGGGAGCATATTGCTTTTAGCTTTATATCTAACTTCAAAGGTCAAGGTATCAGTTTATGGCTTCTAATATGAACTTCTCTTACAATTTTTAATGTAGTGTATTCAGAATTCGGCCAAATTAGCAATTATTTCTATTAACTGCTTTAGTGGTGTTGTGAGTTCAAACCCTTGACAGTCCGCATAACTTTATTATTCTCTCCCTATTGCTGATTTAAGTGGGGCAGCTATCAGTTAATGACTGAAGTATGAAATACATTATGCACTGGTATTTGTTTATGAAGAGCTTGTCCAGGTATAATGGGATAGTATATCGAACAATAATCATATAACAGAATTATTGTTGAAAGTGAGGTCAAGACAAAGCAATACATGAAGATCAATTGTTTTAGGAATTTTGCAAAAGTTTTATTATTTAGTTTAGTACTTCCCAAAGCTTGACAGCATCATTTTAGATTTATATTTACCCTCTGGATGACCTAGGCTAGTGAACATCTATGCAAGGCAAGGCTGTCCTCTAGCAAGTTCTATCATAAGTCTTCATACTTCCTTGTGTGCATCTAGATATCTCATGAGCCAGCATGGTAAATGTTCTAAAATTTTGAACACTTTTCTTGTTGTGTTCTCAAATAAAATATTGGTATCCAAAGCTGGAATTCTCAAAATGCTTGTCAGAATAGGAAACAGGGAAGACCCTGATCAGACTGCTTCTTCAGAAGCAGTCTGATCTTGGTCTGCTCTGTTTGTCTAGGCATTTTTAGCAGGTAACAAGTGTTCCAAGTTTTAGAACATTTACCGTACATGGTGGTCTTCTCCTTTGTTGTTAGACAAGCTAAATGTTCTAAATTTTGAACACTTTTCTCTTTCCGTTCTTAAATGAAAAGCTAGTTTTCATGACTGGAATTAACAAAATAGTTCTCAGAATAGCAAACAGGGAAGACCCTCATCAGACTTCTTCAGAAGCAGTCTGATCTGGTCTACACTGTTTGTCTAAACTTTTTTGGCAGGCAACTAATGTTCGAAATTTAGAACATTTACTGTATGTCAAGACTGAAACTTTCAATTTACCTTTCAGAGCTATCAACTATGATGAGAAAGATCCATTCCTGTGTAATGCCTGTGGCTTCTGTAAATATGCCAAGTTTGATTTCACTCTCACAGCTAAACCGTGCTGTGCTGTTGACCCTATTGAGAATGAGGATGATCGCAAGAAGGTAACATAGAATTTGATACTTTCTTAACCCTTTCTTCATGAATATTCATGCTAGGATTCACCCACTATGAATAATTATATCAATAAACTTTTATGTTGGTACATAGAACAAAGAAATTACTTGTCAGGTCCACTAGTGTGGGATCATATCTAATTGTATTTCCATAAGCAAACAGAGTAGACCCTGATCAGGCAGCTCTTGAATCTATGTCTGCATAATGTGGCATTTAATCAGGGTCTACACTGTTTGCTAAGACAAAAACAATCTTCAGAGAAAGAAATACAATATTTTCGAAATAATCACCTGTGACCCCTCAATATATACAATAGACCATCTGAAGTTTATTGTATCAAACCAGAAAGAAGAATCCATTTGTGCATAAAGGGTTAAATGTTGACTTGAGGAATTATGGAATGAGTACCAAAGTATCATGTGCTCCCCCATTTATCTTTTTGATAGTTTAATGACTAGTAAATTAGTAATGTCCTTATTTTAGGCTATATCGACCATCAACAGCCTGCTGGAGAAAGCTGACAGGATCTACAAACAGCTACAGCTTCACCGCCCAGCCCTCGAGAACCTGCTCATACAAGTTGCTGATCATAGTATGGACCGACCAGAGGATGGCGGCAGTGGTGGGTCAGGAGGTGGGGTACCAGGAAGTGCCGTCAACAAAGCTATACAACATTTAGCTTTACAGTATTGTGGGGAGAGCAAGTCATCTTTTGATGAACTCAGCAAAATTATCCAGGTCAGTTGTATACATAGTGAAGAAATGGATCATCTTTTACTGCAAAATGCATGGTGAAAGGTTTCAGGATTATTACTTTATTAAGAATTTTGAGGCTGACTTTCTGTGAAAAGACAGCCTCCAAATCAGTAATAAAGGACATTGTTGTAGCTGCAGTGTCATGGAGTTTGATTTTCTAGGAGTAGTTAAACCTGAATTTATTCATATTAACTAGCATACTGAGAGTTTTAAGACTTTAATTTTTAAAGTTTAGGATTTGGGAAAGTTTCAACTTTCACCCATGAAATTGTAGATTAATGAATTAGTTTTGAGGATAGCTTAAAACTAGACTTTAAATGCCTAAATGGCAGAAACTAGCTAGTCTGGCCCAGAAAATATGCACACTCTGGTTTCAGTTCTTTGATGCAGTCTTTGCTTCCAAAGGATACCCTTTTAAGAACATATTTAACACAAACTTATGCAAAGCAAAATTGCCAGTCTTAATGTGTAGCTTAACCTTGGCCCGCCAGTCAGGACTTTTATTGTCTGCTAGCATTCTTAGGTAACCTATATTGCAAACAATATGGACCCAGATCAGACTGCTCCCTTAGTCTTATACAGGATCATATTGTTTGCTTCCTTGAAAAAATCTAGTCTGAATTACACTTGAATATATGCAGCAAACATAAAAAGTAGACAGCATTTTTGGGACAAAACAATAGTGGTAGAATAAGGGCTAGAATTTACTTTGATTTAGCAGATGCCATGCTGTTTCCTGAAGACTTAATCTTCATGGAGGGCCTAAACAAAATTCTGTATATTCATGTAATCAAGCCTCAAACTACACATTATTTTGAGGCAAAAAGCATTTATATATTATATGTTAACAGAAAGTGTTGGCCTGTCGGCGAGAGTTGGTGGACTATGATAGGCAACAGAGACAGGTTGTAGCAGCCACAAGTTCCCCAGTGACCAGTCCAAGAGAGCCTCCATTGTTGAAAGATGTAGAAGTCCTTAATGTTAAGAAGGAAAAAATAGTGTGAGTAGAATCACACCTGGTAGGCGGCAATCGAAAACGCTATCAACAATCGACGAACGCAGATCAAAAATGGATAGAGACAGAGTTTTTGATTGCCATTTGTCGCCAATGTGGCGACAAATGGCAATGGAAAACTCTGTTTCTAAATATTTCTGATCTACGTTCCTCGATAGTGTTGGTGTTTTTGATTGCCGCCTACCCGTTGTGAGAATGGTTTCAAATAAACCCTTTGGTCAGCTGAAAGGCGTTATATGTGTATTACCTGATTAGCTTTCAGTAAAGTAATTGATTTCAATATTTACGGCCCGGCCCTTTCTTCAAAGGAGAACAGCATCCTTTCAGACAATTATACAGTTGGGAGCACGGTGTTCATGGATGAAAGTTTTCAGGATTAATCGTGAATTCAGAATTTTGAGGCTGACTTTCCACAGAAAGTCAGCCTCAAAATGCTGAATTAGGGAGATTATAATAGCTTCTCTGATTAATTTTCAGATTATCTAAACACTATTTAGCATTTAAACATGAAATTATTCATTTTTGTGGGCATCATGCTAGTTTAAAACTTTGAATTTCAGATTTTGGAAATTTTGAACTTTCACCCATGAGTGTTTCACAAACACATTTTCTAGTTATGTTTTAAATGCATTCATTTCTTGACTCAATAAACTGCTCAAGTCCCATACGCTTAACCCTTTCCATGCTGAGCCTGGATACCTGTAGATCCAGATCATAGGAGCCACTGTGATGTAGTGGATAAGCTTCTTGCCTTGTAAACTACTGGTCGCGGTTTCAATTCCTGGCTTCGTCAGTCTCTCAGATGAGACTGTAATCTGTAGCCCCATCTCCATATGACCTTATCTGTTGGTGGGACCTTAAACACAAACAAACACAAAGATCCAAATCAGGATCCACCCTGTTTTCCATTCAGCTTATAAATGCATTCTAATAACTTTAAATTCAGGAGGAGTGTAGTACATAAAATATCCAGCATTGTAAATAGAGAATGCTAGGAGAGTGTCTTTTGATATCAAGTTTACCAGGCAAGGCTTTGAGAACGCTTGCTGACATCGCAAGGCTTGCCGAGCGATTCAACATGCGTTCTCAAAGCCGAGCCTGGTAAACTTGATATCAAAAGACACTCACCTGGTATCCTATTTATCAGTTACCCACTGATTCACGGTTCAAACTAGCGATTATGACGCAATTTTCAATTTTTGTATTGATTCAGCGTCATTAGCGACGTCATTCAAAAAGTGCAACAGCATCATGACCTGATAAAGGCACATGCCGTGAGATAGACAACGTTTATCAGGCAACATGCAACAATGCAGTTAATATGAGAGGTAACTGATAAGGGCTTATAAAATGCATGTAAATCATATGAAAATGAACTAATCTAGCGTTGCTTGCTGGTTATTTCAGTAGTAAGCCCAGTACGTGTTATGGATGTGCCAGTTCAGCTGTCGAACATTGTATCACCCTGTTACGAGCTCTGGTGACCAACACCAATCTTAGACAGATTCTCTGTAGTCAGGTAAGAGCGATTGAATAAAGTATATCCAGAATTATTGTGCCTAACATGGGTTAAATATGTGTAACTCCTTCATGCATAGAGACATTTACTCTTTCTTTGCTAGTGGCCACTTTGTCTTCTGCTGATATTCTTAACAAATAGCCATGCTATTATAATCCCACACAGAGCTCTTTTTGAGCTAAATGAAAATGGTAAACTTATAGTTTCAAGCCAGACCAGTGGTTTAAATTCATTATTAACCCATTTAAGCCGAATGAGAGTTCCCACTCTTATCCATTGGACCAATCCATTTCCGTTTTAAGGGTTGATGGGTGGTATTTTTCCTGTTTAATCAAATCTCATTTGAACACTATGTAAGCAAATGGTGGAAACCCTAATCAGATGCCGCGTTCTGCGGCCTCTGATCTGGGTCTGCACTCTTTGCCTATGTTCCGCAAAAAGGACGCTAGGCTTAAATGGGTTAATATGAATCTGTTGTGTTGGATGAAAAATGGTGTTGATCATATTCATCAGAAGCCAGCTGATCTGGATCGACACTGTTTGAAAAGATTGTATATAATTTTGGAAAAGTTTTTGCACAGTTCTCTTTATATTAGATTGAATATGACATTTTCATATTCTATATTGATTAATTATGTATGTTTATTTCAAGGGTATGATTCAAGAACTGATTGACTACAACCTACCCCGTGGCACGCTACAAGTAAGGTCTGAGGTGAGATCCTTACTATGTCTGTTGACTAAAGACAGTCGTCGTGGAACAGAAGAAATGAATAATATCATCATGACCAGAATAGCGTCGGCGGTGAAGGGACATCTTTCAAACCCATACCTGGTAAGTCAGTCTGTTGTATTTTGGGGGAAAAGAAAATTCTGGATATTACTTGTGTGTGAATATCAATGAATCATTTATAAAACTGAGTAAATGGGAGCGCAGTCGCTCAGTGGTAGAGTGCTTGACTTGAGACCGAGGGGCCGCGGGTTCGAGCCTCACTAGCGTCACTGCGTTGTGGTCCTTGAGCAAGACACATTTATCCTAGCTTAGTACTGGTTCAACCCAGGAAGACCCATCCCTGTTTAACTGAAAGATTGTTGATGGGACGTAAAGAATCAAATCAAACAAATAAACATAAAACTGAGTAAACCCTAACTTTCTCTTACTGTCTGATTCTGATCTCTCTGTCTCCTGTTTACATTAATTTTTCTTCTACATTCAAAATCATCCAATTTTATCTTCAATTATTGTCTAGCTCCTATTACTGCCAATGGACTTTTCCTAAATTTATGGAGGATGTTTTCACTTTGGTAACTCAAGGGAGGAGAAGGTTAATTAATTTCAATTCAATAAGTAAAAGGGAACTTATCTTCAAGGTAGGCAAGATTTCAAAAAGAATACTTGCTGCCTTCCATTGTTAAATAAATGTTGTTGTTTTTTACAAAATGATAGTGCAATTCCTATGCATGAAATAAAGAATATTGGTCACATCATAGTTTGTTTCAAACTTATTTAAACTGAAGAAGTTTAAAAATGTGTCAAGAAACTCAACATTTTTTAGTGATCAAAATTTTATTGCAAAATCCATGTCTGTATTTCTTTCAGGGGTCCTCTGTGCGCCATGAAATCCTGCTCCTGGGGAGTTCTCTGAAACAACAAGACTCATGCTGGGAGCTGAGGGTCAGATGTGGTAAGTGATAGCATGTTCAAAAACGTGAGATAAACGAGTGTATTTCTGATTTTTTATCTATTTCTCCATGTAGGTATTTTCTCTTGAAAGAACCAACTTTGATAGTGCAATGGTTATTTGTTGTAGTTACAACTTGTTTTGGTTTTGAGGTTTTAGTAATTACATCATATAAAATAAAATAAAACTTAAAAAATGTGAAAGGTAAAGTAATACTATATGAATCTTCTTTGTAAATCTTCTTTAATATACTAGCCTGCTATCCTTGAATTCTAAGCAGGTGTTGTTTTTATGTTTCAGTGATGCGACTGTTCTTGATGGGGATGCAGATGAAGCAGCCTTTGATCATGGAGAGTGTTACCCTCCCTTGTCTAAGAATACTACAGTACCTGATGACACCGGAGAAACTACCACCAAAGGTATTGCCTTAACTCTTTTTCTGTTTGTGACTTCTGCTTATAGCCTTTGCCAAAAATTTGGACCCAGATCTGGCCTGATCTGGATCCAAGCTATGTGATATTCTGATTGTATTCCTGTTTTGTTTTCGAAAATTTTGATTTGAAAAAAATTAGCAGACAACAGAAATGTATATATTAAGTTAACCAGCACGCAAAGAGTTAATACTTTCATCCCATTAAAACTGTATGTGTCCTAAATATTTGAATGCCGAACACCTCATCATATTTATCATAAATTCCAATGATCTTGGCTCAGAGGTTATAAAACTTGCTTCAAGCTTAACAAGACCTAAATATATATCTACTTTAAAGCCACAGACAGAAGATGGTTCCCAGGAGAATAAGGAGGACCTGGTTCCCAGTCTGATGACCTCACTGTCAGCTGACCTCCATGTCAACAGCAGGAAGTGGCTGCATGGAGATCCCAAATACTCCTTCCAAAACTGGAAGAGATGTCTACCTAAACATGGTGAGTTGGCATAACCCTTAAAACGCTGATCCCATCAAAAGTTGTCTGCTTTTCTCGTCTGCTGAAGTGTTTAAATAGGATCTATGGCAAACAGTGTGGACCCAGATCAGACTGCTCCTATAGGAGCAGTCTGTTCTGGGTCCACACTGTTTCCTTCTATACTTAATTTGTTGGTAATGTTAGGCCATTATTTGCAACAGATGACTTCAGCAGACGACATTTTCAGATGCATTTTTTTCTTGGCGCTTTAAGGGTTAAGAAACCAAAATAAAGCTCAATTTACAGCTTGAAAGCCTAAGAGCACAGGTGACTTTTCTTATGATAACAAAATAAATTCAAATACTTTTTTGGTCCTATTTTAGTTGTCTGTTAGCAAATTTTTATTTGAATTTATGCCAAATTTATCTCTCATTACTATAAGTTGGCACAGAATATTATTCTCCATTTAATGAGTTTCTTTACAAAACTTTCATTAAGTTGATCATGATTTGTTAAAGTAACAAAGCCTCATCTTTTTCTTCCATTCTTCAGTTATGATATTCTATTCAAACAAATCTTTCAATATCTCTTAATACCACAATATTGTCAGTATGGCCAATTGTATAAATTGAGGGGTCACAGTTTATGATTTTCAAATAAAATTATATTCCTTTTTTGTCTTAGCAAACGGTACAGACCCTGATGAAATGCCAAAGTACCCATTTACGGGTATCTAGGTAAGGCTTAACTGAATCATGATTTTTTTCAAATAATGAGCCAGTGCATGAGATTTCCAGCAATGTGATATGTGTGACCAGCAAAGCCTCAGATCAGCCTGCGCATACACGCAGTCTGATCAGAGCCTTTGCTAGTCGCTTGAGTATTCTATGATTGTTGAACTATTGACTGAACACCATTTGGAGTTTCTAAGCTTAAAAGGAGGCTGCAGAGGCTTGTCTGAGTCTACACATGTCAAAATGCCATATTGTTGGAAATCACATGCACTGGCTCAATTTTATTTACAGTCCCATGCCCAAAGAGTGCTGAACCAGAGAGTAAAGACAGTGAGAAGAAATTGGAAGAGAAGAAGGCAGTAAGAGCTCAGTATCTGATGGAGAAATATGCCACCAGGTGGCAGCAGAAGATGTGGAAACTACCGGCCGTCCATCTTAGACTGGTTCAGTCCACATGGCTACAGCAGGCTATGTTTTCAAGGTCATCATTGTCTGCTCGACAGACGGCCACAAAGATAATTGAAGATATAGCCCAAGTACCTGCTAGAAAGAAGGAAATTATAGACATGCTAACTGGGTAAGTCTTATCTCTTTTCTGTCATCTTTAGATGATAATGTTCTCATTAACAATTGACCAACTTTCACTATTTGGGATTGATCACTAGATGAATCAGTTTTCTTCTTTTGAATAAATGACTTTCATGGAAAATATTATATAACTTTACCAGAAAGAAGGCATAGAATCAGACATGGTTAACACATTGACACATAACATAGGGCCAGTTAAGCAAAAGAACTTAACGTAAAATTGTGAATATTTTCTTATCCATCAGTTAAAACATGTGTTTTGGGTCCTCAAAAGTACCGTCTCATCGAGACGGTTCTTTTGAGTACCCACAACACATGTTTTGGTTGAGAAATGAAAAAAATAATTTTCAGTTACGCACTCTTATCTGAGGGCCTGACATAATGGAACCCATAATAGGTAGCAGGCTGCAGTTATTATTATTGTATAAATATGAGGACATTTGTTTCAGGATTACTCTTGTTGCCTATACATGTAACTTCAAACAAAATATGCCTTGATAAACATGCTTTTTTTTCTCGAAAACTCAAACATTTTTATCCTTGAAAAATCTAAAGATCTTCAGTAGAGTAGGGCAGTGGTTGAGTGTTAGACTTTGGATCAAATGGTCACTAGTTTGAGACTCACTGGAGGCACTGAGATGTGTCCTTTTTCACTTTTTTTCCACTGCTAAGTACTGGTTCAATCCAGGAAGGCCGGAAAACAACCTGACATGACTGAAAAACTGCTGACTGGGATGTAAAGCATTAACACACACAGACAATAATTATGGTAGAACACATACAACACCAGTTATATGACAAAAAGGCAGGGATGCCAACCATTCGAATTTGTGGGATCAGTCTGATTTCCGCGTTAGATTTCAGACGTCAAAATTCTGGCAAATAACGATTCTAAAATGGTACCAGATAAAATAAAGAGGAGGTTACTCCTACCTCTACACAGATATGGAACATTTTATACCTGGGATTATTATTATACCTGATCACCAGTAGTAAAATAAAATACAGACTGGTTTGTGCATTCTATATTGGAAAAACAATACTTTAGCAGGTAAACAGTTCTGAATCTGAGAACCCGCAAAATAAATTCAACAGTAAAAAACAACAACATGTGGATGCAGAAATTCATCACAGATTTTAGAAATCTTTGGCCAATCCTGAAGGCAATTTAAGGCCAGAGAATATAATGTATAAAGTTGAAGTAAAGCTCTCAGCTATACATTTGGGAGGGAGGAAGAGGGTACTGTAATAGGTGATATTGAAGTTTGTCTTTTTATTAGTTTTTACAACATTTGTGGCGAAATATGCGGAATTCCTGAAAATTTCCCAAGATTCCTGAAAAATGTCTTTTATTCCTGAAGAGCAACATTTAGGGTTTGCATCTCTGAAAAGGCATAGGTAAACAGTGTAGAGCCAGATCAGTTACTTGCAAACATTTTTCTGTAACAGCAACAATTTGAAGACAATTTTTGTAAAAATCTCTACTTTTCTTGATAACCCTTTCTGTGAAGTCTTGCGTGTATGTTTTTTTTCTGGAATTAAAGCATGTTTCTTCATCATTTCAGCTGTCTTGATCTAGTAGGGAAAAATGGGGAGTACTCTCTGGAGTACCTGAAACTGTATCAGAGACTGATAGTCCAGGAGCAATGGAAATACTACCTAGCTATAAAGGGTGTTTTACTGAAACTTGGTGACTTGATTACCCTGGAGGTGGAGAAACTACAGACACTGGAGCAGACAACTCTTAGTTCTGACCTAGCACAAGGATTTGCTCTGAAAGCTTTTACAGGTTGGTTTTCTAATGTGACATTTAACCTAATAATTAGGGCACCTTAACTTCTCCGGGGTTTGCACAGGCTTGAAAACTACTTGAATAAAAAGGGTCTTAAAAAGTCCTTGCATTTTTACTTTTTTCTGTAGGACAAAACACTCGCTGGCGATATAAATCAGTATAATAATGATATGGCTTTTTATTGGTGCAGCATATGCTGTAATAAACCCACAACAATTTTATAAATTTTCTAATATTCTTGGTCATGCATTTCCTAAATAGAAATTTTAGAATTCCTTGAATTTTACATAAACTGCCTGTATGAACCCTTGCCATATTCATCCTATAATTTGAACAAGTCCTATAAAGTGTGTTAAATATGATGATGGAATGGAGTCTGAATTGGGTTTACACAGTTTGTAGGCCTATCTGTCCAAATGATTAGGATATTATGGTAAGTATTGGTATTGGGGTGTTTAGATAGCTGCAAGTGTGTAGCTTTAGTATTGATAATCTTTGTGTTAGATTTCTGTTTTTTAATAGCATTGCCTGCCAATCACCTGCTAAACTGTGCCCCAGCCATTTTCAATGGGTGGCATATAGCTCCACCCTTGTCAGTATGTCCTGTCCTGTATGTACATCCTGTCCCTTATGTACGTCCCGTCCAATACAAAACATATTTATTTCACACACCGGCCCTGGTTGGGGCATTTGTGTCACACTAACACATTTCTAGTTTTGCATTGTTTGTTTTAATGACTAATGCCTGTGTTATTTATAGAGCTGCTGGCTTTGTTGGTTCAACAGAAGGAGATAAAGCAACATTACAAGAACCGTCTGGTGGGGTATGTCCTCAATGGCTATCTCTCACTGAAGAAACTCTTGGTACAGAGAACTAAACTGATAGATGAAACACAGGACAAACTACTGGAGTTACTTGAAGACCTCACTTCAGGTAAATACACTGTACAGGGTTTTCTCAAAGTCTGGAAATCATAGAAAACCTGGAAAATCACTAAAAAAGTTCCATGCATGGAAAAGTCATGGAATTTGAAAAATGCTGAATAATCATGGAAAAATCACAAATATAATCATAAAATAATTTGACGAAGCCACCAGGAGCCAAAAAACTAGCTGTCGGACACTTGTGTGTCCGACAGCTAGTTTTCTGGCTACTGGTGGTTTCAAGTTTTAATATTTCAAAATACATGCATGGTCTACAAGCATGCTGTTGTTGCTGCATTCCTCATTTATGCACAGGGTGGTGAAGATGCTGCTTAATGGGGGGGTTGGAGGCTGTGCATCAAATAGTCATGGAAACTACATTGTTGATCATGGAACATCATGGAAAAATCATAGAAATGTGATTTTGAATTTCTGTGGGAACCCTGACTGTAACTTCATTATAACAGGGTCATCAGGAGCCACAATCAATGGCTACCTTATAGATGGTCAGATAGATTCAACTTGGCTTGTATTTAGCTGTTCAGGTACCATTTTACCCTATCCACCATCTTAAAAATCACCCAAAGGGGCTCTTGCATGGTATGGGAAATTAACATGGGAGTCTGCCCACGCTTGGATTTTGATAATATTATGTTATTTAATTGTCTAGGGTATAACTTTAATATTTATGGCGCGTTTGAGTTTTTATGCAATTCCATTGCTAATTTATGACGTCATGAATGATATCACTATAATAGCCTTCCCAGATATGCCAACACATCACAATTTTTGGTCCAATAAATTGAACTGGGCAATTGTGCACACAATTAAGCTACTATTAATATTTAACTGTTTGGGTGGTTGCTACTTGTAGCAATACATCAGTATTTGCTATATCTTGTGTGGACATGGATGGGCCTCAATATAAGAATATGTTTGTGTTACCTCATATTACATGTTAAGCATGTACTGAGTGATTTTGAATAAACTTTGTAAACTTTGTAATACCTTAGGGTACCCATTATAATCTTTTCTAAAGTAATTGACATATCATGTAACGGGCGGAAAAATGTTTTATTAAATAGCTTTATCATTGATAAGTTTGTTGTTACTTAAAATGGCTTTGTATGTATTAGGATATTGGGTGGGCATTCATTTTTATAGCATGGTACCCCAATTTTCAACTGTATATTTTGTATTCAGTCAAATTTGGAATTAACATTTTTACAGGTTGCGGTCTTTGTCAAGATACTATTTCAACATATAAACTATCCATATATGTTAAGAACATTTAGACCAAATTTCATGAAATTCAAAGACCGGTAACATATTTTTTCAACTTGATGTAAACACATGGCCCTAATTCATCGAAATGTAAAAATACAATAATTATGTTTCAGTGTTAAACATACTTGAATACTTGCTTAGTTTGAATCATCGTGCTAGTACGTTTATTAGTAGAAGTTGATATGTTCAGTGTTTTCCCCTATTATGGATTGGAAAAAGAAAAAAAACATATTCTTGATATTAAGTGCCACGATTCTTATTTAATGAAGTGCTTACACAATAATATTAGCCAAAATGATACAATAAGTTGACACCTGTACTTAACACATCTAGTTTCTAACATTAAAACTATATCTAGCCAATGTTACACTTAATATGTAACATTATTAAGAATTTTAATTCATACAGAAGAGAAACCTTATGACAAGTCAGTTCATACAGGAGATGAACCTTATATCTATGATTTTATAATTGTAAGATTCATTAATAAATCTGCTTTACAAAAATAGCCCCCTGTCAAACCTATTGGCTAAAATTAACCATTTGGTCACAGATAACTATTGGCTTCAAAGGTTTTGTTAATTTAATGCTTAAATCTTCTCTGTTCATTCTGTTTTGTGAAACTGATGCTGATTTCCATCAAATAGCAACATTTATACTTTAGCTGGCTGTATATTCTAGGCATACAGTTTTGTTTCTGGACCTCACTTATTCATGTAGAACACTGTTTTATGATACCTTTGATAAGACTCTGTTACACGTTAAACTGGTCACAGCACCAAAATGTGGTTCCTCTAGTTCAGTTGGGAAGTAAAGGAAATATTTAGTCTTCTTGTTTTCACATGTTTATTGTTAGGATATTATGTTTCTTAAACAATATCATGCAGGACTTGAGGAAGTGATACACATTGTCTTGGCCCCATAGTGCCATGACACAGGGCCATGACCTTCGGCATTTCCGACCATTGAATTATTTAAAATTGTCTAAACATGTCTCTCTTTAAGAAAAGTGGAAGTAGATTTCAAAACAACCTCCTTATGTCGAGTTATTGATTCATTTGAACTAAATAATTAATTTTGCTAAAACTGACCTATACCCATAAGAGGTAGGAAATGACAAAGTTACCGGTTTTGGATTTTCATGATATTTGGCTTAGTTCAGCAGTATATATATGGCATGTTTTTGTGATAATATGATATCTTGACAAAGACTAGAACATATCCATCTTTTGAACTGAATGTTGAATGTTTTGTAAATTTTTGAAAAAAAAAAGTTAAAATTTTACAATCACTTCTTCTGAAAACGTAAACCATAATTTATCCAAATGGTTTTGTGGTATTAAAATAATGTCTATGGTATTTTGGATTCAATCTAGATGACAAACCATAGAAACAAACAAAACTATAGATTTAGGCCATGGAAATTTAGAGACAGGTACCACCTAAAAGGTGGACTACATCAGGGTTGCTTCCTAAGCCTTATTCTTAACTATCTAATTTGATAAATGCATTTTCATAGTTCATATATAATGAGTTATTAATATGCAAAGTTTGAAGAAAATCCATGCGTTGGCACAGATGAAAGTACCCCTTATTAATATAATACATTATTTATTGCTAAAGCTCAATAACAATAAATAATTTGAAATACTAAAGCACCATAAGAAGAGTGAGGTGGTAGAGTGGTAGACTTTAGATTGAGGGTTCACTAGTTCGAGACTCATCAAGGGCTCTGTGTTGTGCTCTTAAGCAAGATAATTTGTACTCTGCTTAGAACTGGTTCAACACAGGAAAACCGGAAATTGTCCCAACATCTTGACTGGGTCTACTTTCTTCTATAAGGCCTATATGAGTGTTGTCTCAGTAAATCGTGGACTTTTGTTATAAAATGAGTCTGTGTACCTTGGCTGGAATTTAAGGCATTGACACAAACTAAAGCACCATAAAAAGACACTTTGTTTTCCATAATCATAGTAATTCTGTTGATCAATATGTTAAAATTCTATACATGTACATGCAGTGAGAACATGAAATGGGGTCATCTTATTGTAGTCTGAAGAAAAAAAATGCCAAAAAACACCCCACTTTTCTAAGGGATGCTACTCAAGTTACTGAAAGGGCATAATGCTAAAAACTTAAATGAAGATTATTACACCTGTATAACTACAGAGTAGTCCGTTTATAATGCTACATTTGGGGTCCATAGGAATGCACCATGTTATAAGTGAATCAGGTTACTAGTCCGGCAGTATTCAGGCGAATTTTAGGGGGACCTGGAACTTGATTTTAAACTTTTTTTCTTTGTTGATTCTGGTAGTGCATACATTGTCCTTAAAAAATCTGAGTGATGCCACTCTGGCATCATTGAGCATTTCGATATATCCAAGATGGCGTCCAAGATGGAGGACAATAATAAGAGAAAAATTGTGTGATACTGAAACTAATGTCTCAAACCTATTTTCTTTCTTAAATTGTTGCTATAACGTTGGAATCTAACTGAAGACGACACTAGCTTGTAAGCAAATAAAATAAGAATGCGGACAAGATGGCCGCCAAGATGGCAGTTTATCACAAAAAAGTATAAGAAAATCTTCCCTGAGACCAACAAAGTCCAAGGATTTGCATGCAAAATGCTTATTTTACTGATTCTTGAATAACAGACATCATCCTTGTGGTCCCAGTGATGCTATCACTCAACATTTGATATATTCAAGATGGCGTCCAAGATCGTAGCCAACAAAATTTTTCAAACCCGTGGGAGCCGCACCCTACATGTAGGCATAATGATGGATTTGTAACAGACCAGATGCCTTTAAAAACACACATATCTGAATAAACAAACCTGGTACGCGTGTATAATAGAGTTGCACTGTAAATGCAGGCATATCTGAGAATGGCACCAGGGCTCAAAATTACAATGCTTCCTTAAAGTTAAGGAAGACTTAAGTTAAGTATTGATTAAAATAACGTTTCGAACTTATTAAAATCAAAATATGCTCATTTTTTTTTTGTAGATCACAATGGTGTCTTTAACCATACGTACTGCATTGATCCTGGCAATTTATTAAACATTTAATGTCACATTTTGAAATATCAATACATCACTTAAGTCAACTTTATGGAAGCATTGTAATTTTGGGCCCAGTTCAGCAAACATGTCTGATGTGATGACACCTCTGTACAAGTAGCACCATATTTGTAGCCATCCTTACCTGCACTCAACTAGTAAAAAAGTCGGTTGCAGTGGCAACTGACAAGCAGACATGGCCTAAAGTGAGGCACTACACCAATGGGCATGGTTGATAATGAGGGACCACATCAGAAGGCGTGGCATATGGTGAGGCAACACACCAGAAGGCATGGCTGATAATGAGGCATCACACCAGAAGGCATGGCCTATAGTGAGGCTCCACACCAGCAGGCACGGCTGATAGTGAGACACCATACACGCAGGTATGGCAAAAAGAGAGACACAACACCAGCAAGCATGCAGGAATGAGTGATAAAAGATCGGCAGGCATATTGATTGAGTGGCAACTGTCCAGCAAGCACCCATCTTGCACATCACTCAACCAGTAGGCATGTTTGAACAGCAGTGGTGTTTGTGGAAGTTACACTAAGCCAGAATACATATTTGTTGCAGCTGCAGCGACATAGCAATGGAGTCTCACTGGACCGGCAGGCATGTATCTTGCATTGACAACGTAGCAATAGTCTTGCCTACTAAAGTTTCACAGTTTAAGTTGGCATGTCTGATGTAGGGGCATCGATCGAGTAGCTCTTCTCTTTTATTTTTAAAGGAGACATGTCTGATTGAATGGTACCAAGTTCTCAGGCATATCTGTTGAAGTTTCATCGAACGGCACCAGGCCATCACATCAGACATTCTTACCAGCACGTATGCAAATTATGGGGTACTGAAACAGCAAACATGTATGCCTGTTGCCGAGACGCAGGATTTGCAGGCATGTGTGTTTGTTACATCACACCAGCACTAATGTATGTTACAATTGCACCCGACTAACAGGAATGCTAGGTACTCATGCGTTGGATCTGTGTGCATGTCTGTTATACTTGTACCAGTCCAGCAACCCAGCCATTATTGCCACAGGGTCAGTAGACATCTTTACCATTTCCATGTTTGTTTTAGCACACATGTTTGAAACCAAGACTCCAGGCCAGCAGTTATATATGGAACAGCTTCACGAGACTATCAGGCCTGTTGCAGTACCCATGTCTTTAAACTTTGCTCTGAAACAGCAGGCATGTTTGTGATAGTTGCACCCGGCCATTTGGCACATCAAATACAAGCATGCATTTCTGTAAGATTTGCAAACACGTTTGTGGTTGATGGGCTGTGCCAGAAGGTATGTCTGTTACACTTGCCTCAGACCCGCAGTTATGTCTTCCATGCTTGTACCCGACAAATGGGCTGTTAAGCACAATTGCACCTGACCATCAGGCATGTATGCTACAGTAGCACCTGCATAGCAGTCTTGTCTTTATATGTTGCATACAATCAGCATGCATGTCTCTTACAGTTTCATCTTATCAGCATCCATGAATTTTATATTTGCACCCAGCCATCAGCCATATCTGTAACAACCGCATCCGACCATTTGTCATGTCTTTAACAGTTGCACCTAACCAGCAGTCATGTCTGTTAAACTTGCACCTACACGCATGCATGTCTGAAAAAAAAACTTGCAACGGACCAGCACTAGTATTCATATTTGTTATAGAAATATCCAACCATCTATGCTGTCCCTTGCACTTGCACCAGACTAGTATAGTAGTAATGGTTGTTACAACTGCACAGGACCAACAGGCCTGTATTTTACAGTTTTTCCTAAGCAGCAGGAATGTTTTTAATGGTTACACCCAACCAGCAGTCATGATGGTAATTAATTTTAGTAAAATTTTTTTAGCAATCCATCCATAAACTTTGAGCAATCACGCTGTCACAGAGTTTTCGGTGATATCGTTCGTTCAGCACACCCTGGCATTATCACTTCATTATTTCTTGACAGAATGTTTGCCCAAAGTAGGAACTTTTATGAGAATAATATGATATTAAGGTTCGTATTATCAGATCCAGCCAAAAGTAGTCTTGAAAGTAGTGTATGGATTGATGGATACGATTACCATAACAAAGACACACAAAAAAAACATTACCATTATGAAAAAATAAGTCCGTTATTTTTTTCAGTGTAGTGTGTAATAAAAAACCATTGTTATTCCACAATAAACATCCTGCTATTTCTGCCATCTCGGACGACATCTTGGATATTTTACAACGCTCAAACACAACAACATCATGCCAGTCAAATTCGCCGAATGCAACTACTTTTGAAAACTATCAGAAAAAAGATTTTGCTTTAAAACGGCGGCCATCTTGGACACCATCGTAAATATTTCAACCTTCTGAATCAAAAAATGTTCCATTTTAATCATTTGTATCATTAAGACTCTAAAAAGCCATACAAAATCAACATAAAAATGCTTTTTATTGCGTTTTTTTGGTCAGATAGGTCGTAGGGGACTAAATGACGGCCATCTTGGGCGCCATCTTTAATATTTCAACCTTCTTAATCGAATCATTGCTTCATTTTAATTGTCTGTATCATTTAGCCTCTAAACATTCATAAAAAGTCCAAATTAGAGCTCTTTTAATCGAACCTGTTGGCCAGATAGGTGTTAGGAGCATAACTGACGGCCATCTCGGACGCCATCTTTAATTTTTCAAAACGCTCAATGATGCCAGAGTGGCATCAGTTGGATTCATCATGTACAATGTCTGAACAATAAGAATCCGTGAAGAAAAAAACTTTAAAATCAAGTTCCAGGTCATTCGTGTTTTCTACCGGACTATACGGTAAATGTTCTAAAATTACGAACACTAAAAAATGATTATTTTTTCCGCTGTTCGTAATTTTAGAAATTACGTTTCAGAAAAAGTGCTAGTGTTTGTAATTTTAGAATGTGGTCTTTATCATGAGCAAAAACAGTATATATGCATGTAAAAATGTAGTAGAAACGTGTTGAAAACACGGCGATATGATTCTGCGCTATCTTCTCATTTTTCTTTTCAACCGCCGCTAAATTCTTGCAAAAATGTCCAGCGCGTACGGTAATTGCCAGGTCGAGAGCCAGGCACGTGCATTTTATGTCACTCAATTTACTTACAAGTCGTAAAAGTCAACTTATTTAACCTTGGACTACCAACAGAAAACTGAAACGCTTTTCGCTTGCTCTCCATCTGCGCAAATGCCATTTATAATGTAATACAGTCACTCAATAGACAAGGACATCTAGTCGATCAAAACTTTTTGCAAAGATAAACACGAATCTTTGAAATACGTAGACAAGTTCTCTGAGTTAAAAAATGACGAAATTCAAAAAGAACACGCATTTCTCTCTCTCTACTTGTCGATCGATAGAAAGTACGCAAAGTGTCGTACAAAAGCAGATGCACACGATAAAATGGGTTTTCAGTATATCTCAATAAGTGTAGACATAGTTCGGTCCCATGCGCAGATCCAGAGGGGGGACAGGGGGTCCGGACCCCCCACCTGAAAAATCACCAACATATAGAATTTCTTAGCAATGCTGGACCGGATCCCTTGTTATTCTCAAAACTACCAAGCCAGCATTCAACGTTGGGCCTTCATCAGCACTCCAGCGAAACGCCATTTAAAGGCGTTTCGCTGGTGGGCCGATGATTGCCCGCTTTTAGTGATATTTGGATCCTCTCTACCTTAAAAATACCGTTGTCAGAGTTCGGATCCAGATTAGATCAGAATGGAATTCAGGAAAGAATGTTTCGTCAATTTAAACATTTGGGCATGCGATAGAAAGCATGCAAAGCATCAATACTTTCGAATATCCAACTTTGTCGTGCAAAAGCCGATGCGCACGAGAAGCATCTCCAAGTATCATTTTCAGCACTGATACAGGATATTTTTCGAGATTAAAAGAGATTTGTATGCAAGCGCTATTCTCTCTCTCTCTCTCTCTCTCTCTCTCTCTCTCGCCTGCTTTCAAAGTTTGCAAATAGTTTGGATCCAGAAGATCTCCGACGTCTTGCCAAACCAAATCAGGGGCAAACAGGCATACCAAGAATTAATAATGTAAGCGAACGTCCGACTTTGCGTCCGATGCCTCGAAAGAATATAATTGAGCCGTGACATGAGATTTTCAACAATGTGGTATGTGGGACCAGCAAAGCCTCAGATCAGCCTGCGCATATGCACAGTCTTATCAGAGCCTTTGCTAGTCGCTTGAATATTCTACGAGTGTTAAGCTACTGACTGAACATCGTTTGGAGTTTGTAAGCTTTAAAGGAGGCTGCACAGACTCGCCTGAGTCTACACTCGTCAAAATGCCACATTGTGTCGCGGCTCAATTTATGATATATTGGCTTCGAGCCGATGTGTACGATACGCTGGATACATTCATATCTCAAATAAAAGGGAAATTTCAGACAAGTACCACAAATCTAGTTTTTCATGCATGCAGTGCGCCGTTCATGCTCGGGTTCATTGAAATTCTTTTTTTTATTTCATGCAAACCCATGAAAAGGAGACACAGCTAGGCAATTATGTTTTGTGTGCTAAGTCCGCTTTTGTGCGCCAGAGCCACCGTGTGCTACCCGAGTCTTAAAACAACAACAACATGTGGTCTGATAGTCGGCTTCTTTGATCTCAAACATGCCCGTGAACCATTACCCTGTCCCTTTGTCTGCTGCTGATACTATTAGCAGTGCCGGACCCAGAGTGGGACCTAGGAGGCACCCCCCCCCCCCCCTAAAGAAGCTGTGACAAACTAGTTTAGCAGACAGCTTGGGCCCAGAACCTGCCTGTCAAAATGTCTAACGTTTTGTTCTAGATAAGACTGTGCGGTGCACAGGCTGATCTTCGCATGTAACAAAGTCGGGGTACATACGGTAAATAAAGCGAATTCCGAGATGTCTCATTCATCTCAATGGCTTTACTGATTTTAAATTCACAGCCACGGCATGCACCTTCATTGTGTATGTGGGCAGTTAAGGCGCTGGCGATTTTCCGCGGATGCGCAGGCTCGTCTGAGCCTTCGCTGCTTGCATATGCGATAGGTACCATAATCTCATGAACTGGCTTATTTCATGAAATTAAATATGTAAATATTAAATTCATCAAGATGCAGAATCGTGCTACAATCAATTTATTTCTTGGGACATGTATGTGCGTCTGTGCGAACATTATACCGGTAAATCACTTGTAGGATCTTCCATGTGCAGTTTCATGAGGACAAACAGACACGCCGCAATCGGCTCAACAGTTTGTTAATATGTTCCATTTTGAGGAATTTGATGATTTTTGATTGATAGGAATAGCCATTATTACATGTACTTAGAAACCCGCCGACAAGTATTTTAAAGACAACGTACGTAGATGTCTAGAATTTTTATTGGGCTAGTCTTCATCCACTTTAAACTTTGTTAGTGAGCGAGACCCTGACGAGATTGTGCAAACACACATGCTCTCTTGAGCCTTCGCTGATCACATCTGTCGTAAGTTCCAGCAGGGTCCTTACCAGCTCATATGGGGCTCCGCGCAAGTTGATTTCATGCTCGGGTCCGAGCTGTGTTCAAGAAAAGAGCACACGCATAGAATGATAGAAGTGCCCTCCGTGTCGCACGCGGCTTGGACATATTGCGGAACTGGGAAATCCTTTAAAATCCTTAAAAGGGAGGGGAGGGTAGGGATGTCAGTCTCACACGTATTTAAGCCTTAAGTTAACGGTAATGTAACGTGAATAAAAATGAGATGATGACCACATGTGAGTTCTTGCAGGCATGTAGGTAAAAATATTAAATATACGGTGGCTTTATTTTCCGTGCTGGATGTCTCGGTGAGAAAAAAAACATGCGACTTGCATGATTTTCTCTGCATTTTGCACAAAACCGAATGACCCCTTGTGTTGCACGGCAATCACTATACATAAACTTATTTAATTTCTCTGGCCTAAGTGATCGTCTCATTTTCCGCAACATCCTCTCTTCGGGGCTGGTATTTTAGAAAAAAAACGAGCATGTGTCACATGTACAGCACACTATTGAGAATTGCTCAGCGTGTGTCAATGTGCATAATTCACGTACAATTAGCTGAATCGAGGCCTGAAGGTCAATGTTTGGTCAGTAATAAATGATGATCTCAGCCATTTGGGTGGATACATATACTCAATAGGGTTAGTCATAGCAGTTTCGGAATCGTTGCAGGAACTTGTCTGTGCATCAAGTTCATCAATGCTGGTGACCTTGAATAATATATAACGTATAACATCTCGCGCTGGCATGCGAAATAGATCGTCACATGCCAGATTACCTATCTAAGTAGAATGGAACCTTCCAAATGTCGCTACCGCTCACATGCTGTACGGTAGAAGTATACCGAACACAGATGGGACGCAAACAGATAGGGACGCAATCGATTTTCCGCCGAAAATAGCGTGTTCATAATTTTAGAAATTCATTTTTCCGAAAAAGGGCAGTGTTCGATTTTTTAGGATGTTTTAAAAATTATTTTCGGCGATAATTTTAGGTGTTCTTAATTTTAGAGTGTTTGAAATTTTAGAACATTTACCGTATAATGGACAATTTTAAAATGGAATTATAGGAAAATGACCGTGGATGGTCATTTTCCTATAATACCTTTGTAAAATTCTATGATAAAAAATTTGGGAGCCACAACATGATCATGTTATATCCAAATCTGTGTTATAATGAGGTGTGTTATAAAGCGACTGTACTGTATATGTACTATTTGCTTGCAGGCACCGAGTCAGAGACGAAGGAGTTCATGCAGGTGTGTGTTCAGACGATCAAGAAATATCCTCTAGATGATCAGGTGTCACCTGTCTTTATATTTGAGAGACTTTGTAGTATCATATTCCCTGTAAGTATGCTTCTTCATGCTATAAGGCCCATTGTTTGCCATATGTACCCAAAATAATGGAGTTGCTAAAATTTTAGGATAAAAATAGTAAATTAGTAAGTTTAAACTTGTTACTATTTTGATTCAAAAATTTTTGCAACTAAATTTGTCATGATGATGTGTGTTTAAGTTTTATAAAGTGATGGAATTGCAAACAGTACAAGCCTTAATCTGGGTCTACACTCTTCTATCAGGCCTATATATCTTAGTATTTTGGGTATAGACAGTATACCTAGAAGGATGGGGAGTAGATAACGGTATACCTCAAAAGATAGAACAATTTGACCTTCAGGATAACCATATGTCCTCACTCTACATGCCTTGTGGTGGTGATGCCAAACTGTGATTCTAGTGACTGAACTTTCTATTTGCCCCTTACACTGCTGGTACCGTGTCTGACTGCAGATACGTGTTTGACTGCATATCCAGGGGTCGCAAGTTTAATCCTGGCTCAGGTCCCATACTTTTGTGGAGATTGATCATGAAATAATTTCTACGGCCATTTTCCTCCCTTCCGCTGATTCAAGACGGGTTGTTGTCTGTTACAAGTGAAAGTATGTGCACAAAGTACTGGTTAACTGCTTAGTCAAGCTTGCCCAGGAAAAAGTGTGATTAGGTGAACTTACCATCCCAATATGACCATAGCTGTTGACTGGGACATTTAGCATCAAACCAAACCAAACTTTATACTCCTGACAGATTTTTCTAGTCTCAAAGGATAATTTTAGTCAATCTCTCTTCTTCACTTACTGTAAATGTTCTAAAATTTTGAACACTAGTTGCCTGCCAAAAAGACCTAGACATTTCAGAAGCAGTCAGATTGGGGTCTTCCATGTTTGCAATCCTGACAAAGATTTTGTGAATCCAAGCCCTGATAGCCAACAGTTTTTTTGAGAACAGTAGGAGAAAAGTGCTCAAAATTTTAGAACATTTACTGTACTGGAATGTTTGTACAGTAAAACCTGTGTAAAACGGCCACTCAAAAATAGGCAAAACAAAGATCTTAATGACAAATGGTAGCTTTATGAAGGTCGAAAGTATTGCAGAATGCTCCCATTGGAGCATCCTCAATACTTTTGACCTGCATTAATCGATAATTGGTATTGAAAACCAATTTTCGGTCTATTAGAGAGTGGCCGTTTTACGCAGGTTTTACTGTAATTTTGTTGTCCAGTAAAATGCTTGATGTCAATGAATTTCACTTCTATATTCAGGAGGAGAATGATGCAGGAGAGTTCTTCATGATTCTGGAGAAGGACCCTCAGCAGGAGGATTTCCTACAGAGTCACATGATTAATTCAATAAATTCCACTTCATGACTTTAGTTAAGAGGGCGTACCAAAAATTTAATTTACTTATTTCTCAACCAAAGCATATGTTGTGGGTACTCAAAAGAATCGTCTCAATGAGACGGTTTTTTTGAGCACCCAAAATATATGTTAAAATTGATGGGTAAGAAAACATTTATAATTTTACGCTCCAAAACTTTGTTTATATAAACCTATGTACTTTATTCAGGAGGAGAATGATGTGGGAGAGTTCTTCATGATTCTAGAGAAGGACCCTCAGCAGGAGGATTTCCTACAGGGTCGCATGTTGGGCAACCCCTACAGCTCCAATGAGGTGGGACTAGGACCCCTGATGAGAGATGTCAAGAACAAGATTTGTCAAGGTAAACTTGCAAGGCCCACAAACATTTTTGTTAACTTTTGGACACCAATGTTTATCCTAATAATATAGATTATTGACATATACAATAATCTGATTTATTTTGGCGCCAACTTACACTGTTGGTTTCACATTTTGCCGTTTATTAAGGCCTTAAATTAGTTTAATTTGACATATTAAAACGACTTCCATTGGAAGTTAAGGTTGTTTATCTTTTGTGTATGATGTATAATGCTCTCTATTTTGGCATCCTAAAATAATAAATAAAGGATTTTGTTTGCAATCCTTAGATATTCTTATTCTGGAAACCCATAAACAGATATATATTTCCATAACTGAGTAGACCTAGATTATATTTGACATTTTATCTTGGTCTGCACTGTATGCGAAGATGGGACAGGTACAATGAAAATTTGAAAATTCGAAACTGAGGCCCCAAACTTTATTGCATCAAACTTGAATGAATATCTATGAATGAATAGGTTAAAAGGCAGGTTTATTGTGGTTTACTGTTTTTAACAGTACATTTACATTTACAATACAGCCATTCTTCTTACAGTCTCAATTAAGCTCAAAACATCCAAAATTTCATTCTAATACACCCTTATTGGTTAAAATGTTTTGTAAAATTATGATAACTATTAATGACAGTCAATTATTATATTTATTCAAAGTTTTGTGCTTTTGGCACCATTCACAAAGAGCAGATTGTTGTAGTGTTAGGCCTTATGGAAAATGTCTCTGAAACATTAAAATTTCAATTTTCATACATTGGATCTCCATGCAAAATTGGGCTAACTTACAAACTTTGGAAATTCACAATGTCATTTCCATACAAAACATCTTTGCAAACAAAAGCATGAGCCAAATGATCATTTTTGGCTGCAGCACTTTCTCATGGAGTATCATACAAACAAATCAGAGCTCTTTGTGATTTATCAGGGGGGGGAGGTCTGGACCCCCTGTCCCCACCCCCTTCTGGATCCGCCCATTTGAATGTCATGATTTGAGCATGGATGCTTGTAGATTTTTATGCAGTAATGTTTTATTTATTTATTTTCCTCTTACAGATTGTGAACTGGTTGCACTTTTAGAAGATGATACAGGGATGGAGGTAAAACATAGTGCATAATTGATAATCAGTTTTCTCATTTCTCAGCCAAAACATTTTACAGATACTCAATTAGGCAGTTCTTTTGATCGCCCACAACAAGTTTTAATAGAAGAAAATAATCACAATTGTACGTTCTGACAGTTATTATGCAAACGGTTAGTCATCACCTGAATTTACCTTTCAGAAAACCACGCCTACTTTATTTGTCTACTAAAGTTGTCTGCTGATAATCTTTACAAACAGTTTGGACCCAGATCAGGCCCAACAAAATGTTGGGTTTGATCTGGATCCAAACCGTTTGACACTCTGATGGTATTCATGAAAGAATTTTTCAAAAAAAAATGATTTTGAAAAAAATCAGCATACCAGAAAAAACATGAAAATTACCCAGCTGCAAAGATTTAAACAGGTATCCATCCACTAACTGTAAGGTAAGCCTAGAAGATTGAACACATGCAATTTTGTCTGTGGTACTATGTCACATGCTTAGTTGTGGTTGCATTGGTCAGTTGACTTTAGAGCGGCATTCTGGGTGTGGTTCAGAAATGTCTATTCTTGCACACCAGATCGGGAATTATGCTGTTTTTACAGATGTGAGATAATTCTATCTCACATACCCGTACCAGCCTGCATGCTGGCCTAACCTCAACCTGTGACGTCATTGTAATGTTAAAATGACATGGCCATCTTACATGTATGTCGCATCTTAGCGTTTTCAAGATTTTTGGAAGCCTTTTCATGTTTTTCCAATAAAAGATGAGGTATTCAGTGGTGAGCAAGAAAAAGCATTTATTATTAGTTTGAGGATGGGATAGAAATATCTGTCCCTCGCATTCACCCTTTGTCATAACTCTGCAAGCCTGGTGATGTCAATCGGTGATCCTCTAGACGGATTTTTCTATCCAACACTCACACTCGTGATCGATTCTTATATTATCGCCTGTTTTTGATAGATCTCTTGACCCTTTGTATATTGGAAACCAGTAAATGAGCAATGTCAGGAATGCATCATATTTTGCAAATAATAACCTATGACACCCTGATACGTAGAATGAACCACCCCAAGTTAATCATATCAATTCAGAAGTAAACAAATGGTTAATATATGAATATCTCCATATATTTCAGCTACTGGTCAACAAAAAGATCATCAGTCTGGATCTACCAGTAAAAGATGTTTATAAGAAAGTCTGGTCACCAGAACATGGAGAGGTAAGTGCCCATTCTAAGAGAGTCATGAAAACATTACAGATTGTTTTCAAAAACTATATTTTTTTAGCAGCAGCTGATCTCAACTTTGCTAATCCAGGATATATCATATTTTGAAAACAGCATACATGTACAATGTAGATAGAGATCAGCTGACAAAGTTGTCATAAACACCTGATTCCCACCCACCAACTTAATATGGTACCCAATTATCTTCCTGGTAGTATGTCTTAATTTCCATCCTTATGGTAATGTGTTTTTTAGGATAAATACATTTGTAAAAGGGAGAATGGCTGATTTTCTATGCTGTTCTTACCAACCAATAGACGCGATGGTGTTACATATACGTTACTCTCAAAGAATAGTTAGCCACTTGATTGGCTGACTATTTGTGTTGACAAATTTTCACACCTAAGACTTGTACTATAAGCAACATTTCAGTGTATTTGCAAACTAATTCTGTTTATCTGCCTGGTTGGGAAACTAAAATATGTTTTCTTTTTAGGGTGAGCCAATGCAAGTGATCTATCGTATGAGAGGTCTGTTAGGAGATGCTACAGAAGACATGGTTAACTCCCTTGACTCTAACACCCAGGAGGACGTAGACAAGGAGGAGGTGTACAGAATGGCCAATGTACTCAGTACCTGTGATGGTCTTAAGGTCATGTTGGCAAGGTAAGACATGGTTAACTCCCTTGACTCTGACACCCAGGAGGGAGGTGTACAAAATGGCCAATGTTGTTGTTTGTAGGGATCCATCCTTTCAGGCTCAACAGCTTATGCTGACTTGGGCAATATTTACTGTTTATAACACAGTTAAAATAGTTAGTAACCACAGTTCAAAAATCACAACTCTTTCACAGTAAAAGCGTATTTATAAAATAAAGTCTGCAGTCACGGTTAATATTCCAGTAACAAAAGGGCCAAACTGGCCAATGTACTCAGTACCTGTGATGGTCTTAAAGTCATGTTGGCAAGGTAAGACATGGTTACTTCCCTTGACTCTAACACCCAGGAGGGAGGAGTACAGAATGGCCAATGTGCTTAGTACCTGCGATGGTCTTAAAGTCATGTTGGCAAGGTTAGAGTTCACTTATATTTCTTTAGCTGACTCAAGCCCATATGATCAGAGCAATTGTTGCCCACTGCTTAGATAGTTCTATTCTTTTAGGGTTTTAGCTAGCTACTTTAGCCTAGTAGGCAGATTTGATTTCTTTCTATAATTGTGAGGCAAGTTTATGGTGGGGTTGGGGTATACTAATTTCAAAGGTCACATGTGACTGCCATATTTGAGCCTTGACATGTGCAACCAGCAAAGGCTCAGACCAGCCTTTGCGTATGCGCAGTCTGATCAGAGCCTTTGCTAGTCGCTTGAATATTCTATGACTGTTAAGCTACTGACCGAACAGCACTTTGAGTTTCTAAGCTTAACAGGAGGCTGCACAGATTTGTCTGAGTCTATTCATGTCAAATACCAGATTGTTGGAAATCAAATGTCGCGGCACATATGTGTGGGTCTTTGTTTGTCCTTGTTCTAATGTCTCTTCCTCATGGTGACATGGGTTGGTCTGTCATTGTGGCATTTCCTGGTCATACTCACTTTATCATAATGATTATAATAGTTGCTATGTTAAAGCCAGACCTTGCATTCAACAAAACCATCTTGACATAACCATGGCTCGTGTCTAGAAACCAAAATAATTAAACTAAAATTTTACTGAATTTAACCTGATTTTCAGTTTTGCTATCTTTAAACTTACATTAAATTGTAATCTAACTTTCAACACTGCATAGAAACTGGACAGGAGTCCTTATCACTTCACTTGTTACAAGAGTCTAAACATCCCATCAATCTTTGTAATGTCGGAATAAAATAATATGCTATACTTTTGATTTCCTGCCAAACGACATAATTTCACATGCTGGGTAGAAAATGGTGTAAATCCATATCAGCGGGCTTTGGTCAGCTGAAAAGGATTTATATTATTACCCAACGTACTATATAAAGAGAAATTAAGCATTTTTGACTGTTTAAATAAATTGTTGGTCGCTGCCAGTCATGTGTCATGCTGATCACTGATGACGTCAAACTCAATACTGAACAGTGTCACTTAAACTGACAAGCTGTAGGAGATGCGGATTTGTTGCAAAACAGAAAATTTCGCCTAATCTGCTCAATTTTGGTCTCAAAGTGTTTGGCTTATTCTAACTATTAAAGAAAACTAGTACCCACACTTTATGTTTCTGATCACAAACAATGATGTTAGTGGAAGTTTAAATTGGCAAAATCATACCTCATAGACACTGAACATCTTCCGATGTAAACGAACCGTACGTGCATCAGTTTTATATTATTACCCTATTTATGTTCTGAGTTGGGTAATAAAACAACTATTTCATACCTTTCTAAGCAACAGTCAAAACTATCACCCCTCGGTGCTGTGGATGACCCGATGCACTGTTGCCCGAAGGCCAAGGGCAACAGTGCATCGGGTCATCCACAACACCTCATGGGTGATAGTTTTGACTGTTGCACAGAAAGGTATTAAATAGTTGTGTAATGTTTTCCAACAATGACAGAGATGACAAGGATCAATATTTAATTAATTTCCAGGTTGGAGTCAATCAAAGACCTTGTCCTTGGCAAGCCTCTGATGCTAGTCCTGCTGAAACTGTTCGGGTTTACTGTCAATGTCAAGGCCAACAGACAGGAACTCATCAAACCAGAAATGAATACCATCACTATCATGTTACGAGCGCTGAACCTGGCTCTGTGGGCGGAGCAGGAGAGTGGTACCACGGCAACGAAGGGACAGACGATCACGGAACAGATACTACAGATTATGGAGACTATTCTTCTTGAAGCGAGTTCACAATCTCCTGAAGCTTACACTGTAAGTGGTTGCTTTCGTGTGGTAATTGTCCTCGATTTTCATACACCTTTATACACAGTAATAATTTGTCTTATTATATTATCATGTTTTGTATGATAGCTTCACATGTTTAAGCATCTTGTTTTCATCAATTATTCATAGTGGGTAGAAAGAAATTAACCCTTTGTAGATCTGAAACCCCTAAACAGGTACTTTTACAAACAATGAAGACCCAGATGAAATGATTCATAATGTGACATTTCATCAGGGTCTGCACTGTTTGCTGAGCAAAAATTGATCTTCAGAGAAAGAAATATAATGTTTTCTGGAAATTATAACTTGTGACCCTCAATGTATTCAACGAAACATCCTGACTTTATTGTTTGCAGCTTGATGGAAAAATTCATTGGTCTTAAGAGGGTTAAAATGCCAAAAAGTTAGATCTCTTGACATTGTCTTTACATTTTGTATGTTGTACTGCTATAAAAGTTACAGGGAGTTAACAACCTCTCACAGGGATCAAATTTTAGAACTTTAACTGCTTGCTAAAAATAGCAGGTGATCATTTTTCTTACTTGCTGAAGTTGATGTTCAACTTACTTATTCACTCGAACAAATTCAATAATAGCATATCTGTTTGACAAGATGTGTGGCAAAAATTTATTTAAAATATCGCCTTTCTGAAATCACATTTGGATTACCTTGCAAACAGTGTAGATCCAGAAGAAGCTGGCTGATCAGGATCTACACTGTTTCAGAAGCACTTGCTGATCTGGATGTACACTGTTTATCAAGCAGTTTATGCATAATTTGGAAATTAGTTGATGTGAGAATGACTAGTATTTACTTGCTAAAAATAGCAAGTGGGTGTTATTTCAACTTGCTTTTTGGGAAAAACTACTAGCATTTGGCAAGTTAGCAAGTGCTAAATTTGATTTCTGTCTCATATGACTAGTTATTCCTAATTAACTATTCCTAATTGATTGTTACAGGAGTTTTCTAAGCTATGTGGAGACAAGGAACAACTGATGATGTTGTTGGAGCGGATTAATTCACCATTTGTGAGGGCCAACAGTAGCGTGTTACAGGCACTCATGAGGTTGATCTGTATATGACTAACTGTCCCTAATTGATTGTTACAGGAGTTTTCTAAGCTATGTGGTGACAAGGAACAGCTGATGATGCTGTTGGAGCGGATTAATTCACCATTTGTGAGGGCCAACAGTAGCGTGCTACAGGCACTCATGAGGTTGATCTGTATATGACTAACTATTCCTAATTGATTGTTACAGGAGTTTTCTAAGCTATGTGGAGACAAGGAACAACTGATGATGTTGTATGAGCGGATTAATTCACCATTTGTGAGGGCCAACAGTAGCGTGCTTCAGGCACTCATGAGGTTGATCTGTATATGACTAACTGTCCCTAATTGATTGTTACAGGAGTTTTCTAAGCTATGTGGAGACAAGGAACAACTAATGATGCTGTTAGAGCGGATTAATTCACCATTTGTGAGGGCCAACAGTAGCGTGCTACAGGCACTCATGAGGTTGATCTGTATATGACTAACTGTCCCTAATTGATTGTTACAGGAGTTTTCTAAGCTATGTGGAGACAAGGAACAGCTGATGATGTTGTATGAGCGGATTAATTCACCATTTGTGAGGGCCAACAGTAGCGTGCTACAGGCACTCATGAGGTTGATCTGTATATGACTAACTGTCCCTAATTGATTGTTACAGGAGTTTTCTAAGCTATGTGGAGACAAGGAACAGCTGATGATGTTGTATGAGCGGATTAATTCACCATTTGTGAGGGCCAACAGTAGCGTGCTACAGGCACTCATGAGGTTGATCTGTATATGACTAACTGTCCCTAATTGATTGTTACAGGAGTTTTCTAAGCTATGTGGTGACAAGGAACAGCTGATGATGTTGTTGGAGCGGATTAATTCACCATTTGTGAGGGCCAACAGTAGCGTGCTACAGGCACTCATGAGGTTGATCTGTATATGACTAACTGTCCCTAATTGATTGTTACAGGAGTTTTCTAAGCTATGTGGAGACAAGGAACAACTAATGATGCTGTTAGAGCGGATTAATTCACCATTTGTGAGGGCCAACAGTAGCGTGCTACAGGCACTCATGAGGTTGATCTGTATATGACTAACTGTCCCTAATTGATTGTTACAGGAGTTTTCTAAGCTATGTGGAGACAAGGAACAGCTGATGATGTTGTTAGAGCGGATTAATTCACCATTTGTGAGGGCCAACAGTAGCGTGTTACAGGCACTCATGAGGTTGACCTGTATATGACTAACTGTCCCTAATTGATTGTTACAGGAGTTTTCTAAGCTATGTGGAGACAAGGAACAACTAATGATGCTGTTAGAGCGGATTAATTCACCATTTGTGAGGGCCAACAGTAGCGTGCTACAGGCACTCATGAGGTTGATCTGTATATGACTAACTGTCCCTAATTGATTGTTACAGGAGTTTTCTAAGCTATGTGGTGACAAGGAACAAACAGCCACCAGTTTTTTTTTGCCACACCAGAATTTGGCAAAATCACATCATCTTTCTAGTGGTGCAAAAGACTCAAAACCACTAAAATACAAAAATACAGACATAAGGGAGCAAAACATATATAATTATGACTAAAAAAATATATGCTATAATAATGAAAAAAATGGTCAAAGTCAAAAACCCCGCGGGGTTTTCCAAAAACCCCGCGGGGTTTTTAAAACCCCGCGGGGTTTTTAAAACCCTGCGCGGGGTTTTTCCCCCACATTTTCAAATGGGGGAAAAACCCCGCAGGGTTTTTTCAAAAAAATAAATATCAAAATAAGTTCAAGAAATAAGTTTGTTTGATTGTAATTATTTCAGAAAATGATTGGTAAGGCTTAATTCCAACCTTTAATTTCCCCCGCGGGGTTTTTCTCCCATTTCAGATTGTGGGGGAAAAACCCCGCAGGGTTTTTTGAAAAAATAAAAAGGTTTGTTTTTAATTGTATTGCTTTACAAAACAATATAGAAGCTGAATTGAAGTTTTTCTCATCATTTGAAGCCTTTCAAGCAAAATAAAAAAAAAACCCGCGGGGTTTTTCCCCCACAAAATGAAATGGGAGAAAAACCCTGCGGGGTTTTCACCAAAGAGTGATTATTAGTTTTATTAATGATTGAGATCAGTTATACATTTAGAGCTCATATTATTTAAGTTTTTACAGTAATTAAAGGCCATAAAACAATTCTCTCGATGACCCCTCCCCCCCCCCAACCCTTGTCCGCCACCCCCCCCCCCCCCCTCGTCCGCCATGCACTGCATCAGCTGTGATCACTACCAAGTTTGCACCACCGAACGGCCCAAAAAATATTGTTCAGGTAGCACTGATATTATTTGTTTAGCACGATTCATTACATCCCAGTCAACCATTTATCAGTCATGTTAGGATGCGTCTTATGGGTTGAAACAGTTCTAACAGCAGATAAAAGCAATAATATTAATAACGGCCATTGCAGTACCTGTCATACATAACTGCAATCTTATAAACTGGTTAATATGTAGTACATTGACAGACAGTGCAGACCAGGATCAGATGCAGCAGAATGTAGCATCTGATCATGGTCTTCATTGATTGTTTAGGAATCATAGAATGGGTTGGGCATCAAGAAATTTGGGTCTTTTCTACAACCCTGTGTGTATCCTATAGAAAGATCCTGGTCTAAAGCAGACCAATTTCACAGATCTTAATTAATGTACCAATTCCGACTACACAGTGTCTTTCATGCATCCAAGGGTCCATGACGGGGGTCGCGCCTATAGCAATGCACCAAACTCCTGGGGAGTGTACAGGAAGATAGAGTACGGATTGGGTAGTTAAAAAAACTAAGATGGCAGATTGATTACTAAATCTTTTTGACATTCTATTTTCTACTAGTTACAGAGGTATAGTGAGATTTACAAGAAAAGTATTACTGGAATGTGCTCACTTTGACAACTAGCTGATGAAAGGTAAATTGATTTTGCCTTGTCAATTAGTTTTTAGCTACTTTCATTTTGCCTACAAGCTGACAAGTTCCCCACCCCCTGGCCCTGCCTCTGTAGACAGAAAATAACCAGTGATTAACTGTGATTTGCAAATAAATTTGTGTTGAGTTGAGTGAAAGAGTTGACTACTTGCGAGACAATACAGTCAAAGGGCTGTTAATAACAGCTTACATAAACTTTTGCATTGTCACATTTTTAAATAGGCACTGTCTCTGGGTCCGGTACCGGACCTCTAGACTACGGGGCTACGGGTCCGGTACCGGACCCCTAGACACTGATTCTAGGGGTCCGGTACCGGACCCCGAGCCACGCCTATGAGGACTGTCTCGGGGTCCGGTAGTTTGTGAAACAACTACTGACAAGTCTAGGGATACGGGTGACCGGTCCATACCTGTACGTATATGTAGTTACAGTTATTTTACCAACAAAAACTCATGTTGAAGTTTCACTTTGCTTCGTCCGCCATCTTTGATCCTCAAAGGGAAACCAATCTGTCTTTACTGTCATGCGTCACACTATTCAAACAATTAAGCTTATACAAAAAGTATATAAATAATAACGGTAAAGTAAAAAAAGAACTTAACTCACCTGTAACAAATCAATTATCTTCTTATCTTCAATTAAAGGAACCAATTAAACTATTTGTTTGCAGCTGATTAGTGAGATGAGTGAGCAGTGTCAAATAATCGTACATAGTCTGTAGCTTTCAAAGAGACTCACTACTGGGACAACGGCAGTCGATCTTGCTGGTATCTTTTGACATTCGGACATAGCTTTATAAGAAGACTCTGAGTCTTTTTTTGTTTTTTTTTAAACAGCTGATATGGTCCAAAAAGGAAATGACTTTTTAGCATAAATACAAACAGTGTTGAACAAAATCAGGCTGCTCTTATGATAACAGTCTGATCTCGGTCCACTCTATTTGCTACAGAGACGTTACAAATGGATCTACATAGGTTGAACGACTTAATTGCGGAAATGCATCTAAAATTTACGTCTGCTGGAGTTATCTGCTACATGTAAATGCTTACGCCAACGGCTAATTTCGCCGTGGACCCTGATCAGACTGTTCCAAGGCGAGCAGTCAGATTTGTGTCCAAACTGTTTGCTACAAAGACGTCTTACGGACAGACAAACATTGCGAATCCGGTTCAGGCTACTCCTAGGATAGCAGTTTGAGTTTGCTACAAGGACGGCTTCTTGGTCGTTATGTCAGGGAAATGCAACTTATGCTTACGTCAATGGCCAATATCCTCGTACAGACAAACATTTGGGACCAGGATCAGACTGCTCCTATGAGATATTGATTGCTTCAAAGACGTATTTCAATAACGAACTAGTAGACGACATATGGGTCGTTATGTAAGGAAAATGCAACTTATGCTTACTTCAATGGCTAATTTCTCCTTACAGACAAACCTTGTGGACCTGGATCAGACTGCTCTTAGGAGAGCAGTTTAATCCGGATCGACACTGTTTGCTACAAAGACTGGACTGGAATAATCTAGCAGAACATAAATGGCGCTTCACTGGCGTGCTAATGATGCCCGAACATTGCTGGCTTAGTAGCTTTTTAATTTTCAGGGGATCCTGATCAGTATTGCTAAGAAACCCTATATTTCTTATGATTTTTCAGGGGGGGGGGGGGGGGGGGGGCTCCGGAGCCCCTCCCCCCCCCCCCCCCCCCCCCCCTCTGGATCATCTTATCATGAATACACCCAACTGATGTTAGATCCCTATCATAAATTTTTGAGCACCACATTTCGTAGAGCTCAATAGTCATTTATAGCTGTTTTGTTGTGAATAACGTCCTGTGCCAGCATACTATTACCGAGCCACCATCGGCCCATGCGTTTGGCTGGTGTTCGACAGTGGTCTGATTTTGTGTGCTTATTTGGTCTTAAGCTTTTGGGTGCTCAAAAGAACCGTCTCATCGCTGTGAATAACTTCCCGTGCTAGCATGTTATATCGGGCCAAAATCGGCCCACGTTTTAAGCTGTTTTATTTTGAATAACTTCGGACCACCATCGGCCCATGCGTTTCACTGGTGGTTGTGGTGGATGGACGGGCGGACAGACAGACAGACAAACAGTTATGTGACCAATTAGCCGGTATGAAAGCAATTAAACAATGCACCTGCAACCACCGTTTGCTTACTTCAATGAAAGTGCAAATTGGTATTTACCTTTAGGTTAATAATCAAGTAGACAGATAACAACAATAAATTGATAAGAAATAATAAGAACATGAAACAAACACCAATTAAAGGACATCAAACCCTGCGCCAATTCACTGATGCGATAG
This sequence comes from Loripinus fragilis, assembly GCA_964019695.1. Taxonomy (NCBI): domain Eukaryota; kingdom Metazoa; phylum Mollusca; class Bivalvia; order Lucinida; family Lucinidae; genus Loripinus; species Loripinus fragilis. Next base: position 38,933,795 of record OZ026515.1, read on the forward strand.
TAAGTTCCCCCTGACATTAATTGCCTTTATTCATGACCTTATTAAAAAAATAAGGATAAGAAAAATAAAAGGAATAGAGTAAGACAAATTATATCTAGTTATGTTTTTTTCACTCTTGTCTTATATCTTTTGTATAAGCTTATACTTGTTTGAATAGTGTGACAGTAAATACAGATGATCAAAGATGGCGGACGAAGCAAAGTGAAACTTCAACACGAGTTTTTGTTGGTAAAATAACAGTTACTACATATACGTGCAGGTACGGACACGCATCCCCGTATCCCTAGACGTGCCGAGTAGTTGTTTCACAAAATACCGGACCCCGAGATAGTCCTCATAGGCGTGGCTCGGTGTCCGGTACCGGACCCGTAGCCCCATAGTCTAGGGGTCCGGTACCGGACCCCGAGACAGTGCCTTTTAAATAACAATTTTTAAGCCGGTACAGACAAACCATTGGCAGAACAGATAGAACGGGCCCACTGGGGACCGAGCCTGTTGTGTTAAAGTCAATTGTGACAGTACAATATAGATGTATATGTACAGTCGATAGTAATGGTAGGCCGATTTATCGAGCTTATCGATCATTGGTCATTTTCAGTGAACTGATTAATTGATCGGTAGTTTTTCAATAATCGATTACTCAGTATAGACCTTCTGCTTCATTGGCCTTCAATTTTTAGCTTGGTGTATTTATATAATATGACCCTTTTCTGCATTTTCAGTTTCTGGTATGAACAGCATATGGTTCAAATAATGTACATAGGTTTAAATAAACAAAAGTTTTGAGTGTAAAATTGTAAATATATACTAATCCATCAGTTTGAACATATGTTTTGGGTGCTCAAAAGAACCGTCTTATTGAGATGGTTCTTTTGAGTACCCACAACATATGTTTTGGTTGAGAAAATTAATTTTTTGGTACACACTCTGAACACCTAACATGTCTGGTCAATCAACTTGACCCCGTAAGGCATCTTAGACATACCTGGCATGATATGTACCATATATAATATGTATTTTATTTTAGTCGATTAATGATTGATCATTGGTCACTTGTTATTTTCAATGATCGATTATAAAAATCCAGCCGATTCCTACCACTAGTCGATAGAACCTCACAACCAGAAGAAATGATGCTGCATTCTCGGGACCGCCGTGACGTCACAGCCTTAGCAGCACATAAACAAATGTACCGAGGTGAATTGGACAGTGAATTTTAACATTACGGGTAACAGGAAAATGATGAAAAACGTGCTGCATTCATTCAAATTCTCTGATTTTTTCACAAGTCTGCGCTTAATTCGAAGGAAAAATATTGTCTTTTGTCCCACCATGATTAATTTAATTATAATTTCACCGATTATTCACAAATTATTGAAAAACTTGGATGTGGGTGGGGTGAACGGCTATCGGTTTGCGATCATTTAGATGTGATCTCTAATGTCTTAGGAGCTTTAACAACAGTAGAACACTCAATGCCTTTGGTACAATATGCAGCCTGTCATAAAAGCTATCCTTTTCAAGAAAAGTTCCCAGCTATTGTTATAAGGAATTCGAGCATAATCTCAAGATTTGTATCAATAGGCCTACATGCGGGGATCCAGGAATTTTCGTCAGGTGGGGCGTCCAGGTTTATCTGTCATAAAAAGATAAAAAATCTTAGACAACGTTTTTCTTTGGGTTTTTTATGCCCCCAAAGGAACTTTGGGAGGCATATAGTAATTGCACAGTCCGTCCGTCCCGCTTCGTGTCTGGTGCATATCTCCTAGATTCTTTGAGGTAGGGATTCCAAATTTGGTATGTGGATACATCTTGGGATGGCGGAGTGTCACATACCATTTTCGAGTCACTGTGACCTTGACCTCTGACCTAGTTTTTAGAATAATCGTGTCCGGAGCGTATCCCTTACATTATTTGAGGTAGGAATTTCAAATTTGGTGTGTGGATGCATCTTGGGATGACAAAGTGTTGCGTACTATAATTGGGTCACTGTGACCTTGAACTTGACCTCTGATTTAGTTTCTAGAAACTGCATTGAGTCTGGTGCATATCTCCTATATTCTTTTAGATAGGAATTCCAAATTTGGTGTGTAAATGCATCTTAGGATGACAGAGTGTCACATACCATTTTCAGGTACCTATGACCTTGACCTCTGACCTAGTTTTAAGAATTATTATGTCCTGAGCCTATCTCCTACATTTTTGAGGTAGGAATTCTAAATTTGGTATGTGGATACATCTTGGGATTGTGGAGTGCCGCGTACCATTTTCGGGTCACTGTGACCTTGATCTTGACCTCTGACCTAGTTTTTGGAATAATCGTGTCCGGAGCATATCTCATATTATTTGAGGCAGGAATCTCAAATTTGGTGTGAGGATGCATCTTGGGATGACAAAGTGTCCCGTACCATAATTGGGTCACTGTGACCTTGAACTTGACCTCTGACCTAGTTTCTAGAAACTGCAATGAGTCTGGTGCATATCTCCTATATTCTTAGAGATAGGAATTCCAGATTTGGTGTGTAAATGTATCTTGGGATGACAGAGTGTCACATATCATTTTCGGGTCACTGTGACCTTGACCTCTGACCTAGTTTTAAGAATTATTGCGGCCGGAGCCTAAATCCTAGGATGTGGATGCATCTTGGGATGGCGGAGTATTGTTTACCATTTTCGGGTCACTGTGACCTTGACCTAACCTAGTTTTTAGAATAATCGTGTCTGGAACATATCTCTTATATTATTTGGGTAAGGAATCTCAAATTTGGTAAGTGGATGCATCTTGAGATGACGAAGTGCCCTGTACCATAATCGGGTCACTGTGACTTTGAACTTGACCTCTGACCTAGTTTTTAGAAACTGCATTGAGTCTGGTGCATATCTCCTATATTATTTGATGTAGGAATCCCAAATTTGGGGTGATGATTCCTCTTGGGGTGGCAGAGTGGTGCATACCATTTTGGGTCACTTTGACCTTGACATTGACTTCTGGCCTCATTTCTAGGTTTTTCCTGTTTGGAGCATATCTCCTATATTACAGCTTACTTTCCTCAAATGTGTCTTATGCTAGACCAATTCCTTTGGGGGCATTCGTCACGTGTTTGTGACATTTCTTGTTTAGTCCTCAACTTATTTTACAGAAGTCCAATGGTTTATTTTAAAGAAAATTGTAATTTTCCAAGGATCCAGAGGGGGTCTATCATTTTTTCCAAGGGGAGGCAGGGGCGTAGCTTGGCTTCAATGAATGTGTAGGCCTAATGTTAGGGGGTTTGGGGGGCATGCTCCCCCAGAAAAATTTTCGGTCCTAGACTGTCCAAATATGGATTTTGCGATTAATGCGTTCATGTGATTGTTAGAAATTACAGGTAGTTATCACCATCATCGCCCATATGGCCTAATATGCTTATCAAGTTTGATCAACTTACGGTGCTGAAATGCAAAAACAAAATCATCGACCTGGGAGTCAGGGACAGGTATCATACTCTTTTAACCATTAAATGGCCAATCACTACAAAAGTAGTCCGCTTTCTCATCTGCTGAATTGTTTTACAAGCGTCTTCGACAAACAGTGAGAGATCCAGATCTTGGTCTACACTGTTTGCCTCAATACTGACATTAGTCAATAATATTAGCAAATATATGCAACAGAGGACTTAGGCAGACGCGTCTTTCATTTGCAGTTTTTGGCTGGTGCTTTAAGGGTTAGAAGGCTTATAGGAGCCTACATAGCAAGAAGACATGTGACATTGTAATGATCATCCCAAATAAAAGATACAATGTACTGTACATGTATGTTGAAAAACAAGCGACATCAAGTTTCAATATCTAAATGCAGGTAGCAACAAAACTATTAATCACAAGCCAACTTAGAAAAAAAAACTAATTTTCTGCATTAAATTTGTCTGACGCAAAAATGTTTATCACCCTGTCAACATTAAGTGTCTGTAGATCATTGCTACGAAGGACAGCCTGGCAGACATCATTGTTGAGCGCAAGTAGTTCTTAATTCTTTTCATGCTACCTTTGGCATGTTGCAGACGTCGGTGGCATGGTCAAAAGGACTCCAATTATGGTGAAAATGCAATTATACAGGTTGCAAATCTTCGTGCGATGGTTCATTTCCTATTGGGTAGGCTAGCAACATCACGTGACAGCTCGTCCTGGAACGCAAACAACCGTTCTTCTACAGTGGGTAATGGGTGACGTCTGATATCAGGATAATTTGGAATATCTTTCTGATTTACTCACCCCCTACCCCCTCCCCCCTCTATTTTATTGCATTTTTGGCGTTTATATTTTTTTTACTTTCTGAAAAAGTGTAGGCCGCGGCCTACATGGCCTACATGGCCTAAAGGAAGCTACGCCACTGGGAGGGGTCCAACCTTTTTACAGGGGGGGGGGGGGGGGGCAATCGCTTATTCCCTATACCCATATCAGCAGTGTTTCCGCGAGAGTTCGTTTCTTGCGTTTTTGACGATTTATATTTTGTCATTTATAAGTTTCTCTAAAGTAACCCTTCGCCCGGAATATAAATTCGACAAATTTGCCTTGATTGACTTCTGCTTGCCCAGGCGACACATCCGATTCTCGGAATTCTAGTGTTTTTTTCCTTATCTTATTGTTTCAAGCTGTATATACCATACATGTACAAATTAATTTGAATAAAATATAATATTTGATCCAATTGAAACCGCTGATGGGTGATTTAAAAAAAAAATGCATCCGAAGTGTGACATTGGGGGTCAAATTTCAAAATTGCTCTATCATTATCTTTTTTACATCCTCTTAACCAGGGAACATCAAAATTTCAGAAACAAATACTGGTTTAAGAATAAAATTTAGGACAATGCTTTAAATTTAATACTTTAATCATTGTGGGATAAATTATCAATTGAATGATTTGATTGATACCATTTTTGCAATTCTAAAGAATCTGTAACAAATTTAAGTCTTAAATAGAAAGAAATAATTGTGTTACACTTGTGACAAGCAAACAAAGGAACTGATTATGACCCTTTTGTCTTTTCTTATCTCTTATACTTTATTTAACCTACTATAGTATGTACAACTTAGCATCTTTTTTGGTTTTCTTCAATAAATTCCTGTAAATATTTTTTTAAATTGTGAAAAAATACCTTTCCCTCCTTGTGAGTGCATAATTTTATCCTTTTTGTTTACACCATTTTGTGTTTTCTTTGTATCGAAAGAGTGAATAACTACCCTAAATACCAAAATATATCAAATTAATTGTTGAATAGATCATCCTTTGACCAAACACAGGAAAAAGTGAGATGAATTCAATCCATAATATATGTTACACTTGTGACACAAATCACATTTTAAAGTATACCTGTCTAAATCAAGTTATAGTCTGGTTTAAGATTGTCTGATTTCTTCAGTGTTGAATTTAGCATGATTCCTATCCCAGAATGTAGCTCAAGGATGGCCAGCTTCATAATGAAACTAGTATATGGGCTTGAGGAAGTATCATTCCTGCTGGACCGTAACTAGTATTGACTACACATTTGGTGAAGTTGTTGACTTTTTGTTGTGTTTAAATTATATTTATGCATTCAAGAATTATTAAAAAGACCAAATAAGTAATATTTCATTTAAGATTTGCCATGTATATGCATTTATCACATATTCCTAAAATGTGTTACACTTGTGACATCAGTTAAAATCATGCCACAAAGTCAGCAGCTTAAGGATTTCACCACAATTCCTCATAATGTTTTTTTGGGGCTCCCTTGACCAGAAAAACAGCAAAAAAGCTATGAAATGCAAAACAAAATGAAATGCTGATGGTTGAAACTTTAAATGTTACACTTGTGACATATCTGGGTGGTTTTATTCAGTACTGGCTACATAAAATCATACTTGTTGTTTTATAGGCAAGTTGGTTCCTTTAGAAAGCTTAAAGACAGCTAGTCATTAAAACAGCATTCCTTTTGAATAAAACTTTGTATATTTTATGAGGCAATTCGCTTTACTCCAATCATATGAAATTCTGTATGATAAAAATTTGAAAGGGTGTGTTTATAAAAGGTTACAAATTTCTGATTTATCTGGTTTAAAAAAAATGAAAAGATTGTTTTCCTACAGCTTTTATGCTATATTTCAACTGCAATTCACCATTTGACTATACATGAATAGTGTTTAATACAATTTACAGTTGAATTGAAGGTAAGGGAAAAAATGTCACAAAAAAGTGTTACCCTTGTGTCAATTTGGATGACATTTTTCCATGTAATTTTTGAACGGAACATTCTAAAGCGATGAAACTTGGCATGATGCAAGAAAAACATTAATTACATATCTTAATTAATTTTAACAATAAATCTGCTTTAGATAGTCTATAAACATTGATTATAGAAATGGATGCATTATTTTTGAAATCACCCTGATCCATTTAAGATTTTCATAGCTGAATATTTGGCCTAATAATACTTTTCCATTGTTCAATCTTGGAAATCTGGGTGATATTCATTTGATTTCACGTGATAATATAACTCAATATTTCCCCATCCACATACAATGTAATAGATGGCCCACTCTAGCTTTTCAGCAAGGGGTCAAAGGCTTTAGATTGAACACTGTTTTCCCTGACCTAATATAGGGCCTTGTATATTTTCAGACTTAAAAACAGTAAGGATTTTGCTCGGATAGCTCCACAGACACCAGCTGATCTTAATTGACAGTACATGTATTTGAAAAAAAGGATAAATCCAGACTCAGCAGGACTTTGTTTATATTTAAATGTTCTTCAGAGCATCAACATGCAACAGCTGCCATCCAGCAGTCCAAGTCATTCCAGAATTGCAGGATAAGTATGGCTATCAGTAGCCAGGAGGCTGTAGAGGCTTCTATGATGAACACATACTTCACTGACAAGAGGGACACCACAGGCAGTTTGGTCCCTCAGCTGAACATGCTGAATGGTGATAAATGAGGTAAGATTTTGACCTTAGTATGAACAGTAAATATTTTTGCGCTGATGAGATTACTGCAATACATTGAGAGACTGACCCAGAATCTAGGTAGCTGTACAATTATCTAAATAAGTAAAACAGATGTGTTTAACACAAATCCCCCACCCACATTCTTCCAGAGCACTGCAAGTCACCAATTGTTATGTACTAAGTACTACTAGTCAATTGTATAGGCTCAAGGTGAGCTATTGTGATCATAGGATGTCCGTCGTCCTTCAACAATTTCCTTTAAATAATGTCTTCTGTACCACTTGGTGGTATTTCACCAAACTACACAGAAATCCTGCTTCAAAGCACTTGATGAGCTATTGTGATCGTTGGAAGTCAGTCGTCGTCTGTGGTCAACATTTGCATCAAAGGACATTTCCTAAACTACTAGCTGGATTTTGGCCAAACTTGGCAGGAATGATCTTTATATAGCCCTCTTTGATAATTGTTCAAATGATTTTGGTCAACACCGGCTAAAAATAGATTTTCAAGATGAAAAATTTAAAAATGTTCTTGTCTGAAACCACAAGCCATATAGATTTGATATTTGGTATGTGCATCATCTAAGTGACCTCTATCAAGCTTGTTCAAATTATGCCCATTATGCCCATGGGTCATAAATGGGCCTGTCCCTGGGGTTACATGTGATACATAGGCTTATATAGGGAAAACATAAAAAAATCTTCTTGTCTAAAACCACAAGGCATAGAGCTTTGATATTTGGTATGTAGCATCACCAAGACTAGTGGACCTCTACCAAGTTTGTTCAAACTATGATCCAGGTCCACCAAGTTTGTTCAAATTATGACCCTGGGGCCAAAAATGGTCCTGTCCCAAGGGGCCACATGTTTTACACAGGCTTATGGAAAACATGAAAAAATCTTCTTGTATGAAACCACAAATCATAGAGCCTTGATATTTGATATGAAGTATAACCTAGTAGACCTCTACCAGCTTTGTTCAAGTTATACTCCTGGGGCCAAAAATGTTCCCGCCTCAGTGGTCACATGATTTACTATTTTACATAGGCTTTAATAAGGAAAACTTGAAAAAATCTTCTTGTCTGAAACTACAAGGCTTAGAGCCTTGATATTTGGTATGTAGCATCACCTCACATTATGTCATAGGCTTATAAATATAAAATCAATTTTTTTTTCAGAATATAGTCATGTTGCATATTAAATTTAAGGGAATGAAGCATACAATAACATGCTAGCTAATATTTTGTGCCAACACACACCCTTGACCCCTGGGGTGTGGTCAAAAGATCATTTTTTTCTTTTCTGAAATTACACACTGGGTAGGCGCAACAAGAATACAACCGAGGAACTCTGATCAATATTTATATTTTACAGCCGCCGTTTTGGGTAAGTTTAATATTTTATTTTTTTCATTTGAATGCTCAGGTTTCAGTAAAAGTAAGCATGATATCAGTTTTAGGTAAGATCAAAGAAATGTGCTTGGTTTTACATTTGTCCAAAAAATGTGTGAGAGTTGGCTGAAAAATAACATTTTATTTCTGATCATTACTTATTTCAACTTAAAACTGAAAAATATGTATATTTTTTCGCATTCATTGTCGTATTTCGATCTTTCAGAAACAGAAGGGTAAAATTAAATTATTGGTGGATATCCTGTGTGTATTCAATAATTTCTATCTGATAAGTGAAAAGCGCAGTATCTGTTTTAAAGGATGATGGTAATGATACTAAGGCAATCGAAAACTTCATTAATGGCAATCGGTTATCGATAGCAATCAATGTTTTTGGCAATCAATGAGCAATTTTTTGTTTGCTTTTGTCCGATATATATATATCCGAGCTTTATAAGTATGTTTTTTATGTTTTATATTGATCCATAAATTCAAATCGGACCTGGAAGGCTCAGGATCAAACCCTATGTCACATGCCTACTGTGTGGCCCGACAGTTCAGTGGTAAACATACACCCACATTCTGAGAGGGTCCTGGGTTCAAGTTCAGGACGGGTCAATGGGGGGGGTGTAGATGACACATGTGAAGAAAAAGCATATGACCAGATGGGGACTCGAACCCGGGACCTATCACAGACCGTGCAAATACTTTGACCACATAGCTAACGGGCCACACGATGAGCCTGCCAGTTCTACAATATATACGGCAGGGTAGTTGTACTCCTTCCAAGGTCCGTTTGGACATCACCAGACACATCGAAAAAAAAGGTTTTCTTGTGACGGAGCTCATATGAAAGAAAGCTAAGAACCCATTGTCTGCGATCGGCCGACTGTAAGTTCATTTTACTTGTTTATCAGAAACAACACCTGCATAGAACAAATCATGATTCATTTCAGAATAGATAGGCGAAACCAATTTTATTAAAATACTGCTATAAATTATAAAAAAAACCCAGATAAACTGACTTATTTATAACAGCAGCTGTACATACATGTATTGATCGCAGTTCCTCGATTGTGTTCAGCGTTCGATGTTGCCGCCTACCCGGTGTGAATTAGTTGTGTTGCATATCAAATTAAAGGGAATGAAACAGGGTAGATAATCCTTATGTCTACCGAAGTTGAAGTCAATAACTGTTTTGTTGTATGGCGTTTCAACTAAGAATGAAACTTTTCTACTTTTTGTTTTGTTGTTTAAGTTATGTTCAACCTTCAGCCTAAGGACTTTCTCATAAGTTTTGTCAACTGTTATCAAAATATTTAAACATAGTATTTTGCATGTTGAAAAGGATACTAATTCTCTGAGTGTGGAACGTAAAATTTAATTAATATAAAACTTTTTTTTTATACTTTTTGTTTTTTCAAAACAAAGATAAATTAACAAACAAGATAATACAAAACTGTTTTCAAAAAGATCATGAAAGTCTGGGATGTGAAACAGCAAATCATGTCAATTTCATGCAGCACATGTTAGTTTTATATTAATCATGCTATTTTTAGCTCTACAGATGGTGATATTAGTGTCAAAATATTAACTTCTGGAAACTAGTTTGAGCTGGTTTTCATGCAATATTAACTTGTAGGCCAGTTTAGACCGGTTTTCAGGTAGACAGAGATTTATGAAGACAAATTGAGCCAATCAGGAGGGTCCGATGATTAACCGAAATCAGCAGAAATCACCAAGAAATCACCAGATAAAAATAAGAAAAAACTACCATTTTATTGTTAGTTTAATGTCATAATATAATAAGAATTAGTATAAAAAGCTTATTTCTACTTTGATTTTAAAAAGAAATGAAAAAAATGTTATGATTTCACTTTCAAATTCAGTGCACAGTGAATTTACCGAAATCACCAGATAAAAATAGGAAATCACAATTTTATTATTAATTTAATGCCATAATTGGATAGTAAGTAAGTAAGTAAGTAAGTAAGTAAGTAAGTAAGTAAATAAGTAAGTAAGTAAAGTCTTTATTTAAAGAGGGTGACAACATTTAGTAGTACAACTAATCTTCCATGAGGCCCTCAAAATAAATAATATTTACACACATAAAAAAAACAAAAACAAAAAAACAACAATTCTACACAAACTATCAAATTAAATTGTTTAACCCTGTACTGCTGAGCAAATATAGCTAAATTTTGGCAAGACCGTAAACTGAATGCAAAACTGTTGATCCTGATCAGCTGATCAGTTTCCACACTGTTAGTGTTTCCAAAAACAGGATATATCTAGGTTCAGCAGGACAAGGGTTAATTTGATATTTACACAAGTGCATTTATTATAATATAGTAACCCTATTTATCTTGACAAGCATCCGTTTCTATTTTACTCTGCTTGCTGGAAATTTTTTGATATTTTTGTCATCTGCTGTCTTTTTTAAAATTAATTTACTATATAGTTCTCAGAGAGTCAAACAGTTTGGATTTAGATCTGGCCCAATATTTTGTTGGTCCTGATTTGGTTCCAAAACTGTTTGCAAAGGTTATCAGCAGACAACAATTGCAGGCAGAGTAACTTCAGCAGTGTTTATTTAACCAACTTGCAGGGTACCACTTTAGTCTAGCTCCTAGACCTTGATGTTTTTGTCAATTTTACTTTACTTTTCATACAGTATTATTTGATCTCATATAGCTGGTCTCATCTCCTCTCTTTACTGATATCTTCACCTAGTCACAAATATTGCTATCATAGAGGAAAGAAGGAGAGTAAAGATATTTTTAATTTAAAATAAAATTATTGTTTATTGAAAAACATATGATATCAGGCTAGTGGCTAGTCTAGGTACCACTTATTTGTCTGCCTTTGCAATCAAAGTAGAAAACAATATACATCCTGATCAGCTGGCTTCAGGACCAGGAAAATGTTTAGGTATTTTGTCATCTGCTGTCTTTTCTAAATTAATTTACTATATAGATTACCATATAGATCACCATCAGAGAGTCAAACAGTTTGGATCCAGATCAGGTCTGACATTTTGTCGGTCCTGATCTGGCTTAAACTGTTTGCAAAGGTTATCAGCAGACAACAATTGCAGGCAAAGAGTAACTTTAGCAGAATATATCTAACCAACTTGCAGGGTACGGTAAGCGCAATGTTTACCGCCGTCGCCCTGGGCCCTGTTATCTGTTAAACTAACGGTACCGGAGCAAACATTGAAGGCATTATACCACTTATTTGTATGCATTTACAAACAGAGTAGAAAACAATATGCATCCTGATCAGCTGACTTCAGGACCAGGCAAATGTTTAGGTATTTTGTCATCTGCTGTCTTTTCTAAATGAATTTACTATATAGTTCCTTAATGATCACCATCAGAGAGTCATACAGTTTGGACCTAGATCAGGTCTGACATTTTGTCGGTCCTGATCTGGCTCTAAAACTGTTTGCAAAGGTTATCAGCAGACAACAATTGCAGGCAAAGAGTAACTTCAGCAGTGTATATCAAACCAACTTGCAGGGTACAGTAAGTGCAATGTTTACCGTTGTCTCCCTGGACCCTGTTACCTGTTAAACTAACGGTACCGGGAGCCAACATTGAAGGCATTATACCACTTATTTGTATGCATTTACAAGCAGAGTAGAAAACAATATACATCCTGATCAGCTGACTTCAGGACCAGGCAAATGTTTAGGTATTTTGTCATCTGCTGTCTTTTCTAAATGAATTTACTATATAGTTCCTTCATGATCACCATCGGAGAGTCATACAGTTTGGACCCAGATCAGGTCTGACATTTTGTCAGTCCTGATCTGGTTCTTAAACTGTTTGCAAAGGTTATCAGCAGACAACAATTTCAGGCAAAGAGTAACTTCAGCAGTGTATATCTAACCAACTTGCAGGGTTCCACTTAATAGTATGCATTAACAAGCAGAGTAGAAAACAATATGCATCCTGATCAGCTGGATAACAACTTGAATAATAAGCTTATTTCTACTTTGATTAAAATATGAAAAAAAAATGTACATTTCAATTTCCAATTCAAGGTATTCCGAAATCACCAGAAAAAAAAGGAAATATCCATTTTAATGTTAATTTTATGCCTTTATATGATATAAATGATAGTAGAATAATTGATATGTTTACAAAAGGCTTATATTTTAATGTGCCAGCAAATAAATATTTCAATAAAAAATACAGCAACACATTATAGCAATTTGAAAGTGATTTTTTTTATCAACATATTTTTAAAAACAGACTAGAAATAAGCATATTATACTAATTCTTATCATATTTTTGCATTAAGTAAACTATAAAAAGGTGATTTCTTACTTTTATCTTGTGATTTCGGTGATTTTCTGGTGATTTCGGTGATATCTGTTGATTTCGGTTAATCATGGCACCGAATCAGGAGATGGGATTCTCTCCAGTTATATAACAATATGTCATATTGGTTTGCGCAATAATTTTTTCAGGGTGAACAGCATCTCACAGATAAGATAGTTTGGTCTCAGAGAAAGTCCAGTTCTAAGGAGTCCATAGACCACAGTCACCAACTTACAGCAATATCTGATGTGATTCAAGGGAATTATACCTCTTTCATTTTAATGTTTGATAAGAGTACAGATTTGTTACTCACTGAGCCAAATTTTAACTACTCAGTATGGTCTCAGCAAGAGTTGAACATATAACATCTTTCTTGGCCATTAGGACTCTATTCCAATATTGAATCCCTAACCCATCATTTCTGGATGTGATAAATAAGGAACAAGTTCTGACAAACTGATTGGCTTGTCGAATGATGGCCAGTGATGGGCAGCTTCAATGTCAGCAGGAAATCAGGAGTGGTACAAGACACTTTAACCTGAGACTGATTGGTACTGGTTCAACACAGAAGACCCATCCCGACATGACTGAAAAATTATTGACTGGTTGAAGAAACAAATCATCCATAATCAAACACTTTGGATCCAGATTAGGACCGACTTCAGTGTTAAATCCATTAAATTTTCAGTGGTCATTTTCATGTGATTTCAGATGGAAAAACACTGTCTAATATTTGCCCATTTGCATGATGTTGATGATGGCCAACTCTACCTTTAGCAAGGGGCCATTTGATACAAAAGGGGGCCACTTAAAGGGGGCCAGTGGCCGCCTCTAGATTTTGCAGAGGTAATCAGCAGACAACAATAATAGGCAAAAAGTTAACTCATAAAGTGCCACATACAAATTGCAGCAGACGACAATTGCAAATTTTGCTGCTTTTTCAAAGAATAAAAAAACAAATAAGGCACGACGTTTCATGAGAATAGTCTGCTGGCAGAGGATTCTCATGAAATATCATACCTTATTTTTTTTCAAAAATTAGGAAAGTTGTCGCCATATTTGTCATCTGCTGCAGTCGTGATTGGTGCTTTAAGGGTTAAATATAAAAGACTGAAGAAATAATCCAATGTCATCTGTTTTAATAAAATGCATAATTTTAAGCTGTATAACTTTTAAATATTGAAATAGATGAGTTTATATGTACATGGAGTTTGGTCTAACATAAGTCCAGATAAGTGAACTTTTATTGACAAAATTGTGAGAACATATGCAATTTTTCAATCATTTGAACTTTGTTTTGGGTGCTCAAAAGAACCGTCTCATTGAGACGGCTCTTTTGAGCATCAAGAAAATTGTTTTTTGATATGATTTTTAAGCACATTCAACTGGATACCTAAAGTGTATTAGCAATTTTCTATAATGGATAAGAGACTGCCTGCAGCCAAATCAAGGACAGGTGCCATACTGGGAATTTAGTCATATAGTACACAGGTATGGGTTAACCGCTCAATAGCCCTTCAAAAGCCTCTATATCACCAAATGAGAGTTTTTATCTAAACATCCAGAATATCTGTTCTGGTTGTTTTATTTTATGTGATTCTTTACATCCCATGAACAATCTTTCAGCTATAAAGGGATGGGTCTTCCTGGGTTGAACCAGGACTAAGCTAGGATTAATGTGTCCTGCTCAAGGACACAACGCAGTGATGCCGGTGATGCTCTAACTCGGGGGGCCATCTGTCTCGTAGACTGGCATCAGTCCAGTCAATATATAATTACATTTATAATAATATTTAACTATGAAAAAAAAAAATCATCAAAAATTCTATCCTCTCTGATAGTCAAATTTACTGGACTGGAGAGTTAGCTTGAGCTGTTATCTAATGCAATAAATTGGTTTAATGTTTTAACAGTAAACTCTGCTGGAAGTGTCTCAGCATCAGCATATAATGGCCTGTGAATAATTAGATTTATTACCTTGTGGTCAGTTTGATCTGTGTGTATTTAGTATGCTGAGAAAGTGTGTAGTGTGCAGAGAAATTTTACAAACTGATATGATTCTGAAGGATTCTTCTTTTCTGTTTAAGCTGAAACTCAATTAGTTACATCCCCGGAGTTACAAGTGTTATTTGGTTTACTGAATTTTAACCCTTTGTATACTAATGGATTAGTCCGTCTGGTTTGATACAATAAACTTGGGATAGTCCATTGTACAGTTTTAGGGGTGCCAGATTATATTTTTCAAAAAACATTGTATTCTTTTTTTACCTTACAAACAGTGTAGACCCTGATGAAATGCAGTCTTGAGAATGCAGTATACTGCTGCATTTAATCTTAGTTTTCACTGTTTGCAAAAGTTTTCATTCGGGGTTTCCGGAATACAAAGGGTTAATTAATGTAATATATTGATTTTTTTCTGATGGGGGCTCAAATATAATTTCAGTTGATTGGAAGTGTCGATATAAAAATGGATAAGACAGTGACACTTGTTAAAACTTTCACAAGAATACATTTAACTCCATCAACGAAAGAATTCTTGCGCATTGTTTGTGGTGAGAAAATAGAAAATGCTCAATATAGACTTTAATTGTTAAACAAAGATTAAAAACATCAAATTTTGAGGAAAAATCAACACACACATCTGATCTTTGAATAGTTTTTTTCTGATTAAAAGATTAAATCAAAGCATTACAATGCCCGTCACCGAGGTGTTGACGCAATGTGATTTCTGCCCAGTGCTCTGAATGTCAATGTGAAGAAATTCAACCAGGCGCGGGTAAACGGCGGCAAACAGTTTGGACCCAGATCAGGCCCGACAAAAGCGTCGGGCCCGATCAGGATCTAAACTTTTTGACGTTCTGACATTATTATTGAAATCATTTTTTCAAAAAAAATATTTTGAGAAAATCAGTGGACGACAAAAAAGCATGAAAAATTGATTACATATCAAGTAGGTCATAAACATAATATCTAGTAATGCTTGCACAATATTATGCACAACAGCTACAATGTGTAGCATATCTTTTTGAATTTGGAGTTGTAGTTTTGAGTGCGTTTAATATTACCCTTAATGCCCCAATCGCAACAAAAGTCGTCTGCTTTTCTTGTCTGCTGAAATGTTTAAAAAGCCTCTGTGACAAACAGTGTGGACCCAGAGTGTTCTGGGTCCACGCTGTTTGCTTCTATACTTAATTTGTCAGTAATGTAAGGCAATTATTTGCAGCAGACGACTTCAGCAGACGACTTCAGCAAACGACATTTTCAGATGCCTTTTTTTTCTTGGCGCTTTAAGGGTTAACTCTTTATCTACCAGTGTCGTCTGCTTATAGCCTTGGTTAACAGTTTGGACCCAGATCAGGTTCGACAAATATTCGAGTCTGATCAGGGTACAAATTGTTAGACATTGGGATACATAGTATTATGTTTGAAAGAATTATTTAAAAAAAAATATTTTGAGCAAAAATCCGCAGACGACAAAAAGCATGAACAATTACCAAGAAAACAGGTATGGGTGCTAATTCTGTCATAAACAATATATAAAGTAATATTTGCACAATATTATGCACAACAGCTGCGTTTTTGAATTTGGAGGTTTGTGTGCATCCTGTCTATCAGAGCCGTCTGCTGATACCTTGGAAAACAGTTTGAACCCAGATCAGGCCCGACAAATCATCGAGCCTGATCATGATCCAAACTGTTTCATTTTATTTTTGAAAGAACTTTTTAAAAAAGGGATGTTTTGAGAAAATCAACAGACACCAAAAAAGCATGAAAATTACGCAGACAGGTACTGAAGAAAGATACAGAGGCTTGAAGATTTGTGTAGTCATAAATTTCTGCAGGTGGTATTAGATAACACATGTAGTTGTTCCAAAGTACACTGACCGCTTGAAAAAGGTCAGGGTAATAAAAGTGATAAATACCTTGTCAGCATCGACCTGTGAGTTGGTTGATGAATACTCTAACTCACCAGTCTCTGATGTCCTAGCCCAGAACTTCTTCTTCTAAGTAAAGTTTATAAATTTCTATCTTAGAGAGATTATCAGTTTTACTAAAAAATTGACATTAGAGACTGGGGCCAGTCTATCTGTCTCGAGTCAAGCACTCTACCACTGAGCCACTGCACTCCTGGATTTGGTTTTGAAATAACAATTTGAAAAATATTTTCTTATAAGCACTTTCATCTGGAGGCCAAATAGTGGATTTGGAATTGGACATATTAAGTCACCTGGCTATTAAGTGCTCAAACTGAGCTATACATTTAATATTGCCTTCAAATATGTCTGCAAGATGTGAATGGTGTGTCTGTCATTTGTGTGTCAAGACAAGAGGCCCTTCTGAACACTAAACTTAGCATGTGCATTTTCAATTGACAGCACACCATGAGGTCAGGTCATGAATGTTTGCATGCGGATAGTTTTACAAGCTTTTGTTGTCCTCTGCTGATCAGTGCCTTAACCCTTGTTCTGCTGCATAAATATGAATATGGCACATTCACTTCTGTTTTCCAGTGGAATCTTATGCTGTCTGGAAAGCAGTCAGATCTAGATCTCATGTCCACAGATGTGTTCACTAGGTTTAGCCAGCTGATTCTGGATTTACTCTCTTTTCTAAAGATGACATATCCGGTTTCAGCAGGACAAGGGTTTATCCATCATTTTATGGGACATTGGCAAACAGTACATAACCAGATCAGATATGACATAATGTGACCTCTGATCAGGTTCTGCACTGTTTCCTAACATTACATACTTTTAACACTGTTTCCTAACATTACATACTTTTAATATTTGAGTGTAATTATAATCCCAACTGGAGATGGATGCATTCAATTGGAAATTCAATTTGTGACTGGGGAGGAATTATTGAAAATTTACAAGCCATTCTTTGTGGAAGTATGTATTAACTGGGTTAGTGCTATTATGTCCCCCAAAATGTTTGTTCCTGAAATGTCTACTGTGCCAAAATGTCTATTCCCATGATGTCTACTATGGCAACTTGCAAGACCGGGCGGATGTCCATGCCCGTTTCAGCAATCTCCGATCCCCAGTATGCATCGTATTAACCTTTTTACCTGCTAGGGACAATTTGAAAACAGTTTGGATCTGGATAAAGACTGTCAAAACAGTAGGCCTGATCAGAATCCAAACTGTGTGCCACTCTGATGGTATTCCTGAAAATTCATTAGAGAAAATTATGACAATGGTCATCATGTTAACCCTCTATCTGCTAGTAACAGTTTGTAAACTGGTTGTAACCAGATCAGGAACATCAAAATGACTTTGCTGGGTCTGATCTGGATCCAAAATGGTTTGACAGTCTGGTATTCCTGAAAAATTCACTAGAGTTACTTCAATCTAAAACTCTATCAGACCTTTATGTTCAGGAGTGGCATAACAAAGTAACTTCATCCTCTAAAGGAAAGAATTATACTCTTTTCAAGCAAGATTTAAATTTTGAAAATTACCTAATCAAATTAAATAGGAAACACTGTTCTTCATTGTTAAAGTTTAGGTTAAGTAATCATCGGCTTCCGGTTGAAACTGGTCGCTGGGAAAACACACCTTTAGAAGACAGAAAATGCATATTATGTAGCAAATATGATATCGGGGACGAATTTCACTATCTTTTTGTTTGTGATCACTTTATATCTGACAGAAAGAAATATTTAAGATCATATTTTTACAAAAGTCCTAACATTATAAAATTCAAAGAACTATTTTCTTCAGCAAATACCAGGAAGCTTGTAAAGTTATCAAGTTTTGTAGAAATTATAATGAATAAATGTTCATGTGCAGCCTAACCCTAAAAGAGTCAATCATTACGATAATATACTTCTTACTATGTCTTGGCTTAATATTTCATGGGAATTGCCTGATTATAGACAACTCACATGATATGTCATATCATGCGAATTGTCTATAATTAATAATGTGAAGCCTTATTTTGTTTCTTAATGAAGCAACAACAGTCGATTATGTTGCCTACTGTTAGTTATAGAAGGCTCTTTCAGGGTTGATTTTGCTCGCATTTTAATTTTCACCTTTTTCATGCTCTTTGTACTCATGTATTTTATGTTATATCATGTATATGCTTTGTTTTTGTATCTTATGCATTTACGCTATCTATGAGTGGCCGTGAGTTTTATGTCAATAAAGATATGTTCTGTTCTGTTAACAAAGACTTTTGTCATCTGCTAATAACCTTTGCAAACAGTAAGGACCCAGATCAGGGCCGAGAAGAATGTTGATCCTTATCTTGATCCAAACCGACTGACACTCTAATAGTGTATTCCTGAAAGAATTTATTGAAAAAAGTTATTTTAAAAAAAAAGTCAGCAGACGACAAAAAGTTTATAGAAAAAAGGTCTTTCTGGTTCTATTGTATTGTATTTGAATTTAAGGTACAACTTGCATTTTATATTGTAGAACAGTGACCTATGTCACTACAGAAATGTGTAGAAAGACCCTTGTTACTGTGTATAACATTTTATCAGACAGACAATGTCGTCTGCTGATAACCTTGCAAACAGTTAGGACCAAGATCAGAACCAATTGAAAGTCATTCCTGGTCTGCATCCAAAATGTTTGACATTCTAATTGAGTTCCTGAAAGAATTTTTGCAAAAGACATAAAAAGTATTCAACTAGTTAAAAAAGATCTTTTTGGTTTTAATGGTCGGCAGACCTCAAAACATGAATGTGGGCATGACTGGATTTGTTCATCTAAATTGAAGTGTTCTGGTTACCCTGGCAACAAATAGCAGGCTTCTGACCACATGGTGAGGCTATTACCTGGTGACTTATCCTAATAAACACCGAAATTTCAGTTTTACACTGTCAATCACATACCAGCTTTAGCAAACAGTGTAGATACAGATGAGAAGCAGCTAATAAGGAAAGAGTTAAATATGATAGTCTTCTGGAATTACCTATTAGTGAATAAATTATTTTGTTCAAAGAACAAAAAAAAAATAGTCCCTGATCAGACTGCATTGAATTTTTTATATAAATCTTAACATGCGACATACTTAGTGATTCTGTTGTCGTCTGCTGACTCCTTTCAAAATAAATATTTTCAAGAAATTTCAGGAAAAAAATCAAGGTTTCAAATTGTATGGATCCATATCAGGACCAAACATACTGTTGGTCCTGATCTGACTCCAAACTGTTCATGAATGTTATCAGCAGATGACAAAAGTTTGATGATCAGTTGTTTCCAAAAACGGGATATATCTAGGTTCAGCAGGACAAAGGTTAATTTTATATTTATGCAAGTGCATTTATTATAACATAGTAACCCTATTTGTCTCGACAAGCATCCATTTCTATTTTACTCTGCTTGTTGGAAATTATTTAGGTATTTTGTCATCTGCTGTCTTTTCTAAATTAATTTACTATATAGTTCCTTCATTATCACTATCAGAGAGTCAAACAGTTTGGATTCAGATCAGGTCTGACATTTTGTCGGTGCTGATCTGGTTCTAAAACTGTTTGCAAAGGTTATCAGCAGACAACAATTGTAGGCAAAGAGAAACTTCAGCAGTGTATATCTAACCAACTTGCAGGGTTCCACTTAGTAGTATGCATTTATAACCAAAGTAGAAAACAATATGTATCCTGATCAGCTGGTTTCAGGCCAGCTGATTCAGATCTATACTGTTTTCAAAACAAGTTATACCCAGGTACAGCATGGTATGGGCCATTTTACATTATTTACAGGTCATCATATTTCTTTAATTTTTATTTTTGTTAATTTTCTCCGAATTTTATGCACATAAAATTCGACAAAAACACAGAAGAAATTTAGGATACTGCCTGATTATGACTATTTCCTATGAGTGTAGATCCAGATCAGCTAGCTTCTGAGAGGCCAGCTGATCAGGATCCACACTGTAAGGTGCAAGAATTGTGATAGGTAAAATAATAAATCGATAGAAGAGAAATGAACAAAATATTCACTAAAAATATATATACAAACTACAAACATGTACGTAAAATGAATAGTTTAGCATTTTAAAAGGATTTTTGCTTGGGAGTATATATTGTGGGAGTATCATTTTGGGAGCAGACATAGACGGCACCTTCAGGTGTGTAAAAACAAAAACCTTACACCCTAGTGCACATTATGTTTACTAAGTTTAGACATAGAGTGCATTAATAGTGAACATCATGCAATTCACATAACAACTTAAGTTATAATTCATTACTCGAATATTAAGCGAATAAAGAAATGTGCTTCATGCAAGATTGTCATTTTGTATCCTGCTTGATAACTTATATCACTTTAACTATCCTTGTTAGCAAAGACTTTTGTCATCTGCTGATAACCTTTGCAAACAGTAAGGACCTAGATCTGGAACGAGAAGAATGTCGATCCTGATCTTGATCCAAAAGGATTGACACTCTAATAGTGTGTTCCTCAAAGAATTTATTGAAAAAAGTAATTAAAAAAAAAGTCAGCAGACGACAAAAAAGTTTATAGATAAAGATCATTCTGGTTCTATTGTATTGTTATAATTCATAACTCGAAAATATTAAGCGAATAAAGAAATGTGCTTCATGCTAGATTGTCATTTTGTATCCTGCTTGATAACTTATGTTATTTTGAATTATATCATTTTAACTATCCTTGTTAACTAGGTTGCAAGGCAGTAGACATTAGAATAAAAACCCGTATTATTAGCTTTTGGATGAATATTGTGAATGGTAAACAAACAAAACTATCAAAATGGTTATACCTTCTTCTACTAGGAGAATATGATGGTGGCATCCATCAACATAAATGGATCCATTTTATTAAACATATTCTAATATCTGTAGGGCGTCCCGATCTCTTAAACAAGGAAGTCATTGAAAACCCAAAATCAATCAAAAAATCAAATCTCTAAAACTCTATCAGACCTTTATGTTCAGGAGTGGCATAACAAAGTAACTTCATCCTCTAAAGGAAAGAATTATACTCTTTTCAAGCAAGATTTAAATTTTGAAAATTACCTAATCAAATTCTCGGGGCTGCCGTGACGTCACAGCCTTAGCGACACAGGTAAACAAATGTACCGCGGTGATGTGAACGGTGAATTTTAACATTACGGGTAACGGGAAAATGATGAAAAATGGGCCGTATTTATTCAAATTCACCGATTTCTTCATCAGTCTGCGCTTATTTCGAAGGGAAAACATTGTCTTTTGTCCCGCCACGATTATTTTGATTATAATAGCACCGATTTTTCACAAATTATTGAAAAAAATCGGGTGTGGTTGGGGTGAACGGCCATCGGTTTGCGATCATTTAGACGTGAAAGAAATGAGTGTCACTACTATCTTAGGAGCTTTAACACATTAAAACGGTTTTTAAATTCCATATACCTTGAGATATTATCAAATTCCAGATAGATAAATGACTTTTTTGAATCTAAATTCTGACACATCACACCTCCAAGTTTGACACTCAACACCTTTTATTGGTACAATATGCAGCTTGTCATAAGCGCTAAGCTTTTCCAGAAAAGTACCAAGTAATAATTATTATATGGCATTCCAGCATAGATGAAACAACAATAGCTCAAGATTTGTATCAAGACATGCGCGAATCCAGGAATTTTCGTCAGGGGGCGAGGTCCAGGTCCATCTGTCATAAAAATCCCTGACAACGTTTTTTTAGTTCTTTTTAGTAGTACTTCACTTATTTTACAGAATGCCAATGGTTTATTTCAAAGAAAATTATAATTTTCCGAGGTTCCAGGGGGGCTCCAACATTTTTTCCAGGGGGGGAGGGGGGTCCAACTTTTTCTAGGGGGGGGGGGGTCCAATTGCTAATTCCCTATTGAATCCCATATATAGCTTGTGTTTTTCCAGGGGGATCCGGGCCCCTTGCCCCCCCCCCCCTCTGGATCAGTGCATGCATTATTTTGCTGTGAAAAAAGTTAGCTATGAGAAAAAGTTATCAATTTTGACCCCCCTCCCCTGGGTATTCCTAAATGTATACATGGTGTCTGGGAAAACAACCATAGTGGCCTGACCAGGATCCAAATTGTTTTTTAATTTTTTAATGGGAGCACAGTGGCTCAGTGGTAGAGTGCTTGACTCAAGACCGAAGGGCCATGGGTTCGAGCCTCACTGGTGTCACTGTGTTGTGGTCCTTGTGCAAGACACATTTATCTATGCTTAGAATTGGTTCAACCAATGAAGGCACGTCCCTATATAACTGAAAGATTGTTGATGGGACGTAAAGAATCAAATAAAAGAATGTTTTTCCAGGTTCTGACAATTTGGGTTAAGTCCACTGTATTTTACCTTTTGCATTAAAACTTTACCTAACATGTCATCTGCCGATAACCTTTGCAAACGATTTGGACCCAGATCAGGCTCAACATTCTGTTTGACACTTTAGAAGTTATGACAAGTTGAAGCTGAACCGATGTATTTTAACTTTGCGTTAAACCTTTACCTGACTTTGTCATCTGCTGATAACCCTTTGCAAACAATTTTGACCCAGATCAGGCTCGACATTCTGTCAAGGCCTTATCAGGGTCCAGACTGTTTGACACTTTAAAGGTTATGACAAGCTGAAATTGAACCGATATATTTTAACAATGCAATAAACATTTACATGACATTGTCATCTGCTGATAACCCTTTGCAAACAATTTGGACCCAGATCAGGCCGATATTCTGTCAAGGCCTTATCGGGGTCCAGACTGTTTGACACTTTAAAGGTTATGACAAGCTGAAGTTGAACCGATATATTTTAACAATGCGTTAATCATTTACATGACATTGTCATCTGCTGATAATTCTTTGCAAACAGTTTGGACCCAGATCAGGACAGATATTCTGTCAAGGCCTTATCGGGGTCCAGACTGTTTGACACTTTAAAGGTTATGACAAGTTAAATAGATATATTTTAACTTTGTGTTAAACCTTTACCTGACTTTGTCATCTGCTGATAACCCTTTGCAAACAATTTAGACCCAGATCAGGCTCGACATTCTGTCAAGGCCTTATCAGGGTCCAGACTGTTTGACACTTTTATGACAAGGTGAAGTTGAACCGATATATTTTAACAATGCGTTAAACATTTACATGACATTGTCATCTGCTGATAACCCTTTGCAAACAATTTGGACCCAGATCAGGCCGATATTCTGTCAGGGCCTTATCAGGGTCCAGACTGTTTGACACTTTATAAGTTATGACAAGCTGAAGTTGAACAGATATATTTTAACAATGCGTTAAACTTTTACATGACATTGTCATCTGCTGATAACTCTTTGCAAACAGTTTGGACCAAGATCAGGACCGACATTCTGTCCAGGCCTTATCGGGGTCCAGACTGTTTGACACTTTAAAGGTTATGACAAGTTAAACAGATATATTTTGACTTTGTGTTAAACCTTTACCTGACTTTGTCATCTGCTGAAAACCCTTTGCAAACAATTTAGACCCAGATCAGGCTCGACATTCTGTCAAGGCCTTATCAGGGTCCAGACTGTTTGACACTTTTAAGGTTATGACAAGCTGAAGTTGAACCGATATATTTTAACAATGCGTTAAACATTTACATGACATTGTCATCTGCTGATAACCCTTTGCAAACCATTTGGACCAAGATCAGGCCGATATTCTGTCAGGGCCTTATCAGGGTCCAGACTGTTTGACACTTTATAAGTTATGACAAGCTTAAGTTGAACAGATATATTTAAACTTTGTGTTAAACTTTCACATGACATTGTCATCTGCTGATAACTCTTTGTAAACAGTTTGGACCAAGATCAGGACCGACATTCTGTCCAGGCCTTATCGGGGTCCAGACTGTTTGACACTTTAAAGGTTATGACAAGTTGAACATATATATTTTGACTTTGCGTGAAACCTTAACTTGACATTGTCATCTGCTGATAACCTTTTCAAAATATTTGGACCCAGATCAGGCCTGACATTCTGACATCAAAAGTCCATACCCATAATGTACTCACTTTGCACTGAAAGTTCAGGTCAGGTCCTTTCAGTAACCAATATTCTCTTCTGTCTGTCTGTCTGTCTGTCTGTCTGTCTGTCTATCTATCTATCTATCTATCTATCTATCTATCTATCTATCTATCTATCTATCCATACATCCATCCATCTGCGACACCCTCATTGACTGAGTGTTTTGAGTTATTATTATTATTCAGATTAATTGTCTATGCTTTATTGTCTATGCGTGATTAACATACCAGTACTTAAATGTTCTTTTGTTGTCCAACAGTCTTGTTGCTTAACTGTTGACATAATAGTGTCAGAGGATTCCCGTAAGTTACTAACGTGACTGCAAAGACCGATATTTCTAAGTGTTTGTCATTATTATTTGGGAAGCTAAAACTCTGTATTTTCTTGTCTTTCATCGTGTTATGCTTGTTGCAACCTACTGCAAACTACGATTTGGCCATTTTTTGAAGATTATCTTGCGGGAAACACAAAAATCAAAATATCGATAAAAAAACAAAATGGCGTCGTTGTCATATTCGGCGAGCCTTGGCAACTGTTGCTAACCGGAAGTGCGGTCCCGAGAATTAAATAGGAAACACTGTTCTTCATTGTTAAAGTTTAGGTAAAGTAATCATTGGCTTCCGGTTGAAACTGGTCGCTGGGAAAACACACCTTTAGAAGACAGAAAATGCACATTATGTAGTAAACATGATATCGGTGACGAATTTCACTATCTTTTTGTTGTTGATCACTTTATATCTGACAGAAAGAAATATTTAAGATCATATTTTTACAAAAGTCCTAACATTATAAAATTCAAAGAACTATTTTCTTCAGCAAATACCAGGAAGCTTGTAAAGTTATCAAGATTTGTAGAAATTATAATGAATAAATTTTCATGTGCAGCCTAACCCTAAAAGAGTCAATCAGTACGATAATATACTTCTTACTATGTCTTGGCTTAATATTTCATGGGAATTGCCTGATTATAGACAACTCACATGATATGTCATATCATGCGAATTGTCTATAATTAATAATGTGAAGCCTTATTTTGTTTCTTAATGAAGCAACAACAGTCGATTATGTTGCCTACTGTTAGTTATAGAAGGCTCTTTCAGGGTTGATTTTGCTCGCATTTTAATTTTCACCTTTTTCATGCTCTTTGTACTCATGTATTTTATGTATATCATGTATATGCTTTGTTTTTGTATCTTATGCATTTACGCTATCTATGAGTGGTCTGAGTTTTATGACAATAAAATATGTTCTGTTAACAAAGACTTTTGTCATCTGCTGATAACCTTTGCAAACAGTAAGGACCCAGATCAGGGCCGAGAAGAATGTTGATCCTTATCTTGATCCAAACCGACTGACACTCTAATAGTGTTTTTGAAAGAATTTATTGAAAAAAGTTATTTTAAAAAAAAGTCAGCAGACGACAAAAAGTTTATAGAAAAAAGATCTTTCTGGTTCTATTGTATTGTATTTGAATTTAAGGTACAACTTGCATTTTATATTGTAGAAATGTGACCTATGTCACTGTACAGAAATGTGTAGAAAGACCCTTGTTACTGTGTATAACATTTTATCAGACAGACAATGTGGTCTGCTGATAACCTTGCAAACAGTTAGGACCAAGATCAGAACCAATTGAAAGTCATTCCTGGTCTGCATCCAAAATGTTTGACATTCTAATTAAGTTCCTGAAAGGATTTTTGCAAAAGACATAAAAAGTATTCAACTAGTTAAAAAAGATCTTTTTGGGCAGACCTCAAAACATTTGGATTTGTTCATCTAAATTGAAGTGTTCTTGTTACCCTGGCAACAAATAGCAGGCTTCTGACCACATGGTGAGGCTATTACCTGGTGTCTTAATCCCAATAAACACCTAAATTTCAGTTTTACACTGTCAATCACATACCAGCTTTAGCAAACAGTGTAGATACAGATGAGAAGCAGCTAATAAGGAAAGAGTGAAATCATTAAGGTCCTTTAAGATAGTCTTCTGGAATTACCTTTTAGTGAATAAATTATTTTGTTCAAAGAACAAAAAAAAATAGTCCCTGATCAGACTGCATTGAATTTTTATATAAATCTTTACATGCGACATACTTAGTGATTTTGTTGTCATCTGCTGACTCCTTTCAAAATAAATATTTTCAAGAAATTTCAGGAAAAAAATCAAGGTTTCAAATTGTATGGATCCAGATCAGGACCAAATATACTGTTGGTCCTGATCTGACTCCAAACTGTTCATGAATGTTATCAGCAGATGACAAAAGTTTGATGATCAGTTGTTTCCAAAAACGGGATATATCTAGGTTCAGCAGGACAAAGGTTAATTTTATATTTATGCAAGTGCATTTATTATAACATAGTAACCCTATTTGTCTCGACAAGCATCCATTTCTATTTTACTCTGCTTGTTGGAAATTATTTAGGTATTTTGTCATCTGCTGTCTTTTCTAAATTAATTTATTATATAGTTCCTTCATTATCACTATCAGAGAGTCAAACAGTTTGAATTCAGATCAGGTCTGACATTTTGTCGGTGCTGATCTGGTTCTAAAACTGTTTGCAAAGGTTATCAGCAGACAACAATTGTAGGCAAAGAGAAACTTCAGCAGTGTATATCTAACCAACTTGCAGGGTTCCACTTAGTAGTATGCATTTATAACCAAAGTAGAAAACAATATGTATCCTGATCAGCTGGTTTCAGGCCAGCTGATTCAGATCTATACTGTTTTCAAAACAAGTTATACCCAGGTATGGGCCATTTTACATTATTTACAGGTCATCATATTTCTTTAATTTTTATTTTTGTTAATTTTCTCCGAATTATATGCACATAAAATTCGACAAAAACACAGAAGAAATTTAGGATACTGCCTGATTATGACTATTTCCTATGAGTGTAGATCCAGATCAGCTAGCTTCTGAGAGGCCAGCTGATCAGGATCCACACTGTAAGGTGCAAGAATTGTGATAGGTAAAATAATAAATCGATAGAAGAGAAATGAACAAAATATTCACTAAAAATATATATACAAACTACAAACATGTACTTAAAATGAATAGTTTAGCATTTTAAAAGGATTTTTGCTTGGGAGTATATATTGTGGGAGTATCATTTTGGGAGCAGACATAGACGGCACCTTCAGGTGTGTAAAAACAAAAACCTTACACCCTAGTGCACATTATGTTTACTAAGTTTAGACATAGAGTGCATTAATAGTGAACATCATGCAATTCACATAACAACTTAAGTTATAATTCATTACTCGAATATTAAGCGAATAAAGAAATGTGCTTCATGCAAGATTGTCATTTTGTATCCTGCTTGATAACTTATATCACTTTAACTATCCTTGTTAGCAAAGACTTTTGTCATCTGCTGATAACCTTTGCAAACAGTAAGGACCTAGATCTGGAACGAGAAGAATGTCGATCCTGATCTTGATCCAAAAGGATTGACACTCTAATAGTGCGTTCCTGAAAGAATTTATTGAAAAAAGTAATTTAAAAAAAAAAGTCAGCAGACGACAAAAAAGTTTATAGATAAAGATCTTTCTGGTTCTATTGTATTGTTATAATTCATAACTCGAAAATATTAAGCGAATAAAGAAATGTGCTTCATGCTAGATTGTCATTTTGTATCCTGCTTGATAACTTTTGTTATTTTGAATTATATCATTTTAACTATCCTTGTTAACTAGGTTGCAAGGCAGTAGACATTAGAATAAAAACCCGTATTATTAGCTTTTGGATGAATATTGTGAATGGTAAACAAACAAAACTATCAAAATGGTTATACTTACTTCTACTAGGAGAATATGATGGTGGCATCCAAACATAAATGGATCCATTTTATTAAACATATTCTAATATCTGTAGGGTGTCCCGATCTTTTAAACAAGGAAGTCATTGAAAACTCAAAATCAATCAAAAATCAAATCTCTAAAACTCTATCAGACCTTTATGTTCAGGAGTGGCATAACAAAGTAACTTCATCCTCTAAAGGAAAGAATTATACTCTTTTCAAGCAAGATTTAAATTTTGAAAATTACCTAATCAAATTTAATAGGAAACACTGTTCTTCATTGTTAAAGTTTAGGTTAAGTAATCATCGGCTTCCGGTTGAAACTGGTCGCTGGGAAAACACACCTTTAGAAGACAGAAAATGCATATTATGTAGCAAATATGATATCGGGGATGAATTTCACTATCTTTTTGTTTGTGATCACTTTATATCTGACAGAAAGAAATATTTAAGATCATATTTTTACAAAAGTCCTAACATTATAAAATTCAAAGAACTATTTTCTTCAGCAAATACCAGGAAGCTTGTAAAGTTATCAAGTTTTGTAGAAATTATAATGAATAAATTTTCATGTGCAGCCTAACCCTAAAAGAGTCAATCAGTACGATAATATACTTCTTACTATGTCTTGGCTTAATATTTCATGGGAATAACCTGATTATAGACAGTTCACATGATATGTCAAATCATGCGAATTGTCTATAATCAATAATGTGAAGCTTTATTTTGTTTCTTAATGAAGCAACAACAGTCGATTATGTTGCCTACTGTAAGTTATAGAAGGCTCTTTCAGGGTTGATTTTGCTCGCATTTTAATTTTCACCTTTTTCATGCTCTTTGTACTCATGTATTTTATGTATATCATGTATATGCTTTGTTTTTGTATCTTATGCATTTACGCTATCTATGAGTGGCCTGAGTTTTATGTCAATAAAGATATATTCTGTTCTGTTAACAAAGACTTTTGTCATCTGTTGATAACCTTTGCAAACAGTAAGGACCCAGATTAGGGCCGAGAAGAATGTTATAATCCCAAATAATTGGTATGTTCTAGAATGTTCTAGAAAGTCTCAGTCCAGTTCCAATTCTGCTTAAATAGAACTTCCTGGGATTTTGTGGTACTTCACTTTACATGGTATTTAATGGAATTCCGTTAAATCCCAAAAGTTGGAACAATTGGTATATTCTGTCACTATCTGGAACTGGAAAATCCCAGAAAGTCTCAAACAATTCTGCTTAAAATATAAGTGGGATTTTATGTTACTTTCTGGGATAAATATTCCATTTAATCCCAGAAAGTCCCAGTAGGTACTTTAAATGGGATTATTAAGATTTTCTGGGACTTCATCAATTCAACACATCCATATAATTTGGGATTAAATGGAATCTTTTGGTACTGCTAGTAAATAATTTGGTTCCATTTAATACCAAATAATCCCAACCTAGATTTGCATAGGACCATTATATTCTGAACTCAGTCTGACCTTGAAATATGATATAACTGTGTTAACCTGGTTCTCTCATTTCAATGACTCAAGCTGAAATTCTTTAATCTTGCAGGAAACCAGAAAAAGATTCAAATAAACCTCATGGTTTGCAAGGCTCTAACTATTTGATAAATCCTGTGTTAATTTTGGATATATACTGCATAAACTGCACAAAATAAATCCTACAACAGACAATGTGAGTAAATAGAACATATTTCTATGCTTATAAATTATACTTGCATGAGACTTTTCATCATATAATTTAGTTTCTCAGAAACAAAGCCATTTTTAGTTGTTTCTTTCTTTAAATGCTGATGAAAGACGCTTAATACTGAATTGTGTTCATTATAGTTATACAATTTTACCATTATCATTATTATTTACAGCAGCATTTATGGCAGTACAACACTTAGTTAGTGTGGTACATGTAAGCAGGTTAATTACTGAATTTACAGGATAATCAGGCTGATCATTGGGGCTTATTTTTATTTGATTTTTTTATCCATTCTCTTTTTAAAAGGTGTTGGAGATATTGCGATTGCCTTCGTCTGTATATCAGGTTTTTGTTTGTTATGCTATCTTCTAAACAACTGGACAGATTATCCAACCAAATTTGTTGAGCAACTGGTGTATGCAATTGGTGTATGCAACAGCAAAATTCCAATACCCCAATGATGTGGGATGTAGGTCAAAAGTGTCCTTCGGTCTGCCCATTTGCCTGCAATACTTTCACCTTGCAAACGGTTTGTTTGTTTTGTTGCTTTACGTCCCAAGTCAACAGCTATGGTCATGGCTGGACAGTTAGTTCACCTAACCACACTTTTTCCTGGGCAAGCTTTAACAATCAGTTAACCAGTACTTCGTGCACATACTTTCACTTGTAACTGACAACAACCCTTCTTGAATGATTCAGCGGAAGGGAGGAGAATGACCGTAGAAATTATTTCATGATCAATCTCCACGAAAGTACGGGACCGGGTTGGGATTCAATCTCGCGACCCCTGGATTCAGACTCACATCTGTTGCCAGACACGTTACCGACTGCGCAAACGGTCATACTGAATCCAACCGAATTTGTTTGGTGACTTACTTGCACAAGTGGGTGAGCAGGAGCATTACTGTTTTTTGCTTTTTGGATCCCCTTTGCATGGGCCTCAGGGAGTGTGCATTTTCTGGCTAAATTGCAGTCTCTTTCTGAATTGCTGGGTAGAACTCAACCAAATTTATGCACAACTTAAACAAATTGTGTATACAAGAGCTTATTTTTGGGTACCCCACTCAGAGGCGCCCTATAATGGGGACAAAAGTGTCTGCCCATTCTTCTTTTATGCTAATCCAAACATGCTGGGCTGAATTCAACCTAATTTGTTGAAAGGTCGACTTTCTCACAAGTGGGGAGTGGTAAAGAACATTTATTTTTTTAACCTTCCAGCCAAATTTTCGATTATCCGAAACTACTGGGTTATTCGAAGACTACGGACAGTCCTGACTTTTTTCTCTATTATCTATTGCTATAAAACTACCTATTATTCGAATTTCGATTATCCGAAAAATTCAATTTTTCGAAGTGATTTGTCGGTCCCGATAAAAGAAATGGCTATTAAATTACCTTTCAAGATTCGAAGTCCAAATGTCACGCATGGTGATCATGATTTCTTTGTTTGGTCAAGTTTATTTTTATTATATAGATTAATAATAAGAAAAAAATAGGTGAATGCCATTACAATAATACTTCATCAGTGTTGACGTGGTCTATTGTCATATACAGCATGGATGTTGGTGACCTGATTTTGAATGAAACGATTCAAATCTGAATATCGATATATAAACAAACAGGTTTTAAAATATTAAAACCAAACCAATAATGTATATGATGTATATATGTTCAATGTTTCTATCTTGCTTTTGTAATTGTGCTTTATTTGTATGCTCTTCACATGTGGAGGAAATAAAGAATATTATTATTATCATTATTTTTATTATTATTATTATTATTATTATTATTATTATTATTATTATTATTTTATTAAGGTCGTCTGCAAAGATGGTTTTGTTTGATGTTTTTTAAATGTCTAATTATGGGTAATAAATGAGCTAAACTTGATTTTAATTGGATCTTCTCATCCTTTGATT
Organism: Loripinus fragilis; assembly: GCA_964019695.1. Taxonomy (NCBI): domain Eukaryota; kingdom Metazoa; phylum Mollusca; class Bivalvia; order Lucinida; family Lucinidae; genus Loripinus; species Loripinus fragilis. The sequence continues at coordinate 38,965,886 of OZ026515.1, forward strand.
TATTCTTGACCACTGTGTACATTATATTTAATATAGAATACAAGTATGTCTACAGAATTCCAAAGGGCCCTTACTTAGACTACAGTTATAATTCTGTCTGATTACTCTACTGGTTGTGATGAGATGAGACGAGCAATTATTTTGCCACACAAGCAGATATAATGATAGATATTGTATACGACTTGGATAAGGATTAGTTAAGATATTTTAAAACATTTAACCAATTTAACAAATACTAAATTGTCATGTTAAAATAGAAACTATTATTTTCCACGCCCCTCTATCTATATCGTAGTATTATACATATATGGAAATATTGTAAAAGTTTAGATATAACATCTGTAAAAAAGGTCTTCATAATAGAGCAATGAATTGCTTCCTAAGATTAAAGCACCAAAGCCCAGAGATTTATAAGAAACCATGCGAAAAATATTCATTTCTCTTTGAAATATCATCTCTTACACCAAGTCAATGGCCTTGCTAATTTATTATGTTAGGTAACATAAGTTACAACCTGTAACACAACCTGTAACAAGTACTCCTATCTTGTTGTTTAACATGCAAAATCTATGATTCTTTATTATATGAGCAAGACTATCAAAATATGGAAGATTTTATATAATTTTTACGTAAATAATACCTACCAAATTGGGCTCCTTAAAACTTGGGGTAGTGTTGTTTAATTGCTTATATAACGCAATGCATTTAAGATAGATAAACACACTTTGTTTTTTTTTTTCTATAAGCCAATAGTGTGTTAGTACAACTAGATTAAAAGCATTTTAAAAATTCACAAATCAGCTGTAAAATTAAATGCTATTGGTCACAGTTACCGTTTTTAAAGGGTAGTTTTATGTAAGTAACGCACATAACACATTAGGATGCCGTAATTTTGCTTTAAAACTTTTATCTGCAGCTTAGGTATCCAGCAGGCAGACTATATGCGTGATTTAAATAGTTAGTTTAATGCCTTCTTTCTGTAGCACAGCCTTTTAACTTTTCATTTTCTGAATTTTATATGGTAACATATGTAACAGACTGTCAGAGGCAAACACCAAATCGTACACATGCAAACATCTCTTATTCTACGCAGCTTGAAATGCTCTTTTAAGATACGATGTGTCTGCAAAATTCTTTAGTGGGGAGCAAAACATTCTCAGCCATCAGTCTAACAATGATACATTGCCATTTTGGTAACGTATATTTTAGGATTTCCCACCAAGGGAGAAATTGAAATCTCTCTGTTTTGATATAAAACTCTCACAACTTTGAACACAGAGTGTAAAATGCTTCTTTGAGCTAAAAACTAAAAATATTATTTTTGGATAAAAAACCCCGCAGGGTTTTTCTCCCATTTTATTTTGTGGGGGAAAAACCCCGCGGGGGAAAAACCCTGCGGGGGAATTTTCTTTTTCCTCTAGAGGCACAATATAATGCTGAAAGTTTTTGATACACCTTTTATTATGCATTGTGATGAATAATAATTCAAAAAAGTCAATTTGAATTTTTCAAAAAACCCTGCGGGGTTTTTCCCCCACAATCTGAAATGGGAGAAAAACCCCGCGGGGAAATCAAAGTTTTGAATTAAGCCATATCAATCATTTTCTGCAATAATTACAATCAAACAAACTTGTTTCTTGAACAAATTTTAATATTTATTTTTTTTGAAAAAACCCTGCGGGGTTTTTCCCCCATTTGAAAATGTGGGGGAAAAACCCCGCGCGGGGTTTAAAAAACCCCGCGGGGTTTTCGAAAAACCCCGCGGGGTTTTTAACTTTGACCATTTTTTTCATTATGATGGCATATATTTTTTTAGTCATAATCATATATGTTTTGCTCCCTTATGTCTGTATTTATGTATTTTAGTGGTTTTGAGTCTTTTGCACCACTAGAAAGATGATGTGATTTTGCCAAATTCTGGTGTGGCAAAAAAAAACTGGTGGCTGTTAACAGCTGTTGATGTTGTTAGAGCGGATTAATTCACCATTTGTGAGGGCCAACAGTAGCGTGTTACAGGCACTCATGAGGTTGATCTGTATATGACTAACTGTCCCTAATTGATTGTTACAGGAGTTTTCTAAGCTATGTGGAGACAAGGAACAACTGATGATGTTGTATGAGCGGATTAATTCACCATTTGTGAGGGCCAACAGTAGCGTGTTACAGGCACTCATGAGGTTGATCTGTATATGACTAACTGTCCCTAATTGATTGTTACAGGAGTTTTCTAAGCTATGTGGTGACAAGGAACAGCTGATGATGCTGTTGGAGCGGATTAATTCACCATTTGTGAGGGCCAACAGTAGCGTGCTTCAGGCACTCATGAGGTTGATCTGTATATGACTAACTGTCCCTAATTGATTGTTACAGGAGTTTTCTAAGCTATGTGGAGACAAGGAACAACTGATGATGTTGTATGAGCGGATTAATTCACCATTTGTGAGGGCCAACAGTAGCGTGTTACAGGCACTCATGAGGTTGATCTGTATATGACTAACTGTCCCTAATTGATTGTTACAGGAGTTTTCTAAGCTATGTGGTGACAAGGAACAGCTGATGATGCTGTTGGAGCGGATTAATTCACCATTTGTGAGGGCCAACAGTAGCGTGCTTCAGGCACTCATGAGGTTGATCTGTATATGACTAACTGTCCCTAATTGATTGTTACAGGAGTTTTCTAAGCTATGTGGAGACAAGGAACAACTAATGATGCTGTTAGAGCGGATTAATTCACCATTTGTGAGGGCCAACAGTAGCGTGTTACAGGCTCTCGTGACGTTGATCTGTATATGACTAACTGTTGCTAATTGATTGTTACAGGAGTTTTCTAAGCTATGTGGAGACAAGGAACAGCTGATGATGTTGTATGAGCGGATTAATTCACCATTTGTGAGGGCCAACAGTAGCGTGTTACAGGCACTCATGAGGTTGACCTGTATATGACTAACTGTCCCTAATTGATTGTTACAGGAGTTTTCTAAGCTATGTGGAGACAAGGAACAGCTGATGATGTTGTTGGAGCGGATTAATTCACCATTTGTGAGGGCCAACAGTAGCGTGCTACAGGCACTCATGAGGTTGATCTGTATATGACTAACTGTCCCTAATTGATTGTTACAGGAGTTTTCTAAGCTATGTGGTGACAAGGAACAGCTGATGATGCTGTTGGAGCGGATTAATTCACCATTTGTGAGGGCCAACAGTAGCGTGCTACAGGCACTCATGAGGTTGATCTGTATATGACTAACTGTCCCTAATTGATTGTTACAGGAGTTTTCTAAGCTATGTGGTGACAAGGAACAGCTGATGATGCTGTTGGAGCGGATTAATTCACCATTTGTGAGGGCCAACAGTAGCGTGCTTCAGGCACTCATGAGGTTGACCTGTATATGACTAACTATTCCTAATTGATTGTTACAGGAGTTTTCTAAGCTATGTGGAGACAAGGAACAACTGATGATGCTGTTGGAGCGGATTAATTCACCATTTGTGAGGGCCAACAGTAGCGTGCTACAGGCACTCATGAGGTTGATCTGTATATGACTAACTGTCCCTAATTGATTGTTACAGGAGTTTTCTAAGCTATGTGGTGACAAGGAACAGCTGATGATGCTGTTGGAGCGGATTAATTCACCATTTGTGAGGGCCAACAGTAGCGTGCTACAGGCACTCATGAGGTTGATCTGTATATGACTAACTGTCCCTAATTGATTGTTACAGGAGTTTTCTAAGCTATGTGGAGACAAGGAACAGCTGATGATGCTGTTGGAGCGGATTAATTCACCATTTGTGAGGGCCAACAGTAGCGTGCTACAGGCACTCATGAGGTTGATCCCATTCCTTGCATTTGGGGAGGCAGATAAGATGTTGACTTTGGTCAACCATTTCAAACCTTACCTAGAGTTTGACAAGTAAGTGTTGGAAATATGAGCTGGTATCCTGCATAAGGTACAAGTTGGCATGTGCATACAGCGAAGATTCAAGCAGGCCTTTAGTTAAGAGTGCGTACCAGAAAAATAATTCACTAATTTCTCAACCAAAACATATGTTGAGGGTACTCCAAAGAACCATCTCAATGAGACAGTTCTTTTAAGCACCCAAAACATATGCTAAAAATTATGGGTAAGAAAATATTAACAATTTTACGCTGAAAATTTTTGTTTATCTAAAGCTATGTAATCAAATGAGTCTACACACCTGCAAAGTCTGATCAGAGTCTTAGTTTTCCGCCTGAAGAAACATTGGACCCTCCGCTACCCATAGAGTGCCCATTAAAGACTCAGATCAGACTGCACAGATGTGCAGGCTGATCTGAGTCTTTGATGGGCCCACATGCCAACTTATAACTTTTGTTTTGCAGACACCAGCAAGTAAAATGTTTGTTTTGACACTACTGCTTATGTATGGCACAAAATTATATGGAGTTGAGTACCTTTTCAAGTCAGAATACCTCCAAAAGGAACACATCAGAGCCAGCTGATTTAATCTTTACATGCTGGGTATTTTTTCATGCTTTTGTTGTCCTCTGCTGAATTTTTCAAATAACTTTAAAAAAAATTCTTTCAGGAACACTATTAGAGTGTGATTTTGTTTGGATTCAGATTAGGATTCTGTCAGTCCTGATCAGGGTAGCTGTTTGGAAAGGTTATCAGCAGACAACAAAAGTGGCCACTAGCAAGAGTTAAAAATAAAAATGTTATTGAAATCACATAGAAGACTAGAGAAAATAAAGAGCAGCCTGCACATCTACAGATTACTGTCACACATTCAGTGTGGAAGTATAGTAAAACCTGTCTTCAGCGGCCACTCAAAAAAAGACAAAACAAAGGTCTTTAAGACGAATGGTAGCTTAATGAAGGTCGAAAGTATTGCAGAATGCTCTTTTGGAGCATTCTGCAATACTTTTGTCCGTCATTAAGCGATAATCGGCCTTGAAAACCAATTTTTGGTCTTCTTTTTGAGTGGCTGCTTAAGGCAGGTTTTACTGTAGTTCAGATTAAGTATTAGGACCTTTACCCCACTAGATAGCTGCACCTGCATATTTAACACATTGCATGCTAGCTAGGTATTATGCATGTGGTTTTGGTTGTTTGCAGGTGTGTTTTTTAATTGAACCTTTTTTTAAAATAAAAACCAAATCTTCAAGGAATACTGTCAAGAGTGTCAAAAAGTTTGGATCCAGATCAGGCCTGACATTTTCTTGGGTCTGGTCTGGGTCCAAACTGTTTGCAAATGTAATTAGCATTTTGTGGCAAGAAGCAGTATATTGTAGCACTAAACCATAATCTCCTGGCACGACTAATTTGATCCATGATCTTTTCTTACCAAAGTAAAAAGGTTGAATAGATTTCTGTTAGCAAAGAGGCACTTTTAGCAATAAAAGTATGGTAATTTTTCTGTTTTGACATATATTGGTTTTCTTTTTCAGGTTTGACACAGAGCATACCCAAGATGAGAAAGTACATTTGGATTGCTTCTGTACCATAGCTAGTGCCATAGAGGTATGTGCTTGAGGGATCTTTGTCTTAGTTTATCCAGTAAAACACAGGAATACATAGTTGTAGTTTCAAGAATTGGCCTTGAGGTTATACAACTTTTTTCATGCTCAACTCAGCTGAGCATGAAATTTGTCCTTCTCATAAATGTTAAAATGCCAACAACTGTTGGCATTTAAACATTTATTAGCATGATAAATACAACATCTGAAAGATTGAAAGCAATAAATTTCTATATTTGTCGGTATTTTAGTTTTTATGAGCAGTTAAACTTTAGTGCTTAGTTGAGTTGAGCATGAAAAAAGTTTTATAACCTCTGAGCCTGATTTAGGCTTAAATGCAAATTAAAACACTTAATAGCCAGTACTCAAGAACCAATGGTTATATCTTTGAGGAACATATCTGTTTGCATTTAAGGTAGGAGCACATTAGTTGAGTTGTTAGAGTGCCTGATTTGTGACCAAGAGGTGGCAGGTTCGAATCTTACTGTTGGAGGGAGAGGGTTCTGTCCTTGAGCAAGACAGTTTAACCCCAGTTCAACCCAGGAAAACGTCCTAATATGCCTTGAAAAAAAATGTTGACTTGGGCATATCGCATCAAGTCAAACAGGCAATTTCAAAGTTTGCAATAGATATCAAAGGTTTAGATAAACAAAAAATATTTTCTTACTCATCTATTTAAACATATGTTTTGGGTGCTCAAAAGAACCGTCTCATTGAGACGGTTCTTTTGAGTACCCACAACATGTTTTGGTTGAGAAATAAGAAAATTACATTTTCGTTACACACTCTTAACTAAAGTCATGGATATATTTTTGAATGATCAATTTTATGGTAAAAAAAATATTTCTTCTAAAGAATTAGAAAATCAAGTTTTGAAGAGGTGCATGCTTTTATTTCACGTCTTCTATATCACAATGGGCAATAAGGGTTCTGCGGCTCTGGACAGGCTGCACCATTTTTCATGCATGGAATCTTAGAACATATCTTCTCGCACACCAGATTGGGATTTCCGTTGTTTTTACCCATGTGAGATAATTCTATCTCATATACCCGTACCAGCCCTAGGGAAAGATAAAAATCGAACAGCCACACGTTGGCCACACGTCGATCCGTGACGTCAGTGTTATGCTAAAATGACGTCACCATGTTGCATCTCAGTGAAATCAGGATTTTCTTGAAGACTTTATTATGGTTTTCAAACATAAAATGTGGTACTTAGTGGTGGGCAAGAAATGTGAGGTTGGGATTCATGTGAGGGTGGGATAGAAAAATCGGTCCCTCGTGATCACCGTTTGTCATCACTCGGCAAGCCTTGTGATGCCATTCGTTGATCCTCGGGACGGATTTTTCTATCCCACCCTCACACTCATGATTGATTCTTATATTCTTTATAAGCCATATATTGAACTATGTTTCTCTTCTACCAGAACAATGCCAACGGTATACGTCTGAAGGACCTGATTGTGGAGCATGGTCTAATCAAGATGGCGCTTGACTACATATTTTTACATGCACCGGAGGTCAAGACATTACTAGCGTAAGTTATGTTTGTCTGAGGAAATAGTTGATAATATTCTGGCCTGCTTACTGATAATCAAACAGTTTATACAGGAAACCAGGCCTCGAGGTTATAAAACTTGAGTATAGTCTCAGACTCAAAATAAAGCGCAATGATTGGCTGCTTGCTGACATGTGTCCGCAAGCAGGCAATCATTGCGCTTTATTTTGAGTCTGAGAATGAACTCATGTTTTATAACCTCGAGGCCAGTAAATGGTCTTGACAAGACAAGACACTGGTCGAGATTGATAGCTATGAATGTCTCACTATTATTAAGGTAAGACTTGGCAAACGGCGAATACCCAGATGAAATGCCACTTTGCGCTGCATTTCATCTGGGTCTACACTGTTTGTTGATTTCAGGTTATGTCACTAGCTTTTCAAACATAGTCATACAGCATATCAAATAAAAATTCAAAAAAAAAGAATAACAAAATTTTGTAGTTGCTAATACAAGGTTAAAGGTTACAATTTTGAATCTACTTAAAGAGCAGTAATTATAGGTGATGTTTTATCAATGACCATCTATTGAGTAAAATAAGTAAAATAAACTTCTTGCCAAGACTTCATATAGAAGTTTCAAAAGTATGCTACTGTAAATGCTCTGAAATTTTTTAACACTAGTTGCCTGCCATAAAGGGTCTAGACAAACAGTGCAGTCTGATCTGGGTCTGCGCTGTTTGCTATTCTGACAAGCATTTTGAGAATTCCAGCCCTGAAAACCAACATTGTATTTGAGAACAGAAAGAAAATAGTGTTCGAAATTTTAAAACATTTACCATATTTTTTTTTCACTTTTTATTACTTGTTTCTATTTCAGCACTGACTCTGAAATCTGGAAAGATTTCTTGTCAAAACCCTCTCTGAACTATATCTTACGTCTGCTGACTGGAATAGGTAGTGGACATCCACCAACACAGGTAAGAGAACTAAAGTCTTTAAAGTTAGAGCTGCTTCATACCATATATCTAATATAAGAAAATAAGGCTTATGCAGACAAGTGCATAACATCAAATGCTGATGTGTATTAATGAAACTTGGAGGACTTAGAACATACATGTATACATCTTTTTTAAATCTACTAAACAAAACAGAAAATATTTATGAAAAAACTTATCTTAACTCTTCATCTACTAGTGTCGTCTGCTGTGGCCTTTGGAAACAGTTTTGACCCAGATCAGGCCTGACAAAACGTTGGGCCTGATCTGAATCCAAGTTGTTTGACACACTGTTGCTATTCCTGAAAGATTCGGAAAAAGTTGATTTTGAAAAAAAAAAATCAGCAGACAACAAAAAAGCATGAAAAATACACAGGAGGCAAAGAGGTTAAGCAGGCCAAATTTTAGTCATCTCCTTATGTTATCTCCCCAAACAGGCCATTTAAAGTTAGCCTATTCAACGTAATAAATCTTTGTTACTCTGTATCTTTATTATTTTTCAGCTTGAGTTAGGCAACAGTTTGATTCCCATACTTCATAAACTAGAACAGGTATCTTCAGACAAACATACTGGTACCATGGCTGAAAACCTGATGGAGGCTCTAAAGTCAAACCCTGTTGTTGCTGCTAAGGTGAGTTATGCATTAGTTATGATTTTAGAAAGTAGAACCAATTAACTCATGAAGTGTCAATGAAGTTTACAGCAAAGAACAAATTTTGTCATAACTTTCTCAGAGTATAATGAAATTTAAGGTTTGATAGTTAATGTAAATCATCTGAAATTACAAGCTTTATATGTTTCCTTAACCCTTTCCTTCATGAATATTCATGCTAAGCTCCGCCCACTATGAATAATTGACTAATAAACTTTCACGTTTGTAGATAGCAAAAATGAAATTACTTGTCAGGTCCACCAGTGTAAATCATATCAAATCATATTTCCATAAGCAAACAGAGAGGACCCTGATCAGCTCTTACAAGAGCTGCCTGATCTGGTGCTGCTCTGTTTGCAAAAGTGTTAAAAGTTGTCTCTATGAGGTAAAGGGATAAGAAGAGGTAGTTATACTGGTTAATAAACCTATATTTTCTTATCTCTAAATCAGGTACCAAGAAAGTAATTATGTGTCCCATGAAGTAATTACGGTAATGTTACAATATCAATAGATTGCCAGCTCACTCTTTTCCAAAACTGACATCTTCAGTAAGGAATACCAAAGTTGCTGCCTATGTTAAGGCTGAATTAGGCTTCTCTGGTTTATTTTCAGATTATCTAAAGACAATTGACATTTAAACTTGAAATTGGGACTATTCTGTTTGCATTTTGCAAGATTTAAATTTATAAAGTTCAGGATTTTGGAAATTTTCAATTTTCACAAATGTGTAACTTAGAATATACTAGACAGTGACTGAGAAATCTAGTCAGGGCTGCCATCTCTATGGATTCCTGGGCTTTGTCCATGGCTTGAACACGACTAACCCGACCTAGGTTTCGTCTGTAATAAGACTCTTCAGGGGTTTCTTGCTAACGGCATATGACTGCAGATCCAGAGGTAGTGAGTTCAATCCCTGCCCGGTCCCATACATATGTGGAGATTGATCATGAATTAATTTCTATGGTCATTCTCCTCCGTTTTACTGATTCATTTAAGAGGGGTTGTTGTCAGTTACAAGCGAAAGTATGTGCACAAATTATTGGTTAACCGCTTGTTCAAGCTTGCCCAGGAAAAAGTGTGGTGAACTGACCCCCCCCCCCCCAACCCCCATGACTAAGCTGTTGACTGGGACATAAGCAACAAAACAAACAAACTAAACCCCTTATATATGGGCCTAGATGCAAGAAAACCTGTCTTCAGGAGTAAGCGAACAGCAATGGCGAAGACCGGCCTGCGCATCCGCGCAGTCTGATCAGCGCCTTTGTTATAATATCTGAACTTGCTTCATGTAAAATTTCACTATTGTAGCTGGTCTAGGTAGCTCAGCAGACTGGTTTGGGTCTGAAACCCCAAAGACAGATTTTCTCGCATTGCGGCCCATATTAAAAGCTAAAATATTTTTTTAGATTGAAGAGGTACGCCAGCAAACCAAGACAGAAAAGAAAAGATTGGCTATGGCTGTGAGGGATAAAAATCTTAAAGCGCTAGGAATGTCTGTAAGTATTCTTAGAATGATATATTATAATTTTTGAGAAAAAAATATTTTTTAGGAAAAACTGTTTGGGAAACTCTATTATGGTAACTATGACAAACAGTGAAGATCCAGATTAAATGCCACAGAAGGGCATCTTAGCAGATTCAACACTACAGTCGAACTTCGGTGGCTCGAACTCGTCGGGACCGTCGGTGCGAGTTCGACCCATCCATGTGTTCGAGCGATAACTAGCCTGACAATTTTCGAGTTAGATCATGTGTACTTTATGTCATCACGGACACCACGTATTTTATCGCCAAAGTTGCAAAGCACACGTGACACGTGTCACTGATCAATTACCCTTTGCACGCTGTAGTTAAAATGATAAGCCGCATGTGTTAGCATATGAACCTGTTAAAAGTAAATATATTTATCAGCATGCGCATATTCGCAGGCTGATCAATGCATTTGCTATCGAGTAAGCTGTACCGTTTGTCTTCTTGTGGGTGAATGTTCCTGTTTATGTGTACAGATTATGTTCAGTTTTTTATCGTTTCCTTTAGAACAATAAAAGAAAAAAACAAGTTTGTTTCTTATTCTTTTTCACTATGTGCAAGTTTCAATTAATAACAACGAATAAGAACATGTAATAATGACAAACTCCCCAGGATGTTTACAACAAAGACGCATATCAGACTGTACCGCCGCTGATGCCTGTCTTTATTCAACCAGCCATGTTTTACTCATTTTGACACGCAAATTCTTGCAAACAAAACATCTCATTAATTGTATTTTATCATTTTCGGCCACCCTACTAAGTGGTGACAAGTGACAACTTACTCAAATTTTTGATCTGATAAATTGCCGCTAATTGCTTCACATGTTCCGCTCGTCAGTTAGGTAACCCAAGGGTAAAATCATCATTGTCACGGAGCACTTATGAAAATAATTATGAACTTAAATCAAGCGTTTGACTGATTCATGTAAAGAAATATTTGGTTCGAGCCATCATAGCGTTTTTACATGAAAAATCGCCCTGCGGACCGTGCTTTGAGTTCGAGAGTTCGAGCCATTGCTGTTCGAGCCTGGGGTGTATTTTAACATTAAATGTATAGGGAAATTGCCGGGACCGACGAGAGATCCCTGGTGTTCGAGACAGGCAAGTTCGAGCGACCAAAGTTTGACTGTAGTTTGTTGAGGTAAAAACAATCTTCAAGGGCAGATATACTTCATAATTTGGAAATACTGAAATGTCAAGGCTGGGTACCTACAATGAACCATTCCAGGGTTATTGCATCAACCCAAATGGAAGAATCCATCACAATAAAAAGGATTAACTTCATCAACTGAGCGCAGTGGCTCAGCTGTTAGAGTTTTTGACTTGGGATGGAGGGGTCACTAGTTTGAGACTCACTACCGGGCTCGCACAGGCTTGAAAGTACTTGAAAATGAAGGGCTAACTTGAAAAGTTCTTGAAAACCAAATTTGTCTTGAAAAGTACCTAAATATGACCCATAGACCTTGAAAAGTACTTGAATTTTCACATTTTCTTTTTTTCTACACATTTTGAAACTCCCTAGAAAGAAAACAAAATCTGAGGAAGAAAATAGGCAAGTTGTGATTTCAACAAGCGTGTTTTGACACTAGAAATTGTTTATCAGAATGGGTTAGTGTATCTAAAGCAAGGAATGTCCCAAACATTACCAATGGGTAACGGAAGGACAAGTAAATATAAAGACGATTGTCACTTGTGTAAAAAAAGATATTGAGGCTGTTACACATATGAGATGAACACCATAATCTCATAAGCTGGTCCATATACTGTAATAAAATACTCCTATATACTCATGTTATATATCATAAGTACAATTTTCATGTTTTCCTTTTCCAGACCAATGCGAAGGGCCAGGTGACAGTGAGTAGCTCAGTGTTGAAACAAATGGAAGATATAAAGGAAGAGACAGGTCTTACATGTTGTATATGTAGAGAGGGTTATAGATACCAGCCACAAAAGGTACATACCACATAGGTCAATATAAGGAATTTTTTAAACAAACTTTTTTAATGTAAAATTGTAATTATCTTCTTACCTATTAGTTCAAACATGTGTGTTGGGTGCTCAAAAGATCTGTCTCCCTGAGACGGTTCTTTTGAGTACCCACAACATACGTTTTGGTTGAGAAATGAGAAAAATAATATTTCATTACACACTCTTTTCTGGAGGCCTTTACCATATTTGATTTGATAAGCACACATGCTACTTTAGGTGCACACTGAGTACTTCATGGGTAGTTTTACTCTGTTAGACTGTATGAACCAACATCCACCCAATCCAGTGGTGCAATTTCATTTTTTAATTGGCATACATATTGTGGACAAAAAGAAGTGTGCATTCTGATCAGCTGCTGGCTTAATTTGAAGCAAGCTGTTCTGGATCTACACCATTTTTAAAAGAGGATAGAGAATTTTGAAACAGTTATGCCCAAAGTGTGCTTATTAGGTTGAATACAGTACTCCTTCTGAGAAGAGCATGTTGTAAAATCTAAATGTTTAAGATTCTATCTAGTCTCTGTAGCTAAGTCTTACGTAATGGCAGGCTATCTCTTGACTCTTTGTCTACTAGTGTTGTCTGCTACTAGCTTTTGCAAACAGTGACTCATTTCTTGCACATCGGATAGAAAATGCCATTCTTTCCAGCTGTGATAGAAAATCTTATCTTACCCAGGTGTTCTGACCCAGGTGACATCATTGATATGTTAAAAGTTACATCATCGTGCTATGTTCCATCTCTGCATATTCAGGAACTTCTGAAAATCTTTTTTGAATATAAAACTGCAGTATTAAATGGTGAGCAAGAAAAAGAATCCATTAATCGTGTGAGGGTGGGAAATATCGGTCCCTTAGGAGTACCGTTTGTCATCACTCAGGCATGCCTAGTGATGCCAATGGGTGATCCTCGGGGAGGGATTATTCTATCCCGCCCTCACACTCATGATGGATTCATATAATCTCTACAAGCCCAAGTGATATAACCAAGGTATTATGTTGTTTTGTTTGCAGGTTCTAGCCATTTATACATTTACAAAGAGAGCCAATCTGGATGACTACGAGAATAAACAGAGGAAGACGGTCGGGTTCTACACCGTGTCCCACTTTAATGTCATACATGTTGACTGCCATACTGCAGCTGTCAGGTGAGATTATTTTTAACCCTTAATGCGCCAATCGCAACAAAAGTCGTCTGCTTTTCTCGTCTGCTGAAATGTTTAAGAAGCCTCTATGGCAAACAGTGTGGACCCAGATCAGACTGCTCCTATAGGAGCAGTCTGTTCTGGGTCCACACTGTTTGCTTCTATACTTAATTCGTCAGTAATGTTAGGCAATTATTTGCAGCAGACGACTTCAGCAGACGACAATTTCAGATGCATTTTTTTCTTGACCTTTTAAGGGTTAAGGTCAGATATGAATATTGTATGTTGGGCATATTGCTGTTGCTTTTTTATTTCTGTCGTGCTTTTTTAAACCCACTGTAACTTTGGAACCTGAAATTCACATCTATGATTCCACATTTTAGAACAACTGACCCCCTTTTGAAAAATAAAGAGAACCAAATGTTGTTTGCAATATATTTAAAATATATTTGAGAAATGAACCCTCGTATTTGGTATGCTGATTTGGGAGCTACATAATGGGACTAGAGGTCTAAATATTAGCTTGAGCCTTCATTTACTTCTAAACTATCAATTGGGAAAGTCCGTCACAATTCGATAATCGAATCAAGCCTCGGGTGTATATAAGGCGCATTACGCATAGTACTAAGTACGAAAAAGCTCCATTTTGTTAGCCAGAACTGGTGTAAGGAAAATTAGTTCTGTAACATGTGGGTTCAGCCCTATTAAAATCCATTTTTCTGCTTACCCGAAAAGTTTAATCAGCAGAATAAATGAAGTTAATGTATTTTTCAATAAAATAATGCTGTAGCTATATTTTATTGAAAAAACATATACTTCATTTATAAACGTTTGTTTTGCTGCAATCACACTTGTTATTGTGTTGGCATTGTTTCTTTGGTGTCAGCATCACATTATGTAACGTCAGCCTCACATAATCAAAGTAGATCCTCGGTGTACATCCGAGGTCTGATTCCGCGGAATTGGCCGAGGCAGTTCTGATTGCTAAACTATGTGTATGTGAGCAGGAAAGGCTCTGAAGAGACTGAGCAGATGCACAGGCTTGTCTGAGCCTTGTCTGCTGGCCTTGTCAATGAGTACCAAAATCTCATGAGCTGATGCATATGTATTTGATTGTAGACTTGCCCGAGGTAGAGAAGAATGGGAGAGTGCTGCTCTACAGAATGCCAACACTAAATGTAATGGTCTACTTCCACTGTGGGGACCTCAAGTACAGGAGTCGGCATTTGCTACTTGTCTAGCTCGGTAAGCCATTAAAATATTTATTTTGTAGACCTGCATTTCATGCTCCTGTGACTTTGACATCATGCCTTCTGAGGAACTCTTGCTTGCTTATGTGAAGCAGACAGGCTGTGACAAAACCAACAAAATGACATGGGATGTTGTTGAAGACTTAGGTCAGTCTGTGCCTCTGCCAGCCTGATTAGAATCTTCACTGTCAACATGCAAAAACTCTGAGCCCTTAATTACTCCTGTTCCTTTTCAAATTGTCTTTGCCGGTGTAACATGCATACAGTGGCAAATTTGGTCGGTCAGTTTTGTTCCCAGGCCCATTCTTTCCACGGGGAAAAACTGAACGTTACACCGATCCTCATCAAGCAGTCAGAAGCAAACTGGATTAGTAATCAGATTTCTATGAAATGTATTAGTTACCTTATTCCAGCCACATACTGTTGTAGAGATTATTTTCTTTCTACCTCTGATTTCATTAGAACATATGTCAGATGCTGACAAAAGTATGAATACACTACATGTATTAAAGTACAGTAAAACCTGTCTTAAGTGGCCACTTAAAAATAGACAAAATCAAGGTCTTAATGGATAATGGTAGCTTAATGGAGGTTGAAAGTATTGCAGAATGCTCCCCTTGGAGCATTCTGCAATACTTTTGACCTGCATTAAACGATAATCGGTATTGAAAACCATTTCTTGGTGTTATTTTTGAGTAGCCGCATAAGACAGGTTTTACTGTAGTTTTTATTAGGAACAATGCAATAAGATAATAGACTGTAGTGGTATGACTGAAATAGTGTTGAACGTGATGTAAAATCCCAACACAACAACAACTTCCCTAATCTTCAATAAAGCTCATGGGTAGTGTGCATTTTAATTGGTTGGTTAGGTAAGGGGGTTGGTGATAATGGTGCCATGTTTTGGCATAGGCTTTAATGGACTTAAAAATATGCATTATGCCATTCATTTTCTGATAGTATGCTGTTAATTCGGAAATTTTCGCGAGGACTTTATTTTCAGGAAACTTCCCATATGCGAAGTTTCCTGAAAATAAAACCCTCGTGAAATGGCAAAATCACTCTGTCGTTTATTGATATAGGTAAATCTTGCCTTAGTCGCGAATTTTTCACATCACTTATATGTCTTTTAATGCTATTTGCGAAAATAAAATTCTCACGAAAATTTCCGAATCTACAGTAGCTAAACTATTTTCCATTATTTGCAGGCACAATAATTATCTGCAAGAATGTACTGGAGTAAGAGATCCCAGTTACCCATTCACAGTTCATGACCTGAAGATGTTGTTACTAAGGTTTGCTGAGGAGAAATCTTTCAGTGATGAGAGTGGGGGAGGAGGAAAACAGAGTAATATGCATGTCATAGCCTACATCATGCATATGGCCCTCTATGTGATAAACACGTAAGTGATTTCAGTAACTCTTTCAGTGATGAGAGTGGGGGAGGAGGCAAACAGAGTAACATGCATGTCATAGCCTACATCATGCATATGGCCCTCTATGTGATAAACACGTAAGTGATTTCAGTAACTCTTTCAGTGATGAGAGTGGGGGAGGAGGCAAACAGAGTAATATGCATGTCATAGCCTACATCATGCATATGGCCCTCTATGTGATAAACACGTAAGTGATATAAGTAACTCTTTCAGTGATGAGAGTGGGGGAGGAGGCAAACAGAGTAATATGCATGTCATAGCCTACATCATGCATATGGCCCTCTATGTGATAAACACGTAAGTGATATTAGTAACTCTTTCAGTAATGAGAGTGGGGGAGGAGGAAAACAGAGTAACATGCATGTCATAGCCTACATCATGCATATGGCCCTCTATGTGATAAATACGTAAGTGATATAAGTAACTCTTTCAGTGATGAGAGTGGGGGAGGAGGAAAACAGAGTAACATGCATGTCATAGCCTACATCATGCATATGGCCCTCTATGTGATAAATACGTAAGTGATATTAGTAACTCTTTCAGTGATGAGAGTGGGGGAGGAGGAAAACAGAGTAACATGCATGTCATAGCCTACATCATGCATATGGCCCTCTATGTGATAAATACGTAAGTGATATTAGTAACTCTTTCAGTGATGAGAGTGGGGGAGGAGGCAAACAGAGTAATATGCATGTCATAGCCTACATCATGCATATGGCCCTCTATGTGATAAACACGTAAGTGATATTAGTAACTCTTTCAGTGATGAGAGTGGGGGAGGAGGCAAACAGAGTAATATGCATGTCATAGCCTACATCATGCATATGGCCCTCTATGTGATAAATACGTAAGTGATATTAGTAACTCTTTCAGTGATGAGAGTGGGGGAGGAGGCAAACAGAGTAATATGCATGTCATAGCCTACATCATGCATATGGCCCTCTATGTGATAAACACGTAAGTGATATTAGTAACTCTTTCAGTGATGAGAGTGGGGGAGGAGGCAAACAGAGTAATATGCATGTCATAGCCTACATCATGCATATGGCCCTCTATGTGATAAATACGTAAGTGATATTAGTAACTCTTTCAGTGATGAGAGTGGGGGAGGAGGCAAACAGAGTAATATGCATGTCATAGCCTACATCATGCATATGGCCCTCTATGTGATAAATACGTAAGTGATATTAGTAACTCTTTCAGTGATGAGAGTGGGGGAGGAGGCAAACAGAGTAATATGCATGTCATAGCCTACATCATGCATATGGCCCTCTATGTGATAAATACGTAAGTGAATTCAGTAATTCAGTTTCTGAAATGCTTAGCATTTGATATACGCTAAATGCTCTAAAATTTCAAACACTTTTCTCATTCTGTTCTCAAGTAAAATCTTGGTTATCAGGGAGTCACAAAATGCTTGTCAGAATAGCAAACAGGGAAGGCCCTGATCAGACTGCTTCTTAAGAAGCAGTCTGATTTTGGTCTGCACTGCTATTAGTTTAGGCTTTTTTTTTTGCAGGCAACTAGTGTTCAAAATTTTAGAATATTTACCATAGTTTAACAAATAGACCAGACATAGATGGCAATTTAGCTTTTCACCTGTCAGTTTTGTCTGCTGTTAACTGGACCCAGAACAGGCCTGATCTGGATCCAAAGGGTTGGGCACTCTAACAATATTTCTATATGAATTTTATGAAAAGTTAATTTTGAAAAAAAGAATCATTGGATGACAAAGAAGCATGTAAAATTTCCCAGTCCAATATTAAAATTCACCTTTGGTACCGGGTGAGTAAGCAATGTAAAGATATTGTAATGGTATGGTGAGTACAGTAAAACCTGTGTAAAACAGCCACTCAAAAATAGACAAAACAAAGGTCTTAATGACGAATGGTAGCTTAATGAAGGTCAAAAGTATTGCATAATGCTCCAAGGGAGGATTCTGCAATACTTTTGACCTGCATTAAGCGATACTTGGTCTTGAAAACCAATTTGTGGTCTATTTGAGAGTGGCCGTTTTACACAGGTTTTACTGTACTTCATGCATTACAATTTTAATCATTTGAAGACCAGAAACATCTAAACGTGTACTTTAGCAAACAGCAAAGACCCAGATGAAATGCCACATGATGTGGCACTTTATCAGGGCCTACACTATTTGCTGAGGCAAAAATGATCTTTTGAGATCGAAATAAATATTATTTTATAAATTATAACCTTAGACCCCTTGATACATACAATGGACCATCCCAAGTTTATGATATCAAACCTGAAAGAAGAATCCATTAGTGCATAAAGAGGTAATTCTCTATGAAACATGATCATGATATTTCACCTAAATATGTCATATACCAGATTTGAAAATAATGTAATGGTTACATTCCATTTATTCTATTGTCATCAAAGGCTGTTTTCAAAAAGTATCCTTATTTCAGAACACGTTCTGCGAGCAGAGAGGAGAAGAACTTGAGCAATTTCCTTGAAATGCCAAAAGACAGATGGTTAGAAAATTCATTTGAGGTAAGAAAACTATTTGATTAATCCTTTTTCAATGTTAGAGATGGGATCAATTCTGATTATTCCATGTCAGGGCTAGGGAAATCTTTGAATCACATTCGGTTCAAATTATTAGTCAAAATCAGTAAGAGAACAATTTTAAAACACTAAGTCTTATGTAAGATTCAAACCAGTCTGCTCAGCTACAGAGACTAGCTAGAATGTTGAAACTATGCATTTAACAAGTTTAGATATACTTTCCAGGTAGCGAAGAACAAAGGCGCTGATCAGACAGGCTGGTCTGCGGCTTTATTGTTCGTACGCAACAAAATCAGGTTTCCCATGAAGAGGCTCATATACCGTAGAGTGACCATTGAAGCAATACTAGTTTGTTGTTCTATATCTTACAGACTGAAAGTCCATTGTATTATACTGTGATGGCCCTACATATAATGTCTGCAGACAAATGGAAGACCCAGCGAGTCAAATTCTTAGAGAGACTGTTGGTGCTGGCCCATATAAGAAATACTGTTGCTATAGGGGGAACTAGGTTTGTATATTTTCATCATATCACAAGATTACCATATACTTAGGCTGGGCCTAGTAGCCCAATCAGAAGCGAGTCTGATTGCTAATTCAGTGGTTATTTGTTTGATCCCGGCCCGATACATTCTTGGAGATGGATCTTGAAATATTTTCTATGGTCATTCACCTTTTCCACTTGGTGTCATTTACAAGAGAAAGTATGTGCACAAAGTACTGGGTAATTGCTTAGTCTAAGTTTGCCCAGGAAAAAGTGTGTTTATGTGAACTGACTGTCTCAACATGACCATAATTGTTGACTGGGACGTTAAATCACAAACCAAACAAAAAAGCATATACTTAGGCTTTTGTAGACTGATTACAGCTAAGGCCTGCCCTCAAGGTTATTAAACTTTTTTTCATGCTCAGCGCATCTGAGTAGGAAATTTATCATACTGATAAATGTTAAAATGCCAACAATTGTTGGCATTTTAACATTTATTAGCATGATAAATACAATATCTGAGAGTTTGAAAGCAAGAAATGTTTCTATTTTTTAGTGTGAATAAGTGTAATGTTCTATCCACTTAAAACAGTAGAATAGAATAGAATTCAGTGAAAGCTCTTTAAAGCGACATTCTTTATACCATCAAAATTCTTTACAACGTCAATTGCATTTGCAAAACAATGTACCAGTTTAGCTTAAATTTGAATTCAATACAACAGAAATTTAGTTTAACGCCAAATTATTTGGGGACGAACAGAGTCGTTGTAAAGAGGGTTGACTGAATAAACATTATATAAATATTACATTCCCTGAGAAGGTAATAGTAGAAAATATAATCCCCACGAATGTGATTATCAACCGAACTGAGGCGCAGCCTCTGATCACTGACATTCCATTTAACAAATTACGTCATA
Organism: Loripinus fragilis; assembly: GCA_964019695.1. Lineage (NCBI taxonomy): Eukaryota > Metazoa > Mollusca > Bivalvia > Lucinida > Lucinidae > Loripinus > Loripinus fragilis. The sequence goes on from OZ026515.1 coordinate 38,985,819, forward strand.
AAAGCTGATGACGTTAAACTTAATACCAAGCAGCATCATTTTTAAAGGAGATACTGTACAAGATGCGGTTTGGTTGCAAAATAGAAAATTTCACCTAACCCGCTCAAATTTGGCCTCAACTTGTTCCTCTCATCCTAACTATGAAAACGAGTACCCACACTTTATGTTTCTGACCATAAACAACAAAGTTATTGAGAGTTGAAAGTCGCCAAATCATGCCTCATGTCCCCCATTGCTGTTGAACGTCTCCTGATGTGAACGAACCGTATGCGCATTGGCGTTGCGCATCATGTGACCATGCTGATATTTTATACTTTAACCCGCTGCTATGGCAAGAGAGTGACAGAATTCATCGTCGCTATAGCAGCGGGTTATAGTCTAAAATATCAGTTGTTCGTCTATGGAAGTTTTGAATGGGAAATTCACGTGAGGTATAATAAATAAAATTGTAGCCATTCATCTTGCTTTGATATCCTTTGTTTACAGTATAACAGACAAAGCCATGAAGGACTATATTGTATACAAGCCCTACCTGGTCTTCTTTGGACTTATGAATGGTCTCTACACCAGTGTGTTTAAGGTGAGTTTTACGGGACCATATAGTATACAAGCCCTACCTGGTCTTTTTTGGACTTATGAATAGTCTCTACACCAGTGTGTTTAAGGTGAGTTTTACTGGACCATATAGTATACAAGCCCTACCTGGTCTTCTTTGGAATTATGAATGGTCTCTACACCAGTGTGTTTAAGGTGAGTTTTACTGGACCATATAGTATACAAGCCCTACCTGGTCTTCTTTGGACTTATGAATGGTTGAATGGTCTCTACACCAGTGTGTTTAAGGTGAGTTTTACTGGACCATATAGTATACAAGCCCTACCTGGTCTTCTTTGGTCTTATGAATGGTCTCTACACCAGTGTGTTTAAGGTGAGTTTTACTGGACCATATAGTATACAAGCCCTACCTGGTCTTCTTTGGTCTTATGAATGGTCTCTACACCAGTGTGTTTAAGGTGAGTTTTACTGGACCATATAGTATACAAGCCCTACCTGGTCTTCTTTGGTCTTATGAATGGTCTCTACACCAGTGTATTTAAGGTGAGTTTTACTGGACAATATTGTATACAAGCCCTACCTGGTCTTCTTTGGTCTTATGAATGGTCTCTACACCAGTGTGTTTAAGGTGAGTTTTACTGGACCATATAGTATACAAGCCCTACCTGGTCTTCTTTGGTCTTATGAATGGTCTCTACACCAGTGTGTTTAAGGTGAGTTTTTACTGGACCATATAGTATACAAGCCCTACCTGGTCTTCTTTGGACTTATGAATGGTCTCTACACCAGTGTGTTTAAGGTGAGTTTTACTGGACCATATAGTATGCAAGCCCTACCTGGTCTTCTTTGGACTTATGAATGGTCTCTACACCAGTGTGTTTAAGGTGAGTTTTACTGGACCATATAGTATACAAGCCCTACCTGGTCTTTTTTGGTCTTATGAATGGTCTCTACACCAGTGTATTTAAGGTGAGTTTTACTGGACAATATTGTATACAAGCCCTACCTGGTCTTCTTTGGTCTTATGAATGGTCTCTACACCAGTGTATTTAAGGTGAGTTTTACTGGACAATATTGTATACAAGCCCTACCTGGTCTTCTTTGGACTTATGAATGGTCTCTACACCAGTGTGTTTAAGGTGAGTTTTACTGGACCATATAGTATACAAGCCCTACCTGGTCTTTTTTGGTCTTATGAATGGTCTCTACACCAGTGTATTTAAGGTGAGTTTTACTGGACCATATAGTATACAAGCCCTACCTGGTCTTCTTTGGTCTTATGAATGGTCTCTACACCAGTGTATTTAAGGTGAGTTTTACTGGACAATATTGTATACAAGCCCTACCTGGTCTTCTTTGGTCTTATGAATGGTCTCTACACCAGTGTGTTTAAGGTGAGTTTTACTGGACCATATAGTATACAAGCCCTACCTGGTCTTCTTTGGTCTTATGAATGGTCTCTACACCAGTGTGTTTAAGGTGAGTTTTTACTGGACCATATAGTATACAAGCCCTACCTGGTCTTCTTTGGACTTATGAATGGTCTCTACACCAGTGTGTTTAAGGTGAGTTTTACTGGACCATATAGTATGCAAGCCCTACCTGGTCTTCTTTGGACTTATGAATGGTCTCTACACCAGTGTGTTTAAGGTGAGTTTTACTGGACCATATAGTATACAAGCCCTACCTGGTCTTTTTTGGTCTTATGAATGGTCTCTACACCAGTGTATTTAAGGTGAGTTTTACTGGACAATATTGTATACAAGCCCTACCTGGTCTTCTTTGGTCTTATGAATGGTCTCTACACCAGTGTATTTAAGGTGAGTTTTACTGGACAATATTGTATACAAGCCCTACCTGGTCTTCTTTGGACTTATGAATGGTCTCTACACCAGTGTGTTTAAGGTGAGTTTTACTGGACCATATAGTATACAAGCCCTACCTGGTCTTTTTTGGTCTTATGAATGGTCTCTACACCAGTGTATTTAAGGTGAGTTTTACTGGACAATATTGTATACAAGCCCTACCTGGTCTTCTTTGGTCTTATGAATGGTCTCTACACCAGTGTATTTAAGGTGAGTTTTACTGGACCATATAGTATACAAGCCCTACCTGGTCTTCTTTGGTCTTATGAATGGTCTCTACACCAGTGTATTTAAGGTGAGTTTTACTGGACAATATTGTATACAAGCCCTACCTGGTCTTCTTTGGTCTTATGAATGGTCTCTACACCAGTGTGTTTAAGGTGAGGTTTACTGGACCATATAGTATACAAGCCCTACCTGGTCTTCTTTGGTCTTATGAATGGTCTCTACACCAGTGTGTTTAAGGTGAGTTTTTACTGGACCATATAGTATACAAGCCCTACCTGGTCTTCTTTGGACTTATGAATGGTCTCTACACCAGTGTGTTTAAGGTGAGTTTTACTGGACCATATAGTATGCAAGCCCTACCTGGTCTTCTTTGGACTTATGAATGGTCTCTACACCAGTGTGTTTAAGGTGAGTTTTACTGGACCATATAGTATACAAGCCCTACCTGGTCTTTTTTGGTCTTATGAATGGTCTCTACACCAGTGTATTTAAGGTGAGTTTTACTGGACAATATTGTATACAAGCCCTACCTGGTCTTCTTTGGTCTTATGAATGGTCTCTACACCAGTGTATTTAAGGTGAGTTTTACTGGACAATATTGTATACAAGCCCTACCTGGTCTTCTTTGGTCTTATGAATGGTCTCTACACCAGTGTGTTTAAGGTGAGTTTTTACTGGACCATATAGTATACAAGCCCTACCTGGTCTTCTTTGGACTTATGAATGGTCTCTACACCAGTGTGTTTAAGGTGAGTTTTACTGGACCATATAGTATGCAAGCCCTACCTGGTCTTCTTTGGACTTATGAATGGTCTCTACACCAGTGTGTTTAAGGTGAGTTTTTACTGGTTATATAGTTCCTTTTCATTTAGAACTCTTGAAATGCTCCTAAAAACATTTCTAAATTTGGTTTCTGCCTTAAGGGGGCTATCATCATTTACATTGAAGGTTAGGGAATTCAGCCTTTGTGGGCGATGCATCACTGACGAAAGCTTGTGCACTCCATAATTTTTGTACCCTTTTAGAGATATTGATAATATTTGGCTGTATAACATATCAAGTCAAGCTTGTGTATTGCATATAAGAATGGGTGTTCTTGTTAGCTTCCTTTTAGCTTCCCTGAACCAAGGGCTCATTGTGAGCTATTGTGATCGGTCTGTCGGTAAACTTTTTCTCTAAACAACATCCCCTGAACCACTGGTCCATTAAATTTAAAAAATAATTTCACAGGAATGTTCTCCATAATGCCCTCTACCAAAATTGCACAGATGGTTTGGCTTTGCTGAGCCTAAGGGCCACCAGAGCTTTAGATAAGAAATCTTTTAAATGACATCACCTCTGAACCAGTAGGTAAAATAATTTCACAGAAATGTTCCTACCAAAGTTGCACAAATGGTTCCACTCCGCTGAGAAAAGAGGGTGCCAGAGTTCTAGATAAGAAATATCTTTAAACTATATCTTCTGAACCACTGGTCCAGAAATGTAGCTCATGATGCCCTCTACCGCAAATGGTGCACAAATGGTTCTGCTCCGCCAAAGCTCTGGATAAGAAATCTCTTTACAACATTTCCTCCTAAATCATTGGTTCATATTCAAAATAATTAAATAGAAATGTTCCTCCTAATGCTCTTTAGCATAATTGCACATTTGATTCCACTCTGCCAAACAAAAGGGCCACAAGAGCTCGAGATAAGAAATATCTTTAAAGGATATCTCCTGCTGAACCACTAGGCCAAATTCAAAATAACTTCATTTAAATTTTTCTCATAGTGCTGTCTACCAAAATTGCACAAAGGTTCCACTGGGCTGAACAAAAGGGCCTCCAGAGCTCTAGATAAAAAAATATCTTTTAATGACATCTCCTGAACCACTGGTACAATTCAAAATAATTTCACAGAATTGTCTCTCTACCAAAATTGCACTAATGGTTCATCTCCACCGAACAAAGGGGCTGCAAGAGCTCTCAATAAGAAATGTCTTTAAACAAAATCTCCTACTGAACCACTAGTCCAAATTCAAAATAATTTCACAGAATTGTTCCTCACAAGCCTTTGTTAAAAACTGCACAAATGGTTCTTAAACTGCATTTCCTCTTGAACCACTATCCCAAATTCAATATTATTTAACAGAAATGATCAGCATAATGCCCACTATCACAATTGCACAAATGACTAGGAAGCACTGAACAAAAAGGCCACAATAGCTATAGATGAGAAATATCTTTAAATGACCTTGTCTCCTGAACCACTGGTCCAAATTCAAAATAGCTTAACAGAAATGTTCCTCATGATGCATTCTACCAAAATTGATCAGAATGTTTAGCTCAGCTGAACAACATGGCTACCAAAGGAAAATAGAAATTATCTCTTTAGCCACGGGCCATTACATTATCTTATGTGCCAGGACTCGGGTGAGCGATCCAGGGCCCTCTTGTTTTCAAGGCCAGTTTTTTTCAAAACTTCTTTCAGGAATACCATCAGAGTCAAACAGTTGATATCCAGATCAGGCCCACATTATTATCATTTTACTCTTTGCATGCTGGGTAATTTTTCATATTTTTTGTTTTCTGCTGATTTTTTTTTCAAAATCAACATTTTCGAAAAAATCTTTCAGAAATACCATCAGAGTGTCAAACAGTATGGATCCAGAGCATTCCGACAAAATGTTGGGCCTGATCTGGGTCCAAACTGTTTGCAAAGGTTATCAGCAGATGGCACTAGTAGACAAAGTTGATCTGGATTTGGATTTAAAGTGGTTGCAAAGATTATCAGCAGAAGACATTTGTAGGCAAAGAGTTAAATAAAATAATTGAGTCATTCCTTATATAAATAGATTAGACCATGCTGCTATGTACTAGGATAAACATATTATTTTGATTGTTTTCAAGAAAGTGTGATTGTTGATCTGTCTAAGTCTAAATTTTTAAGACACTTTGCAACATCTGTAGCTCATCAGAGTGATTTAAGTTACAGTAAAACCTGTGTAAAAATGCCACTCTCAAAAAGACCAAAATTTGGTTTTCAAGCTTAATGCAGGTCATTAAGCTACCATTTGTCATAAAGATCTTTGTTTTGTCTATTTTTGAGTGACCATTTTACACAAGTTTTACTGTATTCCCTCTTGCAGACACTGAGGGCAAATTTTCTTGTAATTCTCAGATAGAGATTTAACTCTATTGCAATCAGAATGGCCAACACTCAATCAAAAGAGTTTTGGTCATTCTGGGTGCAATGGGGTTTAAAAGGGTTGGTGCTTGTAATTTAAGCTTTGGCGCAGAGACTAACTGGAATTTTAAAAATTATATTTTACATGAGTGAAAGTTTGCAGGATTAATACTGAATTCAGGATTTGGAGGCAGCCAGCCTCATACAGTGGCAGATCCAGAGGGGGTTCACTTGAATCCCCCTCTCCCCGATTTTAAACATCTTATGAAAATGGATTCATGGGATATTTAAGAAAAATGAGATAAAATCGGCAAAGGAAACACCCACACCTTTATACATATGAACCCTCTTTCCAGAAATACTGGATCCGCCCCTGTCATAATGCTAAATTAGGCAGATTATAATAGCTTATGATTCCTTTTCTGAGTCATAAAGACAATTAACCACAGGAGATGTGAAATTATTTCTATCTTATTGGCATATTGCAAGTTTTAAGTTACGAATTTCTTAAGTTCAGCATTTGGGTATTTTTCAGTTTTCATCCATGTTTGAAGCATGTAGAGACCATGCTTAGACAGTGAATAATAAAGCTGCTGATCAGACTGCAGTGATAAGTAGGCTGCTCTGTGTCATTGGTTTCTCATAGAACAAAAGCCTCTCATCTTTTGACATGACTTGTATTGTTTGGTAGATTATAGAGTAGTCTGTCAATATTTATAGATGTTGGGTTAAGAGTGTATGTATGTGATGATACAATGTAAAGACAGAGTGATAAATGGGGAGAAAGTGTTATTATAAATATAGCTATGAATAGGGGGTCTTTACTGGATGACTCTGTCCCCCTCATCTGAAGTATGTGCCTTCTTTTAACTCTTTCCTTGCTAGCGGCAACTTTTGTTGTCTGCTGATAACCTTTGCAAACAGTTTGGACCCAGATCAGGACCGACAGTATGTTGGTCCTGATCTGGATCCAAAATGTTTGATACTTCGATAGTGTTCCTGAAAGAATTTTTTGAAAAAAATAATTTTGATAAAAGCAGATGACAGTGAATGAATGAAAAATTACACTGCTTGCAAAGAGTTAAAGCTTTCCAACAAAATCTTGCTTGAACATGTAAAGGATGCAATCATTTTAAAAGCCTTAGATAAAAGGGGGCAAGCAGATTGCTCAGGAAAACCATATAAGCCGTGGCATGGGATGTCCAACAATGTGGCATGTGCAACCAGCAATGGCTCAGACCAGCCTGCGCATACGCGCAGTCTGATCAGAGCCATTGCTAGTCCCTTGGATCTTGTATGACTGTTAAGCTACTGACCGAACAGCATTTGTAGTTTCTAAGCTTAAAAGGAGTCTGCAGAGGCTCGTCTGAGTCTACACTTGTCAAAATGCCACATTGTTGGAAATCATGTGTCACGGCTCAAATGTTGTGAATACTCATTTGAAGAGTCTCTGTGAGATGCTTCCAATGAGCACCACAACAAATGTTTACATTAACTCTTGAAATGCCATCAAAATTTTGCAGCAGACGACAATTTCAAATTTTGCCGCTTTTTCAAAAATAACAACTTAGGCATGATATTTCATGAGAATCGTCTGCTGGCAGAGGATTCTCATGAAATATCTTCCCTTATTTTTTTCGAAAATTCAGAAAGATGTTAAAAAAATTTGTCGTCTGCTGCAGTCTTGATTGGGGCTTTAAGGGTTAACTCTTGAAATGCCATCAAAGTTTTGCTGCAGATGAAATTTTCAAAATTTGTTCCTGCTTAAAGAAACCAAATAAGACTTGATAATAAGGCTCCACGTGCACGTCCCCATAAAACTAAATTTCATACCGAATATCCGAGGATATACCTCCCCAAGTGAAAATTTTGAATACAGTTATCCATTAATTGACATTGCTGTAAATATTTTTTTGCAGTAAAATATGTTTAAATTATTAATTGATTTTTTTTAAAAAATGTTAATGTTTAGAAGGAAAGTTACAAGTTTTAAGATTTACATCTCTAAATTTCAGGATTTTGAAAATTTTTAAACTTTCACCCATGGGTATTATATGATTTGAGTTAAAATGAGACAATAAACGTAATTTCATACACATTCCATCCCCTAATAACCCTTTTGTTTAAGGGAAATGAGGGGGGTCTCTTTGCGTGGCCTTGTTATAGTAAGGCAAATAAGACTGACTTTATGCCAATCCAGAGGATTACAGATTTGTAGGTTTCTCTTTGAATACATAAAACAGGAAAAGGGGTATGTATACCTTAAGAGTTAAGATAAACTTACTTATCAAGGTAATTTACTATTGACGGATGCCTGATAAACGCTAATAGTATACACCTGTGAAAATGACAGATAACAAGATTGCCGACAGTGAAACTAACAGGGCCTTAATCCCAGCGCTGATGACTGAGGGATTATGGGTATTATTCAAGTGTGAATCCTGGATGATGTCGAATCAACTTGGGTTTACTGTGACCCTTTTACCAGCAAATGAGAACACAATCACACAACATTTAAAATATTTTACTTTTATTCCATGAGAATGGCAGCTTCATATTTTAATTTTAATTGTCTCTGGAAACAGTTAGAATGTGAATTCACTTAATAGAAAATAACTCAAATATATTAAACAACCGAAAGAAAATGGTTTTGTTGTGCGAATTGGAAGAATATTGGTTAAATAGATAAATATGTATGCACTCATTTGTAATCAGGTACAACTTGTTTGAGATAAAAGAGAAATTTTTGCGGTATAAGTTATGTCTTTGCCTTTGTTTAAGAAATAGATGAGCGCGAAGCGCGAATGATTTATCGACTTACGACTGACCGACAGACAGTGATATATTAAGCAACAAATCACTGTCAGTGCAAATTTATTTCGATTCTAACACACAAAAAGATTAAAAATACAAACGAATCCTTCATAGTCTATAACGATTCCGCCATCTTTAAAAGACTGTCAGAGTTTCCCGCAACTCTTGTTCAGACTGAAACGCGTATTTTTACGTACGTTTTGAACGTCAAGAAGTTGTGAAAACGACGTTACGCCGTCTATTGTGATAGATGACGTCATGAAAATCAAACTGGCGACTGAATGACGTCACGTTGGTCCGTGCCCAGTCCGTGCAGTGATTTATCAACCAATAAATCACTGGGTTTAACTATTGGCTATATAGGCGAGGTGTGTTAGAATTATAAATACTTAAAAGAAACTGTAACCTATCTTAACCCTTAAAGTGCCGATCACAAAAAGTTGTCTGCTTTTATCTTCTTCTGAAATGTTTCAGTAACTTTTTGACAAACAGTGTGGGCTCCTGGCTTCCATAGGAGTCTGATCTGGGTCCAGACTGTTTGACCCCATACATACAAGCAAAAATATGCAGCATATAACTTAAGCAGACAGCAGTTTTAGATTAATTTTGCAGGCACTTTTAGGGTTAAACCATTATACTGCTTCATGCAAATATTGCAAAAATTAAAAAATGTGCGTGTATGTGAAAGCAATTTGTGATTGAAAATTTATAATCAAATATTTCTCTTTTATGCTTATATTATCAAATAATAGCAGATGATTACAATTTGTTATTTCAAGCATATTATGACTCAGGCCTCCAGACAAGAGTGTGTATTGAAAAAATATTTTCTTTATTTCTCATCCAAAACATATGTTGTGGGTACTCAAGAACCGTCTCTATGAGACGGCTCTTTTGAGCACCCAAAACACATGTTTAGATTGATGGGTAAGAAAATAATTACAATTTTATGCTCATCAAATTTTCTTATCTGGATCTATGTATGACATCTAATCAGGGTCTTAAAGTGACTAAGTCTGTAACTATGAACATTTTTCCAAAAATTTTCTTTTCTTTTTTAAACCATTTGTAAAAATAGAATTACGTTATGTATTCACAATAAATCTGTTCTCAACAGCTGAAATCTGGATGGAAAAGTGAATTATCTTGTAAAAACATGTGTTTTTTCTTGTTGGTAATTATTTGCGTCCCTCCAATAATTCTAGACAGTTAATTTTTAACATAAATGCTGTTGTTATGATACTGATAATTTGTTAATTACTACGAAAAGGGTAAAATGTATACCTGAATTTCACTATTTTACTGTGTTCTTGAGAAATAGAAAAAAATTATTTCTAAAATGAAAAGATCAAAAGTTACAGACTATGCAGCTTTAACTGATTGCTATAACTCTGCCTGCTAGTACCACTTTTGTTAAACAGTTTAGGCCCAGATCATGCCTAACAAAAAGTCAGAACTGATCTGAATCCAAACTGTTTTACACTCTGGTATTTCTGAAAGCGCTTCAAAAAACAACAACCTGCAAACAACAAAATAAGCATGCAAGCTTCATGAAACTTGGTATATGGATAGAGGGCCATTTTATAGAGATTAATGCAAGTTCTTGTATTTTTTTGTTTGTGGGGAGGGAGTGGGAGGGGGCCATCAAAAATCATGGTAGTTTTGGCTTTATCAGATTATATAAAAGATGTTTTCTGATCAGGAGGTGCTTTAGTCCTCATAATTATATTCTTAGTAAATTATACAAACAGTTAGTGATAGGGAGATAGACAACTAGGTCAGAGATTATTATTTTTAAATTTATTCCTTGGAGCGGCTTAAAGCCAAGCAGGAAGCCATGCTTAAATGGGCTTTGATAGCCTTCCATTGCTTCATACCATCGCTATAAATCTTTCTGATGTTCAATCCTTATATTCATGGACTGATACCACCAGTGATCACAGGTATATATATATATGGGCCTGTCACAAGAAAACCTGTCTTTGGGATTTCTGACCAGGTAATACCCAAACCAGCCTGCTCAGCTACAGAGACTAGCTAGAAAATTTAAAAATTGCTTATGGCGAGTTAAGATATGATACTTTCATATAAGCGAATAATAAAGGTGCTGACCAGACTGTGTGGATGCAAAGGCTGGTCTGCGCCTTTGTTATTAATCCAGAAAACAGGTTTTCTCGAGTCAAAGTATAAAAATTGTGTACTGATTCTAGGCAAACACTGTAACAACATATGGGCGAGCACACAAGATTTCGGTACTTGTTGCATATGCCCATGCTGACATATTCAGTGGGGCTGGAGGTAAGTAAATGCATTTGTGCATGCAGACTTGATTGAGCATTCATTACTCCACAATGCAATAAGAACCACAATCTCATGTACAAATTTATCCAATATGATTAAAGGTCTTGTGAACCTTAAAACAACTTTTTTTTAAACTCCTATTGATTAAAAAGCCAGTAATGAGAGAAACAGAATGTCGAAAGCCCCATCAAAAAATTCAAAATAGTTACCAAGTTATGAAGGTTTCAAGATTTAATTAGATGAAAATATGCAAGAGGCTCATATGACATCATTTGAGCTTTTTGAAATATTTCATTTATTTTAACATTTAATATTTTATTTACTGAAAATGATTCAATATGATAAAATACAACATTTGCATATAAAAGCTTAATTATGCTGTTTTTAATTGCTTAGAAATCGCACTATATAAAAGAGTGATATTTTGAAAAAAATCATCTCGAACAATAATGTGGGCGGGGCTTATATGCTAATTTGCATAATTTTAAAACTTGCATAACTTTTGACTCAGTTGGAATTTTAAGATTGGGTTTTCAGCATTTTGGTTTTCTCATCACTGTCATTTTAATCATTAAGAGTTTTAAGAATGTCTTTGAAGATTCACAAGACCTTTAAAACATGCTTAACAGTGTCAATAAGCATTTATCTGCATGCTCATATGAACACAGAAAACGGAAATGACCCTTATGCTGGATGGCCACTATATAAATTTTGAAAAAAAAAAATGGGGAATTTATTTTTATTTTTTTCAAGGTCAGGGAGAATTCAGAATTTGCTTTTTTTTTCACAAAAATTTGACTATTCCCATTGATGATCCAATCTTGATGAGGCACCGTCATGGAAGTTTTTACTGTCTTGTATGTTTTGTATATAGACGATATACTTCAAATCTCAAAGTCAAAAATCTTGAAAGTCAGGATAATGTTTTGTTTATTTGACTTATCCAGGTATTTTTTATCAAGGATTTTGTCGGCCCAATTTTATTGTCCTATCTTTAAGAGACAATTTATTTTGCCATATTGACCTGTTAATTCGTAGGATTTAAGCCGAGACTTCCCACTGACACTGATATATTCAGATACAAATACAACCAAATACCATCTCTATTGATTAAAATTGTAGTATAGTAATAAATGACCTTGTTGCGCTTCTCTTGAATTCCAAAGTGAATTAACAGAAAAAAGGGTGCCTTAAAGAGAAACCCTCACCATATAATAGGTGAGCTTTAAAAGAAAGGATTTGTCTATCAAATCAGTTTGCTGCAAATTTTATCAAAATCTATCAAGAAATAAAGAAGTTATATGCATTTGAAGTTTCCATTATTTCTTTTATGGAAGCCGCCATATTTGTGAGTTTATGATGTCATAGCCTCCTAATTATATATGCAAAAATGAAACAAATAAGATTTGAAAAATAATTTTCACTCTATTTTTGTGTATATGTCTAATATAACATTAAAGGATCATTTATCCAAGAAACTGTGTGATTATATGCTAAAATAAAGATTTTATACATCTTAATAACTTTTCATGCATTTTATTAGCATCTCATTATATATTCAAAATGGCGGCTGTGACAGGCTGATATGAAAACTTCATTTATTAATGACATTCTTAATTCTCAATCGATTTTGATCAAGTTTGCACTAAAATGGTTTGTGCGCAAATGCCTGTCTTTTCAGACATATTTACTTCTTGATCTGCATTTTCCTTTAAATGATTTCTTCCATCTGGTTTGATACAATAAACTTGGGATACTTCTTTGATAGATACAATAAACTTAGAATGGTTCTTTGTAAAAATCAAGGGGCCATCAGTTAGAATTTCACACTAGACTTTAAAATCTCTCTGTCACTGTTTGTTGGGTTCATTGGGTGACTAGTCACGGAAATAATGTAAAACCTGTGTTAAACGGCCACTCTCAAAAAGACCACAAATTGGTTATCAATACCACAGGTCCAAAGTATTGCAGAATGCAATCTGCAATACTTTCGACCTTCATATCTCAGCAAATAGTGTTCCAGCATTTTACTCTTTGTCAATGTACCCATTTACATATTTCCAATATACACAGAGTTATTTAAAACAAATATGTTTGTTTATATAGAGGAGCTTACATGAGTGATCATGTTTTATTGAATTTATTAAACAAGTTGAGGAAAAGAGATAAAATGTGAGGCTTGCCGGGCATTTTATCTCTTTTTCGCAACAAGTTTAATAAATTCAATAATACAAGAGCACAAATGTTAGATTCTATTTATCACATGACATCAAGATTACTTTGAAATTTCATTTCTGCCGTGAAAACATTATAATTTTGTCATTATGTACGCAACGTTGTTATGGATGTCATAACGTTTCCCGAAAATCTGTAAACCACTAGTGGTTTATCTATTTTATTGCATAGCGTTATTTCACTCCCAGACGGGATGTCATGCGATAATCATATAGTTTGGGAGGAAATATTTCCAAAAGCTAAATGTGCTTACCTAGACTGAGCACATGTCAAGGCTGGTCTGAGTATACCAAGCTGATGCAATATGTTTTCTCATGCCCAAGGTAATTTCCAAACCATATGGTAGAATTAAAACTAGGTCAGACTCAGTGGGATAGATTTCCAGTCAGTTCAGTTGCATGATTCCAATTATTTCCATTGCTGTAGAGCATTAAAGAAAAACTGGGGATTTTGAGCCAGTCTAAATTTACACTGTAAAAAAGCCCAGAGGCATTGTTCTTACAAACACTGTAGATATTCTGGACTTATCAGTGCTAAGAATAATTGAAAATTAAAATAAATTTCATCATCATCCTCCCCACATAATTTGGTTGCCCATGAATGGACAATTAATATTGTGAATACCAGGCATTGTCTCATCACTCAATGCTTAACCCTTAAAGCTGCATAGTCTGTAACTTTTGATCTTTTAATTTTAGAACTAATGTTCCTATTTTTCAAGAACACAGTAAAAAAAACTAAAACTCAGGTATACATTTTACCAATTTCGTAAATCTTAACAAATTATCAGTATCAAAACAACAGCATTTATGTTAAAGTTAACTGTCTATAATTATTGGAGGGACACAAATAATTACCAACACACCTGTTTTTATAAGATAATTTACTTCTCCGTGCAGTTTTCAGCTATATTGAACAGATGTATTGTGAAAACATAACTTAATTCTACTTATACAAATGATTTAAAAAGAAAATAAAAAAAATCGGATAATGTTCATAGTTGCCGACTTAGTCTCTTTAAAGCGCCAAGAAAAAAAATGTATCTGAAAATGTTGTCCACTGCAAATAATTGCCTAACATTACTGATGAATTAAGTATAGAAGCAAACAACATGGACCCAGAACAGAGTCTGATCTGGGTCCACACTGTTTGCCATAGAGGCTTCTTAAACATTTCAGCAGACGAGAAAAGCAGACGACTTTTGTTGCGATTGGCGGATTAAGGCATAATCGCTGTCACACAACAGGTCACTGACCTTCTGGGTGTACATTCTTTCGTTAAGTTTAAACTGCTATGCAAACGTTCTCATGTGTAAACAGAAAAAAGCCCAGCATCATTTTATCATGATCTCCAACTTGACTTGATAAATGAGCATAGGGTAAATGTTCTAAAATTTCAAACACTTTTCTCTTACTTTCCTCAAATAAAGATCGTTTTCAGGACTTGAATTCACAAAATGCTTGTCTGAATAGCAAACAGAGAAGACCTTGATCAGACTGCTTCGAAGAAGCAGTATGATCTGGGTCTGCTCTGTTTGTCTGGGGCTTTATTGGCAGACAACTAGTGTTCTAGTTTTAGAACATTTATGCTACAAATTATCATACCAGAACTTGAGTGGGTCAAGTGGTGGATGGCTTACAGTCATAGTATGTCCATTACAAGTTAGGCTTATGGTAGGTTAAAGAACTGTTAGGATTGGAAGAGATGTGGGATTTTGGGGTGGGAGGGGGCTTTTTCTTCAATCATTGCATTTTGCTGCTCCCTCTAGCACTGGTTTTCACTCCAGAAGGTAATACCTTATTCTTGCATAGATATCTATTCGTATAGCTGTTTACACCCATTGTCGAATGAACGAAAATCCATGTTCAAATCAGGAGATTCACGTGCTGTTTGAACATGGGTATGAACTTGAAAATACTTAAAATGAGCCCTGCATTATTTGCATGGCGTTATATACGTAACGCATTGCGGACCAGACTGATCATTTCGCCGATGTTTTTGTTCGCGAAAACGTTGCGTACGGTTATGACGTCATGACGTTCGATAGTTCACAGCCGACGCCATTTTGTTTAGAGAAATCCAGTGTAAGAAAATGGACAATTTAATGTTTTAGCAGCGTTTTCAGTGCGAATTGAGCTGGAATAAGGTAAAATATGCAAGAATAACGATCACACATGTTTGTTTCATTGCATTAACACTTGCCGGGTCCCTCGGATGATGTTGAACACTCGGCCTATCGGCCTCGTGTTCAAACAGCATCCTCGGGACCCGGCAAATGTTAATGCATGAAAAAACATGTGTGATCCCTATATTTTATCAAATAAACACAACATTAACATAACTTTTTCAGAATTCTAAACGGTCTTTGAAAATGTGTAGATCCAGATCAGCTGACTGGCTTCTAATGAAGCCAGTTGATCAAGCTCCACACTTTTTTCATACATGATGCAATATTTAAGAAATGATTTGATTGTTGTGATTTATTATATCCCAGTCAACAATTTTTCAGTTATGTCAGGACGGATCTCCCTGGGTTGAACCAGTACTAAGCAGTGGATAAAGTGTTTGGTCAAGGACACAACACAATGACTCCTTCCTCTGTTAGGTTTGAACTAGCAACCCTTCGATCTCTAGTCTATTGCTCTACCAACTGAGCCACTGCATACTGAACCACACTTCTAATACAAACTTAGACTGAAGCCAAAATACGAATATTCCATATATAAACACAGTTTTTTTTATCAAAATTAAAACACTTATTTATGCAAATGAAAGAAGAACTTTATCAGTCAATCATTCTCTTTTAATCAAAACCTGATTGAGAGAATGTCTGCCATAACCTCTGAATGGCACATCAATTTCAGCAAGACCTCGTTTTTGATTGAAATTATACTCTGAAACATTTTGCATTGGAAGTGTGGGTCAGTATATATTAAAAGAAATGAATCTTACTGAAGCACTTTTCTGAAACTATAAATACAACCCTTTTAATTTCTACTTTCAGAAAGTTGTGATGACAGAGAATGATTGGAGCAAGTCTATAGCGGATTACATCAGAAATAATGACAAGCCAATCATAGAAGCCTGTGACAAACTGCTCGGAGTCTACCAGGAGGAGATGTTGCCCTGTGAATCTTTCTCAGAATTCTGTGATGTAGTTGGTAAGTGAAGATTTTACACTACAGTCCCCTTATAATGCCAAATTTGTGGTTTATAGGAATGGACCTTGTTATAAGTGAACTGTGTTATAAGAGGACAATTTTAGAAAGGAATTATAGGAAAATGACCATAAATGGTCATTTTCCTATAATTCCTTTGTAAAATTCCATGGTAAAGACATTTGAGAGACCCAACATGACCAGATATATCCAAATCTGTGTTATAAGGAGGTATGTTATAAAGGGACTGCACTGTATATGGAATACCAAATGAGCCAGCACATGAGAATTAAGTACTTTTTGCTCTGGCAACCAATGAAGCTCTGATGAGCTTGTGCATATGCCTTGTCTTGCCAGAGCCTTTGCTGCTCTCATACACAACGTTTGGAAGTAAACTGGTCAACAACGGTTAAACCCCATGTCAGTTTTTTTCATAGGCATAATGATAAGTTCCCAAAGTTTAGTTGTTTATTTCAAAAATATAGAAAACATTTGAAAACTCTAACTCAACTTAAACAACAACATCTTAGTTCTAATAACACAAATCTTCAGTTGAAAATACTGATTGTCTTTTGGTATGTGCTAAATTTTCAAAAAGTATCCATATCTTACCGCAAGATAGGGAATGAAATGGTACATTTGCTGAAACCTATGAAGCTCTTAGACTATGGAAAATGTATCAATATAAGGGAAACCTAGCAAATGTTGAGAAAAAACATTGCTGTTACTGCTGAAAATTTTATGCAAAAATATTTATTCAGTGAAATGTTATGATAAAACAAACATGAATGTATTTTCATTAAGTCTATGGGGAACATTTCAGCTGGGGCTTAACTTATTTTGACCAGTTTAGTTAAAGGTTGAGATCAAATAATAGACCTTAATCCCAGCTAGACAGCTGTGTCTGTACGTATAAAGAGTGACTATATGCAAATGCAATAAGTACCAAGCTCTTTTAAACTGGTCCAAATATTTTATATTCTTACAGCTATATGTTTTATATAGTCCTGCTTTGCAAGGGTATGCTAACCATACCTCTTTTCAAGCTTAGAAGTAGTCTTTTTCAGCTTTTTGATCTCTTCCTACTTTTTGTTTATCTTCAGAAAATTCCTACTTTCAGTGGCGGATCCAGAGGGGGTTCAGGGGGTTCAATGGAACTCCCCGCCCCTCCTTTATAAATATCCTATGAAAATGAAATAATTTGGTCTCAGTGAGACCAAATTATTTCATTTTCATGGGAATTTTAAGAAAAATGAGATAAAATCAGCAAAGCGAACCACCACACATTTATATATATGAACCTCCTTTCCAGAAATCCTGTATCTGCCCCTGCTGTTTCAACTTTGTTTGTCCAAAAATATCAGATTTAGAATTCCTCTCAGACACGGCTGACAATCTGTCGAATGCGAAACCAGCGGTTCAGCAAAGACATCCGGGCAATTAATTTCCGGTTTCGCAAAGAGGATCCGCAAAAGGTAGACAAAGTGTACCTGTTCCAATTTTAATGATGGATATTTACTTATACAGAAAGTAAATAAAAAATCTTAGAATGCTATTTTGTCAGTTAATAATTAGCGTTTTGACACGCCAAAGTAATTTACTTGATTTCGGCAAGGTTTTCAAGGAATTTATTCCCTCCTCCGAAAGTCCTGTTTCAACACGGTCAAGGTGGCCAAAAATACAAAGGAAAATAAAGCATTTTGCCATTATCAGTGAGTCTCGATGAAAAAAATCACTGTCTAATTGTTTGAATTATATTTTCGTAAGTCGGCGATTGCGCCCCAACTAACACAGCGTTTAGCATATTTTAGAATACTGATTGAAAGGGAAGATTGTTCCTGGTTCGGCATGTAATCATTAAAATATGAAGGAATTATTTCAACCCTTATGGAACATTTACATGCGAAACCAAAAACTTGAGACCGAATTAGCCTACAAATCTGCAAAATGTAATAACCTACGCCAATGTGGAGTTATTACAGACCCCCCGCATTATATACACACTCAGCATGGCGTCTTTTTTGTAGCCCACAAGGCAATAATTGTCAGAACTAGCAAAATATCGTCGTGTTTATCCCATATTTTCCTCATCTTAACAGGTGTTTCACGGGACGGAAGAAAAATCACAACAACGAGGAAACACCTAACCATATCCTTTGGTGCACGAAGAAACCGATATAAAACTGACAAAATAGCATTCTTTAATTTCAAAAATATTCATTTTAGTTCAAATTAACAGTTTTCGAACACGAGCACTCGTTGTTTGTTTACCTTTTGCGGAATCTCTTTGCGAAACCGGAAATTAATCGTCGGGATGTCTTTGCTGAAACCCCGGTTTCGCATTCAACAGATTGTCAGCCGTGTCAGAGAAGGTGAGAAACTGTTTGGCACACTTATTGTATTCCCAAAAGATGTTTTTTGAAGCAGTTGATTAAAAACAAAAAGTGAACAAATTTACCACTAATGCAAAGAGTTAAGAGAAACATTACACATATGCATTAATCCTATGTAGACTGGAACTTTTGCAACCAATGAAGACCCGGATGAAATGCTGCAGTACGCAGCATTTCATCACTGCCTGCACTGTTTGCTATCCAGAGAAAGAAATACTGTAAAACCTGTTTTAAGCGGCCACTCAAAAATAGTAAAAAACAAAGATCTTCATGACAAATTGTAGCTTAATGAAGGTCAAAAGTATTGCAGAATGCTCCCCATAGGAGCATTCTGCAATACTTTTGACCTGCATTAAGCGATAATCGGTCTTGAAAACCATTTTTGGTCAACTTTTTGGTTGGCTGCTTAAGACAAGTTTTACTTTACTGTACTATACTTTTTGGAAATTATAACCTGTAACCCCTACATACATATATACAATGGACCATCCTGACTTAACTGAATAACACTTTATGGAAAAGTTCATTCATCTACAAAGGGTTAAGTACCATCACATAGGTCCAGTTAAGCAAAAAAATTTCAGCATAAATTGCAATTATTTTCTTACCAAGCAATCTAAACATATGTTTAGGGTGCTCAAAAGAACCTGCCATCATCTTATTTGCCCAAGTCTTTTTCTGGCTTAATCATGGTCTGCCTTGTGTAATTTCAGGTCTTCTTGAAGACATACAGAACCCTGACACCTTCGTAACTGACCTGTTGGCATCTCTACCTTAGAACACCTACAGGAGAAGATTTCATATACTCAGTGGGGAGATACTCTCATATACAATTTTAAATACCTACTATAGATGTTTATTCCTACAGCTATAAACTATTGTTAACAAACACACTTTTAACAGTTTTATTCTAGAATACTAACTTAAAGCTGCATAGTCTGTAACTTTTGATCTTCTAATTTTAGAAATAAAGTTTCTATTTTTCAAGAATACAGTAAAAATACTCAAATTCAGGTAAACATTTTACCATTTTCGTAAATCTTAACAGATTATCACTATCAAAACAATAGCATTTAGTTTTCAGCTGTACTGAACATGTTAATTGTGAAAACATAACTTAATTCTATTTTTACAAATGATTTAAAAAGAAAAGAATTTTTTTCGAAAAATGTTCATAGTTACAGTCCTAGTCTCTTTAATATGAATATGATGTTGTGCTGCTTTTTATGGTTACAGCTAAATATTGAAAAAAGGAGAAATTTTTTGCCATTGTAAAAATTTAAAAAAGTACAGTGTGATCCTTATATAATGCTATATTTGGGGTCCATAGGAATGGATTTTGTTATACAATAAAGCCTGTGTAAAACAGCCATTCTAAACCACAAATTGGTTTTCAAGACTAATTATCGCTTAATGCAGGTCAAAAGTATTGCAGAATGCTCCAAGGGGAGCATTCTGCAATACTTTCGACCTTCATTAAGCTACCATTTGTCATTGAGATCTTTGTTTTGTCTTTTTTTGAGTGGCCGTTTTACACATGTTTTACTGTAAGTGAATTGTGTAATAAAAGGGACAATTTGACAAAGGAATTACAGGAAAATAGATGCTACATTGGTATGTAATTTTTTTTTCATGAAAATATTAGATTTACTCATTGAAATAGCAAAGTAACAATTCTAAATAAAGATAAAATGAAAAATTTTCAATGTGTGAAATTCAGTCTTGATCATTTTTTTTACATTTCTAGGAAAGATTTTTGCAATATTTTGTATAGACTTGGTCTTTTAAAGATGATAATATTCCTGTTATTGTGTCTGTTTTAATTAAACATCAAAATCTTGGACTGAAAATGATATTAAATTCCAATTTTCTATCACATACTTGGCAAAACAGCTTTTATTAAAACTCATAGAAATAGGATATGTCTGTATCTTAACCCTTAAAGCGCCAATCACAACTGCAGCAGACGACAAATTTTGAGACATTTTCGACAAAAATAAGGTATGATATTACATGAGAATCGTCTGCCAGCAGACAATTCTCATGAATATCATGCCTTATTGGTTATTTTTGAAAAAGTGACAAAATTTTAAATTGTCGTCTGCTGCTACCTATAGGTGGCCCTTTATGGGTAAACTACAGTAAATGTTCTAAAATTTGAGCTGTGACATGTGATTTCCAACAGTATGGCATTTTGACAAGTGTAGACTCAGACGAGCCCGTGCAGCCTCCTTTTAAGCTTAGAAACTCCAAATGATGTTCAGTGGCTTAACACTCATAAACTAAATAGATGCTCTGTTCCATTGTCTTGTTGAATTGAGCATTTAAAAGTTTCATTACCTTGGAGACAGGTTCAATATGGTCAGTTTGTACAATACAGAAGCTTTAGGTGTGACAAATTCACTTGTTTCATACTTATGTTTACCTATTTTACACCAAAAATGAAGAAAAATAACACAAAATGTGTCTTCTGCCGCAGAAGTGATTGGCCGTTTAAGAGTTAAAATTCAGTTAACCCATTTCTAGCCATTCAATACAATTGTCGTCTGCTTGATGTTCTTTGGTTGCTAATATTGCAAACGATATGGACCCAGATCAGGAGCAGTCTGATTAGGGTTCATAATGTTTGCTTCAGTTGTAAAAGCATTCTGTATCGCATTTGAATTTATACAGCAGACATAATAAGCAGACAACATTTTCAGGACACAAATACTGGCAGGATAAGGTCCAAATACTGATTTTATTTTTGGACAAGTTCTTCAAAAGAATAATTCTGGAGATTTTATTTGGCATACATGAGTTTAACGAGATGTTAAATTATATATAAAGAATAGTTCATTTCCCTGCTTGCGTTTATGAAATTGATTTTGTATTTATGAGCTTGCAGGTTGTCAGACAAGGGCTATGCAGGTGAATTGATACAAGAACTAAAGCTAGCTTGGGCAAAGGGTTTCAGGATCTTTTCCATAGAAAATCAGCCTTTAAGTACTGGGTTAGGCAGATTATAATTGCTTCTATTTATTTTCACATACATGTATTGAAAAGCCTTTGCATCATCACAGTCTGATCAGTGCCATTGTTTTTCACTGCTAAGCAGGCAAGTTTAACCTGTTATATACTGACAAATTTTCCCATCTAGATTGATTAAATTATCTTGAAAGGGTTAGTATTATGCATCAAAGGATCACAGGTTAGGTCTTAACAAATTATTTGAAGTAATTAAAAAAAAATTTATTTAATCCCTGAATATTGTTTTTATCTTTAACAAACAATGCAGACCTTGATGAAATGCTGCATAATGCAGCATTTCATCTGGGTATGGACTGTTTGCCAAAGTATCCATTTACAGGTTTCTAGTTAAAAAAGGATAAAGAATAAGTATAACATAGGGAGATATATTTTGATCACCTGAGGTTGCTTATATGAGCAAGATGGCCTTTGGTATTGTCTTCAGTCTTGTATTATCCACTTGCATACACCTTTAACTCTTTGCCTGTTTGTGACCAATTTTGATATCTGCTGATACCCTTTGCAAACTGTTTGAACCCAGGTCTGACTTTGCCAGAACATCTGATCCTAGCTGTTTGACACTATTGGTATTCCAGAAAGCATTTTTGACAAAAATGAATATCAGCAGATGACCAAAAATAATGAAAAGTTTCACAGCATGCAAAGAGTTTATATAGAAATTGTGGTTCCCTTGCTTTGGTCTGTGTGAAAAAATAGTGCAGTGTTTGATCTTAAATCAGTATTTCTGACTGTAAAAAAAAACATGTTAATATACAATTTTATCACATGATGTCATGTCTGAGAGTGATATAATGCCATGCAATAAAATCGATAGACCACTAGTGGTTTACAGATTTAGTAACATTGCATAATGACGTCCATAATAATGTTGCGTAAAAGATTGCAAAGTCTTGATGTTTTCACACCAAAAATGTGATCTTTTAGCAATTTAAATGTCATGTGATAAATAGAATCTTATATTCTTGCTCCTGAATTATTATACCGACCGCAAACTTTGTTTGTAGGGGGTATACTGTTTTCACTTTGTCCGTCCGTCCGTGCGTCCTTCCGTCCGTCCGTCCGTAACGCTTTGTTTCCTTAATAACTCGAAGAGTCATTGCTGGATTTTCATCAAACCTTGCAAACATGTTCATATATGCAAGACAAATACTTGAGACAAAAAAGTAAGGGCTAGGGGCCAATTCTATTAGAGTTATTTCCCTTTGTAGTTCTAATTGGCTATTAATATAGTGCTTTGTGCTTATGCTATTATAGGCCATATACGGGCCAATCAACTCCTACCACAGCTTTCGATGGAACAATTTGATACTTTTCCTATACAATGTAGACACATTGAACATATGCATGAAGGAGTTTAGTTCAGAAAAGATAATTTTTGACAAAATGACAACTGTGAGAACTTAGACAATTATTCCCAAATAAGGTGTTTGTATATGCATAGACAGTGCCTTTATGGGCCGATCAACTCCTACCACAGCTTTTTATGGAGCAATTTTATACTTTGCCGATACAATGTAGACACATTTAACATATGCATGAAGAAGTTTGGTTTAGAAAAATATTTTTTGACAATATGACAGCTGTGAGAACTTAGACAATTCTCCCTAATAAGGCTTTTGTATATGCATAGATGGTGCCTTCATGAGCCGATCAACTCCTACCACAGCTTTTGATGGAACAATTTGAGACTTTGCCTATACAATTTATACACATTGAACATATGCATGAAGGAGTTTTGTTCAGAAAAAATAATTTTTGACGAAATGACAGCTGTGAGAACTTAGACAATTTTTCCCTTATTAGGCTTTTGTATATGCTTATTAGGCTTTTGTATATGCATAGATGGTGCCTTCATGGGCTGATCAACTCCTACTACAGCTTTTGATGGAACAATTTGATACTTTGCCGATACAATGCAGACACATTGAACATATGCATGAAGGAGTTTGGTTCACAAAAAATAATTTTGACAAAATGACAACTGTGAGAACTTAGACAATTATTCCCTTATATGGCTTTTGTATATGCATGGATAGTGCCTTAATGGGCCGATCAACTCCTACTACAGCTTTTGATGGAGCAATTTGATACTTTGCGGATACAATGTAGACACATTGAACATATGCATGAAGGAGTTTATAATTTTTGTTTGCACAGATTCTACTGAAATCTTCTTATCAAAACTAAGGTCTTCTTGTTGGAACTATAACTTGCCAAGTTTTTTCACTGACTCTTACTGTGAGGGGGGTATCTAATAAGCATTGCTTATTGACTTTTTTCATTGAATTTATTAAATAAGTTGAGGAAAAGGGATAAAATGCGAGGTTTGCCTTGAACTTTGTAAAAAAGAGATCAAATGCACAGCAAGCCTCGAATTTCATCCATTTTCCTCAACTTGTTTAATAAATTTATTAAAACGAGCACTCATGTAAGATCCTCTATTTATTATTCAAAGCTTTGTTATACTGAGCCAACAAAATATTCCTTTTCAAACAAAGTTGACACTGTGAATAAAATTTGGCGAACCATCTTTTACTACAGTATATCAGCTTGTTTTTAATTTCTAAGACATGATGTTTGACCAGTCCTTGTACAACACATCTATGATAAAATATTAAAAAGATTCTTTCAACAGAAGCATTAAAGACATACCTGCATATATTGATTGTTGTGTTTTTATTTTTAGCTCGCCTGAATTGTAGGCTCACCTTTTGAGCCATAGGCTCAATGTGAGCTTTCATAATTTACTTCCATTGTCTGATGTGCATCATGCATCGCCAACAATTGATTCAAAGGGCATCTAAACTCCTGGCTGGATATTGACCATACTAGGCAGAAAGTATCCTTGTATGACCCTGTTTGATAATAAACAGATGGTTGGAGTATGTTGCATAACTAGGTCAAATGAGCTAAAAATACTTCTCAGAATGAGAAAAATATAAAAATCTTATTGTCTGAAACCTCAAGTCTAGAGCCTGTAGCGTCACACAGTGATCCTCTACCAAGTTTTATCTGTTACCTCTTATTTTAACTGCATTGTTGCACGTTGCCTGATAAACATTGTCTATCTCAAGGCATGTGCCTTTATCAGGTCATGATTACGTTGCACTTTTTGAATGACATCCCTAATGACACTGAATCAATACAAAATCGAAAATTACGTCATAATCGCTAGTTTGAAGAGTGAAATAATTGGTAAACTGATAAATAGAATACCAAGTTCGCGTCTTTTGATATCAAGTTTATCACGCTCAGCTTTGAAAATGCATGTTGAATCGCTTGCCAAGCCTAGCAATGTCAACAAGCGTTGTCGAAGTCTTGCCTGGTAAACTTGACATCTAGACACTCACCTAGTATTCTCTATCAAATTACCGCAAGGTAATTCTTGTGCCACAATACACTGACACATAGAGACACAGTGATGCTTACTGTCCTGCCAGCCAAGAGTGACAGTGACGTCATGTTTTGTTTACAAAGTTATCAGGGACTTAGAATCGATTAAACACTTGTGTATTAATCCTATATGCAGGATAGGATTAATACACAAGTGATCTATCGATTTGCGCTAGCTCAAATGGTGTACAAGTTAATGTTTTACTTAACAATTGTAAACAAAACATGACGTCCATGTCAATTTTGGCTGGCAGGACAGTAGTTACTTATATGCAACGCTGCAAATTCATTGTATACAGAACACAGAGCGCACACATTAAATTTAATTTGAGGAACTGACTGGTCAAACGCTTGGCGAATCTTGTGCGATGTGTTATTGAACAAGTTAATACACAAGAAATAAGTCTCTTTTCAAGTCATTTTGTGTGCTGTGTTTTAGCTCACATAAGCCATTGTCAAAGAAACGCTGTACAGGGAATGCTAAATGGATTTATATAGGTCTGCGTTTACCTTCAGATTTGAATATCAAACTAGTTTATGAACTGCTAACCCTTGCACCTGAAAGGCATACAGCTGGATTTTGTATGATTTCAGAGGTCATTCAATGGTGTATCTCAAACCACTGTATAGCAGACTCAATCGACTTGCATAAGGTAAGAGCAGTCCATTTTCTATGGAAGCCCAGCAAGAACACATCAAAATTATTTTCTACAGAATGTCTTGTATTTTAATGAAAAAGGTCGAGAATGAAAAATGTTGAGCTTATATACACTGCGTCAAAAGTAAAGCACCACCTAAATATTTTCCAAGAAAAACAGTGAAGCTTTCTAAAAATGAATTTATTCTTGTTATATCTATGAAATTAGATAAAGTGGTGACACTATATTGCAAAATTTTGATTCAATTGGCATTAAGGTTAACGACTAGGCATGTTTGATTTGATACTTTAGGTCCCATCAACAATATTTCAGTTATGTAGGGACGGGTCTTCCTAGGTTGAAATCCACTGTCCCATTTTGGCATTTACATAACGCTACGAGATAAAAATTGTAAGTGTCATATTATTACAAAACCACAAACATGTTCTGTCTGTATATTTCAGATGAATATCTCTGATATAACAAAAGATATGGAGGTGTAAAGAATGGCATGTTATTTAGTGAAAACGCAAAAATTATAACATGTGATTAACTATCAGAAACCTTGAGTTTGTCAGAACCATTTTAACACACTATGATAAATCAAAGAAAGGGGCTTACGACTGCCAGATAGTCAGAGCTAAAGAAAACCTCAAGTTTGAGCCACAGTGGGCCCAGCCAAAGACTAGCATCAGGCAAGAACCGACCAATTCAAGCTTTACGTCAGGGCCGCCCTGACCCACCGTCATGCAATTAAAGAGAAAACCAAAGCTATAAACCGTGATTGGATGTACAACCAGGCATGCAGACTGTTGCATAATATCCATGTTATATCCAACTTTTTTTAATGTGTGATTATCTTTTTGAATTGATCACTAAAATTCGGTTTTCCAACAATTCGTTTGAATTTATAAAGTTAATCACTATAAAACTGCATTTATTGCTGATGGTTATTTATACATTGCTTAGAAGAGCATCTTAAAATACAGTGTGCTGACGTATTCACTATTATCGTCTGGCTTACATGTTTTACATAAATAAGTACATTTTTTTTTGCATTTAAACACTGTATACAATTAGACTGACTATTGGGGCATGATTTAAGACAATATTTTGTATTTCATTCTCTCTGAAAAACTAGAGAAAATAGCTGAAAAGTAAAACTACGAAGCCACAATAATAACAAAAGTTGTTTTTAAACATACATCATTGGTATCCTTATAGAATGTACCATTTTCCAAGTATTTTTTTTTTTTTTACCAATGATGTATGTTTAAAAACAACTTTTAAGAATATAAGGCCTTTAGTCAAAGAGAATACATATACAAGCCTTGTTTATTTGAATAAATTGAAGTATGCTATATTCTTACATAAAACACTATTTCCCATGTGTGCTTGTATGGTCAGAACACAGTGACATTGTCTAGGCTTTGGGTGATTTACTCGCCCAAGCTAAACTGGCCTGAGAACATGCCTAAATTCAAACATGTTTGCTCATAAAAACAGGTCTATGACCTTTTCCTTACCATCATAAGTGACAAACATCACAGAAGTAGTTTCAAAGCCCACCCAGCAGGATAACATTCTAGACCTGTTCCTAACAACAAATCTAACTTTACTTACAACATAAATTGCCCCCCTTGCCTTGATAATCATGGTATTGCTTCTGCTGAACCACTATTTAAACCCACCCTGCACAAACAGAAGCCACACAAAGTATTGCTCTTCGCTAAAGCAAATTGGCCAACTCTTGAATCCAAAATGAAACTTTACCAACAGTCATTATTATCGAATCATTTCAGAAAGACGGTCAAGAAACTTTGGTAGACTTCACAACCACACTGGACAAGCTATCTCGAGAATGCATACCCTCTAAGATCATCCATGGCAAATCATACATGCATTGGATAACCCAGGAGATTAAACGCCTCATACGCAAACCATTTTTTTTTTAAATCTGGCGACTTGGACATCTAGACCAAATCCCAGAAAATATTGGAATCGTACCAGTCTTATTTTGAAAATCTCAATGACTTGGACAAAACATGCGGCATCAAAAACCTTTTCTGTTTTCTGCAAAACTCACGTCATGATCAGCAAGGCACACCACTTCTAAAACAAGATAATAAACTCCATTCTGATACTAAGACTAAAGCCAACATTTTCAATCAACACTTTAACTCTGTATTCACGTCCAAAGAAAGTAAGTAAGAAGGCAAAGATCAGGATCAATTCAACCAAGTACCAAACATAACCCAGAACACCACATGAGAAAGTGACAAAAACAGAAGAAAACATCACATGCAAGAGAGTCAAGAGGTAGAAAGTGACCACAAGGCTGCAATGAACAGACAAGAAAGCATGACAAACACAAAACATAAATAAAAAAAATGATCCACAAGAGAAGCACCACCTTGAAACGGTCATTAAAGTATTTTTACTGGAGGGCATAAACTAGCTAAAAAACCTCAAGTTGAGCTACGGTGGGCCCAGCCAACGACAAGAATCAGGCACCAACCAACAGAATAAAGCTTTACGTCAGGGCCGTCGTTAACCGAACGAAACATTAAGTACAAATACTTCACAAAGGAAGTGAGACAAAACAAAGTTGAATTTCACATAACGTCATCTTTGTAACACGTAACGAAGCACACTATATAATAGTCCAAGAGCCTGCAATAGGTTTAATCAAGTGGTTGAGGCCAAAAGGTTTGAAGGTGTGCTCTTAAGAAAAGTATGCTGAATTCAAAAACCAAACTCTTAAAAAAATCGGCTGGTACACAGAAGTGCTATGCGCGACGGAATACCCACGGGGGAGGCTGTATCTCAAAATAGCTTTAAAATCGGGGTACCCTGATCTCAAGTGTGTTATGGCATCTCTTATTTGGTTTGAAAGATTATTTCTGGTATCTTATATCAAAACCTGAATTATGAAAATAAAAAAAAGAAATATTAGACAATTTTAATTGATTTCCTGATTAAAGGTATAGATATAAAAGAAGCCACGAAAACTACTGATTTTTGTTGTTTTCTTCAGAAAGAAAATGAATAAGTCGAAAACAATACATTTGATGGCTGATTTTTGTTTTTAAAGATCTGATGATTGCAAACATAATCATGATATCTAATAAAATGATGAACTGTCCATCCTGTACGCTCAAATAGTATTTCCATAAATGATCCAAATAACTGAAAGATTGTCAAAATGGGCTAATCTCTACCATATTAAGTGGGATTTTTCTCATCAATTTAACACTGCTTTATCAAGCATTATTTAAAATTATTACACAAGACAGTATAGCATGAAGAATAGATTCTTGCCTTGAATTTTTTTTTTTATAAAAAAACCAACACACACAAAAATCACCCCCCCCCCCCTCAGACACACGTACGCACATAAAAGTACAAACAGTTGTTTCAATGCGAATTATTCACAAAACGTCATTTAACTTTTGGCATATTTTCCTGCTTGTAACAATTAGATAAAATAGACTAAGGACCCACTGTACCCTTGGTCCCCCCTAGAGGGATTTTATGACACCTATATCACTGCAAAGCTTAATATCTTCCGCATTGAATGTCACTTGTTGGACAAAAAATGAATGCTAGATGAACTTACTGTATGCAATTGATTATCTGCCCCTTATTTCTATTTTTTGTTGTGAATTTATATAAATGAGAATATAGAGTCCAAATTTACAAATTCTCAAACCATATATCTTAAAATTTATATTTATTGTGTTAATTCATATATTTGAATAAGAATGAATAACCCTTTTTGTAAACTATAAGGGTTATGCCCCTTGTAACTGTACAAAATATCCAATTAAGACATAATATACATTTATTAATTTTTCACAGTTTGCAAAAAGCACTGACTATAGTTATTTAGACAGTTATTACAAAGGATAACCCTTTCTTAGCATATCTTGACATATCTATGAGATCTGCTGCTTTAAAAGCAGTGTCCTTGATGGGATGCCATACATCACACTAGTCATGATTGATACTCCCGGTAATAAAGTTAAAAGCCCTCATGAAAACAGCTTCCAAGTGGGCATTTTCAAGAGTCGACTGTGGAAGATAGACATAGCATTTCCTTGGAATTGGTATTTACTGTTTATGATATAGATAATACATTTAAATTCCTAGCTTTACAAGCTTTACAAACTGAAGGAGAAAGAAATCGCACTGTAAGATTTTGTAGCAGACACCTACCACAATGTATTGCGGTGATTTTACATTTATTACTTTTTTATAATACGAACGTGCATGTATGGGGTTGTTACATGTACAATGTTTCTAATAATGTCCATTTTAAATTCATAAGCCAGCTTTTAACAAAATATCCTTGGTATTCAAAAACTACGAAAGCAAATTTGGGCCACATTTGTCTGCAAGTAGCTGGCTAGCTGCATGAATAGTAGATCTCACACCTGATCTCTAGTTGTTCCTTTTTTGGGGATCGACTGTTGCATATTGAACTTCCACTCATGACAGTCATTCTCTGTCAATTGTTTCCATGTCATCTTGCGACCCCCCTGGCCTGCGCCTTACATCAATGTGTATATCACATCCTGACTGAATGCCCCACTAGAATGCGCCACAAGTTCAAACCAGTTAAGCCATCTCTCTCTCAAATGAGGCCACATTTCTCAAGCCTAAGCTTTACCAGTAATTCTCTTGACCGTACTCAGTGGCTACATGATATTGAAGATCTGTCTGATCAAGGCCAAGTCTTGAGCTGCAAGTGCTGAAGGTTCGGTCTGGTCAACGGCCAAGTTTCACTGCCATGGAGGATATTGCTCCATGCGTAAGAGCTCTACACATGGCCACAGGACTTGGCGGGATGTTAGGACTGACAGTAGCTCCCTGAATGTCTTGCAGGCCTTTGAATACGAGTACTGACTGCCACTTCACAGCCTCTGCCAACCGAAAGCATGTCACTCAGGTAGTAGAAGGAAGCTACCACCTCCAGTTTATCAGGTTCCACCTTAATAGCACTCTCCAGTCTGCTGGCAATTGTATTTTTGCACCAAATTAATAAGATTATGAGCAGAGTACTAAGTGCAGAGCGACTGTGGACCCCACCATTCATCTTAATTTCTTGGCTGTAATTATAAACAACACAGATATGGCTTAGCGTATCTGGGTGACATAGCTTTCTCAGCTCTCACTATATAAATTTTCCAGGGGCACTGTTAATTGCTTCTCTAGTCCAGGAAGGCCACAAAAATATATTTGTTCACAGCATTTCTCCTGCATTTGCCGCACCACAAAGATTGCATCTGCAGTGCTCTTCCTGTGACAAAGCTCGACTGGTATCATAAATAGACACCACCTGTTGTATGAGGCTATCGACAATCCTCTCTAGGATCTCCATGGATGATCACTCAGTTTTAAATTCGATTGTCGCCTTCGCCCTGTGCATCACCATTTTCCCCTGTAATTATAGACAATAAATTTTTGCCTCCAGTCAGTTGGGCTCTTGTCATATCTACACTTTTGAACAGGTTGGGGCAATGATTTAGGGCTTGATTTGGGACAGCGTATAAATCAACATGTCGCTTACCAGCTGATGGCTGCAGAGAAACCTCCTTTACAGAGATAAGCATCACATCAGTAACAGGCCCCTTTGAAATAACACATGCTGTATAACCTGACCTGCCTGTAATGAGTTGACTGTTGCGTTTCTTGAGGCACGTGTTACAGAGGAGCAGATCATAAGCCAATGCATATTCCAGGATCCTCTCACCCTAAATATCTGGGACTGGCTTGTCGTACCCATAGTCACCATGTACCTCTTTGTAACCTGAGCCTGTACTACCTCCGTAGCCGTTACAACCACCATATGGGATGAGGTATGCTGTTGCTTGGGTTATTGCAGGCATGACAAGTAGTTGATCATATAAACGATCCTTTACAGCATCCCTAGGACCGCATTGTGGGGAACAGACACGAAGCAAAGCATTCGCTGATCGACTAGGATCTTCGCCAAGATGACCCTGTTAAAGACTTTCTTTACCTCAAATACCTACTCTGTCCACCCCACCATCAGTACGCTTGCTAATTCCTCTAATCAGGATATTCACTGTTTGCTAACAGACCGTTCTGTTAAAATGAAAAAATACCAACCAACAAATTGAAATGGATTGGTCCCATTAATAAGAATGGGAAATTCTATTTGGATTATATCGGTTAAAAGCAACATGTGCAAATGAAATATGGCTTCAAATAGAACAGTGTTGGCGGTTGGTTGTATGAACCAACCTCCAACACAGATAAAATACATGTACCACATAGTGAAACATTAATACGAGGATCATCTCATCAATAGCGGGATTTTCCTTATAATATAAGAGTTTGTACAATTAAAAATCACAAATGTAACCATTAGGTGGCCTTACTCGATACACATGCAACAACATATAAAAAGTTTGATGGGAAGTGATGTCGCCTGTTGCTTTGCAACACAAACATGTTATTAAAGCTAACTTGGCCAGATGTCTTAAAATGGCAGCCATGGTCACTGGCATTTGCATATCAGTTCCAAAAAGGATCTATTTTCTAAACTACAACATAAGTTAACTATTCTGTACAGCTCCTTGACTTTTTTTGAAAAATGTCAAATTGGCAGGTACGTTTAGCATGAAAAAACGACAAATTTTAAAAATTGTGGCTTCAGAAAATGGGGTAGGGGTCATGAATTGGCCCTATAATTATCGTTGGTTGGTATAAAGGTTTTGAGCCATCCTTAAATTATTATAAATATAAATTCTCTATTTCAAATCAAATTGTATTAAAAGCATGTATCAAATGTGTCTCTTGCTGCCTAGCAACAAGAATATAGACCATGCAAAAATAGTCCAATTTTCCACAATTACGTGGCTGCTTAGGTAACCGTGACTAACTTGGACATGTTAATGGCCATATTTAATATGTAACATTAAGAACAATGAAACTAGAACAAAGTAAATGACAAATTATGTTCAGGGGAGCGCAGTGGCTCAGTGGTAGAGTGCTTGACTTGAGACCGAAGGGCCACGAGTTAGAGCCTCCCCGGCATCACTGCATTGTTTCCTTGAGCAAGACACATTAATCCTTGCTTAGTACTGGTTCAACCCAGGAAGACCATCCTGACACAACTGAAAGATTGTTGACTGGGACGTAAAGAATCAAATCAAACAAACAAGTTATGTTCAGATTTATGATAATAGTTGAATGTCAGATTATGTTTCTTTAACATGAGGTTTTGTGTGAGGAAAATCCGACCAGGTGAGCTTAAATATCAATGTTTTCATCGCTAAGCAACAATCAACCTCACTTTCCATCAAATATTTGGATATGCTGTTGCATGCTCTACAAGTTATGCACATAATAGTTACATTTGAGATGTTTAAATGATACAAACTCTTACACTATAAGGGAAATCCCGCTACTTTTTGGATGGCTCTCGTATATTGACTGATAAAGTAAAGATATAAGCTTTGTTGGAATATTTTACTAAATATGGGACACTTATGTGCATAGAATATGTAGTTTTAATGTGGTTGTGAAAGAATAACCACCTAAAATCCATTTACTGGCAAAGTTCCAGTTTTTCTTATTTTGGGGGTCATTTTACCCCACCCACTCTTTTGTTATACTTAAACAATTTTGTGTATCTATTGAGCAGTAAAGTAAACAATAAATAACCTGGTTACTTTTTGTGCCATTTTCAACATTTAAATGCCAAAAATGAAAAAAGATATTGCACTCATTTGTTTAAAAAATCGTTTTTAAACAAATTAAGCATTTTTTTATAAATTCTTATTTATATTCATGTGTATGCATAAAAACAAATAATAAAGGTAAGGTGCAGGACATGCAAAAACATATCGAGAACAATTGAGCACTTCTTAGACTGATTTTTAAGCATTATAAACAAGGTTTTCTTCAAAATAATAGGATTAATACTAAAAATTCAAAATTTGGTGGTTGCCATGGAAACATGCCAACAGTTTGCTTATCCAGCATCTGATTTTCGTCCAACAACCAGCATTTGTTATCATATACCCTACGCTTCAAGAATATATGGGTGTCACAAAATCCTGTTAGGGGGGAGGGTTTCCATTATTGGCCCTTGGACTAAAAACCAAACTGGTCCAAATGATCTATTCCAAAAATCCAAACAATGTGGAAATAATCATTAAAAGCATAAATGTTTCCTAAGACATGGAGTCAGTGTCATGATGGTAATTCCATCTTTGGGGCTCAATGCCTTTCGATGGAAGTCTTTCATTTTTACTGAATGCATGGCCTTACATTTATTGTTGCTCAGCCTTAAACTAAGATTTCAGATAATTTGTGAGACAAAATACATATTAATTGAATATTATTTTCATCAAGAAAAAAAGTTAAATCACTTTGGTTTGTTAATTCTTGCTTTTGATTGTCAACAGTATGCCAATCAGTATACTGCAGTATTTATAGGCATTGTAAAATCATATCATATCATCATAATCGGATTTTGATTAGCGTGCAGGTGCAGGGGAATCATCCACACCAGTTGGCCCCCTTCCAGGTAACTGGCTAGCTGCACGCATAGCAGATCTCACACCTGATCTCCAGGTGCTCCTTTCTTGAGGGTCAACTGTCATGAGCTTCCACTCACGGCAGTCTTTCTCCTTACAAGTAAGGAAGAAGTCAAAGGTCAGAAATCGATACTATCAAATACTCAGAGATTCTTTTCCAATTGTGATAATCTTATAAATAGCGTTTTATTATGTATCTCAGTCAGAAGCTGATTA
The DNA here is from genome assembly GCA_964019695.1 of Loripinus fragilis. Classification (NCBI taxonomy): domain Eukaryota; kingdom Metazoa; phylum Mollusca; class Bivalvia; order Lucinida; family Lucinidae; genus Loripinus; species Loripinus fragilis. The sequence goes on from OZ026515.1 coordinate 39,020,382, forward strand.
ATATATGTCTTTTTTGAATCAGCATCATCTGTCAAATCGCCAAAGGCGCTTTCATCCTTATCTGACATTTGTCCACCAGCAAAGCAGTTCATCCAGTATTGACCATCCTTCAAAATCCAACCAAATTGAGCAGGGCTTATTTATGACGGTACAGACCTATGGACATTCTTCAACATATATACTGTCAAATTTGGTCACACTTTTTCCTGATGAAGCACTGGTATGGATGGTGGCAAGACAACTGTTTTATCTTTGACAAAGAACAGTCCTTTTTTGGAGACACTTGGCTCTTAAGTCAGCAAAGTAAGCATAATGTACTATTTGTATTTGGCACTTCTTATACATACTGTAAACAAACACTTCTATAAACTCTTCTGTAGAATTGGACATGTCTACTGAAAATCCGAGTTACTTAAAACATTCTTGACTCAAGCTGGTCATTCTACATATCAACTGGATGACATATGCCTTTACCCAAAAAAGCCAGAAGTACATGTATTATCATATCCAGTAAAAGCACGTACCACTGGTTCACATTAACAAATTGATTTATTATTGAGAAACATAATGTTTTGCCTTTAAGTGACCTCATTGAACCATTTAACATAAATAAAAAATGCTCCTAGGAGTTCAATATAGATGTAGGTCTAATTACCCGTTGGGGTTCTTGTTTATGCAATGGTTTTGCCTTCATTTATTAAAATTTCATTAATATTCATGAATATGCAAATGTGATCATTTCCAAATAGGACCATAAGATGGAAGTATTTGTTGAACTGTATCACTGATGATATAAAAACATGCAACAATGGTGGTTTGATGATGGTTTGGGGCTGAAATCAGTTATTTATGGGGATTTTTTTACGATTTCCCCCTTTTTAAGGTTTTTATGAATACATGTATTCATAAATATAAATGTATTCATGAATATGCAAATTAGGTAATTTGCATCTCAGGCCATGGGATAAAAGGCTTGTGCCTGACCTTTAATTTGGTACCAAGATTAGTAGTACATGATGAGTATCAGCAAAGATATCATTGAATTTGTATGTACACCCCTACCTGTAAGAATTGCATTAAGGGTTACCATGGTAACCATGAAATTTCGCAAAGGCCGAAACGTGTTTATTTTTCAGAAACATTGTTTTCTCATTCATGGGGTCCCAAGAAACAATTTGGCACCAATGCAAAATTGTCCTTGAGATGCAAGGTAGGTCAAATTAGATTCTGTGGTATAGGGTACCCCATTTCAGTGCTAATTTGAGAAATTGTCTACCCCGGGGTATTCCGTTACGCATAGCATTTTTGTGTACCAGCCGATTTTTTTAAGAGTTTGATTTTTTAATTCAGCATACTTTTCTACATAAGAACACACCTTCAAAACTTTTGGCCTCAGTCACTTGATTAAAAGTATTGCTATCTGTTGGACTAAATCTCTTGTTCTCTGAAGTTCTTTCTTTATCCTGAAGTTTCCTGACAATTAAATGGCTTAGAGGTTCATTTAGTACTGACCTAGTCACTATCTACCTCCTTCTTTCTTGCACTCACCGATATACTGAATGATGCTATCCCCTTTAGTCTGGATGGAACATCAGCATTGACATTATCTGATCTAAATTCCAATCCACATGGGCCCTAAATAATGATGGTTTGTTCGTTCGTCGTATAGACATAGCCCCTGCCTCCAGCTGGGTGTGTCCCGCCAATGTAAAGAATGTCTAGGTGATGTATCATACTCCATTAAGCATAATTAGGACAACTTGTAGCAAAGAATATTGCACACAAATTTATAATTTATCTTAACAGAAAGTGAAAAGTATTTGTGGTGCAGGCTCTGTTGAAATAAAAAGAAGATAGAGCTCTACAAGGCCAATGGACATAGCCCAGAATGCTGCTGTTCTATCATGTTTACTGACCTAGTAAGATCTGTGAACTTTTCATACCCCTCTATATATGTCATGTGACTGTAAGTGTTGTGGTTTGGTCTGCAATGTGTGATTGTGGTATTTCCTGATCATACTCACTTTTTTATACCCATCTACTTTTTTAAGATACAGCATAAGAGTGGGAGTTTGAATAAGAATGGGATTGTGCAAGAAGTACTGGTTAACCGCTTGATCAAGCTTGCCCAGGAAAAAAGTGTGGTTAAGTGAACTGACTGTCCCGACATGACCATAGCTGTTTACTGGGATGTAAAGCAAAAAACCAAACCAAAAAAATAAGAGTGGGATATAAGAATGTTTATCATGTAATTCCTAGAACCTAGAATATAGGTCATGTGGAATGTTGACCAAAAGTAAGAGTGTTTATCATGCAATTCCTAGAACCTAGAATATAGGTCATGTGGAATATTGACCAAAAATAAGAGTGTTTATCATGCAATTCCTAGAACCTAGAATATAGGTCATGTGGAATATTGACCAAAAATAAGAGTGTTTATCATGCAATTCCTAGAGCCTAGAATATAGGTCATGTGGAATATTGACCAACACAGTCTGGTTAGTCGTGGCTGGTCATATGATGATAGCTATACATAGAGTTCACAGCTTATAAACTAATCGGGCTGGGCCAATATCCAGGCAAATATTAGTCTTATCTGTACACAATGTCACTCGTGTAATACATGTAATGGTTGGGTAAATATTACATGCGCCAAATTGCAGGAATATTATATACTGATGCAACAAATAAGAGACCATTCGAAACAAAAAGTGATCCCATTAAGAGCACTTTTGGATTAGTGTTGTGACACTTAACCTAAATTCCAAATGTTTCCCCTTTCAAAATGAATTTCAAAAATAATTTTGCAATGTTAAATGAAGAAATTTATTACATGAAATGTTTCAGTCCTAAGTTAAACGTTTTAAATTACCATCATACGGCGGTAGTTTATAAGCATCGCGTTACAACGTGGTAAAAACGGAACACCATAACGTCGTAGTAGTTGCCAAGTTATAACGTCGCCATATTTGTCAAAATAGTTCTAAAAAGTTTGTCAATGAAATTTACATGTTTGTTCTGATAATTAAAGAAAAAACATGTGACACCGTTTTAAATTTCAAAAACATATATAGAAGCTGAAAAAAAAATGTTTTATGTGGAATTCGAATAGCACTGCACCATCTGTCACTGCTACCAACTTTTCCACTTCTGAATACACCAAACCGTTTGTTCATGGTACGCTGATATATATAGATAGCAGATACTGCAGTACACATAGTATATTTTAGATTTTTAAGTCCGCCACATCTCTCTTGGTGGCACAGATGGTAATGGTGACAGAAAATGTAGTGTTAGGTAGAGTTATCAAGGTTCTGAGCGAGTTCGAATCCTACATGGGGCAAGAGATTTTTCAGCATCAAATAACAAAATTGATTTATTATATATATGTATATCTATCTTCCTTATGGATCTGTATTAGTTTCTGATCCTATGTCGCTCATAGGTGCCGTTTGTGAAATTATGCTTCTTTACTTCTAAATCATTTATCTTATAACATATGTATCCTAACTAGATCCAGCATGCTTTCATTTATGAACCAAATAGATGTGTTGCGCTGAGGGAATTTCAATATATGACGTGTATTACAGTTTCCCCTACTTATATCAGTGTGTTTATTGAACAATCTCTTTAGTAGCGGTTCTGTTCGTGTTACTCCGCTTGGTACCATAGCTAGGCTATGATTAGTGGTTGTGGCATATCAAAGCAGGGCGGATCCAGAATTTCTGGAAAGGGGGTACAAATGTACAAGGGGGTTTCGATTTGCTTATTTTATCTCATTTTTCTTAAATATCCAATGAAAATTAAATAATTTTGTCTATCAGACAAAATTATATCATTTTCAAGGGGTATTTAAATGGGGGAGGGTAAAACGAACCCCTGAACCCTCTCTGGACCCGCCACTAAAGGCTGGATACATTCACATGTACTTTATATGTGTGGTAGACAGGCTCCTAGAAATAATTGGCACAAAACAATAAACAAAATCAAAGTCATTTACTTTTTTATTCAAGTACAATAAATATCATATTACACATTTCTGAACAGATTGATGTCAAATGGAATGTTATTCTGTACCATACCACTTGAATTAATGAAATGGAATTCTTAACAACATTCTAAAACAAGTAATAGTAATGAATAATGATGAAAACCAAAACATAATGGTCACATTTGTGTTTCAGCGAGAGAGACAAAGAGAGAGAGAGAGAGAGAGAGAGAGAGAGAGAGATGGAGAGAGTTAAGGATAGTCAAGTCAATAAATATACATGTCAGAAAACAACAGACGCATTACATTTACATATTGAAAAAAAACTTTAAGAAATACCATCTGAGTATCGATTAGTTTGGGTCTGGGTCCAAACTATTTGCATGGATATCAGCAAACGACAAAAGTCGTTATTAGCGCTGAAAGAGATAACTTCTGGAATCATATGACTTTGTATGCCAAAACTATAAACAAAAGTCATTCATAGATGTGTTTAATTTAACAATGTAAGAGTAATGTGTGCACTAAGATGATGCGAGCCTGGCTATTCTTGACGTTTAGTGGCCAATTATCAATTGTTGAAAAACAAAGAGGGCCACAAAAGACCAGAGAAGACTAATCTTTTAGTGAACTTGATAATTATGACGTAGCTTGGAGATGTTGCAACCAGATACATGAAATCACAAGTACAACAGAATACAACAGACTCAAAACGAACAAAGACCATACCTTGGCATAAAGATTGTTTAAAACACCAACTGTTTGTATTATGATATCAAATACAACATTCATATACTTTTAGATGCGAGAGGTCCAGGCAAGAGGCCTGGTGTGGAAATCAGAACAAAACAATGAAACAACATTGTCGTAACAATTTCAAAAGCTCTCTAGATAGACAAATATTTAGGGCATTTGGATATAAATTTTATTCATGTCTTAACCTAAATATTTATGGGTCATCTATTGAGATTTTAGTACTTATCTCATATACACAGCCATTTTACAAAAACACATGTACAGTTATCTTGTTCATGTGCGGGTACAGAAATTTTTTTCAAGAGGTGAGGGCCTGATAACGTGTTTTCCCCATTGTTTTAGTCATCTAATTGCCTGTACCAGTATTTCTAAGGAATCCTATAGCCACTTGTGATTTTCCAAGAGGTTCTGGACCCCCTGTCACCCCTTTGGATCCGCCTATGTTTTGTCCCCAGTAGCCTAAAACTGTATCTGAGCCTTTATCAATATTCTGAGCCGTCGCTTCTCTCATATGTGATAGAAACAATCTAAGCAGCTGGCTTATAATGTGCCTCAACGCGACAAAACCTGTCTTCGGGGTTTCCGACAAAGCGAGACTCAAACCAGTGTCGTCAGCTACATAGGCTAGCTAGAGGATTGGAATTTCGCTTGTAGCAAGTTTAGATATGCTATTTTCCAAAAAGCGAATAACAAAGGCGCTGATCAGTCTGCACGGAGGCGCAGGCTGGTCTGTGCCTTTGTTGTTCACAAACCCCAAAGACAGGCTGAGTAGCAACAATCTGTTTTGGTTCAGAAATAGGAGTGGGCTTTGAGAGCACAGTAGTTGGGTTTTTATATTGCCTGACTCAAGACAAAAGCGTTGCTGATTCCTATCGAAAGAAGACGCTTTATCCTCATAGCTTAGTACTGGTTCAACACAGTAAAATGTCCTTACCCTTAATGCGCCAATCGCAACAAAAGTCGTCTGCTTTTTTCATCTGCTGAAATGTTTAAGAAGCCTCTATGGCAAACAGTGTGGACCCAGATCAGACTGCTCATAAAGGAGCAGTCTATTCTGGGTACACGCTGTTTGCTTCTATACTGAATTCGTCAGTAATGCTAGGCAATTATTTAAAGCAGACGACATTTTCAGAGGCATTTTTTCTTGGCGCCTTAAGGGTTAAGATAACTGCAAAACTGCTGAATCGGACGTTAAGCATCAACTAAAACAAATCAAATATTCTCAATCATCTCAATTTTTTGTAGCCCTGTAAGATAAATAATGCAGGTCAGCTCATAGAATATTGGTTTTTATCGCATAACTATAAAGTCACACGTCAGACATGCATCCACAACTTCACATTGTGGCTTGACACCTAATTATGGCCGAGCCTTTATCAACTTACATATTACATATGTGTACAAGGGGCATTCTTTATGTTCGTAGAACTGGGTTCTATCTCTACAAATATAAACTTTACGGTAACATAAGTATACATTTTTAAAGGGCCTAGCTTCTGCCTATCAATTAATATAAAATTTACATTATTAGTGTTTAGTTCAGTTAAGATACTCGTATATAGCTTTAAATAGAGCATAGTAAACGACACTGGCCAAAATTCGTGCCATTTTAAGCGTGCAGTTCGCAAAGATTTAGATGCTGTTCAAGTTTAATTCGGTATGGTAAAATACGTATTTGCCAAGCTAAATTTCTTTTGCACCATCCAAATCATTCATTCAAACGCTTATCATAGGCAAGCATAACAAAAATATAAGCATGGTGTTTGCTCTTCAACACCAATCAATATACCAAAATAATCAAAGTCAAATACTGGTACATATTCGATTATGAACAGATTTTGAAAAAAAAATCTTCTGGTTTTCTTAGCCATTTTGCGGCACATAATCAGTTATGTATTTTCTAAATATAGTAATGCTTTTATGACGTCATATTGTACAATCAAAGGGATTTTAGCAAACCCTTGGCTATTTGTTTTGCAGTTCATTTCTGATAAAAAAAATTTTGTTTTTGGATGAAGCTACCATAACACTTCCATCTACCTTTTAAATAAGAAATATGATAATACTTTACACCTAACATATCAAGTCACATTCAAAAGCCCGTATCCAGTTTCGATTTGTATCACTATTTTCCAATAAAAATGTATGCCTACTGTACAACTTGCTAAGGTGCCATTTAAATCTTCAATACCCAATACTTGTTGCAAATATGGTATAATGAGCTCAGAATATCAAAGCACTAAGTATTTCCTGTCTGCAGCCAAAATTTCAGAAGCCATGTATGGAAATCAACCAATTTTCATGCAATCATTTTAACGTTCTGTCAGAGACAAAGTCCACCATTGTCACATTTCTACCATATTTCCAGTGTCCGGTATATAGGTATGTTTTTGTCTCTTAAAAGTCATTAAAGTAATACATTTTGAAATAATTATGTTGCATGTATAGATAAAAGCTCAATCTTTCCAAATATATATACACAATGTATGTATTTACTTTCACTGGTTTCAATGAATCTACAGTTTTACGAACTTAAAAAATGCCCCCTATATGGTTGTATACGCTATTAGTATCCGAAATCTAATATACTTAAGGCCAAAAGTTACTTTACACTGTTATTATATATACCATTTCTGGGTATTGGTGAGTGGTATTTTAAATGTGTTTAATTCATATTAAACTTCAATCAATTATGCATATGACAGTTGAATTTCATGTTTTTACTGTCATAAATGCAACCAAAACGCCCCAATGAAAGAAGCAAGGGGGCAAAATAAACTTTTCCAAAGTGCATCACTTTTGGATGTGTTACTGTAGCTTTGCGATTGGACATTTTTTAATTTTAAAGAACCAGTCTGAAAGACAGGCTATTGAATTGTTGTTTAAAGTTCAAATCAGCCCGGATCGCACTTCGAGTAACACAAATAAGAGTTGTGTTTTTACGTACATACCCCCTTTTGTGAACTTTACAGTGCTTTCAATGGAATTTCCCATAAGAAGTTGTTTGCCATTTTTCTTCCAAACAGATGGGAATTTTTATCAGATTATCTTGTCACATACTCAAGGCAGAAGTCCCAATAAATCGCTGATAAAAAAATCCAAATGTCATCTGAGATAAAGCTTTTAGCAGGGACTAAAGTTTACTATTGTTTTAAGTCAAAGGGAGATAATTTCAAAGTGAACCAACTTTAAGATGCTACCATAAACAAACTATACGTCAGAGACAAAATGTCTTGCAGTATTTTTAATGGGCAATCAATGTCCCTTAAGATAGCGTGTTCATACCCTAGGTTTACTTTGGATTTTGCTAGGAAATTCTGATTTTGTGCTTTTTATGAAAGCACAGATAACTCGAAAGAAGATTAATTTACCTAAGTTGGTTTTCGTGAATTAGGTTTAGGGCAGCTACCAGCAACTCATTGCAATATTTAATTTGGCTAAATCAAAAACAGTAAAGATATATTCAGTAGTTCAAAGTGTAAAGTTACTTTTGGCTTTAAGTATATATGCTGAATATTAGAAACCCAATTTCATTAAAATGAAAAAGATTCAGTGAAAATACTAAAGTTTACATAATAAACTTGACTGTCTCACGAAACACAAGCACCCAAGCCTTATATAGTCCATGAAGCAATCGTCTTTCAGAGAGTGCAGGATACATTGTTCCTTTATCTCCACATTCTCCATGAGCCAGCACATAAACTTTGGTACCTATCTCATTTTTGAGCAAGAAGGCTCAGGTAAGTCTGCTCAATGCATTAACTTGCAAGAATCTTTGCTGCTAGCACAAACAAAGTATGGGTGTAGATGCATTTTAGATATCTCACCCGCTGGATTAGTCAGTGTGGGCGTTTAACCCTTTACTCCATAATAACGCCCTTTGACGCCTTAGAAATATCATGTATTTGAAAATATTATGGAAAGTGGAGCATTTGCTATTTTGGAGCAAATGCTTCATATTCCATAATACTTTCGAGCAAATGCTCCTTTATATAATATTTTCAAATGAATTCAAAACTTAACTTGAATTTTTTCTTGAATTTTTTCAATGTTGTCTAAAAATAGAAAATGATGTTATGATCTAAAACTAGCCTATGTAGTAAAGGGTTAAAGGGGGCTTTTGCGCATTACGCCATAAGTAGCAAATAATCTCCTGACCTGGCCACAATAAGCAAGATGAACATTTGAGCCCAACATGAGTTTTCCAGCAATGTGGTATGTGTGACCAGCAAAGGCTCAGACCAGCCTGCGCATACGCGCAGCCTGATCAGAGCCTTTGCTAGTCCCTTGAGTAACCTATGACTGTTAAGCTGTGACCGAACATCATTTGGAGTTTCTAACCTTAAAGGGAGGCTGCACAGGCTCGTCTGAGTCTACACTTGTCAAAATGCCACATTGTTAGAAATCACATGTCACGGCTCATTTTAACTCAAAAAAGTGCATATTATTTTCTCATCACATCTTGTAATTCGTCCTCTCCATTTTCAGACATCAAATAAATAAGCAGGATGAATATTTTCACTCCAATGGTTGAGGTACACACTGTATTACTGTAATAGGATTAATACCACACCTTATGTAGAAGTCATTTAATTTGGGCATGGCATGTCTGCTTTCACCGAAAAAGTGATCAGGGCCTCTATGATCTCCTTACATTCTCACTCGAAAAGGTAACAGAAGCACTACCCAATCATGGCATTTGGTAATTCGAGCCTTCTCTGGTGTTTAAGTGGCTTTTCCATGTTTTGATATTTGCCACGGGCAAATATCAAAATAAAGAAAAGCCACTAAAATGTCAGAGAAAACTCGGACTAGGCATTTGGCTACCATTCCCTTGTCAGTCTCTCTTCTAAAGGTGTAGCTTATAGGTTTTATGTCTCCTTTTAGAAAGCAACAAAATTGAGGTCTCTTTGTATGCTATATGGCAGTTTTCTAGTCTTTAAATAATTTGTCATTTTTTTCAGATGCCAAGGTTTATTCTGTGCTAAAATATGAACTTTGCATTGAGTATAATTTGTCTATGGGATTTATCACTGTGTTACACACTGTACCGTTAGATGGTCTTTCTAAGAGAATATGGTCAATTGTGTCCATTTTGTCATCCAATGGTGTTGAACTGTCGCTGTACACATTATTTGACAATGCTTGATTACTAGAGTACACCGAATCTGAAAACAGAAATATTGAATATAAGATTTAACCCTTCATATACTAGTGACTCCTAAATGTGTACTTTGACAAACAGTGAAGACACAGAAGAAATATTTTCGTTTCATCAAGGTCCACACTGTTTACAAAGAAATACAATAATTATTATAAAGCCGTGGCATGAGATTTCCAACAATGTCGTATGTGCGACCACAGGAGCTTGAAGTTCTGTCCTTAAGTTACCCCTATAGCCTCATAACCAAAAGCTCACAATGTCATTAGGTAATGACATTATGAGATTTTCGGTTTTAGGGCTTAGAAGCGATTTAAGGATAAAACTTCAAGCTCCTGTGGTGCGACCATCGAAGGCTCAGACCAGCCTGCGCATACGCGCAGACTGATCAGAGGCTTTGCTAGTCGCTTGAATATCCTATGACAGTTAAGCTACTGACTGAACATCATCTAGAGTTTTACGCCTAAAAGGAGGCTGTACAGGCTCGTCCGAGTCTACACTTGTCAAAATGCCATAATTAAGTAGGGTGGATTTTGGTTTATATTCACAGTAATAATATTTGGGAAAAACATAATCATTTTTCTTTGTGGATGTTTAGAATGAAGAGAGTGTTTCTTAATCTTATATGCACTAACGTATTCTTCTTTCTGGTTTGATACAATAACCTTGGGATGGTATATCGAGGGTTCACAGGTAATGACATTGTGAGCTTTTGGTTCATATTTGGAAAATATATTTTACAAGGAGAAGTTCAAGCTTTGCTCACGTTTAAAACCTATGTAAAGTTTCGAATTTATGCAAAAATTCTATTATATGTCCATCTTGTGAGTTATATAAAACAAAATATGTTAAAATTATAATAGAATATGTTCGTTTAATAATTAGCTGAATTCAGTCCAAATCATTTGAAACTATCATTGGGTTAAAGTAGAATGAATAAGAAATAGTAATTTCGAAACTAATCAGAAATTGTGTCTGTACAATCACTGCGCATAATATTTGCACTTTTTGAAAAAAAGGCTGATATATTGTAATCATGATTATCTGTCATTATATATCACAATCGGAATTTTGATATGCATGTATAAATTAAACCACACAAGAAAGGATAACAAACAACAATAACAGAGAAACAAAAAATGCAGTTAGCTTCTAGGGAAAAATGCAAAATTGTTTTTAAATCTTTTCATTGGATATATCATTGGTTGGAGATCTTTAGATGATCCTTTAGATTTAGTCATAAGGCCAGATTTTTTATATTAGTTGATTTACAAACCCTCCTACTGTAATTTTCCAGAAAGTAGGAAAAAAAAAATTCTATTTTTTTTTATTTTATCCGCCGACTCTAAATATTATTTGTTTTGTTGAAAACAATAAAATATTTTTGAGGTTCTGTCTGTATTTCTGAGAGTGACACTGTTAAAAGTAACTGTCCTGTCCTGATTTTTGGGAAAATGATAAAATATTTAAAGATTCAATACAGACTGTTGGTTTACCATACTAGTTTTACTGTTTTTCTGGATATATTAATAAAAAAAAAAAAAAAAAAAAAACTCTGAAAAAGAAAAAAAAGCTCTGAAAATGACCAGTTAACTGGTCATTTTCAGAGCTTTTTTATTATTTTTTTTTCGTCCCCCGATCCTAAATCTGAAAAAAATTCCCATAAATCAACTAATAAAAAATTCTGGCCTAAGGTGCAAATATATACAAAAGTACAAACCTGAATGATCTGTGTCAAAATTATTCATTTGTTCTCCAAAATGTTGGGCTTCTGATGGTGAAGTGAAACCTAAAACAAAGAAAAAAAAGGTTTCAGCAAAAGCAAGACAAAATAATTAGGCCTAAAATCCTCTTCTCTCATCATTGATATTATTCAGTAGGTTAGGATTGTTTTAACAAAAATGCTAATAGAAAGCGAAAAAAGTAAGTGAGTATGATCAGGAAATACTACAATCACAAACTGCATACAAAGCCATGGCACCTCGAGGAAGAGCCACACAACAATCACGAGACACCAGGAAGACAAACTAAGCTAAGCAACCAGCTCGCTCTTCCCCATCATGATTGAAAAACTAGAAGGGATAAAACGTAACGTACAACAAAACATAGAACAATTACAGACTGAATTGTTGATCAGTTTTTTTACTTTCATAGGATTTTTTCAATGTTGAAATTACAATGGTTAAAGCACACGTGGTACAAACTGAGCGATTTGTTTTCAAACATTTATTCAAATGCTTTAAACACATTGAATGTAGTGTGAATTGACCCATTCCATCGTGTTGAACAAGGGCTGAAGGAGTTCAGTGCCCTGGGAGTCCTGTCGATTGTTTTCTTCAACAACTTTACTTACTGTTGTTGATGAGTAATCCTTGCAACTCCATTTTGATGAAACAACCAATTGTTTATTGATTAGATTGCCCTTAATGCGCCAATCGCAACAAAAGTCGACTGCATTTTTCGTCTGCTGAAATGTTTAAGAAGTCTCTATGGCAATAAGTGTGGACCCAGATCAGACTTTTCCTAAAGGAGCAGTCTGTTCTGGGTCCACGCTGCTTGCTTCTATACTTAATTCGTCAGTAATGTTAGGCAATTATTTGCAGCAGACCACTTCAGCAGACGACATTTTCTGATGCATTTTTTTCTTGGCGCTTTAAGGGTTAATCACTATTTTGTGACATTTTTCGTCAGTAATGTTAGGCAATTATTAGCAGCAGACGACTTCAGTAGACGACATTTTCTGTTGATTTTTTTTTGTTGGCGCTTTAAGGGTTAATCACTATTTTGTGACATTTTTGGTCGACAAGCTGACTTTTCTTATAGCGCTCACCTTTGTAAACATCAACTGTATCGTCACCAACAAATATTATACAGTACATCGCCAAATGGTATGTGAGAAAAATCCATCGGTGTTGTGGGACCCGTCCAGTGGGAAACTTGGCAAGCCTCGTTTACCACTAGAATGCTTTGCCCTTGGGTTGAGATTTTCCGTTCTCCACAGAGCACCAATGATGGATTGATTAAATCTCACATACCAGTACCAGCTCGTGGAAAAGATAAAAAACAGCCACACGTCGGCCACACCCTGGCCGCACGTTAATCAGTGATGTCAATTTAATGTTAAAATTATGTTTTATTTTTTGTCACATCTCAGCATATTCAGGATTTTCTGGAAGTCTTTCATGTTTTTTTTTCTAATATAAAATAAGGTATTTAGTGGTGAGCAAGAAAAAGAATCCATTACTTGCGTGAGGATGGGAGAGAAAAATCGGTCCCTTGGGATCACGGTTTGCCATTACTCGGCAAGCCTCATGATGCCAAATGTTGATCCCATGGACGGATTTTTCTGTCCCACCATCACACTCATGAAGGATTCTTATAGTCTATGACAAAAGTTAACCCTTAAAGCGCCAATCACGACTGCAGCAGACGACATATTTTTCATCATCATTCCGAATTTTCGGAAAAATAAGGTATGATATTTCATGAGATTCGTCTGCCAGCAGACGATTCTCATAAAATATCATGCCTTATTTGTTATTTTTGAAAAAATGCAAACTTTTAAATTGTCGTCTGCTGCAAATTATAGGTGGCGCTTTAAGGGTTAAACTCTTACCTGTGAGACTGGATTCATTTCCAACAAAGCTGCTATCTGATTCACTGTCATCCTCTTTCTTCATGTTTGGTGATTTTGATTTACTTTTGTCTCCATTTTCACCATCCTTCTTTCCTTTCCCATTGTCTTGGGTTTGACGTCTGGCAATCTTTTTTACCTGTTTGTAAAAACGTTCTGGACTTATTATTCAGTTGACTCACGTTAACTCGAAGTTCAGGGGACGATAATTATAGCGTCGAGTAATCAACAGTTCCAGTAATAGTAGTTGGTCTTTATTTATTACATTGAAAAAGTGGATAATAAATTTGAGCCATTACATATGATTTCCAACAATGTGACATTTTGACATGAATAGACTCAGTCGAGCCTGTGAAGCCTCCTTTTAAGCTTAGAAACTCCAAATAGTGCTCAGTCAGTAGCTTAACACTCATAGAACATTTAAGCGACTAGCAAATTCTCTGATCAGACTGCGCATATGCGCAGGCTGATCTGTGGCTTTGCTGGTAACACATACCACCTTGTTGGAAATCTCATGTCTCATTTCTTTTAGATAATGTGTTATGGATACTTAAAAGAACCATCGTAGTGAGAAAGTTCTTGAAGATATCCATAACACAAGTTTTCATAAGTTCAAAGGTAGAAAATCAGAAAAAAAACGTCGGTTGTTGTGCATCTAATATATCCCAAAATAATTTCAGTTTAGGAAAGTACATCAAACTATCAAATTGAGAATTGATTCTCTGTGGGCCTAGTAGCTGCATGTATCATTTAGAACTTTTTAAAGACTAACAAACGAACAAACGATATTAATTTCTTAACTCCGTAACAGTTACGGCTTCAAAGAGTTATGACAAAAACTAATATAACGTCATCAGCTGCATAATTACAAGTTGTGTATTCACAGATCAAAATTGATTCCATCGAATATAACAGTAAATATTTTTTTTCTAGGAAAACCTGATATTTTCGATGCAAAGACTATTTTGATCGAATCTTCCATTAGTATAAGAAAACATCTGCTGTTAGCAAAAATAATGATTTAAGAAGAAAAATGTCCTCATAAAACATTTTCCCACATCGTTTTACGTGATCTTTGCCTTTATACATAAACTCAGACAGCGAGTTTTTACCATTTCCGATTTTTTGTGAAAACCACTAAAGGATACTATTTATTTTATGTATTTGTACAATATTTAAAGCTGCATAGTCTGCAACTTTTGATCTTCTAATTTTAAAAATAATGTTTTTATTTTTCAAGAACACAGTAAAAATACTCTAATTCAGGTAAACATTTTACCATTTTCGTAAATCTTAACAAGTTATCACTATCAAAACAACTGCATTTATGTTAAAATTCAACGGTCTAGAATTATTGGAGGGACGCAAATAATTACCAACAAGAGCAAAAACACCTATTTGATAAGATAATTCACTTTTCCATACAGTTTTCAGCTTTACTGAACATTTTTATAGTGAAAACATAGCTTAAATCTACTCTTACAAATGATTTAAAAAGAAAATAAAATTTTTCGAAAAATGTTCATAGTAACAGAGTATGCAGCTTTAAAGAGATGTACACTTTTAGCTGAAATAGCCATTCTACCAAGTGGTATTCTATAACAAAATTATATACATCAAAACATTATTTACAAATTGCGCATGTTTTAAAAGGATGCATGGATGCATTAAAACAGTTCAAACAAATCACGTCGTTAAAGCTTTAGAGAACATTTTTGACTAATGAAATGCCTATATTGTTGCTTTTGATTAAAGTCTATATAATGTTCTAAGTACATAAAACGGCCACTCACAAAAAGACCAAAAATTGGTTTTCAAGACTAATTATTGCTTAATGCAGGTCTAAGTATTGCAGAATGCTCCAAGGGGGGCATTCTGCATTACTTTCGACCTACATTAAGCTACAATTTGTCATAAAGATCTTTGTTTTGTCTGTTTTTTACTTGTCTATAATAGGATGTACATGTGGCTAATGATTAGTCCGAACCCCCTCGCATATTTGCGTATTTTGTGTGTGTGAACAGCGAATGCTCTGACGAGACTGCCCAGCTGTGCTGGGTCGACTGAGCCTTCACTGGTCCCCTTTGTGATACGTTTCATATTATGATAGCACAGCACATGCACGGATCCAGAAAGTTTTGTCAGAGTGTGTCCAACTTAACTTTGACAACGTTTTTTAATTTATTTTTTTTAGTGGATGAGGGGAGAGAGGATCCAAATACCACTAAATGCGGGTCACCATCGACACATTTCGCTGGCGGGCCGATGGTGTTCCAATATGGATTGTTGGCTTACGGTAGCTTTGTGATTTTAGGGGATCCGAACAAGTATTGCTAAGAAACCCTATAGCTTCGTGATTTTTTCAGTGTGTGTGTGTGGGGGGGGGGGGGTCGCGCATGCAATTTGATCACTTATCTGTGATATAGACCTTTAAATTACATGACAATCTTGTACAGGATAATTACCTTGGCTCTTTGGTTTTGGAACCACACTTGAACAACCCGAACACTTAACCCTGTTTCCGCAGCGAGTGATTCTCGCACTTTCCGGCATGGTTTGGGGTTCATTTCAAATGCACCTTTAAATTTTCGCCTTTGACTAGTTGTCAGGATAGTTCTGGGTCTTTTTGGAGGTTTACCACTGTCACTCTCGTCGTCATAGCTATCACTGTCGTCACCTGAAATGATAAGAGGGGCTTAATTAACCCTTATCTCACTAGGACAAAGTCTGGTAAATTCGGACGGTCAGGTAAATTCGGACAGCGACCTTGTTTGTTATATATTTTAATTATTGGAATAAAAAATAAACTAACTAAGCAAAAAGTGAAAATCCTGATGAGACGGCTCATTAAGAGCCGTCTCATCTGGATTTTCACTGTTTGCAAATGCATGTCCGAATTTACCTGATGTCCAAAGTTACCTGACTTAACCCTACTATTTTTCATGAAAATTTTCTCAACTTTTTACGTCTGCTGCACATATTCTTCAGACTAGGTTCTATCATTGAAGCAAACACTATGATAATTCCTGGAGCAATCTGATCTGGGTTCATATTGATTGTGATGTAGTCTACCTAAGAAATTAAGCAGAGAAGAGAAGCAGAAAATGGTTAACAAACTGCCAGTTTTATGCGAGTTGCGGGCTTCAATTTAGCATAAGTACAACCACGTGATTAGCTGACATTTTATTATCAGTACCTGTGTCATTTCCTCATCATATGCCATTGTTTTTTTTAATTTGTTCATCATGTACAGCAATCTCATATTCAATTCCACATGGTTATCTGAGGTAACTGACATTTTAAATGAACTTCTTGTTTGCATGATGGGTAATTTTACATTTTTTGATCGTCTGAGGATACTAATTTTTTATAATCAGTTATTTTAAAAAAAAATCTTTCAGGAATATCATTAATGTATACAAACTGATTGCAGGTGACAAAAGTCCCCACAAGCGGGGTAAGAATCAATCCAAAATGTAACGGTGAACTCTATATAATCCAACCAATATATTTTCAAGAGATACGAATGTGGTTTTCATGTGGAGTCATGTTAAGTTACTCGAACTCTGATTGCTCATAGTGTCCGCTTAATTCAAATTGTTCAGATAATAGGATGTATTTATAAATTGTTTTCCTTATTTCCTACCAAAATAAAGGTTATGGATATATAAAAGAAGTACATAAAAGAACCGCCTCTGAGAGTATTCTTTTATGTACACATGACGTTTATTTTAGTTGGAAATATAGAATATAATCACTTTTTAATAAAACAATGTGCTATTGACTGGATCAAAGATGCTTTCTGAAAGTTGCTTTTGACATATAATACATTCTTACTTTTTGGACTAAACGCCATCATATTCATCTCTTTCTCGTAGTCCAGCCGACAGAAGAGCTGGCCATGTTTCACGACAAACTGGTCTCCCTTCTGTAGCGGATGTCCACAAGCCACACAGATAAAACAGTTTATATGATACACATGATCCAGGGCTCGCATTACGTACTGATTGGCTGATATCAGCTGGAAACAACCGCTACATTTTGCACTGTTTATGTAGACTCTGAAAAATAAAAATAACATGGTTATTAGGAAAACATAATTAACCCTTAAAGCGCCAATCACGACTGCAGCAGACGACAAATTTTGCGACACTTTTCCCATTTTTTGACAAAAATAAGGTATGATATTACATGAGAATCGTCTGCCAGCAGACGATTCTCATTAAAATACCATGCCTTATTTGTTATTTTTGAGAACGTGGCAAAATTTGCAATAGTCGTCTGCTGCAAATTATAGGTGGCGCTTTAAGGGCTAACGTTCAAAACATGCTCACATTACGTGTGTCGGTCCAAATAATATTTTTGGTAAATTCTAGCACTCTGATTCTTTATATGAGGGTCTGGATGGGGGATGGGGTCTGCTATTCACTATTCATTAAAATTTTAGCCAATTATTCATCGCATTAAAATTTTGGGCTATTCATTAAAATAAGACCAATTATTCATTAAAAGTAAGAAAGGTGACAAGGAAATCTGATTTTGTTCAATATTCAATTTTTTTCTTCAAATCATTAAAAAAAATAGGATTATTCATTATTTTTTAGGCTCTCATTATTCACTATTCATTATTTTTTGGGTTCATTATTCACTATTCATTATAAAAAAGGTCATTATTCACAAATCATTATACCCCATCCAGACCCTCTTATATGATCTGAAGAAATCGTACATATTTTCAATCTTTTTGTATGTTAGAAACGAAATATATTCATGCTGGCAGTGAATTGTTGCTGAATATAACACTGACTGGAGGTCGATCAGTGAGGCTTGTATAGGGGTTTTAGGGATACAGGATATTTGTCATTTTACTTCCAGGGATATAGGATACTATCCATTTTACTTCCAGGAATATGGGATACTTGGTTCAATACTTTTGTTACTTCTAGGGATATTGAAAATTTAGGAAAATCGATTATGGGGATATTTGCCGATTTATAAGGGATATTTGCCTGTTTACTTCGAGGGATATGTGGTATTTGGTACCCCCCTATACAAGCCTAATCAGTCGTCATTTATCCACTTTTAACGACTGACCTCCAGCTAGTGATATATTAAGCAATAAATCACTGCCAGCATGAACATATATCAAATCAATTGTACTCACACAGATAGAAACACATCGAACAATACATAATTTATATTTCGTTCTATGTTGTACTGTTCACTTATGATTTTATTGGTATTAGAGTCTGAATTCCATGTCTGGATTGAATCATTAGTTTCTCATTAGCATAAGATTTCATAACGATCCAATACGATTTAATATCAAATCCAGTTTTGATGGTTTATGAACGGAAGCTGATAATTATATATAGTCAATGTACCGGATGAACACAACTATGAGCACGAATCGGAACCGCAAGAACCGAGACCGATTTCCGATGGCAAGGATTTTTCTTAGATGGGCATGGAACTATAACACAGACAATTCATACATATCCGGGTAAAAATATAGTTTCCCCCTCTTTACACTTTATGTTCTAGAAGGCGTATATTCACAAGCTGACCATAGCCTTCGTTCAACTTTAAACCGCTAAATAGCGTTTTAAACCTTAAAGCGCCAAGAAAAATTGCATCTGAAAAATGAAGTCTGCTGAAGTCGTCTGCTGCAAATAATTGTCTAACATTACCGACAAATTCAAGTATAGAAGCAAACAGGGTGGACCTAGATCAAACTGCTCCTATTGGAGCAGTTTGATCTGGGTCCACAATGTTTGTCATAGAGGCCTCTTAAACATTTCAGCAGACGAGAAAAGCAGACGACTTTTGTTGCAATTGGCGCTTTAAGGGTTAATAACATGGCAAAAGAAGAATAACAGAAGGCCTATCTTCACATTATGACTATATATTTTTGCGAAGATCGTATATTGCTGAAACCGGAACCGTTTGATGTCTGACTTTCAGTAATAAGTTACAAATAAGTTTCAAATAGTCTGTATAATGAACTGAAAGTTTAATATGACACGGTCACTAAGAAAAACCATTCAGGACTTATTTCAGAATAGCCAATAAATTGACTAAGATCAAAGATATTGGAATAAATCTCATTAATTGGATAGTGATTAAAACTGTTCATTTATAAGTTAACGACTCTCGTGGACATGTTTCTTGTCGTTTAAGCTGGCTAGGCGGTAACCACAACGACGATAAACAATCTGATCTGCTTGGTTCTAATTATTTTCTCTGGTACCTATATTGTTTCATACGAACACCTGAATCCCTACGTTTTTACTTCTAAAGTTAAGGCAATTTAGAAAATGTAAACGTGTCGAATTTGCATTTGATAGCCATCCATAATAATACGAGGAGGGTTAAGTGTAAAAATATATTTGGGTTATCCATAATCACACTGGTAAATGTATACGTCGATTTGCTGGTATTTACGCGTATTGCCGGTACTTCATATACCGGAAGTGGTAGATATTGGTGTTAATACTATATAGAAAAACATGCCATATGCCCAAAGGACTATAGAATTAGATCATTGTTAAGTATTTAGTATGTGCATGGCGATTTATGTAAGCATTTAGGAATAGATTCGAGTACCGATCAGATCGGTACTCGAATCTATTCCTAAATGCTTACATAAATCGCCATGTGCATGCCTAATACTTAACAATGATCTAATTCTATAGTCCTTTGGGCATATGGCATGTTTTTCTATATATGATTTAACACCAAATCTACCACTTCCGGTCTATGAAGTACCGGCAATACGCGTAAATACCAGCAAATCGACATATACATTTACCAGTGTGATAATTGTAGATGCATCTTACAAAAGTGCTTGGATGACGTTTATAAGTGAGTGAGCAATGCACAAAACACATCAATGTGTATAAAGTATACACAAAGCGCACCAAGGTGTATAAAAGTGCTAACCATGCACATAAAACAACAAGGCGTAGAAAAGTGCTCGAATCATGCACACAACACATCATTGTGTATAAAACAATGCGCATATCAAGATGTCTGAATGTACATTAACCATTTGCATAACACACCAAGGTATAAAAACTAGCTTTAACCATGCACTCAACACATCAAGATGATAAAAAGTGCTTGAACCATGCACACAGCACATTGTTGTGTATAAAATGAAACACATAGCTGATCAACATGTATAAAAGTGTTTTGACCAATTCTATAATTTGCCAAGAATTTTGATGTATCCCAGCCAATAACGATGAAATACTTCATTTTGTAAAAAATGTAATTGGGTTTTCAGCAGACGTTACATGTAATATAGACACTATTCACCATAGTATTTTAAATAGCTTCTGTTGATACCCTTTGCAAACAGTTTGGACCCAGATCCTTGTCCGGATTCAAACTGTTTGGCACTCTGATAGAACTCCTGATAGATTTTTTTTAAAAAGTTAATTTTTGAGAAAAGAGTCACCAGACGACAAAAAAGCATACGCAATTTCCCAGAATGCAAAGAGTTAATACAGCTACGAGGCTCAAACTAGAAAGTCTTAGATATCGCTCTAAAGTCTCTAGTGTAACAAGACTGCGGGCCATTAGAAGTCGCTTAAATCAAATATAAACGAGCTTTTCATGGAAATAAATACGCAACTCAGGTGGAAGCAAAAACAATATTAGAAATTCTAGAAATTCTACGGAAGTATTGGATTTTCTAGCATTGTTTTACAATAAAAGCTCTTGTTTCTTAAAAAGATTAAACTGTAATTAAAGATCTCGTCGGTAACCATAACATTCAAAATTTAGATTTCTGATCTGAGCTCAGCAGATGTTATTGTATCATTTGCGTTTTGATGTTTGATTTTGATACTTTAATCATTTGTATCTCTTCAAAGTTGCCATTTGAAAAAAAGAAGCGTAGAGCATGGCTCCTTGCAAATTTGAAAAGCACATAAAACAACAACAACAAAAAAGAATCAGACAGTCGATGGCACGCCATCGCAAATCAAGGGCCTTATAATGTGTAAGCAAGTCACTCGATAAAGGCTGGTTCAGGAGATATCATAATGGACATACAGACGCGGATGGACAGCCAGGCGGACGGACGGACAAACGGAGTACCATAGTCTGACTTGCTGTACCAAATGTTCCATACACTTGAACGATGCTCGGTGTCCTGTACAAGAAAAATACATCATTTTGGAGGGCAGGGTTAGTCTTGTTTGATTCAAGGATGTACCATTGTTTTTATT
This sequence comes from Loripinus fragilis, assembly GCA_964019695.1. Classification (NCBI taxonomy): domain Eukaryota; kingdom Metazoa; phylum Mollusca; class Bivalvia; order Lucinida; family Lucinidae; genus Loripinus; species Loripinus fragilis. Next base: position 39,042,158 of record OZ026515.1, read on the forward strand.
TACCTTGTTGTTTAGAAATGCGTTTAACCCTTTGATCCTCTTGTTTGATCCCCTTATAAAAATGGCAGAAAAAGTCAGTCAAATTTACACCACACAGACGAAATGGATCACTTGACAGTTTCGCGGAGAATGTTGAGTAGCAATGGTGTAAATCAAAATCTTATCTCCGATTGGTGAAATAAATCAGAATATTTTTCTCCATTCGGAGATTTCATTGGCATATATGTACACATGTTATACTATTTATTGATAAGATTTTCTTTGTGTCTTAAGACATCAAAGATTTTCACCTGCTCGGAAATCGCCCATCTATTTGAATTTAGTTGGTCCATTTTGTCACATAAAAGACCCGCCACTTGAAGAGACAAAATATAAACAGTTGAGGACTCTTCTCTTTCTTTTATAATGGTATCAGAATTATGATGGTTAAAGATGGCACAAAGAGGAAGTGATCTCAAAACAAACAACAACCACACCCCTGTTGGACTACAAACTACAAATGAATGCTTCTTAAAACAGTTTCATTCTATTGTTTGTCCAACAGATGCCGCAAAATATAAATGTACACGAGCCAGAGCTCAGTATATATATATCTCTTTGGCACTTATTGCATGAGCGACCAGACAACCGTAAAATAATGATTAATTTCTTAACCAAAGGCTAAAACGTATGTGTGTGCGCTCAAAGCATCTTGCATCATGTTTTGATTTTCAATGATCCTGTTTGAAAAAAAGGAAACCTACTTTAAAAAATAAAGAATTGACCAGGGTAACTACCCAGTCAGAGAAACGTTTCGCTGGCGGGCACATTAGTCCGCTGTTTGCTGGATGGGTAGCAGACATTGTTTTGTACAAGATAACTACTTCGATACTACTGTTCTCTTGTCACTGGGTGTATACAGTAAAATCAAGAGATGAATAAGAAATTGATACGACTTACCATCAAATTTATCATTCATTAATGTTAAGGATGACTTCCCTATTGAATAGAATATCTATCGAAGAAAGTATCTCCAAACATCTGTCATTTATAAATAATGTCTCTAAAAAGGGACATTAAAGTAGATGACGGACTCCACCGCATGTAAGACATGTAAACAGCGACGTCGAATAAGAGTTGACTGTGATTCAACTATGTGTGTCTTGGAATTTCAGATCAGTACACGTATTAATTTGATTGCATATTCAATATGGCATCATTTTGCAGCTGTCTATTTTACATGAAAGCGTAAGTAAGGTCTTCCTCAGTACAGCTGATCTATATCTTGTATGTTTGCTCTCGCAATACGGACCCTGTAGCAAGTGGCACCTTACTTAGTCTGATTTAGAAGTTGTCAAAACCTATTTGATATGTGAAGTAAAATGTAGGTTTTATGCCCCTATTTTTCACGGCGTGAAAGCTTTAAATGAGAATAACACCCTTTTATTTGGTACAGAAATTATTAAGACTATCGCAAAAATGTTGGTTGGAAAGATTTCACTTTATAGGTACTTTTTCGAAAATCATTCGCTTACCGATATGTCAAAGGAACGTGATAGGGCTCTTGTAAAAACCCATATAAATAACCAAAATATTGTCAATTATTGCAAAAAAAAATAATATTGCAAAAAAACAATTCCGTGGTGTGCGGTGCGTGACAGATGACCACAAAACAAATTATGAAGGCAGATCCTAATATTGTGATATAGCGTATTAGCTAGAACAGCCTTTACGTTCGGATTCAGAGAGGGTACCGAGTTAGGGACCTTGACAGCCAAAAAAAGGCTAAAGGAATACTGAGACAGTTATTTAAAGTGCACACAGTGTATCTTTTGAAAAGAAATAAGTAAAATAATCATTTTAGTTATATATTCAAGACAAATCAGCTCAAAATGGCTCGAAATGGGCTCGTGGACTTTATACGATACCCGAGCCTAGTTGTCCAGAAGGCAGAAGAACTAACAAACAACAACAACAAAAAATAACAACAACAACAACAAGTGTATATGACCTGGAAATTCACAATCACAGATCACAGACCAACCCAGGGTACTAAGAGGAATTGACACTAGAAACCCAAGCCATACACCTCAAAGTAAGAAAGGCATATCAATCAGCCCTGTCTGATTGCCAAACTAGAAAGGACACACAGAACTACATAAAAAAACAGAACTAAAGACAAAAACCCCATGACAATGGAGGCAATGAAAAAAGAGATTCACCACTTTAGATCACACGACAGCCTGAAGCCACTGGGGATGTTTCGCTGGCCAAATCTTCGCCAATGATTCGGTAGTTCAAAGTAAGTAAGGAGGCAAAGATCAAGCATTGATGCAATCAAGTACCACAGCTGACTCAGGACACCATATGGGTAAGTGACAAAACACAGGACACCATATGGGTAAGTGACAAAACACAAACATCACACACAAGAGAGCCAAGAGGTCAGCCCTTTCCCAGCAGGTGACCACAAGGCTGCAATGAAAAGACAAGAAAGCATGACAAACACGAAACATAAATAACAAAATGACGGTCAGTAAAAAGTATATTTACTGGAAGGCTTAAACTAATTTTATGGTACCAACCTCAGCAAAACACATTTGTTTAGCTCTCACAGAGGATTCTTTTACATTAATTTATCACTGAACACATGCCCATAAGCAGGCTTTAGAAAGGAGGATGAGGGCAGGTATTGCGAACTAACGCGTTTTAAAAAGGGGGCGTAAATATTGATAAGATTCAAATCTTGAGGCTCAAATTATATGTGCAAACTTAGTTTTATAGAAATTAATACCCAACTTGCTTTTGAAATAGTTCTCCCCGCATCTCCTGCATACGCACGGACTTGGACAACGTTGGTATGTTTAACCAGTATACGGAATATTTACAGCTGCTGATCTCATTCAATAAATGATTTGAAAAGAGAAGCCTTTGGAAATCAGAGGGTTCTTTTTAGCTTCTATCTCCAATTTTATAGAATGGATTTCAGTAAGAAGATTCCTTTGAGATTGTCGAGAACTGTAGAGGTTTTTCAAATGTTCCTAGGAAAAGAAACTTCATGAATTAAAGATTCAAGATTGTTGTCTTTGATTTTAACAATCTTCCGTTTTGTGTCATTCGTAGCTGTAGCATTTCATGGCGGCATGGTGCTTTATTTTCCTTGTGTTATGCTAGTATTTAACCAAGAGGACCTTGAATAAGCTGCAGCACCCATTGGGTTCTTGATCAGTTTCGCTTTAGCACTGATGTAGATGGTGTAGATTTTATTCGGATGAGCAGAAATGTTTAAGTAGTTTATGGTTGGTAGCAACATGGAGAACAGCTGTTCGAAATAATTTTGAAAGTTTGCCATTTGTTTACGGTAGACGATGTCGTTAAATGATGTTTCTCTTTTCTTATTTTGCAACTTTGTGTATATGATTGTGCAGATTAACCCTTTACCCCATATGCTATAATAAGAACATTGCATCATTTTCTATAAATAATTCAAATTTTCAATTTTTCCAACAAATTTGTTTTACATTTCAATAGTTTTGAAAACATTATGGAAAATGGAATACTTGCTCCTCAGGAGCAAATTCCATTTTTCATATTTTAAAAAATCTTACATTTCAAAGGCGTCCAAAGGCGAGGGGGTGGACAAAGGGGTGGGGGTACGGGGACAAGGTGGGCGGAATCGGGGGTGGAGGGGGCGAAATCGGGGGTGGATGGAGCGGAATCGGGGGTGGAGGGGAGGGGGAGCGGGGGTAGAGGGGGCGGGGAGTCTGCTTGTGTGGAGTAAAGGGTTTATCAAACTTTCGTCGATTTATCAATACAATGATCTAGGTGAAAATGCATTAAATCATTTGAATGTGCTGAAATTGTAAAACCATTTGCAAGTTTTTCCACGCAGAATTTTCAGAACAATGTAATTTAAAAGCGATAGATAATTTTTCTATACAGTTATGTCATATTTTGAAACTTGAATTTTAGCGTATCTGTCGATAATATTGGGGATAGAAATATGTCATTGTACTGTCATACCCGGTCTCTGTCTAACTGAAGACACTGAAGATAAAGGGACTTTAAACGTGTCAGAATAAATAGCTTTATGACTGACAAAGTGATCACCGCAAAAATAAATGCTTGTCTTTGGATTTAGTGCTCATGTGGGTGACCCCCTGTAGACTACCTAGTTATATTTTGTTTCTTTTTGTATTGGTATATTGTTAGATAAGAAAAAAGAACCTTCTATTTGCTTCACGAAACAAGCGCGCATATCAACGTGCTCACTCTTCTAAGATCCATCATAATGAACGTTTTTGTCATCGAAAAGGAAACACGTACAGGACTGATCTGTATTGTATAAGGGCTGAACACCTTGATTTTCCATTCTTAAACCTTTTTATTGGAAAAAAGGTAAATATATTTCACAAAAAGATTCATAATTGAGCCACGTAATCAGAAAACGTGTCTTTTGGGGATTAGTCTTTTCATGCTGATGAATTTCCCAAGGCATGTTGATAGAAAAAGTATGGGATTCCACATTTTGTATTTTAAGGAGTCACAAGTGTACATTTCTAAATTATGATGCACTTTTGTCATGAATTATTGTTTTTACCTTTGCAAACAGTGCAGTTCCTGATAAAATGCATTTTATCTTGGCCTTCACTGTTTGCAGGCATTCAGAATGAAAAAAAAAAAAAAAAAGATTGAAACTCAAACCAGCATGTTCAGTTGTTAATTATAAAGACTCCAGTATCTTGGTCATTTGGATTTGACAAGCATATGATCCAGGCCTTTAGTTAAGAGGGCGTAACAGAAACATAGTTTTCTTATTTCTCAGCCAAAATATATGTTGTGGGTGCTCAAAAGAACCGTCTCAATGAGACGGTTCTTTTGAGCATCCGCAACATACGCTAAAAAGTATGGGTAAGAAAATATTAACAAGTTTACGTTGATTTTTGTTTTGTTTATTTAAACCTGTAATATTTAGACTATTTTACTTTCAATAAGCTCTGAGCATAGTAGGTAGATGTATAGCATGAAATGTAGAATTATATGTTTCTCATTTCACATGACTTGGTTCCAATTTTAATAAAGTAAATATACATTACAACAATACCTCTATATACAGATTCATATTCTTATATAAAAGCTCAAGGGAAGCTACGTCTTTTTCCATTGTGAGTCATTTTGAAACTAAATAATCTGGAAAAACGGATCCTTCAGAAAGTTTGAAAATCAGAAATACAAAATACTGTATTTGTAAACACAATATAATATATATTTATAGTGAAAAGAATGCAGTATTGACACTTGAGCACTTGAGGAAGATACTCATATATATTTGATACACTTTTTCACTTCGACTTTAGAGAATTCAGATATTCAAGTGATTGCGTATTGGCCCAGTTACATGCCCTCTCTGAGCTGTATTGACCCTTAGCCTCAAGCATCGGACCCGGATCTGTAACTGGGCCAAATACAAAACACTTGGTTAATAGTATAATAGTATGAATCATGCTGTATTATCAATGAAGTTGTCCAAATGTAATATATTTCTGAGGTTACCCGAGTCGACCATATTTGTCTCATTTATTGATATATACAAATTACAAAGCTGTTTGATCCATTTATGCCAAATATACTTTCCTATCCAAATCAATTGGACGAGCCCCTAATGTCAGGGTTGTTGGGTGGTATTCTTCAGTTTCTGTCTGTGTTCTAATGTCTGTCCCTTCCTCATTGTGCCAGTGGTTGGTCTGTGATTTGTGATTCTTGCATTTCATGGTCATACTCAATTGTTTTTTAAATTTAAATTTTGATTAAATATTCTGTAAGCAAATAGTAAAGACCCTGATCAGACGCCACATGCTACGCCACAGCATGTGGCGTCTGATCTGGATCTTCACTATTTGTTATGATACACAGAAAGGACGATAGCTTGGAACATTGCACATACATATGGCATCGCAGTCAGCTGAGAAATACATGTATTTCTGAATGTGACAATTCGCTCAGTACACATCTGACTGTCGATACAATGTTTTTCAAAGATAGATCTAACCTAATGATTATATACAATCGGGTAATTTATATCACTGATCAAAGGCAACTGCTATCCACGAAAAACATAAAAGCTAATTTTATGGTAATAAATATACCTATCTTGTGGTCACGGTAGACGAAATGCATAGAACATATCTTATGTATGGCAAAAATGCTCTTTAAATTGTTATTTAAATTGTTACTTTGATACTTTCGAAAAAGTACAAAATTTATGGTTATAGAACTACGAAAAACAACTATATAATATTTTAATCAAGCTATATGGTTCACCTTTTTTCTATTTTATTTCCTATTTCTCAACCAACAATATGTTGTAGGTACTCAAAAAAGTATGTGTAAACAGAAATAACATAATCCATTCTGGTTCTGTTATACTAGTTAGTCGCTTCTAGTGTGCGTGTGTGTGCGTGCGTGTGTGTGTGTGTGTGTGTGTGTGTGTGTGTGTGTGTGTTCAATCCAGGTTTTGATGTTGATTCATTGTTTATTGTTGGTACTATTGTTTGTGGGATTTTTGTGTATGATCCTTGTTTTGTAATGCAGTACTTCGTGCCATTTTTAATTGTGCAATTATCTCGCTTATGGAGAGAGAGAGAGAGAGAGAGAGAGAGAGAGAGAGAGAGCTGGTTGCTCCACTTTAATTGTATTTTGCTGTTAGTGTTATGGTTTCTGCCACGCAGTGCCGTGGGTTGGTCTGTGGTCTGTGATTGTGGCATTTCCTGGTCATACTCACTTATTTTTTGCTACCTTCAGATTTTGATGGTCATCTAGAGCCGTATGCTGCTTTGCAAATTCTGTTCAACTTGTAACTTAGTGTACATTAGGTAACTCAAAATAAATGTAATGTAAAGTTTTGAATACTTTTGAAATTTTATGGAAAATCGAGCATTTGCTCCTTTGCGCAAATGCTCGATTTCCCATAATATTTCCAAAAACATAGTATTTGAAAGGCGTCAAAATGTGTTATTATGTAGTTAAACCAAATTTGATGACAGCGTAACCGCCACTGCTCTTTGTATAACCTTTCAATTGTTTTAAAACCTATGCTCTGTTCAATTGTATTGATTCGAATAACATGTAGAAATGTTTTACATTTGTCACTGAAAAAATGCTGGCATCAAACTGTTTTTGTAAAAAAGTAAGCTACTGTTTTAGTTTTAAATCTATTGGTTTAATAATGTTTTCACTTCAATTATGCCAATATAACCACTTTTATTGTAAGATCAATTTTATCTAAACTAGTAACAATATAGCATATGTGATTATTATGATAGGCTTAGAGCAAGAAAATGCCTCGATCTCGTCTGTAAAGACACTATATAATCTATATTCCTTATTATTTTGAAACACAGTGTCCATTTTCCATCTAATTAAAGGCACTATAAAATGTTAAAATTTAGAAGTTTTATCCGATATAACTAATCAAATTGATATCTAATATCATTGATATGATCACCAATCAGAATACAGAGATTACCAAGAAATACACAGGCCTCGATGTTATCAAACGTTTTTCGTGCTTAACTCTACTGAGCATGAACTTTCAACTGCTCATAAAAACTAAAATGTAAAAAAAACTACATATTGTCGTGCTTTAAAACTGTCAGATGTTGCATTTATTCTGCTTCTAGTTGTTGGCATTTTAAGATTTATCAACAGTTTAATTTTTAAGCTCAGTTGAGTTGAGCATGAAAACATTTTTTGGCCTCGAGGCCAGAATTTTGCAACGAATTAACGAGTGAATTATAGGCCAATGCCTCTAGGTAACAGTGCTTGCTCAAAACGTAACCCAAGGGCAATCTCTATGCAAGGTTTGACAACCGCAGATATGCTGCTACAAAGAAACGCTATCGCGTAGAATTATGACAAAGTCACTGAAGTGTGAAATATAGGTCAGGATCGCCGTGTATGCCAATGAAAATGACTACGCAAGGTTGACATTCGAAGTTATCACTGCTCCACCGAAACACATCTTAATGTAAATTGTTGACATACAGACAGCCGAACGGACGGACGACTTATATGTCCCACGTTGCAAGAAGCACGTAACAAGGTTATGCATCTCTGCGTCAAGTATACAACGAATTTCTAAAACATGGGGTACCAATCTTCCTGGCTTTATTTTGAAGGGTATGACAGGAAATAAGAAAATTGGGGATATGGTAGCTGTCGACGAGGTGATAACCTGAGTGATGAAGTGACATGGAAGAGATAATAAAGAATCGTGGACTTCGGATGGCTGTTTACAGAACAATTAAAATACTATTAACTAAACGTACAATACAAACCTAGGAGATTTTAAACCACCTTGTTTTTACCGAATATGATGGAGCGCTTCAACAAATTGAGCCACGGCATGAGATTTCCAACAATGTGGTATGTGCGACCAGCAAAGGCTCAGACCAGCCTGCGCATACGCGCAGTCTGATCAGAGCCTTTGCTAGTCGCTTAAATATCCTATGACTGCTAAGCTACTGATTGAACAGCATTTGAAGTTTCTAAGCTTAACAGGAGGCTGAGTCTATTCAAGTAAAAATGCCACATTGTTGGAAATCACATGTCGCAGCTCAATTGATCTCGCGTGCGCTCCATATTCAACACCAACTGGCTTAAACAAATTGAGACACCGTCAAGTGTGTAACTTCGCTCTGATCTACATTAATCTTTACAAAATTCCCCAAATCACGTCAAATTTCTGTTCCAAAAAAAAATGATTTTATCGCAGTTAAGAGTGCAAACACATCTGGATCTAAACTTTTGTGAAACGGATTCCCAATACGAGCAGATGTTTGAGGAACAGATTTAACTGGTTTTGTTTTGATAATTATGATTCTTATTGCTTATTTTTTTATTTTATTTTATAAGCCTGTACATTGTATTTTTTAAAATACATACACTATGCTTTAAGTTTTCTAATTGCTTAAATTTGTATTTTATAAGCCTGTACATTATATTTGTTAAAATACACAAACTATGCTTTAAGTTTTCTTATTGCTTAAATTTGTATTTTATAAGCCTGAACATTGTAGTTGTTGAAATACACAAACTATGCTTTAAGTTTTCTTATTGCTTAAATTTGTATTTTATAAGCATGTACATTGTATTTGTTAAAATACACAAACTATGTTTTACGTTTTCTTATTGCTTAAATTTGTATTTTTATAAGCCTGTACATTGAATTTGTTAAAAACACAAACTATGCTTTAAGTTTTCTTATTGCTTAAATTTGTATTTTATAAGTCTGTATATTGTATTTGTTAAAATACACAAACTATGCTTTGAGTTTAATTTTTGCTTAAATATGTATTTTATAAGTCTGTATATTGTATTTGTTAAAATACACAAACTATGCTTTGAGTTTAATTTTTGCTTAAATTTGTATTTTATAAGCCTGTACATTGTATTTGTTAAAATACACAAACTATGCTTTGAGTTTAATTTTTGCTTAAATTTGTATTTTATAAGCCTGTACATTGTATTTGTTAAAATAGAGAAAAAATGCTTTGAGTTTACTGTACTATGGAACCTCCAAAGCAAGTATATACATTGTGTTTATGCATTAATCCTTTACTTTTCAGAGCTCATTTAACTTTTTGTATACTAGTGACTCCTAAATGCGTAATTTGGCAAACAGTGAAGAAGACACAGATGAAATGCCACATGATGTGGTATTTCATCACAGTCTAGCTAAGACAAAACCAAACTTCTGAGAAAGAAATACAATTTTATTTTAAAATTATAATCTGTGATCCCACAATATATACAATGAACCAACCCTAGTTTATTGTATCAAACTAGAAAGAAGAATCCATCAGCACACATGTAAAGGGTGAAGCTGTTAGGTCTGTCTGTCAATCTAAAGTTCGGTCCTTATATCACTTCTATAGCCTCAAAACCAAAAGCTCACAAGCTTTTGGTTTTGAGGCTATGGAAGTGATCTACCTTGTACCTCAAAGTGATCGAAAGGATCAATACGACATAACCAAAGTGTCAATTTGACAAACGTATGGAAGTGCAGATCAATTCGCCAAAATGTTTCCATGATTGAAAGACGCGATATTAATTGCACCCATGATTTGTCTGCCCTAATGTCATGTCTAATTAAAGCACCATCAACTGAAATTCTCTAAAGAAGACATGAAAGGTGGGCGTAGTAATTTGTCAACTGCTGACCCATTACGTCATCATCTGGTGGTTGGCTGTCTCGTGTCTAGTTCTCAATTTAGCATCTCGAATAATTTTTCAGAGCTAACGTAACATATCAATCCCCTTGTGAAATGTTAAATGGCCGTATCAGCGTTTGTTTGCACACAATTATTTTGCACTCATTTATATTGCGGAATCCTTTCCTGTCAGGCACAGCAATAGTCCATCTGTTCGCTGTGCACACGAATAACCGGTTGCTACGAGAAACTCGAACTATTTTCCGATATCCGAAATTTCACTGAACTTTCAATGTGATTTCACTTTAATCCCAGTTAGATTATTGCGGCTTGATACCAAAACATTACAAAATAATTATGTTCTCAGCAGGAGTAATATTTGACCAGAAATACTGCAATATGTTTGTTTGTGTACATAGTGCTGATATAATCCCATTTAATTAGAAATCATGTTTGGAGAGATTTAGTTATGTAATCTAGCTTACGGTAAACTACATAATATTGAGAACTAAAATCCCACACAGCTTCTGTATCTTCGATGAAATGGAACGAATAGGAAATGTGCCTCAGCATGCGACCATGCAGTGATAGTCTTAAAATGTTTGATAAAAGCAGCCACACTGTAGTCATACCACTACGGCAATTTTGGCCTCGTCACTTATTCCGGTTTCGTCATCGTGGATGATTAATCAATGACGAAACCGTATAATCATGACTAAACCGTAATTGATATTTTTTTATGATAACTGTTATAAACACATTTAAAATCTGATTTTTATCTCCGTTTTGGCAAAACAACACATAGGTTGTTTATTAGACGATGCAATCTCGAAGCAAACATATTCGAAAGTTCTCATTTTTGTCAGCCTTTATTTGAAGGTAATTTTACTATAACACCGCAGTGGGTGACGAGACCCAAATAACTGTAGTGGTATGACTACAGTGAGCCAGTGACATTGAATAAACCCACCACAATCGACGGGAGCCGCAATTAACAATACCACATTTTGCTATGTGGGCACCTTGGGCACGTGAAAAATGTATAAAATTGAATACAAAGATTTGCAAGAAAATAAGAATACCAAAACAAATAACAAAACAACAATAACAACAACAAACGACAAGACTTTTTTGTGTCCTACTTAATTTAGTATATTCTGCAATAAAATGCACACAGCTATTCGAAATATGTCAAAATATCGATCCAAAGGCAGCAGTTTTGCTGTTCATTCGGTATTTCTGCTTTTCTTGTGTTTGGTGTCTGTTCTAAACAATGATTGTGCTTTTTTGTTTCCTAGGTCTTGTGATATAGTACTTTTTGTCATTTATAGTATTGCACTTACATGTATCTCAATTGCTTTCTTGTATTCATGTGTGTTACTTTGTCTGTGTTTCGGTAAAGTGTTTTAACAAACGCAGAATCTAGGTCGAAGATTTGGCCTTTAAATTTAACTAAGCACACCCTACAAATGGCCTAAACTGTTGCTCGTCATAAGGTCGTGAATCTGTTGTTGTTAATTCACTATTTGTTGTTGCTCCAATTGTGTGTGGGGAGTAAGTGTTGCGTCCTTGTTTTGTAGTGTGGGTTTTGGTGCCCTTTCTAGTTTAGCAGCCATTTTACTGAGAAACAAAGGTCTGATTGCTTTACTTTAATTGTGTTGTGGCTGTCTGTATTATGTGTGTCTTCATTGTGGTGCCGTTGGTTTGTCTGCAGGTTGTGACTGTGGCATTTCCTGGCCATTACTGTTCGTTTGTTTCCATGTTTTTATATATCAGTTATATGTTCAGATGGCTATATGGTAGACTGGCCGTCGAGCTTAATATGTTACCCTCTTGAAATAAAAAAATAAATAAATGAAAAAAAAAAAAATAAATGAATAAATAAATAAATAAATAAATACTCACTTACTTTTCGTATACCATTGTTGTTCTTGTATTTCTAGTCAATCAATATTCTCACTTTGTAAATAAGTTCCATTTTAAGGGTTGTTGGGTTTACTTTTTCATCTTTATTCAAATTCTAATAGAATATTCTGTTAGCAAACAGTGGAGACACTGATCAGACGCCGCGTTCTGTGGCGTCTGATCTGGGTCTGCGCTGGTTGCCTATGTCCCACAAAAAGGACGCTAGACCTATACATGTCATCGCATGTTTTATTCCTCTGCATGTTATTGTGCTTTTTTAAATCTTTTACATTACTGTTATTTGTTTATATATCATTCATATCAGTATTTCAACCTGTCTGTCTGTCATTTGCTTTTTTCTTTTAATAATGAAAAGAATAATAAAACATTATGTACTTTTATTAGAGGTGTGTGGTCTTGGAATTCACTTAGCACAAAAAAAGATGCTTTTATTTTTTAATTTTCTCGACAGCATTATGTTTCCTTTGCTTTTTTTTAATATAAAATATTGTACAGTATTTGTCTTTCATAACGTGATATGTGATGCTGCTTCAACAACAATCAGGTCTCCAGATAAGACTGCTTAATTTACATCTTACATCTCAATTAAAACACAATTATGTTGTGGGTACTCGAATGAAATTGAGGTTCTTTTGGCCACATCATCACATGTGTAATTTAATAGGCAAGAAAGTAATTACAATTTTACCCCCCAAAATCCTTAACTGGACCTATGGCAATAATAATGAAGACTTGCAGTTAGTTACAAAGTAACCATTCAGAGTGAAGATATATCCATGCTGTTCAGTTTTTAATTGAACGAAGCAGGTATTGTTCGTTAATCATTTTTCTAATATGTTTATAAAGTATACACTTTGAATTTGTTTGTGACCTGTAGTCATATTTTTGTTGTGTTTTCTTGTGGGTGGATTTGAATACATGTGAAAATGTTTTGCTGTTACATTTACAAATACAAGAAGATACCTTTTTGATCGTGCAAGGAAATATGTCCAGAATTGACTCGTTAGTCGATGAAAACTAAAATTCTAGCGGTTCGACAATAAATGATGTAGCACGATTTTTACATTCGGAATATAAAACGCGTTGAACCACAGGAGCATGAAGTTCGGTCCTTATATCACTTCTTTAGCCTCAAAATCAAAAGCTCACAATGTCATTACGTAATGACATTGTGAGCTTTTGGTTTTGAGGCTATGACCGAACTTCAAGCTCCTGTGGTTGCACGTAGATGAAATATCATTTTATCATCTTTTATCTTCATTTTGATATTTACATTGTATATTGAACATGTTCATGAAAATATTTTTGAATGTCTCAATTGAAATGAGATTAAACAATAAATTTATTGAATTGTTTTATATGATTCTTATATTGTCCCCCATCCCTCCCCAAAATTTGCTTTTAGTAGAATTTGTTATTGTTATGTTTGGTAGAAACAATGCTAGGCTTACATTTGCGAAATAAAGGTGGGGAAACAAAATTATTCACAACACAGACGATTTATTCCAACGTGAATATGTGTTACCATGTACATGTTAGTATCTCTTGTCTAAAGATGTTGTTTCAATGGATTAATAAAATCCCAACAATGGCTGACCACAGACCTTTCAAGTCATAAAATTTTGCTTTTATACCAACTTTAGCGCGAAAAAAACTCGTAAAGCCAAAGGTCTACACTGATGAAGGTGGTATAAACCAGTTATACTTTGGTTTGTCTGGCTGTATGTGGAGTACGCGGAGCGCAGTGGCTGTTGATAGATCGTTAGACTGGGGATAGAAGGGTTACTAGCTCGAGACCCACCGCTGGTGGAGTCATTGTGTTGTGTCCCTGAGCAAGACACTTTATTCGTTGCTAAGTACTAGTTCAACCCAGGAAGACAGCAACCCATCTCTACATGACTGAACACTTGTTGACTGGGACGTAAAGCATCAAAATAAAGAAACAAACAAACTATATGTGGAGCGTGATGCCCTTTGCTTGTACGAGGTATAAGTAGGACAATTGCAGTCAAAACCGCGCTGGCATTTGTGTCCATGTTAGCGTATGTATATCAATATCAGACACGATCAGTTCAGAAGATACAAAGTGGAGTTTTAACTGAAAATATCTTATTCGGCATTGACCTCAATGTCGTGGGTGTGGTTAGAGTTTTTTTTGTTTTTGAATAAAGTATATATCTCCCGTAGAGCATTTGCAGCCAAATGGCGTTAGCGTTATAATTATTGTCTATGTCAAAAATGCATTTTCTGACCAAATCTTGGCCCTAGATTCTGCTATATAAATGAACCAATAGAAAAGTTAACATATGATTTTCAAGTTCAAATGCTGAATTTAGTAATAATAACGACATATGGGGATCTTTTTATGGTTACCACGCAGCACAAACGCAAGAGTCATGACATCTTTAAAAGGTTACTTCTCCTGAATTTCTAGATCAAAGAAGTTTATACACTTGTAACTGACCTGGTGTAAGACACTGCTCTGAAGTTTTAAGACCACACCCACGACATTGAGGTCAAGGACACGGACTTAGAAATAAGATATTTTCAGTTAAAACTCCACTCGTGTCTGATATTGGTCTTATCACAGTTTCTGTCATAGGCATTGAGGTCCTGGCCTCGAGGTTATAAAACTTGAGTTCAATCTTAGACTCAAAATAAAGCGCAATGATTGGCTGGTTGCGGACACGTGTCCGCAAGCAGCCAATCATTGCGCTTAATTTTGAGTCTGAGAATGAACTCAAGTTTTATAACCTCGAGGCATGGTAATGGACATAGAAATATTCGCTCGATGGAGCCCATTTAAATGTTTAAGTTGGGAAGCAAGTGTCACTGGTCAGGTGAGATGCGATGGCACTGACATTTTACATCAGTCAGATCTTTTAAAAAAACTGAGTCAGATATATGTACCTACGTGCATCATTCTTACAAATGTATCAGCATTGTATAATAGTTATGGGTAAAGAATTCTGTCTTTAGGACTGGAGAAAACGAGTTATTTTCCCTGACTTTAGACATAAAGTGCCTTTTATCCAAAACAAACACTAAATATTCCCCACATGCGTACTTTATGTCCGCCTAATGACGGATCCCTTGGAGATTTTTATGCCTCGCTTTGAACCTTGTGCGGCTATTGTCTCGGAATCCGCGAGAGATTGTGAGAGGAGAATCAGGAAAACTGTCTCGATGCCCATAAAATACATGCCCTAATTGATTTATTATGTTCACGCTAAATACCGCCCGGAAATGCGCATAACTTTATTTGCGCTACAAAGACCTGTAATTGATTATTAAATTGATCTATGTGATCAAGGCGCTGGAGCGAGGATAATTCGCGGATGAAACAATGGAACAAATACTGTCGTTTACTGGAAGAACAAGCTCCTGGAGAACAGAGATCACTGAAAGAGTGGTAGATGTCAGCATGGATCGGGAGAATTTAGTGCGCAATTGTAGGTTTGGAAAAAATCAGTTGACTGGAAAATTTTGCCGTATATACCAACTTGAAAAACATGAACAATTCGGATGGCACATGATTTTTTCCAAGCTTGTACACAAGCGAGATTATTGACAGCCACTTCTAAAACGAATATTTACCTCCCAACCAGTTAAGTTGACCTCAGAAGGCACGTGTTTTTTAACAGCTGTGTATGTTGATGCTAAGATGGGACCAAAACGCCAATTTCATGAATATGGAAACGGAACAACATTTATTTATTACTTATTCCAAACAGCAGTCCATACTTTGTATGTGCAGACAACGAACAATCTTTCAGGATTGCTTGCATGTACAGAGAGTTGGTCTCTAAAATAGTTTTAATCAGTGAACATCTTTTTTAGATTTTCAGTTCAATTTACACATACTCATACATTTGTGGAGCGCAGTGGCTCAGTTGCAGAGTTATACTTGATATAGATGGGTCGCTGGTTCGAGACTCATCGGAGGCTGTGTCCTTGAGCAAGTCATTTCAGCCTCTGCATAGTACTCGTTCAACCCAGGAAGACAGGAAAACTTCCTGACATGACTGAAAAAAGTTCCCTGGGACGTAAAGCATCAACACAAACAAACAAACAAACATTCACTTTACACGACGAAAAACTCCTGTTCGCCCTGCAATGTATGAATGTATAGAAGCATATTTATGGCACCTTCAATATACATACTGCCAATTTTAAACAAGAAAGAAAGAAAAACAGTAGAAGATGCCAATTTTTGCGGTAATGTTATTGACTTTGTGAGAATTCCATGTGAGGTGTCTACCGAATTTGGTCTCTTAAAGCAGAAAAAATGCTGCAAGCCTCGCCCAATTATCCACTTCACCTAGATTAAAAGTGGACAATCCATGAGCTGCAGCCTTTGGGAAAGCAATGTAAGATTGGAAGTTTGCCTACCGCCCTATGGTGACATTCTAGTAGTGCTGTGGAAAAAACACACACAATGCACTGGTGAAGTTTTGAGAGGTATGAAAAAGGAGAAATGCTGCTATATGCCATTTTTGGCTGGCAATCGTCTTGCTGAGAAAGATAGAGCAGGGCCCGAGGTTAAAATCTTTTTTCATGCTAAACTCAACAGAGTACGAAATTTATTCTGCTCATAAATGTTAAAATGCCAACAATATTTGGCATTTTAACATTTATCAGCATGATAAATACAACTTCTGAGAGACTTTAAGCAAGAAACTTCTTAATTTGTTTGTATCTTAGTTTTTATGAGCAGTTGCAATTTCTTGCTCAGAAACAAGTTTATAAACTCGGGCCCCGGTTGGTATGCTTATTTATGTCCTTATGTATACACGAGGGTCTGGATGGGGTTTAAAGATGCCTTATCTTATAATGGTTAGAGAATAAAGAGCAAAAAAATATGATCAGAGAATAATGAGGTACTAAAAGATAAAGAATAATCCTCCTTTTTAATGAATTGCAGAAAAAATAATGAATACTGATCAGTAAATTTTAAAAGAATAAACCAAATATGAGTATTGATAGTATGTTCTGTAAGCAAAGTGATGACATCAGCAGACGACAATTTAGTTTATAGTGAAAGTGTGTTCTCACATCAATGTATACATATACTCGTGTATGTTTGAGTGTTTTAAGTGCAAGATGCCACAAACGCCGGTACATATTCTGCCTGATTTCACTTGTCCACTCAACAAGCTCCAAACTGCCATAGAAAGGTGATGCATATTATTATTAATTATAATAAATTGACCGCACACATTTACACTTTGTGTCGCTCTATGCGCACGTACATGTACAGCAAAACCTACCAATTCTTCTCTTTCATTTAGTTATCTATATTGGGGCGCTGACGGATGTTTGCATGTTCATATACATCACACATGCATCGTGAATCTACTTTGTACCACATGCAACTATATTGTGTTCGAATGCACACCAGTTGTTTTTAAACAAATTATGGGCTACAACCTGAAATAAGCCATGCCTTTAAAAAAGTTTTATACTTTCATAATTGTACGCCAAAACTGTGCGCAATGTCTGAACAATCCAAACGTTATTGTAACGTCCCATCAGTCGATAATGGCTTAATCAAAAAGCGCCAGCCAAAAACTGCATTCAAAGTATGCCTGTTGAAGTAGTCTGCTGCACACATTAGACATTATTTGTTTTATGTTAGTATGTAAGCAAACAGTTTGGACCCTCAGCAGGATCTGGTTCTACACATTTGGTCGAAGAGGCTTCTGAAACATTTCAGCAGACGACACAAGCAAAACACTTTCGTTGTAATTGGAGTTTAAAGGTTAAGTTATACCATTTATGCTTGCGTCCCACAACTCGACCCACAAGCAAACAGGTAAACACTTTTGTTGTCAAACTATATTCAGTAACCCCAAGTGAGTAGGGCATTTCGACGAGCAGCCCCTTATAAAGAATAGTAGGACATTCGAACAACCCAAGACAATAAGGATGGTCGTTTGCATTCGAAATAAAAAAAAGCTATGTTTGGTCAATTGTCAAGCTCAAATATATATAATATAGACGTGGTCAGACAGGATCGTGTTTAATCTTTCTAGTCCAAAAACCCCGTAGAGATAATTCTGTTAAACTATTTGTTTGATCTTCATCATAATTAAATTCCACTATCGGTGTAAGTAGGATGACACTCTTACTACCTGTAATCACTTCAGACTAGCTTGGAAGCCATTTAAACAACAATGAACACGTGACGTAATAACACTAATTTGATTGGCTGACTTCCGTCTGCAGTGACCAAGCGATTCCAAAAGATGATATTTGTGTCATGATATATTCACACCGTAATTCTTGTAAATATAATAATCTACTAATATTTTACGTATAAATGACTCACCAAATGTACAAGCAAGTTTGTAGATCTATGGAGTCTCACCAGAGCGTTCGCTGTTCGTACAAAGATAATGGTCATGTGAACTGCCTGAATTGCAGGTACGTGGGTCAGGTGTGGTGCTTGATTGTATTGATTCCTGATCTTTGCCTTCTATTTTATCGAGAAAGAGGAAAATTGACCCCATAAGATTGTTGTACTTTTCAAACCTAGCATCTAGCACCACATGCGGATACTTTGTGGTTCAGCAACCTCTCTTGAACAACAAACACTGAGCCGCTTCAGTAGTTGAAGAGGCTGACGAATGCAAATGCCGTCGATGCTTGCACTGCACAATCATGTAATGTGCATTCGCCCGTTGCTGATTAGTCCGAGTTTTCTCTGGCGTTTTAGTGGCTTTCTTTATTTTGATATTTGCCACTAGTGGCAAATATCAAAATATGGAAAAGCCACTTAAACATCAGAGAAGGCTCGGATTAATCGCTGATATACATCCTTGTTGTATGTTACTATAATGTAGTGTGTATAATTTATCTTTTATTTTTAAAAATGAAAAAAAAGTATGTGCTTATGACTCAAAGTACCAACATCTAGCATACTTCAAGAAAGTTCTGAACTATTTGTAGACCTAGTTCAATAAGAACAGTCGTTACGGTATTTATATTAACCAGATAGCGCATCAAATCAAACATCGCCATAGATATTAAGAAATGATACGTAGGGATTATATATATTATAACGGTTGGTTGTTTATATTAAAGATAAGTAATTGAGATATTTCTATGTACATATCAAAAGTAGTAAATATAAGTGATGTCAGTAAGACTGACACGATTCTGTTTGATAAGTACTTCACGTGTCTATGTATAACCCTGGTAACAAACATAAAGCTACTATGTATGTCAACCTAGTCCTTTGATAATTGGAGAGCTAGAACATGAGAGTTTGATAGTATGGACTCAGACAAAATTCAGATGAGCCGCGACATGTGATTTCCAACAATATGGCATTTTGACAAGTGTAGACTCAGACGAGCCAGTTCAGCCTCTTTTTAAGCTTAGAAACTCCAAATGATGTTCAATCAGTAGCTTAACACTCATAGAATATTCAAGCGACTAGCAAAGGCTCTAGTCAGACTGCGCGTATGTGTAGGATGGTCTGAGCCTATGCTGGTCGCACATACCACATTGTTGGAAATATCAGGTCGCGGCTCAGATATATATAGCGTCACTGAATAGGTCAGCAAGGACGATTCAAGTATGATTTTGCACAAAAGCGAAATGTTTATATGTGACTGAACTCGTTCCTCGGCCAATTCCGTGGTGTCAGACCTCGCCTGATATGAATGCGTGTGTTCAGGAGGAAAATGAGCGCCCAATTGTAGCCGTTTTGCAAATAACAGAGTGCAAAGCTGTTTGCCAAATTATCAACAGAGGACAAAACTCGTCACTAGGGAAAGAGTCAAAGCCGAAGCGTTATCAAATCAAACTTTCTAACATTATACCTACTAGACTAAAATGGCATATAAAAGACTAGTAATGCCAACGATTTATCAGACTTTTTCAAAAATAATTTATCGACAGGTCAGTAAAGTAATCGTTTCGCGTTTCCAAAATCCATTTAACAAATTTGTATTTAGCCGTTGTATAAATATGTTCTCAGAAACACAATAAACCGTAAAAACCCAAAGCCGTATCAATCTTGTATTTAATAAATCCAGTCATTTTAAGCAGTGTATTGATCCCCGGATTTTGATCCCTGTTCCAGAGATATTTTATTATTAAACATTTGCCAAAGAGGATACACAGAAACAATTAACTCTACCGCAAACAGACTAGAATCCAATAAAGCGGCAAAGTGAATGATGCCCCGACAAATTTTCACCAAATTAAGCCATTACTTAAACTGTCTGTGATAGCGGCAAAGCAATGCAAATGACGCAGTCAACACTTAATTGATGAAGCTGAAGTGCGGTAGTTAAGATTTTTTCCTTCTTCTCTTTTTTGTTTCAAAATTGGTTGTGTGTGTTTCCTTTATTTATACCGTCGGCGTCTAAACAGTTTGGATCTATATCAGGCATCGGACCTGGTGAAGGTCTAAACTGTTTGCAAGGTGACACATCGGGGCGGAGTTAATAACTCCCTTTTAGTACATATTCGTTATAATAGTGGTGCACCAAAAGTAATTCCACAACGTAAGGAATATCATAGACTTCAATTTGAATTTTGTCTTTAGAAGAAAAAACTTTGCTTCCTCTGCCCAGCATATCGTTGTACTTTTTTTACTGTTTGAAAGTTACATGAATGCGGCAATTTTCTTATTATTTTTGTCATTAAATTTGATCTCTGTCTTAGCTAATTGTGTCACCCTCTATAAACATTGTATAAATAAATAAATAAATAAATAAATGGCTGCAGAGGTTTAACCATTTTGCACGGTTTTCTGGTAAGTATTTGGACAGTGTTGTCATTCACGTCAATGGAAAAGTCACGCTTTAAAGTTTTGATTTGTGCAAATTAAATAAAATTACAACTAGTAAAAAAGTACTGTTATTAAATGTTGATGTCACACAATGTGAATCTTTGTAAGCATGACATTGCATTAGAGTCTATTGGAAAAAATGTGGAATTACTTTTGGTCCTCTGGTGTAAGTAAGGTCATGTTTTGTTGGGCATTAAAACACTTATTCTCTCTACGCATTCTAGGCTTGTAAAATTTTACAAATGCACACCCTTCTTAACTTGTTTGTGGTGAAGGTACATGTACTCGTTAGTGCAACTATACAGTTTATCCACAATTCATTCTAAATATTGCTCAATATAGACTTAAATAGTAGGTAAGATGCAAACTCTTTATAGCGACATTCTTTACCACTTCAATTGTATTTGCACAAATGTATCAGTTTAGCTTTAATTCGAATTCATTACTACAGAAATTCAGTTTAACATCAAATTATTTGGGGACAAACAGTGTCGTTGTAAAAAGGATTGACTGTATATAGTTGATTGTATACTCAATTAAACTCCCCTGGTGATTTAATATCTCCCCCCTCTCTCTCTCTCTCTCTCTCTCTCTCTCTCTCTCTCTCTCTCTCTCTCTCTTTCTCTCTCTCTAGCAATGCCACTGTGAGATTGGTGTATTTCATTTTTATGCAAACAGGTTAAGCAGTCTGATATTCTACAGAGTGCTCCTAAACAATAGAAAACGACAAGCAGAAGACTCTAGCTGTAAATGACATAGAAAGTGTTGAGGAATCAGTAGAAACTATTCAAAGCAAACCCTCCTCAGTGATTGTAATGCACATTCTTTGACAAAACATGTATTTTGTGGCAAAACAGTAATTTTGTGACAAAGAACAAAAGCAAAAGGCACGTTTAGCCCCCCTTCCAGCATAGAATCTCAGAGCACTATCGGCCCAACGTGAAACGCCATTTAAATGTTGTTTCACTGCTAGGCCCTTAGTGGCCCTTTTAATATGTCTACTGGGGCTATGCTCAATTGTTTAGGGAAAAAGTCATACCACCTTTATATCGTTCTATTTCAAAAGGAAAGTCCATTATTATAAGTCAGAGTTGTAAGGAAATCATTTTCATAAATGCATCAAAGTTGTTCGTTAACCAATTAAAACGTATCAGATATGAAGCCTTTTAACACAAAAACAGCTTTCTTTTTATTTTGACAACACATATGTTGATAGTCGATTGTTACCATAAACATAATCTGGTGGTTTTGGCATCCTTTGTCAGCGAATTAAGTTAATTCTCTCAAACAGAAGAAAGTCACCAAACTCTTCAAATGGTCGCGTTTGCATAAAAATAGAAGTATTCGATGGCGTGATAAAAATGACAGTTCCAGTTGACTGTGACACACTTTATCCGATTTATCGCTTCCCTACAACAGCTATGATTCGAAATCATGCGGTGTGGACCAGTCTAACAATTAAATATTAATGCAGAAGCCGCAACTCCGTATGATTCTCTTAAACTTTAGATTATATAGCCACAAATTCGGATGATTTAGGACAAATCTTATTTAGGATCCAGTTGTTAAATATCAGCTGAGATAAACTCACTGTGTCAAATTCCTGACAAGCGTTGTTTCAGTCTCACAATCTGATAAAATTAGTTTCTGGTTAATACGTCCAGGGTCTTTCTACTCAGGGTTGGGTTAGGAATCTTTACCATATGTTCAAAACTCTTGTAGGCCAGTGTCGTATTTACTCACGCACAAAATGTACATTCAAAATGTATCATTAATGTCAAATTTTACTTAACTACATTATTGAACTTTACCATAACATGCCAAACCACACAGTCTAAACATTTAACATAATTGTAGCTTGGAATGTGTACCTATTGTAATGCAATATGTCAAATGCTGCATTAGAAAGGGCTGACCTCTTGGCTCCCATTTGTGGTGTCTACTGTGAGTTTGTCACTTTCCCATTGGTATCCTGGGTCAAGTGTGGTACTTGATTGTATCGATTCCTGATCTTTGCCCCCTTACTTACTTTAATTAGATAACTTCTTAAATGACTAATAATCATTTTTATACTAAATCTACACTTTTAAGTCAATTAAATGACTAATTCTAACACTGTCCGTATATATGGTATTGTACCTATAGTATATTATATAATTTTTGACCTCAATGAGGTAGACATGAGGATTTATCTACCCAAAAAGTGATATTCACCGAGACCGCAAGGCTGAGGTGAATATCACTTCTAACCGTAGATAAATTCTTATGTCTACCGAAATTGAAGTCAACAACTGTTTTGTTATATGACTTTTCAACTGTGAATGAATTTAGTTTGACTGAAGTCATGTTCAATCTAAGGGCCTTCTCAAAGTTTTAGCAACTGTTTTAAAAATATTTCACGTAGTATTTTGCATTTTGAAATGTATACAAATTCTCTGAATGCAGAATGTAAATCATAAACACTTGTTTTACATTTTGTTTATTCAAACAAAGGAAAATGAACAAACAAAACAAAATTGTTGTTAAATTAATTAAAAAGACTTTAATTTACTTTGGACTGCAATGTTTCCAGGTTTTATAATAGTGTTACTCCTATTATATATGTGTGTTTGCAGCATAATTGATTTATTATATCTCTATTTAGCTTCCTCAATATGTATCAGTTTCTGTTCCTTTGAAGCTAGATGGCACTGCTGTTTGTGAAATTATCTTTTCCTAACTTCAAATATTATCTCATTTCACTTGAATATTCTGGATCTAGCAAACTTTTGTTTGCAAATGAAGTAGATGTGAAAACGTAATATTTTTATGGTACGGAGCAGTCTGATCTCCATGTAGGCTTATATTGTTTGCAATATAGGCTTCCAATGTGCATAAGCAGACGAGAAAACAGACGACAACCGCCGTAAATGGCTGGAAAAGGGTAGATACGCAATTCGTCTACATTTGCGATTATAAATTTGGAAAAAGAACACAAAATCCAACCGAGGTACCAATTTATAGTGTAAAAATATTGCTTTTGGGATGACCCCTTTTCATATACTGTCTGCGGTGACCTTTGATTTTTATTTCATATTATCCAGATTGTGTTAAGGTTCATATAATATATATAAGTCATTTATTTCTATTGGGCAGATATACCTTAAATTCCCGCATTTATGCATTTATGTCAAAATTAATCAAAATTGACATTTTCATAATCAAAAATCCTTTTTGTAACAGCTTTTTTTCCTTTTTTTTTCTTTTCTTTTTTGATTTTTTGGCCTCTTGCTAATTCTTCAACACAGTATAGGCATAATTAAAGTTATTGCTTAAACAAACCAAACTATTTCTATTCGTAGTTACACAAATTCCATCCAAGGTACTGATTTGAATGTAAAAATAATACTTTTAGGACGACCCCTTTTTCATATACTGTGGTGACCTTTTGTTTTTATGTCAAATTTTAACAGATAATTATTAGGTTCATCTTATATCTAAAAGATATTTATTTCTCTTGGGCAGATATATCTTAAATTTCCTCATTTATATCTAAATTAATCAAAATTGACATTTTCATAATTAAAACCTTTTTTGACGACCCTTCTTTTAGAGTTTGGTAGAAATTTGGCCTCTTACTAATTAACCAACACTACAAAGGCATAAATAGGGTTATTTCCCAAGCGAAATCTAACTTGTACCATTCAGAATTACACAGAATTAATCAGATGTACTGATTTGATGCAGTAATATTACTTTTGGGACGACCCTTTTTCATATACTGTGGTGACCTTTGATTTTTAATTCATATTTTTCCTGGTTACGTTAAGCTTCATCAAATATATGGAAGTCATTTATTTCTATTGGGCATATATATCTTAAATTCCTGCATTTATGTCAAAATTAATCACAATTGACATTTTCATAATCAAACATCCTTTTGTAACGAGCCTTCTTTAATTTTGTTTTTATAGATTTTTGGCCTCTTACTTATTCTTCAGCACAGTATAGGCATAATTAAAGTTATTGCTTAAGTAAATCAAACTATTTCTATTCAAAATTACACAAAATCTATCCAAGTACTAATTTTAATGTAAAATACTACTTTTAGGATGACCCCTTTTTCATATACGACGGTGACCTTTGATTTTTATTTCAAATTTTAACAGATTATGTTTAGGTTCATCTTATATCTAAAATTCATTAATTTCTCTTTGGCAGGTATATCTTAAATTTCCTCATTCATGTCAAAATTTTAGTCTTTTCCATTAACCTCAATGCAAAAATAAGCATTTCTTAGGGTACTTTTGAAACGACCCTGACTTTTTCCCAATCACGGTGAGGTACCGTTCTTTCGCCTTAATTGGTCAGGAAGGCTTTACTTGATACGATGTAGCAGTATGGGTGAATTCTCTTAGGCAGGTTTTCTCACAATGAAATTGAACCCGGTGTCCTTAAGACAGGTTTTACTGTATTTAGTTTGATATTTGGAAGAAAAATGCAGATAATGGTGATTTTGCGTGTCTTGGGGGCTCATTTTAGCCCTTTGGAATGCACTAAAACCATTTTCTGCCACATGGCTTCACCTCTGAACCCATACAGGTGGGGGTACCCCCAGGCCCACTCAAGAGTGCGTACTCTGAATAATGCTCCGGGAACTCGCCTATCTGACCCATACTTTCAGTAGCTAGAATGAATATAGAATTTTGTATTGTTACTATAAAACATTACCCAAAGTCTAACTTAACTCCAACCATCATAAAATACGTTAAATATTGTATATTACTTCCATGTGCACATTTACTCAACCTACTAATAAACAGTGGTGGACAGATTCTAAAGGCTAGTCCTGTTTTCTTACTTGTCTCAGTCTGCTTCCAAGGGATTTCATATTATTTTGAGCCATCTCTTAAAAGTTGATAAGGATGACGAATATTACCAAGATAAATGGTCACTTACTTTTCATAATCGATCTTGCAGTATAATTTCCGGTCCCTTGCGAAGCACGAGCCCGAGAGGGGCATCTGACAGACACAGCACTGTAGGCAATGTTCATGCCAGGATAGGTCCATCACCCTCATAAGAAACCTGTCTTCTATTGGCCTCTGACAACCTGCACAGATCTCTCGATGTGCTGTCGGCATACCAACTGAAAAATGCAAATAACATTGTCATCTAATATATGGGACACATTGTGAAGAATAACATTACAGTAAAACCTTCGTAAAACGGCCACTCAAAAATAGACAAAAAAGACCTTAATGACAACTGGTAGATTAATGAAGATCGGAAGTATTGCAGAATGCTCCACTAGGAGTATTCTGTAATACTTTTGACCTGCATTAAGCGATAATTGGTATTGAAAACCAATTTTTGGTCTTTTGGAGAGTGGCCGTTGTTTACAGGTTTTACTGTATTTCAACTATTCTGAGAGCTCAGCCACATTTTTTCCAGGAAAATAAGGCATGATTTTTAATTTAATCTGCAAGCATTTCACATGAAATACCAATCCTGTGTGTATATATCTGTGTATATATGTGTATATATGTGTGTATATATCTAGGGGTCACAGGTTCTAATTTCAAATAGTATTGTATTTCTTTTATCTGAATATTATTTTAGCACAAGCAAACAGTGCGAACCCGGATGAAATGCCTTACTTTTCGACATTTCATCTGGTTCCTTACTGTTTGCCAAATGGCCCATTAAGGAGTCACCAATAAATGAAGGGTTAATGTGTGTTAGGAACAGGACCATAATATATATTATTGAAGAAAATGTTGTTTCATTTCAGTTTTAAAGTGAAGTCGGAGTATCCCAATATTTTACAGTCCAGTTTTAGTTATTTATAGCAAATATCCTTTATACCTTCCCAAGGATACAACGTCTTTCTGTTAATATTTTATTTTGATTTGTGTATGCTGATATGAATGTTCAATTTGCACACATGCCAACTTGCACAGTTTGCTGTACACTGTCTCTGGTGTTTAACTGGAATAGGTTTTGCCTATAGAAATAAATTTTACACTGTTTTAGAAGTGTGAAGTATTTCGCTATGGATTTTTCAGCAAAAAAAAAAGAAGTATCTTGAATGATCGTGTGTAGTTTATGGCAATATTTTAGGAGCTTGTGAAATTGAAAATTTTGAGCCCTCAATCAAAAGAGCCATAATATATGAACCAGAAGAATGTTTCTGATATGTTTACAGGAATATTAGTGATATTAAATAAGTACCAAAAGGACCATATATAATGAGAAATAGTCACCACTCTAGAAATAGTAAAATGCAAGCTCCGCATCGTGTACAAGATGATTTATGGCAACTTGGCTGCTGTTCGTTCTAAAGCCACGCTTCTGTTGTTGGCGGTTCATTGTTGTTGCTCCCATTGTGTGCGGGGAATTGTGTTTGATCATTGTGTTTGATCCAGAAATGCTGAGAAATGACACTAGCTACACTACAAAACAACGTTGTTTTGTGATGTAGTTAGTGTCATTTCTAGCTTGGCAATCGTCTAGCTGAGGAAGAGAGAGCTGGTTGCTTTACAATCCTTTTACTGCTGTCATGAGGGTTGCTATGCTCTGTGTCTCTTCCTCTTGGTGACGTGGGTTAGAGTCTGTGATCTGATTTTCGGGTGTATCATTATCATAATCACTCGTTTTTTTGTGTGTTTTTTGTTATTTATTTTTGTTATTTTTTATTGAAACTCATTAAAAACGACAAATGTTTACTGCAAAAACAAGGTGGGCGTACACAAATAGGTGCGCAAGTTACATCCATGTTATAAAAAGTTATTACTTACGCCTAAAAATCGACTTTTTATGTTTTATTACAAAATATTTTTTTACCACAAGTCAAGCTACATTTTATGTCTTTCGCGGTGGGCAGAATCTTAGCGTAACGTAAAAAGCATCCTTGTTTAAGCGGCAAATTGAGCATGGAATTACTATAATGATGAAATAAAAACAAATTAACAATGAATATGTCAGCGGATTCGCGAATTTATGATCTTCAGATTTAAGTAAAACATATTTTAGTGATTTCCGATGTTCTTTCTTGGTTCCGGGTCAATTTAGTAGATAATGGGCCACAAGGTGCCGAAATAGACCATAATTGAGACACAAAAAGTTAGTTTACGGAATACCCGACTTTTATTAGCCTATAGTCCTTTTAACCCTTAAAGCGCCACCTTTAATTTGCAGCAAACGACAATTTAAAATTTTGCTGCTTTTTCAAAAATAACAAATAAGGCATGATATTTCATGAGAATCGCGAAATATCATACCTTATTTTTTTGGAAAAATAAGAAAGATGTCGCAAAAATTGTCGTCCGCTGCAGTCGTGATTGACGCTTTAAGGGTTAATGGGACAAAGACAAGCAGTGGAGACCCAAATCAGACGCCGTGATCAGTGTCTCCACTGTTTGCTCACAGAATGTTCTTTAAAGATTTGGATAAAAAATGAACAATAAAATGACTTATGCACACAACGAAGATTCAGATCAGCATCCACGCATACTCGCCAAAGCCTTCACTGCTTGCATGCACAAAGTATGGATGTAAATGACGGCTGAGACCAAACATTAGACATCTAGCTTCCCAGGATACGTCACAAGGGGTTTTCTGTCTATCTCTAGGGGCCGAATTTCGGCCCTATTCCCAACCGAAAATAGCCACCCTTTTTCCTAATACCATGTCCGTTTTTCCCAAATAAAGAAAAGTAAAAAAAATATATTTTTTTTTTACTTTTTTATAACATTTTTAGAGACCACTACTACTTATGAGAAACAATGACCCATATCAGAATGATACTTAAATACTTGTGGTTAAGTGGTATGCTTGGCATATATTTTACAATCTAAATTAACTTGATTTTGAGGATATACTACACTTGTTATGTTCTGTAACGTTAATTTCTCCCAATTTTGATGTTCAGTCTATCATATTTCCCAATTTTGGCCAGGGGCCTTTTCCAAAAATTGCAAGAAAAAGCTCTGCGTCATCATGGGCATTTGTAAGAGGCATTTGCGCATATGCGAAAAATACCAAAATCTCGTATGCTGGTCGATATAATGTTTTTGTTTTGTGAAAATTGTTTTTCTCGTAGTCTATTCAATTGACAAAAACTGTTGAATGTTGGTGTTGCTCAATGATTGTTGTTCAGTTCCATTCAACTTTCTTTTCATCAAGTGTCAAACTGGGTGTACAATACCAACGTGCTGGGAAAAGTTAACTGCGATACACAACTTAATAATATGTCTTCTTTATTCCCATAAATACTTCGGATACTAGTAAAGGGACCTTCATGTACCCTATATGGTCAAAGATTGCGAAGAAGCCTTTGAGATATGCGACCAGGCCCCGAGATTATACAATTTTTTCATGCTTAATTCAGCTGAACATGAAATGTATCCTGCTCATAAATGTTAATTGTTCATATTTAAACATTCATATGCATGACAAATGCAACATCTGAGTTTGAAAGCAAGAATAGTCCGAGTTTATTTTTCCGCATTTTAGTTGTTATGAGTAGCCTAGTTGAAATTTCTTGATCAGTTGAGTTGAGCATGAAAAAAAAGTTAAATAACCCAGGGGCCAGGTCAGGTTCAAACCTACTTGCTGAGCTACAAAGACAAGCTAGAACTAGGAGTTGAACTAAATAAGTTTTAACTTCCATTCAAATCCACTTAATATATTGTTTGTATAATATTCGTACATGTATACGTCACCTTGATATAAATGAATGTTTATTTCACATTTTATTGATATTCCAATGTTTTACATTAAATATCTCACAATTCACAAGCGCAAATGCATGCTGGTACAATAAGAAATTTATTGCATGGTATGTGCGTCTGCGCGGAAGATAATCCACTCGCTAAAGCTTGTGGATTATCTTCCCACACAGACGCACTTATACAAATACAAATTGTTTCGTTTAATTGTACGAATTGCATATTCGAAGGTAGCCCTATTCGGTACAACAGAAAGTTCCCAGCACAGTCATCGTCGGTCAGCATTTACTCGTATGAGGTGCTGTGCTCTGTTGAATCTGATCTGGGTGTAAACCGTTTACAATCAAGAAATGGTTGCACAATCACTTCAAAAAATTACACTTCGAAACATTTCGAAAACCTTATTTTATTGCGCACTAAAAGATAGAGAATTTTTATTCGGCAGCTGATGACTCTGTTATTCACTGAGCTGTGTCTGTACAGGCAATTGAGCATCAAGTCATAGGGAAACAATTAGTAGATCTGCACTTGATATGTGTCAAACTGCTATTTTAGACAAGAAAGTTGACAATTTTAGATTCATGTCACTGGCTTTTGTATAATTATAGTTTTGAAGGTATGCGGATTTTAAACATACTTGCAAAGTGTTTTAACCTGTTTCAGAACGATGGATTTTCACAAACAGTTTGATAAAATAAGTATGGGATAGTCAATTTCGTGTTTTAAGGGATCACAGGTTGAAATTTCTAAATGATGTATTTATGTCACACAATATTGCTTTTATCTTAGCAAACAGTGCAGACACTGATTAGATGCCGCTTTATACGTCTTCACTGTTTGCCAAAGTATCTGTTTACCGGAGGGTTAATATGGTGGGATTACTCTAAATAACATTGGAAGTAAAATAAGCCTTGAAAAGTGCTGGACGATCACTCTTAACACCTTGAAACTACTTGAATTTGGCCATTTCATAGGACTAATCATGCATTGGAGAAAACACACACACACACGCACGCGTGCGCGCGTACACACACACACAAAATAATTTCATACAAATTTATAAGAATTGACTCAGTCATCTAGTACTGGGAAGTTGATAAATAAAGTGTAAATCCAGTGTCCATGTCATGGCTTGGTTTCAAAGCAAGATTTTCAGCAGATGGCTACAAGTACTGTGTTGTTTGGTAACAGATCTTGGCTTGTGTTTGTATAGTATTGCATTAATGATTCATGATTTGTATTTTCTAAATAAATATTCTTAAACTGTATAGATTTTTTTATTAGTCTCAAAAGTTCTTCCAATGCATATTTCGACTGGTTCGCGGGTGCAATAGGGCCAGTAAATGACGTAGCTGTCCCGGTGCTTTATTTATACGTATGACGACAAAGACAAAGGCGAGTGGGCATGACCAGGAAATGCCACATCGCCAGAGGCACGCCATGAAGAAGAGACTGACACAAAGCACAAGCAGCCACAACACAATTATAGTAAAGCAACCAGCTCTCTCTTCCTCAGCAAGACGTTTGCTCAACTACAAAGGACACCAAGAACCACACAGCAAAACAAGAGATTGGTACAGTAAAACCTGTGTAAAACGGCCACACTCAAAAACACCGAAAATTGGTTTTCAATACCAATTATCGCGTAGTGCAGGTCAAAAGTATTGAAGAATGCTCCAAGGGGAGCATTCTGCAATACATTTGACCTTCATTAAGCTACCATTTGTCATTAAGATATTTGTTTTGTCTATTTTTGAGTGACCGTTTTACACAAGTTTTACTGTATATATAGTTAGCGGCGTCACATTACAAATCTATGCTTTTTATGCCAAGATGGATACACATATTAGCTTGGGATACCCTGAGAAAATGAGCCAGTACATGGCAAAACTACTAAATAAAGTGAACAACAAGCAAAGATTCAGATCAGCATGCGCACCAAGAGAACATTCAATAGGTTGCTTCTTTATGCTCCCAACAAAAATTCACACAAGACTGGGCTGATGCTTTTGCCATCCTAGTGCTTTTAATTTTCTTGGCTAGTTGGTTCATATTAATGGAAAATTAGATTTTGCTGTATGGGTACAAGATTTGTGCATATCAGGAATCTGATCAGCATATTTGTTTATCGTTGTCTGAAATGTACAATAACATAAATATGTGCTGAATGCAGACTTTCAAGCTCTTGACTAGTCTATGTAGCTGGACTTTTAGGTATGAGCCTTACATTTTTGTGCCTGATCGCGAACCTCAAAGACAGATTTCTGGCGATGGGGCTACACCGTTAGTGAATTTAGAGTTAACAAGCAGGCCTCCAATTAAGAGTGCTTAATCAAAAAAGAATCTTCTTATTTCTCAACCAAAAAATATGTTGTGAGTACTCAAAATAACTGTCTCAATGAGGCGGTTCTTTTGAGCACACAAAACAAATAGTTTAACAGATGGATAAGAGAATATTTACAATTTCGGCTTATCTGAATGCCTGGACAAGAGCTTTACAGATTTTTCACACATACTCGGATTCTATTGCATTTATTTACAAATGAAAATGGTTCAACCTTTTTGTTTGTCTTCATAAGCAGAACCATGTTGTGCCGACTTTTTGGACGAATATCTATATAAATATAACAAGCTAAAATTGCGGGGTTGAGGAGCGAGCAGTAATAGCTTTTTTCGAACACAAGGTTTATGTATACAACTTTTATGGGTCGAATTCAAATGAAAATCACTATTGCATATTTTGTTGTCTTCACGAGGCTGTAAAACATACCCGATAATACATTAAATGACATGCTTTGACTCGAAAATGATGTATTTAATGCATGTAAGGCACCTGAAATCACATTCTAGGACAATAAACCTCGAGTTTAAGTGCAAACATAAAACCATGACGACGAGTGGTAACAAGTGAATGACTAAATATAATAGATAGCTGTTTTGTTATATGACTTGATTTTTGACAGTACAGTGAAAAAGTGAAAGGGACGATAAAACGAATGGTCATATTCATATTTTTGATCCACGCTGATGCAGTGGGCCGGAGACGATTGAACAATTTTCAGTCAGAGTATTATAGAACTTTTTGGTTACTGTAAAGGCGGCACCTCATGACTGGTCTACCTTAGACATAGGTAAAAGCTGAAAATGAGGCGAGATTTTATTCAAAAGTAACTGTATCAACTTGCGCCAAAAAACATATTATTTAATCCTAAGACGCCAGCAAAATAACTGCATTCGAAAATGTCTATTTAACATAAGCACAGAGGCAAACAGTGTGGAGACAGATCAGACTGCTCCTGGATCCACACTATTTGTCTATGAGGCTTCAAATATTTCAGTAGGCGACAAAAACATACGACTTTTTGTGAGTATGCGCTTTAAGGGTTAATAAATGTGAGCTCAGTGTGCATACGGTTAGGATTTTCATGAAATGCACGCACGTTTGCGAGGCCCAAACAACTTATTAACTCTACAACAAATTATAAATAGAACCTGATTTCCCTTCTTTAGCAGATAGAATAGCCGAACCACGCCCAGATATGAATATTAAAGTTACCGCCTTTACAATATGCAAAAAGTTCTGTTATGCCGTTTGTTTTGGTTTGGTTACGGGTAAACATTTAAAGGTGTACAACCGTGTGAAATGTACAAACACGTGAAACCTGCGCATTTGCATAGGTTTCAAATGATTGTACATTTTCAACTAGGTGACAGTATAATAGAGCTATCACATTCATTTTAAGAAGTTTATTTTAACATGTTGTCAGGCTATTCTCGAAAAGATTAGTAAAGCGCATCTGGATATCTACTGTACACTATTTTAAAAGGGAACATCTACTCATATAATTGATACCAGAGAGTATGCAATAATTATTTTGAGCATTGTTTATTGACTTTTTTTTTGTTAGAAAAATCGCAAATATATTTGCTATTCTGTCAAATATATTTGCTATTCTGTCAAATATATTTGCTATTCTGTCAAATGTTATTGCTATTCTGTCACCATCCACAAAACCCACCAAAAATAACAATAAACTAAATAAATAATATTTAAAAAAACCTTATGGAGCTACCAAACCAAATGTTAAAACTGATTGATAAAAATATTCTCAAGTTTGCACTAAACAATAACTAATGTGGATCTTTTTTTCAGATTTTTGTTACCATTTTCAACCTTGTCATGTTTGTTCTGATTTTGCTTCACCAATCTGAGCAAAGGTCCATATATTTCAGTTTTGTTGCTACAGAAAGGTAATGTACTTTATACGCGATGAGTAACAGTTGGAGATTTTTTAAAAATACATTTTTCTGAGTTAATGTCCATGTCCATAGCTTAATCGCCTACCATAAAATCAAACCCATATACATCTATGAGTGTTTACACCAGAAAATGTACCTTCTGGGCATTTGTAAAGCCTTAGACAAGATGGAATCGAAAACGAACGAGGTAAGATTGTATCTTTACTACACTATAGGCACTGTTGCCAATACTATACTCAGCAAAAAATAGTTTACAGTTTTCTGTTAATAACTCTGGACTGTGTGTTTTATTGACTGAGCCATATTAGCATTTATATAATTCAAGAGACACCCGACTGCAAAATACAAGACCAGTTAATACCCTCTTTGAACCCTTGCTAGAGTTATCGCAATATTACGTTTTCAAGCAAAATTAGCATAGAGTTAGTTCTGTCATGCACAGAGGTAAACTTATTTCATCCTAATAATCTTTGATGTCTAGACACTAAGAAAATCAACATAAATTGATAATTTATACAGATTCTGGCTCAGAGTTTGAGTTTAAAATTGATCTTGGTGCAAATCATCTCCCTTTTGATTAAAAATATAGAGAATTTCAACGCATCATCTATCCTTTACCTACCCATTAAATGTTACCGTTCTGTAATATTGTGTGCATTGTCTCTACTGTCGAGATGAAACATAAAATATAGGAATTTTGCTCAGTGGGCAGAAATGAAACGCAAAAAAATCTTTATTTGAGGCCATAAAATATTTTGAGTAGGGGGCTTAAATGCTGGGCAGGTAGGAAACAGCAAACAATCATATTTTTTTTTAATTTAGGCCTGGGCACTATGGAAAATGAATCCCTTTACATAAGGGGGGCAAAACTATAAACTTTGTAATAGATTGTATGTATGCTCTTGTTTGTACACATGTAAAGAGTTTATCAAATAAAATTATGTTTAAACTAAACTAAAACAAAACAAAATTATACACAGGATCCACATTTGAGACCCATGTGCATTAGGCTAGGTTATTAGGCCTTCAAATTTGCTTGGAAATAAAATGCAAACATTGTTTATGAAAACGTTAGAACACGTTGTATGGTTAAAATTTACGATTTAGAAAGAACAACTTTTAAGAACATACGTCTGTTGCTAAATAAAATATCAAGAAATGTGTAATGTGGTCTTTTTTCATACTTGGCCTCTTACATAAGCTTATAAAAGATAGTGTGCAACATTGTGCCAATAGACAATAAGGAATTGATAATTGTTGGTGATATTCATTATACTTGAGTATGAAGCTGGCACAACAAGTGTTGGGGGGGGGGGAAATAGTAAAAATGGCATAATATAGGATACGTTGATAAATTTGATCAGACAAGTTGCATTATACAGCATCCGTTCAGAGACATTCCCATTGCAGATAAAATGGTCAGCCCCAAACACAAAGTAATAAAATATTTGTTCTAGTACAATTTTCATTTTTGACGTTGAAATGTAAATTTATAGTATGTAATTGCAGCTTTGGAACCATTACCTCAAATGTTTTCTATTTTGAGTTGGAATCACCGATAGTACTTCTGATTTGGTGATAGGTATACATTTACAAAAATATTAATTTTGATCATTTTGGAAGTTACGTCAATTTTGATTGTTGACAGGACCAATTTTCACTTAAGAATATCATTAGTTTGACTTTAAAGAAGTTAGTATAGCCAGAATTGATTATTGTCAAAATATATGTTCCGGATGCTTTAAAGAAACGTCTCAGTGAGACGTTTCTCTTTAGCATCCAAAACATATATTTTGTGAGAAAATAGTTAAAATACTTCATAAACATACCATGCTATATCTATCCAATGCATTCTTTATTTAATTTGAGTAAAGCGGATACTACGAGCTATCAAAGTTCGATTTATTGAGGCTTTCCTCACGGACATATTGTAGGATCCGTGCTTTCCTGTTGGTCTTTCTCTGTGTTGTCTTTGCCTTGATGTGACATGCAGCCATAAAGTATATATTTATAGTAGCCTTTTCCCTTTGACTGCATTGAATCACCGCATTATCCTCAAATACAAGTTGTTTACACATACTTCAAGAGCAAAATTTTTGTTTTAACAATTTCGAGTGATTATTATTTATGTTTTTACGCCGGGAATATACCCTCATCTTAAGGTAATCAATTTATACAAACAAACTTTATTGCACTTAAGTAGTCTGAGTTTGCAAAAAGACCAACAACGTATCAAACAGTTTGACACTGTTATAACTGTTCAAAGCCAGTCTTGATATGCCGTATTATGATTATAGCAGGGATGGGTGTAAAGACATTTCTATTGCCTTGCAGTATACGCCCCTTGAGACCCAGTGGCCCAGGTTAGGCTGCTGTCCGTTCTAAGGCGGTGGTTCTGTTGTTGTTGACTTTTTGTTTATTGTTACTCCCATTGTGGGAGTCTGTAATTGTTCTATGTTTTGTTGTACGTTACTTTATGTCCATTCTAGTATTGCAATCATCTTGATGGGGAAGAGAGAGCTGATTGCTTTGCTTAATTTGTCTTCCTGGTGTCTCGTAATGGTTGAGCGGCTCTTCCTCGCGGTGCCACGGGGTTGTCTGCAGTTTGTGATTGTGGTATTTCCTGATCATACTCACTTACTATTTTTGACTCCTGCCTCGTACAGCTAGGATCTTTCTGTACACTGTTTGAAGCGTTGCGCACATGCAAGTGAGCATCCTTAAATATCCATTATATTTTGGGATGGGTGAAGTTTTGAACGGTTGCGACAATCTAAAGATTCATTAAAGAGTTGCTTTGAGAATGTAAATATTCGAATTGACATCTCTGTTTAATACTTAAGCAGAGATATGCCTTTTAAATTGAACTTTCTTTATGGCCATCGGTAAATACTGCGCTTCATCGTAGATCCAGATCCACTGACTACTGATCAAGTTTCACATTTTGTCACACAGCCTGTGATGTCATTGTAATGAAAAGATAAACATCATTTAGCTAGGTGGAAGTTGACATACAAATGAGCCAGTGCATGAGATTTTCAACAATTTGGTATGTGCGACCAGCAAAGCCTCAGATCAGCCTGCGCATACGCGCAGTCTGATCAGAGCCTTTGCTAGTCGCATGAGTGTTCTATGATTGTTAAGCTACTGACTGAACACCATTTGGAGTTTCTAAGCTTAAAAGAAGGATACACAGACTCGTCTGAGTTTACACTTGTCAAAATGTCAAATTGTTGGAAATCTCATGATAGTAAAATACCTGTGGATATGGCCTTGGGCAGAGTTGAGTAGCCCCCTATATCATACAGATAGCTGGTACAAGCTGTGTTAGGGTCCTTCATCAGGAACAACGCCGCCTCAGAACCTTTCTAAATGTTGTTATTGTTAGTCCCAGAGCCGCTATCTTTTCTATTTCATTTAGTTAGCAGTAATCTACACCACGACCTCCTTGTGGTAGAGCAGCATCAGAAGCAAGGATAAGTCAACATGTATCATGTGTGTATGTCAATATACAGCTATTGGTTAATGAGGTGTTCTTAATACATGCATTAATTATGTAGAAACTGAATAAAACAGTTTAATATATGAATATGCATTACTTTGATAGAATTCCCAAACACAGATGTTTAACAATATTCCAAAATAATCTATATCTCTAATATAAGTGACAAACACGATTCCTTTCTGTTATTGCCTGCTGTTCAAATGGTCAAACAGATTTATTTCCGTTTCTCTACACCTCTATTGATAAATATGCATTTCCATATTGGCTCCGCCTTCTTTTATGAATTACCATAATAGTATTCGCTACCAGAAAAGGAAAATCCAATAAAGATGTTAAGGCAGTAGAAATAGCGAAAACTACTGTTTAGAATATGTAGAAATTGCTTTAAGTAAAACAACGAGGTCAAAAATTTATTGCTCACTCATATTGTTTGTATAATATTGATTATTTCATACTAATAGCTGTTTAAAATAAACAAATGATTGAATTTCTCTGCGAACTGTCTGAGCTAGTTCTACACTGCCTGCCACTTCACCAGCGTGCTTAAGTCGTATTGGCGCATGCAATCAAAACAAGCCTTTCAGATAACTAGGAAGTCACTCCATGACTGTTTACAACATCATACACTATCATTGTCTAATTGCTTGCATAAACGTTGTCAAAATTATGACGGTAAATGTCCAAATATTTGTTACTAACATGGTAGATAAACAGAACCACTGTCACAAAATAACGTTAATTTATCAAACACAGTATCCTTCGTTTGTAAGTTAAGATAACTATTCTCTTTATCAATATCCCCTTTCCTTAAATAACACCTCTCTATCACCAAGCGACTCATCACAATAGATTTGACTCCTCCCATTTTCTCTATCGCCGTATTTGATGTATGTACCCGAGTACACACCCGTATTTTCGCACTTTCACTGAACGATAAAAGCAATACGAAACTGTACCATAGAAAATAGACAGTTTGACTTGGATTTGACTCAACCTCCATATACGGATAATATTATTCCACGTTCATATCTTTGGTTGCAAGAACAGAGAAGACAGAGGTCAGACTGCGTGATACGCAGTCTGACCTCTCTGTTCTCTATTCGCAAGAATAGCATCTTGATGGTTTGTATGCGTGAAGTTATTATTTTTTGAAATCAGGACGAATCTTTAACAATAGTTTAACGACCAAGATGTAGCTACCTACCAAAACGAAACGGAAAATTAACTCCGAAAATTCGACTCATAACCCCCGAAAAAGGTCGAAAAATAAAATCTAAAGTTTAAGGTAGGACACACACGATTTAAAAACACTTTAAATATTTAAAGTAAATTATCAACCATGTTCGGCAATTTTCAAATCAATGAATCTTCGATTTTCTAGATATAAAATGAACATACTGAATGTTTCCCCCGCTAAATTGAGCAGAAAGTGTACGCATTGTCCTAAAATATGAATGGAAATAAATGTG
This sequence comes from Loripinus fragilis, assembly GCA_964019695.1. Classification (NCBI taxonomy): domain Eukaryota; kingdom Metazoa; phylum Mollusca; class Bivalvia; order Lucinida; family Lucinidae; genus Loripinus; species Loripinus fragilis. The sequence continues at coordinate 39,081,025 of OZ026515.1, forward strand.
TCAGCCAAGAAACATTTCAATTTCAAAACGCAGCTTGATACTTGGAAGCCATGAACGGGTGCATTCATTGTGATCTAACCAGACCTTAACATGGAAATATATAGGCCAGACCATGAGATTTTGCCTATGCGTGAAACAGCCACCTTTCCCTGTCTTCTCGTCTTCGCGTAAATTTTAACCCTTTATGCATGCACTAATAGATTCTTCATTCTGGTTTGATTTCAGGACTTTAGTAAAGAGTACGTAACGAAAATTTACTTTTCTTAATTCTCAACCAAAACATATGTTGTGGGTACTCAAAAGAACCGTCTCAATGAGACGGTTCTTTTTAGCAACCAAAACATATGTTAAAATTGATAGGTAAGACAATATTGGCAATTTTACGCTGAAAATTTTTGTTTATCTAAACCTGTGGATAAATAACATTTTGATGGTCCATTATATACATTGAGGGATCACAGACTACAATTTCTATATAAAATTGTAAATGCATTTTTGTTTTAGCAAACAGCATAGGCCCTGATGAAGTTATTATACTGCACTTTCGTATTATCCTATGTTATCTGACGAACCTATTCATTGGCCTCATGACCTTACAAAAAACTGTTAAAATATCTTAAATGGTGCTTTGATTTCGTTTTCATTCAATTTCTTTAAAAATGCACATTATAGAAGGCAGATACTAGAAAGACTGAGATACGCATCAATTTGTCATCCGTTTTGCTTAATCAAAACAAATGAGTATGACCAGGAAACCACACAACCATAGTACCCACCCGTGGCACCATGAGGAAGAGACACAGAAAAAAGACGACGACAAGAAAACAAATATAGCAATCATCTCTCTCTTTGTTTCTCTCTCTTCTTTGCTCTCTCTTCCTCTTCAATAGACTTACTCCATTTATTCACATTTTCACGTCTAATCCATGGTGAAGATTCTACCAGTAACCGGAGCTGCTATTCCTTCAAAGGCATGGCTTCTATTGTTGTAAGTTAGATGTTTGCTGTTGCTTCCATTGTGTGTGGTGTTTATATGTTTGTTTCTGGTTTCAAGATATAGTTCTTTGTTTCATTTCTAGTTTCACTCATGCTGTACTCATATATAAAACCTATGCAGTAGATAAAACCTTACACCCAACCATGAAACCCCCTGCTGTAGAGGCATGTTTATAACTAACGCCATTTTTATAGAAGTTAATATCGCCCATGCATAAATGGAAGAACTTGATAAAAATCCCAAAAGTAGGAAAGTAGATTGTTCTTGACATGGCTATAAGCTGAAAGTAACGACAATTTACGCATAAAAGCCATTGAGCATGACACTTGAAACAATTCAGAACTTTGTTTCTAGGGTCATTTACCAGTTATGTATGATCTTTCGGTAGTCTTTACATTACTGTACAGACAGACAGTCGCATCTCAGCCGAGATTAAAGGCAAGTCACATGGATAGGAAGCTACAACTTATTCGAAGGCCAAACAACTTACCCCAGCTATGTTTAGCACTGTGTCATTTCTCAATGATTTAGAAAGATGTATAGTTGAAAAACACACTGTACACCAATCAATCTGTGAACACCAATAAATAGTAAGCTTTTTATTTGGTTGTAATATTATATGTATAGTATGAACTTTAGAGTTTATTGTAGGCATAGGCATATATCAGATTAGACTTGTGCAGTCCATTCAATTAGATTTTATATTCTCATGGAAACAAGTAACTCTCAAATACCTATCTTACTGAATTTTAAAGAATCTGGCAAACAGTTTGAAAGAGTTAAAGTGCTATTAGAGAGGATATTTTCTTCTTAGTATGATCTGTTGATTTAGAAAAAAATATTTCTACTGTTTGGACGATTGCCACTCTAACATCAGATTTGTCTTGATTTCAAAAGTGTCTTCCTTGTTCTGGATGAATATGTTTCTCAATCGTCCTTTTATGGAATATATTGTTATGGTATGGGACGATGTAGTATTTAGTATATCGTGATAAGTTCTCATGTCAGTCAGTCCACCATACCAGTGGCAACTGCTTTTGCGTCTCTGATGCTCTATGAATATATTCTGAGAGATTGGAAAGTTACAAAAAGACACAGATTACCCCCGAGATTTCCCTGATTATTTTCGTGATTTTTTGCCAGGCTTCAAGTTACTACAATTATTATCTCATAGCACCTGAGCAAAAACGTTGTTGAAAGTAAACAAAGTGTTATCTTAGTTTGCGTGGGTGGGTCGTACGAATATCACAGTGGAGCCTATAATGTACTTTAGGGCAGTAAATGCCCTGGTCAGTATGTGCATCTTCGTATGTTAGTCTTAATACATTTTAAACCATATCAGAATTTATGGGTTTCGGTAGAATATTGTAACAAGCGTGAATGTCATCGCAAAGAAAAAATGCACATATTTTGTCCTACCATATGCCCTTAAAGTCCGTTTCTTGAGCTATAGATGTAATATTTTAGCCAGTGTTTTCCCTGATCTGCGTTGCCAAGATATACCATGCACATACACGTAGCTATCTTTTTAGTCCATGATTTTGTGTTCGTTTTCTGTCTCGAAGCCAGGTTGGAAACAACACCTGTGAATAAGGAAGAATCACGCCTATACTTTAAATAGTAGACACTTATTTAACCTATCTATGTCTATTGTCTTCACATAGAAATGACAAGCAGCGTGGCCTAAAATGAAACGCCCCAGAGCAGAATGGGGGTCTTGAAAACTCTATTAGTCATCAACGTTTTTCAAAGAGGGCCGTACGAGCTTCCCTCGAGAAGCAATTGGACCCATTGGGTCCAATTACTTCTCGAGGGGGGTCCGTACCAGTATTTCTAAGGAAACATGTAGCAACTTATGATTTTCCAGGGGGGTTCCAGACGCCCTGCCCACTCCTTTGGATCCGCCCATGTAATCTAATATGTGTCCTGCTAAATAAATTGATATGACACATTTAGCTATTTTTTCTATCGAGTTCCGTTATTAGCTGTGGTTTCCCCTTTATCGCAAGACGGTGAGTCCTTCCATAGATTCAATGACAACTCTGACCTAAACTTTCATCGGTGGGTTGGCGTCTGATGCTTGCCTTTGGTCGATCACATCATGGTTCAATTAGGGGTTTTCTCTGGCTCTGATTGTCTGTGAGTTGAGAACCCTTTTGTTCGTTTCATAACATTACAGTAAAGCCTGTGTAAAACGGCCACTCAAAAATAGAGAAAACGAAGATCTAAATGACAAAGTGTGTCTTAATGAAGGTTGAAAGTATTGCAGAATGCTCCCCTTGGAGCATTATGCAAGACTTTTGACCTGCATTAAGCGACAATTGGTCTTGAAAACCATTTTTTGGTCTTTTTTGAGAGTGGCCGTTTTACACAGGTTTTACTGTACTTTAATTTGATATGTTACCATGTGGTGATACATGACATAAGTTTGGAAGCCTCCACGCAAGCTAAACATTTATTCTGTGTTTTAACGATGAAAGACTCTAGGGCAAAGATTTGGACAGTAAAATTATTTTAAGCCCCCCTCCCCCGGTGGCTTAGGATGCTGTCCGTTCAAAGGTGGTTGTTCTGTTGTTGTTGGTTCATTGTTTATTGTTGCATCCGATATGTGTGTGTGTGTTTTTTGTGTTTAGTCCTTGTTTTGTAATACAGTAATTAGTATATTTTCTATTTTTGCAATTATCTCGCTGAGAAAGAGAGAGCTGGTTTCATTACCTGTATTTTGTTCTTGTTTGTTGTCAAGTTGCTGTTAGTTTTGTGTTTCTCTTGGTGCCGTGGCTTTGGTCGTGGCATTTCCCGTTCATACTCACTTAATGTTACCTATTTAACAGTGTTGAAAAAAACATACACGTTAGCGAGAAACTTGGCTTTTATGAAATTTTGTATTGTTTGTTTTGTTGCTTTACGTCTCAAGGCAACAGCTATGGTCATTGCGGGACGGTCAGTTCACCTAACCACACTTTTTCCTGAGCAAGCTTGAACAAGCAGTTAACCAGCACTTATGAAATTATTTTCATGTTTGTTTGTTTTGATTCTTAACATCAAAGACACCAATTTTTCAGTCATGTAGGAACTGGTCTTTCTGGGTTGAATCAGTATTAAACAGAGGATAAAGTTTCTTGCTGAAGGACACAGCGTAGTGCCTCCAGTGAGGCTCTAATCCACAAACCCTCGATCTGGAGCCAAGCAGTCACCGCGCTCATGTTATTTTTACAGTTGCAATATACGAGGGGCGTTCATTTAATTGTGGAACTGGGTTTCTGCAAGGCGCATTATAGGACGTATCCATATTTCATTCATTTCAACCGGTTGATGTGTTCTCCCTTGACAGAAACTCAATTTCTAGTGTTAAAATCCAGGCTCTGAATGCAGATAAGTAGTCTTTTTGGGACACACTCTATAGACACTGAACATTGACACTGTCAGGAGCATTTTGGGGCTAATATCGATGTCTGGATAGATTGTTTTTTCAGTAAAGTAAACAGGAAAAAGTAACAGGGACTCAACTATGGTGAATAAGACGGACTGTGGAGCTGTACCACAGTTTCTGTTTCCAGGAAATCCTGACCCAGTTTACTCTTGTGGGCCTATGCATTGTTATGAATAAAGCACAAGTAACTTAGATCAGTTGCATGTTTGCTTTTCGCATGTTTTCTTTTTCATTTTTGAAACCACGTTGTTCTTATAGAACTACCTGTAACTTGTCGAGCTTTGGCACTTAAACTTGAACAATGGGCCAATCAGAATTCAGAAATAAGAAATATGAAACTTTTCCCAGAGCTTTTTGTTCTTCTACGATGGCAGGCCTAGCTTGTTTTATGTACAACCAATGCTTATTATTGACGCGTCTCTGGGGCTTTTCTGATATTCTAGATTTGTCACAATTTTGACACTTTAAAAAAATGACATTTCCATACTAATAGCCTATTTTGTTATTTAGCCAAGCGATGGGGTACACTGAGAACAAACCTTTCTAAGTTTTAACTGCTGAGTCAAATCTTACGAGCTGATCCCGATAATATGCTAACACTCTGAGCAATATTTATCAATGTAAGTCTGGCGTCTTGTTTAATCAGGCGTGTCACAGCATCACTATAAGCATTGGTTTACAACAATTTTGGGCTGACCAGGACGGGAATCATCTTTGTGGTTAGTGAAACCATCTTGAAATTTCTTGTGTCACCTGAAAACTAACGTTTTGGATGTTCTATGTTTCTGCTACAGATCATTATATGTCTGTGAACCTGAAATATTCAGATTAATGCGACCTTCAATATAGGTCCTTATTTCAAAACTTGCTTGAGTTTTCATTAAACAAACAATGTTTTGGCCAGTGCAATTACGACTGCGCATGTTTGAACTTTCAATAACTTTTGAAAGAGTGAACGGATTAGAACAAAATTTTGTTCCATTATTCTAAACCACTCCTCCCTTAAATTACCGCAATTTCCACGAGTTTCTTATAGCCATGTGATAAGGAGGCGCAATAGTAACCGAATTAAATGAACGTCCCTCGTATAACTATAAAATAAGATGGTTTACACATGCAATGGCATATGATAAAAAACAATGCTAGCACTCCACTTACTGCCATATGATGTCAAGGGAAATTGAGTACTACCTTGTCATCAATAGGAACTAATCATCCGCGAACAAAACACGTATTTTATTTCAGAGCAAACAAGGTAAAAGTTAGGAGGTGTATTGATATGAACTAATTCTTGAAACACTAACATTTTACAAGTAAACTCATGTTGACAAACACGCTTTTGCAATCAGACAGACAATGCCTGTTTCTCTGGGGGATTAAACCCTTAAAGCGCCAGCCAAAAGTCTGCATCTGAAAGTATCGTCTGCTGATGCCATCTGCTGCAAATAATGCCAAACATTATTAACTTATTTAAGTGTAGAAGCAAACAATGTGGACCAAGATCCGACTGCTACTACAGGAGCAGTCTGATCTGGCTCCAAATTGTTTGTCAAACAGGCTTGTAAAACATTTCAGCAGACGATAAAACAGACAACATTTGTTGCGATTGGTGCTTTAAGGGTTAACCATTGTATTGTTTCTTAAGGCACTACTATCAACAAATCAAATGTTCATGATATTAAGCGTTAAATTATTCTTTGTACTGTCCTGCTAGCCAAGAGTGACAGTGAAGTCAGTGACGGCATGTTTTGTTTACAAAGTTATCAGGGACTTAGAATCGATAGATCACTTTTGTATTAATCCTATCCCGCGGATAGGATTAATACATAGGTGATCTATCGATTCGCGTTATCTCAAGTGGAGTGTACAAGTTAAAATTTTACTTAACAATTGTAAACAAAATAGCACGTCACTGTCACTCTTGGCTGGCAGGACAGTACATGTGTACGTGTATGTACATGCATGTACATCTTTCTTGTGGCGCTATCATATAGAGACCTGAAGCCATCTATGTTTCCTCTTTTTGTATGCGAGCAGCACAGGCTGTGATGAGACTGTATGCATACGCAGGCTCATTTGAATCTTTGCAACAAGTACCAAAATCTTATGTTGTGGCTTAAAATATGATTTTATATTTTAGTTTCTTAAAACAATCAGATAGTCGTTCTCATTTGTCGGCTAAGCTGTACCTTCATTCAGAACTCATCCGTTTAATCTGTGATATATGAGATTCAATTTATTACCACCCACACAAACGCTACTGTCAGTGTGCAATATAGGAAACTCATTCACAACCAGAAATGGAGGTGTTAGAAACATACAAAGGTAACATGCCAAACTACTATTCTTCCCAGTGAAATAAGAATTCAACTGTAGACCAGTTCAAGTTATAACAAATAAACATATGACAAATTCATATATTATTTAGATGTCAGTGCAGCACATACTATTTTGGTGCTGTTGTCATATTGTATGCAAATGCACAGACGCACCAGAGCCATTGCTGCTCGTATACAAAACTTATGGATGAAGATGAATATTCAGACCAAAATTTTGACCTGTATCTCAACTGAATACAGCAACATGGGCATTTAAAGGTATACGAGATAATTACCAAAATCTCATGTACTGATATTTGAGATTTACGCAAAAATGTTTTCGTTTTCAATTCTTTTCTTGTCATTCATGCGTTTTATACATGCTGGGCGCTTTCAAATATGTTCTTTAAAATGTTATTCATTGGAAGCAAATATTACACAAAATAACTGAAAATGTAGAGTATACAGGTTTTCTAGGCCAGACTAGTACGTTTCAGCCATTTAAGCCTCATCAGTGACCCTCTATAGTGGTTTCAAAGTTCCATAATGGAATGTGTGATACCAAAGGACAAGAAAATTAAATCTACACTATAGTGAAGGGCATGCCGCCACACAGTCCCTTAATACCTTTGCGATAAAAACGTGTTGGCTGATGCTAAAGCAAAGTTCAAAGAATATAGGCCTTTACTCATAATATACGAGAAGCAAATTGTTACAAAATAGGAAGTAACTGAGTGACACATTGCCCCAAATTTGCACAATGGTTAAATGTTTTGCGAAAGCAAGTCCTGAAGAACTGAATGATTGCTGATCAATAGAATTAAAAGTTTACAAACATAATGACAGCGCACGTTCAGAGTTAATGTCTGTGGCACTAGAGAACGATCTGAGCATCTTTGATAGTAAATCTTCAGACGGCTGTTTAACTCTCATAATTATACGTTTCTTCGCATTTCTTTCAATCCGCGACGTATAAAATCAACACTAATACATACAAGCGAACATCAAATAATATGATCAGGCTGATGCGTAGCCTGATCATATTCTTTGACGTTCGCATGCACAATATCCAGTGCTTTTAAGATTACTGCGCGTAAATAGCGTGATACAGACTGATGCATATTATGAGTTGGCACATCAATGTTTGCACAGGCCTTACGGTTAGTTTCGCCACGGTGAGGCCCAAATTTTTGAAAACAATAATCATTGAGTCCTCGTCAAACTCCATCATTGCCGGCAACCCTATCCAACATCTAAACAACCACACGGTGTTGCGTATTGTGACAGGGAACGGCTGCTTTCTCCCTAAACACCGGTTTCACGTTACCATAGACACGCGCCACTGGCGTTTTGAAAAGCCTCTAATTTCTGGTGCGAAATTGTCTTACGATTTCCACGCCCAACGGCTAAACCCGAGAAGTATCCGAAGATTCAGTTTTGATTTCTAAAGTAGCATTTAATTTGAACGCTCTATGAAATGCACGTACAGTAAAATCTGTGAAAAACGGCCACTCAAAAATAGACAAAACAAATATCTTAATGGCAAATGGTAGCCTAATGAAGGTCGAAAGTAGTGAAGAATGCTCCAAGGGAAGTATTCTGCAATACGTTTGACATGCATTAAAAGATAAATGGTCTTGAAAAACAATTTTCGGTCTTTTTGAGAGTGGCCGTTTTACACATTATTTACTGTATTCACTTTCAAAGACTAAAAATAACATGCCACAGAAAGTCTTAATTCGGTGCTCACCAAGAAAATGGCGTCTTTGAAAAAATACTTAAGGGAACAAATAATTTAGCCTGCATGGTCCGGATTCCGTTTAATGCCGCTTTGAACTCTTTGAGAACAGATAGACATGATAGCAATAAACACAAGCATAATTTAAGGTCATTAATCATAATTTTCTTTAAAAACCCATAAAGTCTGGTTTCTAGCAATTCCCACAAATTATCATATTAGGCGACCTGACAGTACCTTTCGCATGTGTTTTGATGCAGAGAGAGAAAGAGAGAGGCCCCTTAATATTATCATAACTTACCTATCAATATTTTCGCATAATTCTTGCAGATTTTCAGTAGATCACGTACCAGGTGACTTTGCTTTAGAAATGTCCGTAACAAATACAAATTTGTAAAGCCAAAGTTCATCCTAACATATAATATGTTGTGATGTCATTGGATTTGAGAAGATGTCAGATTCCTAAGTGGTGGATGCATGTAGAACCACATAGTCTATTGCTACCACACAATTGTGACACCGTAGTCAACATTTAAGGTAAGTTAAGATCTTGCATGGGTCCTGTATTATTTCCTAAAATTTTGTATCGTTCACTTGATGGTATTTCTTGGAATGTTCAAAATATAACGAAGTACATACAGGTTATTATATGGCCGTGGTGTGCCTCTAGGTCATATTTGCACTGGGGTTGCCATATCGGCCCGAGGGCTTTAATACACAAAACATTATTAACCCTTGTCCTGCTGAACTCGGATTTATCTTCTTTAGAAGACAGCGTAGATTCAGAACAGCTGGCCAGCTGATTAGAATATACACTGTTTTCAAATCTACTTGAAAAGAGAAAAGATATGCTTATAATTGGAATACTGCAGGTAAACAGGATAAAGGAATGGAAAGGGGAGCTTTCTGCAATACTTTCGACCTTCATTAAGAGATAATTTGTCTTGAAAACCAATTTTTGGTCTTTTTGAGAGTGGCCGTTTTACACTTGTTTAACTTTTACTGTATTCTCTTGGTACCGTAAAATCTGTGATGTTTTAAAAACATCTAGTAAAACCAGACCACTTGTTTTTAAGGAATAAATGGGTTAACTATATTCAACCTCTTCAAATTCATTTTCATTGCACATGCATTCACAAACTTAATCTTTCAGCCATTACTTCACTTTGATAACAATTGTTCTCATTTGATATTTGCTCGCTATTGCAATCTCTTCGCTAAGACTACTCCAGCCCTTGAATAACATATTTTCATGTAAAGTATTTTGCTTTGAGATTGTCAGTTTTTGCTTTGAGATTGTCAGCACGAGAGAAGTGTCCTTCAAGTTTATTTGACTTATTCATCAGAAGGACACTTGAGAGTGATAATCCGCCCGAGCTGTTGCGGAGAGGGTATTATCCCTAAATATGGTACTTAGGTATCATCTCTGTGATCTTTGCTGTTTAAAATCGCATCTATCAAAACACGGGACATTTCAACATTGAAGCGATTAAACACTCGGCTGCGTTCGTTTAGAGTCCTCCGCTGGAGAAGATCTGCTCGATTTGTTAATGATTATATTTTCTGAATGATGAATGGGGCTCCGTTGAGCAATTGAGATATTACATATTATTAGTAATGCATAATTTGTGAATTCAGAATTCACTGTACCTTCCATAACAGGTGAGAAAATGTAAATTTAATCTAGGGGTCGCATCGTGTGAAAAGTATACGTTGAATAGTTAGTGAGTGATAGATCCACTATATTGAGGCAATGGCCAGACTCAAATAACGCGTACATTTGTTTGCAGTTGGTGACTTAACTAGTCAAGAACAGACTCTCATATTACAATTCAATATGAGCTGGAAATGTTTCAATCATAGTTAATAGCATATACCCGATGCAAATGTAAGACTATTGTACTAAAACTATTTACATGCTCAACCCACAAGCTCTTTATAAATAACATAATTCTAATAAATTAGGCATTTTTCGTGCTCAGAACAACACACACTGTCATTTGTTCTGGTCAGTATTGTTGGCATTTTAGAAATTATGACAAAATTAATTTTCATACTCATGTGAATTGAGCATGAAAACATTACCTAGGGGTCAGTTCTCTCTTCCCAAGCGAAACGAAGGACACAAAGTAACACCCTACAAACTAGACCCAACTCAACTAGAAAGTTGATCTATAAAGCCATACAGTGCTGTTTTGGCGTACTATGTAAATGTATTAATTGACAACCTGGCCCCGTGATTATAAAACTTTTTTCATACTCAACTCAGCGGAGTATGATATTTATCCTGCTCATAAATGTCAAAATGCCAACAATTGTTGGCATTTTAACATTTATTAGCATGATAAATACAACATCTAAGAGACTTAAAGCAAGAAACTTCTTTATTTGTAGGTATTATAGCTTTTATGAGCAGTTGAAATTTTGTGCTCAGTTGAGTTGAGCATGAAAAAAGTTTTATAACCTCAGGGCTAGATACGTTTTCTTCTTCAGATATCTCTGGGAAAACAAAAGCCTAAATCATATGCTGTGAAAGAATCTCTGCGGTGTATCCTAATGTTTTCTTGTAGTCCCAGATGTACGACCAAAGAAATCACCCTTTAAATAGCCCAAATCACCAGCCACTTAAATGATTTTACATAATTTAATTTCTTTGTTTTGTTCGTTTGATATTGATTTAGCACGTGCAAATGTTTCCACGATTCGCCATGTTTTATTCAATTCTTTTGTCGAGAGTATGAGATTCTGACAGATTCAAGATGGCTACTTAAGCTCTGTCTTTCGATTCGTTTTTCATCTTTTTGTTGTGGATTTTTCTCACATCGCGAAACAGTTACTTTAGTTATTCATAAACCCGTAAAGGCACTTCAAATGATAAACGGATTTTTTTTAGAAAAAAAAATCTCACTTTAAATCAGAAAAGCGCCAGCAGAGGAGGAACTCTTTTTAGGAAATATTCCATACGAAACTATCTCATTAAAGGTACACCTTTACTTCCCAACTACTGCTGCTACTATCATCACTACTACTACTACTACTACTACTACTACTACTACTACTGCGGAGTATCCGCACTGTGGTAGACTTGTAAGTTATGTAGTCTCAATGTTCCATATTTGATACGATGTCTCAAACTTTATGTGGTCATTACCACGTGCCAATTTTGCAACTAACTACTTTCGTAAGTTTAGGAGTAAATGGTAAATTAACAAGTCATTTCAATACCTGACTCCATAACAATGAAGCATAGTTTATTTTAGAATATATTTGATTTTGCATCTGTAAGATAAAATATTGAATAGAAAGAACCAAACACACAAAGTACTCATAAAAACCACAAACAAATATATTTGGCGGAATAAACTTCATCTCTTAGTTTGATATGTGAATCAAAGCAGCAATTCGGCACTCAACGATGTGAACCAAAACAAACGGCAGCATGTCCTCTTGAAACTTTCAAAAGCTTAAGCAATTTTAGTTTCCAGAAAACCATAACGGGCTCTATAATCTTATTGGTGTCCAGTTAAGACAGCACATAGAAATTTGTCATCTGGCAAATGTTCACCATTCTAGCAGTTATTCACATAGAACATTTGACATTGCAATGCGTACGTTATTGAAATGTTTTCCAGAATGATAATGTACGTTTGTAAGTTATTTTTCAGAAAAAGGTGAGTTCATAAGTTGCCGTCCTGAAAACTGGTGTAATGCTTGGTATCGTTAACATGCTGATTAAAAATCACATAAATACAAGGGGTCACACAACAATAAACCCTAGCTTAGTAATGGTATACAGAGAAAAAGATTTCAGAACAGAGTTTTACCAACAAAGAAAAAATGAGCAAAGCAATTTGAAAGTGGGTTTGCGGTGAATACTTAAAAATGCAATATCTCGTTTGTAGCCCCATTATGACATGCACATTTGAGCTCAAAATCTGAAAAAAAAGTCCACAAATTCCTTTTGCATTGTAAATAAAATATCTACAATGTTTTCTACTGATACAGTTCTGACAGTTTTAACATAAGTTATATATCTGTATTTGGTTAATTCATCGTATGCAAAAGTTAATTCTTTATCTACAAATGGATTTTTCCTTCTGGTTTGATACAATAAACTTGGGACGGTAAGATCGTTTAATACAGTGTCGACCCTGATAAAATGCTGCAATATGTTTTATGCGACACTTCATCAGGGCCAACACTGTTTGCCAAAGAACTCATTTAGGATTCACTAGTATAAAAAGGGCTATGAAAAAATGATACTTTTATCAATAATTAAAAAAGGCAAAGGAATTTTGTTCCCGTTGCATACTTTAATCATAAAGTGTGGGAAACTTGGGCGGTACTTTCACGAAGATACTCCTGTATGACAAAATGAATTTGCTGTAATATTTCTAATTTTCTGAGGATCAATTCTGCCTCATTTGTATAAGAATTTATGAGACTGACGCAGCAATTAAAAGTCAATTTTGCATGTCTGGTGCGACTTTGTTCAAATTTCGCTCTCTTTGAAAATGGTGAATCGGAGAACGAGCTGGTCATAAACTTTGAACCAAATTGGAGTTGTTGAACGTAATGAAATGGAACATAGTACAATGGAAGAGTCGTTCAGAAACATTTGGGACAGCTCATAAGATTTTGGTACTTCTCACATACTGTAAATCTGGATTTTTACGAGAATTTCATTTTCGCGATATGCGTTAAAAGACATATTTGCGACGCTAAAAATCGCGACTAGGGCATGATTTTCCTATATCAGTAAACGACAGAGTGATTTTGACATTTCGCGAGGATTTTATTTCTGCGAAACTTCGCATATGCGAAGTTTCGCGAAATAAAATCCTCGCAAAAATTTCCGAATTAACAGTATGTGTGATGTCACCCTTATAACATGCATGTTCAGCTATCTAGTGGGGCTAAAGGCTAAACCTGATCTACGTCCCTATTTTGTGAGTAGCGAAGGATCTGGCGAGACTATGTACATGCGTTTGTGCAGGCTCGTCTAAAACATCGCTACTAGCATATTTGACAAGTACCAAAAAATAGCATGTGCTGGTTCATTTATACACAAAACTGTACAATACAATAGTTATTGCATTGAACATCTTTCGGATTTCATTTAAGCAATCCTCTTTCAGGTTGCCGAGCGATTTACAGTAAACCATGTTGCCTTTAGTGGCCACTCAAAAAGAAGACCGAAAATCGGTTTTCAAGACTGATTATCGCTTAATGCAGGTCAAAAGTATCGCAGAATGCTTCTTAACTTTGAGTGTAATATGCTCATAAGAATGATCATCATATTGGAGTCAGCTTATGTGTTTTTGGTACCTATTGTATAATGACACAGGATGGCCTTTGCATTCCTACAGTCGTGCCAGACCACATTAAAATATAGAAACACATTACAGTCCATGTCAAAAACAAGACAACAAGACATAGAGCATCAATTAATAGCTCGTGCATGTATGCTTCAAGTATGAGTTGACGTGTAAACGAAGTACCATCTTTATGTGAAATGGGCTATTTCTATTGCCTTGTCTGACTCCAGCCTCAATTACAACTGTAAAACATGGTCATTAACTAAGGCGTTTGCCCTCTGTCTCTTATTTATTGTCCGTCCCTACCCAAATCAAGTGATTATATTGACCCTTTCATCATTAAATTCAACGATGCAATCATAGTGTACTGTTGTAATGTAGTGTGTTGGATACAATTAAAAGATTTATGAAGGAGTACTGAGAGGCCATCTGAAAGCTTGGTTCAACTTAAAAGTTCAAAATCAGCCACGCTCAAGAAGCAAGAAAGAGGTATTCAGTGGTTTTATAGGTGGTACTAGAAATTATAGGAGTTCTTAAGAAGCACTTTCTAATAAAGCATCATTCCAGAATTTGATACTCAGTTTTCATTAGATAATAATAAGATTGTAGTAGTAATCACGTTATAGGCATAATTTGGTGTTGACCGGAAAGTCAGAATAACAGCCAGTGGGTAGGGAAGCAACTTGTATTTTTATATGGTTAACCATTTTGTTGCTGATCAACTGTTTGTTGTTTGATATTATATGTGTGATAAAGCTTTAATCGGTGGGTTGGTGCCTGATGCTTGGCTGTAGCTGGCCCCACCGTGGCTCAACTTGAGGTTTTCTTTAGCGCTGACTACCTGTGAGTCGTGAGCCCTTTTCTCTGTTGCGTCACAGTGCGTTAATTTGATTATATTGTTTCTCTATGATGATACATGACAATAGTTAGGAATCCTCTATGCGAGCTTAACATTTTTATGCTTCAACAACAGTTGAATCTAGGGCGATGATTTGGTACCAGTAAAATACATTTAAGCCCCCAGTGGCTTTGGCTGCTATCCGTTCTAAGGCGGGTGTTCTGTTGTTGATGATTCTTTGTTGATTGCTACTCCCATTGTGGAATTCTGCAATTGTGCTATGTTTTGTTGTGCGTTACTTTGTGTCCATTCTAGTTTTGCAATAATCTCGATGGGGAAGAGAGGGCTGGTTGCTTTGCTTTTTTGTCGCTCTGGTGTCTCAAGATTGGTGTGCGGCTCTTCCTCACGATGCCACGGGTTTGTCTGCAGTTTTTGATTGTGGTATATCCTGTGGTATACTCACTTACTATTTTTGTATGTGATTCTGGTTTTTGATGTTGTGTCTTTTTATACTGTAGACTTTCCAAAGCACTGACAATCCGGATGTGTTGTCAAAGAGCGCTGACTTGTATAAGGGTTTGCTCTGTTTTTGCTAAGACAAGGACAAATATACAAGTTGAATGTAATTTAGATATTCTACCCCCTTACCCCTTGAAATATGTATATCACCGTCCAAAACTTTATTGAATGAAAAAGAGTGGAATGTACAATCATATTCAAATGGTTAAATTTTATGATCAAATGATGCAAATGATGCAACTTTGCTTTCCTCTTTAATTGCACGCCGGTGGGTCGGACTTCAGATTCTATGATGGTTCCGACTTAAAGACTTATCTATTGATGAGATGGTAGGGGCCTGATGCTTTGACTGTTTGTCAGGCCCACCGGGGTTTACCTGTTGGATTTCTTTTGCTCCGGTATTCAGTTTAATTTACTGTTGAGTCCTTATCCTTGCTTTATCTCCTTGTTATATCTTGATTTATATGTTTTAGGAGATGATGCATTGATAAGTTAGGGGTCTTTCATGCAAACCAAATATCTATGTGTCTTGATCCACATCTGAATTAAGGGTGAGGTTGGCGCCGTTAAACCGGTTTAAGCCCTCCAGTATATATTTTACTGACCGTTCCAAGGCGGTACTTCTTTTGTGGATATTTTATGTTTTTTGTTCTGTCTTGTGTTTGCTATGTCTTTGTGCGCGTCTGTTTATATGTGCTTTGTGATCACCTGCTGGGAAAGGGGCGGATCTCTTGGCTCTCGTTTGTGGTGTCTACTGTGAGTTTGTCACTTTCCCATTGGTATCCTGGGTCAGGTGTGGTACTTGATTGTATCGATTCCTGATCTTTGCACCCTTACTTACTTTGGCATTATGAGCTCGAAAATCTGGATGACTTGACTGAAACAGCTGAGTGAAATGAAAATACCTAAATATCATATGGGCAAGCTTGCGAGATTTCGGTATTTATGATATCAGCGAGGAGCAAAGGATCAGACTCACCAGAGCCTTTTCAAAAGTTCAGACTCACCAGAGCCTTTGCTGCCCCCATCACAGGAGCCTGAAGGTCGATCCTTATATCACTTCTATAGCCTCAAATCCGAAAGCGCATAATGGCATTATGCGCTTTTGGTTTTGAGGCTTTAGAAGTGATATAAGGATCGAACTTCAAGCTCCTGTGCTCCCATACGCAAAATATAGATTTGGATGCGTGAGTTTGAGCGCATAAAGGAGACATTTGCGCAAATGCAATAAGAACTAGAATGTCGTGCAGTGGTATATGCCTTAAGCCTGACTTTGTATTCTATGCTTCTCATTTTTACTCATAAGGCAATATTTATTTTAACAAATCATAGCATTATGTAGCTACAAGCACCACCTTATCCCTAATTTGTCAGGAATGCGTCGCTGAATTGTTCTTTGAAGTGTTACAAATGTAGTATCATATTACCCCACCTCACTATACACTATACAAACACTTAGCAGAATCGTTTAAACATACAAAACACTGTCTAATTCTATCGTCAACTCTCTAATGGAAATAGACTCAAATTAACCATCAACAATTGAAATGTTAACGGAAAGGTTTCAGATTGCGAAAGAAACAATTTAAAACGCCCGGCGCCATTGAAAACATCGCCTTACAATCTTCAAATCTACGATTCACCGTACAGCCCTAAAATTATACCATGAGCTCCCTCTACTGGCCCAAGGTGAGAAACCGATACGGTTTGTTTGCAGTGAATTGTCAGATAGGATTTGTGTATTAATATTTCACACTACTGGTGGGAGGACAATGGTCTATTAAAGGCTAATTATAAGCATTAAGGTCTAAAACTCCACTGTCGCCGCATGTCAAGGGCAATTAGTGAACACTCTCTTCTGTCTCATTTGAAAAAAGAAGCTACCTGAGGTACTTGTATAATTTAACCCATTCAATGGTGAATATCCCGTCTCAAAAAAGGAATAGTGGGCAAAGACGAAAGCACAGAGAACGCTATGATGGCATATATGGATTAGTAAAAGCTACATAGCTACAAAGCTACAAAGCTTACTACATGTATGGGTATTTTGACGAAAAGTTGACATGAAACCTTACTACATATATGTTATGCTTCTCTAGCAATGTATTGAAGGCTATCATCCCTACACTGTATGTAGGTTATGAACATAAGGGAGCAAAGATCAGGAATCGATACAATCAAGTATCTCACCTTACCCAGGATATCAATGGGAAAGTGACAAACTCACAGTTAGACACCACAAACGAGAGCCAAGAGGTCAGCCCTTTACCAACAGGTAAATTACTGTAAGGCGTAATCAACCTGCACGTAATCCTCGCGAGGGGGTGTTGCAGAATCTAAAGAAAGAAGAATGAAAGACCACAAAGCACATATAAAGAGACGCGCACAAATGCATAGCAAACACAAGACAGAAAAAAAAACATAAAAGATCCAATAAAGAAGTACCGCCTAGGAACGGCCAGTAAAATATTTTACGGGAGGGCTTAAACCGGTTTCATTTTTAGTCATTTTTGTTTCATCATCTTTTTTCCCCTTTACATTAGATTATTTGCATCGAGTATGTCAGGGAGCCTCTTTGTTCGCTAAACAAGGTATCTAGAGTGAGGATTTGGCCAGTAAAATATGTTTAAGGCCCACCTCCCCTACCTACCTCTGGTGGGAATGATCGATGTCCATTCTAATGTAGTAATTCTGTTGGTGCAGGTTGTTTGGTGTGTTTTTGTGTCATTGTGAGTGGTGCTTCTAGGTTTACCCTAGTATTCTGATGTAGAACCTTGTAACCTTTCTAGCTTGACAATCACCTCGCTGATGAAGAGGAGCTGGATGCTTTCGTAGTTGTGTTCTTGTGAACTTGATTGGCATGATGTGTCTATGTTCTTAGTGTGTCTTCATTCTAGCGCCATAGTTTGGTCTCTGACTGTGGCATTTCCAGTTATATGACGTGCTAATAGGTAATTGCAGACTATTGGTTAACGGCATATCTTTTTAATTGTGCAGAAATTTGATAATAAATCATTTATAATATTCACGTGGCCTTAAGCAAAAAAGCTTTTCGTAATATGACGTTCATTCCTTTTTTTTCTTTTTTGTTTGATTTATGTTAAAGACCTCTGCTCTGAAAATCTGCTTGCTTTATTAAACGCATTTTATGAATTCCAACAAACACTTTTCAAAAGGTCAAAATAACTAGGTTTAAATGTGCTAATGAAACGTTTTCGATTCAGCTCATAAGGTTGTGCTACCCATCGCAAATGCGAGCAGAGAAAGTTCAGATGAGCGTGCACATCCCCATATTTAACATTATTCGACTAAAATTCATTCTTACAGACTTAACTAAACATGATTATTCTACCTTCACTATTTAGTAAATGTTAATATTAGCGAAATTAAATGTTTACATGATTATTTGTAGTGGACACAAATGCAGAGTTAAAGTACAGGTCCTTTCAGCCAAGTTAAAAAAAAACTCCCTCTCTCTCTCTCTCTCTCTCTCTCTCTCTCTCTCTCTCTCTCTCTCTCTCTTCCAATGAGGTGATTTAGATGCTAGGAAAGACTCAAAACATCACAGCACACAACCAAGTCAAGAAGAGACAACACAAAAAGCTATGCTATAAAAACAACAAATCATAAGTAAAACAAACGAAGATCACCAGAAATGTGATTTCCAACAATGTGGCATTTTGACAAGTGTAGACTCAGACGATCATGTGCAGCCTCCTTTTAAGCTTACAAACTGCAAACGATGTTTGGTCAGTAGCTTAACAGTCATAGAATATTTAAGCGACTAGCAAAGACTCTGATCAGACTGCGCGTATGCGCAGGCTGGTCTGAGGCTTTGCTGGTCGCACATACCAGATTGTTGGAAATCTCATGTTGCGGCTCAAATACCAGAACAACAGAATCAACACCAAAAAGCCTACGGGAAACAAAGTCAGATGGTACAATCAAGACCATTTAAATGGTATTAAAGCTAAGCTTGTTTAGAGTTTCATATCCTCCCCCTTTCCACCTCCCATTCCCAGTCACTAGATAACATCTCTACAGCCAATGAGGCAATATATACCACTGTTGAAATTTCAAGAGGGATCATATATCTTAATTACTGCTAAATATGAAGATACATATCTTTGAACAAAATCATAGTTGAACCATATCACCAGAAAAGCCATTTGTACGTGTATTAAAAACACATGTATTAGTTTAAACTTTTATTTCATTATTGTATAACAACATGTGTACATATAATGCAATAAGTTCACATACAGATCATTTCGAAATAAAAAAAGGGATTCAGAAGAAAGTCTATTGACTTTTGTAAGTATGTTTCCCAGCTATTCAATATTATAAATACAATAATTGACATTAGTATGTATAAACAATACAGCAAATACTCGATAATTCGAATCGGAATTAACCAGGTTTAGCTGTATATATTACAATGTCAAAACTGCTGTTTAATACAAAGTATGAATTTTGCCTTTAGAAAAGGAGAACGAATATTTAACAAATTACAGTTATCCTTGTTGTCTCCACGGGGTTTGGAGATGGTCAATTCTTGGGGGAGGGGAGGGGGTATGGTCGTTGCCTCAAAAACATATATAGAGAAAACATATGTATTCTAAATGTGCTCTTAAATGCACACGTCATTTCTTAGTTGATTTCCATATTGTAGCAGGGTCATATATAATTACATTTGAGCCAGTGCATGAGATTTCTAACAATGTGGTATGTGCGACCAGCAAAGCCTCAGATCAGCCTGCGCATATGCGCAGTCTGATCAGAGCCTTTGCTAGTCGATTGAGTATTCTATGATTGTTAAGCTACTGACTAACACCATTTGGAGTTTCTAAGCTTAAAAGAAGGCTGCATAGGCTCTACCGAGTCTACAAATGTCAAAATGCCACATTGTTGGAAATCTCATGCCACAGCTCAATTTTCTCATTATTTGATTCATAGCAGACTGACCTTTTGCTGTTATGTAGATACCAAAGAAATAATGTAAAACTAAGCCTATAAAACACTGGTCACCTGGTTAAGACCCCGCCCCTGCAACTGGAAGCGGGGTGGGAAACGCTTGACGCTATTTAATTCAGCTATGTTAGATAGCACTGTTAATTTATTGATGAATGCAAAATGTTTTGGGGAAACATTGAAAACACATGGCATGGCTTCCCAACAGGGTCTACAAATGTTAGGAGGAATGCATTCTAAATAGAAAAGTAAACAATGACAACATTTTCAGAATCTGCTGAGATGATTATCTTAATGAACATACATATACTGAAATTGGGAATTCTGATTGATTGAATGATTGAACTTAAAACATCATTTTACAAACCAAAAGTAGATGTGCTAGACACCTGTGGTTCCTGAATTTAGACTGTGATTCATGATTCTGTGCTCGTTGAGAAGAAAATACAACTGCGTGAAACAAGCTCAAATCCGATAACATAATAATAAAAATTAATATTGCTTGCATGTTCCCAACAGAAGATGATTCTTCTTTTCAACTTTCGCTGACTTATGTATATCCTAAAATGTTTTTTTTTCTAATGATACGGCTGTTTTGTCACTCAAAATTTTGACATTCTTTAATTTGTTTAAGGTCATGGCTTTCAAAAGTATATGTCTGTATGGATGCCCTCTGCCACAAGGAAAAGTGCTAAACGTTTCACATAATTGGGTTTAATTGATAGGTTGGGCTTGGAGCCTTAAATCACTAAAGATAAGGATGATTATATTACCGCCCCGTTAGAAGGTAAGGAAAGTCTTGTTGTCTACACTGTTAATAAAACTTTGATAGTATTTTTTGCTTTTAGGATTGGTACAGACATGTTTTAAAACAAATGTGTACATATTTATGTCAATCAACTGTGGTGTATTAAGCAATGCCATCTAGTAAATTTTGTCATTTTTGAAAAATCTAAGTATGACTCCGGCTACACACTTTGACAAAACAGATATGTTACAACCAAACAGTTTTTCAGTAATTAAAATGATAGTGAAGTATGATAAGACAAAGCCTTAAAAATTTCCCGCACACCATCATGCCATGAAAAGCACTTTGTCCTGGTGCAATTTGCTTGGATTTCTCTTTGCTATCTACTTTGGATCTTTATTATAGCCAGAGCACCTTTATTTATTGATAGTGTTCTTTTTTATCACAATTTTTTCTTTTAAAAAAATTAAAAAGGATGTAAAAATGACAAATGTCACTATCTGAGGAGCATGTTACATATCATCAACACATCGTATTTTTTTTTTGTAAAAAGGTTATCATTTGTGTATATGACTTTCTTGTATGGTCTTTGTTTCCTGATAACTAATTGCCTTTTAGAACGTTGTGCTTTTCTAAACCCATTGTGTGTGTGCGTTTTAATTTATCGAAGTTCATTAATCATATTAAACACAAGTTTATCACCTAAACGTCTCAACATATAACGATAACGTTTCTTTTCGCTGAACGACTCTTTCTTATTGACCATATTTAAGTACTTCTATATCCTGTAAAAGACTATTTAGTGGACCCATCTTCATGAGTATGACCATGTGTGGAATTAGTTTCAACAACTATCTTTCATATATCAATCTCCTTATTACATGTTTTGCAATTAATATAATCAAGTATTCCTGTGGCAAGACTAGGTTCTTGCATATAACTGGTTAAATTATTATTTTTCAACAACTGCCGTTCCGGGAGAGCAGTGGCTCAGTGGTAGAGTGCTTGACTCGAGACCGAGGGGCCGCGGGTTCGAGCCTCACCGGCATCACTGCGTTGTGTCCTTGAGCAAGAACATTAATCCTAGCTTAGTACTGGTTCAACCCAGGAAGACTCGTCACTTTATAACTGAAAGATTGTTGATGGGACGTAAAGAATCAAATCAAACAAACAAACAAAAAACAACTACCATTCCATTAACCAGATTCTCTGTAAATATGATTATATTGCATCTGTCTACCTACCTTCTAGCCCTTTGTTTACTAGTTGATTCTTCTTTCTGGTTTGATACAATAAACTAGTATATTATATATAGGGGTGTCAATTATAATTTTCAAATAATATGTAATTTTGTCTGAAGATCTTTTTTTACCTTAAGAAACAGTGTAGACCCTGATGAAATGCAACATTGTGGCTTTCAATGTTTCTCGTCAGGTGTGGTACTTGATTGTATCGATTCCTGATCTTTGCCTTCTTACTTTTTCCATCTGGGTCTTCACTGATTGTAAAAGTACCCATTTGTGGGAATGTGATGTCCAGTATACAAAGGGCTAATAATGGGCTCTATTTCGTTGACACATCTTACAAAAATTATTCTGTTTCGTACACACGTCTGATTATAATTTTCCTCTGCAGCAGACATCTTATTAAAATAGTTGCCTCGTAATTTTTCTTTTATGGAATGCCAGTGTATCCTTTGGTGTCTCTGCTTACTAACAACCAAGTCTTTTTGGTTAAATTTTCAAAATTTTGAAAAAAATATCAGCAGACGACAACTAGAAGTATGCAAAATTTCCCAGAAGGCAAAGAGTTAATTTTAAACATACATGTATGTGAATACGATTAGAAGGTGTCATATTCGTAGACCAAATCATACGTATGGTGACAAAAGGTAAAAAAACTGAAGTACAGAGTAAAACTAAACTTTGTGTAAATAGCCATTTTAGGCTATTTATGTCCAGCCAAGTTTTGCTGGAAAATCCAATTCTACATCACTTGCATCCTAATCTTGTATTTCTTATTTAAATTGGCAAGAATGTTTAAAGGAGGCTTATGTGCATTTTTGCGATTAGTAGCAAACGCTCATGTACAGGCCCTATTATCTCTGACTTTCTTCCAACAGATTCCCAGTCTTTAACGACCAACACGTATGATTGTCTTTTTAGAACAACGAAATGTCAATCTTTCATTATGATCTTAAAGCTGAAACTGCCGAGGCCGCTGTTGACATCTGAATTTGTTTGTTATTAGACTGAGCTGTAATCCATGAGCGAGGACAAACACAATGGACCTGGAATCCTAGAAAATACCGAAAAATTATAATTTAATTCTGATTTTTTCGCATTCTAAAAAATCACTGATTGATTAAATCAAATTTTCTACTCATGGAGCATAAATTCTTTTCGTTGTTTAGGTGATTATTTTCATCCCTTCTCGTGTGAAAGTCGCGTTAGCAACCGGCTCATCTTCCCGAAGTCTCGCTGAATCTCGAACAAACACCATTTCTGGTCGACTAATCAGTTTGTGTAAAGTTTGTTATGCTTCAACGCCAGTCTGCAAGCTCTTTTGTCAAGATGTGTTCCGCAAGACGGTAAAACTCCGAGAAAGGTCTTCGGAGGGCAATATCAATATTGTAGAAGTTGGAAGATCACAAAATTGACACGGCGACAGGCTTCCTTATAAGATGTAATATGAAGGCTGTAGTTACAGAAACGGTCGGGTTACCTAGATCAAAGCAGAGGAGAGGATGTACCCGGGAAAATCCAGTGAACCGGACTAATCGCGTCACACAAAAATAAAGCGCACAGGTGTCCAATCAAGCAAGTGAAGTTATACTTTTTTTTATATCAGTCGAAAAAAGCATTTTATATTAAAATGTATGTAAACGGCAAAGAAAGTATTAGCAAGGTTTTAGAAAACTGAAGTGTCATTAAGAACTCATTAGCAGGTGTTTAACTCATCTTTCAAAAGAGCATTTTACGGCATGCTGTTCGCTAAAGTTGCATAGTGGTGCAATTAACCCTTAAAGCGCCAATCACGACTGCAGCAGACGACAAATTTTGCAACATCCTTCCTAGTTTTCGACAAAAATAAGGCATGGTATTTCCTGAGAGTCGTCTGCCAGCAGACGATTCTCATGAAATATCATGCCTTATTTGTTATGTTTTAAAAAGTGGCAAAATTTGAAATTGTCGTCTGCTGCAAATCATAGGTGGCGCTTTAAGGGTTAATAAGCATGAAGAGCAGAAATCAGTGATGCAGTATTTTATAAGAGCAGAATAATGCCAACTCCTTTAGAATTCATGCGGAGGTCATATTTACTTGCATCCTTAGACACAATGGGTCAATGTTAGAGTAGAATCATCATTTTCTTCTGAGCCTTCGCTGCTCGCATATGCGATAAAATCTCGTGTGTTGGTTCATATGGCTTCATGGGTGAAATTTCAAATTCTCCAAAATCATGAACTTTCGAAACTCCAATCTTAAAACTTGCAGTATGCCAACTAAATATTCACAATTGCAAGTTTAAATGGTCAGTTGTCCTCAGACAGACTGAGAATAAATCAGGGAAACTGTTATGATCTCCCTAATTCAGGATTTTAAGGCTGTCTTTTTTGTCGAAAGCCAGCCTCAAAATCCTGAGTTCAGGAATAATCCTGAAAACTTTCACCCATGTGACTTTTCAAATAAGACTCTTATTTTGGCTCTCGGTATTTTAGGAAGCTACGAACAGTATGCTTGAATAAAACTTCGTATCCAAATATATGAGCATGTACAAGAACACCTTACTAGTGGGCTCTGTTTGTGAGCAATTTGGCATTCATATATGCGTGAATACATTACCTAAAACTTGCTAGATTAGGTGTTGCTGTTGTTATCACAATTATTATTAGTAGTTTATGACTTGTAATTATTATCATAGATATTTGAATAATATTTTTCAGTTTATTGTTCATGCTCTTTCAAAGTTTGGAACCATTTCCTTTTTGTAAGTTTTGCTTTGTCTAATTATTATCTGCCTATGTATATGTTTCGACGTGGGCCGAAACTTTGAAATACGGCAAAATCTGTCTAAAACGGCCACTCTAAAAAAAAACACATTGGTTTTCAAGACCAATTATTGCTTAATGCAGGTCTAAAGTATTGCAACGGGAGCATTCTGAAATACTTTCGACCATCGTTAAGCTACTTTAAGTCCTTTGTGTTTTGTCTATTTTGATTGGCCGCTTAAGACAGGTTTTACTGTAATCAGTTTGCATCTTGCAAATTGCTCCCTACATAAGATTTTTTTCTTGAAAAAAATATTAGGGCTAGAATAAAAATGGCGACGAGTTCAATTGGTACTATTGGTTTCAAAATTGTGATACTATTTCAGAAACTACCAGACATCCACAATTCTTCTTCCGCCTAGGTAAGTAAGGGTGCAAAGATCAGGAATCGATACAATCAAGTACCGCACCTGACCCAGGATACCAATGGGAAAGTAACAAACTCACAGTTATACACCACAAACGAGAGCCTAGAGGTCATCCCTTTCCCAGCAGGTGACCACAAGGGACATATAAACAGATGCGCACAAAGCCATAGGACCTAAATTGACCTTTAGAAATATGAAAAGAGGGGTATAGAAATTCCATAGGAAATTTGTTTTAGCGCCTGCAGATAAGGCTGCTAACAATGTTGTGGTCGTTTGAAAAATCTAGTTAACATGCTAAAGCAAGAATTTAGCACTGCTAAAACCTATAAGCCTAAGTTGCTGGATGAGCGGTATGTTGTGAAATGTGGCTGCTAAGTTTGGTGTATTTGTTGATGTGGATCATTACAAGCTCCTACATTAAACTGTTTACCTAAACTTCATAAAAGACCCTATACGTCGCGTTTTATTGCTAATTCTATTTCATGTACTACTACTGGGTTGTCTATACTTTTGACTTCTTGCCCCTCTGCGATTAAACCATGTCATGCATGTTATTAAATATTGTAACGCTTTCTGAGAGGAATGATAAAATCTATTTTGGGTCTTTTAAAAATCAGGTGAAATTCTTAATAAAATATAAAGGTTTTCTAGCATCTAGTTTGCCTAGTTAGGATTTCTCTACTCTCATTACTGCTTTGGCTCATAATCTCATCAAATTAGAGCTAATAAAATTAATTCAACAAACTTTTAACAGAGATGGCTCAATTGGCTTGTAATGAAAAAACGCGAACAATCTAAAAGATGTAATGTGGTCATGTCAGAATATTTGTGATGCTCTCCATTATCTTTTGGACAATATATTTATAAGACTTGGCTCGATCTTGTACATATAAAGTAGGTATTGCAATGAGTACTAATTGTGCTTCTCCTGTTGTAGATTTGTTTTTGTGGGCCATGCCTCAGACTCAATGCCAGCCATGCGTAAAGCTTTAATCCATGGGTTGGTGGCTGATGCTTGTCTTTGGCTGGGCCCACCGTGGCTCAACTTACTGGCTCCGAAGCTTTAAACTTTTTTCATGTTCAACTTAAATGAGCATCAAATTTCAATGCTCATGTAAATTAAAATACCGAACAAAAAATAAAGACTTCTCATGTTTTATATTCATCCTGCTCATAAATGTCAATGCCAATAATTGTTGGCATTTTAACATTTTTGAGCAGGAAAAATGTCATGCCCATTTGAGTTGAGCATGAAAAAGTTTTATAACCTCGGAACCTGATCAGGAAAACCTAAAAGCAGGTCCGGAATTCTTGTGACATATCGCAGAAGATCTCGCTTAAAAGTACTGATTCAACTCATGAAGATAGGAAAACGCCCCCACATGACTGAAAAGTTGTTGACTGGGACGTTAAGCTCAATTAGAACGAATGATCACTGATGATGGGAATTTTTTCAGTTATGCGACGATTTATTAGCATATATATTCGGAGCTAGATAATACGATGTTACACAAACACTTTCTTAATATTGTTAGTCACAGTTTGTTGTGATGGCATTAAAACTAATCACCATTTTACTGAGAAACCATGTGAGAAACCCACGTTGTTATACTTTGCAACGAGGTGGGCAGTTCTCAATTTCATTAAAAACAATACATTAACCCATTTAAACCGAATGGAGTTGCACACCCTAATCGGTATGCTGAGCCCGTCACCAAATTTAGCGATCTTGGGTGGAACTTTTCATATATTTTGTTTTTAAATTTTAATAGCGCATTCCGTAAGCAAACAGTAAAGATCCCGATCAGACGCCGCATAATGTTGCACTATTTCCCTTTTTGGTCGGATTTTTTCATATATTTTTTTTCAAATTTTAATAGCACATGCTGTTTTTTTACATACTGTAAAAAACATTAAAGATCCCGTTCAGCCGCTGCATAATGCTGCACTATTTGCATATGTCCCATAAAAGGACGCTAGGCTTATACGGGGTAAATATTTCGGACAAACAGCCATATGTGCCGCGACATGTGATTTCCAACAACGTGGTATTTTGACAAGTGCAGACTCGGACAAGCCTGTGCAGCCTCCTTTTTAAGCTTAGAAACTCCAAATTATTAAGTCAGTAGTTCAAGCGACTAACAAAGGCTCTGATCAGACTGCGCATATGCGCAGGCTGGTCTGAGGCTTTGCTGGTCGCACATACCACATTGTTGGAAATCTCATGTTGCTGCTTGTATATTTTTTTCGAATTTCTATCTTGATCAAATGTTCACATGCGAAGTTCCCTTTACTATAATTTGTCATTAATTATTGGTTAACAACGGAAAATATTACCATGAATATGTAACCTCTTGTTATTAATACACTGATATAGGCATTTCCATTCAACATAGAGGTGAAAATAACAACACGAAGGACAGGTGGACAAATGCAATGTCGCCTCCGAGTCAAGTTCACCTTAGGTTCTCACGGGGGATTAATTAACACCACCATCTAATAATAATCTCGACCGTATCAAAAGAGAAAAAAAAACTGACGAATATTTGCAAACACTATGAACCCTGATCAAACTGCTCCCAAGGGAGCTGTCTGATCTGGGTCCATGTTGTTTGCGATATAGGCTACCTAAGAACATAAGCAAGGAAGTGACCATCGGGGAATGGGTTGAGTACTCACTAAACAGTTCCTTTAAGTGTTTCTTATTTATTTATTTATTTATTTATTTATTTATTTATTTAAGTTAATTATTGTTATTATTAAAATCAAAACTGCTTCATGTGTTTCGTAGAGCTCACATACATTGCACCAAATCCTGACAATAAAACTCTAATAACGATTCCGGGTCCAGAGAAATAGAATGTCATGGTCAATACGCTAAAGAACCTTTTTCGTGATAGCACAACTATTAGCGGTATCATTTAGCAAATTATAGGTTATTTATTAATGATAAACTGAGCTGATCAACTGCCCTGGAAGCTGGGGACACATGCGAACACTATGATGGGAAAAATCGCAGGTAAAAAACAGTGGCAAATTAGACTGGAACCCAGGCTAATCAGTCTGTGAATGTGCACATGGAATTGCATGTATTTTATTCCAAAATCTCTCGTGAATCTGTAATAAAAAGAAGGGTATATGCAGAATGGTCAATAAGAAATGTTCTTTGAGATATTGGTGCCCCAGGGGCGGATTCAGGATTTTGGAAAGGGGGTTCAGATGTATAAAGGGGGTTCGCATTTCTGATTTTATATCATTTTCTTAAATATCCCATGAAAAAGAAATAATTTGGTCTCAGTGAGACCAAATTATTTCATTTTCATGGGATATTTTTTAAAGGGTGGGGGTTCGAGCGAAACCCCTGAACCCCCTCTGGCTCTGCCACTGGGCTAACACCCACGTTCGATTAGTCCTTTCACCTGTTTTGCGGTTTATTTTATAATGTGTCATCATCGCATATTTGCAAAAATGCAGAAAATAATTTTCACTGAACCATGTTTCAATATACATATAGCAGAAAATCTGGGGAGAAAATATGTTGAGGGGGCACAGTGGCTCAGTGGTAGAGTGCTTGACCCGGGACCGATGGGCCGCGGGTTCGAGCCTCGCCGGCGTCACTATGTTTTGTCCTTGCGCAAGACATATCTTTGCTTAGTACTGGTTCAACACAGGAAGACCCGCCCCAACATAACTGAAAAATGTTGACTGGGACGTATAGAATCAAATTAAACAAACAAACAAAAAGAAAAGAAGTTGTTATCAGCCAAATTACTGTGTCAAGTCTTAAACGGATTTCCTATCATTTCCAAGATTTCGAGGGGAAAGTGACTAGTATGTAGAGAACACACATCAGCGGGCAACAATGCCATGTACAGTTTGATAACCTGTTAGCGGCCTATCTAGCAAATTAACCACTTATATTAATGTAATATCTATATGATATGTTTATTCTTGATAGCAGTTCAATAGTCTTGTGATATACATGTCAATCTGTTTGTCCGAGTCTGTGACAACTTGTTTGTTGTTCTGATATTCCACAGTTAATTCAACAGTTGCACAGTACGTACTACACTTTATGAGCTGCCAAAAGTTTTTCATTCATGACAAATTAATGTAGAACAGAACAGAATATATGTACCATCGAGAAAAACTTTACCCAAACATTCCTATTAATTTTAACTGAGTTGCGTTGTAAGAAAGTCTGATTTTTTGTATGCCTGACAAAAACGACACAGAGCCAGCCTGCGATCGGCGCAATCTGATGAGCATCTTTAGTATTACCATGGTTAAACTTGATATATGCCTTTACAGTAAAACCTGTGAAAAACGGCCACTCAAAATAGACAAAACATAGGTCTTAATGACAAATGGTAGCTTAATGAAGGTCGAAAGTATTGCAGAATGCTCCCTTTGGAGGGAGCATTCTGCAATACATTTGACCTGCATTAAGCGATAATTGGTCTTGAAAACCAATTTTCGGTCTTTTTGAGAGTGTCCGTTTTACACAGGTTTTACTGTACTTCCAGGGTTTATCATTTTTATTATTATTATTATTATTATTATTATTATTATTATTATTATTAACAATCGGATTCGCATAGCCTGGCCGAAGTATTGCTGCTTGCGCTTCATATTCATTTTGCCTTTAGGGCTAATATGTGTAAGTTAATGTATGGTTTGTGCATCTGTACGAGGGGATAATCCACGAGCTTTAGCGAGTGGATGAATTATCGCCCGTACAGACGCAAAAACATACAATAACTTGCTTATTGCACCAGCATGCATTTGTACTTTGTGCATTTCGATATATTTGACGTTAAATATTGGAATATCAATTGAAGGTGCTATAAAATTCAAATATGACTCTATTTCATTTTCTTTATTTGGAACTGAGCTGATTCATATCATAATACGGGACAAATCACGCAGAAAATTCCAAACTCGGTTTGCTTAAGCTTAGAGACTGTTGGATACAACCATATGAACACATGGTCTGTTTTTATCAAGTTTCATGTCATGCGCGGCCTTATTTATTCCCAACCAAAATCTACAGATTTACCCGTTTTTGGTTATAGGCTGGTGAATGTGCTATATGGGTTCATGTGAGCCCTTTGCCTACAAACGCCATCTGCTGATAACCTTTGCAAACAATTTGGATCACACACTGCAGATCTGGATCCAAACTGTTTGATGGCATTTCTGAAAGAATTACGACAATAAGAGCACCCAAAATTACCCAGTAGGCAAAGAATTAACTCAGTCTCTGGCTTTTTACATGAAGAATGTAGGTTTCAAATAATTGAGGCACGTGAAAATGCATCTTTACTTGATTCAAACTAAATGATTTGTTTATTTTTAAACAATGGAATGAAAGCGGAATGGCAAATCACTTTATAAGTTTGTTAGTGTTTGGACAGACTGCGAATTAAAATATGCATCACCCTTTAAGAGAACACATTCAAATAGTACGGACCCAGTCTGCTTTTGAAAAGAACCCGGATCATTATCTGTGTATGAATATTCAAGCCTCTTCACAAGTCATACATCACCCGTTTTAAACGTCCGCCAGGGATTTTAAATCCACAATCCACCGTCATAATCATTAGTATAATGTCAGGAATGATACGGCGAGTGTCAACCCGGATTCTAAATAAACAGATAGTAGAGATCTTTTGTAATTGTACAAACATGAGGTCGACCAGAAACAAAACCCGCCAAATGAAGGGAGCATTCGTTCAAATTATTTTGTTTGCTTAATTTTATGTATGGTGTCAATTTTGGACATTTCTGAGGAACAAAATGGTTTAAGCTAATATTGCCAAAGCGAATCACTGCATATACATAGACTTATTGTCAAAACAACAACAACAACAACAACAACAACAACACACACACACACACACACACACACACACACACACACACACACACACACACACACACACACACACACACACACACACACACACACCTTGTCCTTGCAATTGCTTTATTTTTCTCTCTATGGCAATGGAACTTTCACATATAAACGACATTGAATACAATTTAAAAGATACATGTTTAAGGTGGTCATTGATTATATTTTAAATTTATGTCTATAGTTATTGCCCTTGATTATAAAAAATATAAAAGATTTTCACCACAATCCTTTATCTTTTGTGCGGAGTTGAGTTGAGCATGAAAAAGGTTTTTTCTATCCTCGAGGCCTGGTCTCCTATTTTGATGCAAAATGTTGCCAAGTATATTTATGTTAATTGAGCCGCCTCTTTTGATGATAAGTGTGGCGCCTCTTTTTGTGTATTTGATTTAAACATATTTAATTTCTCTATTTCAAACTGACACGCACACCATATATACATGTACATACAATACCAAATTATAGGATTTGAATGTTAGAGCTTATAGATTTCCTTTCCTTTATTTCTTCCTCAGAAACAGAAATGACATTTTCTTCGAGAAACATCTGATAAATTTTTCGTACCTAAAATGCACTATAATCGATGGTACAACCTTTGTGCATCATACAAAAGCAATAAAACTAACTCTGCTCCAAACAAAGATTCAGCTCAACATGGATGTCCGTCCAGTCTGACCGTGGCAGGGTCTTCACTTCTGTGCATGAAGAACCATGACCCCTTAACTGCCCACTGAGGGCACAGCAAACACCCTGGTCTGACTCAGTTAATTCTTAGTATGATCTTTGTCTTCACTGGGCACACAAGCCATGTTGTTGGCCACGAAAATTAAATGCACTCGCCCATGTCTAAAGGCACGACTCTACCTTCCAGGGTCGGACCCCAGGGGGTGTACTCTAATTTTTCTTTCTACGTAGGTTTGGACCCATTATTCCCATTCTGTACCTTGACCTTAAGAAAAGACCATAAATGCATAGAAATGACCTCCCAAAAAGTCCAGTTTTGTGAA
Organism: Loripinus fragilis; assembly: GCA_964019695.1. Classification (NCBI taxonomy): domain Eukaryota; kingdom Metazoa; phylum Mollusca; class Bivalvia; order Lucinida; family Lucinidae; genus Loripinus; species Loripinus fragilis. The sequence goes on from OZ026515.1 coordinate 39,113,243, forward strand.
AACCCTATATCAGAGTACCCCCTCCAGCACCACCCTGGGGTCGGACACGAAACTTTGTATCAGCAGTATCATAGACGCAAATCTGAACTGAAAAAAGTTTAAAATCCGCTCTCTTGAAAATTGCTGATAAAAAGAAATCATTCAGTCTGATATCTTGAATGGATAGTCTGATCTGACATGCTTCTATTTATCTGAGAAAAATAAAAGACGAATGCCTTGCGTTACGCTGCCATTTATTTTATTGTCAGCACGTGCTGCTGGTATCGTATCACGTGACCCTAGGCAACGATACGGAAGCGCACGTGCTAAGGATTGTGATAGCAAACATTGGAGCCGAGTTTCATTGTGAACTTTGGAGTTATTCTAGGGTTCAATTGATATTATCTTGTACTTGAATCTTTAACGTTCCTTAAACGCCTAAGGCACTGAAATACTAGGAAGACAGAAATCATTAGAATCTCTTGCCTGAAGTTAGTTCAATCTTATATCATGCATTATTAGTCTTTTAATGGGCCATCAAAACATCAGAATTGTAGTCAGATATAGTCCAGAAATATTTTTGTTTCAGGGTTGTTGAGTACTAAGTTTCAAATCCATTCAAAAATTTTAAACTATGCTAACTATGCAGACCTATAATCCTGCACTGTTTGCCGATGTTCCATATAAGGGACGCCAGGCTTATGGGTAAAACAAGTAAAAAAAATACTTGAAAAATAGGATAATTGACAATTGTTATCTTTGTTGATGTTAAGTTCTCAGTAATGCATAAAAATGTTGAACTCGAGCTTGTTTTATTCCTCGAGCGAAGAAAATCCAAAACTCAAACGGAAATGGCCTAATCTAAAATATAAGAACTTTTGCCCAACAGAACAACTAAATACTTGAGCCAGCACATGGAATTTGGGGTGATTATCGCAAAGTTGATCAGTCTATGCTAAGATGAGCCTGTGCATTCGTGCAGTTTCACCAGGGCGCTCGATGCTCGAATGCACAACTATTGGTGTAGATGAAGCAGCCGACCAAACACTACATGTATATCTCTAGCTCAACTACATACAGGCTAAGGCCAAAAATAATTTTACAAAATAAATTTCCCATATATACTAATGTAGTTTGATGTTTACAATCAACTTGCATATTGTGTGAGATCAAGAATTTAAGGATCACCATTCCTATAATAATAGGTGTACAAAGTATGCAACTTTGATGAAATTTTAGGAGCGCAGTGGCTCAGTGGTAGAGTGCTTGGTTCGAGATCGAGGGGTTGCGGATTCGAGCCTCGTCGGCGGCACTGCGATGTGTCCTTTAGCAAAGGCACATTAATCCTTGCTTAGTATTGGTTCAACCTAGGAAGACCCGCCCCGACAAAACTGAAAAGCTGTTGACTAGGACGTAAAGAATCCAATCAAACAAATAAATCGATGGAGTTTTTGCTTTACAATATCCATATACTATTGTTTAGACTTTTGGCAAAATCTTAAAATGCCACTCTTCCATTGACACCATTGGCGACGTTGTCCAAAAATGTCCACAAAATCTTACAAAATGTTCAATGCTCTGTATATAAAACGCACTCACTAAATTTAATAAAACAAGATAGAATATTGTATTATTCATGTCACTTTCAAATAGTACAAAAGTACAACAATCTGTTGATCTAAACACGAAAATGAATAGAAGTCTACGAAATTCCTGATGTTGTACAATTACATTTGGATCCTGGCTGTTGCTTTGTGTGTATATACCAATACAGCATATGCTGATCGTCACGGGTTGAGCAATGACCAGAGCGACAATCCAAAGGTTCAGATTAAGTAATACTTTTTAGCATAAAAATTTCGATAAATTTCTATTCCATCAGTCTAATTATATTATATGTTTCGGATGTCTTAAAGGATCGCCTCTTTGGGACTATTATTTTAAATCTTTTAACCTTGCTCGACAGCGTGACACGTACCAAAATCTCACTGTGTGCTGGCTCAATTGCATTTTACAAAAAAAGCACCCAGCTCTAGCTCACATAGTATCACATCTTGGAACTAGGACAAAATCACACATGGCCAGGAAAACTCACATACACAGATCACAGTCAACATTGGGTTCGTTGAGGAAGAGACACAATAACAAGGCACATTCACAAGCAAGAACAAAATCGGCAAAGCGCACTGTAAAAATAGTTTAACTGCACACTTTGGGTGACCAATCTTGGTTTACCCTTTCAACTGCTTTAAAAGTTATGTTCAGTTCGATTGTAATCATCCAGAGAATAACTACAACAATAACGGATAGACATTTTAAACATTTATCACTGGAGATATGTTGGGCGGCAGCTCAGCTGTCACCTCTTTTTGTGTTTATAGATATTTTACAGTGCAAGCAGTCACACCAGAAAGGATCAGTACCCACGTCAGATCACGAAACATATTCATGTACCTAAAGGAGGAATATACTCGCTGTATACACTCCTGTAATTTTTCAGGCATAGACTACTGAAAGACCAGTTTTGGGTAAAGTAAGAAAGAAGGCAAAGATCAGGAATCGATACAAGCAAGCACCACACCTGACCCAGGATACCATAAGACAGGGAGGGACAAATAAATAAAATAAAAAAATGGCTCTTACCTGCTGCAAAATTGTAATCCAGAAAAGACTCCTGAAATCCTGTGTGTACGAAACCCGGCTCCATTAACCGTCCCAATCCGGGAGGTCTGGAGTCGTCAGTGCCCGGGAGATACAGCCTGGGTTGTCGGAGGAACACACGACAGACGGCGATGCCTACTACCAGATGGTTGTGTGTGGTGTTAATTTCTCATTTGAATATATATGAAGAAGTTTTCAGAAGTCAATAAAACAAAATCACAACTTTAGTTTTTATTTCACTTTATTTTTTTATTTTTAAAAATGGCTGCCTGTTCAATACTGAGCAAGGTAAATCAGGGCAACTAACGACCACAAGTTTACTTTTTCACTTTCTAAGAAAGATTAATGTTCGATTTTGTTCACAAATTCTCTTGTATCGACACTTTAAACAGTATTCTGTTGTCGTTCAATATACGTTAACGCTTCATTAGCCGATCAGAATGCTAACTTGTGTCACGTGTTCTGCGACAACTGCCTCGGTTTCAGCTTCCGGTCAGACTATGCCTGTCGGAGAGTTACTAAGAAAACTACTTAAGGAACTGAATGTGTTTATAATCAGGAACACTTGATATTCACTCGGCGTGTAATGCATTGGTCAGCTTCATTTGGCACTAGAATGGACACAGTGTATGATTGAAGTCTCTCTCCACAGCTTGTTAGACTGACCTGAAAAATAAGTAGTGTTTTATTCATCAGCATCAAGCCAAAAAATTAACTTTCTTATTTCTCAACCAAAACATATGTTGTGGGTACTGAGCACCCAAAACATATGTTCAAACTGATAGATTAGAAAATATCTAAAATTTTAGGCTCAAAAATTTTGTTTATCTAAACATATGAGCATTATATACCCTGCAATTAATAGACACGTTTACATCTGATGTGCCAATGCATATCCATGATTTTGTTGAAATTAAGATACACGACCAAGCATCAACAATTAAGATTTACCATTTGTATATAGGAAAACCCTAAACGAGTACTTTGGCAAACAGTGAAGGCCAAGATGAACTGTTACAGTTTGTGGTATTTCATCAGGGTCTGCACTGTTTGCTAAGATAAAAGCAAGCATTAGAGACTGAGGTACATTCTTTCCTTGGACCCCTTAGATATGAACAATTTACCATCCCATACAAAATTGAGAATGCATTAATATACAAAGAGTTAAACACACACTGGCAAAGTTGAAAATGGATGGGTGCGCTTTTTTGCTTTGCTTTAAACCCAAAATACAAGATCCTATAATTTTATCCATTACACAACTACGTCTGATTTATCTGCTGTGCTTGCATAGGGAGACGATATAATTATGGCAATACATGGTAGTGATAATCTGTAAATTGGACAAAAAGAGAAAATAGAGTTGTTATCAAAATATCTTCATATTAAACGAAATACATGATGAATTAATGATCAAACTGATGACAGTCCACAGTAGGATTGCCCAAAATCTGCGAACACGGACCATCAGGCCACGAGGTTACAAAACTTTTTTTCATACGCAACTCAGCTGAGCACGAAATTTATCCTGCTCATAATGTTAAAATGTCAACAATTTTATACTGCTCATAAATGTTCAAATGCTAACAATTGTTGGCATTTTAACAATTATTAGCATGATATATACAACATCTGAGAGACTTGAAGCAAGAAACTTCTTTATTTGTCGGTATTTTTTTTGAGCAGATGGAATTTCGTGCTCGATTGAGATGGCCATGAAAAAAGTTTTATAACCTATGGGACCAGGTTGAGGCATTTCATCACATGGTAATGACCGATAGGTGCATTACACTCCAACATGTTGCATACGTCATGGTCATGAATGTTGGCTCTTTTCGTGCTACTTTGCTAAACAGTTTTTGTGCTTTTACAACACCAGACTCAAGAGTGAAGATTTGGCGCCAGTAAAATGCATTTAAGACCTTCCAGCAGATAAGGCTGTTGTCTGTTCTAAGGCGGTGGTGACTTATTGTTTTATGTATCTCCCATTGTTTGTGTGGGTTCTGTGTTGGTCTTTGTTTTGGTATGCATAACAAGATGTCCTTTCTAGTTTTGCAATCATCTTGACGAGGAAGAGAGAGCTGGTTGCTTGCTATTATTGTCTTTCGGATGTCTTGTTACTGTTAATGTTATTTGGTTCTTCCTCACGGTGCCGTGGGTTGGTCTACAGTGTGCGATTGTGGTATTTCCTGATTATACTCATTTACGTTTTGACCGAAATTAGGATGAACACTCCCATCAGTGCCATTGTTTGCTTGAAATCAGTTAACCTCTTCTTTATAACATGGATCGTTTGGTGCTCATCTGTTAATAGCTCTGATTTTTCCTCATTTTACAGATTGTCACTACCATGTATTATCAAAGTTATATCATCTGTATATGTAAACACAGCAATCGGATTTAGTTGTGGATAAGGTTATACTATCTTCTATTACAAGTTGAATGCCAAAAAAGCATAAAAAATGGAGGCTATTCCTCGCTATTGCGTTTTAGTGTTTGGAAATTAAAGGCCCTGTCACATTACGACGTATAGCACCAACGTATGTCGACGTATGAGAAATTAAGCAAGTACATTGGTGTACGCTGAATACGTTAGACATACGTTTTAAACACGTTACGAACACGCTATAATACGTTGGTATACGTTGACATACGACAAAGAGGACCAAAAGTTTGTGCTTGGATAAAAATCGCCAGCGTATGTGAACGTATTGCTTCTATACGTTCGACATAAGTTAGATGTACGCAACAGGTAAGTTATGCATACGTTAAGGTACGTTAGCACCAACGTATGCCGACGTATGAGAAACTCAGCAAGTACGTTGGTGTACGCCGAATACGTTAGACATAAGTTTTTAAAAACACGTTACGAACACGCTACAGTACGCTGGTATACGTTGTCATAAGGCGAAGAGATCCAAAAATTTTGTTCATGCATAAAAAATCGCCAGCGTACGCCGACGTATTGCTTATACGTTAGGCATAAGTTAGATGTACGCAACGGGTAAGTTATGCATACGTTAAGGTACGTTAGCAGCAACGTATGCGAACGTATGCGAAATTCAGCAAGTACGTTGGTGTACGCTGCATAAGTTAGAGATAAGTTTTCAATACGTTACAAACACGCTACAATACGGTGGTATACGTTGTCATACGGCGAGGAGGTCCCACAATTTTGTACATTCTTATATGTTAGACATAAGTTAGACGTACGTTGGATGTACGCTACATGTAAGTTATGCATACGTTAAAGAACATTATATGCATAATTCAGCATAAGTTATTCTATCGTTATGCATAAGTTTCTCTTAAGTCAAGAGTGCTAGTGATGCGCTGGGCATACGCTGTGCATACGCTAGTAAAAGTATAAGTTATGTTGCGCCAGGAATAAGTTATGAATAAGTTACTCATACGTTTGACACACGTTCTATGTTCGTTTAGCATACGCTTTGTATAAGTTCAAGGAGAGGCTTTCTCTGATTTTTGAATTCGATTTCAGCGTATGCCAGCGTACTGGATATATTTTTCATACGTCGGCATACGTTGGCTAAAACGTTATAGTGTGACAGGGCCACACAACCAACCCAAAATTATGTCATGTGCACAGAGGAAATACTTAGATCATCCTGGGCATCAAAGGTAACAAATTACAGTATATGCTGTGCATTCCCAGGGCTGCGAAAGGTTCGGTGCACTGTTTCGTTATGCAGAGAGCAAAGATTCTGATCAGACTGGGCGGTAGGCTAGGCTGATCCGAGTCATGTTATTTTATTGGTTATTTTATTGGTTTTGTGATGTCACTTGCCCAAATATGCCAATGTTTTATAAAACTATCTCTTATAAAAGTTCTTCAGTTTTGAAAATTATATGACCTTTAATGTAGCTCATATTTTCATTGTCATATCTCAGATATCAGAAGTTAGAACCCTTGCATAAGATTGGGTCGTTTGATTCCAGTTTCTAACCAATCACTTTATCCACATTTGCAGAAAGCAAACTCTTCAGAACCAGAACGCCAAGTCTGACTTGTGCTGTTATAAAACACGTACTACTTCCTCTATTTTCACATCATCTACCTCATTATATTATGTCAATTTATATTCTTAACCTAACGTGTGTAAACAGCAGCAGGCAAGAATGCCCTATCTTTGGGTGCCTATACAGTAATGCTATTTAATTATGTAAAAATCAAATGGGTATGCAAAATACAAATAAAAATGATCAGGGTACACATTGGAAGGCAAGAATGCACCATTGGCAATAAATCTTGCCCTTCTGTGTCTGATCTGGGTCTGTACTGTTTGCCTGTGTCCCACAAAAAGGACGATAGGCTTATATGGGTTAATAACATTTTAATTAAGCACTATATTTTTTTTTAGAAATTTCATGCTTTTTTCCAGGCCATTCTTGCCATTGTACGGTACGTACATTGTTTCTTGTGGTGCAGGTGACGATGTTGGTTTTTTGTCGTTGGCGTTATTGCCTTGGGTGCAGTTTAGCGACCAAGGGTCATACTTCTTGTCAATGGTGCATTCTTGCCTTTGCTACTGTAACATTCGACAACCAGAAAACTCAGTTGATTTGTTAGGGAAAAGTAATCTTATCTGAAGCTTTTAAATGTAAAAAATGTGTCGTCTGTTTCATTCACAACTCTCTTCGCCATCTTACTTTGTTCTTTTGGCTCTAAAAGTCTAACTTTGTTCTTCCAAACCGGATATAGCTAATGCATTATCCAGTTAAGCATGTAAATCGTGCGTTCTTTCTGGAACTTAGAATGTTTTTCTGTCACTGAATAAATCAGGCATACGCTTGTATTCGTAGCCAAAATGCCAAATATACTTGTACTAAACTCTTTGAAAACTAATACATTCTTCCATCTGGTTTGATACAATGGATCTGAGATTGATTGTTTTAAGAAATACATTCAATCTTTAGAATGTTCATGGAATCATGAATACTTCGGGTATCTTGCAAAGTAAGTGAAACCAAAAGGGCTTCATGTTAACTTTGCAAGAGACCCGACGTATTCATGATTCATGAACATCCCATAAATTGAATTTAATGCTTATATTTACATTTTATTATAAATATCTAAAATATAAAAAAATATTTTTAATTAAGGAATTAGAACAGTTTTGTATTTAGAATATAATCGCATTAATGGTTTAGTCGGAGTGTAAAATGGAAAAGCGGAATAGCCAGCTTGAACACGGACAGCCAATGGAGAACACAAGAGACTTGTTTTGCACGTTCGTCTCGGGTGCGGCTAGCTATCACATACAACACCAGTATCACTTTTGGTGAATGAATTCGACGTTTGAAGCGTATTGCACGGGCAAGAGATCTTGGCCGCTGTCAATCAAATTTTGTGTAGTTCATGAGGCTATGAACGGTTGAAAAAGTCTAAAGATCATTAAAGGCTTGCTTTGAAAATGTAAATATTTATATATCAACGGGTCACAGGGTATAATTTTCAAATTAAGATAAGATGACGTACTTCCGTCCCTAGGCCCGAAATTACAATGCCTCTATAAAGTTAAGCAATACTTAAGTTAAGTATTGATACATTGTATTTCAGCATGCTATATTAAATGCTAAATATAGTGCTTGGACCAATGTGGTATTTATCGTCAAAGCTACTATTGTGATCTTCAGAAAAATTAAAACTATTTTGATTTTAATCGGTTTTAAACGTTATTTTTCGCATCTTGAAAAATCAATACGTAACTTAAATCTTCCTTAACTCTAAGGAGGCATTGTAATTCCGGGCCCAGAACACTGTTTTTATCTTAGCAAACAGTGCAGACCCTGATGAAATTGTGCGTTCTGAGGTATTTCATCTAGGTATTTGCTGATCGCCAAAGTATCCGTTTAGGGTTTCCAATTTTCAAAGGGTTAAAGTAAGAAAGAGAACAAAGATCAGGAATCGATACAATCAAGCACCACACCTGACCCAGGATACCAATTGAAAGTGACAACGTCACAACCAGACATCACAAACGAGATCCAAGAGGTCAGCCCTTTCCCAGCAGGTAACCACAAGGCATCACTACAAATGAGCAATTTCACTTTTGTTTAATACAACGGCATGTTTCACATACATTTCTTTTCAGGAGACCAAGTAATAAAGGAAAGAAAGTAAAATTCAATTTTGTCGGTTCAAGATTAAAGCAACAAGTATAATTCAGTATGCACAAAACACGTGTACTTTCACAATCTTTGATCGATGTAAAAACTGAGAAAGGGGGCGTTCATATTCTTTATTAAAATCTGCCATAAAAGTAACTTTTTAGCTTCCTAAATAGTTTTGGAATGCTTAATCCATTCATAGTTTATGCCACACACATTCTGAATGATCGATGTGGAATAACCGGATAACTTATTTAATACACTAACTATGATTCAGGCTTTGAGGGGAGCACGTTTTGAAATAAAAATTGCATCAAAATTTGAAAAGGCAACAACATCAAACACATATGAACAAACAATTTACTTTATCAAATGTTTTTCATTGAATCGGAAACGTATTAGCAGCATTAGTCCACTTTTTGATAGAGACTCGGTCGTGTGGAAAGCATATTTACAACGTTTTGAATGCAAGCATAAACTTTTAACCCAACCAGAAGATGGTAGGATCAAAGTCTCGTCACCACTAGCAGACCAAGGAATGCCACATTTATGCTTTAAAGCGTTCAAAACCACCAAGTCCGTTCTGACTGATATTTATAAGAATAGATCAAAAGACATCGTAACCTTGTACTAGAAAAGTTGACTTTCGGTACTTTTATTTAGAGCATTTAAATATGAGGTTTTCCGCACACAGGATTAGTAGAATCGTCATCACCAACAATTTTTGCACAATTAAAAAAGTTAGGAAGTTACAAGCATGGGGACTTGAATTATTGTCTAAATAAAAAATCGAAGTTACAGAATTCAAAATTTATTGCTACAATGGTATTATCAATTACGTTTTAAGGGCAAATTTAATGTGTTGTGGTTAATGGCACCCAAATTCACCAAGACCATAAAAAAAGAATATCATTAACCCTTAAAGCGCCAAGAAAAAAATGCATCTGAAATTGTCGTCTGCTGAAGTCGTCTGCTGTAAATAATTGCCTTACATTACTGACGAATTAAGTATAGAAGCAAACAGCGTGGACCCAGATCAGACTGCTCCTATAGGAGCAGTCTGATCTGGGTCCACACTCTTTGCCATAGAGGCTTCTTAAACATTTCAGCAGACGAGAAAAGCAGACGACTTTTGTTGTGATTGGCGCATTAAGGGTTAAAGACTATGGAAGACCCTGGTTTGAGAAAACTATCGACGTTAGCATATTATAAAATCAAACACATTCAGACCGTGTCTTCAGATACAATTGTCTCAGTTTCATGCTAGCAACCTGGTTTTCAGACTTATCCCAAACTGTTTAAAAAAACGTTTTTAAAAATTGTGATATAGCTGTCTGGCTAACACCAAACCAGCAAGTTGTTGGGTTTTGAAATCATTTGGTGAAAGTGTACAATATATACTTATCAAAGGTTGTCAGTTTGAAATTAATCGTCATTTTTAAGCACTAAAAAGCACCTGTTACTCGATTTCGATATAGTTTTCCTTAAATTTATCAGTAAACATGTTTTCGACCTATACTGAAAGTGCCTGAAAATTGCATTTTGTAAAATTCTGAAAGTAATGAGTGGTATTTAAAGGGACTGTCTTGTACATTTCGTGGTTGCAATATTGAATATTGAACGGAGAGTTGTTACAGTGTTTGTCGATGACAGTGTTAAAGGAGCCATTTATTTACATAATTAGCAAAATCGATGTTTAATATGAGATATATCTTTGAGATAGTAAATCTGTCAACTACAGACAAATGATAAGCCGACTCGATATCAGCCCGCGTTGTTTTGTAAACGAGTGAAGACACAATAAAGCAGCTAGAGCAAGTCTAACTAGTCCAGTTCTAGTAGAACTCGTCATTTGTTACTATCGCACATGCGTAAGACCATACTGATATCCACAGGGTTAAAGATCTAAGATTTGGTACAAGCATTCGTCCATTCCCATTCTTTTTCGTACAAACAGTGAAGGCTCTTGTAAGACTGTGGATGTGTTATCTCGTTCGAGTCTTCGCTGGTCGACTATGCGATACGTATCAAAACAGCATGTGCTGACTCATAAATAATGTAGATCTATTCGTTTTAAATGATCCGTGGTCTTATTGTCAAATCTTTCAACTTTCGCCATAATCATTCTGTTGCTTTGAAAACCGCAACGTCTACCTGTGATATAATATTAAGAATACAGGGCTGTGTAGGACCTTACTTGCAAATTAGTATAAACATTTAATCAGCAAGTTTTTTCATAATGCTTTTGGGATTTACAATGGTATTAAGTACCTTTGTGAAAACGAGGTTCCAGAGAGATGACTCCAAAATCATGCAAAACCAAGTGAACGTAGGATATACCACAATAAGAGATCACAGACTGACTCATGACACCATGGACAGATCCAGTGGGCAGTGATCCGGACCTCCCCTGGAAAATCACAAGTTGCCATCTGTTTCCTTAGAAATTCTGTTACAGACCCCTCTCGAGAAGCAACTGGACCCCTTGGGTCTAATTATTTCTCAAGGGAGGTCTGTACGGTCCTCTGTGAAATACGTTGATGACTAAAAAAAGTTTTCAGGACCCTCCTGACGGAATTTTCTGGATCCGTGCATAGACTAGACACCAATGGGAAGGGGCACAGGAACACAGATAAACCAACAAGAAATACGAACAGGCAAATGCATAAGAGGCAAGGGAACCGGCACTCACTGCAAAGTTAGAAAACCTGTAAGGTATAATATACAAGGTTAGCTTTAAAAAAAGAAGAAGCTTAGAACCATCGCATGGCGTTTTACAGTTATTAAAGAAGAACTTTTATAGTGTTTTAATATTGCATTTGCTGATGCCACTCTTTTCAGTGTTTCATGTGCTTCAAGCTCTGAGTATTTTTTGTTTTAGTTAACGATTTGTACATAGGTGATCTATTGGAAGCAAATAAAAGACAGGAAATACGCATATTCCAGTAAGACTCTGCTCATAAACACACATAATAATGGTAGAGTTACCCCCTCCCCAGCAGTATGTATTAGGTCATTCAATGTATTCCTCAATCGAAGTCATTGCACATAATGCCTAGGGGCATATTGAAACTGACCCATCTACATCTAGTTATTTCGTCACATTTAGTCTAGAATATCCGAAGGGCCCATGTTTGATCGGGATTTTAATTAAGTGGTAAAGTCTCTAATAGGCCTTTTCGCTTTTAGAAGCAATCCAGTATTCAAAGTATATCAACATCGCTCACGCAATGGTGGAATTTTGGAAGTAGCTTGGTCGACGGGGAGTCTGAGAAAGAACAGTAAAAGACACTGCTGCTGGGGAGTTAACACCCAATCCATTTCCGCAACTTGCTAATGGAACAGGCCTGAGTCGAGCACGCGCCCAATGGAAGTTTACTTACGTATATCACCATCGCTGACGCGCGATGGTGAATAAGCGCCCTATCCCAATCCGCGCTTTTGTTATTGTTATTTCTTACAGTTTAGTTGTACCCATTGGAAGTGTGTGGATTTCCGGTTAATCTTGGTTAATGTATGTCGACAAAATCTGCTTAAATCCCATGTATTATTCTAATGCATTTTAAGACATTTTCGTATTTCTTTAAAACTTATCAAACCGCCAGTAGTCAAACAGTTTTTGCTTCACCTAATCAAATAAATGATAATAAAGAAAGGGATGGATGATTGACATCTTGGATGACCATGTATACTTCTGCATTTATTTACTTTTGTGTAAATTTCATATTTCATTAAGATTATATGAGTATTTGACTTAGGCTATTATTTACAATGCTTCTATTTATTATTTATATTATTTTTTTTAATTTGATTATTATTATTATTATTATTATTATTATTATTATTATTATTATTATTATTATTTAAAATGTAAACAGAGCTTGAATGGATCATGTACAATTGCTACTCCTAATATAATTCTCGAATTTCACTTTTTTTTTTACTTCTTTCACAAAATTAAAGAATAAATTTCGAGGCACGCATTAAATGGGAGTATGGGAGGACTCAGGTGATTGGATACGTTGGAAAACGAAATAAAGATATTTAGATTTCGGTTCTTTTTATATTTCAGTTCCATATTTAGAACTATGTTTAAACTTTCTGTCAATAGATGTTTCTCTCTCAATAGATGATTCAAAATGAATAAAACTGGGTCTAAATTCATTAAAAAAAAGGTATACAATATTTAAGTAATTATTTTAAAAAAATACACGATTACCACTCGTAAAAGTAGCGTTGCCGTTCTCTAACTACGGATGACTGTTAAAATAACAAAACATTAATTTAAAAGTTATATTTCTTAATCTAAATTACAAAGATATACAGCCGATGGAAATGAACAGAATGTGGAAGCTTTGCAGTTTTGCACTCCACACACTGAGATTTCATATTTTGTTCATTTATTGCGTTTATTGTTGCAAATGCGTTAAAGCAGTTTATTTCTGAAACGTGCTGACAGCTCATTTTTGAAAGTATTTGTAAAGTGCATACAGCGTATACCAGTGATTAACTCTTTGCCTACTAATGTTGTCTGCTGATAACATTTGCAAACAGTTTGGGGCCATATCAGACCCGACAAAAAGTCGGGCCTGATCTGGATCCAAACTGTTTGACACTCTTTTTCTTTTTTTTTTCTTTTTTACTCTAGGTTTACATGGTTAACAACAAGAGAATGGATTCTTAAATAACATGTACATATTTAACTCTGAGAGAGTTGTTGAAAGATTTTTTTGAAAAGTCAATTTTGAAAAAAAGGCAGCATATGATAAAGAGCATGAAAGATTGCCCAGCATGTAAAGGGTTAACAAATGCATTTGCTTTTCTGTAAGAAGAGATATGTGTACGATTCTATATTTTAAGAGTTTTTTTTTTGCTAAATGGCAATTTGGTAGTTTTGTTTTTCAGCTAAAATAATCCTATAAAGCAAAACCTTAAAGATCTGCAAGATGAATGTATTCCTTCCAACAGACAAGCAAATAATTTCGTTTTTAGAAAGGCGGTGACATGATAAAACGAGCTGTCTTTCTTAACAATGGTGAAGATGGCATGGAATTATTGCATGCGCTGGTCGCGTTTGTCCGCCAAGACGACGTTCATTAAAAATATAATCGTTTCAAAATTGTACAGTGAATGTGAATCGCTATACCGGTACAAATGCATTTCTATATGAATTTGCAGCGGAAAACGTATGTATTTTACCAAACATTACAATAATATAACGACAAAATTTTCGAAAAAAGGCTACATATGCGAGTGGTAACTATATCCGCACTGTTTGAAAAAATAGTTTGTCAATACAATTGCGTAAAATATACAGAATATGAAACCTATGCAATTTTGCACAGGTTCCATATTTTGTTAATTTCTCGAAATTATATCTTTTAAGACATGTGCTGGCATTAACAGTTCCTGTAATTATTCGTTACTACAGCAATTTCAGTATAATGTCAAGTATAAGGCGACCGAGGTAGGCCTGCTATAAATTTGAGCGTGAATCTGTTAAATGTAAAAAATACGAAACCTATGTAATTTTGCACAGTTTTCATATTTTATACAGTTCTCGCGATTGGACATGTGCTGACAATAACAGTTCCTGTAATTATTCGTTAGTACAGCAAATTCAGTATAATGTCAAACTTTAATGCAACCGAAGTAGGCCTACTATATAGTTTAGCGTGAATCTGTAAAAGGTAAAAATGTAAAAAAAAATATGAAACATGCAATTTTGCACATGTGTCATATTTTTGCTTTTCTAGCTTAAGACATGTGCTGACAGTACTGGCGACAGTTCCTGTAATTATTCGTTATTACAGCAAATTCGGTATAATGTCAAACTTTTAAGGCGACCGTGGTAGGCCTACTGTAATTTTGAGCCTGAATGAGTGATAAAAGAGTTATAATGGAAAATAAAGTAAAACCTGTCTTAAGCGACCACTTAAAAATAGACAAAACCAAGGTCTTAGTGTAGAATGGTAGCTTAATGCAGGTCAAAAGTATTGCAGAATGCTCCCCTTGAGCATTCTGCAATACTTTTGACATGCATTAAGCGATAATCGGTATTGAAAGCCAATTTTTGGTGTTCTTTTAGAGTGGACGCTTAAGACAGGTTTTACTGTATTGATAATAAAGACCATAAAATATGAACAATTTTTACTGTCACCAAAATACCTTCTGCAGATGAATAATGATATATCCTCTTCAATATCTGTGACAGTAAAAGTAAATTTGATGTCGTCTGCTTCTGGGGAAAACTCTCGGCTGATATTTGCTCGCGCTGATTAAAGTCGCGCGCTGACAGGCTGGCTGATAATCCGTGTCTTGTCAATCAGTCCGCCCTGTTATAAGCTGCTGATATTAGACGGAGATTTCATTGGAAAGGTGGGACAGACGAGAATCATAAATTAGCGCGAAATCGATATTTCATGGTTGACAATTTGTACAGGAATGGAGAATACGAAGAACTTGAATGAAAGTGTTTCATTTCTCCGTTCTTCAAAGTCGACAACAAAGTATTATTGCATATTTTGAGCTTTTGTGTATGGTATTGAAAATATCTATAACATTTTCTTGAAATTTGGGAAAATTAAAGACATATAAAGCATAGCTCTAAATGATATGTGAACCCTAATTATTAGAATGTAAATAAAATACAAAAATATTGTATTATTGATTGTAGCTGACTATGCAACATGCGGAGATTTGAATATCAGGAGATAATTCACGTCTGTTTGTTTAACAATAGTACATACATACATATTTGTTATGTTCACTGAAAAAGACTAACCAAATACCGAATGGATTGGCAGTGGTTGCTGCAGAACAATCTAACTTCTGTACTATCATAAAATGTAGATATGCATGATGCATAGTGTGTGTGTGTGTGTGTGTGTGTGTGTGTGTGTGTGTGTGTGTGTGTGTGTGTGTCGCGTATGCAAGCGTGCGTGTGTCGGGCGGGGGTATCAATAGAAACCTTATTTAATTATTGACAGACGGATGTCAGATTGTCTCTGTGATTTCATAAAATTGTATATTAAATTAAACTGTTATTATTGTCTATGTATACAGTCAGACATAAGTTAAGCATCGCCTCAATAGTTTCCTAGAAAACGAAGAAAGCTTTCCAGTCATTAATATTTTCTTGTTTTATCTAACCCATTGTGGTATTTTCAAAACGCTTAGACATGTAAAGTGTTAGTGGCATGTTGTTACAATATCCAAGACAAGTTATGTCTGACAATTTCAGATTCATATCAGTTATGGATGTGTAAAGAATGGCACGTTATATAGTCATAATGCAAAAATTATAAACACGCGGTTAACTATCTCTATGATCCTCTATAACTGACATGAAACTTTGAATTCGCCAGAATCAGTTTGGCACTAGTTTGAAAAATATGTCTAGATTATTTCTGCGTTTATTTAAATTCAAAGTAAGCATTTTCGGTTAAGTTCGGACACTTTTTAAGGGTACACCCAAAAATACAGGACACCGTAGAAACTCAGCAAAATGACCAAATGACATTCTGATATGTTCAGCAGACCAAAAGGAAGACTAGGGTAACAAATATTACAAACTGGTTGTTCTTCTGAAAAAAAATTGTACACGAAAAACGTCTCTAAAATAATGTTTGGTTGATGCTTAACTTATGTCTGACTGTATACATATTAGACTCAAAGTCAACGAGAATCTATTTTATCAATAAATGTGATTGATTGGTTGATTGATTGATTGATTGATTGATTGGTCGATTATTTGATTGATTGATTGATTGATTGATTTTTATTCTTTAGAATAATGTTATTGAACTCGGCCAATAAATACAATCAGCTTGAATGGTTGATACAACCAAATATGTGTGCTAGTATGACGAAGCTTTCAAATAACACATGAAACGTCGCAGAATTTTGTTCATATACAGTTGACTCGATAACTCGAATCTTGATATTTCGAAAAAACATAAATAATACATTAGATTTTTATCACCATGCGCAAATCCAGAAAATTCCGTCAGGGGGCGGGGTCCTGATAAAATTTTCGGTCATAAACGTATTTCACAGAGGGACTACTTACTTGTGATTTTCCAGGTTGGGGGTCCGGACCCCTGTCTCCCCCTCTGGCTCCGCCCATGGTAATTTCCTACCAAAAGATACGCTGTGGGTACCGTGCTCACTTACCGGTCTCAGCTAAATAGCTTTTAATAGGAAACAATAGAATGATTGATTATATTGATTTTGGTATTTTTTCAGACCAAATCCTTTTTACTCGAGCAACTGAAAACTCAAGTTAAAACTCTGGCCCCTAGGTTATAAACTTATTTTGTGCTCAACTCAACTGAGCATGAAATTTCAAAAAAAGTAAACTGGTGAAATATAAAGATTTTTCTTGCTTTAAAACTCTCAGATGCTGTGTTTATACTGCTAATGTTGGTATTTTAACATTTATGAGCAGGATAAATTTCTTGTTCAGCTGAGTTGAGCACGAAAAAGGTTTTATAACCTCGGGGCCTGACCCTTGGATGTCGACTTAGCGGTAGTCTCTTGTAATTGTTCTCTCTTCACATACGTTATAAAGCATACATGGACCGGCTTATGACATTTTGGTTCTGATCACACTAGTTTCCGCAGATAGCTCCTTTTAACGTCAATGCTGGTAGATGTTTAAATTTTGGTCTGAATCTTCATCTACGTCCATATTTTGTGTGTGCGAGCAGCGAATGCTCTAGTGAGTGTGTGCATTTTGCGCAGACTCGCCTGAGCCTTCTTTGCTCGACAAAGCGAAAAGTACAAAATCACATGAACTGGTCGCAATTTTACGTACATGTAGCTGTTTCATGATGATAATAAGGATTGTTTTAGTTTAAAATTTTATTTCACTTTTGTATAACAACATGTGTATATATAATACAGTAAGTTCTCATACAGATCCTTTCGGTTGTTTGGTGCCCTTTCGTTGGAAATGAATTTCTAGTGACATGTCCGTAAAGACTATTACTGTTTGTTGAGTTAGAGGCTATTCTGTACAACAAATACTTAAGCGTCCACTGATCCAGTTTCGAGTGTCGTCTTGGTGGTGCGCGAGTGTCTTCTTTGTGGTGTGCGCATGCGCGATAAAAGAATGAACGCTTTCATGGCCTCCAGGAATTGAGTTGACATGTTGCTCGTGTCTTTAATGAAATCGCTTGCCTTATTCGATTCTATTACACTGGGACACCACGTTGATTTAAAAAGGGAACTTAGTTGCATGCATACTTTGAGTTATCGTTGGCGGATCCTGAAAAAATTCCGTCAGGAGCGGGGGTCCTGATAACTTTATTTGTTATTTTTAGTCGTCAACTTACGAGGGGCATTTGGAAAGTTCGTAGCATGGTATCATAACTCCACAATGCGTTGATAAAATGCTATCAAATAATACATATTTTGAAACTAGAATTCAACGGATTTATACACTGGCGGAAATTTTAAGCAAATACTTGGAAAAAAAACAAAGGAAAATTGGGGACCTTATTTACGAATCTAATTTGACAAATTAACGATTTGGTGCCAACTTATATTTTATTAAAATACATTATGAGATCACTGCTTGGACTACTTACACCTTTACATTTGGAAGATGTTGAATAATTGAGAAATGGTAAACTTTCAAAAATGGGACTTTTTCGATTTTGATCGAAAGACACCATTTTTTCTACCTACGTTACCTTATTCATACATTGACAGCAATTAACTATCCATCGTAGTTAAACTTGCTTTTATAGTTATTATCTAATTTCATTGAGACAGAGATGAAGAAAATGCTGCCCATTCCAATGCAATGTAAATGGTTGAATAGAAAAGCTATACGGCAGTAGACGTTACATGCCAATAATCATATTTAACCCTTAAAGCGCCGCCTATAATTTGCGGCAGACGATAATTTCAAATTTTGCTGCTTTTTCAAAAATAACAAATAAGGCATGATATCTCATGAGAATCGTCTGCTGGCAGACGATTCTCGTGAAATATCATACCTTATTTTTTTCGAAATTTAGGAAAGATGTTGTAAAATTTGTCGTCTGCTGCAGTTGTGATTGGCGCTTTAAGGGTTAAACATCTATTTTACTACACTCTATTGCCAGTTACAAGTTATAAACAGCTTCAAAGGTGTAAAAATGGAAATAATTTAATCATTAGAATGGAGATCTTTATAAAATATTTAAGGTTCTGGAACATGGTTTATGCTAACATGCAATATATACAGTCATTATCTGCAATTTAGTTTAAAATGTAACATAAGTAACGCTGGCGAGCGGAAATACACCTCACAGATGTCGGCATTTCATGTTTATGTCTAGCTAAAACATATAAAGTAAGTAAGAAGACAAAATCCAGGAATCGATACAATCAAGTACCACACGTGACCCAGGACATCACATGGGAAAGTGGAAAAAACACAAGAAAATATCACATACAAGAGAGCCAAGAGGTTAGCCCTTTCTCAGCAGGTGACCATAAGACTGCAATGAACAGACAAGAAAGCATGACAAACACGAAACATAAATAACAAAAATAATTTCATTGATACTATTGGAAAAAAATCTTATTAGTCTTGTTTTTGTGTACTGCTATTTTCAATGTTAGTAGGGTAACGTTGATTACAGGCCATGTGATGAATGCAATGAAACGGAATGCCGGTTGCATCATCGTAAGCCCAGGCGTAACCCATTGAATGGGTTACGCTTGGGCTTACGATGTTGCAACCAAACCTACATATACTGCATTTACATCTGCATTTACCAGTGCTACTCGAACAATCTTTTTTCGGTGAACGGGGGAGGTGTTTCGTTGGTGCAGATCGTAGTAGTGACGGATGATACATAGCTAGGCGGAATTGTCGTGAATGTACGTTCGATATTTTTCAGTATGTTTGGGTGCATATGTGTTTTTTCTTCCCGTTTAGACCTTCACTATGGTAAATACATACATACTGGAAGGAATAAAATTACGTTTTTGTACCCTATGTATATGTGATACCATCACATGGACTAGCCACGTTGATTATTAACTAAAAGCAAGTCTATATTTATTTTAGCGGTGGGCCGAAATGCTTCCTTAATTGCATCAGCATTTATTAAAATTTATCTATGTCGTCTCTGGTATTTGGGTATTAACACCTGAAGAAATCGTTATCTCCTTTCCACACTTTCAAACAAATGATTCATTTTTACTAGCCACACGTCCGTTGTAGCTTCCGTTTAGGTCCAGATGTACACAGCCATGCCTTATCATAATGATTGCGGAAGCTATGTCCTTTAATTCAAATTTACACAATTGAATTATTCTACAAGATGTCCCTGCCCTTTGATCTTAGCCGGGAAAACGGTCCAGAGAAACCGTTACATCACACATAACCTGTAGATATGAGGGTGTTTACTAAGGCCAGAATTTTTTTATTAGTTGATTGACGGGAAAATTTTTTCATATTAAGGGTCGTGGGGACGAAAAAAAAAATAAAATAAAAAAGCTCTGAAAATGACCAGTTAACTGGTCATTTTCAGGGCTTTTTTTTTTTTTTTTTTAATTTTCTGAGCTTTTTTTTTTTTTTTTTTTTTTTTTTTTAATATCTCTAGATAATAGGTAAACCAACAGTCTGTGTTAAATCTTTAAATAAGATGGACAGGGCAATCACATTTAACAGTGTCACTCTCAAAAATACACAGACAGAACCTCAAAAATATATTATTTTTTTTTCAACGAAACAAATAATATTTAGAGTAGGCAGATAAAATAAAAAAAAATAGAAAATAAATTTTATTTTTTTCCTACTTTCCGGAAAATTACTGTAGGAGGGTTTGTAAATCAACTAATAAAAAAAATCTGGCCTTACTAAAGTAATCCAATTATTTGCACGTGATAATCGCCATGTTTACGCGGAATGCTGGGAGAACATGACGATGATAGTCATGTTTGAGTGGTAACAAGCAGCAGAGGATTACCAGACGTATAAACATACCAATGTATCCCCGATAACGGAAGAGGTGACCAGATATGTACCGAATGATTAAATATCATTTCAAAAAATGACAATGGTTTGTAGCAGTGTTTTGTTATCAAGTCATTTTGTTTTCTGATAGCTGAAATTAATGATCTATCGAATTTCCTTTTATTTCTCCAGAGTAAGTATTTTCAAAACGCAAAAATAAATTAATAAATTGAAAATAAAAAATAAAGTTAAAAAAACACGACCAGGAAATGCCAAGCACAGACCACAGACCCCCTCGAACACAAACGCACAGGTAAATCGGGAAGACGCACACTACAAGCGAAGCCACCAAACAATATAGAAATAACACAATCTGGCTTAAACACAAAACTAAAACACCAACACATTAGGAGCAACAAAAAAGCTTTGAACTAATAAAAACAGAATGGCAACTTTCCACATATATCCCAACTGACACCCACAAATGTTCTACCAAGAGTATATTTTTTCCATTAATTGATTATGGCTCAAGCACCTGGGAGAAACAACACTTTGAAAAGGAGTAGCACGAATCAATCTAAACGCACCCTACGATACAGCCTCTTTTGACACGTTCAACACATTAGGATGGCCAACCATACGTTATGACATAGTTATAATATATAAGGCGCTTAATAATCTTATACCATATATATAAATAAACTAATGAATTCTTCCTTTCGTATTGATATAGTGCGACCAGGTAACGGACGTTGGGCGTGTCAGACAGAACACTGCCATTCACTGTCAATTTAGACTGGTCTACAGTAAATTGGGTAAAACAGCATGGGTACGCTTAAATCCCTTAAAACGCCAGCACAAATTCATCCGAAAATTCCGCGTGCATTTGTCGTCTGCTACAAATGTTTGCTATCATTAAATAACAAAGCTAAGTATAGAGACAAACAGTGTGGACCCAGATCAGATTGCTGCTATAAGAGCTGTCTGATCTGAGTCTACACTGTTTGTTAGAAAGGCTTCTAAAGCATTTCAGCAGACGACAAAAGCAGTCGAATTTTGTTGTGATTGGCGCTTTAAGGGTTAATCGTGCAAAACAACTGAACCGCAGACGACAAAGGCGACCAGCTTTATATGGTTAGTATGCCCGGTAAACGTTCGCAGAAAACTTAAATCATACTTGTTTACAGACACATTGGTATTTACTACTGCTCAATGGCCAGGGCCTCCTAGAACCTATGTGGATTTTAGTTAAGATCAGCAAGGCAGACTGGTCTATGTTAGAAGGGCTGTTGCTGCTACATGTATAAAGATATAGAGCCAGTTTGCACAGCGTAATGAAGATCTGATTGCATGTAGCGTGCTTTTATCTGAAATTTCCTATGGTATTGTATTTACTATACAGCCATGTATCAAGTAACCATCTTAAACGCAAAGCTGCGTACACTGGTACGGAGGTCGAAATGATTTCCATATACGGATATAAACGGCAAACATGTAATATAGGTTTACTGATTACACATTATTGAACTAACCCAACAAGCAGGCTGGCATGAATGTCGCCTTCAAAAACTGAAGTTATTAATCGGCTTTTGGATCACTGTCTAGCCACGCCCATAACTGGTTCTTATCTCCGTTAGCTTTAATTGAGACTGGGACATCGCATACCAAGTTGCGATACAGTGACCAAATAGCTGAAAGTGCTTGACTTGAGATATAGGGGCCGATGGTTTGAGTCTCTCTAGAGGCACCATATCGTTTCCTTGTGCAAGACACGTTATACTCTATTTAGTATTGGTTCAACCCAGGAATGTCCTAACATGACTGAAAATTTCTGGACTGTCATGGGCGGATCCAGAGGGGGGAGGGGGACAGGGGGTCTGGACTCCCCCCCCCCCCCTGAAAGATCACAAAAATAGGTTTTCTTAGCAAAACTGGTCCTGTTCCCCTGAAAAATCGAAAAGCTATTAGGCCAGAATTCAATGTTAGACCATCATTGGGATGACAGCGAAACGCCATTTCAATGGCGTTTTGCTGGAGAGCCGATGATGGCCCGCTTTAAGTGGTATTTTGATCATCTCTCCTCTCATCAACTAAAAAAAACAAAAATAAAAAAAAAAAAACGTTGTCAAAGTTGGTCCCCTCTTACAAAAGTTTCTGGATCCGCGCATGACTGGGGTGTAAAGTATCGACTAAAAAAATCGAGGTCCTCAAATGCTACGTGCTAGTGTGTTAAACCTGTGATTCAAGAATCGCTATTTTGAGAAGGTTCAATGAAAGCACTTCGAAATGTCCTAAGCAAGACACTTTATTCTCTGCTAAGTACTGTTTCAACCTAGGTGGACAGGAAACGTCGCGTCATGGCTGCAAAATGTTGGCAGCGACGCAAAACATCAATACAAACAAACAAAATCAACTCAAAATAACAAAAGAGACTCAATTTTTGCTGCAGTTGTGTGCGTCTACTGGTACACAGGTTTACATTTAGTTTGCTATATGAAAATATTCGCTTTAAAAATGTTGTCGATGAAAATATTCTTCCAAATTCTTGGCAAGAAAATGATTTGGTGTTTAGCTCTGAATTCGAAAAAAATAGCATTATAAACAACAACATAAAAAGCCCCCTGCCCCCCCCCCCCCCACACACACACACACACATTAAAAATCAGCATGCTAAGGGTTCAATAAATGGGTCACATTGTGACAGGGAAAGGGTACACATATATTTTATAAAACAATAAGACTTGTGTGATTTTAGATTCCATAGTCGAAGATTGATGTTTTGGTTGTATAGTTTAAGATACACGTACGTGTTTAAGACACACGTATGTACAGATATCAAACAATGTATCTGGGCTGATCAGATTCATCTTTAATTCTTCGAAACGCTTATTTTCTACGATACGGCAACTATAAGACTACAGGTATATACTTTTGGTGTGGAGAGTTTCACAGATGGGTGAATACGCGAACAATGCAACCTGACTAGCCGATTTCCAAATGTATTTGTCCAGGGGTTGAACTTAGCTAAGAACCGCCCAACGTCTCTTATCTGGACGGAGTTTTTTATATCTGAACTGTTACTTCTTATGTCGAAAACGCATAATCGAACGCTACGGTCAACTTCAAATGCCTCGTTAGCAGCACCCGGATAGAAAACAGCACCTGGTTGATGGCTCGTTCTGGTGTACTACACCCCGATTGTGGAATCAGCTACCGAATGCACCCGGAATGCATCTTCTTCAAATATGTTCTTAAAAGTGTATCATTTGGAAGCAAAGACTGCACCAAGGAACGGAAACAAGAGTGTGCATATTTTCTGGGCCAGACTAGCTAGTTTCTGCCATTTAGTGACCCTCTAATAGTTCCAAGGTTCCACAATGACACCCATGATCCCAAAGGACAAGAAAATAAAATCTACACAATAGCGAAGGGCAGGGAGACGTTCTACCGCCGCCACACAGTCTCAGTCACCAGCAGTAGTAAGTCAAATATATTCTTAAAAGGGTATCCTTTGGAAGCAAATACTGCACCAAAGAACTGAAACAAGAGTGTGCATATTTCCTGGGCCAGACTAGCTAGTTTCTGCCGTTTCGGCTTCATCAGTGACCCACTAATAGTTTCAAAGTTCCACAATGAAACCCATGATCCCAAAGGACAAGAAAATAAAATCTACACTATAGTGAAAGGCAGGGAGACGTTCTACCGCCGCCACACAAGTTGTTTTTAGACGCAAGTCAAACAGTTTATGTTTAATGAAAGGTTTTTTTTAATTTAACTGTTTCCATAGATTAATGAATTCACATTGATCAGTTTTTAATGTCTAGATTTATTAACGAGACCAAATGCTGCCAACTGTTTATGTTTATACACGCTTGTTTAAGCTTAACATAGGTATGTAATGAGTCGTTCTACAAGACGTGAGGAATTCATGTCCCTCACCTAAATACCTGTATATCCATTTCCAGTCCAAATATCTTACCTTTGGTAGTATGTTTTAATCAAAGTGACCAATTATCCAACCTTTACGACAGTGACTGTGGTACTAAATACAGTTGTTCATATATATTTTAATTGATAGTTGCCCCCTTATATTTTCTTGTCCCATCGCATAATAGTGAAGGTTGAACTTCAGTTTGAAAAACAGTTCGTGTATAAACAAATCAAGCAGAGACGTGACCATGTATTAAAGTTTTTGATAGAAACCTATCAATGACAGAAATGTCCAATATCTTTCGTTTTGATTTGAAGCCGTATTGTGTTTGTTTTGGTATGTCTCGCCTGTCACCACAGTTGCAGTTATAGATTAGACAGAGTTACTATCCATGAAAATGACCTTGGACTGGACTTTTATGAGGAAAAACACACATTAACTTGTTTTAGAACAAATTCTGCTTAGAGGTGAATATGAAACAATTAACTAAAGAAAGTAGCGAGTAAGACAGATAATATGTCATCCCTGTTACCCATCTTTCTATAAAAACAAAATGCTACAAAAAATCCAAACACTGAAAAAGTAGGAAGGACATCAATATTATTGAGTAAACATTTTAAAGATTTTGCTTGAGTTTGTTTACGTTTTTCATTTTTTGGTATTGTCATCCCTGATACCAACCAAAAGTAGCATAAATGACACTTTTTTGAAATATGATTAGATATGTGAAATATAAAAGGTGGTTGTAGTAGAGGACCCAGAAAATTGAAAGGGCTATTTACATCTGTGCCCACACATAGATTTTTTTTAAACTTTGCTTATTGATAACTCAACATATACAAGCTATGAAAATATATTTATTGAATCAGATAATTAAAAATAGCTGGGACTCAGGAGGCAACCCTGTCTTGCTCCCACTTTCAGGTGATACATGTCTCTAAATTTGCTTTGTTCTAAATCTATGGTTTTAATTACAAGATTAGTCAACTAGATTGACTCCAGAACACCACAGAGATTACATAAATGCCACAAAACATCTGGATAAATTATTGCTAATGTTTTCTGAAGAAGTAAGTATTTATAAAACTTCGATTTTTTCTCTGAAATTTACCCCCCAAAAAGTTCAATTCCAAATACAGATTAGTTCTAGTCATTGTCAAGATAGCATATTACCACAAAAACATGCCACATATATCCTGTTGATCTGAGCCTTTCATGAAAATTAGAAACCGGTAACATTGCCATTTCTTATCTTCTATGGATGTAGGTCAGTTTTTGCAAATTAATATTTTTTTAAATGAATCAAGAATTTCACAGAAGGACGTTGCTTTTAAATCTACTTACACCTTTCTTACACAAAAACATGTTTTGATTTCTTATGATTGGACGGTCGGGAATGCCTAACGTTGTGGCACCACAGGGCCATGACCTCGTGTATCACTATGTCATGTCATTAGTAATATTGTTGAAGAAACAAGAAATTTAACAATAAACGCGTAAAAAGACAACCAACCATTTTCTTTACATCCCAAATGAACTAGAGTAGCCACATTTTGGTTCCATGACCTGGATATAGTGTAACTGAGACTGATCAGTGGTATCATAGAGCAAAGTGTTCTACATGAACAAGTGAGGTCAAGAAACGGTAGTGTATGCCTAGAATACTGACATAAAGAGACCCAGCTAGCTAAAGTATAAATGTTGCTCACTGCTGAAAATCAGCATCAGTTTTACAGAACAGAACGGACAGAGAAAAAGGACAGATTGAATTAGCAATAAATTTGTGTTCAAGAGTTTCTATAAACAAAATAGTTCAATTTTACCAATGGGTTCGACATCAGTAAGTTTTAAGAACAGGGTTTTTTACATTTGGCGTCCTCTGTTCGTATTCCTAGTTCAGTCAACAATTTTCGGGATATGCTTCCTACCATTAGGTTAACTCCTCTTGGGTCACCTATTATCAGGAAGTATACTAAACCATTTAATGCATTCAAAAGACGCGGAATGTATCCTTATGTTTCTAAGTGAAATGCCAAGAGGTGTGTCTGTTGCTAAAACTACCATTACATCATCTGTAAATGGTAGGAAATTTTCCATAATTAATAATAATTATTTGGACTGAACTTCATCGGATCTGATTTATGTTATAGCTTGAACTGAAACTAACTGTGGAATGCAATATGTTGGACAAACTGGCCGATCCCTCAAGACTAGGTTTCGTGAGCACTTTCGTAAAATGAAAAAGCCTAAAAAATTTGACACATTTCTTTATCGCCATTTCAAAAATAATGGTCATTCACCTAGTAAAATTGTAATTCAGCCGGTTGAAAAAAAATTATATATGATCCAAATTCATCAACTAGATTAAAAAAATATAAAGAGACATGAAACTGAACTTAAATGGATTAATTTTTTGCAATCACCTTTTCCTTTAGGCTTTAATGATAATATATACCATGAAGGCAACATTTCTAAAATGCCAGATTTTGATGTTTTTTCTGTTTTGGAATGTAAAAACGTAAAAGTAGATCTCATGGTAAACGTAAAAATAGCAACATTAAGCGCAAAATTTGTACTGAAAAACGCTTAAATACTTCTCTAAAGGATCTTTCTTTGGCTTTAACTAATCATGGTCCGCATGGCTTATTTTCATTTTTAAGTTCCTTGCCTATCTCAGTTTTACGCAATTTAGAGTTAGAGGCTAATAAACTTTACGATAGAGCAAACAAATTATATAAAGCAGCACTCCTTACAAGGTGTTATGTTCAACATTTCCTTAGTCCTTATATCGATTCTGAGGTCTACCATAAACGACATTTTATCAAAATTCCATTCATTAACAAAGGTATTGAGTTTATTGATTTACATAGTATCTTCAAGGATAATTTAGTGATTTCATCTATTCCAAATTACTTTAATAATTCTGAAACTCCTATCATTTTTTATAATTATAACAAACCAATTAGGTCTACGATATTTAACTTTAATAAAACTGTAAATGATTTAGATATAGATTCCAATACTTCTGCCTCCTGAGATTGTAAAAATTCAAATTATTTATATCCCTCTGCAGGGCATGTTATTATAGGTAATCTAAATGTCATTCCTGACGCTAGAGTTCCCAATATCATTTCTAAAGGCCCTAGATATAGATTTCCCTCTAATATTGATTTCTCTAAATGTCGTAGAGAGATCGCTGCTTCTTTAAATGACTTTAGTAATCGTTGGTGTAAATGGGAAAATGTTGAACCTGATGCTTTGAAGGAATGGAAGATTAACATTTTTAAAATTATTGATACTCGTATTTCATTTTACTCTCTTAATATACATCTTTTGTCCCCTAAACCTAAATCTTCTTTTCGTCATCTTAAACGAGGTATCCAGGATTTTCATATGAACTATTTTTTGGTTCCAGCAGATAAAGCTGCTAACAATGTTGTAGTTGTTTGACGATTGTATTATATTAATGCTCTTAAGCGTGAGCTTGTTGACACTTATGCCTATAAACTGCAGCCTTCTTTAAGTGAAAGGGTGATTGTTGATGGGCATGGTTGTCATACAGCCCTACGTTTTGGTGTCAAAGCTAAAGAAAATCAAGACAAAGTTCCTACGTTGTACTGGTTACCTAAACTCCATAAAAACCCCTATAAAGCAAGATTTATTGCTAATTATAGTTCTTGTACGACAACAGAACTTTCTAAATTGTTAACCTTGTGTCTTACAGCTGTTAAAAAACATGTGATCAAATATTGTGAAAAGGTAAATGAGAGATCCGGTATAAACCTATTTTGGTCTATTAAAAATTCAGGTGAAATTTTAGATAAACTTAAAGCTAGAGATTTCAATGCGACCAGTTTGTCTACTTATGATTTTTCTACTCTTTACACTACTTTACCTCATAATTTAATTAAAGATAAACTAATTGATCTTATTGAAAGAACCTTCCGAAGAGAAGGCTCTCCTTACCTTGCATGTAATGAAAGAAATTCATTTTTTACTTCAGAAAAAACTAAAAAATATCATGCATGGTCGTGTCAAAATGTATGTGATGCGCTGACCTTTTTGTTGGACAACATTTTTATTCGATTTGGCACTAAGCTCTATTGACAAGTAGTAGGAAATCCTATGGGCACTAATTGTGCTCCCCTGGTTGCAGATTTATTCCTGTTTTGTTATGAGAGGGACTTTATGATGTCTCTTTCTGATGATAAGAAGGCTGATTTTATTAATGCGTTTAACACTACTTCCAGATATTTGGACGATATTTTAAATATTAATAATGTTTATTTTGACAATATGGTTAGTCAAATATACCCTTCAGAGCTCCAACTGAATAAAGCCAATGCCTCTGATACCGAAGCCGCATTTTTAGACTTGCATTTGTCAATTTCTAATGATATTGTTTCTACCAAAATTTATGATAAACGTGACGACTTTGATTTTGAAATTGTCAATTTCCCATTTTTAGATGGTGATGTTCCTCGTTCTACATCCTATGGAGTCTATATCTCTCAACTCATTCGTTTTGCTAGAGCATCTAGCTATGTTGCTGACTTCAACACTCGCAATAAATTGTTAACTCAGAAACTTCTTAAACAAGGCTATCGGTATCATAAACCTCGCAATACATTTTCAAAATTTTATAGACGATACTATGATTTGATTTCTAAATTCCAAGTTGGACTTAAATCTCTCTTGCGCCAAGGACTTTCGGAACCTGATTTCTATGGTGACTTGGTGTATAAATTGAAGAGGATTTTTGGCTCTAATAATTTTTCAGCGCAGTTCATTAAAATAATTTCCAATTATAAAAAGATTGGCTATAACATTAACGTATTGCAACAGACTGCATGCTTGGTAGTCAACCCAATCACGGTTGGCAACTCTGCTTTCCTCTTTAATTGCACGCCGGTGGGTCAGACTTCAGACTCTATGATGGTTCCGACTTAAAGACTTATCTATTGATGAGATGGTAGGGGCCTGATGCTTTGGCTGTTTGTCAGGCCCACCGGGGTTTACCTGTTGGATTTCTTTTGCTCCGGTATTCAGTTTAATTTACTGTTGAGTCCTTATCCTTGCTTTCTCCTTGTTATAAATTGATTTGTATGTTTTAGGAGATGATGCATTGATAAGTTAGGGGTCTTTCATGCAAACCAAATATCTATGTGTCTTGATCCACATCTGAATTAAGGGTGAGGTTGGCGCCCTTAAACCGGTTTAAGCCTTCCAGTAAAATATCTTTACTGACTGTTCCAAGGCGGTACTTCTTTTGTGGATCTTTTATGTTTTTGTTCTGTCTTGTGTTTGATATGTCTTTGTGCGCGTCTGTTTATATGTGCTTTGTGGTCACCTGCTGGAAAAGGGCTGACCTCTTGGCTCTCGTTTGTGGTTTCTACTGTGAGTTTGTCACTTTCCCATTGGTATCCTGGGTCAGCTGTGGTACTTGATTGTATCGATTCCTGATCTTTGCACCCTTACTTACTTTTACAATTATGATATCATGAATATGAGGTTCTTATCCTGTATGAATTGACTAGGTATGAGGTTGAATGAATGTACATTCTTAAAACTGTTACATTTTAAGCGTAACGTAGGTTAGACGTAGTTTTAACGTTAGAGACTAAAAGGTGTTAAGCAGATTTGTCTCCCTATTGTATAATGTGCAAGCACTTCCTGAGATAGGGTGATGTTGCGAAAGTGTGAAAACGGATAATGCAGAAAATTTAATTCTTGCTCAAGATGTTTAATCATGGGGTAACCATAGCCACCCTCTTGCATGCTTCATAGTAGGCCAGTGACTCCGTTACTTCATAGGAATGAAAAGAAAAGCTTAGACCAGATAAGTCGCATTTCTTAATACTTGCTTACTGCATTGAAAGCACAATGCAGCAAACTACCTGTATAACTTAAAATAATTCAAGCCTATGATATTACTGTTATATATGTTGCTTACTTTCAAATATATTACTATCTATTTCTAGCCCATGTCTGTGAAAAAAACCCTATGTAGGGGGAATTTTGTACATAATGATTTTCTAAACCACATTATATATGACATAAACTAATATTAGCTCTTTAGAAATTGGTATATTACCATGCAACAGCCAAGTCTAGTACGTTACCATTAAATAATAGGAGCTCCTGTAATTGTATTATTATCATTTCAGTCTGTATTCTTGCATATCATCACTATGTTTTGATTGAATGCTACTTTTACAGAATGATAATAACTACTTTAGGCACCTGGTATTACTATTATATACGTTACTTTCTTATAAAAACATTATTTTAGTGCACTGCTAGGAATATATGAGTTCAAACAGCTAGTGAGTGAAAATGACTGCCATCTTAGTGCTCGATATTTACAGAAATTGCAAATATTATCTTTTTTAACATAACATATTACTGAGATTCAACTTCAACAAAAGCATGGATGCTTTAAAGGAGAAGACTTCAATTAATGTCCATGAAAATGTCATCAAATGTTCTAGGAATCATGTAAGCTACATTTCTAATACCTGTTAGCTTTTCATAATCAAATTATTTTTCTAAAAGGCTTAAAAGTTATCCTTAATCTCTTTGCCACTATCACATACTTGATTCTTTTTATGCTTAAATTGAAGTATAACGTAAATAGCAATCAAACAGATTCATTTAGGTATGACATTATTTGTGATCATTGCCATGTAAAACCCATCATTATGAATGATTTCCACCACGTTCTTACAGAAATGTTACACGTTTAGATTGCTTTAGCAAATGATTAGTAGTAGTTAATACGATTATCAGTTTCAATTAAACAATGGAAGTCATGTTCGAAATTTACTGAAATCAAATTTAAAAGCTAGAATGAAGTAAAGATTCACCTTCTGAGTTTTGCTATACCAAAATAGATGTAGGCAAATAATTTGTAATGGAGCCATTCTCTTTAAACAATAACAGATTA
This sequence comes from Loripinus fragilis, assembly GCA_964019695.1. Lineage (NCBI taxonomy): Eukaryota > Metazoa > Mollusca > Bivalvia > Lucinida > Lucinidae > Loripinus > Loripinus fragilis. The sequence goes on from OZ026515.1 coordinate 39,144,848, forward strand.
CAGACACACATGTTGCCTTATATTTGAGGTAACCACATAACGTCTTACTTCATGTATTTATAAAGATAAGTAAGGGTACAAAGATCAGGTATCGATACAATCAAGTACCTAACCTGACCCAGGATACCAATGGGAAAGTGACAAACTCACAGTTAGACACCACAAACGAGAGCCAAGAGGTCAGCCCTTTCCCAGCAGGTGACCACAAGGCACACAAAAACAGACATGCAAAAAGGGATAACACACACAAGACAGAAAAAAACGTAAATGATCCACAAAAGAAGTACCGCCTTGGAACGGTCAGTAAAGATATTTTACTGGAGTACTTAAACCGGTTTCACGGCGCCACCCTCACCCTTAATTCAGATGTGGATCAAGACAAATAGATATTTGGTTTGCATGAAAGACCCCTAAATTATCAATGCATCATCTCCTACAACATTTAAATCAAGATATAAAAAAGAAATAAAGCAAAGATAAGGACTCAACAGTAAACAAAACTGAATACTGGAGCAAAAGAAATCCAACAGGTAAACCCCGGTGGGCATGACAAACAGCCAAAGCATTAGGCCACTACCATCTCATCAATAGATAAGTCTTTAAGTCGGAACTGTCATAGAGTCTGAAGTCCGACCCACCGGCGTGCAATTAAAGAGGAAAGGAAAAGTGCTAACCGTGATAGGGTTGACCACTAAGCATGCAGTCTGTTGCAATACATTAATAATGGGAAAATATTTTAATGAACTGCGCTGAAAAATTATTAGAGCCATCAATCATTTTCAATTTATACACCAATTCACCATAGAATTCAGGTTCCGAAAGACCTTGGCGCAAGAGAGATTTAAGTCCAAGGAATTTAGATATCAAATCATAGTATCGTCGATAAAATTTAGAAAAAGTTTTGCGAAGTTTATGATACCGATAACCTTGTTTAAGAAGTTTCTGAGTTATCAATATAATTAAAGCAAATTCCTAAAAACTTTTTGTGGCTTTCCCTGGGTAGAAACCAGTACCGCCGGGAGGGTTTATGATTTGTGTGTTTATTATATGACGGGAGCACCCGAAGGCTCACCGAAAGTGGTTTTATGTGGTTTTATGGTTTTATGGAGAAGCCGGGAATCGAACCTGCGACCCCTGGTTTACAAGGCATAGCACTTATCCACTACACCACGGGGGCTTCTCCTTTTTGGACTTTGGCTTGTCCATAACGAATGGCATAGTTTCATCTAAAATTTATCATAAACGGGATGATATTAATTTTGAAATGGTTAATTTTCAATTTCTCGATGGAGATGTTCCTCGCTCCCCTTCTAATGCATGGTGTCTATATTCCGCAGCTTAAATTATCGTTTTGCGAGAGTATTTTGTAAAGTTAAAGACTTCAATATTAGAAACCAATTCTGACTGCTAATTTTTTAAAGCAAGGATATAGATATCATAAAATCCGTAAAGTATTTTCTACCAAAGACACACAGAGTTGATTGTTAAATTCAATATTGGTTTAAAAACTCTTCTGCAACAGAGCATTTCGGGGTACATGTAGGTATTTTATGATGATTTAGTTAATAAATTCAAAAAATTGTTGGAAAACCTAATTTTAGTGATCAATTCAAAAAGATAATCAAACGTTATAAAAAAAGGTTGAATATAACATGTATATCATGTCTGGTTGTAAACCCAATCACAGTTTTAAGCTATGGTTTCCTCTTTAGTTGCACGACGGTGGGTAAGGCATCAGACTCAGTCAGGCCCCTGGCATAAATCTTTTATTGGCTGGTGCCTGGTGCTTGTCTTTGGCAGGTCCAACCGTGGCTCAAAGTTGTTTTCCTTTAGCTAGGACTACCTGCGAGTTATGATCCTTTTCCTTTGTTTCATCAGTGTGTTAATTTGATTCGATTGTTTCTCGGTGATGATACATTGCATTAGTTAGGAAATCTCCATGTGGTGTATTTTTTGTGTGTTTTAACTGCAACAGAACATAGGGCGAAGATTTAGAACCAGTGAAATGCATTTAAGCCCCCCAGTGGCTTAGGCTACTGTCTGTTCTAAGGCGATGGTTCCGTTGTTGTCGATTCATTTTTCATTGTTGCTCCCATTGTTTTGGGGGTTCTGTGTTCGGTCCTTGTTTTGTTATTCGCTACTTTGTGTCCTAGTTTTGCAATCCTCTTGATGGAGAAGAGAGCTAGTTGCTATACTTTAACTGTCTACCTGAAACCTTGTTACTGTTCATGTTCTGTGGCTCTTCCTCGCGGTGCCATGGATTGCTCTACAGCGAGAGTGTTGTATTTTTTGTTCATACTCACTTGTTTTTTGTTTTTTTTTAGTTTTGAGGATCGACAATGGATTTTCCTGGCCAATCTGCGAGTCGAGAGCCCTTTTCTTTGTTTAATCATAGTTTGTCAATTTATTTTGATTGTTTCTCTGTGGTGATACATTACATTAGTTATGCCTCGATTACATTTGCCTTACGACGAGAATACGACGCCCGTACGATGTCCAAATCACCGCAGTTTCCGTGCGGCCTCCGCAGGGAGACCTTGCGATCATCGTACGGATTTACGGGCATCGTGGGTGCACAAATTACTGGTTAACCGCTTGTTCAAACCTGCCCAGGAAAAAGTGTGCTTAGGTGAACTGACCGTCCCGCAATGACCATAGCTGTTGACTTGGGACGTAAAGCAACAAAACAAACAAACAAACAAACAAACAAACAAACAAACAAACGGGCATCGTGGCCTCTACGATTTTGTTTAACTCCGCACAATGACAAATTTGAAACAAGTAGCCCAATGGGCGACGATCGCTCACCTGGGAGCCAGCATAATGTTAGGAGATACGATAATTGATGATGCTCAAAGGCAGGTAACTCTGATCTTGAAACAGTGACCAGGAACTAATTAAAAAAACATAAGATATTATGCCAGTCCTGATATCTGCAAGTTTTAAAAAGATCTGAAATGGTAAAAGTGTATTTTCAGATGCTCAAGGGCAGCTAACTCTGTTGTCAGTGATGGGTTCTGACCAATCTAATCTTTAATGTATGTCCCGATAACCAACAAGGATTAAAAAAAACAAATAAAAAATGAAGGCGCAAGAGTGGCCACAACATTATACAGCTATATTTTAGACTCTCAAGTGCAGCTAACTCTGTAATTGGTGGTTGGTTGTAGCAGATAATCTAACTCATTGAAGCTTTTATGACTGTCATTGTTGCCTGCAAGAATGAGGAAGATCCATTCAAAAATGAGGGTGCTAGAGTGGTCACAAAAGATCTCCCATTGTAAGTCCATGCAGATTATTAATAACACTCACACAGTTAACAGTCTGAGGTTAGTTCTACTTAAAGTTCAAACTCATCCAAGTTTTATGGTTGTCCTTGTTACATGAAAGAATGAAGAAGATCTAATAAAAAATGAAGGCGCTGGAGTGGTCACAACATCACTTTTTAAGATGATCAAGGGGAGCTTACTCCAAAATAGGTGATGGATCTTGACGAAATTCAAACTCATTTAAGCTTTTATAGTCGTCCTTGTTATCTGCAAAAATAAAGAAGATCCATTCAAAATTGAAAGCACTAGAGTGGTCACAACACTTCCCACATTATAAGTCTATGAGGATTTTTCCAAACGCTCAAGGGCAGCTAACTCATAAGAATTTGGTCGGATCCTGCAGAATTTCAAACTCATCCAAGCTTATATGTTTGTCCTTGTTAGATGAAAGAATGAAGAAGATCCAATCAAGAATGTAGACACTAGAGAGGTCACAACATTATCCATCAATTTTTAAGATGCCCAAGGGGAGCTAACTCCAAAATAGGTGATGGGATGTTGAGATAATTCAAACTAATCCAAGCTTTAATAGTTGTCCTTATTGTATGCAAGAATGAAGAAGATCCATTCAAAATTGAAAGCACTAGAGAGGTCACAACACTTCTCCCATTATAAGTCTATGGGGATTTTTCCTAAACCTCAAGGGCAGCTAACTCATAAGAATTTGGTCGAATCCTGCAGAATTTCAAACTTATCCAAGCTTTTATGTTTGTCTTTGTTAGATGAGAGAATGAAGAAGATCCAATCAAAAATGTAGACGCTAGAGTGGTCACAACATTATCCATCAATCTTTAAGATGCCCAAGGGGAGCTAACTCCAAAATAGGTGATGGGATATTGAGATAATTCAAATTAATCCAAGCTTTAATAGTTGTCCTTATTGTATGCAATAATGAAAAAGATCCATTCAAAATTGAAAGCACTAGAGAGGTCACAACATTTCTCCCATTATAAGTCTATGGGGATTTTTCCAAACGCTCAAGGGCAGGTAACTCATAAGCACTAGAGAGGTCACAACATTTCTCCCATTATAAGTCTATGGGGATTTTTCCAAACGCTCAAGGGCAGGTAACTCATAAGTCCCTGGTTTGATCCTACTGAATTTCTAATTCATCCGAGATATTATGGATATCCATGTTGGCTGCAAGAATGAAAAAGATCCAATCAAAAATGAACGAGCTAGAGTGGTCACAACATTATTCATTAATTTTTGACGCTCAAGGGGAGCTAACTCCGAAGTCAGTGATGATATCTTGCCTAAATTCAAACTCACCCGAGCTTTTAAGATTGGTCTTGTTATCTGCAAGAATGAAGAAGATCCATTCAAAATTGAAAGCACTAGAGTGGTCACAACATTTCTCCCATTATAAGTCTATGGGGATTTTTCAAAACGCTCAAGGGCAGGTATCTCATAAGTCCCTGGTCAGATCCTCCTACATTTCGAACCCATCCAAGATATTATGGATTTCCTTGTTGCCTGCAAGAATGAAGAAGATCCAATGAAAAATGAAGGCGCTAGAGTGGTCACAACACTATTTATTGATTTTTCTGACGCTCAAGGGCAGCTAACTCCGAAGTCAGTAAAGGAATCTTGCCGAAATTCAAACATATCCAAGCTTTAATAGTTGTCCTTATTGTATGCAAGAATGAGGAAGATCCATTCAAAATTGAAAGCACTAGAGTGGTCACAACACTTCCCACATTATAAGTCTATGAGGATTTTTCCAAACGCTCAAGGGCAGCTAACTCATAAGAATTTGGTCGGATCCTGCAGAATTTCAAACTCATCCAAGCTTATATGTTTGTCCTTGTTAGATGAAAGAATGAAGAAGATCCAATCAAGAATGTAGACACTAGAGAGGTCACAACATTATCCATCAATTTTTAAGATGTCCAAGGGGAGCTAACTCCAAAATAGGTGATGGGATGTTGAGATAATTCAAACTAATCCAAGCTTTAATAGTTGTCCTTATTGTATGCAAGAATGAAGAAGATCCATTCAAAATTGAAAGCACTAGAGAGGTCACAACACTTCTCCCATTATAAGTCTATGGGGATTTTTCCGAACGCTCAAGGGCAGCTAACTCATAAGAATTTGGTCGAATCCTGCAGAATTTCAAACTTATCCAAGCTTTTATGTTTGTCTTTGTTAGATGAGAGAATGAAGAAGATCCAATCAAAAATGTAGACGCTAGAGTGGTCACAACATTATCCATCAATCTTTAAGATGCCCAAGGGGAGCTAACTCCAAAATAGGTGATGGGATATTGAGATAATTCAAATTAATCCAAGCTTTAATAGTTGTCCTTATTGTATGCAATAATGAAAAAGATCCATTCAAAATTGAAAGCACTAGAGAGGTCTCAACATTTCTCCCATTATAAGTCTATGGGGATTTTTCCAAACGCTCAAGGGCAGGTAACTCATAAGCACTAGAGAGGTCACAACATTTCTCCCATTATAAGTCTATGGGGATTTTTCCAAACGCTCAAGGGCAGGTAACTCATAAGTCCATGGTATGATCCTACTGAATTTCTAATTCATCCGAGATATTATGGATATCCATGTTGGCTGCAAGAATGAAAAAGATCCAATCAAAAATGAACGAGCTAGAGTGGTCACAACATTATTCATTAATTTTTGACGCTCAAGGGGAGCTAACTCCGAAGTCAGTGATGATATCTTGCCTAAATTCAAACTCACCCGAGCTTTTAAGATTGGTCTTGTTATCTGCAAGAATGAAGAAGATCCATTCAAAATTGAAAGCACTAGAGTGGTCACAACATTTCTCCCATTATAAGTCTATGGGGATTTTTCCAAACGCTCAAGGGCAGGTATCTCATAAGTCCCTGGTCAGATCCTCCTACATTTCGAACCCATCCGAGATATTATAGATTTCCTTGTTGCCTGCAAGAATGAAGAAGATCCAATGAAAATTGAAGGCGCTAGAGTGGTCACAACACTATTTGTTGATTTTTCTGACGCTCAAGGGCAGCTAACTCCGAAGTCAGTAAAGGAATCTTGCCGAAATTCAAACATATCCAAGCTTTAATAGTTGTCCTTATTGTATGCAAGAATGAGGAAGATCCATTCAAAATTAAAAGCACTAGAGAGGTCACAACATTTCTCCCATTATAAGTCTATGGGGATTTTTCAAAACGCTCAAGGGCAGCTAACTCATAAGTTCCTGGTCGGATCCTACTGAATTTCGATCCCATTAGAGATATTATGAGTATCCATGTTGCCTGCAAGAATGAAAAAGATCCAATCAAAAATGAAGGAGCTAGAGTGGTCACAACACTATTCATTGATTTGTCAGACGCTAAATGGCAGCTAACTCCGAAGTCAGTGATGGAATCTTGCTAAAATTCAAACTCATCCAAGCCATAATGGTAGGGCTTGTTACCTGCAAGAATGAAGAAGATCCACCCAAAAATGACTGCACTAGAGCGGTCTCAATATTTCTCCCATTATAAGTCTATGGGGATTTTACCAGACGCTCAAAGGCAGCTAACTAAGTCCCTGGTTGGATCTTGCTGAATTTCGAACCCATTCAAGACGTTATGGTTGTTCTCGTTACAAGCAAGACTAAAGAAGATCCAATCAAAAATGAAGGAGCTAGAGTGGTCACAAGGTTTTCCCCATTATAACCCTATGGGAGCTATCTGTTGCCATGGAAACCAGAGTTCTGATCCGATCAGGCCCAAAACCTTATGCAGCCAATCCCCCACCCCAATGATGTTCCAGATGAAATTTGATTACGATCGGCCAGCTGGTCTCAGAGATATTCATGTTTGAAAGTGTGGACGCACGGACGGACGCACGCACGGACGGACGCACGGACGCCGGCTCGAGTCCCATACTATAAGCTCACCCTGAGCCTTCGGCTCTGGTGAGCTAAAAATCGTGAGCCCGTAGCCCGTAGACACATCGCCGATTGACATCGTACGATCCCCGTACGGGCACCGCACGGTGATCGTGAGGACAACGCAGGGTTTTAGATTGTCATCTTGGCCCAAAAATGACCGTAGACTCTTGCGTAGTCGTAAGGAGCCCGCAAGGTAGCCGCACGATGCCTTTGCAGGGCCCATAAAATCGTACGGACATCGGACGGTCATCCTGCGGTAACCCTAAGGCGATGACACGATGATCGTGCGGTCGCCTTACGACGTGTCAACAGTTTCCAGTCTGAGACTTATCTTTAGCTATTTGTTTCATTTTAATATTTGTCTTCAGGCGATGTCTCTGATACCACCACTCAGTGTGACTCAATATGGACCCAGCTCAGTTTGCTGATGGAAGTAGTGTAGTCTAATCAGGGCCAGAAGAGTATGCTTCCATGATAAAATTGTCTGAAGTGCAATTCAAATATGCACTTATCGTGAAAAAAAAGTCCAGATATTTTTTTGTGATTTTTAACTCTGGGATTTGAATTTGAGTATTACTCTTAAGGGCTAAAATATATGGGTCTCGTAGTGAGAACATGTGACTAGTTCGAGTATTGAAATTTGAATGAATGAATGTTCTAGAAAATGTATTTTATTGAAAACGAATGGCAAATGTGCTAACCAGGCCAGGTGGAAGAAAGTGCATTCTGGTCAGTACCTTTGTTGTTTGCATGCAACTTCATTTTTGCTTATGACGAAGATTTTATGTGTTGCTGGCCGTAGAGTGCCTTTGGATGATTAAACTGAATAAAACCATAATAAGCGTTTAGTCTACGCTGATGCAATTAAAGCATCTTTATATTTTCAATTAAAGTGATACTTTTCGAATTATAAAAGTGTACTATAAAAAGGGGATTGTAATATTTTGTGACTTAGACTTGATGAAAACTGCGGACTTAGAAATTGACATTAAAATATACGCATACGTATCACGCTGTTCCATACCGTGGGACCATGTTCAACTAAAACACTAGCCTCTTCATAGCACGATTTGTGACTTTTGACTTTGAAACACAGTTCAAATGGAATGCAAAAATGAACATGGATAGCAGTTTAAATCCATGCACATAATTACATGACAAGTGCACAGCGGGCGTACCGACACCTTGCGACTTCCGCAAGGTCATCGCACGGGCATCGTGCGATTTATATAGGGAGGTCGTGAAGATAACACGATGATTGTACGATAACCTTGCGGTTGTCGTACGATATCTGCAAGGTCTCTGTCAGGTTTTGTCCTGGTTTGTCGCCGAAAGAAATCGTAAGGTGATCGTAAGCACTGTAAACACATACGTCGTTGCTTATAGCCGTCTACGATGCCGAAAGAAATAAATCATACGACGACCGTGGCAAATGTAACCGAGGCATTAGGAAGCCTCCAAGCGAGCAAAACATTTTTTGTGCTTTACCAACAGAATCTAGGGCGAAGATTTGGTACCAGTAAAATGCATTTAAGAACCCCAGTGGCTTAGGTTGCTGTCCAATCTAAGGTGATGCTTCTGTTGTTGTTGAATCATTGTTTATCATGTGACGTCGCGTCTGGGAGTGAAATAACGTCATGCAATAAAATCGATAACCCACTAGTGGTTTACAGATTTACGGGAAACGTTATGACGTCCATAACAAGGTTGCGTACATAATGACAAAATTATAACGTTTTGATGTCAGAAATAAGACTTCAAAGTAATCTTAATGTCAATATCTAACATTCGTGCTCTTGTATTATTGAATTTATTAAACTCGTTGCGAGAGATAAAATGCTCAGCGGCCTTGAATTTATCTCTTTTCCCGAACTCGTTTAATAAAATCAATAAAACATGAGCATTCATGTTAGATCCTCTATATATTGTTACTTGCATTGTTGGGTTATGTGTGTGCTCCTTGCTTTGTATGCTTTCTTCTTTTGCAATAACATTGGTGGGAAAGGGAGAGCTGGTTCTTTTACTTTGTCTTTCCGATGTCTTGTGATTGTTATTGTTCTGTGGCTCTTCCTCGCAGTGCTGTGGGCTGGTCTGCAGCATGTGGTCAGTCTTTATTGTAAATTTTGAGTTTGGATATTTGGGTTTCTCTCGTCAATCAATTTTGTACGTTGTTAAAGCCAATCAGTGTCACATGTTGGCACTTGGGTTACAATGGCCAATTAGTTGTTGTACGTATTGACACTGGTTCTCCTGACCAATGAGTTTTTGTACGTTTTGACACTTGAGTTTTCCTGGCCAATCGGTTTTTGTACGTTTTGACACATATGTTCTCCTGTCCAATCAGTTTTTGTACGTTTTGACACATGTGTTCTCCTGGCCAATCGTTTTTGTACGTTTTGACACTCGCGTTCTCCTGGCCAATCAGTTTTTGTACATTTTGCCACTTGGGTTTTCCCGGTCAATCGGTTTTTGTACGTTTTAACATATATGTTCTCCTGGCCAATCGTTTTTGTATGTTTTGCCACATGTGTTCACCTGGTCAATCAGTTTTTGTACGTTTTGCCACTTGGGTTTTTCTGGCCAATCATTTTTGTACGTTTAGACACATGTGCTCTCCTGGCCAATCATTTTTGTACGTTTTGACACGTGTGTTCTCCTGGCCAATCAGTTTTTGTACGTTTTGACACTTGGGTTTTCCTGGCCAGTCAGATTTTGTACGTTTTGCCACATGCTTTCTCCTGGCCAATCAGTTTTTGTACCTTTAAACACATGTGTCCTCCTGGCCAATAAGTTTTTGTACGTTTTGACACTTGTGTTCTCCTGACCAATTCGTTTTTTTACGCTTTGACACTAGGGTACGCCTGGCCAATGAGTTTTTGAACGATTTGACACTTTGGTTATCCTGGCAAATGAGTTTTTGTACGTTTTGACACTTGGATTTTCCTGGCCATTTGAGTTTTTGAACGTTTGGACACTTGGGTTCTCCTGGCCAATGAGTTTTTGTACGTTTTAACACATGGGTTCTCCTGACCAATGAGTTTTTGTACGTTTTAACACTTGAGTTCTCCTGGCGAATGAGTTTTTGTACGTTTTGACACTTGGATTTTCCTAGCCATTTGAGTTTTTGAACGTTTGGACACTTGGGTTCTCCTGGCCAATGAGTTTTTGTACGTTTTAACACATGGGTTCTCCTGACCAATGAGTTTTTGTACGTTTTAACACTTGAGTTCTCCTGGCGAATCAGTTTTTGTACGTTTTGACACTTGGGCTTTCCTGGCCAATCAGTTTTTGAACGTTTTGACACTTAGGTTCTCTTGGCCAATGAGTTTTGTACGTTTTGACACATGCCTTCTCCTGAACGATCAGTTTTTTTACGTTTTTGACACTATGGTTCTCCTGACCAATGAGTTATTGTCCGTTATGACACTTGCGTTCTCCTGGCCAATCAGTTTTGGAACGTTTTGACACTTGGGTTTTCCTTGCCAATCAGTTTTTGTACGTTTTGACACTTGCATTCTCCTAACCAATCAGTTTTTGTATGTTTTGACACAAGTGTTCTCCTTGCCAATCAGTTTTTGTACGTTTTGACACTTGGGTTCTCCTGACCAATGAGATATTGTACGTTTTAAAACTTGGGTTTCCTGGCCAATGAGTTTTTGTACGTTTTGACATATGTGTTCTCCTGGCCAATGAGTTTTTGCACGTTTTGACACTTTGGTTCTCCTGACCAATCAATTTTAACAATCTAATGAATACTCCATCAAACAGCCCAGTGATTTCTGAGTAAAGATGTTTAGATAGGTATGTGGCAATCCAAATGAGTGGCCTTGGATACAAGGTCAGAGGTCAGCTTGACATTTGGTACTTATATAAAACCGTGGTCTCATTATAGTTAAAGAAAAAAAAATAAACAGTTCAAGATTTTCTCCATTTAAATGCATTAGGAATCATATTTGACCTTGCCATAAAGTAGGTCAAAGTCAACCTAGATTCATCATTTGTGCAAATCTGGTAGGGCCCACATCCCCAATGCTAGCTACCAAATCCCAAGGCCATTGGCCTTTTGGTTCCATTGAAGAGGATATTTTTAAAGGGTTTTTACCATATATGGGCATGGTGGCCATCTTAGTCATGTGACCAGTACAATTGGTATAAATTTTGGCAAACCTATCATAAGGAGTCTTTGTATGAAATTTGAGTTCAATTGGTCTAGTGGTTTCTGAGGAAACTATGTTTTAATGTGTTGATGGGACTCCAATATGAGCGACCTTGGCTTAAAAGTTAGAGGTCAACCATGACCTTTGAAACTTATTTATAAGCATTGTCTCATTAGTTTCAACATATCAAGTGAGAAAAATGACTTTGGCTTCAACAGTATTCAAAAAATCAACTTTGCAAAAAATTTCCCATTTAAATGCATTAGGAAGAAAATTTGACCTTGACCTTGAGGAGGTCAATGTCAACTTAGGATCATCATTTGTTTGTTTGTTTTTGTTGCTTTACGTCCCATGTCAACAGCTATGGTCATTGCGGGACGGCCAGTTCACTTAACCTCACTTTTTCCTGGGCAGGCTTGAGCAAGCGGTTAACCAGTAATTTGTGCACATACTTTCGCTTGTAACTGACAACAACCCTTCTTGAATAAATCAGCGGAAGGGAGGAGAATGACCGTAGAAATTATTTCATGATCAATCTCCACGAAAGTATGGTACCGGGCCGGGATCGAACTTGCGACCCCTGGATCTGCAGTCAGACACGCATCTGTAGCCAGACACGTTACCGACTGCGCTACGCGGCCCGGTAGGATCATCATTTGAACAAACTTGGTAGGCCCCACATCCCGAATGCTACATACCAAGTCCCAAGGTCATCGGCCTTCTGGTTCTGGAGAAGAGGGTTTTTAAAATATATGGGTGTGGCAGCCATCTTGTTCATGTGACAAAAACATTTTGCATTAATTTTGGCTAACTTATCATAAGGAGTCTTCAAATGAAATTTGAATTCAATTGGGCCAATGGTTTGTGAGAAAACTATGTTTTGATATATTGATGGGACTCCATTATGAGTGACATAAGCTGAAAGGTCAAAGGTCAACCTTGACCTTTGGAACTTATTTATAGCCATTGTCTCATTAGGTTAAACATATCAAGTGAGAATTATGACAAAGGCTCCCACAGTTTTCAAAAAAATCAACTTTTCAGAAATTTTCCCATTTAAATGCATTAGGAAGCAAATTTGACGTTACGTAGGTCAAGTTCAACCTAGGATCACCATTTGAACAAACTTGGTAGGCCCCACATCCCCAATGCTACATCAGGGTGCCCACTCTTAGTCTGAAATGAAATTCCCTGACTTTTCACTGACTTTTCCCTGACAAAAATTCATTTTTCCCTGACCATTTTACCGCGCTATCCCGCACGCCTCCTCCCCTTCCAGTCATCTGATACGCCCGCATTTTATAAACACTGACAAAAATCAAACTAAATCCTTAAAATGTATGAGTTTTACATCAGAAATATGTGCTTAAATCAAAAAGACACACAAAAGGAAGCAAGCGTGTCAGAAAAGAACATTACATAACTTTGTGTTGTGTAGGATATTTTGTTAATATGTTATACAGCTTACTCGAGCTGTTTGGGGAATTTTGCCAGGTGTAAATGGGAGCAAACAACCCCCAGGACATGGCCAATTTGGACCCCAGGGACATCGTTGGCAAGATTTATGTAGGGGATCACTAAATATTGCTACATGTGCTTAATATATAAGCTGTGGGCCTCATGGTTTTAGAGTTGTTGTTTTTTTTCATTTATAGTCAACATAAGATAATGGCCCCCAGGGTGTGGCCTGTTTGGACCCCAGGGGCTTGATTGGCAGGAGACCACTAGATATTGCTTCAGATTAAATCAACAAGCTGTGGGGCTTATGGCTTCAGCCACTTCAGAGAAGATTTTTAAAGTTGTCCCATTATTAGTCTATGGGAGCTTTATGTTACCCATGGCAGCCTTTCACCTAGCTACCGTATGTGTTTTACATTAAATTTGATCAGAACTATACTCCTTTGAATATGGAAGCAGACAACAACAACAGACCATCAATATACTCATTATCATATCTAACTTGAGACTTTAACTCAGGTGAGTTAAAACATTGTGACCAAAAATTAGGTTTTAGATTAGATTAACAGTTCATAGCCAAAAGATACATACTATTTATATATTAGAACAAATGGATTGCATATTATAATCACCCTAACACTATTAAAGTCATCATCTCATATTTGTTTGTTTAATTTTTGAGGGGTTAACCAAACATGATTTTAAAATTCCCTGACTTTTCCCTGACTTTTGAAGATTTTCTAACTTCCCTGACCATTTTACAGAATTCCCTGACTTTTCCCTGACCTTGAAGAAAAACCAAATTTCCCTGACTTTTCCCTGACGGGTGGGCACCCTTTACATACCAAGTTCCAAGCTCATCGGCCTTCTGGTTCTGGAGGAGAAGATTTTTAAAGGGTTTTTACCATATATGTGCGTGGTGGCCATCTTGGTCATGTGACCAGGACCATTTGAACAGACTTTCGTTCCCGGGTCCTAAGAAGTCTCCATATGAAATTTGAATTTAATTGGCCCAGTGGTTTCAGAGAAGATGTTTGAAATTGTTGACGGACGGACGTCGGAGTGACTGGTATACTATTAGCTCACCTATGAGCCTTCGGCTCAGGTGAGCTAAAAATAGGCTTAATGAGCCTAAACCGCTCACCTGAGCTGTTGACTTCATGGTTTCTGCAAAAATTTATATTTTTAAGAGTCTATGATTACAAATGGCCCCCAGGAATGGCGGTGGCCAACTGAACCCCAGTTATATGGTTGGCAGGATTAATACGTAGTGAATGGCTATGCACTATAGAAGCATTACAGGCTTTATGGTTTCAGAGAAGATTTTTAAAGTTTCTCCCCATTATAAGTCCATGGAAGCTAATGACACTGAGGGCATGGCCAATTCGGACCCCAGGGGCATGGTTGGTATGACTTATGTAGGGGACCACCCAACATTGCTATACTATAAACATTTAAGCTGTTGGCCTTGTGGTTAAATGTTTTCCCATTATATGAGAGCTACTGGTCCAAAGGGGTGTGACCAATTTTCACCCAATGGGCTTGATTGGCAGGATTTATACCCACTTACTTTTTTATGCAAGGGACCACTAGACATTGCTATATACTAATAAATATGTGTCACAGAGTCTAGGTATATGTAACACACTTCTACTGCCTTGCGGTAGACGTGGAAGGTTGTTTGCCTGTAGATCCAGCGACCTGGGTTCGATTCCCAGCTACGGCAGATAAAATATTTTCGCTCTACAACATATGTCAGCTGTGGGCCTCATAGTTTTAGAGAATATTTTAAAAGTTTTTCCCAATAAAAGTCAATGCAAGCTTTGAGTTCCCAACATCCAATGGCAACCAGAGCTCCAATCCAATCAGCTCAGAACCCTTAAACAGCATTTCTCCCTACCTGATGATGTTTAACATGAAATTTGATCACATTCAGCCACCTGAGATTAGAGAAATGTGAATGGACGACAGATGGACAGATGAGGGATGCCGGACCATTGCCATAATAATATCTCCCTTGAGCCTTCAGCTCAGGTGAGCTACAAAGGCAGCTGAGGTGGAAAGAGGTGCCAAACCTTCCATCTCTTAATGTTTAAAGCAATTTAGAGGTAATCGAAATGATTTAGCTTGTATCCAAAATGTTAAGAAAACTGCCCTAGCTACCGCATTTCCTGTTTCTTATCATTTGATATAAACTGAAAATTATAAAATTCCCTGACATTTCCATGACATTTTAACAAATATTAATTTTTCCCTGACACAACATAAAATTCCCTGACAATTCCCTGACCTTGAAAAAATTAAAAATTTCCCTGACATGTATGAACCCTGGGTTTGATACTAGCATTGAACTAGCCAATCAGTTTTTGTTATTTATATGTTTGAACTTAGGTTGTTCTGGCCGATCAGTTTTTTTTTTTTTGTTCTTTTGAGGTTTGACACTTGGGTTATCCTGGTCAATCAGTTTTTATTAGATTTGAGGTTTGATACCAGCATTGAATTAGCCAATCAGTTTTTGGTATCTATATATTTGAGCTTAGGTGGTTCTGGCCAAGCATTTTTTTTTTGTTTCTTTTGAGGTTTGACACTTGGGTTGTCCTGGCCAATTAGCTTGTTGTGAGGTCTGACACTCTCGTTGTCTTGGCCAATCAGTTTTTGTTAGTTTTGCGATTTGACAGTAGTGTTGTCCTGGCTAATACTTTTTGTTTGTTTTAAGGTCTGACAATTGGGTTGTCCTGGCCAGAGAAACATACAAAATAAATAAACACCATTTAAATGCAATCTATAAATGTGTTACTATCAAAACAATTCACTAGGAATGCTTGCTTTTATTATGCAATCAATACATAAGACCTATAGCAACTCCATACAAACCTTGCTCCCCACACACATATACACACTAAGGCATATGTAACCAGGCCTCCAGTTAACGGTGCTAAAATGAACATTATTTTTCTTCTTTCTCAACCAAAACATACTTTGTGGGTACTCAAAAGAACCGTCTCAATGAAATGGTTCTTTATAGTACCCAAAATATATGATTAAACGGACCACTAGGAAAATAAATGAAAATTTTAAGCTATTTTTTTTTTGCTTACCTGGCCCTATGTGTGATGAAATGACAAAACCATCCAAGTGACATTTGCACCCAGCAGACTCCGATCAACCTGGGATTCCACCAGGCCTGATAAATATCTCAAATACCAGGATTAAGAAACCATGAATGAGCCCTTAGATACCCATTGAGTCCACAGAAAGGCTATGGTCTGGCAAGTTTGATGCCCAGGCTGATAGGAGTCTTTGATGGGTGCACATATCATTTGAGCCACGGCATGAGATTTCCAACAATGTGGCAATTTGTCAAGTGTAGACTCTGATGAGCCTGTGCAGCCTCCTAGTGAGCTTAGAAACTCCAAATGATGTTCAGTTAGTAGCTTAACATTCATAGAATACTCAAGCGACTAGCAAAGGCTCTGATCAGTCTGAGCATATGCGTAGGCTGGTCCGAGCCTTTGCTGGTCGCACATACCACATTGTTGGAAATCTCATGATGCGGCTCAATTATAATTTTGTTAGTTTCATTGTAAACTGACACAAATGTATTACAGGCCTATAGATAAGAGTGTAATTAAAATTAATTTTCTTATTTCTCAACCGAAACATATGTTGTGGGTACTCAAAAGAACTGTCTCAGTGAGACAGTTCTTTTGAGCTCCCAAAACAAATATTTTAACTGACGGATAAGAAAATATTCACACTTTTATGCCCAAGGTTTTTGTCATCATAAACTGACACAAATGTATTCCAGGCCTATAGATAAGAGTGTGTAATTAAAATTAACTTTCTTTTTTGTCAACCGAAACATATGTAGTGGGTACTCAAAAGAACCGTCTCAATAAGACGTTTCTTTTGAGCACCCAAAACAAATATTTAAACTGACCAATAAGAAAATATTCATACTTTTATGCCCAAGTTTTTTGTTCATCTAGATCTATGTATTAAATCCAAACATACATATATTATACATTATAGCCCTCAGATCACACCCACTCTCTTGTAAAGGTACAAAATTGATCATAGTAAAAAGATTTAATTAACAACAAAATATATAGAGGAATGAAAATATTTGGAAGCACATTTAAACTGTAAATATGATTTAAAGACAACACACTGCGAGTTTGGTACTTATCGAATATGCGCATAAGACTCATTTAAGTCCATGTTGTCGAATCCAGAGGGGCTGGAAGTTCAAATTTTTTATCTGAGCCTTCCTCCACTTCCTTTCTTTGTGTATGTGAGAAGGGAAGGCTCTGGCGAGACTGCACATATGTTCACCCATGCGATAAGTACCAAATTCTTGTGTGCTGGCACATATACATACAGTAAAACCTGTCTTTAGCGGCCACTCTAAAATAGACAAAACATATGTTTTAAAGATAGATGGTAGCTTAATGCAGGTCAAACGTATTGCAGAATGCTCTTTGAGCATTCTGCAATACGTTTGACTTGCATTAAACGATAATGGGTCTTGAAACCCAATTTTTGGTCTTCTTTTTAGTGGCTGCTTAAGACAGGTTTTACTGTACACAGACACACATATATGATTCCTTCATACAAGAAGGAATATAATATGGGCCTCGGCGTGAGAAACCCTGTCTTTGGGGGTTTGCAAACAACAAAGGCGCAGACCAGCCTGCGCATCCACACAGACTGATCAACACCTTTGTTATTCGCTTATTTGATTGTCATATCTAAACTTGCTACAAGCGAAATTTCAATTTTGTAGCTAGTCCCTAAAGCTGGATAGACTGGTTTGAATCTCGCTTTGTTGGAAGCCCCAAAGATAGGTTTTCTCGCGACGAGGCCCATACAATATAAATGGAATTATGACGGCAATATTAAGAACATTGACTAGTATAACATTGCACATAGTGGTATCTAGCACATTTAAGTATTTCTAACACTATTGCACTCAGAGGGACCAAACCTCCTAGGGAGCTAGGGCAACTCTGAATGCCATGAGTTAAGCCAGCTCATATGAAAGTTATGTAATGCATGATAAAACAAATAAAATGATGTGCCGGCCAGATCAGACTGGGTGGATCAAGCATAGACTATGATCAGACTGGGCGGATCAAGCATAGACTCAGATCAGACTGGGCGGATCAAGCATAAACTCTGATAATAATATCCGCCCAGTCTGATCAGTCTTTGCTATGCACATGAAGAAACAATGAGTCCTTGGTTACTGATCAAGTGAATGGTAAAGAATCAGAAATGACTGGAATGATGTCCAAACTGGTCTGAGTCTTAGCTGGGTGCACAATAAAATTTGTTAGTTTTGTCATAATCAGACTGATATGGTACTATTCACACATGCAAATAGTCATTCTTTGTGTTGATGCTTTACATGGCAGTAAGCAATTTTTCAGTCATGTCGGGACATTTTCCTGTCTTCCAGGGTTTAACCAGTACTAAGCAGAGTATAAAGTGTCTTACTCAAAGACACAACACAATGCCTCTGGCGAATCTCGAACTAGCAAGCCTTTGATCCCAAATTTAACACTCAATGACTGAGCCAATGAGCTAAAAAAAAAAAAAAAAAAGTCATGGTGGTAAATGTCTTCATAGACTGGCATACTTTGTGTTTGTAAGCAGAGAAGTACCTGACAAGAATGTGTGGCCTATCAGATGGTTAAGTGTTCAATAGTAGCTTACTGTTAACCACTTATATTTGGTGGTAAGTTCAATTTTCGGCTATTTGCTATATAAATGAAAATTACCGAAATAAAAGACAGTGAAATACAATTTCAAATTCAGTAACACAATATGCAATAAATGGTCACTCACTCATGGTCTGTTGTTATATGTATCAATAAAACAATTTCAAAAAGTTTCCTCCATTGAGTAAACCTCTCCTTAAAAGGGGCAACTCTTAGAGAAAAGAATTTGCTCCCACAGGGAGCAAATTCTTACCTCTAAGAGTAGCCCTATGATGATAGAAAATTACTCACATGGTCCATAAATTAAAGAAATCACTCAAATAAATATGCCAGTCTTCTAAAAATCACAAAATTTTGATGCCACAAAATAAAGGTTTTTTCATAAGTATGTGATATGGTAAGTACTACATGTATAATCATATGAGCTAGCTAATCACAGTTCTCTTTTATCTCAATCACTTTTCATAGTCAAGTTTTCACCTATTATTGTCCAGTGAACCCTACCAAGTTACATTCTTGGCAGATCCATTTTCAATTTTAAGGGTAGCTGACACTTTGCCAAGTTTTCCCCTATTATTGTCCAGTGAACCCTACCAAGTTACATTCTTAGCAGATCCATTTTAAATTTTAGGGGTAGCTGGCATTTGTCAAGTTTTCACCTATTATTGTCCAGTGAACCCTTCCAAGTTACATTCTTGGCAGATTCATTTCAATTTTAAGGGTAGCTGGCATTTTGCCAAGTTTTCCCCTATTATTGTCCAGTGAACCCTTCCAAGTTACATTCTTAGCAGATCCATTTTAAATTTTAGGGGTAGCTGGCATTTTATCTTATTTCATTAAGACAATTCTTATTTTATTCTTCACAGAGACAATTCACAGAGACCATCCATATTTTATTCTTCATGGAAATAATCTATTTCTTATTCTAATGCAAAGAGTGTAGCCCAGATAAAAGTCCTGCCTTATCTCGATCCAAACTATTTGATTCTAATGTTATTCTTGAAAGGTTTGCTTGAAAAAATTAGTTTTGAAAAAATCTGCTGATGACACAAAGAGTCTGCAAAATTATCCTGTATGCAAAGAGTTAACGCTAGGTATAAGTATTCTTTATTTGAGTCTGGGTTTCTCTGGAACTATATTTTTAGAATCTTTATGATTGAACACCATATGAAAGAACAATATTCCTGCACACACAATTTACAAGGATTACTCCAAAACGTTTCTTGTGTACCCAGCACAGAAGCCCAACTCCCTAAATACTATGCCACTAAGCCTCTGAAGAGGCCACTTTAGAGACCAAAATTATTAACTCTTTACTTGCCAGTGTCATCTGCTGATAATCTTTGCAAACAGTTTGGACCCAGATAAGGCAAAATGTTTTGTCAGGTCTGATCTGGGTCCAAACTCTTTGACACTTTCATGGAATTCCTAGAAGAATTTCTTGACAAAGTTAATATTGGAAAAACAACAACAACAGCAGATGTTAAAAAATCATGAAAAATTTCCCAGCATGCCAAGAATTCAATCTCGCTACAAAGACTAGGGTAGGCCAGCTACACTAATTTTATGGTTTTGAATTAACATCTTCATCTTGATCTTGATGTCTTCTCTTGATATGTTTCACACCCACAGAATATATATAACTTTTTTCATGCTCAACTCACATGTATATATAAGCATGAAATTTAAAAACCTCAATATTATCAAAATACAAATGAGACAATTTTCTTGCTCAGATCAGTAGATAATGTCATTGTTCAGGTTATAAATTTCAAAATGCCAACAATTGTTGGCATATTAAAATTAATGACCTGAACAAATTTCATGCTCATGTGAGTTTAGCATGAAAAAAGTTCATAACCTCAGGACTGGAACTGCCAACTGTTTTTTGTCCTATTATGAAATAGCATCAATGGTATTTTCCCATATCAACAATTGCCCCTAGCGTGACTTCTTTTTAAACCATGAACTGTTCTCAAAATAGGATAGCAACAAATCACCTGAAAAAAAGACAAAATAAATGGGTTTCAAAATTTATTTCACTGCATGCAAACAACAAAGGCACAAACCAGCCTACACATCTGCATAGTCTGATCAGCACCTTTGTAATTCACTTCCTGGGAGCACAGTGGCTCAGTGGTAGAGTGCTTGACTCGAGACCGAGGGGCCGTGGGTTGGAGCCTCACCGGCGTCACTGCATTGTGGTCCTTGAGCAGACACATTTATCCTAGCTTAGTGCTGGTTCAACCCAGGAAGACCCGTCCCTGTTTAACTGAAAGATTGTTGATGGGACGTAAAGAATCAAATCAAACAAACAAATTCACTTACTGAAAAGGAGAATAGCTTAACTTACTACCTGCTTGCATACACAAATTAGGGAAGTACAGTAAAACCTGTGTAAAATGGCCACTCTAAAAAAGACAGAAAATTGGTTTTCAAGACTGATTATCGCTTAATGCAGGTCAAAAGTATTGCAGCATTCTGTAATACTTTTGGCCTTCATTTAGCTACCATTTGACATTAAGATCATTGTTTTGTCTATTTTTGTTTGTTTGATTTGATTCTTTACATCCCATCAACAATCTTTCAGTTATAAAGGGACTGGTCTTCCTGGGTTGAACCAGTACTAAGCTAGAATTAATATTCTTGCTCAAGGACACAACGCAGTGATGCCGGTGAGGCTCTAACCCGCGGCCCCTTGGTCTCAAGTCAAGCACTCTACCACTGAGCCACTGTGCTCCCTTTTTCTATTTTTGAGTGGCCATTTTACACAGGTTTTACTGTACAGATAGGCTCCTACCAAACATTAGACCTCAAGACCCACTAGATAGCTGTGCATGCACGTTTGAAAAGACTTTATGCATATGCGATAAGTACCAAAATCTCATTAACATTAAATCTCAAAAGAACTGAAGAAATAAGTACTAGAAAATGAGTATGAAATTGCTGCACCAAATAAAGGCACAACAATTTTATACCGATTTAGATCTCTATCAACAGTGTTATGTTCTACAGAAAATAGAAGAATTCAAGGACTTTTCAAGGTCTTTGATTGGTTTTCCAGTACTTTTCAAGGCAGATTTAATTTTCAAGGCCTTTTCAAGAAAGTCCTCTAAATTAAAGTACTTTTCAAGCCTGTGCGAACCCTGATTGAGACCATTCTTTTGAGCACCCAAAACACATGTTTACATTGATGGGTAAGAAAATAGTTACAATTTTACGCTTAACAAAACTCCTTATCTGGACCTATGGCCTATAAAGGTTAAAGTG
The DNA here is from genome assembly GCA_964019695.1 of Loripinus fragilis. Classification (NCBI taxonomy): domain Eukaryota; kingdom Metazoa; phylum Mollusca; class Bivalvia; order Lucinida; family Lucinidae; genus Loripinus; species Loripinus fragilis. The sequence continues at coordinate 39,166,652 of OZ026515.1, forward strand.
TAAGCAATGTCTACCTCTGTGACCCTTTAAAGCTGCAGCTGCGGCATCCATCTCAGCGCTCTGTATGGAGGAGGCAGAGCCGGTAGCCAATCTCTTTCCACGGAAATATACAGCAACTGTGAAATAGCGGGTGTTTGAAGGTCCTGTCACATTCACAACTCTGCAATAAAAAATATTTGTGTTAAACCTTGTCATGGTGAATATTTATTTTTATTTATTATATACCCCTTGATACTACCTAGTTTCCTATACAAAAATACAAAATCCAGTATCACCCTACTAGCGTTTTCCGATTCCGTATCTCCATCCTACATATTTTACCCAAGTTCGCACTACTTTTGGAACGGTACTGTATCAAACTCCCCAGCAGTGGTGTAACTCCAGTCAGAACAATTTTAATTGAAAGTAAGGTTGCCGCTGTTGGGGAGTTTGGTACTTTGAGTAAAATTTAGAGAATATTTTCCCTGCTCATGGTCTCAAGTTCTCAATGTCCTTTCCACAGTACTGTAAATTTGGTAATTTTTCGCGAGGGTTTTAGTTTCGTGAAAATAAAATCCTCACAAATTGTAGAAATCACTCTGTCGTTTAATTTTAATTATATAGGTAAATCACGCCCTTGTCGCGAATTTCAACGTCGAAAATATGTGTTTTAACGCTATTTGCGAAAATAAAATTCTCGCGAAAATTTTCGAAATTTAGAGTATTGTTCCGTCAGGACACCGATATAGATTAATTTTTGTGTTTCTCCACATTTTCAGGCCTACTGATCCCCTTTACTTTAAAAATTTCAGGAAAACGGCCCAATCTGTATCCCATCTAGTTTCAATTTTTTCTAGTGATATAATATTTCACGGGGCAAAGCTACTTAACTGCAATATAACTATAAAGAATAATTACCTCCAGCATTCTCCAAAAAGCCAGAGAATACGTGTCATTGACTCTGACAGTAATTAAATTTGAACTGTCATCGAATGAATCGAAGCAAATTGTACTTTCGATCTACACTTGTTGTTGTTAATTTTTGTAGGTATATAATGAATACATCATTCTTTAGTAACTTGATTGGAAGGGTCGGATCATGTCTCGTGGGTGCGCCAGAAATGTCTGGTGTGATCCGGCTGTTTCTGGCGCACCCACTTGACGTGATCCAACCCATTAGATCAAGTTGCTAAAGTAATAATAAACTTGTATTAATGTAAATTCAATAACACTCTTGTACATTTTATGCATACTTGTAAATCTAATTACATTTTTTAACCCTTAAAGCGCCAAGAAAAAAATGCATCTGAAAATGTTGTCTGCTGAAGTCGTCTGCTGCAAATGAATGGCTAACATTACTGACGAATAAAGTATAGAAGCAAACAGCGTGGACCCAGAACAGACTGCTTCTATAGGAGCAGTCTGTTCTGGGCCCACAGTGTTTGCCATAGAGGCTTCTTAAACGTTTCAGCAGATGAGAAAAGCAGACAACTTTTGTTGTGATTGGTGCATTAAGGGTTAATTCAATTACATATTTGTAAATTTTATTGCATACTTGTCAATCTAAATACATTTTTTAATTCAATTACATACTTGTAAATTCAATTACATACTTGTAAATTCAATTGCATACTTGTTAACTCAATTACGTACTTGTTAACTCAATTACGTACTTGTAAATTCAATTACTTACTTGTAAATGGGAACATCTGGATCTTCATCATTGGGATCACGTAGAACAAGACAACACTGCTGTAATTGAGACTTAGGATCATTCCAGTCTTGGTTCATGATAAACTCCTGAAAAAGCAATATCATAGAACAAGATATAATCATTGTGATCACGTAGAACTAGACAACACTGCTGTAACTGAGACTTAGGGTCATTCCAGTCTTGGTTCATGATAAACTCCTGAAATACCAATACCATTTATTTAAGAAATAAATTCGATTTTTGTCTGTTCATGAGATCATGAACACTTCGGGTCTCATGCAAAGTAAGTGAAGCCCGAAGGGCTTCATGTTAACTTTGAAAGAGACCCGAAGTGTTCATGATCTCATGGACAGACAAAAATTGAATTTATTACTTTTAATATATGTTTTATATTGTCTGTCAAGTATCAATTTTCAACTTTCATATTACTTTGCTGGTTTTCTGGATATTTTTAATTATACTAGACATAACTGAGGGTTGGGAAAATCAAAAACACCATATTCCCGCATTCAACGTCATGACGATACGCACTTGACGTCAGACAAACGCCAGTAAACAAACAATGTGATTGGATGGCATTGAGGTTGGTCCGCCCAAACAGCCTGTGTGTTGGCGTGGCTGAAATAGATCCGTTCATGAAGCTATGAACAACATCTCAAAATGAAAAGGTTCATTTAAAGACTCGCAGTCGAAATGTAAATATCAAGATATAATTGATAACTAAAACTGTGTTTTCAGAGAAAAAAGATTTCCCCCTATCATCAAAACCAGGAGTTCAGAGATACAGTGCACACAAGCAAGTTTTGGCTTAACCTATTTTAAACTGGAAACCTCTATGTGCGTACTTCTGCAAACAGTAAAGACCAAGATGTAATGCCACAGAAATGCCACTGTTTGCTTAGACAAAATCGATCTTCAGAAAAAGAAATGCATTTTTTTTTTTAAATAATAGCCTGTGACCCCTCAAAATATAGAACAGACCATCCTGATTTTTTTTTATTGTATGTAGCTTTATGGAAAATTCCATTGGTATGAATATGGTAAATATGGTCTGAAAATGGCAGTTTATGTTCAACAGTGACCTTGAAAATTGGGTCAGTCACCAAACCCAAAAACCAACTCTTCATTATGCTCCAATATTAAATGCAGACAAACTTTGTTCAAAGACCGATTTCTTAACCCTTGAAGCGCCACCTATAATTTGCAGCAGCCAACAGTTTCAAAATTTGCCGCTTTTTCAAAATAACTAATAAGGCATGATATTTCATGAGATTCGTCTGCTGGCAGACGATTCTCATGTAATATCATACCTTTAACTTATTTTTGCCGAAAATTGGGAAAGATGTCCCAAAACTTGTCGTCTGCTGCAGCCCTGATTGACGCTTTAAGGGTTAAGAGTACAGCCATGCCAATGCTAACATTACAATTCCCTTCAGTTCGACTGAAATCACAAAACATTGATGCCAGATTTTTATCTAGCCAAAGACTAGAGATTTTTGTTTGTTTGGTTTGATTCTTTACGTCCCATCAACAATCTTTCAGTTAAACATGGACAGGTCTTCCTGGGTTGAACAGTACTAAGCTAGTATAAATGTATCTTGCTCAAGGACCACAACACTGTGACGCCGATGAGATTCGAACCCGCGACCCCTCGGTCTTGAGTCAAGCACTCTCCACTGAGCCACTGCACACCCGTTTCTTTTGAGGTCAAAACATTATAAGTATATATGAGTTAAACATACAATTGTGATATCTTGCTGTATAATGGATGAATTTGTTAACTCATGGTCTACTGCAAATTTTTTATGCTTTTTTGTTGTCTGCTGAGTTTTCCCAAATCAACTTTTTTGAAAAATTCTTTCAGCAATACCATCAGAGTGTCAAACAGCTTGTATCCAGATCAGGCCCGATGTTTTGTCGGGCCTGATCTGGGTCCAAATTGTTTGCAAAAGTTATCAGCAGAGCACACTAGTGGGTAAAGAGTTAATTAAGTCAGCACCAAAATCTCATGCGCAAAGGTAGAAAAAAATTGCTAGAAAGGGGCTCTTTCATGGTATGGGAAATTAACATGGGAGTCTGCCCACGCTTGGAATTTGATAATATTATGTTTATTAATTGTCTGGGGTATGACTTTTATATTTATGGTGCATTTGAGTTTTTATGCAATTCCAATGCTAATTTATGACGTCATGTATAATATCACTACAATACCTTAGGGTATCCAGTTATAATCATTTCTAAAGTAATTGACATATCATGTAACAGGCGCAGAAATGCTTTATTAAATAACTATATCATTAATAAGTTCGTTGATACTATAAATGGCTTTGTATGTATTAGGATAGAGTGTGGGCAATCATTTTTATGAGATGGTACCCCAATTTTCAACTGTATATTTTGTATTCAGTGAAATTTGGAACTAAAATTTTCACATGTTGCGGTCTTTGTCAAGATACCATTACAACTTATAAACTTTCCATAAATGTTAAGAATATGTAGACAAAATTTCATGAAATTCAGGGACCGGTAACATATTTTTTCAACTTGATATAAACACATGGCCCTAATTCATCAAAATGTAAAAAATACAATAATTATGTTTCTGTGTAAAACATACTTGAATACTTGCTTAGTTTGAATCACCATGCTAGTACGTTTATTGGTAAAAGTTGATATGTACAGTGTTTTTCCCTATTACTGATTGGAAAAAGACAAAAAACAATATTCTTTCATATTAAGTGTCATGATTCTTATTTAATGAAGTGCTTTCACAATAATATTACCCAAAACCATACAATATGGTGACACTGGACTTACCACATCTAGTTTAGAATGTTAAAACTACATCTAACCAATGTTACACTTAATATGTAACATTATTAAGAATTTTAATTCATACAGAAGAGAAACCTTATGACAAGTCAGTTCATACAGGAGAAGAACCTTATATCGATGGTTTTATAATTGTAGGCCTCATTAATAAACCTGGTTCACAAGAATAAGCCCCTGTCAAACCTATTGGTTAAAATTAACCATTTTGGTCACAGAGAACTCTTGGCTTCAAAGGTATTGCTAAATTAATGCTTAAATCTTCTCTATTTATTCTGTTTTGTAAAACTGATGCTGATTTCCATCAAATGGCAACATTTATTCTTTGGCTGGATGTATATTCCAGGCATACAGTTTCGTTTCTGGACCTCACTTATTCATGTAGAACACTGTTCTGTGATACCTTTGATATGACTCTGTTACACTTTATCCTGGTCACGGCACCAAAATTTGGTTACTCGAGCTCAGTTGGGATGTATGGAAATATTTGGTCTTCTTGTTTTCACACGTTTATTGATAGGATATTATGTTTCTTAAACAATATCATGCAGGACTTGAGAAAGTGATACACATTGTCTTGGCCCCTTAGTGCCATGACATGGGGCCATGACCTTTGGCATTTCCGGCCATTGAATCATTTGAAATTGTCTAAACATGTCTTTCTTTAAGAAAAGTGGAAGTAGATTTAAAAACAACCCCCTTCTGTTGAGTTATTGATTCATTTCAACTAAATAATTAATTTTGTTAAAACTGACCTATACCCATAAGAGGTAGGAAATGACAAAGTTACCGGCTTTGGATTTTCATGAAATTTGGCTCAGATCAGTAGGATATATATGGCATGTTTTTGTGATAATATGATATCTTGACAAAGACTAGAACATATCGATCTTTGGAATTTAATGTTGAATGTTTTGTAATTTTCTGAAAAAAAATATTGAAATTTTATAATCACTTCTTCAGAAAACGTAAATCATAATACATCCAAATGGTTTTTTGGTATTAATATAATGCCTATGGTATTTTTGATTTAATCTGGATGATAAATCATAGAAATAAACAAAACTATAGATTTAGGACATGGAAATTTAGAGACAGGTGCCACCTTACAGGTGGAGTACGTCAGGGTTGCTTCCTAAGCCTTATTCTTAACAATCTAATTCAATACATACATTTTCATAGTTTGTATATAACGAGTCATTATTATGCAAAGTTTAAAGAAAATCCATGCGTGGGCACAGATGCAAGACCCCCTTTGGCAGAGAACAGATAAAAATTGGATGAATATGAATCAATTATATAATAACACAACTAAATTGACTGTAAATCAAAAGTTCATGTGGTCCTTGATGTCAGAAGACCTGTCTTTCGTGGTTTGCAAACAACACTGGTGCAGACCAGCCTGTACATCCATGCAGACTGATCAGCCCTTTTGCTATTCACTTTTTTCAATGTATCATATCTAAATTGCTACCGTTGAAATCTCAATTTTCTAGCAAGTTTCTTTCGCTGAGGAAAATGATTTGAGTGTTGCTTTGTCGGAAACCCCGAAGACAGGTTTTGTCGTTTTGAGGCCCATATAGTTTAAACTACCCATAAAGTGTTCAATGTGCTAAAAAACAGCAAAACATGCTTATTAGGTTGAATCTGGTATATTTACATTTTCCAATTTCCTTAATGAATCTTTAGATTTTTGCAACCGTTCATAGCCTCATGAATTACACAAAATTTGATTGAGAGCTGCCAAGCTCACTTGCCCGTGAAATACACTTCGAACATCAAACTCATTCACCAGAAGTGATACTGGTGTTGTAATTGACAGCGAGCCACACCCAAGTCGAACGTGCAAAACAAGCCTCTTGTTTGCTCCATTGGCTGTCCGTGCTCAAGCTGGCTGTTTGGCTTTTCCATTTTACAGTCCGACTAAACTGTTAATACGATCATATTTCAAATACAAAACTCATCTCATTCCTAAATCAAAAATATTTTTTTATATTTTAGATCTAGATATTTATAATAAAATGTAAAAACAAGCAATAAACTCAATTTTTGTAATGTTTATGGAATCATGAATACTTCTGGTCTCTTGCAAAGTAAGTTTGCAAGAGACCCGAAGTATTCATGATTCCATAAACATTTTAAACATTGAATTAATTGCTTAAGAGCATCATATGATTATTAGGTTGAATCTGGTATGTTACCTCTAATCTAGGGAAGAAACAAACTTCAATAAGGGCTTTGGGAAACTCCAATCCTCCATCAATATACATGGCCCCTAGAAGAGCTGAAATACACCATACATTTTCCTAAACCCTTTTTCCTACCATTCAAGACAAATGTTGCCTGTTTGTCATCTGCTGATTATCTTTTGTAGATTCTACTGCAAACAAATTGAACCCAAATCAGACTGCTCCATTAGGAGCAGTCTGATCAGGGTTCATAGTGTTTGCAGTCATGCTAAATAGTCTTGAGTGCATTTTAACCCTTAATGTGCCAATCACAACAAAAGTCGTCTGCTTTTCTAGTCTGCTGAAATGTTTAAGAAGCCTCTTTGGCAAACAGTGTGGACCCAGATCAGACTGCTCCTATAGGAGCAGTCTGTTCTGGGTCCATGCTGTTTGCTTCTATACTTATATCATCAGTAATGTCAGGCAATTATTTGCAGCAGACGACTTCAGCAGACGATATTTTCAGATGCATTTTTTCTTGGCGCTTTAAGGGTTAATATATGCAACAGTCATAATAAGAAGACAACATTTATTTTCAGGACTAAAACTACTGGCAGGATAGGGGTTCATACCTTATTTACCCTATACATTCTGTGCTAGCAGTTTATACCAAGATCAGACTCTTGAAGGAGCTATCTGATCAGGGTTTATACTATTTGCCATTCTCTACCTCTTATTGTACATACTTCTTCAGGTTGTAAAATTACCTTGCTCTGGTTTGCGGACAACATACTTATAGTATAATTTGGGAGTTTACATATTTAGGGTTATAAATATGCTAGGTTGTATGAATGAGCAACATAACAACAACTAATGTAAAAAAAAACCTCTCATTAGAGTTCATAGGTCAAGTTCATATATTCTGGAATATTTGATAATCTCTTCCCACAATGAATACACATGTGAAATATCAAAGCTCAAAATCCAGTAAGTCAAGGAATATACAGAGGGAGCAAAAACATGGCCTGATCTTCAATAACGAAAGCATGATAACCATATGATGCAAATACTGTATTATTCTTCTTTTTTTGGTTGTTTTCATAAAATATTATGACTAGTAATCTTTAAAAAGTTGTATATATTATTTTATGACATGTGATATCTACAGATTTGTTTGTTTGATTTGATTCTATACGTCCCAGTCAACAATCTTTCAGTTACGTCGGGACGGGCCTTCCTGGGCTGAACCAGTACTAAGCAAGGATATAATATCTACAGAAATTCATATCATATCAGTAGAGCTTCCTATTAAGCTCATGACATTGTTTTGTTTGTGCAAATGCTTTACATCCCAGTCAAAATGTTTTTCACTCACATGAGGACATTTTCCTGGGTTGAACCAATACTAAGATAATTAAGATAAATCATCTCGCATATGGACACAACAACCAGATGCCGGTCAGATTCAAACCCAAGACCTGTAGTCTGACAAACTAACAACTGAGCTATGGTACTGCTCTCCTGACCCTGACCTCTATGTACATCTAAAGTATCAGTTCTAAAGCATGACTTCTAGGTAAATCTTCTGTGTCTCTTTAACTCTTTCCTTAATAGCAGCGGCATTTGTCGTCTGCTAATAACCTTTGCAAACAGTTTGGACCCAGATCAGGACCGACAATATGTAGGTCCTGATCTCGATCCAAATCGTTTGACACTCTGATAGTGTTACTGAAAGAATTTTTTAAAAAGTTGATTTTGAAAATGTCGGCAGACGACAACAAAAGCATGGAAAATTACCCAGCCAGGACCTAACAACTCAGACAGAATGTGACTTAAATGATACAGTGCTATGTTTGCGGTCCATAGGAATGAAGTGTTTATAAGTGAATTGTGTTATATAGGGACAATTTTTCAACAGAATTAAAGGAAATGTCATTTTCCTTTAATTCTGTTGTAAATTTCCAGGATAAATAAGTTGGGAATCCACAACTTGACCATGTTATATCCAAATCCATGTTATAATGAGATGTCTGCATATCTGTACTTACATTCAAGAAGATCAGCCTTATGTTTCATCCTTAAACTAGGCTGAGGCTCTCTTATATCAGAAGGATGGTCTGCATGAATAACATAGTCTACCATACCTAGCTCCTCACTCACTAGTGACTGGGTCTTATTGTTCACCAGTGAACTACGTAACAGCTGCAAATATACATATGTCAATAGAAACAATTTTTTTAAGTGTAAAATTGTGAATATCTTCTTATCCATTAACCCTTTTTATACTAATGGATTCTTCCTTCTGGTTTGATAAAAATAAATGGGATAGTCCATTGTACATGTCTAGGGGTGTCAGGTTAAAACCAAAAAAATGTATCCTTTTGTCTGAATATCTTTTTACCTTTACAAACAGTGTAGACCCTGATGAAATGCAGCATTATGCTGCACTTCATCTAGGTCTTCACTGTTTGCAAAAGACTCATTTAGGGGTTTCCCGATTACAAATAGTTAATTGTAACATGTTTTTTGGGTGCTCATTGAGATGGTTCTTTTGATTACTCACCACATATGTTTTGTATTAGAAATAAGAAAAATATTATTTAATTACACATAGGCTTAACTGGAGGCCTGATTATATATACATAGTGAACAATCAAACACTTTAAACTTCAATCCAGATAACTTGAAATACCTGCTCAAGTCAAAAACAAAGGGATTCAATGTATTCAGATTTGAGGGCTTATTTGGGCCTTGTTATGAGGAAATCAGATTTAATTGCATGCCAACAACAAAGGGGCATACCATCCTACACATCTGCACAGTCTGGTCAGAACCCTTGTTCTTGTACACCGGATAAGGATATCTGAGATTTTACCCTGGGATAGAAAATCTTATCTTCCCCATGTTATCTCACCCAGGCTGTCACATGAGGGCTACATACATTGGTTGTAATGGAACTCACGCAAATTGTCATCAAGTGATGTCATTGTGTAATGTCATCATGTTAAATTGCATCTTAGCGTATTCAGGGACTTCTGGAAGCTTATTTTAAGGTAAATAAAACAGTGGTGAGCAAGAAAAAGAATCCATTATTCGTGTGAAGGAAGGATAGAAAAATCTGTCCCGAAAACCACCGTTTGTCATCACTCAGCAAGCCTCGTGATGCAAAACGGCGATCCTTGGGACGGATTTTTCTATCCTACCCTCACACTCTTGATAGATTCTCATATTATTCTGGAAAGTACAATAGCAATGCTTGATACATGCAAACTTTTCAAGACTCTAGCTTGTCTCTGTAGCTCTGCTGGATGATTTTAGTCTTCCCTGATTGCAAACTCAGAAGACAGATTTCGCACCAAGAGGCCCATTGCTGAATAATTCTTATCATTTACAATTATACGATATCTCACAGAGATGGTTCTTTTAAGTAATCACAAAATAGTTTGGTAGGATCAAATGAAAAACATTTTTAAGATACATTTTATTTACAGACCAAGTCATCTTAATTCAAATTACTATTTGTACTTATGCAAATAAAAACTCTAGAACCATGGATTCTGAGCTAATATAGGGATCACACATGTTTTTTCATGCATAAACATTTGCTGGGTCCCGAGGAAGCTGTTTGAACATGAGGCTGTTAGGCCGAGTGTTCAAACATCGTCCGAGGGACCCGGCAAGTGTTAATGCAATGAAACAAACATGTGTGATCGTTATTCTTGCATATTTTACCTGATTTCAGCATAAACCGCGCTGAAAACGTCTCTTAAATATTTAATATCCCTTGTCTTACACTTGATTTCTCAAAACAAAATGGCGTCCGCGTCAAGCTTTTGAACGTCATTATGTCGCCACAAAGTCATATATATACGGTGCAATTTTTTTGCGAACAAAAGTATCAGCAAAATGATCAGTCACGGCCGCAACGCTCTCCCGTGTAACGTCATGCATACAAATCAGGGCCAAGTTTAGGCCTTTTTAAGTAAAAGCCATGTTCAAACAGCACGTGAATCTCATGATTTGAACATGGATTTTGCAGCTTCAAACAGCTTCACGTAACGAATTCCCATGCAAGAATAAGAGTCTATTAACTCTTTCCTTGCTAGCAGTGACTTTTTTTGTCTGCTGACAACCTTTGCTAACAGTTTGGAGCCAGACAGGCCAAAAAGAAAATCATTCTTGCTTTTGACACTCTGATAGTGTTCCTGAAAGAATCTTTTGAATCAATTAATTTTGAAAAAAGCAGATGACAACAAAAGCATGAAAAATTCCTGAGCATGCAAATAGTTAACCCTTAATGTGCCAATCGCAACAAAAGTCGTCTGCTTTTCTCGTCTACTGAAAGAAGCCTCTATGGCAAACAGTGTGGATCCAGATCAGACTGCTCCTAAAGGAGCAGTCTGTTCTGGGCCCAGGCTGTTGGCTTCCATACTTAATTTGTCAGTAATGCTAGGCAATTATTTGCAGCAGACGACTTCAGCTGACGACATTTTCAGATGCATTTTTCTTGGCGCTTTAAGGGTTAATCCTGGAACTTACTGTTAAATGTCCTTCATGATGATTGGGAAAATGTTTGTAAAGATGTTCTGATGTAAGCAGCTGTATGATTGTATCACCAAGGAACTCCATTCTCTGATTATTGCCACTGAAATGTCAAGATAACCAAAAATAATGTATTTTAACTTTGAAGTTTCATTCATAAAGTTGTTAACTATCTAAACTTCAAAATTCCCAACATCATACACTTAAGAAAATCAAAACTTGTAATGCCTGCAAAATATTCAGAATTTACTGTTTAAATCATAGGTTTAGAGAAACATTTTTGAGCGTAAAATTGTAATATTTTCTTACCCATCAGTTTTAACATTGAGACGGTTCTTTTGAGTACCCACAACATATGTTTTGGTTGAGAAATACGAAAATTATTTTTTTGGTACATACTCTTAAAACTAAAGGCCTGTTAAATGGTTAATTGTCTTTGGAGAGCCCGAAAATAATCCGGAGAAGCTATCATAATCTGCCTAATGCAGTATTTTGAGGCTGACTTTCTGTGAAAAGTCAATCTCAAAATTCTGAATACTGTAAGTTCAGAATTTTTTGCGAGAATTTCGTTTTCGCGAATAGCGTTAAAAGTCATATTTGCCACATTAAAAATTTGTGACTAGGGCATGATTTACGTACATCAGTTAACGACAGAATGATTTCACCATTTCGCGAGTCTTTTTATTTTCACGAAACTTCGCAGATGTGAAGTTTCGTGAAAATAAAAACTCGCGAAAATTTCGGAATAACATTACAGGAATAACCCCGAAAACTGTTACCCAAGAATAATCAGTTATTGCAGCTGACACCAGCAGTCAACATTTTCAGAGATGTTTTCTGAAAATAAAACACTTGCAAAAATTTCCGAATTTACAGTACAGGAATAATCCTGAAAACTGTTTCCTATGAATCATCAGTTATTGCAGCAGACATCAGCAGTCAACATTTTCAGAGATGTTTTCTGCTGCAGATAAAATGTCAACCCTTAAAGCGCCAAGAAAAAAAGAGTATCTGAAAATGTCGTCTGCTGAAGTCGCCTGCTGCAAATAATTTCCTTACATTATTGACTAATTAAGTATAGAAGCAAACAGCGTGGACCCAGAACAGGAGCAGTCTGATCTGGGTCCACGCTGTTTGCCATAGAGGCTTCTTAAACATTTCAGCAGACGATAAAGCAGACGACTTTTGTTGCGAATGGCGCATTAAGGGTTAATAAAATCATGCATCTGAATTAGTTCAAATGTATCTATAACAGAGGCAGATCCAGAGGGGGTTTGCTCAAACTCCCCTTTGAGACAAAATTATTTCATTTTCATGGAGAATTTTCAGAAAAATCTGGAAAAATTTATGAAAAATCAGGTAAAGTTAACAAATCGAAACCCCTTTGCAAATTTGAACCCCCTATCAAGAAATCCTGGATCGGCCCATGTATGAACAGTTTCTTACAATGTGAGATTGTTATATCCAACATTTCTCTGACAGAAAGCTCTTGCTAGCAGACGTATATAGTTAAACTTTAAACCAGTCATCTCTTCAAACTGTGTCAATTTCTGAAAATATAAAATGAAAATTATTAACATACAAAAGGGTTAAATTGTCAATAAATCTGAATTTAAACTAACTCTTACACTGCCAACTTTCTGGTGAAATGTACTTCTCAGTGCCAAATTTATTTTGGGTAATGGCACAATAGTATAAAATAGTATAAAATCATTATCTGGTTGAATATCATGGTGAATTTTTTACCAAAGATTGCACATAAACTGTTTAACATGATAGCATAATTTTCAAAGGGCAGACAGATCAGGTGACCTTGACCTTGAATGACACTGATCTTGTATGACCTAATTTTAATTAACTTGCCATATTTTGATCAACATATTGCAGAGAATACCACCAAACATTTTTTGTAAGTACTGTTTTCCTTATGCGATTTAAAAACTCAAAAAAGCATATTTTTACCACTGGAATGATTTTTATCCGTTACCATCCCTCATCTAGGGTGAAACTGGCAGCCATTCTGCCTCAATTTGCCCTAAAATTGATTTAACTTGCTTTAAAATTTAGAAAATTGCATTTTTTATATGATTTTTTTTGCATTCCCTGGTTTGTTTTCCAAAAACAAGTCATGTGTAGGTTATCACCCTTGTTGCCAATTTATAAGTTGCATATTAGGTAGTACACATAGCTGAATCAAACAGCATATCCAAGTTGCCAAACAGGGACAGTGACACTCTGTAGTTAGTTGCCAATCGGAGACATTAGCAGTGAAACATCAATATAAGAACTAGAAGTTATGTTTATGAATTACTATGACCCCAAGGAGCAGTCTGATTTCATATTGTTTGATTCCATGGTCAAATTAAAATGCAGTTTATTCAAATATATGCAGCCAGTGTAACAACCAGAATACATTTTCAAGACAAAACTTATGGCAGGATGAGACAGATCAATTGTTGACAAAGGACTAGTGAAGTCAACAGACAGGTACCAATCACAATAGTTTATTCTGAGCACTCCATGCTTCTTAGGTGAGCTAGTAAACAAACTAGAATTCAGAGAATCGGATGTGTCGCCTGGCAAAACCTAAGTCAAACAAGGCAAAGTCATCAAATTTATATCCCCTGACAAAGGGTTATTTTAGAGAAATGTGTAAATAAAAAAAAATCTCATTTCTCCAACCCCTAAGTTCCTCTTGGGTATCAAACAGGTCACAATAAAAAAATATACTTATCTGTAAAATTTCAATATCTGACCTTTCAACCTGACCCAGAGCTCATAGGTGAGTGTGAGGTCAAAGCTTTTGCTTCTATGTTGGTCTATATTTCTTTCCCTTCAATTTGATATGCAACTGACCACATTCAGATTTTTTTTACATTTTGACCTGACCATATGTGTGTGGACAGAATATGTGCTTGCATGGTGCTCTACGCCCTATTCCCTTCAATTTGATATGCAACATGACTACTTTCAGAGAAAAAAAAGTTTTGACCTTATGACCCCACCCCAGGGGTTGAGGGTATGTGTAAGGACAGAATATGTGCTTGCATGGTGATCTACGCCCTATTCCCTTCAATTTGATATGCAACATGACTACTTTCAGAGAAAAAAAAGTTTTGACCTTATGACCCCACCCCAGGGGTTGAGGGTATGTGTAAGGACAGAATATGTGCTTGCTTGGTGCTCTATGCTCCATTCCCTTTAATATGATATGCAGCATGATTATTTTCAGAAGAAAAAATGTTTTGACCTTTTGACCCCACCCAAGTATCCGAGGGTGTGTGTAAGGACAGAATATGTGCTTGCATGGTGCTAAATGCCCCCATTTCCTTTAATTTGATATGACATGACTACTTTCAGAAAAAAATGTTTTGACCTTTTGACCACCCCCCCCCTCCCCCAAGGGTGTGTCTACGGGAAAAAGAGGGCCATAACTCAGTCAAAATTTTGACGATGATTTCCAAATTTGAACTTGACCTGTATTTAATGATACTTTACCCTTCTGTAAACTTCGAATGAAATTGATGCATCCTTTCAAAAGTTACTGATGGGAAACCACAATTTATCCAAAATCAAAAAAAAAGAAAGGCCATAACTCAGTCAAAATTTTGAGGATGTTCTCCAAATTCGAACTTGACCTGTAATTATTGATAATTTACCCTTCTGTAAACTTTAATGAAATTGATGGATCCCTTAAAAAGTTATTGATCGGAAACCAAAATTGTGACAATGCCGGACACCGCTGCCGCCAGAGTTATGATCCATATGTGTCAACTATGCTTCGCAGGCGACACAAAAAGGTTACAATTCCTATTTTGCAAAGGGGATTAACAATACCTGAAGGGCTGGACTTGACTTGATCCAGTGCCTGTCCCCATTAGGCTCCTCCTGCTGTAGTGGGTGATCAGGTAGATTAGTCCATGTGTCTAACAGGTCAGGCTCATCGAATAGACACTCAGAGAACACTTTGTCAGCCAGCTCCAAACCTCCGTCTAACATACCTTTATCTAACATCAGGGCAGCTATGAGAGATAAAACAACATATTAACCCTAGGCCTTCAGGTCAGGCTCATCAAATAGACACTCAGAGAACACTTTGTCAGCCAGCTCCAAACCACCGTCTAACATACTTTTATCTAACATCAGGGCAGCTAGGAGAGATAAAACAACATATTAACCCTAGGCCTTCAGGTCAGGCTCATCAAATAGACACTCAGAGAACACTTTGTCAGCCAGCTCCAAACCACCGTCTAACATCAGGGCGGCTATGGGAGATAAAACAACATATTAACCCTAGACCTTCAGGTCAGGCCTCATCAAATAGACACTCAGAGAACACTTAAACTTAAACCCTTTACATTCTGATGTACTGATACAATAAGTATTGGACTGCCATTGTGTATTTTAAGGGGTCACAGGTAGAAGTTTCTAAATTATGATGTATTTCTGTCGCTGAAGATTGTTTTAATCATAGCAAACAGTGTAGAATCTGATGAAATGCAGCATAATGCTGTATTTCATCTGGGTCTTCACTGTTTGCCAAAGTACTTGTTATGGGGTTTCCAGTATACATAGGGTTAAATCTTTGTTTTATTTTTTACATTGTAAAGCTATATTGCAAACTTTTACACTTTTGTTATTGTTTAACTAAACCAATCATAAATTTGGCATTGACACGAGAAAACCTGTCTTCAGGGGTTTGCGACTAGATAAGGTTCTTCCCAGCCTGCTCAGCTACATAGACTAGCTATAGTATTGAAACTTTACACATGAAGGCAGGTTAGATGATATAATTTTCAGAAAGCGAATAACAAAGTTGCCGATCATACTGCATGGATGCGCAGGCTGGTCTGTGCCTTTGTTGTTAGCAAACCCTGAAGACATGTTTTCTGGCACCAATTGATGAAGAGCAACTTTTATCTTCTGGCTTCAAAGGGGGCCAAAATAGCCCTCTATTGTATACAGCTATTTATGAAAAGTAACCTTACCCATCAATGCCTCAAAACAGTCAGCCATGGCATGTTTCATAGTGTGTTCCTGGCACAAGTCAGGTCCATGAGCATACAACATGTAATCTTGTAGGTTGATTTTCTGAAGTAAGAAATGAGAGAAAAAATATTTAATTCACAAACGTATCCATCATTCTTTCCTACAGAGATGTTTTAAAAGGACCAGCAGGTGACACACAGCAGACAATATTTAGCAATAATTAGCAGCCAAAGAGTTAAAGGCTAAGGAGATTTGATTCTTTCCATTTTAAAATAAATTTTTGAACACAGATTTCAATTCATTAGAATCTTGTTAATTCAAAGTCCTAAAAACCAGAGTTTTATTTTGAATTATTAGTAGTTTGAATCACAGGGAGATAGCTATCAAATAATATAGATCCAAAGTGATTATTTTCAGTTTTTCCTTTCAAAATATATGCTTTGAGTGAATAAATGGAATGTCTCACAGAGCCACTTCCTTTATTCACCCAAAACATATGTTTTTGATAGGAAATTATAAAAATAGTGCATAAATATGCCCTAATCTCTGAGTCCAATAATCCCAACTTTAATTACAATAAGAGGGTACTTAATGATTTGCTCCCTGGGAAATTTTTCATGCTTTTTTGTTGTCTGCAGATTTTTTTCGAAATCAACTTTTTAGAAAAATTCTTTCAGGAATACTTTTGTTTTTGTTTGATTTGATTCTTTACATCCCATCAACAATCTTTCAGTTAAACAGGGACGGGTCTTCCTTGGTTTAACCAGTACTAAGCTATGATAAATGTGTCTTGCTCAAGGACCACAATGCAGTGACGCCGGTGAGGCTGAAACCCGCGGCCCCTCGGTCTTGAGTCAAGCACTCTACCACTGAGCCACTGTGCTCCCCTTTCAGGAAAACCATCTGAGCGTGAAACAGATTGGATCCAGACATTTTGTCGGGCCTGATCAGGGTTTAATCTGCTTGCAAGGTTATCAGTAGACAACACTAGGAGGCAAAGAGTTAAACTAACAGAGTTCCAATCACTGAGCTTTTATCGTGGCTGTATGATGTTTGTTTCATGCTTAACATGAATCATAGGGAGTTAGCCATCAAATAATATAGATCCCCAAAAAGTGATTATTTTCAATTTTTCCTATCAAAACATATGCTTTGGGTGAATAAAAGAAATGTAGCACTTATCTACCGGCCTGAAAAAATATGATAAAATCCAGTAGAGCTTACTTTAGCTAACAATGTAAGATTCTTGTTCTGTACTATAGAGCCTCTATAGGTTGTCATTTCTCCTTCATCATGGTACGGAAACATAAAGTACAGGTGAATACTGAAAAATAAAATTAATATGGTATCAGAATTATGATGGTTAACTCTTTGCCTAGTGGAAACTTTTGAATGCCGTTTTGCCATCTGCTGATTATTTTCAAATTCAACTTTTTTGAAAAATTCTTTCAGGAATGCCATCAGTGTCAAACAGTTTGGAGTCAGATCAGGCCTGACATTTTGTCAGGCCTGATCTGGGTACAAACTGTTTGCTAGAAACAGATTTACCCGGGAAACAGATTTACATAAGTCAACAGACTTTCTTCTGACTCCCTTTTTGTATTTCGACATGATCTGTATGAGAACTTATTATTATATTAGGTATTAAATGTACACATGCTGTTAATAAAAGTTTAAACTAGCCATTTGCCAAGGTTACCAGCAGGTGACACTAGTAGGTAAAAAGTTAAATTAAAACTGTGTTTACAGAGAAAACATATGTCTCCCTACCATCAAAACCCATGTATGCTGACCAATTGTCCAGATACATGATGCACAAAAGCAAGCTGATTAGAATGAACATTATATTAAATAAATGTGGGATTGCATGCCCCAATTGTGTAAGGGAGTCACTCAACAAATTTGGTTTCTGTCCAGTGTAACCTATACAAGTGGAAAAATCAAAAAAAGTCAATAAGCAATGCTTATTAGATACCCCCCGTACAGTAAGGAAAAGTGAGAAACTTTGTTTTGACAAGTGATAGTTCAAACCAGCTGACCTTAGTTTTGAAAACAAGATTTCAGTAGAATATGTGCAAATGATCTTAAAGCTTGCAATCTGGAACATTTAACGTTTTGGCAAGTGATAGTTCAAACCAGCAGACCTTAGTTTTGAAAACAAGATTTTAGTAGAATCTGTGCAAATGATCTTAAGCTTGCAATCTGGAAGATTTGTTAAGATCAAATACACAAAATTATTCACACATGAAAACTCTATACATGTATATCAGAGCTTATATCGGAAAAATAGTCTAAGTTCTCATAGATGTCATTTTATCAAAAAATATTTTTTTGAACCAAATTCCTTCATGCATATGTTCAATGAGTCTACATTGTACAGACAACATACCAAATTGCTCCATCAAAAGCTGTGGTAGGAGTTGATCGGCCCATAAAGGCACTATCCATGCATAAACAAAAGCCATATAAGGAAAAAATGCCTAAGACTTCATAGCTGTCATTTTGTCCTAAAAAATTTTTTTGACCAAACTCCTTCATGCATATGTTCAATGTGTCTATATTGTATAGGCAAAGTATCAAATTGCTCCATCAAAAGCTGTGGTAGGAGTTGATCGGCCCGTGTATGGACTATAATAGCATAAGCATAAAACCCTATAGAAAAAGCCATTTAGAACTATTAAGGGAAATAACTCTAATAGAATTGGCTCCTAACCCTTACTTTTTTGTTAGAAGTATTTGTCTTGCATATATGAACATGTTTGTAAGGTTTGGTGAAAATCCAGGAATGACTCTTCAAGATATTAAGGAAACAAAATGTTACGGACAAACAACGTAAAAACAGTATACTCACCACAAACAACGTTTGTGGGGGGTATAAAAAACGAATGGATAGACACTTTTAAGCCCTCCCCAGGGCCCCTGAGTGAAGAGAGGGAGGGGATTGGGCAAAAATATGTGTGTTCTTGCACAGCCCACTTGTGTAAGCAAGTCACTCATCAAATTTGGTTGGATACTGTCAGTCGTTTAGGAGGAGATAGCATAATGGACAAAAACATTCTCTGGAAAGAATTATATCTAAACACTCTACGCGCAATTTTTTTTAATACTCTAGCTATAACAATATTCCTACATTTTCAAAAAGTGTGGGGATAATAAATATTTGTTTAGCATGTAAATATATACAGCAAAGCAAGAATTAAGAGTTCACACTGCCTGATGGGAAGATGCATCTCATTTAGACCAACTCTATTTTCTAAAATCTGTTTTAATTTTTGGGCTTTTGAATAAAAAAAAGCCAAAAAAATAATATTATCATGCCCATCATTATTATTGTAATGTTTAACTCTTTGCCTACTGGGTAATTTTGCATGCTTTTTCTTCGTCTGCTGATTTTTTTCAAAATCAACTTTTTCGAAAAATTCTTTCAGGAATACCATCAGAGTGTCAAACAGTTTGGATTCAGATCAGGCCCAACATTTTGGCGGGCCTGATCTGGGTCCAAACTGTTTGCAAAGGTTATCAGCAGACGACACTAGTAGGCAAATTTTTTTTTGAAAATTTCTTTAAGAAATACCATCAGAGTGTCAAACATTTTGTCGGGCCTGATATGAGTCCAAACTGTTTGCAAAGGTTATCAGCAGATGACACTAGTAGGCAATTTTCAAAATCTTTTTTTTTAAAGGGGAGGTCTCACCCTATAGGAAATTTACATAGGGTTCTGCCCACGCATGGATTTTTATAATATTATGCATAATGATTGCCTCACATATAACTATTCTATTTGTGATATAGTTTCCCACTTACCTATTTAAATGGTCAAAAAATGACATGTTATGTAATTGGGCATCTGCTTATGGGGGTACCTTCAGTTTAAGCCGCCCATCGCTCTTATAGTTTCATATATTGTGTTCTAGTTACTTTTAAAACTATCTAAGATCATCACTGATTAGATATAAATAAAACAAAAATCAGTTTCTGTAAAGTTTAATTCAGAAAAATATGATTTTGTTTGGAATTGTGCCCAAATTTTAGCTTCATAATATTTTTTTAACAATTTGTTTTAAAATTTAGGCATGTTCCAGTTCTTGTCAACCTATGAATTTACTCTCAAATTAGGCTATACATATATAGATGTAATGCTAAAATTTTCAAGAAAATCGAAGACCGGTAACATGTTGTCCTAGAACTTTGAATGTTACAAATCCAAGTTCTCTGAAATGTAAAAAAAACTGATTGTAGTTAATGAATTTAAGTGTTTGGTTAGTTTAAAAGCAAGTTTTTTTGTGTTTGCTTTCTTCTATAAGAAAGATGAAATATCCAATATTGTTAAAACTGTTATAATAACATAAATACTGATCACTTATGCCCAGGTCACACATCCACGGACTGGATGCCGGATTAGCCACGGATACTATCCGGCAACATTCGTGGCAATCCGTATTGGTCCGTAGCTTTCCGTATTGCATCCGTAAGCATACGTAGTAGTACTTAATCATACGTATATAGTGCACCCGTATCGGACTACGGAAATTTGCATTTCCTGGATCATCCGTCGGATTTAATCCGTAGTAGAACCGGCGAGGTGATACGTGAATGTGTGACCTGGGCATTAGGAAGAACTTCACCTTGTCCAACTCCTCATAGAACAGTAAACTTTGATAATTTTCATAATACGGTTTCAATACCAGATTCACTCTAATAGAAAGTCATTATCCATAATTCATTCATTTCATTTGTGTCAGGGAATAGTTTGTTTCATCATTTCTTGATCACCAACATGATAAAATAAATATACTTAAGGAATAAAGAAACGCAACAGACAAAAATATAATTTTTGTGTGTTAAAATGACGGTTTGATGAAATCTCTTTTGAAACTTTCTTATTGAGTATTTATAGCATGTGATGAAATACCAAAACGTCATTTTAACGCTACATTTTACGCTACAAGATAAAAAACATATGAAAACATAAAATGTGACGTTAACGTCAGAATAAAGATCAAGAAACCCCGTCTTTTCCATGTTTGGTTATTTGGCGTCGACTTGACAATGTGCATATTAAACAAACGTCTGATCATATTCGTAATGCAGTCAAACATTGCGTCAAAACACGCTACTTGAATGGCAAGATACACAATGGTAGTGAATAAACCATAAACGTCATTTAGAGCCGTCGGGCTTGGGTCGCTGGTGAATATATGAGATAAGATAAACCTAGAGACGTCAGAACATGCTTTCTTGGGAAAAACTGACTTTTCAGATACCGTAGAAATACGCTGGTAAGGTGTTTATATTGACGTTAGCCAAACAAAACACGGCGTAACGCAAGTGAAAACACATGATTCCATGCCGAGAGTGAATACCAAACTTGTTAACTGTAACCTAAACTTTGTCACTGGACTATTTTTTCACTAGAAAAACACATAAAGATCATGAAAACCATTAAAACGTAGGATATCGAATTTGACGTCAGAATTGAGGTTTTTTGACGTCTGAAGTTCTCTAGTCATAATTCTTTAACAAAACGTCTTTGTAATGAATAAATATCAAGCAGAAAAGAAAGTTTACGCATTTCAAGCAGTATTCAGAGTTGACGTTAATGACGTTAAGCCGTTTCAGAAACCTACAGAAACGTCGCCATTTGATCATTTCCTTGATCTGTAATCTATGCCAAGACGTTTTAAAGCAATAAACTGATGGTTGATTCAAACTTTGCTTTTATTGACCCTATTTCAGCAGTTAACAACGGGGGGTCAGGCTGGTTACACACATACCAAAATGATTACGTAATAGATAATTACGTTGAATTGCTGTAATTTGACGGGCACATACTGCTGCTATGGATAAATATCATTTGCACTAAAGCTTGCATCATATTGTATGCTTACAATGACTCGAAGTGTTTGTTGCGTTTCTTTATTCCTTAAGTATATTTAATAAATATTACAGCCTTATAATAATCAATTACCACATTCTGCAGTTTTTCATACTTTAAAACATGTTGCATACTTTCCTGCGTGAGCAAGACAGAATCTTTAATGCTTCAAAGCTGTCATCCTTAATCCAATACTGACCACATAGAGAGAATTTCACCCTGTCGAACTCCTCTTGAAGTTGTTAATTTCATTAATCTTCACAATATGGTTTTATTTTGTTATTCACTTTAATATTATGCCAAAATACAGTATTCATCCATTTTATGTAGTTGCGGGATCTATTGCTTTATTATTTTCTACCACAAAATGCTGAAATATTTAAAGAATACATGTACCAAACTCTACAATCATAGGTGCTTACAATCATATTCCAAATCCTGTAGAAAGTCAAAGAATCAAATGGGATAGAAAATTAATGTCCACACTATCTTCTTAAAGTTTCATCTAGTACAATCAGATCGCTCGAAGGATAACTGATTCCTTGATTAAATTGTCATTTACTTGACTGAGGAACCAGTTTTGAAAATACATCATGGAATCTCCAGATAGTGTTAAGCATAAAACAACGAATACAGAACTTATTGGATATATAACCAGTGAAATTGCAAAAAGGGTATGACGGTATAAGAAGAAGTTACAATGACAGGGAACTGAGGTTATCTGACCAAAGGTTTGCCCTTGCAACGGAATTGGCAATCAATCAAAACTTGAAGCCAATATTCAACCGGAGACTAAAACTACAAATATATATAATACTAGGAGAGCACTAGGAAAGTAGAACCTATGTGCAACTCTTTCCAAAAAGTAGTAAAATTGCAAACAGAGTTTAAAATAAAGTCAGTGCTTTCAGTTAATAAGTTTGCATGTGCATCTTGGTATTCAATGAATTGACAAAATGATGAATTCAAAACAGTCATTATAACATTTGCCAGAAATTAAATGCCTGTGCAACAGTCAGCCAATGGTACATAAAGAATCCCAACAAGTACCTGGTATTAAAATAAAAAGCTACACTAGGCTATTCCAAACACATTGACATTTTAGGGGAAATCATGAATAACAACTTAATATCATATTAAACAAGGATAATACAAGAATAATTAAAAAGGTTAGAGACACATGCCATTGTAGGTAGAATAAATGTCAGTTTAAGTTACATATATGACATCACATATAAGTTTAAAAAGGGACAAAATAAATGAAATCAGCGATCAAATGCCTTGCCTTGTCTAGCACTATTTGAGACTGAACCGTCAATTAAAACATTGGTATGCAAATACAAATCAAAATACATTTTAGACACATTTGGTGAAGAGATCATAGCAATGAATCCATTAATTGATGAGTTTCAACTTGATTTTGAGAAATTTGAATGTTGTAGACTTTTTGTGTGTTACTCTAACTGGTTGTTAAAGCTACACAAGTCTCAGATTTGTTTCAATGTCAAATTAAATATGCATTTGTACACGCATATCTTTTTCTTATCAATGTTTATAATATTTTTAATAATAGAATTGCGAAATTACATGGTTCCAGAACAAAACTAGCCTCAAACATTAAATTATGATAATTGTCAAAAAATGACCTACATGTTTATAATGTGTTTTCCTGCACTGTTACCGGTTTCAAAAAATCTCGAAACTTTCTCAGTATACAGAAGACATGTGAGGCAAATTTTATAGGCAGTATCATAGGTTGACAAGGACAGGAACATATAGAAATTGTAGACGCAATTTGGCATACACATGAATTTCAATTATATTTTTTGGAAAATTTTTACTTTAAGATTTTGTTAAAAAATTGTGTACATGTTTGTATAGGCCAAAATAGTATCAAAACAACCATATTTTGTCCTTTCACTATTCCAGCTTAAACTGGGTGAGATCTGATAATACTGATGTTTAAAAATTGACAAAATATTAAACAGGTGTCATTGAAAAAATGGAGTAAAACAAGGTGCTCTTCTGAGACCTAAAATGCACTATTGAAATAAATAAATGCATTTTTATAGTTTATAGGTCATAGGTATTCACCATGTAAAAATAGATGAAAATCCATGCGTGGGCGCATATGAGACCTCCCCTTTCTTTAAGGAGTACCATCAGAGTGTCAAACAGTTTGGATTAAGATCAGGCCCGACATTTTGTTGGGCATGATCTGGGTCCAAACTGTTTGCAAAGGTTATCAGCAGACGACACTAGTAGGCAAATAGTTAAAACAGATAAAAACTTACCTAGTAAGGAATTCTATCACAGCATCGCCAAGGAATTCTAATCTTTCATTATGGGGAATTTCTGACTTTCTCTCATTCTTATACCCGTATGTTGACATAATTTTCATGAGTGTTGTCAAACCTACAATTGAAATTTTGGTATATAAGACACACATGCAATAAACTCTTTGCATGCTGGGTAATTTTTCATGGTTTTGCTGTCGTCTGCTGACTTTTAACAAAAGATTTTTTAACGTATTCCCTATATAAGCCTATGTAAAATATTTGACCCTCAGGGGTATAATTTGAACAAACTTGGTAGAGGTCCACTAGGTGATGCTACATTCCGAATATCAAGGCTCTAGGCCTTCTGGTTTCAGACAAGAAGATTTTTAAAGTTTTTATCTCGAAAATCTATTTTAAGCCTCTGTGACCTAGATATGCAAAGGACCAGAACCATTTGAACAATTTCGGTAGAGGGCCACCCAAGGATCATTTGTGTGAAATTATTTCAAAATTGGACTAGGGGTTTAGGAGAGGAGTTGTCATAATATAAGTCAATTGTTAACGGACAGATAGACGACGACAAACCATGGACAAAGACCAATCTCAAAAGCTCATCTTGTCACTATGTGACAGGTGAGCTAAAAATGCACTAGGTTTTGTCATCTGCTAAAATGTTTTAGAAGTTTCTTTGACAAACAGTGTAGACCCACATCAAACTGCTACCATAGGGAGCAGACTTGTCTGGGTCCACACTGTTTGCCTCCATACTTATATCAGCCAATAATGCGAGCAAATAAATGCATCAGACAACTTGAGCTGACAACATTTTCGGACACAATTTCTGCAGGCCCTTTAAGAGTTAATATGAACAAACTCAATCGCATTCTGTGTAAAGGACACAACTAGATTCAATTTCTCACAAGGAACTACCTCCTAGAAAAGTACTGTAATCTTGGAAACTTATATGAGATTTCTATTTTAGCGAATAGCGCTAAAAGGCATAGTTGCCACATTTAAATTTTGCGACTATGGTATGATTTACATACTTCAGTAAATGACATGTTGATTTGCCATTTCATTTGGGTTTTATTTTCACAAAACTTGGAATCTGCGAAGTTTCGCAAAAAGAAACCCTCACAAATTTTTTTGAATTTACAGTCTGCAATTCTTCTTTAAATTATGTTTAACCTTCCTTTTGAATTACAACATCTTTCACACATTTCTTACAACAAAGTTTACAAAATTGAAGGGTCATAATTATGCCATACATTTCAAACTGCATTACATTTCTGTCACTAAAGATTGTGTTTATCTTAGCAAACATGTAGACCCTGTTGAGATGTTGCAGACTGCATGAAGCATCACATCAGGCCCAACACTATTTTTCAATACAATATGTGCTTCGCCATGAGAAAATCTGACTTAGTTGCATGCAATCAACAAAGGCACAGACCAGTCTATGCATCTGTGAAGTTTAATCAGCATCTTTAATATTCATTTATTAGAAAGTATAATATCTTAACTTGCTACAGGCAAACATTTTAACATTCTAGCAAGTCTCTGTAACTGAGCAGGTTGGTTTGAGTATTACCCTGTCGAAAGTCCCAAAGACAGGTTTTCTCACAACAAGTGCAGTGGCTCAGTTGGTAGAGCGTTAGACTGGGGATTGAAGGGTTGCTAGTTCCAGCTTCACCGCTGGCAATGTCACTGTGTTGAGTCCTTGAGCAAGATACTTTATCCGCTGCACAGTACTATGTACGGGGAGAAGTTTTACCAACTCCACACACTGTTGTCACAATGTAATCTAAATAATCCGGAAAAGCGGATCCTTCAGAAATAGAGAGAACCTACAATATATGAAAACAGCAGACTCGAAGACCTGTCTGGACATGACTGAAAAATTGTTGACTGGGATGTAAAGAATCAAACCAAACAGATTTCACATCAAGGCCTACATTTCACAGGTTTAAAATCAGGAAAAAAACTAGAATGTGTCCATGGGACACGGATGCCCCTGCTATTGCCAAATTCGTATAATTAGGGAATTGTCATTAACAAAGGGCAATAACTCCTGAAGGCATGATGCGATATGGGCCATTCTGAAACTTGAAGACATTATGGTACATAACAATGTGAACAAGTTTCATAGAATTATAATCAAAACTATTCATCTAAGAGAGCAGAGGTCGTTTCAACCGATGATTTTTCATAAACTAAGGACAATAACTCATTAAAGCATGGTGCCTTATAGAACATTATCAGACTTGAAGAAGACATCATGGTACTAAACAATTTGACAAAGTTTCATAGAATTCTGATCAAAACTATTTGACTTAGAGAACAGACATCGTTTAAAACGTTGAATTTTCATAAACAAAGGGCCATAACTGCTGAAAGCATGGTGCGATATGAACCATTATCAAACTTGAAGAAGACATCATGGTACTTAACAATTTGACAAAGTTTCATAGAATTCTGATCAAAACTATTTGACTTAGAGAGCAGACATCGTTTAAAACGTTGAATTTTCATAAACGAAGGGCCATAACTGCTGAAAGCATGGTGCGATATGAACCATTATCGAACTTGAAGAAGACATCATGGTACTAAACAATGTGACCAAGTTTTATAAAATTCTGTTAAAAAATATACAACTTAGAGTGCGGACATTGTTTCAAATGGTGAATTTTCATAAACAAAGGGCTATAACTACTGAAGGCATTGTCCGATATGAAAAATTATCGTATTTGAAGACATCATGGTACTTAACAATGTGACTGAGTTTCATAAAATTCCGATCAAAAGTATTCGACTTAGAGAGTGGACTTTGTTGGGACAGACATACGTACTTATGTAAAGTTTGTACGGACGGACAGGGGTAACACTTAATGACCAGGCCATTGTCATGGGGGGGGGGGGGGGGGCATAACAAGCCTCAAGAAAATTTTCTGAATGTGTACACAGGTTACCTTTTTTCTTGGTATGTTGAATATTGGTCCTCATATCTCCCACCTCTATCATTCTGTTACCACAGTTAGACAAGGAGTTACGAACATGGTCCTGATTCGTACCAAAGTTCACTTTGTATGAAGCATGAGTAAATGCCAGCTGAAATAAATGACACTTGATACTGAAGACCTGACCCCAAGAGCATAAGACTTATTTAATGCTCAACTCTACTGATTGATCTAATGCTAAACTCTACTGAGGATAATGGAAAAAAGTTTGTAACTGCTGCCCTTGAAAGGCTTTTTGCTAAAAAATGATTAAAATGGCATTCTAAAGTATAGGGAGCGAATATGTGAGTATGAGCTCAAAAACAACTCCATTTATTTTGGAATTGTTTACTTTTGTCAAATACAGCTTTCTGGGCTCATTGAAAAACATTTAGATTTAGGCTCTACCACGGATCGACAGGTTTTAAAAAGCACTTACCTTCACAAGTCCTGCCTAAAATCTCCTCATTAGTAGGTTTTAAAAAGTTTGTATTGTGTTAAAACCTTTAGTTGTTGATGCAGCCTAGACATTGTTAATGTTTTGATGATGTTTCTCTTCAATGACGTGGCTGATTGTTAAGTGACGTCACATTGTTTATTTCTTAGACTTTCCCCGTTGCTTTGTCTAGGCACCACCCACCATATGGTGTAAGTGTTTTCAAATGAGCTCTTAACATGCTTAACTATATTTAAACTGGTGAAAGTTTTAATAACTGGGTTTGACGTTGTGTGTACAGTTCGTGATTATTTACACTATCTTAACACTGTGAAATCAAGGCGGATATCAGATATTCTTACGAGTGGGTTTTTATTGAAGTGTCAAATCGGATTTGACTTTGCAACCGACCAATCAAAATCGCCGAAAAAAACAATAAAAACATTGAGTTGGAATTATAGTTAGGTGGAAAATTGCAATGGATATAATTGACACCTTTCAGGCCTGATCTGGGTCTGAACTGTTTGCAAATATCAGCATACAACAAAAGTCACCACTAGTGAGGAAAACTACTGGCAAACAGTGAAGACCCAGATGAAATGCAGCATAATGCTGCATTTCATCAGGGTCTGCACTGTTTGCTTAGATTAAAACAACCTTCCGGGAAAGGTATCATCATAATTTAGATGAGTCTACTTTTGAACCCTTAAAGTACATAATGGGCAGTCCCATTCATATTGTATTAATATATATGGGAAAATCCATCAGAATACAAAGGGTTAATCCAATCTGAAGTCTTACCTGTAATAAATATCTATCTCTAAATTCATGTCCTATCTTCTCCTCAAATTTCCCCAAACATTCATGAAATCTCAGGTGACCGAATAGTACAGGCAAAACTAATGCATGCTGAAAATGGAGAAACTAGAGGACCTGAAGGTCCTAAGGCGCTCACCTGATCTCCTTAATAATGTTAAAATAGGTTAAGGTCAACTACAGCTTATAATGGAACAAATTTTGTTTTTACCATATACATTTTGGTCAAGTGACCTAAACAAGCTAATGAATAATCCATCAAACAGCCCAGTGATTTCTGAGAAAAAGATGTTTAGATAGGTATGTGGCAGTCCAAATGAGTGGCCTTGGATAAAAGGTCACAGGTCAGCTTGACTTTTGGTACTTAATAAACCATTGTCTCAATAGGTTTAACTATTATGAATTCGGCTCAGTTATAGAAAATGATCATTTTAAGGTTTTCTCCATATAAATGCATTAGGAATCAAATTTGACCTTGCCATAAGGTAGGTCAAGGTCAACCTAGATTCATCATTTGTGCTAAACTGGTAGGGCCCACACCCCGTATCCTACATACCAAGTCCCAAAGCCAATGGCCTTTTGGTTCCAGAGAAGAAGAGATTTAAAGAGTTTTACCATATATGGGCATGGTGGCCATGTTAGTCATGTGACCATATCAATTTGTATAAGTTTTGGCTAACCAATCATAAGGAGTTGTCATATGAAATTTGGTTTCAATTGGCCAACAATTGTCTGAGAAAACCATGTTTTAATATGTTGATGGGACTCCAATATAAGCGACCTTTGCTGAAAGGTCAAAGATCAACCTTGACCTTCGAAACTTATTTATAGACACTAGATTGAACATATCAAGTGAGAATAATGACTTTGGCTTCCACAGTATTTAAAATGTCCACTTTTAAAAAAAAAAAGTCCCATTCAAATGCATTAGGAAGCAAACTTGACCTTGACATTAAGTAGTTCAAGGTCACCCTAGGATCATTATTTGAACAAACTGGGTAGGCCCCACATCCCCAATGCTACATACCAAGTCTCAAGGTCACTAGCCTTCTGGTTCTGAAGAAGAAGATTTTTAAAGGGTTTTTACCATATAAGGGCATGGCGGCCATCTTGGTCATGTGACCAAAATATTTTGTATAAATTTTGGCTGACTTATCATAAGGAGTCTTCACATGCAATTTGAGCTTAATTCAACCAATGGTTTGTGAGAAAACTATGTTTTAATATATTGATGGGACCACAATATGAGCGACCTTGGCTGAAAGGACAAAGGTCAACCTTGACCTTTAAAACTTATTTATAGTCATTGTCTCATTAGTTTCAACATTTCAAGTAAGAAAAATCACTTTGGCTTTAACAGTATTTAAAAAATCAACTTTTCAAAAAAAATCCCATTTAAATCTATTAGGAAGCAAATTTGACCTTGACGTTAAATAGGTCAAGGTCAACCTAGGATCATTATTTGAACAAACTTGGTAGGCCCCACATCCCCGATGCTACATACCAAGTCCCAAGGTCATCAGCCTACTGGTTCTGGAGAAGAAGATTTTTAAAGAGTTTTTACCATATATGGGCATGGCGGCCATCTTGGTCATGTGACCAGTCACATTTGAACAAACTTTCGTTCCCCCATCCTATGGAGTCTCCATATGAAATTTGGGTCCAATTGGCCCAGTGGTTTTAGAGGAGAAGATGTTTGAAAATGTTGACGGACGGACGGACGGACGGACGACGGACGGACGACGGACGCTAGAGTCACTGGTATACTAATAGCTCACCTCGGAGCCTTCGGCTCAGGTGAGCTAAAAATGGAAAAAGTGTTTCCATAGAAATAGAGAATACTAGGTGAGTGTATTTTGATATCAAGTTTACCAGGCAAGGCTTCCAGAATGCTTGTTGACATTGCGAGGCTTGATTAGCGTTTCAACATGCCTTCTCGAAGTCGAGCCTTGTAAACTTGATATCAACAGACACTCAACTGGTATTCTATTTATTAGCTTACCAAGTTGATTCACTCTTCAAACTAGCGAATATGACATATTGCTCTAATTTTTGTGTCGATTCAGCGTCATTGGCGACATCATTCAAAAAGTGCAACATCATCATGACCTGATAAAGGCACAGGCTGTGAGATAGACAACGTTTATCAGGCAATGTGCAACGCTGCAGTTCATATGAACGGTTACTGATAAAACAGGCCCCTTGCCGGTTAACTGCTGACCTGCTCTCCTTTCTATGAATACATAGTTTCTGGTTCGTTAGAACGAGCATCCTGGATAACTTTTTCATAATTGATAACAGTGCAGATCTAGATCAGCTGGCTTCTTATGGAGCCAGCTGATCAGGATTTACACTGTTTTTCCACTCACAGGATTATTAATGAAATTGCAGCGGTGGAGTGATTTGAAATCAAAATTCGATATTGCATTCACAATTCAAAAGGAACTCAGTGTGCACTTTTAAGATCATATGCAGGGTTCATCCTAGGATGGGCTCGATCCATTTTGTGATAAAACTACTAATGTTTTGCTAAAACGGACTTTATTTTTGACTGGGGCCCATATACAAGCTATTCAAATCTCATGTCAACCATGCTCTAATGTGGATATTAAGGATTCTTGGGCTCATCAAATTATGCAAAGGGCCCATAAAAATTTCAAATGGCCCATTAAAATTTGGAAATTTGCATGTATTTGAATGGGATATGGGCCATTGGCCCATTTTAAGGACCCATCATCATTTTGGGCTAGGATAACCCTGCATATGCATTTATAAGCTTGAATAATATGATTAGTATTTATCACTATATCTTGCAGTCTGATCCATTTATGTTTGTTTAATTGAGAAATGAATTCCATTTTTTGAGGGTTCATGAAGTAATTAAAGCCATGTGTTCAGTTCAACGTAAATTATGTCCAAAAAATGAAACATTTGTATTTACATTTACTAAAACTAAACTAAACTTTTGATTTTTCAGCTCAAATGTTCCATCAAGTCATAACTAAACTGTCAGTTCTGTAGTATAAATTCACAGACAAGTGAGTTTGGCAAATGGCGATCATATCTGTTGGTCATAGGGTATTGAACCAATCCAACATTTGGCTTCCTTTGAAAATGTTAATATTGGTATTTTAATGTCAGATTATATACCAATAAATCAGTGTACAAATAGCGTATGTTAGATGATGATAATTAACTCTTCCAATGCTAGCAGGGACTTTTGTCCTCTGCTGATAACATTTGCAAACGGTTTGGACCCACATCAAGATCAACACAAGAGAATGTCGGTCCTGAACTGGATCCACTGTTTGACACTCTAAAAATGTTCCTGTGATAATTTTTTTTTTTTTTAAAAAGCCAGCAGATAACAACAAAAGCACGAAAAATACCCAGCATGCAGAGTTAATTGTGATTAAAATTAGATAGTATTTGATCCAGTACCTTTTAAATACTCATAAAAACATTTCAACATGCATGCACAGCTATATAGTGGAGCTAGAAAACTAACTTTCAGCCTGTCCCATCATCTAAAGCAAGACCATTACCGTCCAAAAGGTGGCATGACAAATCACATACTGACCTATCTGATTTGAGCATTGTGGGTACATGTGACATGCTTGTTTACCAAATGCACCAGGAAATCATGTGATTCGCCCGATTGGTTGATTCAATCTTGTTATCAATCTGCTTCATCATGTGTCACTGAAAGGCTTCTATGGCCTGGCCATGTGCTGAATGTTTTCTAAAGTGTTTTAGTGAAGAAAATATAATCATTCTATTGCTGAATACTATAATACCTAATCGTTTTTATGGTTTGGCTATCAAAGGTGACTCAATGTCTCCTCAGATGGATTATTTATAGTCATACCCTGCTTGTTACTTTTTAACATAAGTGTTTTGATTAGGTGATAGATCTGCTATGCGTGCAGCTAGCCAGTTACATGGAAAGGGGCCCACTGATGTGGATGATGCCCCTGCACCTGCAGGTTAATCAAAAATTTGATTATGATTATGATGTTTTGAGTAATGCATACTGCGTATTAACACAAAACCCATTTTTCAGCAGTGATGTGCCATAGCAGACAGGTCGATCCTTTTAGTGTCGGGCCTGCGCAGACAATGACAGCAAGACAATCGTGAATGCAATTAAGGAAGGCTCTGGCCAAACTACCCTGTTGTGCAGGCTTGTCTGAGCTTTTGATGCTCATGTATGCGGGCTCATTCATCTATTCATACATTTCAATAACAGCCTCACTGGACAGCCACCAGTGACACTCTGTGGACTTGAAAAGCCTTGATCAGCCTTATCAGGCCTCCAGATAACAGTGTGCAATTATATTTCTCAACCGAAACATATGTTGAGGGTACTCAAAAGAACCATCTCAATGAGATGGTTCCTTTGAGCACCCAAAACATATGTTAAAACTTATGGGTAAGAAAATATGAACATTTTTACGCTCAAAATACCTGTTTACCTGGACCTATGTTTATCGATTTTTCCAGGCTTAATCAGTGCCTTCTTGCCTCCATATGCAACATTATCACTTTAACTCTTTGCCTACCAGTGTCGTGTGCTGGTAACTTCTGCAAACAGTTTGGACCCAGATCAGGCCCGACATAACTTCGGGCCTGATCTGGATCAAAACTGTTTAACACTCTGAAGGTATTCCTGAAAGAATTTTTTGAAAAAAAAAATGATTTTGAAAAAAAATCAGCAGACGACAAAAAAAGCATGCAAAATTACCCAGTAGGCACAGAGTTAGGTTACTTCTTGTAGTAATTGACTTTTCGCTTACTGTAAAGGCGGCAACTTTAATATTCATATAAGGGTGTGGTTCGGCTATTTCATCTGCTAAACAAGGGAAATCAGGTTCTATTTATAATTTGTTGAAAAATTAATAAGTTGTTTGGGCTGCGCAAACGTGCGTGCATTTCATGAAAATCCTAACTGTAAACACACTGAACTCACATTTATTAACACTTAAAGAGCATAATCACAAAATGTATGTTTTTGTAGTCCACTAAAATATTTGAAGCCTCATAGACAAACAGTGTAGACCCAGATCAGACTGCTCCTGTAGGAGCAGTCTGATCTGGGTCCACAATGTTTACCTCTATGCTTATATTAAATAGACATTTTCAGATGCAGTTATTTTGCGGCATTTTAAGGACTAAATAATGTGTTTTGCTTCTATACTGAGGTAATGATGCAAGATTACAGTTACTTTTGAATAAAACCACACCTCATTTCCAGCTTTTACCTATGTCTAAGGTTGACCAGTTCAGATTATGCATTCATGAGGTGCCACCTTTACAGTAACCAAAAAGTCATATAATATTATTTACCTGACATATATCAGATCTTATCCCAGTTTTGTAGAAACCTTCACATTTTAGCTCAATTGTCACATCTCGCTTATTGAGACTGAAAATAGTACAAAAAGAGGTTTTCCTAATTCTAATTTGTCGGCTGAAATTCTCCCCATTCCAAACTGAATAATCATAATGTTTCACCATACTGGCAAGTTTGTGTAAAATTCAAGGACTTTTCAAGGACTTCTTAAAGACTTACCTGCTGTTTTCAAGGACTATAAAATTATGAAAAATGTTGATTTACACAATGAAATTCTACTTCAGGAATGCTAGACTGAGATAGAAAAAAAATAGTATTAGAAAATAAGTATAAAATTGCTGTGCCTTTATTTGGTGAAGCAAATGCTGCATCAAATAAAGGCACAAGAAATTTATACTGATTTAATTCTCCATCAACTGTGTTAAATCCTACAGTAAGTAGTAAAATTCAAGGACTTTTCAAGTACTTTGAGTGATTTTCCAGTACTTTTCAAGGCAGATTGAATTTTCAAGGACTTTACAAGACAGCCCCGTATATTCAAGTGCTTTTCAAGCCTGTGCGAACCCTGTTCGCCTAACTTTGAGGATCAATTTCATTTTCAAACCAAATTCATGTCTTGATCAAGTAGAATTTACTTTTAATAGCATCATGCAAGTTCATGTCCTAAGCAAGTAAATTTTGCTTTTCCAGAAAATCTGTTTGCTCAAACTCTTGATAAAACTCAGTTGACTCTCGCTTGTTTCAGTTTGAACATTGAACGGTTTTAATGAGTACAACCAAGTGTCAACTGTACATTATCTTGATAGTATAACCTTATAACACTAATTATCTTATGACGTTGCATCTGGGAGTGTAATAACGCCATGCAATAAAATCGATAAACCACCAGTGGTTTATAGATTTACGGGAAACGCTATGGCGTCCAAAACAAGGTCGCGTACATAATGACAAAATATTATAATGTTTTTACGCCAGAAATGAGATTTCAAAGTAATCTTAATGTCATATGATAAATAGAATCTAACATTCGTGCTCTTGTATTATTGAATTTATTTAACTCGTTGCGAAAAAGAGATAAAATGCTCGGCAAGCCTCACATTTTATCTCTTTTCCCCAACTTGTTTAATGAATTCAATAAAACAGGGCCTCTCATGTAAGATCCTCTATACACTGAACCGAAGTTATAAGTAGCCACCATACAATTTTTGCTCCTGTTCAGAAAGTAAAAATCACTCTCCCAAAATTTAAATTCTATAAAAAGGTCCAAGGCTTTGTCGAGACTCTTCAAATTATGTCATGTCAAAATGACTGATAGATCTTGCACAGATGAGGTCCGAGTAAAGGTACCATCATTTCAAAAAGTCACACTTTTTAGTGTGATAAAAACTATTCATCATATACGTTATCCATTTATATTTTAATTAGTTTGAAGATGTTTATAACAGCTGTGATATAAGATGAAAAGAATGAAAGGTTTCTTTGACAATGGAACACTCCATTTCTCTTTTACGTTAATATGAAGACAGCCACGCTCAACAACTTCATCAAAGGATTTTTAGCTTAACCATGCAGTTTGCATACTCACTTTGCATTGTTCTGTATGCTTTATTATCTGCGGCAGAGCAGTGCAATTTTCAGGGGTTCTTCATTATAAATTGGCGTCACTGTTCCGCTTAAAAATTAAAAGAAATCTTTAACAAGTGGCATTTAAATGACGTTTGAAGTTTCACGTTAAAACGGAAGTTGATACCAAATTAGTAAAAATTATCGTAAGAAAATAGGCTCAACAAGTTGCATGGTGTTTTGTCAAACATATTAACATAAAATAAAACACGTACAATGATTTTAGTATGTGCAGCTGATGATTTCCGAAAATTTCCGAAAATTTGGAAAATTATCAATTTTTAAAAATTCATAAAAAATCTTTCATAAGCCAAATGTCAAGTGTTTGGTGTTTTTTCAAGTCGACTAGGCAACGTAGCAATCACTTGACTTGAATTCGATAAAAACTGCGCTCAAAACGCTTATTTTCTTCAAAAAGTTGATTTTTGCATTTTTTAACCCAAAAATCGCGAAGTGATAGAAAACTCTTCCAAAACACAGCTTAACTTTTGTCCATTACAATGCACATACTAGGGCAAAAATTCATTTCAATATCACTAGGGCTCAGTAAGAAAAAAAGAAATTCAAAAGTGGCTACTTAGAACTTGGGTTCAGTGTATATGTATATCTCACACAATTATTGATACTTTAACTTGCTGTTGATACTTGAACTTGCTCTAGTGAATGAATAAAAAGTATTGAAATAACCATTTTAAATAACCTTTTGGCAAAAAAACTCTAATATCAGGGAATAAAAAGCTACCAACCTTCTTGAGAGCTACAATACCCCTGTAACAGGTATGGTAAAACTGTTCTAAATGAGCTGTGACATGTGATTTCCAACAATGTGGTATTTTGACAAGTGTAGACTCATACGAGTCTGTGCAGCTTCCTTTTAAGCTTAGAAACCCCAAATGATGTTCAGTTAGTAGCTTAACACGCATAGAATAATCAAGCGACCAGCAAAGGCTCTGATCAGACTGCGCGTATGGGCAGGCTGGTCTGAGTCTCTGCCAGTCGCACATACCACATTGTTTGAAATCTCATGCCACGGCTCAAATTATATAGTGGATTTTACATGAGTGCTCATGTTTTGAATTTATAAAACAAGTTGAGGAAAAGCAATAAAATGTGAGGCTTGAAAGCATTTTCTCGCTTTTTCGCAGAAAGTTTAATAAATTCAATAATACAAGAGCATGAATGTTAGATTCTATTTATCATATGGCATTAAAATTACTTTGAAATCTCATTTCAGGAGTAAAAAAGTTAAGATTTTGTCATTATGTACACAAAGTTGTTATGGAAGTCATTTCACAATGTTACCAAAATCTGTACACCATTAGGGGTTTACTGATTTAATGCATGGTCTTATTTCAATCCCGGATGCAACATCATGATAGGGAACATTAATTTTGTATTGTTATCAGTTAGTTCCTTTTTATACAAATGAGTTCTTCCATCTGGTTTCATACATTGACCCTTAAAGCGCCAAGAAAAAAATTCATCTGAAAATGTTGTCTGCTGAAGTTGTCTACCGCAAATAATTG
This sequence comes from Loripinus fragilis, assembly GCA_964019695.1. NCBI lineage: Eukaryota > Metazoa > Mollusca > Bivalvia > Lucinida > Lucinidae > Loripinus > Loripinus fragilis. Next base: position 39,203,777 of record OZ026515.1, read on the forward strand.
CCTAGCATTACTGACGAATTAAATATAGAAGCAAACAGCGTGAACCCAGAACAGACTGCTCCTATAGGAGCAGTCTGATCTGGATCCACACTGTTTGCCATAGAGGCTTCTTAAACATTTCAGCAGAAGAGAAAATCAGACAAATTTTGTTGCGATTGGGCGCATTAAGGGTTAAACATTGTCTGGTTCATTGTACATGTTAAAGGGGTTGCAAGCTTTTTTCAACTCTTTGCCCCCCTCAGAAATTTTCCATGATTTTTGTCGTCTGCTGATGTTTTTCCAAAATCATTTTTTTTTTATAAACTCTTACAGGAATACCATCTGCGTGTCAAGCAGATTGGACCCAGATCAGGCCAAACATTTTGTTTGGCCTGATCTGGGTCCAATCTGTTTGCAAAGGTTATGAGCAGACGCCACTAGGAGATAGTTAACAGGTAACTAGCATTCCCTTTAGTGTTTGAACATTTACCTTATTGGAATATCATTGCTATGTACATTACTAAAGGCAGAAGTTGTGCTTGCTCGTTTGCACTTTGGTCACACAAGAATCACACACTCATACCTTTTAAATCGAAAAGAGCAACCTTATTGCTTTGGGAGTGATGCACCCTTTACAGTCCCCCATATTCTACTTGAATGTTATGATTTTTCTTACATAAGAAACGAGTACTTTCATTTTGATACCATCAAACATTTGTTTAATGATGTACCTATCGATAATATCTTCATATTCTTAAAAGAAATTAATCTCTTTAACAAATAGTAACTTCAGTCCTATGAATATTTATAGTTTTACTTGCTTTCAGCATATTAATTTATACTTTCCAGACGAAGAGCAGGTAATTTCATCTGATTAGCCTTTGTAGTTGTCAGATATTGTACCTGATCTTCCCTGGAAAAAAATCATATGTTAATTTTAAAGTCTTGGATATAATCATATGTTAATTGTGTTAAATTGTTCATATTATAGCTAACTTATTTTATTATACCTCACGTGAATTTCCCATACAAAACTTCCATAGACGAACGACTGATATTTTATAATATCACCTGTTGCTACAGAAACGGCGAATACTGCCACGTGTTTGCCATAGCAGCGGGTGATATTATAAAATATCAGGGCGGTCACATGATGCCCAACGCCGATGCGCGTACAGTTCGTTCACGTCAGGAGACGTTCAACAGCAATGGCAGATATGACACATGATTTGGCGACTTTAAACTCCAAATACCTTCGTTGTTTATGGTCAGAAACATAAAGTGTGGGTACTTGTTTTCTTAGTTAGGATAAGAGAAACATGTTGAGACCAAATTTGAGCGGATCTGGCGAAATTTTCTATTTTGCAACAAAACTGCATCTTGTACAGTATCTTCATTTAGACGCTGCTTGGTATTAAGTTTGACGTCATCAACTTTTTATGACGTAATTTGTTTAACTGAACGTCATGATCAGTTTGAGCATTCAAACTGTTCAAAAGAAACATTTTTGTGAAAGATGTATTTTGATTGATGCATATTTATAAGAGGCTGTGCATTATTTTCCCTTTGGAACTCCCCCCACCATGGTAGGCCTAAGACGGTAGAAAACAAAGGATCCTAATGTTCGGTATAATAAAATGAATATTACATTCCCTGATTGGCTGAAAGTCGAAAATATCATCCCTCGAAATATGATTATCAACCTCGGCTGCGCCTCAGTTGATAATAACATTCCTCGGGATGATATTTTTGACTATCACCCAATCAGGGAATGTAATATTTATATAATATTTTAATGTTCAGTAATATTTATCTTAACTAACCTTGATGACGCTAATGACTCAAAAGGGTTGATGCGTCAATAAACTTCAACTCATCATCATCATTACCAAAGGCTATTTTTAGATTTACCTGTTAGTTCTGAGTTGAGTCAGTTCCTCTGATTTCTCTTCCAGCTTTTCTTTGTCTTCTTGACTCAACTTTGGTCGATTAAAAAACAAATGACGAATCTTCATAAACTCTCGCCACTTCTTCTTGTATCTTTAGAAGAATAAGAAATAACATAACAGTAAAACCTCAAAAATTCCAACTCTGATTTTTCAAAATACTCGCTAATTCAAAACAATTTGGGACACACTGAATTCAGAGAATACGACCTATTCCTGATCTATTTTAATAACTTTCTATATTAATATATGTTTTGGGTGCGTAAAAGAAATGTCACCCTGAGACGTTTCTTTTATGCACCAAAAACATATATTTGATAAGAAAAAAATGATAATTATAATTTCTGGGTGCTATATATATTTTATTTCTACCTCACTATAATTCGAATTTTCGATAATTCCAAATAAAACCTCTAGTCCCTAGGACTTCGAATTTACGAGATTCGACTGTACAGGAAAACCTGTCTTAAACGGCCACTCAAAAACAGACAAAACAAAGATCTTAATCACAAATGGCAGCTTAATGAAGGTCGAAATTATTGCAGAATGCTCCCCTTGGAGCATTCTGCAATACTTTTGACCTGCATTAAGTGATAATTGGTCTTGAAAAACAATTTTCTGTCTTTTTGAGAGTGGCCATTTTACACAGGTTTTACTGTGATTGCAAACTGTATCACATGATCATCTCTATCAAACTTGTGTTTACACAGGCTTGTTTAAGATTTAGCTGCTCGCTTATGTGGTAAAAACCCAAAAATTTTGTGGTGGCTCTGATATTTTATAGGTTTGTTTCAAATAATGAAATAGCAGCAAAAAAATTTAATTTGAAAGAAAAATTAGTGAATGTTATGTAATAGTTTTGGTTCATTTCTTTTTTTTTTTATTTCATTTATATAATTATTATATCATATTATGCCATCCATTGAAAAAGAACCAATATACTACGTGTACTGCATCAGTCGTCGTCAATATCAGTGCTTCCTGAACATCCTTTTTTGGGGATGTCTCAGTGGCGCAGTTGGTAGTGTCAGCGTCTGGTGTAGTGCTAGGTGGTATTGCCGAGGTCCTGGGTTCTAATCTCGCTAGAGGCAAAATATTTACAGCATCTATCGGCTCAGTTGATTCACTATATCCCTCTATATTTATCTACTGTCTGAATCTGCATCAGTTTCTGATCCTGTGTAGCTTGAAAGCAATGATGTTTGTGAAATTATATTTCCCCACTTCTGATATTTATCTAATTTCACTTGTATCCTTGGATCCATCAGGCTTTCACTTGCGAACGAAAGAGATGCCATCCATTGAAAAAGAAACAATATACGACGTGTACTGCATCAGTCGTCGTCAATATCAGCGCTTCCTGAACATCCTTTTTTGGGGATGTCTCAGTGGCGCAGTTGGTAGCATCGGGGTCTGGTGTAGTGCTAGGCGGTGTTGCCGAGGTCGTGGGTTCGAATCTCGCTAGAGGCAAAATATTTACAGCATCTATCGGCTAAGTTGATTCACTATATCCCTCCGTATTTATCTACTGTCTGAATCTGCATCAGTTTCTGATCCTGTGTAGCTCGAAAGCAATGATGTTTGTGAAATTATATTTCCCCACTTCTGATATTTATCTAATTTCACTTGTATCCTTGGATCCATCAGGCTTTCACTTGCGAACCAAAGAGATGCCATCCATTGAAAAAGAACCAATATACGACGTGTACTGCATCAGTCGTCGTCAATATCAGGGCTTCCTGAACATCCTTTTTTGGGGATGTCTCAGTGGCGCAGTTGGTAGCGTCAGCGTCTGGTGTAGTGCTAGGCGGTGTTGCCGAGGTCGTGGGTTCGAATCTCGCTAGAGGCAAAATATTTACAGCATCTATCGGCTCAGTTGATTCACTATATCCCTCCATATATATATATATATATATATATATATCCACATCACAGCCAAATAATAATAGGAATTGTTATATGACTGGAGAGAATCCTGTCTTCTGATTGGCTCAATTTGTCTTCATAAATCTTTATGTCTACCTGTAAACCGGTATAGAAGTTGAACAAATGATAACCTCAACAGAGTTCATTCTTACAGTAAAATGTTTTCCATTATCTTTTTCTATAGAAGGCAACAATAAATTTAGAGAAGATCCCAAAATTTGGACTTCGCTGTTAGAGAGTATGCAAAAGATAAAACTGACTGTCCACTAGTGTTGGTCGATTATGGGATTTTCATAATCGATCATCGAAAATAATCGGACAGGTCATTTTGATCAATCATCGATTATAATCGAAATTCAGAAGCTGTCAGTGCTTTGCAAGATTTTGTGATTGATACCATGGATATAACATAGAGCAACTTGTAAAATCAAATTTTATTTTTAACACATAATTTGAGACTTGGAGTCTCAATTTAAACACCAAATAAAGCTTTAAATTATATTAGAAAGTTGTGAACATTTCACAACAAACAAGACAACTGAGAACATAGTTGACTGGATAATACTATTTGAGTCGGGCAAAGAATCTTTTCAATTTACATTTGTGTCCAGTTACCCTGGATATCTGTGCATTAATTCTAATAAGAGTTTGGTGTACCCTCCTTGGATAGCTCTAAGGATTCAAAACTATTTAATGTGGTCTACAAAGGCTGGTAAGATTGGGCAGATCTGGGAGGAGCACCACCAATTAATGCTTGAATAATTCCTAACCAAACACTCACAAAAATGTGTACACTAAAGCGTTCCCCTATTCATGATGCACATGCTTGGAAAATTGGAAAATGACCAAGTCAACACACTGAAAAAAAAATTGGGCAGGGGTTCCCCCATACATAATGATTTTTCGTTCACCCCCAGCCCTTTTCCCAGCCAACATAAAGTGTGTGTGTGTGCGGGGGGGGGGGGGGGGGGGGGGGGGGGGGGGGGGGGGAGACAGAAGTGGGTGGGGTACTTGCACTACTTTGAACTACTGAAACTTGCACCAAAGTACAACTCCAGGTCTGATAGACAAGATAGTTAAGATGGATAGTCAAAATAAAAGTGTACCTCTTAATGTGTCCTGAATTCAGTCCCATCAAGGACTCTCTATTTAGGTATAGAAAGACCCTGGTCCCATTTTTAAAACAGATGTTCCAAATTCAGCTAGTTATGTTATATCAGGTGTTTGATATTTATATTTTATGCATCTGGAGAATAAGTTTAAATGTTGCAACTTCAGTGGCAAACTATGGCTGATGTGCCAGTCGTTAGCATGGGCCCAGATAATGTGACTGTACATGTAAAATAAATTGGTAATTGACTAATTGTTTGTGTTATTTCATTATATAAAGAGTAATGTTTCCGTCTCTAGGAACGACCGCTAAAACTGGTTAATTAAGTGACGACCCTTAATTTTTCCTCACCAAAAACGGGGAAAAATCGGCCGAAAATACGTTCCTCGCATTAAATTAACTGTCCCGCAAAATGCGTTTGTTACAGAAATTTGTCCAATACTCGGATGCGGATATACTCGGTGATTTCCCTTGTAACAAAACAACAACAATGGCGGCGCACACGAGTACTTCTTTATTGAAAAAATGCAGTCTATTTAGCCGAAGAAAACAGCTTCTTGTTTTATATTTTAGCGGGAAATAACTCGTTTTCGGTTCAAAACGGTATCGATAAACAGAAACGCCCAGACATTGTAGCGACAATCGATTTATGAACCACATAATCGATAGTCGCCGACCCAGACCACCACCAACCAACTTTCGATTCTCTTTGATCATCGTTACAACACTACTGTCCACCAATGGCTATAACTGACTTACTCGGGATCGCCTGCGTAACTAAGCTGTGCTGGTTTCACTCCACAGTGGACTATAAGTGGTAAAGAACCGTCTCCTCCATCATTCTCCTCACAGTGACTCTTATCTAACTGATCTATACGGAGAGAGCTTGGCTTCTGAAACAATAGAACAAAGATTCCTAAAGTTCTAGAGGATAGACTATAAGAGGAAAAGAACCGTCTCCTCCAACATTCTCCTCACAGTGACTTTTATCTAACTGATCTATACGGAGAGAGCTTGGCTTCTGAAACAATAGAACAAAGATTCCTAAAGTTCTAGAGGATAGACTATAAGAGGAAAAGAACCATCTCCTCCATCATTCTCCTCACAGTGACTCTTATCTTACTGATCTATCCGGAGAGAGCTTGGCTTCTGAAACAATAGAACAAAGATTCCTAAAGTTCTAGAGGATAGACTATGAGAGGTAAAGAACTGTCTCCTCCATCATTCTCCTCACAGTGACTTTTATCTAACTGATCTATCCGGAGAGAACTTGGCTTCTGAAACAATAGAACAAAGATTCCTAAAGTTCTAGAGGATAGACTATGAGAGGTAAAGAACTGTCTCCCCCATCATTCTCCTCACAGTGACTTTTATCTAACTGATCTATCCGGAGAGAGCTTGGCTTCTGAAACAATAGAACAAAGATTCCTAAAGTTCTAGAGGATAGACTATGAGAGGTAAAGAACTGTCTCCCCCATCATTCTCCTCACAGTGACTTTTATCTAACTGATCTATCCGGAGAGAACTTGGCTTCTGAAACAACAGAACAAAGATTCCTAAAGTTCTAGAGGATAGACTATAAGAGGTAAAGAACTGTCTCCTCCATCATTCTCCTCACAGTGACTTTTATCTAACTGATCTATACGGAGAGAGCTTGGCTTCTGAAACATTAGAACAAAGATTCCTAAAGTTCTAGAGGATAGACTATAAGAGGTAAAGAACTGTCTCCCCCATCATTCTCCTCACAGTGACTTTTATCTAACTGATCTATACGGAGAGAGCTTGGCTTCTGAAACAATAGAACAAAGATTCCTAAAGTTCTAGAGGATAGACTATAAGAGGTAAAGAACTGTCTCCCCCATCATTCTCCTCACAGTGACTTTTATCTAACTGATCTATACGGAGAGAGCTTGGCTTCTTAAACAAGAAAACAAAGATTCCTAAAGTTCTAGAGGATAGACTATAAGAGGTAAAGAACTGTCTCCCCCATCATTCTCCTCACAGTGACTTTTATCTAACTGGACCCGGTTGTACAAAGCTCTATTAAATCTAATCATGGATTAAGCGTTAATCAATCATTTAAATCTTAATGATGGATTAACTAATTGATGTATTAAAATGTGTTGTACGAAGCCTCATTAAACGGTTGATTAGTTAATTGACCTTTAATCGAGGGTTCGTAATTAATTTCAATAGAAATCATAAAACCAGTCTCCCATAATTCAGCCATGTAAACAAAACGCCGCCATATTAGAAAAGAGAAATTCTCGAGTCAAAATTTAGGACGTAAAGAAAGAGGAGGAATCAAGCTGATCGGGATGGTCGATTGTTACCCGGGGATCGTTACTCCTGTAACGTTCTTTTCGCAATAAAAGGTTAATTTTCTATGAAATACAGTGAGAGTGTAAAGATATACCAAGTATCCAGATATCACGGAAATGTTAAGGCTGTCCTCTCTATGATTGTTTTATTGACTGAGTCTGTTGAAATATCTGGTAAGCGTCGCCAATGACAATGTAAACAATGACGTCATTGTCCTGTTGCTATTTTCATCACGCCAGTTTTATCTGACTCACTGGGGCACCTGGTATAACTATGCAAGAACACTCCCCGGGGGGTGTATCTGATATTTTCATAGATACGTAGGCTCGGGTAAAATATTTTTGGGTGCTTGAAATTCCTGATATTTTTGGGGGTGAAAGTTAGATGCTGGGCGCGAGCCTACGCATGCAGAAAAAAATAGAGACCCCCCCCCCAGGGAACACTCAGGCTTCGCAGAAATCAGGCGTTTGTAAAAGGCGAACATATGCGAGATTAAAATCAAGACCATGAGCCCATGGAGGCCCTGAACACCCAAAATAACGACACACTCAGGTCGAAAACGAAGACGACCAAATGACAGAGTTACCACCGAATTCCGCATCCCTAACCAACCCATGCCTCTCCTCAAAATTAGCTCTATGATATGAAAATGAAAAAGAACGCAACGTAACATCGGGTTTTCATTCGAAATAGTTAAACAATAAGCCTAGAACAAAACGAACGTCAGATGCTACCCCTCAGTAAACAGTATTGGATCTATTCAGACCCAACAAAAGTTGGAACTGAAACGGCCCAAATGCAGTCTTTGCTTCCAAGAGATACTCTTTTAAGAACATATTAAACTATAAAACAAAACGGAATACAAAACAAACACCCTGGAACATGATCAAACATGATCAGACTGACAAAATTTGGGACTACGCCTGATTCACGGTGTTTGTTTTGATTGTTTGATATGATTTGATTCTTTACGTCCCAGTCAACAATCTTTCAGTTACGTAGGGACGGGTCTTCCTGGACTGAACCAGTACTATGCTAGGATTAATGTGTCTTGCTCAATGATGCGATCACGAATTACACACATATATATAGCAACTACATGTAACTCTTGGATATTATTGGTACAGATGTGCGAGTCAGTATTTGGAAACCAACCCCAATCATATACCTGGCCTTTTTTTTAAAAAAAAACAAAACAAAAAAAAACAGCCTATTCATATACTTGATAACACAGAAAGTTGACCTATATTCATATACTGTTCTTTGATTTAATATACCATTTCATATCCACTGTGATTTTTAAATAAGTTTACAAATGACTCTTGTCATGCGAAAAACTGCTTTATGTAAATGTGAAAACAAAGGCTTGACGAGTATCCGAGCGAAAATATGGGCATATGTACATGGGTGTCAGAAAAGTTTGGCCATTCAAATGCCAAAACTCAGAAAACGGGCCATTCATATACTTTATTAAAAAAAGGGGGTTTCTACCTGGCGGCGCTGAAAAATGGGGGTATTCGGGCGCACATCCATACTATGTCATACATAGTGAGTTACCCCCCGAGAATGTCGTAAGGGACGATCAAAAGTTAAGCAAATGGTCGCCTTACAATGCCTCCTTAATGTTAAGCAAGACTTATGTTAAGTATTGATATTTCAACATGATACATTAAATGCTAAAAATTGCCTGGATCGATGTGGGATATCATTGTGATCTTCAGAAAAATTAAAACTATTTTGATTTTGATCAGTTTTAAACGTTATTTTTCGCATCCTGAAAAGTCAATACTTAACTTACGTCTTCCTTAACTCTAAGGAGGCATTGTAATTCCGTGCCCAGATCTTGTAATATTGTCGCATAGAAGCTCAAAATAGGCGTAAGTGACTGTACCGACGTAACATGTCTACAGATGTAATGATTTTATAACTAACTCAAAAATATCAGTATTTGATACATGTATACAGCAATCTTTTATTGTTTAATCGGTATGTGAAATTACAGGACTTGTCACAGAAGTAAAGATGTCTCTTCCGGACATACAGCTGCATCTGAGCCGATCTTCTGTTGGCATGCTGGTCTGGGTTCTCACCACAGATGAAGTTAAATAAAATGAATTTAACATTGCTAACAACGAACAGTATCTTCGGCGACGAAGCGATGGGGTGCGGAGGAGGGGTTAATTATTACTCCCTGCGCTTCTCGCATACCTGCAAACCCTCCCACGCGTTACTAACACATGTAACTTAACCGACCCCAAAATCATGCGCGGATCCAGGATTTTTTTTCAGGGGGGGGGGGGGGTATCCATGCCCGACGACCAGAAATGGACGTCAACATATTTTTTTTTTATTTTTTTTGTCCTCAACTTATTTTACAGTTTATAGAGGGGGTCCAATGGTTTGATTACAGAGAAAACTATACTTTTCCAAGGATCCAGAGTGGGTCTAACATTTTCCAGGGGGGGGGGGGGGGGGGGGGGGGGGTTGGGGGGTCCAACTTTTTCCAGGCAGAGAGGGGTCCTAATCATAATATTTAAAGAAACCCATATGACTTGTGATTTTCTAGGGGGGGGGGTCCGGACCCCAAATCCCCCCTCTGGATCCGCACATGTAAAATTGCAATTTAGGTCTGTTTTGAGCCATGTCATACTCGAGCGGCGCCCATCCCCTGTAAGAGTGAGCCCATATTCCCACTGACTATAGGTCATCGAATGGTTGGTCTGGAGTTAAAATTAAAACTAAATTGCAAGTGAGTTTCCTCCCAATGGAAATAATTACAAGTACTCCTCCTCACTCCACAAAGTCTCAAAATAAGAGAAAAAAGACTATTAATTGGGTATTTATTTCCCTTAGCTTAACACACAGAGCTTGGGGTGGAGGGGGGGTATTATACAAGAACAGGACGGAGATGCGGATTGCACTTTTATACAGAGGGGGCAGGTGCCCACATTCAAAGGGGCAAATGTCCATCCCCTCATATAAGTTAGATACGATTTTTTATGTAGGGGACAAACAACCCTTGCCATGAGGCATATGTTTGCATACCCGATGAAAAAAAGTATTTTAGTTAGGGATTAAAGCAATGCAGGGTTTTAATCTGACATACATGTACACGGGCATGATTATGATTCACATATCATAATTATTGCTACTGACTGCTTAACAGGAAATGACTCGTTAAGCTTTTAAACCAAGGAAATTATGAAGCACCCTCCCCCCCCCCCCCTTCTACACCGTCACTATTGACAGAATATTTCCGCTGGCGTCTTGCAAAATATTGTCCAAATGGAAATGGCATTTTTCATGAAAACTTTAAACGATATGTGTATAGGAAGAACAAGAAAAAGTAACATAGCAATAAAACAATGCTCTACTCTAAACTGGTGTGCCACCCGCACTTTGCAACTTAGCTGGGTAGTTCCATGACGTCACTCTGCGGTCACTAAGTAGAACGACTTTCGTTTTGACAGAAGAAAGATGACATTTTACAATGAATGTTTTATGAAAAACAGTGTTTTGGGGATTCACTGGGAGTTCCGCACTGATGGAATTTGATCTCTGTGTACTTTAACAGGCAGTTTCTTTGATCAATCTTAAGATGAAAAGGATGTTGGCCTTTGAGAAGCGGTATCTCCGGCGCAATTCCATGTCGGTCATCTCCACATGCCATGGTTTGCTCTTTCTCTCACGTTTTTTTCCATTTCTTTGCCTTCCTGAATGGACAAATGCTATATCGGCGGCCATTTTGTTTCGGGCCAATGACTGATTAAATTGGTTAATTCACCTCCTAGACGTCGATTAAATTTAATTGAGGAACCGGGGTTAAATCAAGGGTTTAATCCATGATTAAAAGATAATTGAGCTTCGTACAACGCGATTTAATAAGGCGCTAATTAATCGAGGTTTTAATCCATGATTAAAAGATAATTGAGCTTCGTACAACCGGGTCCTGATCTATACGGAGAGAACTTGGCTTCTGAAACAATAGAATAAAGATTCGTGAAGATCTAGTCAATCCCTTTTGATCAGCCCATTGCTAAAATTGTACCTTGGTAAACAATGTAGAGCCATATCAGATGCCACACTATGTAGCATCTGATATTGGCATACACTGTTAAAAACCTGATGATGATGATGATGATGAAGATGATGATGATGATGATGATGGTGATGGTGATGCTAATAATGATGGTGATGATGATGCTAATAATGATGGTGATGATGATGACGATGATGAGGATGGTGGTGATGATGATGATTATGATGATGATGATTATGGTGATGATGATGACTGTTTGCATAAGATATATGCCAGTTAAATAATAATTAGGTACTTAGGGATTTGTGCAGTATTGCAAGAGCCCTCACTGCTAACATACACAAAAGGACAATGAAGAAGGCTCAAGCCAAAATTTAGGCCTGAAGCCCTACTAGATAGCTGCACATGTATGTTTGAAAATAACTTTATACGTTTGTGAAATTATCAGAATCTCCTGAGCTGACTCAAATGGGCGTGTCTGAAATTTCCTGTAGAAAGTTGCACTAGACAAGATAGGTCAGAAAAGTAAGGTTTAACATAGGTTTAGATAAACAAAAATTTTCAGCGTAAAATTGTAAATATTTTCTTACCCATCAATTTTAACATATGTTTTGGGTGCTCAAAAGAACCGTCTCAAAGAGACGGTTCTTTTGAGTACCCACAACATATGTTTTGGTTGAGAAATAAGAAAATTAAATTTTCGGTACACACTCTTAACTAAAGTCCTGGTTTAACAGCTTGGTTGAAATTATTAAGTTTATGTGAATGGAAGCAAAATGGAAGCAAAAGCTAGTTGCCATGCAGTGACTAATACAATATGTTCCTACCCTGCCAGGACAAGTGACTATCATGCCTCTGAATTCATCGACAAACAAGGACCAATCTTTCCGGTTGAGCTTGAGTAATGCTGGTAATTTGGCTGGATCTAAGAGAAGCTTGTTACTACGTAGCAGAAACAACAGAACTTCATTCATGGACAAAATCTCCTTACCATTCTCTGAAAAAAAATTTTTTTTGCTTTGTGATTTAACCCTTTACTCCATTGGCTTTTTTAGATCATGACATCATTTTCTATTTTTAGACAACATAGAAAAAATTCAAGAAGAATTTAAGTTTTGAATACAATGTACTTTTGAAAATATTATGAAAAATGGAGCATTTGCTCCAAAAGAGCAAATGCTCCATTTTCCATAACATTTTCAAATAGTGCATGATATTTCAAAGGTGTCAAAAGGCATTGTTGTGGAGTTATGGGTTAAGCTACGTTCATATCAAGAAAAGCAGTTAACCTAACCACACTTTTCCTGGGCAAGCTTAGACTAAGCAGTTGACCAGTACACCATGCAGGTATGTTTGCTTGTAACTGACAACAGCCCTTCTTGAATCAGCGGAAGGAGAATGACAGTAGAAAATATTTCATGATCAATCTCCACAAAAGTATGAGCCAGACTGGGATCAACTCACAACCCCTGGATCAGAAATTGGACTCGCTAACAATTGCGCTACAGGGCCTGGTTTTGTTTTGTTTGTTTGATTTGATTCTTTATGTCCAATCATCAATTTTTCAGTTAAACAGGGACAGGTCTTCCTGGGTTGAACCAGTACTAAGTTAGGATAAATGTGGCTTGCTCAAGGACCACAACGCAGTGAAGCCAGAACCCGCGGCCTCTCGGTCTCGCGTCAAGTACTCTACCACTGAGCCACTGCGCTCCCAACAGGGCCTGGTGCAAATATAATTAATTCCTTGCACACCAGATAAGGATATCTGATATTTTATCCTGGGGTAGAAAATCTTATCTTAGCCATGCTATCTAACCCAGGCTGTCATGCAAGGGTTGTACATTGGTTGTATTGGAACTCACACGCATTGTCGTCAAGTGAAGTCATTGTTATGATAAAGTAACGTCATCATAACATGTCGCATCTCAGTGTATTCAAGAACTTCTGGGAGCCTTTTTTAAACATAAAATGCGGTATTAAATGGTGAGCAAGAAAAAGAATCCATCATTCATGTGAGGATGAGATAGAATGATCCATCCCTCGCTTTCACTGTTTGACATCACTTGACAAGCCTCGTGATGCCAAACTGTGATCCTCGGGACGGATTTTTCTATCTCACTCTCATGCTCATGATGGATTCTTATAAAACAAGATTTTGGAACTTGTTCCATATTCAATTGTAAAGCATACATGCACAGCTATTTAGTGGCACAATAGGCTTAACTCTTTGCCATCTGGTAAATTTTTCATGCTGTTTTGTAGTCTGCTGATTTTTTCAAAATCAACTTTTTCAAAAAATTCTTTCAGGAATACCACACTGGTAAAGGTATACGTTGCTTTGCCGGTATTTACGCATATTGCCTGTACTTCATACACCTATTTTATGGATAATCCAGATCAGGCCCAACGCTTTGACAGGCCTGTTCTGGGTCCAATCTGTTTGCAAAGGTTATCAACAGACTACACTAGGATTATATGAATCAGCATATAAGATTTTGGTACTTACACCATATATGTAAAGTCAATCTTAAAGCATACATACACACTTATCTATTAGGTTAGATGCCTAAATTTGAGCCAAGACATGTGATTTCCAAGATGTGGTATGTGCGACTAGCAAAGCCTGAGATCAGCCTGCGCATATGCGCATATAGAGCCTTTAATAGTGGCGAGTGTTAAGCTACTGACTGAACATCATTTGGGGTTTCTAAGCTTAAAAGAGGCTACACAGGCTTGTCTGAGTCAACACTTGTCAAAATGCCACATTGTTGGAAATAGCATGTCATGGCTCATTTGTTCTGAGTCTTGTTCTGACCCTACTTTGTGTATGCCAGCAGCAAAGGTTCTGAGGAGACTGCACTTATGCACAAGCTTGTCTCAGCTATTGCTACTCGCTGTTGCAATTAGGTGCTCATATGGTAACCCTTTGCCTGCTACTTGTGAATAAAATGTACAGTAAACCTGTGTAAAAGAGCTCCCCTCAAAAAGACCAAAACATGGTTTTCAAGACCGATCATTGCATAATGCAGGTAAAAGTATTGCAGAATGCCCCAAAGGCCATTTTACACAGGTTTTACTGTATGTGAAAATGTTCTCTGCCAAAGTAATCTGCTGCATGTAAATGCTTACGCCAAGCATTGGTTTTGGTATACAGAAAATCAGTGTGGACACAGATCAAACTAGATGAAAGTCTGATCTGGGTCCACACTGTTACACAGACATTTTAAAAGGACCAGCAGGACACACAGCAAACAACATTAAGTCGTGACTTGCAGCCAAAGAGTTATTAAAAGTTCAATTGTCAGTGTATGATGATGGATAACTTAAAATAGCAACAGTTCTTACTACATTTGACCTAATAAGTGCCAATTCCCTTACCATGGGTGAAAGTTCAAAATTTCCAAAATCCTGAACATTGTAAATTTCAATCTAAAACCTGCAGTATGCCTACTAAATATTCACAATTTCAAGTTTAAATGGTAAATTTTCTTTTAACAGACTGAAAAAAAAATCAGAGAAGCTATATGAATCTTCCTAATTCAGGATTTTGAGGCTGACTTTCCACAGAAAGTCAGCCTCAAAATCCTGAATTCAAGAATAATCCTGAAAACTTTCACTCATGCCTTACAAGCACCCTCTATTGGGAGCGAAGTGGCTCAATGGTAGACTGCTTGACTGGAGACCTAGGGGCCGCCGGATAGAGCCTCACCGTCGTCACTGCATTGTGTCCTTGAGCAAGACACATTAATCCTAGCTTAGTACTGGTTCAACCCAGGAATACCCGTCCCTTTATAACTGAAAGATTGTTGATGGGATGTAAAGAATCAAATCAAACAAACAAAACCGTCTATCATCTTTTGATTTCCAGCCATTTTAGATCTGTAATTACATTATTAATACTGATTCATTATTAATATTGATTCATCATGCAGAAGTTAAACAGTGTGTGTCCTGATCAGCTGACTTCTGATTATCTATCAGCTAGCATCTGATAAAGCCTGCTGATAGTTCTGACAGGACCTACACTGTTTTCAAAAGAGGGTATAGAACCCTTAATGCTCCAATCGCAACAAAAATTGTCTGCTTTTCTCGTCTGCTGAAATGTTTAAGAAGCCTCTATGGCAAACAGTGTGGACCCAGATCAGACTGCTCTGTTCTGGGTCCACGCTGTTTGCTTCTATACTTATTTCGTCAGTAATGTTAGGCAATTATTTGCAGCAGACGACTTCAGCAGACGACATTTTCAGATGCATTTTTTTCTTGGCGCTTTAAGGATTTATTTACACACACAGTGAGCTTATTAGACCAAATACACAGTATTTTATTTGTGAGAACACTACCTGGTAAAGGTCTAGCATATCTTGGCATTACATGGACTCTCTGACAAGAATTCTGGTCTCCAGGACCATACCAATCTATGTCTAATAATTCCAGAGTTTCAGTAAACAGGAAGCGGGAAAACAAATCCAGACTTCTTACACTGAAATTCTGTAAAAATAAAACAACAAAAAAATTAACAATCATGTTTGTACTGTAAATCTGGAAAGTTTTGCGAGAATTTTATTTTCACAAATAGCGTTAAAAGACATATTTGCGATGCTAAAATTTGCAACTAGGGCATAATTTTCCTATATCAGTAAATGACAGAGTGATTTCGCCTTTTCGCGAGGATTTTATTTTTCACGAAACTTTGCATATGCAAAGTTTCGGGAAAATTAAACCCTCGCTAAAATTTCAGAATTTACAGTAAAACACTGAACCCCCAACCATATGCTTTTTTTTACTAGACAAGGGCAATGAAAAAAGTCAATAAGCAATGCTTATTAGATACCCCCCGCTTAGTAAGATTCAGTGAAAAAACTTGGCATGTTATAGTTCAAACCAGCAGACCTAAGTTTTGAAAAGAAGATTTCAGCAGAATCTGTGCAAACAAAAATTATAAACGCCTTCATGCATATGTTCAATGTGTCTACATTGTATCCGCAAAGTATCAAATTGCTCCATCAAAAGCTGTGGTAGGAGTTGAGCGGCCCATAAAGGCACTCTCCATGCATATACAAAAGTCATATAAGGTAATACAGTCAAACCTCGATTATTCGAAGTGCCAGGGACCGCAGGAATCCTTTCGAATAATCGGTAGTTCTAATGATCGAAAACGGGACTTTTCGTATATTTTCGGAAAAGCTGAATACTTTCATAGAACGCCATTGTTTTGCCAGAGTTTGCAACTTCAACTCGTGTTTTCCGTGAAGTAATCAGAACATTTGTCAAAGCATTAAAGAAAATGAGCTCCTTTGGTTTGTGGCCTCATCGTCTCTTATGCTTTGCAGGTCTAAGAAAACGCAGGAAAGAAAATCAGATCTTCTTTGCAATCCGCTATATACATGTACATTGTAACCATTGTCGTAAACATGAAGCACGCTAACACGTACTCTAGATGAGGTATCGTCAGGTCTCGCGAGAATGACATGTAACAACATCGATAACAACAATGAAAGTAAAGGTTAAATGTAAATTGATGAACCATATTTACTGACGAAATATTGACTCCTTTGTATCACCCTAATGTCATGAGGTCTCCATCCCCGCTAGCACACAACGTCGGGCCATCAACGGCCCACCAGCGATAGGTCATTGAGATGGCATATCGCTGGCAGGCCGTTGGTGGCCAGACGTTGTGTGCTTTTTTGAGCTAGTAGCTTTTCTTTTATTTCAGCAAAAACATACGATTTGGGTGTTTAAAAGAACCGTCTCGATGAGAGTGTCCTTTTAAGTGTCCAAACCTAGGTTTGGTTGTTTCCCTCAATCGTAAAATTGTGTTTTAGGCATTCAAAAGAAGTGTTTCGATGAGACAGTTCTTTTGAGCACCCAAAACACATGTCCGTGAAATTCGTCTATTATCAAAATTGTTATTTTTGTTGTTACCTGTTGGTTGTACAAAGTCGGTGCGCTTGGTGTGTTCGCTTAATGTAAACAGTGGTCAAGAATAAATCAAAGGATGAGGCGATCAAATTCAAATCAAGTTTAGCTCATTTATGCCCCATAATTAGACATCATCGCAGACGACCTTAATAAAAGACACCATTTACTCACTAAACGGTTCATTGCGTAATAGTGTGAACGTTAATCCGGTGTCAATTACTTGTTGCAACTTTGTTTGCTTAATCACTCAGGTGTGTAAATCGAACTCGACCAAACAAAGATGCGTGACATTTGGACTTCGAATCTTTAAGGGTAATTTAATAGCAATTTCTTTAATCGGGACCGACGAATCACTTCGAAAAATTGAATTTTTCGGATAATCGAAATTCGAATAATAGGTAGTTTTATTGCAATAGATAACAGAGAAAAAAGTCGGGACTGTCCGTCGTCTTCGAATAACCCAGTAGTTTCGGATAATTGACGTTCGGATAACCGAGATTTGACTGTAATTGTCTAAGTTCTAATAGCTGTCATTTTGTCAATTTTTTTTTTTCAACCAGACTCCTTCATGCATATGTTCAATGTGTCTATATTGTATAGGAAAAGTATCAAATTGGTACATTAAAAGCTGTGGTAGGATTTGATCGGCCCATGAAGGCACCATCTATGCATATACAAAAGCCTTATTAGGGAAAAATTGTCTACGTTCTCACAGCTGTCATATTGTCAAAAATTATTTTTTCTAGGCCAACTCCTTCATGCATATGTTCAATGTGTCTACATTGTATAGGCAAAGTATCAAATTGTTCCATCAAAAGCTGTACTAGGAGTTGATCGGCCCATGAAGGCACCGTCTATGCATATACAAAAGCTTTATTAGGGAAAAATCTTCTAAGTTCTCACAGCTGTCATTTTGTCAAAAAATATTTTTTCTGAACCAAACTCCTTCATGCATATGTTCAATGTGTCTACATTGTATAGGCAAAGTATCAAAGTGTTCCATCAAAAGGTGTAGAGAAAGTTGTATGGCCTATAATAGCACAAGCATAAAACCCTATATTAAAAGCCATTTAGAACTACAAAGGGAAATAACTCTAATAGAATTGGCCCCTAGCCCTTACTTTTTTGTTTAAAGTATTTGTCTTGCATATATGAACATGTTTGCAAGGTTTGATGAAAATCCAGCAATGACTCTTCAAGATATTAAAAAAACAAAACGTTACGGACGGACAGACGCACACACGCACGCACGCACACACGCACGCACAGACGTGAAAACAGTATACCCACCACAAACAACAAAGTTTGCGGGGGGTATAATAACTCTGATAAATTTTTCTTAATTCCTCTTAAAGTAAATCAGGTGATCCACTCATCACCAAGTATGAGTTATTAACAGCCTGAACTCAAAGATGGTCAGTCTATAATATAAGGGCCTAGAGCCAAAAAACTGTCATTGGGGCATGTGACTGTTCAAACCAGCCTGCTCAGTTACAGAGACTAGCCAGAATACTAAAAATTCCCAGGTATTATACTTTGAAGAAAGCAAACAGAGGCAATGATCAGACTGCACGGATGTGCAGGCTGGTCTGCACTTTTGTTGTTTGCATACAAAAAAGTCCGGTTTTCTTGGGTCTAAGCCCATATAAACATGTTATTTCATTTCTCCTATCAAGACATATGATGATATAACTTTAAATTACACAAGTTTTAACCCTTAAAGCACCAATCACAACTGCAGCAGACGACAAATTTTGCAACATCTTTCCTAGTTTTTGACAAAAATAAGTTTTGATATTTCATGAGAATCGTCTGCCAGCACGATTTTCATGAAATATCATTCCTTATTTGTTATTTTTGAAAAAGTGGCAAGACTTGAAATTGTCATCTGCTGCAGATTATAGGTGGTGCTTTATGGGTAAAAAGGAATGAGAATTCAGAAATAGACAATCTGATATGAATCCAGAAGTTCCCAAACAGACAGACAGACAGACAATCAGATGGACAGACAGACAGACAGAAAATAATGCAGAAGACTCCACTATCAAACATTATTATAAAATTCATTTTAGGTTCACTGCTTGTTTTTATGTTGCGGCTCATACAGTAAAGCCTGTCTCAAGCGGCCACTCAAAAGAAAGACCAAAATAGTTTTTTAAATCCAATTATCCCTTCATGCAGGTCAAAAGTATTGCAGAATGCTCCAATTTCTGCAATTCTTTCGACCTTCATTAAGCTACCCTTTGTCAGTAAGATCTTTGTTTTGTCTATTTTAGAGTGGCTGCTTAAGACAGGTTTTACAGAATTTTATTGAGTTTAAAACAAAATGCCTAGCCATGTATCTCAAACAAAGACATAGAATATTTACCTCTGGGTAATCTTCACTGAGGGTAAACAGAGTGTAAACAGTGTTGAAGCGGATCATCTTACACAGTGGTATACGCTGAAAAACATAAAATACACACAAAAATGCTCAAAATTTTCAATCAAAAATTTCATAATATTATATACCTAGCATTAATTGCCTATTGTTTTGCCGTGAGATAATTTCAGTAT
Source organism: Loripinus fragilis (assembly GCA_964019695.1). Lineage (NCBI taxonomy): Eukaryota > Metazoa > Mollusca > Bivalvia > Lucinida > Lucinidae > Loripinus > Loripinus fragilis. The sequence continues at coordinate 39,223,578 of OZ026515.1, forward strand.
CTTTGAGGAGTGAAATATCTCACTAGTGATGATATAGCTTTTTGATATCAACACTGCTAGTGTTGATATTTTTTGTCTGAACTACTTTTTTCAATACACATATGCACAAAACATTTATGAGAAAAAAATCAGACTCACCATATTGATCCATCCATCTCTAGTTTAGAGGAATTTGGGAGTTTTGAAGATTTAACAGCTTTCTACATAAAAATTGACAATGCTGATACGATGTTATTTTACCTAGATCAGACACCAGCCAAATATTTACATCTGAGCTGTATTTTTTTCCCTGTCATGGCGCTTGTCCATTCTCTGATCTCCTCTCACATTCAAATCCATCCTTTGTTCCTCACATAACCATCCTCGTTTTGTGTGACAAAAACATTTAAGTCGAATTCTAGAGCTATTGCTGTCTGATCTGGCGCACAACAGACCAGCAAAATTGCTAAATACGACCAAAGTGGATCTCAAGATGTCCAGTTGTTTTGTTTTTGTCAGCTTCAGGCTTTTAGAGTGCTTTCCCTTGGCTATAAGTTGCAACATTACCATTCCTTCGTGATCACAGAAACACAGTTTACTATTCTCTACATGTTCTCAACTCAAATCCTGACTATCAGGCCCTGAGGTTAAAAATTGTTCTTACTCAACTCATTTGAGCATAAAACTTTCTATCTTCATAACTGTCAAACTACAGTAAAACCTGTGTAAAACGGCCACTCTCAAAAAGACCACAAATTGGATTTCAAGACCAATTATCATTTAAAAGCAGGTCAAAAGTATTGCAGAATGCTCCAAGGGGAGCATTCTGCAAAACTTTCGACCTTCATAAAGCTACAATTTGTTATTAAGATCTTTGTTTTGTCTAATTTTGAGTGGCCCCTTAAGACAGGTTTTAATGTACAAACAAATGAGGCATTTTTGGGGGGCTCAAAACAGCAAAGATTGTCATTTTATCCACCATAAATTTCAAAATACCAACATTTGTGGGGGTTTTAAATTAATGACCTGGACACATTTTCATGCTCATGTGAGTTGAGCATGAAAAAATATTTATAATCTCAGAGCCAGGTCTTTGACTCACAGAATGTCTGACAGTGACGGTCCTCCTTAGTTTTCTCTAACTCTTTTAACCCCTAGTGCCGTCTGCTGATAGCTTTTGCAAACAGTTTGGATTCAGATCAGGCCCAACAAAATGTCAGGCCTGATCTGGATCCAAACTGTTTGATAATCTGATCATATTCCTGAAAGAAGTTTTCAAAAACGTTGATTTTGAAAAAAAACACCAGATGACAAAAAAGAGGGAAAAATTTCCAAGGGGGCGAAGAGTTAAGAGAGTCATATTTTGATCCACACTCTTGACATTTGCTACATCCACATTTCCATAATCCTAGCTAGTGACTGGATCTATAATCTGGCCACAAACCCAGAAGTGTTTTTTATGATTTGGATCAATTACAGAAATAGCCAACCCTATCTTCTTCGATGTATACTGTAGGAATGGTCTGCATTAGCATATAATTTTACATGATGAGTTTGAATCATTAATTGTTCACTCTTTCCACACAAGTAGCCACTCTTGATACCCTTAGCAAACAGTTAAGGCCCAGATCAGGCTCAACAAAACATTGAGCCTGCCATAGGTCTGAAGACCTAAGGAAACTCTGATGGTATTCTTGTAAGATTTTAAATTTGTAGCTAATATGTAAAAGGATGTAAAATTACCCAGCATGCAATGGTTACTAAGCTCAAATCAACGATATGGCACTCTGGCATGCAAGAGGTATCTAAACAGGACTAAGGTTAAGAGTGAGTATCAGAAAAATAATTTTCTTATTTCATAACAAAAACATAAGTTGTGGGTAATCAAAAGAACAGTCTCAATGAGACGGTTCTTTTGAGCACCCAAAACATATGTTAAAACTGAAGAGTAAGCCAATATTTACAAACATTTTGTTTAGCTAAACATATGCTAAACATGTTATACTAGTACCATTTCAGACGGGGGCGCAGTGGCTCAGTGGAAGAGTGCTTGACTCGAGACCAAAGGGCTGCAGGTACGAGTCTCACCGGCGTCACTGCGTTGTGTCCTTGAGCAAGAACATTAATCCTAGCTTAGTACTGGTTCAACCCAGGAAGACCCATCCCTATATAACTGAAAAATTGTTGATGGGACGTAAAGATTCAAATCAAACAAACAAACCATTTGAGACCATAGACCATGATACAACTTACCTCTGAGATCTTGCTGTGAGTGAAGATTGAGAAGCCTTCAAAGATATACTCGTGGCCATCATGGTTTATCACAGACGGTGTTTTGGACTACAATTAATCAAAGAATCACAAATAAAATATGAGTTGAGCCATGTGACAAGAAAACCTGTCCTGGCCCCCGAGATTATAAAAGGTTTTTCATGCTCCACTCAACTGAGCATGAAATTTCAACTGCTCATAAAAAACTAAAATACTGAATAGTAAAGAAGTTTCTTGCTGTAAGTCTCTCAGATGTTTTATTTATCATGCTAATAAATGTAAAAATGCCAACAATTGTTGGCATTTTAACATTTATGAGCAGGATAAATTTTGAGCTCAGCTGAGTTGAGCATGAAAAAAGTTTTATAAACTCAGGGGCTGTTGTATGGGAATAACAATGGCACAGATCAGTGTGTACATTTTAGCAGTCTGATCAATGCCTCAATTATTCACTTCTTGGATACTATCAAAGGTCTACTTGCTAATTTTACTTCCAAATTTTCAAGATTCTAGTTAGTCGTCGTAGTTGAGATTATTACTTCTAGTGTCAACCTCCCATAGACAACTCAGCTCAGTTAATACAGTCGAATCTCGTAAATTCGAAGTCCTAGGGACTAGAGATTTAATTTGGAAGAATTTAAAGTTCGAATTATAGGGAGGTAGACATAAAAATTTATAACTCCCCAAAAATGATTATTATATGTGTTTTCCAATCAAACATACGTTTTGGGTGCATTAAAGAGACGTCTCAGGGAGAGGTTTCTTTTACGCACCAAAAACATATGTTTATAGACAAATATTCAAATAGTTCATGAATAGGTCCTATTCTCTAAATCCAGTGTGCCCGGAATTTATTTAGATCAAGTGACTAATTCGAAAAATCGGTGTTCGAATTTTCAAGTTATTACTGTATAACCCACATGTCAGGAAAACCTGTTTATGCTGTATCAAACATCAAAGGTGCAGCTGGTTCTGTGCATCCACGCAGCCTGATCAACACTTTTATCTGCTAGACAGTACAGTAACTTATAATATACAGTAAAACCTGTGAAAACGACCACTCTCAAAAAGACAAAAAAATTGGTTTTCAAGACTAAATATTGCTTAATGCAGCTCAAAAGTATTGCAGAATGCTCCAAGGGGAGCATTCTGCAATACTTTCAACCTTCATTAAGCTATCATTTGTCATCAACATCTTTGTTTTGTCTAATTTGAGTGGCAGTTTTACACAGGTTTTACTGTACATGTTACATTCGTGTTTACACATTTGTTTGTTTGTGTTGATGCTTTACATCCCATTCAACAATTTTGTGGGAGATTTGCCTGTCTTCCTGGGTCAAACCAGAACTAAGCAGAGGAACAAGTGTCATGCTCAAGGACACAATGCAGTACCTCCAGTAAGTCTTGAACTAGCGAACCTTCAGTCCCAAGTCTACCACTCTATCACTAAGCTCTTCAATTTCCACACTTGTACTAAGACAAAAAAAATGTGTGTAAAGGGTAACTAACTCTACCTTAATTTACTGTTGAAACCTAGGGATTTTTTTCAGGGTGACATGGAAAAAGAATTTTAGTACAAGAAGCAATATAAAGCAATATATCATGCCGCAGAATGACAGTTGGAGTGGTGACCTTGACTTTGAGCCAGCATGTCATGAATTTCGCACTTCCTCTCACTGTACATTTCAACAAAATTTTATGAAAATCATTCCAGGGGTAAAGGCGATATAGTGTGGACATATAAGTAAAGGCTGTAACTTGTGACCTTCCATTGTGACCTTGACCTTGAATGGGCATGGTTGAAGGTTTCATCTGTCTTATCTATAAAAAGCTAACTCTAAAACTTACTAAGAAATTGGTCAAAGGAGCCATGGAGATTCTATAATGAAACAGTTTGTCTTTGTTGTTACTTGTTGGATCACACTTAGGTAGAGGCTGGAAAAGAAAATAGATAAAGTGTATGAGACATGACATGTGATTTCCAACAATGTGACATTTTGACAGGTGTAGACTCAGATAAGCCTGTGCAGCCTTCTTTTGCGCTTAGAAACTCCAAATGATGTTCGCTCAGTAGCTTAACAATCATAGAATGTTCAAGCAACTAGCAAAGGCTCTGATCAGACTGCGCGTATGCGCAGGCTGATCTGAGGCCTTGCTGGTCGCACATACCACATTGTTGGAAATCTCATGTTGCTGCTCATATGCAGCACAAAAATTAACCCTTTCCCCACCTATCACGACTTTTCTTCTCTCTCATCTGCTCATTTTCATAGAGAGTCATTATTGCAAACAATATGGACCCAGAACTGACTCTGCTCCCAATGGAGCAGTCTGATCAGGATTCATAGTGGTTGCTTCCATGATAAAAGTGTCTGAAGTTCACTGGAGTATTAGCAGCAGATATAAAAAGCAGAAAAGATTTTCAGGACAAAAAAATATTGGCAGGCTAATATATTGATAGGTTCCTCATATCAAAAATGTCCAATGACATCATCAATTATGCAATGGTAATTTTGGCATACCTTGTAGGCAAATGTATCTCTGGCATACAGTAAAACCTGTGTAAAACGACCACTCTCAAAAAGACCAAAAAAAAAGGTTTTCAAGACCGATTATCACTTAATGCAGGTCAAAAGTATTGCAGAATGCTCCAAAGGGTGCATTCTGCAATACTTTCGACCTTCATTAAGCTGCCATTTGCCATTAAAATCTTTGGTTTGTCTATTTTTGAGTGGCCGTTTTACACAGGTTTTACTGTATCCTGATTCCAATTGTTTAACAAATGAGGGAGGTGCTGGTTGGTGACAACAAACTTGAAGTCATACCTGATATCTGCTACCTCGGTAACAGGCTCTCTGCTCATGATCAGCTTTGAGCTGCCTGTGGTCACACACTAGTGATACTGCAAGTGTATGTGAGCCAGTTCTGCCAACTTCTGCTTCTCACCCACCCCCAACTGCCACAGTTGATCGGAGAACGGGCCCAGAGGTTATAAAACTTTTTTTCATGCTCAACTCAGCTGAGACTAAATTTACCCTGCTCATAAATGTTAAAATGCCAACCATTGTTGGCATTTTAACATTTATTAGCATGATAAATACAACATCTGAGAGACTTAAAGCAAGAAACTTCTTTACTTTTTGGTATTTTAGTTTTTGAGCAGTTGAAATTTCATGCTCAGTTGAGCTTGAAAAAAGTTTTATAACCTCAGGGCCATTAGAGTTGTTGGGCATGACAACATAAACCCTGAATCATCTTCTACGTAATGACCCCCAAATGAAATTCTGGATCTGCAACATTATAGCTTAGCTCAGACTCCCTTCACAAAAAGTGTGACATCCAGATCCTGAGGTTATAAAACTTTTACAATTTTTTTATGCTCAACTCAACTGAGCACAAAATTTAAACTGCTCATAAGAACTAAAATACTGAAAAATAAACATTTTTCTTGTTTTAATAAAAGCAAGAAAATACACTCAGATGCTGTATTTATCCTGCTTATAAATGTTAAAATGCCAACAATTGTTGGCATTTTAACATTTATGAGCAGGATAAATTACCATTGTTGGCATTTAAACATTTATGAGATAGGTAAATTTCTCGAGGCCAGGATATGGATCCAGTGCTACGCACCAGTAGGATGAGGTTTCTTGGTCACATAGAGTGTGGCACAGGCTGGATCATCGAAACGTAAGCAAGAGTAGGTTGGGCAGATGAGAGCAGGCCAAAGAAAACATGGGATGAAGTGGTAAAAAATGCCCCAGTGAAGCTCAGTATAAATTCAATGCACCCTCAAAACCACTCCGAGTGGAGAAGGCATCTTCGAGGAAAACAAATTAGACAGGCCACACCCTTGAGACAGGATTAATTCTGTTCTGTATAAAATAAATTTGGTTGATGATTGATGGCACTTTAAATCGTTATAGCGCCACCTATAATTTGCAGCAGACCACATTTTCAAACTTTGTTGCATTTTCAAAATTTACAAATAAGGCTTGATATTTCATGTTAATCATCTGCCAGCAGACAATTCACATGAAATATCATGCCTTATTTTTTTCTGAAAATTAAGATGATACTAAATATGTTGTCTGCTGCAGTCGCGATTAGCCCCTTAAGGGTTAAAAGCTTCTGTTTTGCAGAAGTTACCTTTTCTCCTGGGAACACACTGTGTCTTATTCCAACCTTGCTGTTCTTTATGCTACACCTGCACAATAGACCATCGTTTAACTGAAAATAATAAAAGTGGAATATTATGCATAGGTGTATCATCATGTAATAACGGTACATATAGCCATTGTTAAGTCATTTTCAAGTGTCGTCTGCTGATTACTTTTGCAAACAGTTTGGACCCAGATCAGGCCCGACAAAATGTCGGGCCTGATCTGGATCCAATCTGTTTGACACTCAGATGGTAATCCTGAAAGATTTTTCCAAAAAGTTTAATTTGAAAAAAAAATCAGCAGACGACAAAAAGTGGGAAAACTCAAAGGGAGCAGAGTCAATAACATGCACAGCTATTTAGTGGGTCTTTGGGAGGCCACTGTGTCATTTGGAAATTCAAAGCTTAACCACTATAGAGCAATTTTTTTTAACACATTCACTTTTTTGTTTGATTATTTTACCATTGTCTTCTACACTGCATGCATCAATTCAGGGGTCTGGCAACACTGTAAAGTTAATTAAGTTTCAGCCTACAAAGCACTGATTTTGTTGACAGCAGATGACAAATTGTCCCATCTTCAATTTCCCAAGATCATAAATCATGAAAATTGTCTTTGGTTGATGATTCACATAAAATATAATACTATAATGACTTCCACAAGAACACTGTTTAAAATTGTTAGCTGCAAACTACAGCCAAACAGCACAGGTTTCATATTTTGTGCATTTAACTTAAAAAGCAAGCGCCACCTATAATTTGCAGCAGACTACAATTTCAAATTTTGCTGCTTTTACAAAAATAACAAATACGGCTGGCAGACGATTCTCATGAAATATCATACCTTATTTTGATCGAAAATGAGGAAAGATGTCGCAAAATTTGTAGTCTGCTGCAATTGTGATTGGCGCTTTAAGGGTTAACTAGAATTGTTTTTCTACGAAAAAACAGATGTCTCCACCCTTTTGATGTCAAAAGCATGAGTCATTAAATACAATTTCAAACAGAAACATTAAATACAATTTTTAACGGAAATTCTAGTCATTTCATGCAGACAATCAGCTCGTATCTAGTAAAGATATCTGTCAATGTAGTTAACTATTGCACAATCATAACCTGGTATAAAATAGTCATAGATAATTGTTTTTGTGATGGACAAAGTTCCGAGGGAAATAACTCAAAGAGTATAAATGACAGAGTAACTATTCTTGCACGTTGCACGTCAACTCATGTTGGTTGATACTTGTATAAAGTTTCGTGAATATAACTTAAGCGGTTTTCAAGTTATAGAGCGGATACCGTTTTTGTGATGGACAAAGTTCCAAGGAAGATAACTCAAATAGTATGAAAGGCAGAGTTACCATTCTTGCACTCTGCACGTCATCTCATGCTGATCGACATTTGTATAAAGTTTCGTGAATATAGCTCAAGTGGTTTTCAAGTTATAGAGCGGACACAATTTTTGTGATGCACAAAGTTCCAAGGGAAATATCTCAAAAAGTATATAAGGCAGAGTTAACATTCTTGCACACTGCACGCCATCTCATGCTGATTAATATTTGTATAAAGTTTCGTGAATGTAGCTTAAGCGGTTTTCAAGTTATAGAGCAAACACAATTTTTGTGCTGCACAAAGTTCAAAGGGAAATAACTCAAAAAGTATAAAAGGCAGAGATACCATTCTTGCAGTCTGCATGTCATCTCATGCTGATTGATATTTGTATAAAGTTTCGTGAATAAAGCTTAAGCGGTTTTCAAGTTATAGAGCGAACACAATTTTTGTGCTGCACAAAGTTCAAAGGGAAATAACTCAAAAAGTATAAAAGGCAGAGATACCATTCTTGCAGTCTGCACGTCATCTCATGCTGATTGATATTTGTATACAGTTTCGTGAATAGAGCTTAAGCGGTTTTCAAGTTATAGAGCGGACATGATTTGTGACAGACGGACAGTCGGATGCGCGGGGAAAAACAATATGTCTCCCAACCCTGAAGGGGGGAGACATAATTTATAGTTCTTATAATCTGGATATCCCTATCACTTATTCTTATGCTCACCAGTAGGAGCGCAGTGGCTCAGTGGTAGAGTGCTTGACTCGAGACCGAAGGGCAACGGGTTCGAGCCTCACTGGCGTCACTGCGTTGTGGTCCTTGAGCAAGACACATTTATCCTAGCTCAGTACTGGTTCAACCCAGGAAGACCCGTCCCTGTGTAACTGAAAGATTGTTGATGGGACGTAAAGAATCAAATCAAACAAACAAACAAATTATGCTCACCTGTCCTTGTTCATTATGCCAGACATCGACATGAAGTCTATGAGGATGCGCCTGTTTTCTCTTCAATTCTTCCATCCATTCTTCCGACATCTCTTCCTCCTTCTCAGAGTCGGAGTCCGTGTCTGAGTCACTGCTGTCAGATTCTGTAATATTAATTAACTCATATCACGCTGGAAAATTTACGCACAACACTATTCCACAATTGTTTTCCAATTAACTGGCAAGATTCCATTTACTTGCATGTATTTACAGGCAGAGGGAAAAACAGTGTAGATCTTAATCAGACGGCTTCTCAGAAGCCGTCTGATCTGAATCTTAACATATTTTAAGACATGATAATAATACACATTATTACTATAGTAACTTGATCTGATGAGTATGATCACGTCTTGTGGGTGTGCCAGGAACGACCTGATCACACTTGATGAAGTTACTAAAGTAATGATGTATTTATTATATACCTACTAAAAATAAAAACAACAAGGCAAACTACATGCATTATGCTTATACTGATTGCACCAATGTAAGGAAAATATTCGGTAGTTGATGTGGCATGATGACACTTCAAATTTTTACCAGAGTAGTAATATATTAGCTGTTCCCTGCTGACAGAATTGGAAGACCGTCATTTTGAAATTCCTCTTCCTCAAGTCCACCTCCGAATTTCAAATGTCTGTAACTTTTTCATAAGAGAATGAAAACATAAAGTTTGCGTACTCATTTTCCTAAATAGACCGTAAGGAACATTTTGATACCAAATTTATTGTGTTTTTCTATAATGTTTCATTTTTGTACATCTGGCTCCTCCTGTTCCAGTGGTGAAAGACAGAAATGTTATGCAACATCATCGCATATATAGGACGTCATTTGTGACGTCAAAATTGCAGACAACCGTTGTGCCTTTCTTCCGACTATGTAATTTACAACAACAACGATAAATTCAACAAGTTTTTAAACAAGTGCAGTGGGAAAAAATGGCATTGTTAATATTGGATTCAGATTTCGGCCCATTGCTGGGTTTTACCCAAATACAGTACCGTTGCAAAAGTAGTGCAAACTTGGGTAAAATATGTAGGATGGGGATACAGATTCAGAAAATGCTAATGGGGTGATACGGGATTTTGTATTTTTGTGTAGGAAAATAGGTAGTATCAAGGGATATTTTTGTAGGTATATAATAAATCCCAGTTTAACATAGTTAGGATTAATTGATAAATGTGATTAGTGGATCAAATTTATATTGATTATTTGAGTTAAGGCTTAAAAATCCAGTCAACAATATTTCAGTCATGTTGGGACTCTTTCAGAGAGAGAGAGAGAGAGAGAGAGAGAGAGAGAGAGAGAGAGAGAGAGAGAGAGAGAGAGAGGGAGAGGGAGAGGGAGAGAGAGAGAGAGAGAGAGACTAAAATGCCTGACCCCACCCAAGAGACTCAGGTATACAAATGACTGATGAGCTCAGTAGAGGGGGTGTGACCTTTTGCTATAATAAAGGCCGAAACCATCATTCAGTATTAGTGCATATGATTTGAGCCTGCAAATGAGAAAACAAAAAAATTTGGTTTTACACCTGTCCAGTCTGATCAGTCTTTTCTGTGTTCTTAAATGGTAGCTAAGGATCCAGGGGACAAAAATTCACCTCGTCTGCTCCTAATTATGAGTGAAATCTAGAAAGGACAAGTAATTCTTCCCAAAGCACTTGTCCTGTAGAACAAGTGCTTTGGGAAGAATTACTCGAGGAAGTCATATTACATATTACTCCCTTATGTTCTTTATTGCATACACTTTTAAAGGACAAGTGCATGTGTTTGCAGGACAAGTGAAAATTGTAAGTAACTCGTCCTGCAGGACAAGTGCAATATTAAAATATTTTTGTCCCCTGGGATCTAAGCTTTTACCATGCACCAAATGAAGACATCATTCTGACTGGGTGGGTGTCCAAGCTGCTCTGAATCACAGCTATGCACAATGTCAAATTTAAAAAAAAAAACATGTTTAGTTTCACTTATTTAAAGGTGTTGTTTTGGCATACAAAAAGTTCTCTAAAAAGGCTCTAAAATTATCAAATCACGACCACACATGTATACATACTAGTACAGTAAAACCTGTCTTAAGCGGCCACTCTAAAAGAAGACAAAACTTGGTTTTCAAGATCCATTATCCCTTAATGCGGGTCAAAAGTATTGCAGAATGCCCCACTGGGAGCATTCTGCAATACTTTCGACCTTCATTAAGATACCTTTGTCATTAAAATTATGTCTATTTTTGATTGGCCGATTAAGACAGGTTTTACTGTCCATACCTCCATGAAAATGCACTTCTTTTTTGGGTATAGGGGGTGGTTCATAGGGGGGTAACTTTTCTCTTGCCCTCTCATTTCGAAGAACCAGCTCATACTCAAATCTATCCTCCAGCTTTCTCATTCTCTCTGTATTAACTGTACAATCAGTCTGAAAGTTAAAGAACATCTTTAACTCTTGGCCTACTGGGTCTTTTTTGGCGTCTGCTGATTTTTTTTTTCAAAATCAACTTTTTCGAAAAAAAATATTTCAGGAATTCCATCAGAGTGTCAAACAGTTTGGATCCAGATCAGGCCCGACATTTTGTCGGGCCTTATCTGGGTACAAACTGTTTGCAAAGGTTATCAGCACACGACACCCAGTAGGCAATGAGTTACCACTACAATTAACCCTTACCAATCTAAACATGGATATATCCTGTTGTGAAAACAGTGTAGATCCACTGGCTTCTGTATATCAACCTATAGTAAGTAAGTAATCTTTTATTATAGTGACTTGTGTAACATGTATAAACAAAAGTACAAAACAGTATTTGTCTAACTATACACCTGGCCACATGGGCCTATAAGTCGCTCTAAACATAAGAAACGTTTTGTAATGTGACATAGCTCCAGATAAGGATTGGAGGCAATTGGGTATTTACCCACCTCTTTTTGGCTTAATTGGGTATTTCAAATTTTAAATTGGGTATTTCAAGTTTTTGTATTGGGTATCCATCTGAAAGCAAACAAGACAAATTCGACGAATTTATATCCCCCGACGAAGGGTTATTTGAGAGAAACATGTAAATCACAAAACATAAATCCCATTTATCTAACCCTTAGTTCACCTTCAGTATTATTCAGATCATAACAAACACCTGTCAAGCATGTTTTAGTGCTTAGTTTAATAAAAATATACTTACATCTACACAATTTCAATATCTGACCTTTAAACCCAACACCCAGAGGTCAAGGGTGTGTGTAAATTCAAAGTGTTACCTTGCATGTAGGTCTGCACTTCTTCCACTTTAATTTGATATGCAACATGACCACTTTTAGAAAAGAAAAATAAAATGACCTTTTGACCCAACCCCAGAGGTCATTGGTGTGTGTAATGACAGCATGTTTGCTTTCATGGTGCTCTGTGCTCAATTCCCTTTAATTTGATATGCAACATGACTACTTTCAGAAAAAGATATAGTTTGACCTTTTGACCCCACCCCCTGGGTCGAGGGTGTGTCTGTGGGCAAAATATTTGCTACCATGTTGCTGTCAGCGTCGTCAGCTTTAATTTGATATGCAACATGACTACTTTCAGAAAAATATATAGTTTGACCTTTTGACCCCACCCCCTGGGTCGAGGGTGTGTCTGTGGGCAAAATATTTGCTACCATGTTGTTGCCAGCGTCGTCAGCTTTAATTTGATATGCAACATGACCATATTCTGAAAAAACTTAATTTTGACCTCGGCCCCACCCCCTAAGTCCACCCAAAAGGCTCGGACCCAGGCCTTGAAACTAAAATCCCGTTTGATATGTTTCATATCTATTGATGCTCTGCCTGTATGCAAAATTTCAGCAAAAAATATTAAAAATTGCCTTAGTTATTGCGAAATTTAAATATTTGACCTTTGACCCCTTAGGGGGGGTCAAAGGGGTGGGGTAAAACTTTGACACTGCCATGCTTATCTACAGGCACTTGGCAATCATGGTCTTAAAGTGAGAAGTTGTTAAATATAATAGCTTTGATGAAATGTGAAGATCATCACACAAAAAAGCTAATACAGGTTTTGCCTTATAATTGCCTATACTTAAACAAGGGCAATAACTCAAGTGTTAAGGGGTCAATTTTGACCAAACTTATAGGATATCGAGAGTTCATGGTACTTATCATTTGTACCAAGAATGAATCAAATCTGACCAATAGGTACTGAGATATGGTTCCGGACAGACAAAAAGGGTGGACGGACGGACGGACGGAATGGACGGACGGAAGGACGCACGGACGACGCCAAAACTATATCCCTCCGACTTCGTCGGGGGATAATAAGCAATGAAAGCAGGTCTTGTTTCTCTTGATTTTTTTGTTTACTTTCGGTTTCACTTTCAGAAAGCACACTGGCAATATAAGTATATCTGAGATCGCTTTTTCATACTTATTTCGAAAAACCGACGTACCTATCAAGTCATCTTTGATTCTTCGAACCACAAATGCGGTATTAGGGTTAGTTACCATATGATATTATTCAACTGCTCTGGGGCTTTTTCGCCCATGTTACGCCATTGTTATTGTAAAGCGAGACAAATGTCGTTATCGTGTAAATATTGGGTATAGCTAAACAGCGCAAAGAATGTTCCTGGACTTGTTTACAATTTAATAAACTAGATTCGGCACCACGTCGTGTATAAATTTGTACCCAACAATAGTTTGTGATGCAAAAAACAACAATCTGAAACTGAATACTATAGCGTCATACGCTACGAAAAAGTTCGGAATTGAGTATCAAGGATTTTTATTGCGTTTTTGTAGGCACGGAAATGAATTTAATTGCGTTTTCAGGTTCATGAAATTGCGTAAATACGCAATACGCAGCCTTATCTGGAGCTATGAATGTAAGTGACGATATTACATAATACTCATAAGAGTATTATCCCTAAAACTTGGCATGCTTTATCACAAGTTTCATAATTATATTTTTCCCAGTTCTTTGCATGCTGGACAATTTTGCATGCTTTTTGTCATCGGAAAAAAAGGTGCAATACTATTCAGCGTGCACTCGCTTATCAAATAGTTTGTTAATTGATCTCCGGAGAAATAATGTATATAACAAAATGTAAATTTACATAAGACAGACAAACTTGCATAATTCATAACTGTTTTACAGATGGGTACTTTGGGTTACACTTCATCAGATTATTGGAGGGGTTGGGGGTCAACCACCAATTCATATCACCTATAATAACATACACAGTAATTCATTTACAATTTTGGGCCTATGGGTCCTGCGACTCGCTGTTTCCCATATCAATGAGCCCAGAACACTATTTTAATGACAAGTCTGCAGTACTATTGCATCCTGGGACTCGCTGAAATAAAAACTTTGCATCCCAGAGACAAAATTATGCGCAAAAAATGCAGGGTGCGCAGGTAACAAAATCACTGCATACACACTTTAAGAGTCCTAAACATCTTCAGGGTTGGCCACCAGTTAAAGCACAATCCAGCCTGCTCAGCTACAGTGACTAGCTAGATTTTTGAAATTTTGCATGTAACATTTTGAAGATTTATATTTTTCCAGAGAGTGAATAACAAAGGCACTGAGGTAGCTCAGTCAAGGGGTTGCGGGTTCGAGCATCACCAGAGTCACTGCGTTGTGTCCATGAACAAAACAAATTAGTCCTTGCTTAGTACTGGTTCAACCAAGGAAGATATGTCCCGACATCACTGAAAAATTGTTGACTGGACGTTAAAAATCAAATCAAACTATCAATAACAAAGGCACTGATCAGACTGTGTGAATGCACAGTCCGGTCTGTGCCTTCGTTTTTCCCATGCAACAAAAAAAAGTTTTCTTGCAATGAGGCACACATACTTTCAACTTTGCTTTTACATTATTTACAACACTTTATATTCAGCGAAACCCCTAAATGAGTACTTTTGTAAACAGTGAAGACGAAGATAAAATGCAGCATAATGATGCATTTCATCAGGGTCTACAATGTTTTGTAAAGGTAAAAAAGATCTTATGACAAAAGAATACAATATTATTTAAAAGTAATAACCTAACACCCCTAGATATGTACAATGGACTATCCTACGTTTATACAGTCAAATCTCGGTTATCCGAACGTCGATTATCCGAAACTACTGGGTTATTCAAAAACACGGGCAGTCCGGACTTTTTTCTCTATTATCTATTGCAATAAAACTACCGATTATTCGAATTTTGCTTATCTGAAGTGATTTGTCGGTCCCGATTAAAGAAATTCCTATTAAATTACCCTTCAAGATTCGTAGTCCAAAATGTCACGCATGGTGATCATGATTTCTTTGTTTTGTCGAGTTCTATTTACACACCCGAGTGATTTAGCAAACAAAGTTGGTACAGGTAATTGACACCGGATTATCGTTCACACTATTACGTGATGAACCGTTAAGTAAGCAAATGGTGTCTTCTAATAAGGTCGTCTGCAATGATGGTTTTGTTTGATGTTTTTAAATGTCTAATTAGGGGCATACATGAGCTAAGATTCTTTTTAATTTGATCGTCCCTCATCCTTTGATTTATTCTTGTTTACATTAATTAAGCGAACACACCAAGTGCAGCGACTTTTGTACAACCACAGGTTACAACAAAAATAATAATTTCGATAATAGACGAACATCACAGACATGTGTTTTGGGTGCTCAATAGAACTGCCCCGTCGAAACACTTCTTTTGAATGCCTAAAACACAACACTTCTTTTGAATGCCTAAAACACAATTTTAAGATTGAGAGAAAACAACCAAACCCTAGGTTTGGATGCTAAAAAGAACCCTCTCATCGAGATGGTTCAGCCATATGCCATCTCATTGGCTTATCGCTGGTGGGCCGTTGATGGCCCAACCTTGTGTGCTAGCTGGGTGGAGACCTTATGACAGTAGGGCGATAAAAAAGGAGACAATATTTCGTCAGTAAATATGGTTCGTCAATTTACATTAAACCTTCACTTTCATTGTTGTTATCGATGTTGGTACATGTATATAGTGGATATCAATATAAAGATGTATTTAAAGCTCTGTTTTTCTTTGCTTTTCTGCGTTCTTAGACCTGCAAAGCATATGAGACGATGAGGCCACAACCTCCAATGAGCTCATTTTCTTTAATGCTTTGACAGATGTTTTGATTACTTCACGGAAAACACAAGTTGAAGTTGCAAACGACGTTCTATGAAAGCATCCAAGCTTTCATATCCAATAATATCCGAAAACTCCGATTTCGATCATTCAATCTACAGATTATTCGAAAGGATTCCTGCGGTCCCTGGCACTTTGGATAACCGAGGTTTGACTGTAGTATCAAACTAGAAGGTATAATCCATTAATATACAAAGGGTTAATAGACAAGATTTTGTGTTCCATGTTGGAAAATTTAATAGACAAGATTTTGTGTTCCATGTTGGTAAATTTAGAAATAAACTATGTTCCTGGGTTGGCCTTGTTAGTCAGCCACTTGAGAAAGATAGAATTTACTTGCATAAAACATATGCTTGCTTTCAACAGGCGCTAGGGTAAAGTCGGGTAAATTTGGACATCGGGTAAATTCAGATACACATTTGCAAACAGTGGAAATCCAGATGAGACTGCTCCTTATGAGCCATCTCATCAGGATTTTCACTGTTTGCTTAGTTAATTTATTTTTTTATTCCAATAATTGAACTATGAAACATAGTGGCTGTCCGAATATACCCGACTTTACCCAATTGTACCTTTACATCTTTCTTGAAGTACAAGTCTGCAGCTGAACACCTTATCCAATCAGGAACCTGCTCCTCTGGACCTAGTTCTAGATCAGCATTCTCTTCCTCTTTCAAAGTTTTCTGTAATGCCTCCCAATACCTGTACATACAAAGACGTATGGTAAATGTTCTAAAATTTTGAACACTTTACTCTTTCGATTCTCAAATAAAATGTAAACTTTCAAGGCTGAATATTCACAAAATGCTTGTCATTATAACAAACAGGATAGACCCTGATCAGACTGCTTCTTCAGAAACAGTCTGATCTGGGTCTGCCCTGGTTTTTTTTTGGTCTTTTTGGCAGGCAGCTAGTGTTCAAATTTTAGAACATTTACTGTACATATCTTAATTCTGGCATACTGGAGAAGGATATTTGAGATTTGTCAAAGATATTTATCTTCAACATTCACTTATATTAGATAGGCTGTCAGCTCAGGTAAGAAATTTCGATCTTACAGGACTCTGATATGCATGTTACCAAATACATATAAGTTCATTCAAGAAAGATAACTCAAACAGGAAGCATCGGAGATAACTCAAACAGGAAGCAAGAGAGAGCCATTATTGTATGTGACACACCATCTTGACCCAATATATATGCCAGCCGAATATCATCAAAATATCTCAAAGGGTATTAAAGTTATTGAGAGCACAATTTTATCATCGACAGACTTTATCCCCTTATTGGTTGGGGCATAAAATCTTAGAACACTTAATAAGCTGCCTCATGACAAAATCAACTAAAATTGTGCAGTCCATGGCACACCATCATAAATCCTCACACTTTTACACAATTTCTCCTAGTGTTGTCTGCTGATAACTTTTGTAAACAGTATGAACCCAGATCAGGCCAGACAAAATGTCTGACCTGATCTGGGTCAAAACTGTTCAACATTCTGATGGTATTCCTGAATTTTTTATTAAAGACGACAAAAAAGCATGCATTTCCCAGCTTTTTTATATTTAGTGGGGGATAAGTATGACGTCACTTATTGAGCGGAAGTATGTGACACCAAAAAGGCAGACTTCAATTTTACCTCCTTTATGTTGGCTATGATTTTCAAGGTAGGGTGTCAGGTTTGAATAGGGATTCATGTATGTTATGTTTTGTTGCTTTACGTCCCAAGTCAACAGCTATGGTCATTGCAGGACGGTCAGTTCACCTAACCACACTTTTTTCCTGGGCAAGCTTGAACAAGCAGTTAACCAGTAATCGTGCACATACTTTCGCTTGTAACTGACAACAACCCTTCATGAATGATTCAGCGGAAGGGAGGAGAATGACCGTAGAAATTATTTCATGATCAATCTCCACGAAAATATGGGACCGGGCCGGGATCGAACTCGCGACCCCTGGATCTGCAATCAGCTTCGCATCTGTAACCAGACATGTTACCGACTGCGCTACGCGGCCCGGTAAATAGGGATTTATCTGCAGTCCAATGCCAAAAAGATGCATTATTAAGGTAAACATATTTATTTTGTCACGCTTCACTTATTTTATAGTCAGCATCATGGATAAAGCTTAGGGGGCGCAGTTTGGTCACTCAAGAATATATATCATAACCCACTATTATAGGAAAAGCAATTACAAGTATTTATTGTTTGATTTGATTCTTTACGTCCCATCAACAATCTTTCAGCTATAAAGGGACGGGTCTTCCTGGGTTAACCAGTACAATGCTAGGATTAATGTGTCTTGCTCAAAGACACAACCCAGTGACACCGGTGAGGCTTGAACCTGTGGCCCCTCGGTCTCGAGTCAAGCACTCTACCACTGAGCCACTGGGCTCCCTACATGTATTTAAAGCATATGCAAACAAAATACGAATCAAGCACAAATTGTTTGCATTCCTCAGAAAGTTATTTATTGACAACTAGAATAGCTTAGTTCAGATCATTAACTGGAAAATTCCATTTCAGAAATGAACTCTTTGCTTGTAAGTGGCTACTATTGTTGATTGCTGATAACCTTTGCAAACAGTTTGGACCCAGATCAGGAGAGACAGAACTCTGATAGTAATCTTGAAAGAATATTTTGAAAAAGTTAATTTTGAAAAGAGTCAGCCGACGACAACAAAAGCATGAAAAATTACCCAGCATGCAAAGAGTTAATGCATACAGTAAATTCTGTCTTAAGCAGCCACTTAAAAATAGACAAAATCAAGGTCTTAATGGAAAATGGTAGCTTAATGGAGGTTGAAAGTATTGCAGAATGCTCCACTCCCCAATAGTGCCAAACATACTTCCAGTCAATCTTGTACTGGAAAATTGGGGAGTTTACGGACGGCAATGTGATAAAAGACGGTTCGCACCGCTATTTATTAGCCTTGCACATTCAGAATTTCTCTTGCGTTTTGTTACGCTACCGATTCAGCTCCAATTGCTTTTTTTGATAATTAATTTGGGTAAATACGCAAATATCTTTACTAATTAAGGTACTGTGCATGTGATATGTATCATTTTCATAAAGACTGGCTCTAACACCTACCCCTCACTGCTATCCCTACTGTCTCTACTATCTCTACTGTGAGACCTCTCATGAGTTATGGACCTTGACTCCTTGCGACCTCTGTCCTGGCCCTTGTCACCATGGGACTTTATTCTAGAGTTAGCATTACTCCTTTCTTTACTTCTATGTTCTGGCTTGATCTCATTTCTCTGGTAGGATCTATGAAAAATAGCAGGGTTGCCACTCAATATTCATTTCAAAATTCCCTGACTTTTCACTGACTTTTCCCTGACTCTCAACCGTTTTCCAGACCCTTTTGGAAGGCCAATTTAAGCCATTTTCATCCATCGACTATTCGAAGATTTTGCAAAAATATTTGAACTCGCTGATTCAATCTTTAAAGAAAAATCTTAAACCACAAATATTAGAAAAGGAATGTTTCTGAACATAAATTGCTTGCAATTTATGTTCAAAAACATTCCTTTTCTAATATTGCTTGCAAATTATGGAAACTAAAATTTCCAGAAGCCTGTTAACTAGCATCTTTTTAGGAAAATTTTGAAATTCCCTGACTTTTCCATGACTTTTTTCATTTTTTTTAAATTTCCCTGACTGAAAATGTAATTCCCTGACTTTTCCCTGACCTGGAAATTTTTTCATTTTCCAGAACTTTTTCCCTGTTCAGCTTAAACCATTTAACGCTTTCTATACTAATGGATTCTTCCTTCTGGTTTGATACAATAAACTTGGAATAGTCCATTGAACATATCTAGGAATGTCAGGTTATAATTTTCAAAAATATTGTATCGTTTTGTCTGAAGATCTTTTTTACCTAACAAACAGTGTAGACCCTGATGAAATGCTGCATTATGCGGCATTTCATCTGGGTCTTCACTGTTTGTAAAAGTACCCATATAGGGTTTCCCGAATACAAAGGGCTAAAAAGAATTAACTTTCTAATCCTTATCAGTTGGACGAGTCTATTTCCAGTTTAAGGGTTGTCTGGCGGTATTTTTCATTTTTATTTAAAAACAGAAAATCCTTTAAGCATACAGAGATAAACATGAAAAGATGCCACATTATGTGGCGTCTGATCTGTGTCTGCACTGTTTGCTGTAAAAAGGACAGTTGGCTTATATGGATTAACAAGACAATTCTCATGAAATAGCATGCCTTATTTGTTATTTTGAAAAAGCAGCAAAATTTGAAATTGTCATCTGCTGCAAATTAAAGGTGGCACTTCATAGGTTAAGACTATTTCTTCAAGTATTTTTATCCTATTTTATTAACCCTTATTCAGTCAATAATCTTTCACCCTAAAAATAGTGCTTTCTTATTACTTTTGCTGCCTATATTAATGCACTAAAGAATATTTTGATATTTGAAAGCATACATTATAAGCCCTCCTAAGGACCAGTCTCATCTAGGTCCATATTGTTTGCAATATAGTCTACCGTAGTAAATAGACAGATGAGAGAGCAGACGGCATTGGTTGTGATTGGCAGGAAAGAAGTTTAAGAGTCAAAAACTCCTAGATTGTTTTTATATTTGAGCTTACCCTCAATCTGCTAATCATAACTGAAGCTGACAAAAGTTTGTATAGTCTGTCAAAATTGACCTTAGACTGATTAATTTTCGCCAAAATCTTCGTGATATTCGTGCATTTTCGTGGAGTACTCCGACCATGGTCACGCTTTTACAGAGAATATGACAATACTGTCAATTCGTTAATGCAAATAGTCTGATTGCCTAGTGGTTAGTTGAATACTTACAAATCAAGCATACCTGGATTGAAACTTGGAAGGAACCTTTTTTTTATAAAATTGTCAAATTGCTTTCTTTATGAAGTTAATATTTTTCGTATATTTTACATCATCTTGTGATGAGCTTTACATCTGTCATTTGTATTTAGCCGCTTTTGTATTCATTATTCCCTAAGTTTCCCACTCTTTCCTTGTCAGCTGATAACATTTGCAAATAGTTTGAACCCAGTTCAGTACCAACAGAACGTCGGTTCTGATCGGGATACAGACCATTTGACACTCTGATAGTGTTCCTGTAAGAATTTTTGAAAAAAGTTAATTTTGAATTAACGTCAGCAGATGATAACAAAAGTCTCAAAGAATATTCAGCGTGCAAAGAGTTAATCGCATGTAAGCTTATTGAAATTATGCACGGTGCTGTATTTGTTACATAAACGCATGCCAAATTCAAATACATGTATCCAGTTGTGCACAAAATCGAGAAAAAAGACAAAGAAAGTAGCAAATCGAAAAACAAAACGAAAAAAAATGCAAATGCTACTGGACTTGAACCCACATCTTTTGAGTTCTAAAACACTCGACTATCCACTACGCTATCGGGGAATTGTGATTAATGTCATTCAGATTAGTAATTGTACAACAATCTAAAGCACAATTTTTACGAAGATTCATGAAGACTGAGTAAAAGGTCATTGAATATTCATATGTCTCGGGTCAATTTTGACAAACAATAAAATCTTAGTTGATTTTCAGGGAAAATAATATTAATCCATCTGAACTATCTGCCAACATACAATTCACATAAAATATCCGGTCTTATTGGTTTCTTAAAGCACTGCTGCAGGGACAAAATTTTAAATCAAGTTAGAGTAAAACCTTTGTAAACTGGCCACTCAAAAATAGACAACACAAAGATCTTAATGACAAATGGTAGCTTAATGAAGGTCAAAAGTAATGCAGAATGCTCCCCTTGGAGCATTCTGCAATACTTTTGACCTACAATAAGCAGTAATTGGTCTTGAAAACCAATTTGTGGTCTTTTTGAGAGTGGTCACTTTACACAAGTTTTACTGTATCTGAACTAACCTGTCTGCACCTTTGCCATCCTTAAGAATAGCTCCAGTATTTCCTAGAATTGTATTTGCCCTTCCTTTAACATCGTCTTGCATTGATGTGCCAGTCCTTCCTATCCTTTTATTTGGACCTTTCACCACGTCCTCCTTCAGAGTGGCCCCAGTCTTCCCTGTCCTGATTCCTGGCCTTCTATCACCACACTCTTGAAAAATAGCCCCAGACTTTCCTACCCTTTTACTTTGACCTCTATCCACGTCCTCCTTCAGAATAGCCCCAGTCTTTCCTATTCTGCTACCTGGGCCTCTATCTACATCCTCCTTCAGAATAGCCCTGGTCTTTCCTGTTCTCCTATCTGGGCCTCTATCTAAATCCTCCTGCAGGATAGCCCCAGTCTTTCCTATCCTTGAATTCTGTGAAACAGTTACATCCTCCCTCATTATGGCCCCAGTCCTTCCTAGCTTTATATCTGAATCACTATCAACATCCTCTTTCAAAATTGCCCCAGTCTTTCCCAGCCTTGTATTTGACCCTCGATCAATATTTTTCAGAAAGGCCCCTTTGTTTCCAGGCCTTGTATCTGCATCTCTATTCATATCCTCTTTCAATATTGCCCCTGTTTGTCCAAGCCTAGTATTTGGCCCTCTATCAGTATCCTCCCTTAGTATGGCCCCAGTTTTCCCTCGTCTTGTATTAGATTCTCTATCCTCTTTCAGTATTGCCCCAGTTTTTCCAAATCTTTTATTTGATCTTCTATCTATATCCTCTTTCAGTATGGCCCCAGTTTTCCCTAGTCTTGTATTTGGAACCCTATTTGAGTCCTCCTTCAGTATGGCCCCTGTCTTTCCAAGTTTTTCATTCGGACGTAGTGTGACACTTTCTTTCAGTATGGCTCCAGTTTTTCCAAGACTTTCATCTGGTCCCAAGGCCATATCTTCTTTCAGTATGGCTCCAGTTTTTCCAAGACTTTCATTTGGTCTCAAGTTCATATCTTCTTTCAGTATGGCTCCAGTTTTTCCAAGACTTTCATTCGGTCTCAAGGCCATATCTTCTTTTAATATGGCCCCTGTTTTGCCTAATCTTGTGTTTGGCACTCTATCAAAATCCTCTTTTAATACTGCACCAGTTATACCTATTCTTCTGTTTGATACTTGATTAATGTCCTCTTTTAGTACTGCCCCAGATCTTCCCCTAGAAATTGTTTCATTTCTATCATCAAGAAGCAATGCTCCTGTTGGGCCAAATAATCTACTACTGGTATCATTTGACTCATTTAGTCCTGCATTATAATGATGTTGATCGCTGTATTGACTGTCTCTGTTAAAATACCCATTAGAATCTTCAAAATTGTTTCTAATCTCAAACCCTCTTGAGTCAACTCTGCTGTCTTGTCCCCTCGAACTTCCTCTTTTGTCATGTCCCCTAGAGCCCGCTCTTTTGTCATGTCCCCTAGTATCCCCTCTGCCATTTGTCCATAAATCAGCCCTTCCATCAAACTCTCTTGAATCACCCCTGCTGTTGTTTTCCCATGAGTCATCTCTGTCTCTTCCTGGAATCATAAAATTTATTATTATCAATGAACATAAGATTTCCTAACCCTAAAGCGCCACCTATAATTTGCAGCAGAGGACAATTTCAAATTTTGCCGCCTTTTCAGAAAATAACAATAAGGCATGATGATTCATGAGAATCGTCTGCTTGCAGACGATTCTCATGAAATATCTTACCTTATTTTTTTCGAAAATTGAAAAGATGTCGAAAAATTTGTCGTCCGCTGCAGTCCTGATTGGCGCTTTAAGGGTTAAATTAGAATCCTAATCTCTGTAAATAAACTAGTAAACCCTACATCTTAATTTGGAAATCACAGATTAGAATTTCAAATTTAAGATGTAGTTCAGTCCTTAAAAATTGTTTTTATTATATCACAAATAGTAAAGACCCCGATAAAATGTCATATTTTGCTATATTATATACCTTGCATTAATTTCCTATTGTTTTGCAGTGAGATAATTTTAGTATCTTTGAGGAGTGAAATATCTCACTAGTGATGATAAGGCTTTTTGATATCATCAATCCTCGCGTTGATATTTTTTTGTCGGAACTATTTTCAATACACATATGCACAAAACATTTATAAGTAGAAAATCAAACACACCATATTGATCCATCCTGATCTAGAGGAATTTGGGAGTTTTGAAGATTTTACGGCATTTTACATAAAAATTGACAATGCTGATCGGATGTTATTATACCTAGATCAGACACCAGCCAAATATTTACATCTGAGCTGTATTTTTTCTCTGTTATGGCGCTTGTCCAATTCTCTGTATCCTCTCACATTCAAGTCAATCCTTTACTCCTCACAAAACCATCCTCATTTTGTGTGACAAACCCATTTCAGTCAATTTCTCGGGCTATTGCTGTCTGATCTGGCAAGCAACAGACTAGCGAATGGCTAAAAAAACGACTAAAATGGATCTCGATGTTCAGACCTTTTTTTGTCAGTGGCAGGCTTTTAGAGTGCTTTCCCTTGGCTATAAATTGCAACATTAGGAGCTACATGTGACATGTAGGCGGGGCCAAGTAATTTCCATGGCAATGGATTACTACGCCTGGCTGGGGTGGGGTGGGGGGGGGGGGGACCGTCTTAAATATGATTTTTATGTGTGTTTTATTCTTCTTCGTTTTTATTTTATTGAAAACATCACAGGAAGATTATATTTTATACAGGAATGGTGGTGATTTTGGTAAACAACTCGTCCTGCGGACTCTTTGTTTTCTGAATCACCACCATTCCTTCGTGACAATATTTTCATATCACGGAAACACAGTTTACTATTCTCTATTTATTACCCAACCGTCTATATACGGAGTAATTGTCTTTTTTTTGCTATGTCATGAGTCACTGAACTATTGCCCAGTCATTATTTTCAACTATTGACTGGCACTATACCATGGCCTGGTTTCCAGCTTCCCTGTTAAAAGCACACAGATGCTTATCAGCATGCGCAATGACGATGCGCCTACAGTTCGTTTATGAAAGGAAACGTTATGCAACAATGGTGAAAATAAGGCATGGTTTGGCAACTTTGAACTTGAACAACTCAGTTGTTTATGGTCAGAAACATAAAGTGCGGGTACTCCTTTTCTTAGTTAGAACAAGCGGAACATTTTGAGACCAAAATTGAGCAGATTTGGTGAAACTTTCTGTTTTGCAACTAAAACTGCTTGTATATAGCAACTCCATTCAAGGAACGTTGTACTTCATCAAATGTGTTGGATAATAAAACAGTTAATTCATGTCTGTTTGTAGTATAGTCAAATTATTACCCCTTGGTACCGTGGACGACCTGATGCACTATTGCACTCGCATCACTGTGTTGTGTTCTTAAGCAAGACACATTCAACCCATGAAGACCCGTCCCTACATAACTGAAAGATTGTTGATGGGATGTAAAGAGTCAAATCAAACAAACAAACAAATTATAAGTTGGTGAGTGTGGAATAGAATAGACCATGATATATCAATTTGATCGCTTACATTGCGGTCAATGATCATGGATCCCAAGCACCGGGCTATATCAACACTCCAGTGTACAGTAAAACCTGTGTAAAATGGCCACTTTCAAAAAGACCAAAAATTGGTTTTCAAGACCAATTATCGCTTAATGCAGGTCCAAGGGGAGCATTCTGCAATACTTTTGACCTTCATTAAGCTACCATTTGTCATTAAGATCTTTGTTTTGTCTATTTTAGTGGGTGTTTTACACAGGTTTTACTGTACAAGCAAATACAGGGCTTACCCTGGCTCAGAATTTGTTGTAGCCAACACTTTAGCCAAATTATAAATGTTGGAGCCAAATGAAATTGACTTTAGCCAAGGTTTAAGCTGGAAAGTTGTATCAACAAGGTTGTTCTGTATCTAACTCCTTGCCCTCTAGTGGCGACTTTTATTGTCTGCTGATAACCTCTGCAAACAGTTAGGACCCAGATCAGGACCGAAAAAATGTCTGGCCTGATCTGGATACAAAAACTGTTAGACACTCTGATGGTAGCATCCAAAGAGTTAAATATGGCACAATAATAAAGTGTGAAGGAATAATAAAAGCAATATTGGAAGTTCGGAGCATCCAAAAGCTGATCAAATTACACTTTTTCACAAATATGTAATTTTTCAACCACCTAGAGTGTACTTTTAGCAATGACATATTATTGTAGCCACTCTTCATTTTTAGTAGCAAATGGCTACAATGGCTAATGGCAGGGTGAGCCCTGAAATATAACAACCCACCTTCAGAATGGTGTCTCTTCTTCTCTCTACCATTCTGTGTATAGTTTCTAGCATCATACTCATCTATGTCATCTCCCCTCTCATCTCTGCTCTCATTATGTTTTCTTTTTTCACCCCTTCTCTCATGATAATCCTCTTTACTTCTTCTTGAAGCAGAGTTATCTCTCCTGTCACCTCTTTGATCAGAGAAATCACTGCTGTCATTATTTCTGTTAGAGTAATCTCTCTTATGCTTCCTGTGAGATTCACCTCTGTCTTCCCGGCTTTTATGACCATTCCTATTGTGTCTTTCATTTTTTCTGGAAAAAAAGTACGAAAAATTTGTAACTGTAAGAACTAGATTTACCAGAAATATTTGGACATCTTTACTCTCTACTATAATTCACCTTTCTGAAAACCAAGCCTACATAAACTAGAAATTGTGTTTATGTAACACTGTGCCCCCAACCATATGCTTGTCTATAAGGATGATATCACCAGGTAATCTACTCACCATCCTCTATGAGCTGACCAAATCTGAGACTAATAGCTGTAATGGCTTTTGAGTTTTTATGTGCAAACTTGCAAAGGGCAATAACCCGTAAAAATGAAAAGGGCAATTACTCGAAAAAAAATAAATTACCTTTTTCTTAAATTTTCACCAGGTAATCTACTCATTATCCTCTATCAGCTGTCCAAGTTTGAAGCTCCTAGCTGTAATAGTTTTTGAGATACCAAACTTTCTATGTCCAAATTTTCAAAGAGTAATAACTCATAAAAAATAAAATTACTTTTTTTTAAAGTTTCACCAGGTACTCTACTAATTATCCTCTATCAGCTGACTAAGTTTGAAGCTCCCAGCTGTTATATCTTGATTACAAAATTAAATTTGCAATAACCCGTAAAATGCAAAGGGTCATAACTCAATCAAAATAAAATGATTTTTTCTTAAATTTTCACCAAAATCTACTCATTATCCTCTATCAGCTGTCTAAGTTTGAAGCTCCTAGCTGTAATAGTTTTTGAGATACCAAGCTTTCTATGTCCAAATCTTCAAAGGGCAATAACTCAAAAAAATAAAATAACCAGTTTTTTTAAATTTTCACCAGCTTGTCTACTTATTACCCTCTATCTGCTGACTAAGTTTTAAGCTCCTAGCTGTTATACTTGAGATATCTCTTGATTACAAAATTTCATTATGACCCTTTAAAAGGGGCATAACTCCACAAAGAGAAATAATTTGGACTTAAAAAAATACTGGTCAACTATTTTTTGATAACAAATCTATTTATGAAGTTTCAAAACTGTAACTTAGTTGTTTTTTTTGTAAGGGACGCACAGACATACATCCACACACACAGACAAGCCCAAAGCAATATGCCCCTTCAACTTTTTCAAAGTTGGGGGCATAATTAACTCTTTATTTACTACTGTCATCTGCTGATAGGCTTTGCAAACAGTTTGCCACTGATGGTTTTCGAGAAAGAAATTTTTCGATAAAGGTGACGACAAAACGCAGACGACAAAACACATGAAAATTTACCCAGCATGCAAAGAGTTTAATCCACTAACTGTAAGGTAAACCTAGGATTAACTGTGAGAGATTGAACATGTGAGATTTTGTTTGTGGGACTATGTCACCTGCTAAGTCTTCATTGGATTGGTCACTATCAGGTGACTTTTGAGTGTGGGTTCGGAAACGTCTATTGCTTCATTTAAATATACAGTCAAACCTGTGTAAAACGGCCACTCAAAAATAGACAAAACAAAAGTCTTGATGATAACTGGTAGCTGAATGAAGATCGAAAGTATTGCAGAACGCTCCCTTTGGAGCATTCTGCAATACTTTTGACCTGCATTAAGCGATAATCTGTCTTGAAAACCATTTTTTGGTTTTTTTTGAGAGTGGCCGTTTTATACAGGTTTTACTGTATACAATATAAATGTATTGCTTCCAACAGAATAGCAAATTTTTTATAATAAGAAGGGGGTAAACAAACCAAGAATTGCAGACCATAACACAGGTTTAGATATACAAAAAAAATTCTGCGTAAAGTTGTAAACATTTACGTACCCATAAATTTGAGCATATGTTTTGGGTGCTCAAAAGAACCGCCTCATCTTTTCTTTTGGTTGAGAAACAAGAAAATTATTTTTCTGTTACGCTACTTCGATTATCTGTGAAGGCAAGGGTAAAAAAAATGACTCAATTTTGTGTTGGAAGTGTGGGTTAGTATATTTCAGGACTTTAGTTAAGAGTGCGTAACAGGAAAATAGTTTTCTTATTTCTCAACCAAAACATATGTTCTGGGTACTCAAAAGAACCGTCTCAATGAGACGGTTCTTTTGAACCCTGAAACACATACTGAAAATTATGTTTAAGAAAATATTGACAATTTTATGTTGAAAATTTTTGTTTATATATCTAAACCTGTGATATGTGTACCAGGACATAAAAGCAAACCTTCTGTGATGGAATCTTTCTCTGTCAGACTCTGGCGTGTTCCTACCACTAGTATTGTGGTAGCTCTCTGACAGTGGACTCTCTGCACCATACACATAATCAGAATTCGGATGTTGTGGTGGTTGATTTGTAGGTGCTGCAGACACTGGTACAAAGTTTGGTGAAGAGCCAGGAATACCAGGCTGCGTAATAAATAAGGTAAATGTTCTAAAATTGCGAACACTTAACTCTCTTTTTCTCAAATAAAATGTTGTTTTTTATGTTTGTTTGATTTGATTCTTTACATCCCATCAACAATCTTTCAGTTATATAGGGACAGGTCTTCCTGGGTTGAACCAGTACTAGGTTGGGATTAATGTGGCTTGCTCAAGGACACAATGCAGTGACGCCGTTGAGACTCAAAGCCGAGGCCTGTCAGTCTCGAGTCAAGAACTCTAAAACTGAGCCACTGCGCTTCCAAATGTTGGTTTTTAGGGCTGAAATTAAAAAATGATTGTCAGAAAACCCTGAATAGACTGCTTCTTCAGAAGCAGTCTGATCTGGGTCTGTGCTGTTTGCCTAGGCCTTTTTGCAAGGCAAATAGTGTTCGAAAATTTTAGGAAACCTACCATAGATCAATTTCATTTATGTTCAAGCATTTTCCTGCAGTTCTACAACTCTTTGCCTCCTAGTGTTGTCTGCTAATAACTTTTGCAAACAGTTTGGACCCAAACCAGTCCCATCAAAATGTCGGTCTTGATATGGGTCCTAACTGTTTGACACTCTGGTGGTATTCCTGAAAGAATTTTTTGAAAAAGTTGATTATGAAAAATATCAGCAGATGACAAAAAAGCATGCAAAATTACCCAGGGGGCAAAGAGTTAACCATGTGGCCAGGGACCTAGAAAAGGGTTATATGTATTAGAGTTTCTGAAGCCAAACAATGAATGTTGTGCTTCACCAATTTCTTCTGATTAGCTTTCTTTGAACTACTATTTTCGGTTATGATGTCGGCGCAGTGCATATAGAGCGCGCACAAAACGCCCAGTTTTATGCACCCACTGAGGATTCAAAGAAGGAGTTCTGGTTCTATACTGGCATTATCCTACGCCTGTTTGTATTATGTAAAGGTGTGGGGCATTATAAGTCTGAGTTTCGGAAATGTTCTAAAGCAGGCTTCAATCTTGATGGATCGTCGTGACTATTTCGTCTGCACAGTGTCACCCCTACAACAATAATCCAAGTGTTACATTCTTGTATTTATTTGACTTTTACTGTTGCTATAAAAACATGAAATTGTTGCTGAAATAAGCTTAACATAGAGAAATATTCATTTTGGGCCAAACTTGAGCCTTCAAGAGACTGTTTTTTAAGAACTAGATGTATCAGCTAAAATAAAACACACACACAAAATTTAATGGTGTGTAAAAGTATGTGATTGAATGGCCCTAGTGTTAACCCTGATCAGAATGCTCTTTCTGCCTGAATATCTAGGAAAAATATGTATCTTTTATGAGTTTCACCCTCAACAATTTGCCTGCTATGAAACATGCCATCTGCCAAGGTCCCCCATCTGCTTTTGTTTGTTTGTTTGATTTGATTCTTTACGTCCCATCAACAATATTTCAGCTATAAAGGTATGGGTCTTCCTGGGTTGAACCAGTACTAAGCTAGGATTAATGTGTCTTGCTCAAGGACACAATGCACTGACTCCGGTGAGGCTCGATCCCGCAGCTCCTCGGTCTCCAGTCAAGCACCCTACCACTTAGCCACTGCGCTCCCTCGCTCATCAGCCAAGGTCTCCTGCTGCATCTAATTGCTAACATCACAGACTAATTTCAGCATACTGGCAAACAGTGTGGACCCTGATCAGACTGCTCCTAGAGGAGCAGTCTGATCTGGGTCCTTACTGTTTGCTACAGATGCATTTTAAAAGGAGCAGCAGATGACACACAGCAGACGACATTTAGATTAGCAGCCGAAGAGTTAAAAGCACCAATCACAACTGCAGCAGACAGCCATTTATTCTTCATCTTCTTTCTCTTTTTTCAGGAAAAAAATAAGGCTAGTTCTAACACACCTCGCATATAGAGTCAATGCAAAAAAAGTGTGATATATCAAACAATAATTCACAGTTTTAAAAGTGCGAGGAAAGTGCGTGCTAGCTGACGTCATTTGTAACAGGAAAATGACGTCATTCATGGCGTTAGACAGTGTAACGTCGTTTTTATGCTTGAAAGACATTACAAAAACATGTAAACTAATGCAACCTAGTCTAATACTAAGTATTGGCGGGAGTTCTTCAGTGCAATGGCGGAAAGTTGGAAGAATCTGAAGACTTCAAATGTGTTTGCGTCTTTTATTGTGTTAGAATCGAAATAGATCAGCTACAGTGTGTGAATTGTTGAGTAATAATTCACTGTTTGTCGGTCAGTTGTTCGCAGATAAATCACTCGTGCTACGTGCTCGTGATTTGATCTTCTTAACAACTGACCTCCAAACAGTGAATTATTACTCAATAATTCACTGCTAGAACTGATCTATTTCTTAAAAATTGCATATGAGATGTCCATTCTATAATTTTGTTTCTTAAGGCAACAATATGAAAAGGTTGTCTGTTGCAAATTTTTGATGGGACTCTAAGGGTTACTATGATACAGTAAAACCTGTCTTAAGCGGCCACTCAAAAATAGACAAAACAAAGGTGAAGGTCAAAAGTATTGCAGAATGCTCTCTTGGAGCATTCTGCAATATTTTTGACCTGCATTAAGCGATAATCTGTCTTCTTTTTGAGTGGCCGCTTAAGACAGGCTTTATTGTAATTGTGAAGTTCTAAAGTGAAAGTGTAGCAGTATGTAGAAGTTGATCTGCAAGTAAAGCAAGAAAAATGTTCTTACCCGTAGTTGCTGCATGAAAGGGTTGACTTGTGGTTGCAGCCCTGTTCCAGGGACATTTCCAGACTGCATTGGTCCAAAAACTGCACCAGCTCCCCATGGTATCACAGTAGGTAATGTCAACGGTCTAGGCTGCTGTGGAGTGTAGTTACTGGCATTACCAGGGGAAAACAGTCGCGCATGGGGACCTTGGTTCACCGGGGGCATGCCTACAGGGACAGTGCCAACTGGGGAGCTCTGACTCAGCGGGAGAAATGGTAGAGGACTGCTAGTCATGGGTGAAGTTTGAGTGGCGGGGGGAGGTCTCCACATCATTCCTGGCATCATAGGTCCTGCAGCAAATGGACTTCCCATACCTTGGCCATGCTGCATCTGAAATAAGCAGGGTTTAGGTTTTAACCCACAACAAAAGTCGTCTGCTTTTCTCTTAAGCTGAAAAGGTTTAAGAAGCCTCTATGGCAAACAGTGTGGACCCAGATCAGACTGCTCCTATAGGAGCAGTCTGTCATGGGTACTGCTCCTATAGGAGCAGTCTGTCATGGGTCCACGCTGTTTGCTTCTATACTTAATTTGTCAGTAATATTAGGCAATTATTTGCAGCAGACGACTTCAGCAGACGACATTTTTAGATACATTTTTTTTCTTGGTGCTTTAAGGGCTAACTCTTTGCCTACTGTGTTATTTTGAATGATTTTGTGTCAACTGCTTGGGTTTTTTTCAAAATCCACTTTTTTGAAAATTCTTTCAGGCATACCATCAGAGTGACAAACATTTTGGATCCTGATCAGGCCCAACGTTATGTTGGGCCTGATCTGGGTCCAAACTGTTTGCAAAGGTTATCAGCAGGCAAGTGCAACACTATTAGGCAAAGAGTAAACTCTTCCATGCTGAATATTTTTATTCACTAGACTCCTACTCAATTGTTATCCAATTTACTTACGTTAAATAGCATGTACGGCAAAGTCGGACATTCCACAGTATTACCGCTTTGTGTACTTTCTATCGCATGCTCGCATGCACACATTTTTAAATTGACGAAACATTCTATCCTGAATACCATTCGGGTCTGATCTGGATCCAAACCGTGTTTGCAAATGTAGAGAGAGAGAGAGAGGGAGAGAGAGAGAGAGAGACTGGTGCAGGTGCGTCAAAGTAAACATTGCATCGGCGGATAGAGAGAGGGGTGTGTGTGTGTGTTCTTTTTGAATTTTGCCAGTTTTTTTTTTTTTTTTTTTTTTTTTACTCTGGGAACTCGTCTACGTATTTCAAAGTTTTGTGTCGATCTTTGCAAAAAAAATATCTGATCGTACGAGATGTCTAGCGGTTTCAATTCTTCAGTACAATCTCAGACCCAAAATTACTGGGTCTGAGGTACAATATTGACTGGAATTCGAAGTCGGCAGTGCGAGCGAAAGCGTTTTGATCTCTGAAGTAGTGATTCATCGGTAGTCCGAGACGAGTGAACATAGAAGACCCGGCTTATCGAATAGTTTAAATCAGTGGACTTTTATGACTTGTAAGTAAATTGAGTGACATAATATGCACGTGCCTGGCCCTCGACTTGGCGAATATCGCACGCGCTGGACATTTTACTGACTCAGTCCGCATGAATTTAGCGGCGGTTTTAATAAGATTAAAGAAAAGAAAAAAAGAGGAGATAGCACAGAATCATATCGCAGTGTTTTCAACACGTTTCTACCACATTTTGACATGCATATATACCGTTTTTTCTCAAGATAAAGCCCACATTCTAAAATTTCGAACACTAGCATTTTTTCACAAACGTAATTTCTAAAATTACGAACAACGGAAAAAATAATTATTTTTTAGTGTTCGTAATTTTAGAACATTTACCGTACCTAATTTACAAGCAGAGTGTAAAACCATGTGGATCCTCATCTGAATGAACTACACTGTTTTCAAAACAGGACATATCCGGATTCAGCATGGTAACTTGGTAAGGGTTAAGATATTAAAGGGGTATTAGTAAAATATAGCTGTGTTTTCAGAGAAAACAGAATGACATACTCCCACCATCCAAACCAGTGTATATTGGCCATTAGTTAACTCCTTGCATGCTGGGAAATTCTGCTCTTGTTGTCGTCTGCTGATTTTTTCCAAAATTATATTCTTTAAAAATGCTTTTAGGAATATGATCAGAGTGTCAAACAGTTTGGATCCAGATCAGGTCTGACATTCTGTCTCGCCTGATCTGGCTCTAAACTGTTTGCAAAGATTATCAGCAGAAGACAGATTTGCCCCTAGCAAAGTAAGAATTAAATTAATAATGCCATTGAAAACTGGACAAAGTGCACCAATTGGGGCATGTATACCCCTGACTAGTGCTTATACCGCCCTTTTCAAAAAAGACCAAGTATGTTGCTTGACTCTGGAGATGGCAGTATTATGGTATATTAACCCTTAATGTAAACAGTAACTGGAAACCCTAGACAGGTACTTTGGCAAACAGTGAAGACCCAGATGAAAAACAGCATAATGTTATATTTCATCAGGGTCTGCACTGTTGCTATGATAAAAAAATCTTAATGGACAGAAAAACATCATAATTTAGAAAATTATACCTGTGACCCCTTAAAGTACAAAATGAGCAGTCCCATACTTATTGTATCAATATGTATGGGAAAATCCATCAGAATACAAAGGGTTAACACAACACAGAAAATATTCAGTCGCATCTTAAGGGATGCACTCTACTACAATAATCTCAAAGGTCAGGAATCTGCGCAGCTATACCAAATTTTAGACCCACAGCTATTACCATAACAATTTCAAGCAGGGCTTTTTTTCACCACTTTGGGACAATGACCCATACGCCTGGAATTGGGAATTTTAGCGTGAAAATGTCAAAAATTGGGAATTTTTTAATCTTTTGGCTATATTGTCAAATCATAAAATACATCATATATTTATCTGAATTTAGCTGGAGTGTTAACTTATAATCACCATTGCATGATGTATTATATGTGACTGTGCAATGTTGAATATTCGACAGTTTTAAGCGAACTTTCACCTTGATAAAATGAATTTTCTTCCAATTTTTTTCTGATTTGAAATTGGGAATTTTCCTCCAAAAATTGGGAAAAAAAAGAAACTTTTTGGCATTGGGAATATAACCCAATAACGGCTATAAAATCGGCCAAAAATAAGCCCTGTCAAGTGAAACCAGTTAGAGTATTATCTGACTTTAAATTGAATATAGAAAAAAGACTAGAATGCGCAGTCCATGGGGTGCCATCCCAAATCACCACGCTAAAGTTTTTGACCCACCCAGCACCCCCAAGTCCCACCCCTGGGGCATGACCCCAGCAACTGTGAACAGAATGAAAATTCTGTTCAATATGTTTTCTATCTTTTATTTGTGAGAACACACACAAAGTCTGGTATAAAAATCTTTAAAATTGATAGCCGAAATATAATGACACTTGTACTTTTGACCTCACCCCAAAGTCACCAGTTTGACCCTAGGACGAAAATTTTACTTTAATTCCGTTCTGCTTGTCATCCCCGTCAATTTGATATGCCACATGACCATGTTTGAAAAAATAGTTTTTTGACCCCCTGGGCACCCCAGCGCTACAAAGTCCCATCCCTGGGGCATGACCCCGGTGACAGAATGAAAATCTTGTCTGATATGTTCTGCATCTTTCATTTGTGAGAACACACACAAAGTCTGGTATAAAAATCTTAGATCTTGACATGGTAGTTGAAATTTTATGTTATTTGACCTTTTGACCTCACCCCAAGGTCACCAGTTTTACCCTAGGATGTTCTGCTCATCATCCTTGTCGATTTGATATGCCACATGACTGTGTTTGAAAAAAATTGACCCCCCTTGGCACCCCCAGCGCCCCGAAGTACCACCCCTGGGGCATGACCCAGGCGACAGAATGAACATCCCGTCTGAAACGTTTTATATCTCTCATTTGTGAGAATGCACACAAAGTTTGGTATAAAAATCTTTGAAATTGACTTTGTAATTGAAATTAAATGATATTTGACCTTTTGACCCCTCCCCAGGGGGCGACGCAAAAAAAATTGCTGTTGCATGCCCCATTCATGTGAGTAACTCACACACCAAATTTGGTTGAATGTACCACAACGGCTCTAGACTATTTACTGTCTTTAGCATCTGAGCTTTTGGCCACAAGCATGCATAAATGTCTTTTCTCTGGCATGAGACACTACAATACTGGGTTATCCAACAGCGCGAACAATGTATGACATCTTGTTGTGGAACAGGTCATGTGACTGTGCTGTCTACATCACCTCGGAAGACGGAGTATTCTGGAGTACTCCAGCACAGATGTTCCAGAGCACTTGATTTCTGTTCTGCCTGTTCAGAATAAAGAGAAAAGCTAAATCAAGTTGGCCTTAGATTAAAGATAGAAAGGAAGTTGTGCTAAAATCTTATTGTCCCTAAGGACGGCCTGCTCTATTAAGTATTTAAACTGAACAACAACAGCAACACTGGTTCAGGTTCCAAGTCTTATAATTGGGTTTGATATGAGGGGGCATCAACGGATATTTACGAACCAATGTTACTATCGGATATCTTAAGCCTAGCCAAGAACGAAACGACAAATCTTTTTGAGAGCATATTCGATATCAATACTGGAATATAACAAACTGAAACACTATATTACTTGTTGTCCAGCTCGTATATTTAGTTGCTGATTATTTTGGAAAGCCATAGCAGAAAATGTAACTCGGTTTATTTTTTTCAGTCAAAGGCAACCATCTTTGGTCAGGTTTATTTGTCGGTAAAAGCCCTAGCCGGACCGTGCCGGACCGAACCTACGATTGTGACCGAAGTTGGTCTCCGGAGAATTACGATTTTTGGTACCGGCTTTTATAACCTCATAAAAAGTGAAGTAAATATAGATGAATTATAGCAATTAAAACGTTTAAATCAATGCGTATTTTACACATACCGATTCACAGTTAAATAAGGACAGGTTTGCAAATTAAAATAATATTTGGTATTTAAAAAATTCGAGAAAAATCACTAACAGTTGACACTCGGTTTCTCGCTCCCGGATTGTTCGGTAGATTCCGTGAAACGTCGTTTCTACCGGGTCTGCCGGTTCGTTTTGGTACTGCAAAAATAACTTGTCAGTGATTGAATGGATTGATAGTTTAGCAAACAAATATGCAGATCCTTTTAAAATACAAATACCTTAGTCATGGATTAGTGCTTTGAATGCCGGTTTTGCGCCCGGTTTTGCGGTCAGCTGGACTGCTTCATTTGCGGGTCGATTTGGCAGTGTAAATACGACAACATGAATGCACTAAAATTACAGACAGACAGATGAACACACATACAGACGAAATATTTGATAGATAGATTCTTAAAAAAAATCACAGACCTGAGTCATGTAAAGTTGTGATATAACTAAGACCTACTGCCGATTTTGCCGAATCTGCAAAATCAATTCAACTGCCGGGTCTGCCAGAGCGTGTCATCAGCCGGGTCTGCCAGAGCGTGTCATCTGCCGGACCTGCAGGACTGTTTCATCTGATAGATATACATGTACAGACAAATCTGATCTAGACAGCAGACAGACACACAGCTCCTTGTCAAATTTACATACCTAAGCAATCAGTTTTGCCGGGTCTGGCAGACAGTTTCATCTGCCGGGTTTGCCGACTGCTTCATTTGCCGGGTCGATTTGGCAGTGTAATTACAACTAGATGAATACACTAAAATGACAGACAGACAGTTGAACATACAGACAGGCGAAATGTTTCATAGATAGATAGATTCTTTAAAAAAAATCACAGACCTGAGTCATGTAAAGTTGTGATATAACCAGGACCTATTGCATCTGCTAAAGCAATTCAACTGCCGGGTCTGCCAGAGCGTGTCATCTGCCGGGTCTGCCAGAGCGTGTCATCTGCCGGGCCTGCAGGACTGTTTCATCTGATAGATATACATGCACAGACTAATCTGATCTAGACAGCAGACAGACAAAAAGACAGACAGATCCTCTTCAAATTTACATACCTAAG
The DNA here is from genome assembly GCA_964019695.1 of Loripinus fragilis. Taxonomy (NCBI): domain Eukaryota; kingdom Metazoa; phylum Mollusca; class Bivalvia; order Lucinida; family Lucinidae; genus Loripinus; species Loripinus fragilis. The sequence continues at coordinate 39,260,965 of OZ026515.1, forward strand.
CAATCAGTTTTTGCCGGGTCTGGCAGACCGTTTCATCTGCCGGATTTGCCGACTGCTGCATTTGCCGGGTCGATTTGGCAGTGTAATTACGACTACATGAATGCACTAAAATGACAGACAGACAGATGAACATACAGACAGACGAAATATTTGATAGATACATAGATAGGCAGATCCTTTTAAAATACAATATTATAAAATATCCGATATTATAAAATATCCGATATTTGTGACATGAGTTCGGTGATTGTTGTGATTGGCTCGTAATTATTATAAATCAGATAATTTTCAATGAATGTGCTATTTCAAGCTTTTAAGATGTATTTGAACTGTTTAATGCATCCATGCACCCTTTTAAAACATGTGCAATTTGTAAATAATGTTTTGATGTATATAGTTTTGTTATAGAGGGCCACTTGGTAGAATGGCTATTTCAGCTAAAAGTGTACACCTCTTTAAATATTGTATAAATAAATAAATAAATAAATAAATAGATCCTTTAAAAAAATCACAGACCTGAGTCATGTAAAGTTGTGATATAACTAGGACCTACTGCCGGTTTTGCCGAATCTGCTAAAGCATTTCAACTGCCGGGTCTGCCAGAGTGTGTCATCTGCCGGGTCTACCAGAGCGTGTCATCTCTATCTCTATCTCTCTCTCTCTCTCTCTCTCTCTCTCATCTGCCGGGTTGATTCGGCAGTGCCTAAGCAACTAGATCTACTATAAAAATTAATTTGTCACAGCTTTGTCAAAGACAGACTAACAGACGGAGGGACCAACAGACAGACAGACAGATGTAGACATATGATATATCGGTATACTCTCTCTCTCTCTCTCTCTCTCTCTCTCTCTCTCTCTCTCTCTCTTATGCAATAGGCCTAAAAACATCAGTATCAGTATAAAGCTCACACAGCTAACCAAAGAGAAGGAATTAATGTATTTTGGATTGTCATTTTATACATCTGACAAGTCTCCTCGGGACAGATCATGCGCGGATCCAGAAAGTTTTGACAATTTTTCTTTTTTAGTTGTTGAGGGGAGAGAGGATCCAAATACCACTATAAGCGCGCCATCATAGGTCCGCCAGTGAAACGCCTTTTAGATGGCGTTTCGCTGGCGTGCCGATGATAGCCCAACATTGATGCGAAGACGCAGACCAGCCTGTGCATCCGATTAGCGCCTGTATTGTTCGCTAGATATTCCAACTTGTTACAAGCAAAGGTTTAGTATTCTTGTACACTGTACACCTTTAAACATGTGCAGATTGGTTTCAGACTAACGTATCTGCACAGTCTGAAGACTAGTTTTTGCTCTAAGTGTCATTTTTACAACTTTTATACATGCAACAATGTCATTGTTTGTAATTTTCTCAGATGCACATGCTTAAAGATTTTTTGTGTGTCCAAAGCGTTCTGTTTACTCATACAAAATATACATCCCTTAACTTTTGGCGGTGATTTAATATGAGCTGTTGTCAACCATCCTGCCCAGTTTCACATGCGGAGACTTCAATATTTGACCGTTCGACATAGAAATAAGCTATACAGATGTACATTATATTGACTATCCAACGAACACTTTTAATGCACTGAGAAGATGTACTTCGTTATTTGTTGATGCTTTACGTATCAGTCAATATTTTCAGTCATGTCAGGTTTTCTTGTCTTCCTGGTTTGAACCAGTATCAAGCAGAGGATAACTGGGGTCTTGTTCAAGGTAACAAAACGGTGCTCCGGGGAGTCTCGAACTAGCGACCCTTTGAGCACAGACCTGCCTCTCTTAACCAGTAAGCCACTGTGCTATTTGCAAAAGTTCTAACCTTGGCACGCAGCCCGTTACATATTAAACATGTGAGCCCTTGACCAGTGTCATTATTTGCACGAACCTGGGTGAAGGTTTTTATTTGTTTTCTTTAAATAAACCTATTAACATGTGAGCCCTAGACCAGGGTCATTGGAAGTTCCACTAGGTTATGAATATCAAGGCTCTTTATAGGCATGGCGATTTTAAGCAAGAAAAAAATTGTCATGTTTGGTTCAAATCTGACCAGTGGTTCTGGAGATGTCTTTTGAAGCAAATGGTGACGAGACACTACACGACGGACAAACATCCAATGATTACAAAAGCTCACACTGAGCCTTTGACTCATGTAAGCTAGAATACTCAGTGCCCAGCCTTATGCTCATCTTTGTTTTTACTTTTTAACTTCAGCATTATTGACGATTTTCTTTAACTATTGCGAGTAGATTGAAGTTTTAAATTACATTTAAGTTGAAAATGGGATATGGAAAAAGATAACAGGTTTAGAATTTATTATATTTATGGCAAGCAATTCAAAAGTGTAGAAACAGCAACTACTTATCTGGCGACGTCTGGACTCTGCTGATTACCTTTGCAAACACTTTGTACCCAGAATGGCGACACTGATCTGGACCCTGGCCGTTTGACACTCTGATAGTGTTCCTGAGAGATTATATTAAAAAATATTTTGAGGAATGTCAGAAGACGACAACAAAACATGTAAAATAGCCAGCATGCAAACAGTTACGTGCATATTTTTGGTCTCGTCGCGCGTCGTAGAAGCCACCATGAGGCACATTTCCGTGAAATTATTTTGAATTTGAACCAGTGGTTCAGGAGGAAATGTCATTAAAAGACATTTCTTATCTAGAGCTCTGGCAGCCCCTTTGTTCAGTGGAGTGGAACCATTTGCGACATTTTGGTAGAATGCATCATGGAAAAACAATTATGTGAAATTATTTTGAATTTGGACCAGTAGTTCAGCAGGATATGTCGTTTAAAGATATTTCTTATCTGGAGCTCTGACTGCCCTTTAGTTCAGCAGAGCGGAACCATTTGTGCTATTTTAGGTAAAGGGAATTATGAGGAACAATTCTGTGATTTTTTTTTTCAATTAGGACCAGCGGTTCAGGAGGGAATGCAATTAAAAGACATTTCTTATTTAGAGCTCTGGCAGCACCTTTGTTCATTTGAGCGGAACCAAATGTGCAATTTTGGTAGAAGGCATCATGAGGAACAATTCTGTGAAAATGTTTTGAATTTGAACAGTGGTTCAGGAGATGTCGTTTAAAGATATTTCTTATCTAGAGCTCTGACGGCCCTTTTGCTCAGCGGAGGGGAATCATTTGTGTAATTTTGGTAGCGGGTATTATGAGAAACAATTCTGAGAAATTATTTCGAATTTGGACCAGTGGTTCAGGAGGAGATGTCTTATAAAGATATTTCTTATCTGGAGCTCTGGTGACCCTTTTGTTCAGCGGGGCAGAACCATTTGTGCAATTTTGATGTAGGGTATCAAGAGGAACAATTCTGTAGAATTATTTTAAATTTGAACCAGTTGTTCAGGAGATGTCATTTAAAAGTTTTTTCTTATCTGGAGCTCTGGCAGCCCTCCTGTTCAGTGGAGTGGAACCATTTGTGCAATTTTGAAAGAGGGCATCAGAGAGAAAGAGAAAGATTCATGTGAAGTTATATGAAAAATAGTAAGTGAGTATGATCAGGAAATACCACAATCACAAACTGCAGACAAACCCATGGAACCACGGGGAAGAGCCACATAACAATCATGAGACACCAGGAAGACAAACTAAGCAAAGCAACCAGCTCTCTCTTCCCCAAGAAATGTTCAGCTCGCATGGAAGCCTTCTAACTATTGCAATGTATCATCATGGAGAAACACTTTAATCAAATTAATACACTATGATGAAACAAAGAAAAGGGCTTACGACTCACAGATAGTCAGAGCTAAAGAAAACCTCAAGTTGAGCCACGGTGGGTCCAGCTACAGATAAGCATCAGGCATCAACCCACCGATTAAAGCTTTACGTCAGAGCCGTCATAGAGTCTGAGGTCTGACCCACCGTTGTGCAATTAAAGAGGAAACCAAAGCTATAAACCGTGATTTGGTTTAAAACCAGGCATGCAGACTGTCGCATGACATCCAAGTTATACCCAACCTCAATAAGACGTTTGATAAAAAATTTGAATTGATCACTAAAATTAGGTTCTCCAACAATTTGTTTGAATTTATAAACTAAATCACCATAAAATATAGGTTCTGATATGCCTTGTTGCAGAAGAGTTTTTTAAACCAATGTTGTATTTAACAATTAACTCTGAGTATCTATGGTAGAATTTAGAAAATGCTTTTCGAATTTTATGATATCTATAACCTTGTTTTAATAACTTAGCAGTTAAATATTAGTTTCTGTTCTTGAAGTCATCAACATTAGAACACACTCTAGCAAAACGAATAAGCTGAGAAATATATACGACAAAGGAAGGGGAGCGAGGAACATCTCCATCAAGAAATGGGAAATTTATTATTTCAAAATTAAAATCATCCCGTTTATCATAAATTTAAGAAGAAACTATGCCACTTGCTATGGCAAGTTCAAGTCCAAAAATGGAGCTTCAGTATCAGAAGAATTCGCCTTATTTAACTGAAGTTCAGTAAGATATATCTGACCTACCATTTGTTCAAATAAGGATTAACAATATTAAGTAAGTCATCTAAATATCTGGAGGTGGAGTTAAAAGCTTCAATAATATCAGTTTGATGTCTGACAGAGACAACACGAAGTCTCTCTCATAACAAAGCAAAACCAAATCTGCAACAAGAGGAGCACAATTAGTACCCATTAGAATGCCTACAATTTTTCTATATAATTTCGAGCCAAATCTTATAAATACATTTTCTAAAAGACATGGATCACACATTTTCTGACAAGACCACAATTTATATCGTTTAGGTTTTTCAGAAGTAAAAAAGGCCTTTTTATCATTACAAGCTAACTAAAGTGAGCCCTTTCTGTTAAATGTTTGTTCAAATAATTCTGTTAATTTTTCTTTGATTAGATTATGAGGCAATGTAGTTAGTATAGAGAGTAGAGAAAACATATGTAAACAAACTAGATGCTAAAAAACCTATAGACTGTAATTTATTAAGAATTTCACCTGAATTTTTGATAGACCAAAATAAATTTTTACCAAACATTTCATTAACTGTTGTGCAATATTTAATGACATGGTTTATAATCGCAGTGAGGCAAGAAGTCAAAAGAATAGACAACTCAGTAGTTGTACATGAACCAGAATTAGCAATAAAACGCGACTTATAGGGCCGTTTATGAAGTTAAACTAACCAGTATATTGCTGGAAGCTTGCTGTGGTCCTTATCAACAAACATCACAAACTTAGCTGCCATATATGGCATCGATGTCTATCAACGATAGACGTCTCATCAAGCCTGTTATGTTCATATGTTTTTGCAGTGCTAAGTTCTTGCTTAAGGGTGTTTTGGACAAGTGGTTTAGGAGGAGATTTCGTTTAAAGATATTTCTTATCTGGAGCTCTAATGGGCCTTTGATCCGCGCAGCAGAACCATTTGTGCAATTTTGGTAGAGAGTATTATAAGTTAAAATTCCGTGAAATTATTTTGAATTTGGACCAGTGGTCCAGGAGATGTCTTTTAAAGATATTTCTTACCTGGAGCTCTGGCAGTTCTTTTGTTCAGCGAAGCTGAACCATTTGTGTAATTTTGGTAGAGCGTTTACAGAGGAACACTTCTGTGAAATTAATTTGAATTTGGACCAGTGGTTCAGGGATTTCTTACCTGGAGCTCTGGCAGCCCTCCTGTTTGGTGGAGCGGAACCATTTGTGCGATTTGAAAGAGGGCATCATGGGGAACATTCATGTGAAGTTATATGAAATTTGGACCAGTGGTTTAGGAAAAGATGTCTTTAAAGAAAAATATGACGGACGCACGCACGACGGACGATGGACGAAGACCGATCACTATAACTCACATTGAGCCTTCTGCTCAGGTGAGCTAAAGAGGAAACTGAACTATGTGTAAAATAGGATAGCCTGTAGCTCTATATTGTGCTCTATGGAAGATTAATACAGAGTAAACAAGTTGATCAGGCTGCCCCATTTCATGATCCATTGAAAACGCTAAAATTCAAAATACTTGCCTCTGACTGTGTGATTAAAAAGGGTGTCAAGACAGTTCCCTTGCTCATTTATTATGTCATGTTATATATGTTACATCCTTTAATAAGCACTCTAATCTTAGAAACTTAGTGAATCATATAAGTGAAACGGCCTCATTTGCGCTCTGTTCATTCTGTATTGCATTGCTGTACCTGCTGTGGAAAATCTAGCTCAAAACGTTACCTCTGGTTTAGCACTTAGAAGTACCTAGACTTCATATAAGTTTTTGAATGCTTAGGGAAAGATAATAAGTTCAGTGACATAATTAGGTGAAATATGCTTGTTGCATGTATAGAAAGGCTACATTTATAAAAGTTAACTAGCTGAGATATTATTCTTTTCACAGAAATATCAAGGTACATCAGTTCAGGCTGTCATTGTTTTTAAAGGCTTTCTGTTTTCTCCTTCTAAAGCTTTATTCTTTATCCTACTTGCAGAGTATCACTTAAAACGCATATTCAAAGAGCCAACTATTAGGAATTCGTATCAGTTTCCGTAATAAATATTTTAATGTCTTCAATTTGTAGCCCAAATTTCAATTTACTTTTTCTTAATTTGATAATGTAACGTATGCCACATATACTCAGTAAATTTCATAAACTTGTAAAAAGCAATTTAAGAGCAAACGCCCAAGTATAACATGATTATTTCATGTTATAGTTTTTCTTGTTGATCTTTATAGCGTTCTCAGCTGGTCGCAGAGCCCTTGCGGCCGCGACGAAACACTTTATACTCTGCTTATTGGTTCGACCAAGGAAAGCATCCCGATGTTGCTGAAAATTGTTAGGTTTGTTGCTTAACGTCCCAGTCAACAGCTATGATCATGTCGGGACGGTCAATTCACCTAACCAAATATTTCACACTTCATAAATTCCACACCGGTACGGGTCGTCACTTCTGGCTCATGTGAAATTACGTACGGGCGATTTCGATAATTTTTGGGGTGTAAAATTCGTGCTTTAATTTCACATGTTTATCATATTGCTTCGAGTTTTTACCGTGTGAAGAACTGGTACGATTTTTCTCAGATGTGAAGAATTGCATGGTACTTAATTTCACAAATGTGAAGGGTCGGTATCAAAATCTCAGACATGTAAAGAATCGGTACCTAAACCTCACATCTGTGAAGAATTGGTAGCAAATTATCACTTGTGAAAAATTGATATCAAAACCCACATGTGTGAAGAACTTGTACCCAATCCTCACACATGTGAAAAATTGGCACTAATTCATCAGATTAGTCTGATGTTAAAACTGGCTCTTAATCGTTACAGATGTAAGTAAGTAAGTAAGTGACAAAACTGTGAAGAATTGGAATCGAATGCAAAATGTAGCAGCTTGGGGGGAGCTATTTTATCAATGAGAGGGATACGCATGTATGCTCTATGACATTTGCCTACGTGCGTATTTTTCACAAAGTGAGATATTGGTACGGAATATGTGACGTACAGGTACCATTTTTTCGCGCGCTGTGAGTAGGCCTAATTGGTACAAATTCTTCACAGTTTGAAATTTGCGAAGTGTGAAATTTGCGGTTCATCAGTACATCAACAAAAAATGAAGGCGCACTTCGTAACGGCATCGGCATATATATTGTGACATCTACAAAGTTAGTGTTCGTTGACATAATTCTTATCTAATTTACATGAATGTTCAAGTCTCTGTATCGGTATGAACAGGCTGGTCTGGATAGTATCTCATGCGATAGCTCATCTATTAATCGCAGCCAAAGTCTAAGGCCTTTGAAAGGACAGACAGGGCACCTGTTTAACCAACGCTTAGTATCCGGAATCAGAGAACCGCATCGATGTTTACGCTGCGATTTAGCAGAATGCATATATTTTGTATAAAGAGGTGGCAAGCAACGTTGCATTTATAGTAGATGGGCCAACTTGCTCAGATACAGAGATTGATTAGAAAATTGGAAATTTGCATGAAGCAAGTTGAACTATTGTACACCCAAGAGAGCGAGTGATAAAGGCGCTGATCACTCTGTGCGGATGCGCAGGCTGGTTTGTGCCTTTGTTTCTCGCATTTTCTCATCTATCTATCTATCTATCTATCTATCTATCTATCTATCTATCTATCTATCTATCTATCTATCTATCTATCTATCTATCTATCTATCTATCTATCTATCTCTGTCTGTCTGTCTGTCTGTCTGTCTCGCGGTCTTTGACAAAGCTGTGATTTTATTGCATAGCAGTTGTTAAGGCACTGCCAAAACGAACCGGCAGATGAAATGGTCTGGCAGACTCGGCAAAACCGGCAGTAGGCCTAACGCACCAATCTATGACTTATACATGTAGGCCTATGTGAATTTAAAATGTTTTTTCTGTCTGTCTGTCTGTCTGTCTGTCTGTCTGTATGTATGTCTGTCAGATACAACGGGTCAAGCGGGCACGGCAGATGAAATGGTCTGGCAGATGAATCGATCTGGCAGATGAAACGGTCCGGCAGACCCGGCAGAGGAAACGATCCGGCAGACCAGCTAAAACCGGCAGTAATTAAAACTCACGGATCCATGACTCAGGTCTTTGAATTTAAAATAATCTATCCATCTCTCTATCAACCAGTCCGTCTGTATGTCTGTCAATCTATCATTGACAATGCTCTGCATGAACATGAAAGTTTATTTTGGCACTGCCGAAACCACCCGGCAGATGAAACCGGTCCAGATAAAGATACGTGTAGGTCTTGAAGTGATCGGGCAGTAATGCACCGATTCATGACTTGCGTAGGTCTGTTAATTTTAAAAGGAACTATTATTGTCATATCTGTGAAAATATTTGTGACCATATAAAAATAGTTAGGTCAACAGTGCCTTCAGAGCGACCGGGCAGTTGAACAGACAGAAACAATGTTCCGCGGAATTGACCAAATTAAACGGGACGATAATTTTAGCTTAAATGCCATTCTAATTTGTATATTGTCTTTATTTCAGTGGTTCTTCGATGTATAACGCATGTGTAAAATATTTAAGAGTTTTAATTTGCTTTAATTCATCTTTTTTAGTTTAGTGATAAAAGCCGGTACCGAAAACCGTTATTCTCCGGATACCAACTTCGGGTGCAATCGTAGGTTCGGTCCGGCACGGTCCGGCTAGGGCTTTTACCGACAACCGTCACGAAATCTTCTTCTCGCAATTCAAACGTCCCCAAGTCAGAACGCCCACGAGTCAAAACGTCATTTTTTCTTCTTATACATCTTTGTCATTTTCTAACATATCCTCACACCGTAGTCATCATGCATTGTATAAGTTAAGGATGCATTGTGTGTTTCCCTTAAAGGTCAAGGAAATACTAAAAATATTGCATCTATTGTGATGGCATATTCTCGAAGATGATGAGTGCTTTTTGATAAGTGGTTACTGAGATATGCACCACTTGAGAAACTTCAACCAATTTTGTCATACTTTTTAAAGGTTTCAAAGTAGTTTTTGAGTCATATGATAAATAGAATTTAACATTATTGAATTTATTAAACTCGTTGCGAAAAAGAAATAAAATGCTCGACAAGGCGTTGTGAAACCAGTGGTTAAAACTTAAGGACGGTCACAAGGCCGAACCCCCGAGAACGGCAATTCCGTAAGACACTCCCATGAACAGATCATTACAATTAGCTGAGAGATTGGTAAGTTTTGATAGCTGTCAAAAACTGCCCACATCGTCTGAAAATTTGCACATTACGTGTTAATGTGGCGTAACACGGTTGTCAATCTGTCTGCGGAAGACATCTCAATTACTTCTTAAAGGGTCATTGACACTTGCTATGGGTAAATGCCTATGGTTTTCAGTAAAAATAAAAGTCTGTCAATCGTCCCTTTCTTCGCATTGAAGCTACCCTGTCCTGAGTACTTTATGGCTGTGAAATCCGTTTTCGATATTAAATGCTTCAAAGATGTAAATTTTTGGGTAGAACAATCAGTTTTACATTAAGATATATAGGAATCCGAAAACATTTTTTAAAATATCATTCCCCCCCGTGTGCCAGCAAAAGCTTTTGCCTGCATATGTGTTACCATATTTTACACTTTGTATGGAAGTGGCTTGCTGGCACACGGGGGGGGGGGGGGGGGGGAAAGATGTTCAGCAGCCCAAAAACCTAGGGCCTAAGCCCATAAAATGCCCTTTCTACAAAATAAGAAATTAATGACAGTAATGAAGATCTCTAGAACCAAACTCTTAAATTGTTTTGTATTCTGTGCTAGATTAATATATGGTACTTAAAGATTAAAAGTAGAATTAGCAAGGTTTTATGCATTTTTTCATAAGAAAAAAATTCACTGTTATTAAATGACACATTATTTTGCAAACGTCCTGTACTTATCTATTTGCATGCTAGGGAATTGTTCCAGTTTTTATTTTTGTCTGCTGACTTTCTTCAAAATTAAGTTTTTAAAAATAAACTACCCAGAACCACTATCAAAGTGTCAAACAGTTTGGATCCAGATCAAGACCGACATTCTATTGGTCTTCATCTGGGTTCAAACTGTTTGCAAAAGGCTATTGGCAGACGACAAAATTATCCACTGGCATGCAAAGAGTTATAACAGGTAAATACTTTAGTGTTCAATATATTGTTTCATATAGGGATATACATGCATCATGTATACCATAAATATTAGGACACTTTAAATACATTCAACATGCTATGCCCTTTAAACAAAGCAAAAGTAATATTCAAAGGATCTAGTTAGAATCAGTTTTACTTTCCAATGCTAAATGGGACACTTTCATTCCTTCAAAAAAATTTATTTCTTTTGTTGAGCTATTGGTTTTGTATTATTTACGGTACATGTAGTCAAAAATGTACAGGTAACTTCTAAATTATCTCCCCAAAATCATTTTATTACAAAACATATTTTGTTTTTAAAACAATTTCATCAATTATCGTGATTCGTTAATTCTCTGCATATGGTATGGTCAATAGATATCACCATGCCTACCAAATAAATCAAGAAAACGAGCAGAAATCACTTTTTAAAGCACCTTTTATTTTCATGAAATTTCAGACCCCCTCCCCTTTCTACCCGCCATAACTCTCGAGTCCGTAGGAATTTTGAAAATATTTTGCTAGCTGGCTCTTGCCATTAGATTCACCTATTACACTGATACTACATGCACCACGCTAGAAGCTCAAAAGCAGCGTTCTGGGAATCAGAAAAATAGGCGTATAAGGCCCAAACCGTCAATGATCCTTTCCATGATTTCGTTGGCTATATCATATATTATATTCCTTTATCGATATGGCGACACTAGCTTAACGCAAAATAGGCGTAGGATAAGGGCAGGATACAGCCCGAATTCCTTTTTTGGAGCCATAGTGGGTGCATAAAACTGGGTGTGCCGTGTGTGCTATATATGCCTAATGCGCAGGGACCGCGGCACACCGTCACAATAACTGAAAAATGATGATGATGGCGACACTAGCGCGGACGTGGGTCCGTACACTACTTTATGGTGTAGATGTTCAGTATCTATTCTACCAATTTTGGTTTCATTGAACTTATCTTATGCTGACGAGACGAAATTCGGAGCATCGAAGTTAGAAACCGATCTTTCTGCTGCTACAGTGCACCTACATGCGCGGATCCAGAAATTTTCGTCAGGGAATAGAGGGGGTGGGAGCGGGGGGGGGGGGGGGGGGGGCGGGCAAACCCAACTGACAAGTGTGTGTGTGTGTGTGTGTGTGTGTGTGTGTGTGTGTGTGTATGTGTGTGTGTGTGTGTGCGTGCGCGCGCACTCAACTTATTTTATAGAGGGGTCCAATAGTTTATTCCAAATGAAACTAACATTTTCAAGGGTTTGGGGAGGGGATGGCGAAGTGCCCTAATGCTTCGCTCGTGATTTTCCAGGGGGGGGGGGGGGGTCCGGACACCTGTCCCCTTCCCACTGGATCGCCCAACTTCTTGAACAGTGCCTCTGACCATCCAGATAAAACATAACCCATGAAATTGGAGACAAAATTCCGAGTACAGATGCTCTCGGCGTGTGTAATTTTCAGTAAAAGGCATATGGCGTCGCGCACATAAGCTGCTAAAAAGAAAAGCTGTCCAGAAAGTACCCAGCAAGATAATAAGCCAGCAAGTGAACTTTTGTCACTCGTCGCATTGGCGAGCAGTCAAGGCTCATGCGAGCCTGCGCATACACACGGTCTCTGTAGAGCCTTTGCTGCTCGCATAAAAAGAGTATGAAAGTATAATTGAGCCGCGACATGACTGTGATTTCCAACAATGTGACATTTTGACAAGTGTAGACTCAGACGAGCCTGTGCAGCCTCCTTTTAAGGCGAGAAACTCCAAATAATGTTAGGTCAGTAGCTTAACTGTCATATAATATTCAAGCGACTAGCAAAGACTCTGATCAGACTGCGCGTATGCGCAGGCTGATCTGAGGCTTTGCTGGTCGCAAATACCACAATGTTGGAATTCTCATGTCGCGGCTCATATGAATGCTCACGCTAAAATATAGGCTTGAAATCTCACTGTGTAGTTGCGCATGTACGTTTAAATTGTGACTACGCATATGCGATAAGTAAATTTGGCCTCGTCGCGAGAAAACTTGACATTGATTAATGCGAACAACAAAGGCGCAGACAAGCCTGCGCTTCTGTGGGTTCGAGTATCACTGGAGGCACTGCGTTTTGTCCTTGAGCAAGACACTTTGTCCTCTGTTTAGTACTGGTTCAGACCCGGAAGCTTGAATTTTGTTGACTGGGACGTATCACTCACTGATTGCTGATAACAGCTACCAAATGTAAAAAGTAGGGATGTGTGCAAAAAAGCTACTGAAATTTATATGAAGGCGGAAGGCTCAATGAGCCTATACCGCTCACCTGAGCTGTTGGCTCCATGTTTCGGCCTCATGGTTACATAAAACATTTTTATCATGAGTATTTGAGAGCAAATGACCCCGGGTTGCCAATTTGGACCCCAAAAGCATGGTTGGCAGGATTTATGTAAGTATAAAAATGTAAGCGGAGAAGAGTTTTTTTTTTTTTTTTTTTTTTAAAGTTTCCCCCAATTATAAGTCTATGGAAGCCAATGGTCCCTTAAATATAACCGATCCTATACTAGCTAAACCCTCGCAACTATAATCAGTACGTGTATTGAACTCGGAACCACACACACTAAAATCTTGGCTGATTTTAGTGCTGTTCTGATTTAATATTGTAAAAGCAGACAGGATTTGAAGATCAAAACCATACCCTAGATAAGACGGGTATTAAGATTGCAGTTAATTCAATGTACTAATTATTGGTTAGAAAATTATTTTACTCTGAAAAATAGAACTATTACAGAGATTATGTGCATACTGGGTGATTTTGCAAGTTTTTTGTCGTCTGTGGATTCCCTTTTAAAAAATATTTTTTGACAAAAAATACTTCAGGAATACCATCAGAGCGTCACCGTTTCGGATATGATCAGGCCTGACAAATCTGGATCCATACTGCTTGCAGAAGCTGCCGTGGTGTAGTGGATAAACCGATTGCCTTGTAAACCAGGGGTCGCAGGTTCGATCTCCGGCTTCATCAATCTGTCAGATGAGACTTTAAGCCGTGGCCCGTCTCCATATTACCTTAGTTGTTGGTAGAACGTTTCAAACACAAACAAAACAACAACAAGACTGCTTGCAAAGGTCACCATCAGCCAACGTAATTGCAAAGAATATCAGCCATCGCCTGCTATCGCATTGAGAAGTTTTTTGGTCACTCTGAAAAGATTAAAATTTATGACCGGATCAAATTTCATGCTCGTGTGAGATGAACATGAAAAAAAGTTTCATGACCTGGAGGTCTGGTCTGGTTCATTACACACACGTATTAGCTGAATGTCCATACCAGGATGCTCAGCCAGGCATTGTTTGTTCACAAACTCCAGGGCGCTGTAGCCAGTTGTCTATATTATACATGTAGGTCTCTCTTGTCCGCCAGGTACAGACAGAAGCAATTGCAGACAACAATACCGTCCTTGTTCTCAACGCGACCACGTCTTCATTAAATCAAATTAATGTTCGAACTGTCAATGCCATCATTTTAACTGTCCATCGGTACATCTAATGACCAATCAAAAATCGCGCATCATTTTCATTCACATTGGTCATTTGTTGTTGAAATCTGGAAATATGTGCACCTAAAAGAGTAGGGTGTTGCGCATCACTGTACTGATATATGTGTGTGACGTAAAAATTGTTTCATCGGAAATCTGCGTTTGAGTCATTGGGCAATTACTTATGTCTGATCTTAGAGGAAAAGAAGAGGAAGTGTTGGCCATCCTTGCCTAACCCCGTGGGCGGGCGAGACTTTATAAATGCTAAACAGAAACAACTGACAGAATAACAATTTTACAAACTGATTTAAAATAATCTTCGTTTAGTGATAAGACACAAAGTATGGAAGTGATAACTAAAGGATTAGTGCTATTATTTGTAAGTACATGTATAAACAGTCTTGTTTGTCTCTACGTTCAGCTCCATCAAATGCCTATATTTCGTGAGCATCAATATCTAGTAGATCTGTATTGTAATTGACATTGCGGCCATGCGCGGATCCAGAAAGTTTTGTCAGAGGGGCCCAACTTTGACAATGTTTTTTTAGGTGTTTAGAGGATCAAAACACCATTAAAAGCGGGACATCATCGTCTCGCCAGCGAAACGCCGGGGCCCAACTTTGACAATGTTTTTTTAGGTGTTTAGAGGATCAAAACACCATTAAAAGCGGGACATCATCGTCTTGCCAGCGAAACGCCGGGGCCGATGGTGGCCCAACATTGAATGCTGGCTTAGTAGCTTTGTGATTTTCCATGGGATCTGGACCAGTATTGCTCAGAAACCCTATATTTGTATTATACTAGTGATGTTATCTCATTTGTAAAACAAGTTTCAAGATATTTTGCTCAACATCTCTTGAACAGAATAGAATCACCGAATGGTAATTTCATTTAATTGTGTGTGAGCCTTGATATTGTCAAGATCTAGTTACATGCTGAGCTACATGTAGCTAGGAACATACACATCAGTTGCCAGCTTGGCAAGTAAAGTGCTAAAACATTTAAATTTTACTCGCTAAAGACTCATGTTTTTCCCCCAATCCATTGCTCTCACGCGCAGGCTCTGATTCAAATCTGAAAAAGGGATCGTCTGGACACACAGTTGACTTTTTTCTTGCTCATGTCATCCACAAACATTTGGAACCCCTATTTTGTCTGCAAACTCACGACAAAACATCGGGCTTGATCTGGATCAAAACTGTTTGTGACACTCTGGTGCTTTTCCTGAAAGATGTTTTTGATTGACACTCTGGTGCTTATTCCTGAAAGAGGTTTTTGATAACGTTAAAAAAATTCAGCTGACGAACAAAAACATGTAGCAAAGAGTTAGAGTACAACATGTAGCAAAGAGTTAAAGTACGCAAAGAGCATTCAAGATACATGAGTGAAAGTTTTCAGGATTATTCCTGAATTCAGGATTTTGTGGCTGGAAAGTCAGCCTCAAAATGGTGAATTAGGGAGATTATAATAGGTTTGTATACAGTCTGTCTAAAGGCAACTGATCATTTAAACTTGAAATTGTGAATATTTAATGGGCATACTACAAGTTTTAAGATTGGAGCTTCAAAAGTTCATGATTTGGAAATGTTGAACTTTCACCCATGAAGATACATCTACTTGCTATTTGAGCCGTGACATGAGATTTCCAACGAGTTGGTATGTGCGATCAGCAAAGACTCAGACCAGCCTGCGCATACGCACAGTCTGATCAGAGACTTTGCTAGTCGCTTGAATATTCTATGACTGTTTAGATACTGACTGAACATCATTTGGAGTTTCTAAGCTTAAAAGGAGGCTGCACAGGCTCGTCTGAGTCTACACTTGTCAAAATCCCACATTGTTGAGAATCACATGCCACGGCTCATTTCCCTTTTCTATTTAGTGAAGATTTGTTCATTTTTCAGATTGCTGTTTTTACATCAGCTATCCATCTACAAAATCGACCAGATGTTCGTAGAGCAGTTTGTCGGGTGAGATACTTATTTAGTTGTCTTTTTCTACATAACATTGTAATCAACTAATGATACGGTGCATACACAACCATATCCACTTTCTAAACACATGAACTGCTCATTTGGCATCACCAAAATTTAGAAAAAAGCTATCTCAGTGAACCCGTGAGGAAGAGAATCAATACAGTATAAAGTTAAATCAAGGGACCAGCGCGCCCATCAACGCCAAAGTAAATTTTCAAATTATCTCAAATTTGAATATAAGGTGAACATTAACACATTATTTTCTTATGGCCAAAAGTGGTGTCAAGCAGCATATGGCTTTTTCATTATTTGGAGTTTGTCCATTTATATTTTAGTGCAAGCC
The DNA here is from genome assembly GCA_964019695.1 of Loripinus fragilis. Taxonomy (NCBI): domain Eukaryota; kingdom Metazoa; phylum Mollusca; class Bivalvia; order Lucinida; family Lucinidae; genus Loripinus; species Loripinus fragilis. Next base: position 39,277,349 of record OZ026515.1, read on the forward strand.
TACGACTGTTGGCTAGAAATATTGAATGCTAAAAATCATTTTTGTAAAGTCAAATGCCTAACCTACATAAATCAATGAAGAAAAAAAAACTTCATACACCATTTTGAAGTTAAATCATTTTTGTATCGTGAAAAATGGTTAAAATCTTAGAGACTAAATTGTGTTTTGGCAGCCATTTTGGATACCATCTTTGACACCATATTTAATATACCAATGTAGATTAATTAGCAAAAGTAAGAAATGTTAATACATACAAGAATTAGGTGGAAAACGATCCAGTTTTCATATTTTTGGTGCGAACCAGGTAACAGTACAAGCATTTTCCTTGTATGCCTGACCTCTTAGAAGCCATCTTGCTTTTCTCTAATTTCTCAATGATGACAGGGTGTCATCAGTTGGATTCTTTATTGACAAGGTCTTACCTACAAGAATCACTAAAGAAAAAAAAACTTTATATGCCATTTCCAGGTCAAACTGGTTTTCTGCCGGACTAAACCATAACAAGACACCGCGCTCTTCTGTGCTTCTTATCTAAATCGTTGGACCCTATATTGGAGGAGCCCGAAGTAACATTCAAAGACTTAAATCTCTGTTGCTTTTGCAAGGAAACAAATATGGATTTATATCTAGATTAAGACTCATCATTAATTTAAAGAAATGCAATTAGTTTTTCGGATGCTTGAAAGTATGAACTCAATTCAAAGTAATATCATGTTTACTTTCACGGATCATCCCTACGTATAATATATGGTCCGTGTAACTTTGAACTTAACTTAGGGCGGGTCATACGTTCATGAACATACGAAAAAGGAACACCATTATGATGGATTCGGAACATCGGAAAAGGCAACATGAACTCGGACAGCTAATGAAACGAACAAGAAACTAGTTTTTACACGTGCGAACCAGATGTGGGCTCGCCGCCAATTCGCTGTTTCGTATAGGAGCTGGGCCCGAGTTTGAACGTGTTGTATATTCTGAAGTTTATTAGGTGTTAAAGGGTTGCAAAAATCTAATGGTAGCCCTAAGTAAAGGTCTGCTATGAAAATGTAATATATAGGAACTGAGGGCGTTTATTTTACGGAGATATTCATGTCAAAATCTTTTTTATTTACAGCGAGCGCCACCATGTTGTCCTGGCCATGCCTGTAGAGCCTACCAACAATTCGATAGCTCTACTCCAGTGGCGGCTTGCGCAAGAACAGTGGAAGGGCGACGTAAGTATTTGAAACATTTTCCCGCCATTCACGCAAATGTCGTAGGCTTACTTTGGTAGCCTATATTGCGAACACTATGTACCCAGGCAGATCAGACTGCTCCTAAGCAGTCTGACCAGGGTTCATAGCGTTTGCCTCTTATGCTTTAGCTTCTATGACAAAATCAATATAGAACGCATTTGTTTAAACGCAACAGACAAACAGAAGTAAATTGTCTTGCTCAACTGAGCTCCTATGAATCGGTATATAGATTATGGCAATTATCATATTGCATAAACGAGCATGTTCAGCTATCAAGTTGGACAAGCTGACTCGACCTTGGCTTTAGCCTACGTCTGTTTCTATACTTTATATTTGTAAATAAGGAAGACTCGGATGAGAATGCACATGCTCATGTATGCCTGAACTAGTCACCTGTGTGATAAGGATCATTTTCACGCGCGCTGTTCATTTTCGTCGATGTTTGTTTGTTTGTTTGTTTCGATTCTTTATATTCCATCAACAATCTTTCAGTTAAACAGGGACGGGTCTTCCTGGGTTGAACCAGTACTAAGCTAGGATAAATGAGTTTTCGTCGATGTAGAAGGCCAGATTAGCATTTACTTACTTCAGTATGATCAGTAGGTGTGTCATAGTGTGCCACGAAATAGCATGTGCCTTGCGAAGACTCAGTTCAGCCTGGTCATCCACCAAGCTTGGTCAAAGCCTTTGCACTCCGCATTTAGAAGCTTCTCACAGGCATTGTTTGATAAGATTTGTTGTGTGCACTTGAATTTTTGTTGATTGTGTCAATAAGATGGCAATGACTGTAAGCGCACCTGAGCATCCCAGGGGCGGATTCGGGATTCAATCGAAAGGGGTTCATATGTTTAAAGAGACGGGGGTTCGCTTTGCTGATTTTATCTCATTTTTCTTAAATATCCCATGAAAATGAAATCATTTGGTCTCACTGAGACCAAATTATTTCATTTTCATGGATATTTAAAAATGGGGGACAGGAAGTGGGGTTCGAGCGACCCCCCCCCCGCTCCGACCCCCTACTGGATCCGCCAGTGGATTCACTGGTCGCCATGCAATATGTGCCATTTTCATTCACGAAATAGCTCAATATTTTTCAGCCATGTACAAACCTGGTTCACGTGCACAAAGAAGTATCTGTGGAAACCCAAGAAATGAATTTTTCGGAAGACGTTCACCTCCACGAGGGTTTCCGGGCAGACCTGGTTCTAGATTTGGCGGGAGATTAGGTGATGCAAGACGGCCTTCGAGATTTGGACCACCTTTGGATAGGAGACAATTTCCTCCTTCAAGAGGCCAGCTCAGAAGACCAGGTTGGGGAAATGAAAACAGATTTAATTGGAATGATAACGGAAGGGGTTGGGATGGTGACAACAATAACAGGCGTGGCCCGCCTTCTGGTATCCGGTGGGGTTCTCCAGCAGACCGACTTACCAATATGTTATCTCAGCGAAATATATTCGGTGGTCAACAGGGTTTCTCAGGGCCACCACCAGGGCCACCAGGTGGTGGATTCCAAGATCCAAGAAGACCTGATGTAGCACCTCCCATCATCGACATGGGTGGTCAGTTTGGCAGGCATGGTGGACAATTCGGCAGCCAGGCTGTACAGTTTGGTAGTCAGGGCGCACAATTCAGTAGTCAGGACGGACAATTTGGTATAGGATCTCAACGTGGACAGTTGGGTTTAGGATCTCAGGCTGGACAGTTGGGGCCCCAGGGAGAAGAGTTGGGATTAGGATCCCAAGGACAATTGGGTTTAGGTTCCCAGGGTGGGCAGATGGGTTTAGGACCCCAGGGTGGACAGTTTGGTGCCCAAAGTCCAGATTTCATGGGGACAATGTCTCGTTTTGGTGGTCAAGCACAAGACTTCCAGGGAAGTTCTGTCGGAGGTTCCATGTTCAGCCCAGCTCAGTCAATGGGGTTAGATGTTAGTCAAGCAGGTTTTGCTGGGACCGAACCTATGCTGTTCGAGGGGCAGTCAAGTGCTGCAACAAGGACCAGTATACCGGGATCAGGTGTAAAGAAACAGTCATCATCATCTACGTCAGAGCAGCAACAGTTTGGAATGGCTGCAAAAGCTACTATACCGGGAGCTCCGGGACCCGGGTCCATGGGATCGCAGCAACCACATGGATCAGGTACTCTGGGGTCACAGCTTCCACATGGAGCTCAGAAACCAGGAACTTTGGGATCACAGTCACCTCAGAGAGTTCCGGGACTAGAAACCCTATTATCACAGCCACCACATGGAGCTCCAGGACCAGGAGCCGTAGGATCACATCCACATGGCTCACCACATGCCAATCCAGGGCCTCAAGGCTAGTGCAATTGTTGGCGTGATTTAAGGCAATTATCCATTTAAAAAGAAAATTGCCGTTTTACAAATGCAATGTTCACAATAGTTTTAACCCTTAATGCGCCAATTGCAACAAAAGTCGTCTGCTTTTTTCGTCTGCTGAAATGTTTAAGAAACCTCTATGGCAAACAGTGTGGATCCAGATCAGACTGCTCCTGTAGGAGCAGTCTGTTCTGGGTCCACGCTGTTTGCTTCTATACTTGATTTGTCAGTAATGCTAGGCAATTGTTTGCAGCAGACGACTTCAGCAGACAACATTTTCAGATGCATTTTTTTCTTGGCACTTCAAGGGTTAATATAAAGGCAAGTAGGTCGGGCCAACCTGTTTAATTTAAAGTACAGTAGTCTTTATGCCTTGTCACCAGAAAACTTAAATTTGCTGCTACAAAAAATAAAAAATGGAGTTTTAAAAATGGGCCCTTGTTGCAAAAAAACTTCTTGCATGCAAACATCTGAGGCACAGAGCAGCATGCGCAGATGTGTATGCTGATCAGTGCCTTTGTTATGGCTTTCTGGAAAGCCTTACAAATACTTTTCTAGCTAGTCTCAGTAGCTGAGCATGCTGAATTCACTCACTGGGTCACAAACCCAGAGCAAATTTTCACATGACAAGGTCCAAATGATGTAGCAAATGTTGATAACAATCTAGGTGGTGAAGAACAAAGACGCCGATCAGACTGCATGGGCTGATCTGTGTCTCTGTTGCTCACTCATGTAACTTTTCTCATGACATGGCAAAACTACTGCCATTGGAATGATAAATCCATTTGTGTAAATAGTTTTATTCCGAATGATAGATACCAGAATATTGCTTCTAAAAATCATGATACTATTCTGAACAAGCAAACAAACAAAAAGAAATGACCAACATAGGTCCCAATCTGGATCCAAACCATTTGACACTCTGACGCTGTTCCTGAGAAAGATTTCTTTGAAAAAGTCAACTTTGAAAAAAAAGTCAGCAGACGACAACAAAAGTATAAAAAAATTACCCAGGATGCAAAGAATAGTTAAGATTGATGCTTCACATGCAGTCATCAAAATATAACCATAAGGCCAGTTTAGCGATTTTTTAAGCGTAAAATAGCTATTATATCCTTACCTTTCAATTTAAACATGTGTTTTGGGTGCTCAATAGAACCGTCTCTATGAGACGGTTCTTTTGAGAACCCACATGTTTTGGATGAGAAATAAAGAAAATAGTTTTCCAATACGCACTCTTATCTGGAGGCCTGATAACTAATGCCATGTTACCAGAAGGCACTGCAGATGCACTGGTTGATCCAGTCCCTTTACCTTGCCATAATTTCTGGCACAGGACATCTTATGTAGTTTCTGTGAAACAAGTTTTAGCATGCTGTATTTGACCTAATTAGCCCACATGATATTCTAAGTGCATACTTAATACGTAACCCTTTCCCTTCCAGTCACGATTTTTGTCATATCCAATCTCTTCTGCTTATGTTCTAAGGTATTAGGTAGCCTATATTGCAAACAATATGAACCCAGTTCAGACTGCTCCCATGGGAGCAGTCTAATCAGGGTCCATAGTACTTGTTTCCATGATAAAACTAGTCTGAAGTGCACTTGAATATATGCAACAGGTGTAAAAAGCAGACATTTTCAGGACAAAAATATTGGCCGGATAAAGGTTAATGGGCTATTTACATTATATGAACTTTTGTATGTGTAACTTCATTATTAACCCTTAATTTGTATATGGGAAACTCATATATGGGTAAATTCTACAAGCAGTGAGGACCCAAATGAAATGCCGCATTATGCGGCATTTCATCAGGGTCTACGCTGTTTGTAAAGGTAAAAAAATATCTTCAAACAAAAGACTACAATATTTTTTGAAAGTTATAACTGACACCTCTAGATGTGTACAATGGACTCACCCAAGTTTATCGTATCAGACCAGAAGGAAGAATCCATTAGTATAAAAAAAGGTTAATATGGGTTCATAACTTGAATGAAAATAGAGGTGGATCCTGATCAGCTGGCTTCTAGAAAAGTCAGTTGATCTGGATCTATACTGTATAAAGAATTTTGAAAGTTATGCAAGTGTGCTTATTAGGCCAAACACACTATGTAAAGGTATAATAAAGGAAGCACATCTGTATATAGATCAATGTTATGATGGTATAATTTATTTATATAAGGATGCCAAAGGCAGATTAAATACATGTAAAATAAAGACAATGTTGTTTTCTCTTATTTGTCCCTTTCAAAATGAATGCCTTGTATTGCTTTTCGGTGAATATTTCTTGCATACAGTACCATCAACCAGTTTATTTACAGGGGCTTGTATTTATGAGTCTTTGTTTCTTTGTCTGATGCTTAGGAACCTTCTCTTCAATTCCATCCTCACATTTTGACAAAATAACAGACCAGAAAAAAATGAAATTTTGACCAAACTGAATCCTAGAAAAGCCACTATTTTTCTTATGCTCGGTTTGAACATTTTTTCATATCCTTAAATCCTCTGACTTTCGTCGCTTCAACGCACGTATAACATTTCCCAAGGGCTAATATCACTAAAAAATCATAACTTCAAGCCCCACGTGGGTTCATTCCTTTTTTGTATGATAATGTGTGTGTGTTTAACGTCTCACCAACAGCTAAGGTCATACGGAGATGGAGGGGGGGGGGGGGGGGGGGGGGGGGGGGGGAGTCATGGCTTAATGTCTTATCTGCCAGACTGGATAAGCTGAGGATTGAACCAGCAATCCCTGGTTTACCAGGTGATTTGTTTTCCACTACACCACAGCAGATTCTTTGTATCCTATTTAGAGAGTGTGTGCAGGCAAGACTCAGTTTAGTCTCGGCATCCAACCAGGCTGGTCAGAGTCTTCACTGTGCACATTTATCCTTTTCATTCTGATGAATTATCTTATACATTTTGATACAATAAGTATGGAATTGTCCATTTTCTGTTACTATAGCAATGGTTAAAGTCAAATAAACTCCACCCTTTACACTTGGGTAATTGTTCTAATAAATCACCAAGAGGAAATTAACACTTTGTGGACCAGAAACCCCTGAACAGGTACTTTGACAAACAGTGAAGACCCAGATGAAATGCCGCAAAATGCGGCCTTTCATCAGGGTCTACACTGTTTACGAAGACAAAATCTATCTTCATCAGGGTCTACACTGTTTACGAAGACAAAATTGATCTTCAGAGAAAGAAATACAATATTTTATTGGAAATTATAACCTGTGTATATACAATGGACCATCCCAAGTGTATTGTATAAAATCAGATGGAAGAATCCATTAGTACACAAAGGGTTTGTATAAGCAACTTTTTTTGCCTCAGAGTGGACCAGCATCTGATCTGGGTCTGCACTGTTTACCTATGTTCTAGGCTTTTTAAAACAGTTTAAGGCACAAAAAGTAGTTTTTACGGTATGTCAATTTTTTATATAGCTTCGGCCTAGTGCCTGATTACAATGCAAGAATAAATAACAACGAGATCTTTTGAGATATATAAGCAGAAAAAGTTTATTATCATAATCATTACACATGCATACCTTGAAACATTCAACTCATTAAATGGGCCAGTACATGGGGTTTTGGTACATATAACATATGCTATCCAGGAGACAAAATTATTTCAATGATGAACTTGTCCTGCAGGACCAGTGACTTACAATTTTCACTCGTCCTGCAAACACATGCACTTGTCCTTTAAAAGCGTATGTAATATAGAACATAAGAGAGTAATATGTAACATGACTTCCTTGAGTAATTCTTCCCAAAGCACTCCTCCTGTAGGACAAGTGCTTTGGGAAGAATCACTCGTCCTTTCTAGATTTTACTCGTAATTACAAGCAGACAAGTGGAATTTTTGTCCCCTGCTATCAGTGAAGGCTCACACAAGCCTGCACATGTGTGCAGACTTGCTACAGCCTTCAGTATTTTGAGGCTTTTTTTCCATTGAAAATCCTGAATTCAGAAATTATCCTAAAAACTTTTACCCATGTACTACAAACTTTGTTTCGCCAAACAGTATATCTGATTCTGATTTGTATGCTGTTTTTTTTCATGCTTTTTTGTCATTTGCTGACTTTTTTCAAAATTAACTTTTTCAAATAATTCTTTCATTGTCAAACAGTTTGGATCCAGATCAGGCCCAATGTTCTATCAGGCCTGATCTAGGTCCAAACTGCAAAGATCTTCAGCAGATGACAAAATTCACCACTGGCAAGCAAAGTGTTAATAGTAATGCACATGAAATGGCCAAAACAACATGCATTGAGTTAAGTCATTTCCTATGCAATAGGTTTATGGATACCCCTATCTTTCACTGGTATCTTTCATACAGTTAACACAGACATACAAGAGTACATACACAATAAGCATGTCAAACATAAACGGCCTAAACCATTTTCCTGCCATTCACAACAAATGCTGTCTGCTTGCTCAACTATCTCAACTACTGGTGAACTTTGGTAGACTATATTCTTCCTTGAGAACAATTGGATCAGATTCAGAATCTACAGGCCTTTGGTTAAGAGTGCGTAACGGAAAAATATTTTTCTCATTTCTCAACCAAAACATATGTTGTGGGTACTCAAAAGAGCCGTCTCAATGAGATGGTTCTTTTGAGCACCCAAAACATACGCTAAAAAATATGGGTAAGAAAATATTTATAATTTTACGCTGAAAATTTTGTTTATCTAAATATGTGGAATCTATATGTCTTTGCTTTCTTCAGCAAAACTATTTATTGATAACGAGGACAGATTAATTCTGATCATCATTTGGAAGATTCAATTTCATAAATTCGGCACTAAAAGAGTTTGGTCCCTTTTTGTTTGACATACTTATACCAGGCATACACATTAAATGGAATACATGGAGCAAGGATACATATACTACATAATAAAATAATCAAAGAAATTTGTATACAACATAAATAATGGACGGACAACAGAAAATTTGTGATCGTTTGAACATGATAAAATTAAAAGCTTTGAAACAATACAGAGCTCACCCTTTTCCGGACATTTATGACATAATTGAGCCGTGACATGTGATTTCCAACAATGTGGTATTTTGACAAGTGTAGACTCAGACAAGTCCGAGCAGCCTCCTTTTAAGCTTAGAAACTGCAAATCATTTTCAGTCAGTAATTTAACACTCATAGAATATTCAAGCGACTAGCACAGCCTCTGATCAGTCTGCGCGTATGCGCAGGCTGGTGTGAGACTTTGCTGGTTGCACATACCACATTGTTGAAAATCTCATATCGCAGTTCAAATGTTGGCTGATTTTTCATCTGCTGATGTACTTTGGTGGCCTCTATTGCAAACAATATGAACCCAGATCAGACAGCTCCTATGATCAGGTTTCATAGTGTTTGCTTCCATGATAAAACTAGTCTTAAATGCATATGAATACATGCAGCAGGTGTAATAAGCAGGCAGCATTTTCAGAATTTAAATTACATCTTTAAATATGGAATGTACCAAATACAAGCACATGGATAATTTTCTGAAAACCATATCTTACCACCACTTTTGAATGGCAATGTCTAAATGTTTCGGAGATGGTACATGTTTCTTTCTATTAACCCTTTATAAACTAAATGAATTCTTCCATCTGGTTTGATACAATGAGCATAAGATAGTTCATTGTATACACCAAGGGGTTGCATGTTAGAATTTCCAAATTAATAAGTACTTTAGTCCATGAAGTTCATTTTTATCTTAGCAAACATTTTGTGGTATTTCATATGGGTCTTCACTGTTTGTCAAATAACTCCGTTCGTGGTTTCCAGTATATAAAAGGTTAATCAAGAATATACATGTATAAGTTTTACCAAACTTTGCATCACACAGGTTAAATGCAAATATGAATTAAACCTGTGCAATGCAAAGTTTCTTAAACCTACATAAAATAGGGATCTTAAAGATACATGATTCAGAATAGCAAACAGGGAGGACCCTGATCAGACTGCTTCTGATTTGGGTCTGCACTGTATGTTTAGGCCTTAGTGCTCGAAATTTTAGAACATTTACCGTAAGTTTGTGAACCAAGATGCCTCTAAGAAAATTTTGTAATTCAATATTAAAGTGAAAGTATGTTGCATGCACATAGACCAAAAACAAATGTCCTGGAAGCATACCAACCATATAAAGTGCAGTCCCTTTATAACACACCTTATTATTACAAAAATATGGAAGCCATAACATGACCATGTTATATCCAAATCTGTGTTATAATGAGGTGTATTATAAAGGGACTGCACTGTATATGGTTGGTTGGAATGTGGTCCCTGGGAGCCTATATGTTTGATGCGTAATATACTGTATGCAGAAAAAATCTATTCCACAAATGAGACTTGTAAATATTAAGAAAATATTATGAGGAGCGTTCAAAAAGAGTTGCTTATATTGTTGCTTGTAACGCATGTAAAACTTGAGTAAACTTGATACACATTTGTAATGAGCAATTCAATACCTACACAATGAACTTAACTTAGAAAACAGGCGATCTTGCTATTGGGTTCAATAGCTCTGTACAGCCCCATATTTTAGTATTATTTCAATTAGAAGAAAATGAATACTATAGATTACAGTATCCGATATGTAAGTGCAATGTCACCACCTTCGTTAAAAATCTCATAGTTTCATAGGTTACACAAAATATTTCAAAATGCAATAAAATAATTATGATAATAAATAATACAGAAGGCTGTTTTCAACTATTAAACATGATTGATGGGATACTGTGAAGTGACCTACTAACAAGACTTAGAAAGCCCAGATCAGCATGAAGAGATCAGAAAAATACTATTTTAACCCTTAACAGGCTGAACTGGTATGAAAACGCTGTAGATTGAGATACGCTGGCTTCTGAGATCCACACTATTTTCCACTCTGCTCGAAAATAAATGATCATAAGGCCAAATAAAAAATAAGTGTGTTTCGGGTTACGGGTCTGAAAATTTTAGGTAGGGTAGGCACGCATATTTTTTTTATAAATTATATTTTTTCTGGAAAAAAATATAATTTTATGCATTTCGAAAGGCATTTTGCCTTTCAAAATGCATAAAATTATATTTCTATTCCAGAAATCTGCAGAAAATTCTAGGTTTCACAAATAAATTTAGGTAGGGTCAGGTTACCCAAAACAGATGTATTTTTAAATTTGGCCTAACTGGAATCTTGCAAATTGATGGTTTAAAAAATATGGAGGAGTGTAGTACACGTACATAAAAATATCCAGCAAAAAAAGGACCAGCATGGTAAGAATTAACCTTTAATGCGCCAATCGCAACAAAAGTCCTCAGCTTTTCTCGCCTGCTGAAATGTTTAAGAAGCCTCTATAGCAAACAGTGTGAACCCAGTCTGTTCTGGGTACATGCTGTTTGCTTCTATACTCAATCCGTCAGTATTGTTAGGCAATTATTTGCAGCAGACCACTTCAGCAGACAACATTTTCAGATGCATTCTTTTCTTGGGGCTTTAAGGATTAATGTCACAAAATATTCCTTTCTCAAGCTCATTGGTAGGTTAAGGGTTGAATAATATCGATATGAACAATTACAAGGCACAACATCACATGATCACTGGACGGAACAACAAATTATGAGGTCAAGTATTTCATCCATATCCTACATTGCTTTGTTCTATGGCATCTCATCTGGATCTACACTTTTTATCAGTGTTTCTCAGAGCAAATATGTCATAAATTCATTATATTTATGCAGTGTTTCAACATTTCACAAACTATGCAATCTGTTACTACTATCTTCATCTAACATAGAGCCAAATAAACCAAAAAATTTAGCGTAAATATGTAATTACTTTCTTATCCATCAATCTAAACATGTGTTTTGGGTACTCAAAAGAACCGTTTCATTGAGACGGTTCTTTTGAGTACCCACAACATATGTTTTGGTAGAGAAATAAGAAAATCCATTTTTAATTACACTTATCTTAATGCCTTAATAGTATCTAAAATTTTGTTTATCAAATTTTGGGTAAACAAATAGCAAATACATAGAACATAGCCAAATTGCTCCTTTAGGAGCAATCTGCAGTATTCCTACTCTGGTTGCCAAAGTCATTTTGTAAAAAAAAATCCCAAAGCAATCAAAATTTTAGAACACTTATCATAAACACTGAAACACTTGAACACACCTCAGATCCAGAAAAGGAATAATCTTGAGTGTAAAAATTCAATCATTTTCTTATCCATCAGTCTTAACATGTTTTAGATGCTAAAAATAACCATTTCAAGGAGATAGTTCTTTTGAGTACCCTGAACAAATATTTTGGTTGAAAAATGAGAAAATGAATCAATAATTACCCACTCTTACTGTAGGCTTGCACACCTCATATGTGATATGAATATGTGATTTGAAGCAAAACTGGAATGTCATTTATTCATGTAGCTCCGTACAAAAACAAGGTTTCCCATACTGAAGCTCATGTGATTCTTACCCATGTAATCACAGAAACACTACAGGCTTTAACTCATTGCCTACTAGGTAATTTTTCATGCTTTTTTGTTGTCGGCTAATTTTTTTATCAAAATCAACTTTTTGGAAAAATTCTTTCAGGAATACCATCAGAGTGACAAACAGTTTGGATCCAGATCAGGCCTGACCTTTTGTCAGGCCTGATCTGGGTCCAAATTGTTTGCAAAGGTTATCAGCAGAAGACACAAGTAGGCAAGGAGTTAATATTATAAAATGAACCCTTGAGCATATGATGACAACAAGTATCAAAGACTGCATAATCATGCAGAGCTGATTAGAAATGTCAGAAACGTTATCTTTCATCAAACAAGTCAGCTTACTTGAACATGGTAGTTATCACATAGGAGAACAGCTAATAGGGCTGCCACGTTTACGATATTTGGTAAACATTTACACGAGTTCCAGTAACCGAAACGATGCCCTTTACACAAAACTTCCAGATTGATTTTTTTCATTATGCAGATCAGTAAAATCACCAATATTTTCCCCCCAAAAAATCTTTGAAAAATGTACCTAGTGTGAATACTCAAAATTGTTTGGTTGTGTGTTGTGATAGAACTCATTTCAAGTAATTGAAGCGATTGAAACATGTGCAGACTTGTACATTACCGATATTTTTTCAGTTGCAAGTGTATAATTAATGAGTTGACACAGACAAGATGTATATGCCAGTGGTCACGTACGCATCAAAATACACGCCGACAGGAAGAAAAAAAATGCCTTCACGTAACTGTTAAAAATGCAGGAATATAATTGCTCTAAGCAGTTACCAGGTGAGACAATATTCAGGACATTTTTATGGCCCACTTAGCATGTCAGTCATAATTCTAGTTGCAGTAGATACCGTATCTGAGAAAACAAACTGATTGATGATCCAGATCTATCGGGATGTGACATCACTTTTTAAGAGAATATTTTTCATTAGGAAATGCTATTAATAAACCACGACGCTGGTCATATGCTAAAGTTCGTGTAAACGGTAGCCCAATATTGTAAATGTTTATTGCAAAAACACGAAACAGTACTGTTTACAAGGTGGCAGCCCTACCAGCTAATGACCAATGACAAAGGCTTTGACATCTTTGCGTTTTGTCAAAGCATTTGCTTCTTCCACACTCAAGGTATAGAAGATGGTCGAGATTCAGACCTCAAATCTGACACCAAGTCTCTCTGAGTATTTATTGCCGGATTTGAAGTAGTATTTGCCATAAATAACCAGACAGACCTATTGGGTAGTCCAATGGGCTCATTCAAAGAAGCCGTCTGATCTAGATCGCACTGATTGTCTAGGACTAGTGTTTTCGAAACTTTAGAACATTTACCATAGTTCTAGTCATTGACCTTTGCTGCCCACTTATGCTCGGAGGGTCCTAATCAGAAGTGCGGGCTCACTATAAAGAATTAGTAAGACCATAATGTAAGCATGATGGTGGATTTCAGGTGGTCGAAGATGATAGTTGTGTGTGTGAGACTAGTCATCAGATCATTTCTTCTTCCCTTTGCTTGATATCTGTTTCATTGCCCAGTCCATACCATCCTAAAAATAGAAAGAAGTTGGGATGAGTGGATTCACCTGAACTATATCAGATTGTCAAACAGTTTGGATCCAGATCAGACACTTTGTTTGCTTTCAGGAACACTGTTTGGATCCAGGTCAAGCTCAACATCCTGTCACGCCTGATCTGGGTCCCAACAGTTTTTAAAGGTTATCAGCAGATGGCAATAGTTGCTGATAGCAAGGAAAGACCTAATAATGATGTGAATAAATGTATCATTCATATGTATTGATGTGGTATATGGATACTCGACTCTAGGAACAAATAGTCCATGTATTATTGTAAGTGGGTGGAATTTCCTTTTATTACCTATAAATGAACTGTCCGTTTTCTGGCTATCTGATAAGAGAAATCCGGATCAACGAACTGAGCTTTTCTGATTCCGTATCACTATCCTTTAAAACGAGGCTAACATTGATTTCCTGTTTTTGCGGTGACACTACGTAAAATATAATGTGACGTCAAGAAACTTCACGTTATGGCAAACGTTCCCGCAATTTTTTGGGAGTAAAGACCAATACAGGTTATAATGTCAGAAAAAAGTATATAATAAACATATTATCATAATAGTAACTTAATCTGGGGCACAGTATCACGTCTCATGGATGAGGCCATATCGTTGGATCTCGAGTGATCTGATGATATGACCTCATCCACTCGACATGATACAGTACGCCACATCAAGTTACTATTATGATAATGTGTATGTCCCTCAACAGTACAAATTATTGGATACTTTTTCTCCCAACTTTGTGATTTTTCAGAAAGATTTGTTGTTGGAATTTTGCTCATCTTGCAATAAAAATCAGATTATCTTGCTGTTGATGACATCAGAGAAGTAAGTTCACCGACTAATTTTTCAGATGCAGTAATTTGTAAACATAGTAAAGCACTCCAAAACGAAAGCAAATAGCATTTCAAGCATCCTTTTTTTAAATTGCGGTCAGAAATATCAGTATCTATTGGTATAAACTTCATGGCATCAAAATACGCCAAAAGTGTGTGTTACATTACCAGACATTTTAGTGATGTCAGTAGCATTTTTGAGATCATTCTTTGATACGAAACATTGAGCCAACTTTCTGAGAGATCTGTGCAATTGCTCTTCGCTAATGACATACAGGACTTTAGTTAAGAGTGCCTAACGAAAATTTAATTTTCTTATTTCTCAACCAAAACATATGTTGTGGGTACTCAAAAGAACCGTCTCAATGAGACAGTTCTTTTTGAGCACCCAAAACATATGTTAAAACTTATGCATAAGAAAATATTAACATTTTTACGCTGAAAATTTTTGTTAATCTAAACCTTTGTGACATAAATATGTTTTCTTGTAAATTTGAGTAGAACAACACTTACCCGTACACCTTCCTGTTCAGTTGCAATACAAGGTTGTATCTGCCAAGCTCTGTCTCTTATACCATTTAAATTTAAACCATCTGATACCTCTACCGCTGACGCTGCATTCATTAAATCCTGTTTGTTGGCGTATACTAACAGAGGGACTCCACTTAATTTAGGTTCGTCTAATAATTCAACTAATTCCTGGAACGAAAAACATCAACATTTCTAGACATCCAGTATGAATCTGATCTCGATCCAAAAAACTGTTTGACACTCAAAGAATATATTTGAGGAAAGTAATGTTGAAAATGTCTGAAGCATGCAGAGTTAAAAGATGATCACAGTTAGGTGATGTAGTTCTATACTCATTGGAAGTGTCTCATCTAGATGCTTCAAAAATAAGTATCACAACCAATGGTTCAGTCTGTGTTCTAAGAGAAAGCAGATGTCAATCCCCACCCCGACTGTCCTTCATCTAAACCAGTGTACAATGCCCATTCGCCCAGCAATTATAAAGACAAGCAAGTTTTGGCCTACAATTGACAGTTTATGTCCAACAGTGACCTTGAAAATTGGGTTATGGTTACCAAAGCCTACTTGACTCTTCATTATGGCCAAATGTTATATCCCAGCAAATTGGTTAAAATCTGCCTGCTGTTTCTTGAAATGTTGCGTACAATCACACTGCTTAAGGACACAACATAAGGTCTCCAGTGAGCCTCGATCTAGCAACCATTCAATCCCAAGTTTAACACTCTATCAACTGAGCCACTGCTCTCCTCTATCTAGTGGTGCAATTTCATCATTAATAATATGATTTTTGTAGCTGCATTTAGACTCATTAACTCTTTACATGCTGGGTAATTTTTCATGCTTTTTAGTCGTCTGCTGATTTTTTCAAAATCAGCTTTTTCGAAAAAATCTTCAGGAATACCATCAAAGTGTCAAACAATTTGGATCCAGATCAGGCCCAACATTTTGTCGGGCCTGATCTGGGCCCAAATTGTTTGCAAAGGTTTTCAGCAGACACATATGCTGGGAAATTTTTGGGTGATATTTTGTTGGTGCATTTCTAACTAAAGTATTTTTTTTCTTTTTAAAAAGCCTTAGATTATAATCAGAGTGTCGAACAGTTCGGATCATAATTCATTGGGCCTGATCGATCCTGGTCCAAACACTGGATGAAAACAATAAGGATCCTACATTAATTGAAAAGTGGGCAAAGAATTTGGTATATATTCTAAGTACAGTGCGTTCATTAGGTCGACCATGGTGTCTATCTTCTTAATGCAGATATTAAGAATGAAAATTGCAATCACTCAATGTCCTCAAAAATCTAATTCTAGGACTTGTACTTTGAAATTCTGAATTTGACAAAAGGTATATCCCCATCTTCTAAGAGGTGAACTGCAATACCAATGTATGGTTCAGGAATTTAGTTAAGAGTGCGTAACGAAAATTTAATTTTCTTATTTCTCAACCAAAACATATGTTGTGGGCACTCAAAAGAACCGTCTCAATGAGACGGTTCTTTTGAGCACCCAAAACATTTGTTAAAACTGATGGGTAAGAAAATAATTACATTTTTACGCTGAACATTTTTGTTTATCTAAACCTGTGATGTTTATTAGAGAATATATGGTAATATATAATACTTGTTAAGGTTTTATGACCAACTCACCTCACCGGTTTCTTCAAATCTTTTTCTATCTGAACTATCAATCACATATATCTGCAAAATAAACATAAGAGAGTTTAACCCTTAAAGCACCAAGAAAAAAATGCATCTGAAAATGTCGTCTGCTGAAGTCGTATGCTGCAAAAATTTGCCTAATATTACTGACCAATTAAGTATAGAAGAAAACAGCGTGGACCCAGAACAGACTGCTCCTATAGGAGCAGACTGTTCTTGCCATAGAGGCTTTTTAAACATTTCAGCAGACGAGAAAAGCAGACGACTTTTGTTGCGTTCGGCGCATTAAGGGTTAATTCAAAGTACAAACATGTTTTGACAGTATGAACGATGTAAACTTAATGTTTCTCAAATCTCTTACCCAATATTTTGGGCTCTGACAGTTATTTTTTTTACATTCAATCAATACAGTAAATGTTCTAAAATTTTAAACTCTTGTTGTAAACCTCATAATGAAGGATCAGTCTTTGTACTTTATCAAACAGTATAACATAGCTAATGTTATTCCAACTATAGAAATAAATTTGTAATTGTATTGTATCTGGGTCTTCACTGTTTGCCAAAGCACCTGTTTACCTGTATCCAGAATGAAAAGGGTCAAGTACAAAATAGATCTGAAAGGGCATTACATGGGTGAAAGTTCAAAATTTCCAAAATCCTGAACTTTAGAAATTTAAATTTTTAAACCTGCTAGATGCCTACAAAAATGAATAATTTCAAGTTTAAATGTTAAATGTGTTTAGATAATCTAAAAATTAATCAGAGAAGCTACTGTTATCTCTCTAATTCAGCATTTTGAGGCCGACTTTCTGTGGAAAGTCGGCCTCAAAATCCTGAATTCAAAACTTTCACCCATGGTATTAGCAAATAGTGCAGATCAAGAACAGACATCGCATAATTTGGTCTGAACAAAGCCTACAATTTTAGAATTAAAAATGGTTCTCTGTAGAACACGCCTACCAAACGATCCAATGCTTAACATATGGTTGAATATTAAAAATAATTGCTCCAGGAAGAGAATCCAAAATTGGGGACTGTCATGGGACAGCCTATGCATTCCTACGTTTGTGGTATAAATTTGAGGTCATAAAGTTCTCTCATTTTGGCCAATTTACTTTTCACGTAAAATAGGTGTACCAGAATTTGACAGGAAAGTGTTTATCACGCGAAAAGTAAATATGACCTAAAGAGAATACTTTCTGAGCTCATATTTATACCACGAACGTAGGAATCCATAGGCTGTTGCATGACATTCCCCGATTTTTGATTTACTTCATAGAGCAGTTGTTTTTCAAATTCAACCAGATGTTGAGCATTGAAAAACGGCATAAACAAACAGCGCCGACCCAGATCAGACTGCTTCAGAGGAAGCTGTTTGATCAGGGACTTCCCTGTTTGAAAGTCTCACAAGCATCTTGTGAATTTCCTGCATTTTATTGAGGAGGGAAGAGAAAAAGTGTTAAAGTAAAGTATATGTAAAGTAGAATGGTCAACTAGACAACAGGGAAAAATGTATAATAGTCTGAAGAAATAAAACCACTTACTAAAACATCTGTATTTTCAAAGTAATTTTTCCAATAAGGTCTAATTTTTCTTTGTCCTCCTATATCCCATACATTGAGTCTGAACCCTGCAGATTGCACTGTTTTGATGTTAAAACCCTGAAAATAAATAAGGCAACATTGATCATTGTCCCATTGAAGCTGAATACATCTCCTGGAAAACAATGTAGATCGAGATCGACTGGCTCCTGAAGAAGCTAGTCGATCAGGATCCACACTGTTTTCACTTTAGCATGTGCAGGGTTTTCCCTTCAAAAAAATTTTCAGGGGTCATTGTGACCCCCAGGTAGTTGACTTTGGGGGTCATTTTCAATTTGAGAGGGTCACATACTGATCTCTTACAGGATATACTGGTAGTATCATTATAAATGTCACTTGTTAGACTAGTGCTTTCTCATTTTGTTTTATTACTGTTAAGTCTGCATGCTCGGCCCAGGTTGCGATTCGTCAGAGTCATCGCTATCTCTTTTTCGTTTTTCGGTTGCAGACGAGAAAAACGACATCAATTTTGACTGTGACATTTTCATAGACTGGTCTATCGCATATCAATAGTGTATGCATAAAATCTGTTGCTTAGAAGCGAAGAATTGGACGCTGACACAGTCCACAGTTTCGTCCCCAATATCGGCGATTCGGACCCAAGTTCGCATTGTACTTACTCGAAGATAACAAATGGCGCCGACGTCGATCTGAATCATTCGTTTTAAAAGCAAGTGCTGCGCACACAGCTTTGCGTCCACCATGACGCAGTAGTGATAGTTATTTGGGTCATTTGGTCCAAATGTGCGTCAAAACGCACAAAAATGCGCGTCATGGAAAACCCTGCATGTGTATATGTTGTAATAAAATATAATCATGCAATTGAACTTGATGGGAAAAAAATGTGGATGTGACATAATTTGTTCAGCAGGACAACAGTTAACCCTTAAAGCGCCAAGAAAGAATGCATCTGAAAAATTAAGTCTGCTGAAGTCGTCTGCTGCAAATAATTGCCTTACATTACTGACTAATTAAGTATAGAAGCAAATAGCGTGGACCCAGAACAGACTGCTCCTGTAGGAGCAGTCTGATCTGGGTCCATACTGTTTGCCATAGAGGCTTCTTAAACATTTCAGCACACGAAAAAGCAGACGACTTGGCGCATTTAAGGGTTAAATGACCTAAATTAGAAAAAATGCATTCTTGCATGTGCAATTTCATATAGTTATCTGTTGCTATTACATGTACAATAGTAGAGACAGTAATTACAGTGATCTAGCATTAGACTGACTGAGATACAATAAAACAAATTCTAACACACCTCGCCTATAGAGCCCATGCTAAAAAAAAGTGTGATATATCAAACAATAACGGTGTAACGTTACAAATACATGTAAACATATGCGACATGGTCTAAGTATTGGCGGGAGTTCTGCAGTGCAATGGCGGAAAGTTTGAAGAAGCTAAGATTTCAAATGTCTTTTCGTCGTTTATTTTGTGTTAGAATCAAAATAGATCAGCCCAAGTGCGTGAATTGTTGAGTAATAATTCACTGTTTGTCTGTAATTTGTACGAAGATAAATCACTCCTGCTGCGCACTTGTGATTTGATCTTCTTTACAACTGACCTCCAAACCGTGAATTATTACTCAACAATTCACTGCTAGAGCTGATTTATTTCTTAAGTATAATCAAATATTTCTCTTTAAATAGCAAGCAAAACTTTTTCAAGTGAAGCAGCCAAAATGGCACACAATGCATACTAAAATAACATTTCTTTCGCTGCATTGGGAGGCCAAAGTGGACTTTTTGAGGTTATTGATAAGTGGCAATAATTATGACATACAGACTACAGTACATGTCTTTCACATGAAAACCTTAACTGTCAAACTCTGATTGTGATTTGGTTTATAATTACCAAATTTGATACAATCAATATATTTTCTGGGATGCTATAATACACTATATAGCATCAACCTCTTTTACACAATTCCTGTTATAATATCAAATGTCTTTCAGTTAATAAAACATGACGATTTTTAAAAATGGATTTAGTACAGATTTCTTGGTGCAAAAACTCAACAGTTTAATGATATGATAGACTTATTGCAGAACATAACTAGAAATGTGTCCATGTGACACAGATGCCCCCGACTGGGACCATTGTATGAGAGAAAAAGTCTTTTTACAGGAAGAGACTTATGGACAAGGTGATGCAAAATTGCAAATTGTGGGGCATAAAATTGAAGATAGACTAAATTGCTTTTAATACAAATTACATAATTTGCATGACAGCTCAGGACTTCAGGCCATACATTTTATGAGGTCAGCAGAAACATCAATTAGTACCAAAAAAAAAAAAAGTAGAAAAAAAAGAAGTTTTTTTTGTAAATTTTGGACTCAAATGAGCCAGTGCATGAGATTTCCAACAATGTGGTATGTGCGACCAGCAAAGCCTCAGATCAGCCTGCGCTTACGCGCAGTCTGATCAGAGCCTCTGTTAGTCACTTGAGAGTATTCTATGATTGTTAAACTACTGACTAAACACCATTTGGAGTGTCTAAGCTCAAAAGAAGGCTACAGAGGCTCATCAGAGTCTACACTTGTCAAATGCCACATTGTTGGAAATCACATGTCGCGGCTCAAATTCTTTTGCGCAAAGGTGATGACTGGTACCATTACTCACCTGTGTGGGTGTTATATGACTAATATCTTCTGATGCTAAACCTTTTAAAAGTGTAGTTTTACCAGCATTGTCTAGACCTAACAATAGAATACGTAGCTCTTTATCACCACTTGCTCGAAGTTTCCTTAGTAAAGCTAGGAGACCCTGAAATAAAGAAAAAGAGCATAAAACTATAGTACTACCTGACCTCCAATTAAGAGTAAGTTAAAATTAATTTTCTTATTTCACAACCAAAACATATGTTGTGGGTACTCAAATGAGACGGTTCTTTTGAGCACCCAAAACATATGTTTAAGCAGGGCTGTGGAAATACCATGCCCAACTTGTCCGACCTGGTCCTATATCATTCAGGACAAGTTGAAAATTTATATTTACTTGTCCTTGGACAAGTACAATTGTATTAAGTTAATACAATTCTGTATTTCATATTTTGATTAATTATTACGAGCGCACATCTTGCATTGAAAACAGTGTGGATCCTGATCAGCTGGCTTCTTCAGAAACCAGCTGATCTGGATCAACACTGTTTACAAGAGAAGCCAGCTGATCAGGATCCATACTATTTACAAGGCTGATATATATCTGGTTTCATACTGTTTTTGAAAGAATAAATTGTTTAAGCACTGTAAGGTATAAGCTAATTTGTTATTTCGGACAAGTAAAATTTTATATGGACAAGTACATTTTGGCTTTTTACTTGTCCCTGGACAAGTAGAAAATTTTACTATTTCCACACCCCTGGTTTAAGGTCACTACTAACACCAATACCCATAACTCTTGCATGACTAAACACATTTTGCCTTTTAACTTCAATATTTGTTACCGTATTCACCTGAAACTTAGTGGGATAATGGACTTGGTGTGTGAGATGCAATTATAATGCATTTGAAATTTTGGGGTCCATTGGACGCACAGATTTAAAAAACTGGTCAAGGCATATCATTTTTAGTGACATTCATCACTTTAAAATATTTTTTAAAAGTCTGGCCGAAACCATCCAACGCGAATGTTTTCAACTGCGGCTGAACAGGTATGATGCAAATGTTGATTGTGACGGAATCGGTCTGAGGGAAATGTTGATTTTTTTAATTACTACCTTTTCTGTTAATAAGTGTTCAAATAATATTTTTTATATGGAAATGTTCTAAATATTATACATAGTTGATTGGCTACAGTATTTTCACTTTAATTATGGGTTTTGACAGGAAAATGAGATCGATATTGCCGTAATGAAAAGTTGTTAAGTTTTAGGGCTGCTAATTTTAAGAAATCTATGGCTGGGAGTAAGTTTATATATATGAGATCAGTTGCAGTTTTCGGGATCTAAAAGTCAGAAACATAAATAGTTGAAAGAGGAGAAAACACATGGTAAAACATCATACATCCGTGCATTTTTTCAGCATATACATGGACTCAAATTTATCATTACGATGCGTACCGTAGTCAATTGATGTGTGGCGAAAACCAGGTATATATGTAGCAGCTGATCGATTTTTGACAGAAAAAAATATGCCAATCAGAAAGGTTTAAACAAGCGTAGCCTTTTATATATATATTTCTTGGTGGATTTAAATGATTTAAGAACCAGTTTCTCTGTCATTCACTTTACTATTAGTCAGTATATTCAGATTTAAAAAAATCCAAAGAATCATAATTAAGGTCGGCAAAGAACTCTTCTGGCAAAAGAAACCACAAACAATTATCTAATGCGCCACCTAGCGCCGTTATTTGGAGGTACTAGCTTTGGTCTTTATCATTGAAAGATGCCAACTTTCAGCTAAAATATTACTGAATAAATAATTTTCTCACAGAACAGTAGTGGAGTGGAACCATCTTTATACAGCAACAGTGGGCGCAGAGACAGTCGAGAGCTTCAAACAGGCTCTCCCTCAGTACTACTAAGTCGCTCTCTCCCCGGTGTGTTATGCTGAACAAGCCCTACACCGTAACAATACTATCTATCTATCTAATACAGATACTACATAAAAGAATCTTAGAAAGAAAATTGCTTCCTACAATATATTTCCGTTGTCTGTGGGTTTTCTCGGCTGATTTTTGATATAATATTCAGTCAATAAAATTTTTCAAAATATGATTAAATCCTGCGGTTAAAAAACAAGGTGCTCTGAGTTTTTCACCTCGCAGATGAAACAATATGGCGGCTTTCATAGTGTGAGGGCAGCCCGACCTTATGAATTCAAAAACCATTGTTCCCAACAAACATTTCATTGATCACCCATTTTCGACAAAAAATTAGGAGATAGAGGGTTGAATCTGGTAGCCAAAATTACTATTGGTCTAACAGGGAGTCAATTATTGGACATCTTTAAAATGGTGTTTCTGTTTTTGAGTTTTCTCGCAAGATGGTTTTGGCCCATCCCTGGAGTGTCCAAATTGTCATTACCCCACCCAGCTTCTTATCTGTACCGATTTACAGAGCCGGGTGGTTTGAGGGCAACTTTAGGCCTTTTTGTGGCTAAAAGACTATCGCCTATTCAATGTCTTTGAGAAAAATCCATATCATGATGCTTTGGCAAATCTGTATTCAGATCAAATGGGAAATAAACACTTTTTACCATTTTTTTCACACAGCGGTTTCGCTTCAGTGTAACTACGCGTGACGTCACTAAAATGCACACTTTTCTTGGTTTTTAGTAGAAGAGCACTTCCGTGTCAACAGGTGCGTTTTAAAATGAAACTTTATTTTTGATTTAAATGCTTCTTTCTACTTGTCAACAATTATAGTTGAGACCAGGACAATATAGATAATATAGAACCATGTTAGATTTAACAAAATAAAGAGAAACTTAATAGTTTCCTAATCTCTTGTTGAACAAGTACAAATAGCTTTAGTACCTGTTTCCAACAGTAACCAATTCTTGGATTTTCTTGTTTCTTTTACCTTTCCTATTCAAATCTTCATTTTTTGTTTTCTCTTCTAACTTTCCTATCATTTTCTTGTATTCTTTTCTTAAAGTCGCAACCACCTGCGCTACAGAAGTAATGATTGACGGTTCGAGTGTCGGTGTGCCGTAATGATAGACGGCGGCATGTAACCTGTTAAAATATTGTTTTGATGCTGGCTTTGAGAAGCCTTGATGCAGAACAACTTGTAGACTACAACATTTTTCGCAAAGAATCATGAATGATTGGAATGCTCTTCCGCCATACGCTGTCAATGCAAAGGATGTGAATGAGTTAAAATCAAAAACTGGATCAACATTAGAACCATAAAGTTATCATGATGCTTTGGTAGGTCTGTATTCAGATCAAATAGGAAATTAACACTTTTTACAATTTTTTTTTCAGACAGTGATTTCGCTTCAGTGTATCTATGCATGACATCACTAAAATGAACACTTTTCTTTGTTTTAGTAGACAGGTGCCAAATATAAAACCTGTAATAGTGAGAACTGCATATTTTTAACAAGTATTAAGTAATTAAATACCTGTTTGATTTGATTCTTTACATCCCAGTCAACAATTTTTCAGTTATATCTGGATGGGTCTTCCTGGGTTGAACCAGTACTAAGCAAAGATAAATGTGTCTTGCTCAAGGACACAACACACTGACGCTGATGAGGCTTGAACCCTCGGCTCCTCAGTCAAGCCCTCTACCTCTGAGTAACAGTTTTTTACTGTCCCTATACCTGTACAGGAATATGGATGTCATAAACATTACATCTATAAGAAAAGTGACTGAAAGATTCCTGAATGACGCTGAGATTAAAAAGGAGATTTTAAAGATAGCTCCTTTCTTCAGAGCCCAACTATCACAGAGAGTATGTAGATGGGTCTCTACAACCAGTGCTAGACTTCTCATCAAAATCCCTTTTATTGAGAAAAGGGCCAAGAGTGACACTTTGTTTATATTTTTTGAAAGAAATATGACACTTGGATGAAATTTTGATAGATCATTTGAAGAATCGTCTTTCGACATAATTTTGACCAATGGTTGCATTCGACGTAATGTCGTAATCGACCAGAAGTCGCATTTGATGAAAAGTCAGGGACGCCACGATCTACAACTACTGTAGATGAGTTTACACATGGTGAGTTATAATGATAATCAGGCTGAGTGCTAGAACTCTGAAAGCTCATAGCCCTATAAGCCTCTATCTAGTCCTTTAATTTTCTTTATTCCAAGGATTTGTCAGTCTAAAACAAAATCTGAAGTAACAGGCACAAATGAAATGTCTGTTTGTCCCCTCCGTCCGTCCGTCCCTCCCTCCGTCCCTCCCTCCCTCCCTCCCTCCCTCCCTCCCTCCCTCCCTCCCTCCCTCCCTCCCTCCCTACCTCCCTCCCTCCCTCCCTCCCTCCCTCCCTCCATCCATCCATTCATCCATCCATCCATCCATCCATCCATCTATCTATCTATCTATCTATCATCTCGTGGTCATTTTCCAATAATTCCTTTGTAAGGTAATTTTCCTATAATTTGTAAAAATGATGAGGTACATTTATACATGTATGTTGTGGGTCAGAAGTTATTGTCTGACATTGAAAGCATCAAATATTCTCATGGAGAAATAACAAAACTATTGTCATTATTCTGTAGTGTCTTATCTAGGACTGAGTAGTATTAACCCATGCTGAATATTATTATGCTCTACACTCATCCCCAGTTTATATCCTTTTAACCTGCAGCATTCTGGTTGTAAACATGCACTGTCAAACAGAGTGGAAATTTACAGTGTGGATCCTGAGCTGATCTGGATCTACAGTGTTTTTTAAAAAAGGATAAATCCATGTCTTAAGGGAGCGCAGTGGCTCAGTGGTAGAGTGCTTGACTGGAGACTGAAGGGCCGTGGGTTCGAGCCTCATCAGTGGCACTGCGTTGTGTCCTTGAGCAATTTAAGACACATTAATCCTAGCTTAGTACTGATTCAACCCAGGAAGACCTGTCCCGATGTAACTGAAAGATTGTTGACTGGGACATAAAGAATCAAATCAAACAAACCAAAATATAAATCCATGTTCAGCAGAACAAGCGTTAATTAATGTCTTATGACACTTAGTGTGTGATTGAGCATATTTAATTGCAGTTATTGTCAAAATTTGACCTCGGCATTTGATAGGGACAGCAAATTTTCACTTGAGGGTCATAATATGATTAATGCTTTTTAATCTTTTGCCTGCTAGTGACTACTTTCGCAGACTTTGAGAATTTGATTTATCCCAGTCATATATTGGATATTAAAGTGCAGCCTCATCTGAGCATGTATACTTGAAGTCCAATTCAGCTGATTTAACGTGTTGCATGCTGGGTAATTTTTCACACTTTTGTAGTCATTTGCTGGCTTTTTTTCCAAATCAACTTATTAAAATTTTCTTATTCTCATGATTCTATTTGAGTATGAAACAGTTTGGATCCAGATCAGGACCAACATTTTGTCGGTCCTGATCTGGGTCCAAGCTGTTTGCAAAGGTTATCTCCAAACAACAAAAGTCACCACTAGCAATGAAAGAGTTAAGAACAGCTACCATATTCTTTTTGATAAGCGCCCATTTTACTTAGTAATTCACATAGGGTAGATAAGCAAACATTTTGCACCTAAAATTGTAAATATTTTCTAGTCTATAAGTCCCCAAGATTATAGAACTTTTCATGCTCAACTCAACTGAGCATGAAATTTATCCTGCTAAGCATTGTTGGCATTTTAACATTTATTAGCCTGATAGATGCAACACCTTAGAGTTTTTAAAACGCAAGAAAAATCTATATTTTTCAGTATTTTAGTTTTTATGAGCAGTTGAAGTTGAGTTGAGCAAAATGTTGAGGGCCAGTTAAAGCAATCCCATTGAGATGGCTCTTCTGACTACTCACAGTGAAGGTTTCAGTTAACTTGAGTTAAGAAATAAGAAAATAATTTTTAATAAATCAATCTTATCAGGAGGCCAGATGTGCAGGTGTGCTTGAAGTCAGTCCCTACAAAATGTCAGGTCTGATCTTGATCCAAACTGTTTAACTCTCTGTTATGGTATTCCTGAAAGAAGTTTTTGAAGAAAAAAAACAGTAAAAAACACTTGACAAATAAAAGGCATGAAAAACTAAAAAATGTACCACAATTTTGTACAAACTAATTTTAAAGCTATAAACCATGTTTACTCAACCGAATTAGTAATTACATTCAAAATTATCAGAGTAAAGAGTAAATAAAAATAATAAGGAAATACTTGTGGTGTGCCTTAATTAGAACATCAGTGGTTATATATTATAGCAAATAGAGTGTTTCTTTGCTAAGTCGGTTGAAACTGAATGTCATTAAATAATATTTTGACTGAGGATGTTTTTAGCAATTTTAGGATTTTTCTTTGTTTGCATATCAAAAATCTTGTTGCAATAATTTGATAACAAAGACTGCTGATGTTAACTCTTTGCCTACTGGGTAATTTTTCATGCTTTTATGTCATCTGCTGATTTTTTCAAAATCAACTTTTTCGAAAAATTCCTTCAGGAATATCAGCAGAGTGTCAAACAGTTTGGATCCTGATCAGGCCTGACATTTTGTCAGGCCTGATCTGGGTCCAAACTGTTTGCAAAAGTTATCAGCAGATGACAGTAGGCAAAGAGTTAAGATAATCTCTTGATTATTTTTTTTATTACAGAATGATAGATTTGTGGTGGCAAGCTGTAAATTGAGTGATGTGAGGCTACACTACCCCTGTAGTACTCTGGTGTTTTATTGAGAGGGCTGGAACCTCTGTATAAGGTAAGTTTAACCCTTATCCTGCCAATATTTGCTTTTCTTACTTAGTTTTCAACCAATGTTGTGGGTGGCTAAAAGAACCGTCTCAATGAGAACCCAAAGCATGTTAAAACTGATAGAAATTATTCACAATTTTACGCTCAAAATATGTGTTTATCTGGACCTATGTTAAAGTTATTTGTTTTGTTTGTTTGATTTGATTCTTTATGTCCGATTAACAATCTTTCAGTTATAAAGGGATGGGTATTCCTCGGTTGAACCAGTGCTAAGCTAGGATTAATGTGTCTTGCTGAAGGACACAACACGGTGATGCCAGTGAGGCTTGAACCATCTGTCTTGAGTCAAGCACTCTACCACTGCGCCACTGCGCTTCCTCCTATGTTAAAGTTTTAAAGACCTGGTTCAAATACATTCAGATCTAGCCCAATTTTCGACACTCATCTGAATTTTTTTGCTCTACCATTGCTACCCACATCAGTGATGTGACATTTCATCGGCATCCGCACTGTTTTCAAAGAGGGCTGAAATTGAATTTGGAAATTTTAACCTGTGACTAGGGCTCCAGATAAGAGGAGGTAAAGGGTATTTCAGTATTGATTTTTTGGAATTCAGCATCGAAAATTAAAATGAAGGGTAAAATTAACCTTTGCAGTTTGAGGTGTCATTGCTGATATTCAATTTATGTGGTGAAATCTTTATCTTAGTAAGAAAAAACTAATTAATATACGTACACCAATTGTATAAATTTAGAAAGTTTACCAAAAAACGCAACATGTATTTGATACAAGCAACTTTTCTTTAAAATTTGTTAAGCACAAAGCTTTGCATAGTCTGCAATTTGATATTTTAAATATGGATTAAAATACTCATTAAATTAAAAAGTAGGGGTGAAATACCCATTGGTCCAAATCCTTATCTAGACCACTGTACTGTGACCCCTTGATATGTACAATGAGCCATCTCAGGTTCATTGTATTTAACCAGATGGAAGAATTCATTACTATATAGGGCCTAAATTAAAATTTTATTTGTTTCCCCTAACCCGACCGATCCCTGAAAAAAAGACCCTACTCAAAAAAATTATTTCAATTTTCAGTCAAGATTTTTTTTTTTTAATTTCATTGCAAACTAAGAGAATTGTCCAATGTAAACAGTGTTATCTTAGCAAATTGTTTGTGTATTTAATTTTATTGCCTATAGTAGGACTAAACAGTAAAACCTGCCTAGAATGGCCACTCAAAGATATACACAACCAAGGTCGTTAAGACAAATGGGCGCTAAATGCAGGTCGAAAGTATTGCAGAATGCTGCAATACTTTTGACCTGCATTATGCGATAATTGGCCTTGAAAAACAAGCATTTTTTTGTATTTTTTTTGAGTGGCCTCTTTAGACAGGTTTTACTGTATACAATTAAGTTTGATGGGTATCCAATTTGAGAAGTTAAAAAAAAATCTGACCGACCGACCCATACTAGTAAAATAGGGTCGGGTAAGGGGAAACAAAAATATTTTTAAGGTTGGCCTAGTATACAAAGAGTCAAGATATTTTACCTACATATAGTTCTGTTTGAAAGCCTAGGACTTCTAAAATGCAGTCTTTCTGGCATGGGGCAGCTTGGTGAGCAGGAGGCATGTAAAATGCACCAAGCTATGATACAATTCTGTGATTGAGGTCCATAGGAATGTTATAAATTGACTTGTATTGACTTATATCTTGATTTGTATGTACTAGGAGATGATGCATTGATAAGTTAGGGATCTTAGATGTGAATGAAAAATCTATGTGTCTTGATGCACATCAGAATTAAGGGTGAGGTTTGTGCCGTTAAACATGTTTAAGCCCTCCAGTGAATTTTTTTACTGACCGTTCCAAGGCGGTGCTTCTTTTGTGGATCCTTTTTGTTATTTATGTTTGTCTTTATTATACTGTCTTGTCTGTTCCTTGCAGCCTTGTGATCACCTGCTCAGAAAGGACTGACCTCTTGGCTCTCTTGTGTGTGATGTTTCCTTGTGTTTTTGTCAGTTTCCCATATGGTGTCTTGGGTCATTGTATTGATTCCTGATCTTTGTCTTCTAAAGTTACTTGTATTATAAAATTGGACAATTTTAAAGGAATTACAGGAAAATGACCATTTCATGGTTCTTTTCTTATAATTCTTTTGTAAAATTCCGGAGCCACAACATGACCATGTTTTCTCTCAAACTGTGTTATAATGAGGGCAGGTTCCCAGAAAAGAGAGCGTAACAGAAAATTATTTTTTCTTATTTCTCAACCAAAACATATGTTGTGGGTGCTCAAAAGAACCGTCTCGATGAGACGGTTCTTTTTAGCTCCCAAAACACATGTTTAAACTGATAGGTAAGAAAATAATCGTAATTTTACACTTAAAAAATTAGCTTAACTGGCCCTATGATGAGGGATGTTATAAAGGGACTGTACTGTATTAAAAATGATATTAAATTTTTTTTCAGATCTGTTGAAATGGCTTCATCTCCACGAATAGATCTAGACAGTCCCATTTGGGATCAGAGCACCTTCATGGGGCGACTGAAATACTTTGCCTGGGTAACAGACCCTCGTCTGAGCATGAGCTCCACATCTACTCTCTTAGGGGCAAAGAACCTTGTTTATATGTACAGGTTTGTTTTCTTCATTTAATCCTTATCCCACCAGTTAAGACTTTTGTTTTCTGCTCTCTGCTTATTTTCAAAATTTATTATATCTGCTTATGTACCAATAGCATATATTGCAAACAAAATAGACCCAGATCAGACTGCTCCCTTTTGGAGCAGTCTGATCAGAGCTCATAGTGTTTGCTTCCATGATTAAATCTAGTCTGAAGTGCATTTGAATATATGCAGCAGACATAAAAAGCAGACACCATTTTCAGGACTAAAAATATTTGGGGGATATATTCTAACACTTTGATTTTCTACCACATTTATCCTAAATTTTTACCAGTCCAATTTACTTCCTTTTAAAGGTGTGTAAAACAAAGTGATGGAACAAAAACAGCATAAAACATGATCAGACTGCTCAGACCCAATCTCTGATCAAGGTTTACACTGTTTGCTCAGGCATACCTGTATACTTTGCTTAACTCTTTGCAGGCTGGGTAATTTTTCATGCATTTGTAGTCATCTGCTGACTTTATTATGCCCCCAACTTTAAAAAAAATTGAAAGGGCATATTGCTTTGGGCTTGTCTGTCCGTCCAAAAAAAATTAAGCTAGGGTTTTTTAATTTCATAGATAGGTTCCCCATAAAAAAATAACTGACCCATATTTTCTTTTAAGTCTGGATTATCTCTCTTTGTGGAGTTATGTCCTTTTAAAGTGTCAAATCAAGATATCTCAAAAACTTATACATCTAGGAGCTTCAAACTTGGTCAGCCCATAGAGGATAATGAGTAGATAATCTGGTGAAAATTAAAAAAAGTTATTTTATTTGAGTTATTGCCCTATGCAAATTTTGGCATTGAATAAATTGTAATCAAGATATCTCAAAAATTATAACAGCTAGCAGCTTCAAACTTGGTCAGCTGATAGAGGATAATGAGCAGATTACCTGGTGAAAATTTAAAAAATAGTTATTCAGTTTTTTTCAAGTTATTGCCCTTTGCAAATTTGGGCATTGAAAACTTGTAATCAAGATATTTCGAAAATTATTACAGCTAGCAGCTTCAAATTGGGTCAGTTGATAGAGGATAATGAGTAGATCACCTGAAAGTTTTTTTTAGCCCTTTGTAAATTTCAAACATGGTCAATGAGTAGATTACCTGGTGAAAATGAAAAAATAGTTAGCTAATATTTTTTAGTTATTGCCCTTTGTAAATTTGGGCATTTAAAACTTTAATAAAGATATCTCGAAACATTTTAAAGCTACTAGCTTCGAACTTTGTCAGCTGATTACTGGGTGAAATTATATATATTTTTTAGTTCAAATTAGGTCAGCTGATAGATTATGATGAGTAGTATAGTTATAAAAGAGTACCATCCTTTCTTGATGGGAGCGCAGTGGCTCAGTGGTAGAGTGCTTGACTGGAGACCGAAGGGCCGCAGGTTCGAGCCTCACCGGTGTCACTGTGTTGTGGTCCTTGAGCAAGACACATTTAT
This sequence comes from Loripinus fragilis, assembly GCA_964019695.1. Classification (NCBI taxonomy): domain Eukaryota; kingdom Metazoa; phylum Mollusca; class Bivalvia; order Lucinida; family Lucinidae; genus Loripinus; species Loripinus fragilis. The sequence continues at coordinate 39,309,088 of OZ026515.1, forward strand.
CCTAGCTTAGTACTGGTTCAACCCAGGAAGACCCATCCCTGTTTAACTGAAAGATTGTTGATGGGATGTAAAGAATCAAATCAAATCAAATCAAACAAACCATCCTTCTTGACAAGCAAAGGGACGGGGGCATAGTGTTTCATAAACATCATTCCTAGTTCAAAATTAACTTTCAAAAAATTCTTCAGAAACACTATCAGAGTGTCAAATGGTTTGGATCCAGATCAGGCCCAAACTGTTTACAAAGGTTATCAGCAGACAAAAAGTTGCCACTGGCAAGGAAAGAGTTGTGTATAAATTATCTCATTTGATGAACTGTTTTACCAACATCTGGTCGATCTTGTTCAATGTAAGCTCAGTTACATGTAAGTCTGATTGGTAATTTTGATTTACTGTTTGCAGATGGGATTACAAATAATTTTTTTTAGAGATTCTACTTTCCCTAGCTCTGATTGTCAGTGACTGACACCACTTAATCCTGGTTTACCATTTTGGAGGAGTCTGCACAGGAACAGTGACTGAAAAAGTTGACTTGCAAACATTTTTTAATGCAGTTTTTCATTTTGAATGGCAAATTATGTATTTAAAAATATCGTGCTTGCTTTAGTATTAACCCTTAATGCGCCAATCGCAATAAAAGTCGTCTGCTTTTCTCGTCTGCTTAAATGTTTAAGAAGCCTCTATGGCAAACAGTTTGTTCTGGGTCCACACTGTTTGCTTCTATACTTAATTCGTCAGTAATGCTAGACAATTATTTGCAGCAGATGACTTCATCAGAAGACATTTTCAGATGCATTTTTCTTGGCGCTTTAAGGGTTGAGTTTCTTATTATTACTTGTCTGTTAGACAGGGTCAGGAGCCCCCAGGGACACAACCAGAGCAGGTAAGACGAGCCCAGCAGCTATATTTGTCTGCCTTTCACCCAGATACAGGGGCACTACAGAATGTTGGCGGTAGGATGTCCTTCTATGTTCCTGGAGGAATGATTCTTATTGGTGCTATGATAACATTCTACAGGTACATGTAATTAAAGTTTGTGTCTTTATTCTAAATAAATTAATATATTTAGTACTGTTCACAGACTCCACCCATGTGCGGATCCAGAGGGGGGGACAGGGGGTCCGGACCCCCCGTGAAAAATCACAAAAATATAGGGTTTCTTAGCAATATTGGTCCAGATCCCCAGAAAAATTACAAAGCTACAAAGCCAGCATTCAATGTTGGGCCATCATCTGCCTGCCAGCGAAACACCATTTAAATGGCGTTTTGCTGGCGGGCCGATGATGGGCCTCTCATAGTGGTATTTGGATCCTCTCATCAACTAAAAAAACAAACACTGTCTAAGCTGGACCCCCTTTGACAAAACTTTCTGGATCTGTGCATGCCACCTAACAGCTTGCAGTGTTTGCTACCTTAAGTTTTTTTTTGTTTGTTTGATTTGATTCTTTACGTCCACTCAACAATCTTTCAGTTATGCGGGACGGTCTTCCTGGGTTGAACCAGTACTAAGCTAGGATAAATGTGTCTTGCTCAAGGACCACAAGGCAGTGACGCCGGTGAGGCTCGAACCGGCGGCCCTTCTGTCTCAAGTCAAGCACTCTACCACTGAGCCACTGCGCTCCCTTGCTACCTTAAGTGACAGTACTTGTAAAAATGCACCAATCAATGTTTTCTCTTAGAGGGGTTGTGTGTGGGGGGCTACACAAAGGGAATGGACACACAATTTTTCATCATACTTTGGAATTACAGGACTGATATTTCTCCATATGCAGGATACTTGACTAGCATGTCTGTCTATGGTCGGGAAATTAGACTGTTTCCACAATGCATTTTATCAAAATACAATAATTATAATATGAATGGTCAATGTAAAAAATATGATCAATTCAGGTTTCAGCCTTTTGAAAGTTCAACTATTTTTTGGTTGAAAGCCAGTGCAGTTCTTGCCATTGAACCAGGAATTTGCCCTGTGAAACCACCTTGGCTATATCTTTTAAAACAGCACTTCTGACTTATTTGAATGACTTACCAGATTGGGATGAAGCGACTTGGGAGCAAATCATCACAGACAAATCAACGAAATCCCCCTGCCGAAATTCACAGGTGAAACTACTCAAGGGGAAATCAACATAATAGACTATAAGGGCAAAATATCTTGGAGCCGTTTTGGAATCAAATTTATTGGTGTTTGGCTAAAGCGTTTTTCTTTTACACAAGCCCGAATACATCTCCACATGAGGAATTTAGAAGGTTGATCACAGCTGGTGTAGGGGATATTAGACAACATACCCGAGTCCCTGATAGGGTAATTAGATAGGAAATTTAGGAAAATGTCTAATACCTCTAGGTGAGCCCTGCTGCCACCGGATGGTGAAACAGTGTCCACATGGGAGCTCCTTTGAGTCTATGGGGTTAATTTGGGAGGCTCAATAGATTATAATCATCATTAAATATTCTGTAAATATTCTAAAATTTCAAACACTAGTTGCCTGCCAAAAAGGTCCAGGCAAACAGTGCAGACCCAGATCAGACTGCTTCTGAAGAAGCAGTCTGATCTGGTTCTGTGCTGTTTGCTATTATGACAAGCATTTAATGAATTCTAGCTCAAAAAACCAACATTTTATATAAGAACAGATTGAAAAAAGTGTTTGAAATTTTAGAACATTTATCGTATCTTGTTTTCTTTGCAGGAGTAATACTGCTGTAATATTCTGGCAGTGGGCTAACCAATCATTTAATGCTCTGGTCAACTATACAAACAGAAATGCTGATTCGGATATCACACCCAAGTGAGTGCTGCTGCATGCTCACTGTATACCTGATTAATGGTAAATCCTTCTACTAACTCCCCACCACCTAACCCTTGTAGCACAGCACAGTAGATACTGGTGAGTATTTTATATAGCATACATGCACCTGTTGTCAAAATAATGTCAATTTAAATTTAACCCTTAATGCGCTGATCACAACAAAAGTCGTCTGCTTTTCTCATCTGCTGAAATGTTTAAGAAGCCTCTATGGCAAACAGTGTGGACCCAGATCAGACTGCTCCTATATTCTTCTGCTGCAAATAATTGGGAAGCATTACTGAGGAATTAAGTATAGAAGCAAACAGGGTGGACCCAGAACAGACCGCTCCTATAGGAGCAGTCTGATCTGGGTCCACACTGTTTGCCATAGAGGATTCTTAAACATTTCAGCAGACGAGAAAAGCAGACGACTTTTGTTGCAATTGGCGCATTAAGGGTTAAAACTCACAGATTATTAATCTTGCTCATAAATGTTAAAATGCCAACGATTGTTGGCACATGCCACATGCTCTTATAAGTGCATAGCAAGTTCTTTTTGATATGTGATTGCTATAACAGCTTCTGATTTCCAGCCTGTCCTATGTTGAAATTTTACTATTAATTTGGAATTATTCCATGGACGAAAATCATTGTTAATTCTGATCAGTTGGCTTCTTCAGTGATCAGTAGCTCTGGATCTTTACTGTTTTCCAAAAGTGGTATAACATTTTGAAAATGTTATGTGCACAATGTGTTCTTTACAGTAAATGTTCGAAAATGTCTAACACTAGTTTCCTGTCAAAACAGCCCAGACAAACACTCACTCACTCACTGTGCAGACCCAGATCAGACTGCTTCAAAAGAAGCAGTCTGATCAGGGTCTTCTCTGTTTGCTATTCTGACAAGCATTTTGTGAATTCCAGCCCTGAAAACCAACATTGTATTTGAGAACAGAAAGAGAAAAGTGTTCAAAATTTTTTAAAACATTTACCACATACATTTACCATGTTTACCATAGGTCAAATATGGTATGTTTGAAAGGGTGCTAATGTTATGTTTTAGCTCAGTGATGGTGACTGTTTGGCATATATATTAATTTCAATGATAGTTCAGTCTTATCTTAATGGTCAGTCGTCCTATCACATTGTTCCTGGGAAAGTTTACCAGCAGCTTACTCTAGTGGACATACTTTCACCTGCAGAGCGCAGTATCTCAGTTGGTAGAGCATTAGACTTGGGATCCAAGAGTTGCTGGTTTGAGACTCACAGGAGCCACTGTGTTGTGTCCTTGAGCAAGACACTTTATCCCTCAGGGGTGTAAAATTCCACATGCTCGCTCGCATTTGTGAGTAAAATGTTATACAGTGCGAGTAAAAGTTTTGACAATTTGTGTAGTACTTTTATAATATGTATACAGCATCTCGGAGAAAAATTGGGGACATGAAGGGCGAGTAACTTATTTGGAAATTTTACACCCCTGTCCCTGCTTAGTACTGGTAAAACCCAGGAAGACAGGAAATCATCCCGACATGACTGAAAAAAATGTTTTATGGGACGTAAAGCATCAAAACAAAAATACTTTCACCAGCAATATACATGACAATTACCCTTCTTTAATCAGATGTACGCTTTTATACACTTACTAGAATGACAGCTTTCACAATCTGAACAACTGGAGTTCTTAGACCAGCATACCTTCTCGGGCCACTCTGGGCCCACCACCGAAATGGCATTTCGCTGGTGGTCTGATAGTAGCCCGCTTTTATACACTTACTAGAATGACAGCTTTCACAATCCGAACAACTGGAGTTCTGAGACCAGCATACATTTTTGAGCCATTATCGGCCCACCAGTGAAATGGCATTTCACCGGTGGTCCGATAGTGCCCGGCTTTTAAATGCCTACAATGACTGCACCTTTCACAATCTGATGAAGTAAGATTACCATTCTGAACTTCGACTGATTGTGCTAATTGCTGCCTTAGTAATAAGGATGTTTTGAAATAAGGTTGCATCAACATTTCAGGAAAATAGGAATAGCCTATGTGTCTGCTACAGGATGTGCCCTGGTGACGGCTCTTGGCTTGAAAGCTCTACTAGCATCAGTAAGTATTGTCAATTTCAAAACCCAAGCTTGACTCATAACCCATTAACAAGCAGACAGAATGTTTAAATGCAGATATTGGCGGGGTTAACATTCTTAATAATAACAGTTTTCTATGCCACAGTGTACTCTAAGGAAAGAATTTGCTCCTTTGGGAGCATATGCTTTTCTTTAAGACTAGTCCTCTGCTATTGAAGAGACTCCCTACTTGTCTTAGTAGTCATGAAAGCAGCAGATGACATTTTTATGCCCCCGCCATGATAATGGCCGGGGCATTAAGTGTTACCCCTGTCCTTCCATCCGTACTTTACGTACGTCTGTCCTGACAACGTCCGCTCTCTAAATCAAATACTTTTGATCAAAATTTTATGAAACTTGATCACATTTTTTAGTACCATAATGTCTTTTTCAAGTTCGATAATGGTCCATATCGCAACAGGCTTTCAGTAGTTATGGCCCTTTGTTGATAAAAAATCACCATTTTAAAGGATGTCCGCTCTCTAAGTCAAATATTTTTTATCAGAATTTTATGAAACTTGGTCACATTGTTTAGTACCATGATGTCTTCTTCTAGTTTGATAATGGTCCATATCACACCATGCTTTCTGTAGTTATGGCCCTTTGTTTATGAAAATTCACTGTTTTAAATGATGTACGCTCTCTTAGTCGAATAGTTTTGATGTGAATTTTATGAAACTTTGTCACATTGTTTAGTACCATGATGTCTTCTTCAAGTTTGATAATGGTCTATATGGCACCATGCTTTAAGGAGTTATTGCCCTTAGTTTATTAAAAATCATTGGTTGAAACGACGTCTGCTCTCTAACATGAATAGTTTTGATTATAATTCTATGAAACTTGGTTACATTATTAAGTACCATAATGTGTTCAAGTTTCAGAATGGCCCATATCGCATCATGCCTTTAGGAGTTATTGCCCTTTGTTAATGACAATTCCCTATTTATACAAATTTGGCAATAGCAGGGGCATCCGTGTCCAATGGACACATTTCTAGTTTTAATAATTTCCTGAGAAAACAGGGTGGTGATTCTGTTGTTGTTAATGTTTATTCATTGTTTGTTGATGTGTGGAGGTTTTGTGTTGGGTCTAGTTATTTCTAGTTTTGCAATCATTTTTCTAGGAAGAATAAGCTGATGTGTTGAAGATTATTTGATATTTTTACAAGTTATTTTTGCTTGCGGCGCTCTCGCCGCAAGCATTTCTGTCGGAATAGTGATACCCTCTACCTGGTTTGTCTATTTATATAAACAAACTGTTAGCATAACGGTCGTGGTTATGGGAACAAAACAGTTCAGTGACAAGACAATTCACCGACAGCAAGTTAAGACAGGGTTCGTACAGAAATGGGAAAACAGAAGTCCAGGACTTTTACAGGACTATTCCAGGATTTTACCATTTTTCAAGGACTCAATTTTTTTCCAATTTTGTATAACACAACGTTTTAAAGTGCACTTTTTTCAGTCATAAGCGGCGAAATGAATAGGCGCACTCAATTTCTTTGATTCTGACACCGGTGATAAAAACCGGGACTACCGCACAAATTGAATAGAATACGAGTTGCACCTCGCTCTTTGATGTGTATCTAGCGATTTTCATTCAGTTTTTTTGCGATTTTCACACAGTTTTTTTAGCGCATCCCATAAATCTGAAAGGACTAGTTGTATTTTTATATTTTTCAAAGACTAATTCATATTTTCAAGGATGATTTTACAAAATTCCAGGACAATTCCAGGACAAAAGGCACTTTTTTCCAGGACCAAGGCCAAATTTTTCCAGGTCTGTGCGAGCCCTGTAAGAGCATGTCTCATATTATATGCCATATTAACCCCCAAATTCAATTTGTGGATATATGTTGGGGTCATGGAATGTCGCTCACTGTTTTCATGCACTGTGACCTTGATCTCAGGAGTCAATTCTTGAAAAAATGCACCCACAGCAGATCGCCTATTTCATTTATGGTAGCATTCCATATTTGGTATGTAGATACATCTTGGACCCTAGAGAGTCACCAAATGTTTCCAGGTCACTGTGACCTTGACCTCTGGTTTCTGTTCTAGCAAGGTCAAGCTCAGAGCTTATCTGTATATAATTTGAGGTAGGAATCCTAAATTTGGTGTGAGGATATATTTTGGGATCATGGCGTGTCGCATACACTTCTGGGTCAAATTGACATGTAGCTTGTACATAAGCATTAATAAAAACACTGCAGATTTACTTTTATAACTTTATTAATCATGCTACGATTGTCGAAACATGAACCATCTGGCACAATTGGAATGATATTGGCCCACTTCGAATCCAACTAAAGTTCCTACTAAAGATCTTACGCAATAGATGCGTTCGTACGTTTACACCTAAATGGCAACAGTTGCTCCCTTTTAATTAGTTGTCAAGTAAACAAAGTGAATAGCCCTGTATGTCCCACAACAAATTCTTCATCATAGACAAAAAGGGTGTGCATAAACTGCACAGACTACTCTAATTAACAATTACGAATAAGAGGGACCGCAAATAGAACACATCAAGGATTTATTTTGTAAAATAAAAACATTTTGACGCTATTGATAGATCTTGAACCCATCTTGCTAGATAGGTCTAGAGGAGGGAACCACCAGATAAGCTACTAGAGTAACAAAGCTCTGACCCACCGTTGATCTTTAGTAGGTTCATGACGTCACTATAGTAGCGACTATCGAAGTTGGAATTGAACTTTAGTTACTATAGTAGGAACTAAACTTCGATTCGAAGTGAGCCATTATAATTGCCATCAGTAATCTATATAGAATTGCTACCAGTCTGATATTAAAAGTGGTCATTAATACACGTAAAATATTGTAATAATATTTCTTTCTTTTCCAAATGGTTATGTTCATTACTCTATAAATGTAATTGTCTGCAGTAGAGTTGTATGATTATCAGAACTTAGCATCAGCCTATAGACTAGCAACAAATTAGGATTATATTTATATGGGAAACATCAAATGACTATTTGAAAAGTTCTAGGCCTTTGGGAAAGGCGATCAACTATACAGCCCCTCAGAGATTGTTATCAGGCTACAGGGACAGTTAAATATTGAGGCAGGTCTGGTTAACCAAAAATGACGACCTGGCGTTAAGACGGCAACTTACGTCAAGTGTATCAACGGTATTTGCATCGAAGATATCCGTTCCGGCTGGCTATCGTCAGTTCGAGACAAATTATAGGGCTTCGAGGGTATTTTGTATCCAGGTTTTTAATAAAAATATTTTGAAACAATTACTTTAAATCACGTCTGATTCCTAGACAAATTTCAATTTGCAACTTTTGAATCTAAGGGTATTGCTATTAGATAGACTGTTGTCCTAACATTATTTATATTTTGGCATGAAATTAAAAACATGTTTTGCTGACGTGGTGATGTTCATTGTTGCCAAAACCAAAAAAATTGATACATTGAAAATAAGTAAAATTTTATTAATTTCATTTTTTTGCGTTTTTAAAGTCCTTCAGTGTACGTTGCTAGGTGCCGCTTTAGATAACTGTTTGTGTTTTTCTTTTTCCAAGAGTATCTTACCCACCAACTCAATAACTATTGTTAATGTTCGTCTATGACGTGGTTTTAGTGCAGTGTAAACAATAACCAAATTTGGAGGTGTTCCCAACAAGGTGCACATGCTGTTTTTCAACTAGGCAAGCCCTCATTTAAAAAGGAAAATTTATTAGATGATGGTTCAGTATGACCAGATGTTTGACCTCAAAATGCAAGTAAGCCATTGTGACCTATATTTCATTTTGAGTGCTTTTGACCTATAACTTTATTTGCTGTATGAACATGACATTTCGTGATAATGGCTCATATGACCAGGCCTTTGACCACATAATAAAAATATATCACTGAGATTCCCATACTTTAGAGTTCTGCATTCCAGTTATTCATATTTCATGTTTACAAGCTGTCAGTCAACTTTTTTGTTATCATTTGGAACACATTGTACATCTAGAAAAAGTCAGATTAATAAATGGAGTGCATGCATATGTCTGTTCTGTTGGACTTCTATATTTCATGATTCAGAGAATTTGAATTATATATATCGAGGACTTCTGATGCTTGAACATTAATATACTGATTCAAAGTTCTAAAGCAACTCTGTTTTATTTGGATAATATCTTTGTCCAAACCAATACCCTAGGCCGATTGGTTCACCTAAACAAAAACTCATTCAGTTAGGCATCGAAACTTACTTTAGTTCTAACAATGTGCCTCAAACTGTTTAAGAAACAAAGTATTCCATTGAGGAAAGGTGGTTGAAAAAAAAATGAAATACATGGTAATGTTCCAATATTCGATATGTGACATGCATTTTGGCATCATGAAATCTGAGTTGATTTTGGGGATTTCTGTATGAATTCTTTAAGTTTTTAGCAAGAAATTATTCTTCCTCAATTCGGCTAGGCGTCAGATCCTGTTGTATGCAAATAAAAAGAAGGATTTAGTCAGAATTGATCTAACGTTTTTACAGGAAGTTTCAATTATTGTAAGAGTGAATATGAAGCCGCGTCAGTAATTTTTTTATCCATTTTTGCTCCTCGCCATTTCTAAGCAGCAGAAGTAGCACATGTTTATCATTCTTTCAATTATTTCCACGTTTTTGGTAATTTAGGCGATATTGATTTTGCATTGAGTTGTATGGACATCCTGGCAATAAACGCTCAAATCTCAATTAACTGAAACTCAACGCTTAATTTTGTGAAATTCAACAGAACGGTTTTCCAGCTATACCCCTCATCTTACTGGCCTAGCATTGGAGTGTGTTTTAATACGGACTTTGTAACTTTATGACCACTCACAAGGTCCTGAGACCCAAAACGCCTTTTTGACCAATCGGACAACAGCTCACAGAACCATGCTCCAGACAACGTATTTTCTGTGCGATAAAGATTCCTCAAGATTTGTTGAGCAATTTTTCTAACATAAACTGCCCTACATCAATTGGTTGTATAAAATTCTGGCCCTTTACGCGCTGCGTTAGAACTTTGTCTCTATATACGTGCATTTATATGACCCATAGCTTGACCTCAAAATGAAGATAGGTCACTCTGGCCTATATTTCATGGTTCAGTTATTTTTCCTTATTACTGGCAGATCATCTGATGGATGAATGTCATTCTTTCAGATAATTAGACAATATGACCCAAGTTCATGATCTAGTCATATGACTTGATATTTGCAGGGTTATTGGATGGCTGAACAGATAAGTTGGTATTAATCTGACTCGAAGATCAACATTGAAATATATTATGTAGGTCTACATAATTGTAATTGTAGGCACATTGGATTCATATGAGTGATTGTTGCCCTTTTGGGTAACTTGTTTAATGACTAACTCCCTTTAATTCAAAGTAGAGACCTAAACCTTGGTCCCAAGAACTTAAAATTAACCCTTATCCCGCCACTTTTTGGGGTTCTGAAAATGCCTGCTTTTTATGTCTGCTGCATATATTCAAGTGCACTTCAGACTTGATTTTTCATGGAAGTAAACAATATGAGCCTTGCACAGGCTGCTCCCCGTGGGAGCAGTCTGATCAGGGTCCATATTTTTTGCAGTATAGGCTGCCTAAGAACATAAGCTGAGGAGAGCAGATGACAAAAGTTGTGACTGGTGGGCTAAGGATTAATCAGTTTCAACTATATTACAAAGTTCTTAATGACAAATGGTAGCTTAATGAAGGTCGAAAGTATTGCAGAATGCTCCCTTTGGAGCGTTCTGCAATACTTTTGACTTACATTTAGCGATAATCAGCCTTGAAATTTTTACCAATTTTTGGTCTGGTTTTTGGGTAACCTCTTAAGGCAGGTTTTACTGTAGAGTAACATGCTCATGAAATTTAGTATAGGTACACTTGGGATTTTTTCTGTCATTTTTCCTAATGCTGTTTTCAGAGGACTTCTCCACTAATGCAGAGATTTGTTCCATTCGCTGCTGTATCAGCTGCTAACATGGTCAACATTCCCTTAATGAGACAAAGGTAATTGTTATCCAGGACCTTAGTTAAGAGTGCATACCAGAAAAATAATTCTCTTATTTCTCAACCAAAACATATGTTGTGGGTACTCAAAAGAACCGTCTCAATGAGACTCTTCTTTTGAGCACCCAAAACATATGCTAAAAATTATTGGTTAGAAAATATTTACAATTTTACGCTGAAATTTTTTGTTTATCTAAACCTATGAATATTATTTTCGTAGTCTAGCAAAAATATCTCTTCTGTATCTAGAGGGAAATGGTTTATCATTTCTTGAAGGGCATATTAGTCTAATGTTTATTTATCAGAAGAATTTTTGAATATGGTAAAAAAAAAATCTCAGCCTTGTTTGGAGTATGCTAGGGAGAGATCATCATTCTTGCACAATTTTCAACATAGTCCCCATGAACTAAATGCTCTTAGTCCATACCAGGCTGAGTAGATCAGTCGATAGCGATGCCTACTGCAGATCCAGGGGTCACAAGTTTGATCTTGGCCCATCCCATACTTTTGTGGAGATTGATCAAGAAATCATTTCTACAGTCATTCTCCTCCTTCCGCTGATTCAAGAATGGCTGTTGTCAGTTACAAGCACAAGTATGTTCATGAAGTACTGGTTAACCGCTTGGTCAAGGCTACCCAGGAAAAAGTGTGGGTAGGAGAATTTCCTTCTTAGAAGGCCCATTGCAGGATCCTGCTTTTTTTCGCTTAGAATGTATCATCACATGCTGGTAAATGTTATTGTGCAATGCTAACAAATGAAAGATGGTAGGTTTTCACTCATACTTTTGTTGAATAATTTCTGTATGAGTTGCTAAACACTTTCACTTTATCCAAACATCAAAGTTAAAGAAAGAAGTACCCCAACGGCAAAAACTGTAAAAGTTTTAAAGTTTTGAACACTAGTTGCCTGCAAAAAGGCATAGACAAACAGTGCAGACCCAGATCAGACTGCTTCTGTTTGCTGTTATGACAAGTATTTCGTGGATTCCGACCCTTAAAGTGGCAATTTATTTTAGCCCTTAAAGCGCCAAGAAAAAAATGCATCTGAAGATGTTGTCTGCTGAAGTCGTCTGCTGCAAATAATTGCCTAGCATTACTTGACCAAGCGGTTAGAAGCAAACAGCATGGACCCAGAACAGACTGCTCCTATAGGAGCAGTCTGATCTAGGTCCACACTGTTTGCCATAGAGGCTTCTTAAACATTTTAGCAGACGAGAAAAGCAGACGACTTTTGTTGCGATTGGCGCATTAAGGGCTAAAAGTGGCATTTTATTTTAGAATAGAAAGAGGAAAATGTTCAGAATTTTAGAACATGTACCGTAGTAGATAGTGACCAAAATGCTGTTCTATGGTCTTTTCCTTTATGCTAATTGCTGAGCATGGAATGCGCACAAGTTATTTTAGCCAGCCGGTCTATAAGTATAGAGTATACCGTTGTATACTGAGGGAAAATAGTTTAGCAATTAGTTATAATTGGTTTACCCATAGGCGATCTTTTTAGCATTAGATATTTTTTATTAGCAGGTGTGCAAACATGTCAGTTGTTTGAAAATGATCTAATGACTACCCGCAAGAGGTCAAAAGAAACAAATTCCGATTTCATAGGGAGGATTTGATCTGCTGAGCATTTTAATTTCAAACGCTATTCAGTTGAAAGGGAGGTAATTTGAACAAATACAATTTTCAACTAAAAACAGTACGAAATTGGTGAACAGAACATTCAGTTTTAAAGCGGTTTTCACTTTTTGGCTTTTAGGTCTAAACATTTGATGGAAAAATGAAACTTTTAGCAGAAAAATATTCACTATATTGCCAGATAAGCTGCTTTAGCAAGGGGACTTAAAATTGGACTTTAAGTTATGTGAAATGTCAACCGGTTAAATTCGTTGTACTCCTAAACATTTGTCAACATATATTTTTGATATTATGAAATTAAAAATCCTATTTCTTTTAAACCATGGATCCCCAAAGTATATTGCTAAACTTTTTATCCCTCAGTATATATTTTTACTGTCTGCTTGCCAAGTTTAGAATCTTACAGTGTTAAAATTCAATGTCTTGTATGGTAAGATAGAAATATTTTCTGTCTTTTAAACAAACATGAACAGAATTTGGATTGGGAAGATATAGGGAAGGAGACATGATTTATGAGGTGTTTGTCCTTTCAGATGGGAAAGAGAGAGAGAGATAGAGAGAGAGAGAGAAACTAATTCTTAAATAAAATATTTTAGTCTAGAATTTGCTTAAACTTTATATGCCAAGTGTTCATTTTATGGGATATATAAAAACAGTGCAGAACCAGATTATTAAATGGTTTCGTATCAGGTTCCTTACTGTTAACTTACAGAAAGTTGTATTAAAATATGAAAAAAAAAACATGTAAAATAACACCCAACAACCCTGAAATTGGGATTTTTCATCCAGATGTTAAGGATGGAAAAATCTATTGGGCATAGATGGGTTACAAAATAAACTAGTGCTCTCTCCATTGTCTGCACATGTGCGATATTAAAGGATCTACCTGTCTGCTATGGGACATCACGACTGAAAAATTGGGTTTGTGCTGTTACGCGGTGCACATTACTCAAAACACCTACGTTAAAAAGTAACAAGTGTTAAATGCCTATAGATAATCCTTCATTGGAGATATCTAGTCATGTTGGGTAGCCAAATTATAACAATGATAGGTATTACGGTATTCAGCCATAGACTGATCATATAATATTGTTGCACTAAACCATTTTTGAAAACATTCTCCGCTTGGCATTTTCATTGAAACCGTTTCAGTGACACGTGTTGACGCGCTTGATAAACAATATTGAATCAGCCAATCGGGCCAATCACATGACTCTGTGACGCATTTGGTAAACAAATTTGTCACATTTACCCACAGTGCTCAAATCAGACAGGTCAGTATTTGATAAAATGCTTCCGGTCGATGACAATGGTGCTCTCTCAGCTTTAACCCCAGTACGACAACTACATCATCTGCCAGCAGTTACCGGTGAAATCATTTTTCTTAGTTTTGAAAATATTAAAGCCACCTCATAAGATTTTGGTTCTTGTAAATCACATGTTAGCAAAAGCCTCCCTTAACCCATAATGCGGCATTCGCAACAAAAGTCGTCTGGTTTTTCTCGCCTGCTGAAATGTTTCAGAAGCCTCTCTGGCAAACAGTGTGGAGCCAGATCAGACTGCTCTTATAGGAGCAGTCTGTTCTGGGTCCATTCTGTTTGCTTCTATACTTAATTCGTCAGCAATGCTAGGCAATTACCTGCAGCAGACGACTTCGGCAGACGACATTTTCAGATGCATTTTTTTCTTGGCGCTTTAAGGGTTAAAAGCCCATGCCGATGTAGAACCACGCCAATGTATCCAGCAGGGCTAGTGGTCTAATTAGTCTTCATCTTCATCTATGCTTTGTATTTGTCAGCAGCAAATGCTCTGGCAAGTCTGCCCATTTTGCTTGCATATGTGATAAAAACTAAAATCTTATGAACGGACTCACTTGAGTCATTGGCAATGTTGTCATAAAAATCCAATGTATATGCCCATATGATGTTGAAGCAAAGGCTTCCTGGCCTCCGCCTGGCTACGTGCCTGATTGTCATAAAAACCCTGCAAGGATTCTAAGGTGAACTTGCTCAACCCGTTAAGAGACCATAATTTGGGCCTGGTCATGACAAAATATGTCTGCAGGGTTTCAGATCAGGCCATACCCAAATCAGCTATAGTGATTACCTAGAATATTGCAATTTCACTGCAACAAGTTTAGACTTGCTACTTTCCATTTAGGGAATAACAAAGGTGCCCCTTTGTTGTTTGCAAACCCAGAAGACAGGTTTTCTAACGTTGATGCCCATTTGAAAATGGGTGTTAAACCTGGATAAAATCTGGTTTTGTAAATAGTTTAGATTCCGATCAGCTTCTTAGAAGCCAGTTGATTAGGATCCAAACTGTTTTCTACTCTGCTTGAAAATGCCTGCAAACTAGATATTGTGTTTGTGAAACAGAACTGAACTGTACTGAACTTTATTAAATGTAGTTTTTTGCACAGGCCATACGCAGATGGTGCTTGTGCTTGTCCTGAAGGATGGTAGTCTTTCTTATAAAAAGGGCCGTAACTCTGGGCACATTTTTCTGAATTTCTTCAAAGTTAACCCTTAACTCCTTAATAACGCCTAAAGATCATGTATTTGAAAATATTACGGAAAATGGAGCATCTAGTGGACCTCTTATTATACCCCCCTCCCAAACTTTGTGGTGGGTATACTGTTTTCACGTTGTACGTGTGTGCATCCGTCCGTAATGTTTTGTTTCCTTAATATCTTGAAGAGTCATCGCTGGATTTTCATCAAACCTGGCAAACATGTTCATATATGCAAGACAAATACTTTAAACAGAAAATTAAGGGCTAGGGGCCAATTCTATCAGAGTTATTTCCCTTTGTAGTTCTTAATGGCTTTTTATATTGGGTTTTATGCTTATGCTATTGTAGTCCATACACTGGCCAATCAACTCCTACCACAGCTTTTGATGGAACAATTTGATACTTTGCCTATACAATGTAGACACATTGAACATATGCATGAAGGAATTTGGTTCAGAAAAAATAATTTTTGACAAATGACAGCTGTGAGAAATTAGACCATTTTTCCCTAATAAAGCTTTTGTATATGCATAGATGGTGCCTTCATGGGCCAATCAACTCCTACCACAGCTTTTAATGGAGCAATTTGATAGTTTGCCTATACAATAAAGACACATTAATCATATGCATGAAGGAGTCTGGTTAAAAAAAAAATGACAAAATGACAGCTATGAGAACTTAGCCAATTATTCCCTTATAGGGCTTTTGTATATGCATGGATAGTGCCGGATCTACTCCTACCACAGCTTTTGATGGAGAAATTCGATACTTTACTGATACAATGTAGACACATTGAACATATGCATGAAGGAGTTTGGTTTGGAAAATATAATTTTTGTTTGCATAGATTCTACTGAAATCTTCTTTTCAAAACTAAGGTCTGCTGGTTTGAACTATAACATGCCAAATTTTTCACTGACTCTTACTGTGTATCTAATAAGCATTGCTTATTTGACTTTTTTCATTTTTCTTAGAATATGCCAAGTTTTTTCACTGACTCTTACTTTGTATCTAAGAAGCATTGCTTATTTGACTTTTTCATTTTTCTTAGAATATAGTGTTTGGGATAGTCCATTGTATATATCAAAGGGTGTCAGGGTTTTTTTATATTTTTAGCTCACCTGAGCCGAAGGCTCATGGGTGAGCTAATAGTATACCAGTCACTCCGTCGTCCGTCCGTCCGTCCGTCGTCCGTCCGTCCGTCCGTCCGTCCGTCAACATTTTCAAACAACTTCTCCTCTGAAACCACTGGACCAATTAAACTCAAATTTTATATGGAGACTCCTTAGGACGCGGGAACGAAAGTTTGTTCAAATGGTCCTCGTCACATGACCAAGATGGCCGCCACGCCCATATATGGTAAAAACCCTTTAAAAATCTTCTTCTCCAGAACCAGAAGGCCGATGACCTTGGGACTTGGTATGTAGCATTGGGTTAGTGGGGCCTACCAAGTTTGTTCAAATGATGATCCTAGGTTGACCTTGACCTACTTAACGTCAAGGTCAAATTTGCTTCCTAATGCATTTAAATGGGATTTTTTTTGAAAAGTTGATATTTTGAATACTATTGAAGCCAAAGTTATTATTTTCACTTGATATGTTTAACCTAATGAGACAATGGCTATAAATAAGTTCCAAAGGTCAAGGTTGACCTTTGACCTTTCAGCTAAGTCGCTCATATTGGAGTCCCATCTATATATTAAATCATAGTTTTCTCACAAACCATTGGCCCAATTTAAGTCAAATTTCATTTGAAGACCCCTTATGCTAAGTTAGCCAAAATTTATACAAAATATTTTGGTCACATGACCAAGATGGCCGCCATGCCCATATATGGTAAAAACCCTTTAAAAATATTCTTCTCCACAACCAGAAGACCGGTGACCTTGGGACTTGGTATGTAGCATTGGGGATGTGGGGCCTACCAAGTTTGTTCAAATGATGATCCTAGGTTGACCTTGACCTTCTATACGTCAAGGTCAAATTCGGTTCCTAATGCATTTAAATGGGATTTTTATTTGCAAAGTTGATTTTTGAATACTGTTGAAGCCAAAGTCATTATTCTCACTTGATATGTTAAACCTAATGAGACAATGGCTATAAATAAGTTTCAAAGGTCAAGGTTGACCTTTTACTTTTCAGCCAAGGTCGCTCATATTGGAGTCCCATCAACACACTAAAACATAGTTTCCTCAGAGGCCACTAGGCCAATTGAACTCAAATTTCATATGAAGACTCCTCATGATAGGTTAGCCAAAATTTATACCAATTGCACTGGTCAAATGGCCAAGATGGCCACCATGCCCATATATGGTAAAAACCAATTAAAATATCTTCTTCTCTGGAACCAAAAGGCCAATGGCCTTGGGACTTGGTATGTAGCATTGCGGATGTAGGCCCTATCCAATTTGCACAAATGATGAATCTAGGTTGACCTTCTTTATAGCAATGTCAAATTGAATTCCTAATGCATTTATTTGGGAAAATTCTTGAAATAACTATTTAGGCCAAAATCATAATACTTGCAAGACATGTTTAACCTAATGAGACATTGGCTTTATATAAGTACCAAATGTCAAGCTGACCTGTGACCTTTTATCCAAGGCCACTCATTTGGACTGGCACATACCTATCTAAACATCTTTTCCTCAGAAATCACTGGGCTGTTTGATGGAGTATTCATTGGATTGGTTAGGTCACTTGACCAAAATGGCTGCAACCCCAATATGTGGTAAAGCGAAATTTGTTTCGTTATAAGCTGTAGTTCACCTTGACCTATTTTAACATTATTAAGGAGATCAGGTGAGCGCCTCAGGACCTTCAGGTCCTCTAGTTTAATATTGTATTCTTTTCTCTCTTTTTTTACCTGTATAAACAGTGTTGACCCAGATGAAATGCCACTTAATGTGGCATTTCATCTGGGTGTACACTGTGAAAGTACCTGTTGAGGGGTTTCCCCTATACATAGGGTCAATTTCCAGATAAGTTTGATCAAATTATACCCCTGGGGCCAAAAATGGCTATGCCCTGGGGGTCATATGTTTTACATAGGCTTATATTAAAATCAAACATATAAAAATTCTTGTCTGAAACCACCAGGCATAGAAACTATGTATGTAGCATCATCTAGTGAACCTCTCCCAGCTTTTTTCAAATAACGCCCCTTGGGGCCAAATGTGGCCCATCCCGGAGGTAACCTGTTTTACTTATCATGTATTTAGAAAAATTGAGGTTCATCCATGCCTGCTAATTTTGTCAACATAATATTTGGAAACATTTCCATGTAAAGTCTAAATGAAACTGCTGATCTATTAAAATTCATAGCTGGACTTAGGGGAGAGCTTTGCTTTCTTATACCTTTATAAACATCATTCTCAGGTGAACGACGACCCAGGGCCCTAGGACCCTCTTGTTGAAAACTGCAGCTCCATATCAGCTGGCTTATGAGAAGCCAGCTGGCCAGGATCCGCACTTTTCCCAACTCTGCTGATCAACATGCTAATGACAAGAATCTTGCAAGTTATTTAGTTAAAAATTGTGGAGAAGTGTAATGCATGGAATATTCAGCATGATAAGGGTTAATTTAATCAGCAGGACAAAGGGTAAATTATAAATAATCTTAAAACCTTCGCCTGCTAGTGGCGTCTACTGATAACATTTGCGAACAGTTTGGACCCAGATCAGTAGGGACAAAATGTAAGACATGTCCTGGATCCAAACTGTATGACACTCTGGTAGTTTTACTGAAAGATTACCGAGTATGCAAAGAATTAACCCTTAGTGTGTCATTCACATCAAAAGTTCTTTGCTTTTGTGGTCTGCTGAAATGTGGTCCAGATCAAACTTCTCCTAGAGGAGTAGTCTGATCTGGGTCCATACTGTTTGCATTAACACTTACATTAATCAATATGTGTGCAAATACATGTACATGCAGCGTTTTTAGATGCATTTCTGAGGGCAACTTTAGGGTTTATATAAGTCTTGTCACTTAGTGTGCTGTAATCACCTTACTGGTAGGATCCAAGCTACCATTTCAGCTGGAGACAAGCTACAGTAAGGCAACTCTCAAAAACACTGAAAATTCGTATTCAAGACCAGTTATCACTTAATGCAGGTCAAAAGTATTGCAGAATGCTCCCCTTTCGATCTTCATTAAGGTGCCATTTGACAATAAGATCTTTGTTTTGCCTATTTTTGAGTGGCCATTTTACACAGGTTTAACTGTAGTCTTGAAAAATTGTGTATATCATGTACAATTAACGGACTCTCCAACGAGCAAAAAACAAAATTACTTATCAGCCTGCACAGATGCTCAGCCTGAGCCTCAGGCTGGTCTGAAGCTTCGTTGTAATCCTACAATAAAGATAGGTTTTCTCTCAACATATAATATGGGCCTTGACATGAGAAAACCTAACTTTGTTACATGCATCTGCGGTCTGATCAGTGCTTTTGTTATTTCCTATCTGGAAAGTATAGTAGTCAATCTTACTCCATGCAAAATTTCAATATTCCAGCTAGTCTCTGTATCTGAGTAGGTTGGTTTGAGACTTACATTGTCGGAAAACAGGTTTTCTCTGGAAGAGGCCCATATATTGGGAATCTATTCAGTATCATAAGGCCAAAATAAAAAAAATCCTGTGTTTAGGGCAACCCGACCTTATCTAAATTTACTGGTGAAATCTAGAAAATGTTTAAGGTTTTCTGGAAAATGTATAGTTCTCTGCATTTTGAAAGGCGAAATGCCTTTCAAAATGCATAAAAAAAAAAATCCAGGAAAAAAAGGAATTAAAAAAATATGTATGCCTACCCACAGGAGCTTGAAGTTCTATCCTTATATCACTTCTAAACCCTAAAACCAAAAATCTCATAATGTCACTACATAATGACATTGTGAGCTTTTGGTTTCGAGGCTATAGAGGTGATATAAGGATCAAACTTCAAGCTCCTGTGGCCTACCGTACCTAAAATTTTCAGACCCGTTACCCAAAACACACTTTTTTTTTTATTTGGCCTAGCCCTAAGTGAACAAGAAAATTTCTTTCTCATTGTTTGTAATTTTTATTCAAAATAAGTTTTTCTATAGCCATCATTGGGGCTTCAACTACCATAGATAACACATAGGCAGCACTATAGGAGAATACAACGTTTGATATAAATGTGTAGATTAATGTAAGATCTGTAAAGTGTATTGGGGTCATTGAGTTTACATTATAAAGGACAACAATGATTGGATGAACTAAATATGCTGCAAAGGTGAGGCGTCCAAGTGGGGCCCACACTTTCCATGACAACAGCCAGTTTACTGGGCCTCCATAGCCAGAGGCACAGGCTACTACCAGCCAAGCAAGACTTAGAGACCAGGCTGTTCTACAAAGTGACACGTAGAAGCCACTTGCCACCATTGGCATTTTTGTTTCTGGGTGACTGTAATAGTAATATAAGCCATACACTGTTGACAGTGCCATACCTATGGACAAACACCATCCAATAACAACATAGACCTTATTCATTTGCACTCGACAGTGTTTCTTATGTAGGATGTATCCTGTGAGAAAGCCAATGATGTAGGGTGACATTCTAGCCCATGGCCTGACATACAAGACACCATGTTTAGCCCAAGGGTCATCAGTATGTTCAGTGGGTGCGGCAAAACCCCTTAATCCATAATATGAGACTAGAAAACCTCGGATTGCTACACAGACTAGAACAAGTGACACTGATGTTACAATTGCTGCTCCTTTGTGGTATCTAAATAAAATAATCAATATTGGGCTAAGAAATATGTAGAACTGCATATCATTGGCAAGATACCACCCCCAGCCCATGCAAGCTGTGAGGTCACCATAATTTGGATAGAAGTTGTTTATATACAGCAGATTTGACCACCAGTAGTTGCGACATCCATGAGCGTACTCATATATTGGAGAATGGCTGTCAGCGAAAAACCAGTGAAATGGTCCACTAATCATATACACAGTCAGTGATGTGAATATAAGTAAAACAATGGCATACAGGGGAGTTAGACGCCAGTATCTGTGCAGGAAATAATATATCAAGTAAATTTTTCCTTTGTCTCTTTGTTCCTTCAATGCAATGTAGGCTACCAATAGTCCACTTAGAAAAAAGAATGTGTCCACAGAAAATGTACCATTTTGTATTGGTTGAAAAGTAAAACGTTGAATAACTGTACTGTAAGCATACAGAGGATTATCTAACAATGGTGTTGAAAGCTCATATGTGTGTCCTTGAATTACCCACCACATACTGATAACACGGAGTCCATTCAAGCATCCTAGAGGTCCATTTGCTGTGCCTGTATTAAATAACTTCTTGGTGTTCCTAATGAAAGAAAAACACAGTAGAAAGCCTATGAATTTATCTGTTTTGGATAGAACATAGTGGTCATGTAACATGCTGTTGGCCAACAAGGAAGTTCTCTCTGTAGGTTCCTCACTAAGTAATCCCCTTGCTTCCCCATTCTTGCTGAGAAATTGACCTGTTCTTGCCTCAGTATAGAGATCTAGAGAAGTTCCAAGAACAACACATGCTCCAATAATACTAAGAAGAACAATTGTGACTATTGCTGCTCCATCTAAATCTGGTTTCTTGTCATCAGCTGTAAATGCAACTGATATATGAGGCAATTTGAGTGAAGTTATGACTACTTCAGCTAATGTTTGGGAATCTGATATGTCACAAGAATCAGGTAGACAAATACCAATGATCAGTTGCTGCAAGCTCTCCAATATTCCTCCTGTGATTGATAGGCTAACTGTAAAGTACTGGCCTTTGAAACTATGGTTTGTGAAGTTATTGTAGCTAGACACTATAGAATTGCACTGCTGGTAATCCCCTACCCAGAATTTTCCACCTTGTAGAACACCTGCTGGCATTTTACCATCAGCATCTAGAAATTTAACAGCATACATTTCCTTAGATAGAAGGTCTTCTATTAGTTTTTCTGTATCATTTAGGCAGCTATCTTTAATATTTCCATTGATAGATCCAGAAAGTCTTGGCAAAGTTGCAAGGTTATACAGTAGTCCATGTTTGAGATCCTGAAGATTTTCATAAGCTGTGTCAGCATAATGGAGAATATTCTGTTCTCTAGGCTGAGCCTTTTTGTACTCAATCCTGGAATGAAAGCCTCCATTTTCACAATGGAACACTTTTAACTCGAGTACTAGGTACACTACAGTAAACAAGAATACTTCAGCATTCATTATGCTGGAAAAATAAGGTTCCTTATAATACAAATTACAAATCTCTTTAAATTTTATTCTTCAGACACTTGGACTTGAAGCCTCCTTTTGCCCTGAGCTTTATCCAAGGCTTAAATGCAGTTCTTTTTACCATGTTTTTATTATGTAAATAAGTTTGGACATTGTACTTTGTGTATGATTCAATAATAACTGACCACCAAGGCTTAGTCTTTCAAAAACTTAGTTAGTTTAACAACATTTTAAGCCAGCAGTTACTGAATTAATCCTTGTGTACTAGTCTAATAGATTCTTCCTTCCTGTTGCATTTAATGAACTTAGGATAGTCCAATGTACATATCTAGGGGTGTCAGGTTATTATAATTAAAAAAAAAATATAGAAAAACTATTTGATATGATAGTGACCTATATCTAGAAGACTTCTCAATGGTCCACTCTTTACCTTTTTGTGAAAGTTTGTTTGTTTGCTTAATGGTCCAAGTCAACAGCTATGGTCATTTCGGGATGGTCAGTTCACCGACTCACACTTTTTTGACTAAGCAGTTAACCAGTACTTTGTGCACATACTTTCGCTTGTAACTGACAAGAACGCTTCTTAAATCAGGAGAAGGGGGGGAGAATAACCATGGACAATCTCCAGGAGAGTATGGACCAGCCTGTGATCAAACACGCGGCCCCTGGCTCTGCAGTCAGACACGTTACTGACTGTGCTACGTGGCCCAGCTTTTGTGAAAGTATAAGAGTGTGATATATACCATTTTTCTACATTTCTTCCATCTAGTTAGGACAAAATATAAAATGTAAGCTTTGTAATATTCTACTGGACTCTATTTGATAAGAACCTGTTCCAGTTATTGCCATAAAACAGCCCTGCTTTTGAGCCACAATAATTCACAGGAGCTTGAAGTTCTGTCTTTATCTCACCTCTATCATTGTGTATAGCCTCAAAACCAAAAGCGCACAATGTCATTACGTATTGACATAATGATATTTTCGGTTTTAGGGTTTAGAAGTGATATAAGGATCCAACTTCAAGCTCCTGTGAATAATTTAAAGTGTTTAAGAAAATGGAGCATTGCTCCATTTTCCATAATATTTTCAAACGTATTAAAAACTTTACTTATTTTTTTCTTAATTTTTTCCAATGCTGTCTAAAAATAGAAAATTATGTCATGATCTAAAAATAGCATATTGAGTAAAGGGTTAAACTACTGGGAAATGACTACCAGGGTTTGGAGTGATATCACAGACACTGATCCAATGCTAATCTCAGATGCACCCTGCTTTGTAAACAGTGTAGATCCTTTCAAGAATCCAGCTGATTCCGATCCACAATTGCTTGTCAATTACTCTGCTTGTCAATTACTCGCTAATAACTGGAACCCTGCAAGTTAATTGGACAAAAGTGGGGAAGAGGGTAGTAAACATCTCAATATACCTCAGTACAGTGTCCTTTTCACTTGACACAGGATTGATGCATCATTTTTTGATAATATGTGATTTTATCTATTCAGCCTTTAAACTGACCCTGTCTTGGTCAGTAAGAAGGTTCACTCACCTTAAAAATAATTTTACTGAGATATAGATAGGGGTATCCAGATTTTAGGCTTTCTTATTTATCGGTGAAAACATATTTACTTATTAGAAATTAACCAGACATAACTTTTGTCATCTGCTCCTCTCATCTGCTTATGTTCTTGGGTAGACTAAACTGCAAACAATATGGGCCCAGATGTGGCCCTGAGGTTATAAAACTTTTTTTGGTGCTCAACTCAATTGAGCAAGGAATTTCAATTGCTCATAAAATCTAAAATGCTTAAAGATATAGACTTTTCTTGCTTTCAGATGCTCAGATGTTGTATTTATCACGCTCATAAATATTAAAATGCCAACAATTGATGGCATTTTAACATTAATGAACTTGATAAATTTCATGCTCAGTTGAGTTGAGCACCAAAAAAGTTTTATATACTCAGACCCAGACTGCTCCCTTTGGGAGTGTTCATAGTGTTTGACTCGGATCCATGATAGAATTTAGTCAGATTTGAAATTGATTATATGCAGTAGGCATAAAAAAGCCGACAACATTTTCAGGACAAAAAATATTTGTTGGAGAAGAATTGGAATCTGCAGACACTTCCAAACACTCTCAAATCAGTATCATCTGGAACAGTACAGTCTTTATCTGAAAGCTGGTAAATACGCTGGTTGGCAGAAAACTGCTGTTTACCTGTATTGGACATACATGTAGAACGGCACATGTTTAATAGCATTTTCAAATAAATTTACTTTGTAAAAAAATAATTCCAATGACTGGTTCCCATAGTTTGATCATTGACCTATCAAATAATGTGTTTTTTTTCACATATTTTATCATCTCTTAACAAAAATATTGGAGATTGAAACCGCCGTTGTCGGACCAAAGCACTGCAGCCGACACCGGTCATAAACATATAAGTACAAGGCTAAAAAAAAAAACGAATTGTTTCTCAGGCACCACTGCATCTGTTTAAATCGTCCCACATTACGTCTTTTTATTGCTTTCTAAAAATAAAAATGAAATAAAAACCGCATTTCCAGTTCAAAACATCGTTATCAGTAATGCAGCTCCACTCGGACGCTTTGGTCCATTGTGGTTGATGTCAGGTTGTTTAATAATTCTCGCATCCATTCCGGTTGAATGGACCGATATTTTCTCGGTTTTGTTTAGTTTTCGAGCCCCAACAGTGTAAGTTTTATACATCTGTGATGAAATCAAATATAATTAATGTGCAGATGCTTTCCCTATCAAGTTTTATGGCCTAACTTGAATTATATCTGATGAAATGACAGTACAAGCACATCTTTTAAAAAATATTATTGCGAGTTTTGAAAAAAAAAGTTCCCGCATCTGTTTTTTGCCTGAGTAAAACTAAAAATAAAAACCCGCTCTGGCGCATCTGTTTTTTAAAAAAATGGCCTGAATAACAATGTAATATTTTTTTTTGGCCTAATAAAATTATTTTTTTCGCAAGAAATATATTGTAAATCAGTGTCAGATACTTATTCTACCTTTTCAAATCCAAACCTAGAGATAAAATATTGTTTAAGATGCTTTTTCTCATGTAAATGGCGGATCAGGTCAATGGACATTGTATGGCCCTGTAAGTTTTGTGCCAACCACGATAAAAAATCACATGATGAAAATCGTTATCACGTGGTCGATAAGCTCTGATGAAATCAATTACATCATAAGGGTCTAGACATAATTATATAATATGGAAAAATATCAACATTTCACTTTACTTGAAAAAAGGCTATGATTGGTGCTTCAGAAAATATTAAAGTACACTGATAAATATCACATAAATTTATTGAAACTTGTTAAAAATAAATATACCCTTTATAACACTATGTTTTGGGTCCATGATAATGGACCATGCTATGAGTGAATACTGTTATAAATATTATATTGTTATAGAATTTTTTTACAAAGGAATCATAGGAAAATGACCATAGTCATTCAGTCATTTTCCTACAATTCCTTTGTAAAAATTCATGGTAAAAAATGGGAGACCGTGTTATATCCAAATTAATGTTATATCCATGAAATTGTATATGAGGGCATTTTCCCTTTTCAAAACTGACCAGTATCATTCAAAGTGTATCTGTAATGTGTACTTTACAATATTGGCCAGTATCTGTAATTGATTTTATACCCGCTTTTTTCTTTAGATAAAAAGGGTATATTAATTTCGTACCAAAGTCGGTTTGTCCGTCCATCAGTCACATTTCTTGTAAATGTATCTCCTCCTAAACCATTAGACGTAGCAACTTCAAACTTTGTAGCTGATTAGGTCACATGGTGTAGAGGGAACTGGGCAACATTTTGTGTGACCGTATCAAATAATGTATTTTCTTGTAAATGCATCTCCTCTTAAACCTTTTGACATAGCAACTTCAAACTTTGTTGATGCATAGGTCACATGATGTAGAGGGCACTGGGCAACATTTCTTGTGACCTTGACCCAAGGTCAAATAATTATTTCCTTGTAAATGCATCTTCTCCTTAACTGTAGGATGTAGCAACTTCAAATTTTGCTGGTGCATAGGTCACAAGATGTAGAGGGTACTGGGCAAAGTTTTGTGCGACCTTGACCTCTAGACCTTGGGGTCAAGGTCAAATCATCTATTTTCTTGTAAATGCATCTCCTTAACCATTGGCCATAGCAACTTCAAACTTTGCAGGTACATAGGTCACATGATGTAGAGGGCAATGCTTTATGTGACCTTGACCTTGGGTCAAGGTCAAATTAAATATTTCTTGTAAATGCTTTTCCTCCTAAACCATTGGACATAGCAACTATAAACTTTGCAGGTGCATAGGTTATATGATGCAGAGGATACTGGACAACATTTCATGTGTGTCCTTGACCTAAGGTCAAGGTCAAAGGTGAAATAATTTATTTTCTTGTAAATGCATCTCCTCCTGAACTGTTGGACATAGCAACTTGAAACTTTGCCGATACTTTGGTTAGATAAAAAGCGGGCATTTGCGTTGGTGTGCTATCGACTGAAGTCTAGTTTTCTTTTTTAATACTGACCTATATCCATTTAAATTGATCTGAAATGGGCTCTTTTTCTTTTCAATATTGACCAGTGACCATGGATATCTATCAGTAATGAGTACTTTTCATTTTAGACCAGTGACTCATAAAATATATCTGTAATTGGATCATTGACCTGTATCCCTTGAAATTGATCTGAAATGGGTTCTTTTCCTTTTCAATATTGACCACTATCCATGGAAATGTATCTGTAATAGGTACTTTTCCTTTTTAATATTGACCAGTATTCTGTCTAGTTTTATAGTTACATTTATTTATATGCAGTTTATCATTCCAGTGAGCTGTTGGATGGTATACCCGTTTATGATGAAAATGGCAATAAGATAACAGAATCAAGATATGCAGCAGTGAAAGGCATCAGTCAAGTTACTTTCAGTCGTATATTAATGGCAACACCTGGAATGAGTGAGTATTAAGTTACTATCAGTCATATATTAATAGCAACACTTGGAATGAGTGAGTATTAAGTTACTTTCAGTCATATATTAATGGCAACACCTGGAATGAGTGAGTATTAAGCTACTAACAGTCATATATTAATAGCAACACCTGGAATGGGTGAGTATTAAGCTACTATCAGTCATATATTAATAGCAACACCTGGAATGAGTGAGTATTAAGTTACTTTCAGTCATATATTAATGGCAACACCTGGAATGAGTGAGTATTAAGTTACTTTCAGTCATATATTAATAGCAACACCTGGAATGAGTGAGTATTAAGTTACTTTCAGTCATATATTAATAGCAACACCTGGAATGAGTGAGTATTAAGTTACTTCAGTCATATATTAATAGCAACACCTGGAATGAGTGAGTATTAAGTTACTTTCAGTCATATATTAATGGCAACATCTGGAATGAGTGAGTATTAAGTAACTTTCAGTCATATAAATAAATGGCAACACCTGGAATGAGTATTAAGTTACTTTCATTCGTATATTAATGGCAACACCTGAATGAGTGAGTATGATGTTACTTTCAGTCGTACATATAAATGGCAACACCTGGAATGAGTGAGTATGATGTTACTTTCATTCATATATTAATGGCAACACTTGAATGAGTGAGTATTTAGTTACTTTCAGTCGTACATATAAATGGCAACACCTGGAATGAGTGAGTATGATGTTACTTTCATTCATATATTAATGGCAACACCTGAATGAGTGAGTATTTAGTTACTTTCAGTCGTATATTAATGGCAAGGCCTGGAATGAGTGAGTATTAATTTACTTTGAGTCATATACGAGGGTCATTTTTTATGTTCGTAGAAAGGTAGATTTAATGAAAACGGCGAAAGTAAATGCATACATCATGCATATATTTGGAAAGATTGAGCTTCTATCTATACATGCAACCTAAAATTATTTCAAAACGCATTACTTGAATGACTTCTAAGAGGCAAATACAAACCTATATATCGCACACTAGAAATATGGTAGAAATATGACATTTATTTACTAAGTCTCTGACAGAATTTTTGTAACAAATGCATGAAAAATGGTACATAGCCATACACAGCTTCTGAAATTTTGGCTGCAGATCAAGGACACCACATGCTACAATATCATATAAACATTATAGCATATACACAACAATTATTGTATATGGAAGATTTGTTTGGAACCTCAGCAAATTGAACAGTAGGCATATAAACTTTTATTGTTAAAAGTTGACACAAGTGGAAGTTGGGTACGGACTTTTGAATGTGTCTTAATATGTAAGCTGTAAAGTAGTATTATATTTTTTCTTGTTAATATGGTAGATGGAAGTGTTATGGTATCTTTCATCCCAAAACAAAGCTAATACTTTTGTTTTTATTAGAAGTGAACTGCAAAATAAATAGCCAAGGAGGTGCTAAAATCCCTTATTTTGTACATAAATGACGTCATGGAGTGTTACTATGTTTAGAAAATACACTAAAACTGTTTTTGTGCCTCTAAGCAGGTGTTGAAATCACTGCAATAAGAAAATTTTGCTGATCTGATTGTTATTGTGTTTTCTACACGGGGTCGATTTACCCCACCCACTTTTTATAACATTGGGGTATGCCAGTACTGGAAGTTGTCAGTTACACGCTGAAAACGATACATCAATATAACTGCTGAAGAATGATTGAGTATATAATGTGCTATGCAAAAACAGAAGAAATTTTAAAATTCGTTCATAATAGTAATTTTAACAGATATGATAACTAGCATTTGACTTTGATTATTTTGGTATATTGATGGGCGTTTTAAAATTGTTATAGAAGAGCAAACAACATGGTTATAGTTTTACTGCACATGTCTACGATTAGTGTTTGAATAATTAATTTTGATGGTGCAGAAGAAAAAATGGCTTGACAAATGCTTATATCACCAAAGCGAATGGAACTTAACAGCGTCTAATTTCCTGCTTGCTGCGTGGTTAAAATGGCATGGATTTCGACCAGTGTCCTTTATATGCCCTATTCAAAGCTATATATCTTGGCCGAACTAAGCGCTTATGATGTAACAATTATATCAGTTGATAGAGAGAAGCTAGATCTTTCAAAATATATATACTTATGGTACAGTAAATTCTATATTTTTAGAGATACAGCCCTATTCTACGAACATAAAAAATGACCCTCGTATTAATGACAACAACTGGAATGAGTGAGTATTAATTTAATTACTTTCGGTCATATATTAATGGCAACACCTGGAATGAGTGAGTATTAAGTTAATTACTTTCAGTCATATATTAATGGCAACACCTGGAATGAGTGAATATTAAGTTACCTTCAGTCATATAAATAAATGGCAACACCTGGAATGAGTATTAAGGTACTTACATTCGTATATATTAATGGCAACACCTGAATGAGTGAGTATTTAGTTACTTTCAGTCCTACATATAAAATGGCAACACCTGGAATGAGTATTAAGTTACTTTCATTCGTATATTAATGGCAATGCCTTGAATGAGTGAATATTTAGTTACTTTCAGTCATATATTTATGGCAACACCTGGAATGATTGAGTATTAAGTTAATTACTTTCAGTCATATATTTATGCCAGCACCTGGGATGAGTGAGTATTAAGACCATCAACATGAGATATGAACTCTGCATGACAAACCCTTTGTATTTTGATGGATTTTCTCTTACATATTAATTCATACTATAAGTGTTGGACTGCCCACTGTGTACTTTAAGGGGTGACAGGTAGAATTTTTCTAAATTATTATATATTTCTGTCCCTGAAGGTGGTTTTAATCTTGGCAAACAGTGCAAACCCTGATGAAATGCACTGTATGCAGCATTATGCGGCATCATCTGGGTCTTCACTGTTTGCCAAAGTAACCCTTTAGAGATTTCCAGTATACAAAGGGCTATAAAGTATGTGGAGGTATAAAGTTATTATTCCCGCTTTTTCTTTAGAAAAAAAGGGTATATTAATTTCGTGTCAAAGTCTGTCCATCGGTCCATGCGTCCGTCCATCACGTTTCTTGTAAATGTATCTCCTCCTAAACCGTAAGAGGTAGCAACTTCAAACTTTGTAGGTGAATAGGTCACATGATGTAGAGTGTACTGGGCTACATTTCGTGTGACCTTGACCCCAAGGTCAAGGTCAAAGGTCAAATAATGTATTTTCTTGTAAATGTATCTCCTCCTAAACCGTTAGACATAGCAAGTTCAAATTTTGTATGTGAATAGGTCACATGATGTAGAGGGTACTGGGTGACATTTCTTGTGACCTTGACCCCAAGGTCAAGGTCAAAGAATGTATTTTCTTGTAAATGTATCTCCTCCTAAACAGTTAGAAGTCTCAATTTCAAACTTTGTAGCTGAAAAGATCACATGATGAAGAGGGTACTGGGCAACATTTCGTGTGACCTTGACCCCCCAAGGTCAAGGTCAAAGGTCAAATATTGAATTTTCTTGTAAATGCATCTCCTCCTAAACCTTTTTACGTAGCAACTCCAAACCTTGTAGCTGAATGGGTCACATGGTGTAGAGGGTACTGGGCAAAATTTCATGTGAATTTGACCCCAAGGTCAAGATCAAATATTGAATTTTCTTGTAAATGCTTCTCCTCCTAAAGCTTTTGACGTAGTAACTTCAAATTCTGTAGGTGAATAGGTCACATGATGTAGAGGGCACTGGGCAACATTTTGTGTGACCTTGACCCGAAGGTCAATGTCAAATAATGTATTTTCTTGTAAATGCATCTTCTCCTTAACCGTGGGATGTAGCAATATCAAACTTTGCTGGTGCATAGGTCACATGATGTCGAGGGTACTGGGCAACTTTTGTGTGACCTTGACCCCAAGGTCAAATAATGTATTTTCTTGTAAATTCATCTTCTCCTTAACCATGGGATGTAGCAACATCAATTTTTGCTGGTGCAAAGGTCACATAAAGTCGCGGGTACTGGGCAACATTTTGTGTGACCTTGACCTTTGGGTCAAGGTCAAATGATGTATTTTCTTGGTAATGCATCTCCTTAACCATTGGTCGTAGCAACTTCAAACTTTGCAGGTACATAGGTCCTATGATGTAGAGGGCAATGCTTCATGTGACCTTGACCTTGGTCAAGGTCAAATCAAATGTTTCTTGTAAATACATTTCCCCTTAAACAGTTGGACATAGCAGCTTCAAACTTTGCAGGTGCATAGGTCATATGATGCAGAGGATACTGGGCAACGTTTCGTGTTTGTCCATGACCTAAGGTCAAGGTCAAAAGTGAAATAATGTACTTTCTTGTAAATGCATCTCCTAAGCGTTTGGACGCAGCAACTTCAAACTTTGCAGATGCTTTGGTTAGCTCAAAAGCGGGTATTTGCGATGGTGTACCATCGATTGAAGTCTAGTTGCCTTTCATTTTGTCCTTTCATCTATACATAAATTCTTATGGACCTGCTATTGTAAAGCGACATCTAATTTGATAACGACAAAAATTTCTGACAGTATATCATGCGACATAACGTCGGAAATTGTTTGACGTCATTAATTACGTCACATTTTGTTGGATGACATGCGGTTTAAAGCGACTTGCATCATTCAAATTCGAGACAAAACTGCAGAAGTGCATAAGAATGGGGATAATCATATTCAAAATTTTAATTTGGGGAGGTATATTGTTGGATATATATTCAGAAATCACGTTTTACGGCTCCGCTCGTCCATCGCCGTAAGACTAAATTTCTGACCATATATCCTATGATATACCTCCCCAAATTAAAATTTTGAATACAGTTATACCCTTATTCATATGTTTTCCGCCATTCAGGGTCAAAGTTTTTGGGTTAAACTAGTGTGGATAGCTTAGAGCACCTAGATAGCCAATGGGTGCTCAGATAGCTCAGTTGGAAGGGTTATTAGCTCTGACTAGCTAGATACCTCTGATGCACAGGTTCAAACCTGGCTAGCAAAAAAAAAATATCAAATTATTCCTGCAGTGATACGTATCAATGGTTTGACTGTCACCTTGCAGGTTGTGGTGGTTTCGCAGGGTATTTCCCGGCTTAATGCCGAGAACGACATTGCTCTCTCTCCACCGCCACTAGACAGTCGGCGTCTTAGAAGCAGAATTGCTTAAGTCTGATGTCTATCTCCAGTAAGTGTTAGAATTTACACTATGGAATTAATTCATATTGTTCCTGATGGTAGATATACTTTGTAGTTCTGATATTTTGATTCACACCATGCTCACCCTGAGATGTGACCCTGACAGACTAAGAATCATATAAAAGTCAAAATTCTTGCTTTCAAGGTTATGCTCTTATATCACTAAGACTCTTTAGCAGTGTTTACACTATAATGAATTGAGACGACGTTCCCTCAACGAATTGCAAAAATATGAAAGAAATTGAATACGCACACATAGCCTGAAGAATCCGAGGAACGTGATCATCGAGGCTTGACATAACAAACTGGAAGCAAATTAGAAACAAACCCAAAACAAGTTCATAGCGTACGAGCAACGTCAAGCTAATTAACAACAGAGAATGAGAAATTTTAGCTCAATGAATGCTTAACATGCTGTGCGTACTCTCAGATGGAAGCTGATTAGCTTTTACTGGCTAGATACCTCTGCTGCACAGGTTCGATACCGTAACATGTGCGTATCCCAACTGATCCAGTGCCATGCTGTCATATAAATGAGAAATCAAGCCTAAAAATAATTCTTTTTGTATCATTTGCTAGTTATAAGCTTTTCTGCCTTTTGTAAACAATTAAAGAACATACACAAAATCATTCTTTATTTATCCTCAGCTAGTTTAAGCTTTTCTGCCTTTTGTAAACATTTAAAGAACATACATCTATACAAAATGGGCTGCAGAGATGAAAAACTAAAAGGCACAACCAACCGCGACCAAAATGATACTCGAGCCATGGTTGTCTGTTTTTGTTCTTAGGTAGCCTATATCCCAAACAATATGGATCCAGATCAGAGTACTCTGATCCGAGTCCATAATTTTTGCTTTCATGATAAAATCTTGTCTGAAGTGCACTTGAATATATCATGTATGCAGCAGACATAAAAAGCAACCAGCATTTTCAGGACAAAAATATAGGCTGGTTGAGGGTTAACCCTTAAAGCGCCAAGAAAAAAATGCATCTGAAAATGTCGTCTGCTGAAGTCATCTGCTGCAAATAATTGCATAGCATTACTGACGAATTAAGTATAGAAGCAAACAGTGTGGACCCAGAACAGACTGCTCCTATAGGAGCAGTCTGATCTGGGTCCACACTGTTTGCCATAGAGGCTTCTTAAACATTTCAGCAGATGAGGAAAGCAGACGACTTTTGTTGGGTTTGACTCTTTAAGGGTTAATATGGTATATTGTGTTATAGCTCTGTATGGCTGATCTCTTTATTCCAGCTCTTCTACCTTACTGTATGGAATATTTAGAGAAGACTGCCTGGCTGCAGAAGTATAAAATATTAAATGCACCATTACAAGTTCTATTATCCGGAGTTACGTAAGTATATACAGGACTTTAGTTAAGAGTGTGTACCGAAAAAATAATTTTCTTATATTTCTTTACCAAAATATATGTTGTGGGTACTCAAAAGAACCGTCTCAATGAGACGGTTCTTTGAGCACCCAAAACATGTTATAATTGGTGGGTAAGAAAATATTTTCAATTTTACACTGAAAATTTTTGTTTATCTAAACCTGTGCTACAACACAAGCCAATAGTATTCATTCTTGCATAAACACCTATTTGTATAACTGTTTTAACCCATTGTCAAATTAACGAAAATCTGTATTAAAATCAGGAGATTCACTTGCTGTTTGAACATGGGTTTTAACTTAAAAATACTTTAAATGAGTCCCAGGTTACTTTCATGACGTTAAACGGAAAGCATTGCAGACCAGATTGATTAATTTGCTGATGAATTTGTTTGCGTAAATGTTGTGTACGGCTATGACAATGCGATAATTTTCAAAATGTTTACGGCTGACAGCATTTCATATAGATAAATACAGGGTAGGAAAATGGATATTTTAATGTTTTAGTAGCCTTTTCAGTGGGAATTTGGTTGGAATAAGATGAATTATAAAGAATAATGATCACATGTTTGACGCAAGAATAATTATCACGCATTTGTTCATTGTATTAACACTTGCCATGTCACTTGGTAGATCTTTGAACACTTTGTCCAAGGGGCCTTGTGTTCAAACAGTTTCCTCAGAACCTGGCAAATGCATAGGCCAGTCTAGCCACAATCTAGTGGACTAGAGGTCTGAAATTAGACATGTCTTCACCTAGGTCTCTACTTTGTGTTTGTGAGCAGCAGGCTCTTGTGAGGCTGCACCTTCACAAAGGTTCACCAGAGCCTTCACGGCTTGCACAGGCCTGTAACTGAAAATTATTTTCCTAATTTCTCAACCAAAACATATGTTGTGGGTACTCAAAAGAACCGTCTCGATGAGACGGTTCTTTTGAGCACCCAAAACACATGTTTAAATTGATGGATAAGAAAATAATCGTAATTTTACGCAAATTATTTTTGCTTAACTGGCCCTATGTTGCAAATGTGATAAGTACCAAATTATCACAAGCTGGCTCATATATACCTACTTGGATTAAGACCAGCTAAAATTTTAAAAATTTGGATGAGCAATGTACAAATTTTGATTGAGTTAAGGCTTAAAGTCCCTTGGTCAACAATATTTCAGTCCTATCGGGATCCTCCCAGAGAGAGGGAGAGAGAAAAGAAGAATGTGATAGACTAAAAGGCCCAAACTCCTACCCAAATTTGCCTCAAGTGAAGCAAATATCATCCTGGCAATAAGCCAAATATGACAGGGCCATCTCTCTGAAATGCTGCAGAAAGCACCATCCTACCACCCAACATGTACAACTGTCATACTTTCCAAGCAGCCATAACAGTGGTGATGATCAGTCTGAATGCATGTACAAGCTAATCTGCCTTTTTGTAGTTGCTTACAACAAATTCAGGTTAACCCTTTACTCCTTGATAAAGCCTCACCGGCGTCATTGCGTTGTGGTCCTTGAGCAAAACACATTTATCCTAGCTTAGTACTGGTTCAACCCAGGAAGACCCGTCCCTGTTTAACTGAAAGATTGTTGATGGGACGTAAAGAATCAAATCAAACAAACAAAATCACTTCATGATAAAGCCTTTTGATGCCTATGAAATATCATGTATTTAAAAATATTATGGAAAATGGAGCATTTGCTCCAAATGAGCAAACGCTTCATTTTCCATAATATTTTCAAAAGCATTCAAAACTTAACTGAAATTTTTCTGAAATTTTGTCAATGTTGTCTAAAATTAGAAAATGATGTCATTATCTAAAAATAGCCTATGGAGTAAAGGGTTTTAATCATATTGTGGCTTTATGTAGAAACTATGGATGTTTCTTTTTCAGGTTACTATTTATGGTGCCAATTGGATGTGCACTGTTTAACCAAAAATGGTAATTATTTTATTTAAACCTCAAAACATCTCATCCGTAATGACCCTTTAAAGTGCAAGTATGAGAGTTAGAAAAAGCCTTATACAAGAGAATTAGTAAAACCGATGGATGCTCCCCAAGTGAAGGCTTTTTTCGAAAAGGGCTGCAAGTTGATATCTCTAATATTATTAATGTTATGCTCTGGACAAAATTTATGTATATCAAAGGGCAATGACTCCTAAATTATGCAAAAAAGAGTAATGGTTCTTGTATACTGCACCTCTCTTTATCGAGACCTATCTATCAACAAAGTTTCAAGTTGACACCTCTTATAGTTTTTGCGTTATGCTTAAGAAAAAAATTTAAGCATGAAAAATAACAAAGGGCAATAACTCCTAAATTATGCAAAAAAGTTACGGTTCTTGTGCACTGCAATTCTTTGCAAATTGCAAAAGAAATACTGATATGCTCCGTGCTGTTAGCATCACATTGCGGATATTGGCAAATGTATGGTGACGTCATTACCTTTCAGTGATGTCAATAAGTGACGCTTCACCTTGCTAAGAGTCTTTTGAGTTACTAATTGCAATATGCTGGTTGGTTGTTGGTATACCTTTTCACTGAGAAAATGAATATTTTGCTCGCCCATGTAAAAAAGCTGTCACATGGTCATTAAGATAGAAAGTTCTTACATGAGCTGACAACTTTACATGAGCTGACAGTCTTTATTATATACAAAGTAATGAAAAACAGGAAAATATGCATTAAATATAATGCATATTTTAAAAAAGCTGTATTTCACAGCCGTGAAAATATAAAAAGCTGTATTTCCACTGCAGTGAAAATATAAGCTGTATTTCACGGGTGAAATTGGATGTCCTCTGCTTTCTCCATTGACTTTCTTGAGCCCACTTCAGAATTTCAAACGCCTGTAACTTTCTTATTAGTGGACAAAAATACAAAGTGTGGGTATTCATTTTCTTAGTTAGATCGCAAGGAATATTTTGGTAATAAATGTGTGGGGATTTGCTGAAATTTTCACTTTCTCTACTCCTGCTCCTATGGGTTTCAGTTTTGCCGACACTGAACGTTATGCAAAGTCATCACTAAAATGACGTAATGTGCGAACGCGTATGACGTCATTTAGTGCAAAAATCTGTCACGCTTAAAAGTGTATATAATAAAAAGAAAATTCATTTTTTTGGAATGAATATGCCATTTATTTCATCTCGTGAAGCGAGAAAATGTATATTTCATTCGTGGCTTCGCCACTCATGAAATATGTATTTTTCGCTTCACTCGATGAAATAAATGGCATATTCATTCCAAAAATTTGAATATCCTCTATTTATTATATACAAAGAAATGAAATACTGGAAAATATTGATTAAATATAATGAATATTTGAAAAAGTTATATTTCACAGCCGTGAAAATATAAAAAGTTGTATTTCACAGCCAAGAAAATATAAAAATTTGTTTTTCGCGGGGTGAAATTGGATGTCCTCTGCTTTCCCTGTTGACTCCCTTGAAAGGTGGGAAAATATAAGAATCTATCAGGAATGTGAGGGTGCGATGGAAAAATCCATCCCTAGGATCACCGATTGGCATCATGAGTGATGACAAGCGGTGATTGCTAGTGACGGATTTTTCTTTCCCATCCTTACACAAATAATGGATTCTTTTTCTTGCTCACCACTAAGTACCGCATTTTATATTGGAAAAGAAAACATGGAAAAGGCTTCCCGAAAATCCTGAATTCGCTAAGTTTCGACATAGTGACTTCATTTTAACATATCATTGACATCAAGGAAGGAGGTATGGCCGGCGTGCGGCTGTTCCTTTTTTCTGGTACGAGTAAAAACAATGGAAATCACAATCTGGTGTGCGAGAAAGAAATTTCTTACATTAGCTGAATGCCTA
The DNA here is from genome assembly GCA_964019695.1 of Loripinus fragilis. Classification (NCBI taxonomy): domain Eukaryota; kingdom Metazoa; phylum Mollusca; class Bivalvia; order Lucinida; family Lucinidae; genus Loripinus; species Loripinus fragilis. The sequence continues at coordinate 39,346,811 of OZ026515.1, forward strand.
ACTTACATGGACAAAAGTGGGAGAACATAACAATCCACCATGAGTGTCCATGTAGGATAGAGATTTCAAGACAAGCTGTTCCATAAGCAAAACGCCGTGTGGAATTTCCTTATCCCATCCACGTGACCTGCTTATCCCATCCACATGACCTGCTTATCCCATCCATATGACTTCTAATTATAACATTTTAGGCTGTTTTCAGAGCAATTCACGCCTTAATATTATGTAGAAATATCAAAACGGTAATAGTTAGTGCGTCTGCCATTTTCACATTGTTGAATGACATAAAAAACATTTCTGACGTCACTAAAATGCAACAACAATGTGACACACGTTATTGACACAGTTTGGGGCCACAACGTCTTTGTCAATAGATACTGATACCAACGTAAGTTTCAACACTGTAGTCATTCCACTACGGCAATTTGGGTCTCGTCACCCACTCGGGTGTTATAGTAAAATTACCTTCAAATAAAGGCTGTCAAAAATGAGAACTTTCGAATATGTTTGCTTCGAGATTGCATCGTCTAGTTAATAACCTCTGTGCTGTTTTGCCAAAACGGAGATAAAATCAGATTTTTAATTTGTTCTTTTACAGTTATATTAAAAAAATAACAATTACGGTTTAGTCATAATTATACGGTTTCGTCATTGATTAATTGTCCACGATGACGAAACCGTAATTAGTTATTTCATGCCTAGACATCAAACGGTAAAGTTTTCATATAATTTTAAAGCTAAAAGAAATAATGTGAATTTGATGAACAAAAATCAATCGGAACCTAAGCATTTGGGGCATTTATCTGTGATCAAATTGAACATGATGAGAAATTTACCATAACACCGGAATAAGTGATGAGACCCAATTTGCCGTAGTGGTATGACTACAGTGTTCAAACCCCAATAAAAACAAAACCGACGCTTGAAATGCTATTTCGCTTCCGTGTTTAGGTGCTAAACTATGTTTACACCTATTTCTGCATATGGAAAATTCGTTGGTGAACTTATTATTTAGATTGGAACAAATGCAAAAAATCTAAAAAAATATGTGGAACTGACAAAATTCATATAAAACCTTAAAAAGTCACAAAGTGGGTGAGAAAATGTATCCATCATGATGTATTGTTGTAGGGCAAGGAAATCCCACCCTCGGAACTGAATAATTTCGTCAGAAACTCGTTTCTGACAAATTATTCTGGTCCACGGGTGGGATTTCCTTGTCCCACAACAATACATATGAAGGATACCCTAAATCTCTCCCAAGGGGTCGGAATTTTAAACAGGGACGAGGCTTGCCGAGTCCCTTGTTAAATTCTGACCCAGAGGTTTATGGTTTCTCTTTCTCACATACCAACGCATACGAGATCGAGTGATCCCTATGTAAGCTCGCTGTCGGAAAAATCTGTCCCACATCGCTACCCATGTGAGATAAGCGTAACTAATACGAGATAAGCCACACGCGGCGGGTTGCTAATGTGAGATAACATTTTGGCGCATGCCTGTATTCCTTCGAAAACGAAAGTTGAATTGTTGTCAGTCAGGAAAAAAATCTATGTTGAATTTTCAGCGATTTAAGTCGGCGTTCAACTTGGTTTAAAAGTAAAACGGCGCATTTTTATTTACAACCTTTGTTCAATGCTTTGAACATGCTGAGTGCATTGCGATTGACATATTTAACCTGTTGTGTTGGGCATTGAGTGACTGAATCCACCGGGACGGGGAGCCTTGACGATGTAAAAACACACCACGCACCGACATTTTCCTCAACAAAATGACTTACTCGAGTAACTGTGGCTGATAAGCTAGTTCTTGTAAATCCATTTTGATGAAATAACCATTTGTTCATTGTTCAATGCGCTGTTTATTCGCTATTTCAAGTTGAATTGTACAGCGCGCGTCATTGAGAGTAAACATCGATCTCAGTGACGTCACCAACAAATATTACACAGTTCTGTACTGTACGGTCGTGGTATATGAGAAAAAGAATCGATCATTGGTGTTCAGTGGTCCCAGAAAAATCCCAACCCTCGGGTCCACCATTCAATGGAAAACTCGGCAAGCCTCGTTTCCCACTGGAACGGTTGGCCCTCGGGTTGGGATTTTTCTGTCCCCACTGAACACCAATGATGGATTCTATTTATCCTACTTTTGACAGGCTCATGATGGATCATTTTTCAGGGTTGCTACTCAATATCCTTTTCAAAATTCCCTGACTTTTCACGGTTTTCCAGACCCTTTGAAAGGCCGATTTTAGCCATTTTCATTCATCAACAAATTGAAAATTTTGTACAAATATTTATGCATGCTGATTTAATCTTTAATGAAAATCTCAAACCATAAATATTAGAAAAGGAATGTTTCTGAACCTTGCTATTTATGTTCAGAAACATTCCGTTTCTAATATTGCTTGCAAATTATGGAAAATAAAATTTACAGAAGCCAGTTAACTAGCAATTTTTTGGGGAAAACTTTGACTTTCCCCGACTTTTTTCATTTTTTCTAGATTTCCCTGACTGAAAATGAAATTCCCTGACTTTTCCCAGACCTGGAATTTTTTTTCATTTTCCAGAATGTTTTCCCTGACTGTGGCAACCCTGTTTTTCTCTCACTTTTCCCTAAAGTTTTTTTGTTCGAACATAAAAAGTAAAAAAAAAGTTTGAAAAATTGAACTTTTTACTCATTGGATTTACATTATTTCTGAGTTAACAAATGTTTTTATTGGGTATTAAAATGGGTAAACATAGTTTGCAGCTTGTTATTGACTGGAAAATACGATTGGAGCATTAGTTAAGTTGCGAAATGCAAAATAAAATCCTACTTGGCTCACTGTGCCATTATCGTCACATGGTGCACGTTTGGTGAGTTCATTAACGTTATATGACATCAGCAAGTAACGCTTTCCATTACTTGGTGCCTTTGAGTCACTAAGGAGCGCAATATATGTCCTTTGAATACTTTTTTTTGGAAAAAATGAATATTTTACTCTGCCCATGTTAGAAAGCAGTCATGTGGTGATGCAAGATAAATAGAATCCATCATTGGTGTTCAGTGGGGACAGAAAAATCCCAACCCGAGGGCCCACCGTTCCAGTGGGAAACGAGGCTTGCCGAGTTTCCCACTGAACGGTGGACACGAGGGTTGGGATTTTTCTGGAACCACTGAACACCAATGATCGATTCTTTTTCTCATATACCACGACCGAACGGTACAGTACTGTGTTTTATTTATTGATGACGTCACTGAGATCGATGTTTACAGTCAATGACGCGCGTTGTACAAATCAACTTGAAACAGCGAATAAACAGCGCATTAAACAATGAACAAAGGGTTATTTCATCAAAATGGATTTACAAGAACTAGCTTATCAGCCACAGTAACTCGAGTAAGTCATTTTGTTGAGGAAAATGTGTGTGTGTGGTGTTTTTACATCGTCAAGGCTCCCCGTCCCGGTGGATTCAGTCACTCAATGCCCAACACAACAGGTTAAATATGCCAATCGCAATGCACACAACATGTTCAAAGCATTGAATAAAGGTTGTAAGTAAAATGCGCAGCTTTACTTTTAAACCAAGTTGAAGGCCGACTTAAATCGCTGAAAGTAATTTTTTTCCTGACTGACAACAATTCAACTTTCGTTTTCGAAGGAATACAGTCATGCGCCAAAAATGTTATCTCACATTAGCAACCGGCCGCGTGTGGCTTATCTCGTATTAGTTACGCTTATCTCACATGGGTAGCGATGTGGGACAGATTTTTCCGACAGCAAGCTTACATAGGGATCACTCGATCTCGTATGCATTGGTATGTGAGAAAGAAATTTCTTACATGAGCTGAAAGCCTATCTTACATAAGCAACGTTGGAGAAATCCTGATCTGGTGTGTAAGAAAAAAGCTTATCATATGACGCCGCGTCTGGGAGTGAAATAACGCCATTCAATAAATCGATAAACCAATAGTGGTTTATAGATTTACGGGAAACGTTATGATGTCCATAACAACATTGTGTACATAATGACAAAATTATAACGTTTTTACGCCAGAAATCATTTTTCAAAGTATTTGTCATATTATAAATAGAATCTAACATTTGAGCTCTTGTATTATTGAATTTATTAAACCCGTTGCGAAAAAGAGATAAACTGCTCGGCAAGCCTCACATTTTATCTCTTTTACCCAACTTGTTTAATAAATTCAATAAAACATGAGCACTCATGTAAGATCCTCTATTTATTCACCATCAGTCCTTGTTCTATTCTATTTCAGTTCCATTCCTGTGGATAGACTTAGTTTAGTTGATGGAAAATCTCAAGAGACTAAGGAAGATACACTGGGAAGGAAATTACCTGTTACTGTATACTTTAATAAAGGATTATGACGTGTAAATTTGTGTTTTGTACATAGATCTTATGCGAGTGATGATTTTATATAAAATTTATTAAACAAGCATATAGCGAGTTTAATAAATTTAATATGAAATCATCACTCATGAAAGATTCTGATTTTCATAAAAATGATGCCCTATTAAAATGCAAATTTATCGCCTTTAAAGTTTATTTCAATAGGAATTTTGCATTGTTGTAGCGGAGGTCATCATGATATTACTTGTTCCCGCAGAAAGTGTTATGTACAGGGTTCCCACAGAAGTTCAAAAACACAATTCCATGATCAGCAATGTAGATTCCATGACTGTTTAATGCACTGCCTCCAACCTCCTCTTTTAGCAGCATCTTCACCACTCTGAGCATAAATGCAGCAACAACAGCATGCTTGTAGACGGTCCATGTATACATTTTGAAATAATTAAAACTTGAAACCACCAGAAGCCAGTTTTCTGGCTATCGGATGTGTCGGACAGCTAGTGTTTTGGCAACTGGTGGTTTCATCAAATTATTCACAAGATTCCATGACTATTTAGGTGTTTTTTTTTTCAAATTCCATGATTTTTGATGCATGGAACTCTTTTTTTGTGATTTTCCATGATTTCCAGAGCTTGTGGGAACACTGATAATAGTAATTTAATCTAGCGTACTGCGTCCGGTCGAGTGGATGAGGTCATACCATCAGATCAGAGGAGATGCTAAGTGTCAAGGGTGAATGGCCTCATCCACAAATGTGATACTACATGCCAGATCCAGTTACTATTATAACGAGGCTATGCAATACACGAATCCCCTACCGGATTAAAGGAAAACCCACTTCCCTATCATGGTATGTGCATGACCAACCTTCCTGTTCATTCGTTATGCAACACGACTACTATCAGAAGACAAAAAAATGTTTTGACCTCTAACCCCAACCAGTAGAGGATGTATGAGTAAGGGCAAAATATTTCCAGGTTATCATATATTTCATCTCCTTTAATTTGATATATGCAGCATGACTACTTTCAGGAAAAAAACCTCAACAAAACGACTACTTTCAGGAAAAAAAAATCAACAAACTGAGGTTTTTGGATTCCATATCACTATCCTTTAAACCCAGGCTACTTTTCTTTGCGGAGTTGTTACCAAAAGTAAATTCAAGCATGGAACCAGTGATGGAAAACATGATGATGTTACGTCAAGAAACGTCTATTTTCTTGCAGTTTTTCGGGATTAAAGACCAAAAATTAATTTATAAAATCAGAATAATTTCAGGGAAAAAGGTATATAATAAACATTATTTTATAAAAGAAACTCGATCTGGTTTATTTTATTCAATGCATTTCAAATGTGAGTAAAATTGGTATTTTTCTACAGTGAAAAAATATCGTATTTTCACTGTAGAATAGAACTGTAGCAAAACAAGGCTTTCTTGGCAATTTTGTGATTGAGATTTTTGAACATAAGGTTTTAAGTGAAGTATACTTGTCAAGAATAACGCTACGCATGTTGAACATAATGACGTCACTGTTTGACCTGGCGTAGCGCCAGTTTGCACGTGACGCCTACCCTAAGGCACACTCAATAGACTTTCTTTAAATGCTGATTTCTTGCGTTTCATTCGTTAAAATATGATTCTAAGCCATTTTCTAGGTGCAAACTACCTTTACACCCAATGTTATACCCAATAAACACACTGCAAAAGTCAAATCGAACGAGGAAGGACCAAGTAAAAAGTAAGGTTGTGATTTCTGTATTTCCGTTGAGTATAAAATAAAGAGAAAATTTACTTTTTTTCGGCAAATACCAAATATATTTTATCTCGTGCGGTGAAAATATCAGCATTTTCACTCGTGCTACACACTCGTGAAAAATACTGATTTTTTTCATCGCACTCGATGAAATATATTTGATCTGGCATACTGTATCACATCTAGAGGATTAGGTCATACCATCAGATCACCCAGAGACACAAAGCGTTATGGTGATCCCATGGCATGGCCTCATCCACGAGACATGATACTGTACATAGAAAATGTTATATTTTTTTTTAAATCAACAGATAAAAAATTACCCAGCATGAAAAGACTGCGGAGATCCAAACTGTATGACACTCTCGATAGTGTTCAGGAAAGAATTTTTTTTAAAAATGTTAATTTTTCTAAAATCAACAGATAATTATAATAAATACATACACATTATAATAGTAACTTGATCTGACGTACTGTATCACGTCGAGTGGATGAGGTCATACCATCAGATCACCCGAGACACGTAGCGTCTGCGCGCTCGTGATTTGATCTTCTTTACAACTGACCTCCAAACAGTGAATTATTACTCAACAATTCACTGCTGGAGCTGATCTATTTCTTAATTCTAACACACCTCGCCTATAGAGCCAACGGTAACACACTGTGATATATCGGACAATAATTCACCGCAAAAGTGTGTGATAGCTGAGGTCACTGGAAAATGACGTCATTCATAGCTTTAGACGGTGTAACGTCGTTTTTACGCTTAGAAGACGTTACAATTACATGTAAATGTATGCGATGTAGTCTAAGTATTGGCGGGAGTTCTTCAGTGCAATGGCGGAAAGTTGGAAGAAGCTGAATACTTCAAATGTGTTTTCGTCGTTTATTGTGTGTTAGAATCGAAATAGATCAGCTCCATTGCGTGAATTGTTGAGTAATAATTCACTGTTTGTCGGTCAGTTGTACGACGATAAATCACTCGCGCTGCGCGCTCGTGATTTGATCTTTACAACTGACCTCCAAACAGTGAATTATTACTCAACAATTCACTGCTGGAGCTGATCTATTTCTTAATTCTAACACACCTCGCCTATAGAGCCAACGGTTACAAACTGTGATATATCGGACAATAATTCACTGCTAAAGTGTGTGATAGCTGACGTCACTCATGGCGTTAGACGGTGTAACGTCGTTTTTACGCTTGAAAGACGTTACAATTACATGTTAGTGTATGCGACGTAGTCTTAGTATTGGCGGAAGTTGCTCAGTGCAATGGCGGAAAGTTGGAAGAAGCTGAAGACTTCGAATGTGTTTCGTTGTTTATTGTGTGTTAGAATCGAATTCACTGTTTGTCGGTCAGTTGTATGAAGATAAATCACTCGCGCTGCGCGCTCGTGATTTGATTTTCTTTACAACTGACCTCCAAACAGTGAATTATTACTCAACAATTCACTGCTGGAGCTGATCTATTTCTTAAGTATTATAATAGTACTAATCTAGCGTACTGTATCACGTCTTATCGATGAGGTCATACCATCGGATCACCGGAGACGCAAAGCGTCAAGGGTGATCCGATGGTATGGCCTCATCCATAAGACGTGATACTGTACGCCAGATCAAGTTTCTATTATAATAATATGTTTATTATATACCTTTTTCTGACATTATTCTGATTTTATAACTTGTTTTTGGTCTTTAATTCCGAAAAATTGCCGGAACTTTTGTCATTATGTTACGTTTCTTGACGTTACACAATCATGTTTTCCGTCTCTGGTTCCATGCTTGAAATTTACTTTGCGTAACATCATCGCAAAATCAGGTAACCAACGTTAGCCTCGTTTTAAAGGATAGTGATACGGAATCAAAAAACCTCAGTTCGTTGATCCGGCTTTCTGTATCAGATAGCCAGAAAACAGACAGTTCAATAGATGTATCATTTATAGGTATATAATAATATGTATAGATAGCAAGGAAATTTTTTGTAATAAAATTACCTTTCAAAGTTCTGTTTGGTCATTTGTGATGTCCCAATGAGAACAAGACATGAGAAAACAAACGTTTCAAATTTGTATAAGGCCTAAATGAAATATATGTGTGGTTCCTGTTGCATACTAACAAAATTTAGGGTAGGTAGGTAGGGAAATTATTAAATTTTGTTATAACATTTAACAAAGAAAATAGTGACAAAATCTGAAAACCTGCCTTTTTTAGGTATTTTTTATCCAAAAACCATTTTAATGTTTAGGGTAGGGTTAAAAAAAATAGGGTAGGTAGGCAACAGGAACCACACATATATTTCATTTAAGCCTAAATAAAAAATCATTTCATTTTCCTCTTACAAAACAGGATATCCCATGCCTTGCAATTGGGATATTCCTGATGTGTGGAAACCCTGGAACTCTTCCAAGACAAATATGGATCTCATTGTGAGAAAAAAATTCTTTAGGACCAGGTCATGCTCAAACCAGCCTGTTCAGATATTAGCCTTGACGCGAGAAAAACTGTCTTCGGGTGTTTGCGAACAACAAAGGCGCAGACCAGCCCCTTTGTTATTTGCTTATTGAGAAGTATCAAATCTAGACTTGCTACAAGCGAAATTTCAATTTTCTAGCTAGTCTCTGTAGCTGAAGAGATTGGTTTGAAACTCACTTTGTCGGAAACCCCGAAGACAGGTTTTTTTTCACGACGAGGCCCATATAGAGACTAGCTAGAATGTTGGAATTATGTATGAAGCAAGTTTTACCTTAGTTAAACTTGGCAGGAAGCAAATAACAAAGGCACTGATCCCGGATGTGACATGCGATAAATTACAAAATTTGCATGGAAGAGTACAAGACAACAACACACTTGATTGGTTCAGGATTTTTTTTTGGTTTATAAATACTATTTGCCATTCCTTTACTGCATTTTACTAAAATCATACATTTCAAGCTCTTTTTTAAAATTCATGTAAATGTTCAAATTTCAAATGTGGGAAAAATTATTTTTCAAATGGTGAAAAGTTGGTAAGTTAAAATGATTCTTCAATCTTCATGTCTGTTTAATACTCGTCCCCTCCCTCCTCTTCAGCTTCACCCTCCACGCTATCAACACCAACCTCTTCATAGTCCTTCTCAAGGGCAGCCAAATCTTCACGGGCCTCTGAGAACTCACCCTCTTCCATACCCTCACCGACATACCAGTGGACAAAGGCACGCTTAGCATACATCAAATCAAACTTGTGGTCCAAACGCGCCCAGGCTTCTGCAATAGCAGTGGTGTTACTCAACATGCAGACAGCTCGCTGAACTTTGGCTAGATCACCTCCTGGCACTACACAGGGTGGCTGATAGTTAATACCAACCTTAAAACCAGTGGGACACCAGTCAACAAACTGTATGGTTCTCTTGGTCTTGATAGTGGCAATGGCAGCATTGACATCTTTTGGTACTACATCACCTCTGTACAACATACAACAGGCCATGTACTTGCCGTGACGTGGGTCACATTTCACCATCTGGTTGGCAGGCTCAAAGCATGCATTTGTTATCTCTGCAACAGACAGCTGTTCATGGTATGCTTTCTCGGCAGATATTACTGGAGCATATGTCACCAGTGGGAAGTGAATTCTTGGATAGGGTACCAGGTTGGTCTGGAACTCGGTGAGATCAACATTGAGAGCACCATCAAATCGCAGAGAAGCTGTAATAGAGCTTACTATTTGGCCTATAAGGCGATTGAGATTTGTATAGGTCGGCCTCTCAATGTCCAAATTTCTCCTGCAGATGTCGTAGATAGCTTCATTATCTACCATAAAGGCACAATCAGAATGTTCCAAAGTGGTATGTGTGGTTAAAATGGAATTGTAGGGTTCAACTACAGCTGTCGACACCTGAAAAGGTTTAGATAAACAAAAAATTTTAGCGTAAAATTGTGAATATTTTCTTTCCCATCAGTTTTAACATATGGTTTTTGGTGCTCAAAAGAACCGTCTCATTGAGACGGCTCTTTTGGGTACCCACAACATATGTTTTGGTTTAGTAATAAGAAAATTAATTTTTTTGTACACACTTTCAACTAAAGTCCTGAATAAACCACCATTTCTTCTTCTAATTTTCTTTTGTTGGATATGACATGTCAGACAAAATTTTCTGCCATTCTTTTTTTTGTTGTTGATATGGTCAGAAAAAGGAGAAACTAAATTTGTGCAGTACCATAATTTTTTGAACAATGGGGTAGGTTAACTAATCCACTCCTTTTTTCATTTATTTGGGAATGATGTATTGGCCTGTGGCTTAGGAGATATGATTAAAAGATATTTCAATTTTTAACTCTGGTAGCCATGTTGTTCAGCAAAGCTGAACCTTCTGATCAATTTTAGTAGATGGCAACTTGATGACCATTTCTGTGAAATTATTTTGATTTTGGACAGTGGTTCAGGAGAAAATTGCGTTTAAAGATATTTATCATATGACGTCGCGTCTGAGAGTGAAATAACACCATGCAATAAAATCGATAAACCACTAGTGGTTTATAGATTTACGTGAAATGTTATGCCGTCCATAACAATGTTGCGTACATAATGACAAAAGAATAACGTTTTTACGGCAGAAATGAGATTTCAAAGTAATCTTAATGCCATATGATAAATAGAATCTAACATTCATGCTCTTTGTTTTATTGAATTTATTGAACTCATTGCGAAAATGAGAAAATGCTCGGCAAGCCTCGCATTTTATCTCTTTTCCCCAACTCGTTTTATAAATTTACTAAAACATGAGAACTCATGTAAGATCCTCTATATCTGATCTAGAGCTCTGGAGGTCTTTTTGTTCAGCAGAGCCGAACCATTCTTGCAATTTTGGTAAAGGGCATTATGTGGAACAATCCTGATAAATAATTTTGAAATTGGGTCAGTGGTTCAGGAGACATTTCTTATCTAGAGCTCTGGCAGCCCCTTTGTTTTTTGGAGCAGAACCATATGTGCAAGTTCAGTAGAAGACATTGTGAGGAACAATTCTGTGAAATTATTATGCCCCCAAATGAACTTTGGGAGGCATATAGTAATCGCACTGTCCGTCCCGCTTCGTGTCCGGTGCATATCTCCTATATTCTTTGAGGTAGGAATTCCAAATTTTTTGTGTGGATACATCTTGGGGTGGCGAAGTGTCCTGTACCATTTTCAGGTCACTGTGACCTTGACCTCTGACCTAGTTTTTAATATAATTGTGTCCGGAGCATATCTATTATATTATTTGAGGTAGGAATCTCAAATTTGGTGTGTGGATGCATCTTGGGATGATGAAGTGTCGCATACCATAATTGGGTCACTGTGATTTGAACTTGACCTCTGACCTAGTTTCTAGAAACTGCATTGAGACTGGTGCATATCTCCTATATTCTTTGAGATAGGAATTCAATTTTTTTTTTGTTTGGTCAAAATCCATCCAATTATTCAGAAGATAATGCACGGAAACCATATTTTGTACATTTCAAAGTACCAGTGTGACCTTGAAAATAAGGTCAAGGTCACCAAAATCTAATCTACTCTTTTCCTCCTCCCAATAATGTATCTATGCAACTTTGGTCAAAATCCACCCACTGGTTCATAAGATAATGTGAGGAAACCCTATTTTGATAATTTCAAAGTGCCGTAGTCACCTTGAAAATTAGGTCAAGGTCACCTAAATTTGATGTAACCTTCCCCTCCTCCCAACAATGTATATATGCAAGTTTAGTCAAAATCCAATCAGTAGTTCAGAAGATAAAGCATAGAAACCGTATTTTGGACATTTCAGTGCCGCTGTGACCTTGAATATAAGGTCAAGGTCACCAAATCTAACCAACTCGTTCCCCCCTCCCAGCAATGTATATATGCAAGTTTGGTCAAAGTCCCTCAAACGGTTCAAAAGATAATGCACTAAAAAGCTACGCGGATGCTGACGGGATCCGCACCAAAAACAATATGTCCCCCTACCTTTCGGGTTTGGGGTACATAAATATTCTTTTATTTACTGATAGAATAAGACAGCCCCTGTTTTCCTAACCATAAATAGTTACACGATCAAATTCAGCAATCAATATCAGCTTTGTGTTAAAACATTTGAGTACATTCATCCATGTAGTCATAACCGTTAAAGCGCCAAGAAAAAAAATGCATCTGAAAATGTCGTCTGCTGCAAATAATTGCCTAACATTACTGACAAATTAAGTATAGAAGCAGTGTGGACCCAAAACAGACTGCTCCTCAGTCTGATCTGGGTCCTCACTGTTTGCCATAAAGGCTTTAAAACATTTCAGCAGAAGAGAAAAGCAGACCACTTTTCTTGCGATTAGCGCATTAAGGGTTAATGCCTATATATAAATGGTAGCATAATACCTGAGGTGCTGGATAGATAGCAAACTCCAGTTTTGATTTCTTTCCATAATCAACAGACAGTCTTTCCATTAGCAAAGACGCAAACCCAGACCCAGTTCCTCCTCCAAAACTGTGGAAGATCAGGAATCCTTGAAGGCCAGTACATTGATCTGCCTGTTAACAGAAAATTCATTGAAATCATTAGATTTTACATGGAAGAGCTAACACGAGTGCTCTTATTAAATGTGTTGGAAAAAAAGATAGAATCATGTGAGGCTTGCAGAGCAAGCTAGCATTTTTATTTTTTTTTGAATTTGTTTTATATTAAAATTCAATAAGGCCAAAACAAAATATGTAAAATGTGAATCCTATTACATGCCATAAATTATTAGGATAGGTAGGTAGGGCAATGATTTTATTTGGCCATTTTTACCACCTTATATAGCCTGCAGTGATTTTATTTGGGATTTTGGGAAGCTACCTTTTCCTTCACATTTGGGAAAATATTTTATTAAAATTGGGAAAATAAGTGCTAAAATACATGAAATTGGGAGGATTGGGAATGACTTCCATATAATGTCTTAAAATAGCCAAATAAAATCACTAATGGGAGACATTCCCAATCCCAAAATGGCCTTTATTTTCCCAATTTTTAGATATTTTTTCCAAAGGTAGCTTACCAAAGTCCCAAATAAAATCACTGTTGGGAAAATATTTCATTTTGTTGAAATATTTTAAAAAGAAAATAACCCAATATCTTAAAAAATGCCTCTTTTTAACTTTTTTTCACTGAAAAAGGTCAAAAAATGTTTAGAGTAAGGGATAATAAATTAGGGTCTAGGTAGGGTGATTGGAACCAAATATAACATTATTTTGCTTTGGCCAAATTCACGACTACAAGAGCATGAAATTGCCATGAATGATTATCTAAAAACTGACTTGTATGTAGCAAGGCTGTACAAAAGCTGATATATCATCAACTCAACTCTACCAAAAAAATCAAAGGATAAATAAAACACTCTACCACAAAAAGTTAACATTTTGTCTTTAATTTACGTATACATGCAACACTGTGTCACAGTGTTAGAAATAAGCCTGTAGTACTCCTAACCATTATTACAGTAAGCCGTATTAAAATTAACAAAAGGCAAAAAGTTGAGTTTTAAATGGCTTTTGCACACTGCATTTCTGACATCAAATTCAATTAGATCTTTCATCTATTAGTTTCGAGTCAATAGCTATGTTTAATGGTTGAAGTTAAAATGTGTAAAACGGGACTACTACTGTTATACTGAGATATTATAAATGATTCTATCATGGATAACAAGCAGACAATAGGATGAATTGATCATTTGTAATGTGGCCACAGCTTGCTCTAAGAAATGTCCTATAAAAAGGACCGCTCTGTGGGATTTGTAAAAACAAAATAAAAAAAATGTTGTTTTTTCGACCAACCAACTTTTTTTTCAAGGGTCATCAGAACACAGGTCCTTTTTTTTTCTTGGCCTTAAATTGTATACAGAGTTCCCACAGAAATTCAAAAACACAATTCCATGATTTTTCTATGATCAACAATGTAATTTTCATGACTTTAGTATTATTTAATGCATAACCTCAAACCTCCCCTTTTAGCGGCATCTTCACCACGCTGAGCATAAATGCGGAATGCATCAACAGTAATATATTTAAATAAGCATGCTTGTAGACCATGGACTCATTTTGAAATAATTAAAACTTGAAACCATCAGTTGCCAGAAAACTAGCTGTCAGACTCACAAGTTTTGTGTGTCTGACAGCCAGTTTTCTGGCTACTGGTGGTTTCGTCAATTTTTTCCACAAAATTCCATGATTATTCAGGGTTTTTTCAAATTCCATGATTTTTCCATGCATGGATTCTTTTATGATTTTCCGTGATTTCCAGAGTTTGTGGGAACTGTATATTGAACCACCATCTAAATCAACAATAGCAACTAAGGATCTAAGTTCAGGTGATGATGCTATTGAAATGAATTCAGGAAACTTCTGAATTTGTTAAAAAAAATCTTAAATTTGACAACAGGACATTTGATCTAACATAGACTATCAAAAACAGAACAGCTGGTTATATTAAAACCCCAGTAAAGATGGTAACATTTGTATATTCTCATAGTCTATACACATCATGGATAATTCTGGCTCAAAGACATGATGGGCCTTTTTGAGTGTATTTCGTAGAAAAGTACTCAAACAGCAGCACTTCCCTATACACTTACCTTTTAAAAAGGCACATGCTGTCCAGAAGGGGCCCTTCAGAAAATTTACGGGCCTTTTAGCACAGGGCCCCTTCCAGAATTATCCCTGCACATGCTAATTGTTTTTTTACTATTTAACTCTTCTAAAAAATTCCCAAAATGCCACATTTTCCCCAATTCAAGCCAGGGGCCTTTTCCCATTCAGCTGGAAAAGGCCCTGATAGAATATAGGACAGAGTTGGTCAATGCCCTGAATGAGAAAATATCTGTATACTACCCTCTTGTGCAACTGCATGCACTTTTCCTCAATAAATACTCATTTTAATAGTATTTATCATATGACGTACTGTTATTCAGTGGATAACGTCATGTCATTAATAATGTTATGACAAAAGTTGCGGGAACAAGTAACGTCATGACGACGTCCGTTACAACAATGTGTAATTTTCATTGAAATAAACAATTTTTGAAGGCGGTAAAATTGCATTTAAAAGGTCATATTCATGATAAACAGAATCTTACACTTGTGATCATTTCATATTTATTAGCTCACCAGAGCCGAAGGCTCAGGGTGAGCTTATAGTATGGGACTCGAGCCGGTGCCGTCTGTGCGTCCACAATTTCAAACATGAATATCTCTGAAACCAGCTGGCCAATCATAATCAAATTTCATCAGGAGCGTTATTGGGGTGGGGATTGACTGCATCAGGTTTTGGGTAAGATCAGATCAGAACTCTGGTTTCCATGGCAACAGATAGCTCCCATAGGGTTATAATGGGGAAAATCTTGTGGCCACTCTAGCTCCTTCATTTTTCAATTGTTCTTCTTTATTCTTGCAGGTAACAAGGACAACCATAAAATCTTGAATGGGTTCGAAATTCGGCAGGATCCGACCAGGGACTTATGAGTTAGCTGCCCTTGAGCGTTTCGAAAAATCCCCATAGACTTATAATGGGAGAAATGTTGTGACCACTCTAGTACCTTCATTTTTGGATGGATCTTCATTCTTGCAGATAACAAGACCAACCATAAAAGCTTGGATGGGTTTGAATTTCGGCAAGATTCCATCACTGACTTTGGAGTTAGCTCAACTTAGCTGCCCTTGAGCGTCAGAAAAATTAATGAATAATGTTGTGACCACTCTAGCTCCTTCATTTTTTGACTGGATCTTCTTCATTTTTGCAGGCAACAAGCAAACCCATAATATCTCGGATGGGTTCAAAATTCAGCAGGATCCGACGAGGGAATCATGAGTTACCTGCCCTTGAGCGTTTGGAAAAATCCCCATAGACTTATAATGGGAGAAATATTGTGACCACTCTAGTGCTTTCAATATTGAATGGATCTTCCTCATTCTTGCATACAATAAGGACAACTATTAAAGCTTGGATGAGTTTGAATTTCGGCAAGATTCCATCACTGACTTAGGAGTTAGCTGCCCTTGAGCGTCAGAAAAATTAATGAATAATGTTGTGACCACTCTAGCGCCTTCATTTTTGATTGGATCTTCTTCATTCTTGCAGGCAACAAGTAAACCCATATCTCGGATGGGTTTGAAATTCAGCAGGATCTGACCAGGGACTTATGAGTTACCTGCCCTTGAGCGTTTGGAAAAATCCCCATAGACTTATAATGGGAGAAACGTTGGACCTCTCTAGTTCTTTCAATTTTGAATGGATCTTTCTCATTCTTGCATACAATAAGAACAACTATTAAAGCTTGGATGAGTTTGAATTTCCTCAAGATCCCATCACACATTTTGGAGTTAGCTGCCTTTGAGCATATTAAAAATTAATGAATAATGTTGTGACCACTCTAGCTCATTCATTTTTGATTGGATCTTCTTCATTCTTGCAGGCAACAAGTAAACCCATAATATCTCGGATGGGTTCGAAATTCAGCAGGATCCAACCAGGGACCTGCCCTTGAGCGTTTGGAAAAATCCCTATAGACTTATAATTGGAGAAATATTGCAACCACTCTAGTGCTTTCAATTTTGAATGGATCTTCTTCATTCTCGCATACACGAAGGACAACTATTAAAGCTTGGATGAGTTTGAATTTCGTCAAGATCTGATCACATATTTTTATTTTGGAGTTAGCTCCCCTTAAGCATCTTAAAAACTAATGAGTAATGTTGTGACCACTCTAGCTCCTTCATTTTTGATTGGATCTTCTTCATTCTTACAGGTAACAAGGACAACCATAAAAGCTTGAATGAGTTTAATTTAAAGTAGAACCAATTTTAGACTGTGGAGTTAACTTCCCTTGAGCATCATAAAAAATCTGCATGGACTTACAATGGGAGATCTGATGTGACCACTCTAGCACCTTCATTTTTGAATGGATCTTCCTCATTTGTAGGTCACAAGGACTTCCATAAAAGTTTGAATGAGTTTGATTTTCCACCACACCCATCCACCAGCTACAGAGTTAGCTGCCCTTGAGCATCTAAAATATAACTATATAATGTTGTGACCACTCTAGCACCTTCATTTTTCATTTGATTTTCATCCCTGTAGGTTACCAGGACATACATAAAAGTATAGATGAGTTTGAATTTCGGTCAGATCCCATAACTGACTACGGAGCTAGCTACCCTTGAGTAACTGAAAACTACACCAGGTTTCCAATGCAATTTTTATTCAAATCTTTTTAATACTTGTAGATAACTAGAACCAGCATAATATCTTATGTTTTTGAATTAATTCCTGGTCACTGTTTCAAGTTCAGAGTTATCTGCCTTTGAGCATTGTAAATTATGGTGTCTCCAAACATTATGCTGGCTCCATGGTGAGCGATCGTTGCCCATTGGGCTACTTGTTTATTAAAATCGCCAAAGGCTCGTTTAATAAATTTCATATTCGAATGTAAGATCCTCTATATGTAACTTATCTCATACCACCGGATCATCCGTCGAGGGTGATCCAATTGGTATGACCTTGTCCACGAGACGGTTAATCAATAAAACCTATATTTGCCATTTTTCACACAACTGTTGAATTTCAGAATGTGTTAAATCGGTAATCACAACTTTATATATCCTCATATTTTGGCAGAAAAGCTTTACATTTTAGACAAAAAAATCACTTTTTTTTTTTTTTGGGTGGGGGGGGGGGGGGGGGGGGGGGGGGGGGCGCTAAAAATCGCTAATCAAGAGATAAAATATGGCCAGTGATTTTATTTGGGATTTTAGGAAGCTACCTTTTCCTTCACATTTTTGAAAATATTTTATTACAATTGGGAAAATAAGTGCTAAAATACATGAAATTGGGAAAATGGTTGGGAATGACTCCCATATATATAAGACCCTAAAAATGGCCAAATAAAATCACTGATGGCCCAAAAATCTCTTAACCAATATAATTCAACTCGGATCAATGTTTTTGTACATACTAGTTTTCTAATTCTGTCCAAAACAAGATCAACTATTTCTTTTCCGATTGTATAGTGCCCTCTGGCATAATTATTGGCTGCATCTTCTTTACCAGTGATCAGTTGCTCTGGATGGAAAAGCTGACGATAAGTTCCAGTTCTCACTTCATCTAAAAAAAAATATGTCATGTAAATTATGCACTGGGTCAGTCATTTGAAATCACAGGGCGCAGGGATAAACCTGAAAGGGGTGCCAGGGATTTTTCTTGCAATTTTGGGAAGGGGCACTAGGGCCATTCAGTATCACATTGGGAAAATTAACATGGTAAACCCCTAAATTGGGAAATTTGTTATAGCGCCCAATTAAGTCAGTTTTGGTCAATAAAAAATAAATTAGCTATTACATACATTTGCCATAAAAAAAAAAAAAAATTGAGGGAGAAATAAGATGCAATGGTAGTAGATTGTCACCATGTAGCATGAGAAATTCCTAATCTAAAATGAAGATTGGGATTTTTTTTTTCAAAATTGGGAAAAAAGTCACCAAAATTCCATTGGGAATGGGGCCGAATTTTAGCTCCTGAGAACACAAAAAAAATCCCTGGGACCTGTTCTAAGAAAAATTATTCTTACAGCCTGTTTTGCTGTAAACATTGGATTGTGTCCACTTATTAGCTCACCTGAGCTGAACGCTCAAGGTGAGCTATTGTGATCGGTCTTTGTCCATCGTCCAAGTTTTCATAGGCCAAATTTGCAAAGGGCAACAACTCAAAATATAAAAACTTTGAAAAAAAATCATGGTAATCTGCTCATTGTCCTGTATCAGCTGTCCAAGTTTGAAACTACTAGCTATGTGGGGGTTTTTTTATATCTAAATTACAAGTTTGCAATGCCCAAATTTGCAAAGGGCAATAAACTAAAAAAAAATCTTTAAAATTTTCACCATGTAATCTCATCTTCTATTACCTGACCATGTTTAAAGCTGCTATAAATAATAGTTTTTGAGATAACTTAATGCAAGTTTTCAATGCCCAAATCTGCAAAGGGCAATAACTCGAGAAAAAAACTCTAAGAAATATGTCTTGTCAACTTTTTCTAAGTTGGGGGCACAGGGATTTTTTCAACCTTTTTGGGAAGGGGCCCTAGGGCCTTTTGCTTTGGGAAATTTTCGGCATTTTAACCGAAATTGGGAAAATTTCTTTGTTCATTTTTATATTATTTTCTTAAACAGGGACCCCAAAACTGCATTGAATCACTCTTATTCCTGATTATATGCTTTATTTTGATTAAAAGTCCATTGAAAATGAAGGCAATTTGTCAACTATATTGATTTACATAAAAATGACCTTCTGGTTGGGATTTTTTTGTTCAAATTGGGAAAAAATGTAGACATTTGCCATTGGGACAGGGGCCTTATAACGGCCCCTGAGACACCCGAAAAAAATCCCTGGGGGCATAACAATAATTATCAATATTATGTACAGTGAGTTCAGTAAAGCTCATAGCTATTAGCTAAAGCACCAATAAAGCATGCACCATTCATTTGTAAACCCCCCCCCCCCCCCCCACAGAACAGCCATCTGGTAGAAACCATAGAACTTTTCCCCTGAAGTGTGTTGTTTTATACTGCAATGTTATCGTAGAGTACATGTAAGGCCAGAATTTTTTTTATTAGTTGATTTACAAACCCTCCAACTGTAATTTTCAGGTAAGTTGGAAATTTTATTTTTAGGTTCTGTCTGTGTATTTTGAGAGTGACACTGTTAAAACCAACTTTACTAGTTTAACTGTTTGTTCTGGATATATATATATATAAAAAAGCCCTGAAAATGAAAAAAAGCTCTGAAAATGACCAGTCAACTGGTCATTTTCAGAGGTTTTTTTCCAGTTTTTTTTTCTGTCCCCCCAACCCTTAATCTGAAAAAAAAAGTCCCGTAAATCAACTAATAAAAAAAATTCTGGCCAAAATATATAAATCAAAAATTCCTGACATTCCAAAAACAACAAATAATCATTCCTTAAAAAACCCATTACATACCCACAACTGTTGGCTCAAGATCTACAAAAACTGCTCGAGGAACATGTTTCCCAGCGCCAGTTTCACTGAAGAAGGTGTTGAAAGAGTCATCACCACCGCCAATAGTCTTGTCACTTGGCATCTGACCATCAGGTTGAATACCATGCTCTAGGCAGTAGAGTTCCCAGCATGCATTGCCAATCTGTACACCAGCTTGACCAACGTGAATGGATATGCATTCTCTCTGAATCAGATATAAGGCTTTATCATATCATAAGCGATAAATTCAATGCATATCAAATGTGAATAAAATTTGTATTTTTCAATAGTGAAAAAATATCTTATTTTTTCACTATTGACCGATCAATACGATTTATATTTTCATTTTTTTTTTTATTTTGATTGTAGCGAAACAAGGCTTTCTTGGCAATTTTGGGACTGGTACATTTTTCAAAAAGGTTTTACAAGAAGGATAAAGGTCAGAAATAACCTACGCATGCTGCGACATCAACATCAATCATACTGATCTGATCATGAAGTCACAGTTTGGCCTGGCATAGCGCCAGTTTGCATGTGCAGGTTTTCAAGTGCCCTTCAACAAAAAGGGTTTGGAAAAAGGAGGGATAAAAATTTGAAAAAAAAAAGTAGTGAAAAGGTAGGGATTATCGGTGTGAAAAGTAGGGATTTTTCCAAGCTCAAAATTCATCACAATGAGTTGCTAGAAATTCCACACTAAAGAAGCAGGAGAGACTTTTGGAGTTAAAAATTGAGATGTTTTGCAGTGTACTCCCTGAAAGAATACACCATTTAATTTATAAAATCCGAGTGAGTGAGGATTTTTTTACGCATAAATGACATTTTAGAGTGAAAAAGTAGGGATAGCAGGGCATTTTCAAGAAAAATAGGAGCCAATCAAAAAAGCAGGCCCGCTTGATAGACTGCATGTGATGCCCATAAGGCCTAAAATAAAATTTTATTTGTTTCCCCTTACCCGACCGACCCTGAAAAAAGGGCCCTACCCAAAAGATTTTATTTCAATTTTCAGACAAGAATTATTTTTTAATTTCATTAGCAATTTGCAAACTTAAAGGATTGTCCAATGTAAACAGTGTTATCTTTAAAAAATATTCTTAGTTGCAAAATGTTTGTGTATTTAATGCTATTGCCTAAAGTAGGGCTATCTACATGTAAATTACCTGTAATGGGTATCGAACTTGGGAAGTAAAATAAAATAACTTTCCAACCGACCGACCCATACCGGTTAAACAGGGTCGGGTAAGGGGAAACAAAAATATTTTTAAGGTTGGCCTAATAAGGCACACTCAATATACTTTCAGGGTGTCCACAATTTGAGCAAAGCAAATTTCCCTGACAATACCCTGTCTAAAATTAAATTTCCCTAACTAGCATATTTGTATTTGCGCGTGATGTTCTGATATCTGCAGGGTAAGTTAACAGGCCTCACAGGGTTGCCACTCCATATTCTTTTCAAAATTCCCTGACTTTTCACTGACTTTCAACCGTTTTCCAGACCCTTTGAAAGGCCGAATTTAGCCAATTTCGTTCAACAATTTGAAAATTTTGTACAAATATTTATGCATGCTGATTTAATCTTTAATGAAAAATCTCATACCATAAATATTAGAAAAGGAATGTTTCTGAACATAAATTGCCTTGCAATTTATGTTCAGAAACATTCCGTTTCTAATATTGCTTGCAATTTATGGAAAATAAATTTCCAGAAGCCCGTTAACTAGCATTTTTTGGGGGAAAACTTTGATTTTTCCTGACTTTTCCCTGACTTTTTTCATTTTTTCTAGATTTCCCTGACTGAAAATGAAATTCCCTGACTTTTCCCTGACCTGGATTTTTTTTTATTTTCCAGAATGTTTTCCCTGACCGTGGCAACCCTGCCTCATACTGACAAAGCTTTTCCAAGCCTGAAATGCCCGATTCCGTAGCCTAAAATAGACCTTTTTAAGCAGAATAATCACTGAAATTTAAAAATCAAAGCCTGAAATCAAGTGAAATTCAAGATGTGAAAGCCTGAAATCTTGCAGAAGCCTTAAAAGTATGAGGCCTGAGTAAATGACCTCGTTTTTCACAAATGACCCTTTAAATGGAAGTTTTTTTAGTCTTTATATTATTTTAAGGGGGTCAATTGACCCCATTTTTAAAAGGTGCAGGGAAAACCCTTCTTCTGTATTGGCATCCTCCTCCCCTACAGCCAACCCTTTAGACCCCTTACTTTACCAACTGTAATTGTATTCTCTATACATGTATTTCTAATTTTGCTTTTGTTTGTTTGCTTTATTTTTTTTCTACATACATACATGTACCTTATTTATACTACATGCATTTATACAGGGAAATCTGTAGGTCTTCTCCTTCCTTACAGCCAACCCTTACCATCTTTTTACTACGAATTGTCATTGTATTACTCTTTGTATTTTTATTTAATTATTTGTCTTTGATTTTGTTTTCTATTTTCCTCTTTCTACATACTTACATGTATAATCAATGCTTTTAGATGTGATGCTTTAAATTAAATGCATGCCAAAATGGACAAAAATACAATCTTCGTAATAAGTCTTATAACTCTTCATAAATATGCACTTCAAAAAAGTATTTCTTTTTGCTAAACAACAATGTTCCTTTTTTTTCAAAGTTAACAGACCTACAAATCATAGAATAACTGGTCAATCATACTTTTATTAATCCAATCAATCATGGGCCATTTCCAGGGTTCCCACAGAAATTCGAAAACAAAATTCCATGATTTTTCCATGATCAACTAGGTAATTTCCATGATCATTTAACGTGCGGCATCCAACCTCCCCTCTTCGCAGCATACTCAGTATTCTTTACCACATTGAGCATAATTGTGACTTACTGTTATTAGAACATGTCATTCTTATATTTTTTCAATATTTCTTTCATTATTTCTTTCAATAGTTCATCATTCTATATATTTTTCCAAATAACTAGCCGAAAAGGTCACTTATATGGCCAATTTTAAAATCAGAAACACTACCTGGATGATTGAATTGAAATGGCTCCAAAAGTTTTATATGTTTTGAATAACTTTTATTCAGGCTTTCAAGTGCCCTTCCACGAAAAAGTAAGGATATTTTTTTTGAAAAAGTAGGGATTATCCAATCAAAAAGGTAGGCAAAGTGGGGCTTTTTCAAACCAATAATTCATAACAATGAGTCATTAAATTAATGATAATATATCAAAATAAGCAGGATAAAAGTGGTGACAATAAAATCATCCAAAAACAGAATGACTTTTGCAGCTGAAAACTTCAAAGTGAGAAATTGAGTGGTCATTTACCCAAAAAACAAGTTTAATAATTGAGAAGAGCGAGCGAAGCGAGCGGAGAATTTTTTTTTTTATGTTTTATTGTATAAATGACATTTTAAGTGAGAAAGTTAGGATAGTAAAAGTAAGAAAGAAGGCAAAGATCAGGAATCGATACATAGAGGATATTTACTTTTTTGAGGTGAATACCAAATATATTTCATCGAGTGCGGTGAAAAAATTAGTATTTTTCACGAGTGCAAATGCTGATATTTTCACCGCACGAGATGTAATATATTTTGTATTTGCCGTAAAAAAGTAAATTTTCTTTTTATTTTATACTCAACGAAAATACAGAAATCACAACCTTACTTTTTACTTGGTCGTTTCTCGTTCGATTTGACTTTTGCAGTGTGTTTACTGTTTATTGGGTAAAACATTGGGTGTAAACGTAGTTTGCATCTAGAAAATGGCTTAGAATCATATTTTAACGAATGAAACGCAAGAAATCAGCATTTAAAGAAAGTCTATTGAGTGTGCCTTACGGCAGGCGTCACGTGCAAACTGGCGCTACGCCATGTCAAACCCTGACGTCATTATGTTTGATGTTGACGTCACAACACGCGTAGCGTTATTTTTGACAAATATACTTCACTTAAAACCTTATTTTAAAAAATCCCAGTCACAAAATTGCCAAGAAAGCCTTGTTTTGTTACAATTCTATTCTATTCTACAAGTCACTAGTGAAAAAATACGATATTTTTTCACTGTAGAAAAATACCAATTTTACTCACATTTGATATGCATTGAATTCACTGCTTGTGATAAAATAAAATCAAGTACCACACGGGAAAGTAACAAAACCACAATAAACATCACAAACAAGAGCCAAGAGGTCAGCCCTTTCCAGACAGGTGACCAGAAGGCAGCAATGAACAGATGCAAAACAGGGTTCCACAGAAATTCAAAAACACAATTCCATGATTTTTCCATGATATTCTATGATCGACAATGTAATTTCCATGACTTTTTAATGCACATCCTCCAACCTCCCCTTTTAGCAGCATCTTCACCGTGCTGAGCATAAATGTTAAATTCAGCAAAAAAAAGCATGCTTGTAGACCATGCATGCATTTTGAAATGATTAAAACTTGAAACCACCAGTAGCCAGAAAACTAGCTGTTGTACGTGTACGACAGCTTGTTTCCTGGCTACTGGTGGTTTTGTCAACTTATTTCACAAAATTCCATGATTTTTCCATGATTATTCAGTTTTTTTTAAAATTCTATGATTTTTCCATGCATGAAATTTATTTTAGTGATTTTCCAGGTTTTCCATGATTTCCAGAGCTTGTGGGAACCCTGGCAAAAGCATGACAATCACAGGACATAAATAACACAAATGATCCACAAAAGAAGTATCACCTTGAAACGGTCAGTAAAATTATTTTCCTGGAGGGCTTGAACCGGTTTCACGGCAAAACCTCACCCTTAGTTCAGATGTGGATCAAGACACATAGATTTTGGTTTGCATAAAAGACCCCTAACTTATCCATGCATCATCTCCTAGAACATATAAATCAAGATATAAAAAGGAGATAAAGCAAAGATAAGGACTCAACAGTACATAAAACTGAATACCGGAGCAAAAGAAATTCAACAGGTAAACCCTGGTGGGTCTGACAACAGCCAAAGCATCAGGCCCCTACCATCTCATCAATAGATAAGTCTTTAAGTCGGAACAGTCATAGTGTCTGAAGTCTGACCCACCAGCGTGCAATTAAAGAGGAAAGCAGTAAGGCATTTTCATGAAAATGTAGGGAAAAGTAGGAGAACAAAAAAGTATGACTTGTAGGGCCCGCTTGAATGCCTGTTTTATATGATCAGGGATAATGCTGACTCAAAATATTATGAGAAAAAACATCTCATTCAGCCAAATCGGATGAGAGATCAAATGACTTTCATTGAGAAATTTTAGCAAAATCCATACATTTTTTTTTACACTAAATGATTTTGCTGAGATTTCTCTCCCATTCAGCCATTTTTAATGAGATTTTTGACAGAAAAATGAGCAAATCTCTCAATATCTCGCCAGAAAATTATCCCTGTATGATTCACCCTGCAAATTAAGAAACTGATAGGTCAAAAGATTCAATGTGGCTTTTACATTCCATTCAAAAACATGAATATCTTTTGGTTAGACCTTATATACAAATAAACGAATACTTCTGACATGCCTAAATTGCATACATTTTTAAAGCTACATATATCTTACTATAAAATATCAGGCACAACAAGTGCAGGCCCTGTTGTGGACCAAACATGCATTTTGAAACAATAATAAAAACTTAAATCACCAGTAGCCAGAAAACAAGCAGTCAAACATACAAATCATTTCACAAAATTCCATGATTTTTCAGCTTTTTTTCAAATTCCATGATTTTTCCATGCATGGATTTTTTTTGTGATTTTCCAGGTTTTCCAGTGCTCGTGGGAACCCTGCATTTCTGGCATATTCAACAATAATAATACATATATACAACAACCAAAATACATTAGACAAAAGTAAACAATTCATCATTTATAAGACAAATACATCGAGTCAAACTTTTTTGCCTAGTACTAAAATGGACAAACCTTTGGTGATTAGGCAATACATTATGTAAAATCGTCTCTTAACTTGAAACAATCATAGATATATCTAGAGAATAAATTAATAATGTCGTCTGACTCATTATTCATTAACCAAATAAGTTGGGCATCTTGTGATAAAATTGAAAAGTTTTTGCATGACTGCCCCACTTTCTCCATAAAAGAATACCGTAGTGAATGATAAGCACTGCAATTAAACAATAGATATTGCTATATAAATTAAACAATAGATGTTGCTATCATATAAACAGAGAATGAAATTTAACTTATACAACTAGAATGTATTTATAGCCTAGAATATTAATCCTTTTCATTCTGAATCCAAACATATTGATGTAATACGTATGAAATAGTCTATTTTGTATATTAAGGGGTTCTTATAGAATGATGTATGACAAAGCTATTTTAAAACTATCCACACTTGTTTTGCAAATAATTTCTTCCACAGACACTTGGGGTCAGTAGAGAAAAACAAGGCCCCCCCCCCCCCCAACCTTCATCCCCCATTAACTTTTGCATTCTTGCATTTTTTCATTTAAAATATGATATTTTGTATGCTTGAAGTTATACAGGTGTTAGAAAAAATGACCTAGAACATATGGAAAACATTTGAAAAAAATGCATATTGCTCACAATGATAGAAAAAACACAAGATAAACAACTTCGGCTTTGCAATTTCGAACCCCCATCGCCGTCAAAAGTGCAATGCGCTCGTAATACTAAACAAACACACAAAACTCTTTCACCGATCAATTCTATATACATTTATCTACTTCCCGATATAGGTAGCTTTCTCTAAGTCTATCGCTTACCTGCTAAATATGACGAACAAAATCAAAACAAACAATTTCAACCATTAATCACAGCTTCTTGGCACGCTAAAAGTACTGGTTTCCTGCTTTAAATTGCGTCTCGTTGAGGCCGGTAAAAAAATAGTAGGTTAAAGTACTTCCCCTTTGAAGATCTTTGAAAACTGGTTCTCGTTTTGGTAGTTCGCTTTGTTTGAAAACGAGAACCAGTCTTCAAAGATCTTCAAAGGGGAAGTACTTTAACCTACTATTTTTTTACCGGCCTCAACGAGACGCAATTTAAAGCAGGAAACCAGTACTTTTAGCGTGCCAAGAAGCTGTGATTAATGGTTGAAATTGTTTGTTTTGATTTTGTTCGTCATATTTAGCAGGTAAGCGATAGACTTAGAGAAAGCTACCTATATCGGGAAGTAGATAAATGTATATAGAATTGATCGGTGAAAGAGTTTTGTGTGTTTGTTTAGTATTACGAGCGCATTGCACTTTTGACGGCGATGGGGGTTCGAAATTGCAAAGCCGAAGTTGTTTATCTTGTGTTTTTTCTATCATTGTGAGCAATATGCATTTTTTTCAAATGTTTTCCATATGTTCTAGGTCATTTTTTCTAACACCTGTATAACTTCAAGCATACAAAATATCATATTTTAAATGAAAAAATGCAAGAATGCAAAAGTTAATGGGGGATGAAGGTTGGGGGGGGGGGCCTTGTTTTTCTCTACTGACCCCAAGTGTCTGTGATTTCTTCTGGTAAAAAGAAAGAAGCAACACTTAAAACGGACCGAGAAAACAACTGTATTCTTACCATTTTCGGCTGTTAGTATCAGACCTAAATGTATTTCTTAAGAAGAGATTCTTCAAATGTGGCTCGACGTGCAACGAATCGTGACACAGGATGAATTTGAATTTTAACCGCGCCCGCACTTGTTATATACCCACAATGCCAGTTACACGTGACCCCAACGGCAACAGCTAATGACGTCATCTTTCATGGCTAAGAAATATATATCAGGTTGTAATAGGGAATTTTAAATAAAGCAATGACTACGACTGTGAAAAAAGGCATAATATTGATGACGATAATAATAAAATGGTAGGACAATTAAGCATATACATATCCAAATGGAATAGAACAGAATCGTGTCGTATAACCGGGTAGACTGTTGCACTGACCTCATATATATATAAGGGCGGACTTGATTTAGCAATTTTTAGAGTACTCGGCGTACGCCAGAACAGCCATATAAACAAGTAAAACTGGGCACTTTGGAGTACTCCGGAATAAATCAAGCGATGCAAATATTTCCACACATGCTAGCAGTGCTACGCCATCTTGTTTTGGAACAGGTCACGTGACTGTTCTGTCTACACCACCTCGGAATACGGAGTACTCCGGCGTACGCCAGCACAGATGTTCCAGCACACTTGATTTCTGTTCTGCCTGTTCGGAGTGGAAGGAGTAAAGGGAACAGCTAAATCAAGTCTGCCCTAGTTCATACGAGGGGGCAGTGAAGCAGTCTAATAACCGGGTGCAAGTCAAAACGTTCCCAAGTCAAAAATATTAAGTGAGTATGATCAGGAAGTACCACAATCACAAACTGCAGACAAACCCATGGCACCGCGAGGAAGAGCCACACAACAATCACGAGACATCAGGAAGGCAAACCAAGCAAAGCAACCAGCTCTCTCTTCCCTATCAAGATGATTGCAAAACTAGAAGGGACATTAAGTGACGTACAACAAAACATAGAACAATTACAGACTCCCACAACGGGATCAACAATAAACAACAAGTCAACACCAACAGAACCACCGCCTTAGAACGGACAGCTGCCTAAGCCACCGGGGGGGGGGGGGGGGGGCTTAAATGCATTTTAATGGTACGAAATCTTCGCCCTAGATTCTGCTGTTGTTGAAGTACAAGAAATGTTCAGCTCGCATGGAAGCCTTCTAACTAATGCAATGTATCATCATGGAGAAACACTCTAATCAAATTAACACACTATGATGAAACAAAGAAAAGGGCTCACGGCTCACAGATAGTACCTCAAGTTGAGCCACGGTGGGCCCAGCTACAGATAAGCATCAGGCACCAACCCACCGATAAAAGCTTTACGTCAGAGCCGTCATAGAGTCTGAGGCCTGACCCACCGTCATGCAATTAAAGAGGAAATCATAGCTATAAACCGTGATTGGGTTTAAAACCAGGCATGCAGACTGTCGCATGAGATCCTAGTTATATCTAACCTTTATATAACGTTTGATAATCTTTTTGAATTGATCACTAAAATTAGGTTTCCCAACAATTCGTTTGAATTTATGAACTAAATCACCATAAAATATAGGTTCTGATACGTCTTGTTGCAGAAAAGTTTTAACCCAACGTTGTATTTAACAATTAACTCTGAGTGTCTGTGGTAGAATTTAGTAAATGCTCTCGAATTTTATGATATCTATAACCTTGTTTTAATAACTTAGCAGTTAAAAATAAGTCGAAGTTTGGATAGTTTAAATATATTGTTTGGACGTTTCTAGAATCAAAATGTTCTTTTTAAATAAATGTGAATTAAATGAACTACACTCTTTGCCTTATATGGTAGGAGACTTGGTTCTTTTTGAGTTGAGTTGAGTTTAATCGCTGCAAATGTTTGCCGGTTTCTTAAATCACCTGAAAGATTGTTCCATACATTTTTATCTCTGGGTACATACTACGACAAGTCTTACCATTCATATGCACAATATTTACACCTGTGAGTATTTGGCTATATGAAGCAAATATATTTCCACGTAGGTAAAAGTATATTTACTCTGCATTCACATGCTTATAGCGTCCACATAAGTATTTTAAAGGGAACACACACTTGTAATAGACCAGACTTGTATAATATACTTTTCTTTGAGGGAGAAAGAGTAATTAGATTTGGGTGACCTTGACCTTATTTTCAAGGTCACACTAGCCCTTTGTAGCTTCAAATTCTGACCAAAATTGTTTGTGTTTTCGCATGCCATCTCTTTATCTCTATAAATAAATATTAATCTGTACATTAATTGTATCATTGTGACACAATAATGAGCTGATTCGAATTTGGGAATGCATATCTGCAGACTGATTTTATGGTTGGAGGGGCAAAGTTTTCTTTATGCTCAAATGTCCAATGCTTTAAATTTAAATGGTTGTTTCAATTGCGAAGAAACGACGTTAGCAAAGCTCTGTGCAAGAGAGAGAAAAAAGTAAGAAAGGAGGCAAAGATCAGGAAACGATACTATCAAGTACCACACCTGACCCAGGATACCACATGGGAAAGCAAGCAACAAAAACACAATAAACATCACCAACAAGAGCCTAGAGGTCAGCCCTTCCCAGAAGGCGACCACAAGACAGCAAGGAACAGACGCAAGAGCATGAGAAACTTAAGACACAAATAACACAAATGATCCACAAAAGAAGTACCGCCTTGGAACGGTCAGTAAAAATATATTACTGGAAGGCTTAAAACGATTTCACGGCGCCAACCTTACCCTTAGTTCAGATGTGGATCAAGACACGTAGATGCTTGGTTTGCATGAAATACCCCTAGCTCATCAATGCATCATCTCCAAAAACATATAAATCAAGATATAAAAAGGAGATAAAGCAAATATAAGGACTCGACAGTACTTAAAACTGAATACCGGAGCAAAAGAAATCCAACAGGTAAACCCTGGTGGGCCTGACAATAGCCAAAGCATCAGGCCCCTACCATCTCATCAATAGACGAGTCTTTAAGTTGGAGCCGTCATAGAGTCTTCAGTCCGACCCAACGGTTTAATTCTTGACTGATTGGGCATAGCCTGATTTAATCAGCTTTATTTTAAACATATATAATATTAATTTTGACAATAGTAAGTTAAATATACAATGCAGAGCTTCAACTTAATGAAGCCAATACCTCTGATACTGAAATAGTAAGTGAGTATGATCAGGAAAAATCACAATCACAAACTGCAGACTAACCCATGGCACCAAGAGGAAGAGCCACACAACAATCACGAGACACCAGGAAGACAAACCAAGCAACACAACCAGCTCTCTCTTCCCCATCAAGATGATTGCAAAACTAGAAGGGACATAAAGAAGCCTCGTTTTTGGACTTGCATTTGTCCATTTCTAATGGTATTGTTCCTACCAAAATTTACGATAAACGTGATGATTTTGATTTTGAAATTGTCATTTTCCCATTTTTAGAAAGTGATATTCTTTGCTCTACATCCTATTGTGTTTTTAGTTCTCAACTCATCCGATTTGCTAGTTGCTGTCTTCAACACAATCAGTAAACTGTTAACTTAAAGACTTCTTAAACAATGCTATCTGTATCATAAATTTGCAAAACTTTTTAATAAATTTTACAGCTGATACTATGATTTGACGTCCACCTTTAATCTCTCTTGCCCCAGGGACTTTCGGAACCAGATTTATTGTGACTATGTGTGAAAATTAAAGAAAATTGTTGGCTCTAATAATTCTGGCGCAGTTTATTAAAATAAATTCTCAGTATAAAAAGATTGGTTATAACATTAATGTATTGCAATGCATGCGCGGGTCCAGAAAGTTTATTCAGATGGGGTCTAATGCTGACTTTTTAGCTCACCTGAGCCGCTGGTCCAAATTCAAAATAATTTTGCAGATTTATTCCTCATGATGCCTTCTACCAAAATTGCACAAATGGTTCCGCTCTGCTGCCAGAGCTCTAGATAAGAAATGTCTTTAAACGACATTTCCTTCTGAACCACTGGTTACTGTTTTAAAATAATTTCACAAATTTGTTCCTCATGATGCCTTCTACCAATATTGCACAAATGGTTCTGCTCTACTGAACAAGGGGCTGCCAGAGCTCTAGATAAAATGTATTTAAACGACATCTCCTGAACCACTGGTCCAAATTCTAAATAATTTCACAGAATTGTTCCTCATGATGCACTCTACCAAAATTGCACAAAATGGTTCTGCTCTGCTGAACAAATGGGCTGTCAGAGCGCTAGATAATAAACGTTTTTTTTAACGACGTCTACTTTGCTGCTATGTGAGAAATGTCTGCAAATAGTATGTTACATCTAGGTTATAGTCGACAGTGTTACAAATATAGACGACAAACAAATTCTCCTAACATATGGAAGAATCTTCTATTTTGGGTGAAGCAAAATGCCCTTTAAAATTATCGCTGAGGAGGGACCCTCTGAAGAAGTTTTGTCACCTACTGAGAATGTGAACAGTGATTTGATCACTTGCGAAACCCTAAATAAACTGGTCCATATTGAAATTTAATTTCTGGCACCTACTGAGAATGTGATCAGTGATTCGATCAATTGGGAAACCCTAAATAAACTGCTCCAAATTCAAATTTAATTTCACAAAAAAAATGTCCAAACGATTCCGTTTCGCCAAGCATAATAGCTGCAATAGCTAAAATTATATAAAAAATGATCAAGGATACTCCATGTGCTCAAATGTTTCCACTATGCTTGACAAAAAGTGCATTCAGGGCTAAATATTCTGGTGAGCATTCTAGGACCACCATAACCCTCTTGTTTATGCTATTATTATCATCATTTTCTTCTTCTTCTTCTTCTTCTTCTTCTTCTTCTTCTTCTTCTTCTTCTTCTTCTTCTTCTTCTTCTTCTCATTATTATTAATATTATTATTATTATTATTATTATTATTATTATTATTATTATAATTATTATTATTATCTTATTTTCTATTTTATGCGATACAATTTTAAGTTTGGTGATTGTTTGAACTATAACGAACAGTCTACTATTTCATTAATTCGGCAGTATGACAATCTAACAGTTTTTTTTATCTTTTTGATAATTTTGAACGACATACTTTGCTCCTTTGATTAATTAGGTTACTGGATTAATATATATCTTTAAACTGTCATTTCTAATAGACAAGACGGAATCTTCATTTAGATCACGGTCAAAATATTGCTTATCAGCAAGGACGTAACGCATATCAAGATCAACATTTCTGGTCTGGATCTCTGGTCAAGCTTGACAAAATACTAGGCCTGCTCTTGGTCCAAACTGTTCGAAATATGTGTCAAATAAATGAGCCTAGTTGAGAGAAACCTTGTTTTGTTGAATGCAAATTTCAGTATAGTGATTACCCGGGTCAGGCTCAACAAAATGCTGTTGAACAAGTTGTGTGAAATAAACGGGCCTAGGCGCATGAAAGTAAGAAAGATGACAAAGATCAGGAATCGATACAATCAAGTACCACACCTGACCCAGGATACCACACGAGAAAGTAACAAAATACAATAAACATTATAAACAAGAGCCAAGAGGTCAGCCCTTTCCCAGCAGGTGACCACAAGGCAGCAATGAACAGACGCGAAAGCATGACAAACACAAGACATAAATAACACAAATGATCCACAAAAGTAGTGCCACCTTGGAACGGTCAGTAAAAATATTTTACTGGAGGACTTAAACCAGTTCATGGCACCAATCTCAACCTTTGTTCAGATGTGGATCAAGACACAAAGATGTTTGGTTTGCATGAAAGACCCCTAACTTATCCGTGCATCATCTCCTAGAACATATCAATCAAGATATAAAAAGGAAATAAGCAAAGATAAGGACTAAAAAATAGTAAGTGAGTATGATAAGGAAATACCACAATCACAAACTACAGACAAACCCATGGCACCGGGAGGAAGAGCCACACAACAATCACGAGACACCAGGAAGAAATACTAAGCAACGCAACCAGCTCTCTGATTAGGTTGCATGCGACTGTCCTATGCTGTCAGCCTTTTCAAACACTTTCTACTCTGGTCAGGCTTGACAATGCATTTCCTGGTCTTAGTCAAAACGATCATCTAAAGTTACTGAAATAGTGGATAAATTCATGTCACTACAGTCGGGATCTACAGATATGTCAGTTTCTTCGGATAAATGGGTAAGTTGCATTAAATCTATGTAATCTGTTTGATTGAACGATTTGTCATCCGTTAGTGACATGTCACAAAACATTTACTTATGTACACTTTTCGTAGAAGTGGGTATCTATACCATTTTATGGATATGACTACTGGCTGAAACAGAACTGGTTGAAATGTGCATATTTCAGTTGACATCATCCAAAGCTATATTATCAAGAGTACAGTTAATGCCCCAGCCCTATACTTTGAAGACTCATATCTTGTATTTGACCAGAGTAAAGGTGAGAGTTGGAAAGGTTTCAGAGCAGTATTTATATCTGCTCAAGTGTTCCTGCAAGAAAGAATAATGTCGTCTCTAACCTGTTACAGAAAAGATGACGTCGTCTATTAACTGTTACACAGTCGTCTCTCACCAGTAAAATTTGGAAAAAATGAAATCTGTGGTTTTTAGTTTTCTTTTAAGAAGTGCATGTTAAAATGACTGAAAAATCATGTGGATAATATTTTATGACGATTATGCTCATTCTATGGCAGAAATGCAAGAAATATGCCTGAAATTACACATTTCTTCAAGTATCTATTCTGGACAATAGGTTTACAAATTAACTATGAATATCTACGACGCTTGCACTTCTAATGTCGATCTTACAAACACTTGTATGAGAGTTATGATTCAAAACAAGAAAAAAACACAAAATTGTTATTTTCTGTCATGTCTATGAATGTAGCCCCTCTCCAATGTCGTCCAAAACCCCAAATTTGTCGTCGAAAACCTGTAACCTGTCGTCCAGCATAAGTACATAGTCGTCAAGGGCCAGTAACGGACTGTCGCCCGGAACCAACTTGTGTAGTAACAGACATCCCTAAGCTTTGCATATATCATTTATTTTAAGAAAATTGGAGCTCATAACACGAAGTTATGTATCTTTATATATGAAGATACATTTAACATTGGTCAAAAATAATGAAATTGACATTAAGGTCAATGGGAGTCTGGATTTTGCATTTTTTTTATTTTAACATTCAATTATGTATCTATAATTTGGAAATGACTAGGTGCATTTTCTTCAAATAACTTGTATTCTTTTTCAACATACATAAAGTCAATGGGAGCCTGAATTATGCATTTTCTATTTTATCAGTCAATTATCTATAATTTTGAAATGACTTAATTAATGACTTAATACATTAATGTATTGCAACAGACTGCATGCTTGGTAGTCAACCCAATCACGGTTGGCAACTTTGCTTTCCTCTTTAATTGCACGCCGGTGGGTCGGACTTCAGACTCTATGATGGTTCCGACTTAAAGACTTATTTATTGATGAGATGGTAGGGGCCTGATGCTTTGGCTGTTTGTCGGGCCCACCGGGGTTTACCTGTTGGATTTCTTTTGCTCCGGTATTCAGTTTAATTTACTGTTGAGTCCTTATCCTTGCTTTATCTCCTTGTTATATCTTGATTTATATGTTTTAGGAGATGATGCATTGATAAGTTAGGGGTCTTTCATGCAAACCAAATATCTATGTGTCTTGATCCACATCTGAATTAAGGGTGAGGTTGGCGCCGTTAAACCGGTTTAAGCCCTCCAGTAAAATTTTTACTGACCGTTCCAAGGCGGTTCTTCTCTTGTGGATCTTTTATGTTTTTGTTCTGTCTTGTGTTTGCTATGTCTTTGTGCGCGTAAATTTACAGTAAACCTGTCTTAAGCGGCCACACAAGAAGACCAAAAATTGGTTTTCCAGACACATTATCGCTTAGTGAAGGTTTTAAGTATTGCAGAATGCTTTAAGGTTGGCATTCTGCAATACTTTTGACTTTCTATGTGTTTCGATCCACATCTGAATTAAGGGTGAGGTTGGCGCCGTTAAACTGGTTTAAGCCCTCCAGTAAAATATTTTACTGACCGTTCCAAGGCGGTACTTCTTTTGTGGATCTTTTATGTTTTTGTTCTGTCTTGTGTTTGCTATGTTTTGTGCGCGTCTGTTTATATGTGCTTCGTGGTCACCTGCTGGGAAAGGGCTGACCTCTTGGCTCTCGTTTATGGTGTCTTCTGTGAGTTTGTCACTTTCCCATTGGTATCCTGGGTCAGGTGTGGTACTTGATTGTATCGATTCCTGATCTTTGCAACCTTACTTACTTTGGTGGATTTTCTTCAAATAACTTGTATTCTGTTTCAACATACCTTGTGGTTGATTTCAATAACTGTCTTATTATATCACATGGTGCGTAACTCCATGGCAACCAGTTTAAAAGACATGAATACATATTTTCAGTGGTTTTTTGCCGTTGCCTAGCAACCACAAACAATACAATTATTTCTACATTTGCACTCCCTTAAGGTCATGCTTTTGTTACACAAGCCAGTGGCAACCAATTATACCAAACATTGTGCAGTACTTTTAGCTGTTAGAAGATGTTAAAATTTTGTTGCACTTTTAGCAAAACTTGACTCACTTTTGGCATGACGCTGTATATTGCCAATATTCATCTGATTTTAGCCTTACTCAGCCTCCTAGAGGAACAACCCTCCATCTACGCATTTGACATATGCAGGGGGTCCCGGAGGGGCCGCCAGGCTGAAGAGGCAGTCCCCTTGTGCTCCCAGTGCACTCATACCAATCCATAAACATGAGGATCCATGTCAAGGCACTCGAAAGAACATTGCGTTGAGACAGCCCTTCCGAGTACCCAGAACACAAAACCCCAAGCCTTATCATCTAAACAAATTTCCCATGTGCGCAATTTAAATCTCCTAAGCTATCCTCATTGGGAGATTTATCGCTCCAGTTCTAGTCAAAGGAACCGTTTAAAAGAGGCGACCAAAGTAACAAACGTAAGAATGGCGACAGGTTGTGTCGATTTAATGTTTAAAGCACAGTGCGCAATTCTTTTGACGTCATTGAAATTGACAACTACGTCATTTTGAGTACATTGCAGAATTTACATTTCAGAGAACATTCTTCTTTTGTCTATTGATTTGGACTACAAACATGCCAAACCTAATATCAGCAAAATATTTAAGACCAGTATTGTTTTGATAACGAAATATCTTAATCTTAACTGGAATGTTGTAAAACCTTTAATTTTTATTCTAAAAAAATGAGTGATTTTAAATAAGATTTTTTAAAGTTGATATATGTTTCAGACCGATGCTTTGTGCTCAGTTTAATCCCATATTGCATCATTTTACGATAAAATGCACATTTCGACAATTGATTGGGTTTTGTTTTTAGATATACACATGCAAATTTGTGTACCTCAAAATATTGGCCTTATTTGTGGACTCGTTTTAATTTTCTAATGTGGGCTTCTATCAGTCTCCGACGATAAGGACTATTCATAATTGCAGCTCATCTAAGATTGCCTAAAATATTTTTACCTTTAAAGCAGCTGTTTTACTGAAGTATGGGCCGGTCAAAATTTCAAGTGGTCCAAAATTTGATTGTAGCTGACAGTTGCATAGCCATACATTTAAGGGCCTAGGAAACCGAGATCATATAGAAACTTCACAAAATATACAGGGCATATTGACTTCTGTATGAACATTGTGCAGCCATAAATATGAATTGCTGAGACTGCTCCTGTCTAAATTGTAAGGTCTCTTTTATGCACAGTCTGCCTGATAGGTCAGTGCATTGAGGGTATGGCTGTTTTGGGGTAGTTTTCTGGCCGCTCCTTCAAGTTACATAAAACTTTTCAAAGCGGTGTATAGACAAAGAATATATTATTATTTGGTACAATTTTCAGGCATGTTGCATTTCTGATTACAGAGATATCACACCAGGATCAGAACTTTAGGATCATCCCTCGTATGTCTGCAACAACTATTGGGATAGAACCACTGGCTGTGTGACCAAGATGATCCAAGACCTTGGATGGCAGTCTTTACAGGAGAAAATAGAAGACCACAGACTGAAACTCCTGTACAAACTACAGAACAGCCTCCTTGGTATAGACCGTGAACCTATTCTGAAACCTGGAGATTCAAGAAATAGAGGTAGGTCCAGATTGCAGCAATCGGCAGCAAAATCTACAGCCTTCAATAACTCCTTTTATCCATGAACAACACGCCAGTGGAAACAACTACCAGTCTTCGTCACCGATGCCACAAGTTTAGAAGGGTTCAAGCTGCTCTAGCCAATCATTGAGCAACAGCCCTGTACATAGTTTAAAACTCAAACAAAGACGTTGCATGCTTTTCCTGGAAACATGATGACTGTTTCATCCCTCAGTTAGTTAACATTTGCAGTCTAGTAAGACTCCTGACCTGAAACCGGAAGACGAAGACAATAAGTTAACACCCCCCCCCCTCCCCGCCGTCAATATACCAGAATTGGTCCAAGGGGGGATACTCTCATTTTTCTGCATACGTAGGCTCGGGCCCAGCATCTACCCTAACCCCTCCCCCCCAAAAAACAAAAATCAAAAAAAATCAGGAATTTCAAGCACCCCCAAAAAATATTTGAAATTTTCGCACCCCAAAAATTCCCCCATTCTGTACATTGACCTTAAGAAAAGACCCTAAAATGCATAGAAATGACCTCTAAGTATAGTCTAATTTTGTGATGATC
Source organism: Loripinus fragilis (assembly GCA_964019695.1). NCBI lineage: Eukaryota > Metazoa > Mollusca > Bivalvia > Lucinida > Lucinidae > Loripinus > Loripinus fragilis. Next base: position 39,385,149 of record OZ026515.1, read on the forward strand.
CCCAAAAAGTATCCACAAAATCTTCATATAAAAATAATTTTTCTGAAAACCCCTCAAAATATTGAAATTCTAAATTTTGAACCCCAAAAAATGACTCGAGCCTATGTATAGATGAAAATATTAGAGTACCCCCCTTGGAATTGGTCCTATCGTCAAACAGATACAGATGGATGCCGATTTTTTGGAACTGTAGTAATGATGGTACCGAGCATGAACGCAACTACCCAGTCGCCCCTGCTCCAATGCATGGGTCACCCATCCAGCTACTAACCGAGCTCTGGGTTGTGTAACTTCGCAATCTTGACCTGACACACTACGCGTCGCTGTAAAAGCTAGCTCAAACAACGAGGCTGTATGTGTGTCTTTTATACCTGAGGGTCTGGATGGGGGGGTCTGGTATTCACTATTCATTAAAAAATTAGCCTATTATTCATCTCATTAAGTTTTTTGGTTATTCATTTAAAATAAAACCCATAGTTCATTAAAATCTGATATTCACTATTCATTAATTTTTTCTTCTATCCATTAAAAAATAGGATTATTCATTATTTTTAGGCACTCATTATTCACTAATTATTATTTTTTGGCTCATTGTTCACAATTCATTATAAAAAAGAGCCATTGTTCACTAATCATTATACCCCATCCAGACCCTCATACCTGTGGTACTCATTGCCACTACAGAACGTTTGACATGGGGACGTTTTAGCTTTGACGAGGATGACGTCATTCGCAGCGCCACCTGTGAAAAATAAAATACATGTGATAAGTAATGTTGATGTTTATACTTTTGACAGTGTAATTTTTTTTGTTCTGTTTTATCTGTGACCAGACCGTGTTCGTGTTACTGAGGCCCATTTAAATTGCAGCCCAAAAAGACTTAAAGGACCGCCATTGTTTATGACAAAGCTGAAATGATAAAACTGAACTAGACAGCAGATAAAAAAGTGAAAATGTCAACAGGTCAACTGTCAGTCTACTTGGTAGATCTACCCTGAGGATCAGGGAGGATCTACCAAGCATTCTGTACAGAGAAGAATTTGTCTCAAGGCCAGATGTGTAGGCCTTACCAGAGTCAGATTGGCTTGTATAATGGAAATTATTTGGATGGGTGGGTCTGAACCCCTGTCAGTCCGCTGTCAAAGGGTCGGGTCTGAAAGCCCCTGCCGAGCCGACTCGCCGACCCGCCGAGTCAATTTTTTATTTTTTCAAAAACATCCTCCTAGGAGATATATCATAAATATTTTTTATATAAAATCATCACTTAGACTAAAAACAATAAGTGGAACAAAAAGAAAATTTATATTTTTTTACAATTTTTATTTAATTTCCATTTTATTCCTCGCAGGGGGGTCTGAAAGCCCCTGCCGAGTGAATCGCGATTTCAGTTGATTTTCGAGATCTTAATTGGGAAATTGAGAAGTCTTCAAGCGATTTTGACAAATAATGTGAAATAAAAATATAAATGAAGATAATGTATACAGATATCTTACGTAAAAATGCGTTAATTTCACGAAAATGATAGTTCCATAACGGCCACTTCGATTTCTATTTATTTACGACTTAATTAACCACAATGACCGAAAACGGACATGTAAACGGCCCAATACCACCACGTACGGTATGCAGTAAGCAAACTAAATCGGACATCTATCGACCTGCCATCGAAACGTCTTTCAAATGGCGTGCCGCTGGTGGGCCTAAGGTGTTCAGAGGGGTGGGGGGGGGGGGGTGGGTGTACTCTGATATTTTCACACATATGTAGGGTATTTTTGGGGTTCAAAATTTTAAATTTCAATATTTTTGGGGGTTATTTTATAGAAAAAAATGGGAGTAACCCCCCCCCCCCCCCCACCCCCCTGTCCGAGACTGAGTCAATACTGCCAAACAGAGTAATGAAATGGGGGAAGGGTTTGAGTTCATTTTTTAACACTGGGTGGAATCATACAATAATTATGGGTTGTTGAGGGGTGATACCCAGTGTGACCACCCTACAACCTCCTTCAATTATGATGTTTAAGATTTACACTAACTACAAATCCAAAGTAAACTTTCTGTTGGCGAATTCAAGCAGTGTAGTGGAACCAGTTCTGACATGTTTTGGTATTGCACTGCACCATATCATCATACGAATTTGGAGTTGCCACATCTAGTATTTCACTATTTGCCATATTTTGAAGATCACCCAAACCTGTGATAGGGGCGATAGTTTTGTAAAACGTTATTTTAACTTTATCAGTAAGATTCCAAAGTTCGTCGCGTATGCGTTCAATGTGCGTAATTCCGTGTTTTGTGTCTCCTATTAAGTGGACAGGGAAGCTGAGTTTTTCTAGAAGCGAGATTGTGAAAAAGAGGTATTCGACCCCTTTCTGCCCTTTTTGGTGTTTGATCGACCCACTGGTTTTCGCTCCTCCCATATCATCATGGAATGTAGTTTTGGGTGGGACAGTACTAGTTTCGGGATTTATGTCATTGGGACTTTTGGGACCCTCTGATCCCGTTGCTCCCTGTGTTTTTATGGGCTTTGCTGAATTAGATGTTGTCTCTAAGGTAGTTTTCTGGGCAGAGGGTGGTTTAATTGATGTATTCGATAAGTTTGAGAGATTTTGACCCTTTGGAGCAATTGCTCCCTGAGTCCCTGGGACTTTTGGATCAGTAGATCTGTTCAAATTATCCGAATTTATTGGGATAGGCCCGATTGGATTGGGATTAAATGGTATGGTGCCTGCTTTATGTTTTGGGGAAGCTTTCCTTCTTCCGTTTTGGGGGACCACTTTTTTCCATTGCTCAGTGGTCCCTGTTCTCATTATCTTCCCCGGGGTTTCATCAGTTGGGGATGAATCAGTTTCTTTTCTTTTCTTCCCCGTTGTTTTGGGGATTTGTAGGAATTCTCTTATTGGGGTTGAGAACGCGTGGGCATCTAGGAGAGTACTTGGGACCACTGACTCTCCCTTTGCTCCCAGGGAGCTTTTGATTGTTTATGCACACAGAGACTGATTCTTGGTACCATTTTTGCTTTTAAAAGAGCATTTCAAATTAGTGTCAGATTAAAAGATGTTCAGGTACTTAAAAATTTAATCATACCATTTACTTTGTCGGACTTCTTTAATTAGCTGTATATCTGAACATATATCATACCTATTAGTCAAGTCTAATTAATGAACTAAAATTATAAATCATAACATTATAATTACTAATTAATTTGTATCTACTTGATTTCACTAATTATTGTGTGACTGGTGGTCACTTTTAACGACTTTCAAATCGCTAATCAGTGGTATGGACGTTTCGGCTCAATTAAAATTGTTTTGCATAATTAGCGGCCGCTGAAATCCGATTCGGATCGACTTATATAGCGTGGCTCGGATTTTCAAAATTTAATGAAAAATCGGAATATATTACATAGCAGGTAATTTTTCTTTCAATTGTTGTACATATATCGATAAACTAATAAATTTGCATGGAAAAATATTAAAAATGATACCTTTGTTGGTGATTTGGCTGCATAGTAAGCTGAAAAAGGAATTTCCACTCGGCTGGGGCTTTCAGACCCCCCTGCGAGGAATAAAATGGAAATTAAATCAAAATTATAAAAAATTATACTTTTTCTTTATGTTCCACTTATTATTTTTAGGCTAAGCGATGATTTTATATAAGAAATATTTATGATATATCTCCTCGGAGGCTGTTTTTGAAAAAATAAAAATTTGACTCGGCGAGTCGGCGTCTCGGCTCGGCAGGGGCTTTCAGACCCGACCCTGTCAAAGTCTGAATTTGCTGTTATGTCCCATTCTTCTGTTTCTGTTCATTAAGAGACTTCATTCAAACTTGAACATTATGTAGCCTTGAATCTTAGCCTTAGGCTTAATATTTTGGGTCACACAGGTTGGGAACACTTCTGTTTTGATCTATTATCTAAAATAGACCGATTTGTCTACTTAAAAGCACTGAAATAATGCTTTATATGCTCTGCGCAGATGTTGCCAAAAAATTGCAAAATAATTCTCCAGCCAAACAGTAGCCTTTGTTGATGTGATTTTGATGGTGTAAACGTTTTGATTTTTCATTGAGGAAATTTTTGCAGAAAACCTTTTTTTATATAAATTTGTCTTTTTCATAAATTCATAGCAATTTAGATGTACAAGTTTACTCCAATCTTTTCGAAATTTTGCAGAGGTCTTGTTCATGGTCTGAAGTTGGAAATGACATGTTTTAAGTAAAAAAATTACCTGATGAACTATGTCCTGATGAACTATGTCATTTTTCGGCATCTCAGGTGCGCACATATCCTACAATATTGAAGCTTTGCAGATGTTTTTTATTCATGGTCTGAAGATGTGCATGTGGTTTGAACATTGTAGTCAATAAAAAATTTTACATTGTGAACTTTGTCATTTTTGGCATCTCAGTTCTAAATTATAAAGCGCCACCTACAATTTGCAGCAGACGGCATTTTCAAATTTTATTGCTCTTTCAAAAATAACAAATAAGGCATGGTATTTCATTAGAATCGTCTGCTGGCAGACGATTCTTCATTAAATATCATACCTTATTATTTTCGAAGGGAGCGCAGTGGCTCAGTGGTATAGTGCTTGACTCCAGACTGAGAGGCCACGGGTTCGAGCCTCACAGGCGTCACTGCGTTGTGGTCTTCGGGCAAGACACATTTATTCTAGCTTAGTATTGGTTCAACCCAGGAAGACCCGTCCCTTTTTAACTGAAAGATTGTTGATGGGACGTAAAGAATCAAACACACAAACAAATTATTTTCGAAAATTGAGAAAGATGTCGCAAAAATTGTCGTCTGCTGCAGTCGTGATTGGCGCTCTAAGGGTTAAATTATTTGAAGATATAAACATGGTTGAGAAACTAGCCTTGAGCACTTTAATTTCTTATATTTTATCAACTTTAGAATTTTTGTCATTTTTTCGGCATCACAATTTTATACCTATACACACAAGTATCTTTTTTGAGATACCACTATTAAATATCAGTACTGACGTCACAAAGCACAAAGATCAGACCAGCACAGTCTATTCTATCATTCGGACTGGATTACACATCTAAAAAAGTCAAATCAGTAAGTTAGTGATGTGTACATTTTCCCTGTTGGACTTATGTAATGGGTACTGAACAGATACATCCAATGAGCAACACAAAAATGTGTATAAATGAGGGTCTGGATGGGAGGGGGGGGGGTCTGGTATTCACTATTCATTAAAAATTTAGCCCATTATTCATCTCATTAAAATTTTGGGTTATTCATTAAAATGAGACCAATTATTCATTAAAATCATTCATTAAAATAAACTTAAAAATACCAATATTTCTACTGACGCAGCATTGGTCAAATTAATGTTTAAAAATATAGTTTATATGTTTTACGATTTGAGTGAGCGAAGCGACCGAGGAAAAACTTCTGTATTTTTATAGCGTAAATGACATTTAAGAGTGAAAAAGCAATGATAGTAGGACATTTTCAAGAAAAAGTAGGGAAATGTCGGAACACAAGGAAAAGTAGGGCCTATTTGAAAGCCTGATTAATCAATTTTCTATCAAAATTAGCATGATAAAAGTTGTAACAATAAAACCACCAAAACTGAATAACTTTTGAAAACTGAGAAATTAAGTGGCCTGATAAGAGTTTAATTTATAAAAACCGAGCGAGGGAGGAAAATTTTTAATGATTTTATAGAGACAATTAAAACATGACTCACCTGCTGGGAAGCCAAAGTTAATGGCGGCCACCCTACTAGCCACATGGAAATGCATATGACTCCCCTTCTTTTTAGACCCCCAGGCTTTCAAGTGCCATTCAACAAAAAAGTAGGGAAAAAGTAGCGATAAAAATTTGGGAAAAGTAGTGAAAAAGTAGTGATTATTGTTGTAAAAAAATAGGGATAGTAGGGCTTTTCCAAGTACAAAATTTATCACAATGAGTAGTTAGCAATAAATTCCACACTAAATAAGCAGGATAATAGTTGTGACAATAGTACAAGCTAAACAGAGAGCCCTTTGGGGTTAAAACTAAAAGATTGATGTTTTGCAGCGTGCTCCTTGAAAAAAATCACTAGTTATTTTATTAAATCTGGGGAAAAAATTCTGGATTTGTATGCGTAAATGACATTTTAGAGTGAAAAAGAGGGATAGAAGGGCATTTTTAAGAAAAAGTAGGAGCAAATCAAGAAATTTGGTCCCACTTGTAAGCCTGCCCCCCACCCCTACTGAACCAAAACGGACTGAGTACAGATAGATAAGATAGACACATTTTTTGAGACAATTTATCAATAGATTATGAGGCAACTCACCAACACTTTATGAGACAATTCACTGATAAATTTTGAGTCAACTCACAGACACCTCATCATTTTTACGAGACAATTTAATTCACAGACACTTTAATGATCTTTAATTCTAAATCTAAAAAATGTTGTTGGGGAATTGTCTCAGAAAATGTTGTTGAATTGTTCCGAAATCTATTTTTTTGAGTTGTTTTCTCTATAGATTGTCTTGACTTCCCCGAGTCACACTGTAATGGTAACAGGTCATTTTGGCCCCGCCCAGGTCATTTTGACATGGGTTGTTTCAGCCTGAGTCGTGAAAGGGCCCTTTTTACATTTCGGCCTGATTTTTTTACAAAACTTATCACCTGCCCATCTGTCCATTCATACACATTTAATAATGCATGCATTTTTGCGGTCGGCCATGGCCGGCCGCTTATATAAACTTCAATCAAAACACACATCAAATTCAGGTTTTGACCAAACCTTTATGCCGTGCTCAGGCAATGTTTTATTCGCTGCCGAACAACAAGGGGGGTACCAAATATCATGGGTTGACCTACAGCGCGAAGTAAACCGTCCGTGAAATCTGTAGGGCTACTTATAGCGCGAGGCAAGCTCGTTTGCGAATTTAATTTTCACAAAGAATGCGTCAATTTGCCCTGCCGCTTATATAAACGCAATTAGTATTAGCTTTTCAAAAAAGCTGGCAAAAGTGATACGTCCCAAAGTCAAAACGTCCTTGATTGGCAAAGAGTGCGAGCAATCTTCACATCAGTAAACGTATCCCCTTATATGATTGTCATCCACATCTGATCACATAGAATTACTATGAATTAAGGCACTGTCTTATGACGGTCATGACAAACAGGTTTTATGCCCCCAAAGGGAGGCATATAGTAATCAAACTGCCTGTCCTTAGTGTCCTAAGTGTTTGAGTGTTCATATCATATCCGGTGTATATCTCCTATATTATTTTAGGTAGGAATGCCAAAATTCGCGTCTTAATGCATTTAGCGTCAGGGAGCGTCACGCATCTTTACCACTGCCATCAGATCTAGAAAAATCGTGTCACGAGCATAATTCCTAGGAATCCCAAATTTGGTTTGTGAACACATCTTGGGGTCACAGAGTCTGTACATATACAGTTAAGCGACCACTGTGACCTTGATTTTCTGGCATCAGTTTTAAGAAAAATGTGCTGTCTAGTGTTGTCAAATGATTTTCCATAAATGTGTCGCATGCTAGATACATTAGCATTACCATAACATACCATGCATAAGTCGGGTGCTTTCAAAAGATCAAGCAACATCCTCGCTGGAAGCATGTGTTAAATGGTAACAAATCACAGTTCAGATGTTAATAATCAGAGCTTAGAATAAATCTACATGTACAAGCTCTAGAAGTTCAAAATTGAAGCATGCAGTGGGCAAGAACACATACAATGATAGGGCTAAACGACCGCCAGCTTTTTTGAAAAGCTAATACTTGTCACTTTCAGACTTTGGTCAAAATAACCAAAGACCCAAATGACTCACTCTGAAAATTGGCCGAAATGACCCACCTACCAAGTCTGAAACGACCCACCCGCTAAATTTGGATGAAACAACCCAAGACAAATCAACCCTGGACCAAAATGACCTGCATTTCGCAGTATCTCACAATATTAATTACCAACAAGTTCCTATCAATGAAGCTCTTTCCAAGTTTCACTGAACCTGTGTTTGTATCATATTATGTTTGCCTTTTACGTTGTAGATTTGTAATCTGAATATCTTGAGTTAAAAACCTGGAACCCCTAGTGAATGCGCCTGCTCCTCTTTTCCCAAAAAGATAATAATATTACTGTGAAAACTCATAATATTTTTGTTTTCTTTGGAATATATGGACACTCTGGAGTCTAGATCTACTTCTTTCTTTCACAGTTTTGCGATCAGTATCATAGAATGTGAGCACAACAGGAACCACATTATTACTCCCTGTGTCTTTTTCTTGAGTTCTTTGGGACTTTTCTGTTTCAATCTCTATTTCAGATGCCATTTTGTATGCCATGGATTTTTGCTAAATTATGTTTCTTAGTTGACTGGGTTTCGATAAATTGTAGAATTACCTTATGATAATCAATCAATTTATACAAAGGATGGGTGCAGTTTTAAAGAACAAACTGAGTCAATATTTTATAAGTACATGTATAGGCTTCAACAAATGCATTGATATTTTTTTTTAGCATTATTCATTATTCATTAAAATCTGATTATTCACTATTCATTAATTTTTTCTTCTATTCATTAAAAATAATAGGATTATTCATTATTTTTAGGCCCTCATTATTCATTATTCATTATTTTTTTGGCTCATTATTCACTATTCATTATAAAAAAAGGCCAATATTCACTAATCATTATACCCCATCTAGACCCTCATAAATTGGCCAGCTTATAGGTTAAGATAAACACAAATTTTGAGCCTAAAAATTGGGAATATTTTCTTACCCATCAGTTTAAACATGTATTGTGTGCTTAAAAGAACCGTTTCATTGAGCGGTTCTTTTGGGCACCCACAACATGTGTTTTGGTGGAGAGATAAGATAATTAGTTTTTTGTATCCACACATAACTATTAAAGGCTTGGGCTAGCTCATCATAATTTGGCACTTATCTTTTGGTCTGCATATTCTCACCAGTGCCTGAAATACTTGCATATATGTCACAAAATTAGGACATAGCCGAATTTTAGACCTCTAGATTGCACTGCATGCATTTTTATTTCTTTTTGCCTGCAAGTGTATGTTACAGATGACCCTAAGAGACAAAAATATTTAAACATAGATGCACAGTGCACTACTTTTTAGGGAGCGCAGTGGTAAAGTGCTTGACTCGAGACCGAGGGGCTGCGGGTTCGAGCCTCACCGGCGTCGCTGTGTTTGGGTCCTTGAGCAAGACACATTTATCCTAGCTTAGTACTGGTTAAACCCAGGAAGACTCATCCCTGTTTAACTGAAAGATTGTTGATGGGACTTAAATAATCAAATCAAACAAACAAACAAGCATGCATGTTTAAATCTGTTTGCCTGCTAATGCATTGCACCCTGCGCAGATCCAGAAAGTTTTGTCAGAGGAGGTCCAACTCTTGATCTTGACAGCGTTTTTTCTTCTTTTTTTGTTGGTTTGTTTATAGTAAATGAGGGGAGAGGGGATCCAAATTCCACTAAAATCAAGCCATCATCGGCTCTCCAGTGAAATGTCATTGAAATGGCGTTTCGCTGGTGAGCTGATGGTGGCCCAACATTGAATTCTGGCTTGGTAGCTTTGTGATTTTTCAGGGGATCCGGACCAGTATAGCTAACAAACCGTAAACTTTTTTGTGATTTTTCTGGGGGGGGGTCCAGACCCCCTGTCCCCTCCCCTCTGGATCTGTGCATGTGCACAGCAGCTATTAGAGGTGTTGGTAATCTTTGCAAACAGTTTTTATCTAGATCAGGCATTAAGCAAATGACATAAGAGCCACAATCTAATGAGCTGGCCCAAAAAAGACAAGTCTCACATTATTCACCACTTTGGTAAATGAAATATTATATCTTATTTATAGGGCTATGTCTATAATGGGGAGATAACCAGGTTAAAATGGAGGATGCAGTCAGTCGGAGTTCTCTAGATTCTTCTTCTACTGGTGATGAGTATGTTCTTGTCAACGCCGACCCTAAGTTGAAAATTACTGGCGATATTGATGATATAAACAGTGAAATTTGCTCTGAGAACCAGACAAGCAATGGGAAAGGCCGATTAGCAAGAAGTAGAAATATGGGGGACAATGAGAAAGAGATAGGTCATGTTATTCCCAGCAGCCAGTCTGTTGATGTATTGAACTCAAACAACTCGGGAGAAACAGGTGAGGAAAGCTAGAAAACATTATACATGCGCGGATCTAGAAAGTTTTTTCAGAGGGGGTCCAACTTTTTTTTAGCTTATGAATGGATCCAAATGCAACTAAAATCGGGCCATCATTGGCACATCAGCGAAACGCCATTTAAATGGCGTTTAAATGGCGTTTCACTGGTGTTCCGATGGTGGCCCAGCATTGAAAGCTGGCTTGGTAGCTTTGTGGTATTTAAGGGGACCTGGACCAGTATTGCTAAGAAACGCTATATTTTTGTGATTTTTCAGGGGGGGGGGTCAGGACCCCCTGTCCCCCCATGTGGATCCGCACATGTTATAGAGCCTTTTGGTCACTGGAAAAGAGGTAGCTTTGATAATCATATTTTGGCGTGGTTCATCTGTTCAAGATGAGTAATCAGGTTCTATCTATTTGGTGAACAGTTAACACGTAAGTTGTTTGGGCCGCGCAAACATTCATGCATTTCATGAAAATTCTAACCTTATATACCATGAACTCCATTTTTTATCCCTTAAAGCGCATATCACAAAAAGTTGTATGCTTTTGTCATCTGCTGAAATATTTGAAGCCTCTTCAACAAACAGTGTAGATCCAAATCAGACTGCTCCTATAGGTGCAGCCTGATCTGGGTCCACACTGCTTGCCTCTATACCTATGTTAAACAATAAACATACATTTTCAGATGTAGTTATTTTGCTGGCGTTTTAAGGGTTTCAATCCTTCAAGAAACTAAATAAGACTTGATATTTCATGTGATTCAGATGAAATGTCAAGCCTAATCATCCCCAAGAAAGATGTCACAATGTAATAGTGAATGCTGTTTCAAAGGTTACAGTGAATCTTGTATAAGTTCCTACAGATAAAAATAATTATTTTATCAATACAAGTTAATTATGTGAAAACCATTTTTAACCCTTACCCTGCCAATATTTTTTGTCCCAAAAATGTCTGCTTATTACGTCTGGTATATAATAAAATAAAATACACTCCAGACTACTTTTACCATAATAGCAAACATAAGGAATGCTGATCAGCCTGGTCCCTTGGGAGCAATTTGATTTGGGTCCCAATTGTTTGCAATATAAACTACCAAAGTACATAAGCAGATGAGAGAGCAGAATAACAGTAGTGTAAACTGCAGATAAACAGTTAACTCTTTGTCTACTAGTGTCGTCTGCTGATAACCTTTGCAAATAGTTTGGACCCAGATCAGGCCCGACAAAATGTCCGCCCTGATCTGGATTCAAACTGTACGACACTGGGATAGTATTCCTGAAAGTATTTTTGAAAAAAAAATATTTTGAAAAAAAATCGGCAGACGACAGATAAGCATGAAAAATTACCCAGTAGGCAGAGTTAAGATGACTTCTCAGACTGGTTGCATTTGCCAAAAACATGTTTTCAGATACATGTATATCCTTATCCGGTGTGCAAGAAAATCCTTTCTAAATATACATTATTTATTCCTTTTATAATCTTCAGCCAAAGATGTTGGGTCTGTATCACTGCCAACAACTCCCACTGGAGACTGTATTGTGTTTAATGGAGTTACCTACCTTGGGTGTGCTACTGTTAATGCCCCTCGGAGCGAGGTGGAGATTTATCGCAATATGGCTGTCCTGAATGAACAGTCCCAGAGTGCCATACCAGTTATATTGTCAGTACCCAGCACTGCAGATGGAACTGTCAGGTGAGTGTAGCTATTGAAACTGCAAATAGGCCAAATAAAAATACCTTTGTTTAGGGTAACCTGACCCTACCTAAATGTACTGTTGAAACCTTTTCATGTTTTATGGAATAAATAGAATTTTATGCATTTTGAAAGGCGAAATGCCTTTCAAAATGCATAAAATTCTATTTCTTTCCAGAAAAAAACAAGCTAAAAAATGTGTGCCTATCCTACCTAAAACTTTCAGACCCGTTATCAATAACACACTTGTTTTTTTATTTGGTCTTACCCTGTAATGTCAGGTAAGTGAAGCTACGGTAAATGTTCTAAAATTTTGAACACTTTTTCTCTTTCTGCTCTCAAATAAAATGTTGGTTTTAAGAGCTGTAATTCACAAAATGGTTGTCAAAATAGCAAACAGGGAAGACCCTGATCAGACTGATTCTGCTTCTTTAGAATCAGTCTGATCTGGGTCTGCACTGTTTGTCTAGGTTTTTTTTGGCCGGCAGCTAGTGTTCGAAATTTTAGAACATTTAGCGTATAGATAATGAAATTACCCTGAATGTTCAGACACTTATGCAACTGCCATAAATGCATGTATTTTAAATTTTAAGCAAGATTATTTTTCTTTTGGACAAAAATATTAACTGTAGCGATGGAAGGTCATATAGCATAAAACCTGATCAAACTGCTCCTTTAGGAGCTGGCTGATCCATGATTAAAAGGTCTGATCAAGTCTTTTCTTTTAAAAGATAAATATGTAAGAAAGGGATCTGGGTTTACACTGCTTGATCAGGCCTAGGGGTAAAAAGGATGGTAATTTATCAAGATCAAATTTTTTCTGTCATAGATTTAGGGCACTGTTGAAGTGCTATGATTGTATGCTTTCAGTGAGCGAGATTGGGGTTTACTTGGCTTTTGACAAGAGTTCACAGATCACTCTAATCCAGTCCTGGGCAGGCTAATCTGGCTTGGGGTTTGCTATCAAGCAACACTGAAACCTACTGATTAAGCTATAGAGACTACCTTAAAGTTTTAACTTTGCTCTCACCAAAGACACTGCATTGTGTCCTTGAGCAAAGACACTTTATCCTCTGCTGAGTACTGATTCAACCCAAGAAATATCCTGAACATGACCGAAAAATTGTTGACTGGGGCATAAAGCATCAACACAAATTATTTTTTTCAAATGAACTTTTAGTTTAAAAATTCAGGAATACCATAAACATGTCAAACAGTTTGGATCCAGATCGGGCCCGATGTTATGTCCTGCCTAACCTGGGTCCAAACTGTTTGCAAAGGTACTAGTTGGTGAAGAGTTAAAGAAATTTTTCAGAGTGCAAATATTAAGAAAAGTGCTGATTGGTCGACTGTGCAGACACACAGTCTGGTTTTGTACAACAAAAGCGGATATACTGTCATAACACCTGAGATTATTGTGTTCATTGGATGGCAAGTGTTTTTGGCAGCTTTACATGCAATATAGAACATTCTCACTACTTTTTTTTTGGTAGAAACTTTTACTAATGCATTAAGAATATGTATTACAATATTCCAAATGTTCATTTGGGGAGGTCTATCGTCAGTTTTAAGTTTGCAAGTAACATTTTATAGCTCTGCAGATGTGTAGCCATAAAGCTGATCTTGCAATTGTAAAACCTAATATATACCTCCCCAATACAGTTATCCACTATTTGAAAAAAACTTCCTACTTTATAGTTTAGAAAGTCATATGTATCACCTGTTCTCAAATCTTTACCCAAGAACACCTGTGATTTAGTACAGATAATACTGTAGATGGTAAAGGTTGCATTGAGATGTTACCTGGCACAGAGGTTATAATCTTTTTTCATGCTCAATTCAACTGAGCACAATTTTTATCCTGCTCATAAATGTTAAAATGCCAACAATTGTTGGCATTTTATCATTTATTAGCATGATAAATACAACATCTGAGAGACTTAAAGCAAGAAATTTCTTTACTTTTCGTTATTTTTAGTTTTTTTATGGGCCATTAAAATTTCGTGTTCAGTTCAGTTGAGAATGAATTTTTTTATAACCTTGGTGAACTTTCAGAAAACTCAAAGTCTGATGATGAGTGGTCTTTTGGTATTTCTTGAAGAGACCACTTTTGTCTGCTAGAAATGATAAATAGTCTAAAAAGTCAATATATTCTCAGTTATATGTCAAATTTTGGTCGCTAGGCCCTTGAGTCACAATATGTATGCCATAGGCAGGTCCTAAAGAAGTATTCTGATTTGGGTCTTCAGTCTACACTGTATTTTTAGGCTTTTTGGTCAAGTAACAGTGTTTGAAAATTCTAACGCATTGATTGGCATTTCATGAATTATGGTCAAAGGCCATTTTATCCAATGTCCAGGTTACAAATATGATAAACAAAATTTTTCTATTGTGGTTACCCCAGATATTTTGACAGGCTCAACATAGGTCCAGATAAACAAAAAAATTGAGTGTAAAATTGTGAATTTTTTTATCAATCAGTTTAAACGTTTGTTTTGGGTGCTCAAAAGAACCATCTCATTGAGGCGGCTCTTTAGAGTACCCACAACATATAAATTGGTTGAGAATTAAGAAAATCACTTTTTAATACATTGTACGCAATCTTAACTAATGCTGGCATTGTGTACAGAATATGGGGCCCTTTCGGAGTGAGGACCAAATTATGAAATAATATTTAAAAATTAGCAAACAATCAGCTACAGCTCAGCCAGCTCCTTGGTGCAGTGTGATTCGACTTTACTGGAGCTAGCTCATAATACCAAAATGGTACTTAACTCTTTGCATGCTAGGTAATTTTGCATGCTTTTTTTGTGGTCTGCAGATGATTTAACCCTTAAAGCGCCTCCTATAATTTGCAGCAGACGACATGTTCAAAAATTGCCGCTTTTTCAAAATAACAAATAAGGGATGATATTTCATGAGGATCGTCTGCTGGCAGACGATTCTCATGAATTGTCATTCCTTATTTCTTTAGGAAATTGGGAAAGATGTCACAAAATTTGTCGTCTGCTGCAGTCGTGATTGGCGCTGTAAGGGATATAACTTTTTCAAAAATTCTTTCAGGTATACCATTAGTATCATTATTTAGGTCCAGATCAGGCCTGACATTTTGTCTGTCTGATCTGGGTCCAAACTATTTGTGAAGTCATCAGCAGGGCACAGTAGCATGGAAAGAGTTATTGTGTGTAAATCTCTTAAGCTGGCTCATATAAGCAGCCTGACTTGATTTGTCTCTATAGGGATAGCAAAAAGTGAATTTCCTGATTGGACTGTTCCTGCAGGAGCACTCTGATCTGGGTCTGTACTGTTCACCTAGGTGTTTTTGGCAGACAAGTGTCCAAAAGTTCTAGAAAACTTATAACTTGCTAAATATTCTAAAATTTCGAACACTTTTCTCTTTGTGTTATCTAATAAAATGTCGGTTTTCGGGGTTGAAAATTCACAAAATTCTTTTTCAGAAAAGCACGCAGGTAAAGCCCCGGCCAGACTGCTTCTTATCAGTCTGTTCTAGGTCTGTGCTGTTTATCTAGGCATTTTTAGCAGGTAACTAGTGTTCAAAATTTTAATTTGAAACAATACAGGTAGGCATAATTAGGGGATAACTGTATTAAAATTTTCTTTTGGGGAGGTATATACGGTCGGAAATTTAGTTTTACGGGGACATGTAAGCCGAGCCCTAAAACGTAATTTCCCACGTATATCTGACGATATACCTCCCCAAATGAAAATGTTATCCCCATGCTAATGCACTATTAACATTTTCCCTTCAAAAAGACAGTGAAAATGTACTTTGTTGGGCCTAAACGTCCAGCGGCTGCCAGCTACATAAAACCGCTTGCCAGCTGCATATATTCACTTGTCAACCAATGAAAAGCGACGCTACGTAATGACGTTGGGTTTCCAACAGTATATTGCAGGATATACTGTTGCAAATTTATGCCGTTATCCAATCAAACATCACGTTGCATTTGCAAGTGCATTAGAATTTATGAGTGTTCAAATATTTGGGGTAATTTTGGTACTTTACTTTATTACAGTCTTTCATTAGATGGATGTGTTAGGTATTGTATGCTAATTTCAGTGATTCTGTTATAGTAGTTTGTGGTGTATGGCAGCCTGCTTATCCTATTCCTCCCAAGATGCATTTTACACATACTATTGCTACACCTCTATGCATTTTATATAAAATGGATTTGGAAGAATTCATCTGAAAATCGTTGGAAATGAATATTCCTCTAGACTCAATATCTTAGAAGCAGTCTCATTTGAGACTTTTTTTTTATGTACATGGTATTTACTATGGGTCCTGCATATGACCCTTAAAATGTTGAATGTTATTACATAGGACCAGTGAAGCAAATATTTTCAGCGTAAAATTGCGATTATTTTCTTATCCGCCAGTTAAAACATGTGTTTGGGTGTTCAAAAGAACCGTCTCATTGAGACAGTTCTTTTGAGTACCCACAACATATGTTTTGATTGAGAAATAAGAAAAATAATTTTCCATTGCACACCCTTTTCTTGGGGCCTGTATTATTAAATCACCTGCAGTGAAGCTCAGGTAAGCTTATGCTATGGCATATATGTACCTGTATTCCTGTCTTCCTCATTTTGGACATCTCCAGAACCATAAGTTAAATTGAGCTGAAACTTGATGTAAGGCATCAACGCGGGAAATGTTAAGTCAGAATTGATTAAAAAGTTCTGTTCATGGTGGCCATCTTATAAAAATCCTTCAAAATACATCTCCCAAATCATGTGTATGATTAAGGGAGTACAGTGGCTTAGTGGTAAAGTGCTTGACTTATGACCGAGGGGCAGCGGGTTCGAGCCTCATCGGCGTCACTGTGAGCAAGACATATTTATCCTTGTTTAGTACTTGGACAACCAAGGAAGACCCGTCCCTGTTTAACTAAAAGATTGTTGATGGGACGTAAAGAATCAAATCAATCAAAAAACAATTGATGATAGTGGGAAATTTCTTCAGCTTAAATGCGTTTAATATCCAAAAAGGGCTGTCTGATCAGATATCTAATATGGCCACCATATAGCAAAGTAGAATACATGTATCATGATCAGTCCCATCCAGGTGAGCGATTTCTGGCGCACTTGGACCTCTAGCTCTTAATTGTTTGCTAATCCCTTTTGGTTTGATTTTATTTTTTGTTTTGTTACTTTTAACATGTTTAAGTTTTTATTTTCTGATTAGAAAATGTTCATAACACAAGATTTGTTTTAATATAGAAGTAACCTTTTAACCCTTGTCCTGCTGAACAAGAATTTATCCATTTTTGAAAACATTGTAGATCCAAATCAGCTGGCGAAGCCATCTGAGCAGGATCCACACTGTTTTTCCCCTCTGCTTGAAAATTCACGCTTTAATATAACTGGATGCCGCAGGTTTAAGGGTAAAAATTTAGGGAGGAGTGTAGTACATGAAAGAGGCCCTGGAAGGGGGTCCCAGTATCCGATTTCCCTTTAATTATTTTGAAAAATATCACATATCCCTAAAATAAATATAGCAAATATCACCAAAATTCAGAAAGCTTTGTATCCCCACATCCCTAAAATTGATCCAAGTATCCCGTATCCCTTTAAATACTTACAAAAATATCCCGTATCCCTTTAAGTTTTTTGCCAATATCCCTGTATCCCTAAAACCCTTCCAGGGCCTCATGAAATAATTCAACATGACATATAAGGGTTGATATGGAATATGAGAACAACCAAAGACTCCAGGCAGCTTTTGGATCCAATTTTGAAAAACAACGCCTAAATATTGCATGGAAAAGAGGTCATATCATTATGATATGCTCAATATTTGTTACGGTAATGTTCTAAAATTTCGAACACTTTTCTCATTTCATTCTCAAATAAATAGTTGGTTTTCAGGGCTGTATTTGATAAATTCTTGTCAAAATAGCAAAAAGGGATGGCCCTGATCAGGCTGCTTCTTAAGAAGCAGTCTGATCTGGGTCTGTCCTGATTGTCTAGACATTGTTTGGCAGGGAACTAGTGTTAGAAATTTTAGAACATTTACCGTACTTCAGATTTTTTAAGGAGATGTGCACTGTACAGGTTTAACTATGCACAGCATTTCATAAAATGAAAAACCTGAGCTAAAGTGTTTCCAGAGTTTATGTGACCCCCGTTTTTCTTTTTTTAAACAGCTTTAAATTGAACCTAGAAGAACGGCACTTAGCATGTGGATTTATATGCACACCGCGTAACTAAATACACATTATCATAATAGTAACTTGATCTGGCGTACAGTATCACGTCGAGTGGATGAGGTCATATCATCGGATCACCCGAGACGCGTAGCGTCGAGGGTGATCCAGTGGTATAGCCTCATCCACGAGACGTGATACTGTACGCCAGATCAAGTTACTATTATGATAATATGTTTATTATATGCCTTTTTCTGACATTCTTTCTAATTTTAAAACTTGTTTTGGTCTTTAATCCCGAAAAATTGCGGGAACGTTTGCCATAACGTTACGTTTCTTGACGTCATGTCAACATGTTTTCCGTCTCTGGTTCCATGCTGGCAATTTTCTTAACGTAACGTCGCCGCAAAAGCAGGTAACCGACGTTAGCTTCGTTTTAAAGGATAGTGATATGGATTCAGAAAACCTCAGTTCGTTGATCCGGCTTTCTGTATCAGATGGCCAGAAAACAGACAGTTCTAAAGTCGTATCAGTTATAGGTATATAATAAAACTTATTTTTGGGAGTCGCCCTTATTTGTAAATGAAGCCATAATCCCCTGTACAAAAGAATAACTTAGTTGTTTTTCCCTATGAATATACCCATGTGTACCCCTATCGATGCACGTGGTATATTTGCATTGCTATGATGATATATACTAGCCTACAGGAATATCTATATCCGCTGATTCAACGAAAATCTATTTCGCAAACATCACTTGTCATCACTTTGACACACATACGCACGCACACATGCAATTGTACAAGTCTATATGGGTCCTAGACCGTGCCGTATTGAGAGCAGGCAAATATAAGGCTTAGGCATGAAAACTGCATGTACATGTAGCACCTTCCATTTCAATTCATCGACTCTTTTTGCCTACAAGGTAATTTGCAATGGTTTTGTCGTCTGTTGATATTTTTTTCAAAATCAGTTTTTTTGTTCTTGTTGTTTTTCAAAAAAAAAATCGGTAACATCAGTAGAGTGTCAAGCAGTTTGGATCATGCCCGTCTGGTCTGATCTGGGTCTAAATTGTTTGCAAAGGTTATCAGCAGACGACACTAGTAAGTAAAAAGTTTATGACAACAATTCAAGCAAATTAGAGAGTTGACGAGAAATAGCGAATCGGGGATATACATTAAACTTCAAGAGCATCAAATATTTGCCTGCTTTAATAAGATATTTCGCTGATAAACTTTGTCAACAGCCGAAGCTAAGTTCAGGCTAAAATGTTGGGCATATCTGGATCCATACTGTTTGAAAACCTACTTGTATTCATGAAAGACATATTTTAGAAATTAATTATCTCGAAAGAAAATTCAGCAGAGGACAACAACAACCCAGCATTTAAGGTTTAGACAATACTATTACTTGAATCGCTTTTTTAACACAGGCCATTTCAGTGCATCGGTTTTAGATGTACACTGAAGTCTATAACTCAGTATAAGCAGTGAATCATAGCCTAATGCGTGAAGATTGGTCCAGTTAAGCAATTTTAGCGTGAAGCTGCGACTGTCTTTATCAGTTAAAACACGTGTTTGGGGTGCTCAAAAGAACTGTATCATCAAGACGGTTGTTTTGAGTACACACCAAATATTTTTGCAAATATTTTTTGGTTGAGAAATAGGAAAAATAATTTTCTGTTACGCACTCTTATCTGTAGGACTGACGCATTACCTCCACTGACCCGTATAAGCCATGTTTTATTTATATCGTTAGGTTCACTTGGGGACTAATTCAAAGAGGAGCGGCAAAAACATACCAAAATTCCATCTAATCCCAGCCTATACAAAAACTCACATTTATGTGGAAAAAATTAATTCAATTACGCGGTCTATATCTAAATTCATTTCTCTAATTTATTTTTCAATTAAAATCACCATTAAAGAATAATTAGCAAATAACGGGGGTCACTTAAGTTCTGGAAACACTATAGTTTATAATTTATACTGTACATATTATGTTTGACACTCTGATAGTGTTGCTGAAAGAGTTATTTGAAAAAGTTTATTTTGAAAAAAAATCAGCTGAAGACAACAGAAGCATGAAAAATTACCCACAATCTGAGGGACTGAGTCCAAACTGTTTGCAAAGGTTATCAGCAGACAACAAAAGTCGCCATTAGCATTGAAAAAGTTAAACTTAATGGGGAGCCTGAACAACTTGCTATATTAGCCAGCTGATCTGGTACTATACAGTTTTCAGTGGGCTGGGAATGACTAGCACTCCCATTTCATACACAGTAAAACCTGTCTAAAACGCCGCTCTCAAAAAGACTAAAAATTGTTTTTCAAGACCACGGATTTATACTACCTGGATATGAAACTGCAATAGATTAGCTGATAATTTTTACTCGATGATTGCCGCGTCGAAATACAGGTAAATCTGATAATTTGAATGGCCACTTTACAAATATTGAGATCCATACGTGTTAGGACACTTTTTTCCTAATGTTCCATCAACTTGGGGTAAACGGTAGTACAGTGAATTAAATGCCAAAAAACTGAGAATTCCTCCAGCTACAATTTGATACCAAACAAGCTAGTGTTCTTGGGAAAAAATACCCAAGAAAAACTAACACGCATCAGGCTTTCCTACACTACGCGGACATGGAAAACAAAGTAAAGAAGAAGGCAAAAACTCTTTTCATATAAGTCTAGTGTCCTTTTTGTGAGACATGGGCAAACCGTGCAGACCCAGATCAGCCACAGCAGAACACGGCGCCTGATCAAGGCATCCACTGTTTTCTTTCAGAATGTTCTATTAAAATTTGAATAAAAATGAAAAATGCCACCCAACACCCCTTAAAAAGAAAATGGAATGGTCCAATTGACTGGAGTAGGAAATTCTATTCGGCGTAAATGGGTTAAATAGTGTGATTTAACTAGAAATTTTGTATCTTTTGTTAAATTCTTGTGACATAAATCTCTTAATTGGCTATTAATTTAAAAATTAGACGGCTTAGTTGAAGAGGTATTTTAACGCAGTCGCGGAAATAATTACTGCTCATAGACACCCTACCAACACCCTAGTTAATTGTTAAACAAACGCTTAAGGGAATTAAATGAAGTGTATCTATGGTTGACAAAGCATCGTTTATTATTAAAGATGTTTTCACGCTTTTAAACTCTGCAATGTGTTTAAATTCTAGAGGCAATGTTTAGGTTTCTGACATTTCCGCCATTTTGTTATGTGAAAATACGAAAAATAAGACGATTTTCCCAGCATCTTAACTGCATGGTTTATTTTGTTTTTGCTAAAAAAATCAATATTCCAGTTAGAAAATATGTGTACTTTATGTATCAAGTGTCAAGTATATCCAAATTACTCACATTTATTAGCTTTAGAACCGACAATTTCGGTGGTAAAATCGGAAGTTTATCATTTTACCTCTTTTTCATATCGTCTCTGCAACCTATTTTCGCAATATAACGATATTCTACAAAGAACCAATTAAGGACAACTATATAAACGTTCAGGAATTTAAAGAATTACACTCATTGAACTCTTTACATTGTCACAATTAAAGTGACAAATGCCTCTGTAAAATTCTGATTTCCACCTTTTTCAAGATGGCGGATTGTACCCGATTTACGCGTAGGCAATAATATTGGTGAAAAATGATATGTGCCCAATCCAGGTAGTACACATCCGTGTCAAGACCAATTATTGCTTAATGCAGGTCAAAAGTATTGCATTCTGCAATACTTTCGACCTTCATTAAGCTACCATTTGTCTTTAAGACCTGTGTTTTTCCGTTTTTGAGAAGCCCCTTAAGACAGGTTTTACTGTAATGGCAATATCTTTTTTTTTCTACCAAAATTCTTTAGAAGCTAGCTGATCAGGATCCACACTGTTGCCATTTAAAATGTGAATCAATGTTATACAGTAAAAAACTTGATAATTCTGTACACAGTACCTTGTTTGCTGTAGTGTCTGAAGACAGAAACTCTTTCTCAATAGTTGGATACTTACAGAAGTGTCCCTTTTTTGTATCATCTTTCCTTAGATACTTTTGTCCCGCTTTTTATGTTCATTACCCACCAACACATGTAGTTACTGTATTTTCCCCTGTGCACTTTGATATATATTTCTTAATTTAAACATTGAATGCGAGAATTGCATGGCTCCAATTTTTATTGACAATATGGCATTTTTGCATAGAAGGTACAGTAGAACCTGTGTAAAACGGCCACTCTCAAAAAGAAAAAAAAATGTTTTTCAAGACAGATTATTGCTTAATGCAAGTCAAAAGTATTGCAGAATGCTCCAAAGGGAACATTCTGCAATACTTTCGTCCTTCATTAAGTTACCAATTGTCATTAAGACCATTGTTTTGTCTATTTTCGAGTGGCCGTTTTACACAGGTTTTACCGTACATATCATAAGCTTATGTAAATTAAATCAGATTTTTGGGGGTTTCTATGCCAGTTCTACAATGTTATTACATTAAGTAACTTAATTACAGTCATACTGACACTTAAAATGTTTCACTTTTAAATCAAGGGAATATAGAGTTCAATATACAGTAGACTCATATGATCTGTCTATCATTACTGGCATGGTCAATTAGAGATACAGATGAAAGGCCATATTTCTGAATTAGTTTCGTTATTTTATTTATTTTTTTATCAATACTTAACCGAGATGGTTGTTTTAAGTACTGAAACCATATCTTTTGATAAAAATGATAAAAAAATATTTTTGGGAGTTAGACATTCTTTACAGACCAAATTGTTGCTGATAACCCTTTGTATAATGTAGCACTTCATTTCATTTGGGTCTCCGCTGTTTTTGAAGGTAAAAACACCATAATTTGGAAATTCTGATTTGTGATCCCTTGAAATATATAATACCTGGTAGACAGTCCCATCCTTAATAGGAAAATTCATTAGTATTCACAAATGAACATATATAGAGGATCTTACATGAGTGCTCATGTTTTATTGAAGTTATGAAACTAGTTTAGGAAAAGAGATAAAATGCAATGCTTGCCGAGCATTTTATCGCTTTTTCACAACAAGTTTACATGTAATAAATTCAATAGTACAGGAGTACAAATGTTAGATTCTATTTATCATACAACATTTAAACTATCTTGAAATTTCTCATTTTTGGCGTGAAAATGTTAGGGTTTTGCAAAATGTGTGATGTCATAAAATTACCCGAAAGTCTTTAACCACTAGTGGTTTTTCAATTTTAATGCATGGCGTTATTTCACTCCCAGGCACGATGACATATGATAAAAATGGATAACTTCAGATGAAAACTCAGTCACATGGACTTTTAGTTACTCATAGTTGGCAACCCTTACTGTAAATGTTTTAAACTTTCGAACACTAGTTGCCTGACTAAAAGTAAAAGATCGACAAACAGTGCAGAACCTGATAGGACTAAGCAGTCTAATCTGGGTCTTCCCTGGTTGCTATTCTGCCAAGCAATCAGTGAATTCCAGCCCTAAAAACAATATTTTATTTGAATACAGAAATAGAAATGTGTTCAAAATTTTCGGATAATGTTCTAAAATTTAGAACACTATTTGTCTGCCAAAAAGGCCTAGATAAACAGGCCAGGCCCATGATCAGACAGCCATGAAAACCAACATTCTACTTGAATACAGAAAAAGAAAAGTGTTCAAAATTTTAGAAGATTAACCACACTATATTCTTTTATAGGTTGTTGGATCCCGGCAGCGAGACAGAAATCTCAAGCTACAAGATTCACCGTATATTGTTCTGTGCTAGAGGACCGGTAGACAGTAGTGAGAAGAGATGTTTTGCTTTCACCTTCAGTCATGGGGATAATGCAGAGACAGCAATATTTCAGTGCCATGTGTTTAGATGTGATCTCCCTGAAGCAGTATGTTTCTTCTTAACTCTGTCACGGGTGAAAGTTTTCAGGATTACTCCTGAATTCAGGATTTTGAGGCTGACTTTCTATGGAAAGTCAGCCTCAAAATGCTGAGTTGGGCAAATTTTAATAGCTTCTCTGATTTATTTACAGTTCATCTTAGGACAATTGACCATTTAAATTGAAATTTTTGATAATTTGTAAGCATACAACAAGTTTTAAGATTTGAATTTCCAAAGTTCAGGATTTTGGAAATTTTGAACTTTCACCCATGGGTAATTTTGCAAGCTTTTTTTGTTGTCGATTTTTTTTCAAATCAACCTTTTGAAAAATTCTTTCAGGGATACAATCATAGTGTCAAACAATATGGATACAGATCAGGTCTGATAAAACAGATCTGTATCCCAACTGTTTGCAAAGGTTATCCACAGAAGGACACTAGTAGGCAAAGAGTAAAACTTTTTCAAGCTCAACTCAACTGAGCACGAAATTCAACTGCTCATTAAAATACCAATAAACGAAGAAGTTCCTTGCTTTAAGTCTCTCAGATGTTGTATTTATCATTCTAATAAATGTTAAAATGCCAACAATTTTAACTTTTATGAGCATAATAAATTACATGTTCAGTTT
This sequence comes from Loripinus fragilis, assembly GCA_964019695.1. Lineage (NCBI taxonomy): Eukaryota > Metazoa > Mollusca > Bivalvia > Lucinida > Lucinidae > Loripinus > Loripinus fragilis. Next base: position 39,409,702 of record OZ026515.1, read on the forward strand.
CATTGAGCACAAAAAAAAATAACCTCGGGGCTAGGCTGATCTATGTGCAAACATGTTTACAAAGGTTATCAGTGGACTACAAATGTCCTCACTGGCAGGCAAAACGTTAACCCTTTTCATATATATTGGTACATTTAGTCCATTTTATATTTTAAGGGATTGCTGATCAAAATTTCTTTTAAGTGATGTATTTCTGTCACTGAAGATTGTTTTTTTTGTAGTAAACAGTGCAGACCCTGTTGAAATGCCGCCTTATTCGGCATTTGTGCAGCCTTATGTGGCATTTCATCCAGGTTTTCACTGTTTGCCAAAGTACCTATTTACCGATATCCAGAATGAAAAGGTAATTGGTCTTTTTCCTTTGCAGGTTGCAAAAATTCTTTACTGTTTTGCCAACACATTCCGACGTGTACCAAAGAAGCATTCAAGTCCTTCAACCACTGTCACAGATGCTGATTTAGACTTTATCTTTGCTGTCAACCTCGACTTTAAGGAGGAGGATGGGAAAGGTGGTTTCACCCCTTGTCCAAGGGATAAGAATGTGTTCAAACTTCGCTGTAACTTAGATAAACAAATTGCAATAACTGTGTCACAAACTGCTGGTAAAGAACTTAAAATAGAAAGGTAATAGATAAAACACTGAATTTTTGTTTTTGTCCCAGTCAACAGCTATGGCCATGTCAGGAGGGTCAGTTCACCTAACCACACTTTTTTCGTGGGCATGACTAAACGGTTAACCAGTACTCATGCACATACTTTCGCTTGCTACTGACAACAACCCTTCTTGAATCAGCGGAAGGGAGGAGAATGACCGTAGAAATTATTTCCTGATCAATCTCCACGAAAGTATTGGGCCGGGCCGGGATAAAAAAAACCAAACCTGAATGAGCCAACACTTGAGATTTTGTTATTTATAGCAGTGTTGAGCAATGAAGGCTTACACTGGCCCGCTCAAGTTGCAGACTCATCAGAGTTGGCATAGACAAAGTTTGGTTGTAGGCATAGGTCCAGATAAGGATCGTTTGTGCACCTAAAATTTCATTTATTTCCTTACCTATCAATTTAAACATGTGTTTTGGGTGCTCAAAAGAACCGTCTCATTGAGACGGTTCTTTTGAGTATGCACAACATATGTTTTGGTTGAGAAATAAGAAATATCAATATCAAATAAGCACACTTATCTGGAGGCCTGGTTATAGGTGAAGACTAGGACTAATATTAAGATCTCTAGCCCTACTGGAAAAGTCAACATGGGTGCCTAAATGAGCATTTCACACATATGAAATAAGTTCCAAAATCTCATGAATTAGCCCAAATGAGTCATGGTCAACAAAGGATTGGAACTGAACTCTGTTCTAACCAGGCCTCGAGATTATAAAACTTTTCATGCTCAACTCAGCTGAGCATGAAATTTCAACTGCTCACAAAAACAAAAATGCTGAAAAAAAAGCTTTTTTGCTTTCAAATTCTCAGATATGGTATTTATGGTAATAAATGTTAAAATGCCAACAGTTGTTGGCATTTTAACATTTTTGAGCTTGATAAATTTCTTGCTCAGTTAAGTCGAGGATGAAAAAAGTTATGTAACCTGGGGGCAAGGTCTGCATCTAGGGTCTATTAACTCTGTGTGCTGGGTATTTTTTATGCTTTTGTTGTCATCTGCTGACTTTTCAAAATTAACTTAAAAAAATTCTTTCAGAACACTATCAGAGGTGTCCAACGGTTTGGATCGATATCAGAACAGACGTTTTGTCAGTTCTGATCTGGGTCCACACTGTAAGCAAGCTGTCACTAGCAAGGAAAGCGTTTTCACCCCCATAGAGCAAAGGTTATTTTCTTAGGTGATGTTCATTTCATGCATTGGCTAAGATGAATAATTTGAATTTACTGGTACTCTAAAGTATAAGACAGACAGGTCAGAGCAAACAGCATTGACCCAGGTCAGACTGCTTCAGAAGCAGTCTGATAAGGATCTGCATTCTTTGCCATTCTACCACTACATTCTACACTCCCCACTAGATAGTAGAATGGATCCAATCTAATAAATTCTAATACACTTGATTTTGTAATGTGACATCTGATTGGATAACATCAAAAATTTGCGACAGTATGTACTGCAATATACTGTTGGGAATAGTTCAATGTCATTTATTATGTCACATTTCGTTGGATGATGTGTGGTGCAATGCTCCAATTTGAGATGAAACTGCAGAAGTGCATTAGAATGTGGATAACCACATTCAAAATTTTCTTTTGGGGAGGTATATCGTCGGATATACGGTCAGAAATTATGTTTTAACGCTCTGCTTGCGCGTCGCCTTAAACTTAATTTCCGACAAAAAATCCGAAGATATACCTCCCCAAATGAAAATTTTGAATACAGTTATCCCCTAATTGTATAAACATTAAGAATAAATCCAGATTCATTATTAAAATTATTGAACCTTAAAAGTCGATTTTACAAACTAGATGTGAGGAAGAAAAAAGCTGAAATATTATTCAAAGAATAGGGCTGACTATCATGCCAAAGTTTGATTATCTAATCCTGATACTATCACTATTTAGAGAACCCTATCATAGTACTATTACTATTGCAGGTCTAATATTGCGATGCATCACGTATCCCCATACATACGTTCTGGATGCTTAACAGAAACATCTGACATAGATGTTTCTTTTAAGCATCCAGAACATTCATTTTGAAAGAAAACGATTTAATATACAGTTAATAAACATACCATAATATCTGTAACCATTGTCGAGTTAGTGGGTACTTTCCATACCACAGATTAAATTATTCAGGTCTTACTCTTTGCCCCTGCGACCTGTCTAATACAACCAGTTAGACTTAAATGTATAATTGTATATCATTATTTATTTTGACAGATGTTTTGGATTACTGGTGAGCCCTGGTAGAAATGTGAAGCATGGAGACATGCACCTTATAGAAATGGTAAATTTTTTATGCATATTTCCAGATAAGTGATTTTTTCAAGCATTTTTATTTGTGATTATTATTATGCCCATAAATTTAAACATGTGTTTTTGGACAGGTTTTTTGAGTACCCACAACAAATGTTTTGATTCATCAGAGCATTCACTGTCTTAACACATTAAGTCTGGAAGTAGATGTGAATATCAAATTTAGAATCTAGTCCCACTAGAAAGCTGCTTATGCACATTGGACATATGACTTTCATTTAATGGAAAACAAAACCTAGCACATTTCATGTTTGAATATGGTGTCACTTTGGTTGCCAATAGCATTCGCTTAGTGATTGGTGTTATGTTCTTTTGTTGGGTGAGTGGGGGGTCATTTTGGTAGATTCTTACCAAATTTCGTAAATATTATGTTATACAATGGAAAATTACAATAATAAAGAAATTGCTCACATGTACAATACTTGTAGGTTGTATTGCAAGATTAGTAGTGAAATATCTTAGTACAAAATCTGCGACATTTCAAATGAGAAAAAGACAATCACCTGGAAACTTTTATGAAAACTTTCGCACTTTTCAGTAATTTCCATCAGTAAGATGCAGAATTCTATATTACAGTGCCATCCCTTTATAGTGCTATGTTTGGGGGCACATAGGAATGGACTGTGTTATAAGTGAATTGTTGTATAAAGGGACAATTTTACAAAGGAATTAAAGGAAAATGACCATTTCATGGTCATTTTCCTGTAATTCCTTTGTAAAATTCCAAGGTAAAAAGTTTGGGAGCCACAGCATGGCCCTAATTTCCATGGTAAAAAAGTTTGGGGGCACAACATGACCGTAAATTCCGTGGTAAAAAAGTTTGGGAGCCACAACATGACCGTGTTATTATTTTCAAGTCCACGTTATAGCAAGGTGTGTTATAAAGGGACTGCACTGTGCTTATCTGGACTGGAGGAGTAAGAATTCACTGAGCTTGTATATTTCAGTCTTCTATGGGGTACTGTGGTGACGATGCTGTGTATTCAGTGGCTGGTAACTGGGATCCCACAGAACATTGTTTTGAAGTGCTTAATACAGAAACTCCAAGAGGTAACATAATAATAAACCCTTATGTTGAGGGTCAGATTTCAAAATTATTTGGTACACTACCAAAGTTGTTCAAATTATTTTGATTGGTTGAAAAACATGGCCGCCAGGGGGCGTGGCCTGTTTTTAACTTAAAACATCTTCTTGTCAAAAACTACTGGACAGATTTCAAAATATATTGATACAAATGGTCCTTGGGTGACCTTCTACCAAAGCTGTTCAAATTATTTTGATTGGTTGAAAAACATGGACCCCGGGGGGCGTGGCCTGATTTATATGACTATTGTAAGGGAGACAAATCTTGCAAATGTGGTTGTCTCGTTTAGACATTGAAGATTTATTTTGCGTCAAACACATATAACACATAACATCAGCCCTGTAGGGCTTTTACGTTGACAAACAAAGTATAATAGCAAGCACAAAATATATCACAGAGCATGCATAGTAAATCTATAGACATATATACATTGTTAGACTTTGGGTTAATAAACTTTGAATAAACAAAAATAAAAAAAAATAAGGATATATCTATTTAAAGGTTTCAGTGAAAATACTAAAAAAATTAATGCAAAAAAAAGGGGCAGTATATGCAAAAAGCACTTGAAAGGTAACTGAAAATTTTCTCTTAGGAAAAATCAAGGGAAGAAAGCAGTGCAGCATATCTATGTTGTAAAGTCATCCCATAGTAAAACATGCAGGCACCTTAAAAATGAAAGGCGAAAAAACAACAACAAGACTTGACCCAGTAGGAAGTCTTCTTTAAGGGTGAAATTTTTAACTCAAAAAGGGATAGGATGAAAGGTTAAATTAAACACAACAGCAAAACAGCAAAGCAAAAATAAAGCTTAGCACAACACAGAGGGCATCCACATCCAAGGCCATCCCATCTCTGGAACAGCCTTCGGAATTGCGGGTATGACTCTGCCACCAACAAATTATTAGGAAGACTATTCCAGATTAGGGAAATCTCCAATCTGAACAACCTCAGACCATGCCTTGTTGTGTTCACTTCTGGCGAACCAGCCTTTCTCTCACTTCTGAAATTTTATGGAGAAGTTTTAATATTTATCAGATCTTGAATATATTCAGGTCAGAATTTGTTTAATATTTTGAACACCTCACATGCCATCAGCTTAAGCCTTTTGACATGGAGGGGTTCAGTTTTTGTTTGGCTGAGTAGCTTACTGAGAGAGGATGAGTAGTAATTATTGATGAATCTCAAAGCTCTCTCTTGTACCTTTTCCAGTTTATTTATACTGGTAGCACTACAGAAATGCAAAGCTAAGGGGCAATAAATAAAATTTGATGAGATTAAAGAATTATAGATGACCAACTTCCCCTGTTTAGTTAAATTCTGCCTAGTCTTTTTAAAGCAGCTAACTATTTGGAGGCCTTTTTACAAAACTTATTCACATGATCATCAAATATTGGCATAAAATCAATGTTTATACCCAATGGGGTAAATTTTTTTTGCATTTAAGTCTGTGAGATTCAATGTTGTCGTTAGTTTTCTTACCTATACATATAGCCTGAAACTTATCAGGATTGGCCTTCATGTGATGATAAGGTTATCTTTGAACAAGGAAATAAGGTTAAAACTTCAGATTCTAGAACAGATTTTAAAAAGATAAAATCTTTGTGAATAAAAGATACTGTACTATCATCAGCATAGTTGTAAATGGTTGAATTTAAAACAAAGTAAAAAATATTCAAGAAAACATTAAAAAGTAACAGGCCTAAAATGGATCCCTGGGTACTTCTTTAAATAGTTTCCCCCAGGTACTGGTGAAGGTGCCTAGTCTTACCTGCTGAGACATATCACTGAGGTAACTCTCAAGTAGCTTCACTGTCTCCTCTGATAATCCATAGGCTCTTGTTTGTAGAGAGAGTTTTTCCATTTGATTCTGGGATTCCTTTGAGCTTTGTATTCTGATACAGATAACTACAATAAGGATGGGATTGTCTTTTATATGTTTTAAGGGGTCACAGATAGACTTTCCTAATAAATACAAACAGTGCAGACCCTGATAATATGCAGCTTGATGCTGCATTTCATCTGGGTCTTCACTGTTTGCCAAACTACCCTTTTAGGGGCTTCCAGTATACAAAGGGTTAATTTCAATCAAGGTATGCCGCTGGAGCCAAAAGTGGCCTGTCCTGTGGGTCACATGTTTTACATAGGCTTATACAGGAAAAACATAAAAAAATATTCTTGTCCGAAACTATTAGGCCTAGAGGCTTGATTACTATGTTTGTAGCATCATCTAGTGAACTTCTACCCAGTTTGTTCAAATTATGCCTCTGGGAACCAAAAATGGCCCCACTGCTTAGGTCACATGTTTACTTAGACTTATATAAAGTAAAGTTGTGGTTCTACATCCTGTTAATTTTGTCAACATAACCCATGTTATGTCTAATAGAAACTGCTGATCTATCAAAATTCATAGCTGGACTTTGAGAGGAGCTATGCTTTTCTATACCTTTATAAACAGTCATTCTCAGGTGAGCGACCCGCTCTTGTTCTCAATTGTAAGTCTAAACCTGTTTATAAATAGGGGGTAGAGGAAATTAAGCAACTTTTTATTTCTGTTGTAAACATAATTGGGTGGCGACGCGACAAAACCTGTCTTCGGGGTTTCCAACAAATTGAGATTCAAACCAGTCTGCTCAGCTTCAGTGGCTAGCTAGAAAATTGAAATTTCGCTTGTAGCAAGTGCAGACATGATTCTTTCCAATAAGCGAATAACAAAGGTGCTGATCAGACTGGGCAGATGCGCAGGCTGGTCTGCGCCTATGCTGTTTGCAAACCACCGAAGACAGGTTTTCTCGCAACAAGGCCCAGTTATTAACTAAGATTAACTTAATTGGGCAAATATCAAACCATCTTTATTTTAAAAACAATAAATTTAATGCATGGAGCAAAGGATAATAACTCTTCATAAACCTATGAAAATGCAAATAATATAAGATCATCTATTTTGCTGATTATGGGACTTTACCTTGAAATAAAATCTATTGTTTGTATTTTTTTGGTTATTGCCAATAAAGGGAAAATGTTTTGATATTTGTGGCAAAAAATGTCTTTGCTTAAAGAAAGAAAAAAAACAACTATTTTGTGTTTTTGTTTTCAGCTTTAAAATATGATGATATAGAGGGTATGGGAAATGTTACAATTAATTACTTCTGAGTAAAAGTAGTGATTAACTTAAATTAACCTAACTGACCAAATAATAACCCAACTTTGTTTTTAAAACTAACATAAAGCTGAAACTTTACATATGAAAAGTCAATAACTGAATTTGCTTGTTTTTCTTGTTTTCAGCATCAAAATGTTAAAAAAAATGGGGGTAGGAGAAATAAAATGATCATATATTTCTATTCCAATATGAATGACAGACTAAAATTAAGGTGATACAGGACCCATGTCAAAAGATAACCGAGTGTTTTTTAAAAAAGTAAGAGTTATATTTATTTATTGTCTTCAAACGTAGAAGTATTGGCATTCACAAAAAAATATCATTTATCAACACATCTGTATGACCAAATATATTTTGACCATCTAGTCCAGTTTCACCCCTCAATGCGTTCGGAGTTATACCTGGTCAGGCAATTCTGGTCAGAAAAGTTAATATTTATGCGTATTCAATGTATGTACTATTAGCTGATAAAATGTCTTGCCCCATGACACAACACTATGACTCTGTGGTGATTCACAAATTAGTAATCCTTCGATCCCTAGTTTAACACTCTACAAACTGAGCCACTATGCTTCTTAAGGTCACTGCCCATAGCAATAACCGTAACTCTAAATCATCAAGGGAGGTAATACTTGGTAGCGTTCGATTATGACAAAGTGTAGTTTTACGCAACTATGATATGCTTTCTACAGACAATAATGCCCGTTACACTGCACGTTGGTAATCTGAAAGTGATTGATATCACATTAAAAATGCAAACAAAATTTTAAGTATAATGAACAACAAAAGTTGGCATCCTTTACGGATACTAAACGATGGACGCTCAGCTCTGTGAGAAGAAAAAAGTCAGACAGTGTAATGGAACACGCATTATACCAGGGAAATGTCAGTCGACTGTTCGCGGTTTTTTGACAGTCCACAACAACAATAATGAAATAACTACTTGTATATAGATCTATATATGATTTTCTGGTTTTATTTTACCTGCATTAAAATTTCATCAAGACAGACTATCTCGTCACGTTCTCTTGCGTCTACTTTGAAACTGACATGCGCTAATGACGTCACTTGCTCATATGACGTCATTATGCGTAAACGACAAGTATGAACTTGACGTTGACGTTGAGAGTCCCTCGCTTTAGTTTGCGTCCTAGACAATTTGCCTTATGTCAAATGTGTTCCAATATTTAGCTACAAGGGCTATCTTGGGCTAAAGTTGACCCAAGTATAGTCGTGAGTCTAAATTATAGTAGGCCTACTCTAAATTTACTAAAGGTACGCGAGGAATTCTGCCATCGGGGTCTGCATACAACAAAGGCACAGACCAGCTTGCGCATCTGCGCAGTCTGATCAGCGCCTTTGCTATTCATAAATTGAATAGTATCGTATTCAAACTTGCTCCAAGCGAGACTTCACTATTCTATCTAGTCTCTGTGGCTGAGAAGGCTTGTTTTGGTATGATCTTATCGGAAACCCTGAAGACAGGTTTTGTCGCATCGATGCTCATATATGCATTTATATTCATGTAAATGCGGACCAAATCCACAATTCTGTTTCATGTGATATGTACATAGAAAATGTCTAGCCCCTCTAGGCTACTCGTGGCTAATTCAACCGGCATGTCAAACGCCGACGGGATCCGTACCAAAAATAATACCCCCCCCCCCCCCTCCGCGCCACTGAATACCCCTTCATTAACGGGAAGGGTGTGGGCATAAAAATAATCTTTTTCATATAAATGCGGGTCCAACCAAAGCATAGGTAAGTTATAGGTACTCATTGAGACGGTTCTTTTGAGCACCCAAAGCAAATATAAAAATAATGAGCAATAAAATATTTACAATTTTACGCTAAAATTTTTTCTAATCTCCAAGTTTACTCTACATTTGACATGTTTCAACCGAAAGATGTCCGTCAAGGGATATATAGATCTAATAGAAATAAACCTCCTCTGGTCAAGTGTTAAGGTCTGGCCTTGCTTCGCGATCGGACATTAGTATGGCGTCAGAGGCCGCAACAAAGATTTAAAAACATTTCAAATTTTTGGATGAGTACATGTAGTATATGCATCGATCAATTGAAGCGATGCATATTAAAACAGCACATTTTCCACCTAAATTAGACATGCAGAGTTACCCCGTGACCTTGAAAAACGGTAAATGTCCCTAAAACATCACAATGCATCTATGCAAATTTGGTCAAAATATATCGACTAGGTGTTCAGACAAAATGCAGATAAGTTTCTTTTTACCGTGGGTGGGGTATTTTGGTATCGTTTTTGGTATTGTAAAGTCTTCTCATATATGCATATAAATGTTCCAAGTATTTGGAATACATATAGTTTCATTTGGCAGTTCACAGTGAGGTATTTCAATCAATAGTGTTTGGTTCGTAAGGTTTTAACGTGCTTAGAAATAAGAAAAGCCTGCTTAGTTCATTATTTTGCAGTTTAGGGGGTAGGGATAATTATTTGGTAATATCTCACTAATTAGACGGTGAATTTCTTTTAAATTCTGTCATAATGCTCCTATATAATGATCACTTTCCTAAAAAAAAAAAAGAAAAATTTATTTTTTTAAAGTATGTTTAAATATTGAATTATCAGTCAGTAATTGCTGAAAACGAATGCATAAATATCGGTGAATGCTGGTTTGAAAGCGTGATATGAAGAAAAATACTTGTATAGCTGCAAAAGAATGGTTGGAGAAAAAGTTCTTAACTATTAATGGCTTCGCATGCTTGTTTGAAATAACGATTTTCAAATATAAAATTGAGTTACAGAATATTTTACTTGTCTTAATGAGTTTCCAAAAAGCTGCGTAAAAAGCCAAGATAGGCCATATTATGAAGAGCTGTAACTTTTGAACTGGACGGTAAATTTTCTTTAAAATGCGTTATTTTTCTTATAATATGATGTACTACAGAATATCAAAAAATGAAAAAAATCTATTTTTTGGAAAAAAAATCGCCCAGGTGTGGGCAGTGACCTTAAGTCCACTATCTTTGTAAATATGAAGTCGTAGGTGGGAGGGCTCCCTTTTTTTTTAGCTTGGATGAAACCATATTGGACACTGTGAGAGCGCTCACCAAATGTTGGGGCTTGCCTTTGCACTATTTTTAGCTAGCCAGTGGGGAGTTTTTGACTTAGGCTTATTTTGTATATATATGCGAGCTGTGAATAATCTAATATGGCCGTTCACATGTGCATGCTTGTTTTAGCCTTAACTAATTGCCTTTAACTTGTGTATCATCCCTTCTTTACCCATTGTCACAGTGGTAGAATGTTTAACTTGAGACCAAGTAGTCCTGGTTTGAGCCCTATTGCTTGTTTGTTTGTTTACTTATTTGTTTATTTGTTTGTGTTTATCATGGGAGTGATATAACGACATGTACCACTAGTGGTTTACAAATTTTGGTAACGCTATATAATGACGTCCTTAATGGTTTCTCATATTATTATATGGCAACATCAAAGCGTTGTTCCTCGAAATTTCTTTTTTTAAAAGTAGTTTTAGGGTCATACAAAAAATAGAACCTAACAGTCGTGCTCCTGTATTATTAAATTTATTAAGCTTGTCACGAAAACGTGACAAAATTTTTGGCAAACCTCGCATTTCATCTCTTTTTACAGCTCGTTTAATAACTTCAATATTGGGACCAAACGTGAATTTCTATGCATTACCACCTGCTAGAACACCAGGGTGGTGTTGAAACCCAAACCTGAAAGGCTAGGGTTATGACTACCCCTGAGGGGTCTAGCAGATATTAGTGTATCATGGGTGAGCTAATAGTATACCAGTCACTCCGGCGTTCGTCGTCCATCTGTCCGTCCGTCAACATTTTTAAACATCTTCTCCTCTGAAACCACCGGGCCAATTTAACTCAGATTTCGTATGGAGACTCCTTAGGACGCGGGAATGAAAGTTTGTTCAAGTAGTCCTGGTCACATGACCAAGATGGCTGCCACGCCCATATATGGTAAAAACCCTTTAAAAATCTTCTCCAGAACCAGAAGGCCGATGACCTTGGAACTTAGTATGTAGCATTTGGGATGTGGGGCCTACCAGGTTTGTTCAAATCATGATCCTAGGTTGACCTTGACCTACTTAACGTCAAGGTCAAGTTTGCTTCCTAATGCATTTACATGGGAATTTTTTTGAAAAGATGATTTTTTGAATATTATTGAAGCCAAAGTCATTATTCTCACTTGAAATATTAAATCTAACGAGACAATTTCTATTAATAAGTTTCAAAGGTCAAGGTTGACCTTTGACCTTTCAGCCGAAGTCGCTCATATTGGAGTCCCATCAACATATTAAAACATAGCTTTCTCAGAAACCACATGGCCAATTGAACTCAAATTCTATGTGAAGACTCCTTATGATAAGTTAGCCAAATTTTTTTACAAAATATTTTGGTCACATTACCAAGATGGCCGCTACGCCCATAAATGGTAAAAACCCTTTAAAAGTCTTCATTTCAAGAACCAGAAGGCCAATGACCTTGGGACTTGGTATGTAGCTTTTGGGATGTGGAGCCTACCAAATTTGCTCAAATGATGATTTTAGTTGACCTTGACCTACTTAACATCAAGGTCAAATTTGCTTCCTAATGCATTTAAATGGGAATTTTTTGAAAGTTGATTTTTTTAATACTGTTAAAGCCAAAGTCATTATTCTCACTTGATACGTTAAACCTTATGAGACAATGGCTATAAATAATTTTCAAAGGTCAAGGTTGACCTTGATTTTTCAGCTAAGGTCTCTAATATTTGAAGTCCCATCAACAGATTAAAACATAGTTTTCTCAGAAACCACTCGACCAATTGAACTCAAATTTTATATGAAGACTCCTTATGATAGGTTAGCCAAAATTTGTACAAATTGTTCTTATAAAATGACCAAGATGGCCACCACGCCTAAATATATAGTAAAAACAATTAAAATATCTTCTTCTCTGGAACCAAAAGTCCAATACCCTTAGGACTTGGTTTGTAGCCTTGGGGATGTGGGCCCTACCAGGTTTGCTCAAATGATAAATCTAGGTTGACCTTGATCTAATTTATTGCAAGGTCAAATTTGATTCCTAATGCATCTATATGGGAAAAACTTTAAATGTTCATTTTTCTATAACTGTTTAAGTCAAAATCATAATACTTGCGATAAATGTTAAACCTAATGAGACAATGGTTGTTTTATAAGTACCAAATGTCAAGCTGACCTGTGACCTTTTATCCAAGGTCACTCATTTGGACCTATCTAAACATCTTTTCTCAGAAATCACTGGGTTGTTTGATTGGTCACTTGACCAAAATGGCTGCAACCCCCATATATGGTAAAACAAAATATGTTTCATTATAAGTCGTTGTTGACCTTGACCTATTTTACCATTGTTAAGGAGATCAGGTGAGCGCTTCAGGACCTTCAGGTCCTCTAGTTTTAAAATATGAGAAATGGATATTTTGAAAAACTCATATTTTTCGATTTTAAAAGTTTAATAACTTTTTTAAAAGCACGGTAAGGTCCTGTTATTTTTGTCAAAATAGATGAGTTTTGAGCTATTTTTTAACATATCAAAAGATGGCAACTTTTTGGACATATGCTGATGAGTCCGGTACCACCTTAACTGGAATGAACCAATTGATATTAACATAGCTTTGTTGAAAAAAAAATAAAAATGAAATTTTCAAATCTGTATGGCACAAAGACAAACCTATGAAAATACAGATAATATCAATCTGGATGCATGAAAACCTGAGCGAAGGGAGAGCGAATAACAAATTCACTGATCAGACTGCACAGATGTGCAAACTGGTCTGCACCTTTGTTGTTCTCATGCAACAAAATCAGTCGTCTGGCGGTATCCATCGTCAACAATTTGTTTTAAATGACAACTCCTCCTATACCAATGGGCCAATTTTAACCAAAATTTACAGGAATGACCCTTAAGTGACCCTCTGCAAAAATAGCTAAAGAACTTTGATCCATCTAAAAAATGGCTGCCAGGGGGCGTGGCCTATGGCCGTAATGCAAACTTTAAATATCTTCTCCTCTGAAACCGGTGGTCAGAATTCAAAATAATTTTAGTAGAAATGATCACTGGATGACCTTTGACAAAAAGACCTAAAACTAATTTGATCCGTCAAAAAACATGGCCATGAGGGGGCATGGCCAGTTTCCCTTATGTACCAAGGTAAGAAACTTGAAATATCTTCTCCTGAAACCAGGGGTCAGAAATGAAAATGATTTGTCAGAAATGGTATTTAGGTGACCCTGTACAAAAAGCAGCTAAAAGAAATTTGATCCATAGAAAAACATGGCCGCCAGGGGGGTGTGGCTTATCACAGTAAGGCAAACTTAAAAGATCGTCTCCTCTGAAATCAGCGGTCAGAATACAAAAATAATTTGGTAGAAATGATCACTGTAGACCTTCGACAAAAATAACTAAAACTAATTTTATCTGTCAAAAAACATGGCCGCCAGGGGATGTGGTCAGTTTCCCTTATATACCAACATGGCTCTCACACCCCTTTTTGAGAATGGGGCCGGGCGGGCCCATAGAATTGGGGAAAATGAGCGTCGTTTCGACTAAAATTGGGAAAATCTATAGTGTCTTTATATACGAGGGCTGTTCAAATATGAATGCAAGTAGCGTCATAACTTTCTTCACATATACGCTACGACAAAATGCCATGCCTTTCTGGAAAGAACTATTTGTCACCTTTAAAATGGCACCAAACATAAAGAAACGCTCACTATATTTTTCGAGTAACAGACCCATATATAAAGGCCGTTCCTGTATAGTATACTTAAGTTTTTCTGAAGCAAATTGCAATGCACGTTTTGGTACATCTGCGATATATTGTCATATCTTTGTAAGTTTTAGATGAAATGGCACCAAATTTTAAATGCAAGTTTAAGTAACAATCCAAAAGTTGCTTGCAGGAAAAAGTTTATATAACCCTGAACATCAATCTCGAGTAAAAAGGCACGTTTGTGACGTCATTAATTTTATGATAAACGTCATTTTGAGATATCTACTGGTGAGTGAATAACAAACATCGCTATGTCGTTTTCTTTGCGTTGAAAACATGCTAAATATGTCATAAGGAAGTTTTCAAAATAATCCGTCCTCTATTTACAAAATTATCCCATTTTATATAATTTTTCAAGCATTTTTCTGCTTCTTAATGACGTGTTTACATTAATTAAAATATGTTCAATCTCTCTAGTCTTCAAGACCAGCTGAGTAATTTTATTGTAAGTAATGCCAATAGTGGTCAAACTTAAAGTTTACTTTCAAATTAAGAATAAAGCCGCAATCCTTTTCTCAATAAATTTCTGAAATGCAAATCAAAACCTTGCAGTAGAAAGTTTGTATGAGTAATCATTGATAATTAAATCCTAAGGTGTTCCACTTTTCAATGCCCTACAAAACACTACGGCTGTACACTACTGTAATACAAAGCAAGAAGTCATGAATGAGAATAATTCAGTAGAAAAATAAAATAAATTACAAAAAAAAAAAAAGAATAATTGACAGAATTTGATCAGGGTACGAACAAAAAAATGACTGAATCGTCAATAATTCTTCACAGCTTCTCTTCAAATGATAGCAATGAATAGTTTTATTCATGTTTAAGCAATAATTGAGTTGATATGCAGTTTACCATAGCAATATTAGCAGCGAGAATGGGCAGAACACAATTGCATCAATCTGCAATTCGCTTCTGTATAGCAGGAAGGGAAGTAACTCACGCGTTCCAAAAAATGGTTATACTAAACACCGAAAGGTGCGCGAACAAACGATCGTTCAGAAAGGAAGTCGAACATTGTTCAAGGAATAAAAACTTAATAATCAGCACACTTTAATATATTAACTGGGCTTAGTACCCTTGGCTTGTGAAGATGGTCTTGCACTGGCTTAAATGAACTATCATTTCATCATTTAAGCTAGAGTGATGTTCTTTTTTATAGATCGTCGTGTGTTTATGACGGTAGCTATTGATCTAGTCATACATGGTATCCAGGAACCAGTGAGATTTGCCATGGAAACCAAGGCCATGATCTTCCCACAAACTGATAGATTCTGGTACTTCAACAAGAAACCTCATACAGAATACTTCCATGTGAAATTAAAACAGGTAAGTGATCTATTAAATATATACTCATAATTGAGCCGTAGCATGAGATTCCCAACAATTCGGTATTTGAGATCAGCAAAGCCCTCAGATCAGACTCTGCATACACGCAGTCTGATCAGAGCCTTTGCTAGCCACTTGAATATTCTATGACCATTAAGCTACTGACTGAACACCATTTGGAGTTTTTAAGCTTAAATGGGGGCTGTACAGGCTCATCTGAGTCTACACTTGTCAAAATGCCACATTGTTAGAAATCACATGTCGCGGCTCAATTAGTCTCATAGTTTTAGTCTCTGTCTTTCTCTCTGCAGCATAAATCTTGGTACTGGAATAAAACATTATACAGTCATGAGTGAAAGTTTTCAGGATTATTACTGAATTCAGGATATTGAGGCTGACTTTTTACGGCTTGGGAAGCTTTAAAAAATTGTCCTCTGAACAGGTTGACCATAATTTTAAATATAATGTCAGTATATATATACTGGTCGAAGGGACAGTCCTCTACAAAAATACCTAAATAGAATTAGATCCATCTACAAACATGACTGCCAGGGGCAGGAGATGTAGCCATTTTCTTTTATGGTAATCTTTTTCATGAAACATAATTTTTAATTGTGTGTATATGTATTTTATAATAATTATTTTGAAATAAACTATATTACTGAACAACCATATTTGTTTTGTTTTCATCCTCCTTTTATGACCCAACTTTAAAAAAATGCGGGGCCATGCTGCTAATGGCTTATCTATCCTTCATTCTGTTCATCATGTTTACCTTGTTAGCTGGATATATCATAAACTGGACTGCAACGTGAGAAAACCTGTTTTCAGGGTTTCCGACAAACTGAGATTCAAACCAGCCTGCTCAGCTACAGAGACTAGCTAGAAAATTGAAATTTCACTCATAGCAAGTCTAGATATGATACTTTCCAATAAGCGAATAACAAAGGCACTGGTCAGACCGCAGATGTGCAGGCTGGTCTGTGTCTTTGTTGTTCGCTAAACCCCGAAAGCGTCAAGGCCCAACTAAAAGAGCTACAGCCTTGAAACTCGATAGGCTCATAAGTATTATCTGAATAACCTGATCGCATTTAGAAGAAATTCAAAAAGTATTACCAGAGTTATGGCCCTTGTTTAAGGAAGACCACCCTTATTGACAAGATCTTAGTTCAAACTGGTCCGTCATTACACACAGGCACCGAAAACAAGGTACATGTTTCATAAATCAAATGTATATGTTACAAAAAATGGCGGAAAGCTGGTTTGGCGAAGCCCTAAGTGCACATTTATTTCTCAATCTACACTAAATGCATAGGTTTTTAGACCCCGCAAATTATGATAGATACATTTGGAATACATGCATCTAGAAACGTCCCTTATGAGGTATGCAGAAGAATTGCAAGATCTAGTGGGACTGGTCAGTGCTGATTTCACTATCTGAAGTATGATTTGTCGTTAAAATATCGTTTAAAGCCTAATCAAGTTATGACAGACTCTTTTGATTTTTAAAGAATCACTATGAAACCTGAAACAAGACATCACCATGTTGAGGAGGTGTGCAAGATTGGGATTCATAAGTTATGGTCCCTTGGACTTTAGACATAATTTGTATACTGGCACTTTTGACATGTGAAACTTGAGTCTCAAAGTACTCATTCACTTTTTAACAAATAAAAATAAAAATAAAAGCTGTATTACCTGATACATGTCATCATCATAATTTGAGCCACCGCATGAGATTTCCAACAATGTGGTATGTGCGAACAGCAAAGCCTCAGATCAGCCTGCGCATACGCGCAGTCTGATCAGAGCCTTTGCTAGTCGCTTGAGTATTCTATGATTGTAAAGCTACTGACTGAACACCATTTGGAGTTTCTAAGCTTAAAAGGAGACTGCAGAGGCTCATCAGAGTCTACACTTGTCAAAATGTCAAATTGTTGGAAATCTCATGCCGTGACTCATTCGAAGATTGCAAGACATGAAAACCAACAATGTGGCTTTTCGTCATGAGAAGACTCAGATCATCCTAGCCATCACCTCAGTCTGATCAGTCTTCACTGTCTACATGAACTAAGCTTGTGTTCTTAGTTTCCCACTGAGTGCACAGCAAAGACCCTGATCAGACTGGGCAGATGCCTTGGCTGATCTGAGTCTGTGCTTTGCACTTACTCATTTTGTTGGTTTTGTTATGTCATGGCTCACATAGTTTTTGTTAGGATTGGCGAAGGCATTTATGACGGACATGCACTTTGATTGTTTGTATTTGGCACTGATGTGTGCATGGGTGAAAGTTTTCAGGATTATTCCTGAATTCAGGATTTTGAGGCTGACTTTCCACAGAAAGTCAGCCTCAAAATGCTGAACTAGGTAGATTATAATGGCTTTTCTGATTTATTTTAAATCGGTCTATAGATAATTGACCATTTAAACTTGAAATTGTGAAATTTAGTTGGCATACTGCAAGTTTTAAGATTGGAGTTATGAAAGTTCAGGATTTTGGAAAGTTTGAACTTTCACCCATGTGTGTGGATTGTTGTGATCTAGTTTATTCAGCAGGCCAAGATATAAGTTGGACAGTCATTTAGGTCAACTTTGTTATGCTCTGATGTTGATAAGAGCCATTCTTTTGTGATGATCACTTTTGACTTGAAAATTCTGCCTTCAAGGTGTATTCAATTTGTTATCAGATTCTTATCTGTGCAATATAGTCATTTTAGGTCAAACAATTAGAATTCATTCAATTTTATATTATTGATGTCCAAACTAGGTTTCTAATGAGTTTTGTCTTCAACTTTTTGCATGATGGGTAATTTTTCATGCTTTGTTATCGTCTGCTGACTTTTTTCAAAATCATCTTTTTCAAAAATTACGTTCAGGAATGCTATCTGAGTGTCAAACGGTTTGGATCCAGATCAGGACTGACATTCTGTTCCAAACTGTTTGCAAAGATTATCAGCAGACAACAAAAGTGGCTAGCAAGAAAAGAGTTACCTTTTCAACTCTACCTTGGATTTTTGACATTTTGTTCATTTTGATTTAAATTTTCAGTTGTTTAACTTTTTGTGAGAGTGGATTATTTTAATTGCAGTTTACCTATGAATGGCATTAGATTCAATATTGGAATAAATTATTCATACTTATATTTGTTTGGTGGATGAGTGTTTTCTCTGTATAAGAAGTTGGACTAATTCATTTAGTTATTCAAAGGCTGTAACATATTTTTTTTATAGAACAATGATTATAGATAAGACTGCTCCCAGGTAATTTGTAAGATTTAGCAAAAATCATTTAGTTTTATAACAAGATTTTTATTTACCCATATATGCCCATGAGAATATTCCATTTCATATTGCACATATGAGGGTCTGGATGGGATATAATGATTAGTGAGTAATGACCCTTTTTTTATAATGAATAGTGAATAATGAGCCAAAAAAATAAATGAGTAGTGAAGAATGAGGGCCTAAAAATTAATGAATAATCCTATTTCTTTTTAATGAATTGAAGAATAAAATTAATGAATATTGAATAATCAGGTTACTTTGCCACCTTTCTAACTTTTAATGAATAATTGGTCTTATTTTAATGAATAACCCAAAATTTTAATGAGATGAATAATGGGCTAAATTTTTAATGAAAAGTGAATACCAGACCCCCCCCCCATCCAGCCCCTCACATATGGGTCAAAAGCTTCACTAGACTGAAAGATACAGGACAGTCATTTTATAGTGCTACTTGTTAACAAATATTTGGATACTGGTATAACAGTATTCTTTGATAGATTAGGAACATAAATTTTACCAAGAACTAACAGTAAAATGGCCATTGGTGAACACTTGAAGAGATTTGCTGCCATAAATGGAGTCAAAGATGCTATTTAGATCTCTGTTTGGGCCATGTTTAGGATGTGTGCAGGTAACATTTTAGAGCTAAATTTTAAGTTTGATTAAACTCCAGCTGCTAAGTTTTTAGAACTATTTTTTGCAATAACTTTTTTATCTTCAATTTTAACAAAATGTGTTTGCGATGAAAGTGGTAGAGGAGACTTTCCGCAAATTCTCCAAAAGGTCTGGTGCTTGTGGCGCAAACAGATTTATGTGTATATAGATGAAGATTTTGCAATAAATTGAATTCGTCCTAAATTTTAAGTCTTTTTATTGACAGTTAGAATTCGTATAGGCATGGCAGAAAAGGGTAGTCTCAAAAATATTCGTAAGCGGTGCATATCCCGTTATTCAAAGGTTGTGCATAACATAAAATTGCCGTTTGCATACTCAGAATTGACTGTGCATATGCTGAATCAACTTTAAGCAGGCTCATTTTTAGGAACAAAGGTTTGGTTTTCGCCTGACGTGCCATTTTTCTCCTATGCATGTGCTCCAAGTGAATGGGTTTGAGATGACCCCGCTAGCTTAACGCACGAGCTAATCAGGCGTGATTTCTATTATATTTAAACAAGCCATCCATCACTTTAGTAATTGAATTAGGGCGGTGCAATGTAACCTTTATACCCTTCAGAGCTCCAATGCCTCTGATACCAAAGCCGCATTTTTAGACTTGCATTTGTCAATTTCTAATGATATTGTTTCTACCAAAATTTATGATAAACGTGACGACTTTGATTTTGAAATTGTCAATTTCCCATTTTTAGATGGTGATGTTCCTTGTTCTACATCCTATGGAGTCTATATCTCTCAACTCATTCGTTTTGCTAGAGCATCTAGCTATGTTGCTGACTTCAACACTCGCAATAAATTGTTAACTCAGAAACTTCTCAAACAAGGCTATCGGTATCATAAACTTCGCAAAACATTTTCAAAATTTTATAGACGATACTATGATTTGATTTCTAAATTCCAAGTTGGACTTAAATCTCTCTTGCGCCAAGGACTTTCGAAACCTGATTTCTATGGTGACTTGGTGTATAAATTGAAGAAGATTGTTGGCTCTAATAATTTTTCAGCGCAGTTCATTAAAATAATTTCCCATTATAAAAAGATTGGCTATAACATTAATGTATTGCAACAGACTGCATGCTTGGTAATCAACCAAATCACGGTTGGCAACTTTGCTTTCCTCTTTAATTGCACGCCGGTGGGTCGGACTTCAGACTCTATGATGGTTCCGACTTAAAGACTTATCTATTGATGAGATGGTAGGGGCCTGATGCTTTGGCTGTTTGTCGGGCCCACCGGGGTTTACCTGTTGGATTTCTTTTGCTCTGGTATTCAGTTTAATTTACTGTTGAGTCCTTATCCTTGCTTTATCTCCTTGTTATATCTTGATTGATATGTTTTAGGAGATGATGCATTTATAAGTTAGGGGTCTTTCATGCAAACCAAATATCTATGTGTCTTGATCCACATCTGAATTAAGGGTGAGGTTGGCGCTGTTTAACCGGTTTAAGCCCTCCAGTAAAATATTTTACTGACCGTTCCAAGGTGGTACTCCTTTTGTGGATCTTTTATGTTTTTGTTCTGTCTTGTGTTTGCTATGTCTTAGCGCGCGTCTGTTTATACATGCTTTGTGGTCACCTGCTGGGAAAGGGCTGACCTCTTGGCTCTTGTTTGTGGTGTCTACTGTGAGTTTGTCACTTTCCCATTGGTATCCTGGGTCAGGTGTGGTACTTGATTGTATCGATTCCTGATCTTTGCACCCTTACTTTTTTTGACTGACATCTTCAACTTGGTTTATTTGCGCTTTGCTTAAAATGTTCAAAGAGTCCATCTAAGCACAGTGGAACCTGCAGCATCTTGAATGTTGGAACTCTTTGGAGAAGTTGGCGGAGATGTTCATGAATACTTTTCATTTCATTTTTCGATAAATGCCGCAGTAAAAAGTTATCGCGAAAAATTAGTTTTAAAAACTTAACAGTTGGAGTTTAGTTCGCACACTATTATAGGCCACACCACAGTTTTTTCCCTGAAACATTTTGACTCTTTCCTTGCTAGTGGTGACTTGTCATCAGTACCTTTGCAAACAGTTTGGATCCAGACCATGGCTGATGTGTTCCAAACGGTTGGACACTCTATTGGTGTTCCTGAAAGAAATTTTTGAAAAAGTTTATTTTGAAAAAGGTCAGCTGACGACAACAAAAAATTACCCAGCATGCAAAGAGTAAAACAACATTTTCACCTGTAACAGGTGAAAATAACCAACGGATGAAACATGTTGTTTAACCTGTAACAGGCAAAAATCACCTGTTACTGGTGAAAAAGGTTGCCACAATTATGTCCTTTAAAAGACATATTGCTTTTGGTGTATATCCAGCCAGAGTTGGCATTGTCATAGTGTCTTGCCTTAGACTCCTTTGAACTAATTTAAAGTCTGGCTTTGCTGGTATGAAAATAAATGGTTTGAAGGAAATAAATTATATTTAAAGGTTTGATGGCGCTGATCCCATTTCAAGTGATTTTCAAAGTCATAGTGTCATCAGTAATCAATTTTGAACCACTTTTATACTTTCAGTTGCTAGAACCCAGTACTTAGTAGACTATGAAAAATAGCAAATTAATATCCATTTACAAGGTCATCATGTAGCTTGAGGATGCAGTTTGTATTGTAGTTTGTCTTGGAATCTGATCAAACTTTGTACATGGTATAATTAAGATAATCCCATGGTTTGGTTATAAAGGTCACTGGAAGACTAAGAACTCAGAAAATAAGGTACATGTACTCATAAGGTTGGTCTACACTCTGCTTCCACAGCTAAGGCTAATGATTGTAATTTCTTTGAGATATTTTCAAAAAATGAGTATAAGTGTTCCTTTAGTTTTCTCACTATTTGGATATACCAGGCCGCGTAGCGCAGTTAGTAACATGTCTGGCAACAGATGCGAGTCTGACTGCAGATCCAGGGGTCCCGCGTTTGATCCTGGCTCGGTCCTGTACTTTCGTGGAGATTGACCATGAAATAATTTCTAAAGACATTCTCCTCCCTGTCGCTGATTCATTCAAGAAGGGTTGTTGTCAGTTACAAGTGAAAGTATGTGCACAAAGTACTGGTTAACTGCTTGTTCAAGCTTGCCCAGATAAAAGTGTGGTTAAGTGAACTTACCGTTCCACCATGACCATAGCTGTTGACTTGGGACGTAAAGCAACAAAACAAACAAACAAAACAAAACCATTTGGATATTTTTTTAACTTCACTCTTTGCAATTTTCATCCAATTAACTGGCTAGATTCCAGTTATCAGCATCCCACTGTATACTGGAAACTACTAAAGGGTATATACTTTGGCAAACAGTGAAGACCCAGATGAAATGCAGCGTAATGCTGCATTTCATCAGGATCTGCACTGTTTGCATATACATGGAGTAAAACAAACTTCAGGGACATAAATACATCATAATTTAGAAAATTCTACCTTTGACCCCCTTTAAGTACACAATGGGCAGCCCCATACTTATTGTATCCATATATATGGGGAAATCCATCAGAATACAAAGGGTTAACAAGCAGAGTAGAAAACAATGTGGATTCCCATCAGTTGGCTTCTCAGAATCTGGAACTGAATTTTTTCTTTAGTAGGATATATCTGACTGAGTCTAAGTATGGTTGGAGTTAAACATGGAATTACAGGTACATGTAATTTAGTCAGGACAAACTTTACCTCTGTTGCCTATAGTAGCTGCTTCTCTCAATTAGTCACTCTAAATACTTTCCCTATTTGAAATTATATACTCATTGTATAATGAGAAAGTTGGAAAAAACCCTTCCTTCTTTGGTATACAGGGAAGTTTTGAAATCCGAGCCTTCATTCATGCATTTATTGTGTGTCAAGGATGGGTGACTTTTAAGATATGTTAAGATGCTTGCAAAAATGTACCTCTTGAACAAGGGGG
Source organism: Loripinus fragilis (assembly GCA_964019695.1). Taxonomy (NCBI): domain Eukaryota; kingdom Metazoa; phylum Mollusca; class Bivalvia; order Lucinida; family Lucinidae; genus Loripinus; species Loripinus fragilis. Next base: position 39,432,915 of record OZ026515.1, read on the forward strand.
TTGTATTCTGTCATTATGATAATAAATCTGATTTTGAATAGCCTAATGCTAGAATTAAGCTTATATATAGAGAGAGAAGAAAGTTGATATCTTTTGACTAGTGTCCTGTGGCAATGAAATGATGGGAGCGTGGTGCCTCAGGTGGTGGATCATATCCAGCTAATCATTGTTTGTAATTTATCCAACCCATGAACCATAACAGTAGAAATGTCCAAACTTATGTTTCAAAGAGTCCAATCTATATAAATTCAAGGGGGGATTTGCGAACATGGCAAGATTTCTGTTAGACTAAAAAGGTTTGCGCACACTGTGATTATATATGTGAAAAGTCAACTCCATTGACAAAGAAACACAACTATCTCAGAAAGTAGGAATTGACGTTTCATGTAAATCAGCTAGCACCTTTGAGCTGATTTACATGAAATTACAAAATTTTAAAATGTAGTCTGTTTATATTTATTGTTAGCATTTTTAAGGTGGTCGTAACAGGAAGTATCTTCAAAACACAATTCATTTCCATCTTATCATATCTATTCTACTTGAAATACCGGTACTACGGAAATTATATTTGTGTAAATAACAGGAAAATTGCAATAGTTTAATATAATTGAGCTGCGACATGAGATTTCCAACAATGTGGTATGTGCGATGAGCAAAGCCTTGGATCAGCCTGCGCATACGCGCAGTCTGATCAGAGTCTTTGCTAGTCGCTTAAATATTCTATTACTGTTCAGCTACTGATTGAACATCTTTGGAGTTTCTAAGCTTAAAAGATGGCTGCAAGGGCTCGTCTGAGTCATCACTTGTCAAAATGCCACATTGTGATGGTTCATATAACAAAAATACGGTATTTTTCAGTCAATGTGTGTTTATGCATATGAAGAGTGTTGGAATAAGACAGTAGTGGTACTTGAAATTTTTAGTAATGATATTAATGATTACAAAAAAGGAATCAAATATATGCGTTGGGTTTGATTAGGTATATTTACGGTAGACCGCCATGCACAGATCCAGTTATTTTATTCAGGGGAGGTCAGACCAAATTCTAATTCAAACACTATGAATCAGTTTAAAAAGGTTTTCAAATGTCTTATTTTAAATTGGAGCGCAGTGGCTCAGTGGTACAGTCAAGGCTTGACTCAGGACAGAGGGGTTGCGGGTTTGAGCCTCACTGGCGTCACTGCATTCTGTCCTTGAGGAAGACACATTAATCCTTGCTTAGTACTGTTTCAACCCAGGAAGACCCGTCCAGACATAACTGCAAAATTGTTGACAGGGATGTAAAGAATCAAATAAAACAAACTAATTTTAAATCAAAGTAAGACAATTAGTCATTCATAAAGTTTTGAAATTCTGATTAGGAACGTAATTTATGTACATTTTGAAAATTCAGTAGTTCAGTAAGGCTAGAATTTTTTTATTAGTTGATTTATGGGATTTTTTTTAAGATTTAGAAACTGAAAAAAGAAGAAGAAAAATTTCAGAGATTTTTTTTTTTATTTTTTGTCATTTTCCTAAAAATCTGGACATGACAGTGTCATATCAAAAATACACAGAACCTCAAAAATAAAAAATAAATTTCAATGATACAAATAATATTTAGAGTTGGTGGATAAAATAAAAATGATTTTTTTTTCTACTTTCCTGAAAATTACAGCAGGAAGATTTGTAAATCAACTAATCAAAAAATTCTGGCCTAACCTTATACATGTACTTGACTCCTGGATCCTGGGTAGGGGCCCCAAAATAAATACATTATTGCACCTGTTGGAATTCATATACAATTTTTTTTGAAGGTCCACTAATGACTAACATCATGTGCAGGATGCAGGAGGGTGGGTGGAGGCAATCACGTCACCACTTTTCTCTGAAATTCTTGTGAATAAGCAAAATCTTTCTAGATGTCTTCATTACAAGTTACAAAACTGTAATTTTATACAATGATAGTTGTAATTTTATATGGCGGACATGTTTGTAGAGCAAAATATTTTCTGTAATTATTGGGCTTTTTAAAAGTTTATTAGACCCAGATCATGCATAAGAGCAGTGTAATCTTAATCTTTATCATCAATCAATGTATCAGCAAGCAAATAAAACATTGTCTTACTAGGCTACTAGCTATCAAAATGTGTTGAAATACTTTTAGTACATATATAAAAAATTAGTGACTAAAACTTCTATTTTCCTGTCATTCATGACCATTGTTCTCTGCTCACTTAAGAGGATCTGTAGGAGCAGTCTGATCAGAGTTCATAGAGTTTGCATCCATGATAAAAGTAGTTTTAAGTGCATTTGAATATAATATGTAGCAGCAGACATAAAAAAAAGCAAACAACATTTTTAGGACAAAAAAATATTGCTGGATAAGAGTTAAAATTGCAAATACTGACAACCCTAATTGCCAGGGTCAACACTTTGTAAGGAGCAGTTTGATTTGGGTAAACACTAATTATAATTCTGCATCTTACTTTCCACACTGTTTGCTTAGGCGTCTCTGTATATAGAGTAAAGGTGGTAATACTGAAATCGGACAAGACTTATAACACTGTAACTGTAGCAAGCCAGGACTTTGTCAGTAAAACAGGATAGTGTGTGCCACAGTGAAAATAGTAGTTGTTATTTAATTGAGGACAGTTAAACAATAAAAATGCCAAAATTCTCCAGAAAGAAGCGGAAGAATGGTTTAATTATACCAGTGCAGGTAAAATAATATCTAATCGTCAAAAAAGTGTGTATCATGCAAAGTTTGTATTAACTTGCTCGATTTTCAGCTAAAGAAAGGCTGGGGTTTACTTGTTGGACGGTATTCAGTTTTCATAATTCATAAACGGGATGATTTTAATTTTGAAATAGTGAATTTCCCCTTTCTTGATGGAGATGTTCCTTGCTCTCCTTCCTATGATGTATATATTTCTCAGCTTATTCGTTTTGCTAGAGTGTGTTCTAATGTTGAGGACTTCAACAACAGAAACTTATTTTTAACTGCTAAGTTATTAAAACAAGGTTATAGATATCATAAAATTCGAAAAGCATTTTCTAAATTCTACCACAGACACTCTGAGTTAATTGTTAAATAAAACTTTGGGTTAAAAACTCTTCTGCAACAAGGCATATCAGAACCTATATTTTATGGTGATTTAGTTTATAAATTCAAACAAATTGTTGGAAAACCTAATTTTAGTGATCAATTCAAAAAGATAGTAAAACGTTATAGAAGGGTTGGATATAACTTGGATATCATGCAACAGTCTGCATGCCTAGCTTTAAACCCAATCATGGTTTATAGCTATGGTTTCCTGAACGTTTCTTGTACTTCAACAACAGCAGTATCTAGGGCGAAGATTTGGTACCAGTAAAATGCATTTAAGCCCCAGGTGGCTTAGGCTGCTGTCTGTTCTAAGGCCGTGGTTCTGTTGTTGTTGACTTTTTGTTTATTGTTACTCCCATTGTGGGAGTCTGTAATTCAATGGGAGTCTGTAATTGTTCTATGTTTTGTTGTACGTTACTTTATGTCCGTTCTAGTATTGCAATCATCTTGATGGGGAAGAGAGAGCTGGTTGCTTTGCTTAATTTGTCTTCCTGGTGTCTCGTGATGGTTGATTGGCCCTTCCTTGCGGTGCCACGGGGTTGTCTGCGGTTTGTGATTGTGGTATTTCCTGATCATACTCACTATTTTTTATTACTGTTGAGTTCTTATCTTTGCTTTATCTCCTTATTATATAGTTATATGTTTTAGGAGATGATGCATTGATAAGTTAGGCGTCTTTCATGCAAACCAAACATCAATGTGTCTTGATCCACATCTGAACTAAGGGTGAGGTTGGTGCACCGTGAAACCGGTTTAAGCACTCCAGTAAAATATTTTTACTAACCATTCCAAGGCGGTGCTTCTTTTGTGGATCATTTATGTTGTATGATATTGTATTAATCGCCTCTGTCAGTCTGTCTGTCTGTCCGTTATGCTATCTCCTCCTAAACCGTTGGACGAAATTCAACCAAATTTGGTGTGTGAGTTACTCACATGAATGGGGTGTGCAACGGCAATTTTTTTTGGCCCCGCCCCCTGGGGCCCTGGGGAGGGGCCAAAAGGTCAAATATTTTATTTCAATTACAAGGTCAATTTCAAAGATTTTTATACCAAACTTTGTGTGTGTTGTACAAATGAAATATACAAAACATATCAGACAGGATTTTCATTCTGTCACCTTGGTCATGCCCCAGGGGTGGGACTTTGGGGAGCTGGGGTGCCCAGGGGGGGGGGGGGGGGTCAATATTTTTTCCAAACATGGTCATGTGGCATATCAAATCGACAGGGATGACGAGCAGAACAGAATGCAAGTAAAATTTTCATCCTATGGTCAAAATGGTGACCTTGGGGTGAGGTCAAAAGGTCAAATATCATTCAATTTCGGTTTACATGTCAATTTCAAAGATATTTATACCAAACTTTGTGTGTGTTGTACAAATGAAATATACAAAACATATCAGACAGGATTTTCATTCTGTTACCATGGTCATGCCCCAGGGGTGGGACTTTGGGGAGCTGGGGGTGCCCAGGGGGGGGGGGTCAATTTTTTTTTTCAAACATGGTCATGTGGCATATCAAATCGACAGAGATGACAAGCAGAACAAAATGCAAGTAAAATTTTCATCCTAGGGTCAAACTGGTGACCTTAGGGTGAGGTCAAAAGGTCAAATATCATTCAGTTTTGGTAACCATATCAATTTCAATTGTTAATACCAAACTTTGCGTGTGTTCTCACAAATAAAAGATAGAAGACATATTGAAGAGAACTTTCATTCTGTTGCCGGGATCATGCCCCAGGGGTGGAATTTTGGGGTGCTGGGGGGTCAAAAACTTTAGCCTGGGGATTTGCGGTGGCGCCCCATCGACTGGGCGTTCTAGTTACTGTCTTGTTTTCATTATGCTTGCATGCACGTCTGTTTATTGATGCCTTGTTGTCACCTGCTGGGAAAGGACTGACCTCTTGGCTCTTGTTTGTGATGTCTAATTGTGAAGTTTCACTTTCCCATTGGTATCCTGCTTGATTGTATCGATTCCTGATCTTTGCCCCTTTTCTTACTTTGAAGATTCAGCAGGAATGTTTGCTTCAAATTTAATTTTTTTTTTTTTTTTTTTTTTTAAATATAATTCTTTACGACCCAGTCAACAATTATTCAATTATGTCAGGACAGGTCTTCCTGGGTTGAACCAGTACTAAGCAGGGATTAATATGTCTGGCTTGAAGGACACAACACAGTGCCGCCGGTGAGGTTCGAACCCGCAACCCCTCGATCTTGAGTCAAGCACTCTTCCACTGAGCCACTGCGCTCCCATAACTGTCTTGAGTTCATAGTGAGCGTTTACCTAAATTTAAAAAAAAAAAGTTTTTCTGAAAAAGGTATAATTTAGCTGGTTAAATATCCAGGAGTTGCAGAAGCCAACCCAAACTATGATAAACGCTTTTCCTGCTACATGTATTCCTAACAATTGTCTTCTACTAGCTTATCTACATATGTACCGTATAATTTCTATTAGAGGTCCGGGCATTTATTAGAATCATAACCTTTCAAGGAGATGGGGGTGGACCTTTATTTGAGGCTACGATTGAGAGAAAAGTCATTAAAACATCCTGTAGCTTCAATTTATCGGTAAGGATGTTAGTGTTGCGAAGTCCGTATGTAGAGGACTATGGACACAGTAAACGGTTGGTATCAATAAAACTTTAAATATGCACTTTCCAGGGCAAAATAATGGCTGTTACAAGGTATGGGATTCACAACTTGCTAGCGACAGTCGGTATTCCAGACAATATGAAAGTAGGGTCAAAAAACAAAGTACCTTTCGTTGGAGGCAGAGGACTAGAAATTCCCTGCTTAAAACAAACTCGAGACTTTTCTAGATAAGGTAGGACAGATTATTGGAGGCTCGATTTTTTGGTAAATTTGCTTGAAAAATCAGCAATTTCGGCGTCCAAACTGGGGGATGGGCCTCTATTTTTTGACCTCTAATAGAACTTTTACAGTACATTGGTAGCATATAATGCAAACAATATGGACCCTGATCAGACTGCTCCCTTAGGAGCAGTCTGATCAGGGTTCATGGTGTTTGCTTCCAGGATAAAAGTATTATGGAGTGCATTTGAATATATGCAGCAGACATGATAAGCAGACAACATTCACGAAAAAATACTGGCAGGATAAGGTTAAATGAAACCAAACCAAACTTTTGATTAAACGAAAAATTTTCTCAACAGCCTATAGAACTAAACAGGTTAACTTATACAATATCGACTGATTGGAAGTTTAATTGAGAATATGTACAGAAATAGATGTAATTTGTCGTAAAGCCTCTCATTTGTACACATTCATCTATATTAAGTCTGCTTAGTGTCTACTAAATCATCTTAAATAATAAACCTTTAAAGTGTTGCAGATAATTTTAGAAAATAGGGTTTAAGACCAAATATTTCCTGTAAATTTACTTTCACGCAGATGATCTTCAGTACTGCTTTGCTGTGTAAACTTTATTTTGAGGGACAATATGTTTGAGTGAACAATACATTTGAGCGAAAACATTTGGGCGAGCTTTGTATGCATACGTTCGGGCAAACTTTTAACAAGTTTCACAATACGTTTACACCAATATAGTTATCCATAGGTACCTGGCAAAAGAAGACAGTGCTTGAACATCTGCAAGATGTTTGTGCAACATATGAACTGACTCTAAACATTTGACCTCTTACTCAAAGATTGGTGAGCAGGAGGCAACAGATAAAATATATTTTATATGGCTAACGGAATGGGGGTACCTAGGTATTCCTAAATACCTATAAAAAAGCCCAAACATATTCGCTCGCTCGTATTGTAAAAATTTGCTCAAACATAAATTTGGAAAAAATGCTCAAACGTGCTGCGCCCTTATTATACCCCCCGCAAACTTTGTTTGTAGGGGGTATACTGTTTTCACGTTGTCCGTCCGTCCATCCGTCCGTCCGTCCGTGCGTCCGTGCGTCCGTCCGTAACGCTTTGTTTCCTTAATAACTCGAAGAGTCATCGCTGGATTTTCATCAAACCTTGCAAACATGTTCATATATGCAAGACAAATACTTTAGACAAAAAAGTAAGGGCTAGGGGCCAATTCTATTAGAGTTATTTCCCTTTGTAGTTCTAAATGGCTTTTAATATAGTGCTTTTTCCTTAATAACTCGAAGAGTCATTGCTGGATTTTCATCAAACCTTGCAAGCATGTTCATATATGCAAGACAAATACTTGAGACAAAAAAGTAAGGGCTAGGGGCCAATTCTATTAGAGTTATTTCCCTTTGTAGTTCTAAATGGCTTTTAATATAGTGCTTTGTGCTTATGCTATTATAGGCCATATACGGGCCAATTAACTCCTACCACAGCTTTCGATGGAACAATTTGATACTTTTCCTGTACAATGTAGACACACTGAACATATGCATGAAGGAGTTTAGTTCAGAAAAGATAATTTTTGACAAAATGACAGTTTTGAGAACTTAGACAATTTTTCCCTAATAAGGTGTTTGTATATGCATGGATAGTGCCTTTATGGGCCGATCAACTCCTACTACAGCTTTTGATGGAGCAATTTGATACTTTGCGGATACAATGTAGACACATTGAACATATGCATGAAGGAGTTTATAATTTTTGTTTGCACAGATTCTACTGAAATCTTCTTATCAAAACTAAGGTCTTCTTGTTCGAACTATAACTTGCCAAGTTTTTTCACTGACTCTTACTGTGCGGGGGGTATCTAATAAGCATTGCTTATTGACTTTTTTCATTTTGCTTTTGCTTAGACTCAGTGATAGAGTGCTTGGCTTCAGATTGAGAAGTTCCTGGTTCCAACCTCACTAGAGGCACTATGTTGTGTCCTTAAGCTAGACACTTCATCCTCTCTACTGGTTTAATTATTGTAGATAAACAGCCTGACATGATTGAAAACTGTTGACTAGGACTTTAAGCATCAACTCAAACATACAAATAAAATGTTTTAAAGTTTAAGTTTTGGTATGTAACTTCATAGTGTGGTCTTTGAAGAGATTAGTGAATGTAAAGTGAGTGACTCTAATAGGCCCTCCTGTTTTAAACATGAACAAAAATTGAAAATGACATCTGCTGCCAGTTCTGGGTGATATGCCATGCTTAAGCACAGGTTAAGATGAAGTCTGAATGCACAGATTGTTGACATAAATTCCGATGATGTACAATAAAACCTGTGTAAAATGGCCACTCTAAAAAAACCTAAAACTGGTTTAAGACCAATTATCACTTAATGCAGGTCAAAAGTATTGCAGAATGCTCCAAGGGGAGCATTCTGCAATACTTTCGACCTTCATTAAGCTACTATTTGTCATTAAGATCTTTGTTTTGTCTATTTTTGAGTGGCCATTTTACACAGGTTTTACTGTAGTCTGCATAATCATCTTTTTTGCAAATACAGAGGGCACAAATCCTGCTAAGCTGAAGAACATATCAGGGACTTTTTCTTAAGCTGTAAATTAACCCTTTACCCGCCAGTCATGACTTTTGTTGTCTGCTCTCTCACCTGTTTATATTGGAGTGCAGTGGCTCAGTGGTAGAGTGCTTGACTAGAGATCGAGGGGCTGCGGGTTCGAGCCTCACTGATGTCACTGTGTTGTGTTCTTCAGCAAGACACAGTAATCCTAGCTTAGTACTGGTTCAACCCAGGAAGAATTGTCAGATTGTTGATGAGATGTAAAGAATCAAATCAAACAAACAAACAAAAAATCACCTGTTTATGTTCTAAGGTTGCCTGTATTACAAACAATATGGACCCAGATCAGACTGCTATAAAGGGAGCAGCCTGATCAGGGTGCATAGTGTTCGCTTCAATAATAAAATCTAGTCTTATTTGCACTTGAATATTAACAGCAGATGTAAATGCGGACAAAAAATAGCGGGGGATAAGGATTAATAATTCATATCTTTCTTTATCAGTTTCTTTTCTGTCATAGCTATTTTGATCCCTGGTGACAAAAGAATGAATTCAAGATAAAAAGTAGGTGTCATCTAAAGGTGTTCTGTTGTCATAAAATATATTAAATATTGGAGAATCTTTTAGATAGTGAATCCTAGTTAATTTGAGCTCCATTTCACTAAACCATTTCCATACCATTCAGGATGATTGATGCATGCTTTCCCTTCTGCTTGTATGTACTTTGGTAGCCTTTGTCTGGAGTACATTTGAATGTTATGCAGCAGACGTAATAAGCAGATGACATTTTTCAGACTAAATAAATACACTGTATTGGCAGGATAAGGATTTGGAAACATTGGATTCAGATTAAAAGGTGTATTTCGGATATGTTTTACTAATTTTCTGTCAAAATATATTTTTGGTTTCTAAACTCTTTCCTTGCTAGCAGCCATTTTTGTCGTCTGCTGATAACCTTTGCAATCAGTTTGGACCCAGATCTGGACCGACAAAATGTTGGTCCAGATCTGGATCCAAACCGTTTGACACTGTGATAGTGTTCCTGAAATAATTTTTTGATAAAGTTAATTTTGAAAAAGTCTGCAGACGACAACAAAAGCATGAAAAATTACCCAGCATGAAAAGAGGTAAAAAACCTATCCCATCATATGTTTTGGTTGGAAATTAGGAGAATAATCACCTTTTTTGGTCAAATATTTTTTTACAAACCAACTAATTTTATCTCAAACTACTGACAATGCCAAGTGAAATATCTTGTCCTGAGAACTTTGAGTTAACAAGAGTCTTTGTACTGTATACACAAGGTAGGAAGAAACTTCTAAACTGCTTCTTTTGTTTCAAAACTTCTTGGAATTTTACAGCCCTAATTCTGTCATTGTGTCTGCCTCATGTGTATATTCATATGTACTTCAGGCTAGTTTTTATCTATGAATCCTATCAGACTGCTCCTAAGGGAGCAGACTGTTTTAAGTACATATTGTTAAATTTCAAAATAATTTGGCACAAATGATCCTTGGGTGACCCTCTGCCAAAGTTATTCAAATTATTTTGATTGTTTGAAAAACATAGCTGCCAGGGGTTATGACCAGTTTATCCTATGTTAATATAGGGAAAACAAATAAAGATCTTATGAAAATGGTGTAAGGGAGACAACACTTTTTTTATTGATTAGTAGAAAAAGTGCTTAGAGTTTTCTCCTTTGATCCCGGGTAGATGATAACCATTTATTTTTCTTGGAGAATTCCCCATTATAGGATGACTTTGATCATTCAAAGTAGTGCCGTCCTTGGGGTCATATGTTTTACATAGGCTTATATAGTGAAACATAAAAGAATCTTCTTCTCTGAAACCACTAGGCATAGAGCCTTGATATTATGTATGTAGCATCATCTAAACTCCAGCTGTTAAGTTTTTAGACTTAATTTTTCGCAATAACTTTTTTATCTTCGATTTTAGCAAAATGTGTTCGCGATAAAAGTTGTAGAGGAGAATTTCCGCCAACTTCTCCAAAAGGTCTTGTGCTTGTGGCGCAAACAGATTTTTGTGTATATAGATGAAGATTTTGCAATAAATGGAATTCGTCCTAAATTTCTAAGTCTTTTATTGACAGGTATAACTTGAAAAGGCGTGACAGAAAGGGGTAGTTTCAAAAAATATTCGGAAACTGTGCATATCCCATTCTTCAAAGGCTGTGCATAACATAAAACTGCAGCTAACATACTCAGAATTTACTGTGCATATGCAGAATTAACTTAAAGCAGGCTCATTTGTAGGAACAAAGGCTGGGTTATCGCATGACGTGCAATTTTTCTCTTACGCACGTGCTATGAAATGAACGGTTTTGAGATGACCCTACTAGATTAACGCACGAGCAAATCAGGCGCGATTTCTATTATATTTGAACAAGCAATCCATCGCTTTAGTAATTGAATTAGGGCGGTGCAATGTAACTTTTTGACTGACATCTTAGACTTAGTTTATTTGCGCTTTGGTTAAAATGTTCAAAGAGTGCATCTAAGCACAGATGAACCTGCAGCATCTTGGATGTTGGAACCATTTGGAGAATTTGGCGGAGATGTTCCTGAATACTTTTCATCGCTAACACATTTTGCTAAAATTGAAGATAAAAAAGTTATTGCAAAAAATTAAGTCTAAAAACTTAACAGCTGGAGTTTAGTGAACCTTTTTGTTTGTTTGTTTTATTGCTTTACGTCCCAAGTCAACAGCTATGGTCATTGTGGGACGGTCAGTTCACCTAACCACACTTTTTCCTGGGCAGGCTTGAACAAGCGGTTAACCAGTAATTGCACATACTTTCGCTTGTAACTGACAACAACCCTTCTTGAATAAATCAGCGGAAGGGAGGAGAATGACCATAGAAATTATTTCATGATCGATCTCCACGAAAGTATGGGACCGGACCGGGATCGAACTCGCGACCCCTGGATCTGCAGTCAGACACGCATCTGTAGCCAGACACGTTACCAACTGCGCTACGCGGCCCGGTATCTAGTGAAGGGGGGGGGGAGGGGGGGGGGGGGGCAAGAAATGGCCCCGCCCCAGATTTTGCATCTTTTACTTATACTTATATAAAGAATAGCTGAGGCTCTACATCCTGTTGATTTTGTCAACATAATTTATGGAAAGTCTTAATGGAACTGCTAATCAATCAAAATTCAAAGCTGGACTTATGGGGCTAAAGTGCATAAGCAGTTAGGAAAATATCTACAGTAAACCCAGCTTTGAAGCATCCAGGTTAGTTTTGTCATTTGGGCATTACAAGAACATGAGATTTTTGGCTACCAGCAAGGGCTCAGACAAAACACTGTGTCTAGGATCTTTAGAAGAACAGATCAGAACATACAGTTCATTCTATTGTCTACATGGGTCCATGGCTCTGGCACTTGAAAACACATGTCCATATTTTGGGGGAAAAGAAAACTAAGGCCATCTGCATTTCTTGAAAAAAAAAGTTTTGAAGGCTATCACAGGTTTAAGTTACCATATGTGCAGTTTAGATCATTTCGGTTGAATGTATTGAATGACAGAGATGAAAAAATTATATTTGTCCTATGAGTACAGGGTAGATACTGATCATGCCAGCTAATGACAATCCACACTGTTTTCCTGGATCTATTCTGCCTGTTTCTTCAGGGTAATTAATACATTGAAAAATGCATAGGAGACAACAGAAGACTGTGAGAAACTTCGATAACTTCTTTAATGTTTTGTTTTCTTTTCAGTATGGCGATGCTTAAAGTATTATGAATGAAAAACAAACAAATATGATACTGTTTGGGCATTTTAGAAGGACAGTTTGCACATATCAAAACATGAAGGGAGCTTTGTCATGTAGTCTTTTGACTTCTGTTTGACATACACAATAGAAAAAGGTCCCTTATTCTATATATGAATGTAATGAAATGGTGAGATCAGTCTGAGCATTAAGAACCTTTGATTTTCCTAAGCATTAATCCTAGCATCCTTTTTTGGGACATAGACAAACAATGCAGACCCAGACCAGATGCCACAGAACACAGCGTCTGATCAGGGCCTACACTGTTTGCTTACAGAGTATGACCAATTAAAATTTGAATAGAAATGAAAAATACCACCCAACAAACCCTTGAAATGGAACTGGATTGGCCCAATTGATAAGAGCGGGAAATTCCATTCGGATTAAAGGGGAACAGAACATGTGCATTAACAATTACACAAAATAAAAGGTAATTTTTAGATCGAGCATTTTAATGCAAAATTGATCAAAATTGGACGAAAAATAAGGAAGTTATACCTATTAACCCTTTGTATACTAATGGATTATTCCTTCTGGTCTGATACAAATAAATTTGGGATAGTCCATTGTACATTATCTAGGTGTGTTAGGTCATAATTCTAAAAAAGTATTTTTGTCTGAAGATCATTTTTACCTATACAAACAATGTAGACCCTGATGAAATGCAGCATTATGCTGCATTACATCTGGATCTTCACTGTTTGCAAAAGCACTCGTTTACGGGTTTCCTGAATACAAAGGGTTAACAAATCTAGAATCTGAGTTCTCAAAGGCCAGTGGAGGCCACCTATTTCAATACTTTATGCATCAGTCACACTGGACTAACAGATCATCTGCAACAGATAAAAGCTGTTGACGTCAATTATGTTTATCATCTGTTTCATAAACAGACTTTGCGGTCCTTAATTTTTTGGTTGTATTGTTGTGGGAGATGGATATTATACCCTCTGACCAGAATAATATATGTCCTCTGACAAGGAAATAATACAGTCTCAGACCAAATAGTTTTGTCAGACTCTCAACAGAACATAGTTTAGCACATCAAAATGGAAGTTAAATAACATTTCAAGCATGGATTTAGTTTATATTCCAGTACCTTTTGACAAAGACATTGTGGCACCAAACAGTATCAATAACATATGAGCCGTGACATGAGATTTCCAACAATGTGATATGTGCAACCAGCAAAGGCTCAGACCAGCCTGCGCATACGCGCAGTCTGGTCAGAGCCTTTGCTTGTCCCTTGAATATTCTACGAGTGTTAAGCTATTGATAGAACATCATTTGTAGTTTCTAAGCTTAAAAGGAGGCTGTACAGGCTAGTCTGAGTCTACACTTATCAAAATGCCACATTGTTGGAAATCTCATCGTACATTGTCAAGACAGTTTGTTGACTTCAGAAGCATTTTTTATGTCACTCAATGCTGTAAATATATCGGATGCACTGAATAATAACATTTTATTTTTCAGGGTCAAATTTTGAAATCAATAAAACAGGTTAAATTGTTAATATAAGATTTGTTTGTAGTCAAATGAATGAGATGAGCAGGTCACGTGGATGGATCAAAAGCAGATCACGTGGATGAGATAAAAAAAATTGCATGCTGTTTGGCTATAAACCGGCTTATCTTGAACAGTAAATGGGAGAGAATTTTCTCTCTGGACTGCTGATTCAAGAACTGACAAATGCACTTGACAAGTCTTCTGAAACTGCCTAGTAAACACTCTGATAGGCGATATTGCCGTATTTTTGTAACCCCACAAAACAAATAATGGGAATATCTTTTTAGCTCACATGAGCACAAACACTGACACTGACATTGAAGGGATCAGTCAATGTCAGTTGTTCGTCGTTGTCCGTCATCATGCATTGAACAACAATTTCCTTTCAATGACACTTCTTCCTTAATACCACTGGGCCAATTTTAACCAAGCTTCACAGAAATGTTCCTTAGCTGACCCTCTACAAAAATCACTAAAAGATATTTGATCCGTCAAAAAACATGGGTGAAGCTTCCCTTATATGCTTCTACTATGATTAAGGAGTTTCTACCGTGCTGTTGCCGTTCCTGCTACAATTCACGTCGTCAAAGCGTAGCAGAATTGCCGTTCAGTGGAATGGGGGTTTAAAGAAGCAACACAATTTTGAAATGCCGTCTGCTGCAAATTTCAGATTCCATAACTTATTCCTTGCTGGATCCAAACCGTTTGACACTTCGATATTGTTCCTGAAATTTATTTGTGAAAAAGTGAATTTTGAAAAAAGTAGCAGACGAGAACAAATCATGAAAGTTACCCAGTATGATAAGAGTTAACACATTTAAACCTAGGGACCTTTTTTTGTACATAGGTAAACAGTGCAGACCCAGATTAGAAGCCACAGACTTCTCATCAGGGTCTCCACTGTTTGCTAACAGAAAGTTCTATTAAAATTTAAATAAAATTGATAAACATACCCAACAACCCTTAAAATGGAAATAGACTGGTCCAATTGATAAGAGTGGGAAATTCCATTTGGCTTAAATGGGTTCAGGTTTGAATACACATTCTGTTTCAGGTGGAAGATGTGAATGGTGTGACCTGTCATGAGGTAATCAATGTTGCCAGCCAGACAGAACTGGACAGGAAGAAAGCTGGGATGACCTTGAACCTTACTCTCACTAAATATGTCCCGGAGAACATACAGACACCCCTGGAAGGACCGGATGAAGAGTCAGGTAGAGTTGAGCAAAATATACATAGTCAACTTATTTAATTGGAGTCATTGCAAACCTGATATCCTTACATCTATGTCCATACTAATGATATGTTAAATCTAACGAGACAATGGCTATAAATAAGTTTCAAATGTCAAGGTTGACCTTTTCTTTATCAGCCAAGGTCGCTCCTATTGGAGTCCCATCAACATATTAAGACATAGCTTTCTCAGGAACCACTAGGCCAATTGAACTAAAATTTCATATGAAGACTCCTTAAAATAGGTTAGCCAAAATTGATACAAATTGATCTGGGTACATGATCAAGATGGCCACTTTACCCATATATGGTAAAAACCTTTAAATATCTTATTCTCTGGAACCAAAAGGCTTATGGCCTTGGGACTTGGTATGTAGCATTGGGAATGTGCGCCCTACCAGGTTTGCACAAATGATGAATCTAGCTTGACCTTGACCTACTTTATGGCAAGGTCAAATTTAATTCCTAATGCATATATATGGGAAAAATCTTGAAATGTTCATTTTTCTATAACTGTTTAAGCCGAAACCATCATACTTTCAAGAAAGGTTTAACCTTATGAGACAACGGCTTTATATAAGTACCAAATGTTAAGCTGACCTGAGACCTTTTATTGGAGGCCACTCATTTGGACTGCCACATTCCTATCTAAACATTGGTTTTTCAAAAATCACTAGGCTGTTTGATGGAGTATTCGTTAGATTGTTTTAGGTCACTTGATCAAAATGGCTGCAACCTTCATATAAGGTAAAACAAAATACGTTTTATTATAAGCCGCAGTTGACCTTGACCTATTTTAACATTATGAAAGAGATCAGGTGAGCGCCTCAGGACCTTAAGGTCCTCTATTATCTCTTTTCCCAAACTTATTTAATAAATTCAATAAAGCTTGAGAACACATCTAAGATCCTCTATTAAAAGTGAAGTTCCTCGGAGAGGTGATTGCTGAACTAGAAAGGATGCAGAGAAACAGTATTACAAAACCAGGTTGACTAATTGAGACACAGTGGGTCCAGCCAAAGACCAGCATCAGCCTACAGATGAAAGTTTTATGTCAGGGTTATTGTTTAGTATGAGGCCTGATCCATTGTTGTGGGATTATAGAGATAAAACCAGTCACACAGCGTGACTGGTTTTATAAGCAGGCATGTAGAATCCACGTTTTAGTTGCGAATGCTACATCATCCTTTGATTTCAAGCTAGTCCATTGGTGCAATTTCATAATAAATATGAATTCATAGAGTGGATCAAAATCAATGTAGATCCTTATCAGCTGGCATGAAGCGCTGTTTAAAAGAGAGGATTTAGAACGTTGTAAAAGTTATATATATGCAGTGCACTTATTAAGGTTGAATACTGTACAAAAAAACCTGTGTAATACGGCCACTCTCAAAAGACCAAAAAATGGTTTTCAAGACAGATTATCACTTAATGCAGGTTGAAAGTATTGCAGAATGTTCCAAAGGGAGCATTTTGCAATACTTTCGACCTTCATTAAGCTACCACTTGTCATTAAGACTTTTGTTTTGTCTATTTTTGAGTGGCTGTTTTACACAGGTTTTACTATACTTATGTCATAAACCGATGAATATGTGTCTGGAAAAAGGGACATTTAGCAGGGATTTTTACCAAACAACAAAGGCGAGTTCAACAATGCGAGCA
The DNA here is from genome assembly GCA_964019695.1 of Loripinus fragilis. Lineage (NCBI taxonomy): Eukaryota > Metazoa > Mollusca > Bivalvia > Lucinida > Lucinidae > Loripinus > Loripinus fragilis. The sequence continues at coordinate 39,449,597 of OZ026515.1, forward strand.
CTCCAAGGAAGCAGTGTGATCAATACATTGTTGAACGATAGCGAGTGCTCGCTCAATAAAAAATGGCTGCGCCCAGTAACAAACAAATCAAATTCCCCCATTGGTTGGAAATCAAAGCGAAACACCTTCCTACCTTCAGTTTAAATTGTTACATTTCATATATATTCCACACAAAGAAACATACATCGTCATTCCGAAAATTGAATCTGAAAATATTGCTTGCATAGTCCCTCACGAAAACCCATTATTGTTTTGGTAGCCATCTTGGATTTTCGGGCGATACACCTATCAACTTGAATGACAAGCGCTTGCAATTACCTTGGCAAGCGCTTGCATTCAGAGAGAAAGCACTCGATAGCAGTCCGAGCGCTCGCATTATTGAACACGCCTCAGGGCTTATACGGTACTTGAGCTTTGAAAAGGGAAAATCAATATCCTGCTATTAGGGAATGCCTGATGCATTAGAATTATGATGTATAGGCTGGAATGTCTGTGCATTTTGATCAGGGGCCAATTATTGTGAATCAGACTCTTCTGAATTTCTTTCTTTTTGCCTCTGGTTTAACATGAAACTTGATATGTAACATTGGAATATATTGCTATAAAAACCTGAAACTTGACCACCAGTTGAGTTACAGGGAGGTCTATGGCCTTGGCTTTCAGCAAAGTGCAGGCCTTTAGTTAAGAGTGCATTCAAAAACTGTATTCTTATTTCTCAACCAAAACATATGTTTTGGGTACTCAAAAAGAACCGTCTCAATGAGACAGTTCTTTAGAGCACCCATAACATATGGTGAATCTGATGGGTTAGAAACATTTACAATTTTACCCTCAACAATTTGTTTATCTAAACCTATGAAAGTGTGTAAATAATGGTTGTATATGATACTTCCATTAATACCTATTTGAAAGAAAGTTAATATTGAACAGAAAAGGCTCTTCTCTGAAAATTTACATGTAGATCACAAATATTTGTTTGATATCATTTATGTAATCAATAATTAGAATTGATGGTGCATATAAGGGATGATACCCACAACATATTAACCCTTAATGCGCCAATCGCAACAAAAGTCGTCTGCTTTTCTCGTCTGCTGAAATGTTTAAGAAGCCTCTATGGCAAACAGTGTGGACCCAGATCAGACTGCTCCTGTAGGAGCAGTCTGTTCTGGGTCCACACTGTTTGCTTCTATACTTAATTCGTCAGTAATGCTAGGCAATTATTTGCAGCAGACAACTTCAGCAGATGACATTTTCAGATGCCTTTTTTTCCTTGGGGCTTTAAGGGTTAACTTCATTTTGATTGTATATGTGTAATGTGGTTCTTTAAACATGCATATGCATCTATCTAGTGGGGCTTAAAGTCTATTTTTTGGTCTGAGCCTTCATCTACTTCCATACTTTGTAAATGTGAGTAGAAAAGCCTTGGGCGAGACTGCGCAGATGGGCAGGCTTGTCTGAGCCTTAGCTGCTCATCAATGCATTTAGTACAAAAAATCTCTATGCTGGCTCCTATGTTTTCTTTGAGAAATTAGACAATTACCAATCTGGCCCCGAGGTTATAACACCATTTCATGCTCATCTCAACTGAGCATGAAATTTCATCTGCTCATTAAAACTGAAATGCTGAAAAACAAGGATTTTTGCCAGCTCTAATTTCTCAGATTTTGTATTTATCCTGCTAATAGATGTTAAAATGCCAACAATTGTTAGCATTTTAACATTTATCAGCAGAATAAATTTCATACTCAGTTGAGTTAAGCATGAAAAAAGTTTTATAACCTCAGGGCTAGAGGATTACCAATCTAGATACCCTTCATACACAAGGCCATTTCTTATTTGAGCCGTGGCATGAGATTTCCAACAATTTGGTATGTGCGACCAGCAAAGGCTCAAACCAGCCTGTGCATACGCGCAGACTGATCAGAGCCTTTGTTAGTCGCTTGAATATTCAATGAGTGTTAAGCTACTGACCAAACATCATTTGGAGTTTCTAAGTTTAAACGGAGGCTGCACGACACTTGTCAAAATGCCACATTGTTGGAAATCACATGTCACGGCTCAATTATGTCTTATTTCTGATTTGTCCTTTGTAACAGATGGAGATGAGCCCTTGATGAGTGGCTCTGGGGTAGTGAGTAAAGAGATTACAGATGAGAACCTCCTTGAGGCTTGGAGAGACGTCCTCAAGAAATGGCACCAAAACCTGTCTCAGAAACCCAAGCAGGTTCACCAGTTGGCCAGGAAGAGTATTCCTGAGGCTCTTAGAGGGGAGGTGTGGCAGCTGCTCGCAGGTTGTCAGAATAGTCAGGAGCTACTAGAGGCTTATAGAATACTTATGACTAAAGTAAGATATTGTGTCATTCTATTATTTACTGTGTATTTTTTAGAGGAGCGCAGTGGCAGAGTGCTTGAATCGAGATTGGAGCCTTACCTGAGACACTGCCTTATGTTCATGAGCAAGACACTTTATCCACGGCTTAGTACTGGTTTATCATCATGACATGACTGAAAAATTGTTGATTGGGACGTAAAGAATCAAATCAAACAATTACTTACTGTATTCAGTAAAATTTGAACAAGTCCATAAGACTAACTCGTTAGGTGCGTAAAATGTAGTGAAGGTATATCAGACAGTGTAGACCCTGCACAGTCATTCTGATCTAGGTAAACACTAATCCGGGTCGTACTTGATTCATACTGTCCCGTGTGTTCAGAGTACTCCCAGAAGATGATGTGAATCAAGTGAGACAGACCATTTCGGCGTACTCCATAGTGACTCCCCAAGTTACTCTATGAATAAAGTACGTCAGACTCAAAACAGGAAATGGTCTTACTGGCACTATTCCTGTATAGAGTTTCTTGTTTCAAAGCTAATGTTTGTGGAAGTTTCTCTTCCATTCAACCTTTCAGCCATTTTTGTGATCACGTGATCTCTCTACTCCGACCACACCACCTCGGACGGTGGTGTACTCGTAACAGCTTCTACACAGCTGTTCTCTCATACTTAATTGGAATTCTGCCTGTCCGGAGTAAAAAGCCTAGTCCGAACAGGTGATTCAAGTATGACCCAGGCCTACCAGAATGAATGTTGGATAAAACTGGTAATACTCCCATTTTGGCTAGTCTGTAATACACACCTGTTATGCATCACTTGCAGACCATTACTGGTAATACCTAGCAGGAACATGACATCGGAACAATGTGTATCAACGTTGATGTGACACCATGACATTGCATTGATGTTGTTACGACATTGGTTTGACATCATGTGCCTGCTGGGTAGTAGCTGGGGTTTAGGGAGTAATTGCTCTTGATATTTCTGATTGAAAATCTAGGTTAGCTCCAACAAAGTTTCTACAAAACTTTTTTCTCTTTATGATGGTATTAATGGGCTTCATTTTTAGAAAAAAACTGTCTTGGGGGGTTAGTGGACAACAAAGGCGCAGACCAGCCTGCACATCTTTGCAGACTGATCAGCGCCTTTATTATTCACTATCTGGAAAGTATCATATCTAGATTTGCTACAAGTGAAATTTCAATTTTCTAGCTAGTCTCTGTAGCTGAGCAGGCTGGTTTGAATCTCACTTTGTCAGAAACCCCGAAGACAGGTTTTCTTGCATCATAGGCCAAATGTTAAAAGATTTCAAACACTTTCCTATACTGTTCTCAGCTTAATTTCTAGTTATCAAGTCTTTGATCTATCAAATGCTTGTCCAATTAGCAAGCGTGGAGGACCCTAATCAGACTTCTTCGAGCAGTTTGACCTGTTTTTGCACTGTTTGTCTGGGCCTTTCTGACAACTAACTTGTCTTAGAAATTTTAGAACATTTATTGCTTAGGCCTCCAGCACAGAGGGTGTAAGTAAAATGTTTGTTTTATTTATCAACCATGCACTTAAAAGAACTGTTTCAATGAAACAGTTCTTTTGAGCACCCAACACTTAATGTTTAATGCTTTATCCCCTAGTGTCGTCTGCTGATAACTTTCGCAAACAGTTTGGACCCAGATCAGGCCGGACAAAATGTCGGGCCTGATCTGGATCCAAACTATTTGACACTCTGGTGGTATTTGAAAGAATTTTTAAAAAAAGTTGATTTTGAAAAAATCAGCAGACAACAAAAAAGCATGAAAAATTACCCAGGATGCAAAGAGTTAAACTGATGGATGAGAAGATGATAATATTTTGAAGTACAGTTATTTTGCTAAATATCTGAACCTATGATTAATATGTGAGATTTTGTTTACTTTCAATATGTTTTTCCTATCTTCAGGAGACCCCCTGTGAAGGAATTATATCCAGAGATATAAACAGAACTTTTCCTGCCCATGATTACTTCAAGGAAGCTGGTGGTGTAGGTCAAGATTCTCTCTATAAAATCAGCAAGGTAATGTAGGCATTTGAATTATCCTGCTAATATATTTTGTCAAGAAAATGCCATGGGCTTGTTACATCTTTTGCATATATTCAGAAGCACTTCAGACAGGGTACGTGCATTAAGGGGCTATTTTGGCCCCCTTTAGAGCCAAAAAATGAAAGTTGCTTTTCACCAATTTCATCTTATTGGTTTATTAGAAGAATAGCCCAAGTGTAAAATTCTGGAATTTGTTTTACTTTTACCGGCTGCTGGGGTAACCAAAATGGCTGACAAAATAGGCTTAAGATAGAGAAATCGCCATTTTAGGCCAAAATTGAGGCTTTTGGAGACCGATTTTTTAAGAATTAGATATCAGCACAAGCAAATACCAAAAAAACCTTTTAATATATTGTGTGCCACGACTATTCTCATCATCTGTTAAAATGTTTTTTTGGTATTTGCTTGTGCTCTATATTAATTCCTCTGTTACATGTCTCAAATTTGCTCTAAAATGGTCATTTTCCTTTTTTCAGCCTATTTTGGCGGCCATTTTTGTTACCATAGCAACCGTAAAAGTCGAATCAATGCCAGACTTTTACACTTTGGCTATTGTTCTAATAAACTAATAAGAAGAAACTTGTCAAGAGCAACTTTTATTTTTTGACCTCATAGGGGGGCCAAAATAGCCTCTTAATGCACGTACCCCTTTATTATGGAAGCAAACAGTATGAATCCTGATGAAACTGATCTGGGTCCATAGTGTTATCAATACAGGCCACCATATAGTACATAAGCAGAAGAGAGAGGCAATGACAATTGTCGTGAATAGCGGGAAAATGGCTAAAAGTGGAATCTGGATGAGGACCTTTCATAAAAGATGTTGAAAAGCTGTTAGAGACATACTACATTTTAAAAAGGAGCTTTATATAAAAATATTCTTGTGAACCCCCACCCATCCCCACTAAAAACAACATAACTTTAACTGTTATTTGCAAATATATTTCAACAATCTGCATAAATATTCTGAGAATTCTTGAAAACATGTATTATGGTTCTTATGGTTAAATTAATTTTTTTTCCTTGCTAATGACCTTTGCAAAAAGATTGGACCTAGATATTGACAGGCAGCATGTTTGTCCTGTTCTGGATCCAAACCGTTTGATACTCTGATAGTGTTCCTGAAAGAGTTTTTTGAAAAAGCTAATTTTAAAAGAAAATCGCAGACTTCCACAAAAGCATGAAACATTACTCAGCATGCAAAGAGTCAAAGAAAGGCTGATCATAGAAGAAAGCTAACCATTGTTTCTTAAGGCATTGATAAACACATATAAGCCTAGCGTCCTTTTTGTGGGACATATGCAAACAGTGCAGACCCAGATCAGATGGTTCAGAAGGGGGGGGGTCTGACCTGGGTCTCCGCTGTTTGCTTAAAGTTTTTTCTATTAAAATTTTTGAATAAAATGAAAACACCACCCAACATCCCTTAAAACAGAAATAGACTTGTGCAATCGGTGAGTGTGGGAATTCTATTTGGCTTAAATGGGTTAAGAAAATGGATCATAAATTGTTCCTCCCTTTTATTTTGTAGGCTTACTCTGTATATGATGAAGAAATAGGTTATTGCCAAGGACAGTCATTTCTTGCTGCAGCCCTTCTTTTACATGTGAGTATCTTGGTATTTTTTGCTACTATGTAAATTTATGCCTTCCAGACTGTTCAGTTGTATGATTTCACTTATTACAATTGTTTCATAAGCTACCTACAATACAGTGTGGTTCCTGATCAGCTGGCTTTTGAAGCCAGCTGATTTGTATGTTCACTAGTTTCAAAAGAGGATATATCGGGTTTCAATAGCTTTTAGTATTGTTTTCGTATCTGTGTTTACGTGGGTGATTTACGAGGGCTGAGCAAAAAATTCGTAGAATTTCTTTATATTTTTTTTATTTGACGTCCGATCGATTTCATATTTTTACAGGCATAATTATAGTCTAATATCAATTTTCATGAAAAACTTCATTATCCTTACTCTACTATAAATATATTTATTTTCACCGTAAAAAGTGCGGGGTTCGCTACCCCGGAGCACGCCATAAACTCACTGTTGTTATGCTTTTAAAAACGATGATATTTCAAAATTTTTTGATTCAAATCAGCTGAAATTACGTCAACGTCAAGAATGGCGCCATTTGATGTTCCGTGCGAAATTTCTGACGTCACTTCCGAATAACAACGTCAAGACGCTAGTTATTGTGAGACGTTTGAACGGAAAAGTAAAGGGCGAAAATGGTGGTTCCAGAAGTGGTAGAAACTCGCGCTGCAATAAAATTCTGTGTCAACCTAGGACAAACGCCGACTGAGACATTTAATTTATTAAAAATAGCAGGAGACGCACCAGCAATGAAGAAATCAACAGTGTTCAAGTGGCACGCACGCTTTAAGCAGGGAAGAAAGAGCATTGAAGATGACTCACGGAGCGGAAGAGCGAAAGTTATAAGCGATAAACTAGTGACGTGCGTCAGCGACGTTGTTGAGAAGGACCGCCGCCAAACGGTTAGGGAGATATCTGAGACTGTAGGATCGTCATATGGAACAGTTAGAACCATTTTACACGACCACCTGCACATGAATCGTCTATGCGCGCGATGGGTGCCACGATTATTGACAGCTGAGGAGCGGGAAAGGAGAGTTGCTGTCTCGAAGCAGTTTTTACGGCGGAATACACGTGAAGGCGATATGTTTCTTGACAGAATTATAACATGTGATGAAACTTGGCTTTGGCTCTTCGATCCTGAGACTAAACAGCAATCTACGCAATGGACAGACAAAGAATCGGAAACCCCAAAGAAGGCCAGAGTTGCAAAAAGTGGAGGAAAATTTATGTTTATAATGTTCGCGGATCGACAGGGGATGCTTTTATCCCACGCCCTACCTCAGAGAGTCACAGTCAACTCACAGTATTACTCTAAGGTTCTTAGGAGAGACCTTCAGCAAGCAATCCGAAAGAAGCGGCCTGGTAAGGCAATCAGTGACTTCCTGCTGCACCAGGACAATGCACCACCGCACGTGTCAGTGGAGACCCGCCTCGAGCTGTCTCTTTTAGAGTTGGAGACTGTTCCGCATGCACCATACAGCCCCGATCTCGCTCCCATGGATTTTGCCGTTTTCCCCGAGATAAAGTCTCAGCTCCGTGGCAAGCGTTTTGGTGACTTTGTGGAGCTACGACAAGCCGTATCCAGCATCATTTCAAGCTATGACAGGACCTGGTACCGAGATATATTTCGAAGATGGGTTGATCGCCACCAGAAGTGTGTTAGAGAGCATGGACAGTATTTTGAAAAACTATGAGGTATTGTGTGCACATAAAGTTACTTGCCACAAAGACTTTGATAATACCACCAACAATTGACACTATGCAAAAATGCCATAAACAGCTCTTTTTTACCAAAATAACAGTATTTCAGGTAAATACGAGCTGTTCATGTGATTTCTACGTTTAATAAAGAGAAAATCAATTGCGTGTGCTAATACGGTGATATGACATCGTCATAACGTTATCAACGTTGTCAACGTCAAATGACGTTAACGTCATGGCGTGCTCCGGGTAGCCGATACTAACGCCGTAGGAGGAGCCATAGCAACGGCGTTTTTCTATCGATTTGTCTGAAAATTTCAAATTTTGTCCGTAATGAATAGATTTTAAACATATAAAATTTAGAGATTAATTGCACCAGTAGTTTTATTTTTATCAACAAATTCTACGAATTTTTTGCTCAGCCCTCGTATATGTGCAACATGGGTGATTTACATGTCCAGGCCCAGAGGTTATAATACTTTTTCCATGCTCAACTCAGCTGAGCACAACATTTATCCTTTTCATAAATGTTAAAATGCCAACAATTGTTGGCATTTTAATATTTATTAGCACGATAAATGCAACATCTGAGTGACTTAAATCAGGAAACTTCTTCATTTGTCGGTATTTACTTTTTTATGAGCAGTTGAAATTTTGTGCTCAGTTGAGATGAGCATGAAAAAAGTTTTATAACCTCGGGGCCAGGTTTCTGTCTCTCTATTTTTTGTCTCTATGTGTTTGTTTGTCTCATATGATCTCAAATATTGCATTGGTTTGTTTTCACAGATGCCCGAGGAGCAGGCGTTTGGTGTTCTAGTCAAGATAATGTTTGATTACAATCTTCGGGATTTCTTCAAGAATGACTTTGAGATGTTGCACCTACATTTCTATCAGCTAGAGAGGTTACTGCAGGTACAGTCCAGTCACATTGGTGAACAATTTCAGGATTATTTCTGAATTCAGGATTTTTAGATTCTGGAAATCCTGAATTGTGCAGATTATAAAAGCTGCTCTGATTTATTTTCAGTTACCTAAAGACTATTTAAACTTAAAATTGTTGATATTTTGTAGGCATCCTGCAAATTTTAAGGATTTTCAGGATTAATCCTGAATTCAGGACTTAGAGGCTCCTCAAAATCCTGAATAGGGATATTATAATAGCTTCTCTGATTTATTTGCAGTTTATCTAAAGACATTAATGTGACTATTTATCCCCCGACAAAGTCGGAGGGATATAGTTTTGGCGTCGTCCGTCCGTTCATTCCGTCCGTCCGTCCACACTTTTTGTCTGTCCGGAACCATATCTCAGTACCTATTGGTCAGATTTGATTCATTCTTGGTACAAATGATAAGTACCATGGACTCTCGATATCCTATAAGTTTGGTCAAAATCGACCCCTTAACACTTGAGTTATTGCCCTTGTTTTAGTATAGGCAATTATAAGGCAAAACCTATATTAGCTTTTTTATGTGATGATCTTCACATTTCATCAAAGCTATTATATTTAACAACTTCTCACTATTAGACCATGATTGCCAAGTGCCTGTAGATAAGCATGTCAGTGTCAAAGTTTTACCCCACCCCCTTTGACCCCACCTAAGGGGTCAAAGGTCAAATATTTATTTGCTAAAATTTTGCATACAGGCAGAGCAGCAATAGATATGAAACATATCAAACGGGAATTTAGTTTGAAGGCCTAAGTCCAAGCCTGTTGGGTGGACTTAGGGGGTGGGGCCGAGGTCAAAATTAAACTTTTTCAGAATATGGTCATGTTGCATATCAAATTAAAAGCTGACAATGCTGGCAGCAACATGGTAGCAAATATTTTGCACACAGACACACCCGCGACCCAGGGGGTGGGGTCAAAAGGACAAACTATATATTTTCCTGAAAGTAGTCATGCTGCATATCAAATTAAAGCTGACGACGCTGGCAGCAACATGGTAGCAAATATTTTGCCCACAGACACACCCTCGACCCAGGGGGTGGGGTGAAAAGGTCAAACTATATCTTTTTCTGAAAGTAGTCATGTTGCATATCAAATTAAAGGGAATTGAGCACAGAGCACCATGAAAGCAAACATGCTGTCATTACACACACCAACGACCCCTGGGGTGGGGTCAAAAGGTCATTTTCTTTTTCTTTTCTAAAAGGGGTCATGTTGCATATCAAATTAAAGTGGAAGAAGTGTATACCTACATGCAAGGTAACACTTTGAATTTACACACACCCTTGACCTCTGGGGTTGGGTTTAAAGGTCAGATATTGAAATTGTGCAGATGTAAGTATATTTTTTATTAAACTAAGCACTGAAACATACTTGACAGATGTTTGTTATGATCTGAATAATACTGAAGGTGAACTAAGGGTTAGATAAATGGGATTTATGTTTTGTGATTTACATGTTTCTCTCAAATAACCCTTCGTCGGGGATATGAATTCGTCGAATTTGTCTTGTTAAACTTGAAATTGTTTATATTTTGTAGGCATACTGCAGTTTTTTTAACTTAAAGTTTAGGAGTTTGGAAATATTGAACTTTTACCCATGGTTTCAGACATCTACAAACAACACTATGTGAGCCAATCTTTAAAAGCCTGATTTTGTTGTCTGGGACCAAAAAAGACTCAGAACAGCATGTCTGATCAGAACCATCTTGAAAGCATAATATGCTTCATCTGAAATTTCAAGATTCCAGCTAGTCTCTAGCTTAGCCGATAGGTTTGAGTGTTACTGGTCGCAATATCCAGATCAATGATTATTAAACTATTATAGGATACATTACAGCGTAACCATGAGCGTAACTTGGTTGATTTCTGCATTTTCAGAGAAAACAGGTGCTCCTTTCATTTAACCCTTGAAGCGCCAATCGCAGCAAAAGTCGTCTGCCTTTCTCGTCTGCTGAAATGTTTAAGATGCCTCTATGGGAAACAGTGTGGACCCAGACCAGACTGCTCCTATAGGAGCAGTCTGTTCTGGGTCCACCTTGTTTGCTTCTATACTATATTGTCAGTAATGTTAGACAATTATTTGCAGCAGACGACTTCAGCATACGTCATTTTTCAGATGCATTTTTTTCTTGGTGTTTTAAGGGTAAAACCAGTCCTTGATGGCATACACAGAGTAAAGTGATTAAAATGATTATTAAAGCTGCATACTCTGTAATTATGAACATTTTTCGAAAATTTTTCTTTTCTTTTTAAATCATTTGTAAAAGTAGAATTAAGCTATGTTTTCACAATAAAAATGTTCAGTACAGCTGAAAACTGCATGGAAAAGTGAATTATCTCATCAATTAGGTGTGTTTTTCTCTTGTTGGTAATTATTTGCGTCCCTCCAATAATTCTAGACCGTTGAATTTAACATAAATGCAGTGTTTTTGATAGTGATACCTTGTTAAGATTTACGAAAATAGTAAAATGTTTACCTGAATTTGAGTATTTTTTACTGTGTTCTTGAAAAATAAAAACATTATTTTTAAAATTAGAAGATCAAAAGTTACAGACTATGCAGCTTTAAACTATTGTAGGGTATGTTACAGAGTTATGTGATTAACAATTATTAACCCTTAAAGCACCAATCACAACTGCAGCAGATCACACATTTTGCAACATCTTTCCCAATTTTCGACAAAAATAAGGTATGATATTACATGAGAATCATCTGCCAGCAGAGGATTCTCATGAAATATCATGCTTTATTTGTTATTTTTTAAAAAGCGGCAGAATTTTAAATTGTGGTCTGCTGCAAATTATAGGTGGCGCTTGAAGGGTTAAACTATTATTGTAGGATATGTTACCAGAGTTACATGATCACCTGATGGAGATGAATGTGGAAGCCCATATGTATGCCTCACAGTGGTTCCTAACATTGTTTACTGCTAAATTTCCCCTTCACCTCGTCTTCTATATACTAGATATCTTCCTCAGTGAGGTAAGTAAAGCTTTCCAAGTTCTACAGACAGACTTTGCTGTCTATATGTATGCCTCACAGTGGTTCCTCACATTGTTTACTGCTAAATTTCCCCTTCACCTCTTCTTCTATATACTAGATATCTTCCTCAGTGAGGTAAGTTAGAATTGTTGAAGTTCTACAGAGAGACTTTGCTGTCTATATGTATGCCTCACAGTGGTTCCTCACATTGTTTACTGCTAAATTTCCCCTTCACCTCTTCTTCTATATACTAGATATCTTCCTCAGTGAGGTAAGTTAGAATTTCTGAAGTTCTACAGACAGACTTCATTATCTTGATGCACCACACAGTGTCTTCATTGCACAAACCAGTTAAGAGGGGTTCAATTTAAAATTTGAAAACATAAAATTAAAATATGTGAAATAGTTGACCAGTCACTTTACCTTGATACTTTATTTTATTTAGGTTGAACACCTTTGAAATTTAATATCTTAACAAAATTAACATATTCTGATATTACTTGACTTTTTGGTTTCTGTAAAGGCGGCACCTCATGAATGCGTAATTAGCACTGGTCAACCTTAGGCATAGGTTAAAGCTGAATTATTCAAAAGTAACTATCATCTTGTGCCATTACCTCAGTATAGACGCAAACACATTATTTAGTCCTTAAAATGCCAGCAAAATAACTGCATCTGAAATGTCTATTTTTAACATAAGCATAGAGGCAAACATTGTGGACCCAGATCAGACTGCTCCTACAGGAGCAGTCTGATCTGGGTCCACACTGTTTATCTGTGAGGCTTCAAATATTTTAGTGGACGACAAAAACATACATTTTCTGATTATGCGCTGTAAGGTTTAAGAAATGTGAGTTCAGTGTGTATACGGTTAGGATTTACATGAAATGCACGCACGTTTGCGCGGCCCAAAAAGCTGATTAACTCTAAAAGAACCTGATTTCACTTGTTGAGCAGATGAAATAGCCAAACCACACCCAGATATGAATATTAAAGTTGCCGCCTTTACAGTAAGCGAAAAGTCAAGTAATAACTAGGTCTTAAACTTAAAAGCCCATTTGTGCTAAAAAGATTTCAACTTATTACCTTTATATAAAAGACAGTCACTTCATATTGCAACTTGTAATTAACATAATTTTACAAAGAACTTATAGGAAATGACCATTTTGGTCATTTTCCTTAGAGCTTTTTGTAAAAATTAAATTTATGCCTCTATTATATGAAGCTCAAATCATTTCTATTGGCCCCAAAACATAGCATTACAGAGTACACCACACCAGGAAATTATTGAGAATTAGGTTTATTGTAAGGAGGGTCAAATAATTAGACCCAACCTGATGACAAGATGGCTGTACATGTAGATGTGTCATCAGTATTTTTCCTAGCTGCCACACACGCTTTATGTAAAAGAGAGGTCCATGAAAGTTTATCTTAACATTTAATGAGGTATATCATTGAAAGGAGCATTTTGGATATGGTAACTAAGGCACTGATCAGATTACCCATCTATGCAGGACTGATTTAGGCCTGTGTTGTATTCACTAAAAACAAACACTGCTATGGGTGGATGTTGTCTGGATTATTCCTGATATCAGTGTTGTGAGGCTGACTTTCCATAGAAAGTCAGCCTCAAAATCCTCAACATCCTGATGATACCTTCTTGGATTTATTTTAAGTTTACCTAAAGACAATTGACTATTTGAATTTGAAATTGTTAATTGATTGTAGTTATACTGCAAGTACTTTCACCCATGGTCTACCCCTTGAATGTGTAAGTACAAAATGATGGCCCTAACATTATACTCAACCAACTGGTATACTTAAAGCCATTAAAAATGCAACTGATACAAATTATATTTTTTCCTTTACATAGCAATGTAATTCCCTTTGTCTGTGTATTTTCAAGCTTCCCTAACGTACAAGAACGTTTTAACAAAACTTGAGCTTGATCACACACATCTGCTAAAAATTTTGGTGAAAAATGCAAATTCATCAAAAATTTCCTTATCCTTCTTTCATCTTGAAATTTTACTCAATTTCAGTTTGAATGAGCTTCCCTCAAACAACAAAAATACAGAAAACAAGACAAAATTCCGTTTACTTAAGAGGCCTAAAAATAATGTTTTAAAGTTCAGTTTTTCGCATATTTTTCGCTAAGTTTGAGAAATGACTAAAACTTCAACAAAATTGAATCATTTCATAAATGGTATACATAAGTTGTTTAGTCATTACCTAAGGCTATGATTTGTCATGATATCAACCGTTTAAAACCTTACTTTTTCGTCAACTTCCAGTTTTCATGCTCAAACTTGGGTGGCCATTTTAAAGGTCAAGCTTCAAGACACATTTTTCCAGTTGTGTGTGGTTAAAACGTAGAGCATTATTGAAATTTTCAGAAAGTTTGAAGCCAAAACAGCTAGGCAATATTAAGATCTGATGGCCTGATTAATAAGGTGATTTTGTTGTTTTGTTTAAAGTATTGGGGTTTCGGTCCTTTATCACAACATGCAGTCCAGCTTATCTGGACTGCTTTATCAGTACCAAAAAGATATTGCCTTGATATCGCGACTATAGTTTTGTGCTTTTCATTTAATACGAATGCTAAAAGAGCTTTAAATCTAGGGTAGGTTTTATTGTTAAAGTTAAGTTTTTACTGGCGTTAAGTATATATATATACATGTATATGAATAGATATCTGACTAACCTCTTTAATACCATTCTGATTCTGATTCTGTTTTCTTCCAGGGCAAGAATGTGATATTCAGTGTTGCTTTAGCTCTCTTAAAAGTAAGTTGCTTTTTTTCTTAGAGTCGATTGGACATAGGTACCTAAACAAATGGTGATATTTTGTACAAAATAATTTGGAGGAAAGGAACTTTTCTATTAGCAGAGATCCTTAGGAAGCAAACAGCATAGATTCTAATATCAGATGTTCTTTGACAGCATGGAACAATGATACGATAACAGGTCCTGTGAAAAAAAAATCGGCAAAATTTCTGTTAACAGAGATCATTTAGTAGCAAGATATAAAGATCGGACTGTTAGAGATACTTTTATAGGCAGTTACATTCTGATATCCTTTCTAAACAAGGAAAAAGCTTCAAGTATCAGGCCCTTAGGTTTTGCAAATGAAATGCTTAATAATGTAAAATTGTCAACATTTGTTGGCATTTAAACATTTATTAGCATGACAAGCAAACTTTTGAGTGTATGAAAACAAAAAAGTGTTTAATTTTCAGCAATAAGTTTTCATAAGCAGTTGAATTTTCATGAGTCATGCATGAAAAAAAAATCACCTTAGAGCCTGGTCATTTGGCAACAAAGAAAAAAACTAATAACAGGTCCTTTGGCAGCAAAATAGAGATTCCAATATTAAACCCAGATACTTAGCAGTTAAAAACAAAAATTTGATAAGCCATATATTAGAGTGATAAAGCCATATATCAGAGTGATAAAGCCATATATCAGAGTGATAAAGCCATATATTAGAGTGATAAACTGATCAGTTGTCATAAAGTGTAGGGTGATAAAGCCATATATTAGAGTGATAAACTGATCAGTTGTCATAAAGTGTAGTGTCATAAAGGTACCAAATCCTTTCATTTACATCGCATGAATTGCCTTGCTTGTGCCTGTTGAAACATTCATGAGTGTTAAAAGTTTGCGGCACAGATTTTATGCAATAATTATTATTAACCTGTTTAAGCTGAATGAACTTTCCTATCTCTATCAGTAGGACGAGTCTATTTCAAATTTTAGGGGTGTTCGGTGGTATTTTTTATTCAAATTCCAATAGAACATTCTTTGAGCAAACAGTGGAGACCCTGATCAGACGCTGCATTCTGATCTGGGTCTGCGCTGTTTGCCTATGTCCCACAAAAAGGATGCTAGGCTTATATGGGTTAATGAATACCTGTGTTAGATAAGGAATTTGTGTGTTTAGACTGTAAATGAATATTTCTTTAGTCTTCATGTCTTCAGTGCTCTGACTGTCTAATAGCATTAAAACATTATCTTTTTTCCATATCTGGCTAAATGAGCTTTGTCATGAGAAAACCTGTTATTTCATTAAAATGGTGTAGATCAGCTTGTTGAGTATGATATTGTCTGTTCTAACAGGTGTCTAGGAAAGATTTACTTGCCCTTGACTTTGAGGGAGTACTGAAGTATTTCCGTGTTCAATTACCCAAGAGGTTCCGTACTGAGGAGGCCACAAAAGAACTTGTACAAACTGCAGTTGCCTTGAAGGTGAGCTCACGGAAGTTGAAGAAATATGAGAAGGAATACCAGTCAGTACGGGAACAGGAATTACAGCAGGAAGATCCCATTGAGAGAGTTGAGGTAGCTATTTTAAGGCCAGAACTTTTTTAAAAGTTGATTTACAGGAAAAAATTCAGATTTAGGGTCGGGGGGACGAAAAAATAAAATAAAAAAGCTCTGAAAATGACCAGTTAACTGGTCATTTTCAAAGGTTTTTTTTAGTATCTCCAGAAAAAACAGTAAAACTAGTAAGGTAAACCAACAGTCTGTATTGAATCTTTAAATATTTTATCATTTGGACAGGACAATCACTTTTAACAGTGTCACTCTCAAAAATACACAGACAGAACCTCAAAAATATATTATTTTTTCCAAGATAACAAATAATATTTAGAGTCGGCGGGTAAAATATAAAAATGATTTTAGTAATTAATTTTTTTTCTACTTTACAGAAAATTATAGTAGGAGGGTTCATAAATCAACTAATAAAAAGTTGTGGCCTAAATCTTATCAATGTGCTTTAACCTTATCAATGTATTAAAATACAAAGGTCTAGATAAACAAAGTTTTTGAATATTTTCTTACCTATCAGTTTTAACATATGTCTTGGATGCTCAAAAGGACCATCTCATTGAGATGGTTCTTTTGAGTACCCACAGCATATGGTTTGGTTGAGAATTAAGAAAATCAATTTTTAATTACACAGGGGCCTGATGTAGAGGGTGTGGTGGGGGTAGGATATATTGTTTTTTGTGTGGATGCCAATGACATCAGCATAAGCCTGACTGAACGGTAATATCAAAATACAATTGTGGAAATTTAAGCAAATTTCCTTGGATATAACATAAGTGCATAATAAAGAGTTGAATATATTTAGTGACCTTGACCGAATTTGTATATAAACTCCTAAGCATAGTCAAAACTTGGATAAGGTCCCTTAAATATGGGAACATCTTGGGTTGTTGTGTTTTTTACACTGAAAATTATTGAATTTACAAAACTTGTTGCAAAAATGATAAAATGCTTGGCAAACCTGGCATTTTATATCCTTTCCTCATCCTGTTAATAAATTAAATAATACAGCACACTTGAAAGATCCTCTGTGGACAGTTAATAAGCCATAATTATTTGAGCTCAGGCAATAACACCTACCTCTGTGATTAGTACACCGTTTGATTCAGAGAGAATATAAGACGTGGCTCATGAATGAGTGGAAATTAAACTTGACCTCAGTTAACACATAGGTCCAGTTAAGCAAAATGTTTGAGCATTAAATTGCTATTTTTTTTTCATTTTCTATCAGTTGAAACAAGTGTTGTGGGTGCTCAAATGAACCGTTCAATGAGATGGTTCAATTTATTACCCATAACATAATTATGATGTTTTAGTTGAGAAATAAGAAAAATAATTTTTAGTTTCAGTCTCTTATCTAGGGCCCTGACATGGTGATGTGGCTCCCATTTTCCCCATGGGTCCAGATAAGGATAGTTTGTGCACCAAAAATTGCATATATTTCCTTACCCATCAATTTAAACATGTGTTTTGGGTACTCAAAAGAACCGTCTCATTGAGACAGTTCTTTTGAGTACCCACAACATATGTTTTGGTTGAGAAATAAGAAAATAATTTTCCAGTACACACTCTTATCTGGAGGCCTGTTTTCCCATGGATTTTCACAAAGAGATTAAAGGAAAATGACCATGAATGTCATTTTCCTATAATTCTTTTATAAAATTGTCCCTTTATAACACTATTCACTTATAACACAGTCATTTCCTATGGACCCCAATCAAATTGCTGTAAAGGGACTGCACTGTATTCTCTTCTTTTTTCAGAGAGAAAATAAAAGATTAATGGAGGCGAACATGAGGCTAGAACAAGAAAATGATGACATGGCCCATGAACTAGTGGAGAGTAAACTCAACCTCAGTAAACAGCTGGATGAAGTAAGTACCTTTACTGTTTATGTTCTAAAAGATTAATGGAGGCAAACATGAGGCTAGAACAAGAAAATGATGACATGGCCCATGAACAAGTGGAGAGTAAACTCAACCTCAGTAAACAGCTGGATGAAGTAAGTATCTTTACTGTTTATGTTCTAAAAGATTAATGGAGGCAAACATGAGGCTAGAACAAGAGAATGATGACATGGCCCATGAACTAGTGGAGAGTAAACTCAACCTCAGTAAACAGCTGGATGAAGTAAGTATCTTTACTGTTTATGTTCTAAAAGATTAATGGAGGCGAACATGAGGCTAGACCAAGAGAATGATGACATGGCCCATGAACTAGTGGAGAGTAAACTCAACCTCAGTAAACAGCTGGATGAAGTAAGTATCTTTACTGTTTATGTTCTAAAAGATTAATGGAGGCAAACATGAGGCTAGAACAAGAGAATGATGACATGGCCCATGAACTAGTGGAGAGTAAACTCAACCTCAGTAAACAGCTGGATGAAGTAAGTATCTTTACTGTTTATGTTCTAAAAGATTAATGGAGGCGAACATGAGGCTAGAACAAGAGAATGATGACATGGCCCATGAACTAGTGGAGAGTAAACTCAACCTCAGTAAACAGCTGGATGAAGTAAGTATCTTTACTGTTTATGTTCTAAAAGATTAATGGAGGCAAACATGAGGCTAGACCAAGAGAATGATGACATGGCCCATGAACAAGTGGAGAGTAAACTCAACCTCAGTAAACAGCTGGATGAAGTAAGTATCTTTACTGTTTATGTTCTAAAAGATTAATGGAGGCGAACATGAGGCTAGAACAAGAAAATGATGACATGGCCCATGAACTAGTTGGAGAGTAAACTCAACCTCAGTAAACAGCTGGATGAAGTAAGTATCTTTACTGTTTATGTTCTAAAAGATTAATGGAGGCGAACATGAGGCTAGAACAAGAAAATGATGACATGGCCCATGAACTAGTGGAGAGTAAACTCAACCTCAGTAAACAGCTGGATGAAGTAAGTATCTTTACTGTTTATGTTCTAAAAGATTAATGGAGGCGAACATGAGGCTAGAACAAGAGAATGATGACATGGCCCATGAACTAGTGGAGAGTAAACTCAACCTCAGTAAACAGCTGGATGAAGTAAGTATCTTTACTGTTTATGTTCTAAAAGATTAATGGAGGCGAACATGAGGCTAGAACAAGAAAATGATGACATGGCCCATGAACTAGTGGAGAGTAAACTCAACCTCAGTAAACAGCTGGATGAAGTAAGTATCTTTACTGTTTATGTTCTAAAAGATTAATGGAGGCGAACATGAGGCTAGAACAAGAGAATGATGACATGGCCCATGAACTAGTGGAGAGTAAACTCAACCTCAGTAAACAGCTGGATGAAGTAAGTATCTTTACTGTTTATGTTTACAATGAATAAATAAATAATAATAAAAATCTGTTGATGGGGTAAGAACCTGCAACCTCCTTTGCAGTATAAAAGTGTTGTATCCACTGTGCTGTGAATATCTCCTTGCAGTTGTTGTGAGCATACCACATTTTTAAATATAATAAACTTTAAAAATAATGAGTTGAAAATAGTTGTTATTGATAAATATTATTGTAAACACAGAATATTAACAGAGACAGCTGATCGCTGTGGGCCTAAACCAATGAATTCCACTGCTTATATTTTCATAGAGTTGTAATGAAAATAAAGCCTTTTTATGCCGCAAACTTTAAGAAGTTGGGATGTATTGCTTTTAGTTTGTCCTTTCTTCCATTCATTTATCATGCATACCTTTTTAGGAAGATAAATTATAAAATATGAGAGCTACAATTGAGAGAGAATGAGTAGATTACCAGATAAACTTTTGATGGAATTCCGAAAAATGCTAATTGAATGCTATAAAAAGATGCATCTCTGTCCCTGAAGATTGTTTTTGTCAGACCCTGATGAAATGCCACCTTCTTCACTGTTTACTAAAGTACCTGTTTACTGGTATCCAGAATGAAAAGGGTTAGTATTGGCAGTGTAAACCTCAATGAGTTGCCACAGAATACCACAACTCGTCAGGATATAAGAATCCATTAGCCTGGAAGGGTTGTTTTTGAATTGCATGTAGGAATGATTCTGATATTCCTACATGTACAGTAAATGTTCTAAAATTTCAAACACCAGTTGCCTGCCCAAAAGGCATAGACAAACACTGCAGACCCAGATCAGACTGCTTCTGGGGAAGCAGTCTGATCAGGGTCTTCCCTGTTTGCTATTCTGACAAGTTTTTGTGTGAATTCTACCCCTGATAACCAACATTTAATTGAGAGTGTTCGAAACTTTAACTTATATTATTTTCAGGCACAAGATACATGTGAATCTTTGACAGCTGAATTGATAACCACCAAAAAGAAATTATCCGAGACAGAAGAAGAAAAACAGAGGCTGGAGACAGAGTCACAACAGGTACTTTATTCATTCTTTTATATATTAACCCTTTTTAGACAAATGGAATTTTCCATCAAGCTACATACATTAAAGTCAGGAAGGTCCATTATATATATTTAGGGGTCACAGGTCATAATTTCCAAAAAAATATTGTATATCTTCATCTGAAGATCGATTTTGTCTTAGCAAACAGTGCAGATCCTAATGAAATGCCACATTATGCATTTCATCTGTGTCTTCACTATTTGCCAAAGTACCTGTTAAGAGGTTTCTGGTCATAAAAGGAAGATAAATTCCACCTTTTCACTTGTTGAGGAGCTCCGCTTTCTTACATTTTGTGAGATTTATTACTGTAAACCACTTAATACTTGTGGCATCCAAATTTGGCAATTTTAAAAGATTGACTTATTGGCGAAGTTTAATTTTGGCGGTTTCTCAATTTAATGGTCTTTAAAAATATTTTTTTCTCATAAGGGCTACTTTTAAGGGAAATAATATACTCCCTATGGGGAGCATATTCTTTCCTTTAATAGTAACCCCTCTTAAGATGTGGTTTCCTCTTCGTTGAAACATTCTCTACCGTTCAAAAGTGTTGTTATTTTATGATACAGGTACTAACATACTAAGAGTGTGCATCCATTTATTGCTTATTGTGTAACTGAACTTGAAAATGTATTTCATGGTCTCGTATTTTGGCGATTATTGCTTCTACCGCCAATAACGCCAAATGAAATAATCTCCTAAATATTACTGTCTAACAGTAGCCACCAACTTTATTCACTGGAGGTGGCTATATTTATCCTCTCCTTCCAGCTATCTGCCATTTATCAGTCTGTCTCCACTTTGATGTTAGTTGAGCTGTGACATGAGATTTCCAAAATGTGGTATGTGCAACCAGCAAAGGCTCAGACCAGCCTGCGCGTATGCGGTGTCGCTTAAATACCCTATGACTGTTAAGCTACTGACCAAACATCATTTGGAGTTTCTAAGCTTAAAAGGAGGCTGCACAGGCTTGTCCGAGTCTACACTTGTCAAAATGCCACATTGTGGGAAATCTCATGTCACGGCTCATTTGTTGGTGTGATCCTTACTGGTTGGTGACTGGATGAGAACATTCATAATAGAAGCCTCAACCCTAGAAAATCCTTCCTTGGGTTTGCGAACATCAAAGGCATAGACCAGCCTGTGCATCCAGGCAGACTGGTCAGGGACTTTGCTATTCCCTTTTTGGAAAGTATCATATCTAGACTTGTTACGAGCGAAATTTCAATTTTCTAGAGAGTCTTTATAGCCGAGCATGCTGGTTTGAATCTCACTTTGTCAGAAACCCTGAAGACCAGTTTTCTGGCAACACAGCCCATATAATATTGACATTTTCAAAGCAATCCTATGATTAATCTTAAGATTTTTGCAATTGTTCAAAACATCATGACCAACAGAACTATAACTGACAACTAAGCTCACTTGCACATCACATGAAATACTCATCAAACAGCGAATTCATATGCCAGAAGTAAAAAAACTCCATAGACTTTCTTACCGTATGACATAATCAAAACAGTGTTAGCAGCATGTTTTCATGCATTTCAGTTGAAGGAGATGTGTCGGCGAGAGCTGGACAGACTAGATACAGAGAACAAGAGAAACACTGTGATCATAGGAGATTATAAGCAGGTATGCTGGTGTCATCTCTCTACCCTATGTCCCTTAAAACCATCCCCCCTTGGACAATTTTTCGTACTTTTTTGTCATCTGCTGATTTTTTTTTTCAAAATCAATTTTTTAGATAAATTCTTTCAGGAATACCATCAGAGTGTCAAACTGATTGGATCCAGATCAGGCCCGACATTTTTGATCTGGGTCCAAACTGTTTGCAAATGTTATCAGCAGATGACACTAGGAGATAAAGAGTTAAATTGCAATAATATTGTAGTAGACAAGAAAGAGCTATGTGAATAAAGGGGCTTTTTTGCCCCCCCCCCCCCCCCCTCTATGAGGCTAAAATATAAAAATTGTTTTTCACCAATTTGTTCTTATTAGTTTATTAGAACAATAACCAAAGTGTAAAAGTCTCAAATTACTTTGACTTTTACCGTTGCTATGGTAACAAAAATGGCCACCAAAATAGGCAAAAAATAGGAAATTGACCATTTTGGAGCAAAATTGAGAGGTTTGACAGAAAAATCAAAGAAGCTCTAGCGATAAGGCGTATATTTTCCCTAGTTGACATGATTACAAAAGCTAAATTTTCAAATAGCCCTAATGACTTTAAAATTCATCTGTTTGGTTAGTATAATATGTATAGCTAGCATCAATAAACGTTTCAAAGCGATCCATCATTTACAAAGCCTTGAAAACTTGCGCTTTCTACTCCCACCCCTCATTTTACGTCTTTATACTGGGTGTCGTTTAGACCAGAATTTTAGTAAATTTATTATAGGTTTTCAAAAAGTAAAAGTACTAAATTATCAAGGATATAAATGCCCTTCGTTTCCAAAACTTTGCAGTATTCCTTCTACGCATGCGTACTAAATATACTTAAAATTGTGATGTTTGTCATTGAAAAGATGAAACTGGCGTCTCTCAGTGTGTTTTTAGATGCTCTCCCCCCCCCCCCCCCCCAGAACCCAAGATGCCCTTTGGACAGTTGAACGTCATTATATAAATATACAACATGTGTAAAGGGCGTCTTGGGTCTAGGGGGGGAAAGGGGTTGTATAAGCGAAAGAAGACATCAGTCATCTGACAAAAATAGACCACTTTGCAAGATGGTTGTTTTTATTGTACATCAACTGTTAGACGGATGGCTGAGAATGGGTTTGCTCCCCCCCCCCCCCCCCTAGGGAATTTTGCAGACATATCCTATCTTGTAGAGAATTAAAAGCCGAGTCTTTTAAGAGATGTTTGCACTCTGTGCTCCGGGGCGTTAGTCTGTAAGAGCCTGTAACATACATTACTTAATCAAACTAAGAAAAAGTAAATTGAAAGTTTGGGCTACAAATTAAAGCTGCATACTCTGTAACTATGAACATTTTTCGAAAAAAAATATTTTCTTTTTAAATCATTTGTAAAAGTAGAATTAAGCTATGTTTTCACAATAAAAATGTTCAGTACAGCTGAAAACTGCATGGAAAAGTGAATTATCTTATCAAATAGGTGTATTTTTCTCTTGTTGGTAATTATTTGCGTCCCTCCAATAATTATAGACCGTTGAATTTTAACATAAATGCAGTTGTTTTGATAGTGATAACTTGTTAAGATTTACGAAAATGGTAAAATGTTTACCTGAATTTGAGTATTTTTACTGCGTTCTTAAAAAATAAAAATATTATTTTTAAAATTAGAAGATCAAAAGTTACAGACTATGCAGCTTTAAAGACATTAAAATATTTATTTTTAAAAATCATTCGTATAGTCTGCATACTGGATATCTTAACTACGTATGACAGCCATTTGAACAAAATTGCGGCTTCCTAAGGTGTCATATGCGTTACATAAATCAGATGACACATTAAAATTTGCAAGTGTGGCTAACATCATTTACATTCACAATCTCTCTGCAGGGTTTTCCCTTCAAAAAATTTTTCAGGGGTCATTGTGACCCCCAGGTAGTTGACTTTGGGGGTCATTTTCAATTTGAGAGGGTCACATACTGATCTCTTGAATTTGTTCGTGTTCAGCTTTTTTCATACTTTTTTTCATGTCGGACTGTAGTTTTAGTCCTTTCAAAGCATCAGTGTGAGCACTGGTTTTTGGTGCCTTTCGAGAGTAGAGTTTCTAAAGTTCATGCAACCCGAACCTGCTGAAAATGGGTTATTCTGTCGAGTGTTTACGCACGGATGACATTTCATTTTGCCATTTTCTAAATACAACCAGTCGTATTTCACGAGCCAGTCATCACAAAACCCCCTTGGTCTTGATGTTTTCTTAGGCGTGCTCGGCCCAGGTTGCGATTCGTCAGAGTCATCGCTATTTCTTTTTCCTTTTTCGGTTGCAGACGAGAAAAACGACATCAATTTTGACTGCGACATTTTCGTAGACTGGTTTATGGCATATCAATAGTGTATGCACAAAGTCTGTCGCTTAGAAGCGAAGAATTGGACGCTGACACAGTCTACAGTTTCGTCCCCAATATCGGCGATTCGGACCCAAGTTCGCGTTGTACTTACTCAAAGATAACAAATGGCGCCGTCGTCGATCTGAATCATTCGTTTTAAAAGCAAGTGCTGCGCACACAGCTTTGCGTCCACCATGACGCAGTAGTGATAATTATTGGGGTCATTTGGTCCAAATGTGCGTCAAAACGCACAAAAATGTGCGTCATGGAAAACCCTGTCTCTGTGTGTTTTGCAAAATGTTTTTAACCATGTCTGACTAGCTTATGCAATTGGCTAACAGAAAAATTAAAGCTTGTTTCCCTAGCTTAAATATTTTTTCTGAAATAAGCAATTAAACAACCCTACCCCTACCCAGTTTTAAGGTCAAATGTTTGGTATTAAAACTAAAGTAAAAATAGTTAAAAAATATTTGCAGTTGATGAATGTGTTTCATTGTTTGGGATTTATTTGCTTATATGAAAAGACTCATAAATCTGCAAGTTTGTTGCAAATTTTTTAATATCAGAGGCTGTAACATATGTTACCTGATGTAATAAATGGGCAAGCTCATTGTCTTTACGTAAGATATGCCTAAAAATGTTTTAAACTCCCCGAGGGAATTTTGCAGACATATTCCTTCTTATAGTACAACTCAAGCTGCATCGAATAAGGGATGTTTGCACTCTCTATGTAGGGGCGTTAGTCTGAAACAGCGGGTTACATGCGTTACGATACCAAATAAAGGAAATGTAGTTTGAGCTAAAATTGTGAAAAAACTCGCAACTGTTGGATATCTTACATTGTTTAGGGATTTTAAACTAGCTCCTATGATGAAGACTTATAGATCTGCTAGTTGTCATCAAGTTTTAAAGATCAGAGAGCGTTACATATGTTAGCGTGATAAGTAAAATCATCAATCAGTATTTTGACATCAAGCTGAGTAAGGGCCTGCTTCATCCTATTCCCCTTTGGAATTCTGCAGACAAATTACATCTTATGTAACCATTCAAGGTGCATTTAATAAGAAATGTTTGCACTCTGTTAGTCGGGGCATTAGCCTGTAACAGCTTGTTACATATGTTACTATATCAATTTGAGAATAAGAAATTTGAATGTTTGAGCTACCAAAAGAAGACATTAAAATTTTCTAATAAATTGACATTCTTATAGTCTTTATACTGGATGTCTTTACTACATATGGAAGCTGTTTAACATTAATATGGCTAACTGTGGTGTTATGTACGTTACATGAACCTAATTATAATTTAAAAGCTTTAATTGTGGCTATCGCCATGTAGTTAAACAACTACTATGACTTGGTTTCAAACTGTTTTATTAGATTTTACAAACATATACTCAATTGATGAATAGGAAAAACCAAGTTTGCTTTTCTATCTTAAATATATTGTCTTATAGGAGCTAATACACAGCCCTACTCCCAGTTTTACAGAGAAGCGAATTTTGTTATTCCGTTTAAGTAAAACACATGAAAGCGATTACAGTGTGTGGATATTTTTCATTTTCTTAGTCTGTCTTGCATATATACCTACAAGATGTCATTAAGTTAAAGATCAGGACACTTAATATGTACTTATAAGTCTTTGGTGCCAAAACACTAGGAATTATATTCATTTCTGATTATCAAGCCCATGGACTTGTGTTACAGATGTTATCAATGACCTTTTGGACACATTTCCTAATACTGTGCATATAATGCTAAATATAGAGCCACAAATAGAAAAGATAGTTTTACATTTTTACAAGAAAATACAATAAATGAAATGGTCCAAACTATTTCTCATCGATTTAACACTCATTTTAAACGTTTGTCGTTGTCTGCTTCTGTGGTAATCATTATTATTACACACCTCCTTGCAACTAGTAGAATCATCACACAATATTTCAATCATTTACTGTTATTCAATTTTACACCAGTCCACTCAAAATTGATGAGCCATCATCAACTTTCCAATTTTGCCATTTATGGCTTGGAACATTCGGAAACTGATATGAATTCCTAATAGTTGGCTCTTTGAGTATGTGTTTCAGGTGATACTCTGCAAGTAGGAGAAAGACTAAAGCTTTACAAGGAGGAAACTATGCCAGTAAAAGCAATGAGTACCTGGACTGATGTACCTTGATATTTCTGTGATAAAGAATCATATCTTAGCTGGTTAACTTTTATAAATGTAGCCTTTTTATACATGCAACCCACATATTTTCATCTAATAATGTCTCTGCACTTATTATCTTTCCTCAAGCATTCAAAAACTTATTTGAAGTCTTAGTACTTCTGAAGTGCTGAAACGGAGGTAACTCTTTCCCTTCAGATAAACGAACTAGATGTATCACAGCAGGTAAAGCAATGAAATGCAGGATGAACAGAGTGCAAATTAGACCCTTTCAATTCAATGATTCACTAAGTTTCTAAGATAAGAGCGCTTATTAAAGGATGTAACATATCTAACTCGTCATAATAAATGAGCAAGGGCATTGTCGTGACATACTGACATCCTTTTTGATTACACAGTCAGAGGCAAGTGTTTTCAATTTCAGTGTTTTCAATGGATCATGAAATGAGGCACCTTATCAACTTGTTTACTCTGTATAAATCTTCCATAGAGCATGATATAGAACTACTGGTTATCCCATTCTACCTATAGTCCACTTTCCTTCTTTTGAATGCAACAGCTAATGATATGGCTGCAAAAACTGAGAAATCATAGGTTTTACATTATTTTAAGACATGCTTCAATGTACTGACATTAAAAAACAACCAACTGCTAACATAATTGATGGCAATGTCCAACTTCATATTCTTTCTCTTATACCAGATAACTTTCAAGGTGTAAAAGAAATTGTTTCAGACGGTCTGCCAAAACCATCAAGAGTCAACATTGTAACTAAAGAAAACTTATAAAGTTCTTTGGGCGCAGCAAAATACTATTGATCTAAGACCTGAGGACTTAAGCACCAAAAGACTTGATAGGTTCCATGGCAAATGATGCGAAAAAGCAGCCTATCAAATTTCTGTTTGACCAATGTCAGAAATCTTAAAGTATTCTTAGAGGTACACGGTAGAGACATAGATTTTGCAAAATCAGAGCAAAGTTATCATTTGACTAGCACAGATGCAGAGGCAGCTGCAGTTAGATTGCTCTTGCCACTTCACAGGAAGAGATATATACCAGAGTCTTACTCCATTGTATGCATATATGTGAAATGGCATTAAACCCATATTTAATCAGGTGTTTGATCCCATGACACTGACATGCTCTTTCTGCTTTTGAAGAATGCTAAGGATTCAAGTTTGGCTGAGTCAAGTTGTTTGACGCTGGCACTGGCCACACATACAAAGAAAATTAAGTCTTTTGATGGCTAAAGAGGGGGATCACACGAAATGCTTATAAGTGATGTTTGTCACAATTACCAATTTAAAAAGTAATCTTAATAAATGTAACACATATAACACCATAGGAAGCTGTAATATATTTGTTAAAAAATCTTTTCTTATGTATCAAAGGTATTCAGCATGCAAATTACATGAATAATTCAAATAAATAGATAGTATTATGTCTTCTTTCTGTTTCTCAGACTTTCAATTCATTTATTCTAAAATTGATATGGTAATATATGTATCATACCATTATAGGCTAACCCCCTAGTTAATAGAGTGCAAACATCTCTTATTTGATGCAGCATGAATTGTTCTTTAAGGTAGGATATGTCTGCACAATTCCCAAAGGGATGGAGAGGAACAGGATTGTACTCAGTTTGCAGTCCTAATACAATGCCATGATTCTACTGGTTGTGATGAAATGGGTGATTATTTTGCAATAGAAGCAGACACAATGATAGACATTGTGAGGGTGACTTGAATAAAGATTGTTTTTGAATAATTTTATTTTATAGGAATATTTATTAAATTGTGTCATTTAAATTAGAACTATTATTTACTATCTATATGTATATATATTTTAATATTATAGGCATTATGAAATATGTGATTGAAAAGGTTATATATAACATAGGTAACACAATTCCATGGGCTTGTTATCAGCTATGACTGTAATTACTAAGACTAAGGTACCAGAGGCTAGAGATTAATAGGAAAACATGTGAAAAATAGTATTTTTCTGAAATATCATCTCTTACTGCCAAGAAAATTTCCTAGCTCATTCATTATGCCATGTAACATACGTTACATACTTTAATAAGTGCTCTGATCCTGATGCCAAACTTGCAAATGTATGATTCTTTATTGCATTAGCAAGACAGTGCCAAAAATGTAAGATGTCCACGAGCGTCAATTATTTTCATATATTTTTCTTCAATAATAGATACCAAAATTGGATACTTAATATTGGGGGTAGGGTTGTTTAATAGCTCATATTAAACAATGTATTTGAGATAGAAAAGCAAACTTTGTTTTTTCTATTAGTCAAATGAGTATTTTGGTAAACTAAGATAAAAAACACTTGTAAAAATGCACAAATCGTCTATAAAATGAATGATGTTAGTCACGATTTCAACTTTCAAAGGGAAATTTAATCTATGTAACGCATATAACACCATTGAAGGCTGTAATTTTGTTTAAAATGCTGCTTTTATGTAGCTTAGGCATCCAGCTTGCAAACTACATAAGAAATTTGAATAATTAGATGGTTTAATGTCTTCTTTCTCTAGCTCAAACTTTCATTTTGATTTTTTCCTTAGTTTGTTACAGTAACATATGTAACAGGCTGTCAGAGACTAACGCCCCGGAGCACAGAGTGCAAACATCTCTTAAAAGATGCGGTTTAAAATTTTCTTCAAGATAGGATATGTCTGCAAAATTCCCTAGGGGGGGGAGCAGGACCTTTTTTAGCTCGAAGTCTATGTATAAATATATATAAATATATATAATATACTCCATCGTGATAAATGTAGGACGATTGTTTACCTTAGTTTAACAGTCTATTTCCCACACATGTTACTGAATAGTGAGCACAGTTGATGATCAAAATAAATTCTCATTCAAAACGAAGTAGATATATTACATGCATTTATCAAAAGCTGTTAAATATAGGAACTAGCGGGCAAGGGTACATAGACAGCTCGTCTGTATGTATTTGTTGAGTGTGCGTAGTGTCTCCCGTCATTATTTCAACATAATGAAACGAACATCTTATTTAGGGAAATTGCCCACCTTATCGCTAGAAATTCTTAACATAGAGCACAAGCAAATACTTAAAAGATATTATAATACAAGATGAGAATTAGCATGGCACACAACATATTAAAAGTTTTTTTTGGGTATTTTAGCTGTGCTGATATCTAATTCTTAAAAAAATAGGTCTCCAAAAGCCTTAAGTTTGGTCCAAAATGACTATTTCTCTGTTTTAAGCCTATTTTGTCGGCCATTTTTGTTACCATAGGAATGGTAAAATTTAAATAAATGCTGAAATTTTATTTTTCAGCTATTCTTCTAATAAACCAATCAAAAGAAATTGGTGAAAAGCTTTTTTCAGTTTTTGGCTATAGAGGGTGCCAAAATAGCCCCTTAATGCACGTACCCCTTTTATCTTGCATTTGGGGTAAGATTGGCAGTTCATGTGAATTGACTGCACTTGAAATATCAAGCCTTGTATGTTTTTGGTCCCCTACCGGTGCTCACACCGGAGGAGACTATAACTTTGCTCTCTGTTAGTCTGTCTGTCTGTCCGCTGAAATATGGAACTAGAAAACTATTCAAGTGTAAATGTGCTGATTATGCATGTCATTTGTTTCCTGTTTAAAGATCACACGAAAATTTCTGAATCTACAGTATTGTGAAATCTCGTAGGAGTCTGTCCTATCAGCTTTATTTGAAGCCAATTCAGCAACAAAAATAATTTTGAATTTGCAACTCCTTGTCATTATAGGGTATTCCATTATAATAAAAACAATTCACCTTTCTGTAAACCATGCCTACTTCAACTATTTGTATACTAGTGTTGTCTTGGAAGATGCTCCTGAACCTGCAAACCCCATGATGATGATGTCTGCTGATAACCGTTGTAAACAGTTTGGACCCAGATCTAGCCAGACAAAATATCAGGCTTATTCTGGGTCCAAACTGTTTGACACTCTGGATGTATTCCTGAAAGAATTTTTAGAAAATTCTATTTTGAAAAAATTCAGCAGATGACAAACACATGAAAAATCTCACTTGGATAGCTATTTAACTTAATACTTCTATATTTTCTAGATTTGTTCTCAGTTGAGTGAGAGGTTGGAAAAGCAACAGACATCTTCTAGAGATGAACTATCAGCAATACGAGTAAGTACATTAACTATTTGAGCCAGTACATCAGATATATAGAAAATCTTAATTGTTTTATTGAATTTATTAAACATGTTGAGGAAAAGAGATAAAATATGAGGCTTTGACAAACATATATAACTTCTTGGCATTAAGTTTAACAAATACAATAAAACAGGACACAAATGTTCGATTCATTTTAACATGTGACACTAAAGTTACTTTGAAATTGCATATTTTCCCATATATATTTGACATTATGGATGTCATATTACCAAATATTTATTACTCTTATGTATTATCAATATCACGCTTCCTCAATTCGGTAAATAAATTGAATAATACATGAGCACTGCTGTAAGTTAAAAATACATTCACGTCTGTCCAATTGATCTAGAAGTCTAGGTTCTGGCAAAAACTCAAAGAAAGTGGAGCACAGTGGCTCAGTAGAGATTTAAACTGGGGATTAAAGAGTTGCTAGTTCGAGTCTCACCGCCGACGGAGTCAGTGTTGTGTCCTTGAGCAAGTCACTATCCGCTGCTTAGTACTGGTTCAACCCAGAAAGAGCCATCCCGACATGATTGAAAAATTGTTGATGGGGATGTATAGAATCAAAACAAACAAAATCAATCAAAAGAAGTTACAAATACTCAAAATAATTTAGTCAGCATATGCCATTTTGGTACGTATTGCAATAATTAGCAAGGAAAACTTAAATGAACCTGCACATCTATGCAGCTTTGTCAGAGTAATCTCTGATCACACAGGAATTATGGTGGAAGATAATGTTTATCCAATATGGCATATGCTGACTCAATTCTCTACAGATGGAATCTTTCATGAAGTTTTATACACACAGCTTTGATGGTACATTATCTATAATTTAACCCTTTCCTTCATGAATAATCATGCTAAGCTCCACCTACTATGAATATTTATATAAACTTTCATGTTTATACATAGAACAAAGAAATTACTTGTCAGGTAGGTCCACTAGTGTAGGATCTTATCTAATCATATTTCCGTAAGCAGAGTAGACCCTGATCAGGCAGCTCTTACAAGCTGCCTGATCTGGGTCTGCTCTGTTTGCAAAAGTGTCAAAAGGGGTCTCTATGAGGTAAACGTGGTCAAAGGAACTGGCAACTCATTGTTTTTCTGTTTTTTTTTGCCAGATGAGATGAGATGTCACTGTTTGTCATTGTGTCCATTCAAGAATAAAATAATAGCTGAAATAGATGAAAAACATAGTAAAGAGTAGACTCAAGTAATAATATGGCTGTCTAACTCGTACACACTCTATATTTGGCTAGACATATATATTTTCTGTCCCAGTTAGAATGTGGCTTTGGTCATTACTAAGTATGGTAATATGGTAATACTCCAAATATGATAATTCAATATATGATTTGAACTGACTTATACTGGGGCTCCACACAGAGCCAGATCAAAATCTCTACTACCGTATTCAACATTCACATAATGACTGTAAAAAAAATCCTGATCCAATCATGAATTTACATTTGACATTTCATGTGAATTTATATGAGAATAGATGTATATTTGTATATTTAACAATATAAATTGTAAACGTTGTTAAAAGAAAAGAAAAAAATTGGTCTAAAATTTGAATGATAAAAGAAACCCCAAAAACACCCCTCCTCCAACCCAGTCCCTAAATTATTTTTTAACCAAAATATATATTGTAGGTTCTGAAAAGAAATGTCTCAATGAGACCTCACAAAATAGGTCATGATTGAGTATTCCCTTCAAGTTATTTGTTTAACCCTTGTCCTGCTGAACCCAGATTTAATCTTTTTTTGAAACCACTGGATTTAGATCAGCTGACTTCTAGTGAAGCCATCTGATCAGGATCAACAATGTTTTCCACTGTCATTGAAAAGTCATGCTTACAACTGGAATGCCTTGAGGTTAACAGGGTAAAAATTTGGGGAGGAGTGTAGTACATAAAAATATTCAGCATGACAAGGGTGAACTTGACCTGTGATTTCCTACTGAACATTTCAGAGTCAAGTGAAATCCTGTAGTGTGTGCTCCAAGATGTTTGATGAGGAGGGAAAAGTTCAGCTGCCAGAACCCAAGATAGACCCTGTTAGTATAAATCCAAGAGTTATGGACCTTGAGCGCCAGGTCAGAGAACTGGAACTCGAGTTAGCACAAACAAAACTGGCCCTCGTAGAGTCTGAGTGTAAAACCCAGGACCTGACTCACCAACTGAACTCAGCCGTGTCAGAGATACAGGCTTCCAAAAATACTTGGTTTCATAAGACGATCAACTCAATCAAAGAAGTTACAAATACGCAAAAGAAGGAGAGCGGAACGTTGCAAAGAAAAGACTCACATGGAGGGAGTTTAAAGAGAAAAGATTCAGGATCAAAGGATCCTCTATAATTTACAGCACCTAATTTTTTAAAATTTAAAAAAATTGATTCTTTTCCGGGGTAATCCAAGGCTTGATAGTTCATGTGAATTGTATGCACAGACACTTCACATATGGGCCTCCTCGCGAGAAAACCTGTCTTGTCCCTTATTGGGGTTTCCCACAAAGCGAGTTTCAAACCAGTCTCTTCAGCTACAGAGACCAGCTAGAAAATTGAAATTTTGCTTGTAGCAAGTCTAGATATGATACTTCTCGATAAGCGAATAACAAAGGTGCTGATCAGTCTGTCTGGATGTGCAGGCTGGTCTGCGCCTGTGTTGTTCGCAAACCCCCGAAGACAGGTTTTCTCGCATCAAGGCCCATATAATATCAAGCAATTTTCCCGCAAATTAAAGAAAGTACAAAGTACAAAGTGCAGATGTAATTTTAACCCTTATCACAATTTTTGTCGTCTTTACAATTGGTTATGTTCTTAGGTAACCTATATTGCAAACAATATGGACCCAGATCAGACTGCTCCTAAGGGGAGCAGCCTGATCAAGGTTCGTATTGTTTACTTCCATTTAAAAATCTACTGTGAAGTGCACTTGAAATATATGCAGAACACGTAAAAGCAGGCAATATTTTCAGGACAAAAGAATAGTGGTGGGATGAGGTTTAAAAAAGTTTCTTTTCCGGGATAATATGGGTCTCAATGCAACAAAAGCTGTGTTTGGGGTTTCCGACAAAGAGAGGCTCAAACTAGTCTCCTTAGCTTTAGAGACTGCCCAGAAAATTGAAATTTCACCTGTAGCAAGTTTAGATATGGTACTTTCCATTAAGCGAATAACAAAGGTGCTGATCAGACTGCGTGAATGCGCAGGCTGGTCTGCACCTTTGTTGTTCGCAACCCCCGAATACAGGTTTTCTCATGTCGAGGCCCATATAATATCAAGCATATTTCCTGCAAATTAAAGAAAGAAAGTACAAATTTGTCATCTGCTGAAAATGTAATTTTAACCCTTAGCCTGCCAGTCACAACTTTTGTCGTCTGCACATTTGGTTATGTTCTTGGGTAACCTATTTTGCAAACAATATGGACCCAGATCAGACTGCTCCCGTAGGAGCAGTCTGATCAAGGTTCATATTGTTTGCTTCCATGAAAAATTATAGTCTGAAGTGCACTTGAAATATATGCAGAAGAAAGTGGTGGGATGAGGGTTAAAAAAAGTTTAATATATGATGATATGGGTCTCAATGCGACAAAAACTGTGTTCCGACAAAGAGAGACTCAAACCAGTCTCCTCAGGTACAGAGACAAGCTAGAAAATTGGAATTTTGCTTGTAGCAAGTTTAGATCTGCTACTTTACAAACAGTGAATAATAACAAAGATGCTGATCAGTCTGTGCGGATGCATAAGCTGGCCTGCGCCTTTGTTGTTCGCAAAGCCTGAAGACAGGTTTTCTCGCGTCAAGGCCCATATAAGGCTTGATAATTCATGTGAGTTGTCAGCACATACAGTTCCCATATAATACCAGCCATTTTTCCCTTGAAATGCAGAAAGAAAGCACAAATTTGTCTTCTGCTGCAAATGTAATTTTAAGCAATCCACTTTAGTCTTATTTAGAAACTCATTGATATTATTATGCCCCAAGATTATACACTCTTTTCATGCTCACCTCCCATGAGTATGAAATTTGTCCTGGTCTTAAACTTGAAAGTGCCAACATTTGTTGGCATTTTAACCCTGAAAGCACCAAGAAAAAAAATCTGAAAATGTCGTCTGCTGAAGTCATCTGCGGCAAATAATCACCTAACATTACTGACAAATTTAGTATAGAATCAAACAGCGTGGACCAAGAACAGACTGCTCCTATAGGAGCAGTTGGATCTGGGTCCACACTGTTTGCCATAGAGGCTTCTTAAACATTTCAGCAGACGAGAAAGCAGACGACTTTTGTTGCGATTGGCGCATTAAGGGTTAATATGTATGCAGATTACGAATGTAATTTCATGCTATTGAATGTGAGCTGAGCATGATAAAAATTATAACCTCTGGCCCTGGTCAGATATAGTCAGAATATAAAAAAGCCAGCATGACACAACCAGCGAAATATCAAATGTGTATAGCGAAGACTCAGATATGCTTGGGCATCCGATCAGTCTGCTGTCCACATGGAGATTGGATTGATAATCAGCATGGTCTGAGTCTTTGCGGAGCACACATCTCATTTTGTTGGTTTTATCATGTACAGGTTAAAATATATACTAGGCCAAAAAAGAAATGCCGCATATAATACATACATTGTAAATGGGGGTCTTTCACCAACTTTCGCAAACGATGTGCCACACTTTGAGCGCTGATTCTTGGATTATGAGTTCCTAGGGTTGCCATAGCTAACATTGTCGCCGGACTAAATGGATTCATAAGTTTAAACCTACGTTTTTATCGATCTTAACGTCGCGTCTTTAGGCGCTGACGTCATGAATGCGCACGGTCTGACTTGTTCCAATTTGTTAGAAACGTTTCCTAAGACGTTCAATCATCATTGCATGTCATCGAAATTGTTGGGCTATCACCGATGGCATCACGCTAGCTTGTAACATTCCAATCGCCGTTTCACGTTCAACATGTGCCGTTTTGGCATCGTAAATTAGCAATGTGTAACTTTTAATTTTAGATTTTCAAAATGTTTTCAAGCAAATTGGATATTAGACTAAAGATTACAGTAGTCAAAACATGTGTAAATCTAAATAAAATGAATGTGCACTTGAAAAACCTGAAAATAAAAAGACAGCCAGTACACTTGTTTGGGTTGACTGGTCCCAATAAAACAATGGTAATAATGTGTGGCAGGAATAGAAGCGAAACATAGATAGCATATGAAATTTTGTAACTCTCATTTAACACGTAATATTTTTAATCTTTATATGCGGCGTTTCTTTTTTGGCCTAGTATATTCTTAAAAAAGATATGGAACATCTTATGAAATTTAGGTATTTATGAGTTACCTCTCATACTAACTGCATTGTTGCACATTGACCTGATAGACGTTGCCTATCTCATGGCATGTGCCTGAATCGGGTCATCATGACGTTGCACTTTTTGAATGATGTCGTCAATGACTAAAATCGATAATTACGTCATAATCACTAGTTTGAAGAGTGAAACAACTTGTAAAATGATAAATAGAATACCAGGTTTGTGTCTTTTGATATCAAGTTTACCAGGCTTTTGCCTGGTAAACTTGATATCAAAAGACACTCATCTCGTATTATATTTTTTTTATTATATACCTATAAAGGATACATCGTTTGAACTGTCTGTTTTCTGGCTATCTGATACAGAAAGCCGGATCAAGGAATGAGGTTTTCTGATTCCGTATCACTATCCTTTAAAACGAGGCTAACGTCGGTTACCTGTTTTTGGGGAGACGTTACATAAAGTAAATTTCAAACATGGAACCAGAGACGGAACACATTATGACGTAACATCAAGAAACGTAAGGTAATGGCAAATGTTCACGCAATTTTTCGGGATTAAAGACCAAAACAAGTTATAAAATCAGAATAATGTCAGATAAAGGTATAAAATAATCATATTATTATAATAACTTGATCTGGCGTACTGTATCACGTTGAGTGGTTGAGGTCATACAGTTGAATCACCTGAGCTAGCCTCATCAGCTAGCCTTTGCTGCTGGCATAAATAAAGTTTTGGTTTAGATGAATGCTCAGCCCAAAATTTAGATGTATACGTTAGCATGGACGTTGACTAGAGGCATATGCAAGAAAAACCAAAATATTGTGTGCTGGCCCATATAAGAATATAGCTATAATCATTATGTAAAAGCTAAGATAAATTGTGAAGGAAAATAGTAGGCAGAAGTATCTGCCTTCATTCACGTAAAAACAGATCTAAATATCACCTAACACATTTTAATTGGAAGTTATTACCTTAAATCAACAATTGATACTGTAAATTTGGAAATTTTCGTGAGAGTTTTATTTTCGCGAGTAGTGTTAAAAGGCATATTTGCCACATAAAAAATTCACCACTTCGATATGATTTACCTTCATCAGATAAGGATAAAAAAGTTTTCACTATTTCACAAGGGTTTTATCTTAGCAAAACTCCGCATACTCAAAGTTTCGTGAAAATAAAATCCTTGCGAAAATTTCCGAATTTACAGTTGCATGTTTAAAAGTTTTCGGGTAAATCAGTGGTGGATTCAGAAAGGCTTTGTGGAGTTGTTGCTCTTATCTGTTCTTGTGCACACAAAAATACATAGGTCCAGTTATTCAAAATTTTTTAGCGTAAAATTGTAAATATTTTCTTACCCATCAATTGTAGCTTATGTTTTTGGTGCTTAAAAGAAGACGGTTATTTTGAGTACCCACAACATATGTTTTGATTGAGAAATAAAAATTAGATCTATAATTTCAATGACACACTCTTATCTTGAGACCTGAAGTAACTTTCAACTTACATTATTTTGCCCTTAAATTTACATTAAATAGCAGTTGTTTTTGTATCTGAAAAGTGTTTTACTTCTTTTTGTACATGTAATACTGAAAAACATGGGAGTGAGCACAAGGAAGATAAAACTATTTTTATGCAATTTTAAAAATTGCCTTTTCTGTGTTTGTTTCATCTTAAATCTGTATTTTAAGAAATATTTGTAAAGTGTGATTAGCTGAGTTTTAATTTATATAAGTATGATGTATGTATGTATTAGTATCAATCTTATGATAATATATATGATGAGAAACGTGTGAATATGTCTCTTGATGTCCGACTCAGTATTATCCCTTACCATGCTTAATCAGAATATATCTAGACATTCACTGTTTTGAAAATGAAATATTTAGGTTTAGCATTGTATTGGTTAGAGTTGATATTGTACTTAATCTATTTTCATATTGTACTTAATTTAAAATTCTATATAGTAAAGAATGTAACCAGCAAAGGTTTCATGTAAAGCCTTACTCTATTCAGTAAATGAGCAAGCTTGTGAGATTTTGGTACTTATCAGATAGGTAAACAGCAAAGGGCTTCATTTTCACTTTGAAAGAGACCCGAAGTATTCATGATTCCATGAACATTCCAAAAATTGAATGTATTGCTTATATTTATTATTATAAAAATCTAGAATATAAAAAAAAATTAAGGAATTAAAGCAGTTTTGTATTTAAATTATAATGGTATTAACGGTTTAGTCAAAGTGTAAAATTGAAAAGGGGAACAGCCAGCTTGAACATGGACAGCCAATGGAGCAAACAATAGGCTTGGCTTGTTTTGCATGTGAGGCTCGCTGTCAATCACACCAGTATCACTTCTGGCGAATGAGTTTGATGTTCAAAGCATACACTGAAGGACTTTAAAAACGCAAAAATCAAAATTTATATATTTTTACTAACTTTTAATGTCTCAATTTTTTTGAGATTTGGCAAAAATGAACATTAATATGTCAGTAAAACATGTTTTAAACCTTATTTCAAAATAATAAATAATGTTAGAGCAACAGTCTATCAAAATGCAATACCCTATGATTCTAAAGTTGCAATTTGAAATTTGTCTAGAAATTGGACACGATTTTAAGTTACTGTGATAAAATATTTTTATTAAAAAAACAGAAGCAAATTACCCTTGGAGCCCTACTATTCGTCTGGCACTGACAGTAGCTGGCTGGAACGGATATCTTCGATGTAAACATCGATGATACACAATCGACGTAAGTTGCCTCTTAATGCCGGTCGCCATTCTTGGCTGACCAGACCTTCGTCGATCTTTAACTGTCCCAGTAGCCTGGTAACGATCTCTGAGGAGCTATATACATGTAGTTGACGGATGGCAATTATGATATCTGGCGACGTCAGAAACAAGCACGCCAGCTTTTAACATCCCAATTGCGCCAGATTGTTCATGTTCAGACAAACGTGGCATGAATAATATAGCTATGAAATTAAAGCTGCTGTGTTTTTTATTCATGTATACTTACATGCTACATGTGAAATGATAAAATAATTTGCTTCATTGATTTGTGGGGACGCCACGTGCAAAACATAGTAAACCAGTAATGCATAGCTGGTGGTAGCCAGTGTCTTTAAAACCACCGGTATTGGGTATAGAAAGAAGCAGAGTGTTACCATTCGTTTTTAATCCGTTAAAGAAGGCTAAAATGTTCTGGATGCCAAAAATAATATTTTACATTTTTTGCGTTTTTAAAGTCCGTCAGTGTATTGCACGGGCAAGTGAGCTTGGCAGCTGTCAATCAAATTTTGTGTAATTCATAAGGCTATGTACAGTTGTAAAAAACTAAAGATTCATTAAAGGATTGCTTGGAAAATTTAAATATTGTAAAATAAAGTAATGAAAGGAAAAAATGTAAACCCTGATCAGTCTGCTCTGGTTTAGCACTTATTGCTGAATTTGCTTGCTCAAATATTTAGAACAAAATGACAAGCTCAAGAAATTTTGGTACTTATTGGTTATACAAAAAGTCCTTAACATTTATGGCAAAGCTAGAAGCCAAAATAAATTCCAAAGTATTTATCTTTGTCCCTATTTGTTGCTTGTGAGCAGCAAAAGGTCTGGCGAGACTGGGTGGAAGCCCATTTTGCGTTGTGCGAGGTACAGGGTCGTCTAGGCTTTGGCTGGTTCCTTACGGGCTATGTACAGTAAAACCTGTGTGAAGTGGCCACTCAAAAATAGAAAAAACAAAAATTTTAATGACAAATGGAAGCTTAATGAAGGTTGAAAGTGTTGCAGAATGCTCCAAAGGGAGCATTCTGCAATACTTTCAACCTTTGTTAAGCAATAATTGGTATTGAAAACCAATTTGTGGTCTTTTTGAGAGTGGCCACTTCACACAGGGTTTACTGTACTGACCCAAATATGGTATAATTTGAAGCGAAATTTTTGTGAATTTTGTAGTTCACAAATTTAATATTTTGTTAACGATGATTTTTAGAAAAAAAAAAGCTATATATAGACTATTGCCAGTAAAAATATTCACTCTTCGCAAGCCTTTCAAGTAATTTATACCAGCCAGCATATGAGATTTTGGTACTTATTCAAATGTTGTGCAACAAAGGCTCTGGTAAATACGGTTAAACCTGTCTAAAGCGGCCACTCAAAAACAGGATAAAACAAAGGTCTTAAAGATAGATGCTAGCTTAATGCTGGTAAAAAGTGTTGCAGAATGCTCCAAGGGGAGCATTCTGCAATACTTTTGACCTGCATTAAGCGATAATTGGTCTTGAAAACCAGTTTTTAGTTTTTTGAGAGTGGCCGCTTTAGACAGGTTTTACTGTATGCTCATCTGTGAATACTCACCAGAGCTTTTACTGCTGGTATACACAAATTATGGATGTACAGTTGGGAACTTAAAGTAATTCCACGATCATGTCAGAAATCCCATAGACTTTAATGTATTTTCACATATGCAAGAAAATTTACAACGCAACAGCAATCCAACATATAATTATGCTTTTGGTGCCATTTGAAAGTTAAATGAATAAGGTAATATTGTTTATATTTTCATTAAATTTCATCCTTGAATTTTAAAGCTGCAGAGATTTAAACAATTTGCAAGAATTTTTTGACAGTTTTTTGACAACAACCCCATTGACATCAATGGTAAAGTGACATTTTCATAATTTTGTAAAAATTTAAATAGTTGAATTTGAAAATTGCAATGTTGAAACTTCATATAACTTGTACAGTGGATGCTGCATCTATTATTTAGCATTACAAAATTTACAAAGAAATTGCTTTTTAGTATTAATATCACACAAAAGAGATTCTTTTAAACATGGAAATGCATTAAAGTCTCATGGGTGAAAGTTTTCCGGATTATTCCTGAATTCAGGATTTTGAGGCTGACTTTCCATAGAAAGTCAGCCTCAAAATCCTGAATTAGGGAGATTATACTAAGTTTTCCTATTTATATACAGTCTGTCTAAAAACAAATTGAATTTGTGAATATGTAGTGGGCATACTGCAAGTTTTAAGATTGGAGGTTCAAAAGTTCAGGATTTTTGAAATTTTGAACCTTCACCCATGAAGTCTAATGGGAAATAATTTTGTGGAATTACTTTTGATAGTTGACTGTAGATGCAGACTCTAGACAAAACTGTAGACCTCT
Organism: Loripinus fragilis; assembly: GCA_964019695.1. Lineage (NCBI taxonomy): Eukaryota > Metazoa > Mollusca > Bivalvia > Lucinida > Lucinidae > Loripinus > Loripinus fragilis. The sequence goes on from OZ026515.1 coordinate 39,490,803, forward strand.
AGTCCCGCTGGATATGTCAGCATGTGCATTTATTCGAGGCTTTTTCGCATATGGGACAGGTACCAAAATCTTGTATGCTGGGCCATATGATTGTTTGATGTTCTTTCACTGTATGATTCTGATTTGCCTGATGATCAAATCTTATTCTATTGGAGCAGGCCTTTAGTTAAGAGTGTGTACCAAAAATTAATTTTCATATTTCTCAACCAAAACATATGTTGTGGGTACTCAAAAGAACCATCTCAATGAGATGGTCGTTTTGAGCACCCAAAGCATATGTTACAACTGATGAGCAAGAAAATATTAACAATTTTATGCTAAAAAATTGTGTTTATCTAATATCTTAAAACCTATGATATTAGAGTGCCAAACGGTTTGGATCCAGATCAGGACCGACGTTCTGTCAACCCTGATCTGGGTCCAAAATGTTTGACACACAAGTAGTGTTCTTGAAATCCTATTGATTAATGACGGCTACATGAATCATTCAGTGAATGATCACAGAACTATGGTATGATTAAAAGAATATATTCCTAAATAACTTCTCACCGACTATGTAACCTTGACACCATATAAACACCAATTATTATTACTGATCATGCAACCTTGACCTAAGTTCAAGGTCATATGAACGTGTGTATTCAGTACTGTATTCTGACCATGCAACTTTTGGCTTGCTGGACAATAGATTCCACATTAACTCTTTGCCAGCTTGGACATTTTTAATGATCTTATGTCATCTGCTGACTTTTTCAAAATTAACTTTTTCAAAAGAATCTTTCAGGAACACTATCAAAGTGTCAAACAGCTTGAATCCAGATCAGGCCTGACATCCTGTTGGGCCTAATCTGGGTCCAAACTGTTTGCAAATATTATCAGCAGACGACAGAAGTTGCCAATGGCAGGCAAAGAGTTAAATAGCCTTTTCTCTTTGATCTGAAAATCTTATCCATCCATAAATGTACCGCTTTACAGAATCTAATATATCAATACTTTCATAAAGACTTTTTTTCGTTTGACAAACATTTTGTTACAAAGTTTTCAGTGACTATGTCTGCTGTATTCTCCTTTCATGTTCACTAATTTTATGACGGAGTGTTTTCTCGAATTGTCAATCTCCTTTTGATCAATATAGTATCATAAGATTCGTTAGAAATGGGCTGGAAATTGGTGCATGGATTGTATGGTACTGGTCACAAATTAGAGAATAAGCTGGTGAAACCAAGAATCCTGCAATATCATGTGATTCCCCACCCTGTATAAAGACATATGGGCTTAACCCTTTCATCCAGTTTGTGTACAGTTCAATGTTCTAACAGTCTCTGTATTTTAATATTTTAAGGCCAGAGTTTTTTTTATTAGTTAATTTACAAACCCTCAAACTGTAATTTTGGGGAAATGAGAAAAAAAAGTTTTTTTTATTTTACCCGCCAACTCTAAATATTAATGTTTCGCTGAAAAAAAATATTTTTTTTTTAGGTTCTATCAGGGTATTTTTGAGAGCGACCCTGTTAAAAGTGATCGTCCTATCCAGATTTTTAGGAAACTGATGAAATATTTAAAGATTTAATACAGACTGTTGATTTATCTTATTAGTTTTACTGTTTGTTCTGGAGATATTAAAAAAAGAAGAAAAAAAGCTCTGAATATGACCAGTCAACTGGTCATTTTCAGAGCTTTTTTTTTGCTTTTATTTTTTTCGTTCCCCCGACCCAAAATCTGAAAAAACAACAACCGATAAATGAACTAATAAAAAAAATTCTGGCCTAACTACAGTGTAATCCCTTTATAACACACCTCATTATAATACAGATATGGATATAACACAGTCATAATGTGGCTTGAGGAGCGTGGTGGCTCAGTGGTACAGTGCTTGACTCGAGATCAAGGGGTTGTGGGTTCGAGCCTCCCTTGAGGCACTGGGTTGTGTCCTTGAGTGAGACATTTTATCCTCTGCTTAGTACTGGTTCAACCCAGGAAGACCCGTCCCAACATGACTGAAAAATTGTTGACTGAGACGTAAAAAATCAAATCAAACAAAATCATGTTGTGGCTCCATGTAATGGTCATTTTCCTATTATTCCTTTGTAAAATGTGCTTTATAACATGATTTGCCTATAACACTGTCCATTCCTATGGCCCCAAATATAGTGTTATAAAGGGACTGCACTGTGCATATATAATGCAAGTAATGTACAGTATTTTAGCGGAATAGTGCAATGGTATGTTAACCCACCTATCATCATATGTATATTTCACTGCACATCACTCATGCTATTCTCATTCCAGTATGTACAGTAAATAGTCTCAAATTTCAAATCTTTCTCTTTACGCAACTACCATAGGGGCCTCAACGCGAGAAAACCGTCTTCGAGATTTCCGGCAAAGCCAGACTCAAATGAGATTGCTCACATTGACCTGCAGCTTTCCAGTTTGAGCATTTTTTCATTCAGAGTGGAAAACAATGTGGATCCTGATCAGCTGGCTTCTTCAGAAGCCAGCTGATCCGGATCAACAGTGTTTTCAAAATATGATTGAACCGGGTCCAGCAAGACCATGTTTAATGAAAAAAGTCAATAAGCAATGCTTATTAGATACCCCCCGCACAGTAAGATTCAGTGAAAAACCCTGCACAGTAAGATTCAGAAGGCACCATCTATGCATATTCAAAAGCCTTATTAGGGAAAAATTGTCTAAGTTCTCATAGCTGTAATTTTGTCAAAAATAATTTTTTCTGAACCCAACTCCTTCATGCATATGTTCAATGTGTCTACATTGTATAGGCAAAGTATCAAATTGTTCCATCCAAAGCTGTAGTATGAGTTAATCGGCCCATGAAGGCACCATCTATGCATATACAAAAGCCCTACTAGGGAAAAATTGTCATAGTTCTCACAGCTGTAATTTTGTCAAAAATTATTTTTTCTGAACCAAACTCCTTCATGCATATGTTCAATGTGTCTACATTGTATAGGAAAAGTATCAATTTGCTCCATCAAAAGCTGTGGTAGGAGTTTATCGGCCCAGTTCTCACAGCTGTAATTTTGTCCAAAATTATTTTTTCTGAACCAAACTCCTTCATGCATATGTTCAATGTGTCTACATTGTAAAGGAAAAGTATCAAATTGCTCAATCAAAAGCTATGGTAGGAGTTGATCGGCCCATGAAGGCACCATCTATGCATATACAAAATCCCTATTAGGGAAAAATTGTCTAAGTTCTCACAGCTGTCATTTTGTCAAAAATTATTTTATCTGAACCAAACTCCTTCATGCATATGTTCAATGTGTCTACATTGTATAAGCAAAGTGTCAAATTGTTCCATCAAAAGCTGTGGTAGGAGATGATCAGCCCGTGTATGGCCTATAATAGCATAAGCATAAAACCCTATATTAAAAGCCATTTAGAACTACAAAGGGAAATAACTCTAATAGAATTGGCCCCTAGCCCTTACTTTTTTGTCTAAAGTATTTGTCTTGCATATATGAACATGTTTGCAAGGTTTGATGAAAATCCAGCAATGACTCTTCAAGTTATTAAAAAAACAAAACGTGACGGACGCACGCACGGACAACGTGAAAACAGTATACCCCACCACGAACAAAGTTTTCGGGGGGTATAATAAAGATTCATTATGTGTATGTAAAATAGTGTGGTATCTTAATGATTAGCTGATCAGAAGTCAGCTTATTTGGATCTACACTGTTTTCAAAAGAGGTCATAGAAATTTAGTAAGGTGCACTCATTTTGGTAGAATATGGTAATGTATTGATTATCAGGTCTTTGATTCATGAAATCCTTGTTAGAATAGCAAAAAAGTGAAGATCCTGATCAGACTGCTCTAGGGAGCAGTGTGATCAGAGTCTGCGCTAAGGAACAGTCTGATCAGGGTCTGTACTGTTTGCTGAGGCATTTTTGTTAGGTATCTAGCTTTTGAAATTTGAGGGCATTTACTTTATACATTTTGTATTTTATTAATTGTATTCAAACAAGGAACCAGCTTTTCAAATAATTGTTTGGCTAAGAAAGTTTGTAAGTTATTATTGCTGTATATTAAATGAAGTTGAGTGTATGGTTTATGCTTTACAACTGATTTGGCAATGGCCCTAGAACTATCAGGTTGTGAATATGTTGGTTTGATCACAGGAGCTTGAAGTTCGGTCCTTATATCACCTATATAGCCTCAAAACCAAGAGCTCACGTTGTAATGACCAGGAGTGAAACTAAGCTCTGGTTAGCCATTCAGGCTCTAGTTTCCGGTCAATCGGCAGTGAATGTTGCGACGGCAACGTCAAAGTGTTCGATAACTTTTCTTCTACCTTATGATTAAGATGGCGACATTAAGACAAAACAGGATAATGTCTCAAATATACTATAAGTTGATATAGTACCGGGAAACCTATTTGTTAGGGCATAAACAATGAGAAAATGACGTTTTAATCTACGGAATAAGCCCCAAGACGCTATAACTTGACGTTACACTTTGTACGCCAAATTGTGCGCGATGTCAACGTCACACGATCTTTGAAAAACAACGGTTTCAGTTTTGAATTTCCGCAAAGTTTATGAAAAACAGAACTTTTCGTGATAAGTAAATGTAAGGGTTTGATTCGTTTTATATTCTGAACACATTTAACTGACTGTTTCATTTTTTGGTTGAAGAGTTTGTAAGTTTTGAAATGTATTTTCTTCAAGTGTGATGAAGGCTCGGATTCACTGCGTCAAACCGGATACTGGAGCCGGAATGGCTACCATTATTTTTTCCTTATTTTCAAACGCTCATTATTTTGACTCAGTGATATGTCAGAAAAAGTTATCCATGCCTCGCATGACCTGTTGACATAGTTTTTATGGTCAGGTGTTCAGTTTTTGCCAAAACCTCCTGGTAACGGCGATTCAAAAGTGCCTGAAATTTAGTTTCGCTCCTGGTCATTACTACGTAATGACATTGCGAGCTTTTGGTTTTGAGGCTATAGGGGTGATTTAAGGATCGAACTTCAAGCTCCTGTGGTTTGATGAGCTGCAAAATGTATGTTAAGGCACATGCAACCAAACCTTGGTCTTTAAGCCTGTGACAAAAAAAGTGAGTATGTCGAGGAATTACCACAACAACACACTGCAGACCAAACCATGGCACGGTGAGGAAGAGACACAGAACATTTATAGTAACAATACATCTGTAAGACAATAATAGCAAAGCAACCAGCTTTCTCTTCCTCTTCAAGATGATTGCAAAACTAGAATGGACACAAAGTAATGCAAAACAAAACAAAGACAAACACAGAACTCCCACAAACAATGGGAAGTACATTAAACAATAGATCAACAACAACAGAACCACCGCCTTAGAACAGACAGCAGCCTAAGCCATCGGGGTGGGCTTAAATGCATTTTACTGGCACCAAATCTTTGCCCTAGATTCTGTTGTTGTTAAAACACAAAATTGTTAAGCTCTCATGGAGGCTTCCTAACTAATGCAACTCTGTATAGCCTGGACATCCACTGAAGGCTGATCAAGGCCTTAGTTTCTGCTTGTTGACAAGACTTATGCTAATCTTTCCTTGCAAGCAGCGACTTTTTGTCATCTTCTGATAATCTTTGCAGTTTTGATCCAGGTCAGGAGGGGCAATAAGAAAATAATCACAATTTTAGGCTAAAAAATTGTGTTTATGTCTTTAGTCTCATCAGGGTATACACTGTTTACTACAGTCAAAGTGAGATGAAATTAGCCAAAATAATTAGAGAATTCTAACAACCTCTGATAATGAGTAACAGTCCATTGTAACATGATGAAAACCATCCTGATGATAATTCTATTGGGCATGAATATATGACTATCATAAGAATACCTGCTAGCAGCAACTAGTGTCGTCTGCTGATAACCTTTGCAAACACAAATCAGGACCGACAGAATGTTGGTCCTGATCTGGATGCAAACAATTTGATACTCTGATAGTGTTCCTGAAAGAATTCTTTGAAAAAGTTAAAAAAAAAGTTTTGAAGATAACTAAAGCATGAAAAATTACCAAGCATGTAAAGAGATAAACTATCCTACAGAGACTGTAGAATCTTAAAGATTTGGATTAATCAAGCTTCATTGACAAAAATAAAAAAAAAAACACTGATGAGCATGCACAGCCTGATCTCAACTATTGTTGTGTGTGTAGGGCAAAAACAGGTATTTTAAGTGGCTTATACACCAACACTGAGCAGCAATAGAACAGTCAGGGGTACAGAAATCCGTTAAAATTTGGTTCTAGACCGTTTATCTTTTTTTTTTTTTATCTTGGACCGTATAAGTTTTCCAAATGCTAAAATGGAGCATTAATGTTTACTAACATAATGATTGAGTTGGAAGACGATTTTTGTGTGACGTTCAGGCCGAATGTGATTGGAAGATTTCTCTAGCCCTAATAGAACTACACTTATCATTTCAGTAGAAGATAAAGCAGATGACTTTTGTTGTGATTGGTGCTTTAATCTATATAACCCTAGCGTCCTTTTTGTGGGACATTGGCAAACAGTGCAATACCAGATCAGACGCCGCAAATGCGGCGTCAGATCAGGTTTTCCACTGTTTGCAAACAGAAGTTTCTTTTAAAATTTGAATAAAAATGAAAAAATACCACCCAACAACCCTTAAAAGGGATATGGACCGGTCTAATTGATATCAGTGGGAAATTCCTTTCGGCTTATATGGGTTAAGGGTCAAAAGGCTGATCAGGGCTACAGTGGACAATAACTTTGTGGTATTTTCTTCATTTTTTGGATGATTTGCTGAAAAATCAACATCACCTTTATTGTATACAGCCTGAATGTAAGGCCAGTCTGATTCATGTGCGGATCCAGAAAATTCCATGGGGGGGGGAGACTGTCTGATTTATCTTCCTTGAAGATGTCTTTTACACTCTGAGCAGTTCTGAGGGTAATTGGAAGCTTAAACCGAGCTACACTAGGTCATGCCTCACCACATCACCCCAGTTATATGTTGACAGTCTGTCTCTTCTAGGTGGCTACCTTCTGTTTGTGTGTTTCAGCAATCCACCCAGTTCTGGGCTTCACATGCCAAAGCCACCTCTCTAATGGAGCTGAGCATAACATCCATATTCTTAATCTGGATCCAAACTTTGTGAGAAGTAATGTCCTTTGCACTTGCATTATTATTCTTATTTTGTATGTTTTTTGTGTACTGTGGATATTTTCAAATTAACTTTTAGTAAAAATCTTTCAGGAATACCATCAGAGTGTCAAACAGTTTAGATCCAGATGAGGTTTTATATTTTGTCAGGCCTGATGTGGGTTCAAATTGTTTGAAATGGTTATCAAATGGCGACAAGTCACCGTTTTTGTTACCACTACGGACAAAACAGTTCAGAAAAACACAAATGTTAAAATATTTCAGTTGTTGTTAACTCTTTGCATGCTGGGTAATTTTTCATGCCTTGTCGTCTGCTGACTTTTTTCAACATTAACTGTAAAAAACTTCTTACCAGAACACTATCAGGGTGTCCAATGGTTTGGATCCAGACCAGGACCTACTTTTAGTTGGTCTTGATCTGGATCCAAACTGTTTTCAAAGGTTATCAGCAGACGACAAAAGTTATCACTAGCAAGGAAAGAATTAATTTTCATTGTATGTCATTTTGATAAGCTCATCACTACTAAATTCAGCTTGTTCTTTCCTTTTCTTTGTTGTTAAGTATGTATTTTAAATGAGCCTCATCAGTCAGTGAAATCTGACAAGAGTGTATGGAAGGGTTTGCATGAAATTTCACTATATGGCATTGTGTCATTTTATATTATGATAAATGGCTATTTTAGTCTGCTTCCATTTGTGAATTTTGTTACTGATTAAAATTGGATAAATTATGTACTTATTTCACTTCTTTATAAAGCCAGCACTAAAAGCTTTAAACAAAATTCAGGTGAGCGCTTCAGGGCCACTTGACCCTCTTGTTTTCCGAGGGGATTAGTGGTATAAGACAGATGTTTGTATTGCCTGGAAGATAGATGGCAAAAATCAGGTTATTTAAATTCAACCTAGATGATGGATGGCAAATGATCATTGTGCTTTAGATAATATTCTATGCACAATGAATTTAGTAATTTGTTTTGTATTGGTGAGCCCATCCGCATCAGATCTAAAGTTTCATTTGCTGTCATGAAGATACACGTGCCGATCATCTGACATAAGTTTCTGTTTTAAAAAAATACAGAATTACTATACGCAGCGGCCATGCTAAAGTGACGTTAAATCTTAAGACTATGTGGGTATTTCTGATCAATAGGGGAAGCCAAAACCAATTTCAAGCGATTGTTTGGTCACTGAAAACCAAAAATGCATAGCAAATGCTGCAATTTTCTGAACTTTCTCAGAGAAATAAAGGACCAAGTTTTCACAATTGACGTTTTTATGCCCCCAACTTTGGAAAAGTTGAAGGGGCATATTGGGTTCGACTTGTCCCTCCGTCCGTGCATGTGTATGTTACAAATTTTATTAAGATACAGTTTTGAAATTTCATATATGGATTCTTCATCAAAAAATAATTGACATATTTTTTTTAAAGTCTGGATTATCAAAAATTGCAAAGTTATGCCCCTTTTAAAGGGTGGAGTTATGCCCCTTTTAAAGGGTCATAATGAAATTCTGTAATCAAGATATCTCAAAAAGTATAACAGCTATGAGCTTCAAACTTGGTCAGCTAAAAGAACATAATGAGTAGATAACCTGGTGAAAATTTTTAAAGTTTTTTTTAGTTATTTCCCTTTGCAAATTTTGACATAGAAAATTTAAACATCTCAAAAACTATTATAGCTATGAGCTTCAAGCTTGGTCAGGTGATAGTGGATAATGAGTAGATAATCTGGTGAAAATTTAAAAAAAAGTTGTTTTTTTTAGTTATTGCCCTTTGCAAATTTTTGGCATTGAAAACTTGTAATCAAGATATCTCAAAAACTATTACAGCAAGTAACTTCAAACTTGATCAGCTGATAGAAGATAATGAGTAGATAACGTGGTGAATTTTTTTTCCGAGTTATTGCCCTTTGCAAATGTTGGCATTGAAAACTTGTAGTCAAGATATCTCAAATACTATTACAGCAAGTAGCTTAAAACTTAGTCAGCTGATAGAAGATAATGAGTAGAAAACCTGGTGAAAATTTTAAAATAAGTTATTTTATTTTTTTCGAGTTATTTTTTTTTGCAAATTTTGTCATCAAGATATCTCGAAAATTATTGTAGCTAGGAGCTTCAAATATGATTAGTTGGTAGAAGTCGATGAGGAGATTACCTGGTGAAAATTAAAAAAAAGAAGTTATTTTATTTTTTAAGCAATTGCCCTTTGTAAATCTGGGCATTGAAAACTTATGAACCCTTCTTGTTAGCTCACTGGAGCCATTGGCTCATGGTGAGCTATTGTGATCATTGGGTGTCGTCGTCCGTCGTCAACAATTGCTTCAAAAGACATCTCCTAAACTACTGGCTGGATTTTGACCAAACTTGGTAGGAATGGTCCTTATATGACCCTCTATAAGAATTGTTCAAATGGTTCCGGTCTGCTGCACATCTAGGTCACACAGGCTAAAAATACATTTTTAAAATCAAAACTTTAAAAATCTTCTGTCTGAAATCACAAGGCCTAGAGCTTTGATATTTGGTATGTAGCATCACCTAGTGGACCTTTACCAAGTTTGTTCAAAATATCCCCTGGGGCCAAAAATGGCCCCGCCCCGGTGGTCACATGTTTTACATAGGCTTATATAGGGAAAACATGAAAAATCTTCTTGTCTGAAACCATATGGCCTAGAGTCTTGATATTTGGTATGTAGCATCACCTGGTGAACCTCTAACAAGTTTGTTCAAATTATGCCCCTGGTGCCAAAAAATGGCCCCAGCCCGGGGGTCACATGTTTAACATAGGCTTATATAGTAAAAACACGAAAAAATCTTCTGGTCTGAAACTATATGGCCTAGAGTCTTGATAAATAGTATGTAGGGGTACATGCTTTACATTGTGCTTCTATAGTGAAAACATGAACAAATCTTGTCGTCTGAAACCATTAAGCCTAGAGTCTTGATAATTGGTATGTATGGCATCACCTAATGGACCTCTACCAAGTTTGTTCAAATTATGCCCCTGGGGCCAAAAGTGGCCCGGCCCCAGGTGTCACCAGGGACATGGCCAGCTTTCAACAGAAACAACTCAGGTGAGCGATTTAGGGCCACTTGGCCCTCTTTTTATTAATGCTTTTACGTTATCGCCTTTATATGGTGTTTCTAGTCGGCTTTTCTTGAACCACATTAACAAGTAAAACTGTTTGATGTCTTCCAACACAGTCAGACAAATAATGTTGAATGAAACATCTTCACGGCTACAGAGCACGAGCCAAAAGATATATTCTAACGTCATCGTTATCTCGCAAACATTTTTCAGTAGCTTAAGGTTTTAATCAACCATAAGATGAGTTACAGTGTAAGCCTATGCTATCTTTGCAAACTGATTCTCTGTTGAATTGAAACACCAATTAACATTAAAAGTTTTATCAAATGATGCCATTGATGGCAGCTGATTTTTTTTTTCAGCATGAAATCTCTATCACATCTTTCGCATTACCAATAGTTTTATAGGCGTATGATGCATGAGGAAGATGGAAGACCACTAAACGAAAAATCACATATCATTTTAGCATTACTTACAACGGATGTGAGTTTTGCTTACTGACTCCTGCAATTCCTGCTGGCGTCTGTAAATTCGTGGTTTCATTTGCCTAAGATCCTGTTTTCGTCATTGCAATTGAAATTTGTTCGATATTGCACAAAGATGATCACAAAAAGATGCAAAACATAAAAAATGCTAAACTTACTGTGCATAGTATATATAGCGATTCAGATGATTGTCTGGCCACGGGGATATGTAGAAAACTGGCTTAGATAGGTGGCAACTAGGATATTGATGTCATAATTCTGATTAAGATTTGTCCGGTAGATTGGATCAATTCTGATGATAAAAGTGGCCTTGGAGAATGGTGGACTCAGTCTGGTTTGACTTGTTGGAAAGCCTTGCTTTAGTGATCAGTTTAAAAAGATAATAAAACGATATAAAATTATGGAATACAACATGGATATTATGCGACAGTCTGCATAACTAGTTGTAAACATACTCACGGTTTATAGCTATGAGTTTTCTTTAATTGCACAGGAGTCGGCCAGGCCACAGACTCAATGACGGCCCTGATAGAGAGGCCTTGGAGAATGGTGGACTCCATCTGGTTTGGCCTATGATATTGATGTCAAATTTCTGATTATGATTTGGCCAGGGAGATAGGCTGCATTCTGATGATAGAGTGGCATTTGAGAATGGTGGACTCAATCTGGTTTGGCTTAGTAGACTGGTGGCATGATTCTGGTAATTATTTGACCTAGGAGAATGGCTGTATTCGGATGATGAAGTTGCCTTGGAGAATGATGGACTCAATCTGGTTTGATGATGCATCGATAAATTAGGGATCTTTCATGCAAACCAAGCATCTATTTGTCTTGATCCACTTCAGAAATAAGGGTGAGGTTGGTATCATAAGACTAGTTTAAACCCCCTAGTAAAACTAATTTTACTGGCCATTCCTTTGTGGATTTTTTTTGTTATTTATGTTTCGTGTTTGTCATTGCAGCCTTGTCATCACCGTGAAAGGGCTGACCTCTAGGCTCTCTTGTACGTGATGCTTTCTTGTGCTTTTGTCACTTTCTCATGTGTCCTAGGTCAGGTGTGGTACTTGATTGTATCGATTCCTGATCTTTGCCTTCTTGCTTACTTTGACTAGGAGACTTGTAGCATGATTCTGGTAATTATTTGGCCTTGGAGATTGGTTGCATTCTGGTGATAACGTGGTATTGGAGACTGGTGGACTCACTCTGGTTTGGCCTGGAGGCTGGTGGTATAAACCTGATTAAGATTTGGCATGGGTAATTGGCTGCATTCTGATGATAGAGATGCCTTGGAGAATGGTGGACCCCATCTTCGCAAGCCAAGGGTACTAACTCCACTTCGTTCCTTACGCACGTGCGTAAGGAACGAAGTGGAGTTAGTACTCTTGGCTTGCGAAGATGGCTGGACTCAATTTGGTATGGCATAGGAGACTGATGGCATGATTATGATTTGGTCTGTAATATCGGCCCCGTTCTGTTGGAGATTTGTGGCTCTCTCTCTGGCTTGGCCATGGAGATTGGCGGCGTGATTCTGACTATGACTTGTTATTTTAGCCTGGGAGGCAGGCAGTATGCTGATGATAAAGTGGTTTTGGAGAAAAGTGGACTCGAGCTGGTTTAGTCTAGGATATTGATGTTATGATTAAGATTTGGCTCGAGAGATTGACTGCATTCTGATGATAGAGTGGCCTTGGAGAATGGGGAACTCAGTCTGGTTTAACGAATGACATTGATGTAATGATTATGATTAAGATTTAGCCTGGGAGATTGGCTCAATTCTGATGATAGATTAGCTTTGGGGAATGTTGGGGCCTAGGAGCCTGGTCGCATGATTCTGATAATGATTTGGCCTTTAAGATTGGTTGTATTCTGAAGATAAAGTTGCCTTGGAGAATGGTGGTTTAAATCAGGTTTGGCATATAAAATTGATGTCATAATTGTTATTAAGATTTGGCCTGGGAGATTGGCTTCATTCTGATGATAGAGTGATCTTATGGAATAGTCGACTAAGTCTGGTTAAGTCGAGGAGATTGTTGGCATGATTCTAATCATGATTTGACCAAGGGTATTCGGCTGCATTCTGCTGCTAAATCAGTCTTGGGCAGAATCTGGTTTGGCCTAGGAGCCTGGTCACATGATTCTGATAATGATTTGGTCTGGAAGAATGACTGATGTTAAAGTTACCTTAGAGATTTGTGGACTAAATCTGGTCTGGCCTATGCTATTGATGTCATAATTCTTATTAAGATTTAGCCTGGGAGATTGGATTTATTCTGATGATAGAGTGACCTTAGGGAATAGTGGGGCCTAGGAGCCTGGTCGCATGATTCTGATAATGATTTGGTCTGGAAGAATGGCTGTATTCTGATGATAAATTTACCTTGGAGATTGATGGGCTCAATCGGGTTTGGTCTTAGATATTGATGTCATAATTCCTATTTAAGATTTTGCCTGGGAGATTGGCTCCATTCTGACGATAGAGTGGCCTTCATCATCAGATTGGTGGACTTAATCTGGTTTGGTTTGCTCTAAGAGACTTGGCTGACCTCTTGGCTCTGGTTTGTGATGTTTAATTGTGTTTTGTCGATTCCTGATCTTTGCACCATTACTTACTTTTGTCACTTCCCCGTGTGGTATCCTGGGTCAGGTGTGGTATTTGATTGTATCGTTTCTTGATCTTTGCCACCTTTCTTACTTTGTTTGGCCTATGATATTGATGGATGTCATAATTCTTATTAAGATTTGGCCTGTGAGATTAGTTCCACTCTGATGATAGAGTGGCCTTGGGGAATGGTCGACTCAGTCTTGTTTAGCCAAGGAGATTGTTGGCATGATTCTGATAATGATTTTGCCTTAGAAATTGGCTGCATTCTGTTGATAGAGTGCCCTTAAAGAATGGTGAAATCTGTTTCGGCCTTTGGCTTTGATGTCATAATTTTGATTAAGGTTTGGCATAGTATATTGACTCCTTTCTGATGACAGGGTGGCCTTGGAGAAGCGCGGACAATCTGGTTTAGTCGAGAAGACTGATGACAAGATTCTCAGGGATATTCGGCTGCATTCTGATGATAAATCGGCCTTGGAGAATGGTGGACTCAATCTGGCCTATGGCATTGATGTCATAATTCGGATTATGATTTTGCCTGAGAGATTGGCTGCATTCTAATGATAGAGTGGCCTTGAAGAATTGTGGACTCAATCTGGTTTGGCCTATGATTTTGATGTCAAAGTCCTGATTTAGATTTTGCGTGGGAGATTGGCTGCATTCTGATGATAAAGTGGTCTTTGAGAATTGTCGACTCAATCTGGTTTGGCCGAGGAGATTGTTGGCAATATTCTGATTATAATTTGGCCCGGGGGACGTGGCTGTATTTTGGAGATGCGATAGAGCGGCCTTGGAAATCTGGATGGCCAATGATATTGGTGCCATATTTATTTATAATTATAATATGGAATGCTTCCGGAGCGGTGTCCTACGCTGTGTACAACAAACCCACACCACAATGAATTATATTGGTCCGAAAACGTTTGTTTCTTTTCACACGTTAACCCTTTCTCACCATTAACGTGCGGATCCAGAGGAGGGGGGGACAGGGGGTACGGACCCCCTGAAAAATCACAAAAATATAAGTTTTCCTAGCAATACTGGTCCGGTTCCCCTGGTTACCAAGCCAGCATTCAATGTTGGGCCAACATCGGCACGCCAGCGAAACACCATTTAAATGGCGTTTCGCTGGCGGGCCGATGATGGCCCGGCGCTTAAAGTGGTTTTGGATCCTTCCTCCCTTCATCAACTAAACAAAAAAATAAATAAAAAGGTTGTCAAAGTTGGACCCCCTCTGGCAAAACTGTCTGGATCCGCGCATGTGCTCGGTTTATTCATTTGCACTTTGGTGGCCTACATTGCAAACACTATGAACCTGGGTTCATAGTGTCTATGAACCTGGGTTCATAGTGTCTGCTCCCATGGTAATATTTATTCATTCCCTAGTGAATTTGAATATATTGGAGCAGACTAAATAAGCAAACGACATTTAAAGACTGTCAAAAGTATTGGCAAGATAAGCTAGGGTTATATGATAAGCACGATTTCGATAAGAGTCATGATGAAGGCAATGGTTACAATGGAACTTTCATATTTCTCTTTGCCCATTGGTTTTGGCACCCTGAACAAATGCGCGTTTTAAAGGGACAAATATTTGAGCAATAATACTGGTACCACTCATTATGACTCTCTCCAGGGGTCATACTGGGCAGATCAAAAGGACAGCCATAATGAGGTGATTATGACTTCCTTACTGGGGCAATAAAGTGGTCCCATAAAGGGAATAGGTATTTTATGATAAAATATTGATCTTTATCTTAGTGAATGAAATTGTGTTGCATACAGGTAAGTCCCCTCTTGAGGCCCCATTAATTTTGTGAGATACTGAAACTGTCCCTTATCAGTTAATCCTTTAATGATCTCTATTGGACAGTAATCTTTGTCTTTAATGCATATTTTGAAAAAAAAAATGATGAGAGTAACCATAAGTATATTTGGAATGTAAATAACATTTGTATTAGCTAATTTAATTAATTTCACAAAGCACTTTACACATGCTTAATTTAAAGAAAAATACAAACGAAAAATTCGTAATTCGACTGTCGGTTTGTTGTGGCACAATGAAAGGTCATTGCTGTCACATTTTCAGAACAATATGTTGGAGTTACATTTATGGGTCTTATTCTCGATACTCGGTAAGAAATATTGGTTCCAACCCTTTTCATTCTGGTGGATTTTCCCATAGAATAAGAATGGAACTGCTCATTTTGTATTTTATAAACCGTGATTCTATAAAAAGATGTATTTCTGTCCATGAAGATCGATTTTATCTTAGCAAATAGTGCAGACCCTGATTAAATGCGCATATTTTGTTCCGAGTGGGTATTCAGAATGAAAAGGGTTAAAATGCGAGACTGATACTAGGGGCCTTCTCGAGTTCATTGCTGAGACTGCCTCTGACACCGCCACATACTTCCAGAATTCCCTGATGCCAACCGGATTAAGACTTGTAAATCTTGATCAAGGGTCCTTCTCAAGTTCATTGCACTGGTCTGCGACTGTCTCTGACGATTTACGTATTACGAGATGGTTATCCCGTTATAATAACGAGACAGTTAACTTGTAATACGAGTTAGTTATCTCATTATTTCGAGCTTGTTATTTCGAAACATTTTTTAATCATCTCGTTACTACGAGTTAGTTATCTCGTTAATACGAGTTAGTTATTTCGTAATAACGAGTTTTATTTTTAAGTATATCTATTAGGCTTTCGTAGGGTTAAACGAAGAGAAATGTATCACTTTTTAATTAATAGAAAGGTATACGTATCACCCTTTCTTTTTAGTGGCTTTAACACGAGGCTCTTGTAATGATGGCTGGACTGTCTTTAGAGGAAGCTGTTATCTATTCGCCGATAATGAAAAGCGTGACTGGACGGAATCAGTTGTAAGTAATCGTCTTTGACTCAGGAATGAGCATTTTCACAAATGTGTTTGATGAGGTTCCTACTGTCGTGCCAACCAAGAGTGACAGTGACGTCGTGTTTTGTTTACAATTGTTAAGTAAAATATTAACTTGTACACCCCACTTGAGCTAATGCGAATCGATAGATCACTTGTGTATTAATCCTATCCTGAGGATAGGATTAATACACAAGTGATCAATTGATTCTGAGTCCCTGATAACTTTGTAAACAAAACATGACGTGACTGTCACTCTTGGCTGGCATGATAGTACTTGTAGCCAGCCAAGAGGAATCGCGTCAAACACGTAGTGAAAATGTTTGCGGGTTCAATGTGATTGAGATTAGAACTTTTAAGAATATGGTGGTAACATTTGACAATGTAAAATAAACCCTGTTCAAGTATAAAAGCAATTTTCAAATTCGTCCAAGACAGTGAGTAATTGCACCTGTATCATTGCAGCGGGCATTTTGTCAATGATCTTAGTACTCGCGCATAGGAGATAATGTCTGTACAATTTTAGGTATTTTACCAAATTTTTAATAGTTGACAAAAGGTTGAGTCTTTACTCACAAGGGAAAATATGTCACTACTCTGACCATGTTGGTAAACCCAACAGATAAAACTCATATTGACTTTGTTTCCGAAATATTGATGGAAGTAGTGCAAGGAAGACTGAATGCACCCATACTTGTAGAGATGTTTGATAAACGTAATGCTTTGGGGACAGGTTGAGAACAAATAGTAAAATGTGTCCATATAACGGTCATTTTGGGGACCATCTTTGAAACCGTACCTAAGATGAACACAACAACGTATGAGGGAGCGTAGTGGCTCAGTGGTAGAGTCTTTGACTCGAGACCGAGTGGTTGCGGGTTCGAGCCTCACCGGCGTCATTACGCTGTGTCCTTGAGCAAGACACATTGATCCTCGCTCAGTACTGGTTCAACCCAGGAAGACCCGTCCCGACATAACTGAACACTTGTTGACTGGGACGTATAGAATCCAATCAAACAAACAAACAAAACAACAGTCTGAGATGATGATGCAAGTATATTGTTAACTAAACATAACTCGGGAATTATTTAACCACACATAAAATTGTTCCACTACAGCAGCCACTTTGGCTGCCATCTTGGCTACCATATATGCACAGGAACTAGTCACAAACTTTTCGAAAAAATGTAGACGTGCAGCTCTAAAAATAGAATGTAAATATAGGCCTATTTCTTATTCTAAGGGTTTGTGACTAGTTCCTGTGCATATATGAGCCGTTACACGCGGTTTCCAACAATGTGGCATTTTGACAGGTGTAGACTCAGATGAGCCTGTGCAGCTTCCTTTTAGGCTTAGAAACCTCAAATGATGTTCGGTTATTAGCTTAACAAAGCGACTAGCAAAGGCTCTGATCAGACTACGCGTATGCACAGGCTGGTCTGGCACAGATCTGGCTTGCTGGTCGCACATACCACATAGTTGGAATCTTATGTCGCAGATCAACCGCAATGCCTGAAAACTCCAGTAATTAACAGCTGTTGGTGACCTCGGTGCTACAACAATTAACCAGTGTTTGCTTGACACTCAAGATAAAAATTATTTGTTTATGCTAGTTTTACGCTATATTTATGCTTATGAAAAATTATGCTTCGTTTATTTGTTTATTTTAATCTTTTCTCTAAAATACATGTATTAGGTTTGAAATAGTTATTCTTTTTGTAGCTACAGTGTGCTATACACGGTGCAGATTTGGTTGCCATTGAAACCAGGGAAGAAGATTTATTCATACGAGATCACGTGCAGAGGCTATTCAGAAATGGTAATACTATAATCATTTACTCGCATTTTCTCCCTCTCTCTCTCTCTCTCTCTCTCTCTCTCTCTCTCTCTCTCTCGCTCTCTCTCTCTGGTATGGGCGTTGCCTTTATCTTTAGCCTGTATCTCTCAGCTAGACCTATTAAGATGACAAGATGGTTCTATTACTCTTTACCTTGTGAGTTGGTTATACGCAGCCTGTTAAACTGGACTTTCTGAAATGCCCGTTAAACAAGAGGACCACACGGGGGGGGGGGGGGAGGGGGGGGGGGTGAAGCGCTCATCTGGTACTGAGTCACAAAAATGTAGATGACAATGTTAGAAATACGATGGCTAATTTTGTATGGCTCATATCCCTACTGTTACATACCAAGACCAAAGTTGATTAATTTTGGTCCATTAGTTCCAGAGACGAATCTCTTTGAACAGCTTTACCTAATCTACTTGTCCCGGGGGGGGGGGGGGGGGGGGTTACTCTGATATTTTCACACATACGTAGGCTCGGCCCATTTTTTTGGGTTCAAAATTCTGAATTTCAATATTTTTTGGGTTTTCAGAAAAATGAATATTCTTTTGGGGTATGAAGATTTGTGGATATTTTTTTGGGGTCATCACAAAATTGGGCTAGTTTGAGGGTCATTTCTATGCAATTTAGGGTCTTTTTTAAGGTCAAGGTACATAATTGGGATATTTTTTTGGGGTTGCTAAAATTTCAAATATTTTTTCGGGGTGCTTGAAATTCCTGATATTTTTTTGGGGTGAAGGGTAGATGCTGGGTCCGAGCCTACGTATGCGGAAAAATATTAGAGTACCCCCCTGGGCTACTTGTATGCTTTGTGTTTGCAAAATGCTCTGACGAGACTATACAGGTTTGTCTAAGACTTTACTATGCAGGAAAGCAACAAGTTCATGCGTTGATACTGAAAATTTTGTTAGAGGGGTCCAACTTTGACAACGTTTTTTTTTAATTGATGAGGATCCAAATACCACTATAGGAGGGCCATCATCGGCCCCCAGAAAACGTCATTTAAATGACGTTTCGCTGGCGTGATGATGATGGCCAAACATCGAATGCTGGCTCAGTAGCTTCGTAATTTTTCAGAGGATCTGGACCAGAATTGCTAAGAAACCCTAAAGGATCATTGACACTTGCTATGGGTAAATGCCTATGGTTTTCAGTAAAAATAAAAGTTTGTCAATCGTCCCTTTCTTCACCTAAAAGCTACCCTGACCTGAGTACTTTATGGCTGTGAAATCCGTGATCGATATTAAATGCTTTAAAGATGTAAAATTTTGGGTAGAACAATCAGTTTTACATTATAATATATAGAAATCCGAAAACATTTTTTAAAATATCATTCCCCCCCGTGTGCCAGCAAAAGCTTTGGCATATATATGTGTTACCGTATTTTACACATTGTATGGAAGTGGCTTGCTGGCACACGGGGGGGAAAGATGCTCAGCAGCCCAAAAACCCAGGGCCTAAGCCCATAAAATGCCTTTTCTACCAAATAAGAAATTACTAACAGTAATGAAGTTCTCTAGAACCAACCTCCTAAATTGCTTTATATTCTGTGCTAGTTTAATATAAAGTACTTTAAGATTAAAAGTAGAATTAGCAAGGTTTTATGCATTTTTCATAAGAAAAAATCTCACTGTTATTAAATGACACATTCTTTTGCAAACGTCCTGTACTTATCTATTTGCATGCTAGGGAATTATTCGTGTTTTTATTTTCGTTTGCTGACTTTCTTCTTAAATTAAGTTTTTAAAAATAAACCACCCAGGACCACCACCGGAGTATCAAACAGTTTGGTTCCAGATCAAGACCAACATTCTGTTGGTCTTTATCTGGGTTCAAACTGTTTACAAAAGGCTATCGGCAGACGACAAATTATCCACTGGCATGCAAAGAGTTATAACAGATAAATACTTTAGTGTTCAATATATTGTCTCATATAGGGATATACATGTATATATATACCATAAATATTCGGACACTTTAAATACATTTAATATGCTTTGCCCTTTAAACAAAGCAAAAGTAATATTCAAAGGATCTAGTTAGAATCAGTTTTACTTTCCTATGCTAAATGGGACACTTCTTTCCTTCAAAAATATTTATTTCTTTTGTTGAGCTTTCCTTTTTGTATTATTTACGGTACAAGTAGTCAAAAATGTACAGGTAACTTCTAAATTATCTCCCCAAAATCATTTTATTACAAAACATATTTTGTTTTTAAAACAATTTCATCAATTATCGTGATCTGTTGATACTCTGCATATGGTATTTTCAATAGATATCACCATGCCTACAAAATAAATCAAGAAAACGTGCAGAAATCACTTTTTAAAGCACTTTTTATTTTCATGAAATTTCAGACCCCCTCCCCTTTCTACCCGCCATAACTCTCGAGTGCGTAGGAATTTTGAAAATATTTTGCTAGCTGGCTCTTGCCATTAGATTCACCTATTGTACTGATACTACATGCACCACACTAGAAGCTCAAAAGCAGCGTTCTAGGAATCAGAAAAATAGGCGTATAATGCCCAAACCGTCAATGATCCTTTTGTGATTTTTCGGGGGGGGGGGGGGAGTCCGGACCCCCGCCCCCCTCTTGATCCGCACATGATGTGGGCCTGCTTAAATTTCATAGCCATATAAAATCCTCCGATTTCCTATGTTTTTGAATATAGGTGAGTCAGTTCATGAAATTTTGGAGGGATTCAATTCAAAAACTTGATCTGAAAACTAAATGCAGCTCTTCAGATACGAGTAATTCAATTTTTCTTCAACCAAAACACATGTTGTGGGTACTCAAAATATTCATCTCAATGAAATGATTTTAGCACCAAAAACATGTTTAAATTGGTGGGTAAGAAAATAATTATAATGTTAAAGGTCAAAACTTTGTTAAACTGGATAGGGCCAATGGATAATATTATGTATGTCTTAACCCTTCACCTCATAGAGACGCCTGTAACGCCTTTGCAAACAGAGCAGACCCAGATCAGGCAGCTCTTGTAAGAACTGCTTGGTCTGGGTCTACACTGTTTGTTGTAAATTTGATTAGATATGGTCCTACACCAGTGGTTTTGACAAGTTAATTCTTTGCTCTATATACAAACGTGAAAGTATATTTATATAATTGAGTTTAGCATGAAAGGATCAATCAATTTTCCTTTAACTCTTGCAGCAGCGGATCGAGCCCATAGTCGTTTCTGGACTGGAGGTTCGGATGCGCAGATAGAGGGTATATGGAAGTGGTACAAAGAAAGTTCACCGATCACGTACACCAACTGGTACCCAGGCGAACCTAATCAAATGCAGGGCGCTAACTGTTTGTTACTGTGGGGAGCCCAGAACTTTACCTGGGCTGATAATGCATGCCATAGGCAATTTCATTTTATATGTGAAAAGAGGTTAGATATTTTATTCATGAGACATTGGTACTTATCGCATATGCACAAATGCCTCCAATGAAAGCAAATGTTGATGCATCCAGCGGTGTTAAAAGTAAAATTCTCGGTCCGAGTCTTCATCTGGGCATGTTAAAAATAATGAAGAAAAAAGATTTTTGGAGCTTTTAACAAATCAGACTGTTAATACATATTTCTAAAGTAGAAGTTACATCATGTCCCGAGTCAGGTAACTGCCAAATGTCAGTGAAATCCCTTGTATAAAACAAAAGATATGATTTAAATAAAAAAAAAAAAAAAAAAAAAAAAAAAAAAAAAAAAAAAAAAAAAAAAAAAAAAAAGAAACAGAAAAAAAGAAACTCAGGAATGTAACATGTTTTGTGTGACATTTTTTTTCATAGCTAAATTTTCTTTATGCAATGTTATAAAACTGTGCATGTCCCAATACATATTAGCCATCCTTTTGATTATCCAGTCCTATTGGCTGCCAGAAGAAATGAAATTTATGCCAATCCGCCATTACACATGTGATTTTTTTATGCAAAATTCAACAGAACTAGGCTGAACTCAGATTCAATTTAAAAAAAGAAGAGGTTTCTACAAGAATGGATGTTACATGAATATTTGATAGGAGTATATCCTAAATGACCTTAAATATTATCTGAAGCGCTGATTAATCTGAGTACATTATATTTCAAGTTTTCCAGTTGCTTTCCAAGCATCCATAACAGAATGGGCAGAACTTTTTTAGATTATCATATGAACTCAGGCGTGTACCACTTAACATTTGAAGACAGTAGCAGTATAATTGTATATGTATATATTTATTCATATTTATTAATAAAGACCAATGTCCCTTGTTCAGTTTTGGACATGAATTTGGTTTTTGCTGTAACAATCAATACGAGCTTCATAAATCGTAGCAAAGAAATTATATCATTGAAGTTTAAAGCTAGAACATTCATCTTTTCAGGGCATAAAACAGCTATGTAAAATGTTACACTCCTGACTATAAGATCAGATATTATTTTACAACAAGTGGGCCGTAGGGCCCTGGATCGCTCATATGAGTCCTTGCATATAAGATGATGTTTTGGCATGTGGTTAAAGAGATGTCATTTAAAGATATTTCTATTTTTAGCTCTGGTGGCCATGATGTTCAGCTGAGTTAAACATTCTGATCAATTTGGTAGAAGGCATAATGAGGAACATTTCTGTGAAGTAATTTTGAATTTAGACCAGTGTTTCAGGAGATGTCGTTTAAAGATATTACTTATGTAGAGATCAGGCGGCCCTTTGTTAAACAGAGCGGAATCATTTGTGCAATTTTGGTAGGGTACATCATGAGGAACATTTCTGTGAAATTATTTTGAATTTGGACCAGTTGTTCATGGGGAGATGACGTTTAAAACATTTCTTATCTAGAGCTCTGGCAACCCCTTTGTTCAACGGAGCGGAATCATTTGTCCAATTTATGTAGAGTGCATAATGAGAAAGACATTTCTTATATAGATCTCTGATCCTTGTCAAATAATACAAGAAAGTTTAAAGAAAAAAAAAACAAAACTACTTAGTCTTATATTTTACTTGGGCCGTCATTTCTTATCTAGAGCTCTATCGTCCCATTTGTTTGGCAGAGCAAAACCATTTTTGGAATTTTGGTAGAATACACCATGAGGAACAATTCTGTGAAATTATTTTGAATTTGGACAAGTGGTTCAGGAGAAAATGCAATTTAATGATATTCCTTATCTAGAGCTCTGGCAGCCCTTTTGTTTATCAAAGCGAAACCCTTTATGCACTTTTGGTAGAGGGTATTATGAGGAACAATTCTGTGAAATTATTTTGAATTTGGGAAAGTGGTTCAGGTGGAGATGTCGTTTAATCGATTTCTTATCTGGAGCGCTGGCCGCCCTCCGGTTCAGTGGAGCGGAATCATTTATGCAATTTTTAAAGAGGGCATAATGGGGAACATTGATGTGAAGTTATTTTAAAATTTGGATTAAAGGCTCAGGAGGAGATGTAGTTTAAAGAAAAAGTTAATGGACCCACGACGGACGAAGACTGGTCGATCACAATAGCTGACTTTTAACCGTCTGCTCAGGTGAGTTATAAAGGCAATCAAATGAGGAGTTGAATGGTGCTAATACTGTGCTAGTGTTGTCACTTTATTATATGGAACACTCTATATTTGACTCGGCTCTGTAGATTGTAAATTCTAGCACATATACATTTTTTGCAAGTTTTGTTCATGTTCATGAATCACCATTATTTGTATGTATAAACATTGATATTTGAATTATAGAATAGTTTCTTTATCATGTGCTCTTGAATTATCTCCACAAAATATTTATTGAGTTTCATTTACCTGAATGAAGAGTAAGAAAACTTTTATAAGCTTGACTCCTACTGAAATTGGGTAAAGTGATATTAAAATGATTTTTTTTGTGTATTGAGTAATTAATGATGGTTAAAATTGCTGATTTGCATGTTTTAAGTGCCTTACATCAAATATTGGCAACTTAAAGATTTCAGATTAAAATAAGAGCACAAAATGTAGTGTTCAAAATTTCTAGGATAAAATGGTCATAAAATTATTATTATTGCTGCTATTTTTAAAAGTTAAACAGTTTTGAAAACTGTATGTACTATCAATTCGTTTGGAGCAACAAGACCAAACTTTGCACTGGACCTACGTCGCCAAAATATTAATTAATTGTATATTGACTGTATGCATTGACATATCTATTAGGGGGACTATGTAAATTAAATGACCCCCTGTCAAGGAGTTTTGATGAGATTTGTATGAATGCAAGGTTTGTATAAAAGGAATGAAGCAGTTGGTTTTACATATTACACAAAGCAGGCACCCATAAGTGTTACAGATGTAAAAGAAAGTCCAACTTCCATGTTTTGTGAGCGTAAAAAATGTCTTATTACAACATCAAAAAATATATGAAAATACATGTAAGTATCAAAAGTGCACAAAAAAGGAGGTGCACATCTTCAATATGTCAGGAATCAGTATGAAAGGTTTGAATAATAAGGAATGTAAATTAACTGTTGGGGTTACAGATTATACAATTTGAACACCCAAAGGTGGTGTAGACGTAACATTGTCTAAGTTCAACAATCCTAAAAATATAATAAAATATTATCAAATGCGCACAAAAAAGATGGTACATATCTTCAATGTATGAACAATCATTATACAAGTTTTGAATATAGGCAATGAAAACTGTTGGAGTTAAAGATTACACAAACCAAACAACCCCAAAGCAGTTCCAATGAAAAACAAATGTCTAAAATCAACACCTCTCAAAAATAAAAAATACTGATCAAATGTGCGCAAGAAAGGTGCACATCTTCAATGTGTGAACAATCATTATGCAAAGTTTGAACATAAAGGAACGGAAACTTTTGGGGTTCGGATTACACAAATCAGACACCATCTAAGCATTTTGGATGGAAAAATGTGTAAGCTCAACACCCTGCAAAACTAAGAAAATATACGTGAAATGAGCACAAAATAGGAGGTGCACATCTTCAATGTGTGAACAATCACAATCAAAGTTTGAATAAGAATAAATGAAAACTTTTGGAGTTACAGATTACACAAAATAGGCAGCCCAAAAAGTGTCGCAGACGAACAGGCGGACGGACAGATAGAGTGGACCCACTACTAGACCAGCTTTCGCTAAAGCGACGCAGGTAAAAAAAATAACCTATAGAAACAGTTTTATTTTTGATCTTTGCTTCATTATTTTTGAACATACCCATCTATAGATACTTTGTGTATGTGAGCAGCGAATGTTTTGGCAGCCATGAGGTAACTGTGAAATAGTGACAAAATATATGGGCCTCGGTGCGAGAAAATCTGTCTGGAGGGTTTGCGAACAACAAAGGCGCAGACCAGCCTGACTGATCAACGCCTTTGTAATTCGCTTTTTTGAAAACTTGCTACAGTTGTGCAAACTTGCATGAGCCTTCGTTGCTTGACAATGCAACAATGCCATATTAGCTACCAAATCACATGTGACGGCTCAATTATTATGCTTTACAAGTGGCAAATATTCATGTTAATTTCAACGTTAGTCCAGTTTCAATGCAAATAATGTCGCATTGAATGTAGGTTGCTGTTGGCATTTGCTTGGAAACAAAATAGAGCCCGCTTGCATATCTCTAATTTAGTAATTTATAACCCCTTTACTCAGAGAGAACCAGTCACGATAGCAACAGAGCCGAACAATGCATTTTGTTAGTTCAGCTGAAGGCTTAAGGTGAAGTATTGCGAGCGGTCTTCATCCAGCGTCCGTCGTTCGTCCGTCCGTCCGTCGTCCATCCATAAACTTGTTCTTTAAACAACATCTACTCCAGAACCACTGGTCCAAATTTTATATTACTTCACATGAATGTTCCCCATGCTGCCCTCTTTCAAATTTGCATAAATGGTCCCACTTCACTGAACAGGAGGACCGCCAGAGCTCCAGAAGAAATCTTTTAAACGACATCTCCACCTGAACAACTTGCCCAAATTCAAAATAAATTCACATACCTGTTCCTCATAATGGCCTCTAACAAAATTTCACAAATAGTTCCACTCTGTTGAACAAAAGAGCCGCCAGAGCTCCAGATAAGAAATATCTTTAAACAACATCTTCTGAACCACTGGTCTAAATTCAAAATTGTTTCACAGAAATGTTCCTCGTGATACCCTCTACCAAAATTGCACAAATGGTTTGCCCAGCTGAACAAAAGGGCTGCCAGAGCTCCAGATAAGAAATATCTTTAAAAGGTATTTCCTCCTGAACCACTGGCCCAAATTCAAAGTAATTGCATAGAATTGTTCCTCATAACACCCTCTACCAAAATTGCACACATGGTTCTGCTCCACTGAACAAAAGGGCTGGCCAGAACTCCAGATAAGAAATATCTTCAAACAACATCTACTCCAGAACCACTAGTCCAAATTTCAGATAACTTTACATGAATGTTCCCCATGATGCCCTCTTTCAAATTTGCATAAATGGATCACCTTCACGGAACAAGAGGGCCGCCAGAGCTCCAGATAAGAAATCTTTTAAACGACATATACTCCTGAACCACTGGTCCTAATTCAAAATAAATTCACAGAGTTGTTCCTCATAATGCCCCATACCAAAATTGACCATGGGTTCCGCTCCACTGAATAACAGGGCCACCAGAGCTCCAGATAAAAATATCTTTAAACAACATATCCCCGCGAATCACTGGTCCAAATTCAGAATAATTTTACAGAAATTTTCCTCATGATGCCTTCTACCAAAATTGCATAAATGGTTCCGTCCACCAAACAAAGGGCTGCCAGAGCTCTAGATAAAGCATGTCTTTGAATGACATTTCCTCCTGAACCACAGGTTCAAATTCAAAATAATTTTACAGAATTGTTCCTCATGATGGCTTCTACCAAAATTGCACAAATGGTTTTGCTCCACTGAAAAAGGGGTTGGCAGTTTTGATAGGCTTAATACAGGGGTCGCTAGAGCTTTAGATTAGAAATGACTTCTCCTGAACCACTGGTCCATATTTAAATTAATTTCACAGAATTGGTCCTCATGATGCTCTCTACCAAAATTACAAAAATGGGGTTGGCAGAGCTCTAGATAAGAAATATCTTCAAATGAAATCTCCTGGATCACTGGTCCAAAATCAAAATAATTTCACAGAAATGGTCCTCATGTTGCCTTCTACTTAAATTAATCAGAAGGTTTGGCTTGTCTGAACAACATTGCTATCAGAGCTAAAAATAGAAATATATTTTAAATCATATAAAACATGTATCTCCTTAGCCACAGGCAAATGCATCATCTAGTCATGTGCCAGGACTCAGGTGAGCGATCCAGGGCCCTAGGGCCCTCTTGTTTTATTTTCATGGAAAATAAGGCTTGCTATTTCAAGTGAATAATCCGCTGGAAGGCGATGCGACAATTTTATGGTTAGCCACACTGCAGGCCACACTAAAGGCGATATATACTGTAAGAGGGGCTAGATGGGAGAGGATGTATTAATTTTTGTTAGAAGAAAAGCAGCCCATTTTTCTTTAAAGATTCGTTTTATACTTTTTTATTATTAATATCAGTTTCTCAATAGTTTAAGTCCCCTTCTCATTTTCACCTATCATTGAAAATACGGTCACTTTAACCTATTTGACTGCTCACGTTCACTGATGGACCGATCGTTGTTTACAAAAGGGAGCACTGGCAAACCATGAAGGAATAGATAAGAGGTCACAGAAGATGACCACTTTGTATTGGGCAATAAATAAAGCTTCAAGAAGGGCCAATTGTAAGTTTTATATATTTTCACATGCATATAATGATGTCTGCTGCATGGTTAAATGGGCCTCGACGCGAGAAAACCTGTCTTCGGGGGTTTGCGAACAACACAGGCGCAGACCAGCCTGCGCATCCGCGCAGTCTGATCAGCGCCTTTGTTATTCGCTTTTTAGAAAGTATCATATATAATCTTGATACAGGTGAAATTTTAATTTTCTAGCTGGTCTGTCTAGCTGAGGAGACTGGCTTGAAACACGCTTTGTCAGAAACCCCGAAGACAGGTTTTCCCGCGACGAGGCCCAAATGATGGTTATAGTGTGTGATAAGCTATAAAAACCTGGTTATTTGGGTACCTACAATGTGTCAGGTTTGTGCCAGTCACACGAAGGGGGTTTGCTGAATTTATCTAATTTTTCTTAAATATCCCATGAAACGTTGACCAAATTATTTCATTTTCATAGGATATTTAAAAACAGGGGCTAGGATGGGATCAAGCAAACCCCCTGAACCCCCTCTGGATTCGCAACTGCTTAAAGCGCCATTTACAAGTGGTCAGCTGAATTGTTTTAAAGTATCTTCAACAAATATTGTAAACCCAGATAGATGCAGTCTGATTGGAGTCAATAGTGTTTGCCTCCAAACCTACATACGCCAATAACGTTAGCAATTACATGCAGCAGACCACTTAAGCAGACAAAATAAGCAGACACTAGTTTCAGATGTGTGTCAGTAAAAATAACAAAAAATGGTGCTTTTCCAGAGCACAAATTGTGGGGAAAAACTAAAGTGAAAACTGAAACAGTAAAGGCAACATCCAATAAGATTACGTAGATATATACACTGCAGGAGCTGTTTTAGATGTTTACTCTTTGACAGCTAATGTATTTCTGAGAATAATTGGCTGAAAGTTGCCTTTTATATTCTTTTCCTGCCTTCAAGACACTAAACTGATGAATGCATCCCCACACTGGTGATCTTACAAAATGATTGACCCTTAAACACAGGTTTTAGATAAAAAAATATCAGCGTAAAGTTGTAAATATTTTCTTACCTATAACTTTGAGCATATGTTTTGGGTGCTAAAAGAGCCATCTCATTGAGACAGTTCTTTTGAGTACACTCAACATACGTTTTGGTTAAGAAATACGAAAATTATTAACTAAAGGATTGCCCTTAAATTCCCAATGACGACTTCAGCAGATGACATCTTTTGTGGTCCTTTAATTTTAGGTTTGAAATTTAGTGTGATTTGTTGTAAGGGAGCAGATGATTCACACGAAATATCAAGGTTTTCATTATTAAAGATAAATGTTAAATGTGAACTACTGCCTATTGTCACAAATTTTAGGCGGGATTTTAAGGGTAAATAGTTATATTACCTATTTTCTAATTATACTGACTATCTGTTATATTTTCAAAAGCATGATAGAGCCATCTGAAATCATCGGCTAATGCAGTTACAGAGGACAATAGAACTATGCTGATATAATTTGTGACAATTCTTCTGTAATGAAAATATATCAAAACAAACTTCAATGTGTATGTTTCTTTCCATCTTTTATGTTAATTTTGCCCATCGATCTAATTTAGCATACCGTGCACGCCCCAGGAAAATTTTAATGGGTGCCAAATTGTTATTAAAACCCCCTAGATGCGAAACAAGGCCGTCCTAAAAAATTACCTGTTTGGGATATATGTATACTTAAACCAAGTTCTAATTGGTCACTTTTCAAACTCATTAATTCTGACCAAACGCTAATAAAATTGAATTGATTTTTTGAAAATATATGTGCATTTTAATGGGCAAAGGTTTAGCAGTGCTTTTGAACAGTTTTCTTTTAATTCAAAGTTTTTTGGGTTAAAAATGCAAAAATCGACTTTTTGTAAGAAAAACTGGTTTTGAGAGTAGGTTATTTTGACGTGTAGGTGGTTACAAACTGTCTGTCCTACTTGAAAAACACCAAACAATTCTAATTTTGCTTACAGTGAATTGTTTATGCATTTTTAAAATGTTGTGTTTTTCAAAATTTTTCGAGATTTTTGGAAATTCACCAGTATTTCCTGGTAAAATTGTTAAATGCACTTAATTTTATTTGTACACTGCAGGCCAAACACAGTAGAACTTGATTAGTCCATTTTTGGCGATTCTTGTTTTACGACTACTGTATACTTTCGGTTTCAATGTGAGAGTTTAAACATCGCTTTGGTAGCATAATATTTTATTTTCAATTCTCAAGAAGGACGGTGACGTCTGGTGATAATAAATAATCGCTGAAAATTTCAATGCCGTGTTGCTGATAATAAAGCGTACAGAGCAGTGCAAAGTTTCTATGTAAATTGCAAGCTTAAAGCTGAATTTATTGATTAACCTGCTAAAAGTGTTGTTCTTATGTTGTGAAGTAGCAAAAACGACGAGTCCGATGGAATCAAGACTTTTGAGGTTTATTCTTCTTATATCACGCTAGCCAGTAACATCTTCAAACAAACAAAAACGTTAATTTGTGTTATGGTTTATATTTTAGAAAAAGTGTGACTTTTGAAATGATGGTACCTTTTCTCTAGCTTCATTCCGTGCAAGAAGTACACGTCATTTTAAAGGAAATAACTTGCAGAGTCTCGGCAAAGTATTGCTACACTTAAAAGACATGAATTTTGTATACCCTATGTTTCACTTTCTGAACTAGCGTAAAAATGTAAGGTGACCAATTAGCAGTTGGTTTTGGTATAGATGCATGGGTTCCATGGCAACCCATAGTGGATTTGAGAATGAGGGTGTGTCTACAAAATTACTCATATATCAGATGTTGCTTATCTTATACTACTAAACTTAGTACCAAATTAAAGTTTAGACATAGGCATTTTATCCACTTGTTGCATATCCAAATCATCTAATTTGCATATTTATAGATATTAATGAAGCCATTAAAAATGTGATTTAAGAAGAGATAAACATACAAAGTTTATACTAGCTCACCTGTTATTTTTCACAGACTACTAAAATTGGTGCCAAATTAAAGCCCTGTTACATGTTTTTTATTCCATGGTCAAATATACAGTTTATCTTATTTGCATAATTTGCGTATTGATGAATATTAATAAAAAGGTTAAACATAAGAGAAAATCATTCAAAACACAAATAAGCTGATTTTACCTCCATATTATCATTGTTGCATGTTTTTTATCATCCGTGATACAATTTGACTTGTCTGTTCACTCAGTGGTCTTAAATGATTCTTATCTCGTTTTCATATTCATGAAAATGCACGAAAAAAAAATGAGGGAAAACGTACAAACTTTAAACCAAGGAAAGGGAATGAGGTGGTTGGTTATTTGAACTACCCTGCGCTTCGTGGGCATTTGAATTGTGAAGTCGGACTCCATGAATGTAAAAAAAAATGCCTAAAAAAACCCATGTTTGGGTTATGTGAAAATGCATGGTTTTCGTGGCAACCCAAAAAAGGATTCTCAAAATGGGGGTATACCTACAAAATCATTCTAGACTACTAAACTTGGCACCAAGGTATAGCTTAGACACATGCCTTTTAACCCATGGTCATTTATGCAAATTATCTCTTTTGTATAATTTGCATATTTATGAATATTAATGAATATTAATGAAACATTAAAAATTGACAAACTATCATAAAAACCTAATTAAATTGAGTCAGCCCCAAACCATTATTGTTGCATGTTGGTATATCATCGGTGACACAATTTGACATGTATTTCATCCAGTGGTCCTGTATGGAAACTATCTTATTTGCATATTAACGAAAACTAATTAAAAAAAAACTTAAAAAAAACCCTTTTAAAACTAAAGTAAAAAGTCATTGGAAAAAGGATTACCCCTAGAGTAGTTATATTCACCTTACACCCCTAGAAACATTTCTGATGGAGAACAAATTGTCTAAAGGGACCTCCTTAGTGCAAAAATAATACATATATTGTCCTAAAAATAAAGTTATTATGTTAAATCACAGGGTTTCAATGACAGCCCATAATGCAATCCTAAAGAATGGGAGTATACCCACTAAAATGCTCATATCTCACCAGCAAAGTAAGTAAGATGTGCAAAGATCAGGAATCGATACAATCAAGTACCACACCTGACCCAGGATACCAATGGGAAAGTGACAAACTCACAGCAGACACCACAAACGAGAGACAAGAGGTCAGCCCTTACCCATTAGATGACCACAAAGCACATATAAACAGACGCACACAAAGACATAGCAAACACAAGACAGAACAAAAACATAAAAGATCCACAAAAGAAGTACCACCTTGGAACGGTCAGTAAAATATTTTACTGGAGGGCTTAAACTGGTTTAACGGCGCCAACCTCACCCTTAATTCAGATGTGGATCAAACACATAGATATTTGGTTTGCATGAAAGACCCCTAACTTATCAATGCATCATCTCCTAAAACATATAAATCAAGATATAACAAGGAGATAAAGCAAAGATAAGGACTCAACAGTAAATAAAACTGAATACCAGAGCAAAAGAAATCCAACAGGTAAACCCCGGTGGGCCCGACAAACAGCCAAAGCATCAGGCCCCTACCATCTCATCAATAGAATACAAAACTTGATATCAAATTAATGCTATTGCAATGAAGTTCTACCTGAAGGTGCGACATGCAAAACGTATAATTTGCATTATTCATAAATATAAATGAAAACATTAGGAATGAGACAACAATCACAGAAACAATCAGGTGTGAACCAACAAAATCACCTATATATCAGCTGCTTACTATTCTAGACTACCAGAATAAATACTAAATTAACGCTAAGGCAAAGCACTCTTACCCATATGGTCTGATATGCAAATGCCTCATTTGCGTCTATAATGAATATAAATGAAAACATTTGAAATGTGAGAAAAAAAAATGCAAATTGGGGTTTATTTACAAAATAGACTAGAACACATTCGATGTCCCGCCATCACAAATCCCATGCTCTCGAAGAAATTTAATGGTATTTGACCCTATGACCCCATTCCAAGGTCACCAGTTTGATCGTAGGGTAACATTTTTCAGTGTATCCTGGTCTACTGCTCAACTCCTTTAATTTGATATACCACATGACCATGTTCAGAAAATTAAATATTTGACCCCAAGCACAACCAAGTTCAAAACCCTTGGGCATGACTCAGGCGACCGAATGAAAATCCCGTCTAATATCATTTGAGAAGACACACAACGTTTGGTTTAAAAATCTTTGTCATTGACTTTATAAAGGAAATTTAATCATATTGGACCTTTTGGCCCCTCCACAGGGCCCCAGGGGGCGGGGCCAAAAAATTGTGCCGTTGCACGCTCCATTCATGTGAGCAATTCACACACCAAATTTGGTTGGATTTCATCCAATAGATTAGGAGGAGATAGCATGACGGATGGATGGACAGATGGACTGAGAGAGGCAATTGCAATAGGGTAAAGTCGGGTAACTTCGGACATCAGGTAAATTCGGACATACGTTTGCAAACAGTGTTAATCCAGATGAGACGGCTCCTTATGAGCCGTCTCATCAGGATTTTCACTGTTTGCTTAGTTAATTTAATTTTATTGCAATATTTGAAATATGTAACAAACAAGGTCGCTGTCCGAATTTAGCCGACCGTCCGAATTTACCCGACTTTACCCTATCCTCCATCGTGTTTATAAAAAACATGGGTATACTAAACAAATTAATGCTAAGTCATAGCACTCTTACCCAGTAGCTTAATATGTAAATTTTCTTATTCTTATGTTCATGAGTATTAATGAAAAATGAAAGAAATTAGAGAAAAAAAGGAGAAAAAATAAGGGGTAGCCCTACAATATTTCTTATATTGCAGTTGTTCATTGCCCTAGAGTACCAAACTTGGTTACAACTAAGTGCTAAGATATAACCCTTTAACCTAATGATAAATTTTGATAATAATCTAATTATTATATTGATGAATATAAATGAAAACATTAGAAACGAGAGAAAATAGTAGAAAATTAACGGGATTGTATCATCAAAACTACTCGTATCTCAGCTACAAATTATCAAAACTTCAAAACTTTGTACCTTATTATATTTTTCTTTTACCCTGTTATTTGATAGGCAAAATATCTACTTTAAATATTCATACATATAAATGAAAACATTAGAAATGAGAGAATTTTTTGAAGGAAAAATAAGGGGTTTACCTACAAAATTACTATTATCTCAGCTGCTAATTGCCCTAAAGTACTAAACTTGGCACCAAATAATTGCTAAGAAATAGTTAATTTACCCAACGGTCTAACATGCAAATGATCTTATTCGAATATTCATGAATATTAATGAAAACTTAAGAAATTAGAGAAACATTATAGAAAGAATAAGGGGTGCGCCTACAAAATTTCTCATATTTCTGTTGCCTATTGCCCTAGGATCAAACATGGTACCAAATTAAAGCTTAGATAATACCATTTTACCTGATGATAAAATATTTAAATGATATTATTATCATATTCATGAATATTAATGAAAACAGTAGAGATGAGAGATAATTATAAAAAAATTAATGGAGTGTACCTACAGAACTAATCATATCTCAGCTGCCACTTACCATCAACTTCAAACCTTGGTACCAAATCAAAACCTAGCTAAAGTTCTTTGAATCTAAGGTTTGATATGCAAATTATCTAATTTGAATATTCATACATGTTAATGGACACTTAAGAAAATAAGAAAAAATCGGAGACAAATTATTGGGATTGTACCTTCAAGAAAACTTATATCTAGCTTGCTAATTATCTTATACTACTTAACATGAATTAAATAAAAGCTGTTATATCTTAGCATTAATCTGGTACCAAGTTTGGTAGTATAAAACACTTAGCAGCCAAGATATACCTAATTTTGTTGGTAGACCCCTTTCATTTGTTTCGTCTCATTTTTAATGTCTTCATTAATATTCATTAATATGCAAATTAGATTGCTTGCATATATATTAATTTCTTCAAAGTACCATGCCATAACATTAGTTTGCCAAGTATGGTTGTGTAGGATATTATGCAGCTGAGATATAGGTAAATTTGTATGTACACACCCTTATTTTTCTCTTAATTGTTTTGTTTTCATTGATATCAATGAATACGCAAACTATACAAAAAAGATAATTTGCATAAATTACCATAGGAGAAATGGTCTGTGTCTAAGCTTAACTTTGATGCTAAGCTGAGTTGTCTAGGATAAGTAACAACTGAGATACAATTTATTTTGTAGGTACCCCCCGGTTTTTGAGAATCACATGAGTTGCCATGGAAACCATGAATTTTCACATAGCCCAAACATGGTTATAGGACAACTTTTTTCGAATTCAAGCCGCCCTACTAAACAATTTGGCTTGCATTAGAAAATGCCTTAGGAGTGCAAGGTAGATCTAATTACCAACCACCGGGTCTATGATTTATACGTGAATTTCCCTCTTTTTTAGCTCACCTGAGTCAAAGGCTCTTTTGTGAGCTTATAGGATGGGACTCGAGCCGGCGTCAGTAAGTGCGTCCATGCGTCTGTGCGTCCGTCCACACTTTCAAACATAAATATCTCTGAGGCCAGCTGGCCTATCAAAGTCAAATTTCATCTGGAGCATCATATGGCTCGGGGATTGACTGCAATAGATTTTGGGTAAGGTCGGATCAGATCTCTGGTTTCCATGGCAACAGATAGCTCCCATAGGGTTATAATGGGGGAAATCTTGTGACCACTCTAGCTCCTGCATTTTTGATAGATTCTTCTTTATTCTTGCAGGTAACGAGGACAACCATAAACCGTAATAACGAAAACATTTCTTGTAATAACGAGAAACTCTCTCGTGATAACGAGAATATTTCTTGAAAAAACGCGTAAGTTTCTCGTAATAACGAGAAATATTCTCGTTACAGCGAGAAACTTTCTCGTTATTACGAGAATATTTCTCGTAATAACGAGAATATTTCTCATAATAACGAGAAACTTTCTCGTAACTAACTAACTAACTAACAAACTAACTAACTAACTAACTAACTAACTGACTAACTAACTAGCTAGCTAACTTACTAACAAACAAACTAACTAACTAACTAACTAACTAACTAACTAACTAACTAACTAACTGACTGACTGACTGACTGACTGACTGACTGACTGACTGACTGACTGACTGACTACCTACCAACCTACCTAACTAACTAACTAAATAACTAACTACCTAAACTAACTAACTAACAAACTACTCATTTAACTAACCAATCACCCAACACTCCAACCAACCGACAAACCAACCAAACAACTAACAACAAACTAACTTACGTACTTATTTACTTTAAATCAACCAACACTTCAACCAACTAACCAACCAATCAACTAACTAACTAACGTACTTATTTACTTACACCCCCTCCCTCCTTCCCTCATTCACTCACCCACCCACCTACTCACTCACTCACTCACTCACTCACTCACTCACTCACTCACTCACTCACTCACTCACTCACTCACTCACTCACTCACTCACTCACTCACTCACTCACCCATCTCCATGCACTTACTTCAACCCAACCAACAAACCAACTAACTAACTAACCAACCAGCCAACACTCCAACCAACACACCAACCAGCACACCAACCAAATAATTAACTAACTAACTAACTAACTTATCTATTTACTTACTTACTCACTCTACTCCTCCCTCCCTCCCTCCCTCCCTCCCTCCCTCCCTCCCTCCCTCCCTCCCTCCCTCACTCACTCACTCACCCACACACTCACTCACACACTCACTCATTCACTCTCTCACTCACCTAACTCCATTCACTCACTCACCCACACACCATCATGGAAACTTTCTCGTGATAACAAGAAACTTTCTCGTAATAACGAGAAAGTCTCTCGTAATAACGAGAAAATTTTATCGTAATAACTAGAATATTTCTTGTAATAATGAGAAAGTTTCTCGTTATAACGAGAATATTTCTCGTAATAACGAGAAACTTTTTGTTTATTTTTGTTTGACCCTATCCGGCTTTCGTCTTTGAGTCTACCATGTTTTTTTTTTCAAAAGTATATATACACAGTTGCAAAAGAAACCCGCCAGTTTTTAATTGGTGCCAGGTTCGTTATTAATTTTGTCAAGATTTAAAATTTGGGCATAAGCCATGACAAACAACTCGATTAAAACCAAGCAAATTAACTTTAGAATTGCAGTCACCAACGTTCGACATCAATCTGGCGTTCATACTTTTTCAGATAATTTACGATGTGCAAGAAGCTTGAGTGCTTAGAAAAAGTAAACCAAGTCGGAAGTATTGTTTGGAGATTGCCAAACTAATTGCCGCCCTAAAGATGACGTAATTTTGCAAACGTAACTTTGATATGGAAAAATCTAAGTTCTCAGTCACTCATCATTTCTTAGATGAAGCGTTTTCTGGTGTCAGCTTTTCCGTTGCAGTTAAAAATTAAAAATTATTCCCATTACCGAGAAATAGCCGTTCAAAGTTTGACGTTAACGTCCCCATAACACAGTATTCAGCATGTGCATGGTAAAGTTAAAACTTGATTTCTTGCGCACATTAGTTTTGCTATAATCAATATTAGGGCGCACAGAATGAAAAATCAAAATTACCATTGAAATATATGACGGGTTATTTCTGTAGGTCAGTATAGATCTTTGACAAACATGGCTACCAGGTATTTTATTCAATTGAGCCAGTGCATGAGATTTCCAACAATATGGTATGTGCGACCAGCAAAGCCTCAGATCAGCCTGCGCATACGCGCAGTCTGATCAGAGCCTTTGCTAGCCGCTTGAGTATTCTATGAGTGTTAAGCTACTGACTGAACACCATTTGGTGTTTCTAAGCTTAACAGGAGGCTGCAGAGGCTCGTCTGAGTCTACACTTGTCAAAATGTCAAATTGTTGGAAATCTCATGCCACGGCTCAATTGTAGGTTTTACATCTCTTTGTGTCGCCTACAAAGCAAGGATGACACATAGGGATCATGACTCCGACAGCGTCGTCGTCCGCGGCGTCACACTTTTGCTTTCCGATCGATAACTCTTGAAGGGCTGTATCAATTTCATATAAACTTTACAGAAGGGTCAAGCATCATTAAATCAGATCAAGTTCGAAAAGGGTCGTAATCCGCAAAGTTTTGACTGAGTTATGGCCCCTTTTTTACTTAGATTTTGGCTAAATTGTCAATTTGTGGTTTCCGATCAATAACTTTTGAAGGGATGCAACAAATTTTACAGAAGGGTAAAAAAACATAAAATAAAGGTCAAGCTCGAATTTGGAGGTCATTTACAAACTTTTCCATGAGTTATAGCCCTTTTTTGACTTAGGCTTAGGCTAATGCAAAAGCTATATTGTTTTTTGTTTTTTTTTGCGGAATAAACTTCACATTTCTCCAAAACTATAACATCTGACAACTTCTTACTATTGGCCATGACTACCCAGAGCCTGTCTATAAGAATGACAGTGATTAAAATTTTACCCCACCCCCAGACACCTTAGGTGGTGTCAAAGATCAACTATTTAAATTTCGCAATAACTCAGTAAATTGTAAATATTTTTACTGAAATTTCGCATGCAGACAGAGGTACAATAAATATGAAACATGTCAAACATGTTTTCGATCGAAGGCCTGTGTCTCATCCCCTAGGTGGACTTAGGAGGCGGGGTCAAAAGGTCAAAATTCATTTTTTTCAGAACACAGTCATGTTGAATATCAAATTAAAGCGAATCACGAATGCTGCAACATGGTTGCAAATATTTTGCCCGCAGACCCCTACCCATCCCACCCCCTGACTCTGGGGTAAAAAGGTCAAAATTAAAATTTTCAGAACATGGTCATGTTGCATATCAAATTAAAGGGAACCACGATTGCGGCAACTTGGTAGCAAATATTTAGCCGCAGACCCCCTCCTCCGCCTGACCCTAGTGGTCAAAAGATCAAAATTCAACTTTTTCATAACATAGTCATGTTGCATAACAAATTAAAGGGACTGGAGCATAGAGCACCATGCAAGCATACACACACCCTTAACCTGTTGGTTGGATTAAAAGGTAAAACAAATCTGAATGTGGCAATGTTGCATATCAAATTAAGGG
Organism: Loripinus fragilis; assembly: GCA_964019695.1. Lineage (NCBI taxonomy): Eukaryota > Metazoa > Mollusca > Bivalvia > Lucinida > Lucinidae > Loripinus > Loripinus fragilis. Next base: position 39,529,672 of record OZ026515.1, read on the forward strand.
GAAAGAAGTATGGACTAACATCGAAGCAAACACTTTGGTCTTTCAAACACCCCTGAGGGGTTGGAGAAATGGGATTTATGTTTTGTGAATTATAAGTTTCTCTAAAATAACCCTACTCCCGGGATATAAATTTGACAAATTTGCCTTGTTTGACTTCTGTTTGGCCAGCGACACATCCGATTCTCGGAATTCTAGTTATATTCCTCAACTAAAACTTTTTCAAGTAAGGTCTAATTAAAAGTATTAATCCATCACAGATATCATAGCTGGATGGAGGGCTGAATAATGCCCCCTTATAAACAGTCATCCTCAGGTGAGCGACCAAGGCTTCAAGGGACCTCCTGTATAATGCAGGTATGGAATGCTCAGATGAGCCAGCACATTAGCCTAAGGCCGAACAGGGTCTTCATGTCCTTATAGTACATTGCATTGTCCTGTGACAGAATAGATCTAGATCAGTTGGTTTCTAAGACGCAATCGGATAAGGATCCACTCTGTTTTGCATTCTGCTTGTAAATGATGCCAGTTATTTTGATAAAGGTTTGGGTGGAGGGTAGCGCACTGAAATATCCTGCATAATAAGGTCTTAAAGACATATGCGGCTAATTCCCATGCGCACCATTCCTGCCTCAGATGACTCGAAATCAACTGAGAATGGCTACTTCCCCTGTCTTTTGACCATTAACGAATTCGGATCATAGTGTTCAAATACTCTTATGTCAGATCAACTTTCCATTATCTACTCGCGTAAATATAATGTGTCAGAAACATATGTCTCAGTACCAAGACAGATAGATAGATCAAGCGAAATTAAGCCATGTACATAATTTCCAAGTTTTATGTCTATTGACAAATATTTGTGGGCACCTAATTTTCAGTGTATTTGTCTTCTTTTTTTAGCGTTAAAATGACGAAAAACTGATTGCTTGTAACATGGAATTATAAAAAACGGAAAAATGTTATTCCTGGACGTTTTATATTGAATTATGCACATAATGTGTGGGGAAAGGGTTAAATTTGGCCCTCCTGAAAGATAATTAGTGTAGAGACCCCGATTTTTTTTTCTTCTTTTTTTCTAAAAGGTATTACAATAGACCATTTAATAGACATTTGAAATTTTCAATGTCAGTTTTTTATACATAATTCATGAGCAATATTTTAAATTTAAAGAAAGAAGCGGGTTAAAGCTGCATAGTCTGTAACTTCTGATTATCTAAATTTAAAAATAATGTTTTTATTTTTCAAGAGCACAGTAAAAATACTCAAATTCAGGTAAACATTTTACAATTTTCGTAAATCTTAACAAGGTATCACTATCAAAACAACTGCGTTTATGTTAAAATTCAACGGTCTAGAATTATTGGAGGGACGCAAATAATTACCAACAAGAGAAAAACACAACTATTTGATGAGATAATTCACTTTTCCATGCAGTTTTCAGCTGTACTGAACATTTTTATTGTGAAAACATAGCTTAATTCTACTTTTACAAATGATTTAAAAAGAAAATGAAATTTTTCGAAAAATGTTCATAGTTACAGAGTATGCAGCTTTAAAGAATACAACTATTTTAGCTTAATATTTAGGACTTAGGTTATTCTTTCATTTGTTTAGAAAATTGGTTACTCAAAGGCCATTTTATCATCAGAATATTCATTGACAAATCAGAATCATGCAAACAATCCACATGTTACTCAAAGGCCACTTTATCACCAGAATGGAGCCACTCTCTCAGGCCAAATCTTATTTAGAAGTATAACTTTAGTATCATATATCATACCAGATTGAGTCCACCATTTTCTAAGGAGACTCTATCATAATGCCAATCTCCCAGACCAAATCTTAATAAGAACTATGACATCAATATCCAAGGCAACTTTATCATCTGAATACAGCCATATTCCAAGGCCAAATCATTATCAGAATCATGCGTTGAGGCTTCTGTGCCAAACCAGATTGTCTCCAAGGCTGATGATAGCGTGGCCTTGGATAATGGTAGACTCAATCTTGTTTGGCCCAGGAGACTGGTTGCATGATTCGGATTAAGATTTGGCCCGGGAGATTGGCTCCATACTGATGATAGAGTGGCCTTGGAGAATGGTGGACTCAATCTTGTATGGCCTAGGAGATTGGTGGCATGATTCTGATTAAGATTTGGCCAGGGAGATTGGCTCCATTCTGATGAAAGAATGGCTTTGGAGAATTGTGGACTCAATTCCGGTTTGGCCTCAAAGACTAATTGCATGATTCTGATAATGATTTGGTCTGGAAGATTGGCTGTATTCTGATGATAAAGTGGTCTTGAAGAATGGTGGACTGTATCTAGTTTGGTGTCATAATTTTGACTAAATTTGGCTCCATTCTGATGATAGATTGGCCTTGGAGTATAACATGGTCAGCTTATGCAAGCTCACTATTAGCAATGCATGTTAAAGGGTCGAGAGTCATAATGACTAAACACTCTTAATGGTCTGTAAGGCCATGGTAATTGATGGGTAGTATTTAGGATAAATACTGTACTTCAATTACTCATCATAATTTTTAGCCTCCATAATGATTACTAGTAGCCGTTTATTAAAGTACTGTAAAATTGGAAACTAGCTAGATGTACATGATTGATATTTAGATGTTTATAGTTGGAACCATTTCAAATCAATGTTTACACTTTGAAATATTCAATAATAGATCATAATGATATTTATGTCAAATGCGCAGCTGTTTCTACATGTAAGAGTACATATTACCTCGTAGACCTTTATTCTGCATGCGTATTTCAATGTAAGATAATCTGTGGGCCTTAGTAGCATAGGGGTCGTAGGTTCGATCCACTGGCTTCATAAGCCCATAGAAGATATTCCAGGTTGAGACTCAGTCCTCACAACCACTACCTGTTGTCGTGATAGAGCTTAAAAACTATAACTGCAGGACCATAGTAGAATAACAATGATGTACATTTTTGTTTATGCTGGAATAGCGCCCAGTCACTTGTTGTATTATACAGGAATCTTATGATTGCATTTTCGGTCCAGATGGATCCGGTGATGGAAAGTTTCTATAGTGTGCACCTCACGTTTTTCCACTTTTCACGCCACAGGTGCCAAGTTATTGTTTAAGTGCGATCATCAGAATACTTTCATAATATATTCTGGATAATATACGTATTTAGTAACGGTTAATGTTATGGAATGAAAACATTTTTCCATTTTCGCAATATACTGTCGGTTCTGACCATGTCTTCAGTAGAGTACAATGAATGTTGTGAACTGCCAAGTAAGGCTTCAGTCGTGTCTTGAGTATGTTTCAGTCTGTTATGTAGTGTGTGTAGACTATGAGATAGTCAGTCTCGAGCCAGCCAGCTTGTGTTATAATTATGCTTTAATGATGAAACTTTGTGATATTAAATAATCCATTATACGATCTTGGACAAAAACAATTATATTCTAATTTAGATTACGTTACGTTATAGGATAATGGTGGACTCAATCTGATTTAGCCGATGAGATTGTTGACATAATTCTGATTATTATTTGACCAGGGGTCTTCGGCTGCATTCTGATGATAAATCGGCATTAAAGAATGGTAGACCCATTCTCGTTTGGCTTAGGAGCTAGGTCGCATGATTCTGATAATGATTTTGCCTGGAAGATTAGCTGTATACTGATGGCAGTTATGCCTTGGAGAATTGTGGACTCAATCTTGTTTGGTCTATAATATGGATGTCAAAATTCTGATTTAGATTTGCAATGGGAGATTGGCTGCATTCTGATGATAGAGTGGCCTTAGAGAATGATTAACTCAATCTCGTTTGGTCTAGGAGACTTGTTGCATGAATCTGATCAAGAATTGGCCTGAGAGATTGGCTCCGTTCTGGTGATAGAATGGCTTTAGCAAATGGTGGAATGCATCTGGTTTGGCTTAGGAGCCTGGTTGCATGATTCTGATAATGATATGGTCTTGAAGATTGGCTGTAATCTGATGATAAAGTGGCCTTGAAGAATAGTGGACTCGATCTGGTTTGGCCTATGATACTGATGTCATATTTCTTATTAAGATTTGGCCTGGGAGATTGGCTACAATCTGATTATAGAGTGGTTTTGGGGAATGGTGGAATCAATCTGGTTTGGTCTAGGAAATAATTCTGATTAAGATTTGGCCTGGGAGATTGGCTCCATTCTGATGAAAAACGGTGGACTCAATCTGGTTTGGCCGTAGAGACTGGTGGCATGATTCTGATAATGATTTGGACTGGGAGATTTGCTGTATTCTGATAATAATGTGGCCTTGGATAATGGTGGACTCGATCTTGTCTATGGTATTGATGTCATAATTTTGATTAAGATTTTGCCTGGGAGATTGGCTCTTTTCTGATGAAAGATTGGTCTTGGAGAATGGTGGACTTAATCTGGCTTGGCTTATGATATAGATTTCATAATTCTGATTATGATTTAGCCTAGAAGATCGACTGCATTCTTAAGATATAGTAGCCTTGGAGAATGGTGGACTCAATCTGGTTTGGCCAAGGAGACTGGCTTCATGTTGGCCTGGGAAATCGGCTGTATTCTGATGATAAAGTGGCCTATGGAGATGGTGAACTCCCTCTGGTTAGGCCTATGATATTGATTCATAATTCTGATTAAAATTTTGGCCGCAGAGATTGACTCCATTCTGATTGTAAAAGGGCCTTGGAGAATGTTGCACTCAATCTGGATAGGCCAATGATATTAATGTCATAATTCTGATTTAGATTTGGTATGGGAGATTTACTGCATTCTGATGATAGAGTGGCCTTTTAGAATGATGGAGTCAATCTGTTTGGCCGAGGATATTGTTGGTATGATTTTGATTATAATTTGGCCAGGGGTGATTAGGCTGCATTGTGGTGATAGAGTGACCTTGGATCTGGATTGGCCTATGAGATAGATGCCATATTGATCATATCTTTTTGTTATTTGGAATGCTTCCAGAGCGGTGTCCTACGCCGTGTACAACAAACCCACAGCACAATGAAGTATGTTGGTCCGAAAACCACACATTAACCCTTTCCCGTCATTAACGGCACGGTCTGCTTAAAACTGGTTGGCTTAATAATATGCACTTTGGTGGCCTACAATATAAAACCAAGTTCATAGTGTATGTTCCCATGGTAACATTCATTCTCGAGTGAATTTGAATATGTTGCAGCAGGTGAAATAAGCAAACGACATTGAAAGACTGTCAAAAGGTATTGTCAAGATAAGCTAGGGTTATATGATAAGAACGATAAGAGTCATGACGAAAGAAATGGCTGCAATGAAATGTTCATATTTCTATTTCGCCCATTGGTTTGTGGCACCCTAAACAAATGCGCGTTCAAATTTTGCAATAAAAATAAATAATGAGAGTTGATTTTAAATGTAAATACCATTTATATTAGCTAATTCAATTATTTTCACAAAGCATTTAAAATTAAAATAAAACTACGCAAAATCGTTAGTCGACTGTCGGTTTACTGTGGCGCAATGTAAAGGTCATTGCTGTCACATTTTCAGACCAACATAATGGAGTTACATTCATGGGTCTTATTGTCAATGTTCGGTAAGATATATTGATTTCAACCCTTTTTATTCTGGTGGATTTTCTATGCCTGTTGATAGCATAAGCATGTAATTGCCCATTTTTGTATTTAAAATGGTTGCGGTCAAAAATTCTATAAAATGATGTATTTCTGTACATGAAGATTGTTTTTATATTAGCAAATAGTGCAGACTTTGATGATGAAATGCCCATATTTTTTTACGCGGGTGGATATTCACTGTTTGGTATCCAGAATGAAAAGGGTTAAAATGCGAGACCATGGTATCCAGAATGAAAAGGGTTGAAATGCGAGGCTATGATTATACTATTAGTAACTTTTTGAAGATTACAATTATGCTTTATCGAATGGGTAAAAAAATATTCATAAACACAGACAAACGTATGAAAAAAAACAAAAACAATTTTCGCAAACTCCCATTTTCCCATTTACTCTGAAAATGGCTAATTTTGAGGGTAAGCATACATTTGTTTCAATTGCAATAATTTGACTCAAAATTACGGTTTTCAACATTGTGATGCTTGTTCTAGATGCTTGAATGAAAACATGAAGTCATGGGTGACAGAAAAAATTCTTGATAAAAATAGTTTACTATGGTCCTTATCAAATGTTGAGTAGTATAAAATAACAACGCCTTATCCAGCTCGCCCTTAAAATGGCATGTTCCGCTCACTAAGCACGTAAATTAGGGCAACTATCGGGAAGCCAGCGAAACGTCATCCGGATGGCGGTTTACATGCGGGCCAATAGCGGCCCGCGATGGGATGCTGGCTGGGCGAGAGGTATCCTATACTTAGAACCGTCCCTGTTTGCATTCTTTCAAGCAATTTACTAAAGTCCAGCAATAAAAACCAATGTTCTTTTTAAGAACAGAAAGAGGAAAGTGTTCGAAATTTTAGAACTTTTACAGTACGTATCCGGATGGAATGAAGAGAAGTCAGTTTTTTTAATAAATAAAAAGGTTTACGTATCACCTTTCTTTTTAGTGGCTTTAACACGAGGCTGTTGTAATGATGGCTGGACTGTCTTTAAAGGAAGCTGTTATCTCTTCGCCGATAATGAGAAGCGCGACTGGACTGAATCAATTGTAAGTTTTATTGTCTTTGACGCAGGAATAAGCATTTTCACTAGCCAGCCAAGAGGAATCGCGCGTTAAACACGTAGTGAAAATGTTTACGGGTTCAATGTGATTGAGGTTAGAATTTTTAAGAATAGAAAATGGGTCACATATGGTGGTAAACTTTGCAATATGGTAATTCTGATAGCCACGAGCACCCTGGTCAAGGATAATTCGCCCGAGACAGTGAGTAATTGCACCTGTATCATTGCAGCGGGCATTTTGGTCAATGAGCTTGGTACTCGCGCATTTGAGATAAATGTCTATCCTATTTTAGGTATTGACCAAAGTAATGCAAAAATGAAATTTGGAAGATTTTGAAATATTGACGATGAAGTGCAAGGAAGAAATGCATCCATACTTGTCGAGATGTTTGATAAACGCAATGCCTTGGGGACATATGTTGAGAACACATCCCTATAACGGCCATTTTGTGGACCACTTTAAAAACCGTACCTCAGATGAATACAACAACTTAAGAGGTAGCGCAGTGGCTCAGTGGTAGAGTCTTTGACTCGAGACAGAGGGGTTGTGGGTTCGAGCCTCATCGGCGTCACTGCGTTGTGTCCTTGGGCAATTCACACTTATCCTTGCTCAGTATTGGTTCAACTTGTCCCGACAAAACTGTAAAATTTTTGACTGGGACGTAAAGAATCCAAACAAACAAACAAAACAACATTCTGTGTGGGTTGTTCCGAGATACAAGTATATTGTTAACTAAACTTAACTCGGGAATTATTGCACCACAAATAAAATTGTTCCACTAGTCTACAGCAGCCACTTTGGTTGCCATTTTGGCTACCATGTAATTATATATGGAACAAAAACAAAATTCCAGAAAACCCCAGTAATCAACAGCCATCCACCGATATTTGTTGGTGACCTCCATGCAACAGTTTCGCTCTAATTTTAATTCAAGATTAAAGTTATTTGTTTATGCTAGTTATACGCTATATTTATGCTTATGAAAAATTATGTTTCGTATATTTTTTCATTAAATATTTTCTCTACAATACAATGTGTACAAAAGGAAACCCAAACAGTACATACTGTTTGATAACTAGAGATATTTCAAAGATAAGCATTTCAAACTTACAGGATACTTAGATTGGATAATCACTTATCTGTAGGTTGAATTCCATATCGTTCAGGCTCTGTAACATCATGTTTTCTATCGTCACGCAGGGGTTACCATGAAATAAAAAGATGCAAACACAATATGTAACGAAAACTCGTATCTTTTGATTAACTTGCTTCGTAAGCCCTCACAAATTTGGAACAATATTTTATCATTTTTCCTTTGTTCATCTGAAATTATAATACCGTCTGGGAGTCAAACTGTTTCTTCGTCAAAACATTGTATAGAAGCTAGTCAGAGAATGGTCAATATGACATTTTAAACAAATGGTTGTCTTACAACACAAATTGTGTCAGTATGCTAGATTTGCCCTCGGGATTGACCATTCTTTGGCTATCTACTTTTCAATGCTTTTGGAAAACTTGAAGAATCAAACAGTGTGACTCGCAAACTTATTAGGATATCAGAGGAACAATGGGAACATGATAAAACATCGTTTCAAATGAGTGAGGCTAAAGGATAAAAAAAAGTTGTCATTGCATACTGTGAGAACTGAAGAACATTGCATACTGTGCGACTTTTCTTTCATGGGTACTCTTGCAAGCCGACAACAACATGCTGTTGCAGTGCCTGCAAAAATATGGAATTCAACTACTGATAAGTGACAGTCTATTCTAAGTATCCTGCAAGTTTGAAATGCTTATCTTTGAAATGGCTCTAGTAAACAAGCATTATGTAGAATTTGCGTTTTTTTTTGTACACATTGTATTAGGCTTAAAATAGTTGTTCTTCTTGTAGCAACAGTGTGCTGTACACGGTGCAGAATTAGTTACCATTGAAACCAGGGAAGAAGATTTATTTATACGAGATCACGTGCAAAGGCTATTCAGAAATGGTAATAATATATTCATTTACTCTCTCTCTCTCTCTCTCTCTCTCTGGTATGGGCGCTGCGTTTATCTTTAGCCTGTATCTCTCAGCTAGACCTATTAAGATGACAAGATGGTCCTATTACACTATATCTTGTGAGTTGGTTATATGCAGCCTGTTAAACTCAATTTTCTGAAATGCCCGTTAAACAAGAGTGCCACAGGGGGATGAAGCGCTCACCTGGTACTGAGTCACAAGAATGTAGATGACAACATAAGAAATACAGTGGCAAATTTTGTATGGCTCATATCCCTACTGTTACATACCAAGACCAAAGTTGATTAATTTTGGTCCATTAGTTCCAGAGACGAATCCCTTTGAACAGCTTTACCTAATCTACTTGTATGCTTTGTGTTTGCAAAATGCTCTGACGAGACTATACAGGTTTGTCTAAGACTTTACTATGCAGGAAAGCAACAAGTTCATGCGCGGATCCAGAAAATTTTTTTAGAGGGGTCCAACTTTGACAACGTTTTTTTAGTTGATGAGGGGTGGGGGGATCCAAATACCACTATAAGCGAGCCATCATCAGCCCTACAGCAAACGTCATTTAAATGGCGTTTCGCTGGCGTGATGATGATGGCCCAACATCGAATGCTGGCTCAGTAGCTTCGTAATATTTCAGGGGATCTGGACCAGAATCGCTAAGAAACCCTATATTTTGTGATTTTGCGGGGGGGGGGGGGGGCGTCAGGACCCCCCACCCCCCTCTGGATCTGCACATGATGTGGGCCTGCTTAAATTTCATAGCCATATAAAATCCACCAATTTCCTACGTTTTTGAATATAGGTGAGTCAGTTCACGAAATTTTGGAGGGATTCAATTCAAAAACTTAAGCTGAAAACTAAATGCAGCTCTTCAGATACGAGTAATTCAGTTTTTCTTCAACCAAAACACATGTTGGGGGTACTCAAAATATTCGTCTCAATGAAACGATTTTAGCACCAAAAACATGTTTAAATTGGTGGGTAAGAAAATAATAATAATGTTAAAGGTCAAAACGTTGTTAAACTAGATAGGGCCAATGAATAATATTATGTATGTCTTAACCCTTCACCTCATAGAGACGCCTGTAACGCCTTTGCAAACAGAGCAGACCCAGATCAGGCAGCTCTTGTAAGAGCTGCTTGATCTGGGTCTACACTGTTTGTTGTAAATTTGATTAGATATGGTCCTACACCAGTGGTTTTGACAAGTTAATTCTTTGTTCTATATACAAACGTGAAGGTATATTTATATAATTGAGTTTAGCATGAATATTCGTGAAGGAAAGGATCAATCAATTATCCTTTAACTCTTGCAGCAGCGGATCGAGCCCATAGTCGTTTCTGGACTGGAGGTTCGGATGCGCAGATAGAGGATATATGGAAGTGGTACAAAGAAAGTTCACCGATCACGTACACCAACTGGTACCCAGGCGAACCTAATCAAATGCAGGGCGCTAACTGTTTGTTACTGTGGGGAGCCAAAAACTTTACCTGGGCTGATAATGCATGCCATAGGCAATTTCATTTTATTTGTGAAAAGAGGTTAGATATTTTATTCATGAGACATTGGTACTTATCGCATATGCACAAATGCCTCCAATGAAAGCAAATGTTGACGTATCCAGCGGTGTTAAAAGTAAAATTCTCGGTCCAAGTCTTCATCTGGGCATGTTCAAAAATAATGAAGAAAAAAGGTTTTGGAGCTTTTAACAAATCAGACTGTTAATACATATTTCTAAAGTAGAAGTTACATCATGTCCCGAGTCAGGTAACTGCCAAATGTCAGTGAAATCCCTTGTATCAAACAAAAGATATGATTTAAATATAGCAAAAAAAAAAAAAAAAAAAAAAAAAAAAAAAAAAAAAAAAAAAAAAAAAAAAACAGAAAAAAAACTCAGGAATGTAACACCTTTTGTGTGACATTTTTTTTATAGCTAAATTTTCTTTATGCAATGTTATAAAACTGTGCATGTCCCAATACATATTAGCCATCCTTTTGATTATCCAGTCCTATTTGCTGCCAGAAGAAATGAAATTTATGCCAATCCGCCATTACACATGTGATTTTTTATGCAAAATTCAACAGAAATAGGCTGAAATTCAGATTCAATAAAAAAAGAAGAGGTTTCTACAAGAATGGATGTTACATGAATATTTGATAGGAGTATATCCTAAATGACCTTAAATATTATCTGAAGCACTGATTAATCTTAGTTCATTATATTTCAAGTTTTCCAGTTGCTTTCCAAGCATCCATAACAGAATGGCAGAATTTTTTTAGAGTATCATTTGAACTCAGGCGTGTACCAATCAACATTTGAAGCCAGTAGCAGTATAATTGTATATGTATATATTTATTCATATTTATTAATAAAGACCAATGTCCCTTGTTCAGTTTTGGACATGATTTTGGTTTTTGCTATAACAATCAATACGAGCTTCATAAATCGTAGCAGAGAAAATATATCATTAAAGTTTAAAGCTAGAACATTCATCTTTTCAAGGCATAAAACAGCTATGTAAAATGTTACACTCCTGGCTACTCGTATAAGATCAGATATTATTTTACAACAAGTGGGCCGTAGGGCTCACATGATCGCTCACATGAGTCCTTGCACATAAGATGATGTTTTGGCATGTGGCTAAAGAGATGTCATTTAAAGATATTTTAGCTCTGGGGGCCATGTTCAGCTGAGTTAAGCATTCTGATCAATTTGGTAGAAGGCATAATGAGGAACATTTCTGTGAAGTAATTTTGAATTTAGACCAGTGTTTCAGGAGATGTCGTTTAAAGATATTACTTATGTAGAGACCAGGCGGCCCCTTTGTTAAACAGAGCGGAACCATTTGTGCAAAATATGGTAGAGTACATCATGAGGAACATTTCTGTGAAATTATTTTGAATTTGGACCTGTTGTTCAGGGGGAGATGACGTTTAAAAACATTTCTTATCTACAGCTCTGGCAACCCCTTTGTTCAACGGAGCGGAATCATTTGTCCAATTTATGTAGAGTGCATAATGAGAAAGACATTTCTTATCTAGAGCTCTGATCCTTGTCAAACAATACAATAAAGTTTAAAGGAAAAAAAACAACAGAACTACTTAGTCTTATATTTGACTTGGGCCGACATTTCTTATCTAGAGCTCTAGCGTCCCCTTTGTTTGACAGAGCAAAACCATTTTTGGAATTTTTGTAGAATGCACCATGAGGAACAATTCTGTGAAATTATTTTGAATTTGGACCAGTGATTCAGTAGGAAATGCCATTTAATGATATTCCTTATCTAGAGCTCTAGCAGCCCTTTTGTTTATCAGAGCAAAACCGTTTATGCAATTTTGGTAGAGAGTATTATGAAGAACAATTCTGTGAAATTATTTTGAATTTGGGCCAGTGGTTCAGGTGGAGATGTCGTTTAAACGATTTCTTATCCGGAGCTCTGGCCGCCCTCCTGTTCAGTGGAGCAGAATCATTTATGCAATTTTTAAAGAGGGTATAATGGGAACATTGATGTGAAGTTAATTTAAAATTTGGATCAAAGGCTCAGGAGGAGATGTAGTTTAAAGAAAAAGTTTACGGACCCACGACGGACAAAGACTGGTCGATCACAATAGCTGACTTTGAACCGTCGGCTCAGGTGAGTTAAAAAGCCAATCAAATGAGGAGTTGAATGGTGCTAATACTGTGCAAGTGTTGTCACTTTATCATATGGAAAACTCTATATGTGACTCGGCACTGTAGATTGTAAATTCTAGCACATATACATTTTTTGCAAGTTTTGTTCATGTTCATGAATCGCCATTATTTCTATGCATAAACATTGAATTTTGAATTATAGAATAGTTTCTTTATCATGTGCTCTTGAATTATCTCCACAAAATATTTATTGAGTTTCATTTACCTGAATGAAAAGTAAGAAAACTTTTATAAGCTTAACTCCTACTGAAATTGGGTAAAGTGATATTAAAATGTGATTTTTTTTTGTTTATTGAGGAATTACTGATGGTTAAAATTGCTGATTTGCATGTTTTAAGTGCCTTACATCAAATATTGGCAACTTAAAGATTTCAGATTAAAATAAATGCACAAAATGTAGTGTTCAAAATTTCTAGGATAAAATGGTCATAAAATTATTATTATTGCTGCTATTTTTAAAAGTTAAACAGTTTTGAAAACTGTATGTACTATCAATTCGTTTGGAGCAACAAGACCAAACTTTGCATTGGACCTACGTCGCCAAAATATTAATTAATTGTATATTGACTGTATACATTGACATATCTATTAGGGGGACTATGTAAATTAAATGACCCCCTGTCAAGGAGTTTTGATGAGATTTGTATGAATGCAAGGTTTGTATAAAAGGAATTAAGCTGTTGGTTTTACATATTACACAAAGCAGGCACCCATAAGTGTTACAGATGTCAAAGAAAGTCCAACTTCCATGTTTTGTGAGCGTAAAAAATGTCTTATTACAACATCAAAAAATATATGAAAATACATGTAAGTATCAAAAGTGCACAAAAAAGGAGGTGCACATCTTCAATATGTCAGGAATCAGTATGAAAGGTTTGAATAATAAGGAATGTAAATTAACTGTTGGGGTTACAGATTATACAATTTGAACACCCAAAGGTGGTGTAGACGTAACATTGTCTAAGTTCAACAATCCTAAAAATATAATAAAATATTATCAAATGCGCACAAAATAGATGGTACATATCTTCAATGTATGAACAATCATTATACAAGTTTTGAATATAGGGAATGAAAACTGTTGGAGTTAAAGATTACACAAACCAAACAACCCGAAAGCAGTTCCAATGAAAAAAAATGTCTTAAATCAACACCTCTCAAAAATAAAAAATACTGATCAAATGTGCGCAAGAAAGGTGCACATCTTCAATGTGTGGACAATCATTATGCAAAGTTTGAACATAAAGGAATGGAAACTTTTGGGGTTACGGATTACACAAATCAGACACCATCTAAGCATTTTGGATGGAAAAATGTGTAAGTTCAACACCCTGCAAAACTAAGAAAATATACGTGAAATGAGCACAAAATAGGAGGTGCACATCTTCAATGTGTGAACAATCACAATCAAAGTTTGATTATAAATAAATGAAAACTTTTGGAGTACCAGATTACACAAAATAGGCAGCCCAAAAAGTGTCGCAGACGAACAGGCGGACGGACAGATAGAGTGGACCCACTACTAGACCAGCTTTCGCTAAAGCGACGCAGGTAAAAAAAAACCCTATGGAAACGGTTTTATTTTTGATCTTTGCTTCATTATTTTTGAACATACCCATCTATAGATACTTTGTGTATGTGAGCGTGAATGTTTTGGCAGCCACGAGGTAACTGTGAAATAGTGACAAAATATATGGGCCTCGGTGCGAGAAAATCTGTCTTGAGGGTTTGCGAACAACAAAGGTGCAGACCAGCCTGACTGATCAGCGCCTTTGTAATTCGCTTTTTTGAAAACTTGCTACATTTGTGCAAACTTGCATGAGCCTTCGTTGCTTGACAATGCAACAATGCCATATTAGCTACCAAATCACATGTGACGGCTCAATTATTATGCTTTACAAGTGGCAAATATACATGTTAATGCCAACGTTAGTCCAGTATCAATGCAAATAATGTCGCATTGAATGTAGGTTGCTGTTGGCATTTGCTTGGAAACAAAATAGAGCCCGCTTGTATATCTCTAATTTAGTAATTTATCACCCCTTTACTCAGAAAGAACCAGTCACGATAGCAACAGAGCCGAACAATGCATTTTTTAGTTCAGCTGTGCCAAAGGCTTAAGGTGAAGTATTGTGAGCGTTCTTCATCCAGCGTCCGTCCGTCCGTCCGTCGTCCATCCGTACACTTGTTCTTTAAACAACATCTACTCCAGAACCACTGGTCCAAATTTCATATTACTTCACATGAATGTTCCCCATGCTGCCCTCTTTCATATTTGCATAAATGGTCCCACTCCACTGAACAGGAGGACCGCCAGAGCTCCAGATAAGAAATCTTTTAAACGACATCTCCACCTGAACAACTTGCCCAAATTCAAAATAAAATTCACATACTTGTTCCTCATAATGGCCTCAAAAAAAACTGCACAAATAGTTCCACTCTGTTGAACAAAAGAGCCGCCAGAGCTCCAGATAAGAAATATCTTTAAACAACATTTTCTGAACCACTGATCTAAATTCAAAATTGTTTCACAGAAATGTTCCTCGTGATACCCTCTACCAAAATTGCACAAATGGTTTGCCCAGCTGAACAAAAGGGCTGTCAGAGCTCCAGATAAGAAATATCTTTAAAAGGTATTTCGTCCTGAACCACCGGCCCAAATTCAAAGTAATTGCATAGAATTGTTCCTTATAACACCCTCTACCAAAATTGCACACATGGTTCCGCTCCACTGAACAAAAGTGCTGGCCAGAGCTCCAGATAAGAAATATCTTTAAACAACATCTACTCCAGAACCACTTGTCCAAATTTCAGATAACTTTACATGAATGTTCCCCATGATGCCCTCTTTCAAATTTGCATAAATGGATCACCTCCACGGAACAAGAGGGCCGCCAGAGCTCCAGATAAGAAATCTTTTAAACAACATCTACTCATGAACCACTGGTCCAAATTCAAAATAAAATCACAGAATTGTTCCTCATTATGCCCTCTACCAAAATTGACCATGGGTTTTGCTCCACTGAATAACAGGGCCACCTGAGCTCCAGATAAAATATCTTTAAACGACATATCCTCGCGAAAAACTGGTCCAAATTCAAAATAATTTTACAGAAATTTTCCTCATGATGCCTTCTACCAAAATTGCATAAATCGTTCCGCTCCACCGAACAAAGGGATGCCAGAGCTCTAGATAAGGCATGTCTTTTAATGACATTTCCTCCTGAACCACTGGTTCAAATTCAAAATAATTTTACAGAATTGTTCCTCATGATGGCTTCTACCAAAATTGCACAAATGGTTTTGCCATGGGGTTGGCAGTTTTGATAGGCTTAATACAGGGGTCGCTAGAGCTCTAGATTAGAAATGACTTCTCCTGAACCACTGGTCCATATTTAAATTTATTTCACAGAATTGGTCCTCATGATGCTCTCTACCAAAATTGCAAAAATGGGGTTGGCAGAGCTCTAGATAAGAAATATCTTCAAATGAAATCTCCTGGATCACTGGTCCAAAATAAAAATAATTTCACAGAAATGGTCCTCATGTTGCCTTCTTCTTAAATTAATCAGAAGGTTTGGCTTGTCTGAACAACATTGCTATCAGAGCTAAAAATAGAAATATCTTTTAAATCATATAAAACATGTATCTCCTTAGCCACAGGCAAATGCATCATCTAGTCATGTGCCAGGACTCAGGTGAGCGATCCAGGGCCCTAGGGCCCTCTTGTTTTATTTTCATGGAAAATAAGGCTTGCTATTTCAAGTGAATAATCCGCTGGAAGGCGATGCGACAATTTTATGGTTAACCACACTGCAGACCACACTAAAGGCGATATATACTGTAAGAGGGGCTAGATGGGAGAGGATGTATTAATTTCTGTTAGAAGAAAAGCAGCCCATTTTTCTTTAAAGATTCGGTTTATACTTTTTTATTATTAATATCAGTTTCTCAACAGTTTAAGTCTCCTTCTCATTTTTCACCTATCATTGAAAATACGGTCACTTTAACCTATTTGACTGCTCACGTTCACTGATGGACCGATCGTTGTTTACAAAAGGGAGCACTGGCAAACCATGAAGGAATAGATAAGAGGTCACAGAAGATGACCACTTTATATTGGGCAATAAATAAAGCTTCAAGAAGGGCCAATTGTAAGTTTTATATATTTTCACATGCATATAATGATGTCTACTGCATGGTTAAATGATGGTTATAGTGTGTGATAAGCTATAAAAACCTGGTTATTTGGGTACCTACAATGTGTCAGGTTTGTGCCAGTCACACAAAGGGGGTTTGCTGATTTTATCTCATTTTTCTTAAATATCCCATGAAACGTTGACCAAATTATTTCATTTTCATAGGATATTTAAAAACAGGGACTAGGATGGGATCAAGCATACACCCTGAACCCCCTCTGGATTCGCAACTGCTTAAAGCGCCATTTACAAGTGGTCAGCTGAATTGTTTTAAAGTATCTTCAACAAATATTGTAAACCCAGATAGGTGCAGCCTGATTGGAGTCAATAGTGTTTGCCTCCATACCTACATACGTCAATAACGTTAGCAATTACATGCAGCAGACCACTTAAGCAGACAAAATAAGCAGACACTAGTTTCAGATGTGTGTCAGTAAAATAATAAAAAAATGGTGCTAAACTAAAGTGAAAACTGAAACGGTAAAGGCAACATCCAATGAAATTACGTAGATATATACACTGCAGGAGCTGTTTTAGATGTTTACTCTTTGACAGTTAAAGTATTTCTGAGAATAATTGGCTGAAAGTTGCCTTTTATATTCTTTTCCTGCCTTCAAGACACTAAACTGATGAATGTATCTCCACACTGGTGATCTTACAAAATGATTGACCCTTAAACACAGCTTTTAGATAAAAAATATCAGCGTAAAGTTGTAAATATTTTCTTACCTATAACTTTGAGCATATGTTTTGGGTGCTAAAAGAGCCATCTCATTGAGACAGTACTTTTGAGTACACTCAACATACGTTTTGGTTAAGAAATAAGAAAATTATTAACTAAAGGATTGCCCTTAAATTCCCAATGACGACTTCAGCAGATGACATCTTTTGTGGTCCTTTAATTTTAGGTTTGAAATTTAGTGTGATTAACGTTAGGGTGCAGATGATTCACACGAAATATCAAGGTTTTCGTTATTAAAGAAAAATGTTAAATGTGAACTGCCTGTTGTCACAAATTTTAGGTGGGATTTTAAGGGTAAATAGTTATATTACCTATTTTCTAATTATACTGACTATCTGTTATATTTCAAAAGCATGGAAGGCCCAACTGAAATCATCGGCTAATGCAGTTACAGAGGACAATAGAACTACGCTGATATAATTTGTGACAATTCTTCTGTAATGAAAATATATCAAAATAAACTTCAATGTGTATGTTTCTTTCCATCTTTTATGTTGATTTTGCCCATCGATCTAATTTAGCATACCGTGCACGCCCCAGGACAATTTAAATGGGTGCCAAATTGTTATTAAAACCCCCAAGATGCAAAACAAGGCCGTACTAAAAAAATAACCTGTTTGGGATATATGTATACTTAAACCAAGTTCTAATTGGTCACTTTTCAAACTCATTATTTCTGACCAAACGCTAATAAAATTGAATTGATTTTTTTGCAAATATATGTGCATTTTAATGGGCAAACGTTTAGCAGTGCTTTTGAACAGTTTTCTTTTAATTCAAAGTTTTTTGGGTTAAAAATGCAAAAATCGACTTTTTGTAAGAAAAAATGGTTTTGAGAGTAGGTTTTTTTTTTATTTTTTTTTTTTTTTTATTTATTTTTTTTTTTTTTTATAAAATTGACGTTTAGGTGGTTACAAACTGTCTGTCCTACTTGAAAAACACCAAACAATTGAAATTTTGCTTACAGTGGATTTTTTATGCATTTTTAAATTGTTGTGTTTTTCAAAATTTTTCGAGATTTTTAGAAATTCACCAGTATTTCCTGGTAAAATTGTTAAATGCACTTAATTTTATTTGTACACTGTAGGCCAAACACAGTAGAACTTGATTAGTCCATTTTTGGCGATTATTGTTTTACGACTACTGTATACTTCCGGTTTCAATGTGAGAGTTTAAACATCGCTTTGGTAGCATAATATTTTATTTTCAATTCTCAAGAAGGACGGTGACGTCTGGTGATAATGAATAATTGCTGAAAATTTCAATGCCGTGTCGCTGATAAGAAAGCGTACAGAGCAGTGCAAAGTTTCTATGTAAATTGCCAGCTTAAAGCTGAATTTATTGATTAACCTGCTAAAATTGTTGTTCTTATGTTGTGAAGTAGCAAAAACGACGAGTCCGATGGAATCAAGACTTTTGAGGTTTATTCTTCTTATATCACGCTAGCCAGTAACATCTTCAAACAAACAAAAACGTTAATTTGTGTTATGGTTTATATTTTAGAAAAAGTGTGACTTTTTGAAACGATGGTACCTTTTCTCTAGCTTTGTTCGTGCAAGAAGTACACGTCATTTTAAAGGAAATAACTTGCAGAGTCTCGGCAAAGTATTGCTACACTTAAAAACATGAATTTTGTATACCGTATGTTTCACTTTCTGAACTAGCGTAAAAATGTAAGGTGACCAATTAGCAGTTGGTTTTAGTATAGATGCATGGGTTCCATGGCAACCCATAGTGGATTTGAGAATGAGGGTGTGTCTACAAAATTACTCATATATCAGATGTTGCTTATCTTATACCACTAAACTTAGTACCAAATTAAAGTTTAGACATAGGCCTTTTATCCATTTGTTGCATATCCAAATCATCTAATTTGCATATTCATAGATATTAATGAAGCCATTAAAAATGTGATTCAAGAAGAGATAAACATACAAAGTTTATACTAGCTCACCTGTTACTTTTCACAGACTACTAAAATTGGTGCCAAATTAAAGCCCTGTTACATGTTTTTTATTCCATGGTCAAATATACAGATTATCTTATTTGCATAATTTGCGTATTAATGAATATTAATAAAAATGTTAAACATAAGGGAAAATCATTCAAAACACAAATAAGCTGATTTAACCTCCATATTATCATTGTTGCATGTTTTTATCATCCGTGATACAATTTGACTTGTCTGTTCACTCAGTGGTCTTAAATGATTCTTATCTCGTTTTCATATTCATGAAAATGCCCGAAAAATAAAAAAAAATGAGGGAAAACGTACAAACTTTAAACCCAGGAAAGGGAATGAGGTGGTTGGTTATTTGAACTACCCTGCACTTCGTGGGCATTTGAATTGTGAAGTGGGATTCAATGAATGCAAAAAAAAAATGCCTAAAAAAACCCATGGGCTATGTGAAAAAGCATGGTTTTCATGGCAACCCAAAAAGGATTCTCAAAATGGGGGTATACCTACAAAATCATTCTAGACTACTTACTTGGCACCAAGGTATAGCTTAGACACATGCCTTTTAACCCATGGTCATTTATGCAAATTATCTCTTTTGTATAATTTGCATATATTTATGAATATTAATGAATATTAATGAAACATTAAAAATTGACAAACTATCATAAAAACATAATTAAATTGAGTCAGCCCCAAACCATTATTGTTGCATGTTGGTATATCATCGGTGACACAATTTGACATGTATTTCATCCAGTGGTCCTGTATGGAAACTATCTTATTTGCATACTAACGAAAATTAATAGAAAAAAAACTTAAAAAAAAAACACCTTTAAAACTAAAGTAAAAAGTCATTGGAAAAAGTTTTACCCCTAGGGTAGTTATATTCACCTTACACCCCTAGAAACATTTCTGATGGAGAACAAATTGTTTAAAGGGACCTCCTTAGTGCAAAAATAATACATATATTGTCCTAAAAATACAGTTATTATGTTAAATCACAGGGTTTCAATGGCAGCCCATAATGCAATCCTAAAGAATGGGAGTATACCCGCTAAAATACTCATATCTCACCAGCAAAGTAAGTAAGGGTGCAAAGATCAGGAATCGATCCAATCAAGTACCCAACCTGACCCAGGATACCAATGGGAAACTGACAAACTCACAGCAGACACCACAAACGGGAGACAAGAGGTCAGCCCTTACCCATTAGGTGACCACAAAGCACATATAAACAGACGCACACAAAGACATAGCAAACACAAGACAGAACAAAAACATAAAAGATCCACAAAAGAAGTACCGCCTTGGAACGGTCAGTAAAATATTTTACTGGAGGGCTTAACCCGGTTTAACAGCGCCAACCTCACCCTTAATTCAGATGTGGATCAAGACACATAGATATTTGGTTTGCATGAAAGACCCCTAACTTATCAATGCATCATCTCCTAAAACATATAAATCAAGATATAACAAGGAGATAAAGCAAAGATAAGGACTCAACAGTAAATAAAACTGAATACCGGAGCAAAAGAAATCCAACAGGTAAACCCCGTAGGGCCCGACAAACAGCCAAAGCATCAGGCCCCTACCATCTCATCAACAGAATACAAAACTTGATATCAAATTAATGCTATTGCAATGAAGTTCTACCTGAAGGTGCGACATGCAAATCGTATAATTTGCATATTCATGAATATAAATGAAAACATTAGGAATGAGACAACAATCACAGAAACAATCAGGTGTGAACCAACAAAATCACCTATATATCAGCTGCTTACTATTCTAGACTACCAGAATAAATACTAAATTAACGCTAAGGCAAAGCACTCTTACCCATATGGTCTGATATGCAAATGCCTCATTTGTGTCTTCATGAATATGAATGAAAACATTTGAAATGTGAGAAAAAATGCAAATTGGGGTGTATTTACAAAATAGACTAGAACACATTCGATGTCCCGCCATCACAAATCTCCACGCTCTCGAAGAAATTTAATGGTATTTGACCCTATGACAACATTCCAAGTTCACCATTTTGATCGTAGGGTAACAATTTTCAGTGTATCCTGGTCTACTGCTCATCTCCTTTAATTTGATATACCACATGACCATGTTCAGAAAATTAAATATTTGACCCCAAGCACAACCAACTCCAAAACCCTTGGGCATGACTCAGGCGACCGAATGAAAATCCCGTCTAATATCATTTGAGAAGACACACAACGTTTGGTTTAAAAATCTTTGTCATTGACTTTATAAAGGAAATTTAATCATATTGGACCTTTTGGCCCCTCCACAGGGCCCCAGGGGGCGGGGCCAAAAAATTGTGCCGTTGCACGCTTCATTCATGTGAGCAATCCACACACCAAATTTGGTTGGATTTCATCCAATAGATTAGGAGGAGATAGCATATCGGATGGATGGACAGATGGACTGAGAGAGGCAATTGGGCCTCGTCGCGAGAAAACCTGTCTTCGGGGTTTCCGTCATAGCGAGATTCAAACCAGTCTCCCCAGCTACAGAGACGCTCTAGAAAATCGAAATGTCACCCTTGGCAAGTTTACATATGAAACTTACCAAAAAGCGAATAACAAAGGCGCTGATCAGTCTGCGCGGATGCGCAGGCTGGTCTGCGTCTGTGTTGTTCGCAACCCCCGAAGACAGGTTTTCTCGCGTTGCGGCCCAATTGCAATATCCTCCATCGCGTTTATAAAAAACATGGGTATACTAAACAAATTAATGCTAAGTCATAGCACTCTTACCCAGTGGCTTGATATGTAAATTTTCTTATTCTTATGTTCATGAGTATTAATGAAAAATGAAAGAAATTAGAGAAAAAAAGGAGAAAAAATAAGGGATAGCCCTACAATATTTCTTATATTGCAGTTGTTCATTGCCCTAGAGTACCAAACTTGGTTACAACTAAGTGCTAAGATATAACCCTTTAACCTAATGATAAATTTGGATAATTATCTAGTTATTATATTGATGAATATAAATGAAAACATTAGAAATGAGAGAAAATAGTAGAAAAATAACGGGATTGTATCATCAAAACAACTCGTATCTCAGCTACAAATTATCAAAACTTCAAAACTTTGTACCTTATTATATTTTTCTTTTACCCTGTTATTTGATAGGCAAAATATCTACTTTAAATATTCATACATATAAATGAAAACATTAGAAATGAGAGAATTTTTTGAAGGAAAAATAAGGGGTTTACCTACAAAATTACTATTATCTCAGCTGCTAATTGCCCTAAAGTACTAAACTTGGCACCAAATAATTGCTAAGAAATAGTCAATTTACCAAAGGTCTAACATGCAAATAATCTTATTCGAATATTCAAGAATATTAATGAAAACTTAAGAAATTAGAGAAACATTATAGAAAGAATAAGGGGTGCGCCAACAAAATTTCTCATATTTCTGTTGCCTATTGCCCTAGGATCAAACATGGTACCAAATTAAAGCTTAGATAATACCATTTTACCTGATGATAAAATATTTAAATGATATTATTATCATATTCATGAATATTAATGAAAACAGTAGAGATGAGAGATAATTATAGAAAAATTAATGGAGTGTACCTACAGAACTAATCATATCTCAGCTGCCACTTACCATCAACTTCAAACCTTGGTATCAAATCAAAACCTAGTTAAAATTCTTTGAATCTAAGGTTTGATATGCAAATTATCTAATTTGAATATTCATACATGTTAATGGAAACTTAAGAAAATAAGAAAAAATCGGAGACAAATTAATGGGAATGTACCTTTAAGAAAACTTATATCTAGCTTGCTAATTATCTTATACTACTTAACATGAATTAAATAAAAGCTGTTATATCTTAGCATTTATCTGGTACCAAGTTTGGTAGTATAAAACACTGAGCAGCCAAGATATACCTAATTTTGTTGGTAGACCCTTTTCATTTTTTTCGTCTCATTTTTAATGTCTTCATTAATATTCATTAATATGCAAATTAGATTGCTTGCATATATATTAATTTCTTCAAAGTACCATGCCATAACATTAGTTTGCCAAGTATGGTTGTGTAGAATATTATGCAGCTGAGATATAGGTAAATTTGTATGTACACACCCTTATTTTTTTCTCTTAATTGTTTTGTTTTCATTGATATCAATGAATACGCAAATTATACAAAAAAGATAATTTGCATAAATTACCATAGGAGAAAGGGTCTGTGTCTAAGCTTAACTTTGATGCTAAGCTGAGTTGTCTAGGATAAGTAACAACTGAGATACAATTTATTTTGTAGGTACCCCCCGGTTTTTGAGAATCACATGGGTTGCCATGGAAACCATGAATTTTCACATAGCCCAAACATAATTTTAGGACAACTTTTTTCGAAATCAAGCCGCCCTACTTAACAATTTGGCTTGCATTAGAAAATGCCTTAGGAGTGCAAGGTAGATCTAATTACCAACCACCGGGTCTATGATTTATACGTGAATTTCCCTCTTTTTTAGCTCACCTGAGTCGAAGGCTCTTTTGTGAGCTTATAGGATGGGACTCGAGCCAGCGTCAGTCAGTGCGTCCATGCGTCTGTGCGTCCGTCCACACTTTCAAACATAAATATCTCTGAGGCCAGCTGGCCTATCAAAGTCAAATTTCATCTGGAGCATCATATGGGTCGGGGATTGACTGCAATAGATTTTGGGTAAGGTCGGATCAGATCTCTGGTTTCCATGGCAACAGATAGCTCCCATAGGGTTCACCCAGGTAAACCGCATGTTTAGATCTCGGAGGGTGTTGGCTATCGGAGGTAAACATTGCGATTATGGATGGACAGGGTCTGTATTTATCCATTTTTATGTCCTATAGAAAGTTTCTTGGAGACGAAAGCAGCAAACAGGTTGCTTCTATAATGAATGATAAGGACTCGGAATGTGTTAAATGCTTTTGATCCATGTCCGTAGGACCCTGGGCGACCTTTCAAACGACGATTGTGAAATTTTAAATGAAAAAATGCTATTCGTTTGATCATAGCTGGATTTACATCAACCTTTGACACAATTTGCTTGTGTCGCCACAATTCTATATCATTCTCCTGCATGATTTATAAGAGTCGTATCTCAAAATGCTATTAAAACATCAATATTTGAAATTTGCTTACGTTGATATCGCTTTGGTGGTTAGCAAAATGTGCAGAGGTAACTTGACAGCTGGCATCCTTGCTATCGGAGTGACAGTGGTTTTGATTTCGGAGATCGATACAAACTGTCGCACAATTAGTGCCTGAATCTGATATATTTTAAGCATGTCTTGATACAAAAAAAATATGTAATGCTACAAATGGAAGACAATCAGGGGGGGGGGGCGAAATACAGAAGGGAATTTGAGACGTTTTACAGTTGTGGTGTGTTGTGAAAAGCGCTCATCTTCAGTCGGTGCCATTATGCATGTTTTTGTCTAGTGAGTCTGGGAAAACATATTTATTTAAATTCTGCACTGATTCATTTTTGGTGAAACCAGTATGCTTGATATAGGAAGGGGATTTGATGGCTGGGTGGGATGGGGGTGAGGGTATGGTCCCTGAAAGAAGGCAAGAACATGTGCCATACTTATACTCATTATCTTACCTGGCAACGCAGTATATTAACAACGTGAACAGGGTTACAAAATGCAGGTTCATATTGAGGCGCATCTTGTTGTGTAAATGGAGTGTCAAAATGCAAGGAAACTGTTGGTTAAGATGCCACGTGTGCATGATTAGTAAACCTTTGATCCAAAAATATATTCATGTATGCCATCCAGACAATTGAAACACCCATAACCACCAGTCTACTGAATCGCCACAGAACACCCAAACGCACACAGTCCACTGAAATGCACAAAACAGCCAACCCATTGAAACTCGTAAACTCCCTAGGCAACTGATACACCCAAACCGCCCAGCCCAGGGAAGCACTCAGACCACTCAGTTCACTGAAATACCCTGATCAAATCCAATGAAACATGCAACTCACCTAGTCCATTGAAACACCCTCCTGTTGCACCGCCCTTTAGGATTCTAATCAAAGAAACAAACTATATCAACAATTTACCCCCCCCCCCAAACTGTAAAAAACAACAATAACAACACATGCAAAAAAAACAAAAAACACCACAAACATTGAATGGATTTCAACGGGGCTCTCAAGCCGGTCCCCAACCCACCCCCCCCCCCTCCCGCCTTCCTTTCTTCCTTTTTTGCTATGCAACATCTAAAACATTTTGAATGGCATTTCGCTGGCGGGCCGATGGTTGCCCGACAATGTGTGCTGGCTGGGATAGGGTATGTCCATGTCTTGTACCGTCATCTAGTAGCGTTGCACTGATACGCTTTCTTCGGTTTTGTAAAATATTAGTGAGAAAATGCAACAAAACATCCCATGCGATGCTTAATCATGCATGGATCCAGAAATTTTGTTAGACGAAGTCCAACTTAACTCTGACACACTTTCTTTTAGATGAATGGAGTGAGGAATTAAAATACCACTAAAAGCGTGCCATCGTCAGCCCAACAGCAAAGCGCTGACGGGCCGATGATTACCCAATATGGAATGCTGGCTTGGTAGCTTTTGATTTTCCAGGGGATCTGGACAAGTATTGCTAAAGAGCCCCAAAGGTTTCCGATTTTCAAGGGTGGGGGTCAGGACTCTCTGCCGCCCCCTCTCTGGATCCGCGCATCTTACTCTTAGTTGAATGCGCAGCTATCGAGTAACGTGAGCGTTCGAATTTCTGGCCTCTCCGGCGTCACTGTGTTGTGCCCTTGAGTAAAACATATTAATCATAGCTTAGTACTGGTTCAACCCAGGAAGACCAATCCCGACATAACCGAAAAATTGTTGACTGGGATGTTAAGAATAAAATCAAACAAAATAAAAAAAAACATAATAATGAACCCTGTACAGTTTGCATACGTTTTAAAGCTGTACTCTTTGTGCCATTGCGACAGTAAAATAAAATACCACACGTATTAAAAAGCAATTTATGTTTTTGGTCTGTTGTCAGTTCATTCTTAAAAGTATTAGTATACATGTAAGCTTATCTGGATCTTCACTGCATATTTGTATAGGTGGACAAAGTAATCCATATAACAATACCCGTAAAAATATTGAAAATATTGCAGTTTCAGTGGTAATCCGTTCTGTTACTTTATCTTTTAACGTTTTTAAACTTTACATAGTAGTACAGGGCCCGGAATTACAATGGTTCCTTAAAGTTAAGGACGACTTAAGTTAAGTATTGATATTTCAACATGCTAAATAAATTGCCTGGATCGATGCAGTACTTGTGGTCAAAGATATCATTGTGATCTACAGAAAAGTGAAACAATCATTTTTGGCATCCTGAAAAATCAATACTTAACTCAGTAAGTCTTCCTTAACTTTAAGGAGGCATTGTAATTCCGGGCCCAGGTCCTCATATTCCGGTAACAGCAGCCCAAACCCCACAATGGCATTATTTTTAAACAATATTATTTGAGCCGCGACATGAGATTTCCAACAATGTGGTATGTGCGACCAGCAAAGGCTCAGACCAGATTGCGCATACGCGCAGTCTGATCAGAGCCTTTGCTTGTCGCTTAAGTATTATATGAATATTAAGCTACTGAACGAACATAATTTGGAGTTTCTAAGCTTAAAAGAAGGCTACACAGGCTCGTCTGAGTCTATTCATTTCAAAATGCCACATTGTTGGAAATCACATGTCGCGGCTCATTTGTCATTCTATAAGAAGCAATCAAGATGGGTTGTATATCTTTAAGATATTTTTAAAAGTTTCACACCGGATATGCGGCAATCGAAAACGTTAATTCTATCGACGAATGTAGATCAAAAATCGTTGGAAACAGGGTTTTCGATTGCCATTTGTCGCCTGATTTTTCGATTGCCATGTGTCGCCCGACTGGCGACAAATGGCAATCAAAATTTCTGTAAAAATCGAATGTTTAATTAGATTTTTATGCAACCGTTTGCAGTACGACTTTAAATTATCTTTAGTTCAATAAATGTACCTGGGTGACGTCCTTTTCAGAAAGAGATGGACAATCGGATTGTAAAGTTTAGAGTTTGGGTACAATATTTTAATCATATCAAGTTTAGTAGCTTTATAGTTGTGATGTTTGTTCTATTATCTATAATAGAGGCCCTCCCAGGAGGTACATATTCCCTTGTTCTTCTTAAATATTGACTTGTCTCCATGTTTCATGTTTTATTTATTTCCCCGTTCTCTGACAATATTGTTCCCCTCAGTTTGGCATTTTTCCTTTCCCTAGAATAAAATGGCTTGTAAAAATACACCCTAACTCGTGAGAGGGCTTCATTGTTAAGGCACACAGAGAACTCCTCTCTCAATTCCATGATAAAAATGTTCCCTGTTAGCACGTTATAGCAGTTCTTTTCCCATTACCCGATGATCGGGTGACGTACTTGGAATTTGACAGAGGAGGACTGAACATGGGAGTCGAACACTCGCTATCATTTCATTAAATTCTCGTATTGCTCATGATATTTAAATACATTAGAGAGAGAGAGAGAGAGAGAGAGAGAGAGAGAGAGAGAGAGAGGGAGACGGAGACAGAGAGAGAGACAGAGGAAGATATAGACAGAGAGAGAGACAGAGAAAGAGAGAGACAGAGAAAGAGAGAGTAGAGAAAGAGCCAGAAGAGGGAGTGCGAGTAGAGGAGTGCGAGTAGAGGAGTGCGAGTAGAGAAGAAGAGCGAGAAGAGAAGGAGTGCGAGTAGAGAAGGAATGCAAGTTGAGAAGGAGTGAGACTAGAGAAGGAGTGCGAGTAGAGAAGGAGTGCTAGAACAGAAGCAGTGCGAGCAGAGAAAGAGAGTAGAGAAGGAGTGCGAGAAGAGAAAAAGAGAGTAGAGAAGGAGTGCGAGTAGAGAAAGGAGTGCGAGAAGAAAGAGAGAGAGTAGAGAAAGAAAGAGTAGAGAAGGAGTGCAAGTAGAGAAGGAGTGCGAGTAGAGAAGGAGTGCGAGTAGAGAAAGAGAGAGTAGAGAAGGAGTGCGAGTAGAGAAGACGTGCGCGCATAGAAGGAGTGCGAGTAGAGAAGGAGTGCGAGTAGAGAAGGAGTTCGAGTAGAGAAGAAGTGCGGGTAGAGAAGGAGTGCGAGTAGAAGAGGAGTGCGAGTAGAGTAACAGAGAGTAATGAAGGAGCGCGAATAGAGAAGGAGTGTGAGTAGAGAAGGAGTGCGAGTAGAGAAGGAGTGCGAGTAGAGAAGGAGTGCTAGTAGAGTAACAGAGAGTAAAGAAGGAGTGCGAGTAGAGGAAGAGAGAGTAGAGAAGGAGTGCGAGTAGAGAAAGGAGTGCGAGAAGAAAAAGAGAGAGAGTAGATAAAGAAAGAGTATAGAAGGAGTGCAAGTAGAGAAGGAGTGCAAGTAGAGAAGGGGTGCGAGTAGAGAAAGAGAGAGTAGAGAAGGAGTGCGAGTAGAGAAGACGTGCGAGCATAGAAGGAGTGCAAGTAGAGAAGGAGTGCGAGTAGAGAAGGAGTTTGAGTAGAGAAGAAGTGCGATTAGAGAATGAGTGCTAGTAGAGAAGGAGTGCGAGTAGAGTAACAGAGAGTAAAGAAGGAGTGCGAGTAGAGAAGGAGTGCGAGTAGAGAAGGAGTGCGAGTAGAGTAACAGAGAGTAAAGAAGGAGTGCGAGTAGAGAAGGAGTGCGAGTAGAGAAGGAGTGCGAATAGAGAAGGAGAGAGTAGAGAAGGAGTGCTAGTAGAGAAGGAGTGCGAGTAGGGAAGGGGTGCGAGTAGATAAGAAGTGTGAGCAGAGAAAGAGAGACTAGAGAAGGAGTGCGAGTAGAGAAAGAGGGAGTAGAGAAGGATTGCGAGTAGAGAAGGAGTGCGAGTAGATAAGGAAAGCAAGTAGAGGAGGAGAGAGTAGAGAAGGAGTGGGAGTAGAGAAGGAATGCGAACTTAGAAGGAGTGCGAGTAGAGAAGGAGAAAGTAGAGAAGGAGTGCTAGTAGAGAAGGAGTGAGAAGGAGTGCGAGTAGAGAAGGAGTGCAGGTAGAGAAGGAGTGTGAGTAGAGAAAAAGAGAGTAGAGAAGGAGTGCGAGTAGAGAAAGAGAGAGAAGAGAAGGAGTGCGAGTAGAGAAGGAATGCGAGTAGAGATGGAGTGCGATTAGAGAAGGAGAGAGTAGAGAGAATGAGTGCTAGTAGAGAAGGAGTGCGAGTAGGGAAGGAGTGCAAGTAGAGAAAGAGAGAGTAGAGAAGGTATGCGAGTAGAGAAGGAGAGAGCAGAGAAGGAGTGCGAGTAGAGAAGGAGTGCGAGTAGAAAAGGAGTGCGTGTAGAGAAAGAGAGAATAGTGAAGAAGTGTGAGTAGAGAAGGAGTGCGAGTAGAGAAAAAGAGAGTAGAGAGGAGTGCGAGTAGAGAATTAAGTATAGAGAGAGTAGAGAGGAGTGCAAGTAGAGAATAAAGTATAGAGAAAGAGAGAGTAGAGAGACAGAGACAGAGTAGAGAGAGAGAGAGTAGAGACAGACGTAGAGAGGGAGACAGAGTAGAGAGAGACGTAGAGAGAGACAGAGTAGAGAGAGACAAAGAGAATAGAGAGTGGAGAACGACAAAGAGAATAGAGTAGAGAGAGAGAGAGAGAGAGAGAGGGGGTAGAGAGTAGATAGGTGAGCGAGTAGAGAGAATGGAGAAGAGAGAGAGAGAGAGAGAGAGAGAGAGAGAGAAAGAGGGCGAGTAGATGGGGAAGAGAGATCTGGTTGCTTTGCTTAGTTTGTTTTCCTAGTGCCTCGTGATTGCTGTGTGGCTCTTCCTCACAGTGCCATGGGTTTGTCTGAAGTTTGTGATTGTGAAATTTCCTGACCATACTCACTTACTATTTTTGTTGTATTTGCTGGGGGTTCGTGTTTAGCACTTCGTGTTAAACGCTTATATTGTGTAATTTCTAGTTTGGCAATTCTCTCACTGAGATAAAGGCAGCTGAATGCTTTGCTTATTGCATTCTGACTTTGTGCGTATTCCTTATTTGTCTGTGTTCCAGTGTCCCTGTCTCTTGGTGTCATGTGTCTGTCTGGGATTGTGGCATTTCCTGGTCATTTACACTTGTTTTAACCCAAAGGCCGTTCTTTAAAGTGCGTTAACTTATGTTGTGTAAATGCGAAAACACCTACATGTAGTTAAATTTATGCAATTAGTGAAGACTGATTAGACCGTATAGGTGCTCGTCTAAACATCTGGTATACTAATTGTACTGCTACTTGATCTGTCACCTTCACAAAAGGTATGTGCCCATTTCATAGTATAATGCTTTTGCATGTTATGTTACTGCCAGATTGTTTCTTTAATGTGATGCAAAGGGCTAAATAGATATGGTAGGCCAAAACAAACAAAACAAACTAATGCACAAAAACACTCCTTCAATGTTGAACAAAAACTCTAACAAATTGGTTTGTTTAAGCTTGTTTCTCCCTTGGTATGTTCCTCGCCAATCGAACCACTTGTTTTTGAAAGTGTTTGAGTGTTACACTTTTGTTTCCGTATGCGATAGCTAGTTTAATGAGCATAATCAATTTGCCCTTCTCCGAAATCAATGTTAACATGCACATGCCTTCCCTCCGATAGCTACCCAACATACCTCCGAACGGAAAGCTACCCATAAACATGATACCACCGTCATAAAATTGCAAATAAATAAGTGTTTTACAAGTATTTTTGAATTGTATTTGACTGATTCATTCCAAAGAGAGGTTATACATTCCAGCGGTGGCTGTGAATCAAGTAAAAATAAAATAAAACATATGAATATTAACTGATGAATTCGAAATATTGGTCCAAATTACTGCATTTCCGAATTCAAATGCGATTTAAACTCGAACAGATTCAGTTCAAAAAGATGTATTGTTTTCAGAGTTATCATCATTCTGTATACTATCGACCTATATGTTGTTCTTATCCCTCAAAACGAATCTAACTACAATAAAATCGTCTCAATACAGACCATGTCCAACCTCAAAATCCTTTGTTTACCTCCGATAGCCAACACCCTCCGAGATCTAGACATGCGGTTCACCTGGGTGGGGTTATAATGGGGGAAATCTTGTGACCACTCTAGCTCCTGCACTTTTGATAGATTCTTCTTTATTCTTGCAGGTAACGAGGACAACCATAAACCGTAATAACGAAAACATTTCTTGTAATAACGAGAAACTCTCTCGTAATAACGAGAATATTTCTTGAAAAAAACGCGCAAGTTTCTCGTAATAACGAGAAATATTCTCGTTACAGCGAGAAACTTTCTCGTTATTACGAGAATATTTCTCGTAATAACGAGAATATTTCTCATAATAACGAGAAACTTTCTCGTAACTAACTAGCTAACGAACTAACTAACTAACTAACTAACTAACTAACTAACTAACTAACTAACTAACTAACTAACTAACTAACTAACTAACTAACTAACTAACTAACTAACTAACTAACTAACTAACTAACTAACTGACAGACTGACTGACTGACTGACTGACTGACTGACTGACTGACTGACTGACTACCTACCTACCTAACTAACTAACTAACTAACTAACTAAATAACTAACTAACTAAACTAACTAACTTACAAACTACTCATTTAACTAACCAATCAACCAACACTCCAACCAACCGACAAACCAACCAAACAACTAACAACAAACTAACTTACGTACTTATTTACTTTAAATCAACCAACACTCCAACCAACTAACCAACCAATCAACTAACTAACTAACGTACTTATTTACTTACACCCCCTCCCTCCTTCCCTCATTCACTCACCCACCCACTCACTCACTCACTCACTCACTCACTCACTCACTCACTCACTCACTCACTCACTCACTCACTCACTCACTCACTCACTCACCCATCTCCATTCACTCACTTCAACCGTATCAACAAACCAACTAACTAACCAACCAGCCAACACTCCAACCAACACACCAACCAGCACACCAACCAAATAATTAACTAACTAACTAAATTATCTATTTACTTACTCCCTCCCTCCCTCCCTCCCTCCCTCCATCCCTCCCTCACTCACTCACTCACTCACCCACACACTCACTCACACACTCACTCATTCACTCTCTCACTCACCTAACTCCATTCACTCACTCACCCACACACCATCATGGAAACTTTCTCGTGATAACAAGAAACTTTCTCGTAATAACGAGAAAGTCTCTCGTAATAACGAGAAAATTTTATCGTAATAACGAGAATAATTCTTGTAATAACGAGAAAGTTTCTCGTTATAACGAGAATATTTCTCGTAATAACGAGAAACTTTTTGTTTATTTTTGTTTGACCCTATCCGGCTTTCGTCCTTGAGTCTACCATGTTTTTTTACACAGTTGCAAAAGAAACCCGCCAGTTTTTAATTGGTGCCAGGTTCGTTATTAATTTTGTCAAGATTTAAAATTTGGGCATAAGCCATGACAAACAACTCGATTAAAACCAAGCAAATCAACTTTAGAATTGCAGTCACCAACGTTCGACATCAATCTGGCGTTCATACTTTTTCAGATAATTTACAATGTGCAAGAAGCTTGAGTGCTTAGAAAAAGTAAACCAAGTCGGAAGTATTGTTTGGAGATTGCCAAACTAATTGCCGCCCTAAAGATGACGTAATTTTGCAAACGTAACTTTGATATGGAAAAATCTAAGTTCTCAGTCAATACTTAACCGTTTCTCATCATTTCTTAGATGAAGCGTTTTCTGGTGTCAGCTTTTCCGTTGCAGTTAAAAATTAAAAATTATTCCCATTACCGAGAAATAGCCGTTCAAAGTTTGACGTTAACGTCCCCATAACACAGTATTCAGCATGTGCATGGTAAAGTTAAAACTTGATTTCTTGCGCACATTAGTTTTGCTATAATCAATATCAGGGCGCACAGAATGAAAAATCAAAATTACCATTGAAATATATGACGGGTTATTTCTGTAGGTCAGTATAGATCTTTGACAAACATGGCTACCAGGTATTTTATTCAATTGAGCCAGTGCATGAGATTTCCAACAATATGGTATGTGCGACCAGCAAAGCCTCAGATCAGCCTGCGCATACGCGCAGTCTGATCAGAGCCTTTGCTAGCCGCTTGAGTATTCTATGAGTGTTAAGCTACTGACTGAACACCATTTGGGGTTTCTAAGCTTAACAGGAGGCTGCAGAGGCTCGTCTGAGTCTACACTTGTCAAAATGTCAAATTGTTGGAAATCTCATGCCACGGCTCAATTGTAGGTTTTACATCTTTTTGTGTCGCATACAAAGCAAGGATGACACATAGGGATCATGACTCCGACAGCGTCGTCGTCCGCGGCGTCACACTTTTGGTTTCCGATCGATAACTCTTGAAGGGCTGTATCATATAAACTTTACAGAAGGGTCAAGCATCATTAAATCAGATCAAGTTCGAAAAGGGTCGTAATCCGCAAAGTTTTGACTGAGTTATGGCCCTTTTTTTACTTAGATTTTGGCTAAATTGTCAATTTGTGGTTTCCGATCAATAACTTTTGAAGGGATGCAACAAATTTTACAGAAGGGTAAAACATCATAAAATACAGGTCAAGCTCGAATTTGGAGGTCATTCACAAACTTTTCACTGAGTTATGGCCCTTTTTGACTTAGGTTTAGGCTAATGCAAAAGCTATATTGTTTTTTTTTTTTTTTTGCGGAATAAACTTCACATTTCTCCAAAACTATAACATCTGACAACTTCTTACTATTGGCCATGACTACCCAGAGCCTGTAGATAAGAATGACAGTGATTAAAAATTTACCCCACCCCCAGACACCTTAGGTGGTGTCAAAGATCAACTATTTAAATTTCGCAATAACTCAGTAAATTGTAAATATTTTTACTGAAATTTCGCATGCAGACAGAGGTACAATAAATATGAAACATGTCAAACATGATTTTCGATCGAAGGCCTGTGTCTCATCCCCTTGGTGGACTTAGGAGGCGGGGTCAAAAGGTCAAAATTCATTTTTTTTCAGAACACAGTCATGTTGAATATCAAATTAAAGCGAATCACGAATGCTGCAACATGGTTGCAAATATTTTGCCCGCAGACCCCTACCCACCCCACCCCCTGACTCTGGGGTCAAAAGGTCAAAATTAAAATTTTCAGAACATGGTCATGTTGCATATCAAATTAAAGGGAACCACGAATGCGGCAACTTGGTAGCAAATATTTAGCCGCAGACCCCCTCCTCCGCCTGACCCTAGTGGTCAAAAGATCAAAATTTAACTTTTTCATAACATAGTCATGTTGCATAACAAATTAAAGGGACTGGAGCATAGAGCACCATGCAAGCATACACACACCCTTAACCTGTTGGTTGGATTAAAAGGTAAAACAAATCTGAATGTGGCCATGTTGCATATCAAATTAAGGGGAAAGAAGTATGGACTAACATCGAAGCAAACACTTTGGTCTTTCAAACACCCCTGAGGGGTTGGAGAAATGGGATTTATGTTTTGTGAATTATAAGTGTCTCTAAAATAACCCTACTCCCGGGATATAAATTTGACAAATTTGCCTTGTTTGACTTCTGTTTGGGCAGCGACACATCTGATTCTCGGAATTCTAGTTATATTCCTCAACTAAAACTTTTTCAAGTAAGGTCTAATCAAAAGTATTAATCCATCACAGATATCATAGCTGGATGGAGGGCTGAATAATGCCCCCTTATAAACAGTCATCCTCAGGTGAGCGACCAAGGCTTCAAGGGACATCCTGTATAATGCAGATATGGAATGCTCAGATGAGCCAGCACATTAGCCTAAGGCCGAACAGGGTCTTCATGTCCTTATAGTACATTGCATTGTCCTGTGACAGAATAGATCTAGATCAGTTGGTTTCTAAGAAGCAATCGGATAAGGATCCACTCTGTTTTGCATTCTGCTTGTAAATGATGCAAGTTATTTTGATAAAGGTTTGGGTGGAGGGTAGCGCACTGATATATCCTGCATAATAAGGTCTTAAAGACATATGCGGCTAATTCCCATGCGCACCATTCCTGCCTCAGATGACTCAAAATCAACTGAGAATGGCTACTTCCCCTGTCTTTTGACCATTAACGAATTCGGATCATAGTGTTCAAATACTCTTATGTCAGATCAACTTTCCATTATTTACTAACGTAAATATAATGTGTCAGAAATATATGTCTCAGTACCAAGACAGATAGATAGATCAAGCGAAATTAAGCCATGTACATAATTTCCAAGTTTTATGTCTGGTGACAAATATTTGTGGGCACCTAATTTTCAGTGTATTTGTCTTCTTTTTTTAGCGTTAAAATGATGAAAAACTGATTGCTTGTAAAATGGAACTATAAAAACGGAAAAATGTCATTCCTGGACGTTTTATATTGAATTATGCACATAATGTGTGGGGAAATGGTTAAATTTGGCCCTCCCGAAAGATAATTAGTGTAGAGACCCCGATTTTTTTCTTCTTTTTTTCTAAAAGGTACAAAAGACCATTTAATAGACATTTGAAATTTTCAATGTCAGTTTTTTATACATAATTCATGAGCAATATTTTAAATTGAAAGAAAGAAGCGGGTTAAAGAATACAACTATTTTAGCTTAATATTTTGGACTTAGGTTATTCTTTCATTTGTTCAGAAAATTGGTTACTCAAAGGCCACTTTATCATCAGAATATTTATTGACAAATCAGAATCATGCAAACAATCCACAGGTACTCAAAGGCCACTTTATCACCAGAATGGAGCAACTCTCTCAGGCCAAATCCTATTTAGAAGTATAATTTTAGTATCATATATCATACCAGATTGAGTCCACCATTTTCTAAGGAGACTCTATCATAATGCCAATCTCCCAGACCAAATCTTAATAAGAACTATGACATCAATATCCAAGGCAACTTTATCATCTGAATACAGCCATATTCCAAGGCCAAATCATTATCAGAATCATGCGTTGAGGCTTCTGTGCCAAACCAGATTGTCTCCAAGGCCGATGATAGCGTGGCCTTGGATAATGGTAGACTCAATCTTGTTTGGCCCAGGAGACTGGTTGCATGATTCGGATTAAGATTTGGCCTGGGAGATTGGCTCCATACGGATGATAGAGTGGCCTTGGAGAATGGTGGACTCAATCTTGTTTGGCCTGGGAGATTGGTGGCATGATTCTGATTAAGATTTGGCCAGGGAGATTGGCTCCATTCTGATGAAAGAATGGCTTTGGAGAATGGTGGACTCAATTCCGGTTTGGCCTCAAAGACTAATTGCATGATTCTGATAATGATTTGGTTTGAAGATTGGCTGTATTCTGATGATAAAGTGGTCTTGAAGAATGGTGGACTGTATCTAGTTTGGTGTCATAATTTTGACTAAAAATTTTCCTAGGATATTGGCTCCATTCTGATGATAGATTGGTCTTGGAGAATGTCGGACTCAATCTTGTATGGCCTAGGAGATTAGTGGCATGATTCTGATTAAGATTTGGCCAGGGAGATTGGCTCCATTCTGATGAAAGAATGGCTTCGAAGAATGGTGGACTCAATTCCGGTTTGGCCTCAAAGACTAATTGCATGATTCTGATAATGATTTGGTCTGGAAGATTGGCTGTATTCTGATGATAAAGTGGTCTTGAAGAATGGTGGACTGTATCTAGTTTGGTGTCATAATTTTGACTAAAAATTTTCCTAGGATATTGGCTCCATTCTGATGATAGATTGGCCTTGGAGAATGGTGGACTCAATCTTGTATGGCCTAGGGGATTGGTGGCATGATTCTGATTAAGATTTGGCCAGGGAGATTGGCTCCATTCTGATGAAAGAATGGCTTTGGAGAATGGTGGACTCAATTCCGGTTTGGCCTCAAAGACTAATTGCATGATTCTGATAATGATTTGGTCTGGAAGATTGGCTGTATTCTGATGATAAAGTGGTCTTGAAGAATGGTGGACTGTATCTAGTTTGGTCTCATAATTTTGACTAAAAATTTTCCTAGGATATTGGCTCCATTCTGATGATAGATTGGCCTTGGAGTATAACATGGTCAGCTTATGCAAGCTCACTTTTAGCAAATGCATGTTAAAGGGTCGAGAGTCATAATGACTAAACACTCTTAATGGTCTGTAAGGCCATGGTAATTGATGGGTAGTATTTAGGATAAATACTGTACTTCAATTACTCATCATAATTTTTAGCCTCCAAAATGATCTAGGGGAGCCAGAGATTCAAAAATTGGAAAAAAAGTGGCCGGAAAGTAGCAGAATTTTAGACCATATTCTCAATTAGTATGGTGTTTCAGAAGTGTGAAAACAGATATAGCACAAAATTTAAGTCTTGCAAAAGATGTTTATTTATGGGGTAACCATAGATACCCTCATGCAGGCTTCCTGTAGTAGGCTAATCGCTACATTACTGAAAAGAAAAGTTATTTAGACCAGATAGGTCACATTTCCTACTATCTGCATATTGCTTTACAGTAATTTAATTAAACTCACCAAACTGACAATTAGTTTAAATGACTTCCGCTCACGTAATTGTTATATACGTTACTTACATTCAATTTCAAATATATTACTTTCAAATATATTACTATTATTTACTTGGCCATGGGCTGCCAAAAGACTTGTGGAGGAAGATTTTTATACTTTAAGATTCTTAGCTACTTTATAAATTATAAAATGTATGTCAGCTTTTGATGAACATGTACATTTACCATGCAATAGCCAAGTCTAATACGTTACCATTAGATAATAAGGAAACACCTAATATAGTGTTATTATCATTTGCATCGTTTTCTTCAAAATCGTAATGATTGATATTTTAATTAGATGCGGCTAAATAGCAGCTTAAATATATTAGCTTAGGCGCCTGGAAGTTCTGTTATATACGCTACTTTCTTTTAACTTATTATTTTTGTGCAATGTTATGTGTATATGCGTTTAAACAGCTAGTAGGTGAAAATGAAATTGACTGCCATCTTAGTGCTCAAAATTAGATTGGAAATATTATATTTTAACATTTAATATGAATAAGATGCAACATCAACAAAATCATATTTGGTTTAAAGGGAAAAACTTGAAAATAAAGCACATAAATGCCATTAAGTATATGTTTTAGGAATCATGTAAACAGGATAATTGATACCAATTTATTATTCATAACTAAATATTTTAAAAAGGCTTAAATGATTCTTTAAAATCTGTGCCACTACCATGTATTTGCTTCTTTTATGCATTAAATGGCGTTAAATGACATATACAAGACATTTTCTTTCACCGTCAACAGCTCAATGAATAAATAAAAAGCACACAGTAACATAATCAGATCCATCACACTATGTAAAAGCCCACAAATATATGCATTTATAAACAGTTATTCATTACAGCAGCTATATTGAAAACAATAAGGCACAAAATATACCTTAAAACTCTAAAAATGTAAGATATTCTAAGCAGAAGGCCAAATCAAGAAGTGAAACATTAAAAATACTTTCATTGGTGTTATATGAAACAAAACTGAAGTTTGTTGAAATCGTGATGGTTTCTGTCTCTGATTTAGCACGTGCCTTAGCTATCCTTGGGGTTATAATATTTTAGTATCGACAGCGTGTCCGCTTTGGAAAAAGAGTATTATTTATGTTGGTAAAGTATATAACAAAATATAAAGATCATTTCTTTAATCACTGTGTTGCCTGGTTCTACACGTTTTACGAAACAGGACAGCATTTATTCTAAATTACCATTTTAATACTTTAGAAACAGACACATGTCTGTTAATAGTTGGAAAAGCCTTCCTGCATTAATAGTATTGTAGACATTTCTAAATGATTAGACTTCGATAATCAGGACCTTGAGCAAACACCTTTCTAGAATAAGACTTGATTGATCATATATTCCAGAACGTTTGCAGACGTTTGCTTTTTAGCTATAAAGCTTATCAGCATACGTGATAGAATCTGCTTTAATGTTTGTTTTATTCAGCAGGACACTATTTATTTTTTACACTCACAATAAGTAATCATAATAACCGTCATTCAGTCCTTAAAACAAACTAATCAATACCCATAAAACATGTACAAACTTGTTGAACGATGCTATCTATATTTATGGTATATTGATAGTTCATGTAATTGAAACAAAATCCTTACTTATGCTTCTTTCAAAGAATACTTTCAGATAGAATACTCAACAAATGCTATGCTGTATCATACTTACATATAGTGCGATTGGCAATAGAAAAAGTTTTATCACTAAGTGACATGTATCATGATACTTTTATAAATCGAAAGAAATAAAATTTCTTATGCAGACGATTGATGAAAAAGAGCGACAGACAAATTAAACATGCATACATACTATTTGTTAAGTTTATGCATACTTTCTTAGCATAACATGTAATCTATTGTTTGTGTAAGTAATGATACTACTTATGGTGCCTTCTCTATTGTCCATATAATTATTATTTTATTAGCACAGTAGATAATTTAATGTATGCCCTTTTGTCTCTATACCCTAATGTGTTTACAACTCATCTTTTATTTAACGCACATAAAAGGAATCAATTGACAGGATTCCTGCAACAGTTTGTTTAAAATGGGGTCCAATGACTGCTTTGGTATTATGATAGAACTTAACATCAGCTATATTAGCACTAATTGCTAAAACTAAGTTTGATCTTATGACCGCTATTTTTACTCTAAGATATTGCTATTCCTATCAACATTCTGATTAACGTAAATAATCTTTAAACGGTAATTTTAATGCGTCCTAGTTAAATTTGGCTTAAACTTTTTCTCTCTGTTGAAATTTTATAAAGTAAATTTGGTATCGTAAACTACAACTAAAGAAATCTAGATTTCTTGGATATGATCACTGCATTGCCTTGTAAAACCCATCCTTATGGATGAGATCCCCAATTTCAACGGCAATAATTCATTTTGAATAACCCATTCAGTTTTAAAGTTTTCATTTCTTTGACAAATGATTAGTAGTGTTAAGTTAAAAGGACTATCAGTTTCATTAATTAAACAAAGAAAGCCATGTTAAAATTGAGATGAAATTCAAGTTCAAAGCTAGAATAAATTCAAAAGTTGCCTTCTGAGTTTTGATATATGCATAAATAGATGTGGCTTAAACAATTTGCATAACAGAGCCACTCTCTTAAAGAATAAATGATAACAAACACTTATGTTTCTTTAACTTCAATGTAACGTAAACAACATTTTATTTTATATATTCATAAAGGAGTGATGCTATCTAGATTGCCAGCAAACGTCTTCTTTCTATAAGTGAACATGACTAGGAAATGTCACAATCACAGACTCCTGACTGACCTACTGCACCTTAAGGAAGGGACACAGAACACAGATATCTACAATATAATGAAAGTGAATCAACCAGCTCTTTTCCTTGTCTAGATGATTGCTGAACTAGAAACAAATTAGGAAACAAAGGCCCGATACAAAACTCCCACAACCAATAGGAACAACAACAAACAAAGTTTCCAACATCCACTATATTTCAGAAATTCTTAGATATTTTATCATAAATGAATCTGATTAGATAGAATATTATTTACTATTTAATATATTAAGATGAGTGTGAACAGGTTCGACACAAAGCTTTGGCTGCGTCTGAATAGCTAATTAGAGTGTTATGTTCAATTAAAAGAGAAAAAATGTGAAAATGTCTAAATTTGTTTTAGGTTTTCAGGCTCAGTTGTATATGGAAAACGGTTGAGACAAATATATAATCATGATATATATTTCGTTTATGTATAGTTATATATGTTACTTTAGCAAATTTGACTTAACAAGCTTAAGGGAATGTATCCTAGTTGAGATGTTGCATCAGACTTATCTTTTATAAGTTTATAAATTGCATAACATAATATAGAAAAATTAACAAACAATGTGTTCTGTTTTTAAGTCAAGAAGTATACCATTTCTTCAAAGAAAAGTTTACAACCATATACACAGTCACCTAATTAGTACTGATAACTTCTTCTTTTAGAACAAATGCTCTTTTTATGCCTATCAAACACAGCCCCCTCCCCTTTTTAATGAAATAAAATTTCCAGTGATGTATAATTTAAGCTATTCAGCAATATTTGTTTGTCTTCAACTTTGTTTTATATGTTACAAATTGAAAATCGAACAACAAAATGATAGTTTACCTCAGATATGATGTTAAGTATTACTCTAAAGTCGGTGATATCAAACAATTATCATAAGGTGTTCAAAAGCTTACAGAAAAAATGCATGCTTATTTTCGAACTTAAAAGGTTCTAAACTTATATTAAGTTTTATCTATGGTCATCTAATTAAACAGCTTATTACTGACAAAGTATTTATGTTAGA
Source organism: Loripinus fragilis (assembly GCA_964019695.1). Taxonomy (NCBI): domain Eukaryota; kingdom Metazoa; phylum Mollusca; class Bivalvia; order Lucinida; family Lucinidae; genus Loripinus; species Loripinus fragilis. The sequence continues at coordinate 39,571,318 of OZ026515.1, forward strand.
ACGTATCTGTTTGCAGTTTTGAAATGATCAGTTAACACTCTTTTCAATACATGTTAGCTTGAAGTTAAACACATATTGAAAATTTTGTCAATTGAAACTTTTTAACAAAATATCAATAATTTTAAGGGTATAATTGAAAATGTAACGTAAAGGACATTACAATGGACCCAAACAACTTTTAAAAACATCAACATGTGTAGAGAATAGCATGTTCTTTTAGATTGCATAAACGTTTTGTTCATTTAAACATTTCAACTTCTACCTAAATAGACTTAATTACATATTTTTGTTTTTAAGAGAATGAGGGGTAACGTATTAAACACACTGTTACAGGTATGTTTGCAAGACTTAAATTGATTGCAATATCTGGTTTCATACTGCCTATACTATGTACTAAAAGATAAAACAAGTGAAAATTCTGCTAAAAAGGGGGCATACCTAAATGCTTATTTTTGACATTTTTGAACCCTGGCTCCTCTACTAGTAGCCGTTTATTAAAGTACTGTAAAATTGGAAACTAGCTAGATGTACATGATTGATATTTAAATGTTTATAGTTGGAACCATTTCCAATCAATGTAAACACTTTTAAATATTCAATAATAGATCATAATGATATTTATGTCAAATGCGCAGCTGGTTCTACATGTAAGAGTACATATTACCTCGTAGACCTTTATTCTGCATGCGTATTTCAATGTAAGATAATCTGTGGGCCTTAGTAGCATAGGAGTCGTAGGTTCGATCCACTGGCTTCATAAGCCCATAGAAGATATTCCAGGTTGAGACTCAGTCCTCACAACCACTACCTGTTGTCGTGATAGAGCTTAAAAACTATAACTGCAGGACCATAGTAGAATGACAATGATGTACATTTTTGTTTATGCTGGAATAGCGCCCAGTCACTTGTTGTATTATACAGGAATCTTATGAATGCATTTTCGGTCCAGATGGATCCAGTGATGGAAAGTTTCTATAGTGTGCACCTCACGTTTCCACTTTTCACGCCACAGGTGCCAAGTAATTGTTTAAGTGCGATCATCAGAATACTTTCATTATATATTCTGGATAATATACGTATTTAGTAACGGTTAATGTTATGGAATGAAAACATTTTTCCATTTTCGCAATATACTGTCGGTTCTGACCATGTCATCAGTAGAGTACAATGAATGTTGTGAACTGCCAAGTAAGGCTTAAGTCGTGTCTTGAGTATGTTTCAGTCTGTTATGTAGTGTGTGTAGACTATGAGATAGTCAGTCTCGAGCCAGCCAGTTTGTGTTATAATTATGCTTTGATGATAGAACTTTGTGATATTAAATAATCTACTATACGATCTTGGACAAAAACAATTATATTCTAATTTAGATTACGTTACGTTATAGGATAATGGTGGACTCAATCTGATTTAGCCGATGAGATTGTTGACATAATTCTGATTATTATTTGAGCAGGGGTCTTCGGCTGCATTCTGATGATAAATCGGTATTAAAGAATGGTAGACTCATTCTCGCTTGGCTTAGGAGCTAGGTCGCATGATTCTGAGAATGATTTTGCCTGGAAGATTAGCTGTATACTGATGGCAGTTATGCCTTGGAGAATTGTGGACTCAATCTTGTTTGGTCTATAATATGGATGTCAAAATTCTGATTTAGATTTGAAATGGGAGATTGGCTGCATTCTGATGATAGAGTAGCCTTAGAGAATGATTAACTCAATCTCGTTTGGTCTAGGAGACTTGTTGCATGAATCTGATCAAGAATTGGCCTGAGAGATTGGCTCCGTTCTGGTGATAGAATGGCTTTAGCGAATGGTGGAATGCATCTGGTTTGGCTTAGGAGCCTGGTTGCATGATTCTGATAATGATATGGTCTTGAAGATTGGCTGTATTCTGATGATAAAGTGGCCTTGAAGAATAGTGGACTCGATCTGGTTTGGCCTATGATACTGATGTCATATTTCTTATTAAGATTTGGCCTGGGAGATTGGCTACAATCTGATGATAGAGTGGTTTTGGGGAAAGGTGGAATCAATCTGGTTTGGTCTAGGAAATAATTCTGATTAAGATTTGGCCTGGGAGATTGGCTACAATCTGAGGATAGAGTGGTTTGGGGGAATGGTGGAATAAATCTGGTTTGGTCTAGGAAATAATTCTGATTAAGATTTGGCCTGGGAGATTGGCTACAATCTGATGAAAAAGGGTGGACTCAATCTGGTTTAGCCGTAGAGACTGGTGGCATGATTCTGATAATGATTTGGCGTGGGAGATTTGCTGTATTCTGATCATAATGTGGCCTTGGATAATGATGGACTCAATCTTGTCTATGGTATTGATGTTATAATTTTGATTAAGATTTTGACTGGGAGATTGGCTCTTTTCTGATGAAAGATTGGTCTCTGAGAATGGTGGACTCAATCTGGCTTGGCTTATGATATAGATTTCATATTCTGATTCTGATTTAGCCTAGAAGATTGACTGCATTCTTAAGATAGAGTGGCCTTGGAGAATGGTGAACTCAATCTGGTTTGGCCAAGGAGACTGGCTTCATGTTGGCCTGGGAAATCGGCTGTATTCTGATGATAAAGTGGCCTATGGAGATGGTGAACTCCCTCTGGTTAGGCCTATGATATTGATTCATAATTCTGATTAAAATTTTGGCCGCAGAGATTGACTCCATTCTGATTGTAAAAGGGCCTTGGAGAATGTTGCACTCAATCTGGATTGGCCAATGATATTAATGTCATAATTCTGATTTAGATTTGGTATGGGAGATTTACTGCATTCTGATGATAGAGTGGCCTTTGAGAATGATGGAGTCAATCTGTTTGGCCGAGGATATTGTTGGCATGATTTTGATTATAATTTGGCCAGGGGTGATTAGGCTGCATTGTGGCGATACAGTGACCTTGGATTTGGATTGGCCTATGAGATAGATGCCATATTGATCATACTGATATATTATTCTTATATATGATAAGAACGATAAGAGTCATGACGAAAGAAATGGCTGCAATGGAATGTTCATATTTCTATTTCGCCCATTGGTTTGTGGCACCCTAAACAAATGCGCGTTCAAATTTTGCAATAAAAATAAATAATGAGAGTTGATTTTAAATGTAAATACCATTTGTATAAGCTAATTCAATTAATTTCACAAAGCATTTAAAATTAAAATAAAACTACGCAAAATCGTTAGTCGACTGTCGGTTTACTGTGGCGCAATGTAAAGGTCATTGCTGTCACATTTTCAGACCAACATAATGGAGTTACATTCATGGGTCTTATTGTCAATGCTCGGTAAGATATATTGATTTCAACCCTTTTTATTCTGGTGGATTTTCTATGCCTGTTGATAGCATAAGCATGTATTTGCTCATTTTTGCATTCAAAATGGTTGCGGTCAAAAATTCTATAAAATTATGCATTTCTGTACATGAAGATTGTTTTTATATTAGCAAATAGTGCAGACTTTGATGATGAAATGCCCATATTTTTTTTTTATCCGGGTGGGTATTCACTGTTTGGTATCCAGAATGAAAAGGGTTAAAATGCGAGACTATGATTATACTAGTAGTAACTTTTCGAAGATTACAATTATGCTTTATCGAATGGGTAAAAAAATATTCATAAACACAGACAAACGTATGAAAAAAAAAAAAACAATTTTCGCAAACTCCCATTTTCCCATTTACTCTGAAAATGGCTAATTTTGAGGGTAAGCATACATTTGTTTCAATTGCCAAAATTTGACTTAAAATTACGGTTTTCAACATTGTGATGCTTGTTCTAGATGCTTGAATGAAAACATGAAGTCATGGGTGACAGAAAAAATTCTTGATAAAAATAGTTTACTATGGTCCTTATCAAATGTTGAGTAGTATAAAATAACAACGCCTTATCCAGCTCGCCCTTAAAATGGCATGTTCCGCTCACTAAGCACGTAAATTAGGGCAACTATCGGGAAGCCAGCGAAACGTCATCCGGATGGCGGTTTACATGCGGGCCGATAGCGGCCCGCGATGGGATGCTGGCTGGGCGAGAGGTATCCTATACTTAGAACCGTCCCTGTTTGCATTCTTTCAAGCAATTTACTAAAGTCCAGCAATGAAAACCAATGTTCTTTTTAAGAACAGAAATAGGAAAGTGTTCGAAATTTTAGAACTTTTACAGTACGTATCCGGATGGAATGAAGAGAAGTCAGTTCTTTTTTAATAAATAAAAAGGTTTACGTATCACCCTTTCTTTTTAGTGGCTTTAACACGAGGCTGTTGTAATGATGGCTGGACTGTCTTTAAAGGAAGCTGTTATCTCTTCGCCGATAATTAGAAGCGCGACTGGACTGAATCAATTGTAAGTCTTATTGTCTTTGACGCAGGAAGAGCATTTTCACTAGCCAGCCAAGAGGAATCGCGTCAAACACGTAGTGAAAATGTTTACGGGTTCAATGTGATTGAGGTTAGAATTTTTAAGAATAGAAAATGGGTCACATATGGTGGTAAACTTTGCAATATGGTAATTCTGATAGCCACGAGCACCCTGGTCAAGGATAATTCGCCCGAGACAGTGAGTAATTGCACCTGTATCATTGCAGCGGGCGTTTTGGTCAATGAGCTTGGTACTCGCGCATTTGAGATAAATGTGTATCCTACTTTAGGTATTGACCAAAGTAATGCAAAAATGAAATTTGGAAGATTTTGAAATATTGACGAAGAAGTGCAAGGAAGAAATGCATCCATACTTGTCGAGATGTTTGATAAACGCAATGCCTTGGGGACATATGTTGAGAACACATCCCTATAACGGCCATTTTGTGGACCACTTTAGAAACCGTACCTCAGATAAATACAACAACTTAAGAGGGAGCGCAGTGGCTCAGTGGTAGAGTCTTTGACTCGAGACAGGAGGGTTGCGGGTTCGAGCCTCACCGGCGTCACTGCGTTGTGTCCTTGGGCAATTTACACTTATCCTTGCTCAGTATTGGTTCAACTTGTCCCGACAAAACTGTAAAATGTTTGACTGGGACTTAAAGAATCCAAACAAACAAACAAAACAACATATGTGTGGGTTGTTCCGAGATACAAGTATATTGTTAACTAAACTTAACTCGGGAATTATTGCACCACAAATAAAATTGTTCCACTAGTCTACAGCAGCCACTTTGGTTGCCATTTTGGCTACCATGTAATTATATATGGAACAAAAACAAAATTCCAGAAAACCCCAGTAATCAACAGCCATCCACCGATATTTGTTGGTGACCTCCATGCAACAGTTTCGCTCTAATTTTAATTCAAGATTAAAGTTATTTGTTTATGCTAGTTATACGCTATATTCATGCTCATGAAAAATTATGTTTCGTATATTTTTTCATTAGATATTTTCTCTACAATACAATGTGTACAAAAGGAAACCCAAACAGTACATACTGTTTGATAACTAGAGATATTTCAAAGATAAGCATTTCAAACTTACAGGATACTTAGATTGGATAATCACTTATCTGTAGGTTGAATTCCATATCTTTCAGGCTCTGTAACATCATGTTTTCTATCGTCACGCAGAGGTTACCATGAAATAAAAAGATGCAAACACAATATGTAACGAAAACTCGTATCTTTTGATTAACATGCTTCGTAAGCCCTCACAAATTTGGAACAATATTTTATCATTTTTCCTTTGTTCATCTGATATTATAATACCGTCTGGGAGTTAAACTGTTTCTTCGTCAAAAAATAGAAGATAGTCAGAGAATGGTCAATATGACATTTCAAACAAATGGTTGTCTTACAACACAAATTGTGCCAGTATGCTAGATTTGCCCTCGGGATTGACCATTCTTTGGCTATCTACTTTTCAATGCTTTTGGAAAACTTGAAGAATCAAACAGTGTGACTCGCAAACTTATTAGGATATCAGAGGAACAATGGGAACATGATAAAACATCGCTCCAAATGAGTGAGGCTAAAGGATAAAAAAAAAGTTGTCATTGCATACTGTGAGAACTGAAGAACATTGCATACTGTGCGACTTTTCTTTCATGGGTACTCTTGCAAGCCGACAACAACATGCTGTTGCAGTGCCTGCAAAAATATGGAATTCAACTACTGATAAGTGACAGTCTATTCTAAGTATCCTGCAAGTTTGAAATGCTTATCTTTGAAATGGCTCTAGTAAACAAGCATTATGTACAATTTGCGTTTCTTTTTGTACACATTGTACTAGGCTTAAAATAGCTGTTCTTTTTGTAGCAACAGTGCCGTGGAGACGGTGCAGATTTAGTTACCATTGAAACTAGGGAAGAAGATTTATTTATACGAGATCACGTGCAAAGGCTATTCAGAAATGGTAATAATTATATTCATTTACTCTCTCTCTCTCTCTCTCTCTCTCTCTCTCTCTCTCTCTCTCTGGTATGGGCGTTGCCTTTATCTTTAGCCTGTATCTCTCAGCTAGACCTATTAAGATGACAAGATGGTCCTATTACACTTTATCTTGTGAGTTGGTTATATGCAGCCTGTTAAACTCGATTTTCTGAAATGCCCGTTAAACAAGAGTGCCACAGGGGGGTGAAGCGCTCACCTGGTACTGAGTCACAAGAATGTAGATGACAACATAAGAAATACAGTGGCAAATTTTGTATGGCTCATATCCCTACTGTTACGGACCAAGACCAAAGGTGATTGGTCCATTAGTTCCAGAGACGAATCCCTTTGAACAGTTTCACCTAACATAGCACGAAAGACATCTACAGTAAAAGCTGTCTTTAGCGACCACTCAAAAAGAACACCAAAAATTGGTTTCAATTCCAATTATCGCTTAATGCAGGACAAATGTATTGCAGAATGCTCCAATGGGAGCATTCTGCAATACTTTCGACCTTCATTAAGCTACCATTTGTCATTACGATCTTTGTTTTGTCTATTTTTGAGTGGCCACTTAAGACAAGGTTAACTGTACTTGTACGCTTTGCGTTTGCAAAATGCTCTGACGAGACTATACGGGGTTGTCTGAGACTTTACTATGCAGGAAAGCAACATGTGGACCTGCAAAAAGCTCATAGTCATATAAAATCCACCGATTTCCTATGGCTTTGAATATAGGTTAGCCTGTTTACGAAATTTTGGAGGGATTCAGTTCCAAAACTTGATCTGAAAACGAGATGCAGCTCTCCAGATAAGAGTAATGGATTTTTTCAACCAAAACATACGTTGTGGGTACCCAAAACATCCGTCTCAATGAGACGATTTTATCACCAATACATATGTTTAAATTGGTGGGTAAGAAAATAAATTGTTAAAGGTCAAAACTTTGCTAAACTGGACTTATGTATTTGTATTTCTTGACCCTTTACCTCATAAAGACACCTTTTGCCTCATAGAGACGCCTTTTACCTCATAGAGAAGCATTTTACCTCATAGAGACGCATTTTACCTCACAGAGACGCATTTTACCTCATAGAGACGCATTTTACCTCATATATATAAGGACGCCTTTTACCTCATAGAGACGCATTTTACCTCAAAGAGACGCATTAAACACATTAGCAAAGAGAGCAGACCCAGATCAGGTTCGATCCCGGCCCGGTACCATACTTTCGTGGAGATTGATCATGAAATAATTTCTACGTTCATTCTCCTCCCTTCCGCTGATTTATTCAAGAAGGGTTGTTGTCAGTTACAAGCGAAAGTATGTGCACAAATTACTGGTTAACCGCTTGCTCAAGCCTGCCCAGGAAAAAGTGTGGTTAAAGTGAACTGACCGTCCCGCAATGACCATAGCTGTTCACATGGGACGTAAAGCAACAAAAACAAACAAACAAGACCCAGATCTGGCAGCTCTTATAAGAGCTGCCTGATCAGGGTCTACTCTGTTTGCTTATGTAAATGTGATTAGATATTCTCCTTCATCAGTGGTTTTGACAAGTAAATTTATGTACAAACGTGAAAGTTTATTTATAATATTATTCATAGAGGATGTGGTTTAGCATAAATATTAATGAAGGAAAAGGTCGATCATATTCCTTTAAATCCTTTGCAGTAGCGGATCGAGCCCATTGTTACTTCTGGACTGGAGGTTCGGACCGGCAGATAGAGGGTATATGGAAGTGGTACAAAGAAAGTTCACCGATCACATACACCAACTGGTACCCAGGCGAACCTAATCAAATGCAGGGCGCCAACTGTATGACACTGTGGGGAGCCCATAACTTTACCTGGGCTGATGATCCATGCCATATGCAATTGCATTATATATGTGAAAAGAGGTTAGATACTTTGGTTTATGAGACATAGGCATGTATTTATCGCATATGCACAAAGCATTGGCGTAGCTCCTATTGCGCAGTTAAGCACGTGCGTAATGAAAAGGGAGGTCACCTAATAGGGTAAGTAATTTTCGTTACCACAAGGAACTACTCTTAAAGGAAAGAATTCGCTCCCATCGGGCCCCCACCATCTCATCAATAGATAAGTCTTTAAGTCGGAACCATCATAGAGTCTTAGGATATGTCGCATAGGATGTAAGGTTGCTGTTGGCCCATACATTGCTGGGATAAGTTAGTAACATATCATTTATCACTGCTAACCCTGAGACAGCCAGTCATGCCAAACCATGCTCTCTAAATGCGCAAATTGTGGAGAAAAACTTATTAGGTATTAATGAAACTGTTTAAGGCCAACAACCAATCAAATAAGAGATGTAAGCTGCAGGGGGTGCTAAAGATGTTTACTCTTTGACGGTCAATAGATTATGAGAATCATTGGTTGAAAGTTGTTTTTCATAGTTTACTCCTGCCATAAAGACACCCGACTGAGGAATGTATCCGTATTACCACACTGGTGGTCTTACAAAATGATTATACACAGGGTTTTCGATAACAGAAATATTCAGCGTAAAATTGTTAATATTTTCTTACCAATAACTTTAAGCATATTTTTGGGTGCTCAAAAGAACCGCCTCATTGAGACGGTCCTTTGGAGTACCCACAACACATGTTTTGGTTAAGAAATAAGAAAATTATTTTTCTGTTGTTTTTCTGTTCTGTTATTGCCTGTTTTCTAATTATACTGAAGATTTTTTTCTATTTTCAAAAGCATGGAAGACGAAACTGGAATCATCGGTTGATGCAGTTACAGAGGAAATAGAACTACGCTGATATAATTTGTAACAATTCTTCAGTAACGAAAATATATCAAAACAAACTTCAATGTGTATGTTTCTTTCTATCTTTTATGTTAATTTTGCCCATCTGGTTAAATGTATATTTTTATGTTGTAGGTTAACCCTTTGTATTCTGGTAGACTTACCCGTATACGTATTGATACAAGAAGAGGGTGATTGTCCATTGTGTACTTTAAAGACATATATACTAAAGGACTTTGAAAACGCATCACCCAGATTAAATCCTTTATTTCACAAACCCGGATAATGTCAGCGAGATAATTATTATTGCATATCATAGTCTGGCCATCTTGTAGTGTGTCCTTAAAATTTCATGGTTGTAAATTTACTTTAAGGTATTAAAAAAGTATCTATTTTAATACAATGGTGGTCGATTTTGAAGGACACAAACTCAGCTGCAATTTAACACGCGTTAGTTTTGATTCCTGACTCAACGAATTTGCGTCCTTTGCTTCTTTCACGATTGCACATTCATCATTGAAGAATTAGAAATGAATTGACAGTTTGGTATGCTCAAAATTACACCCCTTTAAAATAACCGACATACCCCACCCACCCTGATTACTATAGTCTAGTAATAAAATTCAACGTCTTGGGCCTTTCAAAGTTTCGATTTCTTACGTCCGGTTTTATTGGTAGAGGCTAAGGGCATACACAAATGACAGATTATTCATAAATTACGCTTGTATCACGTGTCTTTTGTATTGTGCAAGTGACGTTAACGTAAATTTTTAAGACGTTCTCGATCACATGACAGCAGATCTCCTGCAACGATTTACATCAAAACGTCTTCCCCATATGCTTGTCAGTGTATGTAGTCAATATCAGTAATGAAAGCGTGCAAAAAGGTAACTAATGGAGTTGTTTCTAGAAAGAAGCTATAAATCGATGTTCAATTTTGACGTTTATTTTCGAAATTTTGAAGTTATCAATTACTTTTAATTAGAAAAAGTCTATAAACTCTTTTGGTAACATGGCATCATATACGCCACAGTTTAAACATAAAATAATCAAAAAGTTTTATTTATTTGTGCAGAAAGGTGCTGGATGCTGTATGTACCCATGTGACGTCATTAGCAGCGTCGCGTGATAGTGCAGTCAAATTTATCACTGATTCATACCAATTCTGAGTTGCACATAAAAAGCTGCGAGTAACTTTTCAATCGCATATACGGTTTGCAAGAAAAGTGCAAAAATATGGTGCTGCGTTTTCAAAGTCCTCTAGTATTACTATCCAATAGAGATCATTAAAGATTTAACTGATAAGGGACAGTTTCAATATCTCACAAAATTAATGGGTCCTCAAAAGGGGACTAACCTGTATACAACACAATTTCATTCACTAAGATAAAGATCAATCTCATCCCTTCATGGGACCACTTTATTGCCCCTGTAAGGAAGTCGTAATCACCTCATTATGACTGTCCTTTTGATCTGCCCAGTATGACATCTGGATAGAGTCATAATGAGTGGTACCAGTATTATTGCTCAAGTTTTACCTCTTTAAAGACAGGAGTGGGGTATATAAGACAGAATAACCTTCAGTTTCACCACTTTCTTCATTGCACTCAAGCTGTGAACATCCACAGAAGCTTATCTCTAATTTGATTAGCTTCTGGCTATTATCTGGATTATAGTTGAAAGGTCTTATCAGCTCAGTGACCATGCTGTTTATCAGCCTAAGCAAGCCATTGGGCCAATTTAATCAGACAGTAGTTAAGCACCACCTACTCATTGTCTCATATTGAAGCCACTCCCCTGCCGGGGGTACAGGATTCCTGCCTTTAAGGGGCTACAGGTATTGATAAATTTTCAAAATAATGATGTATCACTGTCCCTGTAGGTTCTTGTAATTTTAGCAAACAGCGCATACTCTGATGAAATACAGAATTATGCTGCATTTCATCTGTGTCTTCACTGTTTGCCAAAGTACCCGTTTAGGGGTTTCCAGTATACAAAGGATTAATCTTGTAAAGGAATAATAAATGAAGTCCCAAGGGTTTTGAGGAGATTGGGAGAAGGAGCATTTTTTTCTTCTCAATGAAGCTGTAGTTAAAAAGTGACTATTATTGGGACCGACACTTAATTTGGCATTCGCGAAAGTCCGCCACAATTCGAGAATCGAATCATGGCTCTGGTGTATGTAAGGAGCATTACCAGGGGTAACAACCTACGTCATAACATTGATACCTTATACCTTGTTGATACCTTGTTGATGATAGGGAAAATTATTAAGCCCTATATGGCTTATTATTTCCTTTGATGTCTTGTTTCTCGATGTCGTCGGTTCCGGTTGAATCTCGCAAACACGTAGATCAGCGCCATCTTTGGTTAACAAGGTAAGCTTTTCCCTTGGTAAGGCTATTTTGCCCCCCTCTAGAGCCGAAAACTGAAAATTGCGTTTCATCAATTTCTTTTGATTGTTTTATTAGAAGAATGACTGAAGTGTAAAATTTGGGCATTTATTCAAATTTAACCGGCGCTATGGTAACAAAAATGGCCGACAAAATAGGCTTAAAACAGAGAACAATTTGGACTAAATTTAAGGCTTTTGAAGACCGATTTTAAGAATTAGATATCAGCACAGCTAAATACCAAAACAATCCTTTTAATATGTTGTGTGTCGTGGTGATTCCCATCTTCTGTCAAAATATCTTTTTTAGTATTTGCTTGTACTCTATGTTAATTTCTCTGTCAAACCTCTCAATTTTGCTCCAAAATGGTCAAGTTCCTATTTTCAGCCTATTTTTGCGGCCATTGTTGTTACCATAGCAACGGTAAAAGTCAAATTAATTTGAGTTTTTAAACTTTGGTTGTTGTTCCAAAGTTTCAAAGTTTATTCACATCACTCAGTGCATGCTAAACATGTAATATAAGGTTATACAAACATATACTTATATTGAAGCCCATCAATGCCTTCACAAGATATAGCAAATACTGATGTATTGCTACAAGTAGCAACCACCCAAACAGTTAAGGATTAATGGTATATAGCTTTAGTGTGCACAATTGTCCAGTTCAATTTATTGGACCAGAAATTGTGATGTGTTGGCATATCTGGGCTGATTGAGGAACACAGACCGTATTCATACCGTATTCATACTAACTTCATTGATGAACACACACACACACACACACACACACATTAACACACCTGCGCAAAAATACACAAGCAAACTATGAAGCTTTTAGTAAGAAGCTTTTAGGGATAAAAAGGTCAAGTCAGAATGATTTTGTGTAAAAAGAGCTGAGTAGGGCACCATTACAAAGCAAGGCATTTTTTTCAGTTGTAAATTTTTGGTTTAAAGTATTAGAAGCAGAGGAAAACAAATATATAAAACTAGCTAACCAACTAATGATGAATAAGCCAAATTGTCTAAATTGGGCATCTAGAGTTAAGCAATTACTATCAACACTGGGGTTTTATGAAGTTTGGGTGAATCAGGGGGTTGGAAATAAGAATGTGTTTTTATTTGTTTTAAAACAAAGGTTATTAGATAATTTTTCCCAAGGATGGTCCAGCAGACTTGCAGAATCAAGCAGAGCTAACTTTATTCATTATTTTCTTCTTTTGAACATCAGTTTTACTTGGATTTTGTTAAGGTTAAGAAATTTAGAGTTGCTATGACAAAATTAAGAACTTCATCACATAGATTAGAAATTGAGGTAGGAAGATGGGCTAGGCCAAATAGAATACCGATAGATGAAAGAAAATGTATAACGTGTAACAAACTTGAGGATGAATTTCATTTTTTGCTGGAGTGTACCTTGTATAATGATTTAAGAAATCAGTATATAAAAAGTATTATTGGAAAAGACCTAATATATTAAAACTTAAGGAATTAATGTCAACTACAAATAAGAGAATATTAAGTAATCTTTCATTATATATTTTCAAGGCTTTTAAGATTAGATATGGTCAATAGGCACAACACTTATATATGTTATATTTTCATGTTTTTTGTCACATGTGTATCTCCCACTTACTGTTTTTCTGAATTGTTGGAGGCGATGTAGCCATTTGAACCCACTAAATTGTAGATGGCATCATATGCATGGCTGTGGATATTATGTTGTCCATCATATCTATATTGGGAAACATTTGCTTTTCTGCCCAGTGGGAAATCTCATAGAGATGGTTGCACTGAGTATGAACAGCTTGTGTGTTCGCACATAGGTTTGGATGAACAAGGATTTCAGAGTAAAATTGTAAATATTTTCTTTCCCATCAGTTTTAACTTGTGTTTTGGGTGCTCAAAGGAACCGTCTCATTCAGACGGTTCTTTTGAGTACCCACAACATATGTTTTGGTTGAGAAATAGGAAAATTAAATTTCTGTTACGAAGTCTTAACTGGAGTCCTGTCGCATATCAAATGTCAATCCTCATCATGCCAATAATATTTTTGTACTAAAAGTGTCATTTGCTACTGTAGAATCGTAGATATGACAGATATGTATTGGATATATACATGTTTGAAGGCACTTTACTAAATGTGATAATCGAAGCAAACAGTGTGGTCCCTGATCAGACTGATCCGAAGTGAGCTTCTAGACCAGGGTTCATGTTGTTTTGCAATACAGGCTAAACCTTTTTGTGATTGGCAATTTTGGGGGGGGGGGGGTAGTACATCCATGACCTTCGGCTGTGTGTATGAATTTTGTATTTATGTATTGATATATATATACTACACATGACCATGTTATGGTTAAAGTAGAAATAAACTTAATTAATAATTACTATAACTGGGACAAGCTGTATGCGAAGTCCTGCTCGTATGTTTAATCAATCTATCTTGATACATTTCATTTGCTGCACTGATCATACCTTTTAGGGCTACACAATTCACAATTATCACTTAATGTTAAGCACATACGTACGCTGTTTTTGTCTTAGGTATTTACTGAGTACTCAAAAATTCAATGCATATACCCGTGACCCTTAGAGTATGATAATTGCAGCACTGTGGAATGCATGAACAATGTATAGGAGGATTTAAACAAGCATTTAACGAGGATGTGACCTAAAGGTATGATAACAATTTTCAGAAAATTACATAGGCGTCTTAATCGCCTGGTGTTAGTATCATTAAATAAATTTGAATATGTGATGCAGTTAACAGTTTTCTTATTGGTATGTGGTAAAAAGATTTTCCTATCAGAATCAAAGAAACAACATTCCATAACATAGTGAAATTCATCACCAACAGTACCTGAATTACATAATTTACACTTTCTGAGATTTGGATCGATATTGGCCAATCTGCCTGTTTCAATTGGTAATTTATTATTACAGAGGCGATAGTCCATTAAGTTTTTTCGCATTTTGTGTAACATTCTAATCAAATAACTTTCAGTTTATGCCCTGTCTTGAAAATTCTATAATTCAGGCACTTTGATGAATCGTTAATTGATGCTGACCATGACTGCTTATATTAGTTCTGAAGCTTTAAGAGGACTGTTTTGGACAGCCAGGAACTATTTGGGGAATGCGGGTATATCCAAATATTACTCATTCCAACTTCATCTAAGATAGATTTAACATTTTGCAGCCATGGAAAACCATAATGGTAGTTAACAAAGTTATTATACAATACAGAAAACAATCTATGTGATAATTTTGATTCTTTGGTCAGAAGAAGTTTTGACCAGAAGCTAATAACTTGTTTCTTAATTGTGACCGATATTGGAAATCGACCAAGCTCTCCATAAGGCATTACATGGGGGTGCTTTATTTTAACATGAAGTATATATTTCATAAAGTCTGTATGGACCTTTTCAATAGCACTAAGATCCCCATACCCCCAAACCTCACAACCATACGTTAAGTTAGGGGTAATAGTGAATCAAAAAGTTTTAATTGACAATCTAGAGGCAACTCTAAGTTTCTTATTTTTCTATATAAACCAAACAATGCCTTCCTTGCCTGCTCAACAGCATGTTTTTTTGTTTTGATAAAAACTTCTTGATTTTGGTAAAACCACTCCTAAGTATTTGAAAAAAATCCACTACCTCTGGAGATTGATCATTGAACTTAATAAGGCTTGGGTGTTTAGACTTATCATCAAAAATTACCACCTTTGTTTTTTCATGATTCACTTTAAGTTTCCACTGTTAACAATAAATGTGAAATTTATCCAGCAAATCTTGAAGTTCTTCAATACTTTCAGCAAACAGTACCATGTCGTCTGCGTATAGTAAAACTACAAGCTTCAAATAGCATTGCAATGAATCATCAAAGATGTTCAGACCAAAGTTATCTCCCCTTAAAAGAATTTTTTCTAATTCATTTAAAAACAACGAAAAAGTATGGATGATAAGTTTTCCCCTTGTCTCAAGCTGTTCATGCAGTAGAAAAATTCTGAGCAGTCTCCATTTGATGAAACACAGGATTTAATATCCGAATACATACTTTTTATTATTGTTAGAATCTTTCCAGATACATGTATATTATAGCTAAGTAACTTTCCCCATAAACCTACCCGCCAGACCGTTTTAGTTTTCGAACTCTTAGGTATTCTATTAGTGCATGTATAACATATATATTATCTGTTGTAGAATATGATGCCCTAAATCCACACTGAGTTTCATTGAGTATATTGTTGACTTCAAGAAAGGTGTTGAGTCATGTATTCAACATTGCTGTGAACAATTTACCAATGCAACAGAGTATGATAATAGGACGATAATTTTCAGGAAGAGCTGGATCTCCTTTGTTTTTATATAAAGGTTTAATAAAAGTAAGTAATGGTGCAAAGATCAGGAATCGATACAATCAAGTACCACACCTGACCCAGGATACCAATGGGAAAGTGACAAACTCACAGAAGACACCACAAACCCCAATTAACCAAGATTCTGGTATGTTTCCAGTGTCAAGAATGTTGAACAGTTTTACATATATAGGTAAGAGGAGAGGACATGATATTTTGATATATTCATCAATAATTTCGTCTGTTCCTGGACTTTTGACATTTTTTAACTTCTTGATACAATTCATGATTTCATCTTCTGTAACTTCAATATTAAGTGCATCAGAATCAAAGTTTGGAACTCCCAGCTCTTTTCGAGAATCATCACCATCATCATGTTCAGTACTATTTAGATTCTTAAAAAAGTCAAATAAACTATCAATCTTAATGTCTGAATTGCTAGTCTTCCTATTCAAACTGTTTACATAATTCCAAAAGTCTTTTGGTGATTTTTGTTTCATTTGTCTGAACTTATTTCTCATCATGCGCTTATAATTTGTAATACTTTTAGTGATTTCTCGTTTGTAAGTGTTGCTGCTGGTCAGAAGTTCTCTGTGATTTTGATGTGTTCTGTTAATTTTAAACATTCTCCGTGCTAGATGACATTTCTGTTGTGCTTGTCGACACTTATTGCTGAACCATGGCTTACTGTTTGTTCTTGTTTTATTGTTATGGCGTACAACTTTCTGCTTTGTAAATGTGTTGTTGCGTGTTGTTTTAAATATACCTTCGATTTTAGTCATTATTGCAATTATGGAATCTTTACTCGGCTGTGTTATATCATTTAATGTATTTTGAATTTCGTTCACTTTATTCTGATTAAGGTCTTTTTTGCTCTCTTCCCAACGTTTATACTTATCATTAGGATGACTGCTTGTTGTACCTTGAGTTGGTATTATAATACCTTTTAGCGAGAATTTGATCGCATTATGAGCATCTGAATAAAGTGGACAAAATTTGTCGTAGCTGAATTTTATACTCCATTGTATTGTTTCAGCTGATATTTGTATTTAAACACCGTGGAACTTCCTAGAATTATATACATATTAATATATACATTTATACATACATATTAACACAAGGTGATAACAGTCTGCTGACTAAAAGAAATGAACAAGTAATAAAATCTGAGCAAATTGTCTGCTCTCAGAAAATTGTAAAGAAAATTCAAAAACTCGGAGCGAGCGAGGACAATTATTTACTTATTATAATGTGTGGAAGTTGCTTATTTTATCCTGAGTGACAAGTAATTATATGTCAATTTAGACAGATTTTTGGGAAGGGGAGGCTATTCTGCCACCCACAAGATTATTGTGGGGGCCCTAACCACCGATCGCCCCCCCCCCCCGTTCATACGCCTATGAAGATGTCAACATTTGAGAAACTTAGATATTATTAGACCCAAGATAGGTATGTATATCACTCTGGGCCCGGAATTACAATGCCTCCTTAAAGTTAAGGAAGACTTTAGTTAAATATTGATATTTCAACGCTAAATAAATTGCCTGGATGGATGCGGTATTTGTGGTTAAAGATATCACTGTGATCTACAGAAAAAATGAAACTATTTTGATTTTAATCAGTTTGAACCGTTATTTTTCGCATCCTGAAAAATCAATACTTAACTTAGGTCTTCCTTAACTTTAAGGAGGCATTGTAATTCCGGGCCTAGTTCTATATTAATCAACATTTTAACGACCATCTTGAATGACGGCCATTTAATGACTTTCGTCGGCCTAATTTTTATACACCCGTCCGTTTTGTAGACTTCCAGTATATATCTATCAAGAAAAGGCATCAAACCTTCTGGCCAAGATCATGGAGGGTAAACCAACATTTTGACACTTCCTGGAATTTGGATTCCGGACTAATTTTGTTCGTTAGATAATATTGAAATGAATTCGGATGCAAAACTTATTCAAAATACACATGTGGTTCTAGAGTTATGGGCATAATGGACAGCTGATGGACGGACGGACTCACATATTGAGTATAATGCGGACCCAAAGGTTATACATTGGAATCGTTGAGGCGGGGGCGTAGGTCAGAATGTAGGACATTATGAAATATGCTTAGGTCAGAATGTTTTTATTAAAATATATAACTGTTTTAATTTAATCTGATTATGATTATCACGTCTATTTAATAGTATCTATCTATTTTCAGAGACATTTTGTTTGTTTAGGAGTATAAATAATATTTATAGAAAATATTAATAATAATAAAAAGGCCGGACGCGAGCAAACCTGTCTTTGGGGTTTCCAACAGAGTGAGATTCAAACCAGCCAGCTCAGCTACAGAGACTAGCTAGAAAATTAAAATTTCACTCGTTGCAAGTCTAATATGATATTTTTTTGAATAAGCAAATAACAAAGGACTCGCAGGCTGGTCTACACATTTGTCGTTGGCAAACCGCCAAAGACAGGTTTTCTCGCGGCGAGGCCTATAAACTGAAACGCAGTTCAAAGTTGCCATTTTTCAATTTCATTTTTTTTTAAACTTAGCGCTAATGATATTGAAATGATTTTTTCCAATTATGTTCAATTTAAGTGATGCATTGGAAGAGTTTTCTATCACTTTACAATTTTTGGGTTCAAAAATACAAAAAAAAAAAGAAAAAAAAGAAGAAAATAGGGGTTTTGAGTGCAGTTTGTTTTTTACATATTGAAGTACAGGTGATTTCAAACCCGCCTAGCCCACTTGAAAAACGCCAAACCTCTAAACTTTTACTGATAAACATTTTTTACTCACCTGAGCCGATGGCTCTCGGTGAGCTTATAATATGGGACTCGAGCCGGCGTGCGCCCGTCCGTCCGTGCGTCCGTCCGTTCACACTTTCAAACATGAATATCTCTAAGACCAGCTGTCCTATCAAGATCAAACTTCATCTGGAGCATCATTGGGGTGGGGGATTGACCGCATTAGGTTTTGGGCAAGATCGGATCAGAACTCTGGTTTCCATGGCAACAGATAGCTCCCATAGGGTTATAATAGGGAAAATCTTGTGACCACTCTAGCTCCTTCATTTTTTATTGGTTCTTCTTTATTATTGCAGGTAACAAGGACAACCATAAAATCTCGAATGGGTTCGAAATTCGGCATGATCGGACCAGGGACTTATGAGTTAGCTGCTCCTGAGCGTCTGGAAAAATCCCCATAGACGTATAATGGGAGAAATGTTGTGACCACTCTAGTACCTTCATTTTTTTGTTTGAATTTCTGCAAGATTTCATGACTGACTTCGGAGTTAGCTGCCATTGAGTGTCTGAAAAATCAATGAATAATGTGGCCGCTCTAGTGCCTTCATTTTTAATTGGATCTCCTTCATTCTTGCAGGCAACAAGGACACCCATTAAAGCTCGGATAGATTCGAAATTCGGCAGGATCCAACCAGGGACTTATGAGTTACCTGCCCTTGAGCGTCTGGAAAAATCCACCTAGACTTATAATGGGACAAATTTTGTGACCACTCTAGTGCTTTCAATTTTGAATGGATCTTCTACATTCTTGCAGTTATAAAAGCTTGGATGAGTTTGAATTTCGTCAAGATTCCATTACCTATTATGGAGTTAGCTCCCGTTGAGCGTCTAAAAAATGATGGATAATGTTGTGACCACTCTAGCGTCTATATTTTTGATTGGATCTTCTTCATTCTTTCATATAACAAGGACAGCTATAAAAGCTTGGATGAGTTTGAAATTCTGCAGGATCAAACCAGGGACTTATGAGTTAGCTGCCCTTGAGCATCTGGAAAAATCCCCATAGACTTATATTGGGAGAAATGTTGTGACTACTCCAGTGCCTTCATTTTTTTCTTTCATTTTTCATTGGATCTTCTTCATTCTAGCAGGCAACGTCGCCGTAAAAGTAAATTTCCGACCGTATATCCGACGATATACCGCCCCAAATGAAAATTTTGAATATGGTTATCCCCATTCTAATGCACAATTAACATTTTCCCTTAAAAGACAGTGAAAATGTTCTTTGTTGTGCCTATACTGTTGCAAATTGTTGACGTTATCCAATAAGACGTCTCGTTGCATTTCAAGTGCATTAGAATGTGCGACAGTATATCGCAGGACACACTGACGCAAATGTATGACGTGTAGCGTTGTATTTGCAAGTGCATTAGAAATGCATTTTAATGCTATTCGTGACAATGAAATTCTCGCGAAAATTTCTGAATTCACAGAAGAATCCCATACTTTCACCAGTCATATCAATAGTCGCTGGGCTTTATAGGTACAGCGAGGCATGTATTTGTGCTAAGTTGCTATTTTAGTGCTTGCATGTTACAATGGATAGTGCAGACCGGTCCCTAGTACAGATGACATACATGGTCATGCAACGTATAAAGGATTGGCCTTGTTATCTCAGGAAAAAGAAAAGATAATCGGATGCCCGAAACTCAAAATACTTTGAGTACAATCCGTACAATCAATCAGGCCCCGAAGATATAAAACTTTTTTCATGCTCAACTCAACTTAGTACGAAATTTACCATGCTCATACATGTTAAAATGCCAACAGTTGGTGACATTTTATCATTTATTAGCATGGTAAATACATCATCTGATAGTAGTTTAAAAGCAAGATTTTTGTTATTTCTCAGCATTTTACCTTTTAAGAGCATTAGAAATTTCTTTCTCAGCTGAGTTGAGCATGAAAAATATAACCTCGGGGCCTGTTTCCTACAACCATATTTGAAGTAGGGAGAGAACTCTCGTGTATGTCGGGTTTCGTTTCAATAGTAATATTGAAATGTGGAGATCAGGTCGGCATAAAACTGCTAACGATTACCCGATTGCCAAGACGAATACTGTTCAATGCAAACTTAACTTTATCAACCGCCCAAGGATCGCTAAAATGCATGTTTCGTTCAGGATTTCAATTCACCCGGCGTTTACTCAGTGTGACGAACAGTGTGACAAAAATATAAAAAGGCAATGATAATAAAGATAAACACAAAGGTTTTTTTTGCTTTTATTACATTTTTGCATAGTTTGAAACGAATCAGGCTTCGTAAAAAGCAACAACTAACCTGAAAAAGATATGATCTATTCAGCCAATATATAGTCTCTGGCTACTATCGGCCCACTGCAAGTGAAACGCTTGGTGGGCCGAAAGAGGCCTTCTTATATGCTTACATTTGTACTGGTTATTGAATATCTGAAGAACCCCCCACACCAAATTTAAATTTTTGATATAGCAGAAAATTAACTCACCACCCACCACCACCACCACCACCGCCACCGCCACCACCAACACCAAAAAATGAAAATAAATAAAACAAACATAACAAAGATAAAACAAATACAATAATAATAATAGTAATAAAAATTCAAAAACTACAGCATAAAAACAAAACAAAATACGAAAACTTGAATGCAACCTCAAAAATAGTAAATTGTTAATATACATGATAATAAGACTTTTCGGCCGCATACTTTTTGCGCACGTTGTGAATGAAGAATTTCTTCTTTTTTTTTACTTAATATATAAAACATGATTTGGGACTTAAAATTACAAAAGACATAGTACACTACAAATGCCATTTAAATACATCATAAACCGGCATACTACAAAAGGCAAAAGAAAATATTTGCGAATTAAGGCTGAAACGTTAAAATCGAATTAGTTTGGTCTTTAACATTTTAACTTGTTATTGTATTACGTTATTTTATTGATACAAACCGGGTATAAAAACTGACCACAAGGTATTTGCCGAGAAATCCGGAGTGTGTGGATGCATAGCCAGGATGGTAACATTAAAAGTAATAAATATTTTTGTACCGTTTTTTGCTGCGCTCTGTACATATATATTATTTAGAAATATGAGTAGCCATGTGGTGTGAAAATTTGCACTTCTGGAAATTACATTTTAAACACCCCTGGCGATTCAAACTAATCTCTGTAACATAGCAGAAACATATCAGTGCTAACCTATGGCAAAATCTGATTTTTTTTTTTTTGGTGGGGGGGGGGGGGGAAGGGAGGAAGTGGGTTTCTCATTGTCGTTATTAATAGCGTCGATGTCTGGTATATCTCTGCATTTATAATTTAGATGCTTTCCCGAGAAATCCGAGAAATGGTCTAGGGGGGGGGAGCATCTTAAAACAAACTGAAAGACACCAGTTTCACCTTTTCAGTGACAAACGTCACAAATTTTATTTCGTACGCGTGCGCAGGAAGGATATTGTAAGAGTTTGGAAATGAATAGCACTTCTATTCTTTACAGTTTAGCACTTTTATTCTTTGAAAACTAGCAAAGCATTTACTCAAAATCTGGTCTTAATCTGTATCAGTTTCTGAGCCTGTGTAGTTCGAAAGCTCCAAAATTTGCGAAATTCTATTTCAGCACTTCTGTCATTATACCCTTGATTGGATCCACCAGGCTTTCGTTTGCGAACTAAATAGCTGCAATACATTGAAAAAGAACAAACTTTTTACGATATATACTGCATTAGCCGTCGTCAATAGTTTTGTGCTACTTAGAGACTAGCTTGAAAAGAATTTCTAGCAATAAGACGTGCCATTTCCCTAAATGAGACGTTCGTTTTATTTTGCTGAAATAAGGACTGGAGACACTAGGCACATTCAACAAATAAACATTGACCAGCCGTATAGGCACCCTTGCAGCCTAGTCCGTATATTATAATCGTTAATGTCCTTAATGCATATAATAATCCTACTTCGTTTTGAATGAGAATTTATAATGATCATCAACTGTGCTTGTTTTTTTCAGTAACATGTATGTGAAACAGACCGTTTCACTAAGGTAAACAAATGGTCTATCACGATAGCGTATATATTTTATACAGTTGATGTACAATAAAAACGACCATTTGGCAAAGCAGTCTATTTTTGTCAGAGGTTTGATGTCTTCTTTGGCTTCTACAACCCCTCCCCCCCATAGACCCAAGACGCCCTTTACATATGTTGTATATGTTTATAGCGACATGTCGTTGTACAAATGTTATCTTGGGTCTAGTGGGGGGGGGGGGCATCTAAAAACAAACTGAAAGACACCAGTTTCACCTTTCAGTGACAAACGTCACAAATTTAAGTATATATCGTACGCATGCGCAGGGAGGATATTGTAAGAGCTTGGAAATGAATAGTACTTCTATTCTTTACAGTTTAGCACTTTTACTCTTTGAAAACTAGCAAATCATTTACTCAAAATCTGGTCTAAATGGCACCCGACGTAAAATGAGGGGTGGGAGAAGAAAGCGCAAATTTTTACTGCTTTGCTAAAGATAAATTGCTTTGAAACGTATTTTGATGCTTACTTTGCATATTTTGCTGCCGAATCGCACCAATTTTAAAGACAATCTGGTCTAAATCTGTATCAGTGTCTGAGCCTGTGTAGTTCGAAAGCTCCAAAATTTGTGAAATTCGAATTTAGAAAATTCTTTACAGTTTAGCACTTTTACTCTTTGAAAACTAGCAAAGCATTTACTCAAAATCTGGTCTAAATGGCACCCAGTAGAAAGACGTAAAATGAGGGGTGGGAGAAGAAAACGCAATTTTTTACTGCTTTGCTAAAGATAAATTGCTTTGAAACGTATTTTGATGCTTACTTTGCATATTTTGCTGCCGAATCGCACCAATTTGAAAGACAAGAGTGCAGTTTGAAAATTTGGTGTTTGTAATCATGTCAACTGGGGAAAATACACGCCTTATCGCTAGAGTTTCTTCAGATTTTGCTCGTAACAAGTGTAGAAATGATACTTTCCAATAAGCGAATAATTAAGGCGCTGACCAGTCTGCACGGATGCGCAGGCTGGCCTGCCGCCTGTGTTGTTCGCAAACACTGAAGACAGGTTTGTCTCGCATCGAGGCCCATTTTATATCACATACACCAGTGTAGACCCTGCACATAACGAGATATTTCGGGCTAAATTTAGAAATAATTCTAGTCTGTGCATGAGATTTCTAACAATGTGGTATGTGCGACCAGCAAAGTCTCAGATCAGCCTGCGCATACGCGCAGTCTGATCAGAGCCTTTGCTAGTCGCTTGGATATTCTATGAGTGTTAAGCTACTGACTGAACACCATTTGGAGTTTCTAAGCTTAAAAGGGAGGCTCCGAAGGCTCGTCTGAGTCTACACTTGTCAAAATGCCACATTGTTGGAAATCACGTGTCTCGGCTCATTTAATAAGATTGGGTCATTTCAGGTAACACTCCCTTTAGCCATTGTGTTGAGCCTGTCAGCTCTCGCCTACGGACGCCCATCGGTAAGTCAATTTTGTCGAGTTATCCGTAGTTTGAGTGAGAAGAATTTGAGATTTAACCCATTTTTGCCTTATGGAATTTCCAGCATTATAAATTGAAACAAATCCATAACGAATTTAAGGGTTTTGTGGTATAACTTAACATAATAAAAAGATAATGTTCGTTAAGAGGTACATATATTTACATATTACATATTAAATAACATATAATTTGAGTTATCAGTAGTTTGAGTTAAATGTATTCACTTTATGATTAATATACAACATGAAAAGTGATTATTTTCATTATTTCTCGTCAAAAGATATGAATTGCATATATAAGAACGATTCTAATGCACTTGCTACTGGTTGGATAACGTCAAAAAATTGCGACAGTACGATATCCTGCGATATACCTCCCCGAATGAAAATAAAAACATAAAAGTATATTTCGATAGACAATGTGGAAAGTTTTGGCAAGCACATTTCTTCGAAAACATGCCAACACTAGGAGCTATCAGAGTTCGATTTATCAAGCAATTGTTGTAAAATAAAGATGCGACAATTCGATATATATATATCGACATACACGCCAATTTGAATTGAAGGGAAGCATGCATTCAGAGAACAGGGCGTATTTATGAACTTTTTAAATTTCCTATCTTAATTGTTTCTGTGTTGCATATAGAAACCAGAAGGAAGTCCACTGGTCGGTAAGGTGCTAGGATTCTGTCTGAAATTGGCAGAAGAGGCCATAGATGACCCCGAGAAGAGGTCATGGGATGATGTTTTCGGAGCTCTGACCCCTGTCTGTGAGGACCTGTTGAACATGGTAAGTGAAATGTACCAATCGGAACTGCCTCGGCCAATTCCTTTGAATTCCGTGCAATCAGACCTCGGATGTACATCGAGGATTTACTTTGATAACGTGACGCTGATGTCACAGAAACCATGCCAACCCAATAACAAGTGTGATTGCACCAAAACAAATGGTTATGAATGAAGTTTATGTTTTTTCAATAAAATATCGCTATAGCGATATTTTATTGAAAGATCATAAACTCCATTTATTCTGTGATAAAACGTTACGGGTAATCAAAATAATGGATTTTTTAAAGGACTGATATCACATACTACAGTACTATTTTCTTTACGCAAGTTCCGTCTATAGAATGGAGCCTTTTTACATAGTACTACACCATTCACACATCCGAGGTTTGATTCTCGAATTGAGTCGCTGTTTTCCAATAAAGAAATGTTTTGGGACTGCATGTTGACAGGCGCTGTCAATATGATAGGGAATGCATAGGTTAAGGAGTTTAGGAATACCACATTTTTATATAATCGTCAAACAAATAATTTTGATACATTGAATAGTGATTTAATTCAATTAATTGCATCGGGTTCTTTGCTAGAGATAAATGCTAAGTACCCACTTGCTTAACCAGGATATTCTAAAACTTTTCTGCACATTTTTATATGGTTGTTATAATATGTTCATTGTGTTAACATTTGCAAAAGAAACAAGTGGTGCAAATGTATAATCCGGACTTGATTCAGCTGTTCTCTTTACTCCAAACACTTGTTTAGCTGGCTGTACTGACGTACTCAGAGTACTCTAAACTTATCAAATCAAGTCCGCCCAACCTAGTGCACAACTACAAACTCTGTAGTTGCTTTTGCGGCACACCAGTACACACTTACAAACTCTGTAGTTGCTTTTATGGCACACCAGTGCACAACTATAAACTCTGTAGTTGCAGTCGACATGTGTTATCTGTGTTGTGCCTTTCGCAGAACACCAGTGCATATCTATAAAATCTGTTTAGTGGCTTAAGTGGAACCCCAATGCACGTCTAAAAACTCTGTAGTTGCTTTTGCGGAACACCATTGCACATGTATAATCTGTTTAGTGGATTTTGTGGAACCCCAGTGCACGTCTATAAACTCTGTAGTTGCTTTTGCAGAACACCATTGCACATGTATAATCTGTTTAGTGGATTTTGTGGAACCCCAATACACTTCTATAAACTCTGTAGTTGCTATTGAGGAACCGTTGTGACCAGCGCACATGTATAATCTGTTAAGTGGATTTTGTGGAACCCCAATGCACTTCTATAAACTCTGTAGTTGCTATTGCGGAACCGTTGTGACCAGCGCACGTGTATAATCTGTTTAGTGGCCGTTTTGGAAACCCTGTGCACATCAATAAACTCTGTAGTTGCTTTTGCGGAACACCATTGCACATGTATAATCTGTTGAGGGGATTTTGTGGAACCCTGGTGCACATCTATAAACTCTGTAGTTGTTTTTGCGAACACCAGCGCACATTTATAATCTGCTTAGTGGCCTTAATGGAACCCTGGTGCACATCTATAAACTCGGTTGTAGCTTTTGCGGAGCACCGTAGTTTCCAAAATGGCAAACGATGTTACATTTGAAAAAAAACAAAAACTTAAGTGCATTTTAAATTTGGATACTTTGAAAACGAGTAAAGCAAATTATCTGAAATTTCAAACATATTACGATTAGCTATTTTTCAACTAAAGAATGCTAGATTATTGTAGAAATAATGTAGCCTAGCGGTTGTGTGTGTTATTCATTCCAACCATCCCTGATTTCTGAAACTGTTTGAAAATTTGATTTGGGTTCAAAACTACTTCATTTTTTAACATGTCTATACATATTGCTTATTTTCTAAACTTAGCAACAAGTATCAGTATTTCTAGTGTCTATATATGAGTGTATAAAACAACTAGTCTTTAAATGTTTCATTCTTTCAATTTGAAAAGACAGCACTCAGCGATACCTAACCCCTCAATGTTTGCCTCTATGCTTGTGTTAAATAGACATTTTCCGATGCAGTTATTTTGCTGGAGTTTTAAGCGCTAAATTATGTATTTTACGTCTATACTGAGGTCGTGGCGCAAGATGATACAGTTCCTTTGAATAATACCACGCCTCATTTTTCAACTTACTTCCTATGTCTAAGGTTGACCAGTCCTAATTACGCATTCATGAAGCGCCGCCTTTACAGTAAGCGAAAGGTCAAAGAATATATTGTTAATTATGGCGGCGCACGCTCTGGTCCCGTAGCCTAGTGGTTAACGATGGACTCTTGAACCAGCGGACCAGGGTTGATTCCTGGGTGGGCAATCCCATCAAAGTCTACATGCCTGTGATAAGCTGATAAGCTGGCATCAATAACAGAGCTAAATTAATGTCCTTGCCAGCAAGTATCTATGACCTCAGATGAGGTAAAATAATTTCTACATTCCTGAAGCTTTAGCTGCCACTCCTGGTCGCCTCATTGTTCTCATAACTTAGTCAATATCGCAAGCCTGATGAGAGTAAGTAACGGTGCAAAGATCAGGAATCGATACAATCAAGTACCACACCTGCACCCAATATAAATGGGAAAGTGACAAACTCACAGTTAGACATCACAAACGAGAGCCAAGAGGTCAGCCCTTTCCCAGCAGGTGACCACTAGGCACAAATAAACAGACGCGCACAAAGGCATAACAAACACAAGACAGAATAAAAACACAAAATATCCACAAAAGACGTACCACATTGGAACGGTCAGTAAAATATTTTACTGGAGGGCTTTTACCGGTTTCACAACGCTAACCTCACCCTTAATTCAGATGTGGATCAAGACACATAGATATTTGAGTTTCATGAAAGACCCCTTAGGTCTGGTTAAGCATTCCACTAGTATTTCTTTGTCCAGTGAAACACTGTCTGGCACAGAGGTTAGAGATGTATTTCTAATGAGCCCTGTGTACATTTAGTTGGCTATATAAGTAGGCTCAAGACCTTGGTCATGACTGGTACTTTGTACTGATCCACTGTTTGTCAATTGATTCAACACTTGAGCGGCTGCTGCTTCAACTCCCACAGTGGAGTTTTCATTTGTGACAGATCTTGTGACTTCATTAGAAACTGCAATTAATGGGATACTATCTTGAATTTTATCCTTAGGCTTCTTATTGTCCATATAAATCTGAAGTAGTGCTGTAACACGCAAACTTTTAGGCACTTTAATGCTAATATTATTTATTTCTGTGATCAATTGATGTATAGTCTAATTCTTTGTATTAGTCATATCCAGCTCACTGTCCATTGTAGAGCTATTCTTTCAGAAGACATTTTTCTGTTAAGTTACTGAAAAGTCGCAGTTAAATTGAGAAAATAAAATCACACTTTAATTAATTGTTCTTTTATATTAAATGATACAGCATTTTATTGTTATAACTGATATTTACGTAAATATAAAAGTATCTAGTTTAAAGACGTCAGCACAATATCTTACATTCTTTTACTATGCAAGGGCAGAAGAAACTGACCGATCAACCTGACCCACATACTGAATACACAATCAATTGTTAGACAATGAATCTGCTTTTATGTTACCTGGATGTCACCTAATTCCAGAAAATGATCAGAGTCAGGAAAATGTGTATTTACTTGCTTAGAAATCGGATAGGCTTCATAATAAAGACCATATGCTAAGCTATGCCCGTATCTTCTTATGTATCTATAAACCTTACTTAAGTCCGTATCATTTAAGTTTTTCATAAGTATGGAATTATCCATTTTGAAGTTTTATTTCTTTAAAATGATGTATATCTGTCCCTGAATATTGTGTTTTCAGCAAACGTGCAGACCCTGATGAGGTGCCACATGGTCATCTTTAAAGTTTTAAGTTAGGGGTTTTTCGTGCAAAACAAATATCTATCTTTCTTGATCCACATCTGAATTAAGGGTGAGGTTGGCGCCATGAAACTGGTTTAAGCCCTCCAGTAAAGTATTGTTACTGACAGTTGCAAGGCGGTACTTCTTTTGTGGATCATTTATGTTTTTTTTCTGTCTTGTGTTTGTTACGCCTTTGTGTGGGTCTGTTTATTTGTGCCTTGTGGTCACCTGCTGGGAAAGGGCTGACTTCTTGGCTCTCGTTTGTGGTGTTTAACTGTGCGTTTGTCACTTTCCTATTAGTATCCTGGGTCAGGTGTGGTACTTAATTGTATCCATTCCTGATCTTTGCACCCTTACTTACTTCCAAAGTACCTGTTATCGAAGAGTTAAACAAACTATGTAGTATTTTAGATTATATTTCTGGCCTTCTTTACCAGTTAAACCCATACTTTTGTTTGATAGGCTGGAACAGAACAGGGAAGTGGTGACGTCAGAAAGCCTCGACCTGATAGCGAGGGAAGTGGGAAACCAGCACCGGAAATGAAACGAGAGGTAAGATTTTGTAACATCTGCTTGGACAAAATTGTCTATCTGCTGGCATACAAAAAAACAATTACGCAAATAAATGAGCCATGACATGTGATTTCCAACAATGAGGCATTTTGACAAGTGTATACTCAGACGAGCCTGTGCATCCTCCTTTTAAGCTTAGAAACTCAAAATCCTGTTCAGTCAGTAGCTTAACAGTCAGAGAAATTCAAGCGACAAGCTAAGGCTCTGATCAGACTGCGCGTATGCGCAGGCTGATCTGAGGCTATGCTTGTCGCACATACCACATTGTTGGAAATCTCATGTCGCAGCTCAAATGTGTTTTATCAAACACGTTTTGCTTACTGTTGCCTCAATACGTTTGGCATTGATCCATAAATCTGTTAAATTTACGGAACAGAACCCAAACTGACCTTTGCCTCGACATGTTTACTTATTGTGTCTAAAAAGTACCTTTATTTTTGTCTTACACGTGTATAAAGTAAAACGTTTCTTACATATAAAACACATCTGCAATTCTGAAAAAATGTGAGAGACAGTACGATTTAAGTTCTTTATATAGTTATAATTCTTAAAGCTGCATAGTCTGTAACTTTTGATCTTCTAATTTTAAAAATAATGTTTTTATTTTTCAAGAACACAGTAAAAATACTCAAATTCAGGTAAACATTTTACCATTTTCGTAAATCTTAACAAGTTATCACTATCAAAACAACTGCATTTATGTTAAAATTCAACGGTCTAGAACTATTGGAGGGACGCAAATAATTACCAACAAAAGAAAAATACACCTATTGATAGGATAATTCACTTTTCCTTGCAGTTTTCAGCTGTACTGAACAGTTTTATTGTGAAAACATAGCTTAATTCTACTTTTACAAATTATTTAAAAAGAAAATAATTTTTTTCGAAAAATGTTCATAGTTACAGAGTATGCAGCTTTAATCTATACTGAAACCAAGTTCTAATTTAACAACACGAAAATGACAACTTATAAATGTGAAATATGAAAAACTGCAACGCAGAACTCTCATGAATGGGAGTAGAGTGCCTCGTGCTAGTCTAACCTATACAGAGCAATGATAGACAGGGTCTTGTTAAATTAGTTCCAATTCTTCTGGAGATGTCTCCTTGACGCATTAAGCGCCACTAACAAACAAAGATTATGAAAAATTACGTCTGAAGTCCACATCTGTAACTATTTGCTAACACTTGATCCCTGCTCCCTTGATCCCTGAAAATAATGCATTGATCTCCCAAAATCCCTGAAAGAAAATTCCTTAGCTCCCTGAAAGTAATTTTCCTTTTCTCTCCAAATCCTTGAAATTAATTCAACTCTCCCCAAATCCCCAAAAATATAAGCCAATTCTCCCTAAAATGTATTTTTCTTTCTATAGGATTAAATTCACATACTTAAAAACTATGAAGCTATACACGAGCCTTCACTTAATATTTTACTTTAAACATGTAAAGATAGGACTTAGCCACGGAATACATGATATATAATTTTTGAATGAAATACATGATATATAGCTCAAAGTAGGAGGCCATCCTTTAAATTATGTTGCAGTACCTGGTAGAGTTTGTGTGAAGGAATGCTCTCTAGATATGATTTTTTATTAGGGTCAGCTAGACCATTTGTTTTTCTGGTGGGTGAGGGGATGTTTTTTTTTCCAATAAATGAAACTAGATTTTTTAGACAAACTGAAAGCATTAATCTTTGCAACCACAGAAAGTGTTTTAACTTCAGTTTCAACAAGTAAGAACATATCTGATCAACACTCATCAAAGCTTTAATAAAAACCAGCTAATTACCTGGATAGAAAATAACATACCAGGCACGTAGTTAACCCTGTTATGATGTTGATTGACACTTGTGCTAGGGGGGTCCAGGGGCATGCTCCCTCGAAAAAATAATGGTGCTATTTGGTGCATTCTGTTTAGTATGTTATTAGCAATCTAAAAATCAACAATTAGGATAATAAATCAACAACCCAAATTTTGTGCCATATTTTCTCCAAGATCAATCCAGATGCGCACGTTAGTACAAAATAAATACATCCACATTTTAAAAGGGTGGTCTGGGGGCGAAGCCAAAGAATTGTAAAAAAAAACTCATAGATTTTTCCTGTTTTACATCAAATATTACATACGAGGTGCGTAGATAGCCCTATAATGATGTGGATGCAGATTCGTGCTAGGGGTCCGGTGGCATGCTCCCTCGCAATTTCTTTTATAAAAATGGTGCAATTTGGTGCATTCTGAGTATTAAAAATATGTTATCAAACTAAAAATCCACAATTTTAAGGATAATTTTCCACATTAGTAAAAAATATTTGTCATATCAGTCACCAATACCAATCTAGAATAGCATTTTAGCATGAAAGTAAATACATTTAGATTTCCCATGGGGGGTCTGGGGGCCTTTCACCCAGAAAAGGAAGCTTTTTTCTTATAAGAAAAATCAAACGAAATGAAGACTTTTCCTTCAAGGTAAGATTTTTTTTTAACTTTTTGCAGGGCTACCTAAATCCCCAAAACTATGAGCTTGCTCCCTAAATCCCTAAAAATAATTACCAGTGCTCCCGAGATCCCTGAAAATAAATAGTCAACCTCCCCAGATCTACAAAACCCCTGGGGGCCTCAATGTTTGATTAAGAGGCTTCTAAAACATTTAAGCAGACGGCAAAACAGATTAAATTTGTTGTAATTGGCGCTTTAGGATTCAAAATTATCACGCTACCTGCGAACATCTTTAATATTGCATTGTTGTTGAATGATTGCATGCAAGATGTGAGTATAGAAAGCCAGTATAACCAGAACTGTGTCATTAGATAATGCCAAATAACACTTTTAATTTACAGGAAAAAACTACTTTTTTCGCATATGAAAGGCATCCATTTAATTGGGCCTCGTCGCGAGAAAACCTTTCTTTAGTGGCTTGCGAACAACAAAGCCGCAGACCAGCCTGCGCATACGCGCAGACTGATCAGCGCCTTTGTTTTTCGCTAACTGGAAAGTATCATATCTAGACTTGTTACGAGCGAAATTTCAATTGTCTAGCTAGTTTCTGTAGCTGAGCAGGCTGGTTTGAGTCTCGCTTTCACGGAAACCCCGAAGACAGGTTTTCTCGCGACGAGGCCCAATTATTCCTTATTCTTGCAAATCATCTTTCAACACCCTTTCAGGTAAAGCTATTGCATGCCCCTTTGTTGCTTCCATATACATATGAATGTTCTCTAAATCTCTATATGGAGGCTATACAGATAAAAAAGAAAGACCTTTTATGTCTTGTGGCTTGTATTATGGGGTACCAAATATCCCTTATACCTTGAAAAAACTCAGGCATGTATCCCTTATAAATTGGCAATTTTCCCTTTATTAGTTTTCCTAAATATTGAATATCCCTAATAACTTATATTTAAGTAAACAAAATTTTTGAGCGTAAATTGTACAAATTGTAAAATTTTTCCTTAACCATAAATTGCAACACATGTTTAGGTGCTCTAAGAACCGTCTAATCGAGACAATTTTTGGTTACCCACAACATATGTTTTAGTTGAGAAATAAGAAAATAAATCATTTGGTACGCACAAAGTACTGTACATCAAAACCAGCACAGAAAATTATGAATAATTAACATTAGAACAAGTGCATAAAAACAACAACAAAAACAGCCAGTAGGAGCTTAAGTGCATTCTATTTGTCCAATCTACTCCCTGGATTCTGCTGTTGTTAAAATACAAAAAAAAATGTTCATCTGACATGGAGGCCTCCTTTATAATGCAATGCATCATCACAGAGAAACAATCAACAAACAAACGTACTCAGATGAAACACAATTGTTATTTTTGCTGCCATAAATGCATTAAATACTAGAATCTAATAGCTATTAACTTAAGCATAACTCTATAACTTAATAAAGTGAATGTAAACTGCAACAGCTGTCACGCAGCCTTGCTTTATAAGTTGGCAAATATGGGCCACGTCGCGAGAAAACCTGTCTTTGGGGTTTCCGACAAAACAAGTTTCAAACCAATCTCCTCAGCTACAGAGACTAGCTAGAAAATAAAAAATTCACTTGTAGCAAGTTTACATTATAATTCTTTCCAAAAAGCAAATAACAACGGCGCTGATCAGACTGCGCGGATGTGCAGGCTGGTCTGCGCCTTTGTTATTTGCAAACCCTGAAGACAGGTTTTATGGTGTGTGCGTGTGTGTGTGTGTGTGTGTGTGTGTGTTCAATCAAACTTGCTCTCTTATACAAATGTCATAATCATTGTGTAGGTCATTTGTTTTCAAAGGTTATCAGCAGATACAAAGTCTCCACTAGTAAGGAAATAGTTTGTAAATGATCCTTACTGAGTTTAGCAAAATGCATTATCATGATATCTCTTGGCTATTACAGAAAAAGGAGGGACCTGGTGGCAAAGGTAAGGGAGATGAAGACAAAATGAAACCTGAAGGTTCTGGCAAAAAAGATGGGTCTGGTGGCAGAAAACCTGGTATGCCCAAGAATATGTTAGAGGAAGATTTGGCTAGGGCCCTAAAAGATTTTGAGATTTACGCTGAGGAAAGGGTGAGTATTTAATGGCATGAAGAGCAGTTTAAATGTTATTTAGATTTCAATTGTAAAGCCATAAAGACACATTGGTAGTTTATTTCCAGTATGCAATCTGATATGGTCCTCAACAAAATAATACCCCATCTTCGGGATTTCTGACAAAGCAAGTTTCAAACCAGTTACCTCAGCTGTAGAGACTAGATAAAAATGAATTTTTACCTATGATACTTTCAATAAAGTAAATAACAAAGACGCTGATCAGATTGTATGGATACACAGGCTTGTCTGCTCCAGTGTTGCTTTTAAACCCTCAAAGACAGGTTTTCTCGTGTCAAGGTCCATATGGAACAGTAGCATTTTATATATAGGATCTAAAGTGAGTGCTCATGTTTTATTGAATATATTGAACGAGTTTGGAAAAGCCATAAAATGTTAGGTGTGCCAGGCATTTTATCTCTTTTTCGCAACGAGTTTAATAAATTCAATAAAATATGAGCACGAGTGTTAGATTCTATTTCTCATATGACATTTAGATTACTTTGAAATCTCTTTTTGCTGTAAAAAGTTATGGGCTGAATTGAAATAAAATAATTATTGAATAAAATAATTGTTTTTGGTGTTTTATTTTGTCACAACGATCACCATAGATAATACCTAGCACATAACGCAAATAGAAAAAAATAGCCATTCAGGATGCACGTGCAATTTTCTCAAATATGCCTATGACGTAGCATAATGATTCGCATGAGTGATTACGATATTTTTCGATGTCATCAAACAGATAAAATGTCAGTAAATAAATTATTATAGAGAATGTTCGATTCCAGCATTTTTGCCAAAGAGTGTGTGCCCTGAAAAAGTGGTGCATAATTGGGCCTTCGGTGGTTTGCGACAACAAAGGCGCAGACCAGCCTGCGCATCCGCGCAGTCTGATCAGCGCCTTTGTTATTCGCGTTTTAGAAAGTATAATATCTAGACTTGCTATGAGCGAAATTTCAATGTTCTAGCTTGTCTCTGTAGCTGAGAAGAATGGTTTGAGTCTCGCTTTGTCGGAAACCCCAAAGACAGGGTTTCTCGCGGCGAGGCCCAATTAAAGTGGCTCACTGTATAGATGGAGAGGATTACATCGTCACTGAGTGCAGTGTTATAACTACTGTCGTGCCAACCAAGAGTGACAGTGACGTATATTTTGTTTACAATTGCTAAGTTCAACATTATCGTGTACACTTCACTTGAGCTAACGCGAATTGTAAGATCGCTTGTGTATTAATCCTATCCTGTGGATAGGATGAATACACAAGTGATCTATCGATCCCAAGTCCCTTATACGTTGTAAACAAAACATGACGTCACTGTCATTCTTGGCTGGCAGGCCAGTAAGTGCATAGCATATCACCTGTTTTCCACCAAAAATCTAATTATCTTAACATTATTTTAGTGAGGTTTCTGAATTTGAACCGCATGCGTCTATCTTTCTGTAACTATTTGCATGCTGGGTATTTTTTCATGCTTTTCACGATTTTGTTGTCATTTGTTGAATTTCGTCAAAATCAACTTTTCAAAAAAAATCTCGGAGAAACAGTCTCATAGTTTCAAGATGTCTAGATCCACACCAAGATCCATATTCTCTTGGCCCTTATCTGGGTCTAAACCATTATCATAGGATATCAGCAGATAACAAAAGTTGCCTTTAGCAAGAAAAGAGTTAGCTTCGCAAAACTTATAAAAATGTTATCTTTTGGCTATTTACAGAAAATGAAGGAGGGACCTGGCGGCAAAGGTAAGGGTGGTGAAGGCAAAATGAAACCTGAGGGTTCTGGTGGCAAAGGTAAAGGTGGTGAAGACAAAATGAAACCTGAAGGTTCTGGCAATAAAGATGGTTCTGGTGGCAGAAAACCTGGTATGCCCAAGAACAAGCTAGAGGAAGATTTGACTAGGGCCCTAAAAGATTTTGAGATATATGCTGCATCTGAGGAAGCTCTTGAGGAAAGGGTGAGAATTTAACGGAAATGAAGAGCAGTTTTAGTGTTTCCATATATGATTTTTTGTGTTGATAAGGTAAGTTAGATTTAATTTGTTAAGAACTGAGGACGCTTTGATAATTTATCATTTGTGTCCAACCTTATATGGATTTGCAGTGATTATACCAACAGCACTGTTGGAACAATAAGATTTAAACTGTAAATATGGATTTATGAGAAAACAACACACATTTAATCCACTTCAGAAATTTCAAATATGATTTTCTCATAGTAATTAACTTATTTAGATCTGAATTGTAAAGAAATTAAAATAAGTTTATTATTTTTAAATACTACCTGATATAGATCAGCAGTAATTATAACACTGCTTTTGTCCAATCAATTAGATTTATTTGGCAAAATTCAATTTTTATTTATACTCAACAAAAAAGGTTATGGAAATCTCAGAAAACCATGCAACATAAGAACACCAAAGCAAAAATATATTCAATTTTATTTATTTGTTTAGATACATGTCATCGGTTGAAAAACATGTTTACTTTAAGTTGCTAGCTCCAATACCTTTCTTTTGACACAGTGTCAAGTAACCCAGGGGTCAAAGTTATTTTTCGCAAAAATGTCTAGAGAGTATTCCCCCATAAACACATAAATAACATGCAAGTTTTCAAAACTTGAAATGCAATTCCTTTAAATGTCACATGAAATTAACTTTAGCCTTAAACATCTCATTTCGAAGAAGTAAGAGTGTGTCCCCAGTCAATGGCAAATTAGGACTATCACCGGTTCGGATACCCTGGAATATTCTTGTGATTTGGTGGTGAGGGATCAGCATCGATACCTCCTGCAGGCTGAATGTTTCTTGATGACTTTATTATGCGTTGGGCCCTCTGTCCAAAAATGTCATAGACATGTTTAAATTGTAGACATTACTGATGAGCGAACTGACCAGTCAATGCGCTCAACATTGTTTTTGCTGATTCTAGTGAGGTGTGTTCTGGCATTGTTATCATAGGCCTGGTACTGTCACTAGTTTTCGCACAAAAAGGCAGGACAACAGACCCCATTGACGGATTAAGTGTCCCTGTATAACCACCAGTGCTGTCGTTCAAGGTTTTAAACATCTCCATCTCCCGAGGGACCTGGCGAACCTTAATGCATGAAAGCCTATGTTTGCTCCGTAAATTGATTTTTTGCTAAAAATGGAGTGAAGACCAGTCAACGTTGACACTGATTTACTAAGCTGCTGTGGGCGCTACAGACCAAACTAGAACGTCATTATAAAGAAAAATAGTCACAATATGCTATTGTGAAATTCACAAGTCTTTAAATGTTTTAGTTATTTTGTCATAGCCCCTCAAACACAATTTCCTTAACTTTTTTGTTGAGTATTCTAGAAGAGTTGGGCCGCTCATTTACCTTTCACACAAGATCTGATGAATTTAGGGCCAACTATTTTTAATAAAAATAAAGAAAAGAAGTATAATGATTGCTTCAATGGACAACTGACCAGGTACCTATCGTTTTTTTTCAAATTGCAGCATTTTATTACACTTGAACTGCTCAATGATCTTTCACAGAAAATGTGATTTAAAATAGCTATAAATGAACCTGAGATAATCCATTGTTTAGATAATATTAAAGTAAGAAACCAAAATTATTGATTCAGTGCTCAACTCAATTGACCTTGGAAATCTTACTCATAAATATTATAATTCAGACAATTGTATTGATGCCACAATTACATTAAATTTCCATGATAAAAAGAAAAGCATATGCAAATTCTTTGGCATCTTGTATATTGAATACTACTTGTGCCATTTTAATAAGGGTGAAGTTAGGCTCTTGCAGTTTTCATGCTGCCTTGCATTAATTTGCAAATATATAAGGTGTGTAGAAAGTCAAAGGTTTTGGTTTGGTTTGTTACTTTACATCTTAGTCAACACTATGGTAATGTAAGGACAGTCAGTTCACCTAACCATTCTTTTTTTTTCCTTGGCAAGCTTGACCAAGCGGTTAACCAGTACTTTATGCACTTACTTTTGCTTGTAACTGACAACAATCCTTCTTGAATCAGCAGAAGGGAGCCACCTTGACGACATGTCATTCAATATGTTGTATTGCTTATAGACCAAATCAAATATAGGGAAGCTTACGTCGTCGCTAAAGCTAGTATCTCACTGGGATGCGAGCAATTTGCGACTATTTCGAGACCAATTTGAGACACGTTTTGGCGACAAAAATACGACATTTCAACCATAATCACATTGCGGTCACACCGAATGTGCGATTAAGACATATTTGCGACAGTCGCACGAATGTCGTACGACTGTCGCACGAATCATTGGCGAATGTTTCACGACATTCGCGCGACATTCGTGCGACATTCGCGAGACACTCGCACGATGTTCGCCCGATGAAATTGCGATAATTTATTACCATCGACCGCCTCACGACGTTCTCGCGATCGTCGTGCGACTGTCGCTCGAAGGTCGTGCGACTGTCGCACGATGGTTTTGCGAGAAATGATAAACCAAGAAAAATAAACATTCTAGCAAGCATTGAAACTTCAGACTAGGAAGGTCTCTACTCTGTTGGAAGGAACTAGAGGGCTGGAAGGAGCTATATTGTTGGAAGATGTCACGCTGCTGGGTGGTTTTGGACTGTAGAATGGTAGCAAATATTGAGTTAGACAAAAGTTAACTCGTTTAAACTGCACAGTTATGATGGCCCATCAAGCAGCTTAAGAAAGTCAGTCGAGAACGTACATGCACTAATTGTCCATACGTATGGCATGATGAGCCCAATCAAATCAAAATAACAATGAGTTAAGCTGAGCCTCGTCCTGCGAAAATCTATTTTATACAGTTTTGCGCACAGCAACTGCACAGATCAGAGTGCATGGATGCGCATTCTAATCAGAATCTTAGATGTCCGCTGCAGTGATAATTTGTTTATAGGGCTCTGTATGCCAAATTCAAACCTTAGAAGAGCTGCTGAGACTAAGCAGGCTGTTGTAGTATAACCAAGACACAATAATAATACCTTTATACCGTCATAGAAATAGTAAACATTTAAGCAGGCCTTACAAATCATACTTAACAAAATTATCCTCTCAGAATGCAGAACCATTTTTAATAACTGAAATTACTCCAAACAGTATACATATAAGTAAGCCTAGTCAATACACCATACTTGGATGGAACTATCCTCTCAGATAGCAAGAATACTTGACAACTGGAATTCGTAAAAACTGTATACTTAAGTATGCCTAACCAAGATCTCTTACTAAGAAGGAACTATCATCTCAGATACATGTAGGAGGAACTCTTTTAACGAACCTTTGGCGACATAATTGCGAGTAATTTAAGATAATCACGCGATAGTCGTGAGACGTTCGTGCGACTGTCTCACGACATTCGCCAGAACATCGCTTAGTTTAATTTACTCGCAATGTTGTCGCGAAGTGTCTCATTTATGTCGTAATTGGTTAGCAATTCAGTCTTATTTATCTCGCAAATATGTCATGTTTCAAAATGATTGCGACTAAATTGCGAGGGGTCGGCGACAAGTTCGCGACAGGTTCGAGACACCCGCGATGATTTTGCGACTATTTTGCGAGGAATTTTGTCGCATCAAATTTTTGAACATGTTCAAAATTTTCGCGACTACTTTGCGCCACTTGGCGACACATGCGAGGAAATTATGAATCACTGGCGACTGTTTCGAGACTGTTTTGCGAGCCACTCGCGATGTCTGTCGCCAGCTGTCGCAAAACAGTCGCAGTCCAGTGAGATAGGGGCTTAAGTGTAGTATTGCAACTAAGTAGAATGTACTTTTACTGTTTCCTGTCAAAAACACTAATTATCTAAACAATCTAGCTTTCTGAGGGTTCTCAATTGGAATCGTATGCATCAGTCTTGTATCTATAATATTTTGCATAATGGGGTAATTGTTAATGCTTTTTATGATTTTGTTGTCATCTGGTGACTTTTTCAAACAAATCTTGGAGATACAGCCTCTGTGTTTCTAGTTGCTAAGACCAAAATCAGGATCGACGTTCTGTTGGTCCTAATCTGGGTCAAACCCATTTGTACATTTTATCAGCAGATGATGAAAGTCACCGGCTAGCAAGCATAGAGTTAAATGATCCTCACTTAGTTAAGCAAAGTTTATAAAAAATGATATCTATTGGCTTTTTACAGAAAATGAAGGAGGGACCTGGCGGCAAAGGTAAGGGTGGTGAAGACAAAATGAAACCTGAGGGTTCTGGTGGCAAAGGTAAAGGTGGTGAAGACAAAATGAAACCTGAAGGTTCTGGCAGAAAAGATGGGTCTGGTGGCAGAAAACCTGGTATGCCCAAGAACAAGGTCGAGGAAGATTTAGCTAGGGCCTTAAAAAATTTTGAGATTTACGCTGAGGAAAGGGTGAGCATTTGATAACATAAAGAGCAGTTTGCGACAGTCTACATGCCTAGTTTTAAACCCAATCACGGTTTAAAGCTATGTTTCCTCTTTAATTGCACAACGGTGGGTCAGGCCTCAGACTCTATGACGGCTCTGACGTAAAGCTTTAATCGGTGGGTTGGTGCCTGATGCTTATCTGTAGCTGGACCCACCATGGCTCAACTTGAGGTTTTCTTTAGCTCTGACTATCTGTGAGTCATGAGCCCTTTTCTTTGTTTCATCATGGAGTGTTAATTTGATTAGAGTGTTTTCCATGATGAAACATTGTATTAGTTAGATGGCCTCCATGCGAGCTGAAAATTTCTTGTACTTCAACAACAGCAGAATCTACGGCGAAGATTTGGTACCAGCAAAATGCATTTAAGCCCCCGGGTGGCTAAAGCTTCTGTCCGTTCTAAGGCGGTGGTTCTGTTGTTGTTGACTTTTTGTTTATTGTTACTCCCATTGTGGGAGTCTGTAATTGTTCTATGTTTTAGTTTACGTTACTTCTAGTATTGCAATCATCTTGATGGGGAAGAGAGAGCTGATTGCTTTGCTTAATTTGTCTTCCTGGTGTCTTGTGATGGTTGAGCAGCTCTTCCTCACGGTGCCACGGGGTTGTCTGCAGTTTGTGATTGTGGTATTTCCTGATCATACTCACTTACTATTTTAAATGTTATTTAGATTTCAATTGTAAAGTAATAAAGACACATTGGTAGTTTATTTCCAGTATGCAACCTGATATGGTCAGCAACACAATAATACCCATTTTCGTGATTTCTGACAAATCAAGTTTCAAACCAGTTACCTCAGCTGCAGAGACTAGATAAAAATGAATTTTCACCTGTAGTAAAATGACATAATATACAATCAATAAAGCGAATAACAAAGACGCTGGTCAGATTTTATGGATACACAGGCTTGTCTGCGCCAGTGTTGCTTTTTAAACCCTCAAAGACAGGTTTTCTCGTGTCAAGGCCCATATGGAACAGTAGCATTTTATATAGAGGATCTAACGTGAGTGCTCATGTTTTATTGAATATATTGAACGAGTTTAAAAAAGGCATAAAATGTGAGGTTTGTCAAGCATTTTATCTCTTTTTTTATCGCAACGAGTTTAATAAATTCAATAAAATAGGAGAACAAGTGTTTGATTCTATTTATCATATGACATTTAGATTACTTTGAAATCTCTTTTCTGCCATTAAAAGTTACGGGCTGAATTTAAATAAAATAATTATTGAATAAAATAATTGTTTTTGGTGTTTTTCTGTCACAACGATCACCATAGATAATACCTAGCACATAACGCAAATAGAAAATATAGCCATTCAGGTTGCACATGCAATTTTCTCAAAAATGCCTATGACGTAGCATAATGATTCGCATGAGTGATTACGATATTTTTGATGTCATCAAACAGATAAAATGTCAGTAAGTAAATTATTATAGAGAATGTTCGATTCAAGCATTTTTACCAAAAAGTGTGTGCCCTGAAATAGTGGTGCATAATTAAAGTGGCTCACTGTATAGATGGAGAGTATTACATCGTCACTGAGTGCAGTGTTACAACTAAGTACAGAGAAAAAGCTAACAGGGGCCAAGTAGCCCAGTGCCCCTAAATTTTGGGCTGGGCCCCTAAAAGTAAATGTTTAAGGGCCCAGCTTGCCCCTGAAAAAAGGGTAGTATGGAAATGTATGAAGTCTTGTTAAATCTGACACTAGCTGTTGGAAGTTTACAAATCTTCAAATACTGTTAATTAAACCCTAAAAACATCAATTATGACTGCAGCAGACGACACATTTTGGGACATCTTTCCGAATTTTCGAAAAAAATAAGGTATGATATTTCATGAAAATCGTCTGCCAGCAGACGATTCTCATGAAACACCATGCCTGATTTGTTAATTTTGAAAAAGAGGCAAAATTTGAAGTTGTTCTCTGCTGCAAATTATGAGTTAATATGGTAAATAATTAGAGGAATACAGATTTTGAGGGTCTCTGACTTCAATTATGAGTAAAGCAAAATTAATTCTTGGCAATGCTGTCCAAAATAGACTAATTTTCGACCAAATCCTGGGCCGCTTAGTTTTCGGCTGGGCCCCCAATCATTTTGTTTTAGGGGCCCAGCTTGCTCCTGGCGAAAAAAAAATAGTCTGTATCCCTTTAACATATACCATATCACCTGTTTTCAATCAAAAATATAATTACCTTAACATTATTTTGTGAGGGTTCTGAATTTGAACCGAATGTGTCAGTCTTTCTGTAACTATTTGCATGCTGGGTAATTTTTCATGCTTTTTCACGATTTTGTTGTCATATGTTGACTTTCCTCAAAATCAACTTTTCAACAACAAAAAAAAAACAGAAAAAAAAACCTTGAAGAAACAGTCTCATATTTCAAGAGGTTCAGATCCACACAAGGATTGATATTCTGTTGGCCATAATCTGGGTCTAAACCATTATCATAGGATATCTGCAGATAACAAAAGTTGCCCTAAGCAAGAAAAGAGTTAGTTTAGCCAATTTATAAAAATGATATCTATTGGCTATTTACAGAAAATGAAGGAGGGGCCCGGCAGCAAAGGTAAGGGTGGTGAAGACAAAATGAAACCTGAGGGTTCTGGCGGCAAAAATAAAGGTGGCGAAGACGAAATGAAACCTGAAGGTTCTGG
Source organism: Loripinus fragilis (assembly GCA_964019695.1). Taxonomy (NCBI): domain Eukaryota; kingdom Metazoa; phylum Mollusca; class Bivalvia; order Lucinida; family Lucinidae; genus Loripinus; species Loripinus fragilis. Next base: position 39,614,377 of record OZ026515.1, read on the forward strand.
CAGAAAAGATGGTTCTGGTGGCAGAAAACCTGGTATGCCCAAGAACAAGTTAGAGGAAGATTTGGCTTGGGCCCTACTTGATTTAGAGATTTACGCTGCATCTGAGGAAGCTCTTGAAGAAAGGGTGAGAAGTTAATGTACCTGAAGAGCAATTTCAGTTTTTCCATAATATATTTTTCTTGTGTTGATAAAGATTTAATGTGTGAAGAACTGAAGATGCTTTGGTTATTTATTATTTGTGTGCAACCTGATATGGATCAGGAGTGTTTATACCAACAGCATTGTTGTAACAATTCGATTCACCCTGTAATTATGATTTTATGAGAAAATAACACGCATTAAAGCCACTTCTAAATTTTCATATATGATTTTCTCATAGTAATTAATTATCTAGATCTCAATTGTAAAGAAATTAAAAGGCGTTTATTAATTTCTAAATGCTACCTGATATAGATCAGCAGCGATTATAACACAACTTTATGTTGTCTCGGTCTGACAATAATCAAACTGATATTATTGAAGCTTTTAACTCAACCTCAAGATATTTAGATGATTTACTTAATATTAATAATCCTTACTTTGAACAAATGGTAGGTCAGATATATCCCACTGAACTTCAGTTAAATAAGGCGAATTCTTCTGATACTGAAGCTCCTGATACTGAAGTTTTTGGACTTGAACTTGTCAATAACAAATGGCATAGTTTCTTTTAAAATTTATGATAAAGGGGATGATTTTAATTTTGAAATAGTAAATTTCCCCTTTATTAAATGAAATGTTCCTCGCTCTCTTTCCTATGGTTTATATATTTCTCAGCTTATTCGTTTTGCTAGAGTGTGTTCTAATGTTGATGACTTCAACAACAGAAACTTATTATTAACTGCTAAGTTATTAAAACAAGGTTATAGATATCATAAAATTCAAAAAGCATTTTCTAAATTCTACCACAGACACTCAGAGTTTATTGTTAAATACAACATTGGGTTAAAAACTCTTCTGCAACAAGGCATATCAGAACCTATATTTTATGGTGATTTAGTTTATGAATTCAAACGAATTGTTGGAAAACCTAATTTTAGTGATCAATTCAAAAATATAGTAAAACTTTAAGTAAGGGTTGGAAATAACTTGGATATCATGCGACAGTCTGCATGCCTAGTTTTAAACCCAATCACGGTTTATAGCTATGGTTTCCTCTTTAATTGCATGATGGTGGGTCAGGCCTCAGACACTATGACGGCTCTGACGTAAAGCTTTAATCGGTGGGTTGGTGCCTGATGCTTATCTGTAGCTGGACCCACCATGGCTCAACTTGAGGTTTTCTTTAGCTCTGACTATCTGTGAGTCATGAGCCCTTTTCTTTGTTTCATCATGGTGTGTTAATTTGATTAGAGTGTATTCCATGATTATACATTGCATTAGTTAGATGGCCTCCATGCAAGCTGAACATTTCTTGTACTTCAACAACAGCAGAATCTAGGGCGAAGATTTGGTACCAGTAAAATGCATTTAAGGCCCCCCAGTTGCTTAGGCTGCTGTCCCTTCTAAGGCGGTGGTTCTGTTGTTGTTGACTTTTTGTTTATTGTTACTCCCATTAAGAGAGTCTGTAATTGTTCAATGTTGTATGTTACTTTATGTCCATTCTAGTATTGCAATCATCTTGATGGGGAAGAGAGAGCTGGTTGCTTTACTTAATTTGTCTTCCTGGTGTCTCGTGATGGTTGAGGGGCTCTTCCTCACGGTGTCACGGGGTTGTCTGCGGTTTGTGATTGTGGTATTTCCTGATCATACTCACTTACTATTTTTGTCCAATCAATTAGATTTATTTGGCAAATGCCAATTTTATATAGTACTATCAATTCAACTATTAGTGATAATGTGCACAAACCAATTACCAATTACAGTATTCTAGAAGCGTTGGGCCGCTCGTTTACCTTTCACACAAGATCTGATGGATCTAAGGCCAACTATTTTAACAAAAATAAAGAAAAGAAATATACGGTTTGCTTCAATGGACAACTGACCAGGTACCTATCATTCTTTACCAATTGCAGCATTTTAAAACGCTTGAACTGCTCAATGATCTTTCACAGGAAGTGTGATTTAAAATAGCTATGATTGAACCTGAGATAATCCATTGTTTAGATAGTATTTAAGCAAGAAACCATAATAATTGTTGCATTGCTCAACTCAACTGACCATGGAAAATATCATACACATAAATATTATAATGCCTACAAATTGTTAGAAGTAAGAGAGAGGGCAAAGATCAGGTATTGATACAATCAAACACCACACCTGACCCAGGATACCAATGGGAAAGTGACAGCATCACAAATAGACATCACAAACGAGAGCCAAGAGGTCAGCCCTTTCCCAACAGGTAACCACAAGGCATCAACAAACAGATGTGCATGAAAGCATAACAAAAAAAGACAGAAATAACATAAATGATCCACAAAAGAAGCACTGCCTTGGAACGGTCAGTAAAAAATAGTTTTAAACCGGTTTAATGGTGCACCAACCTCACCCTTAGTTCAGATGTGGATTAAGACACAAAGATGTTTGGTTTGCATGAAAGACCCCTAACTTATCGATGCATCGTTCCTAGAACATATAAATCAAGATGTAAAAAGGAGATAAAGCAAAGATAAGGACTCAAGAGTAAATAAAACTGAATACCGGAGCAAAAGAAACCCAACAGGTAAACCCAGGTGGGCCCGACAACAGCCAAAGCTCAGGTTTATACCATCTCATCAATAGATAAGTCTTTAAGTTGGAACCCTCATAGAGTCTGAAGTCTGAAGTTATATATATTGATGCCACGATTACATTAAATTTCCATGATATATAGAAAGACTTTTGCAAAATATTTGGTATCTTGTATATTTGATAATATTTGTACAATTTTAATGAGGGTGAAGTTAAACTCAACTTTCATAACTTTCATGCTGCCTTTTATTAATTTGCAAATATGGTAGGTGTATAGATAGTAAAAACATTTGGTTTGGTTTGTTACTTTTTATCTTAGTCAACAGCTGTGGTAAAGTCAAGACAGTCAGTTCAACTAACCATTATTTATCTGGGCAATCTTGACCAAGCGGTTAACCAGTACTTTATGCACTTACTTTTGCTTGTAACTCGCAACAATCCTTCTTAAATCATCGGAAGGGCACCACCTTGACGACGCGTCATTCAATATGCTGTATTGTTTATAGACCAAATCAAATATAGGGAAGATTAAGTCGTCGCTGAGTGCAGTATTGCAACTAAGTACATGCCCTATTACTGTTTTCTGTCAAAACAACTAATTATCTAAACATTCTTTCTTTCTGGGGGTTCTAAATTGGAATTATATGCGTCAGCCTTCAATCTATAACTATTTGCATGCTTGATAATTGTTAATGCTTATTCATGATTTACTTGTCTACTGTTGATATTTGTCAAAATCATCTTTTCAAACAAATCTCAATGTTTCTATCTATTCAGACCCAAATCAGGTTCGACGTTCTGTTGATCCTGAGATGGGTCAGGACCATATGCACATTTTATCAGCAGATGATGAAAGTCGTGGCTAGCAAGGAAAGAGTTAATGATCATCACTAAGTTAAGCAAAGTTTATAAAATGAAATATATTGGCTATTTACAGAAAATGAAGGAGGGGCCTGGCAGCAAAGGTAAGGGTGGTGAAGACAAAATTAAACCTGAGGGTTCTGGCGGCAAAAATAAAGGTGTCGAAGACAAAATGAAACCTGAAGGTTCTGGCAGAAAAGATGGTTCTGGTGGCAGAAAACCTGGTATGCCCAAGAACAAGTTAGAGGAAGATTTGGCTAGGGCCCTAAACGATTTTGAGGAAGCTCTTGAAGAAAGGGTGAGAAATTAACGTACCTGAAGAGCAATTTCAGTTTTTCCATAATTTGATTTTCTTGTGTAGATAAAGATTCAATTTGTGAAGAACTGAAGACGCTTTGCTTATTTATTATTTGTGTGCAACCTGATATGGATCAGGAGTGTTTATACCAACAGCATTGTTGTAACAATTCGATTCACCCTGTAATTATGATTTTATGAGAATACAACACGCATTGAAGCCACTTTAGAATTTTCAAATATGATTTTCTCATTGTAATTGATTAATTTAAATCTCAATTGTAGATAGATTAAAATAAGATAGAGGGCAAAGATCAGGAACCGATACAATCAAGCACCACACCTGACCAAGGATACCAATGGGAAAGTGACAACTTCACAATTAGACGTCACAAACGAGAGCCAAGAGGTAAGCCCTTTCCACGCAGGTTGCCACAAGGCATCAATAAACAGACGCACATGAAAGCATAACAAAAAGAAGACAGAAATAACATAAAGGATCCACAAAAGAAGCACCACCTTGGAACAGTCGGTAGAAATATTTTACTGGAGGGCTTAAGCTGGTTTCATGACACGCCAACCTCACCCTTTTTTCAGATGTTAATCAAGACACATAGATGTTTGGTTTGCATGACCCCTAACTTATCAATGCATCATCTCCTAGAAGGCGATTGTTAATTTTTAAATGCTACCTGATATAGAGAGCAGCGATTGTAACACTACTCTTGCCCAATCAATTTATTTATTTATTTGGTGAATAACACTTTTTATATAGAACTATCAATTCAACTTTTAGTGGTAATGTGCACGACCCATTTACCAATTACAGTATTCTAGAAGAGTTGGACCGCTCATTTACCTTTCACACAAGATCTGATGAATCTAGGGTCAAACATTTTTATTAAAAGAATGAAAAGATATATAATGAATGCTCAATGGACAACTGACCAGGTTTCTATCGTTCTATATCAATTGCAGCATTTTAAACACTTGAACCGCTCAATGATCTTTCACAGATAATGTGATCTAAAATAGCTATTAGTGAACCTGAGATAATTTATAGGTGTAGAAAATAACATGTTCTTACAGATTGCATAACTATTTTGTTTATCAAAGCATTTCAACTGCTACCTAGACAGACATAATAACATCTATTTTTGTTTTAAAGAAAATTGGAGGTAACTTAATTAACGACCATTTTGGAGACTATTGTCAGCCTAATTTTTTAAACACCTACCTGGACTATAGGCTAATAGCATATATCTACCAAAAACAAGCATCAAAACTTCTAACCACGACCGTGTAGGGTAAATCGAAAATTTGGATATTTGATTCCAAACTATTACTCCCATTATGGGATTCTGTAATTGTTCTATGATTTGTTGTGCTTTACTTGGTCTCAATACTAGTTTTGCAATCACCTTGATGAGAAAGAGAGAGCATGTTACTTTGCTTTGTTTGTCTTCCTGGTGTCTCGTGATTGTTGTGTAGCTCTTCCTCATGATGCCATGGGTTTGTCTTCAGTTTGTGATTGTGGTATTTCCTTTCCTTATCATACTCAATATTAATAAAGAAACCTACCTTGACACACTATCATTCAATATCTAGTATTTTTTTATAAATTGAGAAGATAACAGCATCACTGAGGGCAGTGTTGTACCTTAATGCCTACCTGTTTACTTGATTTCTGTCAGAAAATTGCATTATCTAAAAAAATCCTTTGCAATTTTTAACCATACGAGGGTTGTTCCAGTAAATCATGGACTTTTTTTCTAACACAAGACTGTGTACCAGTAACTCCATGATGTTTAAAGGATGTGTTTATATACATATGGGAAACATCTTGTATAAATATGGGTAAAATCGCAGTTTAGATAATAAATTTATGAACCTTTACGGCGCACGTCAAAATATTTTCAATGAAAATCATCTAGTCCAAAAGGTAGTGTACATTTTATCAAATTTCGCTGTTGTATTTCAAACAATGTATTGCCACATCAACTGGTAACTATGCAAGGTTAAGTTTTGAAAATTTGAAACGTTTGTGGCCATTTGCAGTGATTTTATAAAAGATTTTACATACCTACTGCATTTCTATTTTTTCAGAAAAAGCTAACGTTTTGAGAAACGGTACGGCGCAAAAATTAGACTTTCAATAATTTCAGGTTAATTAAACACATAAAACTACGTTCTTTTAATGTTAAAATGATTAGTAGAACAGTCACTAGTATCGTTAAATGGATTTTGTGTAACATCATTTGAGTAATATCACAAAGACAAGCTCCTTTCGTCAATTTAACAGAACACATGCTATTTTTCTGTTAATTATTTTAATGGATAATATGTTATCTCGTATTAAATCTAAAAGATCTCGCTTGTTTGTGTGCTTAAAATATCTATTCTACCTATATAGTCATTACTTGAACTAAGGAGACTTACTCAACAAATAGATGACAATATTTGTTACCCTTTAAGCATATTTAAGAAGAGTAGAGTCAAAACATTTGACCACCCTTCTTTGAAAATACAGCAAAATAATTTGCGACGTGCTCCGCATACTCTGAGAACCCTTAAAAAAAGGTTCATAACTTTGTTATCTAAACTGTGATTTCATCCTTTTTTGTAGAAAATGTGTCTTAGATGAATATAAACATAGAATACAAAATTCATTGAATTCCTGATACACAGTCTCATTTTATAACAAAAGTACACGATTTACTGGGACAACCCTCGTATGCATCAGCTTTGTATCTGTAACTCTTTGCACGCTGTGTAAGTAAGTCTCCATTCTTCTGCTAATCTTTCAAAATTAATTAAAAAAAAGCCTTTCAGGAACACTTTCAGAATTTCAAACGGTCTAGATACAGATCAGGATTGATGTTCTGTTGTCCTGATCTGTTCCGATAGGAAATCAGCAGGTGACAAAAGTCGTCATTTGCACAGCTAGCACTGTAGTTAGCAAAAAGTATTACATAATGATGCTTGTTTTGCTATTTACAGAAAATGAAGGAGGGACCTAGCGGCAAAGGTAAGAGTGGTGATGGACAAATGAAACCTGAGGGTTCTGGCGGCAAAAATAAAGGTGGCCAAGACAAAATGAAACCTGAAGGTTCTGGCAAAAAAGATGGGTCTGGTGGCAGAAAACCTGGTATGCCCAAGAACAAGGTCGAGGAAGATTTAGCTAGGGCCCTACTTGATTTGGAGATTTACGCTGCACCTGGTGAAGCTCCTGAGGAAAGGGTGAGGAATTAACTTACATAAAGAGCAATTTCGGTGTTTCCATAAGATTTTGTCTTAATTACAGTACTTAAATCTAAATTTTTAACAATGAAGACGCATTATTGCAACCTGATAAAGACCAGCAGAGGTTGTAACTACATAACTGTCAAAACATTGCTTAATTTGGTAAATATAATTTTATTTAGTACTATCAATTCAATGGCTTAATGCTAAGATACACAATTTAATTACCAATTACAGTATGTTTGCCCTCTACACCATAATAACTTCTTTTGACGCCTTTGAAATATCATGAACTTGAAAATATTATAGATATTGGAGCATTTGGTCCTTTGGAGCAAATCCTCCATTTTCCATTTGAGCCAAAATATGTGAAAACCAGCCTTAATGGCAAAGTCGTCAAAATTTAGTTAATTATACACCCTTTATCTACGATGTGTTAAGTTATCTCCATTATTCTTCGAAATATACTGACCCACACTTCCAACGCAAAATGTTTCAGGAATGTAACTTTAATCAATATATGAGGTTTTGCCGTAATCATTGTACCGTTCAGGGGTTATGGCAGACTTTCACCCAATCAGGTTATGATTAAAAGGGAGTGATTGACTGATGAAAATCTACTTTCATTTTTACATATTATATATAAGTGTTTTAATTTTTGATAAAATTGCATTACAATGGATGAACCAAAATATATGTAATATTCAAGGATCAGTTTGATTTTGCGTTAGAAGTGTGGTTCAGTATATGATATTTTGGTGTGTTTATTGATGAGGATCATAGCAAGCTTTCAACGTTATACTGGTTACCTAAACTTCATAAACGACCCAATAAGACGCGTTTTATAGCTAATTCTAGCTCATGTACTACTACCAAGTTGTCTATGCCTTTGAGTTTTTGCCTCACTGCGATTAAAAGCCATGTTATAAAATATTGTATAACAGTTTATGAAAGAAATGGTAAAAAAATATTTTGGTCTATTAAAAGTTCAGGTGAGATTCTTAATAAATTAAAATCTAAATGTTTTCTAGCATCTAGTTTGTCTACATATAATTTCTCTAGTCTCTGTACTACGTTGCCTCATGATCTAAATAAAGAAAAACTACCGGAATTAATTATACAAACTTTTAACAGAGAGGGCTCACTTTATTTAACTTGTGTTGAGAACCCTGCCTTTTTGCTTCCAAACAACTTAAACAATATAAGTATGGTCATGTCAGAAAGTGTGTGACGCTCTCCTTATCTTTTGGACAACATATTCATAAGATTTGGCTCGAAATTATAAAGACAGATTGTAGGTATTCCAGGGTACTAATTGTGCTCCTCTTGTTGCAGATTTTTTTGTTTTGTTATGAGAGAGACTTCATGTTGTCTCTGTCAGACAGTAATCAAACTGATATTATTGAAACTTTTAACTCCACTTCCAGATATTTAGATGACTTACTTAATATTGATAATCCTCATTTTGAACATACGGTAGGTCAGATAGTTTCCACAGAAATTCAGTTAAATAAAGCCATTTATGCTGATACAGAAGCCCTTTTTTTTACTTCGACTTGTCCCTGACAAATGGCATAGTTTCATCTAAGATTTATGATAAATGGGATGATTTTAGTTTTGAAATAGTAAATTTCCCATTTCTTGATGGAGATGTTCCTCGCTCCCTTCTATGGTGAATATATTTCGCAACTTATTCATTTTGCAAGAGTGTGTTCAAATGTTGATGACTCCAACAACAGAAACCTATTTATGACTGCTAAGTTATTAAAGCAAGGTTATAGTTATAATAAAATTCGAAAAGTATGTTCTAAATTCTACCACAGACACCCAGAGTTAATTGTTAAATACAGTATTGGTTTAAAAACTCTTCTTTAACAGGGCATATCAGGACCTATATTTATGGTGATTTTGTTTATAAATTCAAAAGAATTGTTAGAAAACCATATTTTAGTAATCAATTCTAAAAGATTATCAAACGTTATAAAACTTGGACATAACTTGGATATCATGCAACAGTCTGCATGCCTGGATGTAAACCCAATCACGGTTTATAGCTATGGTTTCCTCTTTAATTGTATGACAGTGGGTCAGGCCTCAGACTCAATGACAGGTTTGACGTAAAGCTTTAATTGGTGGGTTGGTGCCTGGTGCTTGGCTGTAGCTGGGCCCGCCGTGGCTCAGCTTGAGGTCTTTTTTAAGTCTGACTATCTGAGAGTCTTGAGCCCTTTTCTCTGTTTCATCATAGTGCGTTAATTTGATTATATTGTTTCTCTATGATGATATATTGAAATAGTTAGGAATCCTCCATATGAGTTTAACATTGTGCTTCAACAACAGTAGAATCTAGGGCAAACATTTGGTACCAGTAAAATGCATTTAAGCCCCCCGTTGGCTTTGGCTGCTGTCCTTTCTAAGGCCATGTAAAATTTCTTTGGTGTTTTCAAATGATTTTTACATAAAAACTCCTGAATTCCATTAAGACTGGTTTTCACAGATCCCAGCTCATATCATTTTCGTTTTCAATGTTGTCTAAAAATAGAAAATGATGTCACGATCTAAAATAGCCAAAAAATAGAAAATGATGTCACGATCTAAAATAGCCTATGGAGTAAAGGGTTAAACGACCTAGACTGCTCAATTACCATTGAAACAAAATATGATTTAAAAGGGGTATAAGTGAACCTGGGGCCAAACATTGTTTAGATGGTAATAATGGAGGAAGGATATTGTTTGTTTCACGACTCAACTCGTAAATGAGCATGGAATTATCCTACTCACAAATGTTATAATGCCAATAGTTTTTGGTGGTTATACATTTCTGCGAACAATTATATCAAGTCCAAGTTAAACTAGTCAGGCCTCGAGGTTATAAAACTTGAGTACATTCTCAGACTCAAAATAAAGTGCAATGATTGGCTGCTTGCGGACAAGTGCCTGCAAGGAGCCAATCATTGCACTTTATTTTGAGTCTGAGACTGTGCTCAGATTTTATAACCTCGAGGCCAGAAGTTCTTACCTGCCACTTGATTTCTTTTTTTAAATTTTCTGCAGTTATTAGATACATATAAGCCACAATCTGTGAAAACCAGTCTTAATGACATTTTCGGAATTTCATGTAAATAATATTTTCTTTTTTAATTTGCTGCAGTTATTAGATCCATATGAGCCGCAATCTGTAAAAACCAGCCTTTATGACATTTCAGACTTTTATGAAAATATCATTTGAAAAACACCAAAAATTATGAAATTTGACATGTTTATACATTGTCTTAAAACTTATTAAGGTGGATAGTAGAATATAACTGGCAATTATTGTTGATTAAACTGCTTCGTTAACATGCAATATGTATCCATGGCAACAACTTTACCTTAGCAACTCTCAGAATTTTTAAGTATGGCCAGTCGTTTTCAGATCATGCAAAATCTATGCAAAAAAGAATCAGTGTCAACTTTTCTGCGAATTCCATTACACACATGCTATGTATACTGAGGGACTTTAAAAACGCACCATTTTACATTCTCTTTCTCTTCCACATGATTGATTTTAGGATTTTTTTATTTATCATTTTTTAACATCTTGCAAAATGGACCATGATTTGCCATGATTTTGATTTGCTCATGCTGTTCATTCTGACGTAATATCGACGTAGGTGTTTTTCAACAATTGTCGTCTGACAAATGTGAATTTGATTCAATTTGAAAACAAACACTTTTAGGTGGTAGCCAGATGTCTTAACAAATGAAAAAACACAAAAGTTTTCAGAAATAATAGTTTTATTACACTCCCACTCGCAGCGTTTCTTTGCTAACGTCAGTCTTAAATTTTCAAACATCAATAACAGACGGGTGACGTCTGAGCATGTCGTGATACTGTTGTCTTTTATGCAACTGATTGAGGAGTATCTGCTGGCAACAAAAATGTTTTGATTAATCCTGATCCTCAGGATATAAACGGCCAATTACGTCAAAAATTAATGACGTCATGTAGACGTAATGAACGTTGCCAGAGGCTTAAAACTTCAAGATTTGATTTTGTCTTTCCTTTTGCTTTCAAGAACAAACATCTGTTCAAAAACTTTTTTTACTTCATTATGGAAGGTATGGTTATTCTGTGACTTTCTGAATTTGAGTTGTCTCAGAATTATCATTAGCCACAGCGTTTCGATTTTCTTATTGAATGCAAGCTAAATGACGGAACTTGTCAATTTTATTTTTCACATAATGAAAATATCAAATTTTTGACATATATTGGCATTTAAGCAGTTGGTGCGTTTTTAAAGTCCTTCAGTATATAATAAAAGCGTAAGTTAGCAAGAAAAAAGCATGTCTTTCATTCACCCGACAAACCCGCAAATCAGGAAGTTAACTTTGAAAGCATTAGTAACGTCGTGACGTTTCTGGCTTTGCGTATTAAAGTTTAGACAGTGTATAGTTTCAAAAGACCATATTTCCATGAATAAAGAATATTACTCCATAAAATTTGCAGGATAACTTTATAACACTTCATAGATTAAACAGCTAATCTGGGAGACAGGCACTCTCATTTTCAAAATATGACAAGAATTTGTATTGGATAGTTGGGTAAGTTTTCACACTTTTACCACCAGCGCTGACCCTCATGTAGCAGTAGTGATCATTCTGCATAGTTAAATATAAGTTTTGATTTATAATGAAAACTGCTTTGGGGATATAGTGAGTTATTTAAAAAAATTGATGTCTCACAAATTGTGACTAACTGATAAACTTTGCGAATGTAAAAGAAATGGGGTACCGGTATTCAAAGTGCATCCTGCATGCACTGTTGAACATTCTGTCAATAACTTAACAGTCCAGGTAAAGGACACATCTGGCTAAATTAAAGTCTTCCCATCTATCATAAATTTGGTTGAAACTATGTAATTTGTAATGGACAAGTCTAAGTCCAAAAAAGGGGCTTCAATATTCGAAGGATTCGTCTTAATCAACTGAAGTTAAGCTGGATATATCTGACTTATTTGTGCAAAATAAGGATTATCAATATTAAGCTTGTCATTTCGATATTTTGAGGTAGAGTTAAATGCTTCAACAACATCTGCTTGATTATTGACAGAAAAAGACAACATGAAGTCGCTCTCATAACAAATAAGAATTGTCACAGTAACAGGATGGATGCCCCCAAAGGTATTGGCATTGCACTTTGAAAAAGAAGGATACATTACACTTATTCTATACTTCCTCCTAGAGTTCCTAAGTACAGGTGACTTAAGATGAGAACTACAAACTTATAAGTGATTTCTAAAAAGGCAGGAAACAGAAATTCTATGCAAATTATTTTTGGAAGCTGAATATGGTTTAGAAGGTGATACATACACAGTAGGTACATTATAACATAGAATTATATATATCAGTGGACTGTGGAATCTGTACAGAAGAAGCAGAATGTAATCGAAGAGGAGAGAGTAAAATTCTTAATGTTTTTGTGTTATTCATAATTGTTAGTTTTTGAGTAATACCATACAGTGAAAAGCAGCATTCATGCGGGTTATTAAAAACAATATCCTGTAGTAACTAGTGATGCAATGATTAATAACAAAAGCCCACAACACATAAATAAGTCTAATACAAGTACAAAGAAACATAAAGTAGGCATTAGATATCAACGGGGTTACAAACGCCGATCTATGATGCACCTTAAATGAGGTATATAAATAAAACATATGGGAAAGTAAATGCAATATATGATTGTCAAATGCAAATCCTGACTATAGTTATAATAAAGACATTAAATGCAAGCACAGGGATTCTTTTTATGGTAACCACTCAGCACAAACACAAGAGTCTTGACATAAGAAGTAAGTGAGTATGTTCAGGAAATACCACAGTCACACACTGCTAACCAACCCATGACACTGTTAGGAAGAGCCACAGAAAATTGACCATAACAAGACATCTGTAAGACGATAATAGGAAAGCAACCAGCTTTCCCCCTCTTCAAAATGATTGCAAAACTAGAATATACACAGAGTAAGGCATAATAAACAAAGACAAAAAAGAACTTCCATAAACAATGGGAAGTACATTAAACAATAGATCAACAACAACAGAACCCCTGGCTTAGAATGCTTAGCAGCCTAAGGCACCAAAGGGCTAAATGCATTTTACTGGCGCCAAATCTTCGCCCTAGATTATGTTGTTGTTAAAACACAAAATTGTTTAGCTCGCATGGAGGCTTTCTAACTAATGCAATATATCATGAGAGAGAAATAATCAAATCAAATTAACACACTATGATGAAACAAACAATGCCCATGACTCACAGATAGGCATAGCTAAAGAAAACCTAAAGTTGAGCGACTGTGGGCCCAGCTACAGCCAAGTATCAGGCACCAACCCACAGATTTAAGCTTTACATCAGGGCTGTCATTAAGTCTGAGGCCTAACCCACTGTCATGCAATTAAAAAGGAAACCATTGCTATCAACTGCGATTGGGCTCACAACCAGGCATGCAGACTTTCGCATGTATTTCATGTTGTATCCCACTCTTTTAAAACGTTTAATCATCGTTTTAAATTGATCATATATAAATGGAGGGGATTACATCTTCACTGTGTGCAGTGTTGCAACTAAGTACATACCATATCACTTGTTTTTCACCAAAAATCTAATTATCTTAGCATTATTTTAGTGAGGGTTCTGAATTTGAACCGCATGCGTCAGTCTTTCTGTAACTATTTGCATGCTGGGTAATTTTTCATGCTTTTTGCATTATTTTGTTGTCATCTGTTGACTTTCGTCAAAATCAACTTTTCAAAAAATAAAATCTTATCTTGGAGAAACAGTCTCATAGTTTCAAGAGGTTAAAATGCATTGATAAGTTAGTCGTCTTTCATGCAAACCAAATATCTATGTGTCTTGATCCACATCTGAATTAAGGGTGAGGTTGGCGTCATGAAATCGGTTTAAGTTCTTCAGTAAAATATTTTACTGACCATTCCAAGGCGGTACTTCTTTTGTGGATCTTTTGTTTTTTTTTTGTCTTGTGATTAACTATGCCTTTGTGCGCATCCGTATATATGTTTGTCTGTTTGTTTGCTTTACGTCCCAAGTCAACAGTTATGGTCATTGGGGGACGGTCAGTTCGCCAAACCACACTTTTTCCTGGGCAGGCTTGAACAAGCGGTTAACCAGTAATTCGTGCACATACTTTCGCTTATAACTGACAACAACCCTTCTTGAATGAATCAGCGGAAGGAGGAGAATGACCGTAGAAATCATTTCATGATCAATCTCCACGAAAGTATGGGACCGGACCGGGATCGAACTCGCGACCCCAGGAACTGCAGTTTGACACGCATCTGTAGCCAGACACGTTACTGACTGCGCTACGTGGCCCGGCTCCGTATATATGTGCCTTGTGGTCACCTGCTTGGAAAGGGCTGACCGCTTGGCTCTAGTTTGTGGTGTCCAACTGTGAGTATGTCATTTCCCATTGGTATCCAGGTCGTGTGTTGTACGTGATTGTATTGATTGATTCCTGATCTTTGCACACTTACTTACTTTTATGCACACCAGAACCGATATTCTGTTGGCCCTTATCAGGGTCTAAACCATTATCATAGGATATCAGCAGATAAAAAAAAAAGTTGCCTTTAGCAATAAAAGAGTTTGTTCAGCAAAATTTATAAAAATGATATCTGTTGGCTATTTACAGAAACTGAAGGAGGGGCCTGGCGACAAAAGTAAGGGTGGTGAAGACAAAATGAAACCTGAGGGTTCTGGCGGCAAAAATAAGGATGACCAAGACAAATTGATACCAGAAGGTTCTGGCAGAAAAGATGGGTCTGGTGGCAGAAAACCTGGTATGCCCAAGAACAAGGTCGAGGAAGATTTAGCTAGGGCCCTTAATGATTTTGAGATTTACGCTGCATCTGAGGAAGCTCTTGAAGAAAGGGTGAGAAGTTAACGTACCTGAAGAGCAGTTTCAGTGTTTCCATATATGATTTTCTTGTGTTGATAAAGATTTAATGTGTGGAGAACTGAAGACGCTTTGCTTACTTGTTATTTATGTGCAACCTGATATGGATCAGGTGTTTATACCAACAGCATTGTTGTAACAATTAGATTCACCCTGTAATTATGACTTTATGAGAAAACAACACACATTAAAGCCACTTTGGAATTTTCATATATGATTTTCTCATAGTTCTAGATCTCAATTGTAAAGAAATTAAAGCTGCATAGTCTGTAACTTTTGATATTTTTCGAATTTTTTTTTATTTTCTTTTTAAATCATTTGTAAAAGTAGAATTAAATTATGTTTTCACAATAAATCTGTTCACTATAGCTGAAAACTGCACAGAAAAGTGAATTATCTTATAGAACAGGTATGTTTTTCTCTTGTTGGTAATTATTTGCGTCCCTCCAATAATTATAGACAGTTAATTTTAACATAAATGCTGTTGTTTTGATACTGATAATTTGTTAAGATTTACGTAATTGGTAAAATGTTTACCTGAATTTTAGTTATTTTACTGTGTTCTTGAAAAATAGAAACTTTAGTTCTAAAATTAAAAGATCAAAAGTTACAGACTATGCAGCTTTAAAAGGCGTCTATTAATTTTCAAATGCTACCTGATATAGATCAGCAGCGATTATAACACAACTTTTGTCCAATCAATTAGATTTATTTGGCAGATGTCAATTTTATATAGTACTATCAATTCAACTATAAGTGATAATGTGCACAAACCAATTACCAATTACAGTATTCTAGAAGCGTTGGGCCTCTCATTTACCTTTCACACAAGATCTGATGGATCTAAGGCCAACCATTTTTAACAAAAACAAAGAAAAGAAATATAAGGGTTGCTTCAATGGACAACTGACCAGGTATCTATCATTCTTTACCAATTACAGCATTCTAAAACGCTTGAACTGCTCAATGATCTTTCACAGAAAGTGTGATTTAAAATAGCTATGATTGAACCTGAGATTATCCATTGTTAAGATAATATTTAAGCAAGAAACCATAATAATTATTTCATTGCTCAACACAACTGACCATGGAAAATACCATACACATAAGTATTATAATGCCTACAAATTGTAAGAAGTAAGAGAGAGGGCAAAGATCAGGAATTGATACAATTAAACACCACACCTGACCCAGGATACCAATGAGAAAGTGACAACGTCACAAATAGACATCACAAATGAGAGCCAAGAGGTCAGCCCTTTCCCAACAGGTGACCACAAGGCATCAACAAATAGATGTGCATGAAAGCATAACAAAACAAGACAGAAATAACATAAATGATAAACAAAAGAAGCACCGCCTTGGAACAGTCAGTAAAAAATAGTTTACTGGAGGGTTTAAACCGGTTTAACGGTGCACCAACCTCACCCTTTGTTCAGATGTGGATCAAGACACATAGATGTTTGGTTTGCATGAAAGACTCCTAAATTATCAATGCATCATCTCCTAGAACATATGAATCAAGATATAACAAGAAGATAAAGCAAAGATAAGGACTCAACAGTAAATAAAACTGAATATGGGAGCAAAAGAAATCCAACAGGTAAACCCAGGTGGGCCCGACAACAGCCAAAGCTCAGGTCTCTTCCATCTCATCAATAGATAAGTCTTTAAGTCGGAACCCTCATAGAGTCTGAAGTCTGAAGTTATATAATGATGCCACGATTACATTAAATTTCCATGATATATAAAAAGACTTTTGCAAAATATTTGGTATCTTGTATATTTATTAATATTTGTACAATTTTAATGAGGGTGAAGTTAAACTCAAATAGCTTTCATGCTGCCTTGTATTAATTTGCAAATATGGTAGGCGTATAGATAGTCAAAGATTTTGGTTTGGTTTGTTACTTTTTTTTTATCTTAGTCAACAGCTATGGTAATGTTTAGACAGTCAGTTCACCTAACCATTTTTTCCTGGGCGAGCTTGACCAAGCGGTTAACCAGTACTTTATGCACTTACTTTTGCTTGTAACTCCCAACAATCCTTCTTAAATCTGCGGAAGGGAACCACCTTTACGACGCGTCATTCAATATGCTGTATTGTTTATAGACCAGATCAAATATAGGGAAGATTACGTCGTCGCTGAGTGCAGTATTGCACCTAAGTACATGCCTTATTACTGTTTTCTGTCAAAACAACTAATTATCTAAACATTCTTTCTTTCTGAGGGTTCTAACTATTTGCATGCTTGGTAATTGTTAATGCTTTTTCATGATTTTCTTGTCTTCTGTTGACCTTTGTCAAAATCATATTTTCAAACAAATCTTGGAGAAACAAAAAAAAATCGCAGTGTTTCTATTTATTCAGACCGAAATCAGAATCGACGTTCTGTTGGTCCAGAGATGGTTCACGGCCATATGCCCATTTTATCAGCAGATGATGAAAGTCGTGGCTAGCAAGGAAAGAGTTAAATGTTCATAGTAAAGCAAAGTTTATAAAATGAAATCTATTGGCTATTTACAGAAAATGAAGGAGGGGCCTGGCGGCAAAGGTAAGGGTGGTGAAGATAAAATGAAACCTGAGGGTTCTGGTGGCAAAAATAAAGGTGGCCAAGACAAAATGAAACCTGAGGGTTCTGGCAGAAAAGATGGGTCTGGTGGCAGAAAACCTGGTATGCCCAAGAACAAGTTAGAGGAAGATTTGGCTAGGGCCCTGCTTGATTTGGAGATTTATGCTGCATCTGAGGAAGCTCTTGAAGAAAGGGTGAGAAGTTAATGTACCTGAAGAGCAGTCTCAGTGTTTCCATATATGATTTTTGTGTTGTCTGCAAAGCGTATACACCATATAGGACCATGTCTCTGTAGGTGTCAGCGTCGTCATTGTTGTCGACAACTCCATTGTAAAACTTTTTGTTTCTTATCAATAACTTTTTCAGGGATGCGCCCATTTCATTGATAGTTTACAGAAGGTAAATACAGATCAAGTTTGAAAGTTCGAAGTTTGAGGTCATCCAAAAAAATTTGACTGAGGAATGGCCCTTTTTATAAGTATTTTTGGCTAAATTGTGGTTTCCAATCAATAACTTTTGAAGAGATGCAACATTTGAAACAAACGTTTACAGAAGTGTATAGCTTTATATAATAAAGGTCAATTAAGAATTTGGAAGTCGTCTGCAAGAGTTTTGCCATTTTATTACTTAGGTTCAGGCTTATGAAGAGCTATATTGGCTTTTTTGTCCAATAAACTTCCAATTTCCGCAACGCCATTATATCTGACATCTCTTAAAATAGACCATGATTACCTAGTGCCTGTTTACTGGAATTGCGCATGCAGATAGAAGTAAAATATATATGAAACATATCAAATAGGATTTTATTTTGAAGGCCTGGGTCCAGCCCCTGTGTGTGGACTTATGGGTGGAAAAGAGGCCAAAATCAAACTTTTTCAGAATATGGTCATGCTGCATTTCAAATGAATGGGATTAAAGTACGCAGCAAAATGATAGCAAATATTTTGCCCATAGACCCCCACCCCCCTCTGACCCTGAAATTCAACTTTCAAGAACATGGTCATGTTGCATATCAAAGGGGAATGACGATTGCAGCAACATGCAAGCATATATTCTGCCCTTACACACACCCTCGACCACTGCAATGGGGTAAAAGTTCCAAACATTTTTTTTCTGAAAGTAGTCATGATGTATTTTAAATTAATGGGAACTGTGCTAGAGCACCTTGTAAGCACAAATTCTGTCCTTTCACACACCCTCGTTCCCTGTGGTGTGATCAAAAGGTCAAAACATTTTTTTACTGAAGTCATGTTGCATATCAAATAAAAGGGAATGGAACACAGAGCTATTCTGTCCTTAAGAACACCCTCAATCCCCAGATGGGGTCAAAAGGTCCAAACATTTTTTTGGCTGAAAGAAGTCATGTTACATATCAAATTAAGGGGAATGGATTGCAAAGATATTTTGTCCTAAAGCACTCCCTCAACTCTCAGATGGGACCAAAAGATCAAAACATTTTTTTGGTTGCATATGTTGCATGTTGCATATCAAATTAAAGGTAATGTAACACAGAGTACAATGCAAGCACACATTATGTTCTAACAAACACTTTCAGTCCCTAGGGGTGGGGTCAATGGTAAAATATTTTTTTTCTGCAAGTAGTCCGGTTGCATATCAATTAACTGGGAATGTAGCATAGAGCACCATGCAAGTTCATATTCTATGCTTACACATACACTGGACCCCTGGGGTTGGGAGAAAAGATGTCTTTTTTCCCAGAGTGGTGATGTTACAATTCAAATTAAATGGTATGGAACACAGAGTAGCATGCAAACACGTATTCTGACCTTAAACACACCGGCAACCCCCAGATGAAAGTAGTCAGGTTACATATCAAATTAAAGGGAACGGAACACAGAGTACCATGCAAGCACATATTCTGTCCCTCCACACAACCTTGTTACTCCCATTGTGGGAGTCTGTAATTGTTCTATGTTTTGTTGTACGTTACTTTATGTCCATTCTAGTATTGCAATCATTTTGATGGGGAAGAGAGAGCTGATTGCTTTGCTTAATTTGTCTACCTGATGTCTCGTGGTGGTTGAGCGGCTCTTCCTCGCGTTGCAACAGGGTTGTCTGCAGTTTGTGATTGTGGTATTTCCTGATCATACTCACTTACTATTCTTGGTCTCTGGGTTGGGGTCAAAGGTTAATGCTTTTTCCTATAAGAAGTCATGTTGCATATCAAATGAATGGAAATGGAGCATAGGGCTCCTCCCAAGCACATGTTCTGTCCTTACACGTGCCCTTGACCCTTGGGGTGGGGTCAAAAGGTCAAACTTTTTTTACTGATAGTAGTCATGTTGCAAATCAAATCAAAGGGTAGTATGGAACATAGAGAACCATTCAAACAAATATTTTGACCTTACACACACCCTAAATCCCCAGATTGGATCAATAGGTCAAACTATTTTTTTTTTTGAAAGTAGTCATATTGAATATCAAATTAAAGGGAATGAAACACAGAACATCATGCAAGCAGATATTCTGTCCTAACACACACACACACACACACACACACACCTGACACCTGTGGTGGAGTAAAAAGGTAAAAACATAATTTTTCTGAAAGGAGTCATGTTGCACATCAAATTAAATGGATGAGAGCATAGAGCACCATGCATACACATATTCTGTCCTTACACAGATCCTCAACCCCCCAGTGGGGTAAAAGGGTTTAAAAAATCTGAATGTGGTCATATTGCATATCAAATTAAAGGAAAAGTAGTATAGAGCAATATAGAAGCAAAACCCTTAACCTTACACACACACTCCTTACCTCTGGGTCAGGTTGAAAGGTCAGATATTAAAACTGTACAGATATGAACTAAGCACTGAAAAATAGTTGATATTGTTTTTAGATATGATCTGTATGATATGCAAGGTGAACTTAGGTTTTGGAGAAATGGAATTTATGTTTTGTGCTTTATACGTTTCTCTAAAATAACCATTCGCCAGGGGGATATAATTTCAACCAGTTTGTCTTGTTTGACTTCTGTTTTGCCAGGCGTCACATCGATTTTCGGAATTCTTATTCATGTTAATAAGCTAGTTAGATTTCAATTGTAACAAATAAAGACGCTTTGGTAATTTCATTTTTGTTTTAGATTAAACTTGTAAATATCAGTTTATGAGAAAATCAAAGGTAAGAAATTATAACACATTAAAGCCATTTTAGTGTTTTCAAATATTACTTTCTCTAAGTAATTACTCTATTTATATTGCTATTGTAAAGAAATGGAAAGACCTCATTAATTTATTTTTATCTGTAACCTGATATGGGTCAGCAGTGATTGTAATAACACTACAATCCAAACAATTCGCTTCAATAGGCAAATACCATTTTTATATAGAACTATCAATAGAGGATCTTACATGAGTGCTCATGTTGTATTGAATTTTTTAAACGAGTTGGAGAAAAGAGATAAAATGCGAGGCTTGCTGAGCATTTTATCTCTTTTTCGCAACGAGTTTAATAAATTCAATAATACAAGAGCACGAATGTTAGATTCTATTTATCATATGACAAATACTTTGAAATCTCATTTCTGGCGTAAAAACTTTATAATTTTGTCATTATGTACGCAACGTTATTATGGACGTCATAACGTTTCCCGTAAATCTATAAACCACTAGTGGTTTATCGATTTTTTTGCATGGCGTTATTTCACTCCCAGACGCGACGTCATATGATAAATTCATTTATTAGTGGTAAGGTGCCAACCCATTAAGGAGATATATCTTTTAAAAGCTCCTTCTTGCATGATTTTTTCCTTGTTTAAACAGTGTAGAAAGTGCACGTTTTCACGGTATTGTAAATTGTGAATCGCTTTGAAACGTATTTTGTTGCTTACTATACATATTTTACTGCTGAACTACACCAATTTAAAAAAACGTTAGGGCAATTTGAAAATTTGGTGTTTGTATACATGTCGACAAGGGAAAGTATACGCATTATCGCTAGAGCTTTTTCCTACCGTTTGAAATACTCGCTAAATTAAAAATACATTTTTCACACAATAGACTCAGAGAATAAGGTAGAAAAATATATATTTACAATTTTTGCTTGTGAACTTTTCAAGGTCAAAATGCAAAATTGTAAATGATACCAGAAATACATTATAATTTGGGTCAAAATACTCCTAAATATCGTGCCATTTAGACTAGTTTTTGAGTAAATGCATTGCTAGTTTTAAAAAACTAAAAGATTTATAATGTTAAGGATAGGAGTGCTCTTCATTTCTGTAACATTACCGTATTCCTTCTGTACATGACCACGAAATACACCTAAAATTGTGACGTTTGTCATTGGAAAAATGAAACTGGTGTCTTATTATTATTTTTAGACCCAAGATGCCCTTTGGACAACGACATGTCGCTATAAACATTTACAACATATGTAAAGAGCATTTTGGGACTAGGGAGGGAGGGGCATCTAAAAATAAACTGAATGACACCAGTTTCATCTTGCTAATGACAAATGTCACAATTTTAGGTGTATTTCGTACGCATGCGCAGAAGGAATATGGTCAGGTTTTGCAATAAAGAACACTTACATCCTTAACATTTTAGCACTTTTATTTTTTTAAAACCAGCAATGCATTTACTCAAAATCTGTTCTAAACGGTTCCCAGTATAAAGACGTAAAATGAGGGGTGGGTGTAGAAAGTGCACGTTTTCACGGTATTGTAAATAGTGAATCGCTTTGAAACGTATTTTGTTGCTTACTATGCACATTTTACTGCTGAACTAAACCAATTTTAAGTCATTAGGGCAATTAGAAAATTTGGTGTTTGTAATCAGGTCAACTAGGGAAAATACACGCCTTATTGCTAGGACTTCTTTGAATTTTAGAAGTCCTTTGATAAATTAAACTGACCCTTTTATGCCAAAGACAAAATGGATTTATAGCTAAATTGATAAATGGAAATTGATTTAAAAGGCTCGAAGACAGTCTGCAATCACGGTTTATAGTAATGGTTTCCTGTTTAATTGCCGTGGGTCAGGCCTCAGACTCAATGACGGCTCTGACATAAAGCTTTAATTGGCGAATTTGTGCCTGATACTTGGCTGTAGCTGGCACCACCGTGGCTCAACTTGAGGTATTCTTTAGCTCTGACGATCTGTGAGTCATGAGCTCTTTTCTCTGTTTCATCATAGTGCGTTATTTTGATTATATTGTTACCCTATGATGATACATTGCTATAGTTAGGAATCCTCTTTGGGAGCTTAACTTTTTTTCTTCAACAACAGCAGAATATAGGACGAAGATTTGGTACCAGTAAAATGCATTTGAGCCCCCCAGTGGCTTTGGCTGCTGTCCGCTCTAAGGCGGTGGTTATGTTCTTGTTGATCAGTTGTTGATTGTTATAGTCTGGAATCCAAATTTCTGGAAGTGTCAAAACGTTGGCTTACCCAACACGATCTTGGCCAGAAGGTTTGTTTCGTTTTTTTGATAGATATATACTAGTAGTCTACATAATGGGTGGATGTATACAATTTTAGGTTGGCAAAAGTCCTCAAAATGGCCGCCATTCAAGATGGTCGCTAAACTGTTGACTTATATAGAACTGAGTGATAAACATACATATCTTGGGCTTAATTACATCTTAGTTTTTCAAATGTTACTTTTTTCATACAAAAAGTATATGCCAGGGACATTAAAGCTTCAAAATAGTATTCTGATGTTCTCAGATGTTACATATGTTACTTAATTAACGTTACTCCCTAAAATAATAATATTGGCTGTTATTGGTTGTTTTCAATGTTCTTTTTCATAGTTTTTTTAGGATTATTCGTTTTGATTTCATTAAAGGCTAAAAGCGCGTTCAAATAAAACCAGCTTGAGCATTCTATCTGCTTTTGTTTGTCAGCAACAGTTCTCTGAAAACATATACCCCAGTTAGCACAAGGTCACTTTATTGTTTCGCAAAAATCAATATCACAAACGTGCAGCTTTATATACTTGTATGATTCAGTCAGTTTGTTAAACATTTGATTTAACTGATAAAACAACCAGTAAGATTAAATTAATTTACGCTTATGATAACTGTTGTATATGTTACTTACTTTAAAATATATTACTATTGTTTGCTTGACCATGGGTTGCCAAAAGACCTGTGGAGAGCGTGTTTGTACATTATTTTTTGTTTACCACATTCATTATGACAAAACCTAATGCATGTTGGCTCCTTATTTATAGATCCATTACCATGCAATAGCAAAGTCAAATATGTCACCATTAAGTTATAGGGAACTCCTATTATAATATTATCATTTGCTTTTTTTGATCATCATGATCATTAAATTGAATTCAGCTAACTAGCAGAATGATAATACGTAGGTTAGGCAACTGGTATTCCGCTATTTACTATATTTTTTTTGAATATTATTATTGTACAATGTTCGGACTATATATGGTCGAACAGCTAGTTGGTGAAAATGAAATTGACTATCATCTAAGTGCTCAAAATTACATATATTATTATGAGTTTTGCCTTTTTAATCATATCATTTGAATGATATTCAATATCAACAAAAGCATGTTTGATTTCAAGGGGACAACTTACACTTAAAGCAAATGAAATGGCATTAAATATGTTTTTGGAAACTTTTAAATTGAATTTTAATACTAATTTAAATTTCATATTCATATGCACATTTTATCAGCAGGTGATGAAGTCGCGGCTAGCAAGGAAAGAGATAATGATCCTCACTTAGTTAAGCAAAGTTTATAAAATTGATATCTATTGGCTATTTACAGAAAATGAAGGAGGGGCCTGGCGGCAAAGGTAAGGGTGGTGAAGACAAAATGAAACCTGAGGGTTCTGTGGGCAAAAATAAAGGTGGCCAAGACAAAATGAAACCTGAAGGTTCTGGCAGAAAAGATGGGTCTGGTGGCAGAAAACCTGGTATGCCCAAGAACAAGATCGAGGAAGATTTGGAGATTTACGCTGCATCTGAGAAGGCTCTTGAGGAAAGGGTGAGGAATTAACGTACATTACTTTCCAATTAGGGCAGCATAACAGTAAACGTTACCACAAAACAGCTAGGCATAACTTATTAGGCTCCATCTGGGAGACAGGCACTCTCATTTTCAAAATATGACAAGAATTTGTATTGGATAGTGGGGTAAGTTTTCACACTTTTACCAACAACGACGATCCTCATGCAGCAGTAGTGATCATTTCAACACTTTAGAGTTCAATATGAGTTTTGATGTATAAATAAAAGTGTTTTACGGGTGAAAGTGAGTTGTTTAAAAAATGATGTCTCACAAATTGGGACTACTTGATAAACTTTTCAAATGTATAAGAAATGGGGTACCAATATTCAAAGTGCATCCTGCATGCACTGTTGAACATTCTGTCAATATCTTAACAGTCTAGGGTAAAGGACACATCTGGCTATTTCGGGATGCAAAAAGAGTAGTGCCATGTCATTTTCGGTTGTGAAGAAAATGTAGCTGGCCAGTTAGGACTTTTGGCTAGTATAAAAAGTATTGTGTCTTGTATGTTTAATAATATTCGTACACTTTTTTATGAGAGTGAATGTAAAGTACATCCAGTTTTACGCTGCCTTGTAATAAAGTTGGCAAATATGGTGTGTGCAAAGATAGTCCTAGTCGTCTTATGCAAACGGTATAATGGATTACTTAATACTATATTAATGGACTGAATTGACAAGAAACAGAAGAAAACCATCTTGAGAGCTCTATTTCAAAGTGCTATGGGTCGGTCTGTGGTTGGTTTTCAGTGTGTGATTGTGGTACTTCCTGGTCATACTTACTTTTTGACACTGTATCATTCAATACATTGTGCTGCAAAAATACACACGAACATAAATTGAGCCGTGACAGGTGATTTCCAACAATTTGGTATTTTGACATGTGTAGACTCAGACGAGCCTGTGCAGCCTCCTGTTAAGTTTAGAAACTCCAAAAGATGTTCGGTCAGTAGCGTAACACTCATAGTATATTTAAGCGACAAAAAAGTCTCTGATCAGACTGCGCGTTAGCGCAGGCTGATCTGAGGCTTTGCTAGTCGCACATACCACTTTGATGGAAATCTCATGTCACGGCTCAATTATATTGGTATCTGTATCAATTATACACATTTTGAACAGTAGAGTAATCTATTTTTCCACGTCGAGAAAACCATGTCTTCAAAGAGGCTACTATCAAAGGAAAGAATCTGCTCCCAGGAAGCATATTCTTTCCTTTTCGAATAGTTCCTACGAGAAAAAGGAACATTTTTAAAGGAAATTAAATTATGAAACTGCCAAAATTAAATTACGCCAATTTGTCAGTCTTGACATCGCCAAATGATTATGTGCAAATATTAACCCTTAAAGCGCCAAGAAAAAAATGCAACTGAAAATGTCGTCTGCTGAAGTCATCTGCTGCAAATAATTGCCTAACATTACTGACAAACTAAGTATAGAAGCATACAGCGTAGACCCAGAACAGACTGCTCCTATAGGAGCAGTCTTATCTGGGTCTACACTGTTTGCCATAGAGGCATCTTAAACATTTCAGCAGACGTGAAAAGCAGACAACTTTTGTTGTGATTGGCGCATTAAGGGTTAAGTGTTTTACAGTAGACAAACAGTATTATATGAGCCGTGACATGTGATTTCCAACAATGTGACATTTTGACAAGTGTAGACTCAGACGAGCCTGTGCAGCCTCCTTTTAAGCGTAGAAACTCAAAATGTAGTTTTGTGAGTCAAAATGTTGTTTTGTCAGAGATTGTTGATGGGACGTAAAGAATCAAATCAAACAAACAAAACAAATGGGGCTATATGTTTAGTGACTCAGCTGGGGAATACCAAAGGTGCTATCTTCATGGGTAAAACGGCAAAAAGGTTCTATATGGACATATATAGCACCTTTTAGCTTTCAGTATTTTTTTTTAAAAAAGTGAATGGAGATTGAAAGGTGCTATATGACATGGTTAAAACTAAAGATACTGGCAAACACATACACATTTGATGGCTTTGTTTGTTTCCATCTTCTTAAAAGTAAGTAATAGTGCAAAGATCAGGAATCGATACAATCAAGTACCACACCTGACCCAGGATACCAATGGGAAAGTGACAAACTCACAGTAGACACCACAAATTACAAAAGCTTCAAAATACATTTATTTAAAAAGAGGAAAAGATATTATGTGGTATTGAGTGGATTCAAAGAGCTTATATTGAAATTTGTTATTTTCTAAAAATTATGTAAATGTAAAAAGATGCTAGGTACATATTTTTCTTTCTGGTCCTTACTGTAAATTCGGAAATTTTTCACGAGGGTTTTATTTTCAAGATGGTCCAGGATTGTGTTTTTGCCCTGAGTTCAGAGTTCGGAGAAAGAACGGGTATAACCCTGGTTTGGCAGGTTCAGAGTTCGGAGTGAGAATTAGGCCGAACCCTAGTTTGGCATGTTTAGAGTTCGGAGAAAGAACCGGGCCCAATCCTGGTTTGGCAGGTTTGGAGTTTGGCGAAATGACCGGGCCGAACCCTGGTTTGGCAGGTTTGGAGTTCTGAGAAAAACCGGTTCCTTTCTCCAAACTCGGAAGAAAAGAAAAAAAACGAAAAAGAAAAAATGAAAAAAAATAATAATAATAAAAAAAATAATAAGAAAAAAAAGAAAAAAAAAGTAAAAAGATAGAAAATTAAAGATGAAAAAAAAGAAAAAAAATGAGAAAAAAAGAAAGAGTAAAAGAAAAAAAGGGAAAAAAAGGGTTCTTTCTCCAAACCTGCAGAACCGGGGTTTACCCGTTCCTTTCTCCGAACTCCGAACTCTGAACCCAAACTCCGTAACAGGGTTGGGCCAGGATCTTTCTCCGAACTCCAAACCAGGGTTAAGCCCATTCCTTTCTACAGACTCCGAACCTGCCAAACCAGGGTTCAGCCCATTCTTTTCTCCGAACTCCGATCCCGCCAAACCAGGGTTCGGCTCATTCCTTTCTCCAAACCTGCCATACCAGAGTTTGGCACGTTCCTTTCTCCCACTCCGAACCTGCCGAACCAGGGTTAGGCCAGATCCTTTCTCCGAACCAGGGTTTGGCCTGGTCCTTTCTCCAAACTCAGAACCAGAACTCAAATCTCTGGGTAAAACACAATCCTGGACCAAACTGTTTATTTTTGCAAGGGTTTTAAATTAAACCCTCACGAAATGGCAAAAAATACTCTACCAGTTATTGATTTTTGTAAATAAGGCCATTGTTACGAATTTTAACGTCACAAATACGTCTTTTAACGCTATTCATGAAAATATAATGCTCGTGAAAATTTCTGAATTTACAATATATTGGCATGTTATAATGCTGTTTTCATTTAAGATAAATCTATAAAAATAGAGACCAAACAATATCCCATATGTGTGCAACTTATTGTTAATATTGCCAATGCTACTTCACGATTTTGTATTATAATGGTCATTACAAAACTATTTATTTTTTTATTTTTCTTATTTTGGTTTGTTATGATGCTGTATTGTGTGAGATAAATTTATAAAAAAAGGAACCAAACAATATCCCATATGTGTGCAATCTATCGTCAATATTGCAAATGCTACTTCACGATTTGGTATTTTTTATGGTCATTACAAAACTAAAAAAAAAAATTTTTCTCAAAGCTAAAAGATATGCACATAACACCATTTTGCGACAAAACCCTTGATGATTTCCTCATCAAGAAATTCCATTATCTAAAAAAAATCTGAGGGTACTTTTTAAATTAAGTGTCAGCCATGTTCCTTAAAATGGTCTGCACTGGTTTTAGCATTTTTTATAATAATGATATGAGCCGTGACATGAGATCCCAACAATGTGGTATGTGCGACCAGCAAAGCCCCAGTTCAGCCTGCGTATAAGCGCAGTCTAATCAGAGCATTTGCTAATCGATTGGTTATTATATGAGTGTTAAGCCGCTGACTGAACATCATTTGGAGTTTCTACGCTTAAAAGGAGGCTTCACAGTCTGGTCTGAGTCTACACTTGTCAAAATGCCACATTGATGGAAATCACATGTCACAGCCCCTATTATTTTGCTATTTACAGCGAATGAAGAAAGGACCTGGCGGCAAAAGTAAGGGCGGTGAGGACAAAATGAAACCTGAAGGTTCTGACAACGAAAACGGGTCTGGCGACAGAAAATCTAAAAAGCCAGAGAACAAGGTCGAGGCTTTCCTTGATATTTGTGCGTCTCTTTTGGAGCTGGAAAAGGAAGCTCTAGAGCAAAGAGAGAATGACTTGACCCTTGAAGTGGTAGCTGGTATGATGAAGGAGTACTGTGAGCAGGCATTTGCTCTGGCCAAGGATGAAGAGAAGAAAAAATAAAGAACATCATGGACAAAACATTATTTTCACTTAAGGATTTTTCCATTTAACCCTTAAAGGCATAGATTACTGTCCAATAGAGATCATTAAAGGATTAACTGATAAGGGACAGTTTCAATATCTCACAAAATTAAAGGGGCCTCAAGTGGGGAATTACCTGTACACAACACAATTTCTTTCACTAAGATAAAGATAGATATTTTATCATAAATTACCTAGTCCCTTCATGGGACCACTTTATTGCCCCTGTAGGGAAGTCATAATCACCTCATTATGACTGTCCCTTTGATCTGCCCAGTATGACCCCTGGAGAGAGTCATAATGAGTGTTACCAGTATTATTGCTAAAATTTCTATGTCTTTAAAGCGCCAATCACGACTGCAGCAGACGACAAATTTTGCAACATCTTTCCTAATTTTCGAAAGAAATAAGGAATGATATTTCATGAGAATCGTCTGCCAGCAGACGATTATCATGAAATATCATGTCTTATTTGTTATTTTTGAAAAAGCATCAAAATTTGAAATTGTCGTCTGCTGTAAATTATAGGTGGCGCTTTAAGGGTTTATACAGCAATGCTTTGATATTTTGTTAATTTCAGAACCAACTTGCATTTCCTGGAACCTTTTATTTATGTCACTCCTATTATTTATTCAATCCTATAGTAAATTTGATAGTCCTAAAAATTGAATTGTTGTTGTCTTCATGCGCGGATTCAGAAAGTTTTGCCAAAGAGGGATACAACTCTGACAATAACGTTGTTGTTTTTTTTTGTTTTTTACTGTGATGAGCGAGAGATGATCCAAATTCCAATCCAAATGGGGCATCATGGAACCGCCAGTGAAACGCTATTTCAATGGCGTTTTGCTAGCGGACCCATGATGGCCCAATATTGAATGCTGGCCTTGTCGCTTTTTTGTGATTTACAAGGAATCGGAACAAATAATTGCTATAAATCCTATTTTGTGATTTTCCAGGGGGCGTCCAGACCTGTCCCCTATCTGTATCCGCGCATAGTCTTTAATTTGTTTGAAGAAATGTTTCTTGGAGTTTTTAAAGATCAATCTACATACTTGCAAATAAGATAAGTTCAAACCGCTGATTTAAGCTTTTTGCAGGTATACAACCATCAATTCGAACTTAATTCACGCCATCAAAGACTCACATCCACCTGCAGCGTTCTATTTAAGTAACTAAGGACACAAGCTTTCTTCATGTACATAGGGAAGATTCGCACTTTCTTGCACAAAGGAACTTGGCCTTCGTACCCCAAAATACTATGGCCTGTACGTACATAACTTTGGTTCAGCTTAATCTAGAGAATGCAGCACCAATTTGGAACCCTTAATCCTTAAACTCGAATTAAACTAATTGAGAAGGTTCAAAGGACGGCAGCCCGCTGGATCAGCAGGAGATAGCGAAACACAAGAGGTTTCGGCGGCAAAACATATAAAGTGGTATCGACGAAATGCTTCATGAGCTTCAATGGCCATCTCTTGGGGCATATAGGGATTGGTCCTCATTGCTTCTCTTCCATAACACTCATTGTTGCGTCGATCGATAAATAGAGAATACTAGGTGAGTGTCTATTGATGACAAGGCTTTGATAAAGCTTGTTGACATCGCGAGGCTTGCCAAGCGATTCAACATGCATTCTCAGAGCCGAGCGTAGTAAACTTGATATCAAAAGACGCGAACCTGGTATTCTAGTTATCAGTTTTCAAGCTGATTCACTGTTTAAAGTAGCGATTAATGAAGTAATTGTCGAGTTTCGTGTCGATTCAATGCCATTGACGATGTCATTCAAAAAGTGTGACGTCATGTCACATGCCGTGGGATAGACAACCTTTCATCAGACCAACGTGTAACAATGCAATAATATGAGCGGTAACTGATAAAGAAAGGCACTGGACTCCCTGCTCACAGTTCCAAAGGTCATGTCGTGCCCAATACTGTTGATGCCAGAGCTACAGTGATGCGCTATAGAATTCATATTTCCCCGTTGGAATAGTTTTTCTGCTTCTGTGGTCACTGCTCATGCTACAGAAAATATAGAGACGTCGCGTCAGATGTTGGTGTAAATTTTAAAAAAAACATAGGGGGCCTCTCTATTGAAAGTTCTCTATTTCACTTATTCCATTATACATTTTTACAAACTAAACATCAAAGAAAAGGTCATTAATTATATTTTACATTGATGAAAAAAGAAAACAAATTAAGATACAAAGAAAAAGTTATCGCTAACATGTTCCGTATAAATTGCCGATTTTTTTGAATGTAGAAACGTAACAGAAATCGTTTGGCGGAGTGTTTCTAAATCCAAAAGTTTTAACTAATAATGCATGAAATCTTGTAATTTTCCCCGCATAGCTACTTTTTGTGCTTATCCTCACGGCGACATGAGCGAAATTGGCGTTAATCGGCAAACTAACCAGAAATAGCCAACCAAGCAAAGAAACGGAACGTGTAGAGATTTAAAGAAAACGTTGAAAACATGGGGTCTGTGTATGTATGTTGATGTATTACTTTTTAGTGCCTCGTGTTTTTGAAATTCGAAGTATATCACAAAAATGCGTTTTCAAAATAGAATTAAAATTTGGAATTATTCTTGATTTTTTCCATATTTAGAGCAAAAATTTGTTATTTTGCTATGTCTAGCAAAAATGTCACACTCACGCAAATGGCGTCTTCGGAAATATGAGACATTAATTCAATACTAAATGAAAAGATGTTTCTTAAAACTTATTTCTCTCTAAATAAGATATGTAAATGCGTTTTTCATATATTTAATGCTGTTTTTAAATTAAGAGAAATTGTTAAATATTGAATAAAATATCGCTAAAATGCTTTGTCTAGCAAAAATGTCACAGACGCCGTTTTTTTTTTTTTACTTTGCTAATCGCGTCGTAAAAGCGTTAACATTTTAGCGTTATAATATGCGTAAAAGCCAAAAACTTAATCGCGCATTTTCTTAAAACTTATATACTTATATACTGATGCATTAGCATAATCTTGTAGGACACTGTCCTATATAAAGTAATATAAAGTAGGTCACTGGCCAGAATTAATTCGAGAAATCTGAATATTCAGTGACATTTACCCCTGTTTTCAGGAATATTCAGGAAATTTATCACAGGAGCTTGAAATTCGATTCTTATTCACTCCTATAGCCCCTAAACTGAAAGCTCATAATGTCATTACGTAATGATGACATTTAAGCTTTTGGTTATGAGGCATATACATGTAATGTAAGGACCAAAATGACATACCCACTCTCCACCCAGTGACGTTGCCGCTTAAATCGATGTATTTCCAGATGTTTAGTAAAATTATTGTCCAAAAACTATAGAAGCTACAATTTTGAAAAAAAGTACCAGATGAAAGCAAATTGATTTACGCAATAAATATTTTTATTGTAGCTTCTCGGTTTCTGTTGTTTTCGTATGGTAGTAATTTAAACGCAAACACAAATTAAAATGACAGTTTTCGGTGACGTTAACGTTAGCGTCTACGGGAATAGTGATGTTTTAAAATTTACATTCACTTTTAAATGTGTTCTACTTGAGAACCAAAAGTGTAATTATTTTAATCATTTATTGTATATTGCTGCTCTCTCTTTGCTCTTCATCTCTGTAAGTTTTATAAAATATAACCCATTAAGTTTGTCGTGGTATTTTTTACAAAATTCTAGAAAGGTCTTGTTTCAAGCGGCGACGTCGCAAAGTGGCAAACAACTACATGTCCCGAGACTGTACATCATATTGCTAGGTATTAGTAATAGTCAACTCATTGGAAGCCATACGATGAAAAGGGTGTGTCTGCAATTCAAATGTGACGTGCTCGAATCTCAAATAAAATAATTTCTTTGTTGTTTTCATTCATTTGTGTCTTCATGTTTGTTTGGGCCAACAGTAACTCTTGGCGATATTTTGGTCATTATCGCCTATACGCAAAATCGTGAAAATGTGGATGCTGACATACATGTATCAAGCGGTGATAGAGGTCTCAATTCTACAGCTATTTATCATCTACATTCATACTTTACTCTGACGAGCCTGTACCATTACACAGACTTTCCCGATTCGCGACGGACAATGCGATAAGTACCAAACGCTTACGTATTGGCTAATTTTAAAGTAAAACATGCAAAGGTGTGTGCAGCGAAGATATCCTTAAGACCTATTATCACCCTGTCTGTCCGCCCGTCTGTCCATTGAAGTCTACTGCAACGAGAATAGATTTATTTAGTTAATAAGCACCGACCGGCCAATCGCATTTACTACTGACAATAATTGTGCTTACCTGGGTATACCCTAATTTTCGTAATTCTACTCGGGAACATGTATTAATAAAACATTTAAAAAATTAAATACGAGGGCTGTTCAAATATGAATGCAAGTAGCTTCATAACTTTCTTCACATATATGCTACGACAAAATGGTAAACGTTTCTATAAAGGACTATATGTCCCCTTTAAACTGGCATGAGATCCAAAGAAAAATACAGTATACTTATTGAGCTAGAGCCCTTCGAATGAGGGTCACGTTAGTATACTTACAAACTCAATGTTTCGAA
Organism: Loripinus fragilis; assembly: GCA_964019695.1. Classification (NCBI taxonomy): domain Eukaryota; kingdom Metazoa; phylum Mollusca; class Bivalvia; order Lucinida; family Lucinidae; genus Loripinus; species Loripinus fragilis. The sequence goes on from OZ026515.1 coordinate 39,647,926, forward strand.
CATATACCAGTGATACAGACGAGCGTATAATTCTTCAATAAACGGGTGAAATTTCTTGAAATTTTTAAGGAAGTATCCCCATATTCTAATATAATGATTCTGTGAAAGTTGCGATAATCCGACATGCTTTTGTTAAATTACAACGGTTGATTTTCACTAAAGTCTCTTTATGTTTGCAAATGAATGGTAAACAAAACACCACCTTTCAGTTTTCAGCTAAACTTATCTCTAACAAAATGCACGAAGCAACATTTAAACTTGTTTTAACTCAAAGACAATATATTGACCACTCATACTGAGTTGTTGCTACAAATTATTGATGGATAGTGGGTAATTTTTAAACGCTGAAAAGCATTTTCATTAAGTCAAATATGCCTTAAGAGAAGGGGTTATAGAATTTATACTTATTATTTTTATGCCATAACATTGCGGCTTTATTCTAAATTTGAACGTAAACTTTAAGTTTGACCACTATAGGCATTATTTACAATAAAATTACTCACCTGGTCTTGCGGACTAGACAGATTGGGCATATTTTAATTTATGTAAACACGTCATTAAGAATCAGAAAAAATGCTTGAAAAATGATATAAAATGTGATTTCTCTGTAAATAGAGGACGGCGCGTTTTGAAAACTCCCTTATGACATATTTAGCATGTTTTCAACAAAACGCAAAGAAAACGATACAGCGATGTTCATTATTACATCACCAGTAGATAACTCAAAATGACGCTTATCATAAAATTAATGACGTCACAAACGTGCCGGTTTACTTGAGATTGAAACAGGATTATATAAACGTTTTCCTGCAAGCAACTTCAGGATTGTTGTTTAAACTTGCATCTTAAATTTGGTGCCATTTTGTCTAAAACTTACAAAGATATGACACTATATCCGCACATGTACCAAAACGTGCATAGCAATTTGCTTCAGAAAAACTTCAGTATACAGGAATGGCCTTTATATAAGGGTCTGTAACTCGAGAAATAAATTGTGTGTTTCTTTATGTTTGGTGCCATTTTAAAGATGACAAATAGTTCTTTCCAGAAAGGTATGACAATTTGTCGTAGAATATATGTGAAGAAAGTTATGAAGCTACTTGCATTCATATTTGAACAGTCCTCGTATATACACTGAACCGAAGTTCTAAGTAGCCACTTTTCAATTTCGTTTTTTCTGACTAAGCCCTAGTGATATTGAAATGAATTTTCGCCCAAGTATGTGCATTGTAATGGACTAAAGTTAAGCGGTGTTTTGGAAGAGTTTTCTATCACTTCACGATTTTTGTCACGATTTTTGGGTTCAAAAATGCAAAAATCAACTTTTTGAAGAAAATAAGCGTTTTGAGTGCAGGTTTTATCAAATTCAAGTACAGATGATTGCAAACCTGCCTAGTCGACTTGAAAAACCCAAACACTTGACCTTTTTGCTTATGACAGAGTTTTCATGAATTTTTAAAAATTGATAAATTTCCGAATTTTCCGAAATTTTCGGAAATCATTAGCTGCACATACTAAAATCAGTGTATGTGTTTTATTCTATGTAAATATGTTTGACAAAACACCATGCAACTTAATGGGCCCAAATTTCTAACGATAGTTTTTACTAATTTTGTATCCACTTCCGATTTAACGTGAAACTTTAAAGGTCATTTAAATGGCATTTTTTTAAAGATTTCTTTTAATTTTTAAACAGAACAGTGACGCCAAACCATAATGAAGAACCCCTGAAAACTGCACTGCTGTGCCGCAGATATTAAAGCGTACAGAGCAATGCAAAGTGTGTATGCAAACTGCATGATTAAGCTAAAATTCTTTGATTAAGTTGTTGATCGTGGCTGTCTTCATGTTAACGTAGAAGAGAAACGGAGTGTTCAATGGTAAAAAAAACTTTTGATTCTTTTCATCTAATATCACATCTGCTATAAACATCTTCAAACTAATTAAAATATAAATGGATAACGTATCTGATGAATAGTTTATATCACACTAAAAAGTGTGACTTTTTGAAATGATGGTACCTTTACTCGGAACTCGTCTGTGCAAGGTCTACCAGTCATTTTGAAATGACATAATTTGCAGAGTCTCGACAAAGCCTTGGACCTTTTTATAGAATTTAAATTTTGTGAGAGCGATTTTTACTTTCTGAAAGGGAGCAAAAATTGTATGGTGGCTACTTATAACATCGGTTCAGTGTATAAAACAAAACAAAATTTTTATCTGTTAATTTTACAACTGTATCCAATTCTTTCTTGTAGCATTAATGTCACAGTGACGTCACAAAATGACGTACCGTCTTTTCACATGATTCAAACAGCTTATATCTGCCATTGCTAAATACACTTAAAATAATTGCATTTTTTTGGTTGTTTACTGCTTTGAAGTGGTTAAAAACGTCTTTGGGAGGACCAAAATGAAAATTTAACTCAATATGGGCTTCAATTCTACGTATGATTGACGTCGATGTGATGTCAGTATGCAGGAAAAAAACATATTGTGTATAAAAATATAATTCTTGAAAATTGTGTGTGCCTTTCGATTGAAATCGAATGTTAGCATCAATCTATGTTTCTCGCTAAGCTTTTTGAAACATGTTAGCTTTCTGGCGATTGAGGCGTTTGGCTGATACATCGTGTAAACTACGTTATCCCTCAATATCTAAACAACAATACTGTTAAGTAGGTTGTTAAGGTTGTACTTGAATTGTTCAAAATGGCCAAACATTCATGTAATATACAAGAACATTTTATTCACAACAGATATTTATGTTTATAAAAACTATTTGGACCCATTGTAGTGTCGTTTATGTTATAATTAAACTACTCCATATAACATCATGTAAATGTTAAACAGTTTCATTTGATAAGCTTCTCAATTATCAATGATATTGTAAATATACGTTCCAAAAGACAAGTAACGGATCATTTTATAACTGCAAACAGCTTGTATTTATCACAATATTAACTTTAAATGTAAAATATATAAACTGTTAAATATAATAACAAAAAAAACACGTTAAATAAGGTAAGGATATTTTCATCTAAAATATAGCATGTCATACTATATGAAAACCTTTAAATGTCATATATGAGCTTTATATTGAAATTTAAGATTGAAAGGGTATGCTCAACATTGATATTGGTGTAAACTGTCATTTTGTTGTTTGTGTGGTAATATGTAACGTCTATTACAACCTACAAGACTTTACATATATTGCTCAAGTCCTTATATCATACGTTATATGGCATGTTATATCATCTAAAGCTGGTTGGTTTTGATAAATAGATATCAAGATTCCAGTTTGCCTGGAAAAAAGACTTATTTATTTGTATTAAGTTCGTATTAATGATCCATGCATATCTACATTGCAAAATAATATATTTAACTTTTCATATCTACAAAAGTTATTTGCCCAAAATTTTAGATTGAAAAACTCATAAACTAAGAAAGTGATAGCACTCAAATAACAGTGCTTAGAATGATACGTTCCCATTTTCTGTTTAATTTGTAAAACTTATATAGATTACTAAATAAAGATATCATATGCCATATGTTAATCCAAAGTGTTATCCAAGACGATATATAATTGAGCCTGAAAAGCTAATATATCATGGTAAGTTTAGAATTTTGGAATCTTTATCTGAAGATATCTCAGTTTAATTGAGAAAAAATACTACTCACTTTTTCAAAAGCAACCGTTTTAGTACCAGTTTACAGATGTTCAAGTTAAGGGCAAACATATTCAGTTATTATTCAGCTATTCAGTCACTGTATTGCCACAATATAACATGGTACGCAATGTTCCAGTATCTTGTAAAAATAAGGGAGAAAGGAACCAGTTAGAGGCGTGGCTAGACAGTGATCCAATAGCCGAAAAATACATGATACAGACAAGATTCCATGTATCCATGTATATTAAGGTGCATTTACCACAAAAGAATAACCCTTCAAATTACTAAATGTTTTGAGGGTGGTAGTCAGATATTGCGCATAATAACTATCTGTAATCAGTCATTGTTTAAATAGACTGTCTCCAAATCAAATTGTAGATGCGTATTCAAATGGTGAAGCATTACTCAAGCTTTTAAATTTATTTAAGTTTATATTCAGCAAAGGTTTCATTGTTTGACTAACGGAACTGTCAATTACATCAAATAAGTACTTCTGATCACTTGCTCAACCAATAATACTGTATAAGAATAGAAAAGAAAAAATGGTTATAGTGGCGAGTTTTACTTTATGGCAATGATCACACAAGATATGATCATAACCAAGGAAACAGGTCAATCGTTACTTTAATACCAAATTAATCAGCCAAAAGTATGTCTGACCAAATTTGACAGGGTGACATTCGTGTTAAGGTTAAATACATTTTACAATGCTCTTTTAGAATGCTGGATAGAAAATTGAAATATTTAAGTGGGGGTGCAGTCATGAGATCTGACTTAGTTTTAGCGATGCATGCTTACATACCTGAACAGAAATTCGCCAGGATATAGATTCAAAAGAAGCACAAAAAGGTGTCAACTGTTCTAGCAAATATTAGAATTAAGAGGGCACTCTACACCGAATCAACACTGTGACTAATGAGAGACTCACTTGCAAGGTACCAAAATCAATTGGACTTTCTCCTTTTATTTATGTTTTTCATTACTACAGTTAGTCTATTTTGTTTGATTTGAAATGTGCAAAAAAAAATAATTGGGTGTAATTTTTGCATCAATCATAATGTTCACATTTGATTTGCTAAAATACCAAAATGCTATTATCTGAAACAAAATTCCACTGTAAGACAAAGTAATGCAAAACAAATTAACCAATAATGTATTTGAGTCCATTAATCTAGCAATGGCTACAATATACATGTAATACTAACAATGCCAGAGAGCTTTTCTAAGTGATTATTCCTTTCAAATGTATGATGATAATGAACGTTTAGAATAGATACTGTTCTGTTAAAATGCTTCACAAAATTTTAGAACCATATACAGAATAGATGATAAGTGTAATACACTTCTTAAAATTCTCTTGTTATATTTTACCAACATAAATGGTACTACTACCTTACCAAAACTGGACGTTATTCAGATATAAAGCAAGTATTACCATAGGAATAGGCTTGATTGTTTTATATGAGAAGCAAAATCGCTTCGTTTCCAAAACACTTCATTTTTTTTTATTTTTACAACTACAGGGATAATTTTCAACTCTCGATTTCGACCTTCGCCTGTAATAACTTACAATTTTAACGAATTCTGAGTAAGTTTTTGTCTTTGAATTGTTTAAATATAGTTGTTGTAATCAATACCTGGCTTACACAATGTGTGATAGATCACATTAGCTTAAAACTACTCCATGCTTAGTATTATTGTGTCATCTAAAGTGAAGAAAAGCATTTTTACATAAGAAGAAGCAAATTCAGGGGTATCAGTAAGATGAAATATATCATTTATGAAACAGTAATGGAACATAAGTTAGCAGTTTCAAAAATGCTGTGTTTATAATTGATAAACAGACGAACTTGGAATGACGTTTTATGTGATTCAAAATCAAATTTCTTTCCTTTAATCATGCATGTTTTGTTGGTATTTTAAGCTATGGCAATTAAATGACGGTAAATAAACCATTAGCAGTGTAAACTCATATAGTGCTGTTTTTGCTTTAACATAACGTATCCAAAAGAGATTAACGTTAATACCAGCAATTGCAGGTCCTTTAAGTTTGATAAAAACATATTGGTAGTCATTTGCTTACAATTTAAAGATTATATTTACATGTAAGAATATTTTGAAAAAGGATAGGATTTCCTATTATTTTAGGGTAACGGATTAAATTATGCTATTGCATAGTATCGTTGTAGCAACGCAACTATATAGTTAACATGCATTATTTTATGGCTTATATTATGTGGTTTTAGAAGGTTATGGTGTACAAAACTCCACACTGGGGGTCTTTTTGGCAGCCCATTGACTAGTGATAGTACTGCATTAAGTAGTAATTCATTTGAGGAAAGTAACATAAATAACTTTAATAGCATAGGGGTATATTATATAAACGTATATTGGTTGTTTGCTGCATGAAGATAAATGCTTATAAGGTTATCAGCATGTCGATAAATAAGAATTATGCATAACTTGGTATTTGCTCAATGGGATTTGAAACTATAATAAAGTAACGAAGACAACACGGTTGTTACAGGCCAGAGAGCTTACATATTGTGCATCCTACATAATATAGCATCCCTGCAGTTGTGGAGGAGGAGGGTCTTTAAGCATCTCGTGATCTAATGCCATTTGAGCTTTCACTATATGAGATGTATGAATTTGATATTGACATCATTTTTTCTTGTACTGACATCATTTTGAAGTCAATGTAACATCTTTAAAATTCTGAGTCAGCGTCGTCTATGCTCTAAATACAACATGTCGCCAGTAATATTACCAAAACTGATCAAACAGTACATATTTATGCCAGCTGGAATTCATAACGCTCAATTTCCAATTCCTAAATGAGCTAAAAATGGGTACATCTTTTTTCTTAAACAGAATATATTTTTCTGCAAGAAAATATATGTTTGACACGTTTACCCAAAAATGCAGACGGTATTAAACAGCTGCCTACACTATCAAGTGATCATAGCACATATCAAATATATACAGCTGATAACGGTAGGTCCTACCTCTTATGTGTTAGGTATTTTGTTCTGTGTCTTAGTATCTGTAACATCCATCATTATAAGATATTTTAAAAATTTTCCCGCTTTATTGTTAACTGTTTCATGCACTGATGAGCAAAGTGAGTAAGGATGCAAAGATCAGGAATCGATACAATCAAGTACCACACCTGACCCAGGATACCAAGACATATAATACACACGATGTAAGACATTAGACTTTATACGTAATGGGCCCAGACCTGTGTTTCTTTTTCCATAGACCTCAATTATAAGACTTTAGTGAATTGTGACTCTCACAACTCTTCAACAGCTGAATGGCTACCACAGAATATTAGCTTGACTTCAGACTGACCACCTGAATACATTGATTTACCTTGGTGATCGCCATCTTTTATCACTTTTTGGCCTCGGAAGCTGACCACCCTATCCCGCAGCAAATTTGCATAAAAAATATAAATGCACAGGGTCTCATTTGTTGATTGCCTGCTTTAAAACAAATACAAAATGCTTGCAAATGTGCAGCATTTGCGCCTCCCTCAAGTGAAAACGATTATTTTTCGATGAAGACATTAATCTAAAATCAGTGGACATATTACTTTTAAAATATACACCAGGCCTCGAGGTAATAAAACTTGAGTTCATTCTCAAGCTCATAATAAAGTGCAATGATTGGCTACTTGCGGACACGTGTCCGCAAGCAGCCAATCATTGCGCTTTATTTTGAGTATGAAACTGCACTCAAGTTTAATAACCTCAAGGCCTGATCTTCCACCCTCCTTTTCGCCCAATCGCCGCCCACCTTTTATTTACAGGTCTGTAACCTAAAAGCTAAGAGATAACAGAAACTGGCCCAAATGGGATTTCGTAGTTTTTTTAAACGAAGTAAGAAAGGGGGCAAATAATTAAGCTGACTTGATCTATGTTTGGAAGAAAGTACATGCCATGAAATGGTTATTCATCATCGCAGAGATTTAGTAGTATGTTATTATACCCGCTTTTTTCTTTAGAAAAAAAGGGTATATTAATTTCGTACCAAAGTCGGTCCGTCGTCCGTCTGTCCGTCCGTTTGCGCGTGTCTGCGTGCGTGCGTCCGTCATGTTTCTTGTAAATGTATCTCCTCCTAAACCGTTAGACCTAGCAACTTCAAACTTTATACCTAGATAGGTCACAAGATGTAAAGGGTACTGGGCAACATTTCATGTGACCTTGCCCCCTAGGTCAAGGTCAAAGGTCAAATAATGTGTAATGCATCACCTCCTAAACCGTTAGACGTAGCAACTTCAAACTATGTATCTGTTTAGGTCACATAAAGTAGAGGGTACTTGGCTAAATTTTGTGTGACCTTGACCCCAAGGTCAAGGTCAAAGGTCAACTAATGTATTTTCCTGTGAATGCATCTCCTTCGAAACCGTTAGACGTAGCAACTTCAAACTTTGTCCCTATTTAGGTCACATGAAGTAGAGGGTACTGGGCAATATTTCATGTGACCTTGACCCCAAGGTCAAGGTCAAAGGTCAAATAATGTATTTTATTGTAAATGCATCTCCTTCCAAACCGTAAGACGTAGCAACTTCAAACTTTGTACCTGATAAGGTCACGTAGAGTAGAGGGTACTGGACAACATTTTGTGTGACCTTGACTTCTAGGTCAAGGTCAAAGGTCAAATAATGTATTTTCTTGTAAATGCATCTCCTTCTAAACCGTTAGACTTAGTGCCTTCAATCTTTGTCCCTGATTTGGTCACATGAAGTAGAGGGTACTGGGCAACATTTTGTGTGACCTTGACCCTTAAGGTCAAGATCAAAGGGCAAATTATGTATTTTCTTATAAATGCATCTCCTCCTGAAGCTTTGACGTAGCAACTTAAAACTTTGTACCTGAATAGGTCACATGATGTAGAGGGTATTGGGTAACATTTTGTGTGACCTTGACCCCTAGCTCAAGGTCAAATAGTATATTTTTACTTGTAAATGCATCAACTTTTTAACTGTTAGACGTAGCAACTTCAGACTTTGTATCTGAATAGGTCACATGATGTAGAGGGTACTGGGCAACATCTTGTGTGACCTTAACCCCAAGGTCAAGGTATAATAATGTATTTTCATTTAAAAGCATCTCCTCCTAAACCGTTAGAGGTAGCAGCTTCAAACTTTGCAGCGGCATAGGTCACATGATGTAAAAGGTACTGGACAACATTTCATGTGACCATGACCCAGAGATCAGGGTCAGAGGTCAAATAATATATTTTCTTCCTAAACCTTAGGACATTGAAACTTCAAACGTTGCAGGTGAATAGGTCACATGGTGTAGAGGGTGCGGGGCAATATTTAATATGATCTTAATGCCAAGGTCAAGGTCAAAGATTGTATTTTCTTTTAAATGCATCTCCTTAACCATTTGATGTAGCCACTTCAAACTTCCCAGGGTCATGGGTCACATGATGTGGTGGGTACTCAGCAATATTTTGTGTAACCATGACCCCAAGGTCAAGGTCAAAAGTGAAAAAGCGGGTATTTGCGATGGTGTACCATCGACTGCATTCTAGTGTTTATTTTTTTGCACTGTTTTAAATATGATTTTCACGTTGATTCCACCAATCCTGTACCCTAGAAGCATCACTACAGATATTTTGGAATAGCATAGGGTCCTAATGCCAAACGCTTTACTGAGCTCAGTTGACCAAAGACATAACAAAGTATAAACATCCCCCATTTTTTCTTCTCAATTTCAACAAAAGTAATACCAATCACTAGTAAAATGATATGATTTCAATGATTGATATCAGCCTATATTTTCACTGTAGCGTTTTTTTTGATGACCTCTGACTTTTCCATTCACTTAATGCATTTCGCTTCAGAACTCCAAACGCCCATAACTTTATTATTTGTGGATGAAAACGCATTTTCTTATAGTTCAGCAGATAAATGGCATATTTTATTGGAACCTGGAAATAAGAGTCAAAGTTTTTTTCTTGATTGATTTTTGTAGTTCAGTCCTTGTCGTTTAATAATCTGACAAATGACACCTTGTCATCGTTGAGCATTTTGAGATATTCAAGATGGCGGCCAAGATGGTGGTAAATTATATATTATTCTTTGTTTTTGTTATGGCTATAGCCTTTAAACTTATCTTTTACATAATAGTCTGCTGTTGAGACATAAAATTTGAATTGACCTGACAAAATAAATGCATAGAATTATTATGAAAACAAGTATGGCTGCCAATATGGCTGCAAAATGGATTATTTTATAGTTTATAATGTAAAAATAGCCTCGTTTTTGTTATTTTCACCGTATAAGCATACGACATGGTCGTGTCACATGTAGATATACTTTAAGCTCATTGACCTGAAAAATCTGTATCTAAGATTGACCTCTAGGATGACTGACATTGAATGCAATGCTTAATTGAACAATTTTTGGGGTGTGTGGTCAAGTACAAAAAGAAGAATTATAGCAAAAGTTTGATCAATTTGTGCTATTCTTGGCTTTTTTGGTCATTAATATCACCAACCTTCACTGACATTCATTTGTTTTACTGACTTCATTCCAGACATTGGTTTTATAACGCAAGTGCGTATGACCAGGAAATGCCACAATCACAGACCACAGACTAAACTGGCTCCAGTCCTCAAAACATTTTTCTATCAATATATATTTTCATATACCTGTTTTAAGATGAAACATCTGACTAGAATAATTTGTTGATAAAAGAAAGAAAAAACATTATGATTGTTAGTTTATATTGATATTGCTTTGTCAGATCATGACAATATTTCAGACTGTAGCCAGTCTAACCACAGACCAACCCACGGTACCAGGAGGAAGAGACAGAAAACACATACCACTTTAAAACACTATCCAAAGAAATAAATGAAGAAAAAGCCGCTTTATAAATGTTTTCAAACTTCTTTAGAAAACACCAAACATGTAAGATGATTTAATTTAGACATCAACTTAAAGGCACAATGTTTTCACCACTGTGCTTGACCTAGTATATACCGTAGCAAATGCTGGCATACATATTGATTTAATTTGGATATATTTCACAAAACACTGTGCAGCCCAACTGTGCCTTATTGCACCCACAACATTTTGTTCCACATATTCCCTTAGTTTCCCTTAGTATCACACTGACAGTTGAATAGTTGTATAGAATGTCTTCAGGCACAAGAGAAATAACACGAGGTACTGCTACTGGTGAAAGGGACTAGTTGTTTCTTCAAAAAAGCCTGCCAAAATCCATTGGTGACATGTCAGGCGGATCTGCATATAGTGTGTGTTTCCAAACACATGCGTGGTGACGCGGTTTGCTTTATAGTTTCTGTAAAAGCTTCTGTTGTTGGTGAAAGCGAAGCAAGCTTTGGCAGAGCCTTTGGAGATTCTGTTATAACAGGAGGTTTAATCATTTGCGCAAGACAATCATAGAGAAGAAGCAGAAAACCACCTGTATCGTCAGATAACACAGAAATGCATTTCTTGTTTACTGCAGCTGCCATTTGTTGAACAGTATAGTATCCACCTCTTCATGTGTTGACTTCATTTGGCTCTTTGAATAACTATGCCTTTAGTAAGTTCAACTGTATGTCATTTTCACTGGTTAAAAGTAATTTATGATTAGATGTGTGCATCTGTGGAAATTCTTGATCTTGCACTTGTTCTACTTAGATAATTCTAATTTGTTGCGCTTATTATCTATCACCATCATTACAACTTTCTATGGTGGCCTGATTCATATTATGGATTCTACTTGCTTGCGCTCTTCTTTCATATCTTGTTACATTTTGGTACTGTAGACTTTGTACCTGTTGAAAACTAGATACACATCTCTTCCTAGTATTTATCTTAATTAGTCTTTCATATTTTCTGCATAATCCTTCAATATTCTATTAGCTGGCCAACGGATTACATAGAGACCAGATGAACTACCAAATACTGTGCATATTATTTCTTTCTCTATATGTGTTACAGAGACTTCTGACTGTAACAGTTTCTTCAGAACATACTTGGCAGTACAGATTCTCATATTACCACTGTCTGTGAACATTGATGTTGGAACAGGGATAAGTTCGTGTGAGAAAAGTCTTAAAATATGTATGTCTCATGAGCTTGCGCGAAATCAATTACCTTGCTGTAAATAAGATCAGTAAAAAAAACTTTATTATCCCAAACTTTTACGAGCTCTTCTGAATCTGTCATAAATTTTACTACTTTTGAGATTTTCTCATTAAGTCTTCAGGTCGCTTACTTTCATTACTTTAGTTTCAATGTCAACAGATTCAGCGGCTATCTTAGCATTGTTAGATGCTTATGAGAATTAAGTGAATAGTTGCATATACATGTGTATCTCCTTGTACTAGCTAAGTCTTTTGCATCAGATTGTATTTTGACATTTTTCTTCCGCCTTGTGTTTTTTTCTTGTCCTTTAGTATTTTTCCTTAATTATGTTTAGGTAATTATACTCATCAAGTCAACTGCAGATGTGAAGGCTTAACCTTATATTTTCAAAGTTTCAGGTTTAAGGGTTACACCTATTATGTCTCTTTTCCCATGACCATACCGCATGAACATAGACTCAGTGAACATGCCATTTCATATAGCTTTCCAAAAACCAGGAACATCACATGTTCACCAATAATGAAACGCGTCAGAACACTCTTGGTAATCCCTCAATTGAACGAGGGTAGTATAGACCAAATTGTGAATAAATTTACATGTTCTGCAGTGAAGAGTTATAGTAACATTAGTTGCACTGCCTTTAAGTGCAAATGCCAATCAGCTTATGGTTCCGCCCATCCACACACCATCATAATGGACAATGGCTTTATAAATCAATCAACCCACAGTTTGGTTGGCCTTCTCTGTTTGAGAAGTGAATTTATATCCTCATACCTACTAAGTTCCCTCCCCCTGGCAAACAACTGGCGCATTAATTCTTCTACTTGTAAACGAAGGGCAAATATATTACTGATTTATGGAAACTGCTCCAAACGTCGATTCTAAACTATCAAGAACTTAAAAAACTCACTGGCATGTGCAGTGCATCTAACCTCAGAATAACATCGCCTAACTGTTCACGATATACCCAACTACATTCACTGCAACCCTATACAACTGTTAATCAGTGGTAAAGACAGAGAAACTCTGACCATACTCTGTTGTTAATACGTTGGCTTTTGATCAGGCGGTCACTATTGTGTCCGTGTCTGAAGGTGTTATATCAATGCGTGGAATATAGTCAGCATTAATCTTCATATTTATATAGCGTCCTGTGTCTCCTAACTGCCTTGAGAACTTTCAAATGAGAAACAGAGTTTTTGCTTCCACTGCGGACATTTAGGGTCTTTTTGGGCCTCTGTAATGCTCATTTTTTAACTTCATATTTTGCGATTCTGCCATTTGTGAATGTGATAGATTACTTATTACATTTTGTTATATATACATGTATATCCCTTAAATATCTGGAAAAATAATTCATTTTAAATATAAAAAAAAATCAGTTAAAATAACATAAATGCCATGTTTTCGGTCAAATATTAGATTTGGCAGCCATCTTGGAAGCATTCTTTATCAGTTTGACCATGCTAGTGGACCATTATCTCTTAATGTTATAAACTATATAATTTCATCAGATAATTGCAAATAAAAACACAAAAAGAATGCAAATGGCAGCTATATTTTGACCAAATCATATATTGAGCTGCCATTTTGGACGCCATCTTGATTTTTTCAAAATACTCAATGATGACAGGGTGTCATCAGTCGGATTCTTTTATGGCAACATCTAAGTAACAAGAATCAGTAAATAAAAAACAAACTTTGAACCCCACTTTCAGGTCAACCTGGATATCTGCAAGATTTTATAGTCCTGCAGCGCTATCTTGACTATGTTGACATTTTGTGTTTACAATAATATTTACCAATAACAAAGTTATTTTATAGCTTTACAAAGTTAAACTGGCACTCATGAATATGCCATATAAACTCGTATATCTCCGTAAAACTTATTTTAGATTTGCAAACATTTATGAAAAGTATTGATTTCAGACAGAAGTAATTTCTAATCCCGTATCCATCACTGTCCCGCTTAGCCATTTGGATAGAGGACATAGCTGTCAAGGTTGAGATCGTGGGTTCGAGTCTCACAACATACAAAATATATTATATATTTTTTTAAACATTTTCATTTTTATCATAAATCATGACTTGCGCGATTTTTAAAAGACTTACGCGTAAAAGTAAATGTAATAGAATTCATTTTAAAGCAATACATTAGGTAGGAACTATGATGTCTACTGAGAAATCTTTAAGATATTTAAAATCTAAAGACGCATTTCTCATAGCTGATGTTTCAACAGATTTCGAGAAACACTCAGGGCGGGACAGCTCATCATATATTCAAAATACTGTTCAGGCAACTGGGGTCAGCAGAAGAACCGTTTTCCGAGTACGAAAAGAACTTTGAGAAACCGGTACACTTTCGTCGCCGCAAAGTTCGAAACGGGGACAATACAAACCTGTGGACGACTTTGATGAGGTTGTTATCAAAAACAATGTGCAGGGGTTTTACACCCACCGCCATCAGCTTCGACCATAAATAATCTCTTATCAGTCTTGAAAACAGACATCATGTCAACTATCCGTCAAATTAAAATAAACAAGAAACAATATTATCATAACTCAAAAAGAATATAAATTTAAAAATGATGCCTAAAATAACTATACCCAGTGGGAATCGAACCCTCACAATCCGGAATATGAGTTAATCGTCTTACTACTACACCACTGCCTCAGCATTGTCAGATCACCTTGCTAAAAGATACTTGTTCCATGCATTAATCAATGAAAGTAGCTAATACACACCGAACGTGGCCGAATGATGTACCGAACGTGACCGAATGATGTCGAAGATTAATGAGTGCCTGTTTAACTTTGTTTATCTATAACTTACTATTTTTAGAATAATATATGCATTTTATTACATCTAAATTATTATATGCACAAACCAATCTCAAGGAGAATTCGTATCATGGTGGATGGATCGCTTGTCCACTCTCATGGATGTTGTGCGTTCGAATCCCGTCACGTACCTTGTTTGTTTTTTTTTTGTTGTTGTTTTTTTCGTTTTTTTTTTTCGTTTTTATATTTTTATTTATTTATTTATAATCATATTATAATTCATAATCATTTCCAAGCAATTTCGGCTGCTGAATATCGCTTTAATGAATGCAAACAATGCATACACTATTGAGTTGATGCATTCAGTGGCATCTCGCATATATGCGTTCCGTGTTTGATAATGTCCCATTTGATGGACACTTTGTATAAACGTTAAAATTGTTTTCCAATCATGCTCAAAGATTACATGTGAAAATATGATTCAATAAAATTGAAGAAAAATAAATGAAGGCATTGGTGGGATTCGACCCTGCGCATAATGGAAAATAAATAGATTTTCTGATGCCAGCGACTTTACCTACTGGGCTATACAAGCTGATATCTAACCGTTTTCAAAACTACACCTGACTGCTGAATGTGCCAGCCTGATGTTTTGATTTCAATGCTTACAAATAAGCAAATGTAAACATGGTCATTAGACTTTGGCAGCACTATAGTTAGAACGTGACGAATATTTTGGTACCAAAAGTATTTGGGTTTGCTAAACTTTTTCGTTTTTTCATTTTCAGCATCTCGATCCCTTTACAGTGGGTGAGACATTGCATGTAGCCTATATTAAGTATAAAATAAAAAGAAACTTTACTTTTTTCGGTAAATACCAAATATATTTTATCTTGTGAGTTGAAAACATCAGAATTTTCACTCGTGCTGCGCACTCGTGAAAATTCTCATGTTTTCATCACACTCGGTGAAATTTATTTGGTATTCACCTCAAAAAAGTAAATGTCCTCTATGATTTTAACGCATTTGTTAATACAAGTATGGAGATTGGTCAGCATTTGAAGAATGTTTCCTTACGGCTCTTGAGCATATTCGATAAGTATCAAAATATCGTGTGCAAGAACATATATAGCATGTCATATCTATGGCACCAAGGGGAAAGTATACAAGAACTAACAAGTAGGAACAGATATAGTAAAGCAACCATTTTTCTTGCTTAATCCTTTTCAGAGCAATGGATTTTTACCATAAAGATATACATATTGAGGGGCAACAGGTAAAAATTTCCATAAGGTATTGCATTCCTTATTTGTCATGGCAAACGTTTTAAAAGGGTTACTGGCCTACAAAGGGTTAAAAGAGCATTGCAAAACTAGAGAGTCGTACAGAAAAGCAAGCGGTAATAAGTAGGAAAGCCACAATCACATACTTCCATCCATCAATCCCTTTTAAATGCATTGATCCCTATGAAAATCCAGTAAGGGTTCTTTTCGCAATTTCTGATGCAAAGGAAATCCGTGAGAGATCGATTTGCAGCGTATTGTCTGTATCCGAAATCCGCTATCCTTTAATGGCGCACTTAACGCTTGTCCCATGAAGTACTTTAATTAAACACTTAAACTTTCTTTGCGAACAGCATAGAACAAGATCAGCTAGCTTCTGAAGAAGCTCACTGGCCTTGATCTACACGTTTGCTAATCACTTTCTGGTTATATTCAGCCATGTATGAAAATTGATAAATTGAGTCTAGTAGTGTTCTACTGTTTCAGTTGAACACATGTGACAAGAAAACTTATTCAGCTTGATTAGGGTTTGTTAGCCCTTGCCATGCTGAGCCCAGATTTATACTTTCTTAAAAAAAACATTGTAGGTCCAGATCAGTTGGCTTCTAGCGAAGCCATCTGAAAAGGATCCACACTGTTTTCCATTATGCTTGAAAATGCATGCTTATCTTTTACCGATATGCTGTAAGTTGACAAGACAAAAACAGTTGAGCCGTGACATGATTTCCAACAATGTGGTATGTGCGACCATCAAAGGCTCAGACCAGCCTGTGCATACGCACAGTCTGATCAGAGCCTTTGCTAGTCGCTTGAATATTCTATGAGTGTTAAGCTACTGACTGAACATCATTTGCAGTTTCTATGCTTAAGAGCAGGCTGTACATCTCTTCCGAGTCTATCCATGTCAAAATGCCACATTGTTGGAAATCTCATGTCGCGGCTCAAATGTAGTACAGTAAAACCTGTGAAAAACGACCACTCTCAAAAATACCGATAATTGGTTTTCAAGACCAGTTATCGCTTAATGCAGGTCAAAAGTATTGCAGAATGCATTCTGCAATACTTTCGACCTTCATTAAGCTACCATTTGTCATTCAGATCTTTAATTTGTCTATTTTTTGAGTGACCGTTTTACACAGATTTTACTGTATATAAAACTATTCAGCATGGTTAAGGTTTGTTAATTTTTGAGGCAACTACAGGACAAGTATTGATCTTAATGTATGCAATAAATATAACGAGCCAGGTGTTTCCAACGGCATATTATAAATAATATAGGACGTTAACATGGCAGGTATATAACATTTTCCATATTTTTTAAACCTATATGCAATGCTTTTGTGCGTTTTTTCTTATTTTTTTTTTCAAATAAACGTACCGTTTTATACGTTGGTCATCTCTTTCTCTTACCTTAAACCAATTTTTCGTCAGTATATAACAACTGACAGTATACTGAACCACACTTCTAACGCAAAATCAAACTGAACCTTGAATAAAACATATATATTGGTTCATCCACTGTAATGCAATTTCATCAAAAATTAAAACACTTTTCATGAAAATGAAAGTAGAACTTCATCAGTCAATCACTCCCTTTTAATCATAACCTGATTGGGTGAAAGTCTGCCATAACCCCTGAACGGCACAACGATTATGGTAAGACCTCGTATATTAATTAAAGTTACATTCCTGAAACATTTTGCGTTGGAAGTGTGGGTCAGTATATATAAGAATTTCTGATTGTAACTTTCTATCATTACATTGACGTGCCATGTCCACTCGCGAATTAGCTCAGCAACGTCGGAGTATGTACGTGAGAGAGCCATAACATACAATAATGGGATCGTGTGGGAATTATAAAAGGGCCCACAAATATTTGCTTGTACGAAGGTTAAAAATCAACATTATGCACAGTAAAACCTGTGTAAAGCGGCCACTCTCAAAAAGACCGAAAATTGGGGTTCAAGACCAATAATCACTTAATGCAGGTCAAAAGGGGAGCATTCTGCAATACTTTCTACCTTCATAACTTACCATTTGTCATTAAGATCTTTATTTGTCTATTTTGAGTGGCTATTACACAGGTTTTCCTGTAATATTTATTTTGGTTTGACGTTGCAGCAATGAGCCTTTTTAAAGATGTATAAACAAAAAATATAATGCTTTGTCAGACAAACTATACAGAAAATCAAACACACCCTGTTTTTTCCAATTTCATAGGATTGTATTTCGAAGAATTCATTTTTAGATTATAGCATGTGAATAGCAATAGAAATGGTGCAACGTTTGCATTTCATCTTTATCTTTATTGTCATGAAGGACATTAATTTTCTAACCTTGTGGAGCAGTATTGTAGCCTTGGTCGATTTATAAATTAATGGTCCAAACCCATTTATTTATTGTCCCTATTTTACAGTATTTGGATTGTGCCACAATTTCTATAGATCTATAACTGTTGAAATTGTGACAATACAATTGGTCAAAACTATTAACCCTTAATGCGCCAATCACAACAGCAACAGACAATTTTTGTGACATTTTCCAAATTTTCGACAAAAATAAGGAGAATCTTCTGCCAGCAGACGATTCTCATGAAATATCATGCCTTATTTGTTATTTTTGAAAAAGCGGCAAACTTTGAAATTGTAGTCTGCTGCAATTATAGGTGGTGCTTTAAGGGTTGTCATGCTGAATATTTTCATGTACTACACTGAACAACAACTTTTCTCCTAGGGGATATATCTTTTAAAGCTCTTACCTGCATATACAAAAATATATGTATTTCTGGTATTATTTACAATTTTTCATTATGACCTAGAAAAGTTCACGGATAATTGTAGTTCATGTCCATGCAATTGTTTTTTTTTCTAAAGTTCACCCAGCGTGTCGCAATATTGCAAACAGTATCAAACCAGGAAGTAAATCCTGTGGTGTTTCTCGTGCCTGTACAGTTGGTTGACTTTTTATGTCTTTTGAACGTTTCTCTTTTCTGTACAGTTGGTTGACTTTTTATGTCTTTTGAACGTTTCTCTTTTCTGTACAGTTGGTTGACTTTTTATGTCTTTTGAACGTTTCTCTTTTCTGTACAGTAGGTTGACTTTTTATGTCTTTTGAACGTTTCTCTTTTCTGTACAGTTGGTTGACTTTTTTATGTTTTTTGAACGTTTCTATTGTCTGTACAGTTTGTTAACTTTTTATGTCTTTGGAATGTTTCTCGTGTCAGTACAATTCGTTGACTTTTTTGCCATTGTGGTGTATCTCGTGTCTGTACAGACAAGAGAAAAGTGCACTAAATAAGTGATGTGATTAAGACTTGAGAGGAGAGGCGATTTTATGACAGTAATCCTGCCTAAGAGGGTTCTACTTCTAAGGTTTCAATAACTATTTTTTTGTTTTTTATGTTTGATATCTTATCTGAAAAGTTTAGAGCCAACATTTTGTTTAGATCAGTGTCATTTGTAATTCCCAATAAATTAAATATGTCTACTCCCAAATTTAGTTTCCATTTAGTTTTTATAGAGTCAGTGCTATACTTTTTAGAAACTATCTATACCACATGTGTTTTAGAGAAATTTACTTTACGACCTAAAATCTTTGCATAATTTTCTAGCTCGCTTAATGTTTCGTTAAGGGGTTCTTCTGATACGTCCAGTATGACTAATGTGTCGTCAGCGTATTGAGTTGGGATGAATTCTTTATAAATCGTTTTATTCCTTTGATTTTTTCGTTATTCTTCATTTTTATTGCTAGAATTTCTATAATATTGGGAAATTGGGTCTCCCTGTTTACAGCCTCGTTCTGTGTAAAAGTAGGAGGAGAGATTGCCGCCATGATTTATAGTTACATGCGTTTTGTTGTTAAGGACATATGCTACTAAATACTTCCCACATTGAAATATTTTAAATACTTTGCATACAGTTTGTTTTATGCATGGGCTATCCATTTATGAAATAAAAAGGATATGTCACCGTGCTTATTTTTTCAGAATCTCATATTGAAGTTTACAGCATTTGACCAATTTTCTAGAAATATAAAATAATAATACTAGTCCTAATTATCGAGCTAAAACGGTTGTAATCTTCACCCAGCTTCTTTCTTTTAACTTAAATTACTGCCCATGACCTCAAACTTTTAAGAAAATGTGCATGTTTACTTGTTACCCCATGCTGTGACAAGATACTGCATGATATATTTTGGCAATTCGTCGAAAAATGGAATTTGTTTTTAGAATAAATCATGTATTAAAAAATCTGACATTGAAAATCTTGAAAATTTATTTTTAATTCATGGACTATTATAATACCTTTCAGAAAAAAGAATAAAAATCTGGGGTCACCGAACTAATTCTCTTTCTAGAGGGCCAAATTTAACCCCACCCCCATAGGTTTCATGCGTAATTCAATATAAAAAGTTCGGGGATGACCATTTCGGTCGTTTTGATGATGCCATTTTACTAGTATATGAAGTAATTTAGCATTAAAATGTTAAAAAAGAAAGAAAAAACACACTGAAAATATGTGCGCATCTGGGAATCGATCCTGGTTCTCTGGCTTTGTAGCCAGGCGCGCTAACCACTAGGCCACGAGGTCAGGTCGTGCGCCGCTCTAAATATCCATACAAATAGTATAGACTCGGCCACTATCGTATTCGTAACCAGGGTTATTGTGTACGTCGTTTGATTTCGACTGAGCTACATTTATCTGTCTTTAGTACTGAGACGATCATTTCTGAAAAGATGTCAATAGATATTTCGAACACACTTTAATTAGTTATTTTGTGAAGAAAATGTCGGAACACCGATATGACATAAGAATATCGGAAGCTGTATTGATCCGAATCCGTTAAGGGTCGAAAGACAGGACCCAGACAACTTTCCCCATTTGCAGACGCGGAAAAGGTGCGCATTGGAAATAGCCGCATATGTCTTTAAAGGGTGATATCCACTTAATTATTGATGGACCAAAATTAAATGATTTAAGTACGTTTTTCATAAATGACAAAGACAATGAGTCATATGCCTTTTCGAAGTCTATTAGCAGTAATAGGCCTGGAATGTTTTTCTCGTCCACAAACTGCATCAAACCGTAAACTATTCGTGTGTCATCTCCAATGTACCTACCTGATATAAAGTCTGACTGACCTTTACTGATAAGTTTGTCAATGACAGTTTTTATGCGATTAGCTATTGAGGCAGGGGCTATCTTGTATACTGTATTTAATAGACATATTGGCCTGTATTAAGTTATTTTGCCTGGATTTGTTTGCCTTGGGTATTAAAGTGATTATGCCTTGTCTTTGAATCAAGATAATTCTCCTATGTTGTAACTACAAGTTGGCTGCTTTTAAAAAGCCGCCAATAGTTTAGGTTTGGCAAATAGGTTGTTTTATGACAGCATTCCTTTACTTTTATTATTATTATAATATGTCTTGTTTAACAAATCTTAGAGTCAGCAGAATCTTGGACCCAATTTTACTTGGTACGAGGCAAAATAGGTGTTTGAAAAGATTATTTGTACAGATTGTATTATCGAGCATGAGCTCTTGCGAATGAACCTTCGCTACTACATGTAGAAAATGTCTGACCAAAATCTAGACCTTTAAGCCGCTTTGTAGGTTTTATAGGGTTTTACCAAACAATAAAGTACCAAAATTTTGTGTGCTCCCTAAAAATATTGATGTTTTTGTTTTCAATAAACCACACATCAATTTTCCATGTTTTGATTTTACCCATTGAATTTTCTCGGACGGTACAGAGGTCCAGATAAGCTTTCAGTTCAATTGGGTATTTACCCCACACGATTTTTATGAATTGCTTTTTTCCAAAAATAATTGCTTAAAATATTTTTTACCCCACATAGATTTTTGAAATTGCTTATTTATAAGTTATAATTAAAGTACCTAATAATCATAGTTAATAATTTAAATAATAATCTTAGTTTTCGTAATGGAAGAAACATACAGATTGAGTGACTTTAAGTACTTTGTGCAAATACTTTAGCCAGTAACTGACAAATGACTTGCTTAATGTATCAAACTTCAAAGGAGACTTAGTAACATCACAACAAAAGAAAGGCTTGAACTGGCTACCACACTAAGTGTGCTAACATGGGATATATTCATATTTAGATCAGTTTGTTTTTTCTTTTGCTTTTCCAAAATTTAATTGCTTTTCGCTAGTACCCCTTCATTTATAAAACCGTTGCTTTTTCCAAAATTTAATTCCTTTTTGTTACCCCTTCATTTGAAAACAATTGCTTTTTTCACAAATTTAATTGCTTAAATACTCCCAAAAAGCGGCTTATCTGTTCCTCTGCGGTACATTTTGAGGTACAACATTAACATGCATTTAAAAGTAAAAAATAATCCAAATTTACATTTATTACCTAATGTATAAACATTGATGTGACATGGCTTTGAATTTTACCTTATAATAGCGTTTCTTTTGTCAGTCAGTATATATTGATGACACTGATGATGAACAGACGCATGAAGGAAGTCCTAACCAAGGTTAGCTAAAAGAGGATTATCTTTTGTTTTAAAATAACTTCAGAGAAATATATTAGGATCCTCAAAATGCCTGTTTCCAAAATTATACAAACTGTTCCATTCCACTGAACAAATTAGTGATTATAATTGTATCTGTTAGCACACTCAAAAGTTTGCAATCATTTAGTAAGAGTGCTTGGATGGAAAATTGGGATTTTTCTGTCTTGACTGGGGCCAGTCTAATACCTCCAACTAAAAATAAAAGATACTCTTATTTTTTCTGGTGTATCAATTTGTTTTCAGGACTGATGCCAGTCTAGACTTAAAGTACCATCCAATACCATAAGTATGTCGAACAGTTTGGATTTGGATGACAACCAACATTTTGCTAGTCTGATTAGGGTCTGAAAGGTTAACAGTAGGACTAGCATGCAAAGGGTCCATACATTTCTTCTGGTACATACCTTAGAGATGTCAGACTTTATTTGTGCTCCTCTTGTTGCAGATTTGTTTTTGTTTTGTTATGAGAGAGACTTTATGTTGTCTCTGTCAGACAATAATCAAGCTGATATCATTGAAGCTTTTAACTCTACCTCCAGATATTTAGATGACTTGCTTAATATTGATAATCCTTATTTTGAACAAATGGTAGGTCAGATATATCCCATTGAACTTCAGTTAAATAAGGCGAATTCTTCTGATACTGAAGCTCCGTTTCTGGACTTGAACTTGTCAATAACAAATGGCATAGTTTCTTCTAAAATATATGATGAACGGGATGATTTTAATTTTGAAATAGTAAATTTCCCATTTCTTGATGGAGATGTTCCTCGCTCTCCTTCCTATGGGGTATATATTTCTCAGCTTATTCGTTTTGCTAGAGTGTGCTCTAATGTTGATGACTTCAACAACAGAAACTTATTTTAACTGCTAAATTATTAAAACAAGGTTATAGATATCATAAAATTCGAAAAGCATTTTCTAAATTCTACTACAGACACTCAGAGTTAATTGTTAAATACAACGTTGGGTTAAAAACTCTTCTGCAACAAGGCATATCAGAACCTATATTTTATGGTGATTTAATCTATAAATTCAAACGAATTGTTGGGAAACCTAATTTTAGTGATCAATTCAAAAAGATAGTAAAACGTTATATAAGGGTTGGATATAATTTGGATATCATGCAACAGTCTGCATGCCTAGTTTTAAACCCAATCACTGTTTATAGATATGGTTTCCTCTTTAATTGCACGACGGTGGGTCAGGCCTCAGACTCTATGACGGCTCTGACGTAAAGCTTTAATCGGTGGGTTGGTGCCTGATGCTTATCTGTAGTTGGACCCACCGTGGCTCAACTTGAGGTTTTCTTTAGCTCTGACTATCTGTGAGTCATGAGCCCTTTTCTTTGTTTCATCATGGAGTGTTAATTTGATTAGAGTGTTTTCCATGATGATACATTGCATTAGTTAGATGGCCTCCATGCGAGCTGAACATTTCTTGTACTTCAACAACAGCAGAATCTAGGGCGAAGATTTGGTACCAGTAAAATGCATTTAGGCCCCCCGGTGGCTTAGGCTGCTGTCCGTTCTGGGGCGGTGGTTCTGTTGTTGTTGACTTTTTGTTTATTGTTACTCCCATTGTGGGAGTCTGTAATTGTTCTATGTTTTGTTGTACGTTACTTTATATCCATTCTAGTATTGCAATCATCTTGATGGTGAAGAGAGAGCTGATTGCTTTGCTTAATTTGTCTTCCTGGTGTCTCGTGATGGTTGAGCGGCTCTTCCTCGCGATGCCACGGGGTTGTCTGCAGTTTGTGATTGTGGTATTTCCTGATCATACTCACTTACTATTTCTTATGCATTTATGCATTCGCAAATCACACACATAAAGAATCTACTTGACTATTTGCCTGATCAAAATCCATGCATCGTGTAACTTGTATAATTTCATGTAATCTGTGCTTTAATAAGCTCCCTTTTTACTTTGGATTTCTGACTGACCAACTGTCTTATTATTCTCTTCAGCAGAATAGTGGTTAAATGTCATACCAGGTCGGCCTAGGTCAATCTTTGAAGAACATGATGCAATCAGAATTTCAAGATAGACTGGGAAACCAGAAAATGACAAATCTATATTTACAAATGACATCAGTTTAATCTTAGACAGAGGTCCCATGATTGGTTACATTTGGTCACATGCTCCTCCATGGTACAGCTCTAATTCTCACCTTATATATTGTGTTTAGGTGCTCATGCACCTAAACAATAAGTCACTGATCGCATAAAAGAATCCATTATCCTTGTGAGGGTGGGATAAAATGAGGTATTTAGTGGTGAGCAAGAAACAGATTCTATTATTCGTGTGATGGGTTGAATAGAAAAATCCGTCCCTCGTGATCACTGTTTGTCATTACTCGGCAACCCTCGTGATGCCAATCGGTGATCCTCGAGAGGGATTTTTCTATCGCACCCTCACACTGATGACGGATACTTATAATACAACACGGGTAAAAACAACGGAAATCCCGATCTGGTGTGCGAGAAAATGATTGCCCTTCATCGCTTCATATTCTCTAGTATACAATTATCCAAGTTTTCCAAGTTTTATTGTATCTTTTCTCAGGTTTACAATAGCAAACAACATGAGATGCATGTACAACATTTCAAAAATTTCAGCATGGCGGTAACTTTACAGTTGGACTGCTGACAGTCGTTTTCTTTTCTTTAATTTAATTCTATATCATGTTGCAACTGTCACCAGTCCAAATGTAGTTGTTGTTTTACATGAAAAATACTAGCCCACAGCAGATTTTTTAAATTCCCATCAGTGCTCTGGGAGGGTACAACTGCTTCATTTTTTTAAAGCACTGGATTCTTTTATCTCTTTTTTCTTTTTACCGATTTTTTTCATTAATGAATGTTAATATATTTTGAGGCGACTAATTTTTGTAACAAATAAGTCGCACATATTTCGTCAAAATACAGAATAATATGTTTATGCCGTTAGCTAGTATCAGCAGAGTAGCAATGATGTATCTTGACCTTCATAGATAAAATCCGGGGTAAATAGAATTTTCGTGGAAGAGTACGTATGTACAGCTGGTCATATTCAGTTACTTCATTGCTATCTGGTCACATTCTTTAAAGAGTGAGATTCTAAGAACAAATATATTCGTATCATTTTCAAATATTTTGGTGGCACCAAAATGACTCAGAGGAACCTAGTAAAAACTTAATACCCATTTCTCTCTCATCTTTTTCCGCCGATAACACTATAACCTTAGGCTAATAAATGCATGTAAATTTCGTGCATTACTAGGTTCGACTTAGCCTGGATTTTTAGTGTTACGTGGCATGATTGCATGGATTACAACCCGGGGGATTCGAGGGATATAATAATCCAAAATTCTGTGTTGAAAATGTGTAAGTAAAATACATGTACATTTAGCTAACCCCTTGTATTCGAGAAAAAATTTTACGGGCACCTTTACAAGCAGTACGGACCCAGATGAGATGTCGCATTATGTGGCAACCTCTCCGGGTCCACACTGTTTGTTAAGATTAACATATCCAAGAAAAAATGTTATAATGCATATACAATAGACTATTCCAAGTTTATTGTGTCAAATCAGCAGTATAAAAAGGGTTAAGTCAGTTCGTACCAATTTGTCATAAGTTAAATATGCACCGTTTCTGGAACAAAACTCTGGCTCCGGATATGCTTACCAGAACTGTCTCATCGAGGCGATTCTGATCAGATTTCCCGGAAGGAGTCGTTTAATTAGAGGTCGTGATTTGGGGTAGTTTGGCATACTTAAAAGTTGAATTAGGTCATACACATAATACTATTTAAGTCATTTCGTACCAAATTGTCATAAGTTATACATGCACCGATCTCGGCACAAAACTCCGGTTCCGGATATGCTTACCAGAACTGTCTCATCGAGGCGATTCTGATCAGTTTTCCCGGAAGGAGTCGTTTAATTAGAGGTCGTGATTTGGGGTAGTTTGGCATACTTAAAAGTTGAATTAGGTCATACACATAATACTATTTAAAGCTGCTTACTCTGTAACTATGAACATTTTTCGAAAATTTTTATTTTCTTTTTAAATCATTTGTAAAAGTAGAATTAAGCTATGTTTTCACAATAAAAATGTTCAGTACAGCTGAAACTGCATGGAAAAGTGAATTATCTCATCAAATAGGTGTGTTTTTCTCTTGTTGGTAATTATTTGCGTCCCTCCAATAATTCTAGACCGTTGAATTTTAACATAAATGCAGTTGTTTTGATAGTGATATCTTGTTAAGATTTACGAAGATGGTAAAATGTTTACCTGAATTTGAGTATTTTTACTGTGTTCTTGAAAAATAAAAACATTATTTTTAAAATTAGAAGATCAAAAGTTACAGACTATGCAGCTTTAAGTCATTTCGTACCAAATTGTCATAAGTTATACATGCACCGATCTCGGCACAAAACTCCGGTTCCGGATATGCTTACCAGAACTGTCTCATCGAGGTGATTCTGATCAGTTTTCCCGGAAGGAGTCGTTTAATTAGAGGTCGTGATTTGGGGTAGTTTGGCATACTTAAAAGTTGAATTAGGTCACACACATAATACACCTCAAGTCATTTCGTACCAATTTGCCATAAGTTATACATGCACCGATTTTGGAACAAAACTCCGGTTCCGGATATGCTTACCAGAACTGTCTCATCAGTGCGATTCTGATCAGTATTCCCAGATTTAATTAGAGTAGCAATTGGGGTAATTTGGCATGCTAAAAAGTTGAATTAGGTCATACAAATAATACACTTCGCAATAAATGGATATATCCGTACACCATTTCTCTTCATTACCGTTCGGACGAGCACAAGATGTGCTTGGCTGAATCGTCTCACTGAGACGGCTTTGATCACTATCTACTAAGGTACAGTATTTGTGAATACTATGTTTATGAAAACAGTTAAATTATCAGTCCGAGTCGACGGCTGGATCTACTCATCATAATCGCCCTTTTGAGGCGATTTTGGTGGGTCTCATATGAATATGGTGAATCAGATTATGTTTAGCATCCTTAGATTTTAAAATGCTCTTTATCATTGATAAAATATCACGTGAATGATACGAAGAAGCGGTCGTGTATTTATTTGCATACATAAGCCTTTGACATGCCTCCTAATACTGATCCAATGAGTGGACCTCTGACCCTTTTCATTCACGTGGGACATCTCATACATATAAGCCCAATAGGTATAGCATGGTATGGGACAGTCCATTTAGTGATTTATGGGTCGCACGTAGAAAGGTATGATTTGCAGGGTATTTATGTTCATTTTGACAAACAGTGCAGACCCTGGTGAGACGACACTTCATCTGGATCCTCACTGCCCGTCAAAGCATGAATTCCTCGACATTCCGAACGTATAGGGCTATTATTGCCATTTTTATGCAGGTTGCCCATTTATTCAGAATGCCACAACTTATAGTCCGTTTAAACGTTTTACAAGTTTTCTTATATAGTAGTCTTATCACATTTGGTAAGCCTGCAGATCAGTAAACTGTATCAAAGAGAGAGATCAGCCTCCGTTCACTGGCCTTTTCGAAACGAAACAAAAGGCCTGTGTGAAAAGACTTGCAGCACGTTTACAAACTATCTAAAAAAGACTATATATATATATATATATATATATATATATATATATATATATATATATATATATATATATATATATATATATATATATATATATATATATATATATATATATATATATATATATATATATATATATATATTGGGCTTGGGGCTGGTTTCTGTGGAAGCTGTAGGTATATGAAAATGCAGTGGGTATGTCCCGACTCTTTTGTACAAGAAACCTGCCCTTAGGACTTGTGACCGAGCAAGGTCGGAACGATCATGATCAGCCACAGAGGTTAACCCAAACAGTGAATTTTAAATAAGTCAAATTTGATCATTTATCTCTGCATGGGGCGAACAACAAAGGCACCGGCTGGGTTTGCAGTCTAGCAGACCAGTCCGTGCCTTTGTCTTTCGCATGCAACAAGAAGAAAACAACATGTGACAGCGAGTTCAAAAGATCAGCTGTTCATTGAGAGACGTTCGTCATAATATGTTTTATAAAGTGACATAAATCTTTGAGTTGTTTTCGATTACTAGTATTCATGAGATCGTGGTATTTAAGAATATTTGGTCGTTTGTAGTAGTATGGTTTTATTAGTTGTGTGCGATGTTCGTCGAATTTTTTGCATACTAACAAATAATGGTATTCGTCACCAATGTCATTGTTGCAAAATGTGCATGTACGTATGTGCAATACTGTTATTATTTTGCATTCCATTTTGATCAACAATTTTCAGCAGACTGCATGGTTTAGTAAGGAATTGCTTGTCAGATTTACTTGATTTAAATTTTACGCTCTCATTATGATAGTACATGCGATTGATAGGCAAGATCGGAACAAGCTTTGCTGTAATTTAATGGAGCAAAGTATCTGTCCAGACATGATATTTAAGTGAAGGCCAACATAAGTCCCTATCAGACTGCGCGATTGCATATGATGACTTAGGCATTCTTTGTCAACATATTTAGACACCTCAATTTGATGGATTAAAAAACACATACCTATGAAATGAGAAATGGGCCGCGACGCGACAAAATCTAGCTTCGGGGTTTCCGACAAATCGAGATTCAAAGCAATCCTCGCAGCTACAGGGACTAGCTAGAAAATTGAATTTCACTCGTAGCAGGTCTAGATATGATAGTTTACAAATAAGCGAATAACAAAGGCGCTGATCAGACTGCGCGGATGCGCAGTCTGGTCTGCGCCTTTGTTGATCGCACACCACCGAAGACAGGTTTTCTCGCGTTGAGGCCTAAATTACTTTACTTGCGTCTGTATGACACATGTATGCACAAGGGTAAACACATGCAACCAGTTTGCCCTTATCTGGGCCTCGTCGGAAGAAACCCTGTCTTCAGTATTATAAGTCTCAAATTAGCAGGCTTAGCTACATAGACCAGCTATAATATTGTATTCTTGCAGGTAAAAACTTAAACTATTATACGTTCTAGAGAGCCAATAACAAAGACGCTCATCAGAATGCAAATGCGCAGGCAGGTCTGCGCATTTACTTTTCGCATGCAACAAAATCAAGTTTCCTCGCAAAGATCGCGTATTTAAGTATACAGGCGTTGAGAACGGCAACGACGATAGTCGAATACCAGTCACGAAATAGAAATGCCCAAAAGAAATAGTAATAGATGATGATGATGATGATGATGATGATGATGATGATGATGATGATGACCCCAAAGTTCAAAGATGAGAGTCCACTAGGTGATTAATCGTTTGTAGACAGGAAAC
Source organism: Loripinus fragilis (assembly GCA_964019695.1). NCBI lineage: Eukaryota > Metazoa > Mollusca > Bivalvia > Lucinida > Lucinidae > Loripinus > Loripinus fragilis. Next base: position 39,677,661 of record OZ026515.1, read on the forward strand.
TCCTTAACGGGTACTTTGGCAAACAGTGAAGGCCCAGAGGAAATGTTGCATAATGCGATATTTCATCAGGGTCTGCAGAGTCTTTGCAGAGAAAGAAGTACAATTTGTATATATATTGAGAGGTCACAGGTTATACTTTCCAGAACAATATTTTGGAAATTATAACCTCTGACCCCTCGATGTATACAATGGACCATCCTGAATTTATAGTATATATATGGTAGCTTTATGAAAAATTCCATTGGTCTGGTATGGGGTTTAAAAATGTGGTTTTTGCAGGGTTGATAAAACAGAAACAATACGACTGGAAAGATTCCAACTTGGCATTGTTTGGAACTGACTCGGAAAGACAAGTAAAAAGTGAGTAGCCATCATGCAATACATACATTTTTACAAAGATGAGTTTTAACAATGCCATAATCTAGGGCGAACATGTGGCGCCAGTAAAATACAAAATTAAGCCCCCTCCCCTCTTCCCCAGGTGGCTTAGGCTGCTGTCCGTTCTAAGGCGGTGGTTCTGTTGTTGTTGATTCACTGTTTATTGTTTGTCCCATTGTTTGTATTTGGGTTTTGTGTTTGGCCCTTGTTTTGATATGCAGTACTTAGTATCATTTCTAGTTTGCAATCATCTCGTTGAGGAAGAGAGAGCTGTTTTTTTAATTGTCTGGCAATAAGCGTTCTGTGTCTCTTCCTCGCAGTGCAGTGAATTGGTCTGCAGTGTGTGATTGTAGTATATCCTGGTCAAACTCACTTGCTTTTACCTGCACAGCCTTGCCTGGCGAAACGCAGGTCTAGTAGTGGGTCCACTCCGTCCGTCCGTCAGCAACACGTTTTGTGTGCCTAGTTTGTGTAATCTGTATTTCCAAAAGTGTTCATTCCTTTATATTCAAACTTTATATAATGATTGTTCACAAATTTAAGATTTTGTGCACATGTTTTCAGTCCGAAATGCGTAGATAGTGTCTGGTTTATGTAATCCATAACTCAAACAGTTTTCTTCCTTTATAACTACTATTCATAGCCAGTTGACTGAAATTGAAATTTAGAAAATGTGACGTCAGACGTATGAGCACGAGGCACCGCTGTGACGTCTTCATATAGTACCACTGGGTTGCTTCTCGGGGGGTACAGCTTATAGTTGTGTTTGAATTGATAGGTATTTCTTACTGAAAGTAATGATCCGTCATTCTCTGAACATAATATAAGGTTTTAATGTTATTCCGCTGCGCTATATATTCAAATTAATAGGGTTTGTACTAAATTCACATACATCCAATAAAATATCTGACATATGCACACAGTTCTCTCTGTATCAAACTATCACTGATCCAACTCATTTTACTGAACACTCTTCTTCTCTTATAGACGTAGTTTTCACTAGTGATAGATCCAACATGCGTTACAGTGTAGTAGCAATTCCCTTTCATCATCAGGACATTCGCTATCACTGCCCTATATATGGTATCTGTAAATTTTCAAAGAATGTCAGAAATTCTTTTACCCGTTGTATTTGGAAATATGACGAAGGCAATTATGATCTTTTAAGGACTAAATTTTCAGAAACTAACTGGGATGCTACCTCCGACACTGATGTTACTATTTTTTTTTTCAGAAAACTTAACAAATCACATAATAACACAATCAACAGAGCGCATCCCAAACAAAACTGTTCTTATTTGACCTTCTGATCCCCCTTGGCTTACCACTGCTAATAGGAGGCAAATAAGGAAGCGTTAAAGAGCATAAAGGAAAGCCAAATCCTTGAACACGCCACATACATGGAATAAGTTTTTAAAAAAACTTATAAAATAAAGTATTGAATGTCTGAGGAAGTCAAAACAGCAATATTTCAATCAGTTGTCTGAAAAATTAAAATCAGAAAACCTTTCATCTAAAGACTGGTGGCCAATCTTTAAATCTTTCATATCTCCTTCTTCAAATTCTTCTATAACTACACTAGAAAAAGATGGACTTATCTTTATTGATGAAACTGATAAAGCAAATGTACTGAATGTCTTCTTTCGTGATCTAACATTTTTGGATGATCAACATGCACCAATCCCTAATATTGAACCATGCACTGATAACACTATGTCTTCACTAGTCATAACTCCTCTTGAAGTTGAATCTATAATGAAGTGTATTTCTCTTGGAAAAGCTGTTGGTCCTGATGGTATAAACAATCGAATCCTTCGGCAGTTTTCACCTGAGCTCTCACATCCACTGTGCTTTCTAATAATTCATTTTTTAAGTCTTTAATCTTCCCTGAAACATGGAAAGATGCTATGGTGTATGCTATATACAAAAAAGGAGATATGTCATCTGTTTCTAATTATCGTCCAATTTCCCTCTTGGCCTTTTTTGGAAAAGGTAGCAGAGCGCACCGTATTTAAACATATTTATAATCACTTACATGAAAACAGTATTCTCACTCCTCTACAGTCTGGTTTTATTCCATGAGATTACCCAACAGACCAACTGAATTATCTATATGATACTTTATTTCATGCTTTAGACTCTGGTAAAGAAATACGAGGGCTGTTCAAATATGAATGCAAGTAGCTTAATAATTTTCGTCACATATATGCTACGACAAAATGGTATACGTTTCTATAAAGGATTATATGTCGCCTTTGAACTGGCACCAGACCTAAAGAAAATATAGAATACTAATCGAGTTATAGTCATTTGAATGAGGGTCACTTTAGTATACTAACAAATTTAATGCTTCGAACATACCAGTGATATAGACGAGCGTACAATTCTTCTATGAATCGGTGAAATTTCTTGAATTTTTTAAGGAAGTATCCCCATATACTTATATAATGATTCTATGAAAGTTGCGAAAATCCGCATGTTTTTGTTAAATTACATCGAACGTTTTCTCTAAAGTCTCCTTATGTTTGCAAATAAATGGTACACAAAAAAACACCTTTCAGATTTTATTCAAACTTTTCTCTAACAAAATGCACGAAGCAACATTTAAACTAGTTCTAACTCAAAGACAATATGTTGATCGCTCATACTGAGTTGTTGCTACAAATCATTGAAGGATAGTGGGTAATTTTTAAACGCTGAAAAGCATTTTTATTAAGTCAAAACTGCCTTAAGTGAAGGGGTTATAGAACTTATACTTAATTTTGTTGCCATTACATTGCGGGTTTAATCTAAATTTGAACGTTAAAGCTGCATAATCTGTAACTTTTGATCTTCTAATTTTAAAAATAATGTTGTTATTTTTCAAGAACTCAGTAAAAATACTCAAATTCAGGTAAACATGTTACCATTTTCGTAAATCTTAACAAGTTATCACTAACAAAACAACTGCATTTATGTTAAAATTCAACGGTCTATAATTATTGGAGGGACGCAAATAATTACCAACAAGAGAAAAATACACCTATTTGATAAGATAATTCACTTTTCCATGCAGTTTTCAGCTGTACTGAACATTTTTATTGTGAAAACATAGCTTAATTCTACTTTTACAAATGATTTAAAAAGAAAATTATTTTTTTCGAAAAATGTTCATAGTTACAGAGTATGCAGCTTTAACCATAAGTTTTACCAAAATAGGCATTATTTACAATAAAATTACTCACCTGGTCTTGAGGACTAGACAGATCAAACATATTTTTATTAATGTAAATACGTCATTAAGAGGCAGGAAAATGCTTGAAAAATTATATGAAATGTGATAGCTCTGTAAATAGAGGACGTAGCGTTTTGAAAACTTCCTTATGACATATTATGCATGTTTTAAGCAAAACGCAAAGAAAAAGACACAGCGATGTCCATTATTGCATCACCAGTAGATAACTCAAAATGACGTTTATCATAAAATTAATGACGTCACAAACGTGCCTGTTTACTTGAGATTGAAAAAGGATTATATAAACTTCTTCTGCAAGCAACTTTGTCAATGTATGTTAAACTTGTATCTAAAATTTGGTGCCGTTTTGTCTCAAACTTACAAAGATATAACACTTTATCCGCACTTGTATCAAACCGTGTATGGCAATTTGCTTCAAAAAAACTGCAGTATACTGGAATGGCCTTTATATAAACGTCTGTAGCTCGAGAAATATAATGAGTGTTTCTTTATGTGTGCTGCCATTTTAAAGGCGACAAATAGTTCTTTCCATAAAGGTATGACATTCTGTCGTAGCAATTATGTGAAGAAAGTTATGAAGCTACTTGCATTCATTTTTGAACAGCCCTCGTACGAATGGTATTTTGCGATTATAAGCCAATGCAAAATAGGAGTTAAATATCCAGTCCTTCCGTAATATTCACACATAGAATTTATCCAAAAGTTTTTCGATTTGAAAGGACTGTCCTAACTTTTTAGATTTCTGTTGTAAAAAGTCGGGTTTCCCATCTCCCAAACGAATGGTCAATTAATACCTTGGGAAATCCACAAGTCTGGAAGCAAATAAAGAGATGATTATTATCATATGGGGTGACGGAAAAATTCAATACATTTTTCTCCAGCTTTGGGCATAAAATGTTTAAACACTCTTGATTTTGATTTAGTATATATGGTCTTTTATCAACTTTTTATAAAACAAAGGTAAATCTACCTCCTACCTACAAGCACATACCTGAAAATCTATTTCTCTGAAGGTTTTCTGTAGAACTCTTTACTGGTCAGCATTTTAGTTTTAAGAACAGTTCCAATCTTATACTTCTTTGTTGAGTTGAGCATCAAAAATGTTTCATAAGCTCGTGGCTATATGGGCTATAGGCCAACACGTCTTAGAAGCATCCACATGAGGCATATCATTAGTTAAATTCGGATTTAATGACATAATAGGAACTGTGTGCTGTATCAACAGAACTAATAAACCAATGAGACTGAGTGACAGTCAGGTTTTCCGTATGTCACATAAGTTCGACATCAATCTACAAATGACAGAAATGCATGCTGCTCCTGATTACAAATGGCCTGTTTTGCTACAATTTCACATAATTACCATCACAAAGCATCCATTTGTGTTAAATCTACCTCATACCTACAGGCACATACCTGAAAATCTATTTCTCAGAAGGTTTTCTGTAGAACTGGAAATCTCTGATTTTTTTGCCTTTAGGAGGCTTTCCACTAAATATTTCCCAATTGCTGACAATGCAAAATAGAAGTTAAATATCCAGTCCTTCCTAAATACTCACACATAGAATTTATCCAAAAGTTTTTCGATTTGAAAGGACTGTCCTAACTTTTTAGATTTATGTTGTAAAAAAGTCGGGTTCTCCATCTCCCAAACGAATGGTCTATTAATACCTGGGGAAACTCACAAGTCTGGAAGCAAATAAAGAGATGATTTTTATCATAGGGGGTGACCGAAAAATTCAATACATTTTTCTCCAGCTTTGGGCATAAAATGTTTAAACACTCTTGATTTTGCTTTAGTAAACTTCTGATAAAACAATGGTATATGACCAATGAAATGATCCACTGGGTTTTTCTTCCAACGATAAGCTTCTCCCCAAAAAGGGCGTGGCCACACCTCATGAATATTTAGTGGAATGCTACCTCTAAGCGGAGTAACGTCAGTCAATAACGTTCTTTGTTTATCGACATTTGCGTGACGTAATTCACGTATGTTCACGAGTTTCTCCCTTGCTGTTCCAACATCTCCGTTACAAATAAGATATTTCATTTTATAAGGACAACTGACTTGGTTGGGTGAGAGATAATAAGTAAATTTGATTGATAATATAGAATGCAAATATAAGGATTGAAATTCATATTTTAAGCTTGCACTGGATGATGAAAAACATATGCTATGATTCCTTGAAGCCCTTTAGGCTCCACAGACATTAAAATTGCTAATGTTTTTCATCATCAAGTGCAAGCATAAAATATGAATTCAATCCTTATATGTGTTGCAGTATTATGTGCTGTAATTTCAGCTCTATTTATCAAACGATGTAGAAAAGGCAACTATTTTCCGCAAACTTTCTGATCATTATTCTGAGCATGACATTTTTTAGCAAAGAGAAGTGTAGACTTGTAGCAGGCAGAAAGGTGCGGGGACAGGAGGGCGGGACAGGGCAGGGCAAGCTAGCTAGCTAGCTAGCAGGCAGGTAGATTTTGCTCCTTGAGCCCTCGGAAGTTACCCTTGGGTGGTCTAAATTAATCATTACCACGTTCTTTGTATTGATCAATTCTTTCGGTCCCGATCTGGTTCAAAACTGTTTGTAAGGTTATCAGTAGATGACAAAAGTCACTGCTAGCATGAAAAAAGTTAAAGTTAAGATGTAGTACGGGCATGCAGCTTAAATAGCCACCACCTGCTTCAGCTCGAAATGTATATTAATGACCTCATTATTGGGTATAAGAATGACCTTCATTTTCGTGGTGAAGTATGCCTAGCATAGTCCATAGTGTGATACTCAAAAAAATAACTCTACAGTCATTCTCACGTACCCTAGCTTCTGCTTATTCGGTAAGTAATAATGAACTTATATTCGGTAAATTACCTGGGCCCAAAATTACAATGCTTCCTTAAAGTTAAGGACGACTTAAGCTAAGTATTGAAATTTCGACATACTACATTAAATGTTCAGTAAATTACCTGGATCAATGCAGTACTTCAAAGTATGGTCAAAGATATCATTGTGATCTATAGAAAAAATGAAACTTTTTTTATTTTAATAAGTTCGAATCGTTACTTTTAGCATACTTAAAATCAATACTTAACTTAAAAGTCTTCCTTAACGTTAGGGAGGCATTGTAATTCTGGGTCCTGGTGTGCATTAGAATTACACTGGCTAATAAAAAGGTATGCTCAAAAGTCCGACTAATACATATATGGCCGTTAAACCCCAAAACACATAACAAGTAATCCAGAGGAATCTAAGTAATGCATCAGGCTAGTATTTCCCTCCCCATAGTACGGCATATACATACATCTTGTGGGAAGAGACAAACAGTTGGGTCCTCAGCGAGTGTCCAGACCATTTTTGATGAAATATTTATAATAGAATCTTCAGTAAAATGAGAGCTTGAAGATGGCTTAAACTTGCAATTCCTTTATATTCATGTTTTGCATAATTGTCAAAAAAACTTTCTATGCATAAATATACAATCAGTATTGCTTGCTGCTATGAAAAATCTAGTCTGAGTTGCACTCGAATATATGCAACAAACGTAAAAAGCAGACGACATTTTCAAGGCAAAAATAGTGGCATGATATGAGTCAATGAATACAATAGCCAAAGACACACTTGTAACAAATTATTCTAAGTAAGAGTAGTGCGATTTCGCTAGGGGAATGGAATGAAGAGACAACCAGTGTTTCCCACTTTCCCGAGTATCTGATGTGTAGATTAGCTAAGATATATTCTGATTCCATTTCAGAGTCATCTGCAGAAACTGAACTCGCATGGAAGAAGGCTGGAGAAAGTCCTGGACTTCAAATATGGCGTATAGTGGTAAACATTATCTCATTTTCTATTCTTCCATGTGGGTGGTAGGGTGGTGTACAAATTTCACACCGTGTGAAGAACTGGTACCAAAACGTCACTTTTGGAAAATGTGTAATTTGCGTATGGTCAATTTCGATAATTTTGGGGGTCTAAAATCTGTGTTCAAATTTCACATTTTTATATTATTAATTTGTGAAGAATCGGTACATATTCGTCTTAAAAGTGAAGAACTGGTTCGATTTTTCTCAGATGTGAAGAATTGGTACTGAATTTTCACAAATAAGAGGAACAGCTACCAATTCCTCACAAATGTGACTAATTGGTACGCAATTTTCACAAATGTGAAGAATCGGTACCATTTCCTCACACATGTGAAAGATTGGTACCAAATGCTCACACATGTGAAAAATTGGTACCAAATTATCACAGATGTGACGAATTGGTACTCAGTCTTCACAAATATCAATGACAGAATTTGTAATATATAGTAACACGTGAAAGATTCTTCTTATCACATTACATGACTTGTGGTTGCAAGCGCCTGGATGACTACATCTCCCCCCCCCCCCCTCTCTCTCTCTCTCTCTCTCTCTCTCTCTCTCTCTCTCTCTCTCGCACGCGCATGCAGAGGGAGAGGGAGAGTTCTGAAAAAATAATAATAGATTTAAATGCGTCTTAGAAACCGCTTCTTACGTAGATTAAAGGGACATAACTCAAAATGTAAATGCTAGAGTTATTGCTCTTGCGTTCTGCATGTCCTCAAATGTAGGTTAATATTAGTATGAAATTTCATATGTACCTTGAGTTGTTGCTTTCTGTACGCCATCTCAAATAAATATCTATTTTTGGCTTGAAATAATGAATTTGAGTCATTTTATCAACACTAAAGCGAAATATGTGAGTTGAAACACAAACCGGTGGTTTAAGGGTATGGACAAATGTTCTAATCAACCCCTTCACTGCTGATATAAGTGCACGCAATATGCCGGAGGGATATACGGCTATTTTGATGTTATTATGGTCCTACATTAAATTTCATACAAAATCATAACCACTGTAGGGATTTACACCATTTTCTCCTGCTTATTTGAGACATTTGGTTCAATGTCTGAAATAATGTTTTCTAGTGATAGCATGTCAAAAAAAAATTTCAACAGCTGAAAATACATGAACGCCTACTTTCGTTTTCAAAATCATTGTTTTGGAATAGTTGGAAAACAATGGTTCAAAAATGTGAGAATGACAGGAATTTTCCTCATTTACCATTGCTTTTCCAATTAATATAAATTGTCATCCATATACAAGCCATTTTAGACTTCCAAAATAACAGAAAATTGGACGGTGAATTGCGGTGAATTCCTACAACACACTCTTAGTAATTTCGACGGTGAATTACTGTGAATTTCTACAACACACTCTTAGTAATTTTGAGGGTGAATTACTGTGAATTTCTACAACACACTCTTAGTAATTTTGACGGTGAATTGCGGTGAGTTTAATCAACACACTCTTAGTAATTGTGACGGTGAAATGCGACGAATTTCTACAACACACTCTAACTAATTGTGACGGCGAATTGCGGCGATTTTCTACAACACACTCTTAGTAATTTTGACGGTGAACTACGGCGAATTTCTACAGCACACTCTTAGTAATTATAACGGTGAATTGCGGTGCATTTAATCAACACACTCTTAGTAATTGAGACGATGAATTGCGGTGAATTTCTACAACACACTCTTTGTAATTCTTCTTCACTTTTGCTTTTTTAATGTTCTTCTGAGAGAGAGAGAGAGAGAGAGAGAGAGAGAGAGAGAGAGAGAGAGAGAGAGAGAGAGAGAGAGAGAGACTTGATAGTATAATTAGTACTATTAATCAATCAGTTATATTCTTTATTCAGAAGTTCGAAGTGACACACTGGCCTAAAGAAGACTATGGTAAATTTTATGAGGGTGACTCCTATATAATACTGAATGTAAGTATAGACGCAAAAAAAATCCGCATGCATCCTGGGATTTTTCTTCTAGAGCTAAGCTGGCATTGATATGTCTACGTGAAATATGTTAAAATATACAAGAAGATCATGCTTCTACCGATTGCCCGCTACTCATGTGTTTTGTAAAGAAAGAATAACACATGTATTGCGTTGGCGTGACAATAGTGACAGCTGGTGTGAACAGCACCTACGCGAGAAAACATGTCTTGGGGGATTTGCGAACAACAAACGCACAGATCAGACTGCGTATCCGCACAGTCTGATCAGTGCATTTATCGTTCGCGTTTTGGAAAGTATCATATCTAAACTTGCTACAAGCGAAATTTCAATTTTCTAGCTAGTTTTTGTAGCTGAGAAGACTTGTTTAAGTCTCGCCTTGTCGGAAAAATGCCTAAGACCGGTTTTGTCGCTCCGAGGCCAAATTATTAAAGATAATGCTTTATGAAATGTGGCCTCTTAAATATGCCTTATAATCCAACAGGATACGAGCCCTCTCGTATATCCGATATAGTGACGAGCTCCCTCAAAAAATCCTTTATTATCGCAACAAGGATAGGTCTCAGCTTCACAAGAATTCTGTTTTTAACTTTGTATTGCAAAGATTAAATTTGTATAAAAGAAATATAGCATGGAGCATTTAAACCTGTTTATCGCCGTATGTTTCCATCGCAGTCTATTGTTTATGTGTGTCAAACTCGAATCCAGCCAATCCTGGTCTTAAACTGTTTTTACGGAGATTAATAAGACAATGAAAAGGGATACTTTTGTACATGCATGTCTAAATGCACATTTTACAGTATACTATATGACAGTGAAGTCTAATCAGGCCCCGAGGTTATAAAACTTTTTTTCATACTCAACTCAGCTGAGCACGAAATTTATCCTGCTTATAAATGCTAAAATGCCAACAATGTGAGAGACTTAAAGCAAGCAACTTTATTTGTTGGTATTTTAGTTTTTATGAGCAGTTGAAATTTCGTGCTCAGTTGAGCTGAGCACAAAAAAGTTTTATAACCTCGGGGCCTGACTGCGTGGGTGTTATGTATAGACAAATAAAGGGAACTTGAAATCATATAGCATACAAAATTGAGCCGTGACACGAGATTTCCAACAATGTGGTATGTGCGACCAGCAAAGGCTCAGACCAGCCTGGCGTATGCGCAGGCTGGTCTGAGCCTTTGCAAGTCGATTAAATATTCAATGACTGTTAAGCTACTAACCGAACATCACTTGGTGTTTCGAAGCTTAAAAAAGAGGCTGCACTGGCTCGTATGAGTATATACTTGTCAAAATGCCACATTGTTGGAAATCACATGTTGCGGCTCAAATTCATTCTAGCTTACAAATGCACAAGTATTGTGCTGTTATGATTTGTAAAGTAGTAGATCGTGCAAGCTGTGGTATATAAGATGCTTACTTTGTGTCTCATGTGTTTCATTGTTGTGGTGATCTGACAAAGAGCTGTAGCCAGGTACAAGTTCAAACAGTTCGTGAATCAGGTTTAAAGAGTTTCTCAAGATGCCACAATGACTTAACGAGCCAACACGCGAGAAAATATTCTTTGGAGCATATCCAAACAACGATAGTCTGGATCATCTGTGACAAACCCTGAAAACACACAGAATTCACATGCAAACACTCAGATCAATATGTGCATGCATCCAGTCTGGCCTGAGTCTTTGCTATCCACATGATAGATTAATTGATCATTGACTATCAACTGAGTACATTTCGAATACCCTGATCGGTGATCAAACTGGGCTGATTTTCTGACTGATTTGAATTTTCGATGGACACACCCGCCAAGTCGTTTGGTTATTTTTTAGTTAATTTCTGAGTGTAAAATGGGTTAATATGTATCACATTGATTAAATCACTGAATTCAAACGATTATCGAAAAAATTATTAAAGTATAAACGGAATGCCATTATTTATATGTATGATGATAACATCGATTTCAATATTGCATCGATACATTGCAAAATCGAATTGTGTGTGTGTGTGTGTGTGTGTGTGTGTGTGTGTGTGTGTGTGTGTGTGTGTGTGTGTGTGTGTGTCACACAAAAGATTGGCTCTTGGTAGACGTGCTAATATCTATCTTTCATACGTAATTTTTTGAATGTGACGAACCTTTGATATAGTTCTGTCAATGTTATATAGCGTCTTCTTTGTGTTATATGAAACCACGATAACAAAACACACACACACACACACACACACACACACACACACACACACACACACACACACACACACACACACACACACACACACACAGCCGATTCTAAAGATTTGGATTAGAGATGAGTTAACTCCCTTTCATATGTTTTACATAACTATATATTTTATTCTACTTACATAAGACGTATAAAGAAGAGGAGTCAGACGCCTTGCTGTACGATGTCCATTTCTGGATAGGAAAATACAGCACTCAGGTAAGCCGAGTCCTTTCATAGCTAATGTAATGAATGCTCTCTCTCTCTCTCTCTCTCTCTCTCTCTCTCTCTCTCTCTCTCTCTCTTACATTCTAGTAAATAATTCCTTGGAGTTTGAACTAAACATACTGGATATATAGCCTCTATTTATTCATAGAAAGTGTCCTCAATTAATACATGGACGACCGTCTTGTAAACGGCTAATAACCTTTTCAAACAGTTTATACCCAGACCAGGACCGACATTCTCTTTACTGGCTGCGATCATTACTGATAATTTGGCCATAATTTTGAAATTTGAAAAAAATCTATTGATATGCACCAAAATTGATGACACTGGAGAGTGTTCCTGAAATAATATTTTGAAAAGTCTTTAAAAATAGAGTTAGCAGACGACAACAAAACTATGAAATTTACTCAGAGCTTAATGGTAATCAAAGAGCTAAACGTGTATTTGTAGCTATATAAGTTTGTTTGCAGTGTTTAACCCTTAAAGCGCCAAACACAACTGCAGCAGACGACAAATTTTACGAAATCTTTCCCCTTTTTTAAAAAAAAAATAAGGTATGATATTTCATGGGAATTGAAAAAGCTGCAAAATTTAAAATTGTCCTCTGCTGCAAATTTTGGATGGCACTACAAGGGTTAGCTTATGTGAAGTGTTGTATCTTAATTAATTAGGATGAGTATGGTACTGCAGCTTATAAAACAGTGGAGTTAGATACATTTCTGGATGACAAGCCGATCCAACACAGAGAAGTACAGGGATACGAGTCCGGTCTCTTCAAGTCATATTTTTCCGCTATAACGTAAGTAATCAAATGCTTTTTCAAATCGCAGGTCCCTAATGGTAATTACCAAAATGCCTCAACTCACTGATGCTGAATAAAACCTTACGTCATCCATGTTTTAATGGCCTTTGGATGGTCTATTGATGAGTAGTTGATGGTCAGCACCTAATAAGTAGCCACATCTTCCCTGTTTGACTGCAAATCCAGGGCAGGTCGCATACTTAAGTGGAGATTGATCATGAAATATTTCCTATGGTCATTCTCCTCCCTTCCGCTGAATCATTCGAGAAGGGTTGTGGTCAGTTACAAGCGAAAGTATGTGCACGAAGTACTGGTTAACCGCTTGTTCAAGCTTGCCCAGGAAAAAGTGTGTTTAGGTGATCTGACAGTCTCGCCATGACCATAGCTGTTGACTTGGGACGTAAAGCAACAAAACCAAACAAAACATCTTCCCTGAGTAATTTTTAAAGTTAAATGGTCCTTAAATCATAAATCACTCTCCTTTCAATAAGCAAGGGTTCAATTAAGCTATATTACTCTTCTATAGGATACTGCGTGGTGGAGCTGAAAGTGGATTTAGAAGAGTAGAGCCAACAAAGTACGAACCAAGACTGCTACATTTCCATGGTGACAAGAACCAAATAGAGGTCAAGGAGGTAACTGTATATAGAGGATCTTACACGAGTGTTCATGTGTTATATAATTCATTAAACGAGTTGGGGAAATGCGATGAAATGCGAGGCTTGTCGAGCATTCTATATCTTTTTCGCAATGAGTTTAATAAATTCAATAATACAAGAGCACGAATGTTAGATTCTATTTATCACATGACATTAAGAATACTTTGAAATCACATTTCTGTTGAAAAAATGTTTTAATTTAGTCATTATGTACGCAACGTTGCTATGGACGTCATGACATTTCCCGAAAATCTGTAAACCACTAGTGGTTTATCGATTTTTTTTGCATGGCGTTATTTCACTCACAGACGCAACGTCATGTGATAACCCTAGTAGTTTCTCCACTGTAGGAAATAAATGTAATCTTTAATACCAAATTTGTTGGCAGCCGTTTATTTCTGAAATATAGCTGTTCATTTTTATACGTGGGGATTCCAGCTCCAATAATCTTATTGATGTTACAGTATTACGCCAAGCCTAGATTCTTCTGAACAGGCAGCCAAAACGTTACACTAGCAATCACAAAGTGTTTCGATATTAAGAAGTCATAATTCTAACCAGTAATTTATACACAACCTTAATTCCAAAAAATGTGCGATGATGGCAGATTAGCCCAAAACATATACTGATCCAAAGTTCTAACCCAACTTTGTTTTATTTATTTGATATTATTTTTGTCCGAACGAATGCCCTAGGCCGATTGGTTCGCCTAAAGGAATGTTCATTCAGTTAGGCATCGAACCTTACTTTAGTTTTAACAATATGCCTCAACTTGTTTAAGAAACAAAGCATTCCATTGAGGAGGGGTAGATGAAAAAAATGAAAGCATGGTAATGTTCCAATATTCGATATGTGACATGCATTTCAGCATCTTTAAATCTGAGTTATTTTTGGGGATTTCTGTTGGAATTTCTTTAAGTTTTTCCTCCATTTCGGCTAGGCGTCAGATCCCGTTGTTTGCCAATAAAAAGAAGGATTTAGTCCGAATTTAGCTAACGTTTTTACAGGAAGCTTCAATTATTGTCAGAGTGTATGTGAAGCCGCGTCAGTATTTTTTATCCCTAATTGCTCCTAGCCATTTCTAAGCAGAAGACGTAACACTTGTTTATAATTCCTTTTATGATTTCCACTTTTTTTTGTAATTTTTGCATTGAGTTGTATGGACGTCCAGGCAATAAACGCTCAAACCTCAATTGACTGAAACTCAACGCTTAATTTTGTGAAATTCAACAGAGAAATTTTCAAGCAATACCACTTATCTTACTGGCCTAGCGCTGGAGTGTGAGTTAATACGAACTTTAAAACTTTATGACCACTCAAAAGGTCCTGAGACCCCAAAAGTGTTTTTGACCAATAAGACAACTGCTCTCAGAACCATGTTCCAGACAACGTATTCTCTGAGCGATAAAGATTCTTCAAGATAAGTTGAGCAAATTTTCCAATATAAACTGCCCTACAGCAGTTGGTCGTATAAAATTCTGGCCCTTTACGCGTTGCGTTAGAACTTTGGCTAAATATATATTAAACATGGATTTGTAGCAAATAACATCACAAAGGCTAATTATTGATTGGACTGTCACTCCGATGGAGTACGATGTACAAAACTTCGAACGATCACAATATTTGCAAGTAATCATGTGATTATAATTAACAAAATGTGACAGGTATATACATAATAATAGAGGATGTAATTTGCCTCTTCGTTGGGGACAGCCTCCGGACAGTCTTCTCACATTCCACCAATAGACCATTGAGAAATTGGTTGAATCTAAAGCCTTGGGTGATCCCCATGGAACCAATTTAAGATTGCCTTTATAGATAAGGGCAGGTGATCTACCTGAGTAATCGAAGGCATCAGGTGAGTGGACTCACATATTTGCTGGTGATCCCACCAGAAAAAGGGGTCCTTGGTCTGGCCTCTAGCAGATCACCAATAGGTGTATTCTTTGGTTATTGACAATTGGGCAACTGATGAACGACGAGGAACGTTGTCATGATTAGCGCCCTCTTGTTAGATAATGAACTTCTCTTGGGGATGGAGAAGACATTGACTAGAATGAGACTAGACCCATGCATGCTCAAAATGAAGAGTAAAATGCACAACAAAAATGCAAAACAGAACAAAAATCATCAGAGGAATAAAAAAACAATCATGTAACATTCAACAGTTATTACCATGCCAGTACGTTTCAGTATATTCATTGTTGACAATGGTACATTCAGCTCTAGTAATGGATAGTAAAAAAATAATGAGAGTGGGAGGTGTTAGGGGTGGTGGCTGGGTTAGCCTTTCTATCCTAACACATCGACTGACTGCTCTGAGAACAAAGGAGCGAAGCAGCCTCGCCCTTAACCGCTATCTGATAGCTACATTAGATGGCCAATAAAAATAGCGCATCTCTGTGTTTGTAAACCTGTTAAAATGGAATTCTAGCATACACAATGTTGCCTGGAGATGATTTTATTATTAACCCTGATATACTGTTATAAAACATATGATATTTTATACTTCTAACAGAAGCCTTAACTATGGTACGTCTGAGATTCGATGAATTTGCAATGTTTAAAGGTGCACTGTATGAAATATGGCTGCATATAAATTACATATAAATTAAATTGAGAGGACCAAAACCTAATTTAATAGACTATCAAATTTAGTTCATAAAGATTGGTTCCATGCACGATCCCACGTATTTGTCTGCAGTTTGTGATTGTGGTATTTCCTGATCATACGCACTTACTATTTAAAACAAAAGTCATTGCGTATGGGATAGATACCTTCATTTACATTCTGAAATGAGTTTCTGCTCCCTAAAGTTTGTTGATGCTATCATGTCTAGACTAGCCGGGCCGCGTAGCGCAGTCGGTAACGTGTCTGGCTACAGATGCGAAACTGACTGCAATCCCAGGGGTCGCGAGTTCGATCCCGGCCCGGTCCCATACTTTCGTGGAGATTGATCATGAAATAATGTCTACGGTCATTCTCCTCCCTTCCGCTGAATCATTTATGAAGGGTTGTTGTCAGTTACAAGCGAAAGTATGTGCACGAATTACTGGTTACCCGCTTGTTCAAGCTTGCCCAGGAAAAAAGTGTGGTTAGGTGAACTGACCGTCCCGCAATGACCATAGCTGTTGACTTGGGACGTAAAGCAACAAAACAAACAAACAAATGTCTAGACTAGATATTTCTATTTATACAACCAAACATTACACTGGAAACACTCTTCGATATTCTCCAAAATATGATATAGATTTTCAGTGTGGGTAATTCGTCTGTTAAAAGTTCGGAATTTAAATGATATGATTAATGATTAAAATGTTTTAAAATATGTATAGGGAAGGTATATGAAATGGGCCTTGTCGCGAGAAAACCTGTCTTTGGGGGCTGCGAACAACACGGGCGCACACAAGCCTGTTATTGGCTTTTTGGAAAGTTTCCTATGTAAACTTGCTAAGGGTGAAATTTCTAGATAGTCTCTCTAGCTGAGGAGACTGGTTTGAATCTTGCTTTGACGGAAACCCGGAAGACAGGGTTTCTCGGGACATGGCCCAAATGACAATGCCACTTTAAGTGCTATTAAGATAAATCCACCAATTCACTTATAACTTTTCAGGAGTTGCATACCCAATCACAACAATAATTGACTGCAAGCAAGGCTTTCGGTATACCCCCACAACATTATGTTCCTCCTTAAATTCGCTCGAAGTCTTAATTGACAAAAAAAAAGACCAAAATAAAATTATGTAAAGTTAAAGTTAAAGATAAGCAATTATACTAAGGAACTGTTACAATCAACACCATAGTAGTGCCCTCTAAACTGAAATGGAAAACAATTAAAACAAGGCATGCACTGCAATGATCCAAAAAGTTCAAACTGCTAAATTTGTCAAAAAAGAAATTTTGGCACCAAACTACTTCATGCACATCTGCAAAGTCAATTCCAAACTGTATTTCACAGTCTCATATTGTGGCGATTTTTGTTTTTACAGCCAATAGCGCCAAATAAAATGAGCCGTGACATGTGATTTCCAACAATGTGGCATTTTCACATGTGTAGACTCTGACGAGCCTGTGCAGCCTCCATTTAGGCGTAGAAACTCCAAATGATGTTCAGTCAGTAGCTTAACAGTCATAGAATATTCAAGCGACAAGCAAAGGCTCTGATCAGACTGCGCGTATGCGCAGGCTGATCTGAGGCGTTGCTGGTCGCACATACCACATTGTTGGAAATCTCATGCACTGGCTCAAATAAGTATTTGCAGTATTAAAGATAGCAAGTGAGTGTGATCAGGAAATACAACAATCACAAACTGCAGACAAACCAATGGCACCGCGAGGAAGAGCCACACAACAATCACTAGAGACAAGGAAGAGAAACCAAGCAAAGCAACCAGCTCTCTCTTTCCCATCAAGATGATTGCAAAACTAGAATGGACATAAAGTATTATACAACAAATATACCCCAATTAAGACTCCCACAACGGGAATAACAATCAACAACAAAATAAAAACAACAGAACCACAGCCTAAGACTAAGCCACTGGGGGCTTAAATAAAGTTTACTGGTACCAAATCTTCGCCCTAGATTCTGCTGTAGTTGAAGTACAAAAAGCGTTCAGCTCGCATGGAGGCCTTCTAATAATACTTATACGACCTGAGCTACTTCTTGGTTGCATTTATTATATGACGAAGTACATCATGTACATATGGTGTTTGATTATTCATCTTAGAATTGTATAGGTTGGAAATCAAAACACAGCGTGCAGCATACAGTTAATTTCAAACAATTGAAATAAGACAAAACATTGTGATGATCAATTACGGTGAAGGCGTCATATTGAGAACATATCAATTACTTGCTGTTGTAAGTTGCGTCATTTCATTACACTGATAGTCCAACCTAACCATAGTTATATTGAAGTTTAAAAGTTGATATGTTAACTAGTTAGTAAGTAGTTTTGCACTCATTCCCATAACACTTCTGCTGCTGAAAATTAAATGCATAATCCTCTGTATGCGTAGGTAAAGGAAGAACCAGGCTGTAAAATGCATAGACATGTTGTCTGATTAATTGTTAATAAACAGTTAGTAGTTTATACCTTTAGTTATGTGTGCGTAACAGTAAAATAATTTTCTTATTTCTCAACCAAAACATACGTTGTGTGTACTCAAAAGAACCGTCTCAATGAGACGATTCTTTTGAGCACCCAAAACATATGCCATAAATTATGGGTAAATAAATATTTATGATTTTATGCTGATTTTGTTTTTGTTTATTTACCTGTGGTTAGTATTATTTTTCACAGCCCAATCATTGTTTGCCTGGTAACCAAGCTGTTGCCACAAACTGCGTTTGAGATATATTCTTCACGTTCGATTTTTTCTCATTTTAACACTTTGCATGTTGGGTAATTTTGCTTTTCCTTTGCTTTTTAGGAGTATGCTGTGTTTTATAAAACAAGAAATATCTTTTTAAAAAGATAAATGTATAAAGATAAGTGGCGGAGATAAAATGGATGGAATTTTTTGCAGAAGCTTGATATTATCTTAATGTAAATATTCTAGTCAGCTTCGACCACCATAACAACATAATCGCTGCAGCATTGGGATTAGAAGCTATATTGCCCAGTGAGAACTCAGGGTAACAAAGGCAGTGCAATAAAAGCAATCGCAGTTCATTGGAACCATGCAGGCGTGACATAATCTGCCCTTCATTGAAAGGACCATTCGGTATACATGTAACTGAGGGTCTGGATGTGGGCCCGAGGGGTTTTGGGAGTCTGGAGATAATGGCTATTTATTTTCACGTAGAAAGTAAAAATGAATTTTAAAAAAATCACGTTAAAGGAAGAGCCTATATTTCGTTTGATTTTTTTTTTAAAAAGTATTCTTATATCGATGGTAGTTATTGATCAAACACAATAGTAAATACTGAATATCCCAGAACCCAAAATAGTATTTCAATTTAATCATGGGTATTTTTTCTCTATTTACATGTTTTACGTCCGTATTGCCATAATGTACACTTTTCTAAAAAATGAACTGGACTGTAGATTTATATACCACGCTCGACCTTGGCCTATGAGATCGCTAAATGAAATATGCAAAGAATTTCTAGCGATAAGGCGAGCAATCTCTCGTTTTATTTTGTTGAAATAACGACTGGAGAAACTGGGCACATTAAACAAATATATAAAGACGGGCCGTCGATGCACCATTGCCCCCGAATTAGTATATCTAAAACGGAATTTCCTTTATGCATGTAATAACTCTACTTCTTATTGAATGGGAATTTATTTCGATCATCAACTGTACTTGTTATTCAGTACCATATATGGGAACTAGACCGTTAAACAAGGGTACCAATAGTCCTATCACGCTATGTACAGTAAAACTATTTATACAGTTGATGTACAATAAAAACGACCATCTTGCAAAGTGGTCTATTTTTTGTCAGATATTTGATGTCTTCTTTCGCTTATACAACCCCTTTCCCCCCTAGACCCAAGACGCCCTTTACATATGTTATGTATTTGTATAGCGACATTTAATTGTCCAAAGGGCATCTTGGGTCTAGGGGAGGAAAGCATCTAAAAACAAACTGAAAGACGCCAGTTTCATCTTTTCAATGACAAACGTCACAATTTTAAGTATATTTCATACGCATGCGCAGAAGGAAAACCGCAAAGTTTCGAAAATGAAGGGCACTTATATCCTTAATATTTTAGCACCTTTACTTTTTGAAAACCTGCAAAGGATTTACTAAAACTCTCGTCTAAACGGCACCCAGTCTAAAGACGTAAAATGAGGGGTGGGAGTAGAAGGCGCAAGTTTTAACGGTTGGTAAATGATGAATCGCTTTGAAACCTATTTTGATGCTTTCTATGTAAACTTTACTACCGGAACAGACCAATTTTAAAAACATTAGGGAAATTTCAAAATTTAAGTTTTGTAATCATGTCAACTAGGGAAAATATACGCCTTTTCGCTAGAACTCCTTACTTATCCAATAAACATTATTGAACTGGTCAGATATCTTATATTACCCAATATATTTTTAGAAAAATAGGTCTTAACTTAAACTAGTTGTGTCGGACCATATAGACTTCGAGCTAAAAAAGGTCCCGCTCCCCCCCCCTAGGGAATTTTGCAGACATATCCTATCTTGAAGGAAATTTCAAGCCGCATCTTTTAAGAGATGTTTGCACTCTGTGCTCCGGGGCGTTAGTCTCTTACAGCCTGTTACATATGTTACTGTACCAAACTAAGGAAAAAATCAAAATGAAAGTTTGAGCTACAGATAGAAGACATTAAACCATCTAATTATTCAAATTTCTAATGTATTTTGCAAGCTGGATGCCTAAGCTACATAAAAGCAGCATTTCAAACAAAATTTCAGCCTTCAATGGTGTTATATGCGTTACATAGATTAAATTTCCCTTTGAAAGTTGAAACCGTGACTAACATCATTCATTTTACAGACAATTTGTGCATTTTTACAAGTGTTTTTAATCTTAGTTTACTAAAATACTCATTTGACTAATAGAAAAAACAAAGTTTGCTTTTCTATCTCAAATACATTGTTTTATATGAGCTATTAAACAACCCTACCCCCAATTTTAAGTATCCATTTTTGGTATCTATTATTGAAGAAAAATATATGAAAATATTTGACGCTCATGGATATCTTACATTTTTGGCACTGTCTTGCTAATGCAATAAAGAATCATACATTTGCAAGTTTGACATCAGGATCAGAGCACTTATTAAAGTATGTAACGTATGTTACATGGCATAATGAATGAGCTAGGAAATTTTCTTGGAAGTAAGAGATGATATTTCAGAAAAATTTCATTTTTCACATGTTTTCCTATTAATCTCTAGCCTCTGTTGCCTTAGTCTTAGTAATTACAGTCATTGCTGATAACAAGCCTATGGAATTGTGTTACCTATGTTATATATAACCTTTTTAATCACATATTTCCTTATGCCTATAATATTAAAATATATAGACATATAGATAGAAAATAATAGTTCTCATTTAAATGACACAATTTGATAAATATTCCTATTAAATAAAATTATTAAAAAACAATCTTTATTCAAGTCACCCTCACAATGTCTATCATTGTGCCTGCTTCTATGGCAAAATAATCACCCATTTCATCACAACCAGTAGAATCATGGCATTGTATTAGGACTGCAAACTGAGTACAATTCTGTTCCTCTCCACCCCTTTGGGAATTGTGCAGACATATCCTACCTTAAAGAACAATTCAATCTGCATCAAATAAGAGATGTTTGCACTCTATTAACTGGGGGTTTAGCCTGTAATGGTATGATACATATGTTACCACATCAATTTAAGAATAAATGAATTGAAAGTCTGAGAAACAGAAAGAGGGCATAAAACTATCTATTTATTTTAAGTATTAATGTAGCTTGCATGCTGAATACCTTTGATACATAAGAAAAGATTTTTTAACAAATATACAGCTTCCTATGGTGTTATATGTGTTACATTAACTAAGATTACTTTTTAAAATTGGTAATTGTGACAAACATCTTTTATAAGCATTTCGTGTGATCCTCTTCTTTTGCGATCAAAAGACTTAATTTTCTTTGTATGTGTGGCCAGTGCCAGCGTCAAACAACTTGACTCAGCCAAACTTGAATCCTTAGCATTCTTCAAAAGCAGAAACAGCATGTCAGTGTCATGGGATCAAACACCTGATTAAATATGGGTTATGCCATTTCACATATATGCATACAATGGAGTATGACTCTGGTATATATCTCTTCCTGTGAAGTGGCAAGAGCAATCTAACTGCAGCTGCATCTGTCCCAGTCAAATGATAACTTTGCTCTGATTTTGCAAAATCTATGTCTCTACCTTGTACCTCTAAGAATACTTTAAGATTTCTGACATTGGTCAAACAGAAATTTGATAGGCTGCTTTTTTGCATCATTTGCCATGGAACCTATCCAGTCTTTTGGTGCTTAAGTCCTCAGGTCTTAGATCTATAGCATTTTGCTGCGCCCAAAGAACTTTAAAAGTTTTCTTTAGTTACAATGTTGACTCTTGATGGTTTTGGCAGACCGTCTGAAACAATTTCTGTTACACGTTGAAAGTTATCTGGTATAAGAGAAAGAACATGAAGTTGGACATTGCCATCAATTATGTTTGCAGTAGGTTGTTTTTTTATGTCAGTACATTGAAGCATGTCTTAAAATAATGTAAAACCTATGATTTCACAGTTTTTACAGCCATATCATTAGCTGTTGCATTCAAAAGAAGGAAAGTGGACTATGTGTAGAATGGGATAACCAGTAGTTCTATATTATGCTCTATGGAAGATTTATACAGAGTAAACAAGGTGATAAGGTGCCTCATTTCATGATCCATTGAAAACACTGAAATTGAAAACACTTGCCTCTGACTGTGTAATCAAAAAGGATGTCACGACAATGCCCTTGCTCATTTATTATGACGAGTTATATATGTTACATCCTTTAATAAGCGCTCTTATCTTAAAGAAACTTAGTGAATCATTGAATCGAAAGGGTCTATTTGCGCTCTGTTCATCCTGCATTTCATTGCTTTACCTGCTGTGATACATCTAGTTCGTTTATCTGAAGGGAAAGAGTTACCTTGGTTTCAGCACTTCAGAAGTACTAAGACTTCAAATAAGTTTTTGAATGCTTGGGGAAAGATAATAAGTGCAGAGACATTACTAGATGAAAATATGTGGGTTGCATGTATGGAAAGGCTACATTTATAAAAGTTAACCAGCTAAGATATGATTCTTTATCACAGAAATATCAAGGTACATCAGTCCAGGTACTCATTGCTCTTAATGGCATAGTTTTCCTCCTTTTAAAGCTTTAGTCTTTCTCCTACTTGCAGAGTATCACTTGAAACACATACTCAAAGAGCCAACTATTAGGAATTCATATCAGTTTCCGAATGTTCTAAGCCATAAATGGCAAAATTGGAAAGTTGATAATGGCTCATCAATTTAGGTGGTAAAATTGAATAACAGTAAATGATTGAAATATTGTGTGATGATTTTACTAGTTGCAAGGAGGCGTGTGATAATAATGATTACCACAGAAGCAGACAACGACAAACGTTTAACATGAGTGTTAAATCGATGAGAAATAGTTTGGACCATTTCATTTATTGTATTTTCTTGTAAAAATGAAAAACTATCTTTTCTATTTGTGGCTCTATATTTAGCATTATATGCACCGTATTAGGAAATGTGTCCAAAAGGTCATTGATAACATCTGTAAAAACAGTCCATGGGCTTGATTATCAGAAATGAATATAATTTCTAGTGTTTTGGCACCAAAGACTTATAAGTACACATTAAGTGTCCTGATCTTAAACTTAATGACATCTTGCAGATATATGAGCAAGACAGATTAAGAAAATGTAAAATATCCACACGCTGCAATTGCTTTCATGTGTTTTACTTAAACGGTAATAACAAAATTCGCTTCTCTGTAAAACTGGGAGTAGGGCTGTGTATTAGCTCCTATAAGACAATATATTTAAGATAGAAAAGCAAACTTGGTTTTTCCTATTCATCAATTGAGTATATGTTTGTAAAATCTAATTAAACAGTTTGAATCCAAGTCATAGAAGTTGTTTAACTAAATAACGATAGCCACAATTATAGCTTTTAAATTATAATTAGGTTCATGTAACGCACATAACACCACAGTTAGCCGTATTAATGTTAAACAGCTTCCATATGTAGTTAAGACATCCAGTATAAAGACTATAAGAATGTCAATTTATTAGATAATTGTAATGACTTCTTTTAGTAGCTCAAACATTCAAATTTCTTATTCTCAAATTGATATAGTAACATATGTAACAAGCTGTTACAGGCTAACGCCCTGACTTACAGAGTGCAAACATTTCTTATTAAATGCACCTTGAATGGTTACATAAGATGTAATTTGTCTGCAGAATTCCAAAGGGGATTAGAATGGAGCAGGCCCTTACTCAGCTTGATGTCAAAATACTGTTTGATGATTTTACTTATCACGCTAACATATGTAACGCTCTCTGATCTTTAAAACTTGATGACAACTAGCAGATATATAAGTCTTTATCATAGGAGCCAGTTTAAAATCCCTAAACAATGTAAGATATCCAACAGCTGTAAGTTTTTTCACAATTTTAGCTCAAACTTTCAAACTACATTTCCTTTATTTGATATAGTAACGCATGTAACACGCTGTTTCAGACTAACGCTCCAACATAGAGAGTGCAAACATCCCTTATTTGATGCAGCTTGAGTTGTACTATAAGAAGGAATATGTCTGCAAAATTCCCTCGAGGAGATTAAAACATTTTTAGGAATATCTTACGTAAAGACAATGAGCTTGCCCATTTATTACATCAGGTAACATATGTTACAGCCTCTGATATTAAAATTTTTGCAACAAACTTGCAGATTTATGAGTCTTTTTATATAAGCAAATAAATCCCAAACAATGAAACACATTCATCAACTGTAAATATTTTTTAACTATTTTTACTTTAATTTTAATACCAAACATTTCACCTTAAAAGTGGGTAGGGGTAGGGTTGTTTAATTGCTTATTCCAGAAAAAATATTCAAGCTAGGGAAACAAACTTTAATTTTTCTGTTAGCCAATTGCATAAGCTAGTCAGACATGGTAAAAAACATTTTGCAAAACACACAGAGAGATTGTGAATGTAAATGATGTTAGCCACACTTGCAAATTTTAATGGGTTATCTAATTTATGTAACGCATATGACACCTTAGGAAGCGGCAATTTTGTTCAAATGGCTGTCATATGTAGTTAAGATATCCAGTATGCAGACTATAAGAATGATTTTTAAAAATAAATATTTTAATGTCTTTAATTTGTAGCCCAAACTTTCAATTTACTTTTTCTTAGTTTGATTAAGTAACGTATGTTACAGGCTCTTACAGACTAACGCCCCGGAGCACAGAGTGCAAACATCTCTTAAAAGACTCGGCTTTCAATTCTCTACAAGATAGGATATGTCTGCAAAATTCCCTAGGGGGGGGAGCAAACCCATTCTCAGCCATCCGTCTAATAGGTCCGCCACAAAAAAAATGTGGCTAAAATTTTTGATTGTGGTCCAAATTGTTTGAAAAGGCTACAAGCAAACGATCAAATCCGCCACCAGGGGGTTAAGAGTCAAATGCAATTCTCATAAAAAACGTACATTGAACACAACAATCAAATTACAAGGATACATCAAACGTTATCTATATGACAGCAGCTAATCATCAAGAACATAGTGTCTGAATTATTTTATTAAGCAACGTCGCAATCTTTTTTTCACATTCATATTCATGTATGCTGACACTGACGAACCAATTGTTAAAAAAATGGCTGGGCTGTTGACACTTACTTTAGGCTAAAAAGCAAAATTAAATTTATTTCAGATACCTCGTTGTCGGGATCTTCTGGACAATTCTGACGTTTATATCCTTGACCTTGGACTTCAACTATATCAGTGGAATGGTGCAAATAGTAATAAAGATGAACGATATTGGGTAAACTATATATTTTCTGTTTAACTTAATTAGTTGTCATTGACCTGTTTGGTTTGCATGGTGAAAGTGATCAAAGTGACAATGTCTGGCATATCAAACAGAAATAGAAATGATGACTACTGACTTACTTGCACGTCAAAATACATATGAGTGTAATGGTTGACTGGACCGGTGTGCTGTCTTGTTTTGCCTTAACCTGGTCTTATTTTCTTATGGGAAACGGCTTGTTTCCTGCTTGGAAGCCTTGAAAGTCAATTGAAAAGAAGATGCATTTTTCTTGTTTTTGTCAGAATATGAATTGTATATTTCTCATATTTTGAGGGAGTGTCCATTTCATTACATGAAGTGTTCAGATGTGTTCAGATGATCTGGATGGATTTGGGTGCTGTTCGTTCTAAGGCGGCAAATCTGTTGTTGTAAGTCCTTTATTTATTGTTACAACATTTGTGTCTGTAGGGTTTGAGTCCTATTTAGTCCTGGTTTTATAACGTATTTCATTGTGTGATTTTGGTTTTGTGATCACCTTGATGAGGAATCTTTTTGATTGCTTTGCTTGTTGTATTATAACTTTTGTGTGCGCAAGTTTTCGATTGTCTGTGCTCAAGAGTCTCTTTCTCTCATTGCTGTATTTGGCCCATTTTTTTTTTTTTGGTGGGGGGGATAGGGTATTGCCTGATCATATATATTTGTTAAGTTTTTTTTAAATATTAACCCTTAGTGTACTGGAAACCCCTTAACCGGTACTTTTACAAACAGTTAAGACTCAGGTGAAATGCCGCATTACGCAGCATTTCATCAGGGTCTACATTGTTTGCAAAGGTAAAAAGATCTTCTTACAAAAGAATACAATATGTTTTGAAAATTATAACCTAACATTCCTAGATATGTACAATGGACTATGCCAAAATTTAATGTATCATATCAGGTGGAAGAACCCATCAGAGTACAAAGGATTGATACTTTTTTCACTTAAACCTGGACATGGAAAAGAAAATGACTGTTAACCTTAATCATTTCCAGGCAGCTCAATATCTAAACAGCTTGAAACAAGGGAGAGGAAAATGCACATCAGAGACACTTGATGATGGCTGTCAAGCATGTGTGAGTATTTTAATTGTAGAATTAAATAGTTTCAATGCCATCTTTAATATACTATTTAACCCTTTGTAGTCAGGAAACCCCCAAATGAGTAAATCTGCAAACTGTGAAGATCCAGATAAAATGAAGCATAATGCTGCATTTCATCAGGGTCTGCACTATTTGTAATGGTAAATAAATCTTCAGAGAAAAGGAAATGTTTGTGTGTAAACTATAATCTGACACCCCTAGATATGTAGGATAGGCTATCCCAAGCTTATTTCATCAAACCAGAAGGAAGAATCCATTAGAATACAAAGGGTTTAGCAATACCCGTTTGGTGAATGCATAGCATATAACAAGAACAGGCTGAGTAGATATCAGTTTTTATCTATCCTAAAATCCCACTAATCGAACATCAGCATTGGATTAGACCAAGATAAGATGCCATCAGGTGGCTTCTGATTAAGGTCTGCATTATTTGCAATCACAATTATGCAAACCATAATTAGATACCAGAATTATTTAAAACAAAGTCAGCAACCCTACATAATTAGTAGTAGATCACTTTAGAATGGTGAAAACAAATGGGATAGGCTTTTTTTATACGCCATCAACCTTGGAGATATTGAAATATTTAGTCGTTTATTTATTTGCAAAAGTAATGGAAAATTGTGACCGAAAATGTATAAATCAGTAAAACTGCCAACGCAATTTAAAAAAAGACGCTAGGCACTATTTTCACTTTGTTTAATTCTCATAGTTATCAGCATTCTGTTATTTGTCTTGATTTGGGTCTCAACCATTGCTGTAAAAGATACACAGAATAACAGCTAAGTACTAGCTATGTAGTATGGCCCTTGTTTGTGCATATTTAAACCGAAGAAGCCGGTAAGTATGGCATTTTGCTGTAGAACTGCCTATGTCAGTATATACAGTAAAACCTGTGTAAACGGCCACTCAAAAATCGACAAAACCGTTTTTTTTTAATGACAAATGATATCTTAATGAAGGTCAAAAGTATTGCAGAATTCTCCAAAGGGAGCATTCTGCAATACTTTTGACCTGCATTAAACGATAGTTTGTCTTGAAAACCAATGTTTGGTATTTTTGAGAGTGGCAGTTTTAGACAGGTTTTACTGTATACTATTACAATCAGATAATGTTAATTTAAATCTAAATGACTGAACAGCGCCAGGATAGGAATACTTTTAAGTACCTAGGAATACTTATAAGTATCTAAAGGAATACTTGAATGTACCTACTGCCTGAAAGCTCAATGTTCTTGACAGACAGTACACCTTTAAAATTCACTGATTATATGTATATGTTACATATGAGACATTATAAGTATCCATCATGAGTGTGAGAGTGGGATATAAAAATCTGTCCGGAGGATCACCGATTGGCATCACGAGGCTTGCCGAGTGATGACAATCGGTGATTGCGAGGGACAGATTTTTCTATCACATACTTATACGAATAATGGATTCTTTTTCTTGCTCACCACTTTATACCCCATTCTAAATTGCAAAATCATGAAAAAGACTTCCAGAAAATCCTGAATTCGCAGAAATGCAACATGAATGCATCATTTTAACATTACAATGACGTCACAGATCGTTTTTATCTTTTCCATGTGTAAAAACAACGGAAATCCCGATCTGGTGTGCGAGAAAAATATTTTTAAATGATCTTTGTAAAGATAGGATACAATCGTACAATCACATTCCAATTAAAACACCCTTTTATTTCACTACTTAAATTGTAATATTCTATCTTATTCCTTTATGAAAAAGTGAGACATAATGTCTCGACAAGACACTTCTAATAAGTACCAACACGATTGGTAACAAGAGAGAACAAGAACACTTCATGTAATCAAGATGCTATAAATAATTTGTAATGAAAATAACATACAATGGATGTTCAAATATGAATGCAAGTAGCTTCATAACTTTCCGCACATATATGCTACGACCAAATGGTATACGTTACTATAAAGGACTATATATCCCCTTTAAACTGGCACCAGGCCTAAAGAAAAATACAGTACATTTATTGAGTTATAGCCCTTTCAATAAGGGTTACCCTAGTATACTAACAAATCGAATGCTTTGAACATATAACAGTGATATACGAGGGTTGAGCAAAAAGTTCATTGAATTTCTTCATAACTTTTTTATTTGAAATCCCATTGTCTTTAGATTTTCACATGCGTAAATATAGTCTAATATCAATTTCCAAGTAATGTTTCATAAGTCAAAATCTACTTTGACTATTTTTATTTAAACCTTAAAAAGTGCAAGGTCCAATACCCTGGAGCACGCCGTTAATTCACTGATGTCATGCTTTAAAAATCATCAAATTTCAAAATTGTCTTATTCAAATCTACTGAAACTACATCAGCGTCAAGAATGGTGCCATTTAATGTTCCATACTTAATTTTCGACGTCATTTCCGAAAATTAAAGGAATGGCAATAGTTTTTGTGAGGCCTATTGGAGAAAAATACAGCAAATTGTGGTTTTTAAGGGATTTGAAAGAAACTCACACAGCGATAAAATTCTTTTTTAATTTATGATATTTGCTGACTGAAGCCTTTAACTTATTACAAATAGCTGAGGAATCACCAGAAATGTAAAAAATGGCAGTGTTCAAGTGGC
The DNA here is from genome assembly GCA_964019695.1 of Loripinus fragilis. Taxonomy (NCBI): domain Eukaryota; kingdom Metazoa; phylum Mollusca; class Bivalvia; order Lucinida; family Lucinidae; genus Loripinus; species Loripinus fragilis. The sequence continues at coordinate 39,707,312 of OZ026515.1, forward strand.
GTGAAGATTTAAGCAATGAAGAAAGTCATTTGCATAAGCCCAATGAGTGGGCGGGCAAAGATGGTAAGCGATAAACTTGTGACGTGTATCTGTGACATCGTGAAAAAGACCGCATACAAACGTTTAGAGAGCTGTATAATCCTCGTATTAAGATGTAAGAACTATTTTGCATGATCTCTTGCATATGCATCATCTATTTGCACGATAGGTGCAAAATTATTGACATTTGAGGAGCGGGAAAGAACAGTTATTGTCTGAAAGTAGTTTTTGACGGGCAAATACGCATGAGGGTGATAGGTTCCTTAACATGATTATCATGTGTGATGAAAATTGGCTTTGGCAGTTTGACTCCAAAATTAAGCAGCAATCTTAACATTAGAACAGAAAGAGCTGGAGGTCCAAGTTGCTAAGAGTTGAGAGAGATTTAAGTTAAAAAGTGTGCATAAACAGGGAATCTTGTTATGCCAGGGTTACGGTCAACTCACAGTATTATGTAAAAGTCTTTAATTTATTCTATTAATTTCTGATCGACTAGAGATATAAATTATTTTACGTTTAGATTTATTAATCACCGCTAATTATGGGGTACATCTAATGTGCATACATGCAGCAAAGACCATAATTTAACGCTGATAGAGCGTCGTCATAACGTTAAAAATATTGTCAAATGACGTTAACGTCATGGCGTGCTCCGGGTACACTTTACATACGTTGTAGGAGACATAGCGACGAAACTTTTCCAGCGATTTGTCTGAAACATTCAAATTTTGTCTGGTTTGAATGGATCTTTAACATGTAAAAATTCGAGTGCAACAACATTAGTACTTTTGTTTTTATTAACAAATTCTACGAACTTTTTGCTCAGCCCTCGTAGACAAGCATATAATTATTTAATAAACCGGTGAAATTTCTTGAATTTTTTAAGGAAGTATCCCCATGTTCTTATAAAATTATTCTGTGAAAGTTGCAAAAATCCGGCATGTTTTTGCTAAATTACATCAAATCGATTTCACTTAAGTATCTTTATGTTTGCAAATAAATGGAAAACAAAATACCACCTTTCAGTTTTCAGTTTGACTTATCTCTAACAAAATGCACGAAGCAACATTAAAACTAGTTATAACTCAAAAGCAATATGCTGATCCCTCATACTGAGTTGTTGCTACAAATTATTGATGGATCTTGGGTAATTTCTAAACGCTGAAAAACATTTTTTATAAATGCAAAAATGCCTTAAATGAAGGGGTTATAGAATTAATACTTATTTTTTTCTTCATAACATTACAGATTTATTCTTAATTCGAGCGTAAGCTTAAAGTTTGACCACTATAGGCATTATTTACAATAAAACTACTCACCTGGATATGGAAGCTAGACAGATTGAACATATTTTAATAAATGTAAACAAATCATTAAGAGGCAGAACATTGCTTGAAAAATTATATTAAATATGATAACTCTGCAAAAAGAGGTCAGCGCGTTTTGAAAACTCCCTTATGACATATTTATCATATTTTCAGCAAACGCAAAGAAAAAGATACAGCGATGTTCATTATTACATCACAAGTAGATTACTCAAAATGACGTTATTTAAAAAAATAATGACGTCACAAACGTGCCTGTTTACTTGAGATTGAATCAGGATTATGTAAACATTTTTCTTGCAAGCAACTCTGTGAATGTTACTTAAGCTTGCATCTAAAATTTGGTGTTATTTTGTCACAAACTTACAAAGACATGACACTATATCCGCACATGTACCATTTGTATTGCAATTTGCTTCAGAAATACTTCAGTATCCAGAAAGCGTTTGTAAGTTGAAAAATATAGTGATTGTTTCTTTATGTTTAGTGCCATTTTAAAGGCGACAAATAGTTTTTTTTCCAGAAATGTTTGACATTTTGTCTTAGCTTATATATAAAGAAAGTTATGGAGCTACTTGCATTCATATTTGAACATCCCTCGTAGCAATGCAGATTGCAGTTAAACCAGTGTAAAACGGCCACTCAAAAAAGAAAAAAAAACAAATGTCTAAATAACAGCTGGTAGCTTAATGAAGGTCGAAAGTATTGCAGAATGCTCCTGCATTAAGCGATAATTGGTCTTGAAAATCAATGTTCTGTCTTTTTGAGAGTGGTCGTTTTACACAGGTTTTACTTTTATCTAAAAAACAAAATACATCAATACATAATAGGTTAATTAAAAAGTTGGTGTTTAAGTTGAAGTATGGTTATTTTGAACTAAGCAGACATGTTAGAAGAAAAATCATTTTAAAGAAAGTATAACAAAAGAAATATGGCATTTTATCGTTTCACGCACACAGATGTACAGTGGATGCTTGGTGTAACCTTCTCAGAGAGACAGTTATCTCAAGTCCTACAGTATATGAGGGTCTCATGTCTTCAATAAATAAAAGGTCTCCTTATGCCCAGAATCAAATGTAAACAAAATACTTTAAAACTATTATTTTCCGTTGTCATTTTATCCATATTCCACATTATTATAGCATTTGGTCATGAGATATCTGTATGTATCGCACACAGTCAGTCTTTAACCATTAAAGCGGCAATCACGACTGCAGCAGATGATATATTTTGTGACATCTTTCCTAATTTTCGAAAAAAATAAGGTATGATATTACATGAGAATCGTCAGCCTAGCAGACGATTCTCGTGAAATACCATACCTTATTTGTTATTTTTGAAAAAGCAGCAAGATTTGAAATTGTCCTCTGTCGCAAATTATAGGTGGCGCTTTATGTGTTAATCTTTCGTAATCAGCTATATGGTGGAATTAGATGGTAAATATTTGCTCTGAATTTTCTTCTTCTTTTAAGATTTTTGCTAAATGCATGTCAGAAAGGTTTTGTGAGACTGCACAGATGCACAATCACGTTTGAGCCGAGCTTGTGGTGCTAGCCAGTGCAATAAGTACCAAAATAATCCCATGTTTTGTTTCATTTGTTTGATTTGATTCTTTACGTCCAATCAACAATCTTTTAGTTAAACAAGGACAGGTCTTCCTGGGTTGAACCATACTTAGCTAGGATAAATGTGTGTTGCTCAAGGACCACAACACAGTGACGCCGGTGAGGCTCAAACCCGCGGCCCTTCAGTCTTGAATAAAGCACTCTACCCCTGAGCCACTGCGCTCCTAAATAATATCACGAGATTGTCGAACTATTGACAGGGCGGCTTCTATAATCGCTTGGATGAAGTGGCAGAAGAAAACATAGAAGATCAGCTTCACTCAAAGGCAAAAAGATCAAAAGCATTGTATAGGTGAGTTTTGCTTTGACGTGTTGTCCTAGATACATGCATACAAAATGTATGCTTTAGTTAAAACAATAAGTAACTATTGTGGAACTTCAATAGCTGTAACACTGATGGTTCATTTACCATGGTTTATACGAAATTTATGGATAATTCGGGCAGGTTTTTTCTAGATTCACCTAGTGATTTTACTGACCGTTCCCAAGTGGTGCCTATTTGAGGATCCTTTTTGTTATTTATGGTTCATGTTTGTCTTTGTCATGCTGTCTTGTATGTTCCTTGCAACCTGCTGGGAAAGGGCTGACCTATTCACTCTCTTGTGCGTTGCGTTTTCTTGTGTGTTTAGCACTTTCCCATACGCGTTCCGATTCAGGTGTGGTACTTGCTTGTATCAATTCCTAATCTTTGCCTTCCTCTTCACTTTCAAAAGGTATTTGTTGTGTACTCAGTAGACCAATTAGAATCGCCACAATGAAGGCGATTTTAATGATTACACACCATTATCTTTATATTACGGATGAATGAAATATTATCCTATTAAGCCTCCTAAATTGGTGCTTTAATTACATAACAGTACATGTAGATGCAGCTACCCCTATCTCGAAAACATTTTCGAAGGTGTTTAAGCTATTGATATTTAGTTGTAGTTGGTACAATGCATGTCAGCAGTTCCAAAATCTATCCCTTTCCTTCATGAATACTTATGCTAAGCTCCACCCACTATGAACAATTATATAAATAAATTTTCACGTTTGTACATAGAACAAAGAATTACTTGTCAGGTCCACTTGTGTAGGATCATATATTATCATATTTCCATAAGCAAACAGAGTAGACCCTAATCAGGCAGCTCTTGCCTGGTCAGGGTCTATTATGTTTGCAAAAGTGCTTAAAGGCGTCTCTATGAGGTAAAGGGCTATATGTTATTAAACTTGATAGTGTTTATTATAATAGTGTTGATAGTTGGGTTAGGGCATATAAAAGGAATACTCATCACATATGTGACCTTTGAAAGCTAAGGTTAGTCTGTGGGTCTAAGCTGTCATGTTAGGGCTACCCCTTTTTGAGCTCAAAACAGATGTAGGTTTAGATGAAGAGCCAGAACTTTATCCCTATTGCACATTTATTATGTAATTAAACAAATGAATATTACAAAACCCAACAGTATTACACCCTAATGCTTATTTAATGATATTTTTAGATGCTTAGAAATGGATGATCACTTCTAACATAATAATCAGCCTTGGTAGATTCCAAATAGCTTTAGGGTGTACATTTGGCCTCTTAAAGCTGTATCAAGGGTGGAACCCATTGTCTTAATTGGTGGAACACAATTAAGACTTTACTGTAAATGTTAAAGCAGGTCGAGTTATAATAATTATTCAGAGTTGTTCATGGACGCGATATTTTTCAAAAATTAAGCAAAACGAGCTAGCAAACAATATATTGGCTACAACTTTCGCGATAAGTTTTATTTTCGCTAATAGCATTAAAAGACATATTCCGCACATTAAAAATTCGCATGATTTACTTACATCGGTAAAGGACAGAGTGATTCGACCATTTTGCAAGGTTTTTATTTTGCAAGTTTCGCAAAAAATTTCCAAATTAACAGTAGTTAACGCCAGGCTGAGCAACGAAAGCTAAAATGTATATACTCGTCAGAGCCATCGTTGCTCCCATAGGCGTTTGAAGGAGACTTTTGTGCATGCATGTATGTGATAAGTATCAAAATCTCAAATGCTTGTTTAAATGTAGCTATCAAATGTTTTCTATGACAGGCTATCTGATGCTACGGGTGAGATGGTGTTCAAGCAAGAAAAAGAAGGGGGAATAACTCATTCAGATTTTGACACAAATGTGAGTAATCATAAAATGTTTACTTGACCTAAATAGATTCCTGATGTCTTGAAGTCAAAATAAATTATGATGAGACAGAACAAGATTAAATTATATATTTCACAAATGTACATACTTGCCAGAGCCTTCCTTGCTCGCATTTTCAAATTATAGATAAAGATCTAGACTCTGATTAAAAGTTCAGAATTTTCCCTTTACCTCATAGAGACACCCTTTAACACTTTTGCAAACAGAGCAGAGCCAGATCAGGCAGCTCTAGTAAGAGCTGTCTGATCAGGGCCTAATCTGTTTGCTTATGGAAATATGATTAGATATGATCCAACGTTATTGGACCTGAAAAGAATTATTTTTGTCTATGTACAAATGTCAATGTTTGTTTATATAATTATTCATAGTGGGTGGAGCTTAGCATGAATACTCATAAGAAAATTGTTAAACCTACTTAATACGTCAGCATAATGCTTATTGTTAGTCCTTGTAATGCAATGCTTTGGGTCCCTAGTCAATAGTCTAAACCATATTAATGGAATTGTTTATTTAAATGTTGTTTGAACTTTTTAAATTCTAAAGTGGCGTGTCAAACAACTTTGCTTATGGCAAAACAAACAAGTTAAAGTGGTAACCCTATACATTTTTTTAAAAATCTTAATCGTTTACCTAACTACCCCAGATCAAATTATTGTTTGTGGAAGTGTTGCTTGGCTATAACCAGTACTGGCTGGGTGGGTTTATGGTTTTGGGGGGTTTTATGTCCAGGAGCACCCAAAGGCTCAACCGGCAGTGGTTCTAATTTTAAAGTATCTCAGAAGACAGGGCCATGGCTTAAAGTCTCATCTGACAGACTGGGAGAAGCCGGGAATCGAACCTGCAACTCCATATAAAGTGTTATCTAGAAGGTAATTGCTAATAAGCAACTAATTACTATATAGATTATTTACTTCTTTGTAGTGACATTGTCTACAACAGCCACTATTAAAAAGACCAAAAGTTGGTTTTCAGGACCAAGTATCACTTTATGCAGGTAAAAAGTATTGCAGAATGCTACAAAAGGAGCATTCTGCAATACTTTCGACCTTCATTAAGCTACCATTTGTCAGTAATATCTTTGTTCTGTCTATTTTTGAGTGGCCACTTAAGACAGTTTTACCGTAAATGAGTTATGAAACAATATATGAAACATGATAAAGATTTCATATTTGTGTAAACAGGTTATACCCTTCACCTTATAACAAGGATATACCCTTTACCTAAGAGCAAGGTTATACCATTTACCTAAGAACCAGGTTATACCCTTTACCTAAGAGCAAGGTTATACCCTTTACCTAATAACAAGGTTATACCCTTTACTTGAAAACAAGGTTATACCCTTTACCTAAGAGCAAGGTTATACCCTTTACCTAATAACAAGGTTATACCCTTTACCTAAGAACAAGGTTATACCCTTTAAGCAAAAAAAAGCAAAGCCAAGAATGAAGTACCTTGATGTTTAACTTATTTATTTCTCGAAGTTTTGGCGGTATTTTATTCACATAATGATTTGTGCTGTTTTCAGGACGTTTTCATTCTGGATACTATGACAGATTTGTTTGTGTGGATTGGGCAAAACACAACAGAAAATGAAAGAAAGAATGCTATGATCTATGCACACGTGAGTAGAAATAAATCCTTTATAAATGTACACCACCATAACGTTTGGATTTTTTATATGAGCTACACGCATCTGTGTAGACGATTTTGTATTCACGTGTTTAATCAGCGTTGAACATGCATTTCAGGGAAATCACAGACATGCAAGCCATCAGTTCGCTAGATAATATAAGATTAAATTTGTTATAAATACAAATATACTTAACGTACAAATAAAATGACATGTGCATAAAATTTTCTATTTTGAAATTATAAATAGAGGATCTTACATGAGTGCTATGTTTTATTGAATTTATTAAACGAGTTGGGCAAAGAGATAAAATGCAAGGCTTGCCGAACATTTTATCACTTTTTCGCAACTAGTTTAATAAATACAATAATACAAGATCACAAATGTTAGGTTCTATTTATCATATGACATTACGATCATTTTTAAATCTCATTTCTGGCGTAAAAAAGTAATAATTTTGTCATTATGTATACAGAATTGTTATGGACGTCATAACGTTTCCCGAAAATCTATAAACCACCTGTGGTTTATTGATATTATTGCATGGCGTTATTTCACTCCCAGACGAAACTTCATTTGATAAATTTACTTCACCCAGAATGTTTTAACTTTCAAAAATACTGCAATATATTAAATGCAATATTTAAATTAATCATACCATGAGTACTTTATTTACTTGCAGAATTACTTGAAGAAGTCTGATCACCCCCTGCAACCAGTAACTTGTGTAAAAGAGGGAAAGCAAGGGAAATACTTTGATATGGCTTTAGCGGCTTGATTATGGCACAGCCACAACAGTGTTCATTATTTTAGAAAAACACAAGTCTTTAGTTGAGAATGTGTAACAAAAATATTTTCTTATTTCTCAATCAAAACATATGTTGTGGGTACTCAAAAGAACTGTCTCAATGAGACGGTTCTTTTGGGTTCACAAAACATATGCTTAAACTATTAAGTAAGATGATATTAACATTTTATACATGTTTTTATCTAAACTTGTGACACATAAAAAGGTTAAAAACGTGGAACATTTAATTATGGTTCTCTACCTGTTCTTCCAGCTAATCAAAATATGCAATCATTTCTTACTATCATATTTAAATATATCCATAATATATCAAATTCATCTTGAGAAACTCCGACTTTGGGTGTTCCGACCAGGGCCCGGAATTACAATGCCTCCTTAAAGTTAAGGAAGACTCTAGTTAAGCATTGATACTTCAACATGTTACAAAAAATGCTTAATAAATTGCCAGGATTGATGCACTACTTGTGGTCAAAGATATCATTGTGATCAATAGAAAAAAATAAAACCATTTTGATTTTAATCAGTTTCAAACGTTATTTTTCTCATCCTGAAAAATCAATACTTAAGTCTTCCTTAACTCTAAGGAGGCATTGTAATTCCGGACTCAGGTAAGACTTAAACCAGATACTTGCACCAGCTGTAGAGACAAGCTAGATTGTTTAAATTTTGCTTCAAGCAAGTTAAACTATTAACAAGTCAGTATGATCAGGAAATACCATAATCACACACTGCAGCCCAGCCCACGGCACTATGAGAAAGAGCAACAGAACAACATCAGTCACAAGACACCAGGAAGACTAACAAAGCAAAGCAACCAGCTTGATTGCAAAACTAAGATGGACAAAAGTACTGCACAACTAAACATTGAACAAACATAGAACCCCCACAATGGGAGCAACAACAATTAACGAATCAACAACAACAGAACCACCACCTTAGATCTGTTCTAAGGTGATGGTTCTGTTATTGTTTATTCATAAATTGTTATTGCTCCCATTGTACGGGTTATATGTTAAGCCACCAGGGGCTTTAATGCTTATTTACTGGACACAATTCTTTGCCCTAGATTTTGTTGTTGTTGTGCTTAGCTCCCATGGACGAAATAAAGAAAACAGCTTATAACTCAAAATGATAAGAACTTAAGAAAATCTCAAGTTGAGCCACAGTGAGCACAGCGGAAGACAAGCATCAGTCACCAGAAAGATGTACAAGGGCGATAATCAGACTGGGAGGATACACAGGCTGGCCGGCGCCTTAGTTGTTTGGATGGAACAAACTCAGGAATCCTCACAAAAAGTTCAATATAAAAAATCTGTTATATTACATAACAGAATAGTCTGACCAGTGCCTTTTGATATTTATTTTCTGTCAAATTAAACAGCTCATATGACATACAAAATGACAATGTTCTACTATTCGTCTGAAGCTGACAAAATAGTTTCAAGAGTTATAGCTTCAAGGGTTACTGTAAATTCGGAAATTTTCGCGAGAATTTTATTTTCGCGAGTAGTGTTAAAGGCATATTTGCCACGTAAAAAAATCGCAACTTCGATATAATTTACCTTCATCAGATAAGGACAAAGAGTTTTCACTATTTCGCGAGGGTTTTATTTTCGCGAAACTCCGCATATGCGAAGTTTCGCGAAAATAAAATTCTCGCGAAAATTTCCGAATTTACAGTACCTGATCGCGAAACCCAAAGTCAGGTTTTCTCATGACGTGGTTTATAAGTGTATATAATAACTATATGGACAACTAAAACAGTATTCAATTATATACAGGTAATGGAAATTATTCATATAAAAGTCTTACATAAAGTTAAGCTAACTGGGTTGGCCCAGTTAGCTGTTGTTATCGTTGTTGTTGTTGTTTAAGTCTTAATGTCGCTATCAACAATTTATGCCATAAAAAGACAATCATTAAGTAACATTATTCCTGAGTAGACTACTCAAATTTTACCAGTACTGAGCGTATGTATACTTTCGTCAGTAACTGCCAATTGCCCTGCTTGAATCAGTGGTAGGAAGAGAATAATCTGTTTGAAAGTACACTGGGATTCGAACTTTAGCCACTATCACCTGGCATACGATGTCCTCACATGCTCGGAATGGAATTTATCATAACAAAAACGTATGAGTCTCCGATGGAAGACGTACAACTTGCATGTCATGAGATTACACACAACTACCAAGTTAGCAAAGAAGTAGTTCATAAACTGGAAATTTGATAAAACAGCTGTCATGCAAATATAAATAATGTGCAGTAGAGTGACATGTATTTTAATACTGATTGGCAGTTTGAGATGTTTAAAAGAAGCAAAGACAATGGACATGATACATGATAAAGTGTAAACTTCCAAATAGTTTATCTTATTTTCACTAATATATGTTGTAGGTATAGTCCGACCAGTTAAGAGAGACTGGGCGGTTCTTAGCAAAGACACATCCTTGGACATTTCCATATAAAAATCGGTAAGACAGTGTGTATTTATGCACCTGTGAAACGCTTTACAGCTGTATACCTGTATATACCTGTAGTTGTTTTGAGTCCATTGTAAGAAAAAGGCATCTTGAATTAATTTGGACATCAAGGAGACTGACTAGTCTAGATACATGCGCTCTGACAATGTTTCAAAATTTTAACTATTCAAATTATAATACTGAATAAGAAAATAAATTAATGGTCTGCAATGAAAAATTAATATTATAAATTGGTCAGCCCATGAGATAATGGTTCTTATTACCTCGGCGTGTGGTGAAGGCTCCGACAAGCCTGCATGTACGCATGACCTCGCATGGGCTTTCGATTCTCGCATAAACAAAGGATGCAAGTTGAAGGAAGACTCAAAACAACTTTTAGACATCTAGTCTCTCTGAACACGCCAGAATGAGCGATTATTAGAGGCTTTTTCGGATATGCGTTAAGACCAAATCTCATGTTTGTATGCCCTTTTCTCATGATCCAGATACTTAACCCTTGTCCCGCTGAATTCTAATTGGCGACTTATTACTATTGTATCAGGCTTAAAAATCAAACAAGTTTTGACATACAGACAGAATTTGAAGAAAGTGCAAACCTAACCTCCCCCAAAACTCTCACAACATATCCATCCCGGAAAATGAAATGCAGCAGGTCCCCAGCAGCACACTAAAGATAAACGTTTACCAGGCATGCTAACGTATAAAGTTTGTCACCCTTGTCGTCTGCGCCTCAGTTGGTTGCATAAGTAAAGTGTACATAGGCTATTATACCCGATTTACTGTAGACTAGTCTTATTTGACAGTGTATGGACACGCCCCGTCTCTGTTAGTTGGTCGCACTATACACATTAGATTTGGCTCTATGATGCAATTCCCATGTGTACCTACAATATATGTCTTTTCAATAAATGAGTTGTTCACTACTTTCATTGGTACAGTGAAAAAAACATGTAGAAATGAACATGTTTTCGTGTAATTTGTCACGCACCTGGATGACAACAATAGACTGCCTATTTTATGCTTCTGGCAGTTTATCTTGATATGTTTCATTGGCGTATATTGCTAAATTGGTAGTTGCGTGGTTATAAGTTGTTATGGTACTCAAATATGTTTTACTGTCATCAACTGAATACAGCGGGGATACATTTCTAGGTTTTGATCTAAACGACTATCAACTTTGATAGTTTGTTTGTGCTTATAAAAGTTCTGACAGTCTGCAAAGGTGCATAGGTTTGCTTAGCATTCGCTGAACACTTTTGTGATATGACCATCTTGTGTGTGATCTGGCTTTTCATACTATTAAGAAAAAGAGTGAATGTACATCTAAGCAATCTGAATAACTTCTTTATGTGTTATAGTTCTGTTTTCTTGTTAATATACTTCTGTTGAAATAAAGTCGTTGGTCTATGTTTACACTTGGGTGTTTATTTCCCTTAAACAGGTGTTAACCTGACAATCCTGCAGCAGACGACACATTTTGTGACATTTTTGCTATTTTTGAAAAAAATAAGGAATGATATTTCATGAGAATCGTCTGCCAGCAGACGATTCTCATGAAATATCATGCCTTATTTGTTATTTTGGAAAAGGCGGCAAAATTTGAAATTGTCGTCTGCTGCAAATTATAGGTGGCGCTTTATGGGTTAAAAATGTGCCCTGTTTTGATAGCAAAACTTTAGACAGAAATATGCTGTGGAAAAGGACCAACCATTTTTCTTATGTTTTGCTCGTGAAAGTGCAGAAATGTTTATTAAATTTTCAATAGTGTGCGAGCTGCTACTTTGTACAGAGAAATTTAATGTAAGAAAACGGCATTTTAATCTTTAATGAGCGTGTTTTGCCTGATATTTATTTTAATCAATAAACTGCAAGAAAAGAAATCAGGCATGTTCATTTCATTGCATTAAATTTTGCTAAGAAGATTTATTAGCACTTGGTCACATTTTAGCAGCTTCATGTTTAAACAGCTTCCTCCAGACCCAGCGAACAATATTGCATTGAAACATGTATGTTCTCTTTTATCTTTAATGATACATATTTTGTATCTTATAAACACAATCAATATTGGGTAATTTATTTCAGGAAGTAGAAAGGGAGTAACTTTGATAGAAACAGAAGTAGTCAAATTGAATAGGGTAATAACCGAGGCAGGGTTTTGGCTGATATAAAGATGGTTTAAGTTTAACATATACCCTAGTTTTACACCATGTTCTATCTTAATATACATAAACTTGTATGTAATCAAGTGTTTCCTTTTGCATGGTCTCTGCAATAATTTGGCCATTCAACTTTCTGCACTTTCATAGCATTAGCGAGATTCATCATTTTTCGGTTGATGTGAATACAGTTGGTGTTAGCCCTTAAAATATCAGGAAAAACGGCATTCAAAATTTTGTCTTCTGCATATAATTTACTAACAATTTCCTACTAATGTAAGTATAGGGACATACAGTGTGGACCCAGATTAGACTGCTCCAGAAGAGCTGTCTGATCTGGGTTTATACTGTTTGTCTAAAATGCTTCTAAAACATTTCAGTAGACAGCTAAAGCAGACAACTTTTGTTGTGACTGGTGCCTTAATGGTTAACATCAGATCCCATGTATGCATACTTCTCTTCCACGTCCTGCATTGTAAAAAGAGATGTAAAGTCTAGTGAAGCCCGTTTACATTTACTAGAATGTCAACCTGGTCCAATTTGGTCTCATTTTACTCTGATTTATATTGTATAATGAATAAAATATTGTCTAAGTCGTATCCCTATATAAAGCCATGTGATCATTAATTATGACCTTGTGAATAGCCTTGTAAATATTATCAAAACCATGGTCTTGTAAATATTATGAAAAACCTGTCATTTTAGGTTATTTTCATTCTGATTGTGCCATTCACTCTAACAGTTAACTGATATGACTTTGGTTTTCATTAATTAAACGCTAACGGCTATTGTAGAACTGTAGTGAAATAAAGTAACAGGCAAGTTAAGCAAAAAAGGCATATATCATCAGATTGTCAATATACACAAATCAAAGTTATCATGCAATTAGTGATGCAGATATTTTCCTTAAACTTCAACAATAATTTGTTCTCTTCAAATTGAATAACAGCCTTTGGCAACATAATTACCCTATGCTAAATTATCTCAGGTTTTTAATTATAATCTAAAACTCGTGACAAAAGTATACTTATTCAGTAAGTTTGCAAATTCAAGCGTTGCTCTAGATATATCACTTTCTTAGTTTTAAGTTTTAAGTCTTAAAACAGCCTATAAGTGTTTTAAAAAGCTCTGTCAAATCATTCATTTTATTTTGTTATTTAGCAGTTGTTTCCTTAACCGTCAATAACACAAGGATAAAATGACAGTCAAATATAAGTATTCTACAGTTGTCCCACACAAATTTAAAAATATTATTATTTTAGTCAAAGCTTATATATGTTTCATTTGCCTCCAGAAAAGAGCGCATGATGAATTTTTTTTTATTATTTCTCAACAAAACATATGTTTTGGGTACCCAAAAGAACCCACAACACATACTCAAATTGATGGGTAAGAAGATAATAACAATTGCAACAAATCCTTATCTGGACCTATGTGTTTGTGTCAATGTTGTAACATCACTTAATTGGATATCACAAAATAAGTTTAAATATATTAGCAAATCAAGTTTGTGCATTTTGTTTGTCTTGCAATACACTGTAACAGGGTTTTTTTCTGAAAAGCATGTCCCCACATCCTCTTAAATTTCGATGCTATTTTATTGTAACTTATTAGGATATTCATATAAATATTCACATGTTGGTTAGAAAGACACATTGACTCTCTTCTGGCAACTTTAAAGAACTCCTAAACATAGGTTTGATTTCATCTAAGACAAAAATGAAAAATCACAAACGGAACAGCATATTTTTATTGTTTTAAGAGAAATGTGCACATACACCGCAAAGAAAAATGTTCATTTGGGAATAAACTACAGTTTGTCATAAAATCATTTTATTTATTGCCACAAGTAAACAGTAAAGGCAACCATTTGTTTTGCCTGGCTCTCCACATGTTGAGATTATATGATAGAAAAAAACATCCTGCAAACATAAGGCAGATAGTCATTAACTCAGGTTGCCATAACATGGATTATTTTCTGTTTTGCTACATCAACAGTTGGCATAGGTAACAAAGTTTAATCCAAGATGTAATGCTCCTCTCTGATTACTGGATGATCTAGTCTCTTGAATATTCAAACTAAACTGTTTTAGTCAAAAAGAAGAAAATACATAAATGAGAGATATCTTATTACTCTAAAATTTGATGTTTAAATATGTTATCAAAATGTTAGAAAATAGAAAGGTATGAAATATACTTAAAACAAAAAGTAACTTTACTCTTTGTACTACCGAATATATCTTTACTATTTTTGATTTAAGCCTAACCCCCTTTGAATTAAAACAATAGTAAACTTTAGTCCTTTCTAAAAGCTTTATCTCTGATGACATTTAAAGTTTTAATCAGCAATTTGCTTGGACATCTGCCCAGAGTATATGACAAGATAATATAATAAAATTTTCCATCGGTTAAGAAAAAAGGCAAACAATTTGTTATGGAATATCCATTGAAAGCATTGCAACGTTTTAAAAAGGGTATGGACGTAAAATCACCTCTCTAGTTTGTGTTACTTGTAGGGTGGACTGGGCTGAATTGAACTTTAAGCAATTCTTCCATATCATGTCTTTCAGACTGGGTATTCAAAAATTAAAATTGTCCATCTCAAAGCTACAGTAACACATCAAAAGTCATATGAATAATTGATTGAACTTTAACATGAATCAAACACATTTATTATATCACAAACCAATACACGGAAAAGGTATATACATTAACAGTGTAAAGTTACATTTGGTCTCAAGTAAATATACAGAAATTAATCAGTCTATGATCCATTCTTCCAGGCTATAATTGTTGTTATTTGTTTTCTTGTGTTTTGATGCAGCGTGTGCTTGTTGTTACCTCGATGAGGTATTGTGTTTTGATGCAGCGTGTGCTTGTTGTTACCTCGATGAGGTAGTGATTCATGTCTATTACAGCACCGAGGAGGTGATGTTTTATATAATAGCGTATTACTCTGTATTATATATGATTCAGTTCATGACAGAGTAGACTGTGTGCCTAGCTAAGACCCTTGCAACTCTGTACAACAACCCAGTCAGATCAGAATCTCTGCTCTGTACTCATTTGTAAACTAAGGACTAGTGTTCTCTGCAAGCGCACAGAAAATATTCTGATCAGACTTAATGGACGCCCAGGCTGATCTGAAACGTTGCTCGGAGTACAGACTATTTTTCTGTACAGTTTTGCATTCACTGGCTCATACATACGATAGGTTACATACAAACAGAATGTTTGTCTTTAATCTCATAAAGTAACTGTAAGCGAGTATAACCAGGAAATATCACAATCACACATAACGTATCTAAGATTGCATAGATAGAACAGCCTCGTCAACTTTATTCCGCCTAAAGACAATAATATTTCTTTGTAACCAGTCCACTTTTGATGCACCTCTTAACACGTCCGTACTATTAGAATCATAGGTAAAGCCCAGTCCACCAATCACCTTGTTGACATAATCAAATGGTCTGGTATTGACATGGGAATACCCCCTCTGTCCAGGAGATGCCCAACTTATAACAAGTCCTAGCCGCGCATGGCGAGCCAGATTATCGATGTAAATGGATTCATATTGTTTAGGAATATGTTCTGCAACCTCCAGGCTGATGATCCAGTCATATACTGGTAGGCCATACTGTGGAATGGTTAGATCCAAGAATGAAACACGTCCTTCTGAAAGTTTCTCTGTAAATGGAGCTCCGTCATATGCATCGTAACCTATGATAAGAAATTAAATGAAAGTATCCGGGGAAACCCTTAGAAGACTTATCTTATCGACAGTGAAGGCCCAGATGAAATTCCTCATTATGCGACATTTCATAAGAGTCTACAATGTTTGTTTAGGTAATTATCTTCAGACAAAACTATTTTAATAATAACCTGATCTCCCCAGATATGTACAATGGACTATCCCAGTATATTGTATCAGACCAGATTCATTAGTATAAAAAGGTTAACTGATACCGCATTGGACTCTAGAGTTAAGCTGAATAATAACTTTAACTGAAAACCTTTCTGGATGATGTTCTTGTCTTGTCGTCATTTATGTCACCCATTTTTGTCAAATAAACTTGTAGAATGCCAGCCACTAGGCTGCATTCAATAGTTGCAATGCATAAATCAGCGTAGATCTTGATCATTTTGCTTATTAGAACATGTATGTGAAATATTTTCAGAATCATACCATGGGTTCAAGAAGGCATGAATCGGACATGGATTTAATTTAAGTGACCTTTGAAATCTTTAATATAGCATTGACCACTAGTGGTCAAATGCTCTATTGGTAGTCAATTCTATACTAACAAAGGTCAAATGTAAACTATTATACCTGGCATCGAGATTATACAAATTAGGGAAACACGTGACTTGTGACGTCATATTTGCTACAGTATGGGCGCAGCCATATTAGAAATTATTCCCATGTGTGGTAGTTCCTTTGCATCTTTCTCCATGCTACATAACTTGTAAAAGCAAGCAACCATTTTGTGAGCTAGCCCACAGTTCATGTAATTTAAATATGTTCCTTATCTGATCATACACTGCTAGTTTATCTTTTTTTTTACTTCAACACGGAGCTTTTAATTAGGTTATTGTGTCAGCTTCAAAACGGTGCCACGGGGTTGTCTGCAGTTTGTGATTGTGGTATTTTCTGATCATACTCACTTACTATTTTTGTTTGTGTCCAATTGTTTGTTTTAACTAGATTACAGAGCATAAAAAGCAATTGTTACCAACACAACTGCTAAAAAGTACAACTCATGCACTTATCATATCTGGCTGACTTATTAAATAGTATGGGTAGAAATTGTATCATCTAATTGGATATAAGCTGCAATATGTCGGCGGCTACAATGTTGTAAATGCCCTCACAAAAGACATCTCATATCACGTGTTCCACCCCACTGTTATACATGATATAAAACTTCATGGGCACAAACTCAGACTCATTATGAAAACATCAGAGACGGATTGACCTCTCTTACAAATACTTGATCCAATATCGAATGGTTTTGACAATCATGTTACTTTGTGTACCTTAAGCAATGTATGACAGACAGTCCATCTACTAAATCAAAGTCTTCGTACGGAGCAGCATTCGAGTTGTAACTGGTATGCATGTTTACACGTTTTACCTTTTAGGAGTCCAGTGTCTGTCAAAAGTTGTTTGTAGCGACCTGGGCCATCACCAAAGCTCCCCACATACTTTCCTGAAATATGTATAACGTTATGATTCTGTTAAACCCATAATGCACCAATCGCACCAAAAGTCGTCTGCTTTTCTCCTCTGCTGAAATGTTTAAGAAGCCTCTATGGCAAACAGTGTGGACCCAAATCAGGAGCAGTCTGTTCAGGGTTCACGCTGTTTGCTTCTATACTTAATTCGTCAGTAATGCTATTATTAATGCTAATTATTTGCAGCAGACGACTTCAGCAGATGACATTTTCAGATGCATTTTTTGGGCGCTTTAAGGGTTAACGTGACGCACACTGAGGACAATAGCGCATTTGCCTTTCTATCTTATATCTATTCCTGACATTCCTTCATATATAGGTTTTGGCTGCTTGTGTTGAAATATTGATACTTAATTGAGAAAATACTCCATAGCCCTTATGATACTGGGTCTTGAGCAATAATGATTGTAGTAGAACTGAGGCGAACCTCACCCTGGGGGAACTGTCTAATCTACTCGAGGTTTACACTTTTGACATTCCAGCACTACAATTTGCACAACTCGATGAACTGCCCAAATTTAAGAGCTAGTTTTAGTGAGACGGGCATTTTAGGTGGCTCACTATTTATATAATTCTGTAAAAAAATGCAAAATGCCTTGTGTGCTGTAAAACGCTTATACATTTGCAAATATTTTTATTTGCCACAAACAAACTTGAACTGCCAAAATATAAGACCACGAAATACAGATTCTAGCTCAGTTGCGCAACAAGCTAAAATGAGCACACATCCTTGGCATGTTTGTATCTGTAACAATAAACAAAGTTTGAACGTTAGAGTATTATTCGGGTCAAGTATAGTATAGGGGCAGACTTGATTTAGCTGTTCTCTTTACTCCTTCCACTCGGAACAGGCAGAACAGAAATCAAGTCCACTGGAACAACTGTGCTGGCGTACGCCGGAGTACTCCGTCTTCCGAGGTGGTGCAGACAGAACAGTCACGTGACCTGTTCCAAAAAAGATGGCGGATCATTGCCTGTATGCGCGGAAATATTTTGTATCGCTTGATTTATTCCGGAGTACTCCAAAGTTCCCAGTTTTGCTTGTTTATGTGGCTGTTCTGGCGTACGCCGAGTACTCTAAAAATTGCTAAATCAAGTCCGCCCTAGGTGTTTATCGTTCCTGTGGATTTCTTCTTGGTTCGGTGCACAATTAATCGGTCCCATTCATCTCCATGTAAAAGGGCAGATTTTTTTGAGGACATTGCTTGGATTTTTTCTGCCTGTGAGTGGCAAGATCTGTCATGCACCTTTAAAAAAATGAAAAGACAACCTACCTTGATAATCTCGTTATCTCAGCATTCTCCGTTCTTTGAGGGGCAGTAAAAATTTCAAACTGAAATCAAACTGGCGTCATACGTTACCTGTGGAATTTCATGTGACCAAAGTAGTTTACACAAAGATGCCTTTTTCTGCATCAGCATGACAAAAATAGACCAATTTTAATCATGTGCACTTTAAAGTCGAATAAAGCACCCTTTTTACGCCATAAAGGGCACAGAAACCGTAAGTGCTAAATTTCTAAAGGTACTATTTTCATGGGCTACCAAACTGGAAGACTGTAACTGTGTGCCAACACCTTCTGAGTGACTCGTTCTTTTGGATACTGCTAGTAGGCTTTTTTCATTCGTGTAATTTAAGGAGAAGCATCATTGAGTGCTTCGGTCACACGGCAGTAAACAGTCTATACTGAGTGCTAAACACAAAGTCACTACACATACATAACCTCTACGCACTTTAAAACGCCCCCGGACTTCACGCCGAAAGAATGACATACAAAGAACTCGACATACCAAATATATAAAAATATCATGCATGGTCATGTCAACACGTATGTGATGCACAGACCTTTTTGTTGGACAACCTTTTTATTCGATTTGGCACCAAGCTGTATAGACAAGTAGTTGGGATCCCTATGGGCACTTATTGTGCGCCCCTGGTTGCCGATTTATTCCTGTTTTGTTATGAGAGGGACTTTATGATGTCTCTTTCTGATGATAAGCAGGCTGATGTTATTGATGCGTTTAACACTACCTCCAGATATTTAGACGATATTAATAATGTTTATATTGACAATATGGTAAGTCAAATATACCATTCAGAGCTCCAACTTAATAAAGCCAATACCTCTGATACCGAAGCCGCATTTTTAGACTTGCATTTGTCAATTTCTAATGATATTATTTCTACCAAAATTATGATAAACGTGACGACTTTGTTTATAAAGTTGTCAATTGCCAATTTTTGGATGGTTATGTTCCTCGCTCTATATCCTATGGAGTCTATATCTCTCAACGCATTCGTTTTGATAGAGCATCTAGCTATGTTACTGACTTCAGCACTCGCAATAAATTGTTAACTCAAAAACTTCTTAAACAAGGCTATCAGTATCATAAACTTCGCAAAACCTTTTCTAAATTTTGTAGACGATACTATAATTTGATATCTAAATTTCAAGTTGGACTTAAAAGGACTTTCGAAACCTGAATTCTATGGTGACTTGGTGTATAAGTTGAAGAAGATCTTTGGCTCTAATAATTTTTCAGCGCAGTTCATTAAAATAATTTCCTTTTATTAAAAGATTGACTATAACATTAATGTATTGCAAAAGACTGCATGCTTGGTGGTCACCCCAATCAGGGTTGGCAACTTTGCTTTCCACTTTAATTGCACGCCGGTGGGTCGGGCAAGACTCTATAATGCTTCCGACTTATAGACTGATCTATTGATGAGATGATAGGGGCCTGATGCTTTGGCTGTTTGTCGGGCCCACTGGGGTTAACCTGTTGGATTTCTTTTGCTCTGGTAATCAGTTTTATTTACTATTGAGTCCTTATCTTTGCTTTATCTCCTTGTTATATCTGAATTTATATGTTCTGGGAAATGATGCATTGATAAGTGAGGGGTCTTTCATGCAAACCAAACAGCTATGTGTCTTGATCCCCATCTGAACTAAGGGTGAGGTTGGTGCACCGTTCAACTGGTTTAAGCCCTCCAGTTAAATAATTTTACTGACCGTTCCAAGGCGGTGCTTCTTTTGTGGATCATTTATGTTATTTTTGTCTTGTTTTTATGCTTTCATGCAAGTCTGTTTGTTGGTGCCTTGTGGTTACCTCCTAGGAAAGGGCTGACCTCTTGGCTCTCGTGTGTGATGTCTAATTGTGACGTTGTCACTTTCCCATTGGTATCCTGGGTCAGGTGTTGTGCTTGATTGTAACCGATTCCTGATCTTTGTCCTCTTTCTTACCTTATATGCAAACCAAATATCTATGTGTCTTGATCCACATCTGAATTAAGGGTGAGGTTGGCGCCGTTAAACCGGTTTAAGCCCTCCAGTAAAATATTTTACTGATCGTTCCAACGCGGTACTTCTTTTGTGGATCTTTTATGTTTTTTTCTGTCTTGTGTTTGCTATGCCTTTGTGCGCATCTGTTTATAAGTGCTTTGTGGTCACCTGCTGGGAAAGGGCTGACCTCTTGGCTCTCGTTTGTGATGTCCAACTGTGAGTTTGTCACTTTCCCATTGGTATCCTGGGAAAGGTGTGGTACTTGATTGTATCGATTCCTGATCTTCGAGCATCACCGGCGTCACTGTGTTGTGGTCCTTGAGCAAAACACATTTATCCTAGCCCTGTACTGGTTCAACTCAGGAAGACCTGTCCCTGTTTAACTGAAAGATTGTTGATGGGACGTAAAGAATCAAATCGAAACCAAACAAAGAAGCCTATATGCGAAATTCGAGTGTGGCGTTCACATATAAGGCTTGAAAAAGGGTGCTAAGAAAGGCTTAATGTTGAACAGAGAACTTGCTTGCAATGTCCACAGAGTATAGAAGATGAGGAACATGTGCATTTGAATTGTCCATTATATGAAGACTTAAGACTAAAGCTATTTGATAGGCTTATTACTTATTTTATGTTACCTACAGTCTCTCATAATTCTTAAAGAATGTATCTTACAAATTTAGTATGCGACACGTTTAAGGCTTTATTTGTATATATGTAGAAGTGAGACTATAATAGATATTCTGTATTGTATTGTGACGGTTCGAAAATTGTGATGCTTACACCAATTTTTAAAGTTATAGACAACAAACATATCATACATAAATTGCACATCGCCAGGTGACAGTTATCGACCTATCTGCATGTATGCACGTCTGCATGTCGTCATGTCTGCATGTCTGCATGTATGCAAGTCGACGTGTCTGCATGTATGCACGTCGAAATGTCTGCATGCTGGCCTGTCTGCATGTCGACCTGTCTACATGTCGATCTGTCAGTGTTGGGACATGTCCTGAGATTTGTTTGCATATTGACATAACTGCATGCCCACCTGTCGATGTTTATTATGTAACACACTATCTATTTATCTATCTATCTAAATGACAAAGTTCAGTGATCGTATAGTTTCTTCTGTTATATACAACAATCCAAGCGACTATCAAGGTTCAAAATATGTTAAATTAATATTGCTGTTTTAGCTCTGACTAAAGTTTAAAGCCCAATCTTTGAAATCCCCTGATGTGCAGTGCACTTTCTCTCATGAACCTTATCATGTTACAGCTGAGAGAGTATTCCCCATGGTAACGTCTCTTAGTTATGTGTGTAAACTCTATGTCATTACCAAATTAGCAAAAGGCATATATTTGTAGTGCTATTTCTTAGAATTGTACAAGAGGTCACACTGATGACTCATAGACAAATTTAACCTAGAAATTGCATTACCGGATAAAATTACAGAAAATCTAAATCTCCAGTGCATAGTGTTACAAACCTTTCCCTTTAAGATTTTTTTCTAACTTTTGAGCCTAATGCAACTTCAACCCTTGTTATTATTCTGCTAAGTTATTCGCAGTAATGTTACCCATAATTCTATGAACCTTATATGCACAATAAAACACACACATATATTACAAGTGATAAATAATATGCCCTAACTGAGTCTTTAAAAGAGTTCAGCTTTGCTATTCCATGCCCTATGTCCAGATTTGATACTGCCGATGGAATACGACCGTGGAGATTGCGTCTGAGCGACGATGTCAAGTGATATGTCAATAAAAATGATTCAGTCACGTGCTAGATGTAGATTGGTTTGTTATCTCCCCGCCTACTGTGTAAAGTTATTTACCTCGACACTTTGAACTGTCTGGGTGACAAGGCAGGAAAGCAAAGCCTACCTGTGTGTAATATATGCAGCTCTATTTTGGGGATATCACATATACAAAACCTTCATCATTCTTATTAAGACAGACATTTCGAACTGTCTCGGTGACATAATCTCTTAATTATCCGCAAATAGATTTGTCTTTTTAACTTTGCCTGCTGGTGCTATTACCCTTGCATACAATTTTAACAGATCAGTTTGTCCCAAACGTGACACAAAAAGATTGCCAATAACCCTTGCAACCAGTTTCAACCCAGATCAGACCCAACCAAACAACTGTAGCTGTCTGGTGATGTTCCTAAAATAGTCTTTAAATTGACAAAACTATGCAAACTTATCCAGCATGCAAAGAGTTACTAGTTTCTATAAATAATTGTAAAACAGTCAGTCAGTGTCAAAAAACTTTTTAATCTGGAGCTTGAAAAGGCTTTGAAATTAATACCGCTTTGATCTTAACCCTTAAAACGCCGATCATGAAAAATTGCACTGTGCACTTTTGTGATGAATTGCTTGGATTTCAGGGAGAAAATAGACCTTGATATATCATAAGAATCATCTACCAGCAGACAATTCACATGAAATGTCGTTCCTTATTCGATTCCTAAGACAGCAACAAAATTTAAAGTGTTGACAGGCGAATACGGTCAGCTTTATATTATTGCGTAAGAAATGTGTGATTACTGCAAGCACAAACTTTCTACACAGACTCAGGAAAGAATTTATTGGATACATGATAAGGTTGTATGCTGCGGAATAAGGTTTTATGCTGCGGAATATACGACATGTACGAGGCAGTTAAAACTGTGCACCAAGCTACACAACACGGACCCTGATATTTGTGATCCATTACACGCCAAAAGTAGCTATTTTCGGAGCACTGACACGTTACGTATACAGTGACCTTCTCTTTACACACAGGTAGGCGTTGCTTTCCTTAACATGCTTAATATTTGAATCCAATCAGGATCGACCATCTGACTTAGTGATGAACTGTTGACAGTCGTTGTGATCGCGCTTGTGAATCGGTTTGTCCACGGTCGTGTTCCAACGGCAGTAAGTCAAAGTAATTACAAGAACACATTATTATATACTGACGTCAACAAAAAACGCCTCATCCAAAAGTAAACGTTAATATCTCTTAGACAAGTCAGACTAAAGTTATGAATTTTAGTGCATCAGTCAAGCGTATTTCATGAAAACGAAATTGCTGTAAGAATATTTGAGGCTGAGCCATAACATGTCGGCATGTCTGCATGCCGACATGTCCGTGCCCTTGAATGGTTTAACTCAAAGTATTATTTTCTATTCTATTCTATTCATACGTCAATCTGTTTGCATGTCGACCTGTCTGTTATACCTACCTGTTATACCTGTTGGCCTGCGTGTCTTCAAGTACTAATGTTTGCATGTCGATCGGTCTGCATGTCGAGCTGTCTGCATGTATGCACGTAGGCATGTCGACATGTCTGCATGCCGACCTGTCTGTGTGGAGACATGTCTGCACATTGACCTACCTCTCTGCATACTGTGATAATATAATGTCTGCATGTCGACATGTCTGCACTTCCACACGTCTGCATGCCGACCTGTCTGCATATCGACCTGTATGCATGCCGATCTGTCTATATGGAGGCATGTCTGAATATTGATCTACCTATCTACATACTGAGATTATCGTCTCATTTCAGAAGTAGACAGCAGTATGGAGCTTTTTTTCATAATTTATAAAAAAAACAAATATGTGTCAGAACGTACGTATGCGTATGAGTCTTGTATAGGGGAGGGGGGGGGGGTTACCAAATATCCCTTATCCCTTGAAGTAAACAGGCAAATATCCCTTTTAAATCCGCAAATATCCCCATAATTAATTTTCCTAAATTTTCAATATCCCTGGAAGTAACGGAAATATTGAACCAAGTATCCCATATCCCTGGAAGTAAAATGGTAAGTATCCTATATCCCTGGAAGTAAAATGGCAAATATCCTGTTTCCCTAGAACCCCTATACAAGCCTCGCTGATTATAGAAGCATGTTATTTTAAGCAATGATGACCTCCCGTTTTTACATTTTGCGTAGTAACTTGTTGAATGCTTATTTAAACAGATTTCCCTTCCGGAACTGTTATAACCTTTTCTAGACTTGGCCCTATTTTTCCACGTTAGAAAAAATCCTGCTTTTATTTTTATAAAAGTCTGCCGTTAAATGAAAGAAATGCTTCCCATCGAGGCATATTTTTTTTCTTTTCTTTAAAAGGAGCCCCTTAGGCACTAATTAACTTTTAAGTACGTTAATTTAAGAATCCGCCAAAATAAGGCTACGCCTACATGTCAGTCTCTTATTTTACAGTAGTAGTAGTAATAGTAGAAGTAGAGTAGTAGTGGTACTAGTAGTAGTAGTAGTAGTAGTAGAAGTATACCTTTGAAGAAGCTTGCAAGTGCTATTGCGAGTTGTTTATCTGTTTTGTGCAATCCACCTTGCTCATGTTCTTGTGCGTCTTTGACCTCTTGAATACACCAACCCCCAGTATTACTGGTATGATCTTTGTTTATAGCTTCTCTTGTGGCTATCTGCAATGGCACACATAAAGCTTAGTATAAAGAAGTACTAAGACGTCACGTCAGATGTTGGTGTTAATTTTAAAAACGTAGGTGTCCTCTCTATTGAAAGTTCTCTATTTCACTTTTTCCATTATACATTTTTACAAACTAAACATCAAAGAAAATGTTATTAATTATATTTTACATTGATAAAAAACGAAAGACAAATTAAGATACAAAGAAAAAGTTATCGCTAACATGTTCCGTATAAATTGCCGATTTTTTGCATGTAGAAACGTAACAGAAATCGTTTGGCGGAGTGTTTCTAAATCAAAAAGTTTTAACTAATAATTCATGAAATCTTGTAATTTTCCCCTCATAGCTTCTTTTTGTGCTTATCCTCACGACGACATGTGCGAAAATGGCGTTAATCGGCAGACTAACCAGAAATAGCCAACCAAGCAAAGAAACGGAACGTGTAGAGATTTAAAGAAAACGTTGAAAACATGGGGTCTGTGTATTTATGTTGATGTATTACTTTTTAGTGCCTCGTGTTTTTGAAATTCAAAGTACATCACAAAAATGCGTTTTCAAAATACAATTAAAATTTGGATTTATTCTTCATTTTTTCTATACTTAGAGCAAAAATTTGTTATTTTGCTATGTCTAGCAAAAATGTCACACTCACGCAAATGGCGTCTTCGGAACTATAAGACATTAATTCAATACTAAATGAAAAGATGTTTCTTAAACATTATTTCTCTCTAAATAAGATATAAAAATGCGTTTTTCATATATTTTATGCTGTTTTTAAATTAAGAGAAATTGTTAAATATTGAATAAAATATCGCTAAAATGCTTTGTCTAGCAAAAATGTCACAGACGCCGTTTTTTTACTTTGCTTATCGCGTCGTAAAAACGTTAACATTTTAGCGTTATAATATGCGTAAATGCCAAAAGCTTAATCGCGCTTTTTCTTTAAACTTCTATACTTATATACTGATGCATTAGCATAGTCTTGTAGGACACTGTCCTATATAAAGTAATATAAAATAGGTCACTGGCCAGAATTAATTCGAGAAATCTGAATATTCAGTGACCTTTACCCTTGTTTTCAGGAATATTCAGGAAATATATCACAGGAGCTTGAAATTCGACCCTTATTCACTCCTATAGCCCCTAAACCGAAAGCTCAAAATGTCATTACGTTATGATGACATTTAAGCTTTTGGTTATGAGGCATATACATATAATGTAAGGACCAAACTTCAAGCTCCTGTGTATATATAAAGCCACATGACATACCCACTCTCGACCCAATGACGTTGTCGCTTAAATCGATGTATTCCCGGATGTTTTGCAAAGAATTATTGTCCAAAAATTATAGAAGCTACCATTTTGAAACATTACCAAATGAAAGCAAATTGGTTTACGCAATAAACATTTTTATTGTAGCTTCTCGGTTTCTGTTGTTTTCTTATGGTAGTAATTTAAACGTAAACACAAATTAAAATGACAGTTTTCGGTGACGTTAACGTTAGCGTCTACGGGAATAGTGATGTTTTAAAATTTACATTCACTTTTAAATGCGTTCTACTTGAGAACCAAATTTGTAATTATTTTAATCATTTATTGTATATTGCTGCTCTCTATTTGCTCTTCATCCCTGTAAGTGTTATAAAATTTTACCCAATAAGTTTGTCATGGTTTTTTTTACAAAATTCTAGAAAGGTCTTGTTTCAAGCGGCGACGTCGCAAAGTGGCAAACAACTACATGTCCCGAGACTGTACATCATATTGCTAGGTATTATTAATGGTCAACTCATTGGAAGCCATACGATGAAAAGGGTGTGTCTGAAACTCAAACGTGACGTGCTCGAATCTCAAATAAATTAATTTCTTTGTTGTTTTCATTCATTTGTGTCTACATGTTTGTTTGGGCCAACACTAACTCTTGGCGATATTTTGGTCATTATCGCATATACGCAAAAGCCTCGTGAAAATGTGGATGCTGACATACATGTATCAAGCGGTAATAGAGGTGTCAATTCTACAGCTATTTATCACCTACATTCATACTTTACCCTGACGAGCCTGTACCATTACACAGACTTTCCCGAGTTGCCGGACAATGCGATAAGTACCAAACGCTTACGTATTGGCTAATTTTAATATAAAACAGGCAAAGGTGTGTGCAGCGAAGATATCCTTAAGGCCTATAATCACCCTGTCTGTCCGTCCGTCTGTCCATTGAAGTTTACTGCAACGAGCACAGATTTATGTAGTTAATAAGCACCGACCGACCAATCGCATTTACTACTGAAAATATATAATTGCGCTTACCTGGGTATAACCTTCTCAAGTTTCGTAATTCTACTCGGGAACATGTATTAATAAAACCTTTAAAAACTTAAATATAAGTATAAACCAAAACAAACTTTTCATCTGATCATTTTACAACTGGGCATGTGTGCTTAGAAATATTAACGCAAGGAAGATCGCCTCTCTTATCTGTGAAAATCTCATTGTTTGACGTGTTTAAACTATTTTTGACGTTACACAAATTAACACCAACATCTGACGCGACGTCTAACGTGATTGCCAGCCTATTTGGGAGATAATATAACTTTACTTTATGAATAACTTAATTCTTTTTTTAATTAAACGATGTCGGTTTTGGGGGTGTTCATGGCTGTTTTCGTAAAAAAAAAAATCAACGAAGGCATCGTTTCTTGGCCCCGAAGGTGGCGTTATGGCTACCCATCGTGTATAAGATCCCTTAATTTTTCCCGAATTTTCACCTTAATAATTAGCAGACAGAATACGGTAGTGAATGCCCTTTTGGGAGCTTATGCTTAAGCATATACCCAGCCCGCCGTAGGCTTGACTATGCGCACATTTAATGTGAAGGGCTCTTTTCTTCATGTAAGTAAGCAAAAGTGTCGGACTGCATCGAATATGCATAAACTGGTATATAAGACGTCTCATGTCAAAACCAGCAAATTACCGGCTGATATTATGTATCACGTAGGCATTCGCCAAGGCTGGCCCAGGACCCTCCTCAGCCTCCCCCTCACCCCCAATCGAATGTTTCTTAGCTACCGATAGAACGCACAGCGAAGACTCTGATCAGACAAGATGATATTAGTTTCCATTTCGCGCACATACCACTTTGTGGTGTTTGTCGATTAAAGGCTGATATTGTAAAATTAGTTAATCAAATGCTTAATCGGGGACGCTCTAATTCAAGCTATAGAGAACCACTGTATTTGAACAGCGCAGTCATCGCGTGGTGGTTGCAGTCGATGAGTACACAAAATAGTGTACCTAGCTGTTAAAAAGGGTAATATTTTGGTCATTTTTTTACTTCTGAAAATATTCAGCGTGTAATTACTCGTTGCACCAACCATCAGAAAAGTGTAGCCTGTATGAAGTTTGAGACGAAGGAAAAATGTTTTTTTTAAGAAAAAAAATAAGCGAGCGCATGTGCCCTAAAAGCAAGTAAATAAAGAAGTGCATGTATCTCCTTATTTAGCTGTTGAAATGACAACGTATTCTAAAACAGATTGCTCCTCAGGAACAGACTGGTCAAGATTAAGAGTGTTTGATCAGTTAATTCGGTATACCATTTTGTCAATGTACATCATCAACACTACTTTTTAACCCTTAAAGCGCCAATCACGACTGCAGCAGACGGCAAATTTTACAACATTTTTCTTAATTTTCGAAAAAATAAGGTATGATATTTCATGAGAATCGTCTGCCAGCAGACGATTCTCATGAAATACCATACCTTATTTGTTATTTACGAAAGGCGGCAAAATTTGGAATTGTCGTCTGTTGCAAATTATAGGTGGCACTTTAAAGGCCATGAAACCGAACCGAAACCGAACCGAAAAAATATAATGGCTTAAACCCTATGAGCGCTTTCACATATGCGCCGAAACCGAAATCGAACTCCGAACCGAAAACGTGCACGAATTTGATTTTATATTTTTCGGTTTCGGTGGCCGAATTTCAGCAAACACGACAATTAATTTTGATAAAATCTGCACATACACAGCCACGTGCGTTGTAAATAACTTAAGTAATCATGAAAGCCATAGATGGATTGTCCAGCGAGACAATTGTGCGATTATTTTAAAGCACAATACTATCGACTACAGAATTTTGTGGGACAATACCCAGAGCGACTATAAAGACCACGAACTTAATGCAGTGACATGGAACAATTTTGTATTGTAAAGGTATTTCTGCTATCTGAGAGGGAAATTAGTCCAAATTATACGGGCATTTTCTTAGAGTTCGTCCACGGATTCGGTTCATATGTGAAAGGTCTGCCGAAAACGAAACGATGCAATTCGGTGGTCGTTTCGGTTTCGGTTCGGTTTCGGTGTATATGTGAAACGGCCCTAAGGGCTAAACGTTCCTTCAAGCCATACTTTACCCTCTGTATTCTGAAAACCCCTAAACGGGTACATTGGCAAACAATGAATATCCAGATGAATGCAGCATGATGTTGCATTTCACAAGGGTCTGCACTGTTTGCTAAGATTGAAACAACGTTTAGGGAATACATACTTTACAATGGAGAAAATTCAATCTGTTACCCATTAAAGTACACAATGGCCGCCCCATACCTATTGTATCGTATGAACGAGAAAACTCATCTTTGAAATACATGAAATTATTGTGGACCATGGCCAAAACTCTTTCTAATAACTCGAAGTTAACTCTTTTGATACCCATACCCGTAGAACGAGCCTACTTTCAATTTTAGGGGTGTTGGATATCATTTTTTCAGAGTTTGATAAAAATTACTGTAAGAAAACCCGTGACGATCCTGATCAGATGCCGCATTATGCGCCTCGTGTCCCATATTAAGGATGCAAGGTGTCTTTGGGTTAACACATTCGTACATTAGCCTAGACATAGACAAACAGTGCGGACCCAGATCAGATGTCGCATTTTGCGGCGTCCGATCAGGATCCTCACTGTTTGCTAACATTATGTTGTATTAGAATTTAAATGCAAAAGATTGAAAATAGATAAGATTAACCCCGAAAGGCCACCTATAATTTGCAGCAGACGACAATTTCAAATTTTGCCGCTTTTTCAAAATTAACAAATAAGGCATGATATTTCATGAGAATCGTCTGCTGACAGACGATTCTCATGAAATATCATACCTTATTTTTTCGAAAATTCGGAAAGATGTTGAAAAATTTGTCGTCTGCTGCAGTCGCGATTGGCGCTTGAAAGTGGAAAAGTCCATTTGGTTAAAATCAAATGATAAAATAGAGAAGGCTGTAGGTTACCTCACACTGTAGTCTGCCAAGTTCTTGTTGTTTGGCATTTAATAATCTAGAGAGATTATTTCTCGCTGCAATAAATTCCGTCGGTGAGAATGTCAAAACATTCCGTACTTCGTTATTATCATATAATACATGTAATGCTTCTGCAGTTCTATGCTTCAATATTGATCTTTCATGCACGTTTTGTCTCTCAGAAAAGCGGTGTCCGTGAATAAACAAGAACAAAAAGAGAAGTCCAGCTAACACTGCACATGCACATATCCATTGGCGGAGTTTCGCCATTTAGAGTATCCAGTTTATCCAATTAATCAACCGCCAATGAAGATAGTATTAATTGTTCGTATCACTTAATTCACTAACGCTTAATTCAATAGCTTATGGAACACCATAGCTGCCTTACGCTGTCAGCCGCAAATGCAGCTGACTAATATCATCTGTCGCAGTATAAAAGTTTGGACTTACTTGATTATTTTGTTTCATGAGAGACAGTCTGATCAAGACCCGCTTTGCTTTAAAGTGTTTGTTTTTGACTTTTAACATTTTACTTGAATCAAAAATAAATATATCATTATGTACCGATTTAATTTTTACAGATCATTTATTCATCTGCTAAGTTAATAACAGGACTATTTATCAGCTTTGGAAGCAGCCATCTAACAGCGACACACACATATTAACCTGAGTTTACATCTTTATGCAGGTCAGCTGAATGATTGAAGAGCACCATCAGTCAATTTCTTCATTTCAATATTGGATACTTGATATTCTGTTTTAATTACAATCAACGGTTAGATCAATGCGAATTAGAATGTTACAACTGTCAAAAGAAACGTATTTTATTCTTAAGTTTTCATTTGATTTTAGTATATCTTTTTGTACCCAAAATAAAGACAATTGTTACAAAATATGTCGTCCGCTATAGTAATAATTAGTGCTTTAAGGGTTAAATTTTTGAAATGAATATTAAATATCGGCCAGGTATCAAAATATACTTATCAATGCACCCACTGCTAAAAATGTTACTCTGAAACGCTGTTATTTTTGACATTATCAAGGATATATAACTTTGCTTGTGTTGTGTGTAAGCAGATGGAAGTGCTTCCAGTTATCTTGTGTAGAGCTCATTGACTTGAAAATAGCCAGACCCCTATGCACTAGCTAAAGTAGTTAATTACAGGCTAATTGAAGACCATTCACAAACATTTAATGAGGGATTGATTATTCCTGCCATACTGTAAGCTTTATAATATATGCATTTGAAAAAAAGTGTGAATTTTCCCTTTAATTCCTTTCAGAGGATTGATTTCATATCATAGCTAATCATAGCTATAATGACTTATTGGAAAGATTATCCAAAATTTGCTTCATGTATATTTGATTTATTATGGCTAGTCTCTGTATCTGAGCAGTACTTAGTCAGGAATCACCAAACGAATACACAGACATGGGCCCAGTGTCGCTTTCAATATTTCTTCAGTTATTTAGCTTTACACACTTTTCCTGGTCCAAGCATTAGGTGTATTCAAACTTTTCCCAGAATAGTTAACCCTTAAAGCGCCAATATCGACTGCAGCAGACGACACAATTTCTAAAATATTTCGTAATTTTCGAATAAAATAAGGTATCATGACAGTTTATGAGAGAAAATTTAACCCTTGAAGCTTCAATCAAGACATAGTTTCTAAAACCTTTTCTAATTTTCGAATAAAATAAGGTATGACATTTCATGAGAATCATCTGCAGGGCCTCTTTAGTGATGCAATGATTGTACGCCTGCATTTGAGCAGCTTCAGAAATAATTGCGTTACATGATGACTCTCGCTATCGAGTTCTAAGAGACGTTTCGGCTGATGAATAATCCATCTTTTTTCTGTTGTTGTTTTTGTTTGTATTGGGTGCATATGTGAAACGTATTTTTTTTAATGTATTTACCAATTTATGCATTTGTGTTCTATAAATGGAGCATTAGTCAACAGCGAAGATCCAGATAAGGTACCAAAATGTGTGCAACATCTCGTCGGTTTGCTTTCTTCATACAAGCCATATTCAACAACAAAGACAAGTTTAAGAGATAATTTATGCTTAAAATGGGCGGGTTACCTGTTTTCATATTTTGCCTCTGCTTAACTTCAGAAAAAGTAATTTTATTGTTGACAACACAATGTCCAGACACAGTCAATGGCCATCTGTTTGGAATAAAGTATTTTAAAAATCAACTAGTTTCAAAGATATGGAGTTATTCACTATTTGATAGACGATTGACGGACGATCGGAAGAGCAATGGAGTTGTCTTACTTATTTGAGACATATTCCTTCGATAAAATGTACCCACTATGCAGTTTCATGAAAATATGCACTGTAGTTTAAGAGATATGCTTAAAGCTGCATAGTCTGTAACTTTTGATCTTTTAATTTTAGAAATAATGTTTCTATTTTTCAAGAACACAGTAAAAACTAAAATTCAGGAATACATTTTACCAATTTCGTAAATCTTAACAAATTATCAGTATCAAAACAACAGCATTCATGTTAAAATTAACTGTCTATAATTATTGGAGGGACGCAAATAATTACCAACAAGAGAAAAACACACCTGTTTTATAAGATAATTCACTTTTCCGTGCATTTTTCAGCTATAGTGAACAGATTTATTGTGAAAACATAACTTAATTCTACTCTTACAAATGATTTAAAAAGAAAATAAAAAATTTCGAAAAATGTTCATAGTTGCAGACTTAGTCTCTTTAATATGGGCGGGACACCTGTTTTCATATTTGGGCCTTGTCGCGAGAAATCCTGTCTTCAGGGGGTTGCAAACAACACAGGCGCAAAAAAAACCCTCATATTTTTCTGCACATGACTGTGTAAAAGTTTCACCTGGGTTCGCTGAAGTTTTCCAGATTACCTCGAACAACTGAAGTAGTTACGCAGAATTTTCCGTTTTTCTTCAATTGTTCGAGGTAATCTGGGAAACTACAGCAACGCCAGGAGAAACTTTGACACAGTCTTGTGCAGATAAATAATAGGGGTTTTTTCACGTTACCGCATGAAATTTGACTTAATATTACAAAAGTTATGGGCGATTATACTGGTTCATGAAACAAATAGAACTATGGCTGGACTTAACATTTCAGTTATGGTTCTTGATCACCTAGATAATCGATAAGTCAATTGTCCCCCTTACACCGCGGCGACTATATCGCGAAATCTATTGTATCTCAGTCCAGGTATCGATGGTTTTTGTCTGACGAAAGAGGCCTTTATACCGTCTTTACCAGAATTGTTGGATAGAATTTTCATTAATGTGACTTAAATTGTGCATTTAAAATTTGTTTCAAATAGGAGTATGCATGCATCTGATTGAAATCAAGAAAAATGTTTTTCATATCCAAATGTAAAACATGTTTGTCCACTATTCGTGTGTTCTGAGCTGAGTCTTAAAACAGCACATGAGCACTTGAGTACTTACCCTAAAAGCGCCAATCGCATCAAAAGTCGTCTGTTTTTTCTCGTCTGCTGAAATGTGTAAGGAGCCTCTATGACAAACAGTGTGGACCCAGATCAGACTGTCCCTATAGGAGCAGTCTGTTCTGGGTCCACACTGTTTGCTTCTATACTTAAATTCATAATTAATGTTTGGCAATTATTTGCAGCCGACGACTTCAGCAGACGACATTTTCAGATGTATTTTTTCTTGGCGCTTTAAGGGTCTAAATGTTGATAACAAATTATGTGGGCCACGACGTGAGAAAAACTCTCTTCGGGGGTTTGAGAACAACAAAGGCGCAGACCAGTCTGCGCTTCCGCAGTGATTTAGAAATAACACAACTTCACCAAACAAGGCCGTCGGCGGCGGTACGGCCATGACACTTTTTAGGCCAAAAAGGTTTTAGCAGGACCACTTTTGGGGGGCTGGATGTATGCTTATTTGGTCTGGTTATTTTCAGTTTTCTCTAGACTTTTTAATGCGATGATCTAATGAGGTCAATATTAACCCCCGTGTATCAAAGATTAAAGGGACAAATATTTGAGCAATAATACTGGTACCACTCATTATGACTCTCTCCAGGGGTCCTATTGGGCAGATCAAAAGGACAGCCATAATGAGGTGATTATGACTTTCTTACTGGGGCAATAAAATGGTCCCATAAAGGGATTAGGTATTTTATGATAAAATATTGATCTTTATCTTAGTGAATGAAATTGTGTTGCATACAGGTAAGTCCCCTCTTTAGGCCCCATTAATTTTGTGAGATACTGAAACTGTCCCTTATCAGTTAATCCTTTAATGATCCCTATTGGACAGTAATCTTTGTCTTTAAGAAACTAACACCTGTTTTAACGACAGCAATTATAATTAAAGATTATCGTTTGGAGTGATCATGCAACAGAATATTCTTTAATCTGAATTATTTCAGAACAATGAGATATTATACTATTATATGAGAAGGAAGAGAAAATTAATATATTGGTGTTTTCCCAAAAGTTTACCCGTATCAGTATTGTAAATGCGCAGCCTGATTTGAGTCTTCTCTCTGTATAGATCTAGAATTATAGGTCTAGACTCGGACCCAATAAACATACTGGGTCCGAGGTCTAGATAAAAAAAATCAGCATAATATTGTGAATGGTTACCCTCACTAAATAAAGTCGTTACTTACTTACTTAATATTTTCTTATCCAACATTTTAAGGTTTGCTTTGGGCGTTCAAAAGAACCGTCTCATTTATTGTATAAATAAATAAAAAATAAATATTAAATTAAGGCAGTTCTTTGAGTACATTTGTACCTTTGAGAGTGGTACTCTGGCTTTTATCAAAGATAATAAGACAACGAATTATCAGGAATGTGGACCCGATATGGTGTGAGCTTTACTACACTCGTTCTTTATCTGGATCCACACTGTACATTTGCTTCGAAAATAAAGTCAGCTGACATCTGTAAAGACTGGGTCCGAAGTTGACAAAAATGTCTGATCAGCGTCTTCGCTTCAAGTTAAGAACATTATACAGGAATATAATGCAGACAGGAAAATGCGCCAAAGTCACGAGAGCAGTCGCTTTAGGCCAAATCCTTATCAGCTATTTTCACACTTTAAACACAGATGAGCGATCTCCCACTGAGTTCCCGCTGTGTCAATAAGAAATGACCACATCACAAACTTGTGACGACTGCCAGATTCTTTAAAGGCATAGAAAATTGAGCAATAATAGTGGTACCACTCATTATGATTCTCTCCAGGGGTCATACTGGACAGATCAAAGGCTAATCTTTATGAGGTGATTATGACTTCCTTACAGGGGGCAATAAAGTGGTCCCATGAAGGGATTAGGTATTTTCTGATAAAATATTGATCTTTATCTTAGTGAAAGACATTGTGTTGTATACAGGTAAGTCCCCTCTTGAGGCCCCTTTAAGTTTGTTAGATACTGAAACTGTTCCTTATCAGTAAAGTCACTAATGATTCCATATATCACAAAATATATGCCTTTAACCATACGCGAACAGCGTATATTAATGGAGCAGGTCAGTCTGTGCATATATTACATGCTCATAGCAGTTTCTTGTCTTCACTGCCCAGATGCTATATATCAGCATGACTTTTCAGTTAACCATATATGCGAACAACATATGCGCATAATATTTTATCTGCGCAGTCTGGTCAGCCCATTGCTGTTTGCTGTTGAAAGACCTTTACCTTTTATAAATTGTTTTTGGTCAGTTCTAGTCCTCACTGACCCCGATCAGCTCGGTGTGACGGGGTTTGTTCAAATATATGCCTTCTGGGAATTTCTAACCGACACATATGGAACGCAAACAGCAATGGTTCAGGCCAGACTGCGCTGTGCAATCTCACCAGAACCTTTGCGCTGAACGGCCTCACTTAAAACCCAATTATTAGTTTACAATTATGTTTATGTTCAATAATGCAAACAATGCAGGCTCAAAGAGATGTCTTGTTATGAAGTATCTGGATCTACACTGTTGCTTATGCTTCATTTATAGAACTCATCACGGATTCTAAATTACCAATATATGGACTCATCGGCATAATATATGCATGTCTTTTACTGAGCTTGCAAACGAAACTATTTGTGTAGTCTGAGCATGACAGATTTGGTAGTATGACAGAAAAAAGGTTGTTATACTGAGCAGTAAAGACCCTGACGAGACGCCGCATGACAAAACTAGTAAGATGGGTGTACTGTGCATGAACGCTGTTGTGATTAGTCTGGGTATCTGAATTTATGCATAAGTTTTTAGGCGCCACACACAGAGTCGTTTATTCGGTCAAAACTTTATTAGGACCAAGATAAGACCTACAGCCCCAGGGATTATCTGACACCTGGGATTATCGCATATCCCGTTATGAGCAGAATCGCACCGGACAGGCGGCAATCAAAAATTCTTATCCTATCGACGAACGTGGATCAAAATGGTTAGAAAAAGTGTTTTCGATTGCCAGTTGTCACCAGTCGGGCTACAAATAGCAATCGAAAACTCTGTTTTTAACTATTTTGATCTACGTTCGTCGATAGGAGAAGTATTTTCGATTGCCGCCTGTCCGGTGTGAGACTGAAGTACGAATATTTTCTTGCTTTAATTTTTTGCTATAAATAGGCAAATAGGTTAAATAATTTGTTTGATTTGATTCTTTACGTCCCATCAACAATCAGTTAAACAGGGACGGGTCTTCCTGGGTTGAACCAGTACTAAGCTAGGATAAATGTGTCTTTCTCAAGGACCACAACGCAGTGACGCCGGTGAGGCTCGAACCCGCGGCCTCTCGGTCTCGAGTCAAGCACAACAATGAATTAACAATAGTTAAATAATAATAATAATAATAATAATAATAATAATAATAATAATAATAATAATAATAATTGTTATACTTAAGATTAAGATTAAAAAATAAATTGAAGCAACTTGTAATCAAATTATTTTTTATTTCGGCGATAAGATATGGTTATTGTTATTTTCTTAATTTTACTAAAATTTAGATTTTTTTCATAATCATGTCTCCCAATCAGCTTAGTTTCCCCTTTCTTTTAAAATGCTGTTAAGATTTCTCAACATTACCTAAGCAAGCATATCGCATATTGTGGAAGCATTACAGATCCACAATATTCGAACTTAGACATTTTCTCCGCTCTGGTAAGAAGGCGCTTAAACTCAATTTTCAATCTAAAAATGACAGAACTAAAATGTAATTTATTTCTATGAAACTTATATGGTTGATATTGTTGGATGATAGAGATACCATTTATAACTTATAAAACATTGGGAAACTATCAGAACATGATTATTTTGGGGCCATAAAATGCTCACCCTAAGCATTTTCATTCAATTTACATTGAAATGAATGGGATTTTACCAGTTAAAAAGATGAACAATTTGACAAAACTAAATATTTAGTTATTTCATATTTGTTTATATCATTGTAAAGATAAAACATTAAATTTTCTTTTGATAACTTATAAAATAATGACAACTTAATAATAAGTTAGTTATTAATAATTTATTTAAAGGTTTGCATACTTTTCTGTGTAATTGATGCCACAGATTTCAACAGGTAAGTTGCGAGAGTGGTCAATATTAAAGGGAGATAATCGGTCAGATAAAACCGATAACAGCTGATATTGTCCCATATGATCCGGGAACCCAAATATGATGACCACGTGATTGGCCACCTTGTTACCTTTAATCTTTTTTACCTGAACATCATAAATTATAATAATTGATTTTTTAATAAGGCAAAATTTGTCGTCTGCTGCAGTCGTGATTGGCGCTTTAAGGATTAAAAAAGCTAGATGTAAGGTTTTAATAAAGTGTATCAAAGATTTCCGCCACTTTGAAATACAGTTTACACACTATCGTTAATCTTCAAAACGTTTGAATGATTAATTTTGATAATGCAATTAATAGTTACATATTTAATCACCATTAATTTTGGAGATAAATCTACTCCCAGCATTATTTTAAACATGCAGTATGACAGAAATGCTGGCTGTCATAAATGGCAAACATGTCTCAGCCATAAAACACATCACTAAAATAAGTGTTTTTCCTACCTTTTGAACAATAGCGATTTTAATATGAGTATCATTAGATACTGCTATTGATATATTCGGCAGCTGTTACATTCACGTATCATTTCAGTCCTCATCATTAGAAGCGTCTATTAATCGCCACTTTATTGGATAAGCTATATATGAGCGCGGATATGAGAAAAGGGTCCTTAAGACATTCAAGCAATCATTAAGGCCCTGTCACACTACGACGTATAGCTCCAACGTATGCCGACGTATGAAAAATTCAGCAAGTACGTTGGTATACGCTGAGTACGTTAGAAATAAGTTTTAAATACGTTACTAATACGCTTAAGTACGGTGGTATACGTTGACATACGGCCAAGAGGTCCGACATTTTGTGCATCCATAAAAAATTACAGAGTATGCGAACGTACTGTTTCTATACGCTAGGCATACGCTAGATGTACGCAGCAGGTAAGGTATGCATACGTTAAGGTACGTTAGCACCAACGTATGCGGACGTATGAGAAATTAAGCAAGTACGTTGGTGTACGCTGAATACGTTACAGATAAGTTTTAAACACGTTACGAACACGCTAATGTACGTTGGTATACGTTGTCATACGGCGAATAGATCCCAAAATTTTGTGCTTGCATAAAAAATCTTCAGCGTATGCCGACGTATTGCTTATACGCTAGGCATTCGTTAGATGTACGCAACGAGTAAGTTATGCATACGTTAAGGTACGTTAGCACCAACGTATGAAAATTCACCAAGTACGTTGGTGTACGCTGAATAAGTTAGGGATACGTTTTCAATACGTTACGAACACGCTACAGTACGTTGGTATACGTTGTCATATGACAAAATGGTCCCAAAATCTTGTACTGTTTTATACGTTTGACATAAGTTAGAAGTACGCTACATGTAAGTTATGCACACGTTAACGTACGTTATATGCATAATTCAGCATACGTTAGACGTTCGTTGTGCATAAGTTTCAAGAACGCTAGTGATACGCTGGGCATACGCTTTTATACGCTGATAAAAGTATAAGTTATAAAACGTCGGGAATAAGTTATGAATAAGTTACTCATAAGTTAGACACACGTTCTATGGTCGTTTCGCGTACGCTTGGCATAAGTTCAGAGAAAGGCTTTTTTATTAGATTTCAGCGTATGCCAGCGTACTAGATATATATTTCATACGTCGGCATACGTTGGCTAAAACGTTATAGTGTGACAGGGCCTTTACACAAGAGACATTTGAAAAACACATACACTTGCAAAATTTCACATGCTTTTATATTACCATGACATTGTTTCTAAAACTTGATTTCACCAACGTAGCAAAAGTTTCTGATTATATTTAAGGTTTTGTATAAGTCTAAGTGATGTTGCCATTGCAACAATTAGGCCAGTACACCAACAAGGGTGTATAATGAAGAGTGGGCCACTTTAATTGCCTATAAAACAACTTTAAAAGTATAAATTCATACAATTTCATTTTCATTTACATTATAACATAGATAATGCATGTGAATACATTGTATTTTCATCAGATATTTATACTGAGCCAAAAATAACCAACAGACAACTGGAGACCAGCACTCTGACGTTATATTTGGGTGAACATCCTTCTTGACGTCACATTTCAAACCAGGTTGCATAGGTCGCTTCTAGCCTCCGTATAAACGTCAATAATGAAGATAACTGCTTCAAATTTTCAGGAAATGCTCTTAAGGGATAGTACTTTACAGACTTAACATTAGCTAGATTTGGATCATTACAACCATAAGGTACCTTTTGTCATATCCTGGCCCATATATATAAGTAGACATTTTTCCTGCAAATAAACAATAAAACACCTCAACATATGTCTATCTCACTGATATTGAAATGAAATCTACTTGGGATCTCACCATAATCTTCGCTTATTGCATGATACATTATTTCACGACCCGTAGGAGTCTGTCTGTCCGTCCGTCCGTTAGCATTTAGTGAAAATGACCATAACTCTTGAACTACATGGAATATTTCGATCAACTTTACATACGTATGCATAACAGCCTTTTTCGATGGACGAGGCTTTGATGAGCATCAACCTGGCTTGTCGTGGTCATTAATAAAAAAAAATATTACTTTTGAATCACAGGGAATATTTTAATCAAATTTTGCATACTTATATATTTAGATATTGTCCATACTAATCTATTTAAATATTATTAAATATGCAAAATGGTTACAAGGCTTTGCCAAGCATCATTTCAGCCGGTCAAAGTATTTTAGTGAAAATGCCCATACCTAAAGAACAGAATGGTATATTTTTGATCAAATTGTGCATACTTATACATTTTAACACTTAAGCGCAAAGAAAAAATGCATCTGAAAATGTCGTCTGCTGAAGTCATCTGCTGCAAATAATTGCCTAACATTACCGACGAATTTAGTATAGAAGCAAACAGTGTGGACTCAAATCAGACTGCTCCTAAAGGAGCAGTCTGATCTGGGTCCACACTGTTTGCCATAGAGGCTTATTAAACATTTCAGCAGACGAGAAAAGCAGACGACTTTTGTTGCGATTGGCGCATTAAGGGTTAACATTGTCTAGACACTGGTTTGCAAAATTTGTGAATCGGCTTTGCCAAGCATCAGTCAGACCAGTCGTGAGCAGTTAGTGAAAATAAGTTTTGAACCACATGGTATATTTTCTACGGCGTTACTTATTAATGCATAAGTAACTAATATTAGTTCATTTATGAAACAGTGGTTACTTAGCCTATAATTGTAATTGGTTTTGAAATGGACTATTCCGAAGAGGGGTGTGATCAAAGTTATTGTTCAATGAATAATGTTTTGATTAAATTTTTCGTTTTTCCAAAGGTAAAGTAAAAACAAACGTAGACTTCTCTTATTAAAAGAGTATTTAAAACGTCTAAAATCGGGTGTCTTTTCAGTGTAAATGTAAGATGTTCAACCCATGTTCTACCTATTTTTCACACTCGCCAGCTGGTCTAATGGTCTAAACTTAGAATAACTTATAATTGTAATTAATATTTCTACCAAGAAAATATTTCCAATTATGTGTTATCAGCGGTTTTCTGGGGCGAACTTATTGATAATTCATTACTATAGATACGAAATTCTTAAATAAGTATATTATTAAATAAGTATTTAAAGGACTATTCTGTAAATCATTGTGACGTCATTCATTCTATATGATTAACGAGAAACAAACTTTTCATTTTATTAGAAAATAGGAGCAAGAAAAAAAAAGTTAAACAAACAAACAGAACGGACAACGGGCATACACGCAGAAAATATGAATAAGCAAAGAAAATAACCTAAGAAATATTAAAGGCAAAACGCAGAAAATAGGTCATTCGATTGGTTTGACCTGAGGTTTGTTTCGATGTTGTGTCAAACGCGGAAGCAATCATCATCTTTCTTTATTTTGCTACTGGCACGCTAGGCCTAGTAGATTTTTCCTATCACCCGCAAACTCATGGCTGGGGTTGAGTTTCTTCCCATCAAAAGGAGGAAAATGCATGGGATATTATTCTTTCGACTTGAGAAGTCATAGTTTTTCTTGTTCTTTTTTTTAAAAAAAAACTGTATATCAAGGGACGTAATGCAGTCTAACTTTTTCTTTCCCTGCGGACAAGTATTGGTTTTCATAAAAGACTGATGATAACAAGTATTCACAAAAGCTTGCTTCCCCATCACCGTCTGATTGAATGGTTTATTAACGAAACGTCAAGCATTTAATGACTCATTTCAAAGCCCCTTTAATGTATATTTCATTGCGAAAAAAAACTTCATTATTATCCTTCATCTATTATTACTCATAAGAACCTTTCAACAACGCCGTTTATAACATGTAACACATGTTATAGTTTTTCTTGTTTATATATATTAAGTTGCACTTTTTACCATTTTCTGGTTACTGGTATGCAACACGAAAAAATCGACCTGGCAATTGGCAGGATATGTTAGGTTGTGTGTGTGATAATTGGTAGGGTATGAATATGTGTTTAGATATAGTAAATTGATGTGCTACCCTACCCTGAACCATACCCTAGTTTCTAAAGTTTCTACCCAACACCTACACGCAGCATACCAACAAATACATTGGAATATATGAGTAGCTATCATGCAGGTTATAAGTAGGGTTAGGTGTGGTATGAGTTTGTACATGGGTCAGGACTTTGGTAGGTCAGGAATTAGGGTAGTGCAGCCTACCCTACCATCCTTATACACCTCTAGCCTACACCCCCTCCCACACACACACATATATGTTTATAGGTAGATATGAGCAGGAAAATAGTATCAGTATGGAGGCATATGCACGAGTTTGACATGTAAAATATAATAGGGTAATTGATAGAAAAGATACGGAAGGGTAGAGCCTGGCAGGACAGATTAGAAGCATATTATGGGTAGAGTAAAAAGTGTTACAGTAAGCAACAGGTAAAATCAGGGCATGACTTAGAATAGGGTAGAATTTGAAATTTGGATAGGTGTAGTAAACATGGGTAGTGTTTGTTGGAATGTGGTAGTGTAATTTAGAATGTTAGATGGGTTATAGTATGGTAGAGTGGGACAGGGTAGGAAAGGTGATTTACAAGTAAAGGTATCACACCGGGTAGGCGGCAATCGAAAACGTTATCAACAATTGACGAACGCGGATCAAAAATCGATAGAAACAGTGTTTTCGATTGTCATTTGTCGCCAGTGGGGCGACAAATGGCAATCTAAAACACTGTTTCTATTGATTTTTTTTATCTACGTTCCTAGATAGTATTGGCGTTTTCGATTGCCGCCTACCCGGTGTGGGTATGGTTATCATATGAGAGGTTAGGTATAGAATCAGTCATGTCGGGTGGGTGATGACTAAGGGTAACGATATGGTAGTTAATGTGGGGTGACATAGAATGCATGGGGTAGTACAATTATGTTTAAGGAAGGATACAAGTAGGGCAGTCATAGGGTGTGGATGTATGGAACACGGCAGTGTAGTACTGGGTAAGCTAGGAGAAGTGAATATAGGGTAGTGTAAAATGGAGAATAGCATTGCAGGATGGGGCAAATTAACTCTCATCTCATTCATTTGTAATCAAGTAAATCTCTTTCTGTCAAATGCCTCTTCTCTTCAATTAAAATAAGAAATTAAAGTGATGCTACAGTTTTCTTTTGAATTTCTGGAGGGTTTGTTTTGCTAGCTGCTAAAATCGACTACTTCATATCATTTACTTGTTACTTCTAAGTTTGGCTTAAATACACATTATGACACAACGTTTAAATGTTGAAATTTCTTAAATGATAGTTGAAAGTTAACGATCATGAAAATTTATCAATTCCATTTAGAGAATAATATATTAACTCTGATTTTAAGCAATCGTTATTTAATATTGCATGTTATGTATGTTACATAGTATGCAGTATTAGGAAATACTATACAGTTAAAAGTAATTTCTAGTCATGTGCATAAATATGTTTATGAGGCTATTAACACATAGCTCTGTAGAGGCAAATACTTTAACTAAACTATTCAGAA
The DNA here is from genome assembly GCA_964019695.1 of Loripinus fragilis. Taxonomy (NCBI): domain Eukaryota; kingdom Metazoa; phylum Mollusca; class Bivalvia; order Lucinida; family Lucinidae; genus Loripinus; species Loripinus fragilis. The sequence goes on from OZ026515.1 coordinate 39,751,384, forward strand.
TGTTTCAACATTATATATCTCATTGTGTTGCTATTTTAACACCAAAAGTAAGAATTTGATTAGACTGCTTTGATTTTTGTCTCGTTTAATTGTTTTAATATGTTTGCTATAAAAAAAAGATTTTGCAACACAGAGTATTGTGGTTGACAGTGAGCTACACCCGAGTCGCACGTGCAAAACAAGCCTCTTGTCTGCTCCATTGGCTATCTGTGTTCAAGCTGGCTGTTTCCGCTTTTACATTTTACACTCCGACTAAACCGTTAATACGATTATATTTTAAATACAAAACTGTTTTAATTCCTGAATTAATTTTTTTTTTTCATATTTTAGATATTTATAATAAAATGTAAATTTAAGCAATAAATTCAATTTTTGGAATGTTCATGGAATCATGCATACTTCGGGTCTCTTGCAAAGTAAGTGAAGCCCTAGTTAACGTGAAGCCCTCAGGGCTTCACTTACTTTGCAAGAAGCCCGAAGTATTCTTGATTCCATGAACATTCCAAAAGTTGAATTCATTTCTTAAATGATGCGACGTATAGATTCTGTAGAAGCTTTTTTGGACTCATGAGTCTGTATTGTTGGGTTTAGTGTAAACAAGTATAAATGTACCCTGAAGTGCCCCAAACTTGTGAACAATGCTGCCATCAGTGATGATTCTGACGAGATCCAAGTGAACTTCATGCAAACCTAACATCTATGTTTTTCATCCACATCTGAATTAAGGGTGAGGTTGGCGCCGTGAAACCGTTTTTTAGCCCTCCAGTAAAATATTTTTACCGACCGTTCCAATGCGGTACTTCTTTTGTGGATCAGTTATGTGTTTTTTCTGTCTTGTGTTTGTTATGCCTTTGTGCGCGTCTGTTTATCTGTGCCTTCTGATCACCTGCTGGGAAAGGACTGACCTCTTGGCTCTCGTCTGTGGCGTCTAACTGCGAGTTTGTCACTTTCATACATTGGTATCCTGGGTCAGGTGTGGTACTTGATTGTATCGATTCCTGATCTTTGCACCCTTACTTACTTTCATTCGACCATCAGTGAGAGACGCATATAGTGGTGTATTAATGTTCCTTTACATTAAAAACCTTTCTACTTATTACTATGGGTGGAGTAACCATATATGCAGCATACATAATACGAGGGTCATCCAATAAGTTCTGACAATGGCCCCATAAAATAAAACCTAGTTTCAACAATCTTCACATGTTATTTAGAATATAGTGAATTGAATAACCTGTTCAAATAGTTTCAATGTTGCAATCGCAATTGTTGCTAGGTAACTAAAGAACATAAGGTAAAAGTCCATGGACGGGACACTATATATGGTATACATGCCCAATTTTCTAAGAAATTACAAATTCCTCTTAAAAACTTTTTATGTAGATAAATAAAGACATTATGTATGTTGATTCTGAGCGTCATAGATAATAGTTTGGCTTGTGATTGTGGTGTAAGCAGGGTTTTGAGTATGACATATCACTGATTTTGCAAGAAATATTTTACTTAAAAATGGGTTGTACTAATAACATATTATATTTGGTATATAGTATTTATTGAAATTTAATATTTCTATGGGATAAGAAGACTATAGAACAGATTTATCGAAACATGTATCTATTAATACGCAAAATGGTCGTAATGGCTTTTATAAGGTGTTCAAAATGTACTATTTTATAATTAACGCTTAAAGAGAGGCAAAAATGAAGTTTTCTGTTGTTGCCTAGCAACCAAGAACGTTCAAAGCAACTGTTTTAGTGTCATTGTGGCATTTGCTTTTATGGGTCAATTGTGTATTCAGACAACATCACAAACCACTAATATAACTTTACAAAGAAACATATAGCATCTTTATCTAACTCTACCCCCAGCAGAAATTAGTAAAAAACGTAATTTTTCGTGGCCATGGACTCTCACAGTGTTGTCTACAAATTTGTATAGCATAAGATCAGGTCGTGATAAAAACTCCTAATTTCAAACATGAATAGGCAACAGCCACGGCCATATGCGATGGGTAATATAATTTTGATTACAATAACAGTCTCTGAGATATGAGACCATTGTCAGAACTTATTGGATGACCCTCGTATTATAAGGAAAGTGAATTTGTGATAATGAGGACTTAAAACATACTGTGAATACTACAGCTGCCAAATAGACATGTCAATATAAGTATTTGATCATAATCGTAGTTGATAATAATCTTATTCAAATGGAAACAGACTGGTCCATTTGGTAATAGCGGAATATTCAATTCGGCTTAAACATGTTAAATGGGTTAAATCTAAAGTACTACCATGCAACTACCAGCTTAGCAAAAGCAAGAATTGTTCATGAAAATACGAGTAGCTGTCATGTAAATATAAACAATTTGCCATATTTTGATACTGATTGGCAGTTTGAAATGTTAAAAAGAGGAAAGCTAATGGACACGATACTTATTAAGTGTATATTTCAAAAAAGAGTTTCCTTAATTTCAGTAACATTTGTTGTTGGTACTCATAGAGGCAATTCCAATTTGCACCTGTAACATTTGTCCATTCAATTAATGAGTGTTTTTCACCATAAAACAGTTTTTTCACAAAACTTCTCAACTACTTTTTATTTTAGGTTTCAGTGTAAAGAGCATGTAGAAATGTATGTGCCAAATTTCAATAATCTAGCTAGTGTTTATAGTTGAGCAAACCAGATTGAGCCTCACGTGGTCGGAAACCCCAGAGACAGAAATTCTTCTCACGTCCGCAATATGAGAAAACCTGCCTTCGTGGTTTCCGACAACGTGAGATTCAAACCAGCCTTCTCAGCTACAGAGACTAGCTAGAAAATCGAAATTTCGCTCGTAGCAAGTCTAGATATAATGTTTTCAATAAACATGATAAACGAATAACAAAGGCGCTGATCAGTCAGCGCGGATGCGCAGCCTGATCTGCGCCTCTATTGTTCACAAACCCCCGAAGACAGAGTTTCTCGCGTCGAGGTCCATATGAACTCGGGCTTTTTATCGTGGCGAGACCACACTGATTTTTAATCAAATTGACACATCTAATTGTTTTAAATAGAAGTTCATGAAATAAGACCCAATTTAAAGATTTTGATCTAAGATATTAAACAGCTTGTTTGTTTGGTCAAAATGTATCTCTTTGTCTGAGAGGCATGTATTTATTAACTATTAACCGATTGAATTATAAAAACCAATCATGATATTTTTATCAATACAGGTTTTTACAGCTCATTTGGATTACATGTTTAGTTCTGTTATAATCCAGTGGCTAGATAAACAAGCAAAAACATACACTTTTGTGAGTTTTATGAAGAACATGCAAAAACGATAAATCAACTACTGTTAGCATTTGCTTTTGAATAATCTAAAATGCAGTGGCTAAAAATCAAAGTTGGTGGATACTAGTATTCTTACCAAAAACGGAATAAAAGGTCTTAGTTGATTAAGCTTCCTTGACTGCCTTAGGGGCATATAGTTAAATAGCTAATAATCTTGTAAACTGGGAGGATAGATTGGATATCTTGGCAATATGATGACCACTACCAGACTCAGAAATGTTTACCAACATGAACAACGTCAAAGAAAATTCGTCTGCGTCATGAACGACGTCGCTAAAACGAGACAAGACCGCTACGACCATTTCATTGACGCTGAGAAAGCCGAAGCCACACAACGCTCGAATAATGCTATTGAGCATACACGGAAAAATATAGTCCGGCAAAAAGTGCTGAAGAAATGCATGCAAAACAAACGAGAAGAGGTGGAAAAGAAGCAAGCGTCCACCATATATGGTAAATACCATGGTGAATCAGTGGAACACATCACTGGACAGATAGATTCTTATATAGAGCATAATCATCCACGGGTTCGAAAAGCCCAGAAAATAAGAAACCTGTTCGAGGAAGGATATCAAAAAGGGGCAATCTTGGACAAAGACACAGTAAAAACTAAAGTAAAGAGATTTTTCGACAAGCCACTAGTTGAGTTACACAGAATACAAGAACTTGATGAGAGCTCGTCGAAAGATTCCGCCTTCTTACCACCTCTTGGTTCAAACTTTTATACTGGGAATATAAGTAATATAACTAGAGACTCTCGAGAAATATTTCCTCAGTCCAGTAATAATGAACAGAGATTTGAAAATTCCACTCCTGAAAATGAGGAAAATAAGTTATTTGTGAAACGCAATGTAAGTAAATTTTTGGACGAAAATGTGCCAGACGATCTGTCTTTAATGAGTAATAACCAAACTTCATCTCATCGACAATCAAAAGAGGATACCCGACCAGTGACGCTACCTATGATAAAACCAGTAAAGGATCAGACAGATTTTTACCGGCCTGTGAAAGGAACTATATCAGAACTGGCAGCAAGGTTTGCCAAGTCCAAAGAGAAAGCTGAAAAGCTACAGCGAAAAATGATGCAACCGCAAGCCTCTAAAAAGGTTCGAATAGACAAAAAGACTCGTCATTTAACTAGTCAAAGAAAACCAGAATCTCGGAGACCAAAATCAGACAAGACAGGGATTAAAGAAGCCGGTGAAATGAGACAGCAGGTGAAAGATGGACAAAAGAAAGCTGGTGTTGATATATCAGATAATGACCCTCTCTCACTGTCTCTTCCTCCTATAAAGTTTAAGAGCTCTTCTATGAAAACAACGTAATGACTTCTTAAATTAAGCACTAGATTACGCAAAAAGGTGCTTATTCTCTCTGAGTGCCACAACCTTACTGTAAATTCGGAAGTTTTCTCGAGGGTTTTATTTTCGCGAAACTTCGCAAATGCGAAGATTCGTAATAAAAAATTCCTCGCAAAATGGCGAAATCACTCTCTCGCAAGTTTACTGATAAAGTTTAATCATGCCCTAGTCGCGATTTTAGCGTCGCAAATATGTTATTTAACGCTATTCGCACAAATAAAATTCTCGCGGAAATTTCCATTTACAGTATTCAGACCAGAAAGACACGTACAGGCAAAATAATCCAAGTTATACCACCAATACCAACCTTAGCACGAAATATCTCATGATGTACAAGGTCTACGCTGATGTAGGTGGTATTAAATAGTTATACCATGTTTGTCCATCCGTACGTAAGATAATCCACTCACTTAAGCCCATGGATTATCTCCGCGTCGTACAGGCGGACAAGCAATGGTATTACTATTACATAACAGCTCAATAAGGAGCACACATGTCATAGAATTTTGGTTACTTTTTTTCTAACATGGATTAGTCCAGCATTCCATTTAGATAGAAATTCAGCACTTATGTGTTACGCAACATATTCTACGGTTTATTATTATTTTTTTTATTTTTTTGTTGTTGCTGTTTTGTTATGTTTTGCTGTACAATTCGTTTGCATTTGTTGAAATCTTATGAATGAAGGGTGTATTTGGTAGTGGTTTTGCTTATGACCCTTAAAAAGCGGCTGCCAAATTGCATTTGAAGTTGTTATCTGTTGACGTCGCCTGCTGTACTTATTTGCTCGTAATCATTGACTAATGTAAGTGTAGACACTAACAGTATGGAGCCAGATCAGACTGCTCATACATGAGCTGTCTGATCTGGGTATATGCTGTTTGATCGAAAGGTTTCAAATACATTTCAGCAGGCGATAAAAGCTGACAACTTTGTTTGTGGTTGGCGCTTTAAGAGTCAATCGGTTTACTTGATTAATACGGCCGATTAAATCTTTCGCTTGGGAAAAAGGCAAATACTTTTTAATCGATCATCGGTCAAACTTTTTCTCTATATTCATGTTTAACAGTTTTGTCCTTTTGTATCATGATTATGGTCCAGCGAATAAACTCTTGCTAAAAAGCGTTGTATAATACTGTAATATACAGAGGGACTTTAAAAACGCACCATTTTACATTCTCTGTCTCTTCCACATGATTGATTTGAGGATGTTTTCTTTATCATTTTTATCCTCTTGCAAAATGGACCATGATTTGCCATTATTTCGATTTGCTCATGCTGTTCATTCTGACGTAATATCGACGTATGTGTTTTTCAACAATTGTCGTCTGACAAATGTGAATTTGATTCACTTTGAAAACAAAAACTTTTAGGTGGTAGCCAGATGTCTTAACAAATGGAAAAACACAAAAGTTTTCAGAAATAATTGTTTTATTACACCCAACTCGCAGCATTTCTCTGCTAACGTCAGTCTTAAATTTTCAAACATCAATAACAGACGGGTGACTTCCGCGCATGTCGCGATACTTTTGTCTTTTATGCAACTGATTGAGGAGGGCAACAAAAATATTTTGATTATTCCTGATCCTTAGGATATTAACGACCAATTACGTAAAAAATCAATGACGTCATATAGACGTAATGAACGTTGCCAGAGGCCAAAAACTTCATGATTTGATTTTGTCTTTCTTTTTGCTTTCAAGAACAAACATCGGTTGGAAAACTTTTTTTCGTTCATAATGGAAGTTATGGGTACTCTGTGACTTTTTGAGTTTGAGTTGTCTCAGAATTATCGCGACGTCACAGCAATCATAAGCCACAGCATTTTGATTTTCTTATTGTATGCAAGCTAAATGACGGAACTTGTCAATTTTATTTTTCGCATAATGAAAATATCCAATTTTCGAGATAAATAAGCATTTAAGCAGGTGGTGCGTTTTTAAAGTCCTCCAGTATATAATTTTCCATGTGAAGTCCTTCACCAAGTTCTGCCGATCTATCGATTTTCTCTTCCAACTTGACAATGCCCGACCCCATACCTGCCATTTGGCAAGGACCTGTTTGTAAGCCGGTCATGTCAACACTCTAGACTGGCTGTCCAATTCACCTGATCTATACCCAATCGAACGCCTCTGGGTATCTAGGCCGGTGGGTATGTGACCTGTATCCCTTTCCAGCTGCCAAATTACCCGAACTGGAACGCTGGCTGGCTGAACAATGACAGCACATTCCACAGAGAGATATACGCAGGCTTCTTGTAAACATGCGCAGTAGGCTTACCGAAATCATTAACAAAGGTTGTGGGCATACAAGATATCGACTTGCAATAATAAATTTGTAATCATAACATGTTCATGCCTATACTTACATGTATTTATTTTTAACAATGTGAGGCAATTAGGGTGGAATTCTTTTTTAGCATGAGTATAGTTTGTTTACTCCAAAACTGTAAATATGTTTAGATGATAAATAAAAATGCCCATAAATGGTAAATGTTTGACTTTCTGTATAATCTATACACTTTGTCAACACACTCTTAGTTCTGTTAGTGTCCAAAACCATTAATAAATAAACAACAAATGATCATTATATTTCTAGCAGTTTAACCTATCGATTGGTTATTTAACCCATTTATGCCATATGGTATTTCCCAAACATATCAATAGGACGAAGCCATTTCGAATTTAAGGCGTATTTGAGTTATAATTTACGATTATATTCACAGTTTACAAGTATTTTTCTGTAAGCAAAAAGTGCCGAACCTGATCAGACGCCGCGTCCTGCGGCGTCTGATCTGGTTCTACACTTTTTGTTGGTGACCCATAAAATGGACACTATAGGCTTATGAATTATGGGCTACTAAGCCGGTGATTACAAATACATTGAGTATAATTTGGCATCTACATGTATTTATTTTGGTGGTAGGATGTCTAGAAACATGTAAGAGCTACGTGGGTTAAGGGGCTAATTTGGCCCCCTCTGGAGTCAAAAACTGAAAGTTGCTTCTCACCAATTTCTTCTGATTTGTTTACATGTATTAGTAGAATAACCCAAGTGTAAAAAACTGGCATTTGCTTATTTTCTTACGTTGCTATGGAAACAAAAAATGACGAAAATAGGCTTACAATATAGAAATTGACATTTTAGACCAAATTTAAGGCTTTCATTTGTGATGTTTAATTGTCTTTTTGTCACTTTCCCATGTGGTATCCTGGGTCAGGTGTGGTACTTGATTGCGCCGATTCCTGATATTTGCCCCCTTCTTTTTTGAGACCGTTTTTAAAGAAGTAGATAACAGCATAGCAGCGTTCGGATAGCCGAACTGAAAGATTCAGATTAAGTTTACAAGCTTGGCTTAAGATTATATATCGCCTGGTTATTAAAATTAATGGGTTCATGTAATGCACACACAATTATTCCTGAAATAAGCTCAGACATATAACGGATCCAAGGAACCAGATATTATTTGGCATTAGTTTTTTCACACTGGTCAATGTAAACGCACCGATGGTTGCTACAACGAGCTGTTGGTTGCATTTTTTCAGCACAGGTGGTGGCGTAAAAGGTAAAAAAATCTATACCTGTTGACTTTATGATTTATTTATAAGCTTGCATTTATTTTATTTATGATGACACCTTGCGCACAGACCATCGGTAACATTGCAGTTTATGGCTCTGCCAAGCAATTGGTGATGTAGTTCATGGTTTGGACTACAAACCCAACACAGTTCTGGAGTTTTGCCCTGACAGGTGCTTTTTCTAGTGTAACTGCCTAAATTGAGGGAAATCTGCATGTCTAAACGCACCTGTCGTCATATTCCCATGAAATAACATCCAAAAAACGATAACCACTTTGTTTTTTGTTTTTTCTTGGTAAACTAGCAAATGCTTTTTTGAGGAATTTTATTGCAACGCACTGGGTGCATTTTTAAAGCATTGATACAACGGACTGACGGTTGCACAGAAGGGCTGTGGTTGCTGGTGAAGACTCACCACAGCATTTTAAAAAGCTATACATAGCTAATGATATCTCTGTTTATACTCTCCGACTTAAAGCTGCATAGTCTGTAACTTTTGATCTTCTAATTTTAAAAATAATGTTTTTATTTTTCAAGAACGCAGTAAAAATACTCAAATTCAGGTAAACATTTTACCATTTTCGTAAATCTTAACAATTTATCACTATCAAAACAACTGCATTTATGTTAATATTCAACGGTCTATAATTATTGGAGGGACGCAAATAATTACAAACAAGAGAAAAATACACCTATTTGATAAGATAATTCACTTTTCCATGCAGTTTTCAGCTGTACTGAACATTTTTATTGTGAAAACATAGCTTAATTCTACTTTTACAAATGATTTAAAAAGAAAACAAAATTTTTCGAAAAATGTTCATAGTTACAGAGTATGCAGCTTTAAAGTAAAATTTGTCTTATGCCTTATGTCTTCAATCGCTGTTCACATTAACGTTACAAAAATCGCCATTTGAGCCAGCACATGATATTTCAGTACTGTGATGAAGACTCTGGTGAGCATGTGCAAAAGTACAGACTCGCCAGAGCCTTCTCTGCATAGAAAAAAATATAGAGTAGTAATCGTTTTTGGATGTTATTTCATGGGACTATGATAACATAGCTGCAGCTGTGCTTAGACATGCAGAATTCTTTCAAGTTAGGCAGTCACGATAGAAAAAAGCACCTGTCACTGTCAAACTCCACAACTGTCTTGAAATTTTCGATCAAACCATGAATTAAATCGCCAATTGCGGTGGCAGAGCCATAAACTGCAATGTTACTGACGGTTTGTGCGCCCAGTGTCATCAAAAGTAAAATAAATGCACGCTTATAAAGAAATCATACAGTCAATAGGCATAGATTTTGTGGTTTTTGTACACTGATGAAGGCTCAAGCGTGACTCTGCAAATGTGCAGACTCCAGAGCTAGCCCTGTTCGCACTTTGATAGTGTTTCTGATTGGCCCCAAAACTTTTGATTTGATGAGTGGTTTGTCCGTTATGATACATTACAATAGTTAAGAAGCCTTCATGCGAGCTTAACATTTTTGTGCTTCAACAACAGCAGAATCTAGGGCGAAGATTTGGTACCAGTAAAATGCATTTTAGCACCCCAGGAGCTTAGGCTGCTGTTTGTTCTAAGGCGGTGGTTCTGCTGTTGATGATTAATTGTTGATTGTTACTCCCATTGTAGGGCTCTGTAATTGTTCTATACTTTGTTACTTTACGTCCATTCTTGTTTTGCAATCATCTTGATGGGGAAGAGAGAGATCTGGTTGCTTTGCTTAGTTTGTCTTCCTGATGCCTCGTAATTGTTGTGTGGCTATTCCTCGTGGTGCCATGGGTTTGTCTGCAGTTTGTGATTGTGATATTCCTCGATCATACTCACTTACTATTTTGGGGTGTCATTCATGCGAACAGCGATGGCTTTGGCGAGTCTGCACATTTGCTTGGTCTAGTCTGAGCCTTCATCACAGTTCAAAGTTTTCATGTGGTGGCTCAAATGGCGATTTGATGTCATTTTGTGCGAGCAGCGAAGGCTCTGGCGAGTCTGCACATTTGCATAGGCTTACCTTAGCCTTCGTCACAGTACAAAATCTCTTGTGCTTCCTAAAATGGCGATCTGTGTGCTATTCATGCCAACAGCGAATACTCTGATGAGTCTGCACATCTGCGCAGGCAAAGTCACTGGACAATGTGATAAGTATCAAGATCTCTTGTGCTGGCAGCGAAGGCTCTTGTGAGTCTGCACGTTTGCATAGACTCGCCTGGGCCTTCGTCACAGTATCGAAATGTCATGTGCTGGCTGAAATGGTTATTTTTGTCATGTTTATGTGAACAGCGAATGCTGTGGTGACACTGCACCAGCAACCACAGCACTTCTGTGCAACCATTAGTGCGTTGTATCAATGCTTTTAAAACTGCTCCCATACTTTGTAATGAAATTCCTCAATAAAACATTTGCTAGTTTACCAAGAAAAAAAACAAAGTGGTAATCGGTTTTTTTTTTTTTTGATGTTTCATGGGAATATGACAACAGCTGCGCTTAGACAAAAAAGCACCTGTCAGGGCAAAACTCCAGAACTGTGTTGGATTTGCAGTCCAAATCATGAATTAAATCACCAATTGCTTGGCAGAGCCATAAACTGCTATGTTACCGATGGTCTGTGCGCCAGGTGTCATCACAAATAAAATAAATGCAAGCTCATAAATAAATCATAAAGTCAACAGGTAAAGATTTTTTTTTACCTTTTACGCCAGAATCAGTGCGGAAAATTGCCACCAACAGCTCGTTGTAGCAACCACCGGTGCGTTTATAATGACCAGTGTGGTGTGTGTTGCGGTCAGCATTTGTCCAGTTATTGTTCAGCAATGTCGCGACGTATTTCTGTCTTAAACCAGTACTTTAAGTGTATATTTGGGTATGAAGCTTCATTGCAAATAGGTAAAGCTTAATTGGGCTTATCATATAGGACACAGCAGTCAGTGCTGTGCCTAAATCTTTACCGAGACAAAAGAGCCAGTGCATGAGATTTCCAACAATGTGGCATTTTGACATGTGTAGACTCGGACGAGCCTCTGTAGCCTTCTTTTAAGCATAGAAACTCCAAATTGTGTTCAGTCAGTAGCTTAACAATCATAGAATACTCAAGCGACTACCAAGGCTCTGATCAGACTGTGCGTATGCGCAGGCTGATCTGAGGCTTTGCTGGTCGCACATACCACATTGTTGGAAATCTCATGCACTGGCTCAATTATTTGATGATATTTTTAATCCCTCGTGCACTTCACAATTGAATAATAATATAATTAACTTGATGGAATTTTACAAATTCGTGGTTTTGCTGGCAGGGATGGTACGGAGCACATTTAGGTAAAGATTTTTCTATCTTGGCCAACTTTGCCAAACCTTAAAAAGCCCATTGTTCCAGGCCGTTCTACACTAGATTATTATCAAAAGATAAGTATCAAGTTTATTAATTGTTATCATACAGAACATCAAAATAATTTAATGTTGTTCAAATATCAAAATATGTTTCACAATCAAACCTTTTTATGTAAAAAGGTACTCATCATATTGCTCAGGCGAGTCAGCGCTCCCGTGAAGTGTCTCAAGATTATTTGCCCGGTTGGGTACACTCCACCGTCAGGAGTGGACGAAGAGCCGGACCAAAAACTTAGCATCTAGGCACACTGGATATAGACTCTTTGTATGCTCGGTAATTTTGTATGATTTTTGTTGTCTGTCGTTTTTTTCGAACTTAAATTATTCGTTCAGGAATGCTGTCAGTGTCAAACAATTTGGACCCAGATCAGGCCCGACATTTTGTCGGGCCAGATCTGGGTCCAAACTGTTTGCAGACGACAAGTGGTCACTGGCTGGTAAAGAGTAAAGGCACTGGCCCTTTGTGTAACAATTTAAGCACTAAAGTCGCATCACACCGAATATTACTTGCGAATGCGAAAACAGACACGACCAATTTGCCATTAATAATGAATGAGCATACATCTCTAAATAAGATCAAGTCAAGGATGTGCCCATGCTTGTGCAACAAATCCTGGATGTACCCATGCTTGTGCAACAAGTCCAGGATGTACCCATGCTTGTGCAACAAATCCAGTATGTACCTATGCTTGTGCAACAAGTTCAGGATGTGCACATGCTTGTGCAACAAGTCCAGGATGTACCCATGCTTGTGAAACAAGTTCAGGATGTACCCATGCTTGTGCAAAAAGTTCAGGATGTGCACATGCTTGTGCAACAAGTCCAGGATGTATCCATGCTTGTGCAACAAGTCCAGGATGTACCCTTGCTTGTGCAACAAGTTCAGGATGAACCCATGCTTGTGCAACAAGTCCAGGATATACCCATGCTTGTGCAACAAATCCAGTGTGTACCCATGCTTGTGCAACAAGTTCCGGATGTGCACATTGCTGTGCAACAAGTCCAGGATGAACCCATGCTTGTGCAACAAGTCCAGGATATACCCATGCTTGTGCAACAAATCCAGTATGTACCCATGCTTGTGCAACAAGTTCCGGATGTGCACATTGCTGTGCAACAAGTCCAGGATGAACCCATGCTTGTGCAACAAGTCCAGGATATACCCATGCTTGTGCAACAAATCCAGTATGTACCCATGCTTGTGCAACAAGCGCAACAAGTTAATGATGTATCCATGCTTATGCAACAAGTCCAGGATAAACCCATACTTGTGCAACAAGTCCAGGATGTACCCATGCTTGTGCAACAAGTCCAGGATGAACACATGCTTGTGCAACACGTCCAGGATGTGCCCATGCTTGTGCAACAAGTCCAGGATGTACCCATGCTTGTGTAACAAGTCCAGGATGTACCCATGCTTGTGCAACAAGTCCAGGATGTACCCATGCTTGTGGAAACGAAATGGTCACAAACACAGACAAGAGGACCATTGGGCACTGGGTCGCTCACCTGAGAATGACTGTTTCTAAAGGTATAGGAAAGCAGAGCTCCTCTTAAAGTCAGGCTATCAATTTTGATAGATCAGCAGTTTCATCAAGACTTAACATGGGCTATATTGACAAAATTAACAGGATGTACTACCTCAACAAATAAAACATGTGACATCCCTGGCGGGCCATTTTTTGGCCACCAGAGGCATAATTTGAACAAACTTGGTAGAAGTTCACAAGATGATGCTACAAACATAATATCAAGGCTCTGTGCCTAGTGGTTTCAGACAAGATTTTTTTTTTATGTTTTCGGCCCCAGGGGCATTACTTGATTGAACTAATCTGATAATGGGAAATAAACCCTTTGCATACCCCTGAACCCCTGAAAGGGTAGTTTGTAGTGTGCTGCATTTCCTCAGGGTCTACACTGTTTGCTATGATAAATGCAATACTCAGAAACTGAAGTACACATTTATTAGAAAAGTCTACCATTGACCCCTTAAAACATATAATAGACAATCCCATCCTTATTGTAGCTATATGAATGGGAAAATCAATCTTCCAGGAATGAGGGGAAAACTCTCTACAAACAAGACAGCCACATTTGCAAGAGTTGTCTCCCTTGCACGATTCCTAAAATATTTTTTATTTGGACTTAGTGGTTCAGTAGTAGATTTGGTTTAAAGACATTTCTCATCTAGAGCTCTGGCAGTCCCTTTGATCAGTGGAGTGAAAACGATTGTGAAATTTTGGTAGAGTGCATCATGAGGAACAATTCTGTTAAATTATTTTGATTTGGGACTAGTGTTTTAGGATAGGTCGTTTAAAGACATGTCTTATCTAGAGCTTTGGCAGCCCTTTGTTCAATGGAGCGGAACCATTTGTGCAATTACAATAGAGTACATCACGAGGAACAATTCTGTGAACTCATTTTGAAATTGGACCAGTGGTTCAGGAGGAGATGCCATTATAGACTTCGAGCTAAAAAAGGTCCTGCTCCCCCCCCCCCCCCCTAGGGAATTTTGCAGACATATCCTATCTTGAAGAAAATTTCAAGCCGCATCTTTTAACAGATGTTTGCACTCTGTGCTCCGGGGCGTTAGTCTCTGACAGCCTGTTACATATGTTACTGTAACAAACTAAGGAAAAAATCAAAATGAAAGTTTGAGCTACAGAAAGAAGACATTAAACCATCTAATTATTCAAATTTCTTATGTAGTTTGCAAGCTGGATGCCTAAGCTACATAAAAGCAGCATTTTAAACAAAATTACAGCCTTCAGTGGTGTTATATGCGTTACATAGATTAAATTTCCTTTTGAAAGTTGAAATCATTAAACAACCCTACCCTCAATTTTAAGTAACCCATTTTGGTATCTATTATTGAAGAAAAATATATGAAAATATTTGACGCTCGTGGATATCTTACTTTTTTGGCACTTTCTTGCTAATGCAATAAAGAATCATACATTTGCAAGTTTGACATCAGGATCAGAGCACTTATTAAAGTATGTAACGTATGTTACATGGCATAATGAATGAGCTAGGAAATTTTCTTGGAAGTAAGAGATGATATTTCAGAAAAATACCGTTTTTCACATGTTTTCCTATTAATCTCTAGCCTCTGGTGCCTTAGTCTTAGTAATTACAGTCATTGCTGATAACAAGTACATGGAATTGTGTTACCTATGTTATATATAACCTTTTTAATCACATATTTCCTAATGCCTATAATATTAAAATATATAGACATATAAATAGAAAATAATAGTTCTCATTTAAATGACACAATTTAATAAATATTCCTATTAAACTAGAGGACCTGAAGGTCCTGAGGCGCTCACCTGATCTCCGTTATAATATTAAAATAGGTCAAGGTCAAGTACAGCATATAATGACACAAATTTTGTTTTACCACATATTGGGGTTGCAGCCATTTTGGTCAAGTGACCTAAACAATCCAATGAATACTCCATCAAACAGTCCAGTGATTTCTGAGGAAAAGATGTTTAGATAGGTATCTGGCAGTCCAAATGAGTGGCCTTGGATAAAAGGTCACAGGTCAGCTTGACATTTGGTACTTATATAAAACCAATGTCTCATTAGGTTAAACATTTCTTGCAAGTATTATGATTTCAGCCTAAACAGTTATAGAAAAGTACACATTTCAAGATTTTTCCCATATAAATGCATTAGGAA
Organism: Loripinus fragilis; assembly: GCA_964019695.1. Classification (NCBI taxonomy): domain Eukaryota; kingdom Metazoa; phylum Mollusca; class Bivalvia; order Lucinida; family Lucinidae; genus Loripinus; species Loripinus fragilis. The sequence goes on from OZ026515.1 coordinate 39,766,732, forward strand.
TCAAATTTGACATTGCTATAAAGTAGGTCAAAGTCAACCTAGATTCATCATTTGTGCAAATTGGATAGGGCCTACATCCTCAATGCTACATACCAAGTCCAAAGGCCATTGGCCTTTTGGTTCCAGAGAAGAAGATATTTAAAGGGGTTTTACCATATATGGGCATGGTGGCCACCTCGGTCATGTGACCAGTGCAATTGGTATTAATTTTGGCTAACATATCATAAGGAGTCTTCATATGAAATTTGAGTTCAATTAGCCCAGTGGCTTCCGAGGATACTATGTTTTAATGTGTTGATGGGACTTCAATATGAGTGACCTTGGCTGAAAAGTAAAAGGTCAACCTTGACCTTTGAAACTTATTAAAAGCTATTGTCTCATTAGGTTTAACATATCAAGTGAGAATAATGACTTTGGCTTCAACAGTAAAAAAAATCAACTTTTAAAAAAAAATCCCATTTAATTGCATTAGGAAGCAAATTTGACCTTGACGTTAAGTAGGTCAAGGTCAACCTAGGCTCATCATTTGAACAAACTTGGTAGGCCCCACATCCCCAATGCTACATACCAAGTCCCAAGGTCATCTGCCTTCTGGTTCTGGAGTAGAAGATTTTCAAAAGGGTTTTACCATATATGGGCATGGGGTCATCTTGGTCATGTGACCAAAATATTTTGTATGAATTTTGGCTAACTTAGCATAAGGAGTCTTCACATGAAATTTGAGTTCAATTAGCCTAGTGGCTTCCGAGGAAACTTTGATTTAATATAAAGATGGGTCTCCAATATGAGCGATTTAGCTGAAAGGTCACAGGCCAACCTTGACCTTTGGAACTTATTTATAGCCATTGTTTCATTAGGTTAAACATATCAAGTGAGAATATTGACTTTGGCTTCAACAGTGTTCAAAAATCAACTTTTCAAAAAAAAATCCCATTTAAATGCATTAAGAAGCAAATTTGACCTTGACGTTAACTAGGTCAAGGTCAACCTAGGATCATCATTTGAACAAACTTGGTAGGCCCCACATCCCCAATGCTACATACCAAGTCCCAAGGTCATTGGCCTTCTGGTTCTGGAGAAGAAGATTTTTAAAGGTTTTTTACCATATATGGGCGTGGCGGCCATCTTGGTCATGTGACCAGGACCATTTGAACAAACTTTCGTTCCCGCGTCCTAAGGAGTCTCCATATGAAATTTGAGTTTAATTGGCCCAGTGGTTTCAGAGGAGAAGAAGTTTGAAAATGTTGACGGACGGACGGACGACGGACGGACGGACGGACGGACGGACGGACGACGGAGTGACTGGTATACTATTAGCTCACCCATGAGCCTTCGGCTCAGGTGAGCTAATAAAATTATTCAAAAACAATCTTTATTCAAGTCACCCTCACAATGTCTATCATTGTGTCTGCTATTGCAAAATAATCACCCATTTCATCACAACCAGTAGAATCATGGCATTATATTAGGACTGCAAACTGAGTACAATCCTGTTCCTCTCCACCCTTTGGGAATTGTGCAGACATATCCTACCTTAAAGAACAATTCAAGCTGCACCAAAAAAGAGATGTTTGCAGTCTATTAACTAGGGGGTTAGCCTGTAATGGTATGATACGTACGTTACCATATCAATTTAAGAATAAATGCATTGAAAGTCTGAGAAACAGAGAGAAGACATAAAACTATCTATTTATTTGAATTATTCATGTAGTTTGCATGCTGAATACCTTTGATACATAAGAAAAGATTTTTTAACAAATATACAGCTTCCTATGGTGTTATATGTGTTACATTAATTAAGATTACTTTTTAAAATTGGTAATAGTGACAAACATCACTTGTAAGTATTTCGTGTGATCCTCCTCTTTAGCCATCAAAAGACTTAATTTTCTTTGTATGTGTGGCCAGTGCCAGCGTCAAACAACTTGACTCAGCCAAACTTGAATCCTAAGCATTCTTCAAAAGCAGAAACAGCATGTCAGTGTCATGGGATCAAATACCTGATTAAATATGGGTTTAATGCCATTTCACATGTATGAATACAATGGAGTATGACTCTGGTATATATCTCTTCCTGTTAAGTGACAAGAGCAATCTAACTGCAGCTGCCTCTGCATCCGTGCTAGTCAAATGATAACTTTGCTCTGATTTTGCAAAATCTAAGTCTCTACCGTGTACCTCTAAGAATACTTTAAGATTTCTGACATTGGTCAAACAGAAATTTGATAGGCTGCCTTTTTGCATCATTTGCCATGGAACCTATCCCGTTTTTGGTGCTGATGTCCTCAGGTCTTAGATCAATAGTATTTTGCTGCGCCCAAAGAACTTTGTAAGTTTTCTTTAGTTACAATGTTGACTCTTGATGGTTTTGGCAGACCGTCTGAAACAATTTCTGTTACACCTTGAAAGTTATCTGGTATAAGAGAAAGAATATGAAGTTGGACATTGCCATCAATAATGTTTGCAGTTGGTTGTTTTTTGATGTCAGTACATTGAAGCATGTCTTAAAATAATGTAAAACCTATGATTTCTCAGTTTTTGCAGCCATATCATTAGCTGTTGCATTCAAAAGAAGGAAAGTGGACTATAGGTAGAATGGGATGACCAGTAGTTCTATATTATGCTCTATGGAAGATTTATACGGAGTAAACAACTTGATAAGGTGCCTCATTTCATGATCCATTGGTAACATTGAAATTGAAAACACCTATTTCTGACTGTGTAATCAAAAAGGATGTCAATACAATGCCCTTGCTCATTTATTATGACGAGTTATATATGTTACATCCTTTAATAAGCGCTCTTATCTTAGAAACTTAGTGAATCATTGAATTGAAAGGGTCTAATTTGCGCTCTGTTCATCCTGCATTTCATTGCTTTACCTGCTGTGATACATCTAGTTTGTTTATCTGAAGGGAAAGTTACCTCGGTTTCAGCACTTCAGAAGTACTAAGACTTCAAATAAGTTTTTGAATGCTTGGGGAAAGATAATAAGTGCAGAGACATTATTAGATGAAAATATGTGGGTTGCATGTATGGAAAGGCTACATTTATAAAAGTTAACCAGCTAAGATATGATTCTTTATCACAGAAATATCAAGGTACATCAGTCCAGGTACTCATTGCTCTTAATGGCATAGTTTTCTTCCTTGTAAAGCTTTAGTCTTTCTCCTACTTGCAGAGTATCACTTGAAACACATACTCAAAGAGCCAACTATTAGGAATTCATATCAGTTTCTGAATGTTCAAAGCCATAAATTGCAAAATTGGAAAGTTGATAATGGCTCATCAATTTTGGGTGGACTGGTGGTAAAATTGAAAAACAGTAAATGATTGAAATATTGTGTGATGATTCTACTAGTTGCAAGGAGGCGGGTGATAATAATGAATACCACAGAAGCAGACAACGACAAACGTTTAACATGAGTGTTAAATCGATGAGAAATAGTTTGGACCATTTCATTTATTGTATTCTCTTGTAAAAATGTAAAACTATCTTTTCTATTTGTGGCTCTATATTAAGCATTATATGCACTGTATTAGGAAATGTGTCCAAAAGGTCATTGATAACATCTGTAACACCAGTCCATGTGCTTAAAAATCAGAAATGAATATAATTTCTAGTGTTTTGGCACCAAAGACTTATAAGTACACATTAAGTGTCTTGATCTTTAACTTAATGACATCTTGTAGATATATGAGCATGACAGACTAAGAAAATGAAAAAAATCCACACGCTGTAATCGCTTTCATGTGTTTTACTTAAACGGTAATAACAAAATTCGCTTCTCTGTAAAACTGGGAGTAGGGCTGTGTATTAGCTCCTATAAGACAATATATTTAAGATAGAAAAGCAAACTTCCTATTCATCAATTGAGTATATGTTTGCAAAATCTAATAAAACAGTTTGAAACCAAGTCATAGTAGTTGTTTAACTACACGACGATAGCCACAATTATAGCTTTAAATTATAATTAGGTTCATGTAACGCACATAACACCACAGTTAGCCGTATTAATGTTAAACAGCTACCATATGTAGTAAAGACATCCAGTATAAAGACTATAAGAATGTCAATTTATTAGATAATTTTAATGTCTTCTTTTGGTAGCTCAAACATTTAAATTTCTTATTCTCAAATTGATATAGTAACATATGTAACAAGCTGTTACAGGCTAACGCCCCGACTTACAGAGTGCAAACATTTCTTATAAAATGCACCTTGAATGGTTATTTAAGATGTGATTTGTCTGCAGAATTCCAAAGGGGATTAGGATGGAGCAGGCCCTTACTCAGTTTGATGTCAAAATACTGTTTGATGATTTTACTTATCACACTAACATATGTAACGCTCTCTGATCTTTAAAACTTGATGACAACTAGCAGATCTATAAGTCTTTATCATAGGAGTCAGTTTAAAATCTCAAAACAATGTAAGTTATCCAACAGCTGCGAGTTTTTTCACAATTTTAGCTCAAACTTTCAAACTACTTTTCCTTTATTTGATATAGTAACGCATGTAACACGCTGTTTCAGACTAACGCCCCAACATAGAGAGTGCAAACATCCCTTATTCGATGCAGCTTGAGTTGTACTATAAGAAGGAATATGTCTGCCAAATTCCCTCAAGGGGATTAAAGCATTTTTAGGCGTATCTTACGTAAAGACAATGAGCTTGCCCATTTATTACATCAGGTAACATATGCTACAGCCTCTGATATGAATAATTTTGCAACAAACTTGCAGATTTATGAGTCTGTTCAAATAAGCAAATAAATCCCAAACAATGAAACTCATTCATCAACTGCAAATATTTTTTAACAATTTTTACTTTAGTTTTAATACCAAACATTTCACCTTAAAACTGGGTAGGGGTAGGGTTGTTTAATTGCTTATTTCAGAAAAAATATTTAATCTAGGGAAACAAACTTTAATTTTTCTGTTAGCCAATTGCATAAGCTAGTCAGACATGGTTAAAAACATTTTGCAAAACACACAGAGAGATTGTGAATGTAAATGATGTTAGCCACACTTGCAAATTTTAATGAGTTATCTGATTTATGTAACGCATATGACACCTTAGGAAGCCGCAATTTTGTTCAAATGGCTGTCATTCGTAGTTAAGATATCCAGTATGCAGACTATATGAATGATTTAAAAAAAAAAAATATTTTAATGTCTTTAATTTGTAGCCCAAACTTTCAATTTATTTTTTCTTAGTTTGATTAAGTAATGTATGTTACAGGCTCTTACAGACTAACGCCCCGGAGCACAGAGTGCAAACATCTCTTAAAAGACTCGGCTTTCAATTCTCTACAAGATAGGATATGTCTGCAAAATTCCCTAGGGGTGGGGGGGGGAGCAAACCCATTCTCAGCCATCCGTCTATTAAAAGACATTTCTTTTTTGAGCTCTTGCGACCAAAGGACCAGAACCATTTGTGCAATTTTGCTAGAAGACATCATGAGGAACAATTCTGGGAAATTATCTTGAGTTTGGACCAGTGATTCAGGAGGAAATGCTATTTAAAGGCATTTCTTATCTAGAGCTTTGGCAGCCCTTTTGTTCAGCGGAGCGGAACCATTTGTGCAATTTTGGTAGAGGGTATTATGAGGAACAATTCTGTGAAATTATTTTGAATTTTGGCCTGTGCTTCAGATGTCATTTAAAAGATTTCTTATCTGGGGCTCTGGTGGTCCTCCAAGAGGGCATCATGGGGGACATTCATGTGAAGTTATATGAAAATTGGACCAGTGGTTCAAGAGATGTCGTTTAAAGAAAAAAGTTTACGAACAGACGCACGACGGACGGACAAAGACCGATCACAATAGCTAACCTTGAGTCTTCGGCTTAGGTGAGCTATAAACGCACACATATTTATGTGTTTAACGTCCCAACATCAGCTAAAGCCGGGTCATCGAATCTGCGACCCATGGCTTACAAGATTTCTGGTTTATCCACTTCACCCCAGCGACTCCTGGTTGTTTGTGTTTAGTCTTTATTTGTAATACTGAAGTGCTTAATGTAATGTATGCCTTCTTTGATTTGGCTGTTTACCTTATGTTCTTGCTCTTATAGACGTATCTTGTAAGTTTACGCATGTTCCTGTCTCTTCTTAGTACAATAGATTGGTCTGGGATTGTGGTATTTTCTGTTTATAGGACCTTCACAGTCCAGATGCTTTATTTACTAAATGGGCGGACGTACAGGATCAAAATGTTCCTCCTGGTGGACATTTTAACATGTCACAGACGTATTTTGTGGCATTAAACAATAACATTTAAATAGTATGCAATAAAGCAGATAAATAACTGCGAGTGGTAATACTAGGTTTCAAAGTTTGCGTATCTGTATGCTTACTCCAAAAGCGCAGGGCCAACGGACGCACCTTCGCACATGTGAAGTCATACCTGTCAAGATCCACATATGATTTTGCGAGATTCAAGATACTCAAGAAATGCATATATCCTCATAGCTTCTGGTTGCCAAGCCTACCCCGAATTGTTATTAAGCTCCCGCCATTTTCAATAATACTAGTAGCATCACCCTTGTCCATACCGTCCCGAACGAGAAATGGTTTCCGTACGATATCTTTTGAATACATTGGTGTATGGATTCACGTTTCATACACAGTCATATAATCATAAAATACAGGTCAGGTTAAAACCACCTATTATCAACATAGTTATGGCCCTCGATCTCAAAATCGGTTTCCGCTCAATATCTTAAGAGCGAATTTATGAAATATGACAAAACTTTGCATATGCATTTATAATGACAAGGCCTAAGCATCAGTCTGCGCCAATTTGTAACAGAAAAGTGGCCCTTTACTCGCGTCAGAAATTCATCTAATTTTGCTTCCACTCCACATTTTGAGACCGAACTGATGGAATTTGACAATATTTTGCATATGCATCGATATTGACAAGATCTGGATTGAGATAATATTTAGTCGCTTTGCTAAAATGTTTTAAAGAGTTATGGCCATTGTCTCATGTCAGATTTTCGTTTCCGCTCAATATCTTAAGGATGAATGATTGGAGTTTGACAAAATTTTGCATATGCTTTGATATTGACATGACACAGGTTGGGATTTAGGCGTCAAATTTTGCAAATATATAACAGAGTTATGGCCCTTGACTCAAGTCAAAATTTTGTTTGCGCTCAATATCTTAAAAATGAATGGACGGAATTCAACAGTTTTGCATATACTTCGACATTGACATAATCTAGGTTTGGATTGATTTGTACCAATTTACGCAAATTCAAATCAGAGTTATGCCCCTTGACTCATGTCAGAATTTCGTTTCAGCTCAGTATCTAGAGAATTAATAGAATTGTACAAAAAGGACAAGAACTAGACTGTGATTGCTATGCATCAATTTGCAATATCTAAAAACAGTTATGGCCCTTGACATATGACAGAAATTCATTTCCGCTAAATATCTTTAATACATATCGATGAAACTTGACTAAATTTTGCATATGCATTTATATTGACGAGATCTATGTGGAGATTGTAACACATTATTTTGCAATGCAAATTTATAAGTTATTGTCCTTAAGTCATGTTATAATTGGTTGCTCTTCTTTATTGTGAGAATGAATGGAATGGAATTTGACAAACGCTGTAACAGAAATGGACAATTAGCCGTGTTACACAATACCACCCTTAATTTTGTTATATCAGTGCTCCAGTCATTAGAGGCCTTTTCTCTCATACAATGGCCCCGGCCAGGGGCATCTGTCATACTGACACATTTCTAAGCAAACTCATAATCACATTTTACATGGATCAATTTAATGCCTTAAAACTGTGTAGATCAATAAAATGGTTCATTTGAGCCATCTCATCTGCATAAAAAATGAACTTGACCATTTCCTGTCATAATCACAGACCTACCTCATTCTGGAAAGAATCGAATCATGGCTCGGGTGTATGAAAGGAGCATTACGCATTGTACCATGTACCAAAAAGCCATTGTCGCAGACTGGAAGCACCCTAGCACGTACTTACCTGTCGCCTTTTGCTCGGTGCACACTGGGATTGAACCGCCATTTTTATTATAAATATATTATGAGATCACTGCCTGCATGACTCAGCGCTTTACATTCAGAAAATATTGACTAAAAGTGAAATAATAAACTGTCAAAAATTTTACTTTTTGCTATTTTTAACAATAAATTCTGTCACTACAGGAGTGCGAGAATTGAACGGGACTAGCCAAATATCACTAGTTACCAATAATGCAAAGGGAGAAATGCGAGAGATCTAGATGACTTATCGTCAGGTCTCGCAAGAATGACTAAAAAGCTCCAATTTGTTAGCTGGAAGAACTTGCGTATGTCAAAATTAGTTCTGCAGCATGTGGGTTCAGCTCTTATTAGAATTGATTGTTCAGATTATCCGAAAGTTTTATCAATCAAATAAATGAAGTTCCCAAATGCGAAGTTTCGTGACAATAAACTCCTCGCGGAATGGAGTAATCATTCTGTTGTTTACTGATATTTGTAAATCATGCCCTAGTCGCGAATTTTAAACGTCACAAATATCTTTTTTTAAAGTCATTCGCGAAAATTTCCCAATTTACAGTAAGAGAAAAACTAAGTGTCCATGTAGAATTTTGTTTTATTTCAATTTAGCACATTTTATTGGTATTAAAGCACAAAATACTGTCAGAAACAAACATGTGTACAGTGTTATTGAGTAGTCTAATCAATATCCCTTTTACTTGCTATTTTCTCCACCTTCTGGGGGTGTAAAAATTGGTGACAAAAGTATCTAGGTCCCGACGTTTTAAGTCTTTTTTCAAGTTCAACTCAGCTGAGCATGAAATCTATCCTGCTCATTAATGTTAAAATGCCAACAATTGTTGGCAATTTAGCATTTATAAGAAGGATAAATACAATAATAACAGAGTTTAAAGCAAGAAATATCTTAGCTTTTCAGCATTTTAGTTCTTATGAATAGTTAGGATTTCATGCTCAGTTGAGTTTAGCATGAAGTCATAAAAACTCGGGGCCTACTATAAAATACAGCAACTTTTTAAGGTGCGTCTTGGGAACTCAAGATGTCTTACTCCATGTGTTAATACTAGTCAACATAAATTATATACTGAAACAATAAAGAAAAGCAGGGTAGACATTCAAGGTGATGTGTTTGCTCTAAGATAGAGCTTAAAGGAGTAGAGGTAGCTACTGTCCTGCCAGCCTAGAGTGACAGTGACTTAATGTTTTGTTTACAAAGTTATCAGGGACTTATAATCGATATATCACGTGTGTATTAATCCTATCCCCAGGATAGGATTAATACTCAAGTGATCTATCGATTCACGTTAGCTAAAGTGGAGTGTACAATGTAATGTTTTACTTAACAATTGTAAGTAAAATATTACGTTACTGTCACTCTTGGTTGGCACGACAGTAGCAGGTGCTGTTTGTGACATAAATGTTTGTATGGTACTTAACATATTTTAACTGATTAAGAAAATGGTTTTTTTTTTTAACTTATATTTAATGGTATTTGGTCCCCGTTGCAAGAAAACCTGTCGTTGGGGTTTCTGACGAGTTTAAAACTAGCCTGCTCAGCTACATAGACTAGCTAGAACTTGGAAACTTTGGATGAAGCAAGTTTTGGTATTATTCTTACAGGGAGAATAACACTCACAGATCGAAAAATAGTCACTGATCGAATAACAGTCACTGATCGACTGCCTCTGTCATTTGCATGTCAGGAAATCGTGTTTTCTCTTTGACACAGCCCATATAGCATCAAATACATTACTTCAAATCACAGCATATGTTAGCCCAGCATTTCGTAATCCTTTCAGTGTATAATTCATTTCATCACACAACCAGTCTTAAGGGTGACTAGGTAAAGTGCTAAGCAACACGTTTAACTACAACATTACTCTTTGAAAATTTCAATTAAATGTAGCTGGTATTATTTGGGCCTAGATGTGAGAAAACCTGTCTTCAGGGTTTGCGAACAACAAAAGGGCAGACCAGCCTGCACAGACCGATCAGAGCCTTTGTTATTCGCTTTTTGGAAAGTATCATATCTAAACTTGCTACAAGCGAAATTTCAATTTCTAGCTAGTCTCTGTAGCTGAGTAGACTGGTTTGAGTCTCGCTTTACCTGAAATCCCGAAGACAGGCTTTGCCATGTAAAGGCCCCTTTACTCTAGTAAGCCAACAAAAGATGTACTGATCAGACTGCTCTATGCCTTCAGTTCATGAGCAGTAAATGCTAATCTGCGCCTTCACTAGTCACTGGGTCCATACAGCCAAATTCAAGGACTTTATAAAGGTTCTCATTCTGTTTTCAAGGACAACTTTATGAATAATACTAAATTACAGTATAAAAGTCTAGTCCTGAAAATCTAGACTGAGACACTTTTGAAAATCTAGACTGAGACAATGAACCATTAACCATTAGAAAATAAGTATAAAATTGCTGTGCTTTTATTTGGTGCAGCATATGCTGCACCAAATAAATGCACACCAATTTTATACTGATCTAGGTCTCCATTAACAGTGTTGTCCAACAGAAAATAGTAAAATTCAAGGACTTTTCAATGCCTTGCAGTGATTCTCCATTACTTTTCAAGGCATATTTAGTTTTCAAGGACTTTTCGAGAAAGCCCTCTATAATCAAGTACTTTCAAGCCTGTGCGAACCCTAAGTCACCTAAAAGGTCAAATATCTCATGAACTGGTTTTTTATACTATTTCTAAATAATTCTTAATTTTTATACTGAAAAGCGTAAAGGCATGATCAAGAGCTGAAATATGCAAGATCTGGCAACGAGGTCATGCTCAACTCAACTGAGCACAAAATTTTAACTGCTCATAAAAACTAAAATGCTGAAAAATAAAGATTGTTCTTGCTTAAGAACTCTCAGATGTTTTATTTATCCTGCTGATAAATGTTAAAATGCCAACAATAGTTGGCATTTTAACATTTATGAGCAGGATAAATTTTGTGCTCAGCTGAGTTGAGCATGGAAAAAGTTTTATAACCTTGGGACCTGGCAACGAGGTTATAAAATGTTTTTCATGCTCAACAAAATGGTTATATTTATCTTGTTAATAAATGTTAAAATGTCAATAATTGCTGACATTATAACATATATGAACATGATAAATTTCATTTTCATTTCAGTTGAGCATGAAAAAAATAAAACAAACTGCGGGCCATATCTAGGTCCATGCTGCTTTATATCAAATTATCCCTTTTTTAAAAAAAGGAAATATGGATAAGTGACATTTTGACTGTGTACATTTTCATTTTACATATGAAGACCCTGATCAGCCAAATGTTGTCATTTAATTAAAATGTGTTTTATTGAACTTTAAAGAGGAAACACAAAATATAAACATCTGTAAACAGAGAACATTAAGAATTGCTATAAATAGTTCTGTGTTTGAGAGACATTTCCAACACATAGAGCATAAAAATTTAATATTCATGATTTGATTCAAAAAACACAAAACATAGATCTGACAATCACCTAAATGAGCAACAAAATCTATGAATTTACCTCAGAACTAGAACAGTCGGACTTCAACAAAGGGCCCCGCCTAATGCCAAGCAGCGAAAAGGGGATATCCTTTTTAAATGACTGAGTTAGAGTGACCACGACAGCAGATTTTGATAAGTGGCGGCCATTTTGTCAGCCATCTTGGTTATCGGATGTCGGACAAAACCCGTATTCAAACTTGAAGAGAGGTTGATGGAAGCAATCCATATATGAATTTGGAAGAAATCCTATTAAAAATGAATGAGTTAGAGTGACCACTGACAGACAGACGGACAAGCCGAAAACAATAGTGCTCCGCCAACATTCGTTTGCGGGGCCCTAATAATTCAATTATCTCAAAGGTGGCATCATGATTCTGATTTATACATGTAATATATGAGCTGTGACATGTGATTTCCAACAATGTGGCATTTTCACAAGTGTAGACTCCGACGAGCCTATGCAACCTCCTTTTTAGCTTAGAAACGCCAACTGATGTTTAGTCAGTAGCTTAACACTCGTAGAATATTCAAGCGACTAGCAAAGGCTCTGATCAGACTGCACGTATGGGCAGGCTGATCTGAGGCTTTGCTGGTTGCACATACCACATTGTTAGAAATCCCATGCCACGGCTCAATTATATTACAGAATAATCCGAATTTTGAAATCTTGTATGCAATGTATAACTGAATGCCAACAACTATGGAAATACCAAATTCTTCATAAGTGTAAATGTTAATACTAGTATTTAGCCATTTAAAGCCATCTCTTTGAGAGAGAGAAAAAGGCTTTCAATATTCCCAGCCAGCATACAGTGTCAAGCCATTGTCTGCCCACCAGCGAAACATCATTTCAATGACAATCACTGGCAGGCCAATGTTGGTCGACTTTTAGATGTTTACTGGGTTTGTGTAAGACAGTAAAAAAAAATATTTGCTCATTTGCTTGTTTGTTTGATTTGATTCTTTACGTCCCATCAACAATCTTTCAGTTATAAAGGGAAGGGTCTTCCTGGGTTGAACCAGTACTAAGCTAGGATTAATGTTCTTGCTCAAGGACACAAGGCAGTGAGGTTAATGAGGCTCGAACCGGCGGCCCTTCAGCACTCTACAACTGAGCCACTGCGCTCCCTTGATTTGCTTATATATCATAACTTATTCAAGGGATAATGAATGATAAATCCTAGAGCAATAAAGTTGATATGGTGAGTCTAATTCAGGAATCTGAGACAGACTTTCCACAGGTTCCAAAATCCTGAAAACTTTTTAACTATGCTTTCAAGTATGCCAAACCAGGGAGTGCAGTGGCTGAGTGGTAGAGTGCTCAACTCGAGACAAAGGGCCACGGGTTCGAGCCTCACAGGCATCACTGCGTTGTGTCCTTCAGCAAGACACATTATTTAAGGTTGCTTAGTACTAGTTCAACCCAGGAAGACCAGTCCCAACATAATTGAAAGATTGTTGACTGGGAAGTAAAAAATCAAACAAAAAGTAGGCCAAACTATATTATAACTAAATCCTAGTAGAGCAACATATGGGCCAGCATTCCATTTTAGTACTTATCGCATTGTCAAGCAATGAAGGCTCAAACAAAGACTCACCTGAGCCTTCGCTGCTCGCGTATACAAAGTATGGATGTAGATGAAGGCTCATACCAAATATAGCAAGAAGTGAGCGTAGCTCACATATCCCCGGCGGAAGCAATCAGAGGTTGAAACACTTTCAGAGAAACGACAAAATTATGAGAGTGTTAAAGATTTCATAATCCTAAATCAAGTAGTTGCTGAAAAAACTTTGATGAAAAATGTCCATTGTGTTATATAGGAGTGACGGAAGGAAAATTTGAAAAAAAAGGCAAAAATGAGGGTTAGCATCTTAATTTTCATTCACACAATACACTTTGCCTACCTGAAAGTGTACACAAAATTTGAAAACACTGGCTGGAGCTGAGAAATCTGCGGGAGAAATTTCCATTGGAGAAAGAAAAATGAGCAAATGAAGGGACTGATAAGCAATATGTGGCTGTTTTTTTGTTACACAATACACTTAGCCTACCTGAAAGTGTACACAAAATTTGAAAACACTGGCTCCAATAGAAGCTGAGAAATCTGTGACAGATATTTTCACTGGAGAGAAAGAAAAATGAACAAATAAAGGGACGATAAGCAATTTTGCTACACAATACAACTCATCACTATCAAGCTTTGTACCAAATTTCAGAATTCTAAGTCAAGCAGTTGCCGAGAAATCAACAAACATAGTTACAGAAAAGGCAAAACCTATATACCCCCTTAGTATAGGCGTTTGTAAGAGGCAATTGTGCATATGCGCTAAGTTCCACTATCTCATGTGTTAGGCCAAATAAAACTAGCAATAGCAACATATCTGTACATGAATTATTACTATCCCCCTTTACATGCACAAGTTATACAATCAATTTCTGAGTTCATGAAAAGGCTAGTTATTCACATACTCAGTCCTCCAGATAAGTGCAGGCCCCCAAATAAGAGTGTGTAAAAGAAAATTATTTTTTCTTATTTCTCAACCAAACATATGCTGTGGGTACTCAAAAGAAACGTCTCAATGAGACGGTTCTTTTGAGCACCCTAAACACATGTTTTAAATTGATGGGTAAGATATAAATGCAATTTTAGGTGCACAATCCTTATCTGGATGTGTGCATAATTAAAAATTACTTTTCTTATTTCTTAACCAAAACATATGCTGTGGATACTCAAAAGAACTGTCTCAATGATACGGTTCTTTTGAGCACCCAGAACTTGTTTTTACTGATAAATAAGAAAATATAATGTTTAGCTCAAAAAGTGTCTGGTCATGGACATATGATATACAAAATTCAACATGATACAGGCAAATCCAACATGAAGTCTAATGAAAGTATAACAGAAAATAAATACATCAATGATACAAAATGATATAAAAATCTGAACACGTAAATAGCATAATGAACACAAAATGGTACCAATATCATAGTTATTTCATAAATGTTTCTGATAGAGCTCAAACTAGACAGGCATCACTGCTTGAGCCTAGAGCATGCACCACCTTTTCACAACTGTGGTATAATTTTCCCAATTTTGATCTATCACATCCCTTCATTGGGCGTATCAGATGAAATTCTCTCACATCCAAGTCACTATAAGTCTGTATGATATTAACCCTACTCCACAAAAACAGCAAAATCATGGGTGAAATGTTGAAGGTTTTCTTTCATCAACTTTGAGAGTTGAAGATATTCCCAAACAATTTTACCATCTACCCCAAAATTCTGACATTCTTAAGCAAACAATGTAAACCCTGATCATTTGTTTGTTTGTTTGTTTGGTGCTTAACAACGCATCAACCTTGAAAATGGATGATAATAATGATTTTTAAAGTGACATTGAGTTGCAGTACGAATGTTGGCAGGAAATATCAAGTACAATTTCTGACGGATAAACCCTGATCAGACTGGTGTCTACACTATTGGCTATTTTATTGCAACATTTTCACAAACCATCAGGTAGGCTGATGCATAAGTTCAAATTCTATAATAAGTATGGTTAGGGAGTTATGGCCTTCATAATCAAACATTTTCAAAGTTAATCTCTGCTTTAAGATGCAGAACATATGTTCTCTGGTACGCACTCTTTAACTAAAGTCCTGTCTAGTCATTTTTGGATTAAGTCTTAGATTTTTTCAAGTCTTTCTATCCTGAGGAGCTTCCTGCAACTTCTTCCTTAATTTCTGTTTTTTCTTCTTTTACTTCTTCTTTCACTCCATTTTCTTCCTTCTTTGCCTCTTTGTCAACGACCGCAAGTAAACATTTCTTGATCTCAAATCCAATAGCTCTGGCCATGGGAGGTGGAACAGCATTACCAACCTACCAACAAAACATAGAAATTACTTTATTAGTTACCTCTCATAGTGACTGCATTGTTGCAACGTTGCCATCTCATGGCATGTGTCTTTATCAGGTCATCATGATGTTGCACTTTTTAAATGTCTTCAATGACGTTGAACCGACATGAAAAATGATGTTAACGTCATAATCGCTAGTTTGAAGAATGAACCAACTTGTTAACTGATAAAGAGAATACCAGTTTGCGCCTTTTGATATCAAGTTTACCAGGCCCTGAGGTTATAAAACTTTTTTTCATGCTTAACTCATCATAAAATTTATCCTGCTCATAAATGTTAAAATGCCAACAATTGTTGGCATTTTAATCATTATTAACATGATAAATACAGTCAAAACTCTTTATAATGTCACTCGTTATAACAGAATATTCAATATCCGACATAAACATGCTGGGAACGGATCTGTTTCCATTAAAATTCCCTCTTTATAACAGAATATTCACTTAACGACACCAACAGTAACTTCTGGGAACAGATGTACATTTTCTATTGAAAATAAATTCATTATAACAGAATTTTTACCATGTGTCAGACAATTTTGTGGTCAGTCAAGGCATTTTGCATGGACAGGTATCTGTCTTATTTGATAAGAGGGAAGCTTTGTGCATTTTGATGCAATATGAAACTGAACTGATATATACATTTTGAACAATGTCATTTCAATTCATTTGTATGATATTTTCTGCTACCAAATAATAATGATGTTGAAATGTGGTACTGGTCAAAATTTCATTATAACAGCAAATTCACTTTAACGTCAAAGAAAGCCTGAAACAAACATTGTCGTTATAAAGAGGGTTGACTGTACAACATCTGAGAGACCTATAGCAAGAAACTACTTCATTTGTCATTTTTTAATTTTTTATGAGCAGTTGAAATTTTGTGCTCAGTTGAGCATGAAAAAAGTTTTATAACCTCTGAGCCTGGCTCACCATTCAACACGTGTTCTCTACAGGAAGAACTGCATAAATCCCTCAACATTTCCCTGACATGTAGAAGCCCTGGCCAATCACAACTTGAGCAATCAATAAATTTGAGCCGCAACATGAGCTTTCCCAACATTGTGGCATTTTGACAAGTGTAGACTCGGACGAACCTGTGCAGAATCCTTTTAATCTTATAAACTCCAAATGCTGTTAGGTTAGTAGCTTAACAGTCATAGAATATTCAAGCGACTGTCACTAGCAAAGGCTTTGATCAGACTGCGCGTATGCGCAGGCTGGTCTGAGCCTTTGCTGGTCGCACATGCCACATTGTTGGAAATCTCATGTCATGGCTCATTACATATCTTTCTAATTTTCTAAGAAAATAGGATAAATATTTACAAAATGATGGAGCAGAAAAGTCAATTACATAGAGGATCTTACATGAGTGCTCATGTTTTATTGAATTTATTAAACGAGTTGGGGAAAAGAGATAAAATGCGAGGCTTGCCGAGCATTTTATCTCTTTTTCGCAACGAGTTTAATAAATTCAATAAAACAAGAGCACGAATGTTAGATTCTATTTATCATATGACAAAAACTTTGAAATCTCATTTCTGGTGTAAAAACGTTAAACTTTTGTCATTATGATCGCAACGTTGTTATGGACGTCATAACGTTTCCCGTAAATCTATAAACCACTAGTGGTTTACAGATTTTATTGCATGGCGTTATTTCACTCCCAGACGCGACGTCATATGATAAAATGTTTTAAGTCTGCTAATTATCTCTTTTTTCATACAACCAGGCAGTCACCAATTTAGCATTTTATTCCGATGAAACATCTAAAGATTAGCTGGCAATAATATAAAATTGGCTATCTATTATTGTCATCCAAGTGCACGCTAAATTACACAAAACTAGTTCATTTCTACATGCTCATTACACTGAAACATAAACAAAATAGTTGAGAAGTTTGTGAAAAAAAGTTTATGATGAAAAACACTAATTTATTGAATTGACAAATGTTGAAGATGCACATTGGAATTGCCTAAATGAGACAATTCCAATGTGTATAATGAAATTAAGGAAACCAATTTTGAAATATACATTTATCAAGAATCATGTCCATTAGCTTTGCCTCTTAAAAACATCTCAATCTGCCTATCAGTATTAAAAGACCTGTCACTATATGGCAAATTGTTTATATTTACATGACAGTTATATCACCAAATTTGATTTCATGAGCTATGCTTTTGCTAAGCTGGTACTTGCTTGGTTGTAATGGCTGTCTGAAGGGGCGAGACTATTTACCCAAATTCTGAAATGACTCCCATAACAGTTACTACATCGCATATATATGGCAAATCTTCAGGTTTTCACGCCCAAAACACGATAAGAATATCGTATGATAAATATAATTAAACGTGTGCTCATGTATTAATATTGAATTTATTAAAATTGGTATGCAATGCATCTCTTTTTACTCATCTTTAATCAAGTCAATAATACATGGGCACTCTTGTAAGATCATAGGTTTAGATAGATACAATTTTTGAGTGTAAAATTGTAAATATTTTCATACCCATCAGTTTAAACATATGTTTTGGGTGCTCAAAATAACCGTCTCATGGAGACGGTTCTTTTGAGCACCCACAACATATGATTCAGTTGAGAAATAAGAATATTTTTTTTGGTACGCACTCTTAACTAAAGACCTGAAGATCCTCTATATGATCAGCAAAGTTCATTGAACTGGGATGAATTTTGGAATAATCCTGAAAACTTTCAACCATATATATTTCAGTCTATAAGAATGTGTACCTGTCTATGTCTATCCAGTATGGTTCCAAAGAATCTGTATGTATCTGGGAATCCCTGAGATCTAGCACATTCTCTCACACTAACTACTCTGTGTTGCTCTGGATGGAGTACACGGCCCTGCAAGAGAATATACATCAAAACATGCATAAAATCATCAGAAGTTCTGTATTACCATCAGCTTCATGAGAATAATGGCAGACAATTAACGTGAAATTTAAGTTTGTCTTAAAAATTTTTTTTCATAATTGTTGTCAATAGAAAATTTAAGTTGCTACTTTTACTCGTCTGCTGATACCTTTTGCAAACAGTTTGGACCCAGATCAGGACCGGGCGACTTGGGTCCAAACCTTTTGACACTGAGACTGAGTACTTCTGAAAGAATTTTTGGAAAAATTAAATTTTAAAATAGTCCACAGACAACTACAAAAGCATGAAAAATTGCCCGACATGCAGTGTTTAGTTGCAACTTTAAGGGTACATCTTGCATAAAATAACATAAATTTGTGTTTCTCAACAATGCATTAGCTACTCCTAAATTATAATATTAATCCATATAAGCCTAGCATTCCTTTTATGAGCCACAGGCAAACAGTGCTGCACAGACCTGCAGAAGTGGAATCTTATCAGGGTCTCCTCTGTTTGCTTCCAGGCTGTTCTGTTTGAATTAGAATACTATCAGAAAATTCCACAGAACTAGATTTCAAATCTTAAAACATAGAAGAGTCAATCGACTACATATAGTATGCCTTATTTCAGGATGAATATACTAATTGTCCAATAGAAATCAAATATGGAAACAATGTAGCAAAAATAATTATGCTTTATTCAGGATTTTGGGGCTGACTTTTTTAGCCCCAAAATCCTAAAATCAAGCATCGTCATGAAAGTTATTGGGTAAAAACAGGTAACTTCGGACATTGGGTTAATTCGGACAACGAACTTGTTTGTTTCATATTTTTATTATTGGAATAGAAAAATAAACTAAGCAAACAGTGAAAATCCTGATGAGACGGCTCATTATGATTTGCAACGGTATGTCTGAATTTAGCTGATGTTCGAAGTTACCCGACTACACCCTATTCATTGGGCTAAGGAATAACTCTCTAACCTGTTTTCCCATAGGTTCAGGGTTAGTAACTGTTGTACTGAAGAAACCATCCCATTCCAGTCTACCATACAGTCCAGCCCAGTGATTATGTCGGTTTCCTGTGTGCGGAAGGCACCATGGGACAATAGTGTTGAACTGTCTGTCCATCGGGTCACAAACTTTACCTTCAGCACACGAGCATACACCACGTAGATCACCGTTACCGCTTTTCCCATTTCGCTTGTCATGATGTGTATAGCGCCTTAAATGCAACATAAAGGTTACAAGCTGTATAAAGAGCTAAAAGATATAATTGAGCCACAACATTAGATTTCCAAAAATGTGGTATGTGCGACCAGCAAAGGCCCAGACCAGCCTGTGCATACGCGCAGTCTGATCAGAGGCTTTGCTAATCGCTTGAATATTCTATGACTATTAAGCTACTGACCTAACAACATTTGGAGTTTCTAAGCTTAATAGGAGGCTGTACAGGCTCGCTTGAGTCTATTCATGTCAAACTACCACATTGTTGGAAATCACATGTCACGGCTCATATTTAATTTCAAGGCATATTATTCTAAATAAAGATTTGATTTTGTTCTTCATCCAACTTTTTGTAAGGGGCAGACTAAGTACATAACAATAAAATCTACTCATCCCCCACAGCTTATGAATGAACGGACAAATGAAGAAAAAATGAAGAAAAATAAAACAAGAGGGTCAAGATGACCCTTAATAGCTCGCGTGATAGGTACATAATGGAAACTGGACACGTCCCCTGGTTGCCATGTTTTTTAAAGGATCAAATTTGTTTCAGCTATTTTGGTTGAAGGTCATTCAGTGATCATTTCTACCAAATTATTTTGAATTCTGACCGACAGTTTTATAAGTCTTTGTTGTTGTGATAAGCCACGCCCCCTTGTGGCCATGTTTTTTTGACGGATCAAATTTCTTTTAGCTATTTTTGTAGAGGTTCACCTAAGAAACATTTCTGCCAAATCAATTTCAATTCTGACCACTGGTTTCAGAGTAGTAGATGTTATAAGTTTCTTAAATACATGTAGGCCACGTACCCTGGCCGTAATGTTTTTTGACTGAACAAAATTGTTTAGCTATTTTTGTTGAAGGTCAACAAGTGATCACTTCTACCAAATTATTTTGAATTCTAACCATCTGTTTTAGAGGAGAAGATTTTTAAAGTTTTCCTTACTGCAATAAGACATGCATCCTGTCGGCCATGTTTTTTGATCTGTCAAATTTCTTTTAGCTATTTTTGTAGAGGGTCACCTAGTGACCATTTCTGCCATTCTGACCACTGGTTTCAGGAGATGTTTGAAGTTTCATACATAGGGACATAATGGAAACTGGACACAACCCCTGGCAGCCATGGTTTTTGACGGATCAAATTCGTTTTAGCTATTTTTGTAGAAGGTCACCAGTAAATATTTCTGAAATTATTTTTAATTCTGACCCTGGTTTCTGATGATCTTGTTTGATTTGATTCTTTACGTCCCATCAACAATCTTTCAGTTATAAAGGGATGGGTCTTCCTGAGTTGAACCAGTACTAAGTTAGGTTTAATGTTCTTGCTCAAGGACACAACGCAGTGACGCCGGTGAGGCTCGAACCCCCGGCCTCGCGGTCTCGAGTCAAGCGCTCTACCACTGAACCCTGCCATGCTTGGAAGGCGACATAAAAAACAGTGTGGATCCAGATCAGCTGGCTTCATCAGAAGCCAGCTGATCTGGATCTTCACTGTTTCCAACATAGTTGATATATTTTTGAAAAGTTAAGCACACAGTGAACTTATTAGGTATGTTACCTATGACTATGTAATACTTACAGTTTCTTAGTCATGTTCCCATCTGACAATCTGATTGACATGTTGGGCAGGTCCCTCCAGTCAGATCCTGGGGCCAGTGGGATATTCTGCATTCTAGCATGTACCAAGGGACTCATATCTTTACAGATGTGATCACGTAAGATAGGCTGGTGCTGTTTACCTCGAATCTGCAAGAGAATGAGCCAATTTCAGGTATCTTTTCATGTCTTAATCCTCAACCGGAAACACCTAAAGGGGTACTTTGGCAAACAGTAAAGACCCAGATGAAATGCCCCATTTCAGGTATCTTTTTCATGTCTTAATCCACAACCAGAAACCCCTAAACAGGTACTTTGGCAAACAGTGAAGACCCAGATGAAATGCCGCATTTCAGGTATATTTTTATGTCTTAATCCTTGACAGGAAACCCCTAAATGGGTACTTTGGCAAACAGTGAAGACCTAGATGAAATGCTGCATAATGCAGCATTTCATCAGGGTCTGCACTGATTGCTAAGACAATTTTTTTGAAAACCGATCTTCAAAGAAAGAAATACAATATTGTTCGGAAATTATAGCCTGTGACCCCTCAGTATATACAATGGGCAAGCATAACTTTATTGTTTGTAACTTTATGGAAAATTTCATTGGTCTGAAGCATAAATTCTAATGGTCACATGAAGCCAAATATTTAGCCTAGTAAATCAAAGTCTCAGATCAGCATGCACATCTGCCCTGTTGATTTTTTTTAACTTAGTAATAGAGACTATCTAAACTCTTGAAAATAACGATGCTGCCAGTATAGCAAGTATACTATCTAGACAGCCAACATCAATGCTTTTGCAGTCTGATCTGTATCTTTGTTATTCTTTTAAAGCAAAAGCTTGTTCTATCAAACTTGGTTTATGTATTTGTTTTATCTTCTTCTTTACGTCCCAGTCAACACTATTTCAGCTATGTCGGGACAGGTCTTCCTGGGTTAAACCAGTACTAAGCAGGGATTAATGTGTCTTGCTCAAGAACACAATGCAGTACAGCCGGTGAGGCTTGAACCCACAACCCCTCAGTCTTGAGTCAAGCACTCTACCACCAAGCCACTGCCCTCTCTGGTTTATGTGTAATACATCACACAATCTTTGAACTAATTTAATCCCTAACATGCTGGATATTTTTGTGAACTATACTCTCTATTTTAATCCTATTGCCTTGCAGAATTCCTTTTATAAGCATGCATTTACAAGGTTCATACAGGCAAGTTTGTGTAAAATTCAAGGGCTTTCTAAAGACTTTCCTACTGTTTTAAGGTCTGAAAACTTATATAAAATACTGATTTACACATTAAATTTCATTTCAGTAATGTTGGACTGCTTTATATTTAAATATTTGTTTCAGAAAATATTTATAAAAGTGTGGTGCCTTTATTTGGTGCAGCATATGCTATGCTGCACCAAATAAAGACACCACAATTTTATACTGATTTAGGTCTAAAAAAAAACAACTGTTGAATCCTCCTCTAAATGGTAAATTCAAGGACTTTTCAAGGCCTTTGAGCGTTTTTCAAGTACTTTTCGAGGCAATTTTTCAAGACAGCCCTGTATATTCAAGTACCTTTCAAGCCTGTGCGAACCCTGATTTACCAGAAGATTGGGAGCCAGCTGATCTAGATCTACATTTTTTATAACAAGATATGTCAGTTTAGTAGATAACTATTACAAAGATATTGACTCACCAGTCTTTGGAAGTGTGAGAGTGGATCACCATCGTAAGATATTTCTTCCGACTTGGCTCCATTCTTGATCTCAGGAAGGTCGGACATTGTGTCTCTCACTGTTATTGTTCTAAATGGGGCGGAGTCTGTTCTTGTTATATTGGAAAGAAACTGTAAACAAAAAAAAATTTCCTCACCCTTTCAACATTACAGACTTGAAAAAGGATCTGGAAAAACAGTGTAATCCAGATGAGATGGCTCGTATGAGCCATCTCATCTGTATCTACACTGTTTGCTTACTAATTTTGCTCTTTTTTATCTCAATCTCAATTTTTGCAGGGTTTTTCCCAGGTTTTGTCTAACACCACTTTTTACTACAATGGACTCCTTTACAATTTAAAATGGAAGAGTTTACCTCAAAACTAAGGGGTGAAAGGGTTAACTTTAAGGACTACCATATTCAACCTAATAAGTGTGTATAATTTTACAAGCCCACACCCAGTTCTTTGCGGGCTGTCTACCATACAAAATTCTGATTTCTAATTAATCCAGGTTTGATTTTATCAGCAATATGGATATTTAGTGTAGATCTACTCAGTTTTCAAAAGTAAAATAAAGCCCAAATGGGATGGTTCTTTAAGTACCAACAACATATCTTTCAGGAGGTAGGTCAAATCATCTATGTATTTCACTTTTACTACTGCATTAGTTTTTGTCCTCTGTAGATTTTTTAAAAATTAAAGTTGTAAAAAAAACTTTCAGAAATACCACCAGTGTCAAACTATTTGCAAAGGTTATTGGCAGGCGAAAAAAGTCGCCACCAGTGAAGAAGGAACTGATACTTGGAGTCAGGCCTTTAGTTAAGAGCATGTACCAATAGATTACTTTTCTTATTTATCAACCAAAACATATGTTGTGGGTACTAGAGAGAACTGTCTCAATGAGACGGTTCTTTCGAGCACCCAAAACATGTGTTAAAACTGATGGGTAAGAAAAGAATTACAATATTAGGCTCAAAAATTTTGTTTATCTAAACCTATGCTTGGAGTCTATTAAGATATATCTGTATTTACCTTTTTATCATCCACCATTACTGTGAGCTGCATAGCTCTAGGAGCAAACACATGGAGAGGTTCTGGGTAGAATGGTAACTTCTCTCCTGGGGCAGCAGCCAGGATGATTGCCCTAAAATAAAACCAGTTGTATTACAGTAAGTATGGTTAATCAGGTTAAAACCCTTAAAGCGCCAATCACAACAAAAGTCGTCTGCTTTCTCGTCTGCTGAAATATTTTAGAAGCCTCTATGGCAAACAGTGTGGACCCAGATCAGACTGCTCCTATAGAAGCAGTCTGTTCTGGGTCCACATTGTTTGCTTCTATACTTAATTCGTCATTAATATTAGGCAATTATTTGCAGCAGACGACTTCAGCAGACAACATTTTCAGATGCATTTTTTTCTTGGCGCTTTAAGGGTTAAACAGGGTTTAAATTGAGTTTATCCAAGGGACCCTATTATAAGCCTTATTTCCAAAAGAAAATTTCTTTAATTTCCGCCAATTTTTAGAAGACTTTTCCCCGATCAAAATTATATAGCATTGCAAGTTTTATATGCCTTGCTTCTTTAAGATACCAAATAAGGCTTGGTTATTAATAATTCACACAAAATGCACAGACTAACAGGGGCCCAGTAGCCCAGTGCCCCTAAAGTTTGGACTGGGCCCTAAAAGGGCCAAGCTTGTCCCTGAAAAAGGGCAGCATGGAAAAGATGAATTCTTGTCAAATATGACACTGGATGTTGGATTATGGAAGTTTTCAAACCTTGATTCAACAGATTCTAAATACTGTTTATATATGGTAAATAATTAGAGGAATACAGATTTTGAGGGTCTCTGACCTAAATAAAGAGTAAAGCAAATACTTGGCAATGATGTTGCAATGAGTTTAATTTTCAGCTGAATCCTGGGCCCCTTCCTTTGGGCTGGGCCCCCAATCATACTGTTTTTGGGGACCAGCCTGCTACTGGTGATAAAAGTTTAGTCTGTATCCCTGTAATGTAAAGCTATATATTCTATGAAAATGTATATCTGACAAATTTTTTGTCTGTTGCAGACATAATTGGCATTTAACCCTTAAAGCGCCAAGAAAAAAATGCATCTGAAAATGTTGTCTGCTAAAGTTGCCTGCTGCAAATAATTACCTAACATTACTGATGAATTAAGTATAGAAGCAAACAGTGTGGATCCAGAACAGACTGCTCCTATAGGAGCAGTATGATCTGGGTTCACACTGTTTGCCATAGAAGCTTCTTAAACATTTCAGCAGACGATAAAAGCAGACAAATTTTGTTGCAATTGGCGCATTAAGGGTTGAGTGTTACTATTTCAGTTTTCAAGTTTCTTTGTTTACATATTAAGCCCATTACAACTGGAGGCCCAAAGCCCCTGTAAATGCATGCTAATGGTACCTTGATGAGCAAATTTTGGACATGTTTCAACAAAAAGAAAACCTATGTACAGCTATCATCTTCATCAACCAGATTCATTAACCCTTTGTATACTAATGGGTTCTTCCTACTTGCTTGATACAATGAACTTGGGATGGTCCATTGTACATATCTAGGGGTGTCGAGTTATAATTTTCAACAAATATTGTATTTTGTCTGGAAATCTTTTTAACCTTTACAAACAGTGTAGGGTCTTCAACTGTTTAGGGGTTTCCTGAATACAAAGGGTTAAATATAGGCCAAAATTAAGGCCAGAAATAATACTGTGCAGAGGTTGGGGGAGAAATTAGTGGAACTCTCCCCATGCACAAATGTAGTTTGGTCTATATTATCCTGGCCTTTATCTAACTCCAAAATGTTCTCAAACACAGATCCTCTGTAAATACACAGTTCATATCTCACTTCAAAATCCCTTAACCTCATTATCATAGAGATACCTTTAAACGCTTTTGCAAACAGAGCAGACCCAGATCAGGCAGCTCTTTTAAGAGCTGTCTGATCAGGGTCTACTCTGTTTGCTTAAATGGAAAGATGATATCTGATCCTACACAAGTGGACCTGACAAGTAATTTCGTTGTTCTATGAACCAACGTTAATGTTTATTTATATAATTATTCAAAGTGGGTGGAGCCTATCATGAATATTCATGAATATTTTAAAAGCTGCCTGATCAGGGTCTACTCTGTCTGCTTATGGAAAGATGATATATCTAATCCTACACAAGTGGACCTGACAAGTAATTTCGTTGTTCTATGAACCAACGTTAATGTTTATTTATATAATTATTCAAAGTGGGTGGAGCCTATCATGAATATTCATGAATATTTTAAAAGCTGCCTGATCAGGGTCTACTCTGTCTGCTTATGGAAAGATGATATATCTAATCTTACACAAGTGGACCTGACAAGTAATTTTGTTGTTCTATGTACCCACATGAATGTTTATTTATATAATTATTCATAGTGGACGGAGCCTAGCATGAATATTCATGAAGGAAAGGGCTAAACTTACCTTCTTCTGGTTTGAAACACCATAGCTACCCGCCTGTAACACTCCAAATGTACACTGGTACCCCATCTGTATGAGACATCTAGGTGCCAACTTCAACACCATAGTGGGTGGAGCCTAGCATCAATATTCATGAAGGAAAGAGTTAAACTTACCTTCTTCTGGTTTGAGCCACACCATAACTACCCGCCTGTAAGACTCCAAATGTACACTGATACCCCATCTGTATGAGACATCTTAGTGCCAACTTCAACACCATAGTGGGTGGAGCCTAGCATGAATATTCATGAAGGAAAGAGTTAAACTTACCTTCTTCTGGTTTGAGCCACACCATAACTACCCGCCTGTAAGACTCCAAATGTACACTGGTACCCCATCTGTATGAGACATCTTAGTGCCAACTTCAACACCATACTTCTCTTATAGGAGACAAAGTTACGCACATTCTCCAACAGGAAGTAACGAGGTCGGTAATAATCACAGTAACTGAGGTAGGATACAATCAAGGAATTCTGAAAAAGAAATTGAACTTTAAGTCAGATTAACCCTTTTTGACTAATGGAATTTTCCATAAAGTTTGATCCAGATAAGTCAGAATGGTCCATTATATATATCAAGGGGTCACAGGTTAAAATTTTCCAATAATATATTGCATTTCTTTCTTTAAATTTTGATTTTTTCTCAAGCAAACAGTGCAGACCCTGATGAAATGCCACAATATGCGGCATTTCATCTGGATCTTCACTTTTTGCCAAAGTACCCATTTAGGGGTTTCGGGTCTAAAAAGGGTAAAAGTAATTGATGCGAATTATATGAATTGCTAGTTGGTGTTGTTTTTTTTTTGTTATTTTTGCTATTTCTCAATAAATACTTAAAACAGCCAGGGTTTTCCTTGACCCCCTGTTTATGTAGTAAATGACCCCCATCTAAATGACCCTTTAAATATAAGTTTTAATTCTTTATTTTTCAAAAGGTTAGGGGAAAACCCAGAACAGCCAATTTGAAAATTAACTTCAGATCATAGATATCAAATCCCACTCCCTAACAACTATGCTTCACTGATGGGCAACAAACTTTTGTCATCTTTTGCATACTTCTCACAGCATCCGAGACGAGGCTGTGTAGCTAAGTACTGTGTATGTATTCAGTAGCTTACTGATCAACACTTTACATTCTCCCCACATTGAGAAATGGTTAAACTACCTTAAATTTGGAGTATTCTCTGGAATTGAATCTGTTCATACCACTGAAGCCCTGACATGGTGGACCACCACACAACAACTCCACATCTCCTTTCTGAGGTAACTTCTGGCCTATATCATCTGTCTTCTCACCCTATAGCAGAAATAAACATAACTGACATAACAATTTGAGCTGCGACAATGTGGCATTTTGACAAATGTAGAATCAGACCAGGCTGTGCAGTCTCCTTTTAAGCTTAGAAACTCAAAATGATGTTCAGTCAGTAGCTTAGCATCCATAGAATATTAAAGCGACTAGCAACGGCTCTGATCAGACTGCGCGTATGCCCAGGCTGGTCTGAGCCTTTGCTGGTCGTAGATACCACTTTGTTGGAAATTTCATGTTGCGGCTCTTTTATAACTGACAATTCATGCTATCTACATGAATGAGAATGTGTTAGTTTTTATTTCTACACAAATATTTGATGTGGTGCTCATTAGAAAATTTCCCAGTTATTTTAAGCTTTTCGAGAAAAAAATGTGACCTTTACTGACCTATGGCCAGAAATTGGTAATATGCAAATTTAGGTAATTTGAAATAAATGGTGGACAAGCTTGACCATTAAATTTGAAACAAATGACTATTTTGCATATATCTGCATCATTCAAGCATCTGTCTAAACTCTGCATGCTCAGTTGTTTTTCATGTATCATTTTTAAGTGAACTTTTAAAAAATGCCAGCAGAGTGTCAAACAGTTTCGTTTGAAGGCGATTATGTATCAAAATTGTGTTCATCAAGAAAGTGTAAAAGTCATGACTTGTGGTCAAGAAAGGGTAAAAATAATGACTTGTGGTCAAGAAAGGGTAAAAGTAATGACTTGTGGTCAAGAAAGGGTAAAAGTCATGACTTGTGGTCAAGAAAGGGTAAAAATAATGACTTGTGGTCAAGAAAGGGTAAAAATAATGACTTGTGGTCAAGAAAGGGTAAAAGTAATGACTTGTGGTCAAGAAAGGGTAAAAATAATGACTTGTGGTCAAGAAAGGGTAAAAGTCATGACTTGTGGTCAAGAAAGGGTAAAAATAATGACTTGTGGTCAAGAAAGGGTAAAAATAATGACTTGTGGTCAAGAAAGGGTAAAAGTAATGACTTGTGGTCAAGAAAGGGTAAAAATAATGACTTGTGGTCAAGAAAGGGTAAAAGTCATGACTTGTGGTCAAGAAAGGGTAAAAATAATGACTTGTGGTCAAGAAAGGGTAAAAATAATGACTTGTGGTCAAGAAAGGGTAAAAGTCATGACTTGTGGTCAAGAAAGGGTAAAAATAATGACTTGTGGTCAAGAAAGGGTAAAAGTAATGACTTGTGGTCAAGAAAGGGTAAAAATAATGACTTGTGGTCAAGAAATTGTAAAAGTCATGTCTTGTGGTCAAGAAAGGGTAAAAGTAATGACTTGTGGTCAAAAAAGGATAAAAGTCATGACTTGTGGATCACAAGTCATGACTTTTACCCTTTCTTGACTAATACATGAATATTTAGGCAATGTTATTGAGTAATTTGCTGCCAGTTTTCCTCAAGTAAATAGACATCGACTTACATCCATGACTAGCTTCAAGAGTAGGTTACAATCTTCACTGAACACAGTACTCCCGGGGTTGTTCAATCTGAAGGCTTGGGCTGCAGGCTCTTCTTTCTCGATGGCCCAGCGAGACTCAGCTATACCTGCCTGGTGGAACCCTTCAGACAAACCTAAAATTAGAGCAACAAATGAAAATGAACCACAACCTAAAATGAGATATCCAAATTGACAACATTGGGGATTTTCAAAAAAAATCATTTGAATCAGTGACCCCAACTTTTGCGAACACAATAACTGAACAACTTTATTTTCTAGCCTTCAAAAGCAAATTTTCTAGAAGTGTTAATAAAACTGTAATAAGCAAGCCCCTGCCTTTAGTAACCAGATTTTGCTTTTCATGGAAAAACAAACACTTGGTTAATACTAGCCACAGGCCATTAGTTAAGAGTGTGTACCAGAAAAATAATTTTCTTATTTCTCAACCAAAACATAGGTTGGTGGTACTCAAAAGAACCGTCTCATTGGTTCTTTTGAGCATCCAAAACATATGCTAAAAGTTATGGGTAAGAAAATATTTACAAGTTTACGCTGAAATTTTTTGTTTATCTAAACCTATGTAGCCAGGATGTTATTGAAGAAATTCTGTTTCCTATGTCAAAACTCATGATGTAAATTTGGTCTTTTTCAGCTGAATGAAATGAAATTCATGACCTTTTCAGACTTAAACACCAGAAATTGTTGATACTTTAGATGAAAATTGATGCTTTTGTTAATTTGATTTTTGTTCTGAGAGTGAGTATCATTTTGTAAAATTCAGTAAAACAGAACCGTTTGCGTTTCTTGTGTTCACTGGAAGCAAATAAGCCAGCACGAGATTTTGGTAATTATTGCGTAGGTGAACTGATTTGATTTTGATTTGATTCTTTATGTCCCATCAACAAACTTTCAGTTATAAAGGGACGGGTCTTCCTGGGTTGAACCAGTACTAAGCTAGGATTAATGTTCTTGCTCAAGGACACAGCCCAGTGACACAGGTGAGGCTCGAAAAATTATTGAATTTCTTTGATTTTGTCAAAGCAAACCCTGATGAAATGCCGCATCATCGCATGATGCGGCATTTAATCTGGGTCTTCACTGTTTGCCAAAGTACCTGTTTAGGGGTTTCCGGCCCACAAAAGGGTTAATGAAGGTCAAGTTTAAAATTAAATTAGACAACCTACCACCACATCCTGCAAATACATCAAGTGTCCTCAGTCTTCGTATCTCTGATTGTTTCTCTGTCTCTGTCTCTACCGGTGCAGAACTCTTCCCCTTCCCTTTCCCCTTGCCTTTTCCTTTACCCTGAAGTCAAACAAGGTTAACCACAATAATTGAGCCGTGGCATGAGATTTCAAACAATGTGGCATTTTGACATGTGTAGACTCGGACGAGCCTGTGCAGCCTCCTTTGAAGCTTAGAAACTCCAAATGATGTTCAGTCGGTATCTTAACAGTCATAGAATATTCAAGCGACTAGCAAAGGCTCTGATCAGACTGCGCGTATGCGCAGGCTGGTCTGAGCTTTGTTGGTCGCACATACCACATTGTTGGAAATCTCATGCACTGGCTCAATTACTATTATCTCAGTGTACCAAAAAGCTGAAAATTATGAGAGTGCATAAGGATTCTGACAGCTTTGTTTCCAATAAAATTGGGAGATCCGGTAATGCGGCAGTAGTCTGAACTCTTAACCTGCCCACATTTTTGTTCTGAAAATATTGCCTGCTTATTCTGTCTACTGCATATATTCAAATGTTTGTTTGTTCTGTTTGATTTGATTCTTTACGTCCCATCAACAATCTTTCAGTTATGTAGGGAAGGGACTTCCTGGGTTGAACCAGAACTCACTACCATTAATGGGTCTTGCACAAGGACACAACACAGTGATGTCAGTGAGGCGCGAACCTGCGGCCCCACCGTTTCAAGTCAAGCACTCTACCACTGCTCTCCGTATATTCAAATGCATTCGGAAATACTTTTAAGAAACAATAAGAAATATGAAACTTTCCTTTATATTTGAAACTCAAAATAAATCTTACCTTTCCCTTTGACCCCATCAACCTGGCTTTAACTGGAGGCTCTTCGAACGTCTTTGTTTCTGTATTATAAGCCTGGAAACAGAACAATTGAGCAAGTGCATGTGATTTCCAACAATGTATTATTTTGACATGTGTAGACTCTGCAGCCTCCTTTTAAGCTTAGAAACTCCAAATGGTGTTCAGTCAGTAGCTTAACAATCATAGAATACTCAAGCGACTAGCAAAGGCTCTGATCAGGCTATGCATGGGCGCAGGCTGATCTGAGGCTTTGCTGGTCGTACATACCACATTGATGGTATTCTCATGCACTGGCTCAATTTTAATTTTCAAGTTCCAGAAGCAAATTACTAAAACAGGAAACAGGCCTTCAGATTTATGGTGGGCCCACGTCATTGTCCCATGATTTCAAAATCTGGCCCGTCACTTTCAAGGCAGTGGGGCCAGTGGACCATCCTTTTTATGTGTGAAAAAATCTCTCTTTAATAAAAATATTCATCTAACAGCAAGTCTACAAACTCCACAAAACAGAAAGTACATGTAGGTAGTCAATACAGTAAAATATGTCTTAAGCAGCCACTAAAAAAAGACAAAACAAAGATCTGAATAACAAATGGTAGCTTAATGAAGGTCAAAAGTATTGCAGAATGCTCCCCTTGGAGCATTCTGCAATACTTTTGACCAGCATTAAGCAATAATTGGTTTTATTTTTTGAGTGGCCGCTTAATATAATCTGACAGCAGTTAATGTACATATATGCATACAAGTGTCTGTGTCAGTGTGTAGATAAAGTATACAACCCAAATGTCAACTTTGATTAGTTTGATATGCTTGGGCCCATCATTTCAGAAAATGACCCACCATTTTTTGCTCCATGGGTCACTTCACCCCACCAATCTTGAAAAATATCTGAACTTGAAACCCTGGAAAAGTATGTGCAAACAAATATTTCCAGATTAGACTGCACCAAAGCAGCCTCAACGGAGACATTTTGTTTGTTCTTAAGATTGTTTATCAATATCTACTGTTGGTTAGACAAGTTCATTAACTGTACAGTAAAACCGGTCTTAAGCGGCCATTCAAAAATAGACAAAACAAAGGGCATAAAGACAAACGGTAGCTTAATGAAGGCCGAAAGTATTGCAGAATGTTCTCTTGAAGCATTCTGCAATACTTTTGACCTATATTAAGCGATAATCGGTCTTGAAAACCAATTTTTGATCTTCTTATTTAGTGGCTGCTTAAGACAGGTTTTACTGTATTATAGAAATTCAGTGCTCACTTGAAAGATGTTAACCATACTGCATTCCGAATCACTTAATAATGAAAATGAATAACTAACTAATGTTTAAGCACTCATCGCTTTGCCTCAAAGAAAACAATATTTAAAACAGTTTGGATCCAGATCAGACCTGACATCGTGTTAGGCCTGATCTGGGTCCAAACTGTTTGCAAAGATCAGCAGCAGACAACAAAATATTGTTGTAAGTTACAAGCAAAAGTATGTGCACGAAGTACTGATTAAATGCTTCTTCAAGCTTGCCCAGGAAAAAGTGTGGTTAGGTGAACTGACCATCCCGCCCTCACCATAGTTGTTGCCTGGGACGAAAAGCAACAAAACAAACAAACAACAACATTTGCCTCGGGGGACAGCTCTAGTACGCTTACCTCAGCAAAGTAGAATTTATCTTCACCCTTCAAGAAGAAATTGTCTCTCTCTAGGGTAAACTCCTCACTGAACACAACACTACACTTCCCCCTCACAAGCTTGAATTCTACTGTCGCCTCTGCAAAAATATACAGTTCACTCTCTATAACTCAAACTCTGATAACTCAAGAAACCTGCTTAAACCTTATTCCACCACTATTTTTGTCCTGAAAATGCTGTAGACGCTTTTTACCTCTGCTGTATATATTCAAGTGCACTTCAGAGATTTTTTCCATGGAAGCAAACAAAATGAATCCTGATCAGACTGCTCCTTTGATTAGATTGCTCCCAATGATCTGGGTCCATATGGCTACCCGAGAACAAAAGCAGAGGAGAGGAGCAGATGACAACAGTTGTGACGAGAGCGCTAACCTTGTTATGTGGGTTAATTTGATAAGTGAACACAGTATGGTTCATTGTATATACCAATGGGTCAGAGGTTAGAATTTCCTAGGTATGAGGCCGACCTTAAAAAAATTTTGGTTTGCCCTGCTCCTACCTACCCACACAAAACAGGCCCTACCCCAAAAAAATTATTACCTTTCTGAGAATCTTTTTTTTTGTAATTCTTTAACAAACTCTTCTTTAAAATCATTAAAAGCTGTATTTTAATTGAAGGTTACAGAGACTGTTATCATATGCATTCTTACCTTATATACAGCATTTGTAGACCTCTAAAAGTGATAGTAAGAAGGTCACAAAATTATGCTGAATTTCTAAAAAAAAGAAAGACCTACCTTCCTACCCAAACAGAAATTTGTCGGTAGGAGCAGGGCAAACAAATATTTTTTAAGGATGGCCTGATGCATTTCAGTCTCTGAAGATAACTTTTATCTTAGCATACAGTGCTGACCCTGATGAAATGCCACATTCTGTGTCATTAAGAATGTGGCATTTAAACTGGGTCTTCAGTGTTTGCCAAAGTACCAATTTATCAATTTACGAGTAATACGACAGTACAAACAGGGTTTAGTCGAAAGGTATTTGCTTTAATTAAGGATATTTCTGTATCAAAATGATGATGGGCTCTTAAAATGGACTTCAGAATAATAATGGGGACAAAATCCCTAACATCCTATGAGCAAAATTACCATCAGAAATGAATGGTTTAGTCAGCCTAAGTCAATTCTTAGGGACATTTCACATATACACTGAATCCGAACCGAAACTGAAACCAAAAACGTAACGGCAACCGAATTGCATTGTTTCGTTTACAGCAGGCCTTTCACATATGAACTGAATCCATGGACGAAAACACAGAAAATGCCTGTTTAATTTGGACTTATTTCCCTCTCAGACAGCAGAAATACCTTTACAAAACAAATTGTTCCTTGTCACTGCCTTAAGTTCGTGGTCTTTATAGTTGCTCTGGGTCTAACCCCACAAAAGTTGTCTGTACTATCGTGCTTGTAAAATAATCACACAATTGTCTCGCTGGACAATCTTTCAATGACTTCATGATTACTGAGTAATAAACAACCCATGTGGCTGTATATGTGCAAATTTAATTCAAATTACCTGTCGTATTTGTTGAAATTCAGCCACCAAAACCAAAAAATAAAATCCAATTCATGCACGTTTTCAGTTCGGTTTCGATTCGTTTTCGGCGTATATGTGAAAGCACTCATAGGTGCTAAGGCATTTTAATTTTTTGTTCGGTTTCAGTTCGGTTTCGGTATATGTGAAATGGCATTTAGAATAAATTCATAGTTTTAACCAAATATCTGGATCTGTTTCAGAATAAACCCATGGGGTGTACTTCTGCATTAACTATCCTTATTTCTTTAACCCATATAAGCCTAGCGTCCTTTTTGTGGGACATAGGCGAACAGTGCAAACCCAGATCAGACGCCACATTCTGCCGCGTCTGATCAGGGTCTCCACTGCTTGCTTACAGGGTGTTCTATTAAAATTTGAACAAAAGTGAAAAATACCACACAACAACCCTTAAAACGGAAATGGACTGGTCCAAATCATAATGGTGGGCAATTCCATTTGGATTAAATGGGTTAATTTCAAAAATTATATGTTGCAGGCACAGATTCTTTTTTACCTAGAAGTCTTGAACAGTCATTGAAGATGTCAAATCCCTAAGCAACAGAGCCCAATTCAAATTGTCCAAGTCAAGCACATGTAAGGACCAAATCCCGAAAAAAGTATGCCTTGCAAACTTTCTAATCATGACTATGACTTGTGTCTAGTTTCATTTTGAATCTTGAAAGAATGACTCTCAACATGAATCAACATGGCAAAAATGCCCTTTTACTGAGCATACAAACTACAAAATATATGTCCAAGCCCAAGGTCTCATAGCTAGAGATTATCAGTTACATCTCATATCAACTGCATTGCTGCACTTTGCCTGATAAACATTGTCTATCTCACGGTATGTGCCTTTATCAGGTCATGATGACGTTGCACTTTTTGAATGACGTTGCTAATGACGCTGAATCAACACAAAAATTGAAAATTACGTCACAATCGCTAGTTTGAAGAGTTAAAGCTGCATAGTCTGTAACTTTTGATCTTCTAATTTTAAAAATAATGTTTTTATTTTTCAAGAACGCAGTAAAAATATTCAAATTCAGGTCAACATTTTACCATTTTCGTAAATCTTAACAAGTTATCACTATCAAAACAACTGCATTTATGTTAAAATTCAACGGTCTATATTTATTGGAGGGACGCAAATAATTACCAACAAGAGAAAAATACACCTATTTGATAAGATAATTCACTTTTCCATGCAGTTTTCAGCTGTACTGAACATTTTTATTGTGAAAACATAGCTTAATTCTACTTTTACAAATGATTTAAAAAGAAAATAAAATTTTTCGAAAAATGTTCATAGTTACAGAGTATGCAGCTTTAAACTGATAAATAGAATACCAGGTTAGCGTCTTTTGATATGAAGTTTACCAGGCTCAGCTCTGAGAACGCATTTTGAATCGCTGGGCAAGCCTCGCGATTTCAACATGCCTTCTCAATGCCTTGCCTGGTAAACTTTATATCAAAAGACACTCACCTAGTATTCTATATATATCTGAACCGATATGAACAAAAATGTTGTGCACATTTTCACATCGTTTCTTGTCATCTCTTACCTTCATCAGTATAATATATCTGGTTCAAATCCATCTGGTGACCGGCTGCTGCCCCTTTATGTGTATTCTCTGGTCTGTAACATAGGGCCAGTTAAGCAAATTTTTTTAGCGTAAAATTGTGATTATTTTCTTACCCATCAATTTAAACATGTGTTTTGGGTGCTCAAAAGAACCGTCTTATCAAGACGGTTCTTTTGAGTAGCCACAACATATGTTTTGGTTGAGCAATAAGAAAAATAATTTTCTGGTACGCACTCTTATCTGGAGGCCTACTGTAAGTAGAGTAGAATGTGATTATCAGGACAAAAGTTAGCACGGCCACATATTGCACGCAGGATAGTTTTTCAAGATTTTTTTACATCAAAATAAACTTATTTAAATAATTCTTTAAGAATGCCCCCCAGTTTTGAACAGTCTGGGCCTGATCTGGATCCAAACTGTTTGCAAAATTTATCAGCAGACGATTCCAGCAGGCAAGGAGTTAATTGCTTTTCACAACTTAGGTCATCTGCTGTTGTTTTGTAAGCCTTTATAACCAACAGTATGGAACGGATACTTAATATAAAGCAGCCTGATCTGGGTCTATACTATTTGTATGCAACTTAAAATTGGGCCTTGTCACAAGAAAACCTGTCTTCGGGGGTTTTCCGACAAAGTGAGACTCAAACCATTCTCCTTGACCTTAGCTAGAGACTTGCTAGAAAAATGAAATTTCAGCTGCAGCAAGTTTTAGATTATACTTTCCAAAGAGCGAATAACAAAGGCACTGAGCAGACTGCATGGATGTGCAGGCTGGTCTGCGCCTATGTTGTTCGTAAACCCTGAAGACAGGTTTTCTTGCCCAGCAGCCCAATTAATCTGTTGTAAAGGTAAAATATTGCAGCAGAAGTGACATTTTCAGCTGTATTTTTAATTTTGGCCTTGACGCGAGAAAACCTGTCTTTGGGATTTGCGACAAACAAAGGCACAGACCAGCCTGCGCATCCCGGCAGACTGATCAGAGCCTTTGTTATTCGCTTTTTAAAAGTATCATATCTAAGCTAGTAAGCTTGCTCCACGCAAAATTTCAATTTTCTAGCTAGGCTCTGTAGCTGAGGAGACTGGTTTGAATCTCGCTTTGTCAGAAACCCCAAAGACAGGTTTTCTCACGAGGAGGCCCATTTGATCTCTGTTTAACTGCTATTGTGCTTCCAAAACTGAAGTGAAGATGATTATTTATCAAATCTTACTACTGTGTCAGTAGGCATATCTACAACACATGAATAGATATATATCAACACCACCTACTTGAGTTGTTCTTTCATCTATTTTTCCCCCATGATTAACTTCAATAGGATAAAATTTCTAGGACCATTTTGTATCAAACTATAATCACATCCCAGGGGACAAAAATATTTCAATATTGCACTTGTCCTGCAGGACGAGTGTCTTACAATTTTCACTCGTCCTGCAAGCACATGCACTTGTCCTTTAAAAGCCCATGCAATAAAGAACATATGGGAGTAATAAGCAATATGACTTCTGAGTAATTTTTCCCAAAGCACTCGTCTACAGGACGAGTACTTTGGGAAGACTTACTCCTCCTTTCTAGATTTCACTCGTAATTACGAGCGGACGAGTGGAATTTTTGTCCTCTGCATGATCCGACCAGCAGTTTTTTGGACAAGATATTTACAGGCTTCCTGCCCAATGCCATGGCATCTAGATCTCAGTGTGGAATCATTTCTTTGAACAACGAAACAGGGGTGTAAAATTCCACTAGCCCGCTCGCATTTGCAACTAAAATGTTATGCAGAGCGAGTAAATTTTTGACAATTTGTGTAGTACTTTTCTAATTTACAGCATCTCAGAGAAAATTTGGGACATGAGGGCGAGTAACTTATTTGGAAATTTTACACCCCTGACGAAAGAGATTGAAAACCCTAAATATATATACCTGTAGAACTTCTTAACTCTGATCTTGATTTCATCCAGATTTGGCAGTTTGCTTCCTGTATCTTTGACATAGATCTCTTCAATTCTAGCAATCCTCAGGACCTCAGGCACTTGATCATTGGATCCTTTAATGTATTCAGATTTTCTGTAAGCTTCTGGATAAAGCTCTTCATCCATCTAAAACAGAAAGGGTGAATTACGGTTGAGCGGAAATCATAACGTGACGAAGTATGAAATGAGCGGAGAACCATACAGTCAAAAGAGCAGATGGATAATTCATTCAAATCAGCCAATTTTCCAGGTAATGAAAGACCTTCATATAAGTATTCACTCAGTTGTGTTACCTGTAATAGCCAATATTGCTCAGTGCTTAATGGGTGATTGGGAGCGCATTGCAGTGGCGGATCCAGAGGGGGTTCGGTTCGCTCTCCCTCCCAGCTATTAAATATCCTATGAAAATGAAATAATTTGGTCTCTCTGAGACCAAATTATTTCATTTTCATAAGATTATTTAAGATAAATGAGATAAAATCAGCAAAGGGAACCCCCACACCTTTATACTTATCAACCCCCATTCCAGGAATCATTGATGAAAGCCCGGTTCGTGTCAACGGTCAGTACAGCAAGGAGTTTGGGGTTGGAATTGGTGTGCATCAGGGATCTGTTCTCAGCCCGTTGCTTTTCATACTTGTGCTGGAAGCCCTGTCGGGCCAGTTCCGTACTGGTGTGCTTGCTGTAATGGCAGACTCACTTGAAGAATGCGTTTCAAGGTTGAAGGTATGGAAAGAGGGTATGGAACGCAAGGGACTGAGAGTCAACATGAACAAGACAAAGTTCATGGTCTCGCAACTGCGGCTTGACCTTCTTCGCAACTCTGGAGCGTTCCCCTGTGCAGTCTGTCGGAGTGGTGCTGGTGTGAACTCTATCCAGTGCTCGCAGTGCATGTATTCGGTGCACAAGAAGTGCAGTGGTGTTAGAGGAAGATTGGCTGAAGATCCAGACTATGTCCAAGATGCTGTGATCAGGCTCGACCAATTGACAATAGACCTGTCACACAGGTAGATGTGGATGGAACGCTACTGGACGTGGAATCCAACTTTTGCTACCTTGGAGACATGCTGTGTGCCGGGGGAGGATGCAAGCTTGCCATCGTCACCAGATGTAGTACTGCCTTGGGAAAGTTTAAAAGGCTTCTTCCTATTCTGACATCCAAGCACGTGTCCCTAAGGACCCGCGGGAAAGTCTTCAACGCCTGTGTACGTTCTGCCCTTTTACATGGTAGTGAAACCTGGGCACCTACCGTGCCAGACTTGCAGCGGCTTCGCCGGAATGACAGATAAATGGTCCGCTGGATCTGCAGAGTCAGAGATGATGAGGAAGTGTCCACGGACACACTCTGCGCATTGTTAGGAGTGCAGGAGGTGACAGCAGCTCTACGCACTAGGCGTTTGAGATGGTATGGACATGTTGCACGCTCCTCTTCATGCATAAACTCCATCACAAGTATGACGATTCCTAGCGCCAGAAGAAGAGGGAGACCTAAAAAGACCTGGTTTGAGTGTGTTAAGGCTGACATGAAAATGTGCAGCCTTGGCAGCATCGATCCACTGAACAGAGAGGCCTGGGGATAGGGTGTTAGACACTCTAGTCACCTGCTGCCTACCCCAGTACCTGGCACACCCGCAGCAGTAGAAAAATAAACTCAGGATCAAGTCAAAGTCAAGTCAATTGATCCACCCCTGCATCGCTCATTTAAATGATTTAAACATCTGCTCTTTTGCCTTATGGTTCTCCGCTTTCTTATTACGGATCCGCTCAAACGTAAATCTCCCAACAGAAAATAACAGAGTTACAAAGGTCTGAAACTGACATTTTGAGATTTGAGATTTGAGCCAGGTCATGTGAAAATGATAGTTACATGGATGAAAGCAGGGTTCAAATTTAACTTTTTTTGCAACTTGCTAATTTTAGCGAGAGCTTGTATTTCTAACTCGCTAAATCAAATTTTCTACTTGCATTTTTTGCAGAAGCAAACTTTCATGATTTTTCATCAAAAAACTTTATATAACTCTTATTAGAAGGCATGTTAAAATGATGAGCACTTGCTTGTCCAACAGCTTTGATCGAATGTTGAACTCTTTATGCCATCCACTTCTGTAGAAATCTTGCAAACCGCTTCATTCCGCTTGTGTTTACATGACCGTTGGGAAGTCTCCGCCCAGTGATGTAACACTCTCCAAAAAGGAGGACTGACATAGTAACTTCCCTTGGTTTCTCATCCGAAATGTTTTTTTTTATTGTTTGTTTAAGTAAAATACTTCAAAGAAAAAATTTCTTGATTTTTCAAAAAGCAGACACGGACTTGGATCAATCCAAGTTTGAAGATTATAATGTCCGCGAGTGCAAGAGGCAGTATGAATATATAGCCTCGTTCTGATTTCTACCGTTGCCATGAACAACAGACCTCGGAAAGACACAACAAAATTATTTATAGCCGTTTCCTCGCGAGAAATCTTTCTCTTGGCTGACTGCACATCTCCTTTGCGCTTAAATATGATAAACAATACCTCTTCACTTCCGGATTTCTATTTTCGCTTTTAAAACGGCCAGAAAATCCAACTCGCAAATAAATTCAAGTGCTAATTTTTCCTACTCGCATTCTGCAAAATTCAATCGCATTTTGCGAGTATGCGAGTGCTAAATTTGAACCCTGGAAAGTTCAACATTTCCAAAATCTTTGAACTTTTGAAATTCAAATCTTAAACCTTGCAGTATGCCTACAAAATATTTACCATTCAAAGTTTAGATTTTCAATTTTCTTCAGAAATACTGAAAATAAAAGAGAAGCTATTATTAGCTGCCTAATTCAGTATTCACTATGAAGGCTGACATTCTATGGAAAGTCTTTTGAGGCTGACTTTCTATGGAAAAGTCTTAAATTCAGAAACAATCCTTGAATGCTTACCAATTTTCAAGGCTGTGGCTCATAGATGATAAGATGACCTGCTATAATGGGATACATGACAGAAGAATGAATAGATAGATAGACAGGCTGAAAGCAATATTTTAAGTTTTCCTCACTTTTTTTCAAAATTGGCGCTATAATGAGGTACGTAAATGATATTGATGGAATGGCAAAAAGCTAAAACCCTGATCAGAGTACCCCTTCATCAAGAGCTGTCTGATCAAATTAAACTCTAAAAGCGCCAATTGCAACAAAAGTCGTCTGCTTTTCTTGTCTGCTGAAATGTTTAAGAAGCCTATAGGAGCAGTCTGATCTGGGTCTACCCTGTTTGCTTCTATACTTGAATTTGTCAGTAATGTTAGACAATTATTTGCAGCAGACGAATTCAGCAGACGTCATTTTTCAGATGCATTTTTTCTTGGCGCTTTAAGGGTTAAAACTATTTGGTAAAGACTATCTGTTCAAAAAGTAAATAGAAAACACAGAAAAAAGCACTTACTAATTTTTTGTCTGACTTAAGTTTCTTTTGTGCAGCTGTTTTCACACTGTAACCGTAAGCTGTAGGTGAGATGTAGCAGCAATCCCCTACATTGTACTCCAGGCCATCTCTTCGAACACTGGTATAGCAAATCCTGTCGTCTTTATTACTGTCAATCTCCTCTCCTAAGGCTGGTGTTTCTTTCTACAAAGAGAAATGAGCCGTGTCATGTAATTTCCAACAATGTGGCATTTTGACAAGTGTAGACTCAGATGAGCTTGTGCAGCCTCCTTATAAGCTTAGAAACTTTAAATGGTGTTCAGTCAGTAGCTTAACAATCATAGAATACCCAAGCGACTAGTAAAGGCTCTGATCAGACTGCGCATATACCAGCAAAGCCTCAGAACAGTCTGCTCTGAGGCTTTGCTGGTCGCACATACCACATTGTTGGAAATCTCATGCACTGGCTCATTTTATATCTCTAACAACAGAAAGTAAAAGAGAATATGCCCTTAGTTAGGATGCGTAACAGAAAAATAATTTTCGTATTTCTCAACCAAAACATATGTTGTGAGTACTCAAAAGAACCGTCTCAATAAGACGGTTCTTTGGATTGAGACGGTTCTTTTGAACACCCTAAACATACGCTAAAAATTATGGGTAAGAAAATATTTACACTTTTACGCTGATAACCTGAGAAAGAATATATCATTTTCAGCCTAATAAGTGCACATGCTTCTTTAGCTTCATGGGAATAACCAGGGATGCTTACTCTATTTAAATTGGTGATTTCCAGCAAATTCTATTTCCTACTAATATGCACAGGTTTAGATAAACAAAATGTTTGAGTGTAAAATTGCAAATATTTTCTTACCCATCAGTTTTAACATATGTTTTGGGTTCTCAAAAGAACCTCCTCATTGAGACGGTTCTTTCGAGTACCCACAAAATATGTTTTGGTTGAGAAATAAGAAATTTAGTTTTTGGTACGCACTCTTGACCTATAAAGGCCTGATATTGTTTCAATGTGTGGATGAAAAACTGTGGGGCTACTCAAAATATATAAATTATAATTCACCATTACATTTTACCCTGATTCAGCCAGTATTTTTCCATGCTTATTATGTCTGCTGAATACATGTATATTCTAAAACATCCCAGACTGTTTTTAGGATGGAAGGAAATAGCATGAACCCTGATAGGAGCAGTCTGAATTGGGGCTCCCAAAGCATATCTGTCAATAATAAAGCAGACATTTTTTAATAATATTCATTATGCCAAGAAAAAAATGTGTGGTTCAGGTTACTCAACCTACCCTAATTTTTAACACCCTACCCAAAACTTTTTTCTTCATATTCTGAAGTTGGAAGAGAATAGCAGAACAAAATAATTTTATTCTGCTATTCTCTGAACTTCAGAATTTGAAAATCAAAATATAAAAATGACCAGTTGAGATGTAAATTATCTAAATTTCTATGCATTCAGTCTTCCGTATTGGAAGTAAAAGGATCAAAACAAGGTTTGTTTGTTTGTTTTGTTGCTTTGCGTCCCAAGTCAACAGCTATGGTCATTGCGGGACGGTCAGTTCACCTAACCACACTTTTTCCTGGGCAGGCTTGAAAAAGCGGTTAACCAGTAATTCGTGCACATACTTTCGCTTGTAACTGACAACAACCCTTCTTGAATGAATCAGTGGAAGGGAGGAGAATGACCGTAGAAATCATTTCATGATCAATCTCCACGAAAGTGTGGAACCAGACCAGGATCGAACTCGCGACCCCTGGATCTGCAATTAAAACAAGGTTATATCTTCAAAAATAGACCCTTTTATATCAGTTTAGTCTTATTTAATACATTTCCAAGCAGGTCTGAATATTTCAAGAAAAAAGTTTAAAAAAAAAAAAAAATAGTATCCTACCTACCTACCCTAATTATTTTTCAGAGTGTAACCTGAACCACACATATCTTTTTATTTGGCCTTACCAAAAGGATTGGAAACTCAAGTAAATTTACCTTTCTTAATT
Source organism: Loripinus fragilis (assembly GCA_964019695.1). Lineage (NCBI taxonomy): Eukaryota > Metazoa > Mollusca > Bivalvia > Lucinida > Lucinidae > Loripinus > Loripinus fragilis. The sequence goes on from OZ026515.1 coordinate 39,810,092, forward strand.
CATTGAGTCTATGACAACTGAAGCAGAACTTGTGCGTCAAGTGTTCTGGAATCTCTCCTGGGGCTGGAGGGTCCTCAAACCTCGCCAAATCCGGGTCGTAAAACTTCTGGTAGAAATATGTCTTCCCATCATCCTCTTTGACAGGATGTGTCGCAGCTTCCCCGCCAAGCATAAACCAGTCCGAGGCAGCCTCCTTTTGGATGACTGTCACCTTTGATATTGTGTACTGAAGGTCAGAATCCTCGCAGTCGTCGGCCAGAAACAGTTCCAGGGGATCCGACGCCTCTCCTAGGACGGTGTCTGTGCCGCGGCAGAACCAGTGAGCATGAAATTTCTTTTCTCCGAACCTGTCCTCCCACATGTATGCTATCTGGGCAATGTAGCAAGGGATGCTGGGGTCATCGGGCATCACAGAAACATACTCTCCAACAGAAACCTAGTAGAATGAAGATCGCATCAGAAACTATGTTAAAAAATTTGATCACATTTCTTTTGCTATTTTTATTGACCTAAAATGCAAGCAAGAATAGCATACTGTGAAGACCCTGATCAGACTACTCAGCCTGATCTGGATCTGCACAGTTTGCCAGGCAAGTCTTTCCAGTAACCATTTTTAAATATATATTTATATATTTACTGTACACAATGACTTGATGCAATGGTCAAGCATACCATGCCACAATAAGATAGCAAGCAACAGGGGACAAAAAATCCACTCGTCTGCTTGTAACTACGAGAAACTAGAAAGGACAAGTAATTCTTCCCAAAGCACTCGTCCTACAGGAAGAATTACTCATCCTTTCTGGTTTCACCCTAATATCTGAGGGTGAAACTAGCATTTTCTGAGTGTTGACTGTGAAATCTTTTTGTCAGTATATGGGATGCAGTTATGAATTTCTTGGGTAAATATCATTTCAACAGTGATATAAGGAACTTTATAAGTCATATTACATATTACCCTTATGTTCTTTATATTATACACTTTTAAAGGAAAAGTATAAGTGTTTGCAGGATGAGTGAAAATTGCAAGTCACTTGTCCTGCAGGACAAGGGCAATATTATAATATTTTTGTTCCCTGAAGCAATTAAGGGGTTTTCAATACCTGCATGAAACATGAAATGGATTTGAACTAAATGCTATTTGGCTGCTTTATTTTGAAGGCTTGTAAATATATTACAATTTTACTCAAATAACTTTACTTATAGGATGCAATGTCATACTGTTCCTGCAACTATCAGACACTCACTCATAAAAACCCTTCTATCCTGCAATGTTTTGATTTTTGCATTTCAGAAATTCAATGGGATGTGGACTTATTTCATCTGTTCTAAACTGTACTTTATAACATAACCCAGTCTGTCGGATGAGACTTTAAGCCGTTGCCCCGTCTTCTGAGACGCTTTAAAACCAGAACCACTGCCGGTTGAGCCTTCGGGAGTTCCTGGACATAGAACCACAAAAAGCATAAACCCACCCGGCCAGTACTGGTACAGCCAAGGAACACGGCCACAAAAATAAAACATAAGTGGGTATTCATTTAATTAGAATCTTCCCACTTAATGGAGAAAGTGTGATATATGAACCAATATTGTTCCTAAATTAAGATACTGTCTAGTTATTAAAGCTTATTTTATATATATCTAGAAACATGGCAAGGTTAACTATTGGAATCAATCTAGCAATAAAAACATCATACCTATAGACGATACAGATTTTCCCAATTTTAGTTAAAATGCCGCTATTTTCATAATTCCATGGGCCCTGGCCCTATTCCCAAAAAGAGGTCACCTCAGGTGTGAGAGCCCTGCATACATTCAAAGCATATATGCGAATTGATCAGCAAGTTTACCTTATCTTCATTGATTTGAAGAGTCTGATAGAATTTCTTTTTTCCTTCTTCCTTCACTGGTTCCCCAATCCATTCAAGATCAGTCTAAAATAAAGGAGTATTTCTTTATTATTGCATGCTGGGTAATTTTTTGTTGTTGTCTGCATTTTTTTAATTAAATTTTTTGAAAAAGTCTTTAAGGAATAACATCAGTGTCAAACAGTTTGGATCCAGATCAGGCCTGACATTGCGTCAGGTCTGATCTAGGTAAAACAACCGGTTGCAAAGATTATCGGCAGACCACAAAAGTTGCCCTTATCGGCTAACTAGTTACAGCAACATACATCATCTTACATGATACATGTTAGCCACAGAATATCCTTTTTCTTGCACATCCTTTCAGATTTTATGCATTTTGATGTTATTACAGCAGGGCTAATCCTAGGATGTGCCCGATCCATTTTGTGAGAAAACTATTAATGCTTAGCAAAATGGACTTTATTTTTGGCCGGGCCCCATATACAAGCTTTTCAAATCTCATGTCAATTATGCTCTAATGTGGATATTTAGGATTCTTGGGCCCATCAAATTTTGCAAGGGGCCCATAAAAATTTCAAATGGCCCATTAAAATTTGGATATTTGCATGTATTTGAATGGGACTTGGTATAACATAGTCAGCTTATACAAGCTCACAATGAGCAAAAGCATGTTGAAGGGTTAAGAATCATAATGGCTAAAACACTCTTTATGGTCTGTAAGGCCATGGTAATTGATGGGCAGTATTTAGGACGAATACTGTACTTCAATTACTGATCATAATTTAGCTTGCAAAACGATTTATGTAGCGGTTTATTAAAGTACGTTAAAATAGGATGCTAGCTAGATGTACATGATTGATGTTTAGATTGGACACAATTCAAGTCAGTATTTACATTCCAAAATATTCAATAATAAGATCATATGATGGTTATGTCAAGTGCGCAGGTGGTTCTACATGTAAGAGTACCTATTACCTCGTAGACCTTTATTCTGCATGCGCAGTTCTATGTAAGATAATCTATGGGCCTGAGTGGTGTAGGGGTCGTAGGTTCGATCCACTGGCTTCACAAGCCCCTAGATGGTATTCCAGGTTGAAACTCAGTCCCCACAGCAACTAGCTGTTGTCGGGATAGAGCTTCAAAACTATAACTGCAGGACCATAGTAGAATGACAATGATGTACATTTATGTTTATGCTGGAATAGCGCCCAGTCACTTGTTGTATTATACATGAATCTTATGATTGCATATTCGGTCCAGATGGATCAGGTGATGGAAAGTTTCGAAAGTGGGCACACGTTTTCCATTGTTCACATCACAAATGCTAAGTAATTATTTCAGTGCAATCATCAGAATCTTGTCATAATATTTGGGCTTATTATACGGATTTAGTAACGGTTAATGTTTTGGAATGATAACGTCTTTCCATTTTCGCTATATATACTGCCGGGTACGACCATGTCTTCAGACTTGGTTAGATTAAGATTTGATTTTGATCAGGAAACCACTATACAATCATGAACAAAAACAACTGTGTTTAGTTTTCTTCATTTATTACGTTATACTTGGGCCAATGGCCCATTTTAAGGGCCCATCATCATTTTGGGCTAGGATTATCCCTGTAATTACATATTCATTATGAAATCCAAGGTATTGTTTTCAACCTAATTTGCACACAAGCTCTTATAATTCAAGATAATAAAGCACACATGCCAGTCTTTTCGTATAAACAAAAAGTAGTGTGGGTTTAGGTTCAATTTTCAATTACCTCTTCTTATTTCCAGGCCAGTGAGAAGAGCTGTGGAAATACCATGCCCGACTTGTCCGACCTGGTTCCATTTTTTTCAGGACAAGTTGAAAATTTCTATTTACTTGTCCTTGGACAAGTACAAATGTATTTAGTTTATACAATTCTGTATTTCATATTTGATTAATTATTACGAGCTCACATCTTGCAAACAGTGTGGATCCTGATCAGCTGGCTTCTTCAGAAGCCAGCTGATCTGGATCTACACTGTTTACAAGAGACAGGGATCAAGCTAGGGGGCGACTAGGGCGAAATAGTCACCATAGGGGCCGAAATTTCGCCCTAAATGGGACCCAGGGAGAAGTGGGAGTCTCCCTAAAAGAAAAAAAAAAAATATTTTTTTTTTTTTTTTTTTTTTTTTTTAGGGAGACTCATTTTCATTCCGTCATCACACAAATGCAAGCTGTGGTGACATTATCAGACAATCTACTACCACTGCATCGTGTTTCTCCTTCCATTAAATGGCAATAGTATATCTAATGGCTAATTTGCTTCTAAATTGACAGAAAATGCCGTACTTTTGCACTATAACTTCTCCCTATCTGACTGTCACTTCTCCCTAATTTTCCTGCAGGGAGAAGTCACTTCTCCCTAAATTTCTGGGCCAGCTTGGTCCCTGAAGAGAAGCCAGCTGATCAGGATCCATACTGTTTACAAGAGTTGATATATATCTGGTTTCATACTGTTTTTGAAAGAATAAATTGTTTAATAAGCTAATTAATTTTGTTCTTTCAGACAAGTAAAATTTTCTATGGACAAGTGCATTTTGGCTTTTTACTTGTCCCTGGACAAGTAGAAAATTTTACTATTTCCACACCCCTGCCAGTGAGCCTCTACACCAGAATTGAAGTCAAGTAATTTGATGTATAGAACAAAATATGGGAATCTTGCAAGTTAAAACAGTTTAAAGCCATGCTTGCTGTACCTAAATTTTCAGTCTAGCTGGTCTCTTTTGCTGAGGTTTGAGTGTTACCTGGTAAAATACGACAAAGACAGGTTTTCTCTAAACAGCAGGCCCCCAGATAAGAATGCTTAAAATGGAAAATTATTGTCGTAGAGTGAAAATATTTCAACCTGTCCCAGCCGGGAATCGAACCAAGGTCACTGGATCTACAGGCAAACACTCTACTGTGTCACTGTAAAGCCCATCTTCTACCGCAAGATAGCAGAAGTGTATTTATATATACCTAGCCCTGTGACATTATTTTTCATTATTTCCCAACCAAAACATAAGTTGTGGGTACTCAAAAAAAACGTGTCAATGAGACGGATCTTTTGAGCACCCTTCCTTATCTAGACCTATGCAACAGGACACAAATATAAATCAGCCTACCTTCTTATTTCTGCTGGCTTTATGGTGCTTCACTGGGGTGCTACTTTTACTTTCCTGAAAAATGTAAACATTTTAGAATGCTTGCTTGACAACCAGAGAACAGGATTGAATATTAACCCTTAATGCGCCAATCACAACAAGGGTCGTCTGCTTTTCTTGTCTGCTGAAATGTTTAAGAAGCCTCTATGGCAAACAGTGTGGACCCAGATCAGACTGCTCCTATAGGAGCAGTCTGTTCTGGGTCAACGCTGTTTGCTTCTATACTTAATTTGTCAGTAATGCTAGGCAATTATTTGCAGCAGACGACTTCAGCAGACGACATTTTCAGATGCATTTTTTTCTTGGCGCTTTAAGGGTTAAATGAAAATTTGCCCTGTAAGACACAAAGCCAACCAGATGTCTTGGTTTTGTTGGATTCTGTACGTCCCAACAACATTTTTTCAGTCATGTCGTGACGGGTCTTGCTGGGTTTAACCAATACTAAGCAGAGGATAAAGTGTCTTGCTCAAGGACACTACACAATGCCTCTGGTGAGGCCAGGCCTCGAGGTTATAAAACTTGAGTACATTCTCAAACTTAAAATAAAGAGCATTGATTGGCTGCTTGAGTTTAAGAATGAACTCAGTTTTATAACCTCGAGGCCAGATCCCGCAACCCCTCAATCTCGAGTCAAGCACTCTACAACGGCGCTCTTCCCAATGGCATTGGCTGCTGTCTATTCTTTGCCCTTATCATGCTGAATATTTAATGTACTACACTCCACCACAATTTTTAATCCTGTTGACCTGTAGCATTTCAGTTGTAAGCATGCATTTTCAATCAGAGTGGAAAAACAGTGTTGATCGTTTCTAAAGCCAGCTGATCTGGATCTACATTGTTTTCAAAAAAGGATAAATACGGGTTCAGCAGTACATGAGGTAAATTAACATCCCCAGCAATTAATTTTGGCATTTTAAGCAGGTTTCTAGATAAGAATGCATAATTAAAAATTATTTTTCCTTCTCTAAACCAAAACATATGTTGTGCAAAAGAACCTTCTCAATGAGACCCTTCTTTTGACAACCAAAAACAAATATCAAAACGTGAATATCTTTTAAAGAAAAAAATCACAATTCAACACTGAAAAATTTAGAGTATCAAGAGCTCTATACCACCCTTACCAACTTTAGCACGAAATATCTCGTGATGTGCAAGGTCTACTCTGATGTAGGTGGTATAAAATAGTTATACCATGTTTGTCCACCTGTACGTAAGATAATCCACTCGCTAAAGCTCGTGGATTATCTCCACGTACAGGCGGACAACCCATGGTATAACTATTACATGTTTAAGGGTTATAAACTCACTGTTTCCAGTTTGTCATCATTATCTTCATCCAACAGATCGTCATCCTCGGCTTCCTTGACCGCCATGTTGGGACAGCGTCGTTGATGGCATGCTTGTTTAGCTTTACCAGTCCCTCCAAACTTCACCATATCGCGACAAGCTGTACATTTACCACAGTCAGGAGATTGACAGGCCTGAAAAGATCCAGTTCTTGCTCAATATGTAAAATAAATTTACCATTTATATAAATTAATTAAAGGACTCCTTATCATTATGTATTCTAATATGCGAACAAATATATCAAAACTGGAGTAATTTTTAAAATTTAACCCTTAAAGCATCAATCATTACAAAAGTCATCTGCTGAAATGTTTTAGAAGCCTTTTCCACAAATAGTGTGGACCCAGATTAGACTGCTCTGATCTGGGTCCACACTGTTTGCCCCTATACTTACATTAGTCAAATAATGTTAGCCAAAATATGCAGCAGACGACTTAGGCAGACAGTATTTTCAGATTAATTTTTTGCAGGTCCTTTAAGGGTTATGTTAACCCTTTACCTCATAGAGACATCTTTTAACCCTTTTGTAAACAGAGCAGACCCAGATCAGGCAGCTCTTGTAAGAGCTGCCTGATCAGGGTCTACTCTGTTTGCTTATGGAAATATGATTAGATATGATCCTACACAAGTGGACCTGACAAGTAATTTCTTTGTTCTATGTACCAACATGAAAGTTTATTTATATAATTATTCTTAGTGGGTGGAGCCAAGCATGAATATTCATGAAGGAAAGGCTTAACATATATTCCACTGGAAATCAGGACAATCTACATCCAGAAGATTGAATTTTGTAAAATCCACAAGATTGAATTTGAAAAATCCCAGGCATATAATGTAATGCAACAGGTATGACACAATATATTACGGTGTCCTCTAGTCAAGGTCCTTAACATTATAAAGAAGCCTGGCCTCATGGTTATTAAACTTTTTTCATGCTCAACTCATATAAGCATGAAATTTGCTCGAGTCATAAGTTTAAAAATTTGTAACCAGATCAAATGCAATTGGCTGCAATGAGTTTTCTCTAGGCCTTCACACAAAACTAGAAAGTAGCAGTTATGCCAGAAACTAGCCTGTCACAACCTTGGTGACAGAAGCTTCACAGCGGGAGTCAACAGACCAATTTCCTGATGTGGTAGCAGTGGTGCGGCAGAAGACAACTAATGCATGATGCCAATGCTGGAGCTCACAGCCCAAATCAGTAGGGAACAGGCAGAGCTCTAAGTTGGTCAAAGGAAGGGCATCCTGCCATAAAACTTTGCTACTGTACAAATATACAAATGGCAGTCTTATGCAAAGTAAGATCTGCTCTGTGTGCAGCTAGCCAGTTACCTGGAGAGGGGCCAACTGATGTGGAAGATGCTCCTGTACCTACACGTTAATCAAAACCTGATGATGATGATGATGATGATGATGATGATGATGATGATGATGATGATGATGATGATGATGATGATGATGATGTTGATGATGATGATTGATGTTCTGAACAAGAAAATCGCCTCATTTGTTTGCATTTAGATATTTGTGAAGTTTACAAATTTCATGTGTATGTATGTTTAGTTTCCTAATGCTTATACTTTGGTGACATGGAACCCTGAACTGGGCAATTCTTATTTGTTTTTGAAGTACTGAATGACCTGTATTAAGCAAGCAACTATCTTAAGCAAGCAGTTTTGATTCTATTCCAGGAAAAAGCCAAATATGCTTGCCTAAGGCAGGTGCTTGCTATATCCATAATTTTGCAAACAGTTTTCTTAAAACCGAGACATAACTTTTGAACTTGAGATTGAGCCAATATGGAGTAAGGAAAACCTTTTTAACGTTACTGCTGTTATTCATACAAGAATAGTGAAGTTACCTCACATATGCCACAACGTCTCTTCTTAGACTTAGCAGCTGCCTCATCAAGCTGTTCATTAAACATACTGTCAAATATTCCCCGTACTAATGGTGTGGTCGTCGCTAACGTCTGTTTCGGCTTCTCAATCTTGCTTTTCCTCTCCGACTTTCTCATGGCACGCCTAAATGCCAAAAGATTCAAATAAGGGCCACAGTTCAGGGGACGAAAATTCCACTTGTCAGCTCATAATTACTAGTGAAATCTAGAAAGGACGAGTAATTCTTCCCAGAGCACTCGTCCTGTAGGACGAGTGCTTTGGGAAAAATTACTCGAGGAAGTCGTATTACATATAACTCCCTTATGTTCTTTATTGCATATGCTTTTAAAGGACAAGTGCATGTGCTTGCAGGACAAGTGAATATTGTAAGTCACTCATCCTACAGGACAAGTGCAATATTGAAATATTTTTGTCCCCTGTAGTTCAGATGAAGTGTTCATAGCTATGCACTAGTCATTTGTAACAACTGCTCTCCCACCTACGGCTAAAGACGGAGACAATGACTGACATAAATTACAGTCCTGCTAAAAGCTCTACACTGCAGGGACCAACCAAAGGTCATTTCCCTGCTCTTTACAATGATTTAAGAACTGGTGTTAATATGCGTTATAGTACTAGAAACCCTTCATAGTGGTGGAACTCAAAGGGTCATTGCCTACACACTATACCCGCTATCACTCAGACATCCCTGTAGGTGGGGGGGAGGGAGCAGTGGTTACAAATGACTGGTGAACAAACAAATAAATTATGAGAGCTAAGTTTATACTACTGTATTTGATCTAAAAGGTGCACTGTCAGCAATAAGCTTTTCAAAATGTTATGTAAATCCAGGACTTAAGTTATTTAAGAGTGCGTACCCAAAAAAATATTTTTCTTATTTCTCAACCAAAGCATATGTTATGGGTACTCAAAAGAACCATTTCAATGAAATGGTTCTTTTGAGTACCCAAAACATGTTAAAACTGATGGGTAAGAAAATATTTAGAATTTTACGCTATCTAAACCTATGTAAATCCATAGCAGTGGGCTTCTGATTTTAATAGCAGGATGAGGACCAACACTGTTTTTTCCCACCCGATATATCCATATTAATAATGAAATCCAACGACCGGACCCGGTATGTAATCCATAGGTTTAGATAAGCAAAAATTTTCAACGTAAAATTGTAAATATTTTCTTACCCATAATTTTTAGCATATGTTTTGGGTGCTCAAAAGAACCGTCTCATGGAGACGGTTCTTTTGAGTACCCACAACATGTTTTGGTTGAGATATAAGAAAATTATTTTTCTGATACGCACCCTTAACTTAAGGCCTGGTAATCACAAGCTGATTTTGCATTCACAACTTAAAACTGAAATCAGTGTGGGCTGTTATTATTAAACCTTTGTATACTAATGGATTCTTCCTTCTGGCTTGATACAATAAACTTGGGATAGTTCATTGTACATATCTAGGGGTGTCAGGTTATAATTTTAAAAAAAAATTGTATTTTTTGTCTGAAGATCTATTTTGCTTTAACAAACAGTGTAGACCCTGATGAAGTGCACTTCATTGTTTGTAAAAGTACCCTTTTAAGGGTTTCCCGTATACAAAGGGTTTAGACCAATATTAGATGTGTAATTATTTGAAAATGTTGATAGATGAAACACAGATGGGAGGCATTGGTATACTTCAAGCTCATCAATGTGTCTGCCGCTCAGGTGAGTTTACCCTTTAAGCGTGAAGAAAAAAATTCATCTGAAAATGTCGTCTGCTGAAGTCCTCTGCTGCAAATACTTGTCTAACATTCCTGACAAATTTACTATAGAAGCAAACAGCGTGGACCCAGAACTGACTGCTCCTATAGGAGCAGTCTGATCTGGGTCCACACTGTTTGCCATAGAGGCTTCTTAAACATTTCAGCAGACAAGAAAAGCAGACGACTTTTGTTGTGATTAGCGCATTAAGAGTTAAGACAACAATTTTCAAGCAAATATCCTGGTCACGGCACCAAAAAAGAAAAATGTAGCATATATGATACACCGGGCACTAGAGGGTTAAGACAACAATTTTTCACTTCTTTTGCCTACCTTTTGCCAAGTGTTACACCAGCTAGTTTGATAAGAGCTCTCATACATGGTGTTGTTATAATCAGACCTTCGTCATCATCAGCAGCCTCATCATAACTCTGGGTCTACAAGAAAATTAACTGCTGGATACAGTTTGGTAATCTTTGTGTCAAAAATTATCCAAGAAAGCACATGTCAGAACCATATCATAAACAAAAAAATCAGCGTAAATTGTAAATACTTTCTCACCCATAATTTTTAACATATGTTTTGGGTGCTCAAAAGAACCGTCTCATTGAGACGTTCTTTTGAGTACCCACAACATATGTTTCTGTTGAGAAATAAGAAAATTAGTTTCCTGTTTTACACTTTTTAACTAAAGCCCTGATGTCGTAACAAATATATCCATGTAACACAACAAGTGGTGATAACATAGTTTTGACATGTTTTTAACATTCTGTTTCTACTGGGTATGTGCCAGATTATTTCAAAATGTTGAACGAAAGTAATATTTACTGAATTTTGTTACGCTTTATTGAAGTTCATTTAACTAAAAGGTGTCTATTAATTTTAAACTGCTGTGGATTGGTAAACAACAATTTTTTTAGTACAGTCGTTTCAAAGATAGATGAGAACCGTTGTAAACTAACACTGGGGCGTACAGGTAGTCTCTGTTAACAGCTATAATGAACCTACCACAGAATATTGCATATGCGTGTGGTAGTGAATACGTCAGCTTTACCTGTTTATAAGAAATATAGAATCGCCTCATTAATATGCATCTTTGAAACGACAGTAGTCACAATGTTGGCAATCTATTTTGTTACCATTCATTTATTTTGCTTGTTTTGTTTGTTTGATTCTTTACGTCGCAGTCAACATTTTTTCAGTCATGGCGGAACAGGTCTTCCTGGGTTGAAACAGTAGAGGATAAAGTGTCTTGCTCAAGGATTTGTTAACATTTATCAATAATATATAGCAGTTGGCACATGTTAACATGGTAGCCCTAGCAATGACAGGACAAAATTCCAAAAAGGCATACAAAATGCAAATATACACAGAAACGGTAACACTACATGCCTTCTGCCTTTTCATGGCAGGGATGGGACATTAATTTTCCTTTTGTCGTCTGCTGATAACCTTCGTCGTCTGCTGATAACCTTTGTACAGAATGTCTGCCCTGATCTGAATCCAAACTGTTTGACATTCTGATAGTGTTCATGAAAGCATTTTTTGAAAAAGTTAATTTTGAAAAATTCAGCAACAACTAACCCTTTAAGCGCCAATCACAACTGCAGCAGACGACAAATTTTGAGACATCTTTCTCAATTTTTGACACAAATAAGGTATGATATTACATGAGAATTGTCTGCCAGCAGACAATTCTCATGAAATATCATGCGTTATTTGTTATTTTTGAAAAAGCGGCGAAATTTGAAATTGTTGTCTGCTGCAAATTATAGGTGGCGCTTTAAGGGCTAAAGTATGAAAAATTACCCAGAATGCAACAATACCTGTTATTTTTGAAAAAGCGGCAAAATTTGAAATTGTCGCCTGCTGCAAATTATAGGTGGCGCTTTAACGGCTAAAGTATGAGAAATTACCGAGAATGCAACAATACCTGATCTATAACAAACTGGGCATGTCTAAGAAGGGAATCTTCTGTAAACCTTGCACAGCCTGGTGGCGGTACTACAGTCTGTATCTTATTAAGAAGGTCCTCATAGGTGGCGTCCTGAGTCTTTCCAAGGAATTCAATGACAATCTTGCTCATCTGTATCTTCTCTTGCATCAAATCCATGAAGGGAGTGTATGCCTCACTGCCTTTCATCAGGTAGTACTCAGCAAAAGCTGGAAATCAAACAAATATAACTGTCACATAGGTAAAAAAAATTGTGTGTACAATTGTGAATATTTACTTTACAATCATTTTTAACATTTGTTTTGGGTACTAAATGAGACAGCTCTTTTGAGTACCCACAATGTATGTTTTTGTTGAGAAATAAGAAAAATAATCCACATTATGCACTTTAATCTAGACGTCTATTCAGGGTGTTTTATTACTGCACAGTCTTTAAAGCACCTGCGGAAAACTTATCTGAAAATGCCATCTGCTGAAGTCACCTGGGGCATATTTTGGCTAACATAATTTGAGTAATGAAAGTATTGGGGCAAACAGTGTGGACCCAGATCAGACTGCTCTTTTCTTTTTTATTTCTCCGGACAGCTATGTAAACTAGACAAAGGAAACTGTGGTCTTACCTGTACTAAAACCAATCAGGGCATTCTCTCCACCATCAAAACCTGCCGTCCACCAGGAGTTAATTGGACCCATGTTCTTTGTTGGTATACCACCTAAAACAAATAAATTAATGAAATATGTATTACTAGCAGAGCTTTTCATTTGCACACTTCAGTATATCTTTTGTGCACTTTGATTCCTTAATTGGTGCACGATTCTGCATATCATTTGCCCACATTATTCACACCTCAATTAAAATTAATTGGGGGTAATTAAGGTAGTCGAAAGTTGTAACAGCTACATACAACTCGTTAATTATAAAAATGGTTGGATGAGAATGTGTGTAGAATGGTTCCTTAATGTGAGCGTGAAATGATTCTGTGTCTTTATTAGTTCTCTTCTCTTTTGTGGGAATACCAGCCCACATGTCTGGAGTAAGCTTTAAGTCAAATGTCACATAGTTCTCCAGTAGATAGTCAGTAAATTATTGCAGTTCTGGTCGTCAGGGCAGTCTGGCATAATATCCTCTGTCAAACAATCCTCAACTTCTGTAGGTTCCATATAGTGCAAACCCAAACTCTTAAGCCATTTTTCAATTTCAATCTGGTTGCAAACAAATGTAATGAGGACCAAGTCCGAAAACTTAGATCTTCCACCACCATGCTTGGCCCAAGTGAAATCTGCAGCACTGGATGGTAGCTGACAGAATAGCTTCTATACCCACTGTATGCGTAATTACTTCGAAGTCTATGTGAACGGTGGTAGGTTCAATCTTACATAATGTCCATTGCACATTTGAAGAAAGACCTTTGCACAACATTTAATTTAAACAATCCATCAATGAAAACGTCACTGACTTCTTTTTTTCACCTGTACAGTTATCTGTACAAGTCATCGTTTCACGGCCACTAATCACTAATTGATCCTGATTGGGGTGCGAAAAGAGTAACCAATTGGAATCGCAAAAAGTGTTCAAAAGATATCATTGCTAATTGCAAAAACTGCTCAAATGCAAGGCGTCCATTATGAGAGCCTTCCATATATTGCATAGAAACTAGAAGTTTAAAGGCTTTGTTTGATTTGATTCTCTACGTCCCAGTCAACAATTTTTTAGTTATGTCGGGACGGTTCTTCCTGGGTTGACTCAGTACTAAGCAGAGGATAAAGTGTCTTGCTCAGACACAATGCAGTGCCTCCAGTGAGGCTCGAACCAGCAACCCCTCGATTGACACAATGCAGTGCCTCCAGTGAGGCTCAAACCAGCAACCCCTCGATCCCAAGTCAAGTACTCTTCCACTGAGCCAGCACGCTCCAGAATTTTAAAGGCACTTTATCTGTTCAAAAACGAGCATTTTTTATTTGACACAAATGACCAAACATTTGATAGCATAAATTAGAGCACTGGTGGTTTAAAAGTCTGTTTAACTCAAATTAGAAAAGACATGCCATGATATGTTTTGTTTAACTCTTGCATGCTGGGTAATATTTCATGCTTTTGTTGTCATCTGCTGACTTTTTAACATAATTAACTTTTTCAAAAAAATATTTCAGGAACAGTATAATAGTTTGGAGTTACATTTACCTTCAGGGGATGGGTTTTCATCGTATATAGGTTTCACATAGCCAGAGAAATACAACTCTATGTTCTTCTCAACTAGACCAGTATCAAATGGACACAGATGAGTATTCTTGTCATATACACTGGAATTAGAATAATTCAAAAAGGGCTACAATAAGACAGCAATAATAGAACAGTATCCCTCCTAAAATTATCATCAAATCCCCCATTTTCAATTTCTAGAAAAGACATTGTACAAAATATTTCAAACACTGTCTTTACACGAGTTATGTTTATCACATAAATTGACTTTAAACAGTCCTCACATGCATTGAGATGTTTTAAACCCCATCCTCACATGAAATATTTACCAATATATAACAATATCATTACCTAAATGTATTATTACACCAGAATTGTGTTCTATGAAATGCAGCTTTATCTGAAATGTATCATTTTAAATGGGGCTTTAGCTATATTGTTATAATATGTGCAGTCTTACCTGAATTGTGTTATTCTAAATTCAGTCTTACCTGAATTGTGTTATTCTAAATTCAGTCTTACCTGAATTGTGTTATTCTAAATTCAGTCTTACCTGAATTGTGTTATTCAAATTCAGTCTTACCTGAATTGTGTTATTCTAAATTCAGTCTTACCTGAATTGTGTTATTCTAAATTCAGTCTTACCTGAATTGCGCTATTCTAAATTCAGCCTAACCTGAATTGTGTTATTCTAAATTCAGTCTTACCTGAATTGTGTTATTTTATGTGTGGGTCTCTCATCATAACTGTCCATCTGCTCTTCATCACCGGTGAAGATTGACAACTTAGGATCAGTAAGGGCAACAAACTCTTCCACCTGAACCCAATAGAGTACAATGACAATATCATTTACATGTATAGTTCAAGATTTTAGGGCCCTGTTAACATTGCTTGTAACAGGACTTTAGTTAAACAGTGTGTACCAAAAAATTAATTTCCTTATTTCTAAACCAAATCATATGTTGTGGGTACTAAAACGAACCGTCTCAATGAGACGGTTCTTTTGAACACCCATAACATATGTTAAAACTGATGAATAAGAAAATATTTACATTTTTAAGCTCAAACATTTTGTTTATCTTAACATATGTTGTAATTTTTGAGTATAGAGATACTAGTCTACTTTGCAGTTTGCACTCACACTGTCTCCAGCTAAGCTAAGCTTCTCATCAGTGTTTGTTTTTATTAACTCTTTCCCTGCTAATGGCCACTTTCGTCGTCTGCAAATGATCCATGCAAAGATTTTGGACCCAGATCAGGACGGAGAGAATGTCTGTTCTGATCTAGATCAAAACTGTTTGACACAGATAGCTTTCCTGAAAGACTTTTTGAAATCTTAATTTTGAAAAAGTCAGCAGCCAACAACAAAAGCATGAAAAATGACCCAGCAAGCAACTAGCAACTTAAGTATAAACAATTTCATAATTAACTGACCAGTACCAAGGTTCATACAGGCAAGTTTGTGTAAAAATCAAGAACTTTTCAAGGACTTCTAAAGGACTTTCCTACCATATTTAAGGACTGAAAACTTATCAAAAGTACTGATTTACATGTTAAAATTCTACTATGGAAATGCTAGACTGCTTTCCTACAGATATAAGTTTTAAAAAATTAGTATAAAATTGTGGTGCCTTTATATGGTGCAGCATATGCTGCACGAAATCAAGGCACTACAATTTTTTACTGATTTACGCCTCCAAAGACAGTGTTGAATCCTCCGGTAAATGGTAAAATTCAGGACTTTTCAAGGCCTTTTTGTGCTTTTCAAGTACTTTTCAGGGAAAAATTAAATTTCAAGGACTTTTCAAGACAGTCCTGAATATTCAAGTACTTTTCAAGCCTATGCGTACCCTGAGTACACTACTTGAATCAGCAACTGCAAGGAAATGGTTGTAGGTATTATTTTATTTACTATCTCTAGGAATTAAGCTGGGACTAATCTGTCCTCCAGATAAGCGTGAGTAATTGAAATTACTTTTCTCATTTCTCAACCAAAACGTATGCTGTGGGTACTCAAAAGAACGTCTCAATGAGACGGTTCTTTGAGCATCCAAACATGTTTAAACTGATGGATAAGAAAACAATTACAATTTTACGCTAAAGGAATTTGCTTATCTTGACCTGTGACTACTGGACCCATGTAGGGGTACTTTTGCAAGAAGATTCCAGCACAACACACCATCTTACCCAGGCAGGGTCTGAACTGCTTGCACCATCTCAATCAGGGACCTGGGTCTGTACTGTTTGCAAAGATAGAAACAATTTTCAGGGATATGAATACACAGGTTTAGATAAACAAAATCTTTTAGCGTAAAACTGTTAAAATTTTCTTAACCATCAGTTTTAACATATGTGTTGGGTGCTCAAAAGAACCGTCCCATTGAGACGGTTCTTTTGAGTACCCACAACATATGTTTTGGTTGAGAAATAAAAATATTTTTTTGTTATGCACTCTTAACTCAAGTCCTGGGAATACATAATAGAGTGGAATATTTTCTTAACCATCAGTTTTAACATATGTTTTGGGTGCTCAAAAGAACCATCTCATTGAGACGGTTCTTTTGAGTACCCACAACATATGTTTTGGTTAAGGAATAAGAAAATCAATTTTTTCATTACGAACTCTTAACTCAAGGCCTGGGAATACATAAAGTGGAATTCCAACCTGTGAGTGTATTGTATTAATCTGGATAGAAGAGTCCATCAGTCTTCATGGAGTAAAAATAGTCTCAGAGGGTAATAATAAAATTACCCTTATCCCACCACTATTTTTGTCATGAAAATGTTGTCTGCTTTTAATGTCTGTTGCATATATTCAAGTGCACTTCAGATCCAATTTTTTCAGGAAGAAAAAAACAGTATGTACCCTGATCAAAATGCTCCCTTGTTTGCAATATAACCCAGCTAAGAACATAAGCAGACAAGAGGAGCAGACGGCATAAGTGGTGGGCTAAGAATTAACTTTGTTCTGAACCAAAATATATGCTCTGGGAGCTCAAAAGAATCATCTCTATGACAGTTTTTTTTTGGCACCCACTATTTATGTTTCCAATGATGGATATCAAATGAAACAAGAGGGTCAAGGGGCCCTAAATCCCTCACCTGAGTTGTTTGAAGCTTACATATAGGTATCTGTTGAAAGCTGGCCATGTCCCTGGTAACACCTAGGGTGGGGCCAATTTTGGCCCAAGGAGCATAATTTGAACAAACTTGGTAGAGGTTTACTAGGTCATGCTACATACCAAAGATCAAGGCTCTTAGGAGATTTTTCCATATTTTTCCTTATATAAGCCTATGAAAAACATGTGACCCCAGAGGCGTGGCTATTTTTGGCACAAGGGGCATAATTTGAACAAACTTGGTAGAGGTCCACCAGGTCATGCTACATACCAAATATCAAGGCTCTAGGCCTCATGGTATCACCCAAGAAGATTTTTCCATGTTTTCCCTATATATAAGCATATGCAACTCATGTGACCCCCCGGGGCGGGGCCATTTTTTCCCCAGGGGGCATAATTTGAACAAATATGATAGAGGTCCACTAGGTATGCTACATACCAAATATCAAGGCTCTAGGCCTTATGGTTTCAGACAAGAAGATTTTTTTTTTCATTTTCATTTTATAAGCCTATGCAAAACATGTGACCCTTGGGCGGGGCTATTATTGGCCCCAGGGGGATAATTTGAGCAAACTTGGTAGAAGTCTACTTGGTGATGCTACTTTCCAAATATCAAAGCTCTAGGACTTGTGGTTTCAGAGAAGAAGATATTTAAAGTTTTCATCTTGAAAATCTATTTTTAGCCTGTGTGACCTAGATATGCAATGGAATGGAACCATTTGAACAAATTTTAAAGAGGGCAATATAAGGATCATTACTAACAAGTTTTGGCAAAATCCAGCCAGTAGTTTAGGAGTAGATGACCTTTAAAGCAATTGTTGATGACGCACAACGGACATCCAATGATCCCAATAGCTCACCATGAGCCAATGCCAATGGTTCAGGTGAGCTAAAAATCGCAATCTTGCACTAAAAATTATTGGCATATCTGGACAGATGTGAGTGGACTGTAAACAGGAAGTATTACTTACAGCATCTTCTGGTGGTCCTGGAAACATTCTTAGCTCTGGATCATCTAGAAGCTGTTTACACTGCATACATTTGGTAGGAACTTTGGAGATACTCGACTTACTGGCGTCTTCTTTCTCAGCTTTGGGCCTTAGTTCCCTAGTAACAATAGTTATACTTCAAATTTTACACACATGGTAAATCACTGGTTTAGATAAACAAAAAAATCAGCATAAAATTGTAAATATTTTCTCACCCATAATATTTAGCATATGTTTTGGATGCTCAAAAGAACCGTTTCATTTAGACGGTTCTTTTAAGTACCCACATCATATGTTTTGGTTGAGAAATATAAGAAAAATATTTTTCTGTTACGTACTCTTAACTAAAGTAAATTTTGGATTTTACAAATGCTTGTCAGAATAGCAAACAGAGAATACCCTGGTCAGACTGATTCTTAGAAGCAGTTTGATCTGGGTCTGCACTATTTGTCAAGGCTTTTTAGCAGACAAGGCCTGGATTCACAAAACACTTGCACTGTTTGTCTAGGCCTTTTTAGCAGACAAGTTTGGATTTACAAAATGCTCACACGTCAGAATAGCAAAAAGGGAAGACCCTGATCAGACTGCTTCTGCAGAAGCTGTCTTATCTGGGTCTGCACTGTTTGTCCAGGCTTTTTTAGCTGACAAAGCCTGGATTCACAAAACATTTGTCAGAATAGCAAACAGGGATGACCCTGCAGTCTGATCTGGGTCTGCACTGTTTGTCTACGTCTTTTTAGCCGACAACAAGTGTATAAAAATTTAGAACATTTACCATAAATATATAACTATTCATTGCCCAAATTTCAACTAGAAAATATAGTATGAGCATGCAGTTAAACACTAACAATCAATGATTCAAAGCGAAAGCAACTTAAAACTTTTCATCAAAATAGCCATTAATCTAATTTACACCACAATAATGGTGTTGCACAGTGAAATTTAACAATCACAAATTCAACTGCTTATAACAAGAAATTTTAATTCTCTTGCTTTTATATAGTGACCTGCCATTGGTCAACTTAAACCATTTGCTAATAACCCAGGGTCATTATATTATATTACAGCAGGGTTCATACAGGCAAGTTTGTGAAAATTCAAGAACTTTTTAAGCGCTCCATTTAAAGACTCACCTATGGTTTCCATGGAATACAATACTGAATTACACTTTAAAATTTCAACTTCCGAAATAAAAGATTAAGATATAAAGAGAAATCAGCATTAGTAAGTATTAAGTATAAATTTCTTATGTCTTTATTTGGTGCAGCACCAAATAAAAGCAGAACACTTTCATACCGATAAAGGCTTCCAGTAACAGTGTTAGGTCCTACAGAAAGTAGTAAAATTCAAGGACTTTTCAAGGCTTTAGTGAGTGATTTTCCTATACTTTTCAAGGCAGGTTAAACTGAGATGCTTCCAATGAGCATCAAAAGAAATGTATTTACAGAAAAACAAGTAACATCACACCATTTATCTGTTGAAAAAGAGGGCCATGTGGACATACACTAAAACCTGTTTAAGGCGGGCACTCAAAAGTAGACAAAACAAAGACCTTAATGACAAATGGTAGTTAAATGAAGGTCGAAAGTATTGCAGAATGCTCCCCTTGGAGCATTCTGCAATACTATTGACCTGCATTAAGGGATAATCACTGTTGACAACCAATTATGGTCTTCTTTTTGAGTTGCCTCTTAAGACAGGTTTTACTGTACTTTTGACCTGTATTAAGCGATAATCGGTCTTGAAAACCAATTTTTGTCTTTTTGAGAGTGACCGTTTTACACAGGTTTTACTGTAGTTCAACAAAACTCTTTTTCAACAGATAAATGGTGTGATTTTACTTGTTTTACTGTAAAAACCATTTCTTTTGATTCAATTACTTCTTATCTTCCTCCTGGCTCCCAGCCTCCTCCTCATCATTCACTCACTTAATGACAAATGGTTGCTTCATGAAGGTAGAAAGTATTGCTGCTCCTGCAATACTTTTGACTTGCATTAAGCGATAATTGGTCTTGAAAACCTATTTTTCCTCTTTTTGAGAGTGGGCGTTTTACACAGGTTTTACTGTAAGTCACTATAGCCCTCTTTTTCAACAGATAAACGGTGTGATGTTACTTGTTTTACTGTAAAAACATTTCTTTTGATTCACTTACTTCTTATCCTCCTCCTGGCTCCCAGCCCCTTCCTCCTCCTCATCATTCACTTAATGACAAATGGTAGCTTAATGAAGGTCAAAAGTAATACTTTTGACCTGCATTAAGCGATAATCGGTTTTGAAAAACGTTTTTTTTGTCTTTTTGAGAGAGGCCGTTTTACACAGGTTTTACTGTATTCACTTACTTCTTATCATCCTCCTGGCTCCCAGCCTCCTCCTCCTCATCACTCACTTTCTGTTTCTTTGTCAGTTTCTCGTCATCACTCGCTTTATCAGCTGTCGATTTCCTCTTGGTCTGACTGAAACACAATCACAAACAGGCCTTCAGATTTACGGTGCGCCCGCGCCATTACCACATGATTTCAAAATATGGCGCACCACTTTTCAAGGCAATGGGTCCGACGGGCGCATCCTTTTTAGCTGTGAAAAAAATGTCACTATTAGCTGATAAAGGTATTCTGGACTTGAGATGTGAAAGGCCTCAGGCAGAGGTAAAGCTTCCTTTGTTTACATTAAATTCACACATAAAAACAGAACTTGTCAAAAAGCTGATGTTCAGATGACACAGCATTTGTGTAATATCACCGCAAATCTCGCCCAATAAGCTAAGTTTTACATACATTTCTGTTTTTAAAAGATCCATTCTCAATAGTTTCTAGCAGAGATGTGTAAATTTATCCATCTCACACACTAACATAATAGCTGCTAAGTACCTTTTTCAATGTAACGACTCACAAAAGTCTGTTCTGTTGGAAAAAAAGAAGATCGGCACATGCTTATACGTTGTCCTAACGTTTTAGATGAGTGATTAGCTCCCTTGATTTCATTAATTTAAGATTAATTTTGATTCACTTTGAAGTGAACTTGATTGAGTAAGGCAGCATTTTTCTTACCAATATATATTACAAGAGGTTTATTGATTACATTTTAATGGTGTTACATCAATGGAAAGTTTGGGACCTTATTTGAAAATAAGATAATTAAGCTAATCTATAGTATTTAAAATTGACCTTATATATACAGTGCTAGACCCAAATTTAGAACACATTTGTATATGCCTTGTTTGCGAAGGGACCACGGCACACCAACATTCGAACCGAAAAATTTAGAACACATATTAAATGTACTGAAATTACTGCAGTGAGTGTTCAATTCCTGAGTTATTTAGGAAGGCCTCTGCATGTTCGTATATAATTGATTGCTATGTTAGGTTTCTCTAAGTTCCAACATTGTTCCAGTGTTAAGTTATCAATAAAACCTTTTGAAAATACACAGAAAATGACCCCCCAATTTTTTGCTCCATGTGTCAGTTTGGCCCACCACTCTTGAAAAAAAAATCTGAAGCACTGCACAAACTCTAAAGCATGCTAAGTACAGGGTTCATACAGGCAAATCTTTGTAAAATTCAAGGACTTTTCAAGGACTCTTGAAAAATTATCCTACAGTATTCAAGGACTGCAAGTTATCAGGGTTCATACAGGGAAGTTTGAGTAAAATTCCAGGACTTTTCAAGGACTTCTCAAGACCATTTTACAGTTTCAAGGACTAAAAGTTTAGGAAAAAAACTGATTGAAGTGTTAAAATTCTTCTTCAAAAATGCTAGTCTGAGACAATGGAGAAATTAGTACTACAAAATGAGTATGAACTTGTTGTGCCTTTATTTGGTGCAGCACAAAATAAAGGCACATCAATTTTATACTGATTTAGATCTCTGTCAACAGTGTTAAGTTCTACAGAAAATAAAAGACTTCAAGGACTTTTCAAGACCTTTGAGTGATTTTCCAGTACTTTTCAAGGCAGATTTAATCTTAAAGTACTTTTCAAGCTTGTGCTAACCCTGGTTATTGGTTCACACAATGAAATTTGATTTCACAATTGCTGACTGAGATAATGGAGAAATGAGTACGAGAAAATCAGCATACAAATTATTGTGCCTTTATTTGGTGCAGCATCTTACAAGAGCTGCCTGATCTGGCTCTGCCCTGTTTGCAAAAGCATTAAAAGGTGTCTCTATGAGGTAAAGGGTTAAGACTTATGGCCGAGTTTTCTTATTTGTACAGAGACACAAGATGGATTCTTATATTATCTCCCCAGCATAGCTGGTTAATCTTGAAACCTGTAAAAATGACCAGGGTGCTTTGACAGTGTAGACCATGATCAAATATTATGTTCTGTGGCATATCATCATGGTCTTCAGAGACAGAACTATTCAGGGAAACACCCATGGTCCCAAGATTTTGGTCTGGGCCCCTAAATTGCTGGAGAAAATGCCCATACCCTTATTATTAAATATTAAAATTTGGCAGTCTGGGCCCTTAAGCCAAATTGTTAGTCTTTATCCCTGCTATATCATATTTTTTAAGTTGTGGCCTGTGACCCCTTAACCCTTTACTCCACACAAGTGCCTTTTGATGCCTTTGAAATGTAAGATTTTTAAAAATGTTATGAAAAATGGAACATTTGCTCGAAGAGCAAAAGTTCCATTTTCCATAATATTTTCAGCTCTATTGAAATGTAAAAAATATTTTTTTGAAAAATACAGCATATGGGGTAAAGGGTACAATAGACAATCCAATTCTTATTGTATCACTCTGTATGGGAAAATCCATCAGCACAAAAAGGGTTGGGGATCACTTACACTTTAGCAAACATGGACATGATGGATGGCTGTCCCCCTTCCCCATTTTTCTTGTCTTTTCTGCCTTTTTTCTTCTTTCCTGAAGAGGGAGACTCCTGCTTCTCCTCATCTTGAGAAGTCTCCTCTACTTCCATTTCTTCAATCTAGCAAAGAAAAATCATAAAATTACTATTAACCCTTAATGCGCCAATCGCCACAAAAGTGAATAGTTTGCGACTAAAAGTTTTATTTTTCTGTCAAATGTTTAGATCCAAAAGCAAGAAAGTGAAAAACGTATAAAAACTGAATGTCATGTCCACCCTTTTCGTACAGTTTTTAGTTGAAAATCGTATTTATCCAAATTACCTCCCTTTCAATTGAATAACAATTGAATTTAAAATGCTAAGCAGATCAAATCCTCACTATGAAGTCGGATTTTGTTTCTTTTGACCACTTGCAGGTAGCCATTAGTTCATTTTCAAACAACTGACATGTTTGCGAATCTGCCACTTAAAAAGATTTAATGCTTCAAAGATCGCCTATGAGAAACCCCATTATAAATAATTGCTTAACTTTTTATCCCTCAGTATAAAATATTACGAGATTGTCAAATCTGACGGCGGCAGACGAAATATTATAAAACTATTACCAGATGCAAGCATGCAAAGAGTTAAGTAAACAGCACTTTACCTGTAAAATAAAAGAAACTGACCTGTAGGGCCTAAAATGAAAAATAAAATTGTTTCAGCTTACCCGACCAAGCCTTACTTTTTGCCCCCGACCTTAATTTTTTAAGCATTTTAAGCGAATTCTCAGTTCGGCAATATTGTTTCTAATGAAAAAACTTATTGGCAAAAAAGTTGTCTGCTTTTCTCATCTGCTGAAATGTTTAAGAAGCCTCAAAGACGAACAGTGTGGACCCAGATCAGACTGCTCCTATAGGAGCAGTCTGTTCTGGGTCCACACTGTTTGCTTCTACACTTAATTCGTCAGTAATGCTAGGCAATTATTTGCAGCAGACGACTACAGCAGACGACAGTTTTAGATGGTTTTTTTCTAGGCCCTTTAAGGGTTAACACACATATTTTTTTGTTTGGCCTAAATACCTCTTCCTTTATCTCGTCTTTTTCAGAATTATTTCCATTCTGTTTAGAATCTCCATTGGTGTGTCCATTCTGATCATCTTTCCCGTCACCATGGCCATTTTCCTCTTTAATTACATTCTTTACTGTACCATTACCATTTTCTTCCTTCAGCTCAGTGTCCCCATTCTCATCTGGGCCATCTCCCTCTCCTCTGATACCTGCAAGAATATACCAAGCCATAGTTCCAGTTAGGCAAAATATAATCAGCATAACATTTCAAAAAAAATGTTTGTTTTTTTTTGTTTTTGGTTTGATGCTTTACATCCCAGTCAACAGCTATGGAGATGTCGGGAACGGTCAGTTCACCAGGCTTTCAAGTGCACATCAACAGAAAAGTAGGGAAAAAGTAGGGATAAAATTTGATAAAAGTAGTGAAGAAGTAGGGATTTCCGATTATCGCAATTTATTGGTGTAAAAAAGAAGGGATAGTAGGGCTTTTCCAAGTACAAAATTCATAACAATGAATAGTTTGAATGAAAGAAATGTCATACTAAATGAGCAGGACAATACTTGTGACAATCGCACTAGCTATACAGAGAGACTTTTGGGGTTAAAGATTAAAATTTGAGGTGTTTAGCGGCGTGTCCTCTGAATAAACATATCAGTTGATGTGTAAAATCTGAGCAAGCCAAGAGATGGAGGAAAATTTTCTGGATTTTTACGCATGAATGACATTTTAGAGTGAAAAAGTAGGGATAGTAGGGCATATTCATGAAAAAGTAGGGAAAAGTAGGAGCAAATCCAAAAAGTAGAGAAAAATGGGAAAAGTAGGGCTCGATTGAAAGCCTGGTTCACCTAACCACACTTTTTTCCTGAATCCTGGGCAAGCTTAACAAGCAATTAACCAGTACTTCGTGCACAAACTTTGGCTTGTAACTGACAACAGCCCTTCTTGAATCAGCGGAAGGGAGGAAAGTTAAAATTATGGTTATTTTCTTATCCATCAGTTTTAACATTTGTTTTGGGTGCTAAAAAAAATCCGTCTCCTTGAGACGGTTCTTTTGAGTACACACAACATGTTTTGATTTTAGAAATAAGAAAATTATTCTTTACAATACACTCTTATCTAGAGCCCTGCCAAGCACTATAATCTGTGAAGAAATTTCCCAAGTCAAAAATAGACACAGCATAATTTGAACAAATTAAAGACAATTGTCCCATAGATTCAAAAATAAAAAAAACATTTTCAAATTCTGTGTGACAATCTAGATTGCGAGAAAATCTGTTTTTGTTTCATGCCCATGCACAATCTGATCAGGTTTTTTTTTTTACTTATTTGCCTTGAGTGCCTTCAAACTTTGTCAAGTATAATACCTAAACTTGCACCATGCAATATTTCATGATCCTAGCATTGAATTCGTTTCAAAACTAGCAGTTTGAAATCATAAACACTCCAGGAATGACTACACCAATAGTTTGATCTCCATTTCAACAACAGCAAGATTTATTTTTATTATGCTGGACATGCGCTGATCCAGAAAGTTTTGTCAGAGGGGGTCTTACTTTGACGTTATTTTTAGTTTGATTAGTTTGATGAGGGGAGGAAGGATCCAAATACCATTATTAGCGGGCCATCATCAGTCCGCCAGGATATTTTTACCTCCCCAATTTTTTCTAATCCACTTGCAGGATTGAGGTTTCCAATTATTAGCATTATTTCAATGAGTGGAAAACAGTATATATCATCATCCAGCTTCTGATAGGGATCTACATGTTTCCTAAAAAAAGAATACTGTACATGCGGATTCATTATTGTTAGCGATTATTGAGATGCAGGGTAACTGCCTATTTATAACATATGAAGTTTCATATTCTAAGCATGAACAACAAGTTTACTCTTTACGTGCAAGTGTCATTTACAGACAAACTTTGTAAACAGTCTGGACCCAGACCAGGACTGACATTTTGTCAGGCCTGATCTGGATCCAACTGATTAACATTCTGATGGCATTGCAGAGAGATTTTTTTTGAAAAAAAAAAGTTTAATTTGAAGAAAAAAAAATCAGCGGTTGACAAAAAAAGCATACAAATTTTTGCAGCATGCAAAGGGTAAATGCAGGTGCGTGGAAATAGCATAATATGATACATGCCAAGGAACTAGTAAATGGCCATAATTTACTTGCCCAACTAGATCTTGTCAATATCAATGCATATACAAAATTTGGTTAAATTCTATCAATGTTTTCTCAAGATATTGAGTAGAAACCAAATTATAGCCCCACTTTTTCAAAGCACCTACTGTGCTGTATCATATATAAACTCTTTTGAATCAGGTGCACACTCTATTGAAAACAGTGTGTATCCAGATCAGCTGGCTTCCTCAGAAGCCATCTGATCAGGATCCACATTCACTGTTTTTCATACCACATGCAAGTTCATAAAAATAAATCAAAATATGAAATACAGAATTGTGTTCATTTATAGTTAAATTTCTGTATACTTGTCCGAGGAGAAGTAAATTGAAATTTATAACCTATTCTGACTGAACTGGGACCAAGTTGTGCATGGTACAGTATTTCCACACCCTTGGTTAATGACAGTTGACTATGTAAAACTATTACCTTTAAATTTTCCCGTTTTAGGTGTTTTCTCATCCAGATCTGTTTTCTCTAGGAAGCTGTCATATGCTCTTTCCAATCTCTTGTAATATCCTTTCTGTTGACATAAAATAGGATCAAGTAAGGCATAGGTCCAGATAGGCAAAAAGGTTCAGCGTAAAATTGTAGATATTTTCTTATCTATCAGTTTAAGCATTTATTTTGGGTGCTCAAAAGAACCGTCTCAATGAGACGGTTCTTTTGAGTACCCACAACATATATTTTGGGTGGGAAATAAGAAAGTTATGTTTTGATTATGCCCTCATATCTGGAGGCCTGGTAAAACAACTGAGGACAACAGAAAGGATTTGGATGTGTATATATTTGCAAGAGAAGATCCAGCTGCAATGGTTCATCATCAACCATCTCATAAGTATTTCTATTATTTTTCTTGTATAAGTTTTTTTTGTGTGTGGTTTTTACATGTAAACATGTAAAGGCAATAATGTTCGGTAAATGGTCTAAAATATCGGCAAATAAATGTTGGTTATCAGGGCTGGTAGTCCCCAAATCTTGTCTTGATAGCAAACAGGGAAAACCCTCATCAGACTGCTTTTTAAGAAGCAGTCTGATCTGGGTCTGCAGTTGTCTAGATAAGGATTTGAACCAATGGGTATTTCACTCACTACTTTTTAATTTAATGACTATTTTACTCCATATTTAAAATATCAAATTACAGAAAATGCAAAGCCTTGTACAAAGACCCAATATTTGCGTTACATATTTTAAAGAAAAGTTGCTTGTATCAAATACATGTTGCGTTTTTATAAAAACTTCTAAGATTTATACAGTTGGTGTATATGAATTAGTTTTTTTCTTACTAAGAATAAAAGATTTCACCACATAAATTGAATATCAGTACTGAAACCTCAAACTGCAAAGGGTATTTTTACCCTTCAATTTTTGTTTGTTTGTTTGATTTGATTCTATACGTCCCTTCAACAATTTTCAGTTAAACAGGGACGGTTCTTCTTGGGTTGAACCAGTACTAAGCTAAGATAAATGTGTCTTGCTCAAGGACCACAACACAGTGACGCCGGTGAGGCTCGAACCCGCGGTCTCTCGGTCTCAAGTCAAGCACTCTACCATGGAGCCACTGCACTCCCTACCCTTCAATTTAATTTTCAATGCTGAACTCCAAAAAATCAATGCTGATATACCCTTTACCCCCTCTTATCTGGAGCCCTGGGTCGCTCTGTTTGTCTATGCCTTTTTGGCAGGCAACTAGTGTTCGAAATATGTTCGTTGATATAAATATTTTCGATTGCCCCCTAATCGGTGTGAATACCCAAGTACTACAAGGTATGTATGGAGAAAAGCTTATATTACCTCTGTAATACTATCATCTTTGAGCAACTTCTCTATATCCTCCACTCTCTTACTAACATCTTCAGTAACTACACTATCAAACAACCTGCATTTCTTCTTCCAGTAACCCTGAAAAAACAACAAAATGCAATTACAAAGTGTTTTTGCCCTCAATCTCTTAATTTTTGTCTTTAAATATGAACTACAGTAAAACCTGTGTAAAACAGCTAATCAAAAATAGACAAAACAAAGATCTGAATGACAAATGGTAGCTCAATGAAGGTCGAAAGTATTGCAGAATGCTGCAATACATTTGACCTGCATTAAGTGAAAATTGGTCTTGAAAACCAATTTTCGGTCTTTTTGAGAGAGTGGCCGTTTAAAGAGACTAAGTCGACAACTATGAAAATTTTTCGAAAAAAATTATTTTCTTTTTAAATCATTTGTAAAAGCAGAATTAAGTTAAGTTTTCACAATAAAGCTGTTCACTTTAGCTGAAAACTGCATGGAAAAGTGAATTATCTTATAAAAGCAGGTGTTTTTTCTCTTGTTGGTAATTATTTGCGTCCCTCCAATAATTATTGACAGTCAAGTTTTAACATAAATGCTGTTGTTTTGATACTGATAATTTGTAAAGATTTACGAAATTGGTAAAATGTATACCTGAATTTTAGTTTTTTACCGAGTTCTTGAAAAATAGAAACATTATTTCAAAAATTAAAAGATCAAAAGTTACAGACTATGCAGCTTTAACACAGGTTTTACTGTACCATGAAATTAAAGCAGTGTTTCAGAGGAAAACCTACATGTCCCACTCCCCCAACTACATTGAGTGAAGCATGCATGCGAGCACAAAATGCTGATTTGTAGTCTTCATAGGATAATGACCCAAGAAAATTAGGTCAAGGTCACCAAATTCTAATCAACTTATAACTGTGTCACAATGATACAATATATAAAGTATGACTGGAATCCATAATTTATTTCAAGAGATAACATGCAGAAACACAACTTATCAAAATGTGACATTACAAAGAGCTGGTGTAGCCTTGAATATCAAGTTATCTGTGCAAAGAGTGCTGAAAACTTGGAAAGGCTAGATTTTTACAGGCTATAAATCCAGTGATTTTGTTACCTGTGCATCCTGCATATTTTGCGCATACTTTTGTCTCTGGGATGCAAAGTTTTATTTCAGTGAGTCCCAGGATGCAATAGTACGGGCAATAGTATTGCAGACTTATCATAAAAATAGTGTTCTGGACTCATAAGTTTGCAGTTGGACTCATTGATATGGGAAACAACGAGTCCCAGGACCCATAAGCCCAAAATTGTAAATGAATCACTGTAAATCTCTAGTTTTGTCCTAAAACTTCAAATTTTAATTTTGTTTGGATGTGAACATAGACATTCTGTGTCCTACCTTCTGTGTAATGTCACCTTCACTCAGCTCAGTATCCAGTTCTTTCAACCTGCAAAGAGAAACATCTCTCTAACTCTTTGCCTACCGGGTAATTTTGCATGATTTGTCGTCTGCTGATATTTTTAAAATGGACTCATTCGAAAAATTCTTTCAGGAATACCATCAGAGTGGCAAACAGTTTGGATCCAGCGGGGCTCCGGATAAGAGGGGGTTAAGGGTATTTCAGCATTAGTTTTTTGGAAATCAGCATTGAAAATTAAATTGAAGGGTAAAAGTACCCTTTGCAGTTTGAGGTTTCAGCACAGATATTCAATTTATGTGGTGAAATCTTTTATCCTTAGGCCTAAATGAAATATATGTGTGGTTCCTGTTGCATACCAACAAAATTTAGGGTAGGTAGGTAGGGAAATTATTAAATTTTGTTATAACATATAAGAAAATAGCGATTAAATCTGAAAAAGTGCCCATTTTAGGTATTTTTTCTCCAAAGACCATTTTAATGTTTAGGGTAGGGTTAGAAAAAATAGGATTGGTAGGCAACAGGAACCACACATATATTTCATTTAAGCCTTAGTTAGAAAAACACCTAGTAATATACACCGATTGTATAAATCTTGGAAGTTTTCCTCAAAATGTAACATGTATTTAATAAATTAATACAATCAACTTTTTAAGCAAATAAAATGAGTCTTTTCACAAGGCTTTGCAACAGAACTGATGCTTCGAGGACTAAGTTTCTGCAATTTGTTATTTTAAGTAGGGAGTAAAATACTCATTAAATTAAAAAGTAGGGGGTGAAATACCCATTGGTCCAAATCCTTAACTAGACCACTGATCCAGATCAGACCAGACATTTTGTCGGGCCTGATCTAGGTCCAAACTGTTTGCAAAAGTTATCAGCAGACCACACTAGTAACTAGTAGACAAAGATTTAATAACCCTTTTGTGCCATTCACAACAAATGTCATCTACTCTCTAATCTGCGTGTACTTTGGAAGCATAAAAATTGCAAAAAATATGAACCAGGACACAGGTTTAGATAAACACAATTTTTGAGCGTAAAATAGTAAACAATTTCTTACCCATCAGTATTAACATATTTTCTGGGTGCTCAAAAGAACCGTCTCATTGAGACGGTTCTTTTGGTACCCACAACATGTGTTTTGGTTGAAAATTAATAAGAGAATTATTTTTTGTTACGCACTCTTAACTAAAGGCCTGCCAGAAGTAGCAGTATGTTCTGGGCTAGTGCGTGGGCTAGTGTTAGCCTCCATGGTAAAAGTAAGTTTGCTTACTTACAAAAGGGCCTATTCCCACGTGGTTTGAGTCGTGAGACATAAAAATCATCCATTCAACATAAAAGCGGTGATGTTTGACATACCTGATCTACTCCGCAACTTTATGTGTGTCATGGTGAGTAATGAATGCTGAATTGAAAAAGCACATTTGCACAGACTCTTCCGAGTCTTTGTCGCTTGTTTTAAGTACCAAAATATCATGAAATTATGTCCTTCGACAGTTTAATTTCAATCAACAGGTTTAAACTAGATTTGTGGTACTTGTCTGAAAGTTTCCTTTTCTTTGAGATATATGAATATACCCAGCGTGTGGTGCGCATAGCACGCAAAGTCGGACATGCACTTACTAGATCTTGTAATGCTTGTTTGTCTCTGATCCTGATGATTTCTGTTAATCCTCATACTGTTTTTGCCAAGTGAGTTCATCGCTCAATGCCACTCTTAGGTATTTAACTGAAAGTTGGCTTCTTAAACGATAAAGATCAAAGTAAGTACCTGTAACCTCCATCTAACGGCGCTAGGTAGCGCATTAGATCTATATAACTTATTGTGATTTCTTTGGCCAGAAAAGCTCTTAACCGACCAACTTCTACATCTACATCATACACGCTGCCGTCACACTTGACTACTATAGCGCGGGGGGTTTGCTGCATAAGAAAAAGAGAGAATGATAGGAAAGTTAGAAGCATAGTTAATAGAAAGCCAGAAAAAAAAGTGTAGTTTTGGCCAATGCATGTTCCACTCTTCAATCCTCAACCAAACTGCCTTCCCTGAGGGTACCAGGGCACAAAAAGTCCTCGACAGCATAGCTTGAGGGTATCACAAGAGTGTACTTGCATGGCCGGGCCAGACAGCTTAGATTGACAGACTTAGTAGCTCCCGTTTGAAAGATACCAAACTGGGAGCCTCAGCCACATTGGCTGGTGGGGAATTCCAACGACAAATAGTTCTGGGGAAAAAGCTGAATTTATAATAGTCGCTGGAGACTGGGACCTGTAGAAATTTCAAAGAGTGTTGGGAACGTGTTCTGGTTGAAGCTGGTACAAGGTAATCTTCTGACGGTATATCAACAAGTCCATGAATGATTTTGAAGAGCATGGTGAGCTGGGTCTTTGCACGACGAGCTTCTTAGGACTCCCAATCGAGGTGGTCTAGCATGGAGGTTACACTACTAGTGTTTCGGTACCTGTTGGTGACATATCTTGCTGCACGTCGTTGCACCATTTCCACTTTGCTGACATACTCCTTGGTGTGGGGGCTCCAGACTGTTGAGCAGTACTCAATGATTAGCCTTACCATAGATAGGCAGCTGATTTGGTCTGTTCGTCTGATATCCTAAGGTTACGGCAAAGAAATCCTAGAGTGCTGTTGGCTTTCTTGACAGTCTGGTCCATGTGGTGGTTCCAAGACATGCTGGACTGTAGCTCCACTCCAAGGTACCGTGTGGAGTCCTCCATGTTTAGTGTGTGTCCTTTCAGGGTGTAAGATGAGGAGATTGGTTTCCGTGCTCTGGTGACCCTGATGGCACTCCACTTTTCTGGATGAAATGCCATTCCCCATTTCTTTTCCCATGCTGCTAGGTTGTTTAGATCTTGTTGTAAGGTGTCGCAATCTTTCTGGTTTTTGATGCATCTGTAAA
This sequence comes from Loripinus fragilis, assembly GCA_964019695.1. Taxonomy (NCBI): domain Eukaryota; kingdom Metazoa; phylum Mollusca; class Bivalvia; order Lucinida; family Lucinidae; genus Loripinus; species Loripinus fragilis. Next base: position 39,842,566 of record OZ026515.1, read on the forward strand.
GTATGCAGTCATCAGTGAAGAGTCGGATTCCTGCTTTTATGCAGTCTGGGAGGTCGTTAATAAAAACGAGAAAAAGCAGAGGTCCCAAGACTGTACCCTGTGGTACTCAGCTGAGTACTTGGATGCTATCTGATGTGGCACCTTCAACTGTGACTTGCTGGACTTGTCAGTGAGGAATGCTCTGATCCATTCAAGCGTGCTTCCTCTTATACACCAACCCAAACGAGAAGTGAGTGGTTAGGGTAAAAACATCAAACTTCAGACGCTTTTTTGCTGTGTCACTACTTCAGCACGGTTTGTGCTTTGCTCCGGACATGTCACCAAGTTAAATCTAGCTGGTAGCTAGCAGACATGCTCGATTGACTTAATAAAGCTGTAATTTCATTGGTTAATGCATTTAAATGTGTTTGATTAGCACTTAAAGTGACATTGGGTCGAACTTGAAAATTCGGACAGCTATCGGGAAATTCAGACAGAGCTGAAGGGAAAATCGGACAGTTGTTTCTTTTTAAAAAATAAAGCTCTTTTAATGTTTTTATTCTGTCAAAAACAGTTAAATATGTTTCATTTATCATATGAGTAAACTACCGAGGTCTTTTAAGATATCGATTTCATTTGCTTCTAAAATCAAGTGCTGAAATGTCATCCAGCATGCAAAGCAACGGAATCTTTCCAACCCGCTGTCGACTCTTGCTCAATTTTGGGGGTCTGTGGTGATGCATTCCAGTCTTTCAATCGCTATACCAACAATAATCTTAAATAATCTTATCTAAAACGTAAATAGATTCAATGCATTTTATTTACAAACAGCTGGAAAGGAAAGAAAAACATATGAAAGGGTCAAAAATCATCGTCTGAACGTCTTGTTCAATGCCGTGTCCGAAATTAAATTTCCTGAAGGGAAATACGGACACCCATTATTTTATCGTCATTTCGTTTCAAATCTTTGTGAATATGCAAAAACAACCTTTCATTTCATAAATATAACTGTTGAAGATACTAGGGAGCAGAAATATTTCATTGTGCATTAATATTCAACTATAAAAGATGGAATTAAAAATAGTTGTGACAAGCATCGAAACCATGTGCTCTCTAAACTGTGCGGAGCTGGAGGTCACCAGGCTGGAATGGATATCAAATTTGTGGATTATAATGTGACGTGTTCCACTTTCACTGTTGGGAAATGGGTACGATGATATTTTGTCTGTACAGTTAACCTGAAATAAGACTTAACAATTGGTTGAGAGTCTAGAGCAGGACGTTATGTCAGGGGAGGTAGAAAAGTGTCCGATTTTACATGTCCGTCCGAAATTCGATATTTTTACCCTACCAAATGCTGTTTTAATTGCTGGCTGACAATCAGTATTATATGAATGGGCCGGTTCTGAATATATTCACTCAAACGCAATATTTTATCTCTCAATCCTAGCATTTATACAAGTCTGCATATATTTGATCACACTGTTAAACCCATATTATTATATGGGTCTGAAATCTGGTTATGTTCATTACCAAAGAAAGCTACAATTCATGATCTTTTTGATTATTCTAAAATTTCTAAATCTTTTAACTCTGAAAAGTTGCATATTCATTTTTGTAAGTATATTTTAGGTGTTCACAAAAAAAGCTCTAATTTTGCTATAACTTCAGAACTTGCCAGATATCCGATTCAAGTGAATATACTTCTTTCAGCCTTGTCTTATTGGCATAGACTTGAAACTACCTCTTCTGAGCTTCTTATGGATGCATTTGCATGCTCAAAGACTTTACACAATGAAGGTTTCAATACTTGGTTTAGTTCTATTAGTAATGTATGTAAGTTGCTCAATGTCTCTGTTACAACTGAAATGTTATCAGATATGAGCTTCAAGTCCTTTAAAAAGAATATTAAAAATGTTATTTTAGCTAAATTTAAAATATTTTGGGATGATTTTCGAGCGAATAATATGGATGGAAAGTTAAGGACCTATTTTTCATTTAAAGACCACTTTGAATTTGAGCAATATTTGAACATAATCAAAAATTTTGATAAAAGAAGGTCTTTAACTAAATTTCGGATTAGTGCACATAGACTTAAAATTGAAAGAGGAAGATTTTCTAAACCACCTATTCCTGTTGAAAATCGATTCTGTGATCATTGTTTATCGGAAATTGAAGATGAATTTCATTTTTTAATTAAGTGCTCGAAATATAATAGTCCTCGTAACAATCTCTTTTCAGTTGTTCAGATAAATTGTAGGAACTTTTGCTCATTAGAAGATAAGGTGAAATTTAACTGGTTATTAACCAATTCTGACAAAAATGTTATCATTGAACTTTCAAATTTTCTATTTGAATCGTTTGCTTTACATGCTCTATAGTAAACATCAGCTCTATATAACTTGGATTATGTATCATGATGTGGGTGGCATTGTATCTCTCTACATTGATGAGGTACAATGGCATACATTTCTGGATCATATTTCCATAAGTTTACATTTAGATAGCTATGCATGCTCTCCACTGAGTGATTACATTTAATATGTATTGTCTTTTAAATCTGTACTGTGTATTCTTGTACAGTTTATTCCCCAATAGAGAACCGTCTCCAATAAAGAATCAATTGTGTAAACTTTGCCATATATTTCTTCCACTTGATAAAGCAAAGCCAAACCTTTCTTATTGTTAGAAAGGGTAATCATTAGGGATACAGAACATAATAAGTTTCTTCTGAATTTCTTAAAATTACCTCTTAAGTTGGCTAAAATGTGTCGTAGTATATTGTCAGTTAAGCAATTTTAAGCCCGGTTTTGAAAGCAAAATTAAAAAAAAAAAGATAATTCGCCAGTTGAAAGGAAACAAGGTGGTTCCAAAATTATGTCATGGACATGCCATATGATATCAGACTTACAAATAAAAAAATTGACTTCCAGCTGCCAGGAAATTTTACAGATGACAGAGTTATCTTGGGCACTGTACAGTTGCCAGTAAAGAATCACTCATTTTTGGATGTGTCTCTGATGACCTATAATACTGAGTTGGTGGTGACCGAGGATGAAAGTATGCATCCTAGCATAAAGTTTACTCATCAAATAAAAGTTTGCTACTAACTGAAAGCAAATAGAGCAGATTGTATTAAACCTTGAACAAAAATATACTTCTGGTGTCAGAACTTATAAATATTTACGAATATTGTAGCTTATAATGAGCACTTATAAAATTTGAACCAAAATTTTGTGTATAAACTGTGTAAGAATGACCTAAACTACTTGAATATGTTCTTTAGGGTTGAAACTTTAGATCACTATATTTTTAATGTGATGCTTAATCCATTTTCACCTTGGGATGGGACTGTTTTCAGGTGATTCTTTAATGGGGAATGTGGTTCTTTACTGGAGACACTGTATAAGGTTTATAAGCTGCCACTATTCTATTAATCAAAGCTTTTTAATTTTAAACTTACATGGGTTGTAAGGGGTATGATGGATGCATTATATGTGTATTGTTTCAAATCAGTTGGCAGTTACAAACACAAATTGTCAAGAATAGAATCCTTAGTGATTCTTTATTGGGGAATAAACTGTATTTCTAATTATGCTCAATCATTGTATGGAGAATTTCTCCTATGATTTTTTGCCCTTCATGGGCCCTTAATTGGAATAAATCCATTGTCATTGTCATTGAATAGTGTCTTATTCATCGAGGAACTCTAGTCCTAACTGTTTACCAACAACCTCTCTTGAAAGTTGAATTCAGCGAAGGCGATGGGCGGAAGAAAACGCCAATGTTTTTTTACAGCCTCCTGAATGAGTGGACCGTGTAATCTACAGTTTAAATACAATACCGTTCTTTGAAGTCACTAGACAATTTAACAACTTCAGCGATCCTGCCCGGCATTCTCTTTTTTCCGTATTTTTATTGCTAATCTAGCTTGTTTTGGTAAGAATGGTGAACTTTTCTTCCCGCGAAATAATTGATTCGTTCTACCAAAGGGGGGCTGAAGGTGTATCAAAATATGTTACCCAACTAAACCAACCGATGAAAGTTTTAAAAACATGCCATGTATAAGTTTAAGTAAGAAAACGTACTTGTTTTCTTAAATTGATAATGACTGATATGAATTAAAGGCATTTAAAAGGATCCCATTTTCAGCATAACCCCTATTATTTATAATGGTTTGATCCGATGTAAGCAGGCCGGTGCGTAAGTAAATATCAAATCAAGATATTTATCCGGTAAATCTACACAACGGGGCGTAGACGTCAGGACGTAACTGTAGCCGCCGACTCAACAGTGGGCCGTCACCGGCCCAACTTGTTTTACACAGCGACGCGGTAAGGGTAGCCGTCAGCGCCCCAAGATGTGTGGTCTGGGTAGTCTACCTGTTGAATTTCTTTTGCTCCGGTATTCAGTTTTATTTACTGTTGAGTCCTTATCTTTGATTTATCTCCTTTTCATATCTTGATTTTTATGTTCTAGGAGATGATGCATTGATAAGTCAGGGGTCTTTCATGCAAACCAAATATCTATGTGTCTTGATCCACATCTGAACTACGGGTGAGGTTGGTGCACAGTTAAACTGGTTTAAGCCCCTCCAGTAAAATATTTTTACTGACCGTTCCAAGTTGGTGCTTCTTTTGTGGATCATTTATGTTATTTCTGTCTTGTTTTGTTATGCTTTCATGCACGTCTGTTTGTTGATGCCTTGTGGTCACCTGCTGGGAAAGGGCTGGCCTCTTGGCTCTCGTTTGTGATGTCTAATTGTGCTGTTGTCACTTTCCAATTGGTATCCTGGGTCAGGTGTGGTGCTTGATTGTCTCGATTCCTGATCTTTACCCTATTTCTTACTTCAGAAGGAGAAATACAATTCCAATGCAGAATTGTTCGGGGGAAAACGAATAATCCAGGGCAAAACTATATATCTGGCAGGTATTAACACTATATTGGGCACTATGTGATTACCTGATAGATTCCTGGCTCTGAGCAGGAGCCAAAGGCATGTACATACTTTAATTTCAATATATAGACACAGCACCACAATGATTCTTACCGAAATGACCAATCCCCACGGAATGTCATTAGTGAAAATCAACCCATTTTCATGCAATAAGTAAGTGAGTTTGATCAGGAAATACCACAATCACATACTGCAGACCAACCCACGGCACAGTGAGGAAGAGCCACAGATTATTTATAGTAACAACACATCTGTAAGACAATAAAAGCAAAGCAACCAGCTTTCTCTTCCTCTTCAAGATAATTGCAAAACTAAAATGGACACAAAGTAATGCATAAAAAAAACAATGACAAACACAGAACTCTTTGATAGCTCAGTTGGTAGAGTGTCTGCTTTCGGAGCAAACTTTGGAAAACGTTCAGTCCTCGAAATGTCTTGGTATAACAATCACAGAGAACATGGATTGGGGTCAACATATCTCTGATACCTCGTCTAAAGCAACTAAGACTTTAGGTTTCCTTCGAAGGAAATTTGCATTCGCACCTAGGAGTACTAAGAAGGTTGCATACAAAAATTTGGTACGCCCTAAGTTGGAGTATGCAGCCCCCATTTGGAGCCCTTATTGTAAAACTCAGATTAAACAAGTGGAGAAGGTACAGAGGACGGCAGCCCACTGGACCTGCAGGAGGTGGCGCAACACTAGTAGTGAGCTGATGAGCTGCAATGGCCAACTCTGGAGGCCGGGAGGGATCAGTCCTCTCTGCTTTTCTTCCACAAGATTCATTGTGGGACTATGTCTTTTGATAAAGACAAGTACTTGACCCTGTCTCAGAGTACAAGATCTACCAGGTCATCACACAACTCACAGTATTGCAGGCCCCAGTCTTATATTGATGTCCTGGAGTATTCTTTTTTCCGAAGGACTATTCCTCATTGGAATAGTCTGACTCCACCTGTGGTCGCAGCTGAGACCACAGAGGAGTTCAGGGCACTCATTTAGATGACTCAGCCAGAAGCTCTTTTTTTCAAAATTCTAAAACAGTCACCTCAGGTAATGATCGTATATGATCGCCTGAGTATAAGAAACTAGATAGATAGATAGATAGATAGATAGATAGATAGATAGATAGATAGATAGATAGATAGATAGATAGATAGATAGATAGATAGATAGATAGATAGATAGATAGATAGATAGATAGATAGATAGATAGATAGATAGATAGATAGATAGATAGATAGATAGATAGATAGATAGATAGATAGATAGATAGATAGATAGATAGATAGATAGATAGATAGATAGATAGATAGATAGATAGATAGATAGATAGATAGATAGATAGATAGATAGATAGATAGATAGATAGATAGATAGATAGATAGATAGATAGATAGATAGATAGATAGATAGATAGATAGATAGATAGATAGATAGATAGATAGATAGATAGATAGATAGATAGATAGATAGATAGATAGATAGATAGATAGATAGATAGATAGATAGATAGATAGATAGATAGATAGATAGATAGATAGATAGATAGATAGATAGATAGATAGATAGATAGATAGATAGATAGATAGATAGATAGATAGATAGATAGATAGATAGATAGATAGATAGATAGATAGATAGATAGATAGATAGATAGATAGATAGATAGATAGATAGATAGATAGATAGATAGATAGATAGATAGATAGACAGATAGACAGAAAGACAGACAGACAGACAGACAGACAGACAGACAGACAGATAGCTTTCCAATCATCTGGATGGGGAAGAGAGAGCTGCTTGGTTGCTTTGCTTAGTTTGTCTTCCTGGCGTCTAGTGATTGTTGTGTGGTTTGTCTGCAGTTTGTGATTGTGGTATTTCCTGACCATACTCACTTACTATTTTTGAATGCGGTTATCCCCTAATTTAACCGACTGCCGGTTGAATAAGTACTTATTTACCCGACCGCCGTCCTTCTGAAAAAGCCAATACTTGTCTATACTTATATTCGGTCTATTCGTTATAGTTTCGGTTTTGTACTTTCCGTTCGGGCTACAGCTTAAAACGTGATTTTGTTTATATTATCGTTTTGTAAGCAAAAGATGAGCAACGACATTGATTCTTCGATAAGTTTGAATCTGTTTACACCAACGAATAAATTCAGCAGTGGACAAAATCAGAAAAAGCCTAGGATAACGGGAAACAGGGTATTTTTATGATGTCATTAGTATTCGCGACTGTTCAATTTTGTCAGTTTATATCCTGACGCCATAGGAGGTTTTATCGTGACGTACTTTCGGTGCTATAAATGGATTTGGGATATACTGGCCCTCAACCTTGTATTGTTCAGATAGGGAAAGCCATAGAATTGTCAATATTTTCCACTGATTTTAAGTTCCCTTATTTCCGTATTTCAGTTCAGAAGGCCCAAATTTCCTTGCATGCAGTGTTTTTTCTCTGTTTTAGGGGAATGGTGGCGGGGCCTTTCAAAAGGTGAAAATTAGCGTGCGTAGGGGCAAAATGGGGAAAACTATTAACTTAACACAAAAGCATCTTTTATTGAAACATTTGCAGTTAAAAATGAAAGTGTTATATCTTTTGACAGACTTATGGTACAACGCAGCCAAACTGGATCCATGTTTTCCATTCTATTTATTAAATAGAATGAAAAAAATGGATCCAGTTAAGTTTGGCTGTATTGTACCATAAGTCTGTTAAAGGATATAACACTGTAGTTTTTAACTTTTATTTAACTAATTAACTAATCGTTTGACTTATTGTATTATTTACTTTATAACTATCAAAGAACCCTTGAAGAAACCAGCAAGAGGGGACAGGAAACTTACTACCTAAAGTCTTGCTTACAGCTCAGTTGCTGTCTCGCTTTTCACAGGCTTTTAGAATGCACCGGGATCAAGGTGTGCTTGATTACCTCTATTTTGGTTAAACCCTCCTCAAGCCAGACTCTTCTGGTGCAAACTCCCCAGCTTACCTTTGTATCCCGGAATAGGATACTTGACATTTCACTACACTCTTCCTCACCATATGATAAAGGGCCTCATCCACGGTAGAGAACCATAGGCTGCCACACATACCATACCTCTTTGGTGTAGTTTACATCAACCAGGGAGCTTCTGTGAACTAAAATTCCACGGGATCCTTCTCGACAAACCATAGTCCATAGACAACATCCTCACAGACAACATGCCTACTCTAGTGGAGAACTGCTGATATCTGGAATTGAGCTATAAGCCCACTGAAGTTTCCTTGTTAGACCATAGATTCATCGATAACTGTGAACAGACAATATGTCCGCTCTCTTGAAGAACTGTTGATAACTTTACGTGAGCTAGAAGCCCACAAGAATTTACTTCTAATCAAAGGTTCTTCGCTGGCATGAGAACAGCCAACATGACTGTTCTCATGGAAAACTGTTGATCTCTGGATCATTTTCTCAATCGTATATATCATCATCATGGCAGAACATTAGCTTGCGTCTAATCATAATTTCTGTGATAGCTGGTAGAACACTGGAGAGCTAGAAGCCCTTCCAATGCCTTGATGCTGGTAATTCTATCTGAAGCTGTGACATTGGAGAACTAGAAGTCCTTCCAATGTCTGGATACTGGAAATTCTGTCTGAAGCTGTTACACTGGAGAACTATAAGCCTTCCAATATCTGGATGCTGGGAATTCTTTCTGAAGCTGTACACTGGAGAACTAGAAATCCGTCCAATGTCTGGATAATAGGAATTCTTTCTGAAGCTGTACACTGGAGGACTAGAAATCCGTCCAATGTCTGGATGCTGGATGTTTGGATGCTGAGAATTCTTTCTTAAGCTGTTACACTGGAGGACTAGAAATCCGTCCAATGTCTGGATACTAGGAATTCTTTCTGAAGCTGTACACTGGAGGACTAGAAATCTTTTCAATGTCTGGATACTAGGAATTCTTTCTGAAGCTGTCACACTGGAGGACTAGAAATCTGTCCAATGTCTGGTACTGGAAATTCTGCCTGAATTTGTAACATTGGAGAACTAGAAGTCCTTCCAATGTCTTGATGCTTGTTTCTACTTCTGACGATGGAACATTGGCGAGCTAGAAGCCCTACCAATGCTTTGATGCTGTTTTCTGCTTCTGGTATTTGGTGGGAGCCTTACTTTTTGTTTTACGGACAATCTTGCTACTGTCGGTGTGTTATTAAAACTGGTGGTAACTGGAATTTGTTCTTCATTGAGAATCAGTGTGTCTGTTTGCATGTCTAAACACACACCAAGATGATGTAAAAGATCATGCCCCAAAAGCATATCTTCACCAATAGACGCAACATATACTCTTTCACTAAAACACTGGTTGCCCAATTTCATCTTTAATGGCTGGATGATAAAACCTTTCATCACTGTATCCTTGTCTGCCATTTGTAAGCCAACCTCTTTGACTTTTGCTGGAGCCTTGTTTAATTTTTCATATATCTTTGATGACAGAATAGTGATTTCCGCACCCGAATCAATTCTTGCATTAATATCTATGCTTCCCACCTTCAACTGTACAAAAGAAGAACCAGCTCGCACCTGATGAATATATACACTTTCTTCCCTTTTGTAATTTAGAAATTCTCCATCTGTCCTGGTACAATAAGTATCATCTTGAAAATTTCTAACTGTCTTGGCACTAGAAGTGCCATCTTGAAGTTTCTTGTCTGTTCTGGTACTAGAAGTACCATCCTGGAACTTCGGAACTGCTTTGGCACTAGAAGTGCCATCTTGAAGATTCCTGTCTGTTTTGGTACTAGAAGTACCATCCTGGAACTTCGGAACTGTTTTGGCACTAGAAGTGCCATCTTGAAGATTCCTGTCTGTTTTGGTATTAGAAGTACCATCCTGGAACTTCGGAACTGCTTTGGCACTAGAAGTGCCATCTTGAAGATTCCTGTCCTGGAACTTCTGCTCTGTTTTGGTACTAGAAGTACCATCTTGAAGATTCATGTCCTGGAACTTCTGATCTGTTTTGGTACTAGAAGTACCACCTTGATGATTCCTGTCCTGGAACTTCTGATCTGTTTTGGTACTAGAAGTACCACCTTGAAGATTCCAGTCCTGGAACTTCTGCTCTGTTTTGGTACTAGAAGTACCATCCTGGAACTTCGGAACTGCTTTGGCACTAGAAGTACCACCTCGAAGATTCCCGTCCTGGAACTTCTGATCTGTTTTGGTACAAGATGTACCACCTTGATGATTCCTGTCCTGGAACTTCTGATCTGTTTTGGTACTAGAAGTACCACCTTGAAGTTCCGGTCCTGGAACTTCTGATCTGTTTTGGTACTAGATGTACCACCTTGATGATTCCTGTCCTGGATCTTCTGATCTGTTTTGGTACTAGAAGTACCACCTTGATGATTCCGGTCCTGGAACTTCTGATCTGTTTTGGTACTAGATGTACCACCTTGATGATTCCTGTCCTGGAACTTCTGATCTGTTTTGGTACTAGATGTACCACCTTGATGATTCCTGTCCTGGAACTTCTGATCTGTTTTGGTACTAGAAGTACCACCTTGAAGATTCCAGTCCTGGAACTTCTGCTCTGTTTTGGTACTAGAAGTACCCTCCTGGAACTTCGGAACTGTTTCGGCACTAGAAGTACCACCTTGAAGATTCCCGTCCTGGAACTTCTGATCTGTTTTGGTACTAGAAGTGCCATCTTGAAGATTCCTGGCCTGGAACTTCTGATCTGTTTTGGTACTAGAAGTACCACCTTGAAGACTCCTGTCCTGGAACTTCTGCTCTGTTTTGGTACTGTAAGTACCACCTTGAAGATTCCCATCCTGCAACTTCTGCTCTGTTTTGGTACTAGAAGTACTATCTTGAAGATTCCCGTCCTGGAACTTCTGATCTGTTTTGGTACTAGAAGTACCACCTTGAAGATTCCTGGCCTGGAACTTCTGCTCTGTTTTGGTGCTAGAAGTATCATCTTGAAGATTTCCGTCTTGGAACTTCCGATCTGTTTTGGTACTAGAAGTACCACCTCGGAGATTCCGGTCTGTTTTATTACTAAAAGTACCACCTTGGAACATTTTCTGATATGTTTTGGTACTAGAAGTACCACTGTCAACTGCAACATTCTTTGCTTGTGATCTCTTTTTCAGCCTTGATTTACTGTTGGTCCCAGCTGGTTTGGGAACCATACTGTCTGAATCTGTTATATATTTAGAGCAAGATGCCCTATCAATAAATTTACTTTCTTTTGAGTGCTGAGGGTCAATATTCTTTCTCTTCAGTAAACTAACTTTCCCTATTTGATATGTGTCATATGTGCTCTTCTTATCTTGTCCCTGGTCACTTAAATTATCAGCTTTAGACTGTTGCTTCTGAAGCCAAGACTGGTAAACTCTACATTCTCTTTTAAAATGTCCAAAATTCTTACAAAAGAAACACTGCACTGATGATTTCCATTTTTCATCCGCACTTTGCTGTGTTCTGTTTACTGACAGTTGGTGATTTGGTTGCTGACTGACTTGAAGTTTATTCGCAAACTCCTCTAAAGCTGAAGCGATGAGCTGTTCAATCCTATCTTCTGATGTTGACTGCACAGCATTAACTGATACATCATTTCCTTTTTTCGACTGTTTACCATCCACTGCTTGTGAAATATACTGATGATGTTTCACCAAATTCAAAGCTTCCTCCATTGTTGATGGATGCTCAAAACAAGCATGCTTTCCTGCATCTTTATCACAGCAACCCTGGCTAAACTTAGCAATGGCCTCTTGTTTTAAATGGTCTTCTGGTAAATCAACAAATGCTGGTGTCGCCAAAGTCATAACACGATCCGCCCAATCCTCCAGTGATTCATCTGGCCTCTGACTTGCCTGCTGAAACTTTACTTTGGATGTTTCTGTCAACTCCTTGACACCAAATCTAGCCTCTAGTTTTTTAATAATTCTCCGAAATGAATACTTTTCAATGTCAGAGGTTATGGTGAAGAAATCAAGGGCTTTACCTTCTAGACTCCACATCAGATAGTCTTTACTTTCTGTCTCAGACCACTTCATTACTTTTCGATAGCTATTGAACTTCTTTTTGAAAGATAACCAGTTTGTTTTCCCGTCAAATCGCAGAGCTTTAGGATGCTTTCGTGGATTCCCATGTAGATGATAAGAACTGTCTGAATCTGAAGATAAAGAAGCATGTCTCTTTGACCTTCTTGACTTGTGTGACCTTGTCTTCTTCCTACCATGTGACCTTGACCTTGAATGAGATGAACTCGATGATCTTTTCGATTTCCTCGACTTTGACCTTTTGGTCCTGTTTGACCTTGACCTTGAAGGAGACTGAGAACTCGAACTAGATGATCTTTTCGATTTCCTCGACTTTGACCTTTTGGCTTGGTGTGACCTTGAACTTGAAGGAGACTGAGAACTTGAACTGGATGATCTTTTTGATTTCCGCGATTTTGACCTTTTAGTCCAGTGTGACCTTGACCTTGAAGGAGACCGAGAACTGGAACTAGACGTTGAACTGGAAGAATTATGTCTCTTCTTGTGCCTGTTACTGTGTTTCATTTTCTGATTTCTTGTGTGTCCCTTATGAGATCTTGAATGTGAACTTGATGACCTCGAACTGGATCTTGACGATGATCTAGAAGTTGTCCTTGACCGTCTATGAGACTTCTTCCCATGTTTCAAAACAGATTTTCTTGAATGTCGTTTTAACCTTGAATCTGACCTTGACTTTCTGTTCTTCCTCACCACCTTTCTTTTGGAATGATGTCCTGTTCTTGATGTTGAACCTTGTTCAACTGACTGTGATGGTGACCTTGAACTTGAATCTGATTGAGACCTTTTGTGAGACTTTTTACTTTTCCTTGAATGGTACCTCACCGAACTTGACCTTGAACCTGACCTTGAAGAACTTCTGTTTTTCTTCGCAACCTTTCTGTAAGATCTTTTCAAATGATGTCCAGATCTCGACTTTGACCGTGATGATGATCTTGAGTCGCTTCTGTTAGGCCTTGACTTTTGTCCACCTGACCTTGACAGTGAAGAATTTCTTGTTTTGATTTTCTTCTGTTGTCTGGCTGCTTTCTTAGAACTAGGAGATCTTGACCTGGACTCTGAAGATTTTCTTGTCTTGGTTGTCTTCTGCTTTATTGCTGACCTGTGAGAGTCGGGAGACCTTGACCCTGAAGAGCACCTGGACCTGGAGTCTCTTGCCGTAGATAGCTTCGACTTGACTCTGGAACTTGCACTTGGACCACCTGTACTCTTAGACCCACATGTTGTCCGATCATTACTTGTGTGTGTCTGTCTGCTTCCTAACAACTGCCTTTTATCACCCTTTTTATTTACTGGAGAAGTGCGACTGGTTCTAGAAGAATGCAGCTCATGTTTATCAGAGAATTCTTTCTTGAGCAATGCCAGAGTCTTTTCATCTGGTGATGACATCTTTTCATAGAATTCTAAAAGGTTATCTTGTGATTCTGGTGACCTTGACCTTGATTCATGTGGTGATGACCGTCTTGAAGCCATTTGTTGTTTATTGAACGACACCATCGGCTTTTCCCAAAAGTTAGTCTTAGGAACTGCTGGTAGACAATCTAAGTCAAACGGGTCATCTATCCTAGGTAATGAAAAATCTATCTGGTCAAGAACATCTGGTGATATGTCACCCCGAAGAGCCAAAATGAGTGCTTCTTTCCTGACAGCTCCATAAATCTCTTTGAACCGTAGGATGAGTTGTGCAATCTTGTCATTGACTCCTGGAATGCCCTTTAATTCCTCCGCAGTTGCAGTGTTGATGTTCAACATTCTGTCAGACATGCCGTTGGACAACGATTGCAAGTTATATATTTGTATATTTTTTCAATGCGAAGCTAGAAGACTCAGCACGAACAAATTTACAAATATGTCTAGTCGCAAGACTTATTTCACTGTTATTGATATTTTCAATTGTGCAGTTGTAAAAATTACTTATGGGTCAACATGACTACCATAAGAAATTCTTGACTTAGGTTTTTATGTGGATCTAGAAGACCGCACAATTGTAAATTTCCTGTCAAAAACTGACCTCTAAAACCTTACGCCGATTAGATTTGACCAAAACTGAATAAATTATAAATTTATGGGTCAAACTCTTCAAAAGTCTTTAATCTTTACCCTAGAAGCAGGCCTTATTTTTAAATGCTATTTTTAAACTGGTGAATGTTTACTTTAAACACTGGACACTAAGTCAGAAAGTAAAATTCGGAAAATAACAAATAAAAGATACAACTTCTGGTTGAAACTTAATTGAATTCAATGAAAAATGATAGCCATTACTTCAAAGTAGCCCAATGAGTGGAATTTTAGTTGCAAAATAGCTTTTTCAAAATTTCGAAGTGGTGAAAAAATGACGTCACAGGGAAACCCCACTGACTTTGCAAGTCCAAAAATGCAACTAAACACCTAATTTTTCGGTTCTTTAAGACCTCGTCGCCATTATTGTATTATTTACTTTATAACTATCAAAGAAAGTAAGTAAGGTTGCAAAAATCAGGAATCGATACAATCAAGTACCACACCTGACCCAGGATACCAATGGGAAAGTGACAAACTCACAGAAGACACCACAAACGAGAGCCAAGAGGTCAGCCCTTTCCCAGCAGGTGACCACGAAGCACATATAAACAGACGCGCACAAAACATAGCAAACACAAGACAGAACAAAAACATAAAAGATCCACAAAAGAAGTACCGCCTTGGAACGGTCAGTAAAATATTTTACTGGAGGGCTTAAACCGGTTTAACGGCGCCAACCTCACCCTTAATTCAGATGTGGATCAAGACACATAGATATTTGGTTTGCATGAAACCTTGAAGAAACCGGCAAGAGGGGACAGGAAACTTACTACCTAAAGTCTTGCTTACAGCTCAGTTGCTGTCTCGCTTTTCACAGGCTTTTAGAATGCACCGGGATCAAGGTGTGCTTGATTACCTCTATTTTGGTTAAACCCTCCTCAAGCCGGACTCTTCTGGTGCAAACTCCCCAGCTTACCTTTGTATCCCGGAATAGGATACCTGACATTTCACTACAGACTCAATACATGTCGCCGAAGAGACTGAGTCAATCCCCAAATCCTTGTCACAAACATCAAAGTCACTGGTAAAGGCCTTCAGGGAAGCCTGCTTAAACATGAAGTCGACTCTTCTTGATCCCTGCGCCGCCGATTTATTAATTTTCTTCACGTAACAACGCTTATTGTGTGACATTTTGTTTGCAAAGTCACGATTCGAACTTCTCCCTTAGACGCTCTTGAAAGCGTCTATCGATCACCAAGGGACGCTACTTGCAAATTCACGGCATGGCTAATGCACGGAACGAATTTATACGCACTTCCGACACGCTGTCATCACATTTTGCTGATTTTTTTTTTTTTGAATACTTCATTTTGAGGGGAATTTTCTTTCAAAATAGGGGAAAAAACATACTTTTTGGCGAGGGGAATGGGGCCGATTTTCCGCCCCAAAAACAGCAGAAAAAAAACACTGGCATGTATCTTCTTTACACACTCAGATATCTGTATTTCAGGCCAGAAGGCCTAATTTTCCTCGCTGGTATTTTCTTATCGCCGGTAAACTACTGAATTAACTCGCTGTATATTGGTGGTGCAGAGCTATTGACTTAACTCTCGTGTGGTGAAACGTTAAGTTTCACTTACATAGCTTTCTAGCTCTGCTAGGATTAAGCTTCACCATTCTTTGAAATCTTCTTCTTGCTTTGCATCTAGTAGAATGTTTAAATCTAAGTGAATGATCCCGCAGCAATCAAATAGTCGTCATCTCATTTTTTCCCTTAGTGTCTCATAATATGTACATTCCAGTAAGTAGTGACTTATTGTTTTTTTCTCTCCACTTTCACAGGTTGGGTTCTTTTTTATGTTTCACTTTTGTAAGTAGTCGTTCAGTTCTATGTAGCCAGTTCTCAACTGAGAAATATCTTTTTCTCCAAAGGAAGATTCAAAATTAATGTGTGATTTAGTTTAAAATCTACTTTTGGTCTATGTCGAAATAAGTGCCTACCTTTGTCTGACTTTTCCCACATCTCCTGCCACTTAACATATCCTGATTTCTTCGCTGCTTCTTTCACATCTCCTAATGATATTACAGGTGGTAAACTTTCTTTTTCTTTGGCATCTTGCGCGGCTTCTTTGGCTAATCTGTCTGCATGTTCATTACCCTTAATGTTTGCATGTCCGGGTGTCCAAGAGATTTCTATGGTTATGTTGGCCTTTTCCAATTGTTTAATTATATTTTTTACTTCAAGTATTGTATTTTGGTGTGATTTGCACTCCCATCCTAAAACTAGTTGTCCTGCAGCACTCTGGCTATCAGAAAAAATGTGGATTTTCTTAATATCTACATGCATTTGACGTTCCATTTTATATTGGTATATGTGTTTGAGAGCTAGTTTAATCGCTTCTAATTCCCCAAGTAGAATTGAACCTCTGTTGCTGGCGAGAAAGAAAGAAGAAAGAACAATTCAGCAACACATTTTTGAGATAACTCTTCGACAGATCGTGAGACAACTCGCCAACACTTTATGAGACAACTCAGCGCCCTAGATAAGCTTTTGGGTCAATTGGGTACTTACGCAACCTGGTTATCCTCAATTGCTTACTTGCAAAAACAATTGCGTATTTTTTATATTTTTTACTCAACGTTTTTGCCAGTGGTTACATAGGTTTTCTTATTGAATGAAGCCTTCGCAATTGTGCCTATTTACTCTCATCGTCTGCCTTTCTGAGTATCAAACTAGCGAATTTTTATTGTACCTGAAGCAAATTTCATCTCCTTGTTGACATTAGTTGCTCACATCCACCTTGCAAAGTTTCATTTTCCCCTAAAATACTTGACTAGCGCCGATATTTTGTTCATAAAATTGGAATTATACTGTGGGCTCGCTAGTAAAAATTCAATACCCGACTGCAGGCGACTGGCATTTGTATATTACACAAATGGAAATGAAATTGACCAAATGGTACGCATGTAATTACATACCGATGGACGGAATTGCTTTTCTGTACTCACACATTTAATTTTAATTGATTTTTGATGACTTTAATTGTGTATTTACGCAAATACGCTGCTTATCTAGGCTGCTGCAACTCGTCAACACCTTTATTCTAAGTCAATTGATAGATGATAATTGCTTTAATTTTAATGAGCTCACATGTAATTTTAAGACAGTTTATCTACATAAATGACATTTTTCCTCAAAAAATGAATATGAACAAAAAGACATTAAAATGAAATAAACAAAATAATAATGTCCAAATCTGACTTTGTACAGATGTATGTTTCTGGTATGGATTAGACCTCACAGAATGTGATGTCTATGTAACATCCAAAGAACCAAAATCCAACATCCACACAATCAAAATCCAACGTCCAAACAACCAAAATCCAACGTCAAAATAACCAAAATCCAACGTCCACCCAACCAAAATCCAACGTCCACACAACCAAAATCCAACATCCACACAACCAATATCCAACATCCAAACAATCAAAACCCAACATCCACACAACCTCCTCACTCATGTATTAAATATGAGTTAACTGATCATTGATAAGTGAGAGATAAGTATGTAAGTACCTCTTAGTATATTTTATGCACTTTTTTTGACGTTTTTCGCAATCCTATATCAAGAAACCGATCTTTTCAAAAACTGAAATAAAATTCCAAACAGTTTCTATCCAGATCAGGCCAGTTTGGTCAGGTGTTCAAGGAGGGAAGAATGCATTTTAGACGTAGATATGGACATAAAGAGAAGCAACTCAGCAAGAATTATCCCACTTCAGCTCACGGAGAATTAGCCCTCTTGTCCAAAAACTGAAACACCAGACATGCAGTCACTTCACAAGAGAACTAATCTTAATTGTTATCTCCCGATGACGACAAACCGATGACGGTCATATATGCTTGCCATAAGCGAGGAAGGAAGTTTATTTTATAAACTGTAAAAGATAAGTGTAGTGCTATGCTACACCAAGACCGATGGCAGCTGGTCTGCCATCCAGTGCTTACCCTGGCTCAGAATTTGTTGAAGTCAACACTTTAGCCAAATGAAAAAAGGAGGAGCCAAATGAAATTAACTTTAGCCAAGGTTTTAGCCAAAAAGTAGTGTCAACAAGTTTTGTATTTAACTCTTTGCCCGCTAGGGGTCACTTTTGTTGTCTGCTGCAGGGATAATCCTAGGAAGGGCTCGATCCATTTTGTGAGAAAACTATTAATGTTTTGCTAAAATGGACATTATTTTTGGCTGGACCCCATATACAAGCTATTCAAATCTCATGTCAATTATGCTCTAATGCTGATATTAAGGGTTCTTCGGCCCATCAAATTTTGCAAAGGGCCCATAAAAATTTCAAATGGCCCATTAAAATTTGGAAATTTAAATGGGATATGGCCCATATCATTTTGGGCTAGGAATAACCCTGCCACTGATAATCTTTGCAAACAGTTTGGACCCAAATCAGGCCCGACAAAATGTCAGGTCTGATCTGGATCCAAATTGTTTGAAACTCAAATGGTATTGAAAAAAATCCAGCAAATTTAAGAGCAAAATATGGCACAATAATAAAGTGTGAAGAAATAATAAAAGCAATACCAGTAAAAGCTGAAAAAATACACTTTTTCGCAAATATGTAATTTTTGAACCACCTAGAGTGTACTTTTAGCCAATGTCTCTTATTTGTAGCCACTCTACATTTTAATTTTAAGTAGCAAATGGCTAATGGCAGGCCTGCCATTGGTCTTGGTGTAACCTTTCACCTGCTTAAAAAGCTATGTTCTTGTTCAATATTTTTGACCTGAAAAATAACTACAATAATAATAAGTTATAATACTTTTTTTTTTTTTTTGGGGGGGGGGGGATTCCCCTGCCGAGAATTAACCCTGCCCTAACACATCTCAAATCGCCATTAAAACTATTATTTTGGAAAAAATACGCATTTTGTTATTCGAAATTGTTGATAATACTATTTGCAGAAGATAGAATAGAAAAAACCTCTTTGTTCTATGGGATAAAGGAAAAACATATTTCTGGCGTGGCAGATCGGAAATGGCAGCTTTGCACGGTTATGGCTTTCATACCGTTCCAGGTCACATAAACGGTAGGGGGCACATTTCCTTTTACTATACAGTTTTCACACTAAGTGACTTTAAATGCTACATCTGACCCCTTGGCAGGGACAACAAATTTAGCACTCAGATCGACTATAACATTTTAATGTATTCCACTAAAGTGAAAACCAAAAAGACATACCCATTTTTCAAATGACCACTAAAATCTCAATCGACCACTCAATCTTTCAATCGACCAGTATTGACCACTTCTGGAGTATTGACCGGGGTGATTAAAACCGGTTAAAACCCTTGGTTGAAACCGCCCCTGGTATCGACCACCCAACCTTGGTTGCACGCAAAAATGGTTTTCCCCCTACCTAGCTTCCATGTTATGCCCTTTGATTATTTTTTGCCCAAAAATTCTTGTACACACCATAAATCAGTTTTATGTGCTCATCGTTGTCTCAATTTGATTGAGAAATAAGAAAATTATTATTTTGGTTACACACTCTTAACTAAAGGCCTGTTATTGTTTCAGGGTACAAGAATCAAACAGAGGAAAGATTTAAAGAGGCAACGGGACCACCAAAATGATCAGATAAATTCTGTTGATGAACATGGTGTGTCTAGAAACACTGAGACTAGTGATAATGAAGATGTCAGTAACGAGGACAAGGAAACCAAAAGACACAGGCCATTTCATGGGAAACCAGTGTTTTCATCTCTCTTTACCAAAAATCCAGAAATACCTAATATTGAAAGGTAATAATGACAAGAATAATAATAGGAATATTAATAATGCAGTGGCAGATCCAGAGGGGGTTCAGAGGTTTCGTCCGAACCCCCCCCCCCCCCCCCCCCCCCCCCCCCCCCCCCCCCCCCTTTGAGACAAAATTATCTCATTTACATGGAGAATGTTCAGAAAATTCATGAAAAATTAATAAAAATCAGGTAAAAATTAAAAAATCGAACCCCAATTTGCAAATTTAAACCCCCAATCAAAAAATCCTGGATCGCCCCTGTAATAATAATAATAATTATAAACTTTATTTCCTCCACAAGTGGATAGCATTCATGAAGTTTACAGATTTTAAAAGCAAGACAGAAAACATTTGTCATATATACATATGTACAGCATAATAAAGGACATACAAATCTGTGACATTATGTTGAAGAAACTGAACATGTCGTAGCAGTGAAAGCTCATCAACTTCAATATCCAGTTTATTGTCCGCACCCTAAGAATTCCAATGAGACCACCGCCACAGCATGAACTGTCCTGCCTAAGTGTTTTGTATTAACCCTTATACAGTTACTTTTTTTTTGTCCTGAAAATTTGTCAGCTGTTTACGTCTGCTGTATATATTCAAGTGCACTTCAAACTAGATTTTTATGGAAGCAAGCAATATAAACCCTGATCAGACAGCTGCTATGATCAGACTGCTCCCATATGATCAGTCTGATTCGGGTCCATATTGTTTGCAATAATATATAGACTACCTACATGTATATACTGGGTGTCCCAAAATACATGAAACGTTTTGAAAGTCTTAGCATTTGACTCAACAAAGATATGTTGCTTATTGTTTCTATTGATTAACATACTTCGGCTAAAACACAGTATTGGTGCTGATTAGTGTCTCACTAGGCAAAAATAAAACAATATATGATAATATATTACCATTTTCTGCATTGTTTTTTACACATCTTACCTAAAACTAGTCTTTGTTTTTGAAAATATTCCTTCATATAATTTTTTTTATACTTTTACTTCTGCCTGTTAATAGGTTACGGACACTACACCTAAGGTATAACATGCAAGATAAGAGCAAAAATATAAATATCTGCAGCTCTCTTTCTCTGAAACAACAATGGGAGATACTGGTTAGCATTATGAGAGGCCAAACAAAGAAGATAAACACTTGAATATGCAAAATATAAGCATATTTTTACGACAACCATTGGCTGAATTTGTCATAAATTGCCCTCTATCAGATTGCATCTCTTAACGTTTACCAGAAGTATATCTCAGTGCTTAAAATCATTTTCTGAATTCAGTAAACCATGCTCAAAGTTGTTACAGTAGTCCAAAAGGTCAACCATCAAAAAAAAATTTGTTGTCAAAATGCACTTACATCTGGTCCAATGTTCCATGTAGTGTCTGTAACTTTTTCTGATGCTTATTTCTCATAGATGTCTATTGTCATGACAATGAAGCTTTGTCTATCTAATATTTATGTTGAATGACATAAAATATTAAAAGGAAGTTGTTCTAAGATTGAAAATCTTCAAGATTTCGCTTCATGAAATGTCACGGTTACAGACACTACAAAAATTTACTTTTTTGTTCCTGACAGAAATGTTCTATGGTGCGGAGCATTGGACTAAACTGGAATGCAAACTGTATTTTTTGGAAACTACATTCTTTAATGATATAATGGAAATGAATTTTACTTAAATAAACACAAGTCTTGTATAATCATGGGTATAGTACAATGTATTAGCGTCGTTCTTGCAGTTTTTATCAAAAACACTATCTTTAGGAATTTGAGGAGAAAATCCACATTTTTTGATCAATTTCTTTAATTCAAATTGCAAAATGGAGAAGATAAGTGTCTTTATAAGATGCAAACAGTTCTGTATCAATATCAAAATAGGAAACATGAATTATTTGGACTTTAAATGATTTGATTTTCAAAATGAGACTGCATAACGCTTAAAAATGGCCCTTTTGAAAGCACATTATAGACCATATCTCCAAAACGGGCAATGTTAGCTGCTTGAAATTTTCGGGCAAACAGGATCTGACAATGCCTTTCTGCATAACTTTTATAAAGTGTACCTTTATGACACAGTTCTTCTGTAGCATAGATATAACATGAAAAAATGAAATCAGCACCAATACCGTGTTTTAGCAGTTTACATAGAAATTATATAATGCCATAATTAGACTTGTTTTCATTTTTTGAAAATGCAAGGTTTAGCTTTTAAAAAAAAGGTTCTAAACTTCTGGTTTACACGGTTTATACTTCCATGGCTAGCCTTTTGACACTATATATTTATTGATTCTGGTTGCAGCATTGTATTGATATTCATTTCTTTTTGCTTGCTCTTGTAAATGCATATTATGTCTACACTTATTTGTCATAGCTTTTGTCTTCCTTTGTGTTCCTCAATTTTTATAATCAAGACTCAAATTATATAACCACCTTGTTCATAATAAGCATTTTTAAAGACCTTTTAGTTTTACAAAATGAAATCTGTTCCCATGGAAACTAACGCGCTGCAGTTTTGATGTCATGTAAAAATACAGAAGAGACTCTTCTTGCATATGACCCAATTCATTTAGATTTTATAGTTGCTTTAACAAAATGAATTGAAAATATTATTTGGTGTGCACTTTGCTGTTACCCCACCCACTTTTCTCTATAAAGACTACTGATACCTGGTGTTTAGTTTGAACTTCCATATACAGTTAATTATGCATGTAATAAAACAAAACCAATAGATGTGTTTTTATGACACTATTGTTTTGGTTAACGCCTTAAATACTGAACAATTTCATTACAAGTAAAGCATTACCGGGCCGCGTAGCGCAGTCGGTAACGTGTCTGGCTACAGATGCGTGCCTGACTGCAATTCCAGGGGTCGCGAGTTTGATCCCGGCCTGGTCCCATACTTTCGTGGAGATTGATCATGAAATAATTTCTACGGTCATTCTCCTCCCTTCCGCTGATTCATTCAAGAAGGGTTGTTGTCAGTTACAAGCGAAAGTATGTGCACAAATTACTGGTTATCCGCTTGTTCAAGCCTGCCCAGGAAAAAGTGTGGTTAGGTTAACTGACCGTCCCGCAATGACCATAGCTGTTGACTTGGGACGTAAAGCAACTAAACAAACAAAATGTCACTTGATGACAATGTACGTGAGTTTCAATACAACCAATGTATGTAGCCCTCACGTGACAGCCTGGGCAAGATGGCATGGGTTAGATAAGATTTTCTATCCCAGGGTAAAAACCAACCAACCAACAAGTAAAGCACTTTGCCTAGAAATTCACGTTTAAGCCTATTTCAGTAAGAAAATTCATTGAATTTGGCTGATTTGGCGACACCATCTATGACATTATATGAAACATAACGTTTACAAAGGATAATGTTAGCATTGCCTTGAAATAAATTTTTCACATATTCGTTTATATTTGAGCAAATTTAGATATGCCAAGCTTAAAGGTTTCATACCTTTTGGGACACCCTGTACATAAGCAGATAAAAGGGAGTGCAGTGGCTTAGTGGTAGCGTACTTAACTCGAGAGGGAAAGGCTGCGGATTCAAGCCTCACCGGCGTCACTGCGTTGTGTCCTTGAGAAAGATCATTAATCCTAGCTTAGTACTGGTTCAACCCAGGAAGACCCATCCCTTTATAACTGAAAGATTGTTGATGGGACGTAAAGAATTAAAATCAAACAAAATCAAACAAAAATAAGCAGATAAGAGAGCAGATGGCATATGTTGTGAATGGTGGGCTAAAGTTTGATAATACAATTAATGTCCATAACCTGAATTTGCTAAAATGCATATCAGCAATGGCAAAGACTTTTCATCAATCATCTATTCGACACTCTGACGGTATTCTTGAATAATTTTTTAGAAAAAGTTGATTTTGAAAAAAAATCACCAGACAGCAAAAAAGCATAAAAAGTTAATTTGGAATTTTTAATGTGCTCCCATGATATACATGTATACAAGGAACCGTCCCAGTTTCATTATATCAAACCAGATGGATGAATTCATTAATATACAAATGGTTATTTTTTGCAGATCTGATGTTCATGCTGTGAAAGAAAAGCTGTTCTCCTCACACTTGTTCAGTGATGTCCCTCTACATCCATATATGGTATGTCACATGATACACATTAATTTATGGTGGTCACGTGTGCATCCAACTGAAAATTGGGATGTCAGTGGGTTCAAACCTACAGCCATCCAACATTAATTCACAAAGATTTATTCTCACTTGTCTCCATACTGCATATTAAACCCTTAAAGCGCCACATATAATTTGCAGCAAGTTTGGACTCAGACATGGCTGTGCAGCCTCTTTTTAAGCTTAGAAACTCCAAATTTCTGTTCAGACAGTAGCTTAATATTCATAGAATATTCAAGTGACTAGCAAAGGCTCTGATCGTACTGCGCGTATGCGATACGCACAGGCTGATCTGAGGCTTACCACATTGTTGGAAATCTCATGTCACAGCTCATATTATAACACAGGGTTTCTGCTATAGTCCTCGGTATCAACCTTAAAGCTCTCCGGCTGATAATTGGGGTCTCGGGTCGATACTTCAGGCGATAACTAAAACTCTGTGTAGTTATCTCGTATTATCTATGTGGGACACTATTTGTCATGATAACCCAAAGTTTGCATGTGCTATAAGTACTTTCCTGCCAACTGGTTATCTGCCCTCGGGGCTGATAACTGGAAGTCATGTATTTTGAACGGAGAGAGGTTATCATGCTGGCCTCGAGTTGTTGATCATTAGATGACATCAGACTTAAACAAGTGGTATGACCTTACACACAGTTTACATTGAATTCAGTCTTCTTACATTTTTGCATGTCCAATGCAAAATAACCACAATGAATTAGAATGTGATAAACATAACAAAGGATTTTTGGTTGTAGCACTTAGTATCAATCCTTGACCATTATCAGCTATCAAGTTTAAGTTCTTGGGCTGATATTGGGGTCTCAGGCCGATATTTTGGGCGGTAACCAAAACTCTGTGTGGCCCATATGTACTATAAATGCTTTATATTAAAAAACAACCATGTTTGAATAAAAAGCATTTCACTCTATGAAAAGCTGTAATTTCTGAATAATTCAAGAACCAAAATTTTTCATATATTGTTACTGTTAGAGATTTCAGAGATATGAGAGAAATTTATCACAATCTGTTTTAAATTCAGACCTCAAATCTAGAGAAACTTGGCTTTACAACCATGACAGCGGTACAGCAGGAGACTATTCCTCGACTTATTGAAGGAAAAGATGTATTGGTTAAATCTCAGACTGGTTCTGGTAAGTTTTCCAAAATACATGCATTATTACCGTATTCAACCTAATGACTGCACTATGCCTATAAATTTTTCCACATTCTATGCCCTCTTTTGAAAACGGTGTAGATTATAAGAATATATCATGAGTGTGAGGGTAGGATAGAAAAATCTGTCCCGAGGATCGCCGTTTGGCATCACGAGGCTTGTCGAGTGATGACAAACGGCGATCCCGAGGGACAGATTTTTCAATTCTACCCTCACACGAATAATGGATTCTTTTTCTTCCTCACCACTGATTTTTTTATTTAAAAATAGCTTCCAGAAGTCCCTGAATACGCTAAGATACAATTTCACATGATGACGTCATTAACAATGATGTCACTTGATGAGTTGCCGGGCCGCGTAGCGCAGTCAGTAACGTGTCTGGCTACAGATACGTGTCTGACTGCAGATCCAGGGGTCGCGAGTTCGATCCCGGTCCGGTCCCATACTTTCTTGGAGATTGATCATGAAATTATTTCTACGGTCATTCTCCTCCCTTCCGCTGATTCATTCAAGAAGGGTTGTTGTCAGTTACAAGCGAAAGTATGTGCACAAATTACTGGTTAACCGCTTGTTCAAGCCTGCCCAGGAAAAAGTGTGGTTAGGTTAACTGACCGTCCCGCAATGACCATAGCTGTTGACTTGGGACGTAAAGCAACTAAACAAACAAAATGTCACTTGATGACAATGTACGTGAGTTTCAATACAACCAATGTATGTAGCCCTCACGTGACAGCCTGGGCAAGATGGCATGGGTTAGATAAGATTTTCTATCCCAGGGTAAAATCTCAGATATCCTTATCCTGTGTGCAAGAACAAGAGTGTACACTCTTTTGAAAACAGTGTAGATTCAGATCAGCTGGTGCAGTCTGATCAGGGTTCATAGTGGTGCTTCCATGAAGTAATCTAGTCTGAAGTTCACTTAATTATGCAGCAAACGTAAAAAGCAGACAACATTTTCAGGACCAAAAATGGTGGCTGGATAAGGATTAAATCCTTACCTGTATCCTGTTTGAAAACAGTGTAGATCCAGATTATAAGCTGGCTACCACTGATTTATTATATTAGTAAAGCACTGGCTGATAAATATGAATGAAAGGAATGCATAACTCTTGTGGGTGAGGGTAACTTATGGATATGGATCATATTTAACGTAACATTTATTATTACTTCTTTGTGTGCTGGGTAAGTTTTCATGCTTTTATCGTCTGCTGATCGTCTGCTGACTTTTTTCAAAATTAACCCTTAATGCACCAATCACAACAAAAGTCGTCTGCTTTTCTCACCTGCTGAAATGTTTAAGAAGCCTCTATGGCAAACAGTGTGGACCTGGAACAGACTGCTCCTATAGGAGCAGTCTGTTCTGGGTCCACACTGTTTGTTTCTTTACTTAATTCGTCAGTAATGTTAGGCAATTATTTGCAGCAGATGACTTCTGCAGACGACATTTTCAGATGCATTTTTTTCTTGGCGCTTTAAGGGTTAAATTGACTTGTTTAAACTGAACTCTTTGCATGATAGGAAATTTTCATTCTTTTTTGTCGTCTGCTAATTTTTTTTCATAGTCCACTATTTTGATAAAAAAATCTGAGTGTCAATTAATTTTGATCCAGATCAGGCCCGACAAAATGTCCAATCTTTTTGCAAAAGTTTTCAGTAGACGACACTAGTAGGTGAAATAGAAGCCTTGTTACTTTTACAACATTTACTATGATTGGCAGGTAAAACAATGGCCTATGCAATACCAATAGTTGAAGATTTACAGTCACAACAGCCTAAGATACAGAGACATGATGGTCCTGTTGCTATGGTGATTGTCCCGACAAGGGAGGTAAGAAATCATGTTTGCTAACTGGGTTCATCAAAAGTTATAAAGGACTTATGCTAAAATATTACTTAAATGCACTTTGGATACAGGTTAATAGTCCTAGAAGATCATATGAATTTCCTCATGAGGTAATAAAATGACTGAAGTTTGCTTGTGTCTTATCCAAACACATTGGTGCCCAAGGGTTTCAGCGAGTGGAGCTGGTAAATTCAATACCTTTCGCACTGAAGACGCTTGGTTGTGGACCTGTCATCTTCAGGGTCTATTGGGAGTAATTGTATGATTTGAAATATCATATTCTCAAATGAATGGTCGGGTTAGTTGAAATGTATGGATACTGGTGTTTCTATTTTGACACATGTATAGCGTACATGTTTGGCCATTCTGGATTTGAACTCCCTTTTAGTTACTCTTACATATTGTTTAGCACAATTGGTGCATGTGATGAGATAGACCAAATTTCGTGTGGTGCAGTGACCACACGAATTTCCTCATGAGATTTTGGTAATTCAACCATATGGACCTCGATGCGAGAAACTCTGTCAACAAAGGCCAGACCCACCTGCGCATCTGTGCAGTCTGATCAGCGTGTTTGTTATTCACTTATTGGAAAGTAGCATATTCAAACTTGCTACAAGCAAATTTTTTCAATTTTCTAGCTAGTCTCTGTAGTTGATGAGACTATTTAGAGTCCCGCTTTGTCAGAAACCCGAAGACAGGTTTTGTCACATCAAGGCCCAAATGCTTTCAGCCTCCGCTCAGACCAACCTGCATATTTTCACAGTCGTTCAAAAGTCTTCACTGCTTGAACATAAGAAGTATGGAAGTTGATGAAGATATAGACCAAATGCTCGACATCTTGCTCCAATGGATAGTTCTGCATGCATGTTGAAAGAACGACCATGTCTGTGAGATAACTAGCATTATTACATGGACAGGCCATTATATATATTATACCAAATTTACTGGCAATTTTTGAATAGATAGGGGTGACCAAACATAACAAGCCCAGAATTGTCAGATGTTAGCCATTTGGTCACTATGTTTTTAAAAAATATGGTCCATGAACACAAAATACCATTTATTCGCTAGCCAAGTGTAACAAGAAAACAAAACTAGCAACAGCCTTTGAAATCTTAACAAAATTTACTACAGAAATAACTTAAGATAAGTTATAATAGAAATATTTGACTGACCTGTAAATCTTGTTCATTCCAACAGCTCCTGAGAATTTTAAGATCAAATCTCTTTGAATGAGTTTCTCTGGTTTAAGAAAGCATTGTTGAATCAACTCCGAGTGCCACACCAATTGATGGGACAGAAATAGCAAATGCAATTAAAATAGGCCATTATCAATGCTCCTAGAGGAGCAGTCTGATCAAGAACTTTTTGTTTGCTTTCTCAGCCAAAGATTTATTGTTAACCAGGATGGATAATCAGGATTGGTCCTGGCCCCGAGATTATAAAAAAATTCATGCTCAACTGAACATGAAATTTCAACTATTCATAGAAACTTAAATGCTAAAAAAGTAAGACTTTTCTTGCTTTAATACTAACTATCAGATGTTGTATTTATCCTGTTAATAAATGTAAACATTTATGAGCATGATGAGTTTAATGCTCAGTTGAGTTGAGCATGAAAACAGTTTTATAACCTTGAGACAAGATCGTCATCCAGAATTTTCCATTTTAGAAATTCAGCAAAGAGATAATTTAGATACCCACAAAATAATTCAAAAAATATTTTGGTTGGTTATCACAATAACATGATAAGTTCTTGATGAGAAATATGAAACTGTTAAGCCACAGTTTCAGTCATAATTGATGCTTTGAGGGTTGACAGTCACATCAGCCCTGCACACACTTGTCTAACCCCTGTTGTCGACTAATGCCCAAGGGGCTACATTGTAGTTCTTAATCGGTGGTTCAGTTATGGTTGAATATGTTCACAGGATGTTTGAGGGGTTTATGAGGCAGTTATGATGGTTCTATAAGGTGTGAAAATACGATCTCAGACGATTGCCAGTAATCAGTACAGGAAATCATCAGTTAAAAGAACTGATTGATTAAGATACTGGAGATAATTGTTAACCACTGTTTATTTTTCAACACTACAATATTCATTCTTTTATCTCTCCATCTATCTGCCTGTCTGTCTTTCCTCTTGCATGTTCTTTTGTTAGAAAAGCACTAGATACAGAAAAAATGGTCTTTTTGATAGTGAAAATTCCCAAGTTTTACACCGCAATTCTTATTATAGAAAACAAATCTTTGATATTTCTGATTTGGTTGTGTTTTCGTAATGCTCCAATAGTTTTACTTTACCCACCATTGTATTTTGTGTTTAAAAATCCTTGTCGGAATATCAAACGGTGAAGACACTGGTTAGACTGCTCCTGGTATATTCTGATCTTTTTGGGACTGTTTAGCAAATCTTCTGGCTCTGCTGAGGCTCTTAGTGTCATTCTGAATGCATTAGAGATCATCATTTACAGTCATGTTAATAAATGGTCCTCGTCGCGACAAAACCTGTCTTACGGGTTTCCGACAAAGCGAGACTCAAACAAGTCTCCTCAGCTACAGAGACTAGCTAGAATATTAAAATTCGGCTTGAAGCAAGTTTAGCTATGATGCTTTCCAGTAAGTGAATAACAAAGGTGCTGATCAGACTGCGCGGATGCGCAGACTGGTCTGCGCCTTTGTTGTTCTCAAACCACCGAGGACAGGTTTTCTCGCCAGGCCCAAATGGTATTTACTCTAAATAATTGGACACTGTAGCTTCTCACATATTTATCCTACAGTAGATGTTCTAATATTCCAAATGCAAGTTGAATGCCAAAAAGGTAAAGAAAAACAGTGCACACCCAGATCAGACTGCTTCTGAAGAAGCAGTCTGATCAGGGTATTCGCTGTTTGTTATTCTGACAAGCATTTTGTGAATTTCAGCCCTGATAAACAAATTTTGTTCGAGAATGGGAAAAATGTATTCAAAATTTTAGAACATTTACCATACTGTTTGAACAAGTCCATTTTACAACCTGATATGGTGTATAAAGTGAATAGTGATGGAATTGCATATACAGCGTAAATCCTGATCAGACTCCTTCAGAAGCAGTGTGATCTGGCATACATATTGCAATAGTTATAGTATGAAGGGTAATCTGTGTACTTGACAGAAGCCATACTTCTTAGCTAAAACTGAATTTGTAAATGCATATTGTGTTTATTTAAGTGAATACCATGTGCAGTATTTGAGACAAATTCAAATTCATGCAAAATGTCGGGCCTGATCTGGACCCAAACTGTATGACACTCTGATATGATTTTCCTGAATATTTTTTTAAATAGTTGATTTTGAAAAAAAAAAATCAGCAGACAACAAAAAAGCATGCAAGACATGTAATAGCGTCTGATCGGGGTGTTTGCTATTGGGTCTTCCCCATAATGTCAACTTTTGTTGTCTGCTAATAGCCTTTGCAAACTGTTTGGACCTATACCAACTGTTTGACACTAAGAGCAGTGACCTACTCAGAGTTAATTTTTAAAAAGAATCTGAAGGTTACAAAAAAGCATGCCAGATTTGCATCTGCTGATAATCTTTGCAGATCAGCAGGCACAAATATTTTATGCAGTATACATAAGAACAAGCCTTATCAACCGTTGCAAACTCAAATCACTGTGCACCTGAAAGATTATTTGGAAAAAAGTTGTTTTGTTTTGTTTTCAAAAAAATGCAGACGACAAAAAGCATGAAAAATTAAACAGCATGCAAATAGTTAATTAATATAAAGTGGAATTTTGCATAAGTCTTAGTAGAAAAGCGGTCCAAGAAAGAATGCTCATTGAGGCCATCTGAACTTGGTCTTTGTGGTTCTTACCGTCTTGCTTGACGTTAAAAGTGACATTTCATAACATTTTCCAAAAATCTGTAAACTACTAGTGGTTTAACAAATTTAATGCATGGCGTTATTTCACTCTTAGATGCGACGTCATATGATAAACCTTTTTTCTATACTTATCTTGAAAACTGAAATGATAAATGGATGAACAATATTTACAAAACACTGTAGACCCAGATGAAATACCACATATGCACTATTTTCTAGGATAAAAATAATCTTAAAGTCAGGACTGTTTTAAAACTATAACCTATGATCCCTCACTATAAAGAAATAGCCCATCTAAATGTTCTTGTGTCATGCTGTATGGAAGAATCTATTAGTTAATAAGGTTAACGTAAGACATGGTCAGTAAAAAGAGAAAGATAAGATCATTTTAAAAAATGTTGAATTCTTGACTGGCAGCTAATTATAACTTCAATTATTACCTGTAGTAAAAAGAAGATGGGCAAATAGATAACAAATTAACTCAGGTGTAATAATTATTATATTATACAATCGTTAGATAATTACCTGTCCTTATTAAACTGATAGTCAGAATGATAACAATTATTGTACCTGTCCCAAGGATGATTGCCTCCAAGATAAGGTCATAACAGAGGTGTTAAAATTAGAAAACATACCAATAATGATAATGATTGCTTCTTTAAGGATGTTAATGACAATAGATAGGATAAGTGTGCCAGTCTGATGGTCAACTAACTGATGCAACAGTGCATGTAAATGGGCAGGATGGGAAGTGTCATAGCAATAATGATTTAATTTTTCCTATGATTTAGGGTATATAGATGTTGAAAGTTGGAGATGTTGTCATACTATCTCAGAGTATTCTTGAGTTAACATCTTTGATAAGATAGATCAGTCTGATATTGTTCTGAATCTGAATAATTCTGTTCTTGTGCGATAGAACTATATGGACTTGTGTTTGTATCATTTTAATCAACAGTGAAGTCTAAAGTTATAACTCTGATATCTACCGAGTGAAAGATTGAGGAAATATAATATTGACAGTGTTCATTTTTGAGTATTTTGGAGTTTACTTGAGGATTTAACTGAACTTTGGTGCAATATAAATATTGTGTGTTTAACAAGTACCTGGCAATGGAATTAGCTGATTTGAAGTATACTGCTTGGCAGAGACAAGATGCTGGACTTGGACTATATAAGACAGGTAATCTGCCTCCAGAAGATGTTAGTGAAATGTTCTCATTTCCTAAGATGTTTGATGGAAAACCGCTGAATGTAGATGAAAATGGCAGTGATTCTGACAATGATTATTATCCTGGTTCCCAGAGATACCCAGTTTATGGACAGCAACAGGGAGCCTGTAATATATATCGTCCACAACCTCAGCATCCTCAACAATCTATGTTGCCATGGAATAACAGTAGTGCAAAACGAGATGTGTCACCTTTGCCATGGAACAGTGGAAACATGAAAGGAGATAATTCAGTAGTACCATGGGGTAGTAGTGAAATTAAGGGAAATAACCAAGATCAGTCTAGTTGGAACTACACACTCAGTGGTAATGAGAACAGTTACAATGTGAGTAAGGAGCCTACCTATCCTAGTATCACTCCGCCACTGAACAGTCAGAATGTTGCTGTGGTTCAACCAAGCACCTTCAATTTCCCACCAACTCCACCAGAAGAAAACTCATCAGATGCTATTATGGGATCTAATGGAACAAAATTTTCAGATGCAGGATTTCATTCTGAGAAACCCTCTCTCAAAAATGATGACTTAAGCAGAGACATATATTCTAAGAGAGACAGTTTTGAAAGTAACTTAGATCAAAAGCGTGAGATGATTAATTCCAACATGTACAGGCCTAAGCCAGACCTAGAACAATCAACTAAAGTGTATTATCCTGAACTAGGACTCAGCAATCCCAAACTGCCATACAGTGATAATGACCGTTCAGCTTTTCTACCTCCCAGTTCTCAGTCATTCAACCACAGTGTAGGAAACTTTAGTTATCCTATTTATCCTCCCACCAGCACTGTGGGTATGTCAGAACACAAGACTGGGATTAAATCATTGAATACTATTGCTAATGCTTTAAGTACAAAGGCAAAGAAAAAGTCAGGACAACAGGCTGAAGGACGAGAATGTGTGAATTGTGGAGCCACCTCTACACCACTATGGCGTCGTGATGGTGCAGGACATTATCTGTGTAATGCTTGTGGTCTCTACCATAAAATGAACGGCCAGCCGAGACCATTGACCAAACCTAAACGTCGGTTATCATCGGCACCAAAGGAAGGCGTGAACTGTAAGAACTGTGGAACTTCAACAACAACCTTATGGAGGAGAAATGCGAGTGGTGACACAATCTGTAATGCTTGTGGCTTGTACTACAAACTTCACAATGTGGATCGTCCGCTGAAAATGAAGAAAGAAGCCATACAAACAAGGAACAGAAAAATGACCATCAAGACCAAGAAAGGGAGAAAATTCAATCCATTAGGTGATCTGGATCTACTTAAGGCACCTTTAGATAAGTACCCTGGCTTCCCTCCAAATGTGACAACTTCAATGCATGCCTCTTTACCAGCTCCTTATATGCCAAACAATGTTACATTCGGAACATCGTATGTTCCAAATGGAGGATTGAACATGGCTTCTGGTATCGATGGCATGCATGGTAGCTATGGAAGCCATTTGCCCCCATCTTTTCCAACTAGTTACGCAAATTTGCCATCAAGTTTACCAGCGTCAAGTTTGCCGCCTTCCAGTTATGCTTTCTCATTTCCAACCAGTTTGAATTTGTCGTCTGCTCCCAGTATGATTGGTGCCACATTAGTGTAATGGAATAATATCAATAGTATGATGACTCGACGTGGATTATTCTTTGGAAAACTATTGTAAAATGAATGGTAAAATAAAGTTACTATTTCTATTGCACTCAGAGTGGCCTTCCTATGCAGAGGTACAGCCATTCTGTATGCAACAGTTTGAAAGCCCATGTCACAATATCAACAGACCATATTCAACCTAATAAGCTCACTGCGCATGTATAACTCATTTCAGAATTCTGGATTTGAAAACAGTAAAGATCCAGATCAGCTGGCTTCTTCAGAAGCAATCTGGTCTGGATTCACACTATTTTCCATCCATATGATCTGTATTAATAATGAAATTACTCTGCTGGATTGACTGGAAACATTGGTTTAGATAAACAAAATTTTTGAGCGTTAAATTATAAATAATTTCTTACCCATCAATACTAACATACGTTTTGGGTGCTCAAAAGAACCGTCTTATTGAGCCGATTATTTTGAGTACCCACAACATATGTTTTGGTTGAGAAATAAGAAAAATTATCTTTTTGGTACCCACTCTTAACTAAAGTCCTGTTCATATATGGCAAATGTTCTAAAATTTTGAACACTTTTCTCTTTCTGTGCTCAGTTATCAGGGCTGGGATTCACTAAATGCTTGTCAGAATAGCAAACTGATTCAGAAGCAGTCTGATCTGGGTCTGCACTGTATCTCTTAGCCTTTTTTTGGAATGCAATGTGTTCAAAATTTTAGAACATCTACCGTACATGTACATGGGTGAAAATTTTCAGGATTAATCCTGAATTCAGGATTTTGAGGCTGACTTTCCATAGAAAGTCAGCCTCAAAATGCGGAATTAAGGAGATTATAATAGCTTCTTTGATTAGTTTTCAGATTATCTAAACATATTTTATCATTATAACTTTAAATTATCCATTTTTGTAGGTTTCCTGCAAGTTTTAAAATTTGAATTTTTAAAGTTCAGGATTTTGGAAATTTTGAACTTTCACCCATGCATGTAGTGTAGTACTTTGTGTGCGCTTATAAGAGCATGTGCATTTATTAGGTTAAATATGGCATTTTGATATTTACACAAGTCATTTTTAGGGCAAAGATCTTCAGCATAATATGTAAATAGAGTAGTGTGTTATCAAAACTTAAAACTTGTGACATAATAATCCAGCATACACAAACACTCATAATGATGTCATATTGATTTTGATGTGGCATCATGATGATATAACATGATCATGACTTCATGTGTCTTCTGGGTGTAGAAAAGACTTACATCATTTTATTTATTTATTTTATTTATGTACAGAAGTTTATAATTTATGTAATTTGAAACTTACTTTGAAAGTTAACCCATGATGCATCCCATAATATTCAGGGTAGATAACATTTTGAAAAACAGAAATTCTTTAACCCTTAAGCGCCAATCATGACTGCAGCAGACGACAAATATGGGATATCTTTCCCAATTTTCAACAACAAGGTATGGTATTACATGAGAATCGTCTGCCAGCAGACGATTCTCATGA
The DNA here is from genome assembly GCA_964019695.1 of Loripinus fragilis. Taxonomy (NCBI): domain Eukaryota; kingdom Metazoa; phylum Mollusca; class Bivalvia; order Lucinida; family Lucinidae; genus Loripinus; species Loripinus fragilis. Next base: position 39,877,754 of record OZ026515.1, read on the forward strand.
AATATCATGTCTTATTTGTTATTTTTGAAAAAGCGGCAAAATTTTAAATTGTAGTCTGCTGCAAATTATAGGTGGCGCTTTAAGGGTTAAAAGACAAATAAGACTTGATATTTCACGGGAATCATCTGATTCACACGAAATATGAAGCCTTATGTGTTAACTCTTCCCTTGCTAGCGGCAACTTTTGTCGTCTGATAATAACTTTAGCAAACAGGTTGGACCTAGGCCAGGACTTACAGAATGTCACTCCTGGTCTGGATCCAAACCGTTTGACATTCTAATAGTGTTCCTGAAAGAAGTTTTTGAAAAAGTTAATTTTGAAAAAAATCAGTACACGACATCAACATTAATGCATGAAAATTACCCAGCATGCAAAGTGTTAAGGAATTTGTCATCTGCTGCAGACATGGGGTTAAATTGTGCGACCAGGAAAGTGTATATAAGTTAATTTATGTTGTAGTGACTAAGATCCCACTGGGTAGGGGGCAATCGAAAATGCCAATACTATCGAGGAACGTAGATAAAAAATCGTTAGACAAATGGCAATCAAAAACACTGTTTCAATCGATTTTTGATCCATGTTTGTTGATTGTTGATAGTGTTTTCAATTGCCTCCTACCTGGTGTAATGATTTCTGAGTAGAATATGGAAGATAAGTTATTTTCTGGTATGTCTGATTGCCAAATGAAGAAATGTTATTTTCTCCAAAATGCATCTTGTTGGCTCTCAATACAGTCAAACCTGTGTAGAAAGGCCACTTTTTAAAAGACCAGAGTGGACGTTTTACACAGGTTTAACTGTAGTTTTGTCTATCAAATGCAGTTCTACTCAGAATTATGTAGGAATAATAATGAAATCATGCTTTAAAGTCTAGCCATCTGTAAAAAAAGTGCTTTTACATTTTTTTTGTCATGCTATTGCTAAGCCTGGATGTATTTTGTTTTGAAAACAGTTTAGATTCATATCAGCTGGCTTCTGAGAACCCAGCTGTTCAGGATCCTTACTGTTTTGCACTCTGCTTGTAAATACATGCAAATAGCTAGAACCGTGTGGTGGGGAGGAGTGTAGTACATAGAAATGTCCAGCATGATATGAACCAGTGCATGAGATTTCCAACAATGTGGCATTTTGACATGTGTAGACTCGGACGATCCTCTGCAGCCTCCTTTTAAGCTTAGAAACTCCAAATGGTGTTCAGTCATTAGCTTAACAATCATAAAATACTCAAGCGACTAGCAAAGGCTCTGATCTGACTGCGCGTATGCGCAGGCCGGTCTGAGCCTTTGCTGGTCGCACATACCACATTGTTGGAAATCTCATGCACTGGCTCATATAAGGGTTAATTTACGTTTTATAAGCTGTTTCTATTGTAAAGCAAACAGTTTGGCCTCGAATGAGAAACTACAAAATGCGATATCTCATCAAGGTATACACTGTTTGGTCATCTTGAAGCCAGTGAGTTTAACTTTTTACCTGCTAGTATCGTCTGCTGATAACCTTTGCAAACAGATTCGACCCAGATTAGGCCCGAATGGATCCAAATTGTTTGATACATTGATAGTATTCCTGAATTTCTTTTTGAAAACTTTAATTTTGAAAAAAAAGATCAGCAGACGACAAAAAGCATTCAAAATTACCCAGCTTGTGAAGAGTAAATCACCACTGAAAAAAGCAGATGTCAAAAGTGACCTGCTCATTGCTGCTGTATGTTCTTTGAACTCATTGCCTACCAGTGTCTTCTGCTGATGTATTACCTTTGCAAACAGTTTGGACCCAGATCAGGCCCAACATATTCTTGGGCCTAATCTGGATCCAAACAGTTTGACACTCTGATGGTATTCCTGAAAGAATTTTTAAAAGAAATGTTGATTTGGAAAAAAATCAGGAGGTGTCAAAAAAGCATACAAAATTTCCCAGTATGTGAAGTGTATATCACTACTGAAAAAAGCAGATGTTCCAAATTGACCTGTTTATTGCTGCTCTTATGTTCTCTTTAAATGGCCAAAATTTAATAATGGCTGTTTGATTGCATTTGAATTATTGTCTTGGGCTTTGTGGAATCTCCTTTTCTTCATCTGAGGTTCATAACCCTTTGCCTACTTGGAAATTTGTTATGCTTTTTTGTCGTCTGCTGCTTTTTTTTAAATGAACTTTTTAAAAAGATTCATTTTGAAATACCATCAGAGTGTCAAACAGTTTTGATCCCGATTAGGCTCTACATTTTGTCCAGCTTGATCTAGGACCAGACTGTTTGCAAAGGTTATCAGCAGACGACACTAGTAGGCAAAGAGTTCAAAGTTTTATTCCTTATTCTACCATTTATGACGTTAATATATTGGTGAATTGTGTAAATTCATATCAGACTTCTTATCAAGCTCTACACTTTTTGCATCTGATTATAACAAAATGGATTTGCCAAACAAGTCAAAATAATATGGTAGGCTATGGTTATTTAGCATCATGATTATTGAAAAAAAAAATCTTTGATATCTACTAAATTATCTGAAGATACTGAATTCAGTTTCATGTGAATGATCCAAATGATTTTTGTTCATATAAATTTGTTTGACATATGTCCCAGTTTTCTGTCATGTCTTGTCATTTTTTCCAGTGTTGTAGTAAAAGGAGACAATCATCAAAATTTAAATAGGGATTTGATATTTTCAATTATCTGAATTTAATTGTTTGCCTTGATTTTTTATATATACAAGCTTCTCTAATTTTTCCAGTTTTTTTCCCATTATTATTTTTACTTTCTAAAGAAGTAATTTTTCTACATACACTGGAAATTGATTTGTCATGGCTCTGTTTTTTAAACAAAAAAGAATGTATTCTGAATTTGAATAAACTATAATAAAAAAGAACCGATTGTCATCTGTCTCCCACCCCTGACCTAATCAGCTGAAGAAGCATTAACCCTCAAAGCGCTGTCTATTTTTTTTGCAGCAGACGACAATTTCAAATTTTGTTGCTTTTTCAAAATTAACAAATAAGGCATGATATTTCATGAGAATCGTCTGCTGGCAGACAATTCTCATGTAATATCATACCTTATTTTTTTCGAAAATTAGAAAAGATGTTGCAAAATTTGTTGTCTGCTGCAGTTGTGATTTGGGCTCTAAGGGTTAAATCCCTTATCCCCCAACTATTTTCTTGTCCTGAAATGAGCAGCGACATGTGATTTCCAACAATGTGGCATTTTGAGATGAAAAGACTCAGAGGAGCCTGTGCAGCCTCATTTTAAGCTTAGAAACTCTAATTTCTGTTCGGTCAGTAGCTTAACATTCATAGAATATTCAAGCGATGAGCAAAGACTCTGATCAGAGTGCGCATATGCGCATGCTGGTCTGAGCCTTTGCTGGTTGATAATACCACATTGCTGGATATTACATGTCGCGGCTCAACTATCTGCTTTTTATGTCTAGTGCACTTCAAGCTAGATGTTTTCATGGAAGTCAACAATATGATCCCTGATCAGACTGCTCCCAAGGAGCAGTCAGATCTGGGTCTATATTGTTTGCTATATAGGCTACCTATGAACATAAACAGATGATAGAGCAGACGACAAATGTCATGACTTGGGACTAAGGGTAAAACCTGGACCTACTATACATACTATATGTATGGGCCTCGAAGCGAAAAAACCTGTCTTTAGGGTTTGCGAACAACAAAGGCGCAGACCAGCCTTAGCATTCGCGCAGTCTGATCAGCGCTTTGTTATTCGCGTATAAGAAAGTATCATCTATAAATGTGCTACAAGCAAAATTTCAATTTTATAGCTAGTCTCTGTAGCTGAGCAGGATGGTTTGAATCTTACTTTGTTGCTACCCCCCCCCCCCCCCCCCCCCCCTGAAGACATTTTTTTTGCGATGAGGCCCATAACCTGTCAGAAGACATTGTAGATCCAGATCCTATGCATGACAAAGTGACCTGTGGGTCTAGCAAAGACTCAGATCAGCCTAGGCATTTTCTCAGAGTCTTCGCTATCCAAATCAATAAACCTGAAGCCCTCGGCTATCCACTAAGTACACATTGAAGATCGACTTTACCAGGTTGATACCCTAACTGATCTGAGTCTTTGCTGGAAATATTTAGGGGCTGATATAGAAAATAAAATAATTCATCAGGACAAGAGATAAATATCATCCTATTGCATGAAATCCAAATGATATAGGTCAGTGTGTGAGATTTTGGTACTTAATGCATATATAGGTAACCAGCTGAAGGACTGCGCAAATCTGCAGTCCCGCTAGAGCCTTCTCTGCTCACATACACAATATACAGAAGTGGATGAGGTTTCAGATTAAAAAAGTTATATTTCTGGCGAATCTAGCCCCACTAAACTTGCTCTTATATTTTTAGTTCATCTGAGCCATTGGCTCATGGTGAGCTATTGTGATCATTGGATGTCTGTGGTGTGTCATCCGTCGTGTGATGTGTGTCAACAATTGCTTCAAAAGACATCTCCTAAACTACTGGCTGGATTTTGACCAAACTTGGTAGGAATGATCCTCATATGGTCCTCTTTAAAAATTGTTCAAATGGTTCCAGTCCATTGCATATCTAGGTCACACAGGCTAAAATTAGATTTTCCAGTTGAAAACTAAAAAAAACACCTTCTCTGAAACCACAAGGCCTAGAGCTTTGATATTTGGTATGAAGCATCACCATGTGGACCTCTACCAAGTTTGTTCAAATTATCCCCTTGGGGCCAAAAATGGCCCCGCCCCAGGGGTCACATGTTGTACATTAGCTTATATAGGTACAACATGCAAAAATCTTCTTGTCTGAAACCTTAAGGCCTAGATAGAGCCTTGATATTTGGTATTTAGCTTCACCTTGTGGACCTCTACCAAGTCTTGTCAAATTATGCTCCTGGGGCCAATAATTGCCCAGCCCCAGGGGTCACATGTTTTACATAGGCTTATATAGGCTTATATAGGGAAAAACATGAAAAAAAACTTTTTGTGTGAAACCGTAAGGCCTAGAGCCTTGATATTTGGTATGTAGCATGACCTAGTGGACCTCTACCAAGTTTGGTCAAATTATAGCCCTGGGCCAAAAATGGGCCCGCCCCCAGGGGTCACATGTTTTACATAGGCTGATATAAGGGAAACATGGAAAAAACATGGAAAAAAAATCTTGTTTTAAACCATAAGGCCTAGAGCCTTGATATTTGGTATGTAGCATGACTTAGTGGACCTCTACCAATTTTGTTCAAATTATGCCCCTGGGGCCAAAATTGGCCCCACCCCAGGTGTCACCAGGAACATGGCCAGCTTTCAATATGTACCTATATGTAAGCTTTAAAAACAAAACTCAAGTGAGCGATTTAGGGCCACTTGGCCCTCTTGATTCACAACTTTATTGTGATCATTGGATGTCAGTCGTCAATCATGCTTTGTGTTACGTGTGTCGTCACCAATTGCTTCAAAGTACAACTCCTCCTAAACTATTGGCCGGATTTTTATCAAACTTAGCAGGAATGATCCTTATATGGCCCTCATTCATAATTGTTCAAATGGTTCAGGCCATTGCGTATCTAGGTCACAGAGGCTAAAAATAGATTTTCAAAAATCTTCCAGTCTGAAACCACAAGGCCTAGAGCCTTGATATTTGGTATGTAGCATCATCAAGTGGACCTCTACCAAATTTGTTCAAATTATGCCCCTGGAGCTAAAAATGGGCCAACCCCAGGGGGTCTTTTGTTGTACATATGCTTTTACAGGGAAACATGAAAAAACATTCTTCTCTGAAACCACAAGGCCTACAGTGGGAGCGCAGTGGCTCAGTGGTAGAGTGCTTGACTCGAGACCGAAGGGCTGCGGGTTCGCGCCTCACCGGCGTCACTGCGTTGTGTCCTTGAGCAAGAACATTTATCCTAGCTTAGTACTGGTTCAACCCAGGAAGACCTGTCCCTATATAACTGAAAGATTGTTGATGGGACGTAAAGAATCAAATCAAACAAAACAAGGCCTACAGCCTTGATGTTAAGTATGTATCATCACCTATTGAACCTCTACCAAGTTTGTTTAAATTATGCCCCTGGGGCAAAAAAAGGGCCGGCCCCGGGGGTCACATGTTTTACATAGGCTAATATAGGGAAAATATGAATAACAAGAAAAACTATAACATGTGTTACATGTTATAAACGGCGTTGTTGAAAGGTTCTTATGAGTAATAATAGATGAAGGATAATAATGAAGTTTTTTTCGCAATGAGATATACATTAAAGCAGCTTTGAAATGAGTCATTAAATGCTTGACGTTTCGCTAATATATAAACTATTCAATCAGACGGTGATGGGGAAGCAAGCTTTTGTGAAAGCTTATGCTTTTTTTCAAACCACAGCGTCACCGAGACCCTTCGATTATGAATACAAAAATATAAGACTTCTTCCTTAATATAACTGTAAGCGGACCGATCAAATATTAGATAGACATTTAATTGTTCAAAATATTATCCATTTTGGTCACTTCCTATACCACCGCAACTTTTCTTTACAAACACGGGTATCTTTAAAAAAGAAACAGACAGTCAGTGTTGAAAAACGTGTGCCTAAGAGATAATCAGCCCGGGACCAAAATCGTCATTAATTTTTCTATTGGGGTATTAACGATGTCAAGGGAATTTCATTATTTTAAGCCTACAGAAACGTTTAAGATATCAATCTTATATGGTACTTATCGCATCTTCAAGCAGAGAAGGCTCAGTCGAGTTTATGCCAATGCACAGCCTCGCCTGAGCTTTCGCTGCTTGCAGTAAACTAGAAAGAAAAATTAGGTATCTATCGCAATTTAATGCAACGAAGGCTCAGTCGAGATTATGCCAATGCACACCCAGTCTTGCCTGTGATTTCGCTGTTCACATCTGATGAGAAAAAATATGGAAATTTGCTATTTTTCGAATTTTAAAGCTAAGTCGAATTTACGAAAATGCACACACTCGCCTGAGCCTTCGCTGATCGCTGAAATGAGAAATAATATAGAAATTCGCTATTTCTCGATTTTTGAAGCTCAGTCGAGTTTGCGACAAGAGAAGCGTCTCACAGTATCAGGGTTTTTATACCCAGCATGTTTTTTTTGTTTTGTTTTTTGATTAAGTGAAATATGCCAACGTGAATTGTTCGCATATTATTTTGCATGTTAATTTGGCTGCCAAAGATAACTTGATTGTCCATTGTTTCTATGATGCATCAGAATAATGTGAGCTCCTATCATAATTAAATCTCGTTAGGTAATTAATTAATTAATCATATACAATTATGGGCGTGATTAGTTAAATTCCCTAACACTCTCGTTAAAGGTGGGTTAATAAGTTATTGACAAACTCAACCGCAATAACGTATAGCTTTATTATCTGAATTCAAGTTAGGCCAATTCAAATATACTTTTTTTTATTTTCATACTCTTTGCGAGCTTTATATGCTGAGGGACTTTAAAAACGCACCATTTTACATTCTCTGTCTCTTACACATGATTGATTTGAGGACGTTTTCTTTATCATTTTTTATTCTCTTGCAAAACGGACCATGATTTGCCATGATTTCGATTTGCTCATGCTGTTCATACTGACGTAATATCGACGTAAGTGTTTTTCAACAATTGTCATCTGACAAATGTGAATTTAATTCAATTCGAAAACAAACACTTTTAGGTGGTAGCCAGATGTCTTAACAAATGGAAAAAACACAAAAGTTTTCAGAAAAAATCGTTTTATTACACTCCCACTCGCAGCGTTTCTTTGCTAACGTCAGTCTTAAATTTTCAAACATCAATAACAGACGGGTGACGTCCGCGTATGTTGCGATACTTTTGTCTTTTATGCAACTGATTGAGGAGCATCTTTTGGCAACATTTTTTTTTATTATTCCTGATCCTTATGATATAAACGGCCAATTACGTCAAAAATCAATGACGTCATATAGATGTAATGAACGTTGCCAGAGGCCTTAAACTTCATGATTTGATTTTGTCTTTCCTTTTGCTTTCAAGAACAAACATCAGTTCGAAAACTTTTTTCGTTCATAATGGAAGGTATGGGTACTCTGTGACTTTTTTAATTTGAGTTGTCTCAGAATTAGCGTGACGTCACGGCAATCATATCTTATTGAATGCAAGCTGAGTGACGGAACTTGTCAATTTTATTTTTCACATAATGAAAATATCTAATTTTTGACATAAATTAGCATTTAAGCAGGTGGTGCGTTTTTAAAGTCCTTCAGTATAGATGACAAAACGAAATATATAATTGGCATCTAAAGTTTTTGTAGGCAAAAATTGAGATTCCCCTGACATCGTCAAAGCCGTTATAGAAATATAAATGAGCCGCGACATGAGATTTCCAACAATGTGGTATATGCGTCCAGCAAAGGCTCAGTCCAGCCTGCACATACATGCAGTCTGATCAGAGCCTTTGCTAGTCGCTTGAATATCTTATGACTCTTAGGCTACTGACCGAACATCATTTGGAATTTCTAAGCTTAAAAGGAGACGCACAGGCTTGTCTGAGTCTACACTTGTCAAAATGCCACATTGTTGGAAATCACATGTCACGGCTCAAATGATAGATTTTGGTCCCTTGATTAATTATCTCTTAGAATATTAGATCAATTCAAATATTTTTTTTATATTTTTAAACCCTTTGGGATCTTTTTAAACAATAATATGAAAAAAAAAATGGGATTTAAAAGGTTTCTGTAGCCAAATTTTGGAATATACTCGACATCTTCAATACCGCGAAAACTGGTCCCTGGTCTAAAATGCATGACAGGGTCTGGTATTAGTGCTAGTAATTAAAAAAAATCAAAAGTCATAAAGGATCTTTATAAGCATTTTAAGAAGGCTCTATAATGAACATGTGATCCAATTTTTAGGTCGATATTTGCATTTTAATACCATTTTGATGCTTGCAAACTTTGGTCCCGGAATTTGGTCCCGAGTCTTGGGCGTTGGCCCCGGCTTTTATTCCTTCCCCTTGTTATCTTCAGTCTTTTATGAAAACCAATACTTGTCCGCGGGGAAAGAAAACTTCTCAAGTCGAAAGAATAATATCCCATGCATTTTCCTCCTTTAGATGGAAAGAAATCCAACCCCAGCCATAAATTTGCGGGTGATAGTAAAAATCTTCTAGCACGATGATGATTGCTTCCGTGTTTGACACAATTTGCTTCGATGACATCAAAAACAAGCCTCAGGTCAAACCAATAGAATGACCTAATTTCCGCGTTTTGCCTTTAATCTTTGTTAGGTTATTTTCTTTGCTTATTCATATTTTCTGCTTGTATGCCCGATGCCCGTTCTGTTTGTTTGTTTAACATTTTCTTGCTCTTATTTTCTAATAAAATGAAAAATTCGTTTCTGTTTTATCGTGGCACGAAATAATTTAACCTCGTACACTGCTAAATATAGAATGAATGACGTCACAATGATTTACAGAATCGTCCTTCATATACTTATTTAATATACTTATTTAAGAATTTCGTATCTATAGTAATGAATTTATCAATAAGTTCGCCCCAAAAACCGCTGACAACACATAGTTGGAAATAGTTTCTTGGTAGAAATATTAATTACAATTCTAAGTTATTCTAAGTTAGAGCATTAAACCAGCTGGCGAGAGTGAAAAATAGATACAGCCCGTGGGTAGAACAGCTGTTGAACATCCGACATTTACACTGAAAAGACAACCGATTTTAGACGTTTTAAATACTCTTTTAATAAGAGAAGTCTATATTTGTTTTTACTTTACCCTTGGAAAAACGAAAAATTTAATCAAAACGTTATTTATTGAACAATAACTTTGATCACACCCCTCTTCGGAATAGTCCATTTCAAAACCAATTACAATTATAGGCTAAGTAACCACTGTTTCATAAATGAACTAATATTAGTTACTTATGCATTAATAAGTAACGCCGTAGAAAATATTCTTCTCTGAAACCATGAGTCCTAGAGCCTTGATATTTGGTATGAAGCATCAGCTAGTGGACCTCTATCAAGTTTGTTCTAACTTTGCCCCTTGGGCCAAAAGTGGGCCCACCCCAGGGGTCACATGTTTCACATAGTCTTATATAGGGAAAACACGAAAATATCTTCTTCTCTACAACCACAAGGCTTAAAGCCTTGATATTTGGTTTGTAGCATCACCTAGTGGCCTCTACCAAGTTTGTTCAAATTATGTCCCTGCGCTAAAAATGGGTACACCCCTGGGGTCACGTTTTACATAGTCTTATATTGGAAAAAACACGAAAAATCTTCTCTGCAACCACAAGGCCCTAGAGTCTTGATATATGGTATGTAGCATCATTTAATGGACCTCTACCAAATTTGTTCAAATTATAAACCTGTGGCCAAAAATGGGCCCGCCCCGTGGGTCATTTCTTTTACATAGGCTTATATAGGAGAAAACATGAAAATATCTTCTTCTCTGAAATTACAATTCCTAGAGCCTTGATATTTGGTATGTAATAAGCATCACCTAGTGGACCTCTACCAAATTTGTTCAAATTATGCCCCTGGGGCCAAAAGTGGGCCCATCCCAGGGGTCACATGTTTTACATAGTTTTATATAGGGAAAACACAAAAATATCTTCTTCTCTACAACCGCAAGACCTTAGAGCCATGATATTGGTATGCAGCATCACCTAGTAGACCTCTGTCAAGTTTGTTTAAATTATGCCCCAGGGGCCAAAAATTGGCCGGCCCTAGGGGTCACATGTTTTACATAGTCAGTCAAAGGGAAAACATAAGAAAAATCTTATTCTCTGAAATCACAAGGCCTAGAGCCTTGATATTTGGTATGTAGCATCATCAAGTGGATCTCTACCAAATTTGTTCAAATTATGACCATGGGGCCAAAAATTGTGATTCTTACTTAAGAAATTGGTAGAAAATAATTCTGAATCATCCGATGTGATTCAGATAGATTCCGACTTAGAAAATTGGCAGAAATTAATTCTGAATCATTCAGAGAGATTCAGACTTTAAGAATTGGTAGATAATAATTCTGAAACATTCAGATGTGGTTCAGATCGATTCAGACTTTATAAATTTGTAGAAAATCATTTAGATGTGATTCAGAATTTATTTTGTAGTGCAGAGTGGTTCAGACATTTTCAGAAGTCTGAATTCTTCTGAATCAACATTGAATCACGGAATTGATTAAGAAGATTCCAGAATTATTCAGACTGTTTCAGAAATATTTGGAAATCATTTATTTGGATTCATATTGATTCAGACTCTTTACAATAGATTCAGACAGAGCCAGCTATGCTTCAGAAAGATTCAGAATGATTCGGGAATTATTCAGAAATTGCGAAAAAGGCACCTAAATCCTGGGATGGGAAATTAAATACTTCATCTGGAATTTCTAAATTAAATTATATTACAAATCTGATAGCCCATTCAAGGGACTTTAGACACCACATGTTTACCAAAGGGTGGAAAATTAGACCCCATTTTTTCAAAATTGTTCAGTTGGTATCCTGCCGCTCCTCCTGTGGGAGAAAATGACAGGTGCTCAAGCTTTAAGGCTCCGATGAGAGAAAAGGGGATGAAATTAAATAAAATGCAGAAAAATATTAAAAAAAAGGAGAAAAACTACTAAAAATAAAAACAAAAGTCTTTTCAATAATTACAGTAAAAACTGCATGAACGGGGTTCGAATTAACAACCCAGAGTTTAAAAAACAAACTATGCTATAGATATTCATGTGTTCTACCCACTAAGCTACTCAGGCAACTGATAGCCTATTGAACTATTCAGTAGTATATACACCTATTGTAAAATAAAGTACGAGCATTTCCTAATTAGGACATACGATGACTGCTGAAGGTATGATTAGATGCTCAATCCACTGTGAAATTATGTTAATAATAAAGGCCAGGATCAGGTTAATATTGTCGAATGATAATTTCAGCAAAATGTGTTCACAATGAAAGTTGATCAGGATAATTAGCGCAAACTTCTCAAAAAGGTTTCAGCATCCAAGATGCTCCAGTTAGTGCTGTGCATAGATGCATTCTTTGAGCATTTGTAACAAAGCTCAGACTACCGTAATATCTCTAATACAGGCCCAGGTGTCTATTAGAATCATTACCCGTCACGAAGATGTGGGTGGGCCTCTATTACAGGCTACATTAAATTAGTGCGAGAAAAGTCTTACGGTAAATGTTCTAAAATTACGAACACTGAAAAATAATTATTTTTCCCGCTGTTCGTAATTTTAGAAATTACGTTTCAGAAAAAGTGCTAGTGTTCGTAATTTTAGAATGTGGTCTTTAGCATGAGCAAAAACGGTATATATGCATGTAAAAATGTGGTAGGAATGTGTTGAAAACACGGCGATATGATTCTGCGCTATCTACTCATTTTTCTTTTCAACCGCAGCTAAATTCTTGCGGACTGAGTCAGTAAACTGTCCAGCGCGTGCAGTAATTACCAAGTCGAGAGCCAGGCACGTGCATGTTATGTCACTCAATTTACTTACAAGTCGTAAAAGTCCACTTATTTAACCTTGGACTACCGATGAAACGCTACACTTTCGTTCTTCCTTCAGAAATCGCTTGCTCTCCATCTGCGCAAATGCCGTTTATAATGTAATACAGTCGCTCAAGGACACTGATCTCGTCGATCAGAATTTTTTGCAAAGATATACACGAAACTTTGAAATATGTAGACGAGTTTTCGGAGTTAAATAATGACGAAATTCAAAAAGAACACACATCTCTCTCTCTCTCTCTCTCTCTCTCTCTCTCTCTCTCTACTTGTCGATCTGTCGATGCACTTTGATTTTCCTGAAAGGATGTGCATGTACCAGTCTCTCTCTCTTTCTCTCTCTATTTACATTTGCAAAAACGTTTTGGATCCAGATCAGACCCGAATGGAATTCAGGAAAGAATGTTTCGTAAATTTAAAAAATTGTGCATGCGATAGAAAGTATGCAAAGTGCCGTACAAAAGCCGATGCGCACGATAAAATGGGTTTTCAGTATATCTCAATAAGTGTATACATTGTCCGGTCCCATGCGCGGATCCAGAGGGGGGGACAGGGGGTCCGGACCCCCCCCCCCCCCCCCTGAAAAATCAAATTTTTTTTTAATTTCTTAGCAATACTGGACCGGATCCCCAGGAATTCTCAAAACTACCAAGCCAGCATTCAACGTTGGGCCATCATCGGCACGCCAGCGAAACGCCATTTAAAGGCGTTTCGCTGGCGGGCCGATGATGGCCCGTTTTTAGTGATATTTGGATCCTCTCTCCCTTAAAAAAGAAGAAAAACCCGTTGTCAGAGTTCGGATCCAGATCAGATCCGAATGGAATTCAGGAAATAATGTTTCGTCAATTTAAACATTTGGGCATGCGATAGAAAGCATGCAAAGTATCAATACTGTCGAATATCCGACTTTGTCGTGCAAAAGCCGATGCGCGCGAGAAGCATCTCCAAGTATCATTTTCAGCACCGATACATGATATTTTTCGAGATTACAAGAGATTCGTATGCAAGCGCTAGTCTCTCTCTCTCTCTCTACCACCTGCTTTCAAATTGTGCAAATAGTTTGTATCCAGAAGATCTCCGACGTCCTGCCAAATCAAATCAGGGGCAAACAGGAACGTCCGACTTTGCGTCCGATGCCTCGAAAGAATATAATTGAGCCGTGACATATTTCAAACAATCAGCAAAGCCTCAGATGAGCCTGCGCATATGCACAGTCTGATCAGAGTCTTTGCTAGTCGCTTGAATATTTTATGAGTGTTAAGCTACTGACTGAACATCGTTTGGAGTTTGTAAGCTTAAAAGGGGGCTGCACAGGCTCGTCTGAGTCTACCCTCGTCAAAATGCGACATTGTGTCGCGGCTCAATTTATGATATATTGGCTTCGAACCGATGCGTACGATTCATATCTCGGAGAAAAGGAAAAATTCAGACAAGTACCACAAATCTAGTTTTTCATGCATGCAGTGCGCCGTTTCATGCTCCAGTTCATTGAAATTGTTTTTTTTCCCATGCCAACCCATGAAAAGGAGACACAGCTAGGCAATTATGTTTTGTGTGCTAAGTCCGCTTTCGTGTGCAAAAGCCACCGCGTGCTACCCGAGTCTTAAAACAACAACAGCACGTGGTCTGATAGTCGGCTTCTTTGATCTCAAACACATGTCCATGAACCATTACCCCGTCCCTTTGTCTTTTGTTTGTTTTGTTTGATTTGATTCTTTACGTCCACTCAACAATCTTTCAGTTATGCGGGACGGGTCTTCCTGGGTTGAACCAGTACTTAGCTAGAATAAATGTGTCTTGCTCAAGGACACAACGCAGTGACGCCGGTGAGGCCGTCCCTTTGTCTGCGGCTGATACTATTAGCAGTGCCGGACCCAGCCCCCCCCCCCCCCCCCCCCCCCCCCCCCCCAAAAGAGGCTGTGACAAACCAATTTTTAGCAGACAGTTTGGGCCCAGATCTGGCCCGACAAAATGTTTAATGTTTTGTTCTAGAAACAAAGGTGCTGATAAGACTGTGCGGTGTGCGCAGGCTGATCTTCGCATGTAACGAAGTCGGGGTACATATATCTGCAAACGTGTGGTAAATAAAGCGAATTCCGAGATGTCCGGCTTTACTGATTTCAAATTCACAGTGTGGGCAGTTAAGGCGCTGGCGATTTTCTGCGGATGCGCAGGCTCGTCTGAGCCTTCGCTACTCGCATAGCTGGTTTATTTCATGAAATTAAATATGTAAATTTTAAATTCATCAAGATGCAGGATTGTGCTACAATCAATTTATTTCTTGGTACATGTATGTGCGTCTGTGCGTACATTAAACCGGTAATGCACTCGTTGGACCCTCCATGTGCAGTTTCATGAGGACAGACACGCCTCGATCGGCTCAACAGTCCATTTTGAGTAATTTGATGATTTTGATTGATATGAATAGCCATTATTACAGTGTACTTAGAAAACCGCTGACAAGTATTTTAAAGTCAATGTACGTAGATGTCTAGAATTTTTATTTGGCTAAAGTCTTCATCCACTTTAAACTTTGTTAGTGAGCAGGTTGTGCAAACACACAATGCTCTCCTGAGCCTTCGCTGATCACATCTGTCATAAGTACCAAGCTCATATGGGGCTCCGCGCAAGTTGATTTCATGCTCGGGTCCGAGCTGTGTTCAAGAAAAGAGCACACGCATAGAATTAGAATGATAGAAGTGCCCTCCGTGTCGCACGCGGCTTGGACATATTGCCGAACTGGGAAATCCTTTAAAATGCTTAAAAGGGAGAGGAGGGTAGGGGGTGTCAGTCGGATGAGAATCACACATATTTAAGCCTTAAAGCTGCATAGTCTGTAACTTTTGATTTTTTAATTTTAGAACTAATGTTTCTATTTTTCAAGAACACAGTAAAAGAATTAAAATGCAGGTATACATTTTACCAATTTCGTAAATCTTAACAAATTATTAGTATCAAAACAACAGCATTCATGTTAAAATTACCTGTCTATAATTATTGGAGGGACGCAAATAATTACCAACAAGAGAAAAACACACCTGTTTTTATAAGATAATTCACTTTTCCGTGCAGTTTTCAGCTATAGTAAACAGATTTATTGTGAAAACATAAATTAATTCTACTTTTACAAATGATTTAAAAAGAAAATAAAAAAATTCGAAAAATGTTCATAGTTGCAGAGTATGCCTCTTTAATTACCGTGAACTAATGAGATGATGACCAGGCATGTCGGTAAATATTAAATATACGGTGGCTTTATTTTCCGCATTTCATGTCTCGGTGAGAAAAAAAAAACATGCGACTTGCACGATTTTCTCGGCATTTTGCACGAAATCGAATGACCCCTTGTGCTGCAAACGTCCATGGCAATCACTATACATCAACTTATTTCATTCTCTCTCGCCCAGTGATCGTCTCATTTTCCGCAACTCTCTCTCTCTCTTCGGGGCTGGTATTTTAGAAAAAAAAACGAGTACGTGTCACAGCACACTTATGCCTGTGTCAACGTGCATAATCCACGTACAATAAGCTGAATAGCGGCCTTTGGTCAGTATTAAATAATTATATCAGCCATTTGGGTGGATAGGGTAAGTCAAAGCAGTTTCGGAATCGTTGCAGGAACTTGTCCCTGCATCAAGTTCGTCAATGCTGGTGGCCTTGAATAATGTATAACGTCGCGCGCTGGCATACGAAATAGAACGTCACGTGCCAGATCACCCATCTAAGTAGAATGGAACATTCCAAATGTCGCTACCGCTCACGTGCTGGACGGTAGTAGTATACCAAACACAGATGGGACAAACAGATAAACGGACCTCGATTTTCCGCCGAAAATAACATGTGTTCGTAATTTTAGAAATTCACTTTTCCGAAAAAGGGCAGTGTTCGATTTTTTAGGATGTTTTAAAAATTATTTTCGACGATAATTTTAGGTGTTCGTAATTTTAGAGTGTTCGAAATTTTAGAACATTTACCGTAGCTCCAATTTATCAATAAGGGTCGCCATCTTGAAATGCTGTGTCGCAAAGTCTGTAGGTAGTAGACTATTGACATGATAAACGTTTATTTCAGCGCTAGGTATCGATAAAACTTTAAATATGCACTGTCCAGGGCATTACACAGTATGGGGCTCACAACTTGCTAGGGAGGGTTGGTATTTCGGTAGGGTCAAAAACAATGTACCTTATTTAGAGAGACAATTCATTGCAATTCATTTGCTGCTAATAACAAATTTGAGATGTTTCGGTATAACGCAGGACCGATTTTTAGCTTACCAGAGCCGGAGGCTCAGGGTGAGCTTATAGTATGGGACTCGAGCCGGCGTCCCTCCGTCCGTGCGTGCGTCCGTTCGTGCGTCCACACTTTCAAACATGAATAATATCTCTGAAACCAGCAGGCCAATCATAATCAAATTTAATTGGAAGCATCATTGGGGTAGTGGATTGATTGCATTAGGTTTTGGGTAAGATTGGATCAGAACTCTGGTTTCCATGGCAACAGATAGCTCCCATAGGGTTATAATGGGGAAAACCTTGTTACCACTCTAGCTCCTTCATTTTTGATTTGTTCTTCTTTATTCTTGCAGGAAATAAGGACAATCATAAAATCTCAGATGGGTTTGAATTTCGGCAAGATTGGACCAGGGACTTATGAGTTAGCTGCCCTTGAGCGTCTGAAAAAATCCCCATAGACTTATAATGGGAGAAATGTTGTGACCACCCTAGTACCTTCATTTTTAGATAGATCTTCTTCATTCTTGCAGGTAACAAGACTAACCATAAAAGCTCCGATGAGTTTGAATATCGGCAAGATTCCATCACTGACTTCGGAGTTAGCTGCCCTTGAGCGTCTGAAAAATTAATGAATAATGTTGTGACCACTCTAGCTCCTTCATTTTTAATTGGATCTTCTTCATTCTTGCTGGCAACAAGTAAACCCATAATATCTCGGATGGGTTAGAAATTCAGCAGGATCCGACCAGGGACTTATGAGTTACCTGCCCTTGAGCTCTTGGAAAAATCCCCATAGACTTATAATGGGAGAAATGATGTGACCACACAAGTGCTGTCAATTTTGAATGGATCTTTTTCATTCTTGCAGACACTAAGAACAACTATTAAAGCTTGGATGAGTTTGAATTTCAACTAGATCCCATCACCTATTTTGGAGTTAGCTCCCCTTGAGCGTCAGAAAAATTAATAAATAATGTTGTGACCACTCTAGCTCCTTCATTTTTGATTGGATCTTCTTCATTCTTACAGGCAACAAGTTAACCCATAATATCTCAGATGGGTTCGAAATTCAGCAGGATCCAACCAGGGACTTATGAGTTACCTGCCCTTGAGCGTTTGGAAAAATCCCCATAGACTTATAATGGGAGAAATGTTGTGACCACTATAGTGCTTTAAATTTTGAATGAATATTCTTCATTCTTGCAGACAATAAGAACAACTATTAAAGCTTGGATGAGTTTGAATTTCAACAAGATCCCATCACCTATTTTGGAGTTAGCTCCCCTTGAGCATCTTAAAAATTGATGGATAATGTTGTGACCGCTCTAGCGTCTACATTTTTGATTGGATCTTATTCATTCTTTCATCTAACAAGGACACTCATAAAAGATTGGATGAGTTTGAAATTCTGCAGGATCGGACCAAGGAGTTAGCTGCCTTTGAGCATCTGGAAAAATCCCCATAGACTAATAATGGGAGAAACTTTGTGACCACTCTAGTGCTTTCAATTTTGATGGATCTTCTTAATTCTTGCAGATAAGAAGGACAACTTCAAAAGCTTGTTTGAATTTTGTCAAGATCCCATCACCTATTATGGAGTTAGCTCTCCTTGATCATCTTAAAAATTGATGGATAATGTTGTGACCACTCTAGCGCCTTCATTTCCAATTGGATCTTCTTTATTCTTGCAGGTAACAAGGTCAACTATAAAAGCTTGGATGGGTTCAAAATTTGGTCAGATCAGACCTGCAACTTAGGAGTTAGCTGCCCTTGAGCGTCTTAAAAAATCCCCATAGACTTATAATGGGAGAATTGTTGTGACCGCTCTAGTGCTTTCATTTTATAATAGATCATATTCATTCTTGCAGATAAGAAGGACAACTATAAAAGTTTGGATGAGTTTGAATTCAGTCAAGATCCCATCACCTATTATGGAGTTAGCTGCCCTTGGGCATCTTTAAAATTGATTGATAATGTTGTGACCACTCTAGCGCCTTCATTTTTGATTGGATCTTCTTCATTCTTGCAGGTAACAAGGACAACCATAAAAGCTTGGATGAGTTTAATTTAAAGTAGAACCAACTTTAGACTGTGGAGTTAACTTCCGTTGAGCATCACAAAAAATCTGCATAGACTAACAATGGGAGTCTGTTGTGACCACTCTGGCACCTTTCATTTTTGAATATTTACATTCTCAATGTAGCTGCCTTAGATGAAACCATAATTCCTAGCTGCTTGCATTTCTCGATGCTAAACATTGAGCAGTCACGTGGTCTAGGTCGCGCCTCTAGGTGGAGTAACGTCAACGTCAACCAATAACTTTCTTTGTTTATCAACAATTGCATGACGTCATTCGTGTATCGCCACGACGTTATGTACTGGAATTTCGTTCGCTGGCTGTTCCAATACCTCCGTTACAAATAAAATATTCCATTTTTTCAATTATAATCAGCGAATTTTGGTGGATGAGAATTAAGTGTATTTGATTGAAAATATCAAATGTAAATATAAGGATTGAAATTCAGATTTTTAGCTTGCACTGGATGATGCAAAACATTAGCGTTTTAATGTCTCCGAGAAGCCCTTCGGGCTTCACAGACATTAAAAAGCCTAATTTTTGCATCATCCAGTGCAAGCTAAAAATCTGCATTTCAATCCTTAAATGGATCTTCCTCATTTGTAGGTAATAAGGACTTCCATAAAAGTTTGAATGAGTTTGATTTTCCGCCACACCAATCCACCAGCTACAGAGTTAGCTGCCATTGAGCATCTAAAATATAACTATATAATGTTGTGACCACTCTTGCACCTTCATTTTTCATTTGATTTACTTCATCCCTGTAGGTTACCAGGACATACATAAAAGTATGGATGAGTTTGAATTTCGGTCAGATCCCATGACTGACTACGGAGTTAGCTGCCCTTGAGTATCTGAAAACTACACTTTCACCAGGTTTCCAATGCAATTGTTATTCAGATCTTTTTAATACTTGTAGATAACTAGAGCCGGCATAATATCTTATGTTTTTGAATTAATTCCTGGTCACTGTTTCAAGTTCAGAGTTATCTGCCTTTGAGCATCGTTAATTATGGTGTCTCCAAACATTATGCTGGCTCCATGGTGAGCGATCGTTGCCCATTGGGCTACTTGTTTCAATATTCTTGGGTGGGCCTTTATTAGAGGCTCGATTTTTGGAAAAATTTGCTTAAAAAATCAGCATTTTTGGTGTCAAAAACTAGGGAATGGACCTCTTAGAGCATGGGCCTCTAATAGGGATTTTACGGTATGTAAAAATGTCAGTTAAAAAGTTGCATTGCACCACTCTAAATCACCAACTAAAGCGATGGATGGCTTGTTTAAAGGGGACGCCAACATTGAAAGAAAGTGAATCTGAAATGCAAGTCCTTATTAAACCATGTAATCTGCTGCAAACAGGATAAAAATATGAGGTAAAGTAGGAAAGTTATAGTGATCTGAAAATCAAAATTCTGACTTCTAAAATGTCAGTAAATTAAGGCCACCATTTTGAAAATTTTATTAGCTTCCTGTAAACTTTGTAAAGCCAATAAAATCTTCAATTTCATCGCCGACTGAACAGATTGTTTTCAAAATCGATTATTTTGAACAGAAGAATCAAAAATGCAAACAAAGTTAAAATGAATAGCAAGAAACTAGTAATTCTGTTTATGCACATTCAATTAGGGCTGTATACATATATGTGACATCACACAGCCTAAAATGGCTGCTTTTCAATTCTCTATGATACAAACATCTGTAACTTTCATATTTTCATTAAATTTTGATCGGTTTTGCGGCAGGAAAAGCAATTTAATTATGGAAAAAGGAAAAGAAAAATGAAACTACTAATATGTTCTAGTAGGATGCATGTTGGATAAAAAAAACTTTATTACTCATAAAACAGTCTATATTTTTTTTCCGATTTTTTTTTTGTTTGTTCGAAAAACGCCAAGTTTTACTGATTGACAGAACAAAATGACCTTGGCCCTCTATTGTCAACATTAACTATTTTTGGCATACGTTTTGGCAACAAAAGCTATTCTTGGCTTATATTTTGTTCATAATCACTATGCTGGCCACTATGTTGACCACTTTATTATAAGTTAATAAGGTTCAACATTACCTATTCCTGGTATATATTTTGTCAATCAGTAAAACCTGGTGTTTTCCGGAAAAAAAATCGAAAATGAAACAATAGACTTTCAATTGGTTTTTTTTTTTTTGTGGGGGGGGGGGAGCAATTGATAAAAATCTGGTGGGGTAAATACCTAATTGAACTGAAAGCTTATCTGGACCTATATCCTATATTACATCAAATTCTACCATTTAATCATCTCTTATGAAATTTGTTTTGAGACCACCCCTTTCTCTCATGCCTCTTGGAATTTTGTCTGTCAATAAAGAACTTTGAAAATTTTGACAATTTTATCTTTTTGCAAAATCTTCACTTACTGTCTGTTTGCCCCACAAGATTGGGACCTTTTTGAGAAGTTGGTGCTTTAATAGTCTCCATCTCAAACATACTTTGTAAAATGCATAATCAAAAGATTATACCCAAAAACCATTGTGAAAAACATAGAATAAGTGACTTTAGATATAGCTACATGCATACAGGCATGTTTAAAGAATTACTTTATGCATATGCAATAAGTGCCTGGCCTTCTGTTATTCTGGAAAATGAGGTACCATATAAACAATTATAATTACTGCAATAAGCCTCTAAAACAATATTTACCCTAAATATTTTGACACCTGAATTTTGCCCTCAATGTCTTAATAAATTCAGAAATTTTGAGCCTAAAATTGCCAATACTTTTTTACCCATCAATTTAAACATATGTTTTGGATGCTTAAAAAACCTACTGATTGAGACAGTTCTTTTGAGTACCCATAACATGTTCTGGTTAAGAAATAAGAAAAAATATTTTCAATCCAGAGACCTGAAATTCATGGTAAAACATGATCAAGAAGATACAAATTAACCCAGGTGTAATAATAATTATAAAATGCAGTCATTAATAGATGATTAAACTGATTGTCAGAATGATAACAATTATTGTACCTGTCCCAAGGATGATTGCCTCCAAGATAAGGTCATAACAGAGGTGTTAAAATTAGAAAACATACCAATAATGATAATGATTGCTTTTTTAAGGATGTTAATGACAATAGATAGGATAAGTGTGCCAGTTTGATGGTCAACTAATTGATGCAACAGTGCATGTAACTGGGCAGGATGGGAAGTGTCAAGGCAATAATGATTTAATTTTTCCTATGATTTTGGGTATATAGATGTTGAAAGTTGAAGATGTTGTCATACTATCTCAGAGTATTCTAGAGTTAACATCTTGATAAGATTGATCTTTCTGATATTGTTCTAAATCTGAAATAATTCTCTTCTTGTGTGATAGAACTATATGGACTTGTGTTTGTATCATTTTAATCAACAGTGAAGTCTAAAGTTTGAACTCTGATATCTACTGAGTTAAAGATTGAGGAAATATATTGACAGTGTTCATCTTTGAATAACTTGGAAGTTTTTTTGAGGATTTAATTGAGCTTTTAATTAGTATATGATAAATATTGTGTGTTTAACAACTACCTGACTATGGAATTAGCTGATTTGAAGTATACTGCTTGGCAGAGACAAGATGCTGGACTTGGACTATATAAGACAGGTAATCTACCACCAGAAGATGTTAGTGAAATGTTCTCATTTCCTAAGATGTTTGATGGAAAACCGCTAAATGTAGATGAAAATGGCAGTGATTCTGACAATGATTATTATCCTGGTTCCCAGAGATACCCTGTATATGGACATCAACAGGGAGGCGGTAATATATATCGTCCACAACCTCAGCATCCTCAACAATCTATGTTACCATGGAATAACAGTAGTGCAAAACGAGATGTCTCACCCTTGCCATGGAACAGTGGAAACATGAAGGGAGATAATTCAGTATTACCATGGGGTAGTAGTGAAATTAAGGGAAATAACCAAGATCAGTCTAGTTGGAACTACACCCTCAGTGGTAATGAGAACAGTTACAATGTGAGTAAGGAGCCTACATATCCTAGTATCACTCCGCCACTGAACAGTCAGAATGTTGCTGTGGTTCAACCAAACACCTTCAATTTCCCACCAACCCCACCAGAAGAGAACTCATCAGATGCTATTATAGGATCTAATGGAACAAAATTTTCAGATGCAGGATTTCTTTCTGAGAAACCCTCTCTCAAAAATGATGACTTAAGCAATAACATATATTCTAAGAGAGACAGTTTTGAAAGTAACTTAGATCGTAAGCGTGAGATGATTCATTCCAACTTGTACAGACCTAAGCCAGACCTAGAACAACCAAGTAAAGTGTATTATCCTGATCTAGGACTCAGCAATGCTAAACTGCCATACAGTGATAATGACCGTTCAGCTTTTCTACCTCCAAGTTCTCAATCATTCAACCACAGTGTAGGAAACTTTAGTTATCCTATCTATCCTCCCACCAGCACTGTGGGTATGTCAGAACACAAGACTGGGATTAAATCATTGGATACTATTGCTAATGCTTTAAGTACAAAACAAAAGAAAAAGTCAGGTCAACAGGCTGAAGGACGAGAATGTGTGAATTGTGGAGCCACCTCTACACCACTGTGGCGTCGTGATGGTGCAGGACATTATCTGTGTAATGCTTGTGGTCTCTACCATAAAATGAACGGCCAGCCAAGGCCATTGACCAAACCTAAACGTCGGTTATCATCGGCACCAAAGGAAGGCGTGAACTGTAAGAACTGTGGAACTTCAACAACAACCTTATGGAGAAGAAATGCCAGTGGTGACACAATCTGTAACGCTTGTGGCTTGTACTACAAACTTCACAATGTGGATCGGCCGCTGAAAATGAAGAAAGAAGCCATACAAACAAGGAACAGAAAAATGACCATAAAGACCAAGAAAGGGAGAAAATTCAATCCATTAGGTGATCTGGATCTACTGAAGGCACCTTTAGATAAGTACCCAGGTTTCCCACCAAATGTGACAACTTCAATGCATGCCTCTTTACCAGCTCCTTATATGCCAAACAATGGTGCATTTGGAACATCATATGTTCCGAATGGAGGATTGAATATGGCTTCTGGTATCAATGGCATGCATGGTAGTTATGGAAGCCATTTGCCAGCATCATTTCCAACTAGTTATGCAAATTTGCCATCAAGTTTACCAACTTCAAGTTTGCCGCCTTCCAGTTATGCTTTTTCATTTCCATCCAGTTTGAATTTGTCGTCTGCTCCCAGTATGATTGGTGCTACATTAGTGTAATGGATTAATATCTATAGTGTGATGACTCGATGTGGATTATTCTTTGGAAAATTATTGTAAAATAGATGGTAATAAAAGTTACTATTTCTACTGCACTCAAAATGGCCACACTCTGTGGAGTTTAAGCTATTCTGTGTGCAACAGGTTGAAAGCCCCTATCACAATATCAACAGAACCATATCCAACTAATAAACACACTGCACACATGTATAACTTTTCAGAATTCTATATTATATGAAAACAATGTAGATCCAGTTCTACTGGCTTCTTCAGAGTCCATCTGATCAGGATATACACTGTTTATCGTCCACATGATGAATCCATATTAATGAAATTACACTTAGATTTACTCAAAATCATAAGTTCATATGTATGTCTATGAAGTACTCAGTATGAACTTATAAGAGCAAGTGTGCTTATTAGGTTAAATTTTTTTTTTTATATATTTTCACCAGTCATTATATTTGGGCAAAGACCTTCAGCATAATAATTGAGCTGTGACATGAGATTTCTAACAATGTGGCATTTTGACATGTGTAGACTCAGACGAGCCTGTGCAGCCTCATTTTAAGTTTAGAAACTCCAAATGCTGTTCGGTCAGTAGCTTAACAATAGAATATTCAAGCAACTAGCAAAGGCTCTGATCAGACTGAACATATGTGCAGGCTGGTCTGAGGCTTTGCTGGTCGCACCAACCACATTGTTGGAAATCTCATGTCGCGGCTCAATTATGTATTATCAACCTTAACTTGTGACATAATAATCCAGCATACACAAACGCTCATAATGATGTCATATTGATTTTGATGTGACATCATGATGATATAACATGATCATGACTTCATGTGTCTTCTGGGTGTATAAAAGACTTACATAATTTTATTTATTTATTTCATTTTTTTGTACAGCAGATAAAATTTGTGATTTGAAACTTACATGTACTTTGAAAATTAACCCCATACGCATAGTAAATGACATTTTGAAAAGAAAAACTGCTTTAAAGGACAATACTTATGATTCAAAATTTCAAGCCTTATTCTTCCTTTAACTCTTTTGCATACTGGGTAATTTTGCATGCTTTTTTTGTCGACTGCTGATTTTTTTCAAAATCAACTTTTCCAAAACACTGTCAGAGTGTCATAACCGTTTGGATCCAGATGAGTCCAAACTGTTTGCAAAGATTACCAGCATTTGACAAAAGTCGCCACTAGCAAATAAAGAAACATTAACACAAAATGTCGTCTGCTGCAGCCATGGGGTTAATTGAGTGACCAGGAAAGTGTACAGTAATACCTGTGTAAAAGGGCCACTCAAAAATAGACAAAACAAAGATCTTTATGACAAATGGTAGCTTAATCAAGGTCAAAAGTATTGCAGAATCCTCCCCTGCCCTTGGAGCATTCTGCATTACTTTTGACCTGCATTAAGAGAGATAATTAGTCTTGAAAACTAATTTTTGGTCATTTTGAGAGTGGCCGTTTTACACAGTCTTAAAATTTACTGTATATAAGTTATATACTCATGTCCAATGAAAACGCACCACCTACAAAAATGACTATATCTTTTTAACGACATAACATTTTATTTTTGCAATTGCGTCTTATTGTACTGTAGCAATTCTGTAAGTTACTGATAGGTCTTTAAAACCGAATGAGCACTGATGACACGTGCTGGAACCATTTAACAAAACAACCGTCAAAACAAAAAGTCACAGAACCAGCCATCGAATGTGTCAGAATTTTCAAAAGCATCATTTTCGCATTTTTCTTTGTAGAAATTGCAAAGAATCTCAAAAATTGATATCCTGGAATATGCATCTTGCCTTGAAAGGGGCTATAATACCACAATGTGACGTCACTAGCATAATTTGGCTAGGCGTAAAATCGAGACATTCAAGGAATTCTTCTTTTACTGATGCAAAATTACGACAAGGTCGTAGCAAGAAGATTTCTTGCTCGTGTAGCGGGTCGTTAACATCGACGGAGCGTAGGTATCAACGTTCTTTTGAAAAACGTTAATCACTAAAAGCTCGTATACATAAACCTAAGAGTATTTGTGTTGGACTAAATGTTAGATAATACTCGCACTAACAGATGAACACAACTTTAAGAAGATTAAAACGCTAGCGTTGCGAACAATGGCTGGCGACGCGCTCAAAGTTGGCATCAATGATGCAACGTCATTTTTTTTTGAGGATTTGTATGACGTTTTGCATGTGTGTGAGTTTGTACGCTGGAAATAAGCATTGTGTTGAACACTAGGACTGTAAAAATCGCAATTAATCATTTTGCGTCAATTTTTGTCGGACCACTCCATATTTAAGCTAACATAGTGACATTGTTCGCGTTAGTGTAGCGTTTGCTGTTGCGTCACAACTGTCAAAGTTGTGGCTAAATGACAGGGTATCTACTGGCAAACAGAAAACATTTAAACGAGATTTTTTGGGTCTTTTTGTATTCGCCCAAAATGCGATTAACGCAAATTTGAGGCTGACGTTACGTCATGTGTTTACGGAGTCACTGGAATTTAAATTTTTGTGCGAATACATTGCATTTGTCCTAAATAATAACTATAAATAACTCAATTTTGCACAGCTTTTGATAGGCCACAAAAATGCGCATCGGAAGAGTGGTGCGTTTTCATTGGACATGAGTATATTAATTTATGTTGTAGTGACTATGGTTTCTGAGTAGAATAAAGTTGTTTTTTCCTACTATTGCTGATTGCCAAGAAGTGATATTTTCTCCAAAATACATTTTTGGTCCTCAACAGTACAGTTTTGCTAAGAATTCGGAATATCAGTAGGGATAATGAAATCATGTTGTAGTCCATTGCCATTTGTAAAAAAAGTGCTTTTGCTCCTACATATATAATGTATTTATTGTTAACCCTTACCATGCTTTACCCATATATACACTGTTTTGTAAACAGTGTAGATCCAGATCAGCAGGCTTCAGAAGCCAGTTGATCAGGATCTGCACTGTTTATTCCATTCTGCTTGTAAATTTATGCTAAAAACTTGAATCCTGCAAGTTGTATAATTGAATGAAAGAATTTCTAGCGATAAGGCGAGCAATCTCCCTAAACGAGACGTTCGTTTTATTTTGTTGAAATAACGACTGGAGAAACTAGGCACATTCAACAAATATATATAGACGGGCCGTCGATGCACCATTGCCCCCGAATTTGTATATTTAAAACGGGATTTCCTAAATG
The DNA here is from genome assembly GCA_964019695.1 of Loripinus fragilis. Lineage (NCBI taxonomy): Eukaryota > Metazoa > Mollusca > Bivalvia > Lucinida > Lucinidae > Loripinus > Loripinus fragilis. The sequence goes on from OZ026515.1 coordinate 39,905,036, forward strand.
CATGTAATAAAACTACTTCTTATTGAATGAGAATTTATTTCGATCATCAACTGTACTTGTTATTCAGTAACATATATGGGAACTAGACCGTTAAACAAGGGTACCAATCGTCCTATAACACAATGTGCAGTAAAACTATTTATACAGTTGATGTACAATAAAAACGACCATCGTGCAAAGTGGTCTATTTTTTGTCAGATATTTGATGTCTTCTTTCGCTTATACAACCCCTTTCCCCCCCTAGACCCAAGACGCCCTTCACATATGTTATATATTTGTATAGCGACATTTAATTGTCCAAAGGGCATCTTGGGTCTAGGGGGGGAAAGCATCTAAAAACAAACTGAAAGACGCCAGTTTCATCTTTTCAATGACAAACGTCACAATTTTAAGTATATTTCGTACGCATGCGCAGAAGGAATACCGCAAAGTTTCGAAAATGAAGGGCACTTATATCCATAATAATCTATGCACTTTTACTTTTTGAAAACCTGCAAAGGATTTACTAAAACTCTCGTCTAAACGGCACCCAGTCTAAAGACGTAAAATGAGGGGTGGGAGTAGAAGGCGCAAGTTTTAATGGTTTTGTAAATGGTGAATCACTTTGAAACCTATTTTGATGCTTTCTATGTAAATTTTACTACCGGAACACACCAATTTTAAAAACAGTAGGGCATTTTGAAAATTAAGGTTTTGTAATCATGTCAACTAGGGAAAATATACGCCTTATCTCTAGAGCTCCTTTGAGGAGTGTAGTTCATACAAAATGTATAGCATCAGGGGTGTGGAAATAGCAAAAGTTTATACTTGCCCAGGGACAAGTAAATTGCCATAAAGTACTTGTCCATAGAAAGTTCTACTTATCCCATATTGAAGAACAGATAATGTACAAAGATCTGAGCGAAGCCCTCACTATTAAAAACAGTGCAGATCCAGATCAGCACTGTTTTCTACACAACATGTGAGTTCATAACAATCACCAAATTGTAAATTTATTTTAACTTGTCCCAGGACAAGTAAATAGAACTGAATGAAATGGGACAAGTCGGGCATGGTATTTCCACACCCCTGAGCATAATAAGGGTTGATGTGTGTTTCATGATCTGTGTCTATCATATATCAACCAGTTTGGCTTGAGATGGGACTTGGCAAACTGCGATATCAGATCAAGGCCTACACTGTTTAGCAGTTGGTCATCTTGAAACAATATTCACTAGTGATAACCAAATTGCAAACATTTTGGACCCAGATTAGGCCCAACAAAACATCAGGCCTGATCTAGATCCAAAATAGGGTAATTTTTAATGCTTTTTGTCATCTTTAATTTTTTTTAATAAAAATTTAAAAACATTCTTTCTGGAATTCCATCAGAGTGTCAAACAGTTTAGATCCAAATCAGGCCTGACAGTTTGTTGGTCCTGATCTGGGTCCAAACTGTTTGCAAAGCTGATAAGCAGCAACCACTTGCACAAACAAAGAATTGATCTGAGATTCCTAATGTTTTATTCCTTATTTTACCAAGTACCGAGTATGACCTTATTATATTTGTGAATTGTGTAAATTCATCTTGGACTTCTTAACCCTATACTCCACACAAGCGCCGTTGGCCGCCTTTGAAATGTAAGATTTTGGAAAATATTATGAAAAATGGAGCATTTTCCATAATATTTTCAAAACTATTGAAATGTAAAAAATATTGTTTGGAAAATATTTGAAAATTTGAATTATTTTATGGAAAATGATGCAATGTCATAATATAGCATATGGGGTAAAGGGTTAACTCTCATTGAGTGACAGAGAAAAGCATGTGAAACAAAATAATCCCAGATCAGACTGCTCCTAGAGGAGCAGACTGATCAGGGACTATTTGTTTGCACTCTTCAAAAAATCATTTATTGATAACTATGATGGATAAGTCTAGATCATTAGCTGGAAGAATCCATTTTAGAAATTAGGCACATAGAAGAGTTAAACAAAAAGGTGCAGTTTGATAAGGCGTTTCATGTTTTTCTTGTCATCTGATTTTTATGTAGGAAACATCTTTGGTATTCATATGGGAATTCACCTTGGTGTGAATCATCTAAAGAAAAAAGCTTCAATGTAAATCCCTTTTTAAAAAAAAAACTTTTTGTGGCTTTTCAATGGGTAGAAACCAGTACTGGGCCGGGAGGGTTTATGATTTGTGTGTTTATTATATGACGGGAACTCCCGAAGGCTCAACCGAAAGTGGTTTTATGGAGAAGCCGGGAATCGAACCTGCGACCCCTAGTTTACAAGGCCTAGCGCTTATCCACTACACCACGGGGGCTTCTCTTTTTAAGGGTAACTTGTTTGACATATGTCCCGATTTTCTGTCATGTCTTATCATATTTTTCCAGTGATGTAACTAAGATAACAGTCATCAATTTGTTTTTCAACTAATTTAATTTAATTGTTTGCCTTGAATTTTTTATAAAGATAGTCTTGTCTATTATTTCGATTTTTTTGGCATTTTTATTAATAGGTATTTTATTTCTAAAGAAATCATTTTTTTATATACTCTGGATATTGATTTGTAATGCCTCTGTTTTATAAAAAAAAATGTATTCTGAATTTGAATAAACAAAAATAAAAAAGAACCTGTTGTCATCTGTTCCCCACTCCTGAGTTGCAGAAAAGGCATATACATGTAAATGAACCCTTTGTATACTCATTCATTCTTTCTTCTGGTTTGATACAATGAATCTTGAGATGGTTCATCGTACATAATAAGGAGGTCACAGGTTAAAATTTCCAAATTGATATGTGCATTGTTCCTGAAGTTTGTTTTTAACCTAGCAAACTGTGATGAAATGCCCAATATTGAGGCATTTCATCAGGGTCTTCACCTTTTTTACCAAAGGATCCGTTATTGGGTTTCCAGTATACAAAGGATTAAACTTTTCCTGCTATACCTGGCGCCAATGTTATAAAACTTTTTCATGCTCATCTCAACTGAGCATGAAATTTCAACTAATAAAATCTAAAAGACTGAAAAATGCAGACTTTTCTTGCATTCAAACTCTCAGATGTTGTATTTAGGATGCTAATTAATGTTAAAATGCCAACGATTGTTGGCATTTTAACATTTATGAGCTTGATTAATTTAATGCTTTTTTGAGTTGAGCATGAATTTTTTTTTTATAATCTCGGGGCCTGAATATATCTATTCAGTAAACAATGTAGATTGAGTCCATTAGCGTCTTTAAAGAAGCCAGCTGATCAGAATCCACATTGTTTTGCATTAAGCCTTAGTAAATATCAAGATAAATGAAATCTTAGACAATGAGTCTATTTAACAGGGCCCCGTAGCACAGTCGGTAGCGAGTCCGACAGCAGATCCAGGGGTCGCAAGTATGATCCCAGCCGGTCCCATACTTTTGTGGAGAGTGATCATGAAATAATTTTTATGGTCATTCTCCTCCTCCCTCTGATTCAAGAAGTGTTATTGTCAGTTACAAGCGAAAGTATGTCGCAAAGGGGCGCGTTGCATTTGCGAAAAGAGTGCACAAATGATATGCAGAATCGTGCGCAAATGAAGGAATCAATGTGCGCAAAAGATATACTGAAGTGCGCAAATGAAAAGCGCCGGCACAAAGTACTGGTTAACCGCTTCATCATCATCATCATCATCATCATCATCATCATCATCATCATCATCATCATCATCATCATCATCATCATCATCATCATCATCATCATCATCAGGTTTTGATTAACAAGTGCATTAGCATCTTCCACATCAGTGGGCCCCTCTCCAGGTAATTGGCTAGCTTCACACAGAGCAGATCTAACTTTGGATAAGACTGTCATTTGTATATTTGTAGCAAAGTTTTATGGAAAGTTTTGGTCAGGAAAAAAGTGTGGTTAGGTGACATGACCATAGCTGAGATGTAAAACCTTAAACAAATCAAAAACTATTATATGACAAAAGGACCAAAACAACCCATTGGCCTAGCTAATTTAAAGACTGATCAGCCAGGGCATCCACTCAGGCTGATCTGAGTCTTCGCTGTCCACATCAAGAAACCTGAAGCCCTTGGCTATCCACTGAGTACACATTGAAGACTGTCTTGACATGTTAATATGGCATATAAACTATCCATCAAGACAAGGGTTAAAATTTGTTCTCCATTACTACAACCTGTGGTGTGGCACGGCTCAAAATAGCACTCGTCCGCTCGTATTTTACAAGTGCCTCAGGCTGCAGGGCAAGTGAAAATTTGGATGATTTGCAATGTAAATTAAAATTTCTCCATATAAGCCAATAGTTTTTTTGACGCAGGGCAAGTGCCTGATTTCAGATATTGCAAGGCCTTGAAATCCAAAGTATGTGAGATTTTGGTTCTTATCTAGGCACTCGCCAGAGATTTCTCTGCTGGCATACACAGTGTACAAAAGTAGATGATGGCTCAGACAAAGAATAAGATTTCTAGCCCCACTAGAATACAGGCTTTTTAAAGAATGACTACATACATGCAAAAAGCACAGTAAAACCTGTGTCAAAAATACCGAAAATTGGTTTTCAAGACCAATTTTGGCTTAATGCAGGTCAAAAGTAGTGCAGAATGCACTAAGGGGACCATTCTGCAATACTCGACCTTCAGTGTCTATTTAAGACATCTGATGAGATGACACATTCGATGGTGTCTCATCTGGGATTACACTGTCATTGTATCTGCATATGGTGTTTCCTATCAGAAAACAGTTAAACAATGTATTCATTTGTTTCAGCTTGCTGCTCAGAGCTATGAAGCTTTCCAGAAACTTTTACAGGTAACTACACTTATGTGCCAAATTAAAGTTCACAAAATTAAAAAAATGCATAAATTTATGGTAAATATAGACATTCATTTCTTCTTCATTTCAATTGTATTCATAATATGGACTTGACAAATACATGAATGGGAAGATATAAGCAAGCCTTCAAATATTCACAATATAATTAAGTTGTTCACTGTTTTGCATATTGTTGCTAAGCAACCATTTAAAATAGCTAAAAAGCCACTAGTATGCTCATTTTGGTGGTAGCCATGGTTACAAGGAATTAATATTTGATGTCATTTTTAATGCTACTCCAAGACAACATATTTTTCTATATATTGGCCATTGAAAAGGTATACTCCTCAAAATGATTGAAGGACCAATGCTATCAATTATAATATTGATGCATTTTGTGTAGAATGTATTTTGAAAACCAATTTTACGATCTAGCCAAAATTTTTCAGACATCTTTGGCGCCCAATTGCCAAGTGAAACGGCAAAAAGAAAATGGTCGAAAATGTTACTACCAAGGATTTTTTGTCATTTTGAAACTTGACATAAATGCATTGGAACGTCATTTTTTGTGTGTGATCCATGGACCACAGAACTGCATGAAATGAATGAAAAATGCTTTTACATGCTGAAATCTCTGTTTTCACATGATTGTATGGTGTTTTAATCCTGTCAATACAATCCATCTCTTCCTGTGAAAGAAAATTGATACTTTTGGCTGTGGCGTAATGGCCAGTCTATGGGTTCAGACAACTGGTTTTGGCGTTTGTTGGTGACACTTTTTAAACAATTCGCTGGGACATCTTTCTAACACTCAAAGGCAAAGAATGACGATTAAAAATCTGATTCTTAATGGCCAAGTACACACATTGTTTTCAGAAAACAAAACAAAGTCAAATCTCCATTGTCAGAGATGAAAATGCTTGCTTCCCAGTATATTGAAACTGTTTGAAGATTTTTTTTTGCATGTAAGCTGAACTGCTTAAAACAAAGTTTAATTTAATGTCACTTTCATTCTACTCGATTGACCACAAAAGAATTTCATTACCCCACCCACTGCCTTTTGAAAGTGTGTTTTTGAGGGTATGTGCATTTGAGACACAGTTATGGCAGAATTAGGCATGGAAATCAATAATAATGATTCTTGATTTATGGGCATAAAGAATAGAAAGCTTTTGGTCAAGTTTTACAGAATTTACAAGTTTGAGCTAATAATACTCGCATTCTAAAATCTTGGTCCTTTAATTATTTTGAGGAGTATATTTGCTACTCTATCTTTTATAGCTAAATAATATAGAATGAAAAATGTTAATAAAATCTGAGAAAGATTCAAAGTTCCTAAAATGGGGGTGTGGAAGACAAAAATTAATAATTACACAAGTTTATAAGTCATGTGTACTTCAAATTATACTTAAGACTTTAAAACAAAGATAATCTGTCAATAAAATATTTTTAAAAAGTTAGAATAACGCATTCAAAATGATGTTGTCATGGAAACAAAGATTCAGTATTTTTGATAATCACTCTAATATTCACCCTTTTCTGGATCAATTTTATAAAGAAATGTTGACTTTTTTATTGATAAAAAATGAAATCAAACCACACATAAAGACATCAATAAGTCATACACGAAATAGCATATTGTTGCCGGGCAACCACCTCCAATATGGAGTAAATTTTTCTGAACATTTATAATGATAGGGGGGATAATGATGTATCCAAACATAAGCCTTATTAATGCTGTAAGTATTTTCTTTTAGATTTGAAATATTATAAGTGTTGAAAATAATCATTAATTTTTGCCTTGAAATTCACTTTGTGAAGTTTAATTTGGTTCTTGACTGTATAGCCATGGATAATTGTAACACTACCAACCAATGTCATAATAACCTGTCTTTATGAAGACATTTCTAAAATTTTGCACACTTTTTTTCGTTCTGTTTTCAAATGAAATATTGGTTATCAATGCTGGAATTCACAAAATGCTTGTCAGAATAGCAAAAATGGAAGACCCTGATCATAATGCTTCAGAAGCAGTCTGATATGGCTCTGCACTGTTTGTCTAGGCTTTTTAGCAGCGACTAGTGTTCGAAATGTTAGAACATTTACCATACCAAATTTATAATTACTCTTGAAGTGCCATCATACATGTACCTATTTTGAGCAAACCATTGCCTTAAACAAGATGAGTTTTTGTGTTTCCTAGAAAAGGTTCTACAGTCTACAATGTAATTTTCATCCCTATAGGCACATTCATTAAAAATGAGCTCTTTTGTGTCAACAAATGTAAACATTTGATATCATTAATGTGGTTATTATTTAGATTATTGATGGTTCAAAGAAAGCAAACAGAAATCCTTTAAGTGCTGAAAAAAACAGGTTACTCTGGCACTATATGGTAAGAAAATCCATGAAACTCATATAGAGCCAAAGAACGAGATTTTAACAAAATTGACCCAGTATAATCAGTCTAGTTTTCTATTTTTAGCCTTTCATGTGGTTGGTTCCTGGTTGTATCAAGGGAGGAGAGAAGAGGAAAGCTGAAAAAGCCAGGTTTGTCCTTTTATTCCTGTTTGTTTTTCTTTCCATTCAGAATAAACATATATCTATCCAGCATAGCATAAATGCAGATGGATATTTAGCCCCCCCCCCCCCTCGCAAAACATAGTTTTAGGGGGTTAGGGGGGTGTAAGAAACATGAATTTATATGGTTTAGGGGTGGGGATCTGAAAAGTTTCTAAGATATTCGGACTTGAAGAATTGGTTGGGCCTGAGCATGCCTATGGAACAGCCCTTGAGTCCACATTTCAAATTTCAAATCTTCTTGCAAAACTACATTTATACATCAATATTATTCATATCAAAAAATTTCAGAACAATCTCTTGAGTGGTTAGTGAGAAAAATGACAAAATTTGTGCAGTTTTGGGCACGCCGGCAGGCCAGCCTTAGAGTCCTTTGAAACCCTCTTGTATAACTTCACATCCATATCTACCATATCCCCAAATTTCAGAACAATCGGTCCAGTTGTTACTTAGAACTCGTCCAGACAAAATTTGTGCGGAAAGAATAATAATAATACAATGTAATAATCTGAGCAAAAACAGTAAGTCTCCCCACTTCGTTTGGGAGACTTAATTACCCAGCATGCAAAGAGTTAATTGTGTACACTACTTGTCAGGGTTCCCACAAGCTCTGGAAATCATGGAAACCCTGGAAAATCACTAAAAAAGTTCCATGCATGGAAAAATCATGGAATTTTAAAAAAAAAACGGAAAAATCATGGAATGATGTGAAATAATTTGACGGAACCACCAGCAGCCAGAAAACTAGCTGTCCGACACTTGAGTGTCTGACAGCTAGTTTTCTGGCTACTGATGTTTTCAAGTTTTAATTATTTCAAAGTGCATGCATGGTCTACAAGCATGCTGTTGTTGGTGCATTCTGCATTTAAGCTCGGCATTGTGCAGATGCTGCTAACATGGAAGGTTGGATATCATGCATTAAATAGTCATGGAAATTACATTGTTGGAACATGGGAAATCATGGAAAAATCATGGAATTGTATTTTGGAATTTCTGTGGGAACCCTGACTTGTCTTAAATTGAATGAGTCCATTTTACTACCAGATGAAGTCTGTGAAATGTAGGACTGAATGGCAAGTAGTGCAGGCGCTGATCAGACCTCCTTTCTGCTCTGGATTTGTGCTGATAGCTCAGGCCTGTCTGTCCAAGTGTATAGGGTATATTTGCACCAATCAACAAACAGGCTGCAAGATTTCAATGAACAAAAATGGGCTAATTTAGTCATTGGTTTGATTACAGATTGAGGAAAGGTATCAACATTCTTGTATCAACCCCTGGAAGATTGATAGACCATATAGAACACACTAGGAGTCTTCTGCTGGGTAGAGTAAGATGGTTGGTGCTGGATGAAGCTGACAGGTATAGACATCAAAGCACTGATATAGTACAGTGAACCATTTATCTCAAGGGTGAGGGGGGTCTGACATATTGCTTCCTCTTGCCCATCTGTCTCTCCTTCCATACCTTGTTAGCAGGATATCTAATAAACTATAAAGCTACAGCTTTGAAACATGGGAAATTGTCTGAATAAAATATTGTTTAAACCAACCGCGTAGCGCAGTTGGTAACGTGTCTGGCAACAGATGCAAGTCTGACTGCAGATCCAGGGGTCGCGAGTTCGATACCGGCCCGGTCTCATACTTTTGTGGAGATTGATCATGAAATATTTTCTACGGCCATTCTCATTCTCCTCCCTTCTGCTGATTCATTCAAGAAGGGTTGTTGTCAGTTACAAGCGAAAGTATGTGCACGAAGTACTGTTTAACTGCTTGTTCAAGCTTGCCCAGGAAAAAGTGTGGTTAGGTGAACTGACCGTCCCGCTATGACCATAGCTGTTGACTTGGGACGTAAAGCAACAAAACAAAACCAACATTCTAATGTACTGGCAAATTCAATGTGGCATCTGAATGTATAAAGTCATAAATGCCCTTTGTGAAATTATATCCTGAGATGTACTGGTGCAAACTTATAAACGTTATTATGTAAAGTCACTTTTTATTGGCTGATGTGGTTTTATGCAGCTGGCAGCCGCAGGCAATATACTACATTTTCACAGTCTTTTTGGAAGGAAGAAATGTAACTAGTGCATTAGAATGGGGATAACCATATTCAAAAGTTTAATTTGGGTAGGTATATCATCAGATATATGTTTGGAAATCACGTTTTTATAGCTCCACTGACGGGTCACTATAAAATTGAATTTCGGACACGATACTCCCCAAATGACAATTTTGAATACAGTTATCCTCTAAATATTTCTAGAGTTATGGCCCTTGTTAAAGAAAGGGTACATCCCTGACTGACAAGCATATGGTTCAAATTGTTGGGGGTACAGGGTTTCACAAACACAGATTCTACTCTTATTTCATATGATGACTCTTACACCTTGTTGTTGAACTATTCTATGAACATTTTTTGTAGATTACTGGATATGGGGTACGAGAAAGATGTGTCTAAAATAATCACTGCTGTGAACAATCAGGGTGATCACATCAAGAGACAAACAGTTCTATTGTCAGCTACACTCACAGAAGGTCAGTCGTACAATATTTGGACTTATTGCATTATCTTAAAGTTACTATAACCCTTTGTATAGATGTACCACGACCTCTAAGTGATGACCTTTGGGTCTTTCTACTTCAAAATATTGATACAGAACGCAAAAATGAGCCAGTTGGGCTGGAACATCTGTGTTTGTCAACTATTTTATAGTAAATATATATAAATGCCTGAAACCCTTTTTTCTAGAACTGTATATCATATTGTATATAAAGTCACGCTTCAAAGCCTTTTGCAGATCTATATATACTGGTGACTCCTGAATGCTTTTTTCTTTTCTTTTTGCAAACAGTGAAGAACCAGATGATATGCCGCATTATGCGGCATTTCATCTTGGTCTTCACTGTTTGCTAAGACAAAACCATTCTTCAGAGAAAGAAAAATAAATTTATATGGAAATTCCAACCTGTGACCCCTTGATATATACAATGGGCCATTCCAAGTTTATTGTATCAAACCAGAAGCAAACATCCATTGTTACATAAAGGGTTAAATGTGCATTTACAGCTACATAGTGGGGCTACATGTCTATTATTTAGTAGGATCGTTTATCTATGTCCATAGTTTTTGTATGCAAGCAATAAAGGCTCTGGTGAGATTGTGCATTTGTGCAGGCTCATCTGAGCCTTCACTGGTTGCCTATGCAATCAGTACACAAGTCTTGCTGGCTTATTTTCAGAAAAAATTCAGTAAAGATCTATTTTTAGCAACAGACAAAGTACTTTTAAATCTTCATTGTATGATCTGAAAACATGTTGTAAGTATGTACAGTAAAACCTGTGAAAAACGACCACTCTAAAAAAGACCAAAAATTGGTTTTCAAGACTATAACGCTTAACGCAGGTCAAAAGTATTGCAGAATGCTCCAAGGGGAGCATTCAGCAATACTTTCGACCTTCTTTAAGCTACCATTTGTCATTAAGACCTTTGTTTTGTCTATTTTTCAGTGGCTGTTTTACACAGGTTTACTGTAATATGATTGTCTGGATGGTAACATTTGATACCGAATCATTTTAGTGCACCTGGACAACGTCTGCAAAGAGATATTCTACTACCCATGGCTTCAGGGTGAGCATCGGCATCCACAAATATTAAAGTTTTATGTTAAAGTTGTTAAAACCTCATTATTTGCATACCTTATAATAAATCTGGGGTTATGAATCATCACATTTAATTATCAGAGCCTTCTCTGATGTTTATGCGGCTTTTCCGTATTTTGATATTTGCCACTAAAACTAAAAGTGGGCTGGCAAATACCAAAATAAAGAAAAGCCACTAAAACGTCAGAGCAAACTCAGACTACACATTAATGTGTTTATTGTGTTTCAGGGGTAGAAAGGCTTGCAGGCATGTCTTTATCAAACCCAGAGAGAGTAGCTGTGTCTAAAGACAATAGTGTGTCACAGTCTAGAGACATCATGACAGTGAACCAGTTCAGTTCTACAGATGACACTTTTGCACTTCCAGAAAATTTACAACAGTATTACGTGGTAACACCGTGTAAATTAAGATTAGTGACCCTTTTAACGTTCCTGATGTCAAGATATAAGGTGAGTTTAATCCTTAATGCGCCAATCACAACAAAAGTTGCCTGCTTTTTTCGTCTGCTGAAATGTTTAAGAAGCCTCTATGGCAAACTGTGTGGACCCAGATCAGACTGCTCCTACAGGAGTAGTCTGTTCTGGGTCCACGCTGTTTGCTTCTATACTTAATTTTTCAGTAATGTTAGGCAATTATATGCAGCAGACGACTCAGCAGATGACATTTTCAGATGCATTTTTTTTTCTTTGTGCTTTAAGGGTTAATTTATTATGGCAAAAGATTTGTCAGAAACATATGAATCTCAGTGGGAGATAACATGTTTTTTTTTTTTTTTTTTTTTTTTTTTTTTTGGAGGGGGGGGGGGGGAGGACAGGCTTAAGCTAATATCTGGGTCATACTTTTACTGAGAATATGATTATTATCTTTATTAAATTATAATGTAAATGTTCTGATGGCCTAGTGGTCAGTTCACTTGGTTTGAGATCACAACCTACCTAGGTGGATTCTTGTTAACCTTTTGTATACGAATGGATTCTTCCTTCTGGTTTGATATAGTAAATTGTACATATCCTTGAGTGTATGGTTATAATTTTATTGAAGAAAAAAATTGTATTCTTTTGTCTTAAGATCTTTTTACCTTTACGAACAGTGTAGACCCTGATGAAATGCAGCATTTTGCTGCATTTCATCTGGGTCTTCACTGTTTGCAAAATACTTGTTTAGGCGTTTCCTGAAAACAAAGGGTTAAATCTTATATTTTTAAGTATGGTCAAATGTATCAGGGTTCCCACTAGCTTTGGAAATCATGGAAAACCTGGAAAATCACTAAAAAAGTTCCATGCATGAAAAAATCATGGAATTTGAAAAAACCTGAATATTCATGGAAAATCATGGAATATTGTGTAATAATATGACAAAACCACCGGTAGCCAGAAAACTAGCTGTCGGACAAACTAGCTGTCGGACACGTGTGTCCGCCAGCTAGTTTTCTGGCTTTCAAGTTTTAATTATTTCAAAATGCATGCATGGTCTACAAGCATGCGGTTGTTGCTGCATTCCGCATTTATGCTCAGGGTGGTGGAGTTGCTGCTAAAAGGAGAGGTCGGAGACTGCGCATTAAATAGTCATGGAAATTACATTGTTGATCATGGAAAAATCATGGAATTGTGTTTTTGTATTTCTGTGGGAACCCTGAATTGTATACATTCTTTTTTTAATGAAGATTGTTCTAATATTTACCTCATCTCAACTTAACATCTTTTCATATGTATTTAGTCACAAAATATTTCATAAATTTCTTAGGTTTCCTCACCTTCACTTGAAGGCAGTTGTTGAGTAGGCACATTGAAAACATTGTGCTATGTGTTTATTAAATGCATATACGTTTGCCAAATTTACATTAGATATTCATCTATGCACAAAAGCAAAAAGAAATTTATAAATAAATAATTCCAACTCAATGTTTTTATCATTTTTTCAGCAATTTAGGGCTTTACTCTGTGAGTGATTCGCCGGAGTTAACACATCAATAAAATCCACAAAATATAATTCATTCCTATATTAAAAAATAAAAATGAATTAAATAAGTAATGAAAAAAGTGTTTCCATTTGTCTCAGCTTCAGATGTGAACATTGATCTCAAACCAAAACAAATTTTAATCCTTTGCATGCTGGGTAATTTTTCATCTTTTAAACCTCTCAATCCTAAGATCTATCTTATATCAGGCATTTAGTTAAGAGTGTACCCAAAGTTTATTATACCCCCCGCAAACTTTGTTTGTGGTGGGGTAAACTGTTTTCACGTTGTCCATGCGTGCGTGCGTCCGTGCATCCGTCCATCGGTAACGTTTTGTTTTTTTAATAACTTGAAGAGTCATTGCTGGATTTTCATCAAACCTTGCAAACATGTTCATATATGCAAGACAAATACTTTAGACAAAAAAGTAAGGGCTAGGGGCCAATTCTATTAGAGTTATTTCCCTTTGTAGTTCTAAATGGCTTTTAATATAGGGTTTTATGCTTATGCTATTATAGGCCATACACGGGCTGATCAACTCCTACCACAGCTTTTGATGGAACAATTTGATACTTTGCCTATACAATGTAGACACATTGAACATATGCATGAAGGAGTTTGGTTCAGAAAAAATAATTTTTGACATAATGATAGCTGTGAGAACTTAGACAATTTTTCCCTAATAAGGATTTTGTATATGCATAGATGGTGCCTTCATGGGCCGATCAGCTCCTACCACAGCTTTTGATGGAGCAATTTGATACTTTTCCTATACAATGTAGACACATTGAACATATGCATGAAGGAGTTTGGTTCAGAAAAAATAATTTTTGACAAAATTACAGCTGTGAGAACTATGACAATTTTTCCCTAGTAGGGCTTTTGTATATGCATAGATGGTGCCTTCATGGGCCGATCAACTCCTACTACAGCTTTGGATGGAACAATTTGATACTTTGCCTATACAATGTAGACACATTGAACATATGCATGAAGGAGTTGGCTTCAGAAAAAATAATTTTTGACAAAATTACAGCTATGAGAACTTAGACAATTTTTCCTGAATAAGGCTTTTGAATATGCATAGATGGTGCCTTCTGAATCTTACTGTGCAGGGTTTTTCACTGAATCTTACTGTGCGGGGGGTATCTTATAAGCATTGCTTATTGACTTTTTTCATTTTTCATATTTCTCAACCAAAACATACGTTGCGGGTACTCAAAAGAACCATCTCAATGAGATGGTTCTTTTGAGCACACAAAACATATGTTAAAACTGATGGGTAAGAAAATATTTACAATTTTAACTCAAATATTTTGTTTATCTTAACCTATGATATATTCTCTTGCTTTTTTTGTAGGCCAAATCCCATTATAAAATTATTGTGTTCATATCTACCCAAGATTCTGTGGAACTTCATTATGTACTGCTTCACTATTTATTATCTGACCACCACTCCTCGGATGTTGAAGACAATGAGAAAGAGAAAGTGAAGCGAAAGAAAACCAAACTAAATGTATATCGTCTTCATGGAGACATGTCTCAGCAAGTAAGATCAGGCCTCCAGATAAGAGTGCATATTTGAAAACTATTTTCTTTATTATCATATAAAACATACGTTGTGGGTACTCAAAAGAACAGTCTCAAAGAGACAGTTCTTTTGAGCACCCAAACACGTTTAAATTGATAGGTAAAAAAATAATAGCAATTTTACGCTAAGAAATTGGCTGGCCCTATGAAGATGTGTGCATTTGTAATTTATCTGCTTTTGTAATGTGACATCTGATTGGATAGCATCAAAAATTTGAGACGTATATCCTGTGATATGCTATCTGAAATAGTTTGGTGCTATTAATAATAATATACTATGCACAATAAGTTTAGCATTTTCTTATGTTTTGCATCTTTTTTGTACTCATCTTTGTGCAGTGCCAATCAATTTCAATTGCAATGACGAGAACAGGATCTTAGGCAAATGAAACCACGAAATTGCAGACGCCATCCTTTAAATAGGCTTTTGGGTAGAGCAAGAATTGCAGAAGGGGTCAGTAGGCAAAAATCACATCCGTTGTAAGTAATGCTAAAATGATAAGCATGTGATTTGTCGTATGGTGGTCTTTCATCTTCCTCATGCATCATACGCATATAAAAACTATTGGTTATGTGACAGATGTGATAGAGATTTCATGCTGAAAAATATCAGCTGCCATCAATGACGTCAAAACGTAGTCATCATTTGATTAAACATCTAATGTTAATTGGCGTGCCAATGCAACAGAGACTCAGTTTACAAAGATATCATAGGCTTACATGTAACTCATCTTATGTTTGATTAAAACCTTAAGTTACTGAAAAATGGTGTGACGCACTTGCGAGATAATGGTGGCGTTAGATTTTATCTTTCGGCTCGTGCAATGTAGTAGTGAAGATGTTTCATTCAACATTTTTTGTCTGAATGTGTTGGAAGGCATCAAGCAGTTTTACTTGTTAATGTGGTTCAAGAAAACCCGACTAGAAACACCGTTTAAAGGTGATAACGTAAAAGCATTCATAAAAACGTCAAATTGTGAAAACTTGGTCCTTTATTATTCTGAGAAAGATCAGAAAATTGCAGCACTTGCTATGCTTTTTTGGTTTTCAGTGACCAAACAATCTTTTGAAAATGGTTTTGGCTATCCCCATGACCAGAAATACCAACGTTACCCACTGGTCTTAAAATTAAACGTCATTTTAGCACGGCAGCAGCGTTTGGTAATTCTGTATTTTTTTAACTGGAAAATCTTGTCAGATGATCGGGGCTTGTATCTTCATGACAGCAAATGAAACTCGAGATCTGATGTGGATGGGCTCAACCATACAAAACAATTGCTAAATATATTGTGCATAGTATAAATTATTATTATGTTACATTTCGTTGGATGACATGCTATTCTAAAAATAGCTAAACAAATTTGGTCTGTTGAAATACATTTCTGCCAGGGGGTGTGGCTCATTTCCCTAAAATACATCTATAAGAAACTTTTGCTCTACATCTGCACTGTTTACTAAAGAGAATTTAGTGCATATCACAAATTTAACATGCTTTTTCATTGGCTAGAAAGGCATCACGTGGAGGTTGCTATTCTGCCATAGATGCACGAGCGGGCACTATCATGTTATATGGACTGGTCCATACCACATTACAGTGCCCACTACGGAGATGACCGTAAAAGTGTTACGGAAAATGACAATTAATTTACTGGTTTTACTACCGCTTGTCGCTCTGTTGAGAGATGCGGAAACCAGCCAAACCAACAACACATCCTTCACCTTTCAGCTGTCGTTTGATTGTTGTGAAACTTTCAGAGTTTTAGTTTCTCAAACTTTCTGTGATATTTTCCTGCCGTTTAGTCAGTGGCAGTGACATTTATATTTGATATCTTGTTGTTCAATGCACTACATAAAAAGCAATAGAAACTTAAGCTGAGGGCACTCTCAAGGTTTATGGACTGCCCTCAGGCAGTCCATAAATCTTGATAGTGCCCTTAGCTTAGGTTACTATGCTTAAATATCTGGGTTTGGCAGCTTAATTTAACGAATGTCTTTTATTGCAGGAAAGAACAGAAGCGTTCAAAAACTTCAGTAACTCAAAATCTGGTGTGTTGATATGTACTGATGTGGCAGCAAGGGGACTTCATCTTCCCAGTGTAGACTGGGTAGTTCAGTATTCCAGCCCCACCCTGTTCACGGACTATGTTCACCGTGTAGGTAGAACGGCTAGAGTGGGATCTAATGGCAGATCTGTGTTATTTCTTCTACCAACAGAGGCTGATTATATCAAGTGTCTCAATGAAAAGAATATCAGGTATGTATTGAAACAGTTTGTTAGTAATGTACTATATCTGACCTAATAAGCACTCAGTGCACGTAACTTTTTCAAAATGTAATGCCAAATCCCAGCTTCTGTATCTACAAATGGTCATGCTCAAATATACATGGTAAATTTTGGGTGTGCAAACGGAAGGATTATGCTATACACAGCCACTGAATAACGGTATATTCGCCTCTTGTGAATATTCTTTTGAGACGAACCCTTTCTGTCACACCTCTGTGAAATTTACCTGTCAATGTAAGACGTAGAAAATTTGGCTGAATTCAGTTAATTGCAAAATCTTCATCTATGTACATAAAAATCTGTTTGCGCCACAAATGTGGGACCTTATGGAGAAATTGGCGCTAATTTTTCTCTACAACTTTCATCGCGAATACAGTTTGCTATTACTAAAAATAAACTAGAATGCGCAGTCAATGGGGCGCCATCGCAAATCCCCACGCTAAAGTTTTTGACCCACCAGCACCCCCAAGTCACACCCCTGGGGCATGACCCCAGCAACAGAATGAAAATTCTGTTCAATATGTTTTCTATCTTTTATTTGTAAGAATGCACACAAAGTTTGGTATAAAAATCTTAGAATTGACATGGTAGCTGAAATTTAATGATATTTGACCTTTGACCTCACCCCAAGGTCACCAGTTTGACCCTATGATGTAAATTTTACTTGCATTCTGTTTTGCTCGTCATCCCCGTCGATTTGATATGCCACATGACCATGTTTGAAATGTTTTTTTGACCCCCTGGGCACCCCCAGCGTCCCAAAGTCCCACCCCTGAGGCATGATCCAGGTGACAGAATGAAAATCCCGTCTGATATCTTTTGTATCTTTATTTTGTGAGAACATTCACAAATTTTGGTATAAAAATCTTTGAAAATGACTTTGTAATTGAAATTAAATGATTTTTGACCCCTCCACAGGGCCCCAGGGGGCGGGGCCTAAAAAGTTTGACGTTGCACACCCCATTAATGTGAGTAACTCACACACCAAATTTGGTTGAACTTCGTCTAATGGTTTAGGAGGAGATAGCATAACGGACAGACGGACGGACGGAGGGGATTACAATATCCCCTTCACTTTTTTGAAAAAGTGTAGGGATAAAAAGTTATCGCCGAAAATCAATGTGAAAAACATAAAAGTTCAAGTTTAGTATGTAATGAATTAATTAATTTGTAAAATGGACTTGCTCATTATTAAGGATAATTTTGGTGATGAGATGTAGAAGCATTCTGATCAGGTTTTGCACTATTTGGCACTCAGTCACTAGCTTTTACTTTCCATATCAGCTTGTAAAATGGGACTTTAGGATAAGTTTGATGTGTCTTAATATTTTAAATAAGAATGACATCCTTTGTTTGATTTACAGTTTGGAGCAGCTAAAGATAGGAGATATCCTACAAGATGCTTTTAAATTGACAGCTGATCTTCCCGAGATTGAGACACAGGTATATGCATATTACTCATGTGTACATACACATTACTCACATTCGGACAACTCACAAATATACATACAGAACATGTAGATAAATACACATTACTCATAGGTGCATACACATTACTCATATATGAATTAGTCACATATATGCATGCAACTTACATGTACCTACACATAACTCACATTCAGACAACTCACAAATATACATACAGAACATGTAGATAAATACACATTACTCATAGGTACATACACATTACTCATATGTACATTACTCACATATATGCGTGCATCTTACATGTACATACACATAACTCACAAGTATTCATACAGACCATGTAGATAAATACACATTACTCATAGGTACAGACACATCACATGTAATTTCATGTTTATTTACATTACTCACATGTTCATACAGCCTTCTCACATTTATTTACACATTACTGACAGGTACACACACAATTCTCACAAGTAAATACACAGTGCTCAAGGTATTTACACGATACTCACATATGTTCAGCGTTTCAAATAATTTTGGTACAAATTGCTTGTAAAGTCTATCAGAAGTCATGCATAGCAAAGAAAGATTTAAGGTACATCTGCTTTTTTTTTACACAAAATTAGTTGTTTATACAGTAAAACCTGTGTAAAACGGCCACTCAAAAATAGACAAAACAAAGATCTTAATGACAAATTGCAGCTTAATGAAGGTCAAAAGTATTGCAGAATGCTCCCTTTGGAGCATTCTGCAATACTTTTGACCTGCATTTAGCCATAATTGGTCTTGAAAACCAATTTTCTGTCTTTTTGAGAGTGGCCATTTTACACAGGTTTTACTGTATGGTATAATTTCAGAGACATCATCCAGGAACAGCTGAAGAAGCTGCCATATACCTACAGAAATGTTGTGAAAACTTGATCATGAAGAACAAAGAGGTTTCTCTTCTTTGTATGAAAGGTACATTAATATAATTAACCCTTTGTATACTAATGAATTCTTCCTTCTGGTTTGATACAATAAACTTGGGATAGTCCATTGTTCATATTTAGGCTGTCAGGTCGTAATTTTCAAAAAATATTGTATTCATTTGTCTGAAAATCTTTATTACCTCTACAAACAGTATAGACCATGATGAAATGCAGCATTATGCTGCATTTCATATGGTTCTTTCTTCACTGTTTGCAAAAGTACTCATTTAGGGGTTTCATGAATACAAAGGATTTAGTTTAAACACATGAGAGAGTTTTATCCGTCTTGCCTAAATTGGGCTATAAGGTTAGATGTGGAAAATGGATAATTTGGGGGAAAAAAATAAGGAATACCTTTCTCAAATGTATGGAGATCAAGCAAAACACAAATGATTGGATTCTGTTTTCACCCTATTTAAGGCACTGTGTGCTTATTTTTTTTTTTCAAAAATGCAATGCAAAAGCTAGTACAAAAAATCAACCTAATAAGCACACACCTGGTATCAAAAATGAACCCCTGAAACACCAACATGAAGCTCAGATATTTGGTACACAGTAATAACCTAAATATCTGGAGTAAAGTTAAAGAGAGGATCTGATATTTTCATTCAGACATAGGAAAATTATCTATCAAATCTGAAACTTGCCAGTGAAGATAAAAACATTTATCTGTTGTTTATTATCAAGTATAAGATCATTCTATTTATGTCACAGCCAGAATCAAAGGCCTCACACGCCGTAGAAGTGAATGAGGAAATTAAAATTGAACAAATTTATTAGCTATAGCCCTGTTAAGAAAAATCAATAATCGTACGACAGTTTTGGGAGTTTGTTTCATCAAATGAGAAATCCGATAATAATACCTACTCTTGCCTCACACATGACCATGCCTTTTGCTTTTACAATGATGCATGGATTTGACAGTTCTACTTGGTTCAAACTCCGCTCAGTTGTTCATGGATTCCATGTGTATCCAGGGTTCGCACAGGCTCGAAAGGTACTTGAATTTAGAGGGCTTTCTTGAAAAGTCCTTGAAAATTAAATCTGCCTTGAAAAGTACTGGAAAATCACTCAAAAGCCTTGAAAAGTCCTTGAGTTCTACTATTTTCTGTAAGACTTAGCACTGTTGGTATAGACCTAAATCAGTATAAAATTGTTGTGCCTTTATTTGGTGCAGCGTATGCTGCACCAAATATAGGCACAACAGTTTTATACTTGTTTTCCAGTGCTTATGTCGCCATTATCTCAGTCTAGCATTTCTGAAGTCGACTTTTAGCACTTAGATCAGTATTTTCATTAACATTAAGTCCTTGAAAACTGTTGGAGAGGCTTTTAGAAGTCCTTGAAAAGTCCTTGAATTTTACTCATACTTGCCTGTACGAACCCTGGTATCAAACAATTTGGGAGCTGAATCTAGGATAAATACAATATTAATTTTTTGTTTTGGGAATATTTACAGCCTACCAGTCCTATGTACGAGCCTATGCAACATACCCTTCCACCTTGAAGCATATTTTCCATGTTCGAGCCCTACATTTGGGTCATGTAGCAAAGAGTTTTGCCCTGCAGGAAGCCCCATCAAGGATCAGTGGCGTTAGAGGTTTACGACAGAATCATGACCGCTTTAAGAGGAAACCTAAAGAAGATGGTAATGATAGGTATGTATTGTTTATAACGTGATTGAAAATGTTGAATATTGATCACTTTCTTGCATCACCTGATATTTTGACTGCCAGGTTTATGATTCACTATAACTGTTTCTCAGAATGGCAAATGGTGAAGCTCCAGAGGTACTGTTAACCCTTTACCCCATATGCTATATTTAGAACATTGCATCATTTCTATAAATAATTCAAATTTTCAAATATTTTCCAAAAAATATTTTTTACATTTCAATAGTTTGGAAAATATTATGGAAAATGGAACATTTGGTCCTCAATGTTCCGTTTTTTAAAATATTTTAAAAAAATCTTACATTTCAAAGGAATGGAAAGGCGCTTGTTTGGAGTAAAGAGTTAAGCAAAATTTTTGAGTGCAATTTTTTTCCCCTTATCAGTTTAACCATTGAGACGTTTCTTTTCAGTACCCACAATATATGTTTTGCTTGAGAAATAAGTAAAAACGATTTTCAGTTACACACTCTTATCTGGGGGCCTGGCTGCTCCTTAAGCAGTCTGATCATGATCTGCACTGTTTGCCTAAGGCCTTTAGTTAAGAGTGCATACCAAAAAACTAATTTTCTTATTTCTCAACCAAATCATATGTTGTGGGTATTCTAAAGAACCATCTC
This sequence comes from Loripinus fragilis, assembly GCA_964019695.1. NCBI lineage: Eukaryota > Metazoa > Mollusca > Bivalvia > Lucinida > Lucinidae > Loripinus > Loripinus fragilis. Next base: position 39,926,596 of record OZ026515.1, read on the forward strand.
AATGATAGTTTTATTTCTAAACCAAATCATAGGGCGAGACAAACCAAACAAATGAGTGTAAAATTGTATATATTTTCTTATCCATTAATTTTAACATCTAATAGTTTAACCATATGTTTTGGATGCTCAAAAGAACCAGTTTTCTCTTATTTCTCAACCAAAACATATAAGAAAAGACATTTAGTTAAGTTGTACAGTAAAACCTGTCTTGAGCAGCCACTCCAAAAGAAGACCTAACATTGGGTTTCAAGATGGATTATCGCTTAATGCAGGTCAAAAGTATTGCAGAATGCTCCAAGGGAGCATTCTGCAATACTTTTTACCTTCATTTACCTCCATTTGAGCCGCGACATGTTTTGTCTATTTTTCAGTGGCCGCTTAAGACAGGTTTTACTGTATTTTGTGCACCATTAATTTTTATCTAATGATCATGATATGAAATGCTTCGCATTTCGGTGTTTGTGACAGATTTAAAATGCCCGTTTTAACAGATCTTACGGTTTTTAAATGGTTGCTCCCCATAAAATAGAAAACATTAATATATAGAGGATATTCAATTTTTTGGAATGAATATGCCATTTATTTCATCGAGTGAAGCAAAAATGCTTATTTCATTCATGGCAAATACATTTTCTCGTTTCACAAGATGAAATAAATGGCATATTCATGACAAAAATTTGATTTTTTTTTAATATATACAGTTTTAAGCGTGATAGATTTTCTGCACTAAATGACGTCAGACACGTTCTCACATTACGTCATGCTAATGATGACTTTGCATAATGTGCAATGTTGGCAAAAACTGAACCCATAGGAAACATGAAACACGAAAATTTTCCTTGCGATCTAACCAAGAAAATGAATACCTTTGTGTTTTATCCATTAATAAGAAAGTGACATGCGTTTGAAATTCTGAAGTGGGCTCAAGAAAGTCAATGGAGAAAGCAGAGAACATCCAATTTCACCCGTGAAATACAACTTATATTTTCACAGATGTGAAATACAACTTTTTATATTTTCATGGCTCCGAAATACAGCTTTTTTAAAACATGCATTATATTTAATAAATATTTTCCTGTATTTCATTACTTTGTATATAATAAAACTTATTATATTATACTTTTTCAGGCCATTTAAGAAGAGACTGAATGTGTCTGAGTTTTCTGGTTCCCTGGTCTTCACATCAAAGAGGAAGAAGAATCTAAAATCATGAACTCTTATATAACAGGCCCCGAGGTTTTTAACCTTTTTTCATGCTCAACTCAACTGAGCACGAAATTTCAACTGCTCGTAAAAAGTAAAATACCGACAAATGAAGAAGTTTCTTGCTTTTAGTTCCTTGGATGTCGTATTTATCCTGCTAATAAATGTTAAAATGCCAACCATTGTTGGCATTTTAACATTTATGAGCAGGATAAATTTTGTGCTCAGCTGAGTTGAGCATGAAAAAAGTTTTATAACCTTAGAGCCTGATAATGACTATGAAAGAAACGTCTTAGCAATTTGGCATAAGTGTCCGTGATACTGCTGGTGGCAGAAAACAGTAAGATACGCAAATTGTTGATGCTACATGTATCTACCAGGTATTCATAGTGCATGCAGTCGCATTGGAGTACCACCACACTGTAATGATGCCTCTCCAGCCTTGAATGAAAGAAAAGAAGTTAAACAAAGGAGGACAGTAAAAACTGAGAAATTATAAGCGTAGATCCAAGCATAGATTTCAAGGAAATTTTATGAGGGAAAAAATTGTAATTATTTCCTTACCCATCAATTTAAACATGTGTTTTGGGTGCTCAAAAGAACCGTCTCACTGAGACGGTTCTTTTGAGTACCCACAACATATGTTTTGGATGAGAAACAAAGAAAATAGTTTTCCAATACGCACTCTTATTTGGAGGCTTGTAAAAGTGCATAGACTTAGCCTAAATCCAGATCAGCTAGGTACTGTTTTCAAAAGGCTGAAGGTGGCCCCAGGGCTATAATAAAAGAAATTACACTTGACTGACTTCATCACTTCAGCGTTAAATTTGTAATGTTCATAGATATCAAAATTCAAATTTATGAGTCCGATTTTCTTTCCTAGAACACCAGGCCCTGAGGTTATAAAAAAATCATGCTCAACTCAGCTGAGCACAAAATTTATCCTGCTCATAAATGTTAAAATGCCAACAATTGTTGGCATTTAATATTTATAAGCATGATAAATACAACATCTGAGAGACTTAAAGCAAGAAACTTCTTTGTTTATTGGTATTTTAGTTTTTTTTAGCAGTTGAAATTTTGTGTTCAGTTGAGTTGAGCATGAAAAAGGTTTTATAACCTCGGGGCCTGCCATTGTCCTGGGTGATAAACTATTGCATTTTAACATTTATGACCAGGTCAAATTTCATGTTCATGCGAGTTGAGCATGAATTTATTTTTATCATCTTGGTGCCAGGTCAGGAAAGACAAAGGCAACTGTCATCATTATTTGGGTATTGACTCTTAGGGTTCGCACAGGCTTGAAAAGTACTTGAATTTAGAAAGCTTTCTTGAAAAGTCCTTGAAAATTAAATATGCGTAGAAAAATACTGGAAAATCACTCAAAAGCCTTGAAAAGTCCTTGAATTCCACTATTTTCTGTATGACTTAGCACAGTTGATGAGAGACCTAAATCGTTATAAAATTGCAAATAAAGGCTCAACAATTTTATACTCATATTCTAGTACTAATTTCTCCATTATCTCAGTCTAGCATTTCTGAAGTAGAATTTTAACACTTAAATCAGAATTTTTCCTAAAGTTTTAATCCTTGAAAACTGTAGGATAGTCTTTAGAAGTCCTTGAATTTTACTCATAATTGCCTGTATGAACCCTGACTCTCTTTGAGAATCTTAGATAGTTACCCAATGAAAATCGAGAGTCAGAATGTTTAAAGTCTGCTCTTTGTTGATTCTGTTGTATAAAGCAATGTAAAATGAACTTTTATGAATATAGAATAAATCATTATAACAGTGCTGCTGTAATTTTGTCAGTAATTCAGTACTTAACTGGAACAAACTTGATTATGCTCCGTAGAGTGTTTAATTGAAAAAGTATTTTCTTTTTTTTTTTCATTTAAAACATATGTTGTGGGTGCTCAAAAGAACTATCTCAATGAGATGGTTCTTTTGAGCACCCAAAACCCATGTTCAAACTGATGGATAGGGAAATATTTACAATTTACGTTGAAGATTTATATTTATATAGACCTTCATATGTTGTTTACAACTATTGAAGCCTTTCACTGCTACTTTTCACTATTACCCTTGTTGTAGTGTATTGTAGAGAAACTAGCCATAATTGTGGTAACATAGTGTTTTTATAGGACCGACTGTCCTAGCTGTCGTCCCAACTCAGCTTTTTCCGGCATCCGAGAGATCTGCCATTCCCACACTTATTTGGTGCAGCATATGCTGCACCAAATAAAGGCTCAACAATTTTATGCTCATTTTCTTGTACTAATTTCTCCATTATCTCAGTCTAGCATTTTTGAAGTAGAATTTAAATACAAATCAGGATTTTTCCTAAACTTTTAGTCCTTGAAATCTGTAGGATAGTCTTTAGAAGTCCTTGAAAAGTCCTTGAATTTTACACATACTTGCCTGTATGAACCCTGACTCCCGATGAGAATCTTAGATAGTTACCCAATGAAAATCGAGAATCAGAATGTTTAAAGTCTGCTCTTTGTTGATTCTGTTGTATAAAGCAATGTAAAATGAACTTTTATGAATATAGAATAAATCATTATAACAGTGCTGCTGTATTTTTGTCAGTAATTCAGTACTTAACTGGAACAAACTTGATTATGCTCCGTAGAGTGTGTAATTGAAAAAGTACCGGCCTGGCATGTCGCATGTTTTGGGGCAGACCTCCTCCAAGTCCCTTGTAGTTCAGCCTGGAGCCGCAAGGTGCCCAGTATCCATGTGTCACCACAGGGAGGTACTACATAGGGCTTGCTGATGGAGAGGTTATATACTGGCAGGAAAGACTTACGCACTTGGCTCTCTTTTCACCAATTAAGGCTAGCAAGCCGTGATAGCTGAAAGCGGAAGGAGACAAGCACACAACACACTACGCTAACACACTAGGCATGTCACATCAACCAATGAGACACACCAATTAGGCAGTTCTAATGAGCACATTATTGGTATACAATGGTATGTTACCCATCAATGTTACCTGCCTCATTGAACACATCAATTGGCTAGTATGTGACAAAACCTACAAGATGACCTCTTAGGCCCAAATATAATGTTAATCAAAGGCCATATTCTATTGTTATTTGACAAAATTTGTCCATCTCCATTCCCAAACCACTTTAACCAATATCAATTTGTTTACACAATTCAAATAAAATCGAAAGAAAAATGCTTGAACTACAAAGTGGAAGCAAAGCACTGACAGACAGCAGGTGGACAGACATTAAAATGTACAGAGGACATAAAGCAATACTTCTTACATTAAATATAAGTATCATACAATTTACCTCAAAACCTCTTATATTTAACATCAGTACATCTCACATAAAATTTTACATCACTAGATCTAAATTTAACATCAGCTTCTCTTTTATTTATCATTTGTAAATATATCGCATTTATACTCGATACCTATTATGGTAAATGTTCTAAACTTTTTAACACTTGTTGCCTCACAAAAAGGCCAAGACAAACCCAGCAGACCAAGATCAGACTGTTTCTGAAATGTTCTAAAATTTTGAACACTAGTTGCCTGCCCAAAAAACCCTAAACAAACAGAGCAGATCCAGATCAGAAGCAGTCTGATAAGGGTCTTCCCTGTTTGCTATTCTGACAAGCATTTTGTGAATTCCAGCCCTGATAACCAACATTTAAGCTGCGACATCTGATTTCCAACAATGTGGCATTTTGACATGTGTAGACTCAGATGAGCCTGTGCAGCCTCCTTTTATGCTTAGAAACTTCAAATGATGTTCAGTCAGCAGCTTAACACTCATAGAATATTCAAGCGACTAGCAAAGGCTCTGATCAGACTGCGCGTATGCGCATGCTGATCTGAGACTTTGCTTGTCGCACATACCACATTGTTGGAATTCTCATGCCGGGGCTCATTTTATTTGAGAACAGAAAGAAAAGTGTTCGAAATTTTAGAACATTTAGCATACATTTTAATTTAACATCTAGTGTCAGTCTTCCATTCATACCAATAGCTTATATATTTGTGCCCAGTGAAACCTACAAAATGACCTGTGTGCCAAGCCTAAAATCATATCAGACTAGGTTTCTGCACAGTCTGATCAGTGTTCACTGTCCGCATGAAGAAAACAAGAAATGTCACAAACACGTGACAAATGCCCCCAAAGGAATTGGTCTCGCATAAGTTACATTTGAGGAAAGTTAGCTGTAATATAGCACGAAAAACCTAGAAATGAGGCCAGAAGTGAACGTCAAGGTCAAAGTGACTGAAAATGGTATGCACCACTCCGCCATCCCAAGAGGAATCACCACCCCAAATTTGCGATTCCTACATCATAAAATATAAGAGATATACTCTGGACACAATCATTCTTGAAAACTAGGTCAGAGGTCAAGACCACAGTGACCCAAAAATGGTTTGTGACACTCAGGCATCCAAAGATGCATTTACATACCAAATTTGGAATTCCTATTTCAAAGAATATATGAGATACGCACCAGTTTCTAGAAACTAGGTCAGAGGTCAAGTTCAAGGTCACAGTGACTTAGTACGCAACACTTTGTCATCCCAAGATGCATCTACACACCAAATTTGAGTTTCCTACCTCAAATAATATAAGAGATACGCTCTGGACATTATTATTCTAAAGACTAGGTCAGAGGTCAAGGTCACAGTGACCCGAAAATGGTACATGACACTCTGCTATCCCAAGATGCATCCACACACCAAATTTGGAATTCCTAGCTCAAAGAATATAAGAGATATGCTACGGACACAATAATTCTTAAAACAAGGTCAGAGGTCAAGGTTACAGTGACCCAAAAATGGCATGTGACACCCCACCATCCCAAGATGCATTTACACACCAAATTTGGAATTCTCAAAGAATATAGGAGATATGCACCAGACTCAATGCAGTTTCTAGAAACTAGGTCAGAGGTCAAATTCAAGGTCACAGTGACCCAATTATGGTATGCCACACTTCGTCATCCCAAGATGCATCCACACACCAAATTTTAGATTAGTTCCTCAAAAAATATAAGAGATATGCTCCGGACAGGATTATTCTAAAACTAGGTCAGAAGTCAAGGTCACAGTGACCCGAAAATGGTACGCAACACTCCGCCATCCCAAGATGTATCCACACACCAAATTTGGAATTCCTAACTCAAAGAATATAAGAGATATGCTACAGACACAATAATTCTTAAAACTAGGTCAGAGGTCAAGGTCACAGTGACCCAAAAATGGTATGTGACACCCCATCATCCCAAGATGCATTTACACACCAAATTTGACCGGGCCGCGTAGTGCAGTCGGTAACGTGTCTGGCTACAGATGCGTGTCTGACTGCAGATCCAGGGGTCGCGAGTTCGATCCCGGCCCGGTCCCATACTTTCGTGGGGATTGATTACGGTCATTCTCCTTCCTTCCGCTGAATCATTCAAGAAGGGTTGTTGTCAGTTACAAGCGAAAGTATGTGCACGAAGTACTGGTTAACCGCTTGTTCAAGCTTGCCCAGGAAAAAGTGTGGTTAGGTGAACTGACCGTCCCGCAATGACCATAGCTGTTGACTTGGGACGTAAAGCAACAAAACAAACAAACAAAAACACACCAAATTTGGAATTCCTATCTCAAAGAAAATAGGAGATATGCACCAGACTCAATGCAGTTTCTAGAAACTAGGTCAGAGGTCAAGTTCAAGGTCACAGTGACCCAATTATAGTACGTGACACTTCGTCGTCCCAAGATGCATCCACACACCAAATTTGAGATTCCTACCTCAAATAATATTAGAGATATGCTCTGGACACGATTATTCTAAAAACTAGGTCAGAGGTCAAGGTCACAGTGACCCGAAAATGGTACATGACACTCCGCTATCCCAAGATGCATCCACACACCAAATTTAGAATTCCTAACTCAAAAAATATAAGAGATATGCTCTGGACACAATAACTCTTAAAACTAGGTCAGAGGTCATGGCCACAGTGACCCAAAAATGGCATGTGACACCCCGTCATCCCAAGATGCATTTACACACCAAATTTGGAATTCCTATCTCAAAGAATATAGGAGAAATGCACCAGACTCAATGCAGTTTCTAGAAACTAGGTCAGAGGTCAAGTCCAAGGTCACAGTGACCCAATTATGGTACGCGACACTTCGTCATCCCAAGATGCATCCACACACCAAATTTGAGATTCCTACCTCAAATAATATAAGAGATATGCCCCGGACACGATTATTCTAAAAACTAGGTCAGAGGTCAAGGTCACAGTGACCAGAAAATGGTACGTGACACTTCGCCATCCCAAGATGTATCCACACACCAAATTTGAAATTCCTACCTCAAAGAATACAGGAGATATGGACCGGACACGAAAGCGGGACTGACGGACGGACTGACGGACGGACAGTGCAATTACTATATGCCTCCCAAAGTTCCTTTGGGGGCATAAAAATACATCCTCAACTGCCTATAAGGTGCATTACCAAATACTGTGTTCTATCTGGTTTTAGTGTTCACAGGTTGTACATGTGATTTTGCTGGCTTTGTCATTTACTGGCTCTTAAATTCATAAGGGCAACATCAATATGGCCTAACCTACAGACCACCGTCCTTAGTCATGAACCATTGTATTGGGGAAACTGGAGTATAACCACAGTACTCGAAGAGACCTGGCTGCCACATACATCTTAGCTGGTTTTGACATTTTCCCAAAGCCCTCCAAGAGGCCTATATATGTCCACTTAAATACATGTAGCTGGTCATGTCATTTTCCCAAAGCTCTCTGAGAGACCGGCCATATGTTTCAGCCTAGCTGGCATATTCCCAGAGTGGTCCACGAGACCTGCAATAAATTAGCTGGTCATGTCATTTTCCCAAAGTCCTCTGAGGAACCTGCCATATTTGTCAACTTAGCTGGTTATGACATTTTCCCAAAGTCCTCTGAGAGACCAGTATTCCAGGGGGCCGGATTAGTTTACCTGGCCATGATATTTTCCCAAATTGAGACCTGCCAAGTGTGTCGTCTTAGCTGGTCAAGATATTTTCAAAGGCTGAGAGATCTGCCACTTGTGCAGGCTTTGCCTGTCTGTCATTTTCCAAAAGTCCTCTGAGAGACTTTTCATATGTTTTAGCTCAGCTGGTCATGACATCTTCCCAAAACCTTCCTTGAGACATGCAACATGTATTAGCTTAGCTGATTATGACATTTTCCCAAATCATTGTGAGAAACCTGCCATATGTGTCGACTAAGCTGGTCATGACATGTTCCCAAAAATATCTGAGATCTGCCAAATGTGTCAGCTTAGCTGGTCATTACATTTTCCCAAAACCTTCTGAAAGACATGCAACATGTACATGTATCAGCTTAGATGGTCATGGCATTTCCCCAAAGCCCTCTGAGAGACCTGCATTTAATGTCCACTTTTTACTGGAGGACATTTTCCTAAAACTCTGATACTTGCCAAGTGAGCCGGCTAAGCTGGTCGCAACATTTGCAAGAGCTCTCTGAAAGAACTGCCACGTGTTAACTTAGGTGGTCATGTAATTGTCACAAAATCCTCAGAGAGCCCTGCCATATGTGCCAGCTTAGCTAATTATGACAGTTTCCCAAAGCTCTCCGAGAGACCTGCCATATGCATCGACTAAGCCGATCATATTTTCCCAAAAACAAACTCGAGACCTGCCATATATACCAACTAAGCTGGTCATGACATTTGCCAAAAATACCTTCTGAGAGACCAGTGATATGTGTCCGGTGATCATGACAAATTCTCAAAAGCTCTCTCTGGGTGTCTCGCTATATGTGTCAATTTAACTGGTCATGGTATTTTCCCAAAGTCTTTCAAGAGACTTATCACATATGTCAGCTTAAATGTAGTTGGTTATGACTTTTCCCAAAGGACTCAAGAGACATTTCATGAGTTAGCTCAGCTGGTCATGGTTTTATCCCAAAGCCCTGAGAAACCTGCCACATGTGTCAGCTTAGTTGGGTATGACATTATGCACAAAGCACTCAGACAGACCGGTCATATGTAGCTGTTCATGACATTTTTTCCAAAGTCCTCCGAAACACCTGCCACATTTTTTTTGGTTTATTTGGCCAAGGAATTGTCCCAAAGCTCTCCATGGACCGGGTTAGCTTACCTGGTTAAGACATTTTCTCAAATCTCTCGGAGAGACCTGCCACATGTGTCAGCTTAGTTGTTGTTGTATCAGGGATCCAGCCTGAGAAGGCTCAACTCCCAAAGCCTGGGAGAGGCCCGCCACGCTAGCATCTGACACCCTGAGACAATTGTACGGTCAAAAAACTCCCAATAAACTAGTGGGGTTTAATGTGAGTTAAGATGTTAATGGCATTTTGTCAAAGCCCTCAACTGCGTCAGCTTAGCTGGTCAAGACGTTTTTTCAAAGCCCTCTAGTGAGACCTACCATATGTGTCAGCTTAGATGGTCATGCCATTTTTTCCAAATTTCTCGGAAACACCTGCCTCATTTGTTGGTTTATTTGGCCAAGGAATTGTCCCAAAGCTCTCCATGGGCCGGGTTAGCTTACCTGGTCAAGACGTTTTCTCAACTCTCGGAGAGACCTGCCAAATGTGTCAGCTTAGATGGTCATGCCATTTTTCCAAAGTCCTCCGAAACACCTGCCACATTTGCTAGTTTATTTGACCAAGGCATTGTCCAAGTTATGTTCTTAAATCTCTCGGAGAGACCTGCCGAATGTGTCCGTTTAGATGGTAATGACTTTTTGTCAAAGTCCTCAATTGTGTCAGCTAAGCTGGTCATGACGTTTTTTCAAAGGTCTTGCTACCTGCCAAATGTGTCAGCTTAGATGGTCATGATATTGCCTTGCTGGTACTTGTGTCAGTATGCTGGTTGCTGTAAATAGTGAGCCACTTTTTATCACATTTTTATAACCAGGCACATTGCCTGTGGGACGTGTCGTGAAACTAACCTTCCTGTCTTGTGGCTTTAAGGGATGCACCGACAAATCAACGGCGTAACACTACGCCATACAGACATATACATATATTGGTACAAAGCCTGAGAGATCTGCCACTTGTACGGCAGGCTTTTCTGTGCATAGCATTCCAGAATACTGCCACAATGGACAGTTAAACTGGTCAATCCTCCAGAGAAACATGCTGCGTGTGTCAATTTAGCTAGTCATGACATTTTCCCAAAGTAACACTTGTGTTAGCTAAGCTTGAGTCAGCATAACTGGCCATTTTCCTAAAACCACCAAAGAGACCTGTCACATGTGCCAGCTTTGTTGGTCATGTTTTGCCAAATCCATCTGAGGCTGCCGAGATATGTGTCAGCTTGCATGTAGCAAGTTGTGACATTTTCCCAAAGCCCTCCCGGCCTCTCCCGAGAGAAATGTCACATTTTTCTGTGATTTTAAGTTGCCGCTTTTTGCGATGTAAGCGAAAATCGCCAATATGTAAGTTTAGTTCGACAATGTGCAATAAATAAATACGTCCATGACTTATGGTATGATGGCCCCAATTGAGAAAACTTTCCTTAGCCTATTATTATAGAAAGTTACTTCAAACCTCCACATTAAATTGGAGTCGGTCTTTTAAAATCGCGAGAATATAAAATGTTTTACACGGTAGCCGCTATAAGCAGGTCATGGCAATTTCCTTAAAGCTCTTTCATAAAATCTCATTTTGAACCTAGTCAGTCCAACCATTAGATTGACATGTTCGCTGGATTTAACAAATTACATAGACCTTCTTCCAATATTGACATAGCACCTCGTTAGCGGATCTGGGACGTATGAGTGTTAATCTCTTTCAAAGACCATGAATTAATATGTTTACCGAATGCATTTTGGGTAATCGAGTCCACGCGTGGTTGGTAATGGATGAGCCTGATAACCTCAGCGGTCAATGAAATTCATTATCACTCTTAACCACAATGCCACATTTTCCTTGAGACCATCTGCTCTTTCGGGCTGCTCTTCCTAGCAGACGTCGTTGTTTAAGCCAGTTCTCTTCAAAGGACCATTCAGCACTTCCTTAACAGGTTGCAATGATCTGACTGCGGCAGCATTTCTAACTGAAACGCGATGCCCGGAAGCCAGAATATCCAGGAATATCCAAAAACTGAAATCAGAAGCTGCACATGAAGGCATGCATTTATATATGAATGGGTATAGGTCATATAAGATTCAGTGGATTGGGAAGGTGTATAAACTTTTTGGTTTGTTCAGATAAAGTACATGATGCATACGATATATACTTTGTTAATGTAATAGAAAGCGGCTTATGTATATCATCTAGACATATAATCATGGTTTTGGAAGTTGAAAACACGTTAGTATAGTAAGGAATGTGGAGAGACTCCTGTATAGTGTTAGAGGCAAAAATCATTATGCAATAGAATGACTGGCTCGAGACAAGTGCGGATCCAGAGGGGGGGGGGGGGGGCAGGGGGTCCGGACCCCCCTGGAAAATCAAAAGTTATATGGGTTTCTATAGGAAATAAGCAATTGGACCCCCTCTGGAAAAAGTTGGACCCCCCCCCCCCGGAAAATGTTGGACCCCCTCTGGAACCTTGAAAATGATAGTTTTCTATGAAATTAACCATTTGACTGGTGTAAAATAAGCTGGGGACTAAAAAAAAGTTGTCAGAGCTTTTTTGTCAGATAGACATGGACCCCCCCCCCCCTGACGAAAATTCCTGGATCCGCGCATGTCGAGACGTAGAAGTATCAAAATGATAGACCTTAAGACTGGGATCAACCAAACCTTAGAGACATTGTTAAAAACTCCTGTACCTTTAAGATTAGAGATTCGTTAGATTCATCTGTTTGATTTTCTCATAAATAAAGCTCTTTGTAAACTAGAAACCCTTAAAAGGACACTTTGGCAAACAGCGAATAGTATATAAGTCCCAGCTGAAATGTCGCAGAACGCAGAATTTCATTAGGTTGCACAAAAAACAATAATTAGGGACTGTTTTGGAAAAATCTAACTTGCGAACCATCCCGGGTCCATCATTTCTTAGTAGGTAGAAGAGTTCATTATTATAAAAAGTATTAACGTTAACTTTGTTGCGACCCTTGGTCGATCTATTTGGAGCGCACCTCAATATTCGAGCGAATCTGAGCCCGAGGATATCAGTTAATGCCTTTACAACCATATTCCTGAGTATATGGAAATGCTTTTATTTGGATATAATATTGAGCTTCTTCGCTGTTAGTTAAGAAGGGTAAAGTATGTACTCTGTAGCTGTGATAATCAGCAGATATATCTTGTAAACAACGAAGACATGGTCTAAATGCGGGGGTTAAATCAAACGAATATGACAAGTTATGTGATGTCTCATCAAGGTCTCAGCTTTTAACTCTGCATACTGGGTATATTTCATGTTTTTGTCGTATACTGATTCTTTTTTCAAAATCAACTTTTCGAAAAATTGTTTCAGGAATACAATCAGAGTCTCAAACACAGTTTGGATCCAGATCAGGCCCGATATCTGGTCGGGCCTGATCTGGATCCAAACTGTTTGCAAATATTATCAGCAGACGACACTAGTAAGTATAGAGTTAATGACACATTTTACAAATTTTTCTTCAGTTTCACCTATGAAGTTTTATCGAACAGCTTCATAGCGTCACGATAACGTCGACGTCGTAAGAAATTCGCGACGTGCGATATTTGCGACTTTTGTGCACATAAACCAGTGACGTAATAATCAAATCCTTAGATACGCTAATCGCCTATAGAGGAACTGTGCTAAGTGACGGACAGTGGAATATCGGTGTAGTCTGTTTGAGGAGTGTTTCAGGTGGAAAAATAGCAAAATGCCTCTCCCGGCAAACGGAAAAAGTATCCTGGTCACTCCGGACCCATACCATACGCCGGGGTAAGTAATTAATGTATCATTTTCCGCTTAATTTTAGGGTTTTTATCTAGTTTTTACCAAAATTATAGACACATGTGCCAATAGTATGTATAGGGTATTATCTGGGTATTATTAGAAAAAAGAAAGGATTAAAAACTAAGATTATAAAGCATAACATTTATTGTATACAAAAGCTCGCTTCTATTGAAATGTGTAATACAATATCCTAAATATTATTAGTATTTAGACACAAATTGCTGTCTAGATATTATTAAATATAATTCAAAAGAACCAGGGGACTTGTTCTGATTTTTTTCTATTTAGTATCGCAGTACAGAACTGCGCAATTATATAGGCTTGGTTTAACATATAAACCAGTCTGGTGAGATTGGTCATATGTACTAATGTATTTTTTCCTTCTGGTTTTATACAATAAATTTGGGATCGTCCATTTATTTAATTTATTTATTCATTATTGTATATAATAATCGAGGGGTCACACATTATACTTTCCATTCGCTGATGATCATACAGTGTTGACCCATATGAAATGCGGCATTTCATCTGTGTCTTCACTGGTTTAAAAGTATGCATATAGGAGTCGATAGTATACTGTTGCCCATTGGGTTACAGTTCTACATTGGGGGGGGGGGGGGGGGGCATCATCTTCGCAACCAATGAATGCTTTAGCGATACTGCGCGCTTACACATGCTCTGCTTACTTATCCGTTTATTATCAAAATCTCGTACTGGAAAGAACATCTATCTCTGTCTTTATATATTCAGTATACTGGATCCGAGATTCAGTAGGTCATTATTAGACCAGCGGTATCAGTTCACGGTACCTCCTCGGATGTCGCAGATAGTCGAACCCAACCGTTGATCAGCTTTGGTACCACCACGAGCGTCATATGATTTGTCGTTTCTTATATTTTATCATTGACTTCGTCTCTTCCATCTACATTACTATTGTGTTGCTGGCGTGAATAGGCTAACATTTCATAGGATTTTTCGTTTTCTTACAAAAAAGTGACACCTCATCCTGATGACCCCACCTACCATTCAGTCTCAACGAAAGGACTCGGTATCAGGATTTCGTAGCCTGGACAGAGATGACATTCGGGGTATACGCGTCGAATAGAGACCTATCTGAGATTTTGGTATGCATCGCGCAGTTCGCTGCTCGTGCACGATAGAGGGCAGTAGCGCATTCGCTCTTTTGCAATTAATGCGTACATCCTTGAGTTGGACATCAGGTAACAGTGTAGACCCAGATAAAATGCGGCATCTCATCATGGTCTGCGAATTTTGCTCCAATAAAAGCCATATTTAGCAACCGGGATGCTTATAAAACATTGACCAACAACCACTTTTAATGAATAATAAGTCACTCCAACTTGATTTTATTTGGCATTAATGAATTAAAAAGTTGTTCAAGTATCGTTTCTTATGAGTTGGCTCAAGTTCTCTTCAAGGGATAAGAAGTTCCAACACAAACAACCTTTTTCAGAGTTTTTGGCCAAGAGGTGCAATCTTCGGGAGACTAAGTGCACATTAAGAGTGCTATATAACATTAAAGTTTTTTGTTATCTGATTGAACATACTTCATTCATTTCACCAATGCCTGGATTGTGACATTTTGTTGCGCTAAAATGTTATCTATATTTGTGAAATGATCTTTTGATACGTAGCTGATCGACCTTTCAGGAAACAATTTGCATACTAATAAATGAAAAAAATATTTCAGTCTGCTCACACACACGCGCACTCACACGCACGCACGTACACGCGCACTATAATAATAATGTTGAGAAAAGAGTAAATCCACTGTTTGAATCCCATTTCCCCAACCCATAAGTCATTAAGAGGCCAAAACTAAAGCTTTTCAAACATGTACATGTGTGGATAATACTGGTACGGATTCCCTGGAAACCACAAAGCTACTAATAAAGCCAGCATTCAATGCTGGACCATTTTTTGGCCTGCCAGCGAAACGCCATTTCGCTGGAGGGCCGATAGTGGTATTTGGATCATCTCTCCACTCATTAGCAATAAATAAATAAATAAATAAATAGAA
The DNA here is from genome assembly GCA_964019695.1 of Loripinus fragilis. Taxonomy (NCBI): domain Eukaryota; kingdom Metazoa; phylum Mollusca; class Bivalvia; order Lucinida; family Lucinidae; genus Loripinus; species Loripinus fragilis. The sequence goes on from OZ026515.1 coordinate 39,941,737, forward strand.
AAAAAATGTTTTATGAGTTTAGGTGGACCCCCTCTGACAAAGCTTACTGGATCCGCGCATGATGAAGTACACTTTTGTTTTAGTGTCATCCTGTTTATTATATGTGTATGTTCCAATAGAACATACTTAATGCACAATAAAACATACTTAATGTACATTTTCAATATTTGACGTTTAAACCCAACCCTAGAAGCCAGGGAAGTGTTTAAGGTATTTTTGTTTGCACATGATTTTACTCTTCAGTCTCTTCAATTTAATATGCAACACTTTCTGATGAAAAAAAATGTTGAACTTTTGATCCCCATCCTAGTAATGCCCATTATGCGGCATTTCATCTGGGTATAAGTACCTGTTTACGGGCATCCAGAATGAAAATGGATAAAGGCTATGACATTGTGGTCCTTGAGCAAGACACATTTATCCTAGCTTAGTACTGGTTCAACACAGGAAGACCCGTCCCTGTTTAACTGAAATATTGTTGATGGGACTTAAAGAATCAAATCAAACAAACAAAACAAACAAATAAAGGTTATGATCTGTTTGTTCGTTGTATCGGACCGAAAAATAAATAGCAATAACAGGTGGGAATATAGACCACTTTATCATTGAAAAAAAAAAACGTTGTCATAAGCTATCTCAGGATTAGACAGCTCAGCTGCCGCTTCTTTTGGTGTAAGCAGGCCGTGTCTCACACATGCGCGGATCCAGAGTGGGGGACAGGGGGTCCGGACCTCCTGAAAAATCACAAAAATATAGGGTTTCCTAGCAATACTGGTCTGGATCCCCGAGAAATCACAAAGTTTTCAAGCCAGCATTAAATGTTGGGCCATCATCGACACGCCCGCGAAACGTCATTTAAATGACGTTTCGCTAGCGGGCCGTGGTCCGCTTATAGTGGTATTTGGATCCCCCTCGTCAACTAATAAAAACAACAAACAAAAAAAAAACGTTGACAAAATTGGACCCCCTCTGACAAAACTTTCTGGATCCGCGCATGCTCGCAGACAGTGCTGTCGCATTTTGTACATGTTTATCGCCTTTCAACTTGGTCAATATATGGGTATGGTTGGTTTGAAAAGCAAACCTATCTTGTTATAGACAATGGGCAAACTTTTCCATTAACTGTTAACTATTATTTACAAACTATTATTCATTTATTGACAATTTACTCGAGTTTTGAACAAACGCTTATCGTCAATGAAAACTGAATACACTGTATTGAATTGTGTGGGGTTTTATTACAAAAAATGAATTTCTCTGCTCCCATTGTCACACAAGCTGTGCCATTCATCGGTTAATTATTTCATTAAATATTTGAAAAAAATATTTTTAAAAAAATGCTAAAAGTTCAAGCTTAGCTAAATTTTTGTAATAACATTATTTTGGGCTGCTATTTAGCAGCACAAAATAATGTGATTACAAAAAATAGCTAGCTAAACTTGAACTTTTAGCAATTTTAAAAAGTAGCTAAGCTTGAACTTTTGCAATATTCTTTCAGAAAAAAAGTTTGCACTTGTGTAAAAATGAATATTTAACTATTTGCATCCTCGACATTTTTAGGAGGGTGGGGGTCGTCTGCTGTTGTTGTTTTCTGCGAGTATTTTTTTTTTCAAAATTAATTTTAAAAATTATTTCAAGTATAACATTAGCCAGTCAAACAGTTTGGATCAAAATCGGGCCCGACAATTTGTTGGGTCTGATCTGGGTTCAAAGAGGTTGCTAAGATTTTACTAGAAAAATGTCAATGTTAAACTTTCTTGGTTTTCGTGGAAAATAATCTCCATCGAGAGCTCTATTAAGACGAGTCTGGAAAGTCGCAAGCATATCTTTGTCTTTGCTGTTCGCATGTGTTTTAAAATACCAGATTTATATGAACAGACCCAGGGAAGGTCGCAATATCTGATTGTGGTTGGCAAATAGTTCAGGCCATAACTTAAACGGAATATACATGTATAATCATTAATTTTAATCTTACACGCTGGTCTTAAAACAGAAATGACGATCAATCTGCGCCACTTGCGCTGATCTCAGTGTACTTTGTATTTTTCTGTTGGTGGGGACCTGCTCAATATATGTTTTATTTCTTATTGATTTTTAAGTGTTCCAATTTCAGGCAGTAAATTATTTTAGAAGTGGGCCGGTCACAATTTCAATTTTGTCAATTAGCGCCTTCAATATTTTAGCATAGACACGAGAAAATCTGTCTTCGGGAAAAACTAATCCAACCTGCTCAGCCTTAGACACTAGCTCGGATCTTGAAAAATCTGGCTGTAGCACGCTATAGAGCGCAGGCTTGCCTTTGTTGCCATGGTTTTGTCATGGCAAGACTCAATTGGTCACATGCATGCACAAAGTACAGTAAAACCTGTGTAAAACGGCCACTCAAAAATAGACAAAACAAATATCTTTATGACAGATGGTAGCTTAATGAAGGTCGAAAGTATTGCAGAATGCTCCCCTTGGAGCATTCTGCAATACTTTTGACCTGCATTAAGCGATAATTGGTCTTGAAAACCAAGTTTCTGTCTTTTTGAGAGTGGCTGTTTTACACAGGTTTTACTGCACATTATTTCGATAAGCATCGGATGAATTGCGCATGAGTTTTAATTTGCATGTTACACCAACACAATTGGGCCAGCAAATGAGATGTTGGTACTAACCGCATATGCGCAAAAGCCTCCAATAAAAGCCCATGCGGGACTAGAGGTTTAAAACCTGGTCTAAGCCATCATCTGTATCTTCGAGCTAAAAAAGGTCCTGCCCCCCCCCCCCACTAGGGAATTTTGCAGACATATCCTATCTTGAAGAAAATTTCAAGCCGCATCTTTTAAGAGATGTTTGCACTCTGTGCTCCGGGGCGTTAGTCTCTGACAGCCTGTTACATATGTTACTGTAACAAACTAAGGAAAAAATCAAAATGAAAGTTTGAGCTACAGAAAGAAGACATTAAACCATCTAATTATTCAAATTGCTTATGTAATATGCAAGTTGGATGCCTAAGCTATATAAAAGCAGCATTTTAAACAAAATTACAGCCTTCAATGTTGTTATATGCGTTACATAGATTAAATTTCCCTTTGAAAGTTGAAATCGTGACTAACATCATTCATTTTACAGACGATTTGTGCATTTTTACAAGTGTTTTTAATCTTAGTTTACTAAAGTACTTATTTGACTAATAGAAAAAACAAAGTTTGCTTTTCTATCTCAAATACATTGTTTTATATGAGCTATTAAACAACCCAACCCCCAATTTTAAGTATCCAATTTTGGTATCTATTATTGAAGAAAAATATATGAAAATATTTGATGCTCGTGGATATCTTACATTTTTGGCACTGTCTTGCTAATGCAATAAAGAATCATACATTTGCAAGTTTGACATCAAGATCAGAGCACTTATTTAAGTATGTAACGTATGTTACATTGCATAATGAATGAGCTAGGAAATTTTCTTGGAAGTAAGAGATGATATTTCAGAAAAATACCGTTTTCACATGTTTTCCTATTAATCTCTAGCCTCTGGTGCCTTAGTTTTAGTAATTACAGTCATTACTGATAACAAGCTATTGGAATTGTGTTACCTATGTTATATATAACCTTTTTAATCACATCTTTCCTAATGCCTATAATATTAAGATATTTAGACATATAGATAGAAAATAATAGTTCTCATTTAAATGACACAATTTAATAAATATTCCTATTAAATAAAATTATTCAAAAACAATCTTTATTCAAGTCACCCTCACAATGTCTATCATTGTGTCTGCTTCTATTGCAAAATAATCACCCATTTCATCACAACCAGTAGAATCATGGCATTGTATTAGGACTGCAAACTGAGTACAACCCTGTTCCTCTCCACCCCTTTGGGAATTGTGCAGACATATCCTACCTTAAAGAACAATTCAAGCTGCATCAAATAAGAGATGTTTGCACTCTATTAACTAGGGGGTTAGCCTGTAATGGTATGATACGTATATTACCATATCAATTTAAGATTAAATGAATTGAAAGTCTGAGAAACAGAAAGAAGACATAAAACTATCTATTTATTTGAATTATTCATGTAGTTTGCATGCTGAATACCTTTGATACATAAGAAAAGATTTTTTAACAAATATACAGCTTCCTATGGTGTAATATGTGTTACATTAATTAAGATTACTTTTTAAATTGGTAATTGTGACAAACATCACTTATAAGCATTTCCTGTGATCCTCCTCTTTAGCCATCAAAAGACTTAATTTTCTTTGTATGTGTGGCCAGTGCCAGCGTCAAACAACTTGACTCAGCCAAACTTGAATCCTTTTAGCATTCTTCAAAAGCAGAAACAGCATGTCAGTGTCATGGGATCAAACACCTGATTGAATATGGGTTTAATGCCATTTCACATATATGCATACAATGGAGTATGACTCTGGTATATATTTCTTCCTGTGAAGTGGCAAGAGCAATCTAACTGCAGCTGCCTCTGCATCCGTGCTAGTCAAATGATAACTTTGCTCTGGTTTTGCAACCGTGTACACCTCTAAGAATACTTTAAGATTTCTGACATTGGTCAAACAGAAATTTGATAGGCTGCTTTTTTTGCATCATTTGCCATGGAACCTATCCAGTCTTTTGGTGCTCAAGTCCTCAGGTCTTAGATCAATAGTATTTTGCTGCGCCCAAAGAAATTTATAAGTTTTCTTTAGTTACAATGTTGACTCTTGATGGTTTTGGCAGACCGTCTGAAACAATTTCTGTTACACCTTGAAAGTTATGGTATAAGAGAAAGAAAATGAAGTTGGACATTGCCATCAATTATGTTTGCAGTTGGTTGTTTTTTGATGTCAGTACATTGAAGCATGTCTAAAAATAATGTAAAACCTATGATTTCTCAGGTTTTGCAGCCATATCATTAGCTGTTGCATTCAAAAGAAGGAAAGTGGACTATAGGTAGAATGGGATAACCGGTAGTTCTACATTATGCTCTAAGGAAGATTTATACAGAGTTAACAAGTTGATAAGGTGCTTCATTTCATAATCCATTGAAAACGCTGTAATTGAAAACACTTGCCTCTGACTGTGTAATCAAAAAGGATGTCGTGACAGTGCCCTTGCTCATTTATTATGACGAGTTTTATATGTTACATCCTTTAATAAGCGCTCTTATCTTAGAAACTTAGTAAATCATTGATTTGAAAGGGTATAATTTGCGCTCTGTTCATCCTGCATTTCATTGCTTTACCTGCTGTGATACATCTAGTTTGTTTATCTGAAGGGAAAGAATTACCTCGGTTTCAGCACTTCAGAAGTACTAAGACTTCAAATGAGTTTTTGAATGCTTGGGGAAAGATGATAAGTGCAGAGACATTATTAGATGAAAATATGCAGGTTGCATGTATGGAAAGGCTACATTTATTAAAGTTAACCAGCTAAGATATGATTCTTTATTTCAGAAATACCAAGGTACATCAGTCCAGGTTCTCATTGCTCTTATTGGCATAGTTTTTCTCCTTGTAAAGCTTTAGTCTTTCTCCTACTTGCAAAGTATCACTTGAAACACATTCTCAAAGAGCCAACTATTAGGAATTCATATCAGTTTCCGAATGTTCCAAGCCATAAATGGCAAAACTGGAAAGTTGATAATGGCTCATCAATTTTGAGTGGACTGGTGGTAAAATTGAATAACAGTAAATGATTGAAATATTGTGTGATGATTCTACTAGTTGCAAGGAGGCGTGTGATAATAATGATTACCACAGAAGCAGACAACGACAAACGTTTAACATGAGTGTTAAATCGACGAGAAATAGTTTGGACCATTTCATTTATTGTATTTTCTTGTAAAAATGTAAAACTATCTTTTCTATTTGTGGCTCTATATTTAGCATTATATGCACAGTATTAGGAAATGTGCCCAAAAGGCCATTGATAACATCTGTAACACCAGTCCATGGGCTTTTTTGGCACCAAAGACTTATAAGTACACATTAAGTGTCCTGATCTTTAGCTTAATGAGGTCTTGTAGATATATGAGCAAGACAGACTAAGAAAATGAAAAATATCCACACGCTGTAATCGCTTTCATGTGTTTTACTTAAACGGTAATAGCAAAATTCGCTTCTCTGTAAAACTTGGAGTAGGGCTGTGTATTAGCTCCTATAAGACAATATATTTAAGATAGAAAAGCAAACTTGGTTTTTTTCCTATTCATCAATTGAGTATATGTTTGTAAAATCTAATAAAACAGTTTGAAACCAAGTCATAGTAGTTGTTTGACTACATGACGATAGCCACAATTTTAGCTTTTAAATTACAATTAGGTTCATGTAACGCACATAACACCACAGTTAGCCGTATTAATGTTAAACAGCTTCCATATGTAGTAAAGACATCCAGTATAAAGACTATAAGAATGTCAATTTATTAGATAATTTTAACGTCTTCTTTTAGTAGCTCAAACATTCAAATTTCTTATTCTCAAATTGATATAGTAACATATGTAACAAGCTGTACAGGTTAACGCCCCGACTTACAGAGTGCAAACATTTCTTATTAAATGCACCTTGAATGGTTACATAAGATGTAATTTGTCTGCAGAATTCCAAAGGGGATTAGGATGGAGCAGGCCCTTACTCAGCTTAATGTCAAAATACTGCTTGATGATTTTACTTATTACGCTAACATATGTAACGCTCTCTGATCTTTAAAACTTGATGACAACTAGCAGATCTATAAGTCTTTATCATAGGAGACAGTTTAAAATCCCTAAACAATGTAAGATATCCAGCCGCTGTGAGTTTTTTTTTCACAATTTTAGCTCAAACTTTCAAACTACATTTCCTTTATTTGATATAGTAACGCATGTAACACACTGTTTCAGACTAACGTCCCAACATAGAGAGTGCAAACATCCCTTATTCGATGCAGCTTGAGTTGTACTATAAGAAGAAATATGTCTGCAAAATTCCCTCGAGGAGATTAAAACATTTTTAGGCATATCTTACGTAAAGACAATGAGCTTGCCCATTTATTACATCAGGTAACATATGTTATAGCCTCTGATATTAAAAAATTTGTAACAAACTTGCAGATTTATGAGTCTTTTCATATAAGCAAATAAATCCCAAACAATGAAACACATTCATTTAACTATTTTTAATTTAGTTTTAATACCAAACATTTCACCTTAAAACTGGGTAGGGGTAGGGTTGTTTAATTGCTTATTTCAGAAAAAATATTTAATCTAGGGAAACAAACTTTAATTTTTCTGTTAGCCAATTGCATAAGCTAGTCAGACATGGTTAAAAACATTTTGCAAAACACACAGAGAGATTGTGAATGTAAATGATGTTAGCCACACTTGCAAATTTTAATGGGTTATCTGATTTATGTAACGCATATGACACCTTAGGAAGCCGCAATTTTGTTCAAATGGCTGTCATACATAGTTAAGGTATCCAGTATGCAGACTATATGAATGATTTAAAAAAAATAAATATTTTAATGTCTTTAATTTGTAGCCCAAACTTTCAATTTACTTTTTCTTAGTTTAATTGAGTAACGTATGTTACAGGCTCTTACAGACTAACGCCCCGGAGCACAGAGTGCAAACATCTCTTAAAAGACTCGGCTTTCAATTCTCTACAAGATAGGATATGTCTGCAAAATTCCCTAGGGGGGGGGGGGGGGGGAGCAAACCCATTCTCAGCTTTCTTATTGATTTTAAGTGTTCCAATTTCAGGCAGTAAATTATTTTAGAAGTGGGCCGGTCACAATTTCAATTTTGTCAATAAGCGCCTTCAATATTTTAGCATAGACACGAGAAAATCTGTCTTCGGGAAAAACTAATCCAACCTGCTCAGCTTTAGACACTAGCTCGGACCTTGAAAAATCTGGCTGTAGCACGCTATAGAGCGCAGGATTGCCTTTGTTGCCATGGTTTTGTCATGGCAAGACTCAATTGGTCACATGCATGCACAAAGTACAGTAAAACCTGTGTAAAACGGCCACTCAAAAATAGACAAAACAAATATCTTTATGACAGATGGTAGCTTAATGAAGGTCGAAAGTATAGCAGAATGCTCCCCTTGGAGCATTCTGCAATACTTTTGACCTGCATTAAGCGATAATTTGTCTTGAAAACCAAGTTTCTGTCTTTTTGAGAGTGGCTGTTTTACACAGGTCTTACTGCACATTATTTCGATAAGCATCGGATGAATTGCGCATAAGTTTTAATTTGCATGTTACACCAACACAATTGGACCAGCAAATGAGATGTTGGTACTAACCGCATATGCGGTTGGTACTAACCGCTTATGCACAAAAGCCTCCAATAAAAGCCCATGCGGGACTAGAGGTTTAAAACCTGGTCTAAGCCATCATCTGTATCCATATTTTGGGTATGCGAGCAACGAAGGCTCTATATGCACAGCCCCACTCAAGCCTCCGCTGCTCGACAATGCGATGCGTACCAATGTTAAGTCTCTCGGATGAAAATTGCGTGCCTATTCCTGTTCAAAGGTACGTTCTTATTACACTTGGAAACCGTCTTTTAAAACTGGTTTTGAATTTCAATATATTTTTTCAAGGACTATATGAAATTTAATTTTTATTGATAGTTAATTTGACAAGAGCGTACGTTGTCCTACTTTATACACGGAACAACATTTTTTTCTGGTAGTAAAACGGTAATACTTATGGTAATTTTTGTCGCCGTTTGCAGATTTTTTTTACTATTTTCATTGCCCGCTGATTACCTGCAGATCTGCAGATCTTGTTAAAGTGTTTCATCCATTTTTTCAACATTCTATATTGTTTATTAATCGTCAAATCTCCCCTAAGCGGATGTTCTGATGATTTTTTTTAAATAATGCTGCCTCATTTGTCGCATTGGCTCTATGGTTAGGTTAAATTTTGATTTTCAGGTATGGCGGGTTTTGCCCACAGTTCAAGTATAAAATTGGAGAGACATTCGGTAAAACGACGCATAAACTTCTCACGGATGGGGCCGTCGCCAGCTCCGGAGATCTGGTCCTGGCTGAGATCAGGGCCAATTCAGCACCGATCCCAGAAACAGACCCAAGAGCGGACCTTCTAACGTCAAGGACGCAAAGTTGGGGTGATCAAAAACTCATGGAACAGATGATCCCAGGTTACACAGGTATGGCCAGCCAAGCAAACACATTACGTCGATGGAACGTCGTATCTACGTCGATACGTCGCGTCGACGTCGATACGACATTGTTTCTAACGTTACGTGTAACTGGAAGTTTAAATAATTTGGCTCAATGCATTATAAAACCAATAGAATGAACTATGCACCCAGCGAAAATCTCGGATCAGCCAGAACATTAACCCTGTCAGGTCAGATTTTTATTCTGCGCACAAAACGGGTACCAAAGGATCCGCCTTGTCTGATCAGAGTATTGCCTGGGTACACCTGACACTATCACAATACAAACTATACCAGTTTGTTTTGTTTTGTTTGTTTGATTTGATTCTTTACGTCCACTCAACAATCTTTCAGTTATGCGGGACGGGTCTTCCTGGGTTGAACCAGTACTAAGCTAGGATAAATGTGTCTTGCTCAAGGACCACAACGCAGTGACGCCGGTGAGGCTCGAACCCGCGGCCCTTCGGTCTCGAGTCAAGCACTCTACCACTGAGCCACTGCGCTCCCAAATATACCAGTTTGAGTATCATGTAAGATAACATGCAAGAATACTACAAGACTTCATATGCACCAGGTTTTGATGAATATATAGATTTCTAACACCTTCGCAATTTTGTTATTTAGGATTAACCTTTATCCCGCCATTTTTAGTCCTAAAAATGCCGTCTGCTTTTTACATCCGCTTCATATACTCAAATGCACTTCAGACTAGATTTTATCATGGAAGCAATCACTATGAACCTGATCTGGCTGCTCCATGAGAAAGGTTAATGGAAAACGTCACAAACTTTCTGACATGACCACAAATTATATTTTTTGTTTGCCAGAAGTAAAAACAGCACGTTTCTCATTGCAAGCCAAATAAAAAGAGTCCCCATCGATTAAATGTTTGATCAGGTATTTCAATTAAACTAGACTTTTTCAGTTCCCAAACATTTTTAAAAATACTATCCTCGGTTATGTCAGCTTCCAGATAATTCAGTAGTTTAAGAGGTTTATGAGTTAGATAAAAAATATATATGATCAGGGTTATTTATCTTGGTATTCTTCTGTACAGAAATCTCTGACCAGATGTTTAATTGCAGAATCAGATGCACTCTCTTCTGATATGTTTAGAAACAATTTAAAATAAATAAAGGATGGGTTTTTTAAAAAACTCAAACCAAATAAATGATGACCAATTAAACACGTTTTCAAGCAGTTACTGCCATTCTCTCAATACAATTATAATTTAGAACTATCTAAAGCTAAAACTAGAGAATTATCAAAATTCAGAATTAGTGCTTATGATTTGTTAATTGAGACAGGACATTAACTAAGGTCACATTTTCCCTAAGAACAAAGACAAAGTGAAATAGAGGAACATTTCATGCTTAATTGCTATAAATATAAATTGCTAAACGATGGTTTGTTTACAAAACTACACATATATTACAAGGAGTTGACTCCTTATTCTATTGAATCATAAAATAGTTTCAACCGTTAAATGAATCCAGAAGATGGAGCTGAGATAAAATTGATGTGTAGTTATAGCTACAGCCCTCAGTATCAGACAATTGTTCACTTTATCATTTCAACTGTAAATTAGATGTGTTATGCACTTCTGTTATGTGGGTTTCTGAATAAAATTATATCATAATGTTTTCTATTTCTTAAATAGTCTTGGCGTTTAGGTTGAAAAACAACATCTAGCCCAGTTTAAAATCTGAAGAACAAAATGTAATAAAAGTGCAGATGATGTAGCAAAATGCCTCTTGAAGAGTTTGAATCAATATACATCTTCATAGCCAACAGTCCCCATCAGTACTCTCAGTGCTTTGATTTTTCTGTTTTTACAGGTTTCATACCAAGAGGACAGCATTATTTTGGTAACCGTTATGCTATTATATGTAAAGGTGCTATATCAGACTTCGAGAACGACCATCAACTCTACAAGAACAATGCTAATGAATTGAAACTAACGGAGGCTGTGCAATCAGGAAAAATTGATAAATCACAAGTTCCAAACTTACCTGTAAGTTATAAATGCAACACCATATCATATGAAGCGTGTAATTTTGGTCTTTGCAAACAACTAAAACATTACTATGATGTAGGTCAGTATGTGCATATGTGCCTTAGAGATAATGTATTAGCAAGCACATGAGCCTATGGTTCTTAACCACACAGGCAAGCAGTTAAGACACAGCTAAGTTTATGCTTTCTCACCAGAATCTCAACTGCTCTGGCAAACACACAGTATCAAAGAAGATGGCTGCTTAAACAATATGAATTGTTGTCGACTGGATAGCTCCATATGCACATTCATGGGCGGATCCAGAAAATTTCGCCTGACAACGGTTTATTTGTTTGTTGGTCATCAACATTATTTCACAGAGGGTAGTCCTTACGGACCTCACTCGAGAACCAATTGGGCCCAATTGCTTCTCGATGGGGGTCCTTACCAGTATTTCTAAGGAAACCTACAGTCACTTGTGAATTTCCAGGAGGGGTCCGGACCCCCTGCCCCCTCTGGATCCGCCCATGGCATTTATGCATATATGATATGTAGCATTATCTCAGGGACTGGCTCAAACAAATCTTATGACATTCAACTGGCAATGCATTTTATCCTCTTTTTGGTAAAATTAATTCATAGTATTAATGTAATCAAAGATAATTATGGACTTTTCAGTGATTATTTATCCAATAGACATTGGGGTCTGGGTTTGTCCAAGGTATTTCTTTAAAATATCAAAGCAGTTAGAACTCAGCTGGCGTATTTTTGATAGTCTTTAATTATACGTACAATCCAAATGTTACTTGCCATCTTTCATGAAATAGTAAAGTATACAATAAATATGCAAATAAAGTAATTGTATTCGCAAATATCATATATATATCTTAACAAGTACCTCAAACTTTTCAAGATTCAGCCAAGATTTTAGCTAAATTAGAAAAAAAGCTTGTATTACCAATTGTTCTGTCGAACAAATTGATGATGTGTATATGTTTTAAGTCTTTAGAATTGATCATGAAGAGATGTATTCACACATAAAGAAACCAGTATATCACTATAATGTGCACTTTTGATGTTTCAGCCAATAAAAAATCGCTACACGACACCACTTAAAGCTGTTGCTCCAGAACCAAAGCCTTACATCTCACCAAATTTCGTCAAGAGCGCAGAGTCACCTTTCTATATGGCCAATGAAAATGATATGAAAAGATTTATGTCAGGTAGGCTATTTATAGATTTAATTTTAAACAATTATTTATATGAGCCGATAGGGCTTCTGCTTTTCGTTTCACTAATCCTAATATATTCTAAAGGTAAGTAAGTATGACCAGGAAATACCATAATTACACACTGCAGACCAACCCACGGCACTGTGAGGAAGAGACACAGAACACTAACCGTCACAAGACTGCTAACCTCTTCACTGGTGTATTATGTTTTTCAAAGACCTGAAACAATGGTATGAGCAGAAAATGCCACATCATACTCTGGCTTGTAGAGTTTCGGTTTTGTTGAGCTAAATGTAATTGTTTTGAAACAGAATAACTTTAACAACATCAGAATCAAGTGCGAATATTTGGCCAGTAAAACATATTTGTCTGCAGTTGCTGTCCATTCTTAAGCTGTAATTGTTGTTGATGGTTAATTGTTTGTGAATGCTCGGAATGAGTATGGAGGCTTTAATTGTGACATTTTGGTGAATTCCATTTATTTTAGCATGATGATACCCCAGGGATGGTACTATCGTTTTTTCTTCATATGTAGGCTCGGGCCCAGCATCTACCGTTCACCCCAAAAAAATATCAGGAATTTCAGGCACCTAAAAAAATATTTGAAATATAATCAGCCCCCAAAAAATATCCCCCATTCTGTACCTTGACCTTAAGAAAAGACCCTAAAATGCATAGAAATGACACCTAAATATAGTCCAATTTTATGGTGACCCCAAAAATTATCCACAAAATCCTCATAACCTTAAAAATATTTATTTTTCTGAAAACCCCAAAAATAATGAAATTCAAATTTTGAACCTAAAAAATGACCCGAGCCTATGTATGTATGAATATATCAGAGTAACCCCCTGGGGATGATACAACTATGTCGAAACCTTTACTCACCACAATCCTGGAATGTGAACTTGTCAAGGTCAAGGACGTAATAGAACTTTCATATAAAAAATCACTTATTTAGCATTTAAGTTTATATCACTTAATTTGCACGACCTTTGGTGGCATTTTATGTTTGGCATGACACCTGGTAGATAAATGTTTATAAGAGGCAACACAAGGCACTTTGTCTCCTTAGAAAAATACTTACTGTTCGTTTATTATTGGATTTGCAAAAAAATTACGAAAAAGGGTTTGTCAATAGTAAGGCTAGAAGTTAAATCAATTGAAAATTTAGTATTAGTGCCAAACAAAATGTGCTGTGAACACCATTCAATGAAGTTCTTAATGCTACTAATAAAGCTAAACCTAAATTACTTATTGTCAATTTATTTGGTTGTAATGTGCCATAACAATTCAGTGTTGGTGTCTAAAAGTTTGAGAAAATCATTGATAAATGATAGATCAATCTTATTCTCTGTATTGAAATAAGTCATGGACATGCTTATGCTTTTATTTTCGGTTATGTACACTAATGATTGTTTCTTTTACTGTTGCTTATGACGGGATGTGACCTGTGAGTCTGACATTACCAAGACAAATTTAATGATGTTAAAATATTTTATATGGGATTTTCTTTGCTTACTTCACTTCAGGATACACTGGTTTTGTTCCCAGAGCGAGACCTCGTCTTGGCATGGGTTATCCAATAATTACACATGAAGCTTTGAATGAATTCACTGATGACACGAAACGACTGAATCATATAAAACAAGAACCAATTACGATACACAGACCAGATCAACCTGTCAAAGATTCTAAGCTAATCTACCCTGTAGAGAGCGGTCTTGTGCCACACTACACTGGACATATACCAGGTAAGATCATGTGCGGATCCAGAGGGAGAGAACCTCCGCCTTAGAATGGATAGAAGCTTAAACCACCGGGGGAGGGGGTAGGGTTGGGGGCTGAAATGCATAGAAGCATTTTCTAAATTCAACCACACATGCTCAGTGTTCATCGTTAAATACAATGTTGGTTGGAAAATTCTGCTGCAATCATGGTAATAGCTATAATTTCCTCTTAAATTGCAGAATGGTGGATGGGCCAGGCCTCAGACTCGATGACGACCTGATACCTGATGCTTGTCTTTGGCTGGGCCAAAAGTGGCTCAACTAGTGGGTTTCTTAACTCTGATTGTGTATGAGTTAAGAGACACTTTCTTTGTTTCATAATAGCATGCAAATTTGATTGTTTCACATGTGATGCTATATTTTATAAGTTGGCAAGCTAAACAATTTTTATGTTTTAACAACAGCAGAAAATAGGGCTAAGATTTGACCAGTTAAATATATTCACCCACCTCCACCCCCCCCCCCCCCACACACACACACAGAGTAGACGTGGCTGCTGTCCATTCTATGGCATTGATTCTTTTTGTTTCATTATTGTTTGTTGATGCTTCAATTGTGGGTGCTGTTTTGTGTTGGGTCTTTGTTTTGTTATGTGTTTTAGTCTAGAAATGCTGATGAGAGAGAGCTTGTTGCTTTACTTCAATATTGTTCTTGCTGTCGCGTGGCTATCAGTGTTTTGTGTCTTTTCCTTGCTGTATCGTGGGTTGGCCTATGTTATGTGAGTGTTGCTTTCCTGGTCCAACTCACTTGCCTTCTGAACAAAGTATACTATACTTCTGTCCCTGAATATTCCCTTTTCAACAATGTATTCATTGATGAAATGCCACATTCATTGGCATTTAATCTGGGTGTTAACTGCTTGACTAAGTATCGTTTAGGCCTATAGGTTTCCAGTATAAAAGAGTTATCAGGCCCACCGGATATTACCTGTTGGATTTCTTTTGCACCAGTATTCAGTTTTATTTACTGTTGAGTCCTTATATTTGCTTCATCTCCTTGTTATATATTGATTTATATGTTCTAGAAGATGATGCATTGATGGGTTAGGGGTCGTTCGTGCAAACCAAACATCTATGTGTCTTGATTCACATCTGAATTAAGGATGAGGTTGGCACTGTGAAACTGGTTTAAGCCATCCAGTAAAATATTTTACTAACCGTTCCAAGACGGTAATCTTTTGTGGATCTTTTATGTTTTTCTGTCTTGTGTTTGCTATGCCTTTGCAAGCGTCTGTTAAAATGTGCCTGTGGTCACCTGCTGGGAAAGGGCTGACCTCTTGGCTCTCGTTTATGGTCTAATAGTGAGGTTTTCACTTTCCTATTGGTATCCTGGATCAGGTGTGGTACTTGATTGTATCGATTTCTGATTTTGCACCCTTACTTACTTTTATTATCTAGATGCCTTAAAGAATTGGGGTAAAATCGGGTAAATATGGATGGTCAGCTAAATTCAGACAGTGACCTTGTTTGTTTGATTTGTTTGATTTCATTCTTTACGTCTCATCAACAATCTTTCAGTTAAACAGGGACGGGTCTTCCTGGGTTGAACCAGTACTAAGCTAGGATAAATGTGCCTTGCTCAAGGACCACAATGCAGTGACGCCAGTGAGGCTCGAACCCGCGGCAACATTGTTCGTTTCATATTTTAGTTATTGGAATAAAAAAATAAACTAACTAAACAAACAGTAAAAATACTGATGAGACGACTCATTAAGAGCAGTCTCATCTGGATTTCTACCGCATGCAAATGTATGTCCGAATTTAGCTGATGTCCGAAGTTACTTGACTTTAGTCACTTTACCCTACTATTTTATTGTAAAATTTGAACAGGGCCACTTGACTACCTAATGAGACATTCTTATTGTAGAGTTTGAAAAGTAAATAGTGTAAACGCTCATTAGGAGTGTTCTAATATGTTCTTGAAAAGATTATCCTTTGGAAGCAAACTGGTTAAAACTGTCTTCCTAAGTATTTAGAGTTAATGAGGTATGCATATTATTTTTGAAGGGTGTCTAATTTTGATATTGTGTAATAAATCATAATAGTTACACAAGCTTCAATGTTTGACATTGGCAATTCAATGAAAGCATGCAACTGTACATCTAACATTTGTAACAATATGAGATGGTTTGCTTAAAGGTAATGTGCCTTAACTATTTATAATCTGATATTCTTCTATGTTTGTTCGTCAAATAGTGTCCTGATTATTTCAAGCATGACTTTGTAAAAATCATCTCATTTGACAATAAAATATGTAAACGGTATTTCAACTGTTATGCAAATTTCACATGCATACTTTTATGTGTGTCAAGGCTGTGTTTCGAGTAGATACATATTTGGTGGTGGCTTGGTTGACGATAATGATGGGCAAATTGCTGTGTAAATAGGATCATGCTTCGTAATAAACCTTTGTCTGCTTAAAAATATACAACCTTCATTTGCTTCAAGAAAACAAGGTAAACTTATTTTATTGGTTCACAATCACATACTACTCTTACTTACTCCTTAACAGGCTTCATCTATACAATAAAATATGGCCTGTTATTTGTCACATTCATAACCTTCTTATAACACAAAGCAGAAAAGAAATACACTGATGAACAGTATTTCTACAGACAAAGAAGAGAAAAAAGAAACAGTGAGACTATATAACTTTTTCCTTATCTGGATTAAAAAATGAAAAGACCTATAAAAGCACCACAAAATCCAGACGAATGCAAATTAGAAAAAATCTTAGCCGTGGAACAATATATATAACAAAGAAAACATATCAATGTCAACAACAATCTAGCCAAAGTCCTATAGCAGACAAAGGCTGAAGCGTTCATGGATGTGGGTTTGTTGGGGATTTAATAAATCTACTGACCAGGCCTCGAGGTTATAAAACTTGAGTACAGTCTCAGACTTAAAATAAAGCGCAATGATTTGCTGCTTGTGGACACTTGTCACCAAGCAGCCAATCATTGCGCTTTATTTTGAGTCTGAGAATGAACTCATGTTTTATAACCTAGAGGCCTGGTCTTAAGCCAAGGCATCGCTGTTGTATATACACAGAGAAGGTGGTCATAATTTATTTAACACATATGTAAATCACATAATTTTCAAAATATTTATTTCATCCTTTAGTTCTTTTTTTTTTACTTTTTTCAGGACAAAAATTCCGATATGGTGAGACATTTGGACACAGTACAGAGGACGCTAAGCAGTCAGAAGTTAGAGTATCCATGTAATACAAACACTGGTTCATTATATTTGTGACAATATGAGATTAATAGTTCACACAATTTAAGTCACAAAATATTTTTCATAATTTTATTCACTACCTATAAGGAAAGATGTCAAAATTGTGAAAAATATGTGATTAACAAGTAGAGTATCTCTAAAATTGTGTCATGATCTGAGGGATTGTGAAAACAAAACTTTTTTATTCAAGGAATCTAACCCAAAACCCATCTCTTATTTTTCATAATGATAAACAGAATAATGTCTGCCCCAGCTGTCATTGTATGGTGGCACAAATACTGTATGGATCTTTTTATGATATCTGTTATTGTAATTGAGATAACAACAACATCAACCAAAGACATCCTTATCAGTGCAAAATTCATCGCCAAACAACTGAAGTCTTGCTTATACCAGGTACAGTCCCTTAAAATTGAACATAGATTGGTGGACCATGGCCTATGGCGTAATATCATTCTGGTTGATCGCATATCACCCCTAAGGGAAATGTCACAATATTGTTGTTGTTTTTACTATGTGCAACCTGATATGATTCCTTTTTTGCATTGTATGCATTATATGCATTATTATACCCCCCGCAAACTTTGTTTGTAGGGGGTATACTGTTTTCACGTTGTCCGTCCGTGCGTCCGTCCGTGCGTCCGTCCGTCCGTCCGTCCGTCCGTCTGTCCGTCCGTCTGTCCGTAACGCTTTGTTTCCTTAATATCTTGAAGAGTCATCGCTGGATTTTCATTAAACCTTGCAAACATGTTCATATATGCAAGACAAATTTTTTAGACAAAAAAGTAAGGGCTAGGGGCCAATTCTATCAGAGTTATTTCCCTTTGTAGTTCTAAATGGCTTTTAATATAGGGTTTTATGCTTATGCTATTATAGGCCATACATGGGCCCATCAAGTCCTACCACAGCTTTTGATGGAACAATTTGATACTTTTCCTATACAATGTAAGCACATTGAACATATGCATGAAGGAGTTTGGTTCAGAAAAAATAATTTTTGACAAAATGACAGCTGTGAGAACTTAGACAATATTTCCCTAATAGGGCTTTTGTATATGCATAGATGGTGCCTTTATGGGCTGATCAACTCCTACCACAGCTTTTGATGGAGCAATTTGATACTTTTCCTATACAATGTAGACACATTGAACATATGCATGTAGGAGTTTGGTTTAGAAAAAATAATATTTGACAAAATGACAGCTGTGAGAACTTAGACAATATTTCCCTAATAGGGCTTTTGTATATGCATAGATGGTGCCTTTATGGGCCGATCAACTCCTACCACAGCTTTTGATGGAGCAATTTGATACTTTGCTGATACAATGTAAGCACATTGAACATATGCATGAAGGAGTTTGGTTCAGAAAATATAATTTTTGACAAAATGACAGCTGTGAGAACTTAGACAATTTTTCACTAATATGGCTTTTGTATATGCATAGATGGTGCCTTAATAGGCCAATCAACTTCTACCACAGCTTTTAATGGAGCAATTTGATACTTTGGCGATACAATGTAGACACATTGAATATATGCATGAAGGAGTGTTATAATTTTTGTTTGCACATATTATACTGAAATCTTCTTTTCAAAACTAAAGTCTGCTGGTTTGAACTATAACTTGACAAGTTTTTTCTCTGACTCTTACTGTGCGGGGGGTATCTAATAAGCATTGCTTATTGACTTTTTTCATTTATTCATTTATTTATCACTCTTTTAATGGAGTAAAGTGATCGTTGTTTCAGAGATTGTATAGGTTTTAATGATGTCATCTTCCTTACTGTAACTATGAGTCTGTGATATTTCCCATTTTGTGATAATAAAATTTATTGACATCATCAATAAAGGATTAGTTTGTGTTATGATTTCATACACTTTTCAAGGTTCTCCAATCTCCAACTCAGCCAAGAATTTTTGAAAAAAGATGTAATGGCTTGACGTAAAATAATGTCATGTTGAGTAGTACAACTAAGGAATAAAGGTGTTACCGTATTTGTATGGATCAGTGCACAGTGATGCTAAGAAGGTAATAGCCTTTCAATATGTACTAAACGATACACTTAAACTATCAAGTGTATAGTTCTGTACATAACTAAAAGATTGTGAACCATGTTCGCCCAAACCTATTGCATTCAGCTCTGTATATTTTTGTTACCTTTATAAAGTACATAGTTAAAATCTATGTATACGGTTAATTGAACATATCTCGCACACTAAATACACTACTTTTACAGTTATGTTTGCTAACAACAACTAGTAGCATATTGTTTTCTTTTACTTTGACCAATTTGATATGCGAATTCAATATTGAGGTATATCTATATTTATCATATAGCTTTAAATTAAAGATGTTTTAAAACATGCCATAGAAACCTAGAAGTTTGATATTTGATAGAATATGTAAGTATGGCTGATGCTTTTTTCTTTGATCTTTGCTGATGTTTAAATCAGACACCCTAGAATAACGACGAAGGAGGAGCTTAAAACCGTACTCTAACTTCTAGTCAGGGCCCTTAGGGACAAAAAATAGGTCCCGTGGGAATTGTGTGCCGATTTATGGTGACCTATATCAAAACATTCAATGGAGTCTTACCTTTGATGTAAAGGTGGTCACCCATCTCAAATCTGCGTCTGAGGCTAGTTATGACGTCATAAATATGGCGACCATAATGAGAAACTGCGCGTTAATAAAAGCTATAGTTTGTGTTGGTATGGTCATATTTATCCAACACGAACGCTTTTTTTTACCATAATATCAATTATTTTAGTCATATGATGGTTACATCAATGCTTTACCTGACTTTGACAATGAATGATTTCTCGATAACTATATTTTGCATGCAAAATACCGTAGATTTCCTATAAATACCCAGCTTATCGGGCCACTTTTAGACTGATGGCTGAGAATGTTATTGCTCCCCCTCAGGAATTTCGCAAACTTATCCTATCTAAAAGAGGATTTCAAGCTGAGTCTTGTAATATATGTTTGCACTATGTTCGCCGGGGCGTTAGTCTCTGACAGCCTGTTACATATGTTACCATATTAAATTTAGAAAAAAAGAAAATTAAAAGTTTGAGCTACAGAAATTATAAATTACTCATATGGTCTGCATATTGACTACTTTAGCTACATATGAATTCTTTTGGAGCAAAAAAAACAGCTTCCTGTGGTTTTATGTGCGTACTTTAATTAGATTACCTTTTAAACATGAAAATTTTGACCAATATCATTTACTTTTTAGCTGATATGTGCATTTTCCAAAATGTTTTGATTATTTTATACTAACCAACTCATTTATTTGGGTTAGTGAACATCCAAAGTTTGCTTTTGTACTTTAAATATAGTGTCTTATACGAGCAATTTTAAAAACAACCCAAAGGCTACACCCAATTTTAAGGAGCCGAATTTGGTAGGCATCATTTAAGTAAAAATATATGAAAACATTTGCTTCTGTTGGATATCTTGCATATTTGGGATTGTCTTGCTCATATTATAAAGAATTATAGATTTTGCAGGTTAAACAACAAGATTGAAGCACTTGTTAAAGGCTGTAACATATGTTACATGACATAATAAATGAGCAAAGACATTGACTTGATGTAAGGAATGATATTTCAGGAAAAAATGAATATATTTCGCTTGTTTTCCTAGCTAAAGTCTCTAGCTTCTGGTGCCTAAATCTTAGGTTTTGATGATTATTAAGCCCCTGTACCTTTGTTACAGATGTTATGAATATTTGTTTTCAATATTTCTTAATATGAATAATTCTAAAATAAAGATACATCCTAGAGGAACATAGGAAATAATCTTTTCACATTTAAACAGTACAATTTTGTAAATGTCCCTTTCTAATGGAAATATTCTAAACAAATCCTTATCTTAGTCATATACAATATCGATTATTATTTCTGCTTCTCTGGTAAAATAATTGTCCTCCTCATATCATAAAAAACCATAATAATCGTCAAACAAGCTGAGTAATGGCCTGCTCCATCCCAAACCCTTTTAGACATACTCTATCGTATGTACCAATTCAAGGTGCATCGAATAGGAGATGTTTGCACACTGTAAACATGGGTGTTAGCCTGTATCAGCTTGTTACATATAGTATTTTATCAATTTGAGAATAAGAAAATTGAAAGTTTGAGGTACAGAAAGAAGACATTAAAACTAGCTAATCAATAAACATTCTAATAGTCTGCAAATAACTGGATGTCTTTACTACATATGACAGCTGTTTAACATTAATACGGCTACATGTTGTATTATGTGCATTACATGAACTTAATTATAATTTAAAAGTGGTAATTTTGGCTACCGTCATTTAGTTTAACGACTGCTCTGAGTTGGTTTTAAACCGTTTTAGATTAGGTTTAACAAACATATACTCAATTGACGAATACAAAACCAAAGTTTGTTTTTCTATCTTAAATATTTTGTCTTATATGAGCTAATGCACAATTCTACCCCCAGTTTTGCAGAGGAGCAACTTTCGTAATCGCCGCTTAAATAAAACACATCTAAACAAATTGCAGAGTGTTGATATTTTACATTTTCTTAAACAGTTTTGCTCATATATCATCAAGTTTCTAAGATCATGACACTTATTAAAGATGTCAATGTGCCATGATGCCACAACCAGAGCTCTGATCGAATTCCATGCACTTTCAGGTGCTGGTATTAACTAGTTCAATGCCAGGAAAGAGCAAGAAATCATATTGGCAGGCATTTAGCTATGCTGGAGACTCTATCCACGAAGCATTCTTTCACCTCGGCTCAGTGCCCCTAGAAAGCACTGTGGTGGATGCACTAGAGTAATATATTTATAAATTGTCCTGACCTCTTGGCTCTCGTTTGTGATGTCTAACTGTGAGTTTGTTACTTTCCCATGGGTGCCCTGGGTCAGGTGTGGTACTTGATTTTATCGATTTCTGATCTTTGCCGTCTTTCTTACTTTGCATTAGCCAGTCACAAATATTGTTCGACTCACTGCATTGAGGTTGATGGATGTTTTGGATAAAAATAGCTGAATTGCAAGAACTACCACTTCCAAGAGCTGTGTTTCTCGAAGGTGTCAAACTTGCGCAGTATCAGTGAATCATTGAAAACCTCACCAGTCATTAATCCTGACAAATCAATGCCTGAAAATTATGGTTAGAAGCCGGACTGTGATAAATATCCAGAGGATCCAGAGGCGGATAGGGGGTCCGGACACCCCCTGGAAAATAACAAGTACATATATGGGTTTCTATAGAAACTATATAAATTAGCATTTGGACCCCCCCCCCCCACCCCCCTGGAAAAAGTTGGACCCCCCTCCCAGAAAATAATGGACCGCCTCTGTATCCTTCGTAAAACCATTGGAACCCCTCTTTAAACTGTAAAATAAGCTGAGGACTAAATAAAACTGACAAAAATTCCTGGATCATCGCATGTTGCCTCCTGTCCCCGAAACCCCGCTGCAGCTGATAAAATGTGGTTGCAGCATGTCTGTATGCGAAACATCTCGGTGTAAGTACAAAGCAAACCATTTATATTGTACTGATTTGTGTTGCTGTGGAGCAGAAGAGGACTCATGTAAAATATTGCCAGTGATCAATATGATTATGACTTTTGAGCAACTATTTTCATGTGGATTCAGATATTTCTTTAGCCGTATCAACAAGAATGCCTTATTATCCGACTTTACCTTTCAAGACGATTCTACCTAGTAGCATGCGAAAGATAAATCAGATTGTAACAGTTTTCTGTTGCCCGTGCTATCGAAGTACAACGGCTAACTTGTATAGGGGTTTGTCCTTAATTCCATATAATGAACTACTAAGTAGACTCTTCTAACTTTTGATCCTTCAGTGGTCAAAATCGGACTATAATGAGTTTGGTTGATAGTGTATGCAAATGATTATTACTACTATCTTTTCTTTGGGTGTAGGATAAGCAGCTACATATAAACCAAAAGCTTTGAAGCGTGACTCTATTTACAATATTGATATGTTGTTCTAGCAAAAAAGGTTTAAGGCATTTATTTACATTTAATTTAAAAGCTTTGACATGCACGTATGTTCCAGCCGGACTGGCTCATTTTACGTATTCTGCATCAATCGTTTGAAATTGAAAGACCCAAAGGCCATTGGTCAGAGGTCATAGTACATCTATATATATAAGCATAAGAGATTATATTTACTCCGTTTATTATCAAAAACACTGTTTATTTTTCATTCACTCCACTGTCTTTTTATTCGTAAATCGTGACGACATTTACGTCCCACCCTCGAACTGACTTCACCCTATCTGAATATATTTTATATGTTACGATTTAAAAGAGTTTGCATTCAATCATGATAAGGCTACCAGTTCATTAAAGGAATATTTCCATGCGTTCGAAATGGACAAAATGCATATATATGTGGTATTTACATATTAGGCGTCATTTCAATGACGTCATCTTTTTGTTCTGATGCAAAGACAATATGGGCGACATGTTAATTTAAATTATTTACCCCCTAAGATTAAATTTGGTGCATTTCGACTGAAATTGGCACACAAAATGCAAGAAAGTCCCGATCCCCATAGACAACAATGGACATACCGTTTAAATTGCACTGATACAATATGACGTCGCGCACATTATTGGCGTACAAAACGGGTTTTTGCATTTTTTTCTGTTTACAGGAACCGATTTTTGATGTTCTGGTCATTTTTTGTTTTGAAACTAGAGGTGTACGTTTGCCTTGTTAAGAGTTTATTGATTCTTAGTTTTTAATTATCAAAACAGTTAAATGAGAGCCCATGGACTCAAAATTTGGGAGTAAAACCTTTGTAACTCTGTAACAATAGCGCTGTGGTAGTCATACGCAAACGCGTATTACAACGCCATTTTGACGTCAATTATTACTGGATTTAGTCTACGCCAAACCTGAAACGTCACCGATCAACGTCATATCAAGTTTGTTGTTTATTTCTCTACAACGACGTCTTAGAAAGTTAAGTTTTGTAAATTAAAATCTGTAACTCGTGACAAAAAACGCGCGAAAAATACAGGCACGGTCTCTTCGGTAAGTAATTTTGTTATCTTGATGGCGTTTTATTGACAAAATATTTGTTTGTTTAAAATGTACTTTTTCCGTTGTGAAAGTTAATCGAAAAATTATTGCATTGCCGCTTTCCAAATAAAAATGTGCAACAAAACCCCAAGTCTTAAAATTTGTTACCAAAACACAATTTTCATTAAAATAAATACACATACTCTTGAAAATTAAGCATAACTTTAACGTTGACAATGAAACTCACTAGAAAATTATATCTCTACAATGTACTTTGCTTGCTCATTTGAAAATACCGTATATGAAGTTTATCCGCCGAAAAATCATTAAATTGTGAACATTTACCCCAGTCTTAAATTTTGTTACCGGCGGTAAAAATGACGTTAAACAAAGAAACGTCAAACGAGGGATTTGAGAATAAGCTGTCGTTCTCAGTTCTGTTGTACATCCGTGTATACTAATTTACAAACACTGATTCTGACCTGTATTGGTGTTTGAAAGTTAGAAAACGGTTTTCATATATTTTTACCAGCGAATGAAAGTCTCTCCAGAAGCAAGACGTCTAGCTAAATATAAGGAGAAGAAGAAAGAAATTAGCGTCGTGACCTTACAATTCGACGTTACGTTTTGTACGTCAATACTATGCGCGCCGTCTTTACGCTATTTTGATGACGTGATAATGACGACCAGACGTGAAACCCAGATGGGTGACCAGGTGATTTTCATTAGTTATCCCCTAAAGTTTGATTTGGTATAGGTCACCATAAAACGGCATCAAATTCGCACGGGAGTCCCGATCGCCCCTGACTATTCCAAATTTAGTTAAACAGCGATGCAGGCGGTAACTATCTAAATAGCGATAAATTAACCCGTAAATGTAATATAAGTGACAGCTTAGGCTGGATGCAGGGAGGAGCGAATGTAAATTTCGTCAGGTGTCAGTAACACTTGTTTATTTGCGCCTGCGCCATACTACAAGCTAAATAAAGGATTCTTCCTCGGCTTTCTGTTTAAACCGCTCGGTGGGCTACGCCCACCTCGCGGTTTAAACAAAAAGCCTCGGAAAAGAATCCTTTATCTATTACTTGTATGTGATATTGGAACGCTTACTTGTATGCCTGCACTTGTTTTTGTTGTGTGACATTGCTTTAGATAGCATTGAAGTTCTATGACACTGTATTATAATGATTGATACACTTGTGCAAAACCTTGTGCAGAATAAATATATTTATTGTATACTTAGCAGTGAAATCAATGTGTATCTGAAATGAATAGAAGTTATGTTTTCACTAGTGCAAAGATACGGTATTTTCACATATAAAAAATAACAAGTGGGTGTTATTTTCAATAAACGAATTTTATTTGGATGATCTCTGCTTTCTCGGTTGACTTTCCTATGCCCACTTCAGATTTTTTTCTTATAAGTGAACAAAACACTAAGTGTGTGTATCCATTTCGTTAATAAATCCACCAGAAACATTTTGGTATCAAATTTGTTTGGCTTTTCTAAAAGGATTCGTTTGTGTATCACCAGAAAGTAAATGAGAATGATCCGGAAATACCACAATCACGCACTGCAGACCCACCCCCGGCACCATGAGGAAGAGCCACATAACACTAACAGTCACAAGACATCAGGAAGATAATTAAAGTAAAGCAACCAGCTCTCTCTTCCCCATCAAGATGATTGTAAAACTAGAACGAAATCTAAGTGCAACATAACAAAACAAGGACCAAACACAGAACCCCCACAAACAATGTGAGCAACAATAAACAACGAATCAACAACAACAGAACCACCGCCTTAGAACAGACACTCAGCAGCCGAAGTCACTGGGGGCTTAAATGTATTTTACTGGTACCAAATTGTCGCCCTAGATTATGTAGTTGTTAAAACACAAAATTGTTTAGCTCGCTTTCAGTGTTAGGAGACAGACACGTTATGGAACGTTATCACGCATGTATGTGACGTCCAAAGTGCATTTCTATACGTTTAAAGGAACTTCAAGTTTTTGACATGGATGTCACATGTATTTCATCTCATGAAGTGTAAAATGTACATTTCGTTCGTAGCTTTGCTACTCATGAATTATATGCGTTTTTTCACTTCACTGACTTCACTCGATGAAATAAATGCCATATTCTTTCCAAAAGCTTGAATATCATCTAAACTGGTCAAAATAAATTAAGCCCCACCGGAAATTTTCCCATAGACTTAATGTAAAATCAATCATGTTTGATTTATCATAACATTTTACTGAAAAAAGATTTTTCGATAAAATTTTCAGCGAATTAGCAGCAATATTTTCTCTCAGCATTTGCTAGGTTTCACTTTTATTGATAAATTTTCCATAGAGCTTCACCCATGCCAGAAAATGTCCCGTTTCATTCCCTATCATTCCTATAGTTATAGTGGAAACAATTTGGATACTCTTAGACAATTTAGCACATACCCAAAGAAAATCGGTATTTTCAATTCAAACTTTGAGTAATTACACCTTAGATATTGATGTCTAACTTGCATGGAGTAAGAATTTTCAACTACCTTCGATATTTTTACAATAAACAATTAAACTTTGGGATTTTATCATTATGGCTATGGAAAAAAGTGACATGGGGCTTAACTTATTTTGACAGTTTTATATAGTAAAAAGTATAATCCCAACAGGCACATGGCGTTTTATGGTTTTGTGCCTGCTGGGATGTTGGTTTACTGTTGTGTTTGTGTTTAACGTCCCACCACCAGCTAAGGTCATATGAAGACGGGGTCACGGCTTAAAGTCTCATACTACAGACTGGTGAAGCCGGGAATCGAACCTGCGACCCCTGGTTTACAAGGCGAGCGGGTTATCCACTACACCATGGCGGCTCCGTATATAATATGTTTATTGTATTGGTATTGGTAATGTAGCTAGAATATCAGAATCTATATACCTTTGATATCAAAAAGAAGGACAATCGCCACTATTGTGTGAAAATGCACCGATAGTTATGCTATTTTCTGGCATTTAGTTGTTTACAGTCCTGAGTACACGTCAGGATTTATGAATGCGAATATATTAATGATATATTTCGCGTGACAACATGGTCTTTCGATGTCAATTTAAGTAGCTACATGGGCAGCATGTTGCTGCGAATGCATACCGAGTAAATGTGTCGATATCAAAACAAAACACAGGTACCACTTTGTTGTTCCTTGGCTTTTATGGCACATATATTTTTAACTATTTGATATGCGAAGCTATATTGACTGGTATTGGTGAAATAACTGTATTATAAATATATGATATTGAGACATAGCATTTTCTGACTGAACAGTGACAGTATACCTTGTTCTTGGTACAGTAAGTCATAAACACTCCCATTAAAATACCAAATCTGTTCAGATTTCATTAATATCTTTGAAGATTTAGGCGAATAAGCAAAATTATGATGACATGAGTTGGAAATATGTGTGTGCATGGAAATTTCTCAATAGCTGGTATATTAATAAATATGCTCAAGAGGAAATGTGTCCACAGAACTACCATCGAAAATTATTGAACTCAGTGCGTTTGATAGAATTAATCTAAGCCTTCGTCCGCCTCACAAAGCACCGCACAAACGTATAGGCCTACTCAAGGAACACATTATCAGGTATTTACATGGTGTCACGCACATGTGCCAAGTGTTCCTACATATGCCAATGTTTTGGACTACTGGCTGTATTGTACCATAGTTCGATCTCATTAAAATAATCTGCAATGAACAAAGTGATGATACCAGAGTGTGGTTACCTTGCCACAGAATCAGATAAAATGTAACTAGACAGTGCCCAGTGGGGGGGGGGGGGGCACGTATACCCACGACCTATTCTACTTTCTGTCTTACAAGAGGACCATGTATGTAGCTGTTACTGTTGTATCATATATGAGCCGCGACATGAGATTTCCAACAATGAGGCATTTTGACATGAATCAACTCAGACGAGCCTGTGCAGCAGCCTGTTAAGCTTACAAACTCCAAATGCTACTCGGTATGTAGCTTAACAGTCATAGAATATTCAAGCGACTAGCATAGGCTCTGATCAGACTGCGTATACGCGCATGCTGGTCTGAGCCTTTGCTGGTCGCACATACCCGTGACGTTGTTGGAAATCTCATGTCGCGACTCAATTATTTGTATCATATCCCAATAAGCTACTAGTGGCCCTCCAGCAAAACCCAATTTGAATGTCATTTCGCTGATGAACCACTAGACTAATGGCATGAGATTGTATTTTGCCTGGGATGTTGCTAGAACGTAGGTAAAAAGTAGTCAAACGTTATGTGAAGCCCATAAAGACCCCAAAGGTCAAGAAAAGTACCGGTCCAGGGATCATGCTAACTAAACGTTACTCCTGGGGTTGGGATGACGCTGAGTAAAGTCTACCAAACATAAATGAAATTGATCAACATGTCTTGCTTTTATAGCTCTGTGTTAAATGCAAAAAAATATACTTTATCTGAAAAGTATAGGTCACACCCACGTGGTTAATAAAAAGATCGATGTGCTGCATCAAGGTACCTCATGGATGAAAGTTCAAAATTGCTAAAATTCTGAACTTAAGAAATTCAACGTTAAAAACTTGTAATATGCCTTTAAAGTATGAATAGTTTCAGATATAAATGATTGAATTTCCTTTGATATTAAAACACATAAATGAGAAAGGCTATTATAATTAGCCTAATTCAGTATCCACAGAAAGTCAGCCTCAAAGTCCATTAATTCAGGATAAATCCTGAAAACTTTCACCCATGGTACCTTAACTCTATCTAGTCTGGTGTATGAAATTCAAAAAGGCCTTAAATAAGGAGAAAAATACACCCATCATTAGAAAGGATGAAAATGGTCTCATATTAAAGCTTATCATCGCTAGTTTCAATATCCGCCTGTTGACACTTCGAAAAAGTGTAGCGTCATAGTTTAAAATGGGCAGATAACTCTATACCATGCATGTCAGAAAGTTACAAGACAGTCATTTAAACGATGAAAACGACATGTTTTCATACTTATCAAAATCCAAAAATTAATATTCTTCAAAAGTAAAATTAATTTTAAGGAGACTCATATTTTTATTTAAATCATTGAAGTTATTTTGACTTTGATGACGTCACGTTACGTAATTCAACCCTCCAAAATCGTTAAAATAAACTTTTTCACATTGATTCCTGAGCTTGATTTTCAATATTCTGTCGAATACTTGTAATTATCAAACTCCAAAATGTCTTAGCTTTGCAAATATATAAAAGGTTGATTCCTACTTATTATACGCAGAAAGCTATATCGCTTTAAAGATGCCAACCCCTTTGCGAGCAAACGCCATATTGACGTGTTTTCATAAGTATACGGAATTCAAATAAGCCCTAAATAAGGAGAAAAATGCACCCATCATTAGAAAGGATGAAAACAGTCTCAAATTAAAGCTTATCATCACTTCTTTCAATATCCGCCTGTTGACACTTCGAAAAAGTGTAGCATCTTAGTGTAAAATGGGCAGATAACTCTATACCATGCATGTCAGAAAGTTGCCAGATAGTCATCTTAAAGATATAATCGACGCATTTTCATTTTATCAAACCCCAAGTGTTAATATTTTTTGAAAGTTAAATCAATATTAAGGAGTCTCAAAATTTAAAAAAAAATGATTGAGGTCGTCTTGACGTTAATGACGTCATGGTATGTATTTCAACCCTCCAAAAGCGTTTAAATAAATTTTTTCACATTAATTTCCTAGCTGGATATTCAGTATACTATTAAATGTTTTTTTCATAATCAAACCCCAAAATGTATTTGCTTTGCAAATGTATAAACGGTTGATTCCTTCTATTTATAAGCAGAAAGGAATGACGCTTTAAAGATACCGACACCTTATGGTAGAGCAAAAACTAGCGAAAATTGACCGATAACCCCTCCCCATCAGTAAAATGGAAAATGATTGTATGAATGATGTGACAAGATGTTGAAGTTTCATGGATCGCCGGAATTACTTTTGCAAAAAGGGGCAGTGGTGTTAAAATTTGGCAAAAACTTCGTTCTTAGAAGTGAAATTGCGAATTTCTGAAATCCATTTGCAGCAACAGATACATGACACCAGCAAAGAATGACTGAAAAATGATTATTGAGTCTTATATAAGTCGACTCGGATTTTATTATGGTGTCAAAACCGGAATTTTAAAGTCTTGATTTTTGGGTAAAAATCGGTGGTTTTTATAAATTTAAACACGATTTTTGTAATCTGGCTGATAAAGTTTTAAAATTTAGAGTTGTTATTTAACTTGTTTCAAATTTGATGCTGAATTATTCAACTTACCTATATATCTGTCGTGATTACTTAAAAAAGCCACCTAAATATTTTCGTTTTGGGCTCAAAATCCGGCATTTTGATATTTGGGTATATATTGTGAAATGCATGTACTGCTATTACTTGTATATCTGGACATTGCCATATCAAGGAAATGACGTGCATATAGTAAACATTTCAAATGGAAACAGCATTTATCATGTACTATGATATCATATCAAGTAATGAAATAATAAAAAGAGGACCAAGTGACCCTGGATCGCTCACCTGAGTTTTGTTTTAAACGTCTTATCTATAGGTATCTATTGGAAACTGGCCACGCTCCTGATGACCTGCCTTGTGGTCCATTTTCGGCCAAAGAGTCATAATTGGAATACATTTAAATGTTGTCTACCAGCTGATGCTACATACCAAATATCAGGGCTCTAGGCCTGGAGGTTTCAGACAAAAAGATTTTTTTATGTTTTCACTATATGTAAGTCAATGTAAGAAATAACGTATGACCAGGAAGCGCCACACTACACTCACAAAATGTATACAAACCCACGGCACCGAGAGGAAGAGTCAAGAGGACAATAACAGCCTCATAAACTCTTTGACCTCAAGGACGATGCCATTTTGACCACAGAACCATAATTTGAACAAACTTGGTAGAGTACCACTTGGTGATGCTACATGTCAAATAGCAAGCCTTTTAGTATCTGACAAGAATGTGTTTTAATATGTTCTCTATTTAAGCTAAACATATAACCTTGATCCCCGAGGCGGCCTCATTTTTTGGACACAGGGCCATAATTTTCAACAAATTTAGTAAGTTTACTAGATGATGCTACATGACAAATACAATCTCTAGGTTCTGTGGTTTCAGACTAGACTATTTTAAGTGTTCCATATATAAACCTATGAAAAGTATGTGACCCCAGGGTGGGGCCGGTTTTGGCACAAGAGCCTTTATGTGAACAAACTTAGTAGAGGTATACTAGGTGATGTTACATAACACATGTCAATGCTCTATACCTTGTGGTGTCCGACAAGAAGAATTTTCCAATAGATTCCTATTGTGAATGTGTGAGCTCGCAGGCGGATCCACTTAATAGTCCCTGTGCCCCAAATTGAAGAAAATGGGTAGAGGCGTACTAGGTGATGCTGTATACCAAATATCAAGGTACTAGGCATTGTAGTTTCAGACAAGAAGATTTTGTTTGTTTTCCCAATATAAAAGTAAAGCAGAGGACAAAAACCAGAAATGGATACAATCAAGTACCACAACCGACCCGAGACACCATATGGGAAAGTGACAAAATACAAGAAAACACCACACATTAGAGCCAAGAGATCAGCCCTTTCCCAGCAGGTGATCACATGCCTATATAAAATATGCCACCTCCAGGAATGTACCATTTAAAACGCAGTGCTATAATTTGAACAAACTTCGTGAATGTCTACTAGGTTTAGCTACATACCAAATATTAAAAACTCTAGGCATTGTGGTTTCAAACAAGAAGATTTTCATTTTGAAAATCTATTTTAGCCCATGTGACCTAGATATGCAATGGGCCAAACTACTTGAACACTTATTTAAGAGGGTCATACAAGAATCATTCCTGCAAAGTTTAGTTAAAAAATAGCCAGTAATTTAGGAGGAAGTTGTGCCATCATAAAACCATAGACCGCCAGTGTCCCAAATATGATCATTTCTACATCTCTTCCAAAACAGAATGCATTACATGCCGTATACGCAGAGTTCAAAGGTCTACATTTTGGTTTATGAGAGGTCATTAGCAGATTAATTGTCTAAGTGTATTTCAATATCTCACCGGACTAAGGGGCTCCAATTGGGGACCTACCGCCTATATAGGTTCACTAAGATTAATTTAAGTGGTTTATCAGAAAATAGCTAAACCCTTTAAGGACCTTTATTACCGCATGCAGGGAATTCATAATCCACTATTTGGTCTGCCTCGCATAGAACCTAGGAGAGTCATAAACACATTTATGATTAGTACACTTTGCGGATTTAGTTCTTTGGTGCAGTCTTTGCTTCCAAAGGATACCCTTTTAAGAACATATTAAAATGCAGGTACATGTATTTAAGCAGTTTGACCTTGAACTTTGCTACAAAGGTCATATCAGCAGTCAGGAGCTCTTATTGACAAAAGAAAACCTTAGACAATCAGTGTGCTAAAATATGAACTATCTACAACAAAACATGTAAGAGAAATTGCTTTACAATCCATACAGCAGGCTTAAAATTATTTTGAAAATTAAGGCTCATATGTCATATTGGCAATTATTCTACAAAATATGAAGCACCTCTGTCAAAAACATGTTAATGTAAGACAGATTCTAATCAACCCTTGACTCCAGGGCCATATCGGTGATATGTAACGTACTTTGTAATTACACACCATAAGCAATAATTGTGCTAAGTATGAACACCCTTGGTCAAACAATGAAGGACAACAAGCCATAAACTGATTGTAAAGATATTTGACCTTGTCTTTTGACACCAAGAGCAAAGCGGTGATAAGAAACCACGCCCCATAGACAATCATTGTGCCATATATATACACCCTCGCGCGTAGACATGAAAGAGGAGTTCGTGTTATGAGTCGTATTACCAATTTTGTCTTAATTTGACCTTGACCTTTAACTTCCAAAATTATATTGATAATTTGTAACACACACCATAGGCAAATATGAACATCGAGGCATAAAGTTAAATGGCAAGTTCTTGTTATAACATTTACATAGTTACTCTTTAAAACAGATTTAGGAGGACAATTTGTTGATGCACAAATCCCATGCTGCTACTAATACCAAAAGGCAAAACCTATATTTTTAATTAGATGACAGATAAAAGACGATACTTGATTTTGAATGCGTTCAAATCGTACACACGGACAATATGTGTAAAATGAAGACAATAGATTAAAATAGATGTAATCATGGTACTAAATAATGATGTCAAAATGATCAATCAGGTACTTCCATTCTACATATATATGGGCTTGGATATGATGAAAGGTACCCTATCGTCGCGATAATCAAAATTAGGCTAATGCTACATCTGCAAAGTATAAAATGTTTAGAGCATTATATATAAATTTGAAGTGATTATCTTCGAAACTGATGATTATATGGATGTTAGAAACAACATATGTAATCAGGTTTGGAATGTGACGTCAATAATGGCCTTAACCGTATAATGACGTCAGAGTGTTGGTCTATATTCGTTTGTTGAATATTGCATGCCCAGCATAAGAATCTAATAAACTATAAAGTTTTCTCATGTCTTATACATGTGATAATGAAAATGCAGATGAAGTTACATGAATTTATATCTTCTAGATCGTATTATTGACATTAAAAATGACCCACTTGTAGGTGTTGTGATCTGAGTGTTCACATGGCAACAACCCTTATAAAAAACTTTAAAAAAGAATAATCAGAAACTTTTGTTATTTTGATGGTATCAAAGTTTAACAAGCATTTTCATGGAAATATAAAGTTATGTAATTTTATGCTATTATAAGAATTTTTCAAATGTCTCTTACGTAAAAATTACTTGGATTCCTTAAGGCCCATTTTGTCAGATCCGCGTTCTTATGTATTACATTTAAATAGGCTTAACTGTTTTAATGCATAGCTTATTTGGTTTAATATACACCCCTAATACTTACAAATTTTGCGATTAGTTGCATTTTTACATTTTTTTTCACCCAGCTAACTTTTGCTCATTTTAGATGCTGAATGAGGGTGCCCTTCTTCGAAGCCTAATAAAGAGTCACTGCCCCGGCTTTGAAAAGTAATTCCAGTGGTTTCATAATGTAGTTATAAAACTTTCCATTGATATATCACAATCCTATTTTACAAATAGGGAGAGTTTACACTTCAACTGAGCCACTTATAATTTGCCAGATTTTTCCTGAGATCAATAGGTTATTTTTAGAAAACATCAAAAAATATTCTTGCCAGAAAACAAAATGCCCCAAAATTTTGATATTTGGTATGTAACATCACCTAGTGGTACTCTACCAAGTTTGCGCAAATTTGGTTATGTGGTCAAAATGGCCTCACCCTGGATGTCACAGATTTTACATTGACTTATAAATTGAAACATACAAAATCTCCTGGTTTGAAACCGGTAGGTCTAGACCCCTGAAATCACACAGTGGATTGACCACATTTAAATTTGCTCCAAATAGAGCTCTGGGAACAAAAATGGCCCACCAAGGGTTCATCAGAGCATGGTCAGTTTTTAATAGATACATATAGTTTAAAGGTTATAAACAAAAACTCAGTTGAGCGATCCAGGGTCATTTGGCCCTCTTTTAGTGTGTGTCAATACTTGATATGATATCACAGAACATGATTAATGCTGTTTCCATTTGATATGTTTACAATATGTACGTCATTTTCATAATATGACATTGCCCTGATATCTATGAAACAGCAAAACATGCATTTCCCAAAATATACCTGAATATATAAATGTCAATTTTCGAGGCAAAAAAAGAAAATATTTTGGCAGGTTTTATAAGTAAACATGACAGGATATATGTAAGTTGAATAAGGCAGCATCAAATTTAAAGCAAGATGAATAAAAACTATAAATATTAAAAACTTTATCTGCCCGATTACAAAAATTAGTGTTTAATTTTATAAAAACCATCGATTTTCACCCAAAAATAGAGACATTTCATTTCTGACTTTGACTCCATAATAAAGTCAGGTCAGGCTTATATAAAACTCAGTGATCATTTTTCAGTCTTTCTTTGCCGGTTTCCTGTATCTGTTGCTGCAAATGGATTCCAGAAATTCGCAGTTTCACTTCTAAAAATGAAGTTTTTGCCAAATTTTAACACCATTGCCCCTCTTTGAAAAAGTAATTCCGGCGATCCAAGAAACTTCAACATCTTGCCATATCATTAATGCAATCGTTTTCCATTTTACAGATGGGGAGGGGTTCCGCCTTAAATAAGCGACTTTTTGCCAGTTTTTTGCTTTACCATTAGCAATAAATTGCAATATTTGACGTGTTTGCATAAAAGACAATACTTGGCGATGTCAACCATCCTGCATAATAGCGCCAAGTATTTAATATTAAAAGTAACAAAAATGATGTGTGCTATAGAAACTTTCATGAGCATCTAAGAGTATCGATATGACGTTTCTGACTTTAAGATACGACGGAAGACTAACGTAACTTAACCGTTAGTTACATAACGTAAAGTCAGTTAAATAAAAAAATGAAAGCCTGAAAACGATTTCCTGTATTTGCTAAGCACAGAATGTGATTGGATTATACAGCTTATGAGAGGAGACTTTTCGTAAAAATACAAAAATGCCATAGAGCGAACCGCCCATACAGAGCTTACTGATTCTGACCAAATATCTACGTATAATATGACGTAACGCAACTAGCAGCTAGTGGATTTCAAAGTTTAGCATCGTTTAAATTTGCTGTTCTCATTTTGATTAAATATGAAGGGGATATTCCATTTGGTTTTTTATATACTATTTGTATAATGACCTGTCCCCATATATGTCTGTCGGTAAATACGCATGCCTCCGTCCACACGCATAACTGGTCCTGTCTCCATATGCGGTGTACTTATATCATCAGGAAGAATGTCTACCAAAAACAGCAATTCCTGTTTTACAAGCCTTTTCATATTATATTTCCACAGAAACAGAATCAGTCTTGATGCTTAAATAACCTACCTTGCATCCCAGGACAATTTTCCATGGGTGCCAAATTGTCTTAAAAATAAACCTGTTTCGGCGATGTGAAAATGCATAGTTTTCATGTCAAACCCTAATGCGATTCTCAAGAATGGGACTGTACCTACAAACTCATTCATATCTAAAAACTTACTTATCATAGACTTCAAAACTTTAAACCAAGTAAAGCTTATGTATAGGCCTTTCATCGCATGCTCAGATATGCAAATGATCTTTTTATGTTTAATTTGTACATTCATGAATATTAATGAAAACGTTAAAGCACTTGTGGAAAAATCATAAAAAGCATTGAGCGATGCATTTAGTTACACTATCGATGATACAATTGCAACGGAGGTGGGGGGGGGGGGTTATTTAGACCTACCTTGCACACCTAGGACAATATCCCATGGATGTCAAATTGTTCATTTGTACCAACAAAAAGAAACTCGTTATGTTGAAACACGTGGTTTCCATGGTAATCAATAAGGCAATATTAAAGAATTGTGGATACCTACAAAAATACTCATAGATCACCAGCAACGCATTCTATGATACAAAACTTGGTACCAAATTAATGCTATGTCGTAGTACTTTTACCTGAAGGGCCGATTTGCAAAGTATTTTAGTTGCATATAAATGAATGTAATAAAAACATTAGTAATGAGAGAAAACTTGTAGAAAAATAAACGTTTGTACGTACAAAATTACCTATATATCAGCTGCTAACCATCACAGTCTACCAAGCCTGGTACTGAATCAATGCAAAGGCAATGCGATCTTACCCAAATGGTACGATATGCAGATTGCATAATTTGAATATTCATGAATTTTATTGAAAAATTGAACTGCGAAAATTTGCAGAACAATGAGGGCGTGTACCTACAAAATTACCAATATCTTATTTGCTAATTGATCTAGAGTACTAAGCCTGGCACCAAATTAATGCTTAGTTATAGCACTTTTATCCACTGGTTTGATATGCAAATGATCTAATTCTTATAATCATTGTTATTTATGAAAATATGAGAAAAAAAAAAGAAAATTTGAGGACAGTTAAAGGGGTGTGCCTACAAAATGTCTTCTATTGTCCATTGCCCCAGAGTACCAAACTTGGTACCAAATATATGCTAAGGTACAACCATTTTACCTAATGATAAATATGCAAATTATCTAATTATCATATTCATGAATATTAATGTAAACATTAGAAATGAAAGAAAATCAAAAAGAAATGGGGGTGTACTTACAAAACTACTGATATCTCACCTGCCATTATTTACGAACTTCCAAACTTGGTACCTTATTGAAGCCTAGACAATTTTGTTTTATTCTATTATTTGGTAAGCAAATTTTCTGATTTAAAAAAAAGGCATGCATGTTAATGAAACCATTAGAAATGAAAGCAAAACTTGCAGAAAAATAAAGGGAGGCACCTACAAAATTTCTATTATCTCAGCTACTATTTGCCATAGAATACTAAACTTGGAGCCAAATTTATGCTAAGACATAGTCCATTTACCCAATGGACTTATATTCAAATCATCTAATTCTAATGTCCATGAATATTAATAAAAACATGAGAACTTAGAGGAAATTGGAGAAGAAGTAGGGGTGTACCTAGAAAATTCCTCATATTTCAGTTGGTAATTGGCTTAGAGAACCAAAGATGGTACCAAACAGATGGTTAGATACCAACTTTTTATCTATTGATAAGATATGCAAATTATCTAATTACGAATCATAAATATCAATGAAAACATTAGAAATGAGAGAGAATCGTAGAAAATATTAATGAGGGTGTACCTACAAAACTACTCATATCTCAATAGCCATATATCATAAACTTCAAAACATTGTACCTAATCAAAGTCAATGTAATGTTCTCTGTTATTTGATGTGCTAATTATCTGATTTAGATATTCATGTATGTTAATAAAAACGTAAGAAAAAAGAAAATATTTGAAGTAATTTTAATGGGAGTGTACTTACAATATCACTAAGATCTCAATTGCTAATTATCTAATACTTCTAAAAGTGAATTTAATAAATTTTGTTATGTCTTAGCATTAAGCTAGTATCAAATTGATATTATATAATACCTGGTAGCTGAGATATAGCTGTTTTTGTTAGCATACCCTTTTCATTTTGCTAGGTTTTCCCTCTTATTTCTAATGTCTTCATTAATATTCATGAATATATAAATGAGATAACTTGCACATTAGGCTATTAACTAAAGGTGCCATAAATTTTGTTATGTCTTAGCATTAAGCTGGTATCAAATTGATATTATATAATACCTGGTAGCTGAGATATAGCTGTTTTTGTTAGCATACCCTTTTCATTTTTCTAGGTTTTCCCTCTTATTTCTAATGTCTTCATTAATATTCATGAATATATAAATGAGATAACTTGCACATTAGGCTATTAACTAAAGGTGCCATTTGTTAGCATTAGTTTTGTACCAAGTTCAGTTGTAAAGGATAATAAGCAGCTGAGATAAAGGTAATTTTGTAGGTACACCCCCCTTAAATTTTCTTTAATTTTTCTCTCATTTCTATTGTTTTCATTGATAATTATGCACATACAATTAGAACACTTGCGTATTTGACCAATGAGTGAATGAAGTTTAATTTGGTACCATGAATAGTATTCAATTATGAGGTACTGCTGAGATATGAGTATCTTGAGAATCGCATTACGAGTTGCCATGGAAACTATGCATTTTCACAAAGCCCAAACAGATTATTTTTTATAACAACTTTTTCTCTCATTTGGCATGCATGACAAAATGCCCTAAGGGTGCAAGTTAGGTCTAATAACCAACAGCCTTGCCCAGGGCTTATAGATTTATATGCTTTTCTCTCTTTTTTAGATTTCATATATTTTCACGAATCTGCAAATAAGTCAATATTTAGAAAGGACCACTGGATGAATGGACTAGCCAAATTGTATCATTGATGACAAAAAACATGCAACAATGATACATGGGGGTGAAATCAACCTGTTTATGTTTTTAATGATGTTTCCTAATTTTTAACGTATTTTTTTTTCT
This sequence comes from Loripinus fragilis, assembly GCA_964019695.1. NCBI lineage: Eukaryota > Metazoa > Mollusca > Bivalvia > Lucinida > Lucinidae > Loripinus > Loripinus fragilis. The sequence goes on from OZ026515.1 coordinate 39,981,314, forward strand.
AATATCCATCACGCCTTTAGTTAAGAGTGCGTACCAAAAAGTATTTTTCTTATTTCTAAACCAAAGCATATGTTGTGGGTATGTCACAGGGTGCAGAAAATTCCAACCGCCCGAGGTGGGAATCGAACCTGGGCCGCAGGATCTAAAGGCAAACACTCAACCACGTCGCTGTAAAAGCCGGCTTCTACCGCAAGGCAGTAGAAGTGTGTTATATACCTATCCCTACTACATATTTCCCTGCTTTAAATTGATTCCTCCCCGAATCTACTCGGAACCACGCTTTAATTCCGGGACATTTCCTACTGAGTGATGCCCGAAACACAAGCTGTGGACCCCACTTACTGGCCACCAAATGTCACAGGGTGCATAAAAATCCCAACCGCCCGAGGTGGGAATCGAACCTGGGCCGCAGGATCTAAAGGCAAACACTCAACCACGTCGCTGTAAAAGCCGGCTTCTACCGCAAGGCAGTAGAAGTGTGTTATATACCTATCCCTACTACATATTTCCCTGCTTTAAATTGATTCGTCCCCGAATCTACTCGGAACCACGCTTTAATTCCGGGACATTTCCTACTGAGTGATGCCCGAAACACAAGCCGTGGACCCCCACACTGGCCACCAAATGTCACAGGGTGCAGAAAAATCCCAACCGCCCGAGGTGGGAATCGAACCTGGGCCGCAGGATCTAAAGGCAAACACTCAACCACGTCGCTGTAAAAGCCGGCTTCTACCGCAAGGCAGTAGAAGTGTGTTTTATACCTATACCTACTACAGGTACTCAAAAGAACCGTTTCAAAGAGACTGTTCTTTTGAACACTCAAATCATATCTTTAAACAAATAGGTTAGAATTATATGCAATTTTATGCTCAACAATTTTGTTTATCTATGATTTGTATATCTGATCATGAAATAAAGGGCTTGTCTCTAAGCTTTTATTTGGTACCAATTTTAGTAGTGTATGATACGTAGCAGCTGCAATATCATTGATTTTGTAGGTACATCCCCATTATTGAATCAATTTTTAATGTTTTCATAAATATTTATGAATGTGCAAATTAGATAATTTGCATATGCGACAAATAAATAAAAGGTCTATGTCTAAGCTTTAATGTGTTATGAAGTTAAGCAGTCTAGGATAAGTAGCAGCTGAGATATGAGTAATTTTGCAGGCACACCCCCATTCTTGAATCTGTAATGGGTTGCCATGGAAACCATGATTTGCTCATAGCCCAAACAGGTTTATTTTTTGGACAACTTTGTTTTGCATTAAGGGGGTCCTAATTAGAAAAAAGATACCCATGAAAATTTGTCCAAGAGTGCAAGGTAAGCTAAGTAGGCCCCTGGACTATTTGTAAGGAGCTCTTTAAGGACATATGCTACTAAATACTTCCCATATTGAAATATTTTCAATACTTTGCAAACAGTTTGTTTTATGCATGGGCTATCCATTTATGAAATAAAAAGGATATGTCACCGTGCTTATTTTTTCAGAATTTCGTATTGAAGTTTACAGCATTTGACCAATTTTCTAGAAATATAAAATAATAACACTAGTCCTAATTATCGAGCTAAAACGGTTGTAATCTTCAGCCAGCTTCTTTCTTTTAACTTAAATTACTGCCAATGACCTCAAACTTTTAAGAAAATGTGCATGTTTACTTGTTATCCCATGCTGTGACAAGATACTGCATGATATATTTTGGCAATTCGTCAAAGAAAAAAAAAAGAATTTGTTTTTAGAATAAATCATGTATTAAAAAATCTGATATTGAAAATCTTGAAAATTTATTTTTAATTCATGGACTATTATAATACCTTTCAGAAAAAAGAATAAAAATCTGGGGTCACCGAACTAATTCTCTTTCTAGAGGGCCAAATTTAACCTCACCCCCATAGGTTTCATGCGTAATTCAATATAAAAAGTTCGGGGATGACCATTTCGTTCGTTTTGATGATGCCATTTTACTAGTATATGAAGTATTTTAGCATTAAAATGTTAAAAAAGAAAGAAAAAACACACTGAAAATATGTGCGCATCCTGGGCCTCTGGCTTTGTAGCCAGACACGCTAACCACTAGGCCACGAGGTCAGGTCGTACGCCGCTCTAAATAATCATACAAATAGTATAGACTCGGCCACTATTGTATTCGTAACCAGGGTTATTGTGTACGTCGTTTGATTTCGACTGAGCTACATTTATCTGTCTTTAGTGCTGAGACGATCAGTTCTGAAAAGATGTCAATAGATATTTCGAACACACTTTAAGTAGTTATTTTGTGAAGAAAATGTCGGAACACCGATATGACATAAGAATATCGGAAGCTGTGTTGATCCGAATCCGTTAAGGGTCGAAAGACAGGACCCAGACAACTTTCCCCGTTTGCAGACGGGGGAAAGGTGCGCATTGGAAATAGCCGCATATGTCTTTAAATATAGTTTTTTAAAGAATTTAATAGCCAATTAAATTACAGATGTTTAACCTTCACCTCTTTTGAATTTTGGAAGATGGGTTAAGGCAAGATAAAAAGTATGATTATTATTCTAATTATGGAAAAACACACAAAACAACATAAGTTCTTCAATGGGTATGCAAGATTGCATTATTTTCCCTCATAGATTTCGAATATCATAGTATCGAGTTATCTCCCCATTTTACACTATGACGCTACACCTTTTCGAAGTGGCAATTCCAGGATATTGAAAATAGAGATGCTAAGCTTTAAACTGAGACCATTTTCATCTTTTCGAATGAGTGGTGTATTTTTCTCATTATTTAGGGCCTATAATGACCCTATTGGATTCCATATACATATGAAATCATGTCAAATATGGCAAATTACTCGCGAAGGGGGTGGTATATTTAAAGCAGTATAACTTTCTGCGTATAAATAATAGGAAACATATGTTTATATATTTGCAAAGCTAAGACATTTTGGGAATTGATAATGAAAATTATTTGATAGAATATTGAATATCCAGCTCAGAAAACAATGTGAAACAGTTTAATTTAACGATTTTAGGGTCAAGTTACGTAACGTGACGTCATTAACGTCAAAACAGCTTAAACTATATTTTTAAAAGTACGAATCTCCTTAAAATTGATTTTACTTTTGGAAATATAAACATTTGGAGTACAATAAGGATGAAAACATGTCGATTTTACCTTTTAAATCACTATGTGGTATTTTTCAGATATGCATGGTACAGAGTTATCTGCCCACTTTACACTATGACGCTACACTTTTTCGAAGTGTCAACAGGCGGATATTAAAAGCAGGCATAATAAGCTAAATTTTGAGACCACTTTCATCTTTTCTAACGATGGGTGTATTTTTGACTTAAAAAATCGAGTCCATACACCAGACTATCCTTCAGTTCTGATTTATCTGCGTGCTTACATTCAGATGGTCATTTGATAGAAAATGGTACTGGTTATCTACAGACTGGACAAATAATCAGAGCCGTTATCAACTATCAACGTATACAAGAGGGACCAGAGGACCCCAAAGACGCTCATCTTTGGGGTCCTCTGGTCCCTCTTGTATACGTTGACATCACAGGAAGTGGCCATCGTGGCCATGATAATTGTCGGAGCAGGATGGATGGTACAATATTGGTTGGTCATCCATAGAGGACCATATATATTTCAGCAATTTAAAAAAAACAACATAAGATTTGATTTTTACATAAAAGACAAAAAATCACGTTTTTCAACAGATCAGAATGATTTGAACAATCTTGGTATACGGTCGTCAAAAGACCATTTTCAAACTAGGCCAGTAGTTTTTGACGAGATTTTATAGTGATTAACCCATGTATGTACAGGAAAAACTAACAGCCACATCCTGGTGGCCATGTTTTCTGTCGTATCAATGAAAAAATACACAGCTTTGATAGAGAGTCACCAGAAGACCATTTGCGCCAAAACTTTTTAAAATCAGTTCAGTACTTTTTGAGAAGAGATTTTTTTAAAGAAAGTTTTCCATATATATATATATATATATATATATATATATATATATATATATATATATATATATATATATATATATATATATATATATATATATATATATATATATATATATATATATATATATATATATATATATATATATATATATATATATATATATATATGCATTGGAAAAAAACTAAGTCTCTTGGTGGTCATAATTTTGCGAACGGATCAAACATATTTGAACAGTTTTGGTAGAGGGTCACCTTAGTCATTTGTGACATATTATTTTCAAATTGGGCCAGTAGTTTTTAACAAGACGATTTTTAAAGTTAATCCTTTTGGTTGACATTGCAATCATAATTCTACATCTAATTGAACTCTTTGAACAATTTTGAAAGAGGACCATTGTGAAGTTTAATGGAATGGCACTCAGTGATGTTTGAGCAAATTGTTGACGGACGGATGATCACAAAATCTCACACTAAGTCCATGATGTATGAAACCAATTGTGAGGATTCGTCTATCAATTAATGATTTCAATCGATGCAAGGAGATGACTTTGACGGCATTTCCTCCTAGGGTGGATATAATACCCGTTCCATATGAAATAAGTTGGCTACTTCCCCCAAATCAAAAATGTTTCTTGTGTTCCATATCCCTCAGTAGTGTCTTTGTTCCATGTTCCCATCATTTGGCCCTTGTTTCCATGTCCCCATATAACCATTGGGGCCTCACGCAGTTTGCTCATTCTCAGAATGTATGTCAGAGAACATGCATTCAGTTAGAACATGATTTCCAGTGCATGAGATTTCCAACAATGTGTTATGTGCGACCAGCAAAGCCTCAGATCAGCCTGCGCATACGCGCAGTCTGATCAGCGCCTTTGCTAATCGCTTGAGTAATTTTTTATTGTTAAGCTACTGACTGAACACCATTTGGAGTTTCTAAGCTTAAAAGAAAGCTGCAGAGGCTCGTCCGAGTCTACACTTGTTAAATGTCAAATTGTTGGAAATCTCATGCCGCGGCCCATGTTGGACTGTAACTCGTCTATCATCAGTCATTCTGGGCCTGATGGACCGTTTTCTCAGACCGTAGATCATTGACAGTCAAAGCCTTAAACAAGAGACACTGATAATACTGTTCTGGTGCACATGTTCGTCGCACCTATGTTGCTATATGAGCCGTGACATGTGATTTCCTACAATGTGGCATTTTGACAAGTGTAGACTTGTGCAGCCCCCTTTTAAGCCTAGAAACTCCAAATGGTGTTCAGTCAGTAGCTTAACACTCATAGAATATTCAAGCGACTAGCATAGGCTCTGATCAGGCTGCGCATATGCGCAGGCTGATCTGAGGCTTTGCTGGTCGCACACACCACATTGTTGGAAATCTCATGTGTCAAAACAGATTTTTATCATGACTTAGAAAATACACCCTGATAACAATATATACTTTATTGAATGGCCCATAAATCAAATAAGGAAGTAAGTTAACGGCGATTAGTTTCGTTTTAGTGTATGAATATCTGTGAGTTGTTATTTTCGATTAAAATGTGAATCAATGGCTCCAAAATTTAGCAGGTTAGTAGTTGGCAGCATGTTTATACGAGGCATACAATATAATGCTTTGTTTTCAATTTCCAGTGCTGTCATAGTAAAGAGATGATTTCAGCGGGCGGTTTAAGCACAGGAGCTTGAAGTTCGGTCCTTATATCACTATATAGCCTCAAAACCAAAAGCTCACTGTGTCAAACGTAATGACATTGTGAGCTTTTGGTTTTGAGGCTATAGGGGTGATTTAAGGATCGAACTTCAAGCTCCTGTGGTTTAAGCAGTCAGAAAAAGCACTGAAAGGTGTGTTAACGTTATCATGCAAACCAAACTTAGCTCCGTTCTCACTGTCCCGGTTTAAGGTGCCGGTTCATCCCGGTTTGATGATCCGGGATGAACCGTGATGAACCGTGTCACAACCGTGGCGGCACCGTGGACAACCTTGTAGATCCGGGATGAACCGTGTTGAACCGTGTTAAACCGGCTCATGTCCCCGGTTGTTTTAAAATGTTTATAAAACAACCGGGACTCACCGGGAAGGCTGTCAAATACCGTGGTAAACCGGGAAGACGCCGGGATCAACCGTGTCTCCACCGGGACGGCGTCGGGGCGATACCGGCGCAATCCGGGAACATCCGTGTCTCCACCGTGATGAACCGTGCGGTTCCACTGCCTATGTTTATGTGATAAAATAAAAATGAAAAGTCACTCCTGCTGTACTTAAAATGAAAGCGGATTCATCCAAATGATAAGGATGGGAAAGTCCATTCGTCACAAGTTGGTTAAATTGTCAGCAGTATAAATGTGCTCATTTACAAAGCTTATGAAAAAATGCACATATAGTTACTGAAGAGTCAAGCATATATGAGCCACGACATGAGATTTCCAACAATGTTTTAGTTCCCATTAGCAAAGCCTCAGATCAGCCTGCGCCTAGGCGCAGTCTGATCAGAGCCTTTGCTAGTCGCTTGATTATTCTATGACTGTTAAGCTACTGACCGAACAACTTTAAAGCTTAATTGGGGACTGCACAGGCTTGTCTGAGTCTACACTTCTCAAAATATCACATTGTTGGAAATCACATGCCCCGCTCAAAGTGTTTATATATTTTTATAAAAAAGTAAGACAATCTGGGCCTAGAATCATAATGTATCCTTATCCTTTAAGTTAAGGAGTACATAAGTTAAGTATTGAATTTCAAGGATGAGAAAAGTAACGTTTCCAAACTGATTAAAACCAAAATAGTTTCATTTTTTCTGTAGATCACAGTGATATCTTTGACCATGAGTACTGCATCGGTCTTGGCAATTTTTTAAGCATTTAATGTACATGTTGAAGTATCAATACTTAAATGAAGTCTTTCTTAACTTTAAGGAGGCATTGTAATTCTGGGCCCAGATCAACAACATTGAAACCTCGTCGTAAGAAAACAGGTTTGTCATGCAAATGAGCTGCGAGGTTACTAGGCATTTGCTTTCGCTACACAGATAATGATTCCTCTAGTAACTCGTATATGGCTGTGCAGTCCAATTTGTGTCATAACTAGACAGAAGAAAACTGATGTTACTCCACGTTTTTATCCTGGTTTTATAGTGTAGCGTAGCACCGGGACGCAACCGTGGCCCTACCGGCATGTAACCGTGGCGCAACCGGCAGTTACCGGGACATCACCGTAAACAACCTGGGTAACACCGGGGTATACCGGCACGACCCATGGCTCCACCGTGGTGCACCGTAAGTGCTCCGTGGTGAACCGGGGATCAACCGGCTCACTTCAAATTACATGTCTTGTAGTTACTTAGCAGTTCCTCATACTAGCGATGAAAATATTGCAGAATCTTTAGGAGTAGAATGTGAAAAGAGGGTCAGGATGGTAATATCTATGTTGAAAACTCTGTTTATAATAGCCTAGTAGCACTGTATAGGGGGTTGCCAAAAGAAATGTTCATAAACAGAATTCTGTTAAATGAGGCTTCATGCGAGGTTAAGCTAGGCGAAATGCGCTCCAGTCTTTTTGAGCATATTAAAGAAACGGAGGATTTTCCTTACGGATTGCAATGTATGCTGAAGCGTAGAGTTTGTACAAGAAATAGTGACTCTGTAGCGGTCAAACTCGCGCATGATATACACACACTTATGGCTGTACTAGAGGGAGCCGAATATTCAGAAATGAGAGAACTATTAAGCTCCGGATCAGGCCGGAGTCAGCGAACACAATCAACAGCCAATGATACCATTGTTACGTCGGACTATTCTGTTGAAATTAAAGTACTAACAGACTCTGTTAATACTCTAAAAGCTGATATGCTGCATATGAAACAAACACAGACTGCTGTTGAGGTTACACGATCAAAGGAAATTAACACAATAAAATCATCAATATTAGGGCTAAAATCCGAATTAACGGACTTAAAAGCCTATGTTCAGACTGGGTTAAACAAAATACTTTTATGTTCTGAAAGAATAGAGTCTGAAAAGTGTACTGGGGTTACCCAATTGAAAAATGAATTGAAACTGGTGAAGGATAAAATAAGGGACATGCATGACTCTATTGAAATATTACAAATTCCAGTATCATCTGGCAGGGTTGTTGGCTCGCGTCGTCATAAGGCTCGAGGAAGGCCCAAGGGGGGGGCCAAAAGGTGACAACCTTGGACCTTCCACGAGACAGAAGTCTGACGTGACCAGCGGTGCTGCTGGTGAACCTGGATATGTACCAGAGGTGGTAGTGGACTCCAGTAGTGAAAATAATGAAAATGAAATTGAATTGCATACCTCTTACCATAGCCTTAGTCGAGGGGAGGACCAACAAGGACTGGTGACTGATGAAACCTGCCCTGGTTGGTCTTGCGGCTCAACTAAGAGTAACACTGCTGATACTCAAGATACCAACCTCAACAATGTAGGAGATAATTTGTCATTAGCCGATGGTGATGCTGATAATAGTGCACGACCCAATATGAATGGGTACAGTGATACAGGTAATCGACCCAGTAATTTCGTGGGTTTCAGATTAAATGAGGACAGGACATACCGAGACGTAGCGATGACAAATTCCGTTGGTTCTGAGCAAAGTTTAAATAACGGTATATCCACTGAGACACAGGGAAATCGCGCCTGTCGTGAGGACAACGCATCCGTGGGTAGTAGGGTAAGGCCTATTGAAGCTCGGGTCACTCTCTCAAGTGATCGAGCTAGAAATGTACAAAACGACAGCTCGCTTGAAGATCATGTTTATGGAAATAGGAGCGATAATGATGACGATGATTTTGTACGATTTGTTAAAAAAAGGGCTAAACGGTACTACTTGGGAGGTTTTATGCCAACCGTTACACGGCAGGACATCGCTAAATACGTACGTAAAAGGGGACCAACCGTGACATGGATTAGCATCTGGCGTAGTAAACGGAATCGGAATAATGTCATTATCAGGTTAAATGTGGAAGATAATGACCGTGCGGAACTCTTAGAGAGTAGCTCGTTTTGGCCACTAGGAGTAACGTGTAGACCTTGGAGAGATCGTAATGACCGTACTGACCGATCAGCGAATCGCAGGGCAACATCAGGTTACCGTCGTAACGAATCCAGGCGATCAACTTACGGGCGCTCGGACATTGATGACTATAATCCGTATTCACCTTTAAGGGACGGTATTAATTTGGACTAAAGTTAAATGCACTATTTAATTTTTAATGGATAGTACAAAACAAAACCTTAATATATTAACCTGGAATGCAACAGGCATTATGTCAAGTGCAACGTACCTAACTGATTGCCTTTATCGTAACAAAATAGATATATGTGGGATATCAGAACACTGGCTCTACGAGAAAGACTTACAGTTTCTAAACCAATTAGATAACTCATACATTTCATATGCAGTTGCAGACTCTGACCTTAAATGCCCAAGCAAAAGAAGGGTGGGTAAGGGTGGGGTAGCCCTACTGTGGCATAGAAAGTATGATATATGTATATCTCCCTTGTCACTTGATGATGACAGGATTATTGGCATAAAATTTGAAGTTAACACTGAAAATTGTATTTATTTCATTCAAGTTTATTTACCTTGCTCCAATCATTCAATTGAGGTGTACAGGGAATATATGGATAAGTTACAAAATATACTGTACCTTTACTCTGAAAAGGGAATTATTATTATGATGGGGGATTTCAATTCACACTTATCAGAGGCAAACTCAGGAGGGCGAATAGATAATAGAGGCCTTTGTTTAAATTCACTTCTACAGGAAAATAATATATTTTCTATAAATACGTCACAATTATGCGCAGGCCCCCGGTATACATTTGTAACATACGATGGTCGACATGAATCGCTAATTGATAATATTTAAATTCCAGAAGAAATATCAAGAAATATCACATATTGTGAGGTTTTGGATGATAATGCCTGAAACGTCTCAAGACACCGCCCAGTCTTTTGTACGTTTGAGCTACCATACAAAGCACTCGATAATATGCCCGTATACAGTGGGTCAATCATGATCAATTGGCGAAAATGCGACCAACCGTGCATTGATGAGTACCAAAATATCTTGAAAAGTAGTGACCCTATGACAAACATTACACACAGCGACATAGATTCCAAAAGTTCAATAGATCAGACATATATCACAATTATCAAAGAACTTACAGTGGCCGCTCAAAAATGTTTTCCTCATAAATCATATAAGCGCTTTTTGAAACCGTATTGGAATCCTGAATTGCGTGACCTACATCATAAAATGAAGAAATATCGTGAAGCATGGGTGAGAAAAGGCAAACCTAGAGAATCGCAACATATTACTTATATACAATATAAAATGGCCAAGCGGCAATTTAGGCACTGCCATAGGAAATGTGTTAATACCTATTTACAAAGTCAGCTAGACGAAATTGATCGTCTTGCAGAAGTCGACAGTGCCCATTTCTGGCGGCTCGTTAATGCTCGTTGCAAACCTTCGAACTCGAGTCCTGGTACGCAGTTGATATTCGAGGGGCAAACAGTCAATACATCGAAAGAAATTAATAAAGGATGGGCCCAATACTTTAAGGCACTGTATACACCAACTCAGTGTGATCGTTTTGATAATCAAGTCTATGATACAGTAACGCAAGAAGTCAGCAATATAAAAAGGGCATTGCAAAATTCAACAGAATCCCGGGGTTACCCTCTTATAAGCGCAGACGAGGTCGCGTCCGCTGTAAAGCTTACGAAATCTAATAAGGCGGGGGGAGAAGATGGGATTGTTTATGAGCATATTAAGTACGGAGGCCGCGTGGTTTTTGATGTACTTGCAAAATTTTATACTGCTATAGTACGACAATCATATGCACCTAAAGATATGAAAAGAGGGGTAATTATTACTTTATTCAAGGGAGGCAATAAACGGAAAGATAACCCCGACAATTACCGCGCAATTACATTGTCATCTGTTGTACTCAAACTCCTTGAGAGAATTTTGTTAACGCGAATAGAGCTATTTGATGACATTCGTCCTCCGATCCATTCCTTGCAAGGGGGGTTCAAAAAACAACAGGGCTGCCTTATGTCATCATTTTTAGTCAGGGAAGCTATACAATATGCCCAGGAAAAGGGCAGTAAGGTGTATGCATGCTTTCTGGATGTTAAGAAAGCCTTCGATCAAGTATGGCACGATGGGCTATTCTATAAATTACATAACTGTGGAGTAAACACATCTGTTTTAAGTGTTATAATAAATTTGTATACCGATATGGAAAGTTGCGTTAAAACTCAATATCACAAATCTGAATGGTTCCCAGTTCGGCAGGGTACCAGACAAGGAGGAGTTCTCTCCCCATTTTTATATATAGTATATGATAATGATCTTATCTGGGAGCTAGAAGAATCCAAAATGGGTATGTACGTGCACGGAATTTACTGTGGTAGCCCAGCCGTGGCAGATGATAAATTAGTCCTTTCCCTTTCGAAACAAGGAATGGATCGGATGATCAAAATATGTTATAACCACTCTGGTATATGGAGATATGAACTTCAACCGCCAAAATGTGTCGTTATAGTGTTCAATGAATCACCTTTGGACTATAGAATTACGACTAGAACTTGGGCTCTTGGGGATGCGTATATTGCAGAAAATATATTATATAAGCATCTAGGGGTAGTTTTGAATAAATACGGTACGGTAGATGACAATGTTAAAGAGGCTGCGTCAAAACTTAAAGGGACTTTCTTGAGTTTAATCAACTCCGGTGTACACGAGGGTGGGCTTAATCCAATCACGTCTAAAAGTATTTATAAAGCAGTTGTATTGCCTAAAGCATTATATGGATGCGAACTTTGGTATTCTCTTCAATCAAAACACATAGACTTGCTTGAGAAGGCACATAAATTATGTGTTAAATTTATGCAGTCTCTCCCGAGACGAACAAGTACAGATCTTGCATTTTCTCTTTTGAACATCAAAAGTATACTGTATGATATAGAATACCGTAAACTTATCTTCTTCGGACAACTATGCAACTTGCCTCCCCAGTACTGTGTTAAAGAGATGTTCATACACAGACTGTTAGAGTTTAAGAGCCAACCCAGTTCAGTGAAAGGGTATTTTTCAGATATATATCGACTACTTGGAAAATACTCGTTAGTAGATGCCTTCAACGGTTTCGAAAATGATGGCATCTTTATGTCAAAATTTTCTTGGAGGCGTCTGGTACGGGCAAACATGGAAACAGTCTATGAAGCAGATAGGTGCCTGAAAAGTGTCAATTCAGAGAATGCAAAATCTGTAATGAGAATAACAGAGCCAAACAGGGAATATTTGCTTTGGGAAATTAGCAGAGAAATTCCAAAATATCTTCCATTTATACAAAGAGCTGTACGTTTGCTTGGTACAATGTTCTCAGGTGAATGGATTCGAAAGTGTTATCTCTGCGGTGAAAATATTTTAGCCTCAACTGAACATGTACTATTATTTTGTAAACAAACAGAGAACTTTCGTGATTCTTTATGGTGCAGATTGATATACAGATTCGGTATGACATTTTTTCATGCATTTATATCTGAGCCACCCAGGACCCAATTAGAAATGCTATACTCTGGCTGTTCTAATATACTTAAGAGTAAAACGGATGTGACTGATTGTGTCAAACTTTTTGTGACTGGTCTGGCTAAAATACAGTCACACTCAGACATTGGAATTGTCTTCTGATACCCATGGCTCTAAGCCAATTAACAAGAGTATAACATAACTCGATGAGTCTTTTCAAGACCTGATCCTAGTGCACTGGGAATGGCTAACCCTCTGTGGAGCGATAGCCACTCTGAGTGTATTAGGGTTGAGACCTCAACGCGATAAAGACTGACTTTCTTGCATGGAAATGGCAAATGCAAAGATCAGCCTGCGCATAAGCGCAGTCTGGTCTTCGCCTCTGTTGTTCGTTGATTGGGAAAATTGATCGCCAAACTTGTCTCCTGCCAAAATTGGCTTGTCTCTGTGGTTAGGTGAGCTACTTAGGGTCTCGCTGGTCAGAGGCCCGAAGACAGGTTTTCTCGTGGCGAGGTCGTGTCGACAATTGACTCATGGGAACTATTTCGACGACGTGTGATCCCTAAACAGCTGAGGATTCTTGCATTTCGTTTCGGTAAGAGTCCACAGCTAAGGGGACTGCACACTCACTTGTAATAAATAGTTATGTTACAACAGCGGGGTCTAAGCTCTGGCCAAAAAATGGCGGAGTCCTATAGCAAGAAATCAGTACTGGTTCAAACCAGGAACATCTCTCCTGGCATGTTTTAAATACAGTGTCGACTGCGACGTAAAGAACCAATTCAAACAAACAAACAATGGTACGATATAGAAATTCGACATTGTTCATGCATATGTAGTTTCAGTAGCGGCTGTGGCTTACGTGACCAACCGGCAGTTGTAGTAATTGAGCTGAAGCTGACGGCACGTGAGCCATAGTCGCAATTGAAATTGCATAAGTAATTATTTGGTGTGAATAAATAATAAAGAACTACAACAGAAAACACCACAAAAATGTTTATTAGAAAAAAATAGTATTTGCTGTTTGTATAGCTCAGGCATGTAGTTTTAGTGTAAATATATATATATATATATATATATATATATATATATATATATATATATATATATATATATATATATATATATATATATATATATATATATATATATATATATATATATATATATATATATATATATATATATATATATATATATATATATATATATATATATACACACACACATATATATATATATATATATATATATATATATATATATATATATATATATATATATATATATATATATATATATATATATATATATATATATATATATATATATATATAGTATTAAAAAAGTCCAATAGAATGCACAAATTTTTATTTTATATGGCTAACCGGTTTCATGTTAAAAAACAATTTTCAAAGCCTTTAAACGTTGCGTTTCTTTGTTGAAAGTAAAATGGCGCTACGTTGTCAAGAGCGACGACGTAACGTAACGTCATTTACTTCCTTCCGCTTTGTACTAAAGAGCGTGATGAATAATAGCTTTGAAAACGTCATAAATACAATGTACGCACTTATATATATATATATATATATATATATATATATATATATATATATATATATATATATATATATATATATATATATATATATATATATATATATATATATATATATATATATATATATATATATATATATATATATATATATATATATATATATATATATATATATATATATAATGCCTTTGACAAGTTAAACATTGGTCGATTGTATAGCCCAGGTGTATTTTGGTAGCGACTGTGGTTTACGTGGCCATCTGTCAGTTGTAGTAATTGAGCTGAAGCTGACGACACGTGAACCATAGTCGCAATTGAAATTCATTGGACCTGACATATGAATCTATTTGGTGAAAAAATGTCTTTGACAAATTTTATACTAGTAAAGCTCAGGTATATCATTTTAGTAGCGGGTGTGGTTTGCTTGATCAACCGTCAGTTGTAGCAATTGGGCTGAAGCTGACGACATGTGAACCATAGTCGCTAGTGAAATTTCATTCGACCTGGCATATGAATCTATTTGGTGAAAAGGGAATAATGTCTTTGACAAGTTTTATATTAGCTGCTTGTATAGCTCAGGCACGACGTTTTAGTAGCGGCTGTGGTTTGCTTGACCACTCGTCAGTTGTAGCAATTGGGCTGAAGCTGGCGACATGTGAACCATAGTCGCAAATGGAATTGCATTGGATCTCGCATGAGAAATTATTTGTTCATAATACAAAATATAATAAAGTTCAGGAATATCATTACAGATATTCAAAAGTGTCAATCTCTTACTTTTGAAAATGAAATTTATTCACGGTATCAAGTAGAATACTCCTGTTTGATAATACATCATTGGACGCACTATTAGTGCTGTATATATGTATATATGAATTATGTTTTTTTTTGTTTTGCTTAATATGTATTTGTCAAAACATTGTATGCTCTTCACTTGTGGAGGAAATAAAGAATATTATTGTCTTGCTTTCTCGAGAACCGGGGCTATACCGGGGTAACGCCGGCAAGGTGAGAACGCAATTTATTTTTTATGAAATGTGCCCCGGTGCATCACGGTATACCGGCTGTCCTGCATCGGGATGAACCGTGGCTACACCGGCACAGTGAGAATGGGGCTAAAGGATAGATATTAATTCCGTGCTGAGATTTGATATTCCTGTTTCACAGATAAAAGTTAGCATGCGTGAAGTTCAGCAATTCCTGTGTTCAATGATTCCTGTAAATGAACATGAAATTAATTTTCAATACAATCGCACATTTTAGAAGCACATGCAGTGACTCAGTAGCAGAGTATAAGACTTGGGATCGAAGGGTTGCTTGTTCGGGACTCGTTGGAGGCACTGTATTGTGTCCTTGAGCAAGACACCTTATCCTCTGCATAGTACTCGTTCAATCCAAGATAACAGGAAAACGTCCCAGCATGACTTAAAATTATCGACTTGGGCATAAAGCTTGTATACATACAAGCAAAACAAATGCACATTACATGGTTCTCGCTTACAAATAATGTAGTGTCTTTTTGGAAATGTAAAACAATGAAATTTTATCTGAGTATTTTATCGATAAAAACAGAACTAAATGTACATCTTTATTCGGCAACAAAGGATTGTGGCTGTTGATAAGGCATAATATACATATCTATGGTCAGTCCTGTAATAAGCATATCCCAGAGGACGATATAATAAGGTCCCCGAAGCTGAGTCACAAGAATGTAGACGACCTTAAATATAAGGTTTTACAATGTCAAGGTCAAGCTAGGATCACCATTTCAACAAACTTTGTAAGGCCCATACCCATGTTACATACCAAGACCATTTGTTTCAGAGACGAAGATTTTTGAAAAGCTCTTACCTAGCCTTTTTTAACAGCTCTTACCTAGCCACATTATTTACCTGTAGGATGGTTTTCGGGGCTCAGATGTAAGGACAAAGTCCCTGTTTAGCTCGCCGTCATATGGTCTTCTGTTGATACAGCTTCATATGGGACCATTTTGTCATGTGGTGTGGTTTGGTGACTTATTTATCATATAATTTGGTAGTTACAACTACACAGAATCATTATTAGTATATTTTACAGCTAAAATTCCTTGTCAGATTTTATTCAAACCTGCTTTGAAGCTATTCAGTGTTAGTTTCATACATTTAAAACACGATAAGCAAACTTAGTAAGAGTGAATGACAATGAGCACCTTGGTTATTTATGTTTAAAAGAATGTACTTTCTTATTGTTATGCGCAATTTTGAAGAGATTCGCCAAGCCCTTTAAAACGTTAAAATGTTTCGAAGCCTCCTATGTGCTAATAAAGCTTTAGTCTGGTCTCATATATGGTAAATCTTCTTTTGTAGTCGTTCAATGCTTTCAATCTTAAAAATATTTCAGACTAGATAATAAACCAGATGTTGACACCCTTTCAGTTTGATATTTTCTACACAATATAAATTGTCATGGATGTTGAAACTAAACCATTGGTTTGGATATCATTTGCAATATATTGAGTTTTATTGCTTAGTTATTTTCTCCTCATTACCTACGTATTTTGCCATTAATAGTCCATTAAGAGTCTTTATTTACAACGCAACTCCTCGTAAACATCCTTTATAACCTTTCATACCTTTTTGTCACAGTTGATATATACAGTCAGAAATAAGTTATCGCCTCAATATTTTCCTAGAAAACGAAGAAATCTATCCAGCCATGAATATTTTTTTGTTTTATTTATGAAAATAGATAAAGTGGTGACAATTTACAGCAATTTTCGAGTCGATTATCACAAAGGTAAACAACCAGGCATGGTAAATGCACACTTATCCTAAAAAATGTCCCAATTCTCTAGCCCATTATGGTATTTTCAAAACGCTTAGACATGTAAAGTTAGTGTCATATTGTTATAATATCAAAGACAAGTTCTGTCTGAAATCTCTAAAAGATTAAAAGTTATGGGTGTGTATAGGATGGCATGCTATATAGTGATAATGCAAAATTTATAACTACCCGATTAGCTATCTCTATGATCCTCTATAACTGACATGAAACCTCGAATTCTACAGAATCAGTTTGGTACTAGTTTGAAAAAATAAGTCTAGATTATTTCTGCGTTTATTTGAATTCAAAGTAAGCACTTTGGGTTAAGCTGTGACACTTTTTAAGGGTACACCCCAAAATAGGGGTTGGTGTATACAGGACACCGTAGAAATTCAGCAAAATGACCAAATGGCATTCTTATATGTTCAGCAGACCAAAGGAAGGCAAGGGTAATCAAATATTACAAACTGGTTGTTCTTCTGAAGAAATTTGTACACGAAAAACGTCCCTGAAATTATGTTTGGGTGATGCTTAACTTATGTCTGACTGTATATATGCATGATTGGATTGGATATAATATTTTGCATTAATATTTCTCATGTTTTAAACTACAACCCCTACATCAACATAGCGTTGATTTGGGATCATCGAGTTCAGGCATTTGAAAATATGTTTCTACCTTGTAGTCGTGGTAGTTAGTCCAGTAGATCTCCATTAACAATCTTACATCAAATTCGGGTTTTATCCAAATGAGTGTTAGGAGACTGAGAAGATTGAAAATCCATAGGCGAGTTCAACAATGCGAGAGCTCGCCGAGCGCTCGTTGATTGGTACCTATCTTTATTCGTAATGTGTAAAGCCTGACGTCAGTACAACGAGCGTTTGAAAGCGCTCGCCTTGTTGAACTCGCCTCCGATGTGGGTTTGAGCTGCGACATTGTATTAAAATGTGCGTGCTTCTTTTACTTGATGATCAAATACATTGATCTATATTAATCTTCATATGTTTTATTTAGAAATAAAAAAACTAGTTTTTATGTTTTTCACATTGATTTTCGGCGATAACTTTTTTTTATTTTCAATGTGAGCTTATGTGATCGCGATGAAAGTTGTACAGGAAAATTAGCGCCAATTTCTCCAAAAGGTCCGAAGTTTGTGGCGTAAAAAAAGTTTTTAGTGTAATAGATGAAGAATTTGCGATAAACGGAATTCAGCTAAAACTTCTAAGTCTTTTATTGACAGGTAAATTTTGTAGAGGCGTGACAGAAAGGGTTCGTCTCAAAAGAATATTCACAAGAGGTCAATATACGGTTATTCAGCGGCTGTGCATAGCATAATCCTGCTGTTTGCAAACCCATAGAGTACAGAATCTAATTTGAGCGTGATCATTTGTAGGCTGAGCAGAAGCTGTGGTTACCCAAGACGTGCTTTTTTATCTTATGCACGTGCTCCAAACGGACGGTTTCGAGATGACCCCAGTAGCTTAACGCACGAGCGAACCAGGCGCGATTTCCAATATATTTAAACAAGCCATCCCATCGCTTTAGTTAGTGAATTAGGACGGTGCAATGCAGTTTTTTTTAAGCATCTTGGATTATGCAACCATTTGGAGAAATTGGCGCTAATTTTTCTCTACAACTTTCATCGCGAACACAGTTTGCTAAAATTAGTAATTAAAAAGTTATCGCCAAAAATTAATGTGAAAAACATAAAAACTAGAGTTAGAATTGAATATTTTCTTCCCTTTCCAGAAACATGAAAACTAATATTAGAATTTGTTTGTGTTGTATGATGGGTCAACATTGCTAACTGCTTGAAATCAAATAAACACAAAAATTGAATTGATAAACATATATTATGATACATGTGTTGTATTTACCAAATACTACCATAAACCATTAATAACCCACATCCAGCTCAGCTTGTCTGAGCACCAGCAAACTGCTGGTACCTTTCACTTTCAAACACGGATATGCAATTGTATTTGTCTTGGTGGGTCGGACTTCAGACTCTATGACGGTTCCAACTTATCTATTGATGAGATGGTAGGGGCCTGATGCTTTGGCTGTTTGTCGGCCTAACGGGGTTTACCTGTTGGATTTCTTTTGCTCCGGTATTCAGTTTCATTTACTGTTGAGTCCTTATTTCCTTGTTATATCTTGATTTATATGTTCTGGGAGATGATGCATTGATAAGTTAGGGGTCTTTCATGCAAACCAAATATCTATGCGTCTTGATCCACATCTGAATTAAGGGTGAGTTTGGCGCCGTTAAACCGGTTTAAGCCCTCCAGTAAAATATTTTACTGACCGTTCCAAGGCGGTACTTCTTTTGTGGATCTTTTATGTTTTTTCTGTCTTGTGTTTGCTATACCTTTGTGCGCGTCTGTTTATATGTGCCTGCTGGGAAAGGGCCGATCTCTTGGCTCTCGTTTGTGGTGTCTAACTGTGAGTTTGACACTTTCCCATTGGTATCCTGGGTCAGGTGTGGTACTTGATTGTATCGATTTCTGATCTTTGCACCCTTACTTACTTTGAAGATAGTGCAAGGGGTTGTTCTCCTTACCACTGACTCTAACAAAAGGTCCGTCATTTTGTATTGTAGATTTTCACTGCCTTAAAATGAACTGTTTTTTTTTTTCTGATGTTCTTGTTATTGTTAAAACATAACATCCTACGGCATTGTGCACACAGTGTGTAACCATAATTTAGATATGTCATCACATCAAAATAAACTTACAAAATGAAAAAAAATGCATTCAAATGATATCCATAGGGTTCATGCACATTATGTGCATGAACCCTATAGATATCATTTGATTCATATTTTGTTTTTGTTTATTTTGATGTAATTCTTAAATGATTTGCTCATGTTTCCCCTTCGTTAACAAAGTAGAAATTTTGTGTAAAGAAAAGGTGTACCTTGTGATTGCAACTCCTCTTGTTTTATAACCTCTCTTGACAATTTGAGTAAATGTTCTACATGGTTCGAGTGCATGTGCTTTTGATAAAATTCTACAATTAACGTGGGTTTTTTTTGTTGTTGTTTTTAATTCAGTGTATACCTTGTGTACCATATATGGCATGTTTTCTACAATGTTTGATTTGATTCTTTACGTCCCATCAACAATCTTTCAGTTAAACAGGGACGGGTCTTCCTGGGTTGAACCAGTACTAAGCTAGGATAAATGTGTCTTGCTCAATGACCACAATGCAGTGACGCCGGTGAGGCTCGAACTCGCAACTCTTCAGTCTCGAGTCAAGCACTCTACCCCTGAGCCACTGCGCTCACTTTTCTACAATGTATGTAGGTGTGAATGTGAATTGGATACAATCCTAGACCATTTTACCTGCATTTGCAATCACAATAAAACTACAAAAGTGAGCTACTATAGATCAACTAGCAAAACACAATTAGCATGGGCAGATCCAGAGGGGGACAGGCGGTCGGGACCCTCCCCCCCTGGAAAATCACATGTGACTATAGGTTTCCTTAGAAAAACTGGAACGCACCCCCTTGAGAAGCAATTGTACCCCCTTGGGTACAATTACTTCCCAAGGGAGGTTCGTACAGCCTTCTGTGAAATATGTTGATGACTAAAACAAAGTTGTCAGGACCCCCCACCACTGACGAAATTTTCTGGATCTGCTTAGGATTACCCTGTATGCCGGCTAGGTTAACTGCTCCTGTGGTACCTTTTTTCTTCTATGTATTTCCCTATTGATTTTTGATCTTTGACTTCAAAATGTCTTACCATCCTAACATGTTACATTATGCTCAAATGATTTGAGCCAAGGCTTAAAGTCGCAGTAAACAATATTTCAGTCATGTCTGGACTCCTCCTAGAGAGAGGGAGAGAGAAAAAAAGAATCAGATAGACTAAAAGGCCCCGACCACCACCATTTGCCTCAAGTAAAGCAAATGTCATCCTGTCAACAAGCCAATTATGACAGGGCCATCTCTCTTAAAGCTGCCACAGAGAGCGCACCACACTACCACCCCTCAAATGATTTGATTCTGACTCAAATGATTTGTTTCTGGAAACATTTGAAGTAGTTTGAATAACAAATTATAAATTTGTCTGCTTATATTCTTAGATGAGGCTCTGAGGTAAGATTGTCTTGCAGTGATCATGGATGCACAAGAGGAAGAAAAATCAGATTCTGTCACTATCATATATAGTCGACAACAGCCCGAGAAATCAAGATTGTCCGATTCAGGTTTGAAACATTTCAAGTACATGCATAACTTGTCTAGGTTTCTTGAAGAGCTACATCTGCAGACTGAGTTGAGAACGTCAGAAGAGGAATGCAAAGATATATACAGCGCTGTAACAGATATGGTGTGGGAAATACTTCATCTTGTGGCAAGAATAAATCCACTATATAAAGTGTCTAAATTATTATCAGTAGGGAGTTATGCAGAAAGGACAAGACTTGTACATCCAAGTGAGTTTGACTTTGTTGCTGAAATAGAACTCTTATCTGTAGAGAGTAGAGTGAGATGTAAAGCTGAATGCAACAATTTGGGTTGTGTTCACATAGTGCTTCAGGATCAAAGTTTAATAAAACAGCTTGACAGAATCATCTATCATCCACAGGACACAAGTGATAAATTCTGTAGCTCTGAGTGTATTTATATATCGCCAACTGCATTCCGGAAAGATTTCTGGTCATGTTTCAATGTAGCCACCCATCTAATGAATCTAATGGGCAATGGAGCAAAGATAGATAAAAACTCTGGATCATTGACATTATTTTCTGATCTCCCACATTTGGATCTTAATTTGACTGGACCAAACATGACAACTGTCATGTGCTGGATGTCTTCCCTTTCTGGAGAAGAGCTTGGAATATCAGTTGATGTTACACCTGTTGTAACTATTTCAAATGATATCCCCCAGTCATGTGGTGTAGATATGCAAATGCTCCATGAGGTAACTGGTGGCTCTTATCAAATGAGGGTAGTTCCCACTGTCAACCGAGAATGTGAGAATGGGAATAGGAGTAATTCTGAGAAAAAGCTTTGTTGGCGTTTGTCTTTTTCCGTCATGGAAACTGGTATGGTGCAGAGAATGAAAGACATCCACAAGAAGTGTCTACGATTACTTAAATATATCAAAGGAAAGCATGGCAAACCCCTGAAGGAGTTGGAATCGCATGAATTGATAGAAAAGGGTCTCTGTACAAAAACATTGAATTTGATCAACTACTTGAGCGATATGAACTTTTTAACAACATACATGATGAAGATGGCTGTTCTGTCCCATGACCTTCACTGTAAAGAGAAGGATGAAAACCTGGGAGAATGTATGCTGTCTGTTGTTGGGTATCTTAGATCATGTGCTGAAGACAGCTTCTTATCAAATGTTTTCATGCCAGGTAAAAATTCTTGGTCTAATTTAAGCAAACCTCCTGGTGTCGGACCCGCTCTAATGTTTCCCATTATAGATAAACTGGTGAAAGTGTTTGAAGAGATAGCTGATAAAGAAGATTACAACTATAAGGACAGTTTTGATAATTTCTCTGCGGTACAACAAGAACTGGTAGATTCTGACAGGTGTTAAACCTTGTTCTACTGAAGAATTCATTATGCCCTTCAAAAGGTATCTATACCCCTGAAAGAATTTGTTTTGTTTCCTTGCCCCCAAAAATGAAAAAAGAAAAAAAAACAAAAAAAAAATCATATTTTTATCAGTGAATATGCCCAAGTGTTGTATTTTTCTCCTTGATGTACACACTAATTTCTAAACAGTCCAGCTGCCAGTTTACATGTACATTAATGTTTGATTAGATTTTTACGTCCCATCAACAATCTTTCAGTTATATAGGGACGGGTCTTTCTGTGTTGACCAGTACTAAGCTAGGATTAATGTTCTTGCTCAAGGACACAACGCAGTGGCACCGGTGAGGCTCGAACCCGCGGCCCCTCAGTCTCAAGTCAAGCACTCTACCACTGAGCTCCCATGTACATTAATGAGCCGGTGTCCCACATAAGGTACAAATTGGCATGTGTGTACAGTGAGATTTGAATCAGTCTGTGCATCCACACAGTCTGATCATTCTGAGTTTTCTGCATGAAGAAACAATGAACCATTAGCTACCAATAGAGCGCCCATTAACCTGTAAAGCGCCAAGAAAAACATGCATCTGAAAATGTTGTCTGCTGGAGTCGTCTGCTGCAAATAAATGCCTAACATTACTGACGAATTAAGTATAGAAGCAAACAGCGTGGACCCAGAACAGACTGCTCCTATAGCAGTCTAATCTGGGTCCACACTGTTTGCCATAGTAGCTTCTTTAACATTTCAGCAGACGAGAAAAGCAGACGACATTTGTTGCGATTGGCGCATTAAGGGTTAAAGACTTTGACCAGGCTGACCCAAGTCTTTGTTGGGGGCACATTGCTCATTTGTATTACTAGAAAATAAAAAGCTAAATGGAACTTAGTGACCATCATCCTCAGTTGGCTTCTTGCCCTGAATCTGCAGTTACCAAAAAAGGATACATCCTGGCATCCTGCAAGCAAACAATATGAACCCTGATTAGACTGCTCCAAGGAT
Organism: Loripinus fragilis; assembly: GCA_964019695.1. Lineage (NCBI taxonomy): Eukaryota > Metazoa > Mollusca > Bivalvia > Lucinida > Lucinidae > Loripinus > Loripinus fragilis. Next base: position 40,004,777 of record OZ026515.1, read on the forward strand.
CCATATTATTTGCAATTTAGGCAATCTAAGAACATAAGTAGATAACTAAGCAGACAACAAAAGTTGTGACTGGTGCGCTAAAGGTTGATACACAGCAACAACAAAAGATAAATAAGTGTACAAGGTAATAGATTTATAATTTTATTTTCGTACAAGACATAGTTATTCCAGAGTAAAGCCTCCAAGACGCAAATAAATTAACATATTGGCCTTAACATGAAAAACCTGTCTTCAGGATCTACGTCATCCGTTGAGGAAGATCAATATCTTATCAGTCAGAAATCATGATTTTTCCTTTGATCCAGGGTTCATACATGCAAGTTTATGTAAAATTCGAGGATTTTTCAAGAACTTCTGAAAGACTCTTCTACCATTTTCAAGGACTACAAGTTTAATTTAAAAAAAAAATACACATTGAAATTTCACTCCAGAAATGCTATACAGAGGTAATGAAGAAATTAGTATAAAAAAAATAGTATAAAATCGGTGTGCCTTTATTTGGTGCAGCATATGCTGCACCAAATAAAGGCACAATAATTTTATAATGATCTAGGTCTCTATCAACAGTGTGATATCCTACAGAGAGTGGTACAATTCAAGGACTTTCACGGTTTCAGAGTGATTATCCAGTACTTTCCAAGACAGACTTAATTTTCAAGGACTTTCAAGAAAGCCCTCTATGTATAGTGTTTTTTCAAGCCTGTACGAATGCTGTGATCTCTACATTTGTTCCCTGACCTAAATTTTACTACAAACAACATTTTCGAATTTGTTGCTGCTTTCAGAAATTAGAGAAAACATAATATTTCATATGAATTGTCAATTGTCTGCAGACATAAACAATTCACATGACATTTCAAGACCCGTTTTCTCCCCAAATCTAGAAAAATATATAACTTGTCGTCTGCTGCAGTCATGATTGGTGTTTTAACTCTTTGCTTGCTGTTGTTGTATGTTTCAAAAACAGTTAAGACCCAGATCAGCTCCGACAAAATGTCGGGCCTGATCTGGATCCAAACCTTTTGTCACTCTGACGGTATTTCTCAAATAAATTTTCTCATAAGACTATTTTTGAAAAATGGTCATTTTCCTATAACTCCTTTGTAAGATTATCTCTTTATAACACGATTCACTTTGTAAAATTATCTCTTCTTATACAGGGTTGCCATATCAATATCCATTTCAAAATTCCCTAACCTTTCAATGACTTTTTCCCCACTTTCTACAATTTTCCAGACCCTTTATGAAGGCTGCTAATACCCTTTCTCATCCATCAACAATTCGAAAATTTGTACAAATATTTGTTTGATTTAATCTTTAAAGAAAACTCCTAAATCAAGAATATTAGAAAAGAGATGTTTCTGAATATAAACTGCTGCCATTTATAGAAAATATAATTTTCAGAAATCTTTCAATATTTTTAGAATATTTCTAAATTCCTCGACTTTTCCCTGACTTTTTTCATAATTTCCTTGACCGAAAAGAAAATACCTTGACCTGCAAAAAAAATCTTTTTTCAAGACATTTTTCTCTGACCCTGGCAATCCTGCTAAAAACAGTCCATTCATATAGACACCGAACATTAAAAAGGGACTGTACTCTATTATTTTTGAACCAATACAGGTGTAGGCATATATCTATTAGAGGCCATGTGTTCCTTCAGATAATCTCCCCCTTTCTCCTCATACTCAGCTCTTGAGATCCACGAAGAAGCAAAAGTTGGTGCTGTGGCCCACTTCCGGGCCCCTAGCCAGGCATCTAGTGATGGATTTGCTGCAAAAGGAAAATAAAACTAAAATACTTTTTTATTCTTAAAGGAACTCTGGGTATTACCATAAACCCTTAATATGCCAATGGCAACATAAGTCATCTGCTTTTCTCGTCTGCTGAAATGTTTAAGAAGCCTCTATGGTAAACAGTGTGGACCCAGATCAGACTGCTCCTATAGGAGCAGTGTCTTCTGGGTCCATGCTGTTCCCTTCTATACCTAATCGGTCAGTAATGTAAGGCAATTATCTGCAGCAGACGACTTCAGCAGACAACATTTTCAGATGCATTTTTTTCTTGGCACTTTAAGGGTTATAGTAGAGATTCTGGCCAGTCATGCCTCCAGATAAGAGTGCGTAATTAAAGCTGCATAGTCTGTAATTTTTGATCTTCTAATTTTAAAAATAATGTTTTTATTTTTCAAGAACACAGTAAAAATTCTCAAATTCAGGTAAACATTTTACCATTCTCGTAAATCTTAACAAGTTATCACTATCAAAACAACTGCATTTATGTTAAAATTCAACGGTTTAGAATTATTGGAGGGACGCAAATAATTACCAACAAGAGAAAAATACACCTATTTGATAAGATAATTCACTTTTCCATGCAGTTTTCAGCTGTACTGAACATTTTTATTGTGAAAACATAGCTTAATTCTACTTTTACAAATGATTTAAAAAGATAATAAAATTTTTCGAAAAATCTTCATAGTTACAGAGTATGCAGCTTTAAAAATTAATTTTGTTATTTCTAAACCAAAACATATGTTGTGTGTACTCAAAAGACGGTCGCAAAAGAACTGTCTCAATGAGACGGTTCTTTTGAGGACACAAAACATATATTTAAACCAATGAATTAGAAAGCTATCACAATTTTACGCGTAAAAGTTCCCTTCTGGACCTATGAACTCCACAGTCAAATCTTGTTTTTTTCCAAGTCTTCAGGACCAGAGGTTTTACTTTGAATAATCAGTAAGTCAAATCAAAATTAGTCGTTAAAAATATTTAACAAAAAAAGATTATTTCAGTTTTTCCTATCAAATACAATATATCGTATATAAAGGGTGTTAAGAAAGTTTGTTCTGCAATAAAATTATTTTCCTGTAAGTTTAGTAATAATGTGTTAAATTACATAAAAGGCACTAATATTCTGGATAAGAAATAAACAATGGGCCATGAAAACAATGTTGAACAAAAAACAATACCCCATTGAATTTTTTGGGCTTGAAGACCAAAAGGCGGTATACAACAAAAGAACATTGCCATGCAATGAAACTAGTGATCAAAACCGTTCCTAATTGGTTAAGAAACTCCTTGGATGTGTATTCATTTTATATAAACTTTGGGACATTTCCTATACTGAAAGGCTATATAACAACCATCCAAAATCATAAATTTCACAAATTGTGGGAAAAATCTGGATTTTTCCGAACATTTGAAACACAGTACCCATAGAAAACGTCATTTTGTAACGTCATTTTATGCCATACACTATAAAGTATCACAGGCAACAACAGGTTCATAGAAAATGCAAATTTTTCAGCACCCTTTCTCATCCATGATTCAAAATTCTTTGATGAACTGCGGAATTAATTTTCTTAACACCCTTTACATGTATGTTCTTGCTGCTTAAAGTAATGGCTCCCTGAGACATTTCTTTTAAGCCCCCAAAAGATATGTTTGGGTAGAAAATTAATAAAATGTGCATAAATAGGCCATTTTCTCCGAGAATGATGTATCCCAAATTTAATTTGAATACGAAGATTTTACTATAAGAGTTCAAATTATTGCATTTTTACTGCATTATATGGGCTTTTTGAAAACAATGTAGATCCAAATCAGTTGGCTTCTAATGAAGCCACCTGATCAGAACCCACACTGTTTTTCAGTCTGATTGAAAATACATGCTAACAATTGGAATGCTGCAGGTTTACAGGATAAAAATTGAGAAGTGTAGTATATAAAACCCATAAATGCAAAGCTATTCAGCATGACAAGCCACCAGATAATGCTACCTATCACATACAATAAAAGTCCTTAACTAACCCATTACTCCACATTAATGCCTTTGAAATATCACATATCACATATTTGAAAATATTATGGAAAATGGAGCATTTGCTCTTTTGGAGCAAATGCTTCATTTTCCATAATATTTTCAAAAGTATTCAAAACTTAACTGACATTTTTCTTGATTTTTTTTTCAATGTTGTCTAAAAATAGAAAATGATGTCATGATCTAAAAATAGCCTATGAAGTAAAGGGTTAAACAAAGATGTACAGCTAATCAGCAGGACTACAGGTCTAATTTTTGGTCTGGGCCATCATTTTAGTCCAGACTATATATCTGTAAGCAGTGATGGCTCTTGCAAGACTATGACTTTCTTGACAAAGGAGAAGGGCTACCGAGACCATTGCTGCCGGATGTCACATTGAGGTGGACATATATGTGAATTATTTGCAGAATTAAACCTGGGGATTAGGAGACATACATGAACCAGTCACAAATAATGTATACATTGTCTCATTCAGGTGGACATGTGTGTGTGTGGGGGGGGGGGGGGGGGGGGGGGGGGGGGGGAGGGGGCAACCTACTTTATAAAGTATGGTACATATGCGCCACCAGAATAGCCCCCTTCTTAAGGCCGGATATACATTGGTTATGAAATTCATAATTTCTTTACATTTATAGGCATTGTAAATCAACAAGTTTTACAAAAAAAACCCTTCTGTGTCATCTGTATACATGATATGATATACTTTAACTAGCAAACAAGCGTCATGTTTACCTGTTAAGCACAAGCAAAAAGGCCTCAGAAACAATCTAATTGGAATTTGCAATTGATATGCATTGCATTTATGATCCTTTAATGCCACCATAGATATTTTCTTTTCGTTCTTGGCACCCTCTATGATGAATCCATGCACTGGTGCTGATATATGAAATCATGAAACGGCGATTTTCCTTTGTTTTTGACAAGTTAGGTGTATTATAAAATGGAGCATTATACCAAATGACTTTTCAACACATGCTACATAATATACATTTAAAGGTAGCAAATTCATATGATTAAACATGAATAGAATTTTGGAAAATTGGTATACATAAATAGGGTTGGTATGAAAAATCCAAGCCACATGTATGTACCAATTTCATAGCCAAGATACACCCACATCTACCATACATACCTGCTTTGAACACATTAAAAGTGGACTGAAAAGGCCTCATTTCCAAGAGCTCCTTACTGATGCGCTCTAGTAGATTTGGGAAGTTTGCATTGCTTCCCGTCAGGAACACATACTGTGCAAGTCTGTTCTGATCTTCAGGAGTAAATTTCTTGAACATATAATCCATGGTTTCAGCTATACCAGCTTGCTCTAGACCAATCATGGAGGGCTCAAATAACAGCTCGGGTACTCTAGAAAAGATAGTCTTTATTACACATAGTAAACAACACTTGGGCAAGCCTGTGCAACAATAACTCTATTTATATGACTCCTATAAAATACCTCCTCTGATTGGCTGAAGCTAGCTTACACTGGTTGTGATAGATCTTGATGTCAAACAGTGATTGTTTATGTCAGTGCTGACAGAGAGCTAAAAATAGATTGAACTAAATCTTGCCAAGGTGACATTACTTTTGTCACTGTTGATAGAGAGCTAAAAATAGATATTGCAACACTGACTGATTTCTTATGTATATTTCACAGGTAAAATATATTGAATTCAGAATTTGTTCATTTTATGAGAACAGCATTTACCCCATTTATGCTGAATGGAATTTCCCACCGTTATCAATTGGAACAGTCCATTTCTGTTTTAAGGGATGCTAGGTGTTATTTTTCATTTTTATTCAAGTTTTAATAGAAAATTATGCAAGCAAACAGTGGAGAACCCGATCAGACGCCGCATTCTGAGGCGTCTGCACTATTTGCCTATGTCCCACAAAAAGGACGCTAGTCATGTATGGGTTGAAAAGTGCAATTAATTTGCTAATCTCATAAGAGTTGCAGAAATTTGGGAAGTATATTGTTGAAATAATCTTCCTAGGAACATCTTACTTAAGTAAATTTATAATATGAAAATACTTTAAATAAAACTAGGATAAGAGAGACAGTGTCATATAACAAAACAATTGGTGCATTCTTTTTCGGTTAACATCAGGATTAGTCAACCCTCGAAAGTGATGTTCACCTCGGCTTCGCCTGGATGAACATCACTGTTCTCGGGTTGACAAATCCTGATGTCAATCTCAAAAGAATGCATCAATTGTATATTATAACACAGACATACAAGCACTGAACACTAAAATGTGCATGTAGAACAATTCAATGAAGCATGATATCTGCTTTTAGTCAAACCTTCATATACTAGCCTAGTTTGTGTATGCCAACAGCCAAGACCATAACAAGAATGCACCAATGTGCAGACCCTACTGAGCCTTCTCTATTCTTAAATGATGTATCAAAATCTCTTGAAGTGGCTCATTGTATTCAGCACAGGTTTAGATAAACAAAAGTTTTTGTGTATTTTAACATATGTTGTGGGTGCTCAAAAGAACCGTCTCATTGAGACGGTTCTTTTGAGTGCCCACAACATATGTTTTGGTTGAGAAATAAGAAAATTATTTTTTGTTATGCATTCTTATTAACTAAAGGCCTGATATTCAGGATATAATTATAAAGCAATTATTAACCCCATTAAAGCCTAGTGGACGTTTCATTATGTTTTGTATGAAAATAATTGCAGAATAATGTTCACCATCCTCCCCCATCTGGAAGCCATAGCGTATAGTCAAGCGGGGTGGTAACACTTATATGATATATATATATTTGTGTATACAAACCTGATTCTCTCTACAGCAATATGAAGTCTGTAGTATTCTGCTATATCAAATTCTCCCGCTGCCTCATCCATCTCTCTGAATAAAAGAAAGAGAAGTACATGCAATGGTAATGAGATAATAGTATTCCTATTAGTCATTTGATTATCATCTGTTAGTCCATTTAAAAAGGCTTTGTAGCAAACTGTCGACCAGATCAGATAGTTTGTTTGATTTGATTCTTTACACCCCAGTCAACAGTTTTTCAGATGTGTCAGGATGGGTCTTCCGGGGTTGAAACAGTACTAAGCGGGGATTAATGTCTCTTGCTGAAGGATACAACGCAGTGATGCCGATGAGGTTCAAATCCGCAACCTCTCGATCTCGACTCAAGACTCTACCACTGAGCTCCCCACCAGATGGGTAGTCTGATCTTGGGTCCACACTGTTTGTGTGTATGCCAAAATTTGTCCATGATGTAAGCATTTACATGCAGCAGATGACTTCAGCATACAACATTTTCATATACATTTTTTTCATAGCAGGCAAAGGGTTAGATCTTTCAAATCAACTTTTTCAAAAAATTCTTTCACGAATACCAGCAGAGTGTCAAACACCCTGGATTGAGATCAGGCCCCTGAACTGGGTCCAAACTGCTTGTAAAAAAAACGAAGACCCAGGTGAAATGCAGAAGAAGAGGGCATTTCATCAGGGTCTGCACTGTTTTTGAAGATTAAAACAATTTTTAGAGACTTTAGTTTAGGGGGACAGGGGGTGGGGGGGGGGGGGGGGAGACGACAGGGGAGATATTATTCTATGGGTGGTTGGTGCGAAAAGTTTTCAAATTATATGACCGAATCTAATTACATGGGTGGTTGGTACTTCGATGCGTGGAAGGGGAAGAAAGAATATTATCTGCCTAAAAAGAGAGAAGTTTTTTTATCAAATTTAGCCAAAAAAACGCTTAGAGCTAAGTAAACCGCAGCGGAAACGGCCATTTTTGTTTATGCCAAATCGTCAAAACTCGGATGTTTCCATCGAATATTGGTAAAAACGGTACCCAAATAAACTCCCCAATAATGGGTTCTGTAGAGGTCATTACTTCCCTTGGGAAACATGTATTTTCAGAAGAATTTATTCAAGGAAACAACGCTGTAGGGTAATTAGGCTACTGGTAAAAGCCAATACCTGTAAAACCCTGTACTGATAAAGATTGAAACTGGACATTGGAATAATGCATTTCACCTGCAAGTTTATTTTGTCAATACTGAGAAAGATGCACAATTGATTACACTAATTATAATTGTGAATTGATCTGTTTGATTGCTTTGCACCGTTAAGGTAGCCCCTAAGTTCATATTATTCTTTCTGTTGAGGCTTTATTAATTCAATTTGCTTTATGGCACACTCAGTCTCTCATGACCCCCCCCCCATACACACACACCACCACTCCTATTTTCTTTCCTTAAAACGATCCAATGTCTTACTGTGACATTTAATTTTGGCAGCAAATGAGGAACCAAAGAGCGGCATTAATGTGAGCAAAAATGTGGTGTTAATGTCTGAATTCGCTTGCGGATTTTGGAAGATCTCTTTAGTCTACACACCCAGGGTCTAGAGGGGGCTACGCGATTAAATCTGAAATACAGCCTCTGGGGAGTTAATCGCAGAGATGCGCATGCATACTTGCAACTGTCTGATATTAACATCCAAATTGCGATGAAAAAGATCGACCAGCTGTATTTTTACCTTTGTTTCCTCTTGTCTAAAGGAAAAAATGTATTTTACACATCAAACTCGAAGTTCAGCCATGCGCGTGGGTAAATGGGGAATTTTACACCACTGGGCCTTAGGCAAATTGAATTCTATGGGTAGTTGGTGTACAAAACTACAAAACTTTCTGATTACATGGATGGTTGGTGTCTGAGGTAATTGAATTCAATGGGTAATTGGGTAAAAAAAAAGTGCCGTCTCCCTCCCCCCACCCCCGTGTGTTTTTTTCTGGAATAGCCCTCACTGGTATACAAAGGGTTAAGATTAATATATCTGACATACTTCTGGTACTCTGGGTCATGTTCCTTCAGCATAGTTTCTAATTCTTCTAGATTCTCCTCTTCAGCCTCAGAGTCACTGTCTGTATCAGGGTTCTGAAATATAAGACCAAGCGATGGTATAACAGCTTTAGCCCTTAATGCGCCAATAGCAACAATAGTCGTCTGCTTTACTCGTCTGCTGAAATGTTTAAGAAGCCTCTTTGGTAAACAGTGTGGACCCAAATCAGACTGCTCCTATAGGAGCAGTCTGTTCTGGGTCCACGCTGTTTGCTTTTATACTTAATTCGTCAGTAAGGTTAGGCAATTATTTGCAGCAGAAGTCTTCAGCAGATGACATTTTCAGATGCTTTTTTCTCTTGGCGCTTTAAGGGTTAGATCTTGTATTTTCCACTTAAACCTTTGCCCCCTTGGAAATTTTTCATTTTTTTTTTGTCGTCTGCTGCTTTTTTCATAATCAACTTTTTCGCAAGAAAATTTCAGGAATACCATCTTCTTATCTAACAGATTGGATCCTGATCAGGCCCGACATTTTGTCGGGCCTGCTCTGTGTCCAATCTGTTTGCAAAGGTTAAAAGCAGACGACACTAGGAGACAAAACATTTCAAACATTTCTGGTCCTTAGAGATCATTTAACTCTTTATCTCATAGTGTCATTTGTTGATAACCTTTGCAAAGAGTTTGGACCCAGATGAGGCCCGACATTTTGTCGGGCCTGATCTGGATCCAAATTGTTTGACACCCTGATGGTATTCTTGAAAGAAATTTTAGAAAAAGTTGATTTTGAAAAGAATCAGCAGACGACAAAAAAGCATGAAAGATTACCTAGGAGGCAAAGAGTTGATCAACCTGAAATAAGACAGTGGACCAGCAATGAGCATTGTATCTATTTATAGTCTAGAGGACTCATTTGTTTGTTTGTTTGCTTGATTTGATTCTTTAGGTCCCATCAACAATCTTTCAGTTAAACAGGGACTGGTCTTCCTGGGTAGAACCAGTACTAAACTTGGATAAATGTGTCTTGCTCAATGATCACAACGCAGTGACACCGGCGAGGCTCGAGCCCGCGGCCTCTCGGACTCGAGTCAAGCACTCTACCACTGAGCCACTGCGCTCCCAAGACTCATTTAATTCAGTTAACCAGAGCTCTTTGTCTGGTCCAGAGTGTGGTCATTTAATGTAGAAATGATCCTAAAATGGCTGGGCCACCTGAGCCCACCTCTGGGCTAGAACTAATATTCCTGACACAAAGGATGTTAGAAACTATCCAAGTCTACTTTATTTGACTCTTTGGAGACAAAAATAGTGAGTGTGATCAGGAAATACCACAATCACAAACTGCAGATAAACCTTAGACACCGTAAGTAACAGCCACACCACAATCACCAGACACCAGGAAGACAAACTAAGCAAAGCAACCAGCTCTCTCTTCCCCATCAAGATGATTGCAAAACTAGAATGGACACAAAGTAACGCACAACAAAACAATAGAACAATAACAGAATCCCACAATGGGAGAAACAATCAACAATGTGTTTCATCAATCAATCAGCAAAAACATTTAAGCCATGGGGGGCTTAAATGCATTTTACTGGTATCAAAGCTTCACCCTAGATTCTGCTGTTGTTGAAGCACAAAAAATGTTTAGCTCCCATGGAGACTTCCTAACTATTGCAATGTATCATCATAGAGGCTTCCTAACTATTGCAATGTATTATCATAGAGAAACAATCTAATCAAATTAACACAATGGAACAAGGAAAAGGGCTCACAATGTTTTTAATAATTTTCAAATGTCCTTTTTCTCAACTACCTGAAAACTAGTGCATATGTTTCTGCTTGCAATGGAAGAAGCATATTAGTGAAATCAGCTGTTAGGGCACTTATACCACTACCACATAGCTCGAAAAACATAGTAATAACATAACATTAACTTTGCATCGACAGCGGTTCAACATTGTTTTTAATGGCTTTATTCCAGCTTTGACGAATATTTATTTCAAACAACTTTGAGTAACAATGTAGAGCAATTAGCAATAGATTGAGGCATATAATACTTTGTACACACTGCAGTGCTATAACTTACAATTTCTTTATAGACATCCCAGTCTTTATCATCCTGCCCGAATGTGTCATCTTTCTTGGCTTCTGTGAAAATAAATGATATGGGTCGATGAGTAAAGTTACTTTCACATATTAGCCACATAAAGAACCTGAAATTAGCCACTGCTTTATGTTAAAGTAAAAATAAATTCATTGAATTTCAGAGTATAGAGTGAATTTTATAATTGATTTCCTTGTTTTTTACCAACACTGTTGGATACTTAAAAGAAGTGACTGACTGGCAGAGTTCTTTTCAGTACTTCACAACATATTTTGATCTAAGTCTAAGACAATTTGAGCCACAGTGTGATTTCCAACAATGTGGCATTTTGACAAGTGTAGACTCAGATGAGCCTGTGCAGTCTCCTTTTAAGCTTAGAAACTCCAAATGCTGTTCGGTCAGTAGCTTGACAGTCAAAGAATATTTAAGCGACAAGCAAAGGCTCTGATCAGACTGTGCGTATGTGCAGGCTGGTCTGAGGCTTTGCTAGTAGCACACACCACATTGTTAGAAATCTCATGTCACGGCTCATTTTTTGACTCCTCAAACAATTGATTATCTGATGCTTTTATTATATAAACTTCCCAGTAAAACTTCTTTTACTAAAACTTACAGTGAAAACTCAGCTCCAGCAGGCTTTAATATGACAAGGATCGAAAGTATTTACTCTTGCATGCTAGGTAATTTTTCATGTTTTTGTCGTCGTCTTCTGACTTTTTACAAAATTAACTTTTTCAAAAAATTCTTTCAGGAACACTATAAGAGTGTCAAACAGTTTGGATCCAGATCAGGACTGACGTTTAGTCAGTCCTGATCTGTGTCCAAACTGTTTGCAAAAGTTATCAGCATCGCCGCTAGCAAGGAATGAGTTACGAAAGACATAGCCCTAGATCAGTGTTATTTACTCTTCTCCAAGACAACTTGTGTTGCAAGATTCCAATTCGCACATCAAATATGCCATCACATGAGATTCTGGTACTTAAGGCCACCTTTAAACACATATGCTGACCAATGTATCCGGCGAGGCTAGATGTCCATATTTCAGCCTGAGTCTTCATCTACATCCAAACTTTGTGTATGTTAGCAGCAAAGACTCTGGTAAGTCTGCGCATTTGCACTGGCTTGCCTAAGCCTTTGTTGCTGGACAATGCGACAAGTACCAAAATCCTTTGATGACTCAAATATTTCTGAAAAAAAAAACATGGGAAGATGGTTGCATTTTTTCAGCTATAAAACAATCTGTCTGACCTAAAACAAATTGGTTTGTCTGTTTGATTTGATTCTTTACGTCCCATCAACAATCTTTCAGTTATGTAGGGACAGGTCTTCCTGGGTTGAACCAGTACTAAGCTAGGATTAATGAGTCTTACTCAAGGACACAATGAAGTGACGCCGGTGAACCTAAAACAGTTTTAAACTATAGCTTGTAATACATACTGCCAGCCAGCTGAGATATAATTCTCATTCTCTGTTGAGCAGCAAAAGTTCTTCTCTTGGCCATGTCTGATCTCTTCTGTTTCTTCATGTTTCTTACTTCTAACAGTTTCTGTAACAACAATTGGAATACTTTATGTGAAATCTGCCTATGCTAATGCAAACAACAAAGTCTGATCACAACTTCTAGCTAATCAGTAGCTGATCTGGCTAGCTTGAGTCTTAACAGGCCTAGAGGTTATATTAAAATACATTCATTCTAAGCTCATAAGCTTGAAAGTTATCCTGCTCATAAATGTTAAAATGCCAACAAATTGTTGGCATTTTAACATTGATTAGCAGGATATACACACAATCTGAATGTCTTAAGCATGAAAACTGCTTTTCAGTTTTTATGAGCAGTTTAATTTCCATGCTCAGTTGAGCATGAAAAAAGTTTATAACCTTGAAACCTGCTTGCGAACGCTGGATATAAGTATTCTAGTGACATGGATCTCATTTAACGCTTCCTTGACAGATGGTATCTTCTATCCATTTTGACAGTATTATGTTTAAATTGTCCATCATTTATTTTCAAGGGTTACAGATAAAGGGGCACATGCTTTAAGGGGCTATTTTGGCCCCATCCAGAGCCAAAATCTGAAAATTGCTTTTCATCAATTTGTTTGGATTGTTTTATTAGAAGAATAACTGAAATGTAAAATCTCAGCCTTTATTTAAATTTTACCGTTGCTATGGTAACAAAAATGGCCTACAAAATAAGCTTAAAACAGAGAAATTGCCATTTTGGACCAAATTTAAGGCTTTTGGAAACAGATTTTTAAGAATTAGATATCAGCACAGCTAAATTACCAAAAAATCCCTTTAATATGTTGTGTGCCGTTGTAATTCTCATCTTCTGTTAAAATATATTTTTGGTATTTGCTTGTGCCCTATGTTAATTTCTCTGACAAACCTGTCAATTTTGCTCCAAAATGGTCAATTTCCTATTTTCAGCCTATTTTGGCGGTCATTTTTGTTACCATAGCAATGGTAAAAGTCAAAGTAATTGTTCACTTTAACACTTTGGTTATTGTTCTTTTAAACTAATAGGAACAAACAGGTGAAAAACAATTTTTATATTTAAGCCCCATAGGGAGCCAAAAAAGCCCCTTAATGCACATAGCTCTTTGCATTTGCAAGGTAAAATGTATATCTGTGCAGAAAGACTGTTTTATATCTCTAGCAAAAAATGTACTCTAATGATGCGACATTTTGCAACAACATGTAAAGTCACGAGAACTGGAGGACTTTTAGGGTATTTTTATAAAGGAAAATCTCTGTTCTTGTATGCATATACACAGGTTTAGATAAACAAAATTTTTGTGCGTTAAATTGTTAATATTTTCTTACCCATCAGTATTAACATATGTTTTGGATGCTCAAAAGAACCGTCGCATTGAGACGGTTCTTTTGAGCACCCACAACATATGTTTTGGTTGAGAAATAAGAAAATTATTTTTTTGATACGCACTCTTAACTAAAGTCCTGTTATACATCAATCCACTTTTGAGATCTCTTTAACCCACTTCTTTTAATATTATACAGTAAATGTTTAAATTTTGAACACTAGTTGGATGCCAAAAAAGGTCTAGACAAACAGAGCAGACCCAGATCAGACTGCTTCTGAAGAAGTCGGAGCAGAGCTGCCACCACTGACTAAAACCAAAGTTCCCTGACTATTCTCTGGCCTGGCTGCATTTTAACTGACCAGAAAATGACAAAATCTGACAACCTCAACACATTGGACATCAAAAGTTTACAGACAAATGGATGCCAGCTCAATAACATAATACAATCATTTTATCAAAATCACACATCCATGCACGATCTACATTGATTTTATTTGGCCATTTTTACTGCCTTGTATGGGAGTCAATCCCAATCCAAAAATGGCCTTTATTTTTCCAATTTCACTTATTTTAGTACTTATTTTCCCAATTTTTATGATATTTTTTCCCAAATATGAAGGAAAAGGTAGCTTCCCAAAATCCCAAATAAAATCACTGATCTATATGAAACCTTTTGTCTTAAATTCAAGAAGACTAACTCTTCAATGTGAGCTGCAACCAGAAAACTTAAAAGGACACAGAACTTTTAACCCTAAATTACAAATTCCCTGACTTTAATCCATAATAAGAAATTTTCCTGATCCTATTTCAAATTTTCTCGACTATTCCTAATTCTTATCTTTTTCTTCAAGTTTCCCTGACTTTTTCAGGTCAATAGCAACCCTGCAGTTTTAAAATTCAGTGAGTCTTCCCCTCTTCCTTACCCCCCTTTCAACACAATGAATTTAATACTGGGCCATGTAGCGCAGTCGGTAATGTGTCTGGCTACAGATTTGAATCTGACTGCAGATCCGGGGGTCGCATGTTCGATCCAGCCCAGTCCCTTACTTTCGTGGAGATTGATCATGAGATAATCTCTACGGTCATTCTCCTCCCTGCCACTGAAACATTCAAGAAAAGTTGTTGTCAGTTACAAGCGAAAGTATGTGCACTAAGTACTGGTTAACCGCTTGTTCAAGCTTACCCAGGAAAAAGTGTGGTTAGGTGAACTGACCGTCCCGCCATGACCTTAGCTGTTGACTTGGGACATAAAGCAAAAAAAAAAAAAACCCAAAAAACAATATCTTTAACTACAAAACCTTCATTACCCAAACTAGGAACCTCCCAATATCTTACCTGTCTCTTCTGTCTGACCTCATGTAGCCAACCTTGAAAATCTGTGAGCCTTTTTCTCTCTAACAAAGCTTCAGCCTCTACTTCCTGCAAGTAAAAACAATGTAAGTTTTTGTGTGTGTTTTTTTTTTCATTTTTTTAATTGTTTATTTGTTTTTTTTTCTTGTTTTTTTTTTGAAAAAAAAAAAAAAAAAAAAAAAAAAAAAAAACAATTAATTAAAAAAAAAGAAGAAAAAAAAAGAAAATGAAGAAAAAAAAGAGAAAAAAAGTTTTCTTGTTAATCTACATTTGAAACATACTACATTTTCATACAAATCTGTTCATTCCATTCTAACAGCACAGCACAGTGATAGAAACAATATCTATGTGATACACAAAATAAAATGGAAAAATTCATTATATCAGGGGTAACAACCAACGTCATAGTGCAGATATCAGAAGCACATGATATTCCATCATTTCGAAAAAAAAAACTGGTTTCGATTTTCCAGTAATATTATCTAAGTGAAGAGAATTTGAACACAAAATGGACCCGATGCGGTACCTACAAGTGATTATGATCAACATATTGTAACTTTCCCTGGAAAGTTTTTTTTTATCAGTCAGTCTAAAGGTAAGTTTTAGGGGCTCCATCTAATTAACTCAGTTCTTTTGAGTACCCACAGCATATGTTATGGTTAAGAAATACAATTTGATTTTTAATCACTCCCTCTTATCTGGAGGCCTGTGTTCTAAGTTAAAGCGCCACCTATAATTTGCAGCAGACGACAATTTCAAATTTTGCTGTTTTTTTTTCTTCAAAAATAACAAATAAGGCATGATATTTCACGAGAATCGTCTGCTGGCAGATGATCCTTGTGAAATATCATACCTTATTTTTGTCGAAAACTAGGAAAGATGTCGCAAAATGTGTCGTCTGCTGCAATTGTAATTGGCGCTTTAAGTGCCTGCATTCTTGTTATACCTTCTGTCTCTTCTCCCTCTGTTTAGCCTGGGCCTTCTCTCTGCCCTCCCGGGCCTTCTTCAAGATATACTGCCTTTTCTTTATAGCTACTTCTTCTTGTGTCAGCTGATCATCAGGAACATTTAACAGATCATACACTGGCTGCTTCTTGGGCTGTAATTAAGTCATACATATACTATAATTAAGCTGTAACTAAGTCACACACAGGCTATTATTGGGATATAATTAAGTTGTACACAGGCTTCCATTGGGCTGAAATTAAGTCACACACACAGAGGCTACAATTGGGCTATAATCAAGTCGTACACAGGCTATTATTGGGCTGTAATTAAGTCATACACACAGAGGCTACAATTGGGCTATAATCAAGTCGTACACAGGCTATTAT
Organism: Loripinus fragilis; assembly: GCA_964019695.1. Classification (NCBI taxonomy): domain Eukaryota; kingdom Metazoa; phylum Mollusca; class Bivalvia; order Lucinida; family Lucinidae; genus Loripinus; species Loripinus fragilis. The sequence goes on from OZ026515.1 coordinate 40,021,033, forward strand.
TGGGCTGTAATTAAGTCATACATATACTATTATTAAGCTGTAAGTTGCATGCAGGCTATTATTGGGAAATAATTAAGTTGTACACAGGTTACTATTGGGCTGATATTAAGTCATACACACACAGGCTACAATTGGGCTATAATCAAGTTGTACACAGGCTATTATTGGGCTCTAATTAAGCCATACATATACTATTATAAAACTGTAAGTCACATGCAGGCTATTATTGGGATATAATTAAGTTGTACACAGGTTACTATTGGGCTGATATTAAGTCATACACACACAGGCTACAATTAGGCTATAATCAAGTCGTACACAGGCTATTATTGGGATGTAATTAAGCCATACATATACTATTATTAAGCTGTAACTAGGACACATGCAGGCTATTATTGGGATATAATTAAGTTGTACACAGGTTACTATTGGGCTGAAATTAAGTCATACACACACAGGCTACAATTGGGCTATAATCAAGTTGTACACAGGCTATTATTGGGCTCTAATTAAGCCATACATATACTATTATTAAACTATTATTAATTCACTTGCAGGCTATTATTGGGATATAATTAAGTTGCACACAGGCTACTATTGGGCTGAAATTTAGTCATACACACAGGCTATGATTGGGCTATAATCAAGTTGTACACAGGCTATGATTGGGCTGTAATTAAGTCATACACACATACACAGTCACATGCTGGCTATAATTAGGCTGTAATTAAGTCATACACAGGCTTACAAACTTTTACATTGAACAATGCACCACATCAAGGTTCGTAATTGCCAAAGGTCTCACAGTGACAAAAATTCTATGATATTCAAAAACTAGACCCACCACTTATCACTTCTGTAAGCTTTTGGAAATACTACAGAAATAGGGCTAGTGCTTTTAACATCTAGATGGACAGGCGGATGGATGGACAGGGCTGCACTAAATCAGCAGGTCTTTATATAGTTTCATTGCCCAACCGTCTATATACAGAGTAATTGTCTATTTTTTGCTATGTCATGAGTCAATGAAGCAGAACTATTGCCCAGGCAATAGTTTTGACTATTGACTGGCACTATACCAGGGTCTGGTTTCCTGCTACACTGTTAAAAAGTCGAAGGCGCTTATCAAAATGAGTGACGATGATGCGTGTACGGATCGTTTACGTCAGAAGACATTTTGTAACATTGGCGGAAATGAGGCAGGGTTTGACAACTTTAAACTCCAATAACTTTGTTGTTTATAGTCAGAAACATAAAGTGTGGATACTCGTTTTCTTAGTTAGAACAAGCTGAACACTTTGAGACCAAAATTGAGCAGATTAGGTGAAATTTTCTGTTTCGCAACAAAACGGCATCATCTACAGCAACTCCATTTAAGGAAAGCTGCTAAGTATGTCAACAAATGGGTTGGGTAATAAAACAGTTATTTCATGCCTGTTTGTAGTATAGTCAGACTATTACCCCTCAGTGCCGTAGGCCGAGTGCAATAGTGCATCAGGTAGTCCAAAGCACTGAGGGGTAATAGTTTTGACTATACTACAAACAGGCATGAAATAACTGTATAATATACCATCTGCTTCTTAAGCTGTATTTATTGAAAAAAATCTTATACTGTAAATAAGTTATAGTCATATACAGACTTCTTCTTGGATTATTTATTTATCAGAAGCTTTTATGCAGCTTTCAACAATCATTCAATGACAGCAAGCCATCCTATCACACCATTTCCATGCAGGCTTCGACAGAAAGAAGTGTTAAAATGATCATGTGTTAAAGAAATCATTGATCCAGATAAGCAAACTTTTAAGCATAAATTTGTGATTATTTTCCCTTCGAATTCCATCATTTTTCGGTGCTTAAAAGAAACCTTCTCAATGAGCACAAAAAGTAAGAAAATTAAGGCCTGCTTGAAAGCTTTGCTAATGTAATAAGTAGCATTTTGTGCAAGTTGGCTGAATAGAATTTACCTCTGGTTCCTCAGGAGGCGGCTCGGTTCCCTGCAGTTTGGCCTGTAATCTCTGTATACTAATAGTTAACTTGTTGATGACAGCTTGGAGCTCCTCTGCACTCTCATAGTCTCGCTCTTTCAGTGCATTCTGGGATACATGAAAACACATTTTAAAACTTAAACATGTGAAATAATCAATCAGCCTACTGCAACTAGTCGGGTGTTGAAATAGCAAAATACAATACTTGCCTAAGGACGAGTAAATGGAGATTATGTACGCCCGATAGGGAAACTGTTTACTATAATACCAGTAGTTGGCAACTTAGCAACAGTAATTCAGCAAGTAGATTTTCATATCTGCGGAAAAGGGTTATTATAAAGGGCTGCATCAGTGTTTTAATTTTATTAGCTATTAAAATAGAGGCACCGAAAAATTGCACTGTTCCAACATCACAAGTTGTCGTAGAGACAATTTAAAGCTGCATAGTCTGTAACTTTTGATCTTTTAATTTTAGAACTAATGTTTCTATTTTTCAAGAACACACTAAAAAAACTAAAATTCAGGTATACATTTTACCAATTTCGTAAATCTGAACAAATTATCAGTATCAAAACAACAGCATTTAAGCTAAAATTACCTGTCTATAATTATTGGAGGGATGCAAATAATTACCAACAAGAGAAAAATACACCTGTTTTATAATATAATTCACTTTTCCGTGCGGTTTTCAGCTATAGTGAACAGATTTATTGTGAAAACATAACTAAATCCTACTTTAACAAATGATTTAAAAAGAAAATAAAAAAAATCGAAAAATGTTCATACATGTAGTTGCAGACTATGCAGCTTTAAACACTGATGATCACATTTGATTACCAGACATTCATGGAGCTAATGAGATTGCAGTTTGTGTAATTTTGTATATCAAAATTTGATAATTACAATATACTTAAACGCAAAAGTTTCGCAACCGTTTAATATCTGTGTTTTCTTCAGTATGGTCCAAGTTAGAATATTCATATAATCATATTTATGCTCCTGCACACATGTGGAATGATTTACCATTAATCGGTTTTGATCATACTCTTCATTCTGACGTTATAATGACGTCAGTGTTTTTCAACAATTTACGTCTAGCATAAAGAAAGTTATCTCGATTTGAAAACAAACGGCGCGATGTGATAGCCAGATGTCGTATCTGACGGAAAACATTTTAAGGTTTAACAATTAACGTTTATCAACGCTCAAAGTCACTGCGTTTCTTTGTTAACGTCAACCAATTTATCAAAATTGTTCATTTTTTTCCGTTATGTCGTGCGATACTTCTGTCTTCTATGCAATGTGTTGAAGGCTTTCACTTGTGACATTAAAAAACTCGATTATTGATATTAAGTTGTGCTTAAACGGCCAAGTACGTCAAATATTGAAGGCTTTACGTTAACGTAATGAACGTTAGTAAATGCATAAAATAACCTGCTTTGATTTGTCTGCCCTTCTTCTTTTGAAAAGAGATAATGGTTAAACACCTTTTCCGAATAAAATGTAAGGTGGTTGAACACTGTGACTCAATAAAATGTAAGGTATTGTAACTCTGTGAAATTTCAAATTTGGGTTGCCTTACATTTCTTGTTGAAGATCGGCAATCTTTAGTCTCACTGGTCTGATTTTCATGTTGTTTGGACGTCAAATCATTGGACTTGTTAATCACAATATCGTGGAGTAAAATATTTGGCTCAAAAAGAAGGAAATAGCATTTTAGTAAGAGTTGCGAAACTTTTGCGTTTAAGTATATATTATTTACTTGTCCACAGACCAATGGGATAGTAAATTCCACTTGTTCGCTGCTAAACAAACCCTGTGTCAGACAAATCAGAACGTTGGAATTCCATAGCCCTGTCTTTGATGCTCATATTAAACACAGCCAGATACATTAGACTACAGTGAAACCTGTCTAAAACGGCCACTCAAAAACAGACAAAACAAAGGTCTTAAAGACAGGTGGTAGCTTAGTGAAGGTCGAAAGTATTGACAAATGCTCTAATGGAGCATTCGGAAATACTTTCGACCTTCACTATTAAGCGATTATCGGTCTTGAAAACATATTTTTGGGTCTTCCTTTGAGTTGCCACTTAAGACAGGTTTCACTGTAGTTCCATACTATTTCAGCTAGAAGAGGGTAATGGCAGGACTGTCCTCCACCAGTTCAAGATAGGGAAAACTCACATTAAATTCATCCTCATCTTCATCAGCCAGAAGTTCTTGTATAGCCATCAATTCCTTCAACTCTTCTTCTTCTGCTGCCAGCTACAAACAGAGCAATAAAGAGATGCCGAACCATTGATCATCATATAAATATTCTATACACATAGCAATAATATAACAATTTATCAGGGATGTGAGAATCCATCTCAATGACCACTGTTTTATTGGTTTAGATAAACAAATTTTTGAACGAAAAATTGTAAATATTTTCTTACCCATCAGTTTTGACATATGTTTTGAGTGCTCAAAAAAACTGTCTCACTGAGACTGTTCTTTTGAGTACTCACAACCTATGTTTTGGTTGAGAAATAAGAAAATTAGATTTCTGGTACACACTCTTAATAAAATGCCTGCTGTTTGCAAGGCGTAAGATATTAGGAAAACAAACTGCCACAGACAGAATTATGGATGGACATTCTTACAATTTGGCATCTGTTGGCTATTCTAATGCATATCTAACATTTCCTATAATATTATACCCATCAGTCAGTATCAATTCTCAGCAAATGCATACCAAACATGTGTGTCAAGATTTTGGGGGTATATTTATTAGCTAATTCAAAGTTTCTGTAAAGAACCCATGAAAGGGGTAGCCAATATGTGCATGCTCATGTCTGAGGAAAGACTGACTGATAAACAGACGGACATAAGAACAATTTACTGCCCAAACACACACAAAATTTGGTGACAGGTGGTGGAACACAAAATTTTGTGAAGATTGCAGGGGGGTATAAAAATCAAAATCCGCCTAGTTATAAGTAAAATAGATCTAAAAACATTTATCCCTTTTCCTACTTATGGATTTTCCCAGGCATGTTGATAGAATAAGTATGGATTTGTCCTTTTTGTATTTTAAGGAGTCAAAAGTCAAACTTTCTAAATTTTAATTAATTACTGTTCCTGAAGATCATTTTTATCTTAGTAAACAGTTGGAGACCCTGATGAAATGCCGCATTTAGCGGCATTTCATATGGGTCTTCACTGTTTACCAAAGTACCTGTTTACCGGTATCCAGAATGCAAAGGGTTATTGTTTTGGAAGACCAGCCTTCATAAAAAATAAACTAAATATGCTACTACAAAAATATGTCATCTTGCTGTCAGACACAGCACCTAGTACAATTTACCTTTTCATTCCGTTTCTTAAAGTTAAACTCTTTGAGTCGCCTGATCTGTTGTTCTCTTCTTTCTTTCTGCTGCTGTGCTGAGATCTGACTCCCTGGTGCCTGTAAGATAATATGAGCCGTGACACGTGATTTCCAACAATGTGGCATTTTGACAAGTGTAGCCTCATACGAACCTGTGCAGCCTCCTTTTAAGCTCATAAGCTCCAAATAATGTTCAATCAATAGCTTAACACTCATTGAATATTCAAGCGACTAGCAAATGGCTCTGATCAGACTGCCCGTATGCGCAGGCTGATCTGAGGCTTTGCTGGTCGCACATACCACATTGTTGGAAATCTCATGTCACGGCTCATATCACTTTTACTAGTGACTTAAGAAGGTCACATCAGAGTATATTCTTATAAGGACAATGTAAGCCACATTCTGTAAAAACCATCATTATCATATTTTTTCATATGATTTAATTTAAGCATTCATGCAATAGAAAATTGAGCCGCAACATGAGATTTCCAACAATGTGGTATGTGCAACCAGCAACGGCTCAGACCAGCCTGCGCATATGCGCAGTCTGATCAGAGCCTTTGCTGGTCGCTTGAATATTCTAGGCCTGTTAAGCTACTGACTGAACACCATTTGGAGTTTCTAAGCTTAAAAGGAGGCTGCACAGGCCTGTCTGAGTCTACACTAGTCAAAATGCCACATTGTTGGAAGTCACATGTCGCGGCTCAGATGTGAAGTAATATCACCTACTGAGTGCACAGCAAAGACTGATCAGACTAGGCAGATGCCCAGGCTGATATGAGTCTTTACTTTTTATACACTCACTTTGTTGGTTTGTAATGTATGTTAACATTTAATTTTTGTAAAACGAAAAAAAAATATATAATGCTTTAGTTTTTAAGGTTGTTGATCGTCAGAGTTCCCTTGATTATGCAAAGTAAGATTTATTAGCGTAGTTTATGATGTTACAGTGTAAATACTACCATTATCATTAAATTGCATAAATTGTGGAATATTGCATTATTGACTCCTAATAATCATACAGCAGTACAATGAGAATGACTGTTTATAAGTTGGTCACTGGTCATGGATCCCAGCCCAAGTACCTCGGTATAATGACACTCTAGTGTATCTGATGAATAATATCATTTGTATTTCACAGACCTGCAGTAAAACCTGTCTTAAGCGGCCACTCAAAAGAAGACCTAAAATTGGTTTCCAAGACCAATTATCGCTTAATGCAGGTCAAAAGTATTGCAGAATGCTCCAAGAGAGCATTCTGCAATACTTTCGACCTTCATTAAGCTACCATTTGTCTTTAAGACCTTTGTTTTGTCTATTTTTGAGTGGCCGCTTAAGACAGGTTTTATTATACTCACATTAGTAAAGGGCAGTTGTATTTTGTGAACGTTCTCATCATAGTAGTCACGTGATGTCCAGTGTTCCAGCTCCTCCAGATAGTCTACAGCAACATGTGTGTGTTCTTTTACTAGTTCCTGTGGAGATAGAAACAAGAGTGTGTAACTGAAAATTATTTTCTTATTTCTCCCCCAAAACATATGTTGTGTGTACTCAAAAGAACCATCCCAAAACACATGTTTAAACTGATGGATAAGACAATAATCGAAATTTTACGCTGAATTTTTTTGATTAACTGGGCCCCTGAACATGTAATCTCTTAACCCTTTGCAAAATGGGCCATGCTTTTGTTGTCATCTGCTGACTTTTTTTCAAAGTTAACTTTTTCAAAACATTCTTTCAGGAACACTATCAGAGTGTCAAACTGTTTGGATCCAGGTCAGGACTGATGTTCTGTCGGTCCTGATCTGGGTCCAAACTGTTTGCAAAGGTCATCAGTAGATGATAATATTCACCGCTAGCAGGCTAAGAGTTAAAGCTTAAATCCAACTGAGATCTTTCTTCATTTCCAAGGAAAATATGGCCTGACATTTTTGTGAATTGACTATTAAGCCTTTCCCGATAGACTAGAATGCCATTAAAAGCATGGAGATCATTATTACCCTGTTGCAATGTGGTTCCTTTTTTTCTGTGGGTGCCTCATGGCGTCCGTTTTTTTCTGCTGATTATGCATAGCTCCCTCCTCCCCCACCCCCACTTGTCGGACGGTACCTAGAGCTGTCAAAATTAAATAAGCTGTCCTGTCTAATTGTTAGAAGTGCATCTAATAAACATTGCTAGTTTATTGTTATCATGCAGGACTTAAGTTAAGAGTGCGAAACAGAAAAATAATTTTCTTTTTCTCAACCAAAACATATGTTGTGGGTACTCAAAAGAACCGTCTCAATGAGACGGTTCTTTTGAGCACCCAAAACATATGCTAAAAATTATGGGTAAGAAAATATTTACAATTTCACGCTGAATTTTTTTCTAAACCTGTGATCATGGTAAGGTGTAAAAAATCAATAACACAAGGTGACAACTCATGTCTCCAACTGCTCTATTGGTGTAATGTACATGAAAAACACCAAATCAGAGTTAAAAACGGGTTATTCTCTTTTCAATTCTGTATATGTCTGCATTGTATTGGCCCTGAAACGTAGTGGTTAATTGGTTCACTTTACATTTAATCTCACTTCATATTTATGGGTCTACACTGTTAGCCCAAGGGGCTTCAAAACATTTCAGCAGATGATAAAAGCAGACAACTGTTGTTGTGATTGGCCCTTTATCAGTTAAGAGTAATTTTTTATATCTCCGATCTTGTTAATGTGGTAGCATTCATATGTCCTGGATTCTTTAGTTGGAGAAGTCATTGAAAAAAATTTCAGCCGACGATAAAAGCAGACAACTTTTGTTGTGATTGGCACTTTTAGACTTAAGAGTAAGCCATACCTCAGATCTTGTTAATGTTACAGCATTCACATGTCCTGGGTACTTCAGCTGGAGAAGGCGCTGCATGAAAGCATCAATCTGAGCACCTCCCAGGTTGATCCGACGACAGTTCCCGACATCAAGTCGACCATTCAGAACAGGTAGTATATGAGTTGTCTGATAGCCACAATCTACTACCATGGAGTTTGCCTGCCCTGAAAAAGATGTAAAGTTCTAGATTTCAAAGATATGCCTTACCATATTTGATATAACCCTTTATAAACTAATGGATTCATCCTTCTGTTTTGATACAATAAACTCGGGACAGTTTATTGTATATATTGAGGGTCACAAGCTATAATTTCCAAATAAAAGTGTATTTCTTTCTCTGAATATTGTTTTTGTCTTAGCAAACAGTGTAGACCCTTATGAAATGCCCAATTGTACGTAAAGAATCAAACAAACAAAAAATTAGAGAAAATTGGCAACTATCTTTGGACAGAAAGACAGGATGGACAGACCAAAAGGCAGACAGAAATTATCTAAACTATATTCATCTGTCTTCAGAAGGGGTTAATACATTCACATGTTGCTCTGTATATAATGTCAAGTTACATGTCAGTAGAGAAAATTGCTAAACAAACTAATATGCACAGACAAACAGGATGTAGACAGAAAATGCCAAAGCTGTATCCTTTTGCCTTTGGCTGGGGGTATAACATTTTATTTTTGGACTTTATTTGATTCAACAGATAATAGGCTTTTTACTTAATCAATTCACTATCTATGATTTTTCTAGAACCAGTCAAATGTACGGTAAATGTTCTGAAATTTCCAACACCAGTTGCCTGATAAACAGTGCAGACCCAGATCAGACTGTTTCTAAAGAAGCAGTCTGATTAGGTCTTCCCTGTTTGCTATTCTGACAAGCATTTTGTGAATTCCAGTCCTGATAACCAACATTTGGTTGAGATCTGAGACAAAAAAACATGTATTCAAAATTTAGAACATTTATCATATATCAGGGTTCCCACTGAAATTCAAAAACAAAATTCCATGATTTTTCCATGATTTCCCATGATCAATGATGTAATTTCCACGACTATTTATTGCACGGCCTCCAACCGCCCCTTTTAGCAGCATCTTCACCACACAGAGCATAAATTCAGAATGCAGCAACAGTAATATATTTAAATTAGCATGCTTGTAGACCATGAATGCATTTTGAAATAATTAAATTTGAAACCACCAGAAGCCAGAAAACTAGCTGTCAGACACACAAGTTTTGTGTGTCTGACAGCTTGCTTTCTGGTTACTGGTGGTTTCGTCAAATTATTTCACAAAATTCCATGTTTTTTCTATGATTATTAAGGTTTTTTGGAATGATTTTTCCATGCATGGAACTTTTTTCATGATTTTCCTGGTTTTCCATGATTTTCAGAGCTCATGGGAACCCTGATATATACCTCACCTGGATTGGGGTGGTTGTTCAAGAGACTAAACAAGGCATCTACACCATAGGCGACCTTGGGAATGTGATAACACTCAAACAATAGCTCAGACATTTCTGAAGAATGCAAGAGAAACAATATTCATCACAGGATGTCACATCTAAGAGTGATATAACACCATTATAATCGATAAAATACTAGCATTTTACAAATTCACTAAAATTATGTTATTACATCAGCAACAATGTCACTTTTACTTGGCAAAATTTTAGCGTTTTCATGCCAAAAAATGTATTTTCAAAGATAGACTCTTAAATAGAATCTAATATTTAGGCTCTTGTATTAATGAATTTACTAAGCTTGTTTAAAAAAATGACAAAATGCTCAGCATAGACTCACAGTGTTCTGCCGAGGCCGCGATCCAGTGAGAATATCGCGTAAATTTCAGCAAAGTCGCGGCCGAAACACCCTAGTTGCGAATCTTGTCGCGGCCGAATTTTGATAAATAGTCAATCTAAATTAAGTGTTTTATTGTTCTGAAATTTGCATATTTTGAATACATTGTTAAATCATATAGTGAACTTGGAGTTTAATGAAGTTCACCAAAACAGCATTTAAACCTAATTATTATCCTTATAAAAAATCAAATTTCTTTTTTTGTTTTTGTTTTTTCAAAAGTATTGAGCATTTGCGAACTACTTTTAGCATGTATAAAAAGCGCATTGTCTCCCTTACTATTGCTATTTATATTAGCGTTATGCAGCATTTAGCCCCCATATAAAAAAGTACTAGCTTAGCGGAAAAGTTTTAGCATCGATGTGCCGTGGGCAGGTGGGTGGGGTATCGCGTTGTAGCGATCATGACCACTTATTACGCTGTGGGCAAACTGTGGCGTCCAGGTACCGTGTTCTAAAGAAGTCCCAGTGTATTTTCAGGAAAAAAGCTAATGTCTCACTGATTTTAAAAATGTCCCCTAATTTTCAGGGCTGTTGAGACATTTGTCCCCATGTCTTAGCAACCTTGGCAGAACACTGGACTCACATTTTTATCTCTTTTCCTCAACTTGTTAAATAAAATATATAATAACCGAGCACTCATGTAGGATCCTTGAGGTGATTGGAGGTCGAAAATATTTAGGGTAGATTAGGGTAGCAAAAAGTAAAACTGGGCCCTAGATTTTGTTTGTTTTATTTGATTCTTTACGTCCCAGTCAACAATTTTTCAGTTATTTTGGGATGGGTCTTTCTGGATTGAACCAGTATTAAGCAAGGATTAATGTGTCTTGTTTAAGGACACAACCCAGTAACACTGGACCGCAACCTCTCTATTTCGGGTCAAACACTCTACCACTGAGCCACTGCGCTCCCTGTCAGGCCCCTAGATAAGAGAGTGTAATTAAAATTAATCTTATTTCTCAACTAAAACATAGGTTAAGCATGGGTAAGAAAATACATGTATTCAAAATTTTTAAAATGCTTAAAAATTTTGCTATCTTTTCCTATGTAAATTTTGCTAAATTTGGCCTCATCTTTGGCTTTGCATACATATTGCAGGTATGGTTGATGGCTATTTTGTTAAGAAATTTGGACACTATTTAATAGTTATACCATGGCTTGTCAGCCTGTACGTGGAGATAATCCACAAGCTTTAGCGAGTGGATTATCTTACGTACAGGTGGACAAACATGGTATAACTATTTTAAACAACCTACATCAGTGTAGACCTTGCACATCACAAGATAATTCATGCTAAAGTTGGTAAGGGTGGTGGAATAAGTACTCACGCTGTCTACAGTAGTTGGGATTAGCTACAGGCTCTGTCATAACAATAGGGTGATCCACTTTTCCACTGGTGTTTATACCAAGACAGGAAAATGTATAATCTAAGATCTGTTCCTGTAAACATACAGTAAATGTTTGAAAATTTTGAACACTAGTTGCCTTCCAAAAAGCCTTAAAGGCCATGACAAACAGCGCAGACCCAGATCAGACTGCTTCTGAAGAAGCAGTCTGATCAGGGTCTTCCCTGTTTGCTATTATGACAAGCATTTTGTGACAGTCAGCCTTGATAATCAATATTTTATAAGAGAACAGAAAGAGAAAAGTGTTCAAAATTTTAAAACAATTACTGTAGGGGTTATTTAATATTAGCAATGGGAGAAAAAGCCCTACACAGGGACTGAAAGGTTATGTGTCTTTGTGGTCAACTTTTTAGATGTTGTTAAATTTCATTTGTTTGCATGGATGTTTTAACTCTTTGCATGCTGGGTAATTTTTCATGCTTTTGTTGTTGTCTGCTGACTTTGATGTCTCTTAGACCACTGGGTTTATGATGTTTTGCAGCTTTGAGATACTCTGCTGCCAGTCCGTATTCATAAGATGACTTGCAGAATTTAGCTTATCGACTGCATCTTGCACCTCTTTTTTGAAAATGTCAAGCCATCATCTTCTGATCAAGCAAGAAAATTGTTTTCAGCATCCCTACAGATTATGTTACACGATTCAAGGAACACACTGTCATAATTTGTATCCTTTGGCATTGTCAGGTCCTCAAAGTAATTGGTAAAACAGGCCCTTTATTGTTGTTTTTGATCAAAACATTTCTGACCCGAGGGTATAAAACTTTTTTCAGGCGCAACTCAACTGAGCATGAAATTTATCCTGCTCATAAATGTTAAAATGTCAACAATTGTTTGCATTTTATCATTTATTCGCAAGATATAATTTATCCTGCTCATAAATGTTAAAATGCCAATAGTTGGTGGCATTTTATCATTAATTAGCAAGATAATTACACCATCTGAGAATATTAAGGCAAGAAAAATCTTTATTTTTCAGCATTTTAGTTTTAATGAGCATTTGAAGTTCAATGCTCCGTTGGGTTGAGCATGAAAAAAGTTTTATAACTTCAAGGCGAGGTCTTCCACTTGAATACCAGTAGAGTTAGATTCTTTTTGTGATTTGCTTCTACTATATTGTGTACATTAAAGCAAACATATTTATATGAGCAAGTAGCAAAAACAAAACTTACTGGGCCGCGATGCAAGAAAACCTGTCTTCAGGGTTGCTGATAAAGCGAGACTCAAACCAGTCTCCTCAACTACAGAGACTAGCTAGAAAATTGAAATTTCACCTGTAGCAAGTTGATACTTTACTAAAACCAAACAACAAAGGTGCAGATCATTCTGCACAGATGCGCAGGCTGGTCTGCGCCTTTGTTGTTCCCAAACCCAGAAAACAGTTTTTTTCCCGTCAAGGCCCATACCTTCACATCGTCAAGTGTAATGACAACATCTAAGCAAACATATTTATTTGAGCAAGTGGCAAAAACAAAACTTATATATACCTGAACATCATATAGTGTAACAATGTTCCTGTCAAACTGTGACCTCATCAGCCATCGTATCACCTCCAGATTGGTGATGTCATTACCTATCTGTACCTCCATATCCTAAAGAAACAAATATTAACTCTTTGCATGATGGGTAGTCTGGGGCAGATCCAGGATTTCTGGAAAGGGGGTTCACATATATAAAGGTGTTGGGGGCTCTCTTTGATCATTTTTCTTTAATATCCCATGAAAATGAAATAATTTGGTCTCACTGAGACCAAATTATTTCATTTTCATAGGATATTTAAAAACAGGGGGCGGGGAGTGGTTTAGAGCAAACCCCCTGATCCCACTCTGGATCTGCCACTGGTAGTTTTTCATGCTTGTGTTGTTCTCTGCTGACTTTTTTTCAAAATTAACTTTTTCAAAAAATTATTTCTGAAACATTTTCAGAGTGTCAAATAGTTTGGATCCAGATCAGACCCAACATTTTGTCAGGCCTGATCAGGATCCAAACTGTTTGCAAAGATCATAAGAAAGTGGAAAATTTTGCCACTAGCATACAAAGAGTTAATCACAGCAAGATTAGTTCACCCTCTTAGTCTATATAAAAAGACAATGCACCTACTAATAATAACCCAAAGGTCAAGGTCAAATACTGTATTTTCATGTAAATGCATCTGCTTCCTAAACTTCAAACGTTGCAGGTGCATAGGTCACATGATGTAGAGGATACTATGCAATATTTCATGTGACCTTGATGCCAAGGTCAAAGGTCAAATAATGTACTTTCTTGTAAATGCATCTCCTAAACCGTTGACCATAGCAACTTCAAACTTTGCAGGTGCATATGTCACATGATGTAGAGGATACTGGGCAATATTTTGTGCTACTTTGATCCCAAGGTCAAGGTCAGAGATAAAAGCGAGTATATGTGATGGTGTACCATCGACTGCAGTCTAGTTCTTATATAACTTTGGGCATATAATGTTTCTATAAATAGCTCATCACCTTTTCCTTTCTTCCCCTCTGTTTTGCAGTGACATTCTTAAAGATCAAGTCTGGCTTATTGCTTGTTGACCAACCCGCTCTACAGTGAAAGGTCCCTGCAAATAAACAATAAACATCAAATAAGCATTGCTAACAGTAGCAAGTGATTAGTTCGTCAATTGCTTTTATAACCCTTTACTCCATAGGCTACTTTTAGATCATGATATCATTTTCTATTTTTAGACAACATTGAAAAAATTTCAAGAAAAATTTAAGTAAAGTTTTGAATACTTTTGAAAATATTAGCAAATGCTCCATTTTCCATAATATATTCAAATATATAGTATTTCAAAGGCGTTAAAAGACTTTATTATGGAGTAAAGGGTTAAGTTGTTGGTCAACTTTTCATGTTCATTAATATCATATTCTAAATTGTTTCAGGTATAGTACCAAGTAGGAAAATAATGTGAATATGTTATAGGCCCAGATAAATGATTTTTTCTTTAAATACCTGTGATAGTTCTATTTTGAGGTTACACTCCCATAAAACGTACAAAAAATGAAACCTGTGCAAAACTGCATTTGACATATCTTGCACAATTTATGCTGTTTTACACCTATAAGTAATGATGTAAAAATAATTCGACTTGATTTATCAGAAAACAATAAATGTTCTAAAATTTCACTAAACTCCAGCTGGTAAGTTTTTAGACTTAATTTTTCGCAATAACTTTTTTGTCTTCAATTTTCGCAAAATGTGTTCGCGATGATAAGTATTCAGGAACATCTCCGCCAACTTCTCCAAATGGTTTCAACATCCTAGATGCTGCAGGATCCTCTGTGCTTAGATGCACTCTTTGAACATTTTAAGCAAAGCGCAAATAAACCAAGTCCAAGATGTCAGTCAAAAAGTTACATTGCATCGCCCTAATTCAATTCCTAAAGCGATGGATGGCTTGTTCAAATATAATAGAAATCGCGCCTGATTCGCTCGTGCGTTAAGCTAGTAGGGTCATCTCAAAACATTTCATTTTATAGCACGTGCATAACAGAAAACTTGCATGTCATGCGATAACCCAGTCTTTGTTCCTACAAATGAGCCTGCTTTAAGATGATTCTGCATATGCACGGTGAATTCTGAGTATGTTTACGACAGTTTTATGTTATGCACAGCCTTTGAAGAACGGGATATGCACCGCTTCCGAATATTTTTTGAAACTACCCCTTTCTGTCACGCCTATACGAATTATACCTGTCATTAAAAGACTTAGAAATTTAGGACGAATTCAATTTATTGCAAAATCTTCATCTATATACACAAAAATCTGTATGCGCCACAAGCACAAGACCTTTTGGAGAAGTTGGCGGAAATTCTCCTCTTCAACTTTCATCGCGAACATATTTTGCTAAAATTGAAGACAAAAAAGTTATTGCGAAAAATTAAGTCTAAAAACTTAACAGCTGGAGTTTAGCTGCCTGCCAAAAAGTGCAGACCTAGCTCAGAAACAGCCTGATCAGGGTCTTCCCTGTTTGCTATTCTGACAAGCATTTTGTGAATTCCAGCCCTGATAACCAACATTTTATTTGAGAACAGAAAGAAACAAAGTGTTTGAAATTTTAGAACATTTACCATAGTAGTCTATGCATTGCTACTGTATCAAGTAGGAAAGTTGCAATGTCAATAGTATATTGGAAATAGTCAATTCACTATCACAAAAGGTACAATAGTTTTAACCTAAGGATTTTCACTTTAAATTGTTTGCATTAAGCACAAAAAGAAAGTTAAATGGCATCTGGATGAATCCAGTCTTTGCATTCCACCTGTTGCAGCAAAATTAGTTGGACTTTGACAATTCTGATTTTTTTCTGTTAGTGCAATGCAAAATTGTCACACATTACAGATAATAGTCTTTATGACACCAAATTCTTAATTTCCACCTTTAATACATGTATGTCTCAGACAACAGTACTGCAATGATTAATTAACAATATTAATATTATAGGGGTGGTAATGTGCTTTTCTCTAGATCGAGGGGCTGCAGGTTTGAGCCTCACCGGCACCGCAGTGTTGTGTCCTTGAGTAAGACATATTTAATCCTAGCTTAGTACTGGTTCAACCCAGGAAGACCCGTACCAACATAACTGAAAATTGTTGACTGGGAGGTAAAGAATCAAATCAAACAAACAAAATAGTAAAATTACGGCAATGATACTTCCTGCAATGTCAATACTATTGAGATAGTCATTTGCAGACTACAGTAAAACCTGTGCAAAACGGCCACTCAAAAATAGACAAAACAAAGATCGCAATGACAAATGGTAGCAGAATGAAGATCCAAAGTATTGCAGAATTTGTCATTATGATCTTTGTTTTGTCTATATTTGAGTGGCCGTTTTACACAGGTCTTACTAGTGTTATACCCCTACCTTTTACTCTTCGAAGACCAGAAACCCCTAAATGGGTACTTTGGCAAACAGTGAAGACCCAAATGAAATGCAAAATTAGATCAGAGTATGTTCATTTTGCAAAGACAAAATCGATCTTTAGATGAAAAGCAATATTTTCTGGAAATAACATGTCTAAGAACATGTATCGAGCATGGACCATCCTGACTGTATTATAAGTAGCTTTATGGAAAATTCCATCGGTCTGAAAAGGGTTAAGAGAGTCAAATGAATTATTACCATTGTCAATTATTAAGGGCTGGTGATAGTCCCTTATACTGCAGCTGTATTCACACTGGAAAGGTGCTGGTTTTTCATCCTTGAATGTGAAGATATTCTTTGGAGTTTCCTTTGCTTCCATGACAAACTCTCATCTAAAATGAAAAAACAACAACAAAGAACCCATATCAACCATAAATACAGGTATCTGAACAAATATGACTCTACCCTGCTTTTTTCTTGGATCCGCGCATGATACTTCCAAAAAGTCAGCAGCGTTGGCTGCACATGCTCATCTTTGCCTATCTTCATGTTGTTAAGAAAATTAAGATTTTTCGGTTTTGTGACGCTCCAGCATCATTAAACCCCAGTTTAATGCACCCACTGTTTTTTTTAAGAAGGACTTATGGCTGTCGCCCGCCATTTGATAAAACTGTGGGGCATTGGTAGTTTGAATTAGTAACGTGAATTTCCGAGATCCAAAACAATTTTATATGACATGTTTGCGCAGGTGATCGCAATGATGAGTTTACGAAAAAAAAAATTTTCATGCCAGCCCATGAAAAGGAGACAGCTCATGGGCGGATCCAGAGGATGGACAGACCCCCTCCCCACCCCCACCCTGAAAAATCATCAAAAATAGGGTTTCTTAGCATACTGGTCCAGGTCCCTTTAAAATCACATAGCTACCAAGCCAGCATTCAATATTGGGCCATCAGCGGTACGCCAGCGAAATGCCATTTAAATGGTGTTTCGCTGGCGAGCCAATGATGGCCCGCATATAGTGGTGTTTGGATCCTCTCCCATCATCAACTAAAAAACGCTGTCAAAGCTGGACCCCCTCTGACAAAACTTTCTGGATCTGCGCATGCAGCTGGGCAATTATGTTTTATGTGCGAAGTCCGCTTTCGTGCGCTAAGGCAGAGTTGGGGTAATCGTAATCTGTAATCACGATTACTTGTAATCGATTACTTTTTTCAGTAATCATAAAGTAATCTGTAATCGTGGATTTTTATGATTACAAGTAATCATAATGTAATCGATTACATTGCAAAATAGCCTGTAATCATGATTACTTTACGATTACTTTATGATTACTTTTGCTTTTTTTTTGAAACGAAAAAATATGAAACTGGTTAAAACCAAATATGAAACTGGCTAAAAACAGTTGTAACTCTTGTTCACTCCTTTTTAAGTACAAGATGAAGCTGAATCCACTGCAGGCTATCAATATCAGAACTGCTCCAACCTGTTTGACAGTACAAATTTGCTCACTATTTTAAAACTCTACACACCTTAAGTTTGGAGTGTGTATAAATCGAGAATTATATATCTTATTATTTCTGAACCAAAACATATATTGTGGGTACTCAAAAGAACTATCACAATGAGTCGTTTGTCGTCTGCTGATATCCTATGCAAACAGTTTGGACTCAATCAGGCAACATTTTGTTGGGCCAGATCTGAATTCATACTTTTTGATACTGATGCTATCCCTGAAAGAATTTGCTTCAAAAGAAGGGTAATTCTGAAAACTATGAACAGATGACAAAAACATGCGAAATTATCTAGCAAGATAAAAGTTAAGAAAAAATATATAACAGGCAGGAAAAGGTCCCTTGTATGTTAAATACAGTTGGATAGTCATAAGCCAAGCTCAGATTTGACAAAATCTCATCAGATACATATTCTAAGTCAAAGCTTCCCCTGTCCAATTTTATCTTTCTGAAAAATTTGTCTATAATAATTGTGAACATTGAATGACATTATTGGTCAACTTTTTTATTTGCTCTGCTGTCAAATGAAATAAGCACCCTTTTCTTAAGTGTCTATTTAATCCTTAAGGAACTTTTATGACAGTTTAGTTTTAACGGTGTATTCCTGTTTCTCCCACTTTTTGATTTTTAGGTAAATTTGGGGTGGGAAGAACAGGAATTGTGGATAAGGTGTAAAGGTGTTAATCCATAACCTGAGGACATATAGTTTATTTCAGTAAAGGTAAACATAAAACAGGTACTATAAAGCACATACAGGTGATAATAATTGAGCACATCAGATTAAATGTATATACTTAGGTTTTGCTATAATAATCAAATTCAGACAAACATTGAAGACCAAGATAAAATGTTGCAATATGTGGCATTTTATCAGGGTCTGCACTATTTGTTGAGATAAAACATACTTATCATTGTATCAAACCAGACTTCATTTTTTTCTAATTTCATGCGGTTGCAAACTTGTAGCGCATGAGACTTTGGTATTTATCGCATAAGTATGAATTTTAACATGTAGATCTATATATCTACAACCTTATTTACAAGAATTTTCTAATTTAACCGACTGTATAATGGAAACTCTACATTTCTCCTATTTATATGCAGACAGAGACGGCTATGATAAGTGTATGCGTGCAGGCTCGCTAAAGACTTCCTTGCCCGCTAGATTGTACATCTACATGTATTATATACATAATAATTTTCTAATTTAACCCTGGAATGCATGCTGGAAACTCTAATCTTTGTGTAGGCGAGCAGAGACGGCTATGACGAATCTGTGCATGAGGGCAGGTGTGTCTACGACCCCCATGCTTGATAGATTTTGCATTTGCATATTAAGTGATCGGCTCTCGCTACAAACATATTCGTAATACTTTTCTAATTCAACCCTCTGCATAGTGGAAACCGCAATCTTTGTATATGCTTGCATAGACGGCTCTGGCGAGTCTGTGCATGTGTACAGGCTTGCCTAAGACTTCATTGCTCGATAATGCAATATAAATTATTCAGTTCATAATCATGCAAATATGCAGAAGATAGGATGCAGCATCGGCGTACAGTACTACGGTGATCTCTCCAGCTTGAAGTCGCAGTTTCAGAGTGTTGAGTCTGTATACTTCCTCCTCTGAAGGGGGCGCGTTCTTTTAGCTGCATATTGGATTAGGGTTATACTATTCAATGCCTCAACTAGACAGCTGTGTCCTCGCATGTAATCATGAGTTGGAAACACTTGCATTGCTTAGTTACTTTTTAGGAGTCTACAGGAACCTTTTAGAACATGCAAATTTTCCTATTTTTTCTCATTGATGCCAGCAGCGAAAGCACAGGCGAGTATGTGCATTGGCAAAAACTCGACTGAGCCGTCGTTGCTTTAAAATGCGCAAATACCAATTTTCCAGATTTTTTCTCATTGATGCTAGCAGCGAAAGGTCAGGCGAGTCTGTACATTGGTGCCTTCGTTGCTTTAAAATGCGACAAATACCAAATTTCCCGATTTTTTCTCTCTCGTTTAACGCAAGCAGCAAAAACTCAGGCGGGGCTGTGCATTGGCATAAGCTCGACTGAGCCTTCTTTTCTTGAAAATGCGATAACCGTGCATTGTGAGATATTTCAGATAAAACATTGGAATATATCAATAAAAGGTAATAAGAACTAATTTTCTGAAAAAAAAGGTTGTTACTGAAAACACACAATCAAAACACCTATTCCGGGCCTGCACTGCTTGCCCCGATACAAAGATAAAGATTTTAAACCACCGACCCAGAGAACCATAACCAAATCGAATCCAGAACGGGATTTCTTCAGTTTTATGTCAGTATCAAACGGTTTGGATACTGATCACGGCTGACTTTCTGTTGGGCCTGATCTGGGTCCAAACTGTTTGCAAATGTTAATAGTTGACAAATAGTTTGATAAATAAAGATTCATAAATTATGAACAGATGAAAGCTTCATTATCAATTAGTTTAAAGAGTTGATAAGAATTGTTCAAATTAAGGATTAGTGTTTTAATTAAAAAAAGGTTAATTATGATTAATCATACTGTCTTGTCCCAATTAAGCTCTTAAGCAATTAAGCTAATCCCAAGATTAATGAATTTACTGTGAAGAAGTAAAATAATTCTGAAACAGACTATACTATACAGGTAAGTTGTCCTAAATTTTACATAGTGGGAATAATAGGAATAAGAATTTCTAAAAGTGGGAGAAACAGGAATAAACCGTTTTAACACCTTTTCTTGACCATTTTCCTGCTGAATATGATCTCGTTTTTAGTTTTTGGTTTTATCTGCAGAAGATCCGATTCCACATAATTTTGTCATTTTTTATAGGCATACATTAAACATACTAAATGTGTTCCAATTTTCAGGATTAAAATAAATTAAGTAAAAAAAAATATCCAAAATATTAGGTAATAATGGAAGCTGGACTAATTTACTTCAGGAGGACATGTTCTATAGGGATAAAATCCAAAATTCTTTATAAAGTACATCATCAAATTAAAGTATCCCTAACTGAACTTGAAACAGCCAAATATGGCTATTTTGACTGTACCAGGGATATCTTGCAAACACATGTAAGATAAATGAGATGATCAAATGTGTACCCATGCTTATATTTAGAATAATAAGGGATTTTTGAAGTCTGTTGTTTTATTCTTTATTTAATATAGTAAACCTTGTAGCTCTGTAAGTAGAATTGAGAACCATAACTAAGTTTTCCTTTCTTCAGGATAGCATTCTATTAAGTCTTGAAATATAATACAGTTAATTTATTGCTCAAAAGTAATCATAAGTAATCATAAAGTAATCATGATTACTTTGCAATGTAATCTGTAATTGTAATCGATTACATTAAAAAAAAAGTAATTGTAATTGTAATCAGTAATCATGAAATTTCAAAGTTATTGTAATTGTAATCGATTACATTTGCATGTAATCAAACCCAACTCTGCGCTAAGGTCACCATGTGCCACTCAACTCTTAAAACAACAACAGCACGTGGCCTTAAAGCTGTGCCTTTGATCTTGGACACCATGCTGTCCTTGAGACTTCAACTCTGTCCTTTCGTCTGCGGCTGATAATATTAGCAGACAGTTTGGGCCCAGATCAGGCCCGACAAAATGTTTAAATAATGTTTTTATTCATAACAAAGGTGCTGATAAGAATGTGCGGTATGCAGGCTGATCTGCAACTTTGTTGGTCTCTACAACAAAGTCTGGGTACAACATCTACAGGGGAGCCGGACAAAACATCTCGGGACAAAACATCCCATGCCAATTTTTTACACCCCGGACAAAACATCCAACAAAGATTTGCCACCCCGGACAAAACATCCCACGCTGTTTTTGTCACCCTGGACATAACATCCCATGCCATTTTTGTCACCCCGGACATAACATACCATGCCATTTTTGCCACCCCGGACAAAACATCCCATACTCAGACTGCTTCTTCAGGGTAAGTCTCATTTGTGACCTTCATCTACTATGACATGTACTAGCAGTGAATGCCCTTGTATGACAGTCCAAATGATATAAACTAGATCTTAAATTGATTGAAAGGCAGTTTCACAATGTAAATAGAATTTAATTAAAGATAATTATATCTTCTTGTGACAAACAACTAAATTTGTGTGTTAAGAAGCCAATTACATCTTAAAAGAAATCATTTACAGTTTGGGTCAAACAAACTATTATAATTGAGAAACATATGTCTAATTAGTCTAATTATCTATCTACCTTTGATCTCCAATCATTTCAATAGGTATGGTACATTAAGAATATCAATAATAATGGTGACAATTAACTAAATGGGATGTTTTATGCACTTTCATAGGCTTTAAACAGAGTGTGGGATGTTTTGTAGGGGTTGGAAGAAGTAGCATGGGATGTTTTGTCCGGGGCGGCAAAAATGGCATGGGATGTTTTGTCCGGGGTGACAAAAACTGCTTGGGATGTTTTGTCCGGGGTGGCAAATTGATGCGGGATGTTTTGTCCGGGGCGGCAAAAAATGGCATGGGATGTTTTGTCCCGGGATGTTTTGTCCTACATTCCATCTACAGACGTGTGGTAAGGATTTTTGCAAAATATGTCACGATCATCTCAAGGTCTTTACTGTTTTCATTAAGATGGATGGATGGTAAGACCTTCCGATTTTCTGTTTAAAAAACTAAATGACAGGAAAATCCATCCATAGTGAAATTGTTAAGTTGGAAGACTTTTCCTAGGGTCTGACTGTTCATGTGCGCGACTTTTATACCAGATGCCACACAAAGCACATTACAAGACAAGCAGTCAAGGCTGAAAACAACTGGCAGAACTCCATCCGGGTACGAAAGACAAAAACGACTGAATAGTTAATATTGAAGGTAAAGGTCTCTTATTTAACGTGGGTAGTCTACGAAAGTCCCCACCTGGTATGGATGGAACAACAGCAGAGCCCACAGTGCTTGTCAATTACCTCCCCGATTATCCAGTCTTTACCGATACTGCTTGTAACAGTACCCTGTTATGTTACCACCCAACACTAAATAATTACTCAATAGTCCCGCCGCTGCCTCGGCTTAAACCCGGGTCGCCAGCTTCGTTGTCCAAAGCACTAACCACTCAGCCACCTTTAAAGAAACTGGAAAAGAGGCATTCTATTGTTAAGTCATCCGGGTACTTTAGGCTTAAATAACCTCACACTGAAGAGCTCCGCTGAGAAACTATGTGAAAATAATGCCAGACGCTTATTTAAAAGTGTTCAAAATCCTGAAACTTTTATCAATAATGTGTCCGTTCATATGACCGATCATTTCATAAACACTTTCTGTATCAAAAGAAAATCATATTTCTAATCGATACTGAAAATTTCAACGCAAAATTTTGAGCAGTTTAAAAGATATTGCAAGTAATAAATTCACCAAAATACGTAGGGATAACGGAGAATTTCCTGTGTATTCAACGAGTGTAAAGCGCCTTGATGATCCAGAGCGGGATATGACGTATCACTGTTTAAGAGAAAGGCACTACAAGAAAAGTGCATGGCACAGTGTCATCCTAAAAGGGCCAAGGGGAAACACTGGACATCCTACAAGGGCCTAGGGGAAACAAGATTAACTATGTGTTCATAAGAAACATACACAGTGCAACTTAACCTGTTACTTGTTATATGTATATTCGACTCAAAATAAATCTTCGTCTATGTCTGTTGGTCGAACCGCTCGTGTGGCGAAAACGAGCCGAGTCACGAAATCTGATGACATAGTACGGATTGCACAAAATAGCGCTTACCTGCCCTCTTTAGTATCATACTATATAAAGAACGTGTCTTATATGTTGTGCTTGTACAGAAAAGAGAAAAATGCAAACCTGTAGAGCTAAAATCGCGAAAAAATCTTCGTTTTCAAGAAGATCAAAGTCACCCAAATGCGCGCACAAAATCAAGCATCCTCTTAAGTCCGATGAGGATTGTTAAATAATTTCTGGATTGTGTTAATTCCCGCCTCGGACCCCGCCTTCGGAGATAGCAAATGGCCAAAAATCAGGAATGTGTAATAAAGAACATTTGCAGGGGAATACTGCTCTGTCCCGCTCGCCATCCAGAGGTGTTAAAAGTCTGACACGAGATCTTGCAATTAACATGACTGATCAAGTACTTATGCATAAGCAACAGTTATAGTTGTTTCTCAATTGGTCACCTTGATCTCGGACCCAGTAGTGCATTATTATGAGTTGTTTTGAGTCTGAGCCTTGATGCAGTTCAAAGAAATAAACAAGCATGCAGAGTCAATGGTGTGCCGATGCGAATCCACACTCTCTTGAAGAAATTTAATGGTATTTGACCCTTTGATCCCACCCCAAGATCACCAGTTTGACACTAGGGAAAAAATTTCACTTGTGTCTTGTTCTACTCATCGTCTCCTTCAATTTGATTTGTCACATGACAATGTTCAGAAAAAATAATATTTTTGACCCCCAGCACGCCCAAGTCCCATCCCCAGAGGGGGGTACTCTCATTTTTTCTTCATACGTAGGCTTGGGCCCAGCATCTACTGTTTACCCCAAAAAGTATCAGGAGTATCAAGCACCCCCAAAAATAATTGAATTTTTGCGGCCCTCAAAATATCCCGATTCTGTATATTTACCTTAAGAAAAGACCCTAAAATACATAGAAACAACCCCTAAAACTTGTCCAATTTTGGGATGACCCCTCCAAAAAATTCACAAAATTTTTTTAAACCCAAAAGTCTTCTTTTTTTTCTCAAAACCCCCAAAAGTATTGAAATTCAAAATTTTGAACCCCTCTAAAATGGCCACAGCCTACGTATGAATGAAAATATCAGAGTAACCCCCCCCCCCCCCCACTGGGGTCCCTGCCCTGGGGCATGACCAGGCGACCAAAGGAAAAGCCGGTTTGATATGTTTTATATCTCAATTTCAATTTCAAAGATTTTTTAAACCAAACTTTATATGTCTTCTCACAAATAAAAGATATAAAACATATCAAACAGGATTTTCATGCCCCAGGGTCATGCCTCAGGGGTGGGACTTGGGGGTGCTGGGGTTCAAATCTGTCCATCTGTTTGTCACGCTATCTCCTCCTAAACCATTGGATGAAATCCAACCAAATTTGGGGTGTGAGTTACTCACATGAACAGGGCAATTCAATCAATTTCAGTCAATTTCAAATATTTTTAATCCAAACCTTGTATGTCTCCTCCTAAACCATTGGAATCTAGGGCGAAGATTAAGTACCTGTAAAATGCATTTAAGCCCTGGTAGGTCTAATATGTGAAAAGGACTTCTTTTCATGAAAAGGAGCGAAAAGGAGTTTCAATATTGCGAAAAGGACTTTTATAATGCGATTATTTAGTTATTTAAATGATTATGCTATATTGCAAATTAAGGCTATTTACCATGTGTTCACTTACAGTACCTATCTTGAGATGTCCAATATTGAGTTTCCGGAGTGATATTTCACGAAAATGGCAACCGAAATGGATAATGTGAAAAGGACTTCCGCCTGACTAGGAGGACCGTTGAATATAATAACAGATTTAAATTATGATTTTTTCTCTTGAATTATACATTGGAAAAGAGATATAATTCAACAACTTGCGATTTTTAAATTTTTATGCCAGATATTTAGTGCTGGGAGTGATATTTTATGTAAATGGCAACCGAAATGGATAATGCGAAAAGGACTTTCGTCTTACAAAAAGGACCGTTGAATATGAATACAGAGTTAAATTATGATTTTTTTCTCTTTAATCATACATAACTCAACAACTTGCGATGTTTTATTTTTTTAGGCCAGATATTTAGTTCTTGTATTTATCATGCAAATAAAAATTTAAAAGACAGCAAGTTGTTGAGTTATGTCTCTTTTCTAATGCATAATTAAAGGAAAACGCAGATCAATAAGTAAATGTGTCTGAAAAGACAGGCATTTGAACACACAAACAATTTTAGTTCAAACTTGATCAAAATCAGTTGAGAATTAAGAATGCTATCAATAAATGAAGTTTTCATAACGTCCTGTCACAGCTGCCATTTTGAATATATAAAGAGTTGCTAATGAGATGCACGAAAAGTTATTAAGATGCATAAAATCGTTATTTTAGCGTATAATCACAGAATTTCTTGTATAAATGATCTTTTATTGTTATAATAGATATATACATAAAACTAGAGAGAAATTTATTTTCATATCTTATTTGTTTCATTTTTGCATATATAATTAGGAGGCTATGACGTCATAAACACACAAAGATGGCGGCTTCCATAAAAGAATAAATGGAAACTTCAAATGCATATAACTTCTTTATGGCTTGATAGCTTTTGATAAAATGTGCAGCTAACTGATTTGATAGACAAATGCCTTCGTTAAAAGCTCATTAATTATATGGTGAGCGTTTCTTTAACAGTCTGTATTTAGATTCAAGGGTCATTTTAGTAAGTTATTTTCGCATTATCCATTTCAGTTGCCATTTTCGTAAAATATCACTCCCAGCACTAAATATCTGGCAATTTTTTTAAAAGATCGCAAGTTGTTGAATTATATCTCATTTCTAAGATATAATTTAAGAGAAAAAATCATAGTTTAACTCTGTATTTATATTCAACAGTCCTTTTCATAAGACCTTTTTGCATTATCCAATTCAGCTGCTATTATCGTAAAATATCATAGGTACTGTAAGGAACACATAGTAAATTTCCATGCTTTGCAAAACAAATATTAAAATAATTAAATAGATGCATTATAATAGCCTTTTCGTAATATTGAAACTCCATTTAGCTCCTTTTCGTAAAAAGGAGTCCTTTTCGCATTTTAGACCTACCCTTTAAGCTCCCCAAGTGACTTTGGCTGCGGTACGTTCTAAAGCGGTGGTTCTAATGTTGTTGATTCGTTGTTGATTGATACATAGGGTAACATAAGACTTCAGACTTTTTTTTCAATAATTTCAGATGTCACTTGCACAAAATGAAAAGTTTGTACAATGTATTTATTTTCAATGGCCACAGCAATCCTTTTGTCAAAGATATATTTATGTGAACTAAACATACATAGTTAGTAAAGTGTGAGCTAGTAAAAAGTGTAGCGTCATTCACATCAAAATTTGGGACATTTAGCATCGAGACCCCAATTTTATTTTTTTTTCACTTTAAAATTAAATGAGAGGCATTAAATGAAAGGTCTATGTATATGTCATCAAAAGATGATTAGAAACATTCTTTGAAGATAGCCAGAGTTATGTAAAGCAATTCTGACTTATGTACATAAATTTAAGAAAATTACCCAATCTGCTTTAGTAGCATGGCCTATAGTTTTCTCTTTGATTTTGCTGATGAACTGTTTCAATTAACCTCAGCTATAGACTTTGGCCCAGGAGAAGAAATGTTGAAATTGACAGACCATTTACTGTATTTATCCAAATTTTTCAGACACGTAGCATGATCAAACAGTGTAAACTGAAGTTAGCTTAGACCACAAGGGGCAGTCTGATCAGGGATTACACTCTTTACGAATCCAACTCAACTCAAATACACATTCCAGTGTGTACTCACAACATATTGGTCTACAAGCCAAGCTTCAAAAGCTCGTTCACAGCAACCTTGTTGGCCTAAATATTGGTCTGGGGTTTCATTTACTTCTCATCTTTGCATGTGCGTGAAGCAAAGGCTTTGACCAGCATACAAATGGTTAAATTGCCATTAGTGACCGATGGATAAATCCTAGATAAGGTGTAGAAATTTCGTTCACATGAACCTATTAGTGAATTTTCTATCTAGGTGTTGCTTGAACCCATTGATGGGTCGAACCTGAGTTCCAGTCATTGGAATTCGACTTCTAAAATGTTATAATGATGGTCCAGTGAGATGACGCCCTTACCCTATTAATAAAGAAGAAGAGGAAACCAATACCTAAAATGGTGTCCAATCATTGCAATTTTTATCTCGATAAAGAAAATTAAATTCATCTAATTTGCTTTCAAGTTGAGAGAGAGAGAGACAGAGAGAGAGAAAGAGATTGTTTAGACCAATAACCTATCCAAGACCATTAAGCAGAAGTCTCATTAATACCTTGACAAGTTATTTTGTATTACTTAACAGGTATTTTGAGCAGGGTATTTTTGCTGGGTCACTTTTGATATGAGTACACTGGACTAAAATGCTGTTTTTCTTGTAAGTAACATTTATTATTGACAAAAAAAATCACAAAAAACTTTGTTGTCTTGAATATCATACTCTCTTGTGCAAAGGAAGCTAATCATTATGTTTAGTTCTATGTTTTGAATGTTTGTTTAAAATATGCCAACGATTCAAATGGTGAGCAAACCACGTTTCATGCAACTTGGTCACTGATGAAGCCTAAATGGCAGAAACTAGCTAGTCTGGCCCAGGAAATATGCACACTCTAGTTTCAGTTCTTTGGTGCAGTCTTTGTTTTCAAAGGATACCCATTTAAGAACATATTTGACTTCACTACAGCTGGTGACTGGGACTGTGTGGCGGCGGTAGAACGTATCCATGCCCTTCACTATAGTGTAGATTTTATTTTCTTGTCTTTTGGGATCATGGGTTTCATTGTGGGACTTTGAAACTATTAGAGGGTCACTGATGAAGCCTAAATGGCAGAAACTAGCTAGTCTGGCCCAGAAAATATGCACACTCTAGTTTCAGTTCTTTGGTGCAGTCTTTGCTTCCAAAGGATACCCATTTAAGAACATATTTGAAACTAATCTGCGCAAATCTTACCATTCTTTGGTTTATCAAGATGCCAAAAAACATATAAAATGACGTATTTCCTAAAACATAGCTGACTATGAACTTCGAAATAAGACATAAGACTTTTACTATTACCTTCTTTCGGAGCAGCTACTCCAGGCGTATTTATATTGTCGCCATTTTTGCTAAAAAACAGTGTATCGGGTCAGTGTCCTATAGCGTGAATAAAAGAAATAACACATATAGAATGGGATTTTCATCCGGTCGCCTGGGTCATGCCCTAGGGGTGGGACTTGGTGGAGCTGTGTGTCAAATCCATCGTCTGTCCATCACAATATCTCCTCCTTAACCACTGGATAAAATCCAACCGAATTTGGTGAGTGAGTTACTCACATGAATGGGGCATGCAACAGCACATTTCTTTTAGCCTCGCCCTCTTGGGCCCAGAGGAGGGGTCAAAAGTTCGAATATAATTAGATTTCAAGTATGAAGTCAATTTCAAAGATTTTTAAAAATAGTAAGTGAGTATGATCAGGAAATACCACAATCACAAACTGCAGACAACCCCGTGGCACCGTGAGGAAGAGCCGCTCAACCATCACGAGACACCAGGAAGACAAATTAAGCAAAGCAATCAGCTCTCTCTTCCCCATCAAGATGATTGCAATACTAGAATGGACATAATGTAACGTACAACAAAACATAGAACAATTACAGACTCCCACAATGGGAGTAACAATAAACAAAAAGTCAACAACAACAGAACCACCGCCTTAGAACGGACAGCAGCCTAAGCCACCAAACTTTGTATGTCTTCTGTGATATAAAAGATATATAAAACATATTGAATGGAATTTTCATTAAGTCGCTTATGTCATGCCTCTAGGGTGGGACTTGGGGGTGATTGGGGTCAAAAGTTTAATTTTTATGAACCTGGCCATGTGGCATATTATATTGAAGGGGGTGATAATTAGAACAGGAAACAAGTATTTTTTAAGCTTGAGTCAAAGTGCTGACCTAAGGGTGGAGTCAAAAGGTCAAATATCATCAAATTTCATTGAGAGTGTGGGGATTTGCAATAGCGCGCCATGGACGGTGCATTCTAGTTATATTTTTTTTCAATCAAAGTGTCAAATAGTTTTGATCCAAATCAAGCCCAACGTTTTGAAAGATCCGGGTTAAAACTGTAAAGGTTGTCAACATGAGGCACTAGCATGCAAAGAGTTTCACCTTAAATACGTCATGATATTGTTTGATGAAATTTGTTTTAATTAAATGTTTCTATCAGAATTTCAAATAGTTTTGCCCTGATCTGGGTCCAAACTGTTTGTAAAGGTTTTCAGCAGTAGTCATTAGCATGCAAAGAATTTCACCTTAATTGCCTACTAAATTATGTCGTTTGATGATTTTTTTTCTAACTATTTGTTTTAAATCAGTGTATCAAATAGTTTTGGTCTAGTTCAAGTCGAAAGTTTTGTCAGGCCTGATCTGGCTCCAAACTGTAAAGGTTGAGAACAGGAGTCACTAGCATGCAAAGAGTTTCGCCTAAATGCGTAATGATAGTGTTTGACGATTTTTGTTCTAACTAAATTGTTACCATCAGAACGTCAAATAGTTTTGGTCCAGATCAAGCTTGAGGTTTTGTTGGTGATACAGATCAAGCCTGAGGTTTTGTTGGCTTGATCTGGGTCCAAACTGTTCATAAAGTTTGTCAGCATGCAAAAAAAAATCACATAAAATGCGTAACTATGTCGTTAGATGATGAATTCTAATTATTATTATCATTTTCAATCAGAGTGCCAAATAGTTTTGATCCAAATCAAGACCAACATTTTGTCGGGCCAGATCCTGGTTCAAACTGTGAAGGTTGCCAACAGGAGTCACTAGTAGCAAAGAGTTTCACCTAAAATGCTCAATGATATCGTTTGATGATATTTGTTCTGACTATTTTTTTCCATTAGCGTTTCTAATATTTTTGCCTGATCTGGGTCCGAACTGTTTGTAAAGGTTTCAGCAGTAGTCACTACCATGCAAAATCTTTTACCTAAATTGCCTACCAAATTATGTTGTATGATGATTTTTTGTTTCCATCAGAGTGTCAAATAGTTTTGATCCAGATAAAGCCCGAGGTTTTTAAATTTGTCAGGCTTGATCTGGTCCGAAACTGTTCGTAAAGGTTGTCAGAATGAGTCACTAGCATGCAAAGAATTTCACCTAAAATATGTATTTATGTCATTTGATGACTTTTGTTCCAAATTGTTTTGCCATCAGAGTGTTCTTTTGTGGATCTTTTATGTTTTTGTTCTGTCTTGTGTTTGCTATGTCTGTGCGCGTCTGTTTATATGTGCTTTGTGGTCACCTGCTGGGAAAGGGCTGACCTCTTGGCTCTCGTTTGTGGTGTCTTCTGTGAGTTTGTCACTTTCCCATTGGTATCCTGGGTCAGGTGTGGTACTTGATTGTATCGATTCCTGATCTTTGCACCTTTACTTACTTTGAATAGTTATTTATCAAGATCAAGCACAATGTCTTGTCCTGCCGGGTCTGTGTCCAAACTTTTTGAAAAGGTTTTCAGCAGGAGCCACTAGCCTGCAAAGAGTTAATCTGGGCAATTTGAAATGTGTTAGGGTTTATGTTCGCTTCATCTAAAATTTTCACTAGTATTCTAAAGAGCCTCACCAAAACGAATTTGACCAGCCGTGGATAAGGATCTTGTTATTATTAAGAGATTTCGTGTTTCTACAATTTCGGGTAACAGTACATCACTTAATGGGTTTAACAAATATTACCAGTCTAGCTGATAGTCCTATCAGAGAGATCAAAATAATTAAGAAAATAGGACTGAAGTTAACAAGTTTTTATTTTTAATAAGTAGATTTTTTTAATATTATAAAATTATCAGTTAGACAGGGGCCATTCTAGACTTCATCTTACCAGTGCATGCATGATCATGCGGGAGGCTCCTGGATTTGAACCCAATATCTGGCACTCCCATGCAGGAAACACAATCTCTCGCATTTAGAATTTTTCTATAATGATATTTTCACAAGCGACCATTTTTAATGCGATCGGCACACACTTTTAACAGCTGTAGGCATTTGAAGTAAGTAAGGGTGCAAAGATCACTACTGGTAACGATCAGATAAACGTAATATAGATGGTGCCATACTGTGTATTCTGTCAAGCAGGTCACTCGTATGGCACACTTATCACCATGACGTTTCTGGGTATATTTTAGACATTAGCTTTCTGAACATTTTGAAAGACAGCTACATCGCCATCCGCAAAGAAGAAAAATTACAAGTCTCACTTTCAAGCTGACTTTCCATCAAGCGTAGTGAGAAAGGGGACAGATTTGCATTGTGTTCACTGGGCAATTTGTCCT
This sequence comes from Loripinus fragilis, assembly GCA_964019695.1. Classification (NCBI taxonomy): domain Eukaryota; kingdom Metazoa; phylum Mollusca; class Bivalvia; order Lucinida; family Lucinidae; genus Loripinus; species Loripinus fragilis. Next base: position 40,053,008 of record OZ026515.1, read on the forward strand.
TCAGCATCACTTACCAGACAGTTACATTGCTCAGATCCACGCATGGGATGCAAGACAAAGCAAAAAATTGCTTCTCTCTTCAAGGGGACATTGCCAGATGGAGTGCCGCACAATGAAGTCCTTTTCTCTGCAGTCTCAGATATCTAAATCTATCATTTTTAAACAGAAACCTTTATTTATAAGGTATTTTTATGATGTGATGGCTCACTGAAGTTTGTTTTGTCAAAAAAATATCGGTAAAAACTCATTATCTCCGATAGGAAGCATTTTTCAATCCTTTGGGTATCCGGTAAAAACTGTGCACTAATGTTTTTGAGTTAGCTCCCTTGTTGCAATATTTAGCAAATTCTTGAATTCAAAGGCGATTATTCACTTATTTTAATATATATTGTCCAAATTTCATTATTTTTGATTAAAGTATTTTATAATCATATATTCTATCGAGGATGACATTGACTGCAAGCTTTTAATCACTATAAAAACAAGCATTAAAATCGGAAGTAAAAACTCATATTATTTTAAAATTGGCGTCATATATATTATCTATTGCTATTCTTCCAAGCCAAAAATGTGTTCAATTCTTAATTCAGTTATGAAGACCCTGCATGTCCATAAACAAACTTGAAATAATCGAAAATCTTCCAAGCAAATGCTGAAAAATACCCTTCTCACGTTCAGGTGTTTTCTACTGAATGGAGGTGTTTCATATATGGAAAGGTTGACTACCTACCAAATTGAAAGGTTGACTACCTACCAAATTGGAACCAATAAAAATACGCTAAAGTCTGATCATTTTCAGCCATGTTAAACACTTACCATATCATCATTCAAGTGCAAAATACAATGATAAACACATGTCTGTATTATTTGTATACCCACTTTGGTAAGTTTTAGTTGGTTAACCCTTTTCATTCTGGGTACTGGTAAACAGGTACTTTGGCAAACAGTGAAGACCCAAACAGTGGCATTTCATCAGTGTCTGCACTGTTTATTAAGATATTTAACAATCTTCAAGTAAAAATACACATCATTTAAAGATCATATCAAAAGGTTTCAGAAATGAATTGAAATGAAACAACTTCTATCATATAACAAAATGCTGAAAACCGCATCAAAAAATTCTAATTATTAAAAAAGTTATGCCTATTTGAATTTCAGACTTGGTTTTGGTTTTCCAAAACAGACTTGGAAAACTAAAAATAGATTCTATCCAACAATGCACCATTCTATGATATCAAATGAGGATTTAAAAATGTGGTTTAACTTCAAATATCTCAATCTGTGTATTTGAAAAGTACATCTGCAGTTTTAAGATGCCAATATTTTACTTGCCTAAATTACATTTTGTCGGATTAAATGATTTTTGGTACTTGAGTAGATAAGCGAGAAATTGAATTTTAAATTTTTGCTTTGAAATTTTAAAAATGTATTTTTTTCCTTTCAGCCAACATGTTTTTGGATTATCTTTTTAATGTTTCAAAATAAGTGAACATAAAAACTGGATTGACTTATTTTTGCATCATTTAGAATAAGAAATGGATGGTAAAAGAAAATTATTTTTTTTATTAAATTTGACATTTAAGCCTAAAATTTTAATTAAATAAAATTTAACATACAGAAAACCATTTATGCGAGATCTATCTTCGCTGTTTTGCAGGAAAGCATACTAAAGTTTGACAAATTCTTTGCATTTGCAAATATTTAAATTCATTGAAAAATTTCAAACCTCACATGACATCAAAGAATGATGATTTGTTTTATTGAATCTTTTTTTGGTTTTTCAAGTCTGTTTTGGGGGAAAATTTTCAAGTCCAAAATTCAAATAGGCATAACTTTTGAACGAATAGGAGTTTTTAGATGCGGTTTTCAGCAATCTCTTTCTCACAATAACTTCTATTATCTGAAACGGTTGATAAAAAAAACTTATTTTTACCTTTTCAGTTGATCTTTAAAAAATGCCTGTCAAAACAACTTACAAAATGGACTATTCCATACTTATAGGATAATCCACTAGAATGAAGGGGGTTAAAGACTCCAATCAGTCGTTTAAATACACATTTCTGTAACTTCGAAGAATCTCCCTCATTGAGACCATGATCTCTTAATATGAACAACAAATCTCCCTCATGGGCATCATCAGGTTATCACGTGTATGCAAGTGAAGCGTGTTAGCTCAGTGGTAAGGCACTTGCCTCTGGTGCTAGAGGTCCCAGGTTCGATTCCCGCTCGCGGCGAGAAAAATTTCGGTGTCCGAACACGCTTTCTCTAGTGTCATTTGCAGGGATGACACTAGATAAGTGCATCGTCCTTCCGATCGGGACGTTAACTGGATGTCCCCTGTGCAGGGAAAGTCACCCCCTGTGCAGGTTAAAGAACCCTACGGTAATTTCGATATGGTTACTTGTAGGCTTTCATCATGCAACCCGGAGTGTACAAAGTACACCTGCCGATAATACTCGAAAGAGGGTCTGGCAGTATATAGAGAAAGAAAGAAAGAAAGACCTATATATAGGTCACTGATCTTACCGCCACCATTGAAACTGGTGAAAGTTATCAACCAAGTTATGCAGGCTGATCAAACTACCGTAAACTACATTGTATTTAAAACACGCTTTTAAAATCTAACTTGAGAGATAAGTTCTACCAGCCGACGTTCCTGACGTCATTTAAGGCAGTCTGCATTTCAAAATTTAGCTAATGGCTGGCTGAGGATTTTTAAATCAGATATGCGGTCTCTAAGCGGAGTCTAACGATTTCATTGTCCGTGCTTGTCAGGCGTGCTTGATTGGTCCTCTATGTGAGGTAAATCCTTGCCAAACCAACTGGTTTAAAAATTGCTTATTGAACGACCCTTTCTCGATTTGAAAAGTTTTTATTTTATTTTTATCAAAACTGATATTATTTACAATAAAGCATCTAATTATTTGTATTATAAATTTACTAGGTTTCTGTCGATAAAAAAATTTCACAAGTTATTTTCACGAAATAAATAAAATTAATTAATGATATTTATAGCCAATCAGATTGCTGTTTATTCAGATTACCTATCTTGCATCTATAATGGAGGAAAAAACAGATGATTTTTATACAATGAAAGGAAAACCAATGCAACACTATTCACTGGATTGAAAATAAAGTATTTAAGAAGTTTGTTTTACGCGCAACATTCAATGAAGCGCAGTGATGGGATAAATGCCTGTTTGCAGGACCCAACTGTTCCCCTCTCCCTGTCCAAAGTTTGACAGAAGAGATGGGGAGAAAAACTTTCTTTTTCCTCTGTTGCATTATTGTTACATTGCCAGCCTGTGTTGTCGCATGTACCGGTCGGGCTATTCTAACAGATAGCTCAGGGTCCATATCTGATGGAGAAGCAAAATACGATAAGTACAGCAGATGTGAATGGTTAATTGATGGTAGGTTTTCTAGCTGTCTACTCCAGGTCATTAGAAAGACCAGAATCTACTTTTTGACCAGAAAACGCAGGAAACTGCCAGATAACGCGGGAAAACATCAAAAATATGCATGCCAAAAGGAGTGTATATAGGATGGTATATGGGTGTTTGTATTCAGGGTTTGGGCTATAATTTAAATCACAATGTGCGGGAAAATTTCCGCATCATGCTACAGGTTTTAGGGAGGATAGTCTCGATAATAGGTGTTTTTTAGCGGCCAGAATAGATGTTTTTTGGTGGATGTAGACAGCCAACTATACCATCTCCTGACCTCATACCCCTCTTGATCATACAAGTCTACCACCTATACAACCATCGACTCCTAAAGACCCCTTTTGGTATTCATTTTTGCTATATTTTGGTGTTATCTGGCATTTTCCTGTCAAAAATTAGATTCTGGTCTTTCAAGTAACCGGTCTACTCGTATCAAGTTCTATCTGTATGTGTTGGTCCATCAATATTTTTTATATAAACGCGAGTTGTAATACATCTACAAATACTTAATCAGATGATATTAACATATATTGAGATAATTTGGCCGTCGTGTTAGAAAATTAATAAAATAGGTGCCGTGAAAAACATAATTGTGGACAAAGGGTCATTACTTTTAACTTCAATTGAACATAACTGGATTTTACCCAAAGTTTCAAAAGGCAACTATTTAATAATTAACAAACCTTTGTCAACGACATACTTCATGTATTTCTTTAACAAGTAACAAGGCTGTTTTTTGTATTTATTTTTTTATGTACATTGTAATAGTTACTGGGCATTTTTTGACACTTCAACCTAAAAGTCTTATTTGAAGTTAGTGATATTTTGGTTCAAACAATATTTTGTTCGGATAATTTACATGTAGACAGATATATACAGTGTCAATATATTCAGGATCTGACAGCATGGTTGGGCAGTCTAAACCAGTGGTGGTTTTGACCGGTTATAACCACCCCAATCAATAGTCCAGAATAGAAGTGGTCAATACTGGTCGATTGAATTTTTTATGCAGTCATTTGAAAAATGGGGATGTCGTTTTTGATTTCACTTTGCTGGAATTCATTAAAATATGATTATTATAGTGGACGTTTTTACATCTGAAATTGGCTTCTGTATGCCGAAAATCTGAAGTTTGGATGTCAGGGCTCTCACACCCCTTTTTGGGAATGGGGCCAGGGGGCCATGGAATTGGGAAAATTAGTGGCATTTTGACTAAAATAGGGAAATTTGACATTGTCCTTATGTATGACGTTTCCATTGCTAGATTGATTCCAATCATTAAACTTACCTTAGTGTACTACGAGAAAATGGAGACAAAGAAGCAAGTGTATTATATTCTAGTGTTCTGTGAAATTGTAAATATGTATTGTAAAAATATGTTCTGTATTTACCGCATACCATATTAAATAAAGATGGACCCGCCCCCCCCCCCCCCCCCCCCCCCCCCCCCCCCAAAAAAAAAATAATAAATTTTTTTTTTGTCAATTTGGGAAATTTTTGTCTGGAATTGGGAAAAAAAACATACTTTTTCAGTGTTTCTGTTACCTGCGCATCCTGCATCTTTTGCACATAATTTTGTCTCTGGGATGCAAAGATTTTATTTCAGCGAGTCCCAGGATGCAATAGTATCGCTGACTTGTCATTATAAATAGTGTTCTGGACTCATATGTTTGCGGCTGGACTCATTGATATGGGAAACAGCGAGTCCCAGGACCCATAAGCCCAAATTTGTAAATGAATCACTGCTTTTTGCCATGAAATCTTGTACGCCTGCCAGCAATAGTCGTGACATATACATTGGATACTATTGAGAATTTGATCTTGCTGCCTACTCCAGAAAGTCAGGCGTGCGTAACAGAAGTCATTTAGATAAAGAATTCATTCAGTAATTAACCAATTAGCACTCGTGACAACCACAGACCGCCCACTCTCTGCTGTGCAGATTCAATTGACAGGTGTTAAATGATTATTGCAATGGCCGCATGAGTATGTGCCAGGTGATAATTTACAAGAAAAAAATAACTGTCTCAGAGTGACATTTTTAATGGCCCAAAATTTGTTGCATAAATGTATTCCAATATTTGTTAAATTTTGTTTTTTTAAATGAGAGAACAATGTTTTTTTACATAATTTTATGTTTTTGCATTAGGCATGATGTTTTTCTCCTGGAATCAAATGCCAAAATCTGAGAAAATTCAGATAGGATCAATCTTGGCAATTACATCGAAGCCTGAGTTTTAAATATCATAACCCTGATCTTTTTAAGCAATAAAAGCAAGGTCTTTTAACATCAGAAAGAGCTAGCAACTTGAAACTAAATATTTTTGTGAGTTATTTAAAATTTGCAGATTTTATAGAAACAAGTTGAGCTTTTAAAATGCATTTTGCAAAGGCTCCAAAAGCAGGTATTTTTTAGTTTTAGATAAATTCTATCCATATAGCAGTGCAAGAAAGATTTCTTTAGGATAAGGAAAATCTATCCAAATTTGCCAGTTTTCTCTTTTTTTTACAGGCCCTCTGGCCTCAAAAAATCTTTAAGTGCCCTGGCAAGGAGAATTAACCTATGCCGAAATTTAAAAAAAACCTAAGGGACATCCCACCCTTCCTCATAAAGTTGTATTTAGGGAGGGGATATACTAAGACCTTAAGTCATGGAAATGCTCTGCCATATTGACATTATTTGTTATATAATTTGACTTGTCTAGTTTCGCTCAGGGCCCATAAATTGTAGACCCAGATCAGACTTTTAATAGAGTAAACTTATCAGGGTTCACAATCTTGAGGCATTGGATGCTAGACAAATTGCTGAAACACTTAATTTTAATCAGGAAAAATCAAACCTATTACTTAGGAATGGTCAATTAATGACCCTTCTCCTTTAGGGGCAGTCTGATCTGGGTCCACAAAGTCAATGTTTGCTCATACCTTTTTGCAAGTTTTGGATCATTGAATAGATAACCGGACACAATAAAATTTGGAAAAAAAAACAGTATATTTTTTATTTCACCAGTTTCAGCTTTTACAATGTTTAACAAAAGTTAAACATAAACATGTCTAAAAATAAACGCAAAAACCTGTGTAACTAAGCATTGCAAACAACATCATGCTTAAAAATTAGAGTAACATTTTTGGCACCATGTGCATAATTTGACTTCCACAAATTAGGCCTATGACTTCCAAATCTATGGGTGGAAGTCATGACTTCCTGTTTCAAAAATTTAGTGCAAGCACTGGTTGATCTGTGTGCAAAAACTGTTTGGTCCCTGCCAAGGGTACTCATCAGATAGAATATCCCATTACAGTCAGATGTAGTATTTAAAGTGAAAGTAGTGCTCCAGATAATTTTGACTACCATCAGTACAAGTACCAGTCAAAATGAAACTTGATCCGTACAAGCTATTTTCAGTCAGAACATGTGTATTTTTATATATATGCGTAGCCAAGACTTTGTGAAAGCTTATACTTGTACTGAAATCCAGTCACATTGTTGCTGTCTTCATGTAAAATTTGATCACCCCATCAATCAAAACGACGATGTCCCTATGCACGTAGGACAGAATATTGGAACAGAGATGCCTTTTTCATTACCACCTGACATGGAATGGGAGTGTAGTGGCTCAGCACTTGGTAGAGTGCTTGACTCGAGACAGAGGGGCCGCGGGTTTGAGCCTCACCGGTGTCTTGAGCAAGGCACATTAATTCTAGCATAGTACTGGTTCAACCCAGGAATACCTGTCCCTACATAACTAAAATATTGTTGATGGGAGAGAGATAGACTTAAACTAAAAACTTCAAGTTTTCTTGGTCAAACTTCAAGTTTTCAATTTTGACTCGCAGTGCTAGAAATTAGCCAGATAATTCAATTTGTCTGGTGCACAACCTGAAGACAAATGCATCTTGACCCCATAATTTTAACTTGCCCTGCGCAAGTAATTGATAAAATTCCTAAAAATGCTGACACATGAAAAAATTTGTTTGTTTGAATCTTACCAGTAATTTTAGGACACCTTCCTGGGTTTAACCAGTACTAAGAAACTGAAAGAAGTACCTTACTCAAGGACACAACACCGGGTCCCAGGTGAGAATCGAACCCGCGACGTGATCAATGGTCTGACGCTCTCTGTGAAAAACTGATGAATCAAACAGTGCAGTTTTAACATGTACAGTCTACTATAGATATGGCTCAAAATATGCAGACACAATGGCAAACAGAGAAGGCCCTAGTTTATCAGATCTTGTCTCTACTGTTTGCCGGAGAAGTCTGATATGGGTCTGCACTGTTTGCCTGTAGATCTGAACTTCTAAAGAAAGGTTCATAGTGTTGACTGCTGTTCGCTGCTTAGTTATCTGAAGCTGGCAGCATGGCACCATCTTATTATTTATTAATTTGCAATGAAAATGCAATACTTTAAGAAAGACATGAACAAAAAAATGTCATGTCCTAGAATTTCAGATTGCCCAGGGGGCAACCTTCCGAGACTCTCAACTTGCCCCCAGCAAATTTTACCTGTGAGGGGGGCAAGTGCAAATATTTACATTGCGATCTCTTTTGAACTTTTTGGAGTACCCACATTTGGGGGGTGGGGGACATGAAATTGTTGGATGTCCATCGTACATCATCAGCAATTGCTTCAAAGGACATCTCCTAAACTACTGGCTGAATTTTGACCAAACTTGGTAGGAATGATCCTTATATGGCTCTCATAAAAATTGTTCAAATGGTTCTGGTCCATTGCATATCTAGGTCACACAGGCTAAAAATAGATTTTCAAGATCAAAACTTTGAAAACGTTCTCTGAAACCATAAGGCCTAGAGCCTTGATATTTAGTATGTAGCATCACCTAATGGACCTCTACCAAGTTTGTTCAAATTATGCCCTATGCCCCTGGGGCCGAAAATTGCCCTGCCCCGGGGTCACATGTTTATCATAGGCTTACATAGGAAAAACATGAAAAAATCTTCTTGTCTGAAACCTTAAGGCCTAGAGCCTTGATATTTTGTATGTAGCATCACCAAATTAAGCCCCAGGGGGCCAAAAATGGCCCTGCGCCAGGGGTCACTTGTTTTACATAGGCTTTAATACTAGGGAAAAACATGAAAAATCTTCTTTTCTGAAACCATCAGGTCTACAGCCTTGATATTTGGTTTGTAGCATCACCTAGTGGACCTCTACCAAGTTTGTTCAAATTATGCCCCTGGAGCGGTGAGAGCACAATGGCTCAGTGGAAGAGTGCTTGACTTGAGACCGAGGGGCAGCGGATTCAAGCCTCACGGGTGTCACTGCGTTGTGTCCTTGAGTAAGACACATTAATCCTAGCTTAGTATTGGTTCAACCCAGGATCTTCTTGTCTGAAACCATAAGGCCTAGAGCCTTGATATTTGGAGTGTAGCATCACCTAGTGGACCTTTACAGAGTTTATTCAAGTTAGGCCCCTTGGGCAAAAAATGGCCCCTCTCTGAGGGTCACATATTTTACGTAGGCTTATATAAGGAAAAATATGGAAAAATCTTCTTGTCTGAAACCATATGGCCTGGAGTCTTGATATTTGGTATGAAGCATCACCTAGAGGAACTCTACCAAGTTTGTTCAAATTATGCCCCTGGGGCTAAAAATGGCCCTGCACCAGGGTCACATTGTTTTCATGGGCTTATATAGGGAAAAGCATCGAAAAAAATCTTCTTGTCTGAAACTATATTGCCTAGAGCCTTGATATTTGGTATGTAGCATCACCCAATGGACCTCTAACAAGTTTGTTCGAATTATGCCCTGGTGGCCAAAAATGGCCCCGCCCCTAGGTCACATGTTTTACATAGGTTTATATAGGGAGAAAAATGAAAAAAATCTTCTTGTCTGAAACCACAAGGTCTAGACCCTTGATATTTGGTATGAAGCATCACCTAGTGAACCTCTTCCAAGTTTGTTCAAATTATATCCTTATGGCCAAAAATGGCCCGACCCAAGGGTCACATGTTTTACATAGGTCTACATTGGGAAAAACATGAAAAATCTTCTTGTCTGAAACCATAAGGCTTAGAGCCTTGATATTTGGTATGCAGCATCACCTAGTGGACTTTTACCAAGTTTGGTCAAATTATGCCCCTGCGGCCAAAAATGGTCCCGCCCCAGGTGTCACCAGGGACATGGTCAGCTTTCAACAGATACCTATCTGTAAGCTTTAAACAAAACTCAGGTGAGCGATTTAGGGTCACTTAGCCCTCTTGTTTGTTTTGGTGCTCCTTGGCAGCCTCTCACCAGGAAACTTCTAAAGAGTGTGGTAAATGTTCTAAAATTTCAAACACTTTTCTCTATCTGTTCTCAAATAAAATGTTGGTTTTTAGCGCAGGAATTCACAAAATCCTTTTCAGAACAGCAAGCAGGGTCTACACTGTTTGTATAGGCCCTTTAGGCAGGCCACTAGTGTTCAGAATTTTAGAACATTTACTGTATTTGATTATTGTTAATTTGAACTTTAGATAAAAGTGCCTTTTTTTCTACCAAAAATGACAGCAATCTTCATGTTCTTCAGAAGCGGTCTGATCTGGGTCTGCACTGTTTGTATATGCCCTTTAGGCAGGCCAATAGTGTTCTATATTTTACAACATTTACCGTATTTGATTATTGTTGTTTTGAGCTTAAATATAAAAAAAAATTGACAAAAAATGACATGATTTTCATGTTCCTCCAGAAAATACATTTGTTGTGGTGTTCATTGCTAGCATCTCACCAGGAAGCTTCTAGGGAGTTTTTGTTTGAGACACAGGTTTAGATGAACAAAAAAAAATTCAGCGTAAAACTGTAAATGTTCTCTTACCCATAATTTTAGCATATGTTTTGGGTGCTCAAAAGAACCGTCTCATTGAGACGGCTCTTTTTAGCACCCAAAACATATGTTTTGATTGAGAAGTAAGAAAATTATTTTTCTGTTACACACTCTTAACTAAAGGCCAGCCTGCTTGTTGAGAGATAAGCAAAATAGCGCTTTTGATGCTCCACTTATCTAAGGCGATACAACTGTGAAATTGTCATGACAACCAATCCAATTCCAGTCTTTATTTATACATGCTATGTAGCTTTTCCTATTAGCCTCAGAATTTATCGCTTTACTTTATAATGCCTATTACACAATCAAAAGATGACCTATCTCTTGATTCCACTAGGCATTGGGTCTTTACATTTTATGTGTGAAGTTTTTTGATAGGAGGTACTGTAAATGATTGCTAAAGCAGGCCAATATTGGAAATCAGAATTAAATGTTTTTTTACCATTAAAAGTTTGCTTTCAAAACCACAGGCAAACAGGGAAATGGTGTAGATCCAAATCATACTGCTGCTCCTCAGCTGCTTCCGAGGAGTCTGATTAAGGTCCACACTGTTCACTTTGAAATGTTTGTCCAAAATTTTAAGATTTTATGGGGTGCTTGAGATTTAAAGTTAAGTTTTGTCTAAATACATATATATGAAAATCTTGGCTGACTTTTTATTCTGGTGCGTCATGAAGAATATAATTGAGCCGCTCCATGAGTTTTCCAACAATGTGGCATTTTGACAAGTGTAGACTCAGATGAGCCTGTGCAGCCTCCTTTTAAGCTTTCAAACTCCAAACCATGTTCGGTCAGTAGCTTAACAGTCATAGAGTATTTAAGTGGTTAGCAAAGGCTCTGATCAGTCTGTGCGTATGCGCAGGTTGGTCAGAGCCTTTGCTGGTCGCACATACCACATTGATGGAAATTTCATGTCACGGCTCAATTATTGATTTGTGTCTTATTTTGTACAGCATTTTGCACTGTTTAATCTCTATTTGTTTGACAGACATAATACTGCACTTTCTGAATACATATACCACAAGACCATGCCTACCAGTCTCTCTGATTGACAATGCAGATAATGAAAGACATGTTCATCTTGTTGTTTCTTAAAAGCTTGATTGTGGGAGCGCAGTGGCTCAGTGGTAGAGTGCTTGACTCGAGACAGAGGTCTGGGGGTTCGAGCCTCACCGGCGTCACTGCATTGTGTCCTTGAGCAAGACACATTAATCCTAGCTTAGTACTTGTTCAACCCAGGAAGACCTGTCTCTACATAACCGAAAGATTGTTGATAGGAAGTAAAGAATCAAATCAAACAAAACAAAAAAAAGCTTGATTGTAATTGACCATCATAGAAGTAATGTGTGGTTTATCAAAATCACCATGAAAATCTTTGCTAATCCTTTTTATTTGGGAAACCCCTAAACGAGTACTTTTGCAAACAATGAAGACCCAGATGAAATGCAGCATAATGCTGCATTTCATCAGGGTCTACACTGTTTGTAAAGGTAAAAAAGATCTTCAAACAAAAGAATACATTTTTAACCTGTCACACGAGATGTATACAATGGACTATCCCAAGTGTGTTGTATCAAACCAGAAGGAAGAATCCATTAGATTGAAAAGGGTTAACTCTTTGTTTGCCTGCCAGTGTCCTCTGCTAATAGCATTTGCAAACAGTTTGGACCAAAATCAGATGTTAGGCCTGATTTGGATCTAAACTGTTTGACACTGACCGTATCCCCTAAAGAAATTTTTTAAAACTTAAACAGACAACAAAAATCATGAAACATATCCCAGCATGTACTATGTGTGACATATTAGTAATCAGGCCTTTATTTTTTTTAACCAAACCATATATTATACTGTTGGTACTCAAAAGAATAGTTTCACGGAGGCAATTTTATTCCAAAATGAAAGTCTTCCAAAAAAATTTGTTCAGGAATATCATCTGAGTGTCAAACAGTTTGGATCCAAATCAGGCCCGACATTTTACCAGGCCTGAACTGGGTCCAAACCTGTCTGTAAAGATTATCAGCAGACTACAAAGGTGGCATCCAGTTGGGAAAGAGTTGTGCTCCAAAAAAAGTTAAAATGGAGAAGAAATAAAAGTTTCAGCATTTTTTGTTGAAAAGGCATCTTGAATTCCCTTTTCTTGTTATTTGCTGAAGAGTTGCTTCTAAGATTGTTTTCATTTTAAGACAATCAATGGATAAGAGAAAATATTGAAGAAAATCAATAGGAATGGAATTACACAGCTGTCTCCGCTACAAGAAATAGTCCCAAATAATTATTGGAGAAGGAAACCCAAATCATGATCTTTATCTTCTGCTTCCTATTGGTCAATGACATCTTACAATGTACATAGTAAATTTACTGAAGTGGAGAATCCTATCGCTCTTTTTGCCGTCACAGTCATCTGACGTTTTTTTTTCCAGACACATCAATTAGCTCGAAATAGAAAGTGAAATATTATGAGAGCTCCCAGACGATTTCACTTTCTAATCATTTCTGCTATTTGACAACCTTGGATCAAATGTTAGCTCTTTGTCTACTAGTGTCGTCTGCTGATAACCTTTGCAAACAGTTAGGACCCAGATCAGAACCTACTCTGTCGGTCCTGCTCTGGATCCAAACTGCTAGACACTAGGATGGTATTTCTGAAAGAAGTTTTCAAAAAAGTTAATTTTGAAAAAAAGTCAGCAGACGGCAAAAAAAACATGAAAAATTACCCAGCATGCAAACAGTTGAACACCAAAATCTCACTAACTGGCTCATATAAAGGTACATAATGTCCAAACATGCAATTAACCCTTAAAGCGCCAATCACAACTGCAGCAGACGACAAATTTTGCGACATCTTTCCTAGTTTTTGACAAAAATATGGTATGAAATTTCACAAGAATTGTCTGCCAGCAGACGATTCTCATGAAATATCATGCCTTATTGTTATTTTTGAAAATGAATCAAAATTTTAAATCGTTGTCTGCTGCAAATTATAGGTGGCGCTTTAAGGGTTAAAAGCAGCACATATTTTGTCTTTTTCAGCGGGGGATGACAGAAAGGTGATTTTCTTGGAGTTTGAGTTCCTCAGCACGGAGTGCTCCTTCGACTTCCTCTTCATCTTCGATGGCGACTCCTACGATAGTCCAAAACTGGCCAGTCTCAGCGGTCGCCATACACCTGAGCCCATTCTATCAACGTCTGGGAAGGTTTGTGTCTACCTTTTAACCCTTTCCCTGCGTTTCACAACAGTTGTCTTCTGCTTTCTTATATCTGCTTATGTAATTTTGTAGCCTATATTAAAACAATACAGACTCATTAAGACTTAGGAGCAGTTTGATCAGGGTTTGCCACCGTAGTATCAGTATCCTGCAGTACATTTGAAAATATGAAGCAGATGTAATAAGCAGACCACATTTTCAGGATAAAAAATATCTAATGTACTTGCTATTGTCTTTTTAAACACATAGCCCTTTTAATGGAGAGCAACCAGCCTTTATTTGGTCAAGCAGATGCTGCACCAAATAAAGGCACAAAATTTTTTTGCCAATTTTCTTCTACTCATTTCGTGATAATATCTCCGCTTTTGCAAAATGAAGTTTTAAAGTGCAAAACATGTAGTCCTTGAAAACTGTAAGATAATCTTTTTAAAAAGTCCTTGAATTTTACACAGACTTGCCGGTATGAACCCTGTATAAAGTTTGTGTCTCTCCACCAGTGCGCATGTGGGTCCATCTGTCCATGCATCAAACTGTAGACCACTGTAGAAAATCTCAAATAGTTGGCAGGTCTCTAAGATTACTTCAAGGTATTATTACTAAGCTAATTAGCAAAATTAATTCAGATTCGTCATTCTCCTCCCTTCCACTGAATCATTCAAGAAGGGTTGTTGTCAGTTACAAGCGAAAGTATGGGCATGAAGTACTGGTTAACTGCTTGTTCAAGCTTGCCCAAGAAAAAGTGTGGTTAGGTGGACTGACCGTCCCGCCATGACCATAGCTGTTGCCTTGGGACGTAAAGCAACAAAAACAAACAAAGACAGATTCATTAACATCTAACATGTAACTTATTTCAAAGATTTCATTCCATTTGTAATTGAATCAACATTCATTTGGTGAAGCTAGATCTTTCTTGAAGATAAGTGGGACCTGACCAATTTGTCAAAATCTTTATCTAGAGCTTTGGAATGAGTTATACCAATTTCCAGATTTTCTAATTAACTTGTTAAAAAAGCTTTCAAGAATACCATCAGAGTGTCAAACAGTTTGGATCCATAATAGACCCCCTGATAACATCAGGCTTGGTCTGGGTCCAAATTGATTGCAAAGGTTATCAGCAGTTGAAAAATGTCATCAGTTAATACGGTAAATGTCCAAAATTTTCAAACAGTAGTTGGCTGCCAAAAAGGCATAGACAAACATGGCAGACCCAGATCAGTCTACTTCTTCAGAAGCAGTCTGATTAGGGTCTTTCCTGTTTGCTATTCTGACAAGCATTTTGGGAATTCCAGCCTTGATAACCAACATTTTATTTGTGAACAGAACGAGGAAAGTTTTCAAATTTTAGAACATTTACTGTAATTCTGTTTATTTTTCCACAGATGCTCATCTACCTGTTCAGTGATAGGAACTACATGCTGAAAGGATTCAAGGTCAGATATGTGATCCAAGACTGCCCGCTGAATTGTTCCGGAAATGGACATTGTATCGATCATGTGTGTATATGTGATACACGTTTCTCTGGACGGGCCTGTGAATTGGAATTATGCCCAGAGGAATGTGGTGCTCATGGAATCTGTGATAACTCAGACAATGTGCCACGATGCCGATGTAACCCAGGCTATACAGGGTACTTGTGCAATATTTCATTAAATGATGCAGCCGGAAGTGAACATTGGTATACGCTGGCCCCTGAGGGAACTGGCTTTCAAGCCAGGTCAGCTCACGCAGGAGCCTTTCTCACACCTTCGAACTGTTTGTATATATTTGGAGGATTCACGCTAAATAATATTCTAAATGATCTCATAAAGTATTGTTTTGATGAAAATCACTGGGAAAATGTTACACAGATGGAACCGTGGCCAGATGGGCGCTATGAGCATGCTATTGTGGCCTATGACGATGGTTTCTATATGTTTGGTGGCGTCTTAGATAGCGGTCTACACAGCGATCAACTCTGGTATTATAATGCATCCGCTGTATCATGGCATGTGTGTGCGGAGAATAGCAATGTAAGGCCTAGAAAGTTGTCCGGTCACACGTTAACCCTCGTGGAGAACGAACTCTATCTGTTTGGTGGGAAAACAGAGGATGGCAGTTTCTGGTCAGATATATACAAAATTAATGCAGATGACCCATCAGACTGGGTGGAAGTAATACCATATGCTGGCAAATCATCTGATCGTAGATTTGTAGGACACTCAACAGTTTACCATAAAGAATCCCGCTCACTTCTGGTATATGGTGGGTATTCCCTTTCAGAGGACCAGCCACGTTATGGATCTCACACGGACAATATTCACGCTTTTCACATTGATAATCTCATCTGGACACAGATACAACATGCGATACAAGATGGCACTCCAAGTCAAAGAACCTTTCATTCGGCCTTGATCATGGGAAACTACATGGTGGTGTATGGGGGAAATACCCATATACATCATGATATTGAGTTGTGCTATGATTATGCAATGTATTTGTACCATCTTGGCTGCCATACCTGGGTTCGTGTCTCATACCTTATGGGAAGTAAGTATAGTTTATTCTTGCACACCGAGATCATTGAGATTTTACCCTGGGATAGATAATCTTATCTTACCCATGCTATCTTAATGGGGCTGTCACGCGAAGGCTGTTCATTGGTTGTTATGGAACTCATGCATATGGTCGTCAAGTGACGTCATTGTTATGTTAAAGTGACCTCATCATAACATGTCGCATCTCAGCGTATTCAGGAACTTTTAAACATAAAATGCGGTATTTAATAGTGAGCAAGAAAAAGAATCCATTATTTGTGTGAGGATGGGATAGAAAAATCCGTCCCTCGTTATCACCGTTTGTCATCACTCAGGAAGCCTCGTGATGCCAAACGCTGATCTTCGGGACGGATTTTTCTATCCTACCCTCACACTTATGATAGATTCTTATATTCCATAAAGTTCCACCTATAATTTGCAGCAGACAGCATTTTCATATTTTGTTGCTTTTTCAAAAATAACAGATAAGGCATGATATTTCACATGAATCGTCTGCGAGCAAAAGTATCTAAAACTAAATTGATCTGTCAAAAAAACATGGCAGTCACAAGTTATGGCTTATTCACCTACAGAAACTTTTAAAAAATCTTCTCTGGAACCACTGATCAGAAATCAAAATAATTTGCCAGAAATGGTCACTGGATGAACGAACTAATTTGATACTTAAAAAAAAACATGGCTGCTAGGGGGTGCAATTTTGAAAATTATTTTTTCTTATTTCTCAAGCAATAGTTAGGTACATAAAAGAACCATCTCATTGAAACTGATGGGTTAGAAAATATTCACAATTGTATGCTGAATTTTTTTGTTGTTTTTACAAGATAACAATATAGTATTAGTGCTGAATAAGAAACCAACTCTTCAATTTTCAGAATATGCCGAGGAGCTTGATATCAAGAGACCGTATGGTCGTTTTAGTCATGTTGCCGTGGCTGCATATGGAAATCTTCTGGTGGTTGCTGGTGGTTTCTCGGGATATGTCAGAGGTGATCTCATTGCTTTCAAGTTCCCTTCCTTTGTCGCTCCCCCTCAGGTATGAATCTTTTTCATGAAGTTAATAATCAGTATAGTGTTTCATAACTTTTGGTAACACTTGTCATGCTGTATATTCGTATGCATTACACTCCTTGTCAATTTTTATACTGTTAACCTGCGGCATTCCAGTTGCAAGCATGCATTTTGGAACATTGCAGAAAACAGAAAGCCAGCTGATCTGGATCTACAGTATTACAAGAACAGGATAAATCCAGGTTCGGCAGGACAAGAAATAAGATTTATTGATTCTTTCTCTGCTATTGGAGAGTTGTGTCATCTGCTAAGGGGTTGAGGACTAGAGACCAACCCTGGAGAGCAGTGGCTCGGTAGAGCCTTAGACTTGGGATAGAAGGGTTGCGAGTTTGAGACTCACTGGAGGCACTGTGTTGTATGCTTGAACAAGACAGTCACACTGTGCCCCCCTGTGTGGACAGGAAAACGCTCGAATAAACAAGCAATAGACGTGGAGATTTCGCAAAGCAGCTTTTCATTGACACTGATCAATGACTGGTACTGCTTTTTTAAACATAATAATATCGGCTCTGAAGATTCTTGAACAGTCCAAATATTCTGAAATGGTCCGCATGTGGGAAACAGACAAAATCGGCGGGAGATGAGATTTTTTTTCTCTCATTCAGAGAATTTTCATGCAATTTTGAGCAGGAATGTGCAAAAATTTTGTGGAATCGCGCCAGAAAATGACCCCTAGAGTTGTCTTAGTCTAATTAAAATTTCTTAATGTAACATTTTCCCTGTTGCAGGCTGAAGCCAGTCTTGACCTAGATTTTTGTGCCAACTACACTCGTATAGATCAATGTGGATATAATCCAGAGTGTTTCTATTGTAACAACATCTCTACGACTAACACTGAGGGCTGCATACACAGGACACAAGAATATGTAAGTGGAGTATTTGTTGTATTTTGCTGTACATGTTTTAACCCTTAAAACGCCAAGAAAAAATGTATCTGAAAATGTCATCTGCTGAAGTCGTCTGCTGCAAATAATTGCCTTACATTATCGGCGAATTAAGTACAGAAGCAAACAGTGTGGACCCAGAACAGACTGCTCCTATAGGAGCAGTCTGATCTGGGTCCACACTGTTTGCCATAGAGGCATCTTAAACATTTCAGCAGACGAGAAAAGCAGACGACTTTTGTTGAGATTGGCGCATTTAGGGTTAAACATTTTCCAGCCATGTGTTGCTGTCACCTGGCTCATCTTCTTATGTACTTTGATGCAGCCTTTATTGCAAACAATATGAACCCAGATCAGACTGTTCCTAACTGCTCCCTCAGGAGCAGTCTGATTAGGGTTCATAGTGTTTGCTTCCATGGTGAAAGTATTCTGTAGTGCATTTGAATATATGCAGCAGGCATAGTAAGCAGACAGCATTTTCAGGACAAAAATATTGGTAGGATAAAGGTTGATAAGTATCAGGCCTAAATAGTTAATTATGTGTTCTAAAATAATTTTCTTATTTTGCAACCAAAATATAGGTTGTCGGTACTCAAAAGAACTTTCTCAATGGGAGGGTTCTTTTGAGCACCCAAAACATAGGTTGTATTCAGAATAGCAAAAATGAAAGAGTTTGGGGTAAGGAAGATGAAGGTTTGGCTAAAAAAAAATAAATCCTGGTGGATTGCTCATTGTTAAAGTTGAAGCTTTTCTTCCAATGCAACTGGGCCCCGTAGCACAGTAGGAAACGAGATCCTGGGGTCGCAAGTTGGATCCCGGCCTGGTACCATACTTTTGTGGAGATTGATCATGAAATAATTTCTACGGTCATTCTCTTTCTCTCCAGATACTGTTGCCTGGTCCTGTAACCACTATGGAAGAATCTGATTTTTTACATGTTATGACACATTTTTTCCCCTGTAAGTGTGTTTGATATATTGGGGAATCCTTATTTGGAGATCTTTGTATTTTATACTTGTATTATTTTTTGGTGGTAGTTCATAGAGGGCCTCATGGAAGATTAGCTTTTTTTTTGCTAAATGTGTTGCCCTCTGAAAATAAAGACTATTATTATTATTATTATTATTATTATTTCCGCTTATTCAGTATAGTAAGGGTGGCTGTTAGTTACAAGTGAAAGTATGTGCACAAAGAACTGGTTAACCGCTTAGTCAAATTTGCCCACGAAAAAAGTGTGGTAAGGTGAACTGACAGTCTCAGCATGACTATAGCTGTTGACTGGGACGTAAAACCTCAAACAAAGCAAAAAACTAAAATCAATTTTCAGTCATATCAAGACGCTTTACTCTGTTGAGTATTGAAAATGAATTGTTTTGTTTAGAACACATCACGCTGCAGGTGGGACTCAAACCCACCACCTACAAATTGCTTAATAAAATGCCTCAACCTGAGTTGAGTTCCATTTTCAGAGGGCTGGCCCAGTTTTAGATAGGATTGATTGAATGTTGCACTTGACATTTTAGTATATATTTCAGTTTGGCATACTTGCTTTTTTATAAAAGCCCAGGCCCCTGGATGAGACGGCATAATGAAAATTTAATTTTCTTATTTCTTAACCTAAACATAGGTTGTGGGTACTCAAAAGAACCATCTCAATGAGACAGTTCTTTTGAGCATCCATAACTTATGAGAAAACTGATGGATAAGAAAATATTCACACTTTTACTCTATCTCATCCTATATAAGTCTCAGTGGTTAACATAGGGGTAATCTCGTAATATGTCTGACCCAAGAGACATTTCCCTCGGCTTGAAATGTTAGACATAATGATAAATTTCCTTGATTTTTATCCTCAATATTTGTAGGTAGACACTATATGATTCTAGTCATGGGAAAACCTGTTTTATGCGTTTGTGAAAAACAATGGCACCGATCAGACTGCACATTTGTGCAGTCTGATTGGTGCCATTGTTTTTATGTGCAGTTTGATTGGTGCCATTGTTTTTATGTGCAGTCTGATTGGTGCCATTGTTTTTATGTACAGTCTGATTGGTGCCATTGTTTTTATGTGCAGTCTGATTGGTGCCATTGTTTTTATGTGCAGTCTGATTGGTGCCATTGTTTTTATGTGCAGTCTGATTGGTGCCATTGTTTTTATGTGCAGTTTGATTGGTGCCATTGTTTTTATGCGCAGTCTGATTGATGCCATTGTTTTTCACTGGCATAATTGTATAATATATATTCTTTCTAAAGCCAACTTTTTATAGGAAAATATGATTTTTCTGTATGTGAAAACAGTGGAACTGATCAGACTGCACTTATTTGCAGTCTGATCTCCGTGATCAGTGCCATTAATTTTCACTGATATATATTCTTGCTAAGCCAACATTTCAATATTCTAGACAGTCACGGTACCTCAACAAGTGGGCAGGTGCCTTATCTGGTCATAAACATGGAAGTCATGTTATCTCATGGCGAGACTCATATAGATTTTATACCAAAGTAGCTCCAGACTTCCTGAAAAAGAAGCATTAATAAATACAGTTTTGACATGTTTTTTGTCCCCCGCCTTTTCGAAGAAAAGCGGAGGGACATAGTTTTCCGCATTCTGTCCTTCCGTCCTTCCGTCCGTCCTTCCGTCCGTCCTTCCGTCCTTCCGTCCTTCCGTCCTTCCGTCCCCCTAATATAGTAGGTACCTTGTGTGGGCAACTCCTCCTACAGTTTTATGCCGATTCTTTCGAAACTTTACAGATGTTTTAGTCATGGTCGGAAGATATGCATGTGGTTTGGATATTATCCTGAGATTATTTTTTGTCACTTTTTTCGCAATTTGAACTTAGTCATTTTTAGGCGTTTTTACTATCAAAGTGAAAAGATAGTGGGTACCTTGTGTGCGCAACTCCTCCTACAGTTTTATATCGATTCTTTTGAAACTTCACAGGTGTTTTGTACATGGTCTGAAGATATGCATGTGGTTTGGATATATTCCTCAGATTATTTTTTAACACTTTTTCCGCCAGTTGAACTTAGCCATTTTTCTGACATTTTTACTATCAAAGTGAATGGATAGTGGGTACCTTGTGTGCGCATCTCCTCCTACAGTTTTATATTGATTCTTTTGAAACTTCACAGGTGTTTTGGACATGGTCTGAAGATATGCATGTGGTTTGGATATAATCCTCAAATTATTTTTTATCACTTTTTCTGCTATTTTAACTTAGGCATTTTTCTGGCGTTTTTACTGTCAAAGTTAATGGATACTGGGTACCTTGTTTACTATCAAAGTGAATGGATAGTGGGTACCTTGTGTGCGCATCTCCTCCTACAGTTTTATATTGATTCTTTTGAAACTTCACAGGTGTTTTGGACATGGTCTGAAGATTTGCATGTGGTTTGGATATAATCCTCAAATTATTTTTTATCACTTTTTCTGCTATTTTAACTTAGGCATTTTTCTGGCGTTTTTACTGTCAAAGTTAATGGATACTGGGTACCTTGTGTGCGCAACTCCTCCTACAGTTTTATGCCGATTCTTTTGAAACTTTACAGATGTTTTTGTCATGATCTGAAGATCACTTTTTCTGCTATTTTAACTTAGGCATTTTTCTGGCGTTTTTACTGTCAAAGTTAATGGATACTGGGTACCTTGTGTGCGCAATTCCTCCTACAGTTTTATGCCGATTCTTTTGAAACTTTACAGATGTTTTTGTCATGATCTGAAGATATGCATGTGGTTTTGATATTATCCTGAGATTATTTTTTGTCACTTTTTTTGCAATTTGAACTTAGTCATTTTTAAGTGTTTTTACTATCAAAGTGAAAAGATAGTGGGTACCTTGTGTGCGCAACTTCACAGTTGTTTTGGACATGGTCTGAAGATATGCATGTGGTTTGGATATAATCCTCAGATTACTTTTTATCACTTTTTCCGCTAGTCGAACTTAGCCATTTTTCTGGCATTTTTACTGTCAAAGTGAATGGATAGTGGGTACCTTGTGTAATTTGAACTTAGTCATTTTTAAGTGTTTTTACTTTTTTCTCATTTAAATAATAAACAATAATGGCGGGGGACATAAATTCTCTGAATTTGCTTGTTGGAACTGGTCTATGACAGCATGTTTATATTTGGGTATCAAAAGAATATTCTGTCTAGAAAAGCGTGTTTACAGATGGTAATCAATTAGACTTCGTCGTCTGCTGATAATCTTTGCAAACAGATTAGATCCAATTCAGGCTGGACAAAATGTCGGGTCTGATCTTGATCCAAACTGTTTGACACTTTTACAGTGTTCCTGAAAGAATTTTTCATTAAAGTTGATTTTGAAAAAAGTCAGCAGACGACAAAAAAGCATGCTAAAATTACCCAGTAGGCAAAGAATTAAGCTGCAAAACAACATCAAAATATTATCATGGAAACATTTTCGGTACTCAATGCGAGGGGTCTTATACGAAACATAGAAACACTTTCATTTCAACACTCACAACATACGTTTCTTTGGGAAGTCAGAAAAATAGGTACAGTGCAGTCCCTTTATAACAAACCTCATTATAACACAGATTTGGATATAACGCTGTCATGTTGTAGCTGAGAAAGTTTTTTACGATGGAAATTTAATGGAAAATTTACAAAAGAAATTACAGGAAAATGACCATTTTATGGTCATTTTCTTATAATTCCTTTAAAGAATTGTCCTTTTATAACATGGTTCACTTATACCACTGTCCATTCCTATGAAACCAAGCATAGTGTTATAATGAACTGTACATGTATATGGATGGGGAATATTCCTCTTACCTGAAGAAGCTAGGCATTTAGGTTCCAACTTTTTGTTGTAATTTCAGCTTTGCCATAAAACCACTACCTATTACCCGAAGACGGAGTGTCCTGGTATCTGCGCTAGTCTGAAGACTTGTCAGGAGTGTTTGAGCCAGGGACAGGGAGCCAATCTAGATGAGTTTTCCCCAGAGAAGTGGACCTATATCCAACCATGTAACTGGTGTGTGAAGAATGGAGAATGTCAAAAGAGATCAGGTCAGTACTTTCACTTGCTCAAAATAAATCACAAATTGTATCAAAGTGGTGATTCATGCAATTAAACTGAGTCAGCTGTTTTATAATATTGTAGGTTCTCTCTATTTCTGTAGGATCTGTTTTTCCAGATTATTCTAAGGTGTAACAACCATTGTTGTAGACAGTATTTAACTGAACACTTTGCCCCCTGGGAAATTTTTCATGTATTTTGTTGTCATCTGCTGATTTTTTCAAAATCAACTTTTTCGAGAAATTATTTCAGGAACACCATCAGAGTGTCAAACAGTTTGGATCCAGATCAGGCCCAAGGTTTTGTCAGACCTGATCTGGGTCTAAACAGTTTGCATAAGTTATCAGCAGGTGACTAGGGGCAATGAGTTAAACACACATTACTCTAAAAATTGAATTACTGTAGTCAGTTTGAGTACCTGCTGGTGTGGCATTTAATCCTTATCTTGCCAATATTTTTTATCCTGAAAATAGTGTCTGCTTTTTATGTTCGCTGTATATATTCAAGTGCTCTTCAAACTAGATAGATAGGAGGAAACACTATGAGCCCTGATTAGACTGCAATTGGGTTAACTTTTAAAGCACCAATCACAACAAAAGTCTGCTTTTATTGTCTGCTGAAACAGGCCTTCAGATTTATGGTGGGCCCGGGTCATTGTCCAATGATTTCAAAATATGGCCCATCACTTTCCAAGGCAGTGGGCCCAGTGGTCTCATCCTTTTGAGTTGTGTGAAAAAATCTCACTTTAATAAAAATATTCATCTTACAGGGAGTCTAGGAACTCAACAAAAAACGGAAAGTACATGTAATGTTGTCAATATAGTAAAACATGTCCCAAGCATCCTCTCAAAAAAAAAGAAAAAACAAAGATCTTAAAGACAAATGGTAGCTAGGAGCCGCAGTGGTGTAGTGGATAAACGGCTTGCCTTGTAAACCAGGGGTCGCAGGTTCGATTCCCGGCTCCACCAGTCTGTCGGATGAGACTTTAAGCCGTGGCCCCGTCTCCATATGACCTTAGTTGTTGGTGGGACGTTAAACACAAACACAAACAAACAAATGGTAGCTTAATGAAGGTCGAAAGGATTGCAGAATGCTCCCCTAGGAGCATTCTGCAATACTTTTGACCCTCATTAATCGATAATTGGTCTTTATTGAGCGGCCGCTTAAGACAGGTGTTACTGTATAATCAGCAGTCAATATACATTGGCCCACCATTCTTAAAAAAAGTCTGAAGCCCTGCTGAAATAATCCAGTTGCTTTTTGACAAACAGTGTGGACCTAAATCAGAGCAGCAGTGTGATCTGGGTCCACACTGTTTGCAGACTTGGGGTCAATTACTTTGAAAAAGTAATTAATTACATACAATTACATTGGAAATTGTTCAATTAAATTACAATTACATGGCTTTTGAGCAAAGTAATTAATTACATACAATTACTTTGCCATATGTAATTAATTACATTACAATTACATTTCACTGCCACTTAGAGAACTTCGTCAGATTTTAATTTCAGAGATATTTGAAATCTCCTAAAAAGTTATTATTGTCAAGTGATGCAACTTAAACGAAATGAAATGTACAAAATCAATTGTAATGCATAAACTATTATTATTTTTTGTTTGGGGTGGGCGGGAGGGGGGATAAATTGCCAAAGTTCTCAAACAAGCTGTTAACCGCAGAACAAAGTTCAGGAATATACATTGGCTTGAGAAAAGTCTTACAAGTGTGGACGATAAACCATGGAAATTATTTTGTAAAACTAGCTTAAATGCCAGAGAATAACCATTTTCAAAAAGTGTTGATAAAAAATCTGTATGGCCCTATGAGTTCTGAAAGTTGGCAAAAATGTACAAAAACGAATATCAAATAGTGACAAACTAAATATTACTAGCCTGTTGAAATGGTGGCTTGACAAGCAAGAGGTCGCTAGTTTGCTCACCACTGGAACAACTATTTTATTTTTTTGTTTTTTATTAACAATGATGGGCCCCAGGTTCACTGAATGAGTAAAATTCAATTTAATTTTCAGAATCACATTTTATAATTATTTATTTTATGATTATTATTATTATAATTATTATTATTATTATTATTATTATTAAAATGGCAAATGAGCAGTTTAAGGGCTTTAAATGAGTCAATGTAATAAGGTTGCAAAGATCAGGAATCGATACAATCAAGTACCACACCTGACCCAGGATACCAATGGGAAAGTGACAAACTCACAGAAGACACCACAAACGAGAGCCAAGAGGTCAGCCCTTTCCCAGCAGGTGACCACAAAGCACATATAAACAGACGCGCACAAAACATAGCAAACACAAGACAGAACAAAAACATAAAAGATCCACAAAAGAAGTACCGCCTTGGAACGGTCAGTAAAATATTTAACTGGAGGGCTTAAACCGGTTTAACGGCGCCAACCTCACCCTTAATTCAGATGTGGATCAAGACACATAAATATTTGGTTTGCATGAAAGACCCCTAACTTATCAATGCATCATCTCCTAAAACATATAAATCAAGATATAACAAGGAGATAAAGCAAGGATAAGGACTCAACAGTAAATTAAACTGAATACCGGAGCAAAAGAAATCCAACAGGTAAACCCCGGTGGGCCCGACAAACAGCCAAAGCATCAGGCCCCTACCATCAAAATGTCAAAATTCGTCAAAATTCTTGTCCGTTTCATATCTTATGAAAACCGCTGATGTGATCATGAATTTTTTTTCTTCACACAATACTACTGATCATACTTAATAACACTTGATAAATTGCAAAAATAATACTGGATCCCTAATGGTGCTGAATCTGGTTTTCTGTCATACTAATTTGACGATTTCTGTTTACTAAGAATACATGTGTTTTGTAAAGCATCTACAGAACTGGCAAAAGAAAATACTGTTTTGGTGTGTGAAATTTTTATAGTATATTTTTTTTGTGTCAAATGACCGTAACACAAAAATGGACAATGGAATTTGATAAAAAAATTCTGGTTTTAACATCTTGACCAAATAAAATTTCTCAACAAAAAATCACTCTTGTTGTGATGTTTTAGGGAGTAATCATTATTTTAGGTAAAAAAATATGTAGAATATATCAATACCGTAACAGTCAATACCGTAACGATGAAAATGTTGCGGTATTGACACATCTTGTTATGGTTTTGACATATGCTGTCAAAAAAGTACAGTTTTGAATGCAAAGATATTAGTTTTTAGTCAAGTTTATTAAGTGAATTTATGATAAGAATGCTTTATCAAATTTAAACAAGCATAAAACACAAATTGAATGATGAATTTGAGTATAAACAGTTTGTTACGGTATTGACATATTGTTTTGTTTTCAGGCAGGGTTTGTCAATACTGTTACGGTTTTGTCAAACCCGTAACAATATTTTGAAATAAATGCAATCTACCATATATTCCAAAATTCTTTCTGTGCACATGTGTCAAGAGTATTAACATTGCAATCTGGTCAACAGTGCTCTACACCAAATCTTAAACAGAAGAATTACGCTAGCATATATTCTTCTTAGCCTAAATACAGGCTGAATGTCTGATCAGTATTTTCAATTAAACTAACATTCTTAATAGCATGGTGAAAGATTGAAAATAAACAACCAAACATAAAAGTCCGGATTGCCGTTTCAACCGACTCACATGCAATGTGCGATATACCTGGCGATATCACCCGGTTACAGGCCAACTTTACAAAGGCCTGCTTTACGGAAGAGATGTCACGTCGGACTTGTTCTATGACGATTGTCTTGATTGGAATCATACTCGGACCCACTGGGTCTGAGGAATCATAACAAAAATACAACTTCTGTTCACTACCGACGGCTAGCTCTACAATGTAACAGAGCAATGTATATCGCAGCTTTCGTTTTTGGTCATGATGTAGATTCTTATTTTCTTAGAACCCTCGAAAATGCAGCAGACAAGACAATACATGTACGTACATTCAGTCTTACAGGTTAGACGTACGCGTACACTCATTGATTTGGAATGAAAACTGAAAATGAAAATGGCGACTTCTAAATATGAAATATGAACAACTGGTCCGCAGAACTCTCATGAATCAGAGTAGTACATTTCTCTGCCTTCATATTGTAAAAAGACCCACAACTTACGTTTTTGCGAATGCTTACTCCATTTAAAGGCTTTGTATGAACACCTATATTTCTGCATAGGTTGGTTGATTCGAGTCTTCATCATACGTCGTATTCCGTGTGGCGACATAACATGCTCAGCTTGTTCGCACACCCCCTTACGTGTTAGCTCGGACCCAATGTAGCTCGGTGTAGGGCTGTTAGGTTTCTAAGATTATGAAAATGGCAATCAATGCGTACTTTGTCATCTTCGGTCGCTTGACCATGGAAAAGCCATTACATGAGAAAATCTGTCTTTCGTGATTTGAGGCTGACTGACTCTTTTACAGCCAGAAACAGGGTTGGATGCACATGGTTGTCTTTGCACTGCTATTTGAACACCATGCTATCCCGTGTACACCTTGCTTTCCATGCGCGGATCCAGGATTTTCGTCAGGGGGTGGGGGGCGGGTCAATCTGACAAAAAAAAGCCCTGACAACGTTGTTATTTTTTCAGTCCTCGGCTTATTTTACTGAAGTCAAATGGTTAATTTCGAAGAAAGCTATCACTTTCAAGGTTTCAGAGGGGGTCCAACATTTTCCAGGGGGGGGGGGGGGGGGGGTCCAACTTTTCCAGGGGGGTCCAATTGCTAGAAACCCATATAACTTGTGATTTTCCAGGGGGTCCGGACCCCCTGACCCCCCTCTGGATTCGCACTTGCTATCTCGACCAGCAGGAGATACTTTTTTCCATTTAGTCCTCTTTGGGTGGTATTTTTCATTTTTATTTAAATTTTGATAGACCATGATTCTGTAAGCAAACTGTGGCGTCAGGCGACCCCACGTGCGGATCCAGAGGGGGGTTAGGGGGTCCGGACCCCCCCTCCCCTGGAAAATCACAAGTTATATCAGTTTCTTTGGACACCCCCACCTCCTGGAAGAAGTTGGACCCCCTCCTCCCCTCTGTAATAAAACCATTGGATCCCATCTGTAAACTGTAAAATAACATTGTCCAGACTGTTTTCTGGCCGTCGGGCCTCGACCCCCCCCCCCCCCCCCCCCCCCCCCCCCCCCCCCTCCCGCCTGACAAAAAATCCTGGATCCGCGCATGAACCCTGTTCGACTTGTTCATAACGCCTGGGCCACTGTTTAATGTGTGATGTACATTTTCTTGCGTCAAGGCCATCATCATGTGGGACCCCAAACTTTAAAACAACACGTGGCCGGAATTTGATGTGCGCGGTCTCTTTGATCTTAAATAGATCATGCTGTCTTTGTCCGTGGCGTCAGCTGATATAATTAGCAGACGTTTTGTGAATTGACCAGGCCCAGCAAAAAAAATAAATAAAATGCGAATTCAAACTGTTTGAAACTCTGATATGGGCGGAGACAGAGGAGGCAGGGGGTCCGGACCTCCCCATGAAAATCATAAGTTGCCATTTGTTTCCTAGAATAAAAACTGGTACGAGCCTCCCTCTAGAAGCAATTCGACCCCGCCCCCCCCCCCTCCCCCCCCCCCCCCCCCCCCTCCGTTGGAATTGTCTGGATCCGCGCACGCATGTCTGACAGGAATTTTATTTTTTATTTTTTGCATGTAGCAGGTTTAGCTATCATACTTTCTAGAGATAATTGGTAGAACTGCGTCGGTGCGCTGGCTGATCTGTGCCTTTGTTGTTTGCATACAAAAAAGTTTCTCGCGGAATTGGGTAAAAAAGCTTAGATACTTGGACGGTAAACGAGAGGCTTTTTCAACCATTTTTTTCTTATCTGAAAGCAAGCAATTGTTGCGGTAAGCATAACTTTAGACATGCACCTTCATCTACATTCCTTGTATGTGAGTATTTATGCCCCTGGCAAGACTGTGCGGATATGCAGGCTCGTCTGAGCCTTCGCTGGTTGCATGTGCAAGAGGTACCATAATCTCATGAACTGGCTCGTTTCATAGACAGCCCAATGTAAAGCATGATGCAGAAGCATGCTTAAATCACTTTTCATCTTGGTTTGTGCGTCTGTGCGTACGTCTGATGATCCACAGGAATCATTTAATGTGTAAGACCCATAATACAATTTCATTAGGACGCCGCGCTAGGCTCATCAGTGTCGTCTTTGTTTGATAAAAAGTTCCATCGGATATACAATGTATATAGTTATTTTATTGCGCTTCTTGCGTGCGAGTTTTGGTGAAACTTAGAAATGAAATTAATGCACGCACATTTAAAGCACAGCTAATTAGTGGGAGTACGTAGGTGTCTAGATTCTTCATCAACTCAAAAACTTTGAGTTAACTTTGATAACATTTGTGATAAACACCAGCCGATATGGTTTCATCATGCTCGGATCCAGTGATTCAAAAAAAAAAGAAAAAAAAAAAAAAGAAAAAAAAAAAAAAAAGAAAAAAAAAGACGCTTGGGCATATTTATGACACAGAAAGACCAGAAAGGCTCAATGATCACAGACACGTAGGACACTGTGTGCACGCGCGCGTGGTTGTGTAAATGTATTTGATTTTTGTCATGACTGGACAAAATATCTCCACGATTTGCATCAGTCCGACGTTCATTGAACCTAGCATTTATCATTGAATAAAAGTTTGGCATGCATCAATGCTGGATGCACGCGCACAAGCCGCACTGACGATCGCACTGACAGGCGAAACGCTCCTGTTCCGCTGATATGTTTGTTAACTGACGTGCTCGACGAAAAACGAAAGCATCGTAGACAGACACACTGATTGACCAAATGAACGGAAAAACGTTGTGTACGAACTATTAAAAATTACAAATATGAAAAATGACCACTGTATGAACTAATACATGACATTTTGAGCTGACCGGTCATGAATAATTTATGGTGTACGAACTATTCGAGTGTACGAACTAATACAAGATTTACCGTAATAAACCAAGACGCTGGTCATGTGCTAAAGTTCGTTTAAACGTTATGCCATTTTTGTAAACTTTTATTGCAAAAACACGAAACATTTTCATTTATATGTGTAAACATGGAAGCCCTACCTGCTGATAACCTTTGCAAACAGTTTGAACACTGATCAGGACCGACTCTGGATCCAAACCATTTTACACTCTGATAGTCTTCCTGAAAGAATTTTTGTGAAAAATAATTTTGAACAAAATCAGCAGACAACAACAAAAACAAGAAAAATTACCCAGCATGCAGAGTTAAATAGGTACCCATGAGATATTTATCATTTTAATGTGAGTTGACTGGAAAGAATTTTAATTTGAATTTGGAACATTTTTTCAGAACCTGCAGGATCATGTAAAGAGGCTAACTTAACAGCGTCTGGAATGGTTGGTTGGTGGGGAGGTAAAAGTGCCAGCCTGAGTCAGCTCAATCAGTGTTCCTCTGACAACTTCCCTGCTGGTCTCCAGTCTATCATTTACAGACCTCCTTTCAACTTGAATCAACCAGACGAGGTAAGTTATGCTGGTGGCCATGGGATTGATGGAGGTAAAAGTGCCAGCCTGAGACAGCTCAATGTTCCTCTGACAACTTCCCTGCTGGTCTCCAGTCTATCATTTACAGACCTCCTTTCAACTTGAATCAACCAGATGAGGTAAGTCATTCTGATGGCCATGGGTTTGTTGGGAGGAGCCGGAGTTAGCTCAATCAATGTTCCTCTGATAACTTCTCTGCTGGTCTATCCTTTACAGACGAGGTAAGCTATGCTGGTAGCCATGGGTTTCTGGGGAGGCGAAAGTGCCAGCCGGAGTCAGCTCATAAGAGTACCTCTGACATTTTCCCTGCTGGTCTCCCGTCTGTTATATACAGACCTCATTTCAACAGAGATAAGTTATGCTGGTAGCCATGGGGTTGTGGGAGGTAAAAGTGCCAGCCTGAGTTGGCTCAGTGTTCCTCTGACAACTTCCCCGCTGGTCTCCAGTCTATTATTTACAGACCTCCGTTCAACTTAAATCAACCAGATGAGGTAAGTGCTTGATGTTTCCAGGGAATAATTTCAGGCCTTATTTCTGCCAAAAATCAAGAAAAATATTGCAAATTTTGTCTTCACGATTTACTTTTAAAGGGTTGATTAAGTAAGAATGTATTGATATAATATAGAGGATCTTACACGAGTGATCATTTCATATGAAATTTATTAAATGAGCCTTCAGGAAGTTTAATAGATTTAATATGAAATGATCACGAGTGTAAGATTCTGTTATCATATGATCTTTTAAATGTAATTTATTGCCTTCAAAGTTTGTTTATTTCAATGAAAATTTGCAATATTTTGTTATGGACTTTGTCATGACGTAACTTGTTCCCGCCGAAAGTGTTATGTAAACTGTGGTCATAACATTATTTATGAAATGACGTTATCCACTGAATAACAGTAATGTCACACGATAAAGTGCATTATTAGAAATTGATTTTTTTATTTCTGAAACAAAACATGTAATGTGGTCACGCCAAAGAACCATCACAGTGAGACAGTTCTTTTGAGCACCTAGAAACAAGTTAAAAAAATATATATAGATAGAAATTGTAAGCAATTTTACGCTTGTAAAATGTTTATCTTGAGTCAAGACCTATGTTTATTTAACCCTTTACCTCATAGAGACCCCTTTTGCAGACAGAGCAGACCCAGATCAGGCAGCTCTTGTAAGAGCTGCCTGATCAGGGTTTACTCTCTTTGCTTATGGAAATATGATTAGATATGGTCCTACCCTAGTGGATCTGACATATAACATCTCTGTTCTGTGTACCAACATGAAAGTTTATTTATATAAATATTCATAGTGGGTGGAGCCCAGCATGAATATTCATGAAAGAAAGGATTAAAAATGTAATTTTTGATAGGTGAAGATAATCAGAGAAACATACGATACAGAGAACTTTCGTTACATCCTCACAAAACCCACTAGCAATATGAAGGTTCGCTGGACTGGTTTTGTTCATCCACTGAATGCTACGATAAAGTACCTCAACAATGGTTCAGTGATCTACAAGTTCAAGCTGTCGGTAGAGAATATTTCTGTCACTGTGAGAATCAACAGAGATGACAACACGGAGACAACTGTAAGTACATGTACCGTAAATTTTGAGGGCGACGAGATTTCCACTAATGTGGTATGTGTGACCAGCAAAGGCTCAGATCAGCCTGCGCATATGCGCAGTCTGATCAGAACCTTTGCTAGTCGCTTGAATATTCTATTACTTTTAGGCTCCTGACCCAACATCATTTGGCGTTTCTAAGCTTAAAAGGAGGCTGCACAGGCTCGTCTGAGACAACACTCGTCAAAATGCCACATTGTTGGAAATCACATTGTCATGGCTCAAATGTTCTAAATTTACGAACACATTTAGAGCTCAGAGTTAGCAAATACATGATATATACAGCTGAAAGGTTCATTGTAAACAGCATCATTCCATATTCCATAACTTAAACAAAAAAAAATGGATGCTAGTACATCTTGATTGCAAGTTTACTAGAGGAATAATTACAACTGTCATAATATCTATTGTTATCCGATGAGCCCCAGTTCCTATTCATGAGGGTCGGGGTCATTCACGGCAGACCTTCTTTTGTGATACTGTGCAATGCTTCTACGAAGAGAAATGGACAGTCGGAAACTACTTACGCTTTACTTTACACTAAAACAGATATTTTCAGGTGGAATAGCAAATATTAACTCACATCCGACGCTTAAATTAACAGTATTCATGCTGATCAGCTGTCTAATGTGACCTCACCGCCATCTTGTTTTTTAACGTCGTGACGTATACATACGCGTCATAGTGCACGTCATAATCTAAATGCGCGAAACGTTATTAACTGGAAACGTCATAAAATACTGAGGAGAAAGAATAACGAAAGAAGTTGTAATTATAAGAATTGAAATTAATTTTTCTGCGTTTCACTGAGGTATGAAATCCCTTCCGCTGATTCATTCAAGAAGGGTTGTTGTCAGTTACAAGCGAAAGTATGTGCACGAATTACTGGTTAACCGCTTGTTCAAGCCTGCCCAGGAAAAAGTGTGGTTAGGTGAACTGACCGTCCCGCAATGACCATAGCTGTTGATTTGGGACGTAAAGCAACAAAACAAACAAACAAACATCTAATTTTAGCATGAAAACCTTTGGTTTTCATGCAAATTAGATGTAATTTTCCAGACATTCCATACCTCAGTGAAACGCAGAAAAATAACTTTCAATTCTTAAGTAAATCCTGCAATCTCTATCCCAAGTGTATTGCACAGCAATTATAGAAATGGGGTACTGAAAAGGTAATTTCAAATCAAAGAAATCTGAGTCAACTTAGTTATTTTTACAAGATATTAGAGCATTAAGTTTGACATTATTTACCAACAATGAAAATATCTAGTTTTACTATTTGTACGCCCATAGCAAATTTCAACATGATGTAACCGTTGTGCAAAATTAAAAAAACAACAACAGAAAAACTATGTCTCACTTCAAGGCCTATAGTGCAGTAGTTTTCAGTAGTATATCAGTTTTGTGTGAGCAGTGGAGACTTTGGGGAGTCTGCAAAGATACACATGCTTGCCTGAGCCTTTCCTGGTCACTTCTATGATAATCCTTCGCCTGCTATTAAAAAATGCATCTGATAATGATGTCTGCTGAAGTCATCTGCTGCATGTAAATGCTGACATCAATGGCTAATTTTGGCATACATGCAAACAGTGTGGACCCAAATCAGACTGCTCCTGTTTGCTACAGAGACATTTTAAATCTACTACATTTATAGGGTTTGCACAGGCTTGACAAGTACTTGAATATACAGGACTGTCTTGAAAAATGAAAAGTCCTTGAAAATTAAATTTGTCCTGAAAAGTACTTGAGTTTTACCATTTACAGGAGGATTCAACACTGTCTTTGGAGACCTAAATCAGTATAAAATTGAGGTGCCTTTATTTTGTGCCTTTAAATTGAGGTGCCTTTATTTATTTTAATATCTTAGTTTTGTTTGTTTGATTTGATTCTTTATGTCCCATCAACAATCTTTCAGTTATAAAGGGACAGGTCTTCCTGGGTTGAACCAGTACTAAGCTAGGATTAATTTGTCTAATATCTTTAGTAATGCACACTAGCATTCCGAAGTAGAATTTTAAACATGTAAATCAGTATTTTTCATAAGTTTTCAGTCCTTGAAAAGAGTAGGAAACTTTTTAAGAAGTCCTTGAAAAGTCCTTAAATTTTACTCAAACTTGCCTGTATGAACCTTGATTTAGCTGGATAAGCAACCAAAGAGATAAGTAGCAAGATCTCATATATTAGCTGAAATGATGCGTCATTGTTCAGACCTTTAGTTAAGAGTGTATAAAAGAAAAATAATTTTCTTATATCTCAACCAAAACATATGTTGTGAGCACCCAAAAAATATGCTAAAAATTATGGGTAAGAAAATATGTATAATTTTTCACTGAAAATTTTTGTTTATCTAAACCTGTCATTATTGTAGTTCAGTTTACAGTATGACTACAGATAAGGACTTTTTAGGTGTACTGTAAAAGTAAAACAAAATGTGAGAAGTTTTATTTATCTTTTGCGAATAGCATTTAAAGACATATTTGTGACATTAAAAATTTGCGACTTGAGCGTGATTTATCTGTATCAGTACCTGCAGAACGATTTTGCAAGGGTTATTTTTTCGCGATACTTTGCATCTGTGATGTCCTTCACGAAAATTTCTTACTTGATTCTTTAATTATGCATGCGGGAGCGCAGTGGCTCAGTGATAGAGTGCTTGACTCGAGACCGAAGGGTAGCGGGTTCGAGCCTCACCGGCTTCACTGCGTTGTGGTCCTTGAGCAAGACACATTTATCCTAGCTTAGTACTGGTTAAACCCAGGAAGAACCGTCCCGCATAACTGAAAGATTGTTGAGTGGACGTAAAGAATCAAATCAAACAAAACAAAAAAAAATTATGCATGCACAATTTTCTAGTGGGGTTACATGTCTTAAGTTTTGCCCGAGCCTAGAGCAATTTCCCCTTCCTTGCCGTGCATTTAGCAAAGGTTCTTGTAAGACTTCACATTTGCACAAGCTCGTCTGAGACTTCGCTGCTTGGATATATGATGAATACAGGACAGTCCTTTTATGATGCTATGTTTTGGGGTCCATAAGAATGGACAGTGTAATAACTGAATTGTGTTTTAAAGCGACACTTGTACAAAGAAATACTAGGAAAATGACCATTTTATGGTCATTTTCCTATATTCCTTTGTAAAGTTCAATGGTAAATAAATTTGGGAGCCACAACATGAACGTGTAGTGTTATATCCAAATCCATGTTATAATGAGATGTGTTGCAGTGTACCAAAATCTTAGGAGCTATTTCTCTAATTAACATTAGTTTTGGTACGGTAAATGCTCTAAGATATCTATCACTAATTCCCTGCCGAAAAGACCAAGACAAACAGTGCAGACCAAGATCAGACTGCTTCTGAAGAAGCAGTCTGATGAGGGTTTTCTCTGTCTGCTATCTGATAAGCATATTGTGAACACCAGCCTTGATGACCAACATTTTATTTGAGGACAGAGTGAGAAAAATGTTCAAATATATTCACCATATCATATCTTTATTTTCAGGAATCTGTTGTTACCGCACTATATTCGGAAACCAAGACCTACATGTCGATTGACAAAGAGTTTGACCATAGATTAGATAAATCCCCCATATTCCCGAACCGCAGCCGAGGCAGTTGTTATTACCTTGATGTAATTGGGGAATACTCGTATCCTGATGCAAAAGACTGGTCAATTGGAGAATCAATGTACTTTCTGAAGCTTGACTGGAATGGAATCCCATCAACCCGTAAGTTCATACCCGCACATAAGAGGGTTATTGAGTTTACTTTTTTTCTTATTGTCACATCTGAGAGCAATATAATGCCATTTATCACATGAGGTCGCATCTGGGGGTGAAATAACGCCATGCATTAAACTGGATAAACCACTAGTGGTTGATTTTGGGAAACGTTATGACCTCCATAACAACGTTTGGTACATAATGACAAAATTTTAAGGCTTTTACGCCAGAAATGATATTTCAAAGTAATCTTAATGTCATATGATAAATAGAATCTAACATTCATGCTCTGGTATTATTGAATAATTATACTAGTTCCAAAAAGAGATAAAGTGCTCGGCAAGCCTCACATTTTATCTCTTTTCCCCTACGTGTTTAATAAATTCAATAAAAAAATGAGCACTCATCTAAGATCCTCTGTGTATTGAAACTGATTAACCACTAGTGGTTTACATATTTATTAACATGTAATAATGTGTATGAAAACTTTGCAAACATAATAAAAAAAATCTAAACGTTTCCATTTCAAAGATACGCAATTGCAAAATAACTTTTGTGTCATATGATAAATAGAATCTAACATTTGTGCTTCTGTTTTTTGTGGATAAATGACAAAATACTTGGCAGGCCTCGCAATTTTTCACCTTATGTCAGCTCGTTTTATAATTCAATAAAACTCAAGCTTCATCTTTTTACATCTCTCATGATATTGGATGGTACTGATAGCACCTGGTTGTGGAAATGCGAAGTATGTGGGGGTATTCTATTATTCCATTCACATGTATATATTCTTTTATTTGTTTGTTTGTTCGTCTTTCCATCCTTATCAGGATCATAGCTTTTGCATTAAAGTTTAGTTAGAATTTATATTATGAGGACCTTTTGATAAATTTCTTTCATATTAGTTTTATGGTAGATATGGGTATAAAGTTTAAAACAACACCGTCCCCATCCTGGGTGAGTTCTAAAGGTCACAGACCATGGGCGTAGATAGAACACTGACATAGTTACACAAATTAAAGGGAGACTACCGAAATGAACAGTAATTGTAATCAACTGCATCCCTTTTCATAAATGTGTCAATGGTTTTGTTTGTTTGATTTGATTCTTTACGTCCCATCAACAATCTTTCAGTTAATCAGGGACGGGTCTTCCTGGGTTGAACCAGAACTAAGCTAGGATAAATTTGTCTTGCACTAGGACCACAGTGCAGTGACGCCGGTGAGGCTCGAACCTGCTGCCCCTCGGTCTCAAGTCAAGCACTCTACCACTGAGCCACTGCGCTCCCAGTGTCAGTGGTACCCCAACCATCCACCCACCTCTATCTGAACCCACACTTATTTTTGTTTTGTTTTGGCTTTGGTTTTTACTCTGTCAGTGGTACCCCAACCGTCCATCCACCTCTGCAATAAAAACCAAAGTCAAAACAAAACAAAATAAGGGTGGGTTCAGATAAGCAAACTTTATGAGAATGTAATTAAGATTGTCTTCTTATGAAACAGTTAAAGCATGTATTATGGCTGCACAAAAGAACCATCTCATTGAAATGGTTCCTTAAGGTACCCATAACTTATGTTTTGGCTTGGGAAATAGGACAACTAGTAAACACTTTTAACCCATAAAGTGACACCTATAATTTGCAGCAGACGACAATTTCAAATTTTGCCCCTTTTCCAAAAATAACAAATAAGGCATGATATTTAATGAGAATCCTCTGCCGGCAGACGATTCTCATGAAATATCATATCTTATTTTAGGCCTTAATGAAATATATGTGTGGTTCCTGTTGCATACCAACAAAATTTAGGGTAGGTAGGTAGGGAAATTATTAAATTTTGTTATAACATTTAACAAAGAAAATAGTGACAAAATCTAAAAAAGTGCCCATTTTAGGTATTATTTCTCCAAAGACCATTTTAATGTTTAGGGTAGGGTTAAAAAAATTAGGGTAGGTAGGCCAATAGGAACCACACATACATTTCATCTAAGCCTTATTGGAAAATTGGGAAAGATGTCGCAAAATTTGTCGTCTGCTGCAGTCATGATTGGCACTTTAAGGGTTAACAGCAGGCATGGGCGAGGTCTAAATGAAGTTCTGCTGTTTGTAACATACAGTAAAACGGCCACTCTCAAAAAGACCAAAAATTGGTTTTCAAGCCCAATTACCGCTTAATGCAGAGCAAAAGTATTGCAGAATGCTCCAAGGGGAGCATTATGCAATACCTTTGACCTTCATTAAGCTACCATTTGTCTTTAATATCTTTGTTTTGTCTATTTTTGAGTGGCCATTTAAAACAGGTTTTACTGTATGATATTTTATCATATGACTTCGCGTCTGGGAGTGAAATAATGCCATGCAATAAAATAGATAAACCACTAGTAATTTATAGATTTTCGGGAAACGTTATGACATCCATAACAACATTGCGTACATTATGACAAAAGTATAACCTTTTAACGGCAGAAATGAGATTTCAAAGTAATCTTAATGTCATATGACAAATAGAATCTAACAATCATGCTCTTGTATTATTGAATTTATTAAACTCGTTGGAAAAAGAGATAAAATGCTCGGCAAGCCTCGCATTTTATCTCTTCTTCCCAACTCGTTTAATAAATGTAATAAAACATGAGCACTCATGAAAGATCCTCTATATCTGCATCAAGGGGAGCACTCATGAAAGATTCTCTATATCTTTCTTTCAGGCAACAGTTTGAGGAAAATATTCCACACATTCTCACCAGAATTCCTGGAACCCTTCAGTGAAGGGACCTGCGGTAAACACACCAACTGTCTAGCCTGTATGTTAGACACCCTGTGTGCCTGGTGTGATCTTGACAAGACCTGTGTCATCAGAAATGTGACAAAGGGGGAGTCCTCGTGTGTGGACCAGAACAGTAGCAAGATGTTAATAACAGATGGAAGTGTATGCCCAGTATGCTCGGATCATGTGGAGTGTTTGACCTGTGCTCAGGTATTTGACTGGTCTTTCACAGTGCCATTCAGCCTAATGATTACAGGGTTCACACAGACTTGAAAAGTACTTGAATTTACAGGACTGTCTTGAAAGTCCTTGAAAATTAAACTTGCTTGAAAAGTACTTGAAAAACACTCAAAGGCTTTGAAAAGTCCTTGAATTTTACCATTTACAGGAGGATTCAACAGTGTCTTTGGAGACCTAAATCAGTATAAAATTGTGGTGCCTTTATTTGGTGCAGCATATGCTGCACCAAATAAAGGCACCACAATTTTATACTAATTTTCTAAGACTTATATCTATAGTAATGCAGTCTAGCATTTCAAAAAAGAATTTTAACATGTTAATCAGTATTTTTCATAATATTCAGTCCTTGAAAACAGAAGGAAAGTCTTGAGAAGTCCTTGAAAAGTCCTTGAATTTTACACAAACTTGCCGGTATGAACCTTGGATTACACTGTGTGCATGAGGAGCGCTGTGGCTCAGTGGTAGAGTACTTGACTCGAGATCGAGGGGTTGCGGGTTCAAGCCTCACCGGAGGCACTGCATTATATGGATCCACAACTGTCAATCAAAGTAATTAATTAGCCCTTGAGATTTCTGCTGCAGCCAGTTATAATCAGGGTTTCAGCTGGACTGAAATTCGCTTCGGACATTTTGTCCGAGCAGCCCCAATATTGTTCGGACATTTGGAAATTTTTTAGGACATTTTTTCAGACACTCATTTTACCACCATAAACCGAAAATGCTATCTGCCCTTCTCATAATGAAAACAGGGGTAGTTTTGCTACCATTCCGGATGGTAGGTGCGGCCTGATTGATTGGCTGCCTTTTTTTTGAGGAGACTGGAGCTTTCTTGCTGATCGGTGGAAGTGGGTGGGGTACTGCTTTTTTGCTGCTATTTTCGGCCGCTGCACGACTCGTTAGTCACGGAAAGTGGCTGTTCAGGTAATGATGGAGCGGGCAAACTGCTTTGGGGCATAAAAAACCTTGAGTTCCCGTTGTTTCTTGGTGGCAATTAAGTTTTTTCGTCATTTTATCGGCGAATGCCGATGCAAATATGCTGTCCGCTTCGAGATGAAATCGAGGTAAGAAGTTTACAGGATGCAATAGACCAATCAGGCGTCGCGGAACAAAACTTTATGACTGGTTTGCTTTAGTGAATAAGTATTTTAGGGCTAAAATTATGCGAACCAGCCTACTGCTTACAGAAATTTGGCCAGTCAGCGATCGTTTTATAAAACAAAAATACTATTGCATCACTGTGCATTACCGTACAGTATGCACTTCTGAAAATCGTCTCGGACAAACTGTCCAAACTGGACAGCAAACTCTTAGACATCTGGAACTATTTTTGGACTATGTCCGATGGCCGACGCCAAACTGAATCCCTGATAATGTTACTTTTGCTGACTACATGGGCAATAACAGCTGGAGATAAGATAAGGAACTGTCAGTTTGTCAAAGTATCTGACACCTAGGTTGAAAATGATTAAAATATATAGTAAATTGAAAATTGAAGAATAACTTAAGAACTAATAATCACATCTTCCTTAAATTTTCAGAACTTTTTCATCTAGCCATAAACAAGCAATAACTAAAAGTTAGTGTCATTATTTGCAATAACAAAAAAGTTCATATGCTAATGAAGAGGGTGGAGCTAATCTCATTTTGTGGATTAATGAATTGTGTCCTTGAGGAAGACACTATATCCTCTGCTTAGTACTGGTTAAACCCAGGTAGACCCATCCTGACAAGTGAAAAATTGTTGACAGGGATGTAAAGAATCAAAACAAACAAAAACTGTGTGCATAACTTTTCTTTATCCTTGTGTGAAAAAAGTGTAGATCCAGATTAGCTAGCTTCTGATGAAACCAGCTGATCGGGATCAACACTGTTCTTCATCCATAGGATGTATCTAATTGCATATTAACCCTTTTTGTGTACGGAAACCCCTAAATGGGTACTTTTACAAACAGTGAAGACCCAGATGAAATGCCACATAATACGGCATTTCATCAGGGTCTTCACTGTTAACTTAAAAGGTAAAAAGATCTGCAAAATACAATCCTTTTTGAAAATTATAACCTGACACCCCTAGATATGTGCAATGGACTATTCTAAGTATATTGTATCAAATCTGAAGGAAGAATCCATTAGTATACAAAGGGTTAAAAATTGATAATTGATGGCACCACTTGGTTGTCTGGAAATCCGATGTTAATATAGTGTAAGCATAAAGTATTTCATCTGGGTCTTCACTGTTTGTTAATGTACCCATTTAGGAGTTTTCTGGTAAATTAGCGATAAATGGTTTCCGTGTGTTATTTATTGTGGCCCTGGGCAGCTTTGTCACATTTACACATTGTTCAGAAAATGCTTGATTCTTATTTTGTCTGCTGTTTAATTATTAATTCAATACAGAGTATTTATATCATGAAAGCAAAAACTATGAACCCTGATCAGACTGCTCCTATAAAGGGAGCAGTCTGATTTGGGTTCATTTTTTTTGCAATGTAAGCTACCAAAGAACATAAGCAGATGAGAGAGCAGATGAAAATTGTCGTGAATGGCGATAAATGGTTAGCCCATATAAGCCTAACATCCTTTTTGTGGGACATATAGAGAAACAGCCCGACCCAGATCAGACGCCGCACAATGCTGACGATCTGGGTCTCCACTGTTAGCTTAGTGAATGTTCTATTAAGATTTGAACAGAAACGAAAAATACCACTCAACACCCCTAAAATTGGAAATGGGCTCATCCTTCTGATAAGGATAGGAAAGTCCATTTGGCTTTAAAGGGTTTATTACTTTACCACCTCGTTAATAAATCAAAATTATGTGCTATTCTGTAAGAAGCTATATATTATATTTCCTTTTGTCTCTAACTCTTTGCCTGCTAGGGGTGACTTTTGTTGTCTGATCACCTTTTGCAAAAAATTGGACCCAGATCAGGCCTGACAAAATGTAGAGCCTGATCTGGATCCAAAATGTTTGACACCCTGAGGGTATTCCTGAAAGATTTTTTTTGGAAAAGTTGATTTTGACATCAAATCAACAGACAACAAAAGCATAATGAAAAATTACCCAGCATGCAGAGTTAAAGAAGCCACTGAATTTGAAAATGCCATTTGCTGCAGATATTTGGTGGTCTTATCAAATTCCTCTGAAATGGACATGATGAGGATTTTATTGTTTCAGGATCCATTTTGTGAATGGGTGACAGATGCTGTTGTATGTGTACGTCGCGGAAGAATGAACGGCACCAAAGCAGTTACAAATCCCAACAATTGTCCAGCAGCCTGTCATGGGTAGGTGAACATTATGATATCTATCTTGATTGTTAGGGAAATATGGCTTGAAATTTCGTGTGAATCCTCTGCCAGCATCTGAATTTAGTCGCGTAAGAATGAACGGCACCAAAGCAGTTACAAATCCCAACAATTGTCCAGCAGCCTGTCATTGGTAGGTGAACATTTTGATATCTATCTTGATTGTTAGGGAAATATGGCTTGAAATTTCATTGAATCGTCTGCCTGCAGATGATTCACATGAAATATCAAGCCTTACTGGTTTTACAACCTTATTTGTTTTACAAAATTAAAAAAGTCTTCTGCTGTAAATGTTTGGCACCAAAAGATTAGTATTCGAGCTGGATCATATGGGCCTCGTTGCGAGAAAACCTGTCATTGGGGCTTTGCGAACAACACAGGCACAGATCAGCCTGCGCAACCGCGTAGTCTAATCAGTGCCTTTGTTATTCGCTTTTTGGAAAGTTGCATATGTAAACTAGCTACAGGTGAAATTTAAATTATCTAGCTAGTCTCTGTAGCTGAGGAGACTGGTTTGAAACTCGCTTAATCGGAAACCCCGAAGACAGGTTTTCTCACGATGAGGCCCATATAATTAAAAAAAACAAAAAAACACACACACAACAAAACTGTTTAAACAATACAGTGAAGTCCCCATTGGAATGGATGGTGTTATAAGTGAATCCTGTTATAAAGAGACATTTTTACATAGGAATTATAGAAAAGTGACCAGTACATTCACATTGTATATTTTTGAAAAGCTTGTTTAACCAGTTTTTATTCTATGTAAGATTTGAGCCACGACATGAGATTTCCAACAATGTGGTATATGCGACCAGCAAAGCCTCAGATCAGCCTGCGCATATGCGCAGTCTGATCAGAGCCTTTGCTAGTCACTTGAATATTCTATGACTGTTAAGCTACTGACTGAACATATTTTAGAGTTTCTTAGCTTTAAAGGAGGCTGCACAGGCTTGTCTGAGTCTACACATGCCAAATGCCACATTGTTGGAAATCACATGTCACGGCTCAAATTTGAAAAAAAACAAACACACGCAACAAAACTGTTTAAACAATACAGTGAAGTCTCCATTGGAATGGACAATGTTATAAGTGAATCCTGTTATAAAGGGACATTTTTGCATAGGAATTATTATAGGACTAGAAAAAGTGTCCATGGGACACGGATGCCCCCGCCTATTGTTTTTATTTCACCTGCAATTAAACATTGGGTATACAATAAGTACATAGTGTCTATAAGCTTCTGTAGTAGTCGAGCCTAAAAACGACTAAGTTCAAACTGCGAAAAAATTATAAAAACTGCGAAAAAATTATAAAAAATTAATCTGAAGATTATATGCAAATGTAAAGCATATATTTCGTTCTTGACAAAACAACTGTAAAGTTTAAAAAGGATTTAGTAAAATTGTAGGAGGATTTGTGCTCACAAGGTATCTAATGTCCATAAGCTTCTGTAGTAATTAAACCCAAAAATGACTAAGTTCAAACTGTGAAAAAAGTGACAAAAAATGATCTGAGGGTTATATCCAAATGTCATGCACATCTTCAGTCCTTGACAAAAACACCAGTAAAGTTTCAAAAGGATTGGGATAAAATTGTAGGAGGAGTTGCGCTCACAAGGTACCTAATGTCCATAAGCTTCTGTAGTAATTTAGCCCAAAAATGACTAAGTTCAAACTGTGAAAAAAGTGACAAAAATTGATCTGAGGGTTATATCCAAATGTCATGCACATCTTCAGTCCTTGACAAAAACAACAGTAAAGTTTCAAAAGGATTGGGATAAAATTGTAGGAGGAGTTGCGCTCACAAGGTACCTAATGGCCATAAGCTTCAGTAGAAGTTGAGCCCAAAAT
This sequence comes from Loripinus fragilis, assembly GCA_964019695.1. Classification (NCBI taxonomy): domain Eukaryota; kingdom Metazoa; phylum Mollusca; class Bivalvia; order Lucinida; family Lucinidae; genus Loripinus; species Loripinus fragilis. The sequence goes on from OZ026515.1 coordinate 40,097,068, forward strand.
TGACTAAGTTCAAACTGTGAAAAAAGTGACAAAAATTAATCTGAGGGTTATATCCAAATGTCATGCACATCTTCAGTCCTTGACAAAAACACCTGTAAAGTTTCAAAAGGATTGGGAAAAAATTGTAGGAGGAGTTGCGCTCACAAAGTACCTACCTAAATGATGGACGAACGGAAGGACACATGGATGCACGGACAGACGGACGGACGGACGGACGGACGGACGGACATGGGCAACGCTTAATGCCCTTCCGCATTCTACAAATAGCGGGGGCATAAAAATGACCAATACAATCACATTGTATATTTTTGAAAAGCTTGTTTAACCAGTTTTTATTCTATGTAAGATTTGAGCCACGACATGAGATTTCCAACAATGTGGTATGTTCGACCAGCAAAGCCTCAGATCAGCCTGCGCATACGCGCAGTCTGATCAGAGCCTTTGCTAGTCGCTTGAATATTCTATGACTGATATGCTACTGACTGAACATCATTTGGAGTTTCTAAGCTCAAAAGGAGGCTGCACAGGCTTGTCTGAGTCTATACTTGTCAAAATGCCACATTGCTGGAAATCACATTCAGTGGCTCATTTTAAACATGCAGCAAATGCATCAATCATACTACATGTACTTGATTGTGTATACAGTGCAGTTGCCGGGCCGCGTAGCGCAGTAGGTAACGTGTCTGGCTACAGATGCGTGTCTGACTGCAGATCCAGGGGTCACGAGTTCGATCCTGGTCCGGTCCCATACTTTCGTGGAGATTGATCATGAAATGATTTCTACGGTCATTCTCCTCCCTTCCGCTGATTCATTCAAGAAGGGTTGTTGTCAGTTAAAAGCGAAAGTATGTGCACAAATTACTGGTTAACCGCTTGTTCAAGCCTGCCCAGGAAAAAGTGTGGTTAGGTGAACTGACTGTCCCGCAATGACCATAGCTGTTGACTTGGGACGTAAAGCAACAAAACAAACAAAAAATATACAGTGCAGTCCCTTTATAACACTATGTTTCGGTTCAATAGGAATTAACTGTTTTATAAGTGAATTGTATTATAAAGGGACAATTCTACAAACAAATTATAGGAAACAAGGGTGGATCAAGGATTTCTGGAAATGGGGTTCATATGTATAAAGGTTTAGGGGGTTCCCTTTGCTGAATTTATCTCAGTTTTCTTAAATATCCCATGAAAATGGAATAATTTGGTCTCACTGAGACTGAGACCAAATTATTTCTTTTTCATAGGTAATTTAGAAATGGGGGCTGGGAAGGGGGCTTCAAACATACCCCCTGGATCCACCACTGGGAAAGATAAACAGATAGATGGATAGATAAATAGATAAATAGACTGGTCCAATCTATAAGAAATTGAGCTTCAGTTTAGTACAAATGGGTTCATATGGCTTTCTTATTTGTTTCAGGCGTAATGCATGCAGTGTTTGTCTTCTAAAAAGAGAATGTGTATGGTGTGAGAATCCTCCCACTTGTCTTCCATTCTCTGATTACATCTCCCGATATCGTCATGGTCAGTGTACGGAATGGATCGACAGGGAGGAGGCCAACAGTAACCCTTATACATGTCGCAACTGCTCCTCCAAGTCGAAATGTGAAGACTGTCTGTCAAATTTTTCCTGTGGTTGGTGTGGTAATACTGTCAATCCAACCATTGGTGTCTGTACGGATGGGGATTTTTCAGGTATGTTACCATAAATGTATACTTTTGAGCACTTTTCTCTTTCTGTTCTCAAATAAAATCACAGGTTTAGATAAACAAAATTTTTGAGCATAAAATTGTTGATATTTTCTTACCAATCAGTTTTAACATATGTTTTGGGTGCTCAAAAGAACCGTCTCATTCAGACGGTTCTTTTGAGTACCCACAACATATTTTTGGTTGAGAAATAAGAAAATTAGTTTTTCGTTACACTCTCTTAACCAAAGTCCTGTAAAATGTTGGTTTTCAGGACTGTAATTCACCAAATGCTTGTCCGAAAAGCAAACAGGGAAGACTCCTGATCAGACTGCTTCTTTAGAAGCAGTCTGATCTGGGTCTGCCTTGTTTGTCTGGGCGTTACTGGCAGACAACCACTGTTCAAAATATTAGAACATTTACCGTATGCCGATTATTGTATTACCCTAATGGCCCATTCACACCATATGGTTTAACACATCATGCCATATTTTTCTAGCTGCATCTTTTAAATGGAAAAAGTAGAACCCTATATGTTTTAATGTAACATTCACAGAAACGTGAGAGATGATTGCCTTTCCTGTCTTTTGCAGTATGCACGCAAGGGCAGTTATCACTTTTGACCCAAAACAAATGTTAAAACTGATGGATAAGAAAATATTTATAAAATAAGTTTTGTTTATCTGGGCCAATTAAGCTAATAACCTTGAGCTTAGCATGGGCAGGTGGGACTTTTTTGTTTTTATTTATTTGAAAAAGTGGGCTGCATTATTTTGTTAGTGATGTAGAACATTGTAAATTGGAAATTTTGAAACCGAGTACTTAAGCAATCATTGAAGACCAAGATGAACTGCTGCAAATTGTGTCATTTCATCAGTGCCTGCGCTATTTGCTAAAGAGGAAAACATACTTCAAGGATAGAAATATGTTATTTGGAAGTAATAACATGTGACCCCTCAGTATATGTATTGAACCATCTTGACTTGATTGTATCACAATTCATAGTAAATTCCATTTATCTGAAAGGGGTGGTCAAGGATCAAAGTAACATAAGTACATGATAAACTGATACAAGTTTCTGACAACTGACAAATACTTTAACCCTTGGTTTAAACATATTTTATTTGTATACTTTCTACATAGTACAACATATAAAGACACACAATAATATACAGTATACAAATGGGATTCAGAAGAAACACTTAAAGGACGTAAAACCTCTAAATGGGTACAATGATGAACAGTGATACCCTGATGAAATGCCACATTATGCTGCATTTCATCTGGGTCTGCACTGTTTGCCTTTGCAAAATCAATCTTCAGAGTGAGAAAAAACTATATATTGTTTTAAAAATTATAACCTCTAACCCCTCAGTATATACCACGGACCAAGATGACTTAACTGTATCAAACTTAATGGAAAATTTCATTGGTCTTAAAAGGGTGAATCCTTAACTATTACAGGTCCCTATGGTAACATGAGTTGTTCCGCCAGGGTTAACAGAGCTCATCCATATGTATCTATGAACAAGAGTGCAGACTGGTCGTATCAGATGTGCCCCGACATTGATGAGTGTACGCTGGGACTGAGCAGGTGTCATAAGAATGCTGTCTGTGTTAACACACCTACAAACTATACCTGTACCTGTGAACGAGGATACGAGGGTGATGGAATCAAGAGCTGCCAGAGAACGTGAGTTGGACACATTGTGTTATATGAGCCTGAGATTTCATACAATGTGGTGTGTGTGACCAGCAAAGCCTCAGACCAGCCTGCGCATAGGCCCAGTCTGATCAGAGCCTTTGCTAGTCGCTTGAGTATTCTATGATTGTTAGGCTACTGACTGAACACCATTTTGAGTTTCTAAGTTTAAAAGGAGGCTGCTCAGGCTCGTCTGAGTCTACACTTGTCAAAATGCCACATTGTTGGAAATCTCATGTCACGGCTCATATCATATCTCTTAATCAGATTTTTTATTAACCCTTAAAGCCCCAAGAAAAAAATGCATCTGAAAATGTCGTCTGCTGCAAATAATTGCCTAACATTACTGACAAATTAAGTATAGAAGCAAACAGTGTGGACCCAGAACAGACTGCTCCTATAGGAGCAGTCTGATCTGGGTCTACACTGTTTTCCATAGAGGCTTCTTAAACATTTCTGCAGACGAGAAAAGCAGACGACTTTTGTTGCCATTGGTGCATTAAGGGTTAACGTGTAGGTGTAGGGGCATAATCCACATTAGTGAGCCCCTATGACAGGTAGCCAGGTATTGAGCTAGCTGCATGCATAGCATATCTCACACTAGAAGATATATTTATAATCTTCAAACTTAGATTAATCCTAGTCTGTGGACGTCTTTTTTATTTAAACCCCCCCAAAAAACCAAATGTTTTCTTTGAAGTATTTTACTTACAAAAACTATAGAATAAAACTTTTTGGTTGAAAAACCAAGGGAAGTTACATCATTCCTCCTTTTTGGAGAGCTCTATGTCACTGGGCAGAGACTTTACACCGGAGCAGAATGAAGCCGTTTACAAGTGTTATATTTAGTATTCGATGAAAAATCATGAAATTTTGCTTCTGGAAAGAAGCAAGTAGAAACTTTGATTTAGAAAGTTGCAAAAAGCACTTGCTTAAATAAGCAATTTCTAAAATGGTTAAATTTGAACCCTGATCCTGATCAATACTTTGTGTATGCTATCTTCAAAGGGTCTGGCCAGTCTGCACATTTTGCACCGGCTTGTCATATCATGTGTGCCCTGACATTGACCAGTTTACGCTGGGATTGAGCAGGTGCGGCAAGAATGCTTTCCATTCTTGAAATGATAAGTTCCAGAATCTCATACTAGCTCAATTATGTTGATTACTGTAAATGTTCTAAAATTTTGAACAATAGTTGTCTGTCAAAAAAGGCCTAGACAAATAGTGCAAACCCAGATCAGACTGTTTCTTTAGAAGCAGTCTGATCAAGGTCTTATAAGCAGTCTGATCAGGGTCTTAGAAGCAGTCTGATCAGGGTCTACCCTGTTTGCTATTCTGACAAGCATTTTGTCAATTCCAGCTCTGGAAACTAAGATTTTATTTGAGAACAGAAAGAGAAGTGTACACAATTTTAGAACATTTACCATACTTCCTTAGGGAGTGCAGTGGCTCAGTGGTAGAGTGCTTGAATGAGACCGAGGGGCTGCAGGTTCAAGCCTCACCTGCGTCACTACGTTGTGGTCTTTGAGCAAGACACATTTATCCTAGCTTAGTACTGGTTCAACCCAGGAAGACCCGTCCCTACATAACTGAAAGATTGTTGATGGGACGTAAAGAATCAAACAAAACCATACTTCTTTTTTGTTTAGGTGCTACCACAAGTGTGACAAAGGAATCTGTATGGAAGAAGATGATGAGTTCTTTTGTGACTGCGACCTTGGTTGGACCGGAGATGATTGCTCCGAGGATTGCTTGTGTAATGAACACAGTATGTGTGAAAATGGAATAGGTCAGTGTGACTTTTGTCTCAACAACACAACCGGAGCCAACTGTGACCAGTGCAAGGGTGGACATTTTGGTGACCCCTCTACACGTAATGGTAAGTATTACTGCTAACTTGGACTTGTAATGGATATAAGTTACCAGGGCCTACCCTGGCTCAAAATTTGTTATAGCCAACACTTTAGCCAAATGGAAAAAGTTGGAGCCATATGAAATTGACTTTAGCCAAGGGTTAAGCTAGAAAGTAGTATCTAGAAGTTGTTCTGTATTTAACTTTTTGTCCACTAGCAGCGACTTTTGTCATCTACTGATAACCTTTGCAAACAGTTTGGATCCAGATCAGGCCCGACATAATGTCGGGCCTGATCTGGATCCAAACTGTTTGACACCCTTAAGGTATTGAAAAATCCAGCAGTCAAAGTGTTAAATATGGCACAATAATAAAGTGTGAAGGAATAATATAAGCAAAATTGGAAAATCAAAAGCTGATAAAAATACACTTTTTCGCAGATATGTAATTTTTGAACCACCTAGAGTGTACTTTTAGACAATGACTTATATTTGTAGCCTCTCTAAATTTTTAGTAGCAAATGGCTACAATGGCTAATGGCAGGGAGAGCCCGTAGTTACTGTGTTGTAGGGTCTTCTTTAGGACAATGTGTCTCGTGTGAACTATAGAGGCCTTAGTCCTCCTGTCTGATACGGTATTCTGGCCAGGGCCTATGCTATGTAAAGTTTATTAATGTTCTCTTGTCCAATGAAAACGCACCACTCTTTAAGTCTAAAGTCTACAATTTTTCTCCAAATATATTTTTTGCCCAAACATATCAAGCATGATGAAACTTGTTTGCATTAGTCACAACATGAGCAATTTGAGTAATAAAATATGCATAATGTAATCACAAAAGATGAAAAGTAACTGGTTTAACAAAAAAGGTTGAAAAGGAAAAGACGCTATTTGAATTCAACACAGCTTGGCACCTATGCATACAATATAAACCCTGATCAGACTGCTCCCAATGTTAATGACAATATCAACTGCAATTGAGATTGTCACTGTATTTGTCTTGAAAATGTTGTCTGCTTTTTACATCTGCTGCATATAATAATTGTCAAATGAGCTTCAGACCAGATTTTTTTCATGAAAGCAAACAAAACTAGAACGCGCAGTCGATGGGGCGCCATCGCAAATCCCCACGCTTACCCTGGCTCAGAATTTGGAAAAAGTTGGAGTCAAAAAGAAATTGACTTTAGCCAAGGTTTTAGCCAGAAAGTAGTGCTAGAAGTTGTTCTGTATTTAACTCTTTGCCCGCTAGCAGCGACTTTTGTCATCTACTGATAACCTTTGCTAACAGTTTGGATCCAGATCAGGCCCAACATTATGTCGGGCCTGATCTGGATCCAAACTGTTTGACACCCATAAGGTATTGAAAAAATCCAGCAGTCAATGAGTTAAATATGGCACAATAATAAAGCGTGAAGGAATAATGATTTAAGCAATGTTGGAAAATCCAAAAGCTGATCAAAATACACTTTTTGGCAGATATGTAATTTTTGAACCACCTAGAGTGTACTTTTAGCCAATGACTATATTTGTAGCCTCTCTACATTTTTAGTAGCAAATGGCTACAATGGCTAATGGCAGGGTGAGCCCTGAATTGTTACTGTGTTGTAGGGTCTTCTTTAGGACAATGTGTGTCGTGTGAACTATAGAGGCCCTAGTCCTCCTGTCTGATACGGTATTCTGGCTAGGGCCTATGCTAAGTAAAGTTTATTAATGTTCTCTTGTCCAATGAAAACGCACCACTCTATAAGTCTAAAGGCTACAATTTTTCTCCAAATATATTTTTTCGCCAACATATCCCCATGATGAAACTTGTTTGTATTAGTCACAACATGAGCATTTTGAGTAATAAACTATGCCTAACATAATCACAATACAGGGAGCGCAGTGGCTCAGTGGTAGAGTGCTTGGCTCGAGACCGAGAGGCCGCGGGTTCGAACCTCACCGGCGTCACTGCGTTGTCGTCCTTGAGCAAGGCACATTCATCCTAGCTTAGTACTGGTTCAACCCAGGAAGACCCGTCCCTGTTTAACTGAAAAATTGTTGATGGGACGTAAAGAATCAAATCAAATAAACAAACATAATCACAATAGATGAAAAGTTACTGGTTTAACCCTTTGTATTCAGGAAACCCCTAAACGAGTACTTTTGCAAACAGTGAAGATCCAGATGAAATGCAGCATGATGCTGCATTTCACCAGGGTCTACACTGTAAAGGTAAAAAAGAGCATCAGACAAAGGAATACAATATTTTTTGAAAATTAAAATTTTGATAATTATATACTACATGTCGAACTCGCTATGTCAAACTTGCTTATCTGGAATACACAGCATATGTCGAAGTGATCATCCATTCCCGAGCATTTCCCCTATATTGCTTTGTATTTCAAACATGTTTATGTCAAACTTGGTTATCACAAAATCTAGGCTATATCGAAGTTGTTTTTCATTCCCGAAATTAGTTTCTGCTTCTTAACCACTACTTGTGTCAAAGTAAATTTTGTGTTGGTCAAAAAATTAAACAATATGAATGTCAAACAAAGTAATTAAACTTCAGACATCGAAGAATAGCCTATAATTCAGTCCAGTATAATCCGTTGTTGCGGGTAATCGCAAATTAGTTATAGCGTGGAGGCGGCCATTGTTCATTGATCAGCTGTTTGTGTATAAATAATTGCATCGATTGACCTTGACAAGGCGTGCTTGATTTGACCATCAGAAAATTAGGGGTAATGTATATTTGTGTCCTTTGATGAGATATTTTCGACAGTGTTTATGGTTTGTTTTTTATGTATGTTTATTCTCTTGAAAAAAAAATCGGAAATTTCAATAATTAAAGTTGTTTTCACAATTTCCCTATTTAAAAAATCACCATTTCCGCAATATTATTTATCCCGCGTTATAGCGGTCCACAACGTTATTAAAGTGGAATTAAAGCAAACTAAAATGAATTTCTTTTGTCTTCATTTCAATCTGGTTTTCAGTAGGAACAGTTTGACTACACATGTACTGCAAAAGTATGCCTTGGAGAAATTGAACATGTACATCATATTGGGTTGACGTCACATTTTGCTTATGTCGAACTTCGGTTAACTCGAAGTAGTTTCGCCATTCCCTTGGACTTTGAGATAGCCAGGTTGACCTGTATATGACATCCCTTGATATGTGCTATGGACTATCCCAAGTTTATTGTATCAAACCATAAGGAAGAATCCATTAGAATACAAAGGGTTAACACAAAAGGTTTCACAGAAGTCACTAACCTTCCACTAATCTTGCATGTCCACCATTTGAATGTAACACAGCTTGGCACTGACACAAACAATATGAACCCTGATCAGACTGCTCCCAATGTTAATGACAGTATCAACTCTAATTGATCTTGCCACTATTTTTTTCTCTTGAAAAAGTTGTCTGCTTTTTATGTCTGCTGCATATAATTATTATCAAGTGTGGTTCAGGCTAGATTTTTTTGACAGAAGCAAACAATATGAACCCTGATCAGACTGCTCCCAAGGGAGCAGTCTGATCTGGGTCCATATTGTTTGCAATAAAAGCTACCTAAAAACATAAGCAGATGAGAGGAGCAGACAAGGAAAGTCCTGACTGGCGCACTAAGGGTTAATTATGATACTAGTGTTAATGATCACTACGTTGTGTCTTTGAGCAAGACACATCAATTCTTACTTAGTACTAGCTCAACCAAGGAAGACCGGTCCTGACATAACTGAAAAGTTGTTGACTGGGATGTAAAGAATCAAATCAAACAAACAAAGTGTAATGAGAGTTATTGATATCTTGTTCAGGTTGTTATGAGTGTCGCTGCAATGGTCATGGAGATACAGAACTCGGCCTCTGCCACAACCAGACAGGAGAATGTTTCTGCATGGACAACACATTTGGCTTTTATTGTTCAGAATGTTTGGATGGTTACTATGGTGATCCACAGTAAGTTACAACATTTCAATAAGGTTCTTTTGCAATAAAAAAATATTGTCTTTTGATTATTTTTGTTTATTATATTCTAACAAGCCATATTTAAATGTATGGTAAATGTTCTAAATTTCAAACAATTTTCTCTTTCTTTTCTCAAATGAAACAATGGATATCAGGGCTAGAACTCAGAAGAAGCAGCCTTGTCTGGATCTGTCCTGTTTTTCTAGGCTTTTGTGGCAGTCACAGGCAGGCAACTACTGTTCAAAATTTTAGAACATTTACTGTAAATTTTGTACTAGATTTTTCTGAGATTGTTATGATATCTGGGATGTATGGATAGATGATAATATCCGAGACCGCCCTGAGTAACTGAATCATAATGGGTCACACATGGGTCACCGAGGATTATAGGCTGCCTAAACACATTTTCAAGCATATGTGTCACTTTTCCGTAGTTTCTCAATTTTAATGGAAGGCGAATTCACTCCTCCCTAACTATGAGGGCTAGCATGAGCCCTGATTTGGAGAGGGGGAAGGGGATGGGGCGGTCTTGGATATCATCATTAATCAATGATATACAGTTATTGATAAAATGTATAAAAACAATTAGAAGCCCTTGATACTCAGCACATAATTCAATGCAGAGTATATTCATTAGTATTTATGTTTGCAATATATAGTAAAACCTGTCTGAAAGTAAAACGGCCACTCTCAAAAAGATCACATATTGGTTTTCAAGACCAATTATCGCTTAATGCAGGTCAAAAGTATTGCAGAATGCTCCAAAGGGAGCATTCTGCAATACTTTCGACCCTCGTTAAGCTATGCTCCAAGGGGAGCATTCTGCAATACTTTCGACCCTCGTTAAGCTATGCTCCAAGGGGAGCATTCTGCAATACTTTCGACCCTCATTGGCTACCATTTTTCATTAAGATCTTTATTTTATCTATTTTTGAGTGGCCTTTTACTGTATGTTACATGTACCTTGGAACATATAAGCAGACGAGACGAATAGACAACAGAAGTTGTGACCGACACTTTAAGAGTTAACTCCCTTTATTTTTGAAGTGATGGTGGTAAGTGCTATCTAAGCTGTGACCATGGTCTAATTGTTGAGAATGTTACCAAAGGATCTCTGGGCTCGCACCGTGGACCGGGTGTCAACACATGGAAGGCTTACTGTCTCTGGATCATGACCATGGCTCAGGACCTAGAGCATACCTCTAGTCTTGTTGACCCTCCAACCATAACAGTTGGCATTGAGGACTTGGCAGTGGAATGTGAAAAGGTAAATAGGCCAGCCCACAAGGGTTAGCCCAGTCTTTACAGTATGCTATGCCACAAAGTTTAGCCTATTTCATTGTAATTACTGTAAATTTGGAAATTTTTGCAATAATTTTATTTTCGTGAAAAGCGTTAAAAGACTTATTTGCGACGTCAAAAATTCGTGACTAAGGCATTATTTACCTATATCAGTAAACGACAGAGTGATTTTGCCACTTCACGAGGTTTTCATTTTCACGAAACATTGCATATGCGAAGTTTCGCGAAAATAAAATCCTCGTGAATATTTCCGATTTTACAGTATCTGACATGACTTATTGTTGAGATGGACTGGTCCCTGCTTGGCCAGCTTATGAAACACAGGTGTAAAAATAAGCCAGCTGAGCAGGATCCACATTTATTTATCCACACAGTGAATCCATACAGTCAGGCCTTAAGATTAGAGAGCATAATAAAAATTTCATTCTGTTATTTCACAACCAAATCATATGTTGTGGACACCCAAAACACATCCATTAAAAAATTTTATAACAGGTTCTTATGATAAACTAACACTTGTTGTCATTTGATAAAGCCAAATCTTGTTTCATTAAAATGAAATTAAAGGATCACTTGTGTAAGATCAGCTATATCTAGGGCTGTTGGCCCCTATTTTTTTTCAGGACCATGTATATATCTATGATGGTATTCCAAAGTTTATAGACAACTCCGGGAATGGTGTACTACTGGGAGCATTCTGTGGTTTCTATGTGAGACAGTTTCGCTCCGTTATGGCAAAGTCAGGGATTGTAACCATCTATTTTAATGCGGACATCAGTGGCAACTGTAAGTAGTGTATCTTAACCCTTAGCCCGCCATTCACGACTTTTGTCATCTGCTCCTTGTCTGCTTATTTTCTTAGATAGCCTATATTGTAAATAATATGGACCCAGATCAGACTGCTCTCTCGGGAGTGGTCTGATCAAGGTTCACATTGTTTGCTTCCATGTAAAAATCTAGTCTGACAATCTGACATGGACATTTTTGTCCTATAAATGTGGTCTGTTTATTATGTCTGCTGCATAATTCAAATGCACTGCAGAATACTTTTACCATGGAGCAATCACTATGAGCCCTGATCAGACTGCTTCTAATGGAACAGTCTTATCCGGGTCCATATTGTATTGGCTTCCAAATTATATTTTGAGATAAGTGAGCAGACGTCAATTGTTATGTGTAGTAAAGCAAAGAATATAATTTATGACATTTAACACCCTGCTGCATTGGGCCAATATATCTGACATTCGGACTGAATCGAATTCAAAATGGAAAGTATGTGACATTGAACATGAAATTACCAGCTATATCTGCAGTATATTAATACATCATAGCTGTGCAAGTATAGAATAACCATCAGGTTCATCTTGGGTATGGGGATACATACTGGTCCAAAATATGGTTCAGTACCATCCCTATTCCCCTAGTAGGTGATCCATACTGAAGTTTTGACTAAGTTTGCAAGACCTCATTAGTAAACTGACCTGGATTTACACTGCATTCAAAAGAGGGTATAGAGTTTTGATAAAGTTATTGATACAGTTCACTTAATAGATTGATTAAGGTACTGTGAAAGAGCAGTCAAACACCTTAGCAAAGGACAAACACTCAACATGATCCTCATACTGGGCATACACGCCGCATGTGTTTTCCAACAATGTGGCATTTTGACAAGTGTAGACTCAGCCTCCTTTTAAGCTTTGAAACTCCAAATGATGTTCCGTCAGTAGCTTAACACTCGTAGAATATTCAAGCGACGAGCAAAGGCTCTGATCAGAATGTGCGTATGCACAGGCTGATCTGAACCTTTACTGGTCGCACATACCACATTGTTGGAAATCTCATGCACTGGCTCATATGTCTATTTAAGTGTTATTTTTAAGCTAAAAATTGTGAATATTTCTTATCTATTATAACCAACATTTGTTTTGGGTGCTCAAAAGAACCGTCTCTTTGAATCATTCTTTTGAGTGCCCACAACATATGTTTTACTTCAAAAAAAAAAGAAAATTAGGTTTTAATTACGCACTCATATCTAGAGGCCTGATAATGGTCTTCCACCCAAATCATGTTTAATTTGAAACCCTCTGGTGCTAATGACCTACAACGCAATCACTGACTCTTGGCTTACTAGATCCAATATGGTATCACCTATCATGCAAAGTGTGATTTTGCAACATTTGCTTTCTGATTGTAGATTCAACAACCCGAGGTTTCAATGCTAGTTACTATGTGAATGAGTGTGAGGAGAGCTGTTCCCCCCGGGACAACAAGGAATGCATTGCTGGCCAATGTGTGTGTATGACAGGATACTCGGGTCCTAATTGTAATGTCAGGACTTGTCAGCCAGGCTGTACCTATGATGAGGTAATAATCCTAACCCGTAAAGCACCAATCACGACAATAGTTGTCTGTTTTTGTCGTCTCCTGAAATGTTTTAGGAGCCTCTTAGTCAAACAGTGTAGACCCACTTCAGACTGCTCTTTAGCAACCTGAGTTGAGTCTACACTGTTTCTCTTGGTTAAACAGAATTGACCTAGTTCAGACGGCTCCTTAGCAACCAATATTTAAAGTTTCCTTTGATCAAACAGTGTAGGCCCAGTTGTAGGAGCAGTCTGATCTGGGTTGACACTGTTTGCCTCTACACTTTCATTCGTCAATAATGTTAGAAAATGTGTGCATCAGATGTCTTAAGCATATGACATTTTCAGATGCATTTTTTGCTGGCGGTTTAAGTGTTAAGAAATCATGAAAAACTGTTAGCTATACTATAGCATCTACAAGCTGGTCTCGATAAACAAAATTCTTCAGCATAAAATTGTGAATATTGTCTTTTCCATCAGTTATAACATTGTTTTGGGTTCCCAAAAGAATCATCTCATTGAGATGGTTCTTTTGGGTACCCACAACATGCAGAGCACAGTGGCTCAGTTGGTAGCATGTTCGACTGGGGATGAAGGGTTGCTTGTTTAGGATGCACCATGTTGTGTCCTTGAGCAAGACACATTATCAGCTTCTTAGTACTGGTTCAACCCTGAAGACAGGAAATAGTACCGACATGACTGAAAATTGTTGACTTGGATGTAAAGCATTAAAACAAACAAAACCTTCAGTTTTAACATATGTTTTGAATTTTTTTTGCTCTCAGCTAAAAAGTTGCATATTTGATCTTTGGAGGATTCATAAAAGGCTTGTGAGAATAGCAGACAAAACTACAGAGCTTTCGGGTAGTCTGATCAGGGTCTGTAGTTCTTCCACAGATCTTTTTGAGATATGGAATACTTTTTATCACATGAGCAGTTATCCAACAGAGAAGATTCAAACCATTCTACACATCCACAAAGTCTGATCAGAGTCTTAATTATCTGCCTGAAGAAGCATTGGATCATTGGTTACTCATAGAGCCCCCATCGAAGACTCAGATCAGACTGCAAATGCACAAGCTGATCTGTGTCTTCCATGGGCGCAAATGCCAACTTGTACAGTAAAACCTGTGTAAAGCAGCCACTCTCAAAAAGACTGAAAATTGGTTTTCAAGACCAATTATCACTTAATGCAGGTCAAAAGTATTGCAGAATGCTCCAATGGGAGCATTCTGCAATACTTTTGACCTTTATTAGGCTACCATTTGTCATTAAGATCTTTGTTTGGTCTATTTTTGAGTGGCCGTTTTGCACAGGTTTTACTGTAGCTTGTGCTTGACACTAACTAAATTATATTTTCTTCAGATGACGTTTTCCTGCCACTGTGAAGCCAACTTTGGTAGTGCTAGCTATGAAATCAGTGTTAAACCCTGGGACTATTTCTCTGTCCCCATGGCAACAAAGACTGGTTCTGATGCACCTGTGAGTCGCTATGGACACACGATCATACACTGTGATAATGATGTGATGTACATATTTGGAGGTAGATCGCTGGAACATGGTCTTCTTAATGATATCTGGTTGTACAGTTTTATCACACGCACATGGACGGAGATCAGACCTATTGTCAACAGTGATAAACCAGCGGGAAGGTAGGTTGTTTACGTCGTTAATTTCTATAGCTTTTGGGAAGATGATATTTTTCCATGAATATCAGTGTAATTTCAGAACCACATCCAGAATGTCATTCGAAAGTCGCTTGATAGTGTATAGCTGACCAATGCAACTATGACTTAGCACATGACATAGCCCCACAAACAAAATTGCACATGTTTAATCTCTCACAAATGATCTGAGGTTTAGAACATAGCATTGGCTCACAGACAAAATTACACATGTTTAATCTCCCACAAATAATCTGAGGTTTACCTTACAGTTAGTGGATTTAACTCTTTGCATGCTGGGTAATTTATAATGGGTTATGTAGTCTTTTGATTTTTTTTCAAAATCATCTTTTCCTGAATACTATTATCTCTCAGGAAGCTGTTTGAATCTAGATCAGGCCCGGCAAAATTTTGGGCCTGATCTTGGTCCAAACTGTTTGCAAAGGTTATCAGCAGATGACACTAGTGGACAAAAGAGTTAAAGGTGTGGTTTTCGGAATGGTGAATTGTTTATCGATTTCCTTTCAATAAACGGTTTAAGATTCTGAGTTGGAAAATTATTATAAGAATATTTTTATTGAACCTTCCTATTAAGATAATTGGGGTTCGATGTTTTCACATCAACAATTTTCAAAACATTAAAACATATTTAAATCAGACTCATAAACTGCTCCAAAAGCTTAAATAAAAAAAGATTTTGAAATAATCTTTCTTCACTTAGATATCTTACAACCAGGCAACCACCAATTTAGCATTTCATTCCAATGAAATATCTAAAGATAAACCGTCAGTAATATAAAATTGGCTATGCATTATTGTCATCCAGGTGCATGCCAAACTACACAAAAACTTGTTCATTTCTGCATGCTCATTACACTGAAATTCCATTAAAAAGTAGTTGAGAAGTTTTTGAAAAAAAAGTTTATGGTAAAAGACACTCATTTATTGAATGGACATATGTTTTAGCTGCACATTTGAATTGCCTCTATGAGGCAATTCCAATGTGTATCAACAAAATATGTTACTCAAAATAAGGAAACCTATTTTGAAATATACACCAATCAAGAATCATGTACATTAGCTTTGCCTCTTTTAAACATCTCAATCTGCCTCTTTTAAACATCTCAATCTGCCTATCAGTATTAAAATATCTGTCACTATATGCCAAATTGTTTATATTTACATGACAGCTATATCACTGAATTTGACTTAATGAACTATGTTTTTGCTAAGCTGGTAGTTGCATGGTGGTACTTGGAGTGCAGTGGCTCAGTGGTAGAGTGCTTGACTCGAGACCAAGAGGCCGCGGGTTCGAGCCTCACCGGCGTCACTGCGTTGTGGTCCTTGAGCAAGACACAATTATCCTAGCTTAGTACTGGTTCAACCCAGGAAGACCCTGTTTAACTGAAAGATTGTTGATGGGATGTAAAGAATCAAATAAAACAAAAACAAACAAAAGCATGGTTGTACTGTGAATTTTATGCTTTATCTATGTTTTAGGCTATGTAATTCTTTCTCAACATTTCAGGTATTTTCACGCTGGAGCGTGTGTGCCAGTTCGTAAAAACCTCTATATATTTGGTGGTCTGGTGAAGGGGAGGGGTGGCAGTCCGGAGTACGAGGTGAGCAAGGAGATGTGGAGATTTGCCATAGATGCCAGAAAATGGACAGGACCAATTGTAAGTATCTCAGACACTGTTACTGGGCCTCCTAGCGCAGTCGGTAACGTGTCTGGCTACAGATGTGAAGCTGACTGCAGATCCAGGGGGTGCAAGTTGGATCCCAGCATGGTCCCATACTTTCGTGGAGATTGATCATGAAACAATTTCTACGGTCGTTCTCCTCCCTTCCGCTGAATCATTCATGAAGGGTTGTTGTCAGTTACAAGTGAAATTGTGTTCACAAATTACTGGTTGACCGCTTGTTCAAGCTTGCCCAGGAAAAAGTGTTGTTAGAAAAACTGGCCGTCCTGCCATGACCATAGCTGTTGACTTGGGACGTAAAGCAACAAAGCAAACAAGCAAAAAAAATCTAGTTTGAAGTGCACTTGAATATATGTAGAGTCTTGTTGTCTGCTCCTCTAGTCTGCTTATGTTCTTGCAAGCAATAGGGACCCAGATCAGACTGCTCTGATCAGGATTCATATTGTTTGCTTCCATGAAAAAATCTGGTCTGAAGTTCACTTGTATATATGTAGCAACTTGTCTGCTCCTCTAGTCTGCTTATGTTCTTCTTAAAGGTAGTTTATATTGCAAACAATATGGACCCAGATCAGGCTGCTCCATTGGGAGCAGTCTGATCAGGGTTCATATTGTTTGCAGAGCAGTCTTGTCAGGTTTCAATTTGTTTGCTTCCTTTAAAAAATCTAGTCTGAAATGCACTTATATGTGCAGCAGATGTTAAAAGGAATATTTCAGGGAGAGCAGTGGCTCAGTGGTAGAGTGCTTGACTCAAGACCGAAGGGCCGCGGGTTCGAGCCTCACCAGCATCACTGCGTTGTGGTCCTTGAGCAAGACACATTTATCCTAACTTAGTACTGGTTCAACCCAGGAAGACCCATCCCCATATAACTGAAAGATTGTTGATGGGACGTAAAGAATCAAATCAAACAAACAATAAAAAATATTTTCAGGCCAATAAAATAGTGGCTGGATAAGGATTAAACATGTTTTGGCTGAGAAATGAAGAGAATTGTAAATCCCCCCTTTTTTCTGAAGCATACCTGAGCCGACATTTTGTTTTGGCGCTGATCCCATCGGTGTTGGTGTGGCACTTTCTTGTGTGCAAGATATCTTGTGAACTAGTGGGGGAATTAGAAGCAAATTTGCATGGATATATGGGCCTCGTCACAAGAAAACCTGTCCTTGGGTTTTCCGACAAAGTGAGACTCAAGCCAGTCTCCTCAGCTACAGGGACTAGCTAGAAAAATTGAAGCAAGTTTAAATATGATACTTTTCAAAAAGCGAATAATAAAGGCGCTGATCAGTCTGCGCATGCGCAGGCTGGTCTGCGGCTTTGTTGTTCGCAAACACCGAAGACAGATTTATTCACGTTGAGGCCCATATTATAACCTTGGGACATGATGAAAACTTGCTTAGGCTTTGCTTAGGCTTTCATGACCTTACCTTGATTTTCAAGGACACTGCAGGGCTAAATAGGTCAAACTTAAGCATGTGTCGTGGTGGGAGGCTGGGGAGGGGACATATGCTTTTATTTTAAATCATTACTAGTTTTTAGATAGTTTAACTGTTTATCTTGACATTAGGGGGGCATATTTATAAATTGAGATAATGGTACTCAGGCCTCCGGATAAGAGCAAGTAATTAGAAATCTCTCAACTAAAACTATTGTTTCTCCTTTTGATCTTGTAGCAACCAGCCTGGGTGATGGGTGTAGCAGGGCACACTATGACACTTGTTGAGGAGACGAAGCTCATCATCATAGGCGGCTTCTCCACAACTAAATATTTCAGTGACACGGTCTACGAGTTTGATGCCAACAGTTATCTGACACCTTCACCTTGGCAGGTGCATAAGTGGGACAATGTTACTGGTGCCAAGCCTACAGGTGAGTTTATTTCCTCAAACCTACTGGGGAGTTAATTTCCTCAAACCTACTGGGGAGTTGATTTCCTCAAACCTACTGGGGAGTTTATTAAACTGAGTTCCACAGCCAACGCAACTCTCAGTTCAAACTTTAACCCTTAATGCGCCAATTGCAACAAAAGTTGTCTGCTTTTCTCGTCTGCTGAAGTATTTAAGTAGCCTCTATGGCAAACAGTATGGACCCAGATCAGACTGTTCTAGGCCCACGCCGTTTCATTCTATACTCAATTCGTCAGTAATGTTAGGCAATTTTTTGCAGCAGACAACTTCATCAGACGACATTTTCAGATGCATTTTTTTCTTGGCGCTTTAAGGGTTAATTTTCTCAAACCTACCTGGTGAGTTTATTATCATGAGTTCCACAGCCATCGCAACTCTCAGTTCAAACTTTAACCCTTAAAGCGCCACCTATAATTTGCAGCAGGTGACAATATCAAATTTTGCCCATTTTTCAAAAATAACCAATAAGGCATGATTTTTTCATGAGAATCGTCTGCTGGCAGACGATTCTCATGTAATATCATACCTTATTTTTGTTGAAAATTGGGAAAGATGCTGCAAAATTTGTGGTCTGCTGCAGTTGTGATTGGCGCTTTAAGGGTTAATATATTTTTTTTTTGTTTCAGACGATTCATTGGCAATTCGGCATAGATATAGCCTAGCCATTTTTGGAGTTAACCTGTGAAAATGACAAGTGGGCCTTATCTCGTTTGCCTAAAATTGCTCCATGACTGGCGCAGGGGTCATTTCATATAGTGAAAGAAATCAGCATTTCTTGCAAAACTGTATACATTTCAACAAGCAGCTCTATCAATGAACAGCAAAACTCTTTGAAAAATGAAGTGCTCGCTGTCCCAATACATCAGGGTTCGCACAGGCTTGAAAAGTACTTGAATTTAGAGGGTTTTCTTGAAAAGTCTTTGAAAATTAAATCTGCCTTGAAAAGTACTGGAAAATTACTCAAAAGCCTTGAAAAGTCCTTGAATTATACTATTTTCTGTAGGACTTAGCACTGTTGATAGAGGCCTTAATCAGTATAAAATAGTTGTGCCTTTATTTGGTGCAGCATATGCTGCACCAAATCTAGGCACAACAATTTTATACTAATTTTCCAGTACGAATGTCTCTATTATCTCAGTCTAGCATTTCTGAAGTAGAATTTTAACACTTAGATCGGTATGTTTTATCAACTTTAAGTCCTAGAAAACTGTTGGAGAGGCCTTTATAAGTCCTATAAAAGTCCTTGTATTTTACTCATACTTGCCTGTATGAACCATGTACATTTTCTTCAGCCTGTGCACCTATAGTAGTCGTAATGTTAGCAAATATATGCAGCAGGCGGCATAAGCAGAATTATTTTGGTACATTTTTACGTTTAAGGGTTAATTGATCAATGCTCTAAGGGTTGATATATAATAAATGCTATACTTCAGGTATCTATGGTCACAGTGCGATATACAATGAGCCGTCCAAGACTATATATATCTACGGCGGTCATACCTACCACCAAGACAGACTCCGTGTGTCTAACCACCTGTTCACATATGATGTTACCACTAAATCTTGGAACATTCTCCAACCAGAGAAACATAGGTTGATGGATGCAGATTTACAGGTATATAGAGCAATAATGCTCTCAGTACTAGATTAGATATCAGGGGTGAGGTAATGGCAAAAGTTTTCACTGCATAGGCGGATCCAGAAAATTATGTCTGGGGGTGTATTTTTTAGTCATCAACATATTTCACAGAGGGAAGTACAAGCTCTCATGAGGAGCAATTGAACCCAAAGGGGCCAATTGCTTCTTGAGGGGATTCTGTATCCCATTAGCCAATGATCAGATTTTATTCATTCTTGGTTTAACCCTTGACCTCATTGAGAAGCCTTTTAATACTTTTGCAAACAGAGCAGACCCAGATCAGGCAACTCTTGTAGGGTCAGGCAGGGTCTACTCTGTTTGCTTATAGAAAAACTTGAATAGATATGATCCTACCCTTGTTCTATGTACAAACCTAAAGTTTATTTATATAAGGACCTCTGACGGTGGTAATGGGAATCACAGTGTATCGCTGCCTATAATTTTGCTAAAAAATAAAGGTGATCAAATGCTTCCATCTTCATATATAAGCTTGCTTTTGGTCTCTATTTTATGATTTTGCATTTGATTTCCTATTTCGGTGAATGTACGGCTTTATTTTGGGGCTAAAATGGTCACTTTTTGTATTATACATATAGGAAATAGAAAAATATTTTTAAAACATCATTCCCCCCCGAGTTCCAACTAATCCTTTTGCACGTAAGTGTGTTCTCATATTTTACATAATATATTTGAAAAGCTAGTTGGAACTCAGGGGGGAATGATATCCCACAGCCCAAAATGTGACGTCTGGGCGAGCCCGAACATTAGCATTTGGAATTTTGGTGTGCTCTCTTGAAAATCTTTATTTCCAGTATGACGAAATAATTAGTACAAGTAAGCTTCCTTTTCATAACCCATTAGTCATGAATATTACAACGTTTTTAGCATATTTTTCTTTGGATTATGAAAATTGTCCTTTTACAAAATTCAGTTGGTAGATTATTTTGCACATATACTGTATCTACCCAATACACATAAACTACATGGCCATTGACTAGGTGTACTTTACGCACGGGTGAATGGTTAAGGTGCATCGCTGCATAATATTGCACCAGGTAAATACATTGTCATCAAGGTTGAATATGGACTACAGTTGCACTTCAAAATATTTCTTAACAAATCAGATAGAAAACAACAACAACAAAAACAATCATTAAAATGCTCATGATTTTGGACTTTAAAATACTTTCCACTGTGATTTGTAATCGAGTATTGATGATATAATGCCCTTACACGTGAAAATAATTGATTTCTTAATGTTTTGGTGAAGTCAAATTGTGCAACCCTTTCCCCCTTCGGTAGCGTCTCCTGTTTTGTTCTAGAGGTCTGCCTGTCGAATTATAACCTGAATTCGTTCCTAATACATCAAGCGTCCTTTTCAAAAGGATACCAGAGATGTCTTATGCATAGGGAAGTTTTGGGAAGCATCTGAAAAATAGGCAGATACCCTATCAAAGTGTCAGAGGTCCTTATTCATAGTGAGAGGAGCTTAGCATGAATATTCATGAAGAAAAGTGTTAAATGATAATTCAGGTCTGCAACTCTTTACTTTTGTCAACAATTTAATTTTCCATGTGCAGTCTTATTAAAAATGCTGATCTACCAAAAATTCATAGCTAGAATGTTGGGAGCCTCCGACCTTATAAACAGCCATTCTCAGGTGAGTGACCCAGGGCCCAAGGGCACTCTTGTATGTTTTTGTGGAGACCTTGATAATGAGCACCAAAACAAAAGTTTGTGTTGAGAAATAGCAAAATATTGCAACTGTTGTAAAATGGACATGTACCATATAAATAGCTCAGTTGTTAGAGTGTCCACTTTGGGAGTGGGAGGTAGTGTGTTCGAATCCGGGCCACACCATACCAAAGCTGTAAAAATGATACTAGCAGCTCCCTTGCTGATAGCACCCATAAAAAGGGGTTGTGCTAGGAAGATAGAGTGAGGTAGGTAAGTATTTGTTATAGATATTGTTATGTTGCAAATAATAGCTCCACAAAGCTAATGTTGTCCATTTCAAATAAAGCGTCTTCATCTTTATCTTTAAATTTTAGGATTAATTTGAAGAGAAGTCTGATTTCCAAATAGGCTATACAGTGCAGTCTCTTTATAGCATGCCTCATTATAACACTAATTGGGATACAATATCGTCACATTGTGGCTCCCAAATTTTTTAACATGAAGTTTTACAAATGAGTTTTGTAAAAAAAAGTCCCTTTCTTATAACACAGTCCATTCCTATGGACTCCAAAAATAGCAGTATAAAGGGACTGCACTCTTTATGGGCCTCTTCTTTGGTTGTTGACAAAACCTGTCTTTGGGGTTTCTGACAAAGCAAGACTCAAAACAGTCTCCTTAGCTACAAAGATTAGCTAGAAATTTGAAATTTCGCCTGTAGCAAGTTACGTTATGATACTTTCCTAAAATTGAATAATAAAGGTGCTGATCAGTCTGCTGGTTTGGGCCTTTGTTGTTCGCCAACCCAAAGACATGTTTTCTCGCGTCTAGGCCCATATGGTAGGAGATGTGAAAGGATGTTTGAATATATCGGCTAATTTAAATATGGTCCTTACAATATTTGTTTTCCCTGCAGGTTGAGCACCGCTACTTTCACTCTGCCGTGGGCCTGCCAGATTATATGGCCATCATTGGTGGCTACACTCACCATAGAAACACATCAACAACTATTCTGATCTATAAGTTCAAGTGTAACTATTGGTACAAGTTAGACTTAGCAGGTAAGTTTAGCTACACTCACCATAGAAACACGTCAACAACTATTCTGATCTATAAGTTCAAGTGTAACTATTGGTACAGACTAGACTTAGCAGGTAAGTTTAGATACACTCACCATAGAAACACGTCAACAACTATTCTGATCTATAAGTTCAAGTGTAACTATTGGTACAAACTAGACTTAGTAGGTAAGTTAAGTATCGCTACTCTGCCGTGGGCCTGCCAGATTATATGGCCGTCATTGGTGGCTACACTCACCATAGAAACACGTCAACAACTATTCTGATCTATAAGTTCAAGTGTAACTATTGGTACAAACTAGACTTAGTAGGTAAGTTAAGTATCGCTACTTTCACTTTGCTGTGGGCATGCAAGATTATATGGCTATCATTGGTGGCTACACTCACCATAGAAACACGTCAACAACTATTCTCATCTATAAGTTCAAGTGTAACTATTGGTACAAACTAGACTTAGTAGGTAAGTTTAGTATCGCTACTTTCACTCTGCTGTGGGCCTGTCAGATTATATGGCCGTCATTGGTGGCTACACTCACCATAGAAACACATCAACAGCTATTCTGATCTATAAGTTCAAGTGTAACTATTGGTACAAACTAGACTTGGCAGGTAAGTTTATATGAAAAAGCAAAACAAAAACACTTTGACCTGTCTGTAGCACCACTAGCATACATCTGAGTCATTTGGAACTGCCTCGGCCAATTCTGTTGAATCAGACCTTGGTTGTACATCGAGGGTCTACTTTGATAATGTGACGCTGACATCACATAACATGACGCTTGCGTTACAGAAACCATGCCAAATACAAAAAAAAAACAAGTTCAATTGCAGTGAAACAAATGTTTTCAACGTTCTATGAAGTTTAGGTTATTTCAATAAAATATCGCTGTAGCGACATTTTATAAAAAAAACTTTAACTTCATTTATATTGTTGACAGAATAATGTATTTTAGTAGAGCTGAACCCACATACTATAGTACAAATTTTCCTTACACCAATTCTGGCTAATAAAATGCAGCTTTTTCATACATAGTACTACACCTTACATACATCCGAGGCTTGATTCTTGAATTGAGCCTAAGTTTTCTGATTGGCATCTTTATGTGTCCAAGTAAAATAATCCAACGATAAATGTTCTAAGATTTCGAACAATTTTATCTTTCTGTTCTCAAATAAAATGTTGGTTATTAGGGCTGGGATTCACAAATGCTTGTCAGAATAGCAAACAGGGAATACCCTGATCAGGATGCTTCTTCAGAAGCAGTCTGATCTGGGTCTGCACTGTTTGTCTTTTCCTTTTTGACAGGCAACTGGTGTTCAAAATATTAGAACATTTACCTTAGTTTTTTTCTTGAAGTTTGAGAACATTTACCATATGGGAGCGCAGTGGCTCAGTGGTAGAGTGCTTAACTCGAGACCGAGGGGCCCTGGGTTTGAGCCTAACCAGCGTCACTGCGTTGTGTCCTTGAGCAAGACACATTAATCCTAGCTAAGTACCGGTTCAACCCAGGAAGACCCGTCCCTACATAACTGAAAGATTGTTGATGGGATGTAAAGAATCAAATCGAAGAAACAAACTTTTACCATATTGTAATTCTTTTTGAAATATATATTGAAACAGATTTTAAATGTCACCTAATAATATCACATTTTCAAAGCAAGCCTTTGATGAATCTTTAGATTTCGGCAAATGTTCAAAACCTTATGAACAACAGCAATATGATTGAGAGCTGCCAAGCTCACTTGCAAGTAAAATGCACTTGAAAATAGCAAATTAATTTGCCATAGGTTAGAATGTAGTTGTGACTGATGGTGAGCTTCACCTGGCCCCAAGGTTATAAAGCTTTTTTCATGCTCAACTCAACTGAGAATGAAATTTCATCTGTTCATAAAATTTGAAATGCTGAAAATTACGACTTCTTGCTTTCAAGTCCTCAGATGTTATATTTACCATGCTAATAAATGTTAAAATGCCAACAATTGTTGGCATTTTAACATTTATGAGCATGATAAATGTCATGCTCAGTTGAGTTGAGCACGAACAAAGTTTTATAACCTGGGGGCCTGGTTTGCGTATACAAAACCAGCCTTTTGTTTGCCTCATTGGCTGTTGGCTTTCACATTGGCTATTATGCTGTTCCATGTTTGACTCCAACTATAAACCGTTTTTATTTCTTCATTGGGCAAATCTAGAAGGACCGACATATTGTGGAGTTTGACACTCTTGAGTACATTATGGTTGAAGAAAAGGTAGACTTTCTATTGGTATTTGGAAATAATGGTAGAGCATTAGGCTGGGGATCAAAGGGTTGCTAACTTGGGACTCACCAGAGCTACTGCATTGTGTCCTTGACCAAGGCACTTTATTCACTGTTTCATACTGGTTTGACCCAGGAAGACAGGAAATTGTCCTGACATGACTAAAAAATTGTTGACAGGGGCATAACTCATCAACACAAACAAAAGAAGCAGAATTTTGACTGAAGCAGCGCTGACATAAAATATGAGCCGTGACATGGGAATTTCAACAATGTGGTATGTGCGACCAGCAAAGCCTCAGATCAGCCTGCGCATATGCGCAGTCTGATCAGAGTCTTTGCTTGTCGCTTGAATATTCTATGAATGTTAAGCTACTGACCAAACATCATTTGGAGTTCCTAAGCTTCAAAGGAGGCTGCGCAGGCTAGTCTGAGTCTACACTTGTCAAAATGCCACATTGTTGGAAATCACAGGTGAAGGCTCAATTATGTTATAATTCTTAACAGGTACCCCTGTGGGTAAAGTGCTATCATCACTGGTGGCGGCCAAGGCTATCTTGTATGGTAACAGTATGATTATTACCGGGGGCTATAACAACACAGCTCACATGGAGGTGTATAACCTCACCATGCCCCGGGATCTCTGTACGCTCAACGGTGATGTTAACTCCTGTGTTTCTGTCTACGGCTGTAAAGCAAGGATTGTTCACCATTCAAATGGAGAAAACATTACGCTGTGTGACAGTAATGATGGCATAGTTCCTCCCAGGTAAGGCCAAAGAAAAAATATGTGTGTTTCAGGTTACATGAAATTTTAAAATGGGGACGGTAGGTAGGAAAATATTTTTATTTTGTCAAAAGTTTTACATGGGGAATATTGGGAAATAAATTGGCTGAACTGGGAAATCCCTTGGAACTCCCCTTAATATCCTTAAAAATTTAAGTGACTCGCTGCTAAAAAAAATCAACGGAGGTAACTGGCTTTGTAAATTTTCGGCCCTAATTAATTAACTGTAGTTAACTAAAGGATTCTTATTTGTATCTCAACTGCACAAGGTGCAAAATAGCTTTTGTAGTCACCACGGTCGTACGCATTCCAGTTCTGTTCCCGTCACACTGCCTTAAAGTTTTCTAGAAGTCCATATCTTGACAACCACTTGTCAGAAAGCATTCATACTTGCACCATAGATACCTTGTAGGGTAATTTTTCATTCCACGATATCCGATTCCTATTTGTCATGTATGTTTGTTTACCTATACATGTATATTTACCTATACATACATAATCTAAGGTTGTCACACTTCTCTCATTTAAAAGGTTGCAGTCAAGCTACGCTGTCATGCGACATCTCTTATCAAAAAAATCTTTCAGGAACACTATCAGAGTGTCAAACGGTTTGGATCCAGATTATTTACCACAAAAATTGATATGTTTTGCTCTAATACCCCTATTCCACACAGGCCACGAATCGCCCGAATTGCCACGAATTGATTTTTTATTGATTCGGGGGGATTCGTGAGGTTTCATTAAAAAAAATTCTCCAATCGTGATGGTGTACGAGTCAGTCCCGATTCAGATAGGATTTCGTCACGAATATTCGGGAGAATCGGCTCAATTCGGCTGGAATCGCACAAGAATTCATTACGAATAGCAAAATAACATTATAGCATGCTGCACGAAAGTTAAGGAATCAATTACGAATCAGATAAGAAAATGCCGAATGCAGCACGAATTGGGCACGAATTAACAGAAATCCGTGACGAATCGCCACGATTCGCGAGATTTTCTCTCACAATAGTTATAAAAAAGGCCCATCTATGCTTCGGGGGCATCAGTTCCAAAATGAATGTTCCTCGTAAAGCAGCAGTAGAATTGATCCTGCAACTTGAGTGTTGAAAACGGCTTCTTATATAGCTAGAAGAAAACAACTACGTTAAAGTCGAGAGGCCCCTCCCCAGACTCTTTGACTTGGAAAAATATGGCAGTTTGCCATTGGCAAAATCACCAGCCAGGAGCTACTGACTGATCCTGATTGTGCTCCAGAATCTGCCAAATCTGTTTCAACTTCTAGGACTGCTTACATGCGCGAGACGGGGTAATTAACCTTAGGGAAAATCCTTCTACTATCTCTTCCTTGGTTTTATTGTTTGGCTTAATCTCCCGATTCCCCACGAATGAGCTAAGAGTAGCTACGAATGTCATAAACAATGCAAAAACGCCACCGAATCGATTACGATTCAGTTATGATATCCAAGAATGCCTTAGGAATTTGGTACGAATCACGCACGATTTTTCGAATCGGGGAATTCGTGGCCAAAGTTTTGAACAGTTCAAAACTTTTGAGCCGAATTCCCGATAGACCTACGAATTGCAAGAACTCACTACGGACTGTGCGAATCAGTTAAGACCTTCACGAACTGGGTACGATTCAGCCACGAATCCAGATATTTGTCAATTCGTGTCAATTCGTGGGATTCGGGGCCTGTGTGGAATAGGGGTATTAGTTATATATTCTTCCATATTTAATTGGGTTTAGAACTTTAATATGTCACCTTTAAGTTAAAAGTTTTGCTTTTCTGGCTATGTTATATTTTGATTTGATTTGTTTCAGCACATTGGGACCTGTGTTAGAGACTAACGGCGGCAATGTGTGCAACACTAATTGGCACAAACAGAGAGACTGTGAGTCGATTACCAACTGCAGTGAGTGTATAGCAGTTTATCCACAGTTCAAGGGAGCTGAACTGGTAAGAAGTGATGTTTTGTTGGATATATTGGGTTTATGGTAAATGGTCTAAAATTTCGAACATTAGTTACCTGCAGGAAAAGCCTAAGCAAACAGCGCAGACCCAGATCAGACTGCTTCTGAAGAAGCAGTCCGATCAGGGTCTTCCCTGTTTGCTTTTCTGAGATGCATTTTGCGAATTGCAACCCTGATAACCAATATTTTATTTGAGAACAAAAAGAGAAAAGTGTTTGAGAGTTGAGAACATTTACCATAGTACTGAATGAGGGAGCTGAATGGGTGATGCTCTTTGGATTTTTCGGGCTTTGTCCTGAATATTGCTCAATAGTTTTGTTAGTCTGTTAGCCTCATAGTTACTACTTGTCTTTTGTTGTCTCTCTCATCTGCTTATGTTCTTAGGTTGCCTTTTTTGCAGACAATGTTATAGTGCAGGCTTTCTTCTTGGAAGCATATTTTTAGTCCCCTATTGCTAATCGTCAAAGGCTGGTTTGGGAACTATAGGTTTGCATGATTTCATCCATTCATCTGTCCATCCGTCACACTTACATGTCCAGACCATATCTTATATATGGTTAAGCCAAATTAAGATTATTACCCATAGCATGAAGGTATGTCACGTACAACACTTAGCCGCCAACTTCCAAGGTCAAGGTCACAACTTTGACTCAAAGTCTGTCAGTAACGCTGTAATCCTGAGTCTCATGATCGGCCATATCTCCTACAAAGATAGGTTAAATTCATTATAACTTCACACGATTATCACCTATAGCATAAAGGTGTGTAGTGCACAATACTTAGCCACCACCTTTTAGGTCAAGGTCACAACTTTGACTCAAATTTGGTCAGAAGCTGCTATACTCAGAATTTTGTGTCCGGGCCATATTTCCTACATGGGTTTGATCAATTCATTAAAGCTTTACATGATTATTACCCATAGCATAGCAATTTGTTGTGCATAACACTTAACCACCAACTCCAAGGTCCCAACTTTTAACTCTAATATCTGTCAATCTGTCATTTGTAAATTGAAAAACATTTAAGAAAAATTGTGTCCGCTTTGTAAATTGAAAAACATTTAAGATATTTTTACGAAACTTCCTACAAATGAACCGCGACATGAGATTTCCAACAATGTGGTATGTGCAACCAGTAAACTCACACCAGCCTGCGCATACGCGCAGTCTGATCAGAGCCTTTGCTAGTCACTTAAATATTCAATGAGTGTTAAGCTACTGATCGAACATCATTTGGAGTTTCTACGCCTAAAAGGAGGCTGCACAGGCTCGTCTAAGTCTACACATGTCAAAATGCCACATTGTTGGAAATCACATGTTACGGCTCAAATATTAAGCATTATGAGGCGACATGCAAAATGCAAGAACTGTAACTCTTGGTTACCTATTTTAGCTAACCTGAGACATAGGCTGAAAGTGAGCTATTGTGATCTTAGGATGTCCGTCATCAGTCAACAATTTGCTTCAAACAACATCACCTAAACTTCTGGGTGGAATGCCACCAAACTTCACAGAAATGATACTTTGGGGGTCCTTTTCAAAGTTGTTCAAAGAAGTCCATTTGAGAAGGAAAAACTTGACATTTTTTTGTAAATATTGGTCAGATTTGAAAATAATTTGATACCCTTGGGTGACACCAAGGTTAGTCAAATTATGCTGATTTTTTGAAAAACATGGCTGTCAGGGGGATATATAGGAAAAAACTTAAAAAGCTTCTTGTCGAAAATTACTGGGACGATTTGAAAATAATTTGGCACAAGTAGTCATTGGATGGCCTTCTACCAAGATGTTTCAAATTTATTTGATCGGTTGAAAAACATGGCCGCCAGGGGACAGGGCCAGTTTTTCATCTGTATCCATAGGGAAAACTTTAAAAATCATCTTGTCAAAAATAACACCCAGGCGATTCGAAAACGATTCAGCACAAAATATCCTAGGTAGACCCCTACAATAATAAAGAAAGTTGATTTTGAATAAAATCAGGAGAGGGCAAAAAAGCATGTACATTTCCCAGTTTGCAAAGAGTTAATTCAAAGCCTACTAGTGTCGTCTGCCCATAACTTTTACAAACAGATTGGACCCAGATCAGGCCGGACAAAATGTTGGGCCTGATCTTGATCCAATCTGTTTGACACTTAGATGG
Source organism: Loripinus fragilis (assembly GCA_964019695.1). Classification (NCBI taxonomy): domain Eukaryota; kingdom Metazoa; phylum Mollusca; class Bivalvia; order Lucinida; family Lucinidae; genus Loripinus; species Loripinus fragilis. The sequence goes on from OZ026515.1 coordinate 40,126,744, forward strand.
TATTTTTGAAAGAATTTTTCGAAAAATTTGATTTCGAAATGAAATCAGCAGACGACATAAAAGTGTGAAAAATTTCCCAGTAGGCAAAGAGTTAAGGGAATAAGTACTAGTTATTCAGGGTCTGTCCCATATATTTTACAACTGCGCAAGTAGCAGCTTAGCAAAACATAGTTCATGATATCAAATTTGGTGATATAGCTGTCATGTAAACATAAACAATTTGCTATATAGTGACAGGTATTTTAGTACTGATAGGCAGATTGAGATGTTTAAAAGAGGCAAAGCCAATGGACATGATACTTGTTTAGTGTATATTTCTGAACATGTTTCCTTAATTTCAGTAGCATATGTTGTTGGTTCAGATTGGAATTGCCTCAATGAGGCAATTCCAATGTGCACCTACAACATATGTCAATTCAATAAATGAATGTTTTTCACCATAATTTTTTTTTCACAAATTTGTCAACTACTTTTTAATGTTTCAGTGTAATGAGCATGTAGAAATGAACAAGTTATTGTGTAGTTTGGCTTGCACCTGGATGACAATAATAGATAGCCAATTTTATATTATTGACAGTTTATCTTTAGATGTTTCATTGGAATGAAATGCTAACTTGGTGGTTGCCTGGTTTTATATCTTTACAGACTTGCTACTGGTGTACGAAGTGTAAGTTTGACAAATGTTTACCAATTCACAAAGACTGTGAGCCATACGACGATGGGAACAAATGCAGGGTGTTTGAGCGGGAGAAGTCTTCCACCCGTGCCTTCCAGCCACCAGAGAGGTCTTGTCTAATCCAACCATGTACAGCCTCCACCTGTGACCGTTGCGCCCAGATGGGTTGTATCTGGACCCAGCATTTTGAGAGAATTCTCCATTCAGCAGGTAAACTGGTGCATTTCTGTATTTACAGGAAATTTTCTAAAATTTTGAACTTTTTTCTCTTTCTGTTCTAAAATAAAACGTTGGTTATCAGGGCTGGCATTCTCAAAATGCTTGTCAGAAAAGCAAACAGGGAATACCTTGATCAGACTGCTTCTTCAGAAGCAGTCTGATCTGGGTCTGCTCTGTTTGTCTAGCAGGTAAACTGTTGCATTTCTGTATTTACGGAAAATGTTCTAAAATTTTGAACACTTTTCTCTCACTGTTCTCAAATAAAACATTGGTTATCAGGGCAGGCATTCTCAAAATGCTTGTCAGAATAGCAAACAGGGAAGATCCTGATCAGACTGCTTCTTCAGAAGCAGTCTGATCTGGGTCTGCTCTGTTTGTCTTACAGGTAAACTGGTGTTTTTCTGTATTTAAGGAAAATGTTCTAAAATTTCGAAAACACTTTTCTCTTTATGTTCTCAGATTAAACGTTGGTTATCAGGGCTGGCATTCTCAAAATGCTTGATGCCGATCAGACTGCTTCTTCAGAAGCAGTTTGATCTGGGTTTGCACCTGTTTTACCCTTTTTGGCAGGCAACTTGTATTCAAAATTTTAGAACCTTTACCTTACCCAAAAAATTTGAAGGATAGGCAGAAGTTGTGTGTTAAGGGTTTAGACTTTTTATTACCCTTTTACTTTCTCATTATGACACCACCTTTGAAAAAAAATTACAGTGGGATATTGATCTCAGTTCATCATTCCTTCAGTCCATCACTGATAGTAGTGGAAATATCATTGACAAGATGACATTTTGACAGACATCCAAAAATATTACCAATGGTATGACTTTGTTTAATTGTTTTTAGACCAATGGAATTTTTGATAGTTAAGTCGGGATGGTCCATTATATATATTGAGGGGTCACAGGTATATTTTCCAAAATATTTTCTTTCTTTATTAGAAGATCTATTTTGTCATAGAAAACAGTGCAGACCCTGATGAAATGCCACATTTTGCTGCATTTCATTTGGGTCTTCACTGTTTGCTAATGTACTCGTTTAGGAGGTTATGGATGAGGGCACAGTGTAACACAAACATAATTTTTTGTTAGCTTGTACCATGGTCTCTTTTGATTTTTTTCGGAAAACAACAGTGATGAGACGGGTGTCTAAATATTAAGGCTATAAATGGTTCCAACCTTCTGAAGGATTAGTCTAATCAGGGTATACTGTAAAAGTTCTAAAATTCCAAACACATTTCTCTTACTGTTCTTAAATAAAATGATAGGTCCACAAATTGCTTGACAGAATAGCAATCAGGGAAGACCTGGTCAGACTGCCTCTTTTGTTTGTCGAGACCTGTTTGGCAACTCATTTTAACTACTAGCATGCTGGGTAATTTTTTAAGATTTTGTTGCTGTCTGCGAAGTTAACTTAAAAGTTAACTTTTACAAAAAAATAGATTCTTTCAGGAACACTATCAGAGTGTCAAATGGTTTGAACCCAGATCAGGACCGATCAAACAGTTTGAATCCAGATCAGGACTGACATTCTGTCGGTCCTAGAATATTGGTTCTGATCTGGGTTCAATCTGTTTGCAAAGGTTATCAGCAGCCTGTAAATGTCACAGCTAGCAAGTAAAGGGCTGATACTTAACCTTTAAAGCGCCAACCATGACTGCAGCAGACGACAAATTTTGGGACATCTTTCCCAGTTTTCGACAAAAATAAGGTATGATATTACATGAGAATCATCTGCCAGCAGACGATTCTCATGAAATATCATGCCTTATTTGTTATTTTGAAAAAGCGGCAAAATTTGAAATTGACGTCTGCTGCAAATTATAGGTGGCGCTTTAAGGGTTAAGTCTGACCGTAACGTTTTAGGGGAGAACAAGTGGTGGAGAACTGCATATATCCCTAAATACGACTGGAGCTGTGTGTCTAAGAGCCTTAAGAAGAACCTGGAAGGATATTCTATGTTTATGGCCCCTCCTGCCGCTTGCCCTAAACCGTGTTACGTACACAACAAGTGTGAAGATTGTCTGGATGCCAGGGGTGGAGAAGGAGGATCACAGCAATGTTACTGGAGTGAGGCCTTAAGTGAGGTATGTATTTGTCATTATGCTATGTTTATGGCCCCTCCTGCCGCTTGCCCTAAACCGTGTTACGTACACAACAAGTGTGAAGATTGTCTGGATGCCAGGGGTGGAGAAGGAGGATCACAGCAATGTTACTGGAGTGAGGCCTTAAGTGAGGTATGTATTTGTCATTATGCTATGTTTATGGCCCCTCCTGCCGCTTGCCCTAAACCGTGTTACGTACACAACAAGTGTGAAGATTGTCTGGATGCCAGGGGTGGAGAAGGAGGATCACAGCAATGTTACTGGAGTGAGGCCTTAAGTGAGGTATGTATTTGTCATTATGCTATGTTTATGGCCCCTCCTGCCGCTTGCCCTAAACCGTGTTACGTACACAACAAGTGTGAAGATTGTCTGGATGCCAGGGGTGGAGAAGGAGGATCACAGCAATGTTACTGGAGTGAGGCCTTAAGTGAGGTATGTATTTGTCATTATGCTATGTTTATGGCCCCTCCTGCCGCTTGCCCTAAACCGTGTTACGTACACAACAAGTGTGAAGATTGTCTGGATGCCAGGGGTGGAGAAGGAGGATCACAGCAATGTTACTGGAGTGAGGCCTTAAGTGAGGTATGTATTTGTCATTATGCTATGTTTATGGCCCCTCCTGCCGCCTGCCCTAAACCTTGTTACATACACAACAAGTGTGAAGATTGTCTGGATGCCAGGGGTGGAGAAGGAGGATCACAGCAATGTTACTGGAGTGAGGCCTTAAGTGAGGTATGTATTTGTCATTATGCTATGTTTATGGCCCCTCCTGCCGCCTGCCCTAAACCTTGTTACATACACAACAAGTGTGAGGATTGTCTAGATGCCAGGGGTGGAGAAGGAGGATCACAGCAATGTTACTGGAGTGAGGCCTTAAGAGAGGTATGTATTGGTCATTATGCTATGTTTATGGCCCCTCCTGCCCTCTGCTCTAAACCTTGTTACGTACACAATAAATGTGAGGATTGTCTAGATGCCAGGGGCGGAGAGGGAGGATCACAGAAATGTTACTGGAGTGAGGCCTTAAGTGAGGTATGTTTACAACATGGCATAGGTCTAGATAAAGAACATTTTTTGAGCATATAATTTTTTTGAGCGTAAAAATGTAAATATTTTCTTTTCCATAGGTAGAAGCATATGTTTTGGATGCTCAATATGTTTTGGATGCTCAAAAGAACCATCTCATTGAGACGGTTCTTTTGGGTACCCACAACATATGTTTTGGTTGAGAAATAAGAAAAAAGATTGAGATGGTTCTTTTGAGCACCCACATAATATGTTTTGGTTGAGAAATAAGAAAAAAGATTGAGACGGTTATTTTGAGTACCCAAAACATATGATTTGGTTGAGAAATAAGAAAAAAAGATTGAGACAGTTATTTTGAGTACCCACAACATATGTTTTGGTTGAGAAATAAAAAAAAAGATTGAGATGGTTATTTTGAGTGCCCACAACATATGTTTGGTTGAGAAATAAGAAAATTGATTTTTAATTACACTCTCCTATCAAAAGACGTTAGACAGTGGGTAACTTTTGAATGCAACTTCTTATACAGTTTTGCATCAATCTACCTGTATCCTTATAGATGCTTCTCTATGGCCTGTAGATGTGCATGTCATTTAATACCATGCAGCAAAAGTAATATTGACCACAGTTATTACTTGATCTTTGATCACCACTTTAAAAAGAAATATGTCAAAGCAGGAAAATAAAAGCTGTATGGCCAAAACCATGTTCGGCTAAAAAAGTGGTCCACCAGGCCCCGTAGTGCAGTCGGTAGCAAGTACGACTGCAAATCCATGGGTTGCGAGTTCGATCCTGGCCGGGTACATATGTTCGTGGAGATTGATCATGAAATAATTTCTACTGCCATTCTCCTCCTTCCACTGATTCAAGGAGGGTTGTTGTCAGTTACAAGAGAAAGTATGTGCACAAAGTACTGATTAACTGCTAAGTCAAGCTTGCCCAGGAAAAAAAAAGTGGTTAGGTGAACTGACATGACCATAGCTGTTAACTGGGATGTAAAAACCTTAAACCAAACAAACAAATAAAAGTCTGCTTATCTTCTTAGGTAGCCTGTATTGCAAACAATATGGACCCAGATTAGACTGCTGTTTTGGAAGCAGTCTGATCAGGGTTAATATTGTTTGCTTCCATGAAAAAATCTAGTCTGAAGTGCACTTTAATATATCATATGATTTTCAGGACAAAAAAGAATAGTGGCGAGATAAGGGTTAAGTTACATGAGTATATGGTACTTGTATTTTTAGTGTATACCTCCTGCCTACCTGTCCCTGCAGTGCCTGGGTGGGGAGTGTGGCACTATATTAGAGGGTGGTGCTGAGAAATGTCCTCTGCCATGTAGTATTCACAAGAAATGTGGTGACTGTCGCAAGTCTCCGGGCTGTGGATGGTGTGCCTTTGGAGGACTTAATGGCCTTGGTGTGTGTATGGCTGGAACACGGAGTGGGCCACGTGGCCAATGTCAGCTGGGCAATGTGTCCTATGAAGATGGACCTCTTGCAGGTAAAATGCTAAAATTTTTGACACTCTTCGGCGTGATCTCTCAAAAATTAAGAATTAAAAAATCATCTCCAGATAAGCGATTTTTTGTAGCGTTTAATTGTGATAATTTTCTTATCAATCAGTCTAAACATGTGTTTTGGCTGCTCAAAAGAACAGTGTCATTGAAATGTAGACGGTTCTTTTGAGTACCCACAAAGTATATTTTGGTATTAATATTTTAATTACACACTTATCTGGAGGCCTGAAAGAAATGGAGGCAAGTATAGTAGTATGCTCTGTACTGATCTGATGTTTAAAGCTGAAAAAAAACTCAACAACTTTTATCCTGCCAATATTTATTTCCTGAAAAATGTTGTCTGCATTTTGCTTCTGCTGCTTACGTACAAAATTACTTAAGACTTCTTTTGATCATGGAAGCAAACCCCCGCTCCTCAATTGTGTCCGGTGAGATTCTAAGCCATGGCCCCGTCTTTATATGACCTTAGCTGTTGGTGGGAAGTTAAAAACACAAACTCATTAGTGAGCGCAGTAGCTCAGTGGTAGATAGCTTGACTGGAGACCCAAGGGCCGCGGGTTCGAGCCTCACCGGCATCACTGCGTTGTGGTCCTTGATCAAGACACATTTATCCTAGCTTAGTACTGGTTCAACCCAGGAAGACCTGTCCCTGTTTAGCTGAAAGATTGTTGATGGGATGTAAAGAATCAAATCAAACAAAACACAAGCTCACTCATATAAGTAAACACTATGAACCCTGATCAGACTGCTCCTAAGGGACTTTCTGATAATCAGTTTTTCTGGAAGAATTTTGAAAAAACTAATTTTGAAATAAAGTCAGCAGACATCAACAAAATCATGCCAGTATGCTAAGAGTGGGACTGTGTTGTGTCCTTGGGCAATACATAGTACTGGTTCAACAAAGGAAGACTCGTCCCAACATGACTGAAAAATTGTTGACTGGGACGTAAAGAATCAAAACTAACAAAGAGTTAACAGATTTATTGATAAACAGTGTAAAACCAGATGTGTTGACACAGAATGCCACATCAGGGTTCTTACTGTTCACTAAGATGGACAGAAAATTGTTGTGAAATTTTCATGATAAACAATTATGTAATTTCGAAATTTCAACCTGGGACCCTTGCAATGTATAATAGACCATCCAAACTTGATGAAATCAAATTAGATGAAAGAATCTATCGCTCAATATGTGATTCAAACATAACAAATAGATGATACATAACAAAATACCAACCCAACAATTAGAGTGCCCATAAGGACATTGGGGCCGCGACGCAAGAAAACCTGTCTTCGGAAGTTTTAACATGGTAAGACTCAAACCAGTCTGCTCAGCTACAGAGATTAGCTAGAATATTGAAACTTTGCATGGAGCAAGCTTGGTGACTTTCAAGACAGTGAATAATAAAGGCGCTGATCAGACTCCGCGGATGCGCAGGCTTGTCTGCGCCTTTGTTGTTCACAAACCATTGAACACAGGTTTTCTCGTGTTGAGGCCTATTTGTGTCAGTTTAACAGTTTCCTTGCTAGTGGTGACTTTTGTCGTCTGCTGATAACATTTGTAAACAGTTTGGACCCAGATCAGGACCCCTGATCTGGATCCAACCGTTTGACACTCTGATGGTATTCCTGGAAGAATTTTTTGAAAAAGTTGATTTTGATAAAAATCAATAGACAAAAAAGCATGCAGATTTACTCAGTAGGCAAAGAGTTAAGACATGTATACTGGTATGTATGTCATTTTTAAACAGAGGAAGACAGCTTAGAGTTCATAAAGTCCAAGACTTCACCCAGCTGGGCATATGCTACCTGCCCGCCGGAAGATGAGTGTTCTAATGGTCATCACAACTGTAACGTGGACACACAGAACTGTAAAGACAAACTGGAGGGATATAGCTGTAAATGTAAAGAAGGATATATAGAGGATGATGAGTAAGCATTTTCTACTAGTGTCGTCTGCTGATAACTTTTGCAAACAGTTTGGACCCAGATCAGACCCGACAAATTGTCGGGCCTGATCTGGATCCAAACTGTTTGACACTCTGATGGTATTCCTGAAAGAATTTTTCGGAAAAGTTGATTTTGAAAAAAATCGGCAGACGACTAAAAAGCATGCATTATTACCCAATAGGCAAAGATTTAAAGCCCAACCAAATAACTGAAGAAGACAAGATGTGAAATATGGTACCTGATTTTTATACCCTACCACACCTAAGTGACGGTTTTGCTTTTATTACAGGGTGAGCACAGGTTTGAAAAGTACTTGAATATAGAGGGCTTGCTTGAAAAGTCCTTGACTTGAAAAGTACTGAAAAATCAAAGGCATTAAAAAGTCCTTGAATTCTACTTTTTTCTGTAGGAATCAACACTGTTAGTAGGGATCTAAAGCAGTATAAAATTGTTGTGCCTTTATTTGGTGCAGCATATGCTGCACCAAATAAAAGCACTACAATTTTATGCTAATTTTCTAGTACTATTTTCTCAATTATCTCAGTCTAGCATTTTTGAAGTAGAATTTTAACAATTAAATCAGTATTTTTCATAAATGTATAGTCCTTGAAAACTGTAGGAAAGTCTTTTAGAAGTCCTTGAAATGTCCTTGGATTTTATTAAAAAATGCCTACATGAACCTTGTATTACTTAGACACAATAATTGCACAGAAATGGTTTACAGAGCCATGCTATGTATAAACACTGACATAAAAGTATTCTTGTTTGGTTTTTTACGAGCAGAATTTTCAAAAACAAGAGGTTGAACTTAAAAAAGAAGGAATGGTCTTAACAATGGTAAAATTAATAATGGCTACAACTGGTTCTTTACCCATTTTAAGCAGATTCTGATTTTCCATCTTTATCCATTTGGACAATTGCATTTCCAATTGTAAATTAGGAGTATTTTGCATTTTTATTCAATATTTTAATAATATTCTGTAAACAAACTGAGGACCCTGATCAGCTGCCATATTTTGTGGCATCTGATCTGAGTCTGCACTGTTTGCCCATGCCCAATATAAAGGATGCTATGCTTATATGGGTTAAATGACAAGACAGGGGAGCCAAGTGGCTCAGTGGTAGAGTGCTTGACTCAAGATCAGGGGTTGCAGGTTTGCAGTTTGAGCCTCAGCGAGGCAGCTACATTGTGTCCTGGAGCAAGACACTTTATCCCCTGCTTAGTACTGGTTCAACCAAGGAAGACCTGTCCCAACATGACTGAAAATTGTAGACTCGGATGTAAAGAATCAATACAAAAGTCTACTATAATCATGCAATCAATCTCTCCACATGGTTTCAGACATCAAGAGTGTAAGCCAGTTTGCCACCAAGGATGTATACACGGAACTTGTATTGAACCGGACACATGTCGCTGCCGCTTCGGATTCGTTGGCAAGAATTGTTCCACAGAATGTGACTGCAATGGCCACAGCAATTGCGAAAGTGTAGAAAAGAAGGATGTGTGTTTAGAATGTAGAAACCACACACAGGTGAGTGAGAACATAAGAAGTTGTATTACTTGACATTTCGCTTACTGTAAATGCGGCAACTTTAATATTCATATCTGGGTGTGGTTCGGCTATTTCATCTGCTAAGGAAGGAAAATCAGGTTTTATTTATAATTTGGTAAAGAGTTAATCAGCTTTTTGGGCCGCGCAAACGTGCGTGCATTTCATGAAATCCTAACCATATACACACTGAACTCACATTTTTTAACCCTTACAGCGCATAATCACAAAATGTATGTTTTTGGCGTCCACTAAAATATTTGAAGCCTCACAGACAAACAGAGTGGACCCAGATCAGACTGCTCCTGTAGGAGCAGTCTGATTTGGGTCCACAATGTTTGCCTCTATGCTAAATGTAAAATAGACATTTCAGATGCAGTTATTTTGCTGGCATTTTAAGGACTAAATAACGTGTTTTGCATCTATACTGAGGTAATGGCGCAAGATGATACAGTTACTTTGAATAATTCAGCTTTAACCTATGTCTAAGGTTGACCAGTCCTAATTACGCAGTCATGAGGTGCCACCTTTACAGTAACCAAAAAGTCAAGTCATACAGTAAATATTCCAAAATTTCGAAGAATAGCTGCCTGGCAAAAAGGCTAGAAAAACAGTGCAGACCCAGATCAGACTGCTTCTGAAGAAGCAGCCTGATCAGGGTCTTCACTGTTTGCTATTCTGGCAAGCATTTTATGAATTTCAGCCTTGATAAAGCAGCAATTTAATTGAGAACAGAAAGAAAAAAGTGTTCAAAATTTTATTACATTTACCGTAATTATCAATGAGGAATAAGGGCTAGAATCATCAAGAGAGTCCATGTAGAATTGGAAAATCTCACTAATTGGGTCGGAATTTCAAGCAGGGACGTTTCCCTAGGGCCTCTTGGGTGAGATTTGGATGAGGTTGGTCTGTCATTATAGGTTCTACCCCATGTCCTTGGTTCAAAGTCAGTGACGGACCCCCCCCCCCCCCTCCCCCTTTTGAAGCCAAATTATTTATTTTCATGGGGATTTTGAAGAAAACAGGTAAAATTAGCAAATCAAACCCCCCTTTATACATCTGAACCACCTTTTCAAAAATCCTGGATCTGCCCCTGAAAGGTTGATCCCGTATCGGTTCCATACTTGTTAACTGCTTAGTCAAGCTTGCCCAGGAAAAAAATGTGGTTATGGGAACTGACCATCGTGACATGACCATAGCTGTTGATTCAAACCAAACTGATGAATGTATGAATGCACTTTTTATGTACTGCAGGCCTATAGATAGGATTAAAATTTTCTTATTTCCCAACCAAAACATATGTTGTGGGTACTTTAAAGACTCATCTCAGTGAAACGGTTCTTTTGAGCACCCAAAACATTCGTTACAACTTATGGATAAGAAAATATTAACATTTTTACGCTCAAATTTTGTTTTATCTAGAGTCTCTAGACCTATGTACTGGTAAATAGATTTTGAGAAGCCTGCCAACTTTTTAGGATCACTGACTAGTGTGATGTGACTGAAAAATTGTTGTAAAGTAACTGCAAGCCCCCCCCCCCAAAAAAAAAAAAAAAAACAACAAAAAACAATTGAGCAAGAACATAAGAATTTATTTTGTGCTTATCACATTAGCTAGCAACATATGCACAGAATTGCTAGAGCCTTCACTGCTCACATACATAAAGTATGGATGCAGATGAAGATGCAGACCTTAGTTTATGTATTTATGTACATTAAAACTCGTGTTAAACGGCCATTCTCAAAAAGACCAAAAATTGGTTTTCAAAACCAATTATCGCTTAATGCAGGTCAAAAGTATTGCAGAATGCTCCAAGAATGCTTCAACCTTCATTAAGCTGCCATTTGTCATTAAGACCTTTGCTTTGTCTATTTTTGAGTGGCCGTCTTACACAGGTTTTACGGGAGTGCAGTGGTAGAGTGCTTGACTCGAAACCAAGAGGCCGCAGGTTTGAGCCTTACCGGTGTCACTGCATTGTGGTCTTTGAGCAAGACACATTTAGCCTAGCATAGTACTGGTTCAACCCAGGAAAACCCGCCCCTGTTTAACTGAAAGATTGTTGATGGGACGTAAAGAATCAAATCAACCAAACAAAAACACAGGTTTTACTGTATTATCATTTATTATCTGATATGCAAAGTTTTGCATTGGTGATCATTAATCATTATTTGTTTGTTTTGATGCTTTATGTCCCAGTCAAAATTTTTTTTCAGTCATGTCTGGATGATTTCCTGTCTTCCTGGGTTGAACTAGTTCAAGCAGGGGATTAAGTGTCTTGTTCAAGGTCACAACACAGTGACTGCCGTGAGTCTCGAAATAGCAACCTTTTGATAACCAGTGTAACACCTTACCAACTGAGCGAACCACTGTACCCCGCAAAAATTGATCACTACCTTGTGATTTGATTATTTCAGGGAGGACACTGTGAGGAGTGTAAACCATTATTTGTCGGCAATGCTCGAGGTGGTGGGAAATGTGTCTCGTGTACGGAGTTCTGTAACAATCACACAGATATCTGTCTATACTGGACACAATACAACAGCACGTACAATCATATAAAGAGGCTTCGAGCAGAAATACCAGACACAAAGTCACCTGAGTTTAGGTCTATGGTAAGTTAACCATTTATGCTTTGCCTACTGGGTAATTTTGCATGCTTGTTTGTCGTCTGCTGATTTTTTTCAAAATCAATGTTTTCGGAAAAATTCTTTCAGGAATACCATCAGAGTGTCAAACAGTTTGGATCTGATCAGGCCCAACATGTCGGGCCTGATTTGGGTCTAAACTGTTTGCAAATGTTATCAGCAGGCGACACTAGTATCAGGCTCGACAAGATGTCTGGCCTGATCTGGGTCCAAAATGTTTGCAAAAGTTATCAACAGATGACACTAGTATCAGGGTCGACAAGATGTCCGGCCTGATCTGGGTCCAAACTGTTTGCAGATGTTATCAGCAGACAACACTAGTATCAGGCTGGACAAGATGTCGGGCCTGATCATGGTCCAAACTGTTTGCAGATGTTATCAGCAGATGACACTAGTATCAGGGTCGACAAGATGTCCGGCCTGATCTGGGTCCAAACTGTTTGCAGATGTTATCAGCATACAACACTAGTATCATGCTGGACAAGATGTCCGGCCTGATCTGGGTCCAAACTGTTTGCAGATGTTATCAGCAGATGACACTAGTATCAGGCTCTACAAGATGTCCGGCCTGATCTGGGTCCAAATTGTTTGCAGATGTTATCAGCATACAACACTAGTATCAGGCTCTACAAGATGTCCGGCCTGATCTTGGTCCAAACTGTTTGCCGATGTTATCAGCAGATGACACCAGTATCAGGCTCTACAAGATGTCGGGCCTGATCTGGGTCCAAACTGTTTGCAGATGTTTTCAGCAGATGACACTAGTATCAGGCTCTACAAGATGTCCGGCCTGATCTGGGTCCAAATTGTTTGCAGATGTAATCAGCATACAACACTAGTATCAGGCTCTACAAGATGTCCGGCCTGATCATGGTCCAAACTGTTTGCAGATGTTATCAGCAGATGACACTAGTATCAGGGTCGACAAGATGTCCGGCCTGATCTGGGTCCAAACTGTTTGCAGATGTTATCAGCATACAACACTAGTATCATGCTGGACAAGATGTCCGGCCTGATCTGGGTCCAAACTGTTTGCAGATGTTATCAGCAGATGACACTAGTATCAGGCTCTACAAGATGTCCGGCCTGATCTGGGTCCAAATTGTTTGCAGATGTTATCAGCATACAACACTAGTATCAGGCTCTACAAGATGTCCGGCCTGATCTGGGTCCAAACTGTTTACAGTTGTTATCAGCAGATGACACTAGTATCAGGCTCTACAAGATGTCGGGCCTGATCTGGCTCCAAACTGTTTGCAAATGTTATCAGCAGATGACACTAGTATCAGGCTCTACAAGATGTCCAGCCTGATCTGGGTCCAAATTGTTTGCAGATGTTATCAGCATACAACACTAGTATCAGGCTCTACAAGATGTCTGGCCTGATCTGGGTCCAAAATGTTTGCAGATGTTATCAGCAGATGACACTAGTATCAGGCTCTTCAAGATGTCTGGCCTGATCTGGGTCCAAACTGTTTGCAGATGTTATCAGCATACAACACTAGTATCAGGCTGGACAAGATGTCGGGCCTGATCTGGGTCCAAACTGTTTGCAGATGTTATCAGCAGATGACACTAGTATCAGGGTCGACAAGCTGTCCGGCCTGATCTGGGTCCAAACTGTTTGCAGATGTTATCAGCAGATGACACTAGTATCAGGCTGGACAAGATGTCGGGCCTGATCTGGGTCCAAATTGTTTGCAGATGTTATCAGCAGATGACACTAGTATCAGGGTCGACAAGATGTCCGGCCTGATCTGGGTCCAAACTGTTTGCAGATGTTATCAGCATACAACACTAGTATCATGCTGGACAAGATGTCTGGCCTGATCTGGGTCCAAACTGTTTGCAGATGTTATCAGGTGACACTAGTAGGTAAAGAGTTAATCTTTTCCCTGAGGTAGATATTTTCGTATTCATTTTCAGGCTTCTAGAATTTTAGGACTTGCACCCATGTTTGTTAATTAGTTTGGTTTGATTCTTAACGTCCCAGTCTATAGTTTTTCAGTCATGTTGGAACGGTTCTACCTGGGTTGAACAAGTACTAAGCAGGGAATAATGTGCCTTGCTCAAGGACACAAGACAGTGCTGCTGGTGACATAAGAATACTATTTGAACGAGTCAAGCTGGTTTAGATAAAAATCAAACTGTTCAAACAAGCCATAGCCCATCTGTAAAATAATATCCCTCCCCCCCCCCCCCCCCCAATCACCTTCCATTCACCAGATTTGCAGTCAAATCTCTTGAAGTCAACTTTTCATCCTTTTTCAACCTAAATAGCTTATATCAGCATGGATTTTCCTTTGAATTGTCATTTTATAGGGAACTAAATAAAGGACAACATATTTCACAATGCTAAAGTATTGTACAGCATAAATAAACAATCGACAGCTCATTATAATTACATCAGATATTGGTGGGTTGGGTAACTTTTCATACCGTGGTATTTCAATCTGTTCGCATATACCACGGTAGCTGATTGTGGATCCTAAGTACCGCAATTTAACAACACTCCAGTGTATATTGCTTGCAGCCATTTTTAAGTTAATAGAAAGCAAAAATCCCATTATCTTATGCCAAGCTTTATTTGTACTATTGCAGATTGCAGCTTATTTGAAAAGAGGTCCCATAGTTGAGTCCAAGACATACTGTGTAGACTGTGAGCATCACACATACATGTCCCAATGTGAGCGGTGTGAAAAAGGATACTTCAGACTGAAATCCATGACCCCTGCAGAACCGTGCATTAAGTAAGTGAACCTTTCATTGTTTTCTATTCACTGATAACAAGCATTTGCCTTAGCCTTATATAGTAGAACCTGTGTAAAATGGCCACTCAAAAATAGACAAAACAAAGATCTTAATGACAAATGGTAGCTTAATGAAGGTCAAAAGTATTGCAGAATGCTCCAAGGGAAGCATTCTGCAATACTTCCGACCTTCATTGCAGAATACTCCAAGGGGAGCATTCTGCAATACTTTTGACCTTCATTAAGCTACCATTTTTGCTCTTGAAAAGCAATTTTAGGTCTTTTGAGAGTGGCTGTTTTACACAGGTTTTACTATAGATAAGATGTTTAGTACAGTGTAATCCCTTTATAATGGGTCTGAAGTAATTCCAAGGGGAAATCTTTTGGGTCCGCCAGGATTCGAACCCAGAACTCCTGCGTGACAGTTGACCACTCTAACCATGTCGCTAAAGAGTTTACCCAACAGCGAGGCTGTTAGGAATGGCACTGTCACTACAGGTCCATAGGAATCGACCATGTTGTAAATTAACTATGTTATAAAGGGACCATTTTACCAAAGATTTATAGGAAAATGACCATTTCATGGACATTTTCCTATAATTCCTTTGTAAAATTCCATGATAACAAAATTTGGGAGCCACAACAGGGCTGTGTTATATCCAAATCCGTGTTATAACGAGGTGTGTTGTAAAGGAACTTCACTATACTTGAAGAATCTTTGACATAGGTTAATAAAGATACTTGTGTGGAATAAAATATTTTGTTAAAGGGTCACTTTGTTGAATGGTAAACAGCTCAGATTCTGATTGAAAAGGAGCCATCTTCTCAAGGTTGACACTGTTTGCATGGCATGTGAGTTGCTTGCCAAGGACTGGTAGCGTATAAAATGGGCTTCAATGTATGAAAACCTGTCTTCAGGGTTTTTTGCCTGGGCAAGATTCAAACCAGTCTGCTCAGCTACAGAGACTAGCCAGAATTTTGAAATTTCGCATGTAGAAAGTGGGATCATTATACTGTCCAGAAAGCGAAAACAAAGGTGCTTATCAGACTGCGTGGATGCACAGGCTGGTTTGGGCCTTTGTTGTTCGTATGCAACAAAGTCAGGTTTTCTTGTGTTTAGGCCTAAAGGTAAAATGGTGATAAGGTAGAAAACATTGAGGCTTCATAGGAAACCCGAACC
This sequence comes from Loripinus fragilis, assembly GCA_964019695.1. Lineage (NCBI taxonomy): Eukaryota > Metazoa > Mollusca > Bivalvia > Lucinida > Lucinidae > Loripinus > Loripinus fragilis. The sequence goes on from OZ026515.1 coordinate 40,142,358, forward strand.
CACATTAATATTTTGTTTTAGCCTACTCTCATTATAGGGACCTAGTTGCATGTGAACAACAAAGACCCAGACCAGCCTGCACATGCATGCAGTCTAATCAGCTTCTTTGTTATTCACTATCTGGAAAGTACATTTGTATAGTACAGTAAAACCTATGTAAAACAGCCACTCTCAGAAAGATCGAAAATAGCTTTGAAGACAAATTATCGCTTAATGCAGGTCAAAAGTATTGCAGAATACTTCAAGGGGAGCATTCTGCAATACTTTTGACCTTCATTAAGCTACCATTTGTTATTAAGATCTTTGTTTTGTCTATTTTTGAGTGGCCATTTTACACAGGTTTTACTGTAGTCCAACTTGCTACATGTGAATTACAATCTTCAACCTAGTCTCTGTAGCTAAGCAGGCTAGCTAGAGCCTTAGCTGGTCAGAAACCCTGAAGACAGGTTTTCTCACATCAAGGCCTATATACGAGGCAGTGCTTAACAAAACCCAAAATTTAACTTTGTGCCGAGCACCGACTCAGAGCAGCCTTGCCTCAATGTTATAAAACTTATTTATTGTCAGCTTGACTGAGCATGAAATTTATCATGCTTATAAATGTTAAAATGCCAATAATTCTTGGCATTTTAACATTTATAAGCATGGTAAATATATCATCTAAGAGTTTGAAAGCAAGAAATGTCCTCATTTTTCAGCGTTTTAGTTTTTGTGAGCCATTGAAATTTCATGCTCAGTTGAGCATGAAACAATTTATATAACCTCAAGGTCTAGTCTGTTTAGAGTCCTCACTGGGGACATGGAAAAGCTTGGGTTTTTAGCTACCCATTGAGTTCACAGCCTAGGTTGATGCCTATGCTGATCTGAGTCTTTGCTGGGCCCACAGTCAAATTGTAGGTATTGTTATAATGTGCTTTCGTTTATTGATTGAAACTTTTCTTATGAACAAAAAAATAATCCATGAAAAATGCAGTTGACCAGTTTGTAAACTGAAGTGTCACTCAATTGTAGCTATCACTGTCCCGTCTAGTGAGGACTTTCGTTGATTGCTGACAAACTTTGCAAACAGTTTTGATGCAGATCAGGCACTACACATTGTCAGGCCTGATCTTGAGCCAAGCTGCTTGACACTCTGTAGCTGTTCCTGATAATTTTTTTAAGAAAATAAATTATGAAAATATAGTCGACAAGAAAAAAACATGCAAAGTTATCCAGCAAACAAAGCCAGGCCTTCAGATAAGAATGTGTAATTGAAACTATTTTAGTTATTTCTCAATCAAAACATGTTTTGGGTACTCAAAAGAACCGTCTCAATGAGACGGTTCTTTTGAGCACCCAAAACACATGTTTAATCTGATGGATAAGAAAATAATTACAATTTTAAGGTCAAAAAATTCTTATCTAGACCTATGATTGATGAGGAAATGATTGTTTTCTTGTTTTGCTGTAGGTGTATGTGTAATGGTCACAGCGAGTTTTGTGATCAGGAAGGAGGCTTAAACTGTGAGTGTTCCAATAACACTGAGACAGATTGTGGTACGGAGGATAACGGGAAAAGATCTTGTCATGAGGTCCAGGTAATATTATTGTATACCTATAGTCTATAATATATGGCTAGGTTAGTTTTGTGATCAGGAAGGAGGCTTAAACTGTGAGTGTTCCAATAACACTGAGACAGATTGTGGTACGGAGGATAACAGGAAAAGATCTTGTCATGAGGTCCAGGTAATATTATTGTATACCTATAGTCTATAATGTATTATTATGTGTAATGGTCACAGCGAGTTTTGTGACCAAGAAGGTGGCTTAAACTGTGAGTGTTCCAATAACACTGAGACAGATTGTGGTACGGAGGATAACGGGAAAAGATCTTGTCATGAGGTCCAGGTAATATTATTGTACAACTATAGTCTATAATGTATTATTATGTGTAATGTAAATAACTATAGTCTATAATGTATTATTATGTGTAATGTAAACAACTATAGTCTATAATGTATTATTATGTGTAATGGTCACAGCGAGTTTTGTGACCAAGAAGGTGGCTTAAACTGTGAGTGTTCCAATAACACGGAAACAGATTGTGGTACGGAGGATAACGGGAAAAGATCATGTCATGAGGTCCAGGTAATATTATTGTACACCTAATGAGTTTCTTATCTAGACCTATGATTGGTGAGGTGTATGTGTAATGGTCACAGCGTTTTGTGATCAGGAAGGAGGCTTAAACTGTGAGTGTTCCAATAACACTGAAACAGATTGTGGTACGTAGGATAATGGGAAAAGATCTTGTCATGAGGTCCAGGTAATATTATACTCCTATAGTCTATAATATATTGCCAGGTTAGTTTTGTGATCAGGAAGGAGGCTTAAACTGTGAGTGTTCCAATAACACGGAAACAGATTGTGGTACGGAGGATAATGGGAAAAGATCTTGTCATGAGGTCCAGGTAATATTATACTCCTATAGTCTATAATATATTGCCAGGTTAGTTTTGTGATCAGGAAGGAGGCTTAAACTGTGAGTGTTCCAATAACACTGAAACAGATTGTGGTACGGAGGATAATGGGAAAAGATCTAGTCATGAGGTCCAGGTAATATTATTGTACAACTATAGTCTATAATATGAAATATCAGCAAGTTTTGTGATCAGGAAGGAGGCTTAAACTGTGAGTGTTCCAATAACACGGAAACAGATTGTGGTACAGAGGATAATGGGAAAAGATCTTGTCATGAGGTCCAGGTAATATTATACTCCTTTAGTCTATAATATATTGCCAGGTTAGTTTTGTGATCAGGAAGGAGGCTTAAACTGTGAGTGTTCCAATAACACGGAAACAGATTGTGGTACGGAGGATAATGGGAAAAGATCTTGTCATGAGGTCCAGGTAATATTGTACTCCTATAGTCTACAATATATTGCCAGGTTAGTTTTGTGATCAGGAAGGAGGCTTAAACTGTGAGTGTTCCAATAACACTGAAACAGATTGTGGTACAGAGGATAATGGGAAAAGATCTAGTCATGAGGTCCAGGTAATATTATTGTATACCTATAGTCTATAATATGAAATATCAGCAAGTTTTGTGATCAGGAAGGTGGCTTAAACTGTGAGTGTTCCAATAACACGGAAACAGATTGTGGTACGGAGGATAATGGGAAAAGATCTTGTCATGAGGTCCAGGTAATATTGTACTCCTATAGTCTATAATATATGGCTAGGTTAGTTTTGTGATCAGGAAGGAGGCTTAAACTGTGAGTGTTCAATAACTTTGAAACAGATTGTGGTACGGAGGATAATGGGAAAAGATCTTGTCATGAGGTCCAAGTAATATTATTGTACACCTAATAAGTTTCTTATCTAGACCTATGATTGGTGAGGTGTATGTGTAATGGTCACAGTGAGTTTTGTGACCAAGAAGGTGGCTTAAACTGTGAGTGTTCCAATAACACTGAAACAGATTGTGGTACAGAGGATAACGGGAAAAGATCTTGTCATGAGGTCCAGGTAATATTATTGTATACCTATAGTCTATGATATGAAATATCAGCAAGTTTTGTGATCAAGAAGGTGGCTTAAACTGTGAGTGTTCCAATAATACTGAAACAGATTGTGGTAGGGAGGATAACGGGAAAAGATCTTGTCATGAGGTCCAGGTAATATTATTGTACACCTATAGTCTATAAAATATTGCCAGGTTTTAATGGTTAAAATTTACTTTTAAGTAGAATTTATCCACCTAAATCTGGCATTATTTTTTTTTGCTTGGTACATTTGTACTTCTTAAAAGTATTTTAGCCAGCACATGAGCTTTTGTTACAAACGCATTGTTGAGCAATGAATGCTTAGAAAATCCTGCACAAATGTGCAGACTTTAGAGCCTTCCCTGCTCAATACTCTAAGATTTGATGTAGATGAATGCAAATGCACAGACTTTGCAGATCTAAAGCCTTCTATGCATGTATACTCTAAAGTTTGGTTGCAGATGAAGACTGATAAAAATTTTGACCTCTAGCCCCTTACTTGATACATTTGCGAACTGATGGGTTAGAAAATAATCACAATTTTACGCTCAAAAAATACTTTTTACCTCTCTTGTATTCAGAGTGGCTTTTATAAGTGCATAATGATTGATTTCTATGTCTTTTTGTCTCTTTCAGTGTGCTAAGTGTAAGGAATATTTCCTAGGCACCCCCCAAGATGGTCATCAGTGTTTCCGACAGATGAACGTGAATAGAGAGTACTGTTTTGATCCATACACCCAGAAAGACTGCACGCGTACACCAGAACCGCTGGATTACGGACGTACTGTATTCTTCGCTGTGCAGCCTAAATATGTGAATGTTGATATTAGAGTGACAATCGATGTGACAGTAGGGGGTAGGTTTACTTTTTTGACTAATCAAATATTCTATGCAGTTTGAGCAGAGTGCTGTGGCTCAGTTGGTAGGGCGTTAGACTGAGGATCGGAGGGTTACTGGTTTGACCCTCATCACTAGCAGAGTCGCTGTGTTGTGTTCTTATCCTCTACTTAGTACTGGTAGATCCATCCAGATATGACTGAAAAAGTTTAACTGGGACCTAAAGGATCAAACCAAACAAAACCATGTAATTTGGAGCAATAATGTTCAGATAGTTCTGAGTTTTTTTTTAAGGGCTCAGAGGTCCAATTCACCTTTCTGAAAACCAGACTTACTTTAAACAGACATGCCATCCACTAGCTGTGAGGTTAACCTCGGGTTAATTGTGGGAGATTGAACACATGCAATTTTATCTGTGGGACTATGTCACATGCAAAGTTGCCATTGCATTGGTCAGTTATACACTATCAGATGATATGAATGATATTCTGGGTGTGGTTTGCAAATGTCTATTTTATGGGTTACGGAAATGTCTGTTTAATGGTGCAAATGGGCGAGGGGTTAGGGTGAAATGCCACAAATATAGTTTACTCACTGGCTCTGTATTATCAAACAGGAATAGCTCTCTGCAGGTCCCTTTTCTACACAGGGAGGGGATAAAGCACTGGGTCGTTAACCTCTGTAGGTTTATCTGATTTTAAAAGATGACATAATGGCGTAGTTTAATTTTGGCGGTTTCTGAATTTAATGCCCTGTAAAGTTATTTTCTATTTTCGTCAGGGCTACTTTTAAGGAAAGAATATGCTCCCTATGGGGAGCATATTCTCCCTATGGGGAGCATATTCTTTCCTTTAATAGTAGCCCCTTTTAAGACATGGTTTCCTCTATGTTGAGTTTATTGCTAATTGTGTAACTGAAATCGAAACTGTATTTAGCAGCCTCATATTTTGGTTTTAACGCCAATAGCGCCACCAAATATAAGTGTTATAAGTATTTTAAAGATTAACTACACGCTGTGAGCTCTTTGTATATTACTGTGACATCTGTTTAATCCAACCCTAGTTGGTGGGTGCCTACTTAGTTTTAGGCAAATTAGACAAGGGCTCCATCCTTGCCAGGGCCACAGCCTGCATGTCACTCCGTGGGTGCTGACCCCTACAAGCCACGGCCTCCCAACTTGCCTACATTGGCGAGTGAGCCCCAGCATCCATTAGCGACCAAGCCTGCCAGGCACTCCCACTGACCCCTGTCTTAGGCTGAAACTTTGTAGCGTGGCATCTGATCAGGGTCTCCACTGTTTGCGAATACAGAATGTTCTAAAAATGAAAAAAATATCTCCCAACAACCCTTAAAACAGAAATGGACTGTTCCAATTAATAAGAGTGAAAAAATCCATTGAGCTTAAATGGGATAATTTGATGTGCTTGTTTGTTTTTCAGGTATAGATGTTTATTTCTCACCGAGAGATAACACTTTCACAGTGGATATTGATAAAAGTACAGGAATGCACTACGTTACACTGGACTCGAACGAGCGGTCCATCTCTCTGGAGGAACAGCACCTACAGCGTGGGGGTCTAGTCAGCAACAAGAGGAGCGTGAGGAGTATCGGCTCCAATTCTTCTATCATACGTGATTATACTTATATCATGAAAGAAAGGAAAGCTACTGACTTGAATACTTTCCTTACTGTATCCCATCCTGATACAATCTTATTGATACGTAATGTAAGATATCGTCTTGTGATCACTTTACCATGTGACTTGCTAGAGTTACGAACTTCGAGGTTTTATATCATATTTGTCAGCAGAGGGGATGATACACATAACAAGACTTATGGGAGCCTGTATTTCCGGCAGGATCAGCCACATATTGATCTGTTTGTCTTTTTCTCTGTCTTTTTCTCGTGTTTCTTTCTGTTTCTCGCTATGTGTGTGTTACTGTGGAAAACTAAGCAGGCATTTGATGCGAGAAGAAGTCGACAGCAGCATGCAAGAGAAATGCTTCACATGGCCTCAAGACCATTCGCGAAAGTGCTAGTGTTGATTGAACATTCATCACCATTCAATATCTCACCGAATTTAAACATGTTACGCTCTATAAAGAGTACACCACGGACGCCGTTATTACCCAGCGAGACTTGTTTACCACTGTCTCCGATCATAGTGAGACATTCTTTTGATATAATTCCTATCGCCATAGAGCCGACAGACGATGGAGTCTCCGGGGTAGTGTCTGTCGTATTCCAGCTCCCTGGTGGGGCTCACGCTCCCTCTCATTTGTGTTTGGGATCTACTTTAACTAAAGGCTATCAGCTTAGCCATCTGTCAGGGAAACAGCGACGGCCCTTGAACTCGTCACAGTGTTGATGTATGTGAAATGGAAATGGAGATGAGTACGGTAAATGTACTAAAATTTCGAACACTTTTCTTTTTCTGTTCTCAAATAAAATGTTGATTTTCAAGGCTGGAGTTCACAAAATGCTCGTCAGAATAGCAAACAGTGAAGACCCTGATCAGACTGCTTCTTCAGAAGCAGCCTGATCTGTGCCTGCACTGTTTGTCTTAGACTTTTTGGCGGGCGACTATATTTCCACAAATTTTGAGGTGTGACACAGTGACAGTAACACTAAATGCATTGAATCAAGGGTCATTACTTAGAGGTCCTGGTAGATTTATATCGTTGGAAATTTTAGAACATTTACCTTATATGGGTCTCAAGGCGAAAAAACTGTCTTTGAGGTTGGAGACCAGGTGAGGCTCAAACCTCATTTTGGAACATTACATAACTTTTCTGAAATTTTAAACACTAATTTTTTACTGTTCACATCTATTAAATCTAAATATTTTGTCTTCAGATATTCAATTCATAAATTTCTTCTTTGTCAGAAAACTAGCGTAAGAATTTTGTAACACTTATCCAATGAATTGTTTTATAATATACTTGCCGTTTTTGATATTTTTTCATAATATGCCTATTTCTATTTCTTTAGTGCTAAGAAGGCATATTCAGACCAGCACATGAGATTTTGGTACTTGTCACATGTGAGCAGTAAAGGCTCAGACGAGCCTGCACATATGGGCAGTCTCACCAGAGCCTTCACTGCTAGCATACACAAAGTAAGGACACAGATGCATGTTCAGGAGAAATTTTTGACCTCTAGATCCCTGCTGATGTTAATTTTAAGATTTACTTTTTGCATGTTGGATAAGTACCAAAATGCTTGCATATATCATGCTGTGCTGCTCATTTACTTAACCAGAGAAAAGTACTCTATCAATGCAAATTTAAGTTTTGTAAATCCAGAAAAATGTACATGTCCTCTTTATGTTAGGTTGTTACCCAACGACTAGAAAACAAGAAATTTGCCAGTGAAAACCTTTCTTTCCTCAGGTATTGGGGTATCTGCTGTGTCCCCAAGAAAATCTTATTTTGGATACAGTAAAATCTTGGATACAGTAAAACTTAAATGGCTCGAACACCTATGGCTTGTTTATAATGGTTAGTTCCTACTTCCTGTTGAGTCCCAAAGGAGCTCGGTGGCTCAGTGGTACTATGCTTGATTTGAGATAGAGGGGTTGTGGGTTCGAGTGTCAACGGAGGCACTGCATTGCGTCCTTGAGGAAGACACTTTATCTTCTGCTTAGTACTGAATCAACACACGAAGACCTGTCCCAACATAATTGAAAAAGTTGTTGACTGGGACATAAAGAATCAAAACGAACAATCTTGAGTCCCTGGGAAATTATTTCCATAGCTCCAGATATCCATATATTCCAGCTGATTTAGGCAGGTTTGTCTCATTACATCTTCAAAAGGTATGTTGTGTGTAATCATTAGTATCACCTCATTGAGGTAATTCTAATGATAACATACACCAACTCCTTAAGCAGGACACTTTTATCCTCTGCTTAGTACATTACTGGTTCAACCTAGGAAGACCTGTCCCGACATAACTGAAAAATTGTTGACTGGAACATAAAGAGTCAAAATAAAACATACAACAAACCTTATTTTGTGGAAAACTAAAATATCATCCCCAATATGCTTCCAGATCTGGCTATTAACCATTTGCCCATGATAGGGCCTTTTGATGCCTTTGAAATATCATGTATTTGAAAATAGCATTTGCTCCATAATATTTTCAGAAGTATTCAAAACTTTACTTTAATTTTTCTTGATTTTTTTTTCCAATGTTGTCTAAAAATAGAAAATGATGTCATGATCTAAAAATAGCCTATGGAGTAAAGAGTTAACTCTCAGTGACTAGAACTACTCCTACCTCCAACACATTTTTTGGCCCCAAAGGTTTTCTAGTCTTTGAAAATTGACTGTAGCTTTTAACTTGAACAGATGGTGTAACAAAGGCATTTGTTCAATTAGTAAATGGACTATTTCAAGGCATGCTCATACTTGCTTTGAAAGTGCTGGGTTTTTGTGTGTGTATGTTTATCTGTATTAAAGAATGGGATGATTGTTTGCTGGTTCACTGAAGTCAAATGTTGTTTATATGATCATTGCCGTAATCAATCAAGTAAATCATTATACAGGTTGCGTAATTACATGTAAAATTTACTTTTCTTATTTCTTTAATAAGAAATTGGAAAATCTAGATAAAGGAATGAACGGGTCTACTCGTGGAAAATTACAGCTATATCAAGACTCGGCAGGACGAGGGTAACTAGACAACAATGCAACATAAAGACAACACAATGCATTTTGTATGTGTTTCCACTCATTTTATACCGTAAGAACCTCAGAAAACAGCCCTTTAGTTTGAACTACATTTGTATATAAAATTAAATATCAAGACACACTACCAAAAGAGCATAGCTTATTATGGGCTTTGTTGCAAGAAAACCTGGAATTTGTTGTATGTGAAAAACAAAGATGCAGATCAGCCTGCACATGTGATCTGCACCTTTATTATTTGCTCCCTATAAAGTATAATAGCTAAGCTTGCCATATGAAAAATTTCAATATTCTAGCAAGTCTCTGTAGCTGAGCAGGATGGTTAGAGGCTGTATGATGATGGTGAACCACAAAGACAGGTTTTCTCGTGATGCCGTAGGGCAAAATATACTGAACGAAACTTCCAACGCAAAATATCTCAGGAGTATAATTCTATTTAAAAAAGAGGTCTTGCTGGAATTATTGTACCGTTCAGAGATTATGGCAGACAAAATCGGGTAAAAATATAAGAGGAATGATTAACCGATAAAATTCTACTTTCATTTTCATAAATAATAATAATTTCTGAATGGTACAATAATTCCAGAAAGACCTCTTTTTTAAATAAAATTATACTCCTGCAATATTTTGCGTTGGAAGTTTCGTTCAGTATATTTTGTTTTTGGCTATCAACCTTTTTTTTTAGATTTTGCCAATTAAAATATGGTAATCCCCAAATACTTGAAGGGCTTTATATCATCTTGTTGTTCAGTTATCAAGCTCATTGGATGTGTTATAGCTTTAATATGGTATTATTTGTAGCTTTTTCACCATTTTCATACATCATAAATATCTTGTCTGGTATGCTTTTATATTATAGAAAGCTTAGTCCTTTGTATTCTGGAAACCTGTAAATGGATACCTTGGCAAACAGTGAAGATCCAGATGAAATGCCACACAATGTGGCAATTCATCAGTGTCTGCACTGTTTGTTATGGTAAAATCATATCTTCAGGGACAAATAATACATCCTTATTCAGAGGTTCTGACCTATGACCTATTTAACTTGTTACCTACTAGTGTCGTCTGCTGAAAACTTTTGCAAACAGTTTGGACCCAGATCAGGCCTGACAAATTGTCGTGCCTGGTCTGGACCCAAACTGTTTTTGACACTGATTGTATTCCGGAAATTATTTTTTGAAAAAGTTGATTTTGAAAAAAAATCAGCAGACGACAAAATAAAAAGCATGCAAAATTACCTAGTAGGCAACGAGTTAAATATACAATCAACAAACAATCTTTATTGTGTCAATCTGTATGAAAAAATCCATCAGAATGCAAAGGGTTAAAGCCATATCTCATTTTTACCATTTTTCACTTAGATGACAAAAACTCTATATAGTTTTTGCCTATTGGACTGCAATAGGGCTCAAGTTTTAAACACCATTTAGTTGAAAACTAAAATATGAGGGGGTATCCAGCATAAGGTACAAGCTATCGGGAAAGCCTGACACAATTTGAGATTGAATCAAGCCTCGGGTGTACGTAAGGCGCATTACTCGTAGTACTATGTACAAAAAAGCTCCATTTTGTTAGCCGGAACTGACGTAAGGAAAATTAGTTATGAAGCATGTTGGTTCAGCCCTATTAAAATCCATTTTTCTGATTACCAGAAAAGTTTAATCAGCAGAATAAAAGAAGTTTATGTATTTTTCAATAAAATATCGCTACAGTGATATTTTATTGAAAAAACATAAACTTCATTTGTAACCGTTTGTTTTGCTGCAATCACACTTGTAATTGTGTTCGCACGGTTTCTGTGATTTTAGCGTCACATTACATAACATCACATTATCAAAGTAGATCCTCAATGTATATCCAAGGTCTGATTCCAAGGAGATCCACGGAATTGGCAGAGGCAGTTTCGATTGAAGATACAAGTTGGCATGTGCATACAGCAAATATCCAATCAGCACAGTCTGATCAGTCTTAGTTTTCCGCCTGAATAAACGTTGGACCTTTGCCTACCCATAGAGTGCCCATTGAAGACTGATCAGACTGCATGAATGCACAGGCTGATCTGAGTCTTAGATGGGATCACATGTCAACTTGAATCTTTCGCTGGACACCGGCTCATATAGGATCATATAGGATTCTAGACTGGTGGTAGTTTCATAAACTTCAAATGAAATGATTGTTAGTGTAAGATTCTGTCTATCATGTGACATATCATGTGACATTTTCTTTGCAGGGGTGCAATATATATGATCTAGTTCAGATTTTGGTACTTATACACAGGTTTAGATAAACAAAGACTTTCAGCGTAAAATTGTAAATATTTTCTTTACCCATAATTTTTGCATATGTTTTGGGTGCTCAAAAGAACCATCTCATTGAGAAAATTTCTTTTCTGTTACACACTCTTAACTAAAAGCCTGCTTATAACATCTGCGTAAAATCACTCCCTTCTCTCATATATGCAGCTAACCCAGTGGGACTATAGGGGTTACTGTTGGCCTCACCCTAAGTCTACTTCCATTCTTTGTGTGTGCCATCATTGAAAGCTCTGCCAAGGCCGAGTATTTGTACACGGCACAGGCTAATCTGAGCCTTCACTGCTTGCATATGCGATAAGTACCAAAATCTCATGAACTGGCTCAAATATTATAATTGTAAATTTGGAAATTTTTGTGAGGGTGTTATTTTCGCGAAACTCCGCAGATGCGGAGTTTCCCAAAAATGAAACCCTCGCAAAATGGCAAAAAATCTTTGTCCTTTACTGATGTAGGTAAATCATGCCAATTTTTTACTTGGCAAATCTGTCTTTTAATGCTATTTGCGAAAATCAAACTCTGGCAAAATTTCCAAATTTAGGGTATAAGGTCTACTTCCTTAGATTGTAACATATAGGCATTGTTGTGAGAAAACTGGCCCCTGAGGTGATAAAAAAATCATGCTTAACTCAACTGAGCTTGAAGCTTATCATTCATACTAATAAATGTTAAAATGCCAACAACTGTTGGCATTTTAAGATTTATTTGCATGATAAACACAAAATCTGAGAAGTTGAAAGCAAGAAAAGTCTATTTTTCAGCATTTTAGTTTTTATGAGGAGTTGAAATTTCATGCTAAGTTAGGTTGAGCATCCAGAAAGCTAGTAACCAAAAAATATTACACATGACCTTATAATTTTATTAAATTATATAACATCATCATAATTGAGCCATGACATGTGATTTCCAACAATGTGGCATTTTGACAAGTGTTGACTCAGACGAGCCTGTTGAACATCCTTTTAAGCTTAGAAACTCCAAATGATGTTCAGTCAGTAGCTGTGTATAAAATGCAAGCGACTAGCAAAGACTTTGATTAGACTATGCGTATGCGCAGGCTGATCTGAGGCTTTGCTGGTTGCACCACATTGTTGGAAATCTCATGTGGTGGCTCAATTGTCATGAATAGCAAGTCCTGCACCATATTCAACCTAATAAGCACATCAGCTCTTATTAGCACAAGCTGAGTTCTTTTTGAGTTTTGAATGATATATCAGCTTCAGATTTCTGGCAAGACCAGTTGTGCAATTTCATTATTAATATGGAGTCATCAGGCGGATGAAAAACAGTGTGGATCCTGATCAGATGACTTTATCAGAAGTCAGCTGATTTGGATCTACACTGTTTTCAAAAAGGGTTTAGGATTTCAAAAAAAAAGAGTTATATGCTCAGTGTGCTTATTGGATTAAATACGATGAAAAAATCCACAATAATTCATACAATTTGACTATACAGATAGAGTGGTTTTCTCTTCCAAAACAAATACAAAAATTCAGATCTCACAGATAGACCGTGTTTGGGGTAGTTTTTGAGAGGACTTCCAACACAGTGTAGACACTGGTAAGTCTGGTACTCTGGAGGAGTCTGAACAGGGCTATACCCTGCTTGCTCAGTAATTTTAGCCAAATTATAGTAGACTCCAAATACCTATGGTTGGAACAGGTTTTTCAACCATCAGTGTCAGAGGTAATAAGAACAGTGTTAGTCCAGATGGTGTCACTGTTAGGTTAATCCAGTCACCCTCAAGAAATGTTTTTCATACTCGATGCCAATTTTGGTCATCCTAAAAGACCATTTTTTTTGCCACAAAGAATCATAGCATTTATCTCACAGTGGACATGTCCTGTTCACTAGTTGTTATTGCTGGTTTATTATTGTTAAGTAGATTAGATGAAATCATGTTAATGCCTATTTCAGATGAGCTTGGAAAGTTTGAGAAGCAAACACTTTTTCTGTTCATGTCAATCGTCACTACAGGGAGCCAGATCCCCCAATGGGAAAGTCCCCTGTCTTTAAATGAGAATATGATACCTATACTTGATTTGTGATAGTCATTTGCCCACCAATCAGGACTTTTGTTATCTTATCTTGTTGATTGCTTGTTTAGAACTGCTAAATTGGTATCAATAACATGAACTCAATACAACCAAAGGTGCTAAACCCATATAAGCCTTGCATTCTTTTTTGGGATGTAGGCAAACAGTACAGATTCAGATCAGACACAGTCTGACCAGGGCCTCCGCTGTTTGCTTACAGAATTAAATGTTCTATTAGAATTTGAATAAAAGTGAAAAATACTACCAACAACCCTTAAAATGGAAATGGACTGGTCCAATTGATAAGAGAGGGAAATTCCTTTTGGCTTAAATGGGTAAATCTCAAATTTCAAGCTCATAGTAAATTGGCAGTATATAACCTTATTGTGATATATTGTTAATGAATTCATTTGTACAGAGATAATGGAATTGTCACATGTCATTTACTTCTTGGAAGAATGTTCAAGTTGTTTGATCCAGTAAACTTTCAAAAATTTCCAAAGATAATCTTTTTCTGTCTAGATTTGTTTTTTATAATTAGGATAGGGTCTTTGATACCTTAAATGCTAGTCAGAATAGGAAACGGTGCAAACCCAGATCAGACTGCTCCTTAAGAGCAGTCTGATCTGGGTTTGCACTGTTCGCTCGGGCCTAATATTAAAAATTTTAGGTTTACTGTAGGCATTTGATGGACATGTTTATATGTATGTATGTATGCCGACTTCTTTCTTGTCATTAATATCTATGTTGTGTCAGTAATCTATTGCAGTTTCTGTGGAGAATGACTGTATTATATGAAGTATATGTTTTATTGAAGATATATTGTATTTGATATTGTGCTAAAGTGTAAATGAACTCAGCAGTATCATAAAGATTTCTATCATGGGATCATTTTTTTCAACCATTTTTATCTACAACTAACAGGTCTGTATAAGCCAGAATAGGAGAATTATAAGCTTTAGCCCTTATATAGGGGAAACCCCTAAATGAGTACTTTTGCAAACAGTGAAGACCCAGATGAAATGCAGCATAATGCTGCATTTCATCAGGGTCTACACTGTTTGTAAAGGTAAAAAAATCTTCAGACAAAAGAATACAATGTTTTTTTTTAAAGAATTATACCCTGACACCCCTAGATTTGTATATAGACTGTTAAAAGTATATTGTATCAAACCGGAAGAAAGAATCCATTCCTATACATTTGGGTGAAGTGGACAGTGGAAGCGAGCCATATCATGTGAAAAACCTATATTTATGTCCCATCTTCTGAAATAAACTATTCTGTTTCCTATAAGTTGGGGGGCAGTTGCTCAGTTGGTAGAGTGTTAGACTCGGGTTCGAAGGGTCGTGTCCTTGAGCAAGACACTGTTTCCTGGTTACTCTGCTTAGTACTGGTTCAACCCACAAAAACAGGAAATCATCCAGACATGACTGAAAAACTGTTGACTGGGACATAAAGCATCAACACAGAGTTTCCTAGAAGTTAAATAGCAGAAACAGTGTTTTCAACCCATATTTTTCAATCAGTACTTGTCCAATGTGAAAAAGTCTTTTTGCGGATAATTCAAGGGCTGAACCAACTACCTTCTCCACAAAAAACTATCTTTTTTTCTTTAAATTCTTTTTCTGTCCATTTCATGGGCAATTCTATATTAAGACTGTGGAAGGTTCTTGATTGAGGGTTTTATAGGTGATAAGGCTTTAATAGAGAACACATGCTTAGAGGCACTGTACATTGTCCTAAATTCTCGCATGTGTATGTCATATGATCCATTGTTGGTTATAACGTCATGGTAAGAATTCCCCTATCATTTATTGCACAATCCAGATTGCAGTATGGTTATTCTTATACACCTGTTAGGAGAGCACTATCATAATTCACTTGTTCAATGCAGTCCCTTTATAACGGTATGTTTGGAGAACATAGGAATGGACTGTGCTACATGTATAAGTGAATCATGTTATAAAGGCACTAACATTACCATATTACACTTGTTCACTGCTCACTATACAATGCAGTCCCTTTATAACGCTACGTTTGGAGAACATAGGAATGGACTGTGCTATAAGTGATCATGTCATAAAGGGAAATTTTACAAAGAAATTACAGTAAAATGACAATTAAATGGTTAGAAATGGACTGTGTTCTAAGTGAATCATGTTATAAAGGGACAATTTAAAAAAAAAGAATTACAGAAAATGACCATTAAATGGTTAGGAATGGACTATGTGAATCGTGTAATAAAGGGACATTTTACAAATAAATTAACGGAAAATGACCATTAAATGGTCATTTTCCTATCATTTCTTTGTAAAATTCTATGGTATGAAAAATTTGGGAGCCACAGCCATGTTAAATCCAAACCTATGTTATAGCAAGGTATGTTATAAAAGAACTGCACTGTAATTAGTACCATATTGCATCTCATCAGACTGCAGAACAAGTTCTTATTCCACCTTTATCCTATTACTTTGAGATTTAAAAGCTTCCATTGAGCTTTGGGTGTTTATAATGCAATAGGCAAAATAATATATATTTTTAGGCTTCGATTTTCTCTTGTTTTTTAAACGTTCAGTACATATTTACCTCCCTTGAGTTGTTGTGTCAGATATTGTTTACCTCTGCAGTAAATGCAATGGTTATACAGTAAAACCTGCTTTAAGGGCCACTCAAAAAAGCAGACCAAAAATTGGTTTTCAAGACAGATTGTCAAGAGAGCATTCTGCAATACTTTCAACTTTCATTAAGCTACCATTTGTCTTTGAGACCTTTGTTTTGTCTATTTTTGAGTGGCCGTTTTAGACAGGTTTTACTGTAGTTCAGTTTCTTGATAGAAAAGTGAGTAGGGCATTATCAAACTTATTTTATGTAATAAAAGTCGTTGATAAAATGAAGCTTAAATAACAAATTAATATTCAAGAATCTGTTTATGGCAAATGCAAAAAAGATTAGCCTATGTATCAGAAATCTGAAGTTTTCATACTATAATGTAAACAACCCATACAGTTCTCAGTGTGTGCTTTTAGAAGCATGTACTTTTATTAGTTTGAATACAGTATATTGTGCACCATGTAAACCATGGTGTATCAAAATTATTCAATAATCCTCATGAAAAAGAGCTCAAACATTATATTTTCTCAGGACTTTTGATCTGTTGTATACTCAAGGATTCTAAAAACCTCATGCAGAGGCTTGTTCGCACATGTGGTTACTCAAATTTCTTATACAATGGCACCCATACATAAAAAAACAGTCATCAGGGATAGAATACATCATAATTTGAGCCGTGACACATGATTTCCAACAATGTGGCATTTTGACAAGTGTAGACTCAGACGCGCTTGTGCAGCCTGCTTTTAAGCTTAGAAACTCCAATTGATGTTCAGTCAGAAGCTTAACATTCGTAGAATATTTAAGTGAGAAGCAAAGGCTCTGATCAGACTGCACGTATGCGCAGGCTGGTCTGAGCCTTTGCTGGTCGCACATACCACATTGTAGGAAATATCATGTCATGGCTCATTTGGAAGACAATTAAGCCTCTGCTTAGTACTGGTTGAAGGCTCAAGCTAGAGGGAGACTTGCAAGAAATAGTACTGGTTGAAGGGCTCAAGCTACGGCAGGGTTCGCACAGGCTTGAAAAGTACTTGAATATACAGTACTGTCTTGAAAAGTCCTTGAAAAGTAAATTTGCCGAGAAAAGTACTTGAAAAACACTGAATTTTACCAGTAACAGGAGGATTCAACACTGTCTTTGGAAACCTAAATCAGTATAAAATTGTGGTTGCTTTTTTCCGTGCAACTTTTGCTGCTCCAAATAAAGCCATCATAATTTCATACAAATTTTCTAAAACTAATATCTTTAGTAATGCACTCTAGCATTTTTGAAGTAGAATTTTAACGTGTTAATCAGTATTTTTCATAAGTTTTCAGTCCTTGAAAACAGTAGGAAAGTCTTTTAGAAGTCCTTGAAAAGTCCTTGAATTTTACATAAACTTGCCTGTATGAAGACTTCGGAGAAATAGTCTCCATAATCAGGGTCAACTGGGTGAGAGTTTTTTGTATAGAATATAGATAAGGGGACACAAAATTTAGTCTAAAACTTCTCCCCTAAAATAGATAAACTTCTCCCTAACTGAGAGCTCTAGCTTGAGCCCTGGGTTCAACTCAGGAAATGTCCTGGCATTACTGAAAAAATGTTGACTGTAACATTAAACATCAAAGTAAGAAAGATGGCAAAGATCAGGAATTGATACAATCAAGCACCACATCTGACCCAGGATACCAATGGGAAAGTGACAACGTCACAATTAGACATCACAAACGAGAGCCAAGAGGTCAGCCCTTTCCCAGCAGGTGACCACAAGGCATAAACAAACAGACGTGCATGAAAGCATAACAAAACAAGACAGAAATAACATTAATGATCCACAAAAGAAGCACCGCCTTGGAACGGTCAGTAAAAATATTTTACTGGAGGGCTTAAACCGGATTAACCGTGCACCAACCTCTCACCCTTAGTTCAGATATTGATCAAGACACATTGATGTTTGGTTTGCATGACACAAACAAAACAAAATATGAAGACTTGTACACCTTTAAGAAAGGGTTTATCAACACTTTTACTATTAGAATAAAGCCAGAAGGATCCTAGAAATTTTACAGGAATGAACATACAGTGTAGATAGATATCAGACTGCTACAGGACAGTCAGTGCAGTCTTCCCAAGTTGGAAAATGTTCAAAAAAATAATGCAAATACATGTATGTGTGTTATACCGGTTGATATTTTGAATGACTGCAAATTGTAAGATATATTGTATTGTGTTTTTGTGAAGAATTTGTACAGCAATTTTGTGATGAAATTTACAATATATATGGGCTACAGCATGAGAATATAGCCTCATATGGGTCTCAACGTGACAAAACCTGTCTTCGGGGTTTTAACAAATCAAGACTCAAACCAGTCTCCTCAGGTACAGAGACAAGCTAGAAAATTGGAATTCACTTGTAGCAAGTTTAGATATGATACTTTCCAAAACCCAAATAACAAAGGCACTGATCAGACTGTGCGGATGCGCAGGCTGGTCTGCATCTTTGTTGTTGGCAAACCCCCGAAGACAGGTTTTTTCGCGTTGAGGCCCATATACATTGCAGTCCCTTTATAACGCTATGGATTCCATAGGAATGGGCTTTGTTATTAGTGGATCATGTTATAAAGGAACAATTTTACAAAGGAATTGTAGGAAAATGACCATTAAAATTTACAAAGGAATCGTAGGAAAATGACCATTAAATGGTCATTTTCCATTAAGTGGTCATTTTCCTACAATTCCTTTGTAAAATTGCATGATCTAAAAAATTTGGGGGGGCACAATATGACTGTGTTGTTTCAAAGCTTATGTTATAGCGAGATGTGTTATCCAGGGATTAACTACACTGTAGTATGCTTGAGATAATGAGGGCCGACACATAAGATTTTGGTGAAGGTCAGAGGTGTGTATTTTCATGCTATAGCTCATATAATCTATTATGATTTTGTACATGGTGCACATCATTTATGAATATGTGATTAATAAATGCATTTAGTACAATGTGATTTAGACTTCATTCTTTTTTTTCTAACCTCTTCTGCTTTTGCAACATCCTTGCCAACATTCAATGTCTGGCCACCATTAGCCAGCCAGGGAAACTACATTTATATGGCGTTTTGCTGGTGGGCCGATGGTGGCCCGCTTTTAGATGTTTACTGGGATGTTCCCTTTGAACACTGCCTATCACAAGAAAACATGTGGTTGGACAAAAACTTATCTGCTCTTGCAGCTGTAGATAAAATGAACGAATCAGGTATTTTTTATATACTTAGATGCTAAAAATGTTTGACCGTTCAATATCTTTTAGAAGATGGTTGTATTGGATGCATATTTTGGTCACAGGTATATGTACATTAAATGTAGGTCAAGTTGGAGTCATAACTCTGTAAGTATGCGACTGCAAAGCTGTCAGCATAAAGTTTTTAAAACTAGGGATAATAACGAACAATTTACAATTATTGACTTCAATAGGGTAGATATGATGCTTTATCTACCAGAAAAAAAGTGATATTCACTGAGGCCACAATGCCAAGGTGAATATCACTTTTTAGGATAGATAAATGTCTACCAAAATTGAAGTCAATAACTGTTTTATTATATGACTTCAACTGAGAATGAAAATTTTCTACTTTCACTTTTGTAACTAGATTTGTGTTGTTGAAGTAAGTTCAACCTAAGGACTTTCTCACCAAGTTTAGCAACTGTTTTTAAAATATTTAATGTATACTCGGCAAAGAAGTTTTTGACCACCAACTATTTTCACCCTTTTTGGAGCTATTAGACCGTCAAACACAAAACAATGAACAACTCATATTTATGCATTTTATTCCTGATTAGCATAAATAAAATTTCAATTCTAAAGTGAGACATTAAGCTCCTGTGAGCATCCACTCATCCCTACAGGGGTCTTCCAAAAAAAAAAGTGTCCCTTAAGTCAATAATGTGTGAAACCACATTGACTCTGTTCGTGGATAAGTAGATCGAGTTTCCGGATAGTTTGATGACCCATTCTTCTCTCAAAAACCGCTGAAGATCTTGCAGTGTGCTGTTTTGCTCCAGACATTCTGAATCAGCTCCCCCAATGACATCCCAAGCATGCTCTGTACATAATAAATCTGAAGAAATCGCAGGTCAGACAATTCTGTTCATGTTGTTTGTACATCAACAATACGCTCTCAATGAGGTCTGGCGTTGTCATCCTTGAAAATGGGATTGGCGATTGGCATCTGTCGCAGAAATGGCAGCACGTGTGGCGTAAGAACTTCGGGCCATTCAAGTTTCCTTCAATGAAGACCAAGGTCTGGTCTTCGCAATTGCTGAGATCCCGTTCCACACCATGACTCCAACCACCTTGAAAGGCTACTGTCGGGATCACTGTGGCTTGAACATGTCCCGCTCTGGGGCGTCACCATACTCGTTTCCTGCCATCAACTCGCTTCAGATAAAACCTGGACTCGTCTGAGAACATAACCCTTCTCCATTGCCCATTGTTCCAGCCTGACTGGGCACGGCTGAAGGCCAACCGAGCATCATTGTAGCGCTGGCTTCTTTGCAGGCACTCTTGACCTGAAACTGCCTGAATGAATGCAATTCCACACAGTCTGAACTGATACAGGCAAGGCACCCGACCCCTAGCAGCATAAATACGTCTGCAATGTTCTGGTCCAGCTCTCAACAACGTCGATTATATAACGATCTTCAGCACTCGTAACCTTGGGTCGCCGCGAGCGTGGCATATCCTTAAACAGTCCTGTTCGCATGTAGCACTCTCTGATCATGTTAATGGTCTTATGGTTTGTTTGGAACATTCTCACTACTTTTCGGTCTGTCATACCCGCGTCTAAGCTCGAGCCTGGTCGATTTCACTTAGCTTATTATATTGGCCTCCTCGCAGGCATCTTGGTAATGAATATGATGTGCATAAACTGGTGGTTTAAACTTTTAAGTAGATTGAAAGTGAACTCTTTTTATGTTTGGCAATAATTAAATGCAAACTTGGTAAAACAGTTGCCTTGGATACAATAAAAAAGCATGAGTTTGAGGTGAATTCTAACCTGTCAGAATATGAAATGCGTGCTTTTTGGGTTGTTTTGTTGCAGCAATACAAAGAGAAACTGGCTTTTCAAACGATTACCATAAACTGTGATATGCATGCTTTAGAACCTTGCAATTTCTGCCATGTTGGTTCACTTTTTTGACACACACTGTACTTTAGAACCCTGTCACTCACTGATAATTTTGCCAATGCTTTTCTTATGAAAGAGCCTGAAAGCTGTACTAAGAAATACTTGATATATACTCAGAAAAACAATTGAAGGATATTTCGATTCAGTCCGATCTCTAACATCCAATACTATAAAAACTTTACTAATCATGCATGCATTTCATATTTCCAGACATCTGCAATCAAAATGGATGATTTATTTTAGTCACGCTTCAATGGTTTAAGTACAGTACAAATCCAAAAGGTTCAACCCTCTATACTGAAAAGTCACAAACGTTCAAAAATTATTGAAACCCATTTTTATCCTTTGTGTTCCATAATGACTGGCTCCAAAATCATCGCTGGTTCTCCCTCTAAAAATGGCACCTAATTTTGAAGCTGCTGTAAGTGTTTTATTGCAAATGTGTGGTAAAATTTGCCGGGGTATGCCATATCTGTGTATTTTTGTTGAAGAAGTTGTCCCATTATTAGGGGAAATGACTGATGAATTGGTTTTAACTTTTGTCTGTGGTCGGAATTAGAACATAAGCAATGACCTGGTAAAGGTTTCAGCAAAAATTGAGGGCGCTAAATTTTTTGCTTGTGACCATTGGGTAGAGAGGGTCGGTACATTTGGTGTAGTACTGTATAGTAACCAGTGACCCGTGAATTTTCAATTTGATGTTGGTGAATTGCATAGTGATAATTCTATCAATGACAAAAACAATTAGTTTGAAAATTATATACCCAAATGTTATAAAGTCAAAAGAATTTTAGTATCCTTCAATTGTTTTTCTGAGTATATATACTGACCTACATAAATGACCCATCATATATTTCAATGGTAATTTTGGAATTTTCATTCTGTATGCCCTAATACTGATCGGATTCTGATGAAATAATGAGTGTGTATAGCAAAACTAATGTTCTCAAGAAATCAAGTTTTAACTTTATCATGCACATGCTGAATACTGTGTTATGGGGACGTCAAAGACAAACATTTGAATGGCTATTTCTCGGTAAATAATGTGAATACTTTTTAAATTTTAACTGCAACGGGAAAGATTACACCAGAAAACGCTACATCTAAGAAATGATGAGAAACGGTTAAGTATTGTTGGAGGAAAATCTATTTTTCCATATCAAAGAAACGTTTTCGAATTTACGTCATCCTCAGTTCCCTACTGAGGACAAATTTTCGAAACTTTAGGGCGGAAATTTGTTTGGCAATCTCCAAACAATACTTACGACTTGGTTTACTTTTTCTAAACACCCAAGCTTTTTGCATAATGTAAATTATCTGAAAAAAGTATGAACGTCAGATTAACGTCGAACTCTGTAGACTGCAATTATAAATTTCATTTGCTTTGTTTTAATTGAGCTGTTTGTCATGGCCTATGACCAAATTTTAAACGTTCACCAATCTAATAACCAACAAGGGATAAATTAAAAACTGGTGGATTTCTTTTGTAGTTGAGTATATTTAAGCTATAAAATAATTGAAAAAAAAATAGGTGGTCCAAAACTTTTATTTACCAAGTATAGTATTCACATTTTTAAATGTATATATACTGAGGGACTTTAAAAACGCACCATTTTACATTCTCTGTCTCTTCCACATGCTTAATTTGAGGATGTTTTATACATCATATTTAATCATCTTGCAAAATGGACCATGATTTGCCATTATTTCGATTTGCTCATGATGTTTATTCTGACGTAATGTCGACGTAAGTGTTTTTCAACAATTGTCGTCTAACAAACGTGAATTTGATTCAATTTGAAAACAAACACTTTTAGGTGGTAGCCAGATGTCTTAGCAAATGGAAAAACACAAAAGGTTTCAGAAATAATCGTTTTATTACACTCCCACTCGCAGCGTTTCTTTGCTAACGTCAGTCTTAGATTTTCAAACATCAATAACAGACGGGTGACGTCCGCGCATGTCTCGATACTTTTGTCTGTTATGCAACTAATTGAAGAGTATCTGTTGGCAACAAAAAGATTTTGATTATTCCTGATCCTAAGGATATAAACGGCTAATTACGTCAAAAATCAATGACGTCATGTAGACGCAATGAACGTTGCCAGAGGCCTAAAACTTCATGATTTGATTTTGTCGTTCCTTTTGCTTTCAAGAACAAGCATCGGTTCGAAAACTTTTTTTCGTTCATAATGGAAGGTATGGGGACTCTGTGACTTTTTGAATTTGAGTTGTCTCAGAATTATTGCGACGTCACGGCAATCATAAGCCACAGCGTTTCGATTTTCTTATTGAATGCAAGCTAAATGACGGAACTTGTCAATTTTATTTTTGACATAATGAAAATATCAAATTTTCGACATAAATTAGCATTTAAGCAGGTGGTGCGTTTTTAAAGTCCTTCAGTATATAAATTCTCTGAATGCAGACTATAAATAATAAAACACTTTTTTTTAACATTTTGTTTACTCAAACAAAGAAAAATGAACAGACAAAACAAAACTGTTGTTAAAATTCATTAAAAAGTCTGTAATTTACCTGTTGGGAGAGTCAATTTCATGCAGCCCATGCTTTCATACTCATCATGCTATTTTTGCTCTCTAGAGGGTGACAAACTAGTTTGAGCTTGTTTTAATCAGGCCAGTTTATTCAAGATTCAGTTAAACATAGTGATTTATGAAGACAAATAGGGCCAATCGGGAGACAAGATTATGGTAACAATTGGTATATAACACCTATAATGGCCAATTTCGAACTCAGACAGATCAAAGTTTTGGACGAGTATGCGCAGTAGCACGTGAAATATTACTAAGACAGCAACAGTTATTTCGAAACCAAATATCTACTGTTCGTGCTATCAACGTTGAATAAAGAAACTAAGATATAACGTTATTTCATCCAGATTACCATATCTCGCGCTACACCATGGACTCGTCTAACCTTTGATCCGTTTAAGGTAGAAATTTACCAGACACTGAGAGCGAACACAAGAGGAAGAAACTTAAGACTTTTGAGCCCTCGTTTGCTCTACTACATGTAGAACTGAATACAGTTGGTTGAATACAGTGAATATGTTGAATACAGTGAACCAAACGATTCATTGATTTAAAAAAAGACAAAATACAATGTTATCACTTTATAACACTATATGTTTTGAATTTATATAGGAACAAACAGAGACAATTGGAGTAAAAAATAATAATGTATGCCCTAATCGGACAGAAACATAAAAATAAGCCCTGTATTGAAGAATTCATGAGATAATAATGTTTAAAGGTGTACTTCATACGCGGATCCGGAATTCCGTCGAGGAGCGCGCGTGTGTGTGTGTGTGTGTGGGGGGGGGGTGTTCCTGACACCTGACAACCAGAATTTTTTAAGGAAGCAAAAGCCATTTGTGATTTTCCAGGGGGACTCCCCCTGGAAAATCACAGATGGCTTTTGGTTCCCCTGTTCCCCCTCCTCTGGATCCGCACATGTACTTACAACCATGCAAGTACCAATTTGTCATTTTCATTCCAATGTAACGTATCAAGCTGTCAATGAAATGTCCTTGAATTGTTATAAACACTTGCCTGTATGGACCCTGCTCTAGTAATCATCATCATCATCAACATATGTTACTATTTTTGTGAATCTATTGACATACTTCCAGTCTTGCTTATTACACTGTAATAGTTGTTTCAGTAAAACAGTGTCCTTTAATTTTTGTGGACAGCCTGAATTCTCTAAGAATTGATGTAAACTACAGCCTTTGAAGTGTTTACGTAGTGTATCTCGACAAGTTACTGTCAACATTTTAGGTTTGCATACATATTCTTGTATGTAGGCAACTTCAGCTGGATGTAAGGAATCCTCTAAAGCCTTCAATAACTTCTTCATTTCAACTGGTAAACCACATTCCATTAGAAATGGCACAATAAAATTTAGTGCAAAGTTGTTTTGACCTTGTACATGTTCAAACCCAAATATACCATGCTCAACTGCATCCATTTGGTATTCCTTTTCACAAGGAGGGTTTTCCCAATGATAATCGGCATCTCTCGCTATTGCAAGCTGAAATATATCCTCACTTAATCTTAAATCTTGATTTTCACTTACCACTAACTTGATTGTATCTCGGACCTTGGTGTCACACACATCTATTCTTTCCAAATCACACCGCTCCATTGTGTTAGATGCTGAATTAACATTATCTTCGTAGACACCAAGCTCGATAATTGTTTCGACCACATGAGGTTTTTCAGCATTTGAATTGGCATATATGTGAAGATAATTTACTGCTGTTTCTTTTATATTTGGAATGAGTTTGAGAGCAGTTACTATTTCATCTTTGAAGTCTTCATGAAAATATTCTAGCAGAAGAAGTAGTGTGCCTGTCTGATAGTCAGCTGATAGCTTTTCAGGTTGAAATAGCCCATAATTTGATAAAACATCTTTACAGTCAGGCCTTTTCAGTACTTTACATGGAGCACTGAATCTGAGTCTAAGTCTGTTGTCTGTAGTTTTAGTGCTGATATATTTCACCAGTTTTTCAAGGCTTCTTGGTTGATTGTACAAGATAGCAGATTTGATGCAGATCTCTAGAGATACTGGGGCAACCTTTATCAGTTCGATATACTCTAGCAAAGCATCTTGTAGCTCTTTTAGATCATTCTTTATTGTATATGTGAAAGCTTCACCTAAGTTATTGTGAATGATCAAAAGATCCATTGATACTTTAAGAACGCTTCTTAGTAAATTGATATCTCTTTTCTCAACACAAGCTTCAAGATGTGATACTTCTGTAAGCTTGATATAGCCATGACCTCTTCTGGATCCGCATGGCTTTAGTACAAGATCTTGGTCCGTACCATTTGTATAACCATTCCACAAAGCAACACACCTATAATAGAAGTCGGCATGTTGATAAATGCTCTTTATCATTGCTATAGCGAAAATATCTAGTTTGTAAAGTCCAGTTTCTGATAATGGTATCTCTATCCAGTCAACATCAAGATAACCTTTTACTGCCTGTTCAGTTCTTACAGCTATAGCTATTTGTAAACCATTAACTATTGTCTCTTTTAACCAATCTGTTGGTACTTTATCAGCATGAGGGCATCTACCATTAGAAATACTCTTTACTATTTTATCATAAGTTTCTTCATTTATTTCCCCAGATTCTGATATATAGTCCATGTATTCATGTTCATAGCCACAGGGACAGCAACAGTAAGAGTAGGCAGTTTGGTAGAAGACGGATTTGAAGGAAAATGCTTTCCCGTAATTAAAATCTCTCATGTACTGGTTTGTAACTAAGTTCCTAAACTCTTCGTTTGGCTCCATTTCTTGTGGACACACTGAAATTTTGAAGTAAACAAAATTAACCCTTAGCCCGCCAGTCACTGCTTTTGTCATCTGCTCCTCTCGTCTGCTTATGTTTGTAGGTAGCCTTTATTGCAAACAATATGAACCTAGATCAGACTACTCCATTGTCTCAGTCTGATTAGGGTTAATATTGTTAGCTTCAATGAAAAAAATCTAGTCTACGGTGCACTTGAATGTTTGCAGCAGATGTCAAAAGCAGACAACAATTTCAGGACCAAAAACATAGTGGAGCGATGAGAGGTAAAAATGAATTGAAGTTCAAAGTGCCATGAATCAAGAATATTGCAGACAACAATGTTTGTGATATTTTTCTTGAATTTCAAGGGATATAATCCTCAACATTTCATTTATATCTTTTTGTCATCAAACACATTAATTGAATGTCAAGCCTTATTTGGTTTCTTAACCCTCAAAGCGCCAATCACACAAAAAGTCGCCTGCTTTTCTCTTCTGCTGAAATGTTTAAAAAGCCTGTAGGACAACAATGTGAACCTTCGCTGTTTGTTTCTATATTTAAATTCGTCAATAATGTTAGGCGATTATTTACAGCAGACGACTTCAGCAGATGACACTTCCAGATGCATTTTTTTCTTTGCGCAGTAAGGGTTAAAGAAGCAGCTTAGTCATTTAACACATGATTTCTTCCAAATTTCATATATGGATTACTTTCATCAACTTCGAACATGGGTTTTGCCCGATGAGTGCTAACCAAGATGGCTGCCAAACGGCCACCACCACCTGACCGTTTGCACTTGTGAACACTTTTACTAAGTAATTTGTCTACCGACTTCTTTCAATTTTCATATATGCCACTTTGATATATTTTATCAATCTTTCGAATTTTGGAATTGTCTTATGAATGCTAACAAAATGGCCACCAAAATGTCCACCACCACTTTGCACTTGCATTTGTGGACACTCTAACTCATTTGTCATCCGATATTTTCAAATATTACATATCAATCTCTCGCTTAAGTTTGAGTGTGGATTTTATCCGATAAATGCTAAACAATGGCCTCCAAAATGGCCACCGCCGGTATGTTTGCACTTGTGAACACTCATTTGTCACCATGTTTCTTTCAAATTTCATATATGCAATTTTCTTTTATGAATATCATGCTCAAGTTAGAATACACAGATTTTCTCTAGATGAACTTAAACCAAGATGGCCGTCAAAATGGCTGCCACATGTCTGTTTGCACTTGTGGACACTCTAACTCAGTCATTATTCTCTTGAGTTCTTTCAAATTTCATATATGCAATACTTTTAACAATCTCTTGTCTAAGTTTGGATATGTCGAATGAATGCTAACCACGATGACTGCCAAAATATACTTAAAGCCATTAAAAACGCAATTGATACCAATATTTTTTTCCTATACATAGCAACGTAATTTCCTTTGTCTGTGTATTTACAAGCTTTCCTAACGTACAAGAACGTTTTAGCAAAACTTGAGCTTGATAACGCACATCTGCTAGAAATTTGGTGAAAAATGCCCAATTCGTCAAAGAAAATTCTTAATAGTCTTTCATCTAATAAATTCTACTCGATTTCAGTTTGAATGCACGTTGTTTTACTCAAACAACAAAAATACGGAATACAAGCCAAAATTCCGTTTACCTAAGGGGCCTAAAAACAATGTTTTAAAGTTCAGTTTTTCGCATATTTTTCGCTTAATTTGAGAAATGACTAAAACTTCAACAAGGTTGAATCATTTCATAATTGGCATACATAAGTTGTTTAGTCCTTACCTATGGTTATGATTTATGACAATATCAACCGTCGTAAAACTCGCATCTTCATCAACTTCCGGTTTTCATGCTCAAACTTTGGTGGCCATTTTAAAGGTCGAGCTTCAAGACACAATTTCCAGTTGTGTGCGGTTAAAACGTAGAGCATTATTGAAATTTTCAGAAAGTTTGAAACCAAAAAAGCCAGGCAATATTAAGATCTAATTTCCTGGGCCCGGAATTACAATGCCTCCTTAAAGTTAAGGAAGACTTAAGTTAAGTATTAATTTTTCAGGATGCGAAAAATAACGTTTGAAACTGATAAAAATGAAAAAAGTTTGAATTTTTCTGAAGATCAAAATTATATCTTTGACCACAACTATCACATCGATCCAGGCAATTTATTTAGCATTTAATATATTATGTTGAAATATCAATACTTAACTTAAGTCTTGCTTAACTTGAAATATCAATACTTAACTTAAGTCTTGCTTAACTTTAAGGAGGTATTGTAATTCCGGGCCCAGATTAATAAGGTGATTTTGCTGTTTTGTTTAAAGTATTGGAGTTGTGTCCCTTTATCACAACAGACAGTCCGGCTTATCTGGACTGTATATCAGTACCAAAAGGATATTGTCTTGATATCACGACTAGTTTCGTGCTTTTCACTTAATACGAATGCTAAAAAGAGCTTTATACCTAGGGTAGGTTATATTGTAAAAGTTGCGTTTTTACTGGCGTTAAGTATAGCTGTGAATTGTCCGCTCCCTTTTGTGGACACTCTAAAGTCATTTATCACAAGATCTCTTTCAATTTTACATATGAATTACCTTAACCCATATAAGCCTAGCGTCCTTTTTGTGGGACATAGGCAAACAGAGCAGACCCAGATAAGACGCCGCAGATCGTGGCGTCTGATCAGGTTCTCCACTGTTTGCTTACAGAATGTTCTTTTAAAATTTAAAATAAAATGAAAAATACCACCCAACAACTCTTAGAACGGAAATGGACTGATCCAATTGAGGAGAGGGAAATTCCATTTGGCTTAAAATGGGTTGACCAATCTTTCGCCCAAGATCAAATATGACTTTTGTCCGGTGAATGCTCACTAAGATGACTTGAAAGCAAGCAGGCGACTGTTATAATGTCCACAGTGCATTTCAGCTTTTAGCTTTCAACAAAATTTGCACTGCTCTGTACGCTTTATTATCAGCGAGACGGCATTGACATTTTCAGCGACTATTCAGACGTCGCCATTCTTCTTTGAGAATTGAAAACAACAAAACTGAATGCCATCAAATTGATTTTTAAGCATTCACAATGGCATTTTTTCAACTTTAACACAGATTCTAGAATCAGTTTATGTGCCAGGGCACACTATTTAATGTTTGTCAAAGGTACACATCGAATAGCATTTTCGAATTTTTAAATTTTTGTATTTGTTGGAAAAAATAACGAATTTGCTGAAATTTAAGTCCCTCTCATTCATAGGAAACATGTCCCTATTCTTCATAACACAGTATTGATTTTATGCGATGAAGGAGATGGATTGGTGGCCGTGACTGTACTTACGTAGTTTGTATTTGCCGCTTTTTATCTTGACAAACTGCAGTTTTTACCGTATTGCACTTGATATGCGCATATTCTCCTATTAGCACACATTGGGTACTTACTCAAAAGGTATTAATTTCTTTAACTCTTTCTTTGCTGGTGACGACTTTTGCCCTCTGCTGATAGCATTTGCAAACAGTTTGGACCCAGATCAAGTACGTCGGTCCTTATTGGTCTCAAACCGTTTGACAAACTTTTTGAATGCGCTTTCATAATGTACCCTTAAAGCGCCACCTATAATTTGCAGCAGACGACAGTTTAAAATTGTGCTGCTTTTTCAAAAATAACAAATCAGGCATATTTCGCAGACGATTCTCATGAAATATCATACCTTATTTTTCGAAAATTAGGAAAGGTTTTCTAAAATTGTCGTCTGCTGCAGTCGTAATTGGCGCTTTATACACATGTAGCGCCACTGAGAATGTCGTCTGTTGAAGTCGTCTGCTGTAAATAACATTATTGACTAAATTAAGTACAACTTGTGGTTTTATGGATCTGATTGGCTGAAAAAATGTTCTGGATTAAACAGCCAATGAAAACCTTAAGAAAAGTAAGGCTGAATCCAAGATGGCGGCCCCCATACCGATGATTTTTTTGAGAAAGAATATTCACATTTACACACCTCTGGAGTACTTATTTTGTGTATTTATCAGTGGAAGAAGTCATCCACATGAATGGTAAGTGTTATGTCACTGAAAATAAACTTTTTAAAAGAGAGGCTTATTTATTCTAGCACTTTCAATTGGTGAACCGGAGGTCAGTAAACAACAAGTCCCGATTCGTCTTTTAAATCAACATCTCTCCACCTATTTAGCCTTCGAAATAGCATGTCCTGGACAGATATAGCTATCGATTGTTTGATACATTGTTGGTGGTCCCTGAGAAGATTGACAGTATGACTAAAATTGGAGCCACATGATGGAGGTTTGTCCAGATGGAACCCTGGACTGGTCCATTATGATACCCAGATATGAGGGTCTATATTCTCTACAACAATGCAGTATACTATGAAATCCACTACTATGCATAGTTAGCTTGCTCTCGGCATATAGAAAGCTTGATGATCAGTCGTAAATTGTCAGTGAATCACCACAGATCAACCCTGTACCCTACCATTTTATTGTTGTATCTGCACTCCAGCATAAAAAGGTTCAACTCCCGCAAGCATATGACTGGGAAGAATTTGCTACAGATGGACCGGACATCCCAAGACTTTTGTATGGTAAAAATCATGTTGTTTTTTTTTAAATGTGAGTTTCCGAACCGTACGTGGGAAACAAATGAAACAATCACTGAGTGCCTCGATCATCCTACGGTACTTGTGTGTTTTAGACCCCTCAATCTCAGTTCGAGACAATTACAGAAGATTTCTGAAACTGTTGGGGAGTTGAAGAGAATCACTTGACAGTGTGGGTAATCTATATAACCACTATCTGATCTTCTTTAATCGAGCATGCCAAAAGCATTTCTTGCAGTATGTTTGGTGGAAAGATCCTTTTTTTTGCTTGCGGCGCTCTCGCCGCAAGCATTTCTGTCGGAATAGTGATACCCTCTACCTGGTTTGTCTATTTATATAAACAAACTGTTAGCATAACGGTCGTTGTTCTGTCAACAGTGATAAAAACCGGGACTACCGCACAAATTGAATAGAATAGAATACGAGTTGCACCTCGCTCTTTGACGTGTATCTAATGATTTTCATTCAGTTTTTTTTTGCGATTTTCACACAGTTTTTTAGCGCATCCCATAAATCTGAAAGGACAAGTTGTATTTTTATATTTTTCAAAGACTAATTCATATTTTCAAGGATGATTTTACAAAATTCCAGGACAATTGCAGGGCAAAAGGCACTTTTTTCCAGGACCAAGGCCAAATTTTTCCAGATCTGTGCGAGCCTGTAAGAGCATGTCTCATATTATATGCCATATTAACCCCCAAATTCAATTTGTGGATATATGTTGTGGTCATGGAATGTCGCTCACTGTTTTCATCCACTGGGACCTTGATCTCAGGAGTCAGTTCTGTAAAAAATTCCCCACAGCAGATCGCCTATTTTATTTATGGTAGCATTCCATATTTGGTATGTAGATACATCTTGGACCCTGGAGAGTCACCAAATGTTTCCAGGTCACTGTGACCTTGACCTCTGGTTTCTGTTCTAGCAAGGTCGAGCTCAGAGCTTATCTGTATATAATTTGAGGTAGGAATCCTAATTTTGGTGTGAGGATATATTTTGGGATCATGGCGTGTCGCATACACTTCTGGGTCAATTTGACATGTAGCTTGTGCATAAGCATGTATAAAAACACTGCAGATTTAGTTTTATAACTTAATTAATCATGCCACGATTGTCCAAACATGAACCATCTGGCACAATTGGAATGATATTGGCCCACTTCGAATCGAACTAAAGTTCCTACTAAAGATCTTACGCAATAGATGTGTGCGTACGTTTACACCTAAATGGCTACAGTTGCTCCCTTTTAATTAGTTGTCAAGTAAACAAAGTGAATAGCCCTGTATGCCCCACCTCAATTCTTCATCAAAGACAAAAAGGGTGTGAATAAACTGCACAGACTACTCTAATTAACAATTACGAATAAGAGGGACCGCAAATAGAACACATCAAGGATTTATTTTGTAAAATAAAAACATTTTGACGCTATTGATAGATCTTGAACCCATCTTGCTAGATAGGTCTAGAGGAGGGAACCAGATAAGCTACTAGAGTAATGGTGCTCTGACCCACCATTGATCTTAAGTAGGTTCATGACGTCACTATAGTAGCAACTATCGATGTTCGAATTGAAAATTAGTTACTATAGTAGGAACTAAACTTCGATTCGAAGTGGGCCATTATAATTGCCATCAGTAATCTATATAGAATTGCTACCAGTGAGTCTGATAATAAAAGTGGTCATTAATACACTTAAAATATTGTAATAATAATAATTCTTTCTTTTTCAAATGGATATGTTCATTACTCTATAAATGTAATTGTCTGCAGTAGAGTTGTATGATTATCAGAACTTAGCATCAGCATATAGACTAGCAACAAATTAGGAATATGTTTATATGGGAAACATGAAATGACTATTTGAAAAGTTCTAGGCCTTTTGGAAAGGCGATCAACTAAACAGCCCTCAGAGATCGTTATCAGGCTACAGGGACAGTTAAATATTGAGGCAGGTCTGGTTAACCAAAAATGACGACCTGACGTTAAGACGGCAACTTACGTCAAGTGTATCAACAATATTTGCATCGAAGATATCCGTTCTGGCTGGCTAACGTCAGTTCCAGACAAATAATAGGGCTTCGAGGGTAATTTGTATCCAGGTTTTTAATAAAAATAGTTTGAAACAATTACTTTAAATCACGTCTGATTCTAAGACAAATTTCAATTTGCAACTTTTGAATCTAAGGGTATTGCTATTCGATAGACTGTTGTCCTAACATTATTTATATTTTGGCATGAAATTAAAAACATGTTTTGCTGACGTGTTGATGTTCATTGTTGCCAAAACCAAAAAAAATTGATACATTGAAAATAAGTAAAATTTTATTAATTTCAATTTTTTGCGTTTTTAAAGTCCTTCAGTGTACGTTACTAGGTGCCGCTTTAGATAACTGTTTGTGTTTTTCTTTTTCCAAAAGAGTATCTTACCCGCCGACTCAATAACTATTGTTAATGTTCGTCTATGACGTGGTTTTAGTGCAGTGTAAACAATAACCAAATTTGGAGGTGTTCCCAACAAGGTGCACATGCTGTTTTTCAACTAGGCAAGCCCTCCTTTAAAAAGGAAAATTTATTGCCATTTAGAAGAAAAAGAAAATCTAGTACCACTAAGTCACAGGTGGTGACCCTAAAATGCGTAATAGACTGGTTCTCTCCCTTTAATAGCTTGTCAGCATGTTATATGCGTAGCGGAAGTGGAGCTTTATCAACGAGGGGAACCAATCTAAATTCGTAAAGGACTCCTTTTCGCGAAAAGGAGTTTTATTTTTGCGAAAAGGACTTTTATTATGTCTAAAGCTATTTATTAGGATTATGTTTGATATTTAATACTATAAAACTGATGTTAAACGATATTAATCTATCAATATATGCAGTAGAAATCGTTTTTGAAACGACATTTCACGGAAATGGCAGAAATGTGACTTACGAAAAGGAGTTTCACTATTAAGAAAAGGACTTTTTTCACTATTTTTTTTGTTGTATCTGATCTAGTTTATTTACTTATTTATTTATTTATTTGATTTGATTTGATTTGAATAATAGTAAGCAAGCAGATATCTAGTGATCAAAAATATAATCCGAAAAAAGCACCTGTGTACGATACATTATATAGCTGAGACTATGTTTGAATATCCATGTCCGTTTGCATGCTATTATTTTTAAGGAATACAGTAGAAATTAGTATTGTCTGAATAAATCAAATCTCCAGATGTCGAATATTGAGTATTTGAGACAATTGCACCATAAAAAGTTGAAATTGAAAAGGACTCAATTCCACGTAAAGGAGTTTTATTCGGGACACCTTAAAACGCTGAATTTTCTGCTGAATTCAGCAACTTGCTGATCAGCTAAAATACCATAAAACGCTGAACTGCTGATTTGCTGATTTTTAAGTAATATGTTTTGAACTTTGTTATGCATAATTATTTGAAGACTTTATGTTTTTTTTAATGTTTATCCATGTATTAAATTAGTACTTTGATGATAAAATTGCGTTTTGTTTTTAATTTTTCTGTGGTTCGTCGGACAATATTAATTATTGTTTCTTTGTAGTTTAAAAGTCTTTCAATTTATTCAAACGAAACTTTGTTGATTGATCATTGAAAACAAATTGATGAATTGATTGGATAACTATGATTTTTTGTTTGTTTTCCCTTAAGGTACAGCAAATGAAGCCCTTGATAACAGGGTCCAATAAAGTTTTGCTTTATAGAATTAACTGAACAATCCAATGAATTAATTAATTGTAACAATTTACATATTCTTTTATGAGACGCATTATGAGATTTCCAACCATGCGATATATGCACCCAACAAAGCCTGCTCAGATCAGCATGCGCACATGCTAATCTGGAAAGAGATTTTGCTAGTCGCTTGAATGTTTTATGACTGTCCAGGTACACGCCGAATAACATTAGGAGTTTCTAAGTGCACTGGCTCGTAAGAGTCAACACTTGTAAAAATGTCATGATACTTTAGTACTTATCGCATATGCGCAAAACCCAAGAGGCCCTAGTTTGTGTTGCTCCGGCTTACTTTAAGCTAGAGACCTATATTTTCGCCTCAATTATAATGAACTTTAATACCACCGACTGCTCAGGTGAGCTTGCACATCTGCGCAGGCTCACCTGAGCAATCACTGTTCGAAAATGCGATAGGCGTCAAATCTTCCGAATACACATGATTACTCCCTTATCAATTCGGTAGCAATGCATTAATTTAAAGCTAGAGACCTATATTTTCGTCTCAATTATAATGAACTTTAATACCACCGACTGCTCAGGTGAGCTTGCACATTTGCGCAGGCTCACCTGAGCAATCACTGTTCGAATATGCGATAGGCGTCAAATCTTCCGAATACACATGCATTCGGTAGCAATGCATTAATTTAAAGCTAGAGACCAATATTTTCGTCTCAATTATAATGAACTTTAATACCACCGAGTGCTCAGGTGAGCTTGCACATTTGCGCAGGCTCACCTGAGCAGTCACTGTTCGAAAATGCGATAGGCGTCAAAACTTCCGAATACACATGCTTACTCCCTTATCAATTCGGTAGCAATAAATCGCCTGCTGTTGCTCGAGTATCTACTTCAATAAACAAAGAGATTAGTGAATGTAGGTGACGTGTTGATCAAATCGGGATTAAGCGGGGAAGGTGTCAACATGTGATTAAAAAACATCTGGTTGCATGACGAGGTGTGTTATTATGACAGTTAGTAGCTCGATGTCCATTGGTCTGCGGCCATATAATGTGGCGTTACATCAGGGTCTGCGCTGTTTTATAGTGATCTAGATCAGGCCCGGCGTTTGGTCAATGGTAACTATTGAACTCGACCCCTAATTATATTTATTTGTTTAGATACATATCATCGATTGAAAAAGATGCTTCCTTTAATACAGTCTGACGTGTTTCTCACTAAAAATAGCTTAGTGTCAAACTGTTCCGATCCAGATTATGCCCAATGTTTTATGTTCAAAAGTTAGACAAGAATGTAAGATTGTGCAGATTTGTGCATTTGGCCCATATGCACACAATCGTTCTTTAAACGAACTTGTACAGCTATCTAGTTGGTTTGTGTGAATAATAAAATGCTCCTTATAGAGCCAAAAAATGGTTGAAGAGAATAAATGGATGTACTAATGGTACTTCAATGACCTGGTTTCACTCAGACCATTTATTCTACAATTGAATATACATTTTTAAAGGAAAAAAATCAACGGAGAGCAGCTCAATTTAAGGCTGTTTTAATGGTTTTATATGAGAAAAGGACTTTTCAGTGGTAATTGAAGGTTATTTCAATCGATTTAACCATTTTATTTCGCTTAAGGATGTTGTGGTCTGTTCCAATATTTATATGAACTCAACCATGATACATTCATCGAATGTCAGCTGATCTGTATCTACACTGTTTTCAAACGAATGTTAATAATTTTGAAACAGCTATGCGTATAGTGCACTTATTGGGTCTAATACAGTAGTACCATCTCTTGAATAAACCCATTTATGTAATTTGATAGACCCTGTGAGGGCTATTGTCATCTTTGCAGCTGAATGTAAAATGCATGGCTTAAAGAGTATAAACCATTATTGCGATGTAAACCACATCATGAGAAAGTCTCTCTTCCTCATTCTAGATTTCCTTAGCAACCCCGAGAGCCAAACATTCTCAGTAACACAGATCAGCTAGAGTCTTGAAAATTTGGACGTAGAGCCAATAATAATGGCACTAATCAGATTGCGCCTTTGTTGTTCGTAAACACAATGAAAGCATATGGATAAATCCTTTATTTGAGTCTCATCTTAGTACAACATAATATGATTTTTTTCCACAAAACGTGTATCCTATGATATGGCCTTTGCATGATTGAGATTACATTGCACGCTATCTTTTTTTAGAATACTGGTGAACCCATAAAAAGTTTATCATATGGTTGATCAGAATTATATTAATGTTCATTACATGTATCTGATTTTAGTAAACCAGGGTTCATAGCTAAGGCTGCGAGACGTAGCAAGACTATCTGTCATACCCTCTAGGCAGCGAATAACAAAGACGGTAATCAGACAGCGCGTTCGCGCAGTCTGATCTTCGTCTTTGCTGTTCGTACTAACAATGGTAGGTCTTGAAACGTTGATGTTAAGTTTAATGCATAAATCAGATTACGTTACACGCTATCTGTTTTAGAATACTGTTGAACTGACAACGGGTTTATCATAATGGATGATCAGAATAATTTTAATGTTCATTATCAGCAGATCAGATGTTAGTATACCAGGGTTCTCACAACACTGTGGTCAGCATAAAATTTTACGATTTATCGGCGAGCAGCCAACGCGACATCTTCACCAGCGAAGGTTTCGCCGTATCTACTTTTCGATTAGACAATCGCAACCCTTGGAAGGACAAGATGCCAACGCGAAGGCAACTTGCATACATAAACTTTGGAAGTAGACCAAAAACGATTAAAGTAGGACTCCTGTGGCGGATCCAGAGGGGGTTCAGGGGTGTTCATTTGAACCCCCTCCACGCCCCACCCCCCGTTTTTAAATATCATATGAAAATGAAATAATTTGGTCTCAGTGAGACCAAATTATTTCATTTCCATGGGAAAATGAGATATTTGAGAAAAAATAGATAAAATCAGTTATTTGAAAGCGAACATCCCACACATTTAAACATGTGAACCCTCTTTCCAGAAATCACGGATCCGCCCCTGGACCCTACGCATATGCGAAAAGTTCTAGTATCGCATGTGCTGGGACCCACAGCCCAGTTGTAGTTAAGGTTTAGGTTCGTCATTAAACAGCGATTCGGGCTTTAATTACTTTGCAACGGTTCTTTTATTTGGCATACCTCTGTGGTCCGTTAAAACGCACAGTTCCGAAAAGGACACGTGTCACGAAGCGCTCTTTTGGCGGTAACACAGCGTTACATACAAATGTAGCTATTTGACGCAATAGTCATACTCAGTATGTTTTGCAGAGATTGATATTGAAGTTGGGTACATAATTATTTTGGAGATTCCATTGAAAAAAGATTTGATTATGAGGGAGCCAATAAAATGAGTGGGCATCGAAGCAAGACCACCTGACTTTGTTACATGTACATGCGAATAATGGCACGGAGCATTGTGCGCAGTCTGGTTAGCACCTTTGGTATTCGTGGTCTGAAAGGCATCACAATTAAAAATGTGCAAAATTTCAACATTTTAGCTAGTCTCTGGGTCGCAGACTGCTCTATTCAATTTGATTACATATAAATATGGAAAGTACTATCCAACAACCCTTAGAACAAAAATGGAGATGCTCCAATTCTGAATAAAAGTAGAAAATCCCAACAGGTATAAAGGGTTAAAATAAATACCACTAAGTTGCTTTTAAAGAATAGTTAGTCTCCCATCAAGAGATATTTTGGACTCTTTAGAAGTAGATCTAGAATTACTCTTTTCAATTGGTCAGTATATGTATATGTATTTATATGTTACAACTTACGATATACGTTCATCATGTTCATCTGATCCTTATATCATGATATATGTCACTTTGTTATATATAGATCATGTTGATTTTCTTTCTGTATACATTGTGTATCAGAGAAATAAATCATTTTGACTTGACTTAACTCTGTAAGAGTATGCTCTTCACATGTGGAGGAAATAAAGAATATTATTATTATTCATGACCAATCAATCAATCAATCAATCAATTTATTACTCTCAGGTTACATAATATAACAACATAAGGAGCAATATGCATAATGTCACACATATATTGTTATGGCGGCACTATGACTCAAAGAGTTTTACAGTGGTCTTAGTTGGAGGACAACAGTTAATTTCGTTTCCTAATGATTTTCTACTTAACGGGTTTTGCACGAATTAATCGTGGGATAGCGTGGTTGTTTTGAACGCTTCTTGAAAATGATAGTTTTTGTTTCATTATTTAATGACTGTTTTGGATTTATTTAGCTTGATGGGATAGCAAGGTAGGCTATGATCATTTGATCTTTGTATAAATTTCCAACTGGTTACTCAGCGTGCGCTGCACGTCGTATCAATGCGAGAGTCGTTGATACGGCGTTAGGCGAACTCCGTCATCAGTAACGAGGTTTCGGTAAGTAGTTAAATGGATGGATTAGAACTTGGTTTTTATGGCCTTTTAGTTGTCTTTGAGTCATTTGGGCCGCCATAAGAATACAAGCAAATCGTAATGTTTCGCCATAAGTAGTAGTTTAAAAAGGATCCCTTTGCAACAGAAATAATATGTTTCTCATGAGAATATTCCACCAAAGACACGAAAATAGGTTACACTTGCTAATTGCTCGAGTTCTTTTTTGTCCGATTGTCCTGGTCGAAATTTCAGGGTATACCTGAAACATCCATTGTTACGTATCATCAGGAGACAATAGTGAAATCATGCCAACTTTTACAAAATATGGTGCTAAACACACACAGGGTAGTTCGACTGGGATACTATCACCATCGATGAGTGAATTACCTGGATACAAGCAACATCGGAGAGGTATTTTTGAAAAATGAAACAAATTCCAGCAAAGAGTACAGCCAAAAAAGATATAGTTTACATCGGAGACTTTTGCATATTGAAAAGCGCAAGTTCCACGGACGCCAGAAGTTTCCAGATGTGGTTAGAATGATCTCGATTTAAACTTTACATTTAAGATCAGCTTTGCTCATATGAGCCGCGACATGTGGTTTCCAACAATGTGGCATTTTGACAAGTGTAGACTCAGGCGAGCCGGTGCAGCCTCCTTTTAAGCTTAGAAACTCCAAACGCTGTTCCGTCAGTAGCTTAACACCCATAGAATATTCAAGCGAGTAGCAAAGGCTCTGATCAGACTGCGCATATGCGCAGGCTGGTCTGAGCCTTTGTGGGTCGCCATGCGGGGATCTAGAAAGTTTTGTCAAAGGGGGTCCAACTTTTACAACATTTTTTTAGTTGATAAGGGGATGGAGGATCCAAGTACCACTATAAGCGGTCTGAGCCTTTGTGGGTCGTCAGGTGGGGATTCAGAAAGTTTTGTCAGAGAGGGTCCAAATATGACAACATTTTTTTATGATAAGGGGAGGGAGGATCCAAGTACCACTATAAGCGGGCGTTTCGGTGGCGTACCGATGATGGCCCTTTATTAAATGCTGGCTTGGTAGCTTTGCGATTTTTCAGGTGATTGCACCTGAATTGCTAGAAAACCCTATATTTTTGTCATTTTAGGGGCCGGGGTATCCGGACCCACTGTCCTCCTCTGGATCCGCGCATGGATTCGCTCCCTCGTATATATTCCATAACCAACACAAAACATTGAATAACCTATACTTAAATTAAGATAAGAATACCGCTACAGCTAAAATATATATACTGCTCAACAAAAGCTTAGCACGGATACATAAAGATTAATTTTATATGTGAGCATATTATTTTAAGTTATAAAATTTCTGCTGAAATGATTGTTTGATATGTGTTTAAGTTAATCATTTGGAGTAATCTAATTTGATTTCTACTGCAATATTCGTTGCGTTAAACAAGGAAGGGGTCAGAAACGCGTTTCACCTGCATTACTCGCAATGCAAAATTGATACAGCATCGGTTTATAAAGTCTCTTGTTTTCCAATTAGGTCGAAACAGCATTTCTGACAAAAATTAAGGTCGTCTCAATTGAGCCTTTAAAGCAAACGTTGAGTCTCAGAAACTAATAGCGTCGTTTTATAATGGCGTTTGCAAGTCAAAAACAGTACTTTTTACGTTGCGAAGACATGCTTAATTGAAAAGGTTTTCGTGTTTAAGAGGGTGCCATAAGAAAGACAATTAAGGGTAAGGCAAGTTTATAAAAGTTTGTCTCTGCGTATTTGTTTCATGCAAAGTGACGTTAATCTGAATTCTAGGCTATACGTAGGTGGTAACGTTATCCATAGAAGACGTTTTCAAATGAATGACTAATAGAACTGTTCAGGGTGCTTGTGCCACACAAGCATCAAAAGGATTGCATTTACGCTTAATTCAGTTCGCTGAAAAGTCAAAAAATGGAAACTGGGCATTTTAACGTCATTATACGCAGAAACATGGCATAAACGGGTGCCATTCTCTGACGTTTTCAACGTTTTTCACCATTAAGAACCTTTTGCTTTACGTTAGAACTGAAAGTTTTAATTTTGGATGTGGGCTTGTATCCTTTACATGCGCATGGCATAAAAAGTAACGCCAATCCACTGACGCCTTACCAGATTACGTTTTGTCTGACGGTTACGAAAAAACATTAATTTTAAGATCCCCATACTTGTTAATTGACACCAAATAAAATATTTCATATTCATTCAAACTTGGATATGATATTAAATCCGTGATAAACTTTTGTTGAGCAGTATATATTTTAAATTTGAATCACATGACAACCAACATTAAACATCCATGTTACCCAAATGCGTAAAGTACTAATCTCACATGTGCTGGCCCAGTTTGCCGTACAACGGAAAAATGATGTGTAGCGATTTGCATGCTGGATAATTTCTAACGGACTTTTCAAAAAATCTGGAGAGAATTGAATGGTATAAACATTAAGCTAAAAGTATTTTTTCTATCTAAGAGGAAACCGAGCTTTTGTTTGAGTTTTAGATGTGAAGGAGTGCCTATATATTGGTTGGACTAATTCCAGTCTAGCCCCTTGATCCAGCAAATTAGCCCCTTTAACGTAGATTTGGTTTTATTTATTGATTGCAAATTTGACATTGTCTTAAATAATTTCAGTGATTCCTGCAGTGTTAGTTTGAAACCATTTGTGAAAAGGAATAATAGTAACTGCTTAAATGACCTATGTTTTAACTTATAGAAGTTATGCCCCTGATTGCAATCCCCCCCCCCCCCCCCCCCCCACACACACACATGAGGGTACTTAATCGCACAAGCACATCAAAATCGCTCACGACAGATCAACTGGCATATCCAGCCTCTGTCCACCCATGCACACATATCTAGTAAGTAAGAATTAAAGAGCGATTTCGTCTCCTTGCATAGTTAGCTCTACACTTACCATATGCTATTGTACTTTTGGGTAGTGGTGGCATTTGTCCTAAACGCCGACCAAAAAGTAAGAGGGTGTGATCAGAAAATACCACAATCATAAACTACAGACCAACCCATGGCACCATGAGGAAGAGCTACAAGTCATTTACAGTAACAAGACACCCAAAATGCAAACAAAGCAAAGGAACCAGCTTTCTCGTCCTCGTCAAGATGATTACAAAACTACAAAAGTCAAAG
Source organism: Loripinus fragilis (assembly GCA_964019695.1). Classification (NCBI taxonomy): domain Eukaryota; kingdom Metazoa; phylum Mollusca; class Bivalvia; order Lucinida; family Lucinidae; genus Loripinus; species Loripinus fragilis. Next base: position 40,184,756 of record OZ026515.1, read on the forward strand.
TAATACATACCAAAACAAAGACCAACACAGAACCCCCAGAAACAATGGGGGGAGCATAAAACAATAAATACACAAAAATAGAGCCACGACAGCAGCCTAAGCCACCAGGGGCGGGGGGGGGGGGCGTTTAAAGCATTTTGTTATAAACCTTATACGTTCGTCGATAGTATTAACGTGTTCGATTGTCACCTATCTGATGTGTTTATTGAATATACTGAAATCGTAGTCAAAACAATCCTACTAGGAATAATTTACAGTTGAAAAAATATACTATGCACAATAAGTTTAGCAATTTCTTATGTTTCGCATCTTTTTTGTGCTCATCTTTGTTCAGTGTCGATCAATTTCAATTGCAATGACGAGAACAGGATCTTAGGCAAATAAAACCACGAAATTTCAGACGCCATAATTTAAATTGGCATTTGGGGAGAGCAAGACTTGCAGAAGGGGTCAGTAAGCAAAAATCACATCCGTAGTAAGTAATGCTTAAATGATAAGCATGTGATTTTTCGTTTGGTGGTCTTTCATCTTCCTCATGCATCATACGCCTATAAAAACTATTGGTTATGTGACAGATGTGATAGAGATTTCATGCTGAAAAAAATCAGCTGCCATCAATGACGTCAAAACGTAGTCATCATTTGATTAAACTTCTAATGTAAATTGGCATTTCAATTCAACAGAGTATCAGTTTACAAAGATACCATAGGCTTACAATGTAACTCATCCTATGGTTGATTAAAACCTTAAGTTACTGAAAAATGGTGCGACGCATTTGCGAGATAACGGTGACGTAAGATTTTATCTTTCGGCTCGTGCACTATAGTAGAGAAGATGTTTCATTCAACAGTATTTGTCTGAATGTGTTGGAAGGCATCAAACAGTTTTACTTGTTAATGTGGTTTAAGAAAAACCGACTAGAAACGCCGTTTAAAGGCAATAACGTCAAAGCATTAGTGAAAACGTCAAATTGTGAAAACTTGGTCCTTTATTTCTCTGAGAAAGTTCAGAAAATTGCAGAATTTGCTATGCTTTTTTGGTTTTCAGTGACCAAACAATCGTTTGAAAATGATGTCGGCTTCCCTTAATGATCAGAATTACCCACGTTACCCGCTTGTCTTAAAATTAAACGTCACTTTAGCACGGCCGCTGCGTTTGGTAATTCTGTATTTTTTTAAATGGAAAATCTTGTCAGATGATCGGCGCTTGTATCTTCATAACAGCAAATGAAACTCGAGATCTGATGTGGATGGGCTCACCCATACAAAACAATTGCTAAATTTATTGTGCATAGTATAGTTTTGTTTCCACACCGGATAGACGGCAATCGAAAGCGCTATTCATCGACGAACGCGGATCAGAAATAGCAACAACGAGTGTTTTCGATTGCCATTTGTCACCAGTCGGGCGACTAATGGCAATCAAAATCTATGTCTAACTACTTTTGGTCTACGTTCATCGATAGGATTGATGTTTTCGATTGCTACCTTTCCAGTGTGGTTTCGCTGTACGCTTCATGAGTTCTGCATACAATTAAATCAAATTATTTGGAACTGCTTGTGCTTGTAAGATATATAACAATGATGATATAACATTCTTTTCCGTATATTAACGGTTGTAAAGCACCTGTGTGTGCTTGTATTAATGAAGCCAAAACTTCGTCAAAGTTGCCTTTGTTGCCCGACCCTGGCAATTTCACGACTGTAACGTCCCAGCATACAAATGGCTTTTTACTCTTTGCCTGCTAGTGTTGCCTGCTGATAACCTTTCTAAACAGTTTGGACCAAGAACAGACCCGACATGCGCGAATCCAGGAATTCTCATCAGGAAGGGGGCTTGTTAGGCCCCGGTCCAACTGATAGAAAAAAGCTCTGACAAGCTTTACTTCATGGATTGAATAGCGTATCGTGATTTCTTAACATGTAACGGAAACGTGTTCCCCAAGTGAATCGTCAGATACATTGTAAGAGTAAGTGTTTCTCATTGGTAAAATAAATAATTGAGCCGTGACTTTTGATTTCCAACAATGTGGTATGTGCGACCCACAAAGGCTCAGACCAGCCTGAGCATACGCGCAGTCTGATCAGAGCCTTTGCTAGTCACTTGAATATTCTATGACTGTTAAGCTACTGACCGAACAGCTTTTGGAGATTCTAAGCTTAAAAGGAGGCTGCACAGGCTCGTCTGAGTCTACAATTGTCAAAATGCCACATTGTTGGAAACCACATGTCGCGGCCTATATTAGTAAAGCTGTTCTAAAATGTAAAGTTTAGCTAACCACATCTGGAAACTTCTGGCGTCCGTGGAACTTGCGCTTTTCAATATGCAAAAGTCTCCGATGTATACTATATCTTTTTTGGCCGTACTCTTTGCTGGAAGTTGTTTCATTTTTCAAAAAAACCTCTCCGATGTTGCTTGTATCCAGGTAATTCACTCATCGATGGTGATAGTATCCCAGTCGAACTACCCTGTGTGTGTTTAGCACCATATTTTGTAAAAGCTGGCTTGATTTCACTATTGTCTCCTGATGATACGTAACAAAGAATGTTTCAGGTATACCCTGAACTTTCGACCAGGACAATCAGACAAAAAGAACTCGAGCAATTAGCAAGTGTAACCGATTTTCGTGTCTTTGGTGGAATATTCTCATGAGAAACATATTATTTCTGTTGCAAAGGGATCCTTTTTAAACTACTACTTATGGCGAAACATAAAGGTAGGTACACTATGTTTCTCTGCAAAATCTTGACTCGTAACTCCTCGTTTTAACGTCTGTAAAAGTAAAAACAACGTCAACTTACCACAATCCATTCTCGCACGCGACGTGTTAGGTTGTTTCTGATCTGCGATGTAAACAAAAATGTTGCATCCCGGGTATAGGGTGTGTGCACCTAGTTCACCGTAGATCATGAAAGATGGAGTTGACTTTTTTAGGTTAAGGATATGTTTGTAAAACTTTAGCTGGACTCGTTCAATTTGTGTTGCCAAAACCCCAGATCTCACAGCCATATAGCAGTCTTGTTAAATAGGTCAAATTGCAATTCGAGTGGTAAATTTAGGATTCTAATTTTACGAAGTAGTGAGAAAACAGCAATATTTGCTTGGTCGGCTATATGTTTTTTTGCACGTGTGAAAGAACCACTGCGACCTAGAAATACCCCCAAATATTTGTATTCCTTTACAATTTCTAATTCGCTACCCTTAAACAAAAACTTGAGATTCTTGGGTAGTCTGCCACCTGAAAATACAACAATTTTAGTTTTACTTATGTTCACTGTGAGTTTCCACTCGGTGCAATACTTTTCAAAAACGTCTAATGCTAATTGCAAGTCTTCTTTGTTGTTTCCAAATATTATTGTGTCATCTGCGAATAACAGGACAAGCAGCTTTATATAAATGTAAACATCTTCTTCGTTTACTTCACATTTAATTCCAGGAACTTGATTTCTAACCAAAAAGCTTTTTAAATCATATAGGTATATAGAAAAAAGCATGGGTGACAGGATTTCACCTTGACCCACTCCAATTTGGCAGGGGAAAAAAGCAGTTGAACCCTCGGATGTGGAAATTCTAGACTTTAGGTTACTATAACGGCTCAGATATACACATGATCAGTTTATTGTCTCAAAATTTGCATAAAAATCTGTCTTATAAAAGAGTCCAATGAAACAATCGATATTTGTTTTTGGTATGAAGAAGGTATTTGGTCGGTGTACTTTAAATTTAAGTTATTGTACACTCTGAGTTGGGCGGCTTGGGATCTTCGATGACCTTTAAACTTAATGTAATTTTGGCCCAAGCTAGTCACCAGCCCCATGTATGTCGGACTGATCAGGACTGATCAGGGTCTTCGTTGTCCGTTTAGAGGTGTATTAGACAACAAATCTAAACCTTGTTTTACCAAAATTGGTTTGATGCTTTCACATTTTTACTCACGAATATCGATTATCAAACTCAATTCAACAATATTATTTGCTTTTAAATCTCGAATAAATCATTTTTTTGAATCTCAAATACCGAAAGTCAAGATCAATCCAAATTTGTCAAATATTCGATATTAGATATTTAAAAAATTGAATGTTGGATCGAGTTTGATATTCAGTATTAAACATTCAAAAGATTTGAATGTTGGATTGAGTTTGATATTCGAAATTCAAAAGCTTTGCATGTTTTCGATATAAAACATTCAAAATTTGAATTTTGGGTTGAGTTTGAAGTTCGACATTCGCTATTCAAAAGATTTAAAACTTGGATTGAGTTATATATTCTTTATTTAAGATACTGGATATTCTACATTCAAAACTTGAATGTTGAATACCGAACATTAAAAAAAAAGTATTGGTTACTCAGTTTCTACCGTTTTTTTTTTTTTTTTTTGAAAAGCGATTTTTGATAAGTCAGCCCAGCAGGATCCACACTTTGTTTCACATTCAAATGGGCCCTTCAGTCGACATAACTTCACACGGAGGCCAAAGGGGGGGGTACTCTAATTTGTTCTTCATATGTATGCTTGGGCCCCGCATCTACCGTTCACCCCCCCCCCCCAAAATATCAGGAATTTCAAGCACCCCCAAAAATATTCTTAACACCCCCAAAAATATTCATTTTTCTGAAAACCAAAAAGTATATTGAAATTCAAAATTTTGAGCCCCAAAAATGGCCCAAGCCTACGTATGTATGAAAATATCAGAGTACCCACCTCCCCCTGGGACGGAAGACGCTCATTAGATGAACATTCCCGTGCGGACAACGTATGAAGAATCCAAACTGTGATTTCAACGTAAAGCTCATGTTATTAAACAAGGAGGGAAAATCCTGGATCCGTGCATGACCGACAGACCGTTTTGAAATTTGATGCTTGATGCTGGGTGATTTGCTGAACTACTGAATTTCTTGTAGCTGGTTATGCATCTATCTATCAATCTAAAATCGGCGCATAAGTCACAACTCAATTGCGCAAGTGAAATATTACATCTTCAGGCACGAAGTCATCACAACTATTTGAAATGCATGTCGACCAAATGTCAGACTCATCAGCGCACACAAAGAAAGGTGGTAGTCCAAGGCTAAGACAAATATTAAAGCAGCTCGAACCCCACCAGATAATTGTGCATGTATGCTACCAGTTCTGCAATATACACCGCAGCGCATGCAAGTTAATATAATAACTTCTTGCATTTGCGATAAGTACTTAAGAGATATTAACAGATGCCTCCATTCACATGTTCATAGATCCATAATTTTACCATTTCCGTCGGTGTTAGTTGCTCAAAATTTAAACTTCTGTACCCTTCTGTATCATTTCTTTTACTCTGAATTCAGACAGTTGAACTTGATGTTAATTTTCATAACAAATAAACTTCATTTTATGGAACATTTATACATTGCCATTTGACAAAATTGCAAACGGTATCAGCAGTGCTGTCATTTTGAATATTCGTGTCATTTTCTCAATTATTGAACGCGTGTCGATAAAGTCAAGTCAAGTCAAGTCATTGTTTCCACGGTAGACAATATGAACGAGGCGGAGCAGGGTGTCTACAGAGAGCAAAGGGTTTCTATGGATAATATATGCAACGCGTCGGGAGTAAAACTCATAGATTTATGTCAAGGCAGCGATCTACGAATTGTTAATGGCCGAGTTGGAGATGACGCGAACGTTGGCAGTTTCACCTTTGAATCGTCGCGTGGCAGCAGCCTGATCGATTATGGCGTCAGGTCTGCGTAATTTATAATATGGCCACGAATTTTGGCTAAGCTGCCTGTGTAAAATATCCAGAATTTACTCTTTGCATGCGTAGTAACTTTATATAATATTCGAGTCGTTGTGAGTTTTTAACCTGCAATTAAAGTAGTCCAACAGGTTAGACGTACACATGCACTCATTTATTGATTTGACTTTTTCTAGATGTGCAATGTGACGTCTAACACGGGTCCTATGCAAGTCCCTGTCGCACTTTTAAAATTTTAATATAAGGTGTCTTACTGTACAATTTCGGGCCAAATCAATGTCTTAGACTGAAAATACTTGAAATCTATTATAAAAACTACATCGTAGTGTTCATGCCGTCCAATTATCCATAATGAAAGAAGCTATCGCTTCAAACTTTCATTTGGCCGCCATTGTTGTTGAAAATAACAACACGTGAAATTGGTTACAACGAAAGCTAAAAATATTTTTGACGAAATTTTTTTGACGAATTTTCTTACGCAATTTAAAGATTTGCATGTTCAAACATCAAAAGGTAAGACAAATCGGAACTGCATACTGCTCAGCTTTACTTTAGAACAAATTTGTTCTATTTATATACATGTATGTGCAAAATGGGGAAAATTAGGATTTGTGGTGTTGGAAAGAAACACTCTTCAATAGTACTTTTAGGGTGGGGTGGTACTACACCGTGCCATTTTTGCACTCTTTCATTTTTTTCTGGATGCAAAGCTCTTTTTCTGATTGACAATGTCCCCAAAGTGTAATGATACTTCATTCTAACTATTTAAGTGGTTTGTTTGACTGCATTATCTGGGTGCAGGTATCCCAGTGGGGGGGGGGGGGGGGGGAAGGGGGGGTACTGTAATTTTTTTCTTCATACATAGGTTTGGACTTAGCATCTACTGTTTTCTCTCCAAAATAACAGGAATATCAAGCCCCCCCCCCCCCCAAAAAAAAATGAAATATTACTAACCCAAAAAATATCCCCAATTCTGTACCTTGACCTTTAGAAACGACCCTAAAATGCATAGAAATGACCCCTTTTGTGATGACTCCTAAACATATCCACAAAAACTTCATACCCCAAAAACTATTCATTTTTCTGGAACCCCCACCCCCCCCCCCAAATATTGAACAAAAAAAAAAGTCCACGCCTTGGTATGTATAAAAATTACAGAGCACACACCCCCCCCCCTCCCCGGCCAGATGTGTGGTACCTGCTCAAGCTATGAATAGCTTCTCAAAATTAAAGGGGCAAGATGTTAATTGGACTACATTTGCTGTATTTTCTGCCTGAAGGAGGAGATGGTACTTTGGTGTAGTTGCATGCGTTATTCAAAGTACCATATTCATTTCACCGGTTTCCTGTCTTTCTCCTTTCTTTGTTGGCTGGGGGAAGGGCTGGGGAAAATGAAATAATTAATTTGTAGGGGTAATCCAGTCCAGTTTTGTAACAGAGTTAAGGTGGTGCAGTGACCTATATATTAATTTGTATATAGGTCACTAGGTGGTAACAGCATTTTCTTCAAGTAATGGCCGACTATGTCAGTCCAAGGATGTAACTATCGACTTGACAGGAGTGGTGGACCATCCCCTCCACTCCCCAGATCTGCCCATCCCCTCCACTCACCAGATCTGCTCAATCTTTGGCTTATATGGGTTGTTGTAGCTAGTCCACACAGAAGTACCAGATACCAAGTGCCACAGCTTCAATAATACATATACATGGTGCTCCCTTATCGTTACTGCTTTCCTTTAAGGGGATGATGATTTTGCCATCAGAGTGATTATAATATACTAGCCACTTATACGCAAGATTCATTATAAAACAGATCGTTTTCAGAAAGGTTTACTGCAGGCTTCGCCCATGTAGAGTCAGAAAGTCAGACGATGTGTTTTACAATACTCATGAATGGGTAGTCCAGGCCTGTTTGGTGGGTTATGTGTACTTTTATATAAAAAAACATCTACTTGAACATGGCAGAAAAAATGCTGAGAAACTTAATGTTAGCAAGTGTCAGCCATTATGAAATTCTAGAGGGAGGGAGGTTTGGACCAAGGTTTGCCCAAATCAGAACAGCAGTTTGTTTGTTTTTTCTTTGTGGGGGAGGGGGTGCTTGTGAACACAGAACAATTGATCTGCTTGTTTGTTCAGGGTTTATTATAAAAACAGTCACGGATCGATATTTAAAACGTCCTGAAGCGATTGGAAATATGAAAACTGATTGAAAAACATTATTTTGTCCTGTGCCTAGTTTTACAATAGCGATAAGAAGTGTGTATTTTGAAGCACAAAAATGTAGTAGTTAACGGGTCTGACATTGTTAGATCCGCATCTGCCTTGTTTCAATTTTACATGAAGATTAGATGTAGGTATGGCTGCAGAAAAGTTGGCCGTGGTTTCTTTGATCTAGTCTTGCAGATAGTGACATACTTTGAAAAAAAACCTACCTATCTATTTAAACCTTTATGCGCAGGTAGTCGGAAGCATTTTTTGCCTTCCGTCATGGTCACAGGGAAATCATCATTGTTGTGATAAGAAATGATAGGGTACTACAAGGTTTATACTCAGTTCTATTTTATTGACAGGTAAAATTCAAAGACTCCTGGCAAAAAAAGATTTGCCTCAAAACAATGGTGACTAAATACTCTATTTAGCAGTTGGTTATGCTATAATACTCTCCTATGCACATGCAAATTCAACTGCGTGACTGTTTCTTCAGTCTTTTACAGCCACAGACCCTGGTGTGTCCCGTTTGTATCGGAGACACAAACATCTTAAATTAATAAACTGTATTATGCCCTCAAATCGAGTTGAAAAACAAAAAACGTGTTTTTTTCGTTTTCGTTAAATTCGTTCGGAAAATGCAATTCATTTTTACTTTAACCAATGACGGTTTCGACCCAGATTTGACCTCGATGTAAAATGTAAACAATGGCGGCGAAAAGGCCAGTGCTCTGGGTAAGTCTCGATAAAAGACATTTTTATGCAAGCTTCTTTTGATAATTTTGGTGGAAACAATGAATTTAAGTATTGTTTTTGTCATTTACATACGTGAATTGATTTGATAACGCGCCAAATGACCTTTTTTTAGCCGGAAAGTGCAGCGCAGAATTTCTTTGCGGAGCTTGCTAAAGGAAAATGATCGAATCCTAATGAGAGTTCGCGTTCCGAATGATAACAAAAAATGAAAATGACAATATATAAATGTGAAATATGAACAACTGGAATGCAGAACTCTCATGAATGGGAGTACAATTAAAGTTGCTTGAAAACAAAAAAAATATATAAAATAATGTGCCAAATAGCTCGGATCCACGTCAGGATCGACTTGTTTGTCGGGCCTGATCTGGGTCCACGCTGTTTGCGAGGGTCATCAGCTTGAAAACAAAAAAAAAATATATATATATATAAAATAATGTGCCAAATAGCTCGGATCCACGTCAGGATCGACTTGTTTGTCGGGCCTGATCTGGGTCCACGCTGTTTGCGAGGGTCATCAGCAGACAAAACAAAGCATGCAAATAATAACAAACTGCTTTGTCGCATATGCATGCGATCACGAGTGTAATACTAAAGAATGCAAGTAAACACACATTTGTAAATATATTGTTAGGATCTTTAGATGTGCTAAGTTATTATCCAAAACCTGACGTGTATGCAAAAAGGTGCATTTGTTCGTGAAAAATTTGATTAAATGGATACAATGGAGACCCTGAACAGACGCTGTGTTCTGCGGCGTCTGTTCTGGGTTTGCACTGTTTGAATACGTCCCACATAGAGGACACTATTACGGGTTAAGAGCGCGTTAAAAAAAATTATCAAGCAGAACGCGTGTTCCGGGTACTCAAAAGAACCGTCTCATTGAGACGGTTCTTTTGAGCGCCCAAAACACGTGGTGGTATACCGGTATACGTACCATAAAAGAAAATATTTTTACTTCCCTCGATAACAGAATAACACCTTTAGAATATCCACTGATTGAATGATTTGTAGCATACCCGATCTCTGCCCCAAATGTCATTCATCTGTGACGCAGAGTGATTGGTCAATTCATTGTAATAGCTGAAGGTATACTTCTACCACGACCTCTAAGGCATGACCCTCGATTTATTCAATGCATTTACCGTTACAGTCACGCCTCTAAGCGTTTGGTGGAAGTGTAAACACCATATCATGCAGGTAAAATACAAACAACTTTATTAATTGATCTCTGCTATCTTTTTATGGATATTCACCGTATAGCATCGTACACCGGATATAGCGATTGCCGAAGCGAGGAAATCCTCACATGTTGATGTACAAGGTCGGTGTTTCTTCTATTATTTTTCATGTTTTATAAGATTCGGCTTAAAGGATATAGTGATGGTATCGTTAAGACATTGAAGTTTATCCCTGGCTATGAGAATTAGCCAGGAATAATCGGTCAGCACTACAATTGACAAAATGACCTGCCCAATCACTTGTATTTTACACGACTTTTGCCTCGTCTCCCTGAAATATGTTTATGCTATCGAATGTATCGCTAAGAAAGATAAATTTTCGCTTTCATATGGCTTCTACGTTGTCATAAGTACTTGCCAACGAGGTTTTACTTCCCGATTCCATTTGGTTCCATCAATATTTAGGAGGAAAAATCCCTCCTGCTGTACGGTCTATAGCAGTTTGTTGACACATCAGTGTACGTAATATAGCAAAATAAGTGTACGCACTATAGCTAAGAGACTAATGCTCAATTTTCCCGATGTAAATGTGAAATACATCTAAAATTTAATCTGCATATATTTGTATACCAGAAAAGAGTATTCTCATGTTACTGGTCGCTTAATATTCTTTGTTTTATAAAGAATACACGGAAATAGGGAGACAAAATACTTAACTTAGATGATTGCAACCGTTCTACAATTTATCTGCAGTGTTGAGCATTTACAATTTTAGACCAAACTAAGGAAGTTGCATTCGGTTAACAATTAATCTGCTCTTGGATTGATTTAGCTGCCCTACTATTCTCAACCTGAAACAAGTTTAGAGTTTCTTAAAACATCCAAAAGAAAACGCTGCTGGGAATATAAGAACAGAAGCCAGGACTGAGAATAATAAATTTAGGCCTCGACGGAAAATAGACCTGTCTTCGGTGTTTTCGACAAAGCAAGACTCAAACCAGTCTCCTTAACTATAGAGAGTCTAGATATGATACTTTAAAATGAGTGAAAAACAAATGCGCTGATCAGACTGTGCGGATGCACATGCTGGTCTGCGCCTTTATTGTTCACAAGTCCAGAAGACAAGTATACTGACGCCATATTGGTGCCTTCCATGAATGTCTCCGGCTGCAGTTTTGGGCATGGTGTATACAGATACACACTTCTGAAAACCCAAGTTTGCAAGCAGAGAATCTACAGTATCCCTTTTCCTATCATGCTTACACACCTATAAAATAACCCCCCCCCCCCCCCCCGCCAAATCACACTTTTAAATTAGAGGAAAGCATGTCTCTAGGCGGGTACATGATGAAAGACGAAAATAAACTGTCAAAGAGAGAATCGCCGTAGTCGATTAAAATTCGAGATAATTGCGCAGATCTAGAGCGGGGACAAGGGTCCAGAACAAATCACAAGTTCTATCACTTAGCAATTGGACTCCACCCCCTTGGAAAAAAGTTTGACGCCCCCTCCCCCTGGATAACATAATTTATTATAATGTTGGACCCACCCTGGAATTTCGGAAAGTGAAAGAAGTCACTGGACCCCCCCCTCCACACACACACACAAATAATTAAAAAAAACGCCAGAACTTGCCTCTCCGTCACTAGTCTATCGGATGAGACTTAGAGCCGTGGTTCTGTCTTCATATGACCATAACAGTCGGTGGGTTGTTAAACAAAAAAAACAGCAATTGTCAGTGGACCTGGACCCCTGACTTGATCCGCGTGTGCCGTTAACGTGCATTTCCAGGCATTTCCGTCAGAGGATGGGTGGGGGGGGCATCGTCTCTGTCATTTTTGTCTGCAGACAGTACGGGCCCAGATCTGGCCCGACAGAACCAAACTGTTTGAAACTCTGACGGTATTTCTGATATTTTTTTTCTTATACACTTTCTAGAAACAAAGGGACCGATAAGACCGGTGGTGCGCAGGCTGGTCTGGGCATTTGTTGTTCCATTGTATCAAAGGCGAATTTCTCGTGACAAGGTACATACGATCTTTAAAAATTCTAAATTAAATGTCAAGATCTACTCTCGTATTTACCCCCGGCGTTAATGCCGAGGGGTGTATAGTTTTCGTCTTTCCGTTTGTCCGTTCGTCCTTCCTATATTCGTTAGGTTGTTAGTTCGTTCGTTCGTAATTCCGTTAATTAATTTCTCTCTCATTCTCTCTCTCTCTCTCTCTCTCTCTCTCTCTCTCTCTCTCTCTCTAAGCGAACGCGAATCCAGAAAGTTTTGACTCTGACATAAAATAAAAATCCATTGCCGTTTTTTTGTTGGTGAGGGGAGAGAGGATCCAAACACCACAAAAGCGGGCCATCATCAGCCCGCCAGCGAAACGCCATTTGATGGCCCAGCATTAAATGCTGGCTTAGTAGCCTTGTGAATTTTAGGGGTATAGCTTTGTGACTTTACAGGGAGGGGGGCTCTTGGCCCCCTATCTTCCCTGGATCCGCATATAACTTACATGTTAAGCACGTTTTCATGAGGATAATGCCTTAGTGTGTGTCTGTTGAATTTCTGTCTGTATATCAGTCTGTATGTCTATCTAAGTCTCTCTCTACATGTACCTGTCTGTCTGTCTGTCTCTCTCTCTGTCTGTCTCTCTCTCTCTCTCTCTCTGTCAGCATATGTGGTGTAGTCCTAGCAGACCAGGGATCACGAGCTTGATGCCGGGCATTTCAAGTCTTTTGTTGGGACTCTAGATACGTCGTTCCCATTCCTGTTTAACCTTTAATAGCTGATGGAAGCCCATTATCGTATATTATGCATCATTTATCCGTAACCACTACCCCTCCTACGAGTAAAAGTGGGGCTAACGTCTTGTTGATTTTCTAGTGCCCTGTTATATTATGCCCCACTCCATCACAGGTGGACATAATTGTGTCGGATTAGCCCAACTATGTATAACATAATTTTTACTTGGGTAGAGACCAGGGCCCGGAATTACAATGCCTCCTCAAAGTTAAGGTAGACTTAAGAATTAATTTTTCAGCAATAAAGGGAACACTTGTATTTAATGAAGGTGTGGGGGGGGGGGTCCTCTGATATGTTCATACGTACATAGGCTTGGGTCATTTTTTTATATCAAAATTTTGAATCTCGGCAAAATGAATATTTTGGGGGCACATAGATTTTGTGGATTTTTTTGGGGGTCATTACAAAATTGGACTATATTTAGGGGTCATTTCTATGTATTTTAGGGTCTTTTCTTAAGGTCAAGGTACAGAATGTGGGATATTTTTTGGGCTGCTAAAATTTCAAATATTTTTTGGGTGCTGTAAATTCTTGATTTTTTGGGGTGAAATGTTGATGCTGGGCCCGAGCCTACGTATGAGAAAAAAATTAGAGTACCCCCTCCCCCCTGGGATTAGAGCTAGCTTGTTCAAACATCCAAAATTACTATAAATTATGGCCGAGATTATGCGAGTTTTGGGTCTGTCTGTTCAAATATCCTAGACCTTTCTATATATGACGTCGAAGCCGGGTCTTCGCTTCTTGTGTACATAAAGTTTGAGAGGGTTAGTCAAATTGACAGACAGAGAGACAGACAGACAGACAGACAGACAGACAGACAGACAGACAGACAGACAGACAGACAGACAGACAGACAGTCAGACAAACAAACAAACAGGCCGACAGACAGACAGACAGACAGACAGACAGGCAGGCAGGCAGGCAGGCAGGCAGGCAGGCAGGCAGGCAGGCAGGCAGGCAGGCAGGCAGATAGATAGATAGATAGATAGATAGATAGATAGATAGATAGATAGATAGATAGATTGCTGGCATATGTGCAAGCTTGCATATTCCTTAGTTGTTTGACATTGTAATAAGCATTAAACTTTGAGTCGCCACTTGAGATTTCCAACAATGTGATATGTGCGACCAGGAAAGCCTCAGATCAGCCTGCGCATACGCGCAGTCTGATCGGAGCCTTAGCTGGTCGCTTGAATATTCTAAGACTCGTAAGCTACTGATTGACCATCATTTGGAGTTTCTAAACTTGTCAAAATGCCACATTGTTGGAAATTCCATGTCGTGGCGCAAATTTATAAGTTTAATCTAGAATGCTGTTTTTAAATTTCGGACATAGCACGCAGTATTTTTTAGCCCACTCTTCTTCCTATTGTCCAATGTCATTGCTCACACGGTTGTTATAACATCGGTAATTAATGACTATTTTGTCAGTGCCGTCCCAGGGAGGTGGGGGAGCATGGGGTGCCCCCACACGCCCCACCGAAGAGGCCATGAGTGCCCTAAAAAAAATCGCGCCGTATATGATATTGCGAGTATGTACGGTAATGCAATTATTTAATACCCAGATAACCTAGATGATAACAGATTACCTACAATTCTGCAGAAAGAAAAGGTGACCGTGGGGGCACAGACATGGCCATGAGTGTGGCCTGGGCTTGTAAATGATAGGATTTTAAATCTCTTGTAGTCTGGTTGCTGAGGATAAAACACTTCTGTGCCCCCTCCCAGTCCCAAAGCAAATTGGGCATTTTGGGTGCGTGGGTGGGGGGCACTTATCCCCAGTCCCAAGGCTGTGGGGCTGAAGTGTGTGCCGCCCCCTCCCCCTATCTTCCATTCCGTTTTTGCTTTCATTGCAAATCCCTTGTAGTCCAATACAAAGCTAATATGCATTAGCTGTGCCCCCTACCCTCCCCCGACCAGAATCGTACTGGGCCTATGCTATTGGGTTGGGGGTAAATGAAAAAGTACGAAATGCAGGGGAACCTATGCCCAATTTTTCCAACATTTTTTTCTTCAAATTTTAAGCCCCCCCCCCCCCCTTCCCTTCTCATGGGCTCTGCTGTTTTTTCTGAACATTGGGCTGACTCGGACTTGCATTGCAAATGATGTGCCCCCCTCCCCCACATGGGAACCTTACCAATGCTCCAAGAGGACGACAAGGAAATGCAAAACAAAATAGTTAGGAACAAGGTGCTGGAGTGTACAACCTTACTTAAAATTGAGGTTATAGAATATGGAAAAATGGGTTTCTAAATGGCTTGAAATGCATTCTCAGAGACAACGATTTCAATGAGAGGGGGGTTCAATCCCCCTCTCATACTCTTCCCACGTCACTGCTTGCGCCTTTGGCTTTCAGTGTGCATCTTCGTAAACAACACCTCTGGGTCCAGCCCTTTTTGTACATATATTTCGTTGTATTTAGTTTATGGCAATGTGTTGTGTATGATTCAAACTTTGATTTACATATACAGCTGCAATACAGTAAAAGTAACAAAGAGGACGTCACGATGACTTATATCATTAGTAGGCTACGTCTGTGCTACGTTTGACAGATAGTAATTTGTCTATGTATATAGAACTGTTAAAATTATAGCACTAGACAAGATTTTCACAATGATTTTGTCTGGCTATCGACCGTACACTACGAGCAGGAATTTTTGCTATAAAACGTACACTTTCCTCCTATAGACCGTACACTAAAACGACTAAAAGAAGAAAATTCAATCGTCAAATGCAGCTTCAAAAGTACGGTTAGGGTATTTTTAGTGGGTTCCTATGATGTTCTGAGATATTTGACATGGTTCTTTATGTATTTCGTATTAATAGTGTACTTAAACAGCCTTTAAAACACGTATTTTCGTGGCAAACAATAGAAAATCATCAGTGATTAGCGGAACATTTCTGTTATTCGTAGCTGCTATAGATTTTTGATGACTTTTTGTTGTAGTAAGGAATATACATCGATGTATCAGTAACGTCAGAAAATGTGTTTGCGATGATATTTCACATGTATAAATGAGAAAAGGGGATAAACACTCACCTCGTACATCAACGTTTGAGGATTTCCTCGCTTCGACAATCGCTATATCCGGTGTACGATGCTATACGGTGATATTGCACAGGCTTCCCGGGCCACGCGAATTTTATAATTATAATTTAAAAGAATGATGAATGACTGGGGCAGAGAAATGGAGTAGTATAAAGGGGTGTTTAGACGGCATGATTTAGTCGTCCTGACTTAGTCGTACATTACAAATCAGCTCGTGTAAACACTGCTATTACAGAGTCATATATGATTTTAGAGTCAGGACGACATGTCATGGGGGATAGAACTGGTTCTATTTGCCATTACAAAATCATGGCGAATTAGCCAATCAGCTTTGAGGTCACTGGGGTTAATTGCTTTCGGAGCAAGATAAAAGAGATAACCCTAAACATGCCAGTATTATGTCCTGAAAATGGTGTCTGCTGCATATATTCAAGTGCACTTCAGAGATCTTATCATGGAAATAAACACTATAAACCCTGACCAGACTGCTTCCAGAGAACAATCTGATCTGGGTCGATATTCTTCGCCATAAAGACTACCTAAGAACATAAGCAGATGAAATAGCAGATGACAAAAGTTGTGACTTGCGGGAATGAGTTTTAACACATGTACTTAGCTATAGCAATGCGACAAATGTAGAGCATGATGAGATAGCTCAAGGTGCACAGCAGTTTTCTTCACTGTTGAAAGAAATCACACATGGCATTGTAATGCCGTCTAAACAGAAAAATCATACATGACAAAAATCATGTATGATTTTGTCAGGCTGACAAAATCATGCCGTCTAAACAGGCCTTAAATGTTGGAATTGATGAGTTACCAGAGGCTAGCACGGGGACGGGAGGGCACTTCTTGGATTAGCCTTCAAACTACTCCGATTAGCGCCCTATCGATACACCACAAAATATAAGTGTACACGTCTGGTGGAAATTTAATTTGAGAATTTGACTTGAAGATCATGCCTTAGAATTTATGCATTTCTCAGATGCCATGTCGCCCATGTGAGGGCGAGAAACATGTATTTGTTTATGCCTAAATAAAGTATACTTGACTTGACTTGATTAGGTAACGAACTACCGTTTTCACACCCCGTTAATGGTCAGCGCGTGGCATAAACCACAAACATACACGAGCCTAAACATCACGTTAAATCTCCTTGATCATGATAAAAAGGGATCAATCACCTTAATTAAGAACAGAACAGAACAGAAATTTTATTTTAGACTTAAGCATACAAGCTCATCGTCATTACATCATATAAACATTTACATAGTGACACGGGCTTGGCCGTGGACATAAAAATAACATGAATAAATAGATCGAGAGTGAAGTATTTTTGGATTTTTTTGTTTTTTTTGTTTAGATAATAGCAATTTCAAAATTTAAATATTTTGTTTTTTAGAGAGCTACCTTGTATATAGGTCAATTCTTGTCTGGTGCATAGATGGTATGTGTGGGATCGATGATCCAACCGCACCCCATGCACCAGCCACCAATTTACCTGATGCTCGACTGAATGTACTACATGTAACTATCCAACTTATCTTATGAACAAAACACACTTTAACTTTCATAAAGAAAGAAAAAACAAGAAAAAACTATCTGTCCATACAGTCTACTCATTGCTATTCATACCAGTGTCAGACTGTTTGGGTCCAGGCCAAGACCTACATCCTGTCGGTCCTGACCGGGTCCAAAACTGTTTGCTTTGGTTATTTGCAGACGACAAAAGTCACCGCTGGCAGGATTATCCGCACGGTCTGAACAGCGTCTAAGCTGTTGCTGATCAGTCAAAATTGTTTATCAAAGCTGTTTGCATCCAGATCAGGGTCGACAATATGTCGGTCCTGATCGGGATTCAAACTGTTTGCCTAGGTTGTCAAGCCGCGAGCCAGGAATAAGTTAAATCTCCTTGATCATGATAAAAAGGGATCAATCACCTTAATTAAGAAAATAGAAACCTACAACTCAGCTGAGCACGAAATTTATCGTGCTTATAAATGTTAAAATGCCTACAATTGTTGGCATTTTAACATTTATTAGCATGATTAATAAAACATCTACAAGGGCCTGGATGGGGATATCCAAAAGTCGCATAGCCAACAAAATTTATCTCGGACAAATTGTATATATCGAAACCAACTAGATAGCTGTACAAGTTCGTTTAAAGAACGATTGTGTGCATATACCTTAAGGGAAAACAAACAAAAAAGCAAACAAACAAAAGCAAGTTGCTGAATTCAGCAGAAAATTCGGCGTTTTAGGGTGTCCCGTTTTATTCTTACGAAAAGGACCGCGTTTTTCGGTTTGTGTAAAGGACTTGATCTTCATATATTACGTTCACGAAGAGAGCCTGGACTTTGGACGATTTATAATGCCTGGTATTAAATTACTTCCTGATTTATATTTATAAATGATCTTAATAGGTTAGCATTTTGCAAAATGAAGCATGTGCTCATGAGCACATCGAAATATTGATACGTTATCACGTTTAAGGTTTTTTTTTTATTTTCAGACTTGTCTGCAAAGGCAACATTTTTTATAATTTAAAAAAAAATAGCAAAGTTTTGAAGGCTAAAATGTGCCCTAGAATGCACCAAATTGCACCATTTTTTTTAAATTACAGCGGGGGGGGGGGGGGGGGCAAGCCCCCGAACACTCTAGCATGGCTTAGCGCCCTCTGCGCTCGCAGGAAAAAACTTCATGTTTCAAATATGATGAAAAACATTTGTATTTTGTGACATGTTGGAAGGAAAACGAGAAGCTCGAATCATCTCCTACAAGCAAATATTATGCCAAGTTAAAGCAATACGGCAATTTAGTTACCGATAAGTACGATTTTTCTTTCATAAATATGTTTTGTGTGCTCTGGAAATATGAGACCCATTATTTAATATTTTACACTAAGTTCGAATCAACTCCTACCTTAAAGCAGTGAGGGTTCCGTAGCGAGAATGTGGCCATGCGCAGACTCATATGGGCCTTAGCTGCTCGAGAGAAATATTAGATTACCGAAAATTGTTATATTTTTTCAGTGTTAAGCTTTCATTTCACATCGCCCATATCTATCCCGTTTTAAATCAGTGAGGGTTCTAGCGAGAATGTGGCCATGCGCAGACTCATATGAGCCTTCGCTGCTCGAGAGAAATATTAGATTACCGAAAATTGTTATATTTTTGTTTTCAGTGTTAGATTTTATTTCACATCGCCCATATCTATCCCGTTTTAAAGCAGTGAGGGTTCTAGCGAGAATGTTCCCGTGCGCAGACTCATAGCTTGAGAGGAAAAGTGTTATATTTCGTCGTTCCGTCCACAATCATCTGCTTCTAATCACAGGTTTAGATAAACATCATTTTTGAGCGTACAATTGTTAATATTTTCTTACCCATCAAATTTAATCTATCTTTTGGGTGCAAAAGAACCGCCTCATTGAGACGGTTCTTTTGAGTAACCACAATATAAGTTTTGGTTGAGAAATAAGAAAATTATTTTTTGTTACGCACTCTTTAACTAAAGGCCTGTTCTAATTTCGTCTGCTGATAGCATTTATAATACGTTTGAGCCCAGATAAAGTGTCGGGCCTAATCTAGATAACTCATATTTGAAACAAGCACAGCGATGGACGATAAAATAGTAGCCAACAACCAAATCAGCCGCTCTTTTCATCCCTCACCTTGTTAGGTTAATATGTTAATTGGCCATGTTTATTGTCGATGTGTCAAAGAATGTGATAAGCTATTCTAATCCGTTTTGTTCTGATTGATTTTGAGCAGATGGGGACACGCGTGCGATATGCACAGCTAGCTAGTTGGGCTAGACGCATAAAATATTTTCTTCATATGCATGTACATGCCGCCAGCAGTGACCGCACTTGCGAGAATGCGCATTTGTACAGGCTCGACTTAGCCTTCGCTGCTCGCATGTATGTAAGCTCTATTGATTTAAACTGTCTCGCCCACAAAGACTCGTTTAGCTTCTTGGACCTTCTGGTCCGGTTTAATTGTTATTGCTGATAACACTCAGAATGATTATTTGCAGAGGGTACGAGTCTTAAAACAACTTTGAATCGTCGTGGATACAGCATAGCTCTGACGCTGTATGCATGGTGAATGAAGACTCGTTTAGCTATTTGCATCTCCTGGTCCGTTTTAATTGTGATTGGTGGTAACACTCAGAACGGTTATATTGCGGAAGGTACGAGACTTAAAACAACTTTGAATCGTCGTGGATACATCATACCTCTGGCGCTGTATGCATGGTAATTGAAGATTCGTTTAGCTTCTTGCATATTCTGGTCCGTTTTAACTGTGATTGGTGGTAACACTCAGAATGGTTATGTTGCAGAGCGTACAAGAAACTAAACGACTCAATTCAAATGCTTGCAACGGGTCATCTATATAATAGTATTCTTTCATAAGACGTACTTCTTCAAACCAAGATTTATTTTATATACAAAATTAACTAATAAAAATTATTATAAAATATTTATAAATAGCCACTTATTTATGTCGTTTCGGTAATTCAACTACTTTCAATGGATCTCAAAGTGCGTTTTTGTAATTTATTAAAAGAGCGTTTTGGTTATTCAACTGCTTTCTACTGATCACCCATATCTCCTTTCTTTAATTAGTACAGATATAAACAACTTCTTCTTAAAACAAATATATCTATACACATTTAACTTATAAAAAAGTAAAACAATCAATGCATTATTGACGCACAGTTGCATTTCGGTATATTTTCTTTCTGTAATCAGTATTTAACCCCAAAAAGGCGCGTATAAAATAATAAAAAAACACCCATCTCCTGGGCCTGCGCCGTTGAACAGGTTCGTCAGAGTCTTTGTTGCTCTAACTGCCAAACGTATCTATATGCTTCATATTCGCGAAATGCTAACCTATTAAGATCATTTATAAATATAACTCAGGGAAGTAATTTATTACCAGGCATCATAAATCGTCCAAATTCCAGGCTCTTTTCGTGAACGTAATATATGAAGATCAAGTCCTTTACGCAGAACCGAAAAAAAACAAGGTCCTTTTCGTAAGAATAAAACTCCTTTACGTGGAATTGAGTCCTTTTTAAATTCAACTTTTTATGGTGCAATTATCTCAAAATCAATAAACACGCATCTTCTGAGCCTGCGCCGTTGAGCAGGTTCGTCAGAGTCTTTGTTGCTCCACTATGCCAAACGTATCTATATACTTCATTTTCACAAAATGTTAACCTATTAAGATCATTTATAAATATAAATCAGGGAAGTAATTTATAAATCGTCCAAAGTCCAGGCTCTTTTCGTGAACTTAATATATGAAGATCAAGTCTTTTACGCAAAACCGAAAAACGAGGTCCTTTTCGTAAAGAATAAAACTCCTTTACGCGAAATTGAGTATTTTTTAAATTCAACTTTTATGGTGCAATTGTCTCAAATACTCAATATTCGACATCTGGGGATTTGATTTATTCAGACAAAACTAATTTCTACTGTATTCCTTAAAATAATAGCATGCAAACGGACATGGATATTCAAACATAATTTCAGACGGCATCACCAGTCCTTTTCGCAAGGCTATACATGTATAATGTATCGTACACAGATATTGCCGACATTTTCTTCAGAGCTTTGCAAGTGTCAGGGGTGACAACCTACGTCATAACATTGATCTCGTAAACACGTAGAACGGCGCCATTTTTGTTTTGCAAGGTAAGATTTTCCCTTCGTAAGACTATAATAATCAGTATCTGTGCAAACTAAGCAGTGCATGCGGTGCCTACCATCACTCTTGAACAGAATATATAATGGTCACGCCCAGAAATGCCCTTGCCTTTGTAATCATTCGCCCACAAATATCGAAACGGATGACACAAGGATGATTTTAGCGGAGATGTAGTATACACATTTATAAAAATGACATATTTTACCGCTTATATCACCATTCTTACCAATATTTGTGTGATTGTAGTTAACAGTTCTCCTTGACTATCATTCATAACCATTATTTGCTGATGGAAAATCAAAGAAACATTCAAAGTGCCAATTTTGATCTCGTAAACACTTATTTTGGCATAGATGTCGGACACACTTATGACGGGATCGATGTGACTGCGTAGATTTCGTTAACACTTTCAGCCCAAAACGACGTGTATGTCGACAGTTAAAAGGACATGCATGTTGACAACACTGATTTATTTTTGCAAATAGATAAGAGGCTTAGTGAGGTTACGGGTTAGTACCGTGAAAAAAGTTTAAGCTCTCCAGTAAAAATGGTTTTATTGACCCTTCCAGAGCAGTGCTTTCTTTGTGGATCATTTTTGGCTATTTATATTTTGTGTTTTCATTGCAGCCTTACAGTCACCAGCTGGGAAGGCCTGGCCTCTTGGCTCGCATGTATGTGAAGTTCTCTTGTGTTTTTGTCAGTTGCCCATGTAGTGTCCTGGGTCAGGTGTGTCGCTTGATTGTATTGATTCCTGATCTCTGCATTCTCACTTAATTAGTTACATCGTGGGTGTATGTGTTAGGACTATTTTCTCATTGTAGGTAGTTCGGCCAGAGTACAAATGTATGTCCAAGCCAATGTCAAGGTACCATACAATGTACAGGAAAAGGGAGTATATAGACCTATACCAGGATATTCCTTAAACTGACAAGGGGTCATTTCTATGCATTTTAGGGTCTTTTCTTGAAGCCCAGGTACTGAATGGGTGGTAATATTTGGGGTTGGTAAAATTTCAAATAGTTTTTTTGGAATGCTTGATATTTCTGATATTTTTGGGGATGAACAATAGAGCCTACGTATGAAGAAAAAATGAGAGTCGACTTCCCTCTCTGGGACTATAAAGCTCATGAGGATACAATTTGTACGTGTATATACCAATGGATTACTTTTTCTCTACATTTTTAATCAAAATTGATATGAGTCAGACTAGAGAACACAGTACTCAAACAGTGCAGTCATATCCTGTTGGCTGTAGTTGATGAGTGCACAAAATAGTGTACCTGGTGGTTAAAAGGGTAATATTTGTTCATTATTAAGTGTCATATTGAACTGCAACCATCACACGATGACTGCGCTGTTCGAGCACAGTGAAAAACTACAGAGGTACCTTGACAGACTGCAGAAATTGGAGGCTAGATGGAATATGAGCCGCTACATGTGATTTCCAACAATGTGGCATTTTGACAAGTGTAGACTCAGACAAGCCTGTGCAGCCTCCTGTTATGCATAGAAACTCCAAATGATGTTCAGTCATTAGCTTAACAGTCATAGAATACTCAAGCAACAAGCAAATGCTCTGATCAGTCTGAATGCATGCGCAGGTTGATCTGAGCCTTTGCTGGTCGCAAATACAACAATTTTGGAAATCTCATGTCACGGCTGGTATGGAGTTTAATCACTCCAAATGCCAGGTTATGAGGGTGACCTCCTCAAGGGCAGTGTATACTGTATGCACAGGTGCTGGAGGCTAGCAGCAGCGCCAGGTACTTTGAGGTGGATATCTCCAGCAAACTCAGTTGGAAAGCTCAAGTGGACAGAATCACCGTCAAGGCAAACAGGTCACTCAGATTTATGAACTAAGTCCCCTCAAATCCAAGAAATGGCTTGTCAATCCCTAGTGTATTCCCAACTGGAGTACGCTTCAGCAGTGTGGGACCTCCATACCAAAGATAGAACCCATAAAGTTGAAATGGTCCAAAGACTGCAGCCTTGTGGACCTTAAATGATTACACCAGGACGAATAGTGTCACTTCATTGCAGTCTCAGTTGAACTGGCAGACCTTTGAAGGGAGACGATCTGTGACCCGCCTTTGCCTCTTCTACAAATTTGTAAATGGCCTGGTGGCTGTGCTCCTTCCCGATTATATGTAGCCCACACATAGAATCTCAGGGTATTGCCATTCTATGACATTCCGTCAAATTCATACTAGCAAGGACTACTATAAATACTCATTCTTTCCACTGGCAATTGTCCAGTCGAATGCCCTCCAAACCAATGTTCAGTTGCCCAAAGTTTTTAGATCTTCAATGCAATTTTGGCCTTTTATCTTTACCCAGACTCACTACAATTCATTCATCTTTTATTTTCTTTTTCATAACCCTGACGCTCGGTGCCTGCCAAAAAATTCGCAAGGGCGTAGGCAGAACCACAAGATAGTTAGATAGGCTCTCTAGCGAGTGAGTTAAGCGTTGAAAAATGAACTAATATTCATGAATTGGGTCCAGAATATCATTTCTCCGTTTTGTCGTCAACATGCATGTCCTTTTGGGCTAAAAGTGTTTACGACATCTACGCAGTCACATCGATCCCGTCATAAGTGTGTCCGACATCTATGCCAAAATAAGTGTTTACGAGATCAAAATTGGCACTTTGAATGTTACTTTGATTTTCCATCAGCAAATAATGGTTATGAATGATAGTCAAGGAGAACTGGTAACTACAATCACACAAATATTGGTAAGAATGGTGATATCAGCTGTAAAATATGGCATTTTCTATAAATGTGTATACTACATCTCCGCTAAAATCATCCTTGTGTCTTCCACTTCGATATTTGTGGGCGAATGATTACAAAGGCTAGAGCATTTCTGGGCGTGACCATTATATATTCTGTTCAAGAGTGATGGTAGGCACCGCATGCACTGATTAGTTTTCACAGATACTGATTATTATAGTCTTACGAATGGAAAATCTTACCTTACAAAACAAAAATGGCGCCGTTCTACGTGTTTACGAGATCAACGTTATGACGTAGGTTGTCACCCCTGAAGTGTGTAATTGATGAGTTGACACGCACAAGATATAACTGCCAATCATCACGTGCGCATCGATACACACACAGACAGAAAAGTAAACAAAAAAAGTTATAAGCCATACATGCGTCTCACACCGCCCGCGAGCACATGTATACAAGAACTGGACGGAAGTGCGGAGTGGAACCTGGATGTTGTCACCACTTGATACATCAACTTACAGCTCACCATTAGGGGGAGCGGCAAACTTAAACAAACGTTAACAAAACTCCTTGCCCTTCCAGGCGGAAAAAAACTTACACTTTCAGCAGGGGCGGATCCAGGATTCCATATTAGGGGGCGCAATATTTGAAATCTAAAGTACTTTCACGCTAGCGCAGAAGGCGCGAAGCCATGCTAGGAGGGTTCGGGGGCATGCTCCCCCGGAAAATTTTTGATAAAAATGGTACAATTCGGTGCATTCTGGTGCATTCTATGGCCCATTTTAGCCTTCATTACTTTGCTATTTTTGAGGTTATCTTTTTTTTTTTTTTAAAAAATGTTGCCTTTGACATGTTGACAAGTCTGAAAACAAAGGAAAAGAACCTTAAATGTGGTTTTAAAAGCGGTACTGACCTCATTCAGCAGGCCGTTCTGGCTTCAAAGAAAAAAGTTCAAGCTGGACTTGAACTTTGGACCTCGGGGTAGTAGACCTGAAGCGATACCGGCACATGTCTACTGCAATGTAACTAAATTTAATTCATTATATTAATATAATTTCAGCGCTGTCGTTATGAACTTGGCACACTTTCAACAACGAAAATAGTTCAAATCTATACTCAGGGTAGTAGCAACGAGCTTGAGAGTTTGTTTGCACAAAAAGTATGAACGCGAGCAACGTAGGTGGCAAGCGCAGGTAGGGAGGTCTGGGGGCATGCTCCCCCGGGAAAATTTTGAAAAATCGGTGCAATTAGGTGCCTTCTGGCACATTTTCATGCAGTTTATTTCTTGTTCAGAAAGCATCATTTTTCAACAGGCAAAGGCATAAAATTTTGAAATGAATTGGTAAAATGAACTTCGATGTCGTTTAATCGTTTTCTAAACGAACTTGTAGACAAGTTCATGATTACAGTCAGGTGCCAAATTAAAGTTCACAAAGTGTATTTCAAGGCAAAAAATAATGCTTATTTTCAGCACTTATAATATTTTAAATCTTAAAGAGAAGATTTACAGCATTTCTAAGGCTTATATTTGGATATATCATTATCCTCCATATCATTACAAATTTCCGGAAAATTTTACTCCATACTGGAGGTGGTTGCCTAGCAACAAGAAAAAATGGCCAAATTTGCCCTATATAGTTAATTAAAACAATTGCCATGGCAACCAGACATTCAATAATTACTTGGGTTTATGCTATAACATGTAGGACTTAGTGATGTATTTATGATTGGTTTTATTTCAATTTCTATCAATAACAAAGTAAAAAAATCAGCATTTCTTTATAAAATTGATCACGAAAATGTTGAATATAAGAGTGAATATCAAAAATACTGCATCTTTGTTTCCATGACAACATCATTTTAATGCATTATTATATATCTTTTTAAAGACATTTTATTGACAAGTTATCTTTGTTTTAAAGTCCTAGGTATAATTTGAAGTACATATGACTTTAATAAATGTGTAATTATTAATATTTGTCTTCCACACCCCCATTTTAGGAACTTTGAATCTTGACAAATTTTATTTACATTTTTGCATTTTATATTGTTTAGCTATAAAGGAAACACTAGCAAATAACTATTTGATGGTCATTATATAGAAAAATATGTTTTCTTGGAGAAGCGTTAAAATTAACATCAGAAATTCATTCCTTGTAACAATGGCAACCACCAAAATGAGCACACTAGTGGCTTTTTAGCTATTTCTATTGGTTGCATAGCAACAATATGCAAAACAGTGAACAACTTAATTTTATTGTGAATATTTGAAGGCTTGCTTATATCTTCCCATTTATGTATTTGTCAAGTCCATATTATGAATAAAATTGAAATGAAGAAGAAATGAATGTCTAAATTTCCCATAAATTTATGCATTTTTTTTAAGTTTGTGAACTTTAATTTGACACATAAGTGTACATCAGGTGCGAGATTGGAAAAGCTGTTTTGTGAATATGCGAAAAACATAATTATTTGTCCATCTGCACAGACTGTTCCGTCGTTTGCCGCTATATGATCACTCTAACACCAAAATATAGTATGTATAATCTCTCAAAATCTCTGCCTATCCCCTGTAGCTATACACACCCAAGTTTGAGTCTGACATGGTCGGAAACAGTGAGGAAATGTCTTTTCGCGACGTCGCTTGTCATATGAAAAAGTGAGTCATGCAATGCCATGGGTTGGACTTTTACCGTCCTTCGTAATTCTAATCTTGGCGCACGTGCAACCACTCTGTGTGGGAGGGCAAAAGGATTTAGCATGTAACCGCCGCTGCACAAAGCTTTCCAGTCAAGCTTAAAAAACAACAACCTAATGTTTGCGTATGATATCCAAAATATTCAACAGCGCCGGAGGGAGGTCCTCCCCCGAGAAAATTTTGGAAATAGGGGCTTTTTGGTGTCTACCCTCCCCTCTCGCATTAACGAGCACAACCTAGAAAAAACACCCGGCGCTCCTGTATTCATAAATAACGGAATGGTATGCAGTTAACGCAGAAAGACAACACCGATGTGGCACCTTTGAATTTAGATATCTACGTTTGCGAGAATAGCGAGCAAGAAAACAAAAATCAGACATTTTTATAATTGAAAAAAAAAAAAAAAATCTGCTCCTATGAATCATATTAAAAACAAGTGTGGGGGCCTTGAATTCGCCAGTGAAAATTTATAATTCAAAAAATGCTTTAAGATATTTGGATTTCTGTGTTGCATTATTAGGTTTTTTTATCGTTTATTATAGGGATCACACATGCGTTCCTATCCATTAACATATGTGCTAGGCGCATAAGGCATATTAGCCGATTTTTAGATGCATTATCCCTATATAGTCTGCTAGACCATTTAACGTCTTTGTTGCAAACATTGCGGACCCAGATCAGACTGCTCTGATCCGGCGCCACAATGGTTGTCTGTATGATAAAATTAGCAACTGATGTGAGCATTAACACATAGCAGAGGACTCCAGTAGACGTCATTCAGAAAACGGAACCGAAAGATATGGTAGGCGACAATAAATGACGGGATTTTAGCAGGGCGCCGCCTATGTGGTACCTTTGAATTTAGATATCTACGTTTGCGAGCGGAGCGAGCAAGAAAAAATCAGACTTTTAAAAATTGGAAAAAAAATCAACAACCAAAAACAATATCTGCTACTAAAAATCATATTAAAAAACTTTGCTTTGGCGATTTTAGGGGGGGGGGGGGGCGTGCGCCGGGTGCGCCCCCCCTTGAATCCGCCAGTGTTCAGGAACAGTGGGGGTGACACTGTGCAGACGAAATTGTCACGTCAATCCCCACAAGATTGAAACCTGTTTTAGAGCATTTCCAAAAGTCAAACTAATTAATGCCCCACAACTTCACTTAACGCAGATAGGCGTAGGATAAGGGCGGGATACAGCCCGATTTCCTTTTTTGAAGCCAAAGTGGGTGCATAAAACTGGGTGTGCCGTGTGTGCTATATGTGCCTCGTGCGCAGGGACCGCGGCACACCGACACAGTAACCAAATAATGTAATGTACATGCATCTCAACCAAATATTAAGACATGCCTTTACATAACTGTTAAAAATGTAGGAATATATTTGCTCCAAGCAGTGACTAAGTGATACGTTATTCGGGACATTTTTATGGCCTGTTGAGCCACTGTCTGCGAGGGCCCAATACGCAAAGAATTTGAAAAAAATTTCTCCCTATCGTAGGATTCTGTCAGTGTAATTTGTATAGCAGTGGATACTTTATCAAATACAACCAAACAAACTGATTGATGATCCAGAGCAGAATGTTCATTAGAAAATGCTATTAACAAACCACAACGCTGGTCACATGGTCAAGTTTGTGTAAACAGTGGGCCAATTTTGTAAACGTTTATTGCTAAAACACCAAACGGTACCGTTTACACATGTAAACGTGGCAGCCCTACCTGTATATACACATTTCCATGCATTTTATTGGTTAAGAGCCAAATCAATAAGAGTTAAAAAATTGACGAAAGTACTTTTAGAACATGAAATGGTTTGTTAGACAAAATGTCGTTCGACGAAGTGTCATACACATACCACACATCACTGACCCCCCCCGCCTAATTTATGCCGAGGGGTATATAATTATATACGTTATGTCTTTCTATTCATCTGTCAGTTCAATACTTCTGTCTCCTGTTCATGAACAATTCACAACAGAGTTTTGGTTAAAGTTTCTCAAGAAGTGTATATCTCAGTAAACGCTTATCAGAAAGCATTCATATTTAGGCCATAGTTACCCTGAAGGGTAAATTTGCTTTCACATCTTGACGCCAGACCCCAGGGTCCCTGCCCCTGGGTAGGACTGGAGGTCAAAATCTAAGACATCTTAAGATTGTTTTTCTTTAATAGAATGAAAGTTTGTATTTATCAACCAACAAGCGCTCAAATTTGAACAATCGATACCATTCATAGTTGGTTTGCACTCAACAGCCTCAGACCCTTGGATTGATGGTCCAGGGTTGGGATAGAGGTCAAAATCTAGGACACATTTAGATTTTTTCTTTTATCATTCATATTTATCTAACCTAATACAAAACTAATAGTTATATATAGGCCTCGACGCGAGAAAACCTGTCTTCGGGGTTTGCGAACAACAAAGGCGCAGACCAACCTGTGCATCCGCGCAGTCTGATCAGCGCCTTTGTTTTTCGCGTATTGGAAAGTATCATATCTAGACTTGCTACAAACAAAATTTCAATTTTCTAGCTGGTTTCTGTAGCTGAGCAGGCTGGTTTGAATCTTTTGTCGAAAACCCCGAAGACAGGTTTTCTCGCGACGAGGCCATATGGAATTTAAACCTTAGAGCACATTGTAGAAAATTTCTGTATTCCTGGGCCTCTGCAATTACTTTCTTATACTTTGTTTAAATATATTAGTTCTGGGTACTCAAAAGGACAGTCTCATTGAGACGGCTCTTTTGAGTACCCACAATATATATTTTGGTCGACAAGTAAGAAATTTATTTCATGATTAGGCACTCTTCTCTGGTGGCATTGCTTTATTCCTCATCAATATTTAGAAGATATGTTGACTTTTTAGCAAGCATCTAGAAATAGCAGTTCATGTTTGCTAAATAAAAGTATAGCAGTTGATTTAAAGATGCATTTTCATTTTATTTTGGAATTGTTCTCTCAAAAACATCTAAGATGCAATGACAAATCCCAAAAAAGCTTACAAATTGGTACCTTGAACGTTTGTGGGTTAAAACGAAGATCTTTATACCCAGATTTCAATGACCTTGTCTCTTTTGATGTATTTTTTACGGTGGAAACAAAGTTAGATAAACATGACATTATCTCCCTTCAAGGTTCTACTTTTATAAGCAATCCTAGAAAACAAATAGTTCTCCGTAAGTCCGGAGGCATTGGCATATACCTAAAAAATGACATATCAGAACATATATCGCAAATAGAAACCCAGTCCGATTATTCAGCATGGATCAAAATTTCCAAGCTGTATACAAAATTAGAAGATGATATTATCATTGGGGCATGCTATGTACCCCCGCAAAATTCTAAATACTATAAAGAAGATGACTTTGCCCAACTTGAACAGGAGATAATGTCTTTTTGCTGTGAATCTAAATATGTTTTCATCACTGGAGATCTGAATGCCAAAACTGCGAGCATGCAAGATTTTACACGCTAAGATGCTTCATTTGATAAGTATTTAGACTTAGACCAAGAAACCATAGACTTTTTTGACCAAGAGGCTTTTTTGCAAAACAACAATATTCAAGT
The DNA here is from genome assembly GCA_964019695.1 of Loripinus fragilis. NCBI lineage: Eukaryota > Metazoa > Mollusca > Bivalvia > Lucinida > Lucinidae > Loripinus > Loripinus fragilis. The sequence continues at coordinate 40,215,191 of OZ026515.1, forward strand.
CGAAAGGGTATCAAAAGACAAAAATACAAATAACACAGGCTACAAAATTATTGATATATGTAAGAATAACAATTTATACATGCTCAATGGCAGGTATGGTCAAGATGCGGGGAAAGGGAACTATACCTTTCGTGATCAGTCAGTCATTGATTACTCTATTTCATCAAGTGAAGGTTTCAGTCTTCTAACAGACTTTAAAATACAAGAGCTAGACGATATTTACTCTGATGGCCACTCCCTCCTACAAATGAATATGCATTTAAACACTGCAATCACGTTAAGTGAGCACACAGCAGAAACTAATCGCGCACTGCATGAAAAAAATTATAACCCAAATAGCCAGAAACGATACAAATGGGAACAACAAAAGTCCACCATATTTAATGAAAATATAGATATTACTAAGTTGAAAGATCTAGATTCCTATCTAGATATAATTGGGCCTGAAATAACACAGGAGAACATGAATGAAATTACTTTAAAATTAAATAATTTATTTCTAGATTCTGCAGAAAAAACCTTAGAAAAGACAGGAGCTAGAACAAGCATGAATACATCCAAACATGATAATAAACCTTGGTTTGGCTTCAAATGTAAAAAGGCACGAAAATCATATAATAAAGCACGAAAGCGATATCAGATACATAAAAACAGTGGAAACAAAGCAAACTTGAAAGCTGAGAGCAAACATTACAAAAATACAATGAACAAACATATAAATCAGTTTAAAAAGAATCAGCAAGCAAAGCTTCGAAAAATGCACAAAAAATCTCCTAAGGAATATTGGAAATACTTAAATAGCCTTAATAAATGCAGAAAGCCTAATGCCCCCGGATTAGATAATTTTCTTGATTTTTTCAAAGATTTTAACTCCAGGAAACATACTGAAGATAACGACTTAACAGATGACATAGTAAATAAAGTTAACCTTGATAATGACGACCAGTTCTTGAACGCACCAATTACAAGCGAGGAAATATCAAAATGTATCTCAAAATTAAAAAACTCTAAAGCTCCAGGGTCTGACCAAATATTAAATGAATTTATCAAATATTCTAGAAACCAATTATTGCCTTTGTATGTCCGTATTTTTAACCTGATATTAAATACTGGAATAACACCCGAAAATTGGGTTGAAGGTCTAATTATGCCAATATATAAAAACAAGGGTGATTCTATGCTACCTGAAAACTACAGACCTATAACGCTACTTAGCTGTATGGGAAAATTATTCACGGCTATACTGAATGAACGTCTAACTCTTTTTTTTTAGATGAAAATCGAATCCAACAAGCGATCACATCTTTGTGCTACACTCACTATTTGAACTTCTTAAAAAACAAAAGAAAAAGCTGTTTTGCGCCTTTGTTGATTTTTTCTAAAGCTTTCGACAGTGTCTGGAGAATTGCGCTATGGAATAAATTACTACGAAATGAAATTAACAGAAAATTTTTTAACGTTATATATAATTTATACCAAAATATCAAATCTTGTATTACACTAAACGGCGCCAATTCCACCTTTTTTGAAAGTTATGTCGGGCTTCGTCAGGGTGAAAACTTGTCGCCTGTGCTTTTTCAATCTTTTTGAACGATCTCGAGTCTTTCCTTGAAGAAAAGAATGTTACTGGAATTGAATTTGAACTAGAAAATGATGACCTTTTCTTTTTTTATAAGATTCGTGGTTTTGCTTTATGCAGATGACACTGCCATCGTCTGTGAATCGCCTGATGAATTCCAGTCCGCACTGAATAACATTGTTGAATACTGCCAAACATGGAGATTAAATATCAACTATGATAAAAGTAAGGTAGTTATTTTCGGAGCTAGAAATATTGATCAATATCGTTTCGAAATGGAGGGTGTCCAAATCGAAATTTCTAATAGCTATAAGTATTTAGGCGTCCTACTTTCAAGCAATGGTAGCTTTTTAAATGCCAGAAAGGCTATTTATGAAAAAGCTAATAAAGCAATGCACCTCCTATATAAACGAATATACAATTTAAACCTGCCATTAGATTTACAGTTGCAACTTTTCGATAGCACTATATTGCCCATCATAACATATGGAAGTGAAATATGGGGCTATGAGAACTTAGACATGTTTGAGCGAATTCAAAACCAATTTTTGCGAACAATTACAAAATGTAGAAAAAGCACGCCGATGTACATGTTATATGGCGAACTAGGTCGACACCCCATTAGCATTACCATAAAATCTAGAATCATTGGCTTTTGGACACATATTATCAATGGAAAACCCACGAAATTCGTAAATCTCATTTATAAAAAACTCCTTCAAACCGGTCCCCATCTGTTTAAATGGACTAGAAATGTTCAAGCCATCCTCCAAGAGGTGGGTAGAAATGACATTTGGCTGAACCAAAATGAAAACATATCAAGCAATACACATAAGCTAGTTAAGAAAATGTTGTTTGACCAATTTGTCCAAAAGTGGCATAATTCACTACAGCAATCATCAAAGGGACGAAACTACAATCTCTTAAAAGATAATCCCAGTCTTAAAGGCAAACATTGCTTCCCCAGGGAAACACATCTTTGCTCCATGATTGTAACAGTGGTCACTAATTAATGATAATTATTGGCTGCCCACTGTCTTACCTCCAACTGTTTACTGTGAAGGCATATTACATATGTTCTATGTAATCTAATCTTTCAGTGAAAAATAACACCAAAATGATTAATATTCATGATTAATAGATTGGGGACTCTGATCAGCCACCTGGTCATCTATTCGGTATGCCCGGTTCACTGTCCATATAAGGAAGCCAATGATTTTTAGCTACCAACTGAGTACGCAGCAAAGACATGAAACTGCTAGTTTCTATGATTCTATGCACAGGCTGATTTTGGTTAGCTGCAGAGGTTATTTTGTTGATTTTTGTCATGTAATGCATATTTTTTATTTTGGATTGTGATATTGCGCATATATTATATACGGTCAAAAGTAAGCATTTCAATGTATTGTTCAATAGTTAAAAAATGGTTTCAACCAAATTATTGAAATAGAAAGTCAACATTTTGAATTTAGAAATTGAAATGCAAGGGGAACGAACAGTGGCAAAAAACGAAATTTATGCGTTTAGATGCCGATACTTTGTAATGAGGGTTTGAAATACAAGATAAAAAATCATCAGACTTTCAAGTTCAGAGGTCATGAGATTAGAAATTTTGAGACAACGATTGATCTTACACATGACAAATCCTGAACTTGAAATTTCAACTTCTGTATCATCTCTTTTACTCAGAATTCAGAGAGTTGAACTCGATGTTACTTTTCATAATAAACTCCATTTTATGGTACATTTTTGTGTTGCCATTTGATTATTAGAACCACCAGCTAACAATGTTTTTGTGGCCTCACATTTCACATATAAATGAGCCAGATATTTATATATTATCACATATATGCGAATAGCAAAGGCTAAGACAAGCCTGCCGTCTATGTAGTTTCGCCAATGTCTTTGTTGCCAATTGAGGACAAAATAATGGCGGTCTCTAATCCCACTAGATTGGTGTGCATGCATTCTACGTATGTGTAATCCAAACAATCACAAACTGTTCATGAATATGAATGCAGACAATATATATACTATTTAACTTTATCCTTATCAACGGGGATGTTTTGCATGTGCTGATAGCATTTCCAAACCGTTTGGACATTGGGTCAGAGCTGATCTGGATCCAAAATGGTTGACACTTACATGTAGGTAGACTGGGCCGCGTAGCGCAGTCGATAACGCCGCATGTCTGACTACAGATGCGTGTCTGCACGGATGTAATTTATACGTCCGTAGTGTCTGACAGCAGTTCCAGGCTTCGCGAGTTCGACCCCAGCCCGGTCCCATACTTTCGTGGAGGAATTTTAAAAATGTCAGTAGACGAAAACAAAAGTATGATAAATTACCCAGCATGCAACGAGTTAACCCCTTTTCAGCCAAATTGTTACGAGTGACTGTTGTTTCTGAAATTTATTGTCAAAATTTTATAAAAAGCATTTTAAGTCTTGGGCAAATTATTCAAATGTGTTACTGTCGCATACATGCACACGTACATGCATGAACGGCACCTTGACTCAATACTTTTTTCAGCACTAACGGTGAACTTAGGTACAAATCAAACAAAAATGATTGAGCATATAGTGAGACTCGAATTGATCTATGAGTCAGTCCAACAGTCTGGTCACATTTCACTCTGTTAATCACAGCCTCTGTATCAGCCCAGTCTGATCATTTTTCGCTGCCTACTCAACGGTATCTTAAACGTTTTAAAACCCATGGTTCGTTGATTCAGGCAGCAAACACTCTGATTGCACACGATGGGTGTTCAGGCTGACCGAATGTGTCTTTTTTGGAGCTCATTAAAATTAATATGCTTTTAAATCACTTTCATCTCGGTTGATAATATTTTTTCACTCTTGTACATTTTTTTTCAACACTATTATAGGGCAGTTGTCAGTCACTGGTCTGTCAAATGAAAAGCAAAGCATAGAATCCACCAACAATTGCTTCACATGACATTCTCTGGGTAGCTTATCAGTCATTTTATTTGGTCATTCCAAACACAGCTCTGTGTACATGTTGGTCTAATCTTATCATCATCAGATGGTATCAATGTGAAGGTATCGGTTTAACAATTATAACTGATAGGTGCTAAAAGCTGTCATGGTGAGCCTCAGTGTTGGCCTTTAAGTAAAGTAAAGTAAGTAAGTATTCTTTATTTAACGAGGGTGACCCAATTGGCAGGAACAATCTTCCTTGGGGCCCTCTTTAACAAGTTAACACAATTTATATACATTAATTAAATAGAACAGAAACTCGAAACATGTAGGCATGAAGTAATGTGAAATGAAAAAATAATATTGATGAACCATGACAAAGAAAATGGTACATTCGTCCTCTTTTGAAACCTGCAATCAAACGGTCTTTACTTAAAGATCTAGATTCATACTATCCAGATGTATGTCATATGTGAGTTAATCGCAAGGCCCAGGAGAGATTGTGACAATACCATCCTGCCTGGTCCCTCGCAACAACTCACAAAAACAAAATTCGATAAGTACCATGTTCACATGGCTGGCTGATCTCTTTGGCTCGTTACAGCAAGTTAAAACAATATATACAACATAATGATGCAGAGAGAGAGAGAGAGAGAGAGAGAGAGAGAGAGCAAAAACATCTATACAATACATAATGACCATATGACGATAACGGCTTATAAATTCATTTCTAAACAATAATTGCAAAATCTATATCACTTACATTTAGTGTAATGCTACGTTACATTTTTAGCCATTCAGTGCATAACCTTACAAAAGTTTCTAGTGATGATGCCACTTTGATGTTAGTTGGAAGACTATTCCAGACTACCACACCTGAATATGAAAAGCTCCCTTTATATAAGTTGCATTTTGCTTGTGGTAATAGGTAATTTTTATGTGCTACTGACTGTAAATTAGATGCTGTGTTGTCAAGGTTTATATCTCTCATTTGAAACAATTCATGTAAATAAACTGGTGCTAAATTATTGTAAACTTTGTACATTAATTTGGCTTTATTTAGAAAAATTATTTGATCAAAAGACAATATATTTAATCGTTCCAATGCCTCTTGAATGTCCATGTAATCTTGAGCAAGAATTAATTTACAAGCACGTCTTTGTAATTTAGATATTGTATTGATGTTTCCACTTGAAGTGTTGCTCCAAACAGTATTGCAGTAATTGAAATGTGGTTTAACATAGGCATTGTTAAACATGAGACGGTGCTTTACTGACAAATATGATCTTATTTTGCTTAGTAACCATAAATATGATGAGATTTTTTTTGAAACATGTTGGAAATGATTATTCCACATTAGATTGTCATCCACGTGTACTCCCAATATCTTCTCACTAGGCGTCATTTTTATATCTATATCACTATACCTTAAAGATAGGCCAGGGTTTTGCAAGGTGAGCCTTTTTTGCCTGCTAGTTATTAACATCACTTTTGTCTTATCTGTATTTAAAACCATGCCGTTCTGTTGGCACCAAATATGAAGCAAATTCAGTACACGCTGCAAATTTGTTTCCAATTGAAATACATTAGACTGAAAGTCATAGAAAGTAGTATCATCAGCATATAAGTCAACAACGACAGACTTTTGGAGTGCTAGCGGCAAGTCGTTTATAAAGATTAAAAATAGTAAAGGGCCTAAAATGGAGCCTTGGGGAACGCCACATGTGATACTTGCTGGTTTTGAAATAGTGTTATTCAAAGAAACGCATTGAGTTCTGCTGGATAAGTATGATTCAAACCATGATAGACATGTTTCGTTACATTTATAACATTTCAATTTATTTAACAGAATTTTATGATCAACAAGATCAAATGCTTTTCTAAAATCGACCATCACACAACCAGTAAGTTTTCCATCGTTAACAGCTTTTAACCAAGAATCAATCATACGGACAATAGCAGATTCAGTTGAATGATTAGATCGAAAACCACTTTGTGACTGATGAAGCAAATCATATTCATTTACTCGTAACTATTCTGAAAATTTATTTTCAACCCATTTTTCTATTAACTTTGAAACTGTAGGGAGAAGAGAAATAGGCCGATAGTTATTTTTGTCATCTTTAGCACCAGATTTGAAAAGGGGCTTTATTTTAGCTTCCTTCCATGAGCAAGGAAATTCACCAGTAATTAAGCTTTTATTTACTATATACAGCAGACTCGGGCCAAAACATTAGCTGACAGTTTTAGAATTCTAGGACCAATGTTATCTAAGCCCGTTGATTTATTGACATTTAAATTTGATAAAAATGTTCGTATAAAAGACAGGTTTGTCAATTGAATGTTAAATTCAGTGGTATTTGGAACTTCTGATTGGATGAAATTGATTAGTAATTCGTTGTCTGACAACGTTATGGGTTCTTTCAAATTTGAGGCAACGGTAACAAAGTAGTGATTAAATAACTCTGATAAATCCGATTCATTTGTTATTAATTGTTCCCCTATTTTGATGTTTATATTTGATTCACAAGAATTATCTTTACGATTTGCTCCAAGTTCCTTAAATATTTTCCATATAGTTTTAGGGTCGGATTACCTTCTTCTATCTTCGACTGATACATATTCTTTTTTGCCATCTCAATGTGTTTTGAAACTTTATTACGTAGATATCTATAATCATCCATATTTCCATTTATTTTGCACTTATTCCTTTCCTTCATAAGGTCCATTATCTCAGGGGTTAACCAATCAGGCTGAAATTTTTTCTTTATCCTGTGGTGTCTTATAGGAGCATGCCTATCAAGTACTTCTAAAAGGAGTGCATTCCAACTTGAGACAATATCATCTAAATTATCAAACTGTTCAATTATTTCCCATGGGACAGAATATAAGTCATTAAGGAATCTGTTTTCTTCAAAGTTCCTAAAAGATCTGTAAGTAATAATTTGATGACTATTTTTACTGATATTGGATTGAGACTTTCGATTACAGAAAACTCCATAGTGATCACTTAAACATGAGCGTTCTACATGCACACGCTGGATATTTTCTTCAGTGTTTGTATATATGTGATCAATGAGAGTTTGAGATGTATTTGTGACCCTAGTAGGCTCATTAACTAGTTGAGTGAGACCTAATGAGGTTGTAAAATTACCCCATTCTCTCTCAGTATCTATATTTAATAAATCTTTGTTAAAATCTCAGAGTAAAATAAATTCTTTATCTTCATTTAACAAACTATCAATGAATTCTTCAAATCTGTCGTTAAATTCTACTCTTGAGTCTGGTGGTCTATACATGTTACCAACTAAAAAAGGTTTGCTCTTAGCAGGAGAAATTTCTAACCAGAGACATGATATATTTTGAGTTTCTAAATCTTCCCTGCGTTTGGCGTTAATACCATTTTTGACATATACAAGTAAACCTCTACCGCCATTTGAATCATTATCTTTTCTGAATGGTGTTTGAAATCCATTTATTTTAAATATGTCTGTTGTTTTGTGGCTTTTTAATTTTGTCTCACTTAACCCCAAAATATGCAAATTATCATTTTCTGGTAAGGTCAACAAAACTTTTAGTTCTGAAAATTTATTCAGATTTTCCCCACAAATACCCTGAATATTTAAATGGCCAATGTTTAAACCTCTACTACTCAAATTAAAACTATTAGTAATGGACTCTTTATGATTTGTAATCAAGGGTGCCTTACGTTTGCTTCTCCTTGAAGTGTTTGAGACCTTACGTACATTTTGTAATTCAGAGGCTGATGTTTGACTACTACCGCTGCATGGTAAAGATGTATCAAATGCATTATTGTCATGTAAAGATACTAATAATTCTTGATTACTAGACTGTCCTAGCACTGAAGCTGAAAAACAACAATTACATTCAAAATTATTACAGTTACTACACAAATATTCAAAAATACTGAACTGATTCATATACATAGAAGACGTATTCATATACACAGAAGACGTATTTAGTCCACTGCCGGCTATTGTGCCGATTTCCTATTGGGAAAACCAACAATCAGCGTAATTATGTCCTGGCATCGCACAGCCATAACAGCCGCGATTTTTATTCCTAGGTCCATTAAATTTCCATCCTCTGTTAAGTTGCCCTGAACGTCCATTATAATTTCGGCTAAAATTATTCCTCGATCTCTCATTTCTTTTGTCCTGGAAATTGGAAACTCTGAACATGCAAAAGTTGAAATCAGTTACTATTTCAATATGTCTGTTTAGTGCATCTACCAGGCGTTTGATGCCAGAGCGTGAAAGATGAATGCCATCATTCAAATAATATCTAGCTGATGGCATACCATTTTGACCGAAGAACAAATTTGACGTGTCCTCGATACATCTAACATGGTGTAATTTCCAGTGATCAGATAGACGTTGTATTGCGTTGTTATATTCTGTCACATCTGTGTCTCCTCGTGGTGTTATTTTGCTTAGGTAGATAGTGCAGTTCTTGTTGGCGCTCTTGATTAAACCTATCAGCTGATCGTATAACTCCTCGTATGTTTTGACGTTTAATCTGCTGGAACAATCGTTCCCGCCAACACAAATTATGACATTTGCAATAGATGTCAAGTCATAAACGGATAGTTCTTCCCACATATCACTGATTTTTGCTCCTCCTTTTGCACATATTTTTACTCTATTATTTAAACCCTTGGTGTTGATACCTTTCAAGATGGAGTCACCAATAATTAATGTGCGTTTATGGTGAACGGCATTATTCTCTCGGTTGACGCTCTTTATGGATGAGTCTTTCGTTGCTTGACGTTGGTTCAGCGTACTCCTGTTGGTCATGCGAACTGGAATCGGCTGGGGTATATATTTAGTCCTTGTCCTTTGCTGGTTGTCCGTAGTATCTGGAACATAAAGTGTTTGATCTTTGCAACCTTACTTACTTTAAGCTGCGTTTGTGATGAAGCCCCGTTAACACTGGTACCCGACTGATCCCCATATCCTTCGTCCACATAGCTTGTACTTGATCGGCTGCGATTACGCTGTCCTACTTCCTGAACAGAGTGCGTGGATCTACAGGCGTCTCATAAGTCCTGTTTGTCACTAAATTTTCAATCATACTTACAACAGAAATTTTCAAAGCATTAAGTTTGCATTCCATTTGCTGAAGAATATCTTTCTTAATAGATTTAATTCCGCTATCAAGCTGGTCAATTTTACTGAGAATAGAATAAATACTAGTACTTGCTGCAGCGCTATTACATGGTTGTTCCTGACGAGAAGCAATAGGCGTAGAGGTAAATGTTGGCATTCGGTCAGGAACTGTCTCCGAAAGAATTCCGTAATTCATGGGTACTGACTGACAATCCTCGCGTAATGGCGCGTGAATTCCTGGTGCAAATGTCGTGGCAAGCTTGACACTACTCATGTAAGATTCTGTGATATTTTCAGCCGTGAAAGATTTATTTTTGGGTTGTTTTTCTATATGACTGGAAACAGGGTGTTTCTGAGCTACCGAGTCGGAATTAATTCCCACCGAAATTGTTTCAACGTTACATTTCTCGGCTACGTTAGCGCTTGTTAAGACGTTACAATTAGGTGCGAAATATTTATGACCTTTACGACTCAATGTCAATTATATTCATAAAAATACCATAAGATTGATGATACGCGGATGCTTCCAAACGATACAAAAATGATAATATCAGTGTAGACACTGATCAGACTCCTCATCTTGAAACAGTTTGACCTGTGTCCGCACTGATTTCTTGCCCGGCACTCTACGTATTTTAATGGTGGACCAGTTCTTCCAAAACACGGCTACTAATGCATTGATACGAACTTTTTCCCGCCGTAAAATCACTGAAGCGCACACACTCACAACGTGACATAATCTACAACAAATTATACACTGACCGCTGTTTTTTACTTTTCTTATATTTATTTACTATTTAAACCATTTATTTACTGTCGAGCCAACCAAGAGTGACAGTGACGCTATACTTTGTTTACAATTGCTAGGTTGACCATTGGTGTGTGCACTCCGCTTGGCTGACGCGAAACGATGGATCACTTGTGTACCAATCCTATCCTGCGGATAGGATTGGTACACAATTGATATTTCGATTCTGAGTCTTTGGTGGCTTTGTGGGCAGGACGTGGCCTCACTGTCACTCTTGGCTGGCGGGACAGCACCTATCGATTTATTTATTCTGCCTTACTGTATAATGTATTTTATTCCATAAAAACAGTTGTAACACCCATTCCAGCTATGCGTCACATAGATGGGACATAAACAAACAGTGCGAGCCCAGATGAGACACTGCAGAATCGTAGCGTCTGGTCTGGACCCACATTGTTTTGCTTAAATGTCAGTGTTGGCAAAATTAGTTGTGATATTGTGTTCATCATGCCCATTTGAGCAGAGCGACCCACAGGTGGGACATATACATGTGCAAACAGTGCCGACCAAGATGAGGCGCCACATAAATCGTGTCGTCTGGCCTGGGCCTACAGTGTTTGCTGAAACGTCAATGTTGGAAAAATTAGTCGAGATATTGTGTTCATCATGCCCATTTGAACAGAACGACCCACATGTGGGACGTATACATAAACAGACAGTGCCGGTCCGGATGAGGCGTCGCATACTGTGGCGCTTGACCTAGGCCTACACTGTCTACTGAAGTGACAGTGTTTGCAAAATTAGTTGTGATATGGTTTAGATTGCCCATTCAAACAGAGCACCTCACAAGTGGGACATATACATATACAAACGGTGTCGGCCCAGATTCGGCTGGCATACCATAGCGCCTGATCTGTACCTACACTGTTTGCTGAGATGTTACCTCATGTTCAGTTAGCCCATTTAATCAGAACGTCCCATAGATGGGAAACACACCAATGATGCGGACCTAGATGGGACGCCGTATAGTGTGGCCTCGGGCTAGGGGTCAAACTGTTTACTGGAAGGTCAGTGTTAGCAATATTGCATGTACTGCAACCTCGTCTTTCCTTCATCCTACCAAATTGAACAAAGCGTACCGTATGCGAGACCTATTCAAACAGTGCCGGCCCGGATGGGGCGCCGCATACTGCGGTGCCTAGTCTGGGCATGCATTGTTTGCTGAAATTTCAGTGCTGAAAAAAATTAGTTGTGAAATTGTGATTATCTCGCCTACTTGAACAGGGCGACCAACAAGTGGAGCATAAACATTTGCAAACAATGCCGACCCCGACGGGGCGCCACATAACGTAGCGTCTGGCTTGGACCTACAGTGTTTGATAAAACCTCAGTGTTGGAAAAAATGGTACACTTTGCTCGTTTGAACAGAGCAACCCACAGTTGGGACATATACATGTACAGACAATGTCAGTCCTGATGGGGCGCCGCATAACGTGGCGCCCGGTATGGGCTTACATTTATTGCTAAATTTTTAAAAAAAACGTCGGTGTTGGAAAGATTGTTTGTGGTGCTGTGTTTATTTGCCCATTGGTGTTCGGCAGAGCACCCGATGGGTGGAAGATATGCAGACGGTTAGACGCCGCTTGAATTGGCTTTTGGTCAGAGTCTACACTGTATGCTGGGTTGCCAAAGCAAAAAACTGCACTGTCGAGTAGCATGATTCCACTTGCGACTAGTGCGGACCCTGGTCAGATGTAGCATTGGCTACACCTGACCTTGGTCCGCACTGGCTGCCTGCATGGAACCCCGCTTCTAAGAAATTTGGATAGAAATACAATAGGACACAGATAAATGTTGCGAAATAACAATTGCCCTCCCCCCCCTAGTTGCAGAACTGCGACTTTAGATTTTTTTTCGATCTGGCTGAATCTAAAGTCGCAGTGTTTTTGTGCTCTATCTTGACCAGTGATGGAATCCCCATTTGTTTTGGGAAAAACTCGTTTCTTTGACAATCCAACCATTCAGACTTCTTCATGTGTTTTACATACACAACCAAAGTTATAAAAATGTTACCATTTGCTTCGTTTTTGTGACACGATCAATGCAATCTGTAATATTATGTTCTTGTTGTTGTTTTTCGGCACATCGCAGCCATTTTGCATGCTTTTCACGAGTTAGGGGTGATGACGTTTTTGCGATAAATTTCGGATGTTAAATTGACGAGACGAACTTATTAAAACGTTGAGAATATATTATAAAAAAAAACCGTACTGGTCATACTCCCCATGACTAGGTAAGGGTGACAGCGCTTTTTCAAAAACTCAGTACATTATAAGAATAACATAAACAGTGGATTTTGCACAATATAAGAAACAAGTAGGTGTTTGAATTTTGAAAATCAGCGCAAAATTGTTAGTTATCGATTCTGTTAACTTACTCAATGTTGGTACGCTCGCAGCAGTCTCGTTTCTGTATTATTGTGCATTGTAGCGCCCCCTATTTTCTATTAATTTATAACGAGTAATGACCTATTTCAGAAAATGAAAGTCGATTTCCAAGAATGGTTTGATTTCAATTTAATATAGCATGCCAAAGAAAATGAGATACTTACTTGACAGAAATCCTTAACAATCACATACCCCACCCATATTACACTATATAAATCCAATTTTCGGAAAGGAAGCTTTGTCATGTCCCAAAATGTCATAATCAGACTGAAAATGGACTTTTCCAACATGGCGGACAATTGTTATTCTGATCATGTGCTCACGTGACAAGTTTCCCGCCAAAAGAAGCAAGCTAACGCAAGAGTACATTGACCTCTGAACCGAGAGGGGGTCAGCTTGTTTACGACAAGAAGCGATGGGTTGGAAAGATCAGAATCAAATTACTTTTGCACAGTGATCAATAAGATATTAGTGAAGGAAAATATTTTTTATATCATGGCTAACCTTGCTGCAAGCTGAATAGCTTTACTAACACACGCTTATGTTCAATTAGGCTATCAGTCAATACACACAATTGGTGCCCATCGTTTTTAAGGCGCCACGTGAATCTTATATAGGCTAGAGACATTGGGTGTTTTGACCTTCTTTTTGAACATGTGCGCAATGGTTTAAGATTAGAATTGTAGAATGATGTCATTATTTGAATATGCAAAATCATTTGGCATTTTTTTTTCTATGTATTTCCTGTTAGTGGAAGTGGGGGAATTCCTTATCTGAAAACAGTCAATTTTCTATCCAGTGACATCCGTCGGAATACAGAACCAGGGTGAAAAATTTGCATACTAGGTTGAAGATTGACCTTTATTCGTTGACATTCATCAGATATTAAAAGAAAACCTATTACAAATGGTGAGAGAGGTCACCATAAAAATCAACCTGTATGCACAAAAAAGGATCCCATCCATTGCAATTAAGAATTCCTCGGACACAGTTTGTACATATCCAACTGGGTAGTTCTCAATGTCAACAAATTGGTAAAAAGCGGCTCCAGTTAGATTGGTAATTGGTCATCTTTTTTGCAAATAACTATATGTAACAAATGTATGGTGAGATGGTGTTGGATTATTTTAATCTCAACAGACCAGGTATGATCAATTTTTGGCCAATTATGATAATAAGGAAGGTAAAAGAAAACATTATATAAGTCTGATTTTGGTATTTAATGTTGTTAAAACATCTGTGTATTCAGAAAACGGAAAGTGAACGGGTCATTGTCGGTACATAAAATACCAAAACAAATTCGTGCATGATTTTAGTTTCCCACAGAAAAAGCATGCTCTTCAGCTCAGAAGACAAAAATGACGCCATGTTTTGAAAACAAATAGTGTAAACATTCTGTGTGGACAGGAGTATTGTATCTTTTTAGAACTAATCAGGTATGCATCAGCGGCAAACCAAATAGCAACATATAGATAAACCTATAAACATACAAAATGGAGTAGTGTTTGAGGAAGACACTGTTTGGAAATGTGTTTTCAACTTGGTTTACGTCCACGCAAACAGTAAGGGAAAAGATAGAGGCTTAAAAAATCAGGGCTATATGATAACATAAAATAAAAATCCATCATATGGCCCTGAATTCAGTGCTATCCCCCCCCCTACGACCAGGGCAGACTCTGATCGGGTGTGGCGCCTGTCGGCACTCGACCAGGCTTTGCACTGGTGAAATAAGCTCAAAATCCTACCTTTAGCGAATTTGAAAAAAAATATAATCCACTGATCTGCTCTGTGTTCAACGCTGACACAATGTGGAATGATCAAGATACGAGCATATGCAGCACGTGCTAGTTTCATAAATCTTTGTGAGTGAAGGCGTGATTGATTCAAATTGTCACTCTTGATTGACAGCATGCGCTATAATTGTACACGCCTACAAACTGGACATTGAGCTTTTGCAAGCTATTGTAACATGTACATGGAGTTATTAAGTTTATTACTTATTATTACCATTATTTTTTCCCGTCTATTTATTGATCTTAAACAAAATACGGGATTACTTGAAATGATAAAAAATTGCAAATTAAGAAGTTAAAATACAAACAAGTCTTCCCCTAAACTCTTTGTAAAAGAGTTAAACAATCTATCTGTAACTACTTCCAATTATAACCCAGTCGGCGCGCAGCGTTGAAGAGGCGTCGACTCGGCGTCGATTAGACGACGTTGAGCAGACGGTTTTTCGCCCCTGCGTGTCTGCTGGGTCTACTCTGAAAAATTATTTTTTGACACAACCACCACGATATGAAATATTATTATGCATGTTATATCTGCTCACATGTAACATATTGTTATCTGAGCGCAAATAAAAGTTAGTTTGTTTTGTTGTTTGTTCTAAATTAAAAAAAAATACAGATATTTAGTTGGACATGGGTCCAATATTCAAACTCAAATTTGCAAAGATGTGTGACTGCACTGCTAGTCTATAGCTGTTTTTATCAGGTACATGTATCTAGAGTTTATTATAATAGAACATTTACTGTAGAATGTCTTTCAAAAAACTTCTAGTTAAATTATTTTGGAAAAAAAAATTCATATTGAAATTAAATCATCTTTAATGACTGAATTGATTGAGTGAAAAAAGATCAAAACTGTTTCTGAAGTTTGGGTTGAATATGTATATATGTAATATGGATATCTATTCTGGATTTCTTTTTTAGAAAGAAAATTGAAAAGGTTTGAGCCCATTTTTAGAAGAAGAGCAGATGTGAAGTTCCAACATATTTTAGAAGATGAATGAATGGCAAGCAAGCTCCTACATTCTCACACAGGTTGAGCAAAGATGATTGTACAGGAAAGTAGTAACAAGGCTTATGATTCTCCAGAGAAAAGGGGAAAAAGACATTAGAGGCAGTATAGAAGTCTGGAAGAGATATGGTGTGATGGGCTAATTCTAGGTCCAGTTTGGAAATTACAAGTATGTATACCTATATACTACTTAACCCTTATTCTGCGAACATTTTTTATTTTTCTACTTTTTATTTTCTGCTGCATACATGTTTCATGATGGCTATTTCATTGTTTTGATATTAGCAATCAAATTAACTTAATTATCTTCCACCCAACCCCGCTAGTTACCTTTATGAAATGGAATATTGTTTTTGTAACGGAGGTTTTACGTTTGCGCGGATTGATATATCATATGCGCGTTTTTTTTTCTACGAAGCGCGGAAAAAGTACTATCATATGCGCGTTTAAATTGCGCGGGTTTTAATTACTTTTATATGTCACTTGGACAGGTTAGACATACTATAGCGAATTCAGTTCGTGTTTTGTCTTCATTTCTAGCAGTTACCGCCTGATATGTACTCCTCATCTTCAAGTAAGTTGTGGCTGGAAATATTTCTTGTAACACTGTGTGCATTGTTTTTTCAAAGTCTATGTGAATCAAAATTTTCTTTCCTTTATTAGTATCAGAGATTTTAAAATCCATGGTTAAGTTTAAAATTCCTGGTTAAAATACAAGTTTAAAAACAAAATACGAAAACGTCCAGGCCGGTTTATCTTGCCCCCCGCCAACACAAGTAAAAATATATGTATGTTATTTTGTTATTTTTCTGTATCATTTTAATGAATTCAGGTCCTATACAAGTCTTAAAGTGAGAAATTGGTGCCTGTGGGGTTAATATTGGTAAAACTTAAACATCATCTTGAATAAAAATATCAAGATTAAGTGATTTTAAGCTTAATTATTTTGCTAATACTACTTATTTTAAACTATCTGAATGTGATGATGTATCAATTGTTAACATAATTCAAGTCAAATTCAGCTGTTTTCTTTGTCGGATTGTTCTGTATGCTTAGTTGCAGGGGTGGGGGTAAGCTGTACAGGCCAGTTTATCTTGCCCCCACCCACTTGGGTATCAAAGTAAAAGTATTGTGCCTATTATACTTATTTTAAACTATCTGAATGTGATGATGTATCTATTATAAACATAATTCAAGTGAAATTCAGCTGTTTTCTTTGTAGGATTGTTCCGTATACTTAGTTACAGGGGTGGGGGGTAAGCTGTCCAGGCCAGTTTATCTTGACCCCCACCCACTTGGGTATCAAAGTAAAATTATTTTGCTAATTCTACTTATTTTAAACTATCTGAATGTGAAGATGTATCTATTATAAACATAATTCAAGTCAAATTCAGCTGTTTTCTTTGTCAGATTATTCTGTATGCTTAGTTGCAGGGGTGGGGGGTAAGCTGTCCAGGCCAGTTTATCTTGCCCCCCACCCACTTGGGTATCAAAGTAAAATTATTTTGCTAAGTTTTCTCATTTTAAACTATCTGAATGTGATGATGTATCAATTATAAACATAATTCAAGTGAAATTCAGCTGTTTTCTTTGTCGGATTGGTCTGTATACTTAGTTACAGGGGTGGGGGTTAAGCTGTCCAGGCCAGTTTATCTTGACCCCCACCCACCTGAGTATCAAAGTAAAATTATTTTGCAAAGTTTTCTCATTTAAACTATCTGAATGTGATGATGTATCAATTATAAACATAATTCAAGTCAAATTCAGCTGTTATCTTTGTCGGAT
Source organism: Loripinus fragilis (assembly GCA_964019695.1). Classification (NCBI taxonomy): domain Eukaryota; kingdom Metazoa; phylum Mollusca; class Bivalvia; order Lucinida; family Lucinidae; genus Loripinus; species Loripinus fragilis. The sequence goes on from OZ026515.1 coordinate 40,232,620, forward strand.
TGTTCTGTTTGCTTAGTTGCAGTGGTGGGGGGTAAGCTGTCCAGGCCACTTTATCATGCCCCCACCCACCTGGGTATCAAAGTAAAGTATTGTGCCTATAATACTTATTCTAAACTATCTGATTGTGAAGATGTATCAATTTAAAACATAATTCAAGTGAAATTCAGCTGTTTTCTTTGTAGGATTTTTCCGTATACTTAGTTACAGGGGTGGGGGTTAAGCTGTCCAGGCCAGTTTATCTTGACCCCCACCCACCTGAGTATCAAAGTAAAATTATTTTGCTTAGTTTTCTCATTTTAAACTATCTGAATGTGATGATGTATCAATTATAAACATAATTCAAGTGAAATTCAGCTGTTTTCTTTGTCGGATTGTTCCGTATACTTAGTTACAGGGGTGGGGGGTAAGCTGTCCAGTCCAGTTTATCTTGACCCCCACCCACCTGGGTATCAAAGTAAAAGTATTGTGCCTATTCTTCTTATTTTAAACTATCTGAATGTGAAGATGTATCAATTTAAAACATAATTCAAGTCAAATTCAGCTGTTTTCTTTGTCAGATTGTTCTGTATGCTTAGTTGCAGGGGTGGGGGGTAAGCTGTCCATGCCAGTTTATCTTGCCCCCCCCCACTCACTTGGGTATCAAAGTAAAATTATTTTGCTAATTCTACTTATTTTAATCTATCTGATTGTGAAGATGTATCAATCTTAAACATAATTCAAGTAAAATTCAGCTGTTTTCTTTGTCGGATTGTTCCCTATACTTAGTTACAGGGGTTGGGGGTAAGCTGTCTAGGCCAGTTTATCTTGACCCCCACCCACCTGAGTATCAAAGTAAAATTATTTTGCTAAGTTTTCTCATTTAAACTATCTGAATGTGAAGATGTATCAATTATAAACATAATTCAAGTGAAATTCAGCTGTTTTCTTTGTCGGATTGTTCTGTATACTTAGTTACAGGGGTGGGGGGTAAGCCGTCCAGGCCAGTTTATCTTGACCCCCACCCACTTGGGTATCAAAGTAAAATTATTTTGCTAATTCTACTTATTTTAAACTATCTGAATGTGAAGATGTATCTATTATAAGCATAATTCAAGTCAAATTCAGCTGTTTTCTTTGTCAGATTATTCTGTATGCTTAGTTGCAGGGGTGGGGGGTAAGCTGTCCATGCCAGTTTATCTTGCCCCCCACCCACTTGGGTATCAAAGTAAAATTATTTTGCTAAGTTTTCTCATTTTAAACTATCTGAATGTGATGATGTATCAATTATAAACATAATTCAAGTGAAATTCAGCTGTTTTCTTTGTCGGATTGGTCTGTATACTTAGTTACAGGGGTGGGGAGTAAGCTGTCCAGGCCAGTTTATCTTGACCCCCACCCACCTGAGTATCAAAGTAAAATTATTTTGCAAAGTTTTCTCATTTTAAACTATCTGAATGTGATGATGTATCAATTATAAACATAATTCAAGTCAAATTCAGCTGTTTTCTTTGTCGGATTGTTCTGTTTGCTTAGTTGCAGTGGTGGGGGGTAGGCTGTCCAGGCCAGTTTATCTTGCCCCCACCCACCTGGGTATCAAAGTAAAAGTATTGTGCCTATAATACTTATTCTAAACTATCTGATTGTGAAGATGTATCAATTTAAAACATAATTCAAGTCAAATTCAGCTGTTTTCTTTGTCGGATTGGTCTGTATACTTAGTTACAGGGGTGGGGGGTAAGCTGTCCAGGCTAGTTTATCTTGACCCCCACCCACCTGAGTATCAAAGTAAAATTATTTTGCAAAGTTTTCTCATTTTAAACTATCTGAATGTGATGATGTATCAATTATAAACATAATTCAAGTCAAATTCAGCTGTTTTCTTTGTCGGATTGTTCTGTTTGCTTAGTTGCAGTGGTGGGGGGTAAGCTGTCCAGGCCAGTTTATCTTGCCCCCCACCCACCTGGGTATCAAAGTAAAAGTATTGTGCCTATAATACTTATTCTAAACTATCTGATTGTGAAGATGTATCAATTTAAAACATAATTCAAGTGAAATTCAGCTGTTTTCTTTGTAGGATTGTTCCGTATACTTAGTTACAGGGGTGGGGGGTAAGCTGTCCAGGCCAGTTTATCTTGACCCCCACCCACCTGAGTATCAAAGTAAAATTATTTTGCTAAGTTTTCTCATTTTAAACTATCTGATTGGATGATGTATCAGTTATAAACATAATTCAAGTGAAATTTAGCTGTTTTCTTTGTCGGATTATTCCGTATACTTAGTTACAGGGGTGGGGGGTAAGCTGTCCAGTCCAGTTTATCTTGACCCCCACCCACCTGGGTATCAAAGTAAAAGTATTGTGCCTATTCTTCTTATTTTAAACTATCTGAATGTAAAGATGTATCAATTTAAAACATAATTCAAGTAAAATTCAGCTGTTTTCTTTGTAGGATTGTTCCGTATACTTAGTTACAGGGGTGGGGGGTAAGCTGTCCAGGCCAGTTTATCTTGACCCCCACCAACCTGAGTATCAAAGTAAAATTATTTTGCTAAGTTTTCTCATTTAAACTATCTGAATGTGAAGATGTATCTATTATAAACATAATTCAAGTGAAATTCAGCTGTTTCCTTTCTAGGATTGTTCTGTATACTTAGTTACAGGGGTGGGGGGTAAGCCATCCAGGCCAGTTTATCTTGACCCCCACCCACTTGGGTATCAAAGTAAAATTATTTTGCTAATTCTACTTATTTTAAACTATCTGAATGTGAAGATGTATCTATTATAAGTTAAATTCAAGTCAAATTCAGCTGTTTTCTTTGTCAGATTATTCAGTATGCTTAGTTGCAGGGGTGGGGGGTAAGCTGTCCATGCCAGTTTATCTTGCCCCCCACCCACTTGGGTATCAAAGTAAAATTATTTTGCTAAGTTTTCTCATTTTAAACTATCTGAATGTGATGATGTATCAATTATAAACATAATTCAAGTGAAATTCAGCTGTTTTCTTTGTCGGATTGGTCTGTATACTTAGTTACAGGGGTGGGGAGTAAGCTGTCCAGGCCAGTTTATCTTGACCCCCACCCACCTGAGTATCAAAGTAAAATTATTTTGCAAAGTTTTCTCATTTTAAACTATCTGAATGTGATGATGTATCAATTATAAACATAATTCAAGTCAAATTCAGCTGTTTTCTTTGTCGGATTGTTCTGTTTGCTTAGTTGCAGTGGTGGGGGGTAGGCTGTCCAGGCCAGTTTATCTTGCCCCCACCCACCTGGGTATCAAAGTAAAAGTATTGTGCCTATAATACTTATTCTAAACTATCTGATTGTGAAGATGTATCAATTTAAAACATAATTCAAGTCAAATTCAGCTGTTGTCTTTGTCAGATTGTTCTGTATGCTTAGTTGCAGGGGTGGGGGGTAAGCTGTCCATGCCAGTTTATCTTGCCCCCCACTCACTTGGGTATCAAAGTAAAATTATTTTGCTAATTTTACTTATTTTAATCTTTCTGATTGTGAAGATGTATCAATCTTAAACATAATTCAAGTGAAATTCAGCTGTTTTCTTTGTCGGATTGTTCCGTATACGTAGTTACAGGGGTTGGGGGTAAGCTGTCCAGGCCAGTTTATCTTGACCCCCACCCACCTGAGTATCAAAGTAAAATTATCTTGCTAAGTTTTCTCATTTTAAACTATCTGAATGTGATGATGTATCAATTATAAACATAATTCAAGTGAAATTCAGCTGTTTTCTTTGTCAGATTATTCTGTATGCTTAGTTGCAGGGGTGGGGGGTAAGCTGTCCATGCCAGTTTATCTTGACCCCCACCCACCTGAGTATCAAAGTAAAATTATTTTGCTAAGTTTTCTCATTTTAAACTATCTGAATGTGATGATGTATCAATTGTAAACATAATTCAAGTCAAATTCAGCTGTTTTCTTTGTCGGATTGTTCCGTATACTTAGTTACAGCGGTGGCGGGTAAGCTGTCCAGGCCAGTTTATCTTGACCCCCACCCACCTGGGTATCAAAGTAAAAGTATTGTGCCTATTCTTCTTATTTTAAACTATCTGAATGTGAAGAAGTATCAATCTTAAACATAATTCAAGTAAAATTAAGCTGTTTTCTTTGTCGGATTGTTCCGTATACTTAGTTACAGGGGTGGGGGTAAGCTGTCCAGGCCAGTTTATCTTGACCCCCACCCATCTGAGTATCAAAGTAAAATTATTTTGCTAAGTTTTCTCATTTAAACTATCTGAATGTGAAGATGTATCTATTATAAACATAATTCAAGTCAAATTCAGCTGTTTTCTTTGTCGGATTGGTCTGTATACTTAGTTACAGGGGTGGGGGGTAAGCTGTCCAGGCTAGTTTTTCTTGACCCCCACCCACCTGAGTATCAAAGTAAAATTATTTTGCAAAGTTTTCTCATTTTAAACTATCTGAATGTGATGATGTATCAATTATAAACATAATTCAAGTCAAATTCAGCTGTTTTCTTTGTCGGATTGTTCTGTTTGCTTAGTTGCAGTGGTGGGGGGTAAGCTGTCCAGGCCAGTTTATCTTGCCCCCACCCACCTGGGTATCAAAGTAAAAGTATTGTGCCTATAATACTTATTCTAAACTATCTGATTGTGAAGATGTATCAATTTAAAACATAATTCAAGTGAAATTCAGCTGTTTTCTTTGTAGGATTGTTCCGTATACTTAGTTACAGGGGTGGGGGGTAAGCTGTCCAGGCCAGTTTATCTTGACCCCCACCCACCTGAGTATCAAAGTAAAATTATTTTGTTAAGTTTTCTCATTTTAAACTATCTGAATGTGATGATGTATCAGTTATAAACATAATTCAAGTGAAATTCAGCTGTTTTCTTTGTCGGATTGTTCCGTATACTTAGTTACAGGGGTGGGGGGTAAGGTGTCCAGTCCAGTTTATCTTGACCCCCACCCACCTGGGTATCAAAGTAAAAGTATTGTGCCTATTCTTCTTATTTTAAACTATCTGAATGTGAAGATGTATCAATTTAAAACATAATTCAAGTCAAATTCAGCTGTTTTCTTTGTCAGATTGTTCTGTATGCTTAGTTGCAGGGGTGGGGGGTAAGCTGTCCATGCCAGTTTATCTTGCCCCCCCACTCACTTGGGTATTAAAGTAAAATTATTTTGCTAATTCTACTTATCTTTATCTATCTGATTGTGAAGATGTATCAATCTTAAACATAATTCAAGTCAAATTCAGCTGTTTTCTTTGTCGGATTGTTCCGTATACTTAGTTACAGGGGTGGGGGGTAAGCTGTCCAGGCCAGTTTATCTTGACCCCCACCCACCTGAGTATCAAAGTAAAATTATCTTGCTAAGTTTTCTCATTTTAAACTATCTGAATGTGATGATGTATCAATTATAAACATAATTCAAGTGAAATTCAGCTGTTTTCTTTGTCGGATTGTTCTGTATACTTAGTTACAGGGGTGGGGGGTAAGCTGTCCAGGCCAGTTTATCTTGACCCCCACCCACCTGAGTATCAAAGTAAACTTATTTTGCTAAGTTTTCTCATTTTAAACTATCTGAATGTGATGATGTATCAATTATAAACATAATTCAAGTCAAATTCAGCTGTTTTCTTTGTCGGATTGTTTCGTATACTTAGTTACAGGGGTGGGGGGTAAGCTGTCCAGGCCAGTTTATCTTGACCCCCACCCACCTGGGTATCAAAGTAAAAGTATTGTGCCTATTCTTCTTATTTTAAATTATCTGAATGTGAAGATGTATCAATTTAAAACATAATTCAAGTAAAATTCAGCTGTTTTCTTTGTCGGATTGTTCCGTATACTTAGTTACAGGGGTGGGGGGTAAGCTGTCCAGGCCAGTTTATCTTGACCCCCACCAACCTGAGTATCAAAGTAAAATTATTTTGCTAAGTTTTCTCATTTAAACTATCTGAATGTGAAGATGTATCTATTATAAACATAATTCAAGTGAAATTCAGCTGTTTTCTTTGTAGGATTGTTCTGTATACTTAGTTACAGGGGTGGGGGGTAAGCCGTCCAGGCCAGTCTATCTTGACCCCCACCCACTTGGGTATCAAAGTAAAATTATTTTGCTAATTCTACTTATTTTAAACTATCTGAATGTGAAGATGTATCTATTATAAACATAATTCAAGTCAAATTCAGCTGTTTTCTTTGTCAGATTATTCGGTATGCTTAGTTGCAGGGGTGGGGGGTAAGCTGTCCATGCCAGTTTATCTTGCCCCCCACCCACTTGGGTATCAAAGTAAAATTATTTTGCTAAGTTTTCTCATTTTAAACTATCTGAATGTGATGATGTATCAATTATAAACATAATTCAAGTGAAATTCAGCTGTTTTCCGTGTCGGATTGGTCTGTATACTTAGTTACAGGGGCGGGGGGTAAGCTGTCCAGGCCAGTTAATCTTGACCCCCACCCACCTGAGTATCAAAGTAAAATTATTTTGCAAAGTTTTCTCATTTTAAACTATCTGAATGTGATGATGTATCAATTATAAACATAATTCAAGTCAAATTCAGCTGTTTTCTTTGTCGGATTGTTCTGTTTGCTTAGTTGCAGTGGTGGGGGGTAGTTTCTCCAGGCCAGTTTATCTTGCCCCCACCCACCTGGGTATCAAAGTAAAAGTATTGTGCCTATAATACTTATTCTAAACTATCTGATTGTGAAGATGTATCAATTTAAAACATAATTCAAGTGAAATTCAGCTGTTTTCTTTGTAGGATTGTTCCGTATACTTAGTTACAGGGGTGGGGGGTAAGCTGTCCAGGCCAGTTTATCTTGACCCCCACCCACCTGAGTATCAAAGTAAAATTATTTTGCTAAGTTTTCTCATTTTAAACTATCTGAATGTGATGATGTATCAATTATAAACATAATTCAAGTCAAATTCTGCTGTTTTCTTTGTCGGATTGTTCCGTATACTTAGTTGCAGGGGTGGGGGGGGGGGGGTAAGCTGTCCAGTCCAGTTTATCTTGACCCCCACCCACCTGGGTATCAAAGTAAAAGTATTGTGCCTATTCTTCTTATTTTAAACTATCTGAATGTGAAGATGTATCAATTTAAAACATAATTCAAGTCAAATTCAGCTGTTTTCTTTGTCAGATTGTTCTGTATGCTTAGTTGCAGGGGTGGGGGGTAAGCTGTCCATGCCAGTTTATCTTGCCCCCCACTCACTTGGGTATCAAAGTAAAATTATTTTCTAATTCTTCTTATTTTAATCTATCTGATTGTGAAGATGTATCAATCTTAAACATAATTCAAGTCAAGTTCAGCTGTTTCCTTTGTCGGATTGTTCCGTATACTTAGTTACAGGGGTGGGGGGTAAGCTGTCCAGGCCAGTTTATCTTGACCCCCACCCTTCTGAGTATCAAAGTAAAATTATCTTACTAAGTTTTCTCATTTTAAACTATCTGAATGTGATGATGTATCAATTATAAACATAATTCAAGTCAAATTCAGCTGTTTTCTTTGTCGGATTGTTCTTTATAGTAAGTTACAGGGGTGGGGGGTAAGCTGTCCAGGCCAGTTTATCTTGACCCCAACCCACCTGAGTATCAAAGTAAAATTATTTTGCTAAGTTTTCTCATTTTAAACTATCTGAATGTGATGATGTATCAATTATAAACATACTTCAAGTCAAATTCAGCTGTTTTCTTTGTCGGATTGTTCCGTATACTTAGTTACAAGGGTGGGGGGTAAGCTGTCCAGGCCAGTTTATCTTGACCCCCACCCACCTGGGTATCAAAGTAAAAGTATTGTGCCTATTCTTCTTATTTTAAACTATCTGAATGTGAAGATGTATCAATTTAAAACATAATTCAAGTGAAATTCAGCTGTTTTCTTTGTCGGATTGTTCCATATACTTAGTTGCATGGGTGGGGGGTAAGCTGTCCAGGCTAGTTTATCTTGCCCCCCACCCACCTGGGTATCAAAGTAAAAATATTGTGTCAATTCTTCTTATTTTAAACTATATGAATGTGAAGATGTATCAATAATAAACATGTATAATTCAAGTCAAATTCAGCTATTTTCTTTGTCAGATTGTTCTGTATGCTTAGTTGCAGGGGTGGGGGGTAAGCTGTCTAGGCCAGTTTATCTTGGCCCCCACCCACTTGGGTAACAAAGTAAAATTATTTTGCTAATTCTACTTATTTTAATCTATCTGATTGTGAAGATGTATCAATCTAAAACATAATTCAAGTGAAATTCAGCTGATTTCTTTGTCGGATTGTTCCGTTTACTTAGTTATAGGGGTGGGGGGGGTAAGCTGTCCAGGCCAGTTTATCTTGACCCCCACCCACCTGAGTATCAAAGTAAATTTATTTTGCTAAGTTTTCTCATTTTAAACTATCTGAATGTGATGATGTATCAATTATAAACATAATTCAAGTCAAATTCAACTGTGAATTGAATTATGTTTATTATTGATACATCTTCACATTCAGATAGTTTAAAATAAGAAGAATAGGCACAATAAATTTACTTTGATACCCAGGTGGGTGGGGGGCAAGATAAACTGGCCTGGACAGCTTACCCCCCACCCCTGTAACTAAGTATACGGAACAATCCGACAAAGAAAACAGCTGAATTTGACTTGAATTATGTTTATAATTGATACAGCATCACATTCAGATAGTTTAAATGAGAAAACTTAGCAAAATAATTTTACTTTGATACTCAGGTGGGTGGGGGTCAAGATAAACTGGCCTGGACAGCTTACCCCCCACCCCTGTAACAAAGTATACGGAACAATCCGACAAAGAAATCAGCTGAATTTCACTTGAATTATGTTTATAATTGATACATCTTCACAATCAGATAGATTAAAATAAGTAGAATTAGCAAAATAATTTTACTTTGATACCCAAGTGGGTGGGGGGCAAGATAAACTGGCCTGGACAGCTTACCCCCCACCCCTGTAACTAAGAATACAGAACAATCCGACAAAGATAACAGCTGCATTTGACTTGAATTATGTTTATTATTGATACATCTTCACATTCAGATAATTTAAAATAAGAAGAATAGGCACAATACTTTTACTTTGATACCCAAGTGGGTGGGGGGCAAGATAAACTGGCCTGGACAGGTTACCCCTCCACCCATGCAACTAAGCATACAGAACAATCCGACAAAGAAAACAGCTGAATTTGACTTGAATTATGTTTATAATTGATACATCATCACATTCAGATAGTTTAAAATAAGTAGAATTAGCAAAATAATTTTTCTTTGATAATCAGGTGGATGGGAGTCAAGATAAACTGGTCTGAACAGCTTACCCCCCCCCCCACCCCTACAACTAAGCATGCAGAACAATCTGACAAAGAAAACAGCTGAATTTGACTTGAATTATGTTTATTATTGATACATCATCACATTCAGATAGTTTAAAATGAGAAAACACAGCAAAATAATTTTACTTTGATACTCAGGTGGGTGGGGGTCAAGATAAACTGGCCTGGACAGCTTATCCCCCCCCCCTGCAACTAAGCATACAGAACAATCTGACAAAAAAAACAGCTGAATTTGACTTGAATTATGTTTATTATTGATACATCTTCACATTCAGATAGTTTAAAATAAGAAGAAAAGGCACAATACTTTTACTTTGATACCCAGGTGGGTGGGGGGCAAGATAAACTGGCCTGGACAGCTTACCCCCCACCCCTGTAACTAAGTATACGGAACAATCCGACAAAGAAAACAGCTGAATTTCACTTAAATTATGTTTATAATTGATACATCATCACATTCAGATAGTTTCAAAATGAGAAACTTAGCAAAATAATTTTACTTTGATACTCAGGTGTGTGGGGGTCAAGATAAACTGGCCAGGACAGCTTACCCCCCACCCCTAAAACTAAGCATACAGAACAATCTGACAGAGAAAACAGCTGAATTTGACTTGAATTATGTTTATAATTGATACATCATCACATTCAGATAGTTTAATATGAGTAAACTTAGCAAAAAATTTTTACTTTGATACTCAGGTGGGTGGGGGGCAAGACAAACTGGCCTGGACAGCTTACCCCTCTCCCCCCCTGTAACTAAGATTACGGAACAATCCGACAAAGAAATCAGCCGAATTTGACTTGAATTATGTTTTAGATTGATACATCTTCACAATCAGATAGATTAAAATAAGTAGAATTAGCAAAATAATTTTACTTTGATACCCAAGTGGGTGGGGGGGGCAAGATAAACTGGCCTGGACAGCTTACCCCCCACCCCTGTAACTAAGTATACAGAACAATCCAACAAAGAAATCAGCTGAATTTGACTTGAATTATGTTTTAGATTGATACATCTTTACAATCAGATAGATTAAAATAAGTAGAATTAGCAAAATAATTTTACTTTGATACCCAAGTGGGTGGGGGGGCAAGATAAACTGGCCTGGACAGCTTACCCCCCACCCCTGTAACTAAGTATACGGAACAATCCGACAAAGAAAACAGCTATTTTCACTTGAATTATTTTTATAATTGATACACCTTCACATTCGAGTAGTTTAAAATAAGAAGAATTAGCAAAATAATTTTACTTTGATACCCAAGTGGGTCGGGGCAAGATAAACTGGCCTGGACAGCTTACCCCCCCACCCCCGCAACTAAGTATACAGAACAATGCGACAAAGAAAACAGCTGAATTTGACTTGAATTATGTTTATAATTGGTACATCATCACATTCAGATAGTTTAAAATGAGAAAACTTAGCAAAAAAATTTTACTTTGATACTCAGGTGGGTGGGGGGCAAGATAAACTGGCCTGGACAGCTTACCCCCCACCCCTGTAACTAAGTATATGGAACAACCCTACAAAGAAACAGCTGAATTTCACTTGAATTATGTTTATAATTGATACATTATCACATTCAAATAGTTTAAGACAAGAAAACTTAGCAAGATAATTTTACTTTGATACTCAGATGGGTGGGGGTCAAGATAAACTTGCCTGGACAGCTTACCCCCCACCCCTGTAACTAAGTATACGGAACAATCCGACAAAGACAACAGCTGAATTTCACTTGAATTATGTTTTTAATTGATACATCTTCACAATCAGATAGATTAAAATAAGTAGAATTAGCAAAATAATTTTACTTTGATACTCAGGTGGGTGGGGGTCAAGATAAACTGGCCTGGACAGCTTACCCCCCACCCCTGCAACTAAGCATACAGAACAATCTGACAAAGAAAACAGCTGAATTTGACTTGAATTATGTTTATTATTGATACATCTTCACATTCAGATAATTTAAAATAAGAAGAAAAGGCACAATACTTTTACTTTGATACCCAGGTGGGTGGGGGGCAAGATAAACTGGCCTGGACAGCTTACCCCCCACCCTTGCAACTAAGCAAACAGAACAATCCGACAAAGAAAACAGCTGAATTTGACTTGAATTATGTTTATAATTGATACATCATCACATTCAGATAGTTTAAAATAAGTAGAATTAGCAAAATAATTTTACTTTGAAACTCAGATGGGTGGGGGTCAAGATAAACTGGCCTGGACAGCTTACCCCCCAGCCCTACAACTAAGCATACAGAACAATCTGACAAAGAAAACAGCTGAATTTGACTTGAATTATGTTTATTATTGATACATCTTAACATTCAGATAGTTTAAAATAAGTAGTATAGGCACAATACTTTTACTTTGATGCCCAGGTGGGTGGGGGTCAAGATAAACTGGCCTGGACAGCTTCCCCCCCACCCCTGCAACTAAGCATACAGAACAATCCGGCAAAGAAAATAGCTGAATTTGACTTGAATAATGATTATAATTGATACATCATCACATACAGATAGTTTCAAAATGAGAAACTTAGCAAAATAATTTTACTTGATACTCAGGTGTGTGGGGGTCAAGATAAACTGGCCAGGACAGCTTACCCCCCCACCCCTACAACTAAGCATACAGAACAATCTGACAAAGAAAACAGCTGAATTTGACTTGAATTATGTTTATTATTGATACATCTTCACAATCAGATAGATTAAAATAAGTAGAATTAGCAAAATAATTTTACTTTGATACCCAAGTGGGTGGGGGGCAAGATAAACTGGCCTGGACAGCTTACCCCCCACCCCTGCCACTAAGCATACAGAACAATAAGACAAAGAAAACAGCTGAATTTGACTTGAATTATGTTTATTATTGATACATCTTCACATTCAGATAGTTTAAAATAAGAAGAATAGGCAAAATACTTTTACTTTGATACCCAGGTGGGTGGGGGGCAAGATAAACTGGCCTGGACAGCATACCCCCACCCCTGTGACTAAGTATACAGAACAATCCGACAAAGAAAACAGCTGAATTTGACTTGAATTATGTTTTAGATTGATACATTTTCACATTCAGATAGTTTAAAATAAGTAGTATAGGCACAATACTTTTACTTTGATGCCCAGGTGGGTGGGGGGCAAGATAAACTGGCCTGGACAGCATACCCCCACCCCTGTGACTAAGTATACGGAACAATCCGACAAAGAAAACAGCTGAATTTGACTTGAATCATGTTTTAGATTGATACATTTTCACATTCAGATAGTTTAAAATAAGTAGTATAGGCACAATACTTTTACTTTGATGCCCAGGTGGGTGGGGGGGGGCAAGATAAACTGGCCTGGACAGCTTACCCCCACCCCTGCAACTAAGCATACAGAACAATGCTACAAAGAAAACAGCTAAATTTGACTTGAATTATGTTTATTATTGATACATCATCACATTCAGATAGTTTAAAATAAGTAGTATTAGCAAAATAATTAAGCTTAAAATCACTTTATCTTGATATTTTTATTCAAGATGATGTTAAAGTTTTACCAATATTAACCCTACAGGCACCAATTTCTTACTTTATGACTTATGGAGGATCTGAATTCATTAAAATGATACAGAAAAATAACAAAATAACATGTATATATTTTTACTTGTGTTGGGCGGGGGGGGGGAAGATAAACCGGCCTGGACAGCTTGCCCCCCGGGGGTGAAGATAACCAGGGTGGGGGCAAGATATCTCGGGAAGCTTGCCCCCCGGGGGGCAATCTGTCCAGGGGGCAAGATAAACTGGGACACCAGGAACAACCGAATCACACAAGATGAAGTCGAGTGTGATCCGGTCGTTCCTTGCGCACCCACCAGACGTTATATGACCCATCAGACCAAGTTACTAAAGTAATGATGTATTTATTATTAGTCTTGAATCAATGATAGATTATAATAGATGATCAATGTAAAATTTCTTTTGTTTCTACCAAACAAATCTGTTCGGTAATAATCTATTATAATCGAAAAGATTTGCATCTGACCCTCTTGTAAGCTAATATTCAAAATTTGGAACTTTGCTACAAGAAAATGCAATCCATAAATTCATAGGTTTATAGAATGTGAGGAATAAAGAATTAAACTGTAATTACAGCAACTAAGAAGTCTTCAGTGCACACCTTAACACTTCGAATGCGAATGACTCCTAAATGCGTACTTTAACATTTTAAACAAAGAGTGAAAACTCCGATGAAATGCCACAGACAACGGCATTTCATCCGGTTCTACATCGTTTGCTAAGACCTAAAATATCTTCAGAGAAAGAAATATAATTTTATGTGGAAATAATAACCTGTGACCCCTTGATATATACAATGGACCTTCTCAAGTTTATTGTTTCAAACCAGAAGGAAGAATCCATAAGTGCCTTAGGGTTGAATGCCAATGGCTGTTAAATTGTGTTTGCTGTCAGGACCAGTTGTGGTATTTGATACTGTACATAAAATAGCATGACTCTGGCGCTAACGATTTTTATAAAGATAAGAGTTTCAAGCAGTACAAGATAGACATTCTATGGCATGGAACCTGTGTTTCCCTTTCATTTGATAATTTTTTGATAATTTTCGATTATAATCAATCATCAATCGAAACCTCCTGAAAACAACTGACCATACTTTAAAAATTCTGACAGTTGCTAAGGTAAAATTGTTGCCACATATGGCATGATAAAGAAGCAGTTTAATCAGAAATGTTTGCCAGTTTTATTCTACTATCCACCTGAATAGGTTTTAAGGCAATAATATATAAACATGTCAAATTTCTTAATTTTGGGTGTTTTTCAAGTGATTTTACATAAAAAGTCCTAAATGTTGTTAAGCCCGTTTTTCACAGGTTGCGGCTCAAACATACTTATATTGTACATGCACATCTGGATTGATATTAGAGAAAAATATTGCAGGCCTTTTGTTAAGAGTGTGTTTCAGAAAATTATTTTTTTATTTCTCATTTAAAAATATGTTGTGGGTACTCAAAAGAACTGTCTCAATGAGACGGTTCTTTTGAGCACAAAACATATGTTAGAAGAAAATATTTACAATTTACGCTCAAGACTTTTGTTTATCTAAAGAAGTGTATGGCAAATAATATTTGTTGTTGATTTATTATCCTTAAAATTGTTGATTTTTAGTTTGATAATAACATATTTTGGAACGCTCAGAATGCACTAGATCGCACCATTTTTCTTAAAATTTTCCAGGGAGGAGTCCCTCGAATACAAGTGTGGATCCACATCTTCCAAGTACATGCTTTCACTTTGTTTGAAAAATGATGACTGATGTTAACAAGTTTTAACAAGGTTTGAATTTCAAACAGTACAAGGGTAGACATTTTATGGGATGGATTCTGTGTTTCCTCTTCATTTGATAACTTTCGATTATAATCGATCATCCATCGAAACCTCCTGACTGATTATTTTCGATGATCAATAATGAAAAATCCTATTATTAAACATCACTACTAAGTGGATAGTCCCCTAAGTAACATTCATATCATTAATAGAAAAAAATGACCAAAATATGCAAAAAAGTGAGAATTGACCAACTGTCATCTGCTAATATAAACCATTGCAAACAGTTTAGTCCTAACCTCTAGTGACAGGTACTGAGAATCAGGGTAGTATAGTTCTGACCTCCAGTGGCAGGTACTGGGACTTATAGTAGTGTACTGGCCTCCAGTGACAGAAACTGGGACTAATGGTAGTGTACTGTACTGTAGGGACATGTATTGGGACTAATGGTAGTGTACTGTCTTATAGTGACATGTACTAGGACTAATGATACTATTATGGTAATGTACTGTCCTCTAGTGACATGTACTGGGACTAATGGAAGTGCACTGTACTTTACTGGCATGTACTGGGACTAATGCTAGTGTACTGTACTGTAGTGACATGTATTGGGAATAATGGTAGTGTACTGTCTTCAAGTGACATGTACTGGGACTAATGGTAGTGTACTGTACTGTAGTGACATGTATTGGGAATAATAGTAGTGTACTGTCTTCAAGTGACATGTACTGGGACCAATGGTAGTGTACTGTACTGTAGTGACATGTATTGGGAATAATGGTAGTGTACTGTCTTCAAGTGACATGTACTGGGACGACTAATGGTAGTGTACTGTCTTCTAGTGACAGGTACTGAGCCTAATGGTAGTGTACTGTAGTGACAGGACCTGGTACTGGGACTTATATAGTGTACTGTCTTCCAGTGACAGGTACTGAGACTAATGGTAGTGTACTAAACTGTAGTGACAGGACCTGTTACTGGGGATAATGGTAGTGTACTGTCTTCTAGTGACATGTGCTGGGACTAATGGTAGTGTACTGTACTGTAGTGACATGTATTGGGACTAATTGTACTGTACTGTAGTGACAGGACCTGGTACTGGGACTAATGGTAGTGTACTGTCTACTTATGACATGTACTGAATCTTATGGTAGTGTACTGTCTTCTAGAGACATGTGCTGGGACTAATGGTAGTGTACTGTACTCTACTGACAGGTACTGGGACTAATTGTACTGTACTGTCTACTTATGACATGTACTGAATCTAATGGTAGTGTACTGTCTTCTAGTGACATGTACTGAGACTAATGGTAGTGTACTGTCTTCTAGTGACATGTGCTGGGACTAATGGTAGTGTACTGTCTTCTAGTGACATGTACTGAGACTAATGGTAGTGTACTGTCTTCTAGTGACATGTGCTGGGACTAATCGTAGTGCACTGTCTTCTAGTGACATGTACTGTGACTAATGGTAGTGTACTGTACTCTACTTACAGGTACTGGGAATAATTGTAGTGTACTAGCCTCTACTGACAGGTTTCCAGAAATAATAGTAGAAATACTGTACTTTGGTGACAGATGACTAATTAAAGTAGTGCTGTACTCTACTGACATGTAATGGAACTAATGGTACTATTATAGTCAAGTACTGTTATCTAGTGACACGTACTAGGACTCAGGATAGTAGTACTGTTCCCTAGTGACATGTACTGGGAAAGTTGGTAGTGTACTGGACTCTAGTGATAGGTATTGGGAATAATGGTAATAGTACTGGTCTCTAGTGACATGTACATGGACTCAGGGTTGTAGTACTGACCTCTAGTGACATGTACAAGGACCAATGATCATAGTAATGTACTCTCGCTAATGGTAGTGTACTGGCCTCGATTTACAGGTACTGATACTAATGATAGTAGTACTGTACTCTTCTGACATGTACTGGGAGAAATGGATCTATTATGGTAGTGTACTGTCATCTAGTGACATGTACTGGTACTAATGGTGGTGAACTGGCCTCTAGTAACAGGTACAGAGAATAATGGTAGTAGTACTGTATTCTAGTGACATGTACTGGTACTAATGATAGTGTACTGGCCTCGAGTGACTAGTACAGAGAATAATGGTAGTAGTACTGTATTCTAGTGACATGTACTGGGACTAATGATAGTAGTACTGTACTTTAGTGACATGTACTGGGGCTAATGGTAATAGTACTGGTCTCTAGTAGCATGTACTAGGACAAATGATACTATTAAGGTAATGAACTGTACTCTAGTGACATGTACTAGGACTAATGGTAGTGTACTGTCCTCTAGTGACAAGTACTGAGACTAATGGTAGTAGTACTGTACTCTAGTGACATGTACTTGGACTAATGGTACTATTATGGTCCTGTACTGTCCCCCAGTAACAGTTGCTAGGACTCAGGATAGTAATCCTGTCCCTTAGTGACATATACTGAGTTTAATGGTGGTGTACTGGCCTCTAATGATAGGTACTGGGACTACCGGTAGTAGTACTGGTCTCAATTGACAGGTACTTGGACTCAGGGTTGTAGTACTGATCTCTTGTGACATGTACTTTGACAAATGGTAGTGATACTGTAGATAGTGACATGTACTAGGACGTACGGTAGTGTACTGGTCTCTAGTGACAGGTACAGAGAGTAATGGTAGTAGTACTGTACTCTAGTGACATGTACTGGGACTAATGGTACTATTATGGTCCTGTACTGTCCCCCAGTAACAGTTACTAGGACTCAGGATAGTAATACTGTCCCTTAGTGACATATACTGAGTTTAATGGTGGTGTACTGGCCTCTAGTGATAGGTACTGGGACTACCGGTAGTAGTACTGGTCTCAATTGACAGGTACTTGGACTCAGGGTTGTAGTACTGATCTCTGGTGACATGTACTGGGACAAATGGTAGTGATACTGTACTCTAGTGACATGTACTGGGACGTATGGTAGTGTACTGGTCTCTAGTGACAGGTACAGAGAGTAATGGTAGTAGTACTATATTCTAGTGACATGTACTGGGGCTAATAGTAATAGTACTATATTCTAGTGACATGTACTAGGACTAATGATACTATTATGGTAATGTACTGTCCTCTAGTGACATGTACTGGGACAAATGGTAGTGTATTGGCCTCTAGTGACATGGACTGGGGCTAATGGTAGTAGTACTATATTCTAGTGACATGTACTGGGGCTGATGGTAATAGTACTCTACTCTAGTGACATGTACTAGGACTAATGATACTATTATGGTAATGTACTGTCCTCTAGTGACATGTACTGGGACTAATGGTAGTGTATTGGCCTCTAGTGACATGTACTGGGACTAATGGTAGTGTATTGGCCTCTAGTGACAGGTACTGAGACTAATGGTAGTAGTACTGTACTCTAGTGACATGTACAGGGACTATTGGTAGTGGGCTGGCCTCAATTGACAGGTACTTGGACTCGCGATAGTAGAACTGTCCCCTGGTGACAGGTACTGGGACTCGCGATAGTAGAACTGTCTCCTAGTGACAGGTACTGGGCATTGCGATAGTAGAACTGTCCCCTGGTGACAGGTACTGGGACTTGCGATAGTAGAACTGTCCCCTGGTGACAGGTACTGGGACTCGCGATAGTAGAACTGTCCCCTGGTGACAGGTACTGGGACTCTCGATAGTAGAACTGTCTCCTAGTGACAGGTACTGGGACTCGCGATAGCAG
This sequence comes from Loripinus fragilis, assembly GCA_964019695.1. Lineage (NCBI taxonomy): Eukaryota > Metazoa > Mollusca > Bivalvia > Lucinida > Lucinidae > Loripinus > Loripinus fragilis. The sequence goes on from OZ026515.1 coordinate 40,250,978, forward strand.
AACTGTCCCCTGGTGACAGGTACTGGGACTCGGGATAGTAGAACTGTCCCCTGGTGACAGGTATGGGGACTCGCGATAGTAGAACTGTCCCCTGGTGACAGGTACTGGGCATTGCGATAGTAGAACTGTCCCCTGGTGACAGGTACTGGGACTCGCAATGGTAGAACTGTCCCCTGGTGACAGGTACTGGGACTCGCAATAGTAGAACTGTCCCCTGGTGACAGGTACTGGGACTCGCAATAGTAGAACTGTCCCCTGGTGACAGGTACTGGAACTCCCGATAGTAGAACTGTCCCCTGGTGACAGATACAGGGACTCGCGATAGTAGAACTGTCCCCTGGTGAAAGGTACTGGGACTCGCGATAGTAGAACTGTCCCCTGGTGACAGGTACTGGGACTCGCGATAAAAGAACTGTTCCCTGGTGACAGGTAATGGGACTCGTGATAGTAGAACTGTCTCCTAGTGACAGGTACTGGGACTCGCGATAGTAGAACTGTCCCCTGGTGACAGGTACTGGGACTCGTGATAGTAGAACTGTCCCCTGGTGACAGATACAGGAACTCCCGATAGTAGAACTGTCCCCTGGTGACAGATGCAGGAACTCCCGATAGTAGAACTGTCCCCTGGTGACAGATACAGGGACTCGCGATAGTAGAACTGTCCCCTGGTGACAGGTACTGGGACTCGCGATAAAAGAACTGTTACCTGGTGACAGGTACTGGGACTCGCGATAGTAGAACTGTCTCCTAGTGACAGGTACTGGGACTCGCGATAGTAGAACTGTCCCCTGGTGACAGGTACTGGGACTCGCAATAGTAGAACTGTCCCCTGGTGACAGGTACTGGGACTCGCGATAGTAGAACTGTCCCCTGGTGACAGGTAGTGGACATTATGGTAGTATTACTGTACTCAAGTGACAGGTAGTGAGACTAATGGTAGTGTACTAGTCTCAAGTGACAGGTAATGGGACTCAGGGTCGTAGTACTGACCTCTAATGACATGTTCTGGGACTTAAGATTTTAGTACTGTTCTCTAGTGGTAAAAACTGGGATTAATAGTAGTAGTTCTGACTAATGGTAGTAGTACTGATCATTAGTAGTAGTAGTACTGATCCATAGTGGTAGATGCATGGACTAAGGGTAGTGTACTGACCTCAGGTAACAGATATTTGGGCTAAGGCTAGTGATACTGACCTTTAGAGGTCAGTACTACTACCTTGAGTCCAAGTATCTGACACATGAGGTCAGTACACATCCCTATAACAAGTATCTACTGGTCGAGGCCAGTACTACTTCCTTGAGTCCTAGTATCTGACGCATGAGGTCAGTACACAATGCCAGTACTACTACCTTGAGTCCCATTATCTGGCATATGAAGTCAGTACACATCACTGTGGCCAAGTTTCTACTGCTAGATGTCAGTACTACTACCTTTAGTCCCAGTATCTAGCATTTGAAGTCAGTACACATCACTGTGGCCAAGTTTCTACTGCTAGAGGTCAGTACTACTACATTGAGTCCAAGTGTCTGACACATGAAGTCAGTACACATCCCTGAGGACAAGTTTCTACTGCTAGAGGTCAATACTACTTCCTTGAGTCCCATTATCTGGCATATGGAGTTAGTACGGTCTGAGGTCAAGTATATCCTACTAGAGGTCAGAACTACTAGTACTATATTGAGTCCCAGTATCTGATGCAATGATGTCAGTACACATCCCTGAGGTCTAGTATCTACTGCTAGAGGTCACTACTGCTACATTGAGTCCCAGTATCTGACACAGGAAGTCAGTACACATCCCTGAGGTCAAGTATATCCTGCTAGGGGTCAGTCCTACTACATTGAGTCCCAGTATCTGACACAATGCTGTCAGTACACCTCATTGAGCCCAAGTATCTAATGCTAGAGGTCAGTACTACTACAAGCGAGGGCAGTGGCTCAGTGGTAGAGTGCTTGACTCTAGACCGAGAGGCCGTGGGTTTGAGCCTCACCAGCGTCACTGCGTTGTGGTCCTTGAGCAAGACACATTTATCCTAGCTTAGTACTGGTTCGACCCAGGAAGACCCGTGCCTGTTTAACTGAAAGATTGTTAATGGGACGTTAAGAATCAAATCAAACAAACAAACAAACAGTACTTCTACATTGAGTCCCAGTATCTGACAAATGAAGTCACTACACATCCCTGAGGCCAAGTATCTATTGCTAGAGGTCAGTTCTACTACATTGTGTCCCAGTATCTGACACAATTAGGTCAGTACACATCCCTTAGGCCAAGATTCTACTGCTAGAGGTCAGTACTACTCCCTTGAGTCCCATTATCTGGCATATGGAGTCCGTGCACATGTGTGAGGTCAAGTATATTCTGCTAGAGGTCAGAACTACTAGATTGAGTCCCAGTATCTGATGCAATGATGTCAGTACACATCCCTGAGGTCTAGTATCTACTGCTAGAGGTCAGTACAACTACATTGAGTCCCAGTATTTGAAACATGAGGTCAGTACACATTCCTGAGACCAAATTTCTACTGCTAGAGGTCAGTACTACTATGAGTCCCAGTACCAGTACCTGTCACAGTCAGTACATTATCCTGAGTCCCAGAACCTGCCACAAGAGGTCTGTTCTGCATGATATTAATTCATTTATATGAGCTGTCAGCATGAAGTTATGAGAGCATAGCTATCAGAGCGGAGCGCAGTGACTCAGTTGGTAGAGATGCTAGTTCAAGGCTGTGTTCAGTCCTTGAGCAAAATATATTATACGCTGCTTTGTACTGGCTCAACCTTAGGGCGAAGGGAAATCTTACAGACATGACTGAAAAATTGTTGACTGGAATGTAAAGTATCAAAACAAACTGTAGCTGTCTCCAGAATGTAAGCAAATACTTGTAAATTAAAGGAAATGTTGTGCTCTCACTCAAGAGTGTAAACAGTTTGGATCTAGATTAGGATCCACAAGTCAGCTATATCATTTTCTTTCAGGGCAGCAGCACCTCTGTTCTAAAAATCCAGTGGTCAGCCATCGAGATCTCCATGATAGCAAGTCAGCTGTTATACAGTAACATTTTCCTCTATTCATTGTGTTCCATGACCACCCAACTGCCATAGCTATCAACCATAGCAAGTCAGCTTGGACATTTTCGCTCAAGGAAAGCAGTTCCTCCAGATTTTTATTGTTTAAACAGAATTACTGACAGATCTGATGAGAAGAGAAGTGACAAGGAAAGACAATGAGCTTACATACCTTTAATTCTATAGAGCAATGCATTGAAATCAAGGATGGCGGACAGAATCGACATTGATTCTATTGCTTATTTAAAGCTCAATTTTGAAAAAAAGTGTAAAGACTAAATGAAAAAAAAAATCCAAAACATTTGCCTCACTTTTTATAGTCTGGCTGAGGTAAAGATGATAAGAAATGACAGCGTGCATTGCATTGGGGCACTAATTGCAATTAGGGAGTGTATTTTCTCTGCACTTTCTTCAGATATGCACATTTTCCATGAGCAGTTAGTGATTTCTAGCTGTGAAACAATTTCTTATACAGGTTATCATACAATAGTAACTTTTGAGTATTGGTATATACTCACAATACAATATAGTTTGTGGTATAATCCATGTTTTGCAATCATTTAAGCATTTGCTTTAAAATAAGAATCCTAGATTTTAAATTGTTAGAAACGGCTATCAGACACTGAAATCAGACATCTGAGAATTAGATATCTTGATTATCAACTAAATTAACCTTTTATTTACCATCGGGTATAATATTAAATAAGGGTTAAGTACGTACTTTTTCGCAATGTTAACCAGTTCTATCTAGTTTAAATTGTCTTACTTACCACTTATTACTGTATAATGTTGTGTAAAAAATGTGCAAATTACATGCAGAAATATGCCCAAATGAAGGAATAAAAGTGCAGAGAAGATATACCCAAGTGAGCAAATACAATGCACGGAAATGACTTGCATTTCAGCAATATACTCGTCTTAGAACAAAGATGAAGAGGCAAATAAAAATATATAAGTAAGTGAGCAAGACAAAGAGATCTTATGCATTGAAAATAAAACTCCTTTAGAGAAGCTCTTTTTTCGAATTTTGGGCATTGTTTGGTATGAGAAAATCTTATCAGACCTCAATACTTGAAATAAGTGAACCAGCTTAAATTATGCATATCATGCGAATGAAAGCAAATGATAGTATTTGAAGTTGAAAGAAATTTTAATGCTGCCTGTTGTGCCATACTAAATGCAATGATGTCATTCAGGAAGATTTTATTCACTAATACTAGCTAAACAAAGCTTTCAATCAAAACCTTTCAGCTTACTGCTTAGAAGAAATTTTGCGCATTTGAAATTGTATCATTGCATTTATGGCATAATAGACGGTTCCAAGCCCTTGCAAAAGCAGAGGAAATTTTCAGAAAGCTTCCAGATTACATGTGATTGTGCAAATTACAGGTGATTGTACAGGGAATAAAGTAAACATGAATCTTGTAAAGATGAATTTATTTTTTCTGATACATTAATGTCTGTGATCCTTATGAATTGTTCAGGCTCTGGTTTCAACACCAGCATCCATGATCAACAGATGTTAACTCTTTACCTACTAGTATCATCTGATGATAACCTTTGCTAACAGTTTGGACCCAGATCAGGCCTGTCATAATGTCAGGCCTGATTTGGATCCAAACTGTTTTACACTTTGATGGTGTTCCTGAAAGAATTTTTAGAAAAGGCCCAATTCGAAAATAATCAGCAGGCGACAAAAGGTGTGCCAAATTACAGATGTACCACAACCTCTGAGTAATGCCCTTATGATCATTTCATTTCAAAAGGTTGATAATGAATAAGTATCGACCCTTGACATGCAACCCTAAGTTTCGACCCTTGGCATGTAATCCTAAGTATCAACCCACGACCATTATCAGCACCCAAGGTACAGCTCTCGGACTGATAATGCATGGGTGAAAGTTTTCAGGATTATTCCTGAATTCAAGATTTTGAGGGTGACTTTCTATAGAAAGTCACCTTCAAAATATTGAACTCAGGAATAATCAGTATCCATAGAAAGTCAGCCTCAAAATGATGAATTTTGGAGAATATAATAGGTTCTGTAATTTATATTCAGTCTGTCTAAGGACAATTTACCATGTGAATATTTAGTGGACATACTGCAAGTCTAAAGATTGGAGTTTGAAAGTTCAGGATTTTGGAAATTTTGAACTAATACCCATGATAATTGGGGTCTCAGGTTGATATTTCGGGAATAACCAAAATGTCTTTAGATAATCTCTTATTATCATACAGGTCTGGGAGTGATATAATATCATCCATTACAATCAATAAAACACTAGCGGTTTACAGATTTTGGTAACACTATGTAATGACGCCCGTAATAACGCCTTGTATATTTGGCAAAATCATTGCGTTATTCATGCAAAAATTAATAAAAAAACCAGTTTTAGGGCAATATGATGAGGTAAGTACTACTACCTTGAGTCCCAGTATTTGACACAATAAGGACAGTACACATCCCTGAGGCCAAGTATATACTGCTGAAGGTCAGAACTACTACCTTGAGTCCCAGTATTTGACACAATGAGGACAGTACACATCCCTGAGGCAAAGTATCTACTGCTGAAGGTCAGTACTACTACCTTGAGTCCAATTATATGACACAGGAGGCCAGTACACATTAGTGAGGCCAAGTATCTACTGCTAGATGTCAGTACTACTACCTAGAGTCCAATTATTTGACACAAATAGGACAGTACACATCCCTGTAGCCAAGTATCTACTGCTGAAGGTCAGTTCTACTACAGTTAGTCCAATCATATGACACATGAGGTCAGTGCACATTAGTGAGGCCAAGAATATACTGCTAGATGTCAGTAATACTACCTTGAGTACAATTATATGACACATGAGGTTAGTACACATTAGTGAGTCCAAGTATCCTCTGCTAGATGTCAGTATTACTACCTTGAGTCCCAGTATTTGACACAATGAGGACAGTACACAACCCTGAGGCCAAGTATCTACTGCTTGATGTCAGTAATATTTCCTTGAGTCCCAGTATTTGACACAATGAGAGCTTACACATCCCTGAGGCCAAGTATCTACTGCTGAAGGTCAGTACTACTACATTGAGTCAAATTATATGACACATGAGGTCAGTACACATAAGTGAGGCTAAGTATCTACTGCTAGATGCCAGTTCTACTACATTTAGCCCAATTATATGACACATGAGATCAGTACACATCACTGAGACCAAGTATCTACTGCTAGATGTCAGTACTACTACCTTGAGTCCCAGTATTTGACACAATGAGGCCAGTACACATACCTGAGGCCAAGTATCTACTGCTTGATGTCAGTAATACTACCTTGAGTTCAATAATATGACACATGAGGTCAGTACACATCAGTGAGGCCGAGTATCTACTGCTAGAGGTCAGTACTACTACATTGAGTCCAATTATATGACACGTGAGGTCAGTACACATCAGTGAGGCCAAGTATTTACTGCTAGAGGTCAGTACTACTATATTGAGTCCAATTATATGACACATGAGGTCAGTACACATCATTGAGGCCAAGTATCTACTGCTTAAGGTCAGTACTACTACCTTGAGTCCAATTATATGACACATGAGGTCAGTACACATCAATGGGGCCAAGTATCTACTGCCAGATGTCAGTACTACTACATTGAGTCCAAGTATTTGACACAATGAGGACAGTACACATACCTGAGGCCAAGTTTTTACTGCTAGATGTCAGTACTACTACCTTGAGTCCAATTATATGACACATGTGGTCAGTACACATCAGTGAGGCCAAGTATCGTCTGCTAGAGGTCAGTACTACAATGAGTCCAATTCTATGACACATGAGGTCATAACAAATCAGTTAGGCCCAGTATCTACTGCTAGAGGTCAGAACTACTACATTGAGACCAATTATATGACACATGAGGTCAGTACACATCTTTGAGGCCAAGTATCTACTGCTGAAGGTCAGTACTACTACATTGAGTCTAATTATATGACACATAAGGTCAGTACACATCAGTGAGGCCGAGTATCTACTGCTAGAGGTCAGTACTACTACATTGAGTCCAATTATATGACATGAGGTCAGTACACATCCCTGAGGCCAATCATCTCCTGCTAGATGACAGTACTACTACCTTGAGTCCAATTATATGATACATAAGGTCAGTACACATCAGTGAGGCCGAGTATCTACTGCTAGAGGTCAGTACTACTACATTGAGTCCAATTATATGACATGAGGTCAGTACACATCCCTGAGGCCAATTATCTCCTGCTAGATGACAGTACTACTACCTTGAGTCCAATTATATGACAGCTGAGGTCAGTACACATCATTGAGGCCAAGTTTCTACTGCTAGATGTCAGTACTACTACATTGAGTCCAAGTTTATGACACATGAGGTAAGTACACATCAGAGAGGCCAAGTATCTACTGCTAGAGGTCAGTACTACTACCTTGAGTCCAATTATATGACACATGACAAAATAAGGTCAGTACACCTCCCTGAGACCAAGTTTCTACTGCTGAAGGTCAGTACTACTACATTGAGTCCAATTATATGACACATGAGGTAAGTACACATCAGGGAGGCCAAGTATCTACTGCTAGAGGTCAGTACTACTAGCTTGAGGCCAAGTATCTGAAACAATTAGGTCAGCACACATCACTGAGACCAAGTTTCTACTGCTGAAGGTCAGTACTTCTGCAATGAGTCCAATTATATGACACATGAGTTCAGAACACATCAGTGAGGCCCAGTATCTACTGCTAGAGGTCAGTACTACTACATTGAATCCAATTATATGACACATGACGTCAGTACTATCAGGGAGGCCAAGTATCTACTGCTAGAGGTCAGTACTACTAGCTTGAGGCCCAGTATCTGTCACAATTAGGTCAGCACACATCACTGAGACCAAGTTTCTACTGTTGTAGGTCAGTACTACTACAATGAGTCCAATTATATGACACATGAGGTCAGTACACATCAGTGAGGCCCAGTATCTACTGCTAGAGGTCAGTACTACTACATTGAATCCAATCATATGACACATGAAGTCAGTACACATCACTGAGGCCAAGTATCTACTGCTATATGCCAGTACTACTACATTGAGTTCAAGTATCTCACACTAGGAGTTAGTACATATCCCTGAGGCCAAGTAAATTGTGTTAGAGGTCAGCACTACTACATAGAGTTCCAGTATCTGACACTAGAAGTCAGTACACACCCCTGAGGTAAGGTTTATCCTGCTAGAGGTCAGTGCTACTAGCTTGAGTCCCAGTATCTGACATAATGAAATCAGTACACATCACTGTGGCCAAGTTTCTACTGCTAGAGGTCAGTACTACTACATTGAGTCCAAGTATCTGACACATGAAGTCTACATAAAATTGAGGCCAAGTATCTACTGCTAGAGGTCAGTACTACTACATTGAGTCCCTGTTTCTCACACAATTAGGACAGTACACATCACTGTGGCCAAGTTTCTACTGCTAGAGGTCAGTACTACGACATTGAGTCCAAATATCTGACACATGAAGTCAGTACATAAAATTGAGGCCAAGTTTTTACTGCTAGAGATCAGTACTTCTACATTGAGTCCCAGTATCTGACACATGAAGTCAGTACACTTCCATGAGGTCAAATATCAACTGCTAGAGGTCAGAACTACTACCTTAAGGCCCAGTATCTGACACAATTAGGTCAGTACACATCACTGAGACCAAATTTCTACTGCTAGAGGTCAGTTCTACTACATTGAGTCCAAGTATCTGACACTAGGAGTTAGTACACTTCCCTGAGGCCAAGTATATTCTGTTAGAGGTCAGTACTACTACCTTGAGGCCCAGTATCTGACAAAATTAGGTCAGTACACATCACAGAGACCAAGTTTCTACTGCTAGAGGTCAGTACTACTACATTGAGTCCAATTAAATGACACATGAGGTCAGTATACATCAGTGAGGCCAAGTATCTACTGCTAGAGGTCAGAACTACTGCATTGAGGCCCAGTTTCTGACACAATTAGGTCAGTACACATCACTGAGACCAAGTTTCTACTGCCGGAGGTCAGTACTACTACATTGAGTCCAAGTATCTGACACTAGGAGTTAGTACACATCCCTGAGGCCAAGTATATTCTGTGAGAGGTCAGCACTACTACAATGAGTTCCAGTATCTGACACTAGAAGTCAATACACATCCCTGAGGTGGAGTTTATCCTGCTAGAGGTCAGTACTACAACATTGGGTCCCCATATCTAACACATTGATGTCAGTACACATGACTGAGGCCATCTTTCTACTGCTTGAGGTCAGTACTACTACATTGAGTCCCAGTATCTGACGCATGAAGTCAGAACACATCCCTGAGGCCGAGTATCAACTGCTAGAAGTCAGTACTACTACCTAGAGGCCCAGTATCTGACACAATAAGGTCAGTTCATATTACTGAGACCAAGTTTCTACTGCTAGAGGTCAGTACTACTACATTGAGTCCCAGTATCTAACACATAAAGTCAGTACACATCCCTGAGGTAAATTCTATCCTGCTAGAGGTCAGTACTACAACATTGAGTCCCCGTATCTAACACAATGATGTCAGTACACATGGCCGAAGCCAAGTTTCTACTGCTAGAGGTTAGTACTACTACATTGAGTCCCAGTATCTGACACATGATGTCAGTACACATCCCTGATGCCAAGTTTCTACTACTAGAGGTCAGGCCTACTACCTTGAGGCCCAGTATCTGACACAATTAGGTCAGTACACATCACTGAGACCAAGTTTCTACTGCTAGAGGTCAGTACTACTACATTGAGTCCCAGTATCTGACACATTGAGTCCCAGTATCTGACACATTAAGTCAGTATATATCCCTGGGGCCAAGTTTCTACTGCTAGAGGTCAGAACTACTACCTTGCGGCCCAGTGTCTGACACAATTAGTTCAGTACACATCACTGAGGCCAAGTTTCTACTGCTAGAGGTCAGTTCTACTACAATGAGTAACAGTATCTGACACAATGAAGGTCAGTACACATTCATGATGCTAAGTATATACTGCTAGAGGTCAATACTACTACATTGAGTCCCAGTATCTGACACATGAAGTCAGTACACATCCATTAGGCCAAGTTTCTACTGCTAGAGGTCAGAACTACTACCTTGAGGCACAGTATCTGACACAGTTAGGTCAGTACACATCACTGAGGCCAAGTTTCTACTGCTAGAGGTCTGTACTACTACATTTAGCCCCATTATCTGACATATGAAGTCAATACATATCCCTGAGGCCAGGTTTCTACTGCTAGAGGTTTGAACTAATACATTGAGGCCCAGTATCTGACACAATTAGGTCAGTACAGATCACTGAGGTCAAGGTTCTACTGCTAGAAGTCGGTACTACTACCTTGAGGCCCAGGATCTGACACAATTAGGCCAGTACACATCACTGAGGACAAGGTTCTACTGTTAGAGGTCAGTACTACTACAATGAGTCTCAGTATCTGACACATGAAGTAAGTACACATAACTGAGGCCAAGTTTCTACTGCTAGAGGTCAATACTACTACCTTGAGGCCCAGTTTCTGACACAATTAGGTCAGTACACATCACTGAGACCAAGTTTTTACTGCAAGAGGTCAGTACTGCTACATTGAGTCTAATTATATGACACATGGGATCAGTACACATCAGTGAGGCCAAGTATCTACTGCTAGGGGTCAGTACTACTACCTTGAGGCCCAGTATCTGACACAATTAGGTCAGTACACATCACCGAGACCAAGTTTCTACTGCTAAAGGACAGTACTACTACAATTAGTCCCAGTATCTGACACATGAAGTCAGTACACATCACTGAGGCCAAGTTTCTACTTATAGAGGTCAGACCTGCTACCTTGAGGCTCAGTATTCGACACAATGAGGTCAGTACACATCCCTGAGGTCTAGTGTCTAGTGCTAGAGGTCAGTACTGCTACTTGACTCCCAGTATCTGACACTAGAATTTAGTACACATCCCTGAGGCCAAGCATATCCTGCTAGAGGTCAGTACTAATACCTTGAGTCCCATTATCTGACACTAGAAGTCAGTAGATATACCTGAGGTCAAGTATATACTGCTAGAGGTCAGTACTACTACCTTGATTACTACTTTCCCTCCTTTTCTACGTTTTCCCTGCTTCCTTTTTTCTTTTCTATCTTTTCTCTTTTTCTCCTCTATTTTTCTTCTTTTTCTCTTTTTTCCTCTTTTTTTACCTTTTCACTACTTCCTTTTTTGTCTCTCTTTTTCTCCTCTCTTTTTCCTCTCTTTTTCTCCACCCTCCCCCCTTTTTTTCTTCCCATTCCCTCCTTTCTTTTTTCTCTTTTTTTCTCTTCTTTTCTCTCTTTTTTCTTTTACCCTCTCTTTTTCTTCTTTTTCTCTCTTCTTTTTCCCTCTTTTCCCTTCTTTTTTTTTATGGATGGTGCTGCAGTCTTACCCGCTATGGCCTTAGCGCAGTCGGTAACGTGTCTGACTACAGATGCGTGTCTGACTGCTGATCCTGGGGTCGCGAGTTCGATCCCGGCCCGGTACCATACTTTCGTGGATATTGATCATGAAAATAATTTCAACGGTCATTCTCCTCCCTTCCGCTGATTTATTCAAGAAGGGTTGTTGTCAGTTACAAGCGAAAGTATGTGCACAAACTGGTTAACCGCTTGCTCAAGCCTGCCCAGGAAAAAGTGTGGTTAAGTGAACTGACCGTCCCACAATGACCATAGCTGTTGACATGGGACGTTAAGCAACTAAAACAAACAAACAAACAAAAAAAAGAAAAGTCCGATTTTCATGGTACTGTATCTTTCGATCCAGTTAAGATGTTGCAACAAAAATAAAACCAAAATGTTTATCAAACGACGGACACATTAAGATTGATAATTGTTTGATTTCATCTTCTTATCTTGAAGGGTTATTGAGCCTAATGTGCACGCAGTTTTTACCATTATCATCAGTAAGTTAATCATCAAAACGTGACACATCTTACGTTAACTGGCATCTAGGAACGTCCGACGATAAAAAAATCATCTAAAAATCCTAAGACTGCTTATTGAGCGAGCGAAATTACAGTTCAAAATCTTTAATTTACGAAATTAGCTGAAATTTCCTCCCTTTGAATTTAGCAAATAACAATTTAAGAACTTCCAAATCTCCTTAACATAACATCATTTTGAGACCGTTTTTTCTTTAATTTGTTGCGTTTGTTTATGACAACAGTTACGCAAATCTATGGCTGATGTTTTGCATCAAAGATTCACTAAATCTGTGTTTTATACCCCATCCCTTACTGCAAAACCATCAGATAATTTCCATTATCACTTGCTTTGATGCTGATTAGTCTTGACTAATGTTAAAATGCTTGTGATGACGAAAAAAAGCAAATTTATCCGATTCTGTTGATTATCAAATTTTAAAATGCTGGAGCAACAAATGGTTTTTCTGAGTGTTTTCATGCCCGCTCGTGATCGATGTTTTGTGACGTCAGAGTATGTTACAGATTAATGGCTGTGGCCGTAAAAGCAATGTATACAACTAGCACGCATAAGATCTTACTGTAGAGTTTGCTCAGTGATATTTAAATGTGCTTGAACGGTTCGGGATTATGACGGACACACAGGCTATTGTTGTTGTGACTTTTAATTTAAGGGTACTCGTGTTCGCTGTTTTGTAAGCGTCTCTACTTATTATTAAATGAATTTCTCATTGGCGAAAAACGTTCCTTAATGGTCACAGTATGTAATGTGAAAATTTGAATGAAATGCGTTCATACATTTGGAACTGACAGACATAAACGTCAAGCGGACATAACTTTATTGTTTGAGTATATATATCAGATCAAGACAAAGGAATGCTGGTGAGCTCAATAACTCTTATACCTTTTTGAGATGTTTTGATGATATGTGGCAGGCATGTTTATAAGCCAGAGACCATTTGTCATGGCAGAAATGGTCACACTCCTCACTTATTGTAGAGTTATTGCCCTTGACTGAATTTTAAAGGGGAAACCTATTGTGCATTCCATAACTTTCATACCCTTTGAGATATTTTGATTATATTTGGTATTTCAAGATGATATGTTACATTCAATTCCTCGCATTATATTTGAGTTATCTCCTTTGAACAAATTATGAAGGCAAATACCTTTCTCACCTTTTTAATCCCCGCCGCGAAGCGGATGGGGGTTATAGTGTCAGTCCGCCCGCAACACTTTCGTGTCCGCTCCATATCTCCTGAACATTTTGAAAGATTTACTAAAATATTCTTCTCAGTGAGACGATGTGCAGAACGCAGAACGCAGACTCAAGGTAAATGTCACACTTCAAGGTCATGGGATTTTCCCATCATTTTCGTGTCCACTCCATATCTCCTGAACACTTTGAAAGATTTTCATTAAACTTCACTCAATTGTTTCTCTCCGTGCATCAGTTTGCAAACAAATACGCAGACTCGATGTCAAGGACACACTTCAAGGTCATGGGATTTAGCTTCCATATTCTTGTCTACTCCATATCACCTGGACCCTTTGAAAGCTTTTCATTAAACCACTCAAATGTTCCTCTCAGCAAGAAGGTATGCATAACCCATGACTCAGTTAGGCAGTCTCAAGGTCAATGCCACACTTCAAGGTAATGGGATTTACCCTTTTCTTTCGTGTCCGCTCCATATCGCATGAACCATTTGAAAGATTTTCAGTAAATTTCACTCACATGTTCCTCTCAGTAAGAAGTTGTGCAGAACTTATGACTCAGCTACGCAGGCTCAATGTCAAGGTCACACTTCGAGGTCATGGGATTTACCCTTCAATTTCGTGTCCGCTCCATATTTACTTAACCCTTAGAAAGATTTTCAGTAAACTTCACTCAATTGTTCCTCATAGTGAGACGTAGCCAATGATTCTACCACTCTGCGTTGGGGGATTTAGCTGTCCTTCAGACTGCTTTCTTGTGTAAGAATAATATCAAGTAGGATCATATACATGTATTAGGTCAAGACAGCTTGTCTTGTGCAGGTTGCTACCCCTTGATTCCTGTTTGCGTTATCTTCTTTAATCAAATCTAAAACACAAAACCTTTGACATTAAAATTAAATTTTCATTCTTTTTCAGATACTTTGATATTATTTGGTATGGTTATATTGCAGCTTATTTGCAAGTCAAGATGGTATGTCTCCTACGATAAAGATTGCTTTTCCTTGTTTAAGTCAGGGAAATAAATCAGAAAAGTTAAAAAGTAGGCATTTTTGAAGAAAATGGTTCGAAACCTTGATAAGGGGTAACTTGGTATGCTGAATCCAAAAAACAATGTTGGTAAGCTAAGAAATTGCGTCTTGTTCTTCCAATTTGCATATTTTCAAGATGGGCGCCAAAAATCATAGAATTTGACATATTAATGAAATCTTTTATTTTTTGACAATGCTCTTTATCCTGAATCATTAGTATTATGTCCTAAGATGGGTTAACTCTTACAGTACATGTTTTTGGCAGCAATTTACATAATTATTCCGGGCCATTACCGCATTCATGGTAATAAATGTCCGTTTAATCTATAAAATCTTATATAAACTTGCTTTTTTCAATATTTTGATGTTTTATTTATGGCACTATTTGAGACTGTTAACCAGCTTTTCAAATAATATATGAGAGGGAAGCTTTGATAATCAACAAGTTGTTTTGTTAAAACAAACAAATGCGTCATAATGCCTATACTTCCTAAAAATACTAAATTATCTGGTGCATTTTGTATTTTATAAAAAGAAACGACATGCCAAATCCTTAGTACCACAGGGCCTAATTCGACCAACCTTGCACCCTCAGGACAACTTCTCACGGGCGTCAAATTATTTGTAGGACCACCTAAATGGGGAAAAATATTGCCCTAAAACATTTGTGCTATATGAAATTGCATGGTTTCCATGGCAACCCATATTGCGTTTCTAAATAATAGAGGATGTTCATACAGAATAACTCATATCTCTGTAGCAAATCATCCTAAACTTTTTAACTTGGTACCAATTTAAAGTTAATACTATATCACGTTCAGCCGATGGTCAGATAAATTTGCATATTCATGAATATTAATGAAAACATTAGAAATAAGAGAAATATCGTAAAATTAAGGATGTGTACCTACATTGATATGTATAAATATACAAGGTAGATATTTCACAAATTGGACTATTGATTCAAGTGCCACGTCTTAGTTACAATTCGGTACAAGTTTGGTAGGATAATGAGCAGCTACAATATGAGTTATTTTGTAGGCACATCCCCTTAATCTAACACACATTTTCTCTCATTTTGAAAGTTTAAATTAATAATCAAGAACAAAATTTTTAAATGATTTGCATATCCATCATGTAGACCCCTTAAATTTCTACCATTTTCTCATGATTTCATTAATATTCATAAATATGCAAACTAGAGAATTTGCATATTGGACCATAAAGTAAAAGAACTTTGTCTTGGATTTAGTTTGGCATCAAGTTTGGCAGTCTAGGATAGGTCGCATCTGACATAAATTTGTAGGTACACCCCTTTCTTTTCTCTAAATTTTCTTTTATTTCTAATGTTTTCATTAACGTTCATGAATATGCAAATTAACAATTATATATTGGACTATTGGGTTAAATTGTCATGTCTCAACTTGTATTTGGTACCAAGTTTGGTAGTCTAGAATGGTTAGCAGTTGACATAAAGGGATTGTTGTAGGTGCACCCCCTTAATTTTTCTACCATTTCTCTTATTTCTTACTTTTGTATTAATATTTATGAATATGCAAATTAGATCATTTGCATATCGGACCATTGGGTAAAAGTACTTAATCTGGGCTTTAATTTAAAACCAAAAAGCAAGTGAGTATGACCAGGAAATGCCACATATACACATCACAGACCAACCCACGGTACACCAGGAAGAGTCAAAGAACAATAATAACAACATGACATCCAGAAGGCAATAAATGTAAAACAAGTTTTGTAGTCTACGATAGTTAAATGACTGACACATAGGTCATGTTGCAGGTATGTATACCCTATATTTTTCTACGATTTTTCTTTTATTACACTATGTTTTCTTTAATATAATGTTAATGAAGATGCAAATGCGATAATTTGCATATCAGCATATCAAATAAAAAGACTTATGTTGTCTGGACTTTAAATTGGTATCAAATTTGGCAGTCTACAGTGTGTTAGAGCCGATATACAAATCATTTTGGAAATACACCCCTTTCTTACTCTTGAATTTCATTATGATTTGTTTTATTTGTTTGTCTGATTTTTTTACTTTACGACCACTGTAAATCGCTGAGGGCATGTCAGGGACCAAATTGTTCTAGGCAAGCCTCCCTGAGTCAGTTTTATAGTATTTAGCGACCATTATTTTCGCCAGTAACTGACTACTTGCTCTTCTTGAAACAGTGGAAGAGAAAACAATCCGCAAGAAATGTGCTGAACGTGAGGGTCGATCCTGGGTCGTTTTGCAAACGATGGAGACATGCTTTTGACCGAGCTAACATGCTCGATGAGTTGCCATGGAAACCACTGAGTTTCATGTAACCCAAATGGGATTATTTTAGCAAAAATTATTACTTTGGCATTTAGGTGGTCCCACTGAACAAATTCGCATCCTTTTACCCTCATTTTTTAGTTTCATTAATATTCATGAAAACGCAATTGAGATAAGTTTATATATGACCATTGGATGAAAAGAATGGTCAAATTGCATCACTGATGATATAACAACATATAATAAGGATGATGGTCAGTTAAAATGAACTTCCCTCATTTTCAGAAGTTTTAATCAATATTGATGAATATGCAAATTAGATCATTTGCAAATTAGATCATTTGCATATCAGAACAACAGATGAGATAACTATATCCGAGCTTTAATTTGGTAGCAAAGTTTATAGTGTAGGATGAGTTGCTGATGAGATACGAGTCATCTTGTAGGTACAGAGCCCCTTTCATTAAAAACATTACACCCCTGATTCTTACAAAATTTGTTTAAATGGCCAATATACGAGGGTCATCCAATAAGTTCTGACAATGACCCCATAAAACAAAAGCTATTTCTCTAGGACCTGTTTCAATCATCTTGACATGTTATCTACGAGGGGTGATCAGAAAGTTCGCGGAAAAATGCTATTACATTGCATTGCTTTTATCGATTGCAATGAAAATTCATAGATATAAGCTACCATTCATAACAAGTTGACTGAACTTAGAATTTAGAAAATGTGACGTCATTTGTATGAGCACGAGGCGCCGCTGTGACGTCATTACGCGGAAAGCGGCCCATATGTACCCCTGGGTTGCTTCTCAGGGCTAAAACTCGTAGTTGTGTTTGATTTGATTGGTATTTTTAATGGAAAGTAATTTTCCATCATTCTTTGACCATAATATGAGCTTTTTATATTATTCCGATGCGCTATGCATTCAAATTAAAAGGTTTCAGTCCGAAGGACAAACCTTATATGCGTCAATTTTTCGAGATTTTGTAAATTTTAAATAAAAAAAATATTTTCTTGCCAGTGCTCATCACAATAATTATAATATCGGACTTAACAATCAACATTAGATCTACTGTCCTGAAAAGGGGTGTTTTTCGAAGTTTGCAAATAGTTTATTTTAAATAACTGACATGCCGAAACAGGCAATGGTTTCACAGAAGTTGAATGCTTTGACTTTTTGACAGTACTGTTATTCTTTTCGATTTAGAATACCATCCCTTAGATATAAATCTTTGAAAGTTTGCACAGAAGAGGAGTAAATATGTCGTTAAATATGCATGGAACGTAATATGGGCTATCACAGCATAACAAATTTTTTCAAAACGTTGAAGTTTAATTGGTTGTGTAGTAAAACGTCAAAATGCAATGTAAAATGGGCCGGTTCACGCTATATAGCGTTGCCTTGACGACAGCTGTCACGCACGTAGACAACTAACACCAAGCATGTTGTTACCCATCAACTGCATATGTGTTGCAATATTGTGTGCTGTAATTCCAGCTATATTGACCAAACGATGTAGAAATGGCAACTATTTTCCGCGAACTTTCTGATCACCCCTCGTAGAATATGGGGAATTGAATCACCTGTTCAAATAGTTTCCATGTTGCAATCGCAATGGTTGCTAGGCAACCAAGGAACACAAGGTAAAGGGTCATGGACGGGGCATTATACATGGCATACATTCCCAAATTTCTAAGAAATTACAAACTCCTCTTAAAAACTTTTTATGTTAATAAATAAAGACATTATGTATGTTGATTCTGAACGTCATAGATAATGGTTTAGCTTGTGACTGTGGTGTTAGCAGGGTTTTGTTTATGACATATCACTGATTTTGCAAGAAATATTTTACTTAAAAATGGGTTGTACTAATAGTGTATTATATTTGGTATATAGCATTTATTGAAAGTAAATATTTTCTATGGGTTAAGAAGACTATAGAAAATATTTATCTAAACATGTATTTATTAATATGCAAATTGATCGTAATGGCTTTTATTAAGTGTTTAAAATTTACTATTTTATAATTAACACTTAAAGTGAGGCAAAACTATAGTTTTCTGTTGTTGCTTAGCAACCAAGAACGTTCAAAGCAACTAGGTTAATGCTATTGTGGCATATGCTTTTATTGATCAATTGTGTATTCAGACAACATCACCAATCACTAATATAACTTACCAAAGAAACATACAGCATCTTTATCTAACTCTACCCCCAGCAGAAATTAGTTAAAAACGTGATTTTTCGTGGCCATTGACTCTCACAGTGTTGTATACAAATTTGAATAGCATAAGATCAGGTCGTGATAAAAACTCCAAATTTCAAACATGATTAGGCAAAACCCGTGGCCACATGCAATGGGTAATATAATTCTTATTGCAATAACAGTTTTTGAGATATTAGACCATTGTCAGAACTTATTGGATGACCCTCGTAGTGACATCATTGTGATGCATGTTTTAAAGTTTATATTTGACAAAGTTAGCATTTCTTTTAATATAATTGCTAACACATTTGGGCTAGATAATATAAATACACATTGACATGACCAGAAGCAAGATTATTTGCAAAAGTTGTTCCCCTCCTGATTACCTCTTGATTACATTTTTAATTCTAATTGCATAAATTCTTGTCAGTAAAGCCATCCAATCATGAGAAAATTTGTACATTGATTTGTACCAGTCTGGTATCCTAAATTTAGTTTTGGATTTTTTTTCTTCAATTTGGCGGCCATCTTGATAATATGCAAATTGGACAGTGAAGACGCCATTTTCAGCTTGCAAACATTGGTTTATGGATTTAGCATACCCAAATGCACTAATAATGATCTCAAACTCTATTCTTCACAAAATTAACGTACCTTCATGTAGCGATTTTTCTTATATGTTTTCTTGACTATTTACAGTCTGAGTTATCTCCCATGAGCAAATTTTAAAGGCGATATCAATAACTCTTATTTCTCTTGAGAGTAATATACTGTAAATTCGGAAATTTTCGCGAGAATTTTATTTTCGCGGATAACATTAAAAGACATTATTTGCGACGTTAAAATTTGCGACTAGGTCATGACTTACCTTCATCAGTAAACGACAGAATGATCTCGCTATTTCGGGAGGGTTTATTATCACGAAACTTCGCATATGCGAAGTTTCGCGAAAATTAAACCCTCGCTAAAATTTCCGAATTTACAGTAATATTAAGTATGAAAATATATTATTTCGAAGTTTTTGTTGGATGTAAGAATAATTGTTCTGTAGTCATGATTTTTGACTTACCACCTTGAATGATCTTAGAGGTAAACAGTAAATTGTTTCCCTTTAAGTTTGCTTTTTGGGGACGGATGCTGGCATCCGGACTCAATTTTAACACTTACAGTTTTTCAGTCACGTCAATTTTTCACCCTTGCCTTGCCATACATTAAATATATGCTACACTCCTTGCAAATTTTCAAAAATATAAGTTGCATGGTTTCAATTGTAACAATTTAATTAGATTCATGATAAAAAGTCGTATAGATCCTGATTAGTTTGTTCCTGAGAAGCCAACTGATCCGGATCTACGATGTTTTCCAGAATGGGGTATATCCGAATTCCGCAGGATAAAGGCTTAATACAAACCGAACAACTTTCTGGAAAATATTACGCGTTAAAAGTAGTTCTTATTAAAATGGTTTTTTTCATTGTTTGTTATGTTTTGCAGTTTAGAAACTTCAGTTTGGGTATCGAAGCAATAATAAATTGCCAATTGCTAATCCAAATGCAATTATATTCAAAAAGTATTACCTTGCGCAGTAATATAACACTGATAGGCATACTATAAAAGACATAGTGGACTCGCCATTTTAGATTGCTAAAAGTGACAATAAACAAACAAGTTGGCGTGTTTTTACGTGGCTATGTATGTTAATAATATGACATTCATATGAATCAAGAATTATCTCAGTTGACCCCAGAAGGTCGCTTGGATATTGGGGATTAATAATCTTACTTGCATGAGTTCATTTTAAGTTTTACTTTATGCCTATCCCGCCAAAACGATCACGTGATATATACATTTGCGAAAGGACGCTATCTGTTAGACTGGGCTCCCTTTAATAGCATTGCGTCTATTTATAGCATACACTCTGGCGCAGTATTGGAATTTTGAGTCCATCCGCGGTATTAAATAAAAGGGCATTTGCGAGCCAGCATCCCATTACCGGGCCCGTCACGAGCCACTATCGGCCTGCCGACAAATCCTCAAACGAACCACAATCCGCGGATGACCCCCCCCCCCCCCCTAAAATCGCCAAATCA
Organism: Loripinus fragilis; assembly: GCA_964019695.1. NCBI lineage: Eukaryota > Metazoa > Mollusca > Bivalvia > Lucinida > Lucinidae > Loripinus > Loripinus fragilis. Next base: position 40,271,890 of record OZ026515.1, read on the forward strand.
AAGTGTTTAATATGATTTTAGCAGCAGTTATTGTTTTTTGTTGCTGACTTTTTTTTTTCAATTTTAAATAGTCTGTTTCTTTTTCTTGCATCTAAATTCGAAGATGCCACGTCGGCGGCGCCCTGCTATAATGTAGCCTACCATATCTTTCGGTTCCGTTTTGAGAATGACGTCTACTGGAGTCCTCGGATCAGAGCAGTCTGATCTGGGTCCGCAACGTTTGCAACAAGGACGTTTAATGGTCTAGCAGAGTACAGTATATAGGGATTATGAATCTAAAAATCGGCTTATATACCTTTTGCGCCCAGCAGATGTTAATGGATAGAAACATATGTGTGATCCCTATAATAAAGGATATATTCATGTCAAAATGTGGTAGAAACGTGTTGAAAACACGGCGATATGATTCTGTTCTATCTCCTCTTTTTTCTTTTCTTTAATCTTATTTAAACCGTCGCTAAAATCAAGTAGAGTGAGTCAGTAAAATGTCCAGCGCGTGTCTGAGAGCCAGGCACGTGCATATTATGTCACTCAATTTACTTACAAGTCAGAAAAGTCCACTGATTTTAACTATTTGATAAGCCGGGTCTCCTATGTTCACTCGTCTCGGACTACCGATGAATCACTACACTATTTCGTTCTTCCTTCAGAAAACCAAAACGCTTTCGCTCGCTCTGCCGACTTCGAATTCCAGTTTATATTGAACTCAAGAATTGAAACCGCTAGACATCTCGTACGATCAGATTTTTTTGCAAAGATCTACACAAAACTTTGAAATACGTAGACGAGTTCCCAGCGTAGACGAGTCCCCAGAGTAAAAAAAAAATACACAAAATGACGACATTCAAAAAGTACACACACACACACACACACACACACACACACACACACACACACACACACACACACACACACACACACACACACACACACACACACACACACACACACACACACACACACACACACACCTCTCTCTACTTGTCGATCCGCCTTTGCAATGTTTACTTTGACGTGCCTGCACCAGTCTCTCTCTCTCTCTCTCTCTCTCTCTCTCTCTCTCTCCTTACATTTGCAAACACGGTTTGGATCCAGATCAGACCCGAATGGTATTCAGGATTGAATGTTTCGTCAATTTAAAAATGTGTGCATGCGATAGAAAGAACTCAAAGCGTTAATACTGAGGAATGTCCGACTTTGCCGTACAAAAGCCGATGCGCACGATAAGTTTGGGATTTGTGTCCTCATCGGAAGCAGTTGTAACAAGATTGATTGACTGACCCAAACTCTGTATTTCGATAATCTAAGCCAAAACAAAGGATTCGTGTGCGTTTGGATCCAGAAGATCGTACGACGTGCCTGATCAGGGGCAAACAAGCATACCAAGAGTTATAATCTAGTCCGACTTTGCGTCCGATGATCTGAACATTTCAGATAAGTACCTTCTTTCAGATGCATGCCATGGGCAGATCCAGAGGGGGGACAGGGGTTCCGGACCCCCTGAAAAATCACAAAAAATATAGGGTTTCCTAGCAATATTGATCCGGATCCCCTAAAATCACAAAGCTACCAATTCAAACCAGCATTAAATGGTGGGCCATTGACACGCCAGCAAAACGCCATTTCAAAGGTGTTTCGCTGATGGGCCGATGGTGGTCAATTTTTAGTGGCATTTCGGTCCTCTCTCACTACCCCCTCTGACAAAATGCTCTGGATCCGCGCATGCATACAGTGCGTGTGAACCGGCTCGATTGAAATTAAACTGTCGACGAACAAAATTTCATGATATTTTGGTACTTACAACGTGCGACAAAAGACTCAGACGAGCCTGCGCAAGGGTGCATTCTCAATTCAGCATTTATGGCTACGGTATGTCAAGCATGCAAATGGATTATTTTTGTGTCTCACGACTCAAACCACAACTTGGAAAAGGGCCCTTTTGTATATAAGTTTGTATAAGCAAACTAACTTAACAAAGGATCATTGACACTTGCTATGGGTAAATGCCTATGGTTTTCAGTAAAAATAAAAGTTTGTTAATCGTCCTTTTCTTCACCTTGGAGCTACCCTGACCTGAGTACTTTATGGCTGTGAAATCCGTTTTCGATATTAGATGCTTCAAAGATGTAAAATTTGGGTTTACATTAAGATATATAGAAATCCGAAACCATTTTTTAAGATATCATCCCCCCACGCCCCCCCGTGTGCCAGCAAAAGCTTTTGCATGTATATGTGTTACCATAATTTACACATTGTATGGAAGTCTGCTGACTTTCTTCAAAATTATGTTTTTAAAAAATAAACCACCCCGGACCACCATCAGAGTGTCAAACAGTTTGGATCCAGATCAAGACCGACATTCTGTTGGTCTTCATCTGGGTTCAAACTGTTTGCGAAAGGCTATTGGCAGACGACAAAATTATCCACTGGCATGCAAAGAGTTATAACAGGTAAATACTTAATATATTGTCTTATATAGGGATAGACATGCATATGTATACCATAAATATTCTGACACTTTAAATACATTCAACATGCTATATCCTTGTTTTCTTTTTGAGAATCATTAGTATTTGAACAACAGTGGCGAGTTCAACAATGTGAGCGTTTGCGGGCACACTTTCATGATCTTTATTAGTAATGTGTAAAGTCTGGCATCAAGTACAACGAGCACTCGAGAACGCTCGCATTGTTTAACTCGCCATGGGTACATTCTCTCTGTCACTTTTAACCTGAGGGTTCATTCCCCCACGGTGGGGCTAGAGATCATACTATATAGGAAACCTTTCAGAAGAGCTATTCTGTTTTTCAAACTTATGCAGATATCTTTCCAAACATTTATAAGAAAACATTCATATTTAGGCATTTGGTATCATATTCATGGAAGGCTTTCAGTCATCAGCTTCAGAGCCTTGCGTCCATACCTCAGGGTGCGGCTAGAGGTAAAAATCTAGGACATCTTTTTTTCCTTTTAAAGAACCATTTGTATTTGAAGAACATATACTATTTCATTTTCTTACTTTCTGTGACTTCAGGTCTTCGGTTCAGGACCAGGGGTTCTACTCCTTTTAGTAAAAGACTGCCAGAGCTCTAGCTAATAAAATTCTTTTAACAGAATTTCGTCCTGAAGCACTGGCCAAAAAGCAAGTTAATATCACAGATTTGTACCCCATGGTGTCTTCTACCAATTTTGCACAAACGGTTTCACTCCACTGAACAATGGATCTGCCAAAGCTCCAGATAAGAAATGTCTTTCAATGACTTATCCTTCTGAAACAATGGTCCAAAGTTTACAGTAATTTCACAGAATTGTCCCTAACGATGCACTCTACCAAAATTATACAATTGGTTTGGCTCTGCCATTAAGAGACCTCATTCAAGCTTGCACATAATGTCTCTGGTGGCGATTAAGTAAAAGTAGGAAAAACATATACAAAAGTGGACAGAACTTTATCAAATCAGTTCTTGATTATCATTGATTTCTTTGAATATGTGGGTGGATTTGTCTTAGGTAAGATACTAGGAAACACTTTCCCTCATCCTTATAAGGTCTTTAACCAACAGAAACCAAAAGAAAATCTGAAGGAGAAAAAAAAGCCACGGTATGTGGGATTAAATTACACATGTTTAGTTGGGGTTGTCTCAAAGAAAGTTAAGAGAAAATTGTTACCGCTTACCTGCCTGAAGAGCTTCACAAACATTTATTTAGGGATTATTTTTAACACTGTAAGCTCTATAATAAAAGCATTTGAAGATAAGGTTTGATTATTTACTTCTTAAGTTAGTTATTAGTCAACTGATTTCTTGCACTTCATATATTAATTACATTTATTAAAGGCTGATTTTGTTCAATGAACAAATGACAATGTTTTCAGAAAGATTGCTTTCCCATTTCACTTTGTGGCAATATGTTTGACCCTACATCAGAGACTTCCAGTTTCCATTTGCAGGTTATAGAAAAGGTATCTAACTAACAACCTCCCTATTTGAACGCTTTAATGCAGCCGTCCCCATCAGTACTCTCAGTGCTTTGATTATAACTTCAGGTACCGAACCTGCTCTTCCGTTCCTTGGAGTACATTTTACATCACGTTTGGATAGGCGTTTGGTTTGGTCCTACAGCAGTGTTTGTCTTCAAGAGAGAGAGAGAGAGAGAGAGAGAGAGAGAGAGAGAGAGAGGTATATCCTCATAGATTTCAACACATGCGCGGATCCAGAGGGGGGGGGGGAAACTGGGGTCCAGACCCCCCCTGAAAAATCACAAAAAATAAAGGGTTTCTTAGCAATACTAGTCCGGATCCATGACAAAGCTACCAAGCCAGCATTCAATGTCGGATCATCATCGGCACGCCAGCGAAACGCCATTCAAATGGCGTTTCGCTGACGGGCCGATGATGGACCGCTTTTAATGTTATTCGGATCCTCTAATAAAAAAAAAAAAAAACAAAAAAAGAAAGAAAAAAAAAAAAAAAAAAAAAAAAAAAAAAAACGTTGCAAAGGTGGACACCCTCTGGCAAAACTTTCTGGATCTGCGCATGCTATATATGCATTAGGCTAAGGGGGATTGGAGGATTAACTCTTTCCTTGCTAATGGCGACTTTTGTCGCCTGCTCTTAGCCATTGCTAACAGTTTGGACCCAGGTCAGGACCGACATTCGGTCGGTAAACCGTTTGATACTCTGATAATGTTCCAGAAATATTAGGCCATTAGCTGATTGAGATGTCGGTACCATCCGAGCTGAACAGAGCCCCCTACGCTTTTTGATTAGAGGAACATGTAAAGGCTTGGAAAAAAAAATGGGGGACATGTCTGAGTGGTAGCTTTATGGTCTAAATCTTAGTGTAAACTACGATACCCCCAAAAAATAAAATAATTCACATAACTTTCAAGGATCTGAAATGAATATAAAAACAGTTATTATGCAAGCAAATTATAATGTTGATATAAGAAATAATCATATAGAAGCAATTTTCATAAATATTTGAATTTTAAAAGGTGTCTGTAAGGTGTTTACGTTACATTTTAAAGAGCTCTACCATTATTAGAGAAAACTGTTTGTATTGTGTTCCCCTTTAAATGCAGCAGAGAACAAAAGCAGTTTATTTTATATTGATCAGGTAGCAAATTCAATTTACTTTCCAAATATGCAATTAGATTTACTGTATCTAATATACTGTTTGATTTATGGCCTGTTGAAGAGCCCTTCCCCTATTCGAAAAGTTCTTGTAAACAAAGGTATTCATTAGCAGTAATCCTATCATAAATACAGAAGTGATACAATGAGGAAGTTAATATCACTGTATTTGATTAGACATAATTGCAAGACATAAAATGATGTTAAATTGTAAAAAAAATCCAAAAACCTATGCCTAATTCTAACGGTAACGTATATAACGTATATGCAAATTATAGGCCCATACTTATGTTTTCACCTGTACTATTATGCTGTTATTGTCAAATAGCTGCAAATACTACAAATATTTGACAGCCAAACGATAAAAATATATTATAATAGTATGATGTGTGAGTTTATTTTAAACAAATACGGCAGTAATAAGATACATGTGTCTGTTTATGTTTTTAACTAATAACTACCTTTAAAAGTATGTCGAAGAGTTTACATTCATTATAAAGATGTTCATTGTGGCACATGAATGAATTATTACTTGCCTTTTGGACTGAATACCACTCTTCTAGTGGCCATAAGGTAACGTATATAACATAAAGTTTAACAAATATATATACATACAATTCTAACATTCTGATATGACAAATTATAATAATAATGCCACAATTCAACTAATTCAGCTAGGTCTTCTGATTGCACCAAAAAACGGTAGCTTTAACAATCAGCTAACATCATCATAGTGTAAAGAATACTCATTTTTGTAATTCTATGCATTTTCGTCGTCATCATAATCACTTCATCCGCTGTATCGTCTACACTACCCTTAAAGTCGTTGTCAATCATATTGTCACATAAATGATTCTTTTATGCAGGCAAACATTCAAATGCATTAGCAACACACTGGCATACAGTGGCTTTGCACACTCTACTGCATTTACATGCAGTCAGCTCCATCACGACTTGTGCGACAAGTAAACCCTGCATCCAGTCAATTACTATTTGGCTATCCTCTATCATTCATCCATGCCCCTCTGGGCTTGGGGTGTACGTTTCTTGTTTTAAACACCTTTTCCACATGCATGCTTGATAATTAGCCTGCATAGAATGAAGCATAATGGTATATTGACAAGGTGAAAGTTGACTAGAATCTACATCTCCTTTCTTGACCCATAACAACTGGTATTTCAAGTCACCCACTTTGCAAAAAGAGGTATGTCAAGCAAACACTTTGCACACAAATTCTAGGACGCCATATGGGAAAGTGACAAAACACAAGAAAACATCACATACATGAGAGCCAAGAGGTCAGATCTTTCTCAACAGGTGACCTCAAAGCTGCAAGTAACAGAGATGGCAGTATGGCAAAGATTAATACAAATAACAAATATGATGAAGGAAAGATAAAACGCATTGGAACAGTCAATAAGAAAATTACTGGAGGGTTTAAACTACTTTCCCAGTACCAACCTCACCCTTAATCCAAGCCTTACTCACTCCTACCATGGCCTTCTTCAGTCTACCCCCTTCATAGCCAGCTTTAGAGCACTGATTGTCCCCCACCACTATAGGCTCTGATGGAGTAGCAGCTGGAGAATGCATGAAGTCCTGGTAAAGTTTTACAAGTCTTTTCACCAATAGATTACCCAACTTTGTTAATGTCAATGTGTAGTAATCTGTGTTTGTTCCACATTGATTATATACATATGTCACTTATCTGTTGGAATACTGAAAGGCAAATGATAAACACATCTGTGTCTTCTGTTACAATAACCATGTATATATAGTCACTGGAAGCATGTTTGGTGTGAAGCAATGTGCGTGTGTCAGCTTCTCTGGAGGTAGCAAGTTCATCAACGACCTCAGAGCTATCTTTAGTGACTTTGAAACGCTGTTTCCCACATGTAATGAAGAGCAGTTTGCTGCCAAGCTTCTCTGTGTATGGATCATTTCTCCATGCTTGGCAAAGAAATTTGATGAAGGCAGTTTTATTTGCTGAACTTCTCAGCAGTCTTCTTCACCATTGTATCTTGTGACCGACAACAATACTACCACTGGTTAAGCCAGACGCTACTCCTCTATCCACTAGCTCTGTTGTTTTCATTGAGTTGTCTTTATAGACATCAAACACAATATCTTCTGCTATGGCATTTCCTGACGGTAAAGCAATCAGGAAAATGCTCTCGGCAATGTCCCTAAATGTCCTATTGTTGCCACGTATCTTATTTACCAAGCTCATACCATCTATAATGCATGCTGATGGCAATGGGATAGATTCGGCTGGTGCTACTCTTCTTTCAATATGTCTTGCTATAGTTGATTTGTTTGTTTTCTTGAGAGTACAATCACAATTAGACAATGCCCAAGGCAACGGGCCTGAAGGATGCTTCAAAACTTCCCTCATATCCAGATTACGACCTGTAGCAACCAAAACCATATTTCCAAACAAATATCCTATCTGTTTTTAGAATTACATCTTTTCCAGGAACTTTTGTCTTTTTTTATTTAAGGGAACTGAATGTCTTAAGCTGTAGTTTAGGCTGCCTTTCATAGAAGTCCTTATATGCATTCTCTTCAAGGCGTGAATTTTAAAATTCATTATAAGTCTTTCCTCCTTTCTCTTTTGCATTAATAAAGTCATGTTTAACATCAGGTTGTGCTGCTGATGCAGTTGAAATTGAGATTAGGTCATATTGTTTGGAGAATGGGTTCACCCATGTCGTTTATAGTAGTTTGACAACAGCCTGTGTGCTTTGTTTATCTTTTTTTTTTTATTCTTGCCGGTTCTAAATCTGCATGAGAAACACCTGGTGGCTTTTCCTGGACAATCCCCTCAAATTGTGCAAACACATACTTCTATACTCTGCCAGTAGGTAGCATTTGCCTACTACTCCAGGGTTTAAACTGAATCCTTTTTGTGTCCCCTGCTGTCTAATGTGTCTTTTTTGCTATTTCCTCAATTGCTTGATCAACAAGTATACATCCAAATGTGTTTGCCTTCCCCAACTGTACAGACATTCCCCATTCTCCAAATGCTCATATACTTCTGGATGTTCCATAGGTACGTTTTGCATCTGATTATAGTATTCTGGTGGGTATTTTTACATAGTTTTATCTATCATATGCAAACATCCATGGTATCACCAATTTTATCATAGATGAAGCATCCAGTTACCCTCCATCAAAACCCTGATTAGGACAAACAGTATTTCAACCATATCTATGTAGCTCATCCAGAGACATGAAATATCTCCATTATCAGTTCTTAGTACATTCTGGTATTCGTTGAAGAGCTGGAATATTCTTGTACAGCTTTCATTTTTGAGAACATGTTCAAATTGTTCTTCTGTTTAGCTTTTTTGAAGATCTGCAATTTTTTTATGGGTTTCTTGCAGCTTCTGACTGTCCTCAGAATGATTTGTGTCTATCCAAGAATAGAATCCCTTCCGAAATCAATCTTTGAAGTGCTTTATATATAGTCTTGTGGATCCTGACTGTCCTGGTGACTTGTCTGCCTTCTAGTAAAACTTCTATTATACCTTCTGCAATGACTGCTGACTCAACTGCTATGTCCCTCAACCCAGAGTCTTTAAATCTCTTTCCGATTGTTGCAAAAAAATTACAACTCGAGTAAAATGCACCCATCCCCACAATTCTTGTATGCATTTTTTCTTCATCTTTCCATTATATATCAATTACTTTCGCATGTAGTGCCTGGTCAAATACACAAACTACTTTTATGTCAAGCTTTCTCGCTATCTTCATTGCCTGGTTTAGAATTTCATTGACCGTCAACAGATTAGTGGCAAGGGCATTAATTGGAGGCAGATAACTATCTTGTGTTGTTTTAGTTTTATTTCTTGGTTAATTAGGATCTTTTAGGTTCTTAACAAAAGTTTGTCTCAAAAACGTCCACATATGATTTTTTCTTTGGCCCATTTCTACCTGGTCATTGCTGCTGGCCTGTTTTTAGCATGTTGCCTTCATTTTCTATATTGGGATCGTCAGGATTATGGCTTATCTCTGTAGCTCAGCTGACCTGTTTATGTCTAACTTCTTCAAAAAGTATGTCGGACAAAGAGTCGTCACAAGAATATGTGTGTCAGTCCATGCTTAAATTCCAGCTGAAATTTAGTTTAAATCCTACTTAAAATCGCTAAGACAATGGCCATTGAACAAAATAATTAAAACCTGTTATATGCTTTACAGCGAATTACCTATTTGGAAGCAGGACAGAAAACATTTTCTGCTGAATGCAGTGATTTTGTTACCTGCGCATCCTGCATCTTTTGCGCATAAGTTTTTATTTCAGCGAGTCCCGGCGAGTCCCGGGATGCAATAGTATTGCAGACTTGTCATTAAAATAGTGTTCTGGACTCATAAGTTTGCAGTTGGGACTCATTGATATTGGAAACAGCGAGTCCCAGGACCCATAAGCCCAAAATTGTAAATGAATCACTGGTCAGAATGTATTTAGGTGGCAGCTAGAATATGTGAAAACCATGGCTCTTGTTTGCATTTAAACATTTTGATGGATCTGCAGTCTAATTCAAAGTCTATTTGATTTTTTTTTGTATAACAACTTAGTAATAGGGTATTACGTAATAAGCCCTTTAGCTAACAACTAATGTCAGATACTTTTGTTTTTTATACTGTAATGCATATTTCCTATACCCTTTGACAGTTCAAATGTGTTTTGTACAGTAAAAACAGTCAAGATATACTTAAAGAAGAACAAACATAGATGCGTTGTCATAAAGCCTAAAGAGGATCTAAAATTGTAACGTAGGTAACGGTCTGGTGATCAAAAGGGTCACTAAATATATCTTAAAGTAGAGCAATGAGATTAAACAATTAAAAAGTGCAAGGTTATTCTTACTAGATCAAGCTTTACTTATTTTAACAGTTTATTTGTATTAAATATGCTGTCTTCTAAATTTTAGGGGTAACGTAATAGACATGCAGTTTTTACCCATAAAGCTACCACCAGTACATGGCCCCCATTCTTTTACAAGTCTACACGCATAGCCCTAGATGAAAATCATATGGGGAATTGTTCAGGTCTGATGGTACCGACTTCCAAAATTTTGGGTATTGGCTCACCGCCTATATATTTTGGGAAAAAGTTAAATTTGAAAAAAAAAAGTCAGCAGACGACAACAAAAGTGCGAAAAAATACCCAGTATGCAAGAGCATTTACCCTAAATAATCAGGCCACTTACTCCTCAGTCCTCACCATACTCATGCTCAATCCTTACCATACAGGATATTTTTATGTACTTCACTCCTGAAGTTTTATCTAATCAATTTGCAGGATTCCTGGTGAATACGTTATGAGTATATTGGGTTGGAAGTCCACTGGGGGGCCCAGTGTCATGCTGGGTCTTTTGAAGCATAGGCCAAGTTTGATCACTGACCTCTGTCAATCCTGACCTCTAGGTTATAAAACTTTTTTTTAGCTCATCTTAGCCGAAGGCTCATGGGCAAGCTAAAAGTATACCAATGACTCCGACATCTGTCTGTCAACATTTTGAAACATCTTCTCCTCTGAAACCACTGAGCCAATTAAACTCAAATTTTTTATGAAGACTCTTTACGATGCGGTGGTCCTGATCACATGACCAAGATGACCGCCTCACCCATAAATGGTAAAAACCCTTTAAAATCTTCTTCTCCAGTTCCAACCAGACAGACAATGACCTTAAGACTATGTAAGTAGCATTGTGGATGTGGGACCTACCAAGTTTGTTCAAATGATGATCCTAAGTTCACCTTGGCCTACTTAACGTCAAGGTCAAATTTGCTTCTTTAAAATGTATTTAAATGGGGAAATTTTGAAAATTGATTATCAAAAAAAAAAAGTTGAATCCAGTAACCATTCTGTTTAACCTAATGCGATAATTACTATAGATAAGTACCTAAGGTCAAGCTTGGCCTTTGATCTTCTGACCAAGGTCACTCATATGAGACTGCCTTCAACATATTTAAACCTATTTTTCTCAGTTACCAAAAGGCAATTCGATGATGGAGCATCCATTAGATGAGACTATATAAAATAACTATGTAGTCTAGGTCACATGACAACAATGGCTGCCATTCCCATTTATGGTAACAACTCTTAAAATCTTCTCTGAAATCAGCAGGTCAATGAACCTGGGCCTCGCAAGATAACCAAGTATGTTACTTACATCAGACGCAAAATCAAAAGCAGTTGAATTTCAGCAATTTAGGCCAAAAAGATCATAATTGACTTTTGACCATTCAACATAATTGGATTACAAACACGTTTTTCTTTTAGAAACCCGAGGTCCAATTGGAGTCGAATTTCATATGGAGCATGTTTAGCATGCATGATAAGATAGCCTTAATTAATGTGAATATATTGTCCATATCACATGACTAAAATGTCTTCCATGCCATGTTAGTTTTGACCAAAGTGTTTTCCATGTCATGTTAGTTTTGACCAAAATGTCTTCCATGCCATGTTAGTTTGGACTAAAATGTCTTCCATGCCATGTTAGTTTTAAACTATTAGAAAACTATTGGGCCAATCACTTTTGCCTTGGTATATCTCAATGCATTAGGGTTATGAGCCTTACAAAGTATGTTCAAACGATGGTCCTAGGTTGATATTGACTTTGTAATGGTCATCTACAATCTTGAGACTCAGACTGTCAGGTGAGCGCTTCGGACCTAAGGTCCGTTGGTTTGTATGCTGGCTTGCTTTGCAATCATTTTGAAATGGTTTGTTAATGATCCTCTGTTGTTAAATATCTTCATGTCGATGCAGTTGGTAAGCTAAGTTAGGATCAACTTCTGTTCATGTTCATTAGGGCTAGCTCAAGGCTTATTTGTGAAATTAAGAAAATGATCAGAAAACACAAACATTTATATAAACACAAACATAGAAATATAAAAGGCCAACAGCCTTCGAAACTTACAAAAAGATAAAAAAGATAAAACCACAGTTGAAATCTGTTAATCAAAACAATCCAAACTTGACTAATTGGCAGCTAAACTCAGAAATACAGACACCGGACCGTGTCACTGGTGGAAAACACTTAAGCGGTTCATCAAACCAAATCAGGCGACATCCATTACACTGAAGAACTTTATAAGTAATGAAGAGGTCAAAGATCAGACCGAGGCAATGACTTTATTGTTGAACACCCTTTCCAAGAAGAATGCAATGCCCTGTTGCCTCCTGATGATTCTCCAACTTAAGCTTATCTCCTCTCTGTCTCTACTTCACCTCAAGAAATCGAATATATCTTATAAATATTCAATCAGTCAAAGCTTCAGGACCTGATGCAAGTAATAAGCATACTTCAAAAGAACTAGCTAACCCCTATCTCCTTACCTTAGTGATATCTTCAATTTCTCTCTGGCCAAATATCTTCATAAGCTATATTTTTGAAGACATTAATTAATGCATAAGACTGTTTGCAGATGAAATACATATTATTGTAAAGAATCTTCAACAGGTAGCAGTTGTAGTAAATAAAGTGCAGACCTCGCAAAATCCACGAATGGGCTTCTAAATGGCTTGTATCTCTTAATCACATTAAATCTGAACTATGGTAATGTCACAAAAACATAAGAGGCATCTTTATTCTCCTTTGAATATCGATCAACAGAATAAAATTCAAGCGGTTTCAGTGACGCGTTTTGATGCAGATTGATAACAAGATTGAATCAACCAAGCGGGTGCATCACATTCGTGACGCATTTGATAAACCATTCTCGCGAGACCTGACGATACCTCATCTAGTTCTCTCGCATTTCGCCCCTTGCATTTTGGGTAACTAGCGATATTTGGCTAGTCCCGTTCAATTCTCGCACTCCTGTAGTGACAGAATTAATTGTTAATAATAACAAAAAGTTAAATTTATGACAGTTTATCATTTCTCTTTTAGTCAATATTCTCTGGATGTAAAGCCCTGAGTCATGCAAGCAGTGATCGCATGATATATTTTTAATAAAAATGGCGGCTCAATCTCAGTGTGCACCAAGCGAAAGGCGACAGGTTAGTACGTGCTAGCGTGCTACCTGTTTGCGACATTGTTGATAAACAAGTTTGTTAGATGACTCCTATAAAAGTCCTCCTCTGATTGGCTGAAACTAGCTTACACTGGTTGTGACAAATAATGTTGTCAAACAGTTATGAGCTCAGGACTTTTGTCAGTTCTGACAGACAGCTAAAATTGATTGTCCTAAATCTAACCCAGGTGACATGACCTTTTTCACTGCTACCTGACAGCTAAAAATGGACATTGAAGCACTGACTGGTTTCTTATGTATATTTCACAGGTAAAATGTTTGTTCATTTTATGAGAACAGCATTTAACCCATTTATGCTGAATGGAATTTCCCACCCTTATCAATTAGAACAGTCCATTTCTGTTTTAAGGAATGTTAGGTGGTATTTTTTTTATTTTTATTCAAGTGTAAATAGAAAATCATGCAAGCAAACAGTAGAGACGCTGATCAGACGCCGCAATCTCAATCTGTGGCGTCTGATCTGGGTCTGCACTGTTTGCAATGTCCCACAAAAAGGACGCTTTGCATAAATGGGTTAAAGTGCAATTATTTTGCTAACTAATAAGAGTTCCAGAAGTTTGGGAAGTAGATTGTTGAAATAATTATCCTAGTGAAAGTGCACTAGGAACATCTGACTTGAGTAAATTTATAATTATGAAAATACTTTAAATAAAACTAGAAAAAGAGAGACAGTGTCATACATTAAACAATTGATGCATTCTTTTTCGGCTAACATCAGGATTAGTCAACCCTCAAAAGTGATGTTCACCTCTGTGAACGTCACTGTTCTCGGGTTGACAAATCCTGATGTTAACCTCAAAAGAATGCATCAATTGTATAATGTCACATGCACACACAAAGCTCAAATCAGATATGTCAGTATTTGAAAATCCCCCCTATCAGATGGTCATGTTGTTTTCATAGTTCTCTCTCCCATTGTGTGGGGGTCCTAGTTTTGTAATGTAGTTCTTTGTGTGCTTTCTAGTTTTGGAAGCTCTTCACACAAGTTTTGGAATAGATTACAAGTGAGATGTAAATGTTGAGTGTCTTCAAATGCTCCATACTCACAATGTTGACTATCAGTGATGTTTTTCAAAAAATGACTTTGCTGTAAAGAAGTGCAACGTAGTCGTAGGCTAGTATGATGTAATTTTGCCTTGTTTATTATATACATTTCTGGAAGCAAGACCAGATTCTATGTAAAGAGACGAGTGATGTTAATTTAATAGCTCCCATAACAATGTAGGTACCTTCATTTTGGATGTTTTCCAGTTACAATCTTCTTGCTAAAGAAGCGAGACGGCCGGAGCTGGTTGCTTAAATTTTCCTATGCTCCTGCTGTCGTGTGGCTATTTGTGTTCTGTGTTTCTTCCTGGTGGTGCCGTGGGCTGGTCTGTGGTCTGTAATTATGGCATTTCCTGGTCATACTCGGTTGTTTGTAGCTTTGTAGCTACAAAAGAAGCGATGCGCTAAGCCTGTTCCCGCTTATGAGCTGAATACGTATACATAAAAATGATAACAAAATCAATACAAAAATATCATAAAAGTTACTTCATATATAATATGAATACAAAGACAATTGCACACATTTAGTATATACTTGTTTTATTGAAGATGTGAGGGAAATAGATTCAAGTACACTACAAATTTCGCCACACGTAAAAATCATATAATAATTATATGATTCTTATATAAAACTTTTATATAATACTTGTTAAAAAGGCAACCGCGTGCGGATCATATAAATTAGATTATATAATTCTTATATGAGAATGATATAATTTTTACGTAAATTGAAATACATATAATAATCATATGATACTGATAATCATTTTCACATAATAATTATATAATAATCATATGAGAATCATATGATCGCCCTTTTATATAAATATTATATATATGTGGCTTTAT
Organism: Loripinus fragilis; assembly: GCA_964019695.1. Lineage (NCBI taxonomy): Eukaryota > Metazoa > Mollusca > Bivalvia > Lucinida > Lucinidae > Loripinus > Loripinus fragilis. The sequence goes on from OZ026515.1 coordinate 40,286,970, forward strand.
ATAAACTTTACATGAAAAGGCAATCACATGTGAATGATGTGTAATGCACAGTATATGAAACTTACGTAAAAATGTTTACAAAACTTACTTCACCACACATGAATAACACATGTATTAGTTTGCATATAAATCTTATAGGACTAAGTTTGCGTAATAATCATACAAGAATCCAGGCCTCATGTATGATCTAGTTTATTGTCCAGTATGCCTGAGTTTTTTTTTTGGGGGGGGGGGGTGGTGGGGGTTCTTGCTCAACTCAACAAAGAATGAAATTTCAATTGCTCATGAAATGCTGATAATAAAGTCTTTTCTCTTCCAAACTCTTAGATGTTGTTATTATCATGCTAATAAATGAAAAAATAATTTCTAACATTATGAGCATGATTAATTTCATGCTCAATTGAGTTGAGCATGAACAAAGTTTGATAACCTCAGAGCCAGGTTTGCAGGTGGAATAAGAGCAGTTTCTACTTTACTAGTTCCTAGTGAAGTTGCCTATTGTTTTAGATAGGTATTGCAGTATTGCAGGGATTACAGACAACCGTCCTCAGAATTTTGAGTGGAGCTATGGGGACAACAACCATGCAATAAAATGATGATGTCACTGTCAGACTGATAAAGTAGAAACATTCCAAAAACAGATAACAACATGTATTTCGATGTTCTACTTTTTTTAATATAACAGCAAAGACATGTTATAATGAAATAAGATATAGCATGAGTGAAATTTTCCAAAATCCTGATCTTTGAAATTCAAATTATAAAATTTTAAAACATGCAGTACGCTTATGACAAAATATTAACAAATTAAAGCTTAAAAGGTTAGTTATCTTTGGATATTGATTAGTCTGAAAACAAATCAGAAGCACTAATAATCTGGGAATTCAGAATTTTGAGGCTGCCTTTCCATAGAAAATCAGCCTCAAAATCCTAAATTCAGGAATAATCCTGAAATCATTCACCGAAGGGTTAGGCATGGTAGGAGAGACATAACTTACTTCAATTATACTGTCTATTTTGTATTGTATGACACTATCTTCCTTGTCTTTATAAAGATTCTCCCGTATATCTCCCTACCAAAAGTCATTCCAAATATTAGAGCAGGTCTTCTGTCTAAAAAAATTCTTCTAAGCTACCAAAGATTTCTGAAAAAGAATAAAATAATAAACATTATTTAGGTACTATTTTATTGACATTACCATTGATGTGTAAAGTCTCGCCAATCACTTGCAAACTTAGAGCCCTTCTGGCTTCACCCAGAGTTAAAACATCTAAAAATTCACAAACCAGAGAACAATAAGTTCTGAAATGCTGAATATGACACAAAGACAAAAGAATTTTGATTTTCTTAACCCTTTTCCTGCCTCTATTTTTGAGGTCTAGAAACTCTAAAGTCATCTGCTTAGTACATCTGCTGCTTATATCCATATCATAGATGCAAACAGTATGAACCCAGATCAGACTGCTTTAAAGGAAGCAGTCTGATCTGAGTTATTGTTGTAATATATGCCACCAAAGTACATGTACATAAGCAGATGAGTGAGCAGAATGAGTGTGGAACTGAGGGTCATCCATTTCAGAATGAGACCTTCTATAGTGAGGAGAATTTACATGCTAGACTTATGAAATCTCGTACATACCTAGCATGTCCCTTTGGCTGTTCTCGTGCTAATTTTGGAGGTGATAGATAACTTCAGTTTGTGTTGCTAGGCAACATTTGAACACAAGGTAAACATGAATTGGGGGGTTATGATGGCAACAGATTTAGATATATGATATTTTTTTAGGGGATAACTGTATTCAAAATTTTCATTTGGGGAGGTATATCGTCGGAAATTTAGTTTTATGGCGACCCGCGAGCGGAGTCGTAAAATGTGATTTCCCAACGTATACCAAACGATATACCTCCCCAAATAAAAATTTTGAATATGGTTATCCCCATTCTAATGCAATTCTGCGGTTTTATCTCAATTTTGAGCGTTACATGTCGAATAAAGCTGCATGTCATCTATGTGACATTATACTTTCAAGAAATGTTTAACCTTATGAGACAATGGTTTCATATAAGTACCAAATGTCAAGCTGACCTGTAACCTTTTATCCAATGCCACTCATTTGGACTGCCACATACCTATCTAAACATTGGTTTCTCAGAAATCACTGGGCTGTTTGATGGAGGATTATTCATTATTATTCTGCCAGCCAAGAGTAGAAGTGACGTCATGTTTTGTTTACAAAGTTATGGGACTTACCTCTCATGACAGGATTAATACACAATTGATCTATCGATTCGAGTTAGCTTAAGTGTAAGCGAGGAGGATAGCTAAACCACAATTTTTTTATTAGGTTCGAATCTCACTGGCAGCTCTTTTTTTATTCAGTTTTTTTTTGGGGGGGGGGGGGGGGGGCGTCTGATTTTATTATTCTCTTCGTGTCATTTTTTTTTCTTTTTATTTATTTTTTATTTATTTTTTTTATCCCTTGCGAAATGGCGAAATCACTCTGTTGTTTACTGATATATAGGTTAACCATGCCCTAGTCACGAATTTTGACGTCGCAAATATGTCTTTCAACGCTATTTGCGTATACTTCCGAATTTACAGTGGGGGGGGGGGGGGGGGGGTCTGATTTTATTATTCTCTTCGTGTCATTTTTTTTCTTTTTATTTATTTTTTTTTTTATTTTTTTTATCCCTTGCGAAATGGCGAAATCACTCTGTTGTTTACTGATATATAGGTTAACCATGCCCTAGTCGCGAGTTTTGACGTCGCAAATATGTCTTTCAACGCTATTTGCGTATACTTCCGAATTTACAGTAGTTTGTGTTGTTACAGATGTTTTATATATGTGCCTTATACATGTTAAAGGGATAAACAAATATATATGTAAAAAAAAATAAATAAAAAAAAAATGACATGAAGAGAATAATAAAATCAGACCAACCACCCACCCCGAATAATAAAAAAATGAATGAAAAAAGAGCAGCCAGTGAGATTCGAACCTAAAAAAAGATTGTGGTTTTGTAATCTTCCTCGCTACCACTTGAGCTAACTCGGATCGATTGATCAATTGTGTATTAATCCTGTCATGAAAGGTAAGTCCCATAACTTTGTAAACAAATCATGACGTCACTTCCACTCTTGGCTGGCAGAATAATAGATTGTTTTAGGTCACTTGACCAAAATGACTGCAATCCCCATATATGGTAAAACAAAATATGTTTTATTATAAGCTGTAGTTGACCATGACCTATTTTAACATCATTAAAGAGATCAGATGAGAGCCTCAGGACCTTCAGGTCCTCTGGTTTAAAAAAGCGATGGGGATATTATACTGCCTGAAGGTGTTTTCGCGTTGCATTTGTTCTCGCGTTAGTCTCGTTTCTCTGTTATTGATTAGTGCAGCGCCACCTACTTTCTATCAAATTTTCATGAATACTGGCCTATTTCACAAAACGAAAGTTGAGTTTCATGGCTGACCTAATTTCATGAAAAAATCATGACATGCATTTACTTGGCAAAAATCCTTAACAATCTCATACCCCACCCATCAAAATCAAATTTTCGGAAAAAAGGAAGATCCATCATATGTCCAAGTGTCACCATTAGGCCAACAATAGATTATTCCAAAATGGCGGACATTTGTTTTGCTGCCGTATGGTCACGTGACAAATTTCCCGCCAAAATTAACAAGCTAACGCGAGATCACATCGACCTCTGAACCAAAATGGCGACGGTGGGGTCAACATGTTGGCAACAAGATACAATCAATCTGAGTGATCGGAATCACATTATTTTTGCTCATAAGGGTCAGTCAGATATTGATGAAGGAAAATAATGAATTTATAAATATTTTTCAAGCATGGCCAATCTCGTCTCAAGCCAAATAGCTTAGTTACCGCGATAATAGCTCAGACCGTCATACAATAGCATCCATCTGTCCGTCCATCAGGCTATCTCCTCTAAACCACTGGACCAAATCTAACCATTTGGTGTGTGAGTTGCTCACATGAATGGGGCATGCAATGGCACAATTTCTTTGGGCCCCGCTCCCTGGGGCCATGAAATTGTCAATGGCACAATATTTTGGTCCCTGCCCCCTGGGGCCTTAGGGAGGGGCCAAAAAGTCTAATATTACTTAATTTCAATTAGTAAGTCAATTTCAAAGATTCTTAAACCAAACTTTGTGTGTCTAAATCACAAATTAAAGATATAAAACATACAAGTCGGGATTTTCATTTAGTCGCCTGGGTGTGGGACAAAAATTCGATTTTCTGAACATGGTCATGTGGCATATCAAATTTACAGAGATGATCAGTAGACCAGGATACACTAAAACTTTACTCTAAGATCCGACTGGTGACCTGGGTGGGAACAAAAGGTCAAATACCATTAGATTTCTTCGAGAATGTGGGGATTTGCGATGGCGCGCCATTGAATGCGTTCTAGTCTAGTTTTGCAATCATCTCACTGAGGAAGAGAGAGAGCTGGTTGCTTTACTTTGATTGTGTTCCTGTTGTCATATGACTGTTAGTGTTTTGTGTCTCTTTCTCATGATGCCATGGGTAAGTCTGTGGGAGCCTGTGATTGTGGAATTTCTTGGCCATACTCACTTGCTCTAAGAAAGATAACCAACTGTTAAATTATACTGTCACTTTCCCCCGCCTAGAATAATTATCATTGTTTGCAAACAATTAAAATGTTATCATACAACTAACCTATTCAAACTCTGAATTGTTCTGATCTGATGTCTTGTAACGTTATTGAGGTAAGCCTTCCAAGTTTTTGCACTCTAGCAGCAGCAAAGATGTTGTATGGGTGCTGATAATTTTATAAGATTCTTCAGATGTCAAATAAAAGATGCTGGGGTAATTCGTCTGGAATACACGTACCATACACAAATCAGCCTGGAATATAATTATCATAAATATTGTATGGCCCATCTCTACTATGTACCATCATGGGAATCTATCAGAACATCCCTGTATGAAATAGCATATGTATCTTAATAAAGATTGTTACATGGTATAAATACCAATATGATTGCATAGCACTGACATACAAGCTACAATAGCCTATTCTCTGCATGAATAACCATATATGCATGTGTTTTAAACATAAACAGTCAGTCAATGTGCTTTAACTTGTCTAAATAGGATTTTTAAATATGTAATTTATCTAAATAAATATGTATTATGAAATGTGATACTAGTTACAAGCTTGCAAGTCAACTTTTGGCTATAATTCAAGTGAAAATGTCTAACAATTACAGGAAAGGGAAGATGCAAATGTTATACATGATGATAAATTCAGATATTTTCGGTTTAATATGATAAGCTGTATATCACACAGGCTTAGTGCATTTATGACCTAAAAATATATATAATTGTAAGTGAATGATAATTAAATGAAAGATAATTTACAGGTGTAACTCATGCTAAAAGACATGCTGGACCTTTTCAGAATTCCATGTGACCCAAGGGCCAGGGCTTTTTTTAGCCCCAGAGTCATAAATTAAATAAACTTAGGAGAAGACTGAAGTCTACTGCAAAAGGTGATGCCAATACAAAGGCTCTAGTTTAAACTTTGTGGTTTGATAAAAGAAAATCTATCTCTTAAGCTCATTTTACCTAATTTTGAAATGGACTGGAACCATTATAACAGTTATGGAAAAGAGCTAACAATGTAATTCTTGCAAAGTATGGTCAAAACCAAGCTAGTAGTTAAGAGATGTCATTATTAGAAGCAATTGTTGACAGCGTCTGAAAAACATCAATCACAAAAGCTCACTTAGAGCCTATGGCTCATGGTAGGTAAAAAGTAATAAATTGTCTATAAGTTTGAGTCTGACAGACAAAAAGAAGTGAAGACACTGGTTTTTGAATAAAAAGTGACCCCTCAAAATATGTAAAAAAATCTAGACTACATCTATGCATGTATGTTCAGATTCAAAATGTATATACATAATCTAGATATTTATTGTCAAATAGGATTGAAGAATCCACTAATAAAAAAAGGGTAAATTGTAAAAATATAAGGATCTATGCATCTTGAAATAATTTAAAAACTAAGCTTACCTGAAAAGTGGTGATTTGATAAATTAATTCAAGCTTAGAGCATAGGAGAAGGGTGGACATCTCAATACACTGAAATCAATCTTCTTGTGCTACATGCTTAAGATACATGTAGAAGAACTTCTATCTCATTTCTATCTATCTTCTTCTGCTGAGCACTAAAAGAAAACAAAAAGATAGAACTCTTCTGTCAGTCACATTAACTAAACTGTCAGTTGACTTAGGCTCTGAGGGACCCACTGTATGATAGAAGACAAATTTGGTGCCCAATTTAACTGTCTTTTGGTTGGCTGCCCAAAAACAATGGAACTCACAAAAGAATTTTCGGTTTAAGGGATTGTTTCAGTTTAAGAGGGTCTACTTAGTATTGAATATCTGACAGAATAAGCCATCGTAAATTATCAATGGGTACCAGACAGTTGCACTACTCTTTGCATGTTACATGTTGTATATGCTAAGGAAATACAGTCAATGGATCATTTGGCAATGGTCAGCCAAACTGAAATCATTTGTGGTTGGTGAAGTGATGCGACTGTGAGGTATTTTTTTAATGAAACAGCTGCAGTCAGACATGTAATCAAAACATGTTTGTCATCAGATCAACATACATATTTAATAAAAATCATGTCTGTTTTGTTTGTGGTTTAATGTCCCAGTCAACAGTTTTGGTCATGCCAAGACAGTCAGTTTACCTAACCACACTTTTCCTTAGCTTAGACTAAGCCGGCAGCCAGTAGTTATGAACATTTCCCAAGCTCAGAGCTGGTTGGCAGTGGTTGCTTTACTTTAATTATCTTCCTGTCAGATGTCTTGGGCTGTTAGTTTCTGTGGCTCTTCCTTGTGGTGCCATGGGCTGGTCTGCAGTTTATGATTGTGATATTTCCTGATCATATTCGCAAGTTTCCTTTATTTGTGTAATTATATAAGGAATGCATTATTTCTATCCATTTTCATATTAATAGGTCTTGCGTTCAAAATAGAAACATGACGAGAACACTTCTTTTTTACCCATTCCCTAGACAGCTAGAAGTGAGCCTAATGCATGCAATTATATAATAGACTACCTTTCATACATACCTGTTATACAACTGGAAAAAGGTCTGTTTCAATACCCATGTAAAAGCAATAGGCAAAGTCACTAGGGACTGATACAGCAGACACTACCCAGTATCCAACATGCTGAAATACAAATAGGAGATTATTTAAGGATAATTAATTAGAAAATAAGAAATAAAATAGCTAATTCTGAATGTATTTTAGCACTTACGAGGGCTGTTCAAATATGAATGCAAGTAGCTTCATAACTTTCTTTACAAATATGCTACGACAAAATGGTAAACGTTTCTTTAAAGGACTATTTGTCACCTTTAAACTGGCACCAGACCTAAAGAAAAATACAGTATACTTATCGATCTATAGCCCTTTGAATGAGGGTCATGTTAGTATACTAACAAACTCAATGCTTCGAAAATATACCAGTGATATAGACGAGCGTATAATTCTTCCATAAACAGGTGAAATTCCTTGAAATTTTTTTTGAAGTATCCCCATATTCTTATATAATGATTCTGTAAAAGTTGCGAAAATCGGATAAGCTTTTGTTAAATTACAACGAATCGTTTTCCCTAAAGTCTCCTTATGTTTGCAAATAAATGGTAAACAAAACACCACCTTTCAGTTTTCAGTTAAACTTTTCTCTACCAAAATGCACGAAGCAAAATTTAAACTAGTTTTAACACAAAGACAATATGTTGATCGCTCAGACTGAGTTGTTGCTACAAGTTATTGACGGATAGTGGGCAATTTTTAAACACTGAAAAGCATTTTTATTTAGTCAAAAAATGCCTTATGTGAAGGGGTTATATAATTCATACTTATTTTTGCATTGCATTGCGGCTTTATTCTAAATTTGAACGTAAACTTTTAGTTTGACCACTATCGGCATTATGTACAATAAAATTACTCACCTGGTCTTGGAGACTAGACAGATTAAACATATTTTAATTAATGTCAACACGTCATTAAGAAGCAGAAAAATGCTTGAAAAATGATGTAAAATGTGATTACTCTGTAAACAGAGGACAGCGCGTTTTGAAAACTCCCTTATGACATATTTAGCCTGTTTTCAGCAAAACGCAATGAAAACGACACAGCGATGTTCATTATAACATCACCAGTGGATAACTTAAAATGACGTTTATCATAAAATAAATGACGTCACAAACGTGCCTTTTTACTCGAGATTGAAACAGGATTATATAAACGTTTTCCTGCAAGCAACTTTTGAAATTGTTACTTAAACTTGCATCTAAAATTTGGTGCCATTTTGTCTAAAACTTACAAAGATATGACACTATATCCGCACATGTACCAAAACGTGTATTGCAATTTGCTTCAGAAAAACTTCAGTATACAGGAATGGCCTTTATATTTTGGTCTATAGCTCGAGAAATATAGTGAGTGTTTCTTTATGTTTGGTACCATTCTAAAGGCGACAAATAGTTCTTTCCAGAAAGGTATGACATTTTTTCGCAGCATATATGTGAAGAAAGTTATAAGGCTACTTGCATTCATATTTGAACAGCCCTCGTATCTTCCCAATTTTTATGAAATTTTTCTCCAAATTTTCAGGAAAAGGTAGCTTCCCAAAATCCCAAATAAAATCACTTAATTATTGTTAGATCTAAGATGCCTCATTCCCTTGATTTTATATAAGCCTATGTGAACCCCTGCAGTTGTCCCATTATTGGCCAAAGGGGCATAATTTAAACAAAGTTGGTAGAGGTCCACTAGATGATGCTACCGGCTCAATTTCTTGTGGTTTCAGACAAGAACTCAAAATCTTTTCATGTTTTATACCCGATTTTTCTTTGGAAAAAAAGGGTATATTAATTTTGTACTAAAGTCTGTCCGTCGTTCGTCCATCATGTTTCTTGTAAATGCATCTCCTCCTAAACCCTTAGACGTAGCAACTTCAATCTTTGTACCTAGAACATTTTGTGTGACCTTGACCTAGGGGTCAAGGTCAATTAATGTATTTTCTTGTAAATGTATCTCTCTTTAAACCGCTAGACGTAGCAACTTCAAACTTTGTATCTGATTTGGTTGCATTAAGTAGAGGGTACTGGGCAACACCTCGTGTCACATACTGTCAAATAATGTATATTTTTGTAAATGCATCTCCTCAGTCACAATAGTCAAATAATGTATATTTTTGTAAATGCATCTCCTCCTAAACCGTTAGACGTAGCAACTTCAAAGGTACTGGGCAACATTTTGTAAGGTCAAGGTAAAATAATGTAGTGTCTTGTAAATGCATTTCCTCCTAAATCGTTAGATGTAGCAACTTCAAACTTTGTATCTGAATAGGTCACATGATGTAGAGCAGGGGTGTGGATATAGCAAAACTCTCTACTTGTCCAGGAACAAGTAAATGGCCATAATGTACTTGTCCAAAGAAAATTCTACTGGTCTCATAGTGCAAATTAGCTTATACCTTTCTGTGCTTTAACAATTTACACTTTCGAAAACAGTATTAAACCATGTATATATCAACTCTCTTGTAAACAGTGTAGATCCAGATCAGCTGGCTTCTAAAGAAGCCAGCTGATCAGGATACACACTGTTTTCAATGCAACATGTTAACTCATAATAGTCAATCAAAATATGAATTACAAAATTTTAGCAACTTTATACAAATTTTGCACTTGTCCAAGGACAAGTAAATTGAAATTTTTAACTTGTCCTGAGTGAAATGGGACTAGGTCGGACAAGTCGGGCATGGTATTCCCACAGCCCTGTGTAGAGGGTACTGGGCAACATCTTGTTTGACCTTAACCTCAAGGTCAAATAATGTATTTTCATGTAAATGAATCTCCTCCTTAATCAATAGACGTAGCAGCTTCAAACTTTGCAGCTGCATAGGCCACATGATGTAGAGGGTACTAGGCAACATTTCATGTGACCTTGACCCAGAGGTCAATGTCAGAGGTAAAATAATGTATTTTCTTCCTAAACCGTAGGTCATTGCAACTTAAAACTTTGCAGGTGAATAGGTCACATGATGTAGAGGGTGCTGGGCAATATTTAGTGTGACCTTATTGCCAAGGTCAAGGTATATATTTTCTTTTAAATGCATCTCCTTAACCGATTGATGTAGCCACTTCAAACTTCACAGGTCCATGGGTCATATGATATGGAGGGTACTCGGCAACATTGTATGTAACCTTGACCCCAAGGTCAAGGTTAAAAAAGAAGCGATGGTGTACCATTGACTGCAGTCTAGTTCTTATTTAAGCCCATAAAAATAATGACCCCAGGCAGGGCCATATTTGGCCCCAGGGGCATAATTTGAACAAACTTGGTAGAGGCCCACTAGTTGATGCTACATACCAAAATATCAAGGCTCTCGGTCTTGTGTTTCAGAGAAGAAGATTTTTTCATGCCTATCCTATAAGCCTATAGATGTATTAAAGTATGTGAATCCCTGGGCAGGCCCATTTTTGGCCTCAGGGTCATAATTTGAATTAACTTGGTAGAAGTCCACAAGATAATGCTACATACCAAATCAAGGCTCTAGACATTGTGGTTTCAGACGAGAAATTTTCATCTCGACAATCTATTTTAGCCTTTGTGACCTAGATATGCAACAGACAAACCGTTTGAACTAACATGGAAGGAGGCCATATATGAGGATTATTCCTGCCAAGTTTGGTTAAAATCCAGCCAGTAGTTAAGGAGATTTCCTTTAAAGCCATTGTTGACGACGGACAATGGAGGACACACGATGGGCATCCAATGATCACAATAGCTCACCATGAGCCAATGGCTCAGGTGAGCTAAAACATATCCATGATGGCCCTACATTGTACTTGCTGTAAACCTTAATTAAGGATAGAAGCAGGCTCAAGCAGCTCAGTCAGTGTGTTTGGGTCTGTTGGTTGACTGAAAACCAATTTGTTTTATGGTTAGCCTGGTTGAAAAAAATGAACCTTTATTCTGTTATTTCTGCCTACCTTATATAAACTCCAGAAGCAGTATCCTTTTTTAAGTTTTAATCAGCTACAAAATATACCTGTGTAGCATGTTTTTAGCTTAATGTAAACAAGAAAATTTTCATACCATTTTATCTTCTGCTGCAAGCATTGTTATTTACTTAAAGCCATGTACATTTCACTACACAGGATCATGTACATTACATCAACTGTTGTAATGTCAATATATTGTCAATTACAATATGTTTTGTTACAGTATGAGTATATTTAACCCTTTTTTGATCAATGGATTAATTTAGTCAGGATGGTCCATTATATATTGACATGTTATAGTTTAAAAAAAATCTTGCATTTCTTTCAATGAAGATTGGCAGAATTTGTCTTAGCCAAAATTGCTGATGAAATGCCACATCTGGGTCTTCACTGTTTACCAAAGAATTTCTAGCCCAGAACAGATGTTGTTAAGAGGGGCCTGTGCTAACCTAAACATTTGACCGATAGAATATATTCATTATCCAACCCCCTGGAAGCAGTGGCTGCGATCTGGCGCCGAGGTTATAAAAAAATTTCATGCTCAACTCAATTAAGCATGAAATGTATCCTGCTCATAAATGTTAAAATGCCAACAATTGTTAAATAGCATGATAAATACAACATCTGAGAGACTTAAAGCAAGACACTTCTTCATTTGTTGGTTATAATATAATAATATTCATTTTTATGAGCAGTTGAAAGTTCCTGCTCAGTTGAGTTGAGCATGAAAAACGTTTTATAACCTCGGGGCCTGGCCTCTAGGTTATAAAACTTGAGTACAGTCTCAGACTCAAAATAAAGCGCAATGATTGGCTGCTTTAGAGATGGAATAAGGTATTGTTTTGAATTTATTTTCTTCTACATCTCAACATTTTTAATGGACTATCCCACTATTATTGTATTGAAAAAAGAGCTCAAACATATTTTCTCAGGACTTTAGATCTGTTGTATACTCAAGGATTCTAAAAACCTCATGCAGAGGCTTGTTCTGACAAGCTTTAATTTTAATTTCTTTTACATTAGCACCAGTTATTGAAAAACAGTCTTCAGGGATAGAATACATCATAATTTGAGCCACGTCGTGATTTCCAACAATGTGGCATTTTGACAAGTGTAGACTCAGACGAGGCTGTGCAGCCCCCTTTAAAGCATAGAAGCTCCAAATGATGCTGATCAGCAGCTTAGTATCCATAGAATATTCAAGCGAACAACAAAGGCTCTGATCAGACTTCGCGTATGCACAGGATGGTCTGAGCCTTTGCTGGTCCCACATACCACATTGTTAAAAATCTCATGTCGCGGCTCAAAATTTTGTAAGACACTTTAGCCTCTGCATAGTACTGGTTCAACCCAGGAAATGCCTTTAAAATTATTAGATTGGGCATAAAGCACCAACTCAAATAAACAAAACAAAACATGAAGAGTTTTACACCTTTAAGAAAGGGTTTATCAACACTTTTACAATCAGAATGAAACCAGAAAGAGCCTGGAAATTGCACAGAATTGTGCATGCAGTGTAGATAGATACCAGACTGCTACACAAAAGTAAGGTCAGTGTATGGTAAATGTTATTTAAAATTTCGAACACTCTTCTCTTTCTGTTCTCAAGTGTTGAGTTCACAAAATGCTTGTCAGAATAGCAAACAGGGAAGACCGTAATCAGACTGCTTTTTCAGAAGCCTGATCTGAGTCTGCGTTGTTTGTCTATGCCATTTTGGCAGGCTATTAGTTTCCGAAATTTCAGAACGTTTGCTGTAGTGAATGCAGTCTTCCCAAGTTGGAAAATGTTCAAAATAATGCAAATACATGTATGTGTGTTATACCGGTTGATATTTTGAATGACTGCAAATTGTAAGATATATTGTATTGTGTTTTTGTGAAGAATTTGTACAGCAATTTTGTGATGAAATTTACAATGTATATGGGCTACAGCATGAGATTATAAACCTCATATGGGCCTTGACGTGACAAAGACTGTATTAGGGGTTTGTGACAAATCAAGACTCAAACCAGTCTCCTCAGGTACAGCAGCAAGCTAGAAAATTGGAATGTTGCTGGTAGCAAGTTTAGATCTGCTACTCACCAAAACCCAAATAACAAAGGCACTGATCAGACTGTGCGGATGCGCAGGCTGGTCTGCATCTTTGTTGTTGGCAAACCCCAGAAGACAGTTTTTTTCGCGTCGAGGCCTATATACATTGCAGTCCCTTTATAACAGTATGGATTCCATAGGAATGGACTGTGTTATTAGTGGATCATGTTATAAAGGAACAATTTTACAAAGGAATCGTAGGAGAATGACCATTAAATGGTCATTTTCCTACAATTCCTTTGTAAAATTCCATGATATAAAAATTTGGGAGCCACAACATGACTGTGTTGTTTCAAAATTTATGTTATAGCGAGATGTGTTATCCAGGGATTAACTACACTGTAGTATGCTTGAGATAATGAGGGCCAACACATGAGATTTTGATAAAGGTCAGAGGCCAGAGGTGTGTATTTTCATGCTATAGCTCATATAATCTATTACGATTTTGTACATGGTGCACATCATTTATGAATATGTGATTAATAAATGCATTTAGTACAATGTGATTTAGACTTCATTCTTTTTTTTCTAACCTCTTCTGCTTTTGTAACATCTTTGCCAACATTCAATGTCTAGCCACCCTCAGCCAGCCATCAGCCTCCATTTATATGGCGTTTTGCCGGTGGGCCGATGGTGGCCCCCTTTTAGATGTTTACTGGGATGTTCCCTTTGAACACTGCTTATCACAAGAAAACATGTGGTTGGACAAAAACTTATCTGCTCAGCTGTAGAAAAAATGGACAAATCAGGTGTTTTTTTTTATATGCTTAGATACTAAAAATGTTTTACCGTTCAATATCTTTATAAAAGATGGTTGCATTGGATTCGTATTTTGGTCACAGGTATATGTACATTAAATGTAGGTCAAGTTGGAGTCATAACTCTGTAAGTATGCGACTGCGAAGCTGTCATAATAAAGTTTCTAAAACTAGGGAGGATAACGAACAATATACAATTATTGACTTCAATAGGGTAGATATGATGATTTATCTACCAGAAAAAGTGATTTTCACTGAGGCCACAATGCAAAGGTGAATATCACTTTTAGAATAGATAAATGTCTACCGAAATTGAAGTCAATAACTGTTTTATTATATGACTTTCCAACTGAGAATGAAAATTTTCTACTTTCACTTTTGTAACTAGATTTGTATTTTTGAAGTCCAGTTCAACCTAAGGACTTTCTCACCTACCCTGTTTAGCAACTGTTTTTAAAATATTTAACGTATACTTGGCAAAAAGTTTTGGACCACCAACTATTTTCACCCTTTTTGGAGTTATTTGACCGTCGAACACCAAACAATGAACAATTCATGTTTATGCATTTTATTCCTGATCAGCATAAATAGAAATTCAATTCTAAAGTGAGACACTAAGCTCCTGTGAGCATCCACTAATCCCTACAGGGGTCTTCCAAAAAAGTACCCCTTAAGTCAATAATGCGTGATACCACATTTTTTACACGGGCATTCATGGACTCTGTGCTTGGATGAGTAGACGAGTTTGGGGATAGTTTGCTGGTCCATTCTTCTCTCAGAAACCGCTGAAGATCTTGCAGTGCACTGTTTTGCTCCAGACATTCGGAAACCGCTCCCTCAATGACATCCCAAGCATGCCCTATACATAATAAATCTGGAGAAATCGCAGGTCAGACCATTCTATTCATGTTGTTTGTACGCAGGAAGTCATCAACACGCTCTCGATGAGGTCTGGCGTTGTCATCCTTGAAAATGGGATTGCCAACTGGCATCCGTCGCAGAAATGGCAGCTCGTGTGGCATAGAACTTGGGGCCATTCAAGTTTCCTTCAATGAAGACCAAGGTCTGGTCTTCGTAATGGCTTAGATCCCGTTCCACACCATGACTTCAACCACCTTGAAAGGCTACTGTTGGGATCACTGTGGCTTGAACATGTCCCGCTCTGAGGTGTCGCCATATTCGTTTCCTGCCATCAACTTCCTTCAGATAAAACCTGGACTCATCTGAGAACTAAACTGGTGCCCTGTTATCGTCTCAAATCGACAACAGGTATCCCCTATTCTATCATTGGCTGTGATTAGTTTATTGATCGACCAATGAGATGTGTTACATTTCAAGTTTAGCGTGGGTTGCAAACTGTCAGACAGTTGCGATATTTTGATAATTTTAAACACTAAAGCAAAGTAATTTTTGCGAAAAACGTATACACTTTGAGATAATGGATTCCTGCCTCAAATTTGGTTGATTTTATTGTATCTAATTATAGTCGGCCATGCCAGATAGGTAAATCAAGGGGAGGGAACCAGATTAGTCTAAGAACCCTTCTCCATTGCCCATTGTTCCAGCCTGACAGGGCACGGCTGAAGGCCATACGAGCATCATTGTGGCGCTGGGTTCTATGCAGGCACTCTTGACATGAAACCTCCTAAATGAATGCGATTCCACAGAGTCTGAACTGATACAGGCAAGGCACTCCGACCCCTAGCAGCATAAATACGTCTGAGAGTTTCAGGTCCAGCTCGCAATAACGTTGATTATGTAACGATCTTCAGCACTTGTTGTAACCTTGGGTTGCCGCGAGCGTGGCATATCTCCTTTAACAGTCCTGTTCGCATGTAGCCCTCTCTGATCATGTTAATGGTCTGATGGTTTGTTTGGAATATTCTCACTACTTTCCGGTTTGTCATACCCGCGTCTATACTCGAGCCTGGTCGATTTCTCTTAGTTTATTATATTGGCCTCCTCGCAAGCATCTTGTTTACTGAATATGATGTGCATAAACTGATGGTTTAAACTTTTAAGTGGTCTAAGAACATGATTTTGAAAGTGAACTCTTTTTATTTTTGGCAATAATTAAATGCAAACTTGGTAAAACAGTTGCCTTGGATACAATAAAAAAGCATGACTTTGAGGTGAATTCTAACCTGTCAGGATATAAAATGCATGCATTTCGGGATGTTTTGTTGCAGCAATACAAAGAGAAACTGGCTTTTCAACCGATTACCATAAACTGTGATATGCATGCTTTAGAGCCTTTCGATTTCTGCCATGTTGGTTCACTTTTTTGACACACACTGTACTTTAGAACCCTGTCACGCACTGATAATTTTGCCAATGCTTTTCTTATGAAATAGCCTGGAAGCTGTACTAATGTCAGAGATGTAAGAAACAACCGATATATATACTGACCTACATAAATGACCCATCATATATTTCAATGGTAATTTTGGATTTTTCATTTTGTATGCCCTAATACTGATCGGATTCTGATGAAATAATGAGCGTGTATAGCAAAACTAATGTGCTCAAGAAATCAAGTTTTAACTTTATCATGCACATGCTGAATACTGTGTTATGGGGACGTCAAAGACAAAAATTTGAACGGCTATTTCTCGGTAAATAATGTGAATACTTTTTAGATTTTAACTGCAACGGGAAAGATTACACCAGTAAACGCTACATCTAAGAAATGATGAGAAACGGTTAAGTATTGTTGGAGGAAAATCTATTTTCCATATCAAAGAAACGTTTTCGAATTTACGTCATCCTCAGTTCCCTACTGGGGACAAATTTTCGAAACTTTAGGGTGGAAATTTGTTTGGCAATCTCCAAACAATACTTACGTACTTCTTTTGTGGATCTTTTATGTTTTTGTTCTGTCTTGTGTTTGCTATGTTTTGTGCGCGTCTGTTTATATGTGCTTTGTGGTCACCTGCTGGGAAAGGGCTGACCTCTTGGCTCTCGTTTGTGGTGTCTTCTGTGAGTTTGTCACTTTCATCCTGGGTCAGGTGTGGTACTTGATTGTATCGATTCCTGATCTTTGCATCATTACTTACTTGGTTTACTTTTTCTAAACACCCAAGCTTTTTGCATAATGCAAATTATCTGAAAAAAGTATGAACGTCAGATTAACGTCGAACTCTGTAGACTGCAATTATAAATTTCATTTGCTTTGTTTTAATTGAGCTGTTTGTCATGGCCTATGACCAAATTTTAAACGTTCACCAATCTAATAACCAACAAGGGATAAATTAAAAACTGGTGGATTTCTTTTGTAGTTGAGTATATTTAAGCTATAAAATAATTGAAAAAAAAGGTGGTCCAAAACTTTTATTTACCGAGTATAGTATTCGCATTTTTAAATGTATATATAAATTCTCTGAATGCAGACTATAAATAATAGAACACTTTTTTTTAACATTTTGTTTACTCAAACAAAGAAAAATGAACAGACAAAACAAAACTGTTGTTAAAATTCATTAAAAAGTCTGTAATTTACCTGTTGGGAGAGTCAATTTCATGCAGCCCATGCTTTCATACTCATCATGCTATTTTTGCTCTCTAGAGGGTGACAAACTAGTTTGAGCTTGTTTTAATCAGGCCAGTTTATACAAGATTCAGTTAAACATAGTGATTTATGAAGACAAATAGGGCCAATCGGGAGACAAGATTATGGTAACAATTGGTATATAACACTAATGGCCAATTTCGAACTCAGACAGATCAAAGTTTTGGACGAGTATGCGCAATAGCACGTGAAATGTTACTGAGAGTGAAACAGTTATTTCTAAACCAAATATTTACTGTTCGTGCTATCAACGTTGAATAAAGAAACTAAGATATGACCATTATTTCATCAAGATTTCCATATCTCGTGCTACACCATGGACTCGTCTAACCTTTGATCCATATAAGGTAGAAATTTACCAGTACTTGTTGACACTGAGAGCGAACACATAAGGAAGAAGCTTAAGACTTTTGAGCCCTCGTTTGCGCTACTTCATGTAGAGTTGAATACAGTTGGTTGAATACAGTGAATAGGTTGAATACAGTGAACCAAACGATTCATTGATTAAAAAAAAGACAAAATACAATGTAATCACTTTATAGCACAAAATGTTTTGAATTTATTTAGGAACAAACAGAGACAATTGGAGTTAAAATCATGTATGCCTATATCGTGCAGAAACATAAAAATAAGCCATGTATTGAAGAACTCATGAGAAAATAATGTACAAAGGTGTACTTCATACACAAATCCAGAAAATTCCGTCGAGGAGGGGGGAGGTGGTGGTCCCGACAACGTTTTGTTTCCTGTCATCAACGTATTTCCCAGAGGACCTCCCGCAAGGAGCAAGAGGTCCAATTGCTTCTCGAGGGGATCTGTACCAGAATTTTAAGGATCCAAAAGCCGTTTGTGATTTTCCAGGGGGACTCCCCCTGGAAAATCGCAAATGACTTTTGGTTCCCCTGTTCCCCCTCCTGGATCCGCACATGTATTAACAACCATGCAAGTACCAATTTAGCATTTCATTCCAATGTAATGTCTCAAGCTGTTAATGAAATGTCCTTGAAGTGTTATACACACTTGCCTGCTCTAGTAATCATCATCATCATCATCATCATCATCATCAACATATGTTACAATTTTTGTGAATCTATTGACATACTTCCAGTCTTGCTTATTACACTGTAGTAGTTGTTTCAGTAAAACAAAGTCCTTTAATTTGTGTGGACAGCCTGAATTGTCTAAGAATTGATGTAAACTACAGCCTTTGAAGTGTTTACGTAGTGTATCTCGACAAGTTACTGTCAACATTTTAGGTTTACATACATATTCTTGTATGTAGGCAACTTCAGCTGGATGTAAGGACTCCTCTAAAGCCTTCAATAACTTCTTCACTTCAACTGGTAAACCACATTCCATTAGAAATGGCACAATAAAATTCAGTGCAAAGTTGTTTTGACCTTGTACATGTTCAAACCCAAATATACCATGCTCAACTGCATCCATTTGGTATTCTCTTTCACAAGGGTGAGGATTTTCCCAATGATGATCGGCATCTCTCATTATTGCAAGCTGAAATATATCCTCACTTAATCTTAAATCTGGATTTTCACTTATCACTAACTTGATTGTATCTCGGACCTTGGTGTCACAAACATCTATTCTTTCCAAATCACACCACTCCATTGTGTTAGATGCTGAATTAACATTGTCTTCGTAGACACCAAGCTCGATAATTGTTTTGACCACATGAGGTTTTTCAGCATTTGAAATGGCATATATGTGAAGATAATTTATTGCTGTCTCTTTTATATTTGGAATGAGTTTGAGAGCAGTTACTATTTCATCTTTGAAGTCCTCATGAAAGTATTCTAGCAGAAGCAGTAGTGTGCCTGTCTGATCGTCAGCTGATAGCTTTCCTTGTTGAAAGAGCCCATAATTTGATAAAACATCTTTACAGTCAGGCCTTTTCAGTACTTTGCATGGAGCACTGAATCTGAGTCTAAGTCTGTTGTCTGTAGCTTTAGTGCTGATATATTTCACCAGTTTTTCAAGGCTTCTTGGTTGATTGTACAAGATAGCAGATCTGATGCAGATCACTAGAGATACTGGGGCAACCTTTATCAGTTCGATATACTCTAGCAAAACATCTTGTAGCTCTTTTAGATCATTCCTTACTGTATATGTGAAAGCTTCACCTAAGTTATCGTGAACGACCAAGAGATCCATTGATTCTTTAAGAACCATTCTTAGTAAATTGATATCTCTTTTCTCAACACAAGCTTCAAGTTGTGATATTTCTGTTAACTTGATATAGCTCTGACCTCTTATGGATCTGCATGGCTTTAGTACAAGATCTTGGTCCATACCATTTGTATAACCATTCCGCAAAGCAACACACCTATAATAGAAGCCTGCATGTTGGTAATTGTTCTTTATCATAGCTATAGTGAAAATATTTAGTTTGTAAAGTCCAGTTTCTGATAATGGTATCTCTGTCCAATCAACATCAAGATAACCTTTCACTGCCTGTTCAGTTCTTACAGCTATAGCTATTTGTAAACCATTAACGCCTGTCTCTTTTAACCATTCTGTTGGTACTTCATCAGCGTGAGGACATCTACCATCAGTAATACTCTTTACTAATTTATCATAAGTCTCTTCATTTATTTCCCCAGATTCCGATATATAGTCCATGTATTCATGTTCATAGCCACAGGGACAGCAACAGTAAGAGTAGGTAGTTTGGTAAAAGACGGATTTGAATGAAAATGATTTCCCGTAATTAAAATCTCTCATGTACTGGTTTGTAACTAAGTTCCTGAACTCTTTGTTTGACTCCATCTCTTTTGGGCACACTGAAATTTTGAAGTAAACAAAATTAAGGACATATGCTACTAAATATACTTAACGCCAGTAAAAACGCAACTTTTACAGTATAACCTTACTCGAGATTTGATGCTATTTTATCATTCTTATGAATTAAAAAGCATAAACCTATGGTTGCGATAACAAGCCAATACTCTTTTTGT
This sequence comes from Loripinus fragilis, assembly GCA_964019695.1. Taxonomy (NCBI): domain Eukaryota; kingdom Metazoa; phylum Mollusca; class Bivalvia; order Lucinida; family Lucinidae; genus Loripinus; species Loripinus fragilis. Next base: position 40,307,460 of record OZ026515.1, read on the forward strand.
GCAGATAAAGCAGTCCAGATAAGCCAGGCTGTATTTTTTGATAAAGGGACACAACCCGAACTTCGACACAAAAACTTCAAAATCACCTTATTAATCTGGATATCAGATCTTCATTTTGAATGGCTCTTTTGGATTCAAACTTTCGGAAAATTTCGACATTGCTCTACTTTCTATGCACACGCAACAGATTTTTTTGTCTTGAAGTTTTGACCTTCAAAATGGTCATCAAAGTTTCAGCATGAAAACCGGAAGCTAACGAAAATGCGACACTTTCGACGGTAAATATTGCGATAAATGATAACTATAGGTTATGACCTTACAACTTACGTATGCCAATTTTTAAATGATTCAGTTAAATGGAAGCTTTGGTGATTTCTCAAATTTTGGGGAAATTTTACGAAAAATGAAATTTAAAACATAAATTTTAGGTCCTTCCAGCAAAGTGAATTTTGTGTTGTAAACCGTTTTCTCGTTTGTTTGAGTGTCACGCAGTACTTGCTCACTGAAATTGAATAAAATTTCAAAATTAAATATGGTTACCAAAAAATTTGATGAATTTGTCATTTTTCACCCAAATTTTTGGCAAAAGTGTGCAATTGAGCTCAAGTTTTGGTAAAACGTTCTCCTACGTTAGGGACGCTTGTTAGTACAACAACAAAGTGTATCAAGCTGATATTTATAGGAAAAATAACACCTGTACCAGTTGCGTTTTTAATGGCTTTAAGTATACTTCCCATGTTGAAATATTTTCAATACTTTGTATACAGTTTGTTTTATGCATGGGCTATCCATTTTCGAAATAAAAAGGGTATGTCACCGTGCTTAATTTTTCAGAATCTCATATTGAAGTTTTCAGGATTTGACCAATTTTCTATAATATAAAATAATAACACTAGTTCTAAATATCGAGCTAAAACGGTTGTTATCTTCAGCCAGCTTCTTTCTTTTAACTTAAATTATTGCCCATGGCATGAAATCTTTTAGAAAATGTGCTAGTTTGTTTGTTATCCCATGCTGTGACAAGATACTGCATGACATATTTTGGCAATTCGTCGAAAATTGGAATTTGTTTTTAGAATAAATCATGTATTAAAAACCCTGATGTTGAAAATCTTAAAAATTATTTTTAATTCATGGACTATTATAATACCTTTCAGAAAAAAGAATAAAAATCTGGGGTCACCGAACTAATTCTCTATCAAGAGGGCCAAATCTAACCCCACCCCCATAGGTTTCATGCGTAATTCAATATAAAAAGTTCAGGAATGACCATTTCGGTCATTTTGATGATGCCATTTTACTAGTATATGAAGCAATTTAGTATTAAAATGTTAAAACAGAAAGAAAAAAACACACTTAAAATAAGTGTGCACCCGGGAATTGATCCTGGTCCTCTGGCTTCGTAGCCAGACACGCTAACCACTAGGCTACGAGGTCAGGTCGTGCGCCGCTCTAAATAACCTTACAATTAGTAGAGATTCGGCCACTATCGTCTTCGTAACCAGGGTAAGTGTGTACGTCGTTTGATTTCTACTGAGCCACCTATATCTGTCTTTTGTGCTGAGACGATCAGTTCTGATAAGATGTCAATAGATATTTCGGACACACTTTAATTTCTTTATTTTGTCAAGAAAATGTCGGAACACCGATATGACATAAAAGTACGAGGGGGGTTCAATATGTAATGAAAACCCATTCATACTTCCATCCACAAACGCGTTAGGACTTAATGCCATATGCTAAACGAAAGATCAAAGCGTCGTCGTTATAATGGTGCATGAAACATTATTTTATCTTTCCAAATTCAATACGTTACAGGCTTTTTAAAAAGCACATTAATATACACTGCATATATTTTCCTCCGAATTGTAAAGACTCATTTTAACAAAGGTAGAAAGGCATGCTGTATTTTCTAAAACAAACATTTAACATGCATGAATCACATATCCATGGTTTTCTGACTCATTTTCCCTTTATCTGCTATAACGATACAAACTTTTGACCGGTACCGATGTCTCGTGCAAACGGTTTTAGTACGTTACCCCCTCTTACGTTGACGTCGTTTAAAGCAATGGACGTAACACTAAAATACGCACGGTTCTTGTAAATCGGAAATGTGGCTTTGTACCAGGAAAGGACAATTTTGATTGTATCGAAGTTTCAGTAAACACAGTGCATAGGCAGCAGACCAGCTAAACTGAAACCAATATCTAGGGGTATCTCATCTGAGTGGTATACCATTTTCGTTTCCTATAATTTTATTGTCTGAAATCAGCCAGCAAGATTATGTACATGTAAATACGTGTAATAATGTCCAAATAATTCATCCGGATGTAAACATCAATGCAACGCAGTATTTTGTCTGATCCATTTCAGTGTTAGCCAATAATGGCATTCTTTTAAGTGATTTTCTTGTTTCAAATGACGTACTTGGGGGTACTTTATGAGTGCGATTAAATATGGAAATTTCAAAATCGGCTTTTTTTCTTGCAAATGAACATCGAAGCGACCAGAAAAAATGTTACAAATGATTTTCGTATGAATTTTCGCTATGTATTCGTTCAAGCAAAAACGACTCTGTCAATGCAATGGAACGCCAGAAAATGTAGCATCAAGGAGGATTTTAACCTAAATGACAGCCTCAGTATATCATAGATTATGAAGCAACATCATTTTTTTTTGCAGGTATAAATCTCCAATATATGGATATTTACCACACGAAGAAGCAGAGTGAAAACATCCCTCGTTCATATAGTTAGCTGCTTTTGAAAACATTGTTTTATTTTATATCGCAGTGTACTTCAGCACCCTATCTTGAAAGTGGCGTATGTAAATTAGATAGTGAGCTGGACAACTGCAATTTTACATGTATTTAGCCAAGAAACAGACCTTTAAATTAAAGTAATTACGAAGTGTGTAAATATAAAACTTTGGGATATACGGGGCTGTTTTCATTACATATTGAACGCCCCTCGTATTTGTAAGCAGTGTTGACCCGAGTCCGTTAATGGTCGAAAGAGAGGACCCGGACAACTTTACCCGTTTCCAGACGCGGGAAAGGTGCGCATTGGAAATAGCCGCATATGTCTTTAACACTTAGCCGGCCAGTCACCACTTTTGTCATCGGCTCCTCTCGTCTGCTTATGTTTGTACGCAGCCTTTATTGCAAATAATATGAACCTAAATCAGACTACTCCCTTGTCTCAGTCTCGTTCATATTGTTAGCTTCAATGAAAAAAATCAAGCCTGAGGTGAACTTGATTGTATGCAGCAGATGTCAAAAGCAGACAATAATTTCAGGACCAAACAAATACATGTATGTCGCAAAAGTTGTCGTCTGCTGCAGTAGTGATTGACGCTTAACTGTTGCGACTAAATGATGTCTGCTGTGTGTCGTCTGCTGGTCCTTAAAACGTCTCTCTAACACACAGTATGGACCCAGATCAGACTACTCCTCTAGGAGCAGTCGGACCTGGGTCGACACTGATGGTCTGTTTGCCGGAATCAGTCTTTGACATATGCATTAACATGCAGCAGACGACTTTAGCATACATGTAGCAGACATTCAACAAACAACATTTTCAGATGCTTTTTATTTCGTAGCAGTTGGAGGGTTTAAACAAAGCTTTTACCGTATTGCACCTGATATGCGCACATTCTCCTTTAAGAACACATTGGGTACTTACTCAAAGTTTGGACCCAGATCAGGACCGACAGAAAGTCGGCCCTTAATCTGGATTCGAACCGTTTGACACCGTCTGATGGCGTTCCTGAAAGAAGTTTTTGAAAAAGTCAGCAGACGTACGACATCAAAAGCCTGAAAAAACTACATAGCATGCAAAGAGTTAAATATTTCCAGTAAATCCAGCAAACAAAAAACAACAACAACAAAAAACAACAACAACAACAACAAAAACACACGCAAAAAAACAAATAAGGCATGATATTTCATGAGAATTGTCTGCTGGCAGACAGTTCTCATGTAATCTGGTGCCTTATTTTTTCTGAAAATTAGGATAAATGTTGCAAAATTTGTCGTCTGCTGCAGTCGTGTCTATACACGTTTAGAACCAACAAAAAAATATCTGAGAATGTCGTCTGTTGAAGTCATCTGCTGCAAAATAATTTCCTAACATTATTGTCTAATTTAAGTATAGAAGCAAACAGTGTTGACCCAGATCAGACAGCTCCTATAGTCTAATCTGGATCTACAATGTTTGGGGAAGAGGCTTCTAAAACATTTCAACAGACAGATTTTTTGTGATTGGCGCTTTAAGGGTTAATATGCATTCACGCTGTGTGTATCCTGATCAGCTCGCCAGCTGATTTGGAACGGCTCTGTTAAGAGTTTATACAAGTTTGATAAAGTTAAGGGCACAGATCAACTATAAGGCCAAAAATGGCCTGTCTTTTATGCACACTATGCATACTGGGAAATTTCTAATGATGTCAAACAGTTTGGATCAGCTGGAATCCAACTGTTTGCAAAGTTTATCAGCAGACGACGCTAGCAGACAAAGAGCCATGATCAATATTTTATAAATCTAAAATATAACCTACCTTTAAATCAACTTCCTTCCTACTGCTATGGCTGACTGTCTCGGGTATATTGATTCACCTGTAGTGGTTTTACATTTCATTACTGTGTGTACAATGGGTGAAAAAAAACTGTGTAAACATCGTTTTTTTAATTGATGACATATAAGCTTAGGTTTGCATTTATAATTATGCATTTATATGGGGAAAAACCTTGAAAAAATGATTTTTCCATAACTGTTGAAGTACAAATCATTATGTATACTTTGTAAACAGACAACAACTATAGATAAGTGTCAAAGGTCAAGGTTGACTATTGACGTTTTCCAGATTCTTCAATATTTTGTCATCTGCCGACCGACAACGTCCGTGGGATATAACAATCAGCCTGGTGTCCGTCTGTCCATCATTAGATCCGTCCGTAGACGTAAGCTTGTGTATACCATTTGAGATATTTGATTACATTTGGCAGGCATATATGGGTCATTATCAAAAAATGGAGGAATCTGTGTCCTTGCTGATTTTCTCACATCCTCATCCTCCTCTCTGTTGCTTTTCTGTCAATAACACTTAATGACGGCATGTGCCACAAGAATAAAATACTTTGTCGGGTTTTGGACGACGCTGTTTTAAAACTTAAGCTGACGTAATTGCACTTTCTCCGAATTTTCCCGTGTCCCAACTTGAGGGTGGTTGGTAACCGTTGCCGTTAATTGTTACAGAAACAAATATTTAGTTGTTTATTATTTAATGGGTTAATACATCTAGCTGTATAGAAGTAGTTTCCATAAAGTATGCCAGTAATTATAAACTATTTCAGTGCGATAGCATGCGTTTACGGCCGTCCCTTGAGAACCTGTCAGTGCAGTTGCAGTTATAGAAAATGGGGTTTGGTGGAGCACCCACTATTCTGAAAGTTTAAAAATAACGATATTTCGTTGACAACGACCCCTGGAGGGGACACATAGGATCACTTTTTGGCTTATTTACATCTTACAGATTTTATGTCACACAAGTGTGTCAAAAATTGAGTGTCATTTCCACAACTGTCAGTGCAATCACGAATATATTGACACGTTTCGTGACGCTGAGTACATTTCCTCGGCTACGTTTCAATTGGCGTTGAGGGCGAGTTGAAGCAAACATATGATTTGGGTAACTTCGAAGAAATCCTTTCTTTCAAGAATCGAATAAATGTGTGAATGTCAGTGCAGTCACGGTCAGTGCAATCACGTTCCCTATTGTGACTGCACTGACATGTTGTGTGACGGCACTGACCATTACTCACTTTGAGTTCAAAACTATAAGTACTGTTGCTAATATTAAGAATTAAGTAGAATTATCAATGTCCCACTCCCTCCCTGCCTGTTTCTTCGGGACAACTGAACCGCTTGACAATAACCTTGTGGTGAAAATAGGTACATCTTAGCCTATTTTAAAGCATGGTTAGATTTTACCTTTGGGAGAAATGTGTGATTTTTGAGTCTTGCATAGCTGGGTTACAAGTGATTTCTGTTGGCATTGAAAGAAATGTACCTATTTGTTCGTCTGCCACAGGCATTGGGCAAATATACGCTTATATAAGCATTCAAATACGATCCACTATGGCCAGGTGTCAGTTGAGCGTTTTCAGGGATATTGGTTCTCTGGTTACTATCCTTCCAGCCTCTCGATTTTGAAGCCAGTATTGAGATGTTTGATAGCCGCAGAAAGTGGTTAAGTGGGAAAAGGTGTGCTATATGTATCTTTGTCGATATGACAGTGCACAGGTACCAGCCAAACTAATCTCCAAACCATACAACTGTAGCAGATTCAAGTATTCCATACTTTTTTCACTTTCCAGTCGACAGACTAAAGTATATCCCCCGCCACCTCCGTGCCTCCGCCCCCTACCCATCTATTATTCTCGTTAAATTACCAAAATATCACCTGATTAAGACAGCATAAAAACATCCTAACATATCATTAGATTCAGCAAAGAATCTGGCACAAATTGTACAGATGCACAGTTCTTGTACGATGTGCATTTGGAAAGCTCGTAGCATGGCATCATAACTCCACAATGCGCTGATAACATTCTTTAGGAAACTAGAATTCAATGGCTACTGGTTGCTTATTTTTGTCGAAAAAAAAAAACGCTGCGCATGCTCATTATGCGTAGAGGTTTATATACTGGCGAAATTTAGAACAAATTATTAGGAAAAAAAACGAAGGAAAATAGGGGAACTTATTTACGATAATGATTTGACGAATTAACGATTTGGTGCCAGCTTTTTAATTAAAATATATAATGCGACCACTGCTTGCATGAGGTACATCTTTACATTCGGAAAATGTTGACTAATAGAGACGGTTTAACTGAACGGTTTGGACCCAGATCAGGCTCCACAAAATGTCGGGCCTGGTCTCGATCCAAGCCATTCGACGCTCTAGTGATGTCCCCGATGGAGTTATCTCCATTGATGCATAGGCTTTTGTTTATCTGGATCTGAGATGATTGTTTTGCTTACGAGAAACGGTTTAGCTGAACCAATGTTGATTATTCAGGACATAAGATAAGACCTGTAATTTCCAAACTGAAACATATGACTCGGGTACTCAAAGGAACCATCTCAGTGAAATCGTTCTTTTCAACAACCAACTGAAGGCATTTAAAAAGATATAAGATACTCACACAACGCTTCTTGCTGTTAATGATGTGCATCTGTTATGTGGCAAAGATCTGAATCACGCATACGGCATAAAGGAATAGAATATAGTCCTTGAAATTACGTTAATTTTAATATCTATTCACGTTATTCCACAACAGTTGGTTATCCAAAATTATAACAAGAAATAAACAACCTTGACACCACTAAACTCTGATAACTATTGACCCACTGAGTAATTATATCCATGCTTTATTCGTGCATAGGTTGACATAATTGCCCGAATTGTGTATCAAGAAAAGGTATCCTGATATAATAAGGCCGTCATTAACCCATTTATCCCACCGCTATCAATTGGAACAGTCCACTCCTGTTTTAAGGGATGTTAGTTGAAATGTTTCGTTATTTTTCAAATTTTGATAGGACGTTCAATGAGCAAAAGTAGAGACCCTGATCAGACACCGCGCTTTGCTGCATCTGATCTGGGTCCAGACTGTTTGCCTATGCCCCCCCCCCAAAAAAAAAAGGACGTGATATGCGCATATTGGTTAGTAATACGCTATGATCTACATAATTATGGAAAAACAACTTATGGCCAGATTTTCCACACAATTATGAGTTGGCTGATGACTGCATGTGTTCGTTCACCTGTCTGTCTTGCCTGTGCTTGGATTCTGGTACAGGCATGTCAGGCGAGTGTGGGGACGGATGTCGATGGTAAAAGTTGTTTCATTGATGCGACTTGGTGATATGAATTGGTGGTTGACCCCACCCCCTCCAATAATCTGATGAAGTGTAACCCAAAGTGTCCATCTGTAAAACAGTTATAAATTATGCAAGTTTGTCTATCTTATGTAAATTTACATTTTGTTATGTACATTATTTCTCCGGAGATCAATTAACAAACTACTTGATAGGCGAGTGCACGCTGAATAATATTGCATCCTTTTTGCCGATGACAAAAAGCATGCAAAATTGACCAGCATGCAAAGAACTGGGAAAAATATGATTATGAAATTTGTGATAAAGCATGCCAAGTTTTAGGGATAATACTCTTATGAGTATTATGTAATATCGTCACAAAATAACTTACATTACAAAACGTTTCTTATGTTTAGAGTGACTTATAGGCCCATGTGGCCGGGTGTATAGTTAGACAATTACTGTTTTGTACTTTTGTTTATACATGTTACACAAGTCACTATAATAAAAGATTACTTACTTACTTACTAATAGAGAAATGGTAAACTTTGTATGCCCTCAAAGTAGTTTTGGAGGCATATAGTAATCACATTGTCCGCCCGCCCGTCCGTTCGTCCGTCCGTCTGTCCCGCTTCGTGTCCGATGCAAATCTCTTATATTATGTGAAGCAGGAATCCAAAATTTAGTATCTTGCTGAATATTGGGATGGCTAAGTGTCGCGTACAATTTTCGGGTCACTGTGACCTTGACCTTGACCCCTGATCTAGTTTTTAGAATATTCGTGTCTGGAGAAAATCTCTCATATTATTTGAGGTAGGAATCCCAAATTTGGTATGTGCGTGCAACTTCGGATGACAAAGTGTCGCGTACCATCCTTGGGTCACTGTGACCTTGACCTTGTGTCAATAATCATGTCCGCAGTATATCTCTTTTATCATTTCAGATAGGTGATGTGTGGGTGCATCTTGGGATGGAGTAGTGTTGTGTACTATTTTTGGGTCAATGTGACCTTTAGCCTGATCTCTGGCTTAGTTTTTAGAATGATCATGACAGGAGCATATCTCTTATATTATTTGCGGTAAAATTCCCAAATTTGGTGGGTGAATGCATCTTGGGATGGAAGAGTGTCCCGTCCCATTTCGGGTCACTGTGACCTTGACCTCCTACCTAGTTGCTAGAATTTGCCTCGAGTCTGGTGCATATCATTCATATTTTTTGAAGTAGGAATCCCAAACTTGGTGTATAGATGCATCTCTGGATGGTTATATTTCGTGTACCATTTTTGCGTCACTGTGACCTTGACCTCTGACCCGGTTTTTAGAATAATCGTATCCGATCAAATCTCATATATTTTTTGAGCTAGGAATCCCAAATTTGGTGTGTGGTTGCATCGTGGGATGGCAGAGTGTCATGTACCAAGTTTTGGGTCACTGTGACCTTGACTTATTTTCTAGAATTATTGTGTCAGGAGTATATCTCCTATATTATTTTAGGTTGGAATCCCAAATAAATTTGGTGTATGTATGCTTCTTTGGATGGTGATATGTCGCGGACCATTTAAGGTCACTGTGACCAATGTATGACCCAGTTTCTAGAATAATCGGATCTGGAGCATATAGCCTATATATTATTTGAGGTAGGAATCCCAAATTTGGTGTGTGGATTCCTCTTGGGATGACGGAGTAATGCATACCATTTTGTGTCACTTTGACCTTGACATTGACATTTTGCCTCATTTCTAGGTTTTCCGTATCTATTCCTTTATATCAAATAAGTAAACCCCAATTGTGTCATATGCTAGACCAATTCGTTTGGGAGTATCCATCACGATTCGGTGACATTTCTTGTTTCAATTTCGCTTTATACTTTTACTATAAATTGTGTCACTACAGGAGCTCAAAAAATGCCTATTGAGTATATGTTTTGCTTTATTTCTAGCAAACAATGCATAATAATCATTTCGTTGCGCAAAAGTTGCACGGCTTTTTAGCTCTGCCTTTAAGAAAATTATTCGTAATAGTACTACCCCTACTATTCAAGAAGTGGGTGGGGTAACTCGACTCTTCAAATTTTGTCGATGACATAATAACTACTCATGGTATCACTTTGACCATCACCGAATTGATAGGTTTCTAGTCCCAATGGGGTATTTTTACTTTTCCTAAATAAACCGGAACGTCAACTCATAGCTAAACTCATGCTGTCCCATGGGAAGATTTTAAGAGTTACCTTATCTTTGTTATGGTTCACACAGTTTCTTTTGGTTTCAATACAAAGAGCATAAAGTGTGTAATAAAGTGTACGACAAAAATTCCAACACAGGGCATTTTTAAACTACCGTCGGTTATATATTTTCAAAATATGTGCAATGTGACATGCGATTTTAGTCGTAACAATACTGAAGCACATTGCTTTGCTTTCTAAACGGTTTTGGTATTGCCACTTCCATATTTAGTTACATGAAACATCCAACTCATTCATCAATTGTATAAATACTGAACCAGATTGTGGCCTACCAAATTGAACAATATGTCTAATTTCACTTATAACGTTCTGCACTCATTAATGTTGATACTGTTTTGCACTCTTTTCAAAAGGTAAAACGTTATATTTTCCACTGAAATTTTGCGTTTACATTCAGGACATGTATTTACAATAATATTTTTTCGTGTCTACACCATAACATCCTCATGAAACTTTTGCCATAACATAAAGAAAATGTAGCTTTTTAAAATGATATCAAACATGCTAGGGTTTGTAATTCGGTTACTGAAATAAAAGACCATGCTACCAACTTTCCAAAGGACCCTCGTACGTCCTGGTAAGTGTCCATTTCCGAAAACGGAAATCATTTTCGGTGGCACCATTGAGACTGCATTAATGTACGGGCTGATCTTAGTTTCCACTGTGTATCATGCTATTTTATTCAATATATCATGCTTTTATTTAATTCTATTATTTTGCAAGGTGGAGCACGTTATGTCAGTGCAGTCACAAACGTGTCAGTGCAGTCACATTTATGTCAGTGCAGTCACGTTCAAGTATAATTCAAATTACATAAAGTCCATCGCTATAATAAACTTACTTTTTATATCTGACTATGCAATAATGAAATACTAAACTTTTGACAGAAATCATTTAGAATATAAATCTACACAATTTTGTACATAAAAACACCAAACTTTGAAAATACAATTATTTCGTGTAAGTTTACTTTAAACAATTCTCTCTCACACAGGTTACAACGAAATTGAATAAAACTCGAGTCTTATAAGGTTTATGATCAGTATTGTAGATCACCTTATTAAGATAATGAACATCTCGACAGAGACTAATTTAATGATAAAAAGTTTGTTTGTGACTGCACTGACATTTTAGCTGTAGTAGCAGGCATAAAATTATTAACTAACCCATTATTCGTCGAGTTAAACTTCGCATATTTTCAATATTAGTTCCCCCGTGTATGTTTAATATAAATGTTGCAGCAAGATTGAAAATCTTGACACTTATTTTTTATGATTAAGTCTCTCTGGATTCCTCCATTTTTTGATAATGACCCATATATACTCAAACAAAAAAGAAACGTCGGATTTTCATGGTACTGTATCTTTCGATCCAGTTAAGATGTTGCAACAAAAATAAAAACAAAATGTTTATTATACGACGGACACACAAAGATTGATAATTGTTTGATTTCATCTTCTTATCTTGAAGGGTTATTGAGCCTAATGTGCACACAGCTTTTTCCATTGTCATCAGGAAGTTTATCATCAACACGTGACACATCTTACGTTAACTGGCATCTAGGAACGTCCGACGATAAAAAAATCATCTAAAAATCCTAAGTCTGCTTATTGAGCGAGCGAAATTACAGTTCAAAATCTGAAATATACGAAATAAGCTGGAATTTCCTCCCTTTGAATTAAACATTTAACAATTTAAGAACTTCCAAATCTCCTTAACCTTACATCATTATAGACCGTTTTTGCTTTTCTTGTATTTGTTTATGACGACAATTACGCAAAAGAGAAACAAATGCTGATGTTTCGCATCAAAGTTTCACTGAATCTGTGTTTTATTACCCTACCCTTACTGCAAAATCATCAGAGAATTTCCATTATCAATTGTTTTGATGCTGATTAGTCTTATGCTTGTGATGACGAAAAAAAAAAATCAAATTTGTCCGATTCTGTTGATTATCAAAATGCTGGAGCAACACATGTTTTTTCTGAGTGTTTTCATGCCCGCTCGTGATCGATGTTTTGTGACGTCAGAGTATGTTACAGATTAATGGCTATGGCCGTAAAAGCAATGCATACAACTACCACGCATAACACCTTACTGTAGAGTTTGCTCAGTGATGTTTAAGTGTGCTTTGGCTCGAACGGTTCGGGATTATGACGGACACACAGACTATTGTTGTTGTGACTTTTGATTTTAAGGGTACTCGCGTTCGCTGTTTTGTCAGCGTCTCTACTTATTATCAAATGCATTTCTCATTGGCGCAAAACATTTCTAAATGATCACAGTATGTATTGTGAAAAGGACGTGTAACGGTTTTGTATTACAAATGGCCCACTTTTACAGTAAAAAATCGATTGTAAAGAAATCCCTCCAAAATATTACCAAATGATACCTAAGAGTCTCTAGTTTAATGTACACAATTTATTTTCTTCATTAAAATGTATTTTTATGATAAATTTTGGGGTTAAATGCATGCCCTATCAACCACAGTTAACACTAAGTCTATGGTAAAACCAAACACCCTCGTGTACTTCGTGACTTAATTACATACATGTCCACATGCGGAACCGGATAAAACTATTCCTCATTTTATTGTGCATATAATATTACACCATAAAATGGTAACTCTGAGCCGGTTCCGCATGTGGCAAATACTGTAAAAAGACTTTTTCTGCAAATTTTATCCTGAAATGTACTATTCATTTCATACTTATCAAAGCACTGAGAGTACTAAAATCACTGGAGAGACGTAAGATTCCAGTACAAAAAAGGAATAAATTGTACATATTAGCAAGCTCGTATCAATATTATTTCTTACAAACAGTCCTCGGATATATTACGTTTGAAAAGTAAATACAACAACATTTCAGTAAATGAGAGTCTTATTTGAGAGAGAGAGAGAGAGAGAGAGAGAGAGCGAGAGCGAGAGACCAGCGGAGAGAGAAGGTGCAAGGAGAGAGTTTGATGTGCCCCCTTCTTTAACTGAAACATAGATTTCTGGAGACAGTTCTTTGGTACAATCTGCTTTTAAAAAGACAGCTCACCGCCACTTTTGTTTTGGCAAGGCCCATTGCTTTGAATTAAGATTGTCAAAAATGGCAAATTATGTGATCATTCTTTGGAGCATGAGGAAACAATAATCAATTATTGGTATTCTCAAATTACAGGGCAGACACTGTTTAATATGGCCATACTAGAGTAGTTAGGAATGGTAAGTATATAACATTAGATAGAGTTGCCCCCCCCCCCCCCACACACACTTTAAGGACTTATGTGACGCTGGTGATCTTGGAATTAAGGTCAATTTCACCGAATTCTAGTCATTCATTAAGGTCTTCACAATGAGTTATCTGTGTCAGTTTGGTAAAAATCTGGTCATTGGTTAGGAAGATAGAGTACAGACAAGCCTTTTTTTATATATGTCCCTGGTGACCTTGTAAATAAGGTTGAGGTCACCAAAATCTTATAATTCGTTTTGGCTGTCCCAGATAAGTATCAGTGCAAGTTTCGATGAAATTCATCTAGCGGTTCATAAGGTAGAGCAAAAAGCTATTTCACAGCACAGATATCGGAATCCTTTGATATGATTCCAAAATTTTGATAGAACTGTGTCAGTTTAATGGCAATATTATTAAAGTGAGGTTATTTGAACAAAAAGGAGCTGGTGTGGTGTATACAAATGCACACTCTCAACATATATTGTAACTGACCCTCAAAACTAACACCTATCTATATTTTTTGAAGTTCGTAACTTCTCATGTACATATATGATGTACATAGGTGGCGCAGATTTTGTCGCAAATAAACCAATGTAATTCTTTGATTTAGTTTTGTTCTTTCCAATTCATTGTTATTTATGCAAGAAAGCATGTATAAAAACAGCCAATGGCCTGAATGCGAACGCCACAAGCATTTCATTCATAATGAGTGTAATGAGCTTTTCATGCTTACATGTGCACAATATCTGTGCTAAACTGTTTGTTTCCTCAACGAATATCGCTCTCGTTTATTTGTTTGTTTGATTTGATTCTTTACGTCCCATCAACAATCTTTCAGTTATATAGGGACGGGTCTTCCTGGGTTGAACAGTACTAAGCTAGGATAAATGTGTCTTGTTCAAGGATCACAACGCAGTGACGCCGGTGAGGCTCGAACCCGCTACCCTTCGGCCTCGAGTCAAGCACTCTACCACTGAGCCACTGCGCTCCCTATATCGCTCTCGTAAAATGTTTGCTAAAATAATGCACTATATATACAACAACCACTTATCTGCAGATGGTAAATAGTAACTGGTACCAACAAACACATACATTTAATATTCAAGGATCGAAATACTCTGTTTTAGATGTTTATTCACATTTATCAAAACACAATGTATTTGTTCAACGGTTCCGAAATCCCTGCATTGACGGAAGTTGTCACCCTTGAAATAGATGTCTGCACCACAAATGCTTGAAACATGACTAAGTGTTTTAATGCTCTACGTCATTGCTCTTCGTTACAGTGAACCATATTTCAGTAATGACGTTTCCTCGGTTGAACATGTATTACGCAATAAAGATGAAGGGTCTTGCACAATGACACACAACATATGTTTCTTCCGGATTGTGAACTGCAAACCCTTAGTTACACGTAAGATAATAGGTAAGTAATATAGACCACAGCGCTATCACGACTGTTGGATATCTGAGCTGGGACATGCGTAAAATATGGAGCAGATATGCATTCTGTACATGTAACCTATGACCGCCTGCTTTGACATGGCCTTAAAGTATTCATTTATTCTGCATGTTCATCCACAAAGGTGCACAGTTTTGTGAATTAATCTTATAATCGAATCAGGTGTTTGGAAGATACGTCACATACAGACGAACTGACAGATGAACAGACAGATATACAACACTCACGTGTATCTATTTAGTTATTGTGGCTGTGAGCAAAAAAAGTGTTCAAAGCTTCCATTATCATTTCTGTTGCTTTTCATGTTTCATACTAATCCAGCATAAAAAGGTTGCACATGTAATGCCGCGTTTAACATATTACATTCACGCTTGTGTACATGTCGTACTGATTACATTGATATGAATAAACCAGAATAGGCTTGTTTGAGCTATTGATTTACTGGAAAAGGCGATAAAAGACTAAATGTTCAATCTATATTACACCTAAAAAACATATCATTAAGGTAATCATAAACACAGTATTTAGCCATGTTTTAGCATAATTTTTAATTAATGATGGTAGTGTTAGCTCAAATTACGACATAGACATGACGAGTATAAACATACGCATGTTTGGTATTATGTTTGAGGTCAGTTTGCTTGTTGCATCTTTAAAAATATCCACATTCATGAACAAACCTCTGTTTATACACACTAGTGAGAAACTTTAATTCATGTGACTGCATATGCCGTCGTTAATTCAAAAACATGCTCATGTGAAAGGGCAAAGATCAAACCACCATATATTCAAATTTCAGCCAAATCCATCGTGGGCCAAAAAACGGCCAAACCGTTACACGTCCTTTAAATGAAATGCGTTCAAACATTTGGAACTGACAGACATCAACGTCAAGCGGGCATAACTTATTGTTTGAGTATATATATATATATATATATATATATATATATATATATATATATATATATATATATATATATATATATATATATATATATATATATATATATATATATATATATATATATATAATGTTTATCAGTCAGAGACCATTTTGTCATGACAGAAATGGTCACACTCCTCACTTATTGTTGAGTTATTGCCCTTGACGGATTTTTAAAGGAGAAACCTATTTTGCATTCCATAACTTTCATACCCTTTGAGATATTTTGATTATATTTGGTATTTCAAGATGATATGTCACATTCATTTACTTGTATTATATTTGAGTTATCTCCCTTGAACAAATTATGAAGGAAAAATCTTTCTCACCTTTTAAATCCCCCGCGCCGAAGCGGATGGGGGTTATAGTGTCAGTCCGTCCGCAACACTTTCGTGTCTGCTCCACATCTCCTGAACCCTTTGAAATATTTACTAAAATATTCCTCTCAGTGAGACGGTGTGCAGAACGCAGAACGCAGACTCAAGGTTATTGTCACACATCAAGTTCATGGAATTTTCTCTTCACCTTTTTATGGGAGCGCAGTGACTCAGTGGTAGAATGCTTGACTCGAGGCCGAGGGGCCGCTGGCTCGAGCCTCACCGGCGTCACTGCGTTGTGGTCCCTGAGCAAGACACATTTATCCTAGCTTAGTTCTGGTTCAACACAGGAAGACCCGTCCCTGTTTAACTGAAAAATTGTTGATGGGACGTAAAGAATCAAATCAAACAAACAAAACTCTTCACTTTCGTGTCAAGGACACACTCCAAGGTCATGGGATTTAGCTTCCATATTCATTACTGAACCCTTTGAAAGCTTTTCATTAAATCACTCAATTGTTCCTCTCAGCAAGAAGGTATGCAGAACCCATGACTCAGCTAGGCAGACTCAAGGTCAAGGTCACACTTCAAGGTAATGGGATTTACCCTTTTCTTTCGTGTCCGCTCAATATCTCCATAACCCTTTGAAAGATTTTCAGTCAATTTCACTCACATGTTTCTCATAGTAAGAAGTTGTTAAGAACTCATGAATCAGCTACGCAGACTCAATGTCAAGGTCACGCTTCAAGGTCATGAGATTTACCTTTCAATTTCGTGTCCACTCCATATTTACTGAACCCTTTGAAAGATTTTCAGTAAACTTCACTCAAATGTTCCTCATAGTGAGTTATGATTACTACTCTGCGACGGGGGATTTAGCTGTCCTTCAGACTGCTTTCTTGTCTGAGAATAATATTAAGTAGGGTCATATACGAGGGGCATTTGGAACGTTCTTAGCATGATCTATTATCTCAGTAACCGATTCACAAACCCTATCATGTTTGGTATCTTTATAAAGAGCTGTCCTTTCTCTATGTTATGGCACAAATTTCATAAGAATATTATAATGCTGACACGAAAAATATTATTGTGAATACATGTACTGCTTGTATACTGGAAAACGCAAAATTTCAGTGGAAAACATAACATTTTACCTTTTGAAAAGTGTGCAGAGCATTAACAATAGTTCATCAAATTAGATAATTTTGTACCATTTGGTAGGCCACAATCTGGTACAGTTATTATACAAGTGATGACCGAGTGCGATGTTTCTAATAAATAAATACCGGAACAGCAATACAAAAACCGTCTAGGAAGCAAAGCAATGCGCTAATTATTTCAACAAAAAGTCGCAGGTCACAATGCACATATTTTGAAAATATATAAATGACAGTAGTTTAAATATGCCGTGCGTTGCTATTTTGTCAAGCACACTTAATGTTCTTTGTATTGAAACAAAAAAAAATTGTAAACCAAATCAAAGGGAAGATAACTCTTATAATCTTCACATGGGGGAGAGGAAGTTTCGCTATGAGTTGACGTTCTGATTCATTTCAATTGAAAACGGTGGCAAACAAAAAAGTAAAAATACCTCGAGAGTAGAAATCAATCAATTTTCTGATGGTTAACGCGATATCATGAGACGTTCTTATGCCATCGATAATATATGAGGGGTCAAGTTACCCCACCCACTTCTTGAAAGGTAGGGGTAGTGTTATTAGAAATCATTTTCTTGAATACAGAACTAAACAAGCCACACTTTTTTCTCTATGAAATGATTTTTACGCATTGTTCATTTCAAATAAAGCAAAACATTTACCCAATAGGCATTTTCCGTGCTCCTGTAGTGACACAATTTATAGTATAGGGATAAAGAAAAATCGAAAAAAGTTCCATTTTTGAAAGTTCACCATTTCTCTATTAGACGCCATTTTTCGAATGTAAAGGTGTAAGTCGTGCAAGCAGTGTTCGCATAATATATTTTAATAAAAGTTAAGTTGGTACCCAATCGTTAATTTGTCAAACCATGATCGTAAATAAGGTCCCCAATTTTTCCTTCGTTTTTTAAGATTTTAGCCAGTGTATAAACCCTACTCTTTTTTAGCATGCGCTGCACGTGCACGCCGAGTCCTTTTTCGACCAACAATAAAAATAATTATTATTTGATAGCATTTTATCAACGCATTGTGGAGTTATGATGCCATGCTAAGAACTTTCCAAATGCCCCTCTTATATGTATTATGTCAAGACAGCATGTCTTGTGCAAGAATGGTTGCCACCCATTGATTCCTGTTTGCGTTATCTTCTTTTATCAAATGTAAAACACAAAACATTCGACACTAAAATTAAATCTCATTCTTTTTCATATACTTTGATATTATTTGGTATTGTTATATTGCAACTAATTTACAAGTCAAGATGGTATGTCTCCTATAAAAATGATTGCTTTTCCTTGTTTAAGTCAGGAAAATAAATCAGAAAAGTTATAAAGTACAGGCATTTTTTGAAGAAAATGGTTCGATACCTTGCTTAGGGGTAATTTGGTATGCTGAATCCAAAAACCAATGTTGGTAAGCTAAGAAATTTCGTCATGTTGACCCAATTTGCATATTTTCAAGATAGGCGCCCAAAATCATGGAATTTGACATTTAATGAAATCTTTTATTTTTTTAGACAATGTTCTTTATCTTTAATCATTAGTGATATTATGCCCTAAGATGGGTTTACTCTTACATGACATGATTTTGGCAGCGATTAACATAATTATTTCGGGCTCTTAGCGCATTCATGGTAATAAATGTCCCTTTAATCTATAAAATCTTACATGAACTTGCTTTATTCAATATTTTGATGTTTTGTTTATAGCACTATTTGAGACTGTTTACCAGCTTTCCAAATGATATATGAGAAGGAAGCTTTGATAACCAACAAGTTAATTTGTTTTAAAAGAAACAAATGCGTCAAAACGTCTTTACATTCTAAACAAGAAATATCTTTAAAAAAGATATTAAGCGGCATTCAAAGTAGAACATACATTTAGAGTCCTGTTGTATTGGAAGATGTTTTTATGCACAGCAGATTGCCGATATTTTAAGCATTAAAATTAATGGAGATTTATTTCTGTAGCGCCCAAACGTGCATTACTTTGTAGCCAAACTGCTCGCAGCAGAAGAAATGAAAAATAAAAAACATTTTATCAGCGCTCTGGAGAATGAATATCTATATGGCTTAATTCTTATCATGCCAGGAAATTGTTGTCTTTCTTACTGTTATTTTGAATGTGAGCTTTTATCAAAATACTCTTGGTTTTATCGTCAGAGTGTCGAATGTTTTGGACCAAGATCAGACCCAGTATTATTTAGGTTCTGAGTTGTGTCCAAACTGTTTGCAAATAATACAAGCACAACCTATTTAAGTAGTCGCTAGCAGGCAAAATAGGTATAAAGTTATCTCTGCAGAGCATTACACTTGAAAAATATGGTTAGCCGTTATGTGATATTTGCTTCAATGAAAGTCAATTAGAGAGAAATTAAACATGATAAGCTAATCAGTGTTCTTAATATTTCTAAGGCCATTTCAGTGTACACTGGCTGGCTTCTTGCTTCACTTATAGATAGGAATTCCAGCAGACGATCACTGACAGTCAAAGTTATTAACCAATGAAAACACCGTTATGTAAGATGGTTTTTGATTGGTGGATAATTTAGAGTTAACTCAATTCTAGACAGCTGCCGCTGAAAATACCTTATTATCCGGTGCATTAAAAAGAAACAACAAGCAAATTCCTTAGTACCTCAAGGTCTAATTAGACTAATCTAGCACCCTCAGGACAACTTCGCATGAGCGTCAAATTGTTTGTAGGACCACCTAAGTGGGAAAAATATTGCCCTAAAACGCTTGTGCTATATGAAATTGCATGGTTTTCATGGCAACCCATATTGCGCTTCTAAATAATAGGGGATGTCCATACAGAATATCTCATATCTCAGTAGTAACTCATCCTAAACTTTAAACTTGGTACCAATTTAAAGTTAAGACTATAGCAATTTCAACCGATGGTCAGATGTAAAAATTATCAAATTTGCATATTCATGAATATTAAAGAAAACATAAGAAATAGGAGAATATCGTTAAAATTAAGGGTGTGTTCCTACATTAATATAAATAAATATATAAGTTAGACATTTCACATATTGGAGTATTGATCCAAGTGCCATGTCTTAGTTACAATTCGGTACAAGCTTGGTAGACAATTGAGCAGCTACAATATGAGTAATTTTGTAGGTACACCCCTTAATTTAATACATTTTCTCTCTCATTTCTAACGTTTAAATTAATACTTAAGAAAATAGTCCTTAAAAGATTTGCATATCCATCATTAAGTAAAACAAGCTATGTCTTAATATTTCTTTGGTACCACGGTTGTTAGTGTAGAACAATCAGCAGATATATGTCAACTTGTAGATGTACCTGCTTTATTTTTCTGTTTTTTATTTCTTAAATATTTTCTTTAGTATTAATTAACATATAAATTAGATATTTGTATACCTGACTATTGGGTTAAAGTGCTATGTTTCAACTTTCATTTACCAAGTTTGGTAGTCGAGAATAGTTAGCAGCTGACATATATGCAGTATTGTAGGTAGACCCCTTAAATTTCTACCTTGTTTTCTTATTTCTCATGATTTCATTAATATTCACGAATACGAAAATTAGATAATTTGCATATTGGACCATTAAGTAAAAGTATTTTGTCTGGGCTTTAATATGGCATCAAGTTTGGTAGTCTAGGATAGGTCATAACTGACATATAGGTAAAGTTGTAGGTACACCCCCTTTATTTTTCTTCAAATTTTCTTTTATTTCTAATGTTTTCATTAATGTTCATGAATATGCAAATTATACAATTTATGTATCCGACTATTGGGTTAAAGCGTTATGTCTCAACTTGTATTTGGTACCAAGTTTGGTAGTCTAGAATGGTTAGCAGCTGACATAAAGAATTGTTGTAGGAACACACCCTTAATTTTTCCACCATTTTCTCTTATTTCTTACTTTTGAACTTAATATTCATGACTATGCAAATTAGATCATTTGCACATCAAACCATCGAGTAAAAGTAATTAATCTGGGCTTTAATGTAAAACCAAAGAGTAAGTGAGTATGGCCAGGAAATGCCACAAATACACGCCACAGACAAACCCATAGTACCGTGAGGAAGAGGCAAACAACAACAACAACAACAACAACAACAACAACAACAACAACAACAACAACAACAACATGCATTCAGAATGCAATATAAGTAAAGCAAATTTTAAAGTATAGGATAGAAAAGTGACTGACACTTAGGTTATGTTGTAGGTACGTATACCCCCTTAATTTTCTACGTTTTTATTTTACTACTTATGCATTCTTTAATATTAATGAATATGCAAATTCGATAATTTGTATATCAGCATATTAAATAAAAAGACTTTATGTTGGTATCAATTTTGGCAGTCTAGGATGTGTTAAAGCCGAGATGCAAATCATTTTGTAAGTACATCCCTTTCTTAATCTTGAATCACATTATAAATTATTTTATTTGTTTATCTGAATTTTTGCTTTACGACCAGTGTAAATGGCTGAAGTCATGTCAGGGACCAAATTGTTTTAGGCAAGTCTCCCTGAGTCAGTTTTGTATTATTTAGTGACCATTATTTTCGCCAGTAACTGACAACTTGCTCTTCTTGAAACAGTTGAATAGGGAAAAATCCACAAAAGAATGTGCTGAACGTGAGGGTCAATCCTGGGTCGTTTTGCAAACAAAAGAGACATGCTTCTGACCGAGCTAACATGCTCGATGAGTTGCCATGGAAACCACGGAGTTTCGTGTAACCCAAATGGGATTATTTTTAGCCACAATATTCTTTTGGTATTTAGGTGGTCCCACTAAACAATTACGCATCAATGAGAAATTGTACTTATAGAAAGTAGGTATATAAGTCCCCAAGGGGAAATAGTTATTCCATGATTTCCCCCTCATTTTTTAGTTTCATTAATATTCATGAATATGCAAGTAAGATAATTTTATATATGATCATTGGATAGAAAGACTTGTCAAATGGCATCACTGATGAATTAACAACATGTAATAAGGATGATGGTCAGGGCAGAAATCAATTTTAAATGTTTTGTTTTATGATTTTCCCTCATTTTCAGAAGTTTTCATCAATATTTAAGAATATGCAAATTAGATCATTTGCAAATTAGATCATTTGCATATCCGACCAACAGATAAGATAACTATAACCCAGCTTCATTTTTAGCAAGTTTAATTGTTTAGGATGAATTGCTGATGAGATACGAATCATTTTGTAGGTGCATACCCCCTTTCATTAAAGGTACGCTAAACCACTTGAAACTTACAAAATTTGTTTAAATGGCCAAAATAGTGACATCATTGTGATGCATGTTTTAAAGTTCTTATTTGACAAAGTTAGCATTTCTTATAATACAATCGCTGATGCATTTGGGCAAGATAATATGCACACATAAACATGACCACAAGCATGATTACCCCTTGATCACATTTTTAATTCTAATTGCATAAATGCATGTCAGTACATTTCACATCACGCTTGGATAGGCGTGTGGTTGGGTCCTACAGCAGTGTTTGCCTTCAAGAGAAAGAGGTATATCATCTTAGATTTCAACTTGAAAGCATAAGCTCCCCTCCCTCCTACTGATTACCCCTTGATCACATTTTAAATTCTAATTGCATAAATTCATATTAGTAAAGAGCCCTCCAATCACGAGAAAATGTTTTGTACATTGATTTGTACCAGTTTGACATCCTATTTTTTTGGGGAGGGGGTGGGATTGTTTTCTTCAATTTGGCGGCCATCTTGATAATATGCAAATAAGACAGTGAAGATGCCATTTTTTCAGCTTGCAAACATTGGTTTATGGATTCAGCATACCCAAATAACCCCAATAATGATCTCAAACCCTATTATTCACAAAATGCTTGTACATTCATTTAGCAATTTTTCTGATATGTTTTTCCTGACTATTTATAGTTTGAGTTATCTCCCATGAGCAAATTTAAAGGCGATATCAATAGCTCTTTTACCTCTTGAGGGTTATATAGTATTAAGTATGTAAATATAATATATTATTTCGAAGTTTTTGTTGGATGTAAGAATGATTTTTCTGCAGACTTGATTTTTTACTTACCCCCTTGAATGAATTTAGAGGTAGAATAAAATCGTTTCTCTTTAAATTTGATCATTTTTTTTTTACTTCAGGTACCAAACCCTGCTCTTCCCTTCCTTGGAGTACATTTCACATCACGTTTAGATATGTGTGTGGTTGGGTCCTACAGTAGTGTTTCCTTCAAGAGAGAGAGGTATATCATCTTAGATTTCAACTTGAAAGATACAATAGATGCATTAGGCTACATGTATAGGGGGATCGGAGGATTAACTCTTTCCTTGCTAACGGCGACTTTGTCGCCTGCTCTTAACCTTTGCAAACAGTTTGGACTCAGGTCAGGACCGACATTTGCTGGGTCAACCGTTTGACACTGTGATAATGTTCCAGAAAGATTTTTCGAACTAGAATGATGTTTATGAAACACTATGCCCCCAACGAAGGGTTCATAACACAAGGGTCATCTTAAGTTTTAAGCTAGAAGGGTTCATAACATAAGGGTCATATTAAGATTTAAGCTTCTAGCTATACTATTTATCATCAGCTGACCTAATTTGAACTAAAATAAAAATAATTTCACTAGTAATCAGCCAACAAAATTTGAAGCCGTTAGCTATAAAAAGTTTCGAGATACATGCATCTTTATTAAAGTTTTCAATGCCCAAATTTACAAAGACCAATAACTTTAAAAGATAAAATATTTAAAAAAAAAAGAATTTCATTAGGTAATATACTCATCATCTCCTACCAACTGACCATGTTTGAAGATGGTAGCTATAATTATTTTTTGAAATATCTTGATCACAAGTCTCCTATGCCCAAGTTTGCAAAGGGCAATAACTCAAAAAAGTAAAATAGCCTTTTTAAATATTTTTGACCAGGTAATCCACTTGTTATCCCCTATCAGCTGACAAGGTTTGAAGCTACTTGCTGTAATATTTTTTTAAGATATCTTGACTAGAAGTTTTCAATGCCAAAATTTGCAAAGGGCAATAACTAAAAAATTTTTTTTTAATTTTCATCAGGTAAGCTACATCATCTTCTGTCAAGTGACCATGTTTGAAGCTGCTAGCTATAATAATTTTCTATACTGTATATCTCGATAACAAGTTTTCAATGCCCAATTTCCAAAGGGCAATAACTCGAAAAAAATTAAATAACCTTTTTTTAAAATTTTCATCAGGTTATCTACTCATTTTTTTCTATCAGCTGACTAAGTTTGAAGCTACTTGCTGTAAAAGTTTTTGAGATATTTTGACTTTGAGTTTTCAATGTCAAAATTTGCAAAGGGCAAAAACTCAAAAAATATAATAACTTTGTTTTAAATTTTCACCAGGTTATCTACTCATTATCTTCTATCAGCTGACCAAGTTTGAAGCTACTCGCTGTAATAGTTTTCAATGCCAGGATTTTTTTAAAGGGCAATAACTAAAAACAAATGATATAACTTTTTCTTAAATTTTCACCAGATTATCTACTCATTATCTTCTATAACCTGACCAAGTCTGAAGCTCATAGCTGTTACAGTTTTTGAGATATCTTGATTACAACTTATCATCATGGCCAAAAATTTGCAAAGGGCAATAACTTAAAAAAAACTTTTGTTTAAATTTTCACCAATCTATCTACTTATTATTTTCTATTACCTGGCCAAGTTTGAAGCTCATAGCTGTTATAGTTTTCCAGATATCTTGATTACAACATATCATTATGACCCTTTAAAAGGAGCATAACTCCACAAAGGGAGATAATCCAGACTTGAAAAATTTGGGTCAATTATTTTTGGTTGAGGAATCCATGTATGAAATTTCAAACTGTATCTTAATAAATTTTGAACGCACACACGGGCGGATGGACAGACGGACAGACGCACGCACAAGCCAAAAGCAATATGCCCCTTCAAACTTTTCCAAAGTTCGGGACATAAAAAGTTAATTCTGAAATAGAGTCAGCAGACGACAACAAAAGTGTGAAAAATTACCCAGCACGCAAGAGCATTTAACCTAAATAATCAGGCACCTTAGTCCTCAGTCCTCACCATACTCATGCTCAATCCTTACCATGTAGGATATTTTTGAGACCCGATCAAATTGTCCCTTAAATATTCATATGTCTCTATTATTGTAATCGGATAAATGAGACTTACACAAGTAGTTCCGGTCGAAAGTTACACAGTTTCAGGGCTATACACAGAATCATTTAATGGGAAATGTGTCTTTGACGGTTGAATCGAAATGCATTTTTATTATACAATCTGTTTTATTTATAATAAGTTATATATTATTATCATTATTTAGATCTATTTATTTTTTATTTGTAATTACTAAAGGGGAAATAGATAGATCTAGGGGATGGAACCAGACTAAAATAATTCCTCTTAAATTTACACGGACTGTCAGTCTAACTGGTCTTGGGAAAAGGTACCTGGCTAAATGTTTAATATATCCACATATATTACATGTAACACTGAAAACTGACAATTGTCTATTTGGACACCGACTTCATAGTTTGGAAATCATATTGGTCCGAGTTTTAAAATTCAATGCGAAATTCTTTTATTACAGCCAATTTTATCAAAACACGATGAGCTTTCAAGGTAAAGGTTACTGATAATGCGTATTTATTTGATACGGCGACCCAATTATGATGGCCGTTTTACACACATAGGGCTATCAGTTTCAAATAATTATTAGATAATTATCCACTGCTGGTCAAATTCGTTTTGGTTAATCTTTTGATAAGTACTGGGGTAATTTTACATAAAATGTTGATTCCTACACAATTCAGGCCAGCATTCACCCTTTGCATGCTAGTGCTATCGCATCTAATTTAGACCAATATAGTAAACGCACTACACCCTGCCTGATATGAATTCAAATTGTTTGATACTAAAGCTGCTTCTGAAAATATTTAAAAAGTTAATTTTAGAAAAGAAATCGGCAGACGACACAATAGCAAAGTTTCCCAGCATGCAAAGAGTTAAGGTACTGAAATTTCTTTTCTTTCACAAAAACTATGTAGTGAGAGTGTGGACTACTTTTCATGTTGCTTTATGTCTGCATTCAACTTTTTTTTCGGTCATAATTTTGAGGGAAAAATGAAAAAAAAAACATCAGCAGACGACAAAAAGCATGCTAAATTACCAAGCATGCAAAAAGTATCACCTTGCACCATGACACATAACGCATGAGCCGTGACATGTGATTTCCTACAATGTGTCATTTGACAAGGGTTGACTCAGACTCCTTTTAAGCTTAGAAACTCCAAATGCTGTTCAGTCAGTAGCATAACTGTCATTGAATATTTAAGCGACTAGCAAATGCTCATATCAGGCCGGGCAGATGCTCATACTGATCAGAGCCTTTGCTGGTCGGACATACCACATTGTTGGAAATCTTATTTCGTGGCTAATATTATCATTTAAACCTTAAAATGCCAGCAAATTGACTATGTTTATGATTAACATAAGTATAGAGGTAAACAATGTATGCCCTGATCAGACTGCTCCCACAGGTGCAGTCTGACCACAGGAACAGTCTGATCTTGATCTACTCTGTCGACGAGGCTTCAAAAACAGTTTCAACAGATGACAAAAGCAGATGTTCTTTAAAATTGTTGTAGTTTTCAGTTTACGATTTTCATAAAATGCATGCACGTCTGCGCGGCTCAAACAACGTACGAGGGCTGTTCAAATATGAATGCAAGTAGCTTCATAACTTCCTTCACATATATGCTACGACAAAATTTTATACCTTTCTGGAAAGAACTATTTGTCGCCTTTAAAATGGCACCAAATATAAAGAAATACTCACTATATTTCTCGAGTTACAGACCCTTGTATAAATGCCATTCCTGTATACTGACGTTTTTCTAAAACAAATTACAATGCACGTTTTGGTACACGTGCGGATATAGTGTCATATTAAGTGTAAGTTTTTGACAAAATGGCACCAAATTTTAGATGCAAGTTTAAGTAACAATCCTGAAGTTGCTGGCAGGAAATAGTTTATATAATCCTGTTCCTATCTCCAGTGAACAGGCACGTTAGTGACGTCATTAATTTTAAGATAAATGTCATTTTGAATTATCTACTGGTGATGTAATAATGAACATCTCTGTGGCGTTTTCTTTGCGTTTTGCTGGAAACATGCTAAATAGGTCATAAGGGAGTTTTCAAAACGCGCTGTCCTCTATTTACAGAGTAATCACATTTTATATCATTTTCCAAGCATTTTTCGGCTTCTTAATGACATGTTTACATTTATTAAAATATGTTCAATCTCTCTAGTCTTCAAGACCAGGTGAGTAATTTTATTGTAAAAAATGCCTATAGTGGTCAAACTTAAAGTTTACGTTCAAATTTAGAAAAAAGCCGCAATGTTATGACAAAAAAATAAGTATAAATTCTATAACCCCTGCACTTAAGGCATTTTTGACTTAATAAAAATGCTTTTCAGCGTTTAAAAAATTACCCACTATCCATCCACAATTTGTAGCAACAACTCAGTATGAGCAATCAACATATTGCCTTTGAGTTGAAACTTGTTTGAATGTTGCTTCGTGCATTTTGTTAGAGATAAGTTTAACAAAAAACTGAAAGGTGGTGTTTTGTTTACCATGTCTTTGCAAACATAAGGAGACTTTAGTGCAAACGATTCGTTGTAATTTAACAAAAGCATGTCGGATTTTCGCAACTTTCACAGAATCATTATATAAGAATATTGGGATACTTCCTTAAAAATTTCAAGAAATTTCACTTGTTTATTGAAGAATTATATGCTCGTCTATATCACTGGTATATGTTCGAAGCATTGAGTTTGTTAGTATACTAACATGACCCTCATTCGAAGGGCTATAGCTCGATAAGTATACTGTATTTTTCTTTACGTCTGGTGCCAGTTTAAAGGTGATATATAGTTCTTTATAGAAACGTTTACCATTTTGTCGTAGCATATATGTGAAAAAAGTTATGAAGCTACTTGCATTCATATTTGAACAGCCCTTGTATTAAACAGGTTAACTCTTAATGTAACAGATCTCCCTTCTTGGGCAATGAAATAGTCGAATCACGCCCAGATATGAATATTAAAGTTGCCGCATATATGCAGTGACAAAGTAGCTTAATAATGGAAAAAGTATGGGAAAGTCCATTTTATATTGGCCACACATTGAAATTTCTAAGTTTTAATATAAATTGTGTTTGTCTTAGAAAATGGCGCAGACCCTGGTGAAGCGCCAGCTTTGGATGCCTATTTTGTGAAGCATATGGCTCTCCACATACTCCACAGCAAACATTGTCTGCTTTCTCATCTGCTAGCGTAATTTGACAATTGCATTGCAAACGCTCAGAAGATTAACTATTTTTGGTGCATTATGTCATACATATTGAACAAGTATAGAATCACATATTTTTAAGGGGCTGCCGGTCATAATTTCTATAAAATGAGGTATATTTCTGTTTAGGTATCTTAGTAAACAATGCAGACCAGATTGAATTCCACAATATTCCTTTTCCTCAACGGCTCAATCACAGCTGAGCATTATTTCTGGAGCAATGATTCTGGGCTGATGTATATAATATGACATCAATTTGTCCGTTAGCTGAATTCATGAATATACTACACGTACCTTTATTGATTGATTTGATTCTTTATGTCCAAAAGAACATTTTTTTCAGTTATGTCCAGACGTGTCGTCCTGGGTTGAACCAGTACTAAGCAAGGATTGATGTGTCTTGCTCAAGGACACAAAACAGTGACGCCGGTGATGCTCGAACTCGCAACCGCTTGAATTGGTCTCGGGTCAAACACTCTAATATTGAGCCACTGCGCTTCCATACTGAATTGTTTTTTTATTTCTTGGAACTGCATCAAGGCGACCGAATGAGAAACATAGATCACCATTGCTTGTGCAGGCTGATCGAAGCTTAAGGACTTTAATAGCCATGGTGCACGCAGGCATGTCAGACTTTTACTACTTCGGGATGGCGAGCAGGACAGATCATCATTCCCCTGCAAATAGTTCTTTAACGTTTCTGATTTTTGGCTGTCTGCTATCTAAAAACTCCCAAACTCATTTTTTTTCATCCATTTCACTCTGGGAATAAAATGTTTTTATGAACACAAGTTAAGTCATAAATTCTGATAATGGAGCTAACGATTTTATATGGGCCATTAGCATGACAGCGGAACTAAAGGTTCCAGGAATTCCTGGGACCAGCTCTGCAGACTTTACAGGCTCTGAGTTTGAGCAAAGAAGGGAGATTATGCAGAGAAAATTTGTGTCAAGTAGCAGTAGTTTTCCTTGAACTTAGAGCCTAGGCCAGGCTAACACAAAGTGGAGTACTCTTTGCATGCTGGTAATTTCGCAGTGCGGAAAAATGTGTGGTAATGAGTTAAACCTAGTCAACAGTTTTTCAGTTATGTTGGGATGGGTTAAACCAGCACTAAGTAAAAAGTGGCTGTGTCTACTAGTGCTTTGCAAACTGTTTAGATCCAGATCAGACCCTAACAAAACGTCGGACCTCTGTTTTCCACTCTGATGCCCGTTTGCACGCCCGTTTTGAGCTTCTCCAATAACGCTTTTTGTTAATTATACGTTTATATGACGTGAAACATTTATCGCAAGGACGCTGAGCGCAGGAATTTGGAGTTTTGCCTGTTCCAAAAACTCCGTTATGTCTGAAATAATTCAAAATAACTGGAAAACCAGCCATGTTCGGTAAAATTGAAAAAGGACACTTGACTGATAAATGTAAAATATAAATACAGTCGAATCTCGTAATTTCGAAGTCAAAGGTACTGGAGATTTAATTTCAAATTATCGAAAATTCGAATTATAGGAAGCTTGTGACACTGTGACAACAGGGACACAATAATTACAATTGGTGTTAGCTTTTACGCCATTTCTTCATCAATCTAGGCATTCCCTTACACTTATATAGAAACAAGTATGAATATTTGTTGATGTAGTCAAATCA
This sequence comes from Loripinus fragilis, assembly GCA_964019695.1. Classification (NCBI taxonomy): domain Eukaryota; kingdom Metazoa; phylum Mollusca; class Bivalvia; order Lucinida; family Lucinidae; genus Loripinus; species Loripinus fragilis. The sequence goes on from OZ026515.1 coordinate 40,337,706, forward strand.
ATTTCAATTTCCATCACTTCAATGAGGTCGGGTCTTTGATATGGCAGTTCACTGTCATATCTTTTCTTGTTATGTACTACACTCCTGAAGTTTTATCTAAGGAATTTGCTGGATTCCTGGTGAATACGTTATGAGTATATTTGGTTTGAGGTCCACTGGGGGCTCAGTGGCATGCTGGGTCTGTTGAAGCATAGGACAAGTTTGATCACTGACCCCTGTCAATCCTGACCTCTAGGTTATAAAACTTTTTAGCTCATCTTAGCGGAAGGCTAATGGGCAAGCTTAAAGCAAGCTTTAATGGGCAAGCTTAAAGTATACCAATGACTCCTGCATCCGTCTGTCAACATTTTGAAACATCTACTCCTCTGAAACTACCGTGCCAATTAAACTCAAATTTCATATGAAGACTCTGGAGGATGCGGGTGGTCCTGATCACATGACCAAGATAGCCGCCACACCCATAAATGGTAAAAACCCTTTAATATCTTCTTCTCTAGTTCAAACCAGACAGACAATGACCTTGGGATTTGGTATGAAGCATTGAGGATGTGGTACCTACCAAGTTTGTTCAAATGATGATCCTTAGTTGACCTTGACCTACTTAACTCCAGGTCAAATTTGCTTCTTAATGCATTTAAATGGGGAAACTTTAAGAAGTTGTTTTTTTTAAAACTGTTAAATCCAGTTATCATTCTGTTTAACCTAATGAGATAATGACTATAGATACTAAGGTCAAGCTTTGCATTTGATCTTTTGACCAAGGTCACTCATATGAGACTGCCATCAATATATTAAAACCTATTTTTCTCAGTAACCACAAGGCAACTTAATGTAGCATCCATTAGATGAGACTATATGAAATAACTCTGATTGACCTTTGACCTTTCAGCATTATTGGATTACAAACACGTTTTTCTTTTAGAAATCCGAGGGCCAATTGGAGTCGAATTCCATATGGAGCATGCTTTGGATTAGACAGTCTCAATTATATGAATACATTATCCATGTCCCATGGACCAAAATGTCTTCCATGCCATGTTAGTTTTGACCAAAATGTCTTCCATGCCATGTTAGGTTTAAACTATTAGAAATCTTTGTCTCTGAAACTATGTGGCCAATCTCCATTGCCTTGGTGTTTCTCATTGCATTAGGGATATGGGACTTACAAAGTGTGTTGAAAAGATGGTCTTAGGTTGGTATTGACTTTGTAAAGGTCATCTGTATTCTTCTGACTCAGACTGTCAGGTGAGCGCTTCGGGACCTAAGGTCCTTTGGTTTGTATGCTGGCATGCTTTGCAATCATTTTGAAATGTTTTTTTAGTTTGCTGTAGATGTAATTTGTTAGTGATTCTCTGTTGTTAAATATCTTCATCTCGATGCAATTGGTAAGCTAAGTTAGGATCAACTTCTGCTCATGTTCATTTGGGCTAGCTAAAGGCTTATAAGTGAAATTAAGAAAATAATCAGAAAACACACACGTTTAAATAAGTATAAGAAATTTGAAAGGCCCACAGGCTTCAAAAATTACAAAAAGATAAAAAGATAAAACCACTGTTGAAATTTGTTAATCAAAACAATCCAAACTTGATTAATTGGCAGCTGAACTCAGAATTACAGACAACGGACCATGTCACTGGTGGAAAATACTTAAGCGGTTCATTAAACCAAATCAGGCCACATCCATTACACTGAAGAACTTTATAAGTAACAAAGAAGTCAAAGACAGAACGAGGCAATGACTTTATTGTTGAACACCCTATCCAAGAAGAATACAATGCCCTGTTGCCTCCTGATATTCCTCCAACTTAAGCTTATCTCCTCTCTGTCTCTACTTCACCTCAAGAAATCGAAATTTATCTCAATTAATATGAATACATTTTTCATGTCACATGATCCAAATGTCTTCCATGCCATGTTAGTTTTGACCAAAATGTCTTCCATGCCATGTTAGGTTTAAACTATTAGAAATCTTTGTCTCTGAAACTATTGGGCCAATCTCCTTTGCCTTGGTGTTTCTCATTGCATTAGGGATATGAAACTTAAAAAGTATGTTTAAAGGATGGTCTTAGGTTGGTATTGACTTTGTAAAGGTCATCTATATTCTTCTGACTCAGACTGTCAGGTGAGCGCTTCGGGACCTAAGGTCCTTTGGTTTGTATGCTGGCATGCTTTGCAATCATTTTGAAATGTTTTTTAGTTTGCTGTAGATGTAATTTGTTAGTGATTCTTTGTTGTTGAATATCTTCATCTCGATGCAATTGGTAAGCTAAGTTAGGATCAACTTCTGCTCATGTTCATTTGGGCTAGCTAAAGGCTTATAAGTGAAATTAAGAAAATAATCAGAAAACACACACGTTTAAATAAGTATAAGAAATTTGAAAGGCCCACAGGCTTCAAAAATTACAAAAAGATAAAAAGATAAAACCACTGTTGAAATTTGTTAATCAAAACAATCCGAACTTGATTAGTTGGCAGCTAAACTCAGAATTACAGACACCGGACCATGTCACTGGTGGAAAATACTTAAGCGGTTCATTAAACCAAATCAGGCCACATCCATTACACTGAAGAACTTTATAAGTAACGAAGAAGTCAAAGAACAGAACGAGGCAATGACTTTATTGTTGAACACCCTATCCAAGAAGAATACAATGCTCTGTTGCCTCCTGGTATTCCTCCAACTTAAGCTTATCTCCTCTCTGTCTCTACTTCACCTCAAGAAATCGAAATTTATCTCAGTTAATATGAATACATTTTTCATGTCACATGATCCAAATGTCTTCCATGCCATGTTAGTTTTGACCAAAATGTCTTCCATGCCATGTTAGGTTTAAACTATTAGAAATCTTTGTCTCTTAAACTATTGGGCCAATCTCCTTTGCCTTGGTGTTTCTCATTGTATTAGGGATATGGAACTTAAAAAGTATGTTTAAAAGATGGTCTTAGGTTGGTATTGACTTTGTAAAGGTCATTTATATTCTTCTGACTCAGACTGTCAGGTGAGCGCTTCGGGACCTAAGGTCCTTTGGTTTGTATGCTGGCAGCTAAACTCAGAAATACAGACACCGGGCCGTGTCACTGGTGGAAAACACTTAAGCAGTTCATCAAACCAAATCAGGCGACATCCATTACACTGAAGAACTTTATAAGTAATGAAGAAGTCAAAGATCAGACCAAGGCAATGACTTTATTGTTGAACACCCTTTCCAAGAAGAATGCAATGCCATGTTGCCTCCTGATGATTCTCCAACTTAAGCTTATCTCCTGTCTGTCTCTGACGTCGCGTCAGATGTTGGTGTTAATTTGTGTAACGTCAAAAGTTGTTTAAACACGCCAAGCAATGAGATTTTCACAGATAAGAGAGGCGATCTTCCTTTCGTGAATATTTCTAAGCACACATGCACAGTTGTAAAATGATCAGATGAAAAGTTTGTTTTGGTTTATATATATTTAAGTTTTTAAAGGTTCTATTAATACATGTTCAAGAGTAGGATTACGAAAAGTAGGGTATACCCAGGTAAGCACAATTATTTTCAGTAGTAAATGCGATTGGTCGGTCGGTGCTTATTAACTACATAAATCTATTCTCGTTGCAGTAGACTTCAATGGACAGACGGACGGACAGACATGGTGATTATAGGTCTTGAGGATATCATCGCTGCACACACCTTTGCATGTTTTATATCAAAGTTAGCCAATACGTAAGCGTTTGGTACTTATCGCATTGTCCGACAACGAGGACTCGCGACTCTGGAAAGTCTGTGTAATGGTACAGGCTCGTCAGAGTAAAGTATGAATGTAGATGATAAATAGCTGTAGAATTGAGACCTTTATCACCGCTTTATACATGTATGTCAGCATTCACATTTTCATGAGGCTTTTGCGCATATGCGATAATGACCAAAATATCGCCAAGAGTTAGTCTTGGCCCAAACAAACATGTAGACACAAATGAACGAAAACAACAAAGAAATTAATTTATTTGAGATTCGAGCACGTCACGTTTGAGTTTCAGACACACCCTTTTCATCATATGGCTTCCAATGAGTTGAATATTACTAATACATGTACCTAGCAATATGATGTACAACTCGGGACATGTAGTTGTTTGCCACTCTGCGACGTCGCCGCTTGAAACAAAAACCTTTCTAGAATTTTGTAACACATACCATGACAAACTTAATGGATTAAATTTTATAAAACTTAAGGGATGAAGAGCAAATAGAGGGCAGCAATATACAATAAATGATTAAAATATACTCCTCAAAATAATTAAAGGACCAAGATTTTAGAATGCGAGTATAATTAGCTCAAACATTTGAATTGTGTAAAACTCGGCTAAAAGCTTTCAATTCTTTATGCCCATAAGTCAAGAATCATTATTACTGATTTCCATGCCTAATTCTGCCATAACTGTGTCTCAAATGCACATACCCTCAAAAACACACTTTTAAAAGGCAGTGGGTGGGGTACGGAAATTCTTCTGAGGCCAATCGAGTAGAATGAAAGTGACATTAAATTGAACTTTGTTTTAAACAGTTCAGCTTACATGCAAAATAAATCTTCGAACAGTTTCAATATACTGGGAAGCAAGCATATTCATCTCTGACAATGGAGTTTTGAAAGTGTTTTGTTTTCTAAAAACAATATGTGTACTTGGCCATTAAGAATCAGATTTTTTGTCGTCATTCTTTGCCTTTGAATGTTAGAAAGATGTCCCGGTGAATTGTTTAAAGATTGTCACAGAAAAACGCCAAAACCAGTTGTCTGAATCCATAGACTGGTCATTACGCCACAGCCAAAAGGGGCAATTTTCTCTCACAGGAAGAAGTGGATGTTATCGACGGGATTAAAACACCTTACAATCATGTGAAAACAGAGATTTCATCATCTGAAAGCATTTTGCATTCATTTCATGCAGTTTTGTGGTCCATGGATCACACACAAAAAAATGACATTCCAATGCATTTAGGTCAAATTTTAAAATGACAAAAATCCTTGTTAGTAACATCTTCTAACATTTTCTTTTTGCCTTTTCACCTTGCAATGGGGCGCCAAAGATGTCCGAACAATTTAGGCTAGATCGTAAAATTGGTTTTCGAAATACGTTCTACAGAAAATGCATCATTGTTATAATTGATAGCATTGGTCCTTCAATTATTTTGAGGAGTATAATTACACTTTTGGTTCTCAAGTAAAACGCATTTAAAAGTAAATGTAAATTTTAAAAATCACTATTCCTGTAGACGCTAACGTTAACGTCACCGTAAATTGTCATTTTAATTTGTGTTTGCGTTTAAATTACTGCCATACGAAAACAACAGAAACGAAGAAGCTACAATAAAAATGTTTGAAAAATGTAAATCAATTTGCTTTCATTTGGTACTTTTTTCAAAATTGTAGCTTCTATAGTTTTTGGACAATAATTTTTTGCAAAACATCTGGAAATACATCGATTTAAGCGGCAACGTCACTGGGTGGAGAGTGGGTATGTCCTGTGGCTGTATATATACACAGGAGCTTGAAGTTTGGTCCTTACATTTAATACATTACATGCATATGCCTCATAACCGAAAGCTTAAATGTCATAATTACGTAATGACATTATGAGCTTTCAGTTTAGGGGCTATAGGAGTGAATAAGGATCGAATTTCAAGCTCCTGTGATATATTTCCTGAATATTCCTGAAAACAGGGGTAAAGGTCACTGAATATTCAGATTTCTCGAATTAATTCTGGCCAGTGACCTATTTTATATTACTTTATAAAGGACAGTGTCCTACAAAACTATGCTATTGCATCAGTATATAAGTATATAAGTTTTAAGAAAATGCGCGATTAAGTTTTTCAATTACGCATAATATAACGCTAAAATGTTAACGTATTTACATGTACGACGCGATTAGCAAAGTAAAAAAACGGCGTCTGTGACTTTTTTGCTAGACAAAGCATTCTAGCGATATATTTATTCAATATTTAACAATTTCTCTTCATTTAAAAACAGCATAAAATATGTGAAAAACGCATTTACATATCTTATTTAGAGAGAAATAAGTTTGAAGAAACATCTTTTCATTTAGTATTGAATTAATGTCTCATATTTCCGAAGACGCCATTTGCGTGAGTGTGACATTTTTGCTAGACAAAGCAAAATTACAAATTTTTGCTCTAAATATGGAAAAAATCAAGAATAAATCCAAATTTTAATTCTATTTTGAAAACGCATTTTTGTGATATACTTCGAATTTCAAAAACACGAGACACTAAAAAGTAATACATCAACATAAATACACAGACCCATTGTTTTCAACGTTTTCTTTAAATCTCTACACGTTCTGTTTCTTTGCTCGGTTGGCTATTTCTGGTTAGTTTGCCGATTAAGGACATATGCTACTAAATACTTCCCATATTGAATTATTTTCAATACTTTGCATACAGTTTGTTTTATGCATGGGCTATCCACTTATGAAATAAAAAGGATATGTCACCGTGCTTATTTTTTCAGATTCTCATATTGAAGTTTACAGCATTTGACCAATTTTCTAGAAATATAAGATAATAACACTTGTCCTAATTATCGAGCTAAAACGGTTGTAATCTTCAGCCAGCTTCTTTCTTTTAACTTAAATTAGTGCCCATGACCTCAAACGTTTAAGAAAATGTGCATGTTTACTTGTTATCCCATGCTGTGACAAGATACTGCATGATATATTTTGACAATTCGTCAAAAAATGGAATTTGTTTTTAGAATAAATCGTGTATTAAAAAAAATCTGATATTGAAAATCTTAAAGCTGCATACTCTGTAACTATAAACATTTTTCGAAAATGTTTATTTTCTTTTTAAATCATTTGTAAAAGTAGAATTAAGCTATGTTTTCACAATAAAAATGTCCAGTACAGCTGAAAACTGCATGGAAAAGTGAATTATCTTATCATATAGGTGTATTTTTCTCTTGTTGGTAATTATTTGCGTCCCTCCAATAATCACAGACCGTTGAATTTTAACATAAATGCAGTTGTTTTGATAGTGATAACTTTTTAAGATTTACGAAAATGGTAAAATGTTTACCTGAATTTGAATATTTTTACTGCGTTCTTGAAAAATAAAAGCATTATTTTTAAAATTAGAAGATCAAAAGTTACAGACTATGCAGCTTTAAAAAATTATTTTTTATTCATGAACTATTATAATACCTTTCAGAAAAAAGAATAAAAATCTGGGGTCACCGAACTAATTCTCTTACTAGATGGCCAAATTTAACCCCACCCCCATAGGTTTCATGCGTAATTCAATATAAAAGTTCGGGGATGACCATTTCGTTCGTTTTGATGATGCCATTTTACTAGTACATTGTATATGAAGTAATTTAGCATTAAAATGTTAAAAAAGAAAGAAAAAACACACTGAAAATATGTGCCCATCCGGGAATCGATCCTGGTCCTTTGGCTTTGTAGCCAGACACGCTAACCACTAGGCCACGAGGTCAGGTCGTGCGCCGCTCAAAATAACCATACAAATAGTATAGACTCGGCCACTATCGTATTCGTAACCAGGGTTATTGTGTACGTCGTTTGATTTCGACTGAGCTACATTTATCTGGCTTTAGTGCTGAGACGATCAGTTCTGAAAAGATGTCAATAGATATTTCGAACACACTTTAATTAGTTATTTTGTGAAGAAAATGTCGGAACACCGATATGACATAAGAATATCGGAAGCTGTGTTGATCCGAATCCGTTAAAGGTCGAAAGACAGGACCCAGACAACTTTCCCGTTTGCAGACGCGGGAAAGGTGCGCATTGGAAATAGCCGCATATGTCTTTAACGCCACTTTCGCGCATGTCGTCGTGAGGATAAGCACAAAAAGTAGCTATGCGGGGAAAAATACAAGATTTCATGCATTTTTAGTTAAAACTTTTGGATTTAGAAACACTCCGCCAAACGATTTCTGTTACGTCTCTACATGCAAAAAATCGGCAATTTATACGGAACATGTTAGCGATAACTTTTTCTTTGTATCTTAATTTGTCTTTCGTTTTTCATCAATGTAAAATATAATTAATAACCTTTTCTTTGATGTTTAGTTTGTAAAAATGTATAATGGAATAAGTGAAATAGAGAACTTTCAATAGAGAGGACCCCTACGTTTTTAAAATTAACACCAACATCTGACGCGACGTCTCTACTTCACCTCAAGACATCGAATATATCTTAAAAATATTCAATCAGTCAAAGCTTCAAGACCTGATGCAAGTGATAAGCATACTTCAAAAGAAATAGCTAATCCCTATCTCCTTACCTTAGTGATCTCTTCAATTTCTCTCTGGCCGCATATCTTCATAAGCGATATTTTTGAAGACATTAATTGATGCATAAGACTGTTTGCAGATGAAATACATATAATTGTAAACAATCTTCAACAGGTAGCAGTTGTAGTGAATAAATTGCAGACCTCGCTAAATCCACGAATGGGCTTCTAAATGGTTTGTATCTTTTGATCCCACTAAATCTGAACTATGGTAATGTCACAAAAACATAAGAGACAAAAAAAAAATAAAATTCAAGCGGTTTCAGTGACGCATTATGATGCAGATTGATAACAAGATTGAATCAACCAATCGGGTGCATCACATTCGTGACGCATTTGATAAAACATTCTTCCGAGACTTGACGATACCTCATCTAGATCTCTCGCATTTCGCCCTTTGCATTATGGGTAACTAGCGATATTTGGCTTGTCCCGTTCAATTCTCGCAATCCTGTAGTGACAGAATTTATTGTTAATAATAGCAAAAAGTTAAATTTTTGACAGTTCATCATTTCTCTTTTAGTCAATATTCTCTGGATGTAAAGCTCTGAGTCATGCAAGCAGTGATCGCATAATTTATTTTTAATAAAATTGGCGGCTCAATCCCAGTGTGCATCGAGCGAAAGGCGACAGGTTAGTACGTGCTAGCGTGCTTCCTGTTTGCGACATTGTTGATAAACAAGTTTGTTAGATGACTCCTATAAAAGACCTCCTCTGATTGGCTGAAACTAGCTAACACCGGTTGTGACAAATAATGATGTCAAACAGTTATGAGCTCAGGACTTTTGTCAGTTCTGACAGACAGCTAAAATAGGTTGTCCTAAATCTAGCCCAGGTGACATGACCTTTTTCACTGCTACCTGACAGCTAAAAATGGACATTGAAACACTGACTGGTTTCTTATGTATATTTCAAAGGTAAAATGTTTGTTCATTTTATGAGAACAGCATTTAACCTATTTATGCCGAAAGGAATTTCCCACCGTTATCAATTAGAACAGTGCATTTCTGTTTTAAGGATATTTTTTTTATTTCTATTCAAGTTTTAATAGAAAATTATGCAAGCAAACAGTAGAGACCCTGATCAGACGCCGCAATCTCAATCTGTGGCGTCTGATCTGGGTCTGCACTGTTTGCCTATGTCCCACAAAAAGGACGCTTTGCAAAAATGGGTTAAAATGCAATTATTTTGCTAACTCATAAGAGTTCCAGAAATTTGGGAAGTAGATTGTTGAAATAATTATCCTAGTGAATGTGCACTAGGAACATCAGACTTGAGTAAATTCATAGATATGAAAATACTTTAAATAAAACTAGAAAAAGAGAGACAGTGTCATACAACAAAACAATTGGTGCATTCTTTTTCGGCTAACATCAGGATTAGTCAACCCTCAAAAGTGATGTTCACCTCTGCTTCGCCTCGGTGAACGTCACTGTTCTCGGGTTGACAAATCCTGATGTTAACCTCAAAAGAATGCATCAATTGTATAATGTCACATGCACACACAAAGCTCAAATCAGATATGTCAGTATTTGAAAAATCCCCCCTATCAGATGGTAATGTTGTTTTCATTGTTCTGTCTCCCATTGTGTGGGGGTCCTAGTTTTGTAATGTAGTTCTTTGTGTGCTTTCTAGTTTTGGAAGCTCTTCTCACAATAGAATAGATTACGAGTGAGATGTAAATGTTAAGTGTCTTCAAATACTCCATACTCACAATGTTGACCTCAATGATGTTTTTCATAAAGAGACTTTGCTGTAAAGAAGTCCAATGTAGTCGTAGGCGAGTATCATGTAATTTGGCCTAGTTTATTATATACATTTCTGGAAGCAAGACTTTCCTAACCAGATTCTGTGTAAAGAGACGAGTGATGTTAATTTAAAAGCTCCCATAACAATGCAGGTACCTTCATTTTGGATGTTTTCCAGTTACAATCTTCTTGCTAAAGAAGCGAGACGGCCGGAGCTGGATGCTTAAATTTTCCTATGCTCCTGCTGTCGTGTGGCTATTTGTGTTCTGTGTTTCTTCCTGGTGGTGCCGTGGGCTGGTAGTGTAGGCCCCTGTGTCGAAATTAGGGCTCCCGTGTGCATTTTTTGGTAAAAGTGATTCTTATCAATTTTCAACTAGAGAAATATATGAAGTGTAAGGAAAAAGATGTTTACAATTTTTTCTTGCAGTATTAACGTCACAGTGACGTCACAAAATGGGGTAACGTCTTTAAACTTGCCTCAAAGATCTTATATGTGGTGGGGTTATTTTCACACCTAAAATAATCTTCTTTTTTATGTTTGTTGCATTGAAATGGTTAAAAACGTATATAGAAATACTAAAATGAAAAATTAATTCAATATGGACTTCAATTTTACTTGAAATTGACGTCGATTTGACGTCAGTTTGCTGGAAAAACACATTGCGCACAAAGAAAAATAATTCTAGAAATTCGCATGCGCCTTGCGACTAAGATCAGATCTTAGCAATACTGTATGTTCCTGACTTAGCTTTTTGAAACAAGTTAGCTCTCTGGTGGTTGAGGCGTTCAGCTGCTACAGCGTGTTAACTACGTTACCCTACATTTTTTAAACAAAATAAATGTAATCAAGGTTGTTAAGGTAATACTTGAATTATTTAAATTGGACAAACATTCACGTATCATACAAGAACATTTTATTCCTTACATATATTCATGTTTATAAAAGTTATATGGGCCCATTATAATGTTATTTATGTTACATTTTAAGCTACTCCATTTAAAATCACTGTAATTATGTTAAATAATTTTCTTTGATAAGCTTCCCAGATAACTTTCTGGTTTTAAATACACCTTCCTAAAGACAAGTAATGGTCAATTATATAGCTGCAAACAGTTTATTTCTATCACAAATACTTAAAGAGTTATAAACTGTTAAATGATGACCCTGAACAAAAAGTTCATTCTTTAATTCAGCATGAAATTCAATTGGAAAACCTTTAAACACCAAATATGAACATTCTGTTGATAAGCAAGAGTGAAAAGCCATGCTTAACTTAGTTTCCAGTGTAAAATATTAGCTTTGTTTTTGTTTGTACGGCATCATGTAACGTATACTACAACTTTTAAGACTGCACATTCATTGCTTTATGTCGTATATTATACGTCGTAGGATACTTTATTTCATCGCAAAACTGACTGTGCTTGTTAAATAGATATCAAGATACCAGTCTGTCTGAAAAAAAGGATTTATCAGTTTGCATTTAAGTTCCTACTAATTTTCCATGCACATTTACATTTGCAAAATAGTATATATTTGAACTTTTTATATCTACAAAGAAATGATTTGCCCAAAATTATAGATTTTAAAATTCATAAACAAAGAAAATAATAGCCCTCAAGTAACAGCACTTAGAAGGATATATTTCAATTTTCTGTCAAATTGTTAAAATAACATATTACTGAGCAAAATATATTATATTGCCATATGTTTATCTAAAATGTTAACAAAGACGAAATTAAATTGAGCCAGAAAAGCTAATATATTATGTTAAGTTTAGAGTTTTGTAATATTTTTCTGAAGAATTCTAAGTTTAATTGAGCTGCTTCTATTCAGTTATTTAAAGTGTCTGTAATGAGTTATTGTTTAAAGTGACTGTCTCGATATCAATTTGTATCCTGACTTTTAGCTGTGTATGCATATTGTGTCGCATTACAGAAGCTTTGAAATAAATTTTAGTTTATATACAGTATAGCTTTCGTTGTGGAATCAACAAAACTGTCCATCACATTAAGTTAGTACCTTGGATCACTTTGCTCAACCAATACTATCTAAAGAACTGCTTTATTTGTGAGAAACATGCATTTGGCTGGAAATAGAGAAAGTTGGTTATAGTGGTGAGTTTGACTTTAAGGCCATATGGTCATATGCAAGGAAATAGGTCAGCTGATACAACGATATCAATTCAATAAAGACTTTTCAGCTAAAATTGTGTCTGGCAAAATTTTAACGGGTGACATTCAAGTTATTGTAAAGTAGATTTTACAAAGTTTTTTAGAATGCTGAATAGAAATGTGAAATATTAAAAAAGATGTAGTCAAGGGATAAAATCAGATTTAGTTTTAGCAATAAATGTTTATATACCTGATGATAATTTCCACTAAACAGAACGTTGGCAAAACAGTACAGGAACCTCGCAAACATGATAAATGTATTCATTAATAACAATGGTTTACATGTATATGTGTACTTTAGATTAGAATGAGTTGTTAACTTGCAAGGACATAGATTCAAAAGGAGCATACACAATGCTAACTGTTCAACATTAAGATGACAATCTTCTCAGTATCAACATTGTCACCAATGATAGTTGCACATGCAAGGTTAAAAAGAAATGTGCATGAACTTATGCATACCTAATTTGCCATGTATACTTTTATTCAGCTATCTCTAAAAGAAATCATATCATTTAAATGTACAGGATATCATTATAAATCTCAGAAATTGATTTAGCAGTGTCTTATTGTCAATTGTGTAATATATGTGTATGGTATAGTTTACGAAATGATGAATGCTATATTCCACATATGTTCTTTGACAGTAGCGCAAGTATAAATCACGTTGCTTTTAGATGCAAAATATTTTTAGACACTTTTACTGTAATTCATAAATAACTATTTGGACTAGCAAATGCATTTTTAATCACTCTTCATGATGCAGAGGTGCTAGGGTTCTAAAATTTGGTCATCAACCACCATACTCTTTTGTGTATACCAGCAGCGAAGGCTCTGGTAAGTCTACCTACACATATGCACAGGCTCACCTGAGCCTTTATTGCTCAACACTGCGACAAGTACCAAAATCAAATGGGCTTATTCCTTTGATCTGTTCTTTCGTTACTAGTACATCTATTTTGTTTGATTTGAACCTTGCAAAGATTATTATTAGGCTGCAATTTTGTATCAACGATAATATTCATATTTGACATGCAACAAAATTCCTCTATAAGACTAATGGGTCTAAATGATAGAATAATGCAAAACAAATAGTTTATTAAAAGCAATAATTTGTTGCGAGTCAGCTATTTCAGCAATGGCTACATGATGCATTAATACTAACAATACTTGGGCCTTTTCTAAGTGATAAACAAATATCTTTCAAACGTATGACTAAAATGAATCATTAGAACAAATATTGTTTTGTTTGAATGCTTCACAATAGTTTAGAACCAGACAGAACAGATGATAAGTGCAATATGTCCTTAAAATTCTCTTGTTATGCAATTTACCATCTTAAATGGTATTCTTTTGTCGCCAAACTGGATATTGTTCTGATATAAAGCAAGTTAAACCATTGGGCAAAGATCGCTAAGTTTTTAAATCATTTCAGTTTATTTTTTTCAAAAGACTCTGATAAAGGACCGTTTAAAATTCTCAATTCCTGATTTTGATATATGCTTGATTGACCTACAATCACAAATTCTGAAAAGATTTTTATTCCTCAATGGTATCAGCATAGTAGTTGTAATTAATTGCTGGCTCAAACAATATGTGATAAATCTTACTAAGCTATTCCATGCTTAATATTATTGTGGTATCTAAAATACGATACAATATAACATAACAATGTTTATAAACTACACATGCGTTAACATATTAATGTAGTGAAACAACAACAATAATTTTCCTGAGGAGCATCTAGCATTTCTTCTGATAGGTTAAAAGACTTTATATGTGTCTTTAATATATCATTTCACTATTAAAAGAGGCAAATATATCAGTTTCAGTGAGATAAAATATATCATTCAATAAAAATTTGAGAAAATAAAATGCTGTTTACATATTTAATAAATCGCACATGCATTAAAAATCATTGTATGTGAATAAAGTTCAAATTTTATTCTTTTATTCATCCATGCGTTGTTGGTATTTTCCTTTAATGACAACTAATGGCAGTTTAATGGCAATGCATGTCCTACTAGCAGTGTAAACTTAAATAGTGTTACTTTGTAATTTGAAAATGTACTTAAAAGAAAGTAACGGTATACTCACAGTTATAACAGATCCTTCTACTTTGATAACATCATATTGCTAGTCATCTGTTTACAATTAAAAGTTATATTGTCATGTAAGAATATGGAGTAATTAGATAAGACTTCCAATTATTTTACAGTAACGTAAAATTTTTTGCTGTTGTGTGGTATCGCCCAAGCCGCTAAAGAGTAAAAATTCATTAATTTGTGGCTTGTAGAATGCGGTTTTAGAAAGTTATCGTGTACAAAACTCCCCTAGAAGGTATTTTGGTAGTCCAATGTCTAGTGACAGTAATGCATTACATAGTTATACATTTAAAGTAACATATATAACTGTAACATCAAGGTGGTGTATTGTTTGAATGCATACCGGCTGTTCCCTCCATTTAAAAATGTTTTAAGGCAAACAGCATGTCGATAAATAATAATTCGGTATAACTTGGTATTTGAAAAATAGAATTGAAACTATAATAGGGTAACGTAGGTAACATGCCTGCCAAAATATAGGTCAGAGAGCTAAGGTATGCCATTTGCATCTTATATAATATTGTTTCAGAAAATTATAGTAAACAATATTTTCCCTGCTGTGTGGAGTGGAGGGTCTAGCTATTTGAGCTTTCACTATCGCAGAATTTTCATTTTGGTACTGACGTCACTTTTCCATGTACAGACATCATTTTCAAGTTAATGTAACCTCTTTAAAATCCAGAGTCAGGGTCTTTGCTACAAATTCAATATGTCGCAATTAAAATTACCACAACTGATCGAACAGTTCATGTTTATGCCTGCTGGAATTCATAACACTCCACTTTCAAGCCTTAAATAAGCTAAAAATGGGTACGTCACTTTGTGACGTCACTGTGACGTTAAAACACCAAAGAAAAATTGTAAACATCTTTTTTCTTAAACAGAATACATTTTTCTACAAGAAAATGTATGTTTGACACTTTTACCAAACAATGCACACGGAATTACACAGCGGCCTACACTATGGTCTGTGGTCTGTAATTATGGCATTTCCTGGTCATACTCGGTTGTTTGTAGCTTTGTAGCTATAAAAGAAGCGATGCGCTTAAGCCTGTTCCCGCTTATGAGCTGAATACGTATACATAAAAATGATAACAAAATCAATACAAAAATATCATAAAAGTTACTTCATATATAATAGGATTACAAAGACAATTGCGCACATTTAGTATATACTTGTTTTATTGAAGATGTGAGGGAAATAGATCCAAGTAGGTCTAGTGACATTTTATGCCCCCCCCCCCCTAAAGGGATGAAGGCGTTATGTTTTTGTTGCAGATCCCATCGGCGTCTGTGTTGACGTTAGCGTCCAATTGACCTTTTTTTGGTTCTTTTGTTCAAATTATCTCAGGAACCAGTTGCCAGATTGGGACTAAATTTCATGCATATAACATTGAGGACTTCCTTGGGTTTGGAAATCTTGACCTAATTTCCAAGATCACAGTGGAGCAAAATAGGCCAAAATTTGAGCGTTTGGGGGCAATACAAGTTTCTGAATCACTTATGTGTTATGTTTACATGCTAGTATTATAGCCAATATTATGTTGGTTTGTTGTAAAAATAAAATCAATTTTAAACTAAGAGATTTTGGTACTTATTTCATATGCAAAACGCCATTTTTTAAACAAACATGCATACGTACACTGACACAGCTATCTAGTGGAGTTAGTGGTCCCAAATATCTCCTGATGCCTTACTTTATCTCTATCAGCAGTGAAGGCTATTGTGAGACTGAGTGGATGTGAGGGCTATTCTGCATGTTTGCTGGTATTTAATGTGATAAATACCAAAATCTTTTTTTTTGTATGGGCGACCAAATATATTTAAGTGCCCAGTTTAAACAGAACTTTATTTCATTCATATTTTATTTTATTCAAATACATTTTGTGATATACAAGTCAACAATACAATCACTAACAATACGAATCAAAGAATTACACGCATTCTCCATAATATATTGAGAAAGGTATATTCTTTTTTTTCTTTTTTTAGACCAAACTATACATTTTATGTACTTCAAATCATTAAGGTTGCAAACACAGTACAAGCCCATATTTTAAGAGGAAATAGTTAATCCATATACGCTCGCCTTTTTTGTGTGAAATGAGCAACCCAATGCAGACCCAGATCAGATGCAGCAGCTGAACACGGGCTTCTCTGTTTGCTCACAGAATGTTCTTTTGATTTTTTTTATACAAAAAATAACCTAACAGCACTTTCGTTGGATATAAAATCGTCCAAATGACAATGACCATGAAGTCCGTCAGGCGAACATGGGATAATAGTAGGGGAGCCAGAGATTAAAAAATTGGAAAAAAGTGGCCGGAAAGTAGCAGAATTTTAGACTATATTCTCAGTTAATATGGTGTTTCAGAAGAGTGAAAACAGATATTGCACAAACTTTAAGTCTTGCAAAAGATGTTTATTTATGGGGTAACCATAGCTACCCTCATGCAGGCTTCATGTAGTAGGCTATTCGCTATATTACTGAAAAGAAAAGTTATTTAGACCAGATAGGTCACATTTCCTACTATCTGCATATGGCTTTACAGTAACTTAATTAAAAGCACCAAACTAACAATAAGTTTAAATGACTAACGCTTACGAAATTGTTATATACGTTACTTACATTCAAATATTTTACTATTGTTTACTTGGCCATGGGCTGCCAAAAGACTTGTGGAGGGAGATTTTTGTACATTAAGATTTTCTTAGTACTTTATATATTATAAAATGTCTGTTAGCTTTTGATGAAGATGTGCATTTACCATGTAATAGCCAAGTCTAATACGTCATCATTAGATAATAAGGAAACTACTAGTATAGTGTTATTATCATTTGCATTGTTTTCTATTATATCGTTATGATTGATAATTAAATTAGATGTAGCTTAATAGCAGAATAATAATATTAGTTTAGGCACCTTGAAGTTCTGTTGTATACGTTACTTTCTTTTAAAACAATATTTTTGTGCAATGTTATGTGTATATGCGTTCAAACAGCTAGTAGGTGCAAATGAAATGACTACCATCTTAGTGCTAAAAATTAGATTGGAATTATTGTATTTTTAAACATTTAATATGAATGAGATACAACATCAACAAAATCATATTTGGTTTAAAGGGAAAAACTTAATATAGCACCTAAATGTCATTAAGTATATGTTTTAGGAATCATGTAAATAGGATAATTGATACCTATTTATTATTTATAACTAAATTGTTTCAAAAAGGCTTAAATAATTCTTTAAAATCTGTGCCACTACCATTTAATTGCTTCTTTTTATGCATTAAACGGCGTTAAATGACATATACAAGACATTTTCTTTCACCGTCAACAGCTCAATGAATAAATAAAAAGCACTCAGTAACATAGTCAGATTCATCACACATTGTAAAAGCTATCAAATATATGCATTTATAAACGGTTATTCGTTACAGCAGCTATACTTAAAACAATAAGGCACAAAATATACCTTAAAACTCTAAAAAATGTAAGATATTCCAAGCAGAAGACCAAATCAAGAAAAAACATTAAAGATACCTTCATCAGTGTCATATGAAACAAAACTGAAGTTTGTGGAAATCGTTATGATTTCTGTCTCTGTTTTAGCACCCGCCTTAGCTATCCTTGGGGTTGTAATATTTTAGAATCTACAGCGTGTCCGCTTTGGAAAAAGAGCATTATTTATGTTGGTAACGTTTATAACAAAAATATAAAGATCATTACTTTAATCATTGTGTTGCCTGGTTCTACACGTTTGTGAAGTAATGAAACAGGACAGCATTTATTCTTTATTACCATTTCAATACTTTAGAAACAGTCTGTTAATAAGTTGGAAAAGCTCCCCTGCATTCTTAGTATTTAAGACATTTCTAAATTATTAGACTTCGATAATCAGGACCTTGTGCAAACAACTTTCCAGAATAGGACTTGATTGATCATATATTCCAGAATGTTTGCAGACGTTTGCTTTTTAGCAATATAGCTTATCAGCATACGTGATAGAATCTACTTTAATGTTTTTTTTATTCAGCAGGACTTTATTTATGTTTTACACTCACAATAAGTAATCATAACAACCGTCATTCAGTCCTTAAAACTAACTAATTAATACCCATAAAACATGTACAAACTTGTAAAACGATGCTATATTTATGGTATATTGATAGTTCATGTAAAGGATAAGTTCATGTAATAGATACAAAATCCATTCTTATGCTACTTTCAAAGAATACTTTCAGATAGTATACTCAACAAATGCTATGCTGTATCATACTTACATATAGTACAATTGGCAATAGAGACAATGTAATCACTATCTGAGATATATTATAATACTTTTACAAATCGAAAGAAATACAATTTCTTATGCAGACGATTGATAAAAAAGAGCGACAGACAAATTAAACATGCATACATACTATTTGTTAAATTCATGCATACTTTCTTAGCAGAACATGTAAATCTATTGTTTGTGTAAGTAATGATACTAACTATTGTGCCTTCTCTATTGTCCATATAATTATTATTTTATTAGCACAGTAGATAACTTAATGTATGCCTTTTTGTCTTTATACCCTGATGTGTTTACAACTCATCTATTATTTAACGCACATAAAAGGAATCAATTGACAGTATTCCTGCAACATCTTGTTTAAAATGGGGTCCAATGACTGCTACGGTATTATGATAGAACATAACATCAGCTATATTAGCGCTAATTGCTAACACTAAGTTTGATCTTATGATTGCTATTTTTACTCTAAGATATTGCTATTCCTATGAACATTCTGATTAAAGTAAATAATCTTTTAAACGGTAATTTTAATGCGTTCAAGTTAAATTTGGCTTAAACATTTTCTCTCTGTTGCTCTGTTGTAATTTTATAAAGTTAATTTGGTATCGTAAATTACATCTGAAGATATCTTGATTTCTTGTATATGATTACTACCTTGCCATGTAAAACCCTTCCTGATGGATGATTTCCCCAATTTCAGCGGCAATAATTCATTTTGAATAACCCATTCAGTTTTAAAGTTTGCATTGCTTTGACAAATGATAAATAGTGTTAATTTAAAAGGACTATCAGTTTCATAAATCAAACGATGAAAGCCATGTTAAAATTTAGCTGAAATTAAAGTTCATAGCTAGAATAAATCCAAAAGTCACCTTCTGAGTTTTGCTATATGCATAAATAGATGTGGCTTAAACAATTTGCATAACAGAGCCAATCTCTTAAAAACAAGTGATAATAAACACTTATGTTTCCTTAAATTTAATGTTACGTAAACACCTTTTATTTTATATATTCATAAAGAAGTGATGCTGTCTAGATTTCCAGCAAACGTCTTCTTTTTATTAGTGAACATGACTAGGAAATGTCACAATCACAGACTCCTAATTGACCCACTGCACCTTCAGGAAGGGACACGGAACACAGATATCCACAATATAATTAAAGTGAAGCAACCAGCTCTCTTCCTTGTCAAGATGATTGCTGAACTAGAAACAAATTAGAAAACAAAGGCCCGATACAAAACTCCCACAACCAATAGGAACAACAACAAAGTTTCCAACATCCACACATCATTTCAGAAATTCTTCGATATTTTATCATAAAAGAAATCTGATTGATAGAACAGATATGTTATTTACTATTTTATATATTGTGATGATTGTGAACAGGTTTGACACAAAGCTTTGGCCCCGCTTCTGAATAGCTTATTAGATTGTTCTGTTCAATTAAAATAAAAAACTGTGCAAATATCTAAATTTGTTTTAGGTTTTCAGGCTCAGTTGTATATGGAAAACAGTTGAGACAAATATATAATCATGATATATATTTCGTTTATTTATAGTTATATATGTTACTTTAGCAAATTTGACTGAACAAGCTCAAGGGAATGTATCCTTGTTGAGATGTTGCATCAGAGTTATCATTTTATAAGTTTATAAATTGCATAACATAGCATGGAACATTAGCAAACAATGTGTTTTGTTTTAAGTCAAGAAGCATACCATTTCTTAAAAGAAAAATTTACAACCATATACACAGTCTCCTAATTAGTACTGATAACTTCTTTTGGAACAAATGCTCTTTTTATGCCTATCAAACACAGCCCTCTCCACTTTTTAATGAAACTAACTTTCCTGTGATGTATAATATAAGCTATTAAGCAATATGAGCCAGTGCATGAGATTTCCAACAATGTGGTATGTGTGACCAGCAAAGCCTCAGATCAGCCTGCGCATACGCGCAGTCTGATCAGAACCTTTGCTAGTCCCTTGAGTACTTTATGACTGTTTAGCTAATGACTGAACAACATTTGGAGTTTCTTAGCTTCATAGGCTGCAGAGGCTCGTCCGAGTCTACACTTGTCAAAATTCCACATTGTTGGAAATCTCATGCACTGGCTCATATTTGTTTGTCTTCAACTTTGTTTTATACGTTACATATTGAAAATCGAACACCAAAATGATATTTCACCTCAGAAATGTTGTTAAGTATTACTCTAAAGTCGGTGATATCAAAACAATTATCATAAGGTGTTTAAAAGCTAACAGAAAAAAGTGCATGCTTATTTTCAAACTTAAGAGGTTCTAAACTTATATAAAGTTTTATCTATGGTCATCTAATTAAACAGCTTATAACCGACAAAGTATTTATGTGAGAACGTATCTGTTTGCAGTTTTGAAATGGTCAGTTAACGCTCTTTTAAATACATGTTATCCTGAAGTTAAACACATATTGAAAATTTTGTCAAATGAAACTTTATAATAAAATATCAATAATTTTAAGGGTAAACTTGAAAATGTAACGTAAATGACATTATAATGGACCCAAACAACTTTTAAAAACATCAATATGTGTAGAGAATAGCATGTTCTTAAGATTCCATAAATGTTTTGTTCATTTAAATATTTCAACTTCTACCTTAATAGACTTAATAGACTTAATTGCATATTATTGTTTTTTAAGAAAATGAGGGGTAACGTATTAAACACACTGTTACAGGTATTTTTGCAAGACTTAAATTTAGTGCAATATCTGGTTTCATACTGCCTATACTATGTACTAAAGGATAAAACAAGTGAAAATTCTGCTAAAAAGGGGACATACCAAAATGCTTATTTTTGACATTTTTGAACCCTGGCTCCTCTACTATAATAAACAGCAAATTATAAAAAAACATATAATCATAATATAGTAGGCAAACCGTGGGAAACTCCCTCACAACCTGTTTAGACCACTTGGTGTCACCAAAGGAACACGGTGGCCATCAGGCACTAGAAGAATGTTGCAAAAATTTTGTTGAACAATCCATGGGTGGGACCGGGAGGGGCAATGATTTGGACTTCCCTGGCAATAGGTTTCCTTAGAAATTCTGGTACTGACTCTCCTCTAGAAGCAATTGGACCCCCTGGGTCCAATTGCTTCTCGAGGGAGGTCCGTATGTCCCAATGTGAAATACGGTGATGACTTAAAAAAAGGAAAAAATAACTGTTGTAAGGACCCCCACCCCCGCCGGAATTTGCTGGATTCACTCATGCATTCATTTTAATCAATTAAAGCCCAAATTACCATATACCACAGATAGAAGGCTGATAGTGATTTAGTTTGTGAAAACATCATCTAATGGCTCAACACCCTTGTTAAACTATACAGTAAAACCTGTGTAAAACGGTCACTCTCAAAAAGACCACAATTGTTTTTTCAAGACCAATTATCGCTTAATGCAGGTCAAAAGTATTGTAGTATACTCCAAGGGGAGCATTCTGCAATACTTTCGACCTTCATTAAGCTACCATTTGTCATTAAGATCTTAGTTTGTCTATTTTTGAGTGGCCGCTTAAGAAAGATTTTACTGTATACAAGTCTAGCGACCATTTTATGGGGTTAAGGAAACAGTACAGACCTATGACAGAAGCTGAAGAATATGGCGTATGATCAGGCTTACATTTTCTTAAATATAAATGAAAATTTCCAATCATCAATCCTAAAATTGAAAATGTACTCGTCCAACTGAAAGTATGCAAAAGTCCATTCTGCCTTTATAGGTAAATAACGCAGGCATGTTACAGTAGTGTTAAAGTGTCAGAATATAGATATCAGTTTCCATGGTGAGTAAAATCCATATTGCGAGTAGGGTGTGTCTCAGTAGTTCAGGGGCAGTAACTTTCACACAGTTCAACACTTCAGAACATCAGTAGGACCTTTTCCCCTGTGAAACATAAATAAACAATCAATTAGAGACCTGCATGTATATATAACAAGGGTGAAAGCTTTCAGGATTGTTCCTGAATTCAGGATTTTGAGCCCGACTTTCCATAGAAAGTCGGCCTCAAAATGCTGAATTAGGCAGATTATAATATCTTCTATATTTTACTTATTTTCAGATCGACCATTTAAACTTAAAATGGTTAATGTTTTGTTGATATACTACAAGTTTTAAGATTTTAATTTTTAAGTTCAGGATTTTAGAAATTTTGAAATTTCACACATGATAAAATGAGACATCATAAGAATGACACTTTGACTTTTTGATACACCAGAAAAAAATTAAATACAAAAGTCTTTAACAAACGCATTCGTAAAATAAATAGCAAACTACGCTTTCACTTTTGACAAATTCCACAAATTCCACAAAATTTACAGATTAACAGTACCTTTAATTCGTCAGTTAATGGTTTCCAAAGAGTAATACAAGGTGGCTGCTGTTTTGTTGTGTTTCTCTCCACATTTCCCCTGATATAGATTTTAAAAAAAATGACGTTCAGATATAATTTCTTCGTGGAAGATTTCTTTTTTTTTAAGAAATCAACAATGCAAAATTGCCCACCATTTATAGTTTTAACTTACCTGCTAGTGTTGACCCCAAAGCAAAGTTCAAAAATGTGAAATAACAAATACACATCAATATATGATAATCATATTATCAGGAACCAATCTGTGCCAAATCCAGTTTGATATGAGGAACATAAATAATTGGATACACCTTAATCACTATTATGATCAGTAACATCTTTCTTCTATAAAGTGCGGAGAATTTTATCTTTCAGTTATCAGTAAGAAAATGTATTGGTATTTTCATATCATATAGATATATGAATGGTTACCTCAAAATTATTATGGCCTACTATATATGTTCGAAAGTACAAACCCTTGATTGACTTGAAACGTTTAATCATCAAAGTTGAGCTAACACACTTCGTATGAATTTTGAGGCTTAAATAATAAACAATAAAATTTTGTTCTGAAAATAATATAGCTTTATATCTTTTGAAATCAAATAATTTGTTTGGAATAAAAATTATGCATGTCACTTTACCCAACCCACCTTTTTAAAACATTTTATTTCTATTGTCTGATGTGGCGACTGATGTTTTAAAATATAAATCTGATTATCTGTATCAAGATTGTTTTAATCAACACTGAAGCATGTCCAACAGAATTTATGGACTTCATGGCCCTAAGATGACTATGAATGTTGAATTTCAGAGTGTGTCCTTTAAAGAGACTAGATCTGTAACTATTAACATTTTTTGAAAAAAAATCTTTTTAAATCATTTGTAAAAATGTAATTAAGTTATGTTTTCACAATTAATATGTTCAGTACAGCTGAAAGCTGCATGGAACAGTGAAATATCTAATATAAACAGGTGATTATCTCTTGTTAGGAATTATTTACGTCCCTCCAATAATTCTAGACAGTTGATTTTTAGCATAAATGCTTCTGTTTTAATAGATATAATTTGTTAAGATTTATGAAAATGGAAAAAATGTTTGCCTGAATTTGAGTATTTTTACCGTATTCTTGAAAAATAGAAACTTTATTTCCAAAATTAGAATATCAAAAGTTACAGACTATGCAGCTTTAACTAAAAAACAGATGCTCGTTTGGAAGAAGATAACTAGTGATAAATTGAAAAAATTCACTTGTGGTAAAATGTTTGCTAGCCATATCAGAAGTCTTTGGTCAAATATTTAGATAAACCCCATTTTTTCTTTTTCTTTATATGTTCAACAATGATCAGCTCCAGTTTCATTGGAAGCATCGTTTTAAAACTCAACGCGAGGTACAGAAGTACTCGTATAGTAGGTTTCATACCAAAATTAGACCTCTTGGCCGTCTAACCTAGAATGGGAGCATAAAGGAGTCTTTTGCGCATATGTGAAAAGTATCAATTCTCGTATGTTAGCCCAATTATGATTTTCAATGTTTTTGCAAATAACATGGTTATACAGTTGTGTCTATTATTTCTAGGTCTATATCATTCGACAGTCTGCATGCCTGGATGTAAACCCAATCTTGGTTTATAGCTATTGTTTCCTTTTTAAATGCACGACGGTGGGTCAGGCCTCAGACTCAATGATGGCCCTGAGGTAAAGTTTTCATCTGCGGTTGATGCCTGATGCTTGTCTATGGCTGGGCCCACCGTGGCTTAGCTTGAGTTTTTTTTTAGCTCTAACTATCTGCGAGTCGTCAGTCGTTTTCTTTGTTTCATCATAGAGTGTTAATTAGATTAGATTATTTCTCTGTGATGATGCATTACATAAGGTAGGAAGCCTCCTTGCGAGCTTAACAATTTTGTGTTTTAACAACAACAGAATATTAGGGGAAACTTTTGTACCAGTAAAATGTATTTAAGCCCCCCCCCCCTTAAGTTGCTTAGGCTGCTGTATGTTCTAAGGCAGTGGTTCTGTTGCTGTTGATTCATTGTTTGTTGCTACTCCATTTGTGATGATGATGTGTTTGTTCCTTGTTTTGTTACACAGTACTTTACGTTCTTTATAGCTTTGCAAATAAGAGAGAGAGAGAGAGAGAGAGAGAGAGAGAGAGAGAGAGAGAGCTAGTTGCTTTACTTTAATCGTTCTGTTGCTCTTCCTCACAGAGCCGTTGGTTGGTCTGCAGTGTGTGATTGTGGTACACTTACTTTTATTTATGAATCTTTAATAGTCATATGTTACTCACAAACAAATTATGCATTCGTTCCTGAAGATGAAGTATCCTATTTAAAAGTCGTTGTTACATTTAAGAACAAGAACAAATGGTGATGTTATTTACACATAAATATGAAAGGCTGACTTTCAGATGGTTTGCTTTCATAGCTGGTGTCCGTTACTAAATTTGAATCGTTCTATCCTCGTCAGCGACTCTGCAAATATCAATATATAAACATACAGAAAGGGAATTCGATCATACAGAGGATAGCAATACCAATTTTGGCTCAAATGTACACGTCATGAAGCAAATCAAAGTCACAAATTTGTTTGCGACTTTTATTTGTCACACACATGTAAATGTTTCAGCCAAATATGATCAAGTATGGCTACCCAGCATGCACAGGTTGTGTGATAATTAGATATGCTTTGTGTTGACCAGACAGGCTATTATAGTTTAAAAATAGAGGGTTAGCATGCGTTGTACAACACACACGAAGGGTGACAACACAATAATACATGCAAAATGTGTCTGTGTGTTATTAGAATTATTATTAGTATGTAACTTTATTATTTAATGATGAATATAAAGACATGAGTCACATCATTGAAACATCTTTTGTTAAGTGAAAAAACACCTAATATTATTATTCATACTATTTCCAAAAGATATGACTATTTATATACAATAGGCAATGCCTTTCGTCGACGAGTGATTCTGTCATTTTCTTAACACGATTCTTGGAGAAGATAAAGTCATATAGTCGTCTTTTTGTTTGTATGTTTTCACACCTGAGCATGCCAAGACATAGGTCAAACCTGTCATGAACTTCTAAAAATAATCATAATAATGTATATACTACTTTGTTAACCTCTCTAAAATACATGTTATTTGATGTTTTGGTTTATTGATGATTGAAGCCAAACAACCATTGTGTAAATATAGATGTTTGCTGGTTAAACTTTCCATTTTACAATAACACATGTATATCGTTTAATTTTCCTTTGAAAATACAGGTTGCCAAATTTCCATTTCCTAAGCGACATTCGCCTGTGAATAAAGTCACAAAACGATAGTGCTGAAAATTTGGCAAAGACAAAAATGAATGTTTAAGTGGTCAATATTCGTATAGCTAACCCCTGTCTGGCTTTTGTATATGATAGACACATGCTTTGCTATGATGTGACTCAGCGATAATGGTTAACCATAAAATACGTCGATCTTTACACATCTTGAGCTGACACAAAACTTCGGAGACCATACTAGGACAAAGATTAAGCCAGAAAAATATATTCTTTAATACCCAACAGTGGCTGTGTTTAGTCTTAGACTAATCTGTGATGACCTTTTTTGAGGGGGGTTTTCTAGTTTGGCAATAATTTCACGAAGGAAGAGGGAGAAAGGTATACGATAGCCATCCTGATTGCATTTATACTTGTAAAGTTGGTCTTATTTGTGTATGTGCTAGTGTCTTTTCCTTTTGGTGGATCTTAATGGCAAAAGATAGTTTAATGAAGGTTGAAAGTATTGCAGAATGCTCCCCTTGGAGCATTCTGCAATACTTTTGACCTGCATTAAGCGATAATTGGTATTTAAAACCAATATTTGGTCTTTTTTAGAGTGACAGCTTTACACAGGTTTTAATATATTCATGTTTTGTTTTTCACTAGTATTTATCATTTGTTTGGGTTGAAGAGAGTTAGTCTGTATTAAGTAACTAACATAAACATTTATTTTTATAATTTCATATCAAAAGATATCTTGTGACTATAAAATAGAACTGCCTCGTTGCGATTCTAGTAAGCCTAAAATGTGGGGCCATTCGAATGGCATTTCACGGGTTGGCTGATAATGGTTCTTTTATCTACTGGCCACATACATTTCAAAGGAAATATTGCAGCACATAAGAGAAGAGCCTCAGAGACAGATTAGATATCTTTTGATATAATATAAGAAAG
The DNA here is from genome assembly GCA_964019695.1 of Loripinus fragilis. Taxonomy (NCBI): domain Eukaryota; kingdom Metazoa; phylum Mollusca; class Bivalvia; order Lucinida; family Lucinidae; genus Loripinus; species Loripinus fragilis. The sequence continues at coordinate 40,364,945 of OZ026515.1, forward strand.
TATTTTTCAGAAATATGCTCTTTGATCTTGATACAATGGGTTACATTGTCTGACTAAATAAATAATGTTGTTTCTATGAGATTATTCAACGATAAACTTTTGTCAGGGCATTTGAGTGTTGAGATAGAATATATAAAGATGTACAGATTTGTAGCATTTAGAGAAGCATCGTTATAAGTAAAGGCTTTAACTTCAGGAACAATGTATGTTTGATTTATTTAGGAAACATAAAAAGGGTAATCTTAAAAAAATGTTGTCTATATTCATGCAAATTATGTTTTCAATATACCCTCATAGTGTTTAAGTACAATTAATGACATGAATTTTAAATACTTCAATCGTTTTCTTTAATCTTACCAGTTTTCACTTTAAATTTCAGATTTTATGTTAGCCGTGTACATGATATGAGTAGTGTGTTTTCCGTTCTTAGAAAATTTAAACAAGATGACACACACAGTTATAGTGTAAGTGTTAATCATAATACGACGGTAGAAGTTGTATACCAAAATAAAACAGGATAACACACGCAGTAATTATGGTGCAGATGTTAATGATAATGTCGTGGTAGAAGTTACAACCCAAAATAAAACAATATAACACATGGAGTTATGGTGTGTGGGTTAGTCATAATACCATGTTAGAAGTTATTACCCAAATTAAACACAATTACGTACAATAAAACCTGTGTAAAACGGCCACTCAAAAATAGACAAATAAAGATTTTAATGACAAATGGTAACTTAATGAAAGTCAAAAGTATAGCAGAATGCTCCCCTTGGAGCATTTGGCTATACTTTTGACCTGCATTAATCGATGATTGGTCTGGAAAACACATTTGTGGTCTTTTTGAGAGTGGTCGTTTTACACAGGTTTTACTGTCTGTTGTATGTGTTAGTCGCAATACCACAGTAGCTGTTATAACTCAATATAAAACAAGAACACATGCAAGTAAGGTGTCGGTATTAGTCTTAATACCATGGTAGATGTTATATATTAAAATAATACAAGATGCAGTTATGGTGTTTGTGTTAATGTTTTTTGTAAAACCATAGTAGAAGATATATACCAAAATTAAACAAAATAACGAATGTGGTTTTGGTGTTCATACTGATCATAATACATTTCAGTTCTTTGGTGCAGTCTTTGCTTCTAAAGGACGCCCTTTTAAGAACACATTAATATTATTCCAAAATAAATCCACATTACACGCTTCTGGTTTCAGTGTATGTGTTAATCATATTGTCATGGTGGGTTTGTTTGTTTATTTGATTTTTTACATCCCAGTTAACATTCTTAAATTTTGTCTGGCCATTTCCTGGGTTGAGCCAGTACTTAGTAGTGAGATTAAAGTTTCTTGCTCAAGGGCACAACACAGTGATTCCAGTGAGGCTCAAACCAAGGACTCATTGATCTCAAGAAGAGCACTGTGCTGCTCTTGCCCAGGTATAAGTTACAAACCAAAATGCAACGATATAACGCATGCTGTTATGGTGTACATGATAATCATAATACCATGGTAGAAGGAATAGCATACCAATATAAAAAAAAGATAACATATACTATTATGGTGAACATGTTTTTCATATTACCATCATAGAAGTTAGATATCACAATAAAACAGGATAATATATGCAACTATGGGGCACCTGTTAAGCAAAGTTGTAATTCAAAATAAAACAATATTTCATATGTTTAGTAATACTGAGCATGTTAATCACAATACCATGGTACGTTATAGACCAAAATAAAACGAAATAACATATGCTGTTGTTGTGTACATGTTAATAATAAAACCATAGTAGGAGTAGTAACGTACCAAAATACAACAAGACAACACTTGCTGTTATGATGTATGCGTTTATCATAAAACCATGTCAAGAGTAGTAACATACCAAAATAAAACAAGACAACACATGCTGTTGTAGTGTACATGTTAATCATAATACCATTGTAGGAGTAGTAACATTCCAAAATACAACAAGACAACACATGCTGTTATGGTGTATGCGTTAATCATAATACCATGGTAGGAATAGTAACATACCAAAATAAAACAAGACAACACATGCTGTTATGGTGTATGCGTTAATCATAATACCATGGTAGGAGTAGTAACATTCCAAAATAAAACAAGACAACACATGCTGTTATGGTGTATGCGTTAATCATAATACCATGGTAGGAATAGTAACATACCAAAATAAAACAAGACAACACATGCTGTTATGGTGTATGTGTTAATCATAATACCATGGTAGGAGTAGTAACATTCCAAAATACAACAAGACAACACATGCTGTTATGGTGTATGCGTTAATCATAATACCATGGTAGGAATAGTAACATACCAAAATAAAACAAGACAACACATGCTGTTATGGTGTATGCGTTAATCATAATACCATGGTAGGAGTAGTAACATTCCAAAATAAAACAAGACAACACATGCTGTTATGGTGTATGCGTTAATCATAATACCATGGTAGGAATAGTAACATACCAAAATAAAACAAGACAACACATGCTGTTATGGTGTATGCGTTAATCATAATACCATGGTAGGAATAGTAACATACCAAAATACAACAAGACAACACATGCTGTTATGGTGTATGCGTTAATCATAATACCATGGTAGGAGTAGTAACATTCCAAAATAAAACAAGACAACACATGCTGTTATGGTGTATGCGTTAATCATAATACCATGGTAGGAATAGTAACATACCAAAATAAAACAAGACAACACATGCTGTTATGGTGTATGTGTTAATCATAATACCATGGTAGAAGTAGTAACATACGAAAATACAACAAGACAACACATGCTGTTATAGTGTAAGTGTTAATCACAATACAGGTTACATATACAAGAAAGCAAATAAAATAACCAAAGTTAGCATGATACATACATATATAGCAACTGAACCAGCTCATATAAATACAATACATTCGGAAATTTTCGCGAGAATTTTATCTTCGCAATTAGTGAAATAAGACATATTTGCGACGTTAAAATTCGCGACTAGGGCATAATTTACCTATATCATTCAACCAGCAGAGTGATTGCACGATTTCGCTAGGATTTTGTTTCACGAAGCTTCGTATATTCGAAATTTTGCGAAAATAAAACTCCGCAGACATTTTCCCTTTCTGACCTAATAAGCAAACTTTGCACATAAACATTTCAAAAGTCTCTACTCTTTTTTGAAAAAAGTGTAGATCCAGATAAGCTGGCTTTAGATGAATCGATCTGATCAGGATTTACACTTCTTTTAATACATACGATGAATCTGTATTTATAATAATTATGGCACCTTTGGAATGGTTAGAATAAAGCCAGGTCTTCAGAAGAGATTGCATAAATGAAAATCAGTTTTTTTGTTTCTCAGCCAAAATACATGTTGTGTGTAATCAAAAGAACCATCTCATTGAGATGGTTCTTTTGAATACCCACATCAGATGTTTAAACTGTTGGATTAGAAAATATTTACAATTTTATGCTAAAATTGCTTAAACACATGAGAAGAGAATAGGACTTTAGTTAAGATTGCGTAGCGAAAATTTAATTTTCTTAATCCTCAACCAAAACATATGTTGTGGGTACTCAAAAGAACCGTCTCGATGAGACGTTTCTTTAGAGCACCTAAACATATGTTAAAATTAATGGGTAAGAAAATATTTACAACTTAACTCTGAAAATTTTTGTTTATCTAAACCTATGAGAGAAGTTTATGTAAGCATGAAATGATCTGCCAAGAAAGTGCAGACGCACAAGTTCATCTGGTTCTTTTCTAGTCGCATATGCTGTAAGTAAAAGTATCAATTTATCATATGAGCTGGTTCAAATAACAACACATAGGTTAATAGGAAATGGTCATTTTCTTTTTCTTATGCACAACTGGTGTTACTTTTCTCACGGTGTCCTCTGCCTTAATTGGTGAAATCAGCTCCTCAGCAATTGAATATAATCCATCCACTGTCTGAAAAAGAATAGACTCAGTTCTTGAGATCATGGCACTTATCCCTTATGTAAGCAGTGAAGGCTCCATATGCCCAGTTATGCAAAAATTGTTTGCATTAAATGGGATTCCATCTTAATTCTTGACTTTAAACATGTGTTTTAGGTGCTCAAAAGAACCATCTTAATTATTTTAAGATACACATTCTAATCTGGCGGTATGATGCTCATTCATGCACATGATAAATTGTTCCTGAATTTGTTTTTCAATTTGAAGCTACGCTGGAGAAGAATTTCTAATTTGCGAGTGCTGCTGTTTTTGTCATTTGCAATATACTGATATACAATTTTCAAGGCAAAATTTAAAAAAGTGAAACTTTTAGGGGGTTATTAAATAGTTCACAGTTTACCAGTTTTACTTAACTGCCCTTATTCATAAAAATAAGGAATATGTTTGCCCTAGATAGAGCTTTAGATTTAGGCATTATACTGCCAGTTAGACAATTTCATGAAAAGCTACTGTTAAATTATGACGACTTATATGCATTGAAGAATATGTGAAAATTTATCACGTATTTTTCAAGTACTTCAGAAAACACATATGGAAGCTAAAATCAGTATTTTGCGATGTTTAACGAACCAAATAAGTCACTAAAACTATGCTCCAGGCGTACAAACCAGAAATTGAGGTTTGTGACTTTTAAATGAACAGTATCCTTAGATTACATGCAAAACGAAACGTGGTTTTGTCAACCAGCGAAAGTATAGTTCATCTCATAATCAACATGATTACTACCAAGTCATATGATTTACATGATTCGTTGCATTCTAATTTTTTTTTTTGTTAAAAAATTAATGAGCCAGTGCATGAGATTTCCAACAATGTGCGACCAGCAAAGCCTCAGATCAGCCTGCGCATACGCGCAGTCTGATCAGAGCCTTTGCTAGTCGCTTGAATATTCTATGAGTGTTAAGCTACTGACTGAACATCATTTGGAGTTTCTAAGCCTAAAAGGAGGCTGCACAGGCTCGTCTGAGTCTACACATGTCAAAATGCCACATTGTTGGAAATCTCATGCACTGGCTCAATTTTATATCTTTTCAGAAGTCCAGATGGAGACAGTAAACTCTTTTATTGGTATGTATTGTGGACCACTTGTTGGACTCGTGCGCGGATCCAGAGGGGGGACAGGGATCCAGAACCCCCTCCCCCCCTTGAAAATCACAATCATATAGTGTTTCTTAGTAATACTGGTCCTGATCCTGAAAATCACAAAGCTACCAAGCCAGCATTCAAAGTTGTGCCATCATTGGCACGCCATTTAAAAGGCGTTTCACTGGCGGGCCGATGTTGTCCCGCTTTTAGTGGTATTTTGATCCCCTCATTAACTAAAAAAAAGAAAGAAAGTAGGACCTCCTCTGAATAAAAACTTTCTGGATCCGCGCATGTGACTGGTGGTTAAGGTAATGTGCATCCTTCTAAAATAGTGTACAATTGATAAATGTGCAATATGGATACAGATACAATTAAAAACCGTAACATCGAACTGAATTTTTGATGTCACGTATGACGTCATAAATGTGTGATGGTGTTGCATAGCATGTATGTCATTCAATATTCAAACCACAGAAATCGGAGGACTTGGAGAAACAAAACTGAAAACTTATAAAAGCCAAACAAGTTAAGCATAAATTATTCATTGTAATCTAGTTAAAAGCATTGATACCAGCAGTGTGTGTTTTATTCATTTATAAGAAATTTACATCCATTTAAAATTCTGCAGCTGACTAAAGGAAGTGAAGTCATCCAAAGTATGTATATTCTTCAGTGAAAAAACGTTATATAGCACATTTCACTGGTGACTAAAACATAAATTAAAGCTACTATTTCTCAATAATTTGCTAGATTGCATATATTAAAAATCGTTTTGGAGATGTCCAGCAATGACAGTTGACAAGGTGGCAATATAGAAGTTTAAGATAAGAAGTTTAACTACAAGTTCTTGATGTACTTCATGTGGTTGTTAATGCTCTGTCTCCCTTCCTTACGGTGCCATGGGTTGGTCTGCAGTGTGTGATTGTGGCATTTCCTGGTCATACTCATCTGCTTTTTTTAAAAATAACTGGGGGAGGTGCGAAATTCATTTTATTACATGACGTCGAGTCTTGGAGTGATATAACGCCATGTGATAAAATCAATAAACCATCTTGAAGAGGATGAGAGACATGGTTGCTTTGTTTTTATTGTCTTTTGGATGTCTTGCTACTGTAAATATCCTGTGCCTCCTCCTCACGGTGTCATGGGTTGGTCTGCAGTTTGTGTTGGTGGTATTTTCTCATCATACTAACTTACTTGTTTTAAGTAACGTTACATAATGACATCCAGCATAATATTGCGTAAAAGAATGCAAAATATTGATGTTTTTATGTCAAAAATGCGAGTTTACGTAATTTTAATGTCCTGTGTTAAATAGAATCTAAAATTCATGCTCCTGTATTATTGAATTCATTAAACACGTGGCGAAAAAACACACAATAAAATGCTCGACAAGCCTCACATTTTATCGCTTTTCCTCAACTCATTCAATACATTCAATAAAACATGAGCACTCAAGTAAGATCCTCTATACATAGAAATCATAACAAATTCATTTCTATCGTGCAAACCAAGAGTGACAGTGGCGTAATACTTTGACTACAATTGCAAATAAAACAATAACGTGTACACTTAACTTGAGCATACGCAAATCGATAAATCACTTGTGTATTAATCCTATCCTGCGGATAGGATTAATACACAAGTGATCTAATGATTCTAAAACCCTGATAACTTTGTTAAAAAACATGACGTCACTGCCACTCTTTGCTGGCAGGAGAGTACATATATATTTACCTCTTCTCTCCTTAAACTCTGTACCAGAGGTTTTTCTGTCTTTGAATACTTCCAATAATCCTTCCTACGCTGAGTGTCTGGCAAGCTTTTAGTTTCTTCTCTACTATCGTTGTCAAACGCCTTCAAGAAAGACATAAAACTAGATAAAACAAACAATATGGGTTTAGTTACCCAATATATAGCTACGGTAAAAACGTCTTAAGTGGTCACTTAAAAAAGAAGACCAAAAATTGGCTTTCAAGACCGATTATCGCTTAATGCAGGTCAAAAGTTTTGCAAAATGGCTTTCAAGACCGATTATCGCTTAATGCTGGTCAAAAGTTTTGCTGAATGGTCCAAGAGAGCATTCTGCAATTCTTTCGACCTTCATTACGCTACCATTTGAGCCGCGACATGTGATTTCCAACAGTGTGGCATTTTGACAAGTGTAGACTCAGACAAGCATGTGCAGCCTCCTTTTAAGCTTAGAAACTCCAAATGGTGTTCAGTCAGTAGCTTAACAATCATAGAATACTCAAGCGACTAGCTAAGGCCCTGATCAGACTTTGCGTATGCGCAGGCTGATCTGAGGCTTTGCTGGTCGCACATACCACATTGTTGGAAATCTCATGCACTGGCTCATTTGACTTTAAGACCTTTGTTTTTTTTCAAGTGGCTGTTTTACACAGGTTTTACTGTACTGCAGTCCTGTAAGACCCTTAGCTGTTTTCATACAAATGCATGCAAGTAGCGTAAGGCTCAGACTAAACTTTAAACTTCTAGCCCCATTAGGTAGATGTGTGTACATGTTTTAAAAGTGACCTAGCTCACATGTGGAAGTACTATCTCGTACCTCATGAACGGTTCTTTTACACGAATATTACATGCATTATACTGTTTTAATATTTAACTTTACAAGGATAAAATCATCCAATATTTGACTACCTATTGACTTACAAAAAGAATGATTGTATTCAATCTTATTAGTGTACATGCTCCTATAAGCATGTCCTGTGTACTTTTTGGTTGCTAATACAGTGTTATAAAAATAAACGCAAACTGAACATAATGTTTGATAACTAGAGCTATTTCAATGACAATCATCTAAAATTTGCAGGATACTTAGATTAGATTGTCTCTTATCAGCAGCATGTTTTCTGTCAGCTTCCAAGGGTACCCATGTAAGAAAAAGTCACAAACACAATATGTAATGAGAACTTATTGTATCCTTTGGTTTACAGACTTCATACGCCTTCACACATTTGCAACGATATTTTATCATTTTCCATTATTCCTCTGATATACTAACAACTTTTGCAAAAATAGTAAGTCAGTATGGCCACAATCACAAACTGCAGACAAACCCATGTCAGCGCGAGGAAGAGCCATACAACAATCATGAGACACCAGGAAGACAAACTAAGCAAAGCAACCAGCTCTCTCTTCCCCATCAAAATGATTGCGAAACTAGAATGGACAAATAAAGTAACGCACAACAAAACATAGAACAATTACAGAATCCCACAATGGGAGTAACAATCAACAACGAACTAACAACAACAACAGAACCACCGCCTTGGAATGTACAGCAGCCTAAACCACCGGGGGGGGGGGCTTAAATTCATTTTACTGGTACTAAATCTTCGCCCTAGATTGTGCTTTTAATGGGGCACAAAAATGTTAAGCTTGCCTGGAGGCTTTGTAAAGAAGATCGCAAAAGAGGCTGCGGAGGCTCGTCCGTGTCTACACCTGTCAAAATGTCAAATTGTTGGAAATCTCAATCCACGGCTCATAACATATTGTGTTTGTGACTTTTTTTTCATGGGTATCCTTGCAAGCCGACCGAAAACATGATGTTACAGTGCGTGAAAAAAATATGAAAATCACCCTACTGATTATGCAGTTTGCTTTTTTTTGTACACACTCTACTATATAAACTTCTGGACTCGAGGTTATCAAGCTATTTTTCACGCTTAACTGAACTTAGAATGGAATTTCAAAGGCTCATAAAAACTCAAAGGCAAAAATATAAAGCTTTTTTTTATTTCTATAAAACTCGCAAATTATATATTTTATGGGTGGAATTTTAAAATGTATGAACAGGATAAATTTCAAGCTCAGTTGAGTAAACTTTAAGCATAAAAAGTTTTATGATATTGGGGCCAGATTTCCCATCACTCTAGTTTGGCAATATAATTATAACTGTTTTTGTAGATGTTTAACGTCCCAGTCAACAATTTTTCAGTCATGTTTAGATGGCTACCTGTCTTCCTGGGTTGAAACCAATTTTAAGTAGAGGATAAAGTGTCTTGCTCAATAACACAATACAGTGCCTCTGATAAGTCTCAAACTCAAGGGATAAAAGTAAGAAAGATGGCAAAGATCAGGAATCGATACAATCAAGCACCACACCTGACCCAGGATACCAATGGATAAGTGACAACATCCCAATTAGACATCACAAACGAAGCCAAGAGGTCAGCCTTTTCCCAGCAGGTGCCACAAGGCATCAGGAAACAGACGTGCATGAAAGCATAACAAAACAAGACAGAAATAACATAAATGATCCACAAAAGAAGCACCGCCTTGGAACGGTCAGTAAAACTTTTTACTGGAGGGCTTAAACCTGTTTCACGGTGCACCAACCTCACCCTAAGTTTAGATGTGGATCAAGACACATAGATGTTTGGTTTGCATGAAAGACCACTAACTCTTTTTGTGGCTTTTCCATGGGTAGAAACCAGTACTGGGCTGGGAGGGTTTATGATTTGTGTGTTCATTATATGACGGGAACTCCCGAAGGCTCAACCGAAAGTGGTTTTATGGAGAAGCCAGGAATCGAACCTGCGACCCCTGGTTTACAAGACATAGCGCTTATCCACTACACCACGGGGGCTTCGCTAACTCTGGAAAGGGCCCTGTGCCAAAAGGCCATTTCACAGTGTGCTTTGTGGGTCAATATGGTAAATGTTATTCTACCAAATAAGTTAATGAAATATCAATTATTTAACATCTTAGAGGTACCTTAACAAATTGTTCTTAGATAAAACAGAAAAGATATGTGTTGTAGACATAATTTACATACAACCACTTTTGTTATTTGTTTGAAGAAAAAAAGGCATAAATGTTTATTCTTCACAAAAGGTGTTTGGTTGTTCCATTTTATGCACATTTAATTATTTTTAGTCCTAAGCTACCAATAAACACAGCTATGAATGTTTTAGAAAAAACAATACAATTCATTCAAAGGGTCGTTTTACATATACACTGAAACAAAAAGTAAACGAAAATGAAACCGATTTGCATCATTTCGTTTTTCTCAGTCCTTTCATATATGAACCGAATCCTGGGACGAAATTTTACAGACTTCCCAATATTGTTCCAAGTCACTTCCTTTCGGTCGTGGTTTTTATATCTGCCCTGGGCTTTGTCCTACTAAAGTCTGTAATCTGTAGTGTTGTACTTGTAAAATAATAGCCATTATTGCCTTGCTGGACGATCCCTTAAGACTTCCATGATAAATAAAATTTATATAACGCACGTGGTTGCCTATGTGCAGGTTAATTTAAATTATGCAGTGTGATGAAGGATAAAAACCTGGCATAGTTGTTGTATTCGGCCACCAAAACCAAACAAAATAGAATCAAATTCGTGCATGTTTTCATTTTGGCATCCAGCGTATATGTGAAAGCATTCATAGGTTTCAAGGCATTCTATTTTTTTGTTTTGATTCAGTTTCGTTTTGGTGTAAATATTGTAATGGCCCAACAAAAAAGAAACAGAACACAATTTCTTCTGAAAGAAAAGACCTACATAATACAGTTTTATTTTTTACACAGTGGATACACGAGTATCTTTAAGGATGACAGGTCAGAGCCCAATTTCGTATCTGCCCAGATAGCTCACTTTCAAAACTCCTCTCTAGAATTAAATTCACCTTTTAATTGCTATACACGTATTTAATCCTGAAGCACTTCCTAAAATTTGCTACATTTGTCCTTTTTCTCTTTTTTGTTGCTTCTCCAATTATAAGCCAAATAAGATATTAGACTTCATGTGAGTCATCTGCCAGCAGACCATTCCCATGGTATGTCTTATCCCTGACCACGCAACATAAAGACATATGGAACATAATTCGTCGTCTTTGGCAGAAGAGATTACCATATTAAGGTTTAATTTAGTCATAATGCAGCGAATAGTGTCAGTTAGGCATGGCATAAATAAACTCGTCAAAATAAGTTAAGCCCCATGTCACTTTTTCCCATAGCCATAATGTTAAATTCCTAAAGTTTAGTTGTTTATTTCAAAAATATCGATGGTAGATGAAAATTCTAATTCCATCCAAGTTAGACAACAATGTCTTGGGTGTAATTACACAAAGTTTGAATTGACAATACCGATTTTCTTTGGGTGTGTGCTAAATTTTCCAAGAGTATCCAATTTTTGGCCAATTTTACTATAGGAATGATAGGGAACGACACGGGACATTTACTGGAATGTGTGGAGCTCTATGGAAAACTTATCAATAAATCTGAACCCTAGCACATGCTAAAAGGAAACATTGCTGCTACTTCGCTGAAAATGTTATGGAAAAATCTCTATTCAATAAAAAGTTATGATAAATTAAACATGAATGTATTTACATGAAGTCTATGGAAAAATTTCTGGTGGGGCTTAATTTATTTTGACCAGTTTACATGCATACCCACAAATATAGCCATTTAGTTTCACTATCTTAACGCTTTTCTCCCAAATTTACCAGAAGAATTAAACAGAGAATGACGTGGTCAATTAGGCTCCTTTCTGTCAATATTCAAATCTTCTGTTGAAAAATATTTATATTTGGCAGGTACTTTAATTTGGCACTATATGCAAAACAAACAAAAATCGCCAAAATAAGATACCACAAAATACAGTTTTGAAATCAGTAACACAATAAGCAATAATTGGTTACTAATCCATAGTATATCTGTGTCAATAAAGCAACTTAAGAACATTATAGTCTGTTTCAACATCGTGAAAACCCTGTCTTTAAGATAAAAAAGGTCCCTCTTAAATGAAAACATATGCTCCCTCTGTGGAGCATATTCTTTCCGTGAAAAGATGCCACGAATATTAACACTCAAAGCGCCAAGAAAAAATGTATCTGAAAATGTCGTCTCCTGAAGTTGTCTGCTGCAAATAATTGCCTTACATTACTGGCGAATTAAGTATAGTAGCAAACAGCGTGGACCCAGAACAGACTGCTCCCATAGGAGCAGTCTGATCTGGGTCCACACTGTTTACAATGGAGGCTTCTTAAAAATTTCAGCTGACGATAAAAGCAGACTTTTGTTGCAATTGGCGCTTTAAGGGTTAAGTGTTTTACCGTACGAGTATAGCACAATATAACATGAAATATATCGATAACACATCAAAAGCTAATATCAAATCACAACGACATGGTCTACTACAGCTAGGCAAAACAAAAACACCCTGTAATACCTACGTCATCAGAATCTTGAGCGTCATCCCAGTAAGATACACGTGCTGAAGCTGACTTGATACGTTTACGCCTCAGTGAACAGGAAGAAGCAGGTCGGTGGGGAGGAGGAACATGCATCTAGGTGAAGTAGTGAAAGCATGCATATATTTATAATGAGTATAGACAGGCTTAGAACTAGAAGGAATGAGAATCAATTGCAACTAAATCATTACATATATACAAATTAGATAACAAGAAAATGATAACCAGGCGACCATTTTGGTGGCCATCTTGACAAGTTGGCAATGATAAGACGTTTTATGATATACAGTAAAACCTGTGTAAAACGACCACTCCCAAAAACCCCAAAAGTGTCTTTTAAGACCAATTATCACTTAATGCAGGTCAAAAGAAATTGCAGGTCGCATTCTGCAATACTTTTGATCTTCATTAAGCTACCATTTGTCATTAATGTCTTTGTTTTGTCTATTTTGAGTGGCTGTTTTACACAGGTTTTACTGTAAAACGGGAGTTATGAAGTAGGTGATTTAATTTTGAAGAATCCGTTTTCAGTTTACATCAATAAATTCTGACAGTCGCTTTTCAAGCCTGCAAAAGGCAAGTTGTCAATGGTATAAAATGAGAGTTACATGTATACTGAAACCAAGTTCTAATCCGTCAGCTTACATTTTTACGCTAGTTCGGAAAGTGAAAGATAGTGTATACAAATTTCATGCTTTTTTAAATGAAGCAATACTTTGCTGAGACTCTGCAAGTTATTTCATTTAAAAATGACGTGTACTTCTTGGAATGACGAAGTTAGAGAAAATGTACCCTCATTTCAAAACGTCACACGTTTTCTACAATATAAACCATAACACAGAGCCATTATCCATTAAAGTTTTTGTTTGTTTGAAGATTTTACTGGTTACCGTGATATAAGAAGAATAAACCTCAAAAGTTTTGTTTCAATCAGACTCGTCGTTTTGCTACTCAACAACATAAGACAAATACATTTAGCAGGGTAATCATTGAAATTTAGCCTTAAGATTGCAATTTACATAGAGAATTTGCACTGCTCTGTACGTTTTATTATCAGCAACACAGCATTGAAATTTTCAGCGAATATCTTTTATTACAAGACGTGACCGTTCTTCTTAGAGAATTGAAAAAAGCAAAAACATAATGCTACCAAACTCTCACATTGAAACCGGAAGTTAACAGTAGTCGTAAAGCTTTAATCGCCAAAATTGGATTAATCAAGTTCTACTGTGTTTGGCCTACCGTTTTCAAATAAAATTAAGTGGATTTAACAATTTTACCAGATGCTACTGGTGAAATTTCAAAAATCTTGATTTTTTTTTGAAAAATGCAACATTTTCAAATATGCGTATAATATCTACCATATGCAAAATTTCAATTGTTTGGTGTTTTTAAAGTCGGACAGACCAGTTTGTAGCCACCACGTCAATCTTATAAAAACTACTTTCAAAACCATTTTTCTTTAAAAAATGATTTTTGCATTTTAACCCAAAAAACTTTGAAGCAATAGAAACTTGTTCAAAACAACGATAAACGTTTGCCCATTAAAATGCACATATATAGGCAAAAATTCATTTCAATTTTAGTAGCGTTTGTTCAGAAATAATGAGTTAAAAACTGACCGATTAGAAATTGGTTTAAGCTTATCAAGTAAGTTCTCCAATTTTGAAGGTTCCTTTTTGCAGATTTTATCAATATTCTGAAAGTCACTTTCTAAGCCTGCTATGTTAGAATGAGAACAAGGGGTAACAATTGGAACATTATAAAACATTAAAAAAGGAAACATATGCAAGCAAACATCAGCAAAAGCATTTTCAGCAGTTTGAGTAGAAAGCATTTATGGCAGTTATAACAATAATTTTTATACATTTTCCCTCATGCAAGCATTATCATTTTCATGTGACACCCAAGTTACTATGTCGTGGTATGTTTGGCATATTTGACATGAAATCAAACATGTCAACCATGCCAAAAAATGATACTTTACATGCAACAAGATAGTAATGGAGGAATAATATCGATGGTAACCTTATCATATTTATACCCTTTGTAAGGTCATGGTTGGTGCTTTGTTTTCGCATGATGCCACAAACTTAGTCAATTTATTGTTGCACTTTTATCTGGTGTAACGTACAAATAAAAAAATATGCAAAACAACCAGCATAATGGTTTTGCATGCATCAATATGTTTTCAGATGATTGCCGCTTTTATGAAAAGGATGTGGAAATCATGTGTTTTATTGAAAGTGTTGACAACATCTTCATAAATAATCTTAAATGAAGTGTGTTGTGATCAGTCAGGAGACAGAGAACACTTGTTGTTGTCAACATAATATGGATTTTTTTCAACAAAAACAGGAACAACAACAATAATGTGTATAAAAATATCCAGTGATAAAAATGTCCATTTAATTTTGAGTACAGTATTATAAAGTTTTTCCGGATCATGCAACCAAGTAATATAATTAAGGAACAACATTTATTAAGCTATATACACATGCTTATAAATAATAACAGCATAGTAACAATATGAACAACACAAATGAATGACAGATTTTCGGATATAAAGCAGAATACTGCTAAAGCTGGTGCTAGGGGTGTAAGAGTTTCCTTCTATTTAACAGACTTGATAAAATTGAGTTTGCTGATTTCAAATATTTAGGTGATACCTGTATTGAGGAGGTATACCATTGGATATACCGTAGGAAATTTAGTTTTATTGTGACGCTTGAGCAGAGCATTATAACATTATTTTCGAGCATATACCGGATGATATAACTCCCAAAATGAAATTTTGAATATTGTTATCCCCATTCTAATGCATTTCTACAGTATTGTCTCCATTTGGACCATGCAAGCTGCACGAACCCGCATGTCATCCAACGAAATGTGATGTAATTAATCTAGTAACACAATCAAGTGCATTAGAATGTAGGTTATATTTATTTCTGAAGGACCCGTTTTGCCAGATTATTTAAAGGTCGCAGCAGCTTTCAATATGTCGTGCGGAGTTGGTAGATTTTCTACCTGCACATTGATACAATGTTAATATTTTTTCATAGTATGTTTCCTTCAGGAATATATTGTTCTGATGGAAAACAGAATTCTGCTTAAGCTGTTGCTAGGGGCGCGTGAGAGTTGTTGTACGATCCATTAATTCTCATGAACAGCCTCAATTAATAATAGTCTACTATTTTTTCTCTCTATATCTGAAGGATCCGTTTTTTCCAGATTATTTATAAACAATGATGTTTGACAATGTGTGTTATTAAAATGAAGTAGTTATCTGGACTGAAATAGGTCCATGTAGTTTTCTTCTTCCTTATACTGCCTGAAAGTTGACTATTATTAAGAAAATTTAGCTGGCAGTAAATTATGATGCATCGACATTGAAGTACTTTAAAAGATAAGCAAAATTAGAATATAAACATGCTGTATTGATATTAAAAAATATGAAAGCACATATCAAACAAACTTGTGAAACTAATCACAGTTCAATTTTTGCACAACCATTAAACATTATACACCATATCAGACTGTGAGTATATACAAATGCATACGGTAAATGTTCTAACATTTGAGCCATGGCATGAGATTTCCAACAATGTGGTATGTGCGACCTGCAAAGGCTCAGACCAGCCTGCGCATACACGCAGCCTCATCAGAGCCTTTGCTAGTCGCTTGGATATTCTATGAGTGTAAAGCTACTGACTGAACATAATTTGGAGTTTCTAAGCTTAAAAGGAGGCTACACAGGCTCGTCTGAGTTTACACATGTCAAATGGCATATTGTTGGAAATCACATGTCACGGCTCATTTCCAACACTTTTCTCAGTCTATTTTCAAATTAAATGATAGTTTGCACGGCTGACATTCATAAAAACGTTTTTCAGAATAACAAACAGTTCAGATCCTGATTAGACTGCTTCCTCAGAAGCAGTCTTATCTGGGTCTGCACTGTTTGCCTAGGCCTTTTCGGCAGGCAACTAGTTTTTTTTTTAAATTTTAGAACATTTACCGTCAAAACTGTCTAATCATGTTTATAAGGAGCTGATTTCATAAGGTTATATTCACATGCTCTTAACAAATATAATAGCAAGTAGTGCAGCATTCCATGCATGCTAATGATATAAATTCTGCTTTCACCTACCTCGTGAAATACTCTTTCTTCATCATACTGTCTTACACCATTGTCCTTTTCTGTAACTTTATATTTGTCTTTATTTTTTCTCCCGTTAAGTTTGGGGCTTGCTGACGTTTGTCGTTTATCCCTTGATCTGCCGCTAGATGGAACTGAAGAACTGGGTCTAGACAGTAACTCTAACTGTGTGATCACTTCCTGTAATTAAGAAACACAATTTATTCAATTTGGCTTTGATTAACATATTTCTGTCTAGCATGTATTTACTGAAAATGCATTTATGTAAGGGATACTCAACAAAAACGTTACAGAAATCTTAGAAAACCATGTATCAAAAGAACACTAAAACAAACACATTTCATCGGTTGACAAAAATGTTTACTTTAGTTTACTAGCACTAATACCCTTTCTGTGGCACTGTCTTAAGTAATCCAGGGGTCAAAGACATTTTTCGCACAAAAAATGTCTGCAGAGTATTCTCTCTTTTGACGCAAAACACACGGATAAGCTGTAAGTTTCAAAACATGAAATGCAATTCTTTTGAATGTCACATAAAATTAACGTAATAGCCTTAAATTTCACCTTTTGGAAGACGAAGATGCATTCAGTAACGAGTGTGTTCCCAGTTCGCGGCAAAGTAGGAATCGCACCAGCTTCTCATACTCCCAATAATTCTGATGATTTGATGCTGAGGGATCAGCCAGGACTTCTCCTGTAACGCAGCATCGAGGGCCTGGAGGTTTCTTGGTGCCAATATCATGCGTCAGACCCTTTGTCATAAAATGTCATACACAGGTTCAATTGTAGACATGTCTGATGAGCGCACTGGCCAGTTAATGTGCACATTGTTCTGACGAAAGAAAATTTGGCTGATTCTGGCGAGATGTGTTCTGGCATTGTCATCCTAGGCATTGTACTGGCACCGGATCTGGCACAGGAAATGCAGGACAACAGGCCTCAACATCTCACACATGCACGATTGACTGTCCAAGTTTCCCTCCATAACCACCAGATCAGTCACCCTCGGGTTTAAACATCTCCCAAGGGACCTGGCTGAAAACCGATATTTGATCTCTATTTATTGAAATTTTGAGAAAAACGGCATGAAGACCAGTTAATTTTGACATTGATTTTTTAAGCCGTTATAGGTGCCACGACCCAAATAAAGCACCCATCTAAAGAAAATGGACATTACAATACTGTGAAATTCATTTCTTAAAATGTTTAAGATCTTTTGGCATAGCCCCTCAAACACAATATCCTTAACTTTTTTTTGTTGAGTACTGATTTACCGGTATCAAACTTTATTGGAAATTCCGTTGATCTACAAAGGGTTAAAATAGTAGCAAGACAATTGGCAAATTTGATTTTTGTCTTAGAAAATAAAATTAGCAGGAAGCTGATTATTTTTCGACTACATGGCAATGGAACTGAACATTGGATGCTAACAATACTTTGCCAATTGCTGCAGCTGACGTTGAACGGGTAGTAAGTGTAAGCGATACTTACATCAGTTTGCGACTCAGTTTCTTCTTCAGAGGCATGTGACGTCACTGTACCTGTGCCCTCAGTAGTTTGCTCCGAATCTGTTCGTTTCTGTTTAAAATAATACAGCTTGAGTTAATTACAATGCAAAAGTGAGCATACTTTCACATACATGTAATGAACTATTCGTATATACGAGGGGGTTCAATATTTAAGAAAAAAGTCCGATAAATCCAAAAGTTTTATATTTGCACCCATTATAATTGCTTAAAAAAAATCTGGTTCTTGGCTATGTAAAGGTAAAATTGCAGTTGTCCAGCTCCTTTCCTAATTCATGTATCAACACATTCTTAATGAACATTCGAATGCATAAAATGGACATTGTGGCACATATTGACATGTAAATAATCTGGCTGGCCAATTTCAGTCTATAAAATTATAAGAAACGAAACTTAATGGTAGGTGTGTTCAAATTGTGATACCATGAAAATTGCCCTTTCCTGATTCAAAGCCAAATTGCTGATTTTCAAGAACCGTCCATATTTTAGTGCTACATCTATTGTTTTAAACGACATCAGCGCAACAGGGGTAACTTGATAAAACCATCACACGAGAGATAGAACTAGTCAAAAGTTGTAAAAGGGAATTGAATCCGAAAACTACGTATGTGCCATTCATGCTTCTCAAATGTTTGTTTGAGAAAAAAACAACAGCATACTTTCCTAACTTTGTTAAAATGCTTATTTGCGGATCCGGAGGAAAATCTGTACAGTGTATATGAGTGTGATTTTTTAAAAGTATGTAACTAAATAAGCAAGAAAGATAGAATTAAGTTTTATGCATCATTTTAAAGGTCAAGTTTTACCTTATGTCTCGTATATAGTATAAAATCCTAACACGTTTATAAATGGAGTTATGAATGCGTTTTCATTACATATTGAACGCCCTTCGTATAGCATATGCGAAAAAGCACCCTTTAAACGAGTATGATGAAGTAAGAAAGATTAGAGGTCCATTGTTTGTCAGAGCCTTTGTCCATACTTCGTGTAAACGAGAAGTGATGTCTCTGGTTAGACTGCGCGTATGTTTGATTAGAATTTGAAAAAAAACTAACTGTATACTGTATATGAAAGATGGTAACAGGCCGAGATGTTTGGTAAAAATTCATGCAAATTGAGCCACCGTTTAGATGAGATTTAACAATGGGTACCGTGGTACGAGTCATGTAACTGGCTGTGAGTAATGACGTCATAACCTCACAACTCAATAATCCAAACACTTATGTCGGTGTTTATAGCTACTAAAATATTAATCAGGTGTATGGTCTGTGTAACTATTAATCGAAAAACGAATTGTGCTTCACAAACTTTGATACTCTTGTGTATTGCTATTTTAAGAAATTGGTCACGTGACTGCCAAATCAAAATGGCGCGCCTATCACAGTAATCTTGAAACATTTCAAAGCCTGTACCTTCCAAACTGTTGGTCCAATTTTCATGAATTTTTTTACCAAGCATCATGGTTTGTCAGAAATTTAAGCTTAAGTAACATAAATATTTTGTGTCCACTACCTTTCGTTTGGACTTTCTCTTCTTCTTCTTGTGATATTTCTGTTTGTTCTGTTCTCCGTGGATCAGCGCTCTGTAGTCGTGTGGGTTCTCTATCACACCTTCCAACATCAGGCGACGTAGCCGTTCATTCTCAGACGCCATCCGCACCTCCTCTTCCTTATCCATCATGGACTAGACAAAATGATACGAATAAATACATGACAAACATGGGCGTAGTCAGAACCACGGGGGCTTGAAGTTATGATTTTGGGCGATTTTAGGCCTTGGGAAGGAAGCGTGATATATGCTATAAAATGCCGGAAGTTCGACTATTTAAAGATTTGAAGAAATCTCCAAATCGAGTATAAGAAAAATGCTTTTTCTATGAATCACTTTGGTCAAAATTTTCCTTTTTATTTCATTGGCTGTTATTTCTCGAATTATTTGAATGGAGTTAAAAAGAAGGCCCCTAAGCATCATACAAGGTAGCAAATTTTCGTAAATTCAAGCACCTGTGGCCGAAATGCTGTAATAGTTATATACAAGGAAGTCTACTGAATCGAGCAATGATTCTCACCAATTGCGTCCCTTCTCATAAAAGGAACTTCTCTTACTTTGAAGGATATGATTCGCTTTTGCAAGGAACGAAATATTCCCTTTAACCCTTAAAGCGCCAATCACAACTGCATCAGACGACAAATTGTGAGCCATCTTTACTAGATTTTGACAAAAATAAGGCATAGTATTTCATGAGAATCGTCTGCCAGCAGACAATTCTCATGAAACATCATGCCTTATTTATTGTTTTTGAAAAAAGGGCAAAATTTGAAATTCACGGTAGTCTGCTGCAACGTGGTGCTTTATGGGTTAAGAACATTCCCTTATGGTTGGAAAAACCTGATTGCCACATTAGGTGATTTCATTTGAAAGTGTGCAATTTTCATTACGCATGTGCGTAACTGCGTAATGGGAGCTACGAACTTGACAAACAAACAAAATAACCTGTGCACCAAGCGAAGACTCAGATCATCCTGAATGTTTACACATTTAGACTAGAGTCTTCGCTGTTGACTCGATGGTAGGTTAGCTCTGAGGATTCAGGATTTCATAATGCGTGCAACAAAGATTCTGGTAACATTGGATGAATGCCCTTGCTGAGTACACATGCCATATTATGGGTTTTGTCATGCATCGATGCATATATGAGGGTCTGTATAATTATGTGATTGAGCAACAAAAATGTTTAATTTACTAAGTATAGCTACAAATCTGAAATATATTATTGAAGTCGATATTAATGCAATGTATATGAATTGAACTGTGAATGCACGCATGCTGAACTTTCAACACTTTGACAATCTCTTATGCTAATGAACGCACTGTGAAAGCATAAACCTTTTTACGCGTATACAAAAGCAAGAAGAAGAAAAGGGCAATTTGATAGGAAACTGTTTATGGTTCAATTAACCCTTACTGCGCCAATCGCAACAAAAGTCGTCTGCTTTTCTCGTCTCCTGAAATGTTTAAGAAGCCTCTATGGCAAACAGTGTGGACACAGATCAGACTGCTCCTATAGGAGCAGTCTGTTCTGGGTTTACGCTGATTGCATCCATACTTAATTCGCCAGTAATGTAAGGCAATTATTTGCAGCAGAGGACTTCAGCAGACGACATTTTCAGATGCATTTTTTTTCTTGGCGTTCTAAGGGTTAATTCTGGTTATGATTAAACATGATCTCACCTCATATTCTTCCTGAAGTCTTTCTGACAATTTCTGGAAGTATCGTTTGTCGTTGAGCCGAATCACGTCTGTACCCATCAAATTGCATAGTCTCTGACGGACTCGTGTTGTGGACAACGAGCTGGAATATACAAAACAAGAAAATGAGCCGCAACATATGGAACGCCATAACTGTCTTTTGTTAAGATACGACATTATGTGATGTCGCCAAGTATTATGTACTGTTCATTTTTCATGTCATATTCTTAACTTGGTGTTCTGTTGGCTCTATTTAATCTATTGACATGCTGACTCGTCATTCTGCTATGTCAAATCACCATTTCGTCGGGTTTATCCATTATGTTGTAATTTCAATTCATTATTTTGTTGCCTTGGTATGTCGGGTTGTCTCGTTACTTTATAATTCTATTGGCTTCATATGTTATCTTGTTTGGTTAATTTATCACTACAGTGTTTTCACATGGCATAGTGTTCTGTTAACAAGTATTGAATGACGTTCGTTCGTAAGATATCTTGTTCATTATCTATGTGATGAAGAAAATTCAGTGTTGTGTTGTCTTCATTCATCATGTGGTCATGTCGCTTTGACATTATATTTGCCGTATGTACAATGGTGTCATGCCAAGCCGTCATTATGTGATGGTAAAGGACCAGTATGTACTATTGAAAGATCATTATGTGATGTGAATGAGCCATTATGCGTTTTAAAAGGCCATTATGTGCTGTTGTAAGACCATTGTGTGATGTTACCATACCATTATGTGCTGTTGTAAGACCATTGTGTGATGTTACCATACCATTATGTGCTGTTGTAAGACCATTGTGTGTTGTTGTTAGACCTTAATATGCTGTTTTTAGACCATTTTGTGATTTTGACAGAACATCATCTTCTGTAGTTATGATCGTTTATCTTGTTAATTTTCCAAAATATTCTGTTAAATATAATGTTCTTATATTTATTTCTCATGTCGTTTTGTCCAATATTTACTGTATTGTGTCAGTTCGTCATTACGTTATGTTCATTCATCGTGTTGAGGTCCCATCATGTTGAGATCTAAAAACCAATACCGCCCTAAGCAAGATCCGGACCGACGGAGAATAACGATTTTCGGTATCGGCTTTTATCGCCTAAATAGATCAAGCTCCCCAACAGAGGAAATATTTTTTCTGAAGGTCTCTGGTCTCCAAAATTTATAATGATTTCGCATGAGTTTTGTACAATGAAGTCTACTTTAAAAACATATAAGCATATAGTAAAAGAAAAGCATCATTTTATATCATAGATTAGGTTTTATAGACAGATTTCGTAAAAAAGATTGAATACGCGACATCGACTTGTTTCTCCAATAAGCCACACCCTGTTCAACGCATTATTTCACCAACAGCTTTCAAGATGTCGTCGATCCTTCGGATTTTGCGGGAATTGAACATGGTTACTCTTCTCAGTCAGTTCTCTGTGCGAGACTCATAAGGCAGTGCCATCATGATTAAATGTGTACGATAAAGTAAAAATTAAGTCTGATACAGATATAATCCCCTATCCTTCTCAGCAAAGTTGAAAAATATCAAAACCGCATTTTCTACTATCTAGGTTACAAAACAGTGTACAAACTTTTCTAATCGCTGGTAGTGCCATTTATTTATTCATTATTTACTGCAGAATTCCTACATAATTCCGGGTCCGCGTTACCAATAATTTCAAGAATGACCTGACAAGTTAACATGATTAAATTAAACTGCTCCACTTGAAACGTTTGTGTTTATTCTACTGTGCTGTTACAACCGCAGGGAATGTGCAGAATATGAAACCCGTGCAAACTATGAAACCAGTGCAAAATTGCACAGGTTCCATATGTTGTACATTCAAAATGGTATATACGTATGTGCATCATCTAAAGTGGTCCTGGCATCTAAATTGGTCCTGGCATCTATTATGGTCCTGTCCAGCCTCTATATTGGTCCGACTGACATCTATGGTGCGCTTACTCTAAAAAGGTCCTGAGCGCTAAATGTAAATATGCAAATCTAATACTTTTTCAACTTAAACGGCTTCCACCGCAAAAATAATCATATAGCCAGGACACAAGCCATTGGTGTGCGTTCGTGCGCGCGCGCGTGTGTGTGTCTTTTTCAGGATTTGGTTAGCCCCGCGTCCTATCTAACGCACATGCCGTTTTATTTTAAATAGAAATTCCATTTGAGACAACTCCGTGTGTTCGTGCCTCGTACGCACGGGCTTTCATTCGCATTAAATAAAATATGTTCGATGTTTAAGAGATGATGCAGCCCCGCCCCCTTGGGGCCGTGGATACTGGGGACATAGCGGGACTTAAGTGCCGGGATTAAACCTACAATATGTCCCCGCAGTGCCGTGGGTGTGCCGAGGTTTTAATTTCCCGTTTAAATAGGGCTTGTCTATAAGGTCCTCTTAACAGCGCATCTAAACATCTATCCATATGTATGCCAATAGTATTATTGATCTCTAGTGACACTGAATGGGACTCTGTACACTTATTTTGACCTCTAGTGGCAATGACAGGGGTTTTGGATACTTTTAATGATCTATAGTGGCAATGACAGGGAGTCTGGATACTTTTACTGACCTCTAGTGGCAACTACAAGGTTTCTGGCTACTTGTACTGACCTTTCATGACAATGATAGGGACTCTAGATACTATTACTGACCTCTAGTGGCAATGATAGGAACTCTAGATATTAGTACTGATATCAAATGGCAAGAAAATGAACTCTGGATACTTTTATAGCCAGCAATTGGCAATGAGTGGGGCTCTGGATATTTGTGCTGTGACCTATAGTGGCAATTACAGGAACTCTGGATACTGTTTTCTAGTGGCATAAGAAGGAGTTGTGATACTTTTAGTGACATCTAGTGGCAATGGCTGGGACTTTAGATACGAGTACTGACCTCCAGTGGCAATTGCGTTGGCTCTAGATAATTTAATTGATCTCCAGTGGCAAGGACAGGGCCTCTGGATACTTTGACTGATATTTAGTGGCAATGACAGGGACTTTGGATACTTTTTCTGAACTCTAGTTAGGATGTCTAGGACTCTGGATATTAGGACTGACCTCTAGATGCAGAAAAGGTCTCTCTATACTTTTACTGATCTCGAGAAGCAATGACTGGGACCCTTGATACTGACTATTGATTGACACGTCGGTACCCACACTTAAATATTGAGTGCTATCACCCCTCCCCCGGTATATAATTGTTCAAAGACACTCTGCTCGCAAATAATCAATCAATAATTTGCAAAAGATATAGTCCGACCATTGAAGCAGGAATGTGTAGTAAATTCAGAATGTATTAAGTACACTTCAAAGAATCCATCTGCCCCCATTCCCCCTACCACCCCTACTCCACCCCCACCCCCCACCCACCCCCCCACACACACACACAAACCGGTTCGTCGTATTTTAGTCATTTTTGGGGGTTTTCAGAAAAATGAATACTTTTGGGGGTATGATGAAAATGTGGATATTTTTGGGGGTTATCACTAAAGATGATAGGATGACATAGTAGATGCTGGGTCCAAGTCTGCGTATCAAGAAAAAAATAGAGTACCCCTTTGGGTCTGAAATACCTTTGCCAGAAATTTTCCTCGCTCACTTCGCTCGCTTTTGCTCAAATGATATATTTGGTTTCTTATAAACCGACGCCCATTCATGATTGCCGTTGGTTGGTTGGTTTTGTTGCTTTACGTCCCAAGTCAACAGCTATGGTCATTGCAGGACGGTCAGTTCACCTAAACACACTTTTTCCTGGGCAGGCTTGAACAAGCGGTTAACCAGTAATTTGTGCACATACTTTCGCTTGTAACTGACAACAACCCTTCTTGAATGAATCAGCGGAAGGGAGGAGAATGACCGTAGAAATTATTTCATGATCAATCTCCACGAAAGTATGGGACCGGGCCGGGATCGAACTCGCGACCCCTGGATCTGCAGTCAGACACGCATCTGTAGCCAGACACGTTACCGACTGCGCTACGCGGCCCGGTTTCATGATTGCCGTGAATTTACTGATGCATCCACATGGGTATATATGTGTATATATGTATGTATGCATGCATGCATGCGTGTATGTATGTTTTGCAATGCACACGTCCCCCCCAAGCATTGAAGTTGACCTCGCTGCACACGCCACTCCCCTCCCCCTCCCCAATGTTGAAAAGCTTCCTACGCCTATGTACCCCTAAAAAAAAACACACACAAAAGTATCCAATGTCCCTTTAATTATTTGGTCATTATTCCTATATCCCTAAAAACCCTTCCAGGGCCTCATTTTTTTCCGACGACATGTCGGTTCCTGTCGTTGTACTTAGATCGGTAGTCTCTGTATGCTTCCGTCAGAAGGTACATGCGGAACACCTCTGCTTCCACTGTCGGTCTGATTACAAACTCACCGAGACCTTCAGAAAACATGTCAATTTCGACTGAAAGGAAGGTTGCAACTGTTGGGGAGTTTAGTCTGATAACCGCAGGATCTCACAGCTCTGAATTCTGATCAAGACGGAGATTACTGGGGGACCAGCCAATTAGAGCTGTAACGATATGCCAAAAGCGTATTGCGATATATTGCAATATATGAAGAATATATTGGGATTTTACCACAATATATTGTTTATAACATTTGGTCATGATTCTAAGCACTACTTGCCTTAAAATACTTAGATTTTTGCTCCATATATGCAGAAATCTAAGGTTTTAAGAAATAAAATGAATTCAAGCACCTTATAAACAATCAATTATGCTTTGAAAATTAGTGAAAGCATTGGATGGACAGATGAATAAAGGCAATGAACAGCTAGCAATCAGCAAATTTTAACTTACATTTGCACTTTTTTGTACCACAACTACATTTCTTTTCAAATAAACTTTATTTCCATGAGTTTTACTCTGCCTTTTTGAAAGGAAAATCGAATAAAAATAAATGCTTCACTTTCTTATTGTTCTATTTATAGCAACCACAATATATTGCGATATGTTTTTCGTACCAATATATTGTACCTTTTCAGACTCGTATTGCAATATACCTGCATATAAGGTTTATCGTTACAGCTCTACAGCCAATGTAGCAGAGAAAATTGGGAGAGGCCGTTCACCCCTCCGCATCCCACCCTTCCCTATGAACATATATCCCAAATCCAGCGGCTTTAAAAGAACTTATTGTGAAAAGACCCTAGAGCGAAACGACGATGTTGAGGGTCGTTTTTGTAGCGTGACATATCAATGTTTAAGCCAATTGCACAGTTGACAAGCGTACCGTTTTTTTCAAATCGGAAGCCACTACTGTACGGGAGTTCTACTGATAGGGCCTAAAGTCTTTTTTTTTAAAATTGGTTTGGTAACTACGCATCAAAATACATTTCAAAGCTTACTCATCATTCACAAACGGTCGTGAAAACTTGCATTTTGTGCTCCCATCCCTCATTTTTCGTCTTTTAACTGGGTACAATTTCCGCCAAACATTGCTTTTTTCCAAAGAGTAAAACTGCTGAACGTGATCTTAAAATCCAAAAGTTTGATTCTTCTTTCTGCACATGCGTACAAAAATGTTAAAAACGCTTGTCATTGGAATGTTCACTCCCTTGACTCAAGATACCCTTTGGACAATGAAATGACGTTCCATACGTACACAACATATGTAAAGGGCACCCTGGGTCAAGGGGGAACAGGGTTGTATAGGTTATTGAAGGCAACAAACATCTGAAAAACGCAAGCCGATTTGCAAAATAGTCGGTTTATTAAAATATATAGAATTTATTGCGATAGGCCTTGTTCTCATGACAGTTACTAAAATAGCATGCACAGTTGATGATCAAAATAAATTCTCGTTCAAAACTAAGCAGCGAATTATTATAATAATGGAAAATTGGAAACTCATTTTGGTTTTAAATATATGGACTAGAATGCAAGGATGGCCGGCTCTATATTCCTGTTTGCTAGTTTAACATTCCTCCAATCAAAATAAAAATACTGTGTTCAGGGCCCACCATATTGGCAACTCTGTCTTGCTTATTTGTATATCTCTGTTCGTATAGCTTCGATCATTATTGCATGCATAAAACGTGCTATTTTATTCAAAAAAGTAGTTGTACATGTAGCCTTAATATATCTTAATAATAATAATATATTTTGCTAGCATTACTGTATCACGCCCATATATACATGTATACAAAAGCAGGAAATGTTGTTTTGTAACCTAGATACGGTTGTGATGTGAATACGTTATCAAACTTGATATATTAATTGCATTTATATGAAATGTTAGTTTAGCTGGCAAATTGATTAACTGAAACATAAAAGCAATTATTGTTTTAAATATGAACACCTTCCATCTAAAAATGAAAGAAGAGTACGAGTTTTGAGCTATAAGAAATATTTTCTAAAAAAATGAC
Organism: Loripinus fragilis; assembly: GCA_964019695.1. Lineage (NCBI taxonomy): Eukaryota > Metazoa > Mollusca > Bivalvia > Lucinida > Lucinidae > Loripinus > Loripinus fragilis. The sequence goes on from OZ026515.1 coordinate 40,392,622, forward strand.
ATTGATCTTTGACCCGAAGGTCAATCCATATTCCGAGACCTTTGTTGTTATGTACACACCAATATGCCAATATGAACAGCCTCAATCATGTATGACGAATTTGAACTGTAGATAAGTTTGAAGTATGTGTGACCTTGACTCCAGTGTCATATTGGCAATTTGAAACCTTTGTTTTATTATGCACACCATAAGCAATCATTTTACTGTACGTGAACTCCCTTCATCAAAAAATGAAAGAGGAACTCGCGTTACGTGATGTAGAATTTAGATAGATTTTACGTATATTTTACCTTGACCTTTGATTCAAATGTCATATCAATAATCTGAATAGCCTCTTGTAGGCAAATATGAACATCCTCGGTCAAATAATGAACACGGAGTTCGCATTGCGAACCGGAAGACAGATTTTGACTAATGTTAAGTATATGTGACCTTGCCCTTTGACTACAGGGTCACATTGGCAACCTGAACAGCCTGATGTTATCCACGCTGAATGATTACAATACATGTTTATCCGAATTTGTATGGCCTTGAGTCGTTTGGGCCTAAAAGGGACTGCAACTGTGTGGCAGCATACGGACAAACAGTTAGGCATTCGGTCAAGTTGGTGGCTATATGTGTGGTATCTATCTAGATGTGTCTGTCTGTCTGTCTGTCTATTCATCACATCCGTCCAAATGCCTGTGTGTGTGTGTGTGTGTGTGTGTGTGTGTGTGTGTGTGTGTGTGTGTGTGTGTGTGTGATACAGAAGAAAGGTGTCCCGCGTTTTTAATATTTTCAGCAGTATTTTTTCAACTTTGCTGAGAAGGATAAGGGATTTTATCTGTATCAGACTTAATTTTTGCTATTACGTAGACATTTAACGATGGTGGCCCTGCCTTATGAGTCTCGCAGAGGGGTTGACTTTGCTGATAAAGATCTTATTGCAATTGAGTCTTACGTTTATTCTTTTTCGTTTTTAACTATCAAAACTTCGTGACCAAAAAGACTGAAGTCTGGACCCAAACGAGTAAAAAATGCAATAAAAATTACACACAGAAGCGCCCGTAAATTCTACATTTATTTTCAGGGGATGGAGGGAGGGGAGGACCCGGATCCCTCATGTCTTCTCCCTTTCTCGTTACTATACTCCACCGGGCCACTTTCATATTCACGGCGACGGCCCTGAGCTGAGGGACACTTCTGCAATTCGGTAAAAATATCAAATTTATTTCGGTGATAAAAGCCGGTATCGAAAATCGTTATTCTCCGGAGACTTACTTCGGCTTCAATCGGATGGTCCGGTAAGGGCTTTTACCGATAACCGCGCGGTACTGGTTTTTAGATGTCATCAAAACGATGATTTGACATTGTACATAATGACGAACTAACACAATACAATAACCATGTGACAGAACGAAAATCTGAACTGTTTAACATCACATGATGGTCTGTCTACATTACATAATAATTTGTTAATATCACATAATGGCCTGTCAATACCACATAATGGTATGTTAACGTCCGTCATATAATGGTCTGTTAGCATCACATACTGGTCTTTCAACATCACATAATGCTGTTTCAACATCACTCAATGGACTGTTTACACACAAAATGATCTTTCAACATGACATAATGGTTGTTCAAAATCACACAATGGTCTGTAAACGTCACATAATGGTATGTTTACATCACATAATGGTCTGTTAACATCACATTATGGTCTGTCAACATCACGTAATGGTCTGTCAACATTACATAATGCTGTTTCAACATAATATAATGGACTGTTAACATGACATAATGGTCATTCAACATCACATAATGGTTTGTCAACATCATATAACGGTCTGTTAACATCACGTAATGGTGTGTCAACATCACATAAAGGTCTGTCAACTTCCCGTTATGCCTGTTAACATCACATACTTGCATAATAACATCACATAATGGTCTTCCAACATCACATAATGGTCTATCAGCATCACATAATGGTCATACAACAGCACATAATGGTCCAATAATATCACAAAACGGTCTGGCAACATCACATAGTGGTCTGTCAACATCACACCATGGTCTTACAACAGCACATAATGGTCCGTTAACATTACATAATGGTCTGTCAACATCAAATGGTGGTCTGTCAACATCACACCATGGTCTAACAACAGCACATGATGATCCTTTAACATTACATAATACCTGCCGACAGCACATAATGTCATGTCGTAACATAAGACAGTTATGGCGTTCCATAGCAACATGTTATTTCCAACAATGTGGCATTTTGACAAGTGTAGACTCAGACGCGTCTGTGCAGCTTTTTTTTAAGCTCCGAAACTCCAAATGGTGTTCGGTCAGTAGCCTAACAGTCAAAGAAATTCAAGCGACTAGCAAAGGCTCTGATCAGTCTGCGCGTATGCGCAGGCTGGTCTGAGCCTTTGCTGGTCGCACATACCACATTGATGGAAATCTCATGTCACGGCTCAAATATCTTTTAAAAAGATATTCGGCGGAGATAAAATGGTTGTGTGTTTGGTAATATGCAAAACACAATGAATATTTTTTCAGAAGCTCGATTTTATTTGCGCATAAAAATTGTGGACATTTTCGACCACCATAGCAACATAATTGCTGCAGCATAAGAATTAGAAACGTAATTACCCAGTAAGAACTCAGGGTAACAACAGCAGTGTATACAACGCAATCGTAATACTTTGGAACCATGCAGACGCTGACATGGGTCTGGCATTGGAAATATGGCCGGGTGGGTAATGCCTTGTCTGACTGCGTCTGGAAATGAACGTTTCCGCGGTTAGCCTAGTGCTTTAGGATGATCAATTTATTGAAACCTGGGTAAAAAGGTCGTAGTGTCGATATCTGACTGCTGCTTGTTCGAAAAAAAAACCCTATAAAAATCAACTTTCGTTTTCTTTTTGCTGCACACCCGATAGTAATGCAGCACTTACTGGTGTTTATTGCGGTCGACCATGGCCGGCCGCTTATATAAACTTCAATCAAAACATACATCAAATTCAGGTTTTGACCAAACCTTTATGCTGTGCTCTGGCTATATTTTATTCGCTGCCGAACAACGAGTGGGGTACCAAATATCATGGGTTGACCTACAGCGCGAAGTAAACTGTCCGTGAAATCTGTAGGGCTACATATAGCGCGAGGCAAGCTCGTTTGCGAATTTAATTTTCACAAAGAAAGTGTCAATTTGCCCTGCCGCTTATATAAACGCAATAAGTATTAGCTTTTCAAAAAAGCTGGCAAAAGTAAAACGTCCCAAAGTCAAAACGTCCTTGATTGGCAAAGTGATCGAGCGAACTTCACATCGGTAAACGTACTTATATGATTGTCATCCACATTTGATCACATAGAATTACTATGAATTCAGGCACTGTCTTATGACGGTCATGACAAACAGGTTTTAAGCCCCCAAAGGGAGGCATATAGTAATCAAACTGCCTGTCCCTAGTGTCCTAAGTGTTTGAGTGTTCATATCATATCCAGAGTATGTCTCCTATATTATTTTAGGTAGGAATGCCAAAATTCGTGTCTTAGGAATGCCAAAAGTCGTGTCTTAATGCATTTAGGGTCATGGAGCGTCACGCACTACTGCCATCAGATCTAGAAAAATCGTGTCAGTAGCATAAATCCTAGGAATCCCAAATTTGGTTTGTGAACACATCTTGGGGGTCACGGAGTCCGTACATATACAGTTAAGCGACCACTGCGACCTTGATTTTCTGGCATCAATTTTAAGAAAAATGTGCTGTCTAGGGTTGTCAACACTTTTTCTATAAATGTGTCGCATGCTAGATACATTACCATAACATACCATGCATAAGCCAGGTGCTTTCAAAAGATCAAGCAACATCCTCGCTTGAAGCATGTGTTAAACGGTAACAAATCACAGTTCAGATGTTAATAATCAGAGCTTAGAATAAATCTACATGTACAAGCTCTAGAAGTTCAAAATGGAAGCATGCAGTGGGCAAGAATACATACAATGAGAGGGTTAAACGACCGCCAGCTTTTTTGAAAAGCTAATACTTGTGTAGATGTGTAACCTTTATTTTCATTCCTCTGTCAACAAGTAGTGTCATCGGAAACACTCTGGAAACCCATTTTAGGCCACCCTCGTCACCAAGGTCTAAAAATACTGATCGTGCTGCAGTGTCATGCGGGAAAGTCAATCAAGGTTCATAAAAAGCATGAAAACTTCATCTTTCGTGTGAATAATGTTTATTTTAATACTCTAAAGTTATACAAACTTCTCGAACGTTTTTCTTTTATAAAAAAATAATATTTGACTATTTTTAGAATTCTCCAGATCGATTAAGCTTAAACGTCACGTGGCCTGTAGTGGATTACGTCATAATTTGAATATGCAAATTACTTATCCAATGAAATGGCCAGATATTTTTGTAATGACCAATGGATTTTTAGATAAATAGATCTATTTTGAGAATAGATGTGGCTCTGCCACAAAAAAAAAAAGCGGCAATTAAATGATAGAAGACTAACATATTTGCCAAGAATGTTCATATGTACCCATTGTTTGCAACGAGCTGTATATAGAAAGAAAGTGGAACTTGAATGGTATGAGAGTGCTATATTAACCCATTACATTACACATTCTCTGACGGACTCGTCTGTAGTCATTGACCTCAATATAAACAGTTACTGGATGACTGGGGAATAATATATCATTTTATTGATAGAGAGCTTGGCTGTCTTTAAAGAACATATTTTGAAGAGTTTCAAAGTTATATCATAAAACATGTTTTATGACCTCAACTTCAAACAGTCATAAAGCATTCATAAATCGTTTATTTTATGATTACCCAGTGTTTAAACATTAAACAAATCATAAATATGTTTTGGCATTTACTACACGAGTCCCACTATATCGCCGTTAGTGGCGTAATGGTCATGACGACTGATTAACAAAAGGTTGAATCAGTGAGAAGTGGGTTCGAGTCGTACAAGTCTTTTCTCGCATGTTTTGCTGTTTTGGCTAAAATTGTGCACTAAAGTAAGATAATCGTCGATTGTTTCGTTACGTACACGTAATTGTAGTTCCGGTAATGGTCTCATTAAATATCACTGAATTGGTTGCCGGGGTTTGTCTGTATTGAAGTATTGGTTTCCAAAATTTAAGCTGACAGCAACACTGAAAGCAAGTGAATCTGGAGAGCCATCCTCGGTAACCCAGGCGTGACCCATTCCGTACCCACTGCATTCATCACAAATACAGTGGGTACGGAATGGGTCAGGCCTGGGTTAGCGAGGATGCCGGAAAGCAAGCCCTTATTTAACCACACAATCTGCAATAGGCTGTATCAAAATTTTATGAAAAATAAGTACATGCAGATAGTGACAGATGTTTGTAAGACCGCTCTAATTAAATATGTATAAACGGAAAGGCTACTTTCCTGCTATTCATTGTAAGTGTATCTGTATTTTTATGAGTTTTTAGTTGAAAATAGTTGATTTTGTAACAAACCCTATTCAGCTTGGATTTAAATTAAGAATTTTGTTGGCTTCTCAAAAATTACAGCATGTTAATCAAATAATCACAATGGCGGCCTCCATTGGCTTATTATAACTAAACATTTTGATATTCGGATTGCTATAAGTTTATTAGCAGGTAGGGATCACACGGAATTCCGCGGCTAGCCTTTGTCGCGGAAGTCCGCGACTTTGCAACGAGTACCTACTTTTCCGTTTTCCCAACTTATCCTAAGTGCTTAAAAACCAAAAGTTTCCTGGAATGTGTGCCAGTAACCAATCTTCTGATGACGTAAGATAAAGTTTACAGCCGGGCGATTTTGAAGCGAAGAGAAGGAAAACATGTCAGAAGGAGCTGGAGACGCTGGTAAAGATGACAATATATTGCTGTTAAAATTCAATTTTTTCTAACAGGACAATAACGATTGCATAAAGTACTGCCTTTAGCTTCAACTTAACTTCGAGTTGTTCAGGTTACTCGGCATTTATATGGAGTTACTCGGTATCAAAAACTTGCGATTTTCTTAGTTTTGAAACGAGAGTCACGGATATCCGTGACCTTGAAGTTTTCGATTGAAGCGGCTTCCCGTCACCTTGAACATTTTTGTAAAGGCTATGGATATCCGTGACTTTGATTTTTGGCAGGGAGCGGTTGTTGACAGGTACATGATCTTACAACTTACAATAATCGAATACTCGAGCATAGGTTACATAGATAACTCGGATTTCTTATTCGGGTCTGCGTTTCAAATTATGTACATGCATAGAGACTTATCAACTTACAATGGTGATCAGACCCATACTTAAACAATCGTACCAATTGCATATGCGAGCAGCGAAGGAGCATACATGTATTATTAAAAAGCATTTCGTCTGAGCCTTCGCTTCTCGCATTTACATACACACAGCAAGAGCAAAGCCTGATGATGCAGGTTCAGACCGATATCTAGGCGTCTTTCTCCCCACCCTAAACCCGTAGATATAAGAATTGAGCCAGTGCATGAGATTTCCAACTATGTGGTATGTGCAACCAGCAAAGCCTCAGATCAGCCTGCGCATACGCACAGTCTGATCAGAGCCTTTGCTTGTCGCTTGAATATTCTATGAGTGTTAAGCTGCTGACTGAACATCATTTGGAGTTTCTAAGCTTAAAAAAAGGCTGCACAGGCTTGTCTGAGTCTACCCTTGTCAAAATGCCACTTTGTTGGAAATCACGTGTCACGGCTCAATTAATACTTTTCTCGAATAAGTTCTAAACACAGTGCGAATGTGTGATACAAGTATAGGCTTTCGCAATAAACTGCAGGTGAGCCTTCGGATGCTCCTGGACATAAAACCACACAAAACATAAACCCACTCGGCCAGAACTGGTTATAGCCAAGGAACACGACCCCAACCATAAAACAACAACAGCAACAACAACAACAACAACAACAACAACAACAACAACAACAACAACAACAAACAATTGGCGTGGTGTATTCGACTTATACCAAGGGGTCCCGAGTTTGATCCTCTTCTCCACGTGAGTGTTACAGTATCGGATGAGACTTTAAGCTGTGGCCCTGCGCTTCTGGTCATACTAAAGCTACACACAACAATAAACACTCTCAGCTAAGTACTATACCGGTACAGCTACGGAGCAGCCATAAGAAAAACTTCCATGTTGTAGTGATTAAGTCGCTCGCCTTGTACAAAACGGCAATGTACTGGCACAGACACGGAACAAACACAACAAAAGCTTGGTTTCCGAGGGGGGGGGGGGGGTACTCTCATGTTTTCTTCATACTTAGGCCCGGCCCCAGCATCTACCGTTCACCCCAAAAATATCACGAATTTCAAGCACCCAAAATAATATTTGAAAAATAAAATAAATATCCCCCATGCTGTACATTGATCTTAAGTAAAGACCCTGATATGCATAGAAATGACCCCTAAATATAGTCCAATTTTGTGATGACTCCTCAAAATATCCAACAAATCTTCATACCCAAAAATCATTTTTCTGAAAATCACAAAAATAATGAAATTCAAAACTTCGGACGCAAAAAATGACCCAAGCCTACGTGTATATGAAAATATCAAAGAACCCCCTGGGGACGGCTCTGTTTTTGAAATTTTCTAGCCTTGGTTGATGGAATCTTGAACTTGAAATGTATTTTACAGTATGGGTTTAAAGGGAGCGCAGTGGCTCAGTCAGTAGAGTGCTTGACTCGAGACCGAGGGTTCGAGCCTCACCAGCGTCACTGCATTGTGTCCTTAAGCAAGAACATTAATCCTAGCTTAGTACTGGTTCAACCCAGGAAGACCCGTCCCTTCATAACTGAAATATTGTTGATGGGATGTAAAGAATCAAATCAAACAAAAAACAAACAAAAGTATGGGTTTAAAAGCTGTACACATGTATATTTTCTATATGATTGTCTGCACTAAGAAGACAATTTCCACTGCGTTGTCCACACTGATTACATTAGATGGCATAGCTGAAGTTAAACAACCCAGTTTATTAAGCAGTCTAAGGGAAAATGGGCATAGTCAAGCATGAAAACTTATGCTACTGCGAATATCAGAATAAGTTTAAGCTCAATGTATGATGTCTGTTAAACAGACATGCATGATCGAATGCCTTTTATATACTCGACAAATTAGACCATTTTTAATTCCCTCAACGCAACCGACTTCCAAATCACTGAACTGCTGTGTACCCTGGATTTTGGCTATAAAAAGTTGAAGGCCTATGATATAAGAGATCAACATTTTATTGAGAACCTTAAAATCACATGACCTAGTTGGCCGTCGTGCTAACATAGCGTAAAAACCCTATAAAGATATTCTTCAGAATCGGATGGGACTTTGTATATTGTATTTGGGATATGGGTCCAAAAAATTGTTCAAAATAATGATGAATATAGCTTGGTTGAATTTGGCCTTCTTTGTGATAATGTCAAATTTCTTTCCTAATACATTATATGAAATTTATCTTGATGTGTTTGTTATTGGTGAAGTGTAAAAGAAATCGATTATGACCAGGAAATACCACTATCACACACTGCAGACCAACCCATGGCACCGTGAGGAAGAGCCACAGAACATATAAAATGGCAAGACATGGATGAGACAATAAAAACAAAATCTTTATCTTCAAGATGATTGGAACACGGGAAAGGACACACAGTAATGCATACCAAAACAAAGACAAACACAGAGGACCAAACACACACACAAACAGTGGGGAGTACATAAACAATTGATCAACAACAACATAACCATCTTGGACTTGTCCATAACGAATGGCACAGTAGACGGATGGCTGAGAGTGGGTTTGCTTCCCCCTCTTGGGAGTTTTGCAGACAATTCCTGTCTTGTAGAGAATTAAAAGCCGAGTCTTTTAAGAAATGTTTGCACTCTATGCATTGGGGCGTTAGTCTGTAAGAGCCTGTAACATACGTTACTTTATCAAATTAAGAAAAGATAAATTGTTAGTTTGGGCTACAAATTAAAGACATTAAATATTTATTTTTAAAAGTCATTCATATAGTCTGCATACTGGATATCTTAACTACGTATGACAGGCATTTGAACAAAATTGCGGCTTCCTAAGGTGTCATTTGCGTTACATAAATCAGATAACTCATTAAAATTTGCAAGTGTGGCTAACATCATTTACATTCACAATCTCTCTGTGTGTTTTGCAAAATGTTTTAACAATGTCAGGCTAGCTTATGCAATTAGCTAACAGAAAAATTAAAGTATTTTTCCCTATCTTAAATATTTTTTTTTGAATTAGCAATTAAACAACCCTACCCAGTTTTAAGGTGAAAATTTGGTATTAAAACTAGAGTAAAAATAGTTAAAAATATTTGCAGTCGATGATTATCTTTCATTGTTTGGAATTTATTTGCTTTTTGAAAAGACTCATAAATCTGCAGGTGTGTTGCAAAATGTCTAATATCAGAGGCTGTAACATATGTTACCTGATGTAATAAATGGGCAAGCTCATTGTCTTTACGTAAGATATGCCTAAAAATGTTTTAATCTCCTTGAGGAAATTTTGCAGACACATTCCTGCTAGAAGTACAACTCAAGCTGCATTGAATAAAGAATGTTTGTTCTCTATTAGTTTGGGCGTTAGTCTGAAACAGCCTGTTACATGCGTTACTATATCAAATAAAGAAAATGTAATTTGAAAGTTTGGGCTAAAATTGTGAAAAAACTTGCATATTTAGGGACTTTAGGCTGGCTCGTATGATAAAGACTTATAGATCTGCAAGCTGTCACCAAGTTTTAAATATCAGAGAGCGTTACATATGATACATGGCATAACGAGTGAGCAAGTGTCTTTACTTAAGAGATACTATTTCTGAAAGAATGAATATATTTTACCTGTTTCCCTATAAATCTATTATCATTGGTGCCTGAACCTAAGAAATTATATTCAGTGCATGTTATCAAACCTATAGATATTTGTTACACATGTTATAAATAAACTTACTTTCATATATTTCTTAATATGTAAAATGCTAAAACATATAGGGACACAAACAGAGAAAACTGTTTCACATTTGAACAGGGCAGTTTATAAATATTCAAAATCAATCATCATCTGAGCCTACTTCATACACAACATCCATCATTGTGTCTGCTTCAGTGTCATCATTATCATCGTAATACGAGTAAGTAAAATCATCAAACAGTATTTTGACTTTAAAGCTAAGTAAGGGCCTGCTCCATCCCAATCCTCTTTGGAGTTGTGCAGACATATTACATCTTATATAACCATTCAAGGTGCATTGAATAAAAACTGTTTTCACTCTGTAAGTTGGGCCGTTAACCTCCTACAGCTTGTTACAATTGTTACTATATCAACTTGAGAATAAGAAAGAGCTACGTGCGTTAAGGGCAAATTTGACCTCCTCTGGAGCCAAAAACTGAAAGTTGTGTTTCATTAATTTCATGATATTGGTTTGTTAGAAGAATAACCAACGTGTAATATCCAGGCTTTTATTTTACTTTTACCGTTGCTATGGTAACAAAAAAAGGCGGACGAATTAGGCTAAAAATAGAGAAATTGCCATTTTGTGCCAAATTTAAGGCTTTTGGAGACCGATTTTTTAAGAATTAGGTATCAGCACAAGCGAATACCAAACAAACCTTTTAATACATTGTGTGCTGTAATAATCCTCACCATCTGATAAAATATCTATTTGGTACTTGCTTGTGCTCTATATTAATTCCTCTGTTACATGTCTTATATTTGCTCCAAAATGGCCATTTTCCTATTTTCAGCCTATTTTTGCGGACCATTCTTGTTACCATAGCAATCATACTTGTCGAATCAATACCAAACTTTTTCACTTTGGCTATTGTTCTAATAAACTAATTAGAAGAAACTTGTGAAAAGCAACTTCTATTTTTTGACTTCATTGGGGGGGGGGGGGGGCAAAATAGCCTCTTAATGGACGTATCCATTTAAATGTTTGAGCTACAGAAAGAAGACATTCAAATTATCTAGTAAATTGACATTTTTATAGTCTGCATACTGGATGTCTTTACTACATATGGAAGCTGCTTAGCATTAATACGACTAACTGTGGTGTTATGTGCGTTACATGAACCTAATTATAATTTAAAAGACATAATTGTGGCTATCGTCATTTAGTTAAACAACTACTATATCTTGGTTTAAACCTGTTTTATTAGATTTTACAAACATATACTCAATTGATGAATAGGAAAAAACAAGTTTGCTTTTCTATTTTAAATATATTGTCTTATACACAGCCCTACTCCCGGTTTTACCGAGAAGCAAATTGTGTTATTACCGTTTAAGTAAAACACATGAAAGAAGGCAAAGATCTGGAATCGATACAATCAAGTACCACACCTGGCCCAGCATACCAATAAGAAAGTAACAATCTCACAATAAGACATCACAAACGAGAGCCAAGAGGTCAGCCCTTTCCTTGTAGGTGATCACAAGGCATCAATAAACAGACGCGCACGAAAGCATAACAAACACATGACAGAAATAACATGAATGATCCACAAAAGAAGTACCACCTTGGAACGGTCAGTAAAAATATTTTACTCGAGGGCTTAAACCAGCGTGTGGATATTTTACATTTTCTTAGTCTGTCTTGCTCATATATCTGCAAGCTGTCATCCAGTTTCTAAGATCAGGACATTTAATGTGTACTTATAAGTCTTTGGTGCCAAAACACTAGAAATTATAATCCTTTCAGATTATCAAGCCCATGGACTATTGTTACAGATGCTATCAATGACGTTTTGGACACATTTCTTAATACTGTGTATATAATGCTAAATATAGAGCCACAAATAGAAAAGATAGTTTTACACTTAAACAAGCGAATACAATAAATGAAATGGTCCAAACTAATTCTCATCGATTTAACACTCATGTTAAACGTTTTTCGTTGTCCGGGTCTGTGGTAATAATTATTATCACCAGCCTCCTTGCAACTAGTAGAATCATCACACAATAATTCAATCATTTACTGTATTGCAATTTTACCACTAGTCCACTCAAAATTGATTATTCATTATCAACTTTCCAATGTTGCCATTCATGGCTTGGAACATTCGGAAACTGATATGAATTCCTAATAGTTGGCTCTTTTTGAATATGTGTTTCAAGTGACACTCTGCAAGTAGGAGAAAGACTAAAGCTTTACAAGGAGGAAAACTATGCCATTAAAAGCAATGAGTACCTGGAATGATGTACCTTGATATTTCTGAGAAAAAGAATCATATCTTAAATGGTTAACTCTTATAAATGTAGCCTTTCCATACATGCAACAAACATATTTTCATCTAATAATGTCTCTGCACTTATTATCTTTCCCCAAGCATTCAAAAACTTATTTAAAGCCTTAGTACTTCTAAGGTGCTGAAAAGGAGGTAACTCTTTCCCTTCAGATAAACGAGCTAGATGTATCACAGCAGGTAAAGTAATGAAATGCAGGATGAACAGGGCGTAAATTAGACCCTTTCACCTTAAGGATTCACTAAGCTTCTAAGATTAGAGTGCTTATTAAAGGATGTACCATATATAACTCGCCGTCATAAACGAGCCAGGGCATTGTCGTGACATCCTTTTTGATAATACAGTCAGAGGCAAGTGTTTTCAATTTCAGTGTTTTCAATGGATCATGCAATGGGGTAACCTTATCAACTTGTTTACTCTGTATAAATCTTCCATATGGCAAAATATAGAACTACTGGTTTTTCATTCTACACATAGTCCACTTTCCTTCTTTGAATGCAACAGCTGATGATATGGCTGCAAAAACTGAGAAATCAAAGGTTTTACATTCTTTTAAGGCTTGCTTCAATGTACTGACAACAAACAACAACCAGTAGCAAGCATAATTGATAGCAAAGTCCAACTTCATGTTCTTTCTAATATACCAGATGATTTTCAAGGTGTAACAGAAATTGTTTCTGACTGTCTGCCAAAACCATCAAGAGTCAACATTGTAACTAAAGAAAACGTATTAAGTTCTTTAGGAGCAGCAAAATACTTTTGATCTAAGACCTGATGACTTAAGCACCAAAGGACTGGAAAGGTTCCATGGCAAATGATGCAAAGAAAAAGCAGCCAATCAAATTTCTGTTTGACCAATGTCAGAAATCTTAAAGTATTCTTAGAGGTACACGGTAGAGACATAGCTTTTGCAAAATCAGAGCAAGGTTATCATTTGACTAGCACGGATGCAGAGGCAGTTGCAGTAAGATTGCTATTGCCACTTCACAGAAAGAGACATATACCAGAGTCTTACTCCATTGTATGCATATATGTGAAATCGCATTAAACCCATATTTAATCAGGTGTTTGATCCCATGACACTGACATGCTGTTTCTGCTTTTGAAGAATGCTAAGGATTCAAGTTATAGCTGAGTCAATTTATTCGACAGGCCACACATACAAAGAAAATTAATTCCTTTGATGGCAAAAGATGAGTATTACACGAAATGCTTATAAGTGATGTTTCTCACAATTACCAATTTTAAACGATAATCTTAATTAATGTAACACATATAACACCATAGGAAGCTGTATATTTGTTAAAAAAACCTTCATGTGTATCAAAGGTATTCAGCATGCAAACTACACGAATAATTCAAACAAATAGATAGTTTTATGTCTTCTTTCTGTTTCTCAGACTTTCAATTCATTTATTCTAAAATTGATATGGTAGCATACCTAACATACTGTTCCAGGTTAACTCCCTGGTTAATAGAGTGCGAACATCTCTTATTTGATTTAGCTTGAATTGTTCTTTAAGGTAAGTATATCTGCACAATTCCCAAAGGGGAGAAGTGGATAAGGACTGTACTCAGTTTGCAGTCCTAATACAATGCCATGATTCTACTGGTTATGACGAAATGGGTGATTATTTTGCCATAGAAGCAGACACAATGATAGACAATGTGAGGTTGACTTGAATAAAGATTGTTTTTGAATATTTATATTTAATAGGAATATTTGTTAAATAGTGTAATTTAAATGTGAACTATTATTTTCTATTTTTATGTCTATATATTTTAGTATTATAGACATAAGGAAATATGTGATGAAAAAGATTATAAATACATGTAACATCTGTAACACAAGTCCATGGGCTTGTAATCAGCAATAATTACTAAGGCACCAGAGGCTATAGATTAATAGGAAAATACGTGAAAAATGTTATTTTTTCTGAAATATCATCTCTTACTTCCAAGACAATTTCCTTGCTCATTCATTATGCCATGTAACATACGTTACATGCTTTGATAAGTACTCTGATCCTAATGTCAAACTTGCAAATCTAAGATTCTTTATTGCATTAGCATGATAGTCCCAAAAATGTAAGATATCCACCAGTGTCAAATATTTTCATATAATTTTATTCAATAATAGATATCAATATCGGATACTTAAAGTTTGGGGTAGAGTTGTTTAATAGCTCATATAAACAATTTATTTGAAATAGAAAAGCAAACATTTGTTTCTTTCTATAAGTCGAATGAGTATTTTAGCTAACTAAGATTAAAACACTTGAAGAAATGCACAAATCGATTATAAAATTAAATGATGTTAGTCACAATTTCAATTTTCAAAGGAAAATTTAATCTATGTAACGCATATAGCACCATTTGAAGCTGTTATTTTGTTTAAAATGCTGCTTTTATGTAGCTTAGGCATCCAGCTTGCAAACTACATAAGAAATTAGAATAAATAGATAGCTTAATGCATTCTTTCTGTAGCTCAAACTTTCAATTTGCTTATTTCCTTAGTTTGTTACAGTAGCATATGTAACAGGCTGTCAGAGACTAACACCCTGGCGCACAGAGTGCAAACATCTCGTAAAAGATGCAGATTAATATTTTCTTCAAGATAGGATTTAGCTTGAAGTCTAATGATTCTGATTTTGAAATAGTAAATTTCCCATTTCTTGATGGAGATGTTCCTCGCTCACCTTCCTATGGTGTATATATTTCGCAACTTATTCGTTTTGCGAGAGTGTGTTCTAATATTGATGATTTCAACAACAGAACCCTATTTATGACTGCTAAGTTATTAAAACAAGATATCATAAAATTCGAAAAGCATTTTCTAAACTCTACCACAGACACTCAGAGTTAAAGGTTAAATACAACATTGGGTTAAAAGCTCTTTTGCAACAGGGCATATCAGTACCTATATTTTATGGGGATTTAGTTTATAAATTCAAAATTATTGTTAGAAACCCTAATTTTCGTGATCAATTCAAAAAGATTATCAAACGTTATAAAAAAAAGATGAATATAACTTGGATATCATGCGACAGTCTGCATGCCTTGTTGCAAACCCAATCATAGGTTTTAGCCGTGGCTTCCTCTTCAATTGCACGACGGTGGGTCAGGCCTCAGACTCAATGACGTCTCTGACGTAAAGCTTTAATCGGTGGGTTGGTGCCTGATGCTTGGCTGTAGCTGGGCCCACCGTGGCTCAACTTGAGGTTTTCTTTAGCTCTGACTATCTGAGAGTCGTGAGCCCTTTTCCTATTTCGTCATAGTGCGTTAATTTGAGTGCTTGTCTCTTCGATGATGCACTGTATTAGTTAAGTATCCTCCATGCGAGTTTAACATTTTTGTGCTTCAACAACAGCAGAATCTAGGGCGACGATTTTGTGCCAGTAAAATGCATTTAAGCCCCCCCCCCCCTCCCCCAGTGGCTTTGGCTGATGTCCGTTCTAAGGCGGCGGTTCTGTTGTAGTTGATCCATTGTTGATTGTTACTGCCATTGTGAGATTCTGTAATTGTTCTATGTTTTGTTGTGCGTTACTTTGTGTACATTCCAGTTTTGCAATCATCTCGATGGGGAAGAGAAAGCTGGTTGCTTTGCTTTGTTCGTCTTCCTGGTGTCTCGTGTTTGTTGTGTGGCTCTTTCTCATGATGCCACGAGTTTAACTGCAGTTTGTGATTGTTGTATTTCCTAATGATACTCACTTACTGTTTTTGTTTTAGAACGGATTTCAGCCTAAGCTATGGGGGACTTAAATGCACTTAATAGCCGCCAATTCTTCACCCTAGTTTTTTTTGCTGTTAAAACGCAAAACTGTTTAACTCGCATTTAGGCTTCCCAACTAATGAAATATATCACCACAGAGAAACTAAGATTGTTTTTCTACGAAAAAAATGTCTCCCCCTTTTAGGACTAAAAAAATCACAAAAATGTGTTACAAGAGGAATAATTTGAAAATATACATGTAAGAGTTATGGTTCTTTTGAATTACACATCATCTGAATGCACATTGCAAATGTATGAAGTTTCCTTGAAACACCTCTAACGGTTATCAAGTTATAGAGCGGACACGAAACAGCATTACAAAAGATCAAAGGGAAATATCTCCAAAAATATCTAAAACAGAGTTACGGTTCTTGTGCATGACGCATTGTCTCATTGTGCTCTAGAAGTGTATGAAGTTTCAACCAAATAGTTTTAACAGTGTTCAACTTACAGAGTGGACAAAATGCCCTTATTTATGTTACAAGGGGAATAATTTGATAAATAAACGTGCAAGAGTTATGATTCTTGTGCATGACACGTCGTCTGAATGTGCTTTACAAATGTATGAAATGTCGTTGAAATAGCTTTAACGGTAATCAAGTTAAAGAGCGGACAGGGTTTTGACACGGACAGACAGACAGACAGACAGACAGACGCAAAGGGAAAAACAATATATCACCAGACCCATCCAGGGGGGCATAATAACACATTAAAATGAAACAAAGAAGAGGGCTCATTTCTCACAGATGTAAGAGCTAAAGCAAACCTCAAGGTGAGCTAAGGTTGACGACGATACAACAAATGTCATGCGTGCACAAACTTAAAATGGTAGATATTTACAAAGGATGTCATGAAATTCCGTGACCCTTATAAAGTACAAACAATAACTGCTCCCGGCGTTTTTTAAAGTCACGGAAAACCGCTACCTTCCAAAAAATTCAATGTCACGGAAATCCGCGACAAAGGCTAGCCGCGGAATTCCGTGTGATCCCTACCTGATTAGTGACATCCAATTTTGATTTTTGCATTATTCGATCGTTCTGATGAATACTTACTGTATATTGTCAATGAATATTGCGTTCGGCTTTTATTATGTGCGAATATGCTTATATCTGTGTTTTATGTCCATGTCATAGCATTTCAAGGATGCAGTTCTCATACTTTATATGATATAGCCGCCTTTAAAGTTTAGCGTGATAGACGAACAGAAGGACGGGTGAACGGAAGGGTGATGTATGCACGTACAAAGTTTCAAAGTAAGAGACATAGCCAGACCACACGTAAACACTGCAGTATATTTTTTAGTTTGTCAACAACGGATATTCCCTGCATGACTTTCTTCAAAAGCATTGTGTCGTTAATAGTCATAATTCATTTGTATCGAAACGCAAAGAAAACATTTGAGCCAGTGCATGAGATTTCCAGCAATGTGGTATGTACGACCAGCAAAGCCTCAGATCAGCCTGCGCATACGCACAGTCTGATCAGAGCCTTTGCTAGTCGTTTGAGTATTCTATGATTGTTAAGCTTCTGACTGAACACCATTTGGAGTTTCTAAGCTTAAAATTAGGCTGCAGAAGCTCGTCCGCGTCTACACTTGTCAAAATGTCAAATTTTTGGAAACTTCATACCGGGGCTCATTTAAAGTTGAGGCCTTCCCAGGGAATTTTGGGGAACCTGAGAACACTGACATAAATTCTATTGAGAGAAAAGGGACACATTCCTAAAATGAAAGGAGCAGAGAAAAATTTGGCAATAGAGAAACTTAGTTTTAGGTTACCAATGTCGATTGTGCGAAAACCTCGACTTTAACTCTGGGCATTTTAGTTTTAGTGCAGCATCAATCAGCAATGTTATGAACGTATACTTGTAGAATAAGAAAGTAGCGACATGAAGGCAATGATTCTTCCGGTGCCTACTTTAATGGTATCTCATATCGTACGTATCGTAAATGAGTTTACGACACGTGATATAATAGAACCATTACTGCAAAAAAAAACTTATACTTGGAGGGTATTTTGATTTGGCGCCAGTTGCGATACAAACAAATATCGCCAAAGTAAGAGTTTTGAATTCAGTAACACATTAACCAATAAATGGACACTCATAAATATAGGGTAAAGTCAGGTAACTTCTGACATCAGGTAAATTCGGACAAACAGAAAAAGTAGGGTACAAAAGTTATGTTTCTCCTTAAGAGCAAATATAAGAAGGAAACCGTGAACAAAGTAAGAAGGCGGCAAAGATCAGGAATCGACACAATCAAGTACCACACCTGACCCAGGATACCACATGGGAAAGTGACAAAAACACAATTAAGCGTCACAAACAAGTAAAGAGCCAAAAGGTCAGCAGGTTAAGCCTTTAAAGAAATATAAAAAAAACTGCAGTTTGCTGTATGGTTGGCGCTTTACTGGATTTCATGCAAAAATATTGTACATTAAATTACCTTCACTGACAACAACAACAAGTGATTAACCTGTTTATGACAGTAAAAGCACAAGGAATGCATAAACAAAATATCTTAAAATTCTTTAAATTGACATTTATTCATTGACATTTAATTAATGCATGCTATTACAGTGACGTTTTCGGACAAACATTTGACAAAATCTTCTTAACCATATTGCACTCAAAATGGCCAAACCTCTAATGAACTAATGCATTCTGGCCAATCTGCATGCAAAAAGTTTGTCCAAAACGATTAGCGTGTACACTGTTTCTAAATCAATCATTAACAAATTGACTCACCAATCATAAGTAAAGTGGTTCGGATCTAAAACAAACTCGACAACATTCTGCGTCTCCTACTTTCTCTTAGTTTCTTTCAGATCAAACATTTCCAAAATCTTTTGAACAGTGTCGTCTGTAATAACCTTTGCAAATAATCTGGACCCAGATGAGGCCCGACATTTTGTCGGGCCTGATTTGGATCCAAACTGTTGACACTCTTATTGTATTCATGACATAATTTTTATAAAAGAGATAATTTTGAAAAAAAAAATCAGCAGACGACAATAAAGCATGCAACATTACCCAGCATGCAATGAATTAAATTGACTCACCAATCATACGCAAAGTCGTTCGGGTCTAAAACAAACTCAACAACATTCTGCGTCTCATACTTCCTTTTAGTTTCTTCCAAATCAAACATTTCCAAAATCTTCTGAATTATTTTCACATTTCTTTTCCGTATCTTAGTCTCCTGTTTACTACCATACTTCACGTCCACCGAGTCCAAGTTACTATTCGATTCAAACAATTTCGCCGTGCTTTGGTCACACTCCGATTGAAAAAGAGAGCTTCGATCTTTCGATTCCATTCCGTGATTTATTGATGAAGCTACGAAGCTAATCAGACTGTGTACTGTGATGTGATTAAGTCACTCTTGTAAATCCAGGTATGTCAAAAGAAAATATGTTTTTCGCAAACCAGCCTCCCCAGCTACATAGACTAAACAAGAATAATGAAAATTTGAATGTCGCAAGGATATCATTTTTGCTATGCAGACAGCGAACGCCAAAAGCGCTGATCAAACTGCGCATTAACGCAGTCTGATCAGTGCCTTTGTTGTTCGCATACCGCACCAACAGTATTTCTCATGGCATGACGCGTTTCTTTTAATTAACTATTTTCCTGCAAGGCTTGATAAAAGCAGACGACAATTATACCCGTATCTTTATGCTATCTCAGCAAGTACGGTTTGCATGTGGGGAAATTGGAATTGAGTGACAAGACCTAAGTTCTCAGAAAATGCCATGTACACTTCAAAAGATATATCATTTTCAGGCTGTGTGGATTACGATCTTGAAAATGGCAACTTTTCTACAATACATTCTACCAATAGTGTGTTTTATTTATATGCAACATCTAGCCATTGATTGGGATTCTTGAATCTTGTTAAGGCAATTTATTTGCAGATCACTTTTGAACGCACATATGGCATGCTCAATTTCAAATTAGCAGATTAAATTAGAAACTGAAATTAAAACATTTCAAATAGCTAAGAAAACCAATGTATGATAATCATTAAAGAGACTAAGTCTGCAACTATGAAGATTTCTCGAAAAAATCTTTTCTTTTTAAATCATTTGTAAAAGCTGAATTAAGTTAAGTTTTCACAATAAATCTGTTCACTATAGCTGAAAACTGCATGTAAAAGTGAATTATCTTATAAAACATGTGTTTTTTTTCACTTGTTGGTAATTATTTGCGTCCCTCCAATAATTATAGACAGTCAAGTTTTAACATAAATGCTGTTGTTTTGATACTGATAATTTGTAAAGATTTACGAAATTGGTAAAATGTATACCTGAATTTTAGTTTTATACTGTGTTCTTGAAAAATAAAACATTATTTCAAAAATTAAAAGATCAAAAGTTACAGACTCTGCAGCTTTAAGTAGTTAAAGTTGTTATTAACTCCCCTTATAAGTTACATGTTGTATGCATGAAAACTTTGATGGAAACCACCCAGAGATTCAGAAGAAATTTTAACGGTGTGCACAATCAAGTGTTGGCTTGAACTTGGCAATTGATGAGCTTTAACTACTACGTCAGTTGAATCAAGGTACTCTAATTAATTGTATACCAATGCAAATCTTGTTCAGTGTCTAGTGTCTACGTTATATACCCAACAAAAAAAGAAACGCACCACTTAAAACTGTTCAACTCTCAGGAAGATCACAAGTGATAGGCCAGTTAAGTTTATATCAGTGCAAAGGTATGTCAGGCACTGTTGCATCAACGTCTTTTGCAATCTGGCGTCGAAATTGTGTTAAAAAAAATTGGTCATGAACAAAGTGGGGGTCAAATTGTAAAGTCACAGGAAATAAGCGTTTTTATAATGCTCTCTCGCTGGATAAGTTCAAGCAATTGGAATCACCTCAGTAGACCAAATTGTACCCAGACACTTATTCTTTGCAACTTCTATCTTTAAATCCATCATACGCGTGATTGAACGCTAGGTAGCCCATGTATTGTGACTACCATTTGGATAATGATCCACGCTGGCGATAAACCTTACAAACATTTAAAGGTTTCTTGATTGTTTTAATCAATTTAAACGGTCCTAACTGAAGAAAACGAATTTTGGAATTACAAAAAAGCATCAATAAACACATTGGTTGTCTCACATAACGACAACATATCGTTTTCATACTTTGCAAATGTAAAACACACTTGGAATTCCATGCAGACAGTAGCGTTGAATTAACGCTTCCAAAATCCGTTTACCATTCGCCTTGATGCGTTTTGTGCCTACACAGGGAAAGTACAGATACCCATTTACGTCACACTTAAGTTTTAGTAATATTTGATCAGAAATGAATATTTTATGACAATTAACATTTTCGTATTAAAAGGAGATCTTAATGGGGAAAATCGTAGTGGTGCGTTTCTTTTTTTGTCGGGTATATGTAGATGCACATCGGCCATTGTGGTGCGCGCAGAACTGAAAGTTCAATGTCTATGAACATATATTTTACCTCTGTATTAATCATATATTAACCCTAGTGACTCCTAAATGCTCACTTTGGTATAAGAACTATACTTTTTTGGGGAAATTCTAATCTGTGACGCCTTGATATAGACACTGGAACATCACAAGTTTATTGTATCAAACCAGAAGGAAGAATCCATTAGTGCATTCAGGGTTAAGATCATACCGGTAGACCATGTGTGTCTCAAGAATTGAAAGTTAGATCAGGCTAAGTGGGTCTTGTAATTCAAGTGTGTCCCAATAATTGAAACTTAGATCAGGCTAAGTGGGTCTTGTAATTCGTGTATGTCAAAAGAAATGAAACTTAGAGCAGGCGAAGTGGGTCTTTCAATCCCGTGTGCCTCAAGAATTGAAACTTAGATCAGGAAGGCTAAGTGGGTGTTGTAATTCACATGTGTCCAAAGAATTGAAACTTAGATCATGCTATGTGGGTCTTGTTATTCACGTCTGTCCCTAGAATTGAAACTAAGATCATGCTAAGTGGGTCTTGTAAATTACGTGTGTCCCAAGAATTGAAGCAAAGATCAGGCTTACATCAAGATCAGCCTGAGTTTTACATCACATCTGTCCAAAGAATTGAAACTTAGAGCAGGCTAAGTGGGTCTTGTAATAACGTATGCATCAAGAATTGAAACTTAGTTAAGGCTAAGTGGGTATGTAATTCACGTGGGTCCCAAGAATTGAAACTTAGGTCATGCTAAGTGGGTCTTGTATTCACGTGTGTCCCAAGAATTGAAAGTTAGATAAGGCTAACAGGGTCTTGTAATTCAAATGTGTCCCAAGGATTGAAACTTAGATCAAGCTTAGTGGGTCTTGTAATCCATGTGTGTCCTAAGGATTGAAAGTTAGATCAGGCTAAGTGGGTCTTGTAATTCACGGGTGTCCCAAGGAATCATACTTAGACCAGGGACTAAGGGTCGTATAATTCACGGGTATCTCAAGGACTGAAATGGGGATCTAGCATTCCTAGTATGAATCTCAAAGATTGAAACTTGGATCAAACTTAGTGGTTCTTTCTGCAGACAAACGCATGGTAAACGTGATTTAAATACCTAATACGAAGTTAATTTCCTGCAAACAGAAAGAACTATGTCCTTCCTCCTGGGAGCCAGGAAATGCAGCGCAATGATTCTTTTCGCCATTTTATTTGAAATTGAAGAAAATCACCGCAATATTGGAACGAAGTTGTTTAGTGACAACATTTATTGATAGGATAGTCCTGAACCAGCACATGAGATTATGGTGTTTATCGCAATGTCGAGCAGCAAAGGCTCAGGCGAGTCAGCGAATATGCGCAGACTCGCCAGAGCATTCGCTGTTCGCATACACAAAGTATAGATATTAAGGAAGACTCAGACCAAAATTTAGACCTCTAGCCCGGCTAGATACATCAGCATGTGCGTTTTAAGGAGGCTTTTGCTGTGCATATGCGATAAGAACCAAAGCCTCATGTGCTGGCTCATATTGATCGTGGACAGGCACTGAAGCATTTATTGCAATGTAAACTGATAAAATAAGTTCTTGTGTTACCTGAATGATTGAATTGAAAGTGCTAATTATTAAACCATTAATGCCTGGAGTACCCAGAGGGGAGCTGGAATGCAGTGTTGATCCAAATGAGGCCACGAATCAGATGTGCAAATTATGCCTTAGAATTTCTGATTTCAATTTGGATTGCTAGGCCTATAATGAGAATTTATCATGCGTGTGAGGGGAGAATAGAGATTCCGTCCCGAGGATCACCGTTTGGCATAACAAGGCTTGCCGAGGGACAGGTTATTCTATCCGCTCGGGCACCAATGGTGTATGTAGATTCTAATCTAAACTATTTAGATGCTAACGGCGATTTTTTGCTGTCTGCTTATAACATTTGCAAACAGTTTGACCAACACGTAATGTTTCAGCATTTTCTGGGATCTTATTCAAAAATATAAATGCAAAAATAATATGTCAGGTATGCAAGATTTAACTCTTTCCGTGCTGGGAACTTGTGAACTTTTTCATGCTTTTGTTGTCGCCTGCTTTTTTTTCAAAATAAACATTAACAAAAAAATCTTTCATGAACCCTAGAAACTGGAGATGATAAAGATAGGACATGGTACAGTGTTGATATTGGACAGGAGTGGGTTATGATAAAGATAGGACAGGGTACAGTGATGATATAGATTGGACAGGAGTGGGTTATGATAAAGATATGACAGGGTACAGCGATGATATAAACTGGACAGGAGTGGGTTATGATAAAGATAGGACAGGGTACAGCGATGATATAGACTGGACAGGAGTGGGTTATGATAAAGATAGGACAGGGTACAGCGATGATATAGACTGGACAGGAGTGGGTTATGATAAAGATAGGACAGGGTACAGCGATGATATAGACTGGACAGGAGTGAGTTATGATAAAGATAGGACAGGGTACAATGATGATATAGACTGGACAGGAGTGGGTTATGATAAAGATAGGACAGGGTACAATGGCATTGTTTTATGCTAATATAGATTGAATTGGAGTGAGATATGATTAAGATAGGACGGGATGCAGTGTTGATACAGATTGGACAGGAGTGAGTTATGATTAAGATAGGACAGGGTTTGTTTTGTTTGTTTTGTTGCTTTACGTCCCAAGTCAACAGCTATGGTCATTACGGGACGGTCAGTTCACCTAACCACACTTTTCCTGGGCAAGATAGGACAGGGTACAGTGTTGATATAGATCGAACAGGAGTGAGTTATGATAAAGATATGAAATAGTACAGTGTTGATATAGTCATGATAAAGATAGTACAGAGTACAGTGTTGACATAGATTGGACAGGGGCGAGTGATTATAAAGATAGGACAGGGTACAGTATTGATATAGATTGGACAGGAGGGAGTTATGATAAAGATAGGGCAGGATACAGTGTTTATATAGATTGGACAGGAGTGAGTTATGATAAAGATATGACAGGGCACAGTGTTGATAAAGAATGGTCAGAAGTGAATTATGATAAAGATAGGACAGGGTACAGTGTTGATATAGATTGGACAGGGGTGAGTTATGATAAAAACTTTGGATAAAGATAGGACAGAAAACATTTTTATGATATATATTGGACGAGGAACCTTGTTGAAATCAGTTTGATAGATAGCGGTGATGTTAATTATAGGAAAGAAACAATTGTTGATACTGATTGAACTGAAACTGGTGATGTTAAGTACAGGACATATAACAATGCTGGTACAGTTTAGATGGTACAAAGATCCTGCTGAGATGTATTGGAAAGAGAATGGTGATATCAACCTATTACCCTGATCCATGGATTTTTATTGAGCTTAAAGTCTGGGCACAGATACTTCTGGCAATATCCCAGCCAGCATACGGTCTCGGGTCACTATCGACCGACCTGTGAAACGCCATTTGAATGGCATTTCCCTGGCTGGCCGATAGTGGTTCGCTTTTAGATGCCTACTACGAGAATGTCCTTTTTCAATAGATATGTTCAAATGTTACCTTGTTATCCGAAACCTCAGTTTTATTTCAGCGTAGTCGCAACAACAACTGATATCTCATTTGCATATTTAATCATTGAGAAGTGAATTTACTTTCATCAGTTGATTAACAATGTATTGTAATTAAATACGTGTAATTTGTTTTTCTGGAGAACTAATTTATTTCTTGCTAGGACTTTTGAATGACAATGCATAATTTAAGTCCATGGAAACTCTGTTCACCTTTGACAGTGTCCAATAATGACAAGTCCTGTTTTTTTTTTTTTTTTTTTTTTTTTTTGAGAGAGAGAGAGAGAGAGAGAGAGAGAGAGAGAGAGAGAGAGAGAGAGAGAGAGATGTGTTTGTACGTTAATAATGTTCATTCTAGCTGTCTTATCGGCCTTGATTTAGCAACTTGCAGCAATTTAGATACGTTTTAACAATAAAGAATGAAGTCGTTTTGAAAGCCTTGGGCCTCGCGGAGATTCATTAAATCATTCTGTGCCCGAATGAGTCGCAGATCGAACTTAAGTGAATGTGTGTGTGTGTTTGTGTGTGTTCGTGTGTGTGTGTGTGTGTGTGTGTGTGTGTGCGTGCGTGCGCACGCGCTTATTGCGGTCTGATTCCACGGAATTGGCCCAGGCAATTCCGATTGTAATATACTACAACGGGTTAATCAAGCAGACAAATCCCCTCCTTGCTGAAATTTCAAGTGTCTCATGGCAGACTTAGTTCACAGGACCGTTCCACCTATCCGAGCTGGCAGTTTAAGTTGGCAATTTCAGCTATCAGGAATATACGTGTTCATATGTTTGTCAGAATGAGATAAAGAAATTAAATTCCCGCAGCTTTGCTGCTTTTTCTTGTTTATGTTTTATTTTGGGTTACCTAAAAGTTCGATTATCAATCGGAATTAATATAAATAGTAGAAATTAACAAAAAGATAGATAAATAAATCACACGCATATCAATGTTTGCATGTATACATAGTGAATAAAGGGATGGACGCCATGGGTTCATGTCAACGCGAGTGCTATCAATCATTATACTGTTGTCCATGAGGTTTTGAACGGTCCCGAAAACCTAACCCAGTGAACCATTTGACGTCATCTGAACGTGACGATGACGCTCCCATGTAAAACGTGTTTAAGACGTGATCGTCACCTCAAAGCGTTACATTTTGAAAACGTGCAGCACCTTTAAATTTCATTTTCAAAACGTGCTAAGGACTAAATAAAAACTCTACATGACCACGTTTTTGTAACGTTTTGTTTAGTGTTCAAGCCGTTTTTGTATTCCCATACCTGCCGTGGAACATTGCAATCTGTAAGGAAAACGTTTTAAAAGTTGTAACTGTCTTTCTATTTACGTACCCTGAACGCGATGGAGACGTTTCCATTAACACTATTGAAGACATTTCCATATAACACGTGTTCGTCACTCACAAAACGTTACAAATTGAAGACGTAAAATACATTCGCATTTAGTTTTTTAAAACGTGTTGAAGACCTAGCGAAACCCTTGCACGAGGACGAGGACGCTTTTATACCGTTTTGATTCGTGTTTAAGACGTGATGGTAATCCCGAAACAATGACGTCTTCGTTTGGTGTTCAAACTGTGTTCACAACTGCATCAAAACATTAAAAATTTGCAGTGAACTCGTTTTGAAAACGTGTGCTCGTGATTCCTAACGTGACTGAGACGTTTTTTTTTATCCAAGACGTGTGCGTCACCCCAAAAGCGGACGTCAAACACGTTTGCATCTAATCGTGATGAAGACCTAACGAAACCCTTGCATGGGGATGTTTTATAACGTTTTAATTCGTGTTTAAGACGTGATGGTTATCCCAAATCAATGCCGTATTTGTTTGGTGTTCAAACTGTGTTTAAAACAATATCAAAAATATAAATCTGCAGTGAACTCGTTTTAAAAACGTGTGCTAGTGATTCCTGAACGTGACCGAGACGTTCTTTACACAACACGAGTGCGTCACCCCATAAGCGTTACAAATTGCAGACGTCAAACACGTTTGCATTTAGTTTTCAAATCGTTTTTGAGATGTCCTGTAGATGTCAGTTTTGCTGATAAACGTCTGAAACACGTGCCTCAGACGCCTTCGTCACCAAAACTTAGAAAAGACGTCTTCGTCACCAAAACGTATGGTTTACTGGGAAAGATTCATTAAGAAATGAAATAAAATATTCACATATGAGCTAATTATGAACTGCTACGTAGTACATTGTATTTAGTAAAATCTAAGAAACCGAAAAGGAGGCTAATTTGCTAAATCCTCTTTCACTAAAGTATTGTTAACAAAGTATAATATATTTTCCACACTAATGATCAATAAATGATGATTAATAAAGCATAAATATACAATCCAAGACAGCATTATTTCCAAACACAGCAGAAGTGAAATTAGTTTTGAAACCACAAATTCGCATCTATATATAAGCAAATGTCTTGGAGACTGCAGTGATACAAAGATTTATCACTGGTCCAGGTGTCCAGATCAGATGGGTTAACTGTAAATTAATGTTCATATGTCTCGACCAAAACATATGTTGTAAGTACTCAAAAGAACCATCTCAATGAGATAGTTATTTTGAGTACCCACAAGATATGCATAGACTAGTTCATTAGATATTAATCGCAATTTTTCATTTAAAAAGTCATATTAACTGGACCTATGTGATGAAGTATCTGTGAAAAAAGGACATTTGAGCAAATATCCTCACAAGGAAGACAGTCTCTCGTGCTGTATAATTCAATCTAAGCAGAAGTTTTAAAATCTAAGGTCTATATTGAGTCAAAAGATCAAGTGCTGGTCAATCCGTGCATTCGAGCTTACCGCTCTGGGCCTTCACTTTCGCCTAAGGTAACCATTGTCTTAATTTTACGAGGGTTACCCGGTTTAAAAGGCACCTTCTTTGGTGATAAGTCTCATTTAAATGCCAGACTAAACGTCTTATGTTTTATAAATAAGGACAAGTGTTTGATGTTTTCTGTTTTAGTTGCTCTGTCCCCAAAAACAAAGGCGGACCTGTTAAAAAATTGATGTGACCTATTACGATAAAAGATGGAACTTATGCGTAAACGGTATCGTCGCTCATGTCCGAAGCTGCACCCATTGAGCTAACATCGCCCCTCCAGCATTTCGCTGGCGTGCTGATGAAGGGCTGCTTCCCGGCTAGCACACATTGTCGGGCCACCAACGGCCCGCCAGCGATACGCCATTGAAATGGCGTATCGCTTGTGGCCGTTGGTGGCCCGCTGATGTATGCTAGCTGGGTTTTGGATGTTTACTGGGATGTCTGATTGTGATACGCCACCAAAACACGCTAGAGAACCACTGTACTCGAAAAGTGCAGTCATCGTGGTTCTGTTGCAGTCGACGAGGGCACAAAGTAGTGTACCTGGTTGTTAAAAGGGGTAATATCATTGTCAATATTTTACTTCTGGAAATATTCTTCGCTGATTATTGTCACATATATCCAGCTGTGTATCCGCTCGCAAGATTTATGTGAGTTGAGCGATAGTTGATACAGCGTCTTGATAATGCCACGAAATGATTTTGAAGGGCATTTTTGTTTATGTTCTGGAATTTATGCTTACTTTAGATAAAATGCAAAATATAAGTACTTTAATGTGCACAAAGTTCGAAATCTGAACGCAGAGCATTTGAAAGTTATTCAAGCTTTTTATACTGAACGATGAGTTCTGTATATCGGGTGTTCTGGCCCAGTGATCAGGTCGTTGATTATATTTAGACCATCGGCTACTAGTTCAATGCTCTCGACTACTCAAATTTTGCGTACAGCTACAAAATGGTGTGCATCTCCGCATATGATAAACATAACTATGCAAAACATTTTATTCCTTCACTTATTTGTATTCTTCATTATGTGATGCCATTAAATCATAACTAATTACTTACATAGCGCACTCATTAGTATGTAAACACATTTCAGACACATTAATTCCGAATGGCTATCCAGAAATTGGCTGGCACTTAGCTAGTTTTTGAATTTAAAGACTCCAATTGAGCCAGAATGGACTACAATACATAATTGATAATTCCAAATGAAAAAAATCATCGTGAAAATTGATAGTTGTTAAGACCTTGCTCATAGAATGGATCACAGTAAACCAAAATTGAGTATTTTATGCCCTCGTCGACTGCAACCCGCGATGACTACTCTGTTCGAGTACAGTGGTTCTCTATCGTGCAAACGGTCAACCGTGGTTTCCATCCGAAGTTCCAGGTACAACTAGTGGTGGTACAAGGAAAACGTCCCGACATGACTGAAAAATTGTTGACGGGGACGTAATGAATTAACTCAAACAAATTCACAAAAAGTGCCATTTTCTTATGGCATGTCCGAGATTACCTTTTACGGCCTGTTCAAATTTATATACCTCTCAAAGATCATAAAACTAAATACTAAAGTATCAGAAAGCATCATTATAATAAAACCTATTAATCTTTCATAAATTTTATGCCACTTTTGTTTACCAAGAAATAAAACATAATCTAGACGTCCGTGATTAAGGCTCAGACAAAAAAGTCAAAGAAGGCGGGAAGCTTAAAACCCTAAGTATACTGGCGGCTCGTGTCCTTGAACAAGAAGATTAATCCTAGCTTAGTACTAGTTCAACCCAGGAAGACCCGTCCCTTTATAACTGAAAGGTTGTTGATGGGACGTAAACAATCAAATCAAACAAACAAATACTGGCGACTCCTAAATGCATAGTACTTTGGCAAACAGTGAATTCCCTGATGAAATGCCGCATAACGCGGCATTTTATCAGGGTATACACTGTTTGCTAAGACTAAAACAACCTTCAGAAAAAGAAAATCTAAAGAAGGGAGCTATAACCCGCGACCCCTCAATATAAACAATGAATCATTCCAAGTTTATGCCAAAAAAACAAAGAAAGAGAATACATTGGTACACAAAGGTTTAATATGGGGAGACTTAGACTGGCCCCCGTCTAACTGAAATATTATCATGTTACAAAAAAACGTATTACATTTTTTTTTATTCTAAAAGTGTCTACTTCTCTGAGTTTGAGCCAAGAAGGGAGATTATATCAGAGAAAATTTTTGTCCAGTAGAAGTAGTTTTCCTTGAACTCAGAGCCTGAGGCCAGGCTAGGGGAGACTTATTGAAAAACAAAATACCTTTCTTTTAATAGTCGCAACATTCTAATTTGCATTGATCTGTCTGTTGATAAAAATTAAAATGGAATATCCATTATTCAATATTGAAATGAAGCAATGTATAGAACCACTGAAAATCTCAACAGATATTAAAGGTGATGCCATGAATCATGTAGCTGAGTGAAACAGAGGTTAATGGCCATCTGTTTAATGCGGATTACTGTAAAATGTCTGCCCCGAGATGTTTAGATAAAAGCAATAAATACTAATGGAATTAACTTAGCAGATGGAGGAATGATTTGTGATAATTAAATCAGTACAAAATGAAATATTTATTCTTGATTTAAGTAAAATGATCAAAATCATGAACATACACTTTAAGTCGAAGTACGGTAAAGTCAGGTAAATTCGGACATCAGGTAAATTTGGACATACTTTTGCAAACAGTGTAAATCCAGATGAGACGGCTCCTTATGAGCCGTCTCATCAGCATTTTCATTGTTTGCTTTGTTAATTTATTTTTTATTCCAATATTTGAAATATCACACAAACAAGGTCGCTGTCCGAATTTAGCTGTCTGTCCGAATAAACCCAACTTTTCCCTAGTTGTGGGATGTGTTTGATCGAATCAGCGTAAATAACTGTATTCCTGATTGTATATCATGTAAAAAGAACTGTCTTAGTGACACAACTCAATGCATTTGGTGAGGCTGGAACCTGAGACCGCTGGGTTTCAAGTCGAGTACACTACCACTGAAATACTACATACCCTCTATATTCGCAAATAGGTGAACAAAAAAGTCGACTCAGTCACAAAGACCAGTTTGAATGTGTGAAAAAATAAATGTTGCAAATACAGCTACTATACTATCTTGACAGCGCTTAAAGTTGGTGCTGCGCAGACTGCACAGATACACGGGCTGACGTGCGTCCTGAAGATTTTACTCGTGACGTGGTATTGGTTTAAGGTATTTGCCCATTCAACAGTCAAGTGTTCGGCAAACTAAAACGTTTATTTTGGTCCAACATAAAACAAGTACGAGTGTTTTGTAATCTATAGCTGTAAGTGACCTTTTCCTTCTTCTTTAATTTAGGAGCGCAGTGACTAAATGGTAGAGTGTCCGACTGTAGCTCTTCCTCACGGTGCCATGGATTGGTCTGCAGTTTGTGATTGTGGTATTTCCTGATCATACTCGCTTACTTTTTGAGATCAATAGGTCTTTGGTTCGGCTTACCGTATCATTGAGCAAGACACTAGGGCCGCGTCGCGAGAAAACCTGTCTTCCGGGTTTCCGACAAAGCGAGTTTCAAACCAGTCTCCTCAGCTATAGGAACTAGCTAGAAAATTGAAATTTCACCTGTTGCAAGTGTACATATGCTACTTTTCAAAAAGCTAATAACAAAGGCGCTGACCAGACTGCGCGGATGCGCAGGCTGGTCTGCACCGGTGTTGTTCGCAAACTTCCGAAGACATTTTTCTCGCGCTAAAGCCATCTTTATCTCCATAGGTTAGTACCAGTTCAAGCCAGGAAACGTCCTGGCATGACTAAAAATTTTCGACTGGGAAGTAAAGCATCAACTAACAAATATTCGACAATGTTTGAACGAAATAGCTCTGATGCAGCTTAAACTGACTTTGACACGTTACTAAATTGTACAGCCAATAGAACATGCCTGGACCGAGCATGACACAGCGGTAACCCATTCTAAGCATATAAACGCGGGTCCCTATCGGCCCGTCAGTGAAACGCCATTCAAATGGCGTTTCGCTGGTGGGCCGATAGTGGCCCGAGACTTATGCTGGCTGAGAACGGGATATAACCTTGCGGGCGTCGATAGAGGATGGGTGGGCACTTCTCGTTTATTAAAACTTACTTGTCGAAAGTAAATCCACCCTCAGGCGTTCTGAATCTTTTTGGCGGCTTTCTTTTGGCAATGACAATTGCTTCGTTTATATACCGTAGAAGGTCCTGAATGGGGATTCTTATCTCCTTAGCGTCTGAACTCTTATCACTGAAGTCACACATTGTCTTCTTATTCGCGTCACTATATCACAGGCTGAGAGTTGGCTCTCAGAAAGAACGTCGTTTAGTTAAATCCTTGAAGGACTAAGGTCTACTTTGATTCCCCAAAATGGCAATCAGACTATGTTCAATATAATAAACATGTTCAAAATTAACCCCGAACTATTTGGCAATGGTTAAAGCACTTATACACTTCCAGGAGAAACCTGCACGCTTTCCTTCAGGTACTATATGCACTTCCAAACAGGCGCCAGCACGCTTCCCAGCAGGCACTAGGCACTTCCAAGCAGGCACCAGTAAGCTCATCAGGCTCTAGCACTTCCAAACAGGTGCCAGCACGCTTCCTAGCAGGCACTAGGCACTTCTAATCAGGTGCCAGCACGCGCTTCTCAGCAGGCACTAGGAACTTCCAAGCATGCGCCCTCACGCTTCCCAGCAGGCACTAGGCACTTCTAAGCAGGCACCAGCACGCTTCCAAGCAGGGACTAGGAACTTCCAAGCATCCCAGCAGGCACTAGGCACCTCCAAAAGGCACTAGAACGCTTCTCAGCAGGCATTTCAAAGCGGGCATCAACACGCTTTTCAGCAGGTACATGCACATTTTCCAGCAGGCACTTGGGGCTACAAAGATACATTGTCCTTGTACGCTCCCTAGCAGACACTAGCATACTTCTTAGCAGACACTAGCACACTGCCGAGCAAGAACCTGCATATTTCCTAGAAGGCACTTACATTCTTTCAGGCAGGCACTTGTGCACTTCCCAGTAGTCACTCGCACACTTGTCAGCAGGTCAACATCGATACAACATTAAGGTATGGTCGCGAAAGGCCTGTCAGAACTTGCGACCAGTTAAGGCTCATTTACTAATTCAAATCTCGAAAGTTTGGTTAAAGTGTGTAAAACTGCCATACTTTCCAGGACATTCTCAACAAAGATGCTGACTGAGCAGATTGCACACGTGTTATCTCGCGATGAGGTTCATTAAATGTATTGGTGTCCCGCTAACAATTGCTCGCTAGGTTACTGCAAATAAATCTTGGCTTTTTTTGGATGCAAGAAATTAGGTTTTGCCATAGATTTGATTGAAAATGTGTAATATCTGATATTACATCTTTAAGGATCCCACAATTATAACTATTACAACTGTAATCTGCATTCAGCTACCATTAGCATTTTTACTTCTGAATACACTTACTAAGTCAAAGTTTTAACATCATAATATCAAAACATGAAGCACATGCATTCATTTTACCAAAACTATAAAAAGCATGGTAAAATAAGTTTCTTTAGCTTGTTTATGAATAAAAGCATTCGCGAATCAATAAAACGCCCTATACGTTTAGGTAGGAATCATTAACGTAGAGCCACAATAACGTCGCTGAGGACTGTTCAGAAATAGGCAGAACCTTCATAACTTGAAAACAGTAGACCCAGTTTTATTGAGTCTGTTCATGAGAACCAATGGAAAGTGCAAAGAAATTGATGGATGGATAGTTTCTCCAGTTTGCCAAATTGAAGGCGGTTTTCTTATTTACGAATGAAAAAAATGTCATGGATGCTTACAGGAGCCGTGTCCTTGGAAACGGTTCTTTTGGGCACCCAGGACAAATGTTAAAATGGATGGATTGGAGAGTTTCTCCAATATTACGCACATTGTTTGATCGGTGTAATATTTTAAAGCTAAGTGCATAAATATGTTCTTCACGTGCCGTTTTGATATGTTGTTTCATGTTCCATTTTAGCTCTTATGCCCGCAATGGACTTGTTGTTGTAACTTGTTGCAACAGCTCTCACACCCCCTAGCGCACGATTATGCTGTGTTCTGCTTTAACACCATGCCATATAACTCTTTGCCTACCAGTGTCCTCTGCTGATACCCTAAGCAAACAGTTTGGACCCAGATCAGGTCCATATTTTTTTGAGCCTGGATCCAAACTATTTGACACTGTGAAGGTATTTCATAAAGAATTTTTTGAAAAGGTTGCTTTTGAACTTGAAAAATTCAGCATGCGACAAAAAATAATACAAAATTACCCAGTAGGCAAATGGAAATTCGAATATGGTATTCAATGACAAACCTAGCAGTCAAAGGGTTCAATCATTTCAAAGAACGCGTCATTTCACTTTCAACTTTTCGAAATATTCCTTTTTAATTGAATGAATGAACTAGTTACGTAATGAAAGAACTGTCTTTGTATCATTGCTATACACGTAACATGCTTCCTTATTCCAACAAAATATCCTTACTCATATTTAACGTGTCGATTTCATCATTATTTTAAGCCCAACACTAATTAAATTCTGATTATTATATTTCTACACCTTGACTGTAGGGCCCTATTCAAATGAAAACGATACTTGTTACATAGGTGATCAGCGAAGGCTTTAGCGAGCCTGCGCATTTGCGCAGTCTCGCTAGAGCCTTTGCTGTTCACATACACATAGTATGAAAGTAAATGAAGACTCAGACCAATAATTATACAAATAGTCCCACTAGATAGCTGCACATGCATGTTTAAAGGACGAGGTAACGAAGGTCAAAATGCGCAAATACCATTATCACGTGGCTAGGTCAATGGTATTTAATTCTTCTGTCCCCATTGTCCAGCGCAATCGATTAATTCCCAGATCCCAGCTCCACATTTTTAAGTCAATGTATAACATCTGACAAGGTCGCCCATATACAGTGTGGATTCTGGCAAGTCGGTTCATTTGAATATAATCTCGATTGTTTGATCGAAAATTGTGCGAAGTTGTATAATGGTTTATCGGTTACCTGCATGTACTTTAAAAATACATTAACCTGTTGCAGCAAAAGAGGGAATGCAAGAGCAAAATATTTCAATGCATAATCTATATAAGATTAGCATTCAATAGATTGAGACAGTTCTGTAAAACAAACTCCGTCAATTCTGATCTTACTCACACATGCCTATGCTGATCCTAGTCTAAATTATACTACAGTTTAAAATAGTTATTCTGTAAATCTGACTTCTTTTTTGTGTGAACCGAAAATTAACATACACGATAATTAATCATCAAACCACATTAAACCCATAAACCGACCATACAAGCTTAGATAAACGTTTAATAAACTAAAACTGCTGTGACGTGTATGAACGTCATAGGAACATACATGCAAATGCACAGTGCTAGAGAGACCCCCCTCCCACCCACAAACGCCCTAATTCGACTGAGGAATAATTGCATGGGACAGTTCTTGCGCATTTAGAATTAATCTCATATATGTAAAATCACATTAAAAAGTACATGAGCAGCTATCTAGTGGGACTGCATGTCTGATATTTTTATGTCCATGCTTTGAGTATGCGAGCAGCGAAGGATCTGGCGAGCGCAGGCTTGCCCGATCCATCGCTGCTCGTCAATACTTTAAGCACCAAACTATTTTGTGCTGGCTCATTTGTCTCTAAATAGCGACCGATTAAATCCATATTAGCCTTGACAGACAAATAATGGCCTTATCCATATATTAAATCGAAGGTTTAGTTGAACAATTAGTTGTATGGTAATCTCACATAATCTGAATAATCCCCATGAAGAAATACAAACATAAATAGCAATACTCGTATATTGTTACTGATCTGCATCATTTACTTAATTAGTGGCAATAGGTATACAATCAGTAGGCATATGCGAAGTCTTGAACCGGTTGGCACAGTCAATATATAGACGCTTTATTAAGCATTGAGTTTCCAAGTTGATGATCTAGAATGATATATCATAGTAAAATAAATCAAATGCTGAAGAAAGCAAACACCTCAATCACAACCTACCCATGGCACCGTGAGGAAGAGACACCGTTCACAGACAGCCACAACACAATTAAAGTAAAATAACAAGTCCTCTCTTCATTGCTAAACTAGAAAGCGCACCACGAACCACACCACAAAACAAGTAGCCAACACAAAACTCCCACACACAAATGTGCGCAACAACGAACACTGAACAAATAACAACAGAAAGAATGACACCAAACCAACCAAAAAGTAAGTTAGTATGAGTATGACAACCTTACACAGCAGACCAACCCACAGCACCGTGTTGAAGAGGCAAAGAAAGTTAAGGTGCATCTAAATGTCAATATTACTATTAAGAACAATATGCACTCTTGTTTTGTCATACGATATGCACAACACAAGTTATTATAGTATTATTATTATATCGTATAGTTATTATGTCTGTTGTTGGTTGAAAAATAAAAATCTATCAAATTGAATGGTAAACAGTAGTTGCTGAACTTATATTAAAAAGACTTTTCAGTATATCAGAACACCGTGGAGATACTAGTACAACTGAAAGCCTTGTGGAGAAGGTGGTTCACATTATTGAGCCTTGAAGGCAGTTCATCTATCACGTATACTCTCATGGACCTTTGAATTTTGCAATTTACATGTAGCTTGTTGCAAATTTCTCGCCAAAGAAGAGTTTTAAAACAGCTTCCTAAAATGGCTTTTGTTGTGTTTTTAAGAAATATACTTACAACAGCATTTTACAGCGTAGCTTTTCTAATTTGAATGACTTAAATCTCTTCGAAGACCTTCCAGATGGTTCAAATAAGAATTTCAAACACAAACTGTCTACAATAAAAGTGAACAGAGGTGGTTGCTTGGAGAGTGTTATGCCCATCTGTTGGAAAAAATCAGCTTACGCAAGTTCAGGTAAGAAGTCTCTAAAAGAAATATATCTTCAACTCATTAATTATATGCTTATGTCGTATAAGCTAACTATGATAACATAGGATTCATAAATATTATGATGTTCTTTAAGACACCATAGATAAGGAATTCTTGATAAGGAATATGCCACAATGAATAAAGTACCTCGACAACAATGATTAGGTGACAAAAGGGGATTTAGCAAACTAGAATCAGCACCAACATGGCAATTAAACAATGGAAATAGTAAACTCGTGACTAGGAAAGAAAACTTAAAGGTAGTTTAGATGAAAATAATTGTTAAATGAATAATGAAAGGTGAATGTGGCAGAAGATACATATCATGGTAGAGACGACATAATTAAGTATAAGGAGCTTTAACAATACGCAAGAGTGAAACCATGGATAGAAATACAATGTATGAAATCTACAAGGTTTTAACAATGTTAGGAAATAATCTATTTAAACTGAACATCAATATGGACGTCATTCACTGAACAATGAGGTGAGCCCAAGAATATGATCAATATCTCTACGAAATTTAAAACATTAAAGGATGATTCTCAAAAGAAACATAAACATGACAGAAGTTAAATGAAAGGAAAGAATATAGACCTTCAAATATACCATGTGGTGCTTAACACATATAATAAATAGTAAGTGAGTATGATCAGGAAATACTACAATCACAAACCGCAGACAATCCCATACCACCGCGAGGAAGAGCCACTCAACCATCACGAGACACTAGGAAGACAAATTAAGCAAAGCAACCAGCTCTCTCTTTCATATCAAGATGATTGCAATACTAGAATGGACATAAGTAACGTACAACAAAACAAAGAACAATTACAGACTCCCACAATGGGAGTAACAATAAACAAAAAGTCAACAACATCAGAACCACCGCCTTAGAACGGACAGCAGCCTAAGCCACCGGGGTGCTTAAATGCATTTTACTGGTACCAAATCTTCGCCCTAGATTCTGCTGTTGTTGAAGTACAAGAAATGTTAAGCTCACACGGAGGCCTTCTAACTAATGCAATGTATCGTCATGGAGAAACACTCTAATCAAATTATCACACCATGATGAAACAAAAAAAGGGCTCATGACTCACAGATAGTCAGAGCTAAAGAAAACCTCAAGTTATAAGCCTAGAATAATCTGGAAAACGGATCCTTCCGAAATACAGATAACTTACAATATTAGAAAACATCAGAATCGTTGTTGTTTTGTTTTGTTGCTTTACGTCCCAAGTCAACAGCTATGGTCATTACGGGACGGTCAGTTCACCTAACCACACTTTTTCCTGGGCAAGCTTGAACAAGCAGAATCGGTTTTATGGAGTCTGGTCATGAGAACTAATGTAAAGTGCAACAATTCTCACACCCCCTAGCACTGGCTAAATAAGTATTCTGCTTTCTGCAAGAACCCAATATTCCCAAAGGAACAGAATATGAAAAATCAACACTATATCGATGCATGGGGATTCCTTTTCGTGGTACATATACAAACAGAGCAAACCAATAACAGATGCCACAAAACGTGGCGTCTGATGAGGGTCTCTACTGTTTTCATAAAGAATGTCCTATTGAAATTTGAATAAAACTGAAAAATACCACCAACAACCCTTAAATTAGAACAGATTGGCAGAATTAATAAGAGTCGATAATTTCAATCGACTTAGATGGGTTAAAATAGTAATAGAGTAAGATCAGGAAATACCTCAATCACAAACCACAGACAAACCCATGGCACCGCTAAACCTGACATGAAACTTACTAAGAAACAGAAACAATTAATATAAGAAGTCAAGACTTGATCACATTTAACGACTATAGATGATGAATGAAAATAGAAATGCAAATAGGGTGAGCTTAAAGTACACGAAAAGAAAAGTATTGAGAAAAGTAAAGCACAATGTAACACAATATTACATGTTAGATCGAAATCAAGGAATAATAATTAGCCAAAAAGTAAAGAAAGTCTACTAAGCGTTGAATGAACTAAGGACCTCGGACAGTCTGACCTGTTCACGGGGTGTATCATAACTACATATTGTATACATGTCATGTCCTTGTAAATTGATATTCAGCTACAGTTTTGTACACAATTAGGGAATAATGAGCTTTTATGATAAATAGTTTTTGAGCATTTTGACAGCCTTCCCCCAGTGACCAAGCATGCAAGTTTTATATGATGTGTGTCATATAAAAGGTTAAGCTTGGTGATGGGGGGAGCACATAAAAAACTTTTTCTATTTCCTGTATGTTGAATAGCAAAAACAGAGTTTTCACCCTATAATTTTAATCGGTACTTGTCCAATAAGAAAACCCATTTTGCCGATAATTCAAGGGCTGAACATACTATCTTTTCCAAAAAAAAGGAATATCATCTTCTTTGTGATTTTTATCTGGCCATTTTATGGACAATCCTTCATTAAGACTGTCCGAGGTCCATTTTAAGATAGAGTAATTTCCTTCTTTTCATAAAAATGAATAAGTTGCTCTATTACTAATACTTTATTGACAAAAAAGCTGTAATCGCTGTTTCTTTGAGTAAATTTTTTTTCTCTGTAACTATATTGCCTTTTCCTGAATAGTTATGTCATCTAACTGTAGGAATAGAATATGCCATTTATGATAATAATAATAAACATACTGACTGTATTAAAAATAAAGAAATGGATGACATGATTGGCTCATGCTCATACATTTTGGAAATTTAACCCTTTGTATTCTGATGGATTCTCCCATGCATGTTGATACAATAAGTATGGGACTGCCCATTGTGTACATTGAGGGATCACAGATAGAATTTTCTAAGTTATGGTGTATTTCTGTCCCCAATTGTTATTTTTATATTAGCAAACAGTGCAGACCCTGATGAAATGCAGCATTATGCTGCATTTCATCTGGGTCTTCACTGTTTGCCAAAGTACCTGTTTAGGGGTTTAACAGTATACAAAGGGTTAATTGTAGTGGCATAACATTTTCGTGATACAGACAATTTTCACACATATTTGAGGAATAGAACTAAAAATCATAGTGCACATTGAACGTACATAAATGCTGTCATAAAATGGAGAGCAGCTACTACCACTGATGACGAGATATGAACAATGTGTCAATATCAATAATGTCAATAATGTATCAGATTTATCTTGCTCATACTTATGTATATACTCGTAATTAATAATAATGAATAGATACATGAATATCCAACCTGTCAGTCTTTATATTTTTATTCGTAATTGTTCTTAGTATTTGTTTGGTTTCCCAATTGTGTGTGGGGTTTCATGTGGGGGTTTCCTGTTTATTCTTGATTTTGTGAGGTAGTAATTTGAGACCTTTCTAGTTTGGCACTCAGCTCGCTGGGGAAGAGAGGACCAGTTTGGTTTGCTTATTCTGTCTTGCTTAAATATGTTTGTATCTTGTTGGCTTGCGTGTGCTCTTGTGTCTCTTCTTCTGGGTATATTAGGTCAGTTGTGTTCTGTGGTTTTGACATTTATTATTATACTTACATTTTTTATATTTTTGGCAGCTTGAAAACTTGGTATATGTCATTCTATTTTGGGGTATTTTATACATTTTTTTTTATTTAAGTTCAAGTTTTCAAAAGGACCCTGATTTCCATAAGTTTTTTAAAAAAATAAAGGCGGTTTTCTGACCCTGTGAGTTTTGAAAAATAATCTACCACTGGCTACTTTCAATTACTTCTGTTTCATGGCTCTTCTTTTTTTGTTTGGAATCTATACTGAACGAAACTTCTAAACCGCCACTTTACACAACACATTTTTTCAATATAGCTCATTTATTATTAAACTGTTTGAAATGATATTTAACACAGTATATTTGGGCACATGTATCCGTCGATTAAACATAACAAAGTTTGATTCAATAAGGATGTTCATTTATTCGTAACGATAGAGTACTAATACCTGTTTTGCACGTGGCACACGATGCTAAATGTTTTTTCGCCTTGTGTATACTCGTATTTTCATCGACAACTATCGGACAACTTTATTTTATCACAAAAATATCAAAGTTTGGGTTGTATGAGTATAACGTAGAGAGGTCGGGCTGTGGGTTCAATCGAAATAGGGGCCTCGCTGAGACTGATTCATAATCTGTCATAAAGTTTGGCATGCTTTGATAGAGCCGAAAGTTTACACCACAACCAGTCGGTCATTTTTCATTCTGCACTCGTTTGATGAGAAAAATCGACAAAAACTGAGTATTACGTATGTCATAAAATGTCGTGTATAGTCCACCATACTTTGGTGCGGTGATGCACAAATGCTGCATTGGAACGTCGGAAGTGTCGAGATTTATATGCAATACACGCTTAATGGGTGACGGATGTTTCAATAATATTGTAGTCAAAAACATATCATCACCATAAACACATTTCTGTGTTCTTTTAGGCCATATGGGCCCCATAGGATCACTGAATTGCATGAAAATTGTTACTTCATTATTAAATAAACACGTTAGTGTTCAATAATGTCCTTTTACAGCACGAGAAAGTTCTAATAATATTGTGGACAAAAACATGTCAACTCCATAAAGCATTCTTGTGTTGTTTTATGTTATATGGGCTTCCATAGGAACATTTTGGATTGCCTGAAAATTCCTACTTGATAAAAACGAAACCCAAAACTGTTCAGCAAAGTCCATTTATAACACCATAAAGTTAGTGTTTTTCATTTTAGGTATCTGGAATACTTGATTTTAAGCGATGAGTTCAAATTTTAGCGTTTGTGTAAATATGAAATGCGATGGTGCCTTTATACAGTCTATCAATTGAGCATGTTAATTTCAATTTATGAAAATGAAATTTTGACAGGTTCAGTTTAATTGATTTTTCCACATTGAGTGTAAATTGTAGCCATGTATGTATCATATATGTTAAGATATATGGGATAATATAGAGTGGCGGTTTAGAAGTTTCGTTCAGTATATAACACTTTCAGGTGGTTAAATCACGGTGCATCTAAACGAAAAACTAGAACAGCAAATGGGGTATTTAACCGATGAATCTCATCAGGCTATCCCAGGAGCATAATACACATTTGTAACACAATTACTTGTCTGTCTCAGAATAGATTGTCTATAAACAAGCTCTGATAAAAAATTCTCCTCCCATCTAAATTAATCATTTCATGATCACAGCAACTACATCCACTTGGTGCATGACCTGTGACCTGTGACAGCTAGCATAAGCAAATCAAATACGTGTAAAGGCCCAGCTGCTTTGGTAATTTCAGTGCAATCTGTAACATTGACTACTTCTTGTGCATACCATAGACTGTGAACCCAGTCACTTAACATATTCCATTAGCACTGACACTATGCAGTATAAAACGAATAAACTATCATTCATTTCTGAGATATGATACAATGTTATCAAGCATCTAAATATTAAACGGTTTACTAAGAATATATAACATTGATTGACATATCAAAATTCTATATAATTATGATTTAGTATAAGGCAAAATCAAGTACAGTATCTAATAACTGAATTGGTCAAATCAGACAACTGTGCATGCAACTCATCTCAACTGTGGAAATGAAAATATGTTACGAAAGTTAAATTTATACCAATATTAAAGTGAATATTTATTTCAAAAATGATAATCTTGTTCAAAAAGAAATGCCTAAATAGATACTTATCCATTTCTATATATCTGTTTCTTCATCTGCTAAGGTTTCAGCTCTTAAAACATATATCTGGCAGCAGACATTGTTAATCATGCTAGTCTAACAGCTTGAAACAGCTGGATTTCAAGCATCTATTTGTCTCAGCTGTGAGGTAATGTTCTCACTACTTTGTGGAGTGGGCTATGATAAGGCTATGATACCATGCAATTTTTCATCGAGTAATGAAAGTGGTGTGAATGGAGATGAGAATGGTAATAATAAAGGAAACTTTGTATATATATGCTATCGCAGTGAATGCTAGAAATACTGACCTATACAGTTTTAGCGCACAAATGCGTAGAGAATTTACAAACTGCAACTGGTTTGCGACAAGACAATATTTAAAGGTGTCTCCTGAGCTGCAAAGACTAGCCAGAATCGTGGAGTGTGTATTGCAGCCTGTATATGAGCCGCGCCATGAGATTTCCAACAATTTGACATTTTGACACGTGTAGACTCGGACGAGCCTCTGCAGCCTTCTTTTAAGCTTAGAAACTCCAAATGGTGTTCAGTCAGTAGCTTAACAATCAAAGAATACTCAAGCGACTAGCAAAGGCTTGGATCAGACTGCGCGTATGCGCAGGCTGATCTGAGGATTTGCTGGTCGCACATACCACATTGTTGGAAATACATGCTGTGGCTCATATATGTTGTACTTTCCAATGAGTGGATACCAAATGCGCTGATAAGATTGCACAGACAATGCAGGCTGGTCTGCGCATTTGCTGTCCGCATGCAACAAAAATGTTCTTCTCACTAAATGACTCGAATGAACCATTATATTCTACATACACACAGAATACAATTCGATGAATGGGCTTCAATTAGGTATTCAGTAATCCCAGTTGTGTAACATAATATATTTTACAAATTTATTCATTGGAATAACTTATCACACCTCGATCAAAGTGTAATAATCAAATTCTGCATGAAAGAAACACGTGCGAGTGTCAGTGATGTCCAAACATGTAACTTTCCTGCTTCTGTGTGGGATTTATTCAAAGACATACATATACGTACATTCGAATGAAATCTGCGATTGATTGCACAGATTTTCCGACCGCAGTGCGTTTTTTTCCACCCTTTACATTGCAACCGACTTGGCGATCGCTGAGGCAGTTGATCTAGGACTATTTTTGAAATCAGGGTACAGTGCGACTGGTCACTTGCATTTTTGCGAGACAAGGGAGGTAACCAAGAGTCTGTGTACCAATATACCACGCGGAATCCTGTAGTACTAAACCGTGTTAAACGTAAACCCATTTAATCTTCATATTCGGACAGAAGGGCATATCAAACAGCGTAAACCACGGCCAAAATCATGGAGTTTCCACGTTTTGTAATCCCCTCACAAAATGTCAATTTCCTCAAATGCACTTGTTCAAATGAGTCAGCCCATAAGATTTGGTACTTATTGCGTTGTGAGTAGCCGTTGCTCAGACGAGTTTGCGCAAATGCACAGTCTTTTCAGAGCTTTCAATGAACGCATACAAAAGAATGTTGATAAAAGCACAGAGCAAAATTTAAAACTAGCATGCATGTTTTATCTTTTGTATACATGTACAAACTAAAACTCCTATATCCGTACTTTGGTAAATAGTTAAAAATATATAACATGGTCTACAC
Organism: Loripinus fragilis; assembly: GCA_964019695.1. Classification (NCBI taxonomy): domain Eukaryota; kingdom Metazoa; phylum Mollusca; class Bivalvia; order Lucinida; family Lucinidae; genus Loripinus; species Loripinus fragilis. Next base: position 40,436,859 of record OZ026515.1, read on the forward strand.
TGTTTGACAAGACAAAAATGATCTTCAGATAAAGAAATACAATTTTGTTGGACCGGTATATACAATGGAACACCCCAAGTGTAGTGTATCAAACTAGAAGGGAAAAAAAAGAATTAGTACATAAAGGGTAGTTTCCAAAATGAATCAAGGTAATAAAATTTTAGTACATATCGCATATGCGTCAAATCACTCTTTAAACGCGCACACACAGCTATCTAGTGGGGCTAGAATCCTATATTTTAGACCGAGCCTTTATTTACTTACATCCTTTGCGTATCCGGGAAGCGAACCCTCTTGCGATACTGTGAAGATGCACAGGCTCGTCTGAATCTGGGATGCTCGCTGATACAAAAAGTACCAGCATCTCATGCATTCATGTAAACTGGCTTAAACAGTAAAGAGTGAAATAAAGTTTGAACTCACATATGGCTAAAATGGCGTTTTTCCCACTTCCTCTCCATCATATTGGACAATGTTACCCGTTTGAAGTGTAAATCAAATCTACGATCTATGTTAATCTAGACAGTTCATTGTTCTTGAGTATAGATCTATATACCTTGTCGCTGATTATTAATGGATTATTCTCATATTGAATAAACATAATTTTGAGTCTTCTCACGTCAAATCATGAAAAACAATGACATACTTTGGACTAGACTGACTGCAGTCCTTAAACATATTTTTCATCAATGTGCCATATCATATACTTGTAACTAGTCTTACTCTGATGGCTCTGTTTTAAAACAGAGCCATCAGAGTAAGACTAGCTACAAGTATATGATATGACACATTTATGAAAATTGTTTTAAGGACTGGAGCCAGTCGAACTATGGACCAGCTCATGTGAATTTGGTACTTATCGCATATGAGTCAAAAATGGTTTGACTGAGCATTTGCAGCTATCTAGTGGACTAGATATCTAACGTTTGGTTTGAGCTTTTATCTACTTCTATACGTTGTGTGTGTGATCAGTGAATTATCAGCACAGGCTCGTCCGAGCTTTCACTGATCGCCTGTGTGATCACAAGAGTAGCTCCCATTACACAGTTAAGCACGTGCGTAATGGAAATTGCACATGTTCAAGTACAATCACATTGTGTGGGAAATCAGTTGTTTCTTACCATAAGGGACTTCTCTAAAAGGAAAGAATTCTTTCCTTTAAGACAAGTCTCCTTTATGAAAAGGGATGCTAATGATGATGATGATGATCGCTGCGCATTTCAGTAGTCTCCCTTTGATGTCCGTAACTATGTCAGCGTTCTGGCTACGCTCATGGTGATAATTACTAAAACCTCGTCGACCTTTTAGAGTTATCCCCTGTAATGCTATCAGAGCATCCGATGACGACTGATTGACTTTTGCAAAAAAGTCGAGGGCAGATCGAGACAAAAACAGAGCTAAACTGCCAGTAGAGATAATTAGATGTGGCTAAAGAGGTTATAAAGACTAAAACCTTAAAATACATTTTCCTTACACTGGTTTTCTCCAAACAAAATGGCGTCAGCGTTAAACTTTCGAAAGTCGTATCGTCATAACAAAAACGTCGACGTAATGATCAGTCCGGGCAGCAACGTCTTCCCGTGTAATGTCAAACAAACAACTCGTGGCTAATTTAGGTATTATCAAATTAAAACCCATGTTCAAACAGCACGTGAATCTCATGATTTGAACATGGATTTTCGTTTATTTGACAATTGCTTCAAACAGCTTTGCGTAACGAATTTTATGCAAGATTATAGGGATCACACATGTACTCATGCATTAACATTTGCCGGGTCCCGAGGAAGCTGTCTGAACACGAGGCCGTTAGGACGAGTGTTCAAACATCGTCCGAGGGATCCGGCAAGTTTTAATGCAATGAAACAAGCATGCGTGATCGTTATTCTTGCATATTTTACCTGACTTCAGCATTAACCGCGCTGAAAACGTCGCTAAAACATTAAATATCCTTTTTCTTACACTTGATTTCTCTAAACAAAATGGCGCCAGCGTCAACTTTCGAACGTCATTACGTCACTACAACGTTATATATACGCGTGCCACGTTTTCGCGAACGAAAGCGTCGGCGAAATGGTCAGTCACGGCCAAAACGCTTTCCCGTGTAACGTCATGCATGCAAATCAGAGCCCAGTTTAGGCTATTTCAAGTAAAAGCATTGTTCAAACAGCACGTGAATCTCATATTTTGAACATGGATTTGGCGGCTCCAAACAGCTTCGCGTAACGAATTCCCATGCAAGAATAATTGTTTTTGACGAAAATTTAAATAATCATAGTCAGCATTAATTCACTTATGGGACAACGTTAATTATGCAACGTAAACAACGAGGATGGAATCCCAAACTTTATGTTCTAAAATCATTTGCTTTTGCAGTGATGTTACACATAGAGAACATATACACATTTTAACATTATGATACTGTACTGTATGAGTACCAAATACTTGCAATAGTCTAAGGTAACGTACGTAACAAGCTCAATAACAGGGTGAAAATACCTCGACGTCAAAATACTTGATCTTTAAGACAGGATATATATGCTACCCTAAAATGTTTCAATATCTCTCCTCTGTTTTTCTCACAAGCATATGTCTTCTGGGGCGCCGTATATACGCCGTGTGAGCCATCGGCTTTAGAGGGGAAGAGTCTTTTTTTTAATTATTCTATACAAGCATAGAAGGGAGGCCAGCCACGTTTAGATAGTTCAGTAGAAGCTATTTATTGGTCATTTCTGTCAGACAGTTTACAATTCTGATTACTGCTCTCGACGGTACTAAGCCCACATCGTTCCATGCGCTTATATGTAAGGAACTTTGCTGGCGAAGATGCCGATCAAATTTCTCTTAGCAAGGTTTGCTGCGATTTAATAAAAGTACGACAACTTGTGACAAAAAGAATAAGTTGGTGCTGCCAGGGTTTACCTCCCTGCAATATGTATTCGAGTGCCTTTTACGATCATTATATTTTCTCGTATTTAAACATCGTAAAATTTCACACCAAGTAAATTCAATACAGAGTTTATCATTTAAAATCCTTTTAAATATTTACTGTATATAGAAACATGAGGTTTAAACTCCTCAACAATGCAAACAAATTTAAGTGTCCGTTATAAATTTTCCCAGGTTTAACGTATTTACCATATATAATCCCGTTTTATTTTTGTTTGAACCTCCTAAATATTTGGACAGACAAGCATGAGATAAGTTAACCTATATACCATGCATGAGTCTACACTGTTTTCTTTTCTTCTCAAGAAATCGCATACACTAAACTAAGTATAGACTGTAAAAGAATTAGTGAAAGTTAACACCAAAAGAGATGGCAGCTAATACGTTCAAGAATGAGCAAACAACTCTCAATTATGAATTTAACTGCAAATGCTTATGGAAAGTTGTTTTGTTTTGTTCACAAAGATAACAGCTTTACAAAATGTTCAAGATTTATATATAAAAAATCCTCGGTTGTATATCTTTCAGTTTAATTATAGCTATAACATAACGTTAGACCTGGGGATTTACCCAAGGAAATATGGTGTGTGTTTCCGTCGAGAAACCCATTTGAAAAGTTAAGGATGCAGATTCAATGATAACGAGTGAAATATAAAAAATAGCAGCAAAAAATAATTTTAGAGTCCAGCATTTAAATTCATAGTAAACACTGGAAGAATGATGACAGTGGGTCATGGCCAAGTTTAGCTGTTAATTTTCTGATAATGGAATATGATACAAGATGATGATCTGAAACTTATCCATTCTAGTTTACAGACACAATGATTGGCGCGTTAACCATTTTCATTCTGGATATCGGTAAACCGGTAGCTTGGCAAGCATTGAAGACCCAGACGAAATGCCGCATAAGGCGGCATTTCATTAGAGTCTACACTGTTTCCTAATATAAAAGTAATCTTCAGGAACAGAAATACATCAAATTTTGACAGACTACCCCTTAAAATACAAAATGGACCATTCCAAACTTATTGTATAAATCATCTTCGCAGACCAAGGGAGGGAGCGCAGTGGCTTAGTGGTAGAGTTCTTGACTCGAGACCGAGGGCCGCGGGTTCGAGCCTCACTGGCGTCACTGCGTTGTGGTCCTTGAGCAAGACACATTTATCCTAGCTTAGTACTGGTTCAACACAGGAAGACCCGTCCCTGTTTAACTGAAAGATTGTTGATGGGACGTAGAGATTCAATCAAACAAACAAACAAACAAAGCAGATCAAGGGTACTAAGTCCACTTAAATTCGTTCGCGGACTTTGGCATGCGAAGATATGTATCTATGTAATAATCCAACAGAATGAAATGAGTGAATGGTTACGAAGTAATACGAACAAAATATAATTACCGGTCATTCGTAGTATCATACTGCATCTTTACGACAACAGTTTTCTGGTAATATCCAGCCGGGAACAAGGGCGAAAACCAGTGCCACTCTGTTTCCATAGCAACTACTCAGTTAATGTAGAAATACTCAGTCCTCCTAGGTTACTGATATAAGGTAACGAATTTTGTTCAGAAGATGGAGTCGAAAATTCAAGCCAAAAAATGAACTAAACAAGGCGAAAATTAGGAATTTCGATTTAACAGTCAAAAATTTGACATTTGAAATCGAAAATTCCGACTTTGACTTGTCAGCTCTGGAATCCAAATTTCTAATTCACATCCAAAAAAGTTTAACCCTGTAATTTCAAAATTTTAACTTTTAAATTCTAAAATTCGATTTATCAACTCGAAATTTGTCTTCTTTTTTAAGGTTCTAAACCTCTTATTCGCATATACCATCACACCAAGAGTTTCCTCATCAAAATCATTCACAATCTGTCGATTCTTTATGTCACAAAAAAACAACAACTGAATTTTGAATTATATCAGGCATTAATCAGATGGCACCATATATTTGGTCAGTGCTAGCATATTAATTGCGAAAATCCAGAAAACCATAGACACTTTGCCCACTGGGTAATTTTCATGCTTTGTCAAAATCAACTTTTTCGAAAGAGTGCAAAACAATTTTGGATCCAGATCAGGCCCGACAAGATCTGGATCCAAACTGTTTGCAAAGAGTACCAGCAGACGACACTAGTAGGCAAAAAAGTTAAACATAACAAGTCTTTTAAACTCCAAATGACTCAATCTTCAAGCTTTAAGAAACTACATACACCATGCACTTCAAATTGCCATGCAAAAATTATGATCAATTTTGGTGTATGATAAGTGATCGCTTCACACATTATCACCGTGCGAATTTACTTAATTCACTGTGTGCCAACACGCTAAGTATGAATTTTTAAAAAAAACTTTGATCAACCAAATCACATGCACAGACTAATCTGACTACTCCTGCGATGAAACATCATGGGATACATCCATTTGATTAAAATGGTCCAAACCCATTTGTGGTATGTGTCCCTTTTTTGATGTCAACACAAATTGATATGCCTTTCAGCTGCCTCGGCATATACATTACTCCACTTTCATATTATATCACTGATTGATTTCTAAATATTGATAAAACAGCCATCTCACGTTGAAACGGTACTTATGCCGCTCTTACAACAGAGGGCAAACAGTATATGGACCCAGATCAGGCTGTTACATACCGTGACATAGAGATTGCACATGGCAAAGGAGACGACTTTATGCTTGGATGACAACAAAAAAGTGTAACCTTGTACATATAAACGGACAGCCATCAATGCAGAGGTACTAGATACTTAGTGATCAGTGAATGATTTTGCTTGTTTGTGTTGATGCTTTACGTACCAATCAACACTTTTACAGTCATGTCTACGATCTGCTGTCTTCCTGGGTTGATCCAGAACTAAGTAGAGGATATAGTGTCGTGCTCAAGGCCCCGGTGAGTCTCGAACCAGCGACCCCTTGATCTCGAGTTGAGCACTTTACCACCGTGGCACGGAGACACCGTGCTCTCAGTGAAACTTGGGTACATGGTCCTATGTCAGTCAACCCCACTCCAATCCATACAGGTACCAGCTACGCATTGTGGATAAATGAAGAGTCATCTCAGCGAGGCGGTTCTAAGACATGCATTCAAATTCAAGCCACATCACATGCCTTGATAAAAAACGGTATTTTAATATTAGCGGCTAGGAGCGGATAAGACAGCTTACTCAGCCACAAAGACTGTTAATACTCTTTAAATATGTCAATGCAGCAACTAGCAATGATGCGATCGGACTGTTTAGATCGCGCCTTTGATGTTCGTGTACAGCAACAAAATGGGCCCAGCCTCTAGTGAATTCAAGTATTTAGAGTCTCCAGAATAATGTCCTAGTTGTCCGCCTGTGCCGATAATCAAAGTATCGTGTTATCACCATGCGCGGATCCAGGAATTTTCGTCAGGGGGGTCCAGGTCAGTCTGACAAAAAAGCTCTGACAACGTTTTTACATTTTCCAGGGGGTCCAACTTTATCCAGGGGGGGGGGGGTCCAATTGCTTATTCCTATAGAAACCCATATAACTTGTGTTTTTCCAGGGGGGGGGGGGTCCGAACCCCCTGTCCCTCCCTCTGGATCCGCACTTGATCACCCAGGGGCGTAGCTAGTCTAAGACTAAAATTCATAGAAAGCACGTGTGGAACATGCTCAATACATGCGAAAAAGGAACATAATTCAAACAGCGTAGACCCAGGTGAGACACCGCAAAACGCGGCGTCTCACCATGGTCTGCGCTGTTTGCCAAGATAAACACACTCTTGGTATTGGTAATTTTTAAAAATTGTATATGATCAGGCCCTCTGGATCATCACACACTCTGTCAAAGATTTTTACATGTATTGGTTCTCTGCACACGTTTTGTAAACATACGCCCCTGTCACCATTGCACTCGGATTGGCCAAATCTCTATGAGTGTTAGTCATTCTGAGTGCAATAGAATGGCTAAATCCTGCCGAGTTCTATCTTCCCAGAGACTGTGGCGGGGCTAACAGATGACTAGAGCAAACTAGGCATTCATTATTAGCATATAACTTTTTCATGACACGGTTCAACTAAATAGTCGCAATGCTAAATTAGTTGAGGCGTGAAAATATACAAAACGTTATGCTCAAAACGACGCTGGTCGAATCTTGAAAAAATACGTCAATTGAAACAGACAGCATACTATAATTAGGCTGATCTATGTTTTGATAGTCCAGTATAAAGTGCTTCATCCATGCCAACCAGTTTGCTCAAATCGAGCGGACATTTTGGCAAGGTTGTAAAGGTTTTTTTTCGAAGCACCCTTGCTCTTACAGCTTAACACAGCATAAAGTACGTTTTCACATCAGTCATATATATAAAATCCATTTTCGACTATATTTACAAAAACACTCCATGGGTGTACCTATAAATTGCCTTGAAGTTAATTAAAATTTGTCATCTAAGATCGTTTAATATTCCTAACTCGATCGTACTTTTTTCGTTATCAAATAATATCCCCCATTTCAAACATGTCGATAATTGATGTAACACACACACACACGCACGCACGCACGCACGCACGCACGCACGCACGCACGCACAGAGGAAGAGATCATTATCTGATCTAATGTTTAAATGCTCAATTTCCAAACTTTACATCAGTCTAGTGCATGGATCTTATGGAAAGCAAATATTCAAAATGTCATTAATAGAAGTTTTACAAACTTTCATAAGCAGGTATACAGTTGTATATGAGCTTCGACATGAAATTTCCAACAGTGTAGCATGTGCGACCAGCAAAGCCTCAGATCAGTCTGCGCATACGCACAGTCTGATCAGAGTCTTTGCTAGTCGCTTGAATATTCTGCGAGTGTTAAGCTACTGATTGAACACTATTTGGAGTTTCTAAGCTTGGAAGGGGTAGGCACCGGCTCGTCTGAGTCTACACTTTAGAAAATTCCACATTGTTGGAAATCACATGTTGTGGCTCAGTATGGCGGTTAAACAGCAGCTGTCCAAAAACGTTTTCTCACCAGCCAACTGGATAGACTGGTCTGACACAACTCAAAGGTGCAGGCTTCTATGATGTCTCGTGGGAGCTCATTCCAGTCCCTGATGGTCCGTGGGAAGCATGAGTAGGACGTGACTGGAAGAATCCTCTCTAGCCTCTTTGCTCCTCTTAGGTAGCTGGAGCTTTCAATGCCTACTAATTCATGCCATCTTTGCAAGCCAATGGTATTAAGTCCACTTCGTTCCTTACGTACCCTTGGCTTGAGAAGATGAATCCATGCTGGAACACCTGTCTTTGAGCCTCTGATTAGACTATGCGCCTATTAATTATTTAGCGCCTCCTATCGTAATTTAAGAATTATTTTGGTTGCTGAATATCTTTTTTATAATAGCAAATATATTTTTTTTTGTAATTTATTTTATTTTTCTACTGACATTTTCATTGACATGTAATAGCAAATATGGTATATCCTGGTGAGATACCGCGCTTCTCATATGGGAAAGCACGGGTTGCTAATGCCAAGTGCAAATGTCTTTTATTTGGAATGCAAAGCATAAACTTGTTCATTTATTTGTGGATATGATGCACACACATGATGAGCACACACGATTTGGTACTAATCGCAAAGGCGAGCAGGGAAAAGGCTCACTCGAGCCTTCACTGCGGCTCGCACACACGAATCATTGGAGTTTATAATTCATCAGACTCCTAGTGGATAAAAAGAGGATTTTTACGTACATATATCTGCGAGCTACGAGTCATTGGTTGTTCCATTGTCCATCGCTATACATGCATATGCATGGGCAGTTTAAAACTGGCAAAATATATTTAAAAAATAAGTCAGGCATGGTTTCATTATGTCTAACGCAACGTTAGTAAAATTCCAAAATCTAGGGGATCCCTGGGTGCACATTACTTGAAATGTGACTGAAATCGAGCGCTGTTAAAGGGAAAATACTGAAAGCACAGTTCATATTGATACTAAACTTGTTTTGTTCCCCTTGCAATTACAAATGGTTTTCTCTTTTGAATTAAACGAATTTCTTTTCTCATTAAAAGTATAAATACTGAAAGTCATAGACGGACGGACGGACGGAAGAACGAATGGATGGATGAATTAGATGGGATGGGCGACGGACGGACAGATCCATCGATAACATTAAACAGGCACATTTTTCATTTACAGAAACGGAACACTGTAGCTTAGTTGGTAGAGTGTCGCGGGTACGAATCCAACCTGTCCTGGAGCTAGACACTTTATTCTCACCGCCCCATATTGGTTCAACCCCAACATTACTCAAAAGGCGTTGACTGGGACTTAAAGCATTAGCTTATGAACAAACGGACGTATAGTAAGGAAAGGACGGACATGAAATTGGCCCCGACGCGAGAAAAAACATCTCATCTTCGGTGAACCTTTCATCTTCTTTGCGAACACACAAAGATGCAGAACAGCCTGCGCATCCGCGCAGTTTGATCAGCACCTTTGCTATTCGCTTATTGGAAAGTATCATATCTGAGCTTGCTTCAAGCGATTTTTTTAAATTTCTAGCTAGCCTCTGTAGCCGAGAAGACTGGTTTGAGTCTGGCTTTGTCGGAAAACCCGAAGACAGGTTTTGTCGCATAGAGGCTCAAATAACGAAAGCACACCGGATAGGCAGTAATCGAACGCGCTCTTAACAATCGACGAACGCGGATGCAAAATCGCCAGAAACATTGTTTTCGATTGCAATTTGTCGCCAGTCGGGCGACGAATGTCCGAGTGAATCGAAAACGGTTTCTAACCATGTTTTGAACTACGTTCATCGATAGTATTAACGTTTTCGATAGCCGCCTATACGGTGTGGAGAGGCCCTTACCATTTCTTTCTCCCTTTCTCATAAATAAGCGCCTTGGCTCGCCGGTCGTAATACTTCTGAATAATCTTCTCAGTTTTCTTATTCTGCTTTATTGGCGTCACATACTGTGCCGAGGACTCGTTCATGGACCGCTGCGCAAAGGATGGCTTCTCGTTTCTCAGTCTAGCTACTGAATCTATTTCATAATGTCGATTATTGCCGCTCATAATGTCTCCCGCCTGATCCTTCTCCTCTTCATTTCAACACAATCTCCACAATGCGACCGATCCTGGATTAATGCCCATACCGAAGTGTTATCTTGCAGTCACGACGTATTCTACAAATGCATTTTGATAGTCAAGTGACGGACGTGTTGCCATGACAGTGAACGTAACGTTATAATACGACGCGTTTTTGTCCCGTACGTTATTTCGCTGCGTCACGTAACATAGAAACAGACCATTCCGAAAGTAGACATCCTTATTCGGTTTAATATCTTATCAGCCATTAATTAAATGTAATCAAATGACTTTGAATCATCATCATCATTTTCTATTGACAGCGTTCATGGATAAGTGAGGTTTGAAAAAAATTGACACACTGTTTAGTACGCGATTTCACCGGCCAGTATACATGTACATGTATAATATGGAAAAAATATTCAGACCACCGTAGCGATTCTCTTTATTTATAAAACGTAAGAGGCTTCGTGCGTCACATTAAAAAGTAAGTGAGTATGATCAGGAAGTACAACAACCACACACTGCAGACCAATCCACGGTACCGTGAGGAAAAGCCGTAGAACATTAACAGTTACTTGACACCAGGAAAGCAATTAAAGTAAAGCAACCAGCTCTCTCTAAACTAGAAAGTACACCAAGTAATGCATAACAAATCAAGGACAAAACATGGACCAAACATAGAACCCCATAAACAAATGGAGGAACATGAAATAAATTCGATTTTTGGAAAGTACTTCGGGTCTCTTGCAAAGTAATTCGGGCTTCACGTTAACTTTGCAAGAGACCCGAAGACCAAAAACTGAATTTATTGCTTACATTTACATTTTATTATCAATATCTAAAATGTAGAATTGACAGGGGGCATGTAAGGCCATTCACTGTGTTTACTTGGCAACCAACTAAAGTTCCAACTGCAGCCGTTCGGATGTAAACGTGCGCGCGCAACTATTACGTAAGAACTATAGTAGGAACTTTAGTTCGATTCGAAGTGGGCCACGGACAGCCAATGGAGCAAACAAGAGGCTTGTTTTGCACGTGCGGCTCAGGTGTGGCTCGCCGTCAATCACAACACCAGTGTCACTTCCGGCGAATGCATTCGATGTTCGAAGCGTATTGTACGGACAAGTGAGCTTGGCAACTGTCAATCAAATTAATGTCATTCATGAGGCTATGACGGGTTGCAAAAATCTAAAGATGCATTAAAGATTTGCTTTGAAAATGTAAATATTACACAATGAATCAACAACTCATGGCAGCTCAAATACTGAGAGTGGAAATCGTTATTGCAGCACCAAAAGCAACAAAGTCCCATTGACTAAATTTTTTTGCCTTTGGTTTTATTTACTTATTGATTTATCTATACAATTTACTAAACTGAACAAAAGACAATAGCACCAAAGTTAAGAAAAACGACACCATTGTTTCATGCTCCCCATGTTTAGTTAATGCTATGATGTCACTAGAAATGTTTTATGCTATTATCACGGCCAATATGTCTTGGGCAATACCGTAGATAATAAAGTTCAGTTCAGTTCAGTTGAAGTAGCATAGTTAAACTTGATGTTAATAATGATGTATTATTCCTGTTCGGCACGTTATTGTTAAACAAGTAATCAAAACCCCGAACCACTTTAAGGTGACATCTTTTATTTTAAGGTCCTCGTTAGGGTGGCGAGATCAGTGTTTCCAATTCAATAACATTTTTTTCTCATGCTTCAAAAAGCTCAATCTATATCATTATATACTAGTAGTTACTGCGTCACCCTCATGATTGTTTTTTTTTCTTGTCAAGTTCCTTAGTCGGAAACATATGTTATTGCTCCAAAGCTTCATGAAAAAAAAACGGTCTCTTTGTCATAATCCTTAAAACCTGAAATTATTATCAACAAGAAGTATTTTTTTCTAGCCGAAATGCGAAACACAAACTTCAGTGTACTTAGTTCTCAACGGTTATGCAATGATTATCTCTGTCCAGGAACAGTTTTGATTCTTCGCGCTGAAAAAAGAAAATGGACAATACATTTGATACTCATCGCACTTGAGCAAAATTTAGTCTAGATGATCAATGTCCCATACTTTACGTTTTCGGCCAGTGAATGCGCAAACATGCACGAGCTTTCGCTGGCCGCCAACCCGATAAGCAGCAAAATCGCATGAATGGGTTCAATATTTCTCAATGATAGTTGTCGCGCGCAGAGCTATAATTCTATTTCACAATTCTGGACCAAGTCTGAAGAACGCTCATTAGAGTAATTGTTCCTCAACGTTTGTCGATATTATCCGAAATATTCCGAATCGGTCGCTTCCGCCCCCCAATAGTGCGAACAATTGATTCGCGCAGAACTAGTTATCAGACTCGGAAACGATTTCTGTAATAATGGGCCTCGACGCGAGAAAACCTGTCTTCGGAGGTTTGCGAACAACACAGGCGCAGACCAGCCTGCGCATCCGCGCAGTCTGATCAGCGCCTTTGTTATTCGCTTTTTGGAAAGTATCATATCTAATCATGTTACAAGCGAAATTTCAATTTTCTAGCTAGTATCTGTAGCTGAGGAGACTGGATTGAATCTCACTTTGTCGGATACCCCGAAGACAGGTTTTCTCGCGACGAGGCCCTAATAGAGTTTGTACTGGTGCAATTCGGCTTAACGTATTTTACGGATCTCAAAGTGAATCTCAAATTGAATTATTGGTCAGAAAATCATATCTTAAGGTCGAGTTATGAAAAGTTAATCGCTCAATTTGCCGTCTGTCATTTGGAAATTATCCTATAAGATGTTAAATAAGGCTTCTAATATGTTTGCGTTATATTTGCTAAGCGTAATGGATCGTCCTCTGAGTTTGATATTTTCTAACAAAAAATCAGACTGCCAGCCAGACAGACATATGAACAGACGAGTAGATACTGACATACTGGTGGACACTGGCATATCTGTGGATAGACAGGTGGGTCTAAATACAAACAGAAATATACAAGAGTGACAGTGATGTGATATTTTGTTTACAACTGTTAACTTAAACATTTACTTGTATACTCCACTTGAGCTAACGCGAATCGGTAGGATTAATGCATACGTGATCTATCGATTCTAAGTCCCTGATGACTTTGTAAACAAAAAATGACGTCACTGTCACTCTTGGCTGGCAGGACAGTAGATGAGCACACTTTCTGATTAAAACAAAACAAAACAGTCAACATTTGATTGTGTATCAGGGTATTACCCGCACGTTTTGGACCCCCCATGCTTCAGAGTGGAATCAAAAAAAGGTTAAACCTAACCCCACCACTATTTTCGTCCTGAAAATGTCGTCTGCTTTCTGCTTCTGCTGCATATATTCAAGTGGTATTCCGAAGGGAGCAGCTTGATCTGGGTCCATAACAGACGATAGTAGCAGACGACAAAGGTCGTGGCTGGTGGGCTAAAGGTTAACTGATAAGACACAAGTAGCCATATTATTTTATATGCTTCAAAAAAGACTGTACTCCTACCTTGAATGATGTCATTCTGATAAACTATAGCCGTATGTGTATGGAAAGTCTTAACCCTTAAAGCGCCAAGAAAAAAAATGCATCTGAAAATGTCGTCTGCTGAAGTCGTCTGCTGCAAATGATTGCCTAACATTACTGACAAATTAAGTATAGAAGCAAACAGCGTGGACCCAGAACAGACTGCTCCTTTAGGAGCAGTCTGATCTGAGTCCACAATGTTTGCAATAGAGGCTTCTTAAACATTTCAGCAGACGAGAAAAGCAGACAACTGTTGTTGCGATTGGCGCATTAAGGGTTAACTTCTGTACTGGAATCAGTGATTGTCACAATTTTATTTCTACAGTTATAAACTCACATATTGCAAAGGATGAAATGTCCAAATTTGAATACAGAAGTTTTAAAAACATCAATCAGAAGCTATTTCTTACAGATCTACAGGGAATTGATTTTTCCATTTTTCATAATGCTGATCTTGGAGCAGATGCTGCCTACGGGATGTTTGAATCTCAAATATCTCGGGTAGTTAATAGACATGCATCAATAAAACAGGCATACCAGAGGAAAAAGAAACTCCCATGTATGAATAGTTCTTTAAAAAGGGCTATTTTTATAAAAAAGATTTTTTTCAGAGCTTATGAAAATAACAGAAATACCAAAACATGTTGCAAATGAGATTTATAGGATAAAGAGAAATTATGTCAATAAACTAAAGAAAAATCAGTTAATGCTTATTTTCAAGAAAGATGTGCTGGTGGTGCTAAACCGATTTTTTTTTTTGGAAAACCATAAAACAAAATTTGTCTATGAAAAATATTAGCTCAGAATCTAAAATTATTTTGTCTGTAAATAGCACTTTAGTTACTGACCAAAAGGAAGTTAGTGAGATTTTTAATAATTTTTTCATTAATGTTGCGAATGAGATTGGTAAAGGAGTCTCTTTTGACAGTCAAACTCACCCAAGTTGTGATTTCACCCAAGTATTTGTTAAATTAAGGGAAATACAAAAGAGGATAATATTTTCAGTTTCTCATGTGTAAATGAAGACAAAGTGTCAAAATTAATTGACAAAATGCAGATAAAGAAGGCTACTAGGGTTGATAAGTTGTCATGTAATATAATAAAACTGGGTAAACCTGTTCTTCTCTCCCCTTTAAAGGGCTTAATAAATTTGTCTATAAAGACATCAATCTTTCCTGGCTCTCTGAAACAAGTGACCCCTCTCCATAAAAAGAATAACCCCATGAATAAATCAAATTTTAGGCCTGTCAGCATTCTCATCTCAATATCTATAATATAAAAAAGTTATTTCAGAACAATTAAGCCAGTATTTTGAAGATATATCTGACAATTATTTATGTGCTTTCAGGAACGGTCAAGGCTGCCAGACTACTTCATTAAGGCTGCTTGAGGACTGGAAACAGGCTCTGGATAAATATGAATATGTAGCTGCTCTCCAAGGTATTTGTTGATATGAAATATTATTACACATGTTATATCTGCTCATATGTAACACATTGTTATCTGAGCACAAATAAAAGTTGATATGTTGTTTGTTGTTGTTGCTTGCCTCATGATATCCTACTATCTAAATTATCGGCATATGGTCTGAGTAATGACTCTGTAAACCTTCTAAAAAGTTACTTAACTGACAGAAAACAACATATCAAACTGAGCGGTATTGTCAGTAAATATTTTTTGGAAATTTAGATCATTGATTGCAAATCGAAATGGGGAAGACTGCAAATGCAATTTATGCAAGTAAGTAGCTGTTCTGTGGATCTGTCTGCTGCTATGCTTGTGCTTTGCTTTTATATGATGTTTATATATGCAGTTACTCAGAGCTTATTTGCTTTTATTTACTTTTTTCAGGAAAGATGTGTTTTGAGTTTTAGATTAATCAGATTTTAAATCTCTCAGTTTGCTGTTAGCAAGTTGTGCTAGTCTTATGTTATTAATTTGTGCTCTTTTTGCTTTTGCGAGCTGATTTATACAATCCAAGTGCTGTTTTATATGTTTCCTGCCTATATTAATTAATGTAATCTATCATTTGTAATGTTTTCAGTCTTAATATGTTATTTATTTGTCTTAACTATGTCTGCTAATACATACATGTAATAGCAGACAAATAGTTTGTGCAATCAAAAACTTTTTTTTCCTCAGTGGGGGCTAGGCTATTTGTGGATGGGGCCTAATCCCAATCACTTTAGGCTCAGTCCTAGATGTCTGCTATTCTTTTGCTTTCTTGGTAAATGGTGAAATGATGAATATATATTTTATGTCTCTATTTTATAATTATGTTTGCTTCCATAGACGGTCAAAAGCTCACCAGAGCTTATGTTTACTGTTATGTACTTTCATGCCGTCTTTAAATAAATTTTCTTATCTTATCTTATCTTTTACTGATATAAAAAATTAAGACAAAAAATAGAAATAGGAGAAAATAAGTACTTGTTATACAAAATAAAGAAAACTGATAGTTAACAAATCAATGTATAAAGAAAATCAGAAAAAGAATCGTTACATTTTTACTGATAAAAGGAATCCAGACCACGCTTTATAATGAAAAATAAACAAAAGACATGGTTGGTTTAACGACACATCAACCCTAGTGGATCATTAGCGTCAAACAGTGTTAGGGTAAGACAATGTGGATTAAAAAAAGACTATGCATTGTTACAAAAATGATTGATAAGATAAAAAAAACTTAAGAATTATTTAACTATTTTGTTAAAAAAGATTGATTTCTTTTTAAAACATCATGGTGTTATAAACAGATATATCTTGAAATAACTGTTTCATATTATTAGCATTCTGAAAGCATCTTTTAGTATGTCTGGATTTGTTTCAGACTTTTTGCCAGAGTGCAAGTTCAAAAGTATTGCAGGTTGCTTCAAAACCCCAGCTGAAATGTTTGGTGTAAAATGTTTTCAATGTTTTGGGGTTCGATATTGGCAGATTCTAAAAGTGGCGAAATTATGTTGCCAAATGATTTAATAGATTTAGGTTTCTATTCACATAGATCAACATATTTTGGTGGGAATGTAACTTCATGAGCAGAATTTGATGGGTTAGTAGCAAGTGACCTACAATCTATCATTGATATTCTGAGTAATTAACAAAATTGTAAATATAAAAACATATTGTTTTATATTTATATATATAGAAGAAAAAACTTAGTCAGTATTTATGTTTTCTCATAAAATCAACAATATTGGATATATCATTCTCAAATTTTATACATGAGTTGTATAATCATACCAATACATGTACCTGTTTATTGTGTGACAAATAATGCCACTATTAGACTGTATAAACCAAATTTTAAAATACACGATGTGCACGTGCTGCTGTTAACCGGTAGGGTTATTCTCTCATATACTGTTCGATATTGAAAGAGAGATGTTCCTATTGCAAAAATCCGGAGAAAAGTCAGTGCTTGCAAGCTTAAGTCGCAGTCCAGGGCCCGGAATTACAATGCCTCCTCAGAGTTAAGGAAGACTTAAGTTAAGTATTGATCTTTCAGGATGCGAAAAATAACGTTTAAAACTGATTAAAATCAAAATACATGTAGTTTCAAATTTCCTGAAAATCACAATGATATCTTTGGCCACAAGTACCACATCGACCCAGGCAATTTATTTAGCATTTAATATAGCATGTTGAAATATCAATACTTAGCTTAAGTATTGCTTAACTTTAAGGAGCCATTGTAATTCCGGGCCCAGGCTTTCAACAAATTACAGTATTACCGCGTTTTGACTTATTGAAGCAGGTACACGTGTTGCTGACGTGCCACGCAGTTTTGGATGTAATGAACAAACAATTTATCCTCTGCAAACACGTTGCCGACAGCCTGACAGTAAAAATGACAAGCCTCCGTTAGGGAGACCACGGATAACGACGCCACTTGAAGTTAGGGTCATAGTGACGTCAACATGACGTAATCGCTTCATGGCTGTTTGGAAACTTCTTAAATACCTTAGACATGCAACAGGTATGAGAATTTCCGTCTATACTGCCAGGAATCATCTGAGGGGCGCTAGACTGATTTTTGAGTTTTGAAATTGAATTTTAATATTGACCCCGTTGTGTAATTATGACGAAGAAAAGGCGTATATTTTCAGAATGTTTTGTTGAAATCATGCACATTTGTAAGACATTAAATGAATTTTATGTTGAGTAAGGTTTTTGTCAATATTAAGACTGTCTTACAAAATCATTGCACACATTGTCTGTACAGACTAAACTTTTCCTTCTGAGCATATATGCATGAATATTTTAAGTGTATAACTTTAAGTGTTAACTTTTTATAATGCATGTACCTTTTAAGTTTAGATAGTGTCTCATTTGCCTACAATGGCAGGATCTTTGATATGTGTATATTTGAGATGTTACACTTAAATAAAATATTAAACTACTATGTAAACCACTAGTGGTTTAACGGTTTTAATACAACTATATCACTCCTAGACGGGCTACCACATGTGATAAAAGAAACTAAGATCAGTAAGTAACAGTGTCATCAAAAATAGTCATTTACAAAAATTAACGACCCGGCATAGCAATGTTATTTTCATGTTGTCGCTACCATGCTATATTTGACTTATTTTAGTTGTGCTCATATGTCATATAATTGTTATGAGCCTGAAAATAAATAGAATTTTTGTTTGTTTTTAGACGGATCGATCTGGCTGAAATATTGTTGAATTGGTGATCAACCCTTAACTCAAAGCTATAACATTGCACTGCCCAGATCACCTATTCCCAATCATACCGCAAGTCAAGTTCGAACGTGCTGGCCACGCCTGTGACAGAAGCGATTCTGTGCCAAGGGAACTCCCCAGCAACTAATCAGCAAAGTAAATTCCAATATCGGAAGTCACCAATATTTGGGTGCGATGCAAAACTCCTGTACCCAGCGCTTGCGTGTCACTGGAGATCAATTCCAATTGAACTGAAAATAAAAACACGAGGTCATTTAATCACTTCCTTCTAATGAGGTCAGTTTTAATCAGACGTCTCATGGATGTATTTTCCTCATTATGCCCTACGCTGTAGGTCTGCAAGTAGCATTTTAGAAATGTCAATTAAAGTTAATCAAAGACCTTGCAATTTCTTCAGGAAAAGTGTCTTAGCGTTTATTATTACAGCGATGCCTCTGATCGACCAGTCGCAGGCTGATCAGAGCCATCGCTATTCGCATGGTATATAATCGATGACGAATGATAGACTTACGATACAATATAAAGAAGATATGTACATATTCACAAAGGTACGTCCAATTGTCGATGAGGCACCATTTTGCGTGGCTTAGCCCATGTTTAGTTAGCGCCTTCATGTTTCTTCGTCAACATCTTTAATTGCTGGACAGTCATTTACATTTAATCAGAGTTGAACTAAGGACAAATAGCTACATCAAGTGAAAACCTGCCTCTTTTGGCATACCAGGCTATCTGAATGCGCAGCAGGTAGTGTGTTAAGTACTACTAAAAACGTTTTGCATCCAGTTTAGTTTGCCAGAATGCAAAAACCAATAGTAGGAAAATGCACCATTCTGCGAATGTTCGCATCTAAAGTTATCGCAAATATATGTTCTGTGAATAAATTACAAACATGCGAATGGTATGGCATGTGAAAAGTTGCAAATGTCATATGTTACTATCTATTTGCATTCATCTTGTTTTATATGTATTAATTTTATCTTTTAAATGCTATAAATTAAGTCAGTGAGGTGAGGTTGGTACCGTCAAACATGTTTGAACCCTCCAGTAATTTTCTTACTGATCGTTCCAGCTTGAAGGCGGCTCTTCTTTTGTGGATCAATCAAAGTTTGTTATTTGTGTTTCGTGTCATGCTGTCTTTTCTGTTCCTTGCAGTCTCGTGGTCACCTGCTGGGAAAGGCCTGAACTCTTGGATCTCTTGTATGTGATGTTTTCTCACTTTTTGTCACTTTCTCATATGGTGTCCTGGGTCAGGTGTGGTATTTGATTGTATGGATTCCTTATCTTTGCCTTATTCCTACTTTGATCAATATAGGGCTAATTTATAGGATATTACTTCCAACTTTGACTTCATTTCTCAATACCAATCTGTATAACCTCTCTTAGGGGAGACTGGGGTTAGTACGGCCTCGGAGTATGTTCGGCATATCGCTACATTTCGCATGCAGATTAAGATATGGAGCTTGGAAACATATTTGGACATCACTTGTGACGACTTTGTTTAGATGAATATACAACGGCTGCATTTTTGAAGGGTGCATTGGTTTTGTAACATTAAATTCGTTTTCTCGAATGAAGAGTAAATTTTACTTAGTACTCGTGACTACATTTTTTATTTGTCCAAAGATGTGTTATTATTCTGATTTAAATTCTATATGATTATTACGAAAGGGTAATGAATTTTGATATAACACATTTGTTTAATTCATCTCCTGCATCCTAAAAGGAGCTGCCATGCGCTATTTGGACATAGTCTGTCAGGGGCGAGTTCGGTCACTTACGTCGGGGCAGGCTCGGCATAAGCCAAACTTGCCCACACATACACAACATATTTGCCAGCGTATTTTGTACCACGTACCCAGGGTGTTCATATTTAGAGCGATCAAAGAAAACATTTCGTTGAATGAAGAATTGTTCATCTGACCAAATTCTGCTTTACTGCAAGTTTTCAACACTAGATTCTGGTACTATTTTTCATATCCATTATTGGACAAAGTACCAACTCGGATCGTATATATGTTAGGTTAATGCCTTGAAATTTTCGTGGTCCTTACATAAGTTTAACTGTGTAATAATAGACTAGGAAAAATCTTTTGGCCAAACTTGCCCCGGGGGTGTCCGAGCTTACCCCTTGGCGGGGTAAGTTTCGACTATCATGGCCTGATCTCCTTGTTCGTTATTGTTGCCTCTCATTTTCTGAAATAGCATGCCAATATGCATGAGGTGGTCAGTATTCCAGATAAGGGATAGTATTTGAGCCGCGGCATGTGATTTCCAACAATGTCGCATTTTGACAAGTGTAGACTCAGACGAGCCTGTGAGGCCTCCTGTTAAGCTTAGCAACACCAAATGGTGTTCAGTTAGTAGCTTAACACTCACAGAATATTCAAGCGACGAGCAAAGGCTCTGATCAGACTGCGCGTATGCGCAGGCTGATCTGAGCATTTGCTTGTCGCAAATACCACATTGTTGGATATCTCATGCACTGGCTCAAATTTTCTCTTATATTCCGATGTATGTGTCTGTTTCTAGTCTGTATTATGGAAAAACAGAAAAAATAACTCCACATTAACAGCGAAATTGTGTTTAAAATGAAATAAACGTTTGTAAGGTTCTTCACATTGATATGATTGAAATTGCTGTGACAAATTGTAGTTCATTAGACGCTGAGGATTGTAAACTGAAATTGAAACATAACATATTGAGTAAAACAACAGCCACATACAGTAAAACCTTTTTTATCATATGACGTCGCATCTGGGAGTGTAATAACGCCATGCAATAAAATCGATAAACCTCTAGTGGTTTATAGATTTACGGGAAACGTTATGACGTCCATAACAACGTTGCGTACATAATGACAAAATTATAACGTTTTTACGCCAGAAATGTGATTTCAAAGTATTTTTCATATGATAAATAGAATCTAACATTCGTGCTCTTGTATTATTGAATTTATTAAACCCGTTGCGAAAAAAGGGATAAAATGCTCGGCAAGCCTCGCATTTTATCTCTTTTTTCCAACTCGTTCAATAAATTCAATAAAACATGAGCACTCAAGTAAGATCCTCTATGTAAAATGGCAACTCAAAATAGACAAAACAAATATCTTAATGACAAATGGTAGCTTAATTCTGCAATACTTTTGACCTGTATTAAGCGATAATTGGTCTTGAAAACCTATTTTCAGTCTTTTTAGAGTGGTCGTATTACATACATACAGACAGACAGACAGACAGACAGACAAAACACATGTATTACTGTATAATAATGATTTGATACATAGAGGCCGTGTCTTCTGTGCCATAAACAATAAAGAGTTACTTGGAAATATTATCATTAATTGGCCAGCAAATTGATTTTTTGTACTAATTGCATCGTCGAGCAACCAAGGCTTTGACTCGCCAGAGCCTTCACTGCTAACATACACAAATGATTATGTCTCAGATTAAAATTTAGTCCTGCAGCCCCACTGGATATACCAGCATGGGCCGCTGTTTAAAGGAGGCATTTGCGTATATGACATCAAGTGTTGGCCCATCTATATTTATGCAATCAATATGATCTCAATCATAGGCAAACTACATTGCCCTGTTGTAAGAATTTGAGGCAGGCTTCCATGCCTGGTCGGGACTGTCTTCATACAAAAACGGAATGCTTTGGGAACTTGGCCTGTCATTTTATCTGAAAATAGTTCGTCATTTGTTTGTTTTCAATTTTAAACATAAGCATGAACCAGTAAGTCAGTTTGTCATTGTGAATTTCAACTGGAAGCATTGTACTCGTATGATCAGATGTTTCTTAGTAGTTCCGGTCGCATCTAACACACGCTTCTTTAAGATTCTGGCGACCTTGTTTTGCATTTTATCACATATTCAGGAAAAGAAGTCACTGACATTTACAAAATAGCTATCTAGTATGTTTCTTTGTAAAAACGCATCTTCCCGCTTGATCTGCAGTTGCTTGTTACCATGACAACTATTTCAGACGCTTGACCAGTGTTGCTTCATCAGTCAAAACAAACATCTATGTGTCTTGATCCACGTCTAAACTAAGGGTGAGGTTGGCGCCGTGAAGCCGATTTAAGCCCTCCAGAAAAATGTTTTACTGACCGTTCCAAGGCGGTGCTTCCTTTGTGGACCATTTATGTTGTTTTTGTTTTGTTTTGTTATGCTTTCGTGCGCATCTCTTTATTGATGCCTTGTGCTCACCTGCTGGGAAATGGCTGACCGCTTGGCTCTTGATTGTAATGTCTAATTGTGAAGTTGTCACTTTCCCATTGGTATTCTGGGACAGGTGTGGTGCTTAACTGTATCGATTCCTGATCTTTGTCCTCTTTCTTACTTTAATTACATTCAATAAATCTCATTCGAAGGGACATGCTTACCTTTGTAACTGCTATTTGCTACCTACTCTAAACATTTTGTTGCATGGAAATGAAGATCTTTCTGGAGAACATTGCATGTATTCTTCAACAAAGTCTTACCATTGACAATAAAATCTCCGTTCCACGTGGAGGTTGGTATTATGTACTATTTTGCTTTTTTGTTGTGTCGTTGTTTTCTTAATGTCTATAATGGGTACAATTAATATCGCTTGTTCTATTCCGAGACTCCTGTGTATGTCTTGGACAAACTTCATATTCATCTGTATCCATTGGTTGTCTTGGTTAAACTTGTTCCTAAGTTAAATGGCATAGGATGTGTTTATCTTTGAAGTTACATGTCACAGTAACCATTCAGCGCATGTGCGTCTAAAGGGATACGTACAGTACACAAAATTCTATAGACTTTCTTCTGAATCCCTTTTGTATAAATTAGTAACGATTTATTTAAGAGCTTGAAGCTTGTTGTTATACATGTGTGTATGTATTTATACTAAGAAAATAAAGTTTATTATAAACCAATTCTATACTAGTGCATTCTATCAATGCGAAGCAACGGTTGACCTTATATACTGACGTCAACAAAAAACGCCCCATTTAGAAGTAAACGTGAATATCTCTTAGACTGGTCAGACTAAAGTTATGAATTTTAGTGCATTGTGTTATCTCATCAGTCAGTCGTATCTCATGAAAACAAAATTGCTGTAAGAATATTTGACGCTGAGAAAACGACCTCGGTTTGAGACAGGGTCACCAGATTCGTGTGACACGGGATTTTAGCCACTTTTGCTTTATTTCCAGACACAATCCTTTGACAAGGAAAATTTGTTTAACCATTGTAAAATCGTCTCTATTTTACCGAAAATGCGTTTATAATCTTTAGACAATGTTTGTATGCGTCTGCTTAACGAGACAATTTACCCCACCCACATTTTCGCCATGCATTTGAGTAAAAATTCATGTTCATGGCTCTACAAAGTGGATGAAAGTATTGTTATGAATCATTTGCAATAGTCATTAGTCTTGAACCAGCGACGATTGCTGAGGAAGCGCAATCAGACTCGTGTTCAAGATGGTCGTTTTGGATGACGTACATGTAGACAAATGAATGGCCATTCAGCGTGACAGCTCATCTAAAATGGCGTAATTCTATGTAGGCATATTCTTTGTACATTAACTAACGTGTCGCCATATCATTTTTCCATTACTTAAAACAAAACCAGAATATATTCAAGTTTCATAAACGGGCCTTACATTTTGTCTTCAATATGACGTCATAATTTTATGAAGTTATTCTTGGCAAGCATGACTGTTTGAAAAATTGATCCAAAATTTGGTCATTGTTTAGCAAATCGTTAACTGCACAAACTGGGTTGGTAATTCAAATTGAAAACATAAGCGATTGGTGAATAATGCTGTCATGTGTACGTTCAACCTGTATGACGTCATCAGAATCATTGAACGCGTCACCTGCATATCAAATTAGAGTAATTTTCCAACCTGTCCAAACTCTACATAATAAGCCGTACGTGGCTGTTCATTTTAGTATAACATCGCAAAGAAATAAAAAAAAAAACAATGAGTGAGGCATTTTTGTTGATGTCAGTATATGTTGGATATTTTGCCGTTATGCTCCACTTGTTATGACATCTAATTAAGAAATGAATTCGATTTTTGGAAGGTTCATGGAATCATGAATACTTCGGGTCTCTTGCAAAGTAAGTGAAGCCCGAAGGGCTTCACGTTAACTTTGCAAGAGACCCTAAGTATTCATGATTCCATGAACCTTCCAAAAATTGAATTTATTGCTTATATTTACATTTTATATTATCAGTCAAGTATCAATTTTCAATTTTCACCTAACTTGGCTGTTTTTCCAGATATTTTGAATTAAATCAGACATAACGTAGGGTTTGGAATAGCCAAAACGCCAAATTTCCGCGCTTAACGTCATGGCGATACGCGTTCAACGTCACGCAAACGTCAGTAAACAAGCAACGTTATTGGATGGACTTGGCGTTAGCCCGCTCAAATGGCGCGTATGTGGGTGCGGCTTAGATTGATTTGTTCATGAAGGTATGAACCACATCTCAAATGTAGAGGTTCATTTAAAGACTCGCAGCGGAAATGTAAATATTTAAGAAATGAATTAAATATTTTAAATGTTCATGAAATCATGAATACTTCGGGTCTCGTGCAAAGTAAGTGAAGCACGAGACCCGAAGTATTCATGATTTCATGAACATTCCAAAAATTGAATTTATTACTTATCTTTACATTTTATATTATCAGTCAGGTATTAATTTTAATTTTCACCTAACTTGGCTAGTTTTCCAGATATTTTGAATTTAATCAGACATAACGTAGGGTTTGGAATAGCCAAAACGCCAAATTTCCGCGCTTAACGTCAGGGCGATACGTGTTCAACGTCACGCAAACGTCAGTAAACAAGCAACGTTATTGGGTGGACTTGACGTTAGCCCGATGTGGGTCATGCTGAAATCGATTTGTTCATGAAGGTATGAACCACATCTTAAAGACTCGCAGTGGAAATGTAAAAATTGGTATATATATGATCTCGGACCCATGGTCACTGACGTGTTGTCGTGGCTGTATTTTAGCACTATTTCAAAGTACTACAGCCAATAAAATTGAATCTGAACATACCCGAGATTATAAGAAGTTATTCCCGGCATACGAAGTTGAAATATTACAAGTTACATTAAAAATAAAATTGAAGTTTTCTCATCTTTTTAGGTTGATTTCTAACACTTTTAGCCGAAAATAGCTAAAATGGGACCTTGGGTTCTTGCTGATTCATAAAGACCGATGCACGTGCAGTGGCCCCTCGCAAAATTACATATAAAGCGCACAAGACACACTCAATTTTATGCACCCACTAAGGCGTCGAAGAAGGAGTTCTGGCTGTAACCCGCCATTACCCTACGCCAAAAGTGCGGGGCATTATTAGTTTGAATTTTGATAATTTTCTAAAACAGGCATCAATTTTGCAGGGGTCGACATAACAATTCTGTCAGCACAGTGCCGCCCCTTCTGTTCCTGAATATAAGTTATTCCGCCTGGAAGGGCAAAGAGGATTATTATTGTTTGTTTATGTTTTCCGCTCTCACGGCTGACAATCTGTCGAATGCGAAACCGGCGGTTCAGCAAAGACATCCGGGCGATTAATTTCCGGTTTCGCAAAGAGGATCCGCAAAAGGTAGACAAAGTGTACCTGTTCCAATTTTAATGATGGATATTTACTTATACAGAAAGTAAATCAAAAATCTTAGAATGCTATTTTGTCATTTAGTAATTAGTGTTTTGACACGCCAAAGTAATTTACTTGATTTCGGCAAGGCTTTCAAGGAATTTATTCCCTCCTCCGAAACTCCTGTTTCAACACGGTCAAAGTCGCCTAAAATACAAAGCAAAATAAAGCATTTTGCCATTATCAATGAGTCTCGATGAAAATAATCACTGTTTAATTGTTTAAATTTTATTTTCGTAAGTCAGCGATTGCGCCCCAACTAACACAGCGTTTAGCATATTTTAGAATATTTATTGAAAGGGAAGATTGTTCCTGGTTCGGCATGTAATCATTAAAATATGAAGGAATTATTTAACCCTTATGGAACATTTACATGCGAAACCAAAAACTTGAGACCGAATTAGCCTACAAATCTGCAAAATGTAATACCCTACGCTAATGTGGAGTTATTACAGACCCCCCCCCCCCCCCGCAATATATACACACTCAGCATGGCGTCTTTTTTGTAGCCCACAAGGCAATAGTTGTCAGAACTAGCAAAATATCGTCGTGTTTATCCCATATTTTCCTCATCTTAACAGGTTTTCACGGGACGGAAGAAAAATCACAACAACGAGGATGTCCTTTGGTGCACGAAGAAACCGATATAAAACTGACAAAATAGCATTTTTTAATTTCAAAAATATTCATTTTAGTTTAAATTAACGGCTTTCAAACGCGAGCACTCGTTGTTTGTTTACCTTTTGCGGATCCTCTTTGCGAAACCGGAAATTAATCGCCCGGATGTCTTTGCTGAACCGCCGGTTTCGCATTCGACAGATTGTCAGCCGTGGCTCTTATATTTGTGAGCTGTACGTTGATGTTTTAAAAGGTAACATCACCCAGAAATAGTTTCGAACTTTGGTCGGTGCTATTTAAAGGTCTAAACTTCTTTAATTTCTGCTGCCTATTTTGATAGGGTGAGTGATTTGTGCAATTTGGGCATATTTGTGCGAAATTATTTTGAATTCGAACCAGCGGGGAAAGTGGTCTAAATTTTGGCCTGAGTATTCATCTAAATCCATATTTTGTGTGCATGCGAGCAGCGAGGGCTGCTGTTGTGCAGGCTCGCCTGAGTTTTCGTTGTTCGAAAATGCGGTAAGTACCATGATCAAGTTCATGCACTGGCTTATAGATCTGCATTTGGCTATGATAAGCATCATTGGCGGAGCCAGAGGGGGCGAACCCCCTCCCCGCCCCATTTTTAAATACCCTTTGAAAATGAAATAATTTGGTCTCACTAAGTTGGTCTCATTCCAAATAATTTCATTTTCATGGGAAATTTAAGAGAAATGAGATAAAATCAGCGAAGCGAACCCCTAAACCTTTATATATATGAACCCCATTTTCCAGAAATCCTGGACCCGCCCCTGAGTATTTCATATTTGAGCATTGAGTCATTAATATGCAGTTAAATATCAAAAATAAGTTTATACTTTGAAAATTGGCGGTTTGTTTACCTTTTTCGCAAAATGCACATCTAGCTTGATCGTCCTCTTTGATAGCCAAGCAAGTAAAAGAAATGGCGTAAAAGATTATGATGTGGTAATTATATACTTGATCAATGAAGAAAGGGGCTGCAGAGAACATCAATATATTGACGGGGCACGAGAAAAATACCCTAAGGCAGTAGATTAGACTCTGCAAGTCAGTCCCAGATCTATATATGTCGAGTACTCGCCTTGAGATCGACGGGTCCTAAGTTCGAGCATCATCGGTGGCACTGTGTTGAGTCCTTAATTCCGGTTCAATTCAGGTAAATTTCCTGGCATAACTGAGTAAATGCTGACTGGGACGTAAAACATCAACTCCAACAAACAATAAGAATGAGAGCTGTGTTTATTACATGTGCATGCATTATAGGCCTATATTGTATATCAGCTGCAACTTTTGTCGAATGTTGATAACCTTTGCAAACCGTTTGGACCCAGAGCAGGCCCAACAATACGTCGGACCCGATTTGGATCCAAACTATTTAGCACTCTAATCGTATTCGGTTATAGAAAAAATGTTCTTTTTAGAAAAATTGGCAGAGGACAAAAATGCATGCAAATTACCCAGCATGTAAACCAGTCTCGTCTGGTTAACCCAGGAGACATGAGACTTTTCAACGTAGTTGTGTTTTTTCGAGTCAACGGTGTCTGTGCGTTAATCATATAGCTTCTTTAGAATTTTGTTCATGCTGGCCCTGAGGCTATAAAACTTTATTCATTCTCAACTCAAACTGAGCATGAAATTTCAACTGCTCTTAAAAACTAAAAAGCTGAAAAACACAGACTTTTCTCGCTTTCAAACTCTCAGCTGTTGTATTTATCATGCTAATAAATGTTTAAATGCCAACAGTTGTTGGCATTTTAACATTTTTGAGCATGACAAATATCATGCTCCTCAACTGACCATGAAATTCAACATGCTCATTACTGTTAAATAGAAATAATATAAAAAATATATAAAAATCTTTATATAAAAACGGTTGAGCTTGAAAAATATTTATAACCTCGGGGCCTGATCGTAATAGGGTTCAATAAATCTGATCTGTTCTACTATGCTCTTTTTAGACCATGTTTGGTACAAGTAGTTACATGGTGACCTCCTTGCGACTCGAGCGTCCAGCGAAGATTCAGATCACCCTGTGCAACCACATAGTCTGATCAATCTTTGCTGTCCTCCTGATTATACCGCATCTTGTTATGTCATAATTACCCACATAGATAGTCCGAGTTTGCTCTGCTTTTCTTTATTTTGATATATCAAAATATGGGTCATCCGCTTAAACACCAGAGAAGGCACAGATTACTTCATAGAGCGCAGCGAATGTACTGATCAGACTAGACAGATGACCAGGCTGATCTGAGTTTTCACTATACGCATGTTACTAGTGAGGATTTTGTCCGCTAGTGACGGCAGAGTCTTTTTCTCTCGACACGATAGCTAGAGAGAGATGCGAAGTTGTGAAAGTGAACATATTGGGCGTGAAAGAAACACAGCATGTCGCCAATGATGAGAATATAATATGTGAAGTCTCTGTAACTGAGAAAGATGCGGGAGATTTTAATAAACAATAAAACAATAAACAAGTAAAATTGACAATGGCAATGGGTTACTCGTGGCCCCCTAAATTTGACATGCCACCATTTAATCCCTAGTCAGCATTACGTTAAATATTGAAATGCAGGAATCGGGGGGACACAAATTAGTATCATTAAGGCTGTTGATATTGTAGTTTAGTGGGAAAATGCAGACCAAGATCAGACGCTGCAGATCCGCACGTGGCGTAGCTCTTATTATGATTCAGCCATAACATAGTGTTAAATATTGCATTGATATCGGTGGATCATTTGGCAATTATTCTTTTCCAAAGTTGGAATATCCCAACTAGCTTCAATACTACCAGAAGAACAATAACGTCAAAAATATTTTGCGTCGCGCGAAAATCTGCTGCACGTGTGTACAAATCTGACGTTTTCATCATAAAACGTGTTTTTGGTTCATAAACAGTACAGTGCTAATTTTCTTATTTCTCGAGTAAAAAGAAACGATTCTTTTGAGCACCCAAAACCAATGTTAACCCTTTCCTTCATGAATATTCATGCTAGACTCCACCCACTATGAATAATCATATTAATTAACTTTCATGTAATGCCCCTACGAGTCCCCCGAATCTCGGGCCCAATAAACTGGGTCCGAGCCCGAATCATCAAGAATCGATAAATATTATGATTCGGCTGGATTCGTGGAGATTTGTAAATTCCGCGATGTTCTATTCGCGGGATTCGGCCTGAGTCGTCACGACACTGTGCCGAATTCAGTACGGTGTTTGGAAATCATTTACATTAGTCTAGTGAGACCGCAAAACGTCAATGCAAATTGAGGTCCAATACACGGTTTTTACGTTGTATTAAACTGTTGCGATTTTTCTATCGATATACGTAGTTGCGTACTGAATAACTATTAAACGTCAGTAGACGTCACAGCAACAAAAAATCCAACTTTTCGTTTAAAACATGGAAATTTTGCATTTTGAAAAAAGAAGCAAATTTCATTGTGTATTTATCAAAAAAAAAAAAAATGAAAATCTAAAACTGGCGAATTTCGTTTTTATTCATTTTTTTCACAATTCATACTGCGTACGATACTTGAGCAGGCCCATTTTATTATATAATGAATATACTAAATGTAGCGATGTAATAATAATAATATAAATAATAAAAATGATAAAAAAATAATTAGACCCATGCCTGAGAGGAACAGTGTATTCTGCGGCTATGCTATGTATTCCACCAAGCTCCTAACTGTCCGAGTCCGACGTTTAGCACAGTCATCTCAAAATATATTACAAAAAGCTGTGTGTCGATTAATAAAATATTAAAGTAGTGGAAGAAATTTCTAGATTATCAAATGGAAGTGAAATCAGTTTTGTGTAATTATCGTACACAGAAAGACATTTAAGAAAATCAAAAAGAGTCAAAGTCTGTTGACAGCGGGACACTTTCTTTCAACTTAAAGAATTGACTTAATTCATTCCATTACACAATTAAATAAATTTACCGTTACAAAGTTGACGACTTTCTCTTTGAAGATGTATTCATTGGTCTTTGATAAGGGTAACCATGCCGAGATTTCACACTTGATTAGATCAATATCACCTCAGAGAGATAAAAGTGACAGTAGCCATTGCAAGCTAAACTTGGCACCTCAAACAGTTCGTCGACGGCGATTACCAAGATGTTCCGACTGCGATAACATCTAGGACAATGTAAAGCTTGTACAAATTCACCAAAACATTCATGTCAATCGTTTACGCTACCTTGATTAAAGATCGATAAAGCGTGACGTCACAGCGCGAGGCACCTGTTGCGCATGGCTGATTGTTTTCAGGCGCGTGCCACAAACAAATAGATCAACACAATCAAAATGTCTATTGCAATTTGATTGGCCAATGAAAACTTGTAATAACTTGCTACTGGAATTCTTTAAATAGTGCCGCTGTTTACTGATTTCTGTTCACAAGTCAATAAAATATGCGATCCAATAAAATCAAGTCTTTTAGAAGCGACGGAATGCAGCAATAATATCTTAAAGAATACGATCTTGAAATGACATATTGATGCTTAGAAGAATTTGAAATGCTATTAATTAAGCTAGATTTGAATTTAAATGTGTATAAAACAAAAATAAACTAACATTTACAGGGGATTTTTTTCTGGTTGTCTAAAAGTTACAAAATTATATGCAGCTATATTCTATTCATTTTCATGTTTACGGAATTAAATCGTAGAGCAACGGAACATAGCAGGATTTTGAATTTTCACGAAATCATCATGAACGTGTTTGAAAATAGTGTAATTATTTGCTTTTCTTGACAAATTTTGACAGCGAAGAGCGAAGTGTAAGCAAAAAGATTAATGTCAGAGTGAAGCTAATTATTAAAGGATTATGTAACATCCTTTAATTATAAAATATTGTGATTGCACGTTGTGATAGTGACTAAAAATTTACAATGTTTTTATGGTGATTATTCGTGGATGCTGATGATGCTGAAAATTGAGAAGGACGAGCGGCCGTTCAGTATGCATTTAGAGATGGACTATAGTGATGGACCGTATTCGCCCCAGTCTCCGTCCCATGGAATATATTCATCGCCGTCCCCAACCCACGGGCTCTCGTTTGCAATGGTCAAGGTGAGATTTGTTTATTAAAAACCAAACAATCCAATTTAACCCTTTTCATTTTGATACAGGTAATCACAGTGCAGACCCTGATAAAATACTGCATTTCATCAGGGTCTGCATTGTGATAAAAAAACTAGGTATCTTCAGCTTCAGGGACAGAAATATGATTTTAAAGAAATTTTGACCGGCAACCCATTAAAATACAAAGGGCACACTTCCATACTTATTGTATCAATATGTATGGGATAATCAATCACAATGAAAAGGATAAAAAACGTTGCATGATCTACAAAATAGGCTGCCAATGCGATAACATTGGCTCCTGGACCAGGGGATGCGCCATGTATTTTTTCAGGATCAACATGTACATTTGTACATACCGATACGAAAATGGTACTCACGCAAGCGTCAGTAAACAAGCAACGTTATTGGCTGGACTTGACGTTAAAATTATATTTTTTTCTCTGAACCTTCATCTAGAAATATTAACATAATTTTGCATATACGAGCACTGAGGGCTTTAACAAGACTGTCCGGATGCACAGGCTCGTCTGAGGCTTCAAAATCTCATGCGATGACGCATGATTCAAAATTATAAAAAATGAGAAAAAGAAACGAAAAAAGATTTTGATTATTGTGATGCCTCTTCGTTGGATATACTCATCGTCATCTCCAACACTTTCCAATGCAATGCAATGGTCAAGGTGAAAGTTTAAAAATCAAGCAAAAACATAAAAAACCTGCTAAAACACAGCGCGATAAAATAAGTAGTGAATAAGATAACATGGCTCTGTGTGTCTTATGCAAAATCAGGGAGTGCAACGTACTGTATTTTCATGTTTGTTTTTGTCAGATGTGGTCATTTTGAATTTTTGACTGTTTTGGCAATTCTAACCGATTACAACAAGTCGTAATAACTCAAAAAAATAAATCAACTTTAGTTAAATATTGCTTAAGATAGACGATTTCGTCCACACTTTATTTGTCACGTATTTGTTGCTTTATCAGGGGCGGATCCAGGGTTTCTTGAGAGTGGGTTCATAAGTATAAAGGTGTGGGGGTTCGCTTTGCTGATTTTATCTCATTTGTGTGAAATATCCCATGAAAACGAAATAATTTGGGCTCACTGAGACCATATTATTTCATTTTCATAGGATATTTAAAAACGGGGGAGGGGGTTCGAGCGACCCCCTCTGGATCCGCCACTGTTTATACACATACTGAACCGCACTTCTAACGCAAAATCAAACTGAACCTTGAATATAAACATATATATTGTTTCATCCATTGTAATGCAATTTTATCAAAATATAACATTTATTTATGAAAATGAAAGTAGAACTTCATCAGTCAATCACTCCCTTTTAATCATAACCTGATTGGGTGAAAGTCTGCCATAACCCCTGACGGTAAATGATTACTACAAGTCCTCGTATATTAATTAAAGTTACATTCTTGAAACATTTTGCGTTGGAAGTGTGCGTCAGTATGTATGAGAAATTGCTTAAAATGAAATGTACTAGTTTTCCTTAATTTCGGTTATGTCGTACTGAGCGAAATTCGTAAACCTGCAATATTTTCAGGCCTCGATATTTGTAAGCTTTCATGCAAAACTCAACTAAGTATGAAATTCATCATGCTCCTAAATGTTAAAATGTCAACAATTGTTGGCATTTTATCAGTTATTAGCATGATAAATACAACATCTGAAAGTTTGATAGCAGGAATTTTGAAGTCTTAATTTTTAGCATTTTAGTTTTAATGACCAGTTGAAATCAA
Source organism: Loripinus fragilis (assembly GCA_964019695.1). NCBI lineage: Eukaryota > Metazoa > Mollusca > Bivalvia > Lucinida > Lucinidae > Loripinus > Loripinus fragilis. Next base: position 40,470,225 of record OZ026515.1, read on the forward strand.
GTTCTCATTCAGTTGAGTTGAGCATGAACAAAGTATTATAAACTTGGCACCAGGGTTTCGAAAAGCCATTATTTTACATTTTCATGCAAAAAAATATCATTTCAAAAACTCTAAAAAGAGAATAATGATAAAAAAGAAACAAAAAGAAACATTATATTCTTAACGGAAATTAAGGAAAACTAGCACATTTCATTCAAAAGCAATTTTCTCATAATATGTATAAACAGTGACGGATCAAGAGGAGGTTCACTCGAACCCCCTACCCGTCCCCCGTTTTTAAATATCCTATGAAATTGAAATAATTTGGTCTCAGTGAGACCAAATTATTTCATTTTCATGGGATATTTCAGACAAATGAGAGCAAAGCGAACCCCAACACCTTTATACTTATGAACCCCCTTCCCGGAAATCCTGGATCCGACCCTGATAAAACAAATAATATGTGACAAATAAAGTGTGGACGAAATCGTTTAGCTTAACCAATATTTAATCAAAGTTTAAGTTTTTTTGAGTTATTACTTTCTTTTTTAAAAAGATATCAACCGCTGATTTGTTTGTGTTTTATTTTATTTTGATGTTTAAGCAAAATATCAACATATATTAAAATAAAAAAGAGATGACTCATGAAAACTCGAAATCAACAGAACTAGAGTTTTACTTCGATTTATCAATAGTTCGAGTTATTTCGACTATTCAAGTATTTTATCAAAACGACTAGAAAAATATGTTTAATACGCCATTTTATCTGATAATAATGTATCCATAATTAATGTCAAATTAAGTGGGCACTTCTAGCAGGGACGTGTATTTAGAATCCGTGCTTCTAGCTATCCGTGTTCATACTGAATTTTACTACATGTATTTGTGAAATGGGTCGCATAACATGGTGCCTTATCAGTATCTATACTATAGGCAATGGATTAAAGTGAATAAAAAAGATTCTGTTAATAATTATAAATGTAATAAATATGCGATTTAGTTATGTGCACATTGTTTAATATACCACATCCCATTCCCCGTATATGATAGAACTAATGTGCTGGTATTACGACATGTACATTGATTTACTGTTCGTCTGTAAAATACGTCCATTTTAGTTAACCCATGAATTAAGCCAAGCATCCTTGGGACACATGCAGACATTGCAGACCCAGATCAGACGCCACAAAAAGCGGCGTCTGATCAGCGTCTCCACTATTTGCTTACAGAAAATTTCTATCAAAGTTTCAATAAAAATGAAAAATACCACCCAGCAGCCCTTAAAACGGAGATGGACTGTGTAGGAAATTCCATTCTGATTAAATGGGTTTAACGTCCATTTTCATTATTCTTACTCTGTGAGCAGCGAAGGCATGTCTAAACTGAGCTTTTGCTGGTCGCCCACCCGACATCACATGATCTGGCATATATTTTCTATCACATTTTGGCCCGACACATTAGATTTTATGTACTTATCGCGTTTGTAAAAATGTACATTAAAACCTGTGTAAAACGGCCACTCTTAAAAAGACCGAAATTTGGTTTTTAAGACCAATTATCGCTTAATGCGGGGCAAAAGTATTGCAAAATGCTTCAGTTTTCTGCAATATTTTCGACCTACATTAAGCTACAATTTTTCATAGAGATCTTTTTGAGTGGCCGTTTTACACGTTCAAACTCCTAATTAAAACGTCTATGCTGACGTATCCAGTGGGGCTAAAGGCCTCAGTTTTGGCCTGAGTCTTCATGTCAATCCATGCTAGCAACGAAGGCTCTGGCGACCCGTGCACTTGACTTTGTTGTGTGAGAACCTTCTCAAGCACCCACAACGTATACTTGTAGAAAATAAGTCAAGACTCACACTTTTGTTACACAAGTCAGCTAAAAGGGCATTATGTTCCTTTAGTGTTCATGCTGTTGCCTGGAAAGTCAGAGAGCATTTACTGTAGCATGTGGAGTACCATAAGATCTTTATTTAACCCTTGAACCTAGACTTTAGCAAGTAGCTATGCATGCAATGCTTCAGAAAGCTCAATTACCTTTAAAAACCCTTTTAACCAACTTGATAACCCCTAATTAATTTTTAATGAGGTGTAAAAAAGTACGCAAATGATATGCAGAATCGTGCGCAAATGAAGGAATCAAGGTGCGCAAAAGATATACTGAAGTGCGCAAATGAAAAGCGCCGGAACTACTGCTAACTAGAAGAAACCTGGCCCCGAGGTTATATTTTTTCACGCTCAATGTTACTGAGCATGTAATTAATTCTGCTCATTAATTCTAAAATGCCAATAAATGTTAGCATTTAACACCAGCAGAATTAAAACAACATCTGAGTCATTTATAGCAAGACGTTTTTTTTTATTTTGATTTTTTTTTAATCATAGGAGAAGTAGAAATGTCATGCTCCGTCGAGTTGAGTATGAAAACAGTTTTACAGTAGAACCTGAAATAGACTCAATAAAGATCTTAATGACAAATGGTAGCTTAATGAAGGTCGAAAGTAACGCATTCTGCAATACTTTTGACCCACATTAAGCGACAATTTGTATTGAAAACCAATTTTTGGTATTTTTGAGACTGACAGTTTTACACAGGTTATAGAGGCCTAGTGTCGTTGACTTCGAAAGTCGCCTGTACTTTGTATAAACATTTAGGATCTGAAAGGGAAAACTCTTCTTTGACTAAATTCAAGTTATCTGTAGTCAGATAGTCTGAAAATGGTATTAAATAGTGCTGTCAACGTTTTCTTGTATAAGGTTGTTTGGTCTAATAGTTTTAGTGTCACACTGAACAGGTGAATATACCAATGTTTATAACAGCTATAGAAAACACGGACAAACAACATAGGTTTTCTGATTAATAAAGGTGTGAAAGTAATTTGTGAAAATATGTACCATCACTTTATTTCTGTCTTTAAAATTCATAATTCATTCATGCAAAAGCGAACCTCCATTTCGTATTTAAAACGATAATGGATTGGCATATTGTCATTAAAAAGGGTACTGGTTAAATTTTCAATTATTTTAGTTGCCGAATATGGCTTTTACGATAGTAAACAGTGTAGATCCAGGTGAGATGCCGCATTTTATCTAGGTATACACTGTTTGCTGATGTCCCATCAGGAGGTCAGATATTGGTATATAATTTTATGATACACTGTTAACAGAAAATAAAATTTCTTCAAGGCATAAATTACTAAAAAGGGTAGATTAGATACGAAAAACTGCACATAATTAATATGTAGACATTCCTATATAGTCCCAGGTAGGCGCTTTGTACTTCGTGTTCTATGAGATATACCTACGAGTCACCACGTCATCATAGTGTAGCTTTTCTATCAGGCTCCGATGTTATAATTTTTTCACGCCCACCTAAACTGAGCATGAAATTTCATGCTCATAGAATCTAAAATGCTGAAAAAAAGACTTTTCTTGCTTTTAAACTCTCAGATGCTGTATTTATCATGCTCATAAATGTTTAAATGCCAACAATTGTTGTTGGCATTTTAACATTTATTATCATGATAAATTTTATGCTTAGTTGAGTTGAGAATGAAAAAGTTTAACAACCGCCAGGCCAAATAACCTCCATGAAATTATCGAAATTTGCGTCACGGTGCTAAAATATAATATGTCCAGCAATGTCAAAACTGTCGAAGATGTATATTAATCGATTAATAGAATTAATCAGATTAAGGATAACAGGTGCCCGATTAAATGAATAAACGGATAAAGTCAAGGGAATATTGGTGCAGAGATCAAGAGTACTTAAAGAAGTCACCAAGTCTGAACCTCTAAATATGACACATTTTCCCTCAAATTTAACCCAGTCAATTTTGAAAAATTGTAGAACTATTTTGAATTGGGGTATTCAGAGTACTACATAACGTAGTAGGTGAAGATATCCTACCAGCACAGTATGTAAACTGAAATAAACATCCTGTACCGTTCCTCCGCTAGCTCACGCCTTATAAACATGAATAACAGCACTCGTGCGTAACCAGTAGTCGGAAAATGCGTGTATTTAGGTACATGTACACGTTTCGATTTATATTGTTAGCAATACAGACAATACACATTCGAACAAGGTAAGAAAAGCCATTTTATCTGTTTTATTCCGTTTTATTCCAGATTTTAACGGTTTCCTCCTTTGCATTTTGCTTTGTTAAAAAACGACTTGCTCACAATCAGAGCCGTTCTGTGTCGAAAACGAGCTTAAATGCCAGATTGCACGGTTTTAGTGGAATTGGCAATCACATGTATACATGATTACATGGTTGTAACTGTAACAGTTACTTAGATCTATGGAAAAATGAATTTTAATAGGTGGGCCCTCGCAATTACAGCTGTACCAACAACTCTCACATCACGATTTCCGACAACTGGTTACGCACGAGTGCTGTAATTCATAATGTATAAGGCGTGAGCTAGGAGGAAAGGGGTACAGGATGTTTATTTCAGTTTACATACTGTGACCAGGGGCGGATCCAGGTTTTCTGGAAATGGGGTTCAAATGTATAAAGGTGTGGGGGTTCGCTTTGCTGATTTTAACTCATTTCTCTTAAGTATACCATGGAAATGAAATAATTTGGTTTCACTGAGACCAAATTATTTCATTTTCATAGGATATTTAAAAGCGGGGGGGGGGGGGGGGGGGGGCGGTTCAAGCGAGCCCCTGAACGCCCCTGGATCCGCCACTGCCTACCAGTCTATGGGTGAAGGCGGCGCCAGGGGTGTGGAAATACCAGCCCGACTTGTCCGACTTGGTCCCATTTTATTCGGGGAAAGGCAGTACTTTATATTAACATATCCGTGGTCCTTGGACAAGTAATTACAAGGTCAATAGAATGCTGTATTTCATATTTCAAAAATTCACAAGTGCTAATGGAAAACAATGTGGGCCCTGTTCAACAGAAGAAACAAGCTGATCTGGATCTACAGTGTTTACCATAAAGTTTAAATCTGGTTCAACACTGTTTCAATGAAAGAGTTTATATGATATTGTTTCAGCACAGTAAGATATATTAGCTATATTCTGTTCTTTGTGACAAGTAAAATTGTCTTTGGACAAGTACATTATGGTCATAACTTGTCCCTGGGCAAGTATAAAAGGATCATTGACGGTTTGGGCCTTATACGCCTATTTTTCTGATTCCCAGAACGCTGCCTCTTGAGCTTCTAGTGTGATGCATGTAGTATCAGTGCAATAGGTGAGTCTAATGGCAAGAGCCAGCTAGCAAAATATTTTCAAAATTCCTACGCACTCGAGAGTTATGGCGGGTAGAAAGGGGAGGGGTCTGAAATTTCATGAAAATAAAAAGTGCTTTAAAAAGTGATTTCTGCACGTTCTCTTGATTTATTTGGTAGACATGGTGATATCTATTGAACATACCATATGCAGAATATTAACGAATCCCGATAATGGATGAAATTGTTTAAAAAAACAAAATATTATTTTGTAATAAAATGATTTTAGGGAGATAATTTAGGAGTCACCTGTACATATTTGACTACACGTACCGTAAATAATACAAAACTGAAAGCTCAACAAAAGAAATAAATATTTTTGAAGGAATGAACGTGTCCCATTTAGCATTGGAAAGAAAAACTGATTCTAACTAGATTTTTTGAATATTACTTTTGCTTTGTTTAAAGGGCATAGCATGTTGAATGTATTTAATTAGTGTCCTAATATTTATGGCATACATGATGCATGTATATCCCTATATGAGACAAAATATTGAACACTAAAGTATTTACCTGTTATAACTCTTTGCATGCCAGTGGATAATTTTGTCGTCTGCCAATTGCCTTTTGCAAACAGTTTGAACCCAGATGAAGACCAATAGAATGTCTGTCTTGATCTGGATCCAAACTATTTGACAATCTGATGATGGTCCTGGGTGGTTTATTTTTAAAAAACTTAATTTTGAAGAAAGTCAGCAGACGAAAATAAAAACATGAACAATTCCCTAGCATGCAAATAGATAAGTACAGGACGTTTGCAAAATAATGTGTCATTAAATAACAGTGAGATTTTTTCTTATGGAAAAATGCATAAAACCTTGCTAATTCTACTTTTAATCTTTAAGTACTTTATATTAAACTAGCACAGAATACAAAGCAATGCAGGAGGTTGGTTCTCGAGAACTTCATTACTGTCATTAATTTCTTATTTGGTAGAAAAGGCATTTTGTGGGCTTAGGCCCTGCGTTTTTGGGCTACTGAACATCTTTCCCCCTTGTGCCAGCAAGCCACTTCCATACAATGTGTAAAATATGGTAACACATATACATGCAAAAGCTTTTGCTGGCACAGGGGGGGGGGGTGATATTTTTAAAAATGTTTTCGGTTTCCTATACACTTGCCCAAAGTTCTAAGCGGTCACCTTAAAATCACCATGCATTTGTCCTCTTTACATGGGCATTTGGTTCTTCATTAATTTCAAGTGAAACATCATGGAATGATTTATTGTATGACATCTCTCAATACAATATGTCAAAACATGAAATTAAAACTAGTTAAAAATGATAAGAATTTTTTTCAAAATTTTGGAATTGCTAGGTGACCGCTTAGAAGTTTGTGTGAGTGTATATCCTAATGTAAAACTGATTGTTCTACCCAAATTTTTACACCTTTTAAGCATTTAATATCGAAAACGGATTTCACAGCCATAAAGTACTCAGGTCAGGGTAGCTTCAAGGTGAAAAAAGGGACGATTGACAAACTTTTATTTTTACTGAAAACCATAGGCATTTACCCATAGCAAGTGTCAATGATCCTTTTACACACTCCTGGGCGTATCACTACGATCGAATTCGACATAAAATGAGAACATTGTAGGTGGGGTGAGGTGAGGTGAGGTGACCGGGTCCGGGTATCTTGCTTAAATTTACCGTATTTACTGCATCAATACGTTCGTAAGTATACACGTCTATTTGGAAGAGAATCCACGGAATCGTGTGGCTGGACCGGCGACTGGATTTCATGACGTACTAGCAATCCACAACAATAAAAACTACCGCCAGGGACGTAAAATTCAACGTACGCAATTGTGGTGACATGGTTAATGCATTTATGCACGGAGTATTAACTAAAAGCGTAGACCAAGATGAGACGCCGTAAAACGAGGCGTCTCACCAGGATCTGCGATTTTTGCCAGTTAAGCGCATTCTTGGTATTAAATCTGATATGAATCAGGACCTCTTTCACTTCGTTGGTGGGTGTTAATCTTAGAGCAGATAATGCCACTATATATATACAACTACCAAAATTGGAATTAGACATTACAACTGCTTTTCACACACATTTTGTATGCGTATTTTTCAAGAAACATTCAGAAATGGGATAGAATAATCCTATATTTTAGGTTCAAATGTGTACGTATATGGTAGCTACGCCCATGACCGACCAAGCAGCTAATAAGCGGGCTTCGTTGGAAAAAATGGGCTATTCTACTATTGGTGGTCAACCCAATCACGGTTGGCAACTTTGCTTTCCTCTTTAATCGCACGCTGGTGGGTCGGACTCCAGATTCTATGATGGTTCTGACTTAAAGACTTATCTATTGATGAGATGGTAGGGGCCTGATGCTTTGGCTGTTTGTCGGGCCAAGCGGGGTTTACCTGTTGGATTTCTTTTGCTCCGGTAGTTCAGTTTTATTTACTGTTGAGTCCTTATCTTTGCTTTATCTCCTTTTTATATCTTGATTTATATGTTCTAGGAGATGATGCATTGATAAGTTAGTGGTCTTTCATGCAAACCAAACATCTATGTGTCTTGATCCACATCTGAACTAAGGGTGAGGTTGGTGACCGTTAAACCGGTTTAAGCCCTCCAGTAAAATATTTAACTGACCGTTCCAAGGCCGTACTTCTTTTGTGGATCTTTTATGTTTTTTTCTGTCTTGTGTTTGCTATGCCTTTGTACGCGTCTATTTATATGTGCCTTGTAGTCACCTGCTGGGAAAAGGCTGACCTCTTGGCTCTCTTTTGTGATGTCTGACTGTGAGTTTGTTACTTTCCCATTGGTATCGTGGGTCAGGTGTGGTACTTGATTGTATCGATTCCTGATCTTTGCACCCTAACTTACTTTCAAAACATAAACAAAATACAAGTAAAATCGAAATTGTATACTAGCATTGTATTGTATCTCTCTCTTTATATGTTTGTTATATGTACAAAGTATACAAATAAAATATGTTTAAACATGTTGCAGGTATTTACATATATATACAATGAGACACGAAAAATGTCATTTGTTAAAATGTGCAGTGGCATTCTGACATACTTAAATGAAAAATACATTGTTGTAAGTTTAGCCTAGCATCATATACATGTACACACATATAGGTGTATGTATATAAATATATACTTAAAGCCAAAAGTAACTTTACACTGTTATCATATATACCATTTCAGGGTATTGGTGAGTGGTATTTTAAATGTGTTTAATTCATATTAAATTTCAATCAATTATTATTTATATGACAGTTGAATTTCCTGATTTTACTGTCATAAATGCAACCAAAATGCTCCAATGAAAGAAGCAAGGGGGCAAAATAACATTTTCCAAAGTGCATCACTTTTGGATGTGTTACTGTAGCTTTGCGATTGGACATTTTTTTTAATTTTAAAGAACCAGTCTGAAAGACAGGCTATTGAATTGTTGTTTAAAGTTCCAATCAGCCCGGATCGCACTTCGAGTAACACAGACTAGAGTTGTGTTTTTACGAACATACCCCCTTTTGTGAACTTTACAGTGCTTTCAATGGAATTTCCCATAAGAAATTGTTTGCCGTTTTTCTTCCAAACCGATGGGAATTTTTATCAGATTACCTTGTCACATACTCAAGGCAGAAGTCCCAACAAATCGCTGATAAAAAAAATCCAAATGACATCTGAGATAAAGCTTTTAGCAGGGACTAAAGTTTACTATTGTTTTAATTCAAAGGGAGATAATTTCAAAGTGAACCAACTAAGATGCTACCAAAAACGAACTATACGTCAGAGACAAAATGTCTTGCAGTATTTTTAATGGGCAATCGATGCCCCTTAAAATGGCGTGTTCAAATCCTAGGTTTACCTTGGATGCTGATTTTGTGCTTTCAATTAAAGCACAGATAACTCGAAAGAATAATAATTTACCTAAGTTGTTTTCGTGAATTAGGTTTAGGGCGGGTACCAGCAACTCATAGCAGTATTTTATTTGGTTAAAATCAATAATAGTAAAGATGTATTTAGTAGTTCAAAGTGTAATGTTACTTTTGGCTTTAAGTATATATTAATGATACAGTCATAGTTATATTAAAATAGTTGGAGCACATAAAAATAAATGGATGTCAACTACATGCGCTAGATGCAGGAGATTAAGCCGTTTAAAGTCACCAATGGAATTAATGTCTCTGCAAATTAGCAGCTGCAATGTTAACGACACATGTCTAAAATCATGTAAACTATTCATAAAAGATACTGAATTTTAATGATTAAAATACATCTAAAAGAGACAGACTGTTTAAAGTTGAGAGAGAACTTTTGGTTTTAGCCTTTTGAGGAAGAGCATTCCATAGCCTTGGCGCAGAACAGGAAAAAGAACTCTTGTAGAGCGCAGTTCTTGCCTTAGGAACATATATAAGAAACCATTAGCTGATGAGATTTAAAATATATTCAGGCGACATACTGTTTATAGTCCTTTATGCCACAAGCGCTTTATTGTTATTGTACCTATCTGGTACTGAGAGCCAACCTAAGTCTTCTTAAACATTAACATGCATTTCTGTCTCAGTTTTTAACAGAAATTTTGATTGGCATATCTTATTTATTTTTCAATCTTAACAAGAAATATTTTTAAAAAAGATATTCGGCGGCTCTCAAATACTTACAATTTTAACACAACTAAGTGACGAAATCCCCTTATACTCCCTGTCTTTGCATGCTGGAAAAGGATGTTCCGTCTAAAACCAGGCGAATTTGGAAGTTGTGCTATGTTTCTGGTCTCTTTTTTGCTTGGTGCTCTTTTCGCTGAGCGATATGCATCTGAATCGTTCCAAATTTTAGACACTTCACCAGCAAAGGCTAGGGAACAATGTTATTAGTCCTAATGTTTTTAAGAAAACGGGAGATTTTGACGATAAATGTATGTACTGAAACAAACTGAAAACCCGGAAAAAACATGCCATATTGTTGTTGTTGTTGTCACATAGGCTAGATTCTGCCCGTCTCAGATCTCAACTTGGAGTAGTTTTCAAGTCTTAAATGGTTTACACTTTCACCACTCTATTTACATATTATGAATGTCTCTATTTACAGAAAAATGCTGATATACCAAATCGCTTTTGTGTGGGACTAACTCCTATAACCTTTCTATTTCCTGTGGCACCTCCCCATAGCCGGGGTCGGGGAATAAATACATGTAGACTCAAAAACTGATCGACTAGCTCCCAGTAAGCATGTAAAATCCGGCTACTCTCGGCCTGCCAGAAGAAACACCACCCGAAAAGCGTTTTGCTGGCAGGCCCATAGTGGCCCGAATTTGGTGCTGGCTGTTTGCAAGTTAGCCCCAGAAGTTAGCCTTATATGATACATGTTCGTCTGACATACATGTAGTTAAAGATACTAGAGCTTGTGCTTGTCATCTTCCTAAAGGAAATAGCAAAATACGCTGATACATGTACAGCTGCGGAGGTTGATCTGAGTCTAAGTGTAGGATTGTGGGTTGCGGGCACATTCAAATTGTAGGAAATTATGTGCCATTATTTACATTAAATATCCATCCCCATTATAACCTCTTTTTTTAAGATACATCTTTTTTCACAAAGATGTATCTTGTTAAGCGCTATTAATAGACATTATAACGTGGGGTTTTTTGCTGTCTATTTATAACGCACCATGTTGTCTGATTAAAGAGAGACTCTGCCGATAGCTACACTGTCCTTGTAAGAACATGCATTTGCCGTTCAGAGCAAGCTTTGCACATATTTACTTGCCTGAACCCCGAGGTTACTCTCTAATTCGCGATGAATTTTACGCCCTTGTATATAACGTAATGCATTAAATACACTTGTTATATTTGTTTTAGAAATAGACTAGACCTAATAAATTCAGTGATTTTTTTACAAATTTGTTTCTATGAGTCCCGGGACTCACTGGGCCAAAATTCTTTGCATCCCAAACTCGAAGTTCTGCATCCCATACGGGGTCCACTTTAAATTATAAATTTTGTGTATCCATACAAATCCGGCCATTCATAGAAGCCATTTTGGGAAGCAAAACACTGGCATACTTATTTATACTATAATAAAGATCAAACTTAATTTACTTTGTCAAGTAAAATAATATAGATATAAAAACCTACCTGACTTTCTTATTAATAAAAATTTCAGTTCCAGACAGTATATTTCCTTAATTTAATAATATTATCATCTTTTGCCAAGAGTCTGACTTTTGTCTCGCAGTTTTCATATATTTTTTAGGGCCCAGGTCATTAGCCTGTGTTCATCTAACTCTGCATGCCTACAAGTGTAGTGCTGGAAGTTTCTGCATTTGAGCCTTTGGACATACCATATTAATTTTTCTTTTATCATATGTGCACAGTACAGTCTCCGTACTTCATGAGCCTGTAGTAATACTTTAACCATTCTATTGGTATTTGCTCGAAGCAGGGTGTTTAAACTTGCGGGTAAAACGCATTATACAAATGTTTCATTTCGGGTTGGTAGTATTGGATCAGTACTGGTTTATCGGCACTGGTTTTTACCAGTAGTCCGGTACTGGCTTTTACCGGTTAACTCCCATACAGCGGGTCATATCTGAAAACACGTGTTTCCCAAGGGAAGTAATGATCGCTATACTGTTGGGGAGTTTTTTTCAGTACCGGTTTTTACCAATATTATTCAAGACACGGTGCGCAAGTTAAAAAAACAAACACTCAAAACGAAAGTTGCAAATACTAAATGCAGACTTTTTGCCACAAAATTAATGCATCCTGCGGGACTTTCATGGTTTAAAATCATGCGTCCTTTGTGAGAAGCATGCGTCTGAGACCCAGGACGCGCAGGTAAAAAAAATCACTGCATATTGTCGAAATTTATGAAACAGACTATAATCGTGTAACGCATTTGATACAGGAAACCATAATGGCTTGAATAAAAAATACAAAGATTTGCTTTATATTATGCTGTTAAAGTCCTTTAGGATTTATTGAGTTATCTTATATTGCACTTATTTACTATTTGAAATTAAGCAAGGCATGCAAAGAATGGTAGTAAAGCAAATTAGAAATGCTGTACAGCGGGAGTTGACCTATATTCAAGATCAATGTTCATTGTTAGGACTAGTGCACAGACTGGTTCTCGGCCATTTACATGGGAATTTTCAAGTTAAATTGCATCTATAATAAGATTGCGTGGTCAGTCTATTATTAACCAATGAGGGCATTGTTTTCTAGCTGGTGTGATGAATATTAAAATTTAAGAATACTTCTGATTGGCGAAAATTTACATAAAATTTAGGTTCAAAATGATAATAGAGCGTCGGCGAAGCCGCCGCAAAAATTGTCCGCGCTCGAGGGGTCTTAAAATGTACATATTTCAAGAAGAACTCTGATCAGCTGCAGGGGCGAATCCAGGATTTCTAGAAAGGGGGTTCATATGTATAAAGGTGTGGGGGTTCGCTTTGCTGGATATTTAAAAACGGGATGGGGAGGGGGCGGAGAGTGGGGGGGGGGGGGGCTCAAGCGAACCCCCTCTGGATCCGCCACTGGGCTTAATTATATCTTGTTATATCTTGATTTATATGTTTTAGGAGATGATGCATTGATAAGTTAGGGGTGTTTCATGCAAACCAAATATCTATGTGTCTTGATCCACATCTGAACTAAGGGTGAGGTTGGCGCCGTTAAACCGGTTTAAGCCCTCCATTAAAATATTTTATTGACCGTTCCAAGGCGGTACTTCTTTTGTGGATATTTTATGTTTTTGTTCTGTCTTGTGTTTGCTATGTCTTTGAGTGCGTCTGTTTATATGTGCTTTGTGGTCACCTGCTGGGAAAGGGCTGACCTCTTGGCTCTCGTTTGTGGTGTCTACTGTGAGTTTGTCACTTTCCCATTGGTATCCTGTGTCAGGTGTGGTACTTGATTGTATCGATTCCTGATCTTTGCACCCTTACTTACTTTTAATATCAAAGTAAAATGTATTAGTTGACTGGATAAATCATCGACTTATATTTAACCTGTCACTCTCTCAATCACTCTGTCCTCTGTTTCAGATACCCCCCTTATCTTCAGCTTTCTACTTTCTCTCATTTTCTCATTTCTTGTCTTCGTGCACCGTTTTGTTCACTTTGTCGCCTGTCTTCCTGTTTTAAAACATTTCGCTTTTACCACAAATTGCTGGTGTATTTACTCCTTCTGAAGTAATTGCTTTTATATTGGAACATTTTCTTGAGAAAAACGCCTTTAAGTCATGCGGTAAACAAATGCCTCGACTAGCCTTGTGTATCCCACAGGCTGTTAACTGGAGCTATGGGAAGAGGCCTGGGACATGAACTTTAACCCCACTTAATGTCAGGTTTTATATGTCACCAGGCTTAAGACACCCATTCCCTCCAAATACTTTCTTCACAGCATAGAACTTGAAGTGTATCTGCTACTAAGTACATAGGGGTTACCATTCCGGACGACCTTAGTTGGGGAACGCACATAGTCAACATATCAAAAAAGGCAAACCAATCATTTGGCTTCAATATCAAAGTACACAAACAAGAACTAAAATTAACAGCATACAAACCCTCATTCGACCGCAGATGGGATATGCCTCCACTGTTTGGTCTCCAGAAACTGCTGCAGACACATACACAATTGAGTCGATCCAACGCCGGGCTGCCAGGTGGGCCTGTCGTGACTACCAGCAAACCTCAAGTGTGACCAAACTGCTCAAAAACCTACACTTGCGCCCACTAGACCAAAGGTGCATAGACAAGTCACCCTTTAATGATGACACGGTCACATAATACATTGTTGTAATTCCAGCATCTGCGCATCTAATACCTAACCATAGGGAGTCTAAATCCATCCACTCTCTGGCATACAAGCAGATTCCCATCGCCACAAACTACTACAAAAATACAGCTTTCCCCCTAGAACTATCATACACTGGAATACCCTCCCAACCTGCAATGTCCTGCTCCCTACCGTGGCACAGTTTAGTCATGCTGTGTGCCAGGTGGTGCATGTGTCCCCATAAATCCCCATATTCTGTTTTTATCCTATAACTAAACTAACCCTCTTTTTTGCACTGTACAAACTCATCCCAACCACTTTACTTATCTTTTATTTTCTACCATATTTACACTGTCCAACATATAGGTATTCCATTGCCTCTTGGAAGTCATTAAAGCAATACATTTTGAAATAGTTGTAGCTTGCATGTATAGATAAAAGCTCAATATATATACTAAGAAAAACGATTGAAGGATATTCAGATTCAATTTCATCTCTAACATTCAGTACAATAAAATTAACTTAATATACATGCAGTTCATAGTTCCAGATATCTGCAATCAAAATTGATGATTAAAAGACACGCTTCAATGGTTTTAATAAAGTACAGTTCCAAATGGTTCAACCCTCCATACTGAAAAGTCACAAGCATTAAAGAATGATTAAAACCCATTTTTATCGTGATTGGCTCCAAATTCATTGCTGGCTCTTAGTCATAAGAATGACACCTAATTTTATAGTCGTTGTCAATGTTTTGTGTCAATATGTTGCCATATTGGATTGGGTCTGCATATTTTTGTTGAAAAAGTTGTCACGTTATTAGGTTCACTGGCTGATAAATGGGTGTGAAAACTTTTCGGTGGGAATTAGAAAATAAGCAATGCTCAGGTCAAGTATACAGCAAACAATATAAAAGCATGTGAACCTTTGGTAAAGAGGGTTGCTACATTTGGCGTGGTACTGCATCGTAACCAATGACCCGTAAGTTTCATTTTGCATTTTGCCGAAATGCAGATTTGTAGTTCTATCAAAAACAAAGATACTTTGATTGGAAGTGGCCGTTTTACACAGGTTTTATTGTAGTTTAAAAGTATTGCTTGTCGAGCATGGGTAATACCAGTGACCCATAGTATGCAATATTGGTCACTGCTTATACAGAAATAGTATTTTGTTGCCTGTTTATTGCGGCTAACTTATGCAGCACTTATAGATTGAATGACAATGGTAAACCGTTGCAGCATACTTTATAAACTAGAGATCTTAGTTAACCCATGCAGTGTCTTTTATAGATTGGATGAGTGACCATGATAAACTATAGCAGTATAATTCATTAACTGTAGATCTTGGTCAACCCATGCAATGTATTTTATAGATTGATGACCATGGTAAACTGTTGCAGTATAATTTATTATCTTTAGGTCTTGGTTAACCCATGCAGTGTATTTTATAGATTGAACACCCTGGTAAACTGTTGCAGTATATTTTATAAACTAAGATCATGGTTAACCCATGCAGCGTATTTTATAGATTGATAACCCTGGTAAACTGTTGCAGTATAATTTATAAACTAAGATCTTGGTTAACCTATGCAGCGTATTTTATTAGATTTATGATCATGCAAAACTGTTGCAGAATATTTTATTATCTGTATATCTTGGTTAACCCATGCAGTGTATTTTAAAGATTGGTGACCATGGTAAACCGTTGCAGTAAATTTTATTATCGGTAGACCTTAGTAAACACATGCAGTGTATTT
This sequence comes from Loripinus fragilis, assembly GCA_964019695.1. Taxonomy (NCBI): domain Eukaryota; kingdom Metazoa; phylum Mollusca; class Bivalvia; order Lucinida; family Lucinidae; genus Loripinus; species Loripinus fragilis. Next base: position 40,485,957 of record OZ026515.1, read on the forward strand.
TATAGATTGATGGACATGGTCAACTGTTGTAGTATAATTTGTTAACTTTAGGTCTTGGTTAACATATGCAGTGCATTTTATAGATTGATGACACTGGTAAACCGTTGCAGTATATTTTATTATCTGTATATATTGGTTAACTTATGCAGTGTATTTTATAGATTGATGACCATGGTAAACCGTTGCAGTATATTTTATTATCTGTAGATTTTGGTTGACCCATACATTGTATTTTATAGATTGATAACCATGGTAAACCGTTGCAGTATATTTTATTATCTGAAGCTCTTGGTTAACCCATGTAGTGTATTTATTGATTGATAACCATGATAAACCGTTGTAGTATATTTTATTATCTGTAGATCTTGGTTGACCCATACAGTGTATTTAATGGATTGATGACCATGGTAAACCGTTGCAGTATATTTTATAACCTGTTGCTCTTGGTTAACCCATGCAGTGTATTTTATGGATTGATGACCATGATAAACCGTTGCAGTATATTTTATAACCTGTTGCTCTTGGTTAACCCATGCAGTTTATTTTATAGATTGGTGACGATGGTAAACCGTTGCAGTATATTTTATTATCAGTAGATCGTGGTCAACCCAGGCAGTGTATTTTATAGTCTGGTTACCATGGTAAACCGTTGCAGTATATTTTATTATCTGCAGCTCTTGGTTAACCCATGCAGTGCATTTTATAGATTGGCGACCATGGTAAACCGTTGCAGTAATTTTTTTATCTGTAGATCTTAGTTAACACATGCAGTGTATTTTATAGGTTGATGGACATGGTAAACTGTTGTAGTATAATTTATTATCTATAGCTCTTGGTTAACCCATGCAGTGTATTTTATAGATTGATTGACATGGTAAACTGTTGTAGTATAATTGGTTAACTGTAACTCTTGGTTAACCCACGCAGTGCATTTAATAGATTCATGGACATAGTAAACTGTTGTAGCATAATTGTTAACTATAGATCTTGGTTAACACATGCAGTGTATTTTATAGATTGATTGACATGGTAAACTGTTGTAGTATAAGTTGTTATCTGTAGCTCTTGGTTAACCCATGCAGTGTATTTTATAGATTGATGGACATAGTAAATTGTTGTAGTATAATTTGTTAACTATAGATCTCGGTTAACACATGCAGTGTATTTTATAGATTGATTGACATAGTAAACTGTTGTAGTATAATTTGTTAACTATAGATCTTGGTTAACAGGTGCAATGTATTTTATAGATTGATTGACATGGTAAACTGTTGTAGTATAATTTGTTATCTGTAGCTCTTGGTTAACCCATGCAGTGCATTTTATAGATTATTGGACATAGTAAATTGTTGTAGTATAATTTGCATGGTAAACTGTTGTAGTATAATTGGTTAACTGTAGCTCTTGGTTCACCCACGCAGTGCATTTTATAGATTTATGGACATAGTAAACTGTTGTAGTATAATTGGTTAACTGTAGCTCTTGGTTAACCCATGCAGTGTATTTTATAGTTTGATGGACATAGTAAATTGTTGTAGTATAATTTGTTAACTATAGATCTTGGTTAACACATGCAGTGTATTTTATAGATGAGTGACCATGGTAAACTGTTGTAGTATAATTGGTTAACTGTAGATCTTTGTTAATACATGCAGTGCATTTTTTAGATTGATGGACATAGTAAAATGTTGTAGTATAATTTGTTAACTATAGATCTTGATTAACACATGTAGTATATTTAAAGATTGATGGACATGGTAAACTGTTGCTGTATAATTTATTAACTTTATATCTTGGTTAACACATGCAGTGCATTTTATAGATTAATTGACATGGTAAACTGTTGCTGTATAATTTATTAACTATATATCTTGGTTAACACAAGCAGTGCATTTTATAGAGTAATTGACATGGTAAACTGTTGTAGTATACTTTGTTTAATATAGATCTTGGTTAACACATGCAGTGTATTTTATAGATGAGTGACCATGGTACACTGTTGCAGTATTATTTATTAACTGTAGATCAATGCGTTTTTATGAGTCTTTTGGTAGATGGCTCAACATGGTTGGAATATTGTTAACTGAACTGTCAAGCAAGGCCTGTACCTTGACACCACTCGTTTAAACAATGTAAGGGCAGTATGATAGCGCACTATTAGCCCCATTTATCAGTTTCTTAGAAGACAAAGTAATATTAGTATTTATCACGCTATTCTTTTGTCGCCGGAAATGGGATCTTTTCTAAGGACAAACTTTCGGAAAATATTATTATAAAACACACTATACATTTTTAGAGTGATCGAAGATTAAGGGCATTTACTGTGGATTTTATGTCATGTTTACGAGCCCTAACACGACATAGCAATAGGGAGAGAATGTTTTTGGAATAAAACGTTAATGGTTTACGCGCGGTTTACGTGTCTAAGAACAAGATGCTTAAGTGACTTTAACTATTATGCAAAGATGTGAATAAAAGGGAACTTAGGTCAAGTCTTGGGTCAACTGACACAGGTAAAGACTTTTACACAGCCGACTATTTGAAATAGATTTATATTTTATAACAAGGGGTGTAATGCGGCCAAAGGCCTGTAAATATAAGCAGGGCAGCGATTGGCGAAGATCAGGGTTATATCTAAAAGAAAAACATGTTAGCTGATTCCGGGACATTAATGTCTGTATTGAAAAGAAAAGTTTTTAATGCAAAGGGGCAAATTGCTTTGGGCTTGTCCGTGCATCCGTCCCTCCGTGCGTCCTTTCAAAAATTAAGTTAGGGTTTTTTTAATTTCATAAATGGATTCCTCATTAAAAAATAACTGACCAGTATCTTTTATAGCTCGAAGTATCTACCCTTGTGGAGGTATGTCCCTTTTAAAAGTCAGAATGAGATTTTGTTATCAAGATATCTCATAGGAGCTTCAAACTTGGTCAGCTGAAAGAGGACAATAAGTAGATTACCTGGTAAAAATTAAAAAAAAAATATATATTTTATATTTTCGAGTTATTGCCCTTTGCAAATTTGGACATTAAAAACTTGTGATCAAGATATCTCAAATAGAATTACAGGTAATAATAAAAAAATATATTTTATATTTTCGAGTTATTGCCCTTTGCAAATTTGGACATCAAAAACTTGTTATCAAGATATCTCAAATATTATTACAGCTAGGAGCTTCAAACTTTGGTCAGCTGATAGAAAATAATGAGTAGAGTACCTGGTTCTTATTTAAAAAAAAGTTATTTTATTGTTTACGATTTATTGTCCTTTGCAAATTTGGACATTGTAAACTTCTTATCAAAATATATAAAATATATTACGGATAGTAGCTTCAAACATGGTCAGCTGATAGAGGATAATGAGTAAATTACGTGGTGAAGAAAAAGTTATTTTATTTTTTTGAGTTATTGCCCTTTGCAAATTTGGACATTGAAAACTTGTAATAAACATAGATCGAAAACTATAACAGCTAGTAGCCTCAAAGGTGTACGTGCATTAAGAGGCTATTTTGCCCCCCCCCCCCCCCCTATGAGGTCAAAAAATAAAAGTTGCTCTTCATAAGTTTCTTCTTATTAGTTTATTAGCACAACAGCCGAAGTGTAAAGTTCTGGTATTGATTCGACTTTTATGGTTGCTATGGTAACAAAAATGGCCGCAAAAATAGGCTGAAAATAGGAAAATGACCATTTTGGAGCAATTTGAGACATGTAACAGAGGAATTAATATAGAGCACAAGCAAATACCAAAAATTATTTAACAGATGATGAGAATTATCATGGCACACAATATATTAAAAGGTTTTTTTGGTATTTGCTTGTGCTGATATCTAATTCTTAAAAAATCGGTCTCCAAAAGCCTCAAATTTAGCTTAAAATGGCAATTTCTCTATTTTAAGCCTATTTTGTCGGCCATTTTGGTTACCATAGCGACAGGTAATATTAAAATAAATGCCAGAATTTTACACTTGGGCTATTCTTCTAATAAACCAACAAGATGAAATTGGTGTAAAGCAACTTTCAGTTTTTGGCTCTAGAGGGGGCCAAAATAGCCCCTTAATGCACGTACCCTTTTTCTCAGCTGATAGAGAATGATAAGTAGATTACCTGGTGAAACCAAAAAGGTTATTTTATTTTTTCAAGTTATTGCACTTTGCAAATTTGGACATCGAAAACTTGTAATCAAGATATCTCAAACATTATTACAGCTAGGAGCTTCAAACTTGGTCAGCTGATAGAGAATGATAAGTAAATTACCTGGTAAAAAATAATAACAAAGTTATTTTATTTTTACGAGTTATTGTCCTTTGCAAAATTGAACATTGAAAACTTGTAATCAAGATATCTCAAACTTTATTACCGATGGGAGCTTCAAAATTGGTCAGCTAATAGAGAATAATGAGTAAATCACCTGGTGAAAATTAAACAAAAAGTTGTTTTATTTTTTCGAGTTATTGCCCTTTGCAAATTTTGATATTGATAACTTGTAATAAACATAGCTCGGAAACTATAACAGCTAGTAGCCTCAAATTTGATCAGTTGATAGAGGATGATAAGTAGGTTACCTGGTGAAATAAAAAAAAAAGTTATTTTAATTTTTCAGGTTATTGCCCTTTGCAAATTTGGACATTATTAAGTTTTAATAAAGATATCTCAAAAACTATTACAGCTAGTAGCCTCAAATTTGGTCAGCTGATAGAGGATGATGAGTAGATTGCCGGATGAAATTAAAACAAAAAGTTATATTTTTTGAGTGATTGCCCTTTGCAGACTTGGCCATTGAAAACTTGCAATCCAGATTTCTAAAAAAATATTATAGCTAGGAGCTTCAAATTTGGTCAGCTGATAGAAGATATTATATATATATTGAGCATATTACGTGGTGATATTTTTGTAAATTTTTTTTCAAGTTATTGCTCTTTGCAAATTTGGCTATGGGAAACTTGTAATCCAGATACCTCAAAAATATTATGGCTTGGAGAACGGATACAGGATGGTGAGATCATCAAGCTAATGGTTGGGGCACAGTGTTTCATAAACACAATTTCTAGTTATTTTAGGGAGGGACAATTGCTGCACAGTTGTAAGCAATTTTGATTCGATAGTTTGTATAATTTTGTTTTAAGGCAGAGGGGCAGGAAATGAGGCCCTGTGTATTTATGATTTTTATGCAAATTTGCTGCTGGGTATGGTGGTCAGCTTCCGAGCATAAAAAGAGTGATCAAAGATGTCGACCACTAGGGTAAATGATTGTACATTTGTATTTTAGTGGTTAGTCTAAGGCCAATATACAATTCTGTGGTAGCCATGTAGCTGTTTAAGGGTTGTGAAAGCCACAATTCATCAAATTCTTATAATGGAGGTCCATGGAAAAAAATCATAGGTCTGGACTCTGCAGTCTAGATATTACAGTATACACTGCTATTTACATGGTCTCGTGTGGCAGGACAAAAAAACCCATAAATGTTGTACAATATCAATGACCGAATGCCACGGTGTGCTGAGGTCTAATCACCCGGTTATTGATACCAGGTCAATCTTGTCGGGTGCATCACATACCAATGTTTGCGCATATTTTAAAAAGTTGTTATAACATGCATTCAATCCAATATAATAATGCCAACGTGAACATTTTGGTAATCGATTGAAAAATTCAACATTTTAAGTTTGCTTTATCAAAATAGTTGGAGAGAGAGCATGCCAATCAACAATAGAATTGTGGCTAACATGGGCCCAGATAAGCGAACTTTTATGCGTGAAAGTTTGATCAATTTTCTGATTCATTAATATAAACATGTGTTTTGGTTGCTCAAAAGAACCGTCTCAATGAGACGGTTCTTTTGAGTACCCATAACACATGTTTGGTTGAAAATAGTATTTTTTGATTACGCCCTCTTATCTGGAGGCCTGGCAGTTATGATATGCTTATTCAGACCACAAGGATCCTTAAGGGGCGTTCATGGTGGATTCTCAACTTGTTCAGCTGTTCTAACAATTCTTAAATAATGATTGCGTGCTTAGTAAAACCTCTTAACATCACTTGTCTATCATTTGACTCAGCCATTAAAATTAGATTTGCCTAAGCTTTCTGAAAATGCAAATGGTTCTGTCTGCGATAAAAGGCATTGTAAGCTCTTAAACAAACGTCTCTAACTTCCTTTCGCCTGCCGTGACGTCTTTTCTTCGCTCTGCGAGTTGATGTTCAACCATCAATATGTTATGAAATGTGATTTTACCCGATTTTCCTTTCAGAACCGGAAACAATTTTGTCTTCACGAAATCTCGCGAGATTTTTTAGATAGAAACCGGAAGTTTCTTTGAGTATCAGTCCCTCACAGCGCGTGCTCTTTTGTAGCAAGCGACGATGTTGATTTCGTGTCAGTCAAATGTCACGTGATTCAGCGCGTGGAACTATAGTGAAGCCGTTCGTACAAAAAGCGATCTTTGGTTAGATCCATTAAACTGTAATATCTCCACATTTGAGATGATTTTCTACGGAAACACATTAACGTCAATCTTAGATCCAATGTCGCTTTTACATTGTCATATATTTCTTTCGTTTTAAGATAACTGTCTTCTCTCTTTCATGACTTTCTTAATCCATTAACGCTAAAAGCTGACTAGCTCTAGAAACGACAAGTTAAGAAGAACTAGGCGAGTTTTTATTTTAACATTTCTGAGCTTGCTACTTCTGATTGAGATCTCAAACGAAAGCACAGGAACATAGGATGTAGATAAAGCCAACTTTTAATGCACTAATGGCACGCAAAAGCCTGGCACAGGAAAAAAGATGCATTGTTCTTGTTCAGAATTTAAGGTCGCAGGATCTTATACCATATATAAGTAGCAACGACTTCACTGACGTACAGAGTATTTTTTCTGCTTTGATATTGGCCTCTACTGGGGACAGACCCGTGAAAATAGATTCCGAACAGGCACGCAACCTTAACAAAACGTTGTGACAACGTCGCATCGACGTCAAGACGTCGCATCGACGTTGATACGACGTTATTTTTGACGTCATGTGCCTGATGGGTGCAACATGAAAACTAGTAACAATAATTTAAAATAAAGAAGAATTAAGAATTTCTTAATTAAAAAAAAAATCAACTAACAAGATGGAAAAAATCTCAACAAAAACAATACGTCGTCTTTCCTATTGGATGACTTAATTTTTGTTAATGCATCGAAAGTTATAAAAACAAATGTGTGTAAATTAACGTTAAATTCAATAAGCCTGAAAATGATATTTTGGTTATTATCGCATATGTGGCATCCATTACTACTCTCATAGTTCAAACGTGCATGTGTACATGTAGCTATCTAATGGCAATGTATGGCGAGCCTATATAGACGTCCCTACGTCGTGTTTATGAGCAGTGAAGGCTCTGATGAGTATGCGCATTTGTACAGTATCGCCTGAGGCTTTACTGCTCGCTTATGCTGGCTCATAATTGATTTTTAGCAAACAACTTCAAAGCCAGGGTACTGTAAAAACGAGTTACAATTTAAGCGTATTGGTCAAATGTCCTACAAAATGTCCTTGTATTATTTCAAAGCATTTTCACGCTATAATACAATGGTTTCCAAATAGTGTGTGTTATGTATAGCTTCTTTCAAAATTTCTGTCATAGATCGATGTATCGATAGTATCAATCGATCGATCGCCGACACACGACGCATCGCAGAGAAATATGTATCGCGTCTTCTAAACCACCAGATGGCGCGCTACGGGGTAACTCTGTTGGTGTTAAATCTCAGAGATTTCATAAACTAAGTTATAGAATTATATGATCCCCTTCTGTGACTTAGATTGATTTGAATGCCAGTATAAATTGCGAAAGAGCGGCCTTTTACTCACAGGTTACATATTGCCCAGCACCCGAGCTTTTGGTACAAATCTATTTATCACATATGCACAATATCTCTAATGCTGATTCACGGACAGGAAACTCCAGAAACAGAACCACCAGTTCTGTATATTGAGGCTTAAAAATCGCATAAAACCCCGTAAGTTTTCCATTCGGTGCTTGTACCGTGTGAACTAGCGAAAAATGAGAATGTAGAGCTCCGCTCTGGTCTTTCAACTTCTCATCGGCCTCCATATACAAAACTAGAAAGAGCCTATCAGAGCTGACAGTTCTGTTTATGAAGTTTCCTACCCGTGTGATGAATCCGGCGAAGCTAAAGGTCTTACTTTTGGTATGAACTTTCATCTATACCCATACTTAATATATGCGCAGACTCCACAGAGCCTTCGCTGCTGAATAATCTACATGTATTGTTCATTATAAGGGTATGCTGGTCGAATTTTAAGTTTGGTGGACATGTTAGCGGCGACATGAGAGAACCACTAATGTGACTGTGCGTCGCGCACATTCCCAGACCAGCCGAGGCATCAGCTTAGTCTGATCAGAGTCTGTCAGTATGAAGAAAGCTTAAATCCTTAGTTAGTAATAATAGTTACCCTCTGGGTGCACAACGAATACTCAGGGCGGATGGGCGGATGTCACACTCAATTTGCTGGTTTTGTCACGTCATTTGTAACTACGTCCCAGACGTAAGGGCCCTAGTGGGGATAGCCGGGCAAATGTACCATGCTTTTACCTTTTCATTTCCCAGGGATTTTATATATTAGCTTGCTGCCCCCCCCCCCACACCTCCCCCCGAAATGTGTGGTTTATAGCAGGGAACTGCAGACGAAAAGTCAAAGTCTCCGGTGTTCCGGGGGTTGTGGTTTTAACGCCAAGTAAAAAATGCAGCTGCAAATGTGGTCTGCTGAAGTCGTCTGCTGCAAATAATTGTCTAACAATACTGACGAATTAAGTATAGAAGCAAACAGTGAGGACCCAGAACAGACTGCTCCTACAGGAGCAGTCTGATCTGGGTCCACACTGTTTGTCATAGAGGCCTCTTAAACATAATAGCAGACGAGAAAAGCAGACGACTTTTGTCGCGATTGGCGCTTTAAGGGTTAAATGACTGGTGCAGATCATGCTTTTAGTTTTATTATGTTTTATAGAAGGGACTATTTCATTATTTCAGACGGACAATGATGTGTGCTTTGGCTGTGGTTTAAACATAACAGACCGATTTATACTGAGAGTGAGTGATCAGTCGTGGCACGTGGATTGTCTACGATGTTGCGTGTGTCAGACGACACTTGAGCGGCAGACGACATGTTTTATCAAAGAAGATCACATATACTGCAGATTAGACTACGCAAGGTAAATGCATTATTCCATACATGTATACAGTAAAACCTCGAAACTTCGAACTTGGATTTTTCGAAATATTCGCGTATTCGAAATAGATTTCGGGCAAAATGGATTCAGAGAGAATATGACCTATTTATAAACTATTTTAAAACTGTCTATACTGACGGGCAAAAGAAACGCTATAATAGAATTTCGTCAGGTTAGACATGTGGTTCACAAACACGAGCTGCACGTGGTTACATGTACCATGACCAGAACCTTGAGTAAAGCATCGGGGTTATTTGAATTAATCGATTTTTGTTTATCAGGCATGTTGGCTAAAATACATGAATATTTTAACTGCTGTCATAAATTTATTTCCTTCTGAGTAATTTATCGAAAATTTTGCATGTAGCGTGTCTTTTGCCCGTCACTATATAAAATCACATGGTTTGTGTGCGTTAAAGAAGCAAAATATCGGGTCTGATCTGGATCAAAATTGCTCGAAGCTCCGAAGGTTGTCCTGAAAGAAATTGTCTGAAATGATGATTTCGAAAAAAAATCAGCAGACGACAAAAACTAAAAAATGAATAACTTGAATAAATTATAAAAAACAATAAAAACCCAATAAAACAACAACAACCAAAAAAACTATTATGCAAAAACCCAGTAGGCAGTATCTTTACCAGCGAAGGTTTCCAGGCCCGTAGGAAGCAATTACAGATTGAGGGGGCACACATAAATTTTTTGGGGGGCACACATATTTTTTTTTTTTTTTTTGGGGGGGGGGCATATTTGTGCAAATTATTGGGGGGGCACGGCCCTCCCGTGCCCCCCCCCCCCCCCTATTCCTACGGCCCTGGTTTCGTCGTATCTACCTTTCCTAAGATAGCGAATCGCAACCTTTGGTATGACAAGATGGTAGGCAGAGGCTTTTGAACATATTATAAGTACCAAAGCGTCTGCCTATATTTTGAACGTTCAGAAATTGTTTACCAAGTAGCATCCCTCGGTGATTTTTTTTATCTTACATGTACCAAAGAGTACAGAACTTGATGAGATGGCGCGTCTCACTAGATCAACATAGTCGAGACTCGTCGCTGTTTTATGTAGATTTTGCGAGACATGGTTCGGCTGATATAATGATCGTTACTTGAGTATCCCCAATTGGATGTTAATTAAACTCTTTGATTGAACATCTTATCGATGGAGTGCCAGAAATTTATTAACACCAAGGTGGCAATTTCTTCTGGCACGAGCCCCGGCACTAGTCTTCACTTATTGCTGCCGGTAGGAGAGCAGATAAACGCACCAGGGAGCCAGTATAACCGTCTGTTGACGCAGAAATAAACACTCCGGTAGGGTGGACTTCTTTATGTAGATTCATATCTCAGGCACAGTGTGAAAAATACTGAGCCAGTGAACGCTTAGCAAAACCGTAGGAGGTTACAGTCCTATTGACCAACCACCGATACTTACATATTTATTGATATTAACCTAGGAAACATAAATAAGAACCTATTTATTTTTTACTCGGAACTATTTGATAATACTTTTCTTTGTTAGAAACGATTAAAATGCGAATGTCGTAAAACATAGGCCATTTTCTTTTTAAAATTTTGGATCAAAACATTGGTCATTTTTTTTTAATTTCTTAATGCTCATGTGAAACTGTTCGAACTCTCGAACAATGATAAGATGAATACAGTGGCGGATCCAGAGGGGCTCAGTGGGTTCACTCGAACCCCCTCCCCGCCCCCCATTTATCAAATTATTCTATTTTTGTTGGATAATTAGGAAAATGAGATAAAATCAGCAAAGCAAACCCCCGCACCTTTATATATTATGAACCCCCTTTCCAGAACCTGGAATAAGCATTATAGAAATATACTCACGTCAAAGGCAATATGCTATATCAGGAGCTTATGCGTTGCTAGAATGCCATATATTATTCATTTATTTTTTGCATTATCATGTATGGGCTATATAGACTTTCGGACATGGAAGGCTAAAACATAATGCCACTTTTTGAAAAACAGATGAGGCAGGTGGGTTTTTATTTTTTTTATTTCCCCCAAAACAGATGAGGCCACTCTTTTTTGTTTCAACAAAACCTAATGGGGCACATTTTTGTTCATATTAAGCATAAAAATGTTGATATTTTGATTTTGACATCTGAACAAAAAATGAGGCCACTTTTTTTTCTTATTTGAGTCTAAAAAAGACAGATGAGGGGCATATTTGAAACAGCTGAGAGAGGGCCTGAGAAACTTTTGGACTAAGGTAAAGTTTAGTTTTTCCCCCTGGACTTAGCATTTTTTACTATGTAGATATTAGTTTTTTGATGAAACGATCACGTGTACATACTTTAAACGGAAGTAGCATCCATGTCTGAGATCAACTGCATTCGGGTATTCTCGGAGTTTGAGAGGGGCTAATGAAGCATTCATCCGGACTCTCTCGAGACTGATTGCAGCATACGAGTGCCACACTGGTGTCGCTGAATTCCAATGTCCCATGATTGATTTTTTTCATGCTGACATCATGCCTCCAGATAAGAGTGCAATATTGAAATTTATTTTTCTTATTTCTCAACCAAAACATATGTTGTGGGTGCTCAAAAGAACCGTCTCAATGAGACGGTTATTTTGAGCAACCCAAACACATGTTTGAATTGACGGATAAGGAAAATATCTTTCTACGCTCAAAAACTTTGCGTATCTGGACCTATGTGACATTTTGTTAACAAGCCAAGTGAATTGAAGACAAATTATTGGCTAAATCAGGGTAATTCAGAGCATAAACGAAACACTAAGTGAATTTCCGTAAACAGCAGAAGTCACAGTGGGGCGGGCCTTTCTATGAATACAAATAGTATTGTCCTATGATCTTATTATGGGAGCTAATTTGGTAGGAATAGGGAGGCATAAGAATCCATTGCATCTTTTGGAGGGCACTGATTTTTTTTGACAAACGCTGTGACAGCTGGGCTGGCAATGTTTATGGTGTATTTTTAACTTTTTCCTTGCTAGCGGCGACTTTTGTCGCTTGCTGATAACCTTTGCAAGCAGTTTGGACCCAGATCAGGACCGACAAAACGTCGGTCCTGATCTGGGTCCGAACCGTTTGACTCTTTGATGATGCTCCTGAAAAAAGAATTGGAAAAGGTTAATTTTGAAAAATATCTGCAGACGACAAAAATTAATACAAATTACCCAGCATTCAAGAGTTAACTTTGTCATATTAACCAAGACTTGAAAAATCTAAGCATTCGTCGAATTATTCAAGTTTTAGTGAATGTTGGAACTTTTTGTCACAGTTGCTGTCGGCCCTTCTCGCAGAGAGAAATGCAGAGAATGTCGATCCAGTATTAAAACTGCATAGTCTGTAACTTTTGATCTTCTAATTTTAAAAGTAATGTTTTTATTTTTCAAGAACGCAGTAAAAATACTCAAATTCAGGTAAACATTTTACCATTTTCGTAAATCTTAACAAGTTATCACTATCAAAACAACTGCATTTATGTTAAAATTCAACGGTCTAGAATTATTGGAGGGACGCAAATTATAACCAACAAGAGAAAAAAACACCTATTTGATAAGATAATTCACTATTCCATGCAGTTTTCAGCTGTACTGAACATTTTTATTGTAAAAACATAGCTTAATTCTACTTTTACAAATGATTTAAAAAGAAAATAAAAATTTTCGAAAAATGTTCATAGTTACAGAGTATGCAGCTTTTAAGACAAATGATATTAGCGGTGAATAATTAAAATAACAATGTGAAAGAGGTATATTGTTTTGTATTGTTTTTTTTGTTTGTTTTTGTTTTGGCTTAGTATCTTTGTATAAAGCTATGTATGACTCAGATTCATTTCATGAAAAATATTTAAAATTAACAAAATTTCTGCTCTGTATTGATAAAACAATATAGACCTGTTTAGTTATCACGTTCTGTGGTCTGTAAAGTGGGTCTATATTGTTTTATAAATTACCAATTTTTGGGGATTCAAGTAAAACATAAATGAACAAATATGTTACTTACTAACTTAGCCACTTGTGTGGGCTTTTAGTTTATTTTATGTTCTGTTCTGTTCTGTTCTGCAGGGAATTCGGTGCCAAATGTTCAAAGTGCTACAGGACAATTCAGCCCAATGATTGGGTAAGAAGAGCACGTGATCATGTGTATCATTTGGCATGCTTCGCATGTGACAGTTGTAAACGTCAGTTATCGACGGGGGAAGAATTCGCACTGCAAGGGAACCAAGTGTTATGTAAACCACATTACTTAGATCTTTTAGAGGGCGGCCCAAACAAAGGTAACGTACGCAGTCTGGCAAGATGCATTTGATTCTTGGATCACCGAAAAAATATCCCATTTGTTGACTATTGATAAATCGATTGTTAAATGTAAAAACATATGTCTAAGTTGACACCAAATGAGGTGGCAGATCAGCTGCCACCTCTTTTGGTGTCAACTTACATGTATTTTCTCAGTCGGTAAAGTGCCTGACTGCAGATACGTGTCTGACTGCAGATCCAGGGGTTGCGAGTTCGATCCAGGCCCGATTCCATACTTTCGTGGAGATTGATCATGAAATGATTTCTACGGCCATGGTTGTTGTCAGTTGTACACGAAGTCAAGATTGCCCAGGAAAAACTGTGGTTAGGTGAACTGACCGTCCCAACATGACCATAGCTGTTGATTGGGACGTTAAGCATCAAACCAAACAAAAACAAAACCTGTATTTCCTTATACAACAGCATGAGCAATATCAACACAATTTTTTAGCGTAAAATTGTAAATTCTTTCTTACCGTAAGGCCCATCTTTGAGTGCTCAAAAGAACCGTCTTATTCAGACAGTTCTTTTGAGTACCGGTCCACAACAACTGTTTTGGTTGAGTAATAAGATGATTAACTTTTCGTTACGCAATTTTAACTAAAGTCCTGATTGCAATTTTACAAAACAAACTAGGCCTCTAGGGATATGAGATAAGTACCAAAATGTCATGAGCTGGCAATTTATTAAAGAAGCGAAAAATAAAATAAATATAATTATACTTCTCAAATTATGCTTCACTATTTATAAATGTGCTTTAAGACGTGAAGTCTATTTTCCCCTACAGATTTTTGTCCATGTTTTCAAATTGTTTTCGAATTAAGCTCTCATACTTATAAACGTGTTTTGAAAATATGGCGCTTTCCTCTTCTTAAATATTTATTCTTATTTTCAAATTATGCTCCAATGTTTATATGTATGTTCTGAAATCGAAATTATAAATAAAAAAAGAGTCAATAAGCAATGCTTATTAGATAGCCCCGCACAGTAAAGGTCAGTGAAAATTTTTTGCAAGTGGTGGTTCGAATCAGCAGACCTTAGTTTTGAAAAAGTTTTAGTAGAATCTGTCCAAATGACTTTTAAGTTGGTAACATGAGATAAAATGCACAGAAAATATCACATCTGAAAGGTCTTTGAATACATGATATCAAAAATTGTCAAAGTTCTGATAGTTGTCATTTTGTAAAGAATATTGTTTTGCACCAAACTCCTTCATGCGTATATTGAATATGTCTACATTGTGTATCTGAAGAGTTGCATTAAAATTCATCAAAAGCTATCGTAGGAGTACAATTTTGCAGGAAACATGTCTAAGCTGGCTATATCGTACACTTTTACGAGTGTATATACAAATATTCCCTCTTGTAGGCGGGGCGAGTCAAAGACGAATTTCCCCCTACAAGAGGGAGTATTTGTATAATAACGAGTATTTGTACAATAAAAATCTTGTATCATGACAAAAAACAACAACCACATTTTAATTTATTCATCAGATATTCAAGTAAATTATAAACCTCACCCTTGACAGAGTCCTGTTGAATTTATTGTGCAGCATAGATCAAAGGAAAGGCGACAAAGTCATGATACAAGTTCTCATAGCTGTCATTTTGTCAAATATTTTTTGCACCATATGTCTAATATGTCTTCATTGTGTAGGTAAAGTATTGGAATACATGTAATTCACAAACGCTGTTGTAGGAGTTTATCGGCCTATGAAGGCACTGCGCTATCTATGCATATACAAAAGCCATATTAGGGAAAATTGCCTAAGTTCTCATGGCAGTAATTTTGTGAAAAATATCTTTTTTAACCAAACTCTTTTGTGCATATGTTCAGCGCGTATGAAGGTACAGTGTCAAATTGCTCCATCAAAAGCTGTGGTAGGAGTTGATCGGCCCTTGTATGGACTATCATAGCTTAGCATAAACTCTATATAAAATACTTTTTGAATTACACAAGAAAATATCTCTAATAGAATTGGCCCCTAGCTCTTGGTTTTTTATTAAAATGATTTGCCTTCCAGATATGAATATGTTTGCAAGGTTTGGTGAAATTCCAGCAATGACTCTTTAAGATATTAAAGAAACAAAACGTTACGGACAGACAGACATCCAGACGAATGGAGGCACGTACGCACACACGGACAACGTGAAAACAGTATACCCCAACACAGTTTGCGTGGGATATAATAACAAATGGACATGTGTCCCGAATGCGATATCTACAGTACGCACCAACCTATCTATAAGATTTTTCTGTAATAAATAATCATTGTATTTAATAGCTAATGGCTTTGATGTTTCAACTACATAATTTTGCTGTTTTTCCTGAGATCAAATCTTGCTTATGACTTTAATTGCTTCCTTTACCTTATCAACTAAAAGCTTTTGAATCTTGGCGACACCTTTGTTACGTAATACATCGTTTAATATCGGATTTATTTCTAGAGCAACTTTCAACTTTTAAGCACTATGCAGACAAACAGCCCCAACGCTGCGGTGGGTTTGGCGAACAGAGAGGAATCAATTGCGTGTTTTATTTCTAGAAAACTTTCAACTTAAAAGTACTTTTCAGAACATTATCCCAAAGCTGCATGTAAATAGCAACATATTTGAAACACCGATTATTAACAGCGCACTGTGATTGGTCGAGTGCGCTATCTCAGTAACTGTCCCGCAGTTAATGCCACGATGTGCCCAATATAACGCCAATTAAAATGTGGTCAATTTGTAACAGATGATTCAACATACGAGAAAATAGCGAATTTATCATGTTTATTTTGACACCAACAAGATAAAACGACAATCATTTGGAATAATGATTCCCTGTGGAGGTGAGCTTGTAAGCGTCAAATAACTTCTACTTGAGAAGAAAAATGAGCCGCGACATGTGATTTCCAACAATGTGACATTTTGACAAGTGTAGACTCAGACGAGCCTGTGCAGCCTCCGTTTAAGCTTAGGAACTCCAAATGGTGTTCAGTCAGAAGCTTAACACTCATAGAATATTCAAGCGACTAGCAAAGGCTATGATCAGTCTGCGCGTATGCGCAGGCTGATCTGAGGCTTTGCTGGTCGCACATACCACATTGTTGGAAATCTCATGCACTGGCTCAAATGGTATTTGTTTTAATATTCTGAACATGCGTATTGCGTTTTACTATTTGCCCTTATCACTGAAATTTTTGTGAAATTGCCCACAACAACTATATGACGGAAATTTTCACCCCCACAAATAATAATAAAAACAACAACAAAACGTTTATATGAAAAAATGCAGTGATTGGCTCAAAAAGGTGGGCTATATTTTAGAATAAATCATATTTTGGGGACTATATTTGCTACTATAGATAAACAAAAAGCTTTGAGGCATGACGGTATTTACAATATTGAAATAATTCTGGGAAAAGTGGTGTCGGGTGTTTACTTACATTCTACTATAATGTTTTGACACACACAAATGTTCCAGTCCTACCGGCTTATGTTATACGTTCCACAACAAATTTTTGAAATGGAACTATCTAAAGGTCAGTATTCAGAGGTCGCGGTACATGTATAGTTTTGGTACAATATTTCACAGATTCTGTTATTTATTTTACAATTTTGGGTAAACAAATAAGACTGTGCAATTGGTTGTTTCCAATTTTCCTCCATGTAGGGTGCACATCTTCAGGGACCAATAAGGTACTAAAACATCTCTGTCGCAATTGCTCACTGATGAGCCTAGGGGCCCATCTACAAAAATAGTAAGTGAGTATGATCAGGAAATACCACAATCACAAACTGCAGACAAACCCATGACACCACGAGGAAGAGCCACACAACAATCACAAGACACCAGCAAAGCAACCAGCTCTCTCTTCCCCATCAAGATGATTGCAAAACTAGAATGGACATAAAGTAACATACAACAAAACATATAAACAATTACAGACTCCCACAATGGGAGTAACAATAAACAATAAGTCAACAACAGCAGAACCACCGCCTTAGAACGGATAGCAGCCTAAGCCACGGGGGGGGGGGGGAGGTAAATGCATTTTACTGGTACTAAATCTTCGCCCTAGATTCTGCTGTTGTTGAAGTACAAGAAATGTTCAGCTCGTATGGAAGCCTTCTAACTATTGCAATGTATCATCATGGAGAAACACTCTAATCAAATTAACACATTATGATGAAACAAAGAAAAGGGCTCGCGACTCACAGATAGTCAGAGCTAAAGAAAACCTCAAATTGAGCCACGGTGGGCCCAGCTACAGTTAAGCATCAGGCACCAACCCATCGATTAAAGCTTTACGTCAGAGCCGTCATAGAGTCTCAGGCTTGACCCACCGTCATGTAATTAAAGAGGAAACCATAGCTTTTAACCGTGATTGGGTTTAAAACCAGGCATGCAGACTGTCGCATGACATCCAAGTTATATCCAACCTTTATATAACGTTTGATAATCTTTTTGAATCGATCACTAAAATTAGGTTTTCCAACAATTCGTTTACAAACTAAATCACCATAAAATATAGGTTCTGGTATGTCTTGTTGCAGAAGAGTTTTTAACCCAATGTTGTATTTAACAATTAATTCGGAGTGTTTGTGGTAGAATTTAGAAAATGCTTTTTTGAATTTTATGTTTGTTCAATTAATTCTGTCAGTTTTTCTTTGATTATAATATGAGGCAATGTAGTATAGAGAGTAAAGAAATCATATGTATACAAACTAGATGCTAGAAAACCTCTAGACTTTAATTTATTAAGATTTTCACCTGAATTTTTAATAGACCAAAATAAATTTTTACCATCCCCTTTTTATAAACTTTTGTGCAATATTTAATGACATGATTTTTAATCGCAGTGAGGCAAGAAGTCAAAAGTATAGACAAATCAGTAGTTGTACATGAACTAGAATTAGCAATAAAACGCGACTTATAGGGCTGTTTATGAAGTTTAGGTAACCAGTATAACGTAGGAAGCTTGCTATGGTCCTCATCAACAAACACCCCAAACTTACCTGCCATATGGCATTGATGCCTATCAACGATAGACGTCTCATCAAGCCTGTTTTGCTCATATGTTTTTGCAGTGCTACGTTCTTGCTTTAGGGTGTTAATATAGTACATTTTCAAACGACCACAACATTGTTAGCAGCCTTATATGCAGGTGCCAAAACTAACCTCCTATGGTATTCCTGGATCCCTTTCTTCAAATGTCTAAATTTAGGTGGTAGACATGCTAAATTGTTGCAATAAAATGAAATTCTACAATCAATAATCTTAAAAATATTAAGTTTCCAACTATTTAAGGCCTAAGACTCAACATGCTCTCGTTTACACACGCGATTACAAAACTCTTTTAAGGCGCCTATAATTTCCTCACCACATTATTTCATTTATTTGAAGTCTATTGGCAAAGGAAACCTATATTTAGGTCCCTTACATATAAAAGACCGAATTCTTGAATCAGTTATGATTTTTAAATCCCCTGTGAATATATGACCAGCGGATTGATAGCAATACTTAGAGTCTTTACAATCTCAAGAGTCAGGAATAGAATTTTCAATATCAAGTTCTATTACTAATTTGTTATAGCTAAAACAGTAATACGAATAGGTTTATTGTACTTATAACAAATGACAGGGGATTCCTTATTTTCAAAATAAGTAGGAATAGAAGAGATAACAGATTTATCTTTAAATATACTGGGTAAGTTAATGAATTCAATCCCCCAGTTGACAAATTGAATTTTGATAAAATGTCTAATATAAATTATTTCGGAGTCTATACATGGCCGAAGAGCATGTTGAGTGTAACAATAAAGTCAATGAGCTCTATCATAGAATTTATTAGCCTCAATATCCAAATTACGAAGTGAAGAGATAGAAAGAGTAACTAAATGTGAAAGGGCCATATGTCGGCCTGAATGTTTTAAGTTGATACTTAAATCTGAAAGAATTAAAACATGTTTATTTTTGCGTTTTAAATTTCCATTTTTGCGTTTACCATGAGATCGCTTATTGCGTTTATGGATATACAAGTATACAAGCCTACTCCACATTGGGATTTAAGAGTTGCAAGGCCCCATTTTCTTTAAAGATACATTTGAAGTATTTGAGAGAAATTGTTTGGACGTCTGGGTCCTACTGCATTTCAAGATGGTAGTGAGAATCAATCGAAGCTAGCCAAGACGCCCCCAAGTGAAGATGCGCCCAGCCTTTTTGGTCAAAACTTCCCTATATTGGTCAAGACGTCTCTAGCAATACGTTCCCACTTTATTGCTGGTACTGGTAGATGGATGTATTGAATTACTATTTGTGATGATATGATGTTTTAGAATAATATAAAAACAATTCAGCTTGCAAAGATACTGATATCACTTCTTTTTAAAATTTAATAATGCTATCTATCTCTGGTTTTCATGGCCCTCACTTGTTGAAATCTTTATTGTTTGTTACAAAAATAAGTAATGGTGCAAACATCAGGAATCGATACAATCAAGTACCACACCTGACCCAGGATACCAATGGGAAAGTGACAAACTAACAGAAGACACCACGAACGAGGGCCAAGAGGTCAGCCCTTTCCCAGCAGGTGACCAAAAAGCACATATAAACAGACGCGCACAAAACATAGCAAACACAAGACAGAACAAAAACATAAAAGATCCACAAAAGAAGTACCGCCTTGGAACGGTCAGTAAAATATTTTACTGGATGGCTTAAACCGGTTTAACGGCGCCAACCTCACCCTTAATTTAGATGTGGATCAAGACACATAGATATTTGGTTTGCATGAAAGACCCCTAACTTATCAATGCATCATCTCCTAAAACATATAAATCAAGATATAACAAGGAGATAAAGCAAGGATAAGGACTCAACAGTAAATTAAACTGAATACCGGAGCAAAAGAAATCCAACAGGTAAACCCCGGTGGGCCCGACAAACAGCCAAAGCATCAGGCCCCTACCATCTCATCAATAGATAAGTCTTTAAGTCGGAACCATCATAGAGTCTGAAGTCCGACCCACCGGCGTGCAATTAAAGAGGAAAGCAAAGTTGCCAACCGTGATTGGGTTGACTACCAAGCATGCAGTCTGTTGCAATACATTAATGTTATAGCCAATCTTTTTATAATGGGAAATTATTTTAATGAACTGCGCTGAAAAATTATTAGAGCCAACAATCTTCTTCAACTTATACACATAATTTTCATAATGAAACATTTGAAAATCTTCTTGTCTGAAAGCGAAAACGCATGGCCCGACCATATGGTTGCTTGTTATTATTATATTATTATTATCATTATTATTATTATTATTATTATTATTATTATTATTATTATTTTGTTGTTGTTGTTGTTCCTTCTTTATTGTCTTTATATAGTTATACTTGTATTCATAGTCATTGTATTTAATAAAGAGTTCATGAAACCCCTAATCAGCTACTTGATTTAATCCATTATACTGAGTATACACTAAAAGCCTGAAACTTTATACTGAATAACAAAGGCCAGCATCAGTCTATAACTATATAGGCTGTTTTTGGTCTTTTTACTACTACTACTACTACTACTAGTACTTCCTCTACTACCGCTACCACTACCACTACCACTACCGCTTCTACTACTACTACTACTACTACTACTACTACTACTACTACTACTACTACTACTACAAGCTACTACTTCTTCTACTATTTACGTGTTTTTTTCAGATTCAGAAGCTGCACAGAAAACCAAAACGAAGCGTGTCCGAACAACGTTCACAGAGGAGCAGGTGCAGGTTTTACAAGCTAATTTCCAGCTGGACAGTAACCCTGATGGCCAGGATCTGGAGCGAATAGCACAAATTACGGGACTCAGCAAGCGTGTGACGCAAGTCTGGTTCCAGAATTCTCGAGCGAGACAAAAGAAACAGCAGCAACAAACAGGGAGCCATTCTAGTCCGGGGTCAGGCAATATTGAAATGGAAAGTGAGTATATTTTTCTGTGCACTATCCGCTCGAGATTTTTCTACTATATTGTATTGTCCAACAACGTTCACCAAATTTTGTATATATTGATTATCAAGAAGATCTATGTTTTAGATCTAGATTTTTCACTCATTTGAAATAGAGTTATGACCCTTGACTGATGTCAGAATTTGGTTCAGAATTTCGTTTCCGCTCAATATCTTGTGAACAAATAGACAGAATTTCACTATATTTTATATATGCTTTCATATTGACAATATCTAAGTTGGGATTGTTACGAATAATTTTTCACACATTTGTAACATGTTATGGCCCTTGATTGAGGTCAGAATTTCGTTTCCGCTCAATATCGTGACAACAAATTGACAGAATTTAACCAAATTTTATATATGCATTCATATTGACAGGATCTAGCTTGGGATTACTCAGCATAATTTTTCACAAATTTGTAACAGAATTATGGCCATTGATTGTCAAAATTTTGTTTCCACTCCATATCTTTAGATAGAACAAATCGGCAGAATTTGACCAAATTTTAAATATGCTTTAATAGTTGAGATTGTTAGCTGTCAATTTTTCGCAAATTGATAACAGAATTATGGCCCTTGCTTGATGTCAGAATTTTGTTTACGCTCAATATCTTTAGAACAAATGGCTATAATTTCACCAATGTTTATATATGCATTCATGTTTAGAAGATTAAGGTTTGGATTCTTACCTGGCATTTTTCGCAAATTTGTAACAGAGTTATGGTCTTTGATTGGTGTCAGATTTTCATTTCCGCTCAATATCTTCAGAACAAATGGACAGAATTTAACCTAATTTTGTATATGCATTGATACTGACAAAAACTAGGTTGGTAAAAGAGTTATGGCCCTTGACTGATGTCACAATTTCGTTCAGAATTTCGTTTCCGCTCAATATCTTGAGAACAAATCGGTAGAATTTGGCCAAATTTTGTATGTGCATATTGATATTGACAAAATCTAGGTTGGGATTGCTACCTGTAACTTTTCGCAAATTTGCAGCAGAGTTATGACCCTTGATTGATTGATTGAAGTTGATTGGGACTTTTATGCACACTTGGCCTTTACAGCATGAAAAGCACTAACGCGGGGCTGTGACAATTCTAGTTTGGTCTGTTCATGAGTTAACTCGCAACAACTATCATGACCATATTCTGCTTTTACTATCAGAACCCAACACTGCTTGGTGATTATTTCCCCCATTATTATGTCTCCCCTTTTAGGGTAGGGCGACATGTTGTTCCCCCGGGCGTCTGTCTGCCTGCCCAGTCTATCACAAAATCGTGTCCGCTCTATAACTTAAACACTGTTCAAGCTATCTTCATAAAACTTCACACAAATATTAACCAACATTAGACGACGTGCAGAACCCGTAAAATCTGGATTACCTATTTTTAGAGTGTTGGTCCTTTGAAACAGAAAATAATATACAATGTATTTGGCGATTTAATCGTTTCCACTCTGTAACTTTAAAACCGTTCAAGTTATTTCCACGAAGCTTCACACAAATATTAACCAGCATTAGACTACTTACAGAACGCAAGAACCGTAAATCTATATTGCCTGTTTTTGGAAATATGCCGCTTTGAAACTGAAAATAGTTGATTTTGAAAACTTGTTCAAGCTTTCTTCACGAAACGTCAAACAAGTAATAACCAACATTAGACGACGTTCAGAAGTCAAGAACAGTAATTGGAGTGGTGGTCTTTTGAAATTGAAAATAATATATTTTGCGATTTAATCAAGTCCGCTCTATGACTTAAATATATTTAAATATATCTTCCCCACACTTCATACAAATATTAATCAAGATTAGTCGACGCGCAGAAAGCCAGAATCGTTCGTAACTCTGGATTACCTACTTTTGGAGTTATGGCTCTTTGAAACTGAAAATACATGTAGTAGATTTTGTCATTTGCTACTGTCCACTCTGCAACTTAGAAAACATCACAAGATATCTTCATGAAACTTCATAGAAATATTAAACATCATTATAAGGTTGAATTACATTGGTTTCCATTTTATTTCCAGGTTGGGGCAACACATCAGACAGCCAGGACAGCAACAATATTTCTTTATCCGACTGAGAATTACATTATATCACTTTATTCAGCAAAAAGACTCACTAAGTTGGAAAAATCATGCCATTCCTTTTCAACTTTGTCATAAGTGAATTGTCCTCTTGAGTTTTGCGAATTACACATGGTCTGGCGGCCTTCACATGTGAGTAGTATTGTGAGAATCCACAAAGGAAGCTAGTGGCGCGGTTGCGCGGTGGTATTACAATTAACTTGGGACCAAAATAGGTCGAAGGGGTTCAACTCCGAGAGAAAGTGTGTACATTTATAGACTTTATGAATTTTGATATACAGTTCTGATAGAGTGATGGAGTCAATAAGACAACTCGATGATGTACGGGAAAAAACTAAAATTGAATGCGAGCGATGTACGCATGTCTAGAAGAGGCTGCAACTTTCATGTGATTCACATTTGCGGATACAGTGCTGTCTTGGATATCCTCCCGCGGATCCAGAAAACTCCGTTAGGGGGAGGAGGTCCTGACAATGATTATTGAGTCGCCAGAGGACCATACGTACGGACCTCCTTCGAGAGGCAACAGGACCCAAGGGGTCCAGGGATTGGACCCCTTGGTCCAATTGCTTCTCGAGGGTGGTCCGTACCAGAATTTCTGAGGAAACCTATAGCCGCTTGTGATTTTCTAGGTGTGGGGGAGGGGTGCGGACCTCCTGTCCCTGCCTCTGGAGCCGCCCACAGTATCAACAGATCATCCATCAAGAATTCTTAAATTAAGTTACTTCATTGTTATATATGTACATCCACTCCCAAGCAAACTAATTTTGTAGGGAGTCGGGGTATACCGTTTCACGTCCGTGCATATTGCACGGGTTTCATATGTAGTACATTTCATGCGATAGGCGATAGTGTAAAATATATAGAACTACAACAAATACTTTTTTCAGCTCATACTTGAACATGTTGGTACAGTGCATTTCGATTTCCTCTGCACAGTTTTCACGCTAGAGAACCACCTTTTTCTTCAATAAAAATGCAATGTTCATGATTGTCTACACGCTGATTGCACGGAATATCGCGGAATTGGCTGAGGCAGTTCCGATTGCGTTACTCTAGTAGTTTGTCTGGTTCCCTCTTCTACACCTATCTAGCAATATGTTTTTTCCAGATCAGTCAGTAGCCTCAAAATGATTTTGTTTACAAAATAAATCCTTGCTGTGTTCTATTTGCGGTCCCACTTATTCGTAATTGTTAATTAGAGCAGGCTGTGCATTATATACACATCCTTTTTGTCTACGATGAAGAATTGGAAGGGGGGGGATACATGTGCAGGGTTATTAACTTCGGCCATATTTTGTTTACTTGTTAACCAACTAAATGCTGTAACTGTAGCCGTTCTGGTGTAAATGTGCGTGCGCATCTATTACGTCAGAACTTAAGTGGGAACTATAGTTCGATTCGAAGTAGGCCCTGGACATTGCATACCACGTGGCGATACAGTGACCTAATAGCTGGATAATACACGTACCTGTACCGGAACAGCATTTTTTTGTCATAATGATATCGGCCCGACGTGGGTCCAGCGTAATGTGAGCCGGTTTGTGTATTATATGTATATGGTTTATGCTTGTTTTACACGTGCACGAGTATGTACGCAACAGTGGGTAGATATTATATTTTCTCGTAGGTTGTTCTTGTGTTCACCAGTCCGTCTGTCGCATGTCATGAAGTCCAACTTATTATGTTTCGATTTTTTAAATAATGTTTTGATACTGTGAACTTGCTCGTACCTGAGCCGAAGGCTTATAGTAAAGGCATGGTCCGCCGTCAGTCGACCGTCATCCGTCGTCCAAAAATATCTCATGAACCAGCAGCCAAATCTTGATGTAGCAATGCATAAGTTTTGAGACAGCTCGGATTAAGGCTATATAGTCACCATGGTCACATCGACTTATTAACCAGGGCCCGGAATTACAATGCCTCCTGAAAGTTATGCAAGACTTAAGTTAAGTATTGATATTTCAACATGCTATATTAAATGCTAAATAAATTGCCTGGATCGATGTGGTATTTGTGGTCAAAGATATCATTGTGATCTTCAGAAAAATTAAAACTATTTTGATTTTAATCAGTTTTAAACGTTAATTTTCGCATCCTGAAAAATCAATACTTAACTTAAGTCTTCCTTAACTCTAAGGGGGGTATTGTAATTCCGGGCCCAGGGCATAGCATATTCAGATTTAATGGTAACTTCTTCAAAGTATACCACCGAGCCGTATCTTTCATTGTATTTCATAGTTCAATAACTTTGAATTATATCTTGAGGACTTTTAACCTCAAAATAAATCTGGAGGACTTTTGATGTATGAACATTACTATACTAGCCACAAGTTCTAACAGGCCACCTGCATTTTTTTTTTCCAAAACGTAAAATGACATGACTACTCTTTTTGCATCTCGAAATAGCCAGATGTATCAGGTACCCTAGACAAAAAAGATATTGACAAAATGTTCAACAGTACATGCAGGATTCTAATTTGAATAGTGGTACCCCCATTTTCAAATTCGCATTTTCAGCCGGGCACAGTTTGTGAGTCATGACTTTTTGAAATAACCCCCTTTTACATGCAAAACGTTTTCATTTCAAAGCCAAGCTAATATTGAACACTAAAATGCTGAAATAAACACTTCACCTGCATGAGACTCGTCGCTATTTGCCAAAGTGTAAAAAATTACCCCACCATCCAATGCAAATTCTTGTGAATTTTGAAATTGAGGGTACGTGGATTAGGCAAAGCCTCCCGGATACAATTTAATGCATTTTGCTTAGCCCTTTTCTGGTATCGTTTAGTGATAGGCTGGTCTTTTCAGTAGGTCAATTGAAGTTGACATAGTCCTTACAGCTTTTCAGAAAATCGGTAAAACACACGTGGCCGGTTAGACCTTTTGACTAGTATATTTTTGAGATTGTGCATTACATGTAGTAGGACACAGAGTTTGACTTCAGAACACATGTACGCCACCCTGTCATTTCATGGTCCTGTTATTTTGTCTTAAATGAATGTCATCTGACCTGAATGACCTGAATGACGTATACCTGTAAGGTTATTGGATGACCGAACATTTTAGTTGGCACGCTCAAAGGTCAACATAGTAAAACACTTTGTATGTCTTCTAACGCATTCAGGTGAGCGATTGTAGCACTTTGGGCTACTTGCTGCATTTTTACCCAGTTTTACGCCAGCTCAGATAATTTATGAGCCGGTGTCTAGCATAAGTCCGTACAGCTAAAATTCTAATCAGTCTGCGCATCAGCACAATCTGATCAGAGTCTTAGTTTTCTGCCTGTAGAAACATTGGCCCCTTGGCTACCGATAGAGCGCCCAACAAAGACTCTCATCAGACTGCGCAGATGCACAGGCTGATCTGAGTTGTCGATGGGCGCACACGCCAACTTGTAACTTTTGCTGGACACTGACTCATGTATACTAATTGCATTGACGACCAGCGGTGATGAACCTGCACATTCGAACAGTCAAGCTTTGTCTGGTCACTCTACAGCAAACAGGGATATCTGGTATCATCTAGGAAGCACTGTTTCTTAATGCCTTTTTGCATTGGAACTAAAAAAACCAACTCCATTTGTTAAAGGGGTACGTGCATTAAGGGGCTATTTTGGCCCCCTCTAGAGCCCAAAACTGAAAATTGCTTTTGACCAATTTCTTTTGATTGGTTTATTTGAAGAATAACTGAATTGTTAAATTTCGGCATTTATTTAATTTTTACCGTTGCTATGGTAACAAAAATGGCCGACAAAGTAGGCTTAAAACGGAGAGATTGCCATTTTGGACCAAATTTAAGGCTTTTGGAGACCGTATTTTTTAAGAATTAGATATCAGCACAGCTAAATACCAAAATCTCCTTTAAATATTGTGTGCGTGATAATTCTTATCTTCTGTTTAAATACCTTTTTGGTATTTGCTTGTGCTGTACGTTAATTTCTCTGTCAAACCTCTAAATTTTGCTCCAAAATGGTCAATTTCCTATTTTTAGCTTATTTTGGCGGTCATTTTTTACCAATAGCAACAGTTAAAGTCAAAGTAATTTGAGACTCTGACACTTTGGTTATTGTTCTAATAAACTTATAAGAACAAATAGATGAAAAACAATTTTTATATTTTAGCCTTTATTGGGGCCAAAAAAGCCCCTTAATGCACGTAGCTCCTTTTAGAACAAATTTTTCGCATTATCAGTTTTAGAAAAATAAGTTCGCGATGAAAGTTGTAAAGTAGACATTCCGCCAACTTCTCCAAAAGGTCTGGTGCTTGTGGCGCGAACAGATTTGTGTGTCCAAAGATGAAAATTTTGCAATAAATTGAATTTGACCTAAATTTTTTAAGTATTTTATTGACAGGTAAAATTCGTATGGGCGTGGCAAAAAGGGGTGGTCTCAAAGAGTATTCGTTGTTCATAGGCTGTGCATAGCATAAAACTGCCGTTTGCATTCTCAGAATTTACCATGCATATGAAGAATTAACTTTAAGCATGCTCATTTGAAGGAACAAAAGTTGGGTTTTCGCATGACGTGCCATTTTTCTCTAAGGCACGTGCTATGAAAAGAACGGTTTTGAGGTGACCCCACTAGCTTAACGCACGAGCGAATCAGGCGCGATTTCCTTCATGTTTGAACAAGCCATCCATCGCTTTAGTAATTGAATTAGGGCAGTGCAACGTATTTTTTTGACTGACATCAAATGGACTTGGTTTATTTGCGCTTTGCTTAAAATGTTCAAAGAGTACATCTAAGCACAGAGGAACCTGCAGAATCTTGGATGTTGGAACTGTTTGAAGAAGTGAAGAAGTTGGCGGAGATGTTCCTGAATAATTTTCATCGGATAAGTTTTTTGATATATGACGCTCTAAAAAGTTATTGCGAAAAATTAGTTCAAAAAACTTACTGACAGCTGGAGTTTTTGTATATAAACTGGTTAGATATACAAACCTTGTCCTTTTAACCTCCATTTACGGATGTTTTCGAGTGATGGTCGAGGGCTGAGAGTCAACGCCTATTGGACATATATTTTTTCTCACAATGTTTATGGGCTCTTTAGGGTTTGATACATTGTGTATTATGCTTTTTACATGTAGCTCTGTTAATAATCTTGCCAATTTGTTTTCAGTGTGTTCAGAATGGAATCTAGTCAAGATATAAATAATGTTACATAAATAATATATGTTGTTTTATTTTTCACACGGATACATTTCTGTGATGCTCTTGCGGAAAACTAGTCATTCAATTGTATTTGTCAATGTTGCGCCGCGAAGTCGCGGCGCCTCAGTTAGGATCTGCACTGTTTGTTTGCCACGATCAAAACATTTAAGCAAAAAGAGTTTTTTTAAAATGTTTTCATGATTTTGTAATCTGCTGGCGTTTTTAATTTTTTTAAAACTTATTTTACATGAACACTATCAGAGTATCAAACGGTTGAGATCCAGATCAGGACCGACCGTTCTGTTCGTCCTGAGTTGAGTCCAAACCGTTTGCGACGACAAAAGTCGCCGCTAGCAGGAAAAGTTAACATGAGAAATATTTAACTTTTAGGATTGGTTGTAATTCTGGGCCAAAAATTACAATGTCTCCTTAAACGTAAGGACGACCTTAGATAAGCATTGAAATTTCAGCATGGTATTTTAAATATTAAATAAATTGCCAGGATTGCTGCAGTACATATGGTTAAACTTTGCCATTGTGATCTACAGCATACATGAAACAATTTTGATTTTAATAAGTTTGAAATGTTATTGTTTGCATCCTAAAAAAATCATTACTTAAGTAAAGTCGTCCTTAACTTTAAGGAAGCATTGCAATTTTGGGCCCTGGGACACGAAAAATTCATATTTTGAAATGGGTCGAATTGAAGAAAAATGATTGAAACCGAGCCGCTGTGCAGCAAAAGGTACATGCTGGCATGTGCGCTCTCCGTAGACTATGATCAGACTGTGCATATGCGCAGTCTGATCAGAGTCTTCGATGGGTGCTTATTGTGTAGCCAAGGGTCTAACGTTTAGTCATGCGTAAAACTGATGCTCTTATTAGACCGTGTGGATGCGCAAGCTGATTTTGAATCTTCGTTGTACGTATATGCCAACTGGATACCGGCTAAATGCAAAGTATCTCTACTACACTATCAAGCTTTTATACTTGAGCGATCCGCGTTCTCATCTAGGTCTACGTTGTTTGGTTATGTCCAGTTTGTGGGGTCTAGGCGTAATTCGGTCAAAGAGAGTCAAATGGATGCTTAAGACCTATACCATTATGTTAACACTTTTACTCTATGCTTAGAGATGACTCTGAGCAGCAGGGGCATCTACCGAATCCTTTATAACCCTTAGAGTGCCAATCACATCAAATGTTGTCTGTTTTGTCGTCCGCTGATATGTTTTTGAGGCCTCTTTTACAGATAGCGTCGACTGATCAGGATTCACGCGGTTTGCCTCTATACTTGAATTGGACAATACTATTAGGCAATTATACGCAGCAGACGACTTAAGCAGACGACAGATTCAGGTGTATTTTTGTCGGCGCTTTAAGGGTTAGGTCAACTTTGGGCGCATGTAGAATGTTTGGGCCACTGACTACCCATTAAGTACTGTAAATTTGGAAAATTTTCGTGAGGATTTTATTTTCGCGAATAGCGTCAAAAGACATATTTGCGACGTAAAATATTCGCGACTACAGCATGATTTTACTATATACCAGTAAACGACAGAGTGATCACGCCATTTCGCGAGGGTTTGATTTCACGAAACTTCGCATATATATATGCGAAGTTTCGCGAAAATTAAACTCTCGAGAAAATTTTCAATTTTACAGGGCACAGCAAATACTGATCAAATTGACTTGATGCTTTGAAGGTCTGAGTCTTTGCTGGAGATGCCCAATTGTTGTTTTTTGTTACGTGCCGGCCGAAATCTGAAAGTAGCAAGTTTACCTACTGTACTATCTACATGTTTGTTTATTGTCTTATTTGATTCTTTACGTCCCATCAACAATCTTTCAATTAAACAGGGATAATTGTTGGCATTTTAACTTTTATAATCATGATAAATAGAACATCTTAAAAACTGAAAGCAAGAAAGGTATATTTAATGAGAAGTTGAAATTTCATGTTCAGTTGATTTGAGCTTGAAAAACAGTTTTATAACCTCGGAGTCAGGTAACTACACTCTCAAACAAGACGCTGTTGTAAAGAATCTTAAAAAAAATGAATCAGCATTAATATCGACAGCCAAGATAATTGTGTTGATGAGACCTTGTTGATTTGCATGCTGGCCTTCAGTAAGCCTTGGTTGCTCACATACAACAAAACAAATTTCCCCTGGTGAAACTCAATTTAGGTTTGGTGTGTAACCTGTAATCTAATATGAATTAAAGTGCATTTTTGTGCCTTAATTTTGAAATACATGACATAGCGGGACGAGTTCTAATTACCAATCATTGTTCTAATATTACTGTTTACGAAAAGTCAATGCTGCCTGCAGTGCTATACTTTCTACCACTCAAAACGCCCATTTTTCTCACTAATCCGTTTACGTTTTAGAATGTTTTCGAATCGTTTTCACTCAAACGTGCCATATGTCTGATAAAATCTGTTAGACATCCTTGGTCTCTTGTTCGCCATATATGCAGGCTATTTGAAATCTCAGATTAGCAGATTTTCTCTCTAATTGACGATCGCGCTAGGAAGGAAGAGTTTATTATACGGTTGGAAATAATAATTTGTCATAAATGATTCTTAACTTTAATCTGTCCGCTAGCTATCAATTCACGCGCTGCCAGCACTGTCATTATATTGGATTTTGACTTATGGCGGTGACTGGTAAAGCGGAAATAGTCGTCACGTGACATTGGTCGTACTTACCGACAGAAGAAAAATTATAGCAATAAGTTACTTTAGAAGAACCGCTTTCGTTCGAGGACAAAAGCCTTCTGAAAGCAGCGGAAAATTAATAGTGATGGATTGATAATAATATAATATTATCATACAAAAATGACACAGTCGAGACGTGATTTTGTAGCTAGCTTATCAATAAAAGACTAATAAGTTTACTGTCTTCAAGATCAAAGATGATACTTTGTGATATCATGAAAACAAAATATTATGTTATCAATAATGGAAGCATGAAGCGAACAGGTTATAAATCGCTAAGGATTTTCTGCCATTCATGGTTATTAAACGTGAACTTGTACTTTATAGTCATTATTTTCTTATGTATGACAGATTAATCATTAAAGTACCGTACCAGTCATGCGCGGGTCCAGAGAATTCCGTCAAAGGACCCATTCGGGAAGGTCCGCCACAATTCGAGAATCGAATCATGGCTCGGGTGTATGCAAGGAGCATTATGCGTAGTACTATGTACCAAAAAACTCCATTTTGTTAGCCGGAACTGGCGTATGGAAAATTAGTTCTGTAGCATGTTCAGCTCTATCAAAATCGATTATTCTGATTATTCAAAAAGTTTAATCAGCAGAATAAATGAAGATTATGTTTTTCAATAAAATATCGCTATAGCCTTGACCTTCATTTACCTCACGACAAAAACTGCACACTATTTGCAGCTCTTATCAGTTTAGATAAAAAGGTAAAAGACCAGGGCAGAGCACTATATTCTCCCCTTTTCGCTATTTAACACCATAACAGCACTAAATGGCAAGCTTACGGGTTTACATGTACATGTAGGCGATTTTAGCCTTCATACAGACCTAAGATTTCCTTTTCTGTCTATGCTAAAGTCAATAACAGTTTTGAAATCAATCGTTTATTTAGTAAACTAACAAAACTGTTTGCAATTAAAGTAAACTCATGCTAATAAAAAGAAGGCCATCCCAATTCATAGGCTTTGTTGAAAATAAATACAGACATGAACATGTTACGATAATAAACTTGTATATTTTAAGCTATATCTTGTATGACCGCCACCTTTATGAATGCATTCTATGAGGCTTGTACGCATGCTTAGAACAAGCCTTGGGTTGTAACCACAGCCCTCGTGGAAAACATTACCATTGTTCAACCAGCTAGTGTTCACATTTGGGAAATGCGGCAGCTGGGAAGGGATACGCTCATGTACCCACTGGCCAAGGATATCCCAAGGATGGCTGATCGCAGAAGGATCAGGACCCGAAAGGCCAGTCAAGGGGCGATGACATGACCAGCTCGCAAACAGTTCCTTGCCATATTGCAGCCATGCTGGCATTGGCTTGCTGGAAAAGAACTAGATTCAAACAGTTTGATAAATTTGTAGGACATGTGGGTGGACTTCATCTATATAGCGTTGGCCTATAAGTGACCCCGGAATTATTATGCAAATTAAAAGAACCTTATACAAAGTTCGAGGTGGCCTTTTTTCTGCATGAGTATATATTGAGATTGAAATAATATTCGTCTTAAATATTTTGCCGTTATTGTCAAAATGTTTTAGTCCAACTGGATAGACAAAATAAAATATTCTCAACCTGACCTTCATTAACTTCCACACTTGTACATGCGAAAAGTAAAGACCCTGTCGAGACTGAACAAGTGCACAAACTCGACTGAGCCTGCAGTGGATGCATGTACGCACACGATTATGCGTGCCTATCCAGTGGAACTAGATTACTAGTTTTCGACCTGACCTTCGCTAACTGATTATTTCTACCACACTTGATACATTCATAAACTGTCGGTCCTGGCGATACTTTGCATAAGTTGTAGGCCCTAGTATGACTGAGCCAATGCGCATTATTGTCAGAGCCTTCATTGATAGCCCCTTAAAACATGCATAACGCAGCAATTCATTTCATATTGGTCTGACCTACATATACTTCTAGATAAATTGTAGGCCCTGACGAGTCTGTGACAATGCGCAGGATAGTTTGAGCAGTCACTGGTAGCCACAACAAACATGCATACGCAGCTACGAGGTGAAGCTAGATTTATCGTTCTTGTCTAACCTGCATTTTACTTTCGTATTTGCTATATGTATGAAGTGTAGGCCCTGGCGAAACTGTGCCAATGCACAGGCTCATCTGAGCCTTCACTGGTAGCCTCTTTTAAAACATACCTAACACAGCTGTCAGATAAAGCTAACCATCTCATTTTGACCTGACTTACATATGCTTCCACATTTGGTGTATGCATAAGGTGTAGGCTCTGGTGAGCCTGCCAATGTGCTGGTGAGACTGCCAATGTGCAGACTCGTCTGAGCCTTCACGGTAGCCCCCACCAAAAATATGCAAAACGAAGCTAGGCGATGAAATTGGTCATCTCCTATATACTGAACAGCAAAAGAAACGCATATATTTGATAAAGTGTATAGATTGGGGTTTAAATAATGATAAGATGATATGTTAGGCATCACTAATGTAAGGAACATGTGTATAATCAAATGCATCAAAATGGATCGCTTGTTGGAATAATGATAATAAAGGGACAGAACTCTGGGCGTAATAAAATAACTCAGAATAAAGGTGTATGCCTAAGACCACTGAATAGATTTGAATGAAAATCACTCTGACTGATAATCGTGACATCCAGACTACTTATTAAGGTTAAATTGGCGATAGTCTTCAAGGAGGACCACTGTGGCCCAGTTACATTATCAGACAATTAACCGGAAGTGTGTTTAATACAGGCAAGAAAGGGCTCAAAAATTGTTTTAAATGGTTCTGTTGGACAGTACCCTACTTGCCATCAATAATAATATGCCAGATTTTCTTACATCCAAAGAATCCGCTGGTTTTCAATGCCAATGCAAAAAATGAAGATTTTTGGATTAGTAGTATAATTTCTACAGAAGTGAATTTTAAAGTTTTATGCTGTTTTCTTATCTGTTACATTGTGTTCTCGTGAAATGCAATTAAATTGGATTCAAAACACGCCTTTTCCAATGTACAGCACTGCTTTTGTGTTTTTCCATTAATTAGCAAACAATAACAATTAACAGTGTAATGCCAAACAAAATGGTCTGGAACAAAAAAATGAGGCCATTCAAACAGGTTCATATCATTTTGGGTAAGATTTGATAAGGGTTTCTGGTATTAAATGGATATTGAATAATATGCGTTTCTTCTGCTGTCAAGTATAGGTATGACTATAGACCCTGGCGAGACTTTGGTCTGACTTACATACACTTCCACTCTTTGTGCTTGCATGAGGTGTAGGCCTTGGTGGGACTGCTTTAATGAGCAGACACACCTGAGCTTTAACTGGTAGCCTTTACACAAACATGCATTCGCAACTATTAGGCCACTGGCTGGATATGGTTTACCTCCCCCCCCCCCCCCCCCCGGGGGGAATTTTGTAGACCATATTTTTCTTAAAGCCCAATGTCTTGCAAGGATTTTGCAACATGTTAGCCCTCTGACAATGGCAGCGTTAAGCTGCAACAGCCTGTTACATACGTTACCCTACAAAATATTTGATAATTAAAATTCTTTTTAAGACTTCAGAAAAGTGCAAAAGATGAGGTAAGATTACCAAATTGGTTATATTTTCTAAGTAAGCTATTACTAGGCCACAGATTTTGACATATGAAAACAAATATAGTCACCCCGGATGTAGTGTATGTTACATTTTTTAATTGAACCCCCTTTTAAATGATAAATGCATCTAATGTAGTTTGTCTTAACTTTTATTAAAACCAGTTTATGTTCATTAATTTGGTATCATATTAAAGAATTTTTAATAACCTTTTCAAAACTGCAAACATTACTTTTCTATCTTATATACTTTTTGAGTTATTAGATGTTGAACATGGTACCCCCATATCACACAAAAATGTAAAATGTAATTCTCTAGGCCTCGCGCTGGCTATAGACCCCACCTCCCCCAGGGGGAATTTCGTACATTATGATTTCTAGATGCTACATTATAAAGGCCACAAAATGAAATATGTTAGCCCTCTGAGAATGGCAGCGTTAGCGGGTAACATCATGTTACGTACGTTACCCACAAAATAACATTAAATTTTCCTGAAAATGCACCCAACATGACACATTCAGACTTTTTTGAAGTCTGGCACAGATTTAAGAACTTTTTATAACACTGTTACATAATTTTAGCATTTATTTTATAATTTTCTTGAGTTTTTGCCGTTGTATATGTTACTTAGTGTTTCATATGTTATTTCCAAGTATCAGTATGGCAGTTATTGACTATACATGTATTACATCCATCAGTGAATGTAGTAAATCTATAAGGCTGCTATTCAAATGAATTAAAGTTCCTTATTATGGTGTCTTACACTATTTTACAGCCCAGGTTACATACGTTACTCTCTGAATACCATTAAACGTTTAAGATATGGTCTCCAACACGACCTGCTTGTACGTATTGGCATGCTGGCACAGGTCCATGTACTTCTTTTTACTCTGGCTCATTTGCTGGGGAAGTAACTCAAAACATAAACTACCATAAACCCTCTTTTCTTTTATAGAGACATCAAACATAGTTAACATAATACTCATGGAAAGTTTGTAACATACAGTGCAATATGCGAGTAACAACTTAAAAGATCAAAGAAACCCCATCAGGTAGAAGTTATAGAGCAAATCTTTGTATATTATCCAAGTGTTTAAAGATTTTTTTCTAAACAGCATATTAATCCTCTATCAGATTCATCTTGCAAGGATTTTGCAATATGCTAGCATTCTGGTAATGGCACCATTACCTTGTAACAGCCAATTATATATATTACCCATCAACATCTTTGTTAGTTTTAGTAAATGACATGACATCTGAAAAGTGCAAACCATAAGGTAAGGTTTACAAATTGGCTATATCATCCACATAAGCTATTTTTGCATCACAGCTATGGACCTTTGAAAACAAATATTCACCCCAAAGTGTTACGTATGTTACTTTTTTCATTATTCCTATAGAAATGATTTATGAAACTAATATAGTTTGATATTTTTTTTAAATGTGAACGTGCTTACTAACTCATTTTGTATTAAAGTATGTTTATGTACCTTTTGGAACTGCTAATATTATTTTTCTATCTTTTATATGGTTCGAGTTGTAGAGATTTGAACATGGTAACCCCATATCACACAAAAAGTAAAATATAATTATGTGGCTCTTTTTGTTAGGGTACAATCAAGTTTTCTTTCACCCAGAGGTACTCGATTTCCTTCCCATTTATTTTACACACATTTTGTCCATATCTGAATAGGCTCACTTGTTTTCATGGGAAAGACTTGATAGTTCAATCTCTGTATGTACATCTTAAGGACAGAAAAGCAGGATGGAGGTAATCTCATTTTCATGCCATTTGAAATAGTAAGTGTATGTGTATGGTTTTGGTACTCTTTTCAGAAACATGTTGTACTGCAGCTTATTCACAATTACATAAATAGCACATGTTAGGGCTTCATATCACCGATGAGTGCCTAGAGCAGTTCTTTATTTGTTTTCCTACCCTGCTTAGTATTTTGATAAACTAGTGGGGGAGGGGTTCTCTATCAGTTTGGTAGGAACAATCTTTCTGTGGTACTAACACATCGGCACATTGGTAGTGTCACAATCTGTTAAACAGTGTATTACTGTAGATCTCTTCCCCCATACCCTTGCCAATGTTGTTGACATTCAGAAGGTGCACCTTTTGTTGCATACACCAGTGTTGAACAAAACGCCCAGGTAATGATAGTTCTCTATCAGTATATGTGTACATGGAGATGTTAGCCCTCTGAGAGTGGCAGCGTTAACGTGTAACATTTGTTTCCTTCCCATTTATACTGATAGAGAACCCCTCCCCCCACTAGAAATTTAAGACTTTATAGACTGCTGCCATTTATACTGCTGGAGAACACCCCCCCCCCCCCCACTTGAATGTTTCTAAGACATTTCTGAGACTTTATAGACTGCTGCTATTTATAAGTGACAAAACCAACATGCCCTGCCTTTAGTGCCTGGTTGAATATTGGTGCCATCAGATCCTTGAAGGTGACAGGAAAAGCTATTATGCTCTGTAGTTATGGCATTAACATCAAAGTTATGTGCAGCACTACATGGCCAATCTAATGTTGGTTCAATGTGTGATTGCAAGCCATGCAGAAGTTTTGACTTGGCAGTTTTGTTGCAAATTCTATCAGGAGTTGACAGTGACCATGGTACAGGTCCCAGAAGGAACCAAAGTGTCAACTCAAGGTCAACAATATGTCCAATAGAAAGACGTCATGCTGACCAAAGACGCTCCTTTAAGCCCTTAGCTGCTGGCTGTTTATGTTTTGTAAATAGGACAATATCTTCTTGCTTGACCTCGCAAACCTCAAAACTTTATTAGCTTGTAGACTTTATGGGGTTGTGAAAGACAGTGTTTTTTTAAACTAAAAGTGGTTCAATGCAGTCTGCAACAGCCTTCCTGCCAATGTCATCAGCCTCAATAAGATATTAGCTATGCCAGGCTTAGCAGGAACACCGAAAGACAAAAAAGCACAGTTCATTTTCTTCAAAACTAGAACTAAAAGGATTGGTGAAGCCTGAAACTGCCTCTAGTATTCGAATTTCATTTCAGTGCATTGAATAGTTGTTTCAATATATTGAGCTCTGATGTGATGAGTAATACACCATTCCATCTGTAGTACGAAGCGTAGTTCTAGTTGCTGAAGCCTATAATACCTCTTTATTCTTTGCCTCATAGCTATCTCAAAAGCATTTCTCAAGCAAAGAACCAATAGTCGGTCACAATTACCCCATTTTGTTCGAGAAGTTCTATGCATCTGCGATGTGTATCAGATAAATTTATATGTGTAATCAGTTACACAGGTACATATTGTGCGTATCTGTTGTGATCGTTTGCAATTAACATTGGGAACAATGCATACAGATAGAGCTGACATGCAAAGTTGTTTTTTTGTAGCCCTAATCAGTGTGAAGACCATCTGAATTATATCCATATACCCTGCCCAGAACTGAGCTGACCATTTCTTAGATTCTCTGACAGACTTTATACATGTATAGTCAACAACTGCTATACAGATACTCAGAATAGCTTATGTATCATTTGGTAACACACATAACAGTTAAAGCTCGGGGCATTTATTAAATGAATACTTAAAATAGGTAAACCTTGTTAGAAGAAGTACATAAACCTGTGCCAGCATGCAAATAAGTATAAACAGGGCTTGTGAGAGACATTAACTAGAATGTTTAATGCTATTTTGAAGGTAACATACATAACATGGGCCTGACAAATAGTGAAAGCGACCATGATAAATAACTTAAATCATTTAAGTAGCAGTCTTATAGATTAAATATATTCTGTGACAGATGTAATACGAGGGGTGATCAGAAAGTTCGCGGAAAAGTGCTATTAAATCACATTGCTTATATCGATTGCAAAGAAAATTCATAGATATAAACTACTATTCATACCAAGTTGACATAATTTGTAATTTAGAAAATGTGACGTCAGACGTATGCGCACGAGGCGCTGCTGTGACGTCACTTCGCTGGAACTGGCCCATATGCACCCCTGGGTTGCTTCTGGGGGCTAAAACTCGTAGTTGTGTTTGAATTGATTGGTATTTTTAACGGAAAATAATGTTCCGTCATTCTTTCAACATATTATGAGGTTTTTAAAATATTCCGCTGCGCTATGTATTCAAATTAATAGGTTTCAGTCCAAAGGACAGGTCTAAAATGTCTCAACTTTTCAAGTTTTTGTAAATTTTAAACAAAAAAAACTTATTTTCTTGTCAGTGTTTATCACAATAATTACAATATTGGGCTTAACTATCAATATTAGATCTACTGTCCTGAAAAAGGGTGTTTTTCGAATAGTGCAAATAGTTTATTTTAAAGAAGTGACATGCCAAAACAGGCAATGGGTTCATAGCTGTTGAATGCTTTTCCTTTTTGACAGTACTGTTATTCGTTTCGATTTAGAAAACCATCCGTTTGATATAAATCTATGAAAGTTTACATAGAAGAAGAGTAAATATGTCGTTAAATATGCATGATACGCAATATGGGCTATCACAGCATAACAAAGTTTTACAAAACGTTGAAGTTTAATTGGTTGTGTGATAAAACGTCAAAATACAACGTAAAATGGGCCGGTTCACGCTATATAGCGTTACCTTGACGACAACTGTAACGCACGTAGACGACTAACATCAAGCATCTTGTAACAGATCAAGTGCGTATATGTTGCAGTATTATGTGCTGTAATTCCAGCGCTATTGATCAAACGATGTAGAAATGGCAACTATTTTCCGCGAACTTCCTGATCACCCCTCGTACAAGTATATTCAATAAATACCATACCGATACTCGGAAATAACGCAGGAAACATTAAGTATCGTATATAACGGTAATAGCTCAAGATATTTATAAAATTAATACGAAAAATATGTAACTGTGTTATAAGAAGATCATAAACCTGTGTCAGCATGCAAATATGTACGAACATGTCATGGTTGAGACATTATCAGGGACATTTAATGCTATTTTGGGGGGTAACGTATATAACGTGATGTTACACGTTAACGCTGCCACTCTCAGAGGGCTAACATCTTTTATTTTGTGTCTTATATAATGTAGTTTTAGAAAATCATAGTGTACAAAATTCCCCCTGGGGGGGGGGGGGGGGAGGGGGGTCTATAGCCAG
This sequence comes from Loripinus fragilis, assembly GCA_964019695.1. Taxonomy (NCBI): domain Eukaryota; kingdom Metazoa; phylum Mollusca; class Bivalvia; order Lucinida; family Lucinidae; genus Loripinus; species Loripinus fragilis. The sequence continues at coordinate 40,526,167 of OZ026515.1, forward strand.
CTCAAGGCCTATATGGTTAAGCTAGAAAATTCGTTTAGGTTTGACCTCCATATGCTTTGCCTTTGGTATTTCTAAAAAGGCTCATCTGAACATTTGCTGGTAGCAACTTCACAAACATGCATAAACAACTATCCGATGACGCTAGACTTCTTGTTTTTGTCTGACTTACATATATTTCCACACTTTGTGTGTGCATAAGGAGTAGGCCCTGGCACACACATCTCTCTAAAGAAGCTAAATACCAACTATTTTTTGTCGTCTGACCGACATGTACTTTCATATTCGGTGTATGCATATCGTGTAGAAACTAGCGAGACTGTGTCAATGTGCAGGCTTTTTTGAGGCTATCATTTCTTCAAAAACCATGCATAATGCAGCTATATGCGATGAAGCTAGGTATCGTTTTGGTCTGACTTACATGTACTTCCACACTTGATATATGTATAAACGGCAGGCTTTGTCGAGTCTGTGTCAATGTGCAAGCTCGTCTGAGGATTTTGCTGGTAACAATAACACTAACTTGCATTCTCAGCCATGTGTTGTAGCTAGTTTTTCGTTTAGGTCTAACCTACATTACATTCTTACTTGATGTATATGCATAAATTGTAGTCCCTGGCGAGACTGTGCCAATGCGCAGGCTCGACTGAGCCTTCATTTGTAGCCACTTCACAAGCATGCATACTCAGCTTTCCAATGAAGCTTACCATCGCATTTAGGTTTGACCTACATTTAAGGCTGACCTGTATTTACTTCCACATTTTGTTGATGTGTAAAAGTGTATGCCCTGATGATACTGTGCCAATGCACATGCTCAGTTGAGTCTTCACTGGTAGCCTCTAACACAACTGGCCAATAAAGCTAACCATCTCATCTTGATATGACTTAAATAAACTTCCACATTTGGTATATGCATAATGTGTAGGCCGTGGCGGGACTGCCAATGCGCAGCCTCGAATGAGCATTCACTGGTAGCCTCCCAAACAAAAACATCCCAAACAAAGCGCAGCTATGCGATGAAATTAGTCTAATCTTTTTGGTAAGAGGTACATATACTACCACACTTGGTGTATTCATAGACTAAAGGCCCTGGGAATACTGTGCCAATGCATAGGCTGGTCTGGGCCTTCAATGTAAGAGTTTCACTAACATGCATACGCAGCTTTGATATGAAGCTAGATTTCACGTTTTAGTATAACCTCCAAATACTGCCACACTTGGTGCAGGTTGATGCATAAAGTTTAGGCCCTGTTAAGACTGCAATGCAGAGGCTCACCTGAGCGGCTCACCTGAGCCTTCACTGTTAACCCCTCCAAAACATACATATGCAGCTATCGGATGAAGTTAGCTGTCTCACTTTGGACTTACTTACATGTACTCCCATACTTTGTCCATGCACGAGGTGTAGGCCCTGGTGAGACTGTTTTAAAGGGCAGGCTCGACTGAGCCTTCACTGGTAGCCTCTACACAAACATACATACGCAGCAATGGTATGAAGCTGGATTTCTAAGGCCTATATAAACTTCCAAACTTGGTTTATGCATAAAGTGTAGGCCCTAGCGATTCTGTACCAATGCGCAGGCTCGCCTGAGCCTTCTCTGATAGTCTCTGCACAGTCACGCATACGCAGCTTTGAGATGAAGCTATATTTCTCAGACCTACATATCCTTGCACACTTTGTGTGAGCATAAAGTTTAGGCCCTACGAGTATTTGTCAATGCACAGGCTCGTCTGAGCCTTCACTGCTAGACTCTACACAAAGATGCATGCAACAGCTCATTATCTTGTGTAAAGAGACGAGTATCAAGCGATAATGCAGTTCGTTTAAATGATAGTCACAGTAAGAAACTTGTCTGATTGTCCCAATTATCATAAATTAGTTATTGAATGGTTTTTGGCCATTTCCAAAAACAATTTCCCTCCCTTGAATACATGTATGGAGGGAGTGCAAGACTTCAAGGTTAAAACCAGTAGTGACTGGTATTAACCCTCAAGTGTTGACCACTACCAACTCCCCCCACATGTCTAAATCTACCCAGGGAACCCAAGTGGAGAAAAAAAATAAAATAAAAAAAAAATGTAAAAGGAAGGGAACTATCTTTGCGAATCCTCCCTCGGAGGAACCCGCATGTTAACGGGCCTGCGTGGGTACAGGCCTGTTGTGTACTGCCATACAACAAATTAAATTACTTAGCCATTGAGCTTAAGGGGGCATTAAGTATGCAAAAGATATCAAATATGTATGGTTGAAGTTTAGAGGTAAATTTGCATATCAGAACATCATAGCAAGATAGCTTCATTGTTTGCATCCAGAAATCAAACACAGCATGTACCTTCCAGATGTTTTTAATTAGTGTTGGGCAAATTGTTTAAATTGTATTGTTTGGCTTAATTTCGCGTTGCTTTCTCTATCCTCAAGAGTAATGTCCCTTAACACAGTGAGATATCAGTGATTTAAAGGAATACTAATCCTATAGTTCAATAGGCCCAGATAGGCAAGGGGTTAAATACGCTTTCATTATCTTCAAACCCTGTAAGCGTGAGTTCGAAACCTGGCAGATCTAGAGAGTTGTTTTTTTATTATAATTTTTTCTTAGGATAATTTTATTTTTGCATTTTTTATAACTGTAGGATTGTATAGTCCGATATTTTAGCTTTACAGCAAGCTCATGAGACGTTGGTACTTTTCAAACATGCATGCGTAGCTATCTAGTGAGATTAGACTCCTACATTTGTGTTGAGCCTTCACCTGTGTCAATACATTCTATGTGCGAGCAGAAAAGACTCTGGTTGCAATGTATAGGTGCGCTGTTCATCTCTGCCTTCGCTTGTTACATGTGCGATTAGTAGCAAAATGAAGATCTGTATCTAAACTGTTTGACACTCTGGTGTTATTTCTAAAAAGGCTTGTTTGAGCATTCACTGGTAGCCACTTCACAAAAATGCATACGCAGCTATCGGATGAAGCTAGACTTTTCGTTTGGTTCTGACATACATATACTGCCGCATACTGTGTATGCATAAGGCGAGACTTACCAATGCGCAGGCTCGCCTGAGCCTTTACTGGTATCATCTTCAAAAACACGCCTTACAGAGTCAAACTGGTGAAATTTTGGCCCATTTACACTATGTAAAATGCACTAAATCAAGAAATTGTCACGTGTTCCACAAAGTAAGAAAGATGGCAAAGACCCATGTTGGCTTCGAACAGTAAATAATTTGAATACATATTCCATTACACACTTGAATTCAAAAATAAATGCCCTCTCAATTCGCCAACAGAAACACACGGCTATCGTGCCACTAGCTTATTTTCGTCAACACTTCAAGAGACAATATAGTCCTGAAAAGAAGTAGAGAATTCTTCTTAAACCCCAGAAAATACCGAAAATATGTAGAAGATGACTAATTTATGCCATCAGCTGTCCTCATTGCAGACATACCAAAAGCTCAAAGAGAAAGTGTTCTTGTTATTTTTAAGAACTATTTAGGCATCCTACGACCCTGGAAGTAAATCACTCATCGCTTTGACATCTAATGCAGCCATGTGACGAAACTAACCATCTCATTTTGGTCTGACCAATGTTTACTTCCGCACTTTGCGTATGCATAAGGTACATGTACGCTCTGGTGAGACTGTGTTAACGCGCAGGCTCTTCTCAGCCTTCACTGATAACCTCTTAAAAACAAAAAAGCAACAAAAAGCAAATGCCTAACACATCTCTCTAAAGAAGCTAAATACCAACTATTTTTTGTCGTCTGACCTACATGTACTTCCACACTCGGTGTATGCATATCGTGCAGAAACTAGCGAGACTGTGTCAATGTGCAGGCTTTTCTGAGGCTATCATTTCTTCAAACACCATGCACAATGCAGCTATATGCGATGAAGCTAGGTATCGTTTTGGTTTGACTTACATGTACTTTCACACTTGATATATGTATAAACGGCTGGCTTTGTCGAGTCTGTGCCAATGTGCAAGCTCGTCTGAGGATTTTGCTGGTAACAATAACACAAACTTGCATTCTCAGCCATGTGTTGTAGCTAGTTTTTCGTTTAGGTCTAACCTTAATTACATTCTTACTTGATGTATATGCATAAATTGTAGGCCCTGGCGAGACTGTGCCAATGCGCAGGCTCGACTGAGCCTGCATTTGTAGCCACTTCACAAGCATGCATACTCAGCTTTCCAATGAAGCTTACCATCGCATTTAGGTTTGACCTACATTTAAGGCTGACCTGTATTTACTTCCACATTTTGTTGATGTGTAAAAGTGTATGCCCTGGTGATACTGTGCCAATGCACATGCTCAGTTGAGTTTTCACTGGTAGCCTCTAACACAACTGGCCAATAAAGCTAACCATCTAATCTTGATCTGATTTAAATAAACTTCCAAATTTGGTATATGCATAATGTGAAGGCCGTGGCGAGACTGCCAATGCGCAGCCTCGAATGAGCATTCACTGGTAGCCTCCCAAACAAAAACATCCCAAACAAAGCGCAGCTATGCGACGAAATTAGTCTAATCTTTTTGGTAAGAGGTACATATACTACAACACTTAGTGAATTCATAGACTAAAGGCCCTGCCAATACTGTGCCAATGCACAGGCTGGTCCGGGCCTTCAATGAAAGAGTTTCATTAACATGCATACGCACCTTTGATATTGAGCTAGATTTCACGTTTTAGTATAGCCTCCATATACTGCCACACTTGGTGCAGGTTGATGCATAAAGTTTAGGCCCTGTTAAGACTGCAATGCAGAGGCTCACCTGAGCGGCTCACCTGAGCCTTCACTGTTAACCCCTCCAAAACATACATATGCAGCTATCGGATGAAGTTAGATGTCTCACTTTGGACTTACTTACATGTACTCCCATACTTTGTCCATGCACGAGGTGTAGGCCCTGGTGAGACTGTTTCAATGGGCAGGCTCGCCTGAGCCTTCACTGGTAGCCTCTACATAAACATACATACGCAGCAATGGTATTAAGATGGATTTCTAAGACCTATATAAACTTCTAAACTTGGTTTATGCATAAAGTGTAGGCCCTAGCGAGTCTGTACCAATGTGCAGGCTCGCCTGAGCCTTCTCTGATAGTCTCTACACAGTTACACATAGGCAACTTTGAGATGAAGCTATATTTCGCAGACCTACATATCCTTCCAGACTTTGTGTGTGCATAAAATGTAGGCTCTACAAGTATTTGTCAATGCACAGGCTCGTCCGAGCCTTCACTGCTAGACTCTACACAAAGATGCATGCAGCAGCTCATTATCTTGTGTAAAGAGACGAGTATCAAGCGATAATGCAGTTCGTTTAAATGATAGTCAAAGTAAGAAATTTGTCTGATTATCCCGATTATTATAAATTAGTTATTGAATGGTTTTTGGCTATTTCCAAAAACAATTTCCCTCCCTTGAATACATGTATGGAGGGAGTGCAAGACTTCAAGGTTAAAACCAGTAGTGACTGGTATCAACCCTCAAGTGTTGACCACTACCAAACTCCCCCTACATGTCTAAATCTACCCAGGGAACCAAAGAGGAGAAAAAAAAATAAAAAAAAATAAAAAAAAAATATGTAAAAGGAAGGGAACTATCTTTGTGAATCCTCCCTCGGAGGAACCCGCTTGTTAACGGGCCTGCGTTGGTACAGGCCCATTGTGTACTGCCATACAAAAAAATAAATTACTTAGCCATTGAGCTTAAGGGGGAATTAAGTATGCAAAAGATATCAAATATGTATGGTTGTAGTTTAGAGGTAAATTTGCATATTAGAACATCATAGCAAGATTGCCTCATTGTTTGCATCCAGAAATCAAACACAGCATGTACCTTTCAGATGTTTTTAATTAGTGTTGGGCAAATTGTTTAAATGGTATTGTTTGGCTTAATCTCACGTTGCTTTCTCTATCCTCAAGAGTAATGTCCCTTAACACATAGAGATATCAGTGATTTAAAGGATTACTAATCCTATAGTTCAATAGGCCCAGATAGCCAAGGGGTTAAATACACTTTCATTATCTTCAAACTCTGAAAGTGTGAGTTCGAAACCTGGCAGATCTAGAGAGGTGATTTTTTATTATTATTTTTTCTTAGGATAATTTTATTATTGCATTTTTTATAACTGTAGGATTGTATAGTCCAATAATTTAGCTTAACAGCAAGCTCATGAGACGTTGGTACTTTTCAAACATGCATGCGTAGCTATCTAGTGAGAGTAGACGCCTACATTTGGTTGAGCCTTCACCTGTGTCAATACATTCTATGTGCGAGCAGAAAAGACTCTGGTTGCAATGAATAGGTGCGCTGTTCATCTCTGCCTTCGCTTGTTACATGTGCGATTAGTAGCAAAATGAAGACCTGTATCTAAACTGTTTGACACTCTGGTGTTATTTCTAAAAAGACTTGTCTGAGCATTCACGGTAGCCACTTCACAAAAATGCATATGCAGCTATCGGATGACGCTAGACTTTTAGTTTGGTCTGACATACATATACTGCAACATACTGTGTATGCATAAGGCGAGACTTACCAATGAGCAGGCTCGCCAGAGCCTTTACTGGTATTATCTTCAAAAACACGCCTTACAGAGTCAATCTGGTGAAATTTTGGCCCATTTACACTATGTAAAATGCACTAAATCAAGAAATTGTCACGTGTTCCACAAAGTTAGAAAGATTGCAAAGACCCATGTTGGCTTCGAACAGTAAATAACTTGAATACATATTCCATTACACACTTGAATTTAAAAATAAATGCCCTCTAAATTCGCCAACAGAAACACACGGCTATCGTGCCACTAGCTTATTTTCGTCAACACTTCAAGAGACAATATAGTCCTGAAAAGTAGTAGAGAATTCTTCTTAAACCCCAGAAAATACCGAAAATATGTAGAAGATGACTAATTTATGCCATCAGCTGTCCTCATTGCAGACATACCAAAAGCTCAAAGAGAAAGTGTTCTTGTTATTTTTAAGAACTATTTAGGCGTCCTACGACCCTGGAAGTAAATCACTCATCGCTTTGACATCTAATGCAGCCATGTGACGAAACTAACCATCTCATTTTGGTCTGACCAATGTATACTTCCGCACTTTGCGTATGCATAAGGTACATGTACGCTCTGGTGAGACTGTGTTAACGCGCAGGCTCTTCTCAGCCTTCACTGATAACCTCTTAAAAACAAAAAAGCAACAAAAAGCAAATGCCTAACACATCTCTTTAAAGAATCTAAATACCAACTATTTTTTGTCGTCTGACCTACATGTACTTCCACACTCGGTGTATGCATATTGTGCAGAAACTAGCGAGACTGTGTCAATGTGCAGGCTTTTCTGAGGCTATCATTTCTTCAAACACCATGCACAATGCAGCTATATGCGATGAAGCTAGGAATCGTTTTGGTCTGACTTACATGTACTTTCACACTTGATATATGTATAAACGGCTGGCTTTGTCGAGTCTGTGTCAATGTGCAAGCTCGCCTGAGGATTTTGCTGGTAACAATAACACAAACTTGCATTCTCAGCCATGTGTTGTAGCTAGTTTTTCGTTTAGGTCTAACCTTAATTACATTCTTACTTGATGTAAATGCATAAATTGTAGGCCCTGGCGAGACTGTGCCAATGCGCAGGCTCGACTGAGCCTGCTTTGTAGCCACTTCACAAGCATGCATACTCAGCTTTCCAATGAAGCTTACCATCGCATTTAGGTTTGACCTACATTTAAGGCTGACCTGTATTTACTTCCACATTTTGTTGATGTGTAAAAGTGTATGCCCTGGTGATACTGTGCCAATGCACATGCTCAGTTGAGTCTTCACTGGTGGCCTCTAACACAACTGGCCAATAAAGCTAACCATCTAATCTTGATCTGATTTAAATAAACTTCCACATTTGGTATATGCATAATGTGTAGGCTGTGGCGAGACTGCCAATGCGCAGCCTCGAATAAGCATTCACTGGTAGCCTCCAAAAACATAAACATCCCAAACAAAGCGCAGCTATGCGACGAAATTAGTCTAATCTTTTTGGTAAGAGGTACATATACTACAACACTTGGTGTATTCATAGACAAAAGGCCCTGGCAATACTGTGCCAATGCACAGGCTGGTCCGGGCCTTCAATGAAAGAGTTTCATTAACATGCATACGCACCTTTGATATGAAGCTAGATTTCACGTTTTAGTATAGCCTCCATATACTGCCACACTTGGTGCAGGTTGATGCATAAAGTTTAGGCCCTGTTAAGACTGCAATGCAGAGGCTCACCTGAGCGGCTCACCTGAGCCTTCACTGTTAACCCCTCCAAAACATACATATGCAGCTATCGGATGAAGTTAAATGTCTCACTTTGGACTTACTTACATGTACTCCCATACTTTGTCCATGCACGAGGTGTAGGCCCTGGTGAGACTGTTTCAATGGGCAGGCTCACCTGAGCCTTCACTGGTAGTCTCTACACAAACATACATACGCAGCAATGGTATGAAGCTGGATTTCTAAGACCTATATAAACTTCCAAACTTGGTTTATGCATAAAGTGTAGGCCCTAGCGATTCTGTACCAATGTGCAGGCTCGCCTGAGCCTTCTCTGATAGTCTCTACACAGTTACGCATAGGCAGCTTTGAGATAAAGCTATATTTCGCAGACCTACATATCCTTCCACACTTTGTGTGCGCATAAAGTATAGGCCCTACGAGTATTTGTCAATGAACAGGCTCGTCCGAGCCTTCACTGCTAGACTCTACACAAAGATGCATGCAGCAGCTCATTATCTTGTGTAAAGAGACGAGTATCAAGCGATAATGCAGTTCGTTTAAATGATAGTCACAGTAAGAAACTTGTCTGATTATCCCAATTATTATAAATTAGTTATTGAATGGTTTTTGGCCATTTCCAAAAACAATTTCCCTCCCTTGAATACATGTATGGAGGGAGTGCAAGACTTCAAGGTTAAAACCAGTAGTGACTGGTATTAACCCTCAAGTGTTGACCACTACCAAACTCCCCCCACATGTCTTAATCTACCCAGCCAACCCAAGAGGAGAAAAAAAATAAAAACAATAAAATAAAAAAAAAAATATGTAAAAGGAAGGGAACTATCTTTGCAAATCCTCCCTCGGAGGAACCTGCTTGTTACGGGCCTGCGTGGGGACAGGCCCGTTGTGTACTGCCATACAAAAAATTAAATTACTTAGCCATTGAGCTTAAGGGGGAAGTATGCAAAAGATATCAAATATGTATGGTTGTATACTTCCACCAAACGCTTTGAGGCGTGACTGTAACGGTAATTGCATTGAATAAATCGAGGGTTATGCCTTAGAGGTCGTGGTAGAAGTATAGTTTAGAGGTAAATTTGCATATTAGAACATCATAGCGAGATTGCTTCATTGTTTGCATCCAGAAATCAAAATACAGCATGTACCTTCCAGATGTTTTTAATAAGTGTTGGGCAAATTGTTTAAATTGTATTGTTTGGCTTAATTTCACGTTGCTTTCTCTATCCTCAAGAGTAATGTCCCTTAACACAGTGAGATATCAGTGATTTAAAGGAATACTAATCCTATAGTTCAATAGGCCCAGATAGCGAAGGGGTTAAATACGCTTTCATTATCTTCAAACCCTGAAAGCGTGAGTTGAAAACCTAGCAGATCTAGAGAGTTGATTTTTTATTATTATTTTTTCTTAGGATAATTTTATTATTGCATTTTTTGTAACTGTAGGATTGTATAGTCCAATATTTTAGCTTTACAGCAAACTCATGAGACGTTGGTACTTTTCAAACATGCATGCGTAGCTATCTAGTGAGAGTAGACTCCTACATTTGGGTTGAGCCTTCACCTGTGTCAATAGATTCTATGTGCGAGCAGAAAAGACTCTGGTTGCAATGTATAGGTGCGCTGTTCATCTCTGCCTTCGCTTGTTACATGTGCGATTAGTAGCAAAATGAAGATCTGTATCTAAACTGTTTGACACTCTGGTGTTATTTCTAAAAAGGCTTGTCTGAGCATTCACTGGTAGCCACTTCACAAAAATGCATACGCAGCTATCGGATGAAACTAGACTTTTCGTTTGGTCTGACATACATATACTGCAACATACTGTGTATGCATAAGGCGAGACTTACCAATGCGCAGGCCCGCCTGAGCCTTTACTGGTATCATCTTCAAAAACACGCCTTACAGAGTCAAACTGGTGAAATTTTGGCCCATTTACACTATGTAAAATGCACTAAATTAAGAAATTGTCACGTGTTCCAAAAAGCAAGAAAGATGGCAAAGACCCATGTTGGCTTCGAGCAGTAAATAATTTGAATACATATTCCATTACACACTTGCATTCAAAAATAAATGTCCTCTAAATTCGCCAACAGAAACACACGGCTATCATGCCACTAGCTTATTTTCGTCAACACTTCAAGAGACAATATAGTCTTGAAAAGTAGTAGAGAATTCTTCTTAAACCCCAGAAAATACCGAAAATATGTAGAAGATGACTAATTTATGCCATCAGCTGTCCTCATTGCAGACATACCAAAAGCTCAAAGAGAAAGTGTTCTTGTTATTTTTAAGAACTATTTAGGCATCCTACGACCCTGGAAGTAAATCACTCATCGCTTTGACATCTAATGCAGCCATGTGACGAAACTAACCATCTCATTTTGGTCTGACCAATGTATACTTCTGCACTTTGCGTATGCATAAGGTACATGTACGCTCTGGTGAGACTGTGTTAACGCGCAGGCTCTTCTCAGCCTTCACCGATAACCTCTTGAAAAACAAAAAAGCAACAAAAAACAAATGCCTAACACATCTCTCTAAAGAAGCTAAATACCAACTATTTTTTGTCGTCTGACCTACATGTACTTCCAAACTTGGTGTATGCATATCGTGCAGAAACTAGCGAGACTGTGTCAATGTGCAGGCTTTTCTAAGGCTATCATTTCTTCAAACACCATGCATAATGCAGCTATATGCGATGAAGCTAGGTATCGTTTTGGTCTGACTTACATGTACTTCCACACTTGATATATGTATAAACGGCAGGCTTTGTCGAGTCTGTGTCAATGTGCAAGCTCGTCTGAGCATTTTGCTGGTAACAATAACACAAACTTGCATTCTCAGCCATGTGTTGTAGCTAGTTTTTCGTTTAGGTCTATCCTACATTTACATTCTTACTTGTTGTGTATGCATAAGTTGTAGGCCCTGGCGAGACTGTAGCCACTTCACAAGCATGCATACTCAGCTTTCCAATGAAGCTTACCATCGCATTTGGGTTTGACCTACATTTAAAGCTGACCTATATTTACTTCCACATTTTGCTGATGTGTAAAAGTGTATGCCCTGGTGATACTGTGCCAATGCGCATGCTCAGTTGAGTCTTCACTGGTGGCCTCTAACACAACTGGCCAATAAAGCTAACAATCTAATCTTGATCTGACTTAAATAAACTTCCATATTTGGTATATGCATAATGTGTAGGCCATGGCGAGACTGCCAATGCGCAGCCTCGAATGAGCATTCACTGATAGCCTCCCAAACAAAAAAATCCCAAACAAAGCGCAGCTATGCGACGAAATTAGTCTAATCTTTTTGGTAAGAGGTACATATACTACAACACTTGGTGTATTCATAGACTTAAGGCCCTGGCAATACTGCGCCAATGCACAGGCTGGTCTGGGCCTTCAATGAAAGAGTTTCATTAACATGCATACGCACCTTTGCTATGTAGCTAGATTTCACGTTTTAGTATAGCCTCCATATACTGCCACACTTGGTGCAGGTTGATGCATAAAGTTTAGGCCCTGTTAAGACTACAATGCAGAGGCTCACCTGAGCCTTCACTGTTAACCCCTCCAAAACATACATATGCAGCTATCGGATGAGTTAGATGTCTCACTTTGGTCTTACTTACATGTACTCCCATACTTTGTCCATGCACGAGGTGTAGGCCCTGGTGAGACTGTTTCAATGGGCAGGCTCGCCTGAGCCTTCACTGGTAGCCTCTATACAAACATATATACGCAGCAAAGGTATGAAGCTGGATTTCTAAGACCTATATAAACTTCTAAACTTGGTTTATGCATAAAGTGTAGGCCCTAGCGATTCTGTACCAATGTGCAGTCTCGCCTGAGCCTTCTCTGATAGTCTCTACGCAGTTACACATAGGCAGCTTTGAGATGAAGCTATATTTTGCAGACCTACATATCCTTCCACACTTTGTGTGTGCATAAAGTGTAGGCCCTACGAGTATTTGTCAATGCACAGGCTCGTCCGAGCCTTCACTGTAGACTCTACACAAAGATGCATGCAGCAGCTCATTATCTTGTGTAAAGAGACGAGTATCAAGCGATAATGCAGTTCGTTTAAATGATAGTCACAGTAAGAAACCTGTCTGATTATCCCAATGATTATAAATTAGTTATTGAATGGTTTTTGGCCATTTCCAAAAACAATTTCCCTCCCTTGAATACATGTATGGAGGGAGTGCAAGACTTCAAGGTTAAAACCAGTAGTGACTGGTATTAACCCTCAAGTGTTGACCACTACCAAACTCCCCCCACATGTCTAAATCTACCTAGGGAACCCAAAAGGAGAAAAAAAATAAATAAAAAAAATAAAATAAAAAATATGTAAAAGGAAGGGAACTATCTTTGCGAATCCTCCCTCGGAGGAACCCGCTTGTTAACGGGCCTGCGTGGGTACAGGCCCGTTGTGTACTGCCATACAACAAATTAAAATTATTTAGCCATTGAGCTTTAGGGGGAATTAAGTATGCAAAAGATATCAAATATGTATGGTTGTAGTTTAGAGGTAAATTTGCATATTAGAACATCATAGCAAGATTGCTTCAATTGTTTGCATCCAGAAATCAAACACAGCATGTACCTTCCAGATGTTTTTCATTAGTGTTGGGCAAATTGTTTAAATTGTATTGTATTGGCTTAATTTCACGTTGCTTTCTCTATCCTCAAGAGTAATGTCCCTTAACACATAGAGATATCAGTGATTTAAAGGAAAACTAATCCTATATTTCAATAGGCCCAGATAGCCAAGGGGTTAAATATGCTTTCATTATATTCAAACCCTGTAAGCGTGAGTTCGAAACCTGGCAGATCTAGAGAGTTGATTTTTTTACTATTATTTTTTCTTAGGATAATTTTATTATTGTATTTTTTATAACTGTATGATTGTATAGTCCGATATTTTTAGCTTTACAGCAAGCTCATGAGACGTTGGTACTTTTCAAACATGCATGCTTAGCTATCTAGTTAGAGTAGACTCCTACATTTGGGTTGAGCCTTCACCTGTGTCAATAGATTCTATGTGCGAGCAGAAAAGACTCTGGTTGCAATGTATAGGTGCGCTGTTCATCTCTGCCTTCGCTTGTTACATGTGCGATTAGTAGCAAAATGAAGATCTGTATCTAAACTGTTTGACACTCTGGTGTTATTTCTAAAAAGGCTTGTTTGAGCATTCACTGGTAGCCACTTCACAAAAATGCATACGCAGCTATCGGATGAAGCTAGACTTTTCGTTTGGTCTGACATACATATACTGCCACATAATGTGTATGCATAAGGCGAGACTTACCAATGCGCAGGCTCGCCTGAGCCTTTACTGGTACCATCTTCAAAAACACGCCTTACAGAGTCAAACTGGGGAATTTTTGGCCCATTTAAACTATGTAAAATGCACTAAATCAAGAAATTGTCACGTGTTCCACAAAGTAAGAAACATAGCAATGACCCATGTTGGCTTCGAGCAGTAAATAATTTGAATACATATTCCATTACACACTTGAATTTAAAAATAAATGCCCTCTAAATTCGCCAACAGAAACACACGGCTATCGTGCCACTAGCTTATTTTCGTCAACACTTCAAGAGACAATGTAGTCCTGAAAAGTAGCAGAGAATTCTTCTTAAACCCCAGAAAATACCGAAAATATGTAGAAGATGACTAATTTATGCCATCAGCTGTCCTCATTGCAGACATACCAAAAGCTCAAAGAGAAAGTGTTCTTGTTATTTTTAAGAACTATTTAGGCATCCTACGACCCTAGAAGTAAATCACACATCGCTTTGACATCTAATGCAGCTATGTGACGAAACTAACTATCTCATTTTGGTCTGACCAATGTATACTTCTGCACTTTGCGTATGCATAAGATACATGTACGCTATGGTGAGACTGTGTTAACGCGCAGGCTCTTCTCAGCCTTCACCGATTACCTCTTGAAAAACAAAAAAGCAACAAAAAACAAATGCCTAACACATCTCTCTAAAGAAGCTAAATACCAACTATTTTTTGTCGTCTGACCTACATGTACTTCCAAACTTGGTGTATGCATATCGTGCAGAAACTAGCGAGACTGTGTCAATGTGCAGGCTTTTCTGAGGCTATCATTTCTTCAAACACCATGTATAATGCAGCTATATGCGATGAAGCTAGGTATCGTTTTGGTCTGACTTACATGTACTTCCACACTTGATATATGTATAAACGGCAGGCTTTGTCGAGTCTGTGTCAATGTGCAAGCTCGTCTGAGCATTTTGCTGGTAACAATAACACAAACTTGCATTCTCAGCCATGTGTTGTAGCTAGTTTTTCGTTTATGTCTATCCTACAGTTACATTCTTACTTGTTGTGTATGCATAAATTGTAGGCCCTGGCGAGACTGTGCCAATGTGCAGGCTCGACTGAGCCTTCATTTGTAGCCACTTCACAAGCATGCATACTCAGCTTTCCAATGAAGCTTACCATCGCATTTGGGTTTGACCTACATTTAAAGCTGACCTATATTTATTTCCACATTTTGCTGATGTGTAAAAGTGTATGCCCTGGTGATACTGTGCCAATGCACATGCTCAGCTGAGTCTTCACTGGTGGCCTCTAACACAACTGGCCAATAAAGCTAACCATCTAATATTGAGCTGACTTAAATAAACTTCCACATTTGGTATATGCATAATGTGTAGGCCGTGGCGAGACTGCCAATGCGCAGCCTCGAATGAGCATTCACTGATAGCCTCCCAAACAAAAAAAACCCAAACAAAGCGCAGCTATGCGACGAAATTAGTCTAATCTTTTTGGTAAGAGGTACATATACTACAACACTTGGTGTATTCATAGACTAAAGGCCCTGGCAATACTGTGCCAATGCACAGGCTGGTCTGGGCCTTCAATGAAAGAGTTTCATTAACATGCATACGCACCTTTGATATGTAGCTAGATTTCACGTTTTAGTATAGCCTCCATATACTGCCACACTTGGTGCAGGTTGATGCATAAAGTTTAGGCCCTGTTAAGACTGCAATGCAGAGGCTCACCTGAGCCTTCACTGTTAACCCCTCCAAAACATACATATGCAGCTATCGGATGAAGTTAGATGTCTCACTTTGGTCTTACTTACATGTACTCCCATACTTTGTCCATGCACGAGGTGTAGGCCCTGGTGAGACTGTTTCAATGGGCAGGCTCGCCTGAGCCTTCACTGGTAGCTGGATTTCTAAGACCTATATAAACGTCTAAACTTGGTTTATGCATAAAGTGTAGGCCCTAGCGAGTCTGTACCAATGTGCAGGCTCGCCTGAGCCTTCTCTGATAGTCTCTACACAGTTACACATAGGCAGCTTTGAGATGAAGCTATATTTCGCAGACCTACATATCCTTCCACACTTTGTGTGTGCATAAAGTGTAGGCCCTAAGAGTATTTGTCAATGCACAGGCTCGTCCGAGCCTTCACTGCTAGACTCTATACAAAGATGCATGCAGCAGCTCATTATCTTGTGTAAAGAGACGAGTATCAAGCGATAATGCAGTTCGTTTAAATGATAGTCACAGTAAGAAACTTGTCTGATTATCCCAATGATTATAAATTAGTTATTGAATGGTTTTTGGCCATTTCCAAAAACAATTTCCCTCCCTTGAATACATGTATGGAGGGAGTGCAAGACTTCAAGGTTAAAACCAGTAGTGACTGGTATTAACCCTCAAGTGTTGACCACTACCAAACTCCCCCCACATGTCTAAATCTACCCAGGGAACCCAAAAGGAGAAAAAAATAAAAAAATAAATAAAAAAAATATGTAAAAGGAAGGGAACTATCTTTGGGAATCCTCCCTCGGAGGAACCCGCTTGTTAACGGGCCTGCGTGGGTACAGGCCCGTTGTGTACTGCCATACAACAAATTAAAATTACTTAGCCATTGAGCTTTAGGGGGAATTAAGTATGCAAAAGATATCAAATATGTATGGTTGTAGTTTAGAGGTAAATTTGCATATTAGAACATCATAGCAAGATTGCTTCAATTGTTTGCATCCAGAAATCAAACACAGCATGTACCTTCCAGATGTTTTTCATTAGTGTTGGGCAAATTGTTTAAATTGTATTGTTTTGGCTTAATTTCACGGTGCTTTCTCTATCCTCAAGAGTAATGTCCCTTAACACAGTGAGATATCAGTGATTTAAAGGAAAACTAATCCTATATTTCAATAGGCCCAGATAGCCAAGGGGTTAAATATGCTTTCATTATCTTCAAACCCTGAAAGCGTGAGTTCGAAACCTGGCAGATCTAGAGAGTTGATTTTTTTATTATTATTTTTTCTTAGGATAATTTTATTATTGTATTTTTTATAACTGTATGATTGTATAGTCCGATATTTTTAGTTTTACAGCAAGCTCATGAGACGTTGGTACTTTTCAAATATGCATGCGTAGCTATCTAGATAGAGTAGACTCCTACATTTGGGTTGAACCTTCACCTGTGTCAATACATTCTATGTGCGAGCAGAAAAGACTCTGGTTGCAATGTATAGGTGCGCTGTTCATCTCTGCCTTCGCTTGTTACATGTGCGATTAGTAGCAAAATGAAGATCTGTATCTAAACTGTTTGACACTCTGGTGTTATTTCTAAAAAGGCTTGTTTGAGCATTCACTGGTAGCCACTTCACAAAAATGCATACGCAGCTATCGGATGAAGCTAGACTTTTCGTTTGGTCTGACATACATATACTGCCACATAATGTGTATGCATAAGGCGAGACTTACCAATGCGCAGGCTCGCCTGAGCCTTTACTGGTACCATCTTCAAAAACACGCCTTACAGAGTCAAACTGGGGAATTTTTGGCCCATTTAAACTATGTAAAATGCACTAAATCAAGAAATTGTCACGTGTTCCACAAAGTAAGAAACATAGCAATGACCCATGTTGGCTTCGAGCAGTAAATAATTTGAATACATATTCCATTACACACTTGAATTTAAAAATAAATGCCCTCTAAATTCGCCAACAGAAACACACGGCTATCGTGCCACTAGCTTATTTTCGTCAACACTTCAAGAGACAATGTAGTCCTGAAAAGTAGCAGAGAATTCTTCTTAAACCCCAGAAAATACCGAAAATATGTAGAAGATGACTAATTTATGCCATCAGCTGTCCTCATTGCAGACATACCAAAAGCTCAAAGAGAAAGTGTTCTTGTTATTTTTAAGAACTATTTAGGCATCCTACGACCCTAGAAGTAAATCACACATCGCTTTGACATCTAATGCAGCTATGTGACGAAACTAACTATCTCATTTTGGTCTGACCAATGTATACTTCTGCACTTTGCGTATGCATAAGATACATGTACGCTATGGTGAGACTGTGTTAACGCGCAGGCTCTTCTCAGCCTTCACCGATTACCTCTTGAAAAACAAAAAAGCAACAAAAAACAAATGCCTAACACATCTCTCTAAAGAAGCTAAATACCAACTATTTTTTGTCGTCTGACCTACATGTACTTCCAAACTTGGTGTATGCATATCGTGCAGAAACTAGCGAGACTGTGTCAATGTGCAGGCTTTTCTGAGGCTATCATTTCTTCAAACACCATGTATAATGCAGCTATATGCGATGAAGCTAGGTATCGTTTTGGTCTGACTTACATGTACTTCCACACTTGATATATGTATAAACGGCAGGCTTTGTCGAGTCTGTGTCAATGTGCAAGCTCGTCTGAGCATTTTGCTGGTAACAATAACACAAACTTGCATTCTCAGCCATGTGTTGTAGCTAGTTTTTCGTTTATGTCTATCCTACAGTTACATTCTTACTTGTTGTGTATGCATAAATTGTAGGCCCTGGCGAGACTGTGCCAATGTGCAGGCTCGACTGAGCCTTCATTTGTAGCCACTTCACAAGCATGCATACTCAGCTTTCCAATGAAGCTTACCATCGCATTTGGGTTTGACCTACATTTAAAGCTGACCTATATTTATTTCCACATTTTGCTGATGTGTAAAAGTGTATGCCCTGGTGATACTGTGCCAATGCACATGCTCAGCTGAGTCTTCACTGGTGGCCTCTAACACAACTGGCCAATAAAGCTAACCATCTAATATTGAGCTGACTTAAATAAACTTCCACATTTGGTATATGCATAATGTGTAGGCCGTGGCGAGACTGCCAATGCGCAGCCTCGAATGAGCATTCACTGATAGCCTCCCAAACAAAAAAAACCCAAACAAAGCGCAGCTATGCGACGAAATTAGTCTAATCTTTTTGGTAAGAGGTACATATACTACAACACTTGGTGTATTCATAGACTAAAGGCCCTGGCAATACTGTGCCAATGCACAGGCTGGTCTGGGCCTTCAATGAAAGAGTTTCATTAACATGCATACGCACCTTTGATATGTAGCTAGATTTCACGTTTTAGTATAGCCTCCATATACTGCCACACTTGGTGCAGGTTGATGCATAAAGTTTAGGCCCTGTTAAGACTGCAATGCAGAGGCTCACCTGAGCCTTCACTGTTAACCCCTCCAAAACATACATATGCAGCTATCGGATGAAGTTAGATGTCTCACTTTGGTCTTACTTACATGTACTCCCATACTTTGTCCATGCACGAGGTGTAGGCCCTGGTGAGACTGTTTCAATGGGCAGGCTCGCCTGAGCCTTCACTGGTAGCTGGATTTCTAAGACCTATATAAACGTCTAAACTTGGTTTATGCATAAAGTGTAGGCCCTAGCGAGTCTGTACCAATGTGCAGGCTCGCCTGAGCCTTCTCTGATAGTCTCTACACAGTTACACATAGGCAGCTTTGAGATGAAGCTATATTTCGCAGACCTACATATCCTTCCACACTTTGTGTGTGCATAAAGTGTAGGCCCTAAGAGTATTTGTCAATGCACAGGCTCGTCCGAGCCTTCACTGCTAGACTCTATACAAAGATGCATGCAGCAGCTCATTATCTTGTGTAAAGAGACGAGTATCAAGCGATAATGCAGTTCGTTTAAATGATAGTCACAGTAAGAAACTTGTCTGATTATCCCAATGATTATAAATTAGTTATTGAATGGTTTTTGGCCATTTCCAAAAACAATTTCCCTCCCTTGAATACATGTATGGAGGGAGTGCAAGACTTCAAGGTTAAAACCAGTAGTGACTGGTATTAACCCTCAAGTGTTGACCACTACCAAACTCCCCCCACATGTCTAAATCTACCCAGGGAACCCAAAAGGAGAAAAAAATAAAAAAATAAATAAAAAAAATATGTAAAAGGAAGGGAACTATCTTTGGGAATCCTCCCTCGGAGGAACCCGCTTGTTAACGGGCCTGCGTGGGTACAGGCCCGTTGTGTACTGCCATACAACAAATTAAAATTACTTAGCCATTGAGCTTTAGGGGGAATTAAGTATGCAAAAGATATCAAATATGTATGGTTGTAGTTTAGAGGTAAATTTGCATATTAGAACATCATAGCAAGATTGCTTCAATTGTTTGCATCCAGAAATCAAACACAGCATGTACCTTCCAGATGTTTTTCATTAGTGTTGGGCAAATTGTTTAAATTGTATTGTTTTGGCTTAATTTCACGGTGCTTTCTCTATCCTCAAGAGTAATGTCCCTTAACACAGTGAGATATCAGTGATTTAAAGGAAAACTAATCCTATATTTCAATAGGCCCAGATAGCCAAGGGGTTAAATATGCTTTCATTATCTTCAAACCCTGAAAGCGTGAGTTCGAAACCTGGCAGATCTAGAGAGTTGATTTTTTTATTATTATTTTTTCTTAGGATAATTTTATTATTGTATTTTTTATAACTGTATGATTGTATAGTCCGATATTTTTAGTTTTACAGCAAGCTCATGAGACGTTGGTACTTTTCAAATATGCATGCGTAGCTATCTAGATAGAGTAGACTCCTACATTTGGGTTGAACCTTCACCTGTGTCAATACATTCTATGTGCGAGCAGAAAAGACTCTGGTTGCAATGTATAGGTGCGCTGTTCATCTCTGCCTTCGCTTGTTACATGTGCGATTAGTAGCAAAATGAAGATCTGTATCTAAACTGTTTGACACTCTGGTGTTATTTCTAAAAAGGCTTGTTTGAGCATTCACTGGTAGCCTCTTCACAAAAATGCATACACAGCTATCGGATGAAGCTAGACTTTTCGTTTGGTCTGACATACATATACTGCCACATACTGTGTATGCATAAGGCGAGACTATCCAATGCGCAGGCTCGCCTGAGCCTTTACTGGTACCATCTTCAAAAACACGCCTTACAGAGTCAAACTGGGGAATTTTTGGCCCATTTAAACTATGTAAAATGCACTAAATCAAGAAATTGTCACGTGTTCCACAAAGTAAGAAACATGGCAATGACCCATGTTGGCTTCGAGCAGTAAATAATTTGAAAACATATTCCATTACACACTTGAATTTAAAAATAATGCCCTCTAAATTCGCCAACAGAAACACACGGCTATCGTGCCACTAGCTTATTTTCGTCAACACTTCAAGAGACAATATAGTCCTGAAAAGTAGCAGAGAATTCTTCTTAAACCCCAGAAAATACCGAAAATACGTAGAAGATGACTTATTTATGCCATCAGCTGTCCTCATTGCAGACATACCAAAAGCTCAAAGAGAAAGTGTTCTTGTTATTTTCAAGAACTATTTAGGCATCCTACGACCCCGGAAGTAAATCACTCATCCTTTTGACATCTAACGCAGCTATGTTACAGTCAATCACTCGTCCAGCATCTATCGCAACCATGACCGATCTTAACAGCTTAAAACATGTCAGGTGTGCCACTCCAAACCATAAATTTACAATACTGCTGTTTTTATCTTCACTTTAATTTCTTTCTGTATAATACACTTACACTGTTTACTTTTAATTCCTTCCTCCTGTCAGCTGTTTCTTTAACTTCTTTCCATTTAACGCATGTCGAGGGAACCCGGCACCGAATACTCATTTGAGGATGTTTGCCGTTTTAGATAGATAGATAGATAGATAGATAGATAGATAGATAGATAGATAGATAGATAGATAGATAGATAGTCAGTGACCAGTCTGGGTATACTTGGTAGATATGAGTGGACGCAACTGACAGGGAGTTTTACCCTTGTCGTAGAAGGCGTAGCTATTGTAGACTCTTCTTACACAGTCCAGTATTGAAAATACGAAAACTGTGCTAGAGCGCTTATCTGATTAAATTCTCGCTCAGCCATTGGCTGTATTTGAAAGACAGAGCAGCTTAAATGACGTCAGGAGATAATTTTTCTATCTAAAATTACAAGATGAATCCTCTTGGGTATTTTAAATAGTTTGAAATAAATTTGATCAGTATGCATAATGTAATAGCAAAATTTCGCCAGTTCTCATTGAATGGCGGTATTGTTGCAGAAAAGAAGTGAGATTTAGAAGTAAAATTTGGACCTAGCAGCAGACTACACTTTCCTTTATCAAGTCTCACACAAGTAGCCGATAAGGTCTTATCGGCTGTTGTTTCACTTATTGGCGCAGAGATATTTTTCCTGCTAGCGACTTCTTAATTAGGATTTGTGCTTATCACATTTGCAAACAGTTTGGACACAAACCCACAGTACAACCGACTGCTTTGATGACAGGTTACTAACAATGATGACAGATACGGGATTTTATGTCCTATGGAGGGTGGGTTATAATTTTTGGTCGGCAAAATTGTTAAAGAAGCCCTCTGGTACTCTGTGGTGGATGAGTACACTTGTTAGTGTTGAGAGACCCTACAGAAACAAGCTGACTTTATATCTTTCACAAATAAAGCCACACTTGATAATCAATTCAGAGGTTTCTCAAGAAAAGTCACAAAAAACGGCTATCTGTTCAGGTTGTGTGTCTCTCCGTCAAAGTCTGCGGTCTGCACTTATATACAATAAACTACTTTCATTCCGCTACATTTCTGCCAAATTTGAAGCCGCAGTTTGATTTTATAAAGTTATTGGAGCCCACCAAAGATGACAGGTAGAGGGAAAATGGCTGCCTTTGTCAACAGATACATTCTGAAGTGGCTGTCTTTGAAGACAGGTCATGAAATTCAATTTTAGTGGCTAACATTGATGACAAGTCATAATTATAGAAAGTTACTTTGAATCAACAAATTTCTTCAGCCTTTGATCTCAACTGAGAGCAAAAATGATCTTCCATATTGCATTCAGGTCAAAATTATCTTATCTGTCAGTTGGTTAACTGATATTGAGCATAAGCAAACAGTACCGATCCAGACCAGACACTGTAGAGAGAACAATGTGATCCATGGAGAAAGAAAAAACTATTTTTAATTCAAACAACTTGGGACGCTTCTGTGGCCTATATCAAGAAAGCTGATAGTAAACTTTCGACAACAAATTTTTTAAGAATTTTTTTTATTTACTCCAGACCCATTGTGGGCACAAGAGCTAAAATGGAACATGAAACAACATATTTACAAACATCCAAATGGCATGTCAAGAACATATTAATGCACTTAGGTTTCAAATATCACACTGATCAAACAGTGTGTGTCCACAAATCCATCTATTTTAACAGTTGTCCTGGGTGCCTAAAAGAACCGTCTCCATGGAGACGGCTCCTGTGAGCATCAATGACATTTTTTCATTCGTAAATAAGAAAACTGCCTTTAGTGCGGGGTCCAAGCATGCCAAAATATGATCTCGTAGTACTCAGCGTATAACAGCAGATTTTTGGTAAAAATGATTATATAAACGGTTATATTTAATAAATTTGCGTGTTGCCAATATTGAATCAAGGGCAGTAATTCGCTAGGCTGCTTCAAAGTTTGACGTCACAAGTATCAAAATTGCAGTCATTCATTTTGAAAGCCTCATTTCAACTTAATTTTCTCAGAAACTTTTGTATATTTTCAAGCAAAGTTAATGTATACACTTATCTACGGTGGGTTAATATGGTCATGAATAAGTATGGGTAAATAAGTTTCTTATACATTTTGTAAAAGGGGGTGTATCGAATGTATTATTTTCCTTGTAAGTGATGGGAACAAAATAATGTTTACACACATTATAGTCTATTATATGCGCACTTAGTAAGCAGAAAACCTTTTTAAAATGATTTGTTATTATTACATAATACGACAAAGAATATAATAGGTATATTTCACGAAACATGCTCAGTTAAGTTACAATAAGAGACAAAAAATCTGTTAAATGTTTCTGGTGATCACAATGTCAGTAATAATGTTTCATGAAATCAGTACTAATGCTATGGAAGCACCAACATGCAATATTCACGCGATATTCATAACTATATGTTGTAACTTACAATTAGAAGATCATAAAATAACTTGTTTCGAATAAAATGATTGTGTTATACTTAAAAGAAATAGTTTGTAGGGTGTTTTCCACTGAATAAGCATTTATCCTGCAATTTGAAAGCTCTCTTAACTTCTGATTCTGTTTCTGATACACATTCTTTTGGTTTGGTTGATAACAATCCATCAAGTTTGTACTGATTTGTAAAGTGTTGATAACACTGCCTGCGTCATTTATGTTTCCTCTTGACCGATGATTGCAATAACTGCTCTATATCATTAGAACAATAATCACGTGGATCATTTTCTAAGCTCAGCTTACAGACTATTTAACATAAACCTTTGAAAACTCTCCTCCCAAGGCTATCTACGCTTTCACTTTTGTGAGAGAAAACACAAAGTTCAGAACTATACTGTTCATACCTCCTCTTCTTGACAGGAGAAAAATCTATCTTTGGTTCTACACATTATGATGATTCCATGGCAACTTGCCAATGCTAAATAACTGAAGTGACAGTGAATTTGAAAATACCTGATTTTCATTAGTAACGTTGCCGTACGCTTCAATTCAATCTTTATACCTTAAAGACGTTTTCAAAATTTTCAAATTATGCAGGAATGCAAATATCAAAGCTAAGCCCCAACAATTCTTATAGAAGAGAGAAGAGGTACTTTCCGCTTTTAAAAAGAGAATTATAATAACCAGTATGTCCTACAAACATTTATCTAACGTTTTATAGACCAATTTGGCGTAGAAGGATAAGAAATTAATTCTAAATATAGAGTAAATTCTAATAGAGAAGATCAAAAAAGCAGACTAGTCTACGGACTTTCCTTTTACCACGAGTCTGCTTTAAAACAATTCTATTGCAAATTATTTCATGATATTTAACTAGTTTCAGCTACTCCTACACATAACCTGGTCGTTCATATAGGGCCATTTAACTCCCATACAATCTGTACACCTTCAGGAGGCACTAGACCCCTGTCGTCTTGGCTCAGCTTTCCGGCGCAGGTACAATTTATCAATTCAGATGCGGCACATTGGAGTTATTTCTTGATTGTATCCATTCCTGATCTTTGTCGCCATTTTATTAATCATATTGGGGTTACTCAATGCTCATTTGGGAGACTGATAAACGTATTGTATTACAGCTGAAACTAGTTTCCATGCTGCATTTAACAGCAGTGGTGTTCAACAGCGTACTTGGTACTGCAGGAAACCCGCCTTACAATGTTGCTTGTGTGATTATCGTATACAAACAAAGTGTTTCAGTACGTGTAACAAAAAAGTGACAATGAAAAATAAATCATGACTAGTGTAAAAGAGTAATGATTACAATAATTAGGTCAATGAAATAATAAAGATAAAAAACAATCGTGTGTAATGTACCTAAAATAAATTAGTACCACCAGGAAATGCCAAAATTACACACTGCAGCCCAACACACGACGCCGGGAGGAAGAGACACAGAGCACCAAAGACAATAAACAGCGTTAGCAAAAAGACAATTAAAGTAAAGCAACCAACTGTTCTTCCTTGGCCAGATGATTGCAAAAGTGAAAGGCCACTAAGTAATGCATAGCAAGGACCAATCACAACAGCCATCCCTCAAACAATGAGAGCACAAATAATCAGTGAATCAATAACAACAGAACCTTCGCCTAAGAACAGACAGAAGCCCAACCCACAACAAATTATGTATTTTACAGGCGCCTAATCTTCGCACTAGATTATGCAGTTGATAAACACAAACATTGTTTAGCTCGCGTGTATGTTCCCTAGCTTATGCAACGCATCATCGCAGAGAAATGAAAATAAAATGGCTAATGACCCATAGATAGTCAGAGCTAGCGAAAAACTCAAGTTGAGCCACGGAGGGTCCAGCCAAAGACAAGCATCAGGCACCAACCCCTTGATGAAAGTTTTAGGTCAGTTTCTTCATTGAGTCTGAGGCCTGACACACTGCCATGCAATTAAAAAGGAAACCATAGAAAACCAGGATAGATATACATGTACAACCAAGCATGCAGACAGTCGCACGATATCCATGCGATGTATGTCACAATGACAATTTTTCATTCAAAGGGAATTTCAAGTCTTATTAATAATTATTTTTATCAAACGTAAATTCCTTTGTAATTACTAATTTATTTTTACCACTCTGTTTCTTCATCAGTTTCTACCAAAACATTCACTATTTGCTGCAAAACAAGTAGGACGTCCGGATGTTTTAAGCAACTTAGTACGATCTCCCGACACAAGCTCTCATAAAAAGCTGAATTAAAAATGTAATAGGATTTTGATCATTAGGCATAGAAATAAACGTGCAAATTTCTGAGTTCTTATAAAGTTCACACTTGCTACAGGGAGGCGGTCTCTTACCCATATCGTATGATAATATGTTAAATAAGAATGAATGGTTATGTAGTTGCTGATGAAAATATACCAAACATCTTTTAAAAACTTCACAGAAAACTATTTAGAAAGACATGTTTTCATAAGATTTTGCTTTAAAACTCCATTCAATGGATCAGTAATAGTCATAAGTCGAAAATGAAAGTGGATGGCGTACATCTTTCCATACGACATATATTGATAGTAGTCACAAGGCACTATCAAATTACATATACATCATGGATTTACAACTTATGTATTGTCTGAAAGACAAGAAATCTAACAGATTGTCATCAATCAGATACTATGATATACCTTCCTACAGCAAACAAAATCATTTTTATGTATTGGTTATGCGAATTCGACGAACAAATGAGAGCTACTGTAACATAATATGATCAAAATTAGGGCATTGTCTTATTATCTCCCCTGCTTTCTTATACCTCATTTTCAGGATTGACAACATCAAGCAGGCACATGTCTTTAATACTAAATAAAAAAAACATGAGTACTGCGAAAAAATATTTTGGCATATTTGGACCTTGCAAATTATTACTGGTTGTTGATGCCAGTAGTGACCCTAAATTGATCATTCTCTTAAATTATTGTTTGTATTAATTGTACCGTGACAATGTAATATTACAATCGAATCATCCTGCAAAGAATTATCTTAAGAATAATACAATAATACTATTTTGAAACAAAATGGATTTATGTGTTACGACCTTTTGATTATAAGTTTCAACAATTAATAATGGATATGGCTGTTTTGTGATTGCATAATATTAGTATTGATATTATAAAACATTATTACTGACTTTGTGATCACCAGAAATATTTTATAGAACGTATTTCTCTGTCAATGAAACTTAACTCAGCCATTTTCGTGGAAATGGGTGTTATACGTTTTGCCCTTTTATGCAATAATACAACAATATTTCTTATTTAACTTTCTACGCGCTGCTTTCCCATATAATCGACTATAATGTGTGTAAAATGTATTTTGTTTCCTTTACTAATAAGGAAAATATTACATTTGATACAACCCCCTTTCGTGAAATTAATAAGAAACAAATATACCCATAACATTCATGACCTTAATAATCCACCGTAGATAAGAATTTCCAGTTTGAAATGCTGTTAAATATAACCTATATAATTCATTTCTTAAATGCATTGATATTGATTGAGAATATACAAAACTCTCTGAGAAATTAAGGTTAAAAAGAAGTTTTCGAAGTAAATTACCGCAATTTTGATATTGTTGACGTCATACTTTTGGGCAGCCTCAAGGGTAACTGCCCTTGATTTAGCCTTGGCAAAATGCAAATGTATGAAATATAACCTTTTATCTAACCATTTCCAGCAAAAACCTGCTGTTATACGCTGAGTACTACGAACTCATTTTCTATGTGACAATTGTGAATTGGACCCCACACTACTTCAATCATTCTGGCAAACTGGAGAAACTATCCCATCCATCAATGTCAGTGCAATCACTTAGATTTTAAATATCACACTGCTCAAACTATGTATAAATATTGGACTAACTCTCAAATCCATCTATTTTAACAATTTTCCTGGGTGCCCAAAAGAACCGTCTACAAGGAGACGGCAACCGTGAGCATTCATGACATTTTTCAATTCGTAAATAAGAAAACTGCCTTCAAAATGGCAAACTGGAGAAACTGTCCCATCAGTCAATTTCAGTGCAATCACCTAGATTTTAAATATCATACTGATCAAACAATGTGTATAATATTGGAGAAACTCTCAAATCCATATATTTTAACATTTGTCCTAGGTGCCCATAAGAACCGTCTCCAAGGTGACGGCTTCCGTGAGCACCCATGACATTTTTCCATTCGTAAATAAGAAAACTGCCTTCAATTTGGCAAACTGGAGAAACTATCCCATCCATCAATTTCAGTGCAATCACTTAGATTTTAGATATCATACTGATCAAACTATGTATAATATTGGAGTACCTCTCAAATCCACCCATATTAACATTTGTCCTGGGTGCCCAAAGAACTGTCTACATGGAGACGGCTCCCATTAGCCTACATGAGCATCCATGACATTTTCCATTCGTAAATAAGAAAACCGCCTCCAATCCGGCAAACTGGAGAAACTATACCATCCATCAATTTCAGTGCAATCGCATAAATTTTAAATATCACACACCGATCAAACAATGTGTATAATATTGGAGAAACTCTCAAATCCATCCACTTTAACATTTGTACTGGATGCTCAAATTAACCGTCTCCAAGGAGACGGCCTCCATGAGCATCCATAACATTTTTTTTTCAAAAGAAAGCGCCCTCCAACTAGGCAAACTGGAGAAACTATCCCATCCACCAATTTCAATTTTAACACCTGTTTTCTTTCTTTCTTTTTTCTTGCTATCGTACTGGCTTCGCTCAAACTTGAGCATTACGCCAGGGAGTGCTAATTTTGAAATTTTGATAAAAAAAAATAAGATAAAAAAACAAACTTTTGGCTACATTTTTGTTTAGTGAAGGAGTGTCCTCAACTCCTCTTTGGACTGGATTTTTGCCACAGAAGGAGACAGACTATTCCAATGTGGAATAGTTCGGGGGAAAAAGAGAATTATTCAGGGCATTACTCTATGTCTTGTGTCTGCGGTATTGGGCACTATGTGATGACCAGGTAGTTTTCAAACTTTGAGCAGGAGTCATATACATGTCTTTTTCAATACACACTGCTCCACAATGAATATTGTGAACGAGAAGCATGGAGGACTGGTCCCTCCAGGCCTCAAGAGATGGTCATTCAAGCTCATCAAGCATTTCCCCGACACTACTCGTGTTCGCCATCTCCTGCAGGTCCAGCGGGCTGCTGTCCTCTGAACTTTCTAAATCTGATTAATCTGAAGTTTCGAGTGAGGGCTCCAAATGGGTGCTGCATACTCTAGTTTAGGCCGAACCAAAGTTTTGTATGCAACTTCCTTAGTACTCCTAGGTGCAAAAGCCAAGTTCCTGCGAAAGAAATCAAGTGTCTTAGATGCTTAGGAAGAGATTTCTGAGACATGCTGACCCCAATCCATGTGATCAGTAATGGTGATACCAAGGTATTTTGCCGACTGAACATTTTGGGTGCTCAAAAGAACCGTCTCGATGAGGCGATCCCCCCGGAGCATCAACAACTTGTCTTCAATAATAAATATGAAAGCTAAATTCCAATTACTCAACAGTTAGATGTACCATTCTCCCGAGCTATTCTCCATTCTACCAACTAGAAAAGTTCTCAAATCCAGCCAATTAAATACTTGTCCTGGGTGTTCAAAAGAAACATCTCAAAGAACACAGTCTCCACACGCATTCACGACATGTTTTCATTTACAAACAAGAAAACTGACTTGGAATCAGACAACCTGGAGAAATTATCACAACCATCAATTTAAACACTCGTTGTGGGAGCTCAAAAGAACCGTCCCATCGGGGCCATCCCTCTGCGCGTCCACAGCACAATTAAATGAAAGCCCAATTACAATTACTTGCTAAACTACACTAACCTTCCTAGCACTCTCCCATCTACCAACATTAACATCGATTAGTTTAGCGTCAACTTGGGAAAATTCTCCCATTCATCCACTATAAAACCTGTTCAGGGTGCCCAAAAGAACCGTCTCAATGAGGCGATCCCTTTGAGCATCCACAACATGTTTTCAATCATAAATGTGAAAGCCATGCGCGGATCCAGAAAGTTTTGCCAGAGGGGGTCAGACCCTGACAACATTTTTTTTGGTGAGGGGAACGATGAACCAAAATAGCACTACAAGCGGGCCAGCATCGGCCCGCCAGCGAAACGCAATTTAAATTGCGTTTCGCTGGCGGGCCCATGATGGCCCAACATTTAATGTTGGCTTGGTAGCTTCGCGATTTTTCAGGGGATCGGGACCAGAATTGCTAAGAAACCCTATATTTTTGCGATTTTTCAGGGGGGTCCGGACCCCCTGTCCCCAGCTCTGGATCCGCACATGAAAGCTAGATTTCAATTAATCAAAGAGTTAGACCGTTCTCCTTAGATATTCCCCAATCTTCATGCACCAACTAGAAAGGTTCTCAAATCCATCCAATTTAGTATTTGTCATGGGTTTCCAAAAGAATCATTACTGTCTTCTTCTTCTGATCTGTATAAGCCTCCTCTTAACTAGGAGCACCCCTGGTAACAGGGTAAGATTGTCTGTCTCGTGAAATTGTATTCAAGGGACGTAACACAGTCGATAGTTGTTGTTGTTGTTGTTAAGGTGTCCAGCCTATACAGGCTCAGCAACTCTTGGAGCTGACAAATTTATTGGCAAAAACCACTATATTGTTCATTAAATTACCACAAGCGTATATAATATATTGATGATACAATGTTACAATAAATGTTAAAATTCCATATTCTGGCCTTTACACATAGATAAATATATATCACCATCCATAAATCTGAATATGTCGATTCTAGCTGTTCTTCTTATTACTCTGGATACAGTTCATCAGTTGATTATATATCATTAGTGATAATAATAATAATAATGATAATATTATTAGAAAGCCCCTCCACCAAATTCTTTATACAAGTAGTGCAGCATGCACATATATGTACACGATTATGCTAACTAACTGGATAAGTTGCTTGCCACTGAGTGCTAAGTCTATGTTTTGAAATTTCACTTCCTTAGGATAAGGCCCAGAATCTCGCAACGTTTCTGATGTAGAGAATAGCACAAATTCCTTGAAAGTTGTTCAACTTCTCTGATCACGTCTTCATCTAACTTAAGAGTTTGTCTGTTGACAGTCACTGAGCAATCCAATATTAACTCAACAAGCCTATTTGGGTTGGACAAGACTTCATTTACAACATTAAGGGGGTTCTTACGACTTAAGATGGTAATTAATTGAGCCTTAAAATTCACTCTTACAGCCTCAAGCCTAGAGCACCCTGCAATAAAGTGTACACGAGTCTCAGCCCCCTCCCCACAGAGCAGACAACACTCCCGGATCGAGCACCCACCGAATCTGGCTCGGTTTTCCTGCAGAATGTATGTTCCTGTAAGTAGTCTGAGTTTTGGGTACGCCCTTTTGATTGTCCTTACGTCATGGGGAATAAATTTCCATACTTGGTGAACCTGTCCAACCCGCATGGACTGCATATTCAGCCATTGTAATGAGACCTTTGCATCCGACGCCCACTCTTTTTCAACATAAGAGTCAATCTGCTTCTTTATCAGGACTTTCCACCCCTCCAAGGACTCAATATTGTCAATGACATGGTAAATGTTTGGGAGGTTATACTTGTATAGGAGGCGGTTACAGTCAGCAAACCAGCTCCTGCTTTCTATAGATTTGACTGCCAATTGACGCTGCGCTATCTCATACTCCA
Organism: Loripinus fragilis; assembly: GCA_964019695.1. Taxonomy (NCBI): domain Eukaryota; kingdom Metazoa; phylum Mollusca; class Bivalvia; order Lucinida; family Lucinidae; genus Loripinus; species Loripinus fragilis. The sequence goes on from OZ026515.1 coordinate 40,557,560, forward strand.
GTGTGTTTTTGTTTAGCAGGACATTACCTAGGAGTGTAAGTTTTCTTATATCAAGCTCTTGTTGGATCGGTCTTATGCCTAGGAGGCCATATGCAGCAGAGGTTGCAGTACCAACAGGGAGACACTGTATACGTTTCATTATAGAACGCTGCAGCTGTTCCAGCTGCTGAACATCTTTAGCACGCAGACAATACGTCTCCAGCCCATACAACATCCTCGGCAGGGCAAAGACCCTCCATAGGTGCGCAATGACCATCGGAGCAACACCGGAGGATCCATAGGCACCCGCCCCCATCATGGCGTACATCGTTCTTCGTCCCATTTGCACTCTGGCATCAATATCAACACTTCCTGAGCAGCTCCTATCAACCCCCAAGTGCACCTCCGAAACACTCCTCTGGATCTTGTCCTCCCCCAATGTCGGCATCCCATCGTCCTTCCCACAGGAAGCCACTTTACTTAGCTATTGGGGAGTTTGCTGCGGAATAGGTTCGGATTTTATCATTTATCATTTCACTTCCGGTCCTTAAAAACACAAGTTTGTGAACTAAACTTTAACAGCGGAATGGCATGCAGACACTCAATTAAACCTTTACTAGGTTGTCTTCTCAGGAAAAATAATCAGCTTTTTCAGGTTCATTTGCAGTTTATTCTCTTATTTTCGTCAAAATAATGAATCTTAAATTACCATGATTGTCATTAGTTTTCGCCACTGGCACTAGAGTCCCAAACTCCAATTAACCAGTGCTTCCGTTAGTGGACGTTTTGGGCGTTTTTACGCCCAGAAATCTCGCCAGGGCGTCCAAAAATGGCAGTGCAAACGTCCCCAGAGTTCCGAGGACATCCTCTGGCAAAACTAGCAGGTCTGGGGCATCTTGGAAACACGCGATCAAAATTCTCGAAGTTGGCGTGACGTCATATGTCAAGTGATTTACCTAAACAACACATCTGCCATGTTTGTTTAGGGGTAAGTCAAGCGATAAACTTGGTATGAAAAGAAATCAATAATAAGAGCTCCTGTAATTACACCCGTTATTGAACAATGTTGCTTGCTTGAAATCATTGATGTCCTTTTAAAAACTACCTGCTGATTGTTTAATGATGACCCGTTTCAGGGGACAAAAATATTTCAATATTGCACTCTTTCTGCAGGACGAGTGATGTACAATTTTCACTCGTCCTGCAAATACATGCACTCGTCCTTAAAAATTTTATGCAATAAAGAAAATGGGGGGGGGGGGGAGGGGTATGGTGTTTTTGAAGTTCCTTATACCACAGCTAAAATAATATTTACCCACTGCAGTCAGTTTCATAACTGCATCCCATACACTGACAAAAAGAGTTTTACATTCAATACTCAGTCTCATGTTGCGACTTTCTTTTCTCAAAATCGCGTTTACTTTCCGCTTTTTCTGCAGGAGACATTTTAGCAGAATTACAACAGTCAAGAAGAAAATTCAATAATTACAGCGATACAGTCTGTCAAACCTATTTCATTGATGAAAATGCGCTCCAAAAAAATCAATATTCACTTAGATACAGTCTACCACACTACCGCGCATTATACTGCGCAGCTTTTATTCGCCATTTGCAATCATAACATGCGGTTTCTACTTTCGGAATTGAAAAGGAATGTGGCTCGATGAAAAAGCTTTGTGCCATTCAGAAAATGCTAGTTTCACCAGCAGATTTTAGCACTCATCCCGAAGGACGAGCGCTTTGGGAAGAATCACTCGTCCTTTCTAAAATCCACTCGTAAATACAAGCGGACGAGTGGAATTTTTGTCCCCTGCCTTTAATAAATGACCCGAAGCAATGTATTCCATGTTGATTGCACATTCTTTATTACCAACCGTATGCTAGTGTGAAAAGTGAATCTTGAAAGTTGAAGTTGTAAAATACATGAAGTCTGATTCTGGGAGTTTCCAACATTGACATGGGGCTTCTGTTTTGATAGGATGATGCCGAAAAATGACCTCAGACTGCATGCGGGGATCCAGGAATGCAAAAATATATAGAAAAGACAATATAGAAAGACAAAACATAGAAAAAAAACCCATCAAAATCTTTTCGAAATAACATCGAAAAAGTTCAGCAACATTGAAAATTTATTTCCATCAATTTTACAACAACAAGACATTTTTGGATATTTGAGGTAGGCCTAGCGAACATTAATTTAGCGACCAATAAACCATAAAAGTGCAATAGATTCTATCACTGCTAGTTTAGTTTTGCGATAAGTTATCACATAACGTTGTGGGCCAAGCCCTTCAGGTACTCCATACATGAATGCCCGTTATTGCGGACACACCCCTTTCCTCAGAGCTTGTTTTCCCGACTCAGTGTTGGATTGCTCTCCATCGAGAAATTCCAAAAAAATCCAAATATTTGAGTAAGCCTGGCCCAGAATTGAGCTTATTCGTTGGTGCCAGTCTTTCTAACAGACCAAATAGATGGCGGATAGCTTAGTCCATTGAGCGAATGTTAAACGACGCATAGCAATCGTCAAGCGGTCAACTAATTAAATTTTTTTCACACTTATTGTTCTATTATTGGTCGTTCTATTATCCATCGCTCTATTTAATGTTGCTTCTATGTTTGACACACCTATTAAATGTCATTTCCCTCTTTTGTCTTTCTATGTTTTGTCGTACACCTGGGAGGGGGGTGGGGTGGGGGAGGGGTCCAGGTCCGACGGCCAGAAACAGCCTGGAAAAGTTTTTTTAGTCCTCAACTTATTTACAGTTTACAGAGGGGGTCTAATGGTTTTATTACTGAGAAAACTACTAATTTTCCAAGGAGTTATTTTAACCATTTTTGGACCCGATTCAGCCAAATAGTAGTTATCGTCTCCGGCCTTGAAACGAGACGTATACTTCTTGTATCAATGGTCGCTGCGGCATAAAAAGCCCAACCAGATATTCCAGACATCATTATTATGATCATATACATACTTAACAAACATAATCATACAAAAAAGATAATAAAAAATAAGCTTTTTGACCAATTTTTGGTCCGATTCGGTGAGCTTCAGTTCCACTGGACGCTAAACAAGACGGACCTCTTCTTATATCAATGGTCGCTGTGACCTGAAAAGTCCAACCTGATGATACAGACCAACAATCCAGCTCCTTCATCGTAAAATGCAATGATAATAAATTCATGAGGGGGACTTCCAGGACTCAATTCATGTAAGCAGCAGTGTCTCTCTTATTTTGTTTTAAAATACTCGCATTTTTAGAGGTGTTTCAAAATGATGCACCAGGTACAGTGTGTTTCAACGTAGTAATAAGGGGCTAAGAAAGTAAACTTAAACTCTAAAAATGAGTGCATGGGCGGATCCAGAGGTGGAATACGGTCCGGACCCCCCCCCCCCTGGAAAATCAAACGTTCTATATGTTTCTATAGAAATTAGCATCTTGACCCCACCACCACCATCATCCCCTCCACACCTCAACGAAAAAGTACGACCCCCTTGGTTAATGATGAAACCCTGAAAAACAATAATTTTCCTTAAAATAAACCATTGAAACCCCTCTGAAACCCTGAAAAACAATAGTTTTCCTTAAAATAAACCATTGGACCTCCACTGTAAAACTATGAAATACCTAATTCTAGGTTGTGAGAGCTTTTTTCCGTCAGTTGGGTCTGGACGATTCCTGGATCAGCGCATGAAGTTTTTTCGGCTTGTCCGTTTGTTCTTCCATCTTGCCCTTCCAACACTAGCCTATACCTGCAACGTTTTTTGAAAGGTCATTCTTTTTCATGTTTGGGTTATCTTTCATACTAAGCTATGATAAGATAGCACTGTTGTGCTGAATTCGGCAACATTCCAATAGAGCTGCTTCGTAGCTGTATTTGAGGGAAGCCTTCAACTACTGTCACTATACTCAATACATATGTAGGCCATAAGTTGGCGGTGTGAACCAAACAAGCAACTCTAGCTCTCTATTAACTGACCCACTGAGCCCTTTAGTTATGGATAAGAAAAATAGAATAGGGGGGCTGTAGGTTTCTTGCGACTGCTCCAACTGGCTAGTTTTGATTGTAAGGAGAAAATCAATAGTGGAAAACCCTATAGCCGGGGAGATGCGGGGGGCCTGGGCGGGGTTAAGATAACTAAGAAGTCATGTAAATACCAACACAATTTTGAGAGAAGAAACAAGGACTGTACACTGTTCAAGAAAAAGGTTTTTCACATAATGAACAAGAAAAACAAGGTCATTGGACAATTTTTCTCCAAAAATAGAGCCAATCTGACAGGGCTGCACACAGGTTGATCTGTAATACATTTCTACCTCCCAAAGAAGGAAAACCTATCTTTATCTTGTATTCTAATAAGAACATGAAGTGAGACATTTAAGTCAATGCCTGTCTGTTATTGAATGTTGTAATGCAGTATTGTCACGCTTAGGGATGTCTGTTACAACGCAAGGTGGTTCTGGACGACAATTCGTTACGGGCCCATGACGACTGCTTACCTGTGCTGGACGACAGGTAACGGGTTTTAGATGACATATTTTGGGTTTTGGACGACAGTGGAAAGGGGTAACACACAGTGACGTCGCAGAAAATGGTAATATAGTGGGTTTGGCTATTTTGAATCATTACTGTCATATTAGTGTTTGTAAGTTCGGCATTAGAACTACAAACACCATAGATATTTTAGTTAAATTGTAAAACTCTGGTCTGGAAAAGAAACTTCAGAAATATGTAATTTGTGATTAATTACCTGCTTTCCCATCATGAAATAAGCATAAATGGTCAGACAATAGATCTCACATGATTGTTCAGTCAATTCTAACATATCCGTCTTAAAAGAAAACTGAAAACTTCTAAATTTTTTCTTTTTAAATGTTACTGGCTAGAGACGACTGTGTAACAGGCAATTGACGACGTCAGTTTTTCTGTAACAGATGTGAGACGACATTTTCTTTCTTTCAGGAACACTTGAGTAGATGTAAATATTGCTCTGAAGTGGAATAACGTAGTTTTCTTTATATTTGGGAGGGTATATTACTGAATATACGGTGGGAAATCTTGTTTTAGGGAGATAAAAAACAACAGACGACCACTGGCTCTGTAAACGTTCACCTGATATATGGGTTTGATATACGCACAAACTATATACAAAACCAGATGCGAGTTCAACAAAGAGAGCGCCGTTGAGCGCTCTTTGTATTGGTGCCAGGTTTTAGACATTACAATTAAAGACCGGAACAAGAAGTGCAGGCGAACGCTTGCATTGTTGAACTCGCATCTGGTTAACATGGCTGAGCAAACCTTGATTCTGTTCACGCATTATCATTCCATTGTCATTTAGTTGATTATATAGCGCTAAGTTCAATAAATGCCATAAAATTCGTCATTGTCACATTTTCACATATTAAAGTAAGACAGACCGCAAAGATCAGGAAAGTTGTAAAGTTTAACCTAGATGTAAAATAGGTTAAGGTCAACACATGGTTATCATTTGATAAAATGTGATGCTTTGACCTTGACCTGTTTTACAGCAAGGTCAAGTTTTGTAACTTAAAAACTATAGCAGCCTGCGATCTGAAAGTTGGTAGTCACAAGCACTGCTTGATGTTGCGCAGGTATATTTTTTTTGAAGATCAAGCATTTGAACCAACAATGATAGGCTGGACTCCTAGATGCTACAGGCCAAGTTTCATGGAAATCAAGTATTTGGATCCAGAGAAGAAGATTTTTGAAGGGTGTTTATACATGGGCGTAGCGTCTGGCCATTTGACGCAGATTTCATGAACAAACATTCATTTCCCCTATCTATTGAGGCTCAACACAAAATTTGGCTTTTTTAGCCAAGCTGTTTAGGAGATGTTTGAGCATTGTGAACGGCAGGTGGATGCAAGAGCATCAGGACAGACGCTGGAGCATAGATATACAATAAGCTCATTCACCTAAGCCTTCGACTCAGGTATCTGAATTAATTGTAATATATGGGCCAGGAACACTTTTTTCAATTTATGAACATGTACTTAGGAGTTCGCACATGTTCAAATCCATGTTCTCTCTCTCTCATTACATTCTAAAACTTCCTCTGAGGGCCCCTCTTCAACGACATAACTGAATGCCATTTCACCCTTGGCCAAAACAGAAGATTCTTGAGTGCAAGATATATTTAATAAATCCATTTCTGTCGTCTCCACCTGCGACGCTGTCGACAATAACCTGTAACAAAATATTTGCAGTCGCTACACATCTGTAACATGGAAAAATGACTGCAGTGCATTCGTTTTGGTTTTAAAAACATGCTTGTCTAAAGTAAGCAGATTTATAAGAAAAATATTTCTTCGACTATGTGATGGACAATGCAATGTCTAATCATATCAAGTCATAAAATGTTCAAAGAAAACAAAAGTGAAAGTTCTAAATAAGGATACGCCGACATGTGTAGTAGTAAAATATAGTTTCAAGAATAATAATGTATCATATACGCGTTTACTGGATACAGTGGCCAAGCTCTACAGGATTAATTAACTTTAGACAAGTGTCTTGTATAAATATACAAATTCAGAATAAGATACTTGCGGTTTATTACATGTCTTAAGTCTCCCGAAAACGATATACATTCAATAAAACAAGCCTATATTTAGAAATGTTTCGTCCGGGACCCGTAACGTACTGTCGTCCAGAACCACCTTGCGTTGTAACAGACATCCATAAGCATGATTGTTAAAGTTAAAGGCAATACTTTTTAGGATACATGACACATCAGTGCCTAAAACCCTGTGATCAACTTGATCCATCTTCTTCATAGTAAGATTCCTCCCCTTCATAACTAGTCCCCTTTATGCATAGCTAGTCCCCTTCCTTCATAATATATGGATTATTCTTTAATTACAGGCGATTAAACAAAATTGATTGGTGACATATATTTATTATATATCAAAACAAAGTCGTATAAATTAATATAGAAATTGTAAAAAGTTGATAAACGGTTCTTTGCGGTATGTTTAGGCTGAAAATTTACATGACCTGAAAATACACACACTGCTGCGCATACACGTCAACACTGATTTCAAAGCACAGCAAATGCTTCCAACAGATAGACTGCAGGTATTTGTTCTTATGTCATTGGCCCATCAAATAGCATTCTCCGATTTTTGAAAAACCTCTTAAAATGTGAGTAATAGATAACAAAACAAGAGAACACGCTGTTTCTTACACAAATCAAGTCCCAACCTGCATTGTAGGAAGTCCCTCTAATGAATTTATTATCATTGCATTTTACAATGAAGGAGCTGGATTGGTGGCCGTGATTATTATGATCATAAACATACTTTACAAACATAATAATAATAAAAAAAAGTTTAAAAAAAAAAGAGCTAAACAGCCAATTTCTGGCCCGATCCTGTGAATACACAAACCGGCTTTTTGGATTCCAAAAGTGACGTCATTCTCGCTCTGACCGTCTACGCATCAGCCAGCTGCATTGAATCTGTGTTAAATGTGGGTTAATGTTTTGAGAAAAATTGTGTTTAATAGCCAAAGTAATTTCAAAACTTGTTTGTTTTCATTGATATTCAGTCAAAATACATCTTTCCGATAAATGAAGGTTCCGAAAAACAATCGTTTATTCATTTAAAAGGCAAAACATTAGGCTGTGGGAAGTCCAGAAGTGTCAAGCAGAAGGCTGATATTTTCTCACAAATAAACATATAAAAACTTTAAACATTTAAAATTGTGGTTTGTTTATGCAATATAATGATTAACAGAGTGAATCCTCCTGCTTGTCTGCCAGTTTCTCTCTCTCTCTCACACACACATACCCACAATATCATCTCAAAACGGGTGATTCCTGACAGTCCAAAATGTTGCTTTAGTAGGCTAAAACAGTTGACTTATGTGTAAATGTCTGAAAGAAATAACCATACTTCCTACATGGCCACGCAGCGCAGTCGGTCACATGTCTGCCAACAGGTGCGGGTCTGACTGCAGATCCAGGGCTCGCGAGTTTGATCCCTGCCCGGTCCCATGTTTTCATTGAGATTGATCATGAAAGAATTTCTATGGTCATTCTCCTCCCTTCCGCTGAATCATTCAAGAAGGGTTGTTGTCAGTTACAATCGAAAGTATGTGCAGGAAATACTGGTTAACTGCTTGTTCAAGCTTGCCCAGAAAAAAATGTGGTTAGGTGAACTGACCGTCAAGCCATGACCATTGGTGTTGACTTGGGACGTAAAGCTACAAAATAAACTATAATTTTATGTTAAATGTGTGCTTTTAGTGGTTGACACTATCCTAACACATCCGTTTTCATCACCCTCTGCTGAATAAATGGACTACAAGCCCCGACTGGCGCAATGAGAGAAGCCTTATCATCATGTTTTTTCACAAATATGTCTTAAGAATGTGTCATTGGTGTAATAAAAGGGGGTTATATAAAAGATCAATAAGGATGCCGACAGTTTCATAACATATTTTAATAAGTCTGACATAATGGCCAATGCAACAAAACTGCATTCGTTCTCCATCAGTTAAATTGTAATTCATTGTTGTGCTTTTGGAAAAAAATTTAATATATTTTTCTTTCTGCCTGTCCTGTCCATCCACCTGCCTGTCTGTCAGGACATGTGTATTTATGTTTCTATCTGTCAGTCTGTCTGAACATGCTCATGAATGTTTCTTTCAGTCTGCCTGTCTGTAAATGCGCATATATGTATCTATATATCTGTTCATGTGCAGATCCAGAGATCACAGGTAATATTAGGTTCTATAGAAATAAGCATTTGGACACCCCCCTCCCCCCCTCACCCCCCTCGATCCTGTGAATACACGAACCGGCTTTTAGGAATTCCCAAAGTGATGTCATTCTCGCTCATTGACCGTCTACGCATCATTGGCCGTCTACGCATCAGCCAGCTGCATTGATATAGGAAGTTGATATGAGGCTGTAGGAATTAAGAAATTCATGAAGGCTCCGCACGCCAAAGATGCTCTATTCTGTTTTGGCTACAAGAGGTTTTAATATTGCTACAAGGTAGGTGACAACAAAATTTCGAATGAGTCTGAGCATATGCTCAGGTCCCAATCGATTAATAGCCATAAATTATTTGTTCTAATTTAATATAATGATTAACACAAACACACTATTTTTGCTCTATTTCAAACTTTAGGCCACTTGGCCTTTATCAAGAAACAAATGTATGGATTTATGTTGTGAGCTACATCTCCACTGTCTAATCTAATATCATCTCCACTGTGTGTCACAGTGTCAAAAAAGCTATTATGATCTGCCTAATTCAGTATTTTCAGGTTAACTTTCTATATATTTCTGGTTGGCTTAGACAGTGTCTAAGCCAACCAGAAATATATAGAAAGGTAGCCTCAATATGCTGAATTAGGCAGATTATAATAGCTTCTTTGATTAATTTTCAGATGATCTAATCATATTTTCAGATTACCTAAACATAACTAATCATTTAAACTTGAAGATTATTCATTTTGTAGGTACCCTGCAAGTTTTAAAGTTTGAATTTCTAAAGGTCAGGATTTTGTAAAATTTTCACCCATCTACAGTAAAACCAGTGTAAAACAGCCACTCAAAAATAGACATAACAAAGATCTTAATTACAAATGGTAGCTTAATGAAGGTCAAAAGTATTGCATAATGCTCCAAGGGGAGCATTCTGCAATACTTTTGACCTGCATTAAGCAATAATTGGTCTTGAAAACTAATTTTCAGTCTTTTTGAGAGTGTCAGTTTTAATGTAAATGGCATTTTTTGATATTCCAGGGAAAGCCAGCTACACACCTGTTACAACATCCTATACTTTCTCGACCCTTTGTCACCACTGTACGATATTGTCGCCAGAGTAAAGATGGTGATGGGGAACCAGCAGAAAGACCAGAATATCCTGAAAAGCCAGAAGGTCAGAAGGGTTACGTACCAAAAGAAGTTGACTGGCAGACAAGTGTAGAATATATGAATAGCACAGGTAATGTGTGCGGATCCAGAGGGGGGGCAGGGGGTCCGGCCCACCCCTCTGAAAAATCACAAAAATATGGGGTTTCTTAGCAATATTGGTCTGGATCCCCTGAAAATCACAAAGCTGCCAAGCCAGCATTCAATGTTGGGCCATCATCGGCACACCAGCGAAACGCCATTTAAATGGCATTTCGCTGGCGGGCCCATGATGGCCCACTTATAGTGGTGTTGGATCCTCCCACCCCTCATCAACTAAAAAACAAAAAAAAACAAAAAAAACATTGAAGTTGGTGAACCCCCCTGACAAAACTTTCTGGATCCACACATGGGTAACCATTGAAATATATTAACTTACCCTGTTACCCATATCAGACCAATGAAATCCAATGTTGTAGATTTTCTATTTCTCATCCAAAATTTATGTTGTGAGTACTCAAAAAGAACCATCTCATTGTTTTAACCAATGGATAAACCAGGCCGCGTAGCGCAGTCGGTAACGTGTCTGGCTACAGATGCGTGTCTGACTGCAGATCCAGGGGTCGCGAGTTCGATCCCGGCCCGGTCCCATACTTTCGTGGAGATTGATCATGAAATAATTTCTACGGTCATTCTCCTCCCTTCCGCTGATTCATTCAAGAAGGGTTGTTGTCAGTTACAAGCGAAAGTATGTGCACAAAATACTGGTTAACCGCTTGTTCAAGCCTGCCCAGGAAAAAGTGTGGTTAGGTGAACTGACCGTCCTGCAATGACCATAGCTGTTGACTTGGGACGTAAAGCAACAAAACCAACAATTAACCAATGGATAAGAAAATATGTACAGTTAATGCCCAAGCATTTTTGTTTATATCGACCTATGTGCATGTTTAGTATATCTTTTCATTCCTAGAGACTTAAGGTGACCAACAAGTGTGGATCCAATATCAAAGAAAAAAAATACCTACATCAGGTGGCAAATAATCGAAGGGCCTGCATCTTCCATCCTTCTACCAGTTAAAGCTTTACCTGTAAGATCATTCACCACCTGCCTGTATATTTGGTATATGAGATTTTATTATACCCCTTGCAAACTTTGTTTGTGGTGGGTAACTATACTGTTTTCAGGTTGTCCGTCCGTGCGCGTTCCGTCCGTAACGTTTTGTTTCCTTAATATCTTGAAGAGCCATTGCTGGATTTTCACCAAACCTTGCAAACATGTTCATAAATGCAAGACAAATACTTTAAACAAAAAAGTAAGGGCTAGGGGCTTATTCTATTAGAGTTATTTCCCTTTGTAGTTCTAAAGGGCTTTTTATATAGGGCTTTATGCTTATGTTGTTATAGTCCATTCACAGACCGATCAACTCCTCCCACAGCTTTTGATGGAACAATTTGATACTTTTCCTATACAATGTAGACACATTGAACATATGCATGAAGGAGATTGGTTCAGAAAAAATAATTTTTGACAAAATGACAGCTGTGAGAACTTAGACAATTTTTCCCTAATATGGCTTTGGTATATGCATTGATGGTGCCTTCATTGGCCAATCAACTTCTACCACAGCTTTGATAGAACAATTTGATATTTTGCCTATACAATGTAAACATATTGAACATATGCATGAAGGAGTTTGATTCAGAATAAAATAATTTTTGACAAAATATTTTTGACAAAATGACAGCTATGAGAACTTAGACAATTTTTCAATTATTTGGCTTTTGTATATGCATGGATAGTGCCTTTATGGGCGGATCAACTCCTACCACAGCTTTTGATGGAGCAATTTGATACTTTGCCGCTACAATGTAGACATAATTGGCATATGCATGAAGGAGTTTGCTTTGTAAAAAATAATTTTTGACAAAATGACAGCTGTTAGAACTTAGACAGTTTTCCCCTAGCAAGGCTTTTGTATATGCATAGATGGTGCCTTCATCGGCCGATCAACTCCTACCACATCTTTTAATGGAGCAATTTGATATGTTGCCTATACAATATAGACACATTGAACATATGCATGAAAGAGTTTGGTTCGCAAAAAATAATTTTTGATAAAATGACATCTATAAGAACTTAGACTATTTTTCTGATATAAGCTTTGATATATACAGCTTTCATTTGCACAGATTCTACTGAAATCTTCTTTTCACAGATTCTACTGAAATCTGTTTTTCAAAACTAGGGTCAGCTGGTTTGAACTATCACTTGCCAAAACTAAGTTTTTTCACTGACCCTTACTGTGCGGGGGGTATCTAATAAGCATTGCTTATTGACTTTTTTCATTGTAACTAATTTTTGTGTACTATACCTTCTGTTTTGAAGCAGGTAATTGACCTATATATTTATACATGAGTGAAGCATTCTACCACTGAGCCACTGCGCTCCCTCACCCATGTATATATATATATATATATATTGTTCATGTTTTTTGTAGCATACCAGAAGACGTATGGTAACCAAAAGGTCTGGACCCAATACCGAAGAAACTTCAAGGGACAGTATCCACCTGAAACAAGGAAGAAATGTATTGTAAGCTGAGCTAGATATGATACCAGGCCCCGGGGCTATAAAACTTTTTCATGCTCAACTCAGCTGAGCATGAAATTTCAACTGCATATAATGGGTAAAATGCTTGAAAAATAAAGACCTTTCTTGCTTTTATAAGCTCTTGCATGTTGTATTTATCATGTTTATTACTGTTAAAATGCCAACATTTGTTGCATTTTAACATATATAAGCATGATCAATTTCATTCTCAGTTCCGCTGAGCATGAAAATTTCCAAGGTCAGGGGAGAATAGCCCTATGATAAGGGGAAGAATAGTCCATCGATACCAGTCTGATAACACACCAGGCCTCCAGATAAGAGTGTGTATTGGAAAATTATTTTCTTTATTTCTCATCCAAAAGACATATTATGTTGTGGGTACTTAAAAGAACCGTCTCAATGAGACGGTTCTTTTGAGCACCCAAAACACATGTTGAAATTAATGGGTAAGAAAATAATTAAATTTTTACGCAAATAAAAGTTCCTTATCTGGAACTGTGACACACAGATTATATCAGGGGGAGAATAGCCTCATGATACATGTACCAGGAGAATAGTTGATGATTCCAGGGGGAAATAGCTCAAAGAACCCGGGGGGTGTAACCCATTTCATTAAGATGGATTTTCCCATACATATTGATACAATGAGTATGGGATTGTCCATTTTGTATTTTTAGTGGTCGTAGTCTCATACATCAAAACTTTTGTAATGTAATTAAAGTCTTGATGATTTTGGAACTTTACACACAAGAGAAACGTCATAAGACCTCATACAGAGCACAAGAGCATTATAATTCTTTATGTTTTTTTTTTCAGTAATGTTGTGTTTACCCTTTAAGATATTGGTTTATAGTTAGAAGCAATTTTCAGATCATGATCTCTTATCTGGAGGCCTTATAGAGGTGGTAACAAAAGATTAACTTTCTTATTTTATAGTACAAGCATTGTGTGTGCCCAAAAGAATATTCTCAATGAGATGTATAATAATGGGACTGGTTAAACTTGTTTAAACTGATAAATAAGAAATTCAAACATGCCTTGCCTATATTGCTAATGGAAAAGTCAAGTGATACGCTGAGTATCAAAAACTGGGGTACTAGCTTGACAGTATTTACCGCCATTCGGTGGCTACCTCTTAGGTTTTTATGCCACCAATTTTCCCATAAAGCCTCATAATATTAACATTAGATGGTGTAGTATTGTTTTATAATGAATGAACATTCAAAACATATGTCAAATTATGTCTTATAGTCCAAACTAGATTTAAGGGAATTTCTAACACTCTGTTCAAGATGTCAGAATCTTTATAGAACCTAAAGGAATCAATCGTATTTTCAATCTTGAAGTTTTTTGGGTGTTAGATTTAAAATCAATACCTGCTGGCAGTGATTTGTTGCTTAATATACACTGCCTGTCGATCAGTTGTAAATCACTCAAGTTGGCTCATATTTTATCCTCTTTTAACAACTGATCTGCAGCCACTGATATATTAAGTAAAAAATCACTTCTGGTGTGAATCTTTATTTCTTAAATTAATTACAATTTAATGCTCACAATTTTTCGTTATCTGGACCTGTGGTATGTCAATTATATTCATGTACTATATTTTTTCAGAGAGCTGGACTTGTAAGTACAGGAAGTGCCTGTCCCATTTGTAGAGATGATTTCTTGGTGTTAGACTATAGGGTAGGTTAACATCAATGAAATATGGGATGCGTCGCGACAAAACTTGTCTTCGGGGTTTCCGATAAAGTGATATTCAAACTATCCTGCTCAGCTACAGAGACAAGCTAGAACATTGAAACTTCGCTTGTAGAATGTCCAGACATTATACTCTCTGTCAAGGGAACAACAAAGGTGCTGATCAGACTGCACGTATGTGCAGGCTGGTCTGCGCCTTTGTTGTTCGCAAACCCCCAAAGACGTAATTTCTCGTTACGAGGCCCATATCACAACTGCTACAAACTCGAAAAATTTGTGACATTTTTTTGTCCAGGAAAATAAGGCTTAATATTTCAACTGAATCATTTGCTGACAGATTCACTTGAAGTTTAAGTTTTAATTAAAGTAGTGACAAAATCTGAAAGGGTCATGTACAGCAAATTTGGTGTGCCATTTTAAGGGTTAAAGCATCAAAGATCACGCCTGAGTTTATATAACTTTTTTTCATACTCATCTCAGCAGAGCAAGAATTTTATCCTGCTTATAAATGTTAAACGTCATCAATTGTTGACATTTTATCATTTATAAGTAGGAATCTTTGGCATTTAACATTTATAAGCAGGATAAATGCAGTATCTGATAGTTGTAAAGCAAAAATTCTGTTATTTTTCAGCATTTTAGTTTGTATGAGCAGTGGAAATTTCATGCTCATTTGAGTTAAACATGAACATGGTTTTATAACCTTGGGATCCGATCAATTATCAAAGGAGTAATGTTATGCTTCAATCCATGGCCGATTTCATCCTTTCCGAAATATTCTCATGCCTGCTAAATACTTAGAGGGCACATTTATAAAGCAGAATTATGCTGTTCTTTGGGTTCTCATTTTAGGATTACCTTATGCGAAGTTTCGTGAAAATTAAACCCTCACAAAATGGCAGAATGCTCCCCATGCATTAAGCGTCGCGATAATAAGTCTAGAAAAACAATTTTTGGTCTTTTTAAGAGTGGCCATTTTACACAGGTTTTACTTATGAAAGCTCTGTTTGTGGAATTGCTTTTACAATGTGTTTTTAGATTGAATTAAAGACAAATATGCAAGATTTTTTACTGGCAAAGATAAGAGTAACTATATTTTTTCGGAAAAATAGGTGAGAGAGGGCTTGTGCTAAAATAGATACAGTTTGCTAAATCTTAATTCAATTCTTAGCATGCTGGAAAATTTTGCCTTCAATCTGCTGATTTTTTTTCAAGATTGAAATTTTTCAAGTAATCTTTCCAGAGATACCATGATCAGAGTGTCAAACAGTTGTGATCCAGATCTGGCCCCGCTGATCTGGGTCCAAACTGTTTGAAAAGATTATCAACAGACAACAAAAAAAATAGAGTCAGCTGTATAGTACATTTAACCATTTTCATACTAGTGACCACTAAATGCAGACTGACAAATGTTGTACACCCAGATAAAATGCTGCATAATGCAGCATTTTATCAGGTTCTACACTGTTTCCTAAGACATAATCAATCTTCAGAGGAAAAAAATACAATTTTCATTTGAAATCTTCTATCCCCGGATCCTCAAGCCTGTCGGATGAAACTCTTAGCCATAACCCCATCTCCATATGACCTTAGCTGCTGGTGGGACGTTAAACACAAACTGACTCGCTCATTTGAAATTTATAACCTGTGATACAGTAAAACCTGTCTTAAGTGGCCTCTCAAATGACAAATGGTAGCTTAATGAAGGTCGAGAGTATTGCAGAATGCTCCCCTTGGAGCATTCTGCAATACTTTTGACCTGCATTAAGCAATAATTGGTCTTGAAAACCAATATTTGGTCATTTTGAGAGTGACCGTTTTACACTGGTTTTACTGTATATACAATGGACCATCCCATGTTTATTGCATCAAACAAGAAGGAGGAATCCAATTAGTGCATAAAGGGTTAATGAATAATTCTATATAATTTCAGAACTTGAAGTTGTTAAAGCAGTTTTTGGCGGAAGGATCTGATGAACCTTTACCTACTAAAACGACAGGCATTTGTCAAACTCAGTTTAAGAAACTACAACTTGAAATTGCCAAAGCTGTAGACCATGGTATGTACACAGGTTTAGATAAACAATTTTTTGAGCGTGAAATTGTTAATATTTTCTTACCCATCAGTTTTAACATATGTTTTGGGTGCTCAAAAGAACCGTCTCATTGAGACGGTTCTTTTGAGTACCCACAACATATGTTTTGGTTGAGAAATAAGAAAATTAGTTTTTCTTTACGCACTCTTAACTAAAGTCTTGTATGTACATTAACCCATATAAGCATAGCATACTTTTTGTGGGACTTAGGCAAGTGGGGCAAACCCAGATCAGATGCCGCAGAATGTGACGCCTGATCAGGGTCTCCATTGTTTCTTTACAAAATCTTCTATTAAAATATATCAGGGTTCGCGCTACCGATCGCCATTGTCGCAAAATGCGAAGAAATAATAAATTTGGCGCAAAAAATATTAATTTGGCGACAACTATTGGCGAAAGAAAAATCGCAAGTAAATTTTTTTGTCTGGCCTCGGAATCGTCACCTCCGGCTACAAGTCATTGCCTCGTGCCGCTTAATGGTCATCAATGTGTATCTTAATTGTCAATTAACACCCCAATTATCGACCGCACAATTCGGTAGCTGATCAAGTCAAACCGGGACACGTGCTGATAACCTCGGACCCAGCATAAATGTTTATTGGGTCCGAGTGATAACCTACGGCGATGGGCACACACTTTTAACAGCTGCTACCGATAACGGTCATAATTACAGTCTATAATATACATGGTGCCATGCTGTGCATGAAATAAACTGCACCATCATCGTGACATCTTTGCTTTTTGTGGTCAATAATAATAGTCATTACATAGCTTTCTGAATTCTTAACTTTAAACATGTTGAAAAGACCGCTACATCGACGTCCACGAAGAAGAAAAAATCAAGTGTCACTTGCAAGCTCACTTTCCACTCGTAAGAAGATAGATATATTGCTTCGAGCTTTCCATCAAACGTTGTGAGAAAGGAGAAAGATTTGCATGGTGTTCTCTGTGCCATTCTTTCATCTGACGGCATCACTCACTAGACATTACCAGGCCGGTGTACGACAAAACATAGAAAGACAAAAGAGAGAAGCGACATTTAATAGATGCGTCAAAACATAGAAGCGACATTAAATAGAGCGATGAATAATAGAACGACCAATAATAGAACAATAAGCGTGAAAAATTTTAATTAGTTGACCGCTTGGCGATTGCTATGCGTCGTTTAACATTCGCTCACTGGACCAAGCTATCCGCCATCTGTTTGGTCTGTTAGAAAGACTGGCACCGACGAATAAGCTCAATTCTGGGTCAGGCTTACTCAAATATTCGGATTTTTTGGAATTTCTCAATGGAGAGAAATCCAACACTGAGTCAGGGAAACACGCTCTGAGGAAAGAGGTGTGTCGGAAATAACGGACATTCATGTAAGGGTTGGTCGCTAAATTAATCAATGTTCGTCAGGTTTACCTCAAATATCCAAAAATGTATTTTTGTTGTAAAATTGATGGAAATAAATTTTCGATGTTTCTGAACTTTTTCGATGTTATTTCGAAAAATTTTCGATCTTTTTTCGATGTTTTTTTTCTATGTTTTGTCTTTCTATATTATGTCTTTTCTATATTTTTGCTTCTCTATGTTTTGTCGTTCTATGTTTTGTCATAGACCCTACCAGGCATGTGAAAGGATCCGCGCATCTCGCTAAGGCCGACAGTATCATTGCTTCTCTTTTCAAGACAGGACCTGCACACGCTGTTCAAAGTGCTTTTCTCGACAGTTTCAGATATCTGAACCTATCATTTCTAAACAGAACCCTTTTATTTAAAAGGTAGATGATGTTATGGCTCACTTGATTTAAATTTGTTTTGTCAGAAAAATTCGGGCCTGTATTCCGAGGTAAAAATTATGCAATTGTGCTCTCCCCTAATATTTTTGAATTAGCTCCCTTGTTACAATATTTAGCAAACTACTTTGGCAATGCAGTTATTCGTTCTATTTAACATATAATTTCCCAATTTAAACATTTTAATCAAAGTATTAGATGATCTTTTATGATTTTATATTCAAGCAAGAATAACATTGATTGCAAACTTTTAATCACTAAAATCAAATACCAAAAAAATCGAAAGAAAAAAGTCATATTATTTTAAAATTGGCGTCATACATAAATTATATTTGATCTAATGTTGTGTTAAAAAAAACCTGTCTCACGTTCAGGTGTTCAAACCTGAATGAAAGTTTCCAATAAACTCTATGGAAAGATTGAAAATTACATAGAAAGTCTGATCATTGTCATCCCTGTCTAATACTTTTTGCTTGACACCTTCAAAGTACAATGTTGGTTAATCCTATTTATTTTGAATACTTGCAAACAGGTACTTTGGCAAGCAGTGAATACCCAAACAGCATTTCATCAGTGTTTGCTCTGTTTGTTAAGAAAAATCAACAATCTCCAGGTACAAATATACATAAATTTAAAAACTGTCAACCGCTTTAAATATAAAATGGACTAATCCTTAGTTCTTTTATCAATGTGTGTACAATAATCCACCAGAATTAAGAGGGTTAAAGACAGAAGACATTTTTGCGAAAAATGCCCCCAAACCTGGCTCTTTTTAGGCGAAAAATGGCCAAAATCTGGCTCTAAGTTCGAGAAAATGGCACAAAAAAAATCTGATTGGCGAAAATGGTGGCGAAAGAAAAATAAATCCTAGCGCAAACCCTGTATATATCAAAATGAAAATGGACTCGGCCAATTGATGAGAGTGGGAAATTCCATTCAGCTTACCACCCAACAAACCTTAAAACGGAAATAGACTGGGCCAATTGATAAGAGTAGGAAATCCATTCAGGTTAAGTTTGGCTCAGGATAAGGGAAAAAAAATTTATTCTTTCTATGCTCTTTTTTTTTGTCTCTAACCAACTAGGTTAGAGAATTAAGTGATCACTCTGCATTGGGCCTTAGACATGACTTTCATACCCTTTGAGATATTTTGACAAGATTTGTTAGAATATAGGCCTTATCATGAAAAAACACAGATTTTGCTGCATGTAAACAAAGGTGCAGACCAGCCTAGGCATCCACAAAGTCTGAACAGCACCTTTGTATTGCACTCTATTTTATGGTATAATAGTTTATAACATTATGCCGGGCACTGTAGTGCAATTGTTAGTGAGTCTAATTGTTTGTCTAGGGTTGTTAGTTTGATCCTAGCCCCTCTTACTTGCAGATTGCTGGATTTATTCAGGGTTCGCACAGGCTTGAAAAGTACTTGAGTATACAGGACTGTCTTAGGAGCCTCTGTGGTGTAGTGAATAAACCACTTGCCTTGTAAACCAGGGGTCGCAGGTTCCATTTCCGGCTTCACCAGTCTGTCGGATGAGACTTTAAGCTGTGGCCCTGTCTCCATATGATCTTAGCTGTTGGTGGGACGTTAAACCCAAACACAACAACAATATGACTGTCTTGAAAAGTCCTTGAAAATAACCTTAAAAGTACTTGAAAAACACTCAAAGGCCTTGAAAAAGTCCTTGAATTTTACCATTTACAGGAGGATTCAACACTGTCTTTGGAGACCTAAATCAGTATTAAATTGTGGTGCCTTTATTTGCTGCACACAATAAAGGCACCACAATTTTAATATAATTTTCTAAAATTCATATCTTTTGTAATGCAGTCTAGCATTTCAAAAATAGAATTTTAACTTGTAAATCAGGATTTTTCATAAACTTTAGTCTTTGAAAACTGTAGGATAGTCTTGAGAGAAGTCCTTGAAAAGTCCTTGAATTTTACACAAACTTTCCCGTATGAACCTTGTTATTTCTGACTATGAAAGGGTTAAATCTTTGTAGCTGGGTATTTATCATGCTTTTGTTGTCAGCTTCTGACTTTTTTCAAAATTAGCTTTTCATAAAAATTCTTTCAGGAACACTATCAGACTGTCAAACATTTCAGATCCAGACCAGAACGGACATTCTGTCCGTTGTGATGTGGACCCAAAATATTTGCAAAGGTCAGCAGAAGATATGAAATGCCACTAACAAGGTAAGAGTTAAAAGAATGACAATACATATTTGTGATATGAGGCCTCAAGATAAGAGTGCATATTTGAAAATCATTTTCTTATTTCTCAACCAAAACATATGTTGTGGGTATTCAAAAGAACTGGCTCAATGAGACGGTTCTTTTGAGCACCCTAAACATATGTTTAAATTGATGGATAAGGAAATAAGTGCAATTTTAGGTACACAAACTATCCTTATCTGGACCTATGGATATAAAGTACCATGTTCATTACTTCATAACAGCTTATTAATCACTAAACTTTGTTTATTTGTTTATTTTTAGGTTACATTGAGACATACATACCAGTGAGAGATTATAACTATGATGACTACAGGAAAGTTCTAGAAGAAAAGAAAGCCAAGCAGACGTGACATTAATGAAATTCTTGACTTAATATCTCAAAGACATTATTCTGAGGCCTGGCTCCAAGGGTATAAAACTGTTTTCATGCTCAACTCAACTGAGAATGAAATTTATCATGCTCATAAATGTTAAAATTGTTGGCATTTAATAATTTATTTGGACAATAAATACAACATCTGATAGTTTAATAAGAAATCTATATTTTTCAGCATTTTACTTTGTATGAGCTGTTAAAATTTCATCCCCAGCTGAGTTGAGCATGAAAAATGTTCTATAACCAAGGGCGTGGCTATCTCACTTTGAATTTGGACGCCTTGAGTAATTGCCATAGATGCAACCAAAATCAAACTTCCTTTTTTATTTTTCCTTGAAAATATAGTAGCCAGTACACACAAATCTTGTACTTATTGCATAAACAACAAGGGAAGGCTCAGACTAGGCTGGAAGTCTACACAGCCTTAACACACTTCCCTCTTAGCACACACAAGATATGTCTGTAGATTGAAGATTCCGTCTAAAAACTAGACACCAACTCTACCGTATAGCTGTGCATGCTCCTTTAACTCATTGCATGCTGGGAAATTTCACATGCTTGTGTTGTTGTCTGCTGACTTTTTCCGAAAAAAATTCAGGAACACTATCAGAGAGTCAAACAGTTTGGATCAAGATCAGGACCAACATTTTGTTGGTCCTGATCTGGGTCCAGACTGTTAGCAAAGGTTATCATCAGACCACAAAAGTCACCGCTAGCAAGGAAAGTTTTAAAGGGAAATTTTTATGCATATGTGGTATCTTCGAAGGGCTGG
Organism: Loripinus fragilis; assembly: GCA_964019695.1. Classification (NCBI taxonomy): domain Eukaryota; kingdom Metazoa; phylum Mollusca; class Bivalvia; order Lucinida; family Lucinidae; genus Loripinus; species Loripinus fragilis. Next base: position 40,579,011 of record OZ026515.1, read on the forward strand.
TCCATTTATCATTTAGCTCATTCTAGTTCCTACAACATAACTGAGCCGCGACATGAGATTTTCATCAATGTGGCATGTGCAACCAACAAAGGCTCAGACCAACCTGGGCATATGCGCAGTCTGATCATTGCCTTTGCTAGTCACTTGAATATTCTATGAATATTAAGCTACTGACCGAACATCAAATGGAGTTTCTTGAAAAGAAGCAGCCTCTATTCATGTCTCATATGTTTTCTTGAACAAAAATATGAGATAATTCCTTTGAGAGGCCACAATACATTGTGAGAATTGAATAAAAAAAGAACTCTTATTGACCTCTATCTCTGTATATTACTGATTTAATTCATGGTTTGGACTGCAAATCCAACAAAGTTCTGGAGTTTTGCTGTGACAGGTGCTTTTTTCTAGTGTAACAGCCTAAATTGAGGGGAATATGCATGTCTAAGCACAGCTGTTATCATATTTACATGTAATAACATCCAAAACACGATTACCACTGTATCTTTTTTTCTTGGTAAACTAACTAACGTTTTATTGAGGAATTTTATTACAACGCACTGGGAGCATTTTTTGACGCATTGATACAACACACTGATGGTTGCCTAGATGTGCCATGGTTGCTGGTGCAGCCTCACCACAGCATTCAATGTTCTAATAAAAGGTACATAAATCATTATTTGAGCCAGCACATGATATTTCAGTACCACGACGAAGAATCAGGTGAGCCTGTGCAAATGTACAGACTCGCCAGAGCCTTTTCTGCATAGAAAAAAAAGAGAGTAGTAATCGTTTTTGGATGTTATTTCATGGGACTATGATAACATAGCTGCAGCTTTGCTTAGACATGCAGAATTTCCGAAGTTAGGCAGTCACAATAGAAAAAAGCACCTGTCACTGTCAAACTCCACAACGGTGTCGGATTTTCGGTCAAACCATGAATTAAAATGCCAATTGCGTGGCAGAGCCATAAACTGCAATGTTTCTGACAGTTTGTGCGCATTGGGTCATCAAAAGTAAAATAAATGCAAGCTTATAAAGAAATCATACAGTCAATAGGCATAGATTTTGTGGTTTTTGTACACTGATGAAGGCTCAAGCATGACTCTGCAAATGTGTAGCCTCACCAGAGATGCTCCAGAGCTAGCCCTGTTCCCACTTTGAGAGTGTTTCCGCCTATTTTTCAGATTGGCCCCAAAACTTTTAATTTAATGATATTGTTTGTCCGTTATGATACATTACAATAGTTAAGAAGCCTCCATGCGAGCTTATAATTTTTGTGCTTCAACAACAGCAGAATCTAGGGCGAAGATTTGGTACCAGTACATTGCAATTTTAGCACCCCAGAGATATAGGCTGCTGTCTGTTCTAAGGTGGTGATTCTGTTGTTGTTGTTTCGTTGTTGATTGCTACTCCCATTACAGGATTCTGTAATTGTTCTATATTTTGTTACCTTATGTCCATTCTTGTTTTGCGATCATCTTGATGGGGAAGAGAGAGAGCTGGCTGCTTTGCTTAGTTTGTCTTCCTGGTGTCTCGTGATTGTTGTGTGGCTATTCCTCTCAGTGCCATGGGTTTGTCTGCAGTTTGTGATTGTGATACTGGCTTACTATTTTTGGGTGTCATTCATGCGAACAGCGATGGCTTTGGCGAGTCTGCACATTTGCTTGTACTAGTCTGAGCCTTCATCACAGTTTAAAATTCTCACGTGGTGACTCAAATGGCAATTGAATGCCATTTTGTGCGAGCAGCGAAGGATCTGGCGAGTCTGTACATTTGCACAGACTTACTTTAGCCTTCGTCACTGTACAAAATCTCTTGTGCTGCCTTAAATGGCCATTTGTGGGCTATTCACGCCAGCAGCGAACACTCTGGTGAGTCTGCACATTTGCGCAGGCAGTCACTGGACAATGTAATACATATTAAGATCCCTTGTGCTGGCAGCAAAGGCTCTTGAGAGTCTGCACGTTTGCACAGGCTCGCCTGAGCCTTCTTCACAGTATCAAGATATCATGTGCTGGTTGAAATGGCGATTTTTGTAATGTTTATGTGAACAGCGAATGATGTGGTGAGTCTGCACCAGCTACCACAGGACTTCTGTGCAAGCAGTAGTGCGTTGTATCAATGCTTTAAAAAATGCTTACATTGCGTTGTAATAAAATTCCTCAATAAAGCATTTGCTAGTTTACCAAGAAAAAAATACAAAGTAGTAGTCGTTTTTTGGATGTTATTTCATGGGAATATGATAACAGCTGCGCTTAGACATGCAGATTTTCCTCAATTTAGGCAGTTACACTATAAAAAAAGCACCTGTCACGACAAAACTCCAGAAATTTGTTGGATTTGCAGTCCAAACCATGAATTAAAATCACCAATTGCTTGACAGAGCCATTAACTGCAATGTTACCGGTGGTCTGTGCACCAGGTGTCTTCACAAATAAAACAAATGCAAGTTTGTAAATAAATAATAAAGTCAACAGGTATAGATTTTTTTACCTTTTACGCCACCACCTGTGCTGAAAAATGCAACCACCAGCTTGTTGTAGCAACCACCGGTGCGTTTACATTGACCAGTGTGATTACGGCGGACATGCTCATTGAGAGTATCTTACGATAGGGAGCATTTTTTCAAATTCTTTGTGTATTGGACCTGCGCAGACAGTGGCTCAACGGGACATAAAATGTCTTGAATATCATCAGGGTTCCCACGGTCAGGGAAGAGTCAGTGAAAATAAAAAAAAGTTCAAGGTCAGGGAAAAGTCAGGGAATTTTGAGTTGAGCCAGGGAATTTTGAAATTTTTGAAAAAGGCAGGGAAAAGTCAGGGAATTTTATAACAACTTATCATATTTTTAAATGCTGATAATTACTGTTCAATCATTTAGTAGATCAATGTGTCTAAATTCTAGGTTTAGACAAAAATTGATATAGAACACTGGATCAATATTAGCAATACTGCTGTTTTGAGTGTGAAAATATAAAATCCACACAATTGTACAATGTTATGTACATGAATATGTACTCCTCTACTGGAAAGTATATTCTCATTAGAAGATAGTAAACATTGACTGATTGGGACTGAAAAATGTTTCTGTGTGGAGATACTGTTTTTCATTTTCTGTCTATCCATTTGTCTGTCTTTGACATTTTGTTTCTTTGAAATTTTTAGAGCTTGTTAAAAATGTTCTTTAAACATCATTTGTTCAAGTAAGGCACTCATATACTAGGCCAAAAAAGAAACGCCGCATATAAAGATTAAACATATTGCGCATTAAATGAGAGTTACAAAATTTCATCTGCTATCTATGTTTCGCTCCTATTCCTGCCACACATTATTCTCATTGTTACATTGAGCTCAGTCAACCCAAACCAGTGTACTGGCTATCGTTTTATTTTCAGGTTTTTCACGTGCACATTCATTTAATTTCTGTTTACACATGTAATAACTACTGAAATCACTAGTCTCATATCCAATTTGCTTGAAAACATTTTAAAACTTTAAAATGAAAATGTGCACATTGCTAATTTACGATTCCAAAATGAACACATGTTGAACACGAAAGGTGATAAGAATGTTACATGCCAATGTGACGCCATCAGTGATAGCCCAACAATTTCGATGTCATGCAAGGATGACTGAACGTCTTAGGAAATGTTTCTGACAAATTGGAACATTTTCAGACCGTGCGCATTCATGACGTCATCGCCTTATGACGCGACGTCAAGATTGATAAAAACGTAGGTTTAAACTGCTAAATCAATTTCGTCCGGTGACAATGATAGCTAGCATTTCCCCAGAACCCCATAATCCAAGAATCAGCGCTCAAATTGTGACAAATCGTTTGCTAGAGATTGGTGAAAGAACCCCCATATACAATGCAGGTTTTATATGCGGTGTTTCTTTTTTGGCCTAGTATATATTGTATATACTGGGACAGTGCCAATTAACTCAGCCATACCACAGATTTTTTATATTCTGCTTTCATCAGATAGAAACATTGAACATTTGGTTACAAAAATTAATAAGTATTGGCAAAATGATAGCTATGAGAAATTATCTTTTAAATAATGGTTATACTGAAAGGGGATAAAGTTATATTTGCATGTTGATCAGTTCTTTTTGTAGTTTTTCATTGAATAATATGGCACATTGTCATCACACGATGGTCACAGTTATAACTTAACATCTGTATGAAGAAGTTTTGCTGAAATAAATATGATTGACAGATTTGTAGCTTTGAATACTTGCGAAAGTTTTACCTGCTTGCTTATAATAGTGTTATGCTTCTCATATCACATTGAAAGACTAAGATTAGGTACTTTACTTTGCCATTTATAGTCCAGATGGAATATTTTGATACTTTACACCTCCAGTAAGACATTCGACTGACACTATGAGCATTTGCATGAAAAAGTTAAGTATCGAAAATTGTCTTAAATGAAATGGCAGCTGTTTTCTCATAGTCAATTTATCCTGCTTACTTTCTGATATAAAATGTAATGTTTATGCCATGATAGTAAATTTTTGGATTGAGTTAGCTCCTGCCACAACTTTAATTTACTGCATGGACTTTGGGCATTACAGTGAAGACAAATTCAACATTTGCACAATGATGTTTCTATTACTTGCTCCTATATGTTGTTTATTTCGTTGTTTGTTAGTGGTTTCCTTTTCCCTTTTGGAGCATGGTACCAAATTATTAATTTAATTATTGACAAATTGACAGCTTCATTTAGTTGGGCTTTTGAAATATGGAGTTATGCCTGTGGTCACAGGCAAAAATCTGCTACTACACCATTTGATGGAACACTCTGAAATTTGTTTCAAGCAACATAGACACATGCTGCTTCAAAAGGTATGAAGAATCTTGGTCAGTGGTTAAATGAGTTTGCTTTTAAGTTATGGTTACAGGACATTTTTAATAAGAAATCATATATTGCACTTATAGGCCAGTCAGTCTACATCTCAATATTATCTTGAAGTTAACCATTACAATTCGACACTTGCACAACAGAATGAGATTGCTTACTCGTAGTATTGATAGGTATTTTAGAATGACTGAGTCAAAGATTCCCAGAAGACAAATGATCAAGTAACAAGTTTTGATGAAAGAGTCATGCATTTTACCTAGACAATACAGGATTATTTGTTCGCTGTTTGATCACTCATCATTCTCATAGATAACCCACAAAGCTTGACAAATGCCAATATTTTGGGTCAGGGAATTTTGAATTTGGTCAGGGAAAAGTCAGGGAATATTACTTTCTATAATTTGTGGGAACCCTGAATTCATCTCACTTAGTCACTGCTTGGAGCAATTATATTCCTGCCTTTTTAACAGTTATGTAAAGCATGTCTTAATTTTTGATGGAGACGCATGTATGGCTTAATTTTTTGTTTTGTTTACTTCCTGTTGGCGTGTGTATCGATGCGTACGTGATGATTGGCAGTTATGTCTCGTGCGTGTCAACTCATTACACACTTGCAACTGAAGAAAATGTCTGTAAAATACCAGTCTGCGCATGTTGCAATAACTTTCCAATTACTTGAAATGAGTTCCATCACAAGCCGGGCCGCGTAGCGCAGTCGGTAACGTGTCTGGCTACAGATGCGTGTCTGACTGCAGATCCAGGGGTCGCGAGTTTGATCCCGGTCTGGTCCCATACTTTCGTGGAGATTGATCATGAAATGATTTCTACGGTCATTCTCCTCCCTTCCGCTGATTCATTCAAGAAGGGTTGTTGTCAGTTACAAGCGAAAGTATGTGCACGAATTACTGGTAAACCGCTTGTTCAAGCCTGCCCAGGAAAAAGTGTGGTTAGGTGAACTGACCGTCCCGCAATGACCATAGCTGTTGACTTGGGACGTAAAGCAACAAAACAAACAAACAAAGTTCCATCACAACATCCAACCTATTCGCACAGGGTACAAGTTTTTCAAGGAAAAAAGTCAGCAATTTTACCGATCTGCATAATGAAAAAAAATCAAATCTGGAAGTTCCCTATAAACGGAATCGTTTCTTTTATTGGAATTTGTGTAAACGTTTACCATAGTTCTTAAACGTGGCACCCCTAGCTGTAAATCACAACACCAGTGTCACTTCTGGCGGTGAATGAAATCGATTTTCAAAGCGTATTGCACGGGAAAGTGAGCTTGGCAGCTGTCAATCAAATGTGTGTAATGCATGAGGCTATGAAGGATTGCAAAAAAATAAAGATAGATTAAAGGATTGCTTCGAAAATGTAAATATACATTTGAGCCAGTGCATGAGATTTCCAACAATTTGGTATGTGGGACCATCAAAGCCTCACATCAGCCTGCGCATATGCGCAGTCTGATCAGAGCCTTTACTAGTCTCTTGAGTATTCTATGATTGTTTAGCTACTGACTGAACACCATTTGGAGTGTCTAAGCTTAAAAGGAGGCTGCAGAGGCTCGTCCGAGTCTACACTTGTCAAATTGTTGGAAATCTAATGCTGCAGCTCATTTGTTAGCTCACCTGAGGCTCTTGCCCTCAATTGAGGTATTCGTATGGCAATGGTCAGGCATCAGTTGTTGTCTGCCCACACTTTCAAAGTAGTATATCTCTAAAATCAGTTGGCCAATTTTGATCAAATTTCATGTAAAGCACCACCAGGTAGTGGGAAAGGCTTCCATAGGCTTTTGAGCTGATTAGTTTGGAACTCTGGTTCCCATGGCAACATATAGCTCCAATAGACTTATAATGGTAAAAACTTTAAAAATCTTCTCTGAAACCATGAGGCCAACAGCTTATATATTTGGTATGTCGCAATGTCTAGTGGTTGCCTACGTAAATGCTGCTAATCAAACCCCATGGTTACAAACTGGACTTGCCCCGGGGATCAAGAGTTTCCATAGACTTATAATGGAAAACACTTTAAAAATCTTCTCTGAAACCATAAGACCTACAGCTTATATATATTTAGGATGTAGCAATTTCAAGTGGTCCCCTACAAAAATTCTGCCAACCATACCCCTGTGCTCCTAATTGGTCAGGCCCCAGTGGTCTTTAGCTTCCATAGACAATTCATGAGTAAAACATTGAAAATCTTCTCTAAAGCCACGAGGTCAACAATTCAGGTGAGCAATGTAGGCTCATTGAGCCTCTTTTTTTAAAAACACACACTCTCATCAGCTGGTCTTGGCATACTGAATGGATGATTGTCAAAAGTAGTACCAGCAGGATTAACAACATCTTGTGAGTGAGAGGGAGACATGCTGAATGAACTCTGCCTGCTGAGAACACTTGTAAACAGTTTGGACCAAGATCAGGTGCAACAAAACATAGGACCTAATCTGTCCATCCCTGAAAAATAATGGACAGTTTCTACTAGAAACTGACCATCATTTTTCAGGAATGGACAGTTAAGTGTACATTACTTTTGTCTAGAAGGCATGATTACTTTTACACAAAAAGTAATGTACACTTTCTGCTGCTGGTCGTTACTTTTGTATGCGAATGCAATTTTCTTAAACAAGCTGAGTAGACAGAATGCCTTTTTAAAACGCACATATTTGCGAAAAATTGGATGTTCAAATTTTAGGCCAAAGGGGACATAATTCATGTATTTCTTTATTATGTTCGCAATGCCAAGAAAAAATGCATTTGAAAATATCGTCTGCCGAAGGCGTCTGCTACAAATAATTGCCTATAATGATACTGACAATGTAAGTATAGATGCAAACAGATTAGGCCCAGATAAGGCTACTCCAACAGTCTGGTCTTGATCCACACTGTTCAGTGTCATACTCGGAGGCTTCTTAAACATTTTAGCAGATGAGAAAAGCAGAGGACTTTTGATGTGATTAACACTTTAAGGGTTACTTCTGAATCTTTACATATTTTTCATTCTGGATACCGGTAAACAGGTACTTTGGCAAACTATAATGACCCAGATGAAGTCCGCAAAAGGTGGCATTTCATGAAGGTCGGTGCTGTTTGCTTAAATGGGCTGCCTGTGGGAGAAATTAGGTTTTGTTGCAATATAAAAATGATCAAATAACAAGAATGCTGCATTCATTTTCTGAATGTCTTATTAAAGGTATATTTTAAGTAGGAGAAAGTCTGCGCATCTGTCCATTCTTGAAAAAAAAAACGAGCACAAGGCCCCTCGTGTCCTTTATTTATCAGGAATGGACAGTTACAAGGGCTTTCTTCAATATGTAATTCAGAAAGACAGTGTAGCAGTTTGTAGAAGTTAAACAGCTGGTGAAACCATAAAATAGCAATTTTTTTTATAAAAAATGTGATTTGTGTAGCAAACAAACAGATGATAAGAACATGCAAAATTATCTAGCACCCAAAGGGTTAAAAGCCATTTTTAACTAAAACAGGTGAATTCAATTGCTGTCATATTTCTTTTCTCTCTTTGCTTGGTTTGGGCTTATTGAGCTCATTTGCTGAGCAATATGCATCAGTTTACCCAGGGCTAAAGTGTCGGCTAGGGACTATTAAGGATATCACCATTAGTCAACAGTGGCAAGTGGAGTTTCCATACTGCGGACTGCGAGGTGGATTATTTTATGGCATAGATGACAAGTAAAGGCTCCGTCGAGCCTGGGCATCCATTCCAGGGCCAACACTGCTAGTGCACACATAGTAGGGACAGAATTTAGGCTTTCAATATCAATAGGTAGCTTTGCATGAATTTTAATGCATATGTGATATAGTCAGGGCCCTTAGGGACAAAAAATAGGTCCCCTGCGAATTGTGTGCCGATTTATGATGACCCATATCAAAACCTTCAATGGAGTCTTACCTTTAATTTAAAGGTGGTCACCCATCTCAAATCCGTGTCTGAGGCTAGTTATGACGTCATAAATATGGTGGCCATAATAAGAAACTGCCCGTTAATAAAAGCTATAGTTTGTGTAGGTATGGTCATATTTATCCAACACAAACGCTTTTTTAACATAATATCAATTATTTTAGTCATATGATGGTTACATCAATGCTTTACCTGACTTTGACAATGAATTATTTATCGATTACTGTGCAAATACCGTAGATTTCCTATAAATACCCAGCTTATCGGGCCACCTTTAGACTGATGGCTGAGAATGTTATTGCTCCCCCTTGGATATTTCGCAAGCTTATCCTATCTGGAGAGAGAATTCAAGCTGCGTCTTTTATAAGATGTTTGCACTATGTTCGCCGGGGCGTTAGTCTCTGACAGCCTGTTACATATGATACCATATTTAATTTAGAAAGAAAAAAGAAAATTAAAAGTTTGAGCTACAGAAAGAAGGCTAATTATTTAAATTACTAATATGGTCTGCGTATTGACCACTTTAGCTCATATAATTCTTTTGGAGCAAAATTACAGCTTCCTACGGTGTAATGTGGGTTACTTTAATTAGATAACCCTTTATACACGAAAATTGTGACCAATGTCATTTACTTTTTAGCTGATATGTGCATTTCTCAAAATGTTTGATTATTTTGTAATAACAAACTCATAGAGAAAATCCAAAGTTTGCTTTTATACTTTAAATATAGTGTCTTATATGTGCAATTAAACAACCCAAAGGCTACACCCAGTTTTAAGGAGCCGAATTTGGTAGGCATCATTTAAGTAAAAATATATGAAAATATTTGCTGCTGTTGGATATCTCGCATCTTTGGGATTGTCTTGCTCATATCATAAAGAATTAAACATTTTGCAAGTTTAACAACAAGATTGAAGCACTTGTTAAAGGTTGTAACATATGTTACATGACATAATAAATGAGCAAGGGCATTGACTTGATGTAAGAGATGATATTTCAGGATAAATGAATATATTTCGCATGTTTTCCTAGCTTAAGTCTCTAGCCCCTGGTGCCTAAATCTTAGGTATTGATGATTATTAAGCCCCTGTACCTTCGTTACAGATGTTATGAATATTTGTTTTCAATATTTTCTAATATGAATAATTCTAAAATAAAGATACATCCTAGAGGAACATAGAAAATTATCGTTTCACATTTAAACAGTACAATTTAGTAAATGTCTCATTCTAATGTAAATATTCTAAACCAATCCTTATCCAAGTCATATACAATATCGATTATTATTTCTGCTTCTCTGGTAAGACAATTGTCCTCCTCATCTCACAAAAAACAGAATAATCATCAAACAAGATTTTGACTGCGAGCTGAGTAATGACCTGCTCCATCCAAAACCCTTTTAGACATACACTATCGTATGTACCATTTCGAGGTGCATCGAATAGGAGATGTATGCACACTGTAAGCATGGGTGTTAGTCTGTAACAGCTTGTTACATATGTTACTTTATCAATTTGAGAATAAGAAAATTGAAAGTTTGAGCTACAGAAAAAAGACATTAAAACAAGCTAATCAATGAACATTTTAATAGTCTGCAAATTATTGGATGCTTTTACTACATATGACAGCTGTTTACAGCTACATGTTGTATTATGTGCGTTCCATGAACTTAATCATAATTTAAAAGTGGTAATTTTGGCTATCGTCATTTAGTTTTACGACTGCTCTGAGTTGGTTTCAACCCGTTTTAGATGAGGTTTAACAAACCTATTATTAATTTACGAATACAAAAACCAAAGTTTGCTTTTCTATCTTAAATATTTTGTCTTATATGAGCTTATGCACAACCCTACCCCCAGTTTTGCAGAGGAGCAAATTTTGTTTTCGCCGATTAAATTAAACACATATAAAACAATAATTATTGCAGAGTGTTGATATTTTACATTTTCTTAAACAGCCTTGCTCATATATCATCAAGTTTCTAAGATCAAGATACTTATTAAAGATGTCAATGTGTCATTGGTGATGTCACAACCAGGGCTCTGATCGAATTCCATGCACTTTCAGGTGCTGATATTAACTAGTTCAATGTCAGGAAAGAGCAAGAAATCATATTGACAGGCATTTAGCTATGCTGGAGACTCTATCCACGAAGCATTCCTTCACCTTGGCTCAGTGCCCTTAGAAAGCACTGTGGCGGATGCACTAGAGTAATATATTTGTAAATCGTCCTGACTTCTTAGCTCTCGTTTGTTATGTCTAGCTGTGAGTTTGTTACTTTCCCATTGGTATCCTGAGTCAGGTGTGGTACTTGATTGTATCGATTCCTGATCTTTGCTGTCTTTCTTACTTTGTATTAGCCAGTCACCGATATTGTTCGACTCACTGCGTTGATGTAGTTGATATTTTGGAGAAAAAAAAAGCTGAATTGCAAAAACTACCACTTCCAAGAGCTGTGTTTCTCGAAGGTGTCAAACGTGCGCAGTACCAGTGCATCATTTGGAAAACCTCATCTGACATTAATCCTCACAAATCAATGCCCCACAATGAGGGTAAGAAGCTGGACTGTGATAAATATTGTCCCGTTATGATGACATTGCCCATGTGCGGATCCAGAGGGGGATAGGGGGTCCGGACACCCCCTTGGAAAATAACAAGTGCGTATAGGGTTTCTATAGAAATTAGCATTTGGACCCCCCCCCCCCTGGAAAAAGTTGGACACCCCCACCCTGGAAAATAATGGACCCCCTCTGGATCCTTGGTAAAGTATAAGTATAGTTTTCTCAGCAATAAAACCACTGGACCCCTCTGTAAACTGTAAAATAAGATGAGGACTAAATAAAACTGACAAAAATGCCTGGATCCGCGCATGTTGCCTCCTGTCCCCGAAACCCCTCATCAGCTGATAAAATGTGGTTGCAGCATGTCTGTATGCGAAACATCTCGCCGTAAGTACAAAGTAAACAATTTAAATTGTACTGATTTGTGTTGCTGTGGAGCAGAAGAGGACTCATGTAAAATATTGCCAGTGATCAATATGCTTATGACTTTTGAACAACTATTTTCATGTGGATTCAGATATTTCTTTAGCCGTATCAACAAGAATGCCTTATTGTCCGATTTTGACCTTTGAAGACGATTCTACTTATAAGCATACGAAAGATAAATCAGATTGTAACAGTTTTCTACTGACCGTGCTATCAAAGTACAATGGGTAACTTGTAGAGGTTTTATCCTTATTTCCATATCATGAACTGACTCTTCTAACGTTTGATCCTTCAGGGGTCAAAATCGGACTATAATGAGTTTGGTTGATAGTGTATGCAAATGGTTATTACTACTATCTTTTCTTTGAGTGTAGGATAAGCAGCTACAGATAAGCCAAAAGCTTTGAAACGTGACTCTATTTACAATATTGATATGTTGTTCTAGAAAAAATAGGGTTTCAGGCATCTATTTACATTAACTATAAAAGCTTTGACATACACATATGTTCTAGCCGGACTGGCTCATTTTATGTATTCTGCACCAATCTTTTGGAATAGAAAGACCCAAAGGTCATTGGTCAGAGGTCGTGGTACATCTATGTATGTATATATATATTACATTTACATTTCCGCACATCTGATATTTATCTAATTTCACTTGTATCCTTGGATCCATCAGGCTTTCACTTGCGAACAAAATAGATGCCATGCATTTAAAAGGAACCAATATACATCGTGTACTGCTTTGGTCGTCGTCAATATCAGCGCTACTTGAACATCCTTTTTTGGGGATGTCTAAGTGGCGCAGTTGGTAGCGTCAATGTCTGGTGTAGTGCTAGGCGGTGTTGTCGAGGTCGTGGGTTCGAATCTCGCTAGAGGCAAAATATTTACAGCATCTATCGACGCAGTTGATTCACTATATATCCCTCTCTCTCTCTCTCTCTCTCTCTATATATATATATATATATATATATATATATATATATATATATATATATATACTTTCCCGTGTAATAATCATTTATGAGTATAGCGAGGTTGGCAAAAAGGGGTTGAATACTCGTACCTGTATTGACCGGGCCAGTGGTTAAAACCGGTTTTAACTGGTCATTACTGGTCCATTGAAGTGGTTGATTGGGTCGATTAAATCGCAAGCATACAATTTTATGTTCTCTTTCATTTTATTCAGACGAAACATAAATTATTTATTACCTAGACTTCTTAATATTTGGAAACCAGATATACTACCTCGAATTATCAACTGTTATGATGTACTTGCCTATATGCCTCAACATCAGTATTCAGCGTCTTACGTGTACATCATAACCGTCTATATTTCTTTGTAGAATATCTTAAAGGATAAGATATCAAACTTAACAGCATATACGTGTGTGACGGCAAGCACAGACATGAGCGCTTTCTCTTTATTCATAAGACAAAATTTCATAACAATAAATTTACAGCTAGCCAGCATCCCTCCTTCCAAATGTAGTTCCTTGCTTAGGCTACATCAATGTAGTACAGGGTTCAAAACACAACATAGACTGTGCATCAACTCATCCATAAAACCAATCTCTCAATTTTGCAACCTATCTGAAAGAAACTGGTAACCAATCAAATATCATGTAAAAGACAAAAATTCTTGGATCATTTTAAGCCATTTTGCAGCATATCTTTCAAATCTACATAGCCAACCATTTTTCGAACATTTATGAGGGTGGGTGGGTGGGTAATCGCACATTAACACAACAGAATTTCTCATTTGGTCTGTCCATCCTCGAATGACCATATATAATTATAAACGATAATTTATACCCTTGCTGAACAATCATTGCACCTAAATCACGAGGTTCTTGACTCGTGATTAACTTAACTAAGGAAATTCCATGAATTTCTCGTGACGAACAAGTGAGTTCTTATATACCGTATTTCTTCTAATACAACGTATTACAGAAAACAAGTATACTCTCTATAAATGCCACCTTTCTTCAATACTTGAAGAATTCAAATAAATATCGCATCGGTTAATAAATATATGTATATTCCGCTGTCCTTCAAAAATAATTGTCAATGCTGTTCAGTTGCTACTGCAAAGGTTCATTCTGATCTACTCTATCAGGCTTTTCTGTGCATCTGTCTGAATATAGTCATAGAAACTCTGCAAAAGTCCATATATCCGGGTCATTGCCATCTTCAAAAATGGTATACAATGTAAATTCTATGTAGGGTCACGTTGTGGTATAGATTGTAAATTCTAACACTTTCATAATATGATGCTGGTAAATCAAGATTGCTTATATTTCATGCACCTAAATTAACTCCTCTTTCGATCTTCCATCTGGTGAATTAGTCCTTTTAAAATAAAAGTTTTCAACCAGTTTGTTTGCATGGTATCTATCATTTGTTTCAAATTATGCACAGACTGCTTTGAAAACTGTGACCATGATTCGCTAGCTTAAAGCTGCATAATCTGTAACTTTTGATATTTTTATTTTAAAAATAATGTTTCTATTTTTCAAGAACAAAGTAAAAATACTAAAATTCGGGTTTACATTTTACCTTTTTCGTAATAATTAACAAATTATTAGTACCAAAACAACAGCATTTATGTTAAAAATTAACTGTCTAGAATTATTGGAGGGACGCAAATAATTACAAACAAGAGAAAATACACCTGTTTTTATAAGATAATTCACTTTTTCATGCAATTTTCAGCTGTAGAAATTAGATTTATTGTGACAACATAACTTTATACAACTTTTACAAATGATTTAAAAAGAATTTTTTTTTTTCGAAAAATGTTCATAGTTACAGAGTATGCAGCTTTATTTCTTTAGCGACATTGGGCATTATGTACTCAGCAAGACTATGGTTAATTTAAACTCAACACCTTTAAGGATTAGCACCAACACCTAATTGATGATGCTTGTATAAAGGACCATTTGTTTTGATAGCAGTCCCACACGGTACTGCAATATTAAAGAGGACACACTTCAGAGATACACGTTTTGCATGCAGGGTGATGCGGTTTGGAGATTGGTGTCTGCTTATATTTTCCCAAAATCAACTCTTTCAAAGAATTCTTTAACAAATACCACATCAGAGTGTCAAACAGTTTGGATCCAGATCAGGTCAAAATTTTGTAAGTCCTGATCTGGGTCAGATAGTTTGAAAAGGTTGTCAGCAGAGGATACAAATGCACGCAAAGAGTAACAGTTTCATACAGTTTTCATGCTTAAAATGCTTTAATTTGACTGTAGTTTGGTAATTAACCTGACAGGGACCTAGCAGTTGTCTATTCTTTTGACTTCTTGCCTCACTGCGATTAAAAACCATGTCATTAAATATTGCACAACAGTTTATGAAAGAAATGGTAAAAATTTATTTTGGTCTATTAAAGATTCAGGTGAAATTCTTAATAAATTGAAGTCTAGAGGTTTTCTAGCATCTGGTTTGTCTACATACAATTTCTCTACTCTCTATACTACATTGCCTCATAGTCTAATAAAAGAAAAACTAACAGAATTAATTGAACAATCATTTAACAGAGAGGGCTCACTTTATTTGGCTTGTAATGATAAAAATGCCTTTTTTACTTCTGAACAACCTAAACGATATAAATTGTGGTCATGTCAGAAAATGTGTGATGCGCTCCATTATCTTTTGGACAATATGTTTATAAGATTTGGCTCAAAATTATATAGACAAATTGTCGGTATTCCAATGGGTACTACTTGTGCTCCTCTTGTTGAAGATTTGTTTTTGTTTTGTTATGAGAGAGACTTTATGTTATCTCTGTCAGACAATAATCAAGCTGATATTATTGAAGCTTTTAACTCTACCTCCAGATATTTAGATGACTTACTTAATATTGATAATCCTTATTTTGAACAAATGGTAGGTCAGGTATATCCCATTGGACTTCAGCTAAATAAGGCGAATTCTTCTGATACTGAAGCTTCGTTTTTGGACTTTAACTTGTCAATAACAAATGGCATAGTTTCTTCTTAAATTTATGATAAACGGGATGATTTTAATTTTGAAATAGTAAATTTCCCATTTCTTGATGGAGATGTTCCTCGCTCTCCTTCCTATGGTGTATATATTTCTCAGCTTATTCGTTTTGCTAGAGTGTGCTCTAATGTTGATGACTTCAACAACAGAAACTTATTTTTAACTGCTAAATTATTAAAACAAGGTTATAGATATCATAAAATTCGAAAAGCATTTTCTAAATTCTACTACAGACACTCAGAGTTAATTGTTAAATACAACATTGGGTTAAAAACTCTTCTGCAACAAGGCATATCAGAACCTATGTTTTATGGTGATTTAGTCTATAAATTCAAACGAATTGTTGGAAAACCTAATTTTATTGATCAATTCAAAAAGATAGTAAAACGTTATATAAGGGTTGGATATAATTTGGATATCATGCGACAGTCTGCATGCCTAGTTCTAAACCCAATCACGGTTTATAGCTATGGTTTCCTCTTTAATTGCACGACGGTGGGTCAGGCCTCTGACTCTATGACGGCTCTGACGTAAAGCTTTAATCGGTGGGTTGGTGCCTGATGCTTATCTGTAGCTGGACCCATCGTGGCCCAACTTGTGGTTTTCTTTAGCTCTGACTATCTGTGAGTTATGAGTCTTTTTCTTTGTTTCATCATGGAGTGTTAATTTGATTAGAGTGTTTTCCATGAGAATACATTGCATTAGTTAGATGGCCTCCATGCGAGCTGAACAACAGCAAAATCTAGGGCGAAGATTTGGTACCAGTAAAATGCATTTAAGCCCCCCGGTGGCTTAGGCTGCTGTCCGTTCTAAGGCGGTGGTTCTGTTGTTGTTGACTTTTTGTTTATTGTTGCTCCCATTGTGGGAGTCTGTAATTGTTCTATGTTTTTTTGTACGTTACTTTATGTCTATTCTAGTATTGCAATCATCTTGATGGGGAAGAGAGAGCTGATTGCTTTGCTTAATTTGTCTTCCTGGTGTCTCGTGATGGTTGAGCGGCTCTTCCTCGCGGTGCCACGGGGTTGTCTGCAGTTTATGATTGTGGTATTTCCTGATCATACTCACTATTTTTTCATGCGAGTGTCTGCATGCCTGGTTCAAAACCCAATCACGGTTTATAGCTTTGGTTTCATCTTTAATTGCACGACGATGGGTCAGGCCTCAGACTCTATGACGGCTCTGACGTAAACCTTAATCGGTGAGTTGGCGCCTGATGCATACTGTAGCTGAACCCACCGTGTCTCAACTTGAGATTTTTTATTTAGCTTTGGCTACCTTTGTATCTATGAGTCGTGAGCCCTTTTCTTTGTTTCATCATGGTGTGTTAATTTGATTAGAGTGTTTCTACATGATGATACATTGCATTAGTAAGAAGGATTCCATTCGAGCTGAACATTTCTTGTACTTCAACAACAGCAGAATCTAGGGCAAAGATTTGGTACCGGTAAAATGCATTTAAGCCCACCGGTGGCTTAGGCTGCTGTCCGTTCTCAGGCGGTGGTTCTGTTGTTGTTGACTTTTTGTTTATTGTTACTCCTATTTTGGAAGTCTGTAATTGTTCTATGTTCTGTTGTACGTTACTTTATTTGCATTCTAGTATTGCAATCATCTTGATGGGGAAGAGAGGGCTGGTTGCTTTGCTTAATATGTCTTCTTAGTGTCTCGTGATGGTTGAGTGGCTCTTCCTCGCGGTGCCATGGGTTGTCTGTGGTTTGTGATTGTGGTATTTCCTGATCATACTCACTTACTTTTTTGCACTGACTAATCAATTTTTACTGTACATTTTAATGAATTCCACCAAAGTGAAACCCCCAAAAGACATCTCTTTTTTTCAAATGACCACTAAAAGTCAATCGACCACTCAATTTTTCAATTGATCACCAATCGACCAGTAATGACGACTTCTGTAGTATTGACCGGGGCGGTTATAACCGGTTAAAACCGCTGTTTAAAATCACACCTGGTTTGACTGCCCAACCTTGGAGTATAGTAAACTGCAAATGAGGCTAGATGTCAAATTTTCCTGTATCTCCATTATCAACTATTATCCGTTTTTTTGCATAATGTGGTCGCATATGTGATAAGTACCAAAAGTTCGTGAGCTGGTCTAGATATAATGAATTTTGCATTATAATAAAAAACATCCCTTTGTATTCGGGAAACCCCTGAATGAGTACTTTTGCAAACAGTGAAGACCCAGATAAAATCAGCATTATGATACATTTTATCAAGGTCTACACCGTTTGTAAAGGTTAAAAAAGATCTTCAGACAAAAGAATACAATATTTTTGGCACATTATAACCTGACATCCCTAGATATGTACAATGTGTCAAGTGTATTGTATCAGACTCGAAGGATCCATCAGAATAAAAAAGTGTTAAGAAAGGGACAAGGAAAGCGTTGGCGAATAACTCATTCCCAGCATAGACAGACCGAACACCCATTCGCATGGTGTCAGCATAAAGTTGAACTATCATTCATCATAATATAGTAAATTGCATGACTCATGCACGTGGATCTTTTATGCTTTGTTCTGTCTTGTGCTTGCTATGTCTTTTTGCGCGTCTGTTTATATGTGCTTTGTGGTCACCTGCTGGGAAAAGGCTGATCTCTTGGCTCTCGTTTTTGGTGTCTAACTGTGAGTTCGTCACTTTCCCATTGGTATCCTGGGTCAGGTGTGGTACTGGATTGTATCTATTCCTGATCTTTGGACCCTTACTTACTTCAACTAGCTGATACGATCCGAGCACGGATCATCGTCACCACGCCCCAAGGTTATATTTTTATATGCTCATCACACGTAAGCATGGTATTTGAGTTTTTTATTTACGAGGGCTGTTCAAATATGAATGCAAGTAGCTTCATAACTTTCGTCACATATATGCTACGACAAAATGGTTTACGTTTCTATGAAGGATAATATGTAACCTTTCAACTGGCACCAGACCTAAAGCAAAATACAGTATGCTTATCGAGTTATCGCCCTTTGAATGAGGGTCACTTTAGTATACTAACAAACTCAATGCTTCAAACATACCAGTGATATAGACGAGCGTATAATTCTTCGATAAATAGGTGAAATTTCTTGAATTGTTTAAGGAAGAATCCCCATAAACTTATACAATGATTCTGTGAAAGTTGCGAAAATCCGATATATTTTTGTTAAATTACATCGAATCGTTTTCACTAAAGTCTCCTTATGTTTGCAAATAAATGGTAAACAAAACACCGCCTCTCAGTTTTCAGTCAAACTTTTCTCTTACAAAATGCTAGAAGCAACAGTTAAACTAGTTTTAAGCCAAAGACAATATGTTGATCGCTCATACTGAGTTGTTGCTACAAATCATTGAAGGATAGTGAGTAATTTTTAAACGCTGAAAAGCATTTTTATTAAGTCAAAACTGCATTTAGTGAAGGGGTTATAGAACTCATACCTTAATTTTGTTGCCATAACATTACGGTTTTAATATAAAAACAGCCACCAGTTTTTTTTTGCCACACCAGAATTTGGCAAAATCACATCATCTTTCTAGTGGTGCAAAAGACTCAAAACCACTAAAATACATAAATACAGACATAAGGGAGCAAAACATATATGATTATGACTAAAAAAATATATGCCATCATAATGAAAAAAATGGTCAAAGTTAAAAACCCCGCGGGGTTTTTCGAAAACCCCGCGGGTTTTTTTAAACCCCGCGCGGGGTTTTTCCCCCACATTTTCAAATGGGGGAAAAACCCCGCAGGGTTTTTACAAAAAAATAAATATTAAAATTTGTTCAAGAAACAAGTTTGTTTGATTGTAATTATTGCAGAAAATGATTGATATGGCTTAATTCAAAACTTTGATTTCCCCCGCGGGGTTTTTCTCCCATTTCAGATTGTGGGGGAAAAACCCCGCAGGGTTTTTTGAAAAATTCAAATTGACTTTTTTGAATTATTATTCATCACAATGCATAATAAAAGGTATATCAAAAACTTTCAGCATTATATTGTGCCTCTAGAGGAAAAAGTAAATTCCCCCGCAGGGTTTTTCCCCCGCGGGGTTTTTCCCCCACAAAATAAAATGGGAGAAAAACCCTGCGGGGTTTTTTATCCAAAAATAATATTTTTAGTTTTTAGCTCAAAGAAGAATTTTACACTCTGTGTTCAAAGTTGTGAGAGTTTTATATCAAAACAGAGAGATTTCAATTTCTCCCTTGGTGGGAAATCCTAAAATATACGTTACCAAAATGGCAATGTATCATTGTTAGACTGATGGCTGAGAATGTTTTGCTCCCCGCTAAAGAATTTTGCAGACACATCGTATCTTAAAAGAGCATTTCAAGCTGTGTAGAATAAGAGATGTTTGCATGTGTACGATTTGGTGTTTGCCTCTGACAGTCTGTTACATATGTTACCATATAAAATTCAGAAAATGAAAAGTTAAAAGGCTGTGCTACAGAAAGAAGGCATTAAACTAACTATTTAAATCACGCATATAGTCTGCCTGCTGGATACCTAAGCTGCAGATAAAAGTTTTAAAGCAAAATTACGGCATCCTAATGTGTTATGTGCGTTACTTACATAAAACTACCCTTTAAAAACGGTAACTGTGACCAATAGCATTTAATTTTACAGCTGATTTGTGAATTTTTAAAATGCTTTTAATCTAGTTGTACTAACACACTTATTTGGCTTATAGAAAAAAAAACGAAGTGTGTTTATCTATCTTAAATGCATTGCCTTATATAAGCAATTAAACAACACTACCCCAAGTTTTAAGGAGCCCAATTTGCTAGGTATTATTTACGTAAAAATTATATAAAATCTTCCATATTTTGATAGTCTTGCTCATATAATAAAGAATCATAGATTTTGCATGTTAAACAACAAGATAGGAGTACTTGTTACAGGTTGTGTTACAGGTTGTAACTTATGTTACCTAACATAATAAATTAGCAAGGCCATTGACTTGGTGTAAGAGATGATATTTCAAAGAGAAATGAATATTTTTCGCATGGTTTCTTATAAATCTCTGGGCTTTGGTGCTTTAATCTTAGGAAGCAATTCATTGCTCTATTATCAAGACCTTTTTTACAGATGTTATATATAAACTTTTTCAATATTTCCATATATGTATAATACTACGATATAGATAGAGGGGCGTGGAAAATAATAGTTTCTATTTTAACATGACAATTTAGTATTTGTTAAATTGGTTAAATGTTTTAAAATATCTTAACTAATCCTTATCCAAGTCGTATACAATATCTATCATTATATCTGCTTGTGTGGCAAAATAATTGCTCGTCTCATCTCATCACAACCAGTAGAGTAATCAGACAGAATTATAACTGTAGTCTAAGTAAGGGCCCTTTGGAATTCTGTAGACATACTTGTATTCTATATTAAATATAATGTACACAGTGGTCAAGAATAAATCAAAGGATGAGAAGATCCAATTAAAATCAAGTTTAGCTCATTTATTGCCCATAATTAGACATTTAAAAAACATCAAACAAAACCATCATTGCAGACGACCTTAATAAAATAATAATAATAATAATAATAATAATAATAATAATAATAATAATAATAATAAAAATAATGATAATAATAATATTCTTCATTTCCTCCACATGTGAAGAGCATACAAATAAAGCACAATTACAAAAGCAAGATAGAAACATTGAACATATATACATCATATACATTATTGGTTTGGTTTTAATATTTTAAAACCTGTTTGTTTATATATCGATATTCAGATTTGAATCGTTTCATTCAAAATCAGGTCACCAACATCCATGGTGTATATGACAATAGACCACGTCAACACTGATGAAGTATTATTGTAATGGTAATCTATATAATAAAAATAAACTTGACCAAACAAAGAAATCATGATCACCATGCGTGACATTTGGACTTCGAATCTTGAAAGGTAATTTGATAGCCATTTCTTTTATCGGGACCGACAAATCACTTCGAAAAATTGAATTTTTCGGATAATCGAAATTCGAATAATAGGTAGTTTTATTGCAATAGATAATAGAGAAAAAAGTCAGGACTGTCCGTAGTCTTCGAATAACCCAGTAGTTTCGGATAATCAAAAATTTGGCTGGAAGGTTAAAAAGATAAATGTTCTTTACCACTCCCCACTTGTGAGAAGGTCGACCTTTCAACAAATTAGGTTGAATTCAGCCCAGCATGTTTGGATTAGCATAAAAGAAGAATGGGCAGACACTTTTGTCCCCATTATAGGGCGCCTCTGAGTGGGGTACCCAAAAATAAGCTCTTGTATACACAATTTGTTTAAGTTGTGCACAAATTTGGTTGAGTTCTACCCAGCAATTCAGAAAGAGACTGCAATTTAGCCAGAAAATGCACACTCTCTGAGGCCCATGCAAAGGGGATCCAAAAAGCAAAAAACAGTAATGCTCCTGCTCACCCACTTGTGCAAGTAAGTCACCAAACAAATTCGGTTGGATTCAGTATGACCGTTTGCGCAGTCGGTAACGTGTCTGGCAACAGATGTGAGTCTGAATCCAGGGGTCGCGAGATTGAATCCCAGCCCGGTCCCCTACTTTCGTGGAGATTGATCATGAAATAATTTCTACGGTCATTCTCCTCCCTTCCGCTGAATCATTCAAGAAGGGTTGTTGTCAGTTACAAGTGAAAGTATGTGCACGAAGTACTGGTTAACTGATTGTTAAAGCTTGCCCAGGAAAAAGTGTGGTTAGGTGAACTAACTGTCCCGCCATGACCATAGCTGTTGACTTGGGACGTAAAGCAACAAAACAAACAAACCGTTTGCAAGGTGAAAGTATTGCAGGCAAATGGGCAGACCGAAGGACACTTTTGACCTACATCCCACATCATTGGGGTATTGGAATTTTGCTGTTGCATACACCAGTTGCATACACCAGTTGCTCAACAAATTTGGTTGGATAATCTGTCCAGTTGTTTAGAATATAGCATAACAAACAAAAACCTGATATACAGACGAAGGCAATCGCAATATCTCCAACACCTTTTAAAAAGAGAATGGATAAAAAAAATCAAATAAAAATAAGCCCCAATGATCAGCCTGATTATCCTGTAAATTCAGTAATTAACCTGCTTACATGTACCACACTAACTAAGTGTTGTACTGCCATTAATGCTGCTGTAAATAATAATGATAATGGTAAAATTGTATAACCATAATGAACACAATTCAGTATTAAGCGTCTTTCATCAGCATTTAAAGAAAGAAACAACTAAAAATGGCTTTGTTTCTGAGAAACTAAATTATATGATGAAAAGTCTCATGCAAGTATAATTTATAAGCATAGAAATATTTTCTATTTACTCACATTGTCTGTTGTATGATTTATTTTGTGCAGTTTATGCAGTATATATCCAAAATTAACACAGGATTTATCAAATAGTTAGAGCCTTGCAAACCATGAGGTTTATTTGAATCTTTTTCTGGTTTCCTGCAAGATTAAAGAATTTCAGCTTGAGTCATTGAAATGAGAGAACCAGGTTAACACAATTATATCATATTTCAAGGTCAGACTGAGTTCAGAATATAATGGTCCTATGCAAATCTAGGTTGGGATTATTTGGTATTAAATGGAACCAAATTATTTACTAGCAGTACCAAAAGATTCCATTTAATCCCAAATTATATGGATGTGTTGAATTGATGAAGTCCCAGAAAATCTTAATAATCCCATTTAAAGTACCTACTGGGACTTTCTGGGATTAAATGGAATATTTATCCCAGAAAGTAACATAAAATCCCACTTATATTTTAAGCAGAATTGTTTGAGACTTTCTGGGATTTTCCAGTTCCAGATAGTGACAGAAAATACCAATTGTTCCAACTTTTGGGATTTAATGGAATTCCATTAAATACCATGTAAAGTGAAGTACCACAAAATCCCAGGAAGTTCTATTCAAGCAGAATTGGAACTGGACTGAGACTTTCTAAAACATTCTAGAACATACCAATTATTTGGGATTATAACATTCTTCTCGGCCCTGATCTGGGTCCTTACTGTTTGCAAAGGTTATCAGCAGATGACAAAAGTCTTTGTTAACAGAACAGAACATATCTTTATTGACATAAAACTCAGGCCACTCATAGTTAGCGCAAAGGCATAAGATACAAAAACAAAGCATATACATGATATACATAAAATACATGAGTACAAAGAGCATGAAAAAGGTGAAAATTAAAATGCGAGCAAAATCAACCCTGAAAGAGCCTTCTATAACTTACAGTAGGCAACATAATCGACTGTTGTTGCTTCATTAAGAAACAAAATAAGGCTTCACATTATTGATTATAGACAATTCGCATGATTTGACATATCATGTGAACTGTCTATAATCAGGTTATTCCCATGAAATATTAAGCCAAGACATAGTAAGAAGTATATTATCGTACTGATTGACTCTTTTAGGGTTTGGCTGCACATGAAAATTTATTCATTATAATTTCTACAAAGCTTGATAACTTTACAAGCTTCCTGGTATTTGCTGAAGAAAATAGTTCTTTGAATTTTATAATGTTAGGACTTTTGTAAAAATATGATCTTAAATATTTCTTTCTGTCAGATATAAAGTGATCACAAACAAAAAGATAGTGAAATTCGTCACCGATATCATATTTGCTACATAATATGCATTTTCTGTCTTCTAAAGGTGTGTTTTCCCAGCGACCAGTTTCAACCGGAAGCCGATGATTACTTAACCTAAACTTTAACAATGAAGAACAGTGTTTCCTATTTAATTTGATTAGGTAATTTTCAAAATTTAAATCTTGCTTGAAAAGAGTATAATTCTTTCCTTTAGAGGATGAAGTTACTTTGTTATGCCACTCCTGAACATAATGGTCTGATAGAGTTTTAGAGATTTGATTTTTGATTGATTTTGGGTTTTCAATGACTTCTTACAAGGTGTTATGTTCAACATTTCCTTTGTCCTTATATCGATTCTGAGGTCAACCATAAACGACATTTTATCAAAATTCCATTCATTAACAAAGGTATTGAGTTTATTGATTTACATAGTATCTTCAAGGATAATTCAGTGATTTCATCTATTCCAAATTACTTTAATAATTCTGAAACTCCTATCATTTGTTATAAATATAACAAACCAATAAGGTCTACGATATTTAACTTTAATAAAATTGTAAATGATTTAGATATAGATTCCAATACTCCTGCCTCCTGAGATTGTAAAAATTCAAATTATTTATATCCCTCTGCAGGGCATGTTATTACAGGTAATCTAAATGTCATTCCTGACGCTAGAGTTCGCAATATCATTTCTAAAGGTCCTAAATATAGATTTCCCTCTAATATTGATTTCTCTAAATGCCGTAGAGAGATCGCTGCTTCTTTAAATGACTTCAGTAATCGTTGGTGCAAACGGGAAAATGTTGAACCTGATGCTTTGAAGGAATGGAAGATTAACATTTTTAAAATTATTGATACTCGTATTTCATTTTACTCTCGTAATACACATCTTTTGCCCCCTAAACCTAAATCTTCTTTTCATCATCTTAAACGAGGTATCCAGGATTTTCATATGAACTATGTTTTGCTTCCAGCAGATAAAGCTGCTAACAATGTTGTAGTTGTTTGACGATTGTATTATATTAATACTCTTAAGGGTGAGCTTGTTGACACTAATGCCTATAAACTGCAGCCTTCTTTAAGTGAAAGGGTGATTGTTGATGGACATGGTTGTCATACAGCCCTACATTTTGGTGTCAAAGCTAAAGAAAATCAAGACAAAGTTCCTACGTTGTACTGGTTACCTAAACTCCATAAAAAACCCTATAAAGCAAGATTTATTGCAAATTCTAGTTCTTGTACGACAACAGAACTTTCTAAATTGTTAACCTCGTGTCTTACAGCTGTTAAAAAACATGTTATCAAATATTGTGAAAAGGTATATGAGAGATCCGGTAAAAACCTATTTTGGTCGATTAAAAATTCAGGTGAAATTTTAGATAAACTTAAAGCTAGAGATTTCAATGCGACCAGTTTGTCTACTTATGATTTTTCTACTCTTTACACTACTTTACCTCATAATTTAATTAAAGATAAACTTATAAATCTTATTGAAAATACCTTCCAGAGAGAAGGCTCTCCTTACCTTGCATGTAGTGACAGAAATGCATTCTTTACTTCAGAAAAACCTAAAAAATATCATGCATGGTCGTGTCAAAATGTATGTGATGCGCTGACCTTTTTGTTGGACAACATTTTTATTCGATTTGGCACCAAGCTCTATAGACAAGTTGTTGGGATTCCTATGGGCACTAATTGTGCTCCCCTGGTTGCAGATTTATTCCTGTTTTGTTATGAAAGGGACTTTATGATGTCTCTTTCTGATGATAAGCAGGCTGATGTTATTGATGCGTTTAACACTACTTCCAGATATTTGGACGATATTTTAAATATTAATAATGTTTATTTTGACAATATGGTTAGTCAAATATACCCTTCAGAGCTCCAACTTAATAAAGCCAATGCCTCTGATACCGAAGCCGCATTTTTAGACTTGCATTTGTCAATTTCTAATGATATTGTTTCTACCAAAATTTATGATAAACGTGACGACTTTGATTTTGAAATTGTCAATTTCCCATTTTTAAAAGGTGATGTTCCTCGTTCTACATCCTATGGAGTCTATATCTCTCAACTCATTCGTTTTGCTAGAGCATCTAGCCATGTTGCTGACTTCAACACTCGCAATAAATTGTTAACTCAGAAACTTCTTAAACAAGGCTATCGGTATCATAAACTTCGCAAAACATTTTCAAAATTTTATAGACGATACTATGATTTGATTTCTAAATTCCAAGTTGGACTTAAATCTCTCTTGCGCCAAGGACTTTCGGAACCTGATTTCTATGGTGACTTGGTGTATAAGTTGAAGAAGATTGTTGGCTCTAATAATTTTTCAGCGCAGTTCATTAAAATAATTTCCCATTATAAAAAGATTGGCTATAACATTAATGTATTGCAACAGACTGCATGCTTGGTGGTCAACCCAATCACGGTTGGCAACTTTGCTTTCCTCTTTAATTGCACGCTGGTGGGTCGGACTTCAGACTCTATGATGGTTCCAACTTAAAGACTTATCTATTGATGAGATGGTAGGGGCCTGATGCTTTGGCTGTTTGTCGGGCCCACCGGGGTTTACCTGTTGGATTTCTTTTGCTCCGGTATTCAGTTTAATTTACTGTTGAGTCCTTATCCTTGCTTTATCTCCTTGTTATATCTTGATTTATATGTTTTAGGAGATGATGCATTGATAAGTTAGGGGTCTTTCATGCAAACCAAATATCTATGTGTCTTGATCCACATCTGAATTAAGGGTGAGGTTGGCGCCGTTAAACCGGTTTAAGCCCTCCAGTAAAATATTTTACTGACCATTCCAAGGCGGTACTTCTTTTGTGGATCTTTTATGTTTTTGTTCTGTTTTGTGTTTGCTATGTTTTGTGCACGTCTGTTTATATGTGCTTTGTGGTCACCTGCTGGGAAAGGGCTGACCTCTTGGCTCTCGTTTGTGGTGTCTTCTGTGAGTTTGTCACTTTCCAATTGGTATCCTGGGTCAGGTGTGGTACTTGATTGTATCGATTCCTGATCTTTGCACCATTACTTACTTTCCTTGTTTAAAAGATCGGGACACCCAACAGATATTAGAATATGTTTAATAAAATGGATCCATTTATGTTGATGGTTGCCACCATCATATTCTCCTAGTAGAAGTAAGTATAACCATTTTGATAGTTTTGTTTGTTTACCATTCACAATATTCATCCAAAAGCTAATAATACGGGTTTTTATTCTAATGTCTACTGCCTTGCAACCTAGTTAACAAGGATAGTTAAAATGATATAATTCAAAATAACATAAGTTATCAAGCAGGATACAAAATGACAATCTAGCATAAAGCACATTTCTTTATTCGCTTAATATTTTCGAGTTATGAATTATAACAATACAATAGAACCAGAAAGATCTTTATCTATAAACTTTTTTGTCGTCTGCTGACTTTTTTTTTTTAAAATTACTTTTTTCAATAAATTCTTTCAGGAACGCACTATTAGAGTGTCAATCCTTTTGGATCAAGATCAGGATCGACATTCTTCTCGTTCCAGATCTAGGTCCTTACTGTTTGCAAAGGTTATCAGCAGATGACAAAAGTCTTTGCTAACAAGGATAGTTAAAGTGATATAAGTTATCAAGCAGGATACAAAATGACAATCTTGCATGAAGCACATTTCTTTATTCGCTTAATATTCGAGTAATGAATTATAACTTAAGTTGTTATGTGAATTGCATGATGTTCACTATTAATGCACTCTATGTCTAAACTTAGTAAACATAATGTGCACTAGGGTGTAAGGTTTTTGTTTTTACACACCTGAAGGTGCCGTATATGTCTGCTCCCAAAATGATACTCCCACAATATATACTCCCAAGCAAAAATCCTTTTAAAATGCTAAACTATTCATTTTAAGTACATGTTTGTAGTTTGTATATATATTTTTAGTGAATATTTTGTTCATTTCTCTTCTATCGATTTATTATTTTACCTATCACAATTCTTGCACCTTACAGTGTGGATCCTGATCAGCTGGCCTCTCAGAAGCTAGCTGATCTGGATCTACACTCATAGGGAATAGTCATAATCAGGCAGTATCCTAAATTTCTTCTGTGTTTTTGTCGAATTTTATGTGCATATAATTCGGAGAAAATTAACAAAAATAAAAATTAAAGAAATATGATGACCTGTAAATAATGTAAAATGGCCCATACCATGTTGTACCTGGGTATAACTTGTTTTGAAAACAGTATAGATCTGAATCAGCTGGCCTGAAACCAGCTGATCAGGATACATATTGTTTTCTACTTTGGTTATAAATGCATACTACTAAGTGGAACCCTGCAAGTTGGTTAGATATACACTGCTGAAGTTTCTCTTTGCCTACAATTGTTGTCTGCTGATAACCTTTGCAAACAGTTTTAGAACCAGATCAGCACCGACAAAATGTCAGACCTGATCTGAATCCAAACTGTTTGACTCTCTGATAGTGATAATGAAGGAACTATATAGTAAATTAATTTAGAAAAGACAGCAGATGACAAAATACCTAAATAATTTCCAACAAGCAGAGTAAAATAGAAATGGATGCTTGTCGAGACAAATAGGGTTACTATGTTATAATAAATGCACTTGCATAAATTAACCTTTGTCCTGCTGAACCTAGATATATCCCGTTTTTGGAAACAACTGATCATCAAACTTTTGTCATCTGCTGATAACATTCATGAACAGTTTGGAGTCAGATCAGGACCAACAGTATGTTTGGTCCTGATCTGGATCCATACAATTTGACACCTTGATTTTTTTCCTGAAATTTCTTGAAAATATTTATTTTGAAAGGAGTCAGCAGACGACAACAAAATCACTAAGTATGTCGCATGTAAAGATTTATATAAAAATTCAATGCAGTCTGATCAGGGACTATTTTTTTGTTCTTTGAACAAAATAATTTATTTACTAAAAGGTAATTCCAGAAGACTATCTTAAAGGACCTTAATGATTTCACTCTTTCCTTATTAGCTGCTTCTCATCTGTATCTACACTGTTTGCTAAAGCTGGTATGTGATTGACAGTGTAAAACTGAAATTTCGGTGTTTATTGGGATTAAGACACCAGGTAATAGCCTCACCATGTGGTCAGAAGCCTGCTATTTGTTGCCAGGGTAACAAGAACACTTCAATTTAGATGAACAAATCCAAATGTTTTGAGGTCTGCTGACCATTAAAAACAAAAAGATCTTTTTTAACTAGTTGAATACTTTTTATGTCTTTTGCAAAAATCCTTTCATGAACTCAACTAGAATGTCAAACATTTTGGATGCAGACCAGGAATGACTTTCAATTGGTTCTGATCTTGGTCCTAACTGTTTGCAAGGTTATCAGCAGACGACATTGTCTGTCTGATAAAATGTTATACACAGTAACAAGGGTCTTTCTACACATTTCTGTACAGTGACATAGGTCACAGTTCTACAATATAAAATGCAAGTTGTACCTTAAATTCAAATACAATACAATAGAACCAGAAAGATCTTTTTTCTATAAACTTTTTGTCGTCTGCTGACTTTTTTTTAAAATAACTTTTTTCAATAAATTCTTTCAAAAACACACTATTAGAGTGTCATCCGGTTTGGATCAAGATAAGGATCAACATTCTTCTCGGCCCTGATCTGGGTCCTTACTGTTTGCAAAGGTTATCAGCAGATGACAAAAGTCTTTGTTAACAGAACAGAACATATTTTATTGTCATAAAACTCAGGCCACTCATAGTTAGCGCAAAGGCATAAGATACAAAAACAAAGCATATACATGATATACATAAAATACATGAGTACAAAGAGCATGAAAAAGGTGAAAGTTAAAATGCGAGCAAAATCAACCCTGAAAGACCCTTCTATAACTTACAGTAGGCAACATAATCGACTGTTGTTGCTTCATTAGGAAACAAAATAAGGCTGCATATTATTGATTATAGACAATTCGCATGATATGACATATCATGTGAGTTGTCTATAATCAGGTTATTCCCATGAAATATTAAGCCAAGACATAGTAAGAAGTATATTATCGTACTGATTGACTCTTTTAGGGTTAGGCTGCACATGAACATTTATTCATTATAATTTCTACAAATCTTGATAACTTTACAAGCTTCCTGGTATTTGCTGAAGAAAATAGTTCTTTGAATTTTATAATGTTAGGACTTTTGTAAAAATATGATCTTAAATATTTCTTTCTGTCAGATATAAAGTGATCAACAACAAAAAGATAGTGAAATTCGTCACCGATATCATGTTTGCTACATAATGTGCATTTTCTGTCTTCTAAAGGTGTGTTTTCCCAGCGACCAGTTTCAACCGGAAGCCAATGATTACTTTACCTAAACTTTAACAATGAAGAACAGTGTTTCCTATTTAATTTGATAAGGTAATTTTCAAAATTTAAATCTTGCTTGAAAAGAGTATAATTCTTTCCTTTAGAGGATGAAGTTACTTTGTTATGCCACTCCTGAACATAAAGGTCTGATAGAGTTTAAGAGATTTGATTTTTTGATTGATTTTGGGTTTTCAATGACTTCCTTGTTTAAAAGATCTGGACGCCCTACAGATATTAGAATATGTTTAATAAAATGGATCCATTTATGTTGATGGATGCCACCATCATATTCTCCTAGTAGAAGAAGGTATAACCATTTTGATAGTTTTGTTTGTTTACCATTCACAATATTCATCCAAAAGCTAATAATACGGGTTTTTATTCTAATGTCTACTGCCTTGCAACCTAGTTAACAAGGATAGTTAAAATGATATAATTCAAAATAACATAAGTTATCAAGCAGGATACAAAATGACAATCTAGCATGAAGCACATTTCTTTATTCGCTTAATATTTTCGAGTTATGAATTAAAACAATACAATAGAACCAGAATGATCTTTATCTATAAACTTTTTTGTCGTCTGCTGACTTTTTTTTTTAAATTACTTTTTTCAATAAATTCTTTCAGGAACGCACTATTAGAGTGTCAATCCTTTTGGATCAAGATCAGGATCGACATTCTTCTCGTTCCAGATCTAGGTCCTTACTGTTTGCAAAGGTTATCAGCAGATGACAAAAGTCTTTGCTAACAAGGATAGTTAAAGTGATATAAGTTATCAAGCAGGATACAAAATGACAATCTTGCATGAAGCACATTTCTTTATTCGCTTAATATTCGAGTAATGAATTATAACTTAAGTTGTTATGTGAATTGCATGATGTTCACTATTAATGCACTCTATGTCTTAACTTAGTAAACATAATGTGCACAAGGGTGTAAGGTTTTTGTTTTTACACACCTGAAGGTGCCGTCTATGTCTGCTCCCAAAATGATACTCCCACAATATATACTCCCAAGCAAAAATCCTTTTAAAATGATAAACTATTCATTTTACGTACATGTTTATAGTTTGTATATATATTTTTAGTGAATATTTTGTTCATTTCTCTTCTATCGATTTATTATTTTACCTATCACAATTCTTGCACCTTACAGTGTGGATCCTGATCAGCTGGCCTCTCAGAAGCTAGCTGATCTGGATCTACACTCATAGGAAATAGTCATAATCAGGCAGTATCCTAAATTTCTTCTGTGTTTTTATCGAATTTTATGTGCATATAATTCGGAGAAAATTAACAAAAATAAAAATTAAAGAAATATGATGACCTGTAAATAATGTAAAATGGCCCATACCATGTTGTACCTGGGTATAACTTGTTTTGAAAACAGTATAGATCTGAATCAGCTGGCCTGAAACCAGCTGATCAGGATACATATTGTTTTCTACTTTGGTTATAAATGCATACTACTAAGTGGAACCCTGCAAGTTGGTTAGATATACACTGCTGAAGTTTCTCTTTGCCTACAATTGTTGTCTGCTGATAACCTTTGCAAACAGTTTTAGAACCAGATCAGCACCGACAAAATGTCAGCCCTGATCTGAATCCAAACTGTTTGACTCTCTGATAGTGATAATGAAGGAACTATATAGTAAATTAATTTAGAAAAGACAGCAGATGACAAAATACCTAAATAATTTCCAACAAGCAGAGTAAAATAGAAATGGATGCTTGTCGAGACAAATAGGGTTACTATGTTATAATAAATGCACTTGCATAAATATCAAATTAACCTTCGTCCTGCTGAACCTAGATATATCCCGTTTTTGGAAACAACTGATCATCAAACTTTTGTCATCTGCTGATTACATTCATGAACAGTTTGGAGTCAGATCAGGACCAACAGTATGTTTGGTCCTGATCTGGATCCATACAATTTGACACCTTGATTTTTTTCCTGAAATTTCTTGAAAATATTTATTTTGAAAGGAGTCAGCAGACGACAACAAAATCACTAAATATGTCGCATGTAAAGATTTATATAAAATATTCAATGCAGTCTGATCAGGGACTTTTTTTTGTTCTTTGAACAAAATAATTTATTCACTAAAAGGTAATTCCAGAAGACTATCTTATTTAACTCTTTCCTTATTAGCTGCTTCTCATCTGTATCTACACTGTTTGCTAAAGCTGGTATGTGATTGACAGTGTAAAACTGAAATTTCGATGTTTATTGGGATAAGTCACCAGGTAATAGCCTCACCATGTGGTCAGAAGCCTGCTATTTGTTGCCAGGGTAACAAGAACACTTCAATTTAGATGAACAAATCCAGTCATGCCCACATTCATGTTTTGAGGTCTGCTGACCATTAAAACCAAAAAGATCTTTTTAACTAGTTGAATACTTTTTATGTCTTTTGCAAAAATTCTTTCAAGAACTCAATTAGAATGTCAAACATTTTGGATGCAGACCAGGAATGACTTTCAATTGGTTCTGATCTTGGTCCTAACTGTTTGCAAGGTTATCAGCAGACGACATTGTCTGTCTGATAAAATGTTATACACAGTAACAAGGGTCTTTCTACACATTTCTGTACAGTGACATAGGTCACTGTTCTACAATATAAAATGCAAGTTGTACCTTAAATTCAAATACAATACAATAGAACCAGAAAGATCTTTTTTCTATAAACTTTTTGTCGTCTGCTGACTTTTTTTTAAAATAACTTTTTTCAATAAATTCTTTCAGGAATACACTATTAGAGTGTCAGTCGGTTTGGATCAAGATAAGGATCAACATTCTTCTCGGCCCTGATCTGGGTCCTTACTGTTTGCAAAGGTTATCAGCAGATGACAAAAGTCTTTGTTAACAGAACAGAACATATCTTTATTGACATAAAACTCAGGCCACTCGTAGATAGCGTAAGAGCATAAGATACAAAAACAAAGCATATACATGATATACATAAAATACAGTGTACAAAGAGCATGAAAAAGGTGAAAATTAAAATGCGAGCAAAATCAACCCTGAAAGAGCCTTCTATAACTAACAGTAGGCAACATAATCGACTGTTGTTGCTTCATTAAGAAACAAAATAAGGCTTCACATTATTAATTATAGACAATTCGCATGATTTGACATATCATGTGAGTTGTCTATAATCAGGCAATTCCCATGAAATATTAAGCCAAGACATAGTAAGAAGTATATTATCGTAATGATTGACTCTTTTAGGGTTAGGCTGCACATGAACATTTATTCATTATAATTTCTACAAAACTTGATAACTTTACAAGCTTCCTGGTATTTGCTGAAGAAAATAGTTCTTCAAATTTTATAATGTTAGGACTTTTGTATAAATATAAACTTAAATATTTCTTTCTGTCAGATATAAAGTGATCACAAACAAAAAGATAGTGAAATTCATACCCTTATCATGTTTGCTACATAATGTGCATTTTCTGTCTTCTAAAGGTGTGTTTTCCCAGCGACCAGTTTCAACCGGAAGCCGATGATTACTTAACCTAAACTTTAACAATGAAGAACAGTGTTTCCTATTTAATTTGATTAGGTAATTTTCAAAAGTTAAATCTTGCTTGAAAAAAGTATAATTCTTTCCTTTCAGAGGATGAAGTTACTTTGTTATGCCACTCCTGAACATAAAGGTCTGATAGAGTTTTAGAGATTTGATTTTTGATTGATTTTGGGTTTTCAATGACATCCTTGTTTTAAAGAGCGGGACGCCCAACAGATAATAGAATATGTTTTATAAAATGGATCCATTTATGTTGATGGATGCCACCATCATATTCTCCTAGTAGAAGAAGGTATAACCATTTTGATAGTTTCGTTTGTTTACCATTCACAATATTCATCCAAAAGCTAATAATACGGGTTTTTATTCTAATGTCTACTGCCTTGCAACCTAGTTAACAAGGATAGTTAAAATGATGTAATTCAAAATAACATAAGTAATCAAGCAGGATACAAAATGACAATCTAGCATGAAGCACATTTCTTTATTCGCTTAATATTTTCGCGGTATGTATTATAACAATACAATAGCATTAGAAAGATCTTTTTCTTTAAACTTTTTTGTCGTCTGCTGACTTTTTTTTTGTAAAAATTACTTTTTTCAATAAATTCTTTCAGGAACACACTATTAGAGTATCAATCCTTTTGGATCAAGATCAGGATCGACATTCTTCTCGTTCCAGATCTGGGTCCTTACTGTTTGCAAAGGTTATCAGCAGATGACAAAAGTCTTTGCTAACAAGGATAGTTAAAGTGATATAAGTTCTCAAGCAGGATACAAAATGACAATCTTGCATGAAGCACATTTCTTTATTTGCTTAATATTCGAGTAATGAATCATAACTAAAGTTATTATGTGAATTGCATGATGTTCACTATTAATGCACTCTATGTCTAAACTTAGTAAACATAATGTGCACTAGGGTGTAAGGTTTTTGTTTTTACACACCTGAAGGTGCCGTATATGTCTGCTCCCAAAATGATACTCCCACAATATATACTCCCAAGCAAAAATCCTTTTAAAATGCTAAACTATTCATTTTAAGTACATGTTTGTAGTTTGTATATATTTTTAGTGAATATTTTGTTCATTTCTCTTCTATCGATTTATTATTTTACCTATGACAATTCTTGTACCTTACAGTGTGGATCCTGATCAGCTGGCCTCTCAGAAGCTAGCTGATCTGGATCTACACTCATAGGGAATAGTCATAATTAGGCAGTATCCAAAATTTCTTCTGATGTGTTTTTGTCGAATTTTATGCCCATAAAATTACAGAAATATGATGACCTGTAAATAATGTAAAATGGCCCATACCATGCTGTACCTGGGTTTAACTTGTTTTTAAAACAGTATAGATCTGAATCAGCTGGCCTGAAACCAGCTGATCAGGATACATATTGTTTTCTACTCTGCTTGTAAATGCATACTGCTAAGTGGAACCCTGCAAGTTGGTTAGATATACACTGCTGAAGTTTCTCTTTGCCTGCAATTGTTGTCTGCTGATAACCTTTGCAAACAGTTTTAGAACCAGATCAGGACCGACAAAATGCCAGACCTGATCTGAATCCAAACTGTTTGACTCTCTGATAGTGATAATGAAGGAACTATATAGTAAATTAATTTAGAAAAGACAGCAGATGACAAAATACCTAAATAATTTCCAACAAACAGAGTAAAATAGAAATGGATGCTTGTCGAGATAAATAGGGTTACTATGTTATAATAAATGCACTTGCATAAACATCAAATTAACCTTTGTCCTGCTGAACCTAGATATCCTGTTTTTGGAAACAACTGATCAGCTGATCAGGATCCACAGTTTTGCATTCAGTTTACGGTCTTGCCAAAATTTAGCTATATTTGCTCAGCAGTACAGGGTTAAACAATTTAAATTTGATAGTTTGTGTAGAATTGTTTTTTTTTTTTTTGTGTGTGTACATATTCTTTATTTTGAGGGCCTCATGGAAGATAAGTTGTACCACTAAATGTTGTCACCCTCTTTAAATAAAGACTTTACTTACTTACTTGCTTACTTACCAATATACTCCTGAAAGACCTATTCCATCATTACAATTGATTTCTCCAAATTTTTTTTTTGATTTGATTTGATTCTTTACGCCCCAGTCAATAATTTTTCAGTTATGGCTGGATGGGTCTACCTGGATTGCACCAGTACTAATGCAAGGATTAAAGTGTCCAAATTAAATGATAGTGCTTCAATCATAACCCTTGATTGAAGTAACTCTAATGAATTTTTCAGGAATACCAGACTGTCAAACCATTTTGGATCCAGATCAGACCCAGCAAAGTCATTTTGATGTTCCTGATCTGGTTACAACCAGTTTACAAAATGTTACTAGCAGATAGAGGGTTAACATGATGACCATTGTCATTATTTTCTCTAATGAATTTTCAGGAATACCATCAGAGTGGCACACAGTTTGGATTCTGATCAGGCCTACCGTTTTGACAGTCTTTATCCAGATCCAAACTGTTTTCAAATTGTCTACAGGTAAAAAGGTTAATATGATGCATACTAGGGATCGGAGATTGCTGAAACGGGCATGGACATCCGCCCGGTCTTGCAAGTTGCCATAGTAGACATCATGGGAATAGACATTTTGGCACAGTAGACATTTCAGGAACAAACATTTTGGGGGACATAATAGCACTAACCCATTTAATACATACTTCCACAAAGAATGGCTTGTAAATTTTCAATAACTCCTCCCCAGTCACAAATTGAATTTCCAATTGAATGCATCCATCTCCAGTTGGGATTATAATTACACTCAAATATTAAAAGTATGTAATGTTAGGAAACAGTGCAGAACCTGATCAGAGGTCACATTATGTCATATCTGATCTGGTTATGTACTGTTTGCCAATGTCCCATAAAATGATGGATAAACCCTTGTCCTGCTGAAACCGGATATGTCATCTTTAGAAAAGAGAGTAAATCCAGAATCAGCTGGCTAAATCTAGCGAACACATCTGTGGACATGAGATCTAGATCTGACTGCTTTCCAGACAGCATAAGATTCCACTGGAAAACAGAAGTGAATGTGCCATATTCATATTTATGCAGCAGAACAAGGGTTAAGGCATTGATCAGCAGAGGACAACAAAAGCTTGTAAAACTATCCGCATGCAAACATTCATGACCTGACCTCATGGTGTGCTGTCAATTGAAAATGCACATGCTAAGTTTAGTGTTCAGAAGGGCCTCTTGTCTTGACACACAAATGACAGACACACCATTCACATCTTGCAGACATATTTGAAGGCAATATTAAATGCATTGCTCAGTTTGAGCACTTAATAGCCAGGTGACTTAATATGTCCAATTCCAAATCCACTATTTGGCCTCCAGATGAAAGTGCTTATAAGAAAATATTTTTCAAATTGTTATTTCAAAACCAAATCCAGGAGTGCAGTGGCTCAGTGGTAGAGTGCTTGACTCGAGACAGATGGCCCCCGAGTTAGAGCATCACCGGCATCACTGCGTTGTGTCCTTGAGCAGGACACATTAATCCTAGCTTAGTCCTGGTTCAACCCAGGAAGACCCATCCCTTTATAGCTGAAAGAATGTTCATGGGATGTAAAGAATCACATAAAATAAAACAACCAGAACAGATATTCTGGATGTTTAGATAAAAACTCTCATTTGGTGATATAGAGGCTTTTGAAGGGCTATTGAGCGGTTAACCTATACCTGTGTACTATATGACTAAATTCCCAGTATGGCACCTGTCCTTGATTTGGCTGCAGGCAGTCTCTTATCAGTTAAGTCCATTATAGAAAATTGCTAATACACTTTAGGTATCCAGTTGAATGTGCTTAAAAATCATATCAAAAAACAATTTTCTGGATGATCAAAAGAGCCGTCTCAATGAGACGGTTCTTTTGAGCACCCAAAACAAATGTTCAAATGATTGAAAAATTGCATATGTTCTCACAATTTTGTCAATAAAAGTTCACTTATCTGGACTTATGTTAGACCAAACTCCATGTACATATAAACTCATCTATTTCAATATTTAAAAGTTATACAGCTTAAAATTATGCATTTTATTAAAACAGATGACATTTGATTATTTCTTCAGTCTTTTCTATTTAACCCTTAAAGCACCAATCACGACTGCAGCAGATGACAAATATGGCGACAACTTTCCTAATTTTTGAAAAAAATAAGGTATGATATTTCATGAGAATCGTCTGCCAGCAGACTATTATCATGAAACGTCGTGCCTTATTTGTTTTTTTATTCTTTGAAAAAGCAGCAAAATTTGCAATTGTCGTCTGCTGCAAATTGTATGTGGCACTTTATGAGTTAACTTTTTGCCTATTATTGTTGTCTGCTGATTACCTCTGCAAAATCTAGAGGCGGCCACTGGCCCCCTTTAAGTGGCCCCCTTTTGTATCAAATGGCCCCTTGCTAAAGGTAGAGTTGGCCATCATCAACATCATGCAAATGGGCAAATATTAGACAGTGTTTTTCCATCTGAAATCACATGAAAATGACCACTGAAAATTTAATGGATTTAACACTGAAGTCGGTCCTAATCTGGATCCAAAGTGTTTGATTATGGATAATTTGTTTCTTCAACCAGTCAATAATTTTTCAGTCATGTCGGGATGGGTCTTCTGTGTTGAACCAGTACCAATCAGTCTCAGGTTAAAGTGTCTTGTACCACTCCTGATTTCCTGCTGACATTGAAGCTGCCCATCACTGGCCATCATTCGACAAGCCAATCAGTTTGTCAGAACTTGTTCCTTATTTATCACATCCAGAAATCATGGGTTAGGGATTCAATATTGGAATAGAGTCCTAATGGCCAAGAAAGATGTTATATGTTCAACTCTTGCTGAGACCATACTGAGTAGTTAAAATTTGGCTCAGTGAGTAACAAATCTGTACTCTTATCAAACATTAAAATGAAAGAGGTATAATTCCCTTGAATCACATCAGATATTGCTGTAAGTTGGTGACTGTGGTCAATGGACTCCTTAGAACTGGACTTTCTCTAAGACCAAACTATCTTATCTGTGAGATGCTGTTCACCCTGAAAAAATTATTGCACAAACCAATATGACATATTGTTATATAACTGGAGAGAATCCCATCTCCTGATTCGGTGCCATGATTAACCGAAATCAACAGATATCACCGAAATCACCAGAAAATCACCGAAATCACGAGATAAAAGTAAGAAATCACCTTTTTATAGTTTACTTAATGCAAAAATATGATAAGAATTAGTATAATATGCTTATTTCTAGTCTGTTTTTAAAAATATGTTGATAAAAAAAATCACTTTCAAATTGCTATAATGTGTTGCTATATTTTTTATTGAAATATTTATTTGCTGGCACATTAAAATATAAGCCTTTTGTAAACATATCAATTATTCTACTATCATTTATATCATATAAAGGCATAAAATTAACATTAAAATGGATATTTCCTTTTTTCTGGTGATTTCGGAATACCTTGAATTGGAAATTGAAATGTACATTTTTTTTCATATTTTAATCAAAGTAGAAATAAGCTTATTATTCAAGTTGTTATCCAGCTGATCAGGATGCATATTGTTTTCTACTCTGCTTGTTAATGCATACTATTAAGTGGAACCCTGCAAGTTGGTTAGATATACACTGCTGAAGTAACTCTTTGCCTGAAATTGTTGTCTGCTGATAACCTTTGCAAACAGTTTAAGAACCAGATCAGGACTGACAAAATGTCAGACCTGATCTGGGTCCAAACGTATGACTCTCTGATGGTGATCATGAAGGAACTATATAGTAAATTCATTTAGAAAAGACAGCAGATGACAAAATACCTAAACATTTGCCTGGTCCTGAAGTCAGCTGATCAGGATGTATATTGTTTTCTACTCTGCTTGTAAATGCATACAAATAAGTGGTATAATGCCTTCAATGTTGGCTCCCGGTACCGTTAGTTTAACAGGTAACAGGGTCCAGGGCGACAACGGTAAACATTGCACTTACTGTACCCTGCAAGTTGGTTTGATATACACTGCTGAAGTTACTCTTTGCCTGCAATTGTTGTCTGCTGATAACCTTTGCAAACAGTTTTAGAACCAGATCAGGACCGACAAAATGTCAGACCTGATCTGGGTCCAAACTGTATGACTCTCTGATGGTGATCATTAAGGAACTATATAGTAAATTCATTTAGAAAAGACAGCAGATGACAAAATACCTAAACATTTGCCTGGTCCTGAAGTCAGCTGATCAGGATGTATATTGTTTTCTACTCTGCTTGTAAATGCATACAAATAAGTGGTATAATGCCTTCAATGTTTGCTCCGGTACCGTTAGTTTAACAGATAACAGGGCCCAGGGCGACGGCGGTAAACATTGCGCTTACCGTACCCTGCAAGTTGGTTAGATATACACTGCTAAAGTTACTCTTTGCCTGCAATTGTTGTCTGCTGATAACCTTTGCAAACAGTTTAAGCCAGATCAGGACCGACAAAATGTCAGACCTGATCTGGATCAAAACTGTTTGACTCTCTGATGGTGATCTATATGGTAATCTATATAGTAAATTAATTTAGAAAAGACAGCAGATGACAAAATACCTAAACATTTTCCTGGTCTTGAAGCCAGCTGATCAGGATGTATATTGTTTTCTACTTTGCTTGCAAAGGCATACAAATAAGTGGTACCCTGCAAGTTGGTTAAATAAACACTGCTGAAGTTACTCTGCCTGCAATTGTTGTCTGCTGATAACCTTTGCAAACAGTTTTGGAACCAAATCAGGACCAACAAAATATTGGGCCAGATCTAAATCCAAACTGTTTGACTCTCTGAGAACTATATAGTAAATTAATTTTAAAAAAGAAAGCAGATGACAAAAATATCAAAAAATTTCCAGCAAGCAGAGTAAAATAGAAACGGATGCTTGTCAAGATAAATAGGGTTACTATATTATAATAAATGCACTTGTGTAAATATCAAATTAACCCTTGTCCTGCTGAACCTAGATATATCCTGTTTTTGGAAACACTAACAGTGTGGAAACTGATCAGCTGATCGGGATCCACAGTTTTGCATTCAGTTTACGGTCTTGCCAAAATTTAGCTATATTTGCTCAGCAGTACAGGGTTAAACAATTTAATTTGATAGTTTGTGTAGAATTATGGTTTTTTTTGTTTTTGTTTTTTTTTATGTGTGTAAATATTATTTATTTTGAGGGCCTCATGGAAGATTAGTTGTACTACTAAATGTTGTCACCCTCTTTAAATAAAGACTTTACTTACTTACTTATTTACTTACTTACTTACTTACTTACTTACTTACTTTCTTACTATCCAATTATGGCATTAAATTAATAATAAAATTGTGATTTCCTATTTTTATCTGGTGATTTCGGTGAATTCACTGTGCACTGAATTTGAAAGTGAAATCATAACATTTTTTTCATTTCTTTTTAAAATCAAAGTAGAAATAATATCTTATTATATTATGACATTAAACTAACAATAAAATGGTAGTTTTTTCTTATTTTTATCTGGTGATTTCTTGGTGATTTCTGCTGATTTCGGTTAATCATCGGACCCTCCTGATTGGCTCAATTTGTCTTCATAAATCTTTGTCTACCTGAAAACCGGTCTAAACTGGCCTACAAGTTAATATTGCATGAAAACCAGCTCAAACTAGTTTCCAGAAGTTAATATTTTGACACTAATATCACCATCTGTAGAGCTAAAAATAGCATGATTAATATAAAACTAACATGTGCTGCATGAAATTGACATGATTTGCTGTTTCACATCCCAGACTTTCATGATCTTTTTGAAAACAGTTTTGTATTATCTTGTTTGTTAATTTATCTTTGTTTTGAAAAAACAAAAAGTATAAAAAAAGTTTTATATTAATTAAATTTTACGTTCCACACTCAGAGAATTAGTATCCTTTTCAACATGCAAAATACTATGTTTAAATATTTTAATAACAGTTGATAAAACTTATGAGAAAGTCCTTAGGCTGAAGGTTGAACATAACTTAAACAACAAAACAAAAAGTAGAAATGTTTCATTCTTAGTTGAAACGCCATACAACAAAACAGTTATTGACTTCAACTTCGGTAGACATAAGGATTATCTACCCTGTTTCATTCCCTTTAATTTGATATGCAACACAACTAATTCACACCGGGTAGGCGGCAACATCGAACGCTGAACACAATCGAGGAACTGCGATCAATACATGTATGTACAGCCGCTGTTATAAATAAGTCAGTTTATCTGGGTTTTTTTTATAATTTATAGCAGTATTTTAATAAAATTGGTTTCGCCTATCTATTCTGAAATGAATTGTGATTTGTTCTATGCAGGTGTTGTTTCTGATAAACAAGTAAAATGAACTTACAGTCGGCCGATCGCAGACAATGGGTTCTTAGCTTTCTTTCATATGAGCTCCGTCACAAGAAAACCTTTTTTTTCGATGCGACATGTAACCCCAGGGACAGGCCCATTTATGACCCATGGGCATAATGGGCATAATTTGAACAAGCTTGGTAGAGGTCACTTAGATGATGCACATACCAAATATCAAATCTATATGGCTTGTGGTTTCAGACAAGAACATTTTTAAATTTTTCATGTTGAAAATCTATTTTTAGCCTGTGTTGACCAAAATCATTTGAACAATTATCAAAGAGGGCTATATAAAGATCATTCCTGCCAAGTTTGGCCAAAATCCAGCTAGTAGTTTAGGAAATGTCCTTTGATGCAAATGTTGACCACAGACGAGGACTGACTTCCAACGATCACAATAGCTCATCAAGTGCTTTGAAGCAGGATTTCTGTGTAGTTTGGTGAAATACCACCAAGTGGTACAGAAGACATTATTTAAAGGAAATTGTTGACGGACGACGGACATCCTATGATCACAATAGCTCACCTTGAGCCTATACAATTGACTAGTAGTACTTAGTCCATAACAATTGGTGACTTGCAGTGCTCTGGAAGAATGTGGGTGGGGGATTTGTGTTAAACACATCTGTTTTACTTATTTAGATAATTGTACAGCTACCTAGATTCTGGGTCAGTCTCTCAATGTATCTCATCAGC
This sequence comes from Loripinus fragilis, assembly GCA_964019695.1. Classification (NCBI taxonomy): domain Eukaryota; kingdom Metazoa; phylum Mollusca; class Bivalvia; order Lucinida; family Lucinidae; genus Loripinus; species Loripinus fragilis. Next base: position 40,622,424 of record OZ026515.1, read on the forward strand.
GCAAAAATATTTACTGTTCATACTAAGGTCAAAATCTTACCTCATTTATCACCATTCAGCATGTTCAGCTGAGGGACCAAACTGCCTGCGGTGTCCCTCTTGTCAGTGAAGTATGTGTTCATCATAGAAGCCTCTACAGCCTCCTGGCTACTGATAGCCATACTTATCCTGCAATTCTGGAATGTCTTGGACTGCTGGATGGCAGCTGTTGCATGTTGATGCTCTGAAGAACATTTAAATATAAACAAAGTCCTGCTGAGTCTGGATTTATCCTTTTTTCAAATACATGTACTGTCAATTAAGATCAGCTGGTGTCTGTGGAGCTATCCGAGCAAAATCCTTACTGTTTTTCAGTCTGAAAATATACAAGGCCCTATATTAGGTCAGGGAAAACAGTGTTCAATCTAAAGCCTTTGACCCCTTGCTGAAAAGCTAGAGTGGGCCATCTATTACATTGTATGTGGATGGGGAAATATTGAGTTATATTATCACGTGAAATCAAATGAATATCACCCAGATTTCCAAGATTGAACAATGGAAAAGTATTATTAGCCAAAATATTCAGCTATGAAAATCTTAAATGGATCAGGGTGATTTCAAAAATAATGCATCCATTTCTATAATCAATGTTTATAGACTATCTAAAGCAGATTTATTGTTAAAATTAATTAAGATATGTAATTAATGTTTTTCTTGCATCATGCCAAGTTTCATCGCTTTAGAATGTTCCGTTCAAAAATTACATGGAAAAATGTCATCCAAATTGTCACAAGGGTAACACTTTTTTGTGACATTTTTTCCCTTACCTTCAATTCAACTGTAAATTGTATTAAACACTATTCATGTATAGTCAAATGGTGAATTGCAGTTGAAATATAGCATAAAAGCTGTAGGAAAACAATCTTTTCATCTTTTTTAAACCAGATAAATCGGAAATTTGTAACCTTTTATAAACACACCCTTTCAAATTTTTATCATACAGAATTTCATATGATTGGAGTAAAGTGAATTGCCTCATAAAATATACAAAGTTTTATTCAAAAGGAATGCTGTTTTAATGACTAGCTGTCTTTAAGCTTTCTAAAGGAACCAACTTGCCTATAAAACAACAAGTATGATTTTATGTAGCCAGTACTGAATAAAACCACCCAGATATGTCACAAGTGTAACATTTAAGTCTTCAACCATCAGCATTTCATTTTGTTTTGCATTTCATAGCTTTTTTGCTGTTTTTCTGGTCAAGGGAGCCCCCAAAAAACATTATGAGGAATTGTGGTGAAATCCTTAAGCTGCTGACTTTGTGGCATGATTTTAACTGATGTCACAAGTGTAACACATTTTAGGAATATGTGATAAATGCATATACATGGCAAATCTTAAATGAAATATTACTTATTTGGTCTTTTTAATAATTCTTGAATGCATAAATATAATTTAAACACAACAAAAAGTCAACAACTTCACCAAATGTGTAGTCAATACTAGTTACGGTCCAGCAGGAATGATACTTCCTCAAGCCCATATACTAGTTTCATTATGAAGCTGGCCATCCTTGAGCTACATTCTGGGATAGGAATCATGCTAAATTCAACACTGAAGAAATCAGACAATCTTAAACCAGACTATAACTTGATTTAGACAGGTATACTTTAAAATGTGATTTGTGTCACAAGTGTAACATATATTATGGATTGAATTCATCTCACTTTTTCCTGTGTTTGGTCAAAGGATGATCTATTCAACAATTAATTTGATATATTTTGGTATTTAGGGTAGTTATTCACTCTTTCGATACAAAGAAAACACAAAATGGTGTAAACAAATAGATAAAATTATGCACTCACAAGGAGGGAAAGGTATTTTTTCACAATTCAAAAAATATTTACAGGAATTTATTGAAGAAAACCAAAAAAGATGCTAAGTTGTACATACTATAGTAGGTTACATAAAGTATAAGAGATAAGAAAAGACAAAAGGGTCATAATCAGTTCCTTTGTTTGCTTGTCACAAGTGTAACACAATTATTTCTTTCTATTTAAGCCTTAAATTTGTTACAGATTCTTTAGAATTGCAAAACTGGTATCAATCAAATCATTCAATTGATAATTTATCCCACAATGAGTGCTGTCAAATGTTTTCTGATCATTAACATTTTATAACTCCTTACTATGCTTAATAAACAAATCTGAATAGTTCATTTTTTAAAGTCTTGTGCTAAAAAAAGGGAATTGATTTATGTTTTGATACATTTTAATCAATTTCCATGAAGCCAATTCACTTCATCCTATATAAAATCTATAAGAGATAAAAAATTCAAAGGAGAAACTCCCTCTTCTGATTTTGTCACAAGTGTAACACATTCCATTACCAACATATGTTATTGTGTTTAATATGTTTTATATCCTATATATTCAAATGAAATTTGTTCTATGTTTTTCATATACCCTACTTGTTATCTAAGAACAATTTTTAACAAAAATCATGCTTATTATTTAAATTAGAAAAACTTTTTCCTCTACACAGTGAAAATCCAGGGGTGTATTTTCACATAAAATTTTATTACAAGTGCAAATTTTGAGCGAAAGATTAAATTTTACTTTGAAAATGTGTATAAATAACTACTTCATCAGTTCATGAAAGAATATTTACAATTCTGCATACCTGTGTTGTTTATAACCAAGCTAGGTGTAGCTTATAGAATTGTAAAAAAATAAGGAAAAAAATGATTAAAGTATTAAATTTAAAGCATTGTCCTAAATTTTATTCTTAAACCAGTATTTGTTTCTGAAATTTTGATGTTCCCTGGTTAAGAGGATGTAAAAAAGATAATGATAGAGCAATTTTGAAATTTGACCCCCAATGTCACACTTCGGATGCATTTTTTTTTAAATCACCCATCAGCGGTTTCAATTGGATCAAATATTATATTTTATTCAAATTAATTTGTACATGTATGGTATATACAGCTTGAAACAATAAGATAAGGAAAAAAACACTAGAATTCCGAGAATCGGATGTGTCGCCTGGCCAAACAGAAGTCAATCAAGGCAAATTTGTCGAATTTATATTCCGGGCGAAGGGTTACTTTAGAGAAACTTATAAATGACAAAATATAAATCGTCAAAAACGCAAGAAACGCACTCTCCCGGAAACACTGCTGATATGGGTATAGGGAATAAGTGATTGCCCCTCCTCCCCCCCTCCCTGTAAAAAGTTGGACCCCTCCCAGTGGCGTAGCTTCCTTTAGGCCATGTAGGCCATGCAGGCCGCGGCCTACACTTTTTCAGAAAGTAAAAAAAATATAAACGCCAAAAATGCAATAAAATGGAGGGGGGAGGGGGTAGGGGGTGAGTAAATCAGAAAGATATTCCAAATTATCCTGATATCAGACGTCACCCATTACCCACTGTAGAAGAACGGTTGTTTGCGTTCCAGGACGAGCTGTCACGTGATGTTGCTAGCCTACCCAATAGAAAATGAACCATCGCACGAAGCTTTGCAACCTGTATAATTGCATTTTCACCATAATTGGAGTCCTTTTGACCATGCCACCGACGTCTGCAACATGCCAAAAGTAGCATGAAAAGAATTAAAAACTACTTGCGCTCAACAATGATGTCTGCCAGGCTGTCCTTCGTATCGATGATCTACAGACACTTGATGTTGACAGGGTGATAAACACGTTTGCGTCAGACAAATTTAATGCAGAAAATTAGTTTTTTTTTCTAAGATGGCTTGTGATTAATAGTTTTGTTGCTACCTGCATTTAGATATTGAAACTTGATGTCGCTTGTTTTTCAACATACATGTACAGTACATTGTATCTTTTATTTGGGATGATCATTACAATGTCACATGTCTTCTTGCTATGTAGGCTCTTATAAGCCTTCTAACCCTTAAAGCACCAGCCAAAAACTGCAAATGAAAGACGCGTCTGCCTAAGTCCTCTGTTGCATATATTTGCTAATATTATTGACTAATGTCAGTATTGAGGCAAACAGTGTAGACCCAGATCTGGATCTCTCACTGTTTGTCGAAGACGCTTGTAAAACAATTCAGCAGATGAGAAAGCGGACTACTTTTGTAGTGATTGGCCATTTAATGGTTAAAAGAGTATGATACCTGTCCCTGACTCCCAGGTCGATGATTTTGTTTTTGCATTTCAGCACCGTAAGTTGATCAAACTTGATAAGCATATTAGGCCATATGGGCGATGATGGTGATAACTACCTGTAATTTCTAACAATCACATGAACGCATTTATAAGTGCGAAATAATCGCAAAATCCATATTTGGACAGTCTAGGACCGAAAATTTTTCTGGGGGAGCATGCCCCCAGACCCCCCTACCATTAGGCCTACACATTCATTGAAGCCAAGCTACGCCCCTGCCTCCCCTTGGAAAAAATGATAGATCCCCTCTGGATACTTGGAAAATTACAATTTTCTTTAAAATAAACCATTGAACTTCTGTAAAATAATTGAGGACTAAACAAGAAATGTCACAAACACGTGACGAATGCCCCCAAAGGAATTGGTCTAGCATAAGACACATTTGAGGAAAGTAAGCTGTAATATAGGAGATATGCTCCAAACAGGAAAAACCTAGAAATGAGGCCAGAAGTCAATGTCAAGGTCAAAGTGACCAAAATGGTATGCACCACTCTGCCATCCCAAGAGGAATCATCACCCCAAATTTGGGATTCCTACATCAAATAATTTAGGAGATATGCACCAGACTCAATGCAGTTTCTAAAAACTAGGTCAGAGGTCAAGTTCAAAGTCACTGTGACCCGATTATGGTACACGGCACTTCGTCATCTCAAGATGCATCCACTTACCAAATTTGAGATTCCTTACCCAAATAATATAAGAGATATGTTCCAGACACGATTATTCTAAAAACTAGGTTAGGTCAAGGTCACAGTGACCGGAAAATGGTAAACAATACTCCGCCATCCCAAGATGCATCCACATCCTAGGATTAAGGCTCCGGCCGCAATAATTCTTAAAACTAGGTCAGAGGTCAAGGTCACAGTGACCCGAAAATGATGTGTGACACTCTGTCATCCCAAGATACATTAACACACCAAATCTGGAATTCCTATCTCTAAGAATATAGGAGATATGCACCAGACTCATTGCAGTTTCTAGAAACTAGGTCAGAGGTCAAGTTCAAGGTCACAGTGACCCAATTATGGTACGGGACACTTTGTCATCCCAAGATGCATCCTCACACCAAATTTGAGATTCCTGCCTCAAATAATATGAGATATGCTCGGACACGATTATTCCAAAAACTAGGTCAGAGGTCAAGATCAAGGTCACAGTGACCCGAAAATGGTACGCGGCACTCCACAATCCCAAGATGTATCCACATACCAAATTTAGAATTCCTACCTCAAAGAATGTAGGAGATAGGCTCAGGACATAATAATTCTTAAAACTAGGTCAGAGGTCAAGGTCATAATGACCTGAAAATGGTATGTGACACTCTGTCATCCTAAGATGCATTTACACACCAAATTTGGAATTCCTATCGAAAAGAATATAGGAGATATGCACCAGACTCAATGCAGTTTCTAGAAACTAAATCAGAGGTCAAGTTCAAGGTCACAGTGACCCAATTATGGTACGCAACACTTTGTCATCCCAAGATGCATCCACACACCAAATTTGAAATTCCTACCTCAAATAATGTAAGGGATATACTCCGGACTAGATTATTCTAAAAACTAGGTCAGAGGTCAAGGTCACAGTGACCCGAAAATGGTAGGCGACACTCCGCCATCCCAAGATGTATCCACATACCAAATTTGGAATCCCTACCTCAAAGAATCTAGGAGATATGCACCGGACACGAAGCGGGACGGACAGACGGACACACAGACGGACTGTGCAATTACTATATGCCTCCCAAAGTTTCTTTGGGGGCATAAAAAACCCAAAGAAAAACGTTGTCTAAGATTTTTTATCTTTTTATGACAGATAAACCTGGACGTCCCACCTGACGAAAATTCCTGGATCCCCGCATGTAGGCCTATTGATACAAATCTTGAGATTATGCTCGAATTCCTAATAACAATAGCTGGGAACTTTTCTTGAAAAGGATAGCTTTTATGACAGGCTGCATATTGTACCAAAGGCATTGAGTGTTCTACTGTTGTTAAAGCTCCTAAGACATTAGAGATCACATCTAAATGATCGCAAACGGATAGCCGTTCACCCCACCCACATCCAAGCTTTTCAATAATTTGTGAATAATCGGTGAAATTATAATTAAATTAATCATGGTGGGACAAAAGACAATGTTTTTCCTTCGAATTAAGCGCAGACTGGTGAAAAAATCAGAGAATTTGAATGAATGCAGCACGTTTTTCATCATTTTCCTGTTACCCGTAATGTTAAAATTCACTGTCCAATTCACCTCAATACATTTGTTTATGTGCCGCTAAGGCTGTGACGTCACGGCGGTCCCGAGAATGCAGCATCATTTCTTCTGGTTGTGAGGTTCTATCGACTAGTGGTAGGAATCGGCTGGATTTTTATAATCGATCATTGAAAATAACAAGTGACCAATGATCAATCATTAATCGACTAAAATAAAATACATATTATATATGGTACATATCATGCCAGGTATGTCTAAGATGCCTTACGGGGTCAAGTTGATTGACCAGACATGTTAGGTGTTCAGAGTGTGTACCAAAAAATTAATTTTCTCAACCAAAACATATGTTGTGGGTACTCAAAAGAACCATCTCAATAAGACGGTTCTTTTGAGCACCCAAAACATATGTTCAAATTGATGGATTAGTATATATTTACAATTTTACACTCAAAACTTTTGTTTATTTAAACCTATGTACATTATTTGAACCATATGCTGTTCATACCAGAAACTGAAAATGCAGAAAAGAGTCATATTAAATAAATACACCAAGCTAAAAATTGAAGGCCAATGAAGCAGAAGGTCTATACTGAGTAATCGATTATTGAAAAACTACCGATCAATTAATCAGTTCACTGAAAATGACCAATGATCGATGAGCTCGATAAATCGGCCTACCACTACTATCGACTGTACATATACATCTACATTGTATTGTCACAATTGACTTTAACACAACAGGCTCGGTCCCCAGTGGGCACGTTCTATCTGTTCTGCCAATGGTTTGTCTGCACCGGCTTAAAAATTGTTATTTAAAAATGTGACAATGCAAAAGTTTATGTAAGCTGTTATTGTTATAAACAGCCCTTTGACTGTATTGTCTCGCAAGAAGTCAACTCTTTCACTCAACTCAACACAAATTTATTTGCAAATCACAGTTAATCACTGGTTATTTTCTGTCTACAGAGGCAGGGCCAGGGGGTGGGGAACTTGTCAGCTTGTAGGCAAAATGAAAGTAGCTAAAAAGTAATTGACAAGGCAAAATCAATTTACCTTTCATCAGCTAGTTGTCAAAGTGAGCACATTCCAGTAATACTTTTCTTGTAAATCTCACTATACCTCTGTAACTAGTAGAAAATAGAATGTCAAAAAGATTTAGTAATCAATCTGCCATCTTAGTTTTTTTAACTACCCAATCCGTACTCTATCTTCCTGTACACTCCCCAGGAGTTTGGTGCATTGCTATAGGCGCGACCCCCGTCATGGACCCTTGGATGCAAGAAAGACACTGTGTAGTCGGAATTGGTACATTAATTAAGATCTGTGAAATTGGTCTGCTTTAGACCAGGATCTTTCTATAGGATACACACAGGGTTGTAGAAAAGACCCAAATTTCTTGATGCCCAACCCATTCTATGATTCCTAAACAATCAATGAAGACCGTGATCAGATGCTACATTCTGCTGCATCTGATCCTGGTCTGCACTGTCTGTCAATGTACTACATATTAACCAGTTTATAAGATTGCAGTTATGTATGACAGGTACTGCAATGGCCGTTATTAATATTATTGCTTTTATCTGCTGTTAGAACTGTTTAAACCCATAAGACGCATCCTAACATGACTGATAAATGGTTGACTGGGATGTAATGAATCGTGCTAAACAAATAATATCAGTGCTACCTGAACAATATTTTTTGGGCCGTTCGGTGGTGCAAACTTGGTAGTGATCACCGCTGATGCAGTGCATGGCAGACGAGGGGGGGGGGGGGGGGTGGCGGACAAGGGTTGGGGGGGGGGGGGGGGGGGGGGGTCATCGAGAGAATTGTTTTATGGCCTTTAATTACTGTAAAAACTTAAATAATATGAGCTCTAAATGTATATCTGATCTCAATCATTAATAAAACTGATAATCACTCTTTGGTGAAAACCCCGCAGGGTTTTTCTCCCATTTCATTTTGTGGGGGAAAAACCCCGCGGGGGTTTTCCCCCGCGGGTTTTTTTTTATTTTGCTTGAAAGGCTTCAAATGATGAGAAAAACTTCAATTCAGCTTCTATATTGTTTTGTAAAGCAATACAATTAAAAACAAACCTTTTTATTTTTTCAAAAAACCCTGCGGGGTTTTTCCCCCACAATCTGAAATGGGAGAAAAACCCCGCGGGGGAAATTAAAGGTTGGAATTAAGCCTTACCAATCATTTTCTGAAATAATTACAATCAAACAAACTTATTTCTTGAACTTATTTTGATATTTATTTTTTTGAAAAAACCCTGCGGGGTTTTTCCCCCATTTGAAAATGTGGGGGAAAAACCCCGCGCAGGGTTTTAAAAACCCCGCGGGGTTTTAAAAACCCCGCGGGGTTTTTGGAAAACCCCGCGGGGTTTTTGACTTTGACCATTTTTTTCATTATGATGGCATATATTTTTTTAGTCATAATTATATATGTTTTGCTCCCTTATGTCTGTATTTTTGTATTTTAGTGGTTTTGAGTCTTTTGCACCACTAGAAAGATGATGTGATTTTGCCAAATTCTGGTGTGGCAAAAAAAAACTGGTGGCTGTTTAAATTTGAACGTTACTTTAAGTCTTACCGAAATAGGAATAATTTACACTAAAATTTCTCATTTGGTCTTGAGGACTAGACAAATGAACATATTTTAATTAATTTCAACACGTCATTAAGAAGCAGAAAAATGCTAGAAAAAGTATATAAAGTGTAATAACTCTGTAAATAGAGGATGTAGCGTTTTGAAAACTTCCTAATGGCATATTAAGCATGGTTTAAGCAAAACGCAAAGAAAAACACACAGCGATGTTTATTATTGAATCACCAGTAGATAACTCAAAATGACGTTTATCATAAAATTAATGACGTCACAAACGTGCCTGTTTACTCGAGATTGAAACAGGATTATATAAACTTTTTCCTGAAAGCAACTTTGTCAATGTACCTTTAACTTGCATCTAAAATTTGGTGCCATTTTGTCTCAAACTTACAAAGATATGACACTATATCTGCACATGTATCAAAACGTGCATGACAATTTGCTTCTGAAAAACGCCAGTATACAGGAATGGCCTTCATATAAGCGTCTGTAACTCGAGAAATATAGTGAGTTTTTCTTTATGTTTGGTGCCATTTAGTTCTTTCAAGAAAGGTATGACATTTTGTCGTAGCATATATGTGAAGAAATATATGAAGCTACGTACATTCATATTTGAACAGTCCTCGTACCATACTTACAATTGCAGGGTTGCATGTTGCCTGATAAACGTTGTCTATCCCAGCAGTATGTCTTTATTTAAAATTTGAATGTTATTTTTCTGCGTTTCACTGAGGTATGAAATGTCGGGAAAATTACATCTAATTTGCATTTGCTAAAATTAGATGTAATTTAAACGACATTTCATACCTCAGTGAAACGCAGAAAAATGACTTTCAATTCTTATAATTACAACTTCTTCTTAATTCATTCTTAATCGGTATTATAATTATGTTTTCCTTAAAAAATACGTTTCCAGCTAATAGTTCGTTTCGCGCATTTAGACTATGACGTGCGTATGTAGACGTTACGACGTTCAAAAAATCAAAATGGCGGCCGTTCTCCAATTGAAAATAAACAACTACATTTTAGAGGATAAAGGGACTAGAATCTCGTTTTTACATATTGACAACCGATAAAACTTAACATGGGCGTTTATTAGAATGTGTACGATAGTGACGTCATCGGATATGACGTCATTCGTTTACATTGGTGACGAAAAGCATCATCTGTCAAAATGGCTTGGAAAGGAAAAGAAATGACCCCCAGCAAAAAGAAAATTGAGCTATCTTTATTGAGTGATTGAAAAGAGCAAAGACGAATTGCAAAAGATGTTGGATAAACCAGGCAACAGTCATGCAGTAAGTTCAAGAAATTATTTTATTGCGGGGCTCGAAAAAAACATGCAACGAAGTTGCAGGAAAACAAGCACAGGTGCAAGAGGTGATCGCATCATTTTTCGCACTGGGAAACTAAATAGATCGCAGCCAAGTGCGGATCCAAAGGGAGGTGACAGGGGGTCCGGAACCCCCTTGGAAAATCACAAGTTATACGGGTACCAACTCTCTATAGGGAGTATGCAATTGGACCCCCCCCCCCACCCTGGAAAAAGTTGGACCCCGGCCCCTGGAAAAATTTGGACCCCCTCCGGAACCTTGAAAAATTGATATTTTCCTTTGAAATTAACCATTTGACTTCTGTAAAATAAGCTAAGGACTAAGAAAAAGCAAAGCAAAAAAAAAAAAAAAGCATTGGCAGAGCTTTTTTTGTCAGATTGACGTGGACCCCCCCCCCGACGAAAATTCCTGGATCCGCGCATGGCATCGGCATGACTACTGTTAATTTAGGCGTCGTATGTAAGTTGATCTTTGCTTTTCTACCTGAAAATATAGATGTTAGTGTAAGGTAAAGGGCCAGTAGTTGCAGGCTGTCCATTTCTCTTCATAGAAGCATTGCATAGTATCATAAAAGTAGTTCTGTCGTGAATGGCCCCGCCCCTCATGAATACGGACCGGGTTCATTAAAAAAATGAAATACAGGTCAATTAGATCAGATGACCGTTCTTGACCAATCAGATAAGCGGATCTCAATAAATGTTATGACAGTTGCTATTATCATGTCGTGATGGCATTTTACTTTTTAATGGGGTCGCCAATGACGCCGAATCGACACAAAAATCGACCATTACGTCAAACTCGCTAATTTGAAGAGTGAATCAATTTGGTAAGCTGATAAATAGAATACCAGGTTCACGTCTTTTAATATCAAGTTTACCAGGCTCGGCTTCGAGAATGCATGTTAAATTGCTCGGCAAGCCTCGCGATGTCAACAAGCGTTCTCAAAGCTTTGTCTGGTAAACTTGATATCAAAAGGCACTCACCTAGTATTCTCTATTGGTGACACATTTTAAAATGCCAACAACCAGAACAAACGCCATTGCCTGTTCTTCTTAGCAAGACCAATCCCTCATTTGTTTGCTTTTTTGATACTAATAAAGATTACAAAAATAATGTCATGCTCATGTGCATTGGGTTTGATTTTTAAGGTCGAATACAGTGCTCTCATTTTCCATTTAAAATTGACAACCCTCTTCTTTTAGGGACTCCTTACCAATTGTCTCACTGTGAGTCATGCATATCCTTGATCTCCATCCCTTACATGTATTTATTAATGAATATACTGATAAAATATTACAACAGCTTTCATTCCCATTTGTCTTACATTTAATTACAGTTATTACATTGTATAATTTAAATTCCATAATCTGAATAAGGAAACATAGCAGATCAATCAGGTATACTAGCTGCTTGCAATTATCAGAAAGAGAAACATTGTCTTTTTCCTTGGTGAGACCGAGGTTTTGTGATTTCCTTCGTAGATACCCAAATGCAAATCTCAATATATTTTAAAAAGAGGAATATCAAAACTTCAGTACATCAATAAGGGTCTTGGTGGGGGGATGGTATTTACTAAAGAGTTACCCCATCATTCACTCTCATAAAATCAATGCTTAAACATTAAATGAATTACATTATTCTTTTAAAATAACAGCTTGTAAGTCTTTTTAAGACACACATTAGGTTTATCTTTTGTTCTTTTAAAACTTGTTATTCAGTATTCACTATTTTCTTCTATTCATTACAAATACAATTTTCCTTTATGATAAATTCACGTCCTCTTTATTCTCTGTTCATTAATTCATTTGCTATTTATTCTGAAACATTTAAAAATAAGGTCATTATTCACTAATCATTAAACACCATCCAGGCACTCATCAATGTTTCAACGCCTTAATACTCAGTTCATCCATACTCATTACCTCCATACTCATTCAATATATAAATAATCCGTAACTTAGTACATCAGAATATCATACCCATGTACACATATACTCAGTTTCAGAGTGCCTCAAGCCTCAGAATATCAATTATAAGTGCCCCATTGCCTCCACACTAGAACACTAATACTCAGTTCCGCTATCTTTCAAAGCATTCATAGGACATCAATACTAAGTACACTAGCACATACACTCAGTACATCAAAACTCAAGACAGTGCCTTAATAATCAGGACATCAATATTTAATACTTCAGTACCTCAGTATCAATGACATCAATACCCAGTCCCCAATACTCAGAACATCAATATTCAGTATATCAGTATCTCAATACATTAACAGGAACTAAATCATCAATACTTTGTTAACCAAAACTCAGTACATTAATATTCAGTCCTATAGTCCATAAATATTTACTACATCAGTATTCAGCACGCTAGACCCCAGCTGCAATGATATGTTCCACAAAGCTGTGCTTCTATTAAACTGAATTGCCCGCTGTTCCACCACCAGAATGACTGTTCTTGTCTGTATCGTCTTCTTCATTACTAGAAAGAAGCAAAATGAAAATGAGACAATGTCAAGCAAATATTCAACTGATTAGATTGTTTCTCTGTGATGATGCGTTACAAGGAAGAGAGGACTGGTTGCTTTACCTTAATTTTCTTCGTGTGGTCTATAATGACTGTTAGTGTTCTGTGGCTCTTCCTCACGATGCCGTGGGTTGGTCTGTAGTTTGCGAATGGGGTATTTCCTAATCTTACTCACTCACTTTTTATATGATGCCACATGCAGACAGATAAAGCTCTTACTAGTCTTTGTATCCGCTAAGTCTGATCAGTGTCATCGGAATTCGTTGCACAAATACAATTTTTGCACACCAGATAACTTTAAGAATATCTGAGATTTTCCCCTGGGATAGAAATTCTTACCTACTCATTTTATCTTACCCAGGCTCTCACGTGGATTGTACATTGGTTGTATTGGAACTCATGCAGATGGTCGTCAAGTGATGTCATTTTTTATGTTAAAGTGACGTCATCCTGTCATGTTGCATCTCAGCGTATTTAAGAATTTCAGGGAGCATTTTTAAAAATAAAATGTGGATTTTAATAGTGAGCAAGAAAAAAATCCTTTTTTCGTGTGAGGGTAGGATAGAAAATCAGTCCCTTGGGATCACCCGTCGTGTCAAAATGGAGCTCAAGTGTTTGCAATATCAAATGCACGTTTCCAACTATTCAATAATCTAGTGCATGAGCAATATAAAGCACTGTCCTGTAAACCTTGACAATAATAGTACTCTACCTGCCATTAGAGTCTGGCTTGATCCTTGACATTGTACATGGAGCTCGTTGACATATGAAGTATAATGCAGTAAGAACCGTAGCTAAACAAAGACATCCACCGACAGTACTTCCTGCTATAATGGCAGTATCTACATCAAAGCCATCCGAGTTGGCATCCTTACACTGACTCAACGAAACGGTATTTGTGGATGGCATGTTTGTGATGGTCGCTGTCGTTGTTGTTGGAATGGGATCACAGCATGAGCCAAATACTCCTTTAGTAAACGATACGAGCAAATCGATGTGAATTCTTGTCGCAAGACAAAAATATCATTCTTTAAAGAAGCATGCAAAGTTATGAATAGCTTAAAAACAGTCAAAATTTTACTTTCTCCTCTCCGGTTACATTCTGCTTCTTCCATACAGATTCCCCAGTCCATTAATAGATATAATTCTATGTTGCCATCTGTTAAAGTTTCATTTCTGAAACTTCATCTGGCCACTAAAATTAATTTACATGGAGTTTCTGACTCTGCCCTTTTTAGAAACCACTTAAAAGTTCGTCTTTCTCCTCTTAAGTCACATGTACTTAGGAACTCTAGGAGTAAGTATAGAAGAAGTGTAGTGTATACCTCTATTTCTAAGTTCAATGCCAAGAGGTGTAGCTGTTGCAAACATTTATGTTGTAAATCAACTATTAAATCTAACGCTAATGGTAGACAATTTTCTGTAATTACTAATTCTGATCTTGATTGAAGATCAACTGATGTTAATATGTTTTATCTTGAGAAGAGAAAGATTGCGGCATGCAATATGTTGGCCAAACTTGTAGATTTCTAAAAACTAGATTTTCTGAGCACTATCGTCGAACAAAAAGCCTCTTAAAATTGATAATTTTCTTTATAGGCATTTCAAACAAACTAATCACTCTACTAGCAGTATTTCTATTCAGCCTGTTGAAAAGATTACATATGGTGATAATTCTACTAAAAGATATAGAAATATTCTAGGCATGAATTAGAATTAAAGTGGATAAAATTATTACAAAACACCACATCCACTTGGTTTTAATGATAATATTTACCATGAGGGTAACATTTCTAGATTCCCTGATTTTGTGGTGTTTTTACTCTTTTAGGTATCTGTAAACGCAATAACCGATCTCATAGTAGATGCAAAAATGGAAATTTAAAACGCAAAAATAAACTTGTTTTAACTCTTTCAGAATTAAGTATCATCTTAAAAATTCTGGCCGACATATGGCCCTTTCACGTTTAGTAACTCTTTCTATATCTTCACTTCGTAATTTGGATATTGAGGCTTATAAATTCTATGATAGAGCCTATCGACTTTATGATGCAGCAATTCTTACCCGGTGTGACACTCAACATGCTTTTAGACCATATATAGACTCCAAAATTAATCATATTAGGCATTTTATAAAAATTCAATTTGTCAACAAGGGGATTGAATTGCATTAACGTACCCAGTATATTTAAAGATAAATCTGTTATCTCTTCTATTCCTACTTATTTTGAAAATAAGGAATCCCCTATCATTTGTTATCAGTTTATAAACCTATTCTTAGTACTGTTTTAACTATATCAAATTAGTAACATAGCTTGATATCGAAAATTCTATTCCTGACTCTTGAAATTGTAAAGACTCTAAGTATTGCTATCAACCCGCTGGTCATATAGTCAAAGGGGATTAAAACATCATAACTGATTCAAGAATTCGGTCCATTATATGTAAGGGACCTAAATATAGGTTTCCTGTGCCAATAGACTTCAAATCATGCCGTGAGGAAATTGCAGGAGCCTAACAAGGTTTTTGTAATCGCTGGTGTAAACGAGAGCATGTTGAGTCAAATGCCTTAAAAATAACCGACAAAAAAGAAACGCACCAATACGATTTTCCCATTAAAATCTCCTTTTAATACGAAAATGTTAATTGCCATGAAATATTCATTTCTAATCAAATCTTACTAAAACTTGAGTGTGACGTAGATGTATCTGTACTTTCCCTGTTTGGGCACAAAACACACCAAGGCGAATGGTTAACGAGTTTTGGAGGCGTTAATTCAACGCTACTGTCTGCATGGAATTCCAAGTATGTTTTACATTTGCAAAGTATGAAATCGATATGTTGTCGTTATGTGAGACAACCAATGTGTTTATGGGTGCTTTTTTGTAATTCTAAAATCTATTTTCACCGTTTAAATTGATTAAAACAATGTTGACATCTTTGAAAGTTTTGTAAGGTTTATCTCCAGTGTGGAATCATTATCCAAAGGGTAGTCACAATACATGGGCTACCTAGAGTTCAATTTTCGCGTATGATGAAATAAAATATATGATTTGCAAAGAATAAGTGTCTGTGTACAATTTGTTCTACTGAGATGATTCTAATTGCTAGAACTTATCCAGCAAGAGAGCATTATAAAAACGCTATATCCTGTTACTTTACAATTTGACCCCCACTATGGTCATGACCTATTTTCATTAACACAATTTCGACGCCAGGTTGCAAGAGATGTGTAACGCAGCAGTACCTGACATACCTTTGCACTGATATAAACTACACTGGCCTATCACTTGTGATCTTCCTGAGAGATGAACAGTTCTAAGTGGTAAGTTTCTTTTTTTGTTGGGTATAGTTGGAAACTAAATATTTTTAGATTTATTGATGGTAGAGTTTCATTTTATTGCAACAATTTAGATTTTCTACCACCTAAACCTAAATTTCACTTTTAGACACTTGAAGAAAGGGATCCAGGAATTCCATAGGAGGTTTGTTTTGGCACCCGCAGATAAGGCTGCTAACAATGTTGTGGTCGTTTGAAAAAGATACTGTATCAACGCCCTAAAGCAAGAGCTTAGCACTGCAAAAACATAGGAGCATAACAGGCTTGATGAGACGTCTATCGTTGATAGGCATCGATGCAATATGGCAGCTAAGTTTGGGTTGTTTGTTGATGAGGACCATAGCAAGCTTCCTACGTTATACTGGTTACCTAAACTTCATAAACGGCCCTATAAGTCGCGTTGTATTGCTAATTCTAGTGCATGTACAACTACTGAGGTGTCTATTCTTTTGACTTCTTGCCTCACTGCGATTAAAACCATGTCATTAAATATTGCACAACAGTTTATGCAAGAAATGGTAAACAATCATTTTGGTCTATTAAAAATTCAGGTGAAATTCTAAATAAATTGAAGTCGAGAGGTTTTCTAGCATCTGGTATTCGATTTCTCTACTCCCTATACTACATTGCCTCATAATCTAACCAAAGATAAACTAACAAAATTAATTGAACACATATTTAACAGAGAGGGCTCACTTTATTTGGCTTGTAATGATAAAAATGCCTTTTTTACTTCTGAACAACCTAAACGATATAAATTGCGGTCATGTCAGAAAATGTGTGATGCGCTCCATTATCTCTTGGACAATATATTTATAAGATTTGGCTCGAAATTATGTAGACAAATTGTAGGTCTTCCAATATGTACTAATTGTGCTCCTCTTGTTGCAGATTTGTTTTTGTTTTGTTATGAGAGAGACTTTATGTTGCCTCTGTCAGACAATAATCAAACTGATATTATTGAAGCTTTTAACTCGACCTCCAGATATTTAGATGACTTACTTAATATTAATAATCCTTATTTTGAACAAATAGTAGATCAGATATATCCCACTGAACTTCAGTTGAATAAGGTGAATTCTTCTGATACTGAAGCTCCGATTTTGGACTTGAACTTGTCAATAACAAAAGGCATAGTTTCTTCTAAAATTTATGATAAACGGGATGATTTTAATTTTGAAATAGTAAATTTCCCATTTCTTGATGTAGATGTTCCTCGTTCTCCTTCCTATAGTGTATATATTTCTCAGCTTATTCGTTTTGCTAGAGTGTGTTCTGATGTTGATGACTTCAACAACAGAAACTTATTTTTAACTGCCAAGTTATTAAAACAAGGTTATAGATATCATAAAATTCGAAAAGCATTTTCTAAATTCTACCACAGACATTCAGAGTTAATTGTTAAATACAACATTGGGTTAAAAACTCTCCTGCAACAAGGCATATCAGAACCTATATTTAATGGTGATCTAGTTTATAAATTCAAAAGTATTGTTGGAAAACCTAATTTTAGTGATCAATTCAAAAAGATGGGAAAACCTTATATAAGGGTTGGATATAACTTGGATATCATGCAACAGTCTGCATGCCCAGTATTAAACCCAATAACGGTTTATAGCTATGGTTTTCTCTTTAATTGCATGACGGTGGGTCAGGCCTCAGGCTCTATGACAGCTCTGACGTAAAGCCTTAATCGGTGGGTTGGTGGCTGATGCTTATCTGTAGCTGGACCCACCATGGCTCAACTTGAGGTTTTCTTTAGCTCTGACTATCTGTGAGTCATGAGCCCTTTTCTTTGTTTCATCTTGGTGTGTTAATTTGATTAGAGTATTTCTCCGTGATGATACATTGCATTAGTTAGAAGGCTTCCATGCGAGCTGAACATTTCTTGTACTTCAACAACAGCAGAATCTAGGGCGAAGATTTAGTAAATTTTGGACTTTTCGGCCTGCAGAACTTGTTTTTGAATACCCCATGTATTTTTTGACCACGTGCTTTTTGATTTTCAGCGTTGCATTGTAATTTTCGCCTCGTCGTGTATTTTTTTGACAGATGAAGTTAAGCTTGTTTTGCTTTATGAATTAAATGCTTGAAACCTGTGTTGTTCAATTTATTTATTGACCAATTTGCCATGCCACTGAATGTATGATTAAACATGTCCCCTGTATTTTGAATGACTTTGTTGTTTGATTCATGCCCAACTATTGCTGTATTAAATTGTTTTACTATGCCATGAATGCCATGTCATTTTGAATGTATGCCATTGATATATATATGCCATTGAATTGACTTGTTGTTTCAATTTTTCTTGCGCATTTTTCATGTATTTTTTGCCGTTTTTCGTGTATTTTTTGCCAATTTTTGACAATATTCATCATGTCCATTAATGTGTACACTGCAATACAAACAGAACTACAATCTTTGCAAGGTATTGGCCCCAAGTCAGCCAGCGAGATTGTAGCACTAAGGAATGAGGTGCTGGCGGGTCAACGTGACCCAATATGCATTCTTGATTTGGCAGAGATACGCCTCCAGCCAGATACCTGACAACAATACATCAATGATGGTCTATTTTCCATCACATATACACCACCATATCAGCCTCTTGCTGAAATATTTGAATCAGCTGATGATGGGTTTGGCAATTTTGATGAACCAATTCACATCAAAGAAACTTACACCAACATTGCACCAAAACAAACACTAACACTTGAACAGGCAACAGGCAACACTAGCACAAAGTGACCAACCAGAACCTGGTCAATACAAGACAATCAAACTGAATACACACAAATGGAACAAACACAACTGAACACATACAAATACAAGCCGTACAAACACAAACAAATCAAGCAGGACAAACAGAATTGGAACAGGCACAGGCCATGGCACTACCACAAACACAAGGCAAAACCACAGAAAAATTATTTGCAGAGTCCATTGCAGTCATCTCACATGAGATGGATGGACTCGGCAAACAAATTTTTGCATTAGGCAACACACTAACACAAAAAATAACACAACTGGCAAACAGTGTTGTTGCCTTAGAGAATCAAAACACAGGCATCAACACAAACATTAAACAAATTGTAGCAGAAAACACAAAAATACAAAAACAACTTACATGACATGAGGTATTTTTACAGGACATCAAAACAATTCTTCCACCACCAACACCAATTGCAAGCAAACTCCCAATTTTCACAGAAGCAGCTAAACCCAAATACCAATTACAAGCACCCACAATGCAACAAGCAAAAATGCCACAAACAACATTAACCCATTCTACACTTACACTCCCACAATGGACAAAACAACCTGGCACTCCAACATTAACAAATTCACCCATCACTTCACAACCAGGACCATACACAATATATGGATCCACCCTACATATACACCATCTCAACCACAAACCTCAGCTACACCTGACATAAAGTAGACATCAAACCTAAGCATCCACAACAATCATTGATTGACAACATTGCATCCCCCATACCAGTCTCATCAATCTACCAAACAAAACCACCCACAGAAACCAGCACCACGTCATCAGATACACACACTACCACTGCAAAGCCAACTCAATAATTCTACGCACCAAAACCAAAAACAGATGACAAACAGACAGTTGACCGTAGCCGACCACAGACAAGACAGACGGACGCCTCGCGTGACCACTCCAGCCAGTCTACTAGGCCTCAAAAGCTACAGCTTTTTTCGGGAGACCCCTCTGGTATATCCTGGCTATCTTTCATAATGACATTTAACAGGACATCCCAGAGGCTAGGGTGGTCTGAGGACAAAAGCTAGACAGACTGTATGACTGCCTAACCGATAAGGCCCTTGAATATGCCGCGTGTTCAGACAACCGCGACAATTTTGCCGCGCTGAAAAGTGAACTTGCTTTGCAATTTGATTTAAAAGAGGAGCCAGTTGCTGCAAGACAGCAGCTTCACCTTGCAAAACAAGGTGATGATGAAACGTTAGAGGCGTATTTGCAGCGCATTCTGGCTATCGCCATGGATGGCTATAAAGACGCCTCCACCGTTCTTTTGCAGCAAAGGCTACCGAGGCATTTTTGCGCGGTTGTAGGCATAAGGATGCTGCAACTTTGGTGATGAATGAGGCCCCACAAACTATCCATGTTGCCTGCAAAAGGATTAAAACCATGTTGGCAAATAAAAAAGCTATTGGGGGGAAGGTCCCTTTTTCTGAGAGAATATTCACGGTGCAGGAGGAGACGAGGGTCTCAAATATTGAGAAAAAGGTCGACGACCTTCTAAAATCTGTACATAGGCCATCATCTCCCCCTCGTCTTGCTTCACCGTCACCCCCGCGGTACTCATCGCGATATCAGGGTCAAAGCTGGCAGAGACCTAGATCTCCTATTTATTACCGTGGTCGTTCCCCAAATGGACATAAGAACCCCCAAAGGTTTTCATCATCCAGGCAAGGCCCGTACCCCTACAGAGGTGGCTACTCACCTGAGAGCTACCACCGTAGGAGTCCATCCAGAGATGGTAGGGACAGTGCAGGTATGGGTGGTAAGTACCCACCTGCTCAATATCCTAGCAGCTCTGGATATAATCAAAGCCAATATGGTTCTAACCCAGATTACGGGAAAAGGTATTCCCATTCACCAAATTACAACCGTTCACCAAGTCCAAGGTACCGTCCTGCTAATCAGCATTACCCTCAGGGATACCCTCCAAGGTATTGTAATCCCCAGCCATATCCGTCAACACCCCTTGGCCCTATGGAAATACTGGAACTAGGCCAAGTGGTCCTGCATATGGATGGTCTTCTACTCCTCCACCAGACCACCGTAGGTCACAAAGTCCTGAAGCTCGGGTTCGTGCCGTCTAGGAGGAACAGGAGACCACCCAGGCTTTAAACTTGGACGGACTAGGCAAAACGGCAACCAACCCCTAGTCCAATCAAAATCGAGTCGTCATTGTGAGATTTTGGAAGTTTCTCTACCAAGTCATAGAAATTTAACTGCTTCAGTAGAGACACTAATCAATGGTATTCCAACCGAAGCTGTACTTGACACAGCAGCAATGGTTACACTGATAAGGGATGACTACATGACCCCTTTGTATAGTCAAGACCAATGAGGCCCCATTTGTGTTTTGACAGGGATTGGTTCAGACCCTTTACAGGGTTGCATAGTACATAATGTGCCAATCAATGTCGGCACACAAACTTTTTTGCATACTGTTTGTTTTGCCCCAGTTAGAGATGCTTGTCTCTTGGGTCTTGATTTCTTGACTGCCACTTCAAGTGTCCTTGACCTTGGCAATGAAACTTTATCAATAGGGGAGGACATTGTTCCTGTCAGTGTGACCATGACTGCTGAAAGTAAATTTAGTAAAGTTAGTGTTGTACGGCGCACAGTTATTGAGCAATTTCAGTCGGTTATGTTACCGCTAAATTAGACACCCCGTTTGACAGTCCGTTTATTTTTGAGGGCTGTCAAACTAACCATGCTCTCATGTCCCGTGTTTAGGGTGAACAAAAATCCTTTACCGTAAAAGTCGTTAACGACTCCAATTTTTTCGTGACCTTTAAAAAAGACAAGAAAATAGGTCATGCCGAAGCAGCTACACAAGTTTCGTCTGAGCAGGCCAAGGTTCTTCAATCTTCAAATTTAGGTCCCAGAGAAAGGCCACAATCACAGGAGGCACAGGTTCAGACAGACAAGGAGGATACAGATATGCCTGCTCATTTAAAACAAATGTTCTTGGATAATAATTCGGAACTTTCTGATGAACAAAAACTTAAATTCAAGAACTTAATTTCCGAATTTGGGGATATCTTTTCCCAAGATGATTTCAATCTAGGCTGTCTAAAATCAGGAGTGGAACATAAGATTCTAACACTTAATGAAATTCCAGTTAATGAAAAATTTCGGCGAACTCCACTCCAATTCCAAAAGCAAGAGCAGGAGTATATTGAAAAACTCCTGAAGCAAGGCATAATTGAATCCTCAGTGTCTGAATGGTCTGCACCTCCAGTCCTTGTTAGGAAGAAAACGGGTGAGCTCAGGTATTGCATAGATTATCGTGCATTAAATGCTAAAACCTATAAAGACAATTATAGTCTTCCCTTAATTGAAGACTGCCTGGACTCCTTGTACGGTAAGCGTGTGTTCTGCGTATTGGATCTGTGTAGCGGCTACTTTCAAATTCCCCTATAAACTGGTTCACAGCATAAAACTTCTTTTAGTACTAGGTTTGGCAGTTACCAATGGACCCCTTTACCAATGGGTCCCCGCAACTTTTCAGCACAATGCAGCTGGTATTGCCTGGTTTGACCTGGGAAGAGGTCATTGTGTATTTGGACGATGTAATCGTTCTTGGGACCGATTTTGATGATGCTCTGTTGGCTCTCAGAAAGTTTTTTACCTGCTTCTGTGAGCATGGTTTGAAGCTCAAACCCAAGAAATGCCATTTCTTCAAAGAGGAAGTGGAATTTCTCGGAAAACTTGTCAGCGGAAGTCCCCACCAATGTGAAAGAACTTCAGTCTTTTCTTGGTTTCATGAATTATCATAGGAATCATATTAGGGATTTTGCTCAGATCTCAGCTGACCTATATGCCTTAATTCATGCTGAACATTTCAATTGGAAAATTAGGCACCAAGCCTGCTTCGAAAAACTTAAGGATTTAGCAATTTCTGCTCCTATGCTTTGTCATCCGTCACCTGACGGATTATTCATTTTGGACACTGATGCTAGTGGCACCCAAATAGGTGCCGCTCTTTCTCAAGTTCAAGACGGTGTAGTCAAGCCCATCTGCTTTGCCAGTCATGTTTTGTTAAATCAGCATCGCAATTATTGTACTACGCCCAAAGAATTACTAGCCGTCGTGAAATTCTGTCGCCAATTCAGACATTATTTGCTCGGACGGTTGTTCCTCATTTGCTTTGACCATAATTCCCTAGTTTGGCTGACCCGTTTTAAGCACCTAGAAGGTCAATTAGCAAGGTTTCTTGAGGAATTATCTCAATATAATTTCAAACTCATCCATAGGAAAGGTGCAGAACATGTTAATGCAGATGCTCTTAGTCGCATTAAGGACCTTTTAGAAAAATGTGACTGTTATGGAGCTGGTCAGAGGTTGGGCGATATCCCGTGTGGAGGTTGCCATTATTGTAAGCGGGCGCATAAGCAGTGGGCACGTTTCAATGATGACGTAGATGATGTTGTCCCTTTGGTAATTCGTAGTGTAGAGGCTGCGATGCCGGATCAGGCAATGCCAAAGCATCAAGTAGTCTCCAATTGGGTAGAAAATTTGTCTTCCATTGAACTCAGAAGGGCTCAAACTCATGATCTATAGGGATTGTAATAAATTGGCTTGAGCACTCTTACGAACCCACCGTCCGTGAACTGCAGCTCACTGGTCCTGAAACAAGGGCAATGTGGTTAACTAGGGATCAGTTGAAATTCAAGGACAGTGTTTTGTACTATTCTTGGACAAACGTTGTAGGCCGCTCTGATTCTTTAATTGTTCCTGAGGAATTCAGACCTCAAGTCTTATATTTCTGTCATGACTCAAAAGGTTTAGGACATTTAGGCCAAACCAAAACACTTGATAGGTTAAAACAGAGATTTTATTGGTACGGTATGTCCAAGGATAGTGACATATATGTCAAGCAATGTTCAAATTGCAATAAGAACAAGAAAGGCAATAGGCTACCTAGGAGTGCTCTGGAAATTTATCATGCAGGGTATCCTATGGAGCGTGTCCATTTCGATATCCTGGGTCCGATAAACCCAAGGAGCAAATCTGGCTCAGCTTACATACTTGTCATGGTGGACCAATTCACTAAATGGGTTGAGCTTGCACCTTTACCAGCCCAGAATGCAGAATTAACGGCGGGGGCATTTCTCAAGCATTTTGTTTCGACGTTTGGCTGTCCACTTGAGGTACATACAGATCAAGGGCGCAATTTTAAAAGTTATCTGTTTCAAGCTTTTTGTAAGGTCCTCGAGATTACTAAGACCCGGACCACACCCTACCACGCGGCTAGTAACGGCCAGGTGGAAGTTTTTAACAGAACTATTCTGCAAATGATTAGAGCCTACGTCTCCCGGGGTGTTAAGGATTGGGACGAGCATCTGCTGGGGAGAGAGGTTATCCAGCCTATTGATTTAATGCTTGGGATACCTAGCCATACTCCCCAGGACCCGCCAACTTGGGTCGCAAATCTTACCAGTAATCTCTCCAAGATCCATAAACTGGTCAGGGAGAAGATTGGCGAAACTCAGCTGCGCCAAAAGAGAGATTACGACCTAAGGGTTTTTCAAAGGTCCTTTAAGCGAGGAGATATTGTTTACCTGAGAGACTCCTCTACCCAAATAGGCATAAGTTCCAAAGTGAGACCCCCCTGGATTGGTCCATATTTGGTCATAAGAGTTTGTCCACCAATCTATGCACTTCAAGGGAAACGTAGGGTGACTTTCGTGCATCATGATCGGATAAAGCCACGTAATGATTCTTCCTATCCCCTGTGGTTACAGAGAAAAAGACATTTATTGCTTGACACTCTGCCCACGGATGATGGGGAGGATTGTGACATGGAGCCAGAGGAGCCCAGTCAGGATAATTTCCCAGATGGAGGATTGTTTGATCCCAAACAGACACTTCCTTATATGCTGGGGAATGATCCTGACATGACTTTGCATACTCTGTTTGGTGAGAGTATCCCTTCTGAGGAAAATGATATGGTAGAGAGTTCTGCCAATTTTTCTGACCCCTCTGGCGACTTAGATTCTGACTCTGATACCACCATCCTGTCAGAGCCCCAGACTACTAGGGCAGGTCGTAAAATTCAGTTACCTGCCCAATACAGAGACTGATGGAGTATACAGCTTTGACGTCAGTTTTTGTTATTGTCCTTGCTAGCTCTTTGAAACTGCGGGACTCTAGCAAATGCTGGTGTTATTTTTTCTGTAGTCTCTGTGTCGACCCATTCATTCTGATTTTTTCCTGTAAGTTGACATCAGTCTTGGTATTGGTCATAATTAGCTCTTTGGAACTATATGACCCTTGCTAATTCTGATGTTATATTTCCTGGAACCTACAAACAGCAACATTTTCTGTCATTCAGCCATATATTCTGTCATACTATCCTGCTATATATATATATTCTGCCATATTTTCTTGTCATATTCATTTTCTTGCCATACGCATTTTCTTGCCATATTATGACACAGGTACTTGCCATATATTGGTGTCATAATTTCTGTCGTGGCATATTCCAACATGCCATATATTCTACTTTTCCATGGCATATTCTGCCATTTTTCTTGACACAATTTCTTGCCAAAATGGCTTACCATATGTTCTGACATTTTCTTGTCATGTTTTTTGACAATTTTCTTGCCAATTCTGCCTTTTGTCGTCGTAATTTCTTGCCATACTTATGACGTATTTGCTTTCTGCATATTGTAGCTGTATTTTGACAGCAGTTCCTGTAATCGTCCTTACTAGCTCTTTGAAACTGTGGACATTTAACAGATGCTGGTGTCATATGTGTATCCATATTGTTTATGGACAATTACAACATAGGACTCTGTACTAGTTTTAACGCCGTGACTGTAGCAGGTTCCGATGTTGCAATAAATTATCCTCCTCCTGGTTCATGTATCAACCAATCCTTAGCATCTGTACTGGCGATGGTTCATGATAGCTCCTTGAAACTTGCATGCTGTCGTCGGGCCTGGTGTTAGGGATCTCATTCCATAAATTATCACCTTCATAATTCATTCATTAAACAATTCTTGACATCTGTTCTGGCGATGGTTCATGCTAGCTCCTTGAAACTGCTGCTGTCGTCAGGCCTGGTGTCCAGGATATCATTTCATTATCATCCTCACATAATTCATTTCTCATTCCATTCTCGACATCTGTTTGGCGATGGTTCATGATAGCTCTTTGAAACTTGCATGCTGTCGTTAGACATGGTGTCGGGATAACATTTCATTATTTTTCATAAAATACTGAAGCTTGTTCTGGTGGTTTTCAATGCTAACCATTGACTAACACTAGATGAGGTTTCAAAGGGTTCCATTCTCACATATAGCATATTCACCACATTTCATCTTCAAAAATTCTAGCATTCAGATAGACTGCATATTGCATAATATATAAAGGTATATATATTATGCTGGCATGTCAAAAATATATATGCTGCATTACAAAGGAATTGTAATGCTTATTTATTAGCACTATAGAGCATAGTTAGAGCTTCAAATTAAATATTAATTTTTTACAATTAAATATTAAATTGCTACATTTACCGAATCGGTATTTTCTGTGTATACAGGTCCATTAAAAAAGTTATTTCACTACAGAAAAATTCCAAAAGTTTTTTCACATTTTTACTATACATGAATGGTCTATGTTTTACAATATATGTAATTAATTATCATGCTTTTTTGTTTCTATAAATCATATCAACATATAATCAGACATTATTTGTATATAAATATCAAATGCATTCCAATGAAAAACACAACAACATACTTTAAATAAATTCCAATGAAAACACAATAACAGTGTACGCATACATCATAAAGTCAGCATATCATTGCATCTCCCTTTGCTTTAATAAGCAAAGCAGTTCTCCTTGGCTTTGCATTATAAAGTTCTTCCAGGACGTTTGGTCTGCACTATACCACGCTTCACATACTCGCTTCAACATCTCTTTTTTACATGACATTTGGTTACCAACCTCTTTCTTCATTATATTCCAAACATTCTCTATGGAATTCACGTCAATTGAATTCCCTGGCCATTCCAGAATGGGTACTCGTTTACATTCTATGAATGTTCTAGCACTTTTAGAGTTGTGGCATGGCTCGAGATCATGCTTGAAGATATATCCCTTCTGTGGGAACACAATACATTAACATGTCATTTCAATATCATGAATAATATCACTCTGGTATTTTGCACTATTCTTGTTACCATTCACTTTTTTCAAAAGAGACATGCTTCTGCTGCTAATGGCTCCCCAGACTTGCTCACACTTACTGGCGGATTTACAGTAGTCTGAATATACTTATCATGATATTTCTCATTCTGTTTGCGCCAAACACGACTATGGCGTCGATTGTTATGACTGTAAAATACAGACTCGTGTGAATGCATTGTGTTCCCACAGAAGGGATATATATTTATGCATGGTAATGCACCATGCCATAACTCTAAAATACTTAGAACATTCTCAGAATGTAACATAATTCGGTTCTGAAAAAGGGCCAATGAATTCGCCAGAAATTAATTCAATAGAGAACGTTTGGAATATAATGAATAAGAAAGAGATTGGTAACCAACTGCTGTGTTTAAAAGAAGAGATTTGGGAGCGAGTATGTGAAGCGTGTTACAGTGTAACACCAAACGTCCTGGAAGAACTTTACAATTCAATGCCAAGGAGAATTGCAGATCTTATAAAGCAAGGGGAGATGCAACGAATACTGACTTTATGATGTAGTCGTACAGGTATGTTATTGTGTTTTCATTGAAATGTATTCTAGTATGTTGTAGTGTTTTCAATGGAATGTATTTAAGTAGGGTGTTGTTTTTTTATTGGAATGTATTTAATATTTATATACAAATGCTGTCTGCTTATACGTTGATACGATTTATAGAAATAAAATGCCACAAGAATTGAATTACATGCATGGCAAAACGTGAACCATTAATGTATAAAAATGTGAAAAAAACTTTTGAAATATTGCGTAGTGAAATAACTTTTTTAATGGACCTGTACTACCAGTTCAATGTAACTGATGTATATGTGAGGAGTACTGATGGGTGATTCATTATAAGTTTCTGTACTGTGGGAGAATGGAGCCCATGCTTAAGGCCCTTCCTTCTTTTGTAGATGCCGCCAAAAGTCAAGAGGGCGCGTCGCATGTTATATGACGTTTGTTCACTATGTGGGGCCAACTCTCCCCTCATGTATAAGCACCATCTTCGGGTTCATATGCCTTGGTATATGAAACCTGCCACTTCATGGGTGGACTGCCACATGTCCGCTGGGAACGAGCGGGAGCTCCAGAATATTCATGGGCAGCACCGGTTGTTCTCTGGGGAATATCTGTTACAGGCCTGGTTCTTGCTAATGAATGGGATGTTCCTATTCCTTAGCCAAGGACTAGGACTGGGACCCCCCATTGAATTGCTGGGCTGTGCGGCTGTTAGGGAGCTGACTACTCGTCCCCTGCGGTTCTCTGAAGAAAAATTATCCTTCCTCAGAGAATATGACAGAAGAGCAGGTCTGGATCCCCTTTCTGATGATGAATATTTGATATTGCCCCCAACTCGACTTATTGTTCTGATGCACCCAGCAGTTACATCTAGGCTACTGGCCCATCTGGATCCTTAGACAATATTGCCCTTCCGACATCATCAACAGTACTCTTTGGCAAATTGCTCCAGTCCTCCTGTAGGGTATCCAAGTGTAAAGAGGGCTATAATTGACACCCATTTTCATTTGGATAGCTTTTCCAGTCGTCAAGGTCGTTCTTTGTCAGATCTGGAGAGCTCGATATATAAACCCTTATTAATTTCCGTCCCATTTGCTATAGCAAACTACGTCTTTCCAGATAAATGGTCTCGTCTTAGTGAGCATGTGAGGGCTGACCCAAGGTTGCGAATAACTCTTGGTGTCCATCCTCATATGATCACTGAGACTCAGGTAACTTCTTTGTTTGACAGACTGGAGGAATTATTGGGTCAGTACCCAGAAGCCGTTGGAGTGGGTGAGGTTGGCCTGGACCTGACTACGGCCTGCCGTCAAAATTGCCGTGACTGTGCGGGTTGCTGTAGTCGGAAATTAAAGGGACAGCGCCGATTCCTGCGGCTTGCCTTCCAGCTTGCGAAGCAACTCGACAAAGTTCTGATTTTGCATGTGCGCGATAGGAATACTGGTGAGGCGGCTGCAGAAGTCCTCGATCTACTTCGCAGCATGGATATGACAAACCATAAGATCCACCGCCATTGTTTTGTTGGGGGAGAGGAGGAGTACATTCAGTGGAGTATTTCCTTGCCCAACTGTTATTTTAGCATATCACCTGTGACAGTTAGAAACCCTGGAACGATGCGTGCTTTGAGCTCCTTGGATAATCGCAAGCGATTGTTGCTCGAGACGGACTCTGCATATTTGGCAAACGACCCCTGGTGCGTTAATGAAGTCGCTGGGGAGGCAGCTCGGTCATTGAATATGACAGTATCTGAATTTGTTGGAGTCTGTAACAAAAATGCTGTCAGGTTACATAGCCTACCTTGGTAGATTACCTTAATGGATCCACTGTTTAATCCGAATCCGTGTCATGCAAAAACACAGCTATTTACTGTATTAAATTCATATTTCATTTGTTAATTTTCTAGAATTCTACATGTTACTTGAGAAAAAGTTTTGGAATTTGTACACCTTGTCTAGAGGGATGGCTAGCTCTTTGAAACTGCCGTATCTGGACAAGGGTGTTCTAATCATATCTTTTTGTTTGCTTAGCATTAATCTCTATTTTATTATTGCAGCGTCTGAAGTTCACCGATCGTAAGTTTATGTAATCTTGTAGTGATAGTATTTTTATAGCTGCTTTCATTATCATTATTTTCTAACATTTTAGGAATCACTATGGAATGGGTACATTATAAATATTTAATATAAATTATGTAAACTATATTATATTTTATAATGTCAGATTTGACATTACTTGCTGTAAAATGTATGCATTTCTGTGATTCCTGGGACGTGCCTTTTCAGTATCTTTGGTTTGCTTAAATTTCCTTTAGTTGCTTTTTAGTTTATAAAATTCATATTTCAATTACAGCCAAATTTCCTTTCTATAAGGTCTCGAGCCTCCAGACCTCACATTGGATTACATCCAATCCTTATTTGTGGCATATTTTAGTTATTGTCTATATTATATATGTGTATTTATTTTTGCATGTCCATGCATGTGCCATCTAGGCATGAAATGGCTATGCCTAACATTATTTAGGCCTGGAATATATATATATATATATATATATATATATATATATATATATATATATATATATATATATATATATATATATATATATATATATATATATATATATATATATATATATATATATAAGCATTTTCATATAGCTCTGGATGAGCACATCTACAATGTAGATTTATGTATATTTGATTTTGTATTTTGCCGTTTAAATCTATAAATCTATGCATGTCTAGATTTCTAGGCACTACAGAGTAGTCTACCTTAGACTGCAGGAACCTACATGTAATCCTTTCATATGAAATTATATGCCATCATTGGACAGTATTTTCTTTGGTTTATGTGAATGCTTGGCTTCAATTTACTTGATTTCAGGCATTCCTATTCACCCATTTAAATGCTGCATATCACATTCCTTTTTGGTGGTGCCTAGCTTTCAATGCATGTATATTTTCATTCTTAAGGGCATATGTTAAATGTTCAATGTTAAATGTTCAATGTTAAATGTTCAAAGTTCAATTTTCCATTCAGCAATAATTTTCAACTATTAAGTGTTAAGGGTTCCATTTAGGGCATTAAGTGTTAAGGGTTTAATTTAAGGCAATTTTGTAAATCATTTCTATAAAACCAATTTCATAGCTACCTGATCTTAAATTTGTTAAGGCATAATTTAATTAAGTCAGTATCTGCTGTAAAGCACTTTGAATTATCCATCATTTAGACTAAATATCTAACTTTTTATTCTTAATTCCTATATATATACATATAATAATCAGCACAGCATAAGTTCTTTTTATGAGAGGGGGGAGAATGTTGTACCCCTGGACTATCGTTATGTTGACAAGGCGGCTGGATTACTACTACTAACAACATATGGACAGTACCTGTACCTGTGACCAGTCGCCGTTGACAACCACCCGTGCGTGAAGCTACGTGGTGCAACACCGATAGCTGACAAACGTTCTCTTATCAACCTGACAACCGAAGAAACTAGACGTGCTTTTACACAGTACTTCAGGAAGGTAAGAGCACTTTCATAACATTTCGATTAATAGCGGATGAAACGTCATCGCGACGTTACACCGTTGTTAAGGACGATAACGTCGTTAGTATAGAGGAGAAGTCAAGAAGAGGATACTACATAAAGATAGATGCGAGGACATAAAGACAGATGTGATCAAGTGCGATGGAATAGAAAGGATAGAAGTTACCAAAAGACAGATTAGGTTCAAGTATAGTTACTTAGGTAGAAATAATCAAAGGAACTTAGTAAAATAACATAATTCTCCTTTAACGATATCAATTCTAGCATAAACTCTGTTAATTACAATTTGTATATAAACAATTAAACTTGTGTTTTATGTGTTACACCACACAATCACTGTACAAAATCGAAAGAGGAATACGACAGATGCTAGGTATATTTAAAATCGACTCCAATGCCATAGCAAAAGCATGTAACGTTGCTGTTATCTACACACAACATGTGCGTCACCTAACAAACAGAAACACAAAAATGAAAAAACTTATTTTCTGTGAATTGGAATTTGGATTTGACCCTGGACCCACCACCTTGCAATTTAAGAGGGAACCTTAGCTATAAACTGTGATTGGGTTCATGATATGCATACAAACTGTTGCATAATATCTATGTTACATTGTTTATTGGAAGACCAAAACGAATTTCAGGTGTGCACGTTATTTGGCATATCATTCTTCTGGGGTCAGTGAGCTAAACTTCTTGAACTATTTTTATGCCCACCCCTATTTGGGGTCATAAATAAGCCAAATAATCCACCGCTAGGTACCGGTAGAGCGTGAGTAATATCTCCATTAAAGTAAGAAAGAAGCCAAAGAACAGGAATAGACACAATCAAGCAACACATCTGGCCCAGGACATCACATGGAAAAGTAAAAAGAAACACAATGAAACGTCACATACAAAAAGCCAAGAGGACAGCCTATCCTAGTAGTTGACCACAATGCTGCAATGAGCAGACAAAAAAACAAGAGAAACAGGAAACATAGGTAACAAAAATGATCCACAGAATAAGCACCGCCTTGGAACGTCCAGTAAAGTTTACTTTTACTGAAGAGCTTAAACTATTTCCACAGCGCTCACCTCACTGTTAGTTCAGATGTGGATCACGACATATGTTTGGTTTGCATGGAAGACCCAAAACTTATCCATGTAGTATCTCCTAGAACATATTTATCAAGATATAAAAAGGAGATGAAGCAATCATAAGGGCTCAACAGTACATAAAACCGAATACTGGAGCAAATGAAATCTAACAGGTAAACGCGGATGGCCTGACAAGAGCCAAAGTGTCAGGCCCCTACCATCTCATCTATAGATAAGTCTTTAAGTTGGAACCATCATAGAGTCTGAAATTCGACCCACGGCGTCAGTTAAAGAGGAAAGACTAGTTGCCAACCGTCATTGGGTTGATCACCAAGCATGCACTCTGTTGCAATACATTTTTGTTATAGCCAATATTTTTATATTGAGAAATTATCTTAAAAACTGCGCTGATAAATTTTTAGAGCCAATAATCTTCTTCAACTTACTAACTAAGTCACAATACCAAATTATAGTATCGGCGATAAAATTTAGAAAATGTTTTACGGGGTTTATGATACCGATAGCGTTGTTTAAGAAGTTTCCGAGTTAACATTTTTTTGTGAGTGTTGAAGTCAGCAACATTGCCAGATGTTCTAGCAAATGGAATGAGTTGAGAGATGTAGACTCCATAGGAAGTAGATCGAGGAACATCACAATCTAAAAATAGGAAATTGACAATTTCAAAATCAAAATCGTCACGTTTATTGCAAATTTTGGTCGAAACAATAATATTATAAATGAACAAATACACGTCTAAAACACGGCTTCGGTATAAGAGGTTTTTGTTTTATTACGTTGGAGCTCTGAAGGGTATATTTGACTAACCATATTTTCAAAATAAACATCATTAATGTTTAAAATATCACCCAAATATCTGAATATAGTGTTAAAAGCGTCAATAATATCAGCCTGCTTATCATCAGAAAGAGACACCAAAAAGTCCCTCTCATAAAAAAAACAAGAATAAAACGGCAACCGAGGGAGCACACTTTTTTATATAATGTAAATTCACTGACGCAACAGGAATTTATATGGAAACAATTATTCAAATACATGATCAGCTATATTATTCAACTTCAATCTATATATCAATATTGCACAATATTCATAATCAATGGGAGACAGATGAATAACCAATTTCTTTTTTTTCCAAAATGCATTTAGAAACAGAACATTTAAGTGCTTATTGAAACCCGCTGATTTTCTCAAAGCACCTATTTGTGTAAATTGCTCACTCCACACAAGCTTAGTTGGGTATGAAAAGAACGGTAGATAAGTGCTTCCGTCGCACACCGTCGCACAAGACTCTATAAGCTCTTATTTTATTGTAGACATACAATAAATCAGGTAGTTCATGTGCCCAACGAAATATAATATGAGGATTTTCTGTGGAGGAGGTTTTTTATGACAACTCTGACTGATCGTTTCTATTTGCCAGCGAGGAAATCAATTTTTTTATGAAACTTTAAACCCTAATAAGAAACGAGTCAATTCTCTAAGAAACCTACCCTTAGTAGGACAAGTATGAAGTGAAGTCAGTAGACATTGTTTTTTTCTGTTTTAGAGTAGTACAATGCTATGTCCTTTATAATAAAAGTGATTGTTTTATGGTATATGGCACAACTGTAAGTTCTATCAAAGTGTGAGCAACTTAGCTCCTCTTCTTCAAAGCATGAACCTTCCTCTTCATAACTAGTCACCTTTGTAATAAATATCGACCTTTTCCTATAGCACGAAAACACGCAACTTAATGGTGACATAATATGTATCATAAGTCTTACCAAATTCGCACAAATAAATGAAAAAAAGTTATTAGATGGTTTTATGCTTAACGTTTATAACGTGGCCTGAAAATATACACACTGCACCCACTTCAGCACTGATTTCATAGCACAACAAAGATTTTCAGCCGATAGACTCTAAGTAATTGAATGAACGTCACTGTCCCATTGAAAAGCATTCTTTTATTTTTGAATTGTTTCTTAACAAATTATTAATAAATAATAATAAAGAAGGAGAAAACTCACTGCTCTTTATACAAATCGTATCACGCTTACTCATTCCAAGTCCTGTATTATTTCACTATAGGGGATATGGATTGGTGAATGTGTTGTCAATATCCGTCAATAGTGTCACTTACAGTTGATCTCCCTTGATGTTGGATATAACATGGATATCATGCGACAGTCTGCATGCCTGTTTGTAAACCCAATCAGATTTAAAGCTATGCTTTTCTCTTTAATTACAGGACAGTAGGTCAGGCCTCAGACTCATTGACGGCCCTGACAAAAGCTTTCATCGGTGGGTTGGTGTCTGATGCTTGTCCTTGACTGGGCCCACCGTGGCTAAACTTGAGGTTTTATTTAACTCAGACTATCTGTGAGTAGTGAGCCCTTTTTCTTTATTTTGTCGTAGTGTGTTAATTTGATTAGATTGTTTCTCTGTGGCAATGCATTGCAAAGGTTAAAAAGCCTCCATGCGAGCTATACAAAGTGTGTGTTTTAACAACAACAGAATCTAGGGCAAAGGTTTGGCAGCAGTAAAGTACATTGAAGCCCCCCCCCCCCCCCGGTTGCTTAGGTAGCGGTCTACTCTATGGCGGTGATTATGTAGTTGTTGTTGATTCGTTGTTTATTGCTTCTCCCATTGCTTATGAGAGTTCAGTGTTTGGTCCTTGCTTTGTTAGGCAAAACTTAGGGTAATTTCTAGTTGTGCAATCATCTTGACGAGGAAGAGAGAGCTGTTGCTTTACTTTGAATATTTCGCTCAGATCGGGATTTCCGTTGTTTTACCCAATCGAGCCATTTCTATCTCACACACCGGTAACAGCCCTAGGGAACAGCCGCACGCTGGCTGCACGTCGATCTATGACGTCAATATTATGTTAAAGTGACGTCACCATGTTACATCTCAGCGTACATAGGATTTTCTTGGAGTCTATTTCAAGTTTTTCCAATATAAGTTGAGGTATTTAGTGGTGAGCAAACAAAAATGATCTATTATTCGTGTGAGGGTGGGATAGAAAAATTCGTCCCTCATGATCACCGTTTGTCATCACTCGGCAAGCCTCGTGATGCCAATCGGGGATCATCGGGACGTATTTTTCTATCCCACCCTCACTCTCATGATATATTCTAAATTTCTTTCTGGTCTTTTGAGGCTGTTTGTGATCTGTGTCGTTTCCTCGCGGCACTGCATAATTGATCTGCAGTGTGTATTTGTGGTATTTTCTGATCATTTCAAAAATGCAGCAAATGTACTGTCCTGCCAGCCAAGAGTGACAGTGGTTACAGTGAGGTCATGTTTTGCTTACAAAGTTATCAGGGACTTATAGTTGATAAATCACTTGTGTATTTTTTCCTATCCTGCGGATAGGATAAATACACAAGTTGCCTGTCGATTCGCGTTAGCTCAAGTGAATTGTACAAGTTAATGTTTAACTTAACAATTGTAAACAAAATATTACGTCACTGTCACTCTTGGTTGGCACGACAGTCTAACCATCTAATATTTTTTTCCCATTTGTTAATCGATAAACAATCATGACACAAATACCCATCAATATAGCCCTAATTTTTCATCCATCTTTTCAGCCAATCACTTTTCATTTTTATATTTACAGGTCTGTGGGCATCAATAGTGATCAGGGCCCGGAATTTCAATGCCTCCTTAAAGTTAAAATATAAGCAAAATATCAGAGAACAACTCCAAAATGGCATATTATTTATTAACACAACGTTTCAGCCTACATTGGCCTTTATCAAGTGTAATATAAACAAATAGACAGGAAGTGACATCAACGTCACCTGACGTCATTGACAACGACGTCAAAAAGAAACACATCAGTTGGGGTAAAAATCAAAATAAAGGATCTTTACAAGATACAAATTACTGACAGACATGCTATTGTCATGCAAAAGAGATAGAAGTCAGTAAAAACTTTATGATGACTTACTTAATATATAAAGCGCCGATCTCAAAAAAATGTTGTCTGCTTATGTGGTCATAGTCAGGCAAAATGCCCTTGAAATCTCTAGTTGAAACAGTATGGCCCCAGATCTGATTGCTGCAGCTCATTTAGAGTTAAGGAAGACTTAAATTAAGTATTGATTTTTCAGGACGCGAAATATAAATAAATTTTTCTGAAGATCACAATGATATCTTTGACCAAAAATACCACGTCGATCCAGGCTTTTTATTTAGCAGTTAGTATATCATGTTGAATTGCTTAACTTTAAGGAGGCATTGTAATTGCGGGCCCAGAAATATATTCAGACGGGAAAATGGTATATAATGATTCTGTCCGTTCTCATTTGGTACAGGTTAGAGGTTTGTTACCTTTGAAAAAGGCCGTAAAAAGTAATAATAAGGTAATGCCACAATTATAAAAAGCAGTCCCAACCCACGGCACAGTGAAGAAGAGACACAGAACGCTAACGGCAGCATGATGACAAGAAGACAATTAACCCATATAAGCCTAGCGTTTTTGTGGGACATAGGCGAACGGTGCAGATCAAGAGCAGGGGCCACAGAACACAGCGTCTGATCAGGGTCTCCACTGTCTACTTACAGAATTTTCTTTTAAAATTTGGATGGAATTGAAACTTACTACCCAACAACCCTTTAATTTGTCCATTTGATAAGGGCGGGAAATTTCATTCGGC
This sequence comes from Loripinus fragilis, assembly GCA_964019695.1. Classification (NCBI taxonomy): domain Eukaryota; kingdom Metazoa; phylum Mollusca; class Bivalvia; order Lucinida; family Lucinidae; genus Loripinus; species Loripinus fragilis. The sequence continues at coordinate 40,659,426 of OZ026515.1, forward strand.
TTAAAATTGTAAAAGTAATGAAATCTGCGCTCTCTCTTACACACTATCACACTTCTCTGACAACTTACCTGTGCAGACATTAAATATAGCTATACAGTCGCCATCTACCCTAATCTGGTGTGAGTCTTTTCCGTATCTTCCACTACTAATGGAGCGACGGCTGGCAAATTCATGAAACTGACATGAGGCGTTAGGTGCTAACTGAGCCACTGTTATTTCAAGGACGGTCAAAGTGGCGTCTACTAAACAACTAGTTTCTCTTCCATAGCTTGTCCCACACGCAATAGTCGACCAATTACCATTACATGGTGTTGTTGTAATTCCTGAAGGTAAAGAGCAAGTAACAAGAAAGTTGTTGACTCGGCAATTTTCCAGGCAACGCTCATATTCAAGTACTAATTTTGAAATGGTGTAAACCGAATTTCATAACAAATAAAGTCTCTGCCCCTTGCATGGTTCATATTTGACTAGCTTTCTACAAAAATATTTTCAAAGGAGAAAAGATTATGACATAATAAACACGTTATAAAAAATATTGCTCGAAGAAAACGAAAGGAACGATTTTTAGCTCATCTGTCACATAGTGACAATCTGAGTTTTTGTGATTGGTCTTCGTCCGTGGTCCGTGGTCCGTCGTCGGTCCATTAACAATTGGCATAAATGACATCTCCTCTTAAACTACTGATTAGATTTGACCAAACTTGTCAGGAATGATCCGTATATAGTCCTCTTTTATATTTGTTCAACTGGCTTAGGTCCGTTGCGTATCTAGGTCACACAGGCTAAAATAATTATATTTTCTAGATGAAAATTTTAAAATCTTCTTGTCTGAAACCAAAAAGCCTACAACCTTAATATTTGGTATGAAGCATGGTGTAGTGGACCTCTGCCAAGTTTGTTCAAAGTATGCTCCAGGGGCCAAAATTGGTCCCGTCCGCCGCCGGGGTTCACATGTTTTACATAAGCTTTAATAGGGAAAACATGAAATGAGCCGCTGCATGAGATTTCCAACAATTTGACATTTTGACAAGTGTAGACTCGGACGAGCCTCTGCAGCCTCCTGTTAAGCTTAGAAATTCCAAATGGTGTTCATTCAGAAGCTTATCAATCATAGAATACTCAAGCGACTAGCAAAGGCTCTGATCAGACTGCGCGTATGCGCAGGCTGATCTGAGGCTTTGCTGGTCGCACATACCACATTGTTGGAAATCTCATGCACTGGCTCAAATTATTATAATCTTCTGGTCTAAAAGCACACGCCTAGAACCTTGATATTTGGTATGAAGCATTATCAAGTTAACCTCTACTAAGTGTGTTCAAATTATGCTCCTGGGACCAAAAATGGCTTTGCCCAAGGGATCACATGTTTTACATAGGCTTATATGAAAAACATCTTGTCTGAAACCACAGACCTAGAGTCTTGATATTTGGTATGAAGCCTACTATAGTGGACCGCTACCAAGTTTGTTCAAATTTTGCTCCTGAGGCCGAAAATGGCTCGCCCTTGGGGTCTCATGTTATACACAGGCATATATATGGAAAAGCGAAAAAAAAAAATCTTGCCTGAAACCACAACGCGTAGAGCCTTGATATTTGGTATGAAGCATCACCTAGTGGACCTCTACCAAGTTTGTTCAAATTATGCTCCTGTGGCAAAAGATGATCTCTTTTGATAGGAATGTAACAATACATTGAACTATCATACATATACCTAGGCAATGTTACTATATTGATAGGAAAGTTGCCATGACAATAGTATCAGCAATAGTCTTTTCACTATAACAATGGTTTCAATAGATTTTAAACCTAGGGATTTTCACTTAAAATTGCTTGGTTTAGGCACAAAAAATGTTAAATGGCAGTAGCATGTACATGTTATTGCATCCTATGCAATTCTGTAAGATTAGTGGACTTTGACAATATTCTGATCATTTTCTGTTGTTCCAATGCAAAATTGGTACCCGTACATACAAAAAAGTCATACCATAATCTTAAATCCTCCTTCAAACAAGCAGAAATGTTCAGACAATAGTATCACAATAGTATTGCAATGGTAGTCAACAATAGTAATAGTATCGCAATGACACTTCCAGCAATGTCAATACTACATGTATCGCTAAAGTCATTTTTGGCCACAATAGTCACCACAACACCCCTGGGGTCACATGTTTTACACATACTCATATTAGCAAAAACATGAAAAAATCTTCTTGTCTGAAACCACAAGGCATAGAGCCTTCAAATTCAGTATGTAGCATCACCAAGTGTTCTTCTACCAATTTTGTTAAATAATGCCCTGGGGCCGAATTGGGTCTGCTTTCCATAGGCTTAATATATAGGGAAAACATGTTAACACATTATTGTGTAACACCACAAGGACAAGAGCCTTAATATTTGGTATGTAGCATCACCTAATAAACAACTACCAATAGTGTTCAAATTTTGCCTCTGGGGCCAAAAATGGGCCCGCTGAACGGGTCACATAGGCTTAGATTAAATTAAATGGAATAAAGCGTACAATAACATGCTAGCAAATAATATGCGTTTACACACTTCCTAGAGCCATGGGGGTCATTTTTTTCGGAAAGTAGTAATTTTGCATGTCAAATTAAACGGGGGTGAAGCAGACAAAAACTATGCAAGCAAATATTCTGCCCTTTAAAACACCTACGACTCCCAGATGTGGTCAAAAGGTATATTCAATTTTTCTGAAAAAGGTGATTATGCATATCATGTTAAAGGAAAAGAAGTGTAGAACATAATGCAAGTTTAACCTTATGCATACCCTTGACCTTTTGGCTGGGTAAAAATCAGATATTGAAATTGTGCCGACAAGTAATAGGGTGAATTTGTTAGCCTTTGATTATGGTCTGATTGATACCCAAAATGGCTTAGGTTTTGTAGAAATTGGATTTATTTTTTGTGGTTAATATCCTCTCCTTATGATAAGAACTCAGGTTTGATTATCTGATTGTTTATCTAAAATAGCTAAAACATCACTTTCACTCCCTAAATATTATCAACAATAAGGGTTTAAAACACTTAATACTCTGAACAGACTGAACCAATAACGCAATCGAAGAATAGGTGTCAACACTCTTGTTTAGCCTATCTCCTAAGTTTCCAAAAAGTAGAATCTTGTTTTTGTGTTTCCTGTTCCCCAGCGTTACAATTAATCCCCTGTTTCCTAAACCCCATGAGAGAGCCTCATTAATATACCGTTCCAAAACTTACATGTAAGTCTCCAAAGCCTTGTTTAAAAACGGCTTAGCAATTGTGATCTTAATATTATCAGAGAAGTGCTTCTATGGGTTGATTAAGCAAAAAATCGGATAATTAAGATATAATTTATAATTCTCTTAGTATCTTTTACCATTCTGGTCACTGAATTATCAGATGACGTAAGAGATACGCTAAAAATAAAACTCAAATGTGAAATAATATTTCAGATGCCAGGCAACACGTTGAAAAAGGCCTTTCATCCGTCCAAAAGAAGATCTTATATGAGTGCTCATGAATAATATAATTTATCAAACGAATTGAGGAAAAGATAAACATTTCAATAATGCAGGAGCACGAATGGCGTAGAAATGCTCAGATTATCCTATTTGAACGCAATCATTGTTATGGATGTCATTATAGAACCTTACTACATGTATATATTTGTTATATTTGTAGAGTTACAATAAATTATACCAAAGATGCAAACCACCAGTGGTGTATGAATTTTAATACACGGTGTTATATCACTCCCAGAAGCAAAGTCACGTAACCAAATGTGTGTATTTGATCTTACACAAATATTCAAACAACTATATGATAAAGCTTATGTGAAAAGAAGAAGAAAATTAATTGCATTAAAATCATAGTATGCAGAAAAGAAAATTCATTAAGTCATATTTTGTTTGAAATATATTCAAACACATGGAAATTTAGAAGCAAAGACCAAACGTTGATTATTCCATTACATTTATGCAAAACATTTGCAATGATGACAAATGAAATCACAGTAAGAAACGCAGCAAAGATCAGGAATCGATACGATCAAGGACCACACCTGACCCAGGATACAACATGGGAAAGTGACAAAAACACAATTAAACATCACCAACAAGAGCCAAGAGGTCACCCCTTTACCAGCCGGAAGTACCGCCTTGGAACTGTCATTAAATATATTTAACTGAAAGGCTGAAACCGGTTTCACAGCACCAACCTCACTCTTAGTTCGGATGTGGATGAAGACACATAGATATTTGGTCTTACTTTGCATGAAATATCCCTAACTTATCCATGCATCATCTCCTAGAACATATAAATCAAGATATAAACAGGATATAAAGCAAAGATAAGGACTCAACAGTACGTAAAACTGAATGCCGGAGCAAACGAAATCAAACAGGTAAACCCCCGTGGGCCTAACAACAGCCAAAGTATCAGGCCCCTACCATCTCATCAATAGAGAAGATGCTGATCAAAGCAAACTTATGCATCACTTATCTTACATTCTGATAAGATCGTTCTGTAAATTCATAGGTCTTATGATACACTAGAGAGGTTTTGATGGAGCAATTGTGAAGCCAAATTCGTATATTGACCAATGGGTCTATCTAACAGAAGGGCCAGCAAGGAAATGGTTTCATACACTTTTGTTAAAAAAAACAGCAAATGTTTCGTATTTCTGTACCTTATATACACGCTGTTGTAGTTTTGTTTTCAACGGAAATTAAATAGAAAATTAACTTAGAACAGGAATTGTACAATAAAGATCATATTTACTCTATTTTTGTCCCGTTTATAAATGAAATTTTGACATAAAAGAATGTACTTGTGCTTTCCAATTATTCAATTTTAACTTGTGTCTAAAAAAATCCCATTGATATGCACCTAAGTAAATAAGTGCATCTGCACACAAAATGGCATCCGCTTGTGCCGCGTTCATCTCACAGTTTATTGCGCTCATGTGCCATGCTCGATTTCCTCAAGCCCTATCGCATCTCATAAGTAGGATAGTATGAGCAATATAGTTTAGGACCTGCGACCCTGATACCAGTTAAGCCTTTGGTAGGACCAGGGCTTTCTCTGCTTAAAGTATTATAAGGTATAGGACGGAATCTGAATCAAATATTAACGATGTCATTTTTGTTCAATTGTTGAATTGATCGTTGTTGTTGTTATTTATTACATGCTCGAAAGAAAGACATAATGGTTGACTGCATTTTTGACGTCACGAATGACGTTATGCATATGCGATGACTTTGCATAATGTTTCTGTCGTCGACAACTGGAACAGGAGGATCCTTAAATACAACAATAAAAAAAATAGAAAAACACAATAAAGGGGGTATCACTTTATAGGAAATTTATATAGGGTTCTGCCCACAAATAGATTTTCATAATATTATGCATAATGATTGCCTATTGCCTAAAATATGACTATTCTATTTGTGATATAGTTTCCCACTTATCTATTTACATGGTCAAAGAATGAGATGCTATATAATCGGGTATCTTATTATAGGGGTACCTTCAGTTTAAGCCGCCCATAACTCTCATAGTACCATATATTAGGTTCGCTTTACTTTTAAAAATATCTATGATAATCATTGATTATATATGCATAACAAAAATCAGTTTCTGTAATGCTAAATTCAGAAAATTGTGATTTTGTTTGAAAAGGTCCCCGAATTCCAGTTGTATACACTTTTTTCAACAATTTTGTTTTTTAAATTTAGGAATTAATCTTAAATTAGGCTATTATTATTATACAGTACCATTTGTTAATGACATGCTAAAATTTTCAAGAAAATTGAAGATCGGTAACATGTTGTCTTGGAACTTTGAATGTAACAAATCCAAATTCTGAGAACTGATTGTAGGTAATGAATAAGTATTTGATTACTTAATTAATTTTAAAGCAATTTTTCTTGTTTGTGTCATTGTATAAGTCAGATGAAATATTAAATATTGTTAAAACTAATATACTTACACCAATTGTCGAGTACTGATCTCTTAGAGAGAATTTCAATCTGTCTAACTCCTCATAAAACAGTAAACTTATGTAATCTTTATAATGAGGTTTCAAGTCCAGATTCACTCTAATAGATAGCATTCTTCATAATTCACTCATTTCATTTGTGTTAGGGAATCCTTTGTTTCATTATTTTTTATCACCAACATGATAAAAGAAAAGTATATAATAACTATGACAACCATATATAATCACATTTCATATTCTGCACACTATCATATATTAAGCATCTTTTTGCATATTTACCTGTATAAACAAGACAGAATCTTTAATATTTTCAAAACTGTCATACTTATTTTAAATTTTGATCACATAGAGAGTATTTCACCCTGTCGAACTCCTTATGAAGTAGTTAATTGTATTAATATTTTACAATATGGTTTTAAAGTATGATATTCACTTTAATAGAATGTCAAACTACATAATTCATTCATTTTATGTAGTTATGGGATCTTTTGCTTGATTAAATATTTACCATGAGTGTGTCGCAATATTAGAAAAATTCATGTACCGAACTGATACAATCGTACGTGCTTACAATTAAATCAAATGGGATAAACAAATCAATACCAAATGTCTTAAAGTTTAACCTTATACAATCAGATAGCTCAAAGAAAAACTAATTCCATGCTTAAATTGTCAATTACTTGACTGAGGAACCAGTTTTGAAAATGAATCATGGCAGCTCGAAAAGATTCTTGACATAAAACTACAAATACAGAACTTATTAGATATATAAACAAGCAAAATTGGAAATCGGATCTGACAGAATGAAAAAGTACCAATGATTTGGAACTCGTAATACAAGGAGAACACAAGATGAGCAGATTAACCAAAAGACAACTCTTTCCGAAAGGAGTGAATTACATAGGGAATTTAAAGTCACAGTGCTTTCAGTCAACAAGTTTGCATGTGTATCTTGGTATTCAATGAATGGACAATATGACGAATTCAATAATGCGATATTTAATGAATGTGCAACAATTGATGATCAGCCCATAGTACATAAGGAGTCTCAACTGGTACCTGTTATTAAAATTGAAAGCTACAGCCTAGCCCCATTTCCAAACACATTGACATTTTCAGCGGGATACCATGCAAAAAAGTTTAACATCATACCAAACAAGATTAACAAATAAAAATAATTTTAAAAGGTTATAGACACATGCCATTGCTGGTAAAATGAATACCTGTTACATAAGTGAGGTTGTACATAAACTTACAATCGGACAAAAACAAATAAGTCAGGGATCAAATGTATCGCATTGTCTAGCACTTCTATGGTAATGAACTGTCAATTAAAACAATGCTATGCAAAAACTAATCAAAATACATTTTCGCATAAAAACATTTGTAAAATATCAGAGCACTGAATAAATAAATTGATATGTTTCAACTTGCTTTTGAGAAGTTTAAAAGTTGCTGGTGGTTTGCTTGTTACTCAAACTGATTATTAATGGTACACAAGTCTCAGATTTGTTTCAATGTAAAATTAAATATGTTTTTGTACATACATAGCGCTCTAGCATCGATGTTCATAATGTTTCCAATAATTAGATTAGAGAAGTTACATGGTTCCAGGAAAAAACAAGCCTCAGACATTAAATTATTATTAATGTCAAAAATGACCTACATGTTTATCATGTGTTTCCCTCACTACTACTGGTTTCAAAAAATCATGAAACCTTGTCAGTATACAGAGGAATCGTGAGGCAAATTTAAAAGGCAGTATCATAGGTTGACAAACACAGTAACATACAGAAAATGTAAACAAAATTTGACGTTCTCATGAATTTCACTGATAATATTTTGAAAATTTTGAATTTAAAGTTTCGTAAAGAATTGTTTGCATGTTTGCATAGGCCAAACTAGTATCAAAGCAATCCATATAGAGTACTTTCACTATTCTAGTTCAAACTGACTGAGATTCGATAAAGACGATGTTTAGAAACAGAATATTAGACAGGTGTAATCGAAAAGTTGGAGTAACTCAGGGTGCTCTCCTGGGACCTAAAAGTCTCTATTGAATTAAATAAATGCATTTTTATAGTTGATAGGCCAAAGGTATTCACCATGTAAAAAGAGATGAGAATCCATGCGTGGGCGCATATGAGACCCCATCCTTATTACCAAAATCTTTGTTATGGTCTAATTAAGAAAATACGTACCCATTCTTAATGTTTGTGTTCACTTATAAGGAGTTACAGATGTTCAAATTCTGAGGTGGACTTGAGCAAGAGGATTTTCAAAATGGAGGTCTTTCAACTCTTTCAGCAGGGAGCATTGCCATTTCTTACCTTGTATAAATGTCGGCCGTTTTTTTCAAAATTAATAATTTTGTTAAAATGAATCAAGAACTTCACAGAAGAACTATGCTTTTAAATCTACTGACGCCTTCCTTAAGCATAACATATTCAGACAATTTTGAATGATTGGAAGGTCCTCAATGCATGACTGTGTGGCACCACAGGGCAAAGAATCCGCAAATCACCATGTCATGTATTGCGTAACGTTGTCAAAGAAAGGGGATATCGTAACAATAAATGTATAAAAACAAGAATACCCACCACTTTACGAGGGCTGTTCAAATATGAATGCAAGTAGCTTCATAACTTTTTTCACATACATGCGACGACAAAATGTCATACCGTTCTGGAAAGAACTATTTGTCGCCTTTAAAATGACACCAGACATAAAGAAACGCTCACAACATTTCTCGAGCTACAGACCCTTATATAAAGGCCATTCCTGTATAATGAAGTTTTTTCTGAAGCAATTGCAATGCACGTTTGGGTACATGTGCGGATATAGTGTAATATCTTTGTAAGTTTTAGACAAAATGGCACAAAATTTAAAATGCAAGTTTAAGTATCAATCCAAAAGTTGTTCGCAGGATAAAGTTTATATAATCATGTTTCAATCTCGAGTAAACAGGCACGTTTGTGACGTCATTAATTTTATGATAAACGTCATTTTGAGTTATCCACTGGTGATGTAATAATGATCATCGCTGTGTCGTTGTCTTTGCGTTTCGCTGAAAGCATGCTAAATATGTCATAAGGGAGTTTTTAAAACGCGCCGTCCTCTATTTACAGAGTAATCACATTTTATACCATCTTTTAAGCATTTTTCTGCGCCTTAATGACTTGTTTACATTAATTAAAATATGTTAAATCTGTATAGTACTCAAGACCAGGTGAGTAATTTTATTGTAAATAATGCCTATAGTGGTCAAACTTAAAGTTTACGTTCAAATTTAGAATAAAATGTTATGAACACAAAATTAAGCATTGATTCTTTAACCCCCTCACTTAAGGCATTTTTGACTTAATAAAATGCTTTTTAGCGTTTATAAATTACCCACTATCCATCAATGATTTGTAGCAACAACTCAGTATGAGTGATAAACATATTGTCTTTGAGTTAAAACTAGTTTAAATGTTGCTTCGTGCATTTTGTTAGAGATAAGTTTAACTGAAAACTGAAAGGTGGTGTTTTGTTTACCATTTATTTGCAAACATAAGGAGACTTTAGTGAAAATTATTCATTGTAATCTAACAAAAGCATGTCGGATTTTCGCAACTTTCACATAATCATTAAGTAAGAATATGGGGATACTTCCCTAAAAATTTCAAGAAATTTCACCTGTTTATCGAAGAATTATACGCTCGTCTATATCACTGGTATATGTTCAAAGCATTGAGTATCTTATTATACTAACGTGACCCTAATTCAAAGGGATATAGCTTGATAAGTATACTGTATTTTTATTTAGGTCTTGTGCCAGTTTAAAGGTGACATATAGTCCTTTATAGAAACGTTTACCGTTTTGTTGTAGCATATATGCGAAGAAAGTTATGAAGCGACTTGCATTCATATTTGAACAGCCCTCGTATATGTCGCTACAATTAATATAGATATGTTATAGCTGCTACTAGACATAACCCTTACCCTTACCCAGCCCTAAATATAACAATATAATTGTTTGCTTCAGTTCCATGTATCGCATGTTCAAGCATGTTCTACCAAAGAACATGTCAAATAGTGGCGGACAGATTCTAAACAACCTGGAAAAAAGGATCCTTCAGAAATAGAGAGAGCCTACAATATAAGAAAACAGCAGACTCGGTTTTATTGATTCTGTTAACAAGAACTAATGGAAAGTGCAACAATTCTCTCGCAATATAGCACCGGCTTAAGTGATATTCTGCTTTCCGCCAGAACCCAATTATCCTGAAGGACCAGAATAAGAAAAAATATCAACACTATATCGGTGCACGGGGAGAAGCTTTACCAACTCCATACAGAAACGACGACAGCTGTTACGACCTCTAAATAATCTGGGAAAACGGATCTTTCATAAATAGAGAGAACCTACAATATAGAAAACATCAGACTCGGTTTTATTAAGCCTGTTCATGAGAACAAATGGAAAATTCAACAATTTTAAATTTCTAAACTTCTAAAGCCTTAATTACTGTAGATACATGTACATGTATTACGAAATTATAAAATATTGAATGATACAAAAAAAATCTCCTATCTATAAAAAGGTACTTAATAAAGTTAACTCATATAAGCCTTTTGTGAAAGATTGAGGAAAATGCAGACTCAGATCAGATACCTACAAAACGCGACATCTGGTCAGGGTCTACATTGTTTGCTTACATAATGTTCTATTAGATTTAGAGTAAATGAAAATTACAACCCAACAACCTTCAAAACGAAACTTAACTGGTCCAATCGATACAAGTGAGAAATTCTATTTGGCTTAAATGGCTTTGTAACCTACCCAAGCTAAGCTGAAAATGATATAACAAAATAATGCAAGAAATGAAATGAAATATCCGTTGATACATATTTTCAGACTCCTAAACTTATCTTTGTTGAGGTCTCCTTAAAAGAACACAATAGATATCAAACATTTCATGCCATTATTGTAATCATGTAAAACGGATATCAATATCATAAGAATAAGTGATCATATACGAGGGACGTTTCAAAAGTTCTGATCTTGTAGTAATATCTCTGTAACCAGCTTCACATTATGCCTGAAAAAAAAAAGAATAAAATAGAATATATTAGTTGTCTTAACTTAGCTGAAAAAGTTTTACCTAGCTTGAAGGAGGAATTCTGGAAATTAACCTCGAAACGTCTTTATTTTCAAACGACTGGCTGAAAAAGCAGATTGTGCACATTAGAGTACCAACAATTCATACAATGATAATCTCTGTCTGCTAAATGTATTTGCTTTCAATACACATCGTTCATCTATCAGCGAATATGCCCAGTAACTTTGGGGAAACTATGAAAGATCTGGTTTTCTTAGGCCCTCAAAATATTTGCTAGGCAAACATCATTTATAAACAAATTCTAGATAAAATCAGCCACTTGAAGGTTTGCTGTAACTGTTGTATATTCTGCATATAGACTCTGCAACATGATACGATCTTGATAGGGGCTCAGCCTGTAGTATAAAACTACCTTGCTGCTTCAGCTGTCCGCTTATTCTCTTAGTTATCATCTCTCTTGTAGTTCGTATAGCTTTACTAATAAATATATTAGCAGCATACATGCGTGTTCATTTCTACCTGTCACAGGATAAAATATGGTGTCAGAAGTGACTTACAGGAATATTGCTTAACTGAATTAAAGAGCGTGACAATTTACACCTATTTGACTTGAAATAATATTAGTGAAATTTAAATTAACAAAAAATGGCTAGTTTTCAAGTTACCCCTCCAGATCAGTTTGACTTTAAAAAACCAGCAGATTTTGAGAAATGGTTTGTGAGGTTTGAACGGTTCAAAACTGCTAGTGGTCCTTCAGAAAAATCTCAAGAACAGCAAGTAAATGCCTTGGTTTATTGTATGGGGAAAGAAGCAGATGACGTTTTAAAATCGTTTGGATTATCAGATGAGCAGCAAAAAGTTTATACAACAGTCACAGGAAAATATGTGAACTATTTCAATGTTCGAAGAAATACAATATTTGAACGTGCAAGGTTTAATTTAAGAAAACAAGAAGAGGGGGAGTCCGTGGATCAGTTTATCACATCATTGTACACGCTAGCAGAACATTGTGATTATGGTGAATTAAAGGACCAGTTAATCCGGGACAGAATTGTTGTTGGACTCAGGGACGCTAAAATTTCTGAGAAATTACAGCTGGATCCTGCTCTGACGCTTGAGAAAGCTGTCACACAAGCCAGGCAGAAAGAAGCAGTCCACGAGCAGCAGTCTATAGTAAGAAGTTATGTTCTGTCGGAAAATAAGATTGACTCAGTTAAATTCCGACAGAGACACAGCCAGAACACACAGAGAAGACACACAAGGGATAAGCCAAAGACACAAAATAGCGACAAGCCTAGATGTACCCGTTGCGGAGCCGTACCATCGCATAGTCGGAGTAAGTGCCCAGCTCGGGATGCAAAGTGCCGAGGTTGCGGTATAAAAGGACACTGGGTTCGATTTTGTCTTTCAAAGAAGGTGCACGAGGTCGACGATCGAGATGGGGAATCCGACGATGAATCCGATGCATACCTTGGGACAATCGACAGTGAAAGTGCAGTGCTAAGTTCAATCAGTTCAAATTCAGATGAACCATGGATTATTGACCTCAAGGTAGGACAAGGTTTTATCAGATTTAAAATCGATTGTGGTGCCGATGTTACGGTCATATCAGACGATATGTACCTTAAAATTGGCAAGTTACCTTTAGTAAAAAGCTCTAAAAGGTTGTACGGTCCTGGTAATGTACCACTGAAGGTCATGGGTTCGTTTACTGCAAAGCTCGAGACTAATGCAAGCTCAGCGGTCGAGCGTATCTACGTAAAAGGGGCAAGATCGATGCCTGTTAGGTCGACCAGCTATAACCAAGCTAGATTTGCTTGAGTTTAAACATCCAAATGCTAGTTTGAGCGAAGTAATAACCTTGGAAACGGTTAAGTCGAAATACCCCAATTTGTTTAGGGAGCTAGGCGAAATGAGTGGTGAGTACCACGTCACGCTTAAAGAAGGAGCGAAACCGTATGCGCTTTCAGTTCCACGTAGAGTCCCAATTCCTCTGCTTCCTCAGGTGAAGCAAGAGCTCGAAAACATGGAAAAAACGGGCGTTATTTTCCGTGTTGACCAACCCACAGATTGGTGCGCGGGTATGGTCGTGGTGCCTAAACCTAACGGTAAAATAAGAATCTGCGTTGACTTATCACGTCTCAACGACAGCGTCAAACGTGAAAAATTTCCGTTACCTAGAACAGATCAAAGCTTAGGTCTTCTTGCCGGTGCGAAATGGTTCAGCAAAATTGAATTAAATCTAGGATTTTGGCAAACACGTCTGTCAGCTGAGAGTAAGTTGCTCACTACTTTCATAACGCAATTCGGTAGGTTTGCGTTCAATCGTCTAGTCATGGGTCTGTCCAGTAGTAGCGAATATTTTCAGAAAAGAATGACCCAACTGGTTGAATCGATTGAGGGAGTATTATGCCAGACAGATGATATTCTCGTATTTGGTCGAACAGAGGCTGAGCATGACAAAAGGTTGCATGAAGTGCTCACGCGATTGCATGAAGCAAATCTGACCATAAATCCGTCAAAATCTGAGTTCAGAAAAACATCAATAAAATACGTTGGTCATATTATTGGACCCTCAGGCATTTCGGCGGACCCCGAACGGGTCCAGGGGATCAAAAACTTGGAAGCCCCTACTGACGTGCACGGTGTGCGCAGGCTATTAGGTATGGTAAATCAGCTAGGTAAATTCTCGCCATTGTTAGCTGAACATTCCAAACCAATCCGAGATCTACTAAGCTCAAAAAATCAGTTTTACTGGGGTCCAGATCAGCAGAAAGCTTTTGACTTGATCAAGCAATCACTCACAAATGCACCCGTACTTGCGCTGTACGATCCGAATCGCTACACTGTATTGAAAACAGATGCGAGTAGTTATGGACTAGGCTGCGCGCTGTTTCAGAAGCAAGACGACAGAGACATGAAACCAGTAAGTTTCGCATCTAGATCCCTGTCACCGACAGAGCAGCGTTACTCCACCATTGAAAAAGAGGCCTTAGGAGTCACATACGGTTGCGAGAAAAATCGTGATTTTCTCATGGGAAAAACGTTTCATATTGAAACTGATCATCAGCCGCTTATTTCGTTGCTTGGCGGTCACAAAGACCCGAGTGATTTGCCATTACGAATTATGCGTTTTAGAATGAGACTTATGCCTTTCTCATACACTATTTCCCATGTCGCGGGAAAATCCTTGATTATACCTGATATGCTTTCAAGAAACCCTGTAATTCATTCATTGACTTTGGAGGAGGAGCAACATTCCTCAGACACCGAAAATTATGTTGACATGGTTATAAGACACTTGCCAGCCACAGATCTCATACTTCAAGAGATAAGGGAAAAGCAAAGTCAAGATGTAATTTGTCAAACTCTAGCCAATTACTGCAATAATGGGTGGCCTGAAACAAAACATAAGGCATCCGAGATAGGAAAAGTGTACTGGCATTTGAGGGGCGAGATAACAATAAATAAAGGCTTATTAATGAAAGCAGGCAGATTATTTATTCCTACAGAAATGAGAGCAGATATACTCACCAAAATTCATGGCGCGCATCAAGGAATAACAAATGTAAACTGAGAGCAAGAGAGTCGGTATGGTGGTTAGGCATCAACAGTGACATTGAAAAAGAAGTCAAAGCATGCGACGTTTGCGCTAAACTTCAGAATGATCATGCCGAGCCGATAATCAGTACTAAGTTTGATGATCGGCCTTGGAAACATTTAGGGTCAGACCTTTTCTTTTGGAAAGGTCACACGTACCTACTAGTTGTGTGCTACTATTCAAGATTTATTGAATTAGCAAAATTGCGTTCTTTAACAACTGAAGAAGTTATTACCCATTTAAAGTCGATGTTTAGTCGACATGGTGTCTGCGACATATTCACCAGTGACAACGGAGGTTGTTACTCAGGACAGGCTATGCAGAAATTCATGAAAGAATACGGTATAAAGCACATTATATCATCGCCTAGGTATCCTCTAGGGAACGCGGAGGCTGAACGCGCTGTTCAAACGTGCAAACGCTTGCTTGAGAAGTCTGACGACCCTTACATTGCACTCATGCATTAGTGAGCCACACCGCTCAGTAATGGGTATAGCCCATCTCAGCTTCTCTACAGCAGACAAATCAAAACTATCCTTCCGCAAAATACAGATCGATTGAAGCCAAAAGTTATCAATCAAACCTATTTGCTTAAGAAAGAGAATGCTGCACGTGCATACTCCAAAATGAATTATGACGTAAGACATCGAGCGCGAAATATGACGCCATTACGTGCAGGCGATAACGTTCACGTGAAATCATTCAATGTAGACGGCAATGTACTAAAAGCTGCAGACCGACCAAGATCATACGTGGTCGACACATTTGGTTAGGTTGAATAAAGAAGTCGAACTTAACGACCCAACTGACCTTCAGCCGATGGTACATGTGCAGGAAAGAAAAGTGCAGGGTGATTCTGCAAATTCACACAATTCAGCGATTACAGAATCTGATACACTCTTGTCCAACTCTTCTGGTCCTGAACAGCTGTCTAGTGTACCGTTACACGTATCTCAAGAAACTAGTAATAGACCATTTGTGGTGACTCGATCTGGGCGAATTTCTAAACCGCCCGAAAGATTACAGTATAATTAACTTGATAAGGGACCACAAAATAATCAGTGTTGCTTGTTTTATCTGTAACCAGAAACTGTGATGATAAACAGACAATTCAGTCGTGGGAATTAATGAATTAAAGATTGAACACTCAATAAACTGTTTTACGGTTACGGTTTTATTAATGAACTGTTGCATACCGTAAACTCTAAAACATTGGGCTTTGAAAGGGGGGTGTTGTATATTCTGCATATAGACTCTGCAACATGATACGATCTTGATAAGGGCTCAGCCTGTAGTATAAAACTACCTGGCTGCTTCTGCTGTCCGCTTATTCTCTTAGTTATCATCTCTCTTGTAGTTCGTATAGCTTTACTAATAAATATATTAGCAGCATACATGCGTGTTCATTTCTACCTGTCACAGGATAAAATAGTAACAACGACTATATTGAAAGTAAAATTATTTTGAGGTAAATGCTAGATGACCTCACGTTTGTCTGACGCAGTTACGTTCGAGCTGGACTGTTGCACACTTGTACTAATCTACATATTTGAAAATTGAAATAAGTTATCTCAATAGTTCAACATTATGATATACGTAAAATGGGCGTATTCCTTCAATAAAACCTTAACTATTGTCCAGATGTGGACTGTATCATAGAACTATACCAATTTGAGTTTTAATTGATCACAAATGAGACCCCTAGGGGAGTCTGTGTTCCCTTGCTTCCTAAAAAAAGTATTGATCTCCCCATATCAATGAAAAAAAAACACAGCTTCCTGAAAGTATTTTGCCTTTGCTCCCCATATCCCTAAATTAATTCAACTTCTCAACCCAAAACACACAAATATAGGCAATTTTTCCCTTTTCCATTGGATTAAATTCACATTCTTAAAAGCTATAAAGCTATACACGAACGCATTACTTATTAAATGTTCACTTTCTATTTTAAGTTATGTGTAATGACAGGGCTTACAGGACATACTGGACATTTAATAAGTTTAATGACATACGGTATATATAGCTAAGCGTATGAGGTCATCCTTAAAATGATGTGGCTGCACCTGGTAGAGTAGGTATGGGGGATGCTCTCTAGATTTATTTTTTCAATTAGTGACAGACCATTTTGTTTTTCCTGTGAGGGAAAGGGTTGTTTTCGTCCAACAGGTTAAAGTTAGTCTAGATTTTTAACAGACAAAGAGAAAACAATTATTTTCGTATCCATAAAAAGTCTTTTACAATTGCTAGTAGGCCCTATATGCATGTTTACTTGAGTTTTATCAAGTAAGCATATGTCTGTTCTGCATTCATAAAATGTTCATTAAAATCAGCTTATTAACTAGAGAGAGAATATCATATCAGGTAAATAGGTAGCGTAACGATGTGGATTTACATTCGGCCAAGAGGGGTCCTGGGGCATGCTCCCCCCCCCCCCCAAAAAAAAAACAACAACAAAAAAAAACAATTGATACAAATGCTGCAATCTGATGCATTCTGAACTTTCCAAAATATATTATTATCAACCTAAAATCAACAATTTTAAGGATAATAATTCAATAACAACAAAATTTATTCGCCACATATTTTCTTGCAATTCAGATGTTCATGTTAGTTCAAAATAAATACATGTAAATTTTATAAGGGGTCTCGGGGCAAAAGCCAGAGAAAGCTTAAAAATCAAACAAAATGGAGGTTTTTCCTTTAAAATGATGTGTTTTTGAAATGTTTTTTCTTTGGAGGGCTTCCTAAATCCCCTAAAATAGGTACCAGTGCTTCCCAGCTCCCTGAAAAATAGCACTTCTCCCCACCTCCTCAAAACCCCTGGGGCCACCAAAAATCACCCGTCTGAAATCAATAACAATTTTCGAAATTTGCATTGCAAGTTATTAATTTATTTGACAACAATGAAACTATTTACAGTATTCCAATTAAAATCAAAAAAAAATTATTAAATAATATCTGTCTTAAATATTTTGCTGATATTAAGTTGGACATTTTGTAGTCCAACTAAACAGAGAAAACCTAAAATAGTATTCTTGGAAATAATGGCTCTACAGTGGATTTAACATGACGTAGTTGTCAATTTAAATTGCGTCATAAGAAATATGCAGTATGCTCTAAAATTT
The DNA here is from genome assembly GCA_964019695.1 of Loripinus fragilis. Lineage (NCBI taxonomy): Eukaryota > Metazoa > Mollusca > Bivalvia > Lucinida > Lucinidae > Loripinus > Loripinus fragilis. Next base: position 40,677,252 of record OZ026515.1, read on the forward strand.
AAATTGGGCCAGCTTGTCTATAATTAAAAAGGGCATTTAAGGTACACGTAACACAAACAAACTTACAATGCAGCTGTTTTTCATTGTGTGGTTATAAAGATGTAGAGCTTGAAAGATGATTATACTTCTATAACATAACTAGAGGACCTGAAGGTGCAGAAGTTCTCACCTGATCTCCTTAATTATGTTAAAATAAATCAAGGTCAGCTTAGGCTTATCATTGAAACATATTTTGTTTTACCATATTTAGGGGTTGCGGTCATTTTGGTCAAGTGACCTAAAACAATCAAAGGAATACTCCATATGAAATTTGAGTTTAAACAGCCAAGTGATTTCTGAGAAAAAGATGTTTAGATACGTATGTGCCAGTCCAAATGAGTGGCCTTGGATGAAAGGTCACATGTCAGTTTGACATTTTGTACTTAATAAAAAACCATTGTCTCATTAGGTTAAACATTTCTCTCAAGTATTATGATTTCTGCTTAAAAAGTTTATGAAAATGATAAATTCCAGATTTTTCCCATATACGAGGGTCATTTTTTATGTTCGTAGAATCGGGCTGTATCTCTACAAATATAGGATTTACGGTACCATAAGTATATATATTTTGAAAGGTCTAGCTTTTGTCTATCAACTGATATAAATTTTACATCATTAGCGCTTAGTTCGGTCAAGATATATAGCTTTGAAAAGGCATAGAAAAGGACACTGGTCGAAATCCATGCCTTTTTAACCACACAGAAAGCAGGAAATTAGACGCTGTTAAGTTCCATTCGCTATAGTGATATAAGCATTTTTCAAGCCGATTTTTCTTTTGCACCATCAAAATTAATTATTCAAACGCTAATCGTAGACAAGTGCAGCAAAACTATAAGCATGTTGTTTACTCTTCTTTAACAATTTTAAAACACCCATCAATATACAAAAATAATCATAGTCAAGTGCTAGTTATTGTGTCTGTTAAAATTACGATTATGAACAAATTTTTAAATATATTATGGTTTTGCATAGCACATGATTTACTCAATCATTCGTCAGCAGTTGTATTGATGTATCGATTTATGTGTGTAACTGGCAACTTCCGGTATTGGCATACCCCCATTTTATAAAAAGTGGGTGGGGTAAATCAACCCCGCGTAGAAAACACAATGACAATCGGATCTGCATAATTTTCTTATTGCAGTGATTTCAACACCTGTTTAGATGCACAAAAACAGTTTTAATGTATTTTCTAAATATAGTAACGCTCCATGACGTCATTTATGTACTAATAAGGGAATTTAGCACCCGTCTAGGCTACTTATTTTGCAGTTCATTTCTAATAAAACAAAAGCATTAACTTTATTGTGAGATGAAAGTAACCATAACACTTCCATCTACCATATATACAAGAAAAAATATAATACTACTTTACAGCTAACATATTAAGCCACATTCAAAAGCCCGTATCCAACTCCCACTTGTGTCAACTTTTTAAAATAAAAATTGATATGCCTATTGTTCAATTTGCCGAGGTTCCAAACAAGTCTTCCATAGCCAAAAATTGCTGAGCATTGGCTATAATGTTTATATAATATTGTAGCACGTGGTGTCCTTGATCTACAGCCAAATTTTCAGAAGCTTTGTATGGCTATGAACCCATTTTCATGCAATTGTTACTAACGTTCTGTCAGAGACTAAGTCCATAAATGTCATATTTCTACCATATTTCCAGTGTGCGATATATAGGTATGTCTTTGCCACTTAGAAGACATTAAAGTAATGCATTTTGAAATAATTTTAGGTTGCATGTATAGATAAAAGCTCAATCTTTCCAAATATATGAATGATGTATGCATTTGCTTTCGCCGTTTTCATTACATCTACCTCTCTACGAACATAAAAAACGTCCCTCGTAAATGCATTATGAATCAAATTTGGCCTTGACGTAAAATTGGTCAAGGCCAACCCAGTATTATTGTGTATGTAAACTTGGCAGGGCCCACAAGACCAATGCTTAATACCAAGTCCCAAGGTCATTGACCTTCTGGTTCGGGAGAAAGATAATTTAAATTGTTTAACCATATATGGGTGTGGTGGCCATCTTGGTCATGTGACCAAAACAATTTGCATAAATTTTGGCTTAACGGTCATAAGGAGTCTCCATATGGAATTTTGAGTTCAGTTGGCCAGTTGGTTCATGACAAACCAATGTTTTGCTATATTAATTTCAAACTATATTTTGATATATTAATTTTCCTGTAGGCTTTAATGATAATATATGCTGTGAATGTAGCATTTCTAAAATGCTAGATGTTGATGTTTTTTCTGTTTGGAATGTAAAAAACGTAAAAGTAGATCTCTTGGTTAATGTAAAAATGGCAGCATTAAGCGCAAAATTTGTACTACAAACGCTTAAATACTTCTCTAAATGATCTTTCTATAGATTTAAATAATCATGGTTGACATGGCTTATTTTTAAGTTCCTTGCCTATCTCAGTTTTACTTAATTTAGAATTAGAGGCTAATAAACTTAATGATAGAACAAACAACTAATACAAAGCAGCACTTCTTACAAGATGTTATGTTCAACATTTCCTTAGTTCTTGTATCGATTCTGAGGTCAACCATAAACGACATTTTATCAAAATTCCATTCATTAACAAAGGTATGGATTTGATTGATTTACATAATATCTTTAAGGATAATTTAGTGATTTCATCTATTCCAAATTACTTGATTAATTCTGAAACTCCTATCATTTGTAATAGATATAAAAAAAAACAATTAGGTCTACTATATTTAATTTTAATAAAATTGTAACTGATATAAACATAGATTATAATACTCCTGACTCCTGATATTGTCAGAATTCTAATTATTTATATCCCTCTGCAGGGCATGTGATAACAGGAAATCTAAATGTCATTACTGACGCTAGAGTTCGCAATATTATTTCTAAAGGTCCTAAATATAGATTTCCCTCTAATACTGATTTCCCTAAATGCCGTAGAGAGATCGCTGCTTCTTTAAATGACTTGAGTAATCGTTGGTGCAAACAGGAAAATGTTGAACCTGATGCTTTGAAGGAATGGAAGATCAATATTTTTAAAATAATTGATACTCGTATTTCATTTTGCTCTCGTAATACACATCTTTTACCCCCTAAACCTAAATCTTCTTTTCATCATCTTAAACGAGGTATCCAGGATTTTCATATGAACTATGTTTTGGTTCAAGCTGATAAAGCTGCTAATAATGTTGTAGTTGTTTCATATTGTATCATATTAATACTCTTAGGCGTGAGCGCGTTGACACGTATGCCAATAAACTGCAGCCGTCTTTAAGTAAGAGGGTGATAGTCGATGGGCATGGTTGTGATACAGTCCTACATTTCGGTGGCAAAGCTAAAGAAAATCAAGACAAAGTTCCTACGTTGTACTGGCTACCTAAACTAAAAAAACACATTATAAAGCAAGATTAATTGCTAATTCAAGTTCTCATATGACAACAGAACTTTCTAAATTGTTAACCTCGTGTCTTACAGCTGTTAAAAACATGGTGAACGCTCAGGCGAGCCTGCGCGCCCGCGCAGTCTCGTCAGAGCATTTGCTCGCATACATGATACAGTATTCATCTTAAAACAACTGAAAGAAGATGCCTTTAATCATTGATGTTTGCTAAACAGTCGTAGCCGCTGGATTATGCATTGGTTTGTTTGTTTGTTTGTTTTGTTGCTTTACGTCCCAGTCAACAGCTATGGTCATGTGGGGCGGTCAGTTCACCTAACCACATTTTTTCCTGGGCAAACTTGAACAAGCGGTTAATTATACAGTTCAGATATAGAAGGAGTAAGGTTATTAAGCGTGCAGGCACAGCTCTCTAGTAGGTTTATTAGGTTTTGATTTAAAAGTTATCTATTTTGAAATTCATGCATTCATCATTAAAAAATAATTATTAACGTCAATGCAAAAAATGGATTAATCGTTAACGTCAATACAAAAAATATGAAAGTTTTGGTCCAGTCCAACCCAAACATGTGTTGTGGGTACTAAAAAGAACCGTCTTATCGAGACGGTTCTATTGAGCACCCAAAACACATGTTTAAATTGAAAGGTATCATTATAGTTTTATTCTCCTAAAGTTCCCTTCTCTGCACCTATCATGTATTGTTAAAGCGATCATAATGCCTCAAAGACTAAGATCTGGGTAGCACGTTAAGAAAAATGAGCCTACATGCGAGAAAACGCGATGTTGTTGGATGCGAAAAACAAAGCGCAAAACAGCCTCGCATTGGCGCAGTCTGATCAGCGCCTTCGTTATTTGCTCTAGCTAAACGAGCGAGACGCGAAATTTCACTATTTAAACTAGCCCCTTTAGCAGGGCATGCTGGTTTGAGCCAGGTTTTGAGCTTGACCTGATAAAACACCACTGGGTCTGCGCTGTGTGAAAGATTCATATTATTCATATAAGTTAAAAGCATAGCTAAGACCGAGTCTATTTCTATAAATAAAATAAATGAACAGAAAATGCTAAGGTTTCCTGTCTATCTTTAGCATGATTGTTTTATTCAATTACCCTCCACAAATATTCTAGAGGATTGAAAATCGCGCAGTCAGAAACATGCACTGAAATTCAAACTCGATTTTATTTTCTCTTGGTATACCGACTCGCTCAAATTGAAATATTCAATGTGCCTTTATGCAGTCGCGCCAGAGCCATTGCAGCTCATATACCTAATGTAGGGACATAGATGAGGACGATATATAGGCCTGTAGTCTAACTAGATTGCTGTGCATGCAAGTTTCAAGAGTGACGTACTCAAGAACATAAACATTCTGAACTTGCACACCTTTAAAATACGTGGCGATTTTTGCAGTATGTAAACTGTTTAGACACAGATAAGACAAGACAGAACTTCTTATACATACTAGGGGCGAAACGACTAGTGGGGCGAAACGACTAGTGAGCCCGAAACGACCAGGAGGGAAACGTCTTGGGGGCTAAACGACTAGGGGCGGAAATGGATTGGAGCCGAAACGTCCCGGATTCGTTCTGCTATGCCCCCGGCCCCAAGGAGTTGTAGCATACAAATGCTTGGTGCATAAAATGTATTTCTTTCTATGAAGCTCACCTATGTTTAAGCAAACATTGCATACCCGGACGAAATACCGTATTGGTGGGTTTTTTTTTTATCTTGTGTCATTATTGTTTGCAAAAGAACATACTGTTAATCAGTATGGATCCCTATCAAGTTCGACATTTTTGGTTGGCCTGGTCCAATTATCAGCAGCATTCCCCAAATGCATTTTTTCATAAACTATAGTTTAAAAATCACCTGTGATCCCTTAAAACACAGCTACATCATACTTATTGTAGCAATATCGTTGGGAGAATCCATTGAATGACAAGGGTTAAATACATATTTCAGTGTTTGTTTATCCTCGAGATATTTTCTTACGAGGTATGTTGCAGCCTTTTAATATTCGTAACTGGCCCGAGGCATTATGCACATTGCTTTGCTGAAGCAATATCAAAAGAAAAGATCTTTCAACTTTTATACTACATTTCCTGGGTTGAATCAGTCCTGAGCAGAGGATAAAATGTCTTGCACAAGGACACGACGTAGTGCCTCCGGTTAGGCTCAAATAAGCAAACCCTAGATAAAGACATCTATTTACAAGTCGCAAAGCTCAAAACAAGTTTTACAGCAAGGTAAAGGTATGTAATTTTCTCTTGACCAGGTATCCTGTCCTCGCTAATAAAATAAATGGATTAATGTAGGTGTAAGGACTATTTTGGTTGTTATGGATACGATAATGTTTTATCAAAATAATTTGATTTCCGTCTTTCAATGGAAGAGGGAATGGAAGAGGGTACCAGTCTCCTACAAATATTTGATTGGTCGATTCAATCCCGCGTGAGTGACATATTCACTCGAGCGATACCGCGATGAATTTACTAGCGTTTCATTGGTTGAAAAAACAACACAGATATCGTGGGAAGGTTGCGTAGGCCTCGAAGTCTGGTTGTCTTAAAACACCTCACACGGCTTTCGCAGGTTACCGTGTGGCCTACGCCTACGATAGGCGTGCGAAGGCAACGCGGAGTCGGCGCGCGTGCGAGGACAACTTGCTGACGATCGCCACTGTACAGTTGACTGTAAATAGCCATTTTAACGTTTTGTGGCTAATCACAGTCAACTGTAAATTGCCATTTTAATGTTTTTCGCTTTTGACAGTCAACTGTAAATAGCCATTTTAACGTATTTTGGCTATTGACAGTTGACTGTAAATAGCCACTTTGACGTTTTTTGGCTATTGACAGTCAACTGTAAATAGCCATTTTAACGTTTTGTGGCTAATCACAGTCAACTGTAAATTGCCATTTTAATGTTTTCGCTTTTGACAGTCAACTGTAAATAGCCATTTTAATGTTTTTTGGCTATTGACAGTTGACAGTAAATAGCCACTTTGACGTTTTTTTGGCTATTGACAGTCAACTGTAACTAGCCATTTTAACGTTTTTTGGCTATTGACAGTCAACTGTAAATAGACGCTTCCTTAAATAAGTTTCATGTGTCATGTTTTGCGCCCTTAACAATTATTATTAAGCTTACAAATTACTTCAATTCAAGAAACGGCTGTAAATTTGACCCAAGTCAAAATAAAATGAGCCCCTAGCGGCATCTTTTCAAAGTTTAAATTCAAACAAGGCCCAATCTAGACTGTTTAGCCATAGAAATTAACTAGAATAGTGAATTTTGGCATGTAGCACAGTTAGTTGTTATTATTTCCATAATGCGAACAACAAAGGCGCTAATTCGCTGACTGGTTTGTGTGTTTGTCTCTCGTAAGCAACACAATTGGGTTATAATTTGGCGAGCTTTTAATTATTGGAATTAAGTTTTATGAACGACCCTTCTAGAAACTGCTCTGTTTCAACAATTTAGTCAATTATACAGTAAGAGTAGTGCACTATTCGTACAGTTCGCTGTTATCGGTTCCATTAAAAAGATAAAATACAATAACTACAAAAAGAAACGCAAACTTTTAAATGAATGTTTGGGGGTAAAAATTATTGATTTTCAAAAATAATTCTTATCAGTGGCTCTGTCCTTCAATAAATACCTTTACAACAGAGTCTCGTCAACGATATGACTTTGAGTTCCGTTGAGGGATTGAAAATAAAAAATCTTGACTTTTACCCCAAAAAATCCATACAAAGACTTTTTTTTGTAAAATTTCATTTTGAATGTGTTTTTTGTGACCTAGCAAATACGAAAAGCAGCAAACAGTTTAAATTTTGCGAAAAGTTGAGGCTTTACCCCGATCTTAAATAAACTCATTTTCTTAAAAATCACCAGTGATTTTAAAAATTCACTTTATTCACCTTTCTCTCTTACTTGACGAGCTTTTTGTGACAATTTAATGAAAGCCTTTATCACGCTCTTCCTCTTAATGCTTATCCGTGATTCAAATTAACAGCCGATTCAAGGAAATTTCGGTATATAGAATAGCATTTTCCAAGGCAATAAAATCGACATCAAAGCGATTTCTTTTCAATTTGATAATATGCAAATTTGCTTCCGTTCATGACATGTATTATGCTTGGATTTCAATTCTTAATTCTACTAACTTTAAATTGAAGAAACCCTTTTAATTGTGTCCATTAACTCAAAATTTATGGTACGTTACTTCTATGGACATTATGCAATTGTGTTTTTGGACATTAGTATTCTCCTCAAGAAAAGTGTAACCGTAAGCGTATGTGGCTGAGAGCGATATTTTTTCATTAGGACACTCATTAACTCGTACTCGATAAAATGCTAGATTTGGACATTCTTTGGCGAGTCCTTGACTATCTTCTTTACAATGTTTTTGGCGATCACTCCAACAGTGCCCATTTGTCTGAATAACTCGCAAACGTTACGTTTCTTCTTGTACAGACTGTCAAATAGCATTTTTGAAATTCTACCACAGACACTCTTCTGCAACAGGGCATATCAGAACCTATATTTCATAGTGATTTAGTTCATCAATTCAAAAGAATTGTTGGAAAACCTAATTTTAGTGATCAATTCAGAAAGATAATAAACTTTTATTAACAATTGGGCCCTTGGGCCCTGGGTCGCTCACCTGAGAATGATTGTTTATAAAGGTATAGGTGAGCATATCTTCTCTGAAAGTCCAGCTATGAATTTTGATAGATCAGCATTTTCAGTAAGACTTAACATGGGTTATCTTGACAAAATTAAGAGGATGTAGAAACTCAACAAATAAATGCAAGTGACATCTGAGGCGGGGCCATATTTGGCTGCCAGGGGCATAATTTGAACAAACTTGGTAGAGGTTCACAAAATGATGCTACAAACATAATATCAACGCTCTAGGCCTTAAGTGGTTTCAGACCCAGGCGCATTACTCGATTGAACTCGTCTGATAATGGGCTATACACCCTTTGTATACTGGAAACCCTGAAAGGGTAGTTTGGTAGTTTGCTGTATTTCATCAGGGTCTGCACTGTTTGCTATGATCAATGCAATATTCAGAGATTGAAGTAAACATTTAATAAGAAAGTCTACCTGTGACACCTAAAACATAAAATGGACACTGTAGCTAGCTATCTGTATGCGGAATCGTTCTTCCAAGAATCAAGGGGAAAACTCACCACCAACAAGACAGCCACATTTGCAAGATATGTCTCCCGTACAAGATGCCTATAATATTTGTAATTTGGACTTATGGCATAGTTTCTTCTAAAATTTATGATAAATGGGCTGATATTAATTTTGAAATACATGTAGTAAATTTCCCATTTCTTGATGGAGATGTTCCTCGCTCCCTTTCCTATGGTGTATATATTTCTCAACTTATTCGTTTTGCTAGAGTGTGTTCTAATGTTGATGACTTTATTAACAGAAACTTATGTTTAACTGCTAAGTTATTAAAACAAGGTTATAGATATAATAAAATTCGAAAAGTATTTTCTAAATTCTACCACAAACACTCAGAGTTAATAGTTAAATACAACATTGGGTTAAAAACTCTTCTGCAACAAGGCATATCAGAACCTATATTTTATGGTGATTTAGTTTATAAACTCAAACAAATTGTTGGAAATTTAATTTTAGTGATCAATCCAAAAAAATTGTAAAACGTTATATAAGGGTTGGATATAACTTGGATATCATGCGACAGTCTGCATGCCTGGTTTTAAACCCAATCACGGTTTATAGCTATGGTTTCCTCTTTAATTGCACGACGGTGGGTTAGGCCTCAGACTCTATGACGGCTCAGACGTAAAGCTTTAATCGGTGGGTTGGTGACTGATGCGTATCTGTAGCTGGACTCACCGTGGCTCAACTTGTGGTTTTCTTTAGCTCTGACTATCTGTGAGTCAGGTGTGTTAATTTGATTAGAGTGTTTCGTCATGATGATACATTGAATTAGTTAGAAGGCCTCCATGCGAGCTGAACATTTCTGTGCTTCAACAACAGCAGAATCTAGGGCGAAGATTTGGTACCAGTAAAATGCATTAAAGCCCTCAGTGGCTTAGGCTGCTGTCCGTTCTAAGGCGGTGGTTCTGTTGTTGTTGACTTTTGTTTATTGTTTCTCCCATTGTGGGAGTCTGTAATTGTTCTATGTTTTGTTGTACGTTACTTTATGTCCATTCTAGTATTGCAATCATCTTGAGTGGGAAGAGAGAGCTGGTTGCTTTGCTTAATTTGCCTTCCTGGTGTCTCGTGATGGTTGAGTGGCTCTTCCTTGCGGTGCCATGGGGTTGTCTGCAGTTTGTGATTGTGGTATTTCCTGACCATGCTCACTTACTATTTTTAATGGTTTAGTAGTCGATTTCGTTTAAAGAGATTTCTCATCTATAGCTCTGACAGCCCTTTGATCAGTGGAGTGGAACCATTTGTTAAAGTTTGTTAGAGTGTATCATGAGTAACAATTCTGTTAAATTTTTTGTGAATTTGGACAGGTGGGTTCAGAAGGAGATGTCGTTTACAGACATTTCTTATCTAGAGCTCTGGCAGAACCTTTGTTCAATGGAGCGAAATCATTTTTGCAATTTTAGTAGGAGGCATCATGGGGAACTTTTCTGTGAAATTATTTTGAATTTGAAAATCGGTTCAGGAGGAAGTGCCGTTTAAAGGTATATTTTATCTGGAGCTCTGGCAGCCATTTTGTTCAGCGGAGCGTAACCTTTTGTGCAATTTTGGTTAAAAGGGTATTATGAAGAACAATGCTGTGAGATTATTTTTAATTTGGGTCATTCGTTCAGGAGAAGATGTCGTTTGAAAGGTTTTTTTTTTTTTTTTTTTTGGGGGGGGGGGGGAGGTTCTGGCGGCTCTATTGTTAAGTGGAGCAGAACCATTTAAGCAATTTTTAAAGTGGGCATCATTGGAGACATTCATGTGAAGTTATATAAAATGTTGACCAGTGGTTCGGGAGGTGATGTAGTTTAAAGTTATTTCTTGTCTACAGCTCTGACAGTCCCATTGTTCAGGGGACTGAAACAATTTGTGCCATTTTGGTATAAGGTATCTTGAGGGACAATTCTGTGAAATTATCTTTAATTTGGACCATTGGTTCAGGAGGAAATGCCATTTAAAAGTATTTCGTATCTGCAGATCTGGTTGCCCTTTTGTTCAGCTGAGCGTTCCTATTTCTGCAATTTTGGTAGAGGGTATTATGAGGACTAACTCTGTGAAACCATTTTGAATTTGGGTCAGTGGTTCAGGAGGAGATGTCGTTTCAAAGATTTCTTATCTGGAGCTCTAGCTGCCCTCCTGTTTGGTGGAGCGGAACGATTTATGCAATTTTGAAAGATGGTATCATGGGGAACATTCATGTGAAATAATATGTAATTTGGACCAGTGGTTCAGAAGATGTCATTGAAATAAAAAGTTTACGGACAGAAGGATGACGGACGAAGGACAAAGACCGATCACAATAGCTCAACTTGAGCCTTCTGCTCAGGTCAGCTAAAAAATTGGATATAGTTTGAATATTATGTGGCAGTCTGAATGTCTGGTTGTTAACCAAATTTTATAGCTATGGTTTACTCTTTAACGTGATTATTCCGATCTTTTGAAAGTTCATTTTGATCAAAAAAAAATTCCTCAATATTTCTAATTTGTTTCCACTGCTCTGATTCTTCATTTGCTAAGGTGATTTAAGCCCTGTTTATTGCTCTGAAAGCAAATAAATGTCTGCAGACATCTTTTTCATCTGGTACACTTAACAGCTTGAGATTAGGCATCTGTTTACCTCAGCTGTGACTTAATGGAATCACCTCCCAGTAGAGGGGCCTATAAATAGCTATGCTTCCATTCAGTTATTTCATTGAGTAATAATGGCTTCAAGTGATAAGAATGAGAATTGGTTTAGACACGGCCAATGTCACATTTTTTCACTTCATAATTAAACAGTCTGGTTAAGAGCCCCTAATAAGTAAGTAATAGTTTATAGCATAAATTGAAACTGTAACATTTAGCTCTGTTCGTGATGCAAACATTTTGGACCCAGACCAGGTCCGACAAAATAAGGGACCTGATCAGGATCCAAACTGTTTGGTGCTCTAATTGCATTCCTGATACGTTTTTTTGAAAACGTGATTTCTTAAAGAAATAGGCAGACAATCAAAACATTCAAAATAATCCTGTATTCGCAAATAGCAGTATTTAATGTCATAACTTTTATCATTCCTATTATCATTTCCATAAATCTGAGCAAATTCTTGAAAATTCAAACCAATAAAATGGCTTGCAAGCCTAACAGATTCATAACAGCCTACGCATTGGTCCATGCAGACAGCAAAGACTCTGAACAAACAATGTCAATATTCAGGCTGATCGGATTCTCTGCTGTTTGTTCATGCATCTGCCAATTCGAGTCAGTCCTTAAAGCTTGCAATGGATACTTACCTACACATTATGTTTCTGTTCTGTTCTGATCTGTGAAAACACTAATCAGACTGTAATCAAATGCAGATGCGATGCTGGATGCTCATACCATTTAACTTTAAACCTAATAGTGTCGTCTGCTGATAAGCTTTACAAAAATGTTTGATCAAAAGAACGGTCTGACATTTTACCGGGCCTGATCTGGATCCACACTGTTTGATACTCTTTGATAAACCTTCCAAACAGTTTAGAAATAGATCAGACCGACGCTATACACTGACTGCAATTAACCTAATTGACCTGGTAACTGCCACACCTGTAGCCATGCCTGAGGAGTACTTCTTAACGTATTCAAGTGATTAATGGTGATCCCCAATGGCATGTGAGTGCAATTAAATTATGGGCTAATTGGAGCAGTTTTAACAAAATTAGTGTCATATGGTTCCCAGTATACTGTTAGCTCTATAATAAATGCATATGTAAAAACGTCTGAATTATCTTTTTAATTGCATGACGGTGGGTCGTCGCCACAGATTCAATGACGGCTCTGACGTAAAACTTTAATCGGTAGGTAGGTGCCTGATGCCTGGCTGTAGCTGGGCCCACCGTGGCTCAACTTGAGGTTTTCTTTAGCTCTGGCTATCTGTGAGTCGTGAACCCTGTTCTTTGTTTTCATCATAGTGTGTTAAATTGATTAGATTGTTTCTCTTTGATGATACACTGAAATAGTTAGGAAGCGCCCATGCGATCTTAACATGTTTGTGCTACAACAACAGCAGCATCTAGTAAAATGCATGTAAGCCCCCCAGTGGCTTAGGCTGCTATCTGTTCTAAGGCGGCGGTTCTGTTGTTGTTGATTCGTTGTCGATTTTTACTCCCATTGTGGGATTCTGTACTTATTCTATGTTTTGCTGTGCGTTACTTTGTGTCGATTCTAGTTTTGCATTCATCTTGACGGGGAAGAGAGAGCTGGTTGCTTTGCTGGTGTCTCATGATTGTTGTGTGGCTCTTCCGCGCGATACCATGGGTTTGTGTCAGTTTGTGATTGTGGTATTTCCTGATTATTTACAATTTTTGTAAGTTCGACTTTTAAATACTTTTTGCTCGCTGTAGCTTCCTCAGCCATAGTGACGAATAATAATAAAATATACGTGCTGCGATAATATTTAAAAAGCGACTAGTACAGGCGTTGATAAAACTGCTCGAATGCGCAGACTGGTTTCGCATTTGTTGCTAACTTTGCTATAACAAAGTCTCGCGACATGACCCCTCCGAACTAATTTTTTCATTAAATTACATAGAATCTCCACATGCGGCTATTGTGTATTCTACTTACCAAATGAGAAAACATATTAAGCACAGAATTGTCAAAGAAAACATTATATTAAGTATAACGTAAATATTGATATAAAAAGCCACATATCAGTGTCAGATCAAACAAAATTTGAAAGATCAGAGAAAGAAGTGCAAAATGATATACCATGACACTAAGAAATCCATACAACGCTTTAAAAAGCTAATATGAGCTATACTCAAAGAGTTTTTCCCATGCAGCCTGATTTTATAAAGATTTTGTCTTACAGAGATTTCCTTTGCTCATAAATAGTTTTTGTGCATACACAGCAAACTTGATCCTATTTAGCCAATGATATCATAGTTCTAAGCCAGAAATTCAACTTTATCCAACATCCATAGTTAACTAAATAGATTTTTGTCTCGTACTTTAAGATTTCATTCATTGACCCTTTCAAATAATGTATTGTTTTCTAACTAATAACCACGATATGATGTGTAATCCATCTTTTTAAAAATACCAAACATAAGATTTTTACATTATCAGATAAAGTCGTATATTTGAAGGAAACGCTCCTGTTTGCTAGCTTGCTTTGACGTTAAGCGTCCCAGTTGATACATGTCGCTATTTTCATTTATGCCGATAATATATTCAAACACCCCCTGTATTCGAACTGTAACCCACAGTCCGTTACGTCTTGCTTACCTTGGTATGTGCGTTTTTATGGAATGTAAAAATGGTTATTTTCATTTATTTGTCATTGTTCTACTTCATCAAAACTGCAAATCATTTTTCTTTATACTCCGCTAGCGGTCTGTATATAAAGATTGTATAGAAACATTGTCACTGTTGAGGAATTCATTAAAATAGGTTTTGTTGCTGTTTGTTCCCATGGCTACCGATTGCAAGTTACCCTAGCGGACATTTGATTGAGCTGCATGTTATATAAGAATACTTCATAATCGCACTTTATTTATGCCATTATAAAACGAGCATACTTTTCCACGAATTAGATCATTCTGACTCTTTGGTTTCCTACCAGGATTCGTTAAACTGTTGTAAACGCGCGTGCCCATGTCAAAAATGTTGTTGGCTGAGAATAGGATAGAAAGAAACAGTAATTGAGCCGCGACATGAGATTTCCAACAATGTGGTATGTGCGTTCAGCAAAGCCTCAGATACGGGCAGTCTGGTCAGAGCCTTTGCAAGTCGCTTGAATACGCTATGACTATTAAGCGACTGACCAAACAACATTTAGAGATTCTATGCTAAAAAGGAGGCTACACAGGCTCGTCTGAGTCTGCACTTGTCAAACTGCCAGATTGTTGGAAATCACATGTGACGGCTCAATACGAGGGGGATTCAATATGTAATAAAAACCCATTCGTAACTCCATCCACAAACGCGTTAGGATCTTATGCTATATGCCAAACGAAAGATAAAAGCGTCGCCGTTAAAATGGTGCATGAAACATTATTTTATCTTTCCAAACTTAATAAGTTACACACTTTTTAAAAAGCACACTAATATACACTGCATATATTTTCCTCCGAATTGTAAAGACTCATTTTAACAAAGGTAGAAAGGCATGCTGTATTTTCTAAAACAAACATTTAACATGCATGAATCACATATTCATAGTTTTCTTACTCATTTTCCCTTTATCTGCTATAACGATACTAATTTTTAACGCTACCGATTTCTCGTGCAAACGGTTTTATTACGTTACCCACTCTTACGTTGACGTCGTTTAAAGCAATGGACGTAATACTAAAATGCGCACGGTTCTTGAAAATAGGAAATGTGGTTTTGTACCAGAAAAGGACAATTTTGATTGTATCGAAGTTTCAATACACACAGTGCATAGGCAGCAGACCAGTTAAACTGAAACCAATATTTAGGAGTATCTCATCTGAGTGGTATACCATTTTCGTTTCATTTAATTTTATTGTCTGAAATTAGCCAGTCAGATTATGTGCATGTAAATACGTGTAACAATGTCCAAATAATGCATCCGAATGCAAACATCGATGAAACGCGGTATTTTGTCTGATCCATTTCAGTGTAAGCCAGAGATGGTATTCTTTTAAGTGATTTTCTTATTTCAAATGACGTGCTTGGGGGTACTTTATGAGTGAGATTAAATATGGAAATTTTAAAATCGGCTGTATTACTTGCAAATGAACATCCAAGCGACCAGAAAAAATGTTACCAATGATTTTCGTATAAATTTTCGCTATGCATTCGTTCACGCAAAAACGACTATGTCAATGGATAGCCAGAAAATGTAGCATCAAGGAGGATTTTAACCAAAATGACAGCCTCAGTATTTCATAGAATATAAAGCAATATCGAAATTTTTTGCAGGTATAACTCACCAATATATGGATATTTACCACGCGAAGAAGCAGACTGAAAACATCCCTCGTTCATGTAGTTATCTGCTTTTGAAAACATTGTTTTATTTCATATCGAAGTGTACTTCAGCACCCTATCTTGAAAGTGGCTTGTGTGAATTGGGTATGGAGCTCGACAACTGTAATATTACGTTTATTTAGCCAAGAAACAGATCTTTTAATAAAAGTAATTATGAAGTGTGTGAATATAAAACTTTGGGATATACTGAGCTGTTTTCATTCCATATTGAACCCCCCTCGTATAAACATATCTTTTTCAAGTTTTAGGCCACTGGCTGGATATGGCTTACCTCCCCCAGGGGGATTTTTGTAGACCATATTTTTCTTAAAGCCCAATGTCTTACAAGGATTTTGCAACATGTTAGCCCTCAGACAATGGCAGCGTTAAGCTGTAACAGCCTGTTACATACGTTACCCTACAAAATATTTGATAATTCAAATTCTTTTTAAGACTTCAGAAAAGTGCGAAAGATAAGATAAGATTTCCAAATTGGTTATATTTTCTAAATAAGCTATTACTGGGCCACAGATAATGACATTCGAAAACAAATACAGTTACCTCTGATGTAGTGTATGTTACATTGTTTCATTGCACCCCCTTTTAAATGATAAATGCATCTAATATAGTTTGTCTTAAATTTTATTGAAACCAGTTTATGTTCATCAATGTGGTATTATATTAAAGATTTTTTATTTACCTTTTCAAAACTGCAAACATTACGTTTCTATCTAATATACTTTTTGAGTAATTAGATGTTGGAACATGGTACCCCCATATCATAGGATCTGACAGTAAGCCTTAAGGCTTATTATGGTCATTTCCTAATACAGGTTGATTTTACAATATTTGAGAATGGCATGCGTAGTCTAAACACATAGCTAGATAGCTAGATAGCTAGATAGATAGATAGCTAGATAGTTAGCTAGATAGATAGATAGCTAGATAGATAGATAGATAGATAGATAGATAGATAGATAGATAGATAGATAGATAGATAGATAGATAGTAGACAGACAGACAGACAGACAGACAGACAGACAGACAGATTGAGAGATAGATGCTCCTTTTCTAGCAGGCACTTGAGTGAACTGAATCAAAAACGTCGTGATATCGCCAATGTCACGTGATAGTGCCTCATCGACGCTAACCCGGCGCTGTTGCTTCATTACTTTTTTTTCGTTATTCGTTTGCTTCACGTGCCTGCCGGTCTATAGATATAATCGAAAAACAAGAGCAATCATCAAATGATGCAGCCCACGTAACTATAGCACGTATTACATATGGGATCCGTTTTCTAATATGATTTCAGCTGGCATCTGGAATGTTGGTGCTTTGTACCAATTCACCAGAACCAACTAATTATGCATGTAAAATGTTATGTAGCAGACAATGTTACAGATCAATTCCATACATATTTCCATGCATGCACAAGATTGACCCAGAGCATATGCGATAAGCACCACTGTCTCGTTGGCTGACCAATGTGTAACATATATATAAACATATTATATAGAGAATGACTGGACTCCTATCATTGTAGGCATGTTAAATGTGGGAAGTACACTATGCAGGTTTAAATGAATCTGCCTGACTTAATAATAAAATCATGAACTTGCAAGAAGAGTGATTGGTTATCTTGCTCTGTTGCGTTTTCTTTTCCAATAGAAGTTCCCTAGCTGTGAATTTTTCAAAATTGTCAAGCAAATATCTTTGCCTAGCATTCGTGAAAATTGAACAGGTAAAAAAGAAATGAGTTGCACTTTCGAAGCCACCACACTCACACGATGGACTGGGGACAATGTGTTTCCTAAACAAATCAGAGTTTAGAGAGCTGCACTTTAGTCTTAACCTAGCGTGGAGAATTTGTCCTTTGCGTGAGCCAGCGTTGTAAAATGTAGGGGGTGCATTTAAATTTATGTTCAGTTTGTACTTGAAGGATGCAACAGAAGGTGCGTTTCGTATATCATGCGGTAGATCGTTCCATGCACGAATCGATGAAGGAAAGAATGAGTTTAGAAAGAGGTTAGAATGGGGTCTATAGTTTTGAACATTGTCAGAATTTCGGAGGTTATAGGTAGTAGTTTCTTGAACAAGGGGAGGTACAAGCTCTGAGAGGTAATCAGGTGCAAGACCATGGAGGATTTTGTAAAGAAGTACAAGTTTGTGTTTGTTTCGGCGACTTTGAAGAGTCTCCCATCCCAAGTCAGTAAGGAGTTTCTCGATACTGCAGAGTTTTGTGGCACCTAGGATTATTCTAGCAGTTTCAGTATGGATTGCTTCCAACTGTTTCTTTGAATCAGGAGAGCAGTTGTCCCATACTGAGTCACTATACTCAAGTAGGGGACGTATGTAAGATATATATATATTTTCTCTAGTGATTTCCTGCTGACCCTGAACTTGAGAGCCCTTAAGAAATTAAGTCTTGTCCATGCTTTTTCTGATATAGTGATGACGTGGTCAGTCCATGTGCATGTGCTAGAGAAAGTGAGACTTAAAGGCTTGTGACGTGTTGTTTCTTTAATGATGGCACCATTCATAAAAAGAGACGGGTGATAAACAGGATTGGATTTGCAAGAAAAGATCATAGATAAAGTTTTGCTTGCATTGAATGTCACCAGCCAGGCGTTCGCCCATTGTGATATGGTTTGCAAATCAGCATTTAGAATCATGGCAGCGTCCTCTGGGAGGTCTACAATAATGTATAAACTGGTATCGTCGGCAAACAAACGAATAGAGCCACCAATATGTTTGACAATGTCATTAATAAAAATCAGAAAGAACAAAATACCAAGGATAGATCCTTGTGGGACTCCAGCTAGTACTTCCACCCATTTTGAAAATTTACCATTGAAAACTACTCGTTGTTTGCGTCCTGAAAGATAGCTGTAAAACCAGGCAAGAACCTTCTCTGAGCAACCTATGCCTCGCAGTTTATGAAGTAGTCCTTTATGCCAGACCCGGTCAAAGGCTTTACTCATATCGCAGAAAACAGTTCGAACTTCTTTGCCATTATCTACCGCTTCACAGAACATGTGGTATGTATGAAGAAGCTGGCAAGTAGTAGACTCACGAGGAACAAAGCCTGATTGAAGAGGAGTTAAGATTTGGTTAGAGACGACATAGTTGTAAAGATATTTATGGATACATCGTTCCATTACTTTTCCAGCTTGGCATAAAAGAGATATAGGTATGTAGTTACTAGGAAGAGATTTTTCATCCTTTTTAAAAATAGGCGAAACGTTGGCTTCTTTCCAAGAGTTTGGGAAGTATCCCTGTTCGAGGGAACGGTTGAATACAATGGAGTATGGTAAAGCAAGCACATTTGCTCCTTCTTTGAGAAGGTGGGGGCTGATAAGATCAGGTCCAGAGGCTTTAGAAACATTAAGGTGCTGTAGAACGTCCTCGACATCTTGTCTAGAGATTGTAATAGATTCTAGGGTATAAGGGGATGGTTCAAGATAGGGAAGAGCTTTATTAGAATCATCCACCTTGGTTTGAGAGGCAAAATAAAGGTTGAGCTTTTCCACTTTTTGTTGATCACTTTCCGCAAACTCATTATTCATTTAAAGAGTAGGAATGGCATTAGAAGATTTTTTTTAGATTAAGGACTTGTTTAGAAGTTTTTCCAAAATAATTTTGGATCATGATTATCAGATGACAACAAACGATCAAGCTTATCAAAATATTCTTGTTTTTGAATTTCTAATTTCTTTGACAACTTTGTTTCGAGCAAGTTTATATTTTCCCCAAAAGTAATCAAGTTTTGTTTTTTGAACTGTCGGAAGATGCGTCTGCGTTTCCTAATCAGGCTTTTGATATGACATGTAATCCATGGAGACTCATTGTGTTTAACAGTTACAATTTTATTTGGGATAGATTTCTCAGCAGCCGAGACTATGGCGTCAGTAATGCCTTGAATATTCTGGTTTATATTGTCATTAGATTGAATTTAGTTTTCTAAACTGGCTTCCGACAATAATTCCCTGAATTTATTGTAATCTGCTAATTTATAGCACCAGATTTTTCTCTTGAATGAAGAAGCGCGTGGCGGGGTCAATTTAAGCAACACCATGACAGGACAGTGGTATCTTACTTGCTCTAGAATAAGCGGGTCTACAACACCGCTCATTAAGATATTTTCCTTGTTACTAACCAGGAGCAAATCTAGTAAAGATGAGGAATGTTCCGTGAAATGTGTATCGTCAGATATTAACTGGCTGAGGTAATACTCTGACATTAACTCTCTCATTTTGTTCGGAATACTTTGAGCCATATTACAATTGAAATTGCCTGTTATGATTATGTCGATAATAACAGTGTTACATGCTCTATCTATACTTTCCTTCAACAATTCAAAATAGTCTGGTGAGCTGTTTTGTGGTTTATAAAATCCGCCCACTTATTTCCTTTTACACTTCACTTGTAACTCGACCCAAACAGATTCTAAATCACGTACTTCTAAATCTGTGCGACGTTTATAAGGAATGGTGTCTCAGACATACAATGCCACCCCTCCGCCTATACGATCAACCCTGTCTTTCCTGAAAGGAGGCTTGAAATTTTCGATTTGAATTGTGTCATCAGTTATATTCGGTTACAGCCAGCTTTCAGAGAAGACAAGGACATCGAAAGCATCGTCTTCGCTTCGAATTATGTCGATTTTCGGCACAATACTTTGTATATTAAGAGGAAAAATACTCAGGTGGTTAGAAAGTGTTTCAAAAGAGGTCGCTGAGAGAGTGTCACATGAAGAAAAGCTACATCATGTTATGTAGGTTACGGCAAAATAACATTAAATTTTCCTGATAATGTCTCCAACGTGACACACTTTTTTGAAGTCTGGCACAGGTTTAAGAACTTCTCATAGCACAGTTACGTACTTTTAGCATTTATTTTTATAAATGTCTTGAGTTTTTGCTGTTGTATATGTTACTTAGTGTTTCATATGTTATTTCTAAGTATCAGTAAGGCAGCTTTTGACTATACATGTATTACATCCGTCAGCGAATATAGTAAATCCATAAAACTGCTATTCAAATGAATTGAAGTTCCTTATTATGGCGTCTTACACTATTTTACAGCCCAAGTTACATACGCTACTCTCTAAATACCATTAAACATTGAAGATATGGTCTCCAACACAACCTGCTTGTACTTATTTGCATGCTGGCACAGGTCCATGTACTTCTGTTTACTCTGGTCCATTTGCTGAGACAGTAACTAAAAACATAAACTACCATAAACCCTCTTTTCTTTTATAAAGACATTAAATATAGTTGACATAATACTCATGGAAAGTTTGTAAAATTCAGTACAATGTGCGCGTAACAACTTAAAAGATCAAAGAAAACCCATCAGGTAGAAGTTATAGAGCAAATCCTCATATATTATCCAAGGGTTTTAAAGAATTTTCCTATACAACTTATTAATCCTCTATTAGATTTCTCTCGCAGGAATTTTGCAATATGCTAGCACTCTGGTAATGGCACCATTTCCTTGTAACATCCAATTATATATATTACCCATCATCATCTTTGATAATTTTAGTAAATGACATGACTTCTGAAAAGTGCAAACCATAAGGTAAGATTTCCAGCTATATCATTCAAGTAAGATATTTTTGCATCACAGTTATGGACCTTTGAAAACAAATATGCACCCAAAGTGTTACGTATGTTACTTTTTTTTCATTATTCCTATATAAATGATTTATGAAATATAGTTTGATATTTTTTTAATGTGAATGTGCTTACTAACTCATTTTGTATTAAAGAATGTTTATGTACCTTTCGGAAACTGCAAATATTTTGTTTCTATCTTTTATAAGGTTTGAGTTGTTGAGTTTTGAACATGGTAACCCCATATCACACAAAAATGTTATATATAATTCTGTGGCTCTTTTGTTAGGGTACAATCAAGTTTTCTTTCACCCAGAGGTACTCGACTTCCTTCCCATTTATTTTCCACACATTTTTTTTCCATATCTGGAAAGCCTCACTTGTTTTCATGGGAAAGACTCGATAGTTCAATTTTTGTATGTACATCTTAAGGACAGAAAAGCAGGGTGGAGGTAAGCTCATGTTCATGCCATTTAGAATTACCAGTATATGTGTATGGCCTTGGTACTTTTTTTCAGAAACATGTCGTACTGCAGCTTATTCACAATTATATAAATAGCACATGTTAGGGCTTCATATCACTGATGAGTGCCTAGAGCAATTCTTATTTGTTTTTCTACCCTGCTTAGAATGTTGATGTACTAGTAGGAGTCTCTATCAGTTTGATAGGAATAAGCTTTCCGTGGTACTAACACATCGGCACTTTGGTAGTGTCACAATCTGTTCAACAGTGTATTACTATAGATCTCTTCCCCCATATTCTGGCCAATGTTGTTGACATTCAGAAGGTGCACCTCTTGGTGTATACACCAGTGTTGAACAAAACACTCGGGTTATCCTCTGTGAGAATGTTTGTAAGACTTTATAGACTGTTGCATATACATTGTATATATGTATCGGTGACAAAACCAACATGCCCTGCCTTTAGTGCCTGGTTGAATACTGGTGCCATCAGATCCATGAAAGTGACAGGAAAAGCTATTATGCTCTGTAGTTACAGCATTAACATCATCGTTATGTGCAGCACTACATGGTAAATCTAATGTTGGTTCAATGTGTGATTGCAGGCGATGGGGAAGTTTGGACTTGTCAGTTTTGGTGGAAATTCTATCAGAAGTTGACAGTGACCATGGTACAGTTCTCAGAAGAAACGGCAGTGTCAGTTCAAGGTCAACATTATGTCCAATAGAAGGAAGGTCATGCTTACCAAAGACGCTCCTTTAAGCTCTCATCTGGCTGTTAACGTTTTGTAAATTGGACAATTTCTTCTTTCTTGACCTCACAAGCACCAACACTTTATTAGCTTGTAGTATTTTATGGGGTTGTGAAAGACAGATTTTTAACCAAAAGTGGGTCAATGAAGTCTGCAACAGCCTTCCTGCCAATGTCATCAGCCTCAATAAGATCCTTAGCTATGTCAGGCTTAGCAGGCACACAGAAAGACAAAAAGTACAGTACATTGTCTTCAAATCTAGAACTAAAAGGATTGGTGAAGCCTGAAACTGCCTCTAGTACTCGTTCTACTTTGCATCTGAGCAGATTGAATATTTCATTTCAGTGCATTGAAGAGTTGTTTCAATATATTGAGCCCTGATGTGATGAGTAATACACCATTCCATCTGTAATACGAAGCGTAGTTCTAGTTGCTGAAGCCTATACTACCTCTTTATTGTTTGCTTGTTAGTTATGTCGAAAGCATTTCTCAAGCAGTGACACACTAAACCCATTTTGTTCGAGTTCTTTGCATCTGCGATGTGTATCAGACACATTTATGAGTGTAATCAGTCACACAGGTACATATTGTGCTTAGTTGTTGTGATCGTTTGCAATGAACATTGGGATCAAGGCATACAGATAGAGATGGCATGCAATTCAAAGTGTTTTCCTTGTAGCCCTAATCAGTGTCAACACCATCTGAATCATATCCATATACCTTGCACAGAACTGAGCTGTTTCACAGTGACTGTCTTTCAGAACTCCTGACTTGAATGCATTGTATCTATACTGTTTATGTGAGCAAACAGCGAAAGTTGGTAGATCACATTATATTATTAGTTTAAGTCACCATAAATTAATAAAGAACTTCAATTTGTTTCAGCCTAATAAAATTTCTAAATTCTCTGACAGACTTTATACATGTATAGTGAACAACTGCTATACAGATACTCAGAATAACTAAACACGCATAACAGTTAAAGCTCAAGGCATTTATTAGATGAATACTTAAAATAGGTAAACCTTGTTAAAAGAAGTACATAAACCTGTGCAAGCATGCAAATAAGTATAAACAGGGCTTGTTAGAGACATTAACTTAAATGTTTAATGCTATTTTGAAGGTAATTTACATAACATGGAGTTGAAAAATAGTGTAAGCGACCATAATAAAGAACTTTAAATCATTTAAGTAGCAGCCTTATAGATTTACTATATTCCGTGACAGATTTAATACGCGTATAGTCAATAAATACCATACTGATACTCGGAAATAACGCAGGAACACTAAGTAACGTATACAATGGTAATAACTCAAGACAATTATAAAATTAATACTAAAAATATGTAACTGTGTTATAAGAAGTTCATAAACCTATATCAGCATGCAAATATGTACGAACATGTCATGGTTGAGACATTATCAGGGACGTTTAATGCTATTTTGGGGAGTAACGTATATAACGTGATGTTACGCGTTAACGCTGCCACTCTCAGAAGACTAATATCTTTTATTTTGTGTCTTATATAATTTAGTTTCAGAAAATCATAGTGTACAAAATTCCCCCTGGGGGGAGGGGGGTCTATAGCCAGCTCAAGGCCTATTTAGCAGATCACCCACTACTCTGCACCTACAGTGAGACCAGAAGACACTTACCATATTTTACTGCAAAATGTTAGGATACGCAATACAGTGCTAAATGATATTGCCTGACAAGACTGAGTAGAACTCAATAGTAATTGTACTACCAAAATTTGCATGCTATTTGAAAATGTTTGTCTGTTGGATTTCCAAGGCTTTTCTTTTCTTTTCCAAAGATTTCTTTTGTGGATCATTTTTGTTATTTATGTCTTGTGTTTATCATGCTTTCGTGTCTGTTCATTGCCACCTTGTGGTCACCTGGTGTGACTCTTGTTTGTGATGTTTATTAATTGTATTTTTGTCACTTTCCCATGTAGTATCCTGGGTCAGGTGTGGTACTGATTGTACTGATCCCTGATATTTGCCGCCTTTCTTTCTTATGTATCAGCACAAGTGGGCTCATTTGCTCCCAGATGCAATAATACATATAGATTATTACACGGCTTTTTTGATCCCAGCCCTGATCTCAGCCCGAGTAGACCGTATCAGCCAGAGCCCGAAGGGCGAGGGCTGATACTGTCCGAGGGCTGAGATCAGGGCTCGGATCAAAAAAGCCGTGTAATAATATTTTTATCATATACTTATGCGTGTAAAAGAGCTTATGAAATTATCTATCAATTTCTTTATTTGGCGCAATCACTAAATTAAGTGACTTTATCAGCCTCAAAGGCTCAAATGCATCACGTCGAACCTTTTGTTCGCGAAAACGTTAGGTGTGGCTATGACGTTGTGACGTAATGGCGTTCGAAAGTTTGACGCTGACGCCATTTTGTATGGAGATACTCGGTGTAAGAAAATGGATATTTCAATGTTTTAACAGTGTTTTCAGTGCGATTTTAATTGGAATCAGGTAAAAATATGCAAGAACACGTCCACTTTCTTTATTTTTACAATTGTTTTGCAGATATTCCCTGTTTTTTTCCAGGGCGAAATCAACTGCTGGGGAGGGCGGGACAGGAAAATATCAGCCCTGGTATCAGCCCCCGTATCAGCCCTCTACTTGACTTTTGGATCCCAGGGCTGGACAGCTCTATTTGACCGGGCTGATACGCTTGGGCCAAAAGTCTAGTATCAAGGGCAATACTAGTATAAGTATGTGATAAACCGGGAGCACATTTGGTGCTATTTGTAGGTATAAAGAATGCTTTAGAACAATGATATTTCATCACATTAGATTCTTTGTTTTACATCATTTTTCCAATACATTCAATGTACTCATTGTCTGTGAATTTCAATAATGATGAACAGTTTGGCAACAGAAGAGGTCAGTAGGCCTAATTAGCTGTCTTCATACTATTTTCATTGAATATAAACAGGCAAGGACAGGTTTAATTCATGTCTTCGTGATGTATTCAGCCGCTAATTGCATATCTCACATAAGATAAGGTTGACGAGTACAAAAGTACTCAAGCACGAAAAGGTCTCTTTTGAGAAACTTGGGAGTACACTTAACAACACTTATACGTGTGCATATATAAATGGGCTCATATCTCTGTTAATACTGGTCAGACCATTTTCAAATTTCAACAAATATAAACGACATGTGTGTAATTAAATTGCATTTATTTTATTTCGAATAAGATAAAACGTTAAAAATGCAAACGCAAAATTCAAATTTATGGTAATATCAAAGTTAACATTTTGTCCAATACTTTAGAAGAGACCAAACTTGATCGAATATATCAGAAATACAAAGTAAAAATATCAAAATATGCTTAAGTCAAATCCTCCAGCGGCGTCCATGTCCATGTAAATTTAGTAGCGGGTATGTCCCCCGCACTGTTCACTACGACAAGACAACGACGTCTCATTGACGTCACATAACGCTGAAAGCAATACTGAGGGAGGTTGTTCTACTCGTAGAGAATTTTTGCTCTCAGTTGATTCAGTGTGGTCGGAAAAAAACCTGTTCTCCTTACTCCTTAGTTCTCCCCAACTGTTTTCAATTATGTTTAAGTCTAGTGATTTTTGGGGAAAGTTGACGACATTTACAGTATTTGCATTCAGACACATGCATGCAGTGGTGGGCTGGGTCACCATCGTGGAGCAACTGCATTCCTCTGTGGTTTCTCAACAATGGAATGGCCTCCGTATCGAGCACTTCGTGTTGATAGCGAGCTGCAGTTAATTTGCCCTTTATGACTACAATGTTAATTATACGATGCAAAGATACACCCGCCCACACCATAACAGAACCACCACCATGACTGTTACGTTTAATTATGCAGTTGACCTGAAAACGTTATCCTCGTTCTCTGTATATCCTTGTGCGGCAGAAAACTGTGAACTTTGATTTTACGATATATTTTAATTTTGATTTCGCATTTTAAATTTGTTAGATTCATGAAAATTTAAATTGATGGAATATTATGTCATGAATGCCATCGATATATTAATTGCCAGTGTTAACTTGCGCATCGAAAATGCCAAAATGCTACTGCCGTTTTCCAGTTTCAGACATTTGCATCATGTTTTATTGCATTCATGAAAGAAAAAATAACAACAAAGAAACAAGTCCAAAAACACATATGAGCCAGTGTATGAGATTTCCAACAATGTGGCATTTGCGAACAACAAAGCCTCAGATCAGCCTGCGCATACGCGCAGTCTGATCAGAGCCTGTGCTAGTCGCTTGAATATCCTATGACTTTTAAGCTGCCGACCAAACATCATTTGGAGTTTCTAAGCTTAAAAGGAGGCTTCACAGGCTCGTCTGAGTCCACACTTGTCAAAATGCCACAATGTTGGAAATCACATGTCGCAGCTCATATTACTTTCAGAATAACCCTCAAGGTGTCGTGCATTATCAGTTATATAGAAAATCTGTGTTTTTCGTTGCTGTCAGAATCTGACTTTTATTTATGAAGATACGGGTCAATTTATATGTGCACACTTATAAGTGTTGTTAAGTGTATAAACTACTTAAAATATTTGAATATATTGACAAAGTTGGCAATGATTTAATAAAGAGCTAAGGTAGCAAGTTTCTCGTCTTGATGCTTTTCTACCCTCATTCCCGTGTGTGGTTGTCGATTGAATATTGTTGGAGTTTTTTTTTTTATCTACATGTACGTTTTAAGGTTCGATCATCTTGTTTGCATTTTCGGACTATCTGGTTACATGTACTGCTACGTTTACACTATGTTCCCGGCAGCCACGGTGAACCGTTGCTCGCCGTGTGTTTTTAGTCATTCAAGTTCTGTTAAGTCTCGATACGTTTCTTCACGGTCTGTCGAGGTATCCGTGACAGAGGCTCGACGGCGCACTACGGTCTGTCACGATTGATTGTACGTTTCCTCCCGGCCTGCCACGTTCTGTTGGGAACTGTCACGTTTTGTTACGTTCCGACTAAGGCCTGCTACGTCTATCAAGTTCTGTCAAGGTGGACGATGGATTGTATTCAAGCCCTTATATAACCACGATACAAAAAGGAGGCCCACAAAGCTGCTGCAGTCATATATTCTGAACCTTTTATGTGAAAACATCACTAATGTCAATGAAGAAGTCGATTACGTTTTTATATCATTGCTAGGCGCATACATGTAGTAAGATAACTATTCTCCCTTAATCCAAATTTTCACGATTTACCCAGTCTGTCCATTTTATTTAAATGCTTCAAAGTTTCTACTTTGAACAAATAGAGACTTAAACTGACTGGTACTCTTGAATGATTTTGTTCTTAAACGTCTACGACGTATATATGATAACGAAATCATCTGCATACATACACATGTATAGGCAGGCGTTTAGTGTTTCGGTCGACAGATCTGCAAAAATAGTATAAAACAAAAAAAAACGGATAATTACCTATCAAAGCTTATGTAATTGAAAGCCTCATACTCTATGACGGCTCTAATGTAAAGCTTTAATCGGTGGGTTGGTGCCAAATGCTTATCTGTAGCTGAACCCACCGTGGCTCAACTTGAGGTGTTCTTTAGCTCTGCCTATCTGTGAGTCGTGAGTCCTTTTCTTTGTTTCATCTTAGTGTGTTAATTTCATTAGAGTGTTTCTCAATGATGATACAATGCAATCGCTAGAAGGCTTCCATGCGAGCTGAACATTTCTTGTTCTTCAACAACAGCAGAATCTAGGTCGAAGATTTGGTACCAGTAAAATGCATTTAAGCCCCCCGGTGGCTTAAGCTGCTGTCCGTTTTAAGGCGGTTGTTCTGTTGTTGTTGACTAGTTGTTTATTGTTACTCCCATTGTGGGAGTCTGTACTCGTTCTATGTTTTGTTGTACTCTAGTTTATGTCCCTTGTAGCCTTGCAATCATCTTGATGGGGAAGAGAGGGCTGGTTGTTTTGCTTGGTTTGTCTTCCTGGTGTCTCGTGATTGTTGTGTGACCCTTCCTCGCGGTGCCATGGGTTTGTCTGCAGTTTGTGATTGTGGTATTTCCTGATCATACTCACTATTTTTGATTTAATTTGTTTGTGAACGGTCCTTTGAGTGGTCACAGAATTCGATTTTTCCTGTAAAAACATGCAGATAAATGTATAATATAAATTCACCTCAGCGTAATTTAGCGTATTAAAAGCTAAAAAGCTTAGAAACTGTAATAGTTGGCTGTCCATTTAAAGCTGCATACTCTGTAACTATGAACATTTTTCGAAAAATTTTCTTTTCTTTTTAAATCATTTGTAAAAGTAGAATTAAGCTATGTTTTCACAATTAAAATCTTCAGTACAGCTGAAAACTGCATGGAAAAGTGAATTATCTTATCAAATAGGTGTATTTTTCTCTTGTTGGTAATTATTTGCGTCCCTCCAATAATTATAGACCGTTGAATTTTAACATAAATGCAGTTGTTTTGATAGTGATAACTTGTTAAGATTTACGGTAATGGTAAAATGTTTACCTGAATTTGAGTATTTTTACTGCGTTCTTGAAAAACAAAAACATTATTTTTAAAATTAGAAGATCAAAAGTTACAGACTATGCAGCTTTAACAAAAGGGGCTTATTTTCACTTTTGATGGAAAAAATGAGTAGAAGGCAGCATCTATGCTAATTATGATTATATATGTGCAGTAAACACGATAGGGGTGGATGCCAAGTCTGGAAATGTCCATGGGACTCAGAATTAGGTCAAAGGTCAACTGGGTGCAAAATAACAAGATAATAGACAAATCACTCCTTTCTATGTCATATCTCGCCTATATAACATCCATTAAATTCACTGACACTATCCAGGATGTACTTAAGATACTTGTTGCATGTATTACATGACCTAGACAACAACTAAGCGTATATACGTGCAATGTTTAAGGTCATCTAAGTTAAGGTTCCGACAGTCAATGGCGCAAGAGAGATTTAAGTCCAACTTGGATTTTAGATATCAAATCATTGTATCGTCTATAACATTTAGTCAAGGTTTTGCGAAGATTATGATACCAATAGCCTTGTTTAAGAAGTTTCTGAGTTAAAAATTTAGTCAGTAATATAGCTAGATGCTCTGGCAAAACGAATGAGTTAGGAGATAGAGACTCCATAGGATGTAAAGCGAGGAACATCACCATCTAAAAATGGGAAATTGACATTTTCCAAATCAAAGTCGTCACGTTTATCATAAATTTTGGTAGAAACTATATCATTAGAAATAGACAAATGCAAGTCTTGAAATGCAGCTTCGGTATCAGAGCTATTGGCTTTATTAAGTTGCAGCTCTGAAGGGTATATTTGACTTGCCATATTGTCAAAATAAACATTATTAATGTTTAAAATATCGTCCAAATATCTGGATGTAGTGTCAAACGCATCAATAACATCAGCCTGCTTATCATCAGAAAGAGACATCATCAAGACCCTCTCATAACAAAACAGGAATAAATCTGCAACCAGGGGAGCATAATTAGTGCCCATAGGAATCCCAACTACTTGTCTATACAGCTTGGTGCCAAAGTGAATACAAATTTTGTCCAAGAAAAAGGTCACCGCATCACATACATTTTGATAAGACTATTCATGATATTTTTTAGGTTTTTCCGAAGTAAACAATGCATTTCAGTCATTACACGCAAGTCACTTTCTCATTGGTATCATGTGTCAGTCGTGGTGCTTTATTGTATCGATTCCTGATCTTTTCTCTCTTTCTTACTTCTATAGCAGAAATTCAGATTCAAAGTGACCTGACAAATTTCTTTGCCCTCCCTTGTCATTTTTCTTATACTCGATTTGAACATTTTTTTCTCATCATTAAACTATCGGTATTTCGTCGTTTCAACGCACATTTTACGCTTCCTTTTGGCTATTAAAAAGCACACAAAAATCATAACTTCAAGCCCCTGTGAATGCTACGGTCGATAGATCTGCAAAAATGCTACTAAACAAAGAAGGATTAATTGCACCTACCAAAACCCAATTTGAAACCACACAACAAAATGATGCAAGTCATATGAAATATCCGTTGATACATGTTTCATTAATCTGTGAAAACACTCGTGCGATTATCTTCATCAACGACTCGTGAAAGCAAATGCAATGGCTCTCAAATGATCAATGCGACAATTGTAGTACATGTATCATTTTGTCTGATGTAAAGTACAAAGTACGGAAGCATATTAGGTACATGAAGAAAGTCCACATTTTTGTATGTAAGATCGGAATTTCGATTTCTTAACTCAAAATGACGAGATAATAATAATGTCGCCATTGTGTGATGTTAGTTCGTATTTCTGGCTTTCTAACTGGCTTGTTTTTCCTTGTGGTCTCTTAAATGTTATCTCATGAATTCGGCCTCCTTACTTCTAATTCTGACTTGCCGTCCCGAAATTTAATCTGGTGATTTCGGCTTCTCAATTCGATACATTGACTTGTCTTCTCGAAAATAGTATCAGGTGATTTAGGCTTCTTTACTGCATTATATGCCAATTGCGGTCTTGTGAAAGTGTATCTCGTATATTTGTCTCAACTCTATGTATTAATTTGTGTTATCAAATAAATGTAACCTCTTACTTTCGATTTCATTGACTTGTGTTCTCGAAAATATAGTCTTGAGTTTTGGGTTTCTCAGCTCGATGTCGCTTTCTTTCTCGATCTTATTACTTGAAAACTAGACCTGTCTCAAAATTAAGAGCCAACGTGTCGTCTTAGTCGAATATTTTTTTCTGAACTCTATGTCTTGACGTTATATTTCTTCAAGGACCTACGTTGTGTCCGTAGTACTGTGAAACTTATTTAAACAAGATCACCTAATGATTAGCCTTGAAGGTACCTTTGTTAAGCAGCATTGGCATAGCTCCCATTACGCAATTACGCACGTGCGTAATAGAAATAGTAACATTCAAGGAGGTCACCTAATGTGATAAATATGATTTTCCATGCCATAAAGAACTGCTTTTAAAAAAAGAATTCGCTCCCTCTGGGAGCAAATTCTTTCCTTTAAGAGAAGTTTCCGTTATGAAAAAGGACGCAATTGAAGGGAATCACTGCTTGATCCAGTCGCTTCCCTTTGATGTGCGTAACTGTTTCAGCGTTCTGTCAATATACGGAACATGCAGTATATGAGAAGTATTTTATGATAAAAATTTGTATGAAATTATTATGACTTTATGCAGCAGCTTAGAAGAAGATGTTGTTTAAAGATAATTCTAGTTTAGCCCTGGTTGCCATTTAGCTCTGCGGAGCAAAACCGTTTGAGTAGTTTTGGTAGAGGGCTTTTTGTAGAACTATTTGAGTGCAATTATTTAGAATTAGGGACAGCGGTTCAGGAGATGTCGTTTTCGTATTGTTCAATTTTTAGCTCCAGATGCCATTTTGTTTGGTGGAGTGGAACCATTTGTGCCACTTTGTTAGATCTAGAGGTCCTAATAAGGAACATCTTGGTGTCATTACTGTAAATTCGGAAATGCGAAGTTTCGTGAAAATAAAATCCTCACAAAATGGCGAAATTACTCTGTCGTTTACCGATATAGATAAATCACGCATTTTTCGCGAATTTTCAACGTCGCAATTATGTGTTTTAACGCTATTCGCGAAAAATACAATTCTCACAAAAATTTCTGATTTTACAGTGTTTAAATTTGTGTCAGGAGTTTAGTAGGAGATATCGGTTAAAGTTGTTTTTTTTTACATTATTACATGTAGCTCTAGTGGCCATTTTAGTGGTTGAAGCAAAACCGTTTTGGCAATTTTGGTAGTGTGCCTTACAGTATAAGGAACATTTGTATGCATTGTTTTTTCAATTTGGACCAGCAGTTCAGAGGAAAATTTCGTTTAAATTTGTTTTCCCCCTTTTTTGCTCTGGATTCCATTTTGTTGAGCTGAGCGAAACCGTTTGGGAAATTTTGGTAGAGGGACTTACGTAGAGTGAGGGATATTTGGGTGAAATAAGATGAATCTGTGCCAGCAGTATTTTAAAACTTTCTCAATTTTTCTTCTCTGGAGCGAAAACATTTGGGCAATTTTAGTCCAGGGAGAAGATGGCGTTTTAAAAAGTTTGCTCAGCTGGGCAATCTTGGACATGTCTAGGAACGTTTGTGAAAACAATTTTTTTAAATTTGGGCCAGTGACCAATTGTTGAGGAGGAGACAGCATTTGAACAAAAAGTTAACGCACTGCACACGACGGACAAAACTGATCATAAAAGCTCACCTATGAGCACTTAGTGCTTAGGTGAGCTAAAATTGAAGAGTGCAACTCAGCAAGTTTCATAAAATTATATCGTAGCTTCACAAAAGCTTACTGTATAATCTACTGAACAATTTATTAAATATTAATCATAAAGGCATTACTTAAATATTTTATCCGGTATAACATAAATATTGATATAAAATCCAATCAAGAAAGAGCAAACGGCACAGGTATGCATCAATGGCAGATCAAACAATAATGTTAATGAATTAAAAAAGAAGAATTTATTTCAAAAGGCTATATCACGCGTCTAAGGGAGCCATTCAAAACTGTAAGAAGTTGGAGTTCAACTTTCAACTTGAAAAACGGATTGTCTGTCACTGAAGAGCTAGGATTTTTTGTCTCCCAAAAATGTATATCGCTCGTCAAAGATTTCGAACATACATGTATTAATATACAAATGTAAACGATTGACAAAATATAGCCAGTGATACCATAATCTTGTCTTACAAACATTGTAGCAATTAAACTGTTTGAAAACACCAACATTGCACTTAAGAAATATCACAAAACAATTTGCGAATATATTGTTTCATGAAATATTCATATAGAGAATACTAGGTGGGTGTCTTTTGATATCAAGTTTACCAGGCAAGACTTTGAGAACGCTTGTCGACATCACGAGGCTTGCCGAACCATTCAACATCAGTTCTCAAAGCCGAATCTGGTACTCTTTTTATCAATTTACCCATTGTTTCACTCTTCAAACTAGCGATTTTGACGGTTTTTTTTTTATTTTTGTGTCGTTTCAGTGTCATTTACGACGTCATTTAAAAAGTGCGACGTCATCATGACCCGATAAAGTCACATGCCGTGAGATAGTCAACGTTTATCTATCAGGCAACGTGCAACAATGAAGTTAATATGAGAAATAACTGATAAAGCTGGTTAATAATATATTTCGAATATGTTACTGCAGTTTTGCTTTCATTTTGATGTTGACAAGATTTATATAATGGTACTTATTTTCAGTTAAGTAGTTTAATATGCGTTTCCAAATTAATTTTACTCAATATAAATCACATGCATTTTACGTCTTCAGACAGTTTTACTGTTTCTAATCACCACGTCGGTACTTATGTAAGAAATGTAGGCCCCTCGATACATCCTGGTAGAATTGGGCTCAATATGGCAAAAGCGAAGGTGGTGCGTTCTGTCCACGGGTAAAAAAGTAAGTGATTATGATCAGGAAATACCACAATCACACACTTCGGACCAACCCACGGTAGCGCGAGGAAGAGCCACAGAATACTAACAGTCACAATACACAAGGAAGGCAATTTTAGTTAAGCATTCAGATCTCTGTTCCTCGTCAAAATGATTGTAAAACTAGAAAGGATACTAAGTAATGCATAACAAAATATGGACCAAACACAGAATCCCCACAAACAATGGGAGGAACATAAAACAATGAATTGATAACAATTATTTCACAGAATTACACAAACTGTTTCATTGGGCTGAACATAAGTCTCAAGTGAGTGATCTAGGACCATAGGGCCCTCTTGTTAGGTTAGCAATCGTATTGCCGAGGAAGGCAGAGCTGGTTAATTTGTTTTTATTGTGATGTGGCTGTCTGTGTTCTGGGGTCAAGTCAAATATTTAAATTTCGCAATAAGTCAGTCAGTTGTCAATATTGTTCGCTGAAATTTCGGTTGTAGACAGAGGTACAGCAGATATGAAACGTATCTAACGGGATTTTAGTTCGAAGGCCAGGTCCAGCTCCCTCGGTTGGAACAGAGGATAAAATTAAACTGTTTTCCGAATATGGTCATGTTGCATATCAAATTAAAGGCAATGACACCTGCAACAACATGGTAGCAAATATTTTGCCCGTAGACCCCCTTCCCATGACCCTGGGGATGGGATCAAAAGGTCAAAATTATACTCGTTCAGAACATGGTCATGTTGCATATCAAATTAATGGGAATGACGAATGCAGCAATATGCAAGCACATTGTCTGTCCTTACACACACCCTCGCCCCTGGGAAGGGGTCAAAGGTAAAAAAAAATCTGAAATTAGTCATTTTGCATATCAGATTAAAAGGAAACATGCAAGCGCATATCCTATCCTTACACATACCCTCGACCCCTGGGGTGGAGTCAAAAAGTCAAACCATTATTTTTTTTACTGAAAATAGTCATGTTGCATATCAAATTAAAGGGAAAGGAACACAGAGTACCATGCAAGCAGTTAGCTTATTCAGCAAACACAATTGAAACTAAAGTGTTTGCGGAAGAAGCCATCTCACGATGACATTATCGAAGCAATGGAATGTTACATACAGCTGTCTTTTGAATGATATAAACGGTATTTAGTGTTGCGTTTTTAAAGACGGTCAGTATGTAAAATTTCCACTTTCTGTTGATCTAGAAAGTCAGACTGATTGTTCATGTTACATTCATTTTTGAGGTAAAGGATACTTGAGGATTCGCTAAATACTTTGTTATCTATTTCATGTATTTCAGTTCGCGTTCGTGTCTGTGCTAGGCGACCATTCCTTTGGTAAACACTGACCCTCTTCCTGGTCATTTTGTTGAGAAATGACACTTTTTAATACACTTATATTTATTTCGAGAACAGCTACAGAGACCAGCTAAACTATTGAACATTTGGTTGCAGCACGTCAACCTATGATACTTTCAAAAGATAAAAGAACACAGAAAGGAGCTGATCAGCCTGCGCGGTAGCGCAGGCTTGTGGTTTAAACGTGTCGTTTCTCAACTTTTCAGTAAGGAAACATGTACAGTGTAGATGCCTTGTCACATCTGAACCCCCATCTACTATTTATGCGACCTGGATCCATCGAGATTTATTCCCATATCAGAAGGCACCTCAGATTCTACGCTGATCGCATATGTTAAGGGCAATTTTGGGTTATAGTGTAGGACCCTGCGTCGAAATTTGGGCTCCCGTGTGCATTTTTTGGTAAACGTGATTCTTATCGTTTTTAAACAAGAGAAACATATGCAGTGTTAGGAAAAAGATGTTTACAAATTTTCTTGCAGTATTAACTTCGCAATGACGTCAAAAAATTGGGTACCGTATTTTTTCACTTGCACCAAAGAGCTTATATGTGGTGGGGTTATTTACATACCTAAAGTAATCTTATTTTTTATGTTTGTTGCATTGAAATGGTTGAAAATGTCTATAAACACTAAAATGGAAATTTGATTCAATATGGACTTCAATTTTACGTGAAAGTAAGGTCGAGTTGACGTCAATGGGCTGGAAAAAACACCTGCCTGAAGGTGTTTTCGCGTTAAATTTGTTCTCGCGTTAGTCTCGTTTCTCTGTTATTGTATATTGCAGTGCCACCTACTTTCTATCAAATTTACATGAACAATGGCCTATTTCAGAAAACGAAAGTTGAGTTTCATGACTGGCCTAATTTCATGAAAAAATCATGACATGCATTTACTTTGCTAAAATCTTTAACAATCTCATACCCACCCATTAAAATTCAAATTGTCAGAAAGAAGGAAGATCCATCATCTGTCCAAGTGTCATCATTAGGCCAACAATAGATTATTCCAAAATGGCGGACATTTGCTTTGCTGCCTAATGGCCACACGACAAATTTCCCGCCAAAATTAAAAATCTAACGCGAGATCACATTGACCTCTGAACAACAATGGCGACGGTAGGGTCAACATGTTTGCAACAAGATACAATCAATCTGAGCGATCAGAATCATATTATATTTGCTCATAAGGGTCAGTCAGATATTGATGAAGGAAAGTTACCGCGAAATTAGCTCAGACCGTCATGAAAAAAAATAATTCTGGAAATCCGCGTGTGTCTCGACTAAAATCAGATCTTAGCATAACTGTATGTTCCTGGCTTAGCTTTTTGAAACAAGTTAGCTCTCTGATGGTTGGGGCGTTTAGCTGCTACAGCGTGTTAACGACGTTACCTGACATTTTTAAACAAAATAAATATAATCAAGGTTATTAAGGTAATACTTGAATTGTTAAAATTGGACAAACATTCATGTAAAATATAAAAAAAACATCATTTCTTTCCTTACAAAAAGTGATCTTTATAAAAGTTATAGGGGCCCATTGTAATGTCCTTTATGTTACGTTATAATCTACTCCCTTTAAAATCACTGAAATTCTGTTTAATAGTTTTCTTTGATAAGCTTCCTAGTTAACTTTCAGGTATTAAATACATCTTCCAAAAGACATGTAATGGACCATTATATAGCTGCAAACTGTTTGTTTGTACCACAAAATTTTTAAGAGATATAAATTATTTAATATGATGACCCTGAACAAAAAATCATTCTTTACTTCAGCATGAAATTCAATTTTTCTGTTTTTCCAATCCCTGGCTTTTAAATCAACAGGAGTTTAAAAAAGTTTTTTTGAAGATTCACAAGACCTTTAAACTCGATAAATGCATTTTCTTCTGTAATAACATGTTTACACAATGTGACGTCATCAAAAATGGGGTACGACGTTATTTGCACAAAGTGACGTCATCAAAGTTTGCGCGACGGTATTTGCTACAGCGTCGCAATGTCGCGTCACATAGTGTCATCTCGTGTGATCCGATCGTTCCTTGCGCAGCCATTCGACGTCATCAAACCCAACAGATCAAATCACTTAAGTAACGATGTGTATTTATTAAGTATATTACATATCCGTCATAGGATATTTTATTTCATCTCAAAACTGACTGTGCTTGTAAAATAAGATATCAAGATACCGGTCTGTCTGAAAAATGGGATTTATCAGGATTTATTAAGTTCCTACTAATTATCCATGCACATTTACAATTGCAAAATAGTATATATTTGAATTTTTTACATATAAAAAGCTATGATTTGCCCATATAATTATAGATTTTAAAATTCATAAACAAAGGAAATAATAGCACTCAAAGCTGCATAGTCTGTAACTATTGATCTTCTAATTTTAAAAATAATGTTTTTATTTTTCAAGAACACAGTAAAAATACTCAAATTCAGGTAAACATTTTACCATTTACGTAAATCTTAACAAGTTATCACTATCAAAACAACTGCATTTATGTTAAAATTCAACGGTCTATAATTATTGGAGGGACGCAAATAATTACCAACAAGAGAAAAATACACCTATTTAACAAAATAATTCTCTTTTCCATGCAGTTTTCAGCTGTACTGAACGTTTTTATTGTGAAAACATAGCTTAACTCTACTTTTACGAATGATTTAAAAAGAAAATAAAAAAAATTCGAAAAATGTTCAAAGTTACAGAGTATGCAGCTTTAAGTTACAGCACTTATAGATGTATCACAACCTCTAATTGATGACCTTTTGGTTTTTCTATTTCAAAACATTGATGCAGAATGCATAAAATGAGCCAGTCGGGCTGGAACGTCTGTGTATTCCAAAGTGTTTATAATAGTATATGTAAATAATGCCTGAAAGTAAGTAAGGGTGCAAAGATCAGGAATCGATACAATCAAGTACCACACCTGACCCAGGATACCAATGGGAAAGTGACAAACTCACTCAGCCCTTTCCCAGCAGGTGACGACAAGGCACAACTAAACAGACGCGCACAAAGGCATAGCAAACACAAGACAGAAAAAACATAAAAGATCCACAAAAGAAGTACCGCCTTGGAACGGTCAGTAAAATATTTTACCGGAGGGCTTAAACCAGTTTCATCGCACCAGCCTCATCCTTAATTCAGATGTGGATCAAGACACATAGACATTTTGTTTGCATGTAAGACCCCTAACTTATCAATGCATCATCTCCCAAAACATATAAATCAAGATATAACAAGGAGATAAAGTAGACAATGAGCTGCTTATAGACCCCCTCCCCCAGGTGGAATTTTGTACACTATGATTTTCTAAAACTGCACTATATATGAAGCAAAATGACACATGTTAGCTCTCTGGCAGTTGGGCGTTACTGTGTTACAGCCTTGTTAACTACGTTACCCTATAACAGCTTCCAATTCTCTTGTGCAAATGCAAACCTATACCTAAATATTTTTGTCAGCATGCTAATGGCCTTAAAATTACTAAATTAAACGCAGCAAACAGCTGGTATGCATCAATACAACCTAAGTCCATTATATTGCAGTTATAAACGTTACTTACTTTCAAATATACTACTATTTAGTGTTGTGCTTCCACTAGACCATGAACTGCCACATATATCGGAGGGGGAGTTTTATACACTATATTTTTCTAAAACTACAAATATAAGTCACAAAATAATGCATGTTACTTCTTTATGGGTTAGGGCGTTACCCTGCAAAATCAGGGTATAATACGTTACCCTAAAATAATAGGAAATCCTATAGTATATATATCAAACTGTTTCTTATTCTTGCATATCAATATTATCTTGTAATTGGAATTAAATGACCAGCAGTATAAGTTTAACACATTTAGGCACCTTTTATTACCGTTACATACGTTACATTTTATTAAATACATTATTTTAGTGCAATATTAGCATCATATAAGGTTAAACTGCTAGAGGATGTAGGGAATTGCCATTTGAGGGTTCAATTAGATGAGAGAAACAATAAATATTACCTTTTTAACATAAAATTCAAGTGGGATTAAACTCTGACAAAAGTAAAGGGTGATGAAAAAGAAAAAAAACACTTGAACTCAAAGCAAATAAAATGCTGTTTCGATTAAGAGTGTTTATCGAATATATGTAACAATCGCTTACTGAAAATGCATAATTCAATGATCAAATAATGTTTCTCAAATGCTAAAATACTATCACTTTACTGTCGTACTCTTATATATGTTTAATTATTTTTATACAGGAAATGATACATTGTATATGCAAGACATTTTCCACACTGTCTATTCTTCAATTTAGATGAAACATGATATTAAGCATGTAGTAGTTTAGTATGATCACTTGACCATTATGTAAGCCAACAAAATACATATATAGCTTATCAGCTATTGATTACAACAACTATATTAATAACAATCAAGGGAAGCTATCTTACAATTTCTAAAATTGTAAGTCATTTTAAGCATGGTCAAAATCGAGAAATGAAGAATTAAAACAGGTGTTTATCCTTTGAACAAAAACTTATTTGTTTTAAATCATAGTTGTTTCTGGCCCATATATGACACCCACTATGCCAAACCTATGATTATATCCCCTATGGTAATGAATCTCTGTATAACTAAAACATGTCCATTATACACTTTATCTCGGTAACATGCATAACACAAATATTTTAGGAGAATATAACACTTGTCATCTGTTTCATCTGGTTTAACGATTTTGTGAAGTTATGAAACATGACAGCATAAGTTTTGTTCTAAAGGTTCTTGGTTAGTGATAAATTAAATTTAAAAAGAGACAATACATAGAACAGCTACCTTGCATTGTTAGTATTGTATTGTAGACATGACTAATTGAATGGACTTAAATAAATTCATTTGTAATTTTGCTTTGACTTATTTCTGTCAATTATACTTAGTCTAAAAGTGAAATTTTATTTTATTCCTGTTTTGCATGCCAAATGAAAATATGATCATGATTACAAAATTACATCCTTCTTATTATTTGCATAATTCAAATAAAGCTAAATAGATTATAACTGGAAACGCTAAGAATAAATCAAATGAGCCAGCACATTTGATTTTAGTACATGTACTTATCACAACTTCAAGAAATGAAGGCACATGTTAGCCTGTGTAAATGTGTAGACTCACCAGAGCCTTTGCTGCCTGCATAAACTAAGTATAGATGCAGACAAGAATTAAGTCACTTGGCTCCACTGCGTCAGCATGGACGATTGATGCTGGCTTTTGCCAATATGTTTTAAGTACCAAAGTCTCAAATGCTGGTCAAATCTTCATTTGAGCACTTTATATATTCCAGCAATTAAGATCAGCAATTATTGTTTCCATCTAAATGAAATAATTTTCATATATTGCTACTGTCAAAGAACAAATCTAAGATAAGGTTTCAATATTTGGTATACAATATCATACGCACATGTAACACATACGACAATAAAAACACTACAATATATCTTATATTTATCATATCTCTTTCATTGTGAAAGAAATAGGATTTCTTTTGGAGATAATTGAGGAAAAAGACCCATGTAAATCAAAAATACATAGATACATGTACTTATCAACAAAATCATGTATACTTTGTTAACATTGCATGTAAGTTTATCATGGTAACACTGTTGATAGTGACTAGGGTGGCCTCTCAATACTATTTTTGTCAGAACAGTTGACTTTTTGTTTGTGTCCTTTTTCCAATCTCTGGTGTGTTTACAACTCATTCTATTAGTTTAATATTCATATAAAACTTTGCTATTGAGAATTCCTGCATAATTTAGTCATGCCACATTCTGTATAGGGAAATTAGCATCAGTTGTTTTGACATTAATTCATAAAACTAAGTAAGATCTCAGCACTGTTTTATATGTTTTACTTTATCCATCCCACATGCTCAAAGAACATTGTTAAATCTATTTTTTACATTAACTTGAATGTCAGCTGGCCAAATTTGGTCTGCCCTTATTCTGGCCAATAAAGTCTCATAAATTTAAATTGGTATCATTAGTAACAACTGGCCTGATCTTTGGATATGATCCTATCAAATGCGATCATTGTCACGCAAAACCCATCATTAAAACTTACTTTGTCCCATTTTCATGGGATTATTTGTTCTTTGTAAACCATTTACTTATTTATATAAAGTTTACATTGCTTGCGCAAATGTTCAGAAATACTATGTTGATTTTATTAACGTTTTCATTCATTAAACAGTGAAAGATATGCTGAAGATAACAAAGTCCATTTAAAAGCTAAAAATAAAGTAATGCGTCACCATCTGCATATGCAAATAAGATGGCAGTTTGAAATTTTATTTTGAGACAAATTCTTTAAACAGTTCTGAATATATTCACTTATGATGCATAGTTCCTAATGTAACACATATCAAATTTTATCGTACCTACTTATATATGCTTGATTCTATCTGGATTGTCAGCAAACATTTTTGTAGGCAACCAGATCAAACTCAACATTTACTTAAACATAGTTTTTATTACTGTAGATGATCATACATACACAAGGAGGAATACTAGCCTGCATTAGGTTACTGACTAAGTTCGTATAGTATGAACAACAGTTAACAGGTTTCACTCAAATTATTTGGTTGCTTTTAAATAAGTAATTGAATTAAACTTAATACCAAAAGTCTTCAGATAAGTATTACAAAATCTAAATCCACCTTTTATTACCATTTCAGACTCAATTTATACTGTCTCTGACATCATTTTGGACTCACATAGTACCTTATGATATATTTAATATGGTAATATACGTTACTTTAACAGTTTTGACAAAACATGGGACTATATTTGTTTATTCAGTTATCACTTGAAAGCTCTAATATTCTTTGTTTATAAAGTTTAAAAGCTATAGATTTTGCCAAGTTGGTATTTTTTTTAAAAAAAAAACGTTCAAAAATATATCATTTCACAAAAGCTCATATGCTTTGACAATTTTAAATAGTCTTTTAATATAAGCTGTTAATTTCTATTTTAGACATTTTTTTATCTTAATATCTAATAAACACACACAAAAAATTTGGAAATAAATTAAAATGCCTTTTAAATGTATCATTTAGGGTATAAATCAATATATAGAACACACTGAAGTTATGTAACATACATAACATATTGGCAATCAAATATCAAAATGATATTTGGGAGCGCAGTGGCTCAGTGGTAGAGTGCTTGACTCGAGACCGAGGGGCCGCGGGTTCGAGCTTCACATGCGTCGCTGCATTGTGTCCTTGAGCAAAAACATTAATCCTAGCTTAGTACTGGTTCAACCCAGGAAGACCCGTCCCTTTATAACTGAAAGATTGTTGATGGGACGTAATGAATCAAATCAAACAAATAAAAATCAAAATTATATTTTACATCAGTTTCAATGTTTAATATCCCCTTTCAGTTTTGTTTATCAATAGAATGCTCATATATGGTATTTAAAAGCATACAGATAGGATCGCAGGCTGTATTTTAAGATGAAAAGGTTCTTTACATAACGTTTTCTTCAGGGTCATAATATTTAACAACTTATAACTCGTGAAGTGTTTGTGATAGAAGCAAGCTGTTTGCAGTTTTCTCTTCTGCAACAAGGCATATCAGAACCTATATTTTACGGTGATTTAGTCTATAAATTCAAACGAATTGTTGGAAAACCTAATTTTAGTGATCAATTCAAAAAGATTGTTAAACGTTATATAAGGGTTGGATATAACTTGGATATCATGCGACAATCTGCATGCCTAGTTTTAAACCCAATCACGGTTTATAACTATGGTTTCCTCTTTAATTGCACGACGGTGGGTCATGCCTCAGACTCTATGACGGCTCTGACATAAAGCTTTAATCGGTGGGTTGGTGCCTAATGCTTATCTGTAGCTGGACCCACCGTGGCTCAAATTGAGGTTTTCTTTAGCTCTGACTATCTGTGAGTCATGAGCCTTTTTCTTTGTTTCATCATGGTGTAGTAATTTGATTAGAGTGTTTTTCCATGATGATACATTGCATAAGTTAGATGGCCTCCATGCGAGCTGAACATTTCTTGTACTTCAACAACAGCAGAATCTAGGGCGAAGATTTGGTACCAGTAAAATGCATTTAAGCCCCCCGATGGATTTGGCTGCTGTCCGTTCTAAGGCGGTGGTTCTGTTGTTGTTGACTTTTTGCTTATTGTTACTCCCATTGTGGGAGTCTGTAATCGTTCTATGTTTTGTTGTACGTTACTTTATGTCCATTCTAGTATTGCAATCATCTTGATGGGGAAGAGAGAGCTGAATGCTTTGCTTAATTTGTCTTCCTGGTGTCTCGTGATGATTGAGCGGCTC
Organism: Loripinus fragilis; assembly: GCA_964019695.1. Classification (NCBI taxonomy): domain Eukaryota; kingdom Metazoa; phylum Mollusca; class Bivalvia; order Lucinida; family Lucinidae; genus Loripinus; species Loripinus fragilis. The sequence goes on from OZ026515.1 coordinate 40,720,847, forward strand.
TTCCTCGAAGTGCTACGGGGTTGTCTGCAGTTTATGATTGTGGTATTTCCCGATCATACTCATTTACTATTTTTGAAATGGTCTTTAAGAGACATGTTATTTTAATCTAAAATATGTATTGACAAAAATTATCAAATGAAACTATTTAACAAACTTTTAATGATTTTACAGGATGTAGTTGAAAATGTAACGTAAATGACACCATAATTGGCATAAATAACATTGACAAACATCAATATCTGCAGGGAATTAACTGTTCTTGTAAACTATATGACTATTTAGCCAATTTGAACTGTTCAAGTACTACCTTAACAGCCTGAATTACATAATTTTGTTTTTTAAAAAAGTGATGGGTAATGTAATTAACACGCAGTAACACCCAAATGCCCCAGCCGCCAGAGGGCTAACACGTTTCAAAAAGCTCTTTAGATGATACGCTTTATGAAAAACATTGTCTACAGAATTCCCCCTGGGGGGGGGGGGAGCAAAACCCTTAGTAGCTCATAGCTTAAAGCAAAGATAATAACTCAACAGTAAATAAAACTGAATACTGGGGCTAAATACAACAGGTAAACCCCGGTGGCCCCGATATTGGGCCAATATAGCTTTTGCCATATAATCATCCTATATAAAATGAGACTCCTGCGAGAGGGCCGTTTTTGGTCCAAAATTGGTAAATTCCTACTAGGTTATGCTGCATTGTCAAACATCAAGGCTCTATTCCCAGTGGTTCCAGTCAAAATTATTGTTTTATGTTTTTTTCTAGATAAACTTATGTAAAACTTATGACCCCCTGCATTTGGACATTTTTGTCCCCAGTGGCATAACTTGAACAACTTGGTAGACAAGATGGTGCCACAAACCAAAAACCAATGCCTAAGGCCATGTGGTTTCGCATGAGAAGATTTTAATGGTTTCCCAAAATATACTATGTAAAACATGTGACCCCCAGGCTGAGGCAATTTTTCGCCCCAGGGAAACAACTTGAAGAAACTGATAGAGTTCTACTAGATGATTCTACACACCTAATATCAAAGCTCTAATCCTTGTGGTTTTGGACAAGAAGATTTTTAAAGCTTTTCCTTTTGGTTAGTGTAAACATTTTTTATCTAAATATAAGTACATCAATATACAATCAAATCACATGAGTGCTCGTGTTTTATGAATTTATTAAACGAGTTGAGGAAAAGAGATAAATGCGAGGCTTGCCGAGCATTTTATCTATTTTTTTTTTGCAACGAGTTAAATAATTCAATAAAGCAGGAGCACGAGTGTTAGATTCTATTTATCATATGACATTAAGAATTCTCATTTCTTGAGTAAAATTTTGTCATTATGTACGCAAAGTGATTATGAACGTCATATCGCTTCCCGAAAATCTATAAACCACTTGTGGTTTATTGATTTTATTGCCTGGCGTTATTTTACTCCCAGACGCGACGTCACATGATAAATGACATTTGAAAGGGATACAGAGATAAGTCCCAGATTGTTTAAGTCTGTTCCCGTTAGACTGTTTTTTTTGGTTGTCATGGCTACCAGAACTATACATGGGATTAAAATCTTTGAACACCTTTTGAAAGGGGACCATCATAAACCTACATAGTGGCATAGCAGAAGATTAGATATATGGCCCTTTGTTACACATGTGCCCATCCAGAGAGGGTGGTTGGGGGTCCGGATTCCCCTCCCCAGGAAAAATCACGTTACACTGATGGGACAATGGTGTCCCCTTCCGACAAATCTTTCTGGATCCACGCGTATACACTAGAAATTTTCAGCGACTACTTTGACAAACAATGAAGGCCCAGATTCGACGTCACAGAGTGAGACAAATAATCATGGTATACACTGTTTGCTATAATTAAAAAATCTTTAGGTACAATAATTAATTAGGATCAGGATATATTTTACAAATGGCCTCTTTATATGAAAATGAATCAATTCTTTGAGCAACAGTACTTCCCAAAGTATATGTTTCTTGAGATTCTAAGAGTGCTTTGTGATAGAGGCAGATAATAGATCATCGTCGTAATCCGTTGTTTTCTGAAAAGCAAGTAAAGCGTAGTCTGCGGAAATCCACAGGCTAGGCTATGCTTGTTTTTGTTAAAACAAAACACAACTGAAGGGTACTTCACTCTTTACACAACTTACACGCGCGGATACAGAGAGTTTTTTCAAATGGGGCCAAGCTTTTTTTTAGTAAATGAGTGGATCCAAATACCACTAAAATCGGGTCATTATCGGCCCGCCAGCGAAACGCCATTTAAATGGCGTTCCGCTTGCGTGTCGATAATGACCCAACATTGAATACTGGCTTGGTAGCTTTGTGATTTTTCAGGGGAGTCGGATCAGTACTGCTAAGAAACCCATATTTTATGATTTTCCAGTGGGGTGTCCGGACCCCTGTCCCCCCCCCCCCTCTGGATCCGCACATGACTAAATTTTGTTTAACATAGTTATGCCAACAATACAACATATTTTATCGATATTTTAATAGCACAACTTCAGTTTGATCATGTTCCCGTGTTCATTGTCATTTATCATAATTTCGTACAAACACTGGGTTCTTTACCAACCAAAATAGATAGATAGAACTAAATGATTGAATGCTTATAAATTAATAATTATATTCCTCGAGTCTCTTTAGCAATGGTATCTTTGATGTGTGAACTTCTTCTGAAACAGACAAACAAATTAATGTATATGTCTGAGTGACTGTATTAAATGACTGAATACGCCAGCTCATATTAAGTTGGTAGTTATCGCATATGTAAGCAGCGAAGGCGCAGACGAGAGCCCCACTAGATAACTGCGTTTACATGTTTCAATTCAATTCTTTATTACTCTAGGTTAACATGGTTAACAAAAAGAGAATCAAATTTTACATAATATGTTCCTATACAAATAACGTGAGCATCAACACATCCGAGTATTACCTATCCAGATGCGTAATTGCGATGCGATGTTTAAATTATCACAAAAATGGCTCGAATCATTATTCAGACTACCCGTTTTATAATGGTTCTAAAGTAACTCCATAAATTAGCAAGGTGATTATACTATTGATTTATTCTTTTGAGGTAAACATCAGGATTTGTCTCGTTAAACATCACTTTGAGGGTTGACTAATCCCGATCTTAATCAAAAAAGAATGCACCAACTGTTTTGTTTTATGACACTGATATGTCTCTTTTTCTTAATTTTATATCAAGTCTTTTCATAAACATTTACACAAATTATATGTTCATTGATCACTGAAAATAAACTTATTTCAACAATTGCTTTTCATGTTTCTGAAATTCTTGTTAGATTTGCAAAATATTTGCTTTGAATTCTTTCTGTTATCATAAAATGATTAAACACAAATGCACTTAATTTAAATCATTTGACCTGTGGAAAACACATAAGAAATCATGCTAGTCTATTTTATCCATCTCTTGAGTGAAAATCTGATGTTAGTTTTCTAATATCCATTTTTAGCTTTCAGGCAGCAGTGACAAGAGTGACGTCTACATGTCCTTGGCTTAATTTAGTTCATAATTTATATCAGTGTTCCAATATCTCTTATAGCAGTCTGGCAGCTTTGACGAATCTGATGCATATCTGTCCTGGGCTAAATTTAGTTCATTGTTGGTAGACATCAATATATGTCACAACCCATGAAAGCTAGTTTCAGCCAATCAGTGGGGTCTTTTTTGGAATCATATAACAATTTCCTTTGTCCTTCCATATTTTGTAGGAGCGAACATCGAAAGCTCATTTTGTCGTGTATGTCATTGTGAAACGTATAGAAAGTTCATGCATACGGCACTGCTGAACAACAACGGATTGTCTGGATATTGAACTGCCACGCCTGAATATCGGTACTCCTATCATTTTCAAATTAAAGACATATGCGGCTAACTCCCATGCGCAACATTCCCGCGTCAGGAAACAGATAAAGTTTTCAGGGTCCTGTCTTTCGACCATTTACGGATTCGGATCAAAACAGCTTTCAATATTCTTATGTCATATTGGTGTTTCGACATTTTCTTGACAAAATAAAGTGTGTCCGAAATATCTATCGACCTTTTATCAGAACTGATCGTCTCAGTGTTTAAGACAGATAAATGTAGCTCAGACGAAATCAAATGACGTACACAATTACTCTGGTTACAAATACGAAAGTGGTCGAGTCTCTTTTATTTGTACGGTTATTTAGAGCTGGGTGTAGTGCGACCATTTAATAGAGTAGTGGCGTGCCAGACAGACTGCTGTCATTCATTGTCAAAATATAGCAAGAAGTGAGCAAAGCTCACACACCCCCGGTGGTAGCCATCAGAGGTTGTTAACACTTTCAGAGAAAAGACAAAATTGTCAAGATTTCATAATACTAAATCAAGTAGTTTCTGAGAAACTTTGATGAAAAATGTCCATATGTGTTATATAAGAGTGACAGAATGAAAAATTGAAAATTTGAAAAAGAAGGCACCATGAGGATTAGGACCTTAATTTTCATTTACACAATAAATTTTGCCTACCTGAAAGTGCACACACAATTTCATAATCCTAAATGTAGTAGTTGTGGAGAAAACGCTGACAAAAACGTTCATATGTGTTATATAGGAGTGACAAAAGGAAAAATTGAAAAAGAAGGCAAAATGAACTTTTGCATCTTTATTTTCATTTACACAATACACTTAGCCTACGTGAAGGTGTACACAAAATTTGAAACACTGGCTCTAATATGAGCCGGCTCCAATAGGAGCCCAGAGATCTGCGACAGAAATATTCATTGGAGAGAAAGAAAAATGAATAAATAAAGAGAGTGATAAGCAATATGTCACAGTGACTGTTCTTTTGCTACACAATACAACTGATCACTACCAAGCTTTGTACCAAATTTCAAAATCCTAACTCAAGTAGTTGCTGAGAAATCTTTGACAGAAAAACTGTCCATATGTATTATATAAGAGTGAAAGAATGAAAAATTGAAATGCAAGCAAAATGAGGATTAATAACTTAATTTCCATTAACACAATACACTTTGCCTTCCTAAAGGTGTACACAAATTTTTAATACACTGGCTCCAATAGGAGCTGAGAAATCTGTGACAGAAATTTCCATTTGGAGAGACAGAAAAAGAACAAATAAAGGGACTGATAAGCAATATGAGGCTGTTATTTTGCTACACAATACAACTAATCACTATCAAGCTTTGTATTAAATTTCAGAATCCTAACTCAAGTAGTTGCTGAGAAATCTTTGACAGAAAAAGGTCCATATGCATTATAATGTAAGAGTGAAAGAAGGAAAAAATTAAAAATTAAAAAAAGAAGGCAAAATGAGGATTAGCATCTTAATTTCAATTGACACAGTACACTTTGCCTTCTTGAAGGTGTACACAAAACTTTAAAACACTGGCTCCAAAAGGAGCTGAGAAATCTGTGACAGAATTTCCATCAGAGAGAAAGAAAAATGAACAAATAAAAGGACTAATAAGAATATGTGGCTGCTTTTTGTTACATAATACAACTCATCACTATCAAGCTTTGTATCAAATTTCAGAATCCTAACTCAAGTAGTTGCTGAGAAATATTTGACGGAAAAAAGTTTACAGACAGACAGACAGGCAAACAAACAAACAAACAAACAAACAAACAAATAAACAAATAGACAAACATAATGACAGAAAAGAAAAAAAAAACTACATACCCCCTATATGCTTCGTACCGGGGGTATAATTAGACCAGTCTCCAGTAAATTGGGTATAATAGTATATGTAGGTTTTAATCGTGCAACCAAATGAAGCAAAGACGACAAGGGTGACCAACGGTTAGCATGCGTGATAAACATTCACAATCAAATCTAATCTGAGAGCTTAGTTTTTGCATGTGTATAAACACATCAGTACACGCTTTGTTCACTGGGTCAGTAAGATATAGTCCATGAAATCACAATTGTTCAATTTACTATATAAATATAGCAATAGAAATCTGAACTGGGTCTAAATGAGCAACAAGACGAAAATCTGAATGTAAAGCTGCTTTCACAAATGTACATGTGCATTTCTTTTATTTTGAGTTTATTTTAGTTATTTCGTATTTTGCCAAGTGTATCAGATAAAAAGTGGTACCATGTGATTGTTATTATGTTTGGATCCAAGTATAAAATATAATTATACTCAAATCAGACGGATTCAAGACCACGATTAAGGGGAGGGGAGCAGACAAAAAATCGGCCAAATGGATGTGAAAACAGTTATTGGCGGCAGTGACATATATTAGGTCACTGTTGGCGGGTTTATACATATACAGTTTTTATAGCGATATTCGTCCCCAAACTATGTTGTGTGTGTGCCTACCAGTACGCTGTGATGCTGGAGACCTGCTGCATTTCATTTTCCGTGATAGATATGTTGGATGGCACGGCAAGGGGTGTGTTTGTAGTGGAGAGGGGGGGGGGGCAATGGACTTATTTCAAATTTTGTTTGTATAGCAAAAGATTTGATTTATAAGACCTTTACTTTACAAAAATGCAGCGATAAAAATCACAAATTCTTATTCAGCAGGAGAAGAGTTAAGAATCTGGACCACAAGGAAAGTGCATGCATAGTTTGTATGACCAAGTACATGAATTTTGGACTTAGCGCATATCTACAAACGCCTCTAATAGTCGTTTATTTTGGTGTGTCCAGAAGAACTTTATGTTTAAAAGTTGTTTGGAGTCTTTTTCAATATTCGTACTTTGTAAATGCGAGATGCAAAAGCACTGGCAAAGCCATGATATTGCACAGGCTTGTTGGAGCCTTCGCTACATGCCGATGTCTCTTGTGTGCTGACCAATTTATAGTTCAACATAAATGTAATTATTCAAATATCGTTGTGGAACATTGCTTTATCTTCTTATTCAGTATGAACATTTAAACAGTTAAGATTTCGAACATCATCTGAGAGCATATATCTTGACTGGTCAGTCTCTTTGTTATACACATTAATTCCGAATATTGGAAATACTTTTTTCTCACATTGCGGCTCAAAACTTCTGCAGATTTATATTTTGACGTAAAAATACACCTGTCTTACCAATTTTTAAATGGAAATGTCCAGGGGTGGATCTTAGATAAGAACTGCGCAGTCTCTCTTATCTGGTCGAAGTATACGACCTGACTTCGTGGCCTTGTGATTAGCGTGTCTGGCTATGAAGCCAGAGAACCTGGATCGAATCCCGGGTGCGCACCTATTTTCAGTGTGTTTTTTCTTTCTTTTTTTAACATTCTAATGCTAAATTGCTTCATATACTAGTAAAATGGCATCATAAAAAACCCTGTACTTTTTATATTGAATTATACATGAAACATATGGGGGAGGGGTTAAATTTGGTCCTCCTGTAAGAGAAGTAGATCGGTGACCCCAGATTTTTATTCTTTATTTCTGAAAGGAATTATAATAGTCCATGAAATAAAATAAATTCTTAAGATTTTCAACATCAGATGTTTTAATATATGATTTATTCTAAAAACAAATTCCAATTTTCGACAAATTGCCAAAATATACTATGAATTATCTTGTCACAGCTTGGGATAACAAATCAACTTGCACATTTTCTAAAAGGTTTGAGGTTATGGGCAATGATTTAAGTTTAAAGAAAGAAGCTGGCTGAAGATAACACAATTTTAGCTCGACATTTAGGACTAGTGTTATTCTTTTATCTGTTCAGAAAATTTGTCAAATGTTGAAAACGTTCATATGAGATTATGAAAAATAAGCATGATTCTTGATTCTTGATGGTGACATATCCTTTTTATTTCATAAATGGATAGCCCATGCATAAAACAAACTGTATGCAAAGTTTTGAACAGATTTCAACTGAGAATAATTAAGTAGCACATGTCCTTAATACGAATCTTTGTATAAAGTGGGCCTCGCCGCGAGAAAAACCTGTCTTCGGGGGTTGGCGAACAACAAAGGCGCAGACCAGCCTGCGCATCCGCACAGACTGATCAGCGCCTTTGTTATTCGCTTTTTAGAAAGCATCATATCTAAACTTGCTACGAGCGAAATTTCAATTTTCTAGCTAGTCTATGTGGCTTAGCAGACTGGTTTGTGTCTCGTTTTTTCGGAAACCACTAAGACAGGTTTTCTCGCGACGAGTTTCATGTTTAAGGAGGGTCCTTGTATCATTTCAGTTGTTCAAATGCTCTCGCATGTCAGCTCAAATTAACAAAGAGAAGCTTAATTCCTTTGCACAGCCATAGTTTTGTAAAACGTTGTCTGATTCTTAGTGCGTGGAAGAAAGATTTGAAGAATGCAAATGAATTTGCGCTATTATTTAAAAATCGGGGCTATATAGGAAGCTAAAGCATATTATATAGAATTACATTGCCAAAATTACCAATAGTTCATTTGTCCCTGCGTCCTGGTAAAATAAAACCAAAATCACAGTTTATTGACGCGACCAAGCCTATTTGTTCAAACATTCTGTTCTGGAGACCTCTTAATCACATGACGTCTCGTCTGGGAGTGATATAACACCTTGCAATAAAATCGATAAACCACTAGTGGTATACGGATTTAGTAACGCAAAGTCCATTATAACGTTGCGTAAAATATGGCAAAATCTTGACATTTTTATGCTAAAAATGCAATGTTTCTGTAATGCTAATGTTATGTGATAAATATTATCTAACATTCGTGCTCCCGTATTATTGAATTTATTAAACTCGTTGCGAAAAGGCTATAAAATGCTTGACAAGCCTCGCATTTTATCACTTTTACCCCAACTCGTTAAAAAACCCAGTAAAACATGTGCACTTCTGTAAGATCGTCTATATTTACCTTAGAGACACAGTCTATCTGTTGTAAACAATTTTTATAACAGGGGGGGGGGGGGGCATGTAAAAGACGGTAGGAAAAATCTTGAGGTCTGTGTAAGCATGCATACATAGTGCGTTGTGAGCACTATTGAACTTTTGTTTCGCATGCTTAATTATTTAATAGTTCTAGCTGAAATTAATAATACTTATATTAACATATATAAAAGCATTGTTGTGAAAATGTCAAGATTTTTAATCCAGGCAATATCTGAAGAAGATCAGGGAAATTCAGGGAATTCGCAGTATGGGTAAAATTGTAGAATCTTGGATAATTGTGGGAGAATACCAGGCCCGTATTCATGAGAGAGTGGAAGGAGGTTGTAATCTCATTTCGAGCATTTTTCCAAGTCATGCATTCTTTTACCCAAAATCATTGTATATTACCTAAATGTGCCCTAAAGTGTGCTTTTTTCTCGTTCATGTACCTCAAGACACAGTATGTCATTTCCCAGTATCTCTAAATAAAGTGTGTGTACCTCAAAACTCTGAAGCATTTATGTAGCCTCATACTATTCAATCAGCGTCCTCATTATCACAAAGGCTGTTCAACGTCATTGTCTTCTTCTTTATTGCTAGAAATTACATGTAGCAAGAAAAATATTGAGTGATAATGTCAAGAGAATTTTGAATAATTTATGTGTGTTTGGGTACTATTAAAGCGCCAGCCAGCATGCCTACACTATTATTTTTGTCAAAAACATGCGTGTACGATTCTGTATAAGTACTATGCCTTTTATATGTTAAGTCGTACTTTATCTCACTGGTGCCCAACTCCGTCCCAACGATTTTCGGATTTTCGCTGATAGGTCGTAACGAAACAATTCGGAAAACGAAAGACAGAGAAAAGACGTAAGTAATTTATTTAACCGTTTTATGATTTATAAAGGTCAAACATGTGGTTTTATTATTTGAAAACTGCTAGAGTTTCTAAGTTGTTTATCGTTTCTAACTGAAAATAGCAACACAATCATAATCACTGCATTTGCACAGAACTGTGACGGTTTGGACAGCGATCGGAGTTTTTGTGTCACGGTCTGTTTAAGACAATGTCACAGTTTGGTTGAGACGGGTAAAATGAAAAGTAAATGCATTTTTTCACTACATAAGCTCTATATTGCTCTTTAACTCATAGTTTTGAGTTCAATAACTCAATATTATGAGTAAATAAATATTATTGCATAAAAAGCTGTTTCGCATGGTAACGTCCTTATTAGCATAAGCTAATGCATCAAACAAGGCAGGTCACATGCTGTTGATGATTTTTTTTGTTATTTTTGGAATTTTTGAAATTTTAATTATCATGTGGTTTCTGGGCCATCACAAAAATTACGTCATCAAAAGAAACGTGCATAGGGATGAACATAATTAAGTATTAGTCTGAAACTTCATCTACTTCCATGCAACACATTCGCTACACCTATGGCAGTGGCTGTTCAGCTGCCACCACATTGGAATCAAAGTAATACTTATTTCACAGTGTATTTTGTTATTTCCTATTCCCTGAAGACAAAATCAGATGATATACTGGCTCTAGCTAGCCTGTACTTTTTGGGCTGACTCACCTCACAGATATATGCAAACTACCAATTTCTCAGGAATCGAGTTGTCCTGATTTCAAAAACTTGCAGGTGATGAAATTGCCAGGATTTGAAACAGGTCAATAATAAATTAACCATTTAAATGCCAAATTACAACAAATGTGGTCTGCTCTTGGTGTTTAAAGATACTTTTGATCAAGCAGGGTAGACTCAGATCAGACTGCGTCTACAACTTGTATTAGTCAGTAATGTTAGTAGATGTGAGTAGATATAAGCAGCAGATAACATTTTCAGATACATTTTTGCAGGCGCTCTAAGGGTTAACTTATCAAGGCTGAGTGACAATTAATTCTGTCAGTCTTGGTAATTTGAACAATGAATATGGTGGTTCCCATGATACAATTTAGAAATAATTGTACACAAATAAGAAAGCAAAGCTAGGGCTGCATCATGTAAAACATTTTTACCTGTTATTGTTGTAGTTATCTCTGGACCAGGACGATTGAGCAGAACATAGATTTTAAAGCAGTAGAAAGGTTACACCAGTAACAGTGGCAGCTCAGCTGCCACCATATTGGATGTTAAGTTACATTAAGTTTTTTACAATATATGGATATATTTCATATTTGTATCCCCTGTCGAAAAAGTCAGATGGTATACATTGGATTGTGGCCTCCGTCCGTCAGTGTGTGCTCATCTGTGGCTGCGTCTCTTTAATTTGTTGCTTAGAATTTCATGAGACGTTATTAGATTCTTTGCGAAGACAATGCAAAGTCTGCCCCTCATATGGAGTACACTACCCTATATAACATTTGTTATGGAGATACCCCGCTTGTTGTCTATCAACATGAAAATTTTGAGATTTAAAACTTCAGCTCTGATGTTCTGAAATGATTTATTTCGCTTTGGAATTTGTATAGATTTTGGTGCATGTGTGTTTGAGTTTTTAATGTCCCACCAACACCTAAGGTCATATCGAGATGAGGCCATGGCTTAAAGTCTCATTCGACATGCTGGAAAAATACAGGGATCAAACCAGCAGCCACTGGTTAACAAGGCTAATGGTTAATCACTACAATACAATGGTTCCGGGTCATTTCGGCCCATAACAAAATCGGCCCATGTCAATTTCCGCCTATATCAATTTCGGCCCATAGCGATTTTCGCTCATAAATTATGTCAAATCGGATTTCAACGCAATGACTAGCTAGAAAATTGAAATTGTGCTTGTAGCTAATCTAGACATGCTACTTTCCAATAAGCAAAAAAAACGAAGGCTCTGATCAGACTGCTCAGATGTGCATGCTGGTCTGCGCCTTTGTTGTTCACTAACCACAATTCCAATCTTAGTGTTCTTGGGTGAAAGTTTTCTTTCAGTTTTATTCAATATTGAAAGAAACTTCTGTTTGCAAACAGTGGAGAACCTGATCAGAAGCCGCGTTTGGTGGCATCTGATATGGTTTTGCACTGTTTGTTGATGCCCCTCATATGACTTAACACTTTATATCGACTAGTGACACCTTTATGTGTAGTTCTGCAATAACTGAGTACCTATCATGCAATATTTCATTGAGGTCTACACTGCTTCTCATGGGTCCCACCATATAGACAATGATCCATCCCAAGCTTATTTGATCAACACAGCAGGAAGAATTCGTAAGTGCATAAATGTTTTCTTAAAATGCATAAATATATTTTCCCTAGTTGCAAGACTTAAACTGCAGCAAAGGCTCTGGAGAGGGTGCACAAATGCATATGTTCGTCTAAGCCTTTACTGTTTGCATATGCGATGAATTCTTCTTGCATACAAGCTATTTTAATAAATTAAAACTGTCCCTTCCACTTAATTAATAATACATGGATAATTACACTAAACCCTCCTTATTATAAATGTACCAATTATAGACAAACATACTAATTATACTTCATGATTCTGTGGGCCAAAATTGTATATGCCGATTTGGTTATAAGCGGAAAAATGGCTATAGGCCGAAATTGTTAATGGCAGAAATAGCTTCTATACATTATATTGCTACATCTGTACCTATACCTAGGCTTGCGTGTCTGAACGTGGGGATAATCTGAGGAATAACTTTCATGTAGGTGGAAAATCCAATGTATAACTACATCAGTGTGAACCTTGCATAAGCTGTTAACTTTACAATGTCATAACGTCGTCACAACGCCATAACCATATTCACCATTTTTTTGTGAACGAAAAACATCTGCAAAATGATCATTCAGGTCACGAACGTTTGGTATACAACATCTTGCAAATAATTCAGGGCTGATTTTAAGCTTAAGCACATGTTCAAACCACATGTGAATCTCATGATTTGAAAATTTGAAAACCCTTTTCTATAAATATATTTGTCATTAATTCATATAATTCATCTTGAATTGTATGATTAGTCAGTATTCAAGCACAATAACAACTTCAACTCGAACCTTTTATGGGTGGGTTGGTGCCTGAAGGTTGTCTTTAGCTTGACCCATTCAGGCTTAGCTTTTGGTTTTCCTTATCTCAAATTGTCAGTGAATTGTGTGTCTTTTTATTTTTTTCCATATCAGTATGCTAATTTGATTTTTTTAATGATGCATTGCAAAAGTTAGGAAGCCTCCATACTAGATGAACAATTTCTTTTTTAAGCTTTGGATAGTGTAATAGCCGCCGTCTCCAAACGGCCTTAGCTGCTGTTAGTTTTAAGGTGGTTATTCTGCTATTGTTTATCCATTGTTTGACGTTGCTCCAATTTGACGTGTTTGTGTTTGCAACTTGTTTTGTAGTGTAGTTCTTGGTGTGGGTCTATTTTAGCAAGTTATAGCTGGTTGCTTTAGTTTAATTGTATTGTGGCTGTCTGTTGTTCTACGTCTCTTTCTCATGATCCAATGTGTTGGTCTGCCTTCAGTGAATGTGAAGTTTCTTACTTATACTCAGTTGTTGTGCATTTATGCAGACACTTTCTGCTTTCCTTCTACAAAGTACTAGTCAAGCTGTCAGTTTAAAGGTGGACCAAACAGTGTTCATCTAAATGTTGTTTTGATAAGATTACAATAAAACCCAATATCAGGCAGTTTTAGAAATGTCTTAAATAAACCATGACAGTTCCATTATAATCGTCTTCAAAACCGTGACATTGTATCAACCAAACTGTGACATTACATTTTTTTGTTTTGTTGTTTTTACGCAATTATACAACAGATATGCACAAGATATTAAATATAACTATTTAATGAATCTATAGAATCATGCTTTCAGGTTAAATTATTCTTATTTTACTAATCCTACTTATGAAAACGCCTAGGAGACCTTATTGCCAATAAACACAATGATATTGTAATTGCTGAGTCTATAGCTATGAATATTATTGGTGTGCTGTCCGTTATCACTTTTAAAACGATATCGACCATAAGGGATAAAAAGAAATGACTTACCATAATCATTTCGATCTTTTGCGTGTCCTGGCATATTTTCGCTTAAAGTCCGTGACGTTGTCTTAAAAGTTTCGTCACAGTTGTAAGTAAAATTTCGTGACAGATCAGCGAAAATCCAAATGTCGTTGTGACGGAGTTGGGCACCAGTGTATCTAGGGCATTAGAGCACAGTTGGGAAGATAACGTGCCTTTGAGGCAATTAGTGCGTAACATAATATCAAAGCAACGTTACGACGATATGTTTTAGTACATGCCATTACAAAGCAATGTAACATTATGTCCTAAAGAACATAACGACGTCCTTTTTAAGAGCCCATTTATATAAAATCGCGACAATTTTGATTTTTAGGTGTTACTGTCGTAATAAAAGGGAGCCTTAGGTTGCATTACACAATGTTTTAGTTCATTTTAGGCTCTACCATTATTATCAATGCAATGGTATATGCATAGTCAATAGCAAGTTGGAAGCACTCCAGACATGCATCACAATCACTTATGAAAATAAAAAGCTATTTATAAGTAAGAAAGAGGGCAAATATCAGGAATCGATACAATCAAGCACCACACCTGACCCAGGACACCAATGGGAAAGTGACAACTCCACAATTAGACATCACAAACGAGAGACAAGAGGTCAGCCCATCCCCAGCAGGCGACAACAAGGCATCATCAAACAGACGTGCATGAAAGCATAACAAATCAAGACAGAAATAACATTAATGATCCACAAAAGAAGCACCGCCTTTGAACGGTCAGTAAAAATATTTTACCAGAGGGCTTAAACCGGTTTAACACACTTTTATGTTTCATGCATGTAATCAAAGCCACACCCCTTATGAAAATGGTATATTTTAAGCCCAAAAGACACTTTTTCACAAGTTTATCAATCCCCCCCCCCCCAATAAAAAACAACAACAAAAAAAAACAGAAAAAAATCATGAAATAAGACAATTTGCCTGCAGACACACTTCAGAGAAATAAGTTAAGTTTATTAGCAATTCATCATCAATCATCCGTTTTGATTTTTCAGCACTCCTCTGCTATCTTAATGCACCGCTATCAACAAGGCGAAAACGGACAACCAGTCAAAATTCAAGAGTTGCGTGTTTCCCTTCAAACAAACATAGTAAGGCCAAGTGACAGTGACAAAATGCATTTTTCTCACTGCTGGCTAAGACTCGGCCAGATGCAAGCCAACATTTTTTAATTTAATTTAGAGCATACATTTTACAGACTGACATACAGCCTTACCCCTTCATATTTAAAATTTACCCCAGGGCCATTCACGAGAAACTGTGGACTGCAACCTTAGAAAAGAAAGGAATCCTTCGTAGCCATACTTCATTGCAACACTTTAAGCTAATGCTATTAAATGCACGATAACAGTCGTAGATTCATTATGTGTAACAAGCATTGATTGTATCTATCCTACTGGCTTGCCTCAGCATGAATAGTTTAAAATTATGAGAAAGCTAGCTGATTCAGATACATGTATTCACAGTATCCAAAAAGTTAGTGACATTATGATAAAGAGTTCAAATATGCTATTTATTTTTGTTTACTCACATTTTAAAATAATTTATCTTGCGCGATTCTCTTATTAGTAAATACATTTGTTTAAAACTGGATTTGATGTTACCACCGTTGTGGTGGGCATTGACGTCATTAATCCTAGGGTAATAAGACAATCAATACAACAGTACTCTTTGTTGTAAATGCATAATCATTTTCATCTTCTCTGAACATATGAAAAAAAACAAGTATTACATCTCTACCCAAAGTCGGTAATTTTTCAAAATGCCGTCTTTTGCAATATGCGTCAAAAAAATTAACAAAACTCTTTAAAATAATAGCCCAATTAGAGGTAAAATTTGTATAGAGTACAGTGACATCACTAATTATAACTGTAATCGCAGAGGTCTATTGACAATAAAAGGTAATCCCGCATTTAGACAGGTAAACAAACGAGGATATTGGTAGTTAGATCCTAACTAATGCATTAAAGCTATCCTTGGGTGTCACAGACCAGTGGTCCAGTGGTTAAGTAGCGATATTTACATATTCGAGCCTGTATTTTTTCTGAGGGGGTTCGAATCCCTGAGTTTTTCTTTACTTTTTTTCTTTTTCTTACTCCTTCAGTGGGCAGTTTGAATTACCTAGCGATGTAACAAACAGTGGTGGATACAGAAGAGGTTCAGGGGGCTTCGGAACAGATTACCTCATTTTTAAAGGGATATTGAAGAAAAATGAGAGATCTTCTGCAAATCGACCCCCTCCCTAATTTATCTGAATCCCCTCTCCTGGAGTCGTGGATCCGCCTTTGAACAAAAAGGCTTATGTCGATAATTTAGGCTTTAGAGGAAAACCAGTTAAAGGCGAGGGTTTTAACGACCCACGAAGGGTCTAGCAGACGTTAGTGTATCAGAAAACCACGTCTGATCGTTATTATTGCATAAAGTTATATTGTCACTTGAAAACTTTGGGAAAACGCTTCGAAAAGTTCATTTTTGCATTACTATAATGGCGCGCAAAAGCATGAAGGATTCGTAGGTTTTGAAAAAGCCTGTTCCAGAGCAAGACCTTACGTCATCCTAACGCCACTGAATTACGTTCATTTCTCTACACGCTACTGTTGATGACGTCAATTTTTGTGACGGCCTAGAATGCGTATATGTAAAGTAGAAAAGTCGTGCATCAACAGCACGTTAATTGCCTGATTACTACATGGGTTTTTGCTGGTTAAAACATGGCTGTTAATAGCATGCGACACGGGTTTTTTTATGCAATAATTAATGTTAACATGAGTCTTCATCTACATCCACACAGTACGTTGAGTATGCGAGTGGCAAACGCTCTGGTGAGTTTGCGTATTTCTGCATGCTCACCTGATACTTTGATGCTCAGTATTGCGATCGAAATCTCACTGTGCTGGCATTATTTTATGAACTTTTTATATCATATATATATATATATATATATATATATATATATATATATATATATATATATATATATATATATATTGAAATAGAATACTATTCGTTAAAAAAAATAAAATATAAAAATTGAAAAATAAAATATTAAAAAATAGAAAGAAAACACACAAAATAAGAAAATATTTAGAATAAGAAAATACACAATGGAAACAAATGAAAAAAATAGAGCATATCAATAAGCCTATAAAATGCTAAACAATGGGATTCGAACCCTTAACTTTTTACATAGCTCACGTGCATATTATAACAGTTGCCTTTCTACCTACTGAGCCACCGAGGATTTACATGCCATGATCATTATTTATCGTTTAATCCGTACAATTGTTTTACCTGCAGTGTTATTATTTTTTTCTGAATGAACTTGAATGAATGAATAACGGTATTAAGCTGCTACACCTGTTTTCTATTGGACTCTATCCATGACGGACAATACTCTTACTGTGTGAGATCTTTAGTTTTGACATTGTATAGTGCAGTTGCAGACAACAGTTTAAACTATTTTAGATTAAACATTTTTTGGCTTCTCTATAACTTTTCAACGTTAAATCTTAACAAAATGGTGTGACAATGAAGCAATGTTGAATCAATGTCAATGTTACATAACTTTAAATCTTAAAAGGGCCTTATGATAGCTGTAAGCTGACTTAGTGTTGGCTTAGATTTGATTACAACCAGAATGATTGAGTTCATTTACTTATAAATATACATATTTATATTATGACTGTGTTTATTTCATAAACGTCTTAAAGCTACCACCAACAATAAAGAAATGATATACCGTCGCGCGTAATTGGTGCTGGTATTTGAATGTAAAAACATTAGAACAAATATGTTACGTTTTTGGTAAACACATAGAGGAACGCAACGTGGTGTCAAATCAAAGTTGCCTTGGTAGTAATCCAACGCTTTGTAGCTGCAATGTAGTTTGATCTTACCCAGCTCCACATTTTGGGAATACTCTGGACCTGAAGAACGAAGATTGTCGACATAACAAGTATGCTCCAATAAGACTTGCAGATGTAAACAGGCATCCACCGACAGTACTTCCGGCAATGATGACAGTGTTCATGTCACAATAGTTGACATCTTGATTTTGATTCAGCAATAAACTTTGTGCGGTCGACATAGTTGTGAGAGTCGCCATAGTTGATGTTGAAATAGGATCACAACATGATCCAGGGTCTCCTGGAATAAAATATATTGGCCAGCTCATGAGAAAATGGTACTTAGGCTATCATTTTTTATTAGTTGATTTACGGAAAAAATCATATTTAGGGTGGGGGGCGAAAAAAAATAAATGAAAAAGGTTTTGAAAATGACCAGATAACTGGTCATTTTCAAAGCTGTTTTTTAATATCTGCAGGAAAAAAACACACGGTAAAACTAGTAAGGTAAACCAACAGTCTGTATTAAATCTTTTAATATTTTATAATTTTCCTAACAATCTGGACAGTATAATCACTTTTAACAGTGTCACTCTCCAAAATACACAGACAGAACTTCAAAAATATATTAGGATTCGTAAATCAACTAATTACAAAAATCTGGCCTTATTGCATATGCATTATAGCACTCGTTAGCCATGCATGTGCAGTCATTTATAGGAGTAAGAGGCCTAAATTCTGGTCCAAGCCTTCATCTTCATCTGAGCCACGACATGTGATTTCCAAGAATGTGGCATTTTGACATGAAAAGACTTAGATGAGTCTCCTTTTAAGCTTACAAACTCCAAAGGATGTTCGGTCAGTAGCTTAACATTCATAGAATATTCAAGGGGCTAGCCAGAAAGGCTCTGATTAGACTGCGCATACGCATATGCTGGTCTGAGTCTTTGCTTGTCGCACATACCACATTGTTGGAAATCCCATGTCGCGGCTCAAAATTTTGATTTATTCTCTTCTTTGTATACAAGGTCGTCGTCAGCGGTCCGGTCACTTTTTTTGCCCGAAATGGTTCTTTTGTGTACCCAAAGCTTATCTTTTGGTTGAAAATGTAGCATTGAGTTCTCACAAAAACCGCCTCAATATGACGGTATTTTGAGTACCCATGACTTATGTTTTAGATTGAGAAATAGGGAATAAATAAATATTTTTTATTACACACTTTTATCTAATGGCCTGAGAATGCTGTGCACTGGTTATATATATACGCTTTGTGACAAACTATTGCATATATTTTGTACAGCGAGCTACAATGAAAGAGAAGAGAAAACCAATCGAAACCGGGTCGCATCTTTATTAAACAGCCTTTAAACTGAGCAAAGAGAAAAATATTGCAATATTTCTTCAAAAGAGCCATTTTACCCTAGTTTTGGTTGATGAAGCGTACAAGGGAACAATATACGTTTTAAAAGTTATTGAATATGTCATTATGATTTGCCTCCTCTAGTTTAAGCGTATTACTTGACTTTTCGCTTACTGAAAAGGCGGCAACTTTAATATTCATATCTGGGTGTGGTTGGGCAATTTCATCTTCTAAGGAAGGGAAATCAGGTTTTATTTATAGTTTGGTAAAGAGTTATTAAAATTTTTGAGCCGCGCAAACGTGCGTGCATTTCATGAGCGCGTAACCGTAAAATTTCTTAACCCTTAAAGCGCATAATCACAAAATGTATGTTTTTGTCGTCCACTAAACTATTTAAAGCCTCATAGATAAACAGTGTGGACCCAGATCAGACTGCTCCTGTAGGAGCAGTCTGATCTAGGTCCACAATGTTTGCCTCCCAGCTTATGTTAAATAGACATTTTCAGATGCAGTTATCTTGCTGGCATTTTAAGGACTAAATAATGACTGAGGTTGTGGCACAAGATGATACAGTTACTTTTGAATAAAACCACGCCTCATTTTCAGCTGTTACCTATGTCTAAGGTTGACTAGTCCTAATTACATGTACGCATTCATGAGGCGCCGCCTTTACAGTAGGCGAAAAGTTAAGTAATATACTTAAAGCCTGACGCATAGAGGCTCGAATCCTGTCGTGACGTTTTTTTTTATATATTTTTTTTCTTTTCTTTGTCATTTTCATTTTCTCTTCCAATTTCAAAAACATGTATACGTATGCGAATCAAAATTTATGGTGCGTTTCAATAGTTATGAGCATTTTTACTAAAGGACCTTGACCTGCAAAAATGATGCTCGGCTAAACCTCGTCATTATTTTGCATACCAGTGGCTGGTCAATGTTAAAATACATAAGTTTGTAAACGTTGATCCAAATATATCATGCGGTTCAAGAGTTATGATTATTTTCACTTACAGACCGCAACCGGCTGAAATGATGCTCAACAAACCCTTGTTTACCAAAAAAAAAGGCTGATACACATGCTAGTGGTTAGATAATGTTTACATGCATTTGTATGCAAAACCTTATTAAAATATACTATGTGGTTCAAAAGTTATGAGCATTTTCACTTACTGGTAGCGGACGAACGGACTCACATAGTAATTATAGTGCTGACCCAAGGGTGGTGCAATATATGTAGTGTATATTCCATGCTGATACATGTTAAAATGGCAACAATTGTTGGCATTTTATATTTTATCAGCATAATAAATTTCATACTCAGATGAAGTTGTATAACCTCAAGGCCACTTACCTAGACAAACATTGAATATACCAATACAGACCCCTGTCACCCAAATACCATTCGGTTGTATTCCGTATCTTTCACTAGGAGTCGCCTCTTCCTGTTTATCATAGTACTGACATGAAGCGTTTGATCCCAACTGATCCACTTTATACCACCTTTACCAACTTTAGCATGAAATATTCCATGATGTGCAAGGTCTACACTGATGTAGGTGGTATAAATTAGTTATACCATGTTTGTCCACCTGTACGTAAGATAATCCACTCGCTAAAGCTCGTGGATTATCTCCACGTACAGGCGGACAAGCCATGGTATAACTATTACGTAACTGATAAGACGGCCAAGGATGTGGTAAATTCACAATCGCTTTCCTCTGCAGTGCTTATACCACACGCAACAGTTACCCAAACACCAGTGCAGGGTATTGGCGTTGATCCTGAAGGCGAACAGTAAAGCAAAGATGCATGTACATGTAGGAAAAATAATTTAAATAGATTAGAAATTAATTTATCATATGACGTCGAGTCTGGGAGTGAAATTACCCATGCAATAAAATCGATAAACCACAAGTGGTTTATAGATTTTCGGGAAATGTCATGACGTGCATTACAACGTTGCGTACATAATGAGAAAATTATAACGTTTTTACGGCAGAAATGAGATTTAAAAAATCTTGATTACATATGATAAATAGAATCTAACATTCTTGCTCTTGTTAAACTCGTTGCGAAAAAGAGATAACATCTCTATTCCCCAACTCGTTCAAACTCGCGGTGCCATGGAGTTGTCTGCGGTTTGTGATTGTTGTATTTCCTGATCATACTCACTTACTATTTCAGAAGTATTCAAATCTGTATCCCTTACATATTCAATAGCACAGTGTACGCTTTGATGTTGTGATTATCATCGTATTTATGCAATATACGATTGATATTTTGGATCTTTTAAATAACAATTGAATGTAATATACAGTTTGTGTCAGCATATCGCTCCACGGGGATGGAACTTAGGGGTTTATTTTTACTCATGTTCAACGCGATAACAGGATCAAGCAGTACGCTACATTTTGTAGCTCATTCTTCTAACTTTTGAAGTATGATATTGAGTCGAGCTCAAATGCTTGGCTCATAAGGCAAGATCAATTATTGTGTAGGGACATAAAAGTAAGTAATTGTTTGTTTGTTTGTTTTTGTTGCTTTACTTCCCATGTCAACAGCTATGGTCATTGCGGGACGGTCAGTTCACTTAACCACAATTTTTCCTGGGCAGGCTTGAGCAAGCGGTTAACCAGTAATTTGTGCACATACTTTCGCTTGTAACTGACAACAACCCTTCTTGAATAAATCAGCGGAAGGGAGGAGAATGACCGTAGAAATTATTTCATGATCAATCTCCACGAAAGTATGGTACCGGGCCGGGATCAAACTCGCGACCCCTGGATCTGCAAGTAAGAGGCAATGATCAGAAATCGATACAATTAAGTATAACACCAGTCCCTTCCGGCATATAACCACTAGGCCGCAAAGAACTATCAAGAAAGCATGACAAGCGTGAAGCATAAATAACTAAAGTGATCACAAATTTACTATGTGTTGGAAAATAAGTTGTAGTTGTTGTTGTTGTTGTTGGGTCAGAAGCGTTTAGTCTTCAGGCTTATTAGACGGATGGCTGAGAATGGGTTTGCTCCCCCCCCTAGGGAATTTTGCAGACATATCCTATCTTGTAGAGAATTGAAAACCGAGTCTTTTAAGAGATGTTTGCACTCTGTGCTCCGGGGCGTTAGTCTGTAAGAGCCTGTAACATACGTTACTTAATCAAACTAAGAAAAAGTAAATTGAAAGTTTGGGCTACAAATTAAAGACATTAAAATATTTATTTTTAAAAATCATTCAAATAGTCTGCATACTGGATATCTTAACTACATATGACAGCCATTTGAACAAAATTGCCGCTTCCTAAGGTGTCATATGCGTTACATAAATCAGATAACCCATTAAAATTTGCAAGTGAGGCTAACATCATTTACATTCACAATCTCTCTGTGTGTTTTGCAAAATGTTTTTAACCATGTCTGACTAGCTTATGCAATTGGCTAACAGAAAAATTAAAGTTTGTTTCCCTAGCTTGAATATTTTTTCTGTAATAAGCAATTAAACAACCCTACCCCTACCCAGTTTTAAGGTGAAATGTTTGGTATTAAAACTAAAGTAAAAATAGTTAAAAAATATTTGCAGTTGATGAATGTGTTTCATTGTTTGGGATTTATTTGCTTATATGAAAAGACTCATAAATCTGCAAGTTTGTTGCAATTTTTTAAATATCAGAGGCTGTAACATATGTTACCTGGTGTAATAAATGGGCAAGCTCATTGTCTTTACATAAGATATGCCTAAAAAATGTTTTAATCTCCTCGAGGGAATTTTGCAGACATATTCCTTCTTATAGTACAACTCAAGCTGCATCAAATAAGGGATGTTTGCACTCTCTATGTTGGGGCGTTAGTCTGAAACAGCGTGTTACATGCGTTACTATATCAAATAAAGGAAATGTAGTTTGAAAGTTTTAGCTAAAATTGTGAAAAAACTTGCAGCTGTTGGATATCTTTCATTGTTTAGGGATTTTAAACTGGCTCCTTTGATAAAGACTTATATATCTGCTAGTTGTCATCAAGTTTTAAAGATCAGAGAGCGTTACATATGTTAGCGTGATAAGTAAAATCATCGAACAGTATTTTGACATCAAGCTGAGTAAGGGCCTGCTCCATCCTAATCCCCTTTGGAATTCTGCAGACAAATTACATCTTATGTAACCACTCAAGGTGCATTTAATAAGAAATGTTTGCACTCTGTAAGTCGGGGCGTTAGCCTGTAACAGCTTGTTACATATGTTACTATATCAATTTGAGAATAAGAAATTTGAATGTTTGAGCTACTTAAAAAAGACATTAAAATTATCTAATATATTGACATTCTTATAGTCTTTATACTGGATGTCTTTACTACATATGGAAGCTGTTTAACAATAATACGGCTAACTGTGGTGTTATGTGCGTTACATGAACCTAATTATAATTTGAAAGCTATAATTGTGGCTATCGTCATTTAGTTAAACAACTTCTATGACTTGGTTTCAAACTGTTTTATTAGATTTTACAAACATATACTCAATTGATGAATAGGAAAAGCCAAGTTTGCTTTTCTATCTTAAATATATTGTCTTATAGGAGCTAATACACAGCCCTACTCCCAGTTTTACAGAGAAGCGAATTTTGTTATTACCATTTAAGTAAAACACATGAAAACGATTACAGCATGTGGATATTTTTAATTTTCTTAGTCTGTCTTGCTCATATATCTGCAAGATGTCATTAAGTTTAAGATCAGGACACTTAATGTGTACTTATAAGTCTTAGGTGCCAAAACACTAGAAATTATATTCATTTCTGATTATCAAGCCCATGGAATGTTTTTACAGATGTTATCAATGACCTTTTGGACACATTTCCTAATACGTGCATATAATGCTAAATATAGAGCCCAAATAGAAAAGATAGTTTTTCATTTTTACAAGAAAATACAATAAATGAAATGGTCCAAACTATTTCTCATCGATTTAACACTAATGTTAAACGTTTGTCGTTGTCTGCTTCTGTGGTAATCATTATTATCACACGCCTCCTTGCAACTAGTAAAATCATCACACAATATTTCAATCATTTACTGTTATTCAATTTTACCACCAGTCCACTCAAAATTGATGAGCCATTATCAGCTTTCCAATTTTGCCATTTATGGCTTGGAACATTCGGAAACTGATATGAATTCCTAATAGTTGGCTCTTTGAGTATGTGTTTCAAGTGATACTCTGCAAGTAGGAGAAAGACTTAAGCTTTACAAGGAGAAAAACTATGCCATTAAGAGCAATGAGTACCTGGACTGATGTACCTTGATATTTCTGTGATAAATAATCATATCTTAGCTGGCTAACTTTTATAAATGTAGCCTTTCCATACATGCAACCCACATATTTTCATCTAATAATGTCTCTGCACTTATTATCTTTCCCCAACCATTCAAAAACTTATTTGAAGTCTAAGTTCTTCTGAAGTGCTGAAACCGAGGTAACTCTTTCCCTTCAGATAAACAAACTAGATGTATCACAGCAGGTAAAGCAATGAAATGCAGGATGAACAGAGCGCAAATAGACCCTTTCAATTCAATGATTCACTAAGTTTCTAAGATAAGAGCGCTTATTAAAGGATGTAACATATATAACTCGTCATAATAAATGAGCCAGGGCATTGTCGTGACATCCTTTTTGATTTCACAGTCAGAGGCAAGTGTTTTCAATCTCAGTGTTTTCAATGGATCATGAAATGAGGCACCTTATCAACTTGTTTACTCTGTATAAATCTTCCATAGAGCATAATACAGAACTACTGGTTATCCCATGCTACCTATAGTCCACTTTCCTTCTTTTGAATGCAACAGCTAATGATAAGGCTGTAAAAACTGTGAAATCATAAGTTTTACATTATTTTAACACATGCTTCAATGTACTGACATCAAAAAACAACCTACTGCAAACATAATTGATGGCAATGTCCAACTTCATATTCTTTCTCTTATACCAGATAACTTTCAAGGTGTTGTTTCAGACGGTCTGCCAAAACCATCAAGAGTCAACATTGTAACTAAAAAAGACTTAAAAAGTTCTTTGGGCGTAGCAAAATACTATTGATCTAAGGCCTGAGGACTTAAGCACCAAAAGACTGGATAGGTTCCATGGCAAATGATGCAAAAAAGCAGCCTATCAAATTTCTGTTTGACCAACGTCAGAAATCTTAAAGTATTCTTAGAGGTACATGGTAGAGACATAGATTTTGCAAAATCAGAGCAAAGCTATCATTTGACTAGCACGGATGCAGATGCAGCTGCAGTTAGATTGCTCTTGCCACTTCACAGGAAGAGATATATAGAGATATATACCAGAGTCAAACTCCATTGTATGCATATATGTGAAATGGCATTAAACCCATATTTAATCAGGTGTTTAATCCCATGTCACTGACATGCTGTTTCTGCTTTTGAAGAATGCTAAGGATTCAATTTTGGAGTCAAGTTGTTTGACGCTGGCACTGGCCACACATACAAAGAAAATTTAGTCTTTTGATGGCAAGAGAGGAGGATCACACGAAATGCTTATAAGTGATGTTTGTCACAATTACCAATTTTAAAAAGTTATCTTAATTAATGTAACACATATAACACCATAGGAAGCTGTATATTTGTTAAAAAATCTTTTCTTATGTATCAAAGGTATTCAGCATGCAAACTACATGAATAATTCAAATGAATAGATAGTTTTATGTCTTCTTTCTGTTTCTCAGACTTTCAATTAATTTATTCTTAAATTGATATGGTAACATACGTATCATACCATTACAGGCTAAACCCCTAGTTAATAGAGTGCAAACATCTCTTATTTGTTGCAGCTTGAATTGTTCTTTAAGGTAGGATATGTCTGCACAATTCCCAAAGGGGTGGAGAGGAACAGGATTGTACTCAGTTTGCAGTCCTAATACAATGCTATGATTCTACTGGTTGTGATGAAATGGGTGATTATTTTGCCATAGAAGCAGACACAATGATAGACATTGTGAGGGTGACTTGAATAAAGATTGTTTTTGAATAATTTTATTTAATAGGTATATTTATTAAATTGTGTCATTTAAATGAGAAGTATTATTTTCTATCTATATGTCTATATATTTTAATATTATAGGCATAAGGAAATATGTGATTAAAAAGGTTATATATAACATAGGTAACGCAATTCCATAGGCTTGTTATCAGCAATGACTGTAATTACTAAGACTAAGGCACCAGAGGCTAGAGATTAATAGGAAAACATGTGAAAAACGGTATTTTTCTGAAATATCATCTCTTACTTCCAAGAAAATTTCCTAGCTCATTCATTATGCCATGTAACATACGTTACATACTTTAATAAGTGCTCTGATCCTTATGGCACACTTGCAAATGTATGATTCTTTATTGCATTAGCAAGACAGTGCCAAAAATGTAAGATATCCACGAGCGACAAATATTTTCATATATGTTTCTTCAATAATAGATACCAAAATTGGATACTTAAAATTGGGGGTAGGGTTGTTTAATAGCTCATATAAAACAATGTATTGAGATAGAAAAGCAAACTTTGTTTTTTCTATTAGTCAAATGAGTATTTTAGTAAACTAAGATTAAAACCACTTGTAAAAATGCACAGATTGTCTGTAAAATGAATGATGTTAGTCATGATTTCAACTTTGAAAGGGAAATTTAATCTATGTAACGCATATAACACCATTGAAGGCTGAAATTTTGTTTGAAATGCTGCTTTTACGTAGCTTAGGCATACAGCTTGCAAACTACATAAGAATTTTGAATTAATTAGATGGTTAAATGTCTTCTATCTGTAGCTCAAACTTTCATTTTGATTTTTTCCTTAGTTTGTTACAGTAACATATGTAACAGGCTGTCAGAGACTAACGCCCCGGAGCACAGAGTGCAAACATCTCTTAAAAGATGCGGCTTGAAATTTTCTTCAAGATAGGATATGTCTGCAAAATTCCCTAGGGGGGGGGAGCAGGACCTTTTTTAGCTCGAAGTCTATATGTATTTTATCGTTTCTTGTCTCTTCCCCACTGTACCGTTGGTTGGTTTGCAGTGTGTGATTGTGGCATTCCCTTGTCATACTCACTTAATTTTTGGTATGGAAGAAAGCTGACTACCCTGTTCTAAAATGCCCAGTAAATGAGGGTTCTGGTTTCCACTTCAAGACAATAAATATATAAATGAAATTTATAAAATAAAATGATTTTGATGCAGGCACAGGTCTGTAGTTGAGACGCCAAAGATACTTCATCTGATATTGTTTAAAGAGACTAAGTCTGCAACTATGAACATTTTTCGATTTTTTTTATTTTCTTTTTATATCATTTGTTAAAGTAGAATTAAGTTATGTTTTCACAATAAATCTGTTCACAATAGCTGAAAACTGCATGGAAAAGTGAATTATCCTATAAACCAGGTGTGTTTTTCTCTTCTTGTTAATTAATTGCGTCCCTCAAATAATTATGGACAGATAATTTCAGCTTAAATGCTATTGTTTTGATACTGATAATTTGTTAAGATTTACGAAATTGGTAAAATGTATACCTGAATTTTAGTTTTTTATACTGTGTTCTTGAAAAATAGAAACATTAGTTCTAAAATTAAAAGATCAAAAGTTACAGACAATGCAGCTTTAAGATGGCCTGCAGTTTCTGATTGTGGCATTTCTTGGTCATACTCGCTGACTTTTCGGTATACAAGAAAGCTAAATATACCTGATTACCCTGACCTAAAATGCCCAGTAAATGAGGGCTCTGGTTTCCACTTCAAGACTATGTACTTTTAAAAACAAGTTTGAAGCAGATACAGTAAAACCTGTCTAAAACGGCCATTCACAAAAATACCACAAATTGTTTTTCAAGACCAATTATCGCTTAACGCAGGTCAAAAGTATTGCAGAATGCTCCAAGGCGAGCATTCTGCAATACTTTAGAGCTTCATTAAGCTACCATATGTCATTAAAATCTTTATTTAGTCTTTTTTAAAGTTGCCATTTTGCACAGGTTTTACTCTACAGGTCTGTAGTTGAGACACCAAAAGGTACTTCAACTAATATTGTTTGGGTTGGTTTACGTTCGTATTTGTGCAGTGTATATGCGAGCAAAGACGGCTCTGGTGATACTGCGCAGATAAAAGCCTTCTTCCGAGACTGACTCTAAGTAGCTGGTTATGTTACTTAACAAAATCTTGAATGCTCGCCCAAGATTTAGACTTGAATTTTAGACTGCCCAAACAGATATTACATGTATCTGGCATCAAACCCTTTGAAAGTTATATTCATTAGAGACCTTGAAACCGTTCATTCAAACCAAGTTTATGGAAAGCATGGTCCAGAGTGTCAGATAAAGCCAACATTTCAGAAAACTGTTCATGATTGCACAACAACTGTTTTCAAAAATATGGATATTGCATATGCAATGTGTAGTACTACAGAGAAAACAAGGTGTTAAATGATTCAAAATTCAACTTAACTTTGATTTGTGATTTGACATTTTAGTGGTTACAAAATTCCGGTTTCCTCATATAACATACAGATACAAGCAGAATCTAAAATTCTCCTCGGAATAATTAAGTGTATTAAAAACTTAGAAAGCTTAGAATCAGTTAGTGAGTGTTTTTTTTAAATTATGAACCGGTACATATATGACTGTACATGTAATCGAATTATTTAAATGTATACATTGACACTGAGCAAGATTCTAATTGGTCACCTTACATTTTATGTTATTTTTGAAAGTAAGGTTCGGCTTTACAAAATTCATGCTTATATAAATCAACCAATGTATTTCTATAATTCGACATGCTATTTAATTTTAAAATGACTGGTATGCCTTCCACAGACGATACCAGAGTAAAGGTACCCTCATTTCAAAAAGTCACATATAATCCTACAATATGAAATATTCCACAGAGGTGCCATCCATTTTTTGTATTTTTGTTTGTATGAAAATGTTCTTGAAGACAAACACACTTCAAATGATTCGCTTCATTTAGACTCCTCTTTTCTGTTACGTAATAGCATAATGACAAACACTACCAGCAGCTAAATCATTGATATTCAGCATTTTGCATGCTGTTTACATAGGAACTTCGCACTGTTTGTACGCCTTATTTTCTGTGATACGGTATCGAAATTTTCAACAATTACGTATCACTACTGGACATCACTATTCTAGTTTGAAAATTGAAGACAATAATGCGAAGTACCGTCAAATTGACTTTTTAAGCTTTACGTTCAAACCGGAAGTGCACAGCAGCAGTGAATGTTTGTCATCACAAAATGAACGAATCAAGTTCTGTTCTGCTTGGTCTATCTGGTCAGGTAAAACAAAATGCATACAACAATTTTTGCCCAAGCTACTAATGAATTTTAAAAATCTCAAAAAATGTGATACTTTAAAAAATACGTAAAAAGTCTACTTTAGTCAAAATTTCAAGTGTTTGATGTTTTTTGAAGTCGACTAGACCAGTCTATTACCACCTGAACTTAAATTTGATATAAAACTTCAACCAAAACCATTTTTCTTCAAAAAAGCATATTTTTGCATTTTTAACACAAAAAAGCGTGGATGGAAAGACATTTTTTTCTGAAAATAAAAACCGCTTAACTTTTTCCCATTAAACTACACATTTATAGGCAAAAATTCATTTCAATGTTATAAGCGCTTGATCAGAAAAAATAAGTTTAAAAAGTTACCAATTAGAAATTTTGTTCAGTGTCCATGTAGATGTTACTATGAACTTACAGAGACTTAAACTGATTGGTACTTTGGAATATTTTTGTTCTAAAAGCGGCAACGGCGTAAATGATAACGAAATCATCTGCATATATATGCGCAAATGTTTAGTGCTTCGATCGAGAGATCTGCAAAAATTGTACAAAACAAAAAAAAAACACGATCAATTACATGCACCTACCAAAAGATAATGGAAAGCCACGCAACAAAATGATGCTAGCCATGATACGAAATATCCCTTGATACATGTTGTATTAATTTGCGATCACACTTGTGCGATTATTTTCATTGAAGTCTTAAAAATAATTGCAAGGTTATCAAATGATTTATGCGACTATAGTAATGTCATTGAATCAGAGTTGACTGTTTTCTTCCAAAATAATAGTGCATTAGAAATAGTGCCATATTCGTAGTTCGTCGCAAAGTACGGAAGCGTATCAGGTGCATAAAGAAATAAATGAAGGCAGAAAACTAAAAAATTAGGTTACAGATTTTATAAAAGCATAACGGCTTTCTTCTGGATCCCATTTCTTTGTACTTGTTTGTCAATTGTACTGTCAAGTGTATACAAATTATATGAGATGTGACATGTAATTTCCGACAATTTGACAAGTGTAGACTCAGACGAGCCTGTGCAGTCCCCTTTTAGGCTTAGAAACCTCAAACGGTGTTCAGTCAGTAGCCTATCACTCGTAGGATATTCGAGTGACAAGCAAAGGCTCTGGTCAGACTCTATGACGGTTCCGGCTTAAAGACTTATCTATAGATGAGATAGTTGGGGCCCAAATGCTTTGGCTGTTGTCAGGCCCACCGAGGTTTGCCTGTTGGATTTCTTTTGCTCCGGCATTCGGTTTTATGTACTGTTGAGTCCTTATCTTTGCTTTGTATCCTTTCTATATCTTGATTTAAATGTTCTAGGAGATATTCATGGATGAGTTTGGGGTCTTTTATGCAAACCAAACATCTATGTGTCTTGATCCACATCTGAACTAAGGATGAGTTAGCGCTGTGAAACTAATTTAAACCCTCCAGTAATGCTTTTTACTGACCGTTCCAAAGCGGTGCTTCTTTTGTAGAGCATTTTGTCATTTGTGTTTTGTGTTTGTCGTGTTTCTTGTCTGTTCATTGCTGCCTTGTGGTCACCTTCTGGGAAAATGCTGACCTCTTGGCTCTCTTGTATGCGACGTTTTTAGTTTGCATTTGTTTCTTTCCATGTGGTGTCCTGGGTCAGGTGTGGTACTCGTATCGATTTCTGATCTTTACCTTCTTTCTTACGTTTTAACAAGTTTTTTCCGCTTGTGGTGTCGTAAAACGCTATCACGTAAATTCAGCTTCTTAATTTGAAATTTCGGCATAAGGTCTCTGTAATTACCGCTTTTTTATTCAAAACATCAACTTGTCTCAAAATTCTTGTAACCTTGTAAATTCGACTTATAAATTCGATATGTTGCGGTTCTGAACTTGATGGCCTGACTTAATATTTAACATGGTATTGATTCGCGTCTGGAGTACAGCAAACATTGGGCCTAGTCTCGAGAACACTGTTCTTTTGGGAGCACATGTACGACAACATTGGCTAAGCTCCCATGTAGCAGTATACGCACGTGCGTAATAAAAATAGTAACACTAAAGGGAGCTCACCTAATGTGGTAAAAGTGATTTTGCATACCTTAAGGAACTACAATGTACTCTTGAAGGAAATAATTCGCGCCTTCTAGTAGCAAATACTTTCCTTTCAGAGAAGTTCCCACTTTGAAAAGGAGCGTAATTATAGATGATCATTGCTTGAAATAGTTTTCTCCCTTTGATGTGCGTAACTCTTTCAGCGTTCTGGCTTTGCTATTGGACAATGTTAGACACAGTACAGACGTCACTAGCTAGTCTTTTCAAAGTCTGTATATCAAGTTTATCCGCGCGAATAACAAACTTACATTGTATCAATTTGCGCGAATGCGCTGGCTGGTCGACGCAGTTGTTGTAAGTTGCAACAAAGCCAGGTATTCTCGCGAAAGGCCACTTGAAATATTCACTAACGTTTAATGTATATTCTACTAAACAATTAAAAACACTAATCACAAAGAGGGCAATATAATTTTATATTGATATATAAAATCCAATCAGAAAAAGGCAAACGGTTTAGATAGATCAAACGATAATTTGAAAAATAGAGAAAGACATATACTGAACGAAACTTCTAAACCGCCAGTTAACAAAACACTTTTTTCAATATAGCTCATTTATCATAAAACTGTTTGAAATGATATTTGACACAGTATATTTGGGCACATGTATCCGTCGATGATTAATAATAGCAAAGTTTGATTCAATAAAGATGTTCATTTATGTGTAACGATAGATTACTAATACAGGTTTTGCACGTGGCACACGATTCTCATTGTTTTTCGCCTTGTGTATACTCGTATTTTTATCAAAAACTATCCGACAACTTTATTTTATCACAAAATGCCAACGTTTGGGTTGTATGAGTATAAGGTAGAGGGGTCGGGTTGTAGGTTCACTCGAAAACAGGGCCTCAATGAGACTGATTCATGATTTATCATAAAAGTTTTACATGTTTTGATATAGCCGAAAGTTTACAACACATCCTGTTCATTTTTCATTTTTGCACTCGTATGACAAGAAAAATTGACAAAAACTGAGTATAACGTATGTTATAAAATGTCCTGTATAGTCCACCATACTTTGGTATGGTGATTCAAAAATGCTGCATTGGAACGTCGGAAGTGTCGAAATTGATGTGCAGTACACGGTTTATGGGTGATGGATGTTTCAATAATACTGTAGACAAAACCTTTTATTGCCATAAACACGTTTCTGTTTGTGTTCTTTTAGACCATATGGGCCTCCATAGGAGCACTAAATTGCATGAAAATTGCTACTTAGTACATAATAAACATGATAGTGTTCCATAATGTCCACGTACAGCACCAGAAAGTTTCAATAATATTATGGACAAAAAAATGGCATCTCCATAAAGCATTCTTGTTTTGGTGTTGGTTTATGTAATAAGGGCTTCCATAATGACATTGTGGATTACCTCCAAATTCCTACTTGATACAAGCAGACCCCAAAAATGTTCAATAATGTCCATTTATAACACAATAAAGTTGTTTTTTATATTAGGATCCTTGAATACTCGATTTTAAGTGATGAGTTCAAATATTAACGTTTGTGTGAAAATAAAAAACGATGGTGCCTTTAAAGCGGCTAAGTCTGCAACTATGAACATTTTTCGAAAAAAAATATTTTCTTTTTAAATCATTTGTAAAAGCAGAATTAAGCTAAGTTTTCAAAATAAATCTGTTCACTATAGCCATGATAGCTGAAAACTGCATGGAAAAGTGAATTATCTTATAAAAACAGGTGTTTTTGTCTTGTTAGTAATTATTTGCGTCCCTCCAATAATTATAGACAGTCAAGTTTTAACATAAATGCTGTTGTTTTGATACAGATAATTTGTAAAGATTTACGAAATTGGTAAAATGTACACCCGAATTTTTTTTTTTCCTGTGTTCTTGAAAACTAGAAACATTATTTCAAAAATAAAAAGATCAAAAGTTACAGACTATGCAGCTTTAAATAGTCTATCAATTGAGCATGATGATTTCAATTTACGAAAATGAAATTTTGACAGGTTCTGTTCAATTGATTTATCCATATTGAGTGTAAATTATAGCCATGCATGTATCATATGCGAAAATATCGAGTGGCGGTTTAGAGGTTTCGCTCAGTATACATTATCTTAAAATTGAAGACTAGTTTCATTCTTTAGGACGATGAGGTAAATTTTCTCAAAAGCATTCAGAAACTGCGCCTAATAGTATATCAAGTGTATTGGTGAAATGCACGAAAACAGAGTATTTTTCACACGGGGGTAGCAACTTTGCAAGCGATTTTCCGAGCCGTCAAGCATGTCAGAATTCTGTTGATCATGTTTTTGAAGATCAAATTTATATTTTTCTTATAACTGACCAAGATTTACGTTTTTGTACTAACAATAACGGTATTATAAGAATAGATATCGAGAAAAATGTTCTATATTTATGTTACGGCCCAACTGGCAATAACTTCCCAACTCGGAATATTTGGTTGTTCCTAGTTCGGACGTCCCATTTTAAAATCGGAAATCCCTGTTTCCTGTTTACCGGTGGAGGGCATTAAACAGCTGTTCAATGTCCAAGAGCTTTTTTTATATTTAATTTGAGAATAGCAAGAGTGGAAAACAACCTAAACTGCCGGTGCAAGGTTCGCAGATACAAAAACAACAACTACGTTACTTACACAAAGTTATACTATTGTTGGATTTGCTGGTGGTCAGGAAGTATCAGTTTTCGTGGTCATACTATTCTCTGTTTATTTTTATGCTTGACGTCTCAGCATCATGTGCGGCTCCAGAGGGGGATAGGGGTCCGGACCCCCCCCCCCGGATAATCACAAGTTATATTCACAAGTTATATGGGTTTCTTATAAAACTTTCTATCGGGACGCCCCCCACCCCCGCCCACTAGAAGTGTTGGACCCCCTCTGATATCTTCGACAATTAGTTTTCTCTGAAATAAACCTCCGGACCCCCTCTGTATAACTGTAAACTAAGTCGAGGACTAAAAACAAAAAGTCATATCTTTCACAACCCAGGAGTCCTTGAATCGCATGTTTTTGTGTTTTGTTTTTGTTTTCAATCAGTACATGACATACCTATTAATATACAACACTGGGATAGGAAAAGCCGGGAAGTGCCGGGGGAAGGTGTGACCTGAATTGTCAGTCTGTATTTACCAATTGAATGATTCGAAGGATATGTACAATCTGCAGGTAAAGCAAAATGTGGATGATGACTGACAGGACTTATTACTGATGTGAGGACAATGTAAAATTTACGCGAGACTTTCAAGCATCCATAATTCCGTCTTAAAATAAATTGAAAGTAAAATTAGACCAAATGAAAAAATAAAATAGGTAGATTCACAGAAACTGCCACATCTGGTTGAAAGGCCCCACATTATAACTTTCTGAAAAAGTGCACATTTGATCAAACAGTAATGGTCCGGCAGTACCGGATTTTAACGACTCTGACGCCGTCCATTTTGGGTAATTTTGGTTCTTTTCGCCATCCATTTCGGCCAAACGTTGCAGCCATAATTTTGTCAGATTTCCCCTGTTTTTGTAAGTTATCGAGCTGAAAAAGTGTAAGTTTTTAATTTCTTGAGTGAAATCTAAACTGTTTGATGTGCTGATGTTTTCCTTATCAATATTTTTTTTCACATGACAAGATTGATATCGAAGGAATAAAATAACAAGTACAACCTTTATAAAAATGGCACTCCTATTTTTAAAAAAAATATCGCATCCGAGGGCCTGAACAAAAAGGAAAAATAAAACCCTCCGCTGCCGCATCTGTTTTTCAATAAAAGTGTCTATTCAATTTTTGGGAGCCTTAAAGCGGAAAAAAGTTGATAAGTGTGGCAGTTGATTGTCAAATTTCTGACTTGCATTTTAGCTCATCTGAGCCATTGGCTCATGGTGAGAATGATCATTGGATGTCCATCGTCAGTTGTGTGTCGTGTATCCTGTGTCGTCAACAATTGACCGGGCCGCGTAGCGCAGTCGGTAACGTGTCTGGCAACAGATGCGAGTCTGGCTGCAGATCCAGGGGTTGCGAGTTCGATCCCGGCCCAGTCCCATACTTTCGTGGAGATTGATCATGAAATAATTTCTATGGTTATTCTCCTCCCTTCCGCTGAATCATTTAAGAAGGGTTGTTGTCAGTAAAAAGCTAAAGTATGTGCAGCAAGTACTGGTTAACTGCTTCATGCGTTGATCCAGGAATTTTCGTCAGGGGGATCCAGGTCAATCTGACAAAAAAGCTCTGACAACGCGGGTTTTTTTTTATTTGATTTGATTTGATTCTTTACGTTCCATCAACAATCTTTCAGTTAAACAGGAACGGGTCTTCCTGGGTTGAACCAGTACTAAGCTAGGATAAATGTGACTTGCTCAAGGACCACAACGCAGTGACGCCGGTGAGGCTCGAACCCGCGGCCCTTCGGTCTCGAGTCAAGCACGTTTTTTTTTTTTTTTTTTTTTTAGTCCTCAGCTTATTACAGAAGTCAAATGGTTAATTTCAATGAAAACTATCATTTTTCAAGGTTCCAGAGGGGTCCAACATTTTCCATGGGGGTCCAACTTTTCCAGGGGGGTCCAATTGCTTATTCCCTATAGAAACCCATATAACTTGTGATTTTCCAGGGGGGGGGGGGGGGGTCCAGACCCCCTGTCCCCATCTAGATCCGCACTTGTGCTTGTTCAAGCTTGCCCATGAAAAAGTGTGGTTAGATGAACTGACTGTCCAGCCTTGGCCATAGCTGTTGACTTGGGATGTAAAGCAACAAAAACAAACAAAAACAAAAAAAAATCATAAACAATTGCTTCAAAGGACAACTTGACAGGAATGATCCTTTTATCGCCTTCTTTAATAATTGTTCAAATGGTTCTGGTCCGTTGCATATTTAAGTCACACAGGCTAAAAATAGATTTTCAAAATGAAACCTTTAACATATGGAGATGGGGCCACGGCTTAAAAGTCTCATCCGACAGACTGGTGAAGCCGGGAATCAAACCTGTGACCCCTAGTTTATAAGGCGAGCAGTTTATCCACTAGGCAACACCACGGTGGCTCCTCAGATGTGTGTGATTTGAAACAAAAAAACACTTGCATATTTTTGCTTTATCAGCAAGTTATCAAATGCTTAACCCTTTAATCCAAAGGCTATTTTTAGATCCACCCATCTTTAAAAAAATAAAGAAAATTTTTGGTGAAGTTTTGAGTAATTTTGAAAATATTATGGAAAATAGAGCATTTGCTCTTAAGGAGCAAATACTCCATTTTCTGTAAAATTTTCAAATAGTACATGATATTTCAAAGGTGTCAAAAGATGTTATCATGGAGTAAAGGGTTAAACTATCCATCAGCAAAAGATCAGTCAAAACAGAGGACTGCTATTTTAATTTTTATAAGTAAATTGCCTGTCTGTCTGTGATTAAACAAGTATTCACAGTTTTAGCTTTTTGTTGTAAAAAGGCCAAAAAACGGGCTGTGTAGCGCAGTTGGTACTCACAGTGTCTTTCTGCAGGTACATTTCTAACTGCAAATCCTGAGGGGTTGCTGGTTCAATCATTTTAATAATTCAGTTGCGATATCTTTTTGGGTTTCATTTCACTTTGGTTATTATTATTTATATGTAATTGATGATCTAAGTGCAAAAACTGTTTGGTCCCTGTCAAGGGTGCTCATCAGGAAAAACACCCCATTACAGTCAAATGTAGTAGCCCAGCATTTGAAGTGTAAAATCAGTATGAAATTAAATGTGCCTCCAGCCTAAATTAAAATTTTATTTGTTTCCCCTTACCCGACCGACCCTGAAAAAAGGGCCCTACTCAAAGAATTTTATTTCTATTTTCAGTCAAGAATTTTTTTTAAAATTTCATTGCAAACTAAGAGAATTTTCCAATGTAATCAGTGTTATCTTAGCAAATTGTTTGTGTATTCAATTATATTGCCTATAGTAGGACTATATATACAGTTAAACCTGCCTAAAATGGCCACTCAAAAATATACTCAACAAAGGTCGTTAAGACAAATGGGCGATAAATGCAGAGCATTCTGCAATACTTTTGACCTGCCATATGCGATAATCTGTCTTGAAAAAACAAACAATTTTTTGTATTTTTTTTGAGTGGCCTCTTAAGACAGGTTTTACTGTATACAATTAAGTTTAATGGGTATCCAATTTGAGAAGTTAAAAAAATCGACCGACCGACCCATACCTGTAAAACAGGGTCGGGTGAGGGGAAACAAAAATAAGGATGGCCCCGAAAGCTCATGAAAAGAGTATCCTAATCTCACTGTAGGTTTTGTATTTCTGGTATTTGCGGCTTCTTTTATAGAATTCAGGTCAAATGATTCAAGCAGCCATTTTCCCTGGTTCATTAACACTACATTCTATCATCAGCTGCAGACCCTGCTGAGAGTTTGATTGCCTACCATGACTGTTAATAGCCATTCTGCCAAAATATTCAATTCTTTGCATGATAAGGGCGATTTTGTCATCTGCTGATAACCCTTGCAAACAGTTAGGACCCACATTAGGCCCAACAAAATGTCGGGCCTAATCTGGATCCAAAGTGTTTGACACTGAAAGCATTTTTCAGAAAAGGTGATTTTGAAAAAAATCAACAGACGACACAAAATCATAAAAATTTACCAAGCGTGCAAGATAATGGTCCTCACTGACCTCGGCGCTTTGATAAAATTAGATATGGTTCTAACATAGCCATATGGTTCTAGCATAGCCTGGAAAACTGAGCAATCATCTATTACAGACTGTAAAGACCAGTGCCTCTAATACATAGCTCTGTCTCATTAGCTACTTGCTCCTTTTATTTATGTGTTTTGGTTACACTTGGCAGGAATGCTGGTATTTTATGCTAATAAAAGCCTTTGCAAACAGTTTGGAGCAGATTAGGACTGATAAAATGTTTGACTTGATCTGGATCCAAACTGTCTGACACCCAGATATGGTATTTATTGAATACAGCTTTGAAAGAGTTGATTCTGAAGACAACAAAAAAACTCCCCATCTCTGAAGAATGCATTAAATATTGCAGTAAGGTGTGAAACTGCTATCAAAACAAATGGTCCTTTATATAAACATCCTCAATTAGGTGTTTGTCCTAATCTCTTAAATGTGTTAAGTCTAAATTAACCATAGTCCTGCTGAGCAGATATGCTTCCTGTTGCTTCAGATTAAGTTATTGGATCATGTCACAGTTTTCAATGCAATCTGTGTATAATTGTGACCTATGATATGCAAACTGGTTGGAAAGATTTACTTTTTAGTAACTTATTGACCAGAACAAGGGTGATACATTTGTAAATCACTCTCAGATTGAATTAATTCAGATGCATATAATATTAGCAATGTTACCTGGTCCTCACTTACCAGTATCAAAGTATGAAAGTGTTTGGAGTAACAATTTAAGTCACAAAATGACCCTAAACATAGATCCTTAAAAGCGTAAAATTGTTATTTGTTCTGTGTCAATTTAAACATGTGTTTTGGGTGCTCAACAGAAACTTCTCATTGAGACGGATCTTTTGAGTACCCACAACAAATGTTTTAGTCAAGTAATAAGGAAAAAAAATTTCAGGTACACACTCTTTTGTTTGTTTGTTTGATTTGATTCTTTACGTCCCATCAACATTCTTTCAGTTATACAGGGATGGGTCTTCCTGGGTTGAACCAGTACTAAGCTAGGATAAATGTGTCTTGCTCAAGGACCACAACGCAGTGACGCCGGTGAGGCTGGAACCTGCTGCCCCTTGGTCTCGAGTCAAGCACTCTACCACTGAGCCACTGCGCTCCCCTAAGGTTCACACTCTTATCTGGGGGCCTGCCTGCATAGAATTTAGATCTTGTTGACCCCATTTGAAGATAACAATGAATATGTACTATATGGACTGTAGCAGAGTTTCTATATTCACCAGATGCATAGAAAAAGGCCTATTAGGTAGATCAGAAAACCCTTACAGTAGCGAGCCAGTAGCAACTGAACAACATTGCCAATTATGTCTAAAAGACAGAGGCATTTATATTTACATTTTAAATCTCGGACAGGACTTTAGTTAAGAGTGTGTGATGAAAATTTAATTTCCTTATTTCTCAACCAAAACATATGTTGTGGGTACTCAAAAGAACTATCTCAATGAGACGGTTCTTTTGAGCACCCAAAACATATGTTAAAATTTGGGTAAGAAAATATTTACAATTTTACGCTGAAATTTTTATCTTAACCTCTGGTGTGATTTAATATCGTTTTAACCATTGGCCCAGTCAATATGAACATTGACCGCCTTTTTGCCAACCATGATGGAAGACTGCCAAAGTATGCATATAGTTGTTACTATTATATAATGGGTAAGAGAGTATTTAAAATTTTTCAGAGTTCTCACTTGGGCTAAAAAAATAAGTGTTTCTTTGGCCATTTTATTTAAAAAACAGATGAGGCAGGCAGGTTTTTATTTTTTATTTCCCCAAAACAGAAGAGACCACTTATTTTTTTATTTCATCGAAAACTAATGCCAGGCCCCCTTTTTGTTCATTTTAAGTATAAAAATGTGGATATTTTGATTTTGACATATGAATAGAATAAATGTGGCCACTTTTTTATTCAAGTCTGAAAAAAAGACAGGTGAGGGGCATTTGAAACAGATGAGGGAGGGCCTGAGAAACAATTTATATTTTTTTATTTGGCCATTAGCTGTGAACTAAGCAGTTTAAAATACTTTCAGGCATAAATTAAAAAAAATATGTGCCTAAGGCCAAAAAGAAGTTAATTGTTTCTCAGGCCCTCCCTCATCTGTTTCACATTCCCCATATGTCTTTTTTTTAGACTTGAACAGAAAGTGAATAAAAAATATATGTAATATGTTATAGCTGTTTCCCATTACGTTTGTGAATCTGTAATGTGCGTAATGAAGCAGGTCTTGCTTTGATACTATGTTTATTATACCCGCTCTTTTCTTTAGAAAAAAAGGGTATATTAATTTCATGTCAAATCCGTCTGTCTGTCTGTCCGTCTGTGCGTCCGTCCGTCACGTTTCTTGTAAATGTATCTCCTCCTAAACCTTTAGAGGTAGCAACTTCAAACTTTGTTGGTTAATAGGTCACATGATGTAGAGGGTACTGGGCAACATTTAGTGTGACCTTGACCCCAAGGTCAAGGTCAAATAATGCATTTTCTTGTAAATGTATCTACTCCTAAATGGTTAGACGCAGCAACTTCAAATTTTGTAGCTGAATAGGTCACTTGATGTAGAGGGTACTGGGCAAAATTTTGTGTGACCTTGTCAAGGTCAAAGATTGAATTTTCTTGTAAATGCTTCTCATCCTAAAGCTTTTGACGTAGTAACTTCAAACTCTGTAGGTGCATATGTCACATGCTGTGGAAGGCACTGGGCAACATTTTGTGTGACTCTGACCTGAAGGTCAAGGTCAAATAATGTATTTTCTTGTAAATGCATCTTCTTAAAACTTGCTGGTGCACTAAGGTCACATGATGTGGAGGGTACTCGGCAACATTTTGTGTGACCTTGACCCCAAGGTCAAGGTCTAATAATGTATTTTTTTTGAAAATGCATCTTCTCCTTAACCATTGGCAGTAGCAACTTCAAACTTTGCAGGTACATAGGTCACATGATGTAGAGGGCAATGCTTCATGTGGCCTTGGTCAAGGTCAAATCAAATATTTCTTGTAAATGCATTTCCTCCTAAACCGTTGGACATAGCAGCTTCAAATTTTGCAGGTG
This sequence comes from Loripinus fragilis, assembly GCA_964019695.1. NCBI lineage: Eukaryota > Metazoa > Mollusca > Bivalvia > Lucinida > Lucinidae > Loripinus > Loripinus fragilis. The sequence continues at coordinate 40,762,060 of OZ026515.1, forward strand.
CATAGGTCAAGGTCAAAAGTGAAATAGTGTACTTTCTTGTAAATGCATCTCCTGCTAAACGGTTGGACGTAGCAACTTCAAAAACTTTGCAGATGCTTTGGTTAGCTCAAAAGCGCGTATTTGCGATGGTGTACCTTTGACTGAAGTCTAGTTATGTTTGGTATCCAAGTAAACAAAGAATTTAAATATAACTGTGGCATAAATCACAAATTGCACCCAGGCTTTCCAGGCATATTTTACCTAAACACACTATGTGCCTACAAGCCCACATAGCTTACACTGAGTACTTTATTAGTTGTTTACACTATCAGACTTATTTAGGCTTCTCCACTCAAAAAAGGCCTGGTGTCTGTCCTTCCATCTGTAGAAAAAAGCTTGTGTACTCCCCAGGGGGGGGGGGGGGTACTCTGATATTTTTATACATACATAGGCTCGGGTCATTTTTTTGGTTCAAAATTTTGAATTTCAATATTTTTGGGGGTTTTCAGAAAAAATAATATTTTTTGGGGGTATATTTTTTTGGGGTCATTACAAAATTGGACTATATTTAGTGGTCGTTGCTATGTATTTTAGGGTCTTTTCTTAAGGTCAAGGTACAGAATTGAGGATATTTTTTGGGGTTGCCAAAATTTCAAATATTTTTGGGGGGTGCTTGAAATTCCTGATATTTTTTTTGGGGGGGGGGGGGGGGGGGGGGGTGAACGGTAGATGCTGGACCCGAGCCTACGTATGAAGAAAAAATGAGAGTACCCCCGGGGTGTACTCAGTAATTTTAGTACCATTTGAGATATTTTGATGATATTTGGTATACATAAATATCAGGTCAAGTCAGTATGTCATGTGCAAGAATGGTTGCTCTCCTTTGCTGCACTTTTGAGTTATCTCCCTTGAATGAACTTTACAGCGGTAAGCTTGTGCGCTCAATAACTCTTGAACCTTTTGAGATTGTTGGTTAAATCCTGAAGTCTCAAAACTAAGCTAATGATTTATGCTTTGCTTACCACTGAGTCAAGTTGGGCCTTGGCAGTTGTCAGTTTAATACTGTACTCTAAAAAAGGATTTGTACTAAGTACAGGTTCACTCACCACTTTGGTATACATGGGTGTAAGTTTTCAGGATTATGCCAGAATTCAGGATTCTGAGGCTGACTTTCTGTGAGTTTTTTCCCAGCATTACTTCAGTTAAAGACAAATGGCCGTTGATACTAACAATATTTTTTGTTGACATTCTGCAAATTTTAAGATTTAAATTTCTTAAGATCAGGATGTTGGTTTGGTTTATTTTGATGTTTTATGTCCCAGTCAACAGCTACCGTCATGTCGTTGCTTGTAAATTACATACTTTCACTCATGGGCATTTTCCGTCATGGGAAGATTTTGATACATGTACATTCACTGACATGCCCATACATGTACTGAGCTATAGACTGCAATGGGATGTTAAATAGGAAAACAAATTTAAAACACATTAAGATGAATTTTATGAATTGCTTTAGTTTGCTCATGTTTACTTTTGGTAATTTCAAGGAAATCAAGTGAATCTGAAATGCAGGCACTTGTCAATCCACACAATCTGCATGTATAAATGTTGAGACCAAATTCACATTAACACTGGCTCAAATCATTCTTAAGGGTCAGTTTGATTTTTTAAATAAAAGTAAACATATTATTTCTTTTTTTCAGGGAAATGGAGACTTGCTGCAGATATTAAAGGATGGTGGACATTAACCTGCATCATCTGCAATTTGTTTAGTCATATGGCACCTGTACAGCATGCCATGATGGTCACTTTTTCTGAAGACTTCAGATATTGGTTCTGTTGATGGCATCCAGTTGGTGACTCTGCTTCATGTACTTATTACTATCTCAGTGCCATCAGGATGCCTTTTACATGGCCATTATACACTTCATTAGATGGATTCATGAGGAACTTTGTTGAAGCCTGAGCAAGACACTTAATTCTCTGCTTTGTATTTGGTTCACCCAGGAAGACAGGAAAACATGAATGCATGACTGAAAAATTGTTGTTGACTGGGATCTATGTTCTACAAAGAAACAAATCAATAAATAGACACATTAGTTGCTGGAATGGAGCCTATATAGATACATTGTAGTGTTACATTACATTTCCAGAGAGATTGAGCCATATTTTAAGTATGGTGGTCTCATCCTTTGGAATGAATAGGTAACCCAAATATTCAGCTCAACCTTTCAAAGGAGAGAGGATTATACATGTATTATACAAGAATTGGACCCGTCCAGGAAAGGACTTCTGGTAAGTTACCCCTTAATGCGCCAATCACAACAAAAGTCGTCTGCTGAAATGTTTAAGAAGCCTCTATGGCAAACAGTGTGTATCCAGATCAGACTGCTCCTACTGTTCTGGGTCCACGCTGTTTGCTTCTATACTTAATTCGTCAGTAATGCTAGGCAATTATTTGCAGCAGACAACTTCAGCAGACGAAATTTTCAGATGCATTTTTTTCTTGGCGCTTTAAGGGTTAACTTATAAATGCACTGTTAACTTAGTAATGTAAAACATGCCATGTGCATATAATGAACTGACAAGCACAATTAAGTACTTAGCATATTCTCACACCCCTAATTGGAATTCTTCGACTGATTTCTAGATGGGGCAATTCCCAACTTGGAATATCCCTAGTTCCAGTTAATTTGGTGTGTTTGCAACATTACATAGGTAAAATCACTGTAGCAAATGATACTTATAGTAGAAACAGACATATAAATTTAGGTACTTAGCATATTCTGACACCTAAAAGTTTTTCATAGAAATATTCATAGATGGGGCATTTCCCAACTAAGAATATCACTAGTTTCAACTTGCTTTTTGCACATGACACACTGTCTTGACCTGATATTCAACATTATTTAGGTTAAGTAACTATGGCATTTATAGTTGAAACAGACATATTAATTTTGGTACTTAGCATATTCTGACACCTGTAATTTGATTCATGAGGATATTTCAAGATGGGACTTTTCCCAATTTGGAATATCACTAGTTTCAAGTGATTTTGTGTGTTTCTAAATTAATTAGGTAAATTAACTGTGACAAATGGTACTTATAGTGGAAACAGACATATAAAAATTTAGGTACTTAGCATAAAAATATGATACCTCTAATTGTATATCATGGAAGTATTTCTAGATGGGGCATTTTGGAACTTGGAATATCCATTGTGCCAGGTGATTTGGTGTGTTTTAACTCTAAATAGATTAAGTAACTGTAACAAATAATGCTTATATTGGAAACCAACAGAGGTAACATATTTTGACACCTCTAATTGTATTTCATGGAAATATTTCTACAGGGCGCATTTTGGAACTTGGAATATCCCTAGTTCCAGGTGAATAAGTGTGTTTTAACTCTAGTTTAAGTAACTGTAACAATTTATATTGAAAGCAGACATATTCTTTTGTTGTATAGCATATTCTGACACATCTAATTGGATTTCATGGAAATATTCCAAGATGGGGCATTTCCCAACTTGGAATATCCCTATATCCAGGTGATTTGGTGTGTTTTCAACTCTAAATAGGTTAAGTAACTGTAACAAATTATACTTATATTGCAGACAGACAAATTAATTTAGGTACTTAGAACTTTCTGACACTGTCTAATTGGACTTCAAGGAAATATCCCAAGATTGGAAGTTTCCAAACTTGGAATATCACTTGTTTCAAGTGATTTTGTGTGTTTCAACATTAATTAGGTAAATTTACTGTGACAAATGATACTTATAGTGGAATCAGACATATTTATGTGGGTATTGAGCATATTCAGACACATCTTATTGGATTTCATGGAAATATTCTGAGTTTGGTGATTTCCCAACTTGGAATATCAGTTTCTTCAAGTTCAACATTTATTAGTTAAAGTTACTGTGACAAATGATACTAACAGTGGAAAGGAGCATATTAATCTAGGTACTTAGCATATTCTGACACCACTAATTGGATTTCATGGAAATATTCCAAGATGGGGCACTTCCCAACTTGCAATATCACTTATTTCAAGTGATTTGGTGTGTTTCAACATTAATTAGGTAAATTTATTGTGACAAATGACACTTATAGTGGAAACAGACATAATTTTGTGGATATTGAGCATATTTCGACAAATCTAATTGGATTTCATGGAAATATTTCAAGTTGGGGGATTTCCCAACTTTGAATATCAATTTCTTCAAGTGATTTTGAGTGCTTCAGCATTTATTAGTTAAAGTAACTGTGACAAATGATACTTACAGTGGAAAGGGGCACATTCATCTAGGTACTTAGCATATTCTGACACCATTTATTGGATTTCATGGAAATATTCCAAGATGGGGCACTTCCCAACTTGGAATATTACTTATTTCAAGTGATTTGGTGTGTTTCGACAATAATGTTAAATTTATTGTGATGAATGACACTTATAGTGGAAACAGACATAATAATGTGGGTATTGAGCATATTTTGACACATCTAATTGGATTTCATGGAAATACTCCAAGATGGGGCACTTCCCAACTTGGAATATTAATTTCCTCAAGTGATTTGGTGTGCTTCAGCATTTATTAGTTAAAGTTACTGTGACAAATGATACTTATAATGGAAAGGGGCACATTCATCTAGGTACTAAGCATATTCTGACACCATTTATTGGATTTCATGGAAATATTCCAAGATGGAGCACTTCCCAACTTGGAATATTACTTATTTCAAGTGATTCGGTGTGTTTCAACATTAATAAGATAAAATACATGTGACAAATGATACTTTAAGTTGGAACATACATATTGAATTAGGTACTTAGCATATTTGGACACATCTTATTGGATTTCATGCAAATATTCCAAGATGGGGCACTTCCCAACTTGGAATATCAACTTCTTCAAGTGTTTTGGTGTGCTTCAGCATTTAGTAGTAAAAGTTACTGTTACAAATGATACTTAAAGTGGAAAGGAGCATATTATTCTAGGCACTTAGCATATTCGGACACCACTTATTGGCTTTCATGGAAATATTCCAAGATGGGGCACTTCCCAACTTGGAATATCACTTATTTCAAGTGATTTGGTGTGTTTCAACATTAAATTAGGTAAATTTATTGTGACAAATGATACTTAAAGTGGAAACAGACATTATTTATGTGGGTATTGAGCATATTTGGACACATCTAATTGGATTTCATGGAAATATTCCAAGATGGGGCACTTCCCAACTTGGAATATCACTTATATTTCAAGTGATTTGGTGTGTTTAAACATTAATTAGGTAAATTTATTGTGACAAATGATACTTATAGTGGAAACAGACCAAGGTTGGCAATCGACCGGTCAATATGCATATTGACCAGACCAGTGGTCATTACTGGTTTTAACCGGTCATTACTGGTCGATTGGTGGTCAATTGGTCGATTGAAAAAACATTGTTGATGTGAAGATACTTAGAATTAGTTATTCCATTTTACTGGACTCTATAAGAGTCAATGTCAAAATTCGTCAAATTTTGAAAGAAGTAAAAGGAAAAATACGAATTAAATAAAATGATATTCTTTTTTTCATGAAAGTAACAAGTTGTTTTTGAAAACACTATGAAAAGCGAAAAGAAACCTTAACAGCCAATCAGATCCTTAAAATCAAGTTTCAAAGATCACATGACCAGATAAAATGTCAATACCGTAACAAACTTTATTTCCTGTTTTTTCTTCAAATCTCGTCATGGATATTTATTTTGTTGAAATGGATAAGTTCAATAAATCATGTGTTTCATTGTGTCAAAGGTAAAATTTGAACAAAATGATTAGTTATGACAATGAGCAAATGTAAAATGCATCTTTTTTATCTTTAAAGTGATTTTGCATACTATTTTCTCCGTATTTTGTTTAAAAACCACATTTCTAGAAAATTACAATGCTTTGGTATGATTGTAATCAACCAAAGGAATAGATCAGGTACTTAAAATCTACATGTTGTCTCTGTCTGATATACTTTTTTCCCAAAAATATCACTGTTACGGTACTTGACAAAAATGTTACGGTATTGACCTTTAAAGAATATATGCTAGCGTAATTCTTCTGTTTAAGATTTGGTGTAGAGCACTGTTGAACAGATTGCAATGTTAATACTCTTGACACATGTGCACAGAAAGAATTTTGGAATATATGGTAGATTGCATTATTTCAAAATATTGTTACGGGTTTGACAAAACCGTTACAGTATTGACAAACCCTGCCTGAAAACAAAACAATATGTCAATACCGTAACAAACAGTTTATACCAGTTCATCATTTAATTTGTGTTTTATGCTTCTGTTTAAATTTGACAAAGCATTCTTATCATAAATTCACTTAATAAACTTGACTAAAAACTAATATCTTTGCATTCAAAACTGTACTTTTTTGACAGTATATGTCAAAACCATAACAAGATGTGTCAATACCACAACATTTTCATCGTTACGGTATTGACTGTTACGGTATTGATATACTCTACATATTTTTTTACCTAAAATAATGATGACTCCCTAAAACATCGCAACAAGAGTGATTTCTTGTTGAGAAATTTTATTTGGTCAAGATGTTAAAACCAGAATTTTTTTATCAAATTCCATTGTCCATTTTTGTGTTACGGTCATTTGACACAAAAAAAATATACTATAAAAATTTCACTCACCAAAACAGTATTTTCTTTTGCCCGTTCTGTAGATGCTTTACAAAACACATGTATTCTTAGTAAACAGAAAGTGTCAAATTAGTATGATAGAAAACCAGATTCAGCACCATTAGGGATCCAGTATTATTTTTGCAATTTATCAAGTGTTACGGTCTTGACATAAACGCTTGGGACAGAGGTTTTTTGGCAAAAAAATGCAAAAAATGTAATGAAAAATCACATATTGAAACCTCCTACGTTTACTTTGATAATGCTTTTATCAATACAGCCAGTTAAAATTCCTTAGAAAATAACAGTTTTTCTGATAATTCTTGTCGAAAGTTCAATTTTTTCCGCTGGACGGGCAAAAATGCCAAAAAATGGGGTTTTAATCCAATAAAAAATATATATACACATCAATATTTTTCAGTTTTATCAGCTAGCCTTATTGAGTATGATCAGTAGTATTGTGTGAAGAAAAAAAATTCATGATCACATCAGCGGTTTTCATAAGATATGAAACGGACAAGAATTTTGAAGAATTTTGACATTGACTCATAAACAGACTTAAAATAGTTTCAATATAAGAAAATACAGGCTAATATGTTTCATGAGTTGCTATTGCTTTAAAAATGTATTGATAATTATTTAAATAGGCAGTAAAACAAACAAAAATGAAATGTCAATAGTTTTAGATCTTCCGTCTCAATCAAACTGAATCATTACCACAACTTTCAGTTCAGACTTTTTTTTAAAAGACTTGAACTTATTTTCAATTAACCATTAAAAAGGGGGGGGGGCAAATGCAAGTAATGAAATCAAATAAATCGTAAAACTACTGTAACTTTTTCATAGTCATAAAAATGTTTAAATCAGTGACTAATTAAATGAAATAAAGTACTAAAAATCAATCAATACTTCAAACTGACCATTAAAGAGGTCATCATGTACAAATTACTCTTTGCTCTGTTAGTTAAATTGCAAATTAAATTGGCTTTTCACCTGAAAAGACAAAGGTGTGAAAATTGTAAAGAAAACACTAAATGTTGAACAATTTATCAAGAAGTTAATTTTAACTATAATTACCCCAGAGCAAACAAAAGTGTCAAAACACTGGACATGTCTCTCAGACTGAAGAAGGTGTGTCCAGATTATAAGACCTATCCAATCACTGAGCTTAAAATGCATTGGCTAATTCACTTGCATCTGTGTTAATATACCTGTAGAGGTGTGAAAGTGTGGTCATTCTGTTATCTGCTGCTATCAGTTATGTTAATAATTTTACCAGTGTCATTAATAACTGTTATTGTCTCAAAATGATGAAAAAAGACCCTGTTAGGCTGTATTGTTATTCTATTCTGCCCTTAATGATAATAAAAAGACTATATATTTTTAGGTGCCTGGACTGTAATGCAGAAGTCAGTGCTAAGGTGAAAAGTGCCCTTGGCAGGGATGTAACAGTATTTTTTTTCTTTTTTCAAAAAATATAACGTAAAACCTAACCTAATATCTCAATCCATCACTAAAACAGCCACTTAAAATTTTCAATCGACCACTCAGATTCATATTGACCAGTATTGACCACTTTTTGGCATATTGAAAACCGCTGGTTAAAACCGGGGGTGGTTTCGACCGCCCAACCTTGAAACAGACATTATTTATGTGGGTATTGAGCATATTTTGACACATCTAATTTTATTCCATTGAAATATTCCAAGATGGGGCACTTCCCAACTTGGAATATCACTTATTTCAAGTGATTTGGTTTGATTCAACATTAATTAGTTCAAATCCATGTGGCAAATGATACTTTTAGTTGGAGAATACATATTGAATAAGGTACTTAGCATATTTGGACACATATTATTGGATTTCATGCAAATATTCCAAGATGGGGCACTTCCCAACTTGGAATATCAATTTCTTCGAGTGATTTGGTGTGCTTCAGCATTTAGTAGTTAAAGTTACTGTGACAAATGATACTTATAGTGGAAAGGAGCATATTATTCTAGGTACTTAGCTTATTCGGACACCACTAATAGGATTTCATGGAAATATTCCAAGATGGGGTACTTCCCAACTAGGAATATCACTTATTTCAAGTGATTTGGTGTGTTTCAACATTAATAAGATAAAATACATGTGACAAATGATACTTTAAGTTGGAACATACATATTGAATTTGGTACTTAGCATATTTGGACACATCTTATTGGATTTCATGCAAATATTCCAAGATGGGGCACTTCCCAACTTGGAATATCAATTTCTTCAAGTGATTTGGTGTGCTTCAGCATTAGGTAGTAAAAGTTACTGTTACAAATGATACTTAAAGTGGAAAGGAGCATATTATTCTAGGCACTTAGCAAATTCGGACACCACTTATTGGCTTTCATGGAAATATTCCAAGATGGGGCACTTCCCAACTAGGAATATCACATATTTCAAGTGATTTGGTGTGTTTCAATATTAATTAGGTAAATTTATTGTGACAAATGATACTTAAAGTGGAAACAGACATTATTTATGTGGGTATTGAGCATATTTGGACACATCTAATTGGATTTCATGGAAATATTCCAAGATGGGGCACTTCCCAACTTGGAAAATCACTTATATTTCAAGTGATTTGGTAAGTTTAAACATTAATTAGGTAAATTTATTGTGACAAATGATACTTATAGTGGAAACAGACATATTTATGTGGGTATAGAGCATATTCTGGCACATCTAATTTAATTTCATTGAAATATTCCAAGATGGGGCACTTCCCAACTTGGAATATCACTTATTTCAAGGAATTTTGTGTGTTTCAACATTAATTAGGTAAATTTATTGTGACAAATGATACTAATAGTGGAAACAGACATATTTATGTGGGTATTGAGCATATTTGGACACATCTAATTGGATTTCATGGAAATATTCCAAGATGGGCACTTCCCAACTAGGAATATCACTTATTTCAAGTCATTTTGTGTGCTTCAACATTAATTAGTTAAAATACATGTGACAAATGATACTTTTAGTTGGAACATACATATTGAATTAGGTACTTATCATATTTGGACACTTCTTATTGGATTTCATGCAATATTCCAAGATGGGGCACTTCCCAACTTGGAATATCAATTTCTTCAAGTGATTTGGTGTGCTTCAGCATTTAGTAGTTAAAGTCACTTTGACAAAAGATACTTAAAGTGGAAAGGAGCAAATAATTCTAGGCACTTAGCATATTCGGACACCACTAACTTGATTTCATGGAATATTCCAAGAGGGGGTACTTCCCAACTTGGAATATCACTTATTTCAAGTGATTTGGTGTGTTTCAACATTAATTAGGTAAATTTATTGTGACAAATTATACTTATAGTGGAAACAGACATATTTATGTGGGAAATGAGCATATTTGGACACATCTGATTGGATTTCATGGAAATATTCCAAGATGGGTACTTCCCAACTTGGAATATCACTTATTTCAAGTGATTTGGTGTGTTTCAACATTTATTAGGTAAATTTATTGTGACAAATGATACTTATAGTGGAAACAGACATATTTATGTGGGTATTGAGCATATTTTGACACAGCTAATTTGATTTCATTGAAATATTCCAAGATGGGGCACTGCCCAACTTGGAATATCACTTATTTCAAGTGATTTGGTGTGTTTCAACATTAATTAGGTAAATTTATTGTGACAAATGATACTAATAGTGGAAAAAGACATATTTATGTGGGTGTTGAGCATATTTGGACACATCTAATTGGGTTTCATGGAAATATTCCAAGATGAGGCACTTCCCAACTAGGAATATCACTTATTTCAAGTGATTTGGTGTGTTTCAATATTAATTAGGTTAATTTATTGTGACAAATGATACTTATAGTGGAAACAGACATATTTATGTGGGTATTGAGCACATTTGGACACATCTTATTGGATTTCATGGAAATATTCTAAGATGGGGCATTTCCCAACTAGGAATATCACTTATTTCAAGTCATTTGGTTTGTTTCAACATTAATTAGATAAAATACATGTGACAAATGAAACTTATAGTGGAAACAGACATATTGAATTAGGTACTTAGCATATTTGGACACATCTTATTGGATTTCATGCAAATATTCCAAGATGGGGCACTTCCCAACAAGGAATATCACTTATTTCAAGTCATTAGGTTTGTTTCAACATAAATTTGTTAAATACATGTGACAAATGATACTTTTAGTTGCAACATACATATTGAATAAAGTACTTAGCATAATTGGACACATCTTATTGGATTTCATGCAAATATTCCAAGATGGGGCACTTCCCAACTTGGAATATCAATTTCTTCAAGTGATTTGGTGTGCTTCAGCATTTAGTAGTTAAAATTATTGTGACAAATGATACTTCCAGTGGAAAGGAGCATATTATTCTAGGTACTTAGCATATTCGGACACCACTAATTGGATTTCATGGAAATATTCCAAGATGGGGCACTTCCCAACTTGGAATATCACATATTCAAGTGATTTGGTGTGTTTCAATATTAATTAGGTAAATTTATTGTGACAAATGATACTTATAGTGGAAACAGACATATTTATGTGGGTATTGAGCATATTTGGACACATCTAATTGGATTTCGTGGAAATATTCTAAGATGGGTCATTTCCCAACTAGGAATATCACTTATTTCAAGTGATTTGAAGTGTTTCAACATTAATTAAATATTTATTAGGTAAATTTATTGTGACAAATGATACTTATACTGGAAACAGACATATTATGTGGTTATTGAGCTTATTTGGACACATCTAATTGGATTTCATGGAAATATTCCAAGTTTAGAATATCAATTTCTTCAAGTGAATTGGGTTGCTTCAGCATTATTACTTAAAGTTACTGTGACAAATGATACTTACAGTGGAAAAGGACATATTAATTAGGTTTCTTAGCATATTCTGACACCACTTATTGGATTCATGTTAATCTAGGCACTTACCATATTCTAATTTTAACTAATAAATGCTAAGTACCTAGATTCATATGTCCCTTTCCACTGTAAGTATCATTTGTCACAGTAACTTTAACTAATAAATGCTGAAGCACAACAAATCACTTGAAGAAATTGATATTCCAAGTTGGGAAAACCCCAAACTTGAGGAATATTTTCATGAAATCCAATAAGATGTGTCAAAATATGTTCAATACCTACATAAATTTGTCTGTTTCCACTATAAGTATCATTTGTCACAATAAATTTACCTAATTAATATTGAAACACACCAAATCACTTGAAATAAGTGATATTCCAAGTTGGGAAGTGCACCATCGTGGAATATTTCCATGAAATCAAATTAGATGTGTCCAAATATGCACAATAACCACATAATATGTCTGTTTCCACTATAAGTATCATTTGTCACAATGAATTTACCAAATAAATATTTAATTAATGTTGAAACACACCATTCAACTTGAAAAAAGTGATATTCCTAGTTGGGAAATGTCCCATCTTAAAATATTTCCCTGAAATCCAATTAGATGTGTCCAAATATGCTCAATACCCACATAAATATGTCCGTTTCCACTAAAAGGTACATTTGTCACAATAAATTTACCTAACTAATATTGAAACACACCAAATCACTTGAAATAAGTGATATTCTAAGTTGGGAAGTGCCCCATCTTGGAATATTTCCATGAAATCCAATTAGTGGTGTCCGAATATGCTAAGTGCCTAGAATAATATGCTCCTTTCCACTTTAAGTATCATTTGTCACAGTAACTTCAACAACTAAATGCTGAAGCACACCAAATCACTTGAAGAAATTGATATTCCAAGTTGGGAAGTGCCCCATCTTGGAATATTTGCATGAAATCCAATAAGATGTGTCCAAATATGCTAAGTACCTAATTCAATATGTCTGTTTCCACTATAAGTATCATTTGTCACATGTATTTTATCTAATTAATGTTGAAACAAACCAAATGACTTGAAATGAGTGATATTCCTAGTTGGGAAATGCCCCATCTTAGAATATTTCCATGAAATCCAATTAGATGTGTCCAAATATGCTCAATACCCACATACATATGTCTGTTTCCACTATAAGTATCATTTGTCACAATAAAATACCTAATTAATATTGAAACACACCAAATCACTTGGAATAAGTGATATTCCAAGTTGGGAAGTGCCCCATCTTGGAATATTTCAATGAAATCAAATTAGCTGTGTCAAAATATGCTCAATACCCTCATAAATATGTCTGTTTCCACTATAAGTATAATTTGTCACAATAAATTTACCTAATTAATGTTGAAACACACCAAATCACTTGAAATATAAGTGATATTCCAAGTTGGGAAGTGCCCCATTTTGAAATATTTCCATGAAATCCAATTAGATGTGTCCAAATATGCTCAATACCCACATAAATATGTCTGTTTTCACTATAAGTATAATTTGTCACAATAAATTTACCTAATTAATATTGAAACACACCAGATCACTTGAAATAAGTGATATTCCAAGTTGGGAAGTGCCCAATCTTGGAATATTTCCATGAAATCCAATAAAATGTGTCCAAATATGCCCAATACCCACATAAATATGTCTGTTCTCACTATAAGTATCATTTGTCACAATAAATTTACCTAATTAATGTTAAAACACACCAAATCACTTGAAATAAAAGTGATAAGTTGGGAAGTGCCCCATCTTGAAATTTCCCATGAAATCCAGTTAGTGGTGCCCGAATATGCTAAGTGCCTAGAATTATAATGCCCTTTCCACTGTAAGTATCATTTGTCAAAGTGACTTTAACTACTAAATGCTGAAGCACACCAAATGACTTGAAGAAATTGATATTCCAAGTTGGGAAGTGCACCATCTTGGAATATTTGCATGAAATCCAATTAGATGTGTCCAAATATGCTAAGTACCTAATTCAATATGTATGTTCCAACTACAAGTATCATTTGTCACATGTCGTTTAACTCATTAATGTTGAAACCCACCAAATCACTTGAAATAAGTGATATTCCTAGTTGGGAAGTGCCCCATCTTGGAATATTTTCATGCAATCCAATTAGATGTGTCCAAATATGCTCAATACCCACATAAATATGTCTGTTTTCACTATAAGTATCATTTGTCACAATAAATTTACCTAATTAATGTTGAAACACACCAAATTTCTTGAAATAAAAGTGATATTCCAAGTTGGGAAGTGCCCCATCTTGGAATATTTCCATGAAATCCAATTAGATGTGTTCAAATATGCTCAATACCCACATAAATATGTCTGTTACCACTATAAGTATCATTTGTCACAATAAATTTACCTAATTAATATTGAAACACACCAAATCACTTGAAATAAGTGATATTCCAAGTTGGGAAGTGCCCCTATCTTGGAATATTTCCATGAAATCCAATTAGATGTGTCCAAATATGCTCAATACCCACATAAATATGTCTGTTTTCACTATAAGTATCATTTGTCACAATAAATTTACCTAATTAATGTTGAAACACACCAAATTTCTTGAAATAAAAATGATATTCCAAGTTGGGAAGTGCCCCATCTTGGAATATTTCCATGAAATCCAATTAGATGTGTTCAAATATGCTCAATACCCACATAAATATGTCTGTTACCACTATAAGTATCATTTGTCACAATAAATTTACCTAATTAATATTGAAACACACCAAATCACTTGAAATAAGTGATATTCCAAGTTGGGAAGTGCCCCTATCTTGGAATATTTCCATGAAATCCAATTAGATGTGTCCAAATATGCTCAATACCCTCATAAATATGTCTGTTTCCACTATAAGTATCATTTGTCACAATAATTTTACCTAATTAATATTGAAACACACCAAATCACTTGAAATTAGTGATATTCCAAGTTGGGAAGTGCCCCATCTTGGAATATTTCCATGAAATCCAATTAGTGGTGTCCCAATATGCTAAGTACCTACAATAATATGCTCCTTTCCACTGTAAGTATCATTTGTCACAGTCACTTTAACTACTTAATGCTGAAGCACACCAAATCACTTGAAGAAATTGATATTCCAAGTTTGGAAGTGCCCCATCTTGGAATATTTGCATGAAATCCAATAAGATGTGTCCAATTATGCTAAGTACCTAATTCAATATGTATGTTCCAACTAAAAGTATCATTTGTCACATGTATTTTAACAAATTGATGTTGAAACAAACCAAATGACTTGTAATAAGTGATATTCCTAGTTGGGAAATGCCCCATCTTAGAATATTTCCATGAAATCCAATTAGATGTGTGCAAATATGCTCAATACCCACATACATATGTCTATTTTCACTATAAGTATTATTTGTCACAATAAATTTACCTATTTAATATTGAAACACACCAAATCACTTGAAATAAGTGATATTCCTAGTTGGGAAGTGTCCCATCTTTGAATATTTCCATGAAATCCAATAAGTTGTGTCCAAATAATCTAAGTACCTAGAATAATATGCTCCTTTCCACTGTAAGTATCATTTGTCACAGTAACTTTAACTACTAAATGCTGAAGCACACCAAATCACTTGAAGAAATTGATATTCAAAGTTGGGAAGTGCCCCATCTTGGAATATTTGCATGAAATCCAATAAGGTGTGTCCAAATATGCTAAGTACCTTATTCAATATGTATGCTCCAACTAAAAGTATCATTTGTCACATGGATTTGAACTAATTAATGTTGAAACAAACCAAATCACTTGGAATAAGTGATATTCCAAGTTGGGAAGTGGCCCATCTTGGAATATTTCAATGGAATCAAATTAGATGTGTCAAAATATGCTCAATACCCACATAAATAATGTTTGTTTCCACTACGAGTATCATTTGTCACAATAAATTTACCTAATTAATATTGAAATACACCAAATCACTTGAAATAAGTGATATTCCAAGTTGGGAAGTGCCCAATCTTGGAATATTTCCATGAAATCCAATAAAATGTGTCCAAATATGCCCAATACCCACATAAATATGTCTGTTTTCACTATAAGTATCATTTGTCACAATACATTTACCTAAGTAATGTTAAAACACACCAAATTTCTTGAAATAAAAGTGATATTCCAAGTTGGGAAGTGCCCCATCTTGGAATATTTCCATGAAATCCAATTAGATGTGTCCAAATATGCTCAATACCCACATAAATATGTCTGTTACCACTATAAGTATCATTTGTCACAATAAATTTACTTAATTAATATTGAAACACACCAAATCACTTGAAATAAGTGATATTCCAAGTTGGGAAGTGCCCAATCTTGGAATATTTCCATGAAATCCAATAAAATGTGTCCAAATATGCCCAATACCCACATAAATATGTCTGTTTTCACTTTAAGTATCATTTGTCACAATAAATTTACCTAATTAATGTTAAAACACACCAAATTTCTTGAAATAAAAGTGATATTCCAAGTTTGGAAGTGCCCCATCTTGGAATATTTCCATGAAATCCAATTAGATGTGTCCAAATATGCTCAATACCCACATAAATATGTCTGTTACAACTATAAGTATCATTTGTCACAATAAATTTACTTATTTAATATTGAAACACACCAAATCACTTGAAATAAGTGATATTCCAAGTTGGGAAGTGCCCCATCTTGGAATATTTCCATGAAATCCAATTAGATGTGTCCAAATATGCTCAATACCCACATAAATATGTCTGTTTCCACTATTAGTATCATTTGTCACAATAAATTTACCTATTTAATATTGAAACACACCAAATCACTTGAAATAAGTGATATTCCTAGTTGGGAAGTGCCCCATCTTTGAATATTTCCATGAAATCCAATAAGATGTGTCCAAATATGCTAAGTACCTAGAATAATATGCTCCTTTCCACTGTAAGTATCATTTGTCACAGTAATGCTGAAGCACACCAAATCACTTGAAGAAATTGATATTCAAAGTTGGGAAGTGCCCCATCTTGGAATATTTGCATGAAATCCAATAAGATGTGTCCAAATATGCTAAGTACCTTATTCAATATGTATGCTCCAACTAAAAGTATCATTTGTCACATGGATTTGAACTAATTAATGTTGAAACAAACAAAATCACTTGGAATAAGTGCTATTCCAAGTTGGGAAGTGGCCCATCTTGGAATATTTCAATGGAATCAAATTAGATGTGTCAAAATATGCTCAATACCCACATAAATAATGTTTGTTTCCACTATGAGTATCATTTGTCACAATTAATTTACCTAATTAATATTGAAATACACCAAATCACTTGAAATAAGTGATATTCCAAGTTGGGAAGTGCCCAATCTTGGAATAATTCCATGAAATCCAAGTAGATGTGTCCAAATATGCTCAATACCCACATAGATATGTCTGTTTCCACTATAAGTATCATAAGTCACAATAAATTTACCTAATTAATATTAAAACACACCAAATCACTTGAAATAAGTGATATTCCAAGTTGGGAAGTGCCCCATCTTGGAATATTTCCATGAAATCCAATTAGTGGTATCCCAATATGCTAAGTATCTAGAATAATATGCTCCTTTCCACTGTAAGTATCAATTGTCACAGTCACTTTAACTACTAAATGCTGAAGCACACCAAATCACTTGAAGAAATTGATATACCAAGTTTGGAAGTGCCCCATCTTGGAATATTTGCATGAAATCCAATAAGATGTGTCCAATTATGCTAAGTACCTAATTCAATATGTATGTTCCAACTAAAAGTATCATTTGTTACATGTATTTTAACAAATTGATGTTGAAACAAACCAAATGACTTGTAATAAGTGATATTCCTAGTTGGGAAATGCCCCATCTTAGAATATTTCCATGAAATCAAATTAGATGTGTCCAAATATGCTCAATACCCACATACATATGTCTGTTTCCACTATAAGTATTATTTGTCACAATAAATTTACCTAATTAATATTGAAACACACAAAATCACTTGAAATAAGTGATATTCCTAGTTGGGGAGTGCCCCATCTTGGAATATTTCCATGAAATCCAATTAGTGGTGCCCAAATATGCTAAGTGCCTAGAATTATAAGCTCCTTTCCACTGTAAGTATCATTTGTCACAGTAACTTTAACTACTAAATGCTGAAGCACACCAAATCACTTGAAGAAATTGATATTCCAAGTTGGGAAAAGCCCCATCTTGGAATATTTGCATGAAATCCAATAAGTTGTGT
Source organism: Loripinus fragilis (assembly GCA_964019695.1). NCBI lineage: Eukaryota > Metazoa > Mollusca > Bivalvia > Lucinida > Lucinidae > Loripinus > Loripinus fragilis. The sequence continues at coordinate 40,779,968 of OZ026515.1, forward strand.
CTAAATATGCTAAGTACCTAATTCAATATGTATGTACCAGCTTAAAGTATCATTTGTCACATGTATTTTACCTAATTAATGTTGAAACAAACCAAATCACTTGAAATAAGTGATATTCCTAGTTGGGAAATGACCCATCTTAGAATATTTCCATGAAATCCAATTAGATGTGTCCAAATATGCTCAATACCCACATACATAAGTCTGTTTCCATTATAAGTATCATTTGTCATAATAAATTTACCTAATTAATATTGAAACATACCAAATCACTTGAAATGATATTCCTAGTTGGGAAGTGCCCCATCTTGGAATATTTCAATGGAATCAAATTAGATGTGTCCAAATATGCTCAATGCCCACATAAATAATGTTGGTTTCCGCTATTAGTATCATTTGTCACAATAAATTTACCTAATTAATATTGAAATACACCAAATCACTTGAAATAAGTGATATTCCAAGTTGGGAAGTGCCCAATCTTGGAATATTTCCATGAAATCCAAGTAGATGTGTCCAAATAAGCTCAATACGCACATAAATATGTCTGTTTCCACTATAAGTATCATTAGTCAAAATAAATTTACCTAATTAATATTGAAACACACCAAATCACTTGAAATAAGTGATATTCCAAGTTGGGAAGTGCCCCATCTTGGTATATTTCCATGAAATCCAAGTAGTGGTGTCCCAATATGCTAAGTACCTAGAATAATATGCTCCTTTCCACTGTAAGTATCATTTGTCACAGTAACTTTAACTACTAAATGCTGAAGCACACCAAATCACTTGAAGAAATTGATATTCCAAGTTGGGAAGTGCCCCATCTTGGAATATTTGCATGAATGAAATCCAATAAGATGTGTCCAATTATGCTAAGTACCTAATTCAATATGTATGTTCCAACTAAAAGTATCATTTGTCACATGTATTTTAACAAATTGATGTTGAAACAAACCAAATGACTTGTAATAAGTGATATTCCTAGTTGGGAAATGCCCCATCTTAGAATATTTCCATGAAATCAAATTAGATGTGTCAAAATATGCTCAATACCCACATACATATGTCTGTTTCCACTATAAGTATTATTTGTCACAATAAATTTACCTGATTAATATTGAAACACACCAAATCACTTGAAATAAGTGATATTCCTAGTTGGGAAGTGCCCCATCTTGGAATATTCCCATGAAATCCAATTAGTGGTGCCCAAATATGCTAAGTACCTAGAATAATATGCTCCTTTCCACTGTAAGTATCATTTGTCACAGTAACTTTAACTACTAAATGCTGAAGCACACCAAATCACTTGAAGAAATTGATATTCCAAGTTGGGAAAGGCCCCAATCTTGGAATATTTCCATGAAATCCAATTAGATGTGTCCAAATATGCTCAATACCCACATAAATATGTCTGTTTCCACTATAAGTATCATTTGTCAATATAAATTTACCTAATTAATGTTGAAACACCCCAAATCACTTGAAATAAGTGATATTCCAAGTTGGGAAGTGCCCCATCTTGGAATATTTCCATGAAATCCAATTAGATGTGTCCAAATATGCTCAATACCCACATAAATGTCTGTTTCCACTAAAAGTATCATTTGTCACAATAAATTTACCTAATTAATATTGAAACACACCAAATCACTTGAAATATGTGATATTCCAAGTTGGGAAGTGCCCCATCTTGGAATATTTCCATGAAATCCTATTAGTGGTGTCCGAATATGCTAAGTACCTAGAATAATATGCTCCTTTCCACTTTAAGTATCTTTTGTCACAGTAATTTTAACTACTAAATGCTGAAGCACACCAAATCACTTGAAGAAATTGATATTCCAAGTTGGGAAGTGCCCCATCTTGGAATATTTGCATGAAATCCAATAAGATGTGTCCAAATATGCTAAGTGCCTTATTCAATATGTATGCTCCAACTAAAAGTATCATTTGTCACATGGATTTTAACTAATTAATGTTGAAACAAACCAAATGACTTGAAATAAGTGATATTCCTAGTTGGGAAATGCCCCATCTTAGAATATTTCCATGAAATCAAATTAGATATGTCCAAATATACTCAATACCTACATAAATATCATTTTTTCACAGAAAATTTACCTAATTAATGCTTTACATGAGGAAGTTACCAGTGCATATATAAGTTAACTTACCAGATGTCCTTTCCTTTTGGGATTCAATTCTTGTCTAATACATGTATAATCTCTTTTTTGAAATGATGAGCTGAATATTTGGGTTACCTATTCATTCCAAAGGATGAGACCACCATTCTTATCATATGACTCAATCTCTCTGAAAATGTATTGTAACACTATAGGCTCCATTCCACGAGCCTCACCGGCGTCACTGCGTTGTGTCCTTGAGCAAGAACATTAATCCTAGCTTAGTACTAGACCCGTCCCTTTATAACTGAAAGATTGTTGATGGGACGTAAAGAATCAAATCAAACAAACAAAATAGGCTCTATTCCAGCAAGTAAAGTGTCTGTCTATTGTTTTGGTTCTTTGTAGAACTTAGATCCCAGATGTTTTGGTTCTTTGTAGAACTTAGATCCCAGACTCAGTCAACAATTTTCCAGTCATGCATGCCCGTTTTCCTGTCTTCCTGGGTGAAAAATACAAAGCATAGGATAAAGTGTCTTGCTCAAGGCTTCAACAAAGTTCCTCACGAATCCATCTATTGAAGTGCATAATGGCCATGTAAAAGGCATCCTGAAGGCACTGAGACAGAAATAAGTGCATATAACAGAGACCAACTGGATGCCTTCAACAGAACCAATATCTTAAGTCTTCAGAAAAAGTGCCAGTAACGGCATGCTTGTAAGTGAACAGAGTACAGGTACCATATGACAAAACAAATTGCAGATGATGCAGGTTAATGTCCATCATCATTATCTGCTGCATGTCTCCAATTCTCAGAAACAAAGAATTAAGAAGTAAACTTTTATTTAAAACAAGAGAATCGTTTAAACTGATGTATGCTCCCCAAATAAAGGCATTGTTCAAAAAGGGCTGCAAGTTGATTTCTCTAATAGTGTTAATGTTATGCTCTGGCCAAAGTCTAAGTATAACAAAGGACAATAACTCCTAAATCATGACAAAGAGAATTATGGTTCTTGTACACTGCACCTCTCCTCATACAGATCTATCTACATGTACCAATTAAATGTCAAAATGATACCTATTATTGTTTTTGTGCTATGCTCCTGACAGAATTTAAGTATGAAAAATAACAAAGGGAAGTAACCCCTAAATTATGCAAAAGAGAATTATGGTTATTGTACACTTCACTTCTTCGCATGGAGATCGATCTACAAACAAAGTTTATTGTTGATATCTCATAACTTTTGTGTTATGATGCAGATTGAGTGGTTTAACAAGTGCCAAGAAATACCCAAAAGTAATCATGAGAAACCTAATGGAGTTCATTACATGTATATATTCATATTTGGAGATTTTAAACTTGTTTTCCTATTAAATAAAAATCCCATGGCAATTATGGAGCAAAAGTGTGGGCATGTCAGTTCACATATTTCCATGGCAGGTAATACCTACATGTACGGGTGTAAGTTCGGAATTTCCAAAATTCGGATCTTATAAATCTTAAAACTTGAAGAATTCCAACAAAACATTGTCAGTTTGAATGGTTAGGAAAGAAAATCAATAAACAAGTGTTTCTCAGACCACTTTTTGAAAAACAGATGAGACAGGCATGTTTAATTTTTATTTTTTATTTGCCAAAAAACAGATGAGGCCATTTTTTTTAAAAATTTCATCCAAACCAATTGAGGCAACTTTTTTGTTCATTTTAAGCATAAAAAAGGTTGATATTTTGATTTTGACATATGAATAAAATAAATGAGGCCACTTTATTTTTATTGAAGTCTGAAAAAAGACAAATGAGGGGCATTTAAAACAGATGAGGGAGGTTGTGAGAAACATTTTTTTTATTTGGCCTTAATTGTCTTTAACTAAAATGAAAAATAACTCAACGGAAAGTCAGCCTCAGAATCCTGAATTCTAGTATAATCCTAAAAAACTTACACCTATACTGGATTCCTCCTTTATCAAGGCCCTTGTTTGTTATCGGGTAAATGCAAATACACAATAATAACACGTAAAATAACTTCATGTGAAAATCAAATGATGCGATAAAGGAGATGACACGATAAAGAAGGGCTTGAGTATATACCAAGTAGTGAGTAGACCTGTACTCAGTACAAATCCTTTCTTCCACTTGAGTGCAGTAACTGACAACTGCCCAGACCCAACTTGATTCACTGATAAGAAAAGCATAAATCCCTATCAAAGTTGCCAGACTCCAGGTTTGACCCAGCAACTCGGAGTCCTGGATCTCATTTTGGTGCCTACTTGACTGTACATGGAATTTGTCAAAACTACATTGAGCTCTACAGGGATCAAATTTAAGAATTTAACTATACTCGCTTAACCATTTTCATTCTGATGCACTTTCCCAAACATATTTATACAATAAGTATGGAATAGTCATTTATACAATAAGTATGGAATAGTCCATTTTTGATTTAAGGGGTCAAATGTCCAAATTTCTAAAATATGGTGTTTTACATCCCTAATGATTTGTTTGATTGTTTGTTTGGTTTAATTTATTGTTTTTTTATCTTAGCAAAGGGGATCGCAGTGGCTCAGTGGTAAAGTGCTCGACTAGAGACCAAGGGGATGTGGGTTCAAGCCTCACCAGCGTCACTGCGTTGTGTCCTTGAGCAAGAACATTAATCCTTAGCTTAGTACTGGTTTAACCCAGGAATACCCGTCCCTTTATAACTGAAAGATCGTTGATAGGACATAAAGAATCAAATCAAACAAACAAAATTATCTTGGCAAACAATGAAATACTGCCTGGATTGTCATCACCACAAAACATCACCACAAAATACTGTATGTTTAATGAAGCTGTAGCCTAGGAACTCTTGGAAACCAACTGAAGCATGCAGTTCAACTACTTTTAGGTTTGCAACATCTGCTGTAAATGAAACTTACAGAATATTAAGTCAATTAATTGGTTCATTAATTGCATGACTTAAAGTCTTTGTTCAAAAATTCCTTTTAGTAAGTTCACTCAGAAAATACCAAAATTAGGGACATTTAAAAACAGAAGGAAAGACTTTTTTTGGAATTTGGCCATTTTAGAGTTCTTTTTTTAGGAAATTAGGGAAGCCTAAAATTTAGGATGTTTTTTTTAGGAATTTTAGGGCCACTTGAAAGCCTTATAGTGTTAACATATTACATGTAACTACCAGTAAAGTACCCAGTGTAAGCTGTGTGGGCTTATACTGCCTTATAGGAACATGTGTACATAGGTCAAATGTGCCTGGAAAGCCTTTATCAATTTGTGATTGATGTAGTTATTTTTAAGCTTTGCTTTGATGCCTAACATACTAAACATAGACATTGTGGGTACTCAAAAGAACCGTCTCAATGAGACGGTTCTTTTGAGCAACCAAAATATAAAATAAATTGGTGGAAATAAAAATATTACAATTTTATACCCAAAAGATTTGCTTATCTTGACCTATGACCTTTTTATGAAATAAATAGGCGTTATCTATAAACAGACGTATAGACTTAAACTTTAAAGCCTTTTATACAGTAGTATTTGTGAAGTTTTTAGCCTATGTTTCTGGTTATATTTGTATTTTAGTCCTGCTTTACAGTGCAGCAGTATATAATTATATGATTTTTAATATTCTTGAATGCAGTGTTCATGTTAAATCATGTTCTACAGTTGTTTAAACGGTGAGTGCCTTTCATAAAATGTCTGCCTGCAGTGTTGCTATTTTTCTAGCACAATGTCCATTTTGCAGACAATGCTGATTTCTCCAATTTTACAACAACAAAAAATAACCTAAAATTTAGATCAAAGTCAATCTGAATATTATGTTAAAAGTCCTTTTATCACTATTTTTTAGCTCTTGACTCTATGCATTAAATTTTGGTTTGAATCAATTATGTAAAGAAATTGTCTCCATTGTATACAAAATTTGTATTTTTTGTTAATTTATTAGCATTTTCTCAGTGTTTTTTCAAAGAATTCTAGTGCTTAAACAAGGTGATTGTTTTTAAGCTTTTTTGAAATACTGAATGAAAATAAACCAGCTCACCTGCCTGTCAGTACTGGGATTTGAACCCCCTAGTGCTTAAACAAGGTGATTGTTTTTAAGCTTTTTTTGAAATACTGAATGAAAATAAACCAGCTCACCGGGATTTGAACCCAGATATACCTACAGGTGTATTAACATAACCCGAGGATGTTCTACCAATTGAACTGTACTGACTCCCAAGGATTAGTGTTGGGTTATTTTCATTTTGTAAATGAAGTTAATGAAACTTTAAGCATTACATGTACATTCCAAAAATAGCTTTTAATGACTAAGATTTTTTTTTTTATCTAAGCCTAGCATTAGTTGTATTTTTGTTTCCACATGAACATGATGAATAACAGAAAACTATACTCAGCTACCCATTTAGCACTTAAGGTTGATCCAAATCTTAAATGATATTTTTTGAAATACAGAATGAAAATAAATCAGCTCCCCTAATCATTGTGAGCAATAAGCATTTTTTCCCAAATGTTTCCATATGTTCTATGGCAATTTTTCTAACATCTGTACGAGTTCAAGCATACAAAATAACATATTTTAAATAAAAAAAATGTACTGACCCCAAGTGTCTGTGGCTACCCTGCCTGTCAGCATTGGAGTTTGAGAAAAGACATACTTTTAAGTGTATATAGAGTATTAACATTACCCGAGGAATTCTACCAGGGTCAATCACCCAACAACTGCGTGAGCCACTATGCTCCTCTAGAAACTTTAGTATGAAATTAACCATCAGATAGATGCCTACTATCATCTTCAATGACTTCATAAATTGAATAAAAATCCACTTTTTAGCTTGAAACCAATACATAATGATGCAGCTAGCAATTATCTTTGTTATATGTTACAGTAGGCCACAGTATGTAACAAAAAAAGTGCTTACAAGGGGCAGGTCCGGGTAGTCTACCTAATGCTGCAAAGCATCATTTTGTAACATATCCTTGCATAGCAAAGCCCCACATAGCTCTATGACTATGTACAGGTAGTACTGGCATTGTGCATGGCACTCTGGTAGAGAGAGGAGACATTGTCATTGGTCTCAGTAATTGCAAGCCCCATCAACCTTCGCCAGAACAAGCACCCCACCTTCGCCCTTTGGTCATTCTTCTCTAAAGATCATTTTTGTCTTGAAAATATTGTAGACCCTGATAAAATGTCACATTATGCGACCTTTCATCTGGGTCATCACAGTTTGCAAAAGTTCGTATTAAGGAGTCATCATTATAAAGAGGGTTAATATTAAGTGAAATTAAATGAGCCAGATTATAAAATCTTTGGTACTTATTTAATGGGTGAATGGTGATGAGCCTGTGCAGTTTCGTCAGAGCATTTACTGCTCGCTTATACAGTTAAGACTTAGATGATGATTTAGGCAAACAATAACACTTCTAGTCTCACTAGATAGCCACATTACATTTTCTCACAAGCCTTTTGAATCTTAAAACAACTGAAAGATCTATGCATTTTTTGGTAGCATTCACACAATCGGGGTGAAGTACACGAAAATTGCTTTTTGCTAAACAGCCGTAGCCTTTAGATTTTATGCATTTGCAATATAGGAATTTTACAGTTCAGATATCTTTGAAGGTGTAAGATTATTAAGTGTGCAGACACAGCTATCTAGTGGGTTAGCTTTAAACAGTAACTGTTTGTTATTTTAACTTATTTATTTTCATGTCTTAATCATTAAAATTTGATGTCAATGCAAAAATGTATTAATCATTTACATCAATGCAAAAATGTATTAAAGGTTTGGTCTCGCCTAACCCAAACATTGTTGTGGGTACTAAAAAGAATCACCTCATTGAAATGGTACTTTTGAACACCCGAACACATGATTAAATTTATGGATTAGAATATCATTACAGTTTTATTCTCCTTAAGTGACCTTCTCTGGACCTATGATGTATGTAAGTCAGGGCTGTGGAAATACCATGCCCGACTTGTCAGACATGGTCCCATTTCATCCAGGACAAGTTGAAAATTTCTATTTACTTGTCCTTGGACAAGTACAAATGTATTAAGTTAATACAATTCTGTATTTATACCCGCTTTTTTCTTTAGAAAAAAAGGGTATATTAATTTCGTGTCAAAGTCGGTCCGTCGTCCGTCCGTCCGTCTGTCCGTCCGTGCGTACGTCCGTCCGTCACGTTTCTTGTAAATGTATCTCCTCCTAAACTGTTAAAGGTAGCAACTTCAAACTTTGTAGTTGAATAGGTCACATGATGTAGAGGGTACTGGGCAACATTTCGTGTGACCTTGACCCCAAGGTCAAGGTCAAAGGTCAAATATTGTATTTTCTTGTAATTGTATCTCCTCCTAAACTGTTAGACATAGCAACTTTAAACTTCGTAGCTGAATAGGTCACATGATGTAGAGGGTACTGGGCAACATTTTGTGTGACCTTGACCCCAAGGTCAAGGTCAAAGAACAAATATTGAATTTTCTTGTAAATGCATCTCCTCCTAAACCTTTTGACGTAGCAACTTCAAACTTTGTAGCTGAAAAGGCCACATAATGTAGAGGGTACTGGGCAGCATTTTGTGTGACCTTGACCCCAAGGTCAAGGTCAAAGATCAAATAATGTATTTTCTTGTAAATGTATCTCCTCCTAAACGGTTAGACCTAGCAACTTCAAACTTTATAGCTGGATAGGTCACATGATGTAGAGGGTACTGGGCAACATTTTGTGTGACCTTGAACCCAAGGTCAAGGTCAAAGGTCAAATATTGATTTTTCTTGTAAATGCTTCTCCTCCTAAAGCTTTTGACATAGTAACTTCAAACTCTGTAGGTGCATAGGTCACATGATGTAGAGGGCACTGGGCAACATTTAGTGTGACCTTGACCTGAAGGTCAAGGTCAAATAATGTACTTTCTTGTAAATGCATCTTCTCCTAAACTGCTGGACGTAGCAACTTCAAACTTTGCAGGTGCAAAGGTCATATGATTTGGAGGGCACTAGACAACATTTGGTGTGACCTTGACCCATAGGTCAAGGTCATATAGTGTATTTTTTGTAAATGCTTCTTCTCCTTAACCATTGGACATAGCAACTTCAAACTTTACAGGTGTATAGGTCATATTATGTTGAAGGTACTGAGCAATATTTTGTGTGACCTTGACCCCAAGGTAAAGGTTATAGGTCAAAAAAAGCGGGTATTTGCGATGGTGTACCATCGACTTCTGCTCTAGTTCATATTTTGATTAATTATTACGAGCTCACATCTTGCATTGAAAACAGTGTGGTTCGTGATCAGCTGGCTTCTTCAGAAGCCAGCTGATCTGGATTTACACTGTTTACAAGAGAAGCCAGCTGATCAGGATCCATACTGTTTACAAGAGTTAATATATATCTGGTTTCATACTGTTTTTGAAAGAATAAATTGTTTTAGCACTGTAAGGTATAAGCTAATTTGTTCTTTCGGACAAGTAAAATTTTCTATGGACAAGTACATTTTGACTTTTACTTGTCCCTGGACAAGTATAAAATTTTACTATTTCCACACCTCTGTGTAAGTGTTCTTTAATTTATAATCATATTGCATCAAAGACTAAGATTGGGGTAGCATGTAAATAAATGAGCCTAAATGTGTGAAAACATGATGCTGTTGGATGCAAAAACAAAGGCGCAAAGCAGCCTTGCATCAGCACAGTCTGATCAGTGCCTTCGTTATTCGCTCTCTGCAAAATTTGATAGCTAGACTAGTGACCCACGAAATTTCATTATTTTAACTAAGCCCCTGGCCTCTAGCTGGGCACAGGCCATTGGCATTATGTTATAGCTGTAAAAATGCCAATTTATTTATCTAAGATATACAGGTACAGGTACTTCTAGTCAAGGAAGTCGAGTCGACTAGAACAGGAGATCAGGTAAATACGAGCAGTTTATGGGATTTTCACAGTTTTATCAGTCAAATGCCTGTGACAGGGAGCGCAGTGGCTCAGTGGTAGAGTGCTAGACTGGAGACCGAGGGGCCGTGGGTTCAAGCCTCATCGGCGTCACTGCATTTTGGTCCTTGAGCAAGACACATTTATCCTAGCTTAGTACTGGTTCAACCCAGGAAGACCCGTCCCTGTTTAACTGAAAGATTGTTGATGGGACGTATTTAGAATCAAATCAAACGAACAAAAAAAACAAAATGCCTGTGACCTGGGCATGCTGGTTTGAGCTCGACCTGATAAAACACCACTGACTCTGTGTAGTGTCAGTTACTAAATATTTAATGATGTTTATGCAGTATATTGTACTAGGGGCGAATCGACTAAGGGGGCTAATCGACTAAGGAGGCGAAACAACTAGGGGGGTGAAACGTCTAATGGGGACGAAACGACTAGTGGGGACGAAACGTCTTGGGGCGCAACGACAAGGGGAGGAAATGGTACACAATGATTAGAACTGCCAAGTGATTGCATGAAAAAGAAACCGGGTGGGCAGCCCTCACTATTCAACAACCGGACATAAAGCTTTAAACTGCACCTGGTATACTAGGACAGCCAAATTTGAAATGAAAATCTAAACATTCTCCACCCACTAACATCCCTCCCACCACTGCCAGAATGTGTGCTGGAAACCCCCAAAACATTGAACAGACTATGTTATGCACAGTAAAGAAAGACAACAAAATACAACAACTAATCATAATGCGCATCACTCAGAAACATTCATCTAAAATGCATGTTTTACATTCTTGTTGTTGTTTACATCCGTTGCTTCTGAACCGGATATGGGCTCGATTGATAGTTTTTCCGATAGGTCGTAAAACATAAAAAGATCCACACAACAAAAATTCAATAATAATTAGTAAATAATTAGTCTACTATTCGATCGCTTTTAATGCAGTTTGAAGATGTAATAATATCCCAAGAATAATAACTTAGAAGAAGAATCCAACCTCCCATTTTAAAATGGGACGTCCGAACTAGAAATTTCAAGTTGGGAGGCTTCCGATTTTAAAATGGGGAATATTGCTAGTTGGGTCGTAACATCTATATAGGGTAGAGAGAGCTATCTCTCATTAGTTGTATCTGCAAATGAGGAAAATGAGCCAATCTTTATTTAAAAATAAATAAAAGTTAAATTGATTTTAGATAATAAAATAACTTACGAAAAAATAATGTTTTTAGAATGCAAAAAATCGTTTTGAAATTCGTACTTCACAGTTCCCTTTTCTGCAAGGATAGAGTTATCTCCCCTTTTTTAAATATTCGAACGTAAGACCCAATCAAAATTAAAATAGAGACATTTAGTTTCGATTTGAGACCGGTTTCATCCTTTAGGACGATGAGGTAAGTTTTCTCAAAAAGTAAGCCTTGAATGAAATTCAGCAACGCGCCCATATTTGCTTCACGTATACAGGTCCATTAAAAAAGTTATTTCACTACGCAACATTTCAGAAGTTTTTCACATTTTTCTTATACATTAATGACCTATGTTAACTATACATGGTGTGTTAATTACCATGCCTTTTATTTTTATGAATCATCAGACAACATTTGTATATAAATATCAAGTACATTCCAATGATAATACAGCAACATACTTTAAAAATCCACAGAAAACACAACAACACGCTTTAATATAATGCATTCCAAAGAAAATACAACAGCATGCTTGTGAGCCTATATCATAAATTCAGTAATTCGTTGCAACTCCTTTTGCTTTATACAGATCTGCAATTCTCCTTGGCATGGAATTGTAAAGTTCTTCTCGGACGTTTGGTGCTACACCATACCATCAGTCACATACTCGCTTCCGCATCACTTCTCTTTTACATGGAATTTGGTTACCATTCACTTTCTTTTTTATATTCCAAACGTTCTCTATGGGATTCTTGTCTTGCAAATTCTCAGGCAATTCCAGAACAGATATTCCTTTACATTCTAGGAATGTTCTACTACTTTTAGAGTTATTGCATGGCGCGAGATCATGCATACAGATATAGCCCTTCTGTTGGAACACAGAGCAATGTCATTTCAATATCATGAATAACATTGCTCTGGTATTTCGCATTATCCATGCTACCATTTATTTTTCTCAGAGCTTTTCTCTTCTGCTTATAGCTCCCAAAACATGCACACTTGCTGGAGATTTTACAGTAGTCTGAATACACTTAGCGTGATGTCTCTCATTCTGTTTGCGCAAAACACGACAATAGCGTCGATTTTTATGACTCCAAAATACAGACTCATGTGAATGCGTTGTGTTCCCAAAGAAATAATATAGTTTGATGCATGATCTCGCGCCACGCCATAACTCTAAAAGTACTTGACATTCCTGGAATGTAAAGGAACACCTCGTATGGAATGGCCAGGGAATTTGCCAACACGAATCCCTTTGAGAACGTTTGGAACATTATGAAGAAAGAGACTGGTAACTAAATGCCGGGTAATAAAAAAATATATGTGGAAGCGAGTATGTGAAGCATGGTATAGTGTAGCACCGAACATCCTGGAAGAACATTACAATTCAATACCAAGAAGAATTGCAGATTTTAATAAAGAAAATGCGGGCGCAACGAAATACTGACTTCATGATGCAGGCGTACAAGAATGTTGTTGAATTTTCGTTGGAATGTACTTAAGCATGTTGTTGTGTTTTCATTGGAATGTATTTGATATTAATATACAATATTGTTTGATTATACGTTTTGATATGATTATAGAAATAAAATGGCATGAGAATTAAATTACATGTATGGTAAAACATAGATCATTAATGTATAATAAAAATGTGAAAAAACTTTTGAAATATTGCGTAGTGAAATAACTATTTTTATACCACCTTTACCAACTTTAGCATGGAATATCACTTGATGTGCAAGGTCTACACTGATGTAGGTGGCATAAAATAGTTATATCATGTTTGTCCACCTGAAGGTAAGATAATCCACTCGCTAAAGCTCGTGGATTATCTCCACGTACAGGCGGACAACCCATGGTATAACTATTACTAATGGACCTGTACATGATCATGCACTATCCTGTACCTACAGCAATCTCAGGAGACCCTTACTCTACTTTAGATTGAAACAGTTGAATGGCAATAACGGGTAATACTTCCCACTTTAAAATCGTTTTAACTCTTTGCATACAGTTTAATTTCTGTATGGACTGTCAATTTATGAAATAAAACGGATATGTCACTACGCTCAATTTTTCGTAATCTCACATGGAAGTCCTCAGCATTTTTAAATATCTGGAAAAAAACCAAGTCCTTAATATTAAACTAAAATATTTGTAATCGCCATCCAGCATCTTTATTTAAATTTTAATTATTACTCACGACAGCAAGCTTTTTAGAAAATGTGAACCCCTAGCCGCGACAAGATACTGAATGAACTATTTTGGTAATTCACCCGAAATAAGGAAACGATTGTTAGAGTAAATTGTATATTAAAAAGTCTGTCACACTCCAAGTAAAGACAAAATTCGTATTTGCATACGGGATAAAAACTTCGAAATGGTGTACCTTTTTGATGTCGCCTGTTCTATGCATCTGTATTTGGTACTGAGACGATCAGTTCTGATGAAGAGTCAATAGATATTTCGGACACATTTTATTTACTTTCTTTTGTCAAGAAAATGTGGAAATTACCATTTTACATAAGAGTATATGAAAACTGTATTGATCCGAATTCGTAAATGGTCGGAAAGACAGGACCCAGCCCAGACCCTTAAGTTCATGGGTATTTTATGTTCTCTCTCTAACTTGAACCTTCTTTAATAATAATATTCTAATTGACTAGAAAAAATGGAGCCTCTACAAAGAGAGACAACCTACAAATTTTGCAAGCAGAGGACTCGGTTTCATTAGTCTGTTCATGAGAATTAATGGAAAGTGTGCAACGTCTTTCACTTATCACATATCAGTACACCCGCTTAAGTCGTATTCTTTTTTTTTGACCACTTTTCAATTAGTTCAAATTATGGCTCTGGGGCCAAACATGGCCCGACCTGGGGGTCACCAGTTTCCAACACGTACTAATGTATAATAAGTTTTAAACAGAACTCAGATGATATCCAGATTCATTTGGCACTCTTGTTATTGTGTTTCAATACTTGGTATAATATCACAAATATAGTACATGATACATGCTGTTTCCATTTGAAATAATTACTAAATGTACATCATTTTCTTAAATATGGCAATACCTAGATATACAAGTACGAGCATTCAAGCATTTCCCAACATATACCTGGTTGGGAGCGCAGTGGCTCAGTGGTAGAGTGCTTGACTCGAGACCGAAGGGCCGCGGGATCGAGCCTCACCAGCGTCACTGCGTTGTGCACATGTCCTTGACCAAGACACATTAATCCTAGCTTAGTACTGGTTCAACCCAGGAAGACCCGTCCCTGCATAACTGAAAGATTGTTGATGGGACGTATAGATTCAAACAAACAAACAAACAAACATATACCTGGATATCAAAATATCCGATTTCGAGGCAAAAAAGAAGGATACGAATTGGCGAATTTTATAAGTATACATGACACGATATAAAATATTTAATAATGCAGCCTCACATTTAAAACAAGTTTAATGATAACTAAATATTTTAAAACTTTACATATATATATATATGTTGTTGTTGTTGTTGTTGTTCTTGTTTTTAAAAAAGAAACACTGATTTTCACCCGAAATTCAAGGCGTTACAATTCTGAATTTAACTTTATAATACAATCAGGGTATGATATTGTAAGACTCAATAATCAATTTTCAGTTTTTTCCCTGCTGTTACCATGGATTTCAGCAATTCACAGTTTTGTTTCTAAAAATGAATGTTTGAATAAATTTTAACATCATTGCCCCATTTTGAGAAAGTAATTCTGGCAATCCGAGAAGCCTCAACATCTTGCCGCATAATTCATTCAATCGTTTTCCATTTTACTGATGGAGAGGGGTTATCGGTCATTTTTTTCTAAGTTTTGCTCATCCATCAGGTTCAGATTAAATGACATGGTGCCATTTTGACAGTCAATATGGCAACCATGGTGGCCATCCTGTTGGGTCTCGTCGCAAGAAAACCTGTTTTCGGGGTTACCGCCAAAGCGAGTTTCAAACCAGTCTCCTCAGCTACTGAGACTAGCTAGAAAATTTCACCTGTAGCAAGTTTACAGATAAAAATTTCCCAAAAGCGAATAACAAAGGCGCTGATCAGACTGCGCGGATGCGCAGGCTGGTCTGCGCCTGTGTTGTTCGCAAACCCCCGAGACAGGTTTTCTCGCGTCGAGGCCCAGATATAGTTTTGACTTCTACCCAACTACTGGTTGTATTAAACTGAAACCTTGTTTGAGACATCATAGCATGATGGAGTGTCAGATTTGTTAAAAATAATGACATCAACAAAACCAATATGGCTGACATAGGGCATTTTGAAAATGTTTTTTTTTACTTTGTTTTCTAAACCACTTGTCAGCTCAAGCTGACTGGTTTTGTTGAACATCACGGTTATCAGGGAGGTTCAGATTAAATTACATGATGGTGGCATGACATCTAATATGATCGCTATGGCAGTCATCTTGAATGTACGGTTTAGAATTCTGCCAACACGCTGATTAAAATATAACTTTGTGTTGGACATTAAATCATTATAAAAATCAAGATAGTTAAATTATGAACTGCAAAAATTGACAACCATTGACCGGGACTTGAATTTTGATAAGTAGTCCGTTGCTTTCACCAGAGAAGTAATCTTCGCAACACAGTATTGGTTTCAAGAGAAATTACATATTCTGGAGGGCGTTTCAATCCCTAATAGTCCTAAGAAAGAGACTGTGTACCAGCTGTAGGAGTTTTAATGCCATTGACTGGGGATTCCTTCCTATCCCGGTTATGGGAATAAGGTCATCAGGTGGTAAACTGGCTTTACCGTTTAGTCCTTTGTATAATACAAGAGGTGTTTCATGTTTATTTGAACAAATTTGAAAATGCCGTTACTCAATTATTTTTCGCTATATTTGGTAGTAATTGATTTCCATGGAATAGTTAGATCTCCAGAAATACGCAGTCATCAAAAAACCAGTTCTAAATTTTTATATTTGGTTTGAAGCAGTCTCTGAAGATGAGTAGTCAAATTTTAAGCGTTTAAAAATGCTGTCTGAAACGAAATGTACTAAATCTTTCTCGAACAATTTCTCTAAAAGATATGTAGTTTTTCTCTTGGAACCTTTTATTATTGCACATCAATAATTAAAGTGTGTTCTGTTTGAAAATAAAGCATTCCAGTGGGATATTTACATTTTGGAAGCTACTTTAACATCAGATTATAGGTTTTACAGTTATCATAGCAACACTAAATTGTATGCAAAATACTCATTTGTAATATTTGGTGATCAGTTTTATCGGCGATAGATACGTAAAATATCTAAGAAATTGAGTCTGTTGTGAGTTTTGAGAATGTGTTTTTCAAAATTCACCCAAGATACATTTTATACATGAGATTCCCAATTGGGCACTTGTATGGAAGAGCTTATTGAGCCCAGTTTCCAAGCAAAAACAGGCACACATTGGCTGTTTCTCATTTGAAAAATAGACTGAGTGTTCCTTTAAACTAAAAAGAAAAGCTCACACTTATATACGTATTTTCTAAGAATGTACACCCGTTTTAGCTCTTAAAATCAGCAAAAGGGGGGTGGAGATGCATTTAGGACCGCCTTGTTATGGCTATGCTTTAAATTGCCACCTTGTGTACTTGGTAATACCAGGGACACGTCTGTTATGACTGAAAAAGCAAAATGTGTTTGTTTTATTTATATGCAACCGCAAAAAGTGAAACTCAAATTTGTTCAAATAAACATGAAACATGTCTCGTATAATTTAGTCTTTTGTCCTGCTTCCTTTTCTTGCGGGATTCCCATATTATTTGTTTAAATGCCGATCATACACCCAGTTTCATAACTGTTACGAATCTGGCCGCGCTTTACCTCCTGAAGAACAAAACCTGAAGGATCTCAAACAAAATTATAAATGGAGGTTCAGATTTGTTATACTTAAAGACGTCAATACTACTATAGCATCACACCTGCTATCTTGAATCAAAGCACTGAGAGTACTGATGGAAACGATGTCTTGTGATTTTAGTTCTTGTAGGCTAAGCAGAGTGCATTTTTGTAGATGATATTTTAGGAATATTTGAATTTGTATATTGTATATTTTTCTGACCAATGATGAAGGAAAGGTTTGATATGATTTCTATTTTTAGTTTTTAGTTTTAGCATAACAGAATTTTGAAGGGGCATGCGACAAAATATCAATCTTATCATTTCAAACATGGGCTGGTATGTCTTTAAACCCTATTTCACTTTTAAGCTCTGGTGGCCATTTTGTTATGTGGGATCAAAAATAGTAAGTGAGTATGATCAGGAAATACCACAATCACAAACCGCAGACAACCCCGTGGTTCCGGGAGGAAGAGCTGCTCAACCATCACAAGACACCAGGAAGACAAATTAAGCAAAGCAACCAGCTCTCTCTCTCTCTCTTCCCCACCAAGATGATTATAATACTAGAATGGACATAAAGTAACGTACAACAAAACATAGAACAATTACAGACTCCCACAATGGGAGTAACAATAAACAAAAAGTCAACAACAACAGAACCACCGCCTTAGAACGGACAGCAGCCTAGGCCACCGGGGGGCTTAAATGCATTTTACTGGTACCAAACCTTTTGCCCATATTTAGCAGAGGGCATTATGCCGAATACATCACTGAAATTATTTTAAGAGTTTGGATTACTGGTTAAGAAGTTTAGATATCTTTTTAGATTTTCCATTCGGTTCATTGTTGCCCTATTTTGAGGGTAATGCGATGAATTATTGCAAGCAGGAAACAATGGTTAAGGAAAGGTGGTTTATAGCCATTTCCTTTTGCCTAGCTCTTGATAACATTTTGTTCAGTGGAGCAACCCGTTGACATTTTGCTAACATGGACTTGCATTATAATTGCCTAAAAATTCCAACAAGGGCAATAACTAAAGTTTTAAGGGTCGATTTTGACGAAACTTATAGGATATCAGAGTACTTGATACTTATTGTGTACCAAATATGTATCAAATCTGACCAGTAGTTCTGAGATGTGGATGGACAAAAATGCGACGGACGGACGACGCCAAAACTATATCCCTCCAACTTTGTCAGGGATTATTAGATATCAGCATAGCTACATACCTAAAAAGCTTTTAATATGTTATGTGTTCTGATAATTTTTATCACCTGGTAAAATATCTTGTTTGAGTTTACGTTAATTTGTCTGTCAAATGTCTCAAATTTGTTCCAAAATGTTCGCTTTTCCATTTTTTAGCCCATTTTGATGTCCGTTTTTGGTAACCATAGCAAAGATAAACGTCAATTTAAAAGTTTTACTTTTAAACTTGGTATATTGTTCTAATAAACCAATAAGAACAAAATGGTGAAAAGCATTTTTTAGACCATATGTGGGCCAAAATAGCACCCCCCTGATGCATGTAGCTCTTTGGCAATATTAACTGTGTATATCTAGCATATAGTATAGATATAAAAAGAAGATTTATAGATGGTAAACTTAGGTTTCATTAAGAACGTTGACAATAAAAAGTAAAAAAAGCACTTAAAAATAAAAAAGAGCAAAAAAAGAGCCATGACATGTGATTTCCAAAAATGTGGCATTTTGACAAGTGTAAACTTAAGCGTTGGATCGATGATCAATTATAATCACCAATTATAATCGATGATCAATCAAAAACTTCGTTTGATAGTGTTTTTGGTAATAATCGATGATAATTGAAAAACATCACACTTGATCCAATTTTAAGCTCCTATTCTAAATATGCAACTTTGCTACAAGGAATAGCAGTTAAATGGAGTTTGCTGTCAGGACCAGTTGTGGTATTGGCTACTAGCACAAAGGCTCTGATCAGACTTGACCCGAACCTTTGCCGGTCACAGGAAATCTCATGTCACCTAATTCCTTGAATTATACCCAAATCAGCATTTGTAATTTGTAATATTCTTACAACCACCAGGTTGAGTTTCGTTCATAATGGCACAGAATGTGCTCAAATAGCAAAGGTACAAGCAACAGCAAATTGTAAATTTGCAAGCAATTTGTTGACAAAATTTTTAAACAATATAATATCTGGTTTCAGCGACTATTTAGACTTCTTACAGATCAAACATAATATGGAGTTTGTCAAAAAGCATATAAAGCATTTTCACATGCTTCTACAAAATATACTGTTTGGTTTTTTGTTTGATTTGATTCTTAACGTCCCATCAACAATCTTTCAGTTATAAAGGGACAGGTCTTCCTGGGTTGAAACCAGTACTAAGCTAGGATAAATGTGTCTTGCGCAAGGACACAGTGCAGTGACGCTGTTGAGGCTCGAGTCTGGGCCCCTTCATCTCGAGTCAAGCACTCTACCACTGAGCCACTGCATATACATATCTTTAACAAACATGCACTTTGTAAAAAAATTAACTCATTGTGCTACCAATGTTTATTTTAGGACACAAGGCTGTGACTCTCGGTGGGTGAAATTATTCTGGACTTCAAAACTATATGCAATGACACAATGACAATACATGCGTTACCTCAGACCTACATACAATGACTAGAAACATGTATACAATCTATACATAAACTCAACTATCGTATGGCAGTACTGTTATTCAGTAAATAACATCATGTTATACAAAGTAGATCTTGCACAAAAGATTATTGCATAGAGTTTAATATCAAGTTTGTGCAAATGTGAATAAAGCATTTTCACACATTTCCTTTACTTGGCATATGCAAAATATACTTATCTATAATGAACATACACTTTGCTGAGAAAAATTCTAATCCATGTGCTACCAATGGTTATCTTAGGCCACAATGATGTGACGCTTGATGGGTGCAATTATCTACTTCAGAACTATATGCAAAGACACATTGACTATACATTATTTCAGACCTATATGAAATGACTAGAAACATTCATACAATCTATACATAAATTTAACTATCATATGACATTACTGTTATTCAGTAGATTACATCATGTCATACATAGTAGCTCTTACAGAAGTGATCATTTCATGAGAAATTTAAAAAAAAAAATATTGCTTTACTTCAAAGAGTGTTTAAGAGTGTTTAGAGTCAAAGAGACTCTATGATGGTTCCGACTTAAAGACTTATCTATTGATGAGATGATAGGGGCCTGATACTTTGGCTGTTTGTCGGGCCCACTGGGGTTTACCTGTTGGATTTATTTGCTCCAGTATTCGGTTTTATTTACTGTTGAGTCCTTATCTTTGCTTTATCTCCTTGTTATATCTTGATTTATATGTTTTAGGAGATGATGCATTGATAAGTTAGGGGTCTTTCATGCAAACCAAATATCTATGTGTCTTGATCCACATCTGAATTAAGGGTGAGGTTGGCGCCGTTAAATCGGTTTAAGCCCTCCAGTAAAATATTTTACTGACCGTTCCAAGGCGGTACTTCTTTTGTGGATCTTTTGTTTTTTGTTCTGTCTTGTGTTTGCTATGTCTTTGTGTGCATCTGTTTATATGTGCTTTGCGGTCACCTGCTGTGAAAGGACTGACCTCTTGGCTCTAGTTTGTGGTGTCTTACTGTGAGTTTGTCACTCTCCCATTGGTATCCTGGGCCAGGTGTGGTACTTGATTGTATTGATTCCTGATCTTTGCACCCTTACTTACTTTTATTCCAATTGTGTTTCTTGTCACCAAAGAGTTATTTAACTTCTGGCTATGACATTATTTTTTGACATGAGTTGTTTGTTTGATTTGATTCTTTACGTCCCATCAACAATATTTCAGTTAAACAGGGACGGGTCTTCCTTGGTTGAACCAGCACAAAGCTAGGATAAATGCGTCTTGCTCAAGGACCACGACGCAGTGACGCCGGTGAATCTTGAACCCTCAGTCTCGAGTCAAGCACTCTACCACTGAGCCTCTGCGCTCCCTTTTTGACATGATATATTCCACTGAATAACAGTAACATCAAATGAAAAAATAATGTTATGGCCACAGGTTGCATAATTTTGATACAAAGAAGTTATGTTAATAACAATGTAAATTTTCTTTGAAATAAACCAGCTTTGGAGGTGTTAATTTCGCAATAGAGTTCATATGATGAGAGAATCTTCCATTTGTGCCCATTTCAAATCATTATTTTTAAACTAACCTAAGGCTGAGCCTGTCCAAACTGATTGACTTAAGCTTTAAGTATTTGGTCAACATTATTCAGTCGAGTCAGACTCCTCCCACAGAGGAAGGCAAAGAAAAGAACATACTTCCTGGCCCCCATCCCTCAACAAAGTTTGACAAGTAAATTTAATCCTGCCAACAATAAAGGAACCATCTCTCAGAAACCTTCAGCAGAAAATAAAATGCCCCACTCTACCACCTTGTTATGAAATGATAACTTGTGTAAGACCCTCTATAAAATACATATAACAAATCAGAACGAATGGAATAAGAGACCCTATTTCTGCTTGTTAAAGTACCATCAGCACATCAAAGAACAAACATAAGAGTCCCTGTAAAGGCTAGTCACCAAGTCATTTTCTATTTCATCCTTGCTGGGAATCTATCTTAATATATTATCCCAAGGAATCCTAGTTAGTTGGATTTTATAATACGGTAAATCTTGTATTAGTTCGTACACTCGAATAGTTCGTTAAATGTCATGTATTAGTTCGTACACTAGTCATTTTTATATGCAATTCTATTAGTTCGTACACAACGTTTTTTTTTCTTCATTGGTGCTTGTTTTTAATCAGCGTGGCTGTCTACGATATGTTCCTGTTAACTTTCGCGTGCGTACACCAAACAGACCTTTTCGTCTGTCAATCTAACGACTTCGGTCGCTAACGTAAATCCAGCATTGACGTCGCATGTTAATAATATTAAAATTTGTTTTCTGAAAATCGAGCGAATGCTAATTTACACGCCCTATGTCGCCGATGCGTCGGAGATATATTCTGTACGGTCATTACAAAAAGTGTCCTTAGAATTCAATAATGGAAAGTTACATTTTACTTCTGTGTCATATATCTTTTATAATCGGACACCCAAGCCGCGTGCGACCCGGAAAGCATTTTTATACTTGTGCAGCTCGGACCCGACACGAAATCAACTTGCGCGGTGCCTCACATAAACTGGTACCAGAATATTTCGTAAATAGCCTGCTGGTACTTGTGACAAGGCCCAGGAGAGCATGTGCGTTTGCGCAATCTCATCAGGGTCCCGCTGCTCACTAACATAAAGTTTGAAGTGGATGAAGACTCAGCATGCTCAGACCAAATCAAATTCTAGATATCTACGTACCTTTTGTTTTATATAGTTGAATATCAATTTCGGTTTTCTGAGCGTAAATAACTCATTAAATGTAGTAATAACGGCTTTTCCTAGGTTCAAACAAATGGAACATTTTAACAAATTGTTTAGCCGATCGTGGCGTGTCTTGCTGTCCTCATTAAACTACATACGGAAGGTCCTGAGAGTTCATGATTACCGAGATAGTGTACGCACAGACGCACAAACCGAGCATAATTTGATTGTATCATGATTCTAGGTCTTGATGAATGGCATTTCCATGAAATAAGCCAGTTCATGAGATTATGGTACCTATCGCATATGCGAGCAGCGAAGGCTCAAACGAGCCTGTGCATCTGCGGAAAATCGTCAGCGCCTTCAGGCTTAACTGCGAGCATAGAAGGAATGTAGATGAAGGTACGTTCATTAATTTAGGATAATAGCCCCACTAGGTGGCTGTGAATTTGATTCGCTTTATTTTAACCACCACGCATCTATTGATGTATGTATCCCGACTTTCAATATATTAGTTTTCATGAACAGTCAGACCGTGTGTCTTTTTTGGAAGGAAAAGTCTTCCAATATGGATGGATTTTCCTTCCATTTAGTTTTTTTCAGAAAATTGGAAGGTCTTTATAACATCCATCTTAATGAAAACAGCAAAAGACCTTGAGATCATCTGCGGTGACATACATATCAGAATTTGCAAAAATCCTTACCACACGTCTGTAGATGTTTTATCCCGACTTTGTTGTATGAGACCAACAAAGTCGCAGATCAGCCTGGGTACCGCACATTCTTATCAGCGCCTTTGTTATGAATACAAAAATTAAACATTTTGTCGGGCCTGGTCTGGGTCAAACCTGTCTGCTAATAATATCAGCCGCAGACATAAAGATCAAATCCGCCACTTTCATGTCACGTGCTGTTTTAAGAGTTGGGTAGCACGTGGTGCATTGGCGTATAACATAAAACATAATTGCTCAGCTGCATGCGCGGATCCAGAAAGGGGTCCAACTTTGACAACTTTTTTTAATTGATGATGGGAGAGAGGATCCAAACACCACTATATGCGGGTCATCATTGGCCCGCCAGCGAAACACCATTTAAATGGCGTTTCGCTGGCGATGGCCCAACATCGAATGCTGGCTTGGTAGCTTTGTGATTTTAAAGGGAACCGGACCAGTATGCTAAGAAACCCTATTTTTCAGGGGTGGGGTCTTTCCCCCTCTGGATCCGCCCATGAGCTATCTGGCATGAAAAGACAATTTCTGTAAACTCATCACTTTCGCTCATTGCGATCGCGTACACGTTCGCAAACATGTGATATAAATTGTTTTGGATCTCGGAAATTTACTTTACAAATTCAAACTATCAATGCCCCACAATTTTATCAAATGGCGGGCGACAGCCAGAACTCCTTTTTTAAATTTCCAGTGGGTGCATAAAAGGCCTCGATACACCGTCACAAAAACCGACAAATCGCACCGGAAATTCACTTTTTTTTTCTTAACGACGTGAAGAGCATTAGACGCTAGTAGGCAAAGATGAGCCTGTGCATCCAACACTGTGGACTTTACGGTAGTATCATGCGCGGATCCATGAATTTTTGTCATGGGGGGGGGGGGGGGTAGGGGGCTCAAGGCTCAACTGACAGAGAAAAAACACTCTGATAACGATTTCTTAGGCATCAGCCTTTTACGATTTTACAGAGGGGTCCAATAATTTATTTTAAGGAAAACTATAATTTTTTAAGGTTCCAGAGGGGGTCTATCATTTTTCAGGGGAGGGGGGTCCAAATTTTTCCAGGGGGTGTGGGGTCCAAATGCTAATTTCAATTGAAACCTATAGAATTTTTTATTTTCCAGGTGGTCCGGGCCCCCATACCCCTCTGGATCCGCGCATGCGTATGATAGATCCACTTGCGATATCCAAATTTTCAAGTCAACAGTAAAGCCAATCCCGAAGGACAGGTTTTTTTCATGCAATTGTTCATTTTCCATTCCCGGAGCATCTAGTGACACCTCAAAACATGATGAGGTATATGATTCTGCAATATGTTAGTGGAAAACAAATGTTGAGACCTCGGACCCTGGTCCGAGTTGAGACACAGTGATTATCGCGACTTTTAGTCAACTATTGATGGTTTCAGTCTTTCATTATGTATATAAGACTAGGCCTTGATTTCTGGCATCAGTTTTAGAAAAACGGCTGCCCAATAATGTCAAATAACGTTCATGCTAGATACATTACCATAACATACCATGCATAAGCTGGGTGCTTAAGATCAAGCAACATACTCGCTGGAAGAATGTGTTTAATGGTAAAAAAATTACAGTTCAAACGTAAATAATCAGATCTTAGAACAAATCTACATGGATATGCTCGGGAAGCTCAAAATGGAAGCATGCAGTGCGCAAGAACACATACAACAATATGGCTAAACAACCGCCAGCTTTTTTGAAAAGCTAATACTTGTGTAAATAATACTCGATGATGATATTGTTGCGCGAAACGAAACGAAAGTTAAGGTGTATTTATTTTATTATTATTATTCGTTTCTGTCTATCGACAGTGTCTTTTCATGCAATTGACTTAATTTCAAACGCCACTGCTATCATTCTGTCCATAAAAACTTATACCTAGCGCACTATATTTTTAGAACTATTTTAGTGGCGGTCAGGTTCATAAAGGGCGGGAAAACATTAGCAATCCACAAGAAAACGTGTCTTCTTCACGTTTATGACAAAAGGACAGGGCTGCGTTTATTGTCCGTCTCGTAATGTTTAAAAGCAAAGAAAAGTATAATGATAAAAAACGATTGCAAGATATTGTGCTTTTAACTGCAATATCTGGCTGCATCATAGATATTGCAAGCGGTTCTTCGTCGTACAAGAGCAGGTTTTCTCATGCTAAGGCATTGTTTTTCTGACGCTCGTTTGAGGCATCCAATGGGGTTTACTGATTTGCGAATTTGTCCCAAATTTTTACCAATTAGCGTCTTCATAAAACTCATTTTTACCAGTAAGCACATTCAGAATTACAAAATAATTTTTTTATCACTGATTTCTCTTAAATTAAACTGATTAAAGCATAATTTTAACAAACGAAACACTGATTTTTAAGGTACCCCCTTGAGACCCTCTCCATTTGATGTACAAATAAACTTATAATTCTGTTTCAATCATATGTAAGCTTTCAATAATCAAGTTTTCAAGCACAACAACGTTTTTCTGACCGTTGGGTTTACATTTCAGAGCTGAAAACCGCAACAAACTAATAAAATACCAATATTGTTTTTGTCTAGCAGCAGGACAAGGGTTGATTGCATTAAGGACATTTGGTTCCCAGCGACTTACACAGGCTGTAACGGTATAGGTAGCGGACTGGGTAGCAATGTTGAACGGGGGTTCGATGATATGGGGATTTTGTGTGTATTTTGTGTATATGATACCATTGGAAACAGATGTTTTGAGAAAACATCGTTTCCAAAAATGATATTTTAATTCGTTTTGCGAACTTCAATGTCAGATTAATCTGAGTTTTGTGAGGGAAAATGTTAACAATTATTTAATGGTGGAAACAAACATCTCATAGTGCCGCCATGGTGGCTATCATAATGGTAGTTTTTCAACTTGTTCATCCAAATAATGGCCATATTAAACTGAATCATTTTGTGGGACATCAGGGTATTATGGCGGTTCACACGTGTATACTCATGTCCAATGAAAACGCATCACCTATAAAAAATACTATAACTCTTTGACAACATAACATTTCATTTTTGGAATTGCGTCTTCTTGTAATGTGCATGTCAGTCAGCAAGTTATAAGTGCCAAAATGTAATGAGATACTTTCTCCCGCCAAATACACCTCCTAGCGTCACCAACATAAATAGCAGGTTTGATAAGAGCATAATTGAGTTCACCAAAGTTCATTATAGTAAAAGAATGCCAAAGCATGTATAATCAGATAACCTTTTTCATTCTAATGGATTATCCCATATATATTGATACAAGAAAAATGGACAAATCCATTCTATATTTTAAGGGTCGCATGTCAAACTTTCTATGAAATCATGTATTTATGTCCCTGAAGATTGTTTTTATCTAATCAAACAGTGCAGATCCTGATTATCATGCGGCACTTGATCTGTGTCTTCACTGTTTGCCAAAGTACTTGTTTACTGGTACAAAAAATAAGCATGGTTAACTCTATGCCTATTAGTGTCGTCTGCTGATAACATTTGCGACAGTTTGGACCCTGATCAAGCCTGACATCGGGCCTGATCTGGATCCAAACTGTTTAACACTCTGATGGTATTCCAGAAATAATTTTTTGAAAGAAATCAGCAGAGAAAAAAAAGCATGCCTTAAAAATATTTTTCGGCCGATATTGATGATAAGAGTGGATCCTGATCAGGTGGCTTTTTTAGAAGCCAGCTGAAGTATATTAAATAATCAGCATGACAAGGGTTAATCATTACATCCTTCTCCATTCAGAAACACAAGGAAATGGTGATAAGCTAGCAGTCTGCAGTATTAAATTTCAAGAAGTCAGATTTTCCAAATTACTGAGGTCTGTCTAAAAGGGGAAAATAAGGACTAATTAAGTATTTGATGGTATCATAAATTGAATTACTATTTGCAATAAAAGCATTAGAATCACATGGCAGAAGAATTTTTGCAATTTTTCTTTTGAGCCAAGCGGAACCACAGTTTTTACAAACACTGCCCTTCCATTTTTACAGATTATTTACCCATGGGGAACACCACTACAAAATGCTGAATTGTTGATAATATTTCCTATGTAATTACAAAAACTATTTGTTTTGCCATAAATCTGTCAAGCAATACTCTTTCATACCTCTGATCTCTCACCATTTTCAAATACCAGAGTTTTTAGTCGGTTAGGAGGGTCATGTCAGGTCGCTTCCAATTCTAACACTTTTCTATGTGGTTGAATAAAAATATTTAGGGTCGCCAGAGGGAATTTTAATTTTGCAGTTGGCATCATCAATACAAAAGGGTACTTAATTTCCAATAATTTACCCAATGGGCCCCTTGAGCCAAACGGAACCACATATCAAATGTTGGAATTCCCATAATTTGGCATTGAGTAAACCTAGTCCTGGAAAAATACTTCAGCAGAATCTTAATTGATATGTTTTTGTTAGTTGTGGATGAAGTTCAGTCTATAAGGAATAATTTAGCTATCATAATTCACAAAAATCTTTAATGTTAGAGGCCAAAATTAAACCTCTTAAAGATCACTATCAAAGTTTTGGAAGATATATACTTAAACGCAAAAGAAACGCAACCGTTTTCAACCCACTTTTTCTTCCACGTGGATCACATGAGGCTAATTTCTGAATTATATCCTGTGTTCCTGCGCACTGAGCAATGATTTGCCGTAAAATTGTTTTGATCACGATTTCCATTCTGACGTTATAATGACGTATGTAAATTTCAACAAATGGAGTCTAAAAAAGTTATGGCTCGTTCGATTTGAAAACAAACAGCTTGATCTGATAGCCAGATGTCTTAACTAAAGGAAAACACTAAAACGGTTTGCAAGTTATTGATTATCAACGCTACCAGTCGCTGCGTTGCTGCGTTTCTTTATTGACGTCAACCTACTTTGTTTTAAAACAGTCATTACAGACGCATTTTGTTCGATCATGTTGCGATACTTATGTCTTCTATGCAATGTCTTGAGGGCTATATGGTGACATTAAAATTTTTCGATTATTAATATTCGTTTGGATAAAAATGGCCAATTACGCCACAAAATAAAGACGCCATTTTGACGAAATAAACGTTGACAGAAACATAAAAGTACCTGATTTGATTTTGTCTACCCTTTTGCTTTCAAAAACCGATATTTGTTTAAAACGTTTTTTCGCAAAATAGGCACAATTTTTGAACTTTGTGACTTTAAAAATGGGGGTTGCCTTACATTTCTCATTGCAGCTCGCCAACCATAAGTCACAGCGGTCTGATTTTGGTGTTGTATGCAAGGCAAGTAATGGTACTAAGCGATTTCATTATCGCTGGCTGAATTTTTTGATGAAAAAGAAGGAACTACCATTTTTAGAAAGAGTTGCGTTTCTTTTGCGTTTAAGTATATTTAGGTATCTATAAAAAGATTGTCAGCCAGTGTATACACTTAGGTAAATCTGGCTGTGGCGATGAAAAAAGCTTACAAGCAGCTGCATTGTTTTATAAATAATACAAGTGGGAAAGAGGCATATAGACTGCATTAGAGTTAGGAATAGCCTTGTCTGGCTGACTGTGTAGCATTTCCGTAAGTTACTGATACATCTTTAAAACTGAATTATCACTGATGCACGTGCGGGAAGCACCGCGAAAACAGAAAGTCACATTGCCAGCCACCGTATGTGTCAGTATTTTCAAAAGCGTTTTGTATCGTTTTTTTCTGTGCATAAATTGTAAAGAATCTCTTAATTGATAGTCTTGAATAGTCATCTTGCCTTGAAAGAAGTATAAGGTCACTTTGTGACGTCAATATTGTTATTTTGGCTAGCGCGTAAAATACATTCAAGGAATCCTTCTTTCACTGATGCAAAAATATTATAAGATAAAGCGGCTTTTTTAAATCGACAAAAAAGCTCTAAAAGCCCTTATACACGAAACTAAGATTATCTGTTTTGAACTTGATACTAGATAATACGCGTGCCAATAGATGATCACACATTTCAGAAGATTTAAAATGCCATCGGTGCGAATAAGTTTCGGTGACGCGCTAATTAAAGACGCCAATGATGCAACGCAAGGAGTTCGATGACTTTTTTTTACATGTGTGTGGTTTTGAACGAAGGAAAGTAGCATTGCGTAGAACACTAGGGCTGTAGTAGAAAGCGCAATTAAACATTTTAAGGCGATATTTGTCAGACCAAGCCATTTTACGCTTACATAGTGTCGTCATTTGCGTAAGTGTATTGTTAGGTGTTGCGTCACAACTATCAAACTTGAGGCAAATTTGCAGTGGATCTTCTGACAAATAGAAAACGTTTGAACGAGATTTCTTTCTCTTTTATTGTATGTGCTCAAAATGCGATTAACACAATCTAGAGGCTGACGTTACGTCATGTGTAAACTGTGTCACTGGAATTGATTTTTGTGCGAATACATTGCAGTTGTCCTAAATTATAAATATACTGAACAAATAAAGTTTACACCTGTAAGCATTCAGTTTATAGTTAGAATGACATAGGAAACTCAATTCAGTAAAACGGGTGAAACACAGAAGATCTTCTAGCTACTGCGACCCCAGCCATAGAGTGTAGGGACAAGCCTCACGATACTTCAGAAACGATAATATTTCATGCCTGGATAAAGAAGAAATTACCCAAGAGGTACTCTGATATTTTCATATATACGTAGGCTCTGACAATTTTGGGTTTCTTAAAAATTAATATTTTGGGGGGTTTGAAGATTTTAATTCACAATATTGGATTAGTTTTAGCGGTCATTTCTATGCATTTTTTGGCCGTTTCTGAACAATAAAGATTATCATGATAGAAAAAGTTGACTTCTGCGCATATGCAGAGCTAACTTGTATTGAGTAGACTTATTGCGTCTTATTGTTAAACTCTAGCAAGAGTTAAAAGGGGGCATTAATTGATCTTGCATTTTGCAGTCAAATGTCTCTCAAATCATATAAATGTAAAATTGTTTCAGTCAATAAAACACACAGTCAAGCATTATGTTCAGAAAACTGTAAACTTTCTTTTTTGTTCTGTCCGTACATAAATAATACAATTTCACATAGATTTTGATAGGCCACAACTTAGTGCATCTGAAGAGTGTTGTGCGTATCCACTTGACATGGGTATATTTGTTTGAATGGTAACAGTAATACAACAAGGCCGCAATCTTAAAAATTAATTTATGTGAATCTCAAACTGCTTGTCTAATGACGAAGGGCACGTTTATGGAATTTCAGGTAGGTTCAGATTTCGTTACATTGTAATGTCATGGCATCTAATATGACCGCCATGGCAGCTTCTTGAAAATAGCCTTTCTTCCCCATAACCCTTGGCCGTATAAAAAGGGAACTTTGTATAGTTTAAACATATTTTATTGCCAAATAAATACAACAACGTGGTTGGGTCACAAGTTCTCACAACATTAGTGATGACCCTTCCCCTACATTTTAAACATACACAATAGCTAATAAACATGGCTAGATATATACAAATGCATATGTATTATACACACCTAATTAACAAAGCAAAGCAGTTAGGAACATATATTGGAAACATATCAGAATAAATAAATAAATAAATATATATATTGTATTATACTTTGTATGAGACGTCAGGGCATGATAGAGGTTCAGATGTGTTAAAATAGTGACACAGCCAACACCCAATATTGACGCCATGCTGGACATCTTGAAAAAAGTTTTATACGGATTCCTGAACGGCTGATCACGGCTTGTCAGATCAAGCTGAACTTTTGCGTGGACCACCATCGAATATGGCAGCCATGGTGGCCATTTTGAAAATAGATTTCCCAAAATGGCAATCTTTAAACTTCTTCTCCTACGAAGCTCTACAGATTGGGGTTAAAGTTTCCGTTGAACATCAGGTCTTTTTATATGGTAGATTCAAAATTGTTCAAATGGTGGCGTGATAATGTTCATTCACTATGGCAGCCATGGTGACCATCTTGGAAATAGATTTTTTTTACTGGTAATCGGTTCATCAAGGTAACATAGGTAAGCGATCTATGGTCCTTTGGGCCTATTTTTAGAATGTGACTAGTAGCACAAAATTGATTTTGTCTTTCCAGCTAGTAGAGTCCACCGTATACATGATTTTTGAGACGAGACTAAATATTAAGGATTTGAATAACTCAAAATTGTAACACTGCAATGAGTATTGCACGTCTGTTGAATTACTTCACGACATCTTTATTTGTTTTGCTTTATGTTGACATCACTGACGTTTTAAGCTTTATATCTTAGTTATTTGTCTTATATTTCTATTGCTGATCAAATAAACCTTTTTTGATCTAAGAGAACATTGTAGAACAACAGATGTACTCGCCGACAAACATCCATTCAAAGTAAGAAAGAGGGCAAAGATCATTAATCGATACAATCAAGCACCACATCTGACCCAGGATACCAATGGGAAAGTGACAACGTCACAATTAGACATCACAAACGAGAGCCAAGAGGTCAGCCCTTACGTACATGTACAGCGAATTTTCAACCCAGACATTTATCTTCCCATCGAAATAGCACGTCGGATCACTTGTACTATTTAATGTTTTCGGAGAGAAAAGAACGCCTTTGAAAAGTATTCTTATACATCACGACTTCCGCCTTAAAATACATAGCATTTAAACCCTGTGAAATCATCTTACCTTTCTGTCAGAAGTAGAATATTCAAATTTATATATGTTTAATAGGATACAATGATTTGTGTTATGTTTATATGGGTCTGCCAATGTCAAAAGATACGTATGGTAAGATAAGTCAATCTTTAAATCGTCCATGCTCAGCTATTCAGCGAGGTGAGGCTAAATGTAATGCTTTTGGTATGTACATTTTTCAGCTATAACACTTTACAAGGACGTGATCCGTTCCATAAAACACAATGAGATGGCTCATAATATTACTTCAGACATAACATAAAAATCAATGCGCCTTTCAGAAGGCGTTTAAATAAGATTGTGCTACTGATGAGCGAAATCTTGTGCCAAACAGTATGCAAATAAAGCGGAAAATATATGGAAAAGGTGTCAAATATGGATATGGATATGTGATAGTTGGATATCTGGCGTGTGTCGTCCGTCGTGTCATCAACAATTGTTTCAAAGCACATCTCCTCCTAAACTACTGGCTGGATTTTCATCAAACTTGGCAGGAATTATTCTTATATGACCCTCTACAATAAATATTAAATATATTTCAGTCCGTTGCATATTTGTGTAACATGGGCTAAAGTAGATTTTTGAAATGAAAACTTTAAAAATCTTCTTGTCCGAAATTACAAGGCCTAGAATTATAGCATCATCTAGTAGACCTCTACCAAGTTTATTCAAATTATGCCTTTAGGGTTACAAATGGCCCCACCCCTGGGTAACATGTTTTATATAGGCTTTTATAGAGAACACATAAACTATTCTTGTCTGAAACCACAAGGCCTACAGCTTTGGTATTTGGTATGCAGCATTATATAGTGGGCCTCTACCAAGTTTGTTAAATTATGCTCCTGTGGTAAAAAGTTGCCCTGCCCAATATTCATATGTTTCACATAGGCTTATATATAGATAACACAATTAAAGCTTCTAATCTGAAACCACAAGGCATAGAGCCTTAATATTAAGTATATAGCACCATCTAGAGGGGTTCTATTTAGTTTGTTCAAATTATGGCCACGGGGCCAAAAATTGCGCCGCCCGGGGGTTTCATGATTTACATAGGCTTATATATTGAAAACATGAACAAATGTTCTTCTGAAACCACAAGGCCAAGAGCCTTGATAGTTGGTTTATAGCTTTATCTAGTAGACATCGTAAGCATCTACCAAAAAGTAAGTGTGTGTGATCAGGAAATACCACAATCAGAAACTGCAGACCAACCCTAGGTACCATGAGGAAGAGCCACATGACATTTACAGTAACAAGACATCCAAAAGACAATTAAAGCAAAGCTACCAGCTCTCTCTCTCTCTCTTCTACGTCAAGGTGATTGCAAAACTAGAAAAGACATACAGTGAGCCACTTTAGTTACGCACCACTTATAAAATGATAACTACTCTGAAACGAAATATGCTTTTTTATTCTGAGACTACCAGCGTAAAGCGTATCTATATTTGCATTAGCCATTGAAACTTTATTGTGATCAGATGAGAAACAAGTGGAAAATGGATCTTGAAGGACACTACCCTCAAAACACCATTTCACATTGCATTATTTTGAACGAAACTCCGATCACATTGCGCTTTTTTCGGGGTCGAATTTCTGCAATGCCAGAGATAAGAGCTGATTTATTATTGGCAGTTGGAATTTATCAGTTTTATAAACGTTTTTACTATTTTGGTTCTCAGCTGACAAAGGTTTGAAAAAAGTTTATTTTATGACTTTTTTTTAAAGTTAGTTAAAATTTCGTATGATTCTGAGTAAACTAGCTATCAAAACACTCTTTTATAATTTCATTTTAAACACCCATGTATCCGCCGTTTATTTTCGTAAAAAAATAAATGGATTAATTGGCGTCATAGTGTTGACGTTAGTAATGACGTCACTACTACCAAGGCTATAAGACGTGTCAATGATAAGATGTTTTTGTGTTTTGATACTTCTATGTCAACAGGTGACTCATAACAAAACAATTTGTGAAGGAAAACCTGTTTAATTATTGTAACTGACGTTAATATTACGTCAAATCGAGATTTTCTTCAAAAAGTAGCAGCGTTACTAACTTCAACGAAGTTTTACTTGAATAAAACAATTGTTTTTGGTGTTTTTTCTGTCACAACGATCATCATGGATAATTCCTAGCGCAAAATACAAATAGAAAATATTGACGTTTAAGTTGCACAAGCATTTTTGTCAAAATTGCATTTAACATTGCAGATTGATTCGCATGAGTGATTTCGGTATTTTTTCGATGTCATCAAACAGATAAAATGTCAATAAGTAAATTATCATAGAGAATGTTTGATTCCAGCATTTTCGTCAAAAAATGTAGATCCTGAAAAGATGATGCGTAACTAAAGTGGCTCACTGTATTGTAATACAAACAAAAAAGAAACAAAGAACAACACAGAACCCCAACAAGCAATGGGAGGTACATAAAACAATAAATTAACAACAACAGAGCCACCGCCTTAGATCGGATAGCAGTCTATCCTACCGGAGGGCTTAAATTCATTTTATTGGCGCCAAATCTTCGCCCTATATTCAGTTGTCTTTAAAACACAAATGTTTAGCTCGCACGGAGGCTTCCTTAATAATGCAATGTATCATTACAGAGAAATAACCTAATTAACACGCTATGGTGGAAAAAAAGAAATGGGCTCATGACTCAAAGATAGTCAGAGCTAAAGAAAAATGAAACCACAAGGAAGTATATTCAAATTATGCCCCGGGGGTCGCATGTTTTACATAGACTCATATAGGGAAATATAAACAAAATCTTCTTGTCTGCAACCACAAGGCACCAAGCCTTGATATTTGGTATGTAGTATTATCTAGTAGACATCTACCAAGTTTGTTTAAATTATGCCCGTTGGGCCAAAAATGACTCCACATGGGGGTCACCTATTTTGCATAAGCACATATAGGTACAACATGAAAAATCAGTGTTGTCTGAAAACACAAGGTCTAGAGCCTTGATATTTGGCATCATGCATTATGTGGTTGGCCTTTACCAAAATTGTTCAAATTATGCCCCTGGAGCTGAAATGTAAGCATATCATTTGGTCAGAACCATTATGTTCAAACGAAATAGCAAAGAGAAACGTTTTGGTCAATAATCCGGATATTCAGTGTATTTGGTCAATGTCACAAATCTAACCTATTCTCCTCCTCCCCATCCCTCCACCCCAGCAAACAATGTAAAGGTCTCTGCATGTTTAGTCGAGATCATGCTGCTGGTTCAGAAGATAAAGTGAAGATAAGCGCTGACGCCATGGGGTCCCCACTGAATGGAATAAAAAAAAAGTACGCCTTCCTCCACCCCACCCCTTTGTGATGGTATTACATAATTCATATTAGCTATCTTCTACCATGTGTATGATTTAAGTCCATATCACTGTTATTACATTGTTATGATAATGTTATCTACTAGATTCTAAAATCCAAATAAAAGAATATTAGATTTGTGTAATTTTCTTGATTTAACCACGTCAGAGAGGACGTTTGAATTATAATCTGCACTTAAGCTTAGCGGGTATCATCATCTGACATAATGAAAGCAAACAGTAACATGTACAGGGTATCGATCCCTTCTCCATACTCTGATTTGGCGGTGGGAATAATGTGCGTATCATGTATGTAAAGTTCAGCTTGAAATTGGTGAAGAAAATTAACATGTACAGTGCTGGTATAAACAAAAAAACAAATTATCAACTCTGCGAGAGAAGGCAAGCAGTAAATATGCTATTTCGCGGAGAAACAGTGTAAAAAAGAAGAAACATGGTGAAATTTCGCGGCAAAATTTCTCATCGTTTCTCCGCAAAGAAGAGAAACAGCGCGAAAAAGAAAGAATAGGGTGAACTTTTACGACGTTTCGCGGCGAAATTTCTCGAGGTTTCTCTGCAAAAAAGATTATGCCTAGCTTAAAGATGAACAGGTAAAAATAAACTTACCTCTATTCTACGCGGAAATGTTTTCGCGATATTTCGCAGCGAAACGTGATTATTGAAATGCAAAATTCGTTCACTTTCGCAGCGAAAATATGGCGGCTGATTGCTGAGAAAAGAGACAAATAATGTTGTTGTTTTTTTCTTTACCAGCACTGTACATGTTACTAAGATACAAGTAAGAAGAAATATAGAGTGATTTAGAGGATATTCATTTTACCTTGAAGTATTCTATTTAAATAGGTTACAAATGGATCCTTTTTATCATGTCCTAAACGAAATGTAGTCTGTATCTTATCTAAAAAAATAAAACTAGTGAAATTTGACAGTTTAATAAATTAATGGGTAAAGAAGTGTCAATGAAACACTGCTTAGAAACTAGTTACAAACAGACGTACATTTGAATACATCGTCGGTATGATATTCGTTTATGCTACATTTTCAATGCTGTTGCTTTTTCTAATCCAAAACAATATAAATCATAAAATATGTCAAATGCGTATTTAGACCTACTGTTTACAAAATTCTAAAATTCCAGGTTTAGGTTATGTACTGTTCAAGTGCTGTAAATCTACTAGACTTGTGCAGTCCATTCAATTAGATTTTATATTTTCATGGAAACAAGTAACTCTCAAGCACCTATCTTACTGAATATTTTCAAAGAATCTGAAGAGTGCATACTTAAGGACTTTGAAAACCAATCAGCCAAACTAAATCATTTATTGCTCAAAGACGAAGGATGACAGAGAGATTAATTCTATTGCATACCAACATCTGACAAGCTTTTAGTGTGCCCTAGAAAGCTCATGGCTGTAAAATTTATTACAAGTATTGAAATAACAGCTTTTATAAAGCAGGAGTAGGTGATTTCGAATGACACAAATTCAGCAGCAAACTAACACTCTTTAGTTTTTTTCTGACTCAACAAATATCTGTCCTATGCTTCTTTGATGGTTACACATTCTTTATTGAACGATTCAAAATATAATGGCAGTACGTTATGCTCAAATTATTGCCCATTTAAATTATCCGCCATACACCACCCACTCTCATTACTATAGTCTGACGATAAAATTCAACATCCTGATTTTTTCAAAGTTTTGATCATACTCACTTGCTATTTTTTTTATTTATTTTCGTTCGGTTTTGTTTGCAGGGGCAAAGGTCATTTACAAATGACAGATTCTGATTAAAATATGCCGTTCACCACGTTTCTTCTGCATTGTACAAGTGACGTTAACGTAAGTTTTGAAGACGTTCTCAATCATGTGACATTATTTCCGGACATGCTTAATATTAAGTCGTAATGGCTATATGATTGAAAGTGTAAGTAGTTAATGTAAAAATTGTGAGTGAACATAAATGTAACTTATGGAGAATTTTCTCAAAATCAGATGTAAAATGATGTTTTAATTTGACGTTTATTTTCAAAATATCATGAATATTGACGTTATCAATTACTGTTAAGTAGAAAAAATTATAAACTGCACTACTGGTATTGGTATCATGTACGCTACCGTGTAACTAAAAATAACCTAAAAGCACAAGCTGGACTTTGAAGAATATCCTTAGATGCTGTATGTTACCATGTGACGTCACAAGCACCGTCGCGTTATGATACAGTAAACTAACGACTGATTCATACCAGTTTTGAGTTGCACATTAAACACTGCAAGAAGCTGTTCAACCGCATTTTAGGCGCGTTGCTGAAATTCAAATTTTCGAAAAAACTTACCTCATCGTCATGAAAGATGAAACAGGTCTTAAATTCAAGATAAATGACTCTACTTTATTTCTGATTGGGTCGTACGCTCAAAAAATGGTAGCATCATATTAAAAATGGGGAGAAAACTCAATGTTTGCAAAAAGCCGAAACGTAAAGTTCGGTTTTTAAACTGATTTTGTATTGACAAACAGACGTTCTTTTTCGCAATTTATTTTATTTTAAGTAAGTTAACTGTCATTTATATTTGTATGAATTTATTGATTTTTATAGATTGGAACATAGTATTTTTTTAGGATAACTCTTACTACCCTATAAAATTTTATATTTTTCTCTATATCATTCCTTAAAATACCGTTATATTTAATCAGAACCCGCCAAACTTCATAATTTCTAGAACAATTGTCCTTTCGCTTTTCAAAAACATGATTTGCCACATCCTGATATGCTTGACGGCTCAGAAATTCGCTTCTAAAGTTGCCACCCCTGTGTTGAAAAACAACAACATTGTTTTAATGCATTTTTCCAATATTGTCGTTTCAAAGATAGATGAGAATCGATGTAAACAAACACTGGCGAGTTTACCATGTTTTGGGGACATACAGGTAGTCTCAGTTTACAGTTATAATGAACCTACCACAGATTACTGCATATGCACGTGGTTTTGAATACCTCGCCTTTACCTGTTTATAAGAAATATAGAATCACCTCATTACTATGCATCTTTGAAACAATAATACACTGGATACCCGCCTAGGAGATTTGCTGTTTTACTTTTGGAGTAAACTTACGGTCTATTCTTAACTTCTAACAAAGAAAACAAGCACAGTTTGCATGTTGGCGCGCTTAAATGTGAGCAAATGAGCAGCGTGACATGGAAGGACGTTGTAGACCTTGATGAGATCTATTTGAGAAATGCTTGTAAAAGCCCTGCCAGTAACACAGCTTACTTAACCCTTAGATCTTCTCATTGCCGAAGTACCTGCCGTCCAGCCCACATGACACCAAACTTTCTCTTTTTTGTTTGGCGAAAACTTGCTGTGATTTATACAGTGCAGTATACCACATAACAATGACGACGTGCAAATCAACACGGCAAGATCTCTTGCTCGAATCTATACAAAATTTTGTGTGTTGCTCACGTCTGTAAAGCCGCCTTAGAACTGATTTTTAACGACACTTCGTTCACAAATACCTGATTATTCTCAGTCCGTGCATGACGACTGAGTAATAATATACTGCACAACCTTTGTTAATGCTAGTACCGACTAGACAAATATTCTGCTCTATTCGATGAAACGAGCAGAATGTTAATTATCGTCCTGAATGAGGATACATGCCTCAATTAAAGATAAATATATCTGTACTATCAATTTGTGAGGATAATACGTTAAAATCGAGTATCGTCATTCATAAAATGGGGATGTAACTCTGGTACTATAAATAATGTAAAACCAGCATAGATGAGCGTCGTAAAGTACCACCTTGAAATATTGCTTCTGCTTTTTTTAAATTTTACTCACACAAAAGTGTTTCTGTTTGAAATATCTGGTCTTTCTTTCTTGAATAGATAAAATAGAATTTCAGAAACAGCAATATGACACTCTTAGTAGATATTATATTATCTAATTTGCATATTCAAGAATATTAATGAAAACATAAGAAATGAGAAAAATGTAGAATAAATTAAGGGATGTCACCTACAAAATTACCTAGATGTCGCTGTTTATCATTCTAGACTAAGAATCGTGGTACCAAATCAAAGTTGAGACATTGGCAACTGCTTAAATATGCTTGAAATCTTTAATCATTATACAATTCCACAGTCCCCAAGCATTCGTTGGTAATTCAAAGCAAATTTGAATAGCATCAAGATACTTTTTTTCAAAAATATGTATTAATCAATTTTTGCAAATAGCCAAAATTGCAATGTCGCCAAGCTATTTTTGTAGAAATTTGGTATATTTATTTAGTGAATCTAAAGGGCGTCTCAAATTTCCCCAAAATCCTTTTTGTTCCTTTCAAAAGGATTCCAGAAACAGCCTTATAATTGGGTTACAAGGTTTATCGTCAAGCTAAATATGTCACCCTCTTGAAATATGTATAAATAAAATGCTGCAAAATATACTTGAAAATGATTAAAGATAAAGAATATAATAAACGGATATTCACTGTTGCTCGAAAACATTACAAACAGGGAAATAACCAAAATGTCACATTTAAAAAAATATGCTTCCGTAACGCTTATATTAAGAATACAAGTATCTCTGAATGTAGATAACGGCCATATTTCTTTGCATGATGGTTTCTTCGAAATCGATATAATATATAACAATCAAACGGTTATAGCTTGTGGTAAGTAAAAT
This sequence comes from Loripinus fragilis, assembly GCA_964019695.1. Lineage (NCBI taxonomy): Eukaryota > Metazoa > Mollusca > Bivalvia > Lucinida > Lucinidae > Loripinus > Loripinus fragilis. The sequence goes on from OZ026515.1 coordinate 40,819,871, forward strand.
GTTCTCATGTCATGCCTCCGCCGCGTCTATTTTCCATAACAAGGCTTCAAATGCTCATTGAAAGGACACAAACGAGTGCATTTCATGAGAATGATACTTTGATGCACCATGTTAATTTTGTTTTTGTAAAAAACGTCTGCTATCAGAATAAAAAGCATCATTAATTTGGAAATTTTGTTTGAAATATGTAATTAAATACACCTGTCTCGTCAATTTACTCCAAAAGCGACATTGACATCAAATAAAGTTCTTTTTTATGGATGTTCCTTCGCATAATATACAAGTTATTAAAATGCAAATCTATTTGCAGTGAATATCAGTGAAGATATATGAGCCAGTGTATGAGATTTCCAACAATCTGGTATGTGCGACCAGCAAAGCCTCAGATCAGCCTGCGCATATGCGCAGTCTGATCAGAGCCTTTGCTTGTCGCTTGACTGTTCTATGAGTGTTAAGCTACTGACCGAACATCATTTGGAGTTTCTAAGCTTAAAAGGAGACTGCACAGGCTCGTTTGAGTCAACACTTGTGAAAATGTCAAATTGTTGGAAATCTCATGCCGCGGCTCATATTGTAATCTGCTGACATTCAGTCCGTTGCGTATTATAGAGCTTTTCTAATGCCATGTAATGTGTCAATTTTATAGCATGACGACAATTCCCTCAAACCATGTGTTAATGGTATATATAGTATGGATTTGACATAAGGTGCAACCTGGACACTGATTTAATCGAATTACTTTTATAAATCGTTGGAAAATTGAGATCTACAACTGTGATAATAAGTTTTCAATTCTAGGCGCGTCCTTCACATGCATTGTCAAGAATGCTCGTGATCTGAGCCAGCGTTGTTTGTTTTGTTTGATTTGATTCTTTACGTCCCATCAACAATCTATCAGTTAAATAGGGATTGGTCTTCCTGGGTTGAACCTGTACTAAGCTAGGATAAATGTGTCTTAACCAAGGACCACAACGCAGTGACGCCGGTGAGGCTCGAACCCGCAGCCCTTGTTTCATTTGAGGTGCAACACTACTTGGGAGTCAAACACTACCACAGAGCCACTGCGCTCCCAGATTCACCGTTGTGACATCACATATGCTGGAACTGCTTCAAATTGCCGCTTAAAATACAGGAAGACCATGTACATGTACACATGTAAACATTCATGTGTTATGTACCTGCTATTTGACCACACCCCTGCACTTGGTACTGGGAAATAACAAAGATATTGACATTTCCCTATGCAAAGCTCGGATATGTGCCCTGCACTAAGGGGACATTTTAAACGTCGAACCCCTGGTAACGGTCTCGGCCCAGGAGTACCTCTGTTTTGGTGGGCTCAAAGCCTGACATATCCAAAGTACTGACAAGAATCCCTATATACCATTTAGTCTGTGGGTGCGTTTCTCAATTTCATGATTTTCCCAAGATATCAGTGCTTTGCTAGGAGCTCGCACATGCACAGGACCTGCTGGAGACATCAGGGGAGGTCTACACCAGGAACTCTCTCATAGTGATGTAGGACCTAAAATTACGCATAAAAGCAGAAACTTCGAGAACCCGTTACAACAGAATCTCATGAGCCATTTTCTTTGTTACATCATGGTGTGTTAATTTGATTAGAGTGTTATTTAATTTAAATAATTTAAGGCCCTGTGTGGCTCAGGCTGCTGTCCGTTCTAAGGCGGTGGTTCTGTTGTTATTGACTTTTTGTTTATTGTTACTCCCATTGTGGGAGTCTGTTATTGTTCTTTGTTTTGTTGTTTGTTACTTTATGTCCTTTCTACTGTGCCGTCAGAAATTCAGTGGACATCGTTTTTCGTTTTTAAAATGTCTTTAATGATATCATTTCGGACTTTTGGACTTCGGACTTCGAATTTTGCACATGCATATACACTTAACACTTATAAGTGTGCACATATAAATGGGCTCATATCTTCGTTAATACTGGTCAGATCATCTTTAAATTTTCAACAAATATAAACGACATGTGCGTAATAAAATTGCATTTATTTTATTTCGAATAAAATAAGAAGTTAAAAAATGCGAACGCAAAATTCAAATTTATGTTAAAATCAAAGTTCACATTTTTCCAATACTTTAGCAGAGACCAAACTTGATCGAATATATCATAAAACAAAGTACATGTAAATACCACATTATTCTTAAGTCAAATCCTGCAGCGGCGTCCATGTCCGTGGGTATGTCCCCCGCACTCTTCTTAACGGCAAGACAACGGCGTCTCATTGACGTCACAAAACGCTGAACGTAATTCTGAGGGAGGTTGTTCCTCTCGTAGAGAATTTTTTCTCTCAGTTGATTCAGTGCTTTCGGATTAGCCACCGTTCTTCTTACACGGCGGTTTAGTTCATCCGAAATGTTTTCAATTATGTTAATGTGTTGATTGTGGGAGTAAATCGACGGCATTTACGTTGTTTGCATTCAGATATGCAGTGGTGGCCCTTGACGGATGGGCTGGAGCACCATCGTGCAGCAACTGCATTCCTCTGTGAATGCAATTTCCCAAATTTCTCGTGCATTTTGTGTTGTTGTTGCTGTTATTATTAGTTGTACGCTATTTTGAAACAATGCGCACGTTTTATCAGTAAGAATTCCCACGGGATATTCCTTGGAACAGAGCCAAAACTTACCCCACCTACTTTTATTCAAACATGCTTTACAATAAAATGATATGCATAAATGAAATGTCATAGAAAGATATATTCGAAAACGAAGAAAACTTTGAACTTTGATTTTACCATATATTTGAATTTTGATTTCGCATTTGAAAAGTTAAAGTTTTATGAAAATTAAAATTAATGGAATATCATGTCATAAATGTCATCTATATCTGTTGAAAATTTCAAAAAGATCTGACTTTTATTTATGAAGATATAGGGCCATTTATATGTGCACACTTATAAGTGTTGTTAAGTGTAATTTATCACCGCCTAATATACAAATTTAAGATTGGAAAATAAGTCTGGAATCTCTTGTAAAATAAAATAACTTAGTCGTTTTCGATTTAGAAAACTCCTCATTTTCCCCCAATATATTTCATAAGGGTAACACGTGGTTTATACAGTTCATTGATTACCATGTTTACTTTCGTATATCATTCTGTGTGATGAAGAAAACGGTCACCAGCAGGATAACTTGGTGTGTCTACATACACACTGCAAATGCATTGAAGAGACTGCGCAAATAACCAATTATTCTGTCTGAGTTATATCATATTTTACGAAAATCAAATTTCGCATCTTGCTTTCTAAGCGTTCACGGTTAAATGACATAGCAATTGGACTGCTAATGAGGAAAACTGTCTTTGGGGTAACATCAAAGGCGCAGATCAGCCTGCGCATCCATGCAGTCTCATCAGCAACTTTGTTATCTGCATTTTGGATGTCATATCTAGACTCGCTATGAGCGAAGCTAGACTGTTAAGCCAAGTAGACTGGTTTGAGACTCGCTTTGTCAGAAACCCAGAAGACGGGTTTTTGCGTCGTGGCCCCGTATATTTCTGCAGCTTGCTCGACAGCTCTAGGACAACTATTAAAAGTGCAACAGATAATAATATTTAAAAAATAATGAAGAAGCTATTCATCAGACATGTTAACGGGAGTCACAACATTTGGCTGTGCTCTTCATCGTCTTATACACAAATCATTCGTAGCTACAGTCCACAGAGCGGGGGTTCGGCGGGGACTTTAATTTTCTGGTTGCAGGTCCCTGGCACGACCCTGTTCTAACAGCTCATTTACCCGGCTGGGGCGTTGTTACAAATGACTGGTGGGCATAATTTATATCGCCTTTATGCACTATTTGTGACCACTGCCCCCCCCCCCCCCCCCCAGCCCAGGGAAATATCGATGACTTTGATTTTGTGTCTGCAGTTCCACATAGTAACCACCACACTGTGGGGACAGCTAGCTGGCAAAACCATGACAGTTCTCGCCCGCAATCTGTTATTACACTGCATTGCCATGGTTGACTATGTCTATCAAACACCTACATTTCCTCCGCATTATGGAGACGATGTAAAAGTAAAACCACAGCACATTATCAAGGCTTTCCCCGCTCTGACCAGGGGCCTAGGTAAAGCAGTGGTTACAAATGATTGGTGCACAATTCATAGCCTATGGTGCACTTCACATGAAGATTTAGTTTTCAGCCACCCCCCCACCCCCCAAAAAAAAAAAATATATATATATATATATTGACCCTGAACACAAAATATGACATCCGCATTATGTATTTTTCAACCTATTTCCAAGCACATTCCCACCCCATCACTAGTTTCTCTTTCTGACCTCAACTGTTAAAGGGCTAAACGAGCATTATTTTTATTGGATGAGTTTTTTCACTTGGGTTACGTCTACCGGGTGAGCCTTGTGATCTTTCTCTTATTAATGTATAGTCTGTCAAAATTGACCTTAGACTGATTTATTTTCGCCAAAATCTTCGTGATATTCGTGCGTTTTCGTGGAGTACTCCGATCTTGGTCACCCTTTAACTGAGAATATGAAGATAATCATTCGTTATTGCAAATGGTCTGATAGCCTAGTGGTTAGTTGACTACTTACAAATCAAGCATACCTGGATCGAAACTGAGAAGGAACTTTTTTATATAATTGTCAAATTGCATTCTTTTTCAAGTAAATATTGTTCGTAAATTTTACATCATCATGTGATGAGCTTTATATCTTTATTTGTATTGAGCCGCTTTTGTATTCATTATTCCCTAAGTTCCCTTCTCTTTCCTTGTCAGATGACAACATTTGCAAATAGTTTGGACCCAGTTCAGTACCAATAGAACGTCGGTTCTGATCTGGATACAGACCATTTGACATTCAGATAGTGTTCCTGAAAAAAAATTGAAAATGTTAATTTTGATTAAAAGTCAGATGATAACAAAGGTCTCGTAAAATATTCAGCGCGCAAATAGTTATTCACATGTAGGCTCATTGAAATTATTCACGTAGCTGTATTTGTTACATAAACACATGCCAAATTTAAATAAATGTATCCAGTTGTGCACAAAATCAAGAATAAAGGCAAAGAAACTAGCAAATCGAACAAAAATTAAAAAAAATACTTTAATGCTACTGGACTCGAACCTACATCTCCTGAGTGCATACACACAAGACTATCCACTAGGCTATCGAGGAATTATGATTAAACTCAGATTAGTAATAATACAACAATCTCAAGCGCACTCTTTACGAAGATTCACGAAGACTGAGTAAAAGGTCATTGAATATTCATATGTCTCGGGTCAATTTTGACAAACAATAGCTGCCCGGAATTACGATGCATATTTTGCATTGCCTGGTGTCAACAAATCAGTATTTGGAATAAACAGATAGAAAGCAATTAATTTAAAGACATATGCGGCTATTTCCAATGTGCACCTTTTCCGCGTCTGCAAACGGGGAAAGATGTCTGGGTCCTGTCTTTCGACCCTTAACGGATTCGGATCAACACAGCTTCCAATATTCTTATGTCATATCGGTGTTCCGACATTTTGTTCACAAAATAACTAATTAAAGTGTGTTCGAAATATCTATTGACATCTTTTCAGAACTGATCGTCTCAGCACTAAAGACAGATATTTTCAGTGTGTTTTTTCTTTCTTTTTTAACATTTTAATGCTAAATTACTTCATATACTAGTAAAATGGCATCATCAAAACGACCGAAATGGTCATCCCCGAACTTTTTATATTGAATTATGCATGAAACCTATGGGGGTGGGGTTGAATTTGGCCCTCTAGAAAGAGAATTAGTTCGATGACCCCAGATTTTTATTCTTTTTTCTGAAAGGTATTATAATAGTCCATGAATTAAAAATAAATTTTCAAGATTTTCAATGTCAGATTTTTTAATACATGATTTATTCTAAAAACAAATTCCATTTTTCGACGAATTGCCAAAATATATCATGCAGTATCTTGTCACAGCATGGGATAACAAGTAAACATGCACATTTTCTTAAAAGTTTGAGGTCATGGGCAGTAATTTAAGTTAAAAGAAAGAAGCTGGCTGAAGATTACAACCATTTTAGCTCGATAATTAGGACTAGTGTTATTATTTTATATTTCTAGAAAATTGGTCAAATGCTGTAAACTTCAATACGTGATTCTGAAAAAATAAGCACAGTGACATATCCTTTTTATTTCATAAATGGATAGCCCATGCATAAAACAATCTGTATGCAAAGTATTGAACATATTTCAATGTGGGAAGTATTTAGTAGCATATGTCCTTAATAAAACAAGTTGGAAAAATGTTTAAAATCTGATGATCAGTTTGATAAAACTTTCAAGGAGCAGGAAACACAGAAAATCAAGATTTTCAATTGAGGAACGACGGAACACAGCGATTCATTTCATAGAAACAAGTGGATGGGGTACCCACTGGGAAGGCCTCAATATTTTCTTGTATGCCAGAATTCTGTGAGCCCAAACCATGGCCATAATTTGCATTTGGTGGTATTATTTTGATACGATTAGAAACCCTTCTCCTAACACGTTACTTCGTCTTACAAAACTGTATAATTATTCATCGATAGTCAACTAGTGATCCGTACAAAGGTGCGTTTAGGGTAAATTAAAAAAAATGCAGATGCTCAAATGAGGACAAATTCAATCATATCACAGTCCATATTGCAATACCTTTTGTAACGAAAAAAATATCACCAATTAGGCGATGTATAGAAATTATTAACCTTCTGATGTTTATTTTGCGATTAGTCTGCACAAAAAAGCTAAACGCAAAAAAAAGATGTTCTCTGAATTCCTGTACGCACTGTAGTATTGCAACCATCTTGATGGAAAGGAGAGAGCTAGTTGCTTTGCTTAATTGGTCTTTTTGGTGTCTCGTAATGGTTGAGTGGCTCTTCCTCGCGGTGCCATGGGTCTGTCTGCGGTTTGTGATTGTGGTATTTCCTGATCATAGCCAATTATTATATATTATTATCAGAAACATATTTACAATGATGGATCTACGAAGAATGCCCAAAAATATTATGGAACATAGTTATTGTGTTACAGAACATATATCTATGAAAATCTGTAGGTTATTGCCACTATTTGTTAAGAAATAATTTGAAAATGTTCAATCATCAATGACCAGTTTATGCAATAACATAATATTACTATTTGAATTCATTTTGCAGCGTTTTATGACGGATATTCATTTAGTGTGACGAGTTCATAGCAGTAGGATGAACAACGAGAAGTTATAGTCTCGAAGAGAAAGTTAAAATGTTGATTAACAATTATTTTGATATATAGCTTTATAAAATCCCAGAATATATACTGAAGGACTTTAGAAACGCAACACCTGCTAAAATGCTTATTTATTGTTAAAATGTAAAATTTAAATTATGTGAAGATAAAATGACAAGTCCCTTCATTCAGCTTGCATTCAATAAGAAAATCGAAACGCTGTGGCCTATGGTTGCCGTGACGTCGCGATTATTCTGAGACCTCAAATTAAAAAAGTCACAGAGTATCAATACCTTCTATAATGAGCGCAAAAAAGTTTTTGAACCTATGTTTGTTCTCGAGAGCACAAGGAAAGACAAACTCAAATCATGAAGTTTTATGCCTCTGGTTAGGTTAATTTTGTGTAGGTGATGCCAATGTTTTTTCGACGTAATTGGCTCTTATGTCATAAGGAACGGGAATCGTTTCGTAAAAGACAAAAGTATCGCGACATACGCGAACATCATTTGCCTGCTATTGCTGTTTGAAAAATTAAGACTGACATAAGCAAAGAAACTCTGCGACTGGGAGTGTAATTAGACGATTATTTATGATGATTTCCAAAACTTCTGTTTTTTCCGTAAGTTAAGACATCTTGCTACCAGCTCAAAGTGTTTGCTTTTAAATTGAACAAATCTCAGTTTTCAGACGACAAATGTTGAAAAACACTAGCGTCAGTGTTACGCCAGAATGAACCGTATGAGCAAATCGAAACTATGGCAAATCTTGGTCCATTGTGTAAGCGGATAAAGCGTGATAAAGAAAACATCCTAAAATCAACCATGTGGAAGAGACAGTGAATATATAATTGGTGCATTTCTAAAGTCCTTCAGTATACATAAATTTAATGTGGTTATAAAACTTAAGTGTTTACTTTGCACATAGAGATTTTTGCAAATGTGTCTATATTCAGTAATAAAGACAACATGCGGCTTCTCGATTTAGTTAAACTAAAACTATTGATGAAACATACCTTAAGATCATAATTTATGTTGGCAAAGCAGGATTCATGTAGATTAAATAACACTGAGTCATTTCTATACTGTTTCTTGCAATGTTGACACTATTGAGTCATTTTTATTGGGAAAGGGATTCCGCCCAATAAGCATGCTAATTTTCCTCTTTTATCATTATTTTTTAGCTTTATATATTTATAGAGTTCATATACAAGTTTCTGATGATGTTTTATTACAAACGTTTCATAAAGGCACTTTTTAAATGATGGTTAACCTTGCATCTATTTTCCGTAACAAATGTGAAATGTAAATAGCCTACAAAGGTTTCCATTTCGAAATACATTAGCCAATATGATAATCAAATTTATATATTGATAAACACTCATAGAAAAAATAAATAAGATATGCCATGGTCTATGCGGTTTCATTTTATAACAAACTGATGATGATTTTAATGTTTAATCATTTGAAACACCACTGATTGTAATAAAATGATATCTAGCTTGTTAGTATCTTGATTTCTTGTTTTATACAATCAAACAATAGTTTGACTGCATTGTATCAAGATAATCATAGCATTGCATATGCAAATCTAACTAACCATGTCATATGCTCAATAACTCCTAAAAACAGGTTCAATTTTTGAAGTTTTACTCAATGATACAAATGGTGTGGGTTATATTTCTATGTTAATTTAGATGTAAAAAAGACTTTTCACTGACATCAAAAGCATGCTTATCAAGACCAGTTCAATTCACTTTTTTCATTTTGTAATTGTATCTATTTTGGTGGAATGGCTGATAGGCAATCCTGGTCAGCAGCATTAAAGGAGTCACAGAAGAACCTGAATTACAGAATTATTAAGACAGCATGAATTTAAAAACTAATAAAAATGTCACCTAAAAAGCATAAATCCTTTATAGATTATCAGCTCTGTAATCAGCTCTGTAATCATAAAGTACCAATAGGGTGAGGATGGTGCACCGTTAAACCGGTTTAAGCCCTGCAGTATTTTTTTTACTGACCGTTCCAAAGCGGTACTCCTTTTGTGGATCTTTCATGTTTTTTCTGTCTTGTATTTGCTATGCCTTTGTACGCGTCTGTTTATATGTGTCTTGTTGCCACCTGCTTGAAAAGAGCTGACCTCTTGGCTCTCGTTTGTGGTGTCTAACTGAGTTTGTTACTTTCCCATTGGTATCCTGGGTCAGGTGTGGTACATGATTGTATCGATTCCTGATCATTGCACCCTCACTTATTTTGATAGGAAAATCTTTTTACAACATATCAACAGGAAACCTGTTAATTGATTTACCTATGCACTTGCATTTAATGATACTAATTTAAGGCAACTAAGACGCCTGTGTAACTTTTTGGAAATGATTATTGATACCTTTAGGTCACGTCTGAGTTAAAATACTCTTTAAGACCTTGTGCTGCACTCATAATATTTTATGTGACACATGCCAAATACAAGTACTATCGATTCGGGTGTACGAGGTTCTGATAAAAAACTGGATATATTCGTACACATTTGTATTCACTTGTCCGTTTTCATTGAGCACTCAGTGAAAAGTGTATCCTGAAATGTATGGTCAATGCAGCAACGGGAGAGGCAAACCTCATGTAATTCTCTGTTCCTGTTTTCATCTGCTTGGTGGGCACGCTCGCCCGCGGGCGTGTGTGTGATTACAAATAAGTTTTTTAATAAATATTAGATATGGCCTGTGTTCTCCAATCAGCCCAGGGATGCCCAAATACCACAATGTCTAGTCCATCAAAATTAACTAGTCCACTGTGCATATTAGAAGCTACATGCTCCAGACTTTTAAGAACATATTTGTAGGGCGAGTGAACATTCAGTTTCCGCAGTACCTTGAGTGGGCATTGACGGGCATCAATATATGCATATGTATTACCTGATATGACATTTTAACATGTATGGAGTGCTTTGAATAAACTTTAAACATTTCTTGGTATTTTAACATTGGTGTGCATAATTTCGTGCTCAAATGCGTTAAGCATTACACTTTTTTATAACCTCGGGACCAGATTGTGCTGGCTCATTGTATTTGTACACATCCAAAAATTATAAAGGTAATGGTAAAGTTTTTTATCTTAATAACCATAACGCTTTAGATCAAGATATGCATTTTATTTGATTTACATCAATGACCATAGTTTCAGTTGTTATGTGCAAGTACCAGGGCTCCAGCTGCAATTGCCAACCACAGACTTCCTGTAATGATAAAAACTCAAAGATTGATGAGGTACGTAAAGGACGTTTAACATGTTTCAAGGTTTTGCACTTTGATATAGATCATAGAGAACCTTTAGTAGTCTCATTAACCTATTTATGACTTTTATCAATTGGACCGATCCACTTTGAATTTAAGAGTTGTTGGGTTGTAAGTTTCAATTTCAAATTTAAACACATTCAGCAAGCAACCTGTGCAGAAGCTGATCAGACGCTGCTCAGATTTGGTTTACCATCCATTAAAAGATGCAAGCCTAAAATGGGTTAAGTGATTGGTTTGAAAGTATAATAAAGATATCTCAGAAAATATTGCACGTAAGGTACAATAAACACTAGCGGCTCCAAGAATACAAATTGAGTAAGGTTAAGAAAGGTGATAACCACCTAATGTACCAAGATCTACACACTGTCACACTGCTGTTGCTAGTGAGGCAAGAATGCTTTGCTTAGTCCAAGTTCTCATAAAGATTGATGGTTGGATATTCTTGCCTCATAAGCAATTATTGCAGTGTAACCACATGCAGATACATAAACACAAATTGCAAACATAAACATTTAACGCTTTCCAAGACTTAACAGGAAAAATATGATAAAATGGTCATTGTCAAATTCGAACTAGCCTCCGTTATGCTGAGTACTGTACTTAGCCCACTGCACTTAATGTGACAATATAGCTCTACTGCAACAGTTTTGATACATTTGGTATCTAGCTAACGGAATTTATTTATGTGCATTTGGCGAAAACTAACAAAATGGATATAAAATAGCATATGCTATTATCTTTGAACTATAGCTTCAGAAATTAGAAAATTCCCTTATTTACTCGTTTCTTTGAACATGGTGTAGTCATAATATGCATATTTAAAAGAGTATAGTGCATAAGTCGTACATATTCTGTAAAAGCATTTTCATTTCATGGTTGTTTGGTTGAAAAGAACCACCTTTTGGTTCTTGAAAAACTGCAGACCTTTGCCATTAGAAAATTGCTCAGTATTCAATAATAGAAGCTGAAAAATGACTGTAAAGTATGTGGTTTGGTATGCCTATCATGCATAGGTCCAGATAAGGAAGTTTCATGAACGCAAATTTCTTACCCATCAATTTAAACATGTGTTTTGGGTGCTCAAAAGAACCGTCTCATTGAGTACCCACAACATATGTTTTGGTTGAGAAATAAAGAAAATATTTTTCAATTACACAGTCTTATCTGTAGTCCTGTACAGTATGCTTGAAATGCAGGTTCTGAGGAATAAAATCCACAAAAACTCAGGAACGTGAATTATAGCGTTTAATTACTATATGTTTGAGCATATATAGGCTATAGTTTTACCTTTATATATATATATATATAAATATGATATATACTGAACAAAAGTGAAAACGTTACACCTGAATTGTCTGCATCTATATACAAAAATATGCAAACCAAGAATGCAAATGAAAGTGTAACTTAATGTTCAAGTACTGGGTAATGCATAACAGTAAAAGTTTTACGGGTAGTTTCACGAGGAAACACATGAAAGCCATTTAAATGTGACAGGGGTCCATTTTTTCTACGGCGTTACTTATTAATGCATAAGTAACTAATATTAGTTCATTTATGAAACAGTGGTTACTTAGCCTATAATTGTAATTGGTTTTGAAATGGACTCTTCCGAAGAGGGGTGTGATCAAAGTTATTGTTCAATGAATAACGTTTTGATTAAATGTTTTCGTTTTTCCAAGGGTAAAGTAAAACAAATTTAGACTTCTCTTATTAAAAGAGTATTTAAAAAGTCCAAAATCGGGTGTCTTTTCAGTGTAAATGTCAGATGTTCAACAGCTGTTCTACCCACGGACTGTACCTATTTTTCACCCTCGCCAGCTGGTCTAATGGTCTAACTTAGAATAACTTTTCAGTGTTTTTTGGGGCGAACTTATTGATAAATTCATTACTATAGATACGAAATTCTTAAATAAGTATATTAAATAAGTATATGAAGGACTATTCTGTAAATCATTGTGACGTCATTCATTCTATATTTAGCAGTGTGCGAGGTTAAGTTATTTCGTGCCACGATAAAACAGAAACGAACTTTTCATTTTATTAGAAAATTGAAGCAAGAAAATCTTAAACAAACAAACAGAACGGACAAGGGGCATACAAGCAGAAAATATGAATAAGCAAAGAAAATAACCTAAGAAAGATTAAAGGCAAAACGCGGAAAATAGGTCATTCGATTGATTTGACCTCAGGTTTGTTTTTCGAAGCAAATTGTGTAAAACGATCATCATGCCAGGGACGTATATATTTAACTGTACATCCGTGATCATGCTTGTAGATTTTTCCTATCATTCGCAAATTCATGGCTGGGGTTGGATTTCTTTCCGTCTAAAGGAGGAAAATGCATGGGATATTATTCTTTCGACTTGAGAAGTCTTCTTTCCCCGCGGACAAGTATTGGTTTTCATAAAAGACTGAAGATAACAAGGGAAAGGTATAAAAGCCGGGACCAAGGCCCGAGACTCGGGACCAAATTCCGGGACCAATGTTTGCAAGCATCGAAATGGTATTTAAAATGCAAATGTCGACCTAAAAATTGGATCACATGTTCATTATAGAGCCTTCTTAAAAATGCTTATAAAGATTCTTTATGACTTTTTGTTAATTACTAGCACTTTTCAGTGTACTAAGGTTGCAGGCAACATTTTCATTTTTAGGCTATTGTAAATAATAATTTTGTGATGTGTCATATCTAAATGTGCTAATGCTTTATACTGTGATATTTGTCCTATATGTATCGTCTCATCAAGTAACTTGTACTAGTCGGTAAATAGCTATACATAGCTAATGTTATCTCTGTTTATACTCTCCGACTTTAAATAAAATTTGTCTTAGGTCTTATGTCTTACTAATACCGGACCCTGTCATGCATTTTACACCCCGGACCAGTTTTTGCGGTATTGAAGATGTCGAGTATATTCCAAAATTTGGCTACAGAAACCTTTTAAATCCCAATTTTTTTCATATTATTGTTTTAAAAGATCCCAAAGGGTATAAAAATAAAAAAAAATATTTGAATTGATCTAATATTCTAAGAGAAATTAATCAAGGGACCAAAATCGCCATTTATATTTCTATTGCGGCATTGACGATGTCAAGGGAATTTCAATTTTTGCCTACAAAAACTTTTTTGATGCCAATTATATATTTCGTTTTGTCATCTATACTGAAGGACTTTAAAAACGCACCACTTGATAAATGCTAATTTATGTCGAAAATAAGATAGTTTCATTATGTGAAAAATAAAATTGATAAGTTCCGCCTCTCAGCTTGCATTCATAAGACAATCGAAACGCTGTGGCTTATGATTGCCGTGACGTCGCGATAATTCTGAGACAACTCAAATTCAAAAAGTCACAGAGTACCCATACCTTCCATTATGAACGAAAAAAGTTTTCGAACTGATGTTTGTTCTTGAAAGCAAAAGGAAAGACAAAATCAAATCATAAAGTTTTAGGCCTTTGGCAACGTTCATTACGTCTATATGACGTCATTGATTTTTGTCGTAATTGGCCGTTTATATCATAAGGATCAGGAATAATAATAAAAAAAAGTTGCCGACAGATACTCCTCAGTTGCATAAAAGACAAACGTGTCGCGACATACGCGGACGTCACCCGTCTGTTATTGATGTTTGAAAATTTAAGACTGACGTTAGCAAAGAAACGCTGCGAGTGGGAGTGTAATAAAACGATTTTTCCTGAAAACTTGTGGGTTTTTTTTCATTTGTTAAGACATCTGGCTACCCCATAAAATTGTTTGTTTTCAAATTGAAATAAACTTACATTTGTCAGACGACAATTGTTGAAAAACACTTACCTCAATATTACGTCAGAATGAACAGCATGAGCAAATCGAAATCATGGCAAATCATGGTCCATTTTGCAAGAGGATAAAAATGATAAAGAAAAGTCAGTATATAAAGCTGGCAAAGAGTATGAAAATAAAAAAGTATATTTGAATTGGCCTAACTTGAATTCAGATAATAAAGCTATACGTTATTGCGGTTGAGTTTGTCAATGACTTGATAACCCACCTTTAACGAGAGTGTTAGGGAATTAAACTAATCACGCCCATAATTGTATATGATTAATTAATTAGCTAACGAGATTTAATTATGATAGGAGCTAACAATATTCTGAAGCATCATAGAAACAATGGACACTCAAGTTATCTTTGGCGGCCAAATTAACATGCAAAATAATATGCGAACAATTCACGTTGGCATATTTCACTTATTCCAAAAAAAAAACAAAAACATGCTGGGTATAAAAACCCTGATACTGCTGCATCTCACCACTGACTGAGACGCTACTCTTGTCGCAAACTCGACTGAGCTTCAAAAATCGAGAAATGGCGAATTTCTATATTATTTCTCATTTCAGCAATCAGCGAAGGCTCAGCCGAGTCTGTGCATTTTCGTAAATTCGACTTAGCTTTAAAATTCGAAAAATAGCAAATTTCCATATTTTTTCTCATCTGATGCGAGCAGCGAAATCACAGGCGAGACTGCATGTGCATTGGCATAAACTCGACTGAGCCTTCGTTGCTTTAAATTGCGACAGATACCTAATTTCAAGATTTTCTTTCTAGTTTACTGCAAGCAGCTAAAGCTCAGGCGAGGCTGTGCATTGGCATAAACTCGACTGAGCCTTCTCTGCTTGAAGATGCGATAAGTACCAAATAAGATTGATATCTCAAACGTTTCTGTAGGCTTAATATATTGAAATTCCCTTAACATTGTTAATACCGCAATAGAAAAATTAATGACGATTTTGGTCCCGGGCTGATTATCTCTTAGGGACACATTTTTCAACACTGAATGTCTTTTTTCTTTTTTAGAGCTACCCGTGTTTGTAAAGAAAAGTTGCGGTGGTATAGCAAGTGACCAAAATGGATAATATTTTGAATAATTAAATGTCTATCTAATATTTGATCGGCCCACTTACAGTTATCTTAAGGAAGAAGTCTTATATTTTTTAATTCATAATCCAAGGGTCTCGGTGACGCTGTGGTTTGAAAACAAACATAAGCTTTCACAAAAGCTTGCTTCCCCATCACACCATCTGATTGAATAGTTAACGTATTAGCGAAACGTCAAGCATTTAATGACTCATTTCAAAGCCGCTTCAATGTATATCTCATTGCGAGAAACTAAAAACTTCATTATTATCCTTCATCTATTATTACTCATAAGAACCTTTCAACAACGCCGTTTATAACATGTAACACATGTTATAGTTTTTCTTGTTAGGTTGTCAATTTGAACAGAAATCTTACAGTTTAGGCCTTCAGAGAGCCACTACCTACGAGATCCGACTGCACGAAATGATAGTCTAGACATGTGAGAACCAGAAATGTGAAGAACTTATCACAAGTGTGTTTTGATCGTTTAGAAAATCCATCTTAAAAAACAGGGTTTTCATCAAATTACCAAGATTGAATTGTTTTACACTGGAATCCCCATAGGAAAGTCAATTTGTTGTAGCAATACAGTCTGAGGACATTACTTGTCGAGAAATGGTAGAAACAATGTGCTGATAGGTTTCCCTAATTCGGCAAAGGAAATTTATCGAAACTCGGGATAAAACGAAGATTATCAAACATTTAATATTCCCTATTTGTTTTTGTCAAAGGGAGACAATTTTCAGATTTTTACAAATTTGACAAATTCGACATTGATTTCTGAGCTTGTTTCAAGTGATTAGTTGGGTTTTCTTGTGTCTTTATGCAACACAATTATGACAAATTCTGATAAACATAACAGTTTTAATTTGCGCATGCGCAATAGCAAAAATCAGTGAATAAAGCTTTAAACACTTAAAGGAGCATAACTCGGACATCAAACGAAAAAAAATAGTGGGGATTCGACGAATCGTTTGCTGGATGTCTGGGCAACATTTTTAAGCTTTAGTAAATACTTTTTGTCCAATACTTTCTCGCAAAAATATAGATAATTGTAGTGAAGCGTTTTCACTTTGTTCAGTATATATACGCGTGGCTAAAAAAAGCCACCAAATTCACCTGCTTTGTGGAAAAAAAGTATTGGCATGAACATATGATAACATTTAATGTAAGTCCATATCTTGTATAGTGACCGCCACCTTTATTGATGCAATCTGTGAGCCTATTGTGCATGCTTAAAAGAAGCCTGTGCATATATCCCTGTGGAATGCCTTGCCATTGCTCATGGATGCACCCTTATCCACTCTGTTATGTATCAAATACAACATTTAGTCTGTTGAAATAAGTAAATTATTGATATTTAACTTGATATTACACCAGTGCCTCCTGCTTACAATACACCGATACTGCATAAAGGTAAAACTACCAGTTTATCATGAATTGCACCGTACATTTAGTTTATATTGTAAGCAAATTTCTTTGAATTGCTATATAAATGATAAAACAGTTCATATAATTGATAAAAATAAAATAAGTATATGTCATTACCAAGTGAAGTAGTTGCAGTGTTAGCCCCAGGTAAAATATGCAGCATTTTTGAGGTAGAGAACATTTTGTCATCAGGACCTGTTAACTGTCTGGCTCCAGCACTTCGCTTTCTCTTACTGCAGCTCTGTAAAAGGAATGATTCAGGTTATTAATATATCATTATCAGAAATTGTTTTCACAGAATCTGCCTGGCCTCGAGGTTATAAAGCTTGAGTTCATACTCAGACTCCAAATAAAGCACAATGATTGGCTGCTTGCGGACACGTGTCAGCAAGCAGCCAATCATTACGCTTCATTTTGAGTCTGAGACTGTACTCAAGTTTTATAACCTCGAGGCAAGGTCTCATGGGCTGGACATAGGATTCATGAGCCGCGACATGTGATTTCAAACAATGTGGCATTTTGACAAGTGTAGACTAAGACGAGCCTGTACAGCCTTCTATCAAGCTTAGATATAGTGCGACCAGGTAACGGACGTTGGGCGTGTCAGAAAGAACACTGCCATTCACTGTCAATTTAGACTTGTCTACAGTAAAATGGGTAAAACAGCACAGGTATGCTTTAATCGTGCAAAACAACTGAACCGCAGACGACAAATACGGATAGTATGCCTGGTAAACGTTCGCACGCAAATCTAAACAGAAAACCTAAGTCTTACTTGTTTACAGACGCATTGGTATAATATACTATTGCTCACTGGCCAGTGCCTCCTAAACTCGATTTTTATGTTTATCACATTGATTTTCGGCGATAACTTTTTTATTAAGAATTTTAGCAAAATGCGTTCGCGATGAAAGTTGTGGAGAAAAATTAGCGCCAAGTTCTCCCATAGGTCCGAAGTTTGTGGCACAAACATAGATGAAGATTTTGTAATAAATTGAACTCAACCAAATTTTCTAAGTCTTTTATTGACAGGTAAATTTCGTAGAGGCGTGACAGAAAGGGTTCGTCTCAAAGGAATACTCAGAAGGGGTGTATATATAGTATTCAACGGTTGTTTATAGCATATCCTGTCGTATGTAGACTCAGAATGACTATATATGCATGTTCAGAATCTACTACGAGCATGGTCAATTGAAGGTACAAAAGCTGTGATATCGCATGACGCGCCATCATTTTCTCTTATGCACATGCTCCTAAACGGACAGTTTCGAGATGAGGCAACTAGCTTAACGCACGGATGAATCAGGCGCAATTTCCAATATAATTTAACAAGCCATCCTTCGTTTTTCTTATTGAATGGGGGCGGTGCAATGTAACTTTTTGACTGACACATTTGACTTAGATTATTTGCAATTTGCTTAAAATGCTCAAATAGTGTATCTATGTGCAGAGTAAATTGCAGCATCTATGAAGGCGGAACCGCTTGGAGAAGTTGGCGCTAATTTTTCACTACAACTTTTATCACAAACACAGTTTACAAATTCAATAATAAAAAAGCTATCGCCGAAAATCAATGTGAAAAACATAAAAAAAGCTCGAGTTTAGTACGTATGTGGATTTTAGTCAAGATCAGCAAGGCAGACTAGACTGGTCCATGTTAGAACGGTTGTTGCTGCTACATGTATAAAGATATAGAGTCAGGTTGCACAGCGTAATGAAGATCTGACTGCATGTAGCCATGCCTCAATCATCTAAAACGCAAAGCTGCATGGGAGCGCAGTGGCTCAGTGGTAGAGTGCTTGACTTGAGACCAAGGGGCCACGGGTTCGAGCCTCACCAGCGTCACTGTGTTGTGGTCCTTGAGCAAGACACATTTATCCTAGCTTAGTACTGGTTCAACCATGGAAGACCCGTCCCTGCTTAACTGAAAGATTGATGATGGGACGTAAAAAATCAAATCAAACAAACAAAGCAAATCTGCATACACTGGTAGGGGGGTCGAAATGTTTTATACATGGTATACGGATATAAACGGCGTACATATAATATAGGTTTAGTGATAACACATTATTGAACTAGCCCAACAAACAGGCTGACATGAATGACGCCTTCAAAAACAATAGTTATTAGTCAGCTTTTGGGTCACTGTCTAGCCACGCCCACAACTGGTTCCTATCTCCGTTAGCTTTACATGAGACCGGGACATCGCAAACAACATGGCGATACAGTGACCGAATAGCTGTATAATACCTGTGGGCTCCACCAGTGGTAGAGTGCTCGACTTGAGATAAAGGGGTCGTTGGTTTGAGTTTCCCTGGAGGCACCATGGTGTGTCCTTGTGCAAGACATTTTATGCTCTATTTAGTACTGGCTTAACCCAGGAAACATCCCTACATGACTGAAAAATTCTTGACTGGGATGTAAAGTATCAATTCGAATCATCGAGGTCCACAGTTGCTCATTGCTAGTGTGTTAGACCTGTGATTAAAAGATTGCTATTTTGAGAAGGTTCACTGGAAGCACTTTGTAATGTCCTAAACAAAACATTTTATTCGATGCTAAGTACTGGTTCAACCTAGGTGGACAAGGGAACGTCGCGTCATGACTGCAAGCATGTTGGCAGTGACGCAAAACATCAATGCAAACAAAAAAATCAACTCAAAATAACAAAAGAGGCATTCATCTTTAAACTTTGCTGCAGTTGTGTGCGTCTACTGGTACACAGGTTTATCTTTAGCATGCTACTTGGAAAATATTCGCGTTATATATGTTGTCGGTGAAAGTATTCTTCCAAATAATGTTTGTTTGGCAAGAAATGATTTGGTGTTTAGCGCTGAATTCGAAAAAAATAGCATTACAAAAACAACAACATAATAAATTGCCCCCTTCTCTACACACAAGTGTGTCATCATGTATTAAAATTAAGCATGATAAGGTTTTGAATATCTGGTTTACAGGGAAAGGGTACACAGATCTTTTATAAAACAATAAAATTTTGTGTGATTGTAGATTTCGTTGTCGAAGATTGATGTTTTGCTTGTATAGTTTAAGATACACGTGAGTGTTTAAGATACATGTACATACATATTTCAAACAAAGTATCTGGACTGATCAGATTCATCCACAATAATTCGAATCGCTTATTTTTCACGATATGGCAAGCATAAGACTACAGGTATATATTTTTGTTAGGAGAGTTTCACAGATGGGTGAATATGTAAACAATGCAACCTGACTAACCGATTTCCAAATGTATTTGTCCAGGGGTTGAACTTAGCTAAGAACCGCCCAACGTCTCTTATCTGGACGGACTATACTCCAAATGATGTTTTTTGGTCAGTAGCGGAAGAGTCAGAATAGTCAAGGGACCAGTTAAGGGTCTGATCAGACTGGGCGTATGCGCAGGGTGGTCTTAGCCTTTGCTGGTCACACATACCACATTGTTGGAAATCTCTTGTTGCTGCTCATATTTCCTTTGCTACAGAACCAAAGCAATAAGTTCCTCGTCAAAAAGTGCTTTTACGTTACATGTTAGCATAGTTAGCCACATTAATTTGTAAGTGAATGTCCAAGCAGTTTTTGCCCCCCTAGCGTTAACTAATTCCCTACGCAGACAAAGCACCTCCAGTGCAATGCTGTGTGCTAGGGTTGGTAACTAATATTTAATTTGGAAGTGTATATAATAAGCTTTAGATCTACTTTGATTTGACTAAGCATGTGCGTCACCTTTTTATGCTAGACTTAGTTTCAGGCAACCAACTGAATGTTGAGGGAATGCTAGTAAACTCAAAGCATCTGTTGGGAGTCCAATTCTTAGCCTCCTCCCCGCTGAAAATATTCGTGTTTTGCTGGCGGACAGACTGATGATAGTCCACTTAATTTGTATACAGAGTTCTTTTAGGAAGACTGGTATAGGCCTCTATCAAAACGCAAAATTCACTCTTATCGTCTGTATATATCAACTGATATACTAAAAGTTGTCAGAGCTGGACTGATTTATGGAGGTACAACGTATATAACCTATAATGTCTCTTACTGCAGTAATACATTTACCCGTTTTAATTAAACTAATAAAGCACTATTATGCATATTTGAAAAGATTGGCTCGTCATGAACATATCAGACCGCTCGTCATGAACCGCTCGTCATGAACATATCAGACCACCCTATTTAACAATTAGAAACAATGGTGTTTGCTGTTTTGCTTATTGATTCCTTCATTTCATTAACCCTTTCAAGACCAGAAACCCTTACAGTGAAGACGGACAAAATGGCGAATAAACGATTGTCAAGACAAAATGGATCTTCAAAGAAAGAAATAATTGATTTTATTATCTACTATGTAATGAAATACAGGAAATATTGATTAAATATACTCCTCAAAATAATTGAAGGACCAAGATTTTAGAATGCGAGTATTATTAGCTCAAACATTTAAATTCTGTAAAACTTGGCCCAAAGCTTTCTATTCTTTATGCCCATAAGTCAAGAATCATTATTACTGATTTCCATGCCTAATTCTGCCATGACTGTCTCAAATGAGCATACCCTCAAAAACACACTTTCAAAAGGCAGTGGGTGGGGTAAAAAAATTCTTCTGTGGTCATTCGAGTATAATGAAAGAGACAAATTAAACTTTGTTTTAAACAGTTCAGCTTACATGCAAAACATTTCTTCAAACAGTTTCAATATACTGGGAAGCAAGCATTTTCATCTCTGACAATGGAGTTTTGACATTGTTTTGTTTTCTGAAAACAATGTGTGTACTTGGCCATCAAAAACCAGATTTTCAATCGTCATTCTATGCCTTTGAGTGTTAGAAAGATGTCCCGGCAAATTGTTTAAAGATTGTCACAGACAAACGCCAAAACCAGTTGTCCGAACCCATAGTCTTGCCATTACGCCGCAGCCAAAAAGGGCAATTTTCTTTCACAGAAAGAGGTGGGTGGTATTGACGTGATTAAAACGCCATACAATTATGTGAAAACAGAGATGTCAGTATCTAATAGCATTTTTCATTTATTTCATAAAGTTCTGTGGTCCATGGATCACACACAAAGAATGACATTCCAGTGCATGTAGGGCAAATTTTAAATGACAAAAATACCCTTATTAGTAACATTTTTACCATTTTCTTTTTGCCGTTTCACTTGGCAATTGGGTGTCAAAGATGCAAAAAAAAATTTTAGGCTAGATCGTAATATTGGTTTTCAAAATACGTTCTACACAAAATACATCAATGTTATAATTGATAGCATTGGTCATTCAATTATTTTGAGGAGTATATAATGCATATATTTCACAGCCGTAAAAAATATAAAAACTTGTATTTTCACAGTAGTGAAAATACAAGACTTGATATTTTCACGGGAGAGAAACCGTAAGATTGGAACTAACCTTTTCTATTTTCTCAATGTGATCCAAGGGAAGCAACTCTTTATGGCATATATGTTTCTTTTCTAAGGGAAACAACTATTGGCGTTTCCTATTTGTATGGAAATGGAAAATAAAAAGTCAGAGTCGCTAAGTAGCTTAATAAAAGAAAGAGCTTTTATAAATTTGTCTGCTACAACTAGAAAATCAAAACAAAATTAATGTAAAGTAAGATTCGCTGCTTCTCTTCTCCTTAAAAGATTATGGAAATTATGTAGATGATAAAAAGAAAATTCAAATGTGTTTGTTAAATATGTCTTTTATTTCACTTGTAAAGTGGACAATAATTATTTCATTCGTGGCTTCGCCTTTCATGAAATATAAATATTGTCCACTTCACTCGTGAAATAAAAAAGACATATTTAACAAAAACATTTGAATATCCTCTATGTAATTTTTAATCCATTACTCCTTTGTAAATACAATGGATCTCCTGTGATTTTATTGTATGTAGCTCTATAGGAAATGCCACTGGTCCAAAATATGGCCAAATACTCCAACTAATGTACTTACAATATCACAGCTGGATGAGCCACTTGGACACACAGTAACTGTACAGGAGAAGAAAATATCATTACTGTTGTAGAACTTGAAGACGTAGAGAACAGCCCAGTAGCGTTTAATACCAGAAACACCAGACTCTTCATTGTCAAAGTCACTGCCCATTAAGTTGCTGTCTTGTTCACAACTGAAATTTAATTTATAAGATGAAGCAAAAAAACAACAACATAAAATTGCAATAGGTGCGTTTTAAAGTAGCTGTCTACGAGGGTAGTATATACTAAGTACATGCAAGTTAGGATGCATGCGTATTACTCCAATTTGGCATTAGGACCGCATAGACTTTACTTTCAGCAGTTTGGTTATTTTGACAGGAATGTAAAATAGTGAGTATTATTAGGAAATATCACAATTACAAACTGCAGACAAACCCCTGGCACCACGAGGAAGAGCCACACAAGAGACAGCAGGAAGACAAACACAGCAGCAGCTCTCTTCCCCATCAAGCTGATTGCAAAACTAGAATAGACACAGGGTAACGCACAACTTCGATAAATTACAGAATGCCACAAAGGGAGCAACACTCAACAACGAATCAACAACAACAGAACCTGTGCCTTAGAACAGACTGCTGTCCAAGCCACTAGGAGTGGGGGGGCTTATATGCATTTAAGTGGTACAAAATACTCGACCAAAATTTGCGGTTAAAGCACAAAAATGTTAAGCTCACACAGAGGCCTAACTATTGCAATGTGTCAAAGGGAAACAATTAAATTAACACACAATGATGAAACAAAGAAAATGGTTTATGACTTGGGATAGCAACAGTGGGC
This sequence comes from Loripinus fragilis, assembly GCA_964019695.1. Lineage (NCBI taxonomy): Eukaryota > Metazoa > Mollusca > Bivalvia > Lucinida > Lucinidae > Loripinus > Loripinus fragilis. The sequence continues at coordinate 40,843,494 of OZ026515.1, forward strand.
CCAGCAGCAGAGAATCAGGCACCAATCCACCAATGAAAGCTTTACAGCAGAGCTGTCATTGAGTCTGAGGCCTGAATGCAGATGTTGAATCAATTTTATAGCAAGTTGTAGTTGAAAAAGACTATACAAAAATCAAATGCTGCTTTTTGTCAGAACAAATTGTTTAAGTTACAAATTTGTTAACTTTCTACATTTATAAAATTATCAGCTTCCCGTTAACACCTTGATATTTAAATTTTGTGGCTGGTAATCACTAGCAAGAATTGCATATATACTGAGGGAAAAAAGTTTAGCAATATACTTTGGGGATTAACAGTTTTGAATAAATGGTATTTTTAATTTCATAATATCAAAACTATATGTTGACAAACGTTTAGGATTACGATGAAATTAACAGGTCGACATTTCACATAACTTAAAGTCAAATTTTAAGCCCCCTTGCTTAAACAGCTTATCTGGGAATAGAGCGAATATTTTTCTGCTGAAAGTTTCAATTTTCAAAATGTTTAGACCTAAAAGCCCAAAAGTGAAAACCGGTTTAAAACTGAATGTTCAGTTCACCAATTTCGTACTTTTTAGCTGAAAATAGTATTTGTTCAAATTACCTCCCTTTCAATTAAATAGCGTTTGAAATTAAACTTCTCAGCAAATCAAATCCTCGCTATGAAATGGGAATGCGATTATTTAATTCTCTTGCGGTTAGCCATAAGATCATTTTCAAATAACTTACATGTTTGCGCACCTGCTAATAATAATATCTAATGCTAAAAAGATCGCTTTTGGGAAAACCCATTATAACTTATAGCTAAGCTGTTTCCCTCAGTTTATTTGTTTATCTTGAAAATTCTAGAGAACTTACCCATCATCTACCAGAAACTTATTGGGACTTCCGCTGACTGAAGATCCTGAATAAGCTGTACAATCCATCTTGGCAGAGTATTCAGCTGTAATTTAATGGTTAATTGGCAGAGATTACTCAAATTCGTTTGGACCAGAGCTCTTTAACCGAGCTATTGTCTCACGTTAGGTCCACCCCAGTAGCAGGAGGAGTCTCAAAGTTCTATAAGCAGACGAGTTGTATTAAATGTATCTTGGTTGTAGTCTAAGAGATTGGAATGAACATAATTACTGAAGTTTCTCCAACTAAAATCATAGAGCCCGATTGATATTCATAATTTGTGGTCATGTCAGGTTTTAGAAAGGTATCTCAATAATATATTTATCAGATTTGGCTTGAACTTGAATAGACTAAGTAGGTATTCCGATAGTTGCATGTACAAATTGTGCCAATTTTATTGAAGATTCGTTTTGGTTTTGTTACGAGGGAATAGCACTCTGTATGCCTCACTACTGTCATGTCAACTAAAGAGTGGCAGTGACGTCGTGTATTGGACGATATTTTAAATATTAATAATGTTTATCTTGACAATATTGTTAGTCAAATATACCCTTCAGAGCTCCAACTGAATAAAGCCAATACCTCTGATACTGAAGCCGCATTTTTAGACTTGCATTTGTCAATTTCTAATGATATTGTTTCTACCAAAATATATAATAAACGTGACGACTTGGATTAGGATATTGTCAATTTCCCATTTTTAGATGGTTATGTTCCCGTTTCTACATCCTATGGAGTCTATATCTCTCAACTGATTCGTTTTGCTAGAGTATCTAGCTATGTTGCTGACTTCAACACTCGCAGTAAATTGTTAACTCAGAAACTTCTTAAACAGGGCTATCGATATCATAAACTTCGCAAAACATTTTCAAAGTTTTACAGACGATACTATTTGATTTCTATATTCAAAGTTGGACTTAAATCTCTTGCGCCAAGGACTTGCAGAACCCGATTTCTATGGCGACTTGGTGTATAAATTGAAGATTGTTGGCTCATAATTTTTCAGCGCAGTTCATTTAAACAATTTCCCATTATAAAAAAGATTTGCTATAACATTAATGCATTGCAACAGCCTGCATTCTTGGTGGTCAACCCAATCACGGTTGAGTGAGGTTGGCGCCGTTAAACTGGTTTAAACCCTTCAGTAAAATATTTTACTGACCGTTCTAAGGCGGTACTTCTTTTGTGGATCTTTTATGTTTTTGTTCTGTGTTGTGTTGGCTATGTCTATGTGCGCGTCTGTTTATATGTGCTTTGTGGTCATCTGCTGGGAAAGGGCCGACCTCTTTGCTCTCGTTTGTGGTGTCTAACTAAGTTAATCACTTTTCCATTGGTATCGTGGGTCAGGTGTGGTACTTGATTGTATCGATTCCTGATTTTTGCACCCTTACTTTGTTTACAATTAACTTGTACACTCCACTTGAGCCAAAGCGAATCGATCGATAGCTTGTGTATTAATACAATTAGCAGATAGGATTAATACACAAGTGATCTATCGATTTTAAGTCCCTGATAACTTTGTAAACAAAACATGACGTCACTCTTGGCTGGCACGACAGTAGGAAAATAATAGGATTCTCTTACTGGAAATGAATAAGATGCTAATGTATATCATGACTTACTTGATATTTGCAAGCCTTTATTTTGAACAAATGGTTAGTCAGATATATCTTAAAGAACTAAAATAAAGTTAATTCTTTAGACACTAAGGTGCCTTTTAAAGTCAGATTTTGATGTAACAAATTTGCAAGTTTTCATTCAAAAAATTATAATATGCGACAGTAACTTTAACTTTAAAACAGTCAATCTTGTTCCTGATGGCGAGATTCCTCACTATTTAGTGTCTGTGGTTCCAATTTACACTGAAAAACACTTAATATTTGCGGTATCAACAATTGGCGATTTATAAAGATTATATTGGTGTAGTTAAAGTTTGGCCGTTGCTCAACTAAATTCTTTTTAAGCTCTTATCTATTCCCAAAGGGGCAACTCCTGAGAACTGTTAAAGGAAAGAATATGCTCCCATGGTTGCATATTCTTTCATTTAATAGTAGCTTCTTTTACGACGTGGTTTTCGACGTGGAAGCCAGACTGTAATGTTCAAAAGCTTGTTTTGTGACACAGATACCAGGGAGTTTAAAACTGAACATTGCCTAGTTGAATTTAAAATATTTTTCCGTGTTATTTAGGCGATTTGTTTCGACGATACAACCAAAATGGCCAAATAAAAGTACCCCAAAAGAATTTTACAGAAGGGTAAAGTCAGGTAACTTCGGACATACATTTGCAAACAGTGGAAATCCAGATGAGACTCAGGATTTTCACTGTTTACTTGGTTAATTGATTTTGGTTCCAATAACTAGTATATAAAAGGAAAAAGGTAGCTGTCCAAATTTACCCGACTTTAGCCTACTCTACCTTCTGATTCTGGTCTTATATATTCATCTTAGTTCTCAAAATTATTTACTTTTAAATACATATCTGATATAATTGCTTTAAAAGCAATTAGATACTCGATTCAGAAGTCCATTTGAAAGGGACTCAAAACATTTAGCTAAGTGGTCTACCATCTTAGCGCTGCAATTAGCCAACAACGACACATTTAAATCGTAAAACTATTAGCGAAACTGTAACCTGTTTACAATGGATGATGTCCACTAATCAAGACGTACTGTCCTGCCAACCAATTGTGACAGTGACGTCATGTTTTGTTTACAAATCATCAGGGACTTAGAATCGATAGATTAATTGTGTATTAACCCTATCCGCAGGATAGGATTGATACATAAATGATCAATCCATTCGCGTTAGCTCAACTGATATGTTCAAATTAATGTTTTACTTAACAATTGTAAACAAACCATGACGTCGCTGTCACTTGTGGCTGGCAGGACAGTACTCCGACATTACTTACCTTGCAACTACAGTACAAGTACATAAAAATAATCTATAAGTTTGTTTTTGTAAGGAGAAACCCATTTAAATTTAATTTAAATAGTAATATTTATATTAAATAGCATACAGGCAGTACAATATTGGACTTTTTAAAAAAAATAGAGCTGAAGATTCTCTGCAAGTTCTTTATACCACAATTTGAACACTTTTCAAGGAATAATGAAGTTCAAGTTCACCATACAAAATAATGACGTTAAAATCGACGTTGCTACAACGTTGTTTGATGATTGTGTGCATGCTGAGTGTTTTGAACCTGTCTTTAGGCAATCAATTGAAGTTGCAAACATAAATGAAACTTACCTGTCCAATAAAGGGTATCTCCTACAGTAGCGGAGGATGCAGATAAACCAAGCTGGTTGACACATTACTTTATGATTGTGTGCACGCCTAGTGTTTTGAACCCGTCTTTAGGCAATCAATAGAAGTTGTCAACATAACTGAAACCTACCTGGAATATCTATTGTCCAGTAAAGAGTATCTCCTACAGTAGCGGATGATGCAGATGAACCAAGCTGGTTGACAGTTCTTAGCTCTGATGACACTTCGAAAGACAGTGTAACAATATCCTTGGTGGTAACTTACCTGGAATGTCAATGGTCCAGTAAAGGGTATCTCCTACAGTAGCGGATGAGGCAGATGAACCAAGCTGGTTGACAGTTCTTAGCTCTGATGACACAACGAAAGATGGTGAAACAATATCCTTGGTGGTAACTTACCTGGAATGTCTATGGTCCAGTAAAGGGTATCTCCTACAGTAGCGGATGAGGCAGATGAACCAAGCTGGTTGACAGTTCTTAGCTCTGATGACACTACGAAAGATGGTGTAACAACATCCTGGGTGGTGACTTCAATGCTATAAAGTTAAAATTAGCATAAATTAGTGCAAAGTTAAACAACTCGTTTCTAACTGGTATTTCCGAGTGACCAAACACGGATGAACGTCCTACCATCTCACATTTAGCACACATTCTGCAATTTCTGGAAAATAAACTTGGCTCACAAAAGGGATTATTTATGAAACAAGCATTGAATATTTATATCTAAATACAACTCGATACAGCATGCGCGGATCTAGAGGGGGGACAAGGTCTGGACGCAACCTGAAAATATATATATGTATATGGTTTCTTAGCAATACTAGTCAAGATCCCCTGTAATTCTCAAAGCTAGCAAGCCAGTATTCAATGTTTGGCCATCATCGGCACGCTTGCAAAATGGCGTTTTGCTGGCGGACAGGAATGGCCCGATTTTATTAGTATTTGGATCCTCTCCCCAAGAAGAACAACCTCTGGTGGCAAAACTTTCTGGATCCGCGCATGTATAGTAAGAGAAGGTACTGTCGTTCAAACCAAGTGTGACATCGACGCAGCATTGTGTTTACAATGTCTTAGTAAAAATATTATTTATTAACTCCACTTGATCTATCGCGAATCAATAGATCACTTGTGTATTAATCCTATCCTGCAGGATAGGATTAATACACAAGTGATATATCGATTCTAAGTCCCTGGTAACTATTTAAACAGAACTAAAGTCACTGTCACTCTTGGCTGGCAGAACAGTAGCATAGTACGAGGTCATAACCATATTTTAAGATCATGTTTTAACAGGCCTTAAATCTGCAGATTTTAAGTTCAGAACTAATTGGACATCAATGCTGGGGTTCTCTTACATCTGAGCAAATTGTGTTTGCGACTGAAAAACTCCCAAAATTATGGCACAAAACAAGTATGTAAATTAAAGATTTAATTAAAATTACTACATCAATAAATCAAATGATCACTCAGGAAATACCACAATTACACTGCAGACCAGCCCATGGTGCCGTGAGGAAGAGCCATAGAACACAAACAGTCACAAGGCATCAGAAAGACGATTAAAGCCAAGCAACCAGCTCTTTCTTCGAAATGATAATAGCAAAAGTAGGACATGAAGTACTGAATAACAAAGCAAGGACCAAACACAGACCCCCTATCAAACAATGGGAGCATCAATAAACAATGAATGAGCTAAGGCTAAAATGCATTTACTTGTACCACACCTTTGCCCTATTAATGACAGGTAAAGTTCGTAGAGGTGTGACAGAAAATAAGCAAAAGCTGTTAACGATAGAACAGAACACTTACGTTTGATGAATACTCAAATTTTAGCTACAAATACAGAATCTAGGCAGCTGGAATTAGTCTCATAAGGATGCAGTGCATGGTCAAATGTGTAGCGCAACAAATGAAGCTATGCGTAGAGAAAACTGCAACGTTTTGTTTGTTGAAAAAAATTGGATACGGTTGCCAGAGATGCTGAATAATTTTCATCGGAAAATTCTTAAAATGACGAGGTAAAGTAATTTTGAAAAATTAGTTTCCTGAATTTTAATCCCCATTGTAATTTGTTAATTAAGTTGTGTATTATAATCATATTCTCAAGTGTAATATCCGACCCAAATCTCCTAACCTTCAACTACCAAAGTAAAACATTTATACATACGTATGCACAAACAAATTGTGATGCTTTAAGCTTAATAGAGCTTGTGTCACCTGCAAAGCATGGTCAACACATAGGGTTTAGACTTCGTCTGCATCGTCATCGGCGTCGGCGTTTTCCCAACAATAATTTGAAGGGATGCATCAATTTCAAAATTTATAGAATGGTTTCGTTTCATAAAGGTCAAGGTCGAATTTGGAGATCATGATTGTATCGATATCTGGCCTCGAGGTAATAAAACTGGAGTACAATCTCAGACTCAAAATAAAGCGCAATGATTGGCTGCTTCCGGACACGTGTCCGCCAGCAGCCAATCATTGCGCTTTATTTCGAGTCTGAGACTGTACTCCAGTTTTATTACCTTGAGGCCAGGTCTTTGCCCGCTTTCTTAAAATAAGCTGATATGTGAATCTCTAACGCAATGCACAAGGAATAATATTTGCGTAGATTGAAGGACTCTTTCACAAACGTAAACTTACTTTGCAGCTAGGTTATTGACTGCAGTCCTATCAACTCCACCAGATGGAAGATCATTACACTGAACCTCATAAGAAATGGCGCTGGTACCAGCAAATGTATCAACACTACCAGCTCGATTGGAGAACCAGACTACAATGGCGTTGTCCTGAAAATAAAATGAAATTACTCATTGCACACAGTTAATATGGCATGCTTTTGATTTTCTTACTGTCGTGCAAGCCAAGAGTGACAGTGACTTAATACTTTGTTTACAATTGCTAAGTAAAACACTAACGAGTACACTTTACTTGAGCGAACGCAAATCGATATATCACTTGTGTATTAAGCCTATCCTGCGGATAGGATTAATACAAAAGTGATCTATCGATCATAAGTCCCTGATAACTTTGTAAGCAAAACATGACGTCACTGTCACTCTTGGCTGGCAGGACAGTAATTCTTAAGAAAATACTCAAACAATAAAGTTATGTCCGCTTGAAGTTTATGTATGCCAGTTCTAAATGGACGCATTTCAAATTTTCACATTACAAAATGTGGTCATTTAGAAACGTTATGCCCCTAATAATCAGTAGAGTCGCTGACAAATCGAGCACCATTGATATCAATAGCTTTTATGTCCTTCATAATCCCGATTAGTACAAGCACATTTAAACATCACTGAGCAAGTTGTCTAATAAGATGTTATGCGTGCTAAACTCCAGCTGACAAGTTTTAGAACTAATTTTTCGCAATAACTTTACTATGTCATTTATCGATAAAAGAATTGAGGAACATCACCACCAACTTCTCTAAAATAAACTTTTCTAAAACGCAGCATTGATGTTACTGTAGCTTTGAGATTGGACAATTCAACTTTAAAGAACCAGTCTGAAAGACAGGCTATCGAATTGTTGTTTGAAGTTAAATCAGCCGGGATTACTCTTCAAGTAACACACATTAGAGTGGTGTTTTACGTCCATACCCCTTTGTGAACTTTACTGTGCTTTTAATGGAATTTCTCGTAACAAATTGCAAATTTTTATTCGAAACCTGCGCAAATTTTTATCAAGTTATCTTGTCACATACTCTGGGTAGAGGTCCAAACAAATCACCGATTAAAAAAGTCAAATGTCACCCGAGATAAAGCTTTTAGCAAGGACTAATAATTTAAAGGGAGATCATTTCAATGTGCTGCCAAAAACTTATTATACGTCAGAGACAAAAATGCTGGCAGGATTTAAATGGGCAATGTAGCATGTTAGGATTGTTAGGAAAGGCTTATTTTGTGCTTTTAGTGGAAGTACACATAACTCGAAAGAAGATTAATTTCCTAAAGTCGTTTTTCATGAATTATGTTTGGGCGGGTACCAGCAGCTCATTGCAATATTTCATTTAGTTGAAATGAAAACCAGTAAAGAAATCCTCGTTAGTTCAAAGTGTAAAGTTACTTTTGGTTTTAAGTATATTTTGCTGGAACTTAGTTTTATTCAAATAATAACTGGTGGCATAAGAATAAATATCTCAGCTAACATGTGGGTGCATTAACCCATTTCAAGCTTTGAACTTTTTGTCCATGTCCCAGATAAGTTTCTAACTAAGATCAGACGGCACATTGGTGCATCTGATAATGGTCTTCACTGGTTATATAAAAAGTTAGGACTCCAGCAAAGGGTCCCTCGTAAAGGGCCAATAATATACATTGGACGATTTGATGGATATGATGTACGAAAATAGAAAGAAAACTATACATAAAAAGTGGCAAAACAAGGGGAAATGTAGAATTTAAGCCAAAGTTGCTGAAAGTGCCATTTAAGTGACCATTTTGGTAGAACTTGGGATAGCGTACATCCAAAATCGGCGAAATTGGAACTTGTCTGAAGCACTGATGCAAGATTAGGATGCATGGAATTTGAAATACCTTCCCAGCAGGCACACAATCTTAAAAAAACGTCGTACCAACATCGATGCGACGTCACGTCATGACGTCGCATCGATGTTGGTACGTCGTTGTTCCGACGTAATGTGTCTGCTGGGTTGGTATACAAATGGAGTAATAAGGCCCACAAGTGAAAACTTAGACAATTTGTGGCCATTTTGGAATTGTACATTGGAGAAATAGCTGATCTTATTTATTTATTTGCTAATAATATTCATGTATATATAAAGTTTGGATAGTGTTTAAAAAGCACTCCTTGTCACGAGTGCAAACGGACATGGGATGCTCTGGTGACCAACTTATTAGAGTACATTGGACAAATCTGAAGCTCTCCACTACATTAAGAAATCCAAAATCCACACTATTAAATCCAGAAAGAGTCTTCTAACAGACGGCAGCCACTTTGTGAGCCATCTTGGTTAGCCAACATCATTACAACTGGCATCCAAACGTGGGCGAGAGATTGATAGGTAAAAGTGATGCATGAATGTAATGGAGTACTGTGACAAATGATTGCATTTGTATCCACAAGAGAAAATGTACAGGTGGTAGCTATTTTGGTGGCCACCTTGGTAATCACTTAGACAAAGCCAAAATTCTTGCAGACATGTGCGAGGTGGTAAAAGTGATGCATACGAGCCGCGACACGTGATTTACAACAATGTTGCGTTTTGACATGAGTAGACCCAGACGAGCCTGTGCAGCCTCGTTTTAGGTTAAGAAACTCCAAATGATGTTCAGTCAGTAGCTTTACACTCTTCAAGCGACTAGCTAAGGCTGGGATCAGACTGCGCGTATGCGCAGGCTGATCTGAGGCTTTGCTGGTCGCACATTCCACATTGTTGGAAATCACATGCCACGGCTCAATTATATGAAAGTTGAAATTAATCACATGACGAAAGCGGATATTTTTTCCAAGATTATTTTATTTCAAATTGATGAAACGAGGTCTAAAATATTTCACAAAAGTTGAATTTAAACAATACAGGCAAATAAACTATAAATAATGAAAATGACGTGTTTGGCGTAATTCTTTAGAATAATGGGGAAAAGGCATCTTCATCTTCAAATGGATAAAAAAAAATGAAGGCTGGTAACAGCAATCACGTCGTTCGGTTTCGTGAAACCACTAATTTTAGCCCTGGCACAATTTATACGTATGCTTAATGATTTAAGATCCAATTTCGTGCATGTAAAAGGTATAGTCTGCTTTGCTAGTTTTTCTACGTTTTACACATGGTACTCGCATGCAGCCGATAATTACCTGAGAGCATCCAGTTATGTTACTTTGTGCGCCACTTGTAGAAACTGTACATTTCACAGCTGCAGATACACCTTCATCCTGGACAGCAAACACATGGCTGTAGACACCAACATTTGGATTTTCTACTTGGACAGTTCCATCAGCAGACACTCTGAAATGAGATACTTCTGAGTTTTATTATCGTTTTTTTTCTTCATTCTCTCTATTTTCCCTTAATGCGCCAATCGCAACAAAAGTCGTCTGCTTCTCTCGTCTGCTAAATGTTTAAGAAGCCTCTATGGCAAACAGTGTGGACCCAGATCAAACTGCTCCTATAGGAGCAGTCTGTTCTGGGTCCACGCTGTTTGCTTCTGTTTGCTTCTATACTTAATTCGTAAGTAATGTTAGGCAATTATTTGCAGCAGGCGACTTCTGCAGACGTCATTTTTTCAGATGCATTTGTTCTTGGCGCTTTAAGGGTTAAGTATGGAACTATCTTAGAGTCTAGATAAGTATGCCAAGATGAGCAAGCTCGAGAGGTTATTCATTTTTCATGCTCAACTCAATTTTAGCATGAAATTGCTCCTAAATGTTAAAATGCCAACAATAGTTAGCAATTAAACAGTTTAGTATACTAAAGCTTAAAGAAAAGTAGCAAACTTTTAAATTCACAGTATTCAAACTGATATTTTCAAAAGAGATTCCATTAGACCCTCATTTAACCACGCAAAATTTATATTACTATCTGTTGTGTTACTTGATTTTTTATGATAAATAAAAAGCTGAAAGTATAAAATCAGTTTTTATTTCATTTTTTCAACATGTTAGTTGGTATGAGGAGTTCAAATTGCATACTCAGTTAAATTGAGCACGATTTTTATAAAGCAATTTATTAGATTTGATTCAATAGGTCTATACCCTCGCCTGGGATTATTTGTACTACTATATCAGCAATCCGTGTAGATCAAAATGTGATCTGCTTATACTGGATGTACACATTTTGCTTCATTACTACATTTTGCTGCATTTTCCGGATATGTGCAACACGGCTTCCTACAACAGATTCTTTTAAAATAAAAAAAAAAGGAAGCGTTTCTCAGAAACTTAGGGTTGAAAAGGTTAAAATCCAGTATAAATTATGCAGGGAGGGCTACACTAGATGAAAATAAATGCAAGTATATTAGTTCAATACTAACCATGGACGAGGTCTGCACTGGCCACTGTGACTGCTAGAGCGACAACTACGAAGGAAAACAGCATTCTGAAAAATGAAAAGATTAGTCATGAAACACTGGCACTTGAGTCCCAAACCTCAATTAATAAGTTGGAAGCACCATCGGCATATCAACGAAGCTCAAATGCATTAAAACATCGAAAAAATCAATTTTATAAAGACAGTGTTCGTTTCTATAAGTATTTAAAATCAATATTATAAAGACAGTGTTCGTTTCTATAAGTATTTATACTTATAGAAACGAACACTCTGTCTTTATAAAATTGATTTTTTCGATGTTTTCATGCATTTTGAGCTTCGTTGATATGCCGATGGTGCTTCCAACTTATTAAATGAGGTTTGGGACTCAAGTGCCAGTGTCCTGGGCTTAACCAGAAATAAGCAGTGGATTAATTCTTGCTCAAAAGCAAAACAAAATTAGGCCTCAACCTCGGGTTTTAACCTCTCGGGGCCTGGTATAAAAAAAACATATTTGATGACAAATTTTGAGTCGTAAGCTAAGATGAGCACAAATTAAGCTTTTTTTTTAACTTAGAGACAAGGTCATTTTTTATTTTAGTGTGAAACATTAGTAAATATAATGTAAAGTTGATTAGGAAGTCAGCATGTTAACAATTTTATTTTTATGAGGGTAATCTGCGTCCTACCTTCCATGTATTATACTCCCTGAAGCGCCCAGGGGCATTATCGGTACGAAAGCATGCATTTAGCATATCTAAACTACCGTAGGGTTCTCTAACCTGCATAAGGGGTGACTTTCCCTGCATAGGGGGGGGGGAGATCCAGCAAACGTCCGATCCAAAGGATGGCGCACTTACTGTCATCTAAGGAAAGCATGTTCCGAAACAGAAACTATTTTTCTCGGACCTCTAGCACGAGAGGCAAGAGAAATTGCCACCGACTTAGCAAATATCTAGATGATTTTTTTAATGCTCAACTCAACCGAGCTCAAAATTCAGCATGCATTGAGATGTTAAAATGTTTGCATTTTGAAATTAGCATGATCAATACAATATATAGAGTTTTAAAGCAATAAAAAGTTATTTTCAGCGCTTTAAGGGGTGTTTAGACGACATGATTTAGTCGCCCTGACAAAATCATACAGGATTTTGTCATGTATGATTTTTTCTGTTTAGACGGCATTACAATATCATGTGTGATTTCTTTGAACAGTGAAGAAAACTGGCTTGTCACCTTTGGCTATCTCACTTTTGTCATCTGCTTTCTCTTTTTCGTATGTTCTTAGGTAGTCTTTATGGAGAAGAATATCAGCCAAGATCAGACTGTTCCCTGGACGCAGTCTGGTCAGGGTTTATAGTGTTTATTGCCATGGTAAGATTTTGTCTGAAGTGCACTTGAATATATGCAGCAGGTTAATAAGTAGACATCATTTTCAGGACAAAATACTGGCATGTTTAGGATTATCCATTTTATCTTGCCCCAAAAACAATTAACCCCAGTGACCCCAAAGCTGATTGGCTGATTCGCCATGATTTTGTAATGGCGAATAGAACGAGCTCTATTCCCCATGGCTTGTCAGCCAGGCTTTTAAAATCACACATGACTCTGTAATAGCAGTGTTTACACAAGCTGATTTGTAATGTATGACAAAATCATGTCGTATATTTAAACACCCCTTTAGCAGTTAAAATTTCAAGCTGAAGGGGTCTTGAAAACGCAAAGGATTATACTTTCAGTCAGAATTGCTTTACGGATAAAAAAAATCAAATCATCAAGAATAAAAAGGAACACACTTACCTGCCTGTCATTTCACAAGATAATGGTGGAATGTAACGCGCGTCTCTTTTATACCTTCTAAGTTTTCTCATTCACGAAATGCACGATATTCTCATACGAAATTCACGAAATTCTCATAGATTGATAAGCGCTTAATTGGTATAATCTGTCTTAAAAGTCGCCCTGGGCCAGGTTAATGAGTAAAATTGAGAATTTGTTATGCATTGTATTGTCGAGCAACAAGGACTCATGTGAGCCTCGGTGCAGACTCAGCAGAGCGCCTATTGCTCATATACGCAAAGCAAGACGTACATGCGCGGATCCAGAAAGTTTTGTTAGAGGGGTTCCATCCTGATAACTTTTTTTTAATCTTTTTTTTTATTAGGGGAGAGAGGATCCAAATACCACTAGAGGCGGATCATTATCGGCCCACCAGCGAAACGCCATTCAAACGGCGTTTTGCTGGCGGGCCGATGATGGCCCAATAATATTGAATACTGGCTTGGTAGCTTTGTGATTTTTCAGGGGATCGGCATCAGTATTGCCAATGAACCCTATAGCTATGTTATTTTCCAAGGGGGGGGGGGAGGGTAATGACTCCCTGTTTCCCACCCCTTTTGATCCGCGCATGATGTAGATGTAGACTAGGACCAATATCTAGAACTCTACACATGCTGGATATGGCGACATGTGCGCTTACTAGAGGCTTTTGCGCATATGTGATAAGTACAAACTCTCATTGGCTGGCAAATTTGTGATGATATTTTTAAATTATTCCGTATATACTAATAAGAGAACTAATAACCATTTGTATACGAATGATTCTTCCGTTTTGGTTTCTTGAATACGATCATTTTGGGATAGCGCATTGTACGTATATAGGTTGTCAGCTTATTTTTTTTAATTGTCAGAACATCTTTTAAAACTTTATAAACGGTGTAAACCCGGATGAAATACAGCATTTTGCTGCTTTTCACATGGGTCTTCACTGTTCGCAAAAATACTCGTTTAGGGGTTTCCCGAATACAGGGATAAAACCTAAAACGATCTGTCATTTTTTCCAGAAGCTTATTCGTTTAATACTAAAGAATGCCCAGTATTGGAAAATGTCCGAGTATATCAACAGACAAGAAATATCTTTAAAAAAGATATTCGGCGGCTCTCAAATACTGACGATAAACGCAATCAAATTCGCTGGTTTAGACGAGGGCGCAACACCCTTGGGCCCTTATAGTGCAACGAGAGGATTTACATGGTAGTAGCACGACTGATATGCCGATAGTCGGTCGGTTGAAAATGTCCGATAAACAAACAATTTTAACACAATTTACTCGAAAAAAACGTTGATTTTTTCTTTGATATTTTCCGACTTGAAAAGGGGATTTTTCATCCGAACATAGGAGAAAGGAAACGTTTTGGCATTGGGAATATAACCGTATAACGGCCAAAAAAGACTATTGTCGAAATATATGAAACAGACTATAATCATGTCCAGATATGGGAATTGGAAAAGTTACAAATATTTTATTTAAATAACGTAATATTACTGTAAAGTCCTTTCGAATTTAGTGGGTTATTTTATAATGCACTTCTTTACTGTGTGCAAGGCATGTAAACAATGATAGTGACAGCAATTTACAAATACTGTACATCGGGGGTTGACCTATATTCGAGACGAGGTCGTTAATACATTTGCATTTTTTAGACCAAGTGCACAGACTGGTTCTCTGCCATTTACATGTATGTTTTCAAGTTTAGTTTCATGTTTAATAAGATTGTAAGGACATTCTGAGTATCGACCAATGAGAGCATCTTTTTCCAGTCGGTGTGATGAATATTACAATTTAAAAATGCTTCTGATTGGTGAATAATTTAGAGCTAAAGCGATATTAGAACGGCGGCCTTTTGGCCGCCGTAAAAAACAGTATGAATAGTGTTTTAATTATACCCGCTTTTTCTTTAGAAAAAAGGGAATATTAATTTCGTGTCAAAGTCAGTCCGTCGTCCGTCCGTCCGTCCATCCGTCCGTCCGTCCATCCATCCATCTGTCCGTCCGTCCGGGCGTCCGTCCGTCACGTTTCTTGTAAATGTATCTCCTCCTAAACCATCAGAGGTAGCAATTTTAAACTTTGTAGTTGAATAAGTCAAATGATAAAGAGACTACTGGGCAACATTTCGCGTGACCTTGACCCCAAGGTCAAGATCAAAGGTCAAATATTGAACTTTCTTGTAAATTCATCTCCTCTTAAACCTTTTGACGTACCGACTTCAAACTGTGTAGCTGAATAGGTCACATGATGTAAAGGGTACTGAGCAACATTTCGTGTGACCTTGACCCCAAAGATCAAATGATGTATTTTCTTGTAGCTGGATAGGTCACATGATGTAGAGGGTACTGGGCAACATTTCGTGCGACCTTCACCCCAAGGTCAAAAGTCAAATATTGAATTTTCTTGTTAATGCTTCTCCTCCTAAAGCTTTTGGCCTAGTAACTTCAAACTCTGTAGGTGCATAGGTCACATAATGAAGCATTTCGTGTGACCTTCAAGGTCAAATAATGTATTTTCTTGTAAATGCATCTTCTTCTTAACCGTGCGATGTAGCAATATCAAACTTTGCTGGCGCATAGGTCACAAGATGTCAAGGGTACTGGGCAACATTTTTTTTGACATTGACCTGAAGGTCAAGGTCAAATAATGTGTTTTCTTGTAAATGCATCTTCTCCTTAACCGTGCGCTGTAGCAATATCAAATTTTGCTGGTGCATTAGTCACATGAAGTCGAGGGTACTGGGCAACATTTTGTGTGACCTTGACCACCTTGACCTTGGGGTCAAGGTCAAATAATGTATTTTCTTGGTAATGCATTTCCTTAACCTTTTGCCGTAGCAACTTAACGATTTGCAGGTACATAGGTCACATGATGTAGACGGCAATGCTTCATGTGACCTTGACCGTCAAATCAAATTTTTATTGTAAATGCGTTTCCCCCTTAACCGTTGGACATAGCAGCTTCAAACTTTGCAGGTGCATAGGTCATAAGATGTAGAGGAAACTGGGCAATGTTTCGTGTTTGTCCATGACCTTAGATCACGTGACCTAAGGTCAATGTCAAAAATGAAATAGTGTACTTACTTGTAAATGCATCTCCTCCTAAAGGGTTGGACGTAGCAACTTCAAACTTTGCAGATGCTTTGGTTAGCTCAAAAGCGGGCATTTGCGATGGTGTACCATCGACTGAAATCTAGTTTGTCTTGCTTAAGGTCAACTTTGTAAACTTGTGTTGCAAAGTTTTATAAGGCAGTTGTTTCGTTTCTCTATTTATATCATGTTGTGGGGTAAACAACAGACCGACATAGCCACAGCCGATGGGCTTAAAATTGATAATGTTGAAGATACTTTTGAATGATTCCGTCCATGTGATTTCACTAGTTGTAGGCTCATAGAGTGGAAACACCAAAGGAAAAATTTGAACAGACATGGTTTGATGGGGAGGCGGTGGGGATCAAAGACTCGTATCAGAAAGCGCAATAAATAGCTTTATACCATAAATTCTAGCATATTTTTAGCTTACAGTATTTATACTGTCTCTTATAGGCAAGTAAATACAGGCCATGTCACGAGAAAAATATCTTCGGATTTGTGAAAACGGCCTGCTCAGCTACGCAGACTAGCTTGACTATTTGACAAATTGTTCAGGGTAAGTTTCACTACTCTATATACTAGAGAGCGAATAACAAATGCGTTGATCAAAATGCGCGACCGCACAGGCTGGCCTGCACCTGTGTTCGTATACAATACGCATATCATATTTTCTTGCGATAAGGCCTATTATGAATCAATCTGCATGCAAATCAAACCACGTCCTACTGAATAGATTTACATGATGCACCAACTTCTGAAAAAATCAGCTAATGTAATTGAGCGATTCAGAATAATATCCCGGAGTCTAGGAATCTGCGACTGACTAGAAAAAAGTATACATGGGTCCATTTAAGCTATCTTTTGAAAGCTAATCTAGATTAACACCCTTTTCTGGTTCAACGGATCAATCGTAATATCATGATTGCACGTGCTTTTTTTCACATGCCCCATCATATTATCCATGGCGGGGGCGTGGCATGTCCGTACGCCCCGCAAGTACGAACAAGTTGGCAATCCAATATGTTATTTGCCTACTTCTTAAATAAGATTGCAGCCTATGATATCACTTTAACTATCTAAATTTCAACCAATCAGGAATAGACAGAAATTTGTATACATGAGTATCTGCTAGAATATGAAAATTGCATTGGTTAGTTTTTTTCTGGGTGACAACACTCACTGAAAATGAAGTCAATATATAGGGATACAAATTGAATCAGCCAAAAATACGTTTGCACTTTTCTTCTCAGAAAATTGTCAACGAAACAAAAAGTAGACTTATACTTTTAGACAAATATATTCATTGCTGAAAAGCAGCCCCCAAGTCCCCCCTTGTAAAATGTGAATGTTTTTTTTATTTTTGTACTACCGTGCGCATCTGGATTGATCTAAGAGAAAAATATGGCACCAAATTAGGGTTTTTGATTTATTATCCTATTTTTTTTTAATTTTTAAGTTGATAATAACATACTGACTGCACCAGAACGCACCATTTTTATAAAAAAAAATCAGGGGAGTATGCCCTCGGACCCCATCCCCCCCTCCCCCCTGGCACACGTGTGAATCAACATCATAACAAGGCTAACTACGTGCCTGGTATGTAATTCTCTATAATGGTAAATGTTTTTGTTTTTTATTATTAATACTTCGATGTTGATCAGATATAATCTTACTTGTTGAAATGGAAGTTAAACTAAAACGCCTGTCACACCAGGCGGCGTTTCTACTGTGTCGCCACGGAGTTGTTTAAGGGGCTCTTGCATGGTATGGGAAATAAACATGGGAGTCTGCCCAGGCTTGGATTTTGAAAATTATGTTATTTAATTGTCTGGGGTATAACTTTAATATTTATACGTTTGAGTTTTTATGCATTTCCATTGCTAATTTATGACGTCATGAATGATATCACTATAATACCTTAGGGTACCCAGTTATAATCAGTTCTAAAGTAATTGACATATCATGTAACGGGCGGAGAAATGTTTTATTAAATAGCTATATCATTGATAAGTTCGCTGTTACATAAAATGGCTTTGTATGTATTAGGATATTGGGTGGGCATTTATTTTTATAGCATGGTACCCCAATTTTCGACTGTATATTTTGTATTCAGTCCAATTTGGAATTAACATTTTACAGGTTGTGGTCTTTGTCAAGATACCATTTCAACATATAAACTATCCATATATGTTAAGAATATGTAGACCAAATTTCATGAAATTCAAGGACCGGTAACATATTTTTTAACTTGATGTAAACACATGGCTCTAATTCATCGAAATGTTAAAAAAATACAATAATTATGTATCAGTGTAAAACATACTTGAATACTTGCTCAGTTTGAACCATCATGCTAGTACGTTTATTGGTAGAAGTTGATTTGTTCAGTGTTTTCCCCTATTATAGATTGGAAAAAGAAAAAAAACAATATTCTTTGATATTAAGTGCCACGATTCTTATTGGTAGAGCAAAAACTAGCGAAAATTGACCGATAACCCCTCCCCACCAGTAAAATGGAAAATGATTGTACGAATGATGTGACAAGATGTTGAAGTTTCTTGGATCGCTGGAATTACTTTTTCAAAGAGGGGCAGTGGTGTTAAAATTTGGCAAAAACTTCGTTTTTAGAAGTGAAATTGCGAATTTCTGAAATCCATTTGCAGCAACAGATACATGACACCAGCAAAGAAATATTGAAAAATGATTATTGAGTCTTATATAAGTCCACTCTGATTTTATTATGGTGTCAAAACCGGAATTTCAATGTCTTGATTTTTGGGTAAAAATCAGTGTTTTTTATAAATTTAAACACGGATTTTTGTAATTTGGCTGATAAAGTTTTAAATTACAGAGTTGCTATTTACCTTGTTTCAAATTTGATGCTGAATTATTCAACTTACATATATCTCTGTTGTGTATACTTAAAAACCCCACCAAAATATTTTCGTTTTTACCTCAAATCCGGCATTTTGATATTCAGGTATATTTTGTGAAATGCACGTATTGCTATTACTTGTGTATATGGACATTGCCATATTAAGAAAATGAGGTACATATAGTTAACATTTCAAATGGAAACAGCATTTATCATGTACTATGATATCAAAACAAGTCATGACATTATAAAAAGAGTACCAAGTGACCCTAGATCGCTCACCTGAGTTTTGTTTTAAACGTCTTATCTATAGGTATCTATTGGAAACTGACCATGCTCCTGATGACCTGCCTTGTGGTCCATGTTCGGTCCCAGGGTCATAACTAGAACATATTTAAATATTGTTTACCAACTAATGCTACATACCAAATATCAGGGCTCTAGGCCTGCTGGTTTCAGACAAGAACATGTTTTTTATGTTTTCACTATAAGTAAGGCAATGTAAAAAGAAAGTATGACCAGGAAATGCCACACTCACACATTGCATACAAACCCACGGCACCGTGAGGAAGAGTCAAAGAACACTAACAGCCTCATAAACTCTGTGACCTCCAGGACGATGCCATTTTGACCAAAGAACCATAATTTGAACAAACTTGGTAGAGTACCACTTGGTCATGCTACATATCAAATATCAAGCCTTTTAGTATCTGCCAAGAATGTGTTTTAATGTTCTCTATATAAGCTATATATAAAACATTGATCCCTGAGGCGGCCTCATTTTCGGCCACAGGGCCATAATTTTCAACAAACTTAGTAAGTCTACTAGTTGATGCTTTCTGCCAAATATAGACTCTAGGTTCTGTGGTTTCAGACTAGACTATTTTAAGTGTTCCATATATAAGCCTATGTAAAAGATTTGACCTCAGGGTGGGACCAGTTGGGCACAAAGGCCACAATGTAGAGGTATACTAGGTGATACTATTTATGCCTTATGGTGTCAGACAAGAAGATTTATCCAATAGATTCCTAAAGTGAACGTCTGAGCTCGCAGGCGGATCCACTTAATAGTCCCTGTGTTCCAAATTGAATAATATTGGCAGAGGCAAACTTAGTTAGGTGATGTCGCTGACCAAATATCGAGGTGCTAGGCATTGACTTTACAGACAAGATGGTTTGTTTTATGTTTTCCCATATATAAGTAAAGCAGTGGGCAAAACCCAGAAATCGATACAATCAAGTACCTCAACTAACAATGAGACACAATATGGGAAAGTGAACACCACACACAAGAGAGCCAAGGGATCAACCATTTCCCAGCAGTTGATCATATGCCTATGTAAAATATGCCACCTCAAGGAATGTGCCATTTACACCACAGGGCTATTATTTGTAAAAAACTTGCTGGAGGTCTACTAGGTTATGCTACATACCAACTATTAAAACCCTAGGCATGGTGGTTTCAAACAAGAAGATTTTCAGTTTGAAAATCTATTTTAGCCCATGTGACCTAGATATGCAATGAACTAAACTATTTGAACAATTATTTAAGAGGGTCATATAAGAATCATTCCTGCAAAGTTTGGTTAAAATCTAGCCAGTAGTTTAGGAGGAGATTTTGCCACCATAAAACCATAGACAGCCAGTGTCCCAAATATGATCATTTATACAACTCTTCCTAAACAGAATGCGTTACATGCCGTATATGCAGAGTTTAAAGGTCTACATTTTGGTTTAGGAGTGGTCATCAGCAGACTATCTGCTAAGAGAAAGATTATTTCATGTCTGAGTGTATTTCAATATCTCGTCGAACTAGAGGGGCTCTAAGAGGGGACTTACCACCTATATAGGTTCACTAAGATAAATATAAATATTTTATCAGATAATAACTAAACCCTTTAAGGAGCTCTTTATTACCGCTCGCATAGAACCTAGGAGAGTCATAAACTCATTAATGATTAATACCACTTTGATGGTTTAAAATATAGGTTTTAAGCAGTTTGACCTTTAATTTGATACAAAGGTCATATCAGCAGTCAGAAGCTATTATTGACAAAAGAACACCTTAGACAATCAGTGTGCAAAATATGAACCATCTACAATAAAACATGTTAGAGATATTGTTTTACAGTCCATACAACCAGCTTCAATTATTTTGAAAATTTAGGCTCAAATGTCATATTGGCAATTTTTCTACAAAATATGAAGCACCTCTATCAAAAACATACCACTGTTAGACAGATTCTAATTAACCTTCGACTCTAGAGCCATAGCGGTGATATGTAACATACTTTGTAATTTACATACCTAAAGCAATAATTGTTCTAAGTATGAACACCCTTGGTCAAAAAAATGAAGAAGGAGTTAGTGTAACAAGCCATAAACTGATTGTAAGTATATTTGACCTTGTCTTTTGACACCAATGGCAAAGCGGTGATTAGAAACATACGTTGACCACACCCCATAGACAATCATTGTGCCATTTATGAACACCCTCTGTTGTAGAAACGAAAGAGTAGTTCATGTTATGAGTTGTATTACAGATTTTTTCTTAATTTGACCTTGACCTTTAACTCCAAGATTAAATTGATAATTTGAAATACCCACCATAGGCATATATGAACATCGAGACATGAAGGTAAATGGCAAGTTCTACTTAAAGCACTAACATAGTTACTCTTTAAAACAGATTTTGGAGGACAATTGGGTGATGCACAAACTCCATGCTGCTACTAATACCAATACGCAAAACCTAATATATTTTAATTAGCCGATGGATAAAATACCATACTTGATTAGGAATGCGTTCAAATCGTACGCACTGAGAATATGTGCAAATTAAAAGGCAATAGATTAAAATAAATGTAATCATGGTACTAAACAATGATGTCAAAATGATAAATCCGTTACTTCCATTCTGCATATTTATATGGGCCAGGATATGATGAAAGATACCTTATGGTCGCGATAATCAAAATCTGGCTAATGTTACATCTGCAAAGTATTACATATTTAGAGCATTTCCTGAAAATTTGAAGTGATATTCTTCGAAACTGATGATTATATGGATGTTAGAAGCAACATGTGTAATCATGTGTAATCAGGTAAGGAATGTGACGTCAAGAATGGCATTAACCGTGTGATGACGTCAGAGTGTTGGTCTATATTTGTTTGTTGATTATTGCATGATCAGCATAAGAATCTAGCAAATATAAAGTTTTCTCATGTCTTATACATAAAATAATGAAAATGCAGATGAAGTTACATAAATTTATATCTTCTAGGTCGTATTATAGTCATTCAAAATGACCCACTTGTAGGTGTTGTGATCTGAGTGTTCACATGGCAACGACCCCTATAGAAAACTTAAAAAAATAGTATAATCAGAAACTTTTGCTATTTGATGCTATCAAAGTTTAAAAGCATGTTCATGATAATATAAAGGCATGTAATTTTATGTTATTTTAATTATTTTTCAAATGTCTCTTACGTAATAATTGTTTGGATGTCTTAAGATCCCTTTTGTCAGATCCGCATTCTTATTTATTACATTAAAATAGGCCTAACTGTTTTAATGCATTGCTTATTTGGTTAAACATACGCCCCTACTGCTTTAAAATTTTGAAATTATTGGAATTTTTCAATTTCTTTTCACCCAGCCATCTTTTTCTTATTTTAGATGCTATATATGATTCTTTGAATGAGGGTGCCCTTCTTCGAAGCCTAATAAAGAGTCACTGCCCCTGTTTTGAAAAGTAATTCCAGTGGTTTCATAATGTACAGTTATAAAACTTTCCATTCATATATCGCAATCCTATCTTACAAGTAGGGAGAGATTCCACTTCAATTGAGCGACTTATAATTTGCCAGATTTTTCCTCGATCAAAACGTTATTTAGAGAAAACATTGAAAATATTCTTGCCAGAAAACAAAATGTCCAAAGTTTTGATTTTTGGTATGTAACATTACCTAGTGGTACTCTACCGAGTTTGCTCAAATTGTGGTTATGTGGTCAAAATGGCCTCATCATGGATGTCACACAGTTTACATTGACTTATAAATTGAAACTTACAAAATCTCCTGGTTTGAAACCACTAGGTCTAGATCTCTGATATCACCCAGTGGACCATACTTAAATTTGCTCCAAATAGAGCTCTGGGGACAAAAATGGCCCCACCAAGGGTTCACCAGGAGCATGGTCAGTTTTTAATAGATACATATAGATAGGAGGTTTTAAACAAATACTCAGGTGAGCGATCCAGGGTCACTTGAACCTCTTTTAGCGTGTGTCAATGCTTGATATGATACCACAGAACATGATAAATGCTGTTTCCGTTTGGTATGTTTACTATATGTACATCGTTTTCATAATATGACAATGCCCCGATATCTATGAAATAGCAAAACATGCATTTCCCAAAATATACCTGAATATAAAAATGTCAGTTTTCGAGGCAAAACAAGCAAATATTTTGGCAAGTTTTATAAATAAACACGACAGGATATATGTAAGTTGAATAACGCAGCATCAAATTTAAAACAAGATAAATGAAAACTATAAATTTTAAAAACTTTACCTGTCCGATTAAAAAAATTTGGATTATTTTTTTATAAAAATACTGATTTTCACCCAAAAATAAAGACATTTCATTTCTGACTTTGACTTCATAATAAAGCCAGGTCAGGATTATATAAAACTCAATGATCATTTTTCAGTCTTTCTTTGCTGGTGTCGTATATCTGTTGCTCCAAATGGATTTCAGAAATTCGCAATTTCACTTCTAAAAATGAAGTTTTTGTCAAATTTTAACACCACTGCCCCTCTTTGAAAAAGTAATTCCGGCAATCCAAGAAACTTCAATATCTTGCCATATCATTAATGCAATCGTTTTCCATTTTACAGATGGGGAGGGGTTCTGCCTTAAATAAGCGACTTTTTACTAGTTTTTTGCTCTACCATATTTAATGAAGTGCTTACACAATAATATTAGCCAAAATGATACAATATGTTGACACCTGTACTTAACACATCTAGTTTCTAGCATTAAAACTACATCTAGCCAATGTTACACTTAATATGTAACATTATTAAGAATCTTGAATACTTGCTCAGTTTGAATCATCATGCTAGTACGTTTATTGGTAGAAGTTGATTTGTTCAGTGTTTTCCCCTATTATAGATTGGAAAAAGAAAAAAAAAATATTCTTTGATATTAAGTGCCACGATTCTTATTTAATGAAGTGCTTACACAATAATATTAGCCAAAATGATACAATATGTTGACACCTGTACTTAACACATCTAGTTTCTAGCATTAAAACTACATCTAGCCAATGCTACACTTAATATGTAACATTATTAAGAATCTTAATTAATACAGAAGAGAAACCTTATGACAGGTCAGTTCATACAGGAGAAGAACCTTATATCTATAATTTTATAATTGTAAGACTCATTAATAAAACTGCTTCACAAAAATAACCCCCTGTCAAATCTATTGGTAAAAATTAACCATTTTGGTCACAGATAATTCTTGGCTTCAAAGGTATTGCTAATTTAATGCTTAAATCTTCTCTGCTCATTCTGTTTTGTGAAACTGATGCTGATTTCCATCAAATAACAACATTTAAACTTTAGCTGGCTGTATATTCTAGGAAACAGTTTTGTTTCTGGACCTCACTTATTCATGTAGAACACTGTTTTATGTTACCTTTGATAAGACTCTGGTACACGTTATCCTGGTCACGGCACCAAAATGTGGTTCCTCTAATTCAGTTGGGATGTAAAGGAAATATTAAGTCTTCTTGTTTTCACATGTTTATTGTTAGGATATTATGTTTCTTAAACAATATCATGCAGGACTTGAGGAAGTGATACACATTGTCTTGGCCCCCATAGTGCCATGACACAGGGCCATGTTCTTCGGCATTTCTGACCATTGAATCATTTAAAATTGTCTAAACATGTCTTTATTTAAGAAAAGTGGAAGTAGATTAAAAAACAACCTCCTTATATCGAGTTATTGATTCATTTGAACTAAATAATTAATTTTGCTAAAACTGACCTATACCCATAAGAGGTAGGAAATGACAAAGTTACTGGTTTTGGATTTTCATGATATTTGTCTCAGATCAGCAATATATATGGCATGTTTTTGTGATAATTTGATATCTTGACAAAGACTAGAACATATCCATCTTTTGAATAGAATGTTGAATGTTTTGTAATTTTTTTGAAAAAAAAATATTGAAATTTTACAATCACTTTTTCTGAAAACGTAAACAATAATTTATCCAAATAGTTTCGTGGTATTAAAATAATATCTAAGGTATTTTGGATTCAATCTAGATGAAAAATCATAGAAATAAACAAAACTATAGATTTAGGACATGGAAATTTAGAGACAGGTACCACCTCAAAGGTGGAGTGCGTCAGGGTTGCTTCCTAAGCCTTATTATTAACTATCTAATTCGATAAATACATTTTCATAGTTGGTATATAATGAGTTATTAATATGCAAAGTTTGAAGAAAATCCATGCGTGGGCACAGATGCAAGTACCCATTTTCCAGAGCACCGTGAGAACGCAAGAAAATCATGATATTTTTCGTGAAAAATTGTCTGTCACGGCGTTCTTACAGCGACCAAGGCGTTGCCACGGAGCTTTCATGGCGTTCTATCGCGCGCGTTCCTACGGTGTTCATGGTGGAGATATTCTGCGCTCTCACAGTGCTTTCACTGCGCGTCCACGGCGCTCACAGCGCATGCGCCGCGATTTCACGGCATTGCCACTGCCTTGAGGACGCAGTGACATCTCCAAGAAGGCCGTGCAGTCTCCGTGCAAACGCCACGGACGACAACGGCGTTTGCACAACAACCCTTGTGTGCCCCCACTGAGCTCCTATTGCGTTGTAGGAGACCTTACTGCCCAGCTATGGTGACCTTACGGCGTCCCCTCTGCGCTCTATTAGGACGCCGAGCGAACGCCGAGTGACGGTGTTTGTTTTGAGTATGCTCAAAGTGCGCACCGTCGCTCGGCGTTCTATGCGACCCCACCGTGTCTAATGGCGATGACACTGCGTTGCTGCGGTGATGCTTGCGTTCGTACTGCGCCCACCTCGGCGTTCTGCAATTTTTTGGACACCGTGGGATCATCGTGAGGACGCCGCCTTGGTGTGACAGGGGTTTTACGTATACAGGTACATGTATAGGGCCTTATAGCAACTTAAAAAAACTGTCTATGGTTACAAAAATAAATACTTTCACTTTGTCTAAGAAAATCTAGTTTTATCTTTTGGAAAAACAGCCTCTCCCCCACCAATAAACCAAATGGTCTAGCTGCCCCTAATAAAAATCAAATTTAGAGAACATTCCTCCACACCTACTCTACCAGGTACAGCAACAGAATTTTAAGGATGGCCTCACACTTTGAGCTATATATACCCGACAAAAAAAAAAGAAACGCACCACGTAGAACTGTTCAACTCTCAGGAAGACCACAAGTGATAGGCCAGTTAAGAATATATCAGTGCAAAGGTATGTCAAGTACTGCTGCGTTACATAATTTTTTCGTTCAGGCGTCAAAAATGTGTTAAAGAAAATTGGCCATGAACCAAGTGGGGGTAAAACAATAAAGTCACAGAAAATAAGCGTTTTATAATGCTATCTTGCTGGATAAGTTCAAGCAATGGGACTAGTCTCAGTATACCAAAATGTACTCAGACACTTATTTGTTGCAAATTTTATCTTTAAATTCATCATACGCGATTATTGAACGCGAGGCAGCCCCTTCGTGTGACTACCCTTTGATAACGATTCCATACTGGAGATAAACCTTAAAAACATGTAAAGATTTCAACGCTGTTTTAATGAATTTAGACGGTCTTAACTGATGTTAATGGATTTTTGAATATAAAAAGCTGAAAAACACATTTGGTTGTCTCAAATACTGACAACCTATCGTTTTCATACTTCGCAAATGTAAAACATACTCAGAATTCCATGCAGACAGTAGCATTGAATAAACACTTCCAAAGTAAGACAATGGACAAAGATCAGGAATCGATACAATCAAGCACCACACCTGACCCAGTATGCCAATGGGAAAGTGACAACGTCACAATTAGACATCACAAACGAGAGCCAAGAGGTCAGCCCATTCCCAGCAGGTGACCACAAGGTCAAAACCCATTTACCATTTGCCTTGCTGTGTTTTGATCCTACACTGGGAAGGTACAGATACTTAGCAACGCCACACTATAGTTTTAGTAAGATTTGATCAGAAATAAATATTTCATGTCAATGAACATTTTCGTATTAAAAGGAGAATGTAATGGGGAAAATCGTAGTGCGTTTCTTTTTTTTGTCGGGTATATATCACGGATTTCATAAAAAATAATATTTACTTAAGTAATAAAGAAACGCAACAGACAAAAAAATATTTTTTGCGTGTTTAAAAGACGGTTTGGTGAAATCTCTTTTGAAAATTTCTTATTGAGTATTTATAGAATGTGATGCAATACCAAAACGTCATTTTAGCGTTACATTTTACGCTACAAGATGAAAACATATGAAAACGTAAAATGTGACGTTAACGTCAGAATAAAGATCAAGAAACCCCGTCTTTTCCATGTTTGGTTATTTGGCGTCGATTTGACAATGTGCAAATTAAACAAACGTCCAATCATATTCGCAATGCAGTTAAATATTGCGTCAAAACACGCTACTTGAATGGCAATATACACAATGGTAGTGAATAAACGATAAACGTCACTTTGAGCCGTCGGGTTTGGGTCGCCGGTGAATATACGGGATAAGATAATTCTAGAGACATCAGAGCATGCTTTCTTGGGAAAAACGGACTTTTCATATACCGTAGAAATACGCTGGTAAGGTGTATATATTGACTTTAACCAAACGAAACACGGCAAAACGCAAGAGAAAACATCTAATTACATGCCGAGAGTGAACACCAAACTTGTTAACTGTAACCTAAACTTTGTCACTGGACCATTTTATCATTAGAAAAACACATAAACATTATAGAAGCCATTAATACGTAGGATAACGAAATTTGACGTCAAAATTGAGGGTTAGACGTCTGAAGATCTTAAGTCATTATTCTTGAGCAAAACGTCCTTGTAATGAATAAATCTCAAGCAGAAAAGAAAGTTTCACGCAGTATTCAGAGTTGACGTTAATGGCGTTAAGCCGTTTCAGAATCCTACAGAAACGTCGCCATTTGATCATTTCCTTGATCCGGAATCTACGCCAAGACTTTTTTTAAACAATAAACCGATGGTTGATTCTAACTTTGCTTTTATTAACCCCGTTTCAGCATTTTACTACGGGGGGGGGGGGGGGGGGGTCAGACTGGTTACGCGCATACCAAAATGATTACGTATCGATAATTACGTTGAACTTGCTGTAATTGGACGGACACATACTGTTCCTATGGATAAATATCATTTGCACTAAAAACTTGCATCATATTGTATGCTTACAATGACTCGAAGTGTTTGTTGCGTTTCTTTATTCCTTAAGTATATGTCATGTATTCCGTGGCTAAACCCTATCTTTACACGTATATCGTGAAAAATTAAGTGCATATTAAGTCATCCGCTCGTGTATAGCTTCATAGTTTAAAGTATGTGAATTTAATCCTATGGAAAAAAACATTATTTTAGGGAGAATTGGCTTATATTTTGGGGGATTTGAGGAGAAGCTGAATTAACTCTAAGGATTAGGGGAGCGAAGAAAAACACTTTCAGGGACCTGAGGAATTTTCTTTCAGGGATTTGGGTAGATCAATGCATTATTTTCAGGCATCAAGGGAGCACAGCCCCCCACTGTGAGGCCTCATATCTGCGTTATAAGTATATGTTGCATTTCATAAATCAGGAGCGGAAAATTCAAAACTATGTTTTGCAAACAAGAGTTCTTGGTGTGTCTCATACAGCCCATAATTTAGCTGGGGGCTGGAAAAATTCTATTGCATTCTGGATTTTAAAAAAACGGGGTCAACCCAAGTCTAACCACTGATAACGCCAGCAACATTTGTAATTCTGTAAAGGAAGCTGAACTTTCAGTACACATTAGGTGCTTTGCACATACATAAAATCATTCAACAAGGAAGGCACTCGATTTACCACAAATGGATAGACATTTATGGCGTGTTAGTCTAATTCTTGGATTTTACATATAAGTAATCCTGCCAGTACATCATTAAAAGCAAAACAAAAGTAACCACAAATTGTTGCAGGACTGCAAAACACGTTGGTACTCTAGCTATGATATGAGCCAGTGCATGAGATTTCCAACAATGTGGTATGTGCGACCAACAAAGCCTCAGATCAGCCTGCGCATACGCGCAGTCTGATCAGAGCCTTTGCTAGTCGCTTGAGTATTTTATGATTGTTAAGCTACTGACTGAAAAGCATTTGGAGTGTCTAAGCTTAAAAGAAGGCTACAGAGCCTCGTCCGAGTCTACACTTGTCAAAATGTCAAAATGTTGGAAATCTCATGCCACGACTCATTATTATTCTAGAGAGTTGTGTTGAACAACAAGCTGTGGTACAGGCTGTTTTTTTTAACATAGAAATAATAAAACAATGTTAAAGATATCGTTACTTTATCTGATGATGATGTGACATTGAAAACGTCTTAATTATTTTGAAACTAATTAAAACTGTCTCAACAATACTGTGTCAAGAAGAATACCCACTGTGTCTATGATTTTCCCACTAAAAGACTAATTGTTGACTGTCTTGAAAGTTCTGGACTCAGAGTCGGCCATTGCAAATGATTTGCAGTCAAGATAATAATTAGCACTGCAGCCACACAGCAAACAAAAAAATCTATGACTATGCATTGAATATGCTACAAGTCATATTTTGTTTTGAGTTTGCTGTGTTGGACTGTTGTCAAAAGATTAATAAAGATACCCTTGCAGCCGTAAGCTGTGTTTATTTAGGCTTCTTAAATCTTAAAGAGCCAATCACAAAAAGTCTACAGCAGACAACTTAAGCAGACAGCATTTTCGGTTGATCGTTTGCGGACACTTTGAGGGTTAACGACCAGGCTGTACAGTTACAATAGCTGGAATATTGAGATAGAATACAGGAAATGAAGGAAAACAACACTGAATTCATTTATAATGAAATTTTATTAATATCAGTAAACTGCATGTTCACAATACTGAACAGCTTCTGCATTTTTAACATTACTAAAGCAATAGAGTTTTATAGCTGAAAAATAAACATCTTAATATAAAATAATTGTGATGCTTTATTTATGCCCAAAAGAAAGCTTGCGACAGGCCCCCAGTTAAGAATGTGTCCTTTTAAATGAATTATTTTATTATTTCTCAGCCAAAACATTTGTTGTAGGTATACTCTAAAAGCTGTCTCACATGTTTTTAAAACCCAAAACACATGTTTACATATGAGAAGTAAATATGCATAGTATTATGCTGAATTTTATTTTTATTTAAAACCAATTTTGTGGGTACTCATTAAAACACCTATTATGTAGGAGTTCTAGTTAGTGCCGTGAACCTATGTTTGGAAACAGACATTTTCCTATGTAAATTAGGTTTATCAGAGGGTCTTTGTTGCAGAGTTATTTTTATTATTATTGTGTCTGGCTATTCCAGGTACACTGACGAGGAATCCTCAAACTTCATGCTAGAAGCTGGTGCACTTGATCATAGATTCAAAAGTCTACCCTTCCACAGCAAAGAAGAGCGAGAGGCTGTTTGTAGCAGATTAGTAACTTGAGTTTGAGCAATAAATACCACTCGGGTAATTCTAACTTTACAAAGGCTTTTGGTCTAGTGAAACAAGACGACAAACCAGGGTACAAACTATTTCAAAGGACCAGGCTTGCGGGGCTAACCATAGTCACTACCAGATATTATGTTTTCTTATTCTGGGTCATATAGGTAAGGTGATTAAGCATCGCCACAGCAAATTTTCAGGTAAATCTTCATTAAAGCTTCTCACTGAGTTAAAGGAACTCCACCTAGCTGGAGCCTTGAACCACAATCATACAGGTATACCAATACACACAATTTAACAAAATTAACATCTGCAAATATAAGCCAGGTGGGGTTATATATTTCTTTGAACTGAATGAGTACATAAGTCAATTTAGGGGTGCCAAATATATTTTGGTTTAATTGTGTTAACAGTATTTTTGAGCGAACAGCAAAGACCCTGCTTAGATACCAGATTATTTGCCTACGATCTGGGTCTGTACTGTTTGTCTTCAGCCAGTTATATGTATGGTACCCTATGATTTATAAAGTTGTATATGTTAACAAAGCCCCATTTATCTCTTTGAATAGGTTACAGTGAAGACAGAAGAACCAGCTGATCAGGATAATGCTCACCGACTACCCTAGTTACCTCAACTTGACCACCAGCAACTGCCCCCTGTCCCTCTACATGAGATTAAATCAGAAGAATCTCCAAGACCAACACCGATAAAACAACGGAAATGTGCACAAGACACTCTGTTTTGTGATGTCTTTATCACCAATGTGAACAACCAGCTTCCTTATTTGACAGAGTTCGTGCTGAGCTAAATAACTATATTCAGGAACCAGCTTTACCATTAGCATCAGCACATCTGCTTTGGTGGAAAGCTAATAGTCACAAGTATCCTTTGTTGGCAAGAACTGCCAAATGCATTTTGTATGTCCCTGCTACATCTGTTCCCAGTGAGAAAGTATTCTCAACGGCAGGGGACATTGTCTCAGCGTAACGTGTATCTTTGTTGTCTAAAATGTTGATAGTTTAGTCTTCCTTAAGAAATGAATTTAAAGAATTGTTTATAGTTTTAAAGTTTAATGCTAAAAAAATTATTTTTGTTCAACTCTCTCCTCCATTTTCCAGACAGAGAATCTTGATAAAATATATTGTGATATGTATCGTATCTTGAGGCAAGTATCGCGATACGTATTGTATTGTGAGATGTGCGTGTCGTTGCAGCCCTAGAAAACATGCATCTAAAAGCAGCGCACATTTTAGGATCTCTGAACACTTTTGCAGACCAATTAAGTCAGCCTACAGAATGTCAAATACACAAAGTAGTAGTAAAAAGTCTGTTTTTAGATCTGGGGGACGCCCCTGATAGACCTATATGCATCCAAGGAGGACAAACAGACTCCAGTCTTCTGTTTTTGGATTCCACATTAAGATGCATTAGCAATAGATGCTCTGTCAATCTCTTGGGAAGTAATGTTTGCATATGTGAACCCTCCAATTTGTCTTATACCCGAAATTCTGCAACATATGGAGCAGTTTCGCTGGCAGAATATTCTCATTGTACCAAAATGGCTTCGCATGCAGTGGTACCCACACCTTCTAAAATTTCATTAAGCATGTCCAAGGAAACTATCTATGTGGCCAGGACTGTTACAACAGCCGTAAACAATGATAAGTCATCCAAATCCAGAAGTATTCAGTCTGCATGCCTGGCTACTATTGACAGAAGCTTCGAAGAAAAGGGCTTTTCTAGCCAGTCTAGAAAGCTCATTTCAGCCTCTTGGAGGTCAGGTACTCAACGAGACTACACTGTTTAATTCAATAAATTCTGTAGCTGGTGTCGTACAAGACATTGATCCCTATAGTGCCTCTTTAGTACAGGTAGCAGATTTCTGACAGATTTGTTTAATAGTGGTTTACAATACAGAACAACTGCTGAATATAGGTCTATGCCTTCGGCGGTATTACAACCAATAAATAATATCCCAGTAGGTCAACATTTATAAATAATCAGACTTATGAAAGGGGTTTTCAATTCAAGGCATCCTAAAGTCAAAATTCTACCAGAATGGGACTAAGTCTTACAGTTGGTCTTGAATATGTTACAAAACCAGCCTTTCGAGCCTTTGAGTAAGACTTCCTTGAAACACACTACTTTAAAGCTGATTTTCCTTATGTCTCTTTCTACTTTCAGTAGATGGTGATCCACAGTCTTTAAAAATTTGGATAGGTTCAGTTTGTGTACAGAAAAAGTGAATCACTTATTCGCCATGGTTTGGCAAAACAAGACAGAGAAGGTCATTTCTGATCTAAAATATTTGTTCCTGCTTTTGACGAGAATTATCGTTTGGACCCAAAGAGGGCATTATATTGGTATTTAAAGAAAACTCAGTTGTTAAGAGTTAGCTCTGATGAAACTGTGGAAAGGAAAATATTTTCTTAGCTCTCAATAAGCCTAATCAGACCATGTATACACAGAACATTTCAAATTGGAATGTTCAGACTATAAGAATGGCATATAGTGATAAGAAATTGAAAGTCAAAGCACATTCTACTAGAGCAATTTGTCCTTCCTGGGCTCTTTATAAAGGAGCTTCATTGAAGTCTATTTTAGATGCTGCAGATTGAAGCAAAGAGTCTGCATTTACACTGTTCTATTAAAGAAATTTAGATGTTGAAGTTTTAAAGTAGATGTTAACTTGTAAATATGTAAAATCATACAAATGTTTTTTAATTGGAACACAGTTTGTCAATCTGATAAGTTGCCATTTAGAGAGCATTTTCTATTTGGTACAATTATTCAGTTTATGTGGATTGTGTGATCCAATTGGATTGGTGATTTTGGCATTTTCAAAATGGATTGCTAGTTATGAAGAGGTAAAGCTTATCTGATACTAAGAGAGTATTGTCATTTTAACAAATGATAGATACTGTACAAAGACAGATAAAGGTTAAAAAAAGAATAACATAAACACAATAAGTGATTATGTATATATACTGTACATATATAGATTGTTCAAGAAGAGAGTTTAGGTGCATAAAAGTTCCCAAGAAGGATTTTAACTGTACATGTATGAACTACCAGATGAAGAAGTTTCCACAGGCCTCTTGGATTGAGGGACTGCTTTTAAATCTGGATTTCAAAAGGATCTTCAGAATGGTACGTAAAGTGCAGTAATGTGAAATTAGTAAATTTGTAAACAAGCTACATTTTTACAAACAAAAATAGTAAATGAGTATGATCAGGAAATACCACAATCACAAACTGCAGACAACCCCGTGGCACCATGAGGAAGAGCCGCTCAACCATCACGAGACACCAGGAAGACAAATAAAGCAAAGCAATCAGCTCTCTCTTCCCCATCAAGATGATTGCAATACTAAAATGGACATAAAGTAACGTACAACAAAACATAGAACAATTACAGACTCCCACAATGGGAGTAACAATAAACAGAAAGTCAACAACAACAGAACCACCGCCTTAGAACGGACAGCAGCCTAAGCCACCGGGGGGCTTAAATGCATTTTACTGGTAAGCCTTTCTTACCATTCCGGCTTCCCACTTTCCACCCCTGGGATATTTTAGTTTTCTTTTTTTTGGTGGAGATTCTGTTCTCGGCCCAATCAAACTAAATTGTTATGCATGTGATGTAAGAGATTGTTGACGCATGCCAATGAAAAAGTTTTGCGGGTAAATGAATTCATAAATAGGAGAGAATTCAAAAGTATCTTTGGACAGGTAAGAAGCTTGTTTGCAAAATTGTAACTTGTTAACAAATTTACCAATTTTCAGTCAACATGCCCCCAAATTACTAGGCAACATTTAACAAAACTAAAAGTGTTGGTTTGAGTTATAGAAATTTTAATTTAATATAAGTGGTGCTTTTCTCGTAAATATATATAATTTAATATATTTAATTTATGGTGAGGTGCGAAAAAAGACACACTTGAGTTAAAAAAAAATCATATGAGCAAATCAATGGTAACAAAGAAAAAACAAAAAGCAGTTGTGGGGTTCGAATTTTCAACACTCTGTCTAAAAACAGATTTGTTAAGTATAAAATGTCCTTACCTATACCGCCACGACCTCATCTACAAATGCAATTGCTCATTTAGCTGCTGTAATACACAATACACAAATACAGCACATTTATCCTGCTCACCCTTAAAATGGTATATTCCAAACCACGTAATATTCATGTTTACATCACGCATTTATGTAATGATTAAAATGGGTCTAATGAATAAATTCATAGCATAATAGTTAATACGGCAAACCAATTAGAAGGCGTACTTTTAGGTAGTATTTTCCGATTTGTTTCCTTTACTTTATTTGGTTTTTCCTAAAAGCTGTAACCGATCCAAATTCAGCCAAACCTATGACAATAGTTGAGGGGATCCGGACCGAATCAAGAAAAATGGGGAGTAATAAAACCTTGGGACCAATGCCAGGTACCAAAATTGGCATCAAAATGTTATTTAACATGCAAATTTTAAGATCTAAATTGAATCACTTGCTCATTATAGGGTCTTTTTAAAATGCACATTTTTTTAAACTAACGTTTCATTAAAATGAACCAAATACCGACAATGTCAAGTATTTTAGACACATGAATAGTTTGAGGTATCGACACTGTCAAGCAAACATAGGCTCAAAACATTTTTGATCATAATATTTTTTTTTATTTTTATCTTCACTTCATTTCCCACAGGTTTCGAAAAAAATTGAATCCTCCGAAATGCTTAGACAAATTCAGCCAGAGATCAACTCGTGACCAACCTGTGACCAAAGTAGCAAATAATATTTTAATGTGGTATTTAGGATGACAAGGAACTTTATATTTATGGCTACGCAGACTAAAATACCTATTTTTATATTGTATCATCCAATTGGATGTGTGAGCAGGTTTAAATGAAATAAACTTCTAATTTGGTTTAAACATATTTTATCCATTCTCTTTTATACAATAAGCATAGCACAAATAATATAACAAATCAGGTGAATGAAAGGGATTTGACAGTAAGCGTAAGCTTATATAAGTCATCTCTCGAAAGGTGGTATGATGTTTAATACAACAAGGGTTATAGGAATGAACAAAATGTATATGTTTACAAATGAGAGAGAGAGAGAATGAGAGAGAGAGAGAGAGGGGGGGGGGAATGTTTGACTGACATCCTGTTTCAGGCAAGTAACCCTTGAGTTAATGAGCTCTGGTTTGAGTGGACTCCCTACGTTGATTAAACCTGCAACAACTGGTTAAATATGTTTGTACCTCTATGAATAAGGTTGTATTCTCCTGAAGAGTTGAGTCTTCTATTCCATATAGGAGTTGATTAATTGAGTAGTTGTCCAGTCGTATTGACAGGTTTCTTCTACTTTCTGCATACAATGGGCATGTGAAAAAGGTGTTGGGCGTTTTCAAAGCCACCACATTGACATGATGGGCTGTTGACAATATTTTTTCGATATAAGTCAGCATTTAAAGCGCTGCATTCCATTCGAAGTTTGGCTTGGAGGACTTGACCTAGTCGCGAACCAACATTGAAGTATTTAGGTGGCTTTCAAAGGTTTTTATTTAACTGAAATTTGAATGCAGAGACTGAGGTAGATTCTTTGATATCATTTGGAAGGTTATTCCATGCTCTCATTGTACAGGGAAAAACGATTCATGGAAGAGGTTTGAGTTTGATCTGAAGTTTGGGAAATGGTCAGCGTTTCTTAGTGGATAATCAATAGTTTCATTAATATGAGGAGGAATAATGTCCAAAAGGTAAGTTGGGGTCAGTCCATGCAAAATTTTGTAAAAATTTACCAGTTTGTGCTTATTCCTGCGAATCTGAAGAGGTTCCCAACCAAGTTCCTGAAAAAGTTTGTCTACACTACAAAGTTTTGTCCCACCTGAGACAATTCTTGCCGCCTCTATATGGACAGCATCCAGAAGTTTCTTTGATGCGAATGAGCAGTTATCCCACACAGTGTCACTATATTCCAAGAGTGGACGAACGTATGCAAAATACATTTTTTCCAACGATTGCCTAGATACTCAGAATTTAAAAGCTTTAAAAAGGTTTACCCTAGTCCATGCCTTTTCCGAGATGTTAACAATGTGTTTGTCCCAGCTGCAAGTTTTTGAGAAAGTAAGTCCAAGATGTTTATGCGAA
The DNA here is from genome assembly GCA_964019695.1 of Loripinus fragilis. NCBI lineage: Eukaryota > Metazoa > Mollusca > Bivalvia > Lucinida > Lucinidae > Loripinus > Loripinus fragilis. Next base: position 40,880,387 of record OZ026515.1, read on the forward strand.
GGGGTCTCACCTATTATAACTCCATCCATAGATATAGGGGGTGGAAGACTGAGTTTCTTTTCCAAGAAATCAACATAGACAATGTTTTACTTGGGTTGAAGGTTACAAGCCAACTGTTTGCCCATATCAAAATGACATTGAGATCCCTGTTTAGAAGTTGTCCTGCTTGAAGTGGGCAGTCCACAATAATATACAAGCTAGTGTCGTCAGCGAATAATCGAATAGAGCACCCAATGTGTTTGACAATGTCACTTATAAAAATTAGAAACAGCAGAGGACCTAGAATAGAACCTTGAGGAACTCCAGCAAGTACAGATGCCCAATCAGATGCCTGCCCGTTTATCACCACTCACTGTCGATGATTTGACAAGTAGCTAAGAAACCAATTAACAATGCTATCTGAGCAGCCTATAGTACGTAGACCCTTGTGCCATACTCTGTCGAAGGCTTTACTGATGTTGCAGAAAAATGCTCTTATTTCCTTGCCCTTATCAACAGCCTCACAAATAGTATGGTAAGTATGCAGTAATTGGTTAGTCGTGGAGTCTCCATGTCTGAAGCCAGATTGTTAGGGTGTCAGAATGTCGTTGACGGTAATATAGTTATATAGGTATTTGTGTATACATCGTTCCATTGCTTTGCCGACGATGCTCAAAAGAGATATTGGTCTATAGTTGCTAGGTTGAGATTTGTCGTCCTTTTTAAAGATGGGTGTGACGTTGGCTTCTTTCCAGGAAGATGGAAAGTATCCTTGCAAGAGGGAGCGATTAAAAATGACAGCATACGGGTGTGCTAAGATGTGTGAACATTCTTTTAATAGGCGGAGATTAATAAGATCTGGGCCGCAGGCCTTACTAACATCAAGATGAAGAATAACGTCAAGAACATCTTGAGTCGTGATAGTGATTGACTCTAAGGTATGCAGAACTGGTTCAGGTATAGGCAAGGTTTTGTTCGAGTCGTCAATGACTGATTGGGAAGCAAAATACATATTTAACATTTCTGCTTTGTCATAATCGTTTTCTGCGTATATATTGTTACACTTAAGGGGTGGAACACTAGTCGAGGTTTTGCCATTATTACAAATTTGTTTTGAAGTTTTCCAAAATGTTTTTGAGTTGCAGTCGTCAAAAGAGAGTTCTCTGTCCAGCTTTTCGAAGTATTCTTGTTTAGATTTTCTTAATTCACTAATAACTTTGTTGCGTAGGGTTTTGTATTTGGTCCAGTAATGGTTCTGTTTCGATTTTTAAATTTGCGATATGTTAATTTGCGTTTGCGTATTAATAATCTGATATGGGAGGTTATCAACGGCGGATCATTTGGTCTAATAGTAACAGTTTTGTTAGGTATTGAGTCCTCAGCTGCTTTTGTTATGGCATCAGTCATGTCCTTCACTTTCTGGTCGATATTTGTTTGTGAATCTATTTTTTCCATAATATTTGAATTCATTAGGAGCTGTCAGTATTTATCATAATCGGCAAGTTTATAATACCAAACTCGCCTTTTTGTAGGCTGCAGTTCTGGGACGAAGAAACTTCAGTAGTACTATGGTGGGACAGTGAAAGCGTACTTGTTCTGGCGTAAATGGGTCGATAACTCCGCTAAATAAGACATTTGTTTTATTACGGACGAGAATGAGGTCAAGTATTGATGATGAGTCCTCAGTAAAATGTGTTGGTTCAGATATCAGCTGTGTAAGGTTAAACTCCCGCATAATTTAGGTCATCTTATTGTTTGCATTTTTCATATTGTAGTTGAAGTCGCCAGTGATAATTATGTCTATAATATTTGTGCTACATGCACTGTCAATGCTTTCTTTCAATAAATTGAAGTAATCAAGGCTGCTGTTTGGAGGCCTGTAAAAGCCCCCGACAAGAATGCGTTTGGATTTTATGGTTAATTCCAGCCAAACTCCTTCGACTCCCTGAACCTCCAAATCCACTCGCCATTTGCATGAGAGAGTGTCTCTGGCGTATACAATTACTCCCTCACCTGGACGATCATTCCTGTCAGTTCTGAATGGAGGCATAAAGCTTTCAATACGAATTTCGTGATTATTTACGGTTGGCTTTAGCCAGCTTTCAGAAAATATAAGAATGTCGTAAGATGTGGCTTCACCGCGTATTAAGTCTATTTTCGGTAGAATGCTTTGGATATTTAGATGAAGAACGCTTAGGTGGTTGGTTAGGGAGTCGAACGATGTTGAAGAAAGAATATCACTGGTATCGGCACTGCCATCGACAGAGTATGGACCCGGATTTAGTTCAATGTCACCACTTAGAAGTATAAATATAAACATCCATGAGACCAAAACAACGACATGAAATAATACGAGTGTGAGACACACAAAGGGAATGTTTTTGCTGGAGTGGCGTAGTCGGCATGAGGTTCTGATGTTTTTGTACATCTCGCTGCACTGTTGCAAGTGGAGTACCAGACTGTAGAAACTAAGATCAGGATGAGGTTTTATAAAGGTAAACAATATCAAACTTAGCAGTAGCAGGTAGACCTTGTAGTAAGTTAATCTCTTTACTGAACAGAGCTATAGGGAACACGAGGTACCAATATGACCACTGAGACCGTCTGTTAAGTACTTAAATGGCTAATGTGCTATTTAGTAAAATCTGAAGGTATATCAACAGACGATCAGGTGGCAACATAGAGGTCCTCTGATAAAGATGCCCAGCGGGCTTCATGTAAAGTAACGGAGTTAAATGCCAGTACAGGAAGTCAGCAATCATTATAGAATATTTGGATGCATAGACAGAAGGAGAGATGTGGAGAGCGTATTCAACAGGAGTCAAGCTAAATAACTTGTCACAAGTTATGTAGCTAGTGTGAAGAGAGAGTACAAAGAAAAAACATGTGCAAAAGTTCATCACGCATTTTAGTACAAAACCAAATGTGTTTTGCTTTATAAAGTTCATTCCATATTGTTTTGAACGAAGGCTAGTGCTTTTTAGAAATGCTTGAATGCTAGATTGTTTGGGATAGCCCTGCTGAGACTGCTGACTGCCGAACTTTTATGGATAATGCCACTAAGTACGACTCAGCCTGACCTTCCCAATCAATACTATTCTGTGCAGTTGATTTGCTTTGTTATTATTAGTATATAAATATATAGATTAGTGGTCTTTGGTGTTTATAAATAAGTGGTAGAGTGTTTGACTTGGGGTCGAGGGGCCCGAGCCCCACCGGCTTCACCGGCGTCACTGCGCCGCCCCCCCCCCCCCCTGAGCAAGAACATTAATCTTAGCTTAGCATTGGTTCAACACAGGTTGGCCCTGTCACTACATGACTGAAAGATTGTTGATCGGACGTAAAGAATCAAATCAAACAACAAGAGAACATTACATTTAGGCATATTATATCATACATCATACATAATCCTAAGTGGTCCGAGTATTTCCGATTTTTTTTCAAGTAAGTCAAATGAGATATTTTTTGACCCACGAGCGGTTTACAAAAGTGATGTAAATACGTGTGTTCTGGCATGGAGTATTTAGTTCAAGAATAAAAGGTAGGAATTATCTAATATTTTAGGCCAGTCTAGGTTAATCCATGTTCGGGCAAAGGGATAATAAACATCGGTAAACCATGCTGAGCGATTCACGTTAGCTGCGATCTTATCTACACGTGTATACAAGAAAGCAGCCGACCGTTTTCCTCGTTATTTCTCCAGCTGTACACTTCCCAATCTTAGCCTTGCCCGAAACGAAACGGCAAGACAAATCTCAGGACTAATAATTTCTGTCATATCTTACAATATCTATAGTATAAAAGGACCCTTTGGGCACTGTAAAGGATGCACCTCATGAATTGTTCTGCCTATACGAGTAAGGCATAGGTACTGTCGTGCCAATCAAGAGTGACAGTGACGCAATATTGTGTTAAACATTGCTCAGTAAAAATAAATTGTACACTCCACTTGATCAAACGCGAATCGACATATCACTTGTGTAATTATCATATCCTGTGGATAGGATTAATACACAAGTGATATATCCATTATATCCGTGAAAACTTAGTAAACAAAACATGACGTCACTGTCACTCTTGGTCGGCAGTACAGTAAAAGCTTCTAATTTAAGTAGAAATTGGGCTGGGACCAAACCAGACTAAACTCTCCATTGGTTTATGGTCACATGACAAAGATGGCCACCTCGCCCATACAATGTAAAATCCCTTTTAAATTACCTCTGAAATCGTATTGCCAATGGGTTTGGGACATGGTATGCAGCTTTAAGGTTGGCATTCTGCAATACTTTTGACTTTCTATGTGTTTCGATCCACATCTGAAGTAAGGGTGAGGTTGGCGCCGTTAAACTGGTTTAAGCCCTCCAGTAAAATATTTTACTGACCGTTCCAAGGCGGTACTTCTTTTGTGGATCTTTTATGTTTTTGTTCTGTCTTGTGTTTGCTATGTTTTGTGCGCGTCTGTTTATATGTGCTTCGTGGTCACCTGCTGGGAAAGGGCTGACCTCTTGGCTCTCGTTTGTGGTGTCTTCTGTGAGTTTGTCACTTTCCCATTGGTATCCTGGGTCAGGTGTGGTACTTGATTGTATCGATTCCTGATCTTTGCAACCTTACTTACTTTGTGAATGTGGGCTCTACCAAGTTGTCACAGATGATGATTCTGGGTTGAAATGGACCTACTTTACAATTGTCACCATGTCCATATATGGTAAAACACTTAATAATTTCTGTAACCTGAAGGTCAATGATCTTTGGACTTTGGTTGTTAGCAAACGGTTGTTGGGTCTGTACCTCAGTTGAATATTTGACCTTGCAATATGTTAAAACAATCCTAGATTGACCATGACATGGTAAAACATTGTTTAAGAGATTTTGGGACTCAATTTCAGACCAAGGTGAGCACTTCAGGTCGTCTAGTTTCTCTTATTCAGGGTTGCCTTAAACACTATGAATGGCATCACATTATTTGTAGGCATGTTTAGAGTATGCACCAATCTTGCATTATCTTGCATTATCTACATTAGGTAACCAAAACCCCATTTCAAAATTTAGATTTTTAAAAATCAATTGGAAAGGATTCATCTTACCCTTTCCATATATATATATATATATATATATATATATATATATATATATAGAGAGAGAGAGAGAGAGAGAGAGAGAGAGAGAGAGAGAATTTATGCTCGAAATCAAAAGATAATGGTCAATGGGAGCGCAGTGGCTCAGTGGTAGAGTGCTGGACTCTACATAGAGGGGCCGCCGATTTGAGCATCATCTGCGTCACTGCATCGTTTCCTTGAGCAAGAATATTAATCTTAGCCAAGAACTTATTCAACCAAGAAAGGACCCTCCCTAATAACTGAAAGCTTCTTGATGGGGCGTTAAGATTCAAACCAAACAATAATGGTCAAAACCAATCACTGAAACGATGTGAAAGAAAAGTAGGTGAAATTTGGTTTATACAAGCAAAGAGGTGTTTTCCCCGTACATCATTGTTGCTGCACGTTGCAGCAAGTTTGTACTGGTTACTGTCCTGCCAGCCAAGAGTGACAGTGACGTCATGTTTTGTTTACAAAGTTATCAGGGACTTAGAATCGATAGATCAATTGTGTATTAATCCTATCCTGCGGATAGGATTAATACACAAGTGACCTATCGATTCGCGTATGCTCAAGTGAAGTGTACACGTTAGTGTTTTACTTAGCAATTGTAAACAAAGAATTACGTCACTGTCACTCTTGGTTGGCACAACAGTACCATTAGATGCGAGTCTGACTGCCATGCTTCGTTTTTGTACACGGTGGATTGCAGCATTCCCTGGTTACTAACTATGTTGTTTGAAAATGAGTAACTACATATTAAAATGATGTAAGCCGCGCTGAGGACCATGGTCAATTTAAAATTTATGGTAATTTGTCTACTTTTGCTTCATAACATGAGCCAGTTTAAGATCTTGGTACATATTGCATAGGCTAAAGAACTTGATTTAAACTCCCATGCTGACTTATCAGGTGGGTTAATTGGTCTAAAATGTGGTTGAAACCTTTATCAATATATTTATCATTGAGCATTTTGCAATGCCTCGAAGGGATGCACAGACCCACCTTGATCAGCCTCTGCTTCTCCATAATGCAATAATTATCAAAATCTCAGTGTGCTGTCTCGAATTATTTGCCTATGAAAGTTCCTTGTTGTCCAGAAACCCTTTGGAGATTGGAAATCACTAAATGGGTACTTTGGCAAACTGTGAAGACGCAGATAAATGCAGCATGATGTGGCAGTTCAGGTTTTGCATTGTTTGTGAAGACAAAATCAATCTTCAAAGGATTAAAACATTATTTGGAAATTATAACCTATTACTCTTCACGTTTACAAAGAACTATCCCGACTTAATTTGCATGTATTCTATGTTTTTTAACCATAGACAGGTGCCTTATTTCACGGTTAAGGGGCAATATGTTTACATTCGGTCTACTTCTGTGAATTGCCTTAAGTTTAACAGGAATTAAGCAACTTATGCAGATAATGAAACGTTCGGGGTCGTCCTACGGAGTAGTCAAGTGGTTATGGTGCAGAGTTTATAACCAAAAGGTCGCGACTTAGAGTCCATATATTTTTTACCTTTTGTGGGAATGGTGGTCTAGTGGTAAGACTCCGGACTTGGGAATCGAGAGGACCTTGTTTGACTCCTACCTAAAACGTCATATTATACTGAGCAGAAAAATCGTTCCACGTCAGCTCCTCTCCCAGGTGTATAAATGGTTACCCTGATAGTGACTAGCAGACTTGAACAAACACCGCCCTAAGTATGATATCGACGTATGCTGCTTGAAAAGGGGAGAGAAATAATTTCCCTGTGAGGACTTGACTGTAGGTTTAAGAAGGTAGCCCAATGATCAGGGGAGTGGTTTTAAAGGGTGGCTGAATGCCTGAAGAGCTGAAAGTAGCCCCGGAAAATTGGCATTTAACTTAAACGGAATAAAATAAAGGTAAAATAACAACATAAACACACTTGGACCCGAATTCACCTTATGGTTGTAAACTCTGTACCATAACCACTTGACTATTCAGGACATTATAAAACGTTTTATTATCTTCATTAGTACTTAACAGGGTGGGTAGTCACGTGGTTTTTGTTAGGATACACTGTACGGAAAAAATGGCGGACTTCTTTCCACACCGATGTTTTAAGCAAAAGTAAGTAGATATTTCTGTGTGTTTTTTCATCTTTACACAGAAAGTTATACACCATTTTCCAGCCCCTTTTTTCCCGATCTAACGATGCCAGGGTATCCTCATATAGCTTCTTACTTTGAGTACAGACTGTCACAAATTTTTTAGGGGCGAAGGTCGGGCCTGAATTTGGAAATAAGCTGTACAGACAACATTTGTGACAGAGTTAGTACTCATAGTAAGAAGCTTAAAGATGCTATCCTGGTAGCGTTTGATAGGGGAAAATGTGGGCTGGAAAATGGTGTATAATTTTCTGGGTATAGATGAGAAAACAGAAATCTACCTACATTCGATCAGAATGTCCGTACAGTGTATTCGAACATCTGTACAGTGTATCCAAGCAAAAATCACGTGACTACCCACCCTGACTTAATTCCTGTAAAGCTTACGGTTAATAACAGAAGTCGACCGAAGGTAAAATATCTTGTGCATTAACTGAAATTATGCATTTGTGTCAGATCAATAAAATAACAGTATAGTAATTGAGGAAATTCTATTGCCATGTCTGAAATGAGTTAGAATCATAACACTTTAGTTTGAGATGCATTTTATTCGTTTAACATGATTTAACAATAGTTTCAGTTGTTATGTGCAAGCACCAGAAATCCAGCTCCAATGGCCAACCACAGACTTCCTGTAATGATAAAAATCAAAGATCAAATCAGGTACGTAAAAGACTATCAACTTATTTTCAAAGGTTCTGATGATAAGCAGGCTGATGTCATTGATGCGTTTAACACTACTTCCAGATATTTGGACGATATTTTAAATATTAATAATGTTTATTTTGACGATATGGTTAGTCAAATATACCCTTCAGAGCTCCAACTGAATAAAGCCAATGCCTCTGATACCGAAGTTGCATTTTTAGACTTGCATTTGTCAAATTCTAATGATATTGTTTCTACTAAAATTTATGATAAACGTGACGATTTTGATTTTGAAATTGTCAATTTCCCATTTTTAGATGGTGATGTTCCTCGTTCTACATCCTATGGAGTCTATCTCTCAACTCATTTGTTTTGCTAGAGCATCTAGCTATGTTGCTGACTTCAACATTCGCAATAAATTGTTAACTCAGAAACTTCTTAAACAAGGCTATCGGTATCATAAACTTCGCAAAACATTTTCAAAATTTTATAGACGATACTATGATTTGATTTCTAAATTCCAAGTTGGACTTAAATCTCTCTTGCACCAAAGACTTTCAGAACCTGATTTCTATGGTGACTTGGTGTATAAATTGAAGATTGCTGGCTCTGATAATTTTTCAGCGCAGTTCATAAAAATAATTTCCCATCATAAAAAGATTGGCTATAACATTAATGTATTGCAACAGACTGCATGCTTGGTAGTCAACCCAATCACGGTTGGCAAATTTGCTTTCCTCTTTAATTGCACGCCGGTGGGTAGGACTTCAGACTCTATGATGGTTAGGACTTAAAGACTTATCTATTGATGAGATGGTAGGGGCCCGATGCTTTGGCTGTTTGTCGGGCCCACCGGGGTTTACCTGTTGGATTTCTTTTGCTCGGATATTCAGTTTAATTTACTGTTTAGTCCTTATCCTTGCTTTATCTCCTTGTTATGTCTTAATTTATATGTTTTAGGAGATGATGCATTGATAAGTTAAGGGTCTTTCATGCAAACCAAATATCTATGTGTCTTGATCCACATCTGAATTAAAGGTGAGGTTGACGCCGTTAAACTGGTTTAAGCCCTCCAGTAAAATATTTTACTGAGCGTTCCAAGGCAGACTTCTTTTGTAGATCTTTTATGTTTTTTGTTTTGTCTTGTGTTTGCCATGTCTTTGTGCGCGTCTGTTTATTTGTGCTTTGTGGTCACCTGCTGGGAAAGGGGCATACCTCTTGGCTCTCTTTTGTGGTGTCTTCTGTGAGTTTGTCACTTTCCCATTAGTATCCTGGGTCAGGTGTGGTACTCGATTGTATCGATTCCTGATCTTTGCACCCTTACTTACTTTGTACTTTGAACAGATCATTTGTACATGTAACCAGGTGAGCTAGGTTAGATGGCGTTTCGATAGCATATTACCAATATTTGAGTATTCTCCTTAACTCATTTATGCCTAATGGAATTTCGACCATACCCATTTGACATATTAATTTGAATTTAAGGGTTGTTGGGTAGGTAGTTTCAGTTTTCAAAAGTTAAGTACATTCAGCGACTAAAACTTGCAGTACCCTGCGTGCGTTTTGCAACGTCTGATCTGGTGAAAATAGCACTGTTCCTATAAAAGGACGTTAGACTCAAATAGGTTAAGTGACTGGTTTGAAAATATATTTTTCTTAGATACCTATTTGTATAGCTGTTTTAACCCAATGTCAAATACCTACGTTCAAATCCGGATTTACAAGTATCACTTTAAAAATTACAGGGTGAAATAAACTGGATTTTGAGGTGAAATCTCAAAGACAAACCTTTTCTGACGAACAGGCTTCAATAGAAAAGTCAAGTGAGTGATGTTTGAAAAACTGTGGCCATTTACAGCTCACTTGTCAAGGTGAGCTTTTGTGATCAGTTTTTCGTCCGTCGGCATCTTCCGTTAACAATGGACTTAAATGACATCTCCTCCTAAACTTTTTTGACCAAACTTGGCAGGAATGATTCTTATATGGCCCTTTTTAATAATTGTTCAAATGGTTCCATTCCCTTACATATCTAGGTCTTACAGGCTAAAAATATATTTTCAAGATAAAAAAAACTTTAAACTCGTCTCGTCTTGTCTGAAACAACCAAGGCCTTGATATTTGATATGGAGCATCACCTAGTAGAGCTCTATTAAAATTGTTCAAATTATGCCGCTGAGGCCAAAAATGGGCCGTGAGGTCCTAGGTTAACATAGGCTTATATATAGGGAAAATCTGAAAGAAATCTAAGGCCTAGAGCCTTAATATTTAATATGAAGCATCATCTAGTGGACCTCTACCACTTTTGGTAGAATTTTGCCCCTGGGGCTCAAAATGGGACCGCCCCGGGGGGTGACATGTTTTGCATAGACTTATATAAAATATGAACTAAATCTTCTAGTCTGAAACAGCAAGGCCTTGAGCCTTGATATTTGGTATGTAGCATCACCTAGTCGACCTCTACAAAATTTGTTAAATTATACCCCTGAAGGGAAAATGGCTCTGCCCCTGGGGTCACGTATTTTACATAGGCTAACTTAAGGGAATACATTGTCTGAAATCACAAGGACTAAAGCCTTGATATTAAGTATGTAGCATCACCTAGAAGACCAGTATCATGTTTGTTCAAATCATGCCCATGGGGCAAAATTGGACCTGCCATGGGGGTCTCATCCTTTACATTTGTTTTATAGGGAAACATGATAAAATCTTCTAAGAAATCTCAAAGGGATAAAACCTTGATATTAAGTATGTAGTATCAACTAGTGGACCACTTCCAAGTTTGTTCAAATAATGCCCCTGGGGTCAAAGTTGGCATCCCCAGGGTGTCACATAAGCTTAGGAATGGTGCTCATACCACAGGTGAGCAATTCAGGGCCACGATGGACCTCTTGTTTTAATTAGCACTGAATTTCAATTAAATTGATTGAAAGAAAAATCAAAGGTTGTCGAGTGCCAAACAGGTATGTTTAGTACATCAAGCCCTATAGAAATATATAGTGATGTTTATTAAGATTTGAGTAGTACATCAAGATGCCTGATGAGTTTATCCAGATCGTTGACAACTTTTTCCTTTAAGTATTTGTTGGGGTTGAAGCAGTTGTCTAAATTATGCAGACAAAACAAGAAATCATATGAAATGGAAGGATCAAGAAACCGTTTTGAGGTTTGACCCTCGGCTCAAGGATGGACCCTATCAATACTTCTATCGATTAAATACTCAAGATTTAGTTTTTTCAGTAGGTAAACAGATATTCGATATCACACCAGCGCCCCCGTTTAATATAGCCCAATTCTAAATAAAGGTAAAAGTCTGCCAGCTTTTCATGAATAGCACTATACATTTAGTATTTGTATTGTCAGCAAATCATTTAACTACTTTATAAATGATAAAACCTGGTTATCTTATTAATTGTTAAATAAAATAAGTAGTATTACCAAGTGTAGCAGTTGCAGTGTTAGCCCCAGGTAGAATATGCAACACTTTGGAAGTAGAGAACATTTTGTCATCAGGACCTGTTAACTGTCTGGCTCCAGCACTTCGCTTTCTCTTACTGCAGCTCTGTAAATGGAATATTTTAGGTTATTAATATATAATTATCAGAAATCTTTTCAAGTATTTGGGTCTCTTGGACTACGCTTTCTTATGCTAAACAACCAAAGCAGAAAGTGTCCCACCTTGGAATAAAAATGTTCTGTAATGCAATATGTTAGAATATTTGGCCTGATGTTAAACTGTAAGTGAATGCCCAAGCACTTCTCGCTCATTAGACAGTTACTGTCATCCAAATCATCCCCGGTGGAATGTTTTGGCTAGGGGTAGTGACACTTGCATTCAATCGATGCAAGCTTAATATCTACTTAAATTAAATCTAATTAAATTATTCAAGGTCATCACCATTTGTGAGCTAGACTTAGCTTACGGGAGGGATGCTGATAAATTAAAAGCAGCTGGTGGGCTCCTAGTTTTGTCCTTTCTTCTCATTTTGTTAATACATTTCAAGCTGGTATCCATAAGGACTGGGGATCTAGAATTACTCTTGAACATCAATAAGCTATAGATTTTAATTGCCAAGAACTGCATCAAATGTAAATTACAATGCTACCCAGCTAGCATTATAATTTGGGTCATCATTAGCTTGCTGAGGCTAGCCGCATTTTAGTTGTATACTGGGTTTACTTAGAAAATTGACATAGGCTTCAACAGAGAAGGTAATAGCCCCTTCTCCACTCTGTGAAATAATTTGAATCCCTCTCCACATCACAATGAAACTTTCTAGATCCACGCATTTGTGTGCCGTCGTTTTTCACTTGAACCACAATCTAAAACAATTCTATGTATGTACCCAAATGAAGTCATCTTCGTTATATCACACAATACATGTAGTTACCCCTATATCCACGCTTAAACATCTGTCTAAAATTTGCTGTGGTATTGTAGCGATGTCAGAGATATTCAGTGTGTCAAAGATTACCACGTAGTAAGGTTGATGATTTGCAATGCCACAAATGGGCAAAAACTTCCATGCTTTAATTGTTTTATAGTATTAAAGCTATATCTAATATTTAATGTTCATGCATTTACTTATGTATTTAAAATACAGAGGACTTCACATTTATTTAAATGTGTGCATGTCAGATCACCCTAAATCACATTTAGAAAAACATGTTTTCCATATATACTATGCACAACATATTAGCAATGTCTTATGTTTTACATCTCAAGAACAGGATAGTAGGCAAATGAAACCACGAATTAACAGACGCGATCCTTTAAATACGCACTTGGAGAGCAACAATAACAAAGTGGGTCAGTGAGCAAATTCATATCCATTATAACGAAAAGACATTAATGGTGCAAACTTGGTGCTTAATATCTCTTAAAGTTCAGCCAATTTCCACATTTTTTTTGCTTGATTTTCAGTGACCAAACAGTCGCTCAATAATGGTTTTGCCAACCCCTTATAATCAGAAATGCCCATGTTAGTCACTAGTCTTAAAATCTAACATTATGTTAGCACGACCACTAAGTTTGAAAATCCTGTAATTTTTACATGGAAATCCGTGTAGGGTGATTGTCGCGTGTATCTTCATGGCAAAAATGAAACTTAAGATTTTATGTGTATAGACGGACCCATACAAAACAATTGCTAAATTTATTTTGCATAGTATAATAGGACTACATTTTATAAACCCTTTTAGATTTGAAGACCAGAAATCCTAAATGGGAACATGTTCTTTGTTAAACAGTGAAGACTCAGATGAAAATCAGCATAAGGTCGGGATCTAAAGTAATTCCACAAACAAACAATGCATATTCTTGTTTGATAGAAAATTAACTTAGCTACAGCTAGCCAACATGAGCGCAACATGAGATTTCCAACAATGTGGTATGTGCAACCAGCAAAGGCCCAGACCAGCCTGTGCATATGCACAGTCTGATCAGAGCCTTTGCTAGACGCTTGAATATTCCATGACTGTTAAGCTACTGACAGAACATCATTTGGAGTTTCTAAGCTTAAAAAGGGGCTGCACAGGCTTGTCTGAGTCTACTCTTGCCAAAATGTCACACATCGCGGCTCAATTGCTTTTGGTGTTTAATGAAGGTAAAAGGAATGTTAAATATTCTTTGTATATTTATAACACTTCATCCATGCATTTTAAGATACAGTTATTAAAATAATTTGCTAAATGTGTTAATTATTGGACAAATATACCATTAAAGTCGATGAAGAAGTGGCATTTAACATTTTGTAAACGTTTTAAACCTTTTGTAAACGTTTTAACTATTGTATATGAAAATGGTAATTACATGCATCTATTTAGCTTTTACACTAAAGACAAAGTAAATGTCATTTAATGCTGATATCACACAATAAAGTGATTCTAGTATCAATGAAAATGCATTAATGGAATATTAATATTGTGCAATACTTTGCACCCAACTGTACATTGTACCTGTGATTTAATGTAACTTTATGGGATCGGTCAGAAAAGGGTTAAATATTGCACCAAATGTAAACTTACAATATCACAGCTGGATGAGCCACTTGGACACACAGTAACTGTACAGGAGAAGAAAATATCATTACTGTTGTAGAACTTGAAGACGTAGAGAACAGCCCAGTAGCGTTTAATACTGGGAACACCAGACTCTTCATTGTCAAAGTCACTGCCCATTAAGTTGCTGTCTTGTTCACAACTGAAAATTTATACAGTTTTGTAAAAGCATTTATGTAACTAAAATAAAATCAAAAATGCATACAAGAACTGTGTCATGCTCCCAAAGACCCCCATTTTCCAGAATTGAGACCAGAGGTCAAGGTCACAGTGTTCCAAAGACAGTATGCAACACTCAAACCCCCAAGGTGTATCCACACCAAATTTTGGGTCTCAACCTCAATATTGGATATATGCCGACAGATTCATGGATCAATGGGCTGTTCAAAAACTATATGTCCGACTTTAGGGGCATAAAAATGTTTTAATGTGCTGTATAAGAGGAAAGTAAAGACTGAGCAAGTTACGATGAATGCTTGAAGTGCCCATTTGGCTTTAGAAACTCCAAGTCTATACTTCTAGCATTTGAGTTTAACAATAATGGTATAAATCATCATAAAAAATTGAGGATGTAAGGATCTAAATAACAAAAATATAAAAATTCCAAGATCAAGCCTATATGGCTAACGCTACATAAGCACGTTCATGGCATCATATGGGCCTTGGCGCGAGAACATGTCTTGAGGGTTTGCGAACAAAAAGGGCCTTTGTTATTAGTTTATTGAAAAAATATATCATCTAGACTTTCCATTAGCGGAATTTCTATTTTCTAGCTAGCTTCTGTAGCTGAGCAGGCTGGTTTGAATCTCCCCAAAGACAGGTTGTCGTGACAAGGCCAAGATAGCGATTGCCTTTTAACCATTTTGTGGAAATGAAAGGGAAGCGATGGAGAAAAAACACAGAATTCTTGTTTGTTTTGTAGAAAGAGGCACTGCATGTGTTTATGAGATTGGATATTATTTATTTAACAGTAAATAATCAAAGTCGATGAAACAAATTCATAGCAAGTTGAAGCTGAATAAGATTGTAACTAGTGAATCAAAGACTTGATTTTTCAGAACAAATTAAATGTAAATTATGGCAACTAAAATGTCTACACAGACATATTACCTTCTTAAATTCATAATAGTATCAGCTTGATTACACCTTGGTATTTGAATTTTTTAGCTCCTTAAAATGACTAACAACTGCATATGTCGTTTTGTGCGATTTAAAATACTAAAAAGCTTACCCATCATCTACCAAAAACTTGTTGGGACTTCCGCTGATTGAGGAACCTGAATAAGCTGTGCAATCCATCTTGGCAGAGTATTCAGCTGTAATATAATGGTAAATTAGAAATGTAGAGACTGCTCATTATTTCTTTCAGACCAGATCTTTTTAACAGCTATCAGCTCTCATTAGCTGAAGGAGTCTTAAATTAACACAAGTAGATAATTTGTATTCCCTGTATCTTAGCTGTATTTTGAGAGATTGAAACGTAAATTATAAATAAGTCCAATCAAACTAAAACAATTGAAATCATTGGTGTTTATCAGTCCTCTATCTTGGATTTTGGTCAAGTCAGAGGGTTTCTGGCAATATCATAAAGTTAAGACTTTTTACCTTTTGGATAATACATTTATAACATTTGGCTCAAACTTGATTGGGGAGCGCAGTGGCTCAGTGATAGAGTGCTCGACTCCAGACCAAGGGGTTGTGAGTTCAAGCCTAAGCATCACTGCATTGCGTCCTTGACACACATTAACCCTTGCTTAGTACTTGATCAACCCAGGAAACCTCGTCCCAACATAACTGGATAATAGCTGACTGGTATGTTAAGAATCAAATCAAATTGGATTGTACCAATCCCTGATCTTTGCCTTCCTTACTTTGTATAGACAATTGTTAGTTTTCCAAAGTGTACAAATTGTGCACAATTTTTATGAACGAGACTTATGTTATTTACTGACAATAATTTAGCTGTTATTGAATCCTACATCTCTTTCAGTATATCTTGATAAATGGCCAAGCAACAAAGAGGGCCAAGATCTTTTTATAATGGGAAGTTATTTTAATGAACTGCGCTGAAAAATTATTACAAGCAAAATGTTAATCAGATATATCATATAGAACTGTGATTGTAGCTTTGACTTGGCTATAACAAATTGCAACGTTTCATCTAAAAATTTTATATACGTAATTTAACTTTTAAACACTTAATTTTACTTCCCTGGATGGCAATGTTTCGGTTTTTCGCCAGTCTAAGTTTAGCAGCTTTCGTTTATATACTCCTCGCCAAAATTTAGCATATTTTCGGAAAATTGTAAAAATAGGGAAAAATGCGTATCTGAGATATTCTGTGAAGTATGAAATAAGTTGTCCTACATATCTGATAAAACAGTAGCATGCTTATTTGCTGAAACGAAATGTACTGCGTATGGCTCGCACTTTTCTTGGGGTACCCTCATGTTCAAAAATCTCAAGTTTGTAAGAAGGTATCATGGTGCATCATACCCTGCAAAATAAGGACCGTTGGCGCATAATCCGTATGTGGGAGGCTGGCCAGACACAGACTGTAATAGCCAGGCAAATTGGGATAAACTTGAGCCAAGTAAGCCGGTTAATTGTAAAGTATCGCCAAACCAATGACGTCACTGACAGACCACAGCCTGGGAGACAAAGAATCTCTTCTGCTGTCAATGATAGAGTACTTTTTGCGATTTGCTGTTCGTGATCGTAAGACTTCTTGTTCTGAGCTTCGTCAGCAGTAGCAAAATCTTTATGTTCAAGCCAGTACTAGAACTGTTGTTAACAGGCGACTTAATAAGGCTATATTGTAGGCCCGCCATCCTCGCCGTCTGACGCTTGATCATCGACGCAAACGTGTGCAGTGGGCCACTAACAAATTTTGTTGGAACTTAAGAACGTGGCGCCGTATCTACTGGTCAGACATGAGCCGTTTTCTGTTACGTTTTACGGATGGGCGTGTTCGCGTATGGCGTCGACGTGGGCAGGATCCATTTCAAGATAACGTCGTTGCTGAAACTGAAATGTTTAGTGGTGGATTCATTATGGTGTGGGGCTGCCTTAGTCATGACCACTAGCTTGATCAAGGTTGTTAGACTTTGATAGGGCAACATTACATTGACGATATCCTTGAGCCTATTGTGTATCCACATTTCGGAGCACATCAAGCAGCACGCGCCATAAATTAGGACGACAATGCCCGTCCACATAGGGCATGTATTGTTACAGATTCACTTGCACAGGAGGGAATTGTGAATCTTTAGTGGCCGAGCAGGAGCCCCCATATGAATCCCATCGAACACCTTTGGACCGCATAGGACGTAACATCTGCAAACGAAATGGCGTCGTCACGCTTGATGACCTTGTACTTGCACTTGTCAACGAGTGGAACAATTTGGAGCGCCTGTTTCTTAGAAAACTAGTGCAAGGTATGGCACAGCGAGTATGAGAGTTACACCAGCGTAGAGGAGGATACACCCGTTATTGACAGTCGCTGAGTCTGATGGCACTGGTTATTCGTGAGTAATTTATCAAAGACATCATCTGAAACATTTTTGCTGGTTACAATGTGTTTTGTTCAGAAAAACAAAAAGTTCTCAGTCCAAATACAAACTGGTTTTCGCTTTCAAAATTTCTATATTTGGGTGACATTTCGAATGCGTTCTTACCCTACCATTGTTGTGCAGAATCCAATAAAATTCTGGTGTTTGGACTTCCCATACACATTGATGCATCAGAATGCAATGATATTTTCTGCCGAAAATTGTTAATAGCATTAATTTGTATAAATTCTTTGAATCCGTTTTTGCATTATGCTAAATTTTTGGCGAGGAGTATATGAAAGAAACGGCTAGTATGATATATAATCATACCATCTGATTCTGACCGCGGATTTAGAATGCTTTTTAAAAATCAGATACTATTAAATAAAATATATATATATATATTAGCTTCAATTCGTAATATGTTTTGGGCGAACGAAATACATTTCAAATTTGAAAATAAAACAAAAGCCATTTTTGGTAGCCATTTTTAGACTAACATACATATGTACAATAAGGCTGAAACTTCTTTGCAGGTTCAATTCTTAAAGAATACCATTAACTAATAATGTTCACGTTTGCTTAGTAACCATACCCAGCAGACGTCAAAACAACGCCAATATTACGTAAAATAACGCAGTATCAAAGTTGATACAACGTTGTTTAATGATTGTGTGCATGCTGCGTGTTTTGAACCCGTCTTCAGGCAATCAATCTGAGTTGCCAACATAACTAACTTACCTGGAATGTCTATTGTCCAGTAAAGGGTATCTCCTACAGTAGCGGATGATGCAGATGAACCAAGCTGGTTGACAGTTCTTAGCTCTGATGACACTACGAAAGATGGTGTAACAACATCCTGGGTGGTAACTTCAATGCTGTATAGTTAAAGGAAGCATTAATTAGTGCAAAGTAAAACAACTCGTTTCTAACTGGTATTTCTGAGTGACTAAACACGGATCTCACAAATAGCACACATTAAGCAATTACTGCCAAAAAAGCTTGGCTGACAAAAGGGTTCATCTATTAAATTAACATTGCATACATGTATATGAAAGCAACTCGATACAGTAAGAGAAGGCAGCATAGCATAACATATTAGAACTATTCTAAATATCATATTTTAACAGGCCTTAAATCTGCAGATGTCAAAAGTTTAGAACTCATTTGATATAAATGTTGTTTTTCCCTCATAAACTTTACCAAAATGTGTTTGAAAAGCTTCCAAAAGTATGACAACAACAAATATGTATAAACAAGATTTAAATAAATTTAATTCATCCAAAAATTCTAAAAGCAAATGATCACTATCATGAAATACCACAACCACACATGGCAGACAAACCCATTGTACCCAGAGGGAGAGTCACAGAACACCGTCACATGCCACCAGGAAGACAATCATAGCCAAGCAAGTAGCGGTTTTCCTCGTCAACATGATTGCAAAAACTAGGACATAAAGTACTGAATAAGAAAGCAAGAACCAAACACAGAACTCCCTACCAAAAATGGGAGGTACAATAAACCATGTATCAGCAACAGGCTAAAATGCATTTACTTGTAGCGCTTTTTTGCCCTCTTGACAGATAAAATTCACAGAAAATATGCAAAAGCTGTTAACGATGCAACATAACACTAATTTGTACGAGTACTCAAAATTAAATTTTAGGGCCATATGCAGAATCAAGGCTCATTGAGAACAGACGCTGGAATTTCGCATAAGGAGTGCAGTTGAATTCAATTTTACCTAATATTTCAGACTTATATTGGCCTTACATAAATAGAGGATCTTACATGAGTGCTCCTGATTTTATTGAATTAATTATACGATTTGGGGAAAGAGATAAAGTGAGACTTGTCGAGCATTTTAGCACCTTTTGCAACAAGTTAAATAAATTCAAAAATACATGAGCAAGAAATGCTATATTCCATTTATCACATGGCATTAAGATTATTTTGAATCTCAATTTCTGCTGTAAAAACGTTATAAATTTGTCATTATGTAGGCAACGTTGTTATGGGCGTCATAACGTTTCCCGAAGATCTGTAAACCACTAGTGGTTTATCGATTTTATTGCACGGCGTTATTCCACCCCCAGACGCGACGTCATGTGATAAAGGTTTTAAAGTGAAACACAAAGAATGTAGCAATGTGCAGAGTCAACTGCGACCTATTGTTTGTTGAAAACATAGGAAGAGGTTACAGGAGATGCATCTAAATAATTTTTATCAAAAGATTCTTAAAATGACGAGGTAAAGTTATCAAAATATTAGTTCTTAAAACCCAACCTGTATTTTAATTCCCATAGTAATTGGTTTAATCAACTTGTGTAGTACGATAATATTCTCATATGTCATAAATTTACTCTATCTCCTAATCTTCAACTACAAAAATACGTACGCATGAACAAGCTGTGCTACTTTAAGCTTCACCTGCAAAGCATGGTCAGCATATAGGGAGTAGGACTCGTCTACATCGTCATAAGTGTTTTCCCATTAACAAGTTTTGAAGGGATTCATAAATTTAAAAGTTGATAGAAGGGTTACGTTTCATAAAATACACGTCAATTTCGAATTTGGAGAGCGACAAAATTCTGATTAGAGTAATGGCCCTTATTTGACTAACGTTACAACTATACTGAACGAAACTCCTAAACCGCCAGTTAACAAAACACATTTTTTCGATATAATTCATTTATTATAAATCTCTTTAGAATGATATTTGACACAGTATATTTGGGCACATGTATCCGTCGTTTGAACATTACAAAGTTTGATTTAATAAGGATGTTCATTCATGCGTAACGATAGAGTACTAAGACCGTTTTTGCACGTGGCACACGATGCTAAATGATTTTAGCCTTGTGTATACTCGTATTTTCATCAACAACGAATCGACAACTTTATTTTATCACAAAAATGCCAACGTTTGGGTTAAATGAGCTTAAAGTAGAGGGGTCGGGCTGTGGGTTCAATCGAAAACGGGGCCTCACGGAGACTGATTCATAATTTATCATAAAGTCTGACATGTTTTGATAGAGCCAAAAGTTTACACCATAACCTGTCGGTAGGTTTTCATTTTTCACTCGTATGACAAGGAAAAAAATCGACAAAAACCGAGTATAACTTATGTCATAAAATGTCCTGTTTTGTCCACCATACTTTGGTGCGAGTATGCACAAATGCTGCATTGGAACGTCGAAAGTGTTGAGATTGATGTGCAGTACACGGTTATGTGTGACAGATGTTTTAATAATACTGTAGACAAAAACATTTCATCACCATAAACACATTTCTGTGTTCTTTTAGGCCATATGGGCCTCCATAAGAGCATTGGATTGCATGAAATTTGCTACTTTGTTACAAAATAAACACGATAGTGTTCAATAATGTCCATTTACAGCACCAGAAAGTTTTAATAATATTGTTGACAAAAACATGTCATCCCTATAAAGCATTCGTGTGTCATATTGGCTTCCATAGAAATATTGAGGATTACCTGAAGATTCGTAATAAAAGCAAAACCCAAAAATGTTTAATAATGTCCATTTATTACACCATAAAGTTTGTGCTTTTCACTTTAGTTCCCTGGAACACTTGGTTTTAAGCGATGAGTTCGATTTTTAGCGTATGTGTGAAAATGAAATGCGATGGTGCCTTTACACAGACTATCAATTGAGCATGTTACTTTCAATTTATGAAAATGAAATTTTGACAAGTTCTGTTTAATTGATTGTTCCATATTGAGTGTAAATTGCAGCCACGTATTGTACTTTCGAAGATAGATGAGAATCGTTGTAAACAAACACTGACGAGTTTACCTTGATTTTGGGCGTGCAGGTAGTCTCAGTTTACTGTTAAAGTGAATCTACTACATATAACTGCATATGCGCGTGGCAGTGAATAATCATGCTTTACCTATTTATAAGAAAAATAGAATTGCCTCATTACTATGCATCTTTGAAAGTACAATATGTATCATATATGTTAAGATATGAGAAAATATTGAGTGGCGGTTTGGAAGTTTCGTTCAGTATATATTGGCTTGTGTAATGAAATTGACACTAACTCAAAGTCATTATCTGAAAATTTCTCACTAGACCAAGGTTGCCAAGTGCCTGTAAACAAACATGACGGCGACAAATTATGCTCCACCCCCTCCATCGACCCTTTAGATGCGTTTCAAATAGTCAAGGGGTTAAAGGTCAAACAGGGAAAGTTTGCAATAACTAAGTTATCAATACTTTTTACCCATATTTTGCATGCAGACAGATGTACAATAAATATGAAACATATCAGATAGGATTTAAGTTTGATGACATGTTCTGGCCCCCTGGTTGGAGATAGAGGGTAGGTCGAAATTAAACTCAGAATATGGTCAGGTTGTATACTAAATTATAGGGAATCATGAATGCAGCAACATGGTTGCAAACATTTTGCTCGTAAACACCTGACTCCAGGCAGAGGTCAAAACATTAGCTCTGAAAGTAGTCATGTTGCATATCAAATTAAAGAGAATGCAGCGTAGACCACAATGCCAGCACATTTTCTTTCCTTATACATAACCTCTACCCGTTTGGTCACGTCAAAGGTACAAACTTTTCTGAATGTGGTCATTCTGCATATTAAATTAAAAAGTATAGACCAACATAGATGCAAACGTTTGAGCTTACAAACACACCTGACCTATTGGTTGGGTTGAAAAGGTCACACGTTGAAAATGTACAGATAAGAACAGTTTTCTTGAAGTTCTAAAATATACTATTGTCATAAAGTTAAGCATATTTTTATACGATCCCGATTTTCGAAGTAATGAAACATAATTTGAGTTTTGGGTTTTATTCGACATGTTCACTTGTATTTTGGCTACCAAATTTGGATAAGTTCGATTAGTTTCATTCACTACTGTCCATGAACGGGAAGCTTACGACACAGTTCTGTCCATGAGTTGATATGCAAGAATGATTTTTTTTTGCTGTTGAGTCATGAAATAGCCTTAAAACGCGTATGTTGGATAAATCTACAAAGAAAGAGGACAGAATGTGTAAAATTGCCATAAGGAATGGTGGTATTTGGGCCTCGTCGCGAGAAAACCTGTCTTCGGGGTTTCCGCCAAAGCGAGTTTCAAACCAGTCTCCTCAGCTACAGAGACTAGCTAGAAAATTAAAATTTCACCTGTAGCAAGTTAACATAAGCTTCTTTCCAATAAGCAAACAACAAAGGCGCTGATCAGACTGCGCGGGTGCGCAGGCTGGTCTGCGCCTGTGTTGTTCGCAAACCCCCATAGACAGGTTTTCTCGCGTTGTGGCCCATTTAATAAGATGATATTGCAAGGATATTAAACGTATCTCAGAGTGTTGTAGGCAGACCTTTGAAAGAACATAGAGAGAGTGACAATATTACAAAAAGGAAACGGTCTACATTGATTTTTGAGTGCAAGGAATTGTTACTGAAGCATTATTGTACGTGGTACATTATCTGACGACCACCTGATACAGTTAAAGGTGATTACTGGGACTTTGAACGCCCAAAAGTACCAGGACGAAATCCTTTAATCTGGTGCTAGGTCACCCTTGAACTCGCTAGATGGCCAGAACATGGTGTTCCAAGACGACTTTGCAAGACCTCACTGTACTCACATCATCGAGCAATACAAAAGACAACAGAACATCGCTAGTCTTCCACTGCCGAGCTTGTTGCCAGACTTGAACCCTATCAAACACTTGTGGGACAAGCTCAGCTGACGTGTATGAAACTGGGAACCAGCCATATCAAAATCTTTGTGAATTTTGCTAGACTCTACTGCATGAGTGGGACAGGATTTCATGTCTTGTACGCATGTACCCAGTAAATTTAATGATGAAAATGTAATTCGACAGTGTGAAGGCTATACACAACATAAACTGGAAGTTACTGTAGTAGATTATTATGAGCCATTTCGTAATTTTTTGCACCAGATCCTGAAAGGGTTTTGGAGCAAGTTTTGAAGAAATTACAACTATCACGGCCTTATTGTAAAAGTTTTGCTTACTCTTGGCCTAAATGCTGTTTTCATTGAATTTTGTAAAATTTATGGGTAATTTTTGTAAGGCGTTTGCAGCCTATAAACAAGACAGAGATTCCACGGCTTTTCTTTATCAAATCGCTGGTATTCTGTTTTTGTTGTCTATCACTATAAATTTTTGGTATCTCTCAAAAGTTTCCGTTCTTACCGTTTCTAAAACCTAAGTGGTGTTATCAATTGGAATATGCTTAACCTTATGGTAAAAGTATAGTTGCCATGCTTTTAAGTGTGATTTGTATAATAAAGAATTTGAACTTAGGTTAGAAAAATTGATTTATGTTGTGATTCACAGGCTTTTTGAGATAACTTTTAATCGAGGGGGGTAAAATTTGATAAGTTTGGCATACTTTGCACGGCAACTAAGTCAGGTCTTAAATGCATGAATTGTTGGCTTTACTTAAAATATGCCAATATGTGAATCTCTAACGCGGTGCACAAGGAATATTATTTGCGTAGATTAAAGGACTCTTTCACAGGGCATAAACTTACTTTGCAGCAAGGTTATTGACTGCAGTCCTATCAACTCCACCAGATGGAAGATCATTACACTGAACCTCATAAGAAATGGCGCTGGTACCAGCAAATGTATCAACACTACCAGCTCGGTTGGAGAACCAGACTACAATGGCGTTGTCCTGAAAATAAAATGAAATAACTCATTGGACACAGATAATGGTAAGCTTTGTTTGAAAGTTTTAATTTTTAACAATATATATTCATGGGACTTTAAAGTTGTACCAACAAATTCAATTCTTATTTCAACCAAAATATATGTAGTGGGTGCTAAAAAGAACCGTCTCATTAACTGTCTAAATGAGACGGTTCTTTTGAGCACCCAAAAACATGTTAAAACTGATGTGTAAGAAATATTTTATGTTAAATTATGTTTATCTAAACCCTTGTATATTCTATTCAGGAATCCTATCAGCAACAGTTTTGATAACTTTCAGGATGAACTTTTTAGTGCCTGAGCTGGGTCTTAAAGACCTATATTGTTACGCTCTAAGTGATCCAAGTCTGTATGGCTATGGAAGGCAGATCAGAGGCCAATCTTAATGAGTTGATTATAAACTGCTTTAAGGGGTTTTTTTTGGTTTCATGAAGGGCGTAGGAATGAGAGTACTGATATTTATATTAGTGAAAGAAAGTTATATACATTTTAGTCCTCTCTTAATGCTTTACTGAAATTTAATGCATAAATACCCATTGAAGATTTAATTGTAAGTAAAGCACAAAGAGGTTATCACCATTAATCCAGTAAAATATATTAATGTGTCCCTCGTCAAGCTGTCTGCCATCACTCCACATAAACCGAAATTGTCCTTTGTATGCAAAGCTTAGTTATAAAAAAATTGCGAGAACAGAGCTTTAATTAAGAAATTAACTTCAAACCACACTCAGGTGGCATAAGAACAAATCTCAGCTAACATGGAGGTGACACCTAGCATATGTTAAGAAACATTGCGGCTACTTGCGTGAAATGCATAGAAGAATCTTTGTTCAGCAAAATGTTATGACAAATCAAACATGAATGTATTTTCATTAAGTCTATGAGAAAATTTCAAGATTTTAATTTGATGAAACGAGGTCAAAATATTTCAAAAAGGTTGAATTTAAATACAGGCAAGTAAACTATGAGAAGTTTGACATTCTTTAGAATAATGGGGAAAAAGGGTCAGTTGGCTTTTTTTAATCTTCAAATGGAGAGGACTGCAATCAACGTCTTTCGGTTTCGTGAACACACTATTCTAGGCCCTACAGTCTATACATATGTATTTCTAAATGATTCAAGGGGTAAAACTTCTAGAGTTAATTTGTTTTGCTAGTTTCTCTGCATTTGACACCAGTCGGTAATTACCTGAGAGCATCCAGTTATGTTACTTTGTGCGCCACTTGTAGCAACTGTACATTTCACAGCTGCAGAGACACCTTCATCCTGGACAGCAAACACATGGCTGTAAACACCAACGTTTGGATTTTCTACTTGGACAGTCCCGTCAGGCAGACACTCTGAAATGAAACTTTTGAGTTTACATCTTGGTTGTTTTGCGTTTTACTGAGGGAAAAAGTTTAACAATATACTTTGAGGATTCACAGTTTAAAAGCAATCGGATTTTAAATTTCATAATATCAAAAGATATGTTGACAAACGTTAACGAGTACTAATGTTTCAAAGATGCATAATAGGACTATACTAGTTTTCATTGAAACCGGTAAATAACCGTAAATGCTATACTGCAGTTAGAGGTACACTGTAGTTGAGGATATATACTTGCATTAAAAAAAAAAACCTATTTCCATGATAAGTTCATATTTTTTTGTCTTCAACGATTCTCATCTATCTTTGAATCAGTAATACGATGATATTAACCAGTTGACATTTCATATAATGTTAAGTCCGGTTTTTAGTCCCTTTGCTAAAACAGGTTATCTGGTAATAGCGCAAATAGCTTTCTGCTAAAATTTCATTTTTTCCTTCAAATGTTTAGAATTAAAACAAATGAGTAAAAACCGTTTTAAAACTTAATGATCTGTTCACCATTTGGAACGGTTTTTAGTTTAAAATCGTACTTTTTCAAATTATCTCCCTTTCAATTGAATGGTGTTTGTATTTAAAATGCTCAGATCAAACCCTCGCAATGAAATCGACATTCGTTTCTTTATCCCTTTTGCGAGTAGCCATTGGATCATTTTTAAACAAATGACATGTTTGCGCACCTGTTAATATAAACGATATAATGTATGGGAAAACCCATCATAACTAATTGCTAAACTTTTTCCCTCAGTATATATACTTAAATAAGGAGACGCAACAAACACTTCAATTCATTGTACATGTAAGCATGCGTTAGTGCAAATTATGTTAGTTGATGGGAGCAGTATGTAGTAGTTCAGCGTAAAAAGAGATTACGTATGCCTATTGGTATGCTCGTAACCAGCCTGATTCCTTAGTAAACTGTTCAAACATGCTTATAAACATAACTATATACTAGAGGACTTTGAAAACGCATCACCAAAATTTTGCAATTTTCTCGCAAACGGTAAATGCGATTGAAAAGCCACTTGCAGCGCTTAATGTGCAACTCAAAACTGGTTTGAATCAGACGTTAATTTGACTATCCTAAGCGACGTTTCTGATGACGTCACGGGAATCCAGTAATATTCTGCAAAGCCCAGCTGATTCTTTTGGGTTATTTTTTAATTTACACTGTAGCGTGTATGATACTAATACCAGTTATGCAGTTTATTATTTTTTCGAATCAACAGTAATTGATAACGTCAATACTTTGAAAATAAACGGCAAATTAAAACATCAGTTTACAGTGTATTTTGAGAATTCTCCACAAGTTACCTTTCTGTACTCTCACAATTGTGAAATTGACTACTTACAATCATATGGCGATTACGGTTTAATGTAAAGCATGTCAGGAAATATTTTGTCACATGATTGAGAACGTCCTTTACAGTAACGTCACCTGCACAATGCCGAAGAAACGTGATGCACGCCATAATTTAATCAGAAATTGACATGTAAATAACCTTAGCCCCTGCAAACAAAACCAAACGAAAATAAATGCAACTTTGAAAGACTCAAGATGTCATCGCAAAAGTATAGTAATCAGAGTGGGTGGGGTATGGTGGAATCTTTAAACGGGCAATAATTTGAGCATAACGTACTGCCATTATATTTTGAATCGTTCAACCATCAAGGAAGCATAGGACAGATATTTGTTGAGTCAGGAAACAAAACTAAAGAGGGTTAGCTTGCTGCTGAATTTGTGTCCTTCGAAATCGCCTATCCCTGCGTTATAAAAGCTGTTATTTCAATACTATTAATTAACTTTACAGCCATGAATTTTCTGTGGCACACTAAAACCTTGTCAGACTTTGGTATGCAATGTAATTTATCTACGTATGTCATCCTTAAGTCTTTGAGCAAGAAATGATTTAGTCTAGGTGATGCCTTTTCAAAGTCCTTAAGTATATGAACAACCTGCTTGTTTATTAAAACTCACGACATAGCTTGCGGATAATGGAAATGATCAGCAGTCAATTTTCCTTAAGATTCAGAAACACTTAACGTTTATTAACTATGACACTTATTTTGCGTTAAATGCAAAAAAAAATCTATGGTATGAATTTTATTCGATACGCTTATTTTTCTTCAAGGATTATGACTTAACGGATCTTGAGACGTCAAAAATGTCAAAAGTGACATCAGCATTTGTGATCATACATTTTATAGGTTTGCATATTGTTTATGCGTTTTTTGAAGGAGAGAATAGTCTAGTGAAAGCGTCTGGGCTACAGTTAGCAAGTTAAGTGTTAAGCATGTAATCAGTTTTTTATTTTCATTATGCCGTGCATTTTAGACTAACGTCAATAAAAGCTACCCCATTAAAAAATCTACGGTTTTTGAAAAGGCAGTTTGGATTAGACAGTATGTCCTAATGTTGCTAGGTTTTTTCACGTCGTATATGAACCAACTAAAACCCAACACCTTAAATTGACGTCTAATGCGTATCTTTGTCGTTGTGTGTCTTGATATTCAAGTATCCATTTTCGCGGTGCCATGGGGTTGTCTGCGGTTTGTGATTGTGGTATTTCCTGATCATACTCACTATTTTTGACTGGATATTTAACTGCCATTACAATAAGATGGCTTATTTTTAATTTATATAGTGTCAAGTCGACGCCATATAACCAAGTGTGCAAAGGACTGGATTTATTTATCTTTATTCTGACGTTCACGTAACGTTTTATGTTATCATGCGATTTCATCTTGTAGCTTTAATTTTACCGTTAAAATGATGTTTTGGTATTTCATTACATGCTGTAAATTTTCAAGACATTTTCAAAAGAATTCGTTAAACCGTCATTTAACTTCGCAAAAACTTTGAGCCGCGACATGAGATTTCCAACAATGTAGTATGTGCGACCAGTCTGATTAGAGCCTTTGCTAGTCGCTTGAATATTCTATGAATACTAAGCTACTGACCGAACAGCATTTGGAGTTTCTAAGCTTAAAAGGAGGATGCATATGCTCGTCTGAGTCTATACTTGTTGGAAATCGCATGTCGACGCTCAATATTTGCATCTGTTAAGTTCCTTTATTTCTTAAGAATATTTAATGAATTATCTTGAGACTCTAGATAAGAATGCTAAGTTGACCAAGCTCCGAAGTTAAAAACTGTTTTCATGCTCAACTTATTTAGCATGAAACTTATTCTGCTCATGTTTAGGTGTCAATAATTGTAAGCATTTAATAGAAAATTTATGAGCAATTGAAAGGGCATGCTCGGTGAAGTTGAGCATAAGTTTTATAACCTTGGGGACAGGTTCATAGATTTTAACCCTTAAAGCGCCAAGAGAAAAATGCATCTGAAAATGTCTGCTGAAGTCGTCTGCTGCAAATAAATGTTTGTTTGTTTTGTTGCTTTACGTCCCAAGTCAACAGCTATGGTCATTGCGGGACGGTCAGTTCACCTAACCACACTTTTTCCTGGGCAGGCTTGAACATTGCCCAACATTACTGACGAATTAAGTAAAGAATCAAAACAGCGTGGACCCAGAACAGACTGCTCCTATAGGAGCAGCCTAATCTGGGTCCACACTGTTTACCATAGAGGCTTCTTAAACATTTCAGCAGACGATAAAAGCAGACGACTTTTATTGCGATTGGCGTATTAACGGTTAATAAGTTTATACTCTTGTCGGGGCTTATTTGTACTACAAATGTGCAAACTCTAATTGGAATTTTCTACATTAACCCTTTCAACAGAACAGACCTGAAAAAAGGCCTGGGCAATCAGTGTAGATCTAGCCGTGATGGGCTCATATAAGCCATCTCATCTGGATCCACATATTTTTCTTCTATCACTTCTTTTGCTGCATTTTTCCGGATTTGTCTAACTAAAATTTGTGATCGTGGTATTTCCTGATCATAGTCACTATTTTTCCTACAACAGATTCCTTTACAATTTAAACTGCACTGTCTATCTCAGAAACTAAGGGTTGAAAAGGTTAAAAATCCAGTTTAAATTATGCAGGGAGGACTATTAGATGGCAATACATGCAATTATATTAGTACAATACTAACCATGGACGAGGTCTGCAGTGGTCACTTTGACTGCTAGAGCGACAACTACGGCCAAGGAAAAGTACATCATTCTGAAATCTAATAAAGATATTTATCATGAAAGCATTGCCTCCATTAATTCCGCCGTCACGTTTAAAGCGACAAAAACCCATGTATTACCTATGCAATTCAAGTGTTATTAATGCACACATTTAGCAGGTTAAGTAGCTTGAACACATTCGCTCATGTACAGGACATCTGAACCGTTTATAATTCATATACTTCACAGCAAATGAAAGGCATAGATTATTTATTTAACATTTGAAACCATAATTGAACCTCCAACAATGTGGCATTTTCACAAGTGTAGACTCAGACGAGCCTGTGCAGTTTCCGTTTAAGCTTGGAAGCTCCAAATGGTGTTCAGTCAGTAGATAAACACTCGTAGATTCAAGTGACCAGCAAAAGCTCTGATCAGACTGCACGTATGCGGAGGCTGATCTGTGGCTTTGCTGGTCACATATACCACACTGTTGGAAACCTTATGTCGTGGCTCAACTAAAAAAATACCCTTAATGTTTGACAGCTCCAGGCCACTTTATTCCTGGTTACACAATAAATAAATAGTTTTGTTAGATAATGTAAAAAAGGGCAAAAACAGTGCTGTAAGTTGAAAAAATGTCAGGTTTTGAATCGGACTTCTCTGCATATAGCCACAGGTCGACATTGTAACAAAAAAGACGGTATAAAACTTTAGAAACTTTAAAATCATTGCTGTAGAAGATCTACTGCAGATACAAATATCTTTTGCTTCGATGAAGTCCATCAGTTCAGGTAGCATAGTTTCTTTGCAAATGTTTTGAAACTGATTAAAACATGCATGAATAAAGAAAATCCCTGCTGTTTTCCCCGATTATAATGTAAAAAGGTGCCAATTAAATGATACATCGCACTCGTATTATGAAAAAATTCTTTTGACAACTTGGTCGTCTGCGTTGGCTACCACATGTGGTGCTCTTTCACAAATATGCCGCCATCTTGGGCGTTTACGGAAACACCCTCCGCCACTCTCCGTGATATTCCGTGGTATGCGAATTGGAGAGATCACAGATAATAATGGAAGCAATCCAAACGCTTATATTTCGCATATCGAGTCATATGAACTGGTGGCCAATTTAGTGGTCAGTGTAGCAGTCAAGTCATATGGTCTTCATGATTGTCCAACACAGAAGCCGCCGTTTGCGTGATGAAATCAGCAGCGAATGCCAACAATGAAGAGAAGCAGCGGTTTTATGAATCGGCCAAATCATTTTAATTATCTTTTACATATATGCTTTGATAGTTTAAGTAGGGCAGAGCTCAATGTAAGTTTGTCATTTGCATAGCAAACCCTTTTGGCCATTCCGTGGCTATGATATAGAGAACGAACGTGGCTTATTTAATAGGCTGGTAAGAGGGTCTGGATGGGGTATAATGATTAGTGAATAATGGCCATTTTTTATAATGAATAGCGAATGATGAGCCAAAAAATGATCAGTCAATATTGAGAGTCTAAAAAATAATTTCTTTGCCACCTTTTTTACTGTTAATGAATAATTGGTCTTATTTTAATGAATAACCCAAAATTTTAATGAGATGAATAATGGGCTAAATTTAGACCCCCATCCAGAAACTATGGTAACCGGGACTAGGTTAAGAATAGCATGTACAGTACGCGGTCAAAATGAATTGGTTCTAATAAAGCAGGCTAGAAGTCTATATGTCTTTTGTGAATACGTTCAGCGACTACAGACGCTTTTTAAAAACAATACATTAAATGTTTCATTTAGGGAAACAGTACGCCTTATATCACTGGAAATCCTTTCTGTGCAAATTATTTAAGCACATGAAGGGGAAGTAAATTATTATATACTTTTTCCAGGTGACTTTTAAGTGGTATTTTGGGTGTGGTTTGGAAACCCATATCCATCAATTTAAAGCAGTAATCTGCATCCCGGTATACTTAGAAACTTAAAAGGGTTACATTAGGCTAGCGAGGTCGTGTTCAACCATGAAAGCGTCAAGAAGATGCATCTGAAAATGTCGTCTGCTGCAAATAATTGCCTAGAATTACTGACGAATTAAGTATAGAAGCAAACAGCGTGGACCCAGAACAGACTGCTCCTGCAGTCTGATCTGGGTCCACACTGTTTGCCATAGAGGCTTCTTAAACATTTCAGCAGACGAAAAAAAGCAGACGACTTTTGTTGCGATTGGCGCATTAAGGGTTAAAAGATTAACTAAGAATGTTGAAAGCCTCCAGAATAAAAAGAAGAACCCACTTGCCTGTCTGTCGATCCACTGGAATACCGATGAATGTAGCGCGCGTCTGTTTTATACCTTTTTAGTCTTCTCATACACGAAATGCACGAGATTCTCAAAGAAATGCACGATGTTCTCATAGAAATTCACGATATTCTCAGAGAATTATAATCGCTTTATTGGTATAATCTGTCTTAAAAGTTGTTCTCTGCTGAATCGACTGGCCAGATAATTTATTAGTAAAAGGACCTCGGACAGTCTTAATGAAGGATTGCCCATAAAAATGACCAGAGAAAAGTATCAAAGAAAATTATGTTTTTTCTATGAAAAATATAGTAGGTTAAACCCTCGACTTATCCACAAAAGCCGTTTTCTCATTGGACAAGTACCAATTGAAAAATATGGGTTGAAAACTCAGTTTTTGCTATTCAACATATAGAAAATAGAAAAAGTTTTACTGAAGTGCTTTCCCCCCCGTGGCCAAACTAATCCTTTTGCATACAGTTGTAGTTTTACATTTCACACATCATATAAAAACGGCATGAATGGTCACGGGGGGGGGGGGGGGGGGAACGCTGTCAAAATGCTCAAAAACACTTTAGTATAAAAACGTATTAGAAACTTATTTTGTAAAAGCCTGTAGGTAAATATCAATATGCAATGGCATGTATCAGGGCTTTAGTTATGAGTGCTTACAAAGTAATTAATTGTCTCATTTCTCAACCAAAACATATGTTATGGGTACTCAAAAGAACCGTCTCAATGAGACGGTTCTTGTAAGCACCAAATTATAGGTTAAATCTAATGTGTAAGAAAATATTAACGATTTCAATGCTCAAAAACTGTGTTTATCTAGACTGTGATATGTACAGTATGCAGTTATAATACACCTCAGTGCACAAGTCCAGCTGATTGACCTTGAAACATTAAGGTAATAGTCAAAAGTAATTGACAGCACACTTCTTTAGATGAAATAATGGAATCTTCTCAACCCGAATTTTATGCAAACGCATCACTTTCGTCTCAAGTTTTATGCCGCAAACATAATATTTAAATGTATTCAGGTGAATACTCGACGAAACTTTGACTTTCTGTGAAATAAAATTTGGTCACAAAAAATACCCCCACCCTCTAAACCCTAGAGTCCTGGCATAATGATGCAATATTTTCAAAATATTTTTATTGTGCTAGGTGCACTAAATGTAAAGGTTTGATTCAAGCCTAAAACTATAGTTGTCAGTTATGCATTATCCTAGCCAGAGGCTGTCAAAATTTGGGCAGATTGAATAGGAAACTGTTCGAGGTCCTTGAGTCCGCACACGTGAGTTTGGTATTCATTGTATTGTCGAGCAACAAAGGCTGCTCAGCCGAGCCTGTGCAAATGTGCAGACTCGACAGAGCTTTTACTGCTCTTATACACAAAGTATGGAAAAAGATGAAGACTCAGACCCATGCGCCGATCCAGAGGGGGACAGGGGGTCCGGAGCCCCCCCCCCCCTCACACACACACACACACACACACACTGAAAAAGCACAAAAGTATAGGGTTTCTTAGCAATAATGGTTCCGCTCCCCTGAAAAATCACAAATCTACCAACGTTGTGCCATCATCGGCACGCCAGCGAAACGTTTCGCTGGCGGGCCGATGATGGCCCGCTTAGCGTTGGACCCCCATTGACAAAAGTTTCTGGATCCTGGCGCGTATGCAGACCAATATTAAGACCTCATAACCCACTGGATACGTCAACATGAGCGCTTACTGGAGGCTTTTGCGCATGTGCGTTAAGTACCAAAATCTCATTGGCTAGCCAATTTGTGATATTTTTCTTATCTTTCAATCAAAGCTTAGTGTTTCACAAACAGGGGTTCTATCTTAAAACAGTGTAGATTTAGACAGCTGAACTAGATCTACACTTTTTTCATATACTCATGGCTGGAAATACGAAGTTCGATTTAAAGTAGATAACCCAAAAATTATTCAGTGCATGTGTGCTTATAAGACCCAAAAGATATGTCATGTTCCATTTAATATAAATGCGAGCCCATGCAGTAAATTTTGACAATTTTAGAGAAAAAAAGTGTAGCGATTGTAGCGTGTGTTTGAATTGTCTAGTTACAAAGTTTCATAAAGCAGTTATTTCCTTTGACAAAAACCGTGCGGATGTAACAGAGGCCAATACAGCAGACTGCGGGCTTAGAATTGGTAATGCTGGGTATTGGTTCTTGACAACTGTCCATACTTTTAAATGAATATTCTGGGCATGTGGTTTCACCAGTTGTAGCTTCAGAGGGTGGAAATACCAAGAGTACAGGTATAATTGGGCCTCGACGTGATAAAACCTGTCTTCGGGGTTTCCGACAAAGCGAGACTCAAACATGTCTCCTCAGCTACAGAGACTGCAGTAGCTATAAAATTGAAATTTCACCTGTAGAAGGTTTAGATATGATACATTCCAAAAAGCGAACTTGATAACAAAGGCGCGGATCATTCTGTGCGGAAGCGCAGTCAGGCCTGCGCCTTTGTTGTTCGCAAACCCCCGAAGACAGGTTTTCTCGCGTCCTACTGAGGCCCAATTAAGAACAAACAGTGTTTGGTGGGTGGGTAACAAGAACTCGTACCAGAAATTTAAGCGCAATAATATGCGCTTTCAATTATAAACATTATGGGCATTAAGAGTATAATATCAGATCAAGCATACATTGACAAAAATAAATCATTGTGCTTACTGTAAATTGAGAAATTTTCTCGAGGGTTGCGAAGTTTCGCGAAAATAAAACCCTAGTAAAATGTCGAAATCACTCTGCCGTTTACTGATCTTCAGTCGCAAATTTTCAAAGTCGCAAATACATTAGTATGTCATTTAACACTCATGATTCGTGTTATCTTTAATTTACAGTATTTAAACTGACTCTTATAAGCAAGCTAATACATGCCACGACACGAGAAAACATGTCTTTGAGGCTTGTGACAATGTAAGGCTGAAACCAGCCTGTTCCATGCGCGGATCCAGAAAGTTTTGTCATAGGGGGTCTAGATCTGATAACTTTTTTTTAGTTGATAGGGGGATAGAGATCCAAATACCGTTTTGATTGGGCCATCATCGGCCCGCCAGCGAAACGTCATTGAAATGGCGTTTCGCTGGCGGGCAGATGATGGCGCAATAACCAATGCTGGATTGGTAGCTTTGTGATTTTTCAGGAGATCCGGACCAGTATTGCAAAGAAACCCTATATTTTGTGATTTTTCAGGGGAGGTCCGGACCCCCTGTCTCCACCTCTGGATCCGCCCATGTGTTCAGTTACACAGACTAGCTAGAATATTTTAAATTTTGAGGGCAAGTTTAAATACTCTTCTTTAGAGAGCGAATAACAAAGGTGTTAGTCAAACTGAAAGATTGTACAGGCTGGTCTGCACATACAATACACGTATAAACCTATATTCTCGCGACAAAGCTTGCATTCAAAAACAACCCATGTCCTCCGGAATAGATTTATAAAATCAACCAATGTAATTGAGTGGCTCAGGATATTGCCATGGGTCCTATGACTGACTGGAAACAGTTTATGTGGATCCAGATAAGCTATTTGTTGAAGGCTGATCTAGAGTTACATCTTTTCCTGGTTCAACGGGACAAGCGAAATATCAGGATTTACAGGTGCTGAAAACTGTTAACTGGCTATTTCCATGCCCCCATCATCCAAGTAAAAATTTTAAAGTGGGCTTCCATAGGCCCGCCAGCGAAACGCCATTTAAATTGCGTTTCGCTGGTGGGCCAATTGTTTCTCAACACTGTATTATCAATGGCGGGGGAAATGGGGCATACAAGTGCGTACAAGTTGGCGTTCTTAATTAAATCATTTGATTGCAAAGAGTACCCATATTATGAGACATATCTATTAAGGACAATTCAGGTAAATTGTGTAGGCCGCTGGGTAATTCCGTGTGCTTTTTTTTGGTAAAAGTGTCAAACATGCATTTTCTTATAGATTAAGAAAAAGATGTTTACAATTTTTTCTTGACATTTTAACGTCACAGTGACGTAACAAAGTGACTTACCCATTTTCAGCTTATTTAAGGCTTGAAAGTGGAGTGCTATTATTCTTAGCTGGCATAAACATGTACTGTTTGGTCATTTGTGGTTATATTACTGACGTCTTGTTGATTTTGGATCATAGACTCTGACTCACATTTTTCAAGAGGCTATATTAACTTCAAAATGATGTCTGTACAAGAAAAAATGACGTCAGTACCAAAATGAAAAGTATGTTATAGTGAACGCTCAAATGGCATTAAAACACTATTAGAGACTATACCCTCCTCCCCACACAAAAGGAAAAATATTGTTCACTATAACGTTTAAAATTACATAATATAACATGCAAAATGACACACGTTAGCCATTTGACCTACAACAAACAGTCATGTTAACTACGTTACCCTATTATAGTTTCAAATCCTACTTTCCAAATGCCAAGTTATACCTAACTCTTATTTAGCAACATACTGATTGCCTTAATACATTTTAAAAGAAGGAAACAGCCAGTCTGCGTTTAAACAATATACCATTTTAATGATACGTATATAGTTATATATGTTACTTAAAATGTATTACTATTTAATGCAATACTGGCATTAGATTTTGGACTGCCTAAATACCTAGGGGGGGTTAATGAAACTAGATTAAGCCTCCCGTAAAAAAATAATGTTTACTTACCATTCCAAGGCGGTGCTTCTTTTGTGGATCATTTATGTTATTTATGTTTTGTGTTTGTCATGCTTTCTTGTTTTTTAATTTCAGCCTTCTGGTCACCTGTTGGGAAAGGGCTGACCTCTTGACTCGCTTGTATGTTAAGATTTTTTGGTGTTTTTGTCACTTTCTCGTATGGTGTCCTGGATCAGGTGTGGTACTTGATTGTATCAATTCCTGATCTTTGCCTTCTTGCTTACTTAGTATATTATAATTTTCTCAAACTACATTAATTCTCGGACCGAGTATGGTCCAAGATTAATCAAACCACAAAAATAAGGTATATATTACCATACTATAGCAAAAAATTTCTCTGTTACTGTAAAATAATTATTTTAAGTCTTATCAAATTACTCCTTATTCTTACATGTCTATATAACATTTTAATTGCAAGCAAATTTGTTTGTTTGATTGGATTCTTAACATCCCATCAACAATCTTTCAGTTAAACAGGGGCGGGTCTTTCTGGGTTAAACCAGTACTAAGCTAGGATAAATTTGTCTTGCTCAAGGACCACAACGCAGTGACGCTGGTGAGGCTCGAACTCGCGGCCCTTTGGTCTCGAGTCAAGCACTCTACCACTGCGCTCCCTAATTGTAAGCAAATGACTAGAAATATGATGTTATCGAGGAAGATGTAGCGTTATTACTTTTATATACATTACTTTTAAATACATTTTCAAAGCTAAAAAGACCCCAATATGAGTTTGCACTGCTAGTAGGCTACTTATTCCCAATTAACTGCCATTTAAGTTAAATACCAACAACGCATGTATGATTAAAAGAATGTAATTTGAACCTAAATTACATACAAGTTTGTGTTTTTTATCCAATTTAAAGATAGCATTATTTTCTTAAATTAATTAATAAATGATATATATTTTATTTCACTGACAAAGTAAGAAAGAAGGCAAAGATCAGGAGTCGATACAATAAAGCACCACACCTGACACTTATATATTTGCCTCTCTTTATACATGAAATGATATATACAAGACACTGACTACACCTAATTTTAGATACCACAATACTATCAAGCATTAAGTACCTAAATAAGATATATCACATATTTTGTAAGCCAGCTTTTGATTACAACAATGCTTATACCATTTTGAAACAAAAACTTAATCAGATTTTGTAAAATTGTAGGTCATTTCAAGCTTAGGTCAAAATCGA
Source organism: Loripinus fragilis (assembly GCA_964019695.1). NCBI lineage: Eukaryota > Metazoa > Mollusca > Bivalvia > Lucinida > Lucinidae > Loripinus > Loripinus fragilis. The sequence continues at coordinate 40,918,221 of OZ026515.1, forward strand.
GAATAGTCAATTTAAAATAGTCCTTTATCCTTGTATTTTGAAAAAAATAAACTGAAATAATTAAGAAGAGTCACGATTTTTCCCCAATGGTATGACACCGCCAAACCTATCCCTATGCTTATCATTGCTTTATATCAGAACGATATCCAGTCTGAGGATAAAATAATACCAATTATGATGGTAACATGCATAACAAGGGAATTTTAAGGACAAATTACACTTATCATCTGTTATGTCTGATGAAGGATGTAGATGAAGACCAAATTCAGGAACACTAGCCCTTCTGCATCATCGTCAGTGATTAAGCAATGCATTTGCTCTAGTGCAATAAGAACGAAAAATGCATGTGCTAGTCCAAATATTCATTGTACAATAATAGAGTTCAAAATTATTTTCATCAAAAGGTAAATTTGCTACTGTCAAAGAACAAACCTTAAAGAAGGTATTCCACATTTTGTAAACTATACCATACACACATCTTATTACACATTTGCCAATAGATGCATTGCTATATTATAATGGTATTTTGTACATTTGAAAGAAAAGATTTCTTTAAGAGATAATTGAATAAAAGTATGCATGGCAAATTAAATATGCATAAGTGTATCATTAAGTTCATGAACATTTTTTAAACTTTGCATGTGCGGCTATCATTGGTGACAATGTTAATAGGGAGAAGAGTACCATCTTACTGCTAAGCAGTTAGCATTTTGCTTGTTTTTTTTTAATCTACGCCCTTGCAAGTTTACAACTCATTCTAATGTATACATATACATGTTAGACTTTCTTATTAATGATTAAATTTACCACGTTTGTAACGTTCCTGTGATATTTCGTCAACGTTACATTTTCTCCATTTTGGCTTATTTGAGACAGTGGCATCAGAGTTGCCATAGTAACGATACGAAGGAGGTATTTTCTTCAAAATAATTTTTCAGTTTATTACAGACCATATTTAGCTTGGTCCTACTAAAGTGTGCAAACATTTCCAAATAACCCGGACTTGCAACAATATGGTTTCAAAAATGTCAAAAACTACCAGATGTGGTAGAAATACTCACTTACTATTTTTATTACATGATTACCCCACCCACTCTTTAGAAAACCATTGCTTTATGACAGAATTACTAAAATTATTAACTTTACACTAATTGTATTTACATTAAGGAATACTGGCAAGTACAAGTAAGTCAAAAGTTTCTAATTCTAAAAGTTGCATTAGCACAAAGTATGTCTATTTTACTGATTTTCGGGCACTATTTCGTAAAAAAAATGACGCCTCATTTACTACCTTTCGAACCGCTTTTGTATCCCTATATAAGACAACACTCTAGATTTCGTTTTTTTTTTATAAAATGCTAACTATAAGATGAATGACTTGAAATTATTTGTTAATATATGTTGTTTATACACTACTTATAGATGAGTTTTGCCTTTTTTTATTTAAAAAATAGCTTTTATTCCCTATATAGACCTATAAAAGGGCTATTATCAGACCCCTTTTAGGGCCTTGCACCACTAAATTGTCAAAAAAGCAAACTATAAGTAATATTTCAACATTTAATTGTTGATTGTGTCAGATGTCTTCATGTTCTGCAATACAAAAACGCCTTACAAGATGCATTTGCACATTTTAGCTTTTCGAGACGGTAGCATCATAGTTGCCAAGATTACGATAAGAAGACAGTAACTTCCCAAAAAAATTTTCCAATTCCTTACATATCATATCTAACTTTGTCATACTAAAGCATGTCCACTTTTCCAAGTAACCGCGGCTTGCAACAATATGTGTTCAAATTGTTGAAAAATGACACATTTGAGTGACTTGTTACCCCACCATCCACTTTTCAGATACAATTGTTACAATACAAAAATACCAAATTTAATTACCAGACCCTCCTTAGGTTTATATAAAACAATACTGTGGAGTACAAGTTGTCACAATTTCAATACTTACTTATTCTAGAAGTTGCAACTGTGCATTGTATGTCTATTTTCAGTGATTTTTGGGCACTTTTTGTCAAAAACTTTGGATTCGGTTACCATGGCAACGGAAGTAAAAATTAAAGAAAAAGCATGAGTGATTTCGTTTTGAGTACAAAACAAACAAGTACAGAAGGTTTCATTGAAATCTGAGACTATGTTTGAAAAACGTTGCTCCATATTAAAAAAGAATCGCTCTTAAATTTGATAAAAACCCCAAACTTGTATGTAATTTAGGTTCAAATTACATTCTTTAAATCATACATGCGTTGTTGGTGTTGTAACGGCGTCTGGTTAGTGTCTGTTATTCAGTCTCATATGGCACGGATAGTTCAGCTTGTTGTGAGAGAAATGCGATCTTGAGTACGAACCGGCTTGAGATCGAATACGGCATGCGCCAACTTTGCCTCCCCATTTTAACATAAATTTACACTGTCATCGGGATTTCCCCGCTGAATCATAAACTTCTAACCTTTATTTCACTAAGACTTCCATTAATAGTCTGATTCTTCTATTATTTTAGCTGTATTTTGTGCTTTATTCCCGAGCATCTGTTGATTTCTGCTTCTGTTATTCGTGTGTCATGCGGATAGCTTCGGTTTTTACCGTTATGCACCCAAACGCCTTGTAACAAACCTAAATGTCCGAATGTGACCGAATATGTTTGACGTCATCCTGCGCATGTCTTCTGCTATATAAGAGCGCCCCCATCAGCTCTCGGGGTTGTTGACTGCTAGCAACCGGCTTGTGTAGTTAAGACTTAAAAAGCTTGTTGTAGGTGGAAGATCTTAACTGGACAGATTGAGATAGCTTGCATTCCACCTAGATTGAAAGTTTGCTAACAGAATGCCACCTAGAAGAGCAATGCTTGGCCCTTCTCAGGTCTCATAATCACAATATTTACATTCTGTTCCCCACCACCTTGTTCCTTAACTCGAACTTTAGGTGGAAATCTTTTCTCTCCTTAACATTCTCTTTTATTACTCCTTTAGGCGAAGTTGGCACAGGTTGTTATATATGTGTATCATAGATTATAGTTGATGTAACTCTTAAGGGATTATCAGGTTTATTGGTTTGTGCGATTCTTGTAAATTGTGTTAAGACTTCTGCTTGTGCCAGTTCCACCTATATAGGTGGGGACCTATATCTTATAACAGTCTAGTTCGCAGGACGTTTATAGCGTACTAAACGTGCTTGTTCAGGCCTGGTAGACTGTTGATAGGCTGTAGCGAACACTGTGAGTGTGTATTGGTTGTTTTTGTCTGAGTTTGGGGGTTTCCACCTATTTAGGTGGAATCATAGTTGCAGAAGTATCTAACTTGAGTATAAGTCAACTTGAGGTTTAAATTGATTGAAATAACTTAATGAGTCATTCTACGAGTCTAGGGCATTCGTATCACGTTATTTACAGTCTATAAACGTTAGTTAAGGTAAGTGATTGACTCCACCTATATAGGCGAAGGTTCCACCTATATAGGTGAAGTTCCACCTAGATAGGCGAAGACCTTAAATTACCACAGACTAGCTAATAGCACGTTGTCAGACTTACTGAACCTACTTGTTCAGGACTTGTAGATTGTTGGTAGGCAATACAGACGCATAATTGGTGAATTTGATTGTCCGTGACTGAGTCTGGGTCTTCCACCTATTTAGGTGAAATCACTGTTTCAAGAGTGACTTAATTACAAACCATTTATCCTCGTGTATATATTGAATTTGCATACTAAGTGAGCCCTTGACATCTTTTGAGCACTATTGTCACATTTATTATAGTTAATATAGGTCAAAGATCGTTTCCACCTATATGGGAGACACTCCACCTATATAGGCAAAGTTCCACCTATATAATTTCTGTTCCACCTATATAGGTGTAGTAATATCTATATGGGCGAAATAGTTAATATTTAGGTATACAGCTAAAACCTACTCATTGTTTTGATTTGATAACCACCATATGTTGTGTTGCTTATGTTGAACTCATATAATGGACCTGCTATGATTGTACCAAGACTAATAATCTCCATTATATCTTCACAGCAACAGTTGTAGGTGGAATATAAAAACTACATCTTCATCTAACTACATATTGGCCTATATTACACTATTGTATACACGATCACTATCTAATTGCTTGCTACCTACATGATAATAGTTACCATATGCTCACATACTTATTGTTAAGGGATACTTAATAAATTGTAGAAAATTGACAAAAAGGCTGGCTGTCTATTCACTTCCCAAAAGCATTGAGTACGACCCAGGTCGAACCCAATATTGAAATATTGTCGCGTCACCACCAATTCCTGACTATAGAATTTGATGAACGCTCGACCGGGTGGTGCCGTTACAGTTTGGTGTCAGAAGTGGGATACCAAGAATTAAACAAAGCAAAAAGTTGATATTTTTATTTATTAATATAATTTCATGCTGCCATTGTTGTGGTAAAGTCTGTACGTCTAAGTTGGTTGTTTATCACACCTGTCAGCCTGAAAATATAAATATATACAATCAAAAGCCTGGAGTTTGGTCTTTGCTTTTGTGGAAGTGAAAATTCAGTTAATTCACTCACTCAATTCATTAATCAATAATTGAACTCAGTTTGACTATTAATTATTCAATTAAATAAGCATAATGAACTCTGAACAAGAGAACCCTGATGAGAACCTAAACTCCCCATCAACGTCACATCATGTTGAGGGCAATGAAACATTTGATGATAATAATTCAGTAGTTAGTTCTGCTAGTTCAGTACAAATTTCTATGCTTGAAAATAAGCTTGAGTCCGAGTTAGCCAAAATGGGTAAGATAATGCAAGATACTGTATCTTACCTAACTGAGCACATGAATCAGAAACTGACTGAGTTAGACTCTAAGTTTAACAATCTTGTTGCTGACATTCACCCAAATAGTCAGAATTCAAATGTAAATTCTTCAGTGGCCCAAACTACACAAAGCACTTCCGATACAGGTCCTCCTGCAATAGCTTGTAGTTCACAATCAAAGAAAGACTGCACATCTTTTAAATTGAAACCTCAAAATTTCAGTGGGGCCACTGACTTTGATGAGTTTCTTTCCCAATTCGAAATCACTTGTGAAATTAATGGTTGGCAATACAGGGAGAAATCTCTGTATCTTGCAAATTGCTTGACTGGTGATGCACGATCCTTGCTGAGTGAACTTGATCATGACGGGAGACGTGATTTTAACATTTTGGTTGAAAAGCTGAAAAACAGGTTTGGTTCGGTTAACAGGTCTGAAATCTTCAGGACACAACTGAAGTCTAGAGTTAGAAATAAGGGTGAGACCATCCCTGAATTAGCACAATCTATCAAAAAGCTTGTACGCCAGGCATATCCTGGTGTGAACAAAGATGTGATTGAAACGTTGTCCCTGGACGTTTTTATTGATGCACTTACAGATTCTGATATACGTTTGCGAGTTAGGGAGCTTGGTCCAAAGACACTTGCTGAGGTAGAGAAAATAGCACTACGTTTAGAATCCCATAAGATTGCCGATAAGCAAAGGACAAGATTGGTTGGTCAACTTGATACTGGGTGCAACGAGGTACGTCTAAATCAGTCAGATTCAAACCCACAGCTGGAGGCTTTGCATGATAAAATAAGTTCACTTTCAAATCAGGTGCAAAGTCTAACAAAACAAAGTAATCAAAATTCAAGCAATGTCTGCTATGCAAATGATAAGCGCCCTGACTTATCTAGAAGAAATACCCAAAACTTTAATAATAATAGATACAATAGGCATTCCCAAAATAACCTTCCCTATCATAATGGTGGTGAACCACGAAGACCTAGGGGTCCAGGTCCAGGTCCATTTAATGGGCATAACCCAAGACAGCATAATAATCCTAACTCTTACCATTCTAGGAATACTCAATACAACCCTGTAAATACTGGAAGATATGACTCTAGGAGCGATCAAAACCAATCTTACCCTACTCATGATAACAATAGATTGAACCAGGAAAACTGGCACAGGTCAGGATGGAGGGCCACATCCCGACAATAGTAGAAGGGCCCGTCAATGTACCTGTTCGTAGCATGGATGATGGTTATTTTGTCGCTGGTAGTGTTCAAGGAAAGTCTCTTGTCTTTCTTGTAGACACTGGCTCATGTTGCACTATTCTCAGTAAATCTTTATTTGATAGATGGTCACCAGAAACACGCCCCAACTTGACGCCTGTTAACTTGCATTTGGTTACGGCAACTGGTGAGAGCATTCCATCTCTTGGAAAAGCCGAGATTGAAATTTCCTTAGGAAGTCAATGCCTACTGCATGATGTACTGTTTGCTGATATCAAAAATGATGGAATTCTTGGTGTTGACTTCTTGTCAAAACATAAGTGTGATGTTTTCTTAAGTAAAGATCACATGCGTTTGAATCGAGAAAGAATATCATGTTTTCATAGTAGTAAGGGGGCCGCTTTGGGTACAAATAGTGGAGGTGCAATTTCTACATGCTGTAGGATTGCCATACTAGAGGGTGTTGAAATTCCACCAGAAAGTGAAATTGTGGTCAAAGGCAGGCCTTTAGATTTGTTTGACAAAAATAGTGTTGGCACGTTGGAAGGCACTAGTCAGTTTGTAGACCGTAGTGGATTGTTGGTGGCAAGAGCTTTAGTTAGCCCTGAGACTGGCAGTGTTCCTATACGCATTATGAATTTAAATGATCAGCCATTCTTTCTCCATAAAAACACAGTGACAGCAATATATGAGCCAGTAGAAACTGAAAGACTTGAGTCAGTTAATTCCTTGAGCACAAAGGCAACATCTGATGAAAACCCTTATCAACATATTGATGAACTCATTCAGAACAGCTCTTCAAATCTGAATGAGACACAAATAGAAAGCTTGAAATCGCTATTGTATGAGCATAAAGATCAGTTTTCTAAATCTTCCCATGATTTAGGCTGTTCTAATTTGGTAGAACATACTATCAAAACTGTGCCTGACTGTAAGCCGGTTAAACTAAGGCCTTATAGAGTACCGCTTGCTAAGAGGGAGTTTGCAGAGAGTGAAGTCAAAGCAATGGCTGAAAAGGGACTTATTGAGCCATCCTACTCTGCTTGGAGTGCACCAGCAATTATAGTCCCAAAACCTGATGGCTCTTTGAGATTCTGTGTTGACTACAGAAGACTGAATGAACTCACAGTCCCAGACAGTCATCCACTGCCACGAATTGATGATACACTTGATGCCTTGTTTGGTTCAACTTGGTTCTCAACTCTGGATTTAAAGAGTGGGTTTCACCAAGTAAGCATTGCAGAGGAAGATAGACCCAAGACTGCCTTTTCAATCCCTGGCAGTGGTTTGTGGCAGTGGCGAGTTTTGCCATTTGGTTTGATTAACTCTCCCAGTGTTTTTGAACGCCTAATGGAGCGGGTGTTTGCCGGGTTGACTTTTCTCATATTGCTAATATATCTAGATGATATAATTGTGTTCTCAAAAACATTTGAAGAGCACTTGATCAATTTGAGAAAGGTGATTGAAAGATTGAAGGAAGCTAATTTAAAGCTAAACTCTAAAAAGTGCAAATTACTGTGCAGGAAGGTGTCTTTTCTGGGTCATGAAGTGTCTAATTTAGGCATAGGCACTGATCCTAAGAAACTTTTAGCTGTTAATGATTGGCCACAACCAAAGACAGCTACAGAAGTTAGACAGTTTGTTGGTTTAGCTTCTTACTATAGAAAGTTCATTCCAAATTTTGCAACAGTTTGTAAACCATTGCACCAGCTGACTGAGAAAAATAATTGTTTTGTTTGGACTGAAAAGTGTCAAAATGCTTTTGACAATCTGAAGAAGCTATTAACGAGTGCACCAATACTTAGCTATCCTCTTCTCCAAGGTCAGCGATTTCTGATTGACTGTGATGCATCTAATGTAGGAGTAGGTGCAGTTTTGTCTCAGATACAAGATGGAGAAGAGAAGGTGATTAGCTATTTTAGCAAATGTCTGTCCAGGACTGAAAGAAAGTACTGCACAACAAGAAAGGAGTTATTGGCTGTCGTAATGGCTGTCAAAAACTTCCATCACTTCTTGTTTGGACAGCAATTCACTGTCAGAACTGACCATGGGTCTTTGCAGTGGCTTATGAGGTTTAAGAACTGTGAAGGCCAAATTGCACGTTGGCTAGAGGTATTGTCAGCTTATACTTTCACAATTGTACATAGAGCTGGTAGGGTCCACAACAATGCAGATTCATTGTCCCGTAGACCATGTTACAGCAATGACTGTAAACACTGTGATAGATATGAGAAAAGATATTTTCCGAAAGTATCCCCTGAAATTGATAGAACAGAAAAAGAGACTAACATTTTTGAGAAGACAGATGGTGGCTGGGGTGACAGTCCACTTCGATCTGTCACTCCACCGGAAAGTATTAACTATGTTGAGAAAGATGATGGAGGTCAGGGTGACAGTTTACTTTTATCTGTCATGCCACCGGAATGTACTAATAATATTGAGAAAATAGATGGTGGTCGGGGTGACAGTCTACTTCGATCTGTCACTCCACCGGAAAGTATTATTAATGAGCATATAGATAATGCTCCTTTGTTTGAAACACAGGAAGATAGTCCTGATGTTAAAGGGCCCGTTATTTGTGACGACATTTATGTGAGTGATAGATTGGCATGCTCTATCACTCCTTCTTTAGGACCTGGAGTAGCAGAGGTGCTCTCTTTGGAGATGACACATGGAAATTACCAGACCGGTGTTCCTCACTTCACACATGCATCGAACAACTCTGTATGTGGTGGGGTGGATGCAGAAGCTCACAAAATTATTGATAAATGTCGTCACACAAGTTGTTATTGCTGCAAAGTGACAGCAGATTATATAGAAGATTGGATAGACCTTTTTGAAGATGGACCTTTGTTTGGGTGTTTGTTTGAGAATGGGATAATTCCTGAAGAGTTGCAAGTTGCTCGTGCTGGCATGGCAACAATATCAGAAGGTGTTCACAGTGACAAGCCTAGGTGGCATTGTGAGCGTAGGTCTGAAATGATTGACACAAACGCACTTATCAAAGGCATCGTTCAAGATGGTCAGGAGTGTGGTTACAGTATATGTAAGAATAAGTTATGTTTGAATGTTAGTCAACATTTGAGTGAATCTGACAAGTCCTCTGCTTCTACTTCGAAGTCAGAGGAATGTCTAGATATCACATTGGAGAATATTCGTGACCAACAAGAAAAAGATGCTACATTAAAACTCCTTCTGCAGTGGAAAAGGAGTAAAGAAAAGCCCCATTGGTCTGCAGTAGCACCATACTGCAAAGAGCTAAAAGCCTATTGGCATGAATGGGATACTATAGAACTTAAAGACAATGTCCTTTATAAAAGACGAGAGAGGGATGTAGGTAATGATGCAGAATATCTTTTTCTTGTACCTGTAATTTTAAGAAAGGAGACCTTCAAGCAGTTGCATGAATACATAACTGCAGGGCATTTAGGTAGAAGAAAAACCTATGATAAGATAAGAAAAAGGTTTTATTGGTGTAACATGTATAAAGACGTGTCATATTGGTGCAGGGTTTGCTCTACCTGTGGTTCAAGAAAAATGCCATATAGACACGCTAAAGCACCTATGCGTCAATACAATGTTGGTTACCCTATGGAACGTATAGGGCTAGATATTAGTGGACCATACCCAGCTTCAAAAAGAGGTCACAAATATTTAATGGTAGCATCATGCTATTTTACTAAATGGATGGATGCTATTCCATTGAAAACACAGGAGGCTACACATGTGGCCTCTGAGTTAGTTGACCGATTTATATCAGTATTTGGAGTGCCACTCCAACTACACACAGACTTAGGTTCAAACTTCGAGTCTAAAGTCTTTCAGGAAGTCTGCAAACTTCTTGGTATTGAGAAAACCAGAACTTCAGTTCGAAGACCCCAGTCTGATGGAATGGTTGAAAGGGCAAACCGTTCCATTCAAAATATGATAGCTTCCTATATATCTGAAAAGCAAGATGATTGGGATGAGCACCTACCTTTACTTATGATGGCATATAGGTCATCAATTCATGAGACGACAGGAGTCTCACCAGCAATGATGATGTTTGGTAGGGAACTAACACTCCCTATAGATATGGCTTTAGGTAGGCCGATAAGAGAGGATAGGCTTTGTGCAACAGATCATGCCTATCAGCTTGAACAGAGGTTGTTGGATATTCATGATTTTGCACGAAGGCATCTGAATATTTCAAGTGAAAGCATGAAGAGAAGATATGATATTAAAATGCATAAGATACCATATAAATTAGGAGACGCTGTTTGGTATTATAATCCAAAACGAAAAGTTGGGTTCAATCCAAAATTGCAAAGACCATGGAAAGGACCTATGATTGTGGTTGATATTCTGAATGACGTATTATTCAGAATTCAATCTGGCTTGAAAGCAAAACCAGTGGTAGTCCATCATGATAAATTAAAGCCATATCTGGGTGAGGACAAGCCCACTTGGTTTGTTACTAAGGAATAATAATAATAAATAATAATAAAAAAGCTTGTAAATGAATATACACAGTTTAGATAATGAAGTATAATTGTTAAACCTGTGCCAACTCGTTTAAACTTTTATTACTGTTCTATCTTTCTTTTCTAAAATTAAAAAAAAAAAAATTAAAAAAAAAAAAAAATGCCTTGCAAAATATATATATATATATATATTTTTTTTTTACTGATTGAATGATAGTTAATTTTATATCTATGACATGTTTGTAGGTGGTGAACCTTCTCACAGCTGTTGCTGGAAGCAAATTGCTCCTTTCATTGGCCATGTGGTAAACCTGCAGAATAAAGTTGTCTGATATGATTGTGACTGATTAGCCTCTTGCAGAAACCTTTGACTGAAATAAAGAGAGGCTTTGGCCAGTTGTGTCTGAAAATCGCAGTTTTAAGTTGTCTGTTATGGTTGTTATTTATAATGATTGTGGTTGATAAACCCCCTTGCAAACAATTGACTGAAACAAAGACATTTTGGTTGATTACGTTTGAAAATTGAAAATATAGTTTGTCTAATTTTGATCGTTACTTTACATGTTGCCAACGACTGATGGGTGGGAACATGTGAAGTATATATATACTATGACTAAATTTACATTTGCAAAGCCTGTGGATAGTAGATACGCAATTATTTTACTAATAGTTTGCAATAGTTCAAAGTTTGAACTGTACATATTTTGTAACCTGCCTGTCTGAAAGATTGTAATGCTAAATAAATGGCAGTTTAGACAAGGTCTGCTGAAATTAGCAAATATGCTGAATTGACCGGGATGATATTTTATAGTTGGAAAGACTGTTTGAAAATGAGTGGCATTTGGATGAAACAAGGCTAAGGATAAGAAAATGCTATGGCCGTCTTATACTTGATTGTTTCATTAAAATTATACACTAAAAGCACAAAATCAAAATACCTACCTAGCAACCTTAATGCTTGTGGAGCAATACCCAACTCTGTATTCAAAAGTCCCTTGATGTCTATTTTTAGGGATTCAACTACCTATGCAAAGTTTGTACAAACCACTATTTTAAGACGAAATGGGAGGTACAGAGACACCTTCAGGACCAGCACACAGGCATCGGGTACCAATGCAGTGTATGCAGATTGCTGTTCGTCCGTAGAAACACCAAACATGCATGTAATGTGACAGAGGAAGACATGATCTTCATGCATAGGGAGAGTGGCGTGAGGGGTGCCGAGGCCAAAGCGATGATGGCGAAGTTCGTTCGTGAGGTGCAGGATACCAAATGGGAGTGGGTGCGGGAAGTCCCAAAGGAAGAGGCACCGAAGATCATATCAGAACCAGCCAAGGTGCCCAAGCCTCGGAAGAGCCGGAGAGAGCCCTCTCCCTTCCAATTTGAGGAAGACCCAATGATCACCCTGGAAGAACCTCCTATAAAAAGGAAGAAGACAGAGTCATTCTGTTTGGAGGAACCTTTGACAGCAGAACCTCTTGGACAAGCTTCTCCTGAAACAGAAAATAATATAATTAAATCCCCATCTGTCAAAATAAAGAAAAAGTCAGCAAGTAAAAAGAAAGAAACCTATGTTAACCCAACAGAGAGAATTAATGATAAGAAAGAAAGTGATAAACAGACTGAAGCAGGTGTAAAAGAAATGAGAAATATAGAATGTGATTATCAGACTGAAACAAATGTAAAACAAACAGAGAAACTAGAAGCTAAGGAAAGGCAAGAGAAACAGACTAAAGCCAGTGAAAATCAGAGTGAAAATGAAAGAATGAAAACACCAGTTAAAGAAAAAGAAACAAAAAGTGTAACAACAGAGAACAAAACTAAGAGAAAACAAAAGGATGGAGAAAATCAAAGTGAGAGGACAAATGAGAATAAGCCAAATAAGAGACCAGCAAATAAAAGTGTTAATGAAATGAAGAGTGTAAACAAAATCGATTCAGATGATATTATTGAGAGAATAATGGAGGATATTTCGAGAACACATACAAAATGTGTATCTCCTATATCATCACCTCGTCAACACAATAACATTCCAGAATATGATCCTGAAGAAGAAATAAAAAAGGCAGTAGAAAGCATAATGGATGCACCTGAAGTAAAGGAGACTTTGGAGAGTGCTGTAGAAGCAGTCAGTGAGAGCACGAGTGAACTGATGATGGAAACTATATGTGAAGAGATAATGGAGGAAGTAATAAAAGAAGTACAAGAAGAACTGGAAGTTGAGAATGAGGCAGATAGTATTATGGAAGAAGGTATAAAGAGGGAATTAAACACCATTACAAAGGAAGCAATGTTGGATATAAATTTAGAACAGTTAGAACAGAAGAGAAAAGCAAAGAAGGCAGCAAAAAGGAAATCAGGAGAAAGTAGTAAAGACCAAGATGAAATAGAAAGATATGATAATAATAATAATACGGATATAATTCAGAGTAGTCAGGAAGAAGGTTGGAGAGACACTATAATTGAAGAACATAGACAGGAAGAAGTTACAGATGAAGATGATACAGAAGACCCAGAAGAGATAATCAGAAAGCAAAGAGAGGAAAGAAAGATAAAGAAGAATGAGAGGAGAAAGCAGAGAGAGATAGCCAACCCAGGAAGGGAGAGTTGTATTGAACATTGGAGGGCAAAGGTTTGAAACTAGTCGTTTAACCTTACAGCAGGACCCAGATTCCATATTATCATTATTATTCAATGATGATATATCTATTCGGCCGATGGGGAACAGCTATTTTTTTGATCGAGACCCAGGTCATTTCCGGATAATTCTTAATTATTTAAGAGATGGATGCACTGCCCGTGGGGCCATTCTACCCAGAGAGCGAAGATACCTTTTAGAGTTAAAGAATGAGTGTATCTTCTACAGACTGCAGGGGCTGAAGGATCTTGTGGATAAACGATTGGAATATTTGGCGGATATGTATGGCCTGGACTGTTAATGATATATATTGTTTTGTGGTTCAATTTTTGGTGGGCCACAGTTTGTGGTTCAACTAAAATTGAACCAAAGTTTGTGGTTCATGCAAATGGACTATTCTTGAATTTTCCATTATGTTGATCTGACTCTGATCAGCAGTTTTGTGGTCTATTTGTGGGAGAACCATGGTTCAACTACAGATAGATCAAACTTTGTGGTTCATGTAACCAGTCTGCAAGGCACAGTCAAATGCAAGATAATATTATGCAAACATAGGCATTTGACAACCATACTTGTTGATTTTGTGTTTCATTATCAATTGAACCATGACATATGGTTCAACTTTTAATGGAGCAAATTTTGTAGTTCATTTGCGTGAACTAATACAAACGTTTGAGATGATTATCAGCCTTCCGCAGATGTAGAAGATGCCCAGTTCAAGTGATGTTTTGTGATGATGCGTTTAAACAGTTCATTCAGTGACAAGTGAAAACAAATATAATTATGAACTATGACGAAACACTGTGAAAAATTCCTAATTATATAATTCCTAGTGCATTTCACGTTTATCTTAACATACGGAGAAGACTTTGGATTCAGTAAGGATTAGGTTAAGATTCAATTGTTTAATATCAGTGAATACATTTTTATTAATTTGGTAAGTATTTTCTTTATATCATTACCTGAACTTCCTTTGGTGATAGATAAGGTTTCAAGGTATGATCTGTACAGTTGTGTTTCAACCTATAATAAATAAGAAAGGAGAAATTAGTAACTCAGAAAACACTTTGGTCTCACAAAAATAATCATGGTCATTATCAATTCTACGGTTTAGGAATAGGTGTAGGTCTATGTTGTCTATTAGCCAGTAAAATTTTCTTTTGCCGTCTGATAGAGATATAGATCTGCATTGTTACTTGCTTTATGTATCATAACTTATATGTTCAGGTAATGTAAGAGTGAATACTTAAAAAAAAATGGTAACATATATGGATATAGTAAAGGCATAACAAAGCACTCAAAGAAATAAGATTATACCAGTCTGAACAGTTTTTGTGCATAAAAATTATTTACAGGCCTAGAACATTTAGTTTTACTTTATTAAGTGTTATAGTTCTGTAAACAGTGTTTCTAAAATAATGTTGGACTGTATTATACTATTATTCTGACATAATCAACAGTAAGAATATTTTGCATATTATTGTATAAAGAATTGTTCAGCTATTAGGTATAGTTTGTAATGGACAGTGGTATAAAATGACTTTGAAAATGAAACATCCTAAAATAGGTGGAAAATAAGATGTCATATCTTTTCGTGTTTCCATTGTCATCTAACATATTTTTTTTCTTCTAAAACAACTTTTTCAGAATAAGTTTTCGAAATTATTTTTTCTGAACTTGGTTTCCTCTGGGTTGAGAATGTATCCTATTAACAGTTCAGTGGAATAAAAGTTAGATGACGACTCATTTGTAACTGTCATCCAGTGGTTTGTGGTGATGAATGGTAATACGAAAAGTGATGTCAATTGGCTGAAGTTACAGGAATTGTGTATAATGGTATTCTATTATACAAAGATAATTATGTAAGGGAGGAATTTCTTGAACTAACTTGACCAATATTTGGACTTGTATTACTTTTATTGATAATTGGAGCCTACTTTCCAAGCTATTTTCTTACATGGCCACCTACATGGGGTCCATGTCCTTTATAGGTGGGGGGCAAAATAGCCAGTTAGCCTGCCAAATGTTTGTCTAATTAGTTATGAAATTACCTTAACAGTAGGAGTAATCGTACTGTCATTATAATTTTTGAAATCTTTGACTTTGATTTTTTTTTTAAAATCTTTGAAAACTTCAGAAGTGGTTACGCTTACTTGAGCATTCAATAGCTTTTCTCATGATACTTCGTAGTAGGGTTGGCTGGTCTTATTGTCTAGTATGATGTTAAACTAATGATGATTAAGCTATATAAGTATGAACATGAACTCTTATGGGCTAGTCATTTTGGAACATAATGCCTTAATAATGGACTGCAGAGTTCAATTGACCAGGTCCATATTATTGATCAAATGTATTTTTTTTTATAACTCATTTGACTAAGGATTGAAATTTCACTGTGGAAGGTGGTGAACTTAAATTGTCTTTTGTATCATGCACATTGTCTGGGGCATAGTCCAGATGCCACACACAATGGTTCGTGAACAAATTAGACAGTCTCCCTGTCAAACAGTTGTTCATATATGTATATTAATTACCTATATAATGTTGTTTGTCTGGATTACTTACTTACCTGGAATTTCCATGAATTCTACTAGAGTTCATTTTTTATATATCCCGGTTGGTTTTGACAAATCAGAATTGATCCAGTCTGAGTAAACATATAATGTATTCAAAAATTTGGCACAGTATTAAAGGGTCCAGATGAGCAACATATAGGTAAGAATATGCATTAATAATTCTTAGTCTGTTTGTTAGTATGGATTATATTGCTATTCCTGAGTAAGGATAACAGAAATAGCCAGATGCCTCCTTGGATTTGAAGTTCTTCTTTCCAAGCTATATACTTACATTACCTTCTTCATGGGGTCCATGCCTTTTGTAGGGAGGGGGCTGTTGTAACGGCGTCTGGTTAGTGTCTGTTATTCAGTCTCATATGGCACGGATAGTTCAGCTTGTTGTGAGAGAAATGCGATCTTGAGTACGAACCGGCTTGAGATCGAATACGGCATGCGCCAACTTTGCCTCCCCATTTTAACATAAATTTACACTGTCATCGGGATTTCCCCGCTGAATCATAAACTTCTAACCTTTATTTCACTAAGACTTCCATTAATAGTCTGATTCTTCTATTATTTTAGCTGTATTTTGTGCTTTATTCCCGAGCATCTGTTGATTTCTGCTTCTGTTATTCGTGTGTCATGCGGATAGCTTCGGTTTTTACCGTTATGCACCCAAACGCCTTGTAACAAACCTAAATGTCCGAATGTGACCGAATATGTTTGACGTCATCCTGCGCATGTCTTCTGCTATATAAGAGCGCCCCCATCAGCTCTCGGGGTTGTTGACTGCTAGCAACCGGCTTGTGTAGTTAAGACTTAAAAAGCTTGTTGTAGGTGGAAGATCTTAACTGGACAGATTGAGATAGCTTGCATTCCACCTAGATTGAAAGTTTGCTAACAGAATGCCACCTAGAAGAGCAATGCTTGGCCCTTCTCAGGTCTCATAATCACAATATTTACATTCTGTTCCCCACCACCTTGTTCCTTAACTCGAACTTTAGGTGGAAATCTTTTCTCTCCTTAACATTCTCTTTTATTACTCCTTTAGGCGAAGTTGGCACAGGTTGTTATATATGTGTATCATAGATTATAGTTGATGTAACTCTTAAGGGATTATCAGGTTTATTGGTTTGTGCGATTCTTGTAAATTGTGTTAAGACTTCTGCTTGTGCCAGTTCCACCTATATAGGTGGGGACCTATATCTTATAACAGTCTAGTTCGCAGGACGTTTATAGCGTACTAAACGTGCTTGTTCAGGCCTGGTAGACTGTTGATAGGCTGTAGCGAACACTGTGAGTGTGTATTGGTTGTTTTTGTCTGAGTTTGGGGGTTTCCACCTATTTAGGTGGAATCATAGTTGCAGAAGTATCTAACTTGAGTATAAGTCAACTTGAGGTTTAAATTGATTGAAATAACTTAATGAGTCATTCTACGAGTCTAGGGCATTCGTATCACGTTATTTACAGTCTATAAACGTTAGTTAAGGTAAGTGATTGACTCCACCTATATAGGCGAAGGTTCCACCTATATAGGTGAAGTTCCACCTAGATAGGCGAAGACCTTAAATTACCACAGACTAGCTAATAGCACGTTGTCAGACTTACTGAACCTACTTGTTCAGGACTTGTAGATTGTTGGTAGGCAATACAGACGCATAATTGGTGAATTTGATTGTCCGTGACTGAGTCTGGGTCTTCCACCTATTTAGGTGAAATCACTGTTTCAAGAGTGACTTAATTACAAACCATTTATCCTCGTGTATATATTGAATTTGCATACTAAGTGAGCCCTTGACATCTTTTGAGCACTATTGTCACATTTATTATAGTTAATATAGGTCAAAGATCGTTTCCACCTATATGGGAGACACTCCACCTATATAGGCAAAGTTCCACCTATATAATTTCTGTTCCACCTATATAGGTGTAGTAATATCTATATGGGCGAAATAGTTAATATTTAGGTATACAGCTAAAACCTACTCATTGTTTTGATTTGATAACCACCATATGTTGTGTTGCTTATGTTGAACTCATATAATGGACCTGCTATGATTGTACCAAGACTAATAATCTCCATTATATCTTCACAGCAACAGTTGTAGGTGGAATATAAAAACTACATCTTCATCTAACTACATATTGGCCTATATTACACTATTGTATACACGATCACTATCTAATTGCTTGCTACCTACATGATAATAGTTACCATATGCTCACATACTTATTGTTAAGGGATACTTAATAAATTGTAGAAAATTGACAAAAAGGCTGGCTGTCTATTCACTTCCCAAAAGCATTGAGTACGACCCAGGTCGAACCCAATATTGAAATATTGTCGCGTCACCACCAATTCCTGACTATAGAATTTGATGAACGCTCGACCGGGTGGTGCCGTTACAGTATTTAACTTAAATGGCAGTTAAATGACAATAAACAGCCCACTAGCAGTGTAAATTCATATAGGGGTCTTTTTAGCTTTGAAAATGTATTTAAAAATAATGTATATAAAAGTAATAACGCTACTTCTACTTCGATAACATCATATTTCTAGTCTTTTGCTTACAATTAAAAGGTTTTATTGACATGTAAGAAAAGGAGTAATTTGATAAGACTTCCAATAATTAATTTACAGTAATAGAGAAAAAGTTTGCTATAGTGTGGTATGCCCTTACCGCTATTGAATATAACATGCAATATATACCTTATTTTTGTGGTTTAATTAATCTTGGACCATACTGGGTCCGATGATTAATGTAGTTTGAGAAAATTATAATATACAAAATAAGCAAGAAAACAAAGATCAGGAACTGGTACAACCAAGTACCACACCTGATCCAGGTCACCATACGAGAAAGTGACAAAATCACAAGAAAACATAACAAACAAGCGAGCCAAGAGGTCAGCCCTTTCCCAACAACTGACCACAAGGCTGAAATTAAAGAACAAGAAAGCATGACAAACACAAAACATAATAACAAAAATGATCCACAAAAGAAGCACCGCCTTGGAATGGTAGGTGAACAATATTTTTTCGGGGGGCTTCAACTAGTTTTATTAACACCCCTTTGAGGTATTTAGGCAGCCCAAAATCTAATGCCAGTATTGCATTAAATAGTAATACATTTTAAGTAACATATATAACTGTATACGTATCATTAAAATGGTATATTGTTTAAACGCAGACTGGCGTTTTCCTTCTTTTTAAAATGTTTTAAGGCAATCAGTATGTTGCTAAATAAGAGTTAGGTATAACTTGGTATTTGGAAAGTAGGATTTGAAACTATAATAGGGTAACGTAGTTAACATGACTGTTTGTTGTAGGTCAAATGGCTAACGTGTGTCATTTTGCATGTTGTATTATGTAGTTTTAAACATTATAGTCAACAATATTTTTCCATTTATGTGGGGAGGAAGGTATAGTCTCTAATAGCGATCTAATGCCATTTGAGCTTTCACTATTACATACTTTTCATTTTGGTACTGACGTCATTTTTTCTGGTACAGATATCATTTTGAAGTAAATGCAGCCTCTTGAAAAATGTAAGTCAGAGTCTATGATCCAAAATCAACAAGACGTCAGTAATATAACCACAAATGATCAAATCGTACATGTTAACGCCAGCTGGAAATCATAGCACTCCTTTTCAAACCTTAAATAAGCTGAAAATGGGTATGTAACTTTGTTACGTCACTGTGACGTTAAAATGTCAAGAAAAAATTGTAAATATCCTTTTTCTTAATCTACAAGAAAATGTATGTTTGACACTTTTACCAAAAAATGCACACGGAATTACACAGCGGCCTACACAATTTCCTGAAATTGTCCTTAAAAGAGTCGTCTTAGAAATGAAGCATAATAATATGGGTTCTCTTTGCAGTCAAATGATTTAATTAACCGGATAGGCCTCTTAACAATCGACGAACGCGGATAAAAAAATCGCTAGATACAGTGTTTTCGATTGCCATTGACGACAAATGGCAATCGAAAACTCTGTTTCTCATGATATTTTATCTACCGTTATCGATTGCCGCTTATATATATCCGGTGTAGTAATTATACCTGGTATTTCCACTCTCTGAAGTTACAACTATAGTGAAATCACATTTCAAAAGTAGAACCAATATCCAGAAGCCCGTAGTCTGCTGTATTGGCCTGTGGCTGTGTCGGTCTGTTCCATCATCACGGTTTTTGTCAGGCCTTATGATCCGCATAGAGAAACGAAATAACTGCTTAAAGTTTATGATTTTTTTTGTAATTAAACAATTCAAACACGCGCATTCCATGATAAGTTGAAAGAAATCGCTACTGCTTTTTTTCTAAAATTGTCAAATACTGCATGGGCTCGCATTTTTATTAAATGGAACATGATATATCGTTTTGGGTCTAATAAGCACACATGCACTGAAATATTTTTGGGTTATCTACACTAAATCGAACTTCGTATTTTCAGCCATGAGTATATGAAAAAGGTGTAGATCTAGTTCAGCTGACTGGATCTACTCTGTTTTAAGATAGAAACCCTGTTTGTGAAACACTGTGCTTTGATTGAAAGATAAGAAAAATATCACAAATTGGTCAGCCAATGAGATTTTAGTACTTAACGCACATGCGGGAAAACCTCAAGTAAACGCTCCTGTCGACGTATCCAGCGGATTATGAGGTCTAAATATTGGTCTGCATACGCGCCGGGATCCAGAAACTTTTGTCAAAGGGGTCCATCGTTGATAATTTTTATTGTTTGTTTATTAGTTGATGAGGGGAAGTAGGATCCAAATACCACTATAAACGGGCCATCATCGGCCCGCCAGCGAAACGCCATTTAAATGGCGTTTCCCTGGCGTGCTGATGGTGGCCAAACGTTGGTAGATTTGTGATTTTTCAGGGGATCCGCACCATTATTTCTAAGAAATACTATATTTTTGTGATTTTTCATTGGGGGTGGGGGTCTGGACTCCCTGACGCTCCTCTGGATCCGCGCATTGGTCTGAGTCTTCATCTTTTTCCATACTTTGGGTATAAGAGCAGTTAACGCTCTATCGAGTCTGCATATTTGCACAGGCTCGCCTGATCCTTCGTTGCTCGACAATACTATGAATATCAAACTCTCGTGTGCGGGCTCAATTTTACTAATAAATTATCTGGCCAGTTGATTCAGCAGAGAACAACTTTTAAGACAGAGTATACCAATAAAGCGATTATAATTCTCTGAGAATATCGTGAATTTTTATGAGAACACCGTGCATTTCTTTGAGAATATCGTGCAGTTCGTGCATGAGAAGACTGAGAAGGTATAAAACAGACGAGCGCTACAATCCTCGGTAATCCAGTGGATCGACAGACAGGTAAGTGGATTTTTTCTTTTTGTTCTGGAGGAAGTCGTCTGCTTTTCTCATCTGCTCAAGTGTTTAAGAAGCCTCTGTGGCAAACCGTGTTAGCCCAGATCCTATAGGAGCAGTCTGTTCTGGGTCTACGCTATTTGCTTCTATACTCAATTCGTCAGTAATGCTAGGCAATTATTTGCAGCAGACGACTTCAGTAGATAACATTTCCAGATGCATTTTTTTCTTAGCGCTATAAGGGTTAAAACACGACCTCGATAGGCTATTTTGTCTAAATATATAACCCATTTAAGTTTCTAAGTATTCCAGGATGCAGATTACTGCTTTAAATAAATGTAAATTGGTTTCAAAACCACACCACACCTAGTATGCCACTAAAAGTCACCTGGAAAAGTATATTATAATTTACGAATGATCTCTCTAATTTGAATACCACGGAATATCACGGAGAGCGGCGGAGGGTGTTTCCGTAAACATCCACGATGGCGGCATAATCGGAATATTACACAGCACCACAAGGGGTAGCCAAAGCAGACGACCAAATTGTCAAAAAAGGAATTATTTTCATAATACAAGTGCGGTATCATTTAATTGACACCTTTTTTACATCTTAATCGGCGAAAACAGCAGGTATTTTCTTCATTATGCACGTTTCAAAGCAATTGCAAAGAAACTCTGCTACCTGAATTGATGGCCATGTTACGGGGTTTTAACGAAGCAAAGTATATTTGTATCTACTGTAGATCTTCTACAGAAATGATTTTAAAGTTTTATACCTTTTTCTAATTTGTTACAGTGTCCACCTGTGGCAATGTGCAGGGAAGTCTGATTCAAAACATGAAATTTTCAAACTTACAGCTCTGATTTTTGCCTTTTTTTACATTATCTAACAAAACTATTACTTAACTGTTTAACGAGGAATAAAGTGGCCTGTATCTGTCAATCATTAAGGGTATTTTTTTAATTATTGGTTTCAAATGTTAAATAATAAACTATGCCTTTCTTTTGCTGTCAAGAATACTAAGGGAAAAAAGTTTAGCAATATTCTTTGAGGGTTCAGTTTAAAAGAAATAGGACTTTTGATTTAATAGTGTCAAAAATATATGTTGACAAACGTTCACGAGTACGATGACATTAACAGGTTGACATTTTACATAATGTAAAGTCTGATTTTATGCCCCCTTGCTAAAACAGCTAATCTGGCAATAGTGCTAATAGTTTTCGACTAAAAGCTTCATTTTTCTGTCCAATGTTTAGATCCAAAAGCAGGAAAGTGAAAAACGGTTTAAAACTGAATGTTAAGGCCACCCTTTTCGAACAGTTCTAAGTTGAAAATCGTATTTTTTTCCAAATTACCTCCCTTTC
The DNA here is from genome assembly GCA_964019695.1 of Loripinus fragilis. Taxonomy (NCBI): domain Eukaryota; kingdom Metazoa; phylum Mollusca; class Bivalvia; order Lucinida; family Lucinidae; genus Loripinus; species Loripinus fragilis. The sequence continues at coordinate 40,940,614 of OZ026515.1, forward strand.
AATTGAATAACGTTTGAAATTAAAATGCCCAGCAGATCAAATCCTCACTATGAAGTCGGATTTTGTTTCTTTTCCCCACTTGCGGGTAGCCATTAGGTCATTTTCAAACATCTGACATGTTTGCGAACCAGCCAATTTAAAAGATCTAATGCTTCAAAGATCACCTATGGGATATCCCATTATAAATAATTGCTAAACTTTTTTCCCTCAGCATATATGAGTTATAAACGGTTCAGCTGTCCTACATCATGAGCGAATGTGTTCAAGCTACTGAATGCCTGTATTAACAAAACGTGACTTTTAAAAGTGACCAGCACGGAGTTAATGGAGGCAATGCTTTCATGATAAATATCTTTATTAGATTTCAGAATGATGTACTTTTCCTTGGCCGTAATTGTCGCTCTAGCAGTCACAGTGACCAGTGCAGACCTCGTCCATGGTTAGTATTTTACTAATATACTTGCATGTATTTGCACCCTGCATAATTTATACTGGATTTTTAACATTTTCACCCTAAGTTTCTGCGATAAACAGTGCACTTTAAATTGTAAAGGAATCTGTTGTAGAAAATACAGCAAAAGAAGTGATAGACGCAAAATATGTAGATCCAGATGAGATGGCTTATATGAGCCCATCACATCTAGATCTACACTGATTGCCCAGGTTTTCAGGTCTGTTCTGTTGAAAGGGTTAATATACACAATTACTGTTACAGTTTTGCTCAATAGCCCCGACAAGGGTATAAACCTATTAAAATCTATATACCTGACCTTAATTTAGCAAAGGAATTCTGTCCCCAAGGTTATAAAACTTTTTATGCTCAACTTCACCGAGCATGCCATTTCAACTGCTCTTAAATTTTCTATTAAATGTTTAAATGCTTACAATTAACATTTTAACATGATCAGAATAAGTTTCGTGCTAAATGAGTTGATCATGAAAGCAGTTGTATAACCTCGGAGCTTGGTAATCTTAGCATTCTTATCTAGAGTCTCAAGATAATTTAATGTATATTCTTAAGGAAAGATGCAAATAATATTGAGCCGCGACATGTGGGTTCCAACAAGTATACTCAGAAGAGCTAGTGCAGCCTCCTTTAAATGTTTAAATGCTTACAATTATTAACATTTTAACATGAGCAGAATAAGTTTCATGCTAAATGAGTTGAGCCTGAAAACAGTTGCATAACCTTGGAGCTTGGTCATCTTAGCATTATCTAGAGTCTCAAGATAATTTAGTACATATTCTTAAGGAAAGATGCAAATAATATTGAGCCGCGACATGTGATTTCCAACAAGTATAGAATCAGAAGAGCATGTGCAGCCTCCTTTTCAGCTTAGAAACTCCAAATGTTTTTCGGTCAGTAGCTAAATATTCATAAAATATTCAAGCCACTAGCAAAGGCTCTGATCAGACTGACCGCACATACCACATTGTTGGAAATTTCATGCCTCGGCTCATAGTTTTTGCGAAGTTTTAATGACGGTTTAATGAATTTTCTTTTGGAAATGTCTTGAAAATTTACAGCATATAATGAAATACCAAAACGTCATTTGTACGGTAAAATTAACGCTACAAGATGAAAACCATGTTAACAGAATGTTACCTGAGCGTTAGAATAGAGATCAAGCAATCCAGTCCTTTGTACACTTGGTTACATTGCGTCAACTTGACAATCAGTAAATAAGAAATACGCCCTCATGTTGAAAGGGCAGTTAAATATCCAGTCAAAACTAGATACTTGAATATCAAGACACGTAACGACAAAGAATACGCATTATATGTCAATTTAAGCTGTTGGGTTTTAGATGTTGGTTCATATACGGTATGAAACAAGCCTAGCAACATTAGAACATAGTGTCTAATCCCAACTGCCTTTTTAAAAAAACATAGATTTGTTAATGGGGTGGCTTATATTGACGTTAGTCCAACAATGCACGTCATAATAAAACTGAAAACTGATTACATGCTTCTAATTGGTGACACAGACGCTTTCACTAGACTATTCTCTCCTTGGAAAAACGCATAAACGTTATGCATTCCTATAAAATGTATGATCACAAAAAAGTAAGTGAGTATGATCAGGAAATACCACAATCACAAACTGCAGACAACCCCGCGGCACCGCGAGGAAGAGCCGCTCAACCATCACATTTGACGTTTTTTACGTCTCAATATCCGTAAGTCATAATCGTTGCAGAAAAATAATTGTATTGAATAAAATTCAAACAATTACATTCTTTTCGAATCTAACGCAATATTAAGTGTTATAGTAAATAACGTTAAACTGTTTCTGAATCTTAAAGAAGGTTACCTGCTAAAAGCTTTTATAAAGCAGGAATAGGCGATTCGGAAGGACACAAATTCAGCATCCAGCTAACCCTCTTTAGTTTTGTTTCCTGACTCGACAGATATCTGCTCTATGCTTCTTTGATGGTTACATAATCTTTATTGAACATTCAAAATGTAATGGCAGTACGTTATGCTCAAATTATTGCCCATTTAAAGATTCCGCCATACCCCAACCACTCTGATAACTATACTCTTGCACTCTTGAAATGAAATCCAACATCTCAATTCTTTCAAAGTTGCATTTATTTTTAAACTGCTTTTCAATCAATTGCCTTTAGGTCTAAACATTTGAGGGAAAATGAAACCTTTAACAGAAAACTATTGCGCTTTTGCCAGATAAGCTGCTTTACCAAGGGGACTTAAAATCGGACTTTACATTATATGAAATGTCAACCAGTTAATATTATCGTACTATTGATTCAAAGATGAGAATCGTTGAAAACAAAAAAAAACATGAACTATACAAGGTAATAGGTGTTTTTATATACAAGTATATATCCTCTACAACAGTGTACCTCTAACTGCAGTATAACATTTACCGTTATAGACAGGTTTCAATGAAAACTAGTCTAGTCCTATTGTGTACCTTTGAAACACCAGCACTCGTAAACGTTTGTCAACATAATATATTTTTGATATAATGAAATTAAAAATCCTATTGCTTCTTAACTGTGAATCCCTAAAGAATATTTCTAATGTTTTCCCTCCATATATATATAGAGAATGAAGGAAAAAAACGCAAAAAAACAAACAACCAAGATGTAAACTCTGAAGTTTCATTTCAGAGTGTCTGCCTGACGGGACTGTCCAAGTAGAAAATCCAAATGTTGGTATCTACAGCCATGTGTTTGCTGTCCAGGATGAAGGTGTCTCTGCAGCTGTGAAATGTACAGTTTCTACAAGTGGTGCACAAAGTAACATAACTGGATGCTCTCAGGTAATTACCCACTGTTGTCGAACGCAGAGAAACTAGTAAAACAAATCAACTCTAGACCTTTTACCCCTTGAATCATCAAGGATTACATATGTATAGACTGTACGGCCTATAATAGTGTATTCACGAAACCGAACAACGCTAATTTTGAAGATACAAAAAGCCGACTGACCCCTTTTCCCACTATTAAGAATGTCAAACTTCTCATAGTATACTGGCCTGTTTTTAAAAGTCAACCTTTTTGAAAAATTGACCTTTTTTTTATCAAATTTATCTTGAATTTCATCACTTCTGACTTGTGATTTTTATTCAACTATTTACATAAAATGGTCAAAATAAATTAAGCCCCTGCAGAAAGTTTCCCATAGACTGCATGAAAATGCATTCATGCTTGATTTATCCTTACATTTTGCTGAATAAAGATTTCTCCATCCAATTTTCAGCGAAGTACCAACAATGTTTCTTAACGTATGCTAGGTTTCACCTCCATGTTAGCTGAGATTTGAGTTCTTATGCCACCGGAGAGTGGTTTGAAGTTCGTTGATTAAAGCTCTCTACTGGCAAATATTTTACAAACTAAGCTTTGCATACAGTCAAGGGACTATTTCGGTTTATGTGGAGAGATAACAGAAACTGACAAGGGACACATTAAAATATCTTGCTGGATTAATGGCGATAGCCTCTTTGTGATTTGCTTAAAATTAAATCCTTAATGAGTATTGACGCATTAAATTTCAGTAAAGCATTAAGAGGACTAACTTGTATACAACATTTCTTTCACTTAGATAAGTATCAGTACTCAAATGCCTACGCCCTTCATGAGACTAATAACCCCTGCAAGTAGTTTATAATCAACTCATTAAGATTAGCCTCTGATCTGCCTTGCATAGCCATACAGACTGGGATCACTTAGAGCGTAAAAATATAGGTCTTTAAGACCCAGCTTGGGCACAAAAAAAGTTCATCCTGAAAGTTATGAAAACTGTTGATGATAGGATTCCTGAATAGAATAAACAAGGATTTAGATACACATTTTTTTAGCGTAAAATTGTAAATATTTCCTACACATCAGTTTTAACATGTTTTGGGTGCTCAAAAGAACCGAGACGGTTCTTTTGAGTAGCCACAACATATGTTTTGGTTAAAACAAGAATTTTTTGATACAACTTTAAAGTCCCATGAATATATATTTTTAAAAATTAAAACTTTCAAACAAAAGCATAGCATTATTTGCGTCCAATGAGTTACTTCATTTTCATTTCAGGACAACGCCATTGTAGTCTGGTTCTCCAACCGAGCTGGTAGTGTTGATACATTTGCTGGTACCAGCGCCATTTCTTATGAGGTTCAGTGTAATGATCTTCCATCTGGTGGAGTTGATAGGACTGCAGTCAATAACCTTGCTGCAAAGTAAGTTTACGCCCTGTGAAAGAGTCATTCAATCTATGCAAATAATATTCCTTGTGCATCGCTTTGCAGATTCAAATATCTGCATATTTCAAGTAAAGCAACAATTCATGCAGTTATGTCCTGGCTTTTGAGAGGATTGCCTTGCAAAGTAGAAGTCTAAACATGGCAAGCTAAATGCATGTATCCCCTTCGATTAAAGGTATCTTAATAAATATTTCTTTAAAGTGTATCCTTTGGAAGCAAAGACTACACCAAAGAACTGAAACTAGAATGTGCTTATTTCTTGGGCCAGACTAGCTAGTTTCTGCCAATTAGGCTTCATCAGTGTCCCTCTAGTAGTTTCAAAGTTCCACAATCTCCAACTAGGGAGCCAGAACATGCCATCAAACTAAAATCCTGTTTGATATGTTTCAGATTTATTGTACCTCTGTCAGCATGCGAAATATGGATAAAAAGTATTGACACTTTAACTATTTGACCTTTGACCCCCATCTAAAGGGTCGACGGAGGAGCCAGTGTATAACAGCCTTGGTCTATAGTGAGAATTTTTCAGAAAATAGCTTTGAGCTAATGTCAATTTCATTACACAGGCCAATATAGCTTTAACCTGGTCAAAAAGGATCAGAAATTGGTGGATCTCCGAATTCGAACTTGACATGTATTTGACATGTATTTTATGAAACGTAATCCTTTTGTAAACTTTAATTTATGCATCCCTTCAAAGGTTGTTAATGGGAAAACGCTGATAACGATGTAGACGAGTCCTTCTCCCTATGTGCTGTCCATGCTTATGTATAAATGGTTTCATTTTGGTAGTTGAAAATTAGGAGATTGGGTTAAATATGACACATGAGAGTATAATCATACTACACAAGTTAATTTAACCAATTACTACGGGAATTAAAATACAGGTTAGGTTTTATGAACTAATATTTCGAGATAACTTTACCTCGTCATTTTAAGAATCTTTGGGTGAAAATTATTCAGATGCAACTACTGCAACCTCTTCCTATATTTTCAACAAACAACAGGTCGCAGTTGACTCTGCGCATTCCTGCGTTCTTTGTGCTCCACTTTTAAACCCTTTTTATCAAATGACGTCGCATCTGGGAGTAAAATAACGCCGTGCAGTAAAATTGATAAACCACTAGTGGTTTACAGATTTTCGGGAAACGTTATGACATACACTCAGTGGCCATAAGTGAGTTCTCAAAATGGCAAACATTGTTTCAGTTGCAAAAATTTAAGTACATTTAAAATTTGTATAATTTGAAAACGAGGAATGCAAATTATCTGAAACTTTAAACATATCACTATTTGCTATTTTTCAACTTAAGGATGCTAGATTAATATAGAAATAATATCATCAAGAGTTTGTGGGTGTTATTCATTTCGACTACCCCTGATTTCTGAAACATTTTGAAAATTTGATGTGTTCTAAACATCTTCCGTTTTTACATGACTATAGATATTGCTTATTTTCTATATGTTTTTGGTGATTCTGGTGCTTATATGTTGTACTCGTGACCTGCGAACAAGATGTTTTCACATCTTCCTAATTAATTCATCGTCATATTAGGGGTGGGTGGGGTATTTTTACCCCTGACCAAAAAATCTAAATTACTGAATAAATCCACATGGTAACTTAGCAACAAGTATCAGTCTTTCTAGGGTCTATATATGAGTGTTTGAAGCAATCACTCTTTAAATGTTTCATTCTTTCAAATCGAAAAGACAGCACCCAGCGATACCAAACTCCTTGGTCAAAGTTTGCTTTACAAGGGGATACCCAAACTTTCATACAAAATCATAGGAAAGTTCTTTTTTTAAAAAATAAATGTTCTGTAAAAATGTAACCCCAAATGGTTCTTACAACTGAAAATAATTATTACACTAATATTATATCACTGTTTATGCTGCTTGTGACACCAATTTCCGGACTGACAGTGAAAATAAGCAGATTTTCTTAGGATCCAACAACATTTATTCAAAAAATATTGTTTTCAAATAGAACAGTGTTATAATACCTCACAAAACATACATACTCCATATTTCTGTATTTGTTTATTTAGTTTGTTTTTACAGCCAAAGTATACTGCAGTCGGATCATTTTCATGGCATTATTTTCCGTCCAGTTCTCTGCTCTGGATTATTTTATTTTCACTGTCAATACTAATTCGAGCTTTAACAGAATGTTTTTTAGTATATTTAACATATTTCTGCAAATTTTCAATAGAAAATATTACAATCTGACATTTTTACAGCAATTTTCAACACCTGCTATCTTTTTTGAAGAAATGGAGCCAATGTTTGTGATACACAATATCTCCATTACAACAAATGATGACATCATAAAATTTGGTAATGACGTAAACATATACCCTGTATATTTATCCAGGGTAATTATCATTTGGGGAAATTGTCCTATTAGGCTAAAAAAAGACCATTGTTTCAGACTACAGTTTTTGTCATTTTTTGTAAGCTGATTTGGGAACTCATGGCCACTGAGTGTACATAACAACGCTGCGTACATAATGACAAAATTATAACGTTTAACGGTTAAAGAGATTTCAAAATGAATTAAATATCATATGCTCATGTATTCACACTGGTAAATGTATACGTCGATTTGGTGGTATTTACGCGTATTGCCAGTACTTCATAGACCGGGGCCCGGAATTACAATGCCTCCTTAGAGTTAAGGAAGACTTAAGTTAAGTCTTCTGTGAGTTTGTCACTTTCCCATTGGTATCCTGGGTCAGGTGTGGTACTTGATTGTATCGATTCCTGATCTTTGCACCATTACTTACTTAAGTTAAGTATTGATTTTTCAGGATGCGAAAAATAACGTTTAAAACTGATTAAAATCAAAATAGTTTTAATTTTTCTGAAGATCACAATGATATCTTTAACCACAAATACCACATCGATCCAGGCAATTTATTTAGCATTTAATATAGCATGTTGAAATATCAATACTTAACTTAAGTCTTGCCTAACTTTAAGGAGGCATTGTAATTCCGGGCCCAGATCGGTACTCGAATCTATTCCTAAATGCTTACATAAATTGCAATGTACACACTTAAAAATGATCTAATTCTATAGTCCTTTAGGCATATGGCATGTTTTTCTATATAGTATTAACACCAATATCTACCACTTCCGGTCTATGAAGTGGCGGCAATACGCGTAAATACCACCAAATCGACGTATACATTTACCAGTGTGGTATCTTTTAATTTATTACACTCGTTACGAAAAGAGCTAAATGCTATACAAGCCTCGCATTTTATCTGTTTTCCCCACCTCGTTAAATAAATTTAATAAAAACAGGAGCACTCATGCAATATCCTCTTATCAATGCAAGGCGCAAGTAAGTCTGAAATATTAGGCAGTTGTATTCCACTGCACCCTTATGCGAAATTCCAGCTTCTGTACTCGATGAACCTAGATTCTGCATATGTACCTAAAATTTAATTTTGAGTACTCGTCAAACGTAAGTGTTATGTTGCATCGTTAACAGCTTTTGCTCATTTTGTTACACATCTGCGAATTTTACCTGTCAAGAGGGCAAAGCTGTGCTACAAGTAAATGCATTTTAGCCTGTTCAGCTGTTGCTGATTCATTCTTTATTGTAGCTCCCATTATTTGTGAGGAGTTCTGTGTTTGGTCCTTGCTTTCTTATTCAGTACTTTATGACCGATTTTTTGCAATCGTGTTGCAAACGGCTACTTTCTAGGTTATGTTTGTCTTCCTGATGGCCTGTGACAGTCAGTGTTCTGTTACTCTTCCTCACAGTGCAATGGGTTTGTATGCCGTGTGTGGTTGTGGTATTTCCTGATAGTGATCATTTGCTTTTAAGATATTTTGGATGAATTAAATTTAGATCTTTGGTACACATATTTTTTGTTGCCATAATTATGGGAGCTTTTCAATCGCAAACACATTTTGCTAAAGTTTATGAGGGAAAAAAACATTTATATCAAATTAGTTCTGAACTTTTAACATCTGCAGATCTAAGGCCTGTTACAATATGATATTTAGAATATAGTTATGATATATTATGCTATGCTGCCTTCTCTTACTGTATCGAGTTGCTTTCATATACATGTAAGCAATGTTAATTTAATAGATAAGCCCTTTTATGAGAGCAAGCTTTTTGGCAGAGATTGCTGAATGTGTGCTATTTGTTAGATGGGAGGACGTCCATCCGTATTTAGTCACTCAGAAATACAGTAAGAAACGAGTTTTATTTTGCACTAATTTATATTAATTTTAACTTTACAGCATTGAAGTTACCACTCAAGATGTTGTTACACCATCTTTCGTAGTGTCATCAGAGCTAAGAACTGTCAACCAGCTTGGTTCATCTGCATCATCTGCTACTGTAGGAGATACTCTTTACTGGACAATTGACATTCCAGGTAAGTTTCAGTTAGGCTGGCAACTTCGAGTGATTGCTGGAAGACTTGTTCAAAACACTCAGCATGCACACAATCATAAAACGGGACATACACAATGGGGCTGATTGGCAAGACGATGGGGCTAAAAAAAGACGCGATGGGGCTAAAAAAAGACACGATGGGGCTAGAGAAAAAGTATGGATGGGGCTAATTTACCTACTTTATAGCAGTCAATGGGGCTAATCCAGATGCATTTACCTGTATTTTCTAGCTAAAAAGGTTAAGATTGCTAAGAGTTTTAATTTGTTATATACAGCTTAATTCAGAAAATTAAGCACATTTTGATTTAGAATTCACATTAAAACATTAAAATGAATTAAATCAAACTTACAGTAGTACCACGACCTCTAAGTAATGACCCTCGATTCACTCAATGCATTTACCGTTACAGTCGCGCTTCAAAGCATTTTGTGGAAGTATACGTTTATACAGCTAAAATCAGGCAAAATATAAATAAGCATTTTGAGCTAGAATTAAGAAAATAGATTGGATCAAGATCAGGCCCGACAAGCATGTCAGTCCAGATATGAGTCCAAATTGTCTACAGAAGATTAAAACATTAAAATTGCCAGGCCTGATCTTGATCCAATCTGTTAGCAGAAGTTTAAAACATTAACATGTATTAAATCGGCACTACATATATGCATGTCCTCAAAGTTTAAAATGCAGTTCACATTCGGTTGATTTCATACCCAATACTTTTAAAAAAGTCGAAACAACTGATTTCATCAACCTGAAATTTGTTTAAGTTATTACTCAAAAAACATTTCATCAAGGACCGAACAGAAAGGAAGTACGAGACCTATTTACCGGTGTTTCATTCATTATAAAAGGTGTGGACAACTTATTGAATGTACAGGTATGTTTAGCCCCATTCATACCTTTTCCTTTAGCCCCATCGTATACTTTCAAAATTTAAAAATTAGCCCGAATTGGATTGCTGCCCATAAAACGTTGTATCAACCTTGAAACAACGTAATTTTAGGTCATATTGGCGTTGTTTTGACGTCTGCTGGGTATGGTTACTAAGCAAACGTGAACTTTGATTCTTTACATCCCAGTCGGCTATATTCCAGTCAGCTATATTCCAGTTATGTTGGGACGCATCTTCCTGGGTTGAACTAGTACTAAGCAAGGATTAATGTGTGTTAAGGACGCAATGCAGTGATGCTGAGGCTCGAACCCGCAACCCCTTGGTCTAGAGTTGAGCACTCTACAACTGAGCCACGGCGCTCCCCAATCAAGTTTGAGCAAAATGTTATAATTCTATTATCCAAAAAATGAAAAAAAGTCTCAACTTTATGATATTTCCAGAGCCCCTCGGACTTGACCAAAATCCAAGATAGAGGACTGATACACATCAATGATTTCCATTGTTATAATTTGACTAGACTTCACTATAATTTGTGTTATTATATGACGTCGCACCTTGGAGTGAAATAACGCCATGCAATAAAATCTGTAAACCACTAGTGGTTTATCGAGTTTCGGGAAACAGGATGTTGTCCATAGAAACTTTGCGTACATAATGGCAAAATTAGAATTGTTTTTACGCAAGAAATGAGATTTCAAAGTGTTTGTCATGATGAATAGAATCTAACATTTGTGCTCTTGTATTATTGAATTTATTAAACTCATTGGGAAAAAGAGATAAAATGTTCGGCAAGCCTCGCATTTTATCTCTTTTCCCCAACGAGTTTAATAAATTCAATTAAACATGAGCACTCATGTAAGAGCCTCTATTTTCAATCTCTAAACTACATTCAAGATACATGGAATACAAATTGTCAACTTGTGTTAATTCAAGACTCCTTCAGCTAATGAGAGCTAATAGCTCAGTCAAAAAGATCTGGTCCAAAAGAATTATTAAGCAGTCTCAACATTGCTAATTTACCATTATATTACAGCTGAATACTCTGCCAAGATGGATTGTACAGCTTATTCAGGTTCCTCAATCAGCGGAAGTCCCAACAAGTTTTTGGTAGATGATGGGTAAGTTGTTCTTTTAAATCACACAAAACGACATGTGCAGTTGTTGCTAGTCATGTTTAGGAGCTGCAAAATTTAAATACCAAGATGTAATCAAGGTGATACTTTTTATGAATTTAAAAAGGTGATAAGTATTGTTCTTTCAAAGATAGATGAGAGTCGTTGTAAAGAAACAGTGGCGAGTTTACCTTGATATTGGGCGTGCAGGTAGTCTCAGTCTACAGTTATATTGAACCTACCACAGATTACTGCATATGCGTGTGGCAGTGAATAGTCATGCTTTACCTATTTATAAGAAATAGAATTGCCTCATTACTATGCATCTTTGAAACAACAATATGTGTAGACATTTCAGTTGCCATAATTTACAGCTTATTTGTTCTGAAAAATCAATCTTTGAATCACTAGTTACAATCCTAATCAATTTCATCTTGCTATGAAATCGTTTCATCGAATTGGATATTATTTTAACAGTTATCTCATAAACACATGCAGTGCCTCTTTGTACGAAATAAACAAGATTTCTGATTTTGTCCATTGTCTCCCTTTCATTTCCATAAAATGGTTAAAAGCCAATCGGTGGCATGGGCCTCGTCACGACAACCTGTCTTTGGTGTTTCCTACAAAGTGAGATTCAAATCAACCTGCTCAGCTACAGAGCTATCTAGAAAATGGAAATTTTGCTAGTAGCAAGTCTAGATATGGTATATTGTTTTCAATAAACTAATAACAAAGCCGCCTTTGTTGTTCGCAAACCCTCAAACATAGGTTTTCTCGCGTAAAGGCCCATATGATGCCATGAATGTGCTTATGTAGCATAAGCCATATAGGTTTGATCTTGGAATTTTTATTTTTTGTTCTTTAAATACTTTAATCTACAATTTTTTATAATGCTTTATACCATTTATTGTCAGACTCAAATGCTAGAAGTATAGACTTGGATGCATTCTTGGCTTCAAAAAGGATTACCTTTTAAAGCTGCATAATCTGTAACTTTTGATATTTTCATTTTAAAAATAATGTTTCTATTTTTCAAGAACAAAGTAAAAATACTAAAATTCAGGTATACATTTTACCTTTTTCGTAATAATTAACAAATTATTAGTGCCAAAACAACAGCATTTATGTTAAAAATTAACTGTCTAGAATTATTGGAGGGACGCAAATAATTACAAACAGGAGAAAATACACCTGTTTTAAGATAATTCACTTTTCCATGCAGTTTTCAGCTGTAGAAATTAGATTTATTGTGACAACATAACTTTATTCTACTTTTACAAATGATTTAAAAAGAAATTTTTTTTTTTCGAAAAATGTTCATAGTTACAGAGTATGCAGCTTTAAGAACATATTTGACTTCACTACACCTGGTGACTGGGACTGTGTGGCGGCGGTAGAACGTCTCCCTGCCATTCACTATTGTGTAGATTTTATTTTCTTGTCCTTTTGGATCATGGGTATCATTGTGGAGCTTTACTACTTTGCGACGGCGACCTCGCCAGACTCTTGTACTCTCTCTTAGTACCTTCTACTATTTTGCCCTCTTCGTGTACTCATTTTTCTGCCCGCTGATTTTCGCCGCCACTGCTGCACGCACTACATGGCGATACAGCAACATTGCAACGGCGATCTTCGTTTGCGTGGCCTCTCCTGCTTCAGCCCGGCCTGTATTTGCATTGTTCCATGCATCTTAACAGCTGATCACTCAGCAAGGTCTGTTATTTACATAGTTCCATGCATTATAACAGCTGATCACTCAGCCAGGCCTTGAACCGTCCATTTGTGCGTCTATTGGTTCATGCATCTGTCAGCATATATACAATATTGAGGTCGGGACCCCAATTTGGTATGGATAGACCTGGTTGTCACAGAGTGTCGCATACTGTCTTTGGGTTACTGTGACCTTGACCTCTGGTCTCAATTATAGAAAAATGGGGTCTTTGGGAGCATGACACATTTCTTGTATCCATTTTAGATTTTATTTTAGTTTACATAAATGCCTTTACAAAACTGTATAAATTTTCAGTTGTGAACAAGACAGCAACTTAATGGGCAGTGACTTTGACAATGAAGAGTCTGGTGTTTCTGGTATTAAACGCTACTGGGCTGTTCTCTACGTCTTCAAGTTCTACAACAGTAATGATATTTTCTTCTCCTGTACAGTTACTGTGTGTCCAAGTGGCTCATCCAGCTGTGATATTGTAAGTTTACTTGTGTTGCAATATTTAACCCCTTTCTAACCAATCCCAAAAAGTTACATACAATAAAATCACAGGTACAATGGACAGTTGGGGGCAAAATATTACACAATATTAATATTCCTTAGCCTTTAATGCATTTTCATGCTTACAAGAATCTCTTTATTGCGTGATATCAGCATTAAATGGCATTTACTTTGTATTTAGTGTAACAGCTAAATAGATGCATGTAATGTACCGTTTTCATATACAATAGTTAAAATGTTTACAAAATGAGCCGTGACATGAGATTTCCAAAATTGTGGTATGTGCGACCAGCAAAGACTCGGATCAGCCTGCGCATACGCGCAGTCTGATCAGAGCCCTTGCTAGTCGCTTGAATATTCTATGAGTCTAGAGCTACTGACTGAATATCATTTGTAGTTGCTAAGCTTAAAAGGAGGCTGCAGAGCTACTGACTGAACATCATTTGGAGTTTCTAATCATAAAAGGAGGCTGCAGAGGCTCGTCTGAGTCTATACTTGCCAAAATGCCACATTGTTGGAAATCACATGTCACAGCTCAAATGTTAAATTCCACTTCTCCATCGACTTCAATGGTATCTTTGTAAAGAAAAAATAACACATTTTGCAAATTATTTTAATTACTGTATCTTTAAAAAGCATGAATGAAGTTTTATGAATATACAAAGAATATTTAACATTCCTTTTACCTTTATTAAACACTGAAAGCAATTGAGCCGCGGCATGTGGTATGTTGGCAAGAGTTGACTCGGACAAGCCTGTGCAGCCCTTTTTAAGCTTAGAAACTCCAAATGATGTTCTGTCAGTAGCTTAACAGTCGTCAACATTCAAGCGACTAGCAAATGCTCTGATCAGACTGTGCATCTGCACAAGCTGGTCTGAGCCTTTGCTGGTAGCACATGCCACATTGTTGGAAATAGCATGTTGTGGCTCGTGTTGGCTAGCTGTAGCCAAGTTAATTATCTTGCAAACATGAAAATGCATTGTTTATTTGACTGTATAAATCGAGGAGTAACAGGCTAGAGTGATTTTTAAATATACAGTTTCTCTTCCTCTAAATATCAAATTGGTTTTTTAATACATAGTGTAGATCCTGATAAAATGCAACCTTATGCTGCTTTTCATCCGAGTCTTTCTCTGTTTAACAAAGAACATGTGTCCTGTTTAGGATTTCTGATCTTCAAATCTAAAAGGGTTTATAAAATGTAGTCATATTGTACTATGCAAAATAAATTTAGCAACTGTTTAGTATGGTCAGTTTATCCACATAAAATCTTAAGTTTCGTTTTTTGGCAAGAAGATACACACGACAATCGCCCAACAAGGATTTTAATGTAAAAATTACAAGATTCTCAAACGTACCAGTCGTGCTAACGTGACGTTAGATTTTAAGACTAGCGGCTAACGTGGGCATTTCTGAAAGTAAGGGGTTGGGAAAACCATTATCAAGCGACTGTTTGTTCACTAAAAACAAAGCAAAAACAAATGCAGAAATTTGCTATACTTTCTTAGAGATATTAAGCACCAATTTCGCACCATTTGACGTTCTAGTATAGTCTTTACGTTATAATGGATATAAATATGTTCTTAAAAGGGTATCCTTTGAAAGCAAAGACTGCACCAAACAACTGAAACTAGAGTGTGTATATTTCCTGGGCTAGACTAGCTTGTTTCTGCCATTTAAGCTTCATCAGTGACCCTCTAATAGTTTCAAAATTCTACAATGAAACCCATGATCCCAAAGGACAAGAAAATAAAATCTACACTAAAGTGAAGGGCAGGGAGACGTTCTACCGCCGCCACACAGCCCCAGTCACCAGCTGTAGTGAAGTCAAATATGTTCTTAAAAGGGTATCCTTTGGAAGCAAAGACTGCACCAAAGAACTGAAACCCTTTGCAGTTGTTGCTCCCATCACGTGCATATTTAAAGGATGGCGTCTGTTAATTCGCGGTTTCATTTGCCTAATAGCCTGTTCTGGTCGTTGTCATTGAAATTATTCGACAATGCACCAAAGTGAACAAGTAGATATCAAACATAAGACATTGCTAAATATATTGTGTATAGTATATATGAAAAACGTTTTTCTAAATGTGAGTTAGGGTGATCAGACATGCATGCATTTAAATGTTACGTCCTCTGTCGATTTTAAATACATAAGTGAATATATGAACATTAAAATTGGATATAGCTTTGATGCTTTCAAACAATTAAAACATGGAAGTTTGCCCATTTGTGGCTTTTTTACATATGATCAACCTTACTACCATCTTTAACACACTGAATATCTCTGACGTCACTACAGTACCACAGCAAATTTTAGACAGATTTCTAAGCGTGCATATAGGGGTAACTACATGTATTGAGTGGTATAGCGAAGATGGCCTTACTTCATTTGGGTACATACCTAGAATTGTTTTTGATTGTGGTTCAAGTGAGAAACGACTACAAACAAATGCGTGCATCTAAAGTTTCGTTGTGGTGTGGAGAGGGATTCAAATTTCAGAGTGGAGAGTGGGTTATTTGCTTCTCAATTTAAGCCTATATCAATTTTCTAAGTAAACCCAGTATACAACTAAAAGGGGCAAACCTCGGCGGGCCAATGATAACCCAAATTATAATGCTGGCTGGATAGCTTTGTAATTTTACATTTGGTGGAGTTCCTGACCATTAAAATATAGCTTTTAGACGTTCCAGAGAAATTCCAGATCCCCAGTCCCCCTTTTGGATTCGAGCTTGAAACGTAATTACAAAATGAGAAGAGGATAAAACAAGGTGCCCACCTGCTGCTTTTAATCTATCAGCTTCCCTCGCGTAAGCTAAAAATAGCGAGTATGATCAGGAAATACCACAATCACAAACTGCAGACAACCCCATGGCACCGCGAGGAAGAGCCGCTCAACCATAACGAGACACCAGGAAGGCAAATTAAGTAAAGTAATCAGCTCTCTCTTCCCCATCAAGATGATTGCAATACTAGAATGGACATAAAGTAACGTACAACAAAACATAGAACAATTACAGACTCCCACAATGGGAGTAACAATAAACAAAAAGTCAACAACAACAGAACCACCGCCTTAGAACGGACAGCAGCCTAAGCCACCGGGGGGCTTAAATGCATTTTACTGGTACCAAATCTTGGCCCTAGATTCTGCTGTTGTTGAAGTACAGGAAATGTTCAGCTCGCATGGAGGCCATCTAACTAATGCAATGTATCATCATGGAAAACGCTCTAATCAAATTAACACTCCATGATGAACAAAGAAAAGGGCTCATGACTCACAGATAGTCAGAGCTAAAGAAAACCAAGTTGAGCCACAGTGGGTCCAGCTACAGATAAGCATCAGGCACCAACCCACCGATTAAAGATTTATGTCAGAGCCGTCATAGAGTCTGAGGCCTGACCCACCGTCGTGCAATTAAAGAGGAAACCATAGCCATAAACCGTAATTGGGTTTAAAACTAGGCATGCAGACTGTCGCATGATATCCAAATTATATCCAACCCTTATATAACGTTTTACTATCTTTTTGAATTGATCACTAAAATTAGGTTTTCCAACAACTCGTTTTACTAATTTACAAATGATGACGTACTTAAAGTAGATATTAAACTTATACACTTCAGATTGAATGCAACCCTTACGGAAAAAATGCACTGCCCCGAACAATTTTTGCGAACAGCTAACAATTACTCTGCAATTATTCTGGGATGTTCACTTTTCACATGCAAATTACTTCTGTGGCGAATACTTTGAGTTAACAGCCTGTGAATATTCAGCAAATATGTGGTGAACATGATTCAAGACGCCAAATTAAATATGCAGCGAATATCCTGCAAACGTTCTGCGAATATGCGACGAACATGCATTTAAATATGTAAATTAAATATGCAGCGAATATCCAGCGCTCTTTCTGCGCATATTCTGCAAACATTTTAATTAAAAGTAAAAATAGCTGTTGCAATTATGTGGCTAACAATAATTGCGAATATCCTGCAAACAAGCAGCAATCAATGATTTATAAAAGTCAACGCTTGTTAAACTCATAGTCAAAATTTATCCATTTTGCACTGACCTTAGCAAGCAACAGCATTCGAGAACAATCAAAAGGTACCAACTCAAACATCATAGGAACCGAAACGCATGAGAAGAGATTACATACTGTAAAAAGACTTCTCAACATGTCATTTTTGCGTCATGGCAATTATGACAGCCATTTAATTGAAGAGTTTAGGGGAGATAATTTTGAATGTCCCCAGTAAAAAAATATATTTAGACTGAGAGCTTTATGAGTTGAAGTTCCTTAGATGAGCACTCCGCGAATACATAAAAAGTTAAAGTCACTGTAACGAATATACAGCGAACAGTATCCAGAACTAAGTTCTTATTGCAAATACCCGGCGAATAATACCTTGTGCATGAAAAGTTTAAGTTTTTGATGCGAATATGCAGCAACTATGACAATCTGCAAACATTCAGCGATCACTTTTTTGTCAGACCAACTTTGTTCGCTGGGTATTAGCGACAAGAAGTGAATATATAGCGAACAATTACTGTGAACAATGCAGTTCGCAGAATATTTGCAGCATATTCATCAGATATTCGCACAAAGACAGCTTTTCCGTAAGGGAGGGAAGTGTCTCTATCCCTAACCAAAACATTACACTGGAGCTGCGGTTTGTGATTTGGATGACACTTAGTCTAATGGGCGAGAACTGCTTTGACATTCACTTACAGTTTAACAGGCCAAATATTCTCACATCTTGCATTACAGAAATAGTAAGTGAGTATGATCAGGAAATACCACAATCACAAACCGCAGACAACCCCGTGGCACCGCGAGGAAGAGCCGCTCAACCATCACGAGACACCAGGAAGACAAATTAAGCAAAGCAACCAGCTTTCTCTTACCTTTTTTGTCCATAGTTGCTTTGGTTGTATAGCATAAGAGAAGTCCTATGTAGAGTCCAAGAGACTAAAATACATGAAAGGATTTCTGATAATAATAGATTAATAACCTAAATCATTCCATTTACAGAGCTGCAGTAAGAGAAAGCGAAGTGCTGGAGCCAGACAGTTAACAGGTCCTGATGACAAAATGTTCTCTACCTCCAAAATGCTGCATATTCTACCTGGGGCTAACACTGCAACTACTACCCTTGGTAATAATACTTATTTTATTTAACAATTTAATAAGATAACTATGTTTTATCGTTCATATAGTATTTTAATGATTTGGTGACAATACAAATACTAAATTTATAGTGCTATTCACGAAAAGCTGGCAGACTTTTATCTTTATTCAGAATCAGTCTATATTAAACAGGGACATTTGTGTAAAATTGAGTGAAATATCTGTTACTTTTCAACGTCATACCGTCATAGCCGTAGGTAATGTTTCCAGAAACAAACATTGGCGAAATTATCAGTCTTTTCGGCAACGCTTCAAATATAACATTTTGCAAATAACTCGGGGCTCATTTGAAGTAGTTTCAAGTTTAAACACATGTTCAAACAGCAGGTGAATCCTGATTTGAACGTGTATTTTCGTTCATTTGACATTGGGTTAAAACAGCTATACAAATAGGTACCTAAACAAAAATATACTGTCAAACCAGTCACTTAAACTATTTGAGTCTAGCGTCCTTTTTATAGAGACAGTGCTATTTTAACCAGATCAGACGTTGCAGACCGCACACAGGGTACTGCAAATTTTGGTCACTGAATGTACTTTTAACTTTCGAAACCTGGAACTACCTACCCAACAACACTTTAATTTAAATGAAGTAGTCCAATTAATAAGGTCGAAATTTCGTCAGGCATAAATGGGTAAAAACTCAAATACTAGTAATATGCTATCAAAACACAATGTAACCTAGCTTACCTGGTTACATGTACATATGAGCCGCGGCATGAGATTTCCAACAATGTGATATCTGCGACCAGCAAAGGCTCAGACCAGCCTGCGCATACGCGCAGTCTGATCAGAGCCTGTGCTAGTCGCTTGAATATTCTATGAGTGTTAAGCTACTGACCGAACAGTGTTTGGAATTTCTAAGCTTAAAGGGAGGCTGCTTAGACTCCTGAGTCTGCACTTGTCAAAATGCCACATTGTTGGAAATCACATGTCGTGGCTCAGTTATGATCTGTTTAAAAGTAAAATAGTCTTTTACGTACCTGATCTTTGTTTTTTATCATTACAGGAAGTCTGTGGTTCGCCACTGGAGCTGGAGTTCTGGTGCTTGCACATAACAACTGAAACTGTTTAATCATGTTAAACGAATAGAATGCATATTTCGATCTAAAGTTTTTTGCTTTTAACTCTCTTCAGACCCGGCAATTAAATTTTCTCAAATTCTCAGGTTTTATTAACCTGACACAGGTGCATAATTTCACAGTAAATGCATAAGATATTTTTACCTTCGGTCGACTTTTTTTATTTACTGGAAGTTTTACTGGAATTAATCAAGTACTAATGCAGATAATTAACGTTTTATGTCCTACTGACTAGTGAAGTAGTTATGGTACGGAGTTTACAGCCAAAAGGTGAATTCGAGTCCACGTGTGTTCTTGTTTTTGTTTACCTTTTTAAGATTCGTTTAAGTTAAATGCCAATTTTCCAGGACTACTTTTAGCTCTTTAGCCATTCAGCCACGCTTTAACACATCTCCCCCTGATCATTGGGCTACCTGTAAAACAGTCGAGTCCTTCCAAGGAAACTATTGCTCTCCCCTTTTCATGCAGCGTACATATCGTGCTTTTGAACAAACACCGCCCTATCGGGGTACACGTTTATACACCTGGGTAAAGAGCAGACGTGCGAATTTTCTACTCGGAAAAATACAACAGTCCGGGCAGTATTTGAACCAGGAACCCTTTGATCTTGAGTCCTGAGTCTTACCACTAGACCACTGTCCCTACAAAAGGTAAAAAATATATGGACTCCAACTCACGACCTTTTCCTTGTAAACTCTGTACCATAACCACTTGACTAGTCAGTAAGGCGGTAAAAACGTTTCATTATCTGCATTAGTACTTGCTAAATTCCTGTAAAACTTACGATATAAAACAGAAATCGACCGAACGTAAAAACATCTTGTGCATTAAAGGGAAAATTCACACGTTTTTTGAAATGCATTTATTATAGAGCTTACAGTATGGTAGGAATAATCATTTTATGTGTGTGAAATCCCTTCAATTAGCCTGTAATTAATTACTTTCAGTCGGCACTGGGGGTCTGGCCATTTGCAGCTCATTGAGCTAACAAGTGGACTGGAATCACTATGACCTGCTTACACAGTACCAGGACAGTCTTTAATCCTTGATAATGGCAAAATTAACAATGTTTCAAAGTAATATTTTAAGCAGTGTGTTCATTGATGACTATTTTGATACATGGACCAAGAATTGATCATTATTTCTAAAATTCAACCCTTAAAGCACTAATTTTTACTATAGCAGACGACATATTTTGTAACAACTTTCTTCATTTTGGGTACAATAAGACATAGCAAAATCAACTTAAACTTATTGAAAAACAATACTTTTCTTTTAGGGACCGCTCATTATTTATGTGTCAGGAGGGGCGGCTAAAAAGTAGGGGGTGTCGTGTGAATTTCCATGTGGCTAGTAGGGGGGTCGCCATTAACTTTGACTTTCCAGCAGGGGGGGGGGGGGTCATGTTTAAATTGCTCCAATAAAATAATTAAACTTGAAAATGTCCTCGCTCGCTTCGTTTGCTCGTGTTTTATGAATTAGTCGCTTATATTTAGTTAGATAGGCCAATAAATTTCTCAGCTTTTATTTTTGCAAGTGCAAAAGTTATTCTTTTTTGGTGTTTTTATTGTTATAATCATGCTGATTTTTATGGAAAATTGATTAATCAGGCCTTTAGATATGTCCTATGTTTCCCTTTTTTCTTGCCTTTCTACTTTTCCCTACTGTTTCTTGAAAATGTCCTACTATCCCTACTTTTCACTCTAAATTGGCATTTACGCAATATAAATAAATTTTTCCTAGCTCGCTTCACTCACTCGGATCATGGAAAATTACTTATATTTTTCCCACAGAGAAGACAGATGAAATAATTTCTGCATTTAACATCACTACTTTTTCAAAAATTTTATCTGTACTTTTTTGTGCAAGGGCACTTGATAGCCTTATTAAATATAGACGGATGGCTGAGAATAGGTTTGCTCCCCCTCTAGGGAGTTTTGCAGACATATCCTATCTTGTAGAGAATTAAAAGCCGAGTCTTTTAAGAAATGTTTGCACTCTGTGCGTTGGGGCGTTAGTCTGTAAGAGCCTGTAACATACGTTACTTTGTCAAATTAAAAGTAAATTGAAAGTTTGGGCTACAAATTAAAGACATTAAAATATTTATTTTTAAAATCATTCATAGTCTGCATACTGGATATCTTAACTACGTATGACAGCCATTTGAACAAAATTGCGGCTTCCTAAGGTGTCATATGCGTTACATAAATCAGAAAACCCATTAAAATTTGCAAATGTGGCTAATGTCATTTACATTCACAATCTCTGTATTTTGCAAAATGTTTTTAACCATGTCTGACTAGCTTACGCAATTGGCTAACAGAAAAATTAAAGTTTGTTTCCCTAGTTTAAATACTTTTTCTGGAATAAGCATTTAAACAACCCTACCCCTACCCAGTTTTAAGGTGAAATGTTTGGTATTAAAACTAAAGTAAAAATAGTTAAAACATATTTGCATTTGATGAATGGGTTTCATTGTTTAGTACTTATTTGCTTATATGAAAAGACTCATAAATCTGCAAGTTTGTTGCAAAAATTGATACCAGAGGCTGTAACATATGTTACCTGATGTAATAAATGGGCAAGCTCATTGCCTTTACATAAGATGTGCCTAAATGTTAAAATCTCCTCGGGAATTTTGAAGACATATACCTTCTTATAGTACAAATCAAGCTGCATCGAATAAGGGATGTTTGCACTCTCTATGTTGGGGCGTTAGTCTGAAACAGTGTGTTACATGCGTTACTATATCAAATAAAGGAAATGTAGGTTGAAAGTTTGAGCTAAAATTGTGGAAAAAAAGCTCGCAGCTGTTGGATATCTTATATTGTTTAGGGATTTTAAGCTCGCTCGTGTGATAAAGACTTATAGATCTGCTAGTTGTCACCAAGTTTTAAAGATCAGATTGTTACATATGTTAGCGTGATAAGTAAAATCATCAAACAGTATTTTGACACCAAGCTGAGTAAGGGCCTGCTCCATCCTAATCCCCTTTGGAATTCTGCAGACATATAACATCTTATGTAACCATTCAAGGTGCATTTAATAAATGTTTGCACTCTGTAAGTACGGGCGTTAGCCTGTAACAGCTTGTTACATATGTTACTATCAATTTAAGAATAAGAAATTTGAATGTTTAAGCTAACAAAAGAAGACATTAAAATTATCTAATAGATTGACATTCTTATAGTCTATATACTGGATATCTTTACTACATATGGAAGCTGTTTAACATTAATACGGCTAACTGTGGTGTTATGTGCGTTACATTAACCTAATTATAATTTTAAAGCTATAATTGTGGCTTTCGTCATTTAGCTAAACAACTACTATGACTTTGTTTCAAACTGTTTTCTTAGATTTTACAAACATATACTTAATTGATGAATAGGAAAAACCTAGTTTGCTTTTCTACCTTAAATATATTGTCTTATACGAGCTGATACAGTCCTACTCCCAGTGTTACAGAGAAACGAATTTTGTTATTACCGTTTACGTAAAACACATGAAAGCGATTTCAGCGCGTGGATATTTTACATTTTCTTAGTCTGTCTTGCTCATATATCTGCAAGATAACATAAAAGTTTAGATCAGGACACTTAATGTGTACTTATAAGTCTTTGGTGCCAAAACACTAGAAGATATATTTATTTCTGATTATCAAGCCCATGGACTGGTGTTACAGATGTTATCAATGACGTTTTGGACACATTTCCTAATACTGTACATATAAAAGAGATAGTTTTACATTTGTACAAGAAAATACAATAAATGAAATGGTCCAAACTATTTATCATCGATTTAATACTCATGTTAAACGTTTGTCGTTGTCTGCTTCTGTGGTAATCCTTATTATCACACGCCTCCTTAAAAATTCGGAAACTGATATGAATTCTTAATAGTTGGCTCTTTGAGTATGTGTTTCAAGTGATGCTCTGCAAGTAGAACAAAGACTAAAGCTTTTCAATGAGGAAAACTATGTTATTAAAAGCAATGAGTACCTGGACTGATTTACCTTGATATTACTGTGATAAAGAATCATATCTTAGCTGGTTAACTTTTATAAAATTAGCATTTCCATACATTCAACAAACATATTTTCATCTAATAAGATCTCTGCACTTATTATCTTTCCCCAAGCATTCAAAAGCTCTTTTGAAGTCTTAGTACTTCTGAAATGCTGAAACCTAGGTAACTCTTTCCCTTCAGATAAACGAACTAGATGTATCACAGCAGGTAAAGCAATGAAATGCAGGATGAACAGAGCGCAAATTAGACCCTTTAATTCAATGATTCACTAAGTTTCTAAGATAAGAGCGCTTATTAAAGGATGTAACATATATAACTTGTCATAATAACTGAGCAATGGCATTGTTGTGACATCCTTTTTGATTACACAGTCAGATGTAAGTGTTTTCAATTTCAGTGTTTTCAATGGATCATGAAATGAGGCACCTTATCAACTTGTTTACTCTGTATAAATCTTCCATAGAGCATAATATAGAACTACTGGTTATCCTATTCTACATAGTCCACTTTCCTTCTTTTGAATGCAACAGCTAATGATATGGCTGCAAAAACTGAGAAATCATAGGTTTTACATTGTTTTAAGACTTGCTTTAATGTACTGACATCAAAAAACAACCAACTGCAAGCATAATTGATGGCAATGTCCAACTTCATATTCTATCTCTTATACCAGATGACTTTCAAGGTGTAACAGAAATTGTTTCAGACGGTCTGCCAAAACCATCAAGAGTCAACATTGTAACTAAAGAAAACTTATAAAGTTCTTTGGGCGCAGCAAAATACTATCGATCTAAGACCTGAGAACTTAAGCACCAAAGGACTGGATAGGTTCCATGGCAAATGATTCAAAAAAGCAGCCTATCAAATTTCTGTTTGACCAATGTCAGAAATCTTAAAGTATTCTTAGAGGTACACGGTAGAGACATAGATTTTGCAAAATCAGAGCAAAGTTATCATTTGGCTAGCACGGATGCAGAGGCACACTTCACAGGAAGAGACATATACCAGAGTCATACTCCATTGTATGCATATATGTGAAATGGCATTAAACCCATATTTAATCAGGTGTTTGATCCCATGACACTGACATGCTGTTTCTGCTTTTGAAGAATGCTAAGGATTCAAGTTTGGCTTAGTCAAGTTGTTTGACGCTGGCACTGGCCACACATACAAAGAAAATTAAGTCTTTTGATGACTGAAGAGGAGGATCACACGAAATGCTTATAAGTGATGTTTGTCACAATTACCAATTTTAAAATTAATCTTAATGTAAAACATATAGCACCATAGGAAGCTGTATATTTGTTAAAAGCACTTTCTTGTGTATCAAAAGGTGTTCACCATGCAAACTACATGAATAATTCAAATGAATAGATAGTTTTATGTCTTCTTTCTGTTTCTCAGACTTTCAATTAATTTATTCTCAAATTGATATGGTAACATATGCATCATACCATTACAGGCTAACCCCCTAGTAATAGAGTGCAAATATCTCTTATTTGATGCAGCTTGAATTGTTATTTAAGGTAGGATATGTCTGCACAATTCCCAAAGGGGTGGAGAGGAACAGGATTGTACACAGTTTGCAGTCCTAACACTATGCCATGATTCTACTGGTTATGATGAATTGGGTGATTTATTTGTCACAGAAGCAGACACAATGATAGACATTGTGAGGGTGACTTGAATAAAGATTGTTTTTGAATAATTTTATTTAATAGGAATATTTATTAAATTGTGTCATTAAAATGAGAACTATTATTTTCTATCTATATGTCTATATATTTTAATATTATAGGCATTAGGAAATATGTGATAAAAATATTATATATTACATAGGTAACACAATTCCATGGGCTTGTTAGCAGCAATGTTTGTAATTACTAAGACTAGGGCACCAGAGGCTAGAGATTAATAGGAAAACATGTGAAAAATGGTATTTTTTCTGCAATATCATCTCTTACTTCCAAGACAATTTCCTTGCTCATTCATTATGCCATGTAACATACGTTACATACTTTAATAAGTGCTCTGATCCTGATGTCAAACTTGCAAATGTATGATTATTTATTGCATTAGCAAGACAGTGCCAAAAATGTAAGATATCCGCGAGCGTCAAATATTCTAATATATTTTTCTTCAATAATAGATACCAAAACAGGATACTTAAAATTTGGGGTAGGGTTGTTTAATAGCTCATATAAAACAATGAAACTTTGTTTTTTTCTATTAGTCAAATGAGTATTTAAGTTACCTAAGACTAAAAACACTCGTGAAAATGCACAAATCGTCTGTAAAATTAAATGATGTTAGTCACGATTTCAACTTTCAAAGGGAAATTTAATCTATGTAACGCATATAACACCATTGAAGACTGTAATTTTGTTTAAAATGCTGCTTTAATGTAGCTTAGACATCCAGTTTGCAAACAAGATTAGAAATTTGAATAATTAGATGGTTAAATGTCTTCTTTCTGTAGCTCAAACTTCATTTTGATTTTTTCCTTAGTTTTTTACAGTAACATATGTAACTGGCTGTCAGAGACTAACGCCCCGGAGCACAGAGTGCAAACATCTCTTAAAAGATGCGGCTTGAAATTTTCTTTAAGATAGGATATGTCTGCAAAATTCCCTAGGGGGAGGGGGGGCAGGACCTTTTTTAGCTCGAAGTCTAATACTATTTTTATGAATTCGGTATTTGAAAAAGCCCTTTTATCCCTACTGTTTTACACCCAAAATCACTCCTTTATCGCTCATGATTTTTTTTCTTCAAAATTTTTTCTCTATACTCTTTCCCTACTTTTTATGGAAGGGCATTGAGCCTATTACCTGCAGCTTAGTACTGGTTGAAACTGAGGAAGGCCTATCTAGACATAAATGAGAAATTGTTGACTGGAAATTTAAGGAATAAATACAAACAAAATAGTCTCAAATATAAAAGATTCCTAATATTTCAATGGTGGTCAAAACTTGTCAAGATTTAAACTTGAAGCCCACATACTCATGCAGGTCAATAAATAATTAAAAGTACTATAGTACCATACACATGACTTACAGGATTATGAAAACCTGCATTTGGACAGTATGATATAAAATGGGGGGTCAGGTTATACTTCATGTGGTTTCCAGGGGTCATTGGATTAAATTTTGTTAGGAGGGGAGGTCATCCAAAATTTGGATGATGAATCAATTTCAGCCGCCCCCTGATACTTAAATATTAATGAGCGGTCCCTTAATAGTCGTAACATTCTAATTAGCATTAATCTGACTGATAATTGCTATTAAAACAGAATATCAATTATCCAATATTGGAATGAAGCAATGTATGGAACCATTAGCAAGGTGATTCCAGGAGTCATTTAGCTGACCTGAAATAGAGGTTAGTGTCCATCTTTTAATGTCTATTACTGTAATATGGCAGCCCCCATGTGTTTAGATTAAGGCAATGGTCACTGCCATAATTAACTTAGCAGATGAGGGGATGTTCTATGAAAAATAAATTAGTACATTATGAAATATTTATGTTTGATTTAAGTAAAGTGTTCAAAACCATGAACATACACTTTAACCCTGAAATTATGCACCGGTGTCGGGTAAGTAAAATCATAGACACTCATTCTAAAATAAGTTGCAAAACCCCGTCTCGGATTATTGCATCATAATCAAAGTTATTTACGTGTAGGAGAAACTATGAATATGGCCATTCCTGAAATATTATGTATTACGAGGCTCCGAAGGGGTTGAGTAATCATTATATTTCAGGAATGGCCAGATATGAGGAGTTTCTGTTACTTAAAATACACCTTGATAAGACATTGTATTATAGCACTAAGAATTCAGAAAATGAATGCTACATTTCTTTCATTGGATCATTTTTATATTTCAACAAAACCTAATTTGCCCCACGGGCGGCCCATTTAAGGAAACAGTGTTTGCATTCAAGCGAAACATGCGTGGATTTTGTGGTGTAAAGTGGCTTGCTTACCGCATCGTTTTGTTGAGAGAATCCATTCCCCCACCCCTCCACCACCCCCCCCCCCCCCCCCCTCCCAAGAAAACACTCTTACATGTACCTGGCTGCGCGCTTATTCGTTAAAGCTGCATACTCTGGAACTTTCATTAAAACAGATAAACAAAATTCTAGGACATTTGGATGGATATTTATTTTTCTGGCCGTTTTGCAGCGAAAAAAAAATTATGTGAAAAACCCAGACGTCCGTATAGGCTATGGAAAAATGCTGATGTCTGCTAATTGCAACATTCAGCGGTGCCTATCAATCTTCGTATTTTTTCGGAGAAGAGATCAGCTGATAAATCTATTTCCAAATAAGATGCTTACATGAGGACGTCAAACTTTGTTAACTTTCGCAATTTCATTAGTCCGGCACACAGACGCAGAAGTTTGTGAGGAAACCACAATGAACTTACTGATTTATCGTCACTCTCTGAAGAAAAGCGCAAATTACACAGTTTATCTGACTCAGAGCTGAAACAAATTCGCCAGAAAAAATCATTCAGTTGCGACAGTGACGTCACTGGTCATGGCAATAGGCAAAGGGGTACTCAACGGGGAGAATTTTACAGCCTCGATAAAATATTCTCGACCCTTTGTTTGTGTTGATGCATACATGTAGCGTACGTACGAGTCAACAATTTTTCAGTCATGTAACATTTTCCTATCTACATGGGTTGAACCAGTAGGGCT